>CM053998.1:6660726-12145726 GCA_028641955.1 Protonibea diacanthus
CTGACCCTGCTATACTCAGCAGCTCGCACACACTCCTTCCCTCCTTGACTCTCTCTTTCTGTCTATCCTTCTCCCTCATGGCATCCTCCTCCTCCTCCTCCCTTTCCGCCCTGACCCCTATCTGCTGTCCAGCCGACTGCGAGGTCCGTCAAAGACAGAGCGTCGACACACACGGGGAAAAAAAAAAAAAAAAAAAAAACGCAGGCGTATCACCTCTGTTTTGTCCTCTTCACTCCAACTCTCGCTCCCTCCTCTCCCTCCTTCCCTTCCTTCCTCCGAGCCCCTCAGCTGTTTGGCTCGAAGCCGCCGGCCCGGAGAAAAAGAGGGCAAAAGGTTAGGGAGCTAGTGAAAAGAGTTTCATAGAGGAATGAGAGGGAAGAAGAAGAAGAAGAAGAAGTGAAGAAGCAGAAGGGGAGGGTGGCACGGCTCCAAAGTCAAAGCGCCGGTGACGTAGATGAATGTGGACTGGCAAGTGGACTTTGCTGACACGCTGCAGTGAAAACACAGTGTACAGTACGATGACACAAACAAACACGCTGAACTGTAATTGCCCAGAAATGCCCACGCAACAGACATCAGTGTGCATATGCCCAGAAGCGATAACAGTCTAACCCTTGTGTGCTTCTTCTTCTCCTGCCGCTGTGGCGTCTTAGCGGGCGCTAAAGACGCCGCGTCAAATTGCTGCTGGTAGCCCAGCGGTGGAGGCTCTTCTTGAAATCCCCCCACAGTGTAATCTAGTCCGCTGATAAGCGCGGGCTGACTAAAAGCCGGCTAAGAAAAGCCACAGCTCCAAACCAGTGCAGCCACTGGCCCACTTTCAGCCTCGAGAAAACGAAGAGAGAGTCTTCAGTATAGACACAGCGTGAGGCACAAATATCTCCGAGCGCTGCTCCACAGCGGTGTCCCCCGCTGGGTAATCATTGCTTCAGCGGCGCACGACTTTTATCCATATGGAGTTACATCTTCCGAAATTTGCCGTCCCCGTCGCTCCTCGCACCCACCTGCCAGTCACCTCCCCCCGCTCTTTTGAGTGGATGTAAAAGAGGGCTAATGGCTCGCGTTGAGGGCTATTACGAGCGCCGAGATAGCGGCGCCCAGCCCGGTGACGGGCACGTAACCTGGTATGGAGGGGGGGCCCTTTGTTGGCTCTCAAGTGTTGCAGGGAGGCTTTTTTTTTTTTTTTTTTAAACACAGCAGAGTGACCCACTTGTATTGTGTTATGTTGTGGCTGATAGTGCGGGCTCGCGGGATGTTTCTGAATATGTAACAAAAGCCCGCCACGCTGCTGCGCGCCGCCTTAAGGGCTTTTCTTTGAAGATATTTTCTACGTCCTGATTTCTGAATGGGGTCTTGAAAGGCCTTACGGATACGTTTGGAAGCGATGTTGCGTGTCTTATCTGCAGAAATACAATAACAATTGATTATTTTTTTTAGCCATCTCTAATGCGTTTGGTTTTTATTCCGTTGACTTCAATTCTTTGATTTCTAATAAAGTTTGAATCCAGGAAGAGGAGCTTCTCGAAGTATGAATAAATAAATAATCTGATGGACGTCGAGGGGACGGTAAAATTCATTTAGCAGTCCCCGCGGCAGACAGGTTCAAGAATTAGCCCGAGCTGAAGCTGACCCCAGCGTACTCCTTTGTTAGGAGCTACAGGACTGGATGGATTTAAGTGGTTTTAAAGTACTCGTACTGGTGGTCCAACCTTGAGAGGAGGTGACAGCTTCGAAGGAGGGAAAAACAAGAACATATTTTTGCTTTGATATATAGCAGCCCAATTCATTAGCTCGGTGGGAAACGTCTTCATTTTTTTTTTTTTTTTTTTTTTTTTTTTTAGCAAGCCTGCAGAGTCAATGGACCGTGGCTAGGAAATAATCAGCCTCCTTTCAAAGTGCAACGCAGCACACGAGAGGCACCCGGCTAACTACCTGAGCAGCTCGCATCGCGGGGCAGCGGAGACGCGATGCCGAAGATTGGCCGCTTACCCCCCGAGAGCTGGAGGAATCAAGGGGTCCTCCCTGCTGATTTATTATTATTATTTTTTTCCCCCCAGTTTGTCTAAATGTGACCGGGGCGAGGAGGCAAATGGATGAGCATCCAATGCCTTGCGGTGCATTGTGGGTAGCCTTGATGGCTCAATTGTAGGTGCAAATAAGCAGGGACGATCAGTACCGGCATCCACTTGTGTCTCTTTTTGACGTCTGTGTTTGTCAAGATGAGACGGAGAGGAGAGAGGGAGATGATCCATGATCCACAGCCACTGTCATTCTCACCGCATCAACTATTTGTGATTGCCATCGTGTCTCTCTGTTTTGTTTAGATTATTATTATTATTATTTTTTATTTCTCCCATTTATTTCACCATTTACATTTCATTAAACAGAACTGCTCGGTTGTTTTGGGCTCGGCTAATGAAAGTTATTTGATTTTTCCATGGAGTGGCAGTCGCTCCCTGAGGCATCGGCTATATATCGACTGGCAATCATCAGTTGATGCTTTACAAAGGTAATTTGTGACATGAAAATGGATCCTAATAGGTGTTTAGTAGAAATGACATTTTTCTGGCGTTCTTGAAGCAAATGTCGAACGTTTCGCTGAGAGGCATCTGGAGCTCCGTTGATTAAAACCTCCAATCAGTAGGCCTGCAGAGGACTGTCATCCTGTTTTTTTTTTTTGTTTTTTCTGCTCTTCAGTTTTATTTTTCTGTCTCCTCTTCCTTCGCTGTCCTTGTCTGCGGCTGCATCGTGTCCTCAGTCATGTGTCCGTACGCTCTGCATAACACTGTGTTTGGTGCTGTTGTGTCTTTTAGTTACAAGTTTCAAGATGCTGCTGCGGGTTCTCATACAGCATATATATAAAAACTATATATATATATATTATTGCATAAGTGCAAAACATAAAGAGTGATTTCTGTTCTATTTTTTTCTTTTACAGGAGAAAAAGAGCATTAAAAGTAAGCCATGGTCCAAACTCTTGTTTTATTTTTATTTATTTATTTTATTTATTTTTTAACTATGGGCAAAGGCATGCTTGGCTTGGTTTGCACTCACCCTCGCTTCTGCTTGATTTTGGTTCTCTCATACTTTGCATCAGGTCATGAATAAATTACATCTAACATAACATTGGCACTCTTATTAACTCTGGCACTGTGCAACGTCTTGAGCATTCAGACAGGGCTTTTGGAGTAGGCTCCTTCCTTCCTTCCTTCCTTTCCTTCCCTCCCTCCTTTGCTGTTTGCTGTATCCGGGATAAATGTCACATCCCGCACTCGAGTAAAGCTCCTCGCACTGTCTGACAGTTGTTGTCCTGGTGTACTATTGTAAGCACATAATTTGCTTTGCACAATAATACAGCAGACGTAGTTAATCTGAGGACAGCTCCTAGCTAGGTAATTGGTTAAGACCCCCCCATCCCCCATTAGTGGACTTAAGAGGATATCAGGACGCTTTAGCCGCACAAAGCTATTAAGCTACTTAGATCAGGATGTGATTGCCGTCTGTCAATCACCAGATAAGAATTTTAGGGGGTTGTCGGTGTTGTCTCGCAAACACACACACACACACATTACACACACACACACACAGCAGGCCTAATTACGCAGCTTACCTTCCTACCTACTCTCTCCATCGCTGCCCTCCTCCCCTCCCCTCTCTCCGCACAAAACACGTTTTGAAAGCATGACATTATTTCAACTCTGATTCACGCCACCGTTTTTTAGTTTGAGGCTGTTGTCGTAGCCAGTGGAGTCTTCTTCTTCTTATTATTTTTTTTTTATATTTGTTGTTTTCTGTTCCCGTTTCTGTCATGTGGTATGGGTTCTGCATGAAGACATGCAATTTTTTTTTTTTTTTTTTTATCCGTACAAGATTAATTCTACTCACTGGGTGATACGGTTCAGACTGTGACAATAGGTAACCATTGTGGCAAGTTTTTTTTTTTTTTTTACTGATTTTCACCTTTCTCCATTAACACTGAGATGCGGTGATGACCTCATTAGGGAGAAAATACAGATTCACGCATCTGATTAAGGAAATCATAATAGTCGAATCATGTGACACACACCAAACACAAATTTTTAGCCAGAAAAAAAAGGTAGTTTATCATTAAATATCCCACTTTAGTGAAGCAAACAGCGTCACTTACTCTTTTTTTTTTTTCTCCTTCTGCTTCCTCTAGACGCCCGGCCTTTGCCTGACGTAGCCATGACTGGCAAGTGCACCCGGGAATGCGACGAGTACGGCCACTCGGACTCCTGCTGGATGCCTGTGCGCACGTCGCCTGAGCGACGGCCATCCAAGTCAACCACCACCCCACAACAACCAAAGCTTTCCACCTTCATGAGCGGCAACGGCAGCGGCAGCAGCAGCGCAGAGCATCCCGGCAGCCAAGAGACCCTCGCCATGGCCGCCATGGCCAACGGAGACCCAACTGCCGCTCACATGATGGGCGACCGCAACCGCAACCTGCTCAACAAAAAGATGGCTTCCTCCTCCTCCTCCTACGAGGCCTTCGGCTCGCCTTCCTACGGCTCGCCAGGAAGTGGGGAGGAGACGCTGGGCCACCCCACCGAGGAGATCCCTCTGGCACCCACTGGGGAGTACAAGCCCACATCCTGTGGTACTCTGACGCGACGGGAGGTGTACCTGTGAGCTGGGAGGGTTTTGACGCACCTGCTGTGCCACAATATATGGCATTAAAATACAACACTAAGCGTAGTTGCTTACTACCCACCACCGTTACAGCTCTAGAAGCTTTTAGCCGCCCTTGTTCTGCGCAAGGTAGGACTAACCTTTCTCCAAAGACTTTTACGACAGCTCCTTAATGAAAAATCTAAGTGGATATATAAACATAGTACCATTTTTTGAAGTGCTAATTCCGGCCGCGACCTGGAAGAAACGAGGAGGAGGTGGAGGAAAAACTGTTGAGGGCATTGATGGGGACTTGGGATGAGGCTCTTGGGACATGATCTGCTGCCTGACAGTCAATCTGTACAATAATCAACTCATTTTACATAATACAGTACATGCATGCATTAACCCCCTCCCCTTCCCCCGGCCCCGTCCCGTACACGAAGGTCCCATTTCCTTGAAGATGACACTGTACAAAAAGAGACTTTTTTCTTTTTTCTGTTTGTGTTTTTTCTAGAAACAAAGTTGTACATGTGGACTATTTTGACTTCAAAGTGTGTCTGGTTATGCCTTTTTTTTTTATTAATTATTATTATTATTATTATTATTATTATTTCACAACAATGCAGCACTCTAGCCATGATGTTCAGTGGCTGCAACAATATATTGGACATGGTGGTCTCTATCATACCGAGCTGTCCGTGGATTTTCGTCGCTCAAATAGCAGACCAAAACTATTCAACTCGCACATGGACGGAAAAAAAAAAGACTAAGCTTTAAATACTCAAGCCCGGTAAACAACAACTCGTCACAGTTGTCTCCTTTGAAAGGGAGATTCTCGGACAGAAATGAAGAGCCGACGGAATTTACTACGACGCCGCTGGCGCGACGGGGCATAAAACGACGACTGAGTCGGACTTGCCGGCACGTACGCTCTCCCACGGGGCGGAAAGTCACTCATTGTACATAAACATTGGACCACGGCAACGACGCTTACTGCTCTCATTCCCCCTTTTGTCTTGCTACCTTTTCCTCAGTCTCTCGTTCTTTGTCTTTGATTGGCAAGGTTGAGGCCAAACCCCTCCCCCCGCCCCAACCTTCTTACGAAATGCAAAATTTAGAGCCATGACGTATCGCCGCATTTGGCTGGAGAAAAAAAAGCATGTGTGTGTGTGTGTGTGTAACATGGTTGTGCATATTCGGATCACCTCGGTGGGATGCTACTGTTTATATCAAGTTGTAAACCCTGTTTTTAAACGCAGATCACACATGCAGATTCATTCAAACTGAGGCCAGTGGCGCCGCTGTACTGACTGAACATCCTGGGGTAAGCACAGTGTGTGGCATGCCGAGATTAAAATTATGGAGGTGCAACTGAAATTGTATGTGTGTACGGGCCAGATATGCAGTATATAGTGTGTGTGTTTTGACTATATTTAGTGTATACTGTAGATGTACACCGATTATAGGCTTAGGAGAGCGTAAACATGGCCAAGCTGGTCCTATAAACAGCTGCAAGGTCAGCTTTTTACTGTTATTCCTCTTTTTTTTTTTCCTCCTTCTTCTTTTTTTTTGTCCCTTTTGTTGTGTGATAGACCGAGCAATAAATATCATAATGTACACGTGACCAACAAGCATCAACTTCTTTTTCCACTCCTCCTCCAAGCCTCCAATGTGACAATAACCACAATTTTTTTTTTTATGTAGATGTTGCTTTTCACGAGTACACGGTGACGGCATCTTTGAGCACGAATGTAAGAATCAGCTCAATGGAGAACAATCAAAAACGTCTGTACGCGCAGATACCAGGAAGTTTCCTGGGTTTTTTTTTTTTTTTTTTTGGAATACTGTTAAAAAAAATGGTGTCAAAGTGAAACCAAAGCTTCGCAAACAGGTTGAAGCCCCCCCCCCCCACACAGAAAACTAGCTTTGCTTTAAGTACACATTACATGATTTCTTTGAAGTTAAAAATGAAGGATTGAGATTTAAGAATGTGACTTCTCAACTTCTCGAAAAAAAAAACGCATCCACTACTCTCTCGAGGCTGACGCATAGTGACCACTTCCCACACACATGACACATGTTGAGATGTTGTGCCTCCCTGGTCGACAGTGATGTTTCATTTCTTTTGTTTGGTCCCGCCGCCACAGGGGCGCAAAAATCTCATGACTGTAATAAAGCAAAAGAATATCAGATGCAATGGAACTTTTTTTTGTATGTTAGCAAAACCCCTTTGGTTTGACCGGAGCTGCTTTTTTTTTCTGCATTCCGGCAATCTATAGTCTGTAAGTACTACTCGTTGTTCGAAAGAAAAGTGCTCCTATACTTATCAACTGTATACATGAATATTTACTTTTTACTGCACGTTTAATGGGAACTTACTTCACTTACTGAGAAGGAAGAAGAAAAAAAAACTGTAAAACAAAATGTACAAAAAAAAAAAAGAAATAATAATAATAATGTTTTCCCTGTAAACACGGAAATCCACCTTGTTGCTTGCTTTTGTTATACCTGAAGAAACATGTAGTACAACTTAGTACATCAGTTAAGACCATCCGGTTGTTCCTTTTTTTTTTTTGTTTTTTGGGATTTTTCATACTTAACCAAACTTCCATCCACGTCTCACGCGAACTCCAACCTCTCACGTTCCATTTACATCCACTTTGTACCACGGGGATTGCAATTTTTTACCCGCATCTTGTTATTTTACTTTGTAACCCCATGCTGTTGATTTCCTACACGACCACAGTCAAAACCGTGGAAATGATCGTCACGACGCACCGCGTGTTTTGATCCTTTTCTTTCTTTTATCTGGTGCCACTTTGTATATTTAGAGTGCTTCTGAAAAAAAAGGGAAAAAAAACAACATAAAAAAAAAAAAAAAATACTAGAGTGAATGCAAATATGCAATTGTGCCTTTTTATACCAATCGGTATGATTCAAATGTTGGTTTGGAATGGTGCATAAACAATTAACGTTGACATGGTTGCAAAAGTAGATGGGGTGGCATTTAAGAACGGACTGAAATAACATTTTGCATCTCTTAGATGAAATCCCATGATGTCAAAGGCTTCTTGGAGGACGACCAGTCAAATATCAGCGAGCCTGTAAGACGAATACTCAAACGGCTACTGTTCACTGGGTTCAATTATCTTGTCGAAATATCCATTTCTAGCATAGTGCATTACCGAATGAGTACAGGTACATTCAAAAGTTGCTTGTTGGTAGTAATAATAATGATATAATGGATTTTTTTGTCGTGTTCCACTCATGTACATGTATGACATCAGAGGTCAAGTAACCTTCTTTGTGCATGAAACAAGCTCTAGGACTGAATATAGAAGCAGAGAAAGATAGTAGGGGGAGAAAAAGAACAAAAAAGAAGAAAAAAAAAAAAAAAGCTTGGAGACATTTGACTGCTGAGAGCTGAGGGAGCCGAGAGATAAAAATGCTAATGTGACGGCGTACTAGAAGGAGTGGAAGTGTGGAGGGAGGGGGAGAGAATAAAAAAAAAAAAAGCTGCAAGGGAGAGTGGCTGACAGAACACACACCTCAGGATGCGCTCCTCAGCGCTCACGTGCAGATTTACAGTATATGCATACGGGGCAGGTGATGAAACCCCGCCCGACAAACGAGAGCGCGGCGATGTTTGCCGTGATAACCGCAAGGCGGTGCTTTGAATTTCGAGATCAGATGAAACGGAAACGGACTCGGCAGCGTGAGCTTCAGACAATAAAAAAAAAAAAAAAAAAAAGGGGGAGGCATGAAAGAAACGGTGACAAAATATTGGCAACTTCAACTGACTACAGTGCACACTAGTTCATTTCTGCTTCTCTGATATTCACCGAGCTAACTGCTCCGGAAATCTGGACACTTTTAGGCGGTATAAAGTTATTTTTTCTTACAGAAAAACATAAAAAAACCAAAAAAAAAAAAAAAACACAACACCTGCCATTAAAAATGTTTGAATCTCGCTGTCCGAGGTGTGTGTTCAGTCGGCGCTCTCCTCTATTCGTATAGCCTTCACAGTGTGTAATGAGATTTGTAATATTAACCATTACTATTTGTCCTGCGACTTGGATGTTGATATAGAAATTGAGGAACAAATTTATCATCGTTTAATATGAGTCACTATGCACGCAGCTTAGCTGAACATGGCAAAGTGTATTGAACGCAAGTCCACTTCTATTTATGAGATATTTTACATAATTTAATTTGCTTTTGTACAGGTTTGTGTAAATAAATGCTTGTCATTTTTGTCTCTGCAGAAATTAAAATATAACACGGTAAAACAAATTTTGTCTGTGATGTTTGTTTATGTTAATTTACGGGGAAAGCAACGCCATAATGCAGGTTTTAATTATTTAAGTTGTTTGTTGTGTAAGCGCTGTATTCTAACGCATTAATCTCAGTATGCTGATGAAACTGTGTTATAATGTAGTTATAATCAAATGAAATATCCAATATTAGGTGTACGAACAGTGTTCTAACATATGAATCTACTTTTTATATTATATTACATTTACATTTTATAATGTTACTTATTTAAAGCTGCAGTAAGTGATTTTTTTGGCCACTAGGGGGCGACAACACAAGCTAAAAATGTTCTTTTCATGATTTAGTTATTGATAACACGCAGGCACAGTGAAACATTCACATCTGGAGTCGTGTTTCTGCCCAACTGATGAATATTTAGTTATTATATCCAATATTTACTTTCTTTTTTTTTTTACTCTGTTTTGGTCTCAACCAGCTCTTGTGGAAATTACTGGGCATTTTAACCCTGTGGTAAATGTTCAGCTACGTTCACGTGCTGTTTTGTGCCAGGCAGGGCACAGACACTGGGTTTATCACTCATTCAGAAAGTGACACTCCATGCATGTGCATACATTCATTGTTTTTTGAGTGCGTGTTTCCTCTCTTTCGCTGTATGCCTAGGTGATGTATGAGGTGATTACAGTCTAGGTGATTAGCGATCCATTCCACTCCCTTTTTTTCCCCCCACGCTCTGATTAACAGCACCACTGCAGCCTCTCCAACACCCTCAAAATCGCTAATGGAGTCTTAATAGGAAACTACAATGCACTGTAAAATCACGTCTCCGAGGTCAAATAATCTGGAGAAAGTTTTCCCTCTCAACTGTCATGGTGATATTAGAGGACGCAAGGCGGTGTAACGTATCATTATTAACCGCAGAAAAACATTGTGTTTCCCCCCCCTTGCGAGGCAGGGAAGTTTTGTTTGTGTACGATTTCAATAGTAAATTCAAAGCTGAGACCATTTTTTCCCCCCCTACTCCACGTTTGTCTTCAAAAGATGCCACTTCTAAGAAATACTAGGTTTGAATCATGTTGATATGCAAATGATCTCGCTCATTTTCTTGTCCTCTCTGAAGCATTTTGAATTCCCTGCCACGGAATAATCAGCGGGTAGTATTAATTTTTCTGTTGAGAGAGGGGGAAATTAAGACAAATTAGAATGAATTTGAATGTAATTAATGTTTAGGCGATGCATACCAATGAACTGTTGTGTGATTTTTTTTTTTTTTTTTTTTTCCCCAGTTCTAATTAATAAAACAGTGGCTGAATGCTATGAATACCATAAATAAGAATAAGAGCCGAAAAAAAAGGAGTAGGTGGACTGATATGATTGGATAAGAGGTGGAGGAGGCGTCAATTATATTTGGCACTTGTTGTAAAACAAGTCTTATCAGGTCGGGTTACCGTCAGGTTGAAGTAGTTCTGATTGTGTAGGCGACTGTTTGTCTGATTGTACCGCAACAAAGTGCTCCACAACAGGTTCACAAGCACCTGAAGCTCTTTCATTGGCAGCAGCAAACGCTCTCTGGCAGCTATCGCCGGCAATCATAGTTGACATCGCCCCGTCTCCACGCAAAGTTGCAAGCAGTCTCCTCTCCACATAAAAAAAAAAAAAAAAAGAGAGAGAGAGAAGTCCGGCCATGTACTTGGCCCTCCCACGCACAGGTATCGCTGTGAGAGTGCAAGCCCCCTAAAAGAGGCAGAGGTGAAGCCTTGATAATAATCGTGCATTCGCCTGAATCAAAGGTCCGTTCTGCAGCCGTGTCATGTTCAACCAGCCTATGAGGGGGAGATAGTGCGGGACAGGCAGGCAGATAAAACCGGCAGGCACAGGAAGAGAGGAAGAGGACGGAGGGGTGCAGCCTCGGTGTGCTCGAGGCCAAGAGAAAGATGGGGGAGAATATCGAAGGTGCTATTCCCCCAAGCTCAAATATGTAAAGCTAATTAATGAAATCATTGATCACTTCTCCCACATCAAACATGAGATATGCCATTTCAATATAAATTCCATTCCCATTTATGCTCACTGGTGCGAAATAACGACTTGGAATCACATCAGCGAGGGGAATTCGACCATAAACCTTAGAGGAAGCTATTTGATATCCACAATTTATGACTTTTTTATTGTCTTTGAATTTTATTTTTCGAGCGCAACCGCGGGAAATGGCATCCCAGGAATAGCAGTTAGGGCTTTGTTAAATTGATTTCTATTTCATATTTATTTTACGAATGCGCCGAGGGATTGGAGGGCTAACTTTTTTATGTGTAGTGGATGGAACAAATAAACAAGTTCACGAGGAAAACTCCTGCAATAACTTAGATTTAATTGTGATCACATAAATTCTATCAGCGCTTATTCTTGCCGGCCAACGCACCCCTGAGGATGATGTCATTACAGTTAATTTCATTGCTTTCACGGCAGAGATGGACAAACGCATCCAGAGTGCAGCCGCCGCCTCGCCGCTTGATCGCAGTCGATCTGCTAACGTCGATGTTTTCTGAGGTGAATATTTCATTTGAGTGCATTTGCTGCGTTGCTGTGTTATGTTGTTGACTCATTCCTATTGCCTAGAAGGAGTGAAGTTAATGGGGAAAATGATTTCATGACTTTAATACACTGAAATGTGACCTTAACCGTTAAATCACAATAATCACAGACAGAATCTCAGAAAATGTGAGCTAACAGCTGCTGAGCTCCTTTAACTTTTATGTTTAGCTGAAGTCTACATCTCCGTCACGAATTGATTTACAGTGTAAAAGTAAAAGAATAAATAAATAAATAATCAAAAGACTGGCAGCAGTGGCTGCCAAACAAAGACCATGGAGTTAAAGTAATTCATTTTTTCAGATAAATGTCAAAAACCAAAGATTTACTGAAATGTGCAGTCAAGGTGTTACAGAGAAACACTGTTAATTAACAGATTTTCCCTTATTATACTCAACCACCTTAAGTACAGTGAAGATATGACAAACATTTATGTACAGTATAGTATACAGTATACCGAGCCACATAATATTGCAAATACAGGTTTAATTATTGATTGATTATTGATTTTACATGAATTCACATGTAATTTAAGAAAACAGAAAAATACTGTAAATGAACGTAGTGTTTTCTATGTACAAAATTAAGAAGTAATGTAATTTGTCATAATTGACATAATGCTTAAAATATCAGTTTGTTGATTTACAGATAATGTCCGTAATTTTACA
Source organism: Protonibea diacanthus (assembly GCA_028641955.1). Classification (NCBI taxonomy): domain Eukaryota; kingdom Metazoa; phylum Chordata; class Actinopteri; family Sciaenidae; genus Protonibea; species Protonibea diacanthus. The sequence goes on from CM053998.1 coordinate 6,672,888, forward strand.
GAGTTTTGTACACAACTTTAAAAAACAGAAAACTCTTTAAAAATTGTAGTTTTTTACAAAGAGCTTTAGAGCTTTTGTTTATTTATGAATTATAACAGGATACTTAAATGAATATTTATTTTATTTAATGGTTACAGTTGGCGGAGTTAGCTTAGGTTAGCTCCCAAGCTAGCTCTTTCTTGATGTAGCCCCTTACTTTAGCGACATATGCTGCATTTTTCCTTGGTTTTGGCTCCAGTTTGTACTTTCCACTCAAATTAGACACGAAAAATCACACATCAGAAAGTCAGATCCAGGGTAAAACTAAATGTTGACCAAAGTTGTAGCCTAATTACTGTAGATATTTTGTAAATGTTTGAGCCACGGGATCCTTACACAAAACTCCCAGTAACATACATACACCGTGGAAGAAGATCGATTGCAGCATGAGCATATGTCAGCAGTTTGTAAGTCCATCACTCAACGTTTTTGCTCTCATCCCTCTGGTTTTGTACATGACAAACAGCTCTCACCTGCAAACTAGGACACAGAGCAGTCAGGAACCGGAGTGGCAGAGAGGGGAGGTGTGAGTGATATCTCTCCACTGCGTGCAGGTCACTAGTTATTACCCACAAGACTCTCCATGACCCCCTGCTGTCACATGATAGATTTCCCACAATGACCTTCAGCCACGACAGATCCGTTCACGTGACCCTCCCCCCCCGCCGCCCCCCACCCCTGCCAAAGATGAGGTATGAATGCTACTTGTGAGGCCAAAATCTGCAGTGGAACAGGCAAATGTGTTGGCACCCATTAATCACGCATCAGTTGTGAGTTGAATGCACACAAATTTATATGTGCTAGATTTATGTGGCAGAAGCAATTTGACAAAAATCCATACAAGCCTTAGTAGTCGGAGCTGGGCCGTGATTAATGAGAACTACTTACATAAGAGAAAGTGAGCGGGTGAGAAGAAAAGGGGAGACGGAGCTGGAGGAGGCAGAGAAATGACAAATAGATGGCAGTAGGCTGTGGGGGAAAGGGATTGAGAAAAAGGTGACTACTTGATTGACTATCTGACACCCCCCCCCCGCCCTCCCTTGACACCTTACACCCAGACTTTATGTTCTAAAAAGTAAGCCTCGACAAATGACTAATACGTTTATTTATTGCAGCCAAACTACCACTTCAAAATTTTCTCTCTTCTTGGAAGTTTTTGGGGGAAAGAAAAACTTTCACTTTTCATTGTAAAGCACAGATTCCCTGCGCACGTCTCAAAGGAGCAAATCTTCACAAAAAGGTGTAATACCTTCACCTCTGACAAGTCATTTGTGGCGTAACATTCATAATTTAAAGGCCCTCATCAAAAACTCTTGTGCATTATGTGATAATGAATACGCTCAAAGTGACTGCCTGAGGTGCAAAAAGGGAAAATATTCATTAGAAAATGTGACAAGTGAAAACTTTTGAGACTGCTGCTCCTTCGGAAGTCATTTTTTTTTAACAGGCAGAATATAAAATCTTAATTCAAGGTTACTAAATTAAGTACAGTGTCCAATCTGAATGGTCCTGAAATGAAACGTAATAATCGTGTAGGCACCAACATGCTGCGAGTGCTTCACTCATGAAGTCAAATTTTATTCCAGAGCGGACTCTTTTTGTATCATTTCATCGACATATGTGTTTACATTTTGTGTTTTCATGTCTTCTTGTTGGTCTTGTGCGTAGTTATTGTAGCTTTGCTTCCATGCACATGTACTTCTTAACCTTTAACACACTAAATGTCACTAATAATAATAACAACAGTAAAAAAAAAAAAAAAAAATCCTCCTAGGCGCAGTTCGGGGCCAAATATTCCACAGGGTGACTTTAACTTTTATGGCTGCTGTTGATTTGCTGATGTGACTTGAAGCTTTGTTCTCCTTCTGCATGAGTGATTTACAGTCCCGGTGGTAAACTGTATTTAAGGTCAAGACATAGTTACATACACTCAGAGAGACGTTGCACGCCCTGTTTAGCACACATTTTAAGTGATTTTCCAGAAAATCTCCTAAACAAAATGCTACTTCATGAAATGCGTCATTGTTATGTTGCATTGTAGCAATATTTAGACTTTTTTTCTTTAAGTTCTACTCAGGTTCTGTTTATGTACATATTGGAACACACTTATAATCCATTTATTGTGTTGTATTGTGTTGTTGTTTAAGGGCTTATACATATATTTTTTAGTATCAGGAAACCGCTCCAAAACTAATCAGGTCTGTGTGTCATGCAGCATCAACAAAAAATACTTCTACCTTCATACTCTGCTTCTATCTTCATACTCATATTTTGAGGTAAATTATGTATTTTCTCTTACAGAAGCGACACTGACTCTGCATAGCACACGTAGCGCCCGTTTCGTGTGATGAAACGGTGAATGTCTCTCGAAGCGTTGCCATTAAATCAAGTAAAGTTTCTGCCTTGTTCCAATAAGGAGCAAAGAACCACGCTCGCCCTTCATTTGTATGAACAGTCAGAATATCAGAAAGATTTTTAGTCAGGCTGCATCCATGATACATAACCACAACACTCCCAAATAGATCAAAAACCGGTTTAGCTCATTAGTTCAGGGAAAGGCCACCACATGGAATTTCTCGTTTATGGCAGACATCGTGAGCAGGATCATCTTTGACATATGAATCACGAATGATATCACGCGAAGACAGGCCGGGTGGTAATGTTTCGCTGCTTACACTTTGGCAGAGGGAGTCATATCTCATCTTTGCCCTTTTCCATATCTGCAGCGCCGGGTTTACGTTTCAGGTTCACACATTAGCATTGTGTACAGTAGCCCCCTCGTCTCCAGTGGAAATGTTCTGCTTTTACACGCAGCTGAATTACACAGCTGTACGTTTAGCATCGGCTATTCAAGTCTCCCCCACCTCCCCAAGACTGACCCTGCTGTCAAGCTAGTGAGACGATATTCACATCTGGTCTTTTTCCCTTTTGTTTCCTTTTCCCCTCGCCCGTATTTCCCCACATCTGTGAGCTTCTCATGCATTCGCTACACAAGCTCTAATTTTTACATTAAGCAAAGCCAGAGGGAGAGAAGGAGAGAGAGGGAGAGAGAGAAAAGAATAAAGAGTGAGGGAGAGGCACGTGGAGGGAGAGTTGGTTTTGCTCTTCGCCTCATGCTGTTAATATGCACAGGGCACCAGCCATGAAAATGCAACGGATTTCTTTTTCTAAGAGAATGATCTTAGTGATCTCATTATTTCCCATGTGGGTACATGTATAATGTACGGAGCAGCTGTGTGTGTGTGTGCGTGTGTGAGGGCCAGAACACACACATGCAAGTGCACTCTTGTGTGTCTTACGAGCCCTGTAGCCCAATTATTAACCCTTTCTCGAGCTGCTTCTGTTGTCTGTATCCGTGTGTATCTCTCAGCCGCTCGCTCCGAGACGCTCTCACTCACACTGCGATGCCAGATCACGAATAGAGGGCTTTGACTCAGCAGTGATTGTGTTGACCTTACAGTGTAGGTGTGTGTCTGTGTGTGTGTGTGTGTTGAATCCCTGACTCACCCCGTGGCTCAAGGCCAGAGTGCAGCACAGCTATATTCCATTTTGACACTTTGATAGACACCGAGCCATTTCCAACCCACTGTGCCCTGCTAGCTCTGCCACTCTGCTGCACTTCTCATTACTGTTAGACCAAAGGAAATCACCGAGTGGGCATCGGGATTGTGAAAATGAGATGTATGGAAGGAGCGCTATTCAGAAAAAGAAACGCTATACGGCGTGTTCCCTTTTTTTAAATCACCGGTTAGCTGGATGTCAAACATCAAACATACACGTCTGGGGACATAAAGCCAGAAGTAGCACATCAATCACGGTTAAAATGGTAGGTAGCTTTCAATTTTACGACATGATCTCCCACAATAAATGGAGCTGTTGAGTCCTTAGATGGTTTTGGTTCATATTAACTTTCAAGCTCAACATCTGCAAAACAAACAGGCTAACTAACTACTCTAAATAAGTAACCGGCTAACTTAAAGAGGAACTTAACACCCTCTGGAAAGATTGTTTTCGCTGACCTCTACTGGTTTCAAAATCTCACCTTGCTGTAGTCATGTAGAGGTGTACTCCAGGACACCGTGACATCACTGCTGGGTGTGGTTACAGGTGCCCACAGGTGATGTCGGGTTGAGGTATCAGAGTAAGCAGCAAAACACTTTTTTTTTTTCAGCTTGGTCCAAAGTTACTCTTTAAAGAATCAGTTATGCCAAATTACAGAAAATAAATAATACATTTTTAAAAACGTGTTATTTATTAATTCACTTTTAAAGACTTTTTTAATAATAAAGCAGCAACAACTCTTTCCAGAAACAGTGCCCCCGTTACTCTGAATAATTCATGGAACACGTGAGATTTTCGGGACTATTTAGTAGACAGTATCTTCTTAAGTTTGCTTTTGGCCAGGGACCATCTATTCATCTTTATTGGATTGAGAAGGAGGCAAAATTTTTAGAGGAGATGTAAAAAGCTGGCCAGAACCCCTCTACATAATGTTCACCTTTCTGAGGATGACCCTCCCCACGGATGTCCAGTTTTTTTCCTCTAGTCATCCATCCAATAATCTTCAAAACAATATGATTGATAACAGGGGAAGTTGTTCCCACCCCAGCAGGTGTCAACAGGAGAGTCACAGAGATGTCAATCAAGCCCAGTTTTTACACGCCCACGCTGTCCTTAGACGAGGTCTAATTAGGCAGCATAAGTGAAAACACCTGTGTGGGTGGATCGTTAGGGGCTTTAACAGTGAAAACCCGACTCAGTCTCTGTGCGTCATTCATCTGTGCAAAGTAAGAATGAATATGAATATTCTGAGTTTATCAAACCAAAGAAGAAAGTGTTATTAACCACCCAGCCAAATTTGAATGATTAAAAATATCGACAAGTTTATGAAATTTGGTGTGAAAATCAGGTAAAAATGAATTCTCAGCTCCAGGACTGTGGGGGCGTGTCCTCTAAATGTGCTGAAGCCACGCCCACTCGCAAGAGCAGTCAAGCAGCCATTTTGAAGCGGCTGAAACGTGTCAGATGAGTTCAGAAAACAACATGACTATGAAACACTCTGAGCGAGATGAATTCATCTCTATCTCTCTGCTCAGGGTGGCCTCAGCGTGTCATCGAGCCACCCTTTAAGGACCGCCCACAAAATCCTGGACTTTTCACGTTTTCAGCGACTATTTTCCAACATATTTAATGTATTTTGAAAGAAATCTGAGAATTGCCTTTACACGGACAGATACCAAAAGAAACAGTTTAGTAACAATGAAAGTAAGTCGTTTTAAAAAACTTGCAAGATTTTCGTAGAAATGATTCCACAATGATGTGTAGCAAAATGATATGTAGCTTTAGCACTTGCCATGTGATCACTGTTTAAGTTAGCTGTAGCATTTAGCTCACCGCATGACCTCATTGTCTGCAAAAGAAAGCAATAAAATACTATCCATCACCTGCCTCTTCATTTGGACCCTCTTACGTTGATGTTCTGGTCGGCACCTCGGTGTGAACTTTGTGGTAACCCCTGAACAAATGCCAGACACAGTACATTCCCAGTGTCTGCACTACACCGCCTGTGTACATTTCCACCAGCTCTCTCCAACTCCACTCCAGTCCACATCACTGACTTCACATTCACATGTACATGTATCTGACAGGAACATGTGTACATACATAAACAAATGCACAATCCACTCCAAGCCATTCGACTATTGATCCCCTCAGTGATCTTTTAAACCGGCCGACTGGTGCAACACGCTGCTGCCTATTTACATATCTGCATATTTGCATACCAAAGTAACACTGCCCATGACACTTGCCCATGAATAATTCACCAGAGGTGTATTTACATAAGGTACAGAGCCGAGCCTCAACCTGAAACCTCCACAGGCGAGAGAGCATCTTCGGGATCGGACTTTGTTGTGGATGACTTTTTGCATCAAGCGCTCTGCCTGCTCCCAACCACCACCACCCCCGTACTAATGAATTAGCTAATTTCAGCCTCTGCCGAGATCAATGGAATCGGCTATCCGTGCAGGCTAATACAATTCACCGAATGAGGGTTGAGAGAAGGAACTCGAGATCCGTAGGCTAATTCTCTCGGGGAGAGTGGCCTCTTGCACGCTGCTTATTTTGCATCCCGGCTACAGTCGACACTCTCAAACAAAACAGTCTTGTGATGTATATAAAATATCTCTTTATGCATGCATTATTCTGACAAGGACGACACTTTGTCTTTGATGTTTTATGGTAGATGGGCTTCCTTGTATGCACATTTTGCATGCATGTCTTTGCATAATTATCCCACATAGGCTATCTGATTGTGCTGAGACATTTGCAAAGTTGTGGGGGGAGAGAGAAAAAAAAAAAGATGTAATCAGTCAAGCATGTATGCACGCATGTTTTATTTACTCATTTGCATGAATATGATGGCTCTATGAACAGGGTGGCTTTTTTTTTTTTTTTTTAGGTTAGAAGCTGCGCATGAGAAGAAAAGCAGAATATCGGTATTTGCATGCGCATCAAACGATGCCAGTTACGGGACGATCACAGCCCAGCTGGTTGTTTTTGATTGATGCATTGGGGCTGCAGGACTTCCCCGCCATAGATGTGCGACGCTGTACATGCTAATTTTCTGCACTGTGAATTTTGCGCGGGCTGTAAGAGGTCTGTTTTTTTTAAAAATAACAAGCATCTTCTTCTCCGTAGATCTGACTTTGCATCCTCTCTCTCTCATGCACAATCCAAGTGCGAACCATGTGGTCCCTGTGGCCACCTTGTTTACTTCCTGTCTTTCCCTCCCGTGCTGCACCCAATGGGGATGAGGAGAGCAAAGGTGGAGGAGGAGGAGAGGAGGAGGTTGGAAGCTACAGTGTGCATCCCATGAGAGGCCTTGTGTTTTCTGGACCCTTCGCTAAAAAAAACCTCTGCATTCCTCCCTCAAGGAGAGAAATATGTGTGTTGTGCAGGAGCTACAGTTAATTAGCCAATTGAAAACACACACACACGAGTGTCCACCAAGTGCATACAGAGTCATTCTTGCATGTATGGTAATGCAACACATACAAACACACACATAATAAACCCGCATGGATTCGATGATGCTAAGCAGCGTGAACCCCGGGGAGCAGCCTGCCTTAACAAAACAAAACAGATGTTTATATGCACAATGTCACCCTAATGTCAGCACCCGCGCTCCCATCCTCTTTATTAATCGCGCCGCCTCTACCGCGCGGGCTTCGATTTCTGTTTTGATTTAACGTTCCTATCCACGTGCCGTTGGGCCGTGTGTGATAAAAAAAAAAACGTGATAAAACCACCTGTGTCACCGCCGGCATGCTCGGGATTTACGCTGTCAGGTTTCATCATCTTGTTCAAATGCCTGTTCATATGGCAGCAGGGGGAGGAGGAGGTGGAGGAGGAAGAGGAGGAGGAGGGGGGTCCCCGTGCCCTTGAGCAAGACCTTTAACCCCTCTCTGCTGCGTGATTTCCTACCGCAGATGACTGCGTTTGAGTTGGGGTGAATTTGAGGCGTAGCGGTGCTGAAAGACCAAAAAAAAAAAAAGAAAAAAAAAAAAAAAAGAGTATACAACTGTCTCATAGAGCGTTGTCTAAATGATACGGAGGATCGACGGGGTGAGCGTCGTATGCATGATTGGGTTGAGTGGGACTACGCTGACTTTAAGAACTCGCGGCTGTTAATGCCGAAGTGCCGTGGTAGCAGTGAAAATAGCGGAGGAGAAATGTTTAATTCATGTCGTCGAGTTTTGCAACTCAAGAAAATCACCGGGGCTCCTTCTAGTTTGTGGAGTGTGACTGCCATATTACCAGGCGATACAAGTGCACGCTGTGTTTCCCCTCGCGTAGAAGGGGGGAAAAAAAACACATTGGCAGCAGTGTGATACTCAAGACTATTGCCCTGTTGCCAGACAGAACAATGATACTGGATGATTCTACAAAGCCTCGGTGTGCTTTCGGTGACATTCCTGAAGGTTCAATATCAACTTTTTTTTATTGTTACAATATGTGCACGTCATCTACAGTATGGTTTCAGGTTTGGGAAAGATTGTGTTCAGATTAATTGTTAGTTTGTGATGGGATGCAAAACTCTTTGACCTCTGTAAGTACGTAACACCTGATGGCACAAAGTGTTGTGCCAGAACAGGAGCTTGGCAGGAAGACAATGTAACCTGGGCTTTGCAGCCTCTATGGACAGGAAAAAAAGACCAAAGGGGACAATGATGGAGGAAGGTAAGACGAGAAAAGGAGTGAATAACTGTGCAAGAAGCTGCCAGACAAGAGTAAATCTGGGACTTAATTTTAGTCGTTGGCAAGAGCTTCATGAAATAAAATAAAAGATGCCAAGCTGGGCTTCTTGCTGTTGAACTAGTAAGTAATATTAGCTGGCTGCTATGTCTTGTTTTGTTGCACCTGCTTGTTGTTGTTTGGCTGTAAGTATAGCGGCCAACTGTCTAGCTTCTGATCATAAGCTTCAAAAAAATAACAAATACACCTGTCCATATTCACGATACTTCACTCAGACATTTGTATTTTTATGATTTATTGTCCAGTTTCAATGTACTGTTGCTTTAAACTTTTGTAGCATGTACCACCAGGAAATATTAGGCTCTTCAAGTACCACTAATATTAGAAATAGTAGCTAATATTGAAACAAAACATTACAGGAAAATTATATTTATCTACTCACACTTGTACTCCAAGAGGGAGTTTACCATTGTACATACATACTATGTAGTTTGAGATCCAGGGCCATAGACAGTTATTAAAGAGAGATTTCTCTGAAGCTACATTTCTTTTGAAGTATCGCGGACTTTAGAATCATGCATAATAATATTTTTGCCATTAGGAGCAACAAAATCTGCTTTAAAAAAGTATTGAAGAGGCATATTAAAATTCATTACCTTTGGGTCAACGATATGAGAAAGAGGTCAGGTTTGCACAGCCACAGAAGAACTCTCATGCCAATCCTGAGAAACAACAAAATAGTCAGACTAAAAATATCTGCATATTTTGTTTTCCCCCCCCCGATATCGACAATATCCTGGCATAATTGTGTGTTTTTTTATGGTTTTGTTTGGCCAAGATTGTGGTCTTGCTTGAATTTTAAGAGCTTTTTTATGCTTTTATGATGCCTGCTGCGGCCAAAAATAACACCGACACAACAGTGAAATTGCAGACCGTACAGCTAAACAATGAGCTGAAACTTGCTACAAAGCTCCGAAAAGCCGAGGGGAGCCGCAAGTTCATGAATGCGAGCGACGCAGCCGATTTGAGCGTTTGTTCAAGGTGAGAGAAAGATTGAGATGTTGGTAAAACGCTGACAGAGGTAAAGATGAAAAAAGCAACTTTTTCCCTGATCTAAAATATCTAAACCTAACCGTGTGCACTTAGTGGACTGAGCATACAGTAATTCAGGCGATAAACATCATATTTTAGAAGCCAGGGTGGCTCATTTTCACGACACAGAAGCATCCAAAATATATGTAATTTACTGATGCTGTGCTGGTTTTGCTCAAGACAAACCTGTTCCCTTTACTTGGTGTTGAACTTGTGACCCTCTGGATCTCCTCACATCGTCTGTCAGGCCGCTGTCACCTCCGCGTACGGCCCCTGCATAAAACTCTCAGCCCCTCTTTGTCATTTATGGAGTCTACTGACTTACCGCGGCAGCATTACCTCTGTGAGAGTAACTTGTTTATCCGTGGAAGTGATAGCAGCCCGTGTGATGCCTCCAACCTGGCACATGAGATGAGTGTCTGCTCTCGCTGCTGCCATGCCAATCAGTTCAAGAGAGACAGAGAGGGGGGGGGGGGGGGGCAGCCCACCCACAGACACACATGCAAACACCATGCAGGCACACACACACACACACATGGAGTCACCACTCCCCCTCCGAGGAGCCAGATGATGGCACAGGACTGGAGCGCTGGTGACAGTTTTTCTTGCGACTCAACATGAGGAAATACAATGGAGTGTGTTTAGCCCGAGGGTTGAGAGGGGAGGTGGTGGGGGTGGGGGGTGCAGACGCAGGAGGGGAAGAGGGAGTGAGCGGCAGAAAGTTAGATAGATGTATTGTACACACAGTGCACACTGCAGATGTCTCCTCCATCCATCTGCTGTGCTGTAAGAGAAGCTGAACTTTTTTTTTCCCCCCCCTCTCTCTGACACGCCGTCAGTCAGGTTGTGTGTGGAAAACATTCAGATGACTGTTTCAGAGCACTGTGTGTGTGTGTGTGTGTGTGCCGTTAGCCTTCAAGAACACACTGCACTATATCCACATTTTATTTATTTATTTTTTTTTTACATGCTGCATTCATTCTTATAATTACAAACTGTTTCTGTACCAACAGTGCTTTTATTTTCATAGGCAGGAAATTAACTTTGAAGTCTTTATTTCCCATGATTCATCTCTTTAACGTTGTGTTCATTTTAATATAATTAGAGACATTTTTTTTAGTTTGTTTCAACCTGGCCTTGACGAGACAATGTTTGAAATGATTCATGTTCGAATGTTAAACTGTGTTGTTTGTTTTGAAGGTGCAGTGTGTAAGATTTGAGGCCTTTATTTTCAGAATAAGGCACACATGGAATCTAATATTCAGAACTTTGTTTTCATGAACGTATAATCACCTGAGTTGAGGGTGTTGTGAGGAGATGGCAGTGCAGCGATTACACCGCTAGATGCAACTGAATTCTACACACTGGACCTTTAAGTGAAATCTCATGGAAGAAGTAACATAGCAGAATGGAAGTTGGGCTTGCGTTTATGTCCAAGCACAGTGGTTACGAGCTAATGAACATCGTATGAGGAACTACCAGTAAATACAGCTTGAAAACAGCAACGTCAGCTGTTAAAGAAGTTAGCATATATGCTACTAGCATCAGTTATATTAAAACTGGTATTTCTTCATTCCTCTCTCTTCTCCAGGCTCGTAAGAGTTTGACTACATCAAATCGATCAGTATGGGTACTTATTAGTAAGTATGTGCCATGTTTATTAGTGTCAAAGTATTCTCTGGCCCTGTCCTTTAGCTGAATACCAAGCGGCAACCTCTGTGGCTGCAAAGTGAAGCCAACGCTGAAGTACCAAAAACTGCAGTTCCTCGATCGGCCACTTGAGGCTGGCTACAGAACAAGTCAGTCTCCATAAGTCCCCATGTTAAAATGTCCAAATTCAGAGAAGAACTACAGAGTTCGATGATCCACGTCTTTGCTAATTTTTTAGATTTGCCATAGAGGCAGGACTGCCAACATGGCGGCGGCCATCGCCACAGATTTGAGCTTCAAAATGGCTTCAAAATTCAACATTTGTACACATTCATATTCCTGAAGAAAGTTTGAGAAGAGCGATGACTGTTCATCACGCATGAGTTTCTTCAATCCCGAGTTGCAGTGATGTGTTACCTGCTGGAACTTCAACATTTCTTGGCCGGGTCAGCGACTAACACAACTTGTTAAATTCCAGTCTTTGTTCAAGTGCTTGTTTGAACTTTTTCCAGAACGTTCAAGAGTGATTGAGGCAAAAGTGGAAGCCGGGTCTCCTGTATTGCTCACAGTCAGCGTTCTGGCCTGACTTAACGGTTTATTTGTCATCCCATTGGCACCTCTGATCATTGAGAAAGGTCGGCAGTCTATCATATTACATTATATCTCTCGCCTCCCCTGTATTGACACAAGTGGTTTGGAGAGAGAAAAAAAAAAAAAAAGAGCGGGGGCTAGTGTCTTGTTTGCAATGCATCTCATAATGGAGTGCAGTTGAAATATTTGCATTTTTCACTGAGCGCCGGCCAAGCGGACAGTTAGTCATTGGAGATATGAACTAATGATAAAATGACACAGAGAGATGTGATGGTGTGCAAAAACAATGAAGAGAGGAGGGACCGGGGTGTGGAGAAGTTGTCTTTTGGTTTACGCGCACGTCGGCGCACGGTGGAAGGACTTTCTGGAAATATTCCACGACCATTTGTGCACCCATCAGCCTCCGCGTGGCCCTTTGTGCCGACCTGTCAACCCAGTTTTGCGTCTTCCGGTTTCCCTTTTTTTTCCGTAGTTACAATATTTGGCGTGTCAGCTTCTCTCCCTCCTTCCTTCCTCGTCTCCTTCCACCCTCATTGACTCCCTGCAGGTCCTTTCCCCTTCGGCTGGCCTAACACAGTAAAACACAGCGATGATAATGAGCGCTCGTTGGTATTCCCAGGGCACCCGCTCCTCTATATGCTACCCTGCTCTGCCTCTGCTTCCTCTCTGACATTTATGTTTTCAATTAGGCACTCTTCTGACGAGCCCCGAGCCCCTGCACCTTAACCTCTGCAGTAATAAAAAAATAATAAAAAAAAAAAAAAAAAAAAAAAGAGAGAAAGGGAAAAAAAAGATACATTATCCGGAAACCCCCCTTGGGAAATTTAGTATAAATGTTGTGAGGAACAGGCAGGTGATGTTGGCGGCGGATGCTGTGCATTTAAAGCAGTGTGGATCTCTGCTGCTGGAACACATTTTTAAATGGCACATCTTCGACGAAATAACTCTGACGTTGGCACCGATTGGGGGTAAATACAGACCGCAAGCTCCCCTGTTGATGGTTTTTTTTGCGGTTTAGGCTTGATCTGCTCTGCCTCTTTTACATAATGTTGTGTTTTTTGCAGGGGGGAGTGTAAATGTTTGTCTCGGGGCTCGGCGGTGGTCAATCCTCTTCCACTGACAGTTTTAAGGGCTGAGAAATATTTCCTCAGGAGTTCTCTAATCTACTCCGAGTCCTGCCGCGCGTGCGTGCATGTGTGTGTCTGTGTGTGTGTGTGTATGTGTGTGTGACGGACTCCTCCCAATCTTTCACTCTTTTTTTTTTTTTTTTTACCGCCAGTCAATATGTGTGTGTGTCACACATGTATCTCTCCTCCTCCTCCTCCCTCGCTGCATGCTGCACGGAGGTGAACTGATGACAACCGAAAGGATGGGGGGGGGGGCTATTTGACTTTCCCGTCTTGTCCCCCTGTCTTCAGGCACGGGTGGGGGTGTGTAGGGGTTGAGCCTGCAATTAAGATTCCGCTCAGCCTGCCTACTCCGATGGCTCAATGGGGCGAGAATAAGCAAGCCCGCTGGTGATAAATGGCCCACATCGCTGTCCACGTCCTTCCAATATAACCTGGGCATTAATTACACCAATTGGTATTGCACTGTCATCAATATCTATCTGTGCCGTTGCCTGTATGCGAGGGAGCCAGCGTGCACGTGTGAATGTGTTGAATGCATCACTCCGAGCAGTCAGATAGCAAAGTGCTTGCAGTGCACAGGGGGCACAGTGGAATGATTTCATCTCCAAACGTGGCCAATAAAATGCACTCAGCTCGTTTGGAATGGCGAGTGTTCGATAGCGATACGCGCAGCGAGTTCTCACCGTGGCCACTTGCTTTAAAAAAGACACTGCCCTCCCAATTACTGCACCCCGAGCACCTTGCCAACATGATTATGGGCTTTCGCAAACTCCGTCTAGACTGTCTGGCTCTGCATTATCACTTGTGGGTGTCTGTATATTTTCAAGCTATTTAGTTTCTCAACAATAAGAGACAGAGAGAGAGAGAAAAAAAAAACACACTTCACAAAAACACCAAACTTGCAGAAACTTAATCGGGTTCAGCTTAGATAATCCATCACAGCGAGCGAGGAGCCCTTTGATTATTTCTTTTTTTTTTCTTGTCAGAGTTACTTCTTCTGACGGCGTTCTCGTCCGTCAATCAAAAGACATCAGAAGGGAGAAACAACAGTAATAAATCTGCGAGAAAATGTTCTTAGAGGACAGACAGGATGGTTTTATGATTCCCCGAGCAAACCGTGATTCATAATCAGCGGCTTCACTGCGGGAGAAACCTGCGGGGGGGTTTTAGGCTTCACTTATTACCTTAATATTTGTGTCTAAAACTCTGGAAATTAAATAAATGTTAAGAAATGGGACAGGGGAAATAGCTGAGGACGGCGTAAAGAAACACATTTGCGGTCTTGTCACGTGAGGTACTGCAATAAAGAACTTCATATTTCCAGCCACTGCTGTTCAGAAAGAAATATCGTCCCTTTTGATTTGGATTTTACATTGCAGATATGAGTTATTTCCAGACGGTCCTCCCACGGTCCAAAGACATGCTAATTGGTGACTTTATTGGTCGTAGGTGTGAATGAATGTTTGTCTCTTGACTTGACTTGTCCACCCTTGCCTCTCGCCAGAAGTCAGCTGGGATGGCTAGCAGCCCCGCCGTGACCCTGATGAGGATAAGAGGCTACAGATAATGGATGGATGGAGTTATTAGCAGAGATTTATATATTAAAAAAAAATATTAGAAAAGGTTAGAGAAAAGTCCAAAAATGTGCACAAATCTATCGTTTTTCTTCTTTTTTTACATTAATCACATCATAACCTCCCTCAGATTGAGATTTTAGAACTATAATGTATCTTTGTAATGTATTATATCTTAACAGTTTTGATATTTGAAGTACATTTTGCCAATAAGTTAAGTTACTTTTAAGAATCTGAGTACTTTTTCCATCACTGCAAACCCAGCCCGCTCTAATAAAGACACATTGCTCTGATAGATACAGGAACAAATGATGTCAGCATATTTACAGGGGCTGGTGAGGCCATGATTAGTTTAGTAACCCGGCCTGATGGAGTCTAGACACTGTTAGTGGTGAAGGGGGAAGAGAAGAGAACGCTGAATATATGGATGGGATAAAGATGAGCTCAACCTGAGCACTGGACGTGATGAAGTGGAGTTGAACGGGACGGAGGAGGGTCGCAACGACTGTGCCCTGAAATGACAGCTGACAGCAGCAGGAGAGGAGAGGAGAGGAGAGGAGAGGAGGACGGATTTGAAAGTTCGACAGCCGTGACGCGATTGTCTGATGGAGCTCGTGGTGAAATCTGCTCGGTGTTTGACTGAAAGGCTAAACGCCCGTAATCGGCTAAGAAGCAGAGAGACGGAGGGAGAAGGGGAGGAAAACTGTGAATAAATGAAGCCGTCTTGATCGAACTTGTGCCCGGTCCAAGTGAAAACGACCTTAAAAAAAAAAGTGCACAATCCAGCATTTGCCGATCAGAATTTGCTTTATTCGCCTATTCAGCAACCGCAGTCCTATATAGGCGGAAGAAGGTGAAAGGAGTGCAACTGGCAAAAGTGACTTTGGTTCAAAACTCACACCATCTGGCCTGTCACTTAACCTGCACCTTTATGTTTGCTCCTTGTCCCACGAACCTTTACCGTACCAGCACTGTCGGCCTTTCTTAATTAGCGGAAGACGATTTCAAGATGGACTCATGGTTGGCATTGGAGTTACCGGGCCAGGTATGAGTGACTGGAAACTTTTGAGAAGCATATGGTGAGCAAGGCCGATGCCATTCTAAAGTCTTCTAAAGGGTTGTTTACTTATAGAGGGCGAGCCGAGCTGACGCCTTTTGAATTATGATCCGTCGGAGTTTGGAATCAAATACGGATTTATAAATGCACCCAAAGATGTATCAGTTTATGGATTATAACCGAGAATTCCAAACAATTCATTTATGTGGTGAAATGAAACTAAACATATCAGCTCCATGCCTCGACTTAGTTGTAGCAATTTGGGAAGAGGCATAGTGAGACATTTATAACCAATTGGTTTTGATGATTGGATTCTGCAAACACAGAGGCAATCTGCTGTATATGAAAATAAGCATATTTCGCCAGACGTGACATAAATAATGTAATCTCACTTGCCTATAATAGCTAATGAGCAGTTGCCACTGTAGCTTTTCTTTCCGTTGATTAGTAACTTCGGTTTGTGAGCTAGTCACTCTGGCAGCGTTCAAGTTCAGGCACAGCAAGCTCATCAGCAATCTCCGAGGCCCGCGTAGCTGTGAAATGTGTGTGTGTGTGTGTGTGTGTACTACATCATGCATTTTGTGTTGAGCCAAGAGGCCATTTGTCAAGATTTATGCGTGACAGAAATGCACACAAAAGCACGAGCTCAACAAACTGCTAATCAACCTTAATAAGGTTTCGGAGTTATGAGTCGTCAAGATCAAGGAAAACACAATCCACTGACATAATCAAATTTCATTGGCCGGGTTGGCTAAAAGAAACTTTGGGAACAGTCATTAAACAGCGAAAGTCATCAAGGAGGGCAGATGTTTGTTAAATGGGGACGAGAAGAGGAGCGCCTATGAAATAATGTTGTGTCTGCTGTGATGAAAATAATGGTGACTTTGGAGAAGAAAAATAAAAAAAAATGACAACCTCTGTTGCTTAGACACTACAAGCTTAAGCTTATATATACAAGCTTATTGGAAAAAAACACTCACAGTATCTGAACATACATAAAGCTATAAAAAGAATACAATACAGTGTAAATATACATATAGTGGATTTATGGATGGTATTTGGTATTTATCATTTGGATGGTTGTTCACTTGATTGGTCATGGCAACATCCGTTCATGGTCCCAAGAGGATGAACACTACTGACTTTTTGGTGATCCCCTTTTCTTTTCTATTGAATGGGTGACCGTGAAATTTGGTAAAGACGTACACGGTGCCCAGAGTGTAAATTCTGTCTCTGATCCCCTGACTTTTATTTAACACCACCAACGGGTCATTAAACAGGCACGGATTTACTTAGTTGTATATGTACGACAATCCAGTATATCTTTTTTAGCTACACCAGTGGCATGGCTTAATGAGTGGTGTTTTGGTCTATCATTTGATTGGTTGAAGTTGTTTAACAAGTCCAACAACTATTGAATGGATTACAGATATCCGTGGTACCCAGAGAAGATGTTCCAGAGTATAAATTTGAATGATTTTGATCCGCCAACACCACCAACGGGTCAAAATGTTAACTTATGCAGTGAAATATCTCAACGTCAGTCAGTTTACACAAAACATTCATGGTCCCCAGCCAAACCACTATTAATAACTTTTTTTTTCTTGCGCCATCATGATGTTAACATTTGGGGTTTTGTGAAATTCGGTTCACACGTTCATGTCCTCCAATACAGTTAAAAAATGGAGACAACGGAGCAAACGATCAGACATTCTCGCCTGGCATTCATAGTGTTGACCTGTCTAAGGAGCTCAGGTTACTCTGCCCACAGATTCAATCTGCCAAAATGCAGGATCAATAGTTTCAAACACTCACCAGTTGCCACTGGCCTTTTAAATAACTTCACGTGGATTTATTGTATGTATTTTTTACTGTTTGTTTTTGAGTTGTCTGTTGGTTATGTGGTTGTGTAGCCACTGGTGTCGACAAAACAATTTGCCCTGTGGGGATAATAAATAAAGATATTCTTGTCCCTTGGTCGAACATGCATGACCAGCAGCTCAGACAGATACATACTGGCGCCATTAGTCTTGTTTTTCTACTCAGTCCAGTGTTGTTGATAGCCCCTCATTAGGAAGCACTACACTGTGAGCTCATCTCATGTTTTTAGTGAATTTCCACTTTGGCTGTTGGGAGTTTTGGAGATCCACAGCTTAGTAACCGCATAATTCTGCTCCTCGGTATGACCTTCAAAAAGATACACATGAAAGCATATACACAAATACTCTTGTGCCCCTCTTCCTCTCGCTACCACTACACCTCAGAGGTCACTGAAATTAGGCCTGTGGACAGAAATATCTCCTTTTGTCCGAGCAGCAGTGGACAGTTTGTCTTCCAAACTATATTTATGAGGTCTCATTATTTTCATTTCCTATCCTGTCACTTAGTATTAGGTTTCTTCCGTTCATTGCACACAGGAATAGCTCCAGTCTTGATACGAAGCCAGGGTCCTCTGAAAGAGGTGCATTTCAATAACAAAAGGATATATCACTAAGGATTGGTGGTTTAGTACCGTAAAATACCATTGATTTTGCTCAAATGCTTCAATCTTTTTACTGTGCCTGGGTGTACTTGGCTGAACTGGAGTGGAAATCAACATTAAATGGCCCACTTATTACAAGCGGGATGGGTCTCTTTTTTAGTCCCTCCCTCATAATATTGCAAATGAAATTACAAACCGTTGTGTTCCCCAGCACCATGAAAAAATGGAAATGCACAGCGTTAATTCATGCATGAAAGCACTGTTGGTGCTGTTGAAAAATTCCACTGATTCCAGACGCCGGAATCCACCATGGTATTATTCATTAAGACAAGTGAAACGTTGGGAGTCTGCAAGTGTATCTCAAAACAGGGCCAACCATATGTTTAGTGTCAATATGACTTCACGGTTGCCCATGTGGAAAATAGCTGCGGGCCACAGAATGCACACTTGCACAGTGCTGTGTTTAGATAAATAATCTTGAACTGTGAAATACGAAAATAGGAAATGAGAGCCATGTCTAAAAATAATTTCCATCTAGCTTTTTAATTGTGACAGAGGGGAAAATAAATGGTTGATTATGAAGAACTCAGGTCCGTTTTTTGGGAGAGGGAAGACTCGTCTGATTGTTTCCAATGCCCTTAGTGATTCTCCAAGGACTGGCCTGGCATGAAATTGGCAGAAGTAGGGACCGGAGCAAGGAGAGAAGAAGAAAGCAAGAAAATAATGTGCAAGCGAGAACAGATATAACTGTGGGTAAAATGTCCAAGAGTAAAGGAATGGTGTGCAAGAGAGCTGAAATGATGAAAAGACCCTGAAAAAGGAGGAGGATAATTTGAGGTCTGCTGGGTTTCCTCTCAGCCATATACACTCCAGAAACTTTGTGGTTAAAAAAAAAAAAAAATTCAAAGTTCAAGACGAATGACCAGGAGCCTTTAGCAAGAGTCAGGCACGGTAAAGCTTCTCATTAGCAGGAGGGATCGCACCAAACATATACCTGATACACTGTTGTAAGATTAAAAAGGTGTTAAATATTAATACCTTTAGCCCCAGTGCTTCCATTGTGCTCCAGCTGATTAAAGGTATTTTTTTCACTTAATTCATTTCCATAGTCTGGTCATCATTTCTGTCTGTAATAAGATTTTGCTCACCAAGTTAAAGGAGCCCTCCATCAGATTTTACCCGTGAAGGTCGGCTGAAGAATACTGGTAGGTAAGGAGGGAGGGGCTAACGATGGATCTAAGTGGCGACCTCAGTGGCTGTGAAGCCAAAAACTGCAGTTCCTCAAACGTCCACTTGAGGCTGGCTACAGAATGAGTCAGTCTCCATAAGTCCCCATGTTAAAATGTCCAACTTCACAGCAGAAATAAACATGTTTACAGCCTGGTACAAAAAACAGTTTTGGTCTCTATAGCTAATTTACTCGTTCATGACAACTGTACTGAGGGTGAATTTTTACACAACTCACCTGTTCAAATTATATTAAGGCTTAAATTTATGCTTTTATTGAAAGGTGGGTGGTGTTACAGTTGGCTTGTTTAAGCATGAAGGCTTCTGAGCTCCACAACGCACACGGCATTGGCTACCATGCAAAGTACCAACTGCTCTTTGATTCACATGGCCCGGGGATCGAACCGCAGATCTGATTCGTGCCTCTACCTCCTGAGCCACAGCCACCCCCAGTTTTACAACACGAAATGTTGAAGAATTCCACCTCTTAGCTGCCAACAGAAATGCTGTTGTTTTTCTCTCGTTAATAAGAGTAGTCATTCATCTGGCTTCCATCTCAATACCTATCATGAGAACAATTATCAACAATCAATACTATTGGATCTTTAAAGCACCACCTATAGCCATCGACAAGGATCATCCATTCTTTCTGTTCCCCTTTCCCACAAGACCCTAAGCCTCTACGCTCAGGTTCTACACGGCCTCCCTCATGGCTCCCTGCTGTTTTTTATGGTTCGGTTTCATTAGCCACCTAGCTTGAATAGTCCCAGAGGAAAGCCCGAGGGCCGCACTGTTTACTAAATGTGCCTTTTACTGCACATCATCCTTGTAAAAGATGCAAAAACCTCCATTTAGGAAAAAGGGAGCTAAACGAGAACGTGCTAATTGGATTGGCATTTCACAAAAGGCAGATTTGACTTCATGCAAATGTGATTGTGCTTTTTTTTCTCCCTCTGGATGCTCACAGACCAGAATGAGGTGGGTTGAGATTCGAAAAAGAAAGCAAGCATGCAGTTTGTGCTGAGAAGAGTTTAAAGGAGTTTTTTTTCTTTCTTTTCCTTGTCTTGAAGACAGATGTGCTTACTTTACAAAACAGTAGCCAGTCTTTTGGTTTTGGCTTTTAAAACAATTTCAAAAAAGCTCCCCGGAATTAAAGAAATTAGAGTTGTACGTATGCTGACGGCAGACCAACCTACGCACTTTTCTTCAAATGAAATGATAATATTGTTTGTGTTCTTCCAGTTTAATCCCAGCCAAAGTGATTCATAACTCATTCTTAGTGACTGTTAATAAATATTCATCGTCGTAACGCTGATGTCGAGTTTTTCCCGTGCCATGAGCTGATCCCCCTCTAGTGCAGCTCGTCTCTCATCTCTGCCTGATTCGTATAAAGCCCTCCGCTGCCCTCCATCGCCATCGGACTAATCAACCTTATCAGTTGTGTGAGTCTCGAGCGCTACCCACTTTACAACCTCAGTGGATCTCAAGATGCTGACGAGTGCGAGGGTATTACTGTCCAATCACATACCCCGGCCACTGACACTCCGCATCGGACTCATCGACCCGGCTTCCTAATCCCGCTCCAAGAATCAGTCTGAGATGCAGATGGAGTTGATTCCAAGTGTCTTCATTTGTTTTTCTGCAGTGGCTGATGTATAGACCGAGTCTCTCTCTCTCTCTCCCTCTCTCTCTCTTGGCTGATTAAGACTGATCCTCCTGCAGGCCACACCAAAGCTAAATTAATCATCCCAGAAATGGGTTACATGTCAATTTTGTGGTGATAAGTGTTGAGCTGGATAATGGTTGTCACGCTATGTTGGATGAGGGGAAAACAGAGAAGGTAGGAGATGGCTTTTCTGCTGACGCAACCAATATGGATTTCAATGATATGGATTGTGCACTGTGTAATTTATCTGAAAGAATATGGCAAGCCGTTTTTTTTTTTATGTTTTAGAGTAAAAAAAAAAAAAAAAAAAGAACAAATAAGCAAAATAACACTTTGGGCAGGCGAGTTTTTCAGTGAATATATTAAAAAATTAAATAAAATGCATATTCCAAGCGGTTCTTGGCATCGAAATTTTAACCAGAGCAGGAGGGGAAATGTGGTTTTGCACATAAACAACCCCAAAAGGAAAGTGAGGGCAAGAGAGTTGTTTTCATCTTGTAGTAAACAAAACATTCCCCTGCGGGGTGAAATCTCCTCGAACATCTGGCTCCATTATAGGCCCCTGTCCAGTCTGCGCTCGTTGTAGAAGCTAATTAGAAAGAGAGAGCAGATGAGGGGAAAGAGCGAGGGCAGAGAGAGGAAGACCCAAGATAGAGCTCCAGATTTTTTTTTTTTTTTGGCCGCTAATACACGACCCACATTTTCTTTAAATCCACTCAAATATATCTCCGATGCTCCGTACAAGGCGAGGATGGGAGAGAAGTGAAGTAAGGAGTACAGGTCTTTGCCCGTCTGCCGCTTTGATGTTTTTGATGTTTGGTAAGCGGTTCAGTCGGAAATGATTTCAACAATTTTTTTGATCTGGTCTTACCAAAAGTGTGGCACGCACTCCTAAACCTAAACCGCCCAGAGTCAAGGCCAAAATCTGGAAAAGAGCTGACATTAACAATCTTATCATCACAATACATCCATATGCACGCATATTCTATCACGGTAACATCTGCTTTTTGTATCTTTGCGCCACAATCTGCAAGCCGAAGTCGGTTAATCGGTCCACCGTTGCTCATCTTCAGTGAATATCCATCACGTTGGACCACACAGCCAGACTCAAAATACATAACCATCATTTGATTTCGAACAGAACCTTCACGCTTGAAGAGGACTCTGAAGGTTTATAGGGCAAAACTCCACCAAAAAAACCAAAAAAACAACCCAAACTGCAGCCCCTGTCATCACATCATTGTAAACAAGTCAGCCCAAAGCATCTGCGATTCCCCATCTGTCCTCCCTGATAAGCAGGATATGGGAGCGGTACAGCCAATTCAATAGAGAGAGAGAGAGAGAGAGAGAGAGAGAGAGGGGAGAGAAAAAAAACATCTGCACACTTAGATCCATTGAGTTTGATCTCAGTTAAGTCTGGTAGCGGATGAGCTGATTTGAGAAGCAGAGCCGGTAAACAAATGCAGACCGTATGTGCGCGCTAGCACTGTAAGACGATTCCCTACACTTAAAGGTCAAGCATTCAGCAGGAAGAATATGTGACCGGACAGGTATGACAGCAAGAAAATTAGCAGGAGGTGTGTGTGTGTGAAGTGAAGTAAGGGGTTGGGTCGGGTACTCAGGCCTAGCCTCTTAGTCTGGAAGTGCTGAACACACAGCGGGTTCAAAGAGAACACAACGGGTGTGAGTCACCACGCGTCATCCTATAGATCACATATCATCACGTACTGTATGCCTCTCAGCCGCGAAGGAGGCGTGAGAAAAGCCTGTTGAGTGAACAGTGTTTGGGCCGTGACACCTCCGCTTTGTGTAGCCAAGTACAGCTATGAGCTTGACGAAAACACATTGGCGCGTGTCAACGCGCAAAATGGATGGATCCCTTCCCTCCCTCACCGCCCTCCTTGTGGGGTGAGGTTTGAATTCCTGTGTCACAAAACGAGGGTTCGGTCAACCCTCCCCGACGCTGTCTTAGCCGACAACAACCTGAGAGATCTGCCAATCGCGGGCCCGCTTCTTTGGTCGTGTCATTCACCGCACATTTCCGCCCTCACGCCGCCTTGTTGGAAATATTTCAGGAGAGGATGTTAGAAACCAATCTCTCCCCAAAGCCCTCATGACAAGCGGAGATTGCTGACGCGCACACTTTGATAGCTTGGATGTGACAGAGCCCTCTCGAGCAGAAGCTGCAGGAAAGAGAGCTGATTTGGAGCGGCTCACCAAATCAGCACCTCCCCCCCGCCCCTCATATCGCCTTTAAAAAAAAAAAAAAAAAAAGCTCGACAATTTACCTTGTAAGCAGAACGCCACGGCGCATGTGTATTCTGCAGAGTCTGCACCACAGCATCAGACAAAATCCTGTGGCTCTTACATCTGAGGCACAGATAGGCTGACCTATACTCGGCACTGGCAAAAAATTGAGTACTGGGCGAGCGGCCAGGAGGGGGCCAACCGAGCTGAGCTGTGCTGAGCTGAGTCATTTTTATATATGAGGCTACCGTGCAGTCTGGGGGGAATCTGGAGTATCAACCTCTCATGTCAGTGACAAAAATCTCCCCTGTGTGACTGCTTGGATGTGGCTGCAAAAGTAAATTTACAAAGAAGTGGCTTTTTTCCTTCACTTTCGAGGAGGTGACTCCAAAATCTAATATTCCATTAACTTGAAACTAACCCCCCTCTAGCCAGCGTGGCAGCAAGAAATGTGACAAATCTGAGCTGATCCCATGAGGGGGTATATTGACTCAAAAAGCCTGAGTTATAAAGTGAAGGTGTATCATAACATAAAGCAGCTACCGCTGTGTGTTAGCATTAAATATTTAGCGCGTGACAGATTATACAGATAAGCGAGTGTCACCACATCGCCGCAACAATGTGATAAAAAACCAAAAATTATCCTGACGAGTAATGAGAACTATTTTACAGATGCTGCTGTTTGACAGTAACTGGAGGTCAGGATTGTCAAATTAACTCAAAAAAAAGTAAGAGCAGATTTGAGGAATTAACGGCGCCCGCGCGTAATGTAATTTTCAAACTTTAATTTATGGAAATAGCCATTAACGAAGCTACTCAGGTGAAAACAGTCTTAAAGCTTTTTTTTTTTTCCCTGACACAATATGTATGAGGCAGTCATCCAATTAGCAGCGCCACCTTAACCCTGAGCTCAGGCAAGAATGTGAAGCAGAATTTAGAAAGCGCAAATGTATACATCGACATCGGGGGGTGGGTGGGGGGTGGGGGGTGGGGGGGTGATTGAAGGGAAACAGATGTTTGAAGTGAGGTGCATCTGCACAGGTTAAATATAAATGACAATAAACACTTACACCTCCAGCCTCACCTGGTGGCACAGAAGATCAACGAGTGCTCAGTTTAACCGCTGTGTGTGTAGTTTTAGTACGTAGGAGGTTATTTAGTCATTGCTGGTTAGATTCCCCCACACAGGCCGGTGTTGTTAGATCAGTGTTACATGGTCACTTACAATAGATTACTTATTATTGATCCTTCAATGGGGAAATTCCTTTTTCACTCGTTTTACATACATAGGCCTGAAATACAGCCACACACACTTGTACACAAAGCGCTCACAGACATGCAAATGTGGGGAGATGGTGGCAGCCCTCTGGAGCAGTTAGGACTTTGGTTCATATGTGGTACATGGGCACCTCTGCAATGCTCTCAGCTCTCAGTCTACCCTCCATACTGTGGTCCTTATTGGACTTGAACCAATCACCCTCTGGTTCCCAAGCTAAGTCTCTAAAAAATGTATTTCTTAAAATGTGAAGTTCTGTTTACAAATGTCTTCTTGAGTTAAAGTACAGTTATCGTTTAGACAAAATGTACCTGAAGTATAAAAAGTAAAAGAAAAAATGGCCCCATGACTGATATATATTATTATGAGGCTCAAGTTTGTAGTTACCAACCAAGACCCCGAAAATGAACACTTCATTTCTTCCGTTTTTTTTTCAGAGCTGCATTACAGAACACTGTGAGTTGTCTTTGGTGGAGGAACTTTGCGGCTGTTGGCTCGTGGTCTTTGTTAATGATTTCTCGCGTTCATTATTCACTTAATGAGCCGTCTTTCCACCATCTTGTTTTCCCTCTCACTTCAGCGGCGCGCGGTGTAATAGCTCCGCTGGAAAATGAAAACCAAACTTCATTTTCGCCTGGCATCGTTTCCTCGTGTGCTTTCTTTTTTTTTTGTTTGTTCGTTTGTCGTGGTTTTGACTGAGTTAGAACTCAGCAGCATCGTTATCCCTCGTGGGATTTAACGACGCTCGCGGCCTCGTCCATTCACCATCAACATATACAGCAAACCTTTACATGCTACGACACTGATGATACATACACTGAAGGTTGTTTGAGCTGCTTTATATAGACTTCCTTAGTTTAGGCCACTGGTTCCCCAACAAGCCATCTCTAAAGGGTCACACTATAAATCTGAGGGGGTATGAGATGATTAAGGAAAAGAAAAAAACAACATTCTACTAGATAATTTGTACTCATTTATTAAGAATGAAACCATCTGAGAAGTTTAGAGGGGAAATATGTCTGTGGTGGAGCTGGAGAAAACTCTGAAATATGATAAGGGACTTCAACTAGACACTTGCTGTGTTTGGAAGGAGTCACAAGCTGAAAAGGTTGGGAGCCAGTGATTTAATCTTTAACAAGGCAATTTATTTTATAAGCTTATTATATTGTGTTTTTTTTGGCCTTTTTGAGCTTGATAGAGACAGCTGAAGAGTGACAGGAATATGGGGAGAGAGAGAGAGAGATGGGGGAAAGAGCCACAGGTCGGATTCGAACCCTGGGCTGCCTCGGCAAGGACTGAGCCTTTGCACGAGAGGCGGTTGCTCTATGAACTGAGCTAAACGACGCCCCTATTATATGATGTTTTATGTAAAAAGTTAATCTGAGAAGCTGTCAAATAAATGTAGCGAGTAAAAAAGTGAAAAGTGGCCTCTGAAATGTGGCCGAGCAGAAGAATAAAATGAGATAAAATGGAGATACAGAAGTACGGGACTGTATTTGCCACAAGTGAGGATCAATGTCAGTGTTATGTAATCACTTTTAGACATTATTTGGTAAGTTAGTCCAAATGGAGACAGGAAGGGGGGGTTCTTTTGTTTGCTATCGATGAGCTACATGCGTCTGGCTAACCTCCTACTGTAACTCATTGCGCTGAATCGCGGCTCGGATTAATCCGTTGGCCCTAACCTTTCCGCTCTCGCCGTGGAGAGAGCAATTTGCCTGATTCTGTCCCCGCCGTGGGTGGCTCTCCTCCCGTTGACATCTCCTGCTGTGCGCCCAGCATCAGAGGCCAGAACGCTCCCTGAGGGGTGATCAAGAATCCAGAAAAAAAAGCTCACTAACACCTGCCACCGAGAGCATTGTGCTGATTAAGGGAGAACTTTGACTCTCAGCCGACAAGAGCAGAAGGAGAGGGGGAGTGAGCGAGGAGAGACAGCGAGGGACGGAGGAAGCTAGCGGGCGTGTTGAGGGTCAGGGGCAACAGTCTTGTTATGCTGACAGGATCGCCAAAGTCACGACACCGCGCCGCTTTGTTCCAGCGTACCATTTGCATGAAATGCCAACATTTTGCTCTTACATCAGTGGATACGGCCTATCTTAAGCTCTCAGCTTCTTGAAACAACCCGTGCGATGCACTGGGGTCGAGGATTCAAGGGCCCGTGCATGAGCTGCTCTAGTTCACACTCGGCAAATTGGCCTGTAATCCCGGTGAGAACATGCTTCAGCTGCTTGTACATCCAGACAGTGTCTTTTATGTGCTTTTAAGGGAGTCTCCTCTAGATGATATTCTTAATGAGCCTGGGAGGAAGCCCCTGTCATCATTAGAAGGCCCCCGTGGGGAAACTGCTCGGACCTCTTCGCGCTCGGGTTTGATAGACAGCGGAGATGAAGCGGGGTGGCCAATGAGGCTGCAGAGTGGGCAGCTCTGCCTATTAAGAGTTCAAGAGACCCAGCGTTGACCCTGTCAACAGCGACCAACCCTAATCGACCACATGCAGGGAGAATCTTTTGACCCCCAAAATGGCCTTGGATGACGACGCCTGAATGAGATTATTTGTTTGAGGCTTTTTCCTCTGGATTCTCTTCCTTCAGTGGATCCTCCATTGATATTCAGGCGGGGGAAAGCGTCCATAAAACAGTCAGTTGCGAGTAGTTAGCCGCGCCATTGTAAACAGAAAGTAATTCCATTATTTTGGCTCAGTCAATTTCAAAGCCTAATCTGCAAAGTTAGAACGCAGCAATTATTTTCAGCCACTGGAATGAGTATTAATGAATATTAAACATTTCTTGTACTTTCATGACCATTACGTAACCCCACTGCGCCTCGCTGTTCTTAATTAACCCCTTCCTCTTACTGGATCCAATGGCAGAGATCCCGCCCCCCCCCCCCCCCCCTTTTTTTTTTTCCCTTTACAGGATTACAATTGCAAACTAATCACTGTTTGCAGCGTTTTTCTGTGTTTGTGTAAGCTTCTAATCACTGTGTTCTGCTTTTTGGGGGGGCTCCATGCTGGGTTTCATTAAGGAACAGTACTCCCCCACCTCCAACCCCCTAAACCAAACGGGTTTCTGGGATGCTACTGGGAGATTGGCTGGCAAGATCTGTTGATTGTAACTCATTAAGCTGAGGTAATTAGGGCCTGTGAGATAAGTTTATCGGGATTTGGTGACATTTTCTTCTTCTTCTTCTTCTTCTTCTTCTTCTTTTTCTCCCCTGCATTGCTGTTGTGAAGATACCGCCGTTTGAAATAACCATTAACGGTAATTACGCCACGGTGCAAAACACAAAGGCCTGTGCTAAGAAGATGTTACGCAGCTAGCATGGAGACTTCTAAGGAAAGGATTGTCTCTCGTTTCAATAGCATGAAAGGAGCAGCCTATGCGGCTGAACAATGTGAGAGTTTGTAATTACAGTTTTTCAAAGTATCCAAAGCAAATGAATAAAAGTCAAGGGTAAGAAGATAGCATGGCTGGAAACTAATACACTTTAACAGAAGTGTAATTAGTCCGGTGTACGTCACCATATTCTTTGACGGGGTAAGACTCACATTCATCAACAGTTGCCAAAAAAGTAACTCATTTTCACTAACTTTAACAGCCTGTGCATGAAATGAAACAGTCTCCGACCACTTGTGATTATACTGAAAAAGTGGAATGCGTTTTATACTTCAGTAACTTCCGCAGTTTTGGGCGATACGCGGTCAGGGGAGGTTGCGGGGAGGAAACATAATTACAAAATCTAGTCAAGCCTAATAAAACAGCGCTTAGGGCCTGTACAGCTATTGCTGCCGAGCGACCCTTTTTGTCACTCCCATTATTCACAGTCTGTGCAAAACAGGCAGGAATTAGTTTATTGTAATTGTGGTACAGAGTAATGCGGGGGGGAAATATTTATATATATATATATATATATATATTAAAAAAAAAAGGACAAACTGCGACTGAGACGAAGGAATTTGCGAGTTCATCCGTACTTGAGAACGAGCAAGGTTAGAATCAACAGAAATACGTCCCCCCCTCAGCTCATTTTGGTCCAGTTGTCTAAGAGCGGACATCTTAAACATATAAAGACCATCACAACCTGAGTATGCCTCGAGTCAACCGTCACACAAATGTGTGTATCAGTGGGCCCATACACCTAGTGGAGATAATACACCATCTCAATCAATATTGGACTTTATGGGAGTGACACCTGCTGAGGTGACTTTCAACTTTGAGCACTACTTCAGCTTAAGTGATTCGCTTAATCCATAGCGTGTAATTATGATGGGCAATGGCAATATCAGATGAATGTAATTTAGATCTCTATTACCCCTTAATGTTCTAATTTCTAAGATTAGAAAGAGTTAAGGGCTCCAGATGGAATACAGGTACCACCTGGACAGAAAAGGCTGGCGGTACATGTGCGCACACACTTTCCTATAGTTTCTTTCATGAAACACACACACACACACGCACACAAAATGTTGGCCATAACAGGGACGACGCATTCAAAATTGTAATATAATGCAATAGAGCAGGAAAACTCACCACATTATTGGATAGAGGCAGAAATGCCCGTCTTGGGTATGTGCCATCTGTCCCTGGGAAGCAATCAATTGCCTCAACCCCATTACACCAAGAACGAGGAGAGAGAGAGAGAGAGACAGAAGGGAGGCAGCGAGGACGACTGAAGCCTCCTTCTGACCAACTTTGCACAGCTTAGTGCCTCTTTGAATCGCCGGAATTTATTGTCATTCAACTTATTGCCACATCCTGCCTTCGATTTATGAGGAAGTGACACGGCTGATTTCAAAATGAGGTCCAATATAATCCATCAGCTGGTGCCAATCACACAAATCTTATTTTTCTTTCACTTAACCGGCATAAACTCTCCGTGACTCTCGAATATAAGTGTACTATGGGCAGCAGCCAGGTAGCTTAGCACAAATGCTGCAGGGGGAAAACAGTCAGCATCTCTAAAGCTCAACAATCTATCTGTCAAAGACTTTTTCATGGCTGCTTGCAACTTGTAACTTCTGCATGCAAATGAAGCGTATTTCTCAAAATGTCGACCTTGGCTTCAGTATCGGGTAAAGAAAACTCAACCCAGTCTGGGCATGTAGTGAACAGATGTGGAACCACTGGGCTAGAAAATAAACACAGGACATCACACGGCAACACACAGCAGTGACCTAAAGCTTAGCTTTAAACACAGTGCACTGTCCTTTCTTTCTCTACAGCTGATGTTTTTTGGCCTTCTTTGCGACTCGTGACTGCTGTAGAACTCCTGAAAGTAAAGAACTTATTCGCCGTGACGTGATTTTGTCGCGTGATCACATCGTGCACGCTCGTTGATGATCACATGCATGGCTTAGTTTCTCTTTAGCAGCGGCTTGCCAAAGTCACAGTTTGATTGTACAGAATTTGATGTTATACTCAACAGCAGATATTTATATATATTTATCATAGTACAGTCACTCTTAGTCAATGTACAGGCTATAAGGGTTCATTTATTTATCATAATACAAGGGTATACGAGTACGGAAGCCCTAAGCGGGTTATTTAATCAATTTTCTTGCGATAACAAGACTTTTAAAACTCACACTGTGTAGTTGGCTCCATGTTTTTAGGACTTTTTTGTACTTTTTTCTGTTTTTTTTTTTTTTTTTTCTGACACCAGTCTTCATCCATTTTGTGCAAACACGGACTTGAAGCATGGAGATCAGCGCTTCGCAACCAAACAAACGAACACTTGTTTTCTCCAGATCTCGAGAAAATTATCTTGTCGTCTAGGGATAACCGCATGTGTTATCTCAAGACAACGACATAAATAACTCGAGAGCTCGAGAAAAACAAATCATATGAACTCACGCAAAAATGAAATAAAATATATGAAAGCGTGACCACTTTGGGCTTCCGTATATCAGGTTATACAGGGTTGTATAACAAAACAGAAGTCCCTCTGTGCTACTGTGCTAAAGTCGCTAAATGCATGAATACATAATACTATATATATACCGTGTGTCATGTGGATTTGACACACGTACACTGCAGGGAGGGACGGACGTAAGCAGAGGGAGACCGAGACAGTGCAGCGAGTGTGTAAGTGTCCACTTAGATGGATAAGACACTCATCGAGCCACATGAGTGTGCTCACACTGAGTTAATTGAAGAAGAAAAATCTGCCCCAAGCTGATAAACAACAACATTAATTGCCGTCATTTGGCTCGAAAGTCACCAGCACTCCTTCCTCCCTCTCTCATCTCCGTGTATTTCTGTCGGTTCCTCGAGAAAAAAAAATCATAATTGAACAGGATTTCGCAGTGACACGCGCTCTTCTCTCGCTGACTCCGCTCGGCATATAGGCCCGGATACTTCCATGTGAGAAGCAGGAGCTGACGCCTGACCACATTTGTTGTCTAGATGGTAGAAATAACTGTAATTTACCATGCCACCGCGTTGACCTTATTAGGCGGCGAACAAAAGCGCTGCCACTGTTTTGGACTTCCTCTAGGCCAATGTCGAGCCCTTGATGATATATAATACCACTTGGCAGGCAAGTTAATTATAAGCTGGCCCCTAACACTTGGCGTCGGAGGAGCCCGCCATCTGAAGGCAATGTGACTGCGGTGGCGTGTTTGTGTGTCTTTATGTGTGTGGGCAGCGAGGAAGAAGCAGAGTAGCACTGTTATCCAAACTGTCAGAGTCACTTTCAAAAGAGTTGGTGAGACACGATCGGTGTCCACACCTCTTACACACACACACTGTACAGACTGCTGCAGATGCTACCACACAAAATGCAAGCTGTAACAGGAAGTGGCTGGCACCGCCACGGACGCGCACGGATCTCAACGGGCTGACTTCGTCTTTTAGAAAACAGCAGCGGTGCAGTTTTGGGTAAATTGCGTGACGGGACTGTTTGTGTGCTAAACACGATTTGCTCATGTTTAAATATTTTATGCCCGTTATGAAAACGTCTGTCAAAGTTATGACAGTCAACAACTCAAACCTGCATTGATCAACATCGCCATAAATGTGCCGCCGCTTTCCAGAAGTCTAAATGGTTCTGGCAGCAAGTGTTGAGTACTTATACTGCATGAAATTGACTGACTCCATTTCAGCAACTGTTGCAAAAAAAAAAAAAAAGACGAAGGTTTTATGAGTTTATCTTGTCTTACACCCTTGCAGAACTTTTTTTTTACACTAACTTATGACTAATGCCCTCAAATTAATCTGGTTAATTCATTATCCAGCATTTATTTTTCAATATTCTCATCGCAATTCAAGTAATCCATCTGTCTGCAGCCTATAGCGAGGAGAAGTTACCATCGATCACAATTCAGTTTCATTATTTAATTGAGCTAACTAATTTATTACTAATCAACTCAGAGCACTTAAGAAAATGAATCCAAACAACTGTGCAGTACATCACGTGCGTGTGATGTCTCAAATATTAGCAAAAGATAAATCCTATTTTTTTTCTCCCCCCCAAACTATTTTATTTAAGGTCTTAATGCAGTTTTCATGATTTAATTCAAATGTAATCACACACCCGGCTTCCTCTCTGGTCTTAAGTGGGTTTTAAGTTTCAGGTGTCGGGTTTAGTTCTCATGTGCAGCTTAACCGTGCGTGCGTTGAACAAGAGAAGCCACTGAGCTCAGCATTAATAGTGTGTAACAGATAAAGAAGTCAAATACTATACAATACTATCAAAAAATGTAGGTGAAAAAATACAAAATATAAAATATAGTAAAATGGACTATGCATATAAATATGCGTATAATAGACAATACACTAAAAATAGAATACAAAATATACTTAAATGCAGTATGGAATATATGTTTGAATGTACTGTACACTATACAAGGTTGTGACAACTATTTTCAAGTATTACTGTATAAATAGATATGAAAATACTATATAAGAAATAGTATATAAATCGGATAGGAGGACTGGAATACTGTTTATAAGAGTAAAGGCAAAAGTACTTTAGTGTTTAAGTGTTGCACAAAGAAATATAAAATATAAAAGTGACACAACAGTCAGTTTGGGGTTGATACAGCTGGGATTGACGCTACAAATGACATTTGACTGAATGATACTGTGGTGTACACATAGTACAATAGACAAGTAACACAACGCATTGTTACCAGTGATGCTACTTGAGGTTTCCTTCCATTCAGGTCAAACAGAGTCAGGGTGCTGCTGTGGTGGCCATCTATTTCATGTCAAGTAGTTGCTGTGCTCTCTGCTTTGAAGTGGACATCGGAAATACTTTTGAAAAACTGTATTTTTGGGGTGTAGTCTCTCTGAATTAGGTCATAGGTGGTCGGACATCAGGGATGCAGATTTTCGTAGCGAAAGCCTTCATGAGTTCAAACAAACTAAATAAACCAGTACGTGTTTGGGCTAACTCGCCATATCCTTATGTTCATGTTTTCCGGCCAGCTTCACTTCCAAGCTAACACCGTATTTATGTCCTCCGAATTACAACTAATCTCCCCATCAAACAGACAAGATTTACAGCAGCTTACAGGCAGAGAATCCAGTTTGGCTTTGCCTGTAACAAGCCGAGCCATCTCCCCCTTGTCTTCCATCAATCTGACAGTCGACATCGCTTCAATAAACCTGGCCCCGTCTAGACTCACTCTTGCAGATTTAATTCAAGCAGCTGTTCGCTCCTTATTCCAGACGCCCTGAGCACTTCCACTGAGGAATGGGAAGATGAGGAGGGGGCTGGGGTTAGAGGGGCTCGTGCCTATCTGGAGAATGCATTCTGGAGGCAAGGGAGGAAGTGACCTCAAGGGATATGGGGATGTCAACTGCTAGTTAGCAACACATTTTGGGCTGTTTTGTTTCTGACTCTCATACAAATTGCTCTGGCCCGAACAGATGTTGCCGCTGCTTCTTTAGAGCACGAAAAAAAAAAAAAGCTACCCATGTTATTCCAGCACTAAATTGTTAATTTGCAGGATATTTATTTATGCAAGATGTGTTTAATGTATGCAAGAAGATGTGTGTGCAGAGTTTCTTGTCTGACATACTCCCACATCAGATGAACTCATTTAGCCTAGCCTCTCAACAACACCACCTGTCCAAGATCATCATCCATGGGCCAAAAGTGGATATTGTTAATGTTTTTTTTTCCTAAAGTTGAATGAATATTTATGTTTTATGATTTAGTCAACAACTTACCACTAGTTCAGACTTCAACCACGACTATTGGGAGTGTCAGAAGCTGGACATCTATCATACCTTTCACTCTATTTCAACTTTTCATTACTCTAAGCTAACAACCATTACTTTTATCCATTTCTCTTATCTATTACTCTCATGGCCCTTTCAGATACAATGTGGTAATGGCAGCATTGCATTGCACTGAAAACAATGGGTTTCAGACCCATTGTTTTCAATGGGTCATTTAGCAGCAATATTTCGTCATTTAGCAGACGCTTTTATCCAAAGCGACTTACAGAAGAGTGAACAATCAAGGTACAGTGCCATGTGCCAAGTGTTGTGACAATTCTTAAGGGTTCGATTTAGCATGTATAGTTGTTGGTAGTGCTTAGGAGAGAAGGTACTCACTGAGGAGCTGGTTACACCAACGGGGAACAACAGACGAGAAAAGTCTGGCTTGCCTCGAACGAACAGGTGGGAAAGCCAGGTAGGTAGGTTGGTGTAGTACCGGAGACAACTTTGTAGTGCTACGTTGAGCCAAAGCTCAACCTGGTTGGAGAGTCTGGCAAGCACGCCGCAGATCACACGGTGTCCGAAAGGGAACTGTAGCTATCTCTTTCTACTGTTTGTTCATCAATCTACTAGTAGCTAACTGTTTATCCATTATGTTTGGCTAACTATTTAATCCATTTATGGATTTAAGTACTTATTTCAAGTGCTTACTTTTGGCTAATTATTTCAAATGCTTGTCCACTATTTTTGGCAAACTAATGCTCATGCATTCTTTGGCCTCGAACTGTAACAATGTTTCATGTTGTTGGGAAGCGTGTACCCTGCATTCGGTAGCTGCTTACTGATTATTGTTGGAATTAAATTACTAAAGACCAGCATCATTCTCGTTTGTTCCCAGTTGGATATTTCTCCTGGATACAAGTGTGAGGATGTTTCTTTTTCTTAATCAAGTCATAATTTCAATTTCTTAATGAGCTGAGCTGCTCCGCAATCTTCCCGCGTTCCCCCCCTGCAATTGCAGGAGAACCCCCCCTGGAGCGAGAGCACTCCTGGTTGGGAATCACTGGTGTATGAGTACATCAGCGAGTACAGGCTGCGTGTGCGCATGTGTTTGTGTTGTGCCTCATCTACCATCTTGCCTCAGCTCTGACCGTGCTCCTCAGTGGGTGGGTGGCTGGGGTGGGTGCATTGTGTGTGTCCTCCCCGGCCCAACAGACAGGCCGGGGCTGACGGAGCAGATTGCCTGGCCGCTAAAGAGGTGCTGGGGCCTGTGGTGCTCACCCTCCCTCCCTCCCTCCCTCCACCCACCCAGTGGAGCTCCGCAGATGCCCAGGTACAGTAAGCGCTCTTGTGCACACAAGCCCCCGCCAGTAGACGAGATGGGTAGAAGGAAAAGTGACAAGCATGGCCTCACGCTGGTCTCCAAGCTGTCCTGCAGATCTGCTCCCACTGCTGCTGCTGCTCTCTCTCGATTCACTTTTTTTTTTTTTTTCATCTCTCGCTCTTTCTCTCTCTTCTGCACGCTCAGTTCTCCTTTTTGCCCCAAACTGGATTGGAGGAAAGAAACGTGGAAGAAAGAGAGAAGAGAGACAGATAGAAGGGAGGGCGCACAAGAGGGGAGGGAAGGAGGCCCAGTGTGAAAGAATTGTGTTGACAGTGGGAGAGCCGGAACAGAACGGTGAATGCCCTTCATTATGAACAGTTGGAGGCCGCGCGTGGCAGCCCACATCTGTCTCACTCATGTTTGTGTGTATGAGTGTGTGTGTTATTTCCTTTTGTCTTTTTGCTCCTCTGTCTTCCTCCAACCGTTCTCGTTGAAACACCTCCGAATCCTCGCCGCCGCCTTGCAACCATTTCTTCATCACAATGCTCCTGATGGAAAGAGCCGTTATTCACTGTAGCTAAACTAATTTGGTGTGAATACTGATTTTCTCCCCCCCTCTTCTTCTTCTTCTTTTTTTTTTTTTATATTTATTTTTTCGCCCATTGTAGCCGCCGTTCCTCGGAAAATGACAAATGGATGGCTCTGTCTAATGCGATGTAATGAATTCTGATTAGAGTAGAATGGATTGCATTGACTTCATCACCCATAGCGGTGTTTCAAACATTCACCGCGGTCAATCGCATTATCCTGGGAGTATCCGGGGATGCATGAGAATCAAGTTTTCCCCCCCAAAAAAACAGCAAAGAAAAAGGAAGTCTCGACGACCGCTAGAAAGAAGAGACTAGCAGAAGGGCAAACAGAAGGAGCGAGAGGCCGATGAACACGAGAGAAGGTGAAAAAATGGCAGAAAGGACGCGCATAGCGTGAGCGCAAAGCCATTTTGGCTGTGAATTGACGCTTTTGTTTGGCACGGCGTCAGGCGGGGCACGGTAGCATGATGGGGTTTATGGTGACAAACCTTATGACAGGAGATATCAGGGCTCTGTGGTGAAACGCCGCATATGGAGTGGCTGCTGTAGCAGGCCAAGTATCATGATGTGAAGTTAACTCGAATGAAAGAGAAAGACGCTGCTGGTATTTGTGTGCATAGAGTGACTCTTTTTAAACTCTTTTTTCATGTTTTTTATGCTCATTTATTTTTGGATGGTTGGCTTTAGTTTCACCTTAGGTGCGCATCCTCTCAAAATGAGTTTCGTGCTGGATTAAATGCATCGCTGCACTGCACCAGCAATATTTTCTGTAATTTTCCGTCATTGTGCTTCATTTTGTTGTTCACGTTCTCGGCTAAAATTGGGGTTTTTACATATTTGTTGAGGAAAAATTGTGATGGATTTGTGTGGTTGGAGTTCATGTGCTCAGTTTTCTTAACAATAATAACACTGCTGGTGCGCAGGTTATGTGTCACATATGTATTTAAAACCCCCGTTGTGTCATTTTTCGAACATAAAATAACAGATTTTAAATCATTTTAATGCTACGTTGATGTTTAATCAGGTAAATGGTGTCTCTCATTCCAACTCTGCGACCTATAAACTTGCTCTGACCCCATGCAACTTTGTGTCCCAGATACAATCTCCCGCGAGAAGTACGTGACGCTTTATTGCACTGAGTCATGCACCACTAACTATTTCGCTAATTTCGGCGAAAGTGGATCATATTTTATGAGGAAAATGTTTTCCGCTTTTCCCTCTGATGTCTGATATCCTCCGGCTGCTCTACATCCACGAGTTCCCTGATGGACAGTAAAGAAACTGCTGCGAACTGTAGCTGCTGTTAGCTCAGTTTGTAAGCTGAGCTGCCTGGACTGGGAGCTCAGGGCAAAATAGTGTTACTGTTTGTACCACAGGCATTTTCAAGTACCGGGAAGAGTGAGGTTTTATCTGGGCAAGCCAGCAATAGCTCAGAAGCCTCTAAGGAGATAATGGCAGAGGCTAAGAAACGTAAGAGGGCGTTGACAGAGGAAGCTAAGAATAGAGTTGCACTTGCTTGATGTTTGTCTATGTTAGCAAAATGTTTGACTCCCTAATTTCCTGCTTAAGTAATTTAATCATAGAAAATACATGACTAATTCCTACATAACGTGGCTCTATCAGATATTTTGTTTTTAGCCATGCTAGCAGTGTGAATTCAGGGATAATGTTGGTCTTTGGTCAGTCCACCACTATAGAACAACCTGAAGTATCAACTACTGGATGGACTGCTATGAAACTGGGTATAGGTATTCAAGTCCCCCTCAGAATAAACTGTAATAACTTTTCATCTTGCACCATCAGCAGGAATTCATCCAATAC
This sequence comes from Protonibea diacanthus, assembly GCA_028641955.1. NCBI lineage: Eukaryota > Metazoa > Chordata > Actinopteri > Sciaenidae > Protonibea > Protonibea diacanthus. The sequence goes on from CM053998.1 coordinate 6,710,080, forward strand.
TGGTTTATGATCAAATATCTTGCAGATAATGATATCTGATCAGCATAATATGCCAACATTGTGCTTTTTAGCACGCTAACAGGCATAGCTAAAACGGTGAACGTGATAAACATTGCACCTGCGTGGCATCACTATATATATAGCCAATAGCCTGGCTGTAGACTCCAAGCCTTGTTGTAACACGATTTGCATGTTTCATAGCGCAGATGTTAAACTAATCTCTTGCTGTCAGATACTGAGAGGAGCATGAGTCAGCATGTGCTAATGCAAAAAATACCCTCATGATATTCTCATCTGTTTCAAAAGTTCACACGTTACAGCTAATATTGGATAGAGTGGTGTGATGCTGTCATTAGGAAAACAGTATGAAAAATTGTCGTAGCACGTCAATCGTTGGCCGTGTGTATTCAGCTCTGTCTCTGCGAATGTGATTGAAGGGATCCTTGTGCAGAACTAACTCCACTAGATGGAATGTGATCTCTTTGTGAGGACGGGTATAAGGTCAAGCATGCTCGCTGTCAATTGACACCGAATTAAACAACTCATTTTGTGGAATTTAATGAAAATTTGGTTCTCTTGAAAGGTCAGAACGACTCATCTTAAATGGAATTATTCACAATGAACGCTGCCACCGATGGACGTGAAAGGAACGCTTTCCATTTTGCATTTTGCTTTGATTAATGTTAAAGAGAAGAGACCCCGCCGTAATGGGAAGTTTGCACTTGTGTTGCCGCGTTCGTACCTTTTCACACACGGGCCCCAGTGAGCGCTTGCTTGCTGATTGGTTAGTTGTTTTTTTTTTTTTTTGGACTGACTTTAAAAAATAAAAAAAATTAAAAATACTAAAAAAATTGGGGCGCCGAAGGTCATACTGACTAGAAGTCTAGCCCTCTCCATATCCATTTTGCCGTAGGGACGGTAAATATAGTGGAGAGCGAGAATAGTAATGGAGCTCTTCATACTCTCGCTGGCATAATTGAATCTCCAACTAAAAAGTGTTATCCAAATCAACCTTTCGCCGTGACGGCTGACTCACGCAGGCGGACCAAGATCGAGTGGCGCACATACCATCACATGTAAGTACATGAAAATCCCCGCACATGACATACAGGAGGGTGTGTGCGTTCGTACCCTCGGGGGCAATTATGCACTCCTCCAAACACACATGTACAGTGTAGCTGCAAACACAGGACAAATGGACAGATGAACACAGATCGGCACAGACAGGTATACAGAAGGATATTCACACACACGCTGGGAGCCAGTACTGAGACACCCCACAGATTTGGCATCCTCTTGACCCCTCCAGAGGGCACTTAAAAGGCTTGAAGACAATCTCCCCCTCCCTCTATCTGTTCCTCCACCCCTCCCTCCTCTTTCGCTCCTTCTGTCCTCGCTTTGGCCCCTGTCCAGACAACCAATCACATTGATGGCTTTGTTTTCAACTCCCTCAACCTCCTTTTCCTCTACCATCGCATCACTTCCTCCTGCAGTGTGGGTAACATCCAGGAATCTGGGCCTGACGAACCCAAAGAGATGTTTTGGGAGACAGCCAACGCTGCCAAGCCAAATTGAGACCAACCTCACAAAGGTCCTAAATCAGTCAAAGAAAAAAAAAAACTATGAGTGGATGGTGTTGTCACTGGAGCTATAAATGGGTTTCGTGTTTCAGATGAATTTAAAAGGTTTTGATCCAAATGATGCATCCGCATTTTTTATTACATGCATATCATTGGTGTAATAGTATACTTAAAGTGGATATAATCAGCATGTTTATATCAACAATGCATCACATGATTACTTGTAAATGAATTGGGTCACCTGACTCCCCTGTTCCCTTCAGATTTACTGAACACTTTTTAGCGTCTTTCAGCTCATTGTTTTGGACCTGCAACATTTTGATTCATCAGCATCGCCTGCTGTAAAGGGTAAAGCAAATTTTTACAAAAACTCAATCAAAAATGATACATAACTTACCTGCCTAGCTTTAAATTGGGAACAGACAATGTTCAGCAACTGTTAGTGGAGCATTTAGCTGCTAAAGAAGCTTCATAAAGTCAAGTCCATAACCTTCCTGTTGAGTCACTCTCTCTCATTTTTGTCTATCTCTGTTTGTACAAATAGACAGTATTCATAAAATCACCCCGAGTGATCAGTGTTGTCTTTTTTGGAGAATGAGAATGTATTTTTATTTATTTATTTATTTATTTGGTCGCTGTGGCTTTAGGTGGTAATTATGGACTAATTGCACATTGAATTTTCCAGTCTCTTAAGTCAGTAACTTTAATGAATCATTAGGCAACCTGGCTCTGTTTATTTTTTGGCATTCTCCACCTTTGCTCCGCGAGCTGAATCACTAATGTTTCTTGCACAGCACAGTTGGCTAACTTAAACCACTGGATATACCAAAAATTTGTTTGTGCGTCAAGATAACGTGATCAGTGGGCGAAACGTTGACATAATATACTACACTCTCTATTCTTAGACCCTTAAACAGACAGAGGCTTTGCTGATTTGCTGTCTGAATGGATGCCTTGTCAGGGCATGAGAACTATTTATACAGCCGCTACTTGAATGGATGGGAATGACTCTCTTGATTGGCTAAAACATGCAAATTTCTGCAAAAAAAAAAAGTGATAGAAAAGCCAGCAGGGCTGCTTGAAGAGCTCTGCCTATATTCATAGAACTGGGGTTACAACATGTAACGTTCCTCGTTCACTGTTTTTTTTTTTTTTTTTTTTTTATTTCACTATTATTTCTAACCCCTTTGTCCAAAGCTTTTCTGCCCATCGCCTTCAAGCCCTCTAATCTCACAAGTTGATGGCCATCATCAGCGGGCAAATTAGCCTTTTTTGTTCGCCGTTAATCCTCACAGACATGCTTCTTTTGTCCGTTCTATTTAGACTCTTTGTCATTTTGTGCAGCTTTTTTTGTGTGTGTGTGCACTATTATTGGCAAAAACTCAAGCTGCTGCCTTGATGTAATTCTCCACTTTCGGTGTTGCTTTTTGAGTTGCCAACGTGGCCTTGCACACACACACACACAAAAAAAAACAAAACAAGTCCTTCAGAAAACGCTTAAATTTCTTTTCTTAAAAAAAGGCCTGAATTTGATGAAATATCATCGAGTGGGCCTATTATTGTACATATAATGCTGTTAAATGAAATCATATTACAGCTGCATAAAATGTAGAACATTAAGAAAGCGGATTGACTATTAATAGAGAGGAATTTTACTATGATCACACAAAAACATTCCAGTGGGGGCAATAGGGAGGAAATATGAAATAAGCCCATTTTTATGATAGAAACATGCAATTTCATTTGGGATTAACTCTTCCTTTATGAGGGCGAATATGCAAATGGAACACTAATGAACTTAAAGTATTCTCTTTGTGAGAACTGATTAACCAAGGGGCTCCTCCGCTTGCACATTTCCATTTTTCTCAAGTCAAGTCAGGGTTCTCCAGTCACAAATTACAGTGCTTTTCCAGGCCAATTACATTGAACAAGTGCACCATTATCCAGTTCTGAACATCACACATGTATATTTGCCCCCTTCATTTTCTCAAGAGTGCTTCAAGCCAAGGGCTCCTCCAGAGAGAGGAGGACAAGAGGAAACAGGGGAAGTCAGAGAGCGAGGGCGGGAGGGAGAAACAGACAGAAGGCAAAATAGAGAGAGTGATTAAAAAATGTCTGCTGCAGGGAGGAAGATGCATTGGAGGGATGTACAGGAGTGGATAATTATCAGAAAATTAGCCAATCAGAACCAAGTACGGGAACTAATTTCTCTTATAAACGAGGCCAGTTTTTTTCCTGATTTAGTGCCAGAACTTTGAGAATGTTTAAGAACAACAAAAGCATCAAGGTGAGCAAATCAAAGTATTTGACAGAGCTGGACTCCTTATTGGCATGATATTTTTTCAGGATGGTTGTTGTTATTGTGGTGGCATTTTTGTATTAGTGAGGCCAGTCAGAATGTATCGAAGTGCTGTGACTTGATATGCCAACAACCGCCACTTCCCCATTTCCGTCCCCAGAGGAACAATAAGGTAGCGTGACTGCGCCGTGGCCCCCCGCAGAATAGGCTCTGGGATTAGATTGCTTTCGTTCTGTGCTCATGCATGAGGCAAAGCAAAGGGCAGGAATCGCATATTATTGTTGGAATCCCACCGGATACAGTGCGAGGTGAGAACCCGGTTTCCTTTCTCTCTCTCTCTCTCCCCCACCCTCCTCCACCTCCACCACCACCTATCAAAAACATGTGAAGCTCTGCTGGCATTCAGGTACAGAGTGACACCTCCCTTTTTTTTTTTTTTTTTTTTTTTGCAAAACAACAACAATAAACCAAAAATCCAATCTCACAACACAGACAACTGCTATTTGGATGACAAATGTTCAGGGGGCATCTCCAGCTTGCTTTCCAACTGTTCTATTCATTACCTTTCCCTCTCTCACTTATTCTCCTCAGCTGCCGCCGCCGTCTCCTCTCCTTTCGGCATGAAATAGACACTCCAGGAAGTACATTTTCTGCAAACTCTCCTCCTGCTGCTACAGCTGATTTCACAAATGATGGCGAAATGGCCAGGAGAGCGAAGGGGTAAATGGAAAAAGATGGCTGTTGCACGTTACAGCCATATTCCTCCGCTCTCCTTTTTCATAGATAACAGGGGATGATTAGAAAACAGCAGATGGGAGGACCAACATTAACCTCCACCGGGGCTATGGTAAATTTAGTTTGAAGACTGCCCTGCATGAACTCACATCTGAGGTCACACACGCATTCAGACAAAGGTGTGCGCACACACACACACACACGCGTATAAACACACAGGATGGAGCAGGCCTATTCCCCTGAATCCTATCTATTTTGACAATAGGCTGTTTTCTGTGACAGCTCTGACAAGTCCATTTCACGAGTGATATTTCAGATGTATCGCTTACGTGGGCTAAGGGGCGAGCGTTGTCAGTAAGGTTTGTTGAGCCTTTGCCATTTTTGGATTGTGTGTTTGTGGCAGGCCGTGTGTCATAGGATGATAAAAACAGTGAGTCAACTTGATTCATCGCACAGTCCGTCGCTGAGGTTCTCTGTGATGATTCATCATCATCAAACAATAAATAAACTCATGGGTAACAAGGGCTATACTTGGTGATGGCACCAGTCATCTTATTACTCCCTGTGTCCAGCCATGCTGCCAGAGCTTTGATAATGTAGCTAGGAACAGAGCAGGGCTATGAGCAGGTATGATGTTTGCATGCTGAGGCGGATGTGAATATTAGTGAATCATCTGCTTTATCCACTTACTCTGGGGTTCAGTATCTTTCACAATCTTTCACACTTTGACATGCACTTGACTGGAAGAACCAGGAATCGAACGGGTGACCATCTGATTCATGGATGACCCGCTCTACCTCCCGAGCCACAGCCGCCCCGGTAGGTACTGTCAAAATATCTGAATGCAGTCTGTAGGAACCGGACCAATATTTTGTCTCCATTAGTATTGACCGCAGTGGTTGAAATGCAATCTCAGAACCCTTTGGCTATCATCTGATGATGATTTTATTTTATTTTGTTTGCACGGCCTGTCATCTGTTTTCCAAATGCCCCAAAGGACTGGACCAAAGGTTGTCCCCAGAGGTTAAATCATCATTGAACAATAGCCGATTGGAGATTTTCATGGCAATCCAATCAATAGTTGGGGAAATTTTTCACTCAAAACCACAAATTAACCTCTAGTAGTGTTAGTTCCAAACTCGGGATCACAAATCAAATTGTTAGGGTTCGTCCTCTGCACACCATGAATGTCCATACACACATTTATGGCAATCCATCCAACAGTTGTTCAGATATTTAAATCTGCGGTGGTGGAGCAGCCATAATTATGATTCATGAGGCCTTGGCTAAAAAATTCTGTTTCCACAAACATTGAAATGCTTATGTATAATTATGTTTTGTCAAATATGAATTGTCTGCCCTCTTGTTCCCTCCGCACTGACTCCACTGTGTGAACACATTTCCACATGCAGCCTCCATCCTCCTCTATCTATACACAGTAGCACCGCATCCACTCTCAATAAGATTACCTTCTAGATTGCCCCAGTTGAGGAAGATTTCCATCTCAAATTACATTTCTTCATCTCTTTGGGACTACTCTATTTGAGTGGAGGATTACCATTCAGTGGGACTCCAATCACTTGCACAGTCACTCTGAAGCATCAGAGGATTCCCCCAAATGTGCAACCGCTGGCTATTTAACAAGTTCCTTAGATTGTAAGTGACAGGTTATTTGCTGTTTTGGTACAATATGGCCAAACGGGAATACAACACTATTTTTTCTTAACCTCACCAGCCTAATCTAACTGGAGATTGGTCTGCACTTCAAGTGAATTCACTGAACCTCAGGGGTATATTGTTGTGTTGAACACATCATAATTCATCAGGAAATTTCGAGCTTATTTTACTTAATAGACAATCAAATAAAATTCTGTTATTTTTGCAAGACTTTGGGCTTCTGTCGTACCTCCAACATTTTAAGTGGAAAGTAGTAACGCTAACAGACGCTATGGTTGCTCTCGATGGCGGACACGGTACACAAAAAGTTTGCCCTGCATTTAATATCCCGGGAATTACCTTCATGTTGGACAGTTCTGCACTACAGGTTTTACAGTGACAACATTAAATGCCAATGCAGGAAGTAGCATGTAGTGCATTTGGCTTCCATGTGGGACACCAACCCATCACAATCCATCCATCTATCCATTATCTGTAACTGCTTATCCTCACCAGCGCCCAGGTGGGGCTGGAGCCTATCCCAGATTACTTTGGGCAAGAAGCGGGGTACACCCTGGACAAGTTACCAGTTCATTGCAACGCACATAGAGACAAACAACCATTCACACTCATAATCACACCTACTGGCAACTTAAAGTCACCAATTAACTGTTGAGTGCACGTCTTTGGAGAAAGTAGAACCCGCACGACACATGGAGAACAGACTCCACATGGAAAGGTCTGAGGCCAAGGTTCGAACCAGGAACGTTCTTGCTGCGAGGCGACAGTGCAAACCACTATACAACATTAATCCAATCCACTAATCCAGGTCAATATTCACTTTACATCTCCGAAACTATACTATAAAACCTAACTATCTTACCTTCCCATCATAACCTAGTCCTAATAGTTCCTAGTACTACCTTGAAAGTCGTACGCTGAGATTACCATATCCTAACCTTTACCCATATTTTGCCATAACCACAACCCTTAATCATAACAATAAAAGAGATCCCATGCTCATATATTTGCTTTGCTTTCACAGAATTGTCCAATATTAATGGTCTGTCCGTTGCCAGGTTTGATCAGAGAGTCTGCTGAAAAGTAAAATTTTGTTTAAAATGAACTGCTTACTCTGCGTTTCCATTACAAATAGCTTGGGTGTATTGTTTGAGCAGTCCGCATGACACGAGAACAGCTTCCCCCCGGCACAATCTGCTTCACATGGATGTAATCTGACACCGTGGCCTCGTGTTATCATGTCGTCAATGCTGTTGCCTTTTGTAAGCTGCCTGTAAAGGTTCCCCCCTTGTGATGTCCTCTGACATCAGGAACACATGGTGGAGATACCAAGCCAATACAAAAAGCACTCCTTTTTTTCCATGTATGCAAAAACACCACAGTGACTGATAGCGTTCTGGGTATACAGTTTCCAGGAGTTAACATAAACATGCCTGTCTCGTTGGTTAGCTTCTGGGAATGATGCCTATAATCAGTTTCTGTATTTACATTGAGGCTGCCTAAACATTTATGTTGCTAGTCTCAAATCATGCTGTTGGATCAGGCCTTAAATTGGTCTTGGAATCTCATTACAATTTCTATTGATGTCTACATAATAAAACCTCCTCATTTGTTACTGCACCTGTGTCTGCCTGCGTTCTGTTGACTGCACAACACTGGAAATAAATTGATCTATCATACCAGGTTTGGTTTGGTATGTCGTTATGATGGAGCAGAAGTTTAAAACATTATAATTATTGGACTTTGTGTTTGTATCTCATGGATAACATCACCGTAGCGACGTCTGGAGGTACACATAGGTAAATGGCAAATAAGGACAGAGAGGAGAGTTATTACAAACTAGATGCAGCAGCTCAGATGTGATGTCCGTGTGGCCGGAAGTGCTGTTTAAGGGGCAGACTGCAGAAAAGGTTTAGCAGCACGGTATATATGTTCCTGGCAGATAATTATAGTTATGACAGCGTGCCACAGAGTTCAGCAGCATTGAGAGAACAGTTTGATCTACAGTAAGTATAAATCTTGAGTCTGTGGCAAGTGAATTTAGCGGCTAGCTCAAGTTAGCTACACTCAATGTGCAGCTCTTGAAGGCCTGTAACATAAAACTTCAGCACCAGAAACCTGACTGCTTTCATTTTGATGAAGGTGACACTTTAAAGGGAAACACCACCCACAAATTTTACACACCAAATCCTGTTTTCAGCTTTTGGGAAATACCAATATATAAAACATGACAAAATACATGACAAAAAATTGTAGTATATACAACGTTTTGTGGCTCTAAAGTGAGCTACGTGAAATCAGAAGAATTGCCTCGAGTGATGTCACTTAAAGGAGCAGTGTGTAGAATTTAGTGCCATCTAGCGGTGTAGTGTTTGACTGCAACTACGGCTTTCTTTAGAGTCACTGTTTAGTTTGTCCATTTGGGCTACTGTAGAAACATGGCAGTTCAAACATGCAAGAGGAGCATCTGTAGATATAAAAAGCTAATTCTAAGGCAACAAAAGGCACAATGGTTCTTATTTTCAGGTGATTTATACACCTTTAAGTCAGCATCAGCTGGGACAGAAGAATCCAGATTGAAAAAATCCAGATGTGGAGTTTGCATCGCAAGTTTTGTGAGCTTACCAGATTCTGTGTAGCCCCCTCTTCATCTCTGCTTGAGGCTTGCTGCTCACATTAGCTGCTATAGCGCACCCTGAACCCGAGTTTCATTGTGGATAACGTTTACATTTGGTTCTGCTGCACCAACTTTGATACATTTTGTGAGTTAAAGTTAAAATGTACACAGCAATGATAATGCTAAATCTGTTGAGCAATCCTAAACTACTCTAGAGGCTCCGACACTCAACACTTAGTCTCTGGACTGCCAGTATACTTGTTGTCATGGTCATCAATCAAGTCAATTCAAAGTGACCCGACACTCCTGCAAAGATAGAAAGCTAATACGCTACAAAGACTCTGCTACATTTTAAACAACCACAATGTTATTACCTGCTATCCCTGTCCACTTTGCTACTTTCTGCTGAGCTGGAGATTTGTTACTCAAGTCCCGGCAGGATTACATAACTCCAGAAATTCATAAATCAGAAAATGAATATCTCCTTTATGCTTCTTCCGGGGTGGAACTGACGCCAATCAAGATGCGGGTTGGAGCATCTGGGGTCAATTCAGTCGAACTTTGATGGGCCAAACACACATTGTCACCTTGTGTTTGGCATGGTTTATCTCCATCTTACTCCCATACTGGAAGTACACTACACCTCACACCAAAATGTAACCTGAGAGACACATAAAGCAGATCTAACCGCTAATAGTTTTGCTTTTCTATCACACCATGCCATTAAAATTGATATTAAAATACATATTGAAGCATGCTACTGTACATAAAAGGGCTGTATCTCCTGTTACCCATTTGGGAAATATGAGTGAAAAGTGTACATACACAGTCAAGGAGGAAACGCGGCCCTCTACGAGAAATCAAATCAATAAGCAATAGGACGGAGTACACGTAGTCGTCACCGTGGATCATAGTGTGCTGATATCAGTGGCTCAGGTTCGATCTATTGCAGCATGTCTGCGGTTAATGGAGTTCAATCACTCCAAACTTCCTAAGTAATTTAATGGAAAGGTTAGGCACTATTTTTTTTCCGGCACGCTCTCCACTTGGAGTCTCTGCAGCATTATGCATCACATGTTGAAAGCATTATCAGTAAAATACTAAAAGGCCGGGAGGTGCTGATGCAGTGCTGTTAGCAGACTAGTAAAACAATTAAGGCAGAGCTATAAATGCAAAGTCAGTTGATTTAAGCTGAATAAAAGTCTATATTCAGTTTTACTGTCAGCTGCACTTTAGCTGAGGCTTCTGCTTTATCACATTAAACTCTGTTCTCCAATCTCAGCGTACGTCTTTGCTTATGGCGAAGTCGTGAGTGTGTAGGATTATAAAAAGAAGTTCTGCGGAGTTATTGTATATAAATCAGGGGGGAAAAAGGAAGACTTAACTGAAACAGACCATTACGCGCTCGGGCCGTGTTGATTCTCGAAAACTAACCAATCTCCCGAGGACGCTGCAGGCTAATGTTACCCCGCAGAATGAGCGCGCCTCTCGGATCGTGGCACCGAATTAGTGGTCGCAATCGCGCGCGTATGTGTGGGTTGATTTTTTTTTTTTTTTTTTTTGTTTTTAAATACATACTGGAAAGTGAAAAGTGCACACTGTTCCAGCAAATCAGTCAGTGTGGTCACAGCAGTCAGCAGTCAGTGAGAGAAGTGAGACGCAGCACTGCTCACATTATTTGCTGAATCAATACCTACCAGATTATGTGAAATATCAACCTTCAAAAAGATACTGTGCGACTGAAAAAAATTGAAAAGCTCAGCATGGTTTATCTTCACAGTTTATTTACTTACACATTTAGCCGAAGATGAAATTAAATTAAGTCGAAATAATAAAAAAAAAAATGACACAGGAAAAATAAGAAACTAAACCTAATTTGAAAGAAACACTCAAACTTGTTACACTAATAGCATTTTTCCTGCATATTAAGTTGTTTATACAACTGTTTGTCCTAGCCACCAACTTATCTTGTTATTTTACGGCCATTTAAAGAGTGAGTTGACACTTAGAAATGTAGTGTAATTAAAACAACGCGCTTCTCCGATATTTTAAAAGCCAAATTACATCAGCTGAATGTCAACTGGGCTGTTACACTGCGGAGCGGGACCTCATATCTCCCCCCCCCCCCCCCCACGGAAAGGCTAAACATCGCTGCGGCCTTACCGAAATACCAAAGAAAGTCGTCAAAGTCAACAAGTTCTTGCCAACGCACACCCCTCAGACAGTGATTAAGCAGCGGAGACTATTAAATAAAAACAGCAAGCGGATAGAAAATGTGCCTCATAAGCAGACTTCAGTTCGGAGCAAATAGTTCGGCGGGGTTGAGCAATTTATGGGGTACTTGGCCTGCCGGTTCTCTCGACTGCGCTGGGAGACTTGGTCAGTAAATCTAAAGGCTTCACACTCATTCAGAGATAAATGATTGTAAAAAAAAAACAAAAAAACAAAAAAGAAAAAAAACAAAAGGCCTTTGCTGCACACGGTTTAATTAAAGGCTTCTGGGAATTATAATCAACCCTAAAAGAGATGCCATGGTGATGAAGCATAAATCCATAACCGTGGAGCAGACGGCACAACCAATCTAAAACGTCTGCAATATTGCGGATCGGTGTTTCTCAGAATGAGCGTGTGTGTGTGTGTGTGTGTGTGTTTGCTCATCTCTAAAAGTTCCTGAGGCTGTCACTGATTTAATCTGGTGTGTTTGTATGCATCGGTTATTAAATGATTGCTAAGATGGTCCACAATGCCTGTTGAAGTAGAGGATTTATTTCTTCCGTTGCAAAACTACAAGTCAGGCCGTGTCAACAGACTGTTTTTGCTTGGTGTAATCATTCCTCCTGCTCGTACTGGCCAGGAAGATTCCTTCAGAATGCGCTTCAATATACCTGAAGGGGAACAAATGCAAAAATATATAATCCAAAGTTTATGAAGCTTCAGCAATGCAAGTTCGTCAATGCAATGCAAATCCCTTTTTTGTCTCTGGGCAGTGATTCTATGCTCAGCGGTGGGGTGGGAATTAAATACTTAAAAAAAAAAATCCTGCAACTTGCAAGATGATTTGAGTCAGACTGTCTGACTGATGCCTCGTGTACGCTTCAAATAAACTTCCATAACTTACTCTGTGAGCACATTTGGATCTCTTAATGACCAGAAGAAGAAGGAAGAAGGATGGAAGGAAGGAAGGTTCAGTGTTCATACGGGCACTAACTTGCACTTGCACTCATTTCTAGCCAAACCGTGGCTCAAGGCATGGCAGTGTCAGCCGCTCCACCACTTTGGTTCGGGCTAAAATATCTTAACAAGTCCTGGGTGGATTACCGTGAAATCTGGTCCATGTACTCATGGTCCGACTAACATTGCTGATCCTCTGACTTGTCCTGCAGCGCCACAAACTTTAAACCTTTTGGTGAAATTTCCTAACAACTGTTTTGCTTGTACTTGTTTTCTGCAAACATCATAAAGAAGAAGAGTTCATCTGAGGTGTGTCTAAGCTCATTAGAACTGTGACTATTCGGATATTTCACCTCGCATTTCAAATGATTCCCAGAAAGTTACATGTTTCTATGCATACCAAATCCAGACCGATCACAATTATTCACTCCATTTTTTAGATTGGATTGAATTTTCAAACAGTTACGATCTTGACAGTTACCCATCTGACACCAAAACCTCTGCCAGGTTCCCAAATCCATGCTGACAAGAAGCAAGGCCAGCAGTCCCACCAGGGCAAGAGCTGAAGGGGCTTGTGTGTGGAACTGTATTTCCTCATTCATTAAATGGAGACATTCTAGGTGATAGGGCGGAAACACAAAATACAAAGTGACAGGTATCAGAATTAGGCTGCATTCACTTGGTTTCCTCTGGAGAGTCAGAAGTTTGTAGAGCCTGCTTACCTTGCACAATATCCGGGTACATCAGGAGCCGTGCAATCACAGAAGTGAAGCAGGTCTAAAGTGAAAGCTTTTGAGAGTTGCTGAGCCAGCAGCAATTTTTAGAATAGATGTGGACCTGCGAGGACCGTGCATTCAGCTGCCAGTAAAAAAAAAAAGGAAAAAAGTTCCAAACAAAATGAACCCAATTAGTAATAACTGTTATTTATTATGTCACACATTGCACATTCGCGTGTGGGTTCCCCGATTTCTAATCAACTTTGTGCTATTAAGCGGTGCCAAACTAAATCATCAGCAAAAAAAAAACAAACAAAAAAAAAAAAACAGACAGATAGCACACAGTGAAGTCTGATTTGCTCGCATTTAATTCCAGACCCTATATTTAAGGCTTTCAAACCAATCATAATGAAGCTTCTATATGCGATGAACTCTGCCTGACCTCATCACACAATCTCATTATGTTTTCGCAAACTTGGCCACTTTAAACTGGATGTTTGAAATTCCAATGTGGGAAATAAAGAGATATAAATTAATATATTTTTTTTTATAGCAACTTTAAAGTGTAAGCACGACTTTAATCCCCCGCTTGTGAATTCCAGAATATATCACTAAAAAAAAAGGGCTGACCACACATCTTAATGTGTCCAGAAATGTATAATTACAGACTAAATGCAGTAGATTAAAACGTTTTATGGATTTTGCTCCACAGATATATCAAATTTGATTGGCACCTATGTGCCATTAATGCACATTAAAACCGTGTTTTCCAGGATAAGCGGTGTATAAGATGTGACGCACATTAAAAAGAGACAAAGTGGGGAAATTGACTACTGTCACAGTCCAAAGAAAACCATGTATCACCAAATTTGGCAGATAAACTCAAGGATTAAGCGTCCACCTTTTTTTAGTTTGAGAAAATTCCACAGCCATTTAAAACCCATTGGTTTAGCTGAAAAATGTACTGCCACAAAGCTGAAAACAAGGCTGTTTTTCTCAGCGTATGAAAAATTGACGTTCTGGAGATTCATGGTTTTCACATGCAGGACAGAGACTAAACTCCGAGGGAGATCTAAAATGATGAACTTCTATCGAAAAGTTAAGACCTGCGACGGTTAATACAGGGTTTTATTTGGTACCACGATGGCACGACTGCATTACTTTGGAACGCGTAAAAGTTCAAAAAACAGCTCGGGGCTTGTAGCCATGAGCAATGTTGGGAAAATAAGCATTATATATCTTGGATCATTCATGATATGTAAATTTGTAAAGACCCAACAGTTAATGCTGGGTTCAGTTTGCTGAACAAAGCAGTCCTGCCTCAGCTTTCTGACAGAGCTTTGGTCAAACAGAGGAAAAGAAAAAGAACGCTATTTGCAAAGGTTTTAATCAATTGATGTAAGATAAGCCAGATAACACACTGCGCACTGTATATAATATTGATATGAATCATTCATGAGAATGCTGGGTCTTATTGATCGCAGTACTTCCCACAGTTGTGTTATGCTTACTGCAAGTACTGAAGTGATTACTTTTATCATTCGCCACTGGTTAAGAAATGTGTTTAATTTCCAGATGCAATAAACTTAAGCATTTAGCTTGCTGACAATGTTCTTTGTTGGGAAAAGAAAAGCTGTTAGAAAATAATTAAAAACAGTAAAAATAAATAAATAAATAAAAGAAAGCAAATTATATTGAATCATTTTCAAAGTAACCTGAAACATATTTTTAAGTGTATATTACTTTAATATCCATTGAACATCTCCCAGAGAAAACATAGCCTTCAGCAATGATGTTAGTGCAGCTCTTTTTTTCTCAGATGTTTCTAATCAATTCCTTCAGCATACATCGAATGGCGCCGGTGGAAGCACTAAATGTGAAGAAAGCAATCATTTGTGGCCACAAAATGGATTTACTAATGAAATGCTGAAGAAATATACATACCCTCCCAAGACAATTGTTGTAGAGACTACAATATTATTATGTTCTAACACTGGAGTTGAGCTTTTTACATCTGCAGTTCATTGTTGTTAACATTTGTGTGCATAATGTAGGTATGTGAACTCTTCTTGTGTAAGGGACTTTAAATTAATTCAATTTTATTTATATAGTGCCACATCTCAGTAAAAGTTATCTAATTACACTTTCCATATAGAGCAGATGTAGATTATGCTCTTTATAATATTATTTACAGAGACCGAACAATTCCCACCATGAACAAGCACTTGACGGTGGTGGTGAGGAAAAACTTCCTCAACAGGAAGCAGAACTCAGCTCACATTTGTGGACGCTGTCTTATATCACAGTATAAGACACATTACATTAAACACAAGGTTAATCCATTGTGTGATGCACTTGTGGTCACCAGTCACCAAAGAAAGAATATGACTACATGATTTACTTCAGGATTTTAAAGGTCCGGTGTGTGGGATTTAGTGACACCTAGCAGCGAAGTTGCAAACTACAACCAAATGAATACTCTCCCAAGCATCGCCCTCTCTTTGCAGGCTTGTAAGAAAAACTCTAGCTGCCAAATTCTCATTAAAGGTCCATATCTAGATCAGTTTCAGGGTTCAGGATTTGTCTGCACCTTTAATGGCCTGCTGATATTCCAATTCCAACTTTAGACGTCTAAACATGGCTGAGATGAAAATCAATTGTGAAAGCAGCCACTTGGTTTTCCATATAAACCGTGCAGTGATGTAGTTTATTCACAAATTACATCTAATATAGTATTTAATGCTACCTTTCTGGCCTCGTAGCTTGGATTTCACGGCTCAACTGAGGACCCTAAATGAGCCCACACTAAAAGCGGAGAAGAATTGCTTGCTATACACATCGCTTTCCGCACATATTGTCTGCCTACTCAGGGAAATTTCAGCAGTATTAAATCAGAATATGATCATTTTAATGGACTAATTCAGTTCTATAGTCAGTTATTTATGAACATCCTTCTCTGAAAGCCAGAGACCAGGAACCACATGTCTAATCAGTGATTTCTTCCTGATATACAGCTAGGAGCTGCTCCAGTGATGATTATTACCTGGAGATTGAACACATACAATATTATTTTGAACTTGACCATCCAACTGGGTTCTTTATATTACCATAATTCATATGCTCTTATCTCTATAAAATCATCCTGTGCACCATCACACCTTTTCTGTCTCCGACATTCTGTCTCCGACGTAATCTACATAATGGCCCGGCAGCATCATCATTTGTATTTGAGGATACAAGAGACAGAAGTCTGTTTGCTCATGCGGAGATGAAACATGTAAAGGAATAAAAGGCTTTGAAGTGTCTGCTATAAACAAATGGAGTTTTGATGTCGTTAGCATGCTAGTTTGTGTCAGCATGCCAATTAACTAGCGTAGTTATCTTGGCTGCTTATTCTAATGGCGTAGGGGTTTTTTGGACCCAAAGGAAGAACACAGAAAGGAAGACCGGACGAAATACCGTGACACACGGCACCGGCAGACCTTTAAATCAATCCGCGCGGCTCCAAGGCAAACCCCAGATACACCATTCTTTCAGGTAACGACAATAACTCAACCTGTACAGTCCTTAGCTCTACTCTCACAATTCATTCCACGTCCTGTTCACTATATATCAGACATTTTCTTCAGTGCAAGAAATAAGCTGATGTAGTACCAAAAAAAGAAAAAGGACTAAGTCTTTCTGGGGAATATACAGTTCTCTGTGCAGCTGTGAGAGACGGAACAAAAGCACAAAGGACTGATTGTAGCTTTACGTTTTCTCCTGCAGCTGTACGAATGCAGGTTTTCCAGTTTGAAATAATTTTATATGCATACAACAGGAGGAAATTGTTTGTCAAAGTGAATGTTATCTCATTTAGTCCAGAATAATCCCGTATGCTGATATGATCTTCTTAGCCGGCCTGAGCTTTTTCCTCAGATATATTGTTCAGCAGCTCTCCTTTTTAAGATCTCAATCTATAGAAAGCGCCTCGGCTTCTCTCTTTTTTCACTCCCTTTCCTTCTACTGCATTTTATTACATTGAGGGCATCTGACTAATGCAATGCACAGTTGGCCTGCTGCCACACGCCAATTTATAACACGATAGCTTTGGCCGCTCCATGCATACCAAGTAATGCTGATTTGTTGTATTGGCTGCACTGCCTTTCCCTCTGCTACTGTTTTTTTTTTTTTTTTCCCCCTCCTTCCAAAAATGGTAATAAGTGTGGTAAAACACAGCACTTAGAAGTGGTGGAGAAGTGATAAAGTGGATGATGGGTAGAAAATACTAAAAACATCATAAACATAATACAGTTGTAGTAGTACTAGAGAGAGAAAAAAATGGGAAATTTACTAATGGTGCTAATGCAACAGAGCCAATGTGGCAAAAGCCTAAGAAGGTATGTGTTGTAAATCTATTCACAACACATCTTGTTATCTGACCGCTCTGTTGGACCTATTTTTAATAACCCAAATTACTTTTGCGATAACAATTTTATCAGTGTAACCTATGGCCAGATATTTATCAATCACCCGAGTTGTAATAAACAACTTCATAAACTTCCTTTCCCTTTAAACTAACTCGACTTTACGCATTGGAACTCTTGCTCTATAAGAAACCCTGTATCATGCTCTGTGGAGCATGACACTGAAATGTTCATGTGCCATTTAGCTGGCCCTACCTGCACTCCTAAGTCACAATAACGTTGTTCTCTTAATGGACTCTGTAGTCTTAGGAGGGCAAAAAAAAAAAAAAAAAAAAAACGTGCACAAACACAGAGGGCAGGGATGAGAGAGCACACTTAAAGCACCCAGACTGACCTTAAAACATACACGAGCAATAAAAACCGTACTCGACTGCTTTTGCGCTATGTTAAAGTACATTTATTAGATTTTCCAATGATAAAAGATCAGTGTGAAACATAGGTTTTAAAATGTCACCCGTTCTCAGTGTGCATCTGCCTCAGCTTGGCGGTTCGATGAGCGTCAGGCACCTATTTTTACATCGTCTGCTTTCTCTCCCAGCGAAAATGTCAGCAGCTCACAATGTGCCTGTTTGGAACACAACTGTCTCCTCTGAACAGATGCATTTAAATACTGGTCTATTAGTTAAATGGATCATCCACAAGTGCAGCTGTCATGACGCAAAAGGCATCTGGACTTGAAGCGAGCCAGGGAAAACTGCTGCATCACCAGGACTTTGCAGTAGGACCATCCACCAGACTGCTCAGCTCAGTTCATCACAAGTGGTTTCTGGCTAATGTCCATGTCAGAGTTTAAAGATCTGTGGAAAGGTAATGAACTTAGTTAGACTACGGTATGGCTAATGATGAAAATAGTGTGAAGACAAGTTGCGCTGTACGGGGACAATATCAAGTCCTTTCAGTTACAATAGCATGCATACAACTTGCTATTTTTAAGACAAATTTCAGGAAAGGCCTTCATGCACCTGCAGAATGATGCAGCAGTTCCCACAACATGACTGCAGGTGTTGTTGTAAAGCTCCTCTAGAACCCAGCTAAGCATGAAACATAGCATGATGAAGGATAATTCGCTCTCGAAGCTAGGCTTTGGCAGTCACATTCATTGGCCACCTGAAACGTGGCCCCCGGAGGGTTAACAATGGGGATTCTGAAGTGGAGAGTCGGCATAATTATCACTTCCAATCCCAGACCAGAAGGGATGTGGCGATCCGGAGGCCACTCAGTGACAGAGCCGGAGAGAGAGAGAGAGTGCTTGGATGTGGTCCCAGGAACAAAAGGTTAGCCCGCTATAAATAGCACTGATAGAGCTAGTGGTAATGGCAGGGGCGGCTGGATGAGGACCATGCTAGTTTGTAGTGGTGTTCAGTCAAGAAGTGCCCCGATCGCTCTGCACTCAGCACCGTCGAGAGTTCAGACTTGCGATCACTTGTCACCTTTTACCTCCCGTACAGTGTGTCAGAGTCTCACCTATTGACGTTTGCCATTAAGTGTAATTGGCTGTCTTCACGCTGGGGAAATGTCTGCAAGGGAGGACTTAATAATATAATGCTGGCACTTGGCCTCGATGTAAAAAATACTTTTTGCAGTTTGCAAAAAAATAAAATAAAATAAATAATAATAATAATCTCGGATAAATGTTGCTAAAACTCACAGGCACAGCGGGGCTGAAACAGTAGACGGAGAGAGAAAGCATCCCATAACTAAGAAGTCACAGGTTTTGTGTGTGACAGCTGAGAGTCCTCAGGCACTGTGCCTGTCTTCTCTACGGGGTAAGGAGTTGATGAGTGCTCCTCGCTGAAATACACATATATGAGTTACAGTGTAAGTATTTCCAGCTGCATATAGGTAGTGCACATACCTGAATATAAATACATCAAAACAAAGCGCACAATATAATTCAAACCATGACTTTATTATTTATCTATATTTTAAGTCCACGTAAAGTAAGAATAAATATGTGTTCTGAGTTTCAAAGACCAGCCAAATCTGAATGATTAAAAATATCAACAAGTTTATGAAATTAGGTGTCAAAAGCAGGTAAATAAGCAGTATTCTCAGCTCCAGGACTGTGGGGGTGTGTCAACTGAACGTGCTGAAGCCACGCCCACTCGTGAGAGCAGTCAAGCAGCCATTTTGAAGCGAATGAAACGTGTCAGATGAGCTCAGAAAATGACATGACTAACTTTGAAACGCACTGAGCGAGATGGATTCATCTCTCTCTGCTCAGGGTGACCTCAGCGTGTCATCGAGCCACCCTTTAGGGACCGCCCACAAAATCCTGGACTGAAAACTGTTTGAACCTCTAACTCAACATTTCAGTAATGTATCGTTCAAAGTCTTTTCATGTTTTCAGCAACTATTTTCCAACATATTTAATGTATTATGAAAGAAATCTCAGAATTGCCTTCACACAGACTTTAAAATCTGATATAACTGAAATATCCAGTTGCTACTGTCCAGAAAAGCACACAGAGAACACATATGTTTAAAAACTTACAATATGGTGGATATCTGTTAGGGGGCTGAGGTTCAGTCATCTCTCACCTTTATGTGCTTTAAACTGAAATAATGTAATTAGACTTAAGCATGGCTCATGAGGGTGCCTGCTCCTGATTACACCCATTGCTGCCCATCACGGTAACATTAGCGGACTGATGCAGTAAACAAACTGCAGTCAGTCCGCTAATGTTACCGTGAGTGGCACACGCACACATGCACAAACACGCGGGGAAAAGAAGAGGGCGAGAGGGCTATGAATCAGGAAATCTTGGATAGCCTGACAGTAATGAACCTCCTATAAGGGCTCCTGGGTAATTCAATCTCCATTCAGAAACGGCTCTCTCTGCATAACGCACATTTCATCTGGCTTGCATCAAGATCCGTCTCGATGTCAGCGAGCGAGCGGGCTCTGAAAGTGGCAGTAGCATTAGATATTGCATGGGCATCGGGCCTAACTGCACGGATAACCTTTCAGCCGTGCTAACACTGGGAATTTGGTGAGAGTATCCTAGCGTTAATTGGACGGCGAAGCGGACCTTATTTCAAAAGCGCGCCTCCTCAGTTTGGTAATTGTTGCCATTACGACTTGACAACACCACTCACTGCATTTCAAGTGATTCCAAGCCCCCTTGCTCAGTGGCATGAATATTCCACCTCACTGTTCACACCAAGCTGTCTCCAGAGAGCCAGTGCTCATCAACCCTGAATGGGTGTGTGTGCTCAGCCATTGTAGCTGATGCCCATCATGCTGGAATGCGCCAAAAGTACTCTGCTTGAAAACTGGGTAGACATTCACTTTAAGAATAAACTAGCTATTGTAGCATGAAAGAAGCTGTATATACCACCGGCACTGAGACAAGAGCTCATTGTGGAAGGGCCACTTATGCCTTCTCCAGTCTCATTTGATGTAATGTTCAAGCGAAAGCAACCAATGCTGTATGGCACTTTTCTGCCTCAATGCATGTGGGACATTTTGAAGGTTATGATAAAGGTTCTAGGTTCATAAACGACTCATTTTTATCCAAGTTTGGAGTTACTACATCCATCAACTTACTGTATGCCAAAGTAAAAAGAAGTGCACTATGTGCTGTAAAATGTAGGGTGGCTTTTTGTGCCAAAAATGGGTGACGTGCAATAAAAAATAAGAAGAATGAAGACACAAAATCATAAAGATATGTCTT
Organism: Protonibea diacanthus; assembly: GCA_028641955.1. Taxonomy (NCBI): domain Eukaryota; kingdom Metazoa; phylum Chordata; class Actinopteri; family Sciaenidae; genus Protonibea; species Protonibea diacanthus. The sequence continues at coordinate 6,731,018 of CM053998.1, forward strand.
TTTTGGCTTGCTGTATAGCTGGGTTCTTCATCTTTTCAGTATATAAACATAATAAGATGAATAAAACTGATAAACACAGGCACTTTTCATAAAGAAGGAAGCAAAACTTTGCATTCAATTATTAATTTCGCAGGTTTAAAATGAGTCCATAAACCCTAAAAAAAATGTATTTATAAATAATTGTTTTTAAGATATACTGTGAAATATTAAACTGTGTTGTGAATTTGAATCTGTAATCTTGTCAGTTGTTTTTTTAAGAGCCCTGTTGGTTGCCAAAGTATGTGCAACATTTTTCTTTCCCCCTGTCCAACAGAACATTTTTAAAAATCCTCCTGACAGGTAAAGCAGATTGAGTAAAAAGAGGGCCGCCCAAGTGATTCGAGTCAACAGCTAATTACCATCACATTAACATAATTACAGCCTGTGTGCAATTGCATGTATATGTACACTCGGCCATTGTTCATTCATCCATGGGTTCCTGTATTTGCACTTTACTTGTTCCATGTCTGACACACTTTACCGTTTACATACTCATACTCGTTTTGCATACAGCATGTGCCGCATGTTTCATTGAGCGGTGAGGATTATGTTCAGAACAAAACAATAAATAAATAGAAATTAAAACAGATTTGTGCTTATTTAAAGAGTTGCTCCTCCGTTGTGATTTTCACCGAGGCTCGTACAAATCATCTTCTTGTGATCTAACATTTATTCAATGTATGGTTAGAAAAAGAGTACAAGAGTGTTTTTAGAGCTCAGGTAATTGGAGTGAATATTATGAAAAGCCCATTTTATACCTTGTGCATGCTTCACATTGAGTACAAGCAGGGTTAAGCAGCCTTCCGGGTAATAAGCTCACGAATAAATTTACCTTCACAATATGTTGCACAGATTTTGTGTCTTTGGGTTCAGTTGGAACAATTCTTTCATTCTACAAATCTATTTGCAAAATTAAACCAGATTCGTAAAATGCCTAACAATTACAATGTCCTGAACCTTATTTCATTACAGCTTCACCCAATTATTTTCTCAGGGCCAAACTGCCAATTTAGCCCTGCGTGCCATTGATCTCACCAAAATGAAAATGAAAAAAAGGTGAACAGGTTTAAATTTAAAAACACATGAAAATGAGAAACGCCCTTGGCCTGGTTTTCTCTCATCGCCACTGGCAAGGACGAAAAAGGTCTTTGATACCTGTCATGTTTTGGAACAAACAAAAAGAAAAAAACCTCAACCAAATTAAAGAATAAATACATTTTCCATGACCTAAATACTGCTATTCATGCAATATTAATTAGTTTGAAAATATATATTAACACACATTATTTAAAAAGATCTACAACTAGAATGCTCTTTATTTAAAGACCAAAGTTCCTCAAGGATGGGTCAAAGGTTCAATCATTTCTATCTAGAATTTTAATGCATTGCACGACATCATAGTCGACTTTTACATTTAAATTTCAAATCAATTAAAACAAGGAATGTTTCAAAAGAAGAACGTTTTGCACGCCAGACTTTGTTAACATGCTCAGGTCTGGTCATTTTCCCTCGGTTTATGTGCTTCTCAATATGCTGTGTAATTAAATAGTTCCCCTTTTTGGCTGTTTTTACTATCAGAAGTTTGCACAGGGTGTTTTATTTTGAAAATCACCCAGATTCTCTATGCTGCGAACTGCTCCGTGCAGATTGACGCGAGCTGCTCGTGGCGTCCGTCAAAAAAAAAGAACAGTTTCCCGGCGGAGAATAGTGGTGACCCGCTTCTGTGACGCTTCTCAAACAGACTGCGCTTCTGTCGGGGTTTGAAACATTGACTAGAACGGCCACAACCGGCCAATAGTTCCACATGGCATCCGTGCCCAGTGGAATTTAGCCGTTTAGCTGTGGTTCTTGCTCTTTTCACAAATGATCACAAATGAAACCATCGAGCAATCGTGAGGCCATGTCTAGATTGAAGATGAATCTGTTGGAACTGTTGGTTGGAAACACTGTGACGAACTGGCAACCTGTTCAAGTTGTACTCGACCTACAGCCTGTTTAATCCTAGCATGATCTGGGCAGCATAACTGGGTGTAGAACACGGATGATGTTGATGGATGGTAAACAACAATCAAACAATCAACAACAACCAACCGAGTATTAGCATTAGAATATTTAAGAGCTGTAGTTCCTGCTGTGAGTCATAAGTCATGCACGTACATGACTGATTGTAGCTACATGCAGATCAGGTGATTTCTTGTGTTGCTGTTTTCCAAGCATTTCAATTAACTAGATCATTTCTGATATTAGCCCGTAAATTATACACCATACTGCAAATTAAGTGTAAAATTTCATTGGAGAGCAAGTTTCCCTTGGAAAATAGACCTCATCTGGCATTCAGTAGCTGCGCTCGCTCTCACCTGTGTTAATAACAAGGTTTGAACCGTGCTCCCATGTCCACTAATGGCCCATCCATCTGTATGCTGACGCAGGAGCACAAAGAGCACCATTTCCCCTGTTCTCTCTACTTGTTTCTAGAGCTCTCTCCCCTCTTTACACTGTGAATGATAGCACCCCAGTGGCATTGTGGGTGATAAATAAATCCTGCAGGAAATGGGAACCAGATCTTGAAGGGGAGGGTCCATGCAATGGGAAAAGAGATCAATGCGTCTTTTAATTATCAGTGTGGCTAAAGCGCACTATTGGGTTCAGTGTCAGCTGCTACAGGCACTAGATCTATTACACTGACTTTACCAAGCAGATATTACAATGTACATTCAAGTGTATTCATTACAGACCGGAAATGTGTTTTTCAGAGCTAGGAGCCATTAATTCCAAATTATTATAGATGTCAACAGAAATCTCCGGTTATTCCTGCAACGTTTAGTCGATAAAACGAGTGAGTGGAATTGCAAATAATTTTAACTCTTCTCCCCTGTTTTTACAAGGTTGTCTTTTAAACGGTTTCAAAGGGAAAATCCAATTCTGTTCCACCCTCAGCTTGAAAGGTTTTCATGTGACTCGACGCTGTCTCACCATATACAAATGTAACCGAGTCCTGAAATTGCATTTTCCTTGCATGTGTACACTCTAGAATTGTACTCTACAGCTGGAAGGTCTAATACTGTAAATGGACTGCTGTCAGCGTTCCATCTTCTTAAATTATGATGTTGGGGAAAACAAACACAAGGGCACACATGCATGCGTACGCGCGCTTATCAGATAGAGGGGGTGCAAGGTGGCGAGCGAGGATTAGGAAGAGGCTGTAGATTAGCAGTGATGGGTAACGAGGGAGGGCTTTGGTTGCATCTCACCCCCTGACCATTAATCCCTACTGTAACCGAGTGAAGCAGATGGCAGCCAACAAAAATCTAGTGACACTGATGCAATCTCTGCTAATGATGCTCCCAATCCGCAAAGCAAGACAAACAGAGGAGAGGATGGGAGGACTGCATGCTTACTAAGAGGTGTCAACATAAAAAAAAATCTTTGCTTCCACTTTGTTGGTCTTGGTGTGTGCATGGGTTGTCTCACCTCCGAGGGCGTCGCTCTTTCAGAATGTGGTAAAATGTGGAATACCCCCATAGCTCAGGTGAGAGTCTGGAGTAAAAAAATTGCTTGGCGAAAAGCAACCTGATTGGAGCTTGACGGTTGGTGACCCGTGCTATGCAATATGCAATGCAATGACAGTATGTTACTGTAAACTTACAGTAGATTTTCTTGCAAGTTTTACTCGCTGAACTGTGACTTAATCAGGAAAAAATGTCAAAACCGCTCCACTTTACTTCATACTTGCATAATTGTTCGAAAAGGGGAACACATGTTCGACTGCTGAGCCACTTGAAACGAACCTGTATCACAAAATAAAGTGCTATGTGCGTAAATTAGCTACAAAGTGAACTGCTACCACTGTGCCCGCCACTCAGCAACGTGGGGGTTCTGTTTTTCCAATAGGAGGCAGCAAAACAGCTAAAGTGGAGGTAACGTTTCACACTGTACGGCATGATTGGATAACCATGTACCCCCACATACTTAAACTTTGAATGATGATGTTCAAACATTGCTTTTTTAGCCATGCTACTGCAGTCACATTCATCTGTTAGCCTGGCCATCTATCTACCACTTTGGTCCAAACCAAGATATCTCAACAATCATTGAAGTTTTGACACCCATGTTCCCCAGAGGATGATGCCTATACTGACTCCTTTTTTATTCCACCACCTTGAGATGACAGTTGGTTCACAGTGACACACAGCATGTTGACAACTATAAAAAGAATTGCCATGGAATTCACGGCAGATATTCACAGTGGCTGGCGATCCCGTGACCTTTCCTTCTGGCAACACCGAGTTGACGTTGGTTTATTGAAAATTTTGACAACTTCAAGATAGATTGCCAAGAAATTAGTGGTACAGTCATGGTCCCCAGAGGATGAACTGTGTACACTTGGATCTCCTGATCTAACATAAAAGTCAGATTTCAGTTTGGTTCATGATCACATTGCATGCTAGCAAATGTTAGCATGCTAACACTCAATAATAAGGTAGTAAACATGGTAAAAAATTACCTGCTAAACGTCAATGTGCTAGCACAGCGGCTTCTCAGGGCTGCTAGCATATCTGTGAACTAAATTCTGTTTTGTGATACATCGTGCTAGCACTTGTGAGTGATTAGTCATTAGATAATGAGTCATTATCACCTTGATAAATGTATACCTGGTACCATTGAGAATAAACCTGTAAAGCTGTTTTAAATTTGCACTTTGAATGTGAAAGTTGCTTCAAGGAGCCGTTCATTGATGTATTAACGTGAAGGTCCAGACATTTCTTTGGAGAAAAGATGCATAATCAACCGGTGCATAGGTCAATATATTGAAATGTTTGCTCGTCAGTGCTGTATTTCTGCATCCTGGCATTAGCATCCCTTTTGTCAGATTGCTTCTTTCACTTTTTCTCTTTCTGTCTCTCTGGCTCTCTCCCCATCGCATACTGGCTCCATGCAGTTCTTTCAGGGGAGAGGAATCAGCTCATGTTAAGACCTCACAGTTATGATGAAAAGGGTAATCATCCTGTCACTGTGTGCAGCTAGATGAGCGCTTTTAGATTTTGAGAGTTACAGCTGACACCGCTGACAGGCCAGGTCACTGTGCTACTGTAGTCGGGAGAGGAGAGAGGGAAGATAAGAGAGGAGAATACGCGGGGAGGGAAATGGAGTTGAGACAGAGAGGAAAGAGGACAGGAGCCAGCAAAAGAAAGGAAAGAGAAGAGGTGGGTAGTGAAGTCAATGAAATGGTGAAGTCATTCATATTCATGCAGGTTATCATTATTTTTTTCCTGCAGTAAAATACACAAAAAGGAAAACGATTTCAAAGAATCTGTGGGTTGTAAGAGGCAGAATTACTCAGAAAAAACAACAGATATTTGGACATGTCAGGAGAATCTACAGGGATCAGTTTACTCAGCTTTGTACTGAACACTACACCCCATAGCGATGCTGGTTTCGGTGAATGTTGCACTCACGCATTAACTGGTAACTAACTAAGTTTGTAGAAAGAAAACACAAACACTAGACGCACTAGTCCATCGCACTATTGACTCGATGAAGGTGCCTGTATCTCCTAGTCAGCATTAACAAAGCCAGAACGAAGTTAGCTTATCTTCCCTGGCTAGCTTGAATTTTAGCTCATCCTTCTTTATCTGGTTTTCAATGTGCTTAGTCACCATAGCTCACTGTAGCGTACTGAGCTGTAGCATGAGGTACCAAATTAGCTCTTTGAATCCCTCACCCTCTACTGTACTAATTGGCAATATATTGATGCCAATCTTTTGGCACATTAGCTGATATTCTCCACCCTGGCTAACAGCAATGATCGTGAACAATCTTGGGTTCGCAACTTGTTCATAATTTAGTAGATTACAACATTATGCTAAAGCATGACCCAATTAACATTTCACTTCTTGACATTTCCCCCCACCAAGCTTTGTTTAGCACCTATCATTTTTGACCTCAGACTACTAGCTAGCTCTTAGCGGACGGTGCTAATCTTGAAGCCAATACCGAAGACGAGAGCTCTGTTCTACATATTGTAAGCGTACTAGCACGCTGCACCCAAACCTTCATTTTCATATCATTAGACACGTAGTTTTCTTATAAATATATACATATACATTAAGCCATAGCAGCGTTTTGACATGTGACAGCAGGAAAACCTGCAAAATATATGTGCACACACATATATTTTGCAGGAAAGGAAAGCCATTGTTAATATTATTGTGTGTATTACTGCTGTCACATGTCAAAACGCTGCTGTGAAAAAAAGTCCACTGTCAACCCGCCTCAGGCTCAATCTAAACAGTAGATATTAAAATGTACTGTTACGTATGTATGTGCTGTGGATTTTTACACATGAGTAGACGCTTTCTGAACACAGTCGCCCTCTGTTCGTTTGTCCTTTCTTATCAGCGAGTGGTATTTCAGTGGCTGGGGCGGAGTTGTGTCACATCAGAGGGGCCCTCTCTGTCTCCAGGTGACAGAGCCAAAGTGGAACGGGTCACTGGACTGCACCCGGGGAGAGCTGTGACAAACAGAGTATAGGACAAAATGCTATCAGCTCTCTCTACCATACGCTGATGGCATTAGGCACAGATGGGCAAATCTCAGGGCATCAGAAGGTACTCGAGGGACTCCGCTTTTGACCTGCGTGAATATTTGTGTAGCGTGTGTGTGTGTGTGTGTGTCTGTGATTGCACATGGGCTCCCACAGCTGGGGTGTCAAGCACCTTACTTGCAAGCCACTTTCCTCTCGGACGTCGCATCATTTCAGCGTACTGCCATGGCTTTCCTTTCCCTCCTTCAACACCCTCGCAAATAAAGCTGAGCAAACAGATTTTAAAGTAATTCGAGTGGCTGCTATTTGCTGCTCCGCTAACCACACAGATCAGCAGTGAGTTGAACCGAAGGGTCAGCTCACACAAATTAAAAAAAACAACAACGTTCAGATAGTTTTATGCCGGTTATCCACGCTGAAGTTACGGCCACGCGTTTGAAAAACGATCATAATATTTCGGCTGTGTGATTTAAATGTTAGCTGGCATGAAAAATACATAAATAAAAATATTCTCGGGTGCAGCGTATCATCCTCAGGCAGAGCCATTTTGAATTTCAGCCTGTCTAGACAGGAGACTAAGACAAAATTCACTCTCCCTGGATTAGAGAACACCTTGCCCGGAGGAGCTTAAACCGGCATTCAATAAGATTTTTTTGAAATTGCCTCGTAATACACGCTTTCTGATCGTTGTCTTTATTGTGCTGCTTTTATGTCTTCATTTTGTTTTATTTTATTTTAACATAGTTTAGCTTCCTGTTGAACGCTTTGCGGTTTTTATCACCCGCATCGATTTTACTGGTGCGCTATTTACGGCTTTTATACGCTCCCAACTGGGAACAGGTGCAATGTAAATAGCCTGTATTAATATTGTTATTATATTTGGAGCTGCTGCTGGTAGCTGTAGTGGAACTTGTAATGGTAGAGGATGTTAAATGAAAGATAGAAGGTGTGAGGTGAGTCAGCAAAGCCTGCGTTAACGTAACGTGGATGGTCTGGGTGGGTGGATGGTGAGAGGACCCCGGGTTTTGATGATGCCGGAGGGAAGTCTCTCCAGGAGTCTGTGTCCGGGATCAGCCGGGATCTTTTCTGGGTCCGAGAGGAGTATAGGTCCCCCGAGAGACGGAAGACTGCAGCAAACCGGATGCCACGCTGTAGTCTGTCCTCGTCCTTGGCAGTGGCAGCAGCGTACCAGATGGTGATGGAGGAGGTGAGGATGGACTCGATGATGGTGGTGTAGAAGTGCACCATCACTGTCTTTGGCAGGTTGGAGCGCGGCCTCGATGACGCAGCTGATGTTCACGTTTCTTCATCTGCAGTGGATAAAGAAACGGCGCTCGTTGTGTCTGTGCATTGCCTAATGAATAAGCCAGAGTGTGTAAACGTCTCAGCTCCTTGACTCCCTTCCAACAGCGCTGTTTGTTATTCATTGTGGGGGTAAAGACAATAACGCAAATTAATATTGAATATGCAATATACATCTCGGAAGAAATTGAAGAAATAAACGCAGCAAGATGAGTTTTCCATGTCAAAGCTTGAGGTTAGCACTGATTAAAATGTGCGCGATTCCCAGTGGGGCACATTGCAATTATTTGTTTGTAAGAATAAGTCATAAACTTCAAAAATGAAATCCGCCCTAATGAAGAAAAATTGCTGCTGTGGAGGAGAGGCGAGATTAAAGCGGATTTTTCTGCCTTAATTGCACAATTCATATGAAATGGTTTACACACATTTTGGGTTTTTTTTACTCTTGAGAAATCATCTTTTTTTTTAAAAAAAATGAAATGATCATAAATATATCCTCGACTTCAGCCCTGTAAGTGTGACGTCTGTTCTCCACTTATTAGTTCAAAAGAGAGGCTCGTAAACAAAGCGCATGTTTTTTTTTTGCGTCGAAACATGTATGTCTCATTCAAACCTTAATAAGTAATACCTCTGGACTTTTTCTGCTTACTTCCCACAACCCAATCCAAATCCAAGACTCTGCAATATGCAATCCCCTCTAAATTACACCTGCCAGCGCCAAGAAACATCTACCTTGGAAAAAAAAAGTGTGTGCACAGCAATGAATATCCTCTATCTCTTCCCTCCATTTTTATTTTTGTTTTTTTATTTTTTTCCTGGAGCACAGATGTGCTTTTTTGGCAGCAGCACCCTTCACTGCATCTGTCTGTACCTCAGTGCTCAAGGATTAACTGGGACAACTGAGAATAATTAACCATGCAAAAACCCACCCTGACTCCTCATCCACCTGCCTAACAGGATAGATAAATAAATTGATGACCCTGGCTCGCATTAATATTCAAGCCTTTCCTTGAGGCAACTGTAAACACTTTCTCCTCTATTTTCAAAGGCTTTCCTCTTGTCTGAGCAGCGGCATGCCGCTCCACTTCCTCCGTCTATACCGAATGTGTAGGTGGAAAACTTCAATGGGGGGACCTGTATGCTGGGAAATTGTATGTGTTAGCAGCCCCCCGCCTTCTTCTTCCCCGTACCTCTTCTTGCCTTCTCCAAACATAAGCTCGGAGATGAAACGGGGCGAAGTGCTGACGGAAGATCTAATTTGCCGAGTGACAAGAAATCCTGGCTCACTCGCACTCTTCCCATTTCCATCGATCAGTGTCGGATGAAGCCCGGCAAAAAAAAAAAAAAAAAAAAAACTCAACCCACCGCATACAAATGATTGGATACAGCCCGTTGAGATGGAGAGATCTACTTGATGGTGGTTGGAGAACCACAAAGGAATCTGTCAGCGCTGTGAAGTTCTTAAAGATACTTTTGAACTTTGCCTCGCGCGCGCAATCGATGGGAGGACTCGCGGTGCTTTTGTTTTTGCTTTTATTTTGTAGGGGGCTCGTTGGTTGGCGGAAAAACGCGCATTGATTGGCTGGGCGTGAGAGATCAGGCAGTGTGGGGGGACGCCCTTAAGGGGATTACGCGCAAAGATTTCACCATCTTCCGGGTGCAAATGGGATCACTAAAACGACGGTTCACACGCGTCCGTGGAAGCCGACGTTCTATGGCGGAGTAATAGGATCATGTTGGAGGCGTTAGGTGTCATTTAAGTTCACGTCCTTGGCCGTTTATGGATGTGTGAAGAAGAAGGAAAAAAAAAAAAGAAAAAGTACAAGCCGGTTGTTGAGGGGCGGGGTGGCGAGAGAGCTTTTTTTCTCCTTAACTAAAAGGTCACGCAATCGATCGGCACAAAGTGAGTGTCCATCCGTGACAAAGTGTCCTTGAGTAAGACACCTATCTGCTGCAGGAGCGGGTGCATGAAATGACTCACCGCTATCAAAAAGTACAAATCTATTTACTTATTACGACATTTTTTTTATAGATTTGTTTGTTATAGACACTGTTGTTGGTGTGCACGTCTGGTATGAAGCCACTAATTAATATGTTTTTTTTTGTTTTTGTATCGTCAGAGAACACAGTGTGCAGAAAATGCCACCTAAGGGCCCTCCGGGGGGAAAGGCAGAGCATTAGGTGCTGGTGAGCTGCTCGCCTTAAATCGCTGTTTTCAAATGACAGAATAATATGTTATGGATCATTTGACTCCTCTCTCATCTTCTCCCTCCCTCCATCCCGCCGGCGTCTCCCTGAGACGGAGGCGCTGGCTGCCGTTGCTGGCGGGGCCTGAACGACTCTGCACTCCTCCTCCTCCTTCCTAAATGTGGCAATGGTGAAATATCAGAGCGTGGAAGGCAAGCCAGAAGGTGTTGGTGGGTGGGGGATGCGGGGAATCTACAGCCAATAAAGTTGGCTGTCCATGGGGGTATATGCCATTCAGACTCTTCCTCTCCCTGAAGCTGGAGGGTCTTTAAAGAGTCATCTCCCCTTTCTGTGGCTGGCAGCTAAAGAAGTGGTATTACAGAGGCTCAAGAGGCTCTGTCACATGATTCAGTGGGCCATTGTGGGGAAAGGTGCTCAGGGAGTGTAACACACTATCACATGAGAAAATTGCAGCAGGGAGGGGAGAGCGGGCGCACGGATGTGTGTATTGTGTCTGCGGACCAGAAAAGGAGGGGAGGTCATTTACGAGAGTGGGAACAAGTTAGCAGGCAAAAATCATTGTGTGAGAGCGTGTGTGTGTGTGTGTGTGTGTGCTGTGTGAGAGCGAAGAGGAGAGGAGAATCTGAGACCGTGGCTCACTTTACCCTGACATTTGCCTGAGGTATTGCTACACTGACCTTTCCGTCTCGTTTTTTTTAATTAGCAAGCTCCGCTAAGATGAAAATAGCTAGCTTTACAGTTAAATAAAAGGAGAAATAGAAAGCGCTCACTTTATTCATCCTCTTTCGGGTTGTAACATTTGGTTTCTGACAGGCTCGCGACTGTCTGTCTACACGTTCGAGGTGCCAAAAGAAAGGGAGCGGAGCATAAAAGATTCAAGACAGACCGGGAGAGAGAAGGCGAGAGGCAGAACTGATAGTGATAGCGGCGAGATGGGAAAGAAGAGAGGGGGGGGGGGGAGAAGCTCGCATTAGCAATGCAAGCAATGATTAATATCAAAAGAGAGAAGAACATTTACTTTGGCATGAATGGCACCCTGGCACGTCTGAGATCTACTGTACTGTAGACACCCAGGGCCATGATTACTCATCTCCTCGCTGCATTAGAACTACGTCTGTTAGCTTCGATAAATAATACACAAGCTTGGCATCTTTTGGTCAAGATACCGTGCTAGCACATAATCGACACATAAGCTGTTTTTTTTTTATTCATTCCTTCCCCCTTCTCCACCCTCCTCGACACCCCTACTTATTTGCTCGCTGGCGTTTCATCAAAAAATCACAGTAAATACATAAAACACTCCAGCTAATTAATGATTATGGAAGACTGTGGGGTAATGAAAAGTATATAGATGATGTAGGAGTGCTAAAACCCATTTAATTTCATTTAGATACAGGAATTAATTAAAGGGGATGGAAAGCCAGCCAAAAAATAAAGGAGAAGATTTATAAAAGCGGGAGTTCAGCCAGTCATCTTTCACTCATCGGGGTGTGACAGTCGCCGTCGCGTGGAGGAGGTCTTCCAAAGGGGCGGCGACACGTGCATATTTCAGACGGGACTTTTTCCAAGTGACCTCTGCAACATTCACTAAGTTTTTCTGGCGTCCAAGATGATTTGTTTAGGGCCAAATTTAAACATAAAGTTAATCGGCTGTGTATGTTTTGACTTGTGTACTTAATTGGACAAAAATCATAATTAACAAAAAGAAAATTTTGTATTTTTCTGCAGTGACAGATCTCACTGCCGCACTAGATTGATCTCATGGCCACACCAGCAGTCAGCCGGCTGAGGTTGGACGTTGCAAGCGGCTTTGTCTTACCTGTGAGAACTTTGTACGCGACTTTCCATCCAAATGTGATGCAAATTCTCGCTAACTTTTTTAAAAAAGTCTGCAAAGTAAAGCGTGTTTGTGGATACACAATAAGAATACTAACAGTTCATTGAATTAGCATTAGGTGGTGCTTGTGCACCAGTCAGGTGCCATTACAGGCTACTATTATCGAAGAGGAGAAGACCTAGTTAAATGAGTGCCAGTCAAATATATGCATATATAAAAATAACTGCATAGCATTGCTTTGGTTAGCCCTATGCTAACTTGACAGGAGATCAAATTGTTTAAAATTGTGGCTCTTTTAGACTTTATAATTGCGTGCCTCAAACGACGGACACTGTTGCTGTCATTACACGGTTTGGCCACTATGTCAAAGTGCCACGCTCTTCCTGGAAGCTTAGACAAACCTCAAGTAGCATGCTATGCTAACTCAGCCAATTTCAAAGTGAAATACAAAGTTAGCAGTGTTAAATCTTAAACCTCAGACTCTTTTTTAGGGTTAGTTGGTTTTAACCGGTTGGGTTAGGGGTTAGTCCCCCAATTGGGCAACCGTGGGGTTTAAATCACTAATGTCAACATTCCTTGGGTTATGATCCAGTCAGTATCACACCACAGAAGCAATTCCAGCTCTCAAATGTGTTCAACAATCGGGACTGACTTGGCATTGGTTTTTCATTGAAACAAAGAAAGTATTCATTTTGATGCCAGACTACTGATCAAATTTAGCCGCTGCAAACTAAATATGCAGTGACAGTGAAGTCTGCATCACTTGATTTAACTGATTCAGTCTATTTGCAGCTATAAAGTTGCACATAGTCTCATTTTGCAGTTTAAGTTTTTGGACATCGGACACTGCAAAATCTGCAGAAGCCCCATTAGTGGTAGTTTTTAGACTTTCTGAGGCTGCTATGTACCGGATATGTACCACTTAGACTTGACAAGTGTAGGGTTACTTCGAGAGACTTTCTGAAATTTCTCAGCACTTTAAGACAAGCGCTGACAGCACTTTTCCGTGAGAGTAGTGAAAGTGACACCGTTTTTTTTTTTTGAGATGGGAGGGCGGCGAGAGAGGAGAGGAGAGAAAATAGGAAAGGAGATGGAGGGAGAGGGAGAACAGATTTGGGGGGGTGGTGGTGGTGGTGAGGGGGGGGGGTGGACTCAGCTTTTTGCATTTCATCTCTTGAGAGCGCTGACTTCAGCATGGATTAGGCAACGTGTTTGTTCTCGCCGCTCTGTTCTCCTGTTCGGAGGAGGAGACGAGAGATGCTGTGCTTCATGCACTGTCAAGGTCAGCAAATGCCTTCAGATAATGATATTCCGCTGTAATTTTACCTGTGTGTTGAAGCCTGCCATCATCGCCAATACACGGGGACCCAAAGTACACCGTGGATGCTTGGAACAAACAGCCTGGGTGTGTTTTGGAGTGTAGGCATTTGTAGTTACGTGTGTTAATATCCACCTCTGTGGCAGTTTCTGTGCATGGATTTGCCTACAAACAAGTTCCCCTCAAGGGTGCATACCAATTTAATACAAAGTGTCGATTTTGCTTATTTCCAGTGGTAACTTTCCCTTTAAGATTATGACAAAGTGCCTTGAGAATCTCCCCTGCCATTTGTTAAATGAGCCTAAGGAAGGCAAGCCAAGGCAAGGAAATCCCTTTTGAGTGAAAGATACAGGCAGTTGAATCATTGCCATGATAACTTTCCTCTGGTTCACAATGTGCCGGCTACTGGAGCTTGTGTCTCTGTAATGAACCTCATGGGCTTTGCAGAAGACACTGTGAGCTGCCTGAGCTGTGTGCGGTAGCCCTTTCCCATAGCCTCTGGCAACCTAGCACGCTAATGATGCTGTACTGGTTCAAAGTGTTCCACTGAGCACACTCCTGTGTGAGCAGGATACTCGGTCTACTGTTGTGTGTGTGCGTGGGTGTGAATGCCTATGCATGTACACAAATTGTGTGCGTTTGCTCTTGTGTATACATGTGCGTGTGATTGCATAGCATGTATGACAAACTGTTTTTTTAAGCATACGGTGGATTAGATGCTAACGACTAAAGATTCCCTTTGAAGGCTACTGAAAAAGCTAACCAGCATTTGAAGGAGGAGCCGACCAAGGTACAAACAAGAAAGTCCAGATGCTGCACTATCTCTTGGCACCACGTTATGAATGCAACTGTTGCTGGACTTATTACAGTCTGGAATAATTGCATAACTCACCTTATGTACCGCCAAGAGGGACTGACACCCTCTACTACACCGTGTAACACATGTGAGCGACCTGTTAGCTAAAACGTCTTGTTAGCATTTTCTGGAGTTCCATATCTGCTACCCAAATTGCTTTGCTAGCTCATTGCAGCCGAGACAAACAAAACAATTGTTTGCATTTATGTCACAGGCATAAATCAGCCGGTGAGGACACAACACCTGTGTTATCCAGGGGGTGAGAAATGAGCATGAATTGAGCATGAGCATGAATTATCAAGTGCAAACAGAAGAACACTGCTGCACAACAGAGATCGCCGACAGTTAGATAGCATACCTGGGGCTAATATGAGGCCAGTGACTTATGCTGTGTCTCAATTCTGATACTTCTGTCAGTACACTTCTATATATTTATATATTATGTACTTCCTGGAATAGAGCATTAATTTTAGCAGGGTAATGTCGTCTAAATTCAAATATGGCCGTAAATGACCGGACATGATGATCGCCTAATTGCAACCAGTCTGAGCATTAGCGGCAACATTTGACTGCCATTCTCACAATGCTGGTGCCGGTGAAATGGAGATACTGTATTTACATAAAGTACAAGAAGTACTTGATTATACTCAGTGTCACAACTACAAACTAAACTTGGGAATGTACTGTAAATTTATGTAATCAAATGTTTTTTTTTTTAAAGTTATTAATTAATTTATTGAACACAAAGAACATGAAGAAAATTCAGAATCCTTCAAATTGCAATTAAACAGTCTGCCGTGTGCCCTTATTTGAAAATGAATTTTGAAGTACAGCCTGTATTTGTCAGCCATTTATTTCAATGACGAGTGTCACTTTGAGCGTTATTTTAAATCCAGCTGAGCAAATGTAACCTCGTCTGAGTGAGTGATTCATTGGAATCCTTTACAGTAACATGCGTTCATCACGGTCTAATCCAATCTTATTTATGGTTTGTTTTATTTGACAACCGCTACAGCTATTGGTCTCAGCCGCCTGTGCTCTCTCATCGCTGCTATCTCCTTTTTTATTATCCGGTGAAAGACAGTGTTGGAGCAGTGGAATTATCCTGACCCGTGAGGTCTGGGCCATACACTTAAGAACTTCTGCTGACGCACCGCTCGGCTAAAGGTCTTCATACCGCGTCACCTAGCCCCCTCCGATGCCAGCAGTTTCAGTTTCCTTAATGTCAAGCCACTTTTGTGCATTCAGCAGCAGCCTGTTCCTCCGAGGAAAAGGTTAAGATGCTGTGTTTGAGGGTTTGGGGCGGGATGCCTCCCATGCTTCCACCACAATAAAGTCCCACGGGGGGGGAAGGCCACAGCTGAAACTAGCTGACAAGGCCACTTTGCCAGTAGGTCATTGTGTAAATGTGAACCAATTAATTTTAGATGTAAGCAAACAACTCGACTGATCTTTATTTGAGACAGCAGTGGCTCACGCAAACTGCCACATTGTGTGTATGTGTCAGGGCGAAAAATGTGCTGTGCCAAATGTTGCTAAGTGTCTTGCCCTCAGGGCTCTGGATTCCCAACGGCAGATCCCTGGGGTGACAGTTTGTGACTACCAAGTGGAGCCGCTGCTTTGTGCTGTTTGATCAATGTGAAGTCTATGGACTGTTAACCGGTGATTGCGCCTGATAATGATGTGAATTTGTCTCGTATGACCAGCTACGGACAGACTTAGTGTCTGTTTATCAAAATAATGGCTGGTCTGTTGTGAGATTATCCAGTGGAGTTTTTTTTTTTTTTTTAATAAAGTTTTATTTCCAAAGGGCAGTGAGGAATTTCCCACCAGTCCACTTGCCTATATTCACAGCATCTTTTTTTGATGTTTTTTCCGGCAAAAATCAAACGGACAAAATAAAAAAATAAAAAACATAAATGCAGCTGGAGAACATCTTCTAATCATGGAGCGTGACTGCAGATTCACGGGAACACAGATACAAAAGCTCTACGTGCCACAAACAAACTAACGATGCCATGAGCGGTGCATTTGTTTCAATTTACCAAAGGAAAAGAGACATGAATAATTCATAGTTTCTTTAGTAAGTTTTAATAGTAGATGATCCCACCATGTGTTCAAACAAACAAACAAAAAAACTTTTATTTGTTTTAATCAAGCTATCTTGTACCTAAATCAGAACTTGTATTTGTTTGTTGACTCTTACAGTCCTGGAAAGAAAGATAGTTTTGCTCCATATGGAACTTTATGTCCAGAATGTAACATGATTTAATAAAATATAAGAGAATATACGCCAGAGGACGTCCTGCTATGCGCAGAAAGTGTATGTGAAAACTGTTTTGTTGTCTTAACTCTTCCTGCAACCGTCTTTTATTATTTAACACCCTTTCTGCGCAGCGTTGATCAGCTAAGGTGCAAAGAGAAAGAGCTCGAACACGTCTTACTTTCCACTGTAGGAACTTTATAAAAAAACTGAAACTTCAGGTCATTTAATTCTCAGGAGAGCAAAGAAGGTTTAAGGATTCAAGGTTCAAGGTTCGAGGGGGTTTTATTGTCACAGTCTGTGTTTAGCCAAGGAGCATGGTGCCACGACATGAAACAGAACGCGGACAGGACTACAATAAAGTGCACGTGTATTACAAAATATGACAATATGACAAGAAAAACAACAGACAGGTGTAGGACGTGTATGCATGTTTGCATGTATCGAGGTAGATGCTGGGTTAAAGAGGAAATATTGAGTAGCAGCAGATAAAAAGGTGCAATGTGCATTGATATTTATGCAAATATGAAAAGCACAGCGGTAGCTTTTGATTGGCCTAAACGTGGTCCAACGAGAAAAAAAAAAAACAAAAAAGAGAGAGAGAGAGAAAAACTCTGCGTGTGTGTGTCTTTTATCTCCTTGCCCCGGAGAGCAATTTACAGGTTTGTACAAGCTGAAGCTTCAAGGTGGGAGGCAGATATCAGAAGTATCCCACGGGCCTTGAAAAGAAGGGGCCCGCTGGCTGCATCTGGACCAGCCATGCTTGAGGCAGGCCTTTGGCACCCATTTTCCTTCATGTTGCTAGGATCTATACCGCACACCTCGCAGAGGTAAAAATCCCCTAGACCCCTTTCTGGCATATTTCATAGTACATTCTGACCTGAAACTATCTGTTTCATAACTAATTAATGCTGCATTTAGATGTAATCTAGCAGTAGTTTTTTTTTTTTTTCCGACTGTACTTTATCATCACAATGACAGCAGGGATCTACTTCCTCCAATTCAGCAAGTGCTAGCACACAGCGGGGGAGCGCCTTTTAACAATTACAAGATATATGGCTTAAAATGAAAAAAAAACGCAACATGTGCCACCGCAGTTTAAACAACTGATTGGTATGCAAGGTCTATGTGGTCAAGGATCAGGCTGCTATTACAGGCTCAGCATGGAGTACGACGACACACTGAGAAGATAAAGACAGGAAATCAACAGCCGAGCTGACACCATGCCAAGCCAGGGCTACATCACTGTTTACGCGAGGAGACAAGTAGGCACTTAAAAGAGAGTTAATGACATTAACATAAACACGTTTTTCTATTAAGCAGCACATTGTGGCCTTCTATTATCCCCTACTATAATGCTAAGGCTGAAATGTGCCAGAGATGCATTGTTTGAAGCCGCTGCTGCACGCCAGTCTTACCTGGCAATCGTTTCCGACAGAGATTTTATCATTTTGCTGAGTCGCTGTTGCACTTGGACAAATGAGTGTTGAATCACAAATAGGCTCAGTCTAGTAATTTGTGTAAATGATCCTAACAGTGACAGCCAGTTGATATGTGGTTGTCAGCTGAGAGTGTAATTCTCACCGTTTGCCTTCAGCGAGGATCTTATTTGCCCCTTGTCTTTAGTTTAATGAGTGACAAACCGTGAAAAAACACATCTGCTTCAAAATGGAACGGAGGAATGAGTTGGATTTTGTCAGACGCGAGTAAAGGATTCAGTCATCATTTCATTTCGTGTTTTCTGAGCTGCTTGTCTGCAGGGTTTACATCAGCGGAGGAAGACATATTCAGATCCTTTACTGAAGTAAAACAAACTATGTAAGCCCGACGCCATTTAGCAGTCTTTGTGAACCCTTTTCCATTGATCTTTCCATACACCAAGCAATATCTGCAAGGAGGAGACCCGGGGTGGTTTTATACGTATGTTTGGGACTGGCCAAAGGTGTCAAGCTAAAGAGATGAAACAGAGCTAGGGGGAAGATAAGGTCAGTATATCCTGTCTTCCTGGCAGGCTTACTATATGTCTTTGTTCGCAAGGAGAGTTGCAGCAAGATACAAATTCACCACACACCCCGGTGATCCTGATTGTCTAAATCAGAGTAGGAATACACCTTGAATCACTTGCTACTTCCTATACAATACACAGCGAGTAGTGTACTCTCCAGCGAGCATCACGTATGAATTTTCATTATCTTGCATCATCGCATGCAGGTGAAATGTTGCAATGTACTTCAGCTGGATTTTCAACTTAAGAGAGTTTTGAGTCAAAGGTGACGTGCAGGCCAACAAGTGAACACATAGCGTACATGGACGATGGACATGTTTCTCATCACACATACTGTGGACCGCGGACAGCATGTGGTCCTGACAGCAGCGGACGCAGCAGCGCCTGATGGAAACTGGCAGCCTGCCACGAGCGTTGAGCTCGACCCTGACTACAGTACTGGGAAGTCTGACAACCTTAGATCAAAAGTACAAAAACACAACACGTAAAAATTTGTACTTTGAATATCAAGTATTTGCAAGTTACTTTACACATCACATAAAAAAACAGATTAAAATTAAGATTAAAATGCAATAAAACATCCTTCAGCTAATCACTGCTTGTACTCGGGAAGTCTTATAGCGTGAACGTCCTTGGGCTACACACAGTTGGATAATGCTCCTGCAAAGTTCTGAGATGTTTGTTCAAAAAATAACAAAGTTACTGAGAAATATCTAAGTCCAATATGAAACACGTATATGTCCACTGATACTACAGAACAGTTCGATCATATATATGTAGATGTTGTTTAACAACATAAAGATCAAAACCCCAAATGGAGGAACCCTCCGTAACATGTCGTAAACATGCCGATGGGCGATCAAAGCCGCTTAAGAAATCCTCTCTATGGCGCCTTATTGTGCACCCTCTGGCTAATTTTCCACAGATGAAATGCCTCACCCACTGTGCCAACAAGACTGCCAGGAAAAACTGCAATCTGCAATGTGACACGGAGACATGAAGGCACGTCAGAGACTGCAGAGTTCATGAGACGCACTGATCCATCTTCCCAGGAGGAAAACACAGCGTCAAGTGGGCATATGCATTCTTTTCCGTGGAAGGTTAGGTATGGCCTATAAGGGCGAATGTTGCCTACTTGATAAGCAGCGGCTGCTTTGGCACTGCTGGAGGACATTGCTAATGGCAGAGTTCGGTGTTCAGCGACTGAAGATGATGACGATTCAGATCGCGGTAAAGCCATCCTCTTGGGGCTCTGCGCTGACTCTTGCACTTCAATCTGTAGTGATGAGCTGATTTCTGAGTGTAATCGGAGTAATTGACAGCGCTCGCATTGCTGTGAGGGCACCGGCGGAGAATGAATTTGCTTATGTCAACACAAAACGTGTTCAGTCCATCAATGTGCAAGTGATCTGTGATGCATAAATGCGTCTGATAAATGATATGGCAGCTTGGCTGTAATTCATTCACTGTATGGAGTAATAGTGTTGGGAACAAACTTGTGTCAGATGGCTGGTTTCTTGGTAAAATATGGCATTTATCATTATTATTAGTAGTAACAGAATAAGTTTTATTACAGTTATTAGAAACAGCGCCTCAATCTCACACCTAGTGAAGTTCTTTTTGCGGCGATGTTAGCCATTGTGATTTCAACAGTAGATGACAGCAGCCGCCTATTTATCGTCATTTGCATAGTAATTCCCGGGAGCAGGCAAAGAGGGTTAAGTGGCTCGTTCATGGGCTTTCAATTTCACGTTGACTGGGATGAATAAAGGTAAGGTGGGCTTACTTCTTAACTTTTGTGAGCGCACCGTCTTTCGCTATGAAAGCTGTCCTGAACTGTAAAAAAAAAACGTAAACAGGAAGTCATTTCTGTGATTTCTTGGACTGTTGCTGTCCATGGTGCTGAATTAGACTTTTAGGCATTTTTACAATTTTACATTAAAAACCTGTTGCAGTTCTGAAATTGGATTAAAATACGAGTTAGATACATCTCCATACAAGTCCATACTTTGATTCTAGAGCAGTTTAATAATGTCCCTAATTACCTGCACTGGAAAAGCACTGATCCTGAAAATTCACAGCATGACCAGAATGTGTTTGTGCAAAGTTGTTAGGGGGGGGGGGAAATACCATTTGTTTTTCAAAGCTGTGACAAGATCAACTTTTATGAAGGGAGTGTAGGTTGGCTAGGTGGGAGGTCCATCTGGCGCTATGGGATGCCCTTGTCATTGAGGGGGGACACAGCATGGACATGCACAAGGAGCAACGGCGACAGATGCCAAAAAAGAAAGCGACAAAAAAAAAAAAAAAAAAAGGAAAGAGCAAGAAAAACAAAAGAAACATATACGCGTCGACAGGAGCTGCAGCTGACACCCGGGGGTGGCATATCCTTGACAGGCACCCGCCTTTCCTTGATGACCAAGAGAAAGACAAGGGTGTGAAAGCAAAAGAGAGTACGTGTGAATGTGTGTGCTTGAGTGTTTGTGTGCGGTAGACTTTTCCGCTGCATCAGCTCCTCGGCAGTGTCTGCCTGTCGCCAAGGGGCCCCAGCCCTGGCCCCGAATCAGCCGCCGAGCTGTGTCCACTCAGCACTTCCCCTTGCCGCTGGTAAATTAGTCCCAGCAATATGCCACACCGCTCCTCACACCCCTCTCTCCTGTGTGCTATTGTTCATGCCCTTGAGGAAAGTAAGTGTGTGTGTGTGTGTGTGTGTGTGCACTTGCGCTCATGCGAATGGGTCTGTGTTTAACGCCGTTGAAGTGCTTAAGGAAACTGGGTGCTCATTTATTTAGATTCTCATGGACATAGGCCAAATTACCAAAATACAGTATGATTATAATCTTTTTTGTAATTTATAGATCCCATCAGGGATTTCTGTCATTATTACAGCAGTTATCTCAAGCTCTATAAAGCTCACAGAGACTGATGAACTTCATTAGAATCAATGAATGGATTTCAAATGTGCCTCCTCCATTGATTTTGTTGTTGGAATCCAATTCATTTATAACACAGAGTACCTGACAGGCTGATTTTTCTTCTTCCAGAAAGGTTGTGGAGTCCACGTATTTATCACAGTGGTTTCGGCTCACATTGTTTCAAAGAAAAAAAAAGAAAAGGTTTTGTGTAGGTGAAAAAAACAAACTTCTCCACTGGTTTCTTGCTGTAACAATGCCCGCTTTATGTGGACTCAAAACAGAGTAATGGCACATAGGAAGTCTTCTGGCCGGATAAAACACGAGGCAGGCAGTCGGTGTTACGAGCAGCTGTTCAAACGATGGTGCTATTGTGTCTGAATGTCAGCAAGTTTCTAAATCAAGGTTACAAAACTATGGTTACCAAAAAATGATGAAACCTGAGATGTCAGGGTTAGAAACTCATCTGTAATAGGACGTCAGGTAATATCTTTAGACATCTCACCACGTTAACTGCTTTAATTCACAAAATCAGACAGTTTTTCCCCTTAAATGAGCTTCGCAACAGCTCTCACAATAATTTGTACTAATAATAAGTTGCTCAGCTGTGAGGATTGTAAGTCTGAACGTGTAAATAAAGATATGAGATTTAAAGAGACCCACCTTCCTGGCTGTGATGGTACATACTCACCCAGTGGGTGGTTGAATTAATGAGGCTACTGGCTCCTAAAGCACACGGGGGGGACACCCTCTTCATGCCTACTGTGCCACTGCCAGGGCCCGGGCTGGCCATGCGATTTTAATCATCAATAGGCCAGAAAGAAAACATGGATACTATGATCCATGACCCCCAACTGTGCATCAGATCACTGAAGTAGGCCCTCTGGGAATGCATACAGGTGACTGTTCTTACCCCTGTACATGGCTAAATCAGCTGGGGTTCATTCGCTACAGCTGGGGCCCTTCATCTTTATAATGCTCATGCATTTAATTTACAGATACATGATAATAGACAGTAAAAATAGATTTTTACCCCTGCAACTATATGTTCACCGCTTCAAATTAGTCAAATTAGTTTCTCTTGAGGGTGAAACAAATAGCTAATCACACTATGGGAACATCAAGACATTACAAATTAACCTATACAGTCAGATAGAATTGATGTCTTGTTAAGGAGGTGAGGAGTGTTTTTAAACGTTTAAATCAGAGGAAGGCAGCAGGAACATACAACCTTGGTGCATTTTTTCTGAAAACATTTGCAGCCAAGTTTCCGCCTGTGGTGCAACCTATTTGTCATACAGTATAGTGTTCTATAGAGAAACTAAGGCCAAAGAAAGCATATCTGAAGAGTTGTCCTAACCTCAATTGTGATAGACACTATAGAAAGAACCATAGCAGCAGCAGCTCACAAAGCGGGCAGCAGACATATTCAACTTCCATTGTTAGTAACCAGACGACTGCTTGATTTTCTACGTTATACAGACAACTGTAGAATTTATATTCCAAATACATTTGTGTTAAAAGCTTTCACGTGATTCCACACTGTTGGCTTTGTTAGGTAACGAAGATGATCCTGGTATCTGTCAGTATTTTATAGATCAATACTGGAACCCTTGCCAACTGCCAATGTTTTGGGGCTTCTGGATATCCAGACTTCCAAGACTTCCTCTGCGGTCCGATTAACAACTTGATAGGCGAGACTGACAAGAAAGACACATTTCTGCTACTCTCTACAAACAGATATCTGCATCTGCATGCAGATAACTTTTAGAGAGGGTAATAAAAAGTTAAACTGTTGCCAGACGATGGCCTGTGGGTTCTGAGATTGCATTTCACAACCAAAAGCCTGCTCAAACATGATTGATCAATGCTGCGAATGGAAGCCAGATCGATTTTTGATGCCAAAATTCTGGTTCCTCGCCAACAGATTCTGCATTTGTATGCAGATATCCGATTATAGACATTTTCTATGGATAGATTAGGGGAGTGCTGAGAAAAAAGAATTAAATTATTATTAAAAGAAGACAAGAAATAATTTTTAGTCTTCAGCAGTTACTGTCCATAACACAGAGATTGAATAAGATTCCTCCTACAAATATTTAGACATCTATGTGAATGTTGCTTCTTCTTGGAGTGCACATAATAGATTACTGCAGGAGCAAGATGCAACAACATACTATTTTAGGAAACTGGGGTCATTTAGTGCAAATGCACAGATTCTAGACTGGCTAGGCTACAGTGTATCTACTTAATGACTGGATATATTGAAGGATGCTGTCTCTGGTGGTAACATTACACATTATACATAAAATATCAGCTTCAGAAGATTTACCACAGGCTTGACTGGGCAGATTGAGAAACTCTTTTATTCCTCAAGCTGTCAAACCGCACTGAATGTGAAAGTGAGCGCTGAAATTGTTTGCACTCTATTATTTGCAATATCTGATGTAACATATGCTCGTAGTGTTTGCGTCGTCGTGTGGGCAAACGTTGTGATTCGCATGCGAAGCAGCGCACGCCTTGGGATGCGAGACAAATTTAAGAAAAGAAAAAACAAACTATTTTGATATTAAAGTCATTGCCACATCTTAAATGTTTATTTACATATTCATATTTATGTTTAAACAAGCTAAACCAGCATGTGTTACATAACAAATAAGAATATTTGGGCTGTTCTCGTTCAGCTTGCTTTAGTTGTTCCGTTGGATGTCGCTTGGCCATTGACACATTTCATGTGGCATTAACACGTTCGCACATAGACTGAACTGCAAAGGACAAAGCTGTCGATGTGTGGCCTCGTGTCTCCTTTTCACCAACCACCTTGGTCGGCCGGAGGGATGAGATCGATCCCCAGATCAAACTGTCCAGCTATTGCACAGGCAGCAAAGTGCATTGTCTCTTAAGACAAACTGATACATGTTTTCATGCATGAAGTAAACAGCAGTGGACGAATCCGAATGCGGCGGAGCACAAATCCAAATGCCCCCTCTCGGCTTTCAAGCCCACACATTAAAACGGAAATGCAGCCCTCCTTCTGAAAAGTGCTGAGTATCTCGAGGATGTGCTATTGATATATGCCCCGGATCAATCGCCCTGGCTTTCCAACCTCCGCTTAAATCAGACAAAAGATGCAAGAGTTAGATGGTAATTTTCTATTGACAGGGACTCAGATTGGACTTGCGGGGGCACGTAGGCATGTACATTTGAGATCAGAAAGGGCACCCAATTTCTGGTAAGAACAAAAAGGGGATGAAACGGCGCTCCTAGCTGAGCTACAATGTAATTTAACTGCAGGCGAACCTTTTCGGCGTGTAATGGCTGCATGCAAGAAAGAGAGAAAGAAATCTTTCTTAGAGCGAGCCTCCATTTCATTAGCTCCCCCAACACATGGTTAGGGCATAAATATTAGAATCCAAAGGGCATTTGCAGGAACTTGTAAGTGTGGTTAGAACATGCTCTGCTGGCTCTGCTTGCCACAGTCTGGGGAAATGTAATTTTACATTTGTATGCACACTGTGGTGGAGCAGCTCCTGACTCCAGCACGTAGATACCTAAGATGAAGTGCTGATATCGGAGGTTTTTGAGGATTTGGCTTCATACAATTCCCATGCGCGTCTCCGGCTCCTTTCACCTTTTCTCTCAGTTGCTGAACATTGTTGTTCTCTCAAATCCTTTTTTATTCATATTCTGGAAAGCACCTGGCTAGGTTAATACCATTTATCAGGATCCTTTAGCATATCAAATGCCTTCTGTCAGGGGTCGTTTGCATATCCTCGTCTTTCTGGGGAGAGTGGTCTCCATTGATAAATGCAGAAATATTAAGGGGGCGTGCGCTGCATGCTAAAGAAACAAGTGTTCAGACGTTGGCCCTGATCATTCGGATCTCTTTGTCCTTGCTTCATTTGGGTTCTCTACTTGAGCCATTAACCAGTTTCATGAAGAGTGAGAGAAATCAGAGAGCATGCTGAGGCGCCTGTCTCACTACCGTGCCCAAAGTTGTTTCCACAGTGGCTCGGGATGGCGATGACACCTCATTAGTGCTGCCTTGTGAATTCAGCTTAACTTTTCTTATTGTCAATAATTGTCACGGAATGCGAAATGCACTACTATTTAGGGAGACAATCATTTTGCTACACACTGTGCTGACATCTTATCTCAACCAATTAAGTATGTAATAATAAAAAAAAAAAGTGCTGTTATATTTCACAGATTTTTTATTTGAATGTGTGGGAATGGTGAAGACAGAGAATTGAAGACGGTGAGGCACTGCAACTGAGAGGCTGCTATTTTTATTAGAACCTGCTTTTTCATGCAGTAAGGAGCTTCTGCCAAGAGAATGGGTGGATTTCTCCTTCCTGTCCTATTTTCAGTATTCATTTCCTTCATCCGCAAGTGGACTTTCTGTGCCATAATCCTGTCACTTTGGCCGCTCTGTTTGAGTTTGATATTTTAATTTACTCGTTGCGTGGCTTTGTGGAGCTCGAAGCCTTCCCCCGCGCTGCCCGCCACGAAGAGAGCCCCCTCGCATGAATTTGCGGGGAGGGGGAGGGAGGGAGGCAGTGGAGGAGAAATAAAGAAAGAATGATACCATTGCTGGAAAAAAAAAACTCGGATAGTGGCGGTGCACAGGTGACACATGACTGCAGCTTGCCGGTTGTTTAGCTGCTTGCGGCGCGATAGCCGGCCAGATCTTCCCTTGTGATATCCACCCCATCGCCTGCACCTCTTGGATGTGATTGATAGGCCTGTATCAGCCGGCAAGTGACAGCACCAGCGGCGTTATTGTTGCTGTAAACCCAACTTTCGACTGAGCCTTTTAAGGTGCTACAAATACTGTTGACTTTAGGAATATAAAATATTCATATGCGGCTTCACCGACCGGATGATAAAACTGCCATGTGACTGCGATCTTGCAGTGGAGGCATAATGTCTGAAATATACATTTGTAGGGTTTGATGAGAGCAATAACAATGCAGGCAGAACTGCTGGTTCGGCAGGCACAACAGACGCCGCAGATTGCACCGTGCCATATATTTTATTTTTAATCATGCAGAGCCCTGAGTCTAACGACCAAAACAAAATGCTACATCAACGATAATGATAATGGCGCTCATGATTAAGAAAGCAAAGCGCTAGTAAAGTGTAAAAGAGTTTTGTGGTGACAGAAACCACATTTACTGTCCATATGGTAGCCTGTTGAACCCCATAACTCACAGAACAAAGCATGGCAGGGAGAAAACCTGGGAGGAACACTAAACAAGCAAACAATACAAAAAAAAACAAAAAAAAACAAAAAAAGAAGCAAGCTTACGCTAATATAAATCAAAGAAACATCATTCATTTCCAATCATTTCTAAATCACAGAAGCGGCTCTCGGTACTAAAAGCCTCGGCGCAATCAGCGAGTGATTAGTTCAGTTGCAATTTCACACGCTGACACTACACGCAGGCACTAAAATAGTATGTCACAAATTAGAGGTGATGATAATCTTCGTGGAAATGTGCTGAAGAGTGGAAAAGCAGGGCAGATGGCAGAGGCTTCATCATTGGCCTGCTCGACGACTCACCGAGCGGCTTTGCCAGACCTATACCAGCCCCCATCCCATATGACCAATTATCAGGGTTTCACCTTGGGTTGGTGGTGGTAATGGTGCTGATGGTGGGTGGAAAGGGTGGTGGTGGTGGTGGGGGGAGGTGTAGTGACAGGAGCACCTGTTACTGAAGCGAATGACGCCGCTCGTTCTATTGTCGGCCGCCTCGAAAGTGTTTCTTTTACTTGTTAGGGAAGAGGCGGCGGCTGTAACAAAGGATTACTCAGCAGAAGATGGTAAAAGCTTGTTGGTAAGAGGTGTGATCAGTAGATGCTCGGCCTTTGATGCCCATGGCTTCAACCATCCTCTAAATTTGTCAATTACACCTCCATTGTGTTCGCCATTGTTAGTCCTTTGCACGCCACACAAAGCCAATTTCTGGCTGTGCTCAACAGGGAATCCCATCTTCAAAAGGCAATGTGGAACTGTGTTTATTGGATTTCAGAACCTGGCCGGAGATAAGGTGAATTACCCTGTTGTGTCATCTCCCCGATGAGAAAACGAGTGTGAAATACGCCTCGTTTGATTGAGGGAAAGGGAAGCAAATCACGAGCGCGGATTAATGGCTGGAATGTGTAAATGCCTCCGGGCCCCCCTGAAATATTCATCTCCTTACATCACTCAACATACCCTCGGATTGCTTCTGGTAATCAAGAACATGTTTATTCAAAATCAGATTCATATTTAAAAGAAAACAACTCAGAGCAGCCGTTATCACATGAAGCAAAGACCCCAACCGTTTACTGTCTTACATGCCCCCACGGCCCTGTGAGGGCCTGTATGTTCAATTGAATTGACAGGATGTTATTCAGCAATATAAATTACGAGGCAAACATGATACAACTGGACTAATGCTTAGGTTGGTGTGGCCAAGTTTGTATTTCTACCACTCATAAACTGGATGTTTCAACCATTGCATTTAGCTGTTTTAGCTAACTTTTAGCTTATTTGCTAATGTAGCTATCCATTTCAGCTGTTTATCCCTTACTTTTTGCTATTTCGGTGACTTTTAGCTATCTAGTGCCACCATGTGTCTATTAACTTTAGCTAATCCAACCATTTCTCCATTATTTTAAGCTATTTCTGTTTAGCTTTAGCTTTTTTTTCGCTATCTGTTCAAACCATTTACCCATTAGCTTTAGCTAACCGTTTCTACTGCTCATACTGTATTCTGCTGTTTATTTTATGTTTATTTTAGCTTGCGTTACTCTTAGCTGAAAGGTTAAAACTCTGCTTACTAGCTTACTAGTTTTTTACCACCTGGGGTAAGAACCATAGAGGAATTAAGGCCTCTCTCATCGCAGCAACACAACAGTAAAATCCAACAGGTAACAGCCGCTCAGAGCTGGAGAATGTGGTGTTGAAATTGTCAGTCAGCCAACATGAGAACGACATAGAGAATTTCCCTCTTCACTCAAATTCCAAGCGGGACGTCTGACACCAATGTCACTGCTCCACCTGGCTTGAACGTCTGCTGTCACCTTCGGGGAGCGAGTTGAGCTTTTGCCAGTACGTCGATCAGCCAAACTGTTAGGCCGGAGAATAGTTATGCACGGCCAACTTTATCTCGCTGCCAAGACGGTTTTGTATGCAAGCATCTTCCTTCACTTCAGCTGCTCCCGCTCCTCTTGCCTTTTTCTTCCTCTTTTTTCTCTTCTCACCTCCCTCCATCCTCCTCACCACCTGTCTTGCATCCGCTGAGATTGAGTGTGAAGTTTCTCACTTTTGTCACCAAGACAAGGGATTGTGAGTGTGCGTCGGTTGTGTACGTGCGATAGCGCGGCCGATGCCAGAGACTTGTGGGGTCTTCAAGCCTGCTGGACCTTCTATTTCCCCCACCAGTCACCCTGTCGATGCGCTGAAGTGGGGTCCATCTGCTGAGTGTCTGTGCGTCTGCCTTCCCAACCCACACGAGGACCTCTCACTATGCCACAAGTTCATCTAGAGTACAAACCAAATGGAACACATCTTGTGTTAGACAGATGGACTTGCTTAGTTAAAAAAAATAGGTTACGACTTCCTGCAGTTGCTACGTGATTTGGCTGAAGAAAAAATGTTAATGAATGCTCTGCATTTCTTCCAATACACATGTCTGCGGGTGTATGCAGGTTTGACCTTTGGTCCGGACTGAGGATGTAGAACAAATTAAAAACTAACAAGTGATTTGTGACATGACAGACGGCGGTTATTCCCCCTTTTGCAGTTCAGTCATCTGTTGCAGCCAAAATCGGTGAATCGTGTAGATATCGTGACCTGGAAACTGCCAGGCAGCATCCATCCAAGTTTTAGGTGAGAGGTGGAGAGAGACAGGGGAAGACCAGCATCTGAACACCATTAACTCTTTATGTTTGTTATTCAGCACACAGTTTATTCTCTTGTGCCTGGTAGAGGAGCCTGGGGGGAGATAACCACTAGTTATGTGACTGGGCTTTTGATGAGCCTCGGCTGCATCCACAAGTGGAGTGTTTGGTGTTCGTTTACAGAGGTGTGGAAAAAGAAAGAATATAAACGCTGTGGCGTATATATGCTGAAAGTGTACGCGCTACAGGTGCGAATGTGAGAGGAAAGTTTGGAAGATAAAGGAACAGGTATGACTTATTCTCGTTCTTAACGAGCCAATCAAGTGGTCGAACCATTAGCACCTGATTGATTCACACCTGTGAAATCTAAATGCAGAAGCACGATAGCAGATATCAATATTTGTTTCAACTGCAGATAAACATCCATAAAAAGCTTCAAAACTATGTTTTTTGTGCTTTTTCTTCGGTATCGAAGCAATCCGGTGCTAGTCAGTCCACCAACAACCAATATCGGCCTTTTCTGTTTTACACCATATATATTTCTTGATGTTACTAAGGCTCAAAAGTTCCATCAACATGGTTCTGACCTGGTCTAATTTTTAAACCTGTGACTATTCATTGCCATGCCGAAAGGTGTAAGTACAGTCTCAGGATGGGGCGCCTCTGTTTCTGAGCAGTCAAAGAGTAGAAGTTCTGCAAACGGCCACTAGGTGGCAGGTTCAAGCAAACTCCGACTGTACTTGACGCGAACAAGAAATACCTGCCCAGTTTAGAGGATGTCAAAGCTTATGTTCGGATGTTCGGTTTGGTTACCACCCGGCCATCATAACTGCCGTTTGCTTGCCTTGCCCGACTTTCCTGCTCAAATTTTCAGAAGAACCGACAGTCTTACAGAAGGCAGCAAACTTAACTGCCGGCTTTGTAACATCCCTTCAAGAAATCTGTGCTTTTGTTGCAATTATTTGCCGTATTGATGACTTTTCCACCGTGTGTCTTCAAAAATCAACAAAGAGAGGAACAATTCATTCAAGCATTGCTACGTGCGTGGAAACAATATTTACTTTTCTTTTGCTATAATGTGATAACAGCAAGGAAATTGGAAAAGATTGACTGAGGTTCCATTTAAGTCTCAGACAAAGCGCACAACACATAAATGACACTTAAAATCCTAATCTGCGTCTGTCTTAAAAAAATAAATGATTACATCTCGGCTCTCACGCAAAGAAAGAGAGGATGGTTGGCGTCTTTCTTCTGTACCTTTTGTTTCCTTTTCTATCACATCAGCCTAAGTTTCAACAGCGGAGCTGAACAAAGAAGACGACAATTAATTGAAGGCCTTTTTATTAATCGTGTTCAATTTCATATCGGTCTCCAGGGAGAGAGATGTTACGATCTCAATGTTTTGTCTCATTATATTTCCCTTCCATATCCGTTCAGCGCAGTATTTAATGTTTATTTATTTAACTCAATGTGGTCTACAATGGCGGTAATGTGGAGATGAGAATGCATGCTTGACTGGAGGGATTTGCAAAGCAGGACCTGTCAATTTTGATTAGCGCTACAGTGGTGCAGGAGCAAACAGACAAAGAAGGAGAAAACTCGAGGGACTCTTTGTTTCTTTAACTCCCTCAACCCCCTTGGAGAAAATCCTTTGAAAACATGGCTATGCAGTATTTATTTCTTTAGTTTGATGTGTGTGTGTGTGTGTGAGTGTCTGTGTTTGCGTGCAATCCAATTCAGAGTCAGATCCAATTCGTCATGGTTTGCACTTTTTACAAAACAGTCATTACGTAGCAACAAATGCACACCTAAAACCAGTATTGAGCCAGTAAGAGTCCTTTTGTGACGACTGTGTATAGAACCAAAAAAAAAAAAAAAGCCCCCAAGCGACAAACACGTCCCATTTCTTCCCTGTTACATTTCCGTTACGGTTTCTAATAACCTTGAAGATCTTTTTTTTTTTGGTACAAAGATGCAATTATGTGGAAAATGTATTGTGCACTTTTACTGCAAGCTAGGTAACTTAAGAAAAAAAAGAAAGAAGAAGAAATGGTCAGAACTAATGCAGCCGGATGCACAGCCCCCTTCATGTGTACCTATTAAGCTTGATGAATTGAAACTGAAATGACTGGAATCCCTGCAGTGAACGTATAAATAAGCCTCTCTCCGAGGGGCAGCAACGCCAGGATGGGTTGGAGATTTATCGACAAGTTCAGGAATGTGGGAACGTTTTGTTTGGAAAGAGGTTTTTCTTGTGTTTTACAGTAGAAATTTACCATATGTTGGACAATATGTTGGTATATCGTGGACAGAGTGGAAATCCCTCTGCAACTAAGGGCGCTTTCACACCCGAGCTGTTTGGTCCGCTTTAAAAACGGACCAGAGTTTGTTTCCTTGGATAGTCCGCTTCATTTGGGGAGGTGTGAAAGCTCGTCCCGACTAGTGCGGACCAAACAATCCAACTCTGGTCCGCCTGAAAACATGGGTCTCAGTTTGCTTCAAGTAAACCCTGATGTGGTTCACTTAGTGGGAAATGCAAGCGGACCAAAACCAAAGAGCGGCATCTGGGTAACCACAGCATCACATCGTAGTCTCTCGCTCTCCGCCGTCTTGTTCCGTACCGAGGCATTCATCTCATGTAAAGAGCAACATGCTGGATAGCCCGCTTTCTCGCCTTTCGGCATTGGGCGCCCCCCAATCGAACTGAGTCCCCCAGACTATCCCGGTGGCGCCCTGAGAAAGACTCGAGTCATCCATGAAAGGTAAAAAAAAAAAAAAACTCTGAAAAAGTACCCCCAAAATGTGCACTACTTCGTTACATCCCACCACTGCTAATAAGAATGCAACACAGGAGCTGCTGCAGAAAAACCGGCCACACTGATGAATTTTTTAGCATAGTAACAGAATGTGACATCAACAAATGTTTCATTATTGACCCAGGTGCTGGACCAATATGTTTTTTCATTCATTTTTCGTCAGTGCATTCTTAAAATAAATAATTCATCAATAAAACTTGGCAGAGTCAAAGCCTATTTTTCTTAAATGAAGCCCCAGGAGACAGCGCTGTGACTGGCAGCTTGTTGGATAGTGTCTCTTGCTCGCGGTTAATGAACTGTGAGACGGTGATCAGCGCCCAGTTGTATGAAATATCCTTTTACCTACCGTGAGCCTCTCAGAGTCTGAGTCTGTCTCTAGTGTTTTATTTTTCCTCTCTCCTCTGAGATTCTTTCATGGGCGTCGAATTTCACAATTATACTCCCCAGCCAGGAGTGTATTTTATTTTTTTTTTAACATACTATCTTTCATGATAATTTTGGTCATAACACTTCAGCTGAGTTACTATGGAAACTGCTCACTATTCCAAAAGATTGTCATCCACTTAGTAAATATCTCAATTATTTTTGGAACAGTAACTCATTTTAACATGTGCAACTTCTCACACTGATCACCAAGAAGAAGATTCCAGTCCATTGCAGCTTTTAGTTAATTAATTAACTTCATATAAGGACAATTAACGGAGGATATTACACTCTTTTGTAAAGGCAATTCTGCTTTAAACTCAGGTAATGAGTTTGTGGACCTCTGCCACCAGCTGCTCGTCTCCGGTCTACAAAAGAGTTTCGTAAGACTTCCCAAGGTAATCCGACTTAGTTAAAATGCCGGAGACTTTGATTATGAAGAACAAAAAGGGAAAGGGACAGGTGGGGTGGGGTGGGGGGGGGGGCAGCATTGTTGCATGGTTCCCCTTCAATTAGATTTAGCTGTAATTGAACCCCTGGGGAAGCGCTGATCGTCACAATAAAGTGCGGCATTACCTCAAACCGGATTTAGTGGCAACATGATCCTCCACTGCTCTAGGTGAGACATTTAATTAAGTCCCATTGCTTTTGCAGAGCAGCCATATAACTGAATTAACAGTGCAGAGACCCACCAGGCATGCGTTCGCTCACTTCATTCAGTGTCCTCGTATACAGTACTATCTTACTCTACCGAGCAATAACAACAAAAGGATTTGCGAGCTTATGTGCGTGAGACAGAGAGAAGGGCGAGACCGCAATGACACTGAAACTTTTAATACAACATGAAGACAAGCATAAACCGCCGCGCACATTACGCGAGCAGCTTTCACATCTGAACGTCTCGGAACAATCTCCAACTGTGCTTGTCACATATCGCACCCAGCCGAGTGTGTCTGCACCTTCTCTCCAGCGTCTGGCCTTTATTGAAGTTTACTGAGATTTGCTCTCGCTGTAATGAACGGCAGCTTTTCTTGGATTGATGCATGTGTTAGAGGTGTGCGAATCGGGCCACGCCTGACAACACCCGGAGCCCCCCTCTGCTCATTACTGCCAGACAAATAAATGCTGCACATCTCGCTGGAACACTTGCCATGGCGAAGGAGCCTGGGACTTCAGCCTGCAGGAGTTTCACTCTGAGCTGGCATTTATATCAAGACACTGACTCTGCTACACACAAACACACACACGCATACACAATCACTTTACAAAGTCTAAGTGTAGCAAAACAACTGTTATGCAACAGCATAATCCTCATGGTTTGTTCATCACATCAGGGTTATGGTCAAGGCGGGTGGCGTTATTGTTCCAGTAAGCATCCAGATTGCTTAAAAGTATGTTTTTTTTCCTGATGAGAATGTCAAATGATTTGAATTAAACATTGTGAAATGACAGAGGAGCTTTTCTTTGCTTTATTTTTTTTGTGTATCAGCCATGGCCCTCTGAAAACTAATTCTTTTGGTAGAATAAGATGCTTCTTATTTTGCCAGCATCTATGAAAAATGA
Organism: Protonibea diacanthus; assembly: GCA_028641955.1. Lineage (NCBI taxonomy): Eukaryota > Metazoa > Chordata > Actinopteri > Sciaenidae > Protonibea > Protonibea diacanthus. The sequence goes on from CM053998.1 coordinate 6,764,994, forward strand.
TAAAGAAAGCAGCTTCATCACCCTAAGTCCATTGGCAAGTGCCAGATAGGCTCTATTTCTTAAAACCTTTGTCACACCAGAAAGTGGTGTAAAGAATTAAATCAGCGCGCAAAGTGAACTGCTGTAGCCAGTGAGCTAACAGCTAACTTGATAGCCAGGTGGAGCTAGCGCCAATCAATGCCTTAAGGAAATATACCATTACCCGTACACCATTTTAGTGTCCGACTGTTCGGAAGATATGTGGCTTGTGAAAAATGAGTCTAGTATTTAGTTGAGTGACTAAGGGATGCATTAATTTGTCCCATAAACTATATAGGCTCACATCCAGTTCTCCCATTGAAGTGAATAGGACCTGATGCTGGTCTCGTAAAGCGAAGCAGCAGTGGCTAAACCCACGACACAGATACAGTCAATGCACTGTTTCCGGCCTGTGGTATACTTGTTGGAGACTTTCTCTATTGTATTGTTTATTCCACCCCCCTGTATTTGTTCACCATTGTTCAGAATTTAGTTTAATAATACAAAAAAATTGGCTAACAGCCAGTTAGCTCACATTAGCTTACTATCTTAGCTCAGATGTCAGACAGTTAAGAAAAAAAATATATACAAACTATCGATTCCTGTTTCAAAATTGTCCGCAAAATTGAATGCTCTGTCAGAGGAGTGTTACAAAGGGCAACCAGTGCAATATAGCTAATAAGCAACACTAGCTTCCTCCATTTTTGGACTCTTGTCCCCTTAAAGGCCAGCACTGAGAGCCTGTTATCGGTCAATAGGGCATGTATGCAGGTCAAAGTCCAGCAAAGTTGAACTTGACACCGAAAAGTTGGATTTATTTCACCGCTGCGAGAGAAATTTTGCCGTTTTAAATTCAGGTTCCACCAACACCCATAGGCCCTTTTCTATCTGTTCGGCTACTTCGTGTGCTGTGTCAGCATTTCCAGATGAGTAGACTCACATTTTATTAAAGTCAAGGCAAAGGGAGTGAGTCAACAGATCGATTCTCAGACAAGCTTTCTTCTCCATATATATCTTTCCCTTTATTTTTGAGTGGCTAAAAAAAAATAAATAAATTAACATTCATTTCAGTGTGCCACAAGACAACATCTGTCATAGTAGCCCTGAGGCTTACTCTGACTGAGCCTGTAGGGTCAATAGATCTAAACTGACCCAAATCTCACAGGGCAGCCCGGGCGCACCGCGGCAAGGGGAAGATAGAGGCGAGTCGGGAATGAGATTATTTTCTTCTATTTCAGGCAAGGGCACGGCCTCTTGCTCACTCGCCTGTCACACACTGAGAGACAGACAAGAAATGTGAAGTTAATGTCAGCGAAGGCAGACATGCAGTTAGGTACACAGGCATATGTGTGTGAATTCACACCCGGACAAGCACAAAAAAGCCCACCTTAGACTCTCTTTTTGTACAATGGCGGCCAGCTATCTTTTTTCTTCTGCCTCACAAAACGCTCATCCAAACCTATTTTCCATTAAGACACTTTCACTGGGCCAGTAATCTCCAGAACGAGGCCATGCGAGGCCAGCTGGGGAGAGGTTTTTTGAGTCTCCCTTTCAATCCCCTCTTAGGAAAGCCAAAGCTCCAGAGATCCCCTAACCAGTGGTGAGATGTGGCCAGTTTCATCCAAACAGGACCTTTTTGTGCCACACGCCGGATTACCTGCTGAGTCCCACGAGCACCGAATGTCTCCTCTCTCAAGATTTAACAAGACTCAGGAGGAAAACATCTAATTTGTTAGCCGTGTATTCAGCGGAGTTCCCTCCAGCTAATCCCCGGTCAGCATTATTACGTGCGGCTAATCTAGACTTTCACTGAGTTTGGACTCGGGTCCTTGAGGTGTTTACATGCACCACATGTCGACATGTATTAAGCAAAAGAAAAGGAAAATAAAGAGAGATGATACCGTGAAGGTTGGTATTGGTATTCTGTGTTGTTTAGATTATAGGAATGGCGTATAGATTTCCTTTCAGACTGGCATTTAGCTTCAGGGTATGGAGGTCATGCAGGGAAAAAAATCAGCCTGCGTTACTCTCATTTACTTCTCTCTTGACATGTTTCCTACAGCCAAAACAAAAGTTACAGAGGATTTTTGTTCAAAGCTATAGAGGTGTTTGGGGGCAGAAGAAGTCCAAAACAAATTGATTGCGACTTATTTGCTACTTGTATTAACCCACAGGAGTTGTATTTCTGGCCACCCTCCAATGCAAGTCCAATATTCAGTCTCCTTTGATCTCTTCTGATAACTGCTAACAAAAAATAGCGAGCTCCTTTTAGCGGCTAATTGCTAACCGTGCCTGTTTGCAGTCTGGCGTTGGGCAGGTAGCACGCAGCGTGTTTATCAGGTGTTGTTTGCCGAACACGGCTTCCCGCTGCTAAAACAGGGCTGATACGAGCAGTGAGACGAAACCTGATGGTGAAAGCGGGGGCCGTTAAACCGAGCGGCGAGCTAAACGAGGCTAAGATCGTCCGTAAAGCCGCAGAGCTCGGCGATAAATCCCTTTCGCCTCACGAATATAACACGACATTGAGTGATACCATCGTGACAGTGGGGGTTTAAGCATTTTAACTGAAAGCAACAAACCAGACACACTTAACATTCTTTTTAAGAGAAGGCGTTTCACATCGGTGCAATCACCTCATTAAGTGTTCTCTAACAGATAACGTCAGTCCAAGCAGGCTTCATAATGACAATCAAATAGTTCCCTGTCAAGCCCAGTCCCAGCATTTGAAGTAAGAACTACGTGTTATTACCCCTATTGACATTCACAGCATTCAATCCGCCGTTTGGAAAAGACTGGGGCAATTGCCCTTGAGTATAACACTTGAATAAAATTTATATAACTTCCTGCTATTAAGATATCTTCCCATTGGATATATGAGATGTTATCTATCTGTAATAGATGTATTATTTATGACCAGCCATGCTTTAAAGTCGGCTATAAACAAGTGACTGAACACAGGAAACAAAAGCCAAAGGGAGACAGACGGCCGTGACTGCGTTGCATCTCAAGATGCCCTCTGCATTACTGTGGAGTCTATAAAGGCCTGATTAATCACATAATAACACCCCATAGAATTATACCACCCTCATTATTGCAGACAGTTAAAGCTAGCAGAAAGGTTTTTGAAGGAAAAGACGAGGCTATACCTCGGCTTTCATCTCAATTAAATGCTGTATTTGACTGGAAGGTTTTTTCCACAAAAAAACATGAAAGCCGGTTAATAGACTGGTGACGTCATATCTGCGCTGAACAGCTTGGTCATGTGTGACACAGAAATGTGCAAACACTAATCACAAGGTACATTGATTGTTATGTTTAATGTGCCATTTTCATTTCTTCAGATGTAAGAAATAATTGGAATTTCTTTTCAGTTGCCGTTCTAATAGCTTGCCTGGAGGTTAAAATCTCCAAACGGGAGAAGAGGAAGGCAGGAAAGCGTGATCAGGACCGGTAATTAATTGAAAATATTATGAGCTTTTTTGATGGAATTCGTGTTTGTGCATGTGCCAGCATGCCATCACACTTGCACTATGCAAATCTACAAAGCCCGACACGTGTCATATCCACACATGCCAGTAAATCATAATCTCAAATTATGTAATTCATGGGCACTTACATTATGTACTTCTCTCTGACTCACCAGAGTTGCCAACCTATGACTTACTAGCACTACAATGACTTGACATTTACTGTTAGCGGCATGCTAACAGCTGTGTTTTTATGTCAATCTGAATACAAGCAGTGAATTTATTTCATAATAGTGTAATGTGTCAGGTGTCACTGACTTGTAATGCCTTAATAAAAACCCATTAAAAGCCTAATGCACCAGCACAACTTTCAGTGTAACATAGGCTATATGGATTTAGCAATGCTGACCGGCTTTAGCATTTGTCAGATATGCACACTGAAAGACAAAGATATAGTTTGTTGACATATTTCAGATTCTTTGCCGTCAGTTGTACACATGTATTTGTCATGATTATAAAACAGAAACTACAGACTCGACTACTTTAACAGCCAAACATCAAGCAAGTGTAACAAAACAAGACTTAGCAGCCAGCTAATATTCCTTACTTGTCCAACAAAAAGAAGCCCGGCTTGGCGTTTGTCTGTCTCACAACCTTTTATTTCGTGAAGCTCTCGCCAACGACTAAAAGTCATTCCCAGATTTACTCTTGTTTGGCAGGCTCTTGCTCAGCCTTTTTCTCATTTTTTTGTCCTCCGTCAACATCCCCTTGAGTCTTTTTGCCTCTGTTATTATGTCATTATTATATTCGAGGCTACATTGCCCAGCTCCGGTTCTGGCATGACACCAGCTCGGCTCTCCCCCGTCAGCATTCCCCCACGCCTGGGGAATGGAAACCTTCTTGGCCAGATCGTCCAAAACACCCTTGGTGCTCTGAGCTCACAGTCTGGGAAGCAAGGCTAACAACCTGAGCTAACATTAGCTAGCACTAGCTAACAACAGATATGTTAAAATGTTAACATTATATTCTGTTAACTGGTGCACACAAAATATTGATTTTAGAGTGCACATTGCTCACTTGTGCACACAAAGTACCTTTCTTTTCCTTCTGTATGATACCTGTAAGGTTCTGTGCACATCTGATTCTTCACACTTTCTCTTTTGATATAACTATTCAAGTCACTGTAGGTTCATAACCGGTGATGATTAGATCCCTCCCGAGCCCTCCCAGCTTTGTCAGGCCAAAAGGGTTCACCTAATTCCTCTTGGCATTCATTCCACTTAGTCTCAACTCTTCGCTTCCAACTCTCGCTCACTTTCTCTCACTCATAGGGGAGTTGTCAGACAAGGATAACACCTCTCTGTAAGGAGAGAGAGAGAGAGAGAGAGAGAGAGAGAGAGGGAGTGAGAGACTGAGACGGCTGCAGAGGATAAAGAGAAAGCACAGCGAAGCGTCAATTTACTTAATAACACATTTTTCAGAGATCTCTTCCTGTGCCTTTAGAAAAAAAAAGCTGCCAGTTTTAACTTTCAACATGACTGCTGTTCTTAAATCTCATTATCAAAGGTCTGTAAATTGAAGGGTGTGCTCTCCATCTGGAGATTGTAGATGCTGTGTGCTGCCGGGTGATGTGGCACAATCCGAGTCTGAACGATGTGGGTTGATTGTTGATGGTTCAAAAGAAATAAATTAATTAGATTTAAATCAACTTAAAAATAGAACATATGGACACTATACTCTGTGAAACAAGAGAGGAGCAGCATCCAGAACCACTCAGGGGCTTTTATTATGAATGCACTGTGTTAGCAGTGCTATTATTCAGTAATAATATGATGCACCCCCACCCAGAGGTACCTGGGGCACCAGATTTCTGCACCCACCATGTCCCGGTCAATACCTGGTGTATTTTTTCCAAACATCGCAAGCAGTGCTTCAACATCAAGTGATGAAATTTAAGGGTGCCAATACATTCATGAATAAAATGATATTTCATTGTCATTCAGCATTCTTCAGTTTGGGTATATCTTTTAAAGGACCAGTTGGCAAGTGCTAAAAACTGTAATTCCTCCAGCGGCCACTTGAGACAGGCTGCAGAAGTGAGTCAGTCTCTGTAAGCGCTCATATTAAAATGTCCAACTTTCACAGCACACATATTATTTCACATATTAAGGCTAGAAGTTGTGCATGATTAACAGTGTCGCAGCATGATTGACAGGTAAGTGAGACATCATTCAACCCGCCTCAGGTCCGCCGATGATCCACGTCTTTTAGCCAGGAGGCGGAAGAAGAGGCACATCCGACGTGGCGGCGTCCAACATTGCATATTTTCACCTGTGAAACCGCAAAAGGCCCCATATAAAGCTTATCTTTGTCCGTTCTGGGCTTCTGTAGAAACATGAGGGACTCTGTGGAAGAGGACCCGCGGTGTAGATATTAAAGGCTCATTCTAAGGTAACAAAAACAGCTCCTGTTTTCAGGTGATTATACACTAATGAAAGCACAGTTATGAATATTATATTCCATTTTCTGTAAATAGAGACACCTAAACCTTACACACTGGACTTTTAACTGCAATGTTCTGTGATAAATATAGTTAAATAAGAAATTAGCATTTCTTATTTCCCTGAATAACATCAACACCATGTGTACATAATAATGTCTAATTGTGGATCCTTGCTATGAAAAAAAAAATACCAGTACTTTGTTTGTTTCCCTGCAGGAAAGGCTTCATGCTGACATAATTTATTTCCTGTTTTTTTTTTTTTTTTCAATCAGGTCAATTCATGTTCACAACATGAACGGGTGGCTTATTTGATTTGTTTATTCAAAGGCATTGTTTCACAATCCATTCAAAAGCAGGCTTTTATTTTGGAATTCAATGTCATCTCAACCTTGCCCCCCGCAAAATAAATCCTCACCTCGGCTCGTGTTGTAAACGAACGTTGCCAGGGATACGCCGGAGCACGAGGTAATGTTAGTCCAACGCACGCGTTATAACGTGACCAAACGAGATGCTACATCCGTTTATCGTAACGCTTACCCCTTGGCTGCTCACATGCGCAGCCCCTATGGACATTGTCAGCATCTCCGTCACCAGTTGTATGCCCCCTAAATGTGTTTGCCTCCATTCACTCATGCTCTCTCACACACACACACACACACACACAAACACACATTATAGATGGCAGGGGAAATGTGGAGAGAGTCATCCTGTCCGCCATCACTGCAGGGCTTCTGGAAGAGTGGACACCAATTACGGCCAACCAGACCGAGCCAAACGCTGCTCTAGTCCACCAGCCGCTCCACCCCACCCCCCTCCACCCCCCTCCACCCTCCGCCTATGCCGGCCACCGCAACCTCCCAACACCCTTCTTTCTCTCTGCCTGGCTCTGTGGCGTTCCCTTTGGTCAGAGCTGTACGGCGGCCAGCCATGTGTTACAAATGGGATAAACTGCAGCGGTTGGGTGATGTGTCGTGTGGGTGGATGTGAGTGGGTAGCCATGGCAGCCAACAACCAGGGCACAAGAGAGAGGGATGGGAGGTTGGGGTTGTGGGTGTGAGAGGAAAATGGGTTGCGCCTCCATGTGTGTGTGTGTGTGAGGCGGTATGGGTGCATTTGTTTACATATGTGCATTCTGGTTTGCCACGTAGAAGCGGCCGTTTGACACGTTAGGAAATATGCAGAGTGCGGTTAGACTAACCCAACCTGTGCAGGGATGTAACACAAAGGTCTCCGGTGTAATCTCAAGTGCTCATCAACTGTGTTTGTTTATCCACGAGGTTTCATTTATTCCCGTGGTCCCGACACACTTGGCAGGTGGAGAGGATGAGAATGAGTTGTGCTGGTGCGTGGCGCTGCGCGGCGCTGCCAGTCCCTGCCTTGGAAGCACATGGCGGATCGGCAGGCGCGCCGGGCCACCATATTGACCTGGCACTGACTGACACATGTCGGGGAGAGGGGGGGTTGTGAGGAAGGAGGGAGAGAGGTCAAAGAGACGCTCGTCTCTGTCATCAAAAGCTCCCCGTGGCCACACGCCCCCCCCCCCCGTGCCCGGCCAGTCGGACGGACAGCAAACATCTGTTACAATGCTCCCAACCCCGATCTCCTCTCGCGCTCCCCGCCACCTCCCCCCCGAGGGCACGGCCAGCTTGAATGCCTGCCACCGCCGCACACAGTACCGCCTGTCCAAACCTGGAGAACAAACTGAAAACAAACAGTACCTACCCCCGGCATTGTTGCTCCCCTCCTGGGCAACTCATCCCGTGACAAATAGGCTTAAGTACCATTTACCACACGTGACCATTGAAGTGATTGATGTGCAAACTAAACGAGTCAAGTCTGATGTGTGCATGTGTTGAAAATCACGTCTGGTGACACAAGACGGTGGCTGTAAACTCGAAAGCCCCAAATGGAGTCACTCAGGCAAAGGAGCAGCATGATGAGATCTTGATCTGCATCCATTTGGATCCTTCATCATTTTGTTGTGATTAAAAATCCTTTCCCCCAAAACACCTTCCCAGATTCATGCAGGGACTCCATCAAACAATTGGACGGGAATGGAGCGCCCGACGTTGGAATAGGGTCGACTGGGAGGATTGATCTGCTTTTGCGGCGTTGACAGCTTGCTCATTTCTAGAAAGTGATTCAACTATGGATGCGGGGCCCCTAATTAAGCCATCCATCAAGCTACAGCCGATATTCTGCAGGAGAGTTGAGGCTAAAAAGGACTGATTGAAGCAAAAAAATCAGTCCCCATACATGCTGTTTATGTCAGACAGCACTGCTGGGAGATTAAAGCACAACAAAAAATCTCATGTTTTGCATTCACAGCAGTAAAAGGTCCCGCATTGGTTTTCCATTAGCTATCTGAAATTTGTGTTTATATGCACCCTTGTGCCTAATTGTGTCCTTATATCAGCCGAGTACACATTTACATTTACACTTGGCATTTAGCTGACGGCGTTATCTCACTGTGAGTGGGCAGGTAGGGGTTTAGCATCTCACTCAGTAACCATTTGACAAGTCCAAAAGGTCCCTCGGGTGGCTACACATTTTAGGTTGTGAGGATCAAGCCTGGATTACGGGTTAAGATGAGGGCTTCAAAGCTGTAAAGAGTGAGCAGGCATGAGAACTGCGAGTAGCACGAGGAGAAAGTTTATTAAAAACATTGATTTAATGACTTCCTGCAAGCAGCTTGTCCGTCTTTTTGTTTGTTTTTCCTTACCCATACTAGCAGCACGGCTCCTGGGATGGCAGTGTTGAAGCTGTTGATCCGTACTGAAATATCTCAAAAACTGCAGGATGGGCTGTCATAAAGTTTGGTACAAGTGTTTGTGGAACGGCACATTGTTTTGTTTATCGCTTGACCCTAAAAACTCCCAATATTTACTACACAAAGTAGATATATTATACTTTTATATTCAACATCTACAACCTAACAATGTCTTTAGCCACACTGGATGGCATGGCTCTATGGATGGACTCCCATCACGAGAACTTTACAATCAGAGTGGATTTCCATGTCATTTTAACAGGCAATCATGGCCCACAGAGGATATATCCTACTGACTTCCTCTAGTGCCACGACAGACAGAAGTTTTCGCTCCTCCTTTGCTACAGATACTCAGACTCCAGACAATGAATACTTCACGAATGTGCCTGGCGGTGCCTTAACTTTTCATCTAGCACCATGATGCATCCAAAATTATTTATTTGTCCTGCCCTGTATGTGATCAGCCTCAGCAGCACCGTGTGTTTACCGTGTTCGGCCTCATGTGAACATGGTAAACATCAGGGCAGCTTAGCATCAATGAATTGCCGTCGTGGGCATGTATTCATGCTGACGTTAGCGCTCAGCTCAAAGCCTCGCTGTACGGCTTCACAGTTACACTAGCGCCGGCTTCAGATTCTTGTTCTTGTGCAGTGGGAGAGCACTTGTCATGCCATGCACTCATGCACCGACATAAACCAGATTAAGATAAGTAATTCCAGGAGCCTGCTATATGTGTATTAAGTATGTGTCAACATTCCTAGTGCACAGGAATCCACGCAAGGCCACCTTTATTAACATGAGAGCTTTCCTCACACGATATCTATTACCATATAGCTCCTCCTGCGCCTGCCCCCCCCCCCTCCCTCCTCATTTAAACTTGTTTTATATTTATGGTGCTGATGATGACTTTTAGTGGTAATGTGTTATACTTCCCACAGTTTATGACTATGTATTTTGCTGATGTAGGTGTCTGACAATTTATGATGGGGCACAAACGACTCTCAAAAAAAAAAAAAAAAAGGCGACCACACACTGAGCTGATGCTCCCCAAAATCTTTATTAAGCCGACTTTACGTCTTCGTCAGGTGAGATGCAGGGATATTAATGCAAAGAGCTGTGGTTGAGTTGCATGGCACCAGAGAGTGAACGGGAACGGATACAGCTACTAAGTCTATATACCTTTTTATATGACTTAAAAGGCGTTTGCCCAACACGAAATACAACTTTTCGGTCCACGTATCTGCTTGACTGACCAACGACCAACTGCACAAACCTCTTGATCAGCCCACAACCTGGATGCTAGCCTTGGGCAAAGCTCACTGATGTCCAATGTTTTATTAAGATGGCTGCCAGCACACAGACTCAGAATCGAAGGAGTTGGAGATTGGAGGAAGCAGAAAACCATTGTGTTTTTTTAAAAAAAAACCCACAAAAATAAAAACTCAAGCTTTATAAAAATCAGCGCAGAACTCCTCAATTTTCTTCTCCCTTCATCTGGAAAGTGAAATAAATAATAATAATAAAAAAACAGAGTTAAAGAAAACAGGGATCATGATTTGCATCTTAATTCCATTCCCATTTAGCTGTGAAATAGTGAGCCAAATCAGCCTTTATCCTAATTGGTAAATGACAAATGAGACTTTGCCAATACTTAATTGAAACACTGGGTTAAATGCACCCACGCTGTTGCTGCCGTGCTGTTGTGAGAGTAATTACCAAACTAGTCCACAAATGTACAGAGGGGGTAAGAATTATCATTTGTCTTCATTGCTGGAGTTGTGGGGATATTGCTCTTGGGGTCAAATTAATTCATACTGGCTATCCATGTGGTTAAAGAGTGGCTTGTTACACTTGAATACTGATGGTAAACAAAAGTTTTTAACATTTTTTTTTCAGCCAGTGTTAAAACAATGACATTTTTAAGTCATTTTGTAACTAAAACTAGAGAGAGAGGAGATATTTTTTATACAGAAAAAACACAATATTGTATCTATTTTGTGGTAGACTGTGGTCAAACTGTGGTTAGAGATACTTCATAGTGGACCGGTTTGTCAGGTTCAATCTTGTTGACAATGCCAGTGCGATCTCATTTCATCATCTCAGTAAATAATATATTTACCTGGGCCCGACAGCTAACAAAGAAATTCAGCCCGAAGCCAATATTTTAACATCAAAACACTTTTTTTTTCTGTCTTATACACACATGAGACGTATACAGTGGTAGACTGTCTACATTCCTGGCCTATTCTGCTCCTATTAGTGTGTACCGTCTGCCCTGTAACATCATATCTACTCTTTTTATACCCGACCTCAACATGTACATGCACATTTCAAATTTCATTCTCGCCCTACTAACATATGAATATAGCTTCGAGGTCTGTGACATTGTTCCAAAGTTCCAAATTAAATTGAAATAGTCTCAGGCGCTCATAGATTATAGATGCTCTGAACTTTAAAAAAAGCATTTGTCTTTTATTTCTCTTTGTACTTCCTAGAACATATAATAAATCTCAGGCTGATAAAACTTGGCATACTAATCTTGGGCTATTTCCATCTTCCACTTGAGAACTAAAGGGATTTTGAGCCACAGATAATGTTCCTTTCTATCTCCCCTGTTCATCCCTAACCTTTTGTGTTTCTCAGGGGTAGCTATTGTCTGGAATACGCACAGGCCATTTAAGGACAAAGGAAGCAGCTCCTACATCCACCCCCTACAGTACTTAAGCTAAAAAAAAATACTGCAAAGTGGAAATCAGTTTTGAACGTATGATAATTTTTAGTTCATTGCCTTTTTCTTTTCTCCTTGTCCTTGCTCAGTGTACTGTAGGTAAGGTTTTTCTTTATCATTGACAGACTTTAAAACCAACATTACCATACAGCTCAGTGTGAACCTTTCCCTGAGCTAATTTCTTCTGCTTATATATGTTGTGAATGTGAGAATTTATACAGCCTCATCCTGTTTTTGGCAGAAGACCTTGGAGGGCCTTTGTTAGCCGTCCTGATCCGGCTTTACTGCTGCATTCATGAAATGTTACTGGTCAACGTGTGTCATTTAGAGGCTCTGCATGTGTGTAATTACAATTCATGTTAGAAAACCTTAATGTGTTCTTCTTTTCGAAGTGGAACTTACAAGCTAGTAAAAGCAAAACCAACAACGAGCCCAAACCAATCCCCAGCTGTGTGTTTAGGCTGGTCATTGCAAGTTGACTTGGTTTATCCCGACATCAGCTTGTCTCAAATAGATACTGTTCTATTTCCCAGAGTCAATAGGCATTAACTGCCCAGATAGGTAGCAATTTTTCAACAAGTCCCCCAAATTGAAAAAGAAAGTATGTTGTTTATAACAGAACACCTTTCTCAGATCTGACACCCCAATTGGCATCTTTCGACATCGTTTGTCAGTGCCTTCTAAAACTTTTACAGATCACTGCTCGGAAAATAAAACCATTGTCTGATCTGACACAGCTATGGTTAAGGCTTGTGTAAGATTTAGGCACTAAAACAACTTGGTTAGGGTTGAGAGAAGGCTATATGTTGGGTTAAAACTACTTTGTTAAGGATATAAAATGATCATCATCGAGGCCATGGTTAAAAGAATGAGATGCTGAATGACAGAACAGAAAAAGGGAATCAAACAGCAACCTATGTTTCGTTTTTTTTTTTACAACTTCATCCTCCTCTGTATAGCACTTTACCACAACATATTCATAATTTCTACAGCAACTAGAGGTCTTTGTTACTTGAGTGTAAAAATATATTGTTTTGGGACATTTGCTGAAACAGCTGGCACTGCCTGATCAGCACATGCTGACTACACAACTTTGACTCTGTCTTCTGTCTGTATAATGCATCTGGTTTGTGCTACAGGCATCAATTGACACACCTCAAATGGCATGAACACTTAAAGCAGACACACACACACACACACACACACACACACACACACACACAAAAGGCCAGAATCAAAGTGAAAGAAATCTCTGCATTCTACTTCAAACTTTTTTTGTTGGACAATACTGATGGAAGTGGACGGAAGTGATGGATGGAGCGGTTCATCTTGTTACTTAAGGCCCCAGAAAGCCTCGGTAGTCTTCAAGCAAAGTGCTTGGCGGATGGTCAAACAGTGTCTCCCTCCACGCCTTTCTGGCTGGTGGAGCTGTGTCCGAGAAACTTTCGAACTCTCTGGAACTGACAATCCGACAAGCGCGCCGTCTTTGTGCAGCAATGAGGTGGTAAACAAGTAGGAAGATTTGTCTCAAACTCTCTGATTTCATAATGGATACCATTACTTTGACACCTTTGGGTGATTGGGTGGTTAATAACCCTTCTTCTTTGGTCTAACAAATACACATACTGTCAAACGTTTGTCACGTCTTGCCCCTACCATTGATTGATTGGGATTTCAACCCTTTTCAACCTTTCAGTGCAGTGGTTGCCTAAACCCTTTGGCTTCTAAATGTCTAAATGTCATACAAACCTCTTTGATTCAAGCATACCCCTGGTTAGAGGCCTTCCTTACATTGCATCACTATTTCATTCCCCCATCTATCCGTCCATCTCGGTGTGGGTCACAATGCAGCAGGGTGGACCACATCCCATTAGTGACTTTCACTTGTGTGTGGCCATCGTACAGATTGGAACTCTGCACACACAGCCCAAAGATAAATTTACTTAAACACGGACCTCCTCGACCACACATCCAGCTGCTCGTGTTTACTCAGTCGTTTCAGTCGCACAGTCGAGGCAGGCCATCTGATGTTATCTCAGCCCCCCATGGTGGATGTACACACCAAAGGTTTTACCTCTTCATTTCCTCCCAGTGCCACTGCAGGTGTTTCTGTTTGAATGCCAACAAGCTGGCTCACTTGGCTGTGGAAAACACGGAGGCACAACAAATGCACATGCCGAAATTATCCCCTTTCATTAATGGCTCCATGTTATTTCAATTTCCTCCTGTAAAGAGGTTATATAGGAATAATTATTGGGGCAAATAGTCCTGCCGATCTACGAGGAAATAATTGGCTTTTAGCTGCAGAGAGAGATTTCTTTGGCTGCCTGAACACAGAGACAGCTCTGGAGTTGCTTGGCATGCTTACAGCATTAGCAGGGGACCGGCAGTGTGCAGAGGCCCCAATGACAGGGAGAAATAATTGTGAACGGAAGCAATGTTCAAGCCAAGAAGCCAATTTGTAAATGTCTCTTGGTTGCCACTGCTGTTGTGTGTGGCTGTGTGCTCTCATGAGCGTGTCTGTTCATATCTAAGCGCATTTTGTGTTGCTTTGAGTGTTGTGTTTGTGTTTCGCGTCCATGTGGGTGTTTTTATTAGTGGCCGCTGTTCGGGCAGATGCTGCGATGACTCCCCACTTGTCGCCCCTCTATGTGACCTTCAACTGCCGAACCCGGGGCCTCATACGGGCACAGACGCCGAACATACCATGCTGGAATTGGACAAACATTGCATCGCAAACAGTTACTTTAAAAAAGAAGAAAAAAAAAAAAAGTTTTAAGTGTAGACAGTCTAATGAAATGGTGACATCCTGTGTGGGTGGTAGGCTATTTTTCTACAGGCTATGTAATGCATACAAATTGCAACAAAACCTGTATTTTATATCAAGAACACACACATTTTGGGGGAAGAAATCAGACATGTGTGAGTAAATCCTGCAGCAGTTAAGGCTATTTCGCATCTGACAGCCAATCTGAGTGATTACCATGACATATATTCATAAAAGCTATTCATTTTGGGGGGGTCAAGGCAGTCACCAAACCACTGTGGGTAACTGCTTTCAAAATTATCGCCCCAAATAACTCCAGGATGTCTCGTAAGAGCTCACTCACCCTCTAGGCTCTCTTTCAGGCAAAGTCATATCTCTCTCTCAGCCTCGGGGCTCGCCTTGCCAGACTTGGAGGTGTCACCTGGTATGGCAGACGGGGTCCCCCGCCCCCCCGTCCCCACACCTGTCACTCGTGCCACGGTGTCCTCTCACTCTGGTCATCAGCGCTATCGGGGGGGGGGGCCTCTTTTATGACAAGGAGCCCGCATGGAGGCTAGCAGCCCACCAAAACCTGCCTGGTGAGCGATCAAACACGTTGATATCACCTCCCAGGGTACATTGAGTCTCTTTTAAAAGTGGAGAGAAAAAAAAAGAAGGGGGTTTTCTTTTCATTGGTCGCACTTGGAAGTCAGCGACTTTGTACCGTGGTGGCTCCACAGAGTGGAGTTGCTGTAAAAAATAAGGCAGATTCTATGGTGGAAGGGTATGGTGGGGGGGAGGGTTGGGGGAGTGAGGGAAGAAAATGAATATGTATGTGCATATTTATCCGGAAAATGATTACTTGCTGGAGCATTCATTAATCGTTTTTTCATAATTCATTCTGCGCATATTCCCCTTTTTTTAAAATTTTTTTTTATTGAATTTAAACAAACCCATTAACGGGGATTAACTTCCCTGAATAAGACTTTGGTTCTCTTCCCAATTGCTTCCAAAAAGGGCCCCTTGTTCCGTCAAGTGGAATTACTTGTTAGCGTCTGCAATCTCCTCGCAGAAGAATTATAGAACACAGGGGTGTGCTACACCGTTCCTTCGTTCCATTTTTGCCACTCTCCCTCAAGTAAATTTATAATCACTTTTCAAAGGATATATCCTCTCATTGTTCCCTTTTTTTTAAGCAGATGGATGTGTGGAAAGTGTTTTTTTTTTTCTTCAGTAATGACAACATTATTGTGTGTTGTTTTTAATAACTGGTAATTTGTGTTTGACCATCATCACCATCTCTCCCATGGTTGTTGTCAAGTTATTTTCCTGGCCTTTGTTGCTGCTTATTACATGGCACTAATTACAGCCTGAAGAGAATTGCTTTTCTAGACCCTGACCTCTTCCCTCCACTTGAGGCCATGGAGAGGATAAAAAAAAGAAGAAGAAGAAGAGAGGGAGAGAAATGAACGAAATAGCTAAAGGAGGATATAGGGGAGCTTTGTAGCTGATTAACCATAAGGCATACATTAATGATAATTGGATGAGAGGATGTGAGTGGAGCCTTGAGCAAGAAATGCACTCGTTTCTTTCCGCGGTATGCCCAAGATTCTGTTCATCGCCGCTGCTCTTCTTCCTCTGAAGAATTAAGGAGAGCCAACAAAGAGTGCCATCAAGTCTGGGGTGGAGGATGGGACTACCTTGGGGGGGCCAGCGGAGAAAGACTGCATTGTATCCCACTGTGTAATGCTGCCCCAGATCTGTAATTACAGAATCCAGTGCTTATTACAGTGTGTAGGTCAATTCATTTGCATTTCTAGTTAAATTCAAAACTTATTCTTTTGTCAGATCATAATGTGCATCTGTTATAGTCGACGATAATGTGTCTAAGACGTGGAATGTTTTGTGGAATGTTAAAGAAAATATGGCGCGTGCATGCAAAAAAATCCGGAATTTGTGCTCTATTTTTTCTGCAGTAAGAAAGAAACATCTCTTGTAGTAGCGGTTCGTGTCTAAATGTTGCCGTGAACTCTGGATCTAAATTTGAATTGGCCACCCAAGTCGGCAACGCATCGCCCAGGGGGAAAACATGGCCGCCAGAATAACCGTTCAGAGTGATGAGTCTCCCGAGCAGGTGCGCCTCTTGTCACAAAGCTCAAATGAGCACACCAACACCAAGGAGCTCCGCGGGCCACACCAACGCAAAGATCCCCGCTCAGGTGCTTACTCACACGTGTGCACACGCCAGCATACACATAAAAAAACCCCACGCGCATGCACGCACGCACGCAGAACACGCAGTCATGGCTTTAGTTTCAAAGTGTTTACCGATTGTGTACCAGATGAGGTTTACTTGCCCTGTTGGCACAGCTTGAGAACAACATGTAAACGATGCCAGCCAAGCCAATTAGCTTTGATTCAGACATGAGACAGGAGGCCAAATATCAGACGGGGTGGGATAGGTGTTCGTGTGACAGTTTCCAACATGAGCGCGTCAAATGTTGTTCCAGCCAAACAAAACAAAATAAAACATTCCGATTGCTCGGCGCTTGGAGGAACAATGTAAAAAAAAAATAATAAAAAAATAAAATGACGAGAGAAGATACAGAAAAAAATAATGTCTAGAATCGGCACAGGAGGTGCACCCATTCCTTCATCGCTCATCTCTCTACCTCTTACCCTGCTCGCTCCATTCCCCCCGGAGGCCTTTGGTGAAAAAAAAAAAAAAAAATGTCAAATGATCACGCTTCTGTGAGCACCATCTGGCAGCTCGTGCACTTATAGCACCCATCACACATCTCTCACTTTCCTGCCAACCTTTTACACTACAGTAGTACACTTAACCCTTTGTTCCGCGGGACGGAAGTCAATGGGAGCCACTCACAATGGCTCCTCTCTTTGTTTGACCGTGGAGGGCACTGCAACCTCCGGCCACGACCAAAAGCCAATGTGCGATACGTGAGTGACTTCGGCTGCAGGGCTGTGAGACATACAGGGTTATGATTTAGGAGGAAAATGTGCTCTGCTTAAAGTTGCAATTCTTAAAATTTCAGTTCTGGTCGATTTGGCAACACCCCTGCTTATGCTGGGAACAGCAGATGCAGTGTAATACTATGTTCCAAGAATTCTGAGGGTAGCAAACACTCATTTAGTAGCTACTTTTTCTCTTTTTTTGCAGAAATAAACAGAAGGATAACAAGTGTATCTGCTCAGTCCTTCAACATTCTGTCTCCTGCAGTCACGTCACGAACAATTTCAATCTGATTTCTAGTTTTTTTTTTACACTCTACGGAGCTCAGAGTTACCTTGCTGAGAGGTTGTCGGTCACCTGCAATTTCTTATCTTACCTCATGTTAACAGCTCACGACGGCCGCTCCTTCGTTTGCATTTACTCCCTGCGACGTTTAAAGCTGATCCGCTGACGGAAATGACCACTGTCACCGTTTCAAGACCGATTGCGCTAAACGCCAGTGATGAAAATCTTTGAGTTTCTTGCGGCTCAACCATCAAAAAGGCAGATGAAGGGCTGTCGTTTAGCTCAGTGGGTAGAGCATCCATGTACAAAAGCTCAGTCCTAACCCAGGGTTCGAATCCGACCTGTGTCTTTCCCCATCTCCCTCTCCTCACATTTCTAAAGCTCAAAAAGGCCAAAACAGGAGGAGAGCAATCTGTTTGCATTAGCAGTAACCTATTATAACACTAATATGGCGTAAAGAGAGTGTAAACAGTAAAAACTGAGCTGATATCGATGTGATAAAATCACACTGGATTACATGCATGCATTATTTCCTGTGAAGCTCTAGCGTGTGTGAACTGTCGGGCTAACACTGAACCTCCCATATACAGAGGTAATTACTGAATGTTAATACAGTGAATTGTTATTTCAGAATAAAAGAAACATGGGTTTAGTTTCTTCAAACTCAAAGTGACAGTCCATCAGTGATGGCGTTAAATCGGATATATTCAGGAAACATACTGTGGATTGTACATGAGAGAGAGAAAAAAGGGGATATTCAAATTATTTGTACAGTCAGAGTACAAACAGGCGACTGATTGCATGCAAACAGAGAACAATCTGCGTCACTCCAGACCAAACACAGCCTCATTTCTGGGACTCTGTCTGTCATCTTTTATATCATTCGTATATGTGATGGCAGTTCCTGTATGCACACGTTTTGTTGTTAACAGGGTGTCACAGGATATTTACATCACTCTGTCAAGTGACCTACAAACTGCAAAAAGTGATGCAACGGCACTGAATTTCCAGTCTGGAGATGGACTTGATTTTCACTGCATATTGTATCAGGCAGAGTGTGTTGTGAACTTGATAATCTGGTTTTCTGTGGCGCCCCATGCCAAAAGCAATTGGAACAAGGCCGAAATGGATTGTGTTAGCAGACACAGATAAGATGAATAAGTCTGTGGCAATATGGCATCCAAATATTTATGTAACATTGTGAATTAATCAGTTCAACATCGCGTTGAATGCATTTGTGGATAATGGATAACAAATGGCCTCATAGAATGCATTTGGCAAACATTCCAACAAGGACTGAGTTTATGTATTATGATGAATACAATATTTAGAATAGATTACATTAGATTAAATGCATAATGAAAGTCAAAGGTGCATAACTTCCACCTTAAAGTCTGTGTAAAGTAAGAATAAGTATGTGTTCTGAGTTTGTCAGACCAAAGAAGAAAGTGTTATTAACCACCCAGCCAAATTTCAATGATTAAACATGAACAAGTTTATGAAATTAGGTGTGAAAATCGGGTAAAAATGAGCAGTATTCTCAGCTCCAGGACTGTGGGCGTGTCCTCTGAATGTGCTGTAACCACGCCCACTCGTGGGAGCAGTCAAGCAGCCATTGTGAGGCGACTGAAACGTGTCAGATGAGTTCAGAAAATGACATGACTAACTTTGAAACACTCTGAGCGAGATGAATTCATCTCTATCTCTCTGCTCAGGGTGGCCTCAACGTGTCATCGAGCCACCCTTTAAGGACCGCCCACAAAATCCTGGACTGAAAACTGGTCAAAAACTGTTTGAACCTCTAACTCCACATTTCAGTAATACATCGTTTAAAGTCTTTTCATGTGTTTTCAGCAACTATTTTCCAACGTATTTAATATATTTTGAAATAAATCTCATAATTTAAACAGATTTTAAATAAATAAATCCTTGACAAACTATTTGACGCAATTGCTTTGTTTACCATCTTTTTGTTCTTTAGATTGTGTAGACATATGGCACTACTGCTCCAGGCAGTAAAACAGAATGTGAACATAATTTGTCACTTTATAGAAGAAACATTTCAAATTATCCATTTCCATGAAATGTGTGTCCCATCAAAGTCAACCAACTCTTTACTGCCTGCTGATTGCAAATTGTTTAAAAATAAAAGTTAATGTTTAATGCTCTGAAATGTCACTCCTGAAGTTCAGCTAATGTTTCGATGAGTCTACTCCATCCAGCCATTTAAACTACCGTTGGCAGAAAAGCTGTAGAAGAAATAAATAAATAACCAAAGCATTTTCTGACACAATTTTGGCAGCTGCAGAAGAATTTGCTCGGCTGACAGGTGGAAGGTGAGTAAGCAAAAATCTGCAAAAATGAGAAATGGAAATTGTGGGTATGGATGTAGAAATGAAGGGGCATGAGGCAGAGTGAGAAGGGGAGACTGACAAGAGCGAGCAATGCGAGACACATGAAGGGAGAAAGAGAGTGCCGACACGGAGGCAAAAGAGACAATATCTCTCTTTTGGACATGTACCACAGGACGGAGTTCAACTTTTCCCCCTGCTTTGGGGGAACATTTTAAAACCTAGCTAAAAGAAATGACTGACATCCCTTCACAGATCATTTCTGCACACCAGAAGGATTCATAGGTCAACTCTCAAATCTCCATGAGTCACAGTTGCTGTCGCTATTTCCAAAATTGCTGGTTGAATTATTGGTTTCAGTTTGTATCTGCAGTATCTCAGGTGCCTCTTTCAGCATATTCTGTTCAATAAATCATGAGAATACGGGGGCCATAATGACAAAATTAAAAATGACAAATTCAATGTCAAATGAAAATGGATGACTACTCCACAGTTATGCTAATGGGACTGCACATCAGCATAGCAGTGCTTTGAGCTAAATGTTGATAATGCTAATATGCTCACACTACTGTGCATATATATAAAAGTTCCATGTCTTTGCTTTGTTTGTACTCGACAAAGCTGATTTTGATGCTTCGGGTGGTAGTTTAGCTCGTTAGCATGCTAACATTTAACAGATAAATGTCATTAGTTTTGCAGGTTGGCCACACAGTAAAGCCAAATGTTGATCCAGTGATGGGAGATTGGATTGGAATGGAAGAAATAAAGGCCTCACCAGAGCTATCCGGATTCACCCTAAGGTGGACATGAACGCCTGTTCCAAATTTAATGGCAGCCATGCGAATAATTGTGGAGACATTTCACTCAAAACCAAAAATGTCAACCCCGTGTGGCGCAGGAAGAAAGGTCAGAGGATTACCAAAGTCATCCGGATGGATTCTCTGTAAACCTTTAATGTGTGGACCAAATTTTGTGCTCATCCCCCGACTGTGGCAAATGTTTAACTTTCGTGGATTTGGGTTTCTTCTTAAGTGTTTCCTGTTTTATTTTGTAGCCGTCCCCTCTCTCTGGTGTCTGTAAATGCACTACCTGCTGTTGTTGTGTTTCCCAGCCAGATTGGATTGTCTGTTCCAGCCTGATTAGTCTGAGATTCTTGTCATCTTGCCTTCATTTGTGTATTTAGTCCCCGTGTTGCTTGGTTTCAGTGTCATTTCATCTTCGTTCTGTGTTCAAGCCTTTCAGCCATTCATTGTGTTTTGTTTTCCAGTCTGGTGTTGGATACATCTTTGCTCTGTTGGACCTCGCCGGTTTCATGGTCTGTGGATTTAGCCCGCTACAGATTTGTTTGCCTGTTTGGACTGCCCTTCCTGGGTTTGCACTGAGCCTGAAATCATTGTTCTGCACCGGTTCTACCTTGGTAGTCTGCATTTGGGGGCCTATTCCCTGTGTTTCTGGTTATCCTGCTTAAACTGTGATGTGAAAACAGACCTGTTGGTGGCACTAAAGGAAGTCAGTCGGATTTATCCACTCGAGGGTATTAACACTTGCACTAACGTTCATGGAAATCCATGTTTCACTGGTGGACTGACACCACCATAGAGTCACGCTGCTAGCAAAAGACTTCCACTGGATTAAGACTTGGAGTAAGTTCAACAGCAACATGAAAACGATGATCCCACATGCACCGCCCGTTGTGTTTTCAAGCTGAGCTGGGAGCATGACAAATGGGGGATTCATGCGGTGGGTATCTTTGTGGCCTCTCCATCAACGATCCAAGCCTTACGCCGCAACTTGCCGCAAACGCTAGCAAATAACATCTGCCTGAAAAGAAGCCTCCACGAAGACGCTTAGAGAACGGCAAAAAAAAATCAAAACATACGCCGAAGCACTATTTGAACAAAGGTAACGAGCCGTAGCCAACACATCTGACATTACAGCAAGCACAGCAGCGCCATTCGCCGTAGGCTGCTGCTAAAATTAGCCAAAATGACTGACCTGCACAGCATTACTACCATTACGAAACTGAAGGTCAGATGAGCACTCCTCTTCTCTTCTTTTAGGCAGAAAAGTTTTGAAGTCACTGGCTTCAGATAGAGTGGAACCCACGCTGTGACCAAGACGTGAACAACATTGTTATTAAAATGTTCAAACTGCCTCAGCAGTCTCCCGAAAAAACCTTTTCTGCTCATAAGTCATCCGAGTCAACTGTGGACTTAAACAGAAGTTGTTCAGTTTAAAAGTGTTTTGTGTGTTTTTTTTGTTTTTGTTTTTCAGTCTTCACTCCTTCTGTCTGCAACATTTAACATCAGTGCTGTTTCTCAAACACGCCGACTGATCCGTGCACTCATTTTACAGACAAATTTACAGGATATTGTAGCTTTGGAGTATCAAATATTCTCTTTTGTCTGATGCAAAACATTTAAAAAAAAAAGTCAAAAAAATGTAGTCTGACATAGCTGAAAACAGGTCAGTTTCTCTGACACTTCAGCGACATGGTATTTATAGAATATCTACCTACTGACTGCACATAAAACATACCAAAATATGGAGGTTCTCCTTTGCCTTATTGAATGTGATCATGCAGTGAACATTACAGATTAAAGCCTCCCCTCCTATCAGACAAGTCACAGCCAATTCGCATTGCAAAAAAAAAAAAAAAAAAAAATGTATCAGTCCTCTCACAAGAACCCCTTTTCCCTCCACAATCTCTATTCTCTGTAATTGATGGAGCCCAGCTATTGAATATTTTACTGGAGCTGTCTTGCCTGTAATTTCAATCAAGACTTTAGTGGGACAAATCAATAGGACAGGGTCTAAATGGTAGACTATAATGCTGACTGTGTTCCATATCTGTCACGTGGCCGATGTATTACACCCAGCTCTTGGAAGCTTTCTAATCAGCCAGGCGTGTACGTCCGCTCGGGCACACAAACAGACGCTGTCAATAACATCATATCTAGAAATTAAATACGATATTGGACACAGTAGGAGTACGATTTTCTTAAATGGCACAGCGTTTACACGTGCTACTTTTAAGAAAGATATTTGAATTAGTGCTGGTGTAATTGTGTTTCGTTGCTGTTTATCCTCCCTCTGATCTCCTTTGGCATGTCAGACTTTAATCTGACCGTTGTGGTCAGCTCTTGGACGCGTGCAGATACGGCGTTAGTGAGAATTCCCTTGTCGTCACCTGTCTTTGCAGTTTTGCCTTTTGCATTTTGTGGATCGACGACACCAAACAACAAGCCCGCATGACTCAGACCCAAGATTTTCGAGCAGTTGAGGCCAAGTGGAACGTTGTTTGTCTGGGCCTGCAGCCAAGTCTTCCATTAGGCCTTTGGCCCAGGTGAACAGTAATTAAACAAGGCTGCGCTGAGTCGGCACTCCACATCTCTAGTGCCTCCGCATTCACATTATTTTTGTTTATGTTGCTCTCCAGCAGGTTTTTTTTTTTCTTTTTTTTTTCTCTCAGTGGAGATCACAGCCATATGTCTGTTTTTGTATCCACCGCTTATGGCGCGTGGAAGAGTTGTTTCAGGAGCAGAGGTTTTCCAAACCGCGAGCCGCCTCCCCCGGGGGTGGGGGGGCGGGAGGGAGTCGAGAAGGTGGGCGTGAGACAAAGGTACTGAATGGAGGCGAACGGGACAGGTGCATGCCGGCGGTATGGAGAAATAACTGGAAGTTAGCTGCTGCAGTTCAGCCGTGATGATCTGGTCCTGCCGCTAACACGATAAGCAGCCGGATCTGCAGCACTGAAACACAGCTAGAGGTATTTTGAGCCATAAGGATACTGCAAACGGGAGCTAAAAGCCAAGTCAGCATACATTTAATGGTGCCAAATATAAGCTAAAGAAAGTTGTCGTCCACAGCTAAATCACCGATTCCTCCAAAAGCGCCATGGGAATTACAAAACTTACAGCACGGGGGCTGTGGCAGGCTAAATCGACGCGATTGATAATGTATCGAGGACAGCTGCTGATCGTCGATCAAGCCTCCCATGCTTAACAGCCACACATATTTCCACTTAAGGGCAGGGGAAGGAATCAGTATGAGGGAGTGTGTAAGCCCAGGCAGGGGTGGATGGAGAGATTAAGGGCTGAGTGCAGGCCTTTTAGTTGTTGTTTGATTCCACCTCACTCTCTTCCTGTATGCCAGGAATCTGCAATCAGTAGCAGGAGGAGGAGGCGAGGGAGGCAGGGAAGGGAAGGGAGGGTGGGAGTGGTGGGGTGAGATAGAGAGAGAGAGGTATGTGCCGGAGAAGGAAGTATTTCAACAGGAGACGGAGCGCTAACAACCACGAAAGCACATAAACAAACAATAAAGAGATGACAGACGGACACGGCAAAGAGAAAAGAGCGAGGTATCGGTGGATGGGAGGGATGGCAGAAAATCCCACCACCACTACCGCCTCCTCCTCCTCCTCCTTTCTCTCCACACATCCCCTCTTTTCACTGATCCCACTCTCCTCCCCCGCTCTCAGCCACATGACTATTGGTTGGCGAGCGGCCCCGGTGGGGAGACAGGGAGAGAAAGACAGAGAGAGAGAGAGAGAGACTTAGAGAGAGGGGATACTGCTGAGGCTGCATTCACAGAAGATTACAGTGCAGGCTCGCTGATCAGGCTCTCCACCATTTTCTCTCCCCTGCAAAGAGATGAGCCTACCTCCCTTTGATCACACTCCTCAACCAATGGGATCACACAGGTGGAGGAAATAATGAAGACACCCACCCACCCCCTCACCCCCCCCCCTCCGCCACGTACACACACACACACACACACACACATTGTAACCAAGCTGTGAAATCAGATATGCGGTGCAGCGGAGGGGACAATATTCATATCTCATCTGGGTTTCTGCGTGAGTGACGGCGGAAGTAAAAAAAAAAAAAAAAAGAGCGACGATGGGACACCGAGCTTGAACACGTGTGTGTGTGTGTGTGTGTGTGTGTGTGTGTGTGTGTGTGTGTGTGTGTGCAAGCTCATGCGGAAACAGAGCGATATTCAAATCCCCCACCACCCGATTCGTTCCCAGCAGGGATCAGGATCGATAGCTCTTTATGAAAGAACTTAGTGAACTAATTAGGTAACTGAAAGGCTGTGCATCCCTAATGAGCTCCACTGTGCGCACAATGTGAATTAAGTCGTGCATGAGCGACAGGGAACTGAAGGTGACTCAATTTGTGCTAAAAAAAACGCGATCACTCACGTGCATGCACACCGACGCGAGCTCAGGTGCGTGTGCACGCAGCCATGTTGATTTTTACTTTTTTTTTTTTTCTCCCGTCAACGCGGCAAAGTTATTGTTACGTGCGGATGCCGTGCTTGTTAGGCTGCTGATTTCTATCAGACTGGATTATTTAGGGGTTTGGTGACGTGAGTAACAAGTTAAGCATGAAAAACATCAACATCCAAAAGGCTGGAAAATGGAAACTAGGAGGTTATGAGACCGGAATTACAATTAAGGCTAATCTCTGTATTACTTTCTGCACTCCAGGCAAAACTGTTCCAGAGCATCTGTATTTGTGTTCTGATGAATCTCTATAGAGAGCAGAGAGTAATATTTGCTTTCTAACATTTAATTT
Organism: Protonibea diacanthus; assembly: GCA_028641955.1. Taxonomy (NCBI): domain Eukaryota; kingdom Metazoa; phylum Chordata; class Actinopteri; family Sciaenidae; genus Protonibea; species Protonibea diacanthus. The sequence continues at coordinate 6,790,415 of CM053998.1, forward strand.
GTGAGCAATATTGTAGATTAACTTCCCCCCCTCTCAGGTTTGATATCATATTAGAAGATTATCTTCCTGAGGTTCAGATATATTTCCCTTTGATGAATGTTTTATGCTTAGGAATGCCGGGGCGCATCACTCCTGCACTAATGAATCACGCACCAAAGAAGTAAATACCTTTGTTCCAGGGTTTCTTCTGTTCAAAATGATCTAACAAAGGTTACTTTGATGGGATATGGGTTGTCAGGGGTTGTGTTTCCAATAGGCTTCGCCGTCAGAGAGGAAAATTAGCATCAAGGTTCATCAAGTTTGTGTGTGCATGGGTTTGAGAGTGTAAAGACATGCAGGTTTGGTTAACTGGCCACTCTAAATAGGTGTAAATGTGAGCATGAATGGTTGCCCATTTCTATGTATCAACCCGGTGAGTGACTGGCAAACTGTCTTGCCCGATGGCTGCCGGGATCGGCTCTTACCTTCCCTGTCCGTGACCATCTAAAGGATGAATGGGTGTAGAAAGCGGATGGAAGGAATGAAATGGACGGACGTTGAGAGAGCCAAACCTGGATTAGTCTTTGATTATGAGCTCCACAAAAAACTGTGCATGGTTTCATACCTCAAGAGTCTTTTGTCATCGTGCTGAACTGTTGCCGGGAGGTGTGTCCTATTGTTAGTTCACCGGTTAATGTGGAAATGGTCGCCATGACACAGATTTGTAATTATGTATGTGCATTTATTTCCCTCCCCCAAACACCGATGTGCGGATGCATTTTTGCTTCTATTTTTAAAGCAATCTCTAGTTTTTCAAATTAGCTGAGCTCCTTCTCCCTGTAACCCCAGGCAACTGCAAAAGTTGCAATTTTCATACAGTCAGTTCAAAAGCATATCATCAGAGGCTGAGCTGCACACTCTCCTCTTTGCATTCAATGCAACAACATCTCCCGTTCGTACACGACCAAAAGCCGACGTGACATTCTTTTATAAAGATCTAACATCACTTTTATACTCCTGTTAGGGCAGTAAGGGGAATTAATACGAAGGCAAAATAAGGTTACATAACAAACGTACAGAGATTCATGGGGTCTCTGCAGCATAAGGAATTGGGGCTCTGCAAAGCCGGTGTACATAATGGTCAATTTGTTGCCAGTAAAGGCCTGCTATTTGGCCCATTGAACACATGAATACCCTCAACTCGCAAGCTGTAAGAATCATCCCAGCACTTTCACTGAAAGATGCTACAAACACAAGCTGATTTGCATTTACGCTAGCAAATTGCCGAACTGCATGGGGCGTAGCTGTAGATAAATCAGATAATTTGTCAGCGAAAATGACCACTCTGTGGTGGAACTGTCATTTTTATTAAAGAAGGTACAGCCGGGCATTCATCAGTGTCAGTTAGTACCATTCGTGGCAACACTCATAAACTCTCTAAATGCACCATTTACAGTAATTCCATCTGCCTGCCTGCTGCATTACATTTCCACGATGAGCTCTTCACCAAAGGGAGGCTGCAATTAGCCCTGTACCTTGTGGCAGGCGCGCACTCAACATACTTCTCCTTCTCCTCCGCAGCTCAAGGAACGGCCAGTAATTATTGTCGGGGAGGGACATTAGAGGGACTCTAGATGGGGTCCTTTTTCTTATAACAGTGCGGGCCATATGGATCATGTATGCGCAATTAAACAATAATGGTCATCACATCGTTTGCAGTCTCTTGGCATAGGCCTCTTGCATCAGTGAAGTGCTACCGTGTTTGACTAATTGTCAGTTGAAGATGGCTTAATTTCCCTCTAGTGAAGGAAGGAGTTTAGTTGTTGAGTTCAAAAACGTTTGCCATTTATATATACTCCCAGGATCCACGTCTTTCTCTAGTTTTCACCATTATCCTTGGTTTCTGGTGGTGTCACTCAAACCCTCTCCCTAAAGGGGACAGTGGTCTTAGGTTGAAACATTATAGTGTCAAACTTTTTTTTGACCGTGTGATCCCCGACTCCTTGCTCTGCTGACAGCCCGACCATCTCGTTCGGCTCTACACTATCCGTTTAAGGACGAGACGCGGTTTGCCGGGAAACTCTCCGCTATCTGCCAGGAAACTCTCGCAGTTACATAATGCTCGGATAGACAGCATTACACCATTACACTCATGCATAATTGAAAAGAGACAGCCCAATATTTGGTTTATGAAACAATCACTGAAAAGGGAATGACGGCTGCAGTTTTGGAATCAGTGCTAATTAGCAATCATTAGCAATTCAACAAGATAGTGAGCACGCTAAACATGTTAGCTTTAAGCTCAGCTGTGCATGAATCACACCACACAGAGTGTGAGGTTGCCTCCAAGTATTGTTAAAACAGAGAGTGGTAGACGGGAACTGTTTGGGGAGGGAAAACAGTAGCAGTTTAGCTTTAAAGGTCCTCGAGGTCTGATAAAAGTGATTGCTAGTGTATTTTGTCTTTCAAGTATTGTGAACAAACACCAAAAGTGTGCAGCGTGCTGTGATGTTACACGCTCACTTATGATTGGGATTAGCAATTCTGATGCCCGTTTGACGACGCAGAACCGGAATGAAAATCTCTGCGGCTCGACTCAAATAACAAGCTCCCTGCAAAACAGAAAACCCTCCGAGCCGACTCCTATCATCAAGCCGCTGCAGAGAGATTTTGCAGATACGCAGTGATTGAAGGGTTCCAGTCGCTTGGCAGGATTACTGGTTTCGAGGTGATAGTAAGATTTAATAGACCTCTGAAGCGAAAGGCAATTCACCCGCTGAGGATGGGAGAGAACCCTTTGCCCCTCCCATTGACCTGCTCCTGCACTCTTGGAGACCTTTTCACCTTCATCTTGAATCAGTCACATCCATGTCTCTCTGAGCAAAAGCCCACCCACCTATTTTTAGACCTACTGCCTTCTCATATTTTCTCTGGATCGTCAGAATCTGTCAGATTCCTCAACCCTGTTGACCCTAAAAGCCTTCACCCCATCATGATTGAAAATTCTGGAGTCATCCTCTTTATTAAAGTTTGTTTTTTTTTTCTGTTAAATCGAAATACAACCATCGTGTAATATTTTCATAAATTACCAGCTCTCGCCCTTAGACTCGTTCCAATTTGCTCGCTGAGCCAATTCCAACCTTAACCCTTTAATTGAAGCCATCAATTTGAGCTTAATCTTCCACTCTGACCTTAATCCCTTTAGCCCGACCTCACTTCTCTCCAATCTTCCCATCCATCTTCTCTTCTTTAACCTTTGTTTGTGTTATACATCCACAGTGCTCAATAAAAAAAAAAGTACAGCAGTCATACTCATTCGAACCATTCAGCTAGGAGGCCGCCCTGCAGAGGTGATCGTAAAAGAAAACAATCACACGTTGCTGCCAAAGCTGCACTGCGCATAATGCTCCTCATATATTGCATTAAAAGGATATGCTTAAGTGATTTAAGTGGCGTCTCGCGTTCTAGAAGCAAAGTTCATTCCTGTGTTTAAGAAGGGCATGAAACTCGAATTCGAACAAACAAAACATCTGGCTCTTTGATAAAACCTAAAAGGTACAAGCCTCTGTGATTAAAGTATGGCTCAGCAAGAAACATTATCAGTTATCAAGCTTAAAATAATGGTGTGTGCTCAAGTGAAAGCTAAGGGTAGGAAGCAGAGGCTATTACACTTTGCAGGTAATAAAACATAGAGCATTTTGAAGGAGTTCACTCTCTTTCTGGATCGTCGTTTGATGCATTTAGCATCTTGAGGTGATGCGCTTCTGAACCAGATAGCTCCAGATCAGGAATGGAGTGAAGCGAGTGAGTTCCCTTGCTGACTCCATCACCTGGGAAAATGAGCGATGTCACTTATTCACTTATAAACAGCTGCTTTTATTTGGTACATAGTTTTTTGGAAAGATTCTTCTGTTTTCATCAAATAGATCGGCCCGCTTTGAGCTTTTTTCTTTTTTTTTTTTTTATCTTGTTTCAGTTCTTTGTTATCTCCATCTCAAAAGCTGTTTGTCAGTCTTCAAATTCAGGAAACTCAATAAAGACTGGCTGTTCCTCCCAGTTAGCATGGAGGATAAGGCAAGCTTGAGTGACTCAGGCATCTCGTCATCTTTCGTGGGTTAGTGACAAATTTACTTGCCGTCCAACAGATCAGAGATTTGCTTAACTATAGATAGGTGGACGTTGGATCAACTATCATCAGGTAATCATGCTAATTAGCTGTCGTGTCTGCCGGGTCCCATGTATTTAGCATCTCTAATGTGTTTTGTTTTGTCCCCAACTGCAACAACAAGTATTTTAGTTCTGTTTAGCAATGCTGACTTCTTAGCAATGGCAGATTATATTGTATGTATCCTAATGTTTTTAGTAGCACTTAGAGCCATAAATCTCACCACACATACCAAAGAGTTATACTTTGATAAGATCTCACTCAACACATTTGTCAACATTTTTATGCCAATTTTTTGTTGCTATTTTGCTAGCTAGCTGCTAGCTAGCTGCATCATCCATATGGATCTTTCTATACTTGGGTTACACAGGGTCATGTGTGAGCCTTGAGGTCCTCGGCAGTAGTAGCTGTTTGACTTTGGTTGAGAACAGTAGGTGCCAGTCTATCTCAACACTGGTGGCCAGGGTCGAAGAGACCTTATGTTGCCTTCCTAGACATAATAGATAGCTGGCTGTTGCTGTTTCTTTAACATAAACAGACAACAGTATCTCCAGACTACAATACAGTATGCTGACAGTAACACTAACATGGGTAAAAACATTCTCTTTGGCTAATTCTGGGCGTAGGAGTTCAAAGTCTGACCACCAGCATGAGTTGGGCAGAATGTGAGACCAACTTCTGATGTACTTTGAGAGTGTCTCTAATTCTCTTTGGCCAAGCGTCAATAAATATTACAGCATAAGACATCAGAGGCTCCTGAACACTTTCTTCCCTCCCGACCTCACCACTGACCTTTGACTTCAGCCATTTCTCCACGACGATCTAGGAAAATGACATCATTCGTAATCTCTCCAATAAAGCTCTTCTTGGTTGACTTTTTCTCCAGCTGGCAGAAATAGCAGTCAGTGGGTAATACAGCAGATCTCTTTGAACTGCTCAACAAATCAAAGATGATTCGGAGGTCTGGAACAAGGCTAAGTGGCTTTTTCCCCCAAACTACATTTGCCTCTGCAGACCTGCTACGATTCAAATGCACCAGTGTGCTGGAACGCATCGTTGAAAAAAAAACTGCTAAATAAGAAGATGAAATGGCCAAGAAATTGTCTATGAAATCTGGTCATCCCGCGCTTGTATCATGCATTTCTTCTGCTCTGTTTCTCTCTGAGGGTTTCCAGGAATCTCATCCACACTCAAGTCCAGATCTGCCTTTACAAGGCCGCCCATTATGCTGAGCGACAACAGTTCATGCTGAAACCACTCGAACACTACAGCCGATCAGCCACATGTCGGTTTGTATGATCTCAGAGCACATGAAACCATTACTCATCGTTAATGATGCCGTTTGATGCTCTATTAAATGTCAGGATGCACTGCACTGTAAAACCTGTGGCCACCTAGTAAAAGTACCTCTGGCTACATTTATATTTTCTTGCTCAGCGCACGCGCACACACACACACACACACACACACACACCATGGGTGACATTTCAGGTGTGGAAATTTGATGACATTTACAACCTCTGTGGTGTCTTATGAAATGTAAGTAATTGGATTGGGGTCAATATGACAATATAAAAATGAGATGTGTGCTAAGGTAGCTACTTGAAACTCTAATGAAAAATTAATTTAAGGTCCAGGGCAACTGCTCCAACCTTTTTTTTTTTAAAATTCTCAACACAGTCTTGATGCTAAAAAATCAAGCTGGAGCTTATTTATTCCATTTTATGCAAGCGTATCAATATGTCAATATTTGCCCAAAATCTTTTTTGGCTCTAGTCGAGCATTTTTTTACAGCTTTGTACATGTTTTAATATTTTATTTTCTTGTCTTAAAAACACTTGACGTTACCGCTACCTTCACATCAGCATTTTTCTTGTTGTCGCTGGTGCTTTGCCCGGATAAGAGAACTCTCAGAAATCCACAAAATAAAGAAAAAGGGAATCTAACTTCCTCTAATTACTAATCCATTTTAACACCGCATACCTGCAATTAGGGTGAGACCATGACAGCCAATTTAAGGAACACAGCCTGAAATTCATTTTCTTAATCAGATAAAACTTCAAAACATTAGAAGCCTGCCATATCCTCTGGGAGAGGCAGAGATAGGGATCCGGCATCGGTTTCATATTTCTCTCCTGGGAGAAAATATGTGCACAGCTAAATAAATAAATAAGAAACTGAAACAAATAAGTTTGCACTGCTGGGCAAAACACGGTACAACCACAATGCGGTGTACGCTATCATCTCGGTTAATTAGCAGACTCATTAAATATGTGAACATGTTGATGTTGGATTCATAGCAGATAGAACCTTTTTTTGTAAATTGTCTGAAATGGCAAGGGTGTGATATCTTATTAATTATGCTCAGCGTTACCAAATACCCTCAAGGCAAATGCATCTGAATCAAAGCGAACAGGCTGTGTAGTTGATGAATTAGTTAAACTGTAAGATAAATATTTTTTGATGAATGGCGTTTGATGTTATTTCTCACATATTTCACCACAGATCCAGAACAAAGGAGTGAGTCCGCACACGCAGCGTTCCCAAAGCCTTTTAAAAATCATCATTGACTTGTGTGGCATCAATCGGCACTGAAAGAAAATCTTGACTTTGAGCAGCCGTGTCCCTTTTGTTCGCTTTTCCATTTAAACCATTTTAGCATCTCTCTCTGTCTCTCTCTCTCTCTCTCTCGAGCACCGAAATCTCCCGGCGAGGCCAGGGCGAAACCTGCAGCGTTGGTGCAATCTTTCGCCTGAAGCTGCTGTCAACAAATCATTTCAAATCAGTTTGTGACCTCGCTCGAATCGCAATTAACAACATGAAAGGCATGCGGCTTTTAAAGAAATACACTTTAGAACTAATGGAATATTCACAAGGACATCAATACTGAAATATGCAATATTCTGTATGAAATAAATAATGCGCGCACGCATGTTCCCCAACGCTGTAAGGCTGCAGAGGCAGGTGAAAGCTATCTATCACTCACACAAGGAATAGTAGCATAGGCGTCTGGGTTGTGCAGCAGATATACATTAAAAAGACTCGCTTCTTGTTGTTGTGTGAAAATATCGTTTAATCAGAATTGCTTATGAAAGGGTTGGGAGAGCTTCAGCAGCACTAATGAGCAGTGATTTATATAATGACAGACATGTGGGTGATTAATGAACTGTCAGCCATGAAACGGAGAAGTGTCAGAAGATTCAAGACCGCCAACGGTCTTGTTGAAAAGGTGACTCTTGTCGAAGAAACAGCCAGCTCGGAGTAAAATATCACCAACTGTGTATTCAGAAATTCAATCAGATGTAGAGTATTAATCTGGCCCTGGCTTTAGCTGACTCTGGATATGAAATCCAAACATGGGGAGAAAGATCTCTTACCATGTGTTCAAAGTTCAAATTCTGCATGAAAACACAGCAGACTGTCTGAGGAAGTAAGATGAAAGCATGTTTGTTTTGTTTTTTGCTTAGTTAATATGTGTTCTGAGTTCATCTGAGTTTCCACTCTGACGAACTTGAATGATTAAAAATGTCGACAAGTTTGTGAAATCAGGTGTCAGAATCGCGACTGAAACGTGTCGGATGAGTTCAGAAAATGACACGACTAACTTTGAAAGACTCTGAGCGAGATGAATTCATCTCTATCTCTCTGCTCAGGGCGGCCTCAGCGTGTCATCGAGCCACCCTTTAAGGACCGCCCACAAAATCCTGGACTGAAAACTGGTGAAAAACTGTTTGAACCTCTAACTCCACATTTCAGTAATATATTATTCAAAGTCTTTTCATGTTTTCAGCAACTATTTCCCAACATATTTAATGTATTTTGAAAGAAATCTTCAAATTGCCTTCACACAGACTTTAAAACTACAAAGACAGAATATCCAAAAACAAGAAAAAAAAAAACAGAGAATGAATTTTAAGAACATAAAAACACACAAAAAAAGAGTATCAGAGAGTATCATGGGATGATGTACAGTACAAGTTTCGAGCCTAATACCTGAACATGGATATAAGTGTACAGTGCACAGCAGTGTGAGGGTGGGCATGGGTAATGTGGTGTGTGTGGTGATGCTGGCGTACCTGTATTGTGTGCTAAGGTGTGTGTGTAGGAGCAGGGGGATACATAACAGCCTCTGGGCACTGGAGCATCCAACTAGCAGTCCAGCATGCCCAGAGGTGGGTAAGTACAGATGGAGGTTAAAAAGTTTCTCATTTGTTGGCTTCCAGATTTTCCACTTATTGGAGCTCACATTGCCCACAGACCCCAAAAGAGGGGGCCTGTCCAAGCTTTTCCTCGTGCTGGATTTTACAGGTTAAAGCAGTAATCTGGCAGAGAGTTGAGCACCACTCTGATAGCTTCCCCTTTAAATATGAAGCTACAGCCGGCAGCTGGTTAGCTTAGCACAAAGTGTAAAAATTACACATTGTTTATGTGTAATTTTCATTGTTTTAACAGATTAAACATGAGATCTAACATGTGAGACAGATATAGTCAATGAAGTATCTCTTATTTACATCTACTTCACATTGACAGAACATTATCTAATAACATACTGTATGTTTAATAGAGCCACACTCTATAACCTCATTTTTGCTTTTTCCAATGGCAGCACATAAAAAAAAAGAAAAATGCACTCCTCATCCTCGGTCACACCTCAACTCTTCTTCCTCAAAAGTACTTCTGCACTTAATTTCCCTTTTTGCTAAAACAGAGCCCAAGCTCTTAATCCTTTATTGGCAAACTGTCTTATTGGCACTACTTTATTGGGCAGCTAGTCCTGTAGAAAAGCTCAGTGAAGGGTTAGTATATCCCCATCACTGTCAGTTTAGCCCAAGTGAATGGCATGCAGATCGGCTATTAAAGTATTGTGCGGGTAAATATTTGCATCCTGTTTTTCAGAGGATCAGTTTACCAGACACTGCGGTAGCCCTGTAACTTGAAATGTTCACACTGATGCAGCCAACCATTACACTGCATTCAAATGCAGAGTATTTCCAACATAACATAATACAGATGATTAGAAAATGTCCAAAATCATAACTAAGTTGATAGTGTTCAGATTTATATTTATATCATAGAGAACCAAACATGATATGGTCCACAATAATGTAGAATCGAGTTAGCAGTTATATTTAAATGAACTTCCCCAGGTGCCATCCATGACCTAAGTACATGACTTTGGTCACTTGCGGTGCCCGGTGTGTCACATGACGACTGGAGAGGGCCTTGGCATATGGTCACACAGTCTCATAAGAACATGACCGGGGTATCAAATACCTAAAGATCTGCTTATCATTACCTTCAAATGGAGACTTAAGTATTGACTTAACATGATACATATGTTGTATGTACTGTCAATACAATACATGAGATGACTGTTGAGTAAATATCAAACCTTTCAGATATATACTGTATTATTTATGCATCATTATTGAGTTTGTGGCCTATTAATTTACTAGATTAAAGATACATTTCATGTCAGGGTATACAGGGACTGTCCACTTTGTTGTATTTCAGCACAGAGGCTGTTTCAGCACCAAGGACAGCTCATGCTCACAGTGGTGCAAAGCACCATGGGGGATGAAGTACATAAATAAGGTATATGCTGCACTTACACATATAGAGATCTGTTTACACGTTGGCATTAGTTTAGCAGAGGATCATATTATGTTGATCAGTGTCGAAAAGGCATATTAAATCTCCTTAGTAACAATAAAACATGAAAACATTGTATCTCTGTTTGCCTCAGATGCCTGCAACCTGATGACATGCCATTTACGAGGCATCTCCGCAAACCTTCACCAGGCTGTCAGGCTGAAATGCAACTCTGGTAAGACAATGTATCGCTGGCATTTAATAGCCAGGGAGAGAACAAATACATTTGTTCAACACCAATCTCAGACATCATTTAATGTCCATGTCCGAGTACCCCAAAGCCGATGGCGCACCCATTTTTCTGACAAATAACCCACATGAAGTCAACGTCTGCAGAACACTGAGTTAGACTGGCTGTGTCTGAAAATGTCAGGGATAGGTCAGAATTGAACCTAGATAGATTGTGCAGCGTTTTTTTTTTTTTTTGTTGACAGCTACCTGGTGAATTGAACTGTCAGCGGTTAAATGTTGCTCATTCTGTTCCACGGCTTTATCGTAAAAGCAGAGTTTTTGCTACAGGTTCACATGACCTATCATGGACAGATTTACAATACACGGCCTGAGAATCAATGTAGCAAAATTCAAGGACTCGGAAACACATATTAAACGTTAAAAATCTAGTACTGGCGTTGTAACGTGTCTCTTTGCAAGCGTTTTGTTGAAAAACCAGCGTCGTCTTCTCAGTTTCTCCTTCCTCTGGTTCTCCTCTCAAACATGTGACTGTCAAACTGTCCTGTTCCTCGTTCAGACCGTCTACTTCATGTCCCATCCTTCGACTGATGAATGGGAGGGGCGGTAAAGTAATTATGCTCATCATGAGACATAATGGATACAAGCAAGGTGTATGATTTGATGTACTCGGCCTCCATTTCTTGTCCCCATTCACCTAGGAGAAAATTAATGAAGTTGAATTGAAGCACTGCACCAAATTAGCTTTTTTTTTTTTTTTTTTTGTCAGAAGTTATAGCATCCGGGGCACCTTCGATTAATATTAAAAAAGTCTTTGGACCATGCAGTTTCAATTACCTAAGAGAATCAAAACACTGAAAAGGCTTCAAATTGATTTTTCTTCATAGAGCCCCCTGCCTCAAAAATAAAATCGAGGTGGAGACCTTCGAGGACACGTGACTTTATGATTAGTTTTAGTGTTTGGTTGAGACGTTTGTTTATTTTTGTAAACTTAATTTTTAATTAGCTGTCTGAAGGCAACCCGAATGGCTCTAGCATGGTTCCTGTAATGAGCTGAGAAAATATGTAATAAAATTTGATTGAATTCAGCAGTTGGACACCAGACCAAGCCGGCGAGGATTTTTATAGATCACATGGGATGACAAGATAATTTTAAAATGGTCACAAGAGAAGCGGAAAACCCCAGACAGAATGATGTTTGTTTTTTCTGACTCTCCTCTAATCTTTGCCGTTTTATTGGAAATTACTTTTCATTTTTTGGTTTGAACCGGTCACCAGTGAAGACATAAACTCAATGTCCTGTTTGTGAGGAACACCAGCAGTCGACTACAACCCACTATAGGAGTCTACTTTTATGATTCTTGTAATGTTCAGGTTGTATTGATGCTGCCATATAGGTGAATTGTGTTTTAGTACTGAGGTCCTAGTTAGTGGTGGTGGTATGCAATAAATTATGAGGGGTGTTCCTAATTCAACCGGGCACGGATCTGCACAGAGCAGCTCAGGCTAGCCGGAAGTCAAACACAGAAATGGCATAGAGAATCCGGTCGATTTTCAAAATAAAACACCCTGTGCAAGCTTAGAAACAGCCTAAAAGGAAACTATTCACCACATAGCACGTTTATACATTGAGAAACATATTTAAAGGCACGTAAATCAAAGAAAAATGACCAAATCTGAGGAGGTTAACAAAGTTTGGTGTGCAAAACGTTCCACTATTTAAAACGTTCCTGGTGGGGTTTGACGTCACGTGGAGAAATGGACCAAAACGGCGCCATGGCAGCGACGAGATGGCGACGTGCCCGTTGGGGTTTCCAAGTAATACGTCCGACATGACAGTGAAAAGCGTCAGAAGATTCAAGAACACCAGAAGCCTTGTTGAAAAGGTGACAAGAAGCAAGAACCAGCCAGCTCCGAGTAAAACATCCTCCGACTGTGTCACAAGCCCCATCAGTCATCGTCTAGTTTAGTCAAGAGCGTCCATAAGACACTTATAACTCATTATAAGTCACATCTATAATCATGGCTGCTTATGAGTGCAGTCATAAACATTATGAATGCATTATAATTCACTATGAATGCCCCCATAATGCATGATAGATAGGATAGATGGTCTTCATAGAAAGTGTTACCGAGCTTTGTAAAGACAGATGTTGTCTTGGATTGTATTAGACATTGTTTGCGTCTTTAAGGGTTGCAAGTGGACGTCGCTTCGATTATCGCTCGACGATGGTGGATAACGGAGGGGGAAACTTTGTTTCCAGAGTTTTTCCCGGTTCTAGAATGAACAACCTCCAGACAAGTAGGGTGTTCATCGATTCAAGTGCAGCAAGAGTTCCCGTTGATGCCTCAGTAAAAGAGAGGGCCTGTCAGTCATCTGCTGTTCAAGCCATGTTAAATGACACCGGGAGGCTCGCTTACCTTGGCTGTTTGGATGACAACAACAGCGCAGATTCTTCGCTGTATTAAAAAAAACAAACAAACTAAAACCAGGAAAAAAAAAACATTCTCCTTCTACAAATATCAGCTCTTCAGGAAACCACAAATAATAATTTGACTACCACGCGTTTGGTGTGTCCAATCGGTTTTGCAAATGTTTCACAAGCTCAAAGAGATCGTTGTAATCCTGCATCTGAGGTTGGAGACGAAAATGACCAAAACTGGAGTCAGAGGTTTTTTTTTTTTACACTGATGCGTGAAATTCGGAGCAGAAATCTTCAAATATCAAATTTAAAACTACATGACCTGAAGGGTTTTGCCTGTTACTGTAAATCTGCTGAATAAAAGAACCAATCTTGTTTGTCTGTTTTGGGGCTTTTGTGCTGCCTCTGTTTGCTTACATATGAAATCTATTTGTTCAGTCACTTGTGAAAAAAAAAGAAACTCTTGACTGAACACCCCCCTTTCATTTCATACGGCTAACCTCAGATGTGCATGTCAAAACTGGTGCATCGTGGCACAACGCATGCGTGCCCGTACTCCGCACACACACACACACACACACACACCCACATTAGACACAGAGTCAGTGACTCGCCATAAGGTGGAGCGCAGATAATAGATTTAGGCAACTGTAAGCAGATTTGGGCGTGCGCCTTACTTAAAGGCAGATCATTCGGTGGCTGTAAACAGGCTTTGGAGAAATCAAACCGTTAAATAGAAAATACATTTATTAATTCAATCCGCTTAGTTCAGGTTCAGCTCCTTTCCCTCAAATTAAGTTTGCTGGATTTCACAGGATATTAGCAGGCAAGAAGAAAAGAGGGGCATCTGGATGTCTGCTGCTCCGTCGCAGTCGTGTAGGTGCCTTGATGTCACTTTAACCTCGGCTGAGATATCCCTCAGCCTGAAAAACAGCAGCCGTGATGTAAAGCAAATAAAGCAAACTGTGGTAGGGAGATTGAATTTTCAACAGCTGAGTGAATAGCCTTTATATATTGAATGTAGCAGGTAATACCGGAGGAAAAAGCTAGAGTGTCTGTGCTTTTCCATCACTGTATATAATGGTGGCGCATGATATAACATCCAGCAGTAAAAGGTCATGAGACAACAGCTATTAATGCTAAATCCGACATGAAAAAGATTCAAATATACATCCAGCGCGACTCTCCGCTTGGTGTTGAATTCATCCGGCTCGTAATAACTGCAGTAAACGTGTCTGTGCGCTATAAAGTTTCTGTGCTTGTAATGATAACAGACCCACGTTGACTGTACTTCCCCATTTTCACCCATTCGTGGCTCCCTAAAGCCGCAAGACACGACAACGACGAAGCCTGAAGCTGAAAATGAGTTAAAGCCGGGCTCAGACTCCAGCCGGGTTCAAATCCGAACCAGTTTTTGGTCGCATCACACACACATGTAAGAAACTTCACGGATGTTCTTCTGTCTAATCCCAGCGGAGACGCGGATGTAAACAAAATGGAGACTGACATACTGCAACAGTTAAGGGTTTCCTTAACGAGAACTGGAGGTGAGATTTCTTTTTGTTCAACATCGGGATGCTGAAGATTTAGTGCCATCCCAGCTCATTCTACAGCCACGAAAACAACAAAATGATCCTTACTTTCAGGCGATTATGCACAAATGAAAACATACTTGAATTTCTGTCATATTATGTCAACAGATCCACCTAAATATCACAGTCTGGACCTTTAATCTCTTAAACTACTGCCTCTTTTTTAGGCGTCTGCTCGAAAATGACATACCCAAAATGAATTGAGCATATCTCTGCAACTACAAGGTCTATTTGAATATTTTTAGTGTTGTAATGAAGGGAACACTTGTGGCATTTGTTCAGATGTATAAGTTTCAGTATGTATGTACAACCCCTAACCCTAAATTGGAAGTTTTTCCTCCGGTTGTCAGTGGTGAAATGAACTGCTGAACTCGGACTTCAACGTTGACGAAAGGTCCTAGAAATGAGCAATGAATTGCTGATGAAGGCCATGTGGAATAGTAAAAAGCTCCAGAATAAGTGACTATGTAGAATTAGTTTCCAAGATTAAGAATACTACAAACTCAGGCATGTTTTTTTTTTTTTTTATTTCACTCTCGGTGCACAAGGAAAATATTTCTCAGGGTCTGCTGTGCGAGACAAAACTCTTGTATATTACTTTTTACTTGCTTTTACGGTTGTTGTATACTCCGAATGCAACGCTGTTCCGTAAGATTTACTTTCTGACTTAATTAAGTGGGTGTAGCTGCAGAGGATGTGGTGCCATTTGCATTTTTATCTTAGAGAACGTTCTGCAATTAAAAACTTGCAAATGGTAAAGCTGATTTCTGTGGTTTTAAACGAGGGTTGTATCGATGTTGGGAAATAAAATCTCTTTTGCGGGCCCATAATTACATAAATTACGGGAATATAACAACAAGATAACAACAGTATATAATATTGAACACATTAGGAGAAAGTTTTGAAACAGTAGTTTTGAGATTAGCAACAATATTTTTGACCTACCTACTTTTGCATCACAGCTGATCGAAACACCGCTAATAAAATTAAAGTGAGCTGCTTAATTAATTGTCAAAAACGAGGTGACACGTAGAAAAACATTACCTGGACTCACAGCGCGGCTCAGAATGCACCCTCATTTACAGAAAAGTTCTACTCCAGCTCTCTCCAAACATTCACATGGAGTTTGCTGGAGGGCAGAGGGGGAGGAGGCATGCTCATCCTTCCCTTTACCTTCCCGAGACAGCGTTATCTGAACGGGCAACCTCTCTGTCGCAGTCCCACCTGTGCCTCGTGGTGTCATCCGCCTTCTTCGGTATTGTTCTTGATTTGCAAAATGTGTCATTCTCCAGTCAGCTGCAGTCATTTCACTATCACGGAGCGTTGGAGGAAAAAAAAAAAAAGCAGGAGATGAAAGAGCTGCTGAATTCAACCAGCTCACACCTGGTCTGGATGATGGACAATGGAGAGAGAGAGAGTTATCTACAAAAGCCAAGAGCGCGCGAATTTCTTCTTCTTCTTCTTCTTCCTCTTTCTTTTTTTTCTCTCACAGCTTCTACTGAAAGTTTTAACACAGATCTTTGCTTGCTGTCAGTGTGTGGAGGTCAAGCCTTGAGGCTGAACTTGAAACAGCTGAGGGCCTCATGAAACATGGAGGACGCCTTACTGGGCCTTGCCATTTCTTCTTTTTTTGGCCATCTCACTTTCACCCCCCTCTCTTCCTTTTGTTGCGCCCCAACGCTCCCCGCTCGCCCATCCCTCCACGTCTCTGTTTCATACGGTCCGGCTCGTGTAAACAGTTTTTAGACAGCTGAAAAGATCCCCTTCCTCCCCTCCCTCTTGCTTGTGTAACACCGTGCAAGAGACATTTTGTAACCGACAAAATCTCCACTGCACAGGATGGAAATTGAACCCCCACCCCAAAAAAAACAAAAAAAAGATTTATGCCGTTGAGTCTGCCAAATTACCCTCAAAAAAATAATACATTACTTTAGCACCGGTACAGCTAATCGCTAGCCTAATGGAATGTGTGGCTGCCATATTGATCAGGAGTACAGCAATCACTCAAACATCCCTTGAATGATCCAGCATATAAACCCATGATCGGGCCCCTGCCCCCCCCTCCCTTGCACCTGCCCGTGACTGCCAATCAATATTCTCAGAAAGTAAAAGCAATTTCCTGAATTAGATGCTGGAAATGTTTCGGTAAGGTCAGAGTCGTGTTTGCAGGATTTCGAACATTTCTTGTTTTTGAATTAATCTGTCTGTATTCCCCCCCCCCCCCCCCCAAAAAAAAAACAATCTTTTCCAATAACAATGTTTTTGTTGTTTTGCACTGGACCTTGTGTATACTCCAAACTATTTCAGCCCCTAATAATAAATTATGTATTATCAAAACCACATTTTTTCTTTCTTTTATTTTTTTTTCGGTTGATGTCGGTAGATTTTGGTTTCAGAGCAGCGGTTCTTGATCGGGTGGGAATTCAGCGCCTTGATCAAAGATCAGTCGGACGTTGCTTGGGAATAACGGGCGCCCGGACATTGGGCACCTCGTACGTTCTCCCGCCGATTCGACACTGAAAGCGTTTTAAACATCCCGACAATATCCAGCGTCACATTAGAGATCTCTTCCTATCTGTTTGATCTATTTAAAAACCAATTAAATCTAAATAGAGATGGCAAATGGAAGAGAGAGAGAGAGAAAGAGAGAAAAAAAAGGAAAAATAAAAACATTATTCCTCACAGACTGAACCCTGCGTGCCCTCCTATTAGAAATGAAACAGTTTCATCTGCAGCTCCTTAATTGGGACGGAAGCTCGCATTTGAGAATATTAATAGCTTTATTTCATTTCTGTATGTCACCTTAACATATATCAACTCGTTCCAATTAACTTATCAAAGTCAAATGGAAAAAAAAAAAAAAAATACAACTTTGTGGGGGAGATACAAACACGAGTGCGCCTCAAATCATGAGCGTGCTCGTATATTGAGTGTTCGGTGATAAAATTCAGATTGATGCGCGCTATAGTGTGCAGCTGCTGAAAAAAAATGGATAAACTCTGGCGGCGTACATCTCTGCAGTAGTTCGGCGAAGCGACGGTAACCTTTTTCAAACTCCCTCACAGCAATTTAGAACTCAATTAGCGCCAAGCATGTGTTAGTTTGTTACAGGAATTACCGGGTTCGTTATCATTTGGAATGACTTCCCTTCCTCGCCGTCTACCTGGGTCTTCGGGAAAAACCCCTCAGGACTTGTTCGATACCATAATGCTGAGAAAACAACGTGAATCAACAAGCACAACAAAATGTTCCCGCTCGACAGAGGCAGGTGTTGAGGGCCGACCTGTTAAACGCACTCTAGTGGGCCCGGTGTACCCCGGAGGAGCTGATTAAAGCCCCTTCTCAATGCACAAAACAGTGCCAGGGGTGCTAATGTCCTCCCTCAGCAACCCACCACTTCATTAGCACCAGCAGTCCTGTGCGGTATGTGCAGCTTCATTTGCATGCATTTAGATTGCTGCACATACACAGGGCGTCTCTCTTCTGAATTGGCTTTGCTGTTGGGGAGAAATTCTCACGGTACTTCTTCAGGTTGGGAGGGAGCTACAGCGCGGTGCTTGTAGTTATGGATGGCAACATTATGCAGCTGCTTGTACTGTAGGTCCCCCCCTCAGGTTGGGGTGTTTTGGCAGAGGAGAAAGAGGTCCTTGGTGCTGAATGCAAATGATCCACTGATGAATGAGCGCATAAATAAATGAACTGTTATCTGCAGTTGCCGTACTGCGCCGTTTCCGAGCAACACGTGTCACTTCTCAAATGTCCTTTCCGTATCGTCTCTGGACGTGCGAACCCAGACGGCGTGACGCAGGACTCGACTCACCCTGAAGGGTGCTTATCCCTCTCGTTACGCGGCTACTTCCCAGAGAAATCGATATTATGTGTCAAATTATTGATCTGGAAATGATTTTATTGTGTCCATTGTGGTCCTCCGGAGTCTATGATCGCATCGGCGTTCACGGCAACAGTCTGTTATTCAAGGCAGCTGTCTTGACTAATAAACCAATTAGAATCAAGTGTTTAACAAAGCCTCCTAATAATATGACGTTCAAATCACATTAAAGAACTAATCAATATTTTTATATTAAAGGCTCAGTGTGTCAGTTTATGGATCCTCTAACTATGTTTTTATTAGTCTATAATCACCTGAAAATAAGAATCGTTATGTTTTTGTTCCCGTAGAATGAGACTATTATATCTATGGAGTCTACCGTGTTTCTACAGTAGCCCAGAATGGACAAAGCGTATACCGGCTCTGGGAAACAGTGATGTAATCAGTAACACAGCCAGATTCCACTAAATCCTACAGTCCACGCTGGTCCTTTAACAATGAGGACTAATTGTAGCATTAATGGAGCAGATCAAAGTGAATGAATCCAGAGATAATCACCACCTGACTTGGCATTTTCAAACTTGATTTATTTAATTAACTTTTACCGCTTTCATCAGCACCCTGATAAAACCAACTGAATGCTACCTGCTAAACACAGCAGATGACAGACAGAGTTAGATCTTAGCTGGTGGATATCATGAAGCTATCTTCCAGCTAAAGCAGCTGCGATGCGTTCCAGGTGCGAGGTGGGCGCCGGAGCCGATGACGGCCATTTTAGACAACATCTGTGACTCTACCTGAAGCGCTGCGGCGCCTTTCAGAAATAAAAAATAAATATAAAACAGCACTGTGCAAACTTCCAATCCTAAAACAGCCAAAAGGGGAACATCTTAACTATGTAGCCTACTTACTCATGGTAGAAGCACATAAATCAACAGGAAATGACCAAATCCAAGCAGGTTAACTAACTCTTCTGAAAAGCTACTGTTGGTTTGAAGCCACACAGAGAACCAGTTGGGGTCCAGGCATAAAACCAAGCCAGAAGTTGAATGAATATCTGACTTACATTCATCAGCTGGCCACAAACACAACTCGAAAATGAATACTAATGTTATTCAGTGTCTGCTGAATGTTTAAACAGGCAAACAGATGTGCCACATGTGACATACGCTCCATACTAGCAGCCACATCCACCCCATGACTACAGAGCTGAGGAGGTAGAGCGGGTCGTCCACTAATCAGATGATCGGCGTTTCGATCCCCGGCTCCTCCGGTCTGCATGTCGAAGTGTCCTTGGGCGAGACACTGAACCCTGAATTGCTCCTGAAGGCCTCGCCATCGGAGTGTGAATGCGTATGACGATATACATTACATTTACCATGTGTTGTTGGCCAAAGACATCAGTTAACGCTACATTTGCATTCCACATTTCTAAAGTAATGTGCTGTGTGTTCAGAGCTATTTATAGTGCACATTTCTGAATCTGAATTTACATTTTATTCTGTTCTAATTCGAGGCCTAATTAAGGTTTTAACACTGTTTGCAGGATGCTGTTGAAATTAGCGCGGCCCCTATGTGTCACCGGTAATGCGTGCCTTTTTTTTTTTTTTTTTCTTGTTTGTATTTACCTCGTTTGCGTTCTTCTCTTTCCGTTTCTGCAGGGAAAACGGAAAAACTGTATCGGGTTATCGCAAACAAAAGCGCAGGCGCAGGTTAAGGAAAGTTGGCCCGTCCAGATAGCACGCCTAATTAAAAAAAAACAAAAAAAACAAACTCGCTCACTCGTTCCATCATCTGCATCACAGATGACAAGTGATCAGAGGATCTGAGTCGTAATTATCATCCGGCTTTGAGTTGCTTTCCTGCTCCTCGTCTCATCTCGCTTTGTACTCGGCGTCACCGTTCTGATTTCGCTCTTAATTGGCCTTTCGTAGGTTCTTTTTCTTTGACATCTCTCTCCTGAGTTTTCCTTCCTGTGTTTGACCCGGAGAAGTTCAGACTGTTGATGTTCTGCAAATCTGTCAGGTTTGACTCGTGACTCCGCATTTTAAACTCCCACTCTTGTCTTCGTGTGTCTATCTATCCAGCGCAACCTCCCAGCCTCTCCTGCTCCGATATTTGTCTCTCCCATTTTCGTATTCTGCCTTTCCGCCATTTCAGTTCCTCCCAGCCTCATCCGTCTGCTTCTCTCACTTTTCCGGATAGTGCTGGAAGGCTTTACCAAAACAGCAATCTGTCAGGGCCATAGGTTACATTTTGCCATCTGCTGTAAGATTAAATTAGGGGGGAGGTTGTGTATCTCTCATTGTTTGGGCTGCCTCTGCCCTCTACGATATTTCCTTTAACATCAGGCCTGACATGCTGAGAGAGATGGAGCGAGATGACCTGGACGACGACCAAAGTTGAGATGAGCTTTTGCACTGTGTTTGTGTCTGGTAGTGAGATTAGTTGGCGTCCCATTGTGCCATTTTTTTTTTTTTTTTTTTTGCATTAGTGGCGCACTGGCAAACACACAAACACACACACCTCAGCACTGCCCTATTCCTACCTCGTTTTGTTCCCAATATGAGTCCTTGGATAGTTCGTACAGGAGCTGCAGCACTGAGTGCCAGAAGAGTGTGAGGTATAGTGGGCCACCTCACACATGGACTCACTCGGCCGAATAAAACTTTCAGGATGAATCTATACTCTGCAGCTGTATGCTCTCCCCCAAAATGTGAGAGAGGAAGAATGAATAAGGGAGATGTTTGAATGCTCCAGGGCTATGTCTGAAAGCAGGGCAGGCCTATTGCTCATACAGGCATACTTATTCTATGCAAACCTCTTTGCATGAGCAGCTTACAGTATGCGAAGTGACACAAAAACACGTTGCAGGCCGCGAAAATCGACATTGAGTTTATTCTAAAATAACGACACTGGAAAATATGCAAAAAAAAGTAAATTTGAACCGTGACTTCAACCATCATCACATGATCCAATTCAAATTCGAAGGTAATTTTCTTCAAGACTGCGTAAAAACAATGTCAAACGGATGACCTCGCCCACTTCCAACTTTGTTATTTCGTATTGGATTTAATTTTTCGGATAATATATAGTATAGAAAAAAGACATTCACGCCATATTCATAAATTCTATCCATCCTGTGGCAAAAGAAAATTTAAGAGGGCCATTGATGTGAATGGTAGTCCACAAACTGTTGCACATTTATCTTGGCATTGCCCAACTGTGAAGAATTTCTGGCAGAGCCTGCAAGTTTTTTTTTTATTGCTGAAAAATTGATGATGGTTTTGTTTTGCTTTGGAAGAGTGAATTATTTGGTCTCTTGGAAGACGGTACAAAGAACGACTCTCGAATGTGTACAGGATTAATCTTTTTTTTTTTTATTATTATTATAACGACTAAATTCCATATCCGTGAATGTGAATTTACTGGTAGGAAGCCAGGCTTTGTTGCTTTGCTGCCTTTATAAAGGAGTTCAAACAGTGTATTTATTTAATCTGAGCAATAAAATCTATAGCAACCTGTTCTCAGTTAAGTATACCCTGTAGTGTTAGATTTTAACATAAAAAATGTAGTTTTTATTTCATTTTATCTACTCTCTTTGGTACGTTCTGTACAGTTGTCTGTATTATTAGAAATAAAAGAGAAAACATTGGTTCCCTGCTCAGGAACCAACTCGTCAAAACATTGCTCTGTAGCGCAACTAGTGGCCAAAAAGCCACAAGCTACCTTTAAAAGTGAATTCTTTTAAATAGCTGATGGAAAGAATACTCAAAATTGAAGTTATCTTTTTAAATTATTGCAACAGGATTCGAAATAACTGGACTCGTTGGATCCAACACCCACGATGCAGTTTGATGGAGTTAGTCACTCCCCGGTTGGAACACCCTTGTCTGTAGCACAGTTTGTAACCGAGACTAAACTAAAATTGCCTGATGTCATCTAATTTTATCACGCTCTGACTCAGACGCCTTAAGCTTTGTCACATATAGGGGTAGAGCACGTCGTAAGTCGTGAAGACACCCGGCGACGGAGCAAACTTTTGAATCCGCACACACGCAAGTAACTTTCCATTCACGGATTCCATTACATTGACTTTGAGCTAGTCCTCAAACGGCTCCCCGACCTTGAGAGGCGGAATGATAGGCCATTTCGAAGACAATGTCATAATCCTAAAACTGGCATGGGTCTTGTCTGATCTCGCACCCTCCACTCATTTCAGCAGATGTGTAATGTGCTTTACCTGCTAAATGATGTGGAAACAGGCCTGTGTGAAATGGACTGGCCAAATGGAGCTTGGACCTCTCCCTGTCTGTCCAGGCAATTAGGGAACAGATTAACCCAGCCACAGAACAATACAGTATCTGCTAATAGACCAACATCTCAGCTGCATATAATGATGATGATGATGATAAAGACACATGAATAAGTAGACTAGATGCATCCACACAGGAGATGCCGACACGCTTGGATAAAGACTTTATAAAAAATAATACTTTTTAATACACACACACACACACACACACACACACACGGGTGTTTGCGAGACACGATCAAAATAAGAAAGTCTCCGAGAGCCAGAATCTATACTCGCTTGAGTACACAGCGGGGAGCAGAGATGAAGCAAAATAAATGGAAGCTGGAAAATTGTCTGAAATTAACCGAAATTATAGGAAAACTCTAAGAATAGTTTCCGCCGCTACCGAGTGAGGAGCGTAAATGCTAGGCTAGGATGGAAGAGGTGGACTGGGGGAGAAAGAGTGAGAGGGCCTGAAAGAGAGAGTGAGGCGGTAAAAAACCACGCGGCCGACCCTTCCAGTGACATCTGGACAGCGGTAATAACACGGTGCAAAATGCCATCCCCGGAGAAACTGCATATTAACACCCGACTAGTGGCATGCTAATGGCAGTTATCACAGGCCCTCTCTTCAGCTGTCCCTTTAACAAGCCAATGGAAAGGGAGATATGAAATGAGAGTGAAAGGAAGAACAAAATGCATTAAATGATACACTCCAGCAGATATATACCGTCGGTATAAGGTGTTGCTTGGTTCAATGGATAAGTAAATAAACACTAGCTTCACTCTGGTGCATTAACTTGTATGACTGTGTTCGGAAAATACTGTATTCTTTCCCTTGGCTTGTAATTTTCGGGCATCCCATTTTATTCTGGCGCAAAACCATGCACAAAATTATAAGTATACATTGTAATCAATGTATTACACCAAATTTATACATTCAGGATTGTAGGCAGGTAAAAAGCTGATCGAAATATTTAAATCTGTGTAATTTTAGGCCTAAAAATATGTAGACATTACAACAACTGACATTTAAAGTTCATTAAACGTGCACTAAAATGTTCATTTACAGCATCCACTAGAGTAGCTTTGCATGATTCATACAGTTCAGAAACTCCCTTTTTATCTCGTACTGATCCTTTATACGGCGCTTTAGTTCATCCTCTGTCTGAAAGGACAGGTTTCAGCTCCTCACTCTTTAGGCCCACTTTAGCTGGCAGAGCGCTTGTTGCTAGCACCGCCTCGTCCTCTCACCAGCGTGCTCAGGAGAATATGACAGAGCTCTAAGAGAGTCCCTCAAGGCAGTCAGGACACACAAGAGCGCAAAATAATCACTAGCTAACAGCAGCTACATTAGCGGTTACCTACTTTAACAGCAGCTATCAGTCCATCAAGGAATGTCTGAATCGCTGAGAGATGCCAGAGAAGCAGGAGGAGAGATGTTGCCTTTTTTTTCATTTTCTTTCACAAACAAAAAAAAAAAACACTTTCTGTGACATGTTGAACAACCTCCGAAAATTTAAAGAGCAGTCCTGAGCCGAGTGGTTGAATAACAAACTGAAGCGGGTGTAAATGTTGCATTCAGAGCAGTCTGAAGCGTTCTGCTCACACAGTGTTTCATATGAACATCCGACACTGTAACGTCCTTTAACAGTCACAACACAACAGTGTATCACACTTCACATAAGTAATACAGAGTGATGTGTAATGCCACATTGTTTTTTTTTTTTCATATTTTTAATGCCACATATTGCCTCACTGAGCAGAAACACTTTGTATTTACAATAATTGCCATAGGTCAGTACACAGCACAGGCCAGTGCGCAAGGAGAAGGCGACTGTTAAGTGCTCCCGTGTGTTTTCATGCATCCAGTAAGGCAACAGATTTCATCCTGACTCATGACCGAGTGCGCTTGGAGCATGACATAAGTCAGCGATTTTAAGGGCGTATGGCCCGATCCGGCCGTAGCCCCGAAGGCAAGACAGGGCAGAATTCCCACGTCTCACATGTCAATATTTATACAGTCAAACGTTGTTCTCCAGAGGTCAGTACATACTTCAACGCACCAAAAAGAGGGAAAAAAATGTGTATTTTCACATTCAATGTGAAAAAATACGACACTTGACTGTAATGTTAGAGCGCAAACCCCATCAGCGCACAGCCTGAAGCAAGACAACAACTACCGGGATTAGGGTTGCAAAGTAAATTCCCGGTAAAAAAAAAAAAACTTTCCAAGGAAATTTGGAAATTGCAGGTAATTTAGTAATTGGGAGTAAGCTAGCATCAAGATAAGATTGCCTCATAAATGGTCAGTGAAATGACGCTAGCTATAGCTTATTTTGCATCTAACTTGTAGCATCTAAATTTCTATATATTCCCATGGAAAGTTTCCAAATTCCCAGAATTTTGCCACCCCAACCTGAGTGTAATTTTCTGTATCAAATATGATTTTAAAAGTCATATTTTACAGTATACGGACACTTAAACTGTCCAAAGTCTGATTAAACGTGCATTTTCTAATGTCTGAAGAATGATAGTAGGGTTCATCATAGGTTGTAATTATTGGGCATAGCCTGACAAATTCAGGCCGAGCCCTGGCTTGAACGACAAAAATTTAATTATCAGTATGCATTGCAATGTTATAATTGTATACGTTCAAAGTAATATGTATTATTGGAGTCATATTTATATTTGAGGTCAAACGTGGCACTATGCACATTAAAATGGGCCCAAACATATCCCAGCAGGTTCGTCTGTCTCCCTGCAGACCTCTTCTTTAGCAGAAATGATCATTAGTCTAAATAATGTGTGTATCGGTGTGTGTGTGTGTGTGTGTGTATTGTGAAAGCGGGTGTGGGGGGCGTTTTTATTCTGCACGCACTACTGCATGCTTTAATCTTCTGTTGGTAACAGGCAAACAGCAGCAGGCATCCCTATCAACATGGGGTAAATAAATTTCAATCTAAACACGCAGACACAGACAGACACACACACACACACACACACACAACGCTGCAGCCGAAAACCCTTACCATACACACTCATGAAGTCTGCGTCTGTGTATTATTCGGTCATATTTCATTAATTCGCGAGACAGCAATGGGCCTGGCTGGGCAATGACATTCAGCAATTATGAGGACCCCGCATACGTGATGGATCTCATCAAGCTGAAATGGAACCGAGCTCCAGAATACACAAGAGTTTAATATGAGACCGGGGTGCGATGAAACCGAATATGAGTCCTCCAAAATCCTCCAGATTAAACAACAATACTGCAGTCCAAAATGACACGTACAGTGCGAGTGTTTCCTGATTTCGATGACCCCGACTGTCACCATCACACTGTTTGCCAGCGCCCTCCAAAACCGCGACAGAAGACACAAAACAGACGCGCGTTTACGTTCCCTTCCATCCAAGCCGACCTCCTTAAAAGGTTTTGTTGCGCTAACGACGACGTCATTGCTTTCAGGTTTGTTCCTAACAGACAAGACACACAGCCCTTATCGGGTAAACGTCACTCCAAGCTTTGGCCACCCATGTGTGCGACGATAACAATGAAATCTTCAAATGAATTGCTCCGATCTGGGAACTTGAGATGTTGCTAAACAAAGCCAGATGGGGAATTAGAATTATTTAACTACAGTTGAAGGGGAAACTTAATAAATCCTCACTGCAAAGGAAAAAAAAAAGTCTGAACACACGACTAGCACTTGGTCTGAAAACTCTGATGGATCATAATTTCACTATTTTCTCTTCCAGGCGCATTTGGCAAACTTTTTTTTTGTACGTATGGTTGTCTAATTGCTCGTGTTGCCGCATTCCCAGATCTCCGCAATTAATTTTATGAGTACAATGTCATTGTTCCAGCTAGCAATCGATGACAAAACTATGAAAATCAGACCCAAGTTTTTGATAAACCAGAATTATCCTTCAAACCTCTGTGTATATCGCGTATAGTGAAAAAATATTGCACCTTTCGGGTCACTTTCCTCCCTACCTCTTTCCATTCAAATGAGTTTCATATTCATTCATATTCCCTGTCATCATAGACACTCCATTCCCTTAAAGTCCACATGGAGATTACAATCAGAGGCTTGTCATGTTCAATTCTAGAAGCGATTTGTCCCAATTGCCATCTCTCCATTTCCTCCTCATTTCATTCACTTATGTCACCGTGATCAAAGGCGCTCACCTTAGTTTCCTTGTTGCGGTGGAAAGGACAGGTATTTGCAGTGGCGTTGTCCATAAGGCTTCTCTGACAGGCTTGTATCATCATAAACAAACCTGGGGACGGAACAAGGTTCATGATGCAACACTGGACAATATTTCTGCTGCTGTTCGAAATCCTAATCATAGTAAATGGCATCGTGTTTGTTTGCGGGATAGAAAAGCAAAGCAGGAGAATGGAATGTCACAAGCTGAGGGGAAACTGAGGTCAAAAAAGGAGACAAAAAAAGCTTTATATATATATATATATAGCGATCATATAGTCAATGCAGACAAAAGGTCAGAATATACAAACAATCCAGCAGCCCAGAGGCCAAACCCTTGGCTCCGTTTAAAACTGATGTCATGTGAAAGGGCATGAACTGTGATTAGAGAACTTCTAGTAGAAACATGTCTCTTAAGGCACAGCCGAAAGAGCAGCGGGGTTGTAATCTCTTCTGGTCAGTAGTTATGAAGAAAGCTTCCGAACAAATGAAAACTTTGGATCCAGTGTAATGCTGAGAAAGGGTTAGGGGATTCTGCTGGAATAAAACCTCTGAAGCAGCACCAGACGGTCTACTGCAAATTGGGAAACCAAGAGGCACTGGAAGATCTTCGAGCGGTAGAAAAACAGAGAAGGAAATAGAGCACAAGAGGATAAAGAAATGTCTAAATGAAAAGAGGATATGTTGCCGCACAAACGTATAAAGTCGTTTCAGAGTCATTGCTTGGTGACCTTGTCGCTGACATATCTCTCCATTCTCCAGGACACGCTCTCCCAAATATGAAGCATGACAAGCGGAACTGCACCGACTGCGATTCTACTTCGCGGCGTGCTGTCGAAACTAACCAAACTGACGTCGTCGCAGCCGTGCCCTCTCCGGCTGACCTTCTTAAAGAAAGATTCACTTCAAATTAGGCTTTGTGTTATTGTTTTGTCATCGTCGCACAACTGCAAACGATGTTACATTCACGTCTGTCCATACTTCTATTATGTACCCGACTGCCAACAGAATTGCATCGGGACACGAGTTCACATCTATAGTCAGAGAATGAAGGACAAATCTACCTTTTGTGTGGTTTTCCGGAGCTCCTTTGTGTTTTAATTGTGTGATTTTTTCCATTCTCACACAGTGGAGATGACCGGCTAGATGTCGACATAATGTGACATTGAGATTTGAGAGGAACTATAATAGAATTTGCTAAAAAATAAAATCATTTTTTATCTATTACTGTTTTTTGTCCCTGTGTCTGATGTCATATTAAGTCCTCTACTTTCTCATGAGATATAAATTCCACCTCCCTTTCTCAAGAAAGTATTCATACAATATTTCATCCATTAAAAAACAAATCAATTGTCCATTAACGTCCGTTCCTTCTTCAAACATTTTGGCAATGCACCTGTAAGCAACCAAGATTGAGTTCATCAACAGACGAACATGTAACCACCACATACAGCTGAGGCTGATGGGAATGTCATTAGTTCTGCAGGTGTCTAGTCATGAAGTGTTGAACTGATTGAAAGTCTGACCTGATGGTGGCCTAAAAGTAAATTAAATTGATGCACAAATGTTTGTATCAAACTTTGTGGCCATCCACCCAACTAAATTGGATATATACGTTTTTCCTTGCCACTACGCCAAGTTCTTGCTCATGGTGGGAATTGTTGAGTCCAGTCTAGACGTTCTCTATATGACAGATGTCATGACTTCTGTTAATGATTTGGCACCTCATGGTGGTGTAGGATAAATCACTGGGAAACTATGAATGTTTCTACAAATATTCTGCCAATCCATCTAGTCTGAAATGTTTCGCAGGATGAATACAAACATTGACCTTCTGGCGCTACAACAGGAAAAGTCAGGGGATCACCAAAGTCAGCAGGATTCCTCCGTGGTAGACTATGTGTGTCTGTACAAAAGTTTGTGGCGATCCATCCAGTTGCTGTTTATATATTTCAGTCTGGACCAAAGTGGTGAACCGACTGACCGACATTACCATCCTAAGAACCACGCCACGAGCACGCCTTACAAATCCTTGAAAGTAAGACCTCTTTTTTCTCCTGGAGATTTGGATACCGTCGTATATCTCTTCATTTCTTGACTTATGCACTTTGTGTGGGAGTCAGTTAGTCACTCTTGCCCTTTCTGAAGCTAGTTCTAAACACAAGGGCAAGGCTCCTTGGTAGAACCAAGAAAAAGAGGCCACAGTTACCAGTAGAATCAACCTGAACTGATCTTCAGATTTGTTTTTACTGGTTCTTAAAGTACTGCATGGAGTGGCAGCAGCTTACATCTCCTCTGTCGATATTCCACATTAAACCCCTCAGATCCATTGATCAATTTCTCCTTACCATTCCTAGAAAAAGTCATTTCTAACTAGCACTGTCGGGCCAATTTTACAAATCTTTTAAAACAGCATTTGATCTCCTTGAATTATTACTATGACTGCATCATTACTTTAATCTTGTCTGTCACAGTTGCTTGGTTATTCGTCTTTTAGATTTCTCTCCAAAGCACTTTGGTCAACATTTAATGCTGTCCATCGCTCTATACATTGACCTGACTTGACCACAGTTAGCCAAAGGCAAGGCCTGCTTTCTAATGCACCGGTCAGCACTCGTGTGTTGAGAAATCCATCTCATAGATCAGCATCTTCATGGGCAGTAGCTTCAATAGACCCTCATGCACTCTTGCCATAAGATATGTTTTGACTGAAAAAAAAAAGCCTATACATTTTTCTTGGCAGAACACCTCTCGCCCTGCCGCTCGCGTTATCCCTACTGCACTCTTCACCCGCAGCTGAGGATAGAAAGTTCTCGCCTCCTACAAACATAGCTGTTATATAAAGGATATAAAGTTGTCTGATGTTGGAGTTTTCCCTTTAAGTCCTTTAATGAATCCAAAGTTTCTCCCATTTCAACAACTTCTGACATGTATCGACTGGTCAAGTCTTTTGTTTTCTAACTCCAAAAAACAAGTGCTTTTAAAAGTACCGTCCGTAAATTTATATCAAATATGCCACATAAAGACGTTCATATTTGTAGCTTGTGTCATCACTTTGCTGTGATTGTATGCACGACTCTCAGGTCTTCAGTGCTGAGTACAGATATTCTGTAAATGATGTGATTCTAGGACAACATAATACGCAATTTAGCATTCTGGTGGTTTGCTCCGACAAATCAGAGTCTCTCTCTCTCTCTCTGTGTCTCTCTTTTTTTTTTATGTTTGCTACATGATTCAAGTGTGAAAAATCAAACCACCAAAACGAGAGTGTCAGACCAATCAACAAACAATGAGGAATGTTTTGATGTCGACATGACTCTCTGCCTCTCGCAAAACTGCCAAATCCCATCAACATCTGTTAAAAACAGGTGTTAGAGATTTGAAACGAAGCGTGATTCTGCCACTGCATGGTCTCGTTTATGTGTCTGTTTATTCTGAAACTGATTCTGGCAGATAGTTGAGGGGAGTTTTTAACATTTCCAGAACTGCCAAAATTATTTTTCGCTTTAAAAAATCAAAAGTGAAGACTAATCTCCTCCTAGCGAGCGGTGCGTCGATCCAGACGGCAGCAGGTAGGGACGCCTGAAAAGAGTGAAACGTTGGCCTCGTGTTTCAAGGCTATTCTGCACACCTGAGAATATCCAAGACAGGTTGCTGTATCTCTCCCGAGCACAATGGCACCAACCCAACGTATCAATCCCACGTCTGTTGTAGAATTTATATTTTATTCAGAGCCGTGATAAAGGAACACGAGTCGGACAAAAACATAATAGTAACTGTGTTGACAACAAAAATGGCAGCACCCTCACTTTCTCATCCCTCAACTTGCGTCGGCTCCTTTCAAAGTCCAACAAAAGCTTGTGCTGCAATCGGGTCTTTTTTCCTTTTTTTGTCGCTGACCATTAGAGATGTGTAAATTTACCTCCCCGCTGACTAAGACTTTGTTGATGCTCTCACTGGGTACATCAACAAACTCAGAGGAACGGACGCACGAACTGACACTCACTTACACGCATTTACCCGCGCCGATAATACTCGCACGACAAACACAACCAAAAGCAAACACCGGTGGGAGAGAGAGGTGGCAAACAATAACGTGTGCGAGGAATTAATTGCTAATATGATTACATGAGAAAACAAAGATGGAGAGGCTTGAATTTGACTTTCCGGCACCGTGTGGAAAAATACATTCTGAATTCAATTTTACTGATGAAGAAAATTCAGAATATTTCAAATGTCGCTGTGTGTTCATCCACTGACCTCTGATTATTGTGTCAATAAACAACCGAAGAAGCGGCGGAAAGACTGCTGTTGCAATGCATTGTGGGATTTGTAGTATGTCTTGTGGGAGTGCGATTTACCAGCGGGTCATTAATAATAGATGTATGAAATGATCTTGTGCGAGGCTTGAGTTTGACATGTCTGATCTAGATATACTTTTCTGCCATTGTTTAAAAATCAATCTGTGACTGAAAATAAACCCCAGTGAGGTGGAAATAGTTGAGACCTTTAAGCAGGAAAGGGATGTTTGAGAGATGGACTAATATATTTTTAGGTTTGGGTCTCTTTGTGGGACTTATTGACAACAGGAAAACTACAAAACAACATCAAACCTAACCCTTTAATGATGTTGAAAAATGCTCCAGCTGAATCTAACAGGAGTAAATAAAGTGATTTGGGGTTCTCTGGGATTTCTTTTAAACCCATTTAAGAGTCAGTCCTGCCAGAGAGTCACAGGAAACAGGCTATTAGTGACTGGGTTATTGTTTGAAATATTCCCAGCATTTTGAGACCTGGGTTTGTGCATGTTGTTCCCAACATGGCAGCCGCGCTGTCAGAACACAGAAGTCAAGTGAGAAATCAACTGAACCCAGAGCACAGTCTCATGACTTGATGCACAAAGTGAGGCAATTCGGGGCTTTCAGTGCCGCTGTTTGAATAATAATTCATGTCATGGAACAACAATGCTCTGTAACAGACACTAAATTTCACTCCTGCACACATGTGCCGTTTCTATGATAAACATATTGACCATAAAAACCTAATCTGTCACTGTGAAACCCTGAACGTCAGTCTGCTAATAACCTGTTAAAACACCTCATGGATTTTTTTTTTTTAAATGAGTTGCTGCAGAATTTCACATGACACATAAACTATTATTCCCCCCCCCCTTTTGTATAAACAACTGAGCCGAATTAAAAGAACCCTCCGATTCCAATTAAATATTTTTGTGCATTATGCCCATTGGGTAAACCTGTCTATTTAAATAATTCCCAGGTTTGGATAAAAAAAAAAGCCTCTACTGTATGACAGTTCTCATTAGTGACCATATGAACTTACATTAACCACATGTGGGAAGCAATTAGGGCCTTGTCGTGAGACAACAGGCCTGAGGAGCAGCTGGTTGTGTTGATAAGCAGGAAATCAGGTAACAATTTCCAATTATAACTATGGAATGCTGCAATATGTGTTTGCAAAGTCATATATGGGTTTGCATTATCTGCTATAGGCAGTCAGCATTTATGTGGAGACAACTGATGTGACACTGTTGTACTCTGTCCTGTTTTTTTTTTTTCCCACTTTGAGTTAGAGGGGCATACAGATAGTACATAATTGGCAGGGTTATCTCAGGGTTTTGTCTCACTGTTGTCTTGAAAAACTGAAAAAAAAAAAAAAAAAAAAACTGAAATGCCCAGACAAGAAAATGGTGTTAGCACTGAGCTATGTGATGCATTGAAGCATGTCTCGGCAGATATATTAGTTGCACCTTTGCCTAATTTATTGTTTGTTTGCCTCACGTTTGTCCGCTGAGGCCAGCACCTAATTGGAAATAGAAACCTAATGAAAAACTGATGAGAAAAGCTCCAGCAACGAGACATGACAAAAACACTGCAGAACTGAGCTTTCTTCTTGGCCTCTTGCAAACAGGCAACGAGAAGAAAAAGAAGAAACAGCAACAGTAAGAACATTATTATTTAATTGGTCATATCTCTTGGCCTAATTATCACAGTAGCAGTGGAAGCCATTTGTCAGAAATGCTGTGCTAATTTGTTAATTATCAATTCCCAAAGGTATTTAAAGCAAGAATATGACATTTCATGAAATGCGCTAATCCACTTGAGAAGATTGATAACCTAGCTTAGGTTAGCACAAAGACTGGAAATGGGGGGGTGGCAGCTAGTCTAGCCATGGCTAGGCACAAAGCTACTAAAGAAACATTACAAACTTGTTTATTAATATTATTATTATCAGTCTTTGTGCTAAGCTAAGCTAACCAGCTGCTAACTATAGCTTGCCTTGTGCCAAGCTAACCACTTGCTAGGTCAAGCTTTTTATTTACTCTAAAGATATGTGCAGTAACTTACAGTACAGTAACTTCCTAGAGTCTTGTCATCACTGTGAGAGTACAAATGTTTTGCACAGATTAAATAAATATGATATAACATGCTAATTAGTGAGATTTAGAAGTGCAGGTAGGCAGATTTTGTTAGCCAACGTCAGCGGAAAGCTAGCTCTTCCCCTCATTATCAGTCTTTGTGCTAAGCTAACCACTTGCTAGGTCAAGCTTTTTATTTACTGTATGTGCAGTAACTTACAGTACAGTAACTTCCTAGAGTCTTGTTATCACTGTCTTTGTGCTAAGCTAAGAGGCTGCTAGCTATAGTTTGTCTTTGTGCTAAGCTAACTTCTTGCTAGGTTTATATTTATCATACAAATATGTGAGAGCTATCGTTTCAACTAGAAAAACAAATTAAGCATATTTCTTGAAACTAAACTTAATTTTCAGCCCTTTGAAGAGGTGATGACAATCAGGGGTCTAAAACTTAAATAGTTCCTCACAACAATAGATGTAAAACAACACACAGATTCACTCACTGCCCTGTAACCAACAACTGAAACACAAACATGCCCATTTCCCCCCCGGTGCTTTTCTTTTTTGACACCCCCAAGCCCCGAGAAGGAAAGAAATAAAGAGGCAGAATGTGTAACACGAGTTGACACGCCATTCCTTCCAGCAACTCTTGGGTGGGTTTTTCCCTCGTTCACCAGAGTGCACTAATGAGTAGAAAACAAGCATTTGTTTGTTGACGTGGCTGTCTGAAGAATCTTGACCGGGGTGTTGTGAAGGAAGCGCCAGTGACTCCGGGGGCCTCGTCTCTACCAGTGGAGCCGGGCATCTTGACACCTCCCGAGTCCTGCTTACACCACAACCATTATTCCCCCCACTGCCACAACCACTTGGAACACAGTGACACGCTCTTGACCCAATTTCAAGTTCTAATTCTGTAATGGGTTTCAGCCTAATTTAAGCAAGCTGGTACATATAATTACAAGGAAACAGATTGTTACTTAATTGGAGTTCTTTCTTGAGGCATAGAGGCAGGCAAATGTTTTCTGACTGGCGCGGAAGATGAATGTCGTACTTGTAGAACGCACTCCAAGTCGGAGATTTTATTAAGTGAGGAAATGGATGCGCGTTATATATTGAAAATGTATATGAGATGTGTAGTCAGCTTAAATGAAGAGAGCAAACAGAGGTGCGCTTTGTGGAACTGGAGATTCATTTGTGTGACATTTGTTTAGCAACGTGATGCATCATCTGTACGTCTTGCACCGCTTCCTACACAAAACGGCTTAAACTGAATGTTTAGTACCTGCACAAAAGAAAAAAAAAAGCATAATGTAAAAACAGTCTGGAAATCTGATCAGTGTTTTATTTTTCTTAAAGAAAACTGTGACATACGCAGACATTT
This sequence comes from Protonibea diacanthus, assembly GCA_028641955.1. Taxonomy (NCBI): domain Eukaryota; kingdom Metazoa; phylum Chordata; class Actinopteri; family Sciaenidae; genus Protonibea; species Protonibea diacanthus. Next base: position 6,824,506 of record CM053998.1, read on the forward strand.
TTGATAATCGTGTCTTAGATTTGATTATTTAATTATTATGGCATGTACTGACTGGGACGTGACAGTCACAGTGTTGCTAAAAACACATTTTTGGCATTTCAACCTTCAAATGTCTTACTTATCACTGACATATTTTTTTATTAATCTTTACTTATGGATAGGTCATATTTTATCCCAAATGTGTCTAGAGATACAAATTCTGTGTCACCTACAGGCTCTAATTTTGATTCATTTATATGATACAGTGATTGTCCTGTTGATCTCTGTGAGCATGTATGGAAAATACACGTTACCATGTCATACGCCTCCCATGTCCCGCTCCTCGTCCCGTGTCTATCTTAACGTACACGTATACAATCAACTGTATTAAAGGCCAGATGTGTGTGTGTGTGTGTGTGTGTGTGTATATATATATATATATAGTATAAAATTTAGAGAAATAAGAAAATAATGTGTTGTTTTTTTTTATTTATTAAAATTGTATTGTATACAAAACTCTGGTCTTTTTTTCCCCACATATCCACATATATACACAGAGACAGTAAATGCCGCTGTAAAACTCCAAACATCCCGTTTCCCCAATTAATATTTGATATGGTGTTGATATCTCCGCAACCCAAAGTCACTTAATTCAGCTGTGATTAACAGCGTGTGGATCGTCCATCTATTAATTAGCCTCCTGCTGTCCTATATTCCTGCGCGTCCAAGATGAAGTGTGCGCATGCTGGTTTGAAAACGCTCATAAATACTGTAGTTTGTTCAAATAAATAAATAAAAGTGATAGAAAACGGAGGAAGCAACACAAAGTCATGTACTATAAAGTAAGTAGGCTGAATTGTATCCGTGTTATGAATATATCCGAATATTTCCAGCTCTGCAGATAAAAGATGGAGCGCAGTAAAAAAAAAGTTAAACTTTTTTTTTTATTTTTTTTTTTTTATCATACACATAAACTTTCTCCACATAGTCATTACTTGAACCATACAGTATATCCTCCCCATTTATGCCACCGTGCAGTCTCCGGATCAGAGGCTTCCCGGAGCTAACATGCCTGATGCTGTCAGAAAGTAGATGTCTGCCGTTTGACCCCGAGATTCTCTCAGACCGTCGCGGTGGCACACCAATCTGTCAAAACAGCGTCCTCCTCCCCCCGTCACGCAAACATCAGCCTCGTCCCTCCTCGGGAAAAAAAAAAAAAACCCCACACAGCAGACATTTTCTCAGGGAAGGAGCTGAAAATAAGACACACTTGGAACAGCAGGAGAGGAATGGAATGGGCTCGATAATGGGCAGGAAATTGGTTATGTGCTACAGAAAGAGCAACATTTATTTATTATTAAGAACCTGCCGCAGCACGCTGAGAGCTCTGGTATATCCGGGAGGGTAAACCAGGGTCATGCTGTATAAGCCGAGCTGTTCTGGATAGAGTTTGGCCTTACGCGGGTTTTACAAGTTTACATCACGGTGATAGAAACACCTGGAATATATGCAGTATAAACAACGGCTGCTGCTGTTCTGATGTACACCTACTCGCCGATTCACATTTGATAGAGAACAACAGAAAACTAACTAAAAATTCAGAGGCAAAGACGCACGCATCCCCCTCTTTCTTTTGCTTATGATAAACCATTCTAATGTGAGCGTATATCAGTAAGGAAGCTAACGCGATGGAGTAAACACACACACTTATTTTGGAATTTATTACGTCTGCAGGCGCGGATATACCGGATGATAAGTTTCACACGGAAAGACCAACTGCTCTGACTATTAGACGAATGCACAGGAGCTCAATATGGCAAATGCACAATCTCTCCCGCACATCTATTTCCCGTGTGAGCAGTTTCCAGCAGCCTCCCCGTACAATCACAGCCCGGGTTTGCAAACTATCGCATTCTCCCGGCTTGTATCATCGTAATCATCGAAATGGAATGACAAAAACAACAACTGGCTATAGGGCATTTTCACTTCCGTGCAATAATTGAAAAACAGTGTGGCGCATTTGTCTGTGTTATAACTGCAGCTGGGCCCGCAACACAGCGTTTTCTTTTGTTATATCATTAATGGCATGTTTTCTGAGTCAGTTCTGGCTAATTTGAATAACAAGGTGCCTTAGTTAATCTTTCCTGTTTGTCGGAAAATAGCGTCTGAACTTTGTTTGAATGTTTCATGCAGCCAATTAGTGGCGTAGTAGTGGGGTCTGTCATTTCTTTCTTTTTTTTTCTTTTTTTTTTTTTGCCTTTCTCCGGGGAACATTAAATACAGGGAAATGTTCTGTAAAACACCACTGAAGTGAAGCAAAGATACAACATTACTTGTTTTACTGTTGCCCATTAGGATGTGAAGGCCAAGCCTTTCTCTTTTGCTTTTCATTTATTTCACCCTAGTAGGCCGGGGAACAGCAACAGACACAATGCGCGCAACAAAACATCTTTTATTGTTGATAATTATCAAACTGAAATGACAAAACTATACAATGGCCCAGACTGTTGAAAAGCTAAAACCATTATTAGTTTGTTTTGTTGAAATTCGCTTCGGTTACAGGCAGCCGTGCCGTACATCATTAAACGCCAGATCCTTTTACATTTAGCCACATTCATACATATTCATGAGCCAGATGACAAATCTGGATTTGTAATCCATTTTGGTTTTTCTTTATAGAACATACATGACAATGGGTGGACGCCATAAAAATTTGTCTCACTCACCCCACTCCCTTACGTACATGGATCTTTCAGTGGTTGCACTAATCATGGATCAAAGGAACGCAAATAAAACACTGGTCTGTCGTCCTAGTCCTTGCCGGTTGCATCATAGACAATATAAAACATGGAAGTCATCGTGGGTGGGCCGAATGACACCTGGTTGCTCAAAGAAAGCCACCTGTAATGGCACTTACCCATCAGTCAAAGCAGCCACACTGTTAATTATGCATAACTTTAAGCCTTAATATAATTTTAACGGGTGAGTTCTATAAAAATTCACCCTCAGAACGTTTGTCAGGGATGGGAAAATTACCTATAGAGACCAAAACTGTTTTTTGTACCAGGCTGTAAACATGTTTATTTCTGATGTGATATGGGGACTTATGGAGAATGACTTGTTCTGTAGCCAGCCTCAAATGGCCGTTCGAGGAACTGCAGTTTTGCTTCCACATTGGCTTCACTTCACAGACACAGAGGTTGTCGCTTGGGTTGCATTTACACTTCACATAACATTTTTTTAGCCATTAATAAGGTCTTTCTTTTATGATGCAAGTTGTTTTTGTCCCATCATGCATTTTGCTTAAGTTACGTGCTTTTTTTGATTTTATTGTTTCATTTTATTCTCTTACTGTCACATATCTGTTTCACGCCTTACTGAATGTTTTGGTTTCTGTCTACTATGTATACCTGAAGAAGAGTGTTACATAAAACCACACCATACATTACAGTCCAGCCTATTTTCATTATGTCTGACAGAGACAACAACAACAAGTATTTGAGTTTTGAGAGGACTTTCCATGGGACAAGAGACATGCCACAAACAAAGTGCTTCATTTGGGATGAATCTCGATGAACCCTTCCCGGATGAGGCAATCAAATGTAAAATGCCGCACTTCGGTGGCGGTGTGTTGTCCCTGTAGTGGGCGGGCAAATGGGAAACAGAGTGCCTAAGTGGATCAATAGCGATCTCAAACTGCATGATTGGTATTTTCAACTCTGGACTGTGTGCACCAATCATAGCCTCTTTTATTAGCTGATTTGAATCGCACCGTGCATCCCGATCAGTCAATTTGTGACTCGGCAAAAACAACAAACGGAGCTCTAAAGGACATGCGCAGGAAAAGACAACCAGTGTCAGTAAGGTGACAGAAACAGCCCATTAAAATCTTGAGTCTTAGCACCAAAAGCATAATTCTATATTCTGTGGACTGCAGCTAATGATCAAAGGTGGAGTGAGTGTTAGATTGTGTAAAAGAAAAATTACTGGGTAAATTGTGCTTTGCTGACCCTGCTGCTACCACTTTTCTAATTCTAATATCTCTCCTCGCCATCAAGATTGCTTTTCTTCCTCCTCTTCAGAGGATTGGGAACTTTGCCGGGAAAGCTGCCAACTCTCTGGAACTGATCATTCAATCTCCTACAACTCTTCTGCTTCTCATAAGCCCCCGCTTTCCTGTCTGCCCCTCTCTGAAGGCAAGGGACCCTTCTCTATTATTTCCTCATCTGATCTCCCCCGATGCACTCCCGGTGCTCATCGCAGCTCAACCCCTCTTCTGTTAATCCTGCCTTTCATCTGGCGCTGGGGGACCTTTCAGCCTATGGTTCACTTATGATATCAATCAGTTGCGCAGCTACCAACATGGCCTGACACACGCACGCGCGCGCGCGCACACACATACATGCACCGGTGATCCTTTGAGCCTCCAAGTGTTCGTCACAAAGGCGAGCAATACCTTCAGAGGAGAACAGCCTTGACTTTTAAATTATTAGGATCTGGATGTACTGGAGTACAGGGTGACATTAGCTCAGGTCATTTCTGGTCCATATCTGTTCACAGTACACAGAGACAACGAGAAGTCTGTCGAGGAGGCCTCTACAAATTCAGACTTTTATAAATAGAACAGCTGCAGGTTGTGTTTCTTGGAGGCATCACAGACTGGAGCCTGCTGGGATTGTTTATGTTCACAAATAATTCAATATTCACCATATTGAATATTCCCTGAGATCAGTGGCATAACATGGACTTCTATTTTGGGTGGATTTTCCACTTCAAATAATGCATTTGTCATTTTGCAGTCACCCACTCTTGGGCTTGCAGTATGTCTCTTGATGGTATTTTTTCATATTTTTGTTCTCCCACTGCTGGTAAACAAAGCGTTGTGTGTGGCCATTTAAAATTCCCTTTCCCTGCAAGAGCTACAAAACAGTGCAGTTGCTAGCATTTTAAAGCATTAGCCCCAACATGGCTATGAAAGCTTGTCCTGTCATGTTTCATCAGGGCATTGTCTAACTGGTAAAGGCTAACAAGGGTGAAGGCTGCGAGCGTACAGAGCCATAACCCAAACCCTCCCCCCTTTAGCATCGCTTCTGAGCCCCTTCCTACCACAGCCTTCACATGGCATGAGTGTCATGCAGATAGTGGCTCGAATTGAAAGGTTTATCCTGTAGACACTGGGAAGACAGGCAGTAGAAAATATGAGTCAAGAATGAGTGGTTTAGAGGATGGAAGGCTTGAGGGGGAGCATTAGCAGACAAGCATGTCAGAGGCAAAGAGAGGTTATGTTACAACACAGAGACATAATAGTGTTCAAATTGTGATGTTTATTGTGCATTTTAAAGTATTACTGTACTAAAACACTTTGATATTAACAATGGATCAAGTGATCGACCAACTTTCAACAACGAGTTTTAGTGTCTTTCAGCATTTTTTTTTTGAGCATCTTCATGCTTTGGATCTATGGTTCTCACTTTTACTGCTTTGATAGGCATCGTTTAAAACGCACTGATGAGCCCTCTGTGAGCTATCTGCCACACAATAAACAAAAAATAAAGTCAGCAACTAGCCAAAGAACATAGCATAGCATAGCATTTAGCCGCTAAAGAGCCAGATATTTGTCTTAGGACTTGATGGAAACCAGTGGGCTTACATTAGTCAGATACTCAGTACCAGGACTCGTAATGAAAGCTAATGTTGCTCGCTGTCTGTTGCATGTTTAACTAGGCAACTGTTAGCTAACATGTTTGATGTAAAGTGAAGATTTGACGATTTAGTGTTTGTAGGTTGCTGTGTTGCCTCCCCCCAAAGCCATCAACACAAATAAATATAATCTTTGTACGAAAATTGTTGAATCATAGACAATTTAGTGATTTTATTGCTAAAACCTTACTTTCTCTGCTATGACCAGTAGTTGATGGGGGCTAATGTTAGCTACCTTTATATTACCTCATAAATGCCTTAATTTCCTGACTGTATGATGATCTTCTACTTGTGCTACAATCACATAAGGTGTTAGCACATTTTTAGTATGTAGGTTTATAACAATAGTTAATCCTGCTAGTGGTCCCAATTCAGTCACTGTCAGAATAACAATGCCTGTAAAGAATATGAAGCTGAAACTGTTGACAATGAAAATGTGTTTTAAAAAAATCATTTAAAACTGCTATTAAAACTATTTTTCTGTCATTGTCGCTCACGGCCTCAAAGGGTTTCTGTGCTTAACTTGAGTATTAAACGTCTTCAAACTTTGATGATGACAAAATTAAAAGCGACAAATCACAATCTTTGATACCACAACCCGCCGCTCCACTGCACACAGGATCAAACCTTAAAGCAAGAAGCAGAAAATCATGTACAAAAGGATGCTTATTCCTCTGGACTGTATACAGATAGACCACATCCCCCATGTGTATGTCTGGCACTGCCCATAAGCAACCAGCCTCCAAACAGAGGACATAACAGCTGGGCAAAGCTCAGATATATTTGTTGTCCGGATTTAAGGGAGGACCTAAACAACTCCACTCTTGGCAGCGAATGAAAACGCAGCCACAGGCTTGTGATAAAAGATTAATTGAATAAAAATGGTGTTTCAGTCAATGGGAGAGAGAGAGAGAGAGAGAGAGAGAGAGAGGGAGAGCACAGCAGCATGTGGAAGATGGGGGGATTATAAGGTTACAGGAATGTTACTGAACAAACCCAGCACATTGACCATCCCCAATAGTTAAGGCCAACTTGGACTCGCCTTCAAAGAGTTGGCTTCCCTCCTAACAACGATACTAAGCCGGTTTGTGGTGTGTTTTTAGGTCCCTTTCTTCTTTCATTATTTATTTGCCCCCACCAGTTCACAACTGACTCACTCCATCCTAAGCTGTGAAGTCATATTCAGCCACATGAACAAGCGTTTTCAAAGTGCCTCTATTAGGAATTAAGAACAAATGTTTTTTTTTTTCTTTTCTCTTGTTTATTGTGACCTACATTTTGAAAAACCACGGTTGCTCCAGGCCATTTAACAAAAGTTAGAAGAAGATGGTTGTTTCTCCCATCTTGACTGCCAAAATTGATCAAGCGCTTTGTCGAATGCACACAAATAAAACAGCATTCGCATTGTTAGACTTGTTATATTAATCCCGATAAATGCAGATATTTAGTGGAACATATGTATATCAGCACGTAAATTACACCTTTTTTTAACGCTTTCTGTCGTGTCAAGTCTGTGACGAGCGCTGAATATCACGATGAAGGAGAACATGTCTCAACAGAGGTTGTGCAATCAGCTATTAATAAAGTTTCAGTCCTCGAAGCGGTGGATAAAACATGCAGGGTCACTTGGAGAACTTTTTTTATCTCTGCATATACCGAGGTTGTGTTAGAAACTCTTAGAAAAAAAGCCCAGCACGGATAGGACGCTGTTGCTGATTAGATGTTTCTGTTCTCCAACCCCAACAACAGGACAAACACTCTCTCTCTCTATATATATATATAGGTTTGTTTATCCGCTGGTGAAAGTATTATGTGCTGATCGTGGATTTCCATTCGTGGCATGCATTCTCAATTGTTCTATTTGTCAATCCGTATGAACTTTACCACCGCTGCCTTTAAAAGCTCCACAAGGTTAATTAGGAAGCAAGGGTAAACTTGGAGGGGAAAAGACATTACTTTTGGAGGGAAATTCAGAAAGGTCAGACATTTACTTTTGGTCACTATGTCCTAATGAAGGCAATATCCCGCTGGTGCAGAAAGGAGTTAGGAATAGTGAGGACTTTAATTATCTTGCACCCTTGGGTAAACGCAGGAGTTCATTATATCCAAATATCAAGTTGTAACAGCTGGAATCGAGCGCAACATCCTTTCAAGTGCCGGGCTCTGTTTTGACGTTTTTTTGGTTCAGACGTAGTTTAAAGATGAGACAAGATAGGCCTCACGGATACTCGCTGTGTTTACACGCTGTAATTTCTTCATTCTTGGCGCTCAGAAGTCACGTTGTATCTGGATCAGGCCTTTAAATGAGAAAGCTGGTGTTCTTCATCAGGTCTCAAAAGGTTCTCCTTCTTCCCTCTGGCCTCGTGCCCGGGCCTTCAGTTTCTGGCATCCACTGACTTGGCATTTCCAGCGATATTCCCAAATGGATCAATTTATTGCTACAGCTGATACCACACACACACGCATATCCCTCACACATATAGACTATACCTCATTAACTCGCAGACTTATCATGTGATTTCAAGCCGCTGCTACTGTTTTTTCACTTTTATGGAGTCAAAAGCATTGTGGGGAGGCGTCCCTTTCTGAGCGCGTTTCTCGCTTTTCATGCTGTCAACGTGTACGTATTGACAGGAGACAATGTAACACCTTTCTAGATGCTGCAAACCCCCTTGACAGGCAAGAATGATGCCGCTAAACCTTGACTATTTTAAGCCGCAACAGCTGGTATAGAGATGTTGATTCCGCTTCACCCAGATGGAGTTAACGGAGGGAAGGAAGGTGTGGAAGGGAGCTAAGGTACAGTTACTTTTTTTCACCCCTTCGTATAATGTGGCTTCATGTATGTGACAAGATTTCCCATATCCATAGCTATGTCAAACATATTTGCAATCCCATAATGGTTTCTCTCCATGTGGCTAATAAGGGTAGAAAGAGGCTGATCTTAGCTAATGCGTTCAGCCTCTCTCGTCTGAAACGGGGCGCGAACGCGAGGCGGTACATTCAGATTACGCTTTAATCCTGTGATGCACTGTATGTTCTTTTCCCCCCCCTCTGCGGACGTCCTGACAAACCGCAACCGAGCAGAAAAGAAATATCAAAAATCAAAACAGCCTTAAAATTTAGAGCAATTTGAAAAGCGCCCTCCTCCCCCGAGTCCCTAACTCAGAGCTGACACACTGTAAACTTTCCTGACATAGATCCGACACACAGCTTGCCGAGCACTAAAATTCGCACACTTCTGCACCTTTGCTCTTTAAAAAAAACACACACACACACACGCACAGCTTCAAACACATTTACACTTGCAACACACACCGGCATACGCGGGCACAATTGCACACCCCCAAACCTTTTGATGTGGGGAAACCAAGAGGCAGCTGTTAATTAAAAATTTGAAAGGATAACGTTGGTCTGAATGTATGTCTGTTAGACTCACAAAAGGCAAGTAATTAAAATTTGAAATGGATCCTAGTGCCCCTCTTTTCACGTCGCCTCTTCCTGCAGAGAAATGAAGGAGATCGAAATTAAAGCAATAACACAAGCGGCGGCGTATTTCAAAGTCAATGGCTTGAAGTGGTGAGTGGTATCTTCCTCGCCTGCGGTGCAAGAGTTCAGCGCGTGCTGATCAAGGCTGAGGGGTGGGTGGGGTGGGGGGGTGCCCGTCATGTTGTACAACAGGTGACTCTTCACGTTTCCAAATAAACCTGCGATATCAGAGACCCCCGTCATACTCTCTTTTCGCTCAGACAGAAGACAGAAGAGCCTCGGATCTGTAATTGGCAGACGGTTTTGACACATTCTATTCAAAGCAAAGCTGATAACGCTAACATTTTAAATTTACTATTGACTGCTTAGAAAGTTTAGAGTCAGAATTTTCTCCCGGCCTAGATTATACTACTTTATATCATTTACAAAGACCCAACAATTCCCACCATGAGCAAGCACCTGGCAACTTTTGTGTATGGTTTTTTATATGGTGTATGGTCTCCTGTACACATCTGCACTGACACTTTCCACATAAAGCAGGTCTAAACTGTATTCTTCATAATATTATAATTACAGAGACCCAACAGTTTCCACCATGAGCAAGCACCTGGCGACAGTAGCAAGGAAAAGCTGCCTTTGAGAGGCGGGACTAAGGCAACAATCGACGTTAAAGTTTGCAAACAAAACATCTTCAACATGGCCGATTTATTGGCAGTATGTGTCAGGTAAGTATGCATACAACACCTGAAAATAGGAATCACCGTGTTGTTGTGACCCACTCTTAGAGGAGGAAGGTGAGGTGAGGGTAACACACAGTATTCGGTTGCAATCCGCAATCAGACTCCCAGCGGTGCGAAAAGGGGAGAATGGGAAGGTTGACAGCGCCCTTTGCAACATAAGCAAATGGTCTCCTAACTGTCATGAGATACAGTCTAATTGGTGCACATGAATATGTGACATCACCTTTTTTTTTTCTTTTTTTTTCCCCCAGCTGAGCTCCACCCACTTCAAACCAGCGAGACGAGCACAGACAGAAATGTCAGAGAGATTCTTGCAACCGTGGGGTTCACGTAAGAGCTCATTATCATCCCGAGGAGCTGCTTGTGAAAATATATTTTCAGGTATGGTATATACTGTATGAAATGTTTATGGGTAATGGTGCATATAGTATATACAGCAGTAGCACCCAAGGATTTATTGTTTCTAAGGTTTGTGCGGCATTATGAATTCCAAACACACACGACTGAAATAAAACCTGATGACTGTATCTCCCAATTGTCACACACAGAAGAAAAAAAAAAAAACAGCATTCAGCCGTCTTTCTCCTTCCAGCTGCTCCTCTGTGTGGAAGTGGATGTTTCGCCGAGTGGAAAGCTGACACTACTCCTCATATTTACAAATCCGATTCATTGAATCAATATTGAACACTGCGGGTGCTGCTAAGAGCCCCATTTACCATAAACATCTCATTTCCTCCAGATCTGAGAGGTTGGAATTGGCATTTTGTGCGCCTGAGCTTGTCACTAGCTTTCGCAGTTCAAGCCCATCCGCGGCTAACCTAATGCCTCGGCTCTGTCAATGGACCATTCGCGTGTATTTATGTTGCTCTAGCAGGTGTCATTTACTCTGAGTAGATTGTGATATTGCGAGATTGCGTGGCTGGATCGTGTCTGTGGATGCAGATGAGGTGGGGGGGGAACAGATACACTGACGACGTTGCGTTTGCTGGTGATTTAATCAGCTGCTACAGACGTAAGGAGACTGAAATTGAAATACATCCACAGAAACACGTACTGTATCACAAAAGACCAAAACCTACAAAAGACCGAAGGTTCTTACTGATACCCTTTGGATCCTTTAAAACACTTTTCAAAAGAGTCAACCTTACAGTAAGAAAGTCAATGTAATCTTCAGATATATGGATATTAAAGCAATACACACTAAACTGTCAAATCCTCTTTGATCACTTTGTAATTAGATTTCCAAGGATACATTCTTTCATAGAAAATCTCCCATATATCCCCAAATACCCTTAGATTGAGTTGTAGTAGCCATATATTAGATATAAACCCATCATATTTTATACTGTGTAAAACAAAGGGACTGCCCTTGAGCAAATCAGCGCTCAAATTATGTTATTGGCCGCGACTGTGTCGTTTGTCTTTTTCGCAGCGCATCTGTCAGGTTAGTCATCAGTAATCACTCCAATCTTTTATTAATCGTACGCTCAGGCTCCGTATTTACACCTGCCAACGAGATCAGGCTTTCGGTTGTTGTGGTGTTTGTTCGTGATGTCGGCAGGATTATGGGAAAATGACCCAGCCAGATTTTCGTGAAACTTGATGGAACTCATTAAAATTCGGAGCAGGTACGTGAATTATCTTTGGCTTTCACGCTAAAGTAACTGAATATCACTTGTATCCACACCTGCACTGATACTGTAAATATATATTTATATATAAAATATATTAGATTTCACGCTGAAACAGTATATCTTAGCTTAATTAAAAAACACGCACCTTAATTAGGTTTATACTGCAATTACTGCTGCTACACAAACTGTATGTATGTTACTGTATCCATTACACACTGTTAATACTGTAAATATCATAATTCGTATTCTGCACTGTTATTTATATATATCTCTGCTTATATGTACATACTCTGCACTTTAATGCCTTTTGAACAATGCTAAACTGCATTTGGTTGTCTCAGTACATGACTCCAATGACAATAAAGTTGAATCTAACCTAATCTTATATGTTGCTTTAAGGGTCTAATTAGATTTTACACATTTATAAAGTGTTCAATCTGAAAAATAGGTGTTGGTTCATACTCTGTTTGAGTGTGGAGTAACCCAAAGGCCTCTCTGACTAGCCTGAAGCAGCCAGCGCACGCATCTTCAGGAGATTCGGCAAAAGGTTTGTCAGTCTAAATATTAAATCTGACACAAAGTCCAGGAAGCCACATGTGTTTAATGCCGTCAGAATTAACAATAACCCGCGTTTAGTCTCGTGACACCACATCACAGAGCACAATTAAACCCTAATCAACATTCTAATAGATGTGGGAATGCATGTTTAGTTGCTGCAAGCTTACTGCAGTCTACTTTCTGCAACCCATTAAAAAAAAAAAAAAAAAACTGAAGATCCTTGAGCACCCCGTTCTTTTCACTCCCAGTAATTACTGGGTACCAATAACTCAATATTGCAGCCATATCGCTGGGGGGCTGTTTTGAAACCTCAGATTACAGACGAATTGATTTGTTGGAGGACACCGAGGTCCGTCCACATGGACTGTGAGGTTGGTGTTGCCATAGCTACGGTGCCGTTTGCAAAAGATGTCTTTAATTGCTTGATTAGTCTTTGAAAGGCCAGTGATAACAGCATGATGTAGCATTATGAACACATGACTTGTCTGCCAAGAACACCAGTGATATTCAGACTATATCAGCGCTAATCTCAGACTCGAGGCCGTTGGCAGGCTACCAATTTACTTGCCATGTATGTTTGTCAGCTTTGTCACTTCATGCATGTATGAATGTTCAGTGAACCAATTTTCTCTACGAACGTGTGGAATTATGTGTGTGTGTGTAGGTGGACGTGGATATGTTTGGAGCTGCACTGTGCGTTATGGAAACGATATTTCAGGAATCGCCGGCCTTGTTTGTTCTCCAATTACGGTTTTCTTCAAATATAAAACGCTGAACATTAAACAAACAGATCCAGTGTTGTCCGCACGTGCTTTTATTTCATCAGTGTTACTCTTGAACGGGCGCAGCAGCAGTTTTGTCATCGGTTCTTTCATGTTTTTTTTCTCCTTAATCAGCGTTCTCGCTTCACAACGTTGGGTCTTTGAACTGAAAGGCATAGAGTAAGTTAAAGCTCCTACTGTATGCGTGGATATAGAAGAATCCTGACTATTAAAAACACAAGCAGACTACAGAGTGTAGTTTAAGGTGTGCCCACTACACTTTGAATGACCTTAACAGTCTGTGTGTAACTATAGGACCCCGAGCGAGTCCTGGCTGACCCCAGCCGCCCCCTGAACTCTGATTTTGAGTTATTACCACCAGGCTGCAGATACAGTCTGCCAAGATTCAGGACTAACAGATACAAAGACTGTTTCTCCTCCTTAACAGCTCCATGTATTGGCATGTATTTATATTGTTCATTTACTGGTTATCAGTTATCTACATTTGTGTTATCTACATCTGCGCCACAGATCGCCCCTTGGAGAGAATAAAGATTATCTTGAACCTTGAACCTCAAAATCAATGTAGGAACACAAAACGTGCAGCGTTTCCCTCTGAAATCCGGAGGCGTAGAAAGAAATTTTTAAAAAGTACCTCAGAATTGTACTTCAGCACAAGAGTAAATGTGCTTGTGCTGCCAAGTCCATGGAAAAAGACACTCCGATAACTTTCTCTGTGAGATAAGCATAAATACATTGAATTATTTTGAAGAGGGATTAAGAAGACTATATCACAAATATGTGTATTAAGTCTGAATGTCAGAAACTTTGGAGTACTGAAATGTTTGTCTTAGTAATTAAATAGTTCCTGGTTACATTTGTATCCAGAGATGAAATCAGCCATGACGACGGATGGAGGATTCTGACTGGACATTTACTGATTACGTTCAGCAACAAAATGTACTCATATTGAAACAAACATAACCGTTCGTGCTGGATTCCCTGTCGCAAACATGTCTTTCCTTCCAGAGTTAGCAGGCCGAACATTTCACATCAGTGTGCCTCAGTATACAGCGGCTGCTGATCGTGCAGGTTCTACTGTATTACAGCAGCATGTGAGGAACCCCTTCTACCCTGACTGCGTTCAATGAATGACCTTCTATACATCCCAGGATTTGTCGGGAACAATGACAAAGAGTCAGTGGGAGGAATGTGTGGAGGTGGTGGTGGGTGGTGCTCCATTCAGCTGAATGAATGCATCCCTACTGAGCTTTTGGCTGGTGGAGACACGGCGAACCTGAAGTGGCTATAGCCCTACTGTAAATCATAATGCCTCCCAGTGCTCTCTGCCTCTCCTCCATTGTGTCGGCCCTGTTCGCTCTGCTACCCATGTGTCAGAACGGCTCACGTCCCCGGCATGCAACATCTCTCCCCTGGCGGCTGCCTCTTCCTGTGAGCTTCACGCGGGCTTGTCTGTTTCGCTTCCTCTAACGCCTCGCGTCGCCCTCTCTCTCTCTTTCTCTCTCTCCCCCCCACCTCTCTCTCACTTTGTCTTCAGCCGTCAAGCGCTCTCTCCCCTCTTCCCTCTCCTTTCCCCCCCTTCTCCACCTCCACCTCCTGTGATTTTCTGCCTGCTGAATATGCAGGGCAGAGAGTGACACGCTATTGTAACAACGTCTCATCGCGTTGCACTGTCCGTCCAGACTTGAAATGAGTCCAAAGAGCAGGAGAGAGGGGGAGAGAGAGAGGCAGGGGAGAATAAAACCCGGGGTGGATTGTTCTGTCTTTAAGGAGCTGATGATGTAATGCTTTTCTTTAGGTTTGGATACATTTCAAGCTCTTTCCTGCGAGCAAAAATAAAGACCAAAAAAATAAAAGAAAAAAAAGCAGTGTCAGCTTCCCTCAGTGAACAATAAAGCATTTTTGCCGGTTTTTGATCTGTGCCACGTTTGAACTGAAAAACAGGCACGAATCCAGTCGCAAGACACAGAATCAAAATATAGCTCGCACAGTCGAGCTTTGTTTGCTCATTTTTATTACCAAGGACATTGCACTGCCACTTTTCATACTCCCAAACTTTCTCTCTGTCTGCAATTTTTTTTTTTTTTCCCCTCCCCGGAGATGACAACATGTTCCACACTGTCCTCTTTTGGATGATTAGGAAACTGCAGCCCCTCGGTGTTGAACGGGGGAGAGAGGAAAAGGAAATGATGGACAGAGCGATAGGAAGACAAACAGCAAGCGTTTCTTGCTCTCTGCAGACTCCTGAAGAATGCGTGCACAGATAAACTGTATTGCAATGTCAGCGTGTTTATTTGACTTTGACTATCAACATCAAATCAATTTCTCAGAAAGCACTTTTTCCTCTCTGTCTCTCTGTCTCTCTCTCTGTTGCAGGATATAAAAAGAATTGTTTGTGTACAGTCAGCACTAAACAGATGGGTTTTTGTAGCCTGGATTTCAACACTGTGACTGTCTCTGGTTCTGTAACTATAACAGACTGTTCCACAATATTGATGTATTGAATGGACCCTGCTGTCTTTTCCTCTTCATCCTGTGTGTATTTGCGTTTGATGATTATAACGCTACGACCTCGGGATTTGTGTAGTCCGGCGCTGGAGTCGCTCTGTCTGCTCGTCGAGTACATGCAAAGTGATAATCAGTGTCAGTCGTGATCACAGCAAAGGCTTTCTACCAGGGTGATGTTTCTACCTTGCATCAAAGCCGCGAGCACTCTGCCTCGGCAGCATGATAAATGGCTCTGCTGGGAATAAAAAGTCACATCTGGGTCTCACCAGGGAAGGAGAGCTGTACCCTTTCAGGATGTACTGCTGTACAGTATTCAAACTCAGGGGTAAGGGCATCGTGTTGGGATTATGTTTGCTATGTTTACAGCAGTGGTGGACAGTAACTAGGTAACTTTCCTGAAGTTCACATTTCAAAGGGAAATATTGTACATTTTTACTGCACGACATTTTTTCAACATCTATAATTCCCTGCAAATTAATATTTTATATGAGAACTCAAAAAATATGTGCTTCAACGGCCAGACAATGGTTTCAAGGTTGAATGGTTATCAGTAAATTAACACTAATTAATGGTTTTACAGATTTTTCACACAAACAAAACAAAACAAAAAAAAGGACATTTCAGGTTCTATCAGCAGATTAATGAGAATAAATTAACGTCAACTGTAGCCCCATGAAATAATTATGAAATAATAAGCAATTATCCAACAGTATAATATGTGTGGTATAACAGTCACAAGGGCCATCTGTCCACACTGAGTACAACTTTTGGTAATTAAATTTTTTTTTAAAAAAACACCATCCACCATCCTGTTTCACCTTCTAGGTTAACGTTAGCCTGCTGAGCTTTTAGCGGCGGTAACGATAGTGTCTTTGTTTTGTGGGTTGTTTTTTTTTTTTTGGGTGGGGGGTTCTGGATTTTTTCTGTAAAAAATAAAAGAACTTCTGTTGTAAAGCATTCAAATCCTCAAAACTCGATTTCAACCATGAGCTTAACGTTAGCTTCACAAGGCTTTAGCAGAAATAACGTTAGCGGAGACACTGATGGAAAAAACTGAAAGTAGCAGTGTGTTTGATTAGTGGCATCGGATGGTGACGTTAAGGATTACAACCCTGTCCAATCACCCTCCCGTTGCTAGCCTGAAGGTCAAAATATGGTGGCCGCGAAACATGCAATATACCTCCTCTTTAGCTAGTTTGGTGTGTCCGTTCTCGGATGTAGAAACACGGCAGTGATGGACTCATATTACAGACAAAAAAGTCTCATTCTAAGGTTATCAGAACATGATTCTTATATTCAGGTGATTAAACACTAATGGAAACATAACTATCTACAGTATATTATATTCCATTTCTGCCATACTGTAAATAGAGCTCGCTAAATCATACAGATTTAATTAACATTATAAAATGGGACCTTGATCAACAGATAATGTAGCAAAGTGACCCTAACCTTCAAGTGGATTTAATGTGAAATTACAGTTTTCAATGTGTTCACTTTTACTTGTTATGTGATAGTTCTAGAGGGTAGCATTCCTCCACTCAAATAAATGACCTGCATAGTCCATCAGAAATATAATTAATGTTAGCCTACTATATTATAATTTGCCAGGGTGAGTCAGCTAAAGCATCTGAAACATCTGTTGTGGAAAAGGTGTACCTACAGTAAGGTTGAACCAATAAGCCAAAATAAACAAACCCGTGTGCAATCATTACATTGCCCAGCATGCTCCATGTCCATGTGCCCCTGGCTGGTAATAACCTTTAGCTAATTACTATTTCTCCTGCATCTTAATATCAGTTCATAAAGCAATGCAGCACTAATTAGGGAAAGAGAGTGAGATGATATCCAATTAGGGGCCTGTCTGTCGTCTCAAAACAAGTGAGCCGACCCAATTCATCTTCACCTTGTGTGCCCCACAGCTACATGGTCGGAGGGTGAGAGTCTTTGAAAGGATGGCCAGTGTTCCCTGATGGTTTACACTGTTACCCAGTCAAAACATGTCAGCGGAAACAAAGTCACGGTGGCGATGAGGACAAAAACCGATGGGGGGATCAGCGGGTGTCTTTGCGGACTTTGGCAGAGGTCTTTCTTTTGAATGCGGAGGAATCTGAAAAGGCACTTGCTAGGCAAAGCAGAGGTGCTTTTCAGCGGATTTATAAAAAGTCAATTCAGAGGAAAGAACTTCCCCCACCTCAAAATAACAGCATACATTTTACAGATTAACCTGGAGCTCACCCAGCATACAAATTACCTTGCAGTCTTTAAATTCCAAAAGCCAAACAGCACTGACCATCGCACCCAGTTTTCTATGGTCTTTGAGCACCCTAATGCCAAACTAATTACTTAAAATAATAACACTTATTAAAAACCACTGAATCAAGGTAGAGCTATATTTAGTGGAGGAGGGAAAAGAAGTTAGAAAAAAAGAAATAAATCGCTCACAGGAGCAGAAAGAAAAATATTCATCAGGTTCTTCTTCTGCAGTACCTGCAAGTCACGCAAGAATGGTCTGCCCTGCTGGTCATTTCCTGTTTTAGTAGAGGCTGGTGGGCGCCAAACAGGCCCTTTACAGACTAGAATCAGATTAGTGTCATGGGGCCAGCTGCCGTGAATGGGAGTCATGTCGGTGGGTGTCTGCGAGGGGTCCGCCTGTCACCACCCTGTGTCATTTCAGCCTGATGGCCTCGTCCCCGTAGACATCAGAGAGTAGCCGATGTAATCTGCAGTCATTCAGCGGTGACCTGGAGAAATGGAAACCAACGCCGGCGTGGAGAAGCGAGGAGAAGGCTGAGACCGAAAAAGACTGAGCGATCCGGCCGGCCCATGTATTTATCTACCTGACACTGTGAACTCTGCGAGACCCGAAGAAAACCATCCCTCATCTTCCTCCTCAGCCGCACAGAATCCTAATGCAAGCAGCGACGGAACGGCGGAGACGTGAGGCTGGAGAGCACTCGTCTAGTCGACAAAAAACGATACATTAAGACATATGCTTACGTAATTACAGGAATCGCTCCGGCATTCTCTTAGATCTCAACATATACACTTTAGGTTCTGGTAAATAGTCAAAGTGGCTTGGACTGCTCCTGATCTGACTGATAATGAACTCATTTGAATATTTTCCTACCCTAGTAATTACAATCTAATCGGAATTGATGGATCATTTGGGCCCAACCTCCATGAAACATTCATTATTACAAGCCTCAACACATGGTCGTAGCGTTTTCCACATCAAACACCGGCGTTTAGAACTAGGAACAGACTAATGAGGTGGACAGCACATACAAATGCATGAAAGCAGCTACTACATGTGTGCTTTGTGCATATGCATCGGTCATGCTTCTATCTCTGCATGCCAAATTGAACGAGTCAAGGACACAGGGAGCGGAGGGGGAATCCAGGCTGTATATTGAATATGTAAACTCACAACAGGTGTATAGAAAACACATAGAATGCCTTCAAAGCCTGAATGGCTTTGCCCTTCCAAACAACATATGGCAGAGAAACATGTCTTATCTATTGACGTATTAATGTATTCAACTGCATTTTATTATTAGAACAAACATTAACATAATTTTCCACTTGGCAGCTGTCCAGCCATCTTCAGTATTGAGACTGATGGCAGCTTGGCTTGCCTTTCTCCAAGTCCCTGACCTGCATTCTCAATGGCCTCCTAAAAAGGAAAAAAAAAAAAAAAAAAAGAAAAGGCTTGGGGCCTTACGGCGGCAGAGGGGATTAGCCATGCAAGCACTTCCTCCATTTTGGAGATTTTGTTATTGAGTTGCACTTTGCCAATGCTAATTGCCTGTGCCCACGCAGGGTCAAAGAGGGCCACCTCCCCATTGGGATGGATCTCTCCACTTCATCTGGACATTATATTACCTCCGGCCATGATTTGCGTCAGCAGGCTTGAGTTTAATTCCCCTTAATCACATTCAGGCACCCTGGAAGAATCAATAAAGACACAACAGTCAGGGCCATGCTTTGTCCAACAATCCATTACGGAGATAGAAGCCTTAGCAGGCTACGCCGGTGAACTTTATCGTTCCACGGTATAAAATCAAATGATGAAATCAGTGATATTAACACGGCCAGACATTTTGCTGACTTCTTAACAAGTGAAAATTAACATGGCTGCAAATATGTTGCAACAGACTCCTGACTTTGCGTTCTGCTGAGGTGATGTGTCCCAATGTGGGTTGTCATAAAACAGCTTTTGTGCAAGAAATAAAGACGTAACGTGAGCGAAAGCTCCAGAATTGCTGCTAAATTTAACTTGTGACGGGACTGTTTTCTGTCTGTAAGTCTGTAAATAATTACACAAAACGATTCACAACGACGACAATAAAAAGGGCTTTAAAAACAAAGCAATCAATAAGGTAGAATACAGATTTTCTACCAACGGACAAAAGGAGTAACATCCACAATTCAGTGACAGTTCAGTAAAGATTTCCTCCTTCTGTGTACAGAGATAAGTTCCCACCCCTTACGAACCTGAATGGGCTAAGCAGTTTAGCAAGTGGATGGATAAATTAGTGCACAACTGAGTATAAAGTCAAAATTATCCTGCATATTTAAAGTCTGTGTGATGTAAGAACAAATATGTGAAACAGAGTGTCAAAGAAGACTCTGTCTGTCTCTAATAGGGGTGCAGGGATTATGTTCAGGGTGGCCTCAGCGTGTCATTGAGCCACCCTTTAAGGACCGCCCACAAAATCCTGGACTGAAAACTGCTGAAAAACTGTTTTAACTTCTTTTCACGTGTTTTCAGCAACTATTTTCCAACATACTTAGTGTGTTTAGAAAGAAATGCAAGAACTGTCTTTACATGGACTTTAAGATACTTAGCGTATCATCACCATGACATCCTGAACTGGATCTGTCAGCTAATATTAGCGACCAGAGTGGTAGCAGGTAACATGGAGACATTTACAGGTCAAGTCTTGGCAACAACTACTTGAATATATATGTGCGTGCGTGTGCGTGTGTGTGTGTGTGTGTTTGCTGTACATTGCATTACAGACAACATGCGAACAGATTTGTTTGTGTTCGGTATGACTTTAATGCAATATGTCACAGCTGTTCAAATTAGCAACATACTGCACATGTGGCACATCTGATGTGATTTATTGTCATGATAATAAATGAGACCACTAATCAAGCTGAGGGA
Organism: Protonibea diacanthus; assembly: GCA_028641955.1. Classification (NCBI taxonomy): domain Eukaryota; kingdom Metazoa; phylum Chordata; class Actinopteri; family Sciaenidae; genus Protonibea; species Protonibea diacanthus. The sequence goes on from CM053998.1 coordinate 6,845,069, forward strand.
AGAAGAGAAGGATAAACAGCGGGTCTTGAACCGTGCTGTAGATCCATAGTGGCTACTCTAAAAATAGATGTACAGTAGGTGGACGGTATGTGCGTGATTAATCTCTGCTATCTCAGCCTGTCTTCAACTATTGTGAACTCTAACCTCCATCAAAACTGAGCATGAAATGCAACATCATTCCCTCGCAGGCATCCTATCCTGCGAAGGTGGCCTGCCCCAAAGCATAAAGCCACCTTAAGCTACAAGAGGAACAAAAGAGGATAGTTAAGTCAGCTAATTAACAACACGGTTGCAGCAGAAATGTCTGCCGAGGAAGTAATGCATCACTTTGAAAATAGCATGATAATGCTGTTTTGTCATTTGGCTTGAGAACAAGGCATTTTAGCTTTCATGGGTGAAATGTTTTTTGAGATGCAGATTGCTCGCACGCGGCACTCCTGAATCACTGAGGCGTTTAAAGAAATGTAAAATTAAAGTGTCTTCGAAAACAAGGGTGCTTTTTGTTTTAAATCAAGTGAAAAAGAAAAAAAAAAAAAAAAACGGGGAAGAGAGACTAAAAGGGTAATGACACCAACACAAGTGATTTTAAAGCAGGATTACTTAATTGTAGTGCGACAAGCTGTAAACACATCATTGCCCAATGTATTCGAATTAGCAAACAGTCGCTTTTTTTTTAACACATTTAGCAGACATGGAGCAACATTAGCATTCATTTAAAGTCCTTGTAAAGTATGAATAAATGTGATCTGAGTTTGTCAGACCAAAGAAGAAAGTGTTATTAAACACCCAGATGAATTGGAATGATAAAAAATATCTACAAGTTTATGAAATTAGGTGTCAAAATCAGGTAAAAATGAATTCTCAGCTCCAGGACTGTGGGGGCGTGTCCACTGAATGTGCTGAAGCCACGCCCACTCGTGGGAGCAGTCAAGCAGCCATTTTGAAGCACCTGAAACATGTCAGATGAGTTCAGAAAATGACATGACGAACTTTGAAACACTCTGAGCGAGATGAGTTCATCTCTATCTCTCTGCTCAGGGTGGCCTCAGCGTGTCATCGAGCCACCCTTTAAGGACCGCCCACAAAATCCTGGACTGAAAACTGGTGAAAAACTGTTTGAACCTCTAACTCCACATTTCAGTGATATATCATTCAAAGTCTTTTCACATGTTTTCAGCAACTATTTTCCAACATAGTTAATGTATTTTGAAAGAAATCTCAGAATTGCCTTTACATGGACTTTAAAGGTAATATAATACACTAATTTAAGCTTATTTCTTTTGGCCTCTACCAATTCCTAAGAAACATATCTGGTTGATTGCAGGCCATAAAAAAAAACAAAACAAAACCGTGAGCTGAAAGACACCAAAATTCTTGTTTTAGCACCTTTTACATTACACTTTGTCAATTAATCTATTGTTAATATAAACATTTTGATTAGTGCAGCTTTAATTTTAGTTTGTGCGGATTTATTTTGTACGTTAGAATATGCTCCTATATGTACATGGGTGGTTCTGACTTCCAGAGATAGTATTTTCTTGTATTGATTCACAGTGGTGTCCCCGCAGTTCACCAGTGTGGCCAACCAAGGACTGAAGCACATAGTATTTTAATCTGTCAAGATGTCACCAGCTCCGGACAAGACGGAGAAGAGAGATGGGGGTATAAAGTTTGGATGGAAAGGGTGAGATGACACTCAACAGTCAATGCCTTGTGTGCTCAATTGTGCAGAGCGCGCGCACACACACACACATGCATGCACCTGCACAAAAACACACATAAAGCCTGCCAGTCAGTCAATCCGTCAATGTCCACTTGAGGGACTCGACTTCTGCCCTTTATATCCCCACAGACATCTCAACATAGCTTACTGAGTTGTACAACAGTCTGCTGGCAGTGCTCCGCCTCATAGTCATACCGTACAACTGTGAGCTCGTGACCTCATCGATGGTGAGTGTCGAGGATGCAGTACATGTTGTGTGGTTTGATAATTAAGATTGACAGCACCGCCGTAATAATATCAGGTAAAGTTGTTCCGCTTGCTACATTTTACCTTTTTTTTGTCGTCAGGGCATTAAATCAACGCATTCTGGACCTACTGCAACTTTAAAATTAAACTTGCCTGTTTCTATTTGTCAGCGTCGATGTTGCCAGCTGGGGGTTTTTGTCGTAACAGCTGATTCCCAAGACAGCCGCGGTGATGCTGCAGAATGAGCTCCTGAACAGCTTTGATAGGCAAACATGCCAAAAAAAAAAGGTGAAACTGTAAATTAAAACATCGCTTTTAGGCTGTAAGTTTAAACCTTATGTATGCAGCGTGTTTGTGTACACAACTCAGAAGAAAGTTGTCTCCAAGGAATAGTCTGGATGGCATTCCTGGGAGATCGCACTGTTACTTAATATAAATTGGAACGAGAGAGGCGGCTGTTTCACAAAAAACAACTCGGGCCTGTATTATCTGTAAAGTGACAAGGCTCATCAATCAGTTTCTGCAGAGGTTGACTGATGTAGACATTTGCATACGAAACATAAAGCCTTTAAAAATTTTGGTATGAAGCCAAAAATAATTTCATCAAGTTGCTTGAAACTGGTGGAGAGATGACATAGGTAGTGCCGTATTTGTCCCAAGGGCAGTGACTTGCACAGTTCTGTCCTAACATTTTACAAAGATGTATATTTAAAGTGTAAGAACGAAGATAAAACGCAATTTTCACAAAAAAAAATCAATAAAAAGAGGAAGAGCAATAAGATAAATTACAAAACCACATAAATAAGACTTGATACTCTGACTAGACTTTATAAAAACTCATTAAGTCCTCCTCCATGCCCCTGGAAAAAAAAAACTTTTAAGAAAAAAAAAAATCCACAATGCTTCTGTCTTTTTTTATGAGAAAATTACCACCTGTTTGGCTGGACTTAATTACTTCTATGCCTATAAAAATAAAGATGAAATGTGGCGTTGCATTTAATTGAAATGTCTTGCAACAGGACTGGTTACATCATTCCCCGTTAATGGAGCTCTTATGCTCAGCGATTTCCTCTTTAAGGGGACGAGACGTCTCGGTTGTTCGAGATGTTCTCTGCGAGGTGTCTTATGAGGCCCCTGAGGCCACGAGCTAAAACCCAGTCATCTGACAATTCAATTGTTCTTTATGCTACCACTGTTGCTGCAGTTTTGACCTCTGCAGACTTCTCCGTGCACCGTGGAAGTAGATGAACTTGTGCCAGAAATGCGTACTTTGCCTCACGGGTGAGCGTTGCGTGAACGCCAGATACGTCTCCCTGACAATAACCACATTGGGCAGGTGTTTATCGGCCTGGTTGGATCTGGAACAGTATTCTGTTCTTAAAGGGTAACTCCATGCTGTATGTTGTATGGAGGAGCGTTGCTTTTCTGACCTCTGTGTGTCAGAAAGACCATCCAATCACAACCATGGTCACGGCTCCACAAGTTGGCAATGCAATTTGGATGACTAGACCGGTTCAGTTACTCCTTGAATATGAATTTTGAAGTACGTTATACTTTATACTACCATTTCAGAGGCAAGGTTTATAGTTTTACTCATCTATATTCTGCCAGAGTCAGATTTTACATACAAAACATAGGATTATGTCATAAAACGTACATATTACGTGCATTACACTAAAGATGTAAAAATTCCAGCAACACTTGTAGGATAAAGAACAACTTGTTTTACACATGTTGGTATTGATAAATGGTTTTTAGGCCAAAAAAAGGTAAAATCCATCTATTTTCCATTAGCGCAGGGGGCGAGAGACAGCTCGCCAGTTCTTCACAGGGACAACACAAAGAGACAAACAACTAGTCACGCTCATTCACATTTATGGGCAATTTAGAGTCACCAACTTATTATTTTGCATGTCTTTGGACCATGAGAGGAAGCCAGGAGAGAAGCCATGCAGACATGGGAAGAACATGCAACGTGTAAGGCACGTGAGGCGACAGCGCTAACCATTGCAAAGCGAAATGGAAGGATACCAGCATTCACATCCACTGGATGCTTTACATAAACATTACAGATAGATCACATCAACATGCAGAACGGTGACTATTCATGATGCATTTCAGGTGTTTCAGGCGCAATTAAATTCATATTATAAAGCATGTCCAAAGATACATACTTCAGCCCCTGAACATCATTAGCAAAAACATGCTAATCACATAATTCATACCATTTTGCCGCACTTTATTATCGGCTTTGGTAACGCAGCAGATATCTAGTCAGGCATGCCATTTTTCTCACACATTCTAATAACTAAGCTCAGGTATGCTGCCTCATTATGTGAAAAAAAAAAAAAAAAAACTATATAACATTGTACACACTCCAACTTTAGCCTCCATGTTTTTTTTTTCCAACTCAACTCTGTGCTACTAATTAAGAGCCAACCTTTTGTTTCCTCAGGTAAAAGTGAAAGAGCCAGAGTTATCTCGTTGCCCTCCTGTGCAGCTCCTGCGCAAGCATAAAGTTAGTGCTGCCTAGAGAGAGAAACAATTAGATCCAACACTAGCCCCCATGCAGTGATAAATATATTACTTTTGAGAAGCAGTCAGCTTAATGGCTCGCTAAGACATTAAATATAAAGCAAATATTGACAGTCTGGGAATATGTGTTGTGGGTGTGGTTTCCAAAGGAAAGAGGTGGTTTCAGCGACGGGGAGGTGTGTGTGTGCGTGCATGCGTGTGTGTCTACTTTGTTGGTGGCTCATCTATAATGTACAAAGACGATTAAGTTTGAGCAGCGGCTGGGGCAGATAGACAGTCAGTTGAGTGGTGAGGTGCAGATAAGAATGAATGCAAATATATGGCAAGAGTGACAGATTAACCTTGGACAAGGTTGAACATTAATGCCGTGAACAGGCAGGGAGCACTGTGGTGCCTGCTGAGGTAAAAAACACACACACACACACACACACACACACACACACACACATATGCGCGCACAAAGGCTGTTTAACACCCACACACAGTTTACAGACAAGGGTGTGGGCATGCATACAAGACGAGCACACACTCACTCACGTCCACACGGTGATGCGCGTTATCTGTGTACATGATTGATAATTGATTATTCATCAATCACGGCGTTCAATGTTCAAAAGGAAGAAGGACGAGACGATAAGTTCTTTAAGTCGCATTGATTTCAGGTACACTGCTTCCTTTTTTTGTCTAAATATAAACGGCCATCTAAATACGGTTCGTGCTCTCTCGGCGCATTAGATTTCTCGCTCCAGTGCATCGTGTACGTGGGCGCAAAAAGTTTATTGAAGTCAAGAGTCTGGACTAACACTGCCGGGTCCATTAAAATAGAATTTCTATTTATGATCACTGATTGTTTATTATAATTAAAGCTGTAATCCTGAAAATATTCATGAGCTCAAAGCTTGTAAACGTTGTAAAATTCCTGGCATTTTTCAAAGTTGGAAACTTTCTGTGGGAATTAAAGGAAATTTATGCTAATTAATTTAGGAGAATAAACAGGAATGAATTGGCAATTTACTAAATTGAAGGTTGGACCTTAACAGGGAGGTTAAGGGCCTAACTTTCCTGTTAAGGGAAATTTCATTGACGCTTTATGAGGCTATCTTATCATGCTAGCTTACCCCCAATTACTCAATTAGCCCCAAATTTCCCGTTAATTCCCATAAATTTCCAGAATTATCATAGACAGTTTTCAATTTGGAATATTTCAAAAGTTCCCTAGCTTAACATCGCATGGAAAGATTATGGAAATTTACCAGACATTTTCCACCCTCTTTGCATGTGGTATTCTTGGTCAGCATTTCTCCGTAATGTATTTATATTCTGTAATCACCTCACTGCAAAGTAGTCCTCCGCCACTCTTGCACTGTGTTCTGGCTGTCTACAGAAGCGTGGGGGATTTACAGGAGACAATGCATGCATGTAATCCACCTCATCCTCACTTTTTGTCCCGTTTACTGTTGCCTTTCTTTCCACCATGTCAGAATTTTCTGAAGTTACTGATCAGTTCTTAAAACTGTGTGCACAAAACCAGGCGTCAGTCACTTCCTTGCATGCAGTTTTTTTTTTTTCTCCCCCTCTGTTCTTAATTTTTGCTACAGAGTAATGGAGTGAGAAGGAGCAGCCGCAGCGAGCTGTTAGATGAAGAGCTGCAGGTGACAGGCCTCCAACTTCTTAATAAGGTAACAAACTTTCCTGTGCCCTGCTGTTATTAAAATAAGGGAAGTTTGGCTGCACTGTAATAAGATACACCGACTGCCCTTCCGACCAAGCACTCGTGCTCAACGGTTGTTTGCCATAGCATTAAACCGCGCTTGCTGTTACTGTGGTAACCGTACCAAATCAGCCATGACTCAATTTTTAATGATTAACACTTAAAAATAATCCATTAAAGGAATTATGTAAAATATAACACCCCCGGTGCATAGAAAAGTATATGTGCACAGGGATTTAAACGATATCACACATGCAGAGTGAAGGATGGACTTCAGACATGCTGTTAACACGTGAACACACACATGCAGAGCGTCCTGTATGCAGGAACAGGCTGAGGAAAATCGCGGCAATGCACGCTGCCATTAAAGCTCGCTGTTATACAAAGAGACAAACAGTTTAAGGGGCACGTTAGATGATTTTACCAACGTAGATCATGCCGTTACACAACTGTCCCCTCCCAGCTGGCTTAACACGGTGCTAATCCAACCCTTCACAGGTTCTAGCGGCATTAGGCAGTGTCTCTTTCCAACAGTGCTATTACATACTGATTACTTTCTTGGAGGGTGACAGCAGAGAGCTAGCTAACCCACACTGCAGATGAATGATAACAGCTCTCTCTCTGTCTCTGTCTCTTCTTCTCCCTTTCTTGACGTCACATGCAGGGAGACAGTATCTAGGAGCAGGTAAAAATAGTGCGGCAGAGGTAGGAGACATCAGGTTCTGATGTGCTGAGCAGATGGAGAGAGGAAACGGTGAATACCAATAAAGCAGATGGATTTGGCCTGGGTGGCTCTTACTGTACTGTATTTGTCATGTTGCTCTGTGCCGAGTTCTTTCGAGGCCCCAGGATATGAAAACCTGGGCCGGTATGTAAAAATGAAGATGGAAGCGGTGAAGCTGCAGGCTCCTGTTAGGTGACTTAATCTTGCACTGAGTGCTGCGGTGTTATTTTTATCATAGCAAGTGAAAGCATGCTATCAGTGATCAAATCAACAACAGCGTATAAGCCAGCAAGCTGTTTCTATGTACTATGTAGCGTTGAATTCAAAGTGTGTGCTGTGGGAAATGACCGTTAAAAAGATAAATATCATGCAGTCAGACTGGTTCTTTTAAGAACGTGGTGAAATAATCATCTTTATGCATACATTACCAAAGAAGAACACACTGTCTTATGATTGAGACAGACGTTCCAGTTGGTTCTATAGTGTTTGAATTAAAAACTGCACGTTGCTGCATCATTTTGTGCAACAAATACACAGGTTTCCTCTCAAGTTAAAGTGAAATATAACAAGGTTAACAATGCACTTAGCTCGCCTACCGCCCTGTTTTTGTCTTTGAGACCAAATAAAATTTTAATTGAGTTCACTTTTGTTTTTGGCACCAGTGATGGCACTGTTGGCCCGTGAAAAAACTTCCTTGAAGAGGCAGAAATTAAGCAACAGTCAACATTAAAGTTTGTAAGCAAAACACATATTAAGTACTGTTTATTAATTCTTACTAATTTACACTAACACTACAGGTAATTTAGGGTGGCAAGGAAAAACTTACTTTAAGAGGCAGAACCCATGAGCAGAACTCAGCTCATGGTAGGCATGTTAATATTTGTATTTGCATGTGACCAGTTAATATTTGAAAATTGAATTGAAATATATATATATATATATCATTAGCCTGAACTACACTTTGTGTTTTAAGCTTGTTAGCCACTGTTAGCACTCAACAACACTCAAAACTAAGATGGTGGACATGGTGAACGTTACATCTCAACATCAAGATGTTAGGATGTTGCCAAAGTATCTAGGTGCTTTACAGCAGGAATGAAAAATCACAATCTACAACTAGCATGGCAAAATCTGATTTCCTGATGATGTCACGCTGCACTTCTGTAATTGCACACAGTTCAAAAACAAGTCTGATTCACTATCTGAGCTTCTTTTATAGAGCGAGGAAACACAGTTCATCCACTGGGCCCCCGTGTACAGTAGACCCTTAGAACCAATTAGAGAACATTTCTCTCTGAACATTTCTCAGATCACTCCAGTCCAATTTTCCTGGAATAGACACAACCCTAATAGACGGTAATGAAGGAAAACAGAGTTTTCCACTGATTCACCGTCTCGCTTAAAGATTTTTTCCTTGCTGCTGATAGGAGGCTCACTCCACGTGAAGCTAATATATATATATATATAAAAAAAACGAACAGTAACAGGAGGGTTACACTCCCAACACAAGAACATCTGAATACAGACGCTGCAAGTCACAAAAAAAAAAAAAAAAAAAAAGTCACAGTTCATGTAGAGCACTGTTTCAGTCACACGCCGCATCGTGTACTATGTGCAGTGCACAAACACAGCTGAGAAAATCATAATTAGGATGACGGAGAGCGACGGCTGAGCTCACATGCCATCCGTGTAGTTTAATGGATGAAAACTGTGATAAGAAGCTTTTGAGAAGGAGCTGCTGACGGGTAAACAAGATGGAATGATTCATATATTAATACTTGAAAAAAGAAACTGTGTTGTGACTGCTGAGGAGAGGAAAATGAAAAATAAAGGAGTGCCACGGGGCTTATCATGTCACATAGTGTCTGAGGTGATGGGCTCAGGACTTGATGGGAGGCCATTACCCTTGTAGTCCTTAAGTTAATGTAGTCCAGTTATTAAAACAGTTGTTGGTGCTATATATAGGATATCACACATCACTTTGGTGATGTTAGCGGCTGGCGGTTTACCTCTTTTGACCCCTGTGTGATCCAAGTTCATAAAAGAGGGATGATCAGTGGCTCAACCTCTCATTTAATCAACTTGTTCAATTGACCGTTCCAGTCCAGCTGTGACCTGAAGAGGAGTTTTGTGTGCACTCCACATATTTTGATATCGTGACCTTTACCAGGCGTACGAACCGCCGCGTCTTGGCTCGCTTCTCGGCGACGGCGGGCACATTTCCTGTTTGTCGTGGCGGGTTTTCGTCTCTATAAAGTCTAAATAAAAACACCGAGTGCAAAGAAAACACAGTGGAAGAGGATGGTTCTCAGTGTTTTAATAACCACAACAGCAGGAGTGCAGAGAAAAGAATAAACACCACTGCCAACAGGGTAGACTAACTAGACTCACTGTCACACAAACAGTGGGGTAAATAACACACCAGAGGAACCATACTATACTTACACTAAATAGGGCTTGCAAAATTACTGCACTGCCGATGCAAAACAAACACGGAATACAATTGGTATTATCTTTTGACGAAACACGGCCCATGAGTCACACGTGCAAAAATGGAGGCAAGACAGTTGCATAGCTATTTGACGCAGCTAGCATTTGGATAATTGGTGAGCTGGTGAGATTTCTTATATAAAATGTATTCTGGTCAAATTGGAGGGGAAGAAAAAGAGCAAAAATAAAACAAAGTGTAGGCGCATTCAGCACAACGGACAGCAACAAGACGGACTCAACAGTGCCGAGCAGGTTCAGCACCACGGACAGCAGCAAGATGGACTCAAGTGCCGAGCAGATTCAGCACCACGGACAGAGGCGGTGACAGACAGAACTTCCTGAGCCTCGTTCTTTATCTGAAAAACAGACCAACCAGCCGTCAAGATCAATCATTTAACGGTCCGGTGTGTCAGATTTAAGGAGGTACATCTAAAGCATGTCAAGACGCTCGTGTTGGTCGCGTGATACATTAACCCCAAAAATGAACAAGCTACCAAAAATGAGTCTAAAAAGCAAACAAGCACTTTATATTTGTTTTTATGCCTGACGCATCATTTTATTTCGTCATATTTATCCCCCACACCTTGAAGACCAACCCGTGCAAGTATTCTCTTACATGAAACTGGTCCATTCGATACAGGGCCTTTCCAATGTTTCATGGCCAGCGTACTTCCACACTTCACACTAGGATGAAGAAAGTGAGACGAGGGGTTCGCAATTAGCAACTACACCACCAACGACATGAACAAGAAAGGGCACTACACTGATTTTACATGTGAAACTGTGAGTTAATGATGACATCATCGGGGTTATTCCGACCTCTCTAGGTTTAGAGATTGCAGATTTTTGATGCCTACGTTACAAATCGGAGGTGTAAGGTTCAAAAGATGTTGACATTAAGGCGATCAGGGACATTTAATGAAATACACACACACAAAAGTTGAATTATGGGAAATGTAGGATCTAGCATTTTTGGATTTCGGCCCATACTTAAGCCTAAAAGTCTGGATACATTGGCCTCTGACAGTGTCTCTCGTGAGTTCCCAAACTGCAGTGCTAAACTGCTGCTATATGCCTCTAAAGTACTCCGAAACAATGTTTATTTATACGTGCATATTCAATTTCATTTTACACAGTTGAAAAAAGATGAATATACATATGTATAAGTAGTTCATATCCACTAAACCTACAGTTCTTTGTCCTATAATGTCTTTACTTTATGTGCGTACAAGACGAAAAAGCACGCTAACTTAATTTGAAACCTTTTAGAAGGCTAATTCTGAAGCAAAGCTTCTTTTATGCAACTTTTTCTTCACTTCTGCACTTTGAATCACCTCATACTTCTCGGGAAAAAAAGCAAGCGGTTGTGACATTTTACCTGCGAAACAACACATCTGAGCATAAGAACCGGCGCTTTTAAGCAATACAGGACCATTTAATGAGAGACGCGACTGTGAACTGAGATTTCTGTTTTAAGATCACGGGTGGCAGCACTCCAGGTTCATGGGTGACTTTTCTCCGCTCTGATAACGAGTTATTTTTTTTGAGCTTTAATCATGTGTTAAAAGGTTTCACGTAAACAAAACAAATAAATAAATAAATCCCTTTACTCGATGCCAAAGGTAAAGGCAGCTTCGATTCCTGCATATTTCTGCGGCGGCCGCTAATAATGCCGTCGCCTCGACTTGGTTCAGCTTTTGAATGGGCAAGAAATAACTTGTGTGGTCTAGTTCGGTCTTTTTCATGGAGGCACTTTTATTACCTGGACAATTTGATTTGGAGTGATTTGTTTATGCCAGAGCGGTGGAAGGTCTTTTTTTAATAATCACAGGATACATCAGCACTTCTCAGGTATACTCCACTTTCAACTCCAAGCTTGTGTGTGTGTGTGTGTGTGTGTATATCTATATATGTGTGTGTGTGTGTTTAGGCAAACTGTGTAGGTGTGTATAATTATATGACTCAGAGAAGAGAAGTGCTAGAGATACCGCTGCAGACAATATTATTCTCTCTCCAATGCTCTCGTTCCCCCTCGGCTGCTCGAGCGAGAGAAGGAGAGAGGGAAAGGTTACACCAGCAAGGGAGGGTATTGAAATTCAAGACCACTTCACCTAGCCCAGGAGTGGCTGTCTGAAGATTAATGAGCTATTTGGGGAGAGTTCAGCTATTTCACATGCACAGGGTCCACATTAGTGATATAATTAATTTTACAACACTGGGGTGTTGTCACCCCTCAGTAGCGTGCCATGCGCCTATGATAAGCATTCCCTAATTAAACAACACCAAAAAAAAAAGAGGAGGGAAAAAAAAAAAGATTTGACATTCAGAGTCTTGGGAGGAAAAACAACCTCAAGCTACAGTCGAGCCACAGCCCGATCCTTCCTCTCCTCGCAGGGCACCTTTGCATGAGTTTTACATACTTCAGAATCAAGTAATTGGATGGATATTGATTTCGGTGTCCACATCGAGGCGCTGAGAAATTCCAAGTGTGCAGCGAATCCGAGCCGAGTATTTGTGATAGCAGAGGGGTTAACCCCCAACACACACACACACACACGAGACACACAAATACCTCCCATGACCTCTGTCTTTGACGGAACGAATCGGATACAGTTCAGATTTCTTTCTCTTGCATGATCACAAAACTGTGGCTGGTTCTGATGATTTCTTTAATGTCACTGGTGTTCAGCCTGTATTGGTGGGCTCTAAAAATAGTTCAAATGGTCACACGTGCGGTTATATAACTTCATCTTGCACCTCAGTACAGATGATTGTAGCTTATATAAAGATATATCATATTATGTTCAATGCATAACAGTAACAGAACAGGACTGATGATAAACTGTCCAATCAACCCGAATAACCAACACCATAACTGCAAGAAGTCTGTGCGAACCATCTGGAGGAAGTCGATTATCCTGCGAGATCTTAAATAATCTAAACTTATAAAGCAAAAACAAAAGAAATGACTGAAACGATGAGATATAGGCCAGCTGCATGTGTTTTTCCGAAGTGTTCTTACCCCTGCTTACCCCCTGAAATCATCTACAAGGACTTTTGATCCCCTTTGAAGTTTTGGCGACCTCTAATAGAGATCAGGACCGACGGAGTAAAGACTACGGAATACTTATGCAGTTGTCTCACTTGTCTGTGGGTCAGTATTTTTCTGCATTCGTTGCACTTCTTCCGCGGCGAATGCTAATTTCACAGCGATCCTTAATCCACGAGGTCAAGCAGCAGAAGTTAAGTGACACTGTGGAAATTCTGCTGGCTCATTTTTGAGTGAAATATACAAGTCTTTATGTCACTGTTTATAACAGAGGACATTCATCTTTCGCTGCACGGGCGCTGATGCACAAATTGAGGTATAAATTAAGAGTATACCCACTTCTCTATGCACCACCACACCGCTGGATGTGAATACAAATAAGTTTTGAAAACTGGTATTGGAAACATTATTTATTGTCCCAGACCGGATTATTCAGAAGTTGATGTTATACTGTTTCCCTTTATTGATCTGTCTGATGAAGATAAATATAATTCAGGGAACTCAGATAACAGGCGGTTGAATATTGTTTCCCTTGCAGTGGTTTCTGCAGTTGCCATGGTGTCATGTTAAAAACGTTGAACCGTCAGAAATAGCAAAGCCCTTGCACATGTCATCGATCTGCTATAAAACAATGGAGGTGGCCTTCGGCAACTGCTCGCTGTCTCAACGAACCTTAAAAAGCTGGCGTAGCCAATTCTGCATACTGCGATTCAAATCCAATCCACTTTGTCTCAGATTCTGCCAGTGTCTCCTCATGTTTGTCTGCTAGCTTTCTGCTCTGTATGTGCGCTAAAAATAAATAAATAAATAAAATCTGATGGTTGCACTCAGCCCCGGATCTGTAAAGGGGATACAAAGTGGCTGAAACTGAGCTACACAAGAGTACATTGTTATTCAAACCAAGGTTTGTGTGTCAGGTTGCGTTACATCACTTTTCCACATCCATACTTTGCTAAAATATGCAGCGGCTTTAGCGCGCTCACAGCGAAGCTAATGTTAGCTACAATACTTGCTGTGTCGTTGTTCACACTGTAACATGATGACGTATTAAAAATTATGCTCCAGACCATCCAAGTGCTGTAACATAAAAAACTGCATAGTGGAAATGAGTGCTACAGTAAGTGCTATAAGTGCTAGCTAGCTTAGCTTGCTAGCCTTAGCTTTTCAAGTGAAATACAAATACTGGATATACTGTATGTCTTAAACTGCTAACAGCTCATAGACAGTGCTAAAGGATCGACAGGGATGTGTCATTCTCCAAACCATAGCGCACTACAGACAATGACAGTGCATCTTTTAGCACTGCTACCCTTCACTCATCACTCAGAGGCTTGACGCTTAGATGCTATTTACTCAAATATGTGTGAAAGCATTCATTCTTCAAGTCTCCTTGATCCACCGTGGCTTGCGTTGTACCTCGATTGTTCATCATATTACAAAAAAATTAAATGAAAAACATTCACAACTGCTCGGTGTCACTTAAGTTTAGATTTCCTTAGAAAAGGAGTGAGGACAATTCAAAATCCAGTTCAGCTTCAATCCACTTCAACACACACACACACACACACACACCTCCAGTCTTCAAGATCTCCGTTCTCAGGTGCCCTAACAGCCTCGCTCACTAACTTTGCACCGTGCACTTTAGAAGGAATGCGTGGGCTTTATGCTAATCTTCTCCCACATGTATGGACCACGCAGCTTGACTGCTGTGTGCATTAATACGCATCGGCTGTACCTGTGAATCATGTGGTTCACGGGGTTAGCCGTTTTCATCGTTTCAATTCTGGCTTGTGACACAATTTGAAGGGAAAATATTTCATTACTTCAAGGTGCATGCACCGAGCAGGAATATCTGCATATTGTGGTTGTTTACCGGCGGGCTTTTTTTTTTTTTTTTTTTTTTAAATGGTAAACAACTACTAGAAGGCAAATAGTCAGCACATGCCCTGAGAGGTGTAGCCTTTTGATAAAAGGAGCTACAGTCCCTCTATAGCCTCAAAATGCCATGTGCAGGGACGTGCAAATAGAAAACAGAATTATTTATATTCTGCAGGATTCAGCTTAATGGAGCTGTGTAATGGCTGCCCTTGAGGGGGTGAAAAAAAAATGTGGTAATGAAGAATTAATTTGTGTGTATAAAATGCCATGGTGATTGTATGATTTATGTTGCTACGCAATAGACACAAAAATGGAATAACCTGTTAAATCAAACCCCCCGAATGAGGTTTCAAACCGGGGTAATAAGAAACTGCAGTATATATGTAGTGTTTAGCACAGCTGGATAATAAGGCATAGGTCATACAGATTTTTCTTTTTTTATATATATAAGAATGCAGCAAAGCCAGTGCTTTCAGATTTACCTGTTGGCTGGTCCATGATTGGAATAAATGGATATATCCAACAGGTGACCGGCTAGGGGGCAGCAGCTCTAAGTGGCTGGGACTGTAGCAGTTATGTAATTGTTCCTGCTTCTACAGCATCTTTAATAATGATGATAAAGCAGCATACTGTTTGTATGTTTCGTCCCCCTCTCGTCCCTGCATGTACCTATGTTTATTTTACTATGGTGCGTTCAGGAAAAGTGGGAAAAATCTACTTCCCAGACAGTTCTTAAGTCATGTTCGGGAGTCGAAATAAAGGTGGACCACACTGTGCAAACCTGTTCGTGACTGCTGTGGCATGCAACTGTGCAAAGGCCATCATCGTGATAAAATATCATTTCAGTCATCGACATTAAATTGGCTGTGCGCACACACACGCACACACACACTGAAGCTAGACTAGTACATTAGAGGCTTCTTAACCAGGCAACAAAAGATGTCCAGTTATTTGGTTGTTAACCATCCGGATCCTGTAGTGACCGTTCTATGTTTCACTGTAGTGCCCGCGAGCGCCAGTCAAGCCGTTCCTAGTGTATCAAAACACAGAAACTATAATAAAATAAAATAACATCATTACATTGATATCTATGTTTTTTCCAGGGGTGGCATTTTGTAGATAAGTCAGCGGGGAGGTGTGACTGGGTTGCACCGACTTTTCCCCATAAATTTTTCTCACATACTGACACATTTTATACTGTTCTTTGTCATAACAATGTATGTTGCTTGAAATTTCATCACATAATCACCGTACATAAACGGCGGGACTTACTGTCAAACCAGAGGATGTTTACCGGGGGAATGTTCGCAGAAGAGTCGACGGCGAGGACTGACCGAGTCACAGAAACATTTAAACACATAAAATGGATGACTTTTTTTTTTCTCACGTAGATGTTCTTATAAAGGGAACAACTATTTTACATTTTCTTGCTTATGTTTTTTTAAATAAGTGTTGAATCAAAGTCAATTTTTAAAAGCTACAAACGCCAATATCAAATTAAACACAGTCACGTGTTTTCATGTCAATATATAAAGCCACTATCCGGTGACAATCTACATGGTGAGCTAGTTATAGGAACAAACAAGTTTATCTCAGTTAAAACTCACTGCTTTGACACCCTGTATCTTTCTCTATGTATCTCTATTGGTCAAAGTTACTCTTGTCCTGATACAGTCACCCCACAGTGGGATTTCCCCTCATGGGTGCTCACAGTTAAGCGACACCTGAGGGAACCCAAAGAATGAGCACCTAAATCCGGACACGGAGCTGGATCAAAGTTTGGCTCACTCAGTTTAGACATAATCCAAACAGTCATGACTGTGAAGTCCCAACCATAAACTACAGCAGATCATCTGAGGCCACAGAATCAACAGGTTACGTGAAAAAGATGCACAAACACACCGTACTCCATCTGTTATGCCGCGACTGTAAAGCAGCTTAGTTTCTCCGTGACCTTTCAGATTTCTCATATATATAGATATTTTTTCCTCCCAGACCTCCATGATTTAAACGTCTCACTGCTATGAGTTCCTGTGTGTGTGCAAACATATTTTACAGTATGTGTTAACAAGCCTGCGCTGGTGCTAAAAAGAGCAATGCACAAGCCTTACATATGTCTCCGTGCACTCGATGCCCGCTGCAAAAAAAAAAAAAAAACTGAAACTAGATATTCATCAGGAGGACGTCCGTGGTGGCGGTGGTGGCGGGGATGAGGTGGAGGTATAGATGAATGTTGCAGAGGTTTGCACAAATCAATTTCACAGGCTTTGGCAACATTTCACACTTATTTATTAGAGTTATGGGTGGAGTCCATTTGCATGTATTCAGTAGCTTTGAGACTGGTGCTTGTCAAATGTGTTCCTGCATTTTTTTTTTTTTTCATCAAAAATCATGAATAATTTTGCATTTAAAGCCATCTTTCCCGTGCAAAGCAGAAAATATACAACCTCGGAGAGTCTGCGTCTCCTTTTTCTTTGAGTATTTATACAATATGGCCTCCGTGCAGTTATATTTCTATGCACAAATGCCGTAAATATGTGGAAATCTGGATTGAACCTGCATCACAACAATGCGTACGCATCAATACCCCATTTTATCAGCAGGCCTGAGAAGCTAAACAAGCCTCCCCTGACAGCAAACCCGACATCCCTCCAAGTTTTGTCGCTTTCCCCTCACCAGCTTGCCTGATAGGTAACACAGTCAAAATGGGCAGAAGTAATGGGAGACAACACAGGCGGGAGGCAGTGCCAAACAGCTCGCGGGTCCCGCATGTAGCGAGCTGTGCCCATGCGACAGATGGATGTAGTCTCCAGACTGATTAATGTGCTCACTGGCCTGTGCTTCAGTGGCCGCAGCAATGAAGGAGTTCACAAAAGTGGTCTGGATATTTGTTCTGTCTCCAAAACAGGTGTTACACTTGTTTGGGTCCCCTCATTCCACCGCAGTTTGTATAGCCGAATGATCCAACCAAGCATATCTGACATGAAGGTCAAGCACACATTATTCCCCCAGCAGAATGCATAAATGAGTCAAACGCGGCGTGCGGCGTGGATTCATCACGAGGCATAATGGAATACCGCGACAGAAAAATGCAGTCGGAGTCAAGGTCAAACTTATTTATGAAACCTTTCAACGAAACACATCACTAACTGCTTTTCAAAGCAACAAACAACACAAACAATGGATTAAATTATGCGGGCCACACGTGTGGTTTTAACAAATCACAAACATGTCCTCGCCGTTTGGCCCCGCGTAGCATAAACCGCAGGTGTAATTTATTTCATGCCACTGTTTATCTGACCTTTTTTTCCCCCCCTCTTTTGGTTTACATGCCACGCTGCTCGAGTATTTGCTCAGCAGAGGAGCCAGGGGAGCGCCTCTATTAGGGCACCATATATATAAAAAAAAACAGGGGAAATCAATATGCATCCATTCTCCCGGGCCGGACGAGCGCCGCTCCTCGATCACAGCGTGGTGACACGGGGAGCTCGCCGGGCGAGCCAGACCAGGACGCCAGGACTAATAGTCGTCAAAGCCAAGTGACAGTGAGGCTTATCTGTGGTGAGCCATATTTCCTCTGCCTCCCCAAAGATCTGGCTGGACAGTGTGTGTTATCCTTCCCTCTCGATAAACCTCATCTCCCACACACAGAACCTATACTGTATGTCACATCCAGGCTATAAGCTGCAAGCAGCAGTCCGCTGTCCCCGAGCAAGCGACTATGACAGCCGTCCTCTGGACTGGGAAAACAACTGTAGTTTTTTGTTTCATAGCCCACCTAATACTCTGCTGACACACATACCCTCCTCCGCCGCAGCTCCTCGCGCTTGTTCATACGTTTTTATCCCGTCTTTAAAGGCCCCGTCTTCCCCCCTTTGAGATTAGTGGTGGGTAAAGATGAAAAATTGCGTTTTCAGCACAGTGACATCTAATCTGTTTGGCGAGCTTTAATTTCCCTCGACGATGTAAGTGCTGGTGGGCCACAAGCTCACGACAGACATACTTTTGTCAAAGGACAAGGATGACACCGTAGGAGAAACATTGCAGACTTTTTTTTTTTTTTCTCTCATCTTTGATTCCTTTTTCTTACCCCAGAAAGCTTGTTCTCTTTGATTTGACCTCAGTGCGGAAATGGGGTGCGCTTTTTGGATACTTAATTTTCGGGTCTATAATTAATGTCTAGAAATGCCGGTTACAAGTCTTTTTCAGTGTCCGAGCGATTTCTCATGTTATTATCTGCAGCTCAAATTAGGGCCACGCCAATTTAACACTGACCTTATTAAGCATATCAGACATCGGCCACACGGTTGTGATCCTACGCCGTCATTTACTGTGTGATTTGCAATAAATGTGTTTATAAATGAGGGCAGCAGTTAGCCTTGGCTGTTAGCTGTATGCTAATGTTACCTGGTGTTTTTTTAGCCATGCGGGTGGCACGACTCTTTGAAAGGCAACATCGACGGTCCTGAAATATCTCAACAACTTTGTGATCGATTGCCGTGAAATATGAAACTTTGTCCTGACATTCATGGTCCCAAGACAATGAATCCCTCTGACTTTGGTAGTAACCCGACATTTCCTGGTTGCCAAATTTGTCTTGATAACAAATTGATGGATTGCCATGAAATCTTCTGCAGATATTCCTCCGGCTCAGAAGATGAATCCTGGCAACTTTGGTGATCCCCCAGCCTTTCGTCTCATGCCAACAGCAGATCAAATCTTTCAATTATCCTGAGAAATGTTGGCATCTACTGACGGATTGGCATTTCCAGGAACTTCCAGACACGCTTCAAAGACGGTAATAACTTTGGTGTGACTTTTCTTTTTTTTTTTACTCTGGAGTTCATCAGGTCAAAATTTCATATTGTTCAAGTACCTGAAAAACTAAACACATCCCCGTTAGCAAAGCTGACATCCATCATGAGCAACTCCTGTGAGCACCACAGGTCCTTCCTTCCAACATCAGCATGACTTTCTTCTATATATTTCTTATTTATGAGTATTTCCTTATCCACGTTGTGTATACAAACTGCTGTAACAAGTGAATTTCTCCAGTGTTGTCTTATCTTGTTAGCCTCAGCTGAGTTCGATGCTAATTTCCCAATGTTAGCATGCAAACACTGAGACTAAACTGAGATGGTGAACACGGAAACCGTTACACGTGCTTAACATCGGATTGCTCTTGTGAGCAAGTTAGCTTGCCGGTGTTAGCATTTAGCTAAAGCTAAAGGAACTCCGCTACTGCGTCCATGTACGGCCTCTCAAAGCTACTAGCATGACTGCAGACTCTTGGCCTTGTTTTACAAATGTGTTGGAACATTTTCTGCTACTTTCTTGTCCTGAAGTCTCTCCCTCTGAAACACTGAATGGACTCGACGAAAACATCATTTGAAACAGGTGTTAAGATAAACAGTACAGACAGCGACCTTGTTTATTTGGTTTTTGGTTTGAAGGAGAGAGAAAAAAAAAAGAGAGAGAGTTAGCCAAGACGAAGATACAGCAAGGTTGTTTTCCTTACCTTTCCTGTGGACCCAGATAGAATGTTCAGCATCTGTTCTGATCATCATTTACTCGGTGAGGTCAGCACAGTTTGTAACAATAATATTAATCCCCGATCAATGCATGCGTAGCTCGAAAGGAATTAACAGTTGACAGCCTCCCACGATGCTTGAGCATAGCACGAGGAATATTTCTTTTCACTAAAATGAGGGACATTACTTTTGGGGCTTCTCTCATTGAGCCGCATATTAGCGCAGCAATGAAGACACTGTGAATGCGAGGTTACAATTTGTCTACACAAAATAGAGGCTATTTTTCATCCTGACAAGTGTAATGCGACCACGTTATTGGCATAATGTGCAAGTAAGACGAGTAACGCAGGAGTTTCTTATTGGCCTTCTCGTGTAAAAGAAAGAAAGAAAGAAAAAAAAAGGCTGTCGTTTAAGTTTAAATTAAATTAGTGTGCTTGACACTTTGACACGGCGGTTCAGTCCCTTGTCCCAATCTGCCCCCGAGAGTCATCTTTCAATTTCATGAAATCAGAATTACGTTGTCAAATTGCTGCCTTGTCCCAAGATCCATTGCTCTCTCCTTCATGTGGCAAGTGCCCACTGCACCTCGGTGGAAAGACAGATTGAGTAATAGATTGATCTCAGGCAGAAAGAGAGAGGCAGGCAGGCAGGCAAGGAGGGAGAGAGAGAGAGAGAGAGGTAGTTGAGTGAATCAGATCTTCATTTTCTACCTCTTTGACATGTGTCACGGTGGAGCCTGCCGCGATTACATAACAATGAGGACCTGCAGAGTTCACCGCTGGGCGCCTGCGATATCTGCCTGATAAATACACTCCGGGCCTCGGAGGCAGGCACGCAACAAGCCGTGTTATAAAGGCCAGTGTCACATCAAGTGGTCACAATCAGCTCAGCGTGTCACCGGTAATGACAAGACAGTGCCACAGACAGAGCGACATCATTTGGTCCAAATTCCCCAAAGCTTTAAATATATTTAAAGCTCACCTGCTGGAAAAAATATATATATTACACCCAGCTGGGAAACAGCCAGAGCAATTTAACATGGAGATGTGCCGAGATAGCTGTAATATATTTTGATCGTTTTTTTGTCATGGAAAGAGAGGATATTAGATTTTAGCAGAACACGAGAGAGCAGCGAGAGCCACCCGCACTCCTGTATGTTTTGACTTAAAAGAGAATATTCAGTTCCCTATGTATTATTTTCAGAACTAGCATGACAAGCTGTTGAGAAAAAAAAAAAAATCACTTAAAAATTAAACACCCTCTCACGCTTTTTTAATAATGCATCGGGGCTGTCTGTGTGTATTCCATCATGCAAACATGTCTCCTCGTCATCGAAAGCATGGATTTAACAAAGGGCTGTGTCCCGACTACAATGTGGATTTATCACCTCCTTTCCCGTGCAGACGTCTTTGAAGTCCGATGAAATATTTATTTCGCTACCTGCTTGACCTTCAGCGTGCAGGATGATCCTTCTGAAGGGGGAAAAGTTTAAGATGTGAATAGTGGCATCGCGGATTGTTTTGTCCGGAAGCTAATCGCGGTCCGGCGTGCAGCCTGCACGAGTTTTAAGTGGAAATTAATCATGGTATTTTCATTTATAGTAGAAGTTATTATAGAAGGGACGGTAAGTTCCTCGTTTCAGTTTTGTTTTGTAATTTTAGAAAGTCAGAGATTTCAGTTCAATAAACCGCATCATAATACTTGGATAAGCACATGTGCTAATTAAAACGTGTGTCGGTAATTCACATCTTAACCCCAGCTGGCTGAAAGGAGGAACAATATGTTTTTAAACAATATTTGCATTTTTCTATACTCGTGTTTCTCTTCCTTTGCTGAAAAATGCAGTCAGACACAAATTATATTTCAAAGCGGCGTATCCCTGTATGACTTAAAGCGTGTCTGGAGGGGATCTTTTAAAATCTCGCAACGTCACAAAATCATCTTGTAAAGACGTCAGCCTCAGAATCTGGAGGAGCTCAGGCAAACTTCCACTTCCACCTCTTCAGTGGATGAATGTGAACGGAGCTTTCTAGTGTCAGGACTCTGCACACATCATTCTGAAGACTCCAACATCCAAAGTGAAGCGACAATAAACACTGCGGAGGAAAGAAGGGGGAGGAAGTTTCCAGAATACTTATGGTAGAAACTGGTTTGGTCTGGTGCTTCTTGATAATTAATCTATCCATCAATAAGGCCTTAATCAGATCAATCAGGCACTGCAGCAAATTGCAGCAGGGTTGTGCGGCGGCCTCTTGGTGTCAGAGCATAGACTGTGAGCCACACATAGAAGCTGGGTACATGAAATAAACCAAGCTAGAACACAACTGGGAGAGTCTGTGAACTCCACATGGGTATTCGCTCAGGTTCGGTGATATTTCCGGTTCACTGTGAAGAGGTTTGATCGTTCTGATCGTTGGATTGGCTACCGCAGCCCCCCCAGCAGCGTGCACCCCAGTGCCCCGTTGAAATGAATGGGAAAGCCTGCGTTTTCACCATGGCGCTAGATTTGTCTGTCCGCATTGGGCCTTAGTGGATCAATAGAAGGGTCCCCTCATACAAAACAGGACCCTGCCCTTACTAATACCCCATACCATTATTAGTCCATTATTACGTTTCAAGTCTTCTGTCAAGCAATGAAGTTGCCAACTTCTGAATTCCTCCAGTAGGAAGTCGGGAAGATGTCGATGAAGATGAGGGCAGCGTAATCACCTCAGATTTGATAAGACAACTCTTCAGCATCTCTGCCCATCTGTCAGCCGGGTGGAGACTGATGGCTGGTCTCTGATGTGGTGCAGAGCATTAACCATGTCATGCATTTGCACAGAGCAGTCCTCCATCACATCCCCGAGCACTTAGCCTGGGCTGCGGGGGGAGACCCGGCTCATCCCACCCCTGACGGCTGAGACTATTAGGTTGATGCACGGTGGCTCATTCCTCATCCTACACGGGGAGGGTGATGGATCCACTGCAGCCCCAGGCTCCAAATGGGCCTTACTCGTTTGGGAGTACGGAGGTGGAGGGGAAGAGGCGTGGGCGCGGTTGTGGATGTATGATGGAGAGTTATGAGGTTGAGCTGCGTGTAAAGAGTGCAGAGGTACATCCCCGCTGACCGTGGGGGTCACGGGTTCAGCTCCTTGCTAAAGGACAGTGAAAGATTTCATATTTATGAGCCGCGCCGCGACGAGGGATCCATTTTTCACGGCTTTTTTACAGGAAGACACTATCAATTTAGATAAATACTCCTTTTTCTATTGATACAAATTTAATTAATTTAGCCTAGCTCACCCTCCTCGCTTCCTCGATGACTTCCCAACTGAAATGTACAACAGTAGGCATATGGTTTTGTTAATCACCAAGGTGAGGATGAAAAAGAAAAAAGAAAAAAAACATGAAATTACCAACTGTTAAACAACCTTGTTAACAACAAAAGATGCCCCTTTCAGCACAATTCCTCCCCGATAATGAAATATAAAATACTGCTTACTGTACATACAAGCCGGTCGACACACATCCTCATAAATATCTACGTGCACACAAACACACGCGGAGGCGCACGCTGAATGCAGTATAATGAATAATCACAAAGTCATAATTACCTTCTAACAACCTTTTTCTCACCACAGTGCATCTTTGTGATTGAAGTCCACCCACATTGAGTTAATTGCATTTATTCCCCAATGCCACGAATACGCAATTAAAATGCAGGCATTACACACAGCCCTGCAAAATCATCAATACGGTGCACAGTTAGAAAACAGGGCCAGTGTTTGCCTAAAATTTGTTTCTGGAGGAGAGAGGGCAGTCGAACTCCTTCGCGTATTCGTATCACTGTCGATTTACTTCAATGGGAAACAGATTTAAACGATTATTCTAACATAGAATTAGTCTGACAATCATCCCGGTAAGAAAACTTGGAGCTAAAAGTAGAAAAACATGATCCGTCTGAAAAAGAATGATTTGTCCAGATACTCAGAAATGACTCGCTCGAGCTGAATTCACAGAAAATGACTCAAGCGGGTAATGTTACATCACGTTCCTCTCATGTTTTATTTGGAGAATATCAGGTTTTGCCGTGTCATGGGTGGTTTAGGTTTACAGGATTTATAGGGGTTGTTTTTGTAATTGTTGTTGTTTTGGGATAGTTTCATAATCTATAAGTTATAAGTTGACATCGAGAAGAAGAAGATGTTTCCAAAGGTAAACTTAACAGGCTGCAAATCACTTCATTCACTTCAGTTTGAACAACAACATGATCAGCTGGAACGCAACTACAGCAGGAAACTAAAATACAATCTTAAAACTGTACTATTTTTGAAGGAATAAACTATATTGTTTAAATGTTTATGTCTATAGGTCTACAGGAGGAATTTTGTGGCTCCAGAGGGAGCTGATAAATTGAGAAAGAATCTAATAACTTGCCTCGGTTGTGGCTGAAGACGCTTGAAATTGATAATATCTGGGGATGCGGAGTTAGAAAGTGAAAGTAAAAGTGAGCATCCAGACCTCCAGTAACCCGATCCTCATGTCCGCTTCAGGCTAGCAGCTCAAGCTCATTAGCCGCTGCTAGCCTAGCATGCCCGAATCTCCTACTGACGGCAGTGGAGTTGTATTTTGGGTAACGCAGGCACCGAAGGAAGAACAATGCATTGAACTGAAACTCTTTCTTCTTTTGTCTGACAATGTTACAGGATGCTACGCAACGCTAATATGAAGCGATGTCTGCCTTTCAACCGGTTTCACAGTTCAGAAACTATAAAAATAAAGTTTGACCAAAGAGTCATCTTCTTTTTAGGGCTGCAACAAACTTATTTCTGTTACCAAGTGAGCTACCAGTAGTCATTTTGGTCGGTCAATTCATTGCTCGGTCGATAAAATGTCAAAAATGCTCATTCATGATTTCATGAATCTCAAGGTGACTTCTTCAAATTGCTCTTTTTTTTTTTTTCTCAACAAAGACTCCAAAATCCAAAAAAAAAAAAAAAAACATTCAATCAAATCGCATAAAGAAGCAATCCATCTTTACAACCAAGAAGATGAAAAAAAAAATATTAGAGTAATTTTCTGTGAGCTCTCACGGGGGTCAAACGATACAATATTTTTTTTTTAAAAATAGCAAAGATTCGAGAGAAGTGGGAATCGCTTAGCCTGTTGAGCAGAATAAATGATTGATGATGGGTCATCATCTCCTGACTCTTTATATTCGAGCACTTGTGAGAAGTCCGTAAAAAGTGGATTATCTATTATTCACCTTACAGGAAAACATTATGAATGTTGTTTACATACACCTTTCCTATGGGGGAGAGAGAAAAAGAGACGGAGGGCTTGAGCATAAGTCATCATCTCTTCTAATGAAACACACTGACTGTTTATATTAATCAGAGGCAGCCTGAGGGTTTGTACATGCGTCTGACTGGAGACGAATATTTTGTAAATACAGATAGGTGCAGACTGTTTCCGTGTGTGTTATGTGTAGAGTGTGTGTTGTATGTGAGAGAGCATGTACAGTAGACGTGTCGAGCACAGAGGCAGAAACTCTTAATAATGCAGCTTGTCGAGCAGGTTGGCCCCTTCTCCATTTGCTCAGGCAGGTTGGGAGAAATGCTGATGATGCAATGTGCTGACCCAAATACACTACCTGCTCCCAGCAGACTGCACCAGCTGGGGCAATCTCTGTCGCTCTCCCTTTCTCCCTCTGCCTCTTTCACAAACCCTTACCCTTTCTTTTCATTTCTTCCTCTGATTGGAAAAAAAACAGGGTTCAATTGTATGTTTTTTTTGTCCTTATTGTCCTGCCTTTGCCCTCCCTGCTCCTCTGTGTGCAATATGATCACCCTCACAAGCCTTCAAGTGTCTTGCCGGTCTCATTTTTCCACCAACCCTCTGTTTGCCTTGTCTGAAAAATGCCTTTTGAGTGAGAGTGAGAGATATGCCGTTGAGTTTGCCAGAAATCAAAAGCAAAGATGCTCAGTCTTGTAGTGCAAAAGCACTGGAGACATAAAGGTTGATGAAACCGCTCACCAGTCGCTGACAGGGAGAGAGAGAGAGGGGGGGTGTGGGGGTGGAAATTGTGCAGAAAATGTATCGCGGATAAAATAAGAGCGGCCTTTTGATCGGCCGCACGAGATAGCGCTGACCAACGCGCCGCTCAACCGTGCTCTCACGCTGGTTAACTACAAACGTGGCAGATGACCAATTTATCGCTCATTGCTCTCACTATAAAAGGTAGATCAAAAAAAGGAACACAGCGCTCCGTGGATCTGTAGCTGTATCCACAAAAACACAGACAATACCTGCAGAGTCACAATACACGGCAGCCTTTGTACCAGTGGTGATACTGGAAACAGAAGAGGACTTATTTTAGACCCAGACTGTACTAAATTTAGAATCTGCAGACTGAATGTTAGCGATGTGGGCAGAAGTCTTTTGGAGTTAGTCCAAAACAAGCAAGACAGTTAAGTTGAAGACAGTTTCAAGTTTTGTCAAAAGCGAGCCTCAAATTTCAAGTTGTTTGAGCCATCAAATGTCAAGTCAGTCAAGAAAAGTCTAAGTCGGAAAAGTCAGTTTGAGACAAGTTCGAGGAAAGTCGAAGAAAGTCGGAGTAAAGTAACAAGGGAGAAGAAAGTCCAGGTAGTCAGTCAAGGTAAGTCCCAAGTGAGTCCAGGAAAGTTAGAGTTAGTCAAGACAAGTCCAAGTGTCACGTCATTTGAGACATGTCCACATCAAGTCAAAACAAGTCCAAGTCAAGTGAGGAGTCAGCCAAGTCAACTCTCAAAGTCCAAGTCAACTGACAAGACAGATGTCAACTGATCAGACGTAACAATTCAAGGAACAAGTCAGTCAAAAAAAGACCAAGTCAAGCCTCAAAACTTGTCAAGGAAAGTTTTATATAAAATCTCAACTCGCTGAGGGACACACACGTCACATTGCAACAAGTCAGAAACATGTATTAACAAATTCCTGCTCGAGTCTTCCAACTCTCTGAATTGTTCATCTTAAAATGCGCAGGTCCGATAGTTAAATATTCATGGCTTGTGAGGTTTGTTTGTCAGTGTTGTATTTGTTCTCTGTCGGTGTGTGTGTGTGTGTGTGTGTTTTTTTTTTTTTTTTTAGGTCAAGTCTCAGCCTGAGTCAAGCCTGGAATAAGTTCACAACCAACTCAAGGCAAGTCTTCGGGGACTCGAGTCTCACAACAGTCCAAGTCCGAGTCAAATCTCAAAAAGTCTGTGGCAGGAGCAGCTCTACAGCTCAGGGTGGAAGAAATGAGTAATAAACAGCACAGGCCCCGTCTTATGCAAGTATGAATTAACAGTATGAATGCGAGGCAAGGACTTGTCTGCAAACAACTGGCTGAATGGGGAAGAAAAAAATCTAATGATTCATCTACTGACTGTCTTCAGAACAAGCGGTTTTCGTCCCACAGTGGCAAGACGGAGAGTATAGAAAATGTATCCCTGTCAATATCAGAACTCAAACTATGCAGAAAGAGATAATTGCGTGTAACCATGGCAGTTCTGAAACTCGAATCCTTTTTTTTCCGTGGCTGGATCAGTGTGGTTTTTAGCGAGGGGGCTTATGCGTATAATTACATAGACACACTTATTTTCTGCATGACAGCCTTCCTGCCATAATAGCTTCTGTTTTCAGGGGAAAAGAAGAATGAGTATCAGGTAAATTGGAATTCTCTCGTCATGTTTTTTTTCCCTTTCTTTTTTTTTCCCTAAGCCTGTGTCCAAAATTACTTTTTCCTCTTTCTTCTCTGAAAAAGATGATTGTAGAACCGAAACCGAGAAGGACTAAAGACGAGCTAGATGATCTTCCCTTGTAAATCTTCGCTTTAGATACTTCTCAGTTCTCCACTTCAGTTCAGACTCCTTGATTCTCAGACCGTCTGGCATCTGCATCGACAACTGCTTACAATTATTTCAACATGCTGCTCTTAATATCATAATTTGCATATTTAATAGGACTGGGCTTCATTTATTGACGTCTTTTTCTTCCTGTATAATGACATTTGCAAACTTTGACCGCAGCGCTTTGATTTGTAAGGTGTTAATGAAGGAATAAATAAAAATAAGAAGAGTAATTGACAGCAAAATATCTTCGCTTTCTTGCCCCTCGTGTATCCTCTAACTGGAGGGGGGCAGAGGGCAATATTAACACATTCATTAAGAGGTCGCGGTTTTACGCTTATTATTCCATTATCGACCTTGATCTGAAATTTGCATCGCGCTTTATTCTTTATTCACCGGTAATCGATGTGTGCTAGCCTGTTCAGTTTTAAAACCGGTGATTGACATTGATAAATGGAGGCGCCCGCGCAACACGAGAGCACAAAAAACCGAGCAGGGGAGACAAGCACTTTAGAGGTGCGGAGGGACACATTAAGGAGGAGGGGGGGAAAAAAAAAAAAATCAAGCAAGAGCTAAAAATCATTAAACCTGAGAGGGATTTGTAGGCATGGCCAACATT
Organism: Protonibea diacanthus; assembly: GCA_028641955.1. Taxonomy (NCBI): domain Eukaryota; kingdom Metazoa; phylum Chordata; class Actinopteri; family Sciaenidae; genus Protonibea; species Protonibea diacanthus. Next base: position 6,873,425 of record CM053998.1, read on the forward strand.
TTCCAGTAAAATGAAAGGAGAAAAATAGATCATCCAAGACGTGTTGAGGGAGAAGAAAGCCTGGCGCTCGGGTTGATGTGCAGACACCCAATCAGACAGCCCTTCATCCCTTAACCCCCAGCCAAGAGCAGAGTACCAAGATGAGAGGAGAAAGGTTGAGGGAAGGAATCAGCTTTAGAAGTGCTGAAGCTGGATTTTTGTTTCTTTCTTTTTAAAGACAGAAGAATGTAGAAAGAAGAAAAGGGAGGAGTTGTGGAGAGAAAGAAGGCACAGGAGTTAATCTTCTAAAACAGGCGAAAGGCATGAGTCAGTCAGATGAGAGAAGGTGGAAATGTAGAGTTGAAACAATGTGTTTTTTTTTTTTTCCTTTTTTTTCCTCTGCAGCCAAGCTTTCGAGCCTGCGAGACAAAGCTTAAAAGATTCAGGCGGAAAAAAAAAAAGGATCTCGACACAATACCCTGTGCCAAGCAATGAAGATTTCATTCCTCTAATTCGGTTGCGCGGCTCGAGCTGGATTGAATTCACAGAGGAATATGAAGGTCAGGCGCTGTACTATGTACATGCTCAATCTCCGCGGCCATTAGTGCTTACTTATAAAGCCATTAATGTCCATTATCATAATTACCTTTGCTTACTTGCAGAAACCACTGCCATTGAGTGAAATCTCCGCAATTCTCCCTGCCAGCCATTAGACTCTTTTTTTTTTTTTATTGCCTCGCCGTCATCGCGTCGTCTTCCGCTCTTACACCTGACTGCCCTCACCTTCTTCCCCCGGTTTAAAAATACAACCCGGAGCCGCCTCATGCATATGTTTGCTTGCCATGAAAAGGTGCGCCATTAATATGCAAGCACCTGCCATGAATTAGTAATGAGCCTCTCCCCTCCTTTGCCAATTCAGGTTCAGTAAGAATGTAGCAGGAGGAGGACGTTTGGCAGGTTGTAGCGACGTGCCTTCTTGCCAACCGTTGAACAAGCAAGGATGTTGTTCCCCTTAAGGGGGCAATACGTCCCCGTTCCGTACCTGCAACTCAGCTCCCACAGGGATGCGGTTTCCTACACAGCACAATCCTTCCTGTGGAGAAGCTGTGGAGAACTCACAAATAGAACTTTTCAAGATCTCACTGTCGTCCGGGACAAATGTGGACTGTGTAGGTTGTGTATTTTTTATCTCCCGGCTCATATTGCTCGGTGCAAAAGAATCCCCCTTCTATACATTCAATCCCTCCTAGACCTCATTAGTGAATGCCTCTCTAGTGACAGTGTGTCTCACTTTTCTTGCCCACAACGGACATCTAGCAGCATTTTCCTTTCCCCTTGAGTCAGTTTTCTTTTTCCCAGCTGCTGAATTCACCGAGCGCCGCGGTGCTTAGGGTCAAAGGTTGATAACAGCCAACAATCCAATTTCACAGCGCCTGCCTCTGACAGACACCGTGTGATCTTGGGTGGGACCCCTCCCGATCCTCCTTTCTGCATATCCTCAAGAACACTCTGAACTTAATCAAACTTTAATTAGCCCTCTGCTTTGGTGATAATTGGCAGTCGAGGCAGGGCCAGAACTCTTGCTCCTGCAAGACGCGGTCTCTGAACGTATCCACGGCTAATCATGCTGGGAGAGATGCGAAGCCATTGGCCACAATCTGTTCCAAAAACACGACGAGACCTCTGTGGGAATGTTTGCATGCGTCGCCCTGTCTTTAAATTACATTTCGACAGGGGGACAGATAGGCACATGCAAGTGGTCACACAAGAAAAGAAGTTCTCAAGCTATATTTACCCGATTCCACATTTTCCTTTCTTCCCGTCGTGAATTCAGTAATTGCGTGGAAGTCTGCGTTGTTTATTCCCGACTTTAGGATTACACAATAAAGATCGGAAAGGGAGCAGGAAGCTAAAAGAATCGCGAGTTGAATGAGTGATTGCCTGATGTGGTCAAAGCCTTTTCAGCGTGGTAGAAAAAAAGCTTGCCTTGAAGCCAGATGTGATGTCTGCCGAGGTGAAGCAAAAAGCATGAAAAAAAAATAACATTTCAGTGGGCACCTGCATTGCACTTTATACATTAAAGGTCCGTGGCTAATCAAATAGAGTTTCTCAATATAGGACAGCAGTAAAGGAGTAGCATGGGAAAAAATTGACCTATGTCAGTGATGTGTGCACCTTATCGAGCACTCGTCAGAAATATGATACATGGGTATGTTTTTAGAGCCAAAAAGTAATAAAAAACAATTATGGTCTAAGCCTCTTTGACCCGGTGGAGAAAATCCATGCCAACCCAATCTTGTTGTAGGTGCTATGATCTACTGAATCGAATGCCCTGTGAAATGAAATCAATTGAGTTACTCAGTCCAGAGCCACATCAATCTGCTGTAGTGTATGTGGATTTAAAGGCCTACTTTACCCCCTGAAAAAGACTCAGGTCAACGGCACTAATGTGAAAAAGTTTGAGGATGGCGACGGGGCGCACTCGCTTCGCGGGTTAACATCTCGAGTCAGTGTTCAGCAGCGGTTGGTGGGCGGTGAACTTCGGTAGTTTCCTTTCAGAGGAAGCAAACGGAACAAAATGATTCCAGAGGAACAATGTAATAAATCATTCAGGTTTGAAGGCTGAAGTCTGAAGTGATTGTTTCCAGACACGCAATATTTGTTTTATGTTTTCTCCATAAAGCTGCAACTTATTTTGAGCTCTAGTCACCCAGAGGTTCTAAAACTAAGGAGAAAGACGCTTGTTGTGACCCTTGTTTTGAACCATTAACTGTATATGGAGATGGACAAAGCCAGAATATGTCAATGAGTTCCTGATCGGTTGTGATTTTAGGTAGTTCTGACGATGTCGACGTATGTTCAAGTGTTTTTTATGATACTTTTGGTTCTAATTTGACTCTATAAAAAAGGGAGTTTACATCATGATTGACAGCTGAGCTCTGCTGGCAGCTGAATTATGCATGTGTACAGGTGGGACCTCGATACCGGGGGCTTCAACCCTGATCACTAACTGCACACACTCTGGCTCCTGCATAAGCGTAAGACAGCAGCAGCTGTATCTGGGAAATTTGTATATACATTTTGTGGGGGGGGGGTCAAACACTGCCATTCGAATACGTAAAAAAAAACCTCCCTGTCATATTTGTATTTGTATATATATATATGTATCTGTCTGCGTTAGGTGGGGTGAAAACCTCCGATCTTATCGAAGCGTCTTCCATCCAAAGGCATTCGTGTTTTCTGAAAGGCACAGACATAAAAACGCGTCCATGTCCACGTCTACGTGCCTTGGTGAACAAACAACGAATTACGTTGCTTAATTTGAATGACTTGTTGTGGAAATGCGGCGTTTCAGATGCTGTCTGCTGATCAGACAGGCTCTTGTTTTTTTTTTTTTTTTGAAGCACTCTATCCTTGATCAGCCAACTGTGCCACCATACTGTCCTCACATTTCGTGCCTTTGGTTGCAGGCGCTGTACATTAGGGAATTGACAACAGTGCAGCTCGCCACTAAGTTTCTTCTAAGTTTGTCCAGAGAGAATGGCTGCATACTTCTTATGTTTGCGCATGCAGACTGCACAGTTAATAACCCAACATTAGAAAACTCTGAGTTGTATCTGCTGCTACAGACTTAGTGTAGGTTTAAGCATGAATAACATGAGAGGGATTGCACTCAATAAAACACTGAGCGTTCATCGAAACAAAGACGGACATGTTCTGTTCTTTTAAGTCTTTTTGCATCATTCAGGCTTCCAGGCGTTACGTCTAACTTTTCCTTCTGGATTAGTCGAAATTTATCTGAGCATGTTCGAGTTCATTCGGCTCCGGCTGTGATCCTGCTACACTAATGTTAAGAAGTTTTAAAGGCTCAAACTCTCGCACTGTCTTCGAGCTTATCCCCTTCTCTTAGATTTATCCATTCTTCCGTTGTCATATCAGGAGCCGAGGAAAAGAAAGTCCCACACAAATCCATTTTGTCCGCAGCCAGTGTCATTACACGAGCGGTCTCGCTTGTTACTTTGCAGCGGCGAAAATATGTATCAAGCACAGGCGCTCCGAATTTGATTAATTAAGCTGAACGCCGTGCATTTACAGCCTTTCTTTGACCGCGAGGCGTCGATGCTTTTGCTTCAGCTTGCGGAGTGTTTCCTGTGAAAACTGTCTGTCATCGTGACAATAGCAAAAGGGCACGCTCGGTGACATATTGACAAGGTGAACGAGAGAAACCAGGTAGAAGGACTCTTGAGAGTCCAGTGTGTGTGTGTGTGTGTGTGTGTGTGTGTGTGTGCCACTTAGCTGAATTCCTGCTGCTGCCCTTGGAAGCGAAGCACTCGGGCCATTGCAAACAAAAAAATGGACGTTTGGCTCGAGACGTCTGTCGCACTTTAAATGCCTCTCATTGATTATGAGGCCTGATGTTGACAGACTCTCAGGCTGTCAGACATCTTATACATCGGATGGTGTGTGTGTGTGTGTGTGTGTGTGTGCGTGAGTGTGTGCTTAACCAAACTGCCCTACTCCAGGGATCTCTCTCTCTCTTTGTGCACTGATTTGTGATAGGATTTTGAAGTTCCCTTGTGGAGCACAACAAAGTTACCTCCCAAGGACGTAGCATTAGCATTCAAGGATACCAGTTTGACAGAGACTGGGCAGGCTTGTCTCCCTGCTGGGCTAGTAAAAAGCAAATGGGAAAAAAAAAAAAAAAAAGGAAAGAGCCTTTGATGTACAAGCTTCATGGACTCGTCAATAGCTGGTATTGACCCTTCCCGCTTTTATTTAATAAGGTTCCCATTCCTAAGGCTTGATTTGCTGGATACTCATTGCTATGCTAGCTGTGGTGCAGCATGCTGTCATACTGCTGATGCCAAGTGTTTCCGCATTGATTACACCTCTGGGATTAGCCCAAATGCAAATGTGAGTGTGTGTGTGTGTTTGTGCGCGTGAGCATTAAGAGTGCCGGAGAGTGAGAGTGAGAAACGGGAAAATAGCCTCACAAAGACTTACCCGCTCGCGATTGTTTGCACGCATGTAAATCGTCTGTTACACCACCGCGCGCGCATTGTGCCACGCATGCTTTCGAGCAAGCCGTCACGCTTGCAACACATGGCTGCAGAGGCTACACAAAGTCTATTCACACTCAGAAAAATGTCGATTAATATAGCATCTGAGCAGATTCCCTCCCACACATATGCCCTTAAAAACAATGGGATGCTTCCAAGCCGTGCACGCATACTGTATGAGAACACTGGCAGCTATGGGAATCTGGCTTCCTTGAAAAGCCTGGGAAACATTAGATGGAGGAGGGAAAGAAAAAAAAAAGGCGGAGTGAGATTAACATGCAGCGAAGGAGAAGTCCCCTGTCTTATAATTACGCTGTGGATTAAACTGTGATCAGGCATTCTGAATTGATCTTCATGAAAGCATCAGCAGGGGCCGCGGCGTCCTTGCGCGTTTAAGCGGCGGCGTAACTGTACACTCAGGCATTTTACCTTATTAAATAAATCCAATTTTGGTTGAATCTTTGGGCTGATTGAATCTTTGGGCCCCGCTCGTTTTTCGAGTTGTTTTGCCTCTTTCACGTGCAGGTGATGCTCACTTTGTGCGTTGAGTGAGCGGTGAACAGTGTATTAAAAACCTCAAACGTGTGCGGAGGCTAATTATATGACCTCCCTTTCCTCCCTTTTTTTGTGACACAGCTTCATGTGTCAGTGCCATGACACCTGTGTTCAATTTCGGTGTACCTGCTATGGTTGGATTTGAATTGATGAATTCACAATTTGCCTGTATTTTGGCCAGGAGAGATAAACAGTCTGCCAATCCTGTCAGTAAGGTGAAAAAACAATAAAAATAAAAAAAATTGCATTTTCATTAACCTGGCCCACTCTCTGATGCTCCCTCCCAAATCCGGCTCCCTAGATAGAAACAATATTTTGTAATTTAGTATTTTCTTGCTCAAGATAGGCACACAAAATAATTCTTATATTAAGCGCAAATATATAATTTGGCTTACAACACCTGACTCTACTCTATGGCTGAAGCCTATTATATTCCCAATGTGATATTTTTCCAAAACATGCTACCAGCAGGAAACATTTTTAGAATTGTTAGTCTGTCTGTGTGTCTGTGCATGAGGCTGTTCACAACCATATGTACAGAAACAAAGCTGCCAAAACTGTCATAAATACCAAAATACAACACCAGACTGCAGTTATTTTAATGAAGCTGGCTCAATCTTTTTTAGCCTGCAGCTGTTTCTTCCAATTACTTTTAATGCTAAAACAGTAGCTTACAGTTTAACGTCGTCGCACCATATTGTTGGGATAAATCTCAGCGAAGCGAAGAATCTGCGGGCGAAAGATAAAATTGCGCGGGTGATTCAAACGAGCGCCCCGATCAGACCGTCCTCGAAATCAGAGCCGCGCAACAAAGGGGGTGATTAAGTGCAAAAGCGAGCCTGATGTTACAGGAAAAATATCCAGTAGAAACAGTTCACAAGCTGAACAAATATCCACGCCAAAATGGCAGGATGTCAGGGATTTTACTTCCATGCCACTGCATGCAATAAACACCTCAGATCAGTAGTAAAAAGATGGCCACATGCCATCAGGAGTCACTTGTTCATTGTTCTTTATCGTTTTATGAGATATTACCGTACTAGTGTAAGAGAATGGAAAGAAAAAGTACAAAATATACAATCATCTTATCCCGTATAAGCACTTGTGTGATTTAAAATCCAACGACTTGGTAAGGCAGCGATAAATTCCCGGCAAGCAATATTTTAAAGCCACTAGAAATCATTCAGCCCAACTCCACAGCACCTTCTGACTCACCCTCTGACAACCTCTTGCCACCTCATCTTCCAAGTTCCTCATAGGGCCAAAAGGAAAAATAGACAAGCTGTCCAGAGACTGTGGTCGTATTTATCTTGTCTGCTGCCAAATCATGTTTTTAAAACTGACATTCCCTTTACTGAGAAAGTTTCAGTCTGCACCTTCGCCTCACACATGCACACCAACATGATCTTCTTGTCTGCAAATAGCAAACTGAGAGCCCTTTGGCTTCCCAGGGGAACAGTACCGAGCTGAGGATGCCATATGGAGGTGGGTGTACCATGCCTGGTGGGAGAGAGTGTGGTGGAACTATGGAAACAATCTAGGTAGAGAGGAGGTCACCACTCAGCGTCACCCTCCAGAGGGACGGGGCATGATGGAAGTTGCGACTCACTCTCACACTCCGTTCGCACAGCTGCCATAGCTGCTTGGCTTGGATGACAAGTGGGGGGGGTAGAGAAAAAGAGATGGAGATGTACGGCGGAGAATTGTTTTATAGTCTGCCAATGTAAAGTGTGAACATCTGTTTGCAATAAAATATGGACAAAGAATTAAGCTACAAATCACTAAAGAGAGTTTATAGAAGGTTTAATTTATGCCTTTTTTTGTGGAATTCGTAAGTTGTGAATATCATTAGAATCTGTCACCAAATGTTCTTGAATATTCAGTGTTCATTGTTTTGTCATTCTTTAATTTTCCATTCCCTTTCATTATCAGGAAACAGCATGGGTCCCATCACAAAAACATTCGTTTCCAACAAATTCAATCAATTTTAGAATAAAGACAGGAAAGCAGAGACGATTCACTCCTGGCGGTAAATGCAATCCACATCAGGAGTTTTCTTTACTGACCTGCAACACAGAAAATTTGCAACATTGACGAGTCAATGTTTGAGGGGGCGTCAAACATAGCAGCTTCAGTTTTATTTACTTTTTCTCTTGCCATAAACAATTTCAACACCAGAACAGGGAGTAACTGTGTCTCCTGATGGTAAATTAGTGAGTTATTTACCATTTGATGCTAATGCTCCAGTAGCAGCATATACTTTTTATACTTTTTAAAGTAGGCTAGTGGAAATGGTGGTGCACTTGTCTTTCAGTGGTGTGTTGGATTCTGAATAAAGGCAGAAATGATCAAACCCTTGATAATAGCGGAGCGTCGTCAGCATAGAAAAGCACACAGATGCTTATAGCAGTAAAACAACAAGACCAGGAGGATTAAGAAGAGAAAAACTTGAAATCAAGATGAAATGCTTCATTTTTTTCTGATAAATGTACTATTTTTCCCTCCAAAATTTCATCTCTTTTCTTTTAAATTGTGGTCATGATGACAATAACGGTGGTATTGTCTCACGTAGTGGGGAAATAGATCTCGGTGAACTGTATGTTGGCATTTGTTGCTCGGTGTCTAAATTGCTTTGTCATATTTTTACAGAAAGACGCGCAGCTAAGCAAGTTGGTGTCTGTGCTGCACGGTGAAAGCATGACTAATGAAAACCTGTGTGTCCCATGGCTTTGGGCTTGTGTGTCTGTACCGAGACCCAGCTGTCAGATGCAACAATATTCTGCTTACAGTATACACTAACATTGTTTATGATTACTGTCTTGTTAGGGCCTGTGTTGTCCAGTGTGCTTCGGGACACTGTGGTTTTGAAGAGTCTCATGACTTTTTTTTTCTTTCCCCCTGACCTGTCGGATCAGCATCTTCTTTGTGTCGTGGGACAAATTAAGCGCTAAGCTTAAAGTCCTTATTAGGCCCATACAGTCGTATCTTGAATGCACGTTTCATTTAATTGATAAAAAAATGTAAACATCAACATTTCACAAGCTTATTTCTACTTTTAAATTGATAGGATGTGGATAAAATGGCTTACGGCCAAATGCAGCTTTCTCAAAGAAATATGCCGAACCTACGAAAAAATGGAACCATGGTCCCAAATCAGAGTCATCACTATGTTTATGTTCAGCCCCAAACCTCTCCTTAAAAGCAATTTCCTTCCCTTCCCGAAGTTGGGGACAATCTTTTGAAATCCTGCGAGTTAGAGGAGAGGGAAATATTGAACTGACATCTACAGAATTTCAATGTGGTGGAAGAAATATATTATCATACAGTAGTTCCCTGCATGTTTCCATGTGTATATCAGGAGGAAGAGGAGGAGAAGGAGGAGGAGGAGGAGGAGGGAGTAGCTGTGTTATATAACAGACAGATTCAAACTTTCTGCCAAAAAACAATACAGAAGTTATGTGTGCGTGTGTGTGTGTGTGTGTGGAGGGACGGCGGGTGTGCGTGCACTATATGTAGATGCAGCATGTGGGTGAGAGTCTATGCGGCTGCAGATGTATTGTGCGCCTTTGTGCATATCTGAGAGTGCATGCAGTACATGTGCGGACATTCTTGTGTATGCATGCGTATGTGTGTGTGTGTGCTTGCAGGAGCATGCTGAGCGAGCCCGATAACCAGAATGTGCGGTCACCTTGCCTTATGATTAAAGGTTTGCGCTCTTCAGCTGCTTAAAAGGAGCCCGTTTGTCCTCAAAAGGGAGAAAGGAACACAGCGAGGAAAAAAAAAAAAAGCATGTTTTATCAGTCACAGCCAGAACTCAATATTTTGCTATTTTCCTCAGATTAGACTTATTCACAAGGTCCTATAGGTGAAATGCCTTCAAAGATAATAAAGAGATTAAGATCGCATTCAGAAATCCCTACCAGGGAGAGAGGGGAGCTTTTGAAATAAACAAAGCAGTCCAACTTTCTACAATTTCACACTTTTTTCTTCCCAGCTGGTCGCTGCTTTGGATTTGGCTTACGCTTAACTTCTTAAACGTCCACATTAAGATCTTCTGATGCATTCATGAAGATCCTGTTTCTTTTTTCCTTCCCTAGGTCGGCTGTGAAAGTAGGATCAAACCGACACCATGGTGAACTAAATCATTACAAAGAGGAAGAAAGGAAGAAAATCTTGGAAAACGTTCATCTCCCGCAAAAAGGTTCCTGACTCGACACGAAAATTCATTTATACGACTCAAATGAAAGTTGAAATTGCAAATAATGTCTCTGGAACGAGAGCTGAAATGCTTGATTATTCCGTTGGCCGTCCAATCAAAGCTGTTGTGTGGTCACACTCTCTTTCCAAGCTGTCATCCATTGTCTTGCTGTCAGACAATTTGGAGGGATACCGGGTGGGCCCCAGGTGTCAGTTTAGACTTGAAAATGACAATGTCACACCGCCAATGTCCCTCTTCCTGCTCACTCAATGATATCATAACTAGCAGGCAATCAGGATTTCTATAAATGGATTCAGATGAATTGGCCTCACATTTATTAATCAAATTCCAAACTTCTGAAGCCATTTTCATGCCAAGCTGTGAAATTTCGAGGATATGGGATGCAGGCCCCGTGACAATGACAAAGGCCTTTACCCGTCGAGTTAATATTCGAGACACTTGTCATCTACTGAGAGGATTTTCATCTTCCGTCTCTCTTTTATTTTAATTTCTCATTGTTTTTTTTGCCTCCCCTTAAGGTCAAAAGAAAACGGTGGAGCGGTTTTGTAAGTGAATGCAGCATGCCCTCCTGTAGGAGCAGAGTCGTTGAAATGACCCCTCGCGCGCAACCACTAATCAGGACTGTCACAAGGGAGGTCTGTCCCCCATCGACACATCGACACTCATTGGTGCAGAGCCACTGCCCTGCCATTAATAAAGAGTCACATTTGCATAAGTTGACAGGGACACATTGCTCACGCCCCGCCCACACGCAAGGACTCCACGTACACACTGTTTCACCGGACCTACAGTAAGAAAAAGAGTCAGTTTTTTAATGCATGTGAAGTCCCTCTATTACTTGAGATACAATCCGTCATCCGTGTTCTTTATTTATCACGCTGGATTTGAAGTTTTTGCTTCATCCTCAGTGTGCCGAATGCCAACAGGACAGCCAGTGTCATGAAGTATTACGCAGGATAAACAAGGATTAAAAAAAAAAAAATGCTTTTAATAAACAACAATTATCACAACAGGAAAAACGACAGAAAATTAACAGGCAGAAGCAGCAATTGCAGTTGTCACTTAAAGGCTTCAAATCATCTCTGCACCACAAAAACACAAGAACACATGAGTGCACACCGAAAAAAATAAAAATACAGAATACAAAAAAGATTACCAGGAGCCAGCGAGTTTGACATTTTGGTAGTTTTACTATGAACTGTTCCCGTCCCTTCTAAATCAACGTTTAATGAACTCCTGTGATGTTACTGAACCATTAAATCATAAATAATAAAAAGATCAGCTTGAAAGGAGCCTGTCCGGCATCACAGCAGGGGTGGCAAAGCAAACGGTTGTACCTGTGTCATCTTTTGCTGCAACATCTCTCGGTGGTCAAAAACATTCAACGATAAAGCCAACCACTGTGTGGCGTGTTGGCTTATAAGCCTTCAAATGAACTCAAACTTGACTTCCTTTCATTGTCTCTGAAGCAACACTATTTGTGTTGTTTTGTGGACCGCTAAGAGCCAAGATTGTCTAAAGTACACTCCTGTATGTGCGAGAGTTCATCCCCTTTCCATTTGGCACCGGCCGACGTTATTACCATTTATCAGTTTATGTTGTAGAGTTTACCACAGTGTTTCCTCCGCAGTGTAAGACTTATAAAATCACTGGCTGGCTTGTAAAATTGTGAAAATTGTCGTAGTCATTCGAAACAAATTATGATCGCTATCTGCACTTTTCGAGACCTGTTGTGCAGCCTCTTATCAGCAAGCATTTCTAGGAATGTTTATTCCGCTCAGGTCAAATCAGTCAATTATTATTTCCATAGGACATGATGAACATGACATCTGTATACAGATCTCCCATGGTACACTGCTGCACGCTGCTGCCCATAAATATCCGTTTGAGTTGTCACGCGACAGTTCATACACAACTATTTTAAATGGTTCTGGCAAGTCGCCCGAATTCCGGGACAGCTCTTAATAGGTTTGATTGGCGATGATAAGTTTAATTTGTTTTTGCACATCTGATCTCTCATCTGAAAGCTTTCAATATCTTGCTAATTTAGCAATGTCAAATCATTTAAATGAAACAACATCGAAGCGTTTCAGCCTCCTTTCTCTTTCTTTTCGATCAAGGGGCGACAAGACGGTTAATCACAGCAGACAAACCCGGCAGAAATGTTGCAAGAATATGGAGCTGTTCTATTTTTGAGGCTGTGGCCAGACTGAAACAGCATCGCGTACACGTAGTATGGACCAAAAGAGTATCCACAACCTGTCCAAGATTTGCTCTGTGGGGTCCTGGCATTAGACATGAATGACCGTGTTTGATTCACCTTATTCACGAACGAAGACAAACTTTTTGAGCAGCGAAATTATAAAGGTGCTTTTGTATCCTGATTATTTCAGTTGTACCGTATCCGTCAGGTTCGGTAGAAGGGCAAGGGGTTTGTCACCTCTGCCGTAAGTATCGCCCACATGGAAAAATCATTTATGTTCCATATTACCCACCTCAACACCTCTAATGCCAGCGTTTGCCCTGATGCTTCAAGGCGATTTTTACGATCCAATCACACAAGGTTACACGCTGTCAGATCTCGGTGTCAGATCATGATTTAAGACCGCGTCACGAGATTCCACCCTGGTTTTTGTGCGATGTATGTCACCTGTTCGTGTACTGTATCTGTACATCTGAGCACGTTTTATGAGAGCGGCGTGGGCGTGAGGGAGACCAATTATTAAAGCTCGTGTTTTTAACTGTCACATTTCACAATGTGCATCCGAGTGTTCTGTTTTGTTTTCATCTCATTAACAGTTACTTGTCTTAACCGAGACAGATACCTCAAAGAAACATGTTAACACGCGCAATATTAGGCTTGGTCATTCGACACTCTTGACAGTTGTCTCTCGAAATAAGTGACACATTTTCAACAGGAGAAAAAAAAAAAAAGGTGTCGCAGGACATAATTGTCACCATCACACATGCTGGCTGATCAAAGTGTCTCGCAGTGTGACTGAACAGCCATAGTCATGCCTGCAACCTCTTTACGAAAGGCTAGAAGAATGTTGTCACTTCAATTAATCATCCACATAGATCTGCATTTGTGTTTTTTTTTTTTTTATGTCTCTGCTCAACCATGAGTGAAACTACAGCATTCCTGTCAGAGCTGGCAGGGTGGAAGAAGTACAATCGCTCTGGTGAATGCTGTTTTTGTCATTCCCTTCACTGTTGCTAAGGTAAAAAATCTGTCATCTTTTGTAGAGAGACGACTGTGGAGAGTGTCGAGCAAGTCTAAAGGTTTTAATCCTAGTCACAACAATGCTCCACTTTGGAGACACAACAGTGTTTAGGAAATAAAATAACTTTGCAAATAAACTGAAAGATTTTGAGAAAGATTTATAAAAAACTCTCAATAGACTGCCATGAACTGTATACTGAGCTTTAACGGTTGGGGGGTTCCAGAAGAAGCATCTTGGTTGAGGGTGGAAGAGCAGATGGCAGGAGGATTGTGGAAAAACGCCAGATCCTTTAATGTGTCTGCAACATCTCATTCACAAGAGGCATCAGAAAATATGCGCAAAAAAAAAAAAAGCTGTATTCTGAGCGCGCACGGGAACTGGGGACGAATTGAAACTTGGAGACGTGGAGATGATTCCCCTGGGCTGATCAATGCTGTCAGCACGGAGACAGCAGCAGATCTCTCCAAGGACATCATTTAAAGAGTTTACCTTATGCAACATTTTACCTGTTTACACTCCACTCTTATAATTCCTCATTTAGATTATATATTTGCAAACACATATGAGTAGTCCAATGAAGTAGAAATGTTAAGTTTTGGTAAAGCTCTTGATTATGGCCAGTGTACTGGTACAGGTTTTTTGACCTTATGTACCTCGTCATGCAGTAGGTAGTATAACAGACTATACGGTGTGTATATTCTTATACATTCAGAGATTCTTTTATATATATGTGTGTGTGCGTGTGTGTGAAGTATGTTTTGTATTGTGTTTGAGTCTTCTTCAAGTTCAAAGGTCCTTCACATCAGGAATCCCAAGACACGCCAACGAAGGCTCCGATTCTTATCCGAAGTTCGCCTTCTTCTGAGTTCAGCAAGGACATTTAATTACCACGTAGATGTTGATCACAGTTTGATTAATTAATTATTTGGTTCTCCACAGTTTCACATGTATGGGACCACACTGTACAAACAACAATTTGTACTGCTGACAAGTTAAAATTGGACCGTATCATGCTGATACTTTTGTATCTGCTGAAAATGTTCCACCAGGTAATTCTAAGAAACAATGACAACCAAATGCAAAAACTTCACAAACCTGTTGACGCATGTCCCCACCAACAAGCGTACGTATATGTATATACTCATGCACTATGAGCCTATATTATTTAGATCAAAGACACAGGCTGTCAAAGTGTAGTGCATTTAACTTGACAGACTCGCATGAAGATCAGCTCTACATCTCATCATCTGTGGAGTCCACATTAAAAGGAGCTGCCTCCTACCCATAAAGCCCTACACTTCCGATTTAATGCTATCCAAATAGAATAAAACGTGTTATTCAAAACCCACTGGGAAATGCAAATGTCATGCCCATTACTCAATGTGATGGCAGGTCCAGCAATAAATTGTACGTCTCCCCCCGATCTCCCTTAAGAAGGGAGATCGGGGGGGCATTCTATAATTCAAAATATATTATAATTGGCACTGCCATAAAATATGTGTTCTCTGTAAATAATGATGGAGGTTAGGTAATTCAATTCACCATACATGGGAAATTTACAATGCTGTGCATCAGTGGCTAATTTCCTTGGGGAAATTAATCTCTGCAGGGCCCGGGATGAACGCTGACCACTGTCTACTCTGTAAATATTGGCAATAGAGGAGAATGAGGTGGCTATAACTAGCTCATACATGTGACAGCTAAATTATGTCTGCACAGAGGCAGACATTCACAGTACATCTGGTATTTATGAAATCCACAGTTGAACTGAAATGAATCAGTTGGGGTAACTTGACTGGAGAGGAGTCTGGGAAAAAAAAAAGGTAAGAGGGAGTCAAGTGCACACGCTTAAGAGGTCTTAGTGGTAACTTTATTTTATGGAGATTATATCCAACAGGTTTCGTATGCTTGACATCATCTTCATAGATCCAATAAATTTGAATATACACGCACAGCCAGTCAACGTGGGAGCGGTGAAACCTGTGACTGGCTATCTCCGCTTTCACCGGCTGATCCACGGCGGATCCAAGAGCCAACGACGTGACAAACAATGGCAAGAGATGGCTTTGTCTCTAAATGCTGCGAGGCTCTGCCCTTCCAACTGGACTCATGACTGCGGTGGATTCCCACAAATCACACGACAGCTGCCCTGGATTGGAGCGCGACGTGTTTGGCTTTGAAGACTACTTTGGCGCGCAGTCGCTGCTGGCGCTTCATTGGTGGTCTGATGGCGCCAGGGAGGTCCTTATCCTTCCATCTTTTCAGCCATGTATCTTCTGCTTGTGCAGCAATACTGTATTTGCTCCTACTACCAAAGAATAACCCCATGGCTGTTTTTTTTTTTTACCATTTCCTGGACCTCAGCCAAAAACTAATAATTTCCTAGAAGAAGGCTAAAAGTGAGCAAAGGCTGAAAGGTCTTGCTTTATCCCACCAGGGGTCTATAAATTCTGGGAACTTTAGACACAAAATGGTCAAAACTCCTGCAGACCAACACCACCACCTAAGGCTTTATCAATTTTCCTCTGCTGGATGCTCAGACCCAAGATTTCATGTGGATAACACATTTGTCACCTTCCACATCTCTGCTTCCTGTCCCAGTCCGAGAGCACGAAACCTACAATAATCTCGCTTTTGTGGTCTTTGTCTCGAGCCTTAGACACCAATTAATGAAAGAAACATTGACCCTGAACTTTGAGCGCGGTGGAAATGGAGGTTTGGTGCCCTAATAGTGACTGTGCATGTGTTGCCATGACATCAGATGCAGAGAGAGCTGAGGGCACATCGGGATAATTATGTAGATGAAGAGGATGACGACCGGCATCAAAACACGGTGAGTGATTCTGCGAACATTGCTCTTTTCTCAATCACCAGAGGTGAAGAACAGCGTTCTTGCAACGGCACATCCGTTGCTATGGAGCATGAGCGGCCACATAAGTAGCTACTTACGGAAACATGGATTTACGAATGAGACTTGCCCCAGTCTGCCCTTTGTTGCTATGCGATGTTTCACCCTCTCCTTTTTTAAGTTTTTTTTTATACTTGAGTCCGTACATGTACTAAAATTCTGAGCCAAGAAACCCATGTAAAATACAGCATCTAGCTGAGTGCTACCCAGCACTGGAAACAGGCTAAAAATGTTACCTGTGCGCCGAGGGAGAACGCCGAGGAGGCTCCAATATTTTGTGCAGATTTTTCGGAGTTAACTCCACTCCATCTAAAAGGGGAAAGTATACATTGTCAGAGCTGCTTTTCAGTTGCTCAGATAACTTCGGAGAAATGACCTCGTCCTCCCACACCCTTTTTGGACGTCAGACATCCACTCCGCGCCGTGATTGGCCAGATATGTGGAGGTGAGAAAGGAGCCAAGATCTGAGCTTCTCTCCCTCGCTTCCTTTTTTTATTATACATCTATTTCTATCACTTTTCATGTGAATACTGAGAGCAGCACTGTGAATGTCTTTCAGGGTAGACTGTCGGAAAAAAAAGTGTGTGCAACAACCCCACATATTTAAACGACACGCCTCATGATGGCTGGCTTTCACTCCACCTTCAACCGTGGCCCTTCAGAACAACCACAAACACTCTTGATTCCCTGTACAGGGCTACAGATACAATATAACAATGAGCTGTTATTTGATAAGCATTGTCAGATCAGTCTGTAGAATTGATCTTGAGTTGCAAAAAAAAAAAATAATTTGAAGGCTTATTCCCCAAGAGATACCTATTGCTGTTGCCCCACTCATAACAATAACATTAAGCGCTCAGGATTTTTTTCCTGCACAACACCTGCCACATTATGTGATGACGTGAACCATCCCACCATCCCAGTTCCCATCTGGCAGCTGCCAACATTATAACTGTTCGCTAACACGGGGGTTAATGAAACCCCCGTGTTAGCAAACGCACCTCTGCGTTCAGGGCTCAAGCTGCTTGGAGATCCGCATGCAGCCCTGAAGGATTGGCTCCATTATGGATGCCAGCACGGGGCTACACACACTTCCTGAATAAAATAATACTCACACCTGCTACCTGGGCTCAGCTGTTGCCACGCAACCTAGAGATGATGCATTCTGCTATGTACTCTCATGCTGTGTGCACAATGTCTGCAATTACAATACGATTAGGACTTCCGAAGGTGTTAACTTGTATGTACAAGGGCCATTGTTTTCGCTACCAACCAGCATTTACCTCATCTACCTCTGCTTTATTCTCAACAGCATACCTTGTCTGGAACATCAGGTGTTGTTTTTGACATTCTTCTGCCTTCAAGAACTTCCCTGCATTGACATCTGAGTGAATGATGTGCACATATATAGGCTATTTCTGATGTGCAGGGTAGACTGAGCATATCACTGTAGGTCACTGCAGGCTAAATACTTCTCCACTAGAATGTTAGTAATTGCTAATGGTCAAGAAAAGATACAATTTATGATGGTACTACTCAATTCCATCCATATCTATGTCAGTATATAGTGAATCTTGGAGGGTAAAACAGGTTAAAGAGTTGAAATTTACACAAATTCCCAACAATTTGACTTCTGCTACAAGATTAGTATTTCAAACAGAGGCTCATTCAATAATCTGTAATGTTCTGTCGCTTAAGAAAGCATGCTGGGAGGCTTGAGCACGCAGACACTCAAGAGGGAGTCTGATCATTTGCATCCGGCATCATGTAGCGCGGGGACGGGAGGGCATACCCACCCTGTCGCCATCAATGCCGGTGCATGCTCTCTCAACACCTTTTTCTTTCTCTGTACACTTAGTGAATGCCAGATGAAAGATCCAGACCTTTCCTGTCTGGCTTTTAAAACCCCTTTGAGGCTGCAACCCGACATTTATCGCAGCCAATGTCTTTGAAACAACATGAAAAGGCTAAGTTTCTGATACATGAGAGGTTTCTGAAAAAGGCCCATCAAAGTTGCTCTCAGGCGCACGCAAATGTAAATGGAGGAATAAGTTGTGCTTCCACCTTCATGTTGTGCGGCCTCACTGTAAACCCCATTACAACATCAAACAGTCAAGATAATCCGCTGTGAAATTACTGATTCATCACAAATATTGTGATATTTTTTCTTTATTTCCTGGCATTCCTGAAAAAAGTCCTTTGTTTCATGCAAAGCTGGAGTGGCAGGGATCAAACATTCACCAGCTACTACATGTTGACCTTCAACTTCAAAGGAAAGACCATCCTGTAAAATATCATTAACTAAAGTGCAGATAGTGCTTGTATTACTACAGTTAAGGTAAATTCAGGTAAATATTGTACTTCCAATAGCTGGCCTGGTTGTCTGCTGTGATTTCTTTCTAATCACTGCCCCCTTTCACAACAATCTCTGCTTCCCGTCGGAGACAAACAACTCTGATTTCTTTTCAAATGTGTTCAACGACAAAAGGTTTGAAAGGCTGGTTTACGGGTTGAAACGGCTTTGTTACATCGTATTGTATTCCGCGTCTTGCAGCGTCTTTCTCTGGCAGTACTGCCTGACATCAACGATGCGGGTGGATTCGCAACGACACATACCGGCGTCCTCTCACCCACCTTCTCCATCTCCCCTCGCTCTTTGCCATTATACGGAGAGGGATGCTCTCACACACTAATCACTCTCACTCTCGCAAGACGTGGCGTTTCTACAGGGAGGAGGAAAAAAAAAAAAAAAGAACCTCTTCTCCTTGGAGAGTCACCATGGAGGAGCATTCATTGAATGAAGATGCGGACTATTCAAAGTGCATGTAAAATAGGTGTGACGCCTAAAGATGAGGACCTGCGGAATTGTACCAGCTACTTTTGATAAGTGATTTAAGAGTCCAAGCAAGAGCAGAAGAGTCAATGATGCAGATGATGGTCTGATGCAAAGGGCTTTTATCTATAATTACAGGTCACTTGCATCGACATGAGCTCATTTACCAAGAGGAACCGCTGCCTCTGTCTCTCTCACACTCGACTTTTCTCAACAGCCCCTTCTCCGCACTGCCTGCCTGTGTCTTCGCTGATTGGGCTCCAGAGGTGAACTTGAGTTACTGTCATGGATTTCTGTGATCATCAATCAGAGACCCTAAGAAGAGATGGCAGGCCGTTCATGGAAGGCATGATGACATACCTAGCACATACATCAAAATGAAGGAATGGACAAAGTCAGTCAGTCAGTCAGTCCACCACATTTGGGCCCAGACTGAAATATCCCAACTGCACGATGGATTGCCATGAATTCATGACCTAATAGAAAATGTTGGCAGTTTTAGTTAAATGTTAGAGTTTTCCAAAGTCTGACCTTGTTGGCCTCCTCGGTTCCCTTCCAATAACACTATACTGTTACAAACTTTTAAAAGTCTTAATCTTACTCATGCTAAAACTAATGTTTCCGCAGTACTGATGACCTTTTCTGTCATTGCAAAGCCCTTGGTTACTTCACAGTCACCTTACCAAAGTCCTCCACCGTGCTAATGCCTTCTTGAAACATACAAACCTCTGTACACAGTGAGAACCAGCATGAGGCTCCTGTAGTTCCAGGCTGCAATGCTCTTGGTATCAAAAATCACTTCATTTGTCTGTTATTTCAAGTATCTTAGTTGCGTCCGTACGCTGTCACACATGTCGGCATAGGTTGAGCAGCAGCTTCTGTCTCTCTCTCTACACAGGTTGCATTCAGGCTCAGAGTTTTAGAGCAGTATCATCACAGACAATACCTGCACAGTCTTCTGTAGTTATGCGCCTATAATGGAAGACACTTACGGTGTCTTCAGGTTGTGTTTATGAGCATATAGTGCAAGTGAAACGAGCTGTTACATGGCCCTGTGCAGACAGATGGTTCATTACAATACTCGTTATGTCAGATGACCGAAAAACGTAGCGGAAGCACTTTTCGTCAAAGCCGCTGCTACTTCTGCAACTGCTGTTGACCGAACAAGTCAGGGCTGCGCCTCACATCAAAATTTGTAGACCTCTGCACTAAACTGAGACGATGATCGTTACACCCGGGAAATATCAGCATGCAGCCGCTGTTACACGTCGTGAGCGCGATCCTGCGCCGGCGTTCGCATTCCGATCAACGCGAGTCGACGAGTCGATGCCACGTCTTAGTCTTGTTTCACCGTGTCCTCCATCTTTGCATGCGTGTTGAGTGACAGATATGCCTGATTGATGCATAATGATATACTCTCTGATGTGCCTGACACTGCCCTGTCTCAACTGTTGAGCATCTTCCCATGTCTGGGATCTTAACATTCGTCTCATTTATTATTCACATTGCTTTCATCTTAGTGAGACTCTGCCACTTGATTACTTCAGAAAACTTAAGTACATATGGAGGGAAGCACTGACTTAGTACAAGGGCAGTTGTCATTGATATTTCTGTAATGTGATTTATCCTGACTAGTCACTCCACAGATAGGATATGACAGTGATGACCTCCAAATCTGTCTTTATGTAGATGATGTTGCATTCAGAAAAGCCTCCAAGGTCATAATGTTACCTTCACTCAAGTGCTATTACTTTTTTTGGCTGATGATGTGTTGATTAAGGTAAGTTTTCAATATTAAATACTTGTCACTCAATTTTTCAACATCAATTTTTCCTTTGGCAATGACAAAGTGTTTGATTTGCTAATTTGCCTTTGAATTGCAAATGGGCTCTCCTTGGAGCTTTTCGTGTGCCACCGCTCAATTTAGCTCCTTTTTTGTGTGACTTTTGGGGAGGTCAGCGCCGACAATGCCGCCATTCCTCTGCGGAATCCTCTGACCCGATAAGACACAGAACATAAAACCCAACAGAGCGCTATCAGCGGCAGCATGCATGGTGAAAAACTCGAGGAGGATAAGCAGAGAAGGGAGCTTGGGCTTGGTCAAAACTCCCACAGATGAAAATGTGATTCGTTTGCATATGCAACATTCTGGAAATGTTGTACAGTACAATAGGGAGAATTAACAGGGAGCAGGCACTTCTACTTTTCATGCTTTTTGCTATTGTAATTTTTTTTTTTTTTTCTGTCTGGGCACTCGGGACTGTAAATGCATGAAAATATGAATACCTAGCTCAGTTAATTCCTAGCTAAAAGTCACAACAAACGACTCGAAAAATCCAACTACAATTCCTGCCCTGTTTTACACTTTTATTCTCTGCAAAGCCAAAAGATAGAAGGATTTTTTTTTTTCTCTCTCTTCAGCAAACTGTTTATGACTAACACAGGTGCTCCAGCAGACATGGCCAATTACCTTAACTCATTAAAAAAAAAGCCTGAGAGGAAGCTAATCTAAGTTCAGCGGATTGACCTGGCAATAAATAACGTCGCGTAATAACACATGCCACTCGGCTGCTTGTACGCCTGCGCTCACGAATCCGCAGCAAAGAAGCCGAACCGTGTAAATCATACCAGCCGATCACGGGGGCAATTTTTTTCGTCAACAGATGGCTCGGAATGGTTTAAAATGGCTTCAATAATAAAGCGCCACATCTACTGTTACACGGAGATATGACGTTAATTTGTTTTTGATGGCAGCACCTGTCTTTCCCGATCGGCGGCGAGTACGCGTTTGCGTTCGTGGACCAGTTATGTCACAGCTTTAGCTTTATCTCTTGGTGACCTGATTATTTTTCTCATTACCTGGACTTACCGGCCTCTGTTAGAAACTTGAATTACCTTGCATAAAAAAAAAAGGACAACCGAGGTCCTTGTCACTTTTTTTTTTTTTTTCTTTGATCCCCCCCGTACGGCACCCCCACCCTCCTCCTCGCAACCTTGATTTGTCACAAACCATGTGTGTCGGGGCTCCCAGTAGAAGGATACACCTGTCTCGCCCAGGTGTTCAAAGCTTTCTTGCTCCTGCCATGGCTCTTTCAGCCCATCATAGCTCTCTTTCAGTTACGTCTCTTATCCTCTATTCTCCATTTAGCTTCTAATGAGAAACACAGAATAAAAAAATAAAAAAAAAAAATAGGCCAGTGACCCAACGCAACCTCATATTATGGCGACCTATCATGGTTAAGTTTTCTCCCCCTGTTGCTAATATACTTGGTATTGTCTTCCCCGTGCATCAAAAATCAATTTCAATAGCACGGCAATGAACATTACCTGGCCCTGAATGTAATATGATTACTGCTTCAATTACCAGTTGTGTTTGCCGGTGCCCTTGGTCATATTGACGTTCTTAAATTGAGCTGTATGAGGATGAAGGACTCGACTGCGACTGCCTAAGTGTATTCTGAAGGAGTAACCCGGCCTCACCAGAGTGTAGCTCTGGCAGTGCATTCAGCAAGGGATCTGCATGTCATAATGGGATATCATTACTTCACTACCCTCATTACAAGGTCCTCATCTGCCAGGGCTTGAGTGTAATGTTAATTATTACGGAGGAGTAAGACCGAAAGGGGCATTGTAGCTCAAAATGCCATTTTGATTGGATTTTGCTCCCTTTCATCTCATTAAGAACTCAGTAATGACTTGTTTGGGTGTCAACAAGATGACGAGCGGCCCCTTATACAGTACGTACTCTTCTTCAAGTAAGTCTCTCGCTAATCCTGACTTCTTTCTGAAGGCGAATACAGTACATACAGTAGTCAGGAAGGTGTCTGCATGTGTGTTAACAGCGGCTACGGTTGTCTGAAAGGACGCTGCTTCGACAAGCTTCGGGGGAAAATCATTACGCGTGCGAGAAAGTGTGACTGTGTCTTGCACTGTACCGACAAGCCTTTGTGGAGAACCAGAGGGGTACAAAGACCCCAGTTAGGTAAAGTTTCTGCACAGATGAGGCGCTCAGCTCAAGACTTAGCAAATCTTTAATGCAGAATCATTAAGCTGTGCTGCCAGTAGCGTTTCGCATTGGAGATCCTCACCAGCGACTGAAAGCATAATTACCAGCTCAGCTGTAATAGACAGTGTGCTACTTCCTTAACTTTACAAAAACCCACTGAAAGGGTCATAATGCTATGTTTATGTTGCAGATAGGTGAACGGTGCTTTAGCTGGCCTGGTTTCATTTTGAACTGTAGAAAACGAGACAGTCAGAAGCTGCATTCAGTCGTATCTGAACCATGATACGATGGCTCATCTTGAAAAACAAACGTGCTGCACACTTAGCACGGCTTGTAATTTACTGCATCTCGGCCGCTTCGTTCAGTTCTTCGGCCATACAGCGTGATGTTCTTTTTGTGAGTTGCGATCACCACTTAAGAGTGAAAAAAGCGGGGTAAGCTTTAAGGCCGTGATTGACAAGCCATTCTCAGTAAGTCCACCAGGCTCAGAAAACTCAAGATCAAACTGTCAATCTGGGCACGGCTGCTCAGACATAAATCAAGATGCTGCATTGTCTATTTCTTGCCTCAAATCTTTTCAGAAACATATTTAAAAAAAAAATTTTTTGCTGCAGTGTGAAAATGTGTAGGACTAGCAGTACATCCACCAGCTCCGCTCTGTCATCTAAATATAGTCAGAAGACCAAAGTCGATGTTGTCCACAAACCAAAAAGTGACCTCACCGTATGTTTATTATTGTATAAGTCTTATTTATTTTATTATTATAAAATTTTATATAACATAAAAATCAGTGTTTTATGTTGCAGTAAAGCTAAGGATGAGGTTTGGTTCTGGGAAAACATCGTCGCCATCATGGTTACAATAATAAAAACACATAATCAAGGTTTGGGAACAATCCTCGTCAGGCTTACTCGTGGAAACAGGAAACAAACAGCTGTATCACGAGTTCTCGCCTATTAATAGCAGCATATTTACACAATATATACAGCGCGGCTTTAACAACACTTCCCCTTAAGGAGAAATCCTGACATCTTGGCCTTGTTTGATACCTCCACATATTACACGACTAAAAATGATCTGTGCGTCTCGGCAAACAGAAGAAATTACTGCTACAGACAGGCTGTTTGCAGCCCACGGTGCTTTAAGACGAGGTTGCATGAATCGCTTTACCTTGGAAAACAGTGACGCTTCGACATAATCCCACGCCAAAGTCGAGTAAACTTTGATGCTTTAGCAGTAACGTAGTATTACAGTCACAGGGATTACTACAGCCCGGCGTGAATAGCTGGGGTTGAATGTGTGTCCTACTTCAAACGCTACCTGTGTGTGCAGGTAGCGTTCAAGCTGTCAGTGGAGTCCCTTGAGGCCACTTTTCTCTTGTTTTCCTCTTGTCTGAGTCATGTCACCCGCTTGTGGCACTCCACACCTGACCCGGTGTACTTTGAAAGAGTATGTGCACGTCGTCGTATGTGGGATTTTTTTTCTTTCTTTTCTTTCATGTCTTTCATGTGTCAAACATCATGTCTGGACTTTCTGTGTTCAGCTCTCCCACTCACAGTCTCTCTCTCAAACACACAGAAAGTAAGCACTCGTACACAAACACACACACACACACACACACACACACACACACACACTCAGGTCGTGGCTCTTTGAATGGGAGAACCCACAGGCAGGCCGGTATCCAGTTTTCTCTGCCGTTTGAGCTCGGCTGTCTTGGTCTCGTCTGCCTTTGAAGTGGATTCAGACAGTTGGATGTTGGAGGAGCCGTGCGCGCTCCTTTGGCTGAGGAGAAAGCTCAGAGAAACATCAATGAGCTGAGGCCTGACATGGTCATGCAAGCATACGCTGCATACTGTAAATGCAAGCTTGCTGAGTTGCAGGGATGGTGAAGGACAGGAGGGGGGGAAAAAAAACTTCCCACAGAGGAGAATAAACCCAAAACTCAGTGTAAACAAAAACCACACGAGCCAGAGATACTGACCGCTGGAGGTCTGGACCTTATCAGTCGAGGGAAGCCCAAAGGTGTTGAAAAAGCATTGGATTCCATTAGGTCCAGACAGGTGAAGCCCAGTAGAAGTAGCTTCATAGAAAAAGGGGCCTGAAGGCTGAAGTGAATTGACAGAGGAGCGAGAGTAAAGTGTTTTCATGTGACTGCTGTGGGGGAAGCGGGGGAACGGTGGTCAAGGGGGAGACGTAGGTGGAGATGGATGTATGCAGGGAAGAGGAAGAGAGTCCTCGAGCGTGCTGCCACAATGGGAGACGACTCTGGAGTCAGGAGCAGGTGTTATCAAATCCCAGTGTATCGCAGCTCCACAATGGTGTCACAGCAGGGATGAGAAGGTGTGTTAGAGATACAGCGCACCAACCCTAAAGTATCACCAGATGTCTGGTGATTTGTTTGTCCGTCGCTTTTGTTGTATCTGGCGTGAAGCTCGGCGAAAAGCAGCCGGCAAAAAAGCTCTGCATTCGCCACGACACAAAGGCAAACCATCTGCTATTTTGTGTTTGTTTTCAGCTTTAAATCTCTGCTAAACTTTACTCTTAATAAGGCCTGACAGCAAGGAGCAGTGTGAGGAAACATGGTTTCAACTTTGTTGTCATCGCGAGCTGACTTCTCTGAAACTGTAAAAAAAAAACACTCCCAGTATGTGCTCGGTGGGCAACCAGCGGTTAACTTTCCATGAACATAACGAGGACTGCGAGAACAGTATTGATTAAGTTGTTCTTTTTTCCCCCCATTATTTGATGAATCATCTCGCCGCGTGATACGTAACTTACAGTAAGGGCCAGATGGTGCACCAACCAATTTCTAATTCACACCGAGAATTTGATTTTGTTTAATTATGTCCTGTGGTTATTACTTCACTAATCTGTGTCATGACTCGTGACTGCTGCGGCTGGCTTTGTCTTTTGGAAAAGCGAAGCGACCCCAGCAAACGTCAAAAAGCATGCGACACAAAGCAAAATGGACGGATGGTTTTCTGTACGACTTCTTAGAAGTTCCTAAGATTAGTTTGCAAATGCGACAAGCAACTCATAATAAGTACTTGAAACCATCTCGGTTAGTTTTTCTGCTGTTCCTGCAGTAACTGACTCTGGTTTGGTACATATTCATTCTTAATTCACAGAGTAAGATATGAAAAAACCTCTGTTTTTGTCAGAGTCTTGGCTGGTCGCTCTGAAGAGCACTTACGTAACGGATCATCGGAAAGGGCCATCAGACAACAAAGTAAACATATTCTAAACATAATGTAGAATTAGACTGATATTGAGGGAGCTGTCAATCAAAACATGATCTGCCACCCCTACACAGTCTTGAGAAATGGCCTGAACAGCAAAATGAGCTGTTTTTGTAATATTCGTAAATGTTTGTGGATGCTTAATGGCGCTCAACTTTGATATTATATATTTTTATTATTTCAAGCTACATTTCCGGAGGCTGTAACGACGTTGTAAATGTCCATCCATCTATGCATAATCTGATATGCCTGCATTTGGATTGTGGCTGGCAACATAATATCCTAAAACAATGCTTCTGTCTCAAAGGTCATTATGAATTCGGAGTTAAAAGTATGGCCCGGAGAAAGCGTGGAAGCGTGTATTTACTGAAGCAGTACTTACCTCAAAAGATGGAAGAGGTTTACAGTCACCTCTTGTCTATCAGCATTACTGTTTGTTTGTCTGTGACCAACGCATCCGGAAAACTGACATTTCGTGCGTTCACTGCTACCAAGAGGAAGAAACCTATTGATTTTGGCGACCCAAAGACCTTTTCTCAAGCGGCACCAGGCCAAACTTTTTTCATTCCCTGACCCTTTGCTCATTCTGGTACATTTGCCATGCACCTCTGTGCTCTCCGAGTGAGCAAACTGTTGATTTTTGGAGACCCTGTGACCTTTGTACAAGCACCACCAGCGGGTTAAACTTTCAAATTTTAAAGCAGTGCCTGTAGTCAAAAACATTTGCTCGAGGCACATTCATGCAATCAACTGGAAGAATTCTAATAGATCCACTGAAGGAAGCGCATTGTGTTTAATGGTTTTACCCATTTCAGTGACCCTGCGAGGACGTCTTCGATCTACAGAAACTGGGCAAATGCCATCTACTGTCAAAGCTTCAGAAATGCTGCTAAATGGAGCCTGTGGTGAGATTCTTCTCTTGTTATGCAATTAAATGTATTCTAGCCCGACCCTAATAACGTCTGTTGCTGCAAGACGATTGGTGCCCTGCCCACGTGCATCCTCTACCAGTCAAGCCAATCACATTCGTATGAGAACTGTTTATACTCTCGGTTAGTACCAAGGCTGTTCGACTCTAATGAAGACGCACGTCGCATTGAAAAATTAGTTCTTGCACCCAATAAATAATAATTACAGAAAAATCCAGAGTGCTCCAGTTTCCTTCTGGGCTTAATTAGGCATGGATTTTGATCGACACTTTGGATAATACCTCATCAGCCAGGAGTATAATTTGAAAACATGAAATCGTCTCCAAGCCAATCAGAACCGAGGAGGATATTCAGGGATGTTCCAGGACTAGGAATGTTGTTTTTGTGCAACATCCTTCAAATGTGACAAACACAGTTCTTACCCAGTATTTACTGGCAAATATTTAATTTGTCACACAATCAGAAATGTTGCTTTTATCGAGAGATTTTGTGGGGGCGGATTTCCTTGCTTACATGGTGGGCATTTTGTCGTAGAGCGAAGCTCACTTTGTTCTTTTCTTGATAACATTTCTGAATGTACCGCGGGAAATTGCTTCTTCTAATCCACCGGTGAGTTCCTGTGGTTTTATCTCCATTTATATTTGTACTACTGTAGCTCTTGTTGCTCTCTGCGCTGAAGTGGGCCGGCACTGCCTTTTGTTTGTTTTTTTTTTTCTTTCCTTCTATGACCACGAACAGAAAAATAGCCTTTTGAGGCCATACGTGAGAGGGGACAGCATTAGCGAGGTTGATAATTGCACAGCACTCTAGCTCTTCCACAAAATGTGGTCTTGGAAAAGCTCTGCTAAAAACCTTAATAGCACTGGATGATGGAGAAAGACAGTAAGTACATATCAAAAGAAGGAAAAAAAAAAAAAAAAAAACTTTACAAAGATGTGTCATTTTTCATTTGGTCAATGTTAACATCAAGCCATACAGTACAAATGTACTGCCTGACAGTATAGAAAGAATACAAAACAAAACACATTGTGTATAAAACATAAAGATAGGACGTTTAGATATATATTTAGTGTAGCTTCTTGTTGCTCGCCTGTAACATAAATGTATGTATTTCAAGGAAAATCAAATAGAAAGGGAGGCATGAGTTGGTTAGTTTTGGTGTAACATGATCTTTTTGTAATGTATATGTATATTTCAATGTTTCCTGTCACGTAACTGCTAACTATTTTGGACATTTTTATAGATTTAAGACATTTTTACAAGATATGTTTGATGTATTATCGTCTACACTCCCACTCGTCGACTTTACATTGTTAAATGTTTTGAGAATCCGGAGCTGGTTGGACAGAGCACATCAGTCTATGAACGGACTTTAAATTGTGATGCCATCTCCAAAACTGCAGTGACTAGTGCCTATCAAAATGGTCCACGCAAGGAAAAGCAGTGAACCGGTGTGTCGTAGTTTGCTGCAAATGGGGCTGCATAGTTACAGACCAGTCAGGGTGTCCATGCTGATCAAACAGGTCCAATCCATGGAGGCCCCACCTCGCAACTTAGAGGACTTAAAGGATCTGCTGCTAGTGTCTCGGTGCCAGACACCACAACAGACTTTCAGAGGTCTAGCAAAGGTCCATGCCTCAAAGAGGGACTATTAGAAAGGAATATTAGGCAGGTGGTCATAATGTTATGGCAGATTGGTGTATAAAAAAAGATCTGACTGGGATCAAAGTGCAGTCAATCTATATAAATGTTTGGTTATTACATTACATTACTACTGCAGACGAACACAGTATATGAATATAGTTCTTTCTTTTCAGCAAATAACCCGTCTCTGACGTTGTTATTTTCTGATCTCTCATCAATAGCCTTGAATCAGACGTCTTCATTGCGCTTTTGTCACACTGTAATCAGACACTATGAGCATTAGCAGCAGCGTTCAAGTTGCTCTCAGCGTTTCCGAAGACTTCTGAGCCTCTCCTGCTCACACATTTGCTAACATGGCGTGGTGTGAAGGCCATTAGTTGGGGGGAAATAATTAGCTAATTTCCATCCGTCTGTTTAATAATGGGGCCCATTTGGAAGGCCGAGATTAAGAACGAGGGGGGATACATCTCATTATAAACAAAAGGAATGGATCTTTTAACTCCATGAAGCAAGATCTACAAAGTGCAGTCCGTGTGTGAGAGGCTACAAACTGACGAGAGGCACAGAGATCCATTTAAAATGTTTGTTTTTGACAGCGTGAGCGTTCCTCAACCATGAACCGCCGTCGCCGGTTCAAGTTCCTCATCTCTCTCCCTTCATTTCTCAACCTCTGAGCTGTCGCTCCTCGAATAAAACGACCATAAAACGCTCCCGAAAATCTAAACTTAAAAAAAAAACTCCAGTTTGAATTATTTTCAACTTTGCTTCTCACCAATCTTGTTTTGTTGCCCAGAGTCGCTTGTGACACAAGATTTTGTATCAACTTCATAAAGAAAACAGATATTTTGGAACACAGATGCTCATCTTTTGAACAAATGACTCAACCGGGAGAGTTTGTTGCCCATCCGAGCACTGAAATGTTCCAACTGTGAATCACCTCACATTGTGTATTGAGAAAATAAATGGGACTTTTATCTCCAGAGCCAGGGGTGTCTGAAATAGCTCGTTCCCACTGTGCAACTCTATTCGGCTGGGCAAAAAAAAAAAAAAAAGTTTGAAGGTATGCAAACTTTACCCCCATCTTGTGTTTTATCATCAGCTTGTTAAGTAAATGCCACTGAGCATGACTCCCACCGTCTCCGGTTTAAAACACCTCACACGTCAGCGGCCATTACGCTCACCATCTGTATCTCACAGGAGCATCTTGCTGCGGCGAGCGCTTCAAAATCTGCACCGCTATTACAAAGACGTTGTGTAATTATGCACGTGCGATAGTTGCAAAGGGCCACAGATTTTTTTTTTTTTTTTTTGTTCCACGGCTGGCACATGACAGCGCGTGTGAGCCGTGCCGTTGAGGTGAAGTGGTAAATGTTCTTGACTCTGTGTGTGTGTGTGTGTGTGTGTCAGGGAGAAGCAGACAAGAGTGACAGAAAGAGTGAAAGTGCTCCCCATGCTACAGTAGCTCTGTCAGCATGCTTTCCTTCACTTCACACGCCACCCCCCCCCCACCTCCTCCTCACTCCTTCCCCCCTTGCACCTCCTTTCTCTTCCCCTCCTTGCTTGGCACCATTACCTTACTGCAGTTTTCAGCACTTACACACCGAATGCGTCTGTGATTTAAGAGGGTAAAAACTTTGACGGCGCAGGTAGCAAGGAGAGGACTGCTGTTCTGTTTAATTCCACCTGGACAAAGTCCAGAGCCAAGCAGCTCCCGACTCTCATAAAGAAACGGCGGACGACACCTGGATAAGGTCGCGGTCGCCTATGTGGAGTTCATATCAACGCACAATAGCTCCCTCCAGTATTCAGCGCTTCATCCCCTCTCACTTTTTCTCCACGCTCATCCCCTCGTTCGTTTCATTTCCTCTCGTCTCCCCTCTCTCATTTCCTCTTTGCGTCTCCCTCTCGGGCTTCTCTCCTCTTATTCCCCCGTTTGCCGAGGCATTAGCCAGACCATTAATGTGACGGCAATCTACATATGAAATGTAATTTGCAAGAAATTAATTTCTCCCCTCCATCTGTACATTTGCTCTCGTCCTTAATTTGTTTTGGAGGAACAATTCCATTGGTCACCATCTGGGCGTTTGGAAAAGGGAATAGAGATGTATTCATTTAATGTTAATGGCATGTGTGATTGGCTCCATGTAAAAATAAACGGAATAAAAAAATAAATATATAAAATAACAATGAAGGAACGCAGATGTCATATTAAACATTTAAAGAGGGGTGAATGGAAGTGTCCCATTAACAACACAAACACCACTTCAATCCAGAAAAAGGGCTGTGACAACAGATGCGCAACATAATATCAGGTTTAGGAAACTCATTTTGGGGGTGATAGAGGAGGCTGCTAACTCATAATGCACTGCACCCACTTTAAAATCATCACAGTCGGTTCCCGCACCAACGGCTCCCCTCTGTTACAGGCTGGTGTTCACCAGTCTGCTGTGCCAATCTCACAAACGAGAAAAACATTCTCCGCTGTCCCCGCTATTGTCGCCCTGGCAAGTCAAAGTTTGGAGGCAGTGGAGGCACAGAGCAGAGGCGCGTGTCTTTGGCTCTTATCGCCCAAACTCCAATTAAAAGCTTTTCAATCAGCCACCAGGCAGCGTTCAGGCTGGGGTTAGAGCCAAGTCAGTCTGGGGTACGAGACTTTGGAGAGGGGAGAGGGTGACCAGAAAGAAGGCGGCATAACATCAAGAAATGTAAACAAGATGACCAGAATTTTCTTTAAATGGGAATTAACGGGAATAAACAGGGAATTTACATTACTGAAGTTTGGCCCTTAAAAGGGAACTTAAATATAGTTGGGGAAAAATGTATTTTAGCATAATCTCGACTAAAACAACCAGATGCCATGCACTTAAATATCTATGCTATTCCTCAATCACATGCATATAGCACGCTGATTACTGCAGGGCTATTGATGCCACACATTTCAGCTTGTGGACTCCATAAAGTGGAGTAAATTTTGATGATATTATGGGGTAAATATATTAAATGCATGGTATTAATGGAAATGTATTCATACAGTAGTTAGCTAGCTGATAATTTACATGCTAAATGCTATAGCTAGCATCATTCCATTGACCATTTATGAGGCTTATCTTATCATGATGCTAGCTTACACCCAATTACTAAATTACCCATAATTTCAAGTTAATTCCCATGGAAAGTTTCCAATTTTGAACATTCCATAAATTCCCCAGCTTATCTTCCCATGGAAAGTTTCTGTAAATTTCCCACCCCTTTGCAACCCCAATCAGAATGCACAGCGTGTTTCATAGTAACATATAGTGCAGTGCTGATGTGCATGATATTACGTTAAAATTCACTGGAAGTATTTTAATATTTTAAACTTGTTACGAGTCTGAAGCATCAGAACACAGAACACACAAAGGGGAAGAATACTAAGACAGAAGATACATGATACACACACTGACTGGCAGACAAAAACACATTAAAAGATGTTAAATATGATGAGACGTCCATCTGCACGGCGAACATAAACACCCAGAGCCGACAGGAAAATGCGGGACGCCGAGGATGAGAAGCACACGGATCTGAGAGCTTTTCTGTTTCTTCTTGGAGATTTGAGCAATAGCCAATTTCAGGAAACAGAGGCTCCCATGCTAATGCAGCTCACTGGGTTTTATGGTTCGGTCTGATGTGTGGGTTGGAGTTCAATGAGGAAATGAGAGCGACGATGGCAGTCACAAGAAAAGCACCCTAGAAAATCCAGCAAGTGAACCGTACTCACTGAGCACATCTCTGCTTCGGGAAAATTGAATTCTTGCTGAAAAAGAAATTACTACTTACAACTGGTGAATCTTTTTCTTACTTAGTAAATAATATCCTTCCAAGAAAGTATGCTCCAGGGCCCGAGGTTGGACTAACTTAATAGTAAAGCACAAAGAGCTCATTAGACCAAATGCTGTACAACAATTGTCTGGGGGAAAAAAAAGTATATTACAGTCAAGATTCCTCACCATACAAAATGCTTACAACTTGAATAAAGCATTCAAATGACCAATTGAAAATAAATTAGCTTAGCATAACTTCATTTCCAGTAGAGTAGCAGAGGAATGGGGATTGTGCGTATGCAGCCTCAGTGGGTCCCCTTCTACTGTAGGTTTACTACACCCATTGTCACCGCCTATATAAATCACTGAATAAACCACTAAACCAATGTTTCTCAAAGTTTTATACCGTGTACCACCAGAGAAGATGTTGCTCTCCATGCACCTCCATTGTTACCAAGGTTAGTGTACAAAGGAGCCTATTCAGTTGCAGATAGTTCACACAGGAGGCAGGTTTATTCATATAGGAAGACGGTTGAATCCTGAAAGGAATCCAGAACCGGAGCTCTGCTAGCTGCTGATTGATTTCATTCTGATTCTCTCTTTTCTCTTTTGTTGCACCACCATCATCACTTTATCTTAGCATTGGCACAATTACCGCGTTCGAAAGACGAACTACTGGGCAGATTTCAGTATTGCGGCGCTCGGATATTGCTTTGTAACAGTCAACTGTCAAATTATTCATTATACCGGAGAGAGTCAAATCATTTAATTTCTGTGTTTTTGTTTCGCCGCCGGTGTTGTGAAAGAAGCCGTTAGCGTGTAAGGCTTGACACTGATGCTTCGCAGGGATGAATGAAGAAAGCGTTACTCTCCGTAGGATCCGCTGTACTATCGGGATTATTCCACATAAGCCCAGTCCATATAAAATCATATTGCGTCAAGCTTTCTTGCAGTGGATGGGAATGAGGAAAGGTTTGAGCTCCTCCTGGCTGATGTAACCCATCAGAGTACACCACAATAACAACATAAACCAGCGTTAATACAATGCATAGAGGTTGTCTTCGCCCCAGTGCAGCGGGGACCTTTAATGCTCACAAAATTAGACTAAAGTATCCGAAGCACCGCTGGGATCACGCAGGTTAATTCTGTTTCAGGGTGGATTTTTGCCTTGGGGTGAAGTCAGTGGGCACAGCACTAAGGGAGGGATTGAAATATTGTCTGCGGCTCTCCTTCTCCTTCCTTATTTATTCCCTTTCCTCTTTCTTTCGCCGCTCACTACATCAGCATGCTCCTCCAGTATGTACAAATTTGCATCTCGCCCTCGGCCTCCCGGGAGTTATGTTTGGAAAGGCCCCACGGGGAAGACGAGTGAAAGAGCAGCAAAAAAAAAAAAAAGGGTAGGTAGACATGAGGGAGGGACGGGCGGGCGGGCGGCGGGGGGGGGCAACAGCGAGGTATCCACGCTCACGTGCACCTGCAGTGTTTGATGAATGACGAGGATAATGACTGATGATATCTAGGAGGCCTAGGGGAGAACACCTGAGTGGTTCTATCAAACACACACACACACACGTTGAAACACACTCACACATATCCACACAGCCCAGTGGTGGCTTAGACATGGTCACTGCCGTGATAAGACAGTGTAAAGTGTTAGATGGACCTGATCGCAGTATTGGCTTTGTTTATCAATGCGGGTCCACAATTACATCACTAACTGGTCCACACTCTGGTTTGGAACAAAGAACTACCCAGCTGTTGGTTAGATAAGGAGAACAACGCTACGGGTACCTGCTGATGAAGTGCACGCGTGTATTTGCAAAGGTTGGGTTTGAAAAGCTCGATAATGACAGATTTCTTTTTCTTTTATTATTTATTTTTTTTGTCTGGGATCATTGTGACCTATCTTACAAAAGAATGATAAAAAAAATAAAAAAGAATGAAAGAAGAGAAAGAATAAAAAGGAATCTGAAGGGTATCCAGATGTGTTCAAGGACTTTGCAGATGTCCTTTCAAAGATTTAACTAAACTGAAAAGTACAGGTATGACAACATGAAAAAAAAAAAAAAGTTACGAAAATGGTCAAGGTGAAATATGAAACGCGCTGCACAAAGCGCTCGTTTAGCTGTGATTAAACTAATTCTAACGTTATGTAACTTAAAAAATATTCTGTCAATGAGTCTGAAGATGTGACAAATATTAAGATCCAAATCTTTATAATTAGTCAGCTTATATAATCTTCTTTCTGTGCACAGATTGGCAGAGAGAAGGAGCCATATGTCTTCTGATTTCATGCAAAAAAAAAAAAAAAGAAAACATTAATGTGGCTTTAAAATGCTAAATGCTGACCAGAGAGTTATTCAAGTGTGAGTTATTCAAATGAGTGTTCCGTTTGAATTGCTTACACGCGGCGGAAATACTGCAGCGTAAATGCCTTTTTAGGCTGGCTCAAAGCCTGTTTAATCTTAATAGCTTGTCAGATGACCAGTGTTAGGACTTCCTGTGCTGTTTCACTCTCAAAACGTCGGACAAAGAGAGTAAAAGGCATTTGCCCCCGCTGTGTGCGCGCGCTCGCTCCCTCGACGCCGCCGTGGACACCCACCGAGCAAATGTGCAGCATTGCAACGCATTTCAGAGTGTATTTGCACATAAATAGCTTATTACCTCATCACTAAACATTTAGGTTAGATTTCTGCTTTATTCTGGGAATACACAGACGCCCATAACTCATTTGGAGCAAGACAGAATCAATATGTTTACACATGCTGAAATGTACAACTAAATATTGAGCCCATTACAAACTGTTTGTTTTCTCTTTCTTTATGCAATGAGTTAGACATCGTGTTTTCATGTTGCGTGGTTTCTGAAGCAGCAGATCAGGAAAGAAACGTCCACTGAGAGGTGACGCTGAAAAATACATGAAGTTTCAGTGAACTCAGCTCGAGTTGTCCACAAGCTAAACACAACCATCAGGAGCTGTAGTTCGTTTTTGTGTCAACATTCAGATTTTAATGCACATATGGATGAGCTTCAGTATTTACCGTCATAACCTCGTTAACAAAACATCCTACAATAACTGATTTCTTTGGCCACCTGAGGGCAACCTTTAAACAAGCAGCAACCTTCAGGGCTGTGAGGTGAAGCCAATGCAGAAGTGTCAGAAACTGCAGTTCCTCAAATGTCCACTTGAGGCTGGTTACAGACTGAGTCAGTCTCCATAAGTCCCCATGTTAAAATGTCCAACTTCACAGCAGAAATAAACATGTTTACAGCCTGGTACAAAAAAAAGTTTTGGTGTCTATAGCTAATTTTCCCGTTCATGACAACTGTACCAAGTCTGAATTTTTATATAACTCACCTGTTCAAACTATATTAAAGCTTAAAGTTATACATAATAAGCAGCAAGGCTGATTTGATTGTCAGGTGGGTGTCGTCACACAATATTCACTGACTTTTACCTCTGTTTTTGGTCTCTACCAACTCCCGAGGGAAACTTCTAGCCTCAACTGTGTCTGTCTACATACTGGTCCTTTAACTGTTCGTTAAAGTGTTAACACAGCCTGATAACAAACTAAACATCCCAGAAGGGGGATGTGTTACAATAGCAATAACATTAAAATCACAGATTGGAGGAAATGAAGAAATACAGCAATCTTGATTTCCCAGGGTTTCATGCATTTAAAGCACATGCTTATACCACCCCTGACCCTTCATGCAGCCGACACTGCGCCATCATTAAAATCAGAATAATCCCCCGCTTCATTTGACTGCAAGCCATGCACCAAAGACAATTAATTCCAGTTAGTTGTAAAGTATGTTTCATGACATTACGCTTCTAAATAAAAGCACATGCATGATGCGGACACATTTGCATTGAATTTTTCTCATTATCTGCTCACTGCTGTAGAGTTAAATTACAACAGCGTATATGAGTTGTTCTGCATTTGCATTTTTTGATTGTATCCTCAGGAGGGGGGGAAAAAAACAGCCTTTGATATGGTTTTGATTATAATTTGCTGAGTACACACAAAACAATTCGTGATTTAGTTGCTTCTCTTGCAGCCGTTTCTATAAATCCAAAGCACGGTTACGGTTGGTTAGCCGGTGTTTGTTTGATATGCGTGTATTTATTTGATCAGCACACACTTCCATTACAACATTCATATCCTGACAGTCATGTTTCATTCCTGCTCCCTCACCAGGCACCGATGATTTTCTGGTTTCACTCCCAATTGTCACGAGATTTGAAGTTTTCAGGTCAAGATCCATAACTTTGTTTAAAATGTAGCGTGTAGATTTTGCCTCTTTAAATGCCAAGACTAAAATGTTTCCACAAACCCCTCTGGATGGAGCTGACAGATCTGAAACTAGAAAAGCACACCACCAACTAGACAAGGAAAACTCATGCGGCGTATTTTACTGTCAGAAAAGAAAAAGTGTAAGTAGAGATAGAGGGATACATTTTAGAGAAATACACGTTAGGTCTAAATAACCCATTTGCAGTTTGCCGAGCACAATGCTCGTAGGAAAGTGTTGGACAAATCTGAAAAACAAAGATTTAGTACTGTCGATGTAGAAAGCAGTGTTCTCTTTATCCGGGGAGCGTGGAGGAAGTGGTGGAGAATGAGTGTTACAGCCATTAAGGAGCTACTCTGTCGGAAAACTAACAAGAAAACAACTTGTATATCTGTTTACAGTGAAAATAATTAAAACAGTCAAACAAAATAACTGCAAACTGTGATTTGATTTCATGCTGCGCAACGCGCGAGTAGATTTCCACATAATAGCAGGGTACGGTAAAATAGCCTGTCCCGCTGAGGAGTTGTAGGTGTCCAACCCGTCGCCTGCAGTTTTCTTACCACCTTTACAAAAGTTAAACATGACCGAACGTCTTTGCAGTTGCTTCACGATAAAAGGCAACTCATGTTTGCCAGTTGAATGCTTTTATTGTGAAGCAGCAGCAGGGGGATATGTATGGTTTGTATGCATAATTTCTCTGTGAATCTGAATCCCGCACAGGAATGGCGGACCACGCCACACAAAGGCTGCCTTCGATAACCTTTGACAAACCGCTGAAGAGTCCAGAAACAACAATTACCAGAGTTAGAACTTTATTGTTGTTAAACAGATATTAAAAAAAGACACACTCTCACATTTTGTGACATATTCCTATTTGCGATCGACGTTGTGAAACCATCCTGCGACTGCATTTTACTTTTTTGACGACGTCCGCTTCGCATCGAGCAGCGCGTCAACAGACAACCCAGTGAACCGGGATCGTTCTCTTGCCACCTCTTTGCAACACTGCTGAACTGTGTCTGTAGCTTTGTGTCTTGGTCCTTGTTATCTCTGAAGCCACATGTTTTGAACTGAGCTCCCAACATCCAGGGGAGGAGGAGACAAAAAAAAAAAAAACAGCCAAACTGTCACAGAACAATCGGGAAAATACATAGAAAACAATGAATAAGCAATCGCCGCAGCACTTTTGTTGCCCTAAGTTTACTTTGAGGTGGGAATCAAAATGGATTACAGGAACGTTTACACTCAGGGAGATAATAGAAACTCTATAGGCTCCAACTTAGTTAAAACCTGAAGTAGGTGAACCTGGAGATGCTATTATCTGCTGAGTGTTCAGGTGAGATTCCTTTATCTCCATTTGTCAGGTCGGAATTCCAAGAATTCCTAAATTAAATCTGACGTCTGTGCAGCGTGATACTGACTTTTTTTTTGTGTGTGTGTGTGAGCATACTGTTATCATGATGGATTTATTCAACAAAGCAGCCCAGTTCTAGCTGCAGGGTGAATAGCAGTGAGGGGAAACTGGAGTCATGTAAAAGTGAGAGAGTGAGGATTTGCTAGCATGATTCGTGCGTTTTTCCCTGGAAAGTAATTAAAGCCGCGACACGAGCGTGTGCTGAAAACCTCAGCCAGTCACTCGTGTGTGTGATGCGATGTGTGTCGCCTGTGCTTACATTCCTAATTACACTTTAACTGTGTCTCTTTTTGGAATATTATTTAAAAAAAGACACTTTTGGTGCCACTCAGCTCGCAGTCGGCATCGGCCAACGTGCTGGAAGGAACGACCCCACTGATGGACATCTTTAATTAGCAATCCCTGACACTGGGAGAGTTTTTTTTTTTTTTTTTTCTGAACTGCTGCTGATTGGGTCAATTCCATTTCAGCGCTGTCCCAAATCTGCTAAGGGCTCCCGTTTAATGCTCTTAGCTTCGAGTCACGCAAAATAACTCCCCACGAGCGTGACGGCGAGAAATGTGTGACGAGCTCAGAAAACACTGAAGCAGTCTGGTTTTCGACGCTTTATTCTGATTTAATCTGACCTCAAGGGTTTCCTAGTCAGAACAATTATTGCTCTTTGCGATTCATTTCTTGCTCTAAACGGCTTTTAGCTCGCAGAGAATGTGTCCTTGGATCTCTTGTGGCGCTGCTTTGCTTCATTACGTTCTTGTCCACACACACACACACACACACACACACTCGGGTTGATACATAGCAGACAGCCGACTAGTCTTAAATATACAGAATACAAGCAACAGCTCTTTACACTGCTCTCATCCTACCAGCATTGACAACTCATTAGACAGAGGGATTTTCAGCGTTTTTCATAGTAACAGCGCTTAAATTCCCGGGTTTTCCTGGTCCCCCTTATCCCCACATGCCGGCGAATTTGGCACGGGCGAAAGGGAAGGAAATGGCGGGTTTAGGGGGGAAAAAATCTTATTAAACAAATTCTCTAAAGCATTGAGACCAACTGGTGTGGAGTGCGCTGATAACAGCTGGCCATTTTGGAGTGTCACCTCGCTTGGCAGCTGCACCAGCACAGAGAGAGAGGGAGAGGGAGAGAGGGAGAAAATGTTTTAATGGCTCTGGCCCACAGATTTGAACACTGTTATTTTGGCAACTTTTTAATTATCTACAAATGAATGGATTGATAGGAGCAGTCATAACGAGACAGAGATTGGCGGAGGTGGGGGGATTCTGGTCTTCTCTCATGCAAAGATGTGTTAGTAAGATGGCCTCTAGACTAAAGTGTTTCAAAGTTTTGAAGGCAACTCTGCTAATGAGAAATTTAATCACACACTTTTGGGGGATTTTTAGCATTACGTGCCGATAAAAAAGAAAAAACAAACACAAATAGGATTACATCGTGCAGCCCACCTACTCCATTATTTCCAGAGATTTGGAAGTTGCATTCCATTTATTTCTACATGAGAAACACATCCTGTTCTTCAATCTGCAAACGTTTCGGGATAAAAAGGTTCATTTCGTTCTTTTTCAGCGCCGTTTGATCAGCTTAAGACTGTTGAAGCAGCGGGGGCTTCCATTCACATGCGAAATGAACGAAATTCAATTTGTCCAAACTAAAAAAAAAAAATCAGAGTACGCGCAGAGCGGAGTGAAGTTCTGCCATCGCCACGTCGCCGCACAGTCACAGACTCAACCGTGATCAGATTCCAGGGTTTATATTTCTCTAATTGTAGCATCTTTAAAACTTTAAAACACAAAATGTGTCAAAACTTTGAAAGCTAAACCAACGATTTCCTTTATTTGTCACTATGTACTTCTTTGGCTACAACTTAAAGGTGCAGTGTGTAAAATTTGAGGGGCTCTATTGGCAGAAATGGAATAAAATAAGCATAACTATGTATTCATTTGTGTATATTAACCTGAAAATAAGTACATGTTGTGTTTTTGTTGCCTTAAATGAGCCTTTATATCTACAGAGCGAGCGGGTCCTCTTCCACGGAGTCCGCCATGTTGAATCACCATATTTCTTGGACAAACCAAACACTGACTCTAGACGGCCGCTGTGGTTCATCCTTCATTCTTGGAAGGGCAGGGTGAGGTGAGGGTGTGGTATTCAGTTGGTTGCAATCTGCAACCTCACCACTAGATGTCACTAAATCCAACACATTATACCTTTAAAGCAACCAAGAAAAATAAATCCACCGTCCAGAATCTTTCAGAAATGAAAGATGAAAGTGGCGCCAATCAAATGGGGTTTTTCCCTTTGTGGGGAGGTTAGTCACACAGAACAGCCACGAGTCGTCAAGCCACACTGGCACGGTAAAGTTGTTTACTTTGAGGGCGCGTTGGAGGTTTGCTGGTCACAAACTACGGTAAGAGCTTGTCGCCTCCGGCCTCTTTCAGCTCAGTGTGGCTGTTTCTGTTTGTACAATTCTTCCTTGTAAGACTTAAATCCAAACTGTGCCTAATATACCCATATCTGGTTGATGAGATCTGTAACACTGTAGCTAATGAAGCTAACTTGGTGACAGACCTTGTATTTCTTTAACCTTCTTTATAGTA
This sequence comes from Protonibea diacanthus, assembly GCA_028641955.1. Classification (NCBI taxonomy): domain Eukaryota; kingdom Metazoa; phylum Chordata; class Actinopteri; family Sciaenidae; genus Protonibea; species Protonibea diacanthus. The sequence continues at coordinate 6,914,156 of CM053998.1, forward strand.
AAACCAACTAAGATTTTAATAGCAAGAGCAGGAAATGTTTGGATTGCGTCAGCAGTGACTTAACACAGTAAGAATTATGTGAAAGTACAGTCAGGAACATAGGAGTGAAACTAAACTCCAAACTACAGAGATTCAGGTCAAAGCTACAAAAGTAAGAGTGAGAGCTTAATACAGAAAAAAAAAAAAAAACTGTCTCTCCATAGCTGGCAAAATAAAGAGGACAGACCCAGGCCCATGGAAAAACCCAAAAAGAAAGTCCCCTGGCACCAGCATGGAAGTGTGAAAGCCTCACCAGATCCATCTGTTGTACCAATTCAGTGTGTGATCATTAGTGAAATGGACTTGATACTGTGTGGGTAAACTTGGGGAGCTTCCTCGACAAATTTTGTGCTTGCCAGGGCATTGTATTTACATTTGGGGAGATAATGTCGGTCACCGGGTGTGTCTGAGGTTTCATTCTTTTTTTATTTCTGGTGGGTTCAGACAGAGAGATACGCATGTGTCTGTTTTCTTGTCTAACTGTAAAACCAAATGAGGATTAGGTATTGACTGTAATGCTGTATGCATTCAAACAGTGTTTATACACTAAAGAAAACAAAGTTATGCATATTATATTCCTTTCAAAGAGGCAAAATGAAAAAGTAGGACTGTTCCGATCAAGTTTTTCTGGCCCCTTGATCCTAATCCGAGTCCTTAAATATTGGATATTTGCTGATACAGAGCCAGATCATATATTTGTTTCAGTGTTGAATCAATATTTGCCTGAGGTTCTTCCCTCACAAATGATCCCCGGCTGAATATAAGCATCTGCGACAGAGAGCGCTTCAACCAAACAGACAAGTTTAATGTTATCGTTGAAAAAGTTAAAGGTAGAAGGTAGAATATTTTACTGATATGACCACTGCCACTGGTGACGTTTTGTTTAACTGGTGAAAGTCAGAGTTAGCTCACACTGTAGGCTGTTTCACAGCCACATCAAACACAGTAGAGTCCAGTTAAGATATATTTTATCAGATACTGAGTCATAGAAATATCCCCAGATCAGCTCCGATGCTGGTCTTTCTATTAAACTTTTCTATCTAGCTGGGAAACACCGCCTGATGGGGTTATGGATAGGGTAGATTATAAAATTAAAACACAAACACGACTTTTGTCATTGCCTTCTATTTTCTGATACAGAAACAGTTTGTCGGGGCCTTCCAAAAGAACCCACATGACTCGACAAAAATGGTCCCTGTAAGGAAACTCATGCACCCTCGTTGATTTATCTCTGCGTGAAGAAAAAGAAGCAATTCTGCACTTTTTTTTTTGACTTTTCCAAAAAAAAAAAAAAAGTCCCACTATGGTTTCACATTTATTTTTAAATTTCCCTTTTAAACTTAGATTCAATCATTAAGATCGTTAATAGATGCAGAAAAGAAAGCATCCTGCTCGTTTTAATCATCTCTCTGCTGTCTTTGCATTTGCTTTTTTCCCCCCGTTGGTCATGTGGCGAGGCTAACGCTTCCCTCTCCCGTTTATCAGTAATCAGCGGCCTTTGTTGTTCTAAAAAGCGCTCTGTGATGAACCCATTTGTGAAAGCACTCTATAAATACATTTGTCTGGATTTATGAAGCAGAAATGTCACAAATGCAACCAAAGCTAATGAGCCAATTCTCTGTCAGCCCAAGTGTCATAGAGAAAGCTTGTCTTACCATAAGTCAAGTGTCTCATGAGGTGAAATAACAGACAAAAAAAATGAAAATGTCATTGTGGTATCTCTTCACGGCTGACAGGTCCTTCGTACACCTGAGCGCAGGGTGTTTCAACGCTCACTATATTCGGGAAAGTCCTCTGTATGTTGAGATAGCCTGTCTTCTTCGCCAAAGTTTAGAATATGCTGACAATACACTGTCACAGTGAAGTTGTAAAACAGACAGATTACATAATTCATTAAAAGATGTTAGAATCTGTCTTTGAATTTAGCAAGTTTTGTCTGAGTCTTATATCTCTTGGTACTTCATCCTCTGTGTGTTTCTTTGTTAGTTATAAAACAAAGTGTTTAGCACCCAAAACAGCTGATTTTTCTCTGTGACCGTGTAGGACTGATGGATTGTCATACTCTATGGTAATGAATCACCTTATTAAAATGATGGGAAACGGCAAGTCATTGAAATTGAATGAAATGTAACGTCCGTACTCTTCTACTGAGAAATATGATGATGATTACTCAGTGAGGACGGACATTTTATAGCACTGTTGAGCATTTCTTCAGTGGCTTGAATTCAAACAGTTAGCAATAGCTAGCAGTGCTACCAAGCTGGCTAACATAAACAGGATCGCGAGGTCCTTAACCAATCCACTGTGAGGCATGTGAAACCAAGCGGTAGGTAACCTCCGTGGCTGTGAAGTGAAGCCCAAAAACTGCAGTTCCTCAAACAACCACTTGAGGTTGGCTACAGAACATTTCGATTGTCATAAGCCCCCATGTTAAAATGTCCAACTTCACAGCAGAAATAAACAAAATGTTTTCAGCCTGGTACAAAAACAGTTTTGGTCTCTAGCTAATTTCATCATGGATACAGCCTCCATTTTTTATACTTTAAGGTATGAAATCTACTTTTATTTTCTTCATATTTGTCACACTCTTTACGCTAAGACAATTCTCTCACTAAACCTGAGAAAAATGTTAATATACAAAATATATCTTCACAAAAATAAATTCATCTTATTTTAGATTAAGTGTAATTTTAGACTGAACAATAGAACGCAAGAAGAAACTGGTTGAGCTCCAAAATGGCAGCCCAGTCGCTCAAGGAAAATTTTATTTACTGTATATTTGACAGCTCTTCAGAATACAATTTTTGTCCAGTGCCAACATTCAGTGCCAAGTAGCTTTCTTTAGTATTTATCCAACAATCAAAAAACATTGGCTGTAAATATTCAGAAATGTAGTCACTGAACACAATGTAGCCACCTGAGATAGAGGGCAGATGCTAGCACTTAGGCAGGTCGGTGCTTTGAGCTAAGCGCTGACAGCATTCGAAGATGCTGTGTGCATGCTAACATTTGCTCAATAGCACTGAACACAAAGTACAGCTAAAGTTAAAGTCTTTACTGATTCAACAAATTAGAAATTTGACCTGATTATGGTGCTTAGTGAAGTTCACATTGTTCACAAATCACAAACACATATCTACATACCCAATTTATGGCAATGCGCTCAATAGAAAGGTCAAAAGATCCCCAAAAACATTAATATCCATCCTCCAGGGAAACCTATAGCAAGCTACACAGCAATCTGGCAAACAGTCTTCAAAATAACTTTATACCAACAGGTTGGACGAATGTTTGGAGTGACCATCGTCGCCATCCTCATGCCCCACTGCTGGCAGAGCAAAAAAAAAAAAAAAAAACTGCAATCACGCTTGGCCATGAAACACTGAATGTGAAAAACAGCTTAATTATGTTTCCCTTTTCACATAGTTGAATGGTAATGTGTTCCCCCCAACAGCCGGGGATGAAATGCATAAATAAAACATGAATAAATAAATCATCTTAAGAGAACATTTTTCCCAGACTGTAAACCTCATAAAATGTAATATCCACACAGTTCGCTGTCAACATGACAGGAAGAAAAAAAAAAAAAAAAGTCATCATTTTCATTTTTAACAGTGCGGTCACAACCGATAAACAACTACAGGGTTTTTGAAGCTTACCCTTGCTGTTGCCATGCCCCCCCCTTACAAATCCATTTCTGCCAGGGACCCACTTCAATCCTGTCGCGCCAATGTCCATCACACTCATCACTTTCCATTCATCCCCTCTTCTAAGGCCTAAGAACACTTGAGCATTATATGTCGATGCTACAAAGGCTCTCTCAACTACAAAGTAGAGAACAGAGTATAAAAAAAGGTCCAGAGATAAACCACAACTGCTTTCATCACATTTAATCCAACCACATACAGTATACAAGCCGGGGGGAACAAATACAGTGACGCACGCAGATATGCAGATACACAAATCTTTATTTTCTCTCGTCCCGACATAGTAATCGCTTTAAACTGCTTAATCATTACAACAACACAGCCACGGACTCCCTCAGTTAACTCCCTAAGATCAGTCCAATCATTGTACTTTCTAATATTCCACCAGAGGACTGAAATCATTTCATAGTTAAATCACAAAAGCAATTCCAAAGTCAGGTTACCTCAACTTTACAATGACATTGCTGTGAGTTGGGTTTTGATGAATTTCTCAAAGAGCTAATGGTTTGTTTTCCCCAGCGAGGCACACTGCGCCTTTCTCATCATGGCAACGTTTGGTTTGATGTAGCTTCGCTCCTACGGTGAGCCGTCGCAAGTCACACTGAGAATTTCAGAGATTATCACAATACTGTATGTCCAAATACAAGTAATGTGTTTGAAACCCTGACGCACAGAGGACTGTGCCTCAGAGTAGAAGCTGACAGAAGTCTTCTCTTAAAAGGAAAACCCACCCTGGGGTAGATTTTTACACTCTCGCGCTCATGATCTTGGATAGTAACGTTAGCATAAAAACACAGACAGCTGCTGGAGTTCAGAGCGCCAAGACTTTAAATAGATGATGCCATCAGGTGACACTCTTTAGATTTGGCCCGTTGACTCTGAATTAATAACTGAATCCATAACCTCTCACCGAATATATTTATTTTACTGTGAATTTCTTAGCGCTACTTCTAACGTCTTAGAAAAGGTATCAATGTCAAAGTGTCCTGTAACTTTTCCCACTATTCTCCCTCTGTGGCACCGACAGGATTTGTCGCTGCATCCTCACTTCATTCTGTCTTCCTGCTGTTCAAGCTTAAAGGTGTTCTGCTGGAGTTTTCATTGTAATCAAACACGGTTTTGTTTTGTTTATCACCATAATACATTGTATACACCCTTAAGGCGTTCAAAACATGTTCGACGCCTCGCCTGCTTCATAAAACTTTTGCATAAAAAAAAAAAAAAAAAAAAAAAAAAAGTCTTTTGTTTGGAACACTTTGAAATTATGACCCCTTTCTGTGGTTTAGAGAGACACACAAAGAAAGTTGAAATTTAAAACTAAAAAATCCACTTTATGCAAATTAGAGAAGAATTTGCCTGTAAGCTCAGTAGTAATTTAGAAAAAGAAAGCTGACAAAAAAAAAAAAAAGAAATAATGATGCAGACCTCCCCAGTGCAAACAAAAACAACTACTGTACATTTTTTTGGACGTTGTAGGTTGCTGATTAAACTCCAGGGGCTTCATTTTTAACTGTCACATATATAAAATACAGCCTTAAAGAGGCGTACGCCACTTCCCACCCCAAAGTTTTCACTGAAGAATGTGTGCAACTGTGCAGAAACTCATGTATATGGCTTAAATTCATGTGAACTGAAGCTAGATAGACGCATAATGATGCCCCTCAGTGCAATACCACTGTGGTAAATATGGACAACTGTACATGTGTATTTGTTATGATTGCATTTCTTATGATCAGAAACTAGTCAAACATCAAGCTAGCGCAACAACACAAGACATACAGTAGCAGCCAGCTAATATTACTTACATAGTCCAACAGCAAGAAAGCAAAGATTTATTCTTGTCTGGTGGTTCTTGCTTCGTCACTCTCTTTTTTCTTTTTAGTTACCTGGGTCAACATCCCCTTTGGTCTTTTTGCCTCTATAATTATATACTATAGCCTGCTGAACACAGTTACATTGCCCGCTTGCCCAGCTCCGGTTCTGGCACGACACTGGCTCCACATCCCAGGCCTGTCAGCCTCCTCTTCTTCTTCCCGGTAGTCCAAAACACCTGTGGTACAAACACCAACACTCCCCCGGTGCTCTGAGCTCAGTCTGGGCAGCCCGGCTAACAAACTGAGCTAGCACAAGCTAACAGCAGCTACAGTTGGCAGCCGTTTACTTCACTGTCCATCAGGAAACTCTGTAAAGAAAACATTTTCTCCATAAAATATCATCCAGTTTCACCGAAATCAGTGAAATAGTCGGTGGTGTGTGACTTCTACTTCTTGCGGGTAATGACAGAGACACCACTCACCTCATTAAACGCCAGTGTAGCATCGAAATGATTCAAAACCAGACATTTAATGGTAAAAACATTACACAGTGCTGCTTTAATTTCACTTAACGTCACGCGTCGCTCTTAGAAATGTTCTATGAGCACCTTTCAATTTGAAAAGAAACTCAAACCTGATTCTTTAAAGTCCGCTCAATATTTCATCAGCACTGTCTCACCATTACATTCCCCAGCCACGGAGCCCAGAGGAGAGGGCCAGACTGTAACTGATGAAATCATCTCGGGTTGTAGAAATCCAAAAATTAGATGAAATAGCATTTAAGGACTGCAGAAAAGGGCGTCAGTGGGTTTTAATACCCTCTGAAATTTGTGCATATATCATCAAGAGTGATTCTTGAGTCTCACTTCAACTCAGACACTTCTTCACTACCAGCACATTAGGGTAAAATAGTCTGGAAATAAAGCCAGTGACAATCATTACATTCCGTATCCGCAACACCAGTCCTAGTGATAACAGCATAACATCAAAATATGTGTTCACACCGACCAACTACCATTGCTGTGGCCCAAAAAAAAAAAAAATAATAATAATATGTATTTTCTAGCCTCCTCCTCACAACCACTTTGATTTTTGTGCTAGAAAAATTCATTTTTTACCCGTCTTCCTCTTGCTTGTTGTTGTCACGATTCAACTAAAACAGGCTCATTCATGTGCATCAATGTCCACACGACGGCACGCGTTGACCATTCGAGATCGGATGTGGGTAAAAGGAGAGCCGGGATATGAGGGCTGATCCATGCGCACACATTTCCAGGTGGACCGTGATTTATAACGCGAGTTAGTAAGTTACCTGCAGGTGTGCGTACGGTATGCACGGTTTTATTAATTAGGATCATCATAAAACAATTAAAGCCGTTGAAATGGAGTATCCTTTGAAAAAGGGCAAAATTAATCTGTGCAAATGTGAAGACGGTACTGACCTTGCTGGGGCTAAGAGCCCCACGTGTCCAGAGTCCAGTCGTAGCGTATTAGCTGTGTTGCATAATTCGCTTTTATTCAACCCTCCGCAGTCAGAATAACTTATTACTTCAACAATTCAACACGGCTACTAAATGAGCAAAACCAATAAATCTTGCATCGGGGAAAACGATTGCTGCATTGAACTTTTTTTTTTTTTAACTGAACACACTTATTCCCGCGGTTTCAGTCGCTTTCGACTTTCACAAGAGAGAGTAAACAAGGAATATATAACACAAAGCAGGAGTTGCCGGCGTTGCTGTGGTTACCTGCAGTTTAATACCCTGCGAAGACACTCAGACTGGCGGTGCTGTCGGCGAGAACGACAAACAAAATAAAATAAATAAAAGAACGTCCCCCCCTCCCCGGTTTTGTCCTCTTATGGTATCGATACAAGAGTGTAAATAAATGCATGCGACCATAGGGAAAAACAGACAGAATAAAAATGAGAAAATGAATAATATGGGGGGGGGTGAAAAAAAAAAAGAAATATTCACTTCATCAGGCATTCAGGCAGTTAGTCTTCCAGAACACCAGCCAGTGGGATGCACAATGCACAGGAATGGGAAATGTACAGAAGCTATTAAGGAGGGAGTTCTGTAAAATTGCGCTCTAATGATCTAAGTGCTCAGCTTTTTTGGGGCCCATCTTGAAAAATAGTGCGTCGTCCTGTCAGATGCTGAAAAATTGATGCACTTTAGGTGCTTTGTATTTTCTTTGCTCTGGCTCGTGTCGTGGTGGTGGTGGTGGTGGTGGTGAGGGGGGGGCAATGCACCCTACGCCCGACACCCTCCGCTGCCGATAGCTTCCTGTCCCCTCTATCGCACATCATCCTCCTCTTTCCCTCTTTCACTCACTCCACTAAAAACGGCTCTGTGCATAATTTCCAGCCCCCGTCGCTGAAAAGTTTGACTAAATGGCAGGTTATTCAGTCACAAGCTATTAACAGTAGTGCACATTATGTTGTTTTTGTCACTGAGGAGTGAATTAGAAGTATTTTTTTCTTTTTCTTTTTTTTTTTTTTTTGCTGCATTATTTTCCTCGCAAAGTGCAAAGATATTAAAAGAGAGAGAGGGACGGAGGGAGGGAGGGAGGGAGGGAGGGAGAGGAGGGCAGACAAGGAGAAAGAGACACAAACACAAAAGGTCCCTGGAAGTCAGCAAATGCAGAAATGTACAGTAAATCTCACTTGACGTGATTCATTGCTTGGTATTTCTATATAAAGTACGTCTAAGCATTTGCAAAGAAAACAAAGGACTGTAGAAATTCATAAGAAACAGAGAAGAAAAAAAGAAAAGCCTTTGTGCGGATTTAGGTTACTTTTTTAACAGTTTTCAAACAGCACAGTCCTGAGGGAAAATCAGTTTACCAGGTCAGAGAAGAGAGAGAAAGAACATCGTGTCTAACAGTGGACCACATGCTGACTATTTCAGCTCATTTCTGTGTCCATCTTGTGAGAGGTTCGCCAACTATCTTCAGAGATACATGCGTTTTTTTTTTACCCGTGAAAGTTTGCACTGTGACTTTACTTTACTCGCACTATACAGTAAATGGATCGGGTCAAGCAGAGTTCAACATACAGTACAGCGGAGCTACAGGGAGCTCAGCTCAGACATGAGCTCATTTGAAAAATGTATTGAGTGCTCTAAAATATCTGAATTTTCGGTGGCACTGTATGAATTTAGATTTCCTGTATATTTAAGTTCCTAAAGGTGAGTAAAGACAATTAGCATTTTTATTTCTGAATAATCGATTTCCGATAATTTGTGTCCAATCTAGCCTGGGCAGTATGGATGGATATATGCAAAAAGATTAATTGAGCGTTCATGTAGGCACCTGAATTCAACATGTATAGTCCATTATGCATCTCACTTGTATAGTGTATAGCAGTACTTACTCTATTATATACATTTATAGAGGTTTGTTACATAGTTACTCTCACAAACAAAAAGTTCAACTCAATTGTATTTATGTTACGCCGAATCAGAACAGAACTTTCCATATAGAGCAGGTCTAGACTGCATTCTGTATGAGATTATTAAATTATTTCCAAAGACTCTACAGTTCCCACCATGAGCAAGCGCTTGGCGACAGTGGCAAGGAAAAACTCTGTTTAGAAGCAGAAATCATGAGCTCATGGTGGGCCAACATCTACTGGAACTGGTTTAGTTAGAGAGGATGCTGGTAGGGGGTAGAATAGATAGGATGTCTTTGCATTAAGTATGATGTGCTTCTTTATATTCTTTGCATAGACTCAACAGTTCCCACCATGAGCAAGCACTTGGCGACAGTGGCAAGGAAAAACCTCCATATCTCTTCAAACATAAACTTTTCAGAGGAACACTGTACTTTTTGCTCCACTTCACCACGTGACAGCAACAGTTACAAGTTACTTCACAACTTGTCATAACAAAAAGATAAACATATGCAATATGGTCAACCCAGCAACCATCTCATGACCCCTCAGATGTACCTGGTGGGAGCTAAATTTAAAGTCGGGAATCGTTCTGCTCACACGTTGATACTTTAGTTGTATACTTTAGTACTTTTCCGTAAATAATGCAGGGGTGCAGTTTACTTCTGTCACCCCTCACAAAACACAGAAGTTAGACCTCTTAATAAGAGACAGATTTGGCAGAATCCATCAAACTAAAGGGGGTTAGGTTGGAGGATACACAGGTTTGTTTGAGCTGGGGGTGAAAAAACAAACGGCCAAGAGGTGCAAGGAAAAGTTTTTCGGGGAAGTGTAGTAGTTATACATGATTCATGGCACTGCTCGGAGAGAGCAGCTTGCTGTTGTGTGAAATTTGACATTAAGCATCTTTTATGTTATTCCTGTTTTTAGTCGCGAAACCCAAGGGCAAAGAATATGCAATGTGTAATTTTGTTCTATGGAGAGACTGTGCGGTGAATGAGAAAGTGTTCACAACAGTGTTTGAGCTTATTTGAATGGGCGACAATGTGATCGCGGAATACAAATCAGCCACCGCTGGTGACATGCAGAGCTGAGCCTAAAGGTATAGAGCTTTTCTCTTTCTCTCTCTCTCCTCACTTTATACAATCTACAATAATTCCCCCCATTAGGTTCTCTTATTGCAGACACATATTTAAAGATAAACATTATCACCTGTGACCAGAGAGGCATTTTAATTTGAAATGACTTCATCGTTTTTTTACCTCTGTTGCTGTGTCTGTGGGTGACCTATGCCCGACAAATTGAATCTCACAGTTATGACATTTATTTAACATGTTTGTTTACGTGTGCCTTAATAACCTTGGAGATATGCCTTGCAAGTACTTAAACAATATCCCTGCTTTGCAGAGTTTAAAGGCTGAATATGAGACTAATGACTTGCCAGGATGAATACTTTTGCAGGGTATATTTCTATGACTAATAGATGTACGGATTATTTTCCCTTCTGCGGTTTCATCACCGTATTCATGACTTTCTCTATGTCAGCCTCACCGCGTTTGTTGTTTTGTTTTGTTTTTTTGTTTTTTTTTTCTGATATTGCTGATTTTAGACAAACACCACAGCTGAGCTAGACCTTGTAATATCCCCTTTGCGCGCAGAATGTGTCTAGAAGGCAGCGAGCCGCCGATTAACTGCCTGTTAATCATACATTAAATTCACAGAAATCGCAAGCAGGAATTCATATACGCAAATAATCTAAGCCATACGGGACCATGGCAGCAAAAACACACAAAAAAAAAAAAAAAAAAAGGAAATTTGATTTGTGAATTTCTGATGCAATGCTCGGCAGGAAATGCATTTTACTCTCCAAATAAAAACCCACGTTATTATATTCTGGAAGAAAAAATAAATAAAAATTGGATGCAGTATTTTGTTGATTCAGTTCCTTTTCATGTATTTTTTGCTCATCCATACACACAAAACTAATACGCTCTAGAGGTAGATGCTGAAATAAAATCTGATTTTAAAAAAAACTTTCAGCACAACAACAACAACAGCATCTTGTGGATTTACATGCATATGCAGTACTTGTCATCATATATATATATATATATATATATATATATATATATATATATATATATATCCTCCTTAAGAGCACACAGTGTGCCATTGTCATCATCTCCGATCACAATGAGCTAAACATCTCACGAGAGTCTGCTCCGGTCCCCTCTCGTTAATGCAATTTAATGCTGTGTCTTTCGCATTAGACTCCCAATTGCCGTTACCATGGTGACGTGCATAAAAAATATCTCACAGCAGCTTGTTATTGCTTCATTACAACCAACGTTTGAAGTTTTTTTTTTTTTTTTTACCCCTGATTTTTTTTTTTTTTTATGTTGTTTTTTTTTTTGTTTGTTTTTTTGCAGGAACCTTGGGTGGGAGATAAGCAGACTGTGGCTCCATCAAAGGATGTCCTCTCCCCTGCAAGCAATTACCCCTCCAGGATAAGCTCATATTAGAGCTTTTACATGGAGTGCTGATTTCAAGTCCATCCACACCGTCGGGGCAGGCGTACACTCAAGACTTCAGTGGGCATCATGATGAGTAAATCACAGTTGGCTCATTTTACATGAATACAAATCTGTTATTACAGGGGGTGCGACTAGCAGCTGTTTTCATCATCAATTAAACCCCTTTTTTTTTTTTTTTTTTTTTGCTCAATTAATTATTCAAGTTATGAAATGTCAGGATATTTTTCTTATCACATCTTGTAATGGCTCTTTCAACAAAAACAGTCAATAAACTCTCATTTAAGACAAAGAAAAAAACTCACCTTTGATAAGCTGGAACCAGCAGATTAATGATTAATCATTACTATTAAAAAAAAACTGTTGCCAATTAATTTTCTGTTGATAGCTTATCTAACCATCGCAGCTCTAATTATTTCCACTTTCATTCAGGCATACATCATGTTTTTACACTGATTTCCCTTTGAGTCAGAATTGACCAGTGTTGGGGGGGAAAGAAGTAGAAATGGTGTACGGTGTAAAGTTGTACGTGTTAACAAGTTGTTAAAGTAAAGTACTCAATATGCAAAATGGTACCACTCAGGGTTATACTGTGTACTGCAGGGTAGTTTCTATCCTTAGTGGACGTGTACAATCTATTGCAATTCAATAGCTCTGCAATAAAATTTGCTTTCAAAGTTTACAATGCCATTGTTGACGCGTGTAAATTTAATTATAAGTGTATTATTATAGGTGCCGTGTTCCAAAATATGAAAGGTGGCACCGTTTAGGAAGCCTGTAAAATTCAAGAATTTATGGCTGGCTGCTGAAAGGCGTTGCACAGATGGCTGTAGCTACAGACAGGTTGCTCGTCGTGATGGATTACCGATCTGCAGGCAGATTTTTAAGCCTCTATAAGGTCACAGTGTCATAAAAGATATGATCAAGCAAAGGCTAATGCAAATGTATCAATCAGATCAGAGGCAGTGCAAGGGACAGTTAAAGTTGGTGGTCTGACACCCTGTTTCTACACTTAAAGTTCTTTAAAAGTAAGTTTTATTTACAAACCAGAATAAGATGTGATTTCCAATAATGACTACTCCGCTGACCAGACAAACCGGGCTCTAAAGCGAGCTGTGAAAGCTTTCTGTCTGCATGAGACAATAGCTGTAATTTAAAAATGTTTAAATGTATTCACCAAGATGAACAAATTATGACTCACAATTCCCAACACAGATCAAAGAGACTCCACTTAATGTGTCAGAGATTACTGGCGAGACAGAAAAATATTAGAATCTTTTTAAAAATGAAAGCTACATTTGGTGTTGAAAAACCTAACCAAGTACATAGACAACATAGAAAACAGCACTTGCTCCTTTGTATGACTTGACTTTGTAAACTTGTCTCATGAATGTCTGGATGAAGTTTCGTGGCTATCCGTCCAAAAGTTATAGATGTTTGACTTAAAACCACAAAGGTCATGGTGGTGCTGGAGCAAAAGTTAGAAACCTTGAATGTTCATACAAACTTTTACTCCAATCTACAAGTTTGTGAGTACAAGAGATATTTTACAGGATAATTTTGACCTGCTGGTGGCTGTACTGTAAAGTCAGGAGATAATCAAACTTACTTGGGTTGATCCTCTGGAAACCATGAATGTCTACAATCCATCCAACAATCTAGATCAAAGTAGTGAACCGACCATCGGACCAAAATCATTCAATCATCATATCTTTTTGAAGTGTTTGAGTTGACTTCAGTAAAAGTAGCATAATATCATAAATATTTTGAACATAATTTATGACACAAGACTTTAAGATGGTAAATTTCACTGTCATAAGCACCACTTACATCATTTACAGCCAGAGCATAATCTGCTTAATTGTCTACCATGTGTCACTGTAGTGTTTTGATCTGTTTGCCGGGTACGGGATTGGTTCCAGCTGGTGAGGCGTTGCCCGTCCACATTTTGCGCTTCCTGTTCCTAACAGAGGATGCAACTGTGGACTGAGAAATTACAAAAGCTTGGCCAGCTTGACAGTTGTGGGAAATTTTCAGCTCGCCATTATGCTCCGTCTCAGACTGGTAGATGTTATTGTCGCATTAACTCTGTGAAACTACTACTGAGGTACTCGTTAACTACCTCGAGACCGGGCCAGGAGTAGTTTCAATTTGGCCTCCTGATAGTAAAATAACTTTATTTCACCAAATACACCTGCTTTTATGTTGCCTCCTTTACTCCTAAAGAGTGGGTTGTAACATAAATAGACAAACAAGCTTAGTCGTAAAAATGGTATTGTTTTAAAACCATTTAATTCAATGAGGCTCGACTTTATAGGCAACCATGAAAGTCTCCCTGTTGGCTGTTGGTTTTCAGCAGCAGCCAGTGAAACAGTCTGTCTTCTCCAGATCTTCAGCTCAGTGAGGTATTTCTTTAAAGCAGCTATAACCTATTTCTGCATTAACAATGGATCACAAGACTACTTGAATGTGAGAGGTGTCACTCATAGTGAAGAACCCACAGAGAATTTCAGTTCTCCTCAGCCCCTATGGAGCCTCATGCTATCCTTCACCTTTTCCCTCCCCTTTGTTACACCCTGAAACTTCCAGGTTCTTGGCCACAAAAAGAAAGTCCAGTGCACACTCCCTGCAAATGACACATGAACATATAGGTACAGTTGTATATTCAGTGTTTCAGCTTTCAGGTGCACAAAAGGTCGAGCGTAGTTTAAGGCTAAAAGTGCGTTCTACAAGCACGTCTAGCAATAGATCACCTGAGCGTGTCAGAAAACTCCCGTCTGTCACATTTGAATTTAAAAGTTTGGCCTTTCGGAGATATACTGTATGTATGAACGTCTCCCATCACATGTCCAACCTAATGCCGCAATCCCACAGCAGATGCACAACAAGTCCCCCGTTCACTCGCAATGGTTTTGTTGTCTTGTTGCCCATCTCGCAAACGTATGTGCATTAAAAATGGCAGTTAATCATTTCATACAGTGGCATTATGACATGGGAGATTGCCTAAGACAGATTGGAGTGTCGTGGTCTTCTGTTCATCTCGCTGTATGACAGATGAGACAGAGACACATGACACAAGAGCCACATAGAGTAAAGGACTCTTTGAGACATGCAAATAAATCACCGCTGTCAATTCCCCCTAGAGATGCGCTTCCTGTGTTTCAGAGTAGACAATTATTGAGTTTCACTGTGACACGTGTTTCAAGGACACACTGTATACTTCACTGTACTGTAACCGTCTGTCAGCTCGTCATCTCTCTGCCGCAGTGCCTTCTGTTTGTTTGTGCAAACCTTTCACAGCTATCTATATATTTGACAGTTAATTCAATTTATTTTGTGTTTTCTCAAACCTCCATACTGTAGCCATGGCAGTTTATTACTATATTCTCAAAGGATGTCACAGGAATCCTTTGCTGTCTCGTCTAGTAAAGAGAGTTTTAGGTGACTGAGCTACGGAGTTGTTTTTTTTCCCCTTCCCTAAAGGCAGGTAACAGCTACCTTTCACCTAACCCTTGCAGTTCTGGACTGTACAAGACCCCCTACAGATGGTAAGACATCCGTATAATTCGACATGGAAATGCTGGACCACTGACAGAAGGTTGGGTTGTTTGAATTTCAGTTGGCAACAGGAAATCCTCCCCCTTTCTTGTTTCCGTTCCATCTCGCTGAAATATTTACCATGTACACACCCATTCATCTGCGGTGATAACAGGGCCGATGGTTTCTTTGTTAGGTTTTCTTGGCGGTTTGCCGGCAGATGCACAATCAAAGCGCGAATCAAAGCGAGAAACAATTACAGTGGCTTGTGTGTAGGTGAATGGCAGCAATGAAAAGCTCATTGTGAGCTTTGTAGGCCAGCTGTGGCACGGGCAAAAGATTTAAAGGCTGAGGAGGATGAGGAGGTGGATACAGAGGTGTGGTACACAGAGGAGGGCATCTGCTCTCATACAGTCCTCAGTGGGTACCACTAACCTTTCCCCATGCCAGAATGCACAAATCTGTAACATCACGTTGCCAGGGTGGGAATTTGCTTGGCCCATGCTTTCAAGTGTGAATGTAATGGAGCTGGACAGTATAGGGGTATATACAGGACTGAGTGAATATATTCTCAATGCAAGCTCTTGACAGTGGGGAGAAAAGGAGGTCAAGTCTCCCATCTTCCTCTCCATCCATCTCTCCACCCATTCCTACACCAGCATCCCTGTTTATTCCCTGTCATCACCATAATACCAGTCATTTGCATGATGCAGAGCTCGAAACCTGTAATTTTCAGAAAGTCAGCCTGTTGTGAGAGCGACTTGAACACGGTTCCGCACAATGCATGTTTTCCACGGAGCCCACAGTGTATAAAACAAGACAAGTTTATGGCCACGGTGATAATAATTCTTACTATTACTGCAGCAAATTTAAAGTTTGGCCTGAGAGTGGTGCCTGGGGAGAAGAAAAATAAAATAAGTCCTTTGTACAGAAACTATCAAGTTACAAGGCTCAGCTCTGGATCAGCTCTATAATGTCAGTCTGTAGAAAGAACAGCACAAAATCGACAAACTTCACGGCTGTGAAATGAAGCCAAGTGCCAAAAAATGCAGTTCCTCGAACAGCCACTTGAGGCTGGCTACAAAACAAATGAATCTCCATAAGAGACACCCAACTTTACAGCACAAATAAACATGTTTACCGCCTGGTACAAACATCTGTTTTGGTGGGTGAACTTTTATCTAACTCAGCCGTTTAAATTTTGTTAAGACTTAAAGTTATGCATATTTAAGAGCGTAATTGCTTTGAACAATAGGTAGATGGCATCAGAGGTGGCCTGACTGAGCAACCATGAATTATTCAGTCCGGCTGTTAAGTTATGAATGTTTTTACCTTATGCTAAAATTGATTATGCTATATTTAGCATGTTTGCATGCTATTGTAACAAGACAAAACACACGCTAGAATTATAATCTTAGTCAAAACTAAAAGGAAAACGGAACATTTGTGTGTGCAGGAGAACCCACAGGAAGTCAGGCGGCTCTTCCAGAGGAAGTTTTGAAAGCACACGCCTCATCTGTCTCGACTGTAGAAGGGCTCTTGTGCACATTATCTACGGACCCAAAAACAAGTAAGTCACAGCAGACGGTACCGAGTTCTCCTTTTTCCATGTTCTTGTGTCAGAATACGGCGGTGTCGTATTTAGGTGTATAAATGCTTCGACTCTCCAGACAAGCAGCTATATTAATTGTGTTCATATGGCACATCCCAGCTAATATATATCTCAACAAGTTTCTCTTTCTGTATGCCACACCTGATCTGTACTACTAGCATCAAATGATTCAAAATGTCCAGACTTTCTTGCATTGAATGTGATCATTATTTTTTAGGGTTATTCTGTTGTGTACCCAAGTGTATGCTAATGTTAGTCAAGGGATCACTCAAGTGCTGAGAACTGATCCTCTGGGGACCACGAATGTACCCAATATCAGGGCCAAAAGCCATCAAATTCTTATGGTTACTTCCAGATCATGGATCATGGATCTTGTCTCTCACACACACACACACACACACAAACAAACATGAAACTGAACACACATTACCAGATTCCAAGAACAGGCATCATTGTTTGTAATTTATGTATAATGCAGCTCCTCCACGATGCTTATCTTGTTTTGTATGAATTTATTTAATTCTTTTTTCCCCCCCTACATTTTCATGTTTGTTTCTCTTCTCCCTGGAGCAATTAATCAAGGTTTGTGCTATGCTCTTAGCTGCGACTCCCGTGCATCACTGCCTTATTTATTCACCTTCTGGTGGAGCACGCGTACATCTGTATGTTGAGAGGGAATTTTAATTTCCTGTAATTTTCCTGCGCTGACGTGTATGGGAGTGAAGTGTGGCAAGCAGCAGGAGAACGCAGATGTGGATTCTATAGAGTGACAAATGAAAAATGGGTATGAAATTGACGCCCGAAGTTCTGCTGCATTTTATGTTGCATTTCCCCCATCAAGTGTCAAGTCGCTTACATATCTGGAGGACACATTGTACCCGCTGAAGAAGCAGAGTGCAAAAGCATTATCTGTTTTTCATTTTGTGGCTGGAATTGGAGTCTAAGTCAACAATATGAACTGCTATTGAGCAGAGAAGTGACAGAGAGATGAAAAGTAGGGAAACCTACTTGGGGTTTCAAGTGAGCTTTGATTTAAGGCTTTGGATGGATTTCGTAACCTTGCTGCACATTACTTCTAAAACCGCTTATTGTCTCTCTGCCTGTCAGTGTCATCTTCTTCCATTATCCAACCGACTTTACTCTCCATAATATTTCCTTTGAAGAAGTGACCCATTAGTCCAGTTCAGGGTGGCATGAAAATGTTTACGTTCCTCCCCTTATTTCAGACATTGTCTTTCCGGAGAATACCGGCAGTTAACTCGAATGTGCCGTGAAAGCACCGTACACGCTCGTGTGCGATGTGAAAAATCAAGACACTTTCTTTGACACAATGCGCCAATCAAGACCTGACCTCACCTCTTTGTAATAACAGGTGTACGGGCACGCCGCAGAGCTCCGTGCGACCCAACAATGTGCAGAAATTGCCGTGTATGATGATTAAACGTACGCGGTTCCACTGTTGTCAAGGATGCTCTTCCTGCAACGCGATCTCCTTGAAATTAAATTTCTATGCGGCTAATTAGGTCTGCCTAATAGGTTTTGAAGGTTTGAATGCATGTGTTTTCAAGTTGCGTTTTATTTAGAGTGCAATTTAGCCATTTACGGTCTCAGTGTCTTCACCAAGGATTCCTCGACTTGGGGACTGAACCGTTCAACCTCTGATCAGTGGATTGGCTGAAACATTTAAACAGTAAAGACATCTCCAAAAGTCTGTTCTCTAACCACAACCAAGTGCTTTGAATATATAAAATTAAAAACATTATCAAGCAGATATTACATTGCTTTAAGATAGACAAGATTTTACAATATGCAAAGTCTCTATGTGCTCTGTGACGAACTGCGGACTTATCCAGGTTGTACCCTGCTTCTTGGCCTAAGTCAACCGGGATAGGCTCCAGCCCCCTGCCGCCCCAATGAGGACAAGTGGTTACAGAAAATAGATAGATGTATGGACAAGTTAGAAATGCTAAAAAAAAGTTTTCAATCTGTATGTTTTAGTTATTTGCACCACACATTATGCTGATCAACACTTTCATGTCTGCCCTGATGGCTACACCTGACCTCTAGAGTTTCCACAAGTGCTTTCCTGAATGGAGTTTAATTTCATGGCAGCGTAGCCAAAAAAAACAGACAACAGTGTGCACTTTGCAAATGCATTGCAAGTAGAAAAAAACGTCTGTGACGACGAACATGCGCTGCCTAAAACTGCTTGATAAGTGGAAAGTGGATTTGTTGAAGTATGATATTTGAATACTGTACGCTCGGTCAGGCCCGCTGGCACCGCTACAAAACATTTAGCATGACTGCTCAACTTCGTGTCTTTTGTCTCCACAAGTCACCGTTGCATTCATCATCTGTGGAACAGCTGCAGCTTCAGCATCACAGTGGCAGAAATTTAAAAAAAAAAACCTGTGATTCCTGACATTAGAAAATTTTAACACAAGTGAGATTCGTGTGTGTGTGTGTGTGTGTGTGTGTTTGTGCGCATGCATGTAAAATAGAAAGAAGCCGTTATCCTCGTGTTTCCTTTTCTCATTTAGCACACCATGCATGAATACACCCACTCCCCACTTCACCTTTCCTTTCACACCCTCATCCATTATTCACAGATGGTGGACAACGCACTCGTATCGACTACACAGACTTTTTTCTTTTTTTAAAAAAAAAAAGCACACAGCTTCACTATGCAGATAATACCTGCTTGACTAGGAGAAACACAGTTGCATTAAAATCTGTCAATATCCAAAAGCTTACAATCTTTCATGCCCTATAACATTTTAACTTTTTTTTTCCCTGCCAGCCCTGCAGGGTAGGGGAGGAGGAGGAGGAGGAGGAATTCGGTCCAGTTGCCTCGAGGGAATATTTTCCGCTTCTATCTCTTCTGTTGACAACGATGTGCAGGGTTTTTTTTTTTTTTTTTTGCTTTCATTTCCCCACTGGGCAAGGTCACCTGCTTCATTTGCATTTTATGGAATTGTTCCTGAGGAGAAGATTCTGATTTGTATTAATGTGCGTGTACATGTCACTTTGTTTTTTGACATGCCCTGAATATTCAGCACCGTTCCGGGGTGAAGTCAATAAATTCATTCAGATTACAGGAGAGTGAATACGGAATGGTTGATGCCATGTGTATTCCAATTCAAATTTTTTTAAAAAAAAGTTCCAGTTAGAGAAAATGTCCTGAAACAAAGGTCTGAAACATCATAATGTCTAATTAAGCAATGCTACACAAGAGGGTGTGCTTTAACATCATTATTGGCATGACAGTGACCCCTAAAATACACAGCATGCGGAACGACTCCGGAACGGCTCCACCACGGCGGCGGAGCAGATACGTTACGACTTTAGTCAATGTGTCTGCTCACACAGTCTCCAGATCCGCTGCGACACGGCTCCGGAATGACTGCGGCGTCCGTCAGCCCTCCGCAACACGTACGCAGAGCTTCTATTTTCCCCCGTGATGCGGTCAGGTCCTTACGCGTCACTGAAGTGCCAATAATCAGTTAAAGCACACCCTTGAATGTAATACTGCGATTATACAATAATTACTAACTTGAGTAAAGTATACATATCAAAAGATATGTTGGTGCAATTAGCAATTAAAATAAGATTTTTTTGTTCGTTTGTTTGCTGTTTCCATTCTGATCTCCATTCCCATGGAGATACATGTAGTCTGGCTAATAACCTGAAAAACAATCAGTCATGGCAGTAGACTATATATGTATGTAATGGAACTCAGTTTACTGCTCCACCAAGTAGTCTGAGCCTTGGTAAGGACCTGGTAACAGGGACAATATCAAGTACCAGCCAGCTAACGTTTGAGTTTCCCAAACTATTTCACACTGAACTGGAGCGTTTATATAGAAGCAAGCAAGTCGATCTAATAATACATAAATGCTGTTTTTACAACATTGGAATGTAAATAAAATAGAGAGCTTTTGAAAAGTGCACCTCTTGAAAGAAGAAAAAAAAAAAATAACCACACAAGGTCAACTGACTGACACAAGTGTTTTTGAATTACGGTTCATCAAGCGATGTTCTTTTCAGTCTGAATACTGATGCATTCACTTGTTGCTCATTTTTGCCTTCGATGTCTCTGAAAATATATAAAACTATACTATTTTATCATAAAGAAAATGATAAAATAGTATACACTAAAATAATCTGGTGGACACCGTGGAAGAGGACCCGCGGCATCTGACCTAAAACGATAATTCTACACAAAAATTCAGATTTTCAGGTGATTATACTCCAATATAAAAACATGGTTATGCATATTGTATTCTATTTTGATCATATTCTACAATTAGAGCCCCCTAACATCTTACACACAAAAAAAGCAAAGGAAAACTTAACTGATGTCAATGTCTTACACGACTCCCAATCAAATTAAAACTGACAAAATACTAGACTGTATGAATACGCAACAGTTTTTGTCCCTGATGGCAAAAAGTTCTTGGACTTTACAGGTCATTCCTGAAAATCTCCCATTTCTTCCAACCTGCAGCAATCATGACCAAAAATGACATAACCGGCCTCAATTTCATATCCCCCCAGCTTGAGAGAAACCTTTTTACTCACAACCACTGTCTTCAAGTTCTTTGCATCATGAGAGATCGTCAGAGAATGATCCAACGGCAAACTCTGGCCCGGTCCTTGTGCCAGAGCAAATGACTTCATCAATCCCCCGGCGCAATTCACTCCACACGGCCCTGCTGGCCATGACACGCTAGAAATCGAATGCTAATCTGCAGAGTGGTGGGTAAGAGGCTAGAGATAGTGAAGTTGAACCTTTGCAATGCTGCAATGCTACAGCTGGAGAAGACCCTGCAAATAAAACCACAGAGGATTTTATTTAAAGATTCTTAGTAAGACTTGTTGCTTCAGGTGCACATGTTTGAAGATCTCACATCTTCCATTGTCTCCTAGGCCTGATAAAAGGTTAACTGATAATCCTGAAGACCACCGCTTTAATAAGTCATGTGATTCATTATGATCTGAAAGGGGGGGGGGGGGGGGGGAATCACTTGTGTCAAGCGCTGTTACCATCATAAAGGACACAGAGGCCATGTACTGATTTACACGCTCAATTCAATTTTTCACACAAAGCCACCATTCATTTTAAAGATAAATGAACACTCGCTTAAAAGCCCCACTCTACATGCATTTGTACATCATTCACACAAAGAATGTCCCGCTATTACTGTAAATTATTCCAGAAAGGGATAAAGAAAAAAATAATAATAACCTCACTTCAATTCAACTCTAACCTATTTTTACTAGTTCTTTCTCAAGAACTCACCCAACAATATCATTTGATCTTCGGTCAGGAAGGAATATATGCTAAGAACATGGTGTATTAAGAGTTTATGTAAAATGAATGCAGTTAAACTTTATAAAAATGTATAAATTTGCCAATGTGCAAAGTAATGAGCAAAACCTTCGCTGGCAACACATTTCATTTGTCTTTGGTTGTCCACCTGTAGCATGCTTCACATTTTTATTATGCTTGGGCACCCATTGCCCAGGATAGCATTAGTATGAAGTGTAATACAGTTTCTGTCTTTTTTTCTGCTGTAACAGAATTTAAGTTTGTGCAAATACGTAAAAATAACGCACACGGGGTGAACATGACATGATGGGTTTCACTCGTGTGTCTATTTTTTTCTATCCATGGATACTGGATGAAGGTAACCCCGTACTGAAGACAATATGTTTTCAAGTCAATCAACAGACTAAGTGCGGGAAGAATTGTTTGTATGCGTTACATACTGATGAAGACGGCGTGTAGGTGTTGCGGAGTGAGACGTGCCATCTCTCACTGATGAACGTGACTCTGGGTTCCACTCTTCCCAGTAATTACGCAGGTGTGAATAAAGTAGGCGTTATTTAAAAACCTTTGTCTTACTTTCTCAAATGTGCACATTATACATGTCAAAGCTAAACTGACGAAGAACCCGGTCGAAATGATCCACAGTCTTCTCAACTATTGGATGTCTGAAGCATTAATCATGGTGTAAAGTTTAAGAACACTGTGTAAAAATAATGGGGCGTCTTCGAGCTTTTTGGACTGTCAAGTGAGGTTTTTTTTTCCCACCAGGCTTTGTTTGCGAAAGGAAGAGACAAGCATTATTAGCTCCAAACTATAATCCCTGCCACAGACATGAGCAAAAATACATCTTAAAAACATCTATAAGCTCATTATCTTTTGAGTGCCAATGGGGAATTGAAAAATCGGCCCGGATGAGCTGCAGGTTCACACCCAGCAGTGTAATGTTTGACGCTGATGCGCCACAGATCTATTTTCTGTGCAGCAGTCTTCAGTTTCAGCCCGTGACACTTCCTCTCGTTTATCTTTCTCCTCCCTTTCTTTCCATCTCATATCTAATACTAATCGGCCCCTCCGCTGTACACAGTTCTTTAAAAAAAAAAAAAAAAAAATCTGCTTTGAGCTATGCTGTGGAAGTGAAGGCTGCTGAATAACTTGCATTTCTTTATCAGGCAAAAATAATAATTGGGTGAGAAAACAACAGTGTAAACATAAACAAACAGCTTATGTGCCTCGGGGTTGCAGACAGTGTGCACGGCCGACGATTTTTGCCTGGAGTTTACTTCAAGTTCACTTATTAAACAGCAATGTGAGTGTTTGACACAAGCTACTGCGCATAGCTCTGAATCATAACATAAGCCATTAAAGTATTGTCCAGTGACCTACATAGTCCGGGGTCAAACTACAATGAAAATTCATTCAATTTGCACCTCACTTGAAGAACTAATGCGTGTTCATTCATCACTGAAAGGACATTATTGGACCCTCTCCGCGTAGCTCGTAAGGTCACAAGGACGTTTTAGATTGAACAGTTCCTCCGCAGTCTACTTTGTTTGCTCACTAGCTTATTTTCTACGTGCAGACAATGGTGAAGATACTGGAGGAAGGGTTTGAAAAGAGGAACTGTGTCCCAGAACAGAACAAAAATAGCTATAGAAGCTGCACGAGTCCCCCCCCCCCAAAAAAACTTTCCAAATGTTCAAAAGTAGACCATTCCAGAGAAAATATGTTCATGTTACAGTATATTGACACGAGTGTAAATAATGACCGAATGGCTGAATTCATGGCTTCCATTCAGTTTCAGGATCGTGGTAATGTGAATGCTAACTCACTGGATTCATAATTACAACAGTGTAAATATTTAGTCAGATAAGATAGATTTAGTCAGTGAGATTACCAAATTCATTTAAAAGTCTATTGTGTAAGATTTAGGAGTATTTATTGGCAGGTATTGAATACAATAATCATTAGTATGTTTCCATTATAATCACCTGAAAATAAGAATTGTTTACAGTGAGAGCGGGTCCTCTTCCATGGAGAGCGGGTCCTCTTCCATGGAGTCCGCCATGTTGAACTGCCATTTTTGTACAGTAGCTCAGAACAGACAAACTAAACACTGATTTAGACATGGAGTTTTTTTTGTATAAGCTTGGAAGGAAGAGGGTGAGACACGGGAGAGTATTCATGTGGTTGCAGTCTGCAACTTCACCGCTTGGTTTCACTAACTCCTACACACTGGAGCTTTAAATGTAATTTAATTGTAATTTTGTTGTGTATGTGTATTTTTTTTGTCTACTTTCATTCTCAGCTTGTGTGCACTTGCTCCCATCTTTCCTTAGTTTTAAAACAAGGAACAAACTGCTGGCTTTTCTGGGATAATCCTGAATCACCAAATAGTTTTTGGTATAAAAAAATATGTAATATGTAACATAGCTGTTTTTCCACTGGGCAGATAATGAATGACAATGAAGACAAACACGTGGATAAAACATTTCTACACTACCCACATTGACACCCACATTGCTAATTCCATGGTTGAAATGATCAGGGCTCAGATAAAGCTACAACTCAGTGGAGGCATTTTAATGAGACAGGAAGAACAAAAGCTAGTCTTAGTGTAACTTCAGATGGCACTATCATAGGGAACAAGCTCTTCGAAGGCAAAGGTGCTTCTTGGACACATCTTTGATAACCGATAAGTCTCTGATCCGCCCAAGATAGCTGTAGCGGTGACAGTAAGTGGATGGTGCGTATGGCATGCAAACACCTTCAGGTTAGCTGGGCTTTGCTCTTTGGACTGCTATCTAAACTTCATGAGTCATTTTAGTTTGTAACCCTCATGTTGTTGCAGAGAAGTTCTGATTTGTTTTTGTTGAGGAACATTGTGTTTTCGCTGACTTTGCAAGCATTATGCTCTGCGCCCTACCTCACCGTGAGCAAAGAGCAAATCTCTTATCATGTGAAAGCAGCTTTAAGCGACCTTGATCAGAGCCTCTGATGCCAGAATATTTTTTTTTTCCAATATGACAAGATTGGGACCTTTCTGGTGTTCTCGGGCAGTGGTTATCACCCAGAAGATAATTTCTGAAGGTGATCAAGCAGCACTGAATGAGAGACAGGAAGCAGCAACCTTTCAATGACATTCAACAGTCTTTTTAAAGTCATCACATGTTGAAGTTGCCGTTATTTCACTAAATCCAAAAAAGAAACATTGATGTCATGCCATGCCATGTCTCTGACAAAGCAACGGTCCTCCTGTATGAGTTTTGTAGCTTTCATTTCTTAAAGGTGCAGTGTGTAGGATTTAGTGACACCTAGCGGTGAAGTTGCAGACTGCAACCGACTGAATACTCTGCCATACCTCACCTTCTTCTTCCAAGCATGTTGGAAAAAACACTGCCAAATGAAAGTAATTGAGATGAAAAGCAAAAGTCCATATCTAGATCAGGGTTTGGTGTGTCTGTTCTGGGCTACACTACACTACTGAAGTACTGCTGCTATACACTAATGAAAACATACTAATGAATATTATATTACAAAATCTTACACCCTGGGCGAACACCATTACTGTAGTGGTTGTGACTCCCAAAAGTCGAGAGCCACTGTTCTAGATGTTTGAGGTTTTGCACCAACCATTGTTAAGCAGCTTATTGCCTGCAACTATTCATCAAGCACCTCCCTGTCAGCACTTCTAACTAATTTGCAGACGTCATTACAGCAGCGACAGAGGCGCAAACAGAAACGAGTTAAGAAACGCGGGGAGTTTGCAATCTGCTACATTAAAGTAAGAACAGATGATGGAGGTGATGGAGTGAAACAAAGCAGAAACACAGAAACGGAGCACACAGAAGCCATTGAAACAGCAGGCCTTTTGAGAATTGTCAGTTCTATCTGGTTGACTACTTGACTGCTTAAGCCAATCACTTATCATGACAGCAGGTCACAGGTCATAGTATCACTGTTACCGTTGTACTCCGCTCCACTGTGCTTTGAAGGCACAGAGCAAACCGCCTGTGATGCCCCAGCATGGCGAAAGCGTGCTAAACTATTGTGCCTCGATTTCTCCAGTCGGTGAATCCTAACGGATACGCGCTCTTTGAAAATGGATTTGTCAAAATAAAAAAAAATAAAAAAAGAAGTGCAGGGAAAGCTTTGTGCGCCACTTGTAAAGAGGTGATTGTAGTGAACAGTGGATGTTGCATGTTAATTACAACCTTTGTCTAATGTTTGTAAAATACAAGCTAGTGTTCCATTTGTCTGCCAGTTATTAGATAACACAGGCGAGGTGCACATATACATGAGACCCCAGCTCACTGTTTCGAATGCTTAATGAGTTGAACATCACATCAGACATCAGGCACAAAAGAACCGCGCTCCTACAATTACTAATTCATGAATTTTCTTTGCTCGGGGTGTAATTTTATTATTTGTTGTGAATACCCTTTGTTTGGGTGTGACAAAACAACAGCGCGGCGTGTGCTTGCAGATTTTTAACGACATTATATTGGGGTGGTTTTAACGCCGTTAGGATGTGACAGTAGACACTTCCAACTAGCAAAAAGCCACAGAATGCTAATCACCGGGCCTCTATTCATAATAGCGCCAGAGACAATGTAGCCATAGTAACACTGGCGTTGAGGCAAGAACTCAGTTGTTGTCAGTATGAATGATTAAGCCTAATTTCTAGTAAGTGAGTTGGAAATTGGACATATTTTTCACTAATTATGTATCAATACAAATGTATCTAAAATGCGTTGTGGGTACACCTGAACAAACAGAGTGCAATAAATCTTTATGAGGCTTATAAAGTTTGTTTGAATTGAATTCCATGGGGGATTTTGGGCCTGTACTAGATAGTTAATATATGGAGACATGTTTCTAATTTGCTGTTTTATGAATGCAGGTATACAAAATATTAGAAATGCATTTAAAAAGTTGAGTCTAAAGTGGATTTATTGGCTCAACTCAAGTGTCATAGAGTAATATCTAATCACATTTTGCTCATATATCATTGAACTGAACACAAAGTCCAGAATTGTGTTTGTTTGGAGAGGTAATTTGTTTTAATCCATGAATAAATTCTATTATACATCCCCTTAGGTGTTTCAGAAATGTATAAAACCTTTAAAAGTTTCTCAGAAGAATCTTCAGTTTTTTAGCAGGGCGAACTCTTGCATGGCTGCTTTCTGCCAACCATCCTCTGTCTGCAGCTTGTCATGCTCAATTTGTGCAACTCCCATGTAGTTAAGTACTGAGCATGTCACTGCCACTGTCTGTAACATCTTTCCCCAGGGCACACGGACACACAAACACACATCCAGACCACTAACATCACGAGCTAAAAGATAGGAAGGCAAAGCTAAGCAGACACACAACAAGACAACACAGTCCACACTGAAATAAAATATCAAACGCCACGGCGAAGCCTTCGTGGAGACGCACGCGAGCTTTTACACTCGCCTCCGTGCTGCATTTCACTCTCACTGGGAAGTATAAACTGTTTCACGCTTGGGCACAGCGAATTATAATGCAAATATATGACAGTGCAGGTTGAACGTTTGCCCATAGGTTGACAAGAACAAACGCGATATGGAGATTCTCCCTCATTCTGCTTCACCTAGAAAGCCAAGGGCAAATGGAAATGGTTTAGTGGGGCGTATCGGCCCCAACATAACCCTGGCAGGGAACTTTGGTCTCCTCTTTAATTAATGAGTGTCTGTGTTTTGGAATGTAAATACGCAACTATGCAGACAGACTGTGTATTGAAGTGAAAAGGCCTGACTGCAGAAACATGCATACATTTGACTGTCTTTGAATTTTCATTCGTCCCGTGCATATTATTGATTCTTTGTCTTTTGGCACGCCACATCAGGATGTAGTCTTGATCCTGGGAATAGGGAATCACATACAACTGACCATTTCCAAAGCACCCTCAGTCATTACCACAGCTGACAAGCTTTCATTCTCATAGGCGCATATATTCAGATTTTCTACTCGTAGTTCTCAAGGCTCGATCCCACCGGGCATGGCTGCGTCGTCTTCCGGCTGCGCCACGGGCAGTGGTGCTGATCGCAGCCATTCTTGACAATGATTGTGATCCCACCAGAAGCGGCTGTCCGCTCTGCTCTGCGGAGAACGTGCGGCTGTTCCTTTTTTGACGGATGCCACGACAACCAGCACAGAGAAATCGACATGAGTCGAGCTAGCCGGAAGGAATGTCGGAAAAGACACCACCCGTCACTCTCTTTATAGTCCGTGTGAAGGCAATTCTGAGTTTTCTTTCAAAATACATTAAATATGTTGGAAAATAGTTGCTTAAAACATGTGAAAAGACTTTGAACGACATTACTGAAATGTGAAGTTAGAGGTTCAAACAGTTTTTCACCAGTTTTCAGTCCAGGATTTTGTGGGCAGTCCTTAAAGGGTGGCTCGATGACACGCTGAGGCCACCCTGAGCAGAGAGATAGAGATGAATTCATCTCGCTGAGAGTGTTTCAAAGTTTGTCATGTCATTTTATGAACTCATCTGACAAAATTGCTGCTTGACTGCTCCCGCGAGTTTGCGTGTCCGCTGAACGCTGCTAATTTTTACCTGATTTTGACACCTAATTTCATAAACTTGTAGATATTTTTAATCATTCAAAACACTTTATTTTTTTGGTCTGACAAACTCAGAACACATTTATCCTTGCCAAGTATTGTTGGAGTCTGTTGCCCCTCTAATATGGGGAAATCAAAAGCTTCACAGGCCTGTTGCCCGTAATACTAGTAGCTATAATTGCACACTAAGTGTCTGGGGGAAAGGGTTTACTGAATTGTCAATTATCGGAAATGTTAGCGAGAAAAAGCAGAATTAAGGTCCACAAGCTAATAATATGAGTTAGGCAAACATAATAACTTGTCATGGTAGAGGTCGCCATTGTCGCCAGTGTAATGAGATATTCTCCTTCTCACCTGCGATACCTTATTAGGTTGTTGCATGAGTAATAACCAGTCGTACATTACTCTGTGGGTTTATGAGTAATGATGACTTCCCCTGGAGGCCAATGTGGATCTTTTCCCCCCCAGATAGAAGATGCCTCTGTGCATTAAACGTTGTTTAAGAGAAGCGATAGCCAACAAGATGCTGATAAAGACTTTCTGTTTCCTGTCGGGTCAGCAGAAATCAGAATGCAGGGCCCCGAATTTAATGTGTCAAAATGAGACTGAATTATGGATCATCAGTACCAAAGGGTTTTAATACAGCGCGGCCTGAGCCAAACGAAAAGTGATGCTTTTCACTGAGAGACTCTTATAGTATTTAACAACTTAAAAAAGGTTGTTGGTGGCCCTTTGGAGACAACTTTAGTTTTTAAAATTGAGGCGTAAGACGGCCCATGGGTGAAAACAGCTTTTCGAGCACAGTGATGTTCATAGTGTCTCGTTCTGCAGTAAAACAAAAGACGAAGTAAAGGTTCACGACGATGAACTTTCGTAGAAATGTGTAGGTTATTTGTGTGCGTGTGTGAGAAAGAGCCAGTGCTTTATTATCCCATGTAAATAAGCTGAATGCTTTCTGCAGAGGCAATAATATTTGCTGAATATCTACAAAAAACAACAATAGTCCCCTGTGCCTTGTCCCTGTGAAACACATTTATTTATAAAATGATGATAATACAACAGTGAAGACGGGAAGCCAGGAGCCAATTATTTATTATTTATCCCCTTTGCAGAAAATGACCCTGCGCGGTCAAACAGGTAAACTGATGAGGTCAATCGCTCTCTTGGAGTTTTCAACAAAAAGAAAGGTGCTAAACAGGCTCAGAGAAGGGAAAAATTAAAAGTGTAAGGAAAGGTGTTTTTTTTTTTTTTTTTTTACAAGTCAGCAAGTCCCCGAGCTTCAGCCCAGGACTCCGGGGCCCGGCACACATCTCCAAGAAGCTTACTAATGAGGCCAATCCTGCTATCCCAGGCAAGCCCCCCCAAAAAACTCCCAAGCCAGCACTCTTCAACTTATCTCTCCGTGTTTTTCTTGAGGGTATTCCTGCAGTAAATGGTTACCCTCTTACCCAAAGTTCTCATTTGGTAGAGTGAAGTCAGGCCACTTTAATAAGGTTGTATATGTTTTTTTTTATTATTATTATTATTATTATTTTCAGTCAGTTTAGACACACAATAGGTCTCAAAACCATGATGCCCAAATTTGTTAAGTAAGCAGCCCAGCATTGCCATCGTCATTACATCCCAAATTATAGTGACAGAGGGAGAGGGAGAGCTATTATTAGGATGCGAGATGACAGTGAGTGACATTTACTTATAACCAATCAGAGCATTTCAGCAAAATGTCCCCCTAATGATTAATCTGAGTCAAAACATGTTTTGAAAAACATAACAGGGAAAACACAGCCTAACAAAAAAAAAAAACTTTACCCTTCAATCAATATTGTCTCAAGTAATGAGGTGTCAATTGGATCACTCCATCTGGCAGCAGTGAGGAGAACATATTCCAGTGTGCCCGTTGGCATGTACATCCTCTGAATGTCAACTAGGTTCAGATTGCTGCAACTGGGTGATCAACTCATTAGATACAGTATAACGGACACATTCTTAGCGGAGACGGTGATGGGCAATACCCCGGCCCTGTCCAAGTGCCAGTCAAGGCTGCCTGCCTGTTTTTTTTCCCCACTTTATCTACTTCACTTTATCCCTGTGCCTCCTCCTTGTGGAAATGACATCCTTATACATGTTAGTCATATTGGCAGACGCCCGCGCGAGCTGCGTTTTTCCTCGGCTGTTGTCACGGTGTTGTTCTCGTGCATATGTTGTGTAGAATGCTTTGTTTGTTTGTTTTTTTAAATTGAACTCATTTTTTATCACATTTTACAAGTTATCGGTTCATTAGGAGTCAGAAATGGAGTTTCGAACTGAATTAATTAAAGGTTTCATATTTGCAAATAACTTCACTAAATGAAAATAAATGTACAGTATGCTGTTCGACAAATTAAAGATCAAGGCAGCGACATTTTTAATTAGTAATTAATTAGTTTGTCCAACATTCAAACAGTCTGATTTAAACTGTTTTTCTTCATAAGTGAAACCCACTTAATTGTCACTAATAAAAATAAGCATAGCCGGGCCCTATATATATAGGCTGACCTTATTCCAGACAGTTCACTAATAATACAAGAACTCTTGTCTCTGACTGTGGTTGAATTCTGAATGGAACCAGTCCAAGAACCCGAGTTACTTGGACTGGTTCTGCTTATAGTTCCTGTTTGGAGTCACGATTGCAAGTGTTTTTGAAACATTCATTGCACCGCCACTTACCATCTCCCCCGCACATTTTAATTTGTACCTAATCATGGATGTATGTGCGCTACCTGATGGAGTGTCACATGGCTATGGAGCAGGATATGCAATCAAATATAGTTTCAAGGGAGCGGTACGTGCACCACAGCACATTCAAACCAGGACCAGTGTTGACTGCAAAGACATCTACGTCATTTGCACTATATTAACTTCAATCAGAGACATAAGAAGTCACATAATAAGGCCACGTCATGTGATTATCCTGAGTGGAAACTCGGACGCAGGACATTATGAGAGAACGTTTCGAAACAACTTAATTCGATGTGAAAAATCAGTCGCGTATTCAGTCAACTCATCGTCCCGAGTTCCACGACTGAACTCGTGATTAAATGTTTTGAACTTGATAACTAGATAATTTAAGGAGTCATGATTTTAAACTGATGATGATGATGATGATCTCATTACCCCGTTTTAATGAATGATGAATGAATTGATTAAATGTAATTGCTTTAGGATATTACAGGGTAAAGGAGTCTGATGTGAACGCAGGAGGGAAAGGGCTTTGCAACTTTGTTGTGCTGCCTTCTACCACTGAAGAACAGAAGACATTTTATGACTTTGTAATAAATCTCTTACTCGTGTTGTGCTGGTGCAACAACTTGAAAACAAGATAATATGAGGAGAAGATATGCACCTTTAAACAAAAATATAAGGACATCATAGAGTCTACATTTAACAACCATGATTACAAACGAGGTTTCTCGTGTTACTCAATGAAGAAATGTTGAATTTCATCAAAATATCTTTGAAAATCGGAAGATAATAACACAGGTGGGAGCATGAAATCTGAATTCTGTTGGTAATATCGAGAGAGACAGAGTAAGTAAGGTTATCCATTCACCTAGAGACCTCAGTGTTGTCTCCTATTGCGACTTTCGAGACAAAGTGTGCGCTGGTAAAGTGAACTGTGCCAATGAATCCATTTCACACCAGTCACTGCAGGAACGAACAACCTTATCTCACAAAGTTCTTATTGGTTTTAGACTCGGCAGAGATGCAGCAGTAGCGGCAACAGTGCATCTAATAATAACAGGGCCTAAAAATACACAGGTAGATCTCTCCTCGGTAACCGCAGGGACCCGGCTTCACCGTCCACCGAGGGAGCTCGCTGACTAATGAAGTTGGGAAGCTTAGAGCAATTAGACACATCAAAGCTCGAATCTGAAAATTAATTAGGCTCTCCTCTCTTTCGGAAGAGGCATCCGCTCATGCAGCAGCTAATTAGCATACTGCCATCAAAAAACACGCAGGTGCCTGTGTTGTTGCCGCTCAGACCACTTTGAGGAACGCGTGGATTTTGGACAACCTTAAGGAGGGAATCGATCACAACAGGATCTCAGCTGTGGCAAAGACAGATAACGGTGACACGAGGGTTTAATACTCGAGCCTCCTGCGGATTGACTGACTCATCTCATCACTGTGAGATTTTAATGGGCCGTGAAGGTTTGAAGTGTCTAAGCAGGTACTTCTACGCGAGTTCTGTTTGCTTGCAGATGATGCGCAATGTCCAATTTTATTCTTGTAACCGCCGTATCCCCGGTTCGCTCAGCTCTCGGTCTCTGTCAAAACCCTCCCTTAAACTTAGGTGTGTCGGCATCAGAAAGGGACTCTCTCGTTAACTTTTAATGTCAGAAAAATGAGCCGACTTTCGCTGAACTCGGCGGCCGTTTTCAGAACTTCATTAGCCACCCCAATCCGGTTTTCGCTGTGTGAAGTCACATCAAAGCCCGGGCAATCACATGCTCATTCACACTAATGAAGAGCCCCTTCAAACACAAGTGCTCATTATTAACGACACCTGATTTTAAATGCGAGGTATATTATGTAAATTACACTTTTTTTTTTTCTTCCCCACCACCACCACCAGTTTCAACTCTACGCTAGACAGTTGTGTAAATTCTGTGAAACACATTATATATTCTTTTTTTTTTAAAGATCTGCTGAGGGAGTAATGGAGAGTAATGGTATACTGAGTATTTTGTGTATTTCATTGTTCTAGCTCATTTTGCGATGACAAAATAGGTAAATAATGCATAACTTCACATTGATCTGGTGTATGACAGTAATCAGGGCTTCTTAACCTGTTTCCTCATGGTAATATATTAATCATTTCCCTTAGCCACTCTGCTGTGAAAATTAATGTAGCCCAGTATGTTTTCCCTCTAGGCTGCGCTTTGATTAATGAGCCTGTTTCATTCTATGCTACTCTGCTTCGACGAGGAAAATGCATCCCAATAAAGTTCCCGAAAGTTCACGCGACTAACCCCACCCACGTCCGTCAATCGCGCACAAGTCGAGCGCCGCGAGAGTTACACTCGTGGAGCGGCGGCGGCGACGCCGGAGAGGGGGGGAGCGTTCAGACATCAGGCGTCTTTGAGGTGGTAATGATTCAAACTCGGTGGGCAACAGGAAGTGAGACGCATCTGAGGTTTTACAAGTCAACACAGTGGAGGCCCACAGGAAAACAAAGTTCAGGCTCAGGGTGGGAGATAAATCCCAGCTGTAGACAAAGCCTATATTTCTGTGTCCCTGCAGTTTTGCTCTAATCTGTCTCTCTCAGCCCTGTAAGCTATTAAAGGCCAGACAAAGGCAGTCCAGAGTTAAGCACCCTGTGGGGAGATCTTATTTACAGTGTAACTGCCACTTTGACTGCCTGCCACCTCTGTCTTGCTCCTGTGCTTCCTCGTTTTTCCCTTCATCTACTTTTCTTTTTTCTTCTTTTCTTTCTTTCTTCTTCTTCTCCTCTCTCTCACTCTCGCCCTCTCCTCTCATTCGTTTCCACTTCCATCTGCTTGCTGTGGGCTTTTAATCTCAAGCAGCTGAAATTCCATCTTTCAGCTCGGCTTGCCAGTTCTGAAAGGCGCGCGGCGTTCAACTTCTTGTTTCTGACTTGGCGTTTAATGGAACTATTGTTCAGTTTGAGGCATATCCCATTAGGTGAAGCCGAGAGTGGAGAAAAACATAAGTAATAGGAGGCCGTTCTAGCCATTTCTTTCAGACACGCCGCCGTTTAGAAGGTATTTCCCGCCCCCCATCCCTGGTCCTACACGTCTCCATAGCATATAGCAACAAGTTAATATCTGGTGCGACCTCAGTGAAATTGTTAAATCTGCAGCAGCAGCTTTCGTTTTAGTTCTCGGCTTCATCAGTATCATCCTAATAAAGGAGGTGAAAGTGGCTACAAGTATTCATGACACAATATTCCCAAACTCCTTTTAGATACAGCACATGTGTGGAGGAGAAATAGTTCCAACCAAGGCCAGAAGGATATATATATATATATATATATATATATATATATATAAAAAATAAAATCTATATTGTGACACTCAGCTTTTCTACAAACTGTCAGCAAGAAAATATACCCGGGGAAGAATTCATCATTTGCATAGTGTGGTACCTTAAAACGGCCTGACACAAGTAATAAAAATGTATTAGCTTGCCAGGACATGGGGGGCTATGTTGTGCTGAGTGTGTTGCCTCGCAGTGCTGAATAAGCTAAGGCTACAAAACTTCCTCCCGGGTTCATGACATGATTCTACCTGGAATTGATCTTATAATTGTGAGACTGACACCTCGCGTGTGGTGTTATTGCCAACACATCTCCCACCGAGGCACCTCATTCTTCGCCAGCCTGAAACTGTTCTGTTACTGTAGCGCCTTAGGCTACTAACTCTCTGTTGGTAAACATTCCTATTCAATTATTGCTGAAAAAATAAGGTTGTCACTGCAAGATGGTGTCACGGCAGCAGTACTGAGAGGTATGTTTAAGTATTTTTTTTATATTTTATGGAAGGGGGAGGGGGGTGATTTATGTATTTAGCATCAACCTGAGCAGTTCTCACAGGCGCCAAAGGAAATAATAATCACCACTTAAGCCTGGTCTTGCAACATTCTCATTATCAGTGGATGTAAATAAGTCAATTAGCATTCAGACCATGGACTTGCAGCTCATGGTCCAGCTCAAATAGGTTCATTAATTTTCATTTTCATTCGTATTCCAATAATAACTTTAAAAAAAACAAAAAAAAAACAGGTTTTCTCGCAGCAGTTCGGGGAATTTATAGAGGAAACATACTCAGCTAGATGTATGGCTTTTATCTCAACGCGTGCAAATTATTGATTTCCTCTCGGTTTGTGAATGGGTTTTGTGATCATCGTTAGTTAATTAGGCCACGAGCACTGAACTTTAACCTCTGAACGATGTAATGTATGCACAACTTTGCCAATCATTCATAGAAATATATCAAGATAAAAGCTGGACAATGTAGAAAATATGCAGAAATGTGCTTTTTTTTTCCACATTAAATGATAAATGTGTTGCAAAATAACGAACACTGAGGCTTTTAGTGGCGATCCAGAGGAGGAAACATTACCGAGCGGCCTGTATTAATGACTACTTAAGCCACTCTTGACGTGCAAGAGCACCCAGACAGCATTACACTATAGCACAATAACAGGGGACAGCTGTTTATTTATAGGCTTTAGTGGAGACATGTCAGCAGATCAAACAAAAGCTCGGATGAAGTACCTCAGAAAAATGCAGTGACAAACAGCATCTCTCCAGGCCTAGCCGGAGACTGAGCACACAACGGGCTGGAGACAACAAAAAGACTTGGCTCAAAGACAAGGCTAACATATAGCACAAACATAAATCATCGTCCGGGGCGGCTTTTTAAAAATGTATCTCCTCGCTCCTCTTACTCCCCGTCCACGGTGGGCAAGGTCAGTCATTGTTCAAACATCAATCGCTCAAAGACTGGCAGCTCAGCGGTCTGCCTCACCCCTGTTCTCTCTTTTCGGTCCTTATGACACAGGAGGTCTGAAAGGTGTAAGATGATGAGGGCAGGTGTCACATTTTCTTTTAAGAACAGCATCGAGGCGCTCGGGAAAGTATTTTATTTTAAAACTTTGACAGCGTCTAGAAAAGTCGGTTTTAAGTTTTGATGAAAAACAAAACTGTGGCGGCCGCGCTCAGATGTTTCCTCACAGAACACACACTCATCCTTATTGAGACTAACTTAAATTGGGCAGAAAATGTAGGACAGACCACATGGTGGGTGATGTGTGGAGAGGTCAATTGCTGGGGAGGCACTGGCTGTTCTGAAAGCCAGATTTTACTCAAATGAAACCCTTGATGATTAAAAACATTATTTTAACCACCAGTACAACTCATGCGATGCCAAGCTCTGACTACTGATGGAAACAAGCACATAACGGTGAGCGTAATACCCAAAACACATGTGAGCATGCATAAAATATGCTCTATCCTTCTATTGCTTTGTCATATTAATTTAAGGCAAGCCACACGTGGAAACAAAAAATAATACGCATACAGTCAAACTCTGCCAAAAATACTACAAAGGCTGAATTTATGGAGTGAATAAAGTAGGACAATGGCACGGGCTGAAAGTACTTTTAAATGACACAAACAGTACAGGTTGGAAGTTGAAAATTAACTGAGTTAACTTAAATAACTATACTGGACAAAATATTTTATACGTTCACTGGTTTTCCTTTCCAAGGGCAACCTCCACA
The DNA here is from genome assembly GCA_028641955.1 of Protonibea diacanthus. Taxonomy (NCBI): domain Eukaryota; kingdom Metazoa; phylum Chordata; class Actinopteri; family Sciaenidae; genus Protonibea; species Protonibea diacanthus. The sequence goes on from CM053998.1 coordinate 6,951,005, forward strand.
GACAAAGTCACAATCAGTTAGACCCAACAGAACACAAACATTACATGAATGAAGTCAGGTTTCTTGGCTTATTGTAAAAAAAGCAATGCATACTGGAGTAGTTCAGCATCAGTGTGAGGCCTGCAGTAGGTCCAGTTCAGCAGCCACGTACAGACAGCACAGCACAGCACAGTTGAAGAGGTTACAACAAGCATTGGCCCAGTCATGGCACGGAGCTCAAAAAATGGCAGTCTAGAAACAACACAGCATGGCAAACATAGGAAAAAAAAAAAAAACAGAAACCAATGCACCAATCTAAATTCAAACAGATGACCAAAGCAAAAGATAGGGCCTGTTGTAGGTCACGTTCAGCAGCCACTCTAAGATGTTACAAAAAGCATTAGATCCAGTCATAGCACAGTGACAAGCAACAAGGGCCAGTCATGACATAGCGGACAAAATCAGCCCAGTCATCACATAGCGGACAAAATCAGCCCAGTCATCACATAGCGGACAAAATCAGCCCAGTCATGACATAGCGGACAAAATGAGCCCAGTCATCACATAGCGGACAAAATGAGCCCAGTCATCACATAGCAGACAAAATCAGCCCAGTCATCACATAGCAGACAAAATCAGCCCAGTCATCACATAGCAGACAAAATCAGCCCAGTCATCACATAGTGGGCAAAATCAGCCCATTGCGGTCAATAAACAACACAGCATTTCAAACATAAAGAAACAAAAATGACAACTACCTTCTGTAGGCCTGCCTGAAAAAGAAGCCAAGACACTAATCTATATTCAAAACAGACAAACCACAGCAAAAGCTCCCAATTTAATAAACTGACACTGGAGCAGTCTGGCTCGGGGGCTACTTATATACAGATGGTTCAGATTGAACCTGAAACTCATTTCAGAAGTGGCACAATGGAGTACAAAGATAATTATCTGACATGAAACAACGTGTTAGCCATGGGCAGCGCAAACAGCTGCGAACATCTGCCCGAGCCAAAAAAGACTGAGGAAAATAAGACAGGAAACTAGAGTTGCTGGTAAGTTTTGTCAGTCTGAGTCAGAGCTGTCAAACAAACACTTAGACACAGTCATCTTGTCAGGTTATCTAGCCAATGTTAAGGGCTCAGACTGTGCAGTAAATGCATTGGCTGTTTGTGACAAATAAATCCAGACTGGCCACAAAATGTAGCGAATGTACAAATATAAAGCGAGGTAAACATCTGCTTCGTGCTTCAACTTGAGGCAGCGAAAGGTCTCAGACACACAAGTGTGTGTGTGTGTGTGTGTGTGTGTGTACTCCCAACACAGCAGCCTTGAAATTACATAACAAACTTAAACAGAATAAAACTGACAACTAATTGTTTCCGAGTCTGCTTGGGCAAAGACAACGCCCCGATGTTAACAGACACATTCACAGACAGACAGACTGAACTAACCAACCAATTAGTTAGTCAGACAGCAGTTTGGCTTGGCAGCCACTTAAATACAGCTGCATCGACCCAACTTTAAGACATCACAACAAGCAAAGGCACGGGAGCCCAGACAATTAAGGCTTAGACATGGCATGGCAGCCAACATGACACAAACAAAATGCAAACGAAAAAAAAAAAAAAACAGAAACAAGGGATAATCGGCTCATTTTAAAAGACCCAGGCTGCAGACTGGTAAGCACGGACCAGATGATGGCACGGCGGCCAAGTTGAGGCCTGTTAATGGCTACATACAAATACAAGCGACATAACACAAACTTAATTTGCACTTACTGTTTGTTGTTCTACTCGAAGTCCTTCACATAAAAAGGTGCAGAAGTCCTTCAGCTTCGTCTTTTCAATCAGGAGCTTCATGTCCAGAGCTGAAAAGTCCAGATTCTCCCTTATGTGCAGATCTTCTTGTTGGTTGGAACAAGTAAGCATGCACATCCCGAAAGCTGAAACATTCTTCCATCCAGTCAGTTATTACCCTGCTTGAGATGAACAGTCCCTTCCTCCATTTTGCTGCAGATTTCATCAAGATTGCATGAGTCGACCAATTTGCAAACTTTTTTTTTTCCTTGAAAGTTCTTTTCAGGATAACTCGTTATAACAAGTTGTGCTCATCCACTCGATACATATGTTTCATGTTTGTTTATGCTGCGTCGTTTCTAGACTGACGTGGTTCGGACCGTCATGTGTGTGTCACGACTGGGCCTTGTTTTGGCCTCCGTGCCATGGCTGGCTCTAAAACGGTAGCGTGCTGGGCCTGGAGAGAGAGAGGAGACGCAACACACGGAGGCACACCTAACTTCTCTCTCCCTTTTGTCCTGCAGACTGATGCGTCGGGCAGAGGGCTGGGGGCCAGCAGGTGCGGTGCGTCGACCGCGCCCGGTGCTCTACATCAGCCGGAAGCTGTCTGAAAGGGAGGCCAGGTACAGGTATGCCAGGTACGGCTCCCGGGCCTAAGTCGGGCGGTGGAGGTATGTGGAGGGGGCGTGGTGCATCAGCTGCAGGAGAGAGGTGTGGAAAGGGCTGCAGAGAGCAGCACCAGGTGAGTGATTGGCACACCTGCTTCTGGTTGAGCTAATCACTCTCTCCTTCTAAAACAGTAGCGTGCTGGGCCTGGAGAGAGAGAGGAGACGCAACACACGACTGTGGAGCACAAGACCAGAGAGGCCGTTGAAGACACAGCGTGTATTATACGAGTGTTGCGAACATGAATAAAACACCTAAAACGTCATCCACTGTGTCCCTACTGAAAGTACCCACTGTGGCATCAGGCCACGCTACAGGTTTATTTTTCATGTGAAAGTGAACACAGGGTCAACAATGCAATGAAATGTGTCAGCTCAGCAGTAAGAGCACCAGACAGTGTAACAGCAATACACATAATAAATATAAGCTAAAGAAATACTTTGAACTGTTACGGTTGGTTTATTACTCTGCATGTCTCTCAACTCTTCTATTCTAATGATCTATAAAGTTCTTGTATTTTCTTTCCACAGACAATATCTCAGATACTTGGAATATTGCTTGGATTATGTGTCTCAAGTGTGTGTTACAGATACTGTATGTAGACTACATTCATCCTGGCTGAAGCACAGAAGCAGGTGGGTTGGTATAATGTGTAAGTTGCTGCTCTGGGTGCATGTCTAGCTGCTATCCTAGTCTGTTACTCCAAATAATTCAACACATTAAGGCCGACATTAGAAGAACTTTCTACTCAAAGAAGTTGTTTCAAAGTTCGTTCGTGGGAAAAATCTGGAACATTGGATCCCCGCCATGAGGGGGGGGGGTCACCAAAGCTTCACGTTGGGTTGTGAGGCCTTCCGGGGTTTTCAGGGTGTTACAGCAAAGTTCTAGTCAATGTTTCAGGTCCGGTCCGGCAACATCAACTTGTTTTGAGTTCATACCACCGTAGGAAGGCGGCACGACTCCGATGGCGAGGTAATCAAACAAAAAGTACTTACACCGTTCACAAAAATTCAACTTTTTGGGTAAAATTTATGGAACAGTTCATGCTACAGTGATGAGATACAGATGAGTACAAAATAAAACAGGAAGTGAACACAAAACACCGAACATGACTAAAATGAACACACTTGACGAGACACAACAGAAGGGTGAGTATTTACTCATGTTCCTGCAAGAACTTTCTTCCTTTGATGGGAACACATCATAACAACGCAATGATTTGTGACTTTCTTTTTCCTATTAAAATAGAAGCAGAGAAGATGCTCTTAATCAGAGGGCACTCATAGAACTGGAGTTACATCCAGAAATACTTTTTTTTTTTTTTTTGCTGGTCTGTTCAGCTCAGATGCTTTGTGTGGGGCCATCCTCTCGTTCTCTCTTCTCACGAACCTGTCCTGAAAAGTGTTGCCTCATTGTTTGAGTGTTTTTACGCGAGAAGGTGCTCCGTAATGAGAGCTCGGTAATGAGAGCTTAACAATGAACAAATTGGACATTGGAAACGAAGCGTTCTCAGCATTGTGGCAAGTCAACATGATAATATAATGCTGCTTTTTTTTTTTTTGTTTTCCTGTGCAAAGAAGTGACAGTTTTGACAGTGGAAAAGTACGTCACCCGTGTTTGTTTGTCTACATTTAATTGTTTGTTTCGAGCGTCTGTTGCTGACTAGTGTTGCTACCTTTTTTTATTAGCGACTCATGAATGTACATGTTGTTTGTACGTGTTCAATTGTACACGTTCAATTCAAGACATACTTCCGTAAAGGCCGTTTCACTGCAACCAGAAACCACCCTGACAACCGGAAGTTCAGCACCGTGAATTTTTTTGGGGGGGGTAAAGAGCAAAATCTGTGTGCGTACATGGGCGATAACCTCTTCGTACCCCTACCGCAACTTCTCTTTGACTGCCTTCGCCTCATTGAAATGACTCAATGCAGCGAATTACCGTGCGGCGGTGTGAAAGCCCCTCGTAAGTTTGGGCCTCAGCGAGACACCAAATTTCTTTTTGTGGCTCTGCAGCTGAAATAGTTTGGACTATTTCTGGAGATGTTGCTGTTGAATTTTTTACATGTCGTTTTTTTTTTTTTTTTTTTGTGATATGAATACCAAAAACAAAAAGTTCTTGATGCTCTCTGTGAAAAAAATCTCAAAACTTGAAACCTGAAAAACACCAAAGAATATGTTCCTCCTTTTTTCTAATTGCAATTCCACAACATGATACGTTGTAGGACAAAGACCCACCGTGGCCAGACACAAGGGAAAGCTCCTCGCTATGGCCGCCCTGACATCTACCCGCTGTGATGTAGAAAGACATTATCGATCTTCTCTATCTCATGTTAAAACCCCCGTGCGGGGCAGTGACAGGGGTCAGTGTCAGGAGAGCGGCTGAATGTATAAGTGGGAAGGATAGATTTCGGTATAGGGGGGGGGGGTGACTCCAGAGGCTACTAGCTGTCAAGATTGGTTGCGTGGCCAACATTGCAATAACATGTTTACACTCCTGTCATACATGATACACACACACACACACCCCCGCTGCCGCTTCAACCGGGCTCGCCGTACTGCGGTTGCGGATTAGCCGCGACTCCTCGCGTCCTCCTGTAGCTCTTAGAAGAGTAATTACAGTTTTTCAGCGCAACGTCTTCTCTTAAGAGATAAAAAATTAACAATCCATCTCATCCCAATCCAGTGCTTGACTTTGGACTGATACAAAATCATAAATCAAAGTGTATTACAGATGGGAGGGGTTTTGGCCAACTTCACATCTCGACTTTTGTTGGTTAATAGGTTGCATTAAGCCCATCAAGTGGTGTGGTGCGTGATAAGCAGTCTCGCAGGGCCCAGTAGGGGCCTGAAGAAGCTCTTGTAATGAATGGATGGAGCACTGCTGATGCACGGCAATCATTAACAGCCTGATAATTACTCTGGATACCTCAGTGGATTGTGTGCATGTGTGTGTGCGTGACGCAGATAGAGCCATTACGACGTGTGAGGCCTCAGAGAGAAAGAGATAAGCGCTGTGTTTGTGTGTATTTTGCTTTGCTGGTTAACATATTGTATGTGTGTGTGTGTGTGTGTGTGTGTGTGTGTGTGTGTGTGTGTGTGGCCTAGAAATGTCTACTCTGGCTTTGTATTCATATTCATGCTTACAATTGCAAATATGAGCATGTCCTTTGCTGCTTACTGTGGCGGTATTTGAAATTGTCTCTGGTAATGGTAAAACAACACTGTCCTGATTAAGGAAGCGTGATGGATGCTGTGTATCGAGGGTCACGTAACAAACTCCTCATTTTCTCTTCATCTGACAGAAAAAAAAAATGACACGACAACAACGTCTTCCCCTTTAGCCCAAATTAATCCGGCTCACTCGAGTCTAAATTTTGACAAAAGTTCCCGAACACGATAGTACATTTGTATTCGAAGGCTGGCTTGTTTACTCAGTAGGTTCATTATCATTCGCTTGCTTTTTGTATCATTGACCGAGAGATGTCTCTATGGAAACGAACCTCTCATCCAGCATTAGTGACAGCACGGCATAAGAAGAAGAAAAAAAACACAATTAAGTTCTTGTGTAGCTCTCAAATAGCACTAAATGATACAATAGGCAGTACCTTGCTCGGGGAGTACAAGCCATTAAGCACCTTAAGGACAATGAAAACTCTGTTTACACATAAATAAATACAAAGTGAGACGTTCTCTAATTGAAGTTGCCATCCTGACATCAAGCGTGCTTACAACATGAATGCCCAGCTTTAGAGTTAAACTGAAATTTTCACTAATAAAAAAGCATTGTCTCCGTACTGACCCTCCGAGACAGAGATGCAGGTCTCGGAGATGTAGCCTCACTGAGCTGCTAGCTTACAACAAATTCACCACAAGGAAAATGTCACGAATGTGCTTTACATGACTGAGAGTTTGACAGCGGAGCTCAGTCCATAGAGACTTTGCTTGGGAACTGGAGAGGTGCCAGCTCACCTCCTGGGCACTGCCGAGGTACCCTTGAGCAAGGCACCGAACCCCCTCCAACTGCTTGCAGGGCGCTCCTCAGGGGGGCTGCCCATCACTCCACCATCTCTCTCCACATTGCATGTCGAAGAGCCCTTGTATGTGTGTTCGGGTGTGAATCCCTGTTGATGGATTAATAAAGTATCTCTCCTTCTTCTTCTTCTTTTCTTCCAACAGTCGCTCATGACTAGTTAGTCACTCTGAGCTGTTGTCTCAGCTGAAAAGGCTACAAATGACACATGTTTGGTATCAAATTAAAAGGAATGTTGTGTTTTTTTACTATTGACTAGCAGTCAGAAAAATAGAAATTCAGAAAACCTAAAGTTCATCTTTTTAATAATTACATTTTTAACTAAATAATGACTTCTCAGCAAAACTAAATTCTGACTTCAGCTCAACTTTTAACAGAGACTCTCTTGTTCTCGGTTATTTTCCAGTTTTAAAGACAACCTGACCAGGATTTGGGTTTGTATATTTCATCTCGGCACAACAAAACAGAAAAACAATAGTCATATTGCACAGTAGCCTGCTCTGCTCCCGGCCGCCCCAAGTTCAGATCAACAATGCTGCGGAGCTTTGTTTTATCATCCCAGGCACCGATGTTTGGCCTCTGTCCAAAGTGGTGTTTCAATGATTGAGAGCCCAAACAGTCCTGGCCCACCCTGCCTAGTTTAGTCTACCGAGGGGTAATTGAATAGCACAAGGCTGCAATAGCATTGGACTGGAGGAATGCTGAGCTCCAGGGGAATATGGAGACGGTTTCAGCCAGCAGCAATTAAACAGGGAAATGATGCGTGAAATAGCAGGGAGGAGGGGGGTGTTAGTGAAGTGGGAGTAAAAGCGCAGAGACTGTAAAGGGGAGCAAGAAATGTCTCAAATTTAGGAGAAACAGTTGAGGCAGAGAAACAGAGATGAAAAGAAATTAAAGTTGTGTAAAACAAAAAAAGACAAAAGGATAGAGACGAGCCGAGTGTCCACGCTGCTACGGTGACCCAGCCCGGTTTTTGTACATATCGTGTCACAACACTTCAGACTAAATTTTTCATTAAGATGTAACACTACCTCAAATCTGCTGTACTCCAGCAGCTCAGTGCGAACGGAGAAAATCAGTAACTGCCATTCCAAAATATCTGAAAGAACAAAAAACTGCTTGTACGGCGGTTTTGAAAGTTGTATTTTCTTACTGATCAATATTTCCTCAAAAGCTGACCTGCCTACTTGTCAAGTATCGTACTGCAGCGCCAACCCTTTTGTTGACAAGGGGAAAAAGGTCTCTTACAGAATAACATATACTGGATGGCTCAGGTGATGTACAGTACAGTTTTGGGGTGAAATTAGAGACTGAATGTGTCTACATTTTGTAATATACTGAAAGTGGGCAGATTAATTGTACTCTGGCTCTGCTGTTTTAGGGTTAGGATATGACAACCATCTGCACACGGATCAGTCTAAAGCTTGGTGGATCCGTCTCGGTTGGCTAAAACTGCGTATGCAAATTTCATTGCAGGGTTGAGTATAATCAACCCTCGAATGTCCATCGGAGGCTACGTTCAGATGTTACAACATCTGTTGGACAACAGTAGCCATTTGTTAATTAAATAAAAATCCATAAAATGTACTTTTTTATGTCCTGAATGCCAAAATTCCAAGAATGTGCCAATTATTATCCTGAGCTAGTTTTTTAACACCAAAACCAAGTCCAAAAAAACTTTTAATTTAAAGTACATGTACAATGTACATACTTTCTGGGTGTATTAACTATATGTGGTGTTTTATTTTATTTATTATAACAGAATTATTATATTAGAATATAATATAAATATGTGTTTATATGTTATCTGTCTATGTAGCATATAGGAGGTACAAACAACTGTCATCGCATTGTTCAAACCTGTGTTGTTAAATAATAAATTAACCTTGACATCTTGATAAATCAGCATTCATTCATAACATAATTATTTCAGCTATTATTTATTAAGAGTTTCACACTGAAGAGTTAATCTGTTTTATAAATACTTTGTGGATGTGGCAACGTATGTGGCAAAACAAATGTTTTGATTCAAATGGTGCTTCTGAGTTCTGATTGGTGCATTGAATCATGTGACATCACGTCGCCCTAAATGAGTCCTGCCCAAAATTTTCATGTTAACGTGTGAACCTATCACTTATACAAAGGATCCGATTTTAAAAATTGGTTTTCGGGCCCTTTAATACATGACGCACACTCGAGCTTTGTCCTGATCTGCCGCCTCTGTTTGTTGTTTTCGTTCCGTTCTATCAAGTCTACTCAACTTTAAAGGTTTGGATTCGGAAAAAAATAAAGGTGTCTTTGATCTTTATGATCATCGCATGCACACCTGGACCACACATCACCTCCACTTTGTCAAACACTCGCTTTCAAATACGAGCCGATGAATATTAATCAACTCTCATCATCTTTTTTTTTTTTTTTATTCGTTGCAATCAGAAAAAGACTGATCCTCCTAAGATGGCGCCAAAGTGGCCGGCTACTATAGCAACCATTTCGGAGCCCTGTAAAGAATCAAGTACCTTATTACAGGTAGTGCTTTCCTCTGTGCTCAGAAGAGCATGAATATTTTCCATTAGTTCATATTGACTGGAAGGAGGCAGCTAAAGAACCAACCTAAGATTAAACATAATGTTTTTAATTGGTTTACTAAAATATCAGTCTAAATACAGATAGCCTTTTTAAAGTAGTACGCTTCTTCTTCTTCTTCTTCTTTTCAAAATGTCATGGTTTCATGTGTCAGAGTAATAAAATTTGTGCACCCACTTCAAACTGGTTTAAAAAATATTTGGACTGGTTCGTCGCTCAGACTGCGACACTCGTGAAGGTGAAGTGGTTATGTTGACAACTTCGCCAGAGGTTGGAAGAAATGCCGAGGAGATGATTTTTTTATAAAAAAAAAAAAAAAAAAAGCAGCAGGAAGTGATTTCTCGCCTTTTCCTGCATCTTTACACGCAAGCTTGTTAAGAGTTCATCCAAGCTCCTATCGGCAGCCACAGCTGGATATCTACTGAGAGCTTTCCACATGAGGGCCAGGGGATTCAGGGATTTAGGAGTTGATAGAGGAGAATTTTTTTTTTTTTTTTTTTTTTTTTTTTTTTCATAGTGTGGGGACTCTTGAAGTACACTCAAATGTCAGTGACCAGAGCGATGTTAAGGTCCTGGATGAACTTCTGCATGGACGGCAGCTGAGCTGCCACCATACATGCGGCCTAATGAGAGGAGCAGTGTGAGGCTGCGGTGTGGAGAATCATCCTAAAATTGGTCTTCAACTTTCAAAATGTTACACTTTTTCCACAAAGCCAACTCAACTGTCCGGTTTATGTGTAAAAGGAGGGAAGTTTTTCTCTCTCTCTCTCTCTCTCTCTCTCTCTCTCTCTCTCTCTCTCTCTCTCCATACATATACATGCATGATCTTGCACAGGCTTTAAATCCAGTTTTGGGGGGGGGGGGGGGGGTTTGCTGCACGTGCACGCAGAATCCGTGTGGCCATTTCTGTCTTTTTGTCGCTAATTGTTTCAGATGAAAGTAAAATCTGCAATAAAATAGAATAAAGGATGAAATGGAGAGGTGTGGAATCACAGCAGATCCATGACCTCTGCGAGCGGGAGCTCTCCAGCCGTCCTCCTCCTCCTCCTCCTCCATCTAATCCTGCCAGAGGAGTTTAATTTACTGCCCAGAGTTCCCTCACACAATTTCTTTAAAAGTACATTTTATGAGACTGCAATTCCATTTCATAGGGGGGCCCTGTACAGTAAATCCTATTTGCGAAGCGTCATATGCGGTCACATTAACATGACAAAAGTGCCCGTCTGCAGTCCTGTGCTTTCCTCTTGCCCATATTATCGCCTGCTGAAGCGTTTTATAGGATACCAGAGTCCCAACTTGTGTCCATCAGGAAAGCTGTAGTGGCTAGTGCAGAGGCGTAAGTGTCGACAGGATGGGAGATAAAAGCGGCTCGGCTACCCCAAACAGCAGCTACACACCTAATATGAATCAATATTATCACAGCCCTCTCTCCTGGAAACTATCTACAGCTTAAACGCTGTTTTAGTAAAGTTCAGTGGGATCAAAGCACCAAAGAGGTTGAAGAGAGTGCACATTTATGCATTACTTTTGGAGAAAGTAATCCATAAAAAATAAAGAAATAAATTTAAAAAAACGTGTGTACCGTGGACAGTTTTCCTCCCATTTTCAGTCAGCATCGATCTATACACGCACAGCTTCTTGAATGCTGCTTTCTTTCAGTGTCAGGTTTATTATAAATACATGTTTTGAACTTGTAAATCAACATTCACATCTTGCACCAGCAGGCAACATCACTGACATGGATTTTTTTTTCTTCTACTCTCTACCACTTGCCTGACCGCTCAAAACATGTGTCGCCACAGGAGGACTTAGAGTGAACAAGCAGCAAGATGTCGTCCCGCTTTTCCAACCATCTTTTGATCTGGATTTGGACCGTGATCGATTTGCCAGTTACTTTCTCAATTAATCGATTACTGGTCTATAAAACATCGGAAAACAGCCCTACAGCACAAAATTACATTAATGTTTTGTTTTTTAGTCCACAACCCCAAAACTTTCTGTCAAAATGAGAAAAATGACTGATGGATTCATTGATTATCAAAATAGTTGTAATAGTTGTTGTAGTTTAGTTGTTGTTCCAGTTAAAACATGTTTATACCTTTTTAACAGAATCCTGGTGTGGACGGGTTAAAAAAGCTGCGTCACGGCACAAATGAAATATCTTTTTACTTTGCGTAACACCGATGGTGAGCATCGCCGCTGTAACTAAGAAACATCAATGACATAATCAGTCGCTAAACTTTTTTTAAAATATGCAATTTAAAAGTTTACAAAAAGTCATATAGTCATTACTATTTAGGGAAAAGACAGGCACAGGAGCTTTTTTTTTTCCTGCAGGTTCCAGATGGGGAGACTGGGAGTTGTGAGCCAGAGCCATATGGTCCTGTTTCAGCAGCCCATTTCTTGCCATTAATGAGCTGTGATTGATTGTATCATCAGTGCTGCTGTGTGTGGCACAGGTAACTGGATGAAAGCTAAACAAGAGGCGTTAAAGTTTAAGTAACCTCCGACCTTTTTGTCAGTGCTGCACTTTTTCACGGACTGGTTTCAAAACTCTTGAAGCTGAAGTTGTCCTGTGGTTTAGGATACTCTTAAATTAGAACATAAACGCTTGAATGCACTGAGACGAAAGATCAGATTTAAACTGGGTATTTTTAGAGGAACAGTTTGCCAATTTTCGGAAATATGCTTACTCTCTTGATGATTGTTTCTTGAATCTGTCCGGTCAATATGAAACTGGAGGCAGCGTAGCATACAAATGGGAAATAGTCAAACTTCCTACACAGGTAGCAAAATCACCACTACTACCATCAACAATTTGAGGTTTTGAAGGATTAAAAAAAGACCTAAAGAAATTATTTGCCAGCTCCAGCTTCACATTAATAAATCTTCCAAATAAGTGTCCAACCTTTTAATTAATCAATATCCTAAAATTCTGATTGCAAAGCTCATAGGCTGTTCACCACAACCTTGTGTGTCATTGCTTTCCACTTATTTGGCGGCTTAGTTAACAAGAATACGGAGACAAACACGGCACCCTAAGCCGGCAATCAAAAGTTCAAAAACTGCTGTCTATGCAAGTTTACAATGGTAACCTTCTAACGTGTGACAGTATTTACATAAAGGATTCAGGCTTGGTTGGAATATTAATTATTGATGTGAACTGTAATGAATGATTTATAACCAAAGCCAATCAGAAGCTGCTGTCTCCCCGCGCCACCTGAGGGATATTATATATTTATAACTCAAGGACATGCTGTCATTGTTTAGGCCTACGTACCTACTCCTGGGTTACAGTGGAGCAAAGCTTTTGTTTCCTCCTCCATTGTACTTTGCCTTCAAAGATAGTTGGTATTGGCCGTTCAGCAGAAAACGCACTCAGGAGACAACTCGCGGCCTCGCTTTTAAGCGCGCTCGCGTAGGGTCCGCTCATACAAACTAATGTCGACCCTTTTGCACGCTTTTCCTGGACCCTTTCATTTAGGAAAGAAATGCGGCTTGATGTTCACACATTCACTGATGACCTTTACAACTGAGAACTGTGAAGTCTTTTTAAATTTTATTTATTTTTTTTTAATCCGTTCGTTTTGATGTGAAATTATTCTATTTTATCGGACGAGAAGTCAAGGACACAGTTAATTTGCAAGCGGAGGGCAACATTCTGATTGAGACCTGGCGAACACAAAAAAAAGAAAAAAAAAAAAATCCAACAGATAAAAACAACAATGAATTAAGTATCAGTCATAGTCCATTTGTATTAATCTCAACGAGAACGAAGCTGCGCTCGAGAATACATTTAGCACAGTACCATTAACGCCGCGTGTGGAAGCGTGGCAATATGCAAAGTGGTTTTGATGAATGTGTTCTATTAACAGAGACAGTAAAACAAGGTAATATGTTGATGTGGGCTGGCTGGAAATACATTTGCTCGCTACAAAGTGACTCAGTCACCCATGGGAGTGGAGCAAAATGATTGGGCCAAATTGATCGTCGCTCGGAATTAACCCCACTCTGATTGGCGCTATTGTAATTGGAGGTCAGGCGGGTTACTGTAATACATGACGTACAATTGATAATTAGGAGCCTTCCAATATGCGGAGTAAATTAATTCCTATAAATGAGTTCCCACAATGTGCAGGTTCATAGGTTGCTAATCAGACGAGCCTCTTCCGGTATGGAGTACATTTTGCACAGATGATTACCTCTAAACATAACTGCATGAGAATTAAGATTTTAGAGGAATCCACATTACGCAACTGGCATCCCGTGTAAAGATTCCCAGCTTGTCTGATGAAGATGTGTTTTCGAGTTCTGGGTCCAGGTTGATGTAGAGCTCAGTCAAACTCTACCATCTTTTGTTCTTTGCAGCTCAGTTTTGACAAGGGCCTTCCTCTCACCTTAAGTTCTCGGTCCTGTAAAACACAGAGACTCTTTGCTAGAAGATCTGGGTCATGTGAAACACAGAGGGGGTGAGTTGGATTTTCAGGTCTACTTCTCTCTCTCAGAGGCCTGTTTTTGTGAGGACTTTGGTCTTCTGCTTCATTTTCTCATCGTGACTGCTGTCTGACTCTGTGGTCTGTCCACCTGTTGGAAGGTATTAAATGCAATAATGAATAAAAACTTCAGTTAAAAAGAATTTAATACGAAATTATGTAGTCAGACTGTTTTCAACTGGACTGTCTAGTACCTATTATGCAAGGGCCATTTGACTTTATTCAAGTAAATATCACTTGCTATGTGTCTGCGCCAAATTGTGTCGCCGTCAGTCACTGAGATCTGTCCTTCTCCATCAGTATCTGCTCCAAATTTCATGGCAAGACAAGAAAATTCAAATCAAAAAGTTAGCTAGCTGAGTGGGCAGCCATTGCTAATAACCGTATGGGAAGATGTGCGCCGTTATACCAACATTACAGGCCAGAGAAGCTGATGGGCATACGATTTTCAGGAGGGCTTTGACACAGTCTCAGAGATGTAAACTGCAGCACAACAAAACATGCAATTTAATTTCACTTTGGCTTCAAATCCCTATGAATATTCCAAGCAATGCCACGGTCCCGTACAATCGTTACCCTCTGGGAATTCCTCCCCTCGCCTGTTCGACAACCTTGAATTTAATGTGTGGAATTGATGCCCGAATGATCTCTACTGCACTGCCTCGTACTGTACATATATTGGTAAATCTATGGTGTGCTGTATGTTGAAAAGATGCCCACTCCACTTTGGCTATTGCACAAAGGCTCACTCATGCACTGCTGCCTGTGTATTATCCTCCTACTCCCTCACACCCACACATACAGCAGCCTATTGTTGAGTGCCATATTTTCCCTTTTTTAAGGGTCTAGTTCTGCAGAAAGTTCAAGAAAGAAATCAGCAGCTTCAGAGAGGAGTGGCACTGCTCCATCTCCGCTACGATGCTTGTTTAGTATATTTTTACCCGCTTGCATCTGTTACATTGCCGTACATAGAAGGTTCAAGCAACATCCATATGCTACAGCGGGGTTTTCCTTCAATATTACACACCAGATGGCCTTAGCTGCTTGCGAGAAGAAAGCATACGCACTGAGATGACACACCAAGGCGTCAACCAATCAATCTCTTTCAGAAAGCCTCGCTCCCATTCATAAATCAATAATTCTCCATCATCTGTAGTCACACAGTAAACTGCAGCGCTGCATGATTTTTCAGCATACACTGGAGTTCAAAGGCTTTGCATATTCGTGAGAATTATGCAAGCTAGTCCCTCTCATGGCTAAGCCTCAGTCTCATGATGGTGCTCAAACCTATTCTAAAGGATCCTGTCTGAAGTGGGGAGGCCATTTGAAGTGGCTTTGGCAGCTGCTGCGGGAGCTGCTAGGTACCCAGTGCAGGAGATAGTCGGACCCATTGTTGAAGAGCTGGCCAACAGTTCTTGCTCCGTTTGTTTGGACACGCCGCGGACATGATTTGGCCCTTCGCTCCGCTTCTCATTTCAGTCGCCTAACAGCATTTGTGTCTATGGCAAGATGACAAGCCATTAAAGTGGATATGACAAAAAGATGTGTGAAGTGTGCATGAAAAAAAAGTTTGAAGTGGCTGGGGGGGGGGGGAGTACTTGATGTGACAATGTCGTTGCATTCTACATACTACGTATGCAAAGTGATCTGTAGGATCGAAATCAAAGGGGGTAGGTATGAGTAAAGCTTGCAAATGTTACAAAGAGTAAGTCATGTGAATTCATGAGCATCTAAGCACGACTGTGCACTCTGATAGTCGACATAAAGGCTTCACATCTTAAAATGTGGTCCATGTTGAACTGATATTTGAATTTTTCTCTTTTGTGCAAGGAAATATAAACTACACTGCGACTGATACCGCAGCTATTGTGCACATTTTTTTTCCATTTTTTTTCAAAAGAGGATTAACTGTGTTTGGACATGTTTGTGGAAACAGTGTCTAAGCTTCAAGCCTGTGGGTGGGTGTTTCCCATCGCAGTGATTGACTGACATCCGAGAGCCGATGTTGCTTAGAGACGTGTCATAAACATCCAACATA
Organism: Protonibea diacanthus; assembly: GCA_028641955.1. Classification (NCBI taxonomy): domain Eukaryota; kingdom Metazoa; phylum Chordata; class Actinopteri; family Sciaenidae; genus Protonibea; species Protonibea diacanthus. Next base: position 6,966,598 of record CM053998.1, read on the forward strand.
AACCCGCATAGCCTTTGAACATTCGAGATATTTCTTCCTCCTTTCAGCTACTGACAGTTTAAGGATGGACAGCATATGCGTAACGTCACCCACAGGTTTATGAAGAAGCTGTTTTGAAGTTTAAAACTTCTCCTCTCTCTTCGGCCCAACGGCTAATCTAAAACTTGGCAAAGATGGGATCATCGACGAACCTGAGGCGGGCCCAATGATTCCTGGTTGCTCAAATAAGCCGGCTGTAACAGCACCTACCTGTCAATCAAAGCAGCCACACTGTTGGTGGGTGAGTTATATAAAAATTCAGACTCATTAGAGCTGTCATCAACAGCAAAATTAGCTATAGAGACCAAAACTGTTTTTTGTACCAGGCTGTAAACATGTTTATTCCTGCTGTGAAGTTGGACATTTTAACATGGGGACTTATGGAGACTGACTTGTTCTGTAGCCAGCCTCAAGTGGACGTTTGAGGAACTGCAGTTTTTGACACTTCCTTTAGCAGTTTGAGATGCTATTTTCTTTTATAACATTAAACATTTGAGAGGACCCATTGTGCTGTTGATGCTAACAACCTATGCTAACTAGCTCATAAAGTGAAAGTTAGCTTCGTGCTGTTTCCCATTACCTGTTACTTTTTGTTGATTTCTTGCTGAGCTCCTGCACACTTAATGTCCAATATTATAAAAAGTCTAGTTTGCTTTAGCTGTCTGTTCATAATGGGTTTACTGTAGCTGCAGTGATGCGAAATGACTACTAACCATATGTTAGTAACATGACAGAGTTTTAGAGTAACATATGAATATGAATAATTAAACGAATCAAACTTGCATTTGTTCTTTTGGTAATTACAGTTTTATATCAAATATGTGGTCAAAACAAACAAAGATATACACTGATTTCAGAGCAAAATTAATTTTCTAGTGATCCACGGCTGCTTTGAGACAGCAGCGTGCATCACTGTCTCCTTTTCATCTCGCCTGGCAAAATTGCTTTCCCATTTTTAATCTTAAAATGCAGTTTTAATTGCATTATAATGTGATGGAGTACAGTTATGGCTGTAATTCATTTTTGGTTAAATTTCATTTGGTTAGCTGACAAACAGTTATGAAAAATCGTCAATTGATGCAATCACAGAAACGTCTTTGGCATCAAGAGTCATTACTGTCACATGTAAACGCAAGGAAATAAACACATTTCCATTGTAATGTGTCCAATACCTTTGATAATGTTCAACTGAAGTACCATTAGGCTTAGCATTGGCCTTCCTTTAGAAAACATTGTTTGGATTATCATGGTTTACAGAGCCTCTGTCTGCCCTCTTTCCCTGGCATATGTTATCTGCAGTCGCAGCTGCATGGCACCAAGTACAGAATATCCCCCATCTGCCGATCCAGTCATGCACTCCTTTATTTCCATCCCTCTCATTCTCCCAAGCCCACCTGATGGACCCAGCGGAGGGACTAACCTGCTATGAACATGGCTGCTCCGCAGCTTTGGCAAGAAACAAACCCTTTCCATTCCTGGAAGAGGCTGCGCTTGCACTGATGTGCCATGCAATCTGCGTGGACTGGCTGATGGTTGCACTTAGTTCCACTTCTTTTTGCCAACACGAACAGGCCCCTACTGGAAACGCTTTAGATTACGTGCCAGTGTTCCCACTATCCCTTGAATGGCCGTGAGGGTATTGTGCCAAAATTGATGGTGCCGCTTCTGAATACGACAATTATTGTTTTATTGTTGAAGCTGCCACTGTAAGTGAAGTAGTCTTTTCTCACTATATGTTACTGGCTGGATACTTCTGATATTTCCTCCTTGACGTTGACTTTACCGTCTCCGTGAGCTGATAGGACGCACAGACAGATGGACAGACGGGAGCGAGGCTCATCATCAATCAAAATCCGATGAAAGGCTCCCACAAATACGCTGCCATTTCTGAGAGTGTTCTGAATATTTTTGCTTTCACATGCTCGTCGTTATGCCACAATTGTCCGAATATACAAAAACCCCTTTATTTACTAATTGGTGAACACACAGCCGCTGCTACCAAAAGAAGGGATTTCAACACAATGTTGTTGATTAGCAGGGCCCCTGAGGTTCTCACTTTTTGAAGATCACAGTTGGGCTGTATTGAAAATTACAACAGCTGTAAATATACATACATGTGTAATGCTGGAGCCATAAAACAGATTAATTTGTTTGCTTTTTTTAAAAATAGACCATTTGTCCCAAGCATAGTGTCCCATTTCAGAGATTTCTTGTTAAAAATGAACTGTGCAGCAAAATGCTACAACTTAAGTAAGACAAAAGAGCTGCTATTCCTGTTTGATTTAGTAACTTTGTTTCCCAGAATAAATGCACAGCATAGACAAAAAAACTTACTCCACATAAAACTAAAGGGAACACAAGGGACCGACGGAGAAGAGGAAGTCATTGTGTTTTTGCCTGATTAATCAAGCCTGCGTTCAGACTCCGCAAACCAGCAAGTCATTGTTCTATTAGCATTGTTTAACAGCAAGTAATGTACTCGTGGAGAAAGGGGTCGAAAGGGTCAGCAGGCGAGAGGACGGAGAGCAGCGAGACAGAGAGTGAATGAGGAAGAGGAGCAAAGAAGGGGAAGTTAAAGGAGGAAGTCCGGGGTGTCTGCAGAGAAACCAGAGCCTTTGGGGACCCAGTATGTACAAGGCAGCAATTATACTTGATGAAGTGCCTCCCTCCGCAGCCCCCTTCAGCAGTCATTTCCCACTAGTGCGCACCACGCCAGAGCCACATACATCTTCCTGTTGCAAAAGATCTCATTAACGACCAGTAGATGGGTCGTCACTTATCTTTATCAAACATATGCGTAAGTGCCCCCTTATGATTCCCTTCTCCCACTTCCCTCTCCCTCTCCCTCTCAGACTCGAGACGCATTGTCTTAAAGGCAAATCAGTTTCATTTAGCAGCATAAAGGCAGATGGGAGGTTAGTCCAGTGAAATGGAACAACTTTCTTCATTACTAAGCAAATGGCACGTTTTTTCTATTTCTCCGGCGAAGACGAGTGGTGGGGGGGATCAATGACACTGTAATGGGCATAATTAGCACTATAAAGTCGAAGCGAGAGCCATGAGAATATGGAAATGAATGCCGATTTCAATGTCGTAAATTACTCCTTGAAGCATATTTCTACTACATGTTCCGACAAACCTGTTAAGTAGGTTAAGTGTCCTTTATTTTCCAGACCGGGGTTTAGTGGGATTAGTAATCTACTTCATTGAATGGACTGATTTAGAAGCTATTTCGCTAAACAATAGGAGGTCAAGTCACTTTGCTGCTAACGCTCACCCTTGCATACAAAAAGACCTTTAAGACCACATGAGCAAGAGAAGAAGAATGGTATCTGACCGGCAGCCAAATCAAATGAAACTTTTTTTTTTTCACCTCCCCTCAGTAACTATCCATGCAGAGAATTTTTTTAAGGTGGACAACCTGCTTAAATTCAATTTCCATCCTTAAAAAAAACGATCTACATGCTCATAAAAAGGTTATTCAGCATGTTCAGAATGGTAATTAACATAAGCCGGAAGAAAAACGTCCATCATGGCTCACCAAGAAAGCCGAATGAAAAGGAGGTGTGATGAGACGAGGGCTCATATCAACCTCAACCGAGACCTTCAAAGTTCTTCGAACCACCTTTACACTTTCTTAGACACCATCTTCCCACTTTGGTTCATACAGAAAGAACATTTTATTCATTTACAAGTCATGGGCCATCATCTGCAGGGCAAACCTGGATGATAAAGAGTCTTGTTGAATCTACAATTGGCCATCAAGGGAAACAAAGCTTGCTGCTAAAAAGAAATTACACTTTGTTACCTCTGCTCTTATTCATGCATTGTGCAGCTGGTTTAACAGTTTACTGCACGATTATACAGGATGAACCGTAGACACACAGCATGTGGACTATGAATAACCTTATTCAGTATCGACACTTTCAATATAGCGATTGAGAAAGCAAGTAGGCTTTTAATGCAAACCAAAAGTCTCCAGTCATGTTAATAGCTCTGTACTCTGAGCTAAATGCTAATGTCAGCATTCTAACATGCTCAATATGCAGTTGCAAACTTGCTGATGTTTAGTCTAGCACGTTAGCATGCCAACATGAGCTGATGCTAAGTGCTAATTAGCACTAAACACAACTCCAGCTGAGGCGAGTGGGAACTGCTTCGCAGATCTTTGGTGCTGAACAAATTGAAATTTTAAAGCGATGATGGCGTCTGCTAAACATTGGGTTTGCTAGCATTTTGGGAAATGCGTATATTTCATTTTCAGTGAAGAGGCGAATGTGAATAACGTTAAATCTACTGACGACAGCCGTCACCACTGAAGCTTGGCTTAGCACAAAGATTGATTTCAAGTTTTCAGATCGAAACAGTTTTCCAATGTTTTCATCAAACTGAGCGTATTTCCTAAAGTGTTGAACTTTTTCTTTAAGGGATCGCCGAAGTTGTCGGAGTTATGAGGGGGCGATGTGGATGCTTTTAAAATTTTATGGCAGTCAATCCAATCGTTGTTGAGGCATTTCACTCAAAACCACAAATGTCAACCTCGTGGTGGTGCAAGAGGAAGAGTCAGAAGATCATCAAACACTGAGTGCTTCCTTCACCAGGGACGATGAATTTCTGAGATGAATTTCCTGGCAACGCAGTTGTTGAGATATTTCATGTCTGGGCCAAAGTTGTGGACCAACTGAACGACTGACATTCAGATATCTATAGAGCCAAAATTTCAAAGCTAATACTCACAACAAATCTTTTTGCTACGCACTATTTCCAATGAACAAATGCATAATTTTTAGCTCATGTCTTTGTTCAGGTCTTCTAAAATCACCTACAGTTGCATGACACGAGTCTCATGAAACGCGAGCTTCTTCCTTCACCGAAAATACCAAACATTTCTTGTCCCTGAGCAACCTAATCATACAGTCTCCATCTCCTCCTGTTACTAAGCAGACCTCTTCTCCATCTGCCTGTCTCCCTTTCTCTCCAGTTTCCATTCAGTCCACCTCTCCTCTCCTCTCTTGTCACTCACGCTCCTACTACAAAGGTGCCCAGATGCCTCAAATCTCCAGCACTGATCTCCTCCAGCAAAAGGGTGACCCACGTGGGATCCGCCTCACTAATCACTGCCTGAAACCACTCTGGGCTCACAGGCCGAGAGATAAAGACAGCCGCGAGCTTTACTCAGCTTTAGCAGGCATCAGCGGCTGTCTCTGTCGGGACTGACAAGCAAGGCTGTTTCTGAGGTGAAAAATCGCCGCCGGCCAGCCTACTGCGAGCTGCCTTTCCATCTCCAAATCCAAAAAGTTCCACCACAATCTGTGGGACAAGCATAAAGGAATGTCACCTCTGAGCTGGCATGACGCATCGTGCGCAGCAGGTTAACGCCGCACCAGGTCCGCATGCATAATAATTGTTGTTTCATTGTTTTTTAATGTTTATTATCATTATTATTTTCCTTTTTTTTTTCTCACCTCGAACTCTCAAGAGACGTTTGTGTGATAAACGACAAACAGCAAGGCCTAGAGAGTGAGTTTCGCATGGTTGCACCGAATCCACAATTAGCCATTTCATTAGCATCCATTAACATTTCATTTTATTGTGTATATGGGAGCAACAGTAGAGGAGGTGAGGGTGCATGCTGCATTTTCCCATTGACCCGTGAATACACATGAATGCACTCTAATAGGTGGCACACTAATAGCACCTCCTGTTTATGCATATGATCACTGAATATAGACAAGTGGGGGCTGTTAACTGTCGAGTAAGTTTTACAAAAAGTTGCGAATTGGGACCGATAAACATGCACTCAGGTGAGTGGATGTGTCACATTTAGGTGTACTGAATTTGAGCTGTATTAACACTTTTAGTCTGAATGGTTATACCAAGAAGTTATAAAGTTAGTTCTTACCAAGCGGCAACCGTCATGACTTTGACTGCAGTTCCTCAAACGTCCACTTGAGGCTGGCTACAGAATGAGTCTCCATAAGTCCCCATGTTAAAATGTCCAACTTCACAGCAGAAATGAACAAAAAAACCTGTTCAAATTGTATTAAGGCTTAAAGGTATACATAATTAACAGTGTGCTGCTTTGATTGACAGGTAGGTACCGTTACAGATGGCTTGTTTGAGCACCCAGACGTCATTTGGCCTGCCTCAGGTCTGCAGATGATGCTGATTTTTAGATAAAACGCGAGGCGGAAGAGGGTAGGACTGCCAACATTGTGGCGGCCAGAATCTTGAGCTTCAAAATGCCTCCTGAGAAACTTACAGGTACATCTTGCATACCCTATCCATCCTTTAGTGGTCAGTTGTTCTTACACACCCTGTTCTTTAGAAATTAAAACACACTTTTAGATTCTGGGCACTTTGTAAAATTTGATCGTCATCATCAAAGAGTCATAAATCCAATCGTGGACTCCATGCCGGACCACAGCAAATCATAGCTTTCAGTCTTTTACGATCACGGGAGCTATCAGACGCAGACTTCACCGATCCACCTGACATTCATTTGCAAATGATAATGAACTTGGAACCATTCATTGTTGGCCAGCGTTGAAGGTGAAGGCTTTCTCTTTTATACTTCCCACTTGGTTGAAAGAGTGTGAGTGTGTAGGTGTGAAGCATGCATACATGTGCAGAGGGTGTCATAATGAGGCATAACGCTCCTGACCCGAGGGCGACAGTCAAATGGTTAAAGGTTCATTGAAATTAAATAAAACATAACTCCTCATTTGCTTCGCTTTCTCTGGATTTATACCCAGAAGAGTGCACTGTCTTCCTGTGGGTCAACATTAGCACATTGTTCTCAAAGAGGTGAGACAAGGCAAAAAAAAAAAACCCCACCAGATACCACAATGACTGTTTTCCACAATGATAGACTAGTAATGTTATGCCCAACATTCATTTTCGTGCAATGCCCCATATCTGCAGGGGTCAAAGAAAATGGATTATCTGGCGGATATGGTGTAGTTTAATCCCAGCATCAGCTATTGTTAGGTATAATTTCGGTGCAATACGTTACACAATCCTCTCAGCGATGCACAGGCACTACTTACAGGATGGTGTCAGACAGTGTCGGCACTCCACAGTACTGTTTTCCAGCATTTTCCTAAAACGATTCACACGAGTCCATCAAATGAAAACTGCAAGTTAGTACCGCAATCATACTCCCCTTTCATTGACTTCCAGTGATAGGAAGTTGCGGTACGATGTGTCAAAGTGAGTATTTGTGCAGGGATGCAGATGTGTGTGGTGTGTCGGTGGTTTCAGGGTCTCTGCCTCTGACAGTTTGAAGACACTCGGCCGCAGACATGAGCTTGAGGATCTATTAATTTCGATGGAAGCTTGGTCATTACGAAAGTAAACGCTGACATTTCAGGCAGCGTGTTATTTTGACTGACTGCCTATTAGAAGGTGTAATGCGGCGCGCAAATGTATACTTCAAGCCTCAGTGCTCCGGCAATGGACAGGGAGAGCGGATGGCTCAATCCACTGGTCTTTATTTAGCAAGGTCGCTCAGGACATTAGTAGGTTTGGACACATCGGCAATGCAACACCCCGCACACAGGTATACACACTGAAACTATCAATGACACTGTTGTCAGCAGAACTCTTTACCTCCACAAGAGCTAGCGCTATTAAGAGCCTGTCTCCATTTACAGTATATTGGTCCTGTTTATAGGAGATAGGAGTTATAAATCCATTGTTATGGCTTTTTGTCAGGCTTTAACTTAGGGTGAAGTGTGTAGTCACAATTTCTGATCAGTGGTCCTCACCTGCCACGACTGCTTCCGCAGACCGCCTGGATTGATAGTAAAACCGCCGATTGTTGAACACCGAGCTGTGAAATTTAAAACTTTAAACTGTCACTCGAGAAATGTAAACCATAATGGTTCACACAAATATTTATTGGCTTCTCTGACCCCACTACAACACCCACTATCAGTTCGCTTGAAATCAAATAACTGACCTATCTCCCTCCCTGTAATTTTCAAAATGGGCGCTCCGTACACGGTGTTCAGCTCAGCCCCGCCAGTCATCGCCGACGCCAACCAACAAAATTTACGGGTTTCACAGCCTCAGAGGCTGAACTTCGTCTCTTCGAGTCACTGTCAAGCAGACAGTTACAGCTTTCACACCGGGGGTGGGAGACGGTTTTGTTTGTTCCTCACAAGTGTCACCCCTCTGGGGTGTCTTGTAATTCTGGTCCCATCTTCCCTCGCCTTTATAGCCTCATTGTTAGATCGGGTGGTCGGTGGGTCACGGAGGGCTGGGCACACCCCTCATAAAGGTCCTCGTTCAGAAAAAAAATGGAGTACTTTTTTTTTTTTTTTTTTATGGGTCTAATTGGAACTTGGCAGTGCGGCCATGTGGGCTGCTGGTAGGGATTAGACCGGTGGCTCAGTTGGCTGACTCCTGATGGAACACTATGGACCCAACACAGACGCTTCCCTTGTTACCCTGGAGGGGAGAAGGGACAGTGTGTTTGTATGCGTGTTCATCTGTGTGTATGTGTGTGGAGAAGAGCATGGGGATGGGGAGGTGGTGGGAGGCTACAGCCCTGCTCCAAAGTGATTTGTCTCGGCCAAAAGGTTCTCTTGTCCTTCACAGATGGCTGGGCATGCACCCCCATTAGTGGTAGAGAAAGAAGAGCAAAAGGAACACGGAGGCATGGGAGACACCTGTGTGTCTGCTTAATAAATACTCTCACTGGATCTGGTATGTATGGACTGAATTTATTTTAATCGTCATGAAAATTACACTCCATCACAGACAAAAACACATCATGGAACATATCCAATGCAAAAGTTACTGAGGCAAGCGGAATCCCATGACTCCTTTACAAGAATTAGCATTTGATCAGTCCCATGAGGGGAAAAATGACAGGAAGAGAGATAGGAAGAGGAAGCTGAACAAAAAGATAACGGAGGGAGAGAGCTGGAGGGGAATGTGAATTATACAGACTGATTACAGCCTTTTTCCAAGTTCAATGTTATGTTGTCGGTTTCTTAAAATCCATTTCTCTGCAACTAAAAGAAAACAAAATGTAGTTTGACATTCTTCAAAGTTCTCCCCCCTCTTCTTTCATTCTTCTTTCAGATACCGCACGGTGGGTGCCGAAGAGTTGAAGCACGGCAGTTCGGCACAGTTTCAATGATGTGTTATTTATTGGGGGGAACAGTAGCTCATTGGAGTAAAGAGTTCAGAGCGTGCAAAGGGTAGGCTGCAAGCAATTTCATGTGCAACTCACCCACCTGAATTTATATCAGTGTTCAGTCTCAACCCCCCCTCGGATGGATGGAGCTCTCCCTGCAGCGCTGATGCTATATAGTTCTTATAGTGTAACAGCGGTGCGGGCAGCTGAAACGTAGCTGACATGTAGCTGTAAAAAGAAAAAAAAAAAAAAGCAAAAGGGAAGGACTTTTAGTTCAATACACTTTAACATGTTGAGTTAAGAGCTGAGAGGGAAAGAGGACGGATAAGAACACTGCTTTGTACAGTAAAACAACTTGATAATGAAGCACAAATTTGTATTGAACACGATTCTAAACTCTCATTATTCTGTTTTGTTGTCGTCAATAATTTCCCAATATAATCAAACGACATTGTGTTTTGATGAAATTTTACACAATGCAACATAATATTTATGCAATCTTGAGCTGAATGAACGCTGTGTCCAATTTTCACATTTCAGTAGCCATGTTTTTAATTGTAACTCGGTGAAACAGCGTCTTAACAAGCTGTTAATAAGTTTGAGCGGCAATTAATGAAAACTACCGTTAATTAACGTTTATTTGGTAAGTTATCAACAACAACAAAAGAAATAGTGCCTGCACACTCTCTGTACGCCGGTGTCTGTACTGTACATTTACTCGTGGGTGGTGCTGTGAGTGAGCAGAATTGCTGTCCATAAAAGACCAACAGAGTGGCAAGTTTTAGACAGCTAGCTAGCAGGTAGCTCTGCAGTTGTCGGGTGTATATGACAGAGAGCTTGTGAATAAAGCTGTCAAACTCACAGTTAAACTTTTAAGCTTTATATACAGACTTTTTTTCGGCTTTATAACCTGATAAACTTTAAAAGCTACGACTCATCCTGTCAGTCTGTTAAGCTAACGTTACCGTTAGCATAAGCAGCCATATGTTAAAACATTGTCGGACACGGCTTACTAGCCGCTAATGATTATTATGATAACTTAGATGTTTCTTTAGCACTATAATGTTTTCTTTAGTCATTTTTCCGTGATTTATTAATGAGTAGGCAACGCAGTTAAAATGTTGCCTTTTGTTTTTACGGTTGGAAGTCTGCACAGGATGTTTTATTTTGAAAATTGATCAGATTGTCCTCGCTGTTTCTGATTAACAAAAGGAGAAAACACTTGAGGGATCTCTACAACAAGCGGCTGCATTATTTTGTGATCATATTGATGCAGAAAGGTAAGTAATAATAATTCAATAATAAATATCTTGTTAATACTAAACTACAAACTACAAGGACTCAAGTTTAATAGTTTCCTCTTAAATTGTAATTTAAATCACAATTGTAAAATTGGTCGTAAGAAAAATGCTAATTTCCCTCAAATCATTCAGCTCTAACATTATCATTTTATTGCTTCTCTATAATTTGACTGCATTTTACACCTGTGTGACACTTTAATATAAAATCTATTGAGGAGGAACTCCCCATGTGTCTATATTTGCAATCTAAAAAGGGTTAGTGAGCATTAACAGCCGCATTACACACTTTGAAGCCCTCGTCACCTTAATTCCCATTCACTGGTTGAGGAAAACTGTGCAATTTTAAAGACAAGGCATCTTTTCTAAAGAATCCTCTCAGGAGTTCACTATCTAGGGGAGCAACCGGCGTGTTGACTGGCTGAGACTTGACAATTCTTACACCTCAGGAAATATAATTGGCATGGCACAAAGGCAAGAAGACAGCGTAATCATCACCATGTTGACCAGGGTAATTTGAACTGTCTCGTGCTCTTAGACACAGGCAGTCTTTGACAGAACACTTCTCCTTGGCAATAATAATATATGTGGAGTCATTCTCTATCATTTGCTTAAGGGGAAGTCTAAAAAAAAAAAAACTTCTATGAAGTATGCTAGATGATTATATAGCTCATAATATCTCAATGACAACAAGGATGTAGAAGGTCAGAGCTAATATGGTCTACCTGAAAGCAGCACAACCAGTAGCAGCTGAATTTGTCCTAATCTGTGAATTTAACAAACATGTAGTCGTCTAAATGAGTGGCAGCTGTTGGTTAATTAGCCATGTTGTGACAAATCATCAGCTTGCTTATTTCAAATTGAGGATTTTTTTCTGAAACACCAAGCCAGTGTGAAGTAGGCAAACACAAACGCTGGCCTGAGAGGGCGTGCTGGAAATATCAGCTGGCAGAACATTTGCTTGATGAGAATAAGTGGAACAAAGCAACAGGTAGATACTTAAGGACAAAACAGTATGTTGGCAACCAGAATGACTCCTTAACACTCTGATTACTGGATAGCTTTGTAAAAGAAGTGCATAGACAAAGAAACAAACAGTTTTGACCCAGTTTTAGAGATCGACCAGCAAGAAAAGTCACTGCTGACTGAAGCCGGCAGCAGCTATGATCCTGTTGAGCCACCTGTCCCAGAAACTCTCCTTTGGGATAATGGGACAGTCCTATCATGAACTGGGAAAATGCTATTTGACGGTGAGTACAAAATATCACTTAGAAAACAGCGAATAAATCCCTAATGCCATGCTTGACCTTAAATCTGAAGAACTAATGCAGGTGAAGTGAATGACAGGCCAGTGATGGTCCGTAAGTAGATGATAATCGAGAGCTTCCCAGCGGGGCTTTTAAGGACCATCAGCACCGAACCATGGAGACCAAAGATGTACAATACAAATCATGGTTGACACCTCTTAACTGCACAGGTCAGAGCAGCTAATGGCCTTCCCAGAGAGCACTGCAACCACAAACAACAACCCATATAGCTAAGTTAACATTCTATCTCTGGGCTGCTTCAGTATGCGAGAATGGTCTGCTTTTTCGAATTGAGTGGGCCATTCCACTATTTACCGGTCAAGTCAAAATAAATTTAATTGTGTTCTCTGAGCAAAGTGCTGCGACAGAAAGAGTACAGGGAAATACAATGTTGTGGATCGAAAAAGTACAAAGTAAGAGTTTTGCGGGGTAAAGGCCAAAACATGGCAGCTTTTAAAAGCCAATTGCAAAACCATTAGGCATTGACGTGAAGAGAAAACGTTGCATTGGGTAAAATGTAAGGTGGTGCGCACCTTTTATCCACAATTACTGCACTGATCATGAAAGAGGCACAGTTGCAATCACCTATTGTGGCGCCGGCTCTGTCTTCAAAAATTGAAGGGGTAAACAAGTGTGTCATTTGAGACGCCGCTGCTGAAATTCAATTCCAGGATCATTTTTTCTTGAAAACAATGAAAATAATTAGCTTCATAACTCAGAAAGTGGATGAAAAAGTAATGGTGACAATTTATCACAATGTCATACAGTATCATTACAGCAAAGCTGGGCACTTATTATAAGACCGGGGTTTCCATTAGACATTAATCCCAACCTCCTGGCAGGTACCAAACTGGTCAAAGAAATGAGGCCAGAACAGATGGTGTGTGCATGGTTGCTAATTTAGACAAACTGGTCATGGTCAGTTTTAGAAACTGCATTAACAATGTGTGGCAACCATAATGCTGATGTTGGGAGACTGATCATCAACGCAGACCTGGCAGTGGAAATTGGGAAACAAAAATTAGATATCTTGAACATGGTACCTGAAAAAAAGTTGTTTCTGACATGAATGTCACATTAATATCACCAATCAAGCATGCAAAAACTGATGTTTCTCAAGGTTCAACATTACAAACCAATAACTCTATAGAAACCCAACAACAACATGCGTATTAGATGTATTAGAGTTCTTCCTAAAGGTTGCCCACCACTGACAGGTCCATGTTCATCAACCATCACACCATGTTCACCCATTCATACATACAGTACAAGCCCTCATCCATATATTTCTAGACCATGTCAGGGTTCAGGGTCAACAGTAGGAAGAACACACACTTGGACAAGGCAGCCATGCATGTCTTTGGAATACAAGATGAACCTGTAGCGCGTCGGGAGAAAACATACAGAAACATGACGAGAACACTGAGCGCACAGCGGTGACTGCGTGTTGTTCTTTCCATCTCAGTAAGTTCTGCTGATGGCACCATTAGGATCAGCTACATTTCTTCAATTATTCAAAGTCACAAACAGGGCTGGGGGTTAAAAACAAATCCTTGCAGCTGCAAAGGTGCAGTGCTGAACGAGAAGTTTTGTTATCTGGTCTAAAGTTTTTAAGTTTTAGAGTAAGTTGTACGCAGGAAACAGAGGTTACACCAACTTCAACATAAATGTGAAGTTATGGCAACAGCTACACAGCAAAAATAAGAAATGACGCATTCAATAAAATATTGACTAAGGAACAACACGATTAGGCAGACTTACAGACTTTGACTGTAAGTTGTGTTATGACATATCAAAGCTCATAAGCGCAGCAGGAGTTCTCGGCAAAAGGCATTATTTTCTAAGTGAGACTGTTTATATGACCAAGAAATGTTACACTGGAACAGCGCTAATGGTGCCAATAATAAGTAACTTGGATTGCAGTAACGCTCTAAGGCCTGATCTTGCATGATTGTTATTAGAGGTCATCTTAACATAGAACATGCTTGACCATCAAAGATGTAAGCTTTTAATATAACATGCTTTTTTTTTCTAATAATACACTTTAATTGCAACCTTTGACGCGATATTATCTGCATAAAATTCCCTCAGTGACGTGTCAAGATGTGATTTCTCCCGGTGGCCACACAGATATGTGTCTAGATAGAGTTAGAGTTGCACCTCACAGGTCAACAGACCTTCTGGCATCATTAGTCATTCGGTTAATGTCTGTAATTGCCGTTTTCATCATTAATTCAAAGTGCATCAAAAACTTGAATCCGGTGTTCGATGCTTCCAAGCAGGACAAAAATATCCACTTCTTACCAGCATACTTTTAATGATTAAGCCAACACATTTAGTTTCTTAACTTTAGTCCTACTGCTCAACCACCTGCTGTTATTTAGTCCACAGATCATTAAAACACATTTCCAATTCCAGTACGACTGCTGTGCGTGTGTGTGCGCGCGCGCGTGTGTGTGTGTGTGTGTGTGTGTGTGTCTGGAGATACTTGATGGTTGCACCACTTCTTCCTTTAGAAGTTAATTCAAATTAAGCAGATCTGCACCAAAACCTTAAAGGCTGCTCAGCTGGTGGAAAAGGTTAGACACTGGAAGAAATATCCCCACTGCAGTGGCATTATGCTCAGTGCGAACACCGTGTATCTCCCTGAAGGTTTATCAGAATATTCAGGATTCATATGCAGAGTCTGCGTGGTGGGGTGTTTGCACGATTATCCCTCAAAATAATTAAAAATAATGAGCAGGTATTCCTCATTTTATAGCTTATCCTGGTAATATTTTTCAGATTCCGCACATACTGAAACAGAGATGCATTCTGTCACATTTATATTTTAAGACAAACCAAAGCACGAATACATTATTAGTAATGATACTTAATTAAATTCCTTCATCAATTTAATTACTTACATGTATATTAGTTTGATCTGCATAGCTCTCAATTATCTTTGGTGTCTTTGGGTGTGTGCTTTATTAATTTAATGTTACAAAGAAATTTAATCAGAATTTATAATAGAATTAATGAAGTGTCTCCATTTCATTTAGGATGAAACTGATTTGATGTGTTTATTTGTAACGGGAACGGCGTGATCACTCCTTTTGTAACCCCCCTCAGATGATACGATTCTGTTCATGTGCGGAGAAGAAACGCTGCAAATTTCCTTGTTAGAATTTCCCGACATAAAGTCAATAAATTAATAGCTCTCTAATACTCTAATTTCCCTGGCATTTCATATTCTCCTTTCAGACAAACCCCAATTAACAACTGCATGAAGTAATAATTGCCTTTTTTAATGTTAATTAAGCAGCTCCTTGGGGCAACACAGATGAACGCAATTTATTTGAAACTATTGGAAGTGTTGAAAAGTTACGCATACTTTTACAATAGTTTCTTTCTCTCTCTCTCTCTTTGCATTAAAAGTCTTGTCTTGTTTTGTTGTACGTTGATCGTAAAGACTTCTTTTACTGTAAGGATGAATGACCAAAGGCCTGAACCAAGAACCCAAACGATCCTTATCTTTGAACCTGAGTTGCTCTCTCTTAGTTTCTAGCTGAATTACACAGATGTTGCATGAACCGGATCCCATCCTACTTGGAAGACCAAGGTCCACGTAATGAGAATGAGCTGATGAGCTTGCCTATCAGGTGGTTTACCCAATGTGTCATGAATCAAAGTCAAGCCACATCGGCAGGCCAGAAAAGTGTGGCAGCAGTTTTTAATTTTCATCTGACTCAAATGCCAGCTCGTCAAAGCCAAGTAGCATTCAACACTGGTCGAGAAGAGGGTTTGGAAAGAGGGTTTGTTGACCAATCGAAGCCAGGCAGGCGTGAGTATGACCTCAGAGACCAGATTATCAACTTGCAGTCTAGCACTTTGAAGAAAGAGCTGCAAACGCAGGTGTGTAGAACCCCAGGTCTGACCTTTATCTGACCTTTAACAGTTGGTAAAGGCTGCGCCGAGATGCCACTGCACCCACCCGTCCTCCCGTTGACACACTGTCCCAAAGGAAAGGCCAGACACGCACAGAGCTAATAAAGTTGGCCACAGCGCTTGAGCGAGCCTTGCAGGAGGGATTAAAAGGGGTAAACACACAACCGGCTAGCCTCGTCTGGCTGCCGAGCAGACCTGCAAGTAACACCCCGGCTGCATCCGTGCTGGGATGATCAGGCACAGCCAGACTGCCTCCAGTGTGAATAGCCTGGGCGATTTTGACAGGATTACCTCCAGCATCAACAAAGCCTGCCTTCTTTTTAACCCAAAAGCCTTGCTGCTGTGGCGCAAGTGCATGGAATGACCAAGTGTGGAGAGTGAGGCTGGAGGATGGACCAGTCCCTATCTATGACTTCCAGTTACTTTAATTATTAGGTGAGACATTTATGAAGAGCCAAGGAAAATAAGCTAAATATGAAGCTTTAAAATAGTAAGCAGCAGTTCAGTCAGCCCCATGTGGGCTTTTATAGTATGCTTTCTTATGTTAGTTTTTCAGGTATCTCTTTTTAGCACTGCTGCAAGAACTTTTGTAAAACTTCAGTGAACACTGTACACTGATTGTTTGCGTGTGAAGGATGGCCAAGAGCGAGTAACAGCTTATGAAAGATGAACCCTGCACCCAAATGAACCAAGCGATAAGAACTATAGCTTCTTCATGTTGGAACTTAAAGACTACCTCTGGGGATGCAAAGAAAACTGTTTAGACAGATAATACGTCTTTGCCACTGCAAATCTTCCATATACATGGCAACAGAGTGTTGGGAAGCGACCAAGTTTGAACAGTTTTTACATATCGCAGCAAGAAAAAAAAAAAAAACAGCAAGGAAATGTGTTCCGTGTTGCACTTCAGGTGGTATCTAATTTAGCAGCTGATTATGTAAGCCCCCAGGAGAGGCTACAGGGATGGGCGAAATGGCAAGAAGACACCATATTAATGGTTTTGGAGGTTTTTGGGATCCAGAAAGGTAAGCAGACACCGGAAAAATATAGGCAGCAGGCAAAATCCTGGATGGATTCCTAATCCTTTTTGCTGACAGCTCAGGGTATAAAACCTGGCCTGAACGCTATGATGTTATCCCCACTGGATGGGATGTACAGAACACTTACTGAGTGTAAGAGAGAGCTGTACTGACACACCCCAAATAAATTGCTTGACATAAAAAATTTAAGGCACTATATGTATAGAATTTTAATGTGATTATAACATCTTTCAAAGTACTTTGAAGGCTTAAGTTTCTGGAAATTGGTCCGCCTCGTTGCCCGCCCGTCATTCGCACTGCACACACAGATATACACGCGGACTTAAGGTACACCGTTGGTAATTGTGACGGTAAATGCAAATGAGTTGACTGTTATGCTAATTGTACAAAGTTTAAGACTCATTTAAGATGCCAAACTTAGTGCTCTGTGCTCTGGTGTCACGCCAAAACAGATCCCCCGGTGACCTGACCGGTTTATGTAAATATTTATGAATTATTTGTGTGTGAAAATATGCAGGAACGCCTATTAATGGTTGAGTCTAATTAGTCATGTGACTAAGATGATTTGTATATAAGCAAGTCAGATTGTTTGTTCAGGGTTGAGAGTTGTGGAGAATTGGAGTTGAGTTGGAGAGTGTTGGCGTTGGTTGACAACTGACAACTATCTTCTTTGATACAACAAGTGAAAGCGCCAATGTCAACTCTACACATAGTGGCTTCGAAAAGCCAAAGTTAGTGTTGACGATGTGGTTAACAATCCACGTGCAATTTCTGAATGGGTATAACTTCGTACAACATAGATGACCTAGATGACCAACCTACCTTGCTCCATCCATAAAAAACTGAAGTGTGGATGAGACTGACTCAACACGTTGTTGTCCACTTTTAGACACAGCAACCCTTAAATTGGCCACAGTAGCTAAAAACGATGTCGGCAGCCTGTTAATTAGCTTGACTACAGAAAGAGAAAGGTTGCCGCTGCAGTTACAGTGTTGAAGCAGTCTAAGCAGAGAGGAATATTTTGCTTGACTTGATGGTAGAATATGAACAAATCTTAACAAAACATGTTTACTGATGAAATGAAAAAGCTTTTATTTTTATTATGTGCAAGGCACAAGATCGTTCTCGTGTTGGATGCAGCTCTGGCCTGGGCGTGAAACTCAGTATTAAGTTATTCCAAATGAATTGGCAGATATATGTTATGTAAAATAAACACGAGAACAAAATGACACCTAATTGTAATTGTAGCTTTAGGCAGACAAATGACATCAGACAACATGTTTGCAATGCCAACTTTGAAAACAACACCCTCTCTGTCTCTGTGCACATACACACCGTGAAGGACTAGATGTACCAGTCACTGTTGTGCTGCTTAACTGATGCTGCATGCAGCAATAATATTCAAATTTCAGTAAATAAGCTAAGTATTTGATCTATTTTTCAGATAGTACAAAACAAACACACACAGTGTGTAACATTTATATGTCTGAAAGTGACAAATTTACAGTGATATTTCATCCTGATTGAAGCTCCTGAAAAACCATTTCTGTCTGTCCTTACTTTACCGCAGCGATATGGATTATTCTGCCTCGCTTCTCTTCAAAAGCAAAGCAACAGTGGCTCTGCGGTGCGGTGTGTCTTGAAAATCTGAACATGACCAAGAAGATGTCGAGTAATCCGGGGTTAACGTGTGCGGTCAGATGGAAATCCTGCTCAGATTGCAAAGCAGCATGGGTGTCCATCCGCCTCCTACACTGCCTGTCTGTAACATGAGACAAGCTGCCAAACACTGTAAGGGCACTGGTATATCAGGTCCATTATAACAACACAGCAGTCTGAATATGGATGACAGCTGGGTACAGGTGAGCACGTACTCTGCTGCACAGCTGTGGCTTTCAACTTCATCTTACCTTTTATTTGTTTGGAAATGTCACGTGGAAGGACCCCCGGCTGCCTCGGGTCCACAGCAGCTCCACCTGCCAGGAGGTGTGGGGGATTAAGAAGCTTTTCAAGCTCTTAATATTTTTCTAAAGAGAGAAGAAGAAGAAAAAAAGAACCGCGACAGTTAATTACAATTAAGGGAATGAGTCTCCTCCATCTTAAGCCAGACCTTTTCTTTAGCCTTGGGGCGCTTCAGGCCGGCGACTTCATCACTGGAAGGAGACACAAATGAGAGAATTGGGACAACAAAACATCTCACGAAAGGCAGCTGGGTACCCTCAGCACTGCAGTTCTACCTGAGCCTGTTGTGATCATTCACTATTTGAAATCACCGGTGTGGAAAGTGTGTAAGCATGACGAATGTTTCTAAGTTTCTAAGGTGCTTACAGCAGTGGAAGAAGTACTCTGATATGTCTGTAAAACAAAGCTAGTTTAGCTTAGCATACATAAAACATCATTTGTTAAGCTGAGCTAAGCTTTATGCGACAAGCTTACGCTTTAAGGCAACCAGCTGCTGGCTGTAGCTTCATATTTAGTTGACAAATATGATAGTCGTATCCATCTTCCCATCATAATCCCACCATAATTGCCAAAATGGCAAACTACTGCTGAGCCCGGTTCAGTTGCCTTGCCCTGGTGCTGGATGCTTCCTCTTCCTGAGGTTCCAAAACGCTAACGCTTTCTCTGGTGCTCTGAAGTTACAGTCCAGGCAGCACGGCTAACAAACTGAGCTAGCATGAGCTAACAGCAGCTATATTTCACAGCATTTTTACTTTTTCTTTAATTTTCTCCATCAAATTTCACCAAAATCAGTAAAATAGTGTTGTAAAGCGTTACGTACCTTTCATAGGTAATTCTACCTGGAGCAACAAGTTACACATCATGAAAAAACAAGTGTACAGGACCTGTTTGCATGTCACTGTAGCATCAACGTGATTGAAAATCTGTTATTTTATGGTAGAAAAGTTCCTCAATGTCACTTTAAAAAGTTAATATTTCCCTCACTAGCTAGAAATACTCACGTAAAGTACACTACTTGAGTAAATGCACTTCCACCACTGGGTTTTCACCTGACACTCTACTTACAATGAGAGAACACGTCCAGGTTCACTGTTTTGTTCAAGGACGCCCAGAGAAAACAAAATCCTGTTGCAGGTCTCAAACCTGTGAGATTTGTAGTGGCGTCTCTGGACAGCGGGCCAAAATAACTGGAATATTTTCAGCTTGGGTGCTTAATAAATCTTTATGTGCTACTTTTTATTAAGAGGCATCAAAGCCAGAGAGGAGGCAAACCTGAAGGGAATCCGAGTTGCCTCGGCTTGGCCCTTCTGCTGGGAATTCCTTAGGTGGCTGAAACTCGCCGGCGGCGTACACCTACATCCGCCAGAGCAAAGTCACAGGGAACACCGGCGAGCGCTTCATGTTCCGAATGACTGGAGAGAACAAGAGCAACACAGAGTCGGCTGTGCCAATACATTCATCATTCTCCGGTAGCCCCCCCATCCCCCACCCCTCCAACACCCCCATGGACCGGGTTCACTGTTTACAACCTCCCACAGTAGTTGTGGAGTGCACTGATGTGAATTTGATGCAGAACTGCAGCCACTGTAGCAGAGCGAGCATATTAACTTAAATGCCTTTTGCTCCTTGCCGGTGTGTCACCATTTTCGGCTGTTTTGCTCTCTGTTTTCACGACGTTATTTCGGAAAGAAGGGAAAAAAAAAATGCAAATAAGAGTTTAATTAATTAACATAATATGTTGCATGTTTCATAAGGTTGTATTTTAAGACAGCTGCCCACCCCCTCCCGTTGCATATACATATCATAGCGGACATACAACTAGTTAATGAACATCTATTTTAGTCATACACACTTACATTGTCCCCATTACAGTGGTATTATTTCAAACTGCTCCACTTGCCTATATGGGGCGTAAAAAAGAATGTCTAAGCCAATTTTCCGTGGAAGAGGAGCCTCAAGAACATGTCTCTGTTAGATAAGTTAATTACCTCATATCCTACGGCTACACACCAGCTTCCTCCTCTCTCTCTCTCCACCCCTCCACCACCGCCACCGCCACCATACAGGAGGAATGAAAACAACACTCCTACATGATCAAGATGTACTATAAGCTAATGCTAATTAACTCAGCACGATTATCTTCATCGTGTAACGCGCACCTGGTAGGCTAATCACAGAGCCATCAACTATGTGCGTTTCACCTCGGCGACGTACGTCGCAGGCCTAATTTATTTCACAGGGGAGGGGGTGTAAGGATGCAGAGGTTTGGGGGGGAAGGCGCTGAGTTTTCTATCTTCCTCAACGCGAAGGTGTGTGTGTGTGTGAGCGTAGGGGAGGGTTGTCAGCATTGTGTCTTCTGCTGGTTCAAAAATAGATTTCCAGTATTATAGTTTTTTTTTTTCTTCTTCTTCTTCTTCTTTTGTGACTTATGAGCTCGGCTTGGCAGAAGTACAATAGCAAAGTGGAACAATTAACGGTGATTGCATGAATAATTGTCATTTTCAAAATAACAACACGTCGATCCCTCACGCTGCTTAATGAATCGACGGGCTGCCGTGTCACGTCGCATGTTAAGCGCTGTTTGTTGTCTCCGCGTGCTTAATGAAAACATTTACATGGCAACAATTGCACATGCAGGAATGGGAATAGACTAAGCTGACATGTTTAGTGTCTGCTCCTCTCCTACGATAAAGGTAAATCTACGTGCACCGTGTATTTTTTTTGTGCGGAATGATCCACTGTGCTCTGTCCCGTGCAGAGAATAGCTGCCATGACTGGCTGCCTCTCGTACGTACAGTGCCACTTATGCAGATCTTTCACGTTGCCATGAGTAGTAGATGCACTCTCAGCAGAAATGCATGCTTTTCGTCCGCGTATTTCCACACGAGTGCCTCGAGTGCAAGTGCCCTTTCATGTCCTGTGTGTCAACGTAACGGAGAATGAATTGCATGTTTTGTTTTCTTCTGTACAGTAGCTACATTTTGCATTACAAGAAGCGTTCCTGGGCAGGCTATAGCTGTGATTCAAGGATGCAGAGGTTGACAAATAAAGAGCCTCATTAGTTTTTTATTGTATTCATTGTGACAGGATATTAAAAAGACTATTCTTAGCTTTCATCCCCTTCACTCGTGAATGAAGTGTGTCCTCCCCGAGGGCCAAAAAAGACACAAAGGGAAGTTTTAATATTGGGAAGTTTTTACCCTTTTTCATTAAATGAAACATCACCAAAAAAAATGGATTTTCTCAGATAATCCTCGCAATATTCAAAATTTTTTGTGAAATTCAATCAAATGACCAAAACAGGAAAGCGTTGATTCAACCAGTCCTCGTTGCCCTGTGCCGTATACACCTTTGTTGTTCTCCACAAACTATTAAAAACACGTCAGTCAGTCACACTGTTGCACTCGGGTGACTACAATACAATACTCCATGAGCAGGGACGCTGTGGTTTACATATCATCTCTCTCTCTCACACAGTAAAAAAACTCACTAGAGCTCCAAATCTGTATTCATCCACAGCTAAAAATAGCCCCCAACAAAGAGTTTATTTACTCCTGTTTGAGGAATGTTTGCTAAAAACTACAGCCACCAGCTGCCTTTGTTTATATTCTAATTATTATTCAATGAAACTGTATTTGGTACCTGTTCTCATATGTGATAGGAACACAATGATGCTCAGTGTCACAGACGCGGTAGGAAAACGGGAAATTCTTGAGCGATGGACTTCTGACGGGAAATTAACAAATAATAAGAAACCTATAGAATAAGGCAGAATAATGGAAGGAGAGGATGTAACGCTGCTGATTCTCCTTGGACGTGCTGTGGGAGTCTCAGGCGTTAAGTGTCGGACATAAGTACTTTGTGCGGAGTGGCCCCTGGTTGTTATGGAAACCTTTTTTTTTTAAACGCAGTCTGAACAGAGTTTCTTCAATAAAGGAAAGAAGAAGAAAAAATTGGAAGTTGAATAAGATGGACGAGCGTTAGACATGAAAAAGTTTGGCAAGGCCTCGTGTAGGCTCAGGCAGGTTTGTCATGAAAGAATTAAGACGCATACGGAAGAGTCCAGAGATATCCAGACTGCTGGATACGCTTACTGATAAATCATAATTCCGTATATTGATAACCGAGCAACGCAGAAAACCACATTTTGATTGCTGCTAATGTTGCGGCGTTGATTTGTTTATGGAGGCAGCGTGAGCTCGAGCAGCACATAATCCTCCATGTCAGCGCCGCTTCGCTTGAAGCCGTCTCGCATGCTGTCTGTGCAAACTCTGCAAACACACACACACACGCGCGCGCACACACACACCTCTCCACACATGCATCGAAAGTCAGCGCGAGGGGCTCGGCGTAGCCCCTGCGTGAGGCGTGTTTTTTAGTGGATTATCCCCGACTCCACCTCGCCCCTGAAACGCTTTAAGATGTGGTTAGAGGAGAGAGGGGGGGAGATGCTGCTCCTTCCCTTGAAATCTTGCTGGCTTAATGACTAATAAAACCCCCTTGTTGGTGCTCAAAGTCAAAGGAGCAGCTAACACAAGCAAAACAAACAAGTCTAATAAACACCGCTAAATGCAACCTTAAAAGTCACGAGTGCAAAAGCTTGAAGATCATAAAGGGTGCGTGTTTATTTTTCACTTCATTTTCCCAAAAAAAAAAAAAAAAGCTTCTCTTTGAGCTTCTCTTTCTGGAGCTGTGAAGCTGCAGCCTCTGCTTCTCTTTAGTGTATCATTACCCCCCTCTGCTGGTGCACGGAGGAAACAGACCCTGTGCTGTGAGAGAGCCTATATTTAAAACATCTTCACCACCTCATTGTTATGACCCAACACATTCTGCCTTGGTGTTAAACAAGGAGAAACAGTATAACACTTGCTGTAGATTTTATTAGTCGAGCAGAGTACTGTGACTCATTTCCAAGTCAGCGGCTGGAGGAGTTGCTTCAGTATGCGATGTGCTCTTCTCACAGGATGACTCTCTCTCTCTCTCTCTCTCTCTCTCTCCTCGCTGCCTCTCACTCTTTCATTCACGGCTGAATTCATTAGCACTGCTGCCATGTTGCCAATGCGGTGAGGAATGTAAATGAAGGCGACAGAGTAGATATTAGCAGACGTCCGCCAATAACGTCAACTGATGTTATCGGGAGCGCAGTGCGATGCTCTAAAACTCTCTCTTGCCTTGTCTCCTCTTGAGTTATAGCTACTCTCGCCGTCCGCCATCTTCCCTCCATTGCCCCCTTCCCTGTGGCTTCTCTATACCCTGTCACACATGGCCTCCTCTGGCCCATTACGCTTTGTTTTGTGTCACGCCTGTGGATGCCGGGGCGAGCGGCGTGTGGATGATTTCAATCCATCTCAGGAACCCCTTTTCCTTCTCCTCCTTTTTTTTTTTTCCCTTTCTGTCAGACAGACACATTCTCTGTTTCTCTCTATCTCCCCTCAGCCTTCAGTGCTCCACCTGCGCCTGTGCACCACTGCTGATGGATGTAAAGTAAAGTCACTAACTAACTTTCTGCCACACAGAGCTTGACGAAAACCTCATTTACACCTGGTGTTAAGAGCTGATTTGTGTCTGAATGAAAAAGAAAAAAAAAAAAACATGTTATATTTAGAAATGGTCTGGCTTGCAATGTGAATAGATCTTACGGACAAGTTCTACCCAGGCACGGATCTTATCGCGGACGCTCTAGTCAGTGTCAGTGCCGCAATCCAGTTCAGAAGCATCCCAGGAGCCGGTCCACGCTCGGCTCCATGGAAAACACGCAACGGTTCTGTTCTTAACGGACGCCGAAAGAAGTCCGAGTCAACCGATTTTCTGCTGATTGTTAAAAAGTTTGAAGTCGCGTGGAGAAGGTCCCAAAACAGTGTTGCGGTTGGGACTTGCGAGACGTACTTGGTGGTGTTTTGGTGTTTACATTTGGAATTAACATGTCTGGATAATGACATCTGATTCACAGGTCCTTGCGTTTACAGTTGGTGGCAATGAGGGCTATTATTAGCGCTGAACAGTGATCAGATTTCAAAGCGCAAGTTAGATAGAAGATTTGCTAGCAGCTGCTAGTAGCTCTTGCTTTTAAGCTGGCAGGACGAGACGGAGCGAGGTGACGCATCACACTTAAGTGATCACGATGTACAGCGACCCAACCATCTCCAGATGTGGTCTGGTTTTGGTCTCAGAAATGACCCTTTTCCTGCCATTGCAAGCGAGTACGACAAACAGTCCCTTCTTTGGTAAAGACGGCTCGACAGATCTGTTCTGCAAATTCAGACGTGATCACAATGTGGGTCGATTCGCCCGTGAGGATCCCGGATCTGGGGTGTAAATTGGGTCTGAAAGATTCAGAACCTTGTTTCTTAATCTTTCTCGTGAAACTGATGTCACATGTTGAAAGGTCATGACGTGTATAAAGGAGCCCAGGATAGGAACTCGCTCACCTGGAGTCGCTGGGGAACGGTGTTAAATAATGAACAAGCTTCTGACTAATGAGTGACTCATGAATCTTCGCTTTCTGGAGGAACCTCATGAGCATTCGTCAGCACGACTCACACATGCGCACGTGCACGCCTTCCACCCTCATTTCCCGGTATCTTTCTGCAGCTTTTGTCACCGTACACCGGTTGCTTTCAGCTGCATGTGTTCGCCATTTCCCGAGGGCTTTAACTTTACTCCTCTTCTATCAGCACCCTGCCTCCTCCCCTACCTGTCTGAGGAATCAGACACAGGTTTGCCACTGCTGAGGAAGCAACCGTGGTAATCCTCAGGCTCAACTTCAAAAAGAGCCTCTAAAGACTACACTCTCTACGGTTCTGGCAACTCAGCCTGCTACCTATGCTGGAGGAAGGGGGAAAAAAACACACACACACACCTTCCCTCTCACCTGCCTGTTTCTCCTCTTCCCAGATACTTCACTTCACTCAACTTGCTTCCTCTTTATCAGCACTAAATGTTCCTCAGCTCAACTCTTCAACTCCCCTCGCACACGAACGCTCCCATCCCCTCCTCTTATCAACAGACATCTCTGTAAAGCCGGGAAGATCGGGAGAGAAATGGAACCTGAAAGCAGGAGTGAAATAACAGGACGGAGGACGGAGAGGAGGAGGAAGAAGATGGAGGACAGTGCGCAGGAAGGAGGAAAAGGCAACTGGTGAGTGGAAGAAAGAGGAAGAGATTGGCATGCTGTCAGCAGATCTTCACCTGGAGTGGTGGAAACCACTCAACCCCTCCTGATTCCAGATTTGCCGAGGTGGTTGTGAATGTTTCCCTGAGCTCATAAAGAATTGGGCATTAGGCAGCATCAGCAATGGAACATAAAACAACTGATGTAATTCAACGCATCGACGCACCATATCGTTCGGCGCGCTTCAGCATTGGCCCTAAATCTCCACAGCAATTGTTCTCAACCTTTTGGGCTCGTGACACCTCTTTGAAGGCTGAATTGTGAGCAGTTCCACCCAACACTGATACCCACTTATAACTTTATTGGATTGTTTTATTTGAATACTTTAGAAAGCCTGTAAAAGGGTGAATTGTTGTAAAGATAAAGTGAATTCAATTGTGGAGCGAGTAAATCTGTGAAAATCTTTCGTCTTGAGTTCAACTTAAGTGAACTCTAAAAGGCCTGGGGGGAGTGAGAAAGACTGAAGGCAACAATAATGCAATTACAGTCGTGCCAATAAAAGAACGCTTCGATTTGTCTTTGAATTTAGAGGCCTGATGGGGTAAAAACACACAATATTTCACAAAATAGCAACAATTGCAGGAACATCGTCATCTTGCAACCTCTGCGAAGCCAATGCTAAATGCCAAAAACTGCAGTTCCTCAAACGTCCACTTGAGGCTGGCTACAGAACGAGTCAGTCTCCATAAGTCCCCATGTTAAAATGACTTCACAGCAGAAATAAACATGTTTATAGCCTGGTACAAAAAACAGTTTCGGCCTCTATAGCTAATTTCCCCGTTCATGACAACTGTACTCAGGGTGAATTTATATACGACTCACCTGTTCAAACTATATTAAGACTCAAAGTTATGTGTAATTAACAGTGTGGCTGCTTTGATTGACAGGTAGGTGTCATTACAGGTGGCTTGTTTGAGCAACCAAGCGTCATTCACTTTACTTCAGCTCCACCGACAATCCACGACAATCCACGAAAAGGCAGTACAGCTAAGATGGCGACAGCCAGAGCCACCATATTCTGAGCTTATATGCACTATACTTATATATCCTTATCATATGTACATACTCTGCACTTCTGGTTAGATGCTACCAACATTCACCGTCTATATTAAATACCGTATAACAGCACTTTGAACTGAGCTGAAGCTATAGCTCAAATCAATGATCTCTGCTGAGTTTCTCACATGCACGGTTCATATGTGGGAACCAGTAATCTCCCCGATCTCTGACAGATGATGCGATTTGTTCTATATTCTTCTAATAACCTTGTTGTTTTCATTGATTGTTATTTTTCATTCTGTCTGCTGTGGATTTTACCCAGAGGTGCTGTACAGGCTGCTACCACCGACTGCTAACCCAGCCCCCCCACCTCGCAATCACCCACTGCCCACGTGACTTAATGCGTCCCTGTAGATGGTACGCTCCGACAATATGAATTATGAATTATTTATGTCATCACAACAGTCTTGCCTGCCTTTATGAATAAAAAAAAAAAAAAAAAAAGAAAGGCCACAGATGAAGTTGTTTTAATTCTTCTGCTGATGCCCTCGCCGAGCAGCTAAGCTAGGTTTTTCTGCTCTCATTGAGAGGCGGCGGCGCCTTTGGAGGCGGAAGGACTCAGACAGGCGCTACTTAAACATTTAAAAAGGAGGAGGCCCACTTCAAAGGAATGGCCTCGCACAATCAGTGTAGCCCCTTCCTTTTCAATTAGCACACAGTCTGCCAGGCTGGCATGCTCACCTAGGGGCCTCGGCCACGGCCGTGAAATATTGATGGCCTCTTCTCGGGAGTGAGCGGAGCGCTTTGTGCTTCGTTCCCCTGGGTAAGTTTATGTGTTTAAGTTTTGAGTTTTTCTTTCTTTTTTTTTTTTTTTTGACGGCAGACAGCTGAGTGGGTGATTTGTTTGTGTGATCCGAGTGGGCGTGCAGTGACGCACCACTAGTGGATCGCACTAAATTCAATCAGAAATGTCTCAGAAAATCCTCCTCTATTCTAACCCAGCAGCACATTAATCTTTTACAACCGTAACACAACAAATCGTTCTTTGTTAGATCAGATGAATCCCATGTCTCTCTCCGCCTTTCTTCCGCAAGCCTGAGAGTGATGCTTACTTATTATCTGCAGTGTTTTACAAACCCATCTACAGTATTTCACCTTTGGCTGCGGCATGAAAACTCAGAGAGGGCAACTTCTTGCAGGAATCAAAGCCTTTTGCCTGGAACCACGGGTAAACAAGACCTCATTATTTTCAACTGTGTGATCCTGCAATCATCGGGGATGTGGAGCAGACATCTGCATAGGTAATTGCACGGGCTCGCGCGCTAGACAAATGAACAGCACTTAACATCTGAAAACGCCATTTTACAAAACTTTTAGCCTTTATCTCGATTTTTTTTTTGTGAGCAGGACAAAGTGCCTGGTGGCTTTGGGGGTTATGTTTTGGGGCTTTGTGATTAATTTCAAGATGAAGTTCTCTGTGATTTATTTGCTCTTTCACTTACAAATGAGCAAAGCAGGGTGTTTATTCATCCGGAAGACAACCCGCGGAGCGTTTCTTGACATGAAAAGCATTAAAAAAGAAAAAAAAAAAAAGGAGAGGTAGGATGTACATTAATTTCTTGGAAAGGATCTCGTGTACTTCTTCAGATCACTTTGAGTGAAAAATGTTGGAGCAAATCTAACTCTTACATCTCGCTCCCTTATGAAAGATAGATAGCTCGGCACATCTACAGTTTTCCAAAAAAAGAAAAAAAGTTCTCAAACAGACAAAGTGCGAACTCTGACGCGCGCCTACGAAGACATCCTGAAGACGTAGAGCGAGGGGAGCAGATTGGATTTGATGTTCGTTAGAGCTCAGGCGAGCGGAGGGGTTATATACTTAGTCATACGATGTCACGGCCTCTAATGGGGCAGAGAAGTGATGCACTGATATCCTTAATTGATGGATTAGAAGCATATAATTCCCCGCAGAGAGAGGATGATCAAGAGAACGGCGGAGAGGGACAGGAGCTTGAGTAAGCAGAGGGAGCGAGAGCTTGAACATGACCTGAACGGTTAATTGAATAGGGAAATTCCCAGGATGTTTTATTCAAATGAGGTTGGAGGAACAAATGAAGAAGTGGAGAAGAAGAGCAAGGCAAGAGACTATGTCAACAAACAGCGTCGATATTAAAGTTAATGGCGCCGCTAATGAGCGCAAAAGCAAACGTGCAGCTCAGGAGAGGTGGCTTTTTGTGACTGTATGGCCCCGTTGATGGGTGATGGATGGGGCAAAGCGATGAAGAGAGGGGCCTGGGAGTGGATAAATACCAGCACACCATTTATACATCAAGAGTGAAAGGTAGATCCACAGCAGAGACGTGGATGGATGGGTGGAAGAGAGAGGAGAGACCTCTAGAGGAAAGCAGCAGATCCCTGTCTAAAACTCCCCTTTCATCTGGCCCACACAGTGCCAGATCAATCCAAACGCCCGCCCATCATTAGGCATCAAAGGGCTGTAGGAGGGGGATCCTGTCTGCACACAACTAATCCCCTTTAAATGTGCCTTCTCAAGGAACAAAGCCGCCATTACATCCACAATGCATCTCTGGATGATCTGCGCTTTCCCCGCGATCATCAAAGCAAGCGAGGTGGCAGAAAAGTTACAAAGGAAGACTTTGATATTCAGACATGATTTCTATGGCGACCACCCGGTAACTTAGCATAAATAGCGGCGTCAGTTTATCCTAATGACAGTATAAAGAATGGGCAGAGCCTGAGTGATGTCACCTTTAGGTTTCCGAAGCCGAAAATATGTTGGATGTGCTGCTTCTTCCGAAATATCGGCGAAGACGTGGATCATTGAGGGACGCCTGGGTGCTCAAATAAGCCATCTGTAACGGCACCTACCTGTCAATCAAGCTGTGTCGCTGTCAAATATGCAGAAATTTGAGCCTTAATATCATCTGAACAGGTGAGTTTAAAAATATTTACCCCCCTCACAGTTGTCACGGACGTGGAAATTAGCTATAGAGACCAAAACCGTTGTCTGAACCAGGCTGTGAAGGCCGTGAAGTTGGACGTTTTAACATGGCCGCTTCACTTCTGTAACCAGCCTCAAGTGGCCGCTCAAGGAATTACAGTTTTAAGGACTTCACTTGGCCTCAGGAGGTCGCCGCTTGGTTTATTCTAAATGCTCGCAAATGTTAGCATCTCCAGAGGAAGAAGTTCCACTTTTTTTTTTGTTGTTGTTGTTTTTTTTTTTTTAAACGTCTCCATTTTTAGCCCCCGGTTCACATTGACAAATGTACTGACACCGACTTCGGGGACATGTAAAACAAAGGTCAGCTGCGTTCACCGCGAGTGAAATCATTTCCATCGCAACAGATGACAAATGGAGTCGGTTTCTTGCGTTATTGTCAAGAGAGTCTCTCTTCCCCTTCAGTCCTCTCATTCTCTTTTCTGCGCTGTGTGTGTGTGTGTGTGTGTGTGTGTGTGTGTGTGTGTGTGTGTCTCTTACTGTTCCTCCCTGAAATCCATGAATAAATAATTCAAGCCACAGATTTTTCATTTTATGACTGAATATGATATTTATCCCGTCCCCGATCTTGCCACCCACCCACCTCTCTGAAGGAGCACATAAAACACTCTATGTCTCTTCACCTGAGACTCAAACAAGACTTTGTAAAAAATCCTCAACATTTCTTTTCTTACACCGCTCCAGGATCATCTCTTGAGCCCTAAAATGTTGTCTCAGCACCACTTGAGTTGCTTTGTTTTCTCTTAAGCATCCTCCCTCTTCTTCCTTCTTAACCCGCACTCTCATCCACCTCCCACCCCCTCGCGTTGCCCTCGACTCGGCATCGTGCCGTGAATCTGAGACAGTGACAGACTCCAACAAGAAAGCCAGCGATCTTGATACCTCTCTGCATCTCAATAATGGAGCAACTTGATATGAGAGCCTTGTTATCAGGGCCCTGTTGGCTCGCCGCGTGTTGCATCCCATCCGTCAATGGGGAAAGAGGGGAAGAAGTAGGGAGACAGGGAGGGGAGAGAGAAGAGAGGAAGGGGGCTATGGTTCAGTTATCACAGCAATGGGATTAATGGATGTGTGGGGTTTAAATTGGCTTCCAATGACAGCGGAGGCCTCACCGTGTTTCTATCAGTTATCGGCAGGTTTCCCTCCATTACTCAGTCTCTGTCTCTACCCTGCCTTACTTTTTCTGCCTCACCCTGTAGCTGCAATTTATTCCGAAACCTTTAACCATTTCTGCCTGAATCCCCCACACATCAATCTTCCCTCCTTCTTTCACTCTTTGAATCCAGCACTCCAGAGAGCATGATGTCCAAATTAAGGAATGTGATGGAAGCCAATGAAAGTACAAAGCCCCGCGCGGTAAGTCAACTCCGTAACAGGACTGAATGGGCATGTTCAATATTTGATAACCGGATATGCTGCTGAAGGAAAATATATACGAGGGCAGCGGTTCAACAAAACCGGTTTGTCTGACGTTGATCCACGCACGCGCATCAGATGAGCTTCAGCAGGTCTATCGACGCCACCCATCGCGCTACAAACGTGTTCATCTCAACTGATTTTGAAGTGGATGTCAGAAACTTTGTTACAATGCAGTGTTGGCATTCCTCTTACCTCACTATTCGGACTGTATTTCTAACGGTGACTGGATGTCCCAGCTCGCCGGTTTCAAACTGGCGTGTCTCGAATCCTGACAAATCTGCAAAGTTTTAACCATTCACTACCAAACCTACCCAGTTTCCCCGCAACTAAAACCTGTTTTCAGCGCTCATGTTCTGTCCCGCTCCTTATTAGCTAACTGAATGTGTGTCTGTGAGTCATAAGCCATGACGGTGACAGCTCTCTCTGACAGAAACTCAGTCTGTATGCTAACGGTTAGCCGTCATGTCAAAGGTAAAATTAGTCTTTTCTAACGAGCTCTGGGAGGTTTACTTCTTTGTAAAGTAGCTGGGAACAGAAATGCCGCATTCATGGCGCCCGTGGTGCTGAAATGTGGCTTAATAGGTGTGCTTAGCGTTAAGAATAACTGTTCTCCATAATCGTGAAAACGCCTGTGGCGTGTGCATTAGTGCATACATGTTTGGGGGGGTTGAAAATATGGTCACAGTTAGCTAACACTTACTTTTATCATCTATTCAAACTCTATTTACATCACTTTTAGCTAACTATTTCAACAGGTTTGTCATTATTTATAGGTTAGCCATACCTGCTTTCTGACATAGGTCTATTTATATTAACTGTTTAACCACCGGCTAACAGGTTTTGGCTAATTACTTCAAGAGTTTCCAAATGAACCTTTAACTAACTTTTTTTTTAGAACTACTCTGCTCATTTGTGAAATAGTTCTCATGTAATCTCTTTCCCAATATCATAACACATGTACCAAACACAGAGGTCATGTGAGAGTATTAGTTCTGTGCCAGTTGGGTAGTTTCCTGTGTTAACAACTGCAAATGAAATGTAGACGATGTGAGGGGTAATTACTCAATAACATGAGGTCTTAATTGGTAATACTTACACTGTGCAAATAGAGCTTTAGTAGTCAACCCAAGTTTTTCCGCTAAATCAAATATATGGATATGTTTTAATTAAATCATAAGTTATATATAGTTAGTTGAGTTACTCTACCATCTTTCCATGTTTCCTCGGGCAACTGCAGAAGTAGGTTACCCCCTGGGGGTCCAGATGGGCTACCCCTAATTGGGAATCACTCTGCTCGGGCTTCCTCAAAAACTGAATAGACACCATCAGGTGCATCAGCACCAGATAACTCCATTTTAAGCTTCTAACACTTCTACGAATGCTCGCCTCTATTTGTCTTTTAGTAAGAAGGACTTTGTCAGAGATGTTTATTCATTACTTACTTCGGTTCGAAAGGCTTATTCATGTGAATGTAACTTCATGGCAGCAGATGGGCTCGGAAGGAAGAAACTATGAAACCACTATCAGAAAACTTCCCCCAGTAGTCTAATTACTCCTCAGTCTTGCCACTCTTGGTGTTTTACATTGAGAGAAATGGAGGAAGGCGCTTCAACGCGACAAAACCAAACTCCATTTCAGGGTGAAAAGAAAGACCCAAATACAGCCATTTTGCTGCTACCGACTTGGCTCACAGTCCCAGTCACTGAGACATCCTCAGTCTTCATGGCGAGGCCTGTGTTGATCAGCTCAGTCCTCCTTTTGTGTGCTTGTTTCTTTATGTCCCACATCCTCTCTTACAAAAGTCCCCTGTTGGTCTCTATTTTCTCTTACAAATCCTATCAGTTCCAAAACACACACAGGGTATTACGATGATATTTGGAAGTAGTTGATTCAATTTTTTTTTTTTTGTGAGAGCAGGGCACGGCATTCAGACATCTATGTGGATTCACAAACATCTGCTGCCGATGGAAAAGATACCCAAAAAGCTTGACGGAATATGAAGAAAAAAGTTCCCCCGGTGTGAGCAATTTATTGCTGTCAGTTACAATGTCAACTTCCAGGAAATGGCTTTATTCCAACAAACCGAAACCATACTTTAAAAAATAAATAAATTATACAGGTGTTTAGGGAAGCATTTCACAGTAGAATGATACTGTAGAGTCCCTCAGGATATCCTGCTCAAGTAAAAACAGAATCAGAGTCACAAGGCTCCTACCTGACAACAGCAAATATACTCGAAACAATACGTGTCATGTCTTCATTGAAGAGTGTTTAAAGGCCTTTGTGACGGCATGGTTTGACATGTAATAGAGTTGAGCGTATGGAAGTAGAAGCCAGTGTTTGCTCTCTTTGTGTTGTTGTGTCTTGTTGTGGGAATGGAGGAGCAGGGGAGGGGGTGAGCTGCATCTTTACACATGGCTTCCCCTCAGTGAAGGCGAAATGAAGGGGAGCCCTCGGGGCAAACACAAAGACAGGAGGATCTAGAGGAGTCTCAGATGAGCATAAACACACACACACACACACACACACGTAAACAACGTGCAGTTGAGGAAATTGCCGATTCGCACACTCAGACACACAACAGGGAACGTTTTCAGTCATGGGTAACAGTTCTGGCCTTTTCAACATACCGTGTGTTCATTAAGAGTGATCATAACGTAACCCTCAGGCGTCAGTTTAATTTACTACCCTCTTAGGTCATTAAAGTCTGTGTAAAGAAAGAATGAATATGTGTTCTGAGTTTGTCAGACCAAAGAAGAAAGTGTTATTAACCACCCAGGTGAATCTGTATTAATAAAAATATCAACAAGTTTCTGAAATTAGGTGTCAAAATCAGGTAACAATGAACTCTCAGCTCCAGGACTGTGGGGGTGTGTCCGCTGAATGTGCTGAAGCCACGCCCACTCGTGGGAGCAGTCAAGCAGCCATTTTGAAGCGACTGAATCGTGTCAGATGAGTTCAGAAAATGACATGACTAACTTTGAAACACTCTGAGTGAGATGAATTCATCTCTATTTCTCTGCTCAGGGTGGCCTCAGCGTGTCATCGAGCCACCCTTTAAGGACCGCCCACAAAATCCTGGACTGAAAACTGGTGAAAAACTGTTTGAACCTCTAACTCCACATTTCAGTAACATATCATTCAAAGTATTTCATGTTTTCAGCAACTATTTTCCAACATATTTAATGTATTTTGAAAGAAATTTCAGAATTGCCTTTACATGGACTTCAAGGACAAAAATGTCCACTTCCAAAAAACTGCTATAAAAACTTTAAATTATAAATTATAAACTTTAAATTAATATTTTTTTTCTGCATGAATCTCTTAAACAACTTCAGCCCTGCTAAAAACTATCAAGCATTTAATCATTTAGAGGCTTTTAACCCTTTAAATGCCAGTTTGATTACTTAATGTCACTGTTATTTATGGGGAAAAAACACAAACAATGAGTCATTTTGCCTTTTTTTCATAAATAATAGTAAGTAATAGTAAGTTGTAACAAAAACAAAAATCCAAAATGAAGGGAAATTGCCCAAATGGAGAAAAATGTCATATAATAACATGGCATGAGGGTTAAAAATGTTTTTTTTTCTCTGCTCACCTTCACCTGAACCTCTTCTAACAACAGTTTTTAAATAATATCCCGAAGCATAATTAAGACCTTTTGTGTGTGAGAGTGTGTTTGTTGTTTAGCCGAGGCTGCACCTCGAATTAATAAAGCAAAAAAAAGTATGATTAAATAAATGTGCTTTTCATCAAAATGGCCTAATTAAACAATAAATTAGCAATATATTAAAGCACAGCGAGTTTTAATGAGTTACATTTGCTCAGTGTTTGTAAATAGTTTGTTAAATAGTTGTAGTTGGGTGGAAAATCTATACTGTTGTTTGGTTGCATTCAGCTCTATATTATTTATATAGCACCCGATCATAACAAATGATCTCATGAAGCAGGTTTAGACCCAACAATTCCCACCATGAGCAAGCACTTGGCGACGGCGGCAGAAACCTCGAGCGGAACCATCTGCTGCAGCCATTTCTTCTAATGCCTCACATTATTCATGCTTCATCACACTGATGTAAACTGATACTTATGAGAATTTCGAGACCACAATTAATAGATAAGGACTATAAATACAGACACTCGTTAGCTTTTACTCATGTATTGACTCACTGCTCATCTTGTTTTTCAGCCCGTACTTCACCGCTCTTACTCAGATAATTATTTTCACGGCAACTTCTGCTTGAGTCCTTGCTTTTTACGCACTAACAGCATCAATTCAGCAACAACAACAACAAAAAAGACCCTGCTGTACTTCTAACTGCAGCTGCAGGGCGCATAAACCTGACAGACAAAGACAAAAGTCAAAAGCAGATGATTATACTTCATCATGAACAACTCCTGCGTCAGACTGTGGAGGCCTTAAACAGACTGCTACTTCCACCATGTAAGAAGGAGCTCCGCCACAGGTCCTTCATTCCAGCATCCATCCATCCTCATGACTTTCACTATATATTTCTTATTTACTTTAAGTATACGAGCTGCTGTGACAAGTGAATTTCCCCACTGTGGGATCATTAAAGTCTATCTTATCTTTATTTACTATATAGTGTAAAAGAAAGGTGTCTGGAACTCTTCTTTCTTTGCTGTAACCAAGCTATTGGGAAATATTTATTCATCTAATGAATAAAACAGTGATAAGAAAAGAAGGCCAAATGATTAGTGAAGATTAAATTCAGACTGACTTCAAAATCCAACAGCAAACTAGTCCAGTGATGACATGTTACGGTTACATCTCTCCACTGTAAAGACAACACGCCAAATCTGTCCACGTACAGACGCCTTCCTCTGTTATCTATTATCCTCGAAGCAAGGAGCTAAATTATCCAAACTTTCTCCCTCGGAGAGACAGCAGAAAATGTTCTTTATCGCCTCCATCATTATTTTTGTTTGTGTATTTATTTCTCTCTGTCACCCCTTCATCCCCCTCCGCTGATGATTTGTTGCGATTTCAAGAGACAAAACATGGAAATTGCACAGAGGGGATCAGGAATTTACTTCTCGATAACATCTGTTACTAACTATTCCGCTCAGCATGCAGAATCAGTTGCCCCCGTAGACCCGTTTCCCCCCTTTATCTTATTTATTTGGAGAAAGGGTTATATTGTCTCATACACCACAAGGTGCACCTAGGAACCTCTGTGCATGGCTAAACGGGAACTTTTATAGCCGTCCCTACCCAGAATGGCAATTAGCTGCGGTAGACTGGGGAAAAACACAGAGCGGAGTTGGTATGCAGAGAGCTCTGCAAAGTTAATGGACTTTTAAATCGACACTGTGCGCCAAATTCCCTTATTAATGCCATCCCTGGTCCCTGCCTACGCGACCGTTTGATTTCAAAGGTCAACTCTCAAATGTCAACATAGGACTGGTAAATAGAGTACACTTTTATGATGCATGCACTGCGTGTTGAAAGTATGTGAAGTAAAAGGAGCTGCGAGGTGAAGAGGGGGGCCTCTTTACACGTTTCTATTTACCATTTTACCTTTATTTATCTGACTATATACAGGGCACGGACGCCATATGGAGGGTTCACACACAAACACACACTGTTATAATGTATTGCACCAGTTACTGCTACACTGCAGAAGTAAGAAGCTAAGTGCTGCTCGCTAAGTCACCCGATGGTGTTTACTTGTTCACTTCCAGCCAACGATGATTGGGTAGCTCCACCTATAGCGCAGTATGTCGAGTCTACAGGCTAAAGTAGAGTCAGAATAGTCAGTGTGCTTATAAAATAACCTTTATGAGTGTGCTGTGCACCGTTCCCCCAATTCTCTCGCGCTAAAACGCACAGAGGAGCCGGAGGAACAGCTGGTAAAAATGAAAATGAATTGCGAATGGATGAAATCGCTCCGGTAAGATGTCAGAATACAAACAACAACATGTAGGACTTTTTAGTTCTTTAGGTTTATGATAAAGATGAGTGTATATACTTATACTACTCTAATATATACTTATACTATATATTATAATGCGTGTAATCAAAATCTACGGGCAGTTGGTGGATCACTTGCTCAAGTTGTCGGACCACTGTCAATCAAACCTGATTGAACCACACCAGCATAGTCAAGATGAAGCCACTTCACATTTCTGAGGGTTTTAAATTCATGATAAGTGATGACTGAGGGTGTTTTTCTGTCTAGACTGAAGTTTGAATGTTGCTATTTTTGGTCGTTAATATTTAATGGCCTGGAGAAACACTTTGGCATCATATAAATCTAGCATGTTACTGGACTTGTTTGTCGGCGATAACAGCGTTCAATAGAGTATTTCACATCTTCTCTATATAAATACAGATAACCATGAAAGTCTGATTCACCTGCCAGTTTATGACCCCGAAGACTAAAAATGTTGTTTCCAAGGATATATGTGTGAATACACAGTTCAGGGATGATGCACTTACGAACAAAGACGGAATAATTGGTCTGCGGCATGACAGAAGCATCATCAGCGAGAGAGAGACTGAAAATAGATTTACTTCTTTATCTGTGTATCAGAAAAGAAGAAGAAGAAGAAAACCCTCCTGTGGGAGTCATGTTGGAGACCAAACCAGACACAGAGATTTCATGAATGATGTTGGACAATAACAGCAAAGACTGTCACAAAAAAAAAAAAGAGATGATGGACATCTCACGATGAAGACTGAAACAGCGCCCTGGGTCTGCTCCACTGAGCTCGGAGCCCTGAAGGGAGACTATTCCATACTGCAAATCTTAACGTCCAGCCCGAGGCTACGAGCTGTGAGTTTTGACCCTGTGACTTTGATGGACCACAGAGCAAATAATGCCACGGGCCATACAGTTAGCTGTAACGGAAACGTGTATGGAAAGAACCACATCATTTTTTTTTTTTTTGGCTGCTACACCAAAAAAAAAAAAAAACAAAAAAAAAAACACAGACACAGATCCATTAATCTGTCAAAGAGAAGATGTGCTGTGAAAACGTACCTCGGTATTGATTGCGCTGATGTAGCTGGAGGTGCAGAGGGACATGAGAACAGAGCAAAAAAAAAAAAAAGAAGAAGAAGGAGAAGAAATGGAGGAAGAGAGAGGTGGAAAAGGGCAGAATTTAAACATGGCCTCCAGCAAGCAGACTGTATCTGTCTATTTTAATTTGCTTTCCTAATTATCTGATTACAGCCCGTGCCCGTGGATTCATTCCCTCCTCTAAATATAGGCAGATTGTTCCAAAGCTCTGCTCACAAATTCTCTTTGAATGTTGTGGTGGTGGTGGTGGTGGAAACCCCTCCCGTCCGCCCCCACTCAATAAAAAATGAGTTTTTCTTTGAGATGTTTTTAAAGCGTTTGTTAATATGCCCAGAAGGCAGAAGAGCTTCCTGTCCTACTTGAAAGGCACCTCATCAGACTTCCCAGATGTTTCCCTCTGTCCTTTTATTCACATCGCTTTGTTGTCAACAAAACAGCAAAAGTTTTGTCCCATTAATTATTATTCGCTCCCCGCCTTTGTGTCTCAAAACGCTACGCTCGGTGTCCGTAATATAAGATACAGAGGAAAGGAAGGAGCGAGGGAAGTGTCAGGATGTGTCGAGAGGAGCAAAATAAGGAGAGACAGAGGTAGAAAAAGAGAGATTTTGAGAATGCAACCTGCTGGTTATCAGGTTGAAGGTGACAGGTGAGTATGTAAGTGGCAGCTGTGAACGCTTGTCAGAGTAAATTTGGGTCAGCATGTAGCCATCTCCCTGGGACATCATTGTGAAAAGCAACGCCGCTCGGATTATACATATGTGTCAGATTCCTCTAAATGTCCGCCCCGCGCTCATCGATTTCCTGTTGCTCCCGCTTGATTGATAAGCCGGGCACATTCATCTATTAGTTTTGGTCCTCCGAAGCAACTACTCAAGATGAAAGGGACAGAAAGCTTTTGCGGTGAGAGTCTATATATATGTGTGTGCGTGCGTGTGTGTTTGTGTGTGTGTGTGTGTGTGTGTGTGCGCTCGGAGGCAGCTGCCTGTCTTGCCATTGTCTAGACAGAATCATGTGCCTGCATACTGAGAGAGGAGGTGGCATGCCGAAAGCTGCCCGTGTTGATAATTCCCGGCGACACTCATTTGCTGTGACAGAGACCTAAAAGTTAGTTCAGCAGCGAGAACTTTGAAGAAAAAAAAAAGGGAGGATTTTAAGGTGAAGATCAGCTTTTCAGCATAAAACACTCAACAAACATAACAGCAACGAGTTAAAGGGATTACGATTATGAGGCTTGCAAAGCATTCAGTACAATACTATCGACTGTATGCATGCTCCACCGTGTCTTCTTTGGGTGTTTTCCGCCACGCGACTCACAACTGATGTGGTAAACTGCTCATTATTCACTCTAAGTAGAAACACTTTCAATGTTCCTGCACGAAAAGTTTGAGATACTTCTTGTGAAAACTTCATAAGTCACATGTTCGCAAATACATATGGCAGGCAGAGACCAACATTAGCACGCATTTGGAGTTATTTTTCCAGCCACACCGTGAACGCAAGTCCAATATTAACTCTTCTTTTAGCTCCGTTTTTGTTCTCCTCCACCAGGAGAACATTTTAAAAGCGGCTAAATGCTCTGCTACGATCACCAGCTAGTCGCTAACTTTGTCCGGTAGCAAATGTGAGTTATCGTTATCGACTGCATGCACACTTCAGGCTCATTATTCACTCGTTCATTCACAATGTTTCTACATGAAAAGTCAGAGACACTTT
This sequence comes from Protonibea diacanthus, assembly GCA_028641955.1. Taxonomy (NCBI): domain Eukaryota; kingdom Metazoa; phylum Chordata; class Actinopteri; family Sciaenidae; genus Protonibea; species Protonibea diacanthus. The sequence continues at coordinate 7,006,689 of CM053998.1, forward strand.
TTTTTTTTAATCCCATCACAACTTCTCAATCCTCCATCTTTAATGGAATCACCGCGCACACCATCCCCAATCAGCCCCCATAATGCCTTGCTCTCTGTATGCCCCCTGGTTATGGCTGTGCCATGCTATAATGGTTCCTCCTCCTTATCTGACACACAGTTATGCAAATATTAGGTTCCACCCGAATATCTGGTGACAGGAGTTTCTCTCGCTCTCTTCCTTCTCCCCCTCCTGATTATGCAGCGATAGGCTCGCTCGGCCTGGAATAGACTGCTCGCGTATAATCGTGATTAGTCATATCTCGTGTTCGCAGAGATGTAAAACCCATCAGTGCCTGGTCTTTATTGTCGACGGGAGTGTTTCTGTTTGTGTGCGAGACATACTAATGGATAGTCAGAGACAGATGGAAAATCCTTTTCATGCCACTGCTTCAGATATTGCATGTAATATGCTATGCACACTGTTTGCTAATGATGACTTGTTAATGCTAAAAATGCGCAACAAGCAGTCAGACATTTCTTTACACTCCAGCTGATCAACTTCTCAGCCAGAAAGCTGAGATCACAATCAGGTGAAGTGGTAATTAATTAGCTTGATAAGTCAACATTGAGCTGTACAGATGTTTGTGCTTTGCTTTTCTCTGCTTCTTCTTCTCTTCCCTGGTGAATGCCACCATGCACAACTGTAAACTTAAACACACTGACCCCGAGCAGGACACAAACCCACACAGTCAGGGCTTTAAATATAGATTTTCATGCTTATGAAAACTTGACTATTAGCCTTAACCCATTGCTCAGCAGACTTTAAATCGCCTGACAGCAGTCAGCAGTCAGATTGTAAAGCGCAGTGACAAGCCATGTCATGCAGACTGACAGAGATCCAAATGAAAATTAAAGACAAATGGCCCAAAAAAATCACTCATGATGCTGAAGCCTTCTAAATCATTGAGGCTAACTGACAGAATGTCTAGATATGCTAACTGTAAATCATGTATACTTTTGGTTTAGAGCAGAAACTCCTCCAGGTCACAACATCATATACAGCATGTTTATACTTCAAGAGCGCATATTTTAGTTTGGCTTTCCTCGTGGGATTAAATTGGGGATTGTTTGATTTTTGGCCACACAAGCTAAAAACATGTTTGCTAAAGTGTTAGCAAAAACATATGGCAGACAGAGACTAACATTAGCACTCATTTGGAGTTATTTTTCCAGCCACACGATGAATGCAAGACCAATATTAACTCCTCTTTTAGCTCCATTTTTGTCTCCACCACCAAAAGAATATTTTAAAAGCGGCTAAATGTTCCACTACGATCACCAGCTAGTAGCTAATTTGATCTAGTTTGATGTTTAGTGCAGGTAGCATATGTGGGTTTATCTACAGCTGCCTTGCGGGTGGAAATTAGGTTGATAAGAGTAATTTTGCAGGCCAGAAAACCGTAATTACACATAACTTTCAGCCTTAATAGAACTTGAGCAGGTGAGTTATACAGAAATTCACCCTCAGTACAGTTGTCATGAACGGGGAAATTAGCCGGAGAGACCAAAACTTTGTTTTGTACCAGGCTGTAAACGTGTTTATTATTATGGGGGCTTGTGGAGATTGACTTGTTCTGTAGCCAGCGTCAAGTGGCTGTTAGAGGAACTGCTGTTTTTGGCACATCCACATTCACTTCACAGCGACAGAGGTTTCCACTTGGCCATTTCTAGCAGCAACTTTGACATTATTCACATGTAGTAGCATCGGCAGGAAATTATTATAAACATGGCTGCTGTAGAGAATGGCAGTTCAACATGGCAGGCTCACTATACAAGACAATGAAAACAACATGCTTCTTATTTTCAGGTGATTATACACGACTGGAATCATACTAATAAATATTTTATTCCATTGCTGCCAATAATTACTCGTAAATTTTACACACTGGTCCTTTAAATTTGAATATTTGGGAGTCATAAGCTCCACAATGCATAGCGATGTGCTCACATGACTTTAGTTGATCAGGTGAGGCACTTGCGGCTTGAGTTGGTCAGGTAATGGTGGCAAGCGAGTCTGTTGACAGCAAGACTGAAAGAGGTTGGTGAGAAGTACGTGAGAAGTAAAATAACCAGTTTCTACCAACACACACACACACACACACACACACACACACACTCGCTGCTCTCTCTCTGACACACACACACACACAAACTCCATCTCCCTGAGGGGTAGTGATCTGTGACTCCTCAATGTTCTGTGCACATCTGAGATGACAGCACACACAACATGGCCAGCGCTCCAGTCTGGGTTCCACATGATCACCCACAGCAGTACTGTACAGCAAACAAGATACAACCACACAGTGTACAGACAAGGAAACAGGCCAGCACTCTCACTGAATCTTACAGTGTCACATTCAGACACATAATAACATACAAATGCAGTTTGTTTTCTGGCCTGCCTTGGAGTCAGATACACGGACATTCCCTTGTCATGCAATAAAATACTTGTTAATAATTCGCAGATTTGTTTGCTTCTTTGCAGACGATATTCTGTTATTCGCCAAGATCCTTCTGACCTAAATTTGACCCTGTTAGCATTAGAAATGAAAATACAGCAAGTATGCTGAATTGAAATGAGGAGAGAAATTCCTTTACAAACATTTTTTATTCTTAGAAATAAACATGCTATGTCTACCGCGATGATCAAGGGGATTCGCTTCTACCATAACATCGTTTTAAAGATTGCAGTACATGAAACTATAAATGTGGTATCTTGGATGAAAATTGTAATTTATGTCAGGTTCTTTTATTTATCAGAGAAAATAATCGTAACCAAAGGATTCAGGCACTGAGATCATTTTTTCACAGATCACAACTTTGACTTAGATTTGAGGGTAAGCATAAATTTGTGTCAGAATGCTTTTATAAATGAGTCCCCACGATACTCATTACAATGTAAGAGAAACGCCGTGATAGTGAATGTTAAAAGGAGGTGTGAATTCACACTCCATTCCAGCTGATTATATACAGAAGCAGTGGGAGTTATCCTCCGTAGATATGATCAAGTGTTTTATATGAAACATGTGTTTCGTCTGCAATTCCAATATACATCCCAGATGTAAATATGTACATTTTCATCTCTATAATTTAAAACCTGAGACATTTCCACCCCTGTATTATCAGCAGAGGGAGGAAGGAGCAGACCAGATTCAATTTGAGGAGAGGTAGTGGATCATTTCACAATTTGGGAACAGATTTGATATCCGTCTGGAAGTCAGGACCCAGAACGGTAGTGTTGTCAGAAAAAGTCAAATGTTGCTTTATTTGCCATTCCAACTCCAATTTCACATCATCACTCAAACTTTTTTTGATCATATCACTTTTTCTGACTTTTTCTTATATGTTTTTTTTTTGGCTTCTACCTCCCTTCACTTTCCCATAAATCTTTATGGATGTACTTCAATTTCATCTTATGAAACTCAAACCAATTACACTTACAGAATGTTTTACAGTAACAGTTGGTGGCGAAGAAGACTAAAGAAAAGGGCAAACTCTGATCTTATTTCATTTTCCCCCTTTTATGAGATCAGATTTTTGTCATGCCAATAGCCTCTGCAATACTGTCCTGTTTATATTTCATTACTCTTTTTCACTGAAGTTTGCTGCAAACACTGCATGGATGAAACTGAATAATATTGACAAGGTTCCATTTCATCTCGGTCATCAATAACGGAATTGTGTTATTGGATGTCCGGCTTGCATGCTGATAATAATTGCTGCCAATGCATACGCTGGCTGCAATAAAGACACTATTGAATTTCCCCACAAGTTTTTCCAAATTGATTTTTTTTCCCTCTTCCATATCCAGAAGTGAGGAGAATGAAACAAAATCTCCCATTCGTTCAGTGTGAGTTCGCTCATTTTCTTTGTTTAATCTGTTTTCCCCAGCTTTAGCTGCACAGTTGACTTTCCTCTTTCTTATCCAGGCTTTTACCCTCTTCACTTATTCCCTCCATTTATCAGCTATTACACAGCGGCTTTATAATTGCTGGTCGCTCTCAGCCGTGCAGCTTTTACAAAAAAAAAAAAAAAAATAGCCAAGAATTAATAAATAAAAGTTCCCTTTGACCCAAAGATTGTCTAAACAATGTGAGCTGCTTGCAAGGCGTAATTTTTGATTTAACAGTGTAATTACAGACCACAAGTTGAATGAAAAGAAACAAGGGCACAGTTATGCTCTTAAAGACTTAAAGAGATACCTCTGTTCTTTCATTTCATTGACTTTTTTTTTTGCTATCCCAAAATGAACAAGTTGCCTCCTTGTTGTAGACCCTCTCCTGCTATCCTGTGTAACTTTTCTTACATCATAACAAGCACACCACTTAAAGTGTGAACTATAATGACACTGCCATCATACAGTTTGTGTGATTTGTCATATTCAACATAACTGAAACGTTTTATATGACAATTGAATGACATTGAGAGTTGCACATTGAGACAGGACATGAATATGTGTGGCTTTACTTACTGTGTAATAACACTGTCAATCCACATACTTGCCTGTCCTCTGGAGGGTCACGAGGTGCAGAAGATGATCCTGACTGACACTGGACGAGAGCAGGGTAAACCCTGGACAGGTAGCCAGTCAATCACACGGGGGGCCAGCTCTGTGATTGACTGGCGACCTGTCCAGAGACGGACAACCATTGACACTCACGTTCATTTAGAGTTGTTAAATGAATGTTTATGGCCTGTGGGAGGACGCCAGAGCACCTGGAGAAAACCCTAATTCTGCTGTTCATTGCAGGCAGTAATATAAAATCTTTAAACACTTGTTTACTCGCTTACACTTGGTCTATTTTCAACCAATATTTGTCTTCTTACCTGTCTGTCTGCATTCCTTCTGTCAAAGCTTGTGAAAGCAAAAGATGGCAAGAGTTGGAGTGAACCATCAGATTGGCACGATGCCTGGGAAACAGCAAGAGGCAGGGAAGAAACAGAGCGAAGTAGAGAAAAGATGGAGCGAGAAGAGGGGAGGACAAGTGAAAGATGTGATAGCGGCGAAGGTGCCGGGGGAGTCCGATGATGCAAAATGAAAGCATAACAACAGGACAGAGAGAGCGAGGAAAAAGAAAGACGGAGCGAGTGAGTAAGATGTGTTTAACAGCGGGAGTTTGTGTAGGAGTGATGGGAGACCCCGCGGGGCCTACGAGGTAATCTGCAGGTTTGTGCGCTGGCTCTCCAGGACCTCGCAGGTGCGCTGCAGCGGAGATGTCACAATTGTTGTTTTTACTGTTTTTACACACACATATGCATAAAAAATGTACAAGCACCAACAGAGCATCAACATGTGGGCATAAAATCTCACCGCCGACTGTAACCCTGCGGTCAGCTCGTCACCTTGTCATCTCAAAATTTACCTATTTCAATAAAACCAAGCAATAACCACTTCCCTTTGTCCATTATCCCCTCTTCTCTTCGGTTCCCTTTGTCTCTAGCTGCGCTGGCTAGCAATATTAATGAAATATCTTTCTTGCAGTGTCGTATGCAGAGACCTGTAAACACCATCTCTCATTAAGACAAAGAGTACTGTACAGGCAGCAGGTGGCAGCCAAATGTCCTTGGCTGTCTGTCTTTGTGCAGTTTAGTCTATTTCATCAGATGCTACTGCTGTGTGAACTGTCTGTCTGTCTGAGTTTTTGTTTACCCCATAGTCACACACACTTCACTTGCAATCTCTGACAACCTTAGAAGGAAGAAAGTACAATTTTTATATAGATTCCCGCACTGTGATGGGTCCCAGGTCCCTCTTTGTCTTGTCTCTTCCCATTGCTCTGAGAGAAATTAGATTTAATCATCTCATTCTCCTTTTGCAAACAATTAGATTATGGCTTTGTTTTCTTTCAATTTGATGAGGGAATCTGACACCATGCTCGCCCGCAATTCGCAGTCATACATTATGGAGATGGCGGAGCGTGCTTCTGTTAATAAGAATTGACAGAAGCTACTGCAGAAATAACAAGAACAGACTTCTCTGGAGTCTCAGAGCCCCACCCAAAAGAAAAAAAAAAAAAAGTCACTGCGCTTCCCGCAGACACATACAGTACACATGCACACATAACACCGCCGTCAACGCACAACAGCAGTGGGACATCCACAAGACATCCTCATCAATTATGAAGGAGCTCTGAGTACCATCCATTACACCCAATCAGCTGGAGAAATCACTGTTTTACCACCATTACCATTCCACTATTCATTAGGAAACCACATGCACACACAGACATACACCCATGAATCTGCACACGAATGCAGACAATGTGCCCGATAAGCCAGGATGAATATGGAGGAACTAAACAGTTCTCAGAATGCAAGAGGAACCAGTTCCAGTCCCTAGTTTATTCATGACCTGAATAGCACGCCTGCACAAACAAGCCCCGACTAATGTTAATTAAGCAGAAAAGAGCCTCGTTAGAGAGGGAAAATGGATTAATCCAAGGGCGGCTGGAAGGAAACGTTCGATTAGAGTTGGAACTTATAAGAAAAACATTGGCGAACTTTCATGCTTCAAAGAAAAGGCGAGTTTTGAAGAAACAAAGGGGTGGAAATCAGATGACAGGAGGATTTAGTTTCAATAAACCCGCAGTAAGGAAAGCCAGAGGAGCATCACTAGGCAGCGTTCTTCTGGATGTTTCGTGTAGTGGATCCCAAATGGGGGGTCATGAGAAGATTCAGAGAATGGGAGTGAAAAAACAAACATGGCAGCCTGCTGTATGTTACCACTCTGCACAGTTGCTATACTAGAGAGGTTTAACATTGATTGGTTTTCATCATCGGCGACTGAAAAGCATTCATCTTGATCTCCTAATCACATATTTTTACTGAATATTATTGTTATTAAAGCAACAATTTCATCTTCAGTGCTCAAGAATAACAGACTTTACACTGTTGATAAGGGCCACATGGACACATTTCTTTTATAATGTAACATTGGCTGAGTGGTGCATTAAAGCAGCCTTTATTTCCCAAGACTCACTTGAGTCAGTGGCTTTAAAGACACAATCATGCTTCCCTGTGACATGCTAGAATGAGGACAGGGGTTGTAGCAGACAAACCTTTAAGTGTATACATTTACTTATGAATTCAGTTCCTCCATCCAACCATTTTTTTTAAAACTGCTTATCCTTATCAGAGTCAACTGACATTGGGCGAGAGGCAGGGAACACCCTGGACAAGTCACCAGTTCATCACAGGGCTTGCACATCCCGGAGAGAACCCACCCAAACTCTGCAAAAAGAGGCCCAAGTTGGGGTTCAAGCCAGGAACCTCCTCGCTGTCCTGCCCCCATGCTGCCTCTGAACTCTTTTTCTTTCAAAATGTAACACAGTCTAGCTTTAAGGTTGGGAACAATTACATTAAAGCCTAACAGCAAGAACTGGATCCATTTGAAGGTCTGATCACATGAACACGTTTGATGATGGATCCGTCTTAAACCATTTCCTCCCGTCTAATCCAATCTCTCCGTGATATCTCCATCAGATAGTTGTTTGGAAAATGGAAGATCAATTAAAGAGGTGGAATCGAGCGGACAACAGCGGGAGCAGCAAAGATGAGAAGACATATCGGCTGAGAGGGGGGTCCATTCTGTAGCGGCTGTCGGAGAAGAATTGAAGGTCCGTCTACAGGTGCGCGTCGACTCCTTCGGAAAGCTGTCGGGCTGCATTTTTGATGCGGCTGCATCGCGCTTCATTATGCATGCCATATTGAACCAAACCGATAGGTAATCAAACCGAATCAAATATTCATTGGGACACATTTCGCTGGAGGCCACAGACCGACCCCCATTCAGAGCAACAGGGACACATCAAAGCCAGGAGAATGGGAAGCGGCACAAAGATTGAGTTTAGCCTGGAAAACATGAATTCAGAGGGCAGTGTGTTCTCAGTCGTGCCATACTTCATTGCAAATGAGAGTGATTTAATAATGTTAACACTGTGCTGAAAAGTCTGAGTCTGAAGGTAGTTATATTCGCTGTTACTACCTTTTCATCTGAGGAAGTCGTTCCCCTTTTAGCAACTCTTTGCATCTCCTAGCAACAGTGACTTTATCACTGTGGTTTTGTGTTCTCTGACAATGGAGCTGCTGTGAAGTCCAGCACGCTTTGTTTCTCACGTTCGCCCAAGATCTGTAATACAGATGTCCACTGGTCAGACCAGTCGAGGAAGGTGTCCTTCCGCAAAATGAGTCTGTGGTGGGTTGAAAATAAGACAAACAGTTGATGTCTATGAGCTGGAACAACTCTATCATCGCTGGCTTTCCCTTCATCAGTCCCCTCTGTGTCTTTGCCTCTCTAACTATGTCTCACTAGAGCACTTGCCTCTCACCCTTGGTCTATCTCGAGCTCTTTTATATCCTCTAGTGGGAAATCAAACACGTGCACGTAAACACACACACACACACACACACACACACACATTCACCATTCGGCAGCTGAAAGAAGCTCGTATCAGTGCAGCTCAGTCTTTCAGGTGGTAATTAGCAGTCATTGTTGTTCTTCTGCTAATCAGAAATCTCACAAACCAATGAGGGTCATTATCTCGCCATCAGGAAAAAGAGACCAGCCAAGCTCGGGGAAGATGCAAGAGAGATGTGTATGTGTGTGTGTGTGTGCTGTGTGATATGTATTATGATAGAGTTCACAGCCTTATCAAATAAAATGGCGAGATTGGATCTTTTTCAATCATTTGCATATAGAAGGGCTTAATATCAATTATGAGATGAAATTGCGTGATTGTTTCTTCCTCTGGCTAATTGCACCTTCAGACTTCCAGACACATTACTCTGAAAAAAAGAAAGAAAATAAAAGCTTTGAGGCGAGCCACGGTGTGAACAAAGAAGTGCTGAAAACGGTGAAGTTCAAAGGGTTAAACATGGCTGAATAGTTAGAAATGGGGGGGGGGGGAAAGAAATAAAAGGTGCATAAATGATCAAGTGGCCTCCAACAGCCAAAACAAGACGAGCTTTCATTGAATGAAAGGTAAATTTAATCATTCAGGCTATAATTTTCAAAAGAAGAATAAACAGAGCTGGGACAATATCTGTACATGTCTGTGTAATAAATCTGTTCTTGGATGGTTTTATTTTTTTTATAATTTTAATGTGGATTGTCTCTTTTTTTTCTCCGATAAACAAAACCTGTGCCTCAGACAATTTAAAGGGCATGATTGCATCTAAAACACCATCTGTCCACGGCGGCTTTCAAGCAACGTTGTTTAACTTCTTTTTGCTCAATAGTGGCCATCGCAGCCATATTGACATTTATGGGAAAATACTAAAATGGCTAAATGTTAACATCATGGCAGATGAATCATAAAGTCGGGGAACAATTCTCATTAATTTCAGTTAAATGGCAATATCTATCTACACTGTAAAAAAAAAAAAAAAATGTTCTTTTTACGGTAAAAAAAAACAGTCATCTATGAATGCCAGAATTTTATTGTAATAAATACGAATAACTTTTTCCAATATTATGGTAAAAGGATTGATTTTACATGTAAGCTTGTGCTTTATTCTAGATTTTACCACATGTATACAAGTTTTTTTTTTTCCATCAAAGGAAATGCTGTTTTGCCGTATAAATGACCATATGTACACCGTACAAAAAGGTTTTGCTATTATTTATTTGCTATATTAAGTCTGTCATTTAAAATACTATTTTATTATGCATAAATTCGCTTCTTTTAAGTTACATGGTGTTGCTCTGTAAAGAAACTGTGCTAAAAAGTGGCTACTATTGTAATTTAAGTAAATGTGAATGCTAAAATGTAATAGCGACGCAAGTAGAAGAGTATGTATAAGTCTGTGAACATTCTCATTAATGTCACTTATTTGAGCTAACGTTAGCCACCACATGCTAATGGTCATACCAGTCCAAATAAGAATGTAGCACCAAAACCAAGTATACTGAGTATATTGAGTTAGACAACAGCTTGTTTTATTTCTTATGAATTCATATTATTTGAAAGAAAAAAATAGTTTTCTTTATTCTCTGCAAAGGTACATAGTCAAAATTTTAACTGTCAAACTGTACTTGGAATATATCCCAAAGAACAAAACTAAACTTATGGGTTTTGGACTGGCTATTACACTATGTTGGAAGAGTATGCATGGGTAAACTATCATTGAGGATGTGGTTAAGGGAACCTTCGGATATATTGGTCTGGAAAAACTAAATTACGTTGCTAAGGGCAAGCGGAAAGATTTTGTCAAACTCTGGGAACCATACGTGAATATCATTAAAGATAGAAATATAGACTGAAAGGAAATTGTAAATTACATTGGGAAATATGTTATTGGTATTCTACCTTATATTGGTACAAGTTAAGTGAGTGTGTGTGCCCGTGTAATGTACAAACTTGGTCTTGAATATTCACATTATATTTTCCTGATGGACTGAAGAGAATGACTCACTTTAAATCAGTAACCAAGAAAATGATCTTACTCCAGCACTAGAAATAAATACTGAAGGTATGTACATATTGGGAAGATTATAAAAGAAAGTGAACGGATGCAAACTTTTGATAACTGTTATTGACGCTTTGCTGTTGACGTTCTGAAGCCAAAAACAGCTTTTTGACAGCACTCTAAATAAGTTAAATAAACCGGGGTGGTGTTTATGTTGACTCGCTAATACCACCAAATTAGTCTTATGCAATAATAATGAGATATCTGAACTCTTTAAATTGGTGGCTTGGAGAGTGTACATAGACATTCAGACACAAAGTACACCAAACATCTTCCAAGGACACCGTAAACTTCAGACGACTCCTCTGCCACTCTATAGAAATGCATCTTTAACAAGCAAATGTTTAAATCCCTTCCAGTTTACCATTTGTGTACTCCCCTCCTGCTGTTGATAACATAGCTTCGACCAAACAATCTTGAGATGAAGGTTACTGTGGATGAACCGGCATTCTAGATTAGAAGGGGATAAATAAATAATGGACTCAGAATGAGGCAACAAATTATGCTCGTCTCCCCAATTCAAATCAATGGCGTCCAATCTATATCGGCGTCCTTGGGATGGTGTGGTTTAGAGAGCTGGGGGGCATGATGGTGCACAACAAATTGCTGACTGTCATATGTGGTGGGATGCTGGTCACTCCAGGGAGCTGGCCGCCTGCTTTAATAGGGTGGTCAAGGTCTTTCACATGAACAGAAAGCCAATACAGGGACTCTGGGTAGAGAGGTCAGGAGATCGTTAAGCTTCTCTCGCTAATGCACTTTCTTTCTTGCTATGTTAAACGCTCAGGTATGCAATCTTGCCATTTCCATTAGTCACATTTTTCTCACTCATTTCCTTCCACCTTGTTCTTCCTCTGCTTACGTCTGCCCATTCCTCAACCCTTTTACTCGCTGGTGGAATAAGGCAGCCCATTGGACAGTGGTGCGCAGAGGTCGGCTCGGCCTCGCTTCTCATTCCACCTCTGGAGTGGATTACTAAATGGAAATGACCGCAGGGCTCACAGGTCCACCCTGATCAGCTCACAGCTCCTTCCCTCTCTCTCTCTCTCTCTTTCCCTGGCTGTCTCAAACCCCCGCTCTCTTTCAGAGGGGTGATGAACCCTCACCACGTCCCAGAGACCTTCATATACAGCTTGCCAGCCTCTGGTTGTTTGAATCCACCAGCTGTGGTTGTATCAATATTAGAATCAGTCTCCTCCACTGCGGTGCACAATGTTCACAGCATTTCTATGTGCGGGATTTATTTTTCATCTTAAAGAAGTACTCCAGAGATTTATTATTGCAAGTCCGTAAAGTTGGGGGACTTGCAAGAGATTTAAAAAAGAATGGTCGAAAGTGATGCAGACCCAGATATTCTAAGTTTTAAGTTACTATACTGAGCTCCAACTCCAAAATTCCCCATGATCCAAACACTCCCTGCTTAACAGCCGCATCTTTCAAACTCCAAAGCCAAAAGTTTGTAAGACGGTCTTTATGTTCGAAAGTTGAAGTCTCCAAACCCAAGCCGAGATAAACCTGATGACGTCACAAGAGCCGCAGAAGACATGCAAATGTTTACACAGGATGAGTTGCACGATTGGTAAACTGGCTCCAGACACTTTTAACATATGTGATTTTTCAGAGATTCAAATAGATCTGGTGTTTAGAAAAAGCCAACCCAGCCAATCAGAGCTTAGGCAGGATTAGGAGTGGGGACGTCATGTTCTTGTATGTCAGAGCCAGAAAAGCAGCGACGGCAAAAATTTCTGAAAGTGAACAAAGTCAAGTTAAAGGATTCATCTCACATTAACACACTGAAGTCTGTTTATTTGGCTAGCAATAGCTTATATGTCATGTGAAGCCTTTTGTGTTTCCTTTTGTGTTACTAGATTCAGGGTCAACTGGGAAACGGTTCAAGGTCACATGATGGAGGTATTAAGGAGAACTGGAATCTGAAACAAAACATACATAGGCAACATCTGCTGGATGCAACCACACTGTGCCAGCACTAGCATTGCGCTAGCTTTCAGTTTAGCTCTCCGCTAACTTGAATGGGGAGACCAAATACCAAATGGATCAAAGTCTGGTTCAAGACCACTTACTTGTCAATCAAAGCATCATTTATTTATGCTGTTTAACATAGGGGCTTATGGCCAGCTTCAGCAGTTTTTGGCACTTCCCGGCCTGTCGCTTGGTTTTGACAAGGAAGAAGAATCAGTGTGTGAGTGTGTGTGTGTATGCGGACTGAATCATTCGAAACTATGCCTGCAGAACAATTCAGATACAGCAATGTGCTTCAGTTACAGGACGAGAATACCACCCAAACCATTACTGAGGTGACCTCCTCCATCTGGCAAGATTCCTGTAATCCAAATAATGTAAAAATATGAAAATGATCTACAGTCTTATTCTTCCACAGTGTTTAATTGGAATGTTTTACATTCCCTTCTTTATTAGCTCTGTGGCTACTCGCTCCCTCCCTCAACCAGGGGGAAAAGAGAGAAGGGGGGGGACTGATTGAGGTTTTAAGGACTCAATCCCAGTTGAATTGCAATTGCAGAGGCTTTTAATTAGATAAAGCTTGGCTGGTTTGAACATATACTTTACAGCCGTGTCAGGCTAAAAGGGTCCACGTGTCGTAAATATCACCCGAGACATTAATAGAATTGAGATTAGAGGGCAGAATGTGTGGATCAGCGTAAAACGGCAGCCAGCGGTGGGACAACTTCATGCAGTGTGCTATTTATAGCTGCTAAAATGGACGGCTCCATTAATATAAGGCTTACCCTTTCTGGAAATGTAAATCACCGGGGCCATGGCTCGACGTGCGTGTTATACAGCTGCAGTATGTCAGAGCTAACAGTACGGTGTCTGTGATTTACAGTGGTCTGGGTAAAGCAAAGAAGATTACTTCAGTCTTGCGCGCTATCCTCACGGACATCTGGCGCGCTTTAAGTCAATACGCTATCTTTGAAATGTTTCCGAAAAATGACTAATCATCTGAGATGAGACATACGGCCGCAAAGGATGTATATTTTAATTGCACGCTTGTTTGAGTGTTTCTCAACAGACTCGAATAAAAACAAAGTGGTATTAGTGGCACATTGAGCCCTGTCACTCATCTGCTTTCTTTCACTCCTGCCCTTGATGTTTATATTATTCACACACGGAGACAAAGCGAGGCAACACCAAAAGATGGAGAGAGGGGGGGGTGAGATCAGATCGCAGCCTCAGTGGACACTTCCTACAAGGCCAAGGTCTGATCAATAACCTCCACATTTCAAAACTGCATCAGATTAAGTCCAACATGTCTTGTTTTTAAAAAAAAACACAGGCTTTAATTGAGAAGCATCTCACGTCGAATCAGAGGGCTCATGTCTGTTCTTTTTGAAATGACTTGTCATTTTCTCTCTCTTTCTCGAGCATATCAGCGTGCTCCTTTTCTCTCTAATCCCCCCTCCCTCTTTCTTTCTTTCTTCCTCTCTCCATCGCTGACTGTGTGAGCTCTGCGTACAGCTCAGGTACTCTGCTACTGTACACCCCTGCATACATGTAACCGTATGACTCAGAGGCAGGAACCTTCAAGATTTGTACATTAATATTATCATCAAACTGTACTCACTGTACCTGTGTGTTTTCAAGGTTTAAGCTCCACGAAGCTTTTGTAGTTTTGTTTGAAATATCTCCTGCACAATTTGTTTCTTTTTGTGTGATTACAGGTAGCTCAGCTCAGCTCGGCTCAGCTCAGTCAGCTGCCTCTTAACGATTGAGTCCACTGCAGCAAACACGTCTGCACTGTCGCTTTTTATATATAAAAACTAAAAACTGTAATTCCTCGAGCGGCCACTTGAGGCTGGCTGCAGAAGTAAGTCAGTCTCCATAAGTCCCCATGTTAAAATGACTTCACAGCAGAAATAAACATGTTTACAGCCTGGTACAAAAAACAGTTTTGGTCTCTATAGCTAATTTCCCCGTTCATAACAACTGTACTGAGGGTGAATTTGTTTTAACTCACCAGTTCAAATTATATTAAAGCTTAAAGTTATGCATAATTAACAACTGACTGCTTGATTGTCATATTCATATATATAATGACGTATGTCACATGAAATAGATCTGTCAGCATGGTAAACAAATAATTAAAAAATGATCTATGGGACATATATTGTACATATATAGTGGGCTTCTGTTGGAATTTGCTGTGCGGGGTGTGAGATGTGAGTACTTGCCGCACTCATTGGCCACTTCATTACGCACACCTGCACAATCCCAACACAACAGCTCTGCAGTACAGTAAATTTTAAAAGCCTCGAGACATTATAACCGTCATAAAGGTGGATTTTATGGCAGAGCTGCTGTATTGAGTTGCAGTAGATTGTACTGTACAGGTGTACGTACTTAATGTGGCCACTGAGGATATGACAAGCGGATCAGATACGATGCATTGTTAAAGATTAAACTAACCAAAGTGGCAGCTGCAAAGTTAGATACTTCCATCTCTTAGTAATCAACCAATAATATAGGAAATGATCATGTAAGCTAAAGGTTTTTACCACTGACTGTATAAAACATGGATGTATGTGAAGTTAAGACTGTGTTGGTTCCGGCCACCGCCATGTTTGTAGTCCTGCTTCTTCTAAATGTTGGCAAAGACGTGGACCATCGGTAGACTGACTGGAGAGTGATTCGTTTTGTAGCCAGCCTCAAGTGGACGTTTGAGGAACTGCAGTTTTTGGCACTACTGCTTTGGCTTCACTTTTTGGCCACAGTTGCCAGGCTACTGCCTGATCAATGATCAATACAGTAGGAATATTTTGACCTTTTTGGGCCCTCAAATAATTATTTCAATGAAACCATTCGAGGTGTTTAAAGGGGGAAATGTCTCTTTAACTCTAACTACTAACACATCATGGACATCTGATGGACAGACACAACTAGACTTTTCTGTAGGATGGCGGTTTAATCTTGATAATAACGAGTTGTAATTTACACATTATTATATATGTAAAAATGTATGATGAGAATCTGAACAGCAACTAGTGACTCTAGCTGTTAAATTAAGGTAAAGTGGACGTAAAAGTACACCATTTACCGCTGATGTGTAGTGGAGTAGATGAATAATTGCATACAATTAAAATAATTAAGTAATCAAGTACTTTAAATTTTTTGCTTTAAGTGCAGTACTTGAGTAAATGAACTTTCCACCCGGTATTTTCCACACTCAAGCTGTTACATAAACAGAGTGACGCGGTCAATGTAATGACTTTGCAGAGCTCCGCACACTGAACTCTCTTCCACCATATGGTGACCTTGGTACACTGTGGGCCTCAGTGGGATGACAACAATGCAGATTCATACATAAACAGAGGACAAATGTACAGATGACAGTCCAGGCAATGACGCAGAGGATCTAGATGGAGGGAGAGCTTTAAAGGGAATATTACCGTCACGACTCTCAGGTGAGTGATAATGTGTTTTTAAAAGGAAATGCGCATTTAATGCTGAACAATATACGCATATATATTATCTCACACCAGAACAAAGAGGTTACACCACGCGGAAAGGCTGAGAATGACTCTCAACAGGCCAATTAGGAAGCAACGTATCCATTTCTACTAGTGCAATGAACACAGTGATATAACTAATATAGACGAAGGAAGAAAACACATAATTTGCACAGTGGAAATAAAGCCTTAATAAGAAATGCTCGGACCAGGAGTGCACTATGATTAGAATATAAGGACAGGAAACTAAAAACGAGCAGCTGGTGTATGAGGCGTAATGAAAATAAAATGTTAATATGAATTTTTCATGGAGGAACCTGTGTGACAATTGCCTACGTGTGCATTTTGCGGGCTGCTATACATTATTCAACAAGAGCGTGCGACTTAAGACGGGGAGTTTATTACTAACATTTCACTCGAGAAAAGGCAGAATTTGATTAGATCTATGAATAAAAATGATGATATAATTATGTATAAATAAGCCAAAGATGGAGGAGCTTCACATTTGAAATCCACAAGCGGGCTTAAGTTGCTCTTTGTGCTTTCCGGGACTCGATCTCTTAAATCTCGCGGATGTGTTCACGGAACACAACAGAGTGAAAATCAGAGCAGATTTACCAAATGACTGCATCATATAAACCTGCAGAGAGCAGCTGCAATATTAAAACAGAAATAAAACAGATAAAGAGCTCTTAGCGGTTGAACAGGGGGGAAATAAACCTGAGAGCAACAACAGTAATTATCATTAAACACCAACACGCACAGTTTTGGTTTGCCACATTTCTGTCATCACGCAGCGTTTTGTGCGTTAATGTCTCTCCGTCATGCTGTATTTTATTTTTACCTAGCTGTAATTATCTGCTAGTTTCACCATGATGAAAAGTATAAATCTGGATTTCTGTGAAAAACTCATTAAAAGTAATTTTTTGTCAGAATTTTTTAAACTACAGAAGTTTTTAATTTATGCTTCTCGAGAGATGCACCAATGATTTCGCTTTATTTATACATTTTCTAGTGCAACAATAAATACTCCACATCGAAACGAGACCATCACAATTTAATTAAGATGTTGTTATTTTTAAATACAATTTAAAAATATGTTGCTCTGCACTTTTAATTTTACACCTGAAGTTTAACTAAAAGTTTCTTTCTGTTCACTTTGGAACTATTTAATCCATCTCTGAAGGCCTGTTTCTAACGGACCGTGTGATATTAACAATTTGTTGGTGTTTTTTTGTGAAACAGAGTCTGAATATTTCATTTAATATATCCAGTCAAATCTCTCTCTCTTCAACTCAACTGATCGCGGCAGATGAGCGCCCACCAATGCTCGAGATTTCTGCCTGTTTAAAAGGAGTTTTTCCTCGCCGCTATCGCCAAGTGTTTGCTCATGGTGGGAATTGTTGGGTCAGTAAATATTATATAAAGAGTACAGTCTGGACCTGCTCTGTGTGGAAAGTGTCATGAGATAACTTTTCATTGTCATTTGGCTCTATATAAATAAAACTGAATTAAACTGAAGTGAGTTAAACAGAGTTGCGCTAAGCTGCTATTTTGATATTCTATGCTGACAATCTTAAATTAAAACAGAATATGAACCAGAAAAACTCTCCTGGAACTTTTGTGAGTTGGGTTAAGTGATATTTTATATTTCGTTGTGTGTTTTTACCACTAAGTTTCTAAAAACGTGCAGGGGCGCTAGCTAACTTTGGCTAATGAACGCATGAACACTTAATATAAAGGTGAAACTTGCAGTAAAATGCCATTTACTTCTGTAATATAGCATATTAAAGCATGGTTCAATGTTTATTCATATATTTATACTATACATTAAATTATTACATTTGGCAGCCAGTGCAAAGTTTAAAGTGGCGCACCACCGAATGACATGATTAAAAAACAGTGCTTGTTAGCTGTACAGTTAACGGTTACAGTGGATAAGTAAAAAAAAAAAAAAAAACAACATATAAAAAATCTATAAATAAATAATTACATGAGATTTCCCACCACCTGCAGCTCATATTGCATTTGGTGTCTATGAAAACGTGAATCTGTTACTGACACTTGCTGGCTAAACGGCTCTTTTGTTTTGCATTTGCAGAAACGGCGGACCCCGCCACTAACTCAAGATATATGACACGTTTAACGATAAAAGTTCACTGTATAACGAGTAAAACGATCACAAAATTGTCCAAACAGTCTTTTTCAAAGTAAGTGGAAACTTACAAAGCACAAAGCAAGCTTTTTTTCCCCTTGTAAAGTACCAAAGTTCGACAGCCGAACGCGTTTTTTGTAACGTTCTCTCTCTCTCGGTTCAGGAGAGCCGCATATAAATCACGTTTTGTAGTGCTTGGATCAGCGCCACGTCCAGCTGAGGTCCGTGTGACCTCCAGTGTCTCCTGCACCTGTTTTCCACATCCCCTCTGTGCAACGGCATCCCTTTATATATCAAAGTTCAAAAGCAGTCTTCAGGCTGTGACTCCCCTCTTTCCCCGTGAAAGCAACTTACTTTGGCTGCTTCTGCACTATGTGGTCGTTCTCTGTCAGTCTTTCTCTACTCTGGCTCGTAATGTAAACTGACCGTTGTAGCTACCTCCCTTCCTGTCAGTCATCGCTCTTGGCAGTGCGACCGGTCTTGCTCAGCACCGAGTTAAGTTCGCTCAGCAGATTAGGCGGCATTAAACCCTCCCGGCCCAGAACAGGTCTCTTGCCGATGGTCTTACAGCCGCTCTGAGAAGGAAGGGGCAAAGGCATGGGCTGCATGTGTCTGGACGGCAGCGTGGAAGTAAAGCGTTGAGGCTGGCAAGCGTCCACGGAGCGTCTTCTGTGTGGGTTTTCTGGGGCCTTGAACATGTCAATGAGCTTCGGGCTGTTGGCCGTGGTGCTTGTCTTGTGGTGGAGAGCGGCGTCCTTGGTGGACCTCGCGTTGACATCGTCGAGAGATATTCTCCTGTCTGTCAGCTGTGGGCAAATATGGCAGATTAAGATGAATTGCAACGGACTGGAATTCAAGTCAGGTCATTTTTCATGTCGGGAGAGTGGCAAATTAAAACATTTATACTAACATGGAAAGTTATGTGATGAGTACTACTAAAACAAGACAAGGAGTCTGCAGCCTGGCTGTGATTTGAGCTAAATGTTAACAGCAGCATGATAAAGGCTAAATTCCACTTGTGCGCCGCGATCGGCAGGAAGTCAGACACAGAAAGAGAATCCGGTTGAGTTTCAAAATAAAGCGTAAAAAAAAAAAACAGCCAAAGGAAATCAAATTAACTCTGCGGCTTCAAATTTACATATTTCGAAGCGCGTAAACTATTTTTTCAATGAAATCGTAAGCATTAGCTGTCATGCCAAGATGCCACCTGCTCTTCATTTTTAAGAGCTAACCATTCATAAACTTGAGGGCCTTCAGGAGCAACTTGGGGTTCAGTATCTTGCCCAGTATATTATATTCATAAAACTTCTTGTGATTGTTTTGGCACCTGTTTGCTGAAATTGTTGCTGTGTGTTGAACTCTTCTGTCCTTCGGTCACAGCTGCAGCAGCTCTGGAGGGTTTCTGATCGGCGACTTCCTTTGAGCTAACGCTCTTTGGACAGAGGTCGGAGCCATACTGTGGACACAACAGCAGAAATCGGTGATCAGCAGTAGTCACGTCGTCATTCTTTGCCTTCGTAAGTGACATAAAGTAAAAGGGTGATACGCATATAGATGAAGACGCAGTATGTGGGGCTGTTTCTTTACTTTTCTGAACAACGTCCCGCCGTTTCCCTTCATCATCTCACCTGCTACAAAGTAAAGACGCCACGGGACATGATGTATGGGCATGAGCTGCTGTTTTTGGCCATGCTAACACGGGCGATATAGAGTCAGAGGGTGACGATGCTCCGTCCGACTGTGTTCTGATCTCTGGCTAAACTTTCTCTTTAACGACGTCTCCTTTTATATCACTGTGACCCCTCGACACCTCTACAACCGTCTGTCTTTAACAAATCCTCATTTCATCGCTGCTAGGGCCTGTCCTTGGACCTTTACACCCCCTCCCCTCCTTCAACCCTCCAACACCACCATCCACCCCACCTTGCTTCAAAATTAGGTCCTCCATCGGTGGTTGCTATGGAAACTGTCGGGAGTACAATGCTCGCTAACAGGTAAAGAGAAAGGAAATCAAGAACACTGAGGCGCTCTCTGTCTACACTTCCTCTCTGCCCTTCCCACAAAGTCCTGTGTCCTTCCCACGAGCCTCGGCGTTTGGAAGCTGACAATCCTGATATTTAGCAGCTTTGGACGGGGAATCCTAATATTTTTATCCGGGCTCCAGTCTGCTATAGATTTAGTTGTTGCAGAGCTGAGAGCTTCTGCAGAAAGTCACTGAAATAAACACCTTGAAACAACAACAACAACAGACAAAAATTGGCTTTTTAGATCAATCTCTTGACAGTGTTGCCCTTTTTTTTTTTACTCACTAACCCAAACTAAAGCACTAAAAGGCTTTTACAGTAAGCACCTGTGATAAACAACACCGCGCTCCCATAAAGGAGGCTGAGCACAGGGCTAATACAGACAGAGCCCATGAAATCTTCACTCACGGTTAGATATTTAGTATTTTCTTCCTTTTCGGACGAGTGCGACGCTCGAGTTAACGTCATTTACTTGGAAATGAGCAGAAAATAGACACGTGTATTTGGACTAATGAGGAATCCAGTTGGGTTATTTCACTAAGCAGTTGCGGGAGTGGAAAAAATAATGCAAAAAAAATGTGACACATCCGGAGCTGTTCTCTCCCAGTGTTTGCTTTGCCTTGCATTATTTATGTCATATGTGCTGTGTCAGCGACTGACAGCGACAACACTTAGCTGTATCTTGGGGCTAAGTACCACAATGTGATTGTTATGGTCGCCTTGACCTTATTCTCACAGCTTTTCCACATAAAATGATTTATGTTATTGCTGAGTGACCTCGAAAACTTTACAGTTCTTTGCCTGTTCATGTATTTCATCTGCCTAACAGCACAATGGAAATGGATGATTGGAGGAAAATATGATTTATCATATCTCCTTGTTGTGCGGATGTGGATTGTAAAAGATGATTTATTCCGGCTCCGTAATCGAGTGTGTTTTTCATCTGAATAATGAAGGGAGGGGGGGAGGATGCGTCTGTGGTGTGTGTATGTCACATTCGCTGATATTTTTGGGTTGCTAGACGAACAGGGAAAAAAAGGGTTAGAGAGAGGATGCACTGCACTCCCACACTCACCTCATCCCTCATTAAACTGCTTCATCAAGCTTCTGCGCGAGCGCTACGTCGTCTTACCTTCATCCTGATGATGTCCGTCACCCAGCTGACCTGCGCCTCCCTCCGCTCGCAGCAGAAATGCCTGAGGAGGAGACACACACTTTCACACTGATCTTTAACCAGGTGACTGGATCTGGTGAGTCACAGGACTGGACACGGTTTATTGATCACTCTAAACAGACTTGACAATATGCACGCTAACTGCCAGCACCTGTGATGACATGAATCTGCACAGGTGAAGCCTTCGTAGCAGTGACTAACAACCTACTGTATTCTGATTTTCAGCTATTTCTGTCTCTGCTATGTGCTCGTGTACATCTACAGTGTATGAATGCTATTACTGAAGCCTTCTGAGGCAGATTTATGATCTGTGAATTTGGGATCTATAAATAAAGATTGACAGTGTAGCAAGGTCTTTATCTGTTGAGCACACACTGTAGCGCTGAAGGTGCAGAGTAAACAATACATATTACATTTTTAATTAGATTTTTCTCTTCTTCTCATCTTTCCTTCCAGATGACAAATTAAATTTTAAACTACAAGAAAATATGACTGCTTTCAAGCTAACGACGCTAGCAGTTCTGCGAGGCTGCACATCCGCAGCAGCATGCTAACATACTAAATGTAGTTACCATGTTCCTTATCTTAGTTTAGCATGTTAGCATGTTAATATTTGCTAATTGGCACTAAACATATGTTGAATGACATACCGACCTAGCCATGCTAGCAACTCTGTGAGGCTGTACAGCAGGACTTTAAGCTAAATGCATGCTAATGCGTGCTAACATGCTTACAATGACAATGCTAATATGTGGAT
Organism: Protonibea diacanthus; assembly: GCA_028641955.1. Taxonomy (NCBI): domain Eukaryota; kingdom Metazoa; phylum Chordata; class Actinopteri; family Sciaenidae; genus Protonibea; species Protonibea diacanthus. The sequence goes on from CM053998.1 coordinate 7,028,790, forward strand.
GATCAAGTTTTACCATGTCCTCTATCTTAGCTTAGCAATTTAGCATGCTAATATTTGCTAATTAGCACTAAACACACATGCTGAATGATCAACCATTGTCGCCATCCTCGGAGTCTTGTTGCTAGCATGGCTAGGCTATGGTAAACAAGAAAACATATGTAAGAAATGTCTACATTCAAGCTAACAAGGTCATGCTAGCATCTCTGTGAGGCTAACTAGCCACAGTGGGGATTTAAGCTAAATTCTAACATGCTCCAATGACAATGCTAATATGCCTATCACCTCACATCACCCTTGCCTTCCTAGTGTAAAGGAGAAACAACACTTAAAGGGCCATGTCTAGTCAGTATTTGGGTATTTGGTTTGTCTGCTCTGGGCTACTGTAGAAACACAGTGTTTCAATATGGTGGTCTCCATGAAAGAGGACCCGCTCCCACTGTAGATATAAATCAGAATTTTTAAGTAACGAAATAAAGATCATAGAATCATAGTTATGAATATTCTATTCCATGTCTGCCTTAATCTTAAAATACACACTGCACATAAGAATAAATGTACACCGTCATCAGAAATGTTATGAGTAGCTAGCTCTTCTCTTTCTCTTTTGTGACAGTGGATATAATAGTTTAAATAGAAATGAAATAAAAGAGAGCGAGAGCAGCCTTTCACCATCGCTAATATATTTTAACTGTGCTCATGGCCCCTCTGCTAATCCACTTGGATCATTACAAAGTGCTTTAACTTCAACTTTTTATCTCTGTCCCACTTGACTCTTTCCATTTTAGAGATATTTTAAGTGGAGAGGCTAAAAGTCGCACGTCGGTTATTGAACCTGGAGAACGTCTGCGCGGCACTCACCATTGCTGTTTGTCAGCGTAGACTGTGAAGCCCCAGCTGAAGAGAGAATAAGAAGGACACGGGTCAGATTTTGGTTCTGCAAACTTCAAAATTCACAATGTCCTGCATACCAAAGACAATTCCAAAGGTATTAAACATGTTTTTGTGAAAGGGAGTGGGATTTTTTTTTAAGCATTCAACACCCAGAACGAATAAAAAAATAAACATAGTTGAAGATAGCAGCAGGTCAAAACCTTTTCATTAAAATGCAAAGACAAACGCTCGGTGCTAAACAGTGGAATTAATTAGATTCATCAGTGCAGTTCAGGCCAGCATGTTTATGCACGGGCACACCTCAATATGCCCGGGGCTAAAAAAGCACATGCAGCTCACCTATATAAGCCTTAAAATACATGTTGATGATGCTGAATGCTTAAAAATACAGTGCATGCGAAGTTAGCGCACATGAATATGTGTTAATTGTGAGACGCTGCAAGCTAAACAAAGAGATCTTCCCACACAGTGAGATTTTTTGCATGTTCAACAGTGAATATCTTGCCCATGTGTGCGCGTTCCAGTGTGAATTAACCTGCACAGAGGCAGCACGGGGTGGAGAATGCACCTTCACAGTCGTGGCTGAACAGGAGCAGAGTAGTGGGGGAAGAACAAAGTGAGGAGAGAGGGCAGAGATGGAGAGCCCGCAGCCTGGAGCACCACTCCTGTGAGTTAAGGCAGCCGATCCAACCCCGCAGTAGGCCGCTCACAGATAGACCTCTGCCTAATGAGGTACTGGAGCGCTGCCTCTCCTAACCCTCTCGCTATGACTCTCTCTGCTCTCCTCGGCACTCTGTCTTTATTTCTTTATTCACCGTATCACTTCTCCCACTGCCCACTCGACAGTATTTCTATGATACCGCTCTGTATCATTCCTTCTGTCCGTCTTCCTCCCTCTTTCTCTCTCTCTCCCTGTCTGTCTGTCTCTTATCCAGTTTTTCCTCCCCCGAAGGACGCCGTAATGCAGACAATCGTTCGCCTGACTCATTTTTCACGCTTCCTCACACTCGAAATTCCGACACGGGGGGAAAATTATGAGGAATTATAATCGGGTAATGTGAAATATAGAGTTTTTACTTCTTTGTTTGACCAACAGGAAACCGCTGAGGGTTTGGCATGTGTCATAAATTATAATAACAGGAGGATCATTAAAATAAAAACAGCGGCAGCGATGTTTTCTGTCCGCTTGATAATTTGTATTTGTTAAAATGCGATTACATTTAATCAATTTCATTACGGTGAAAAATAAGATGGGGTCAGGAGTGGCTCGGGTATGTATCTAGTTATGTAAAACTCTAAGGACGATTAACTCAGGCGTAAACTGCACATGCACACGATTACTGGGAGAAGAAGGTGTTAAAATTTGTTGCATTGTTGTTTTATTGGCACAGAGAGAGAAATGTTTGACAGCTTATCGTCCACATTTCTGTAATATCTACATCACAATATTGCCACAGATAAATAATTGCACTTTGCAGGAGCCCAAACTTCAAAACCATGAGCTGTTAGACTGGATTTACTGTTCCAGGTTTTTAATCGGAAACATATACAACATTTGATAGCTCAATACTCACCGTGGAAACAAATTAACTTTTAAAACATGGCTCCGAAGACGCCATAACTCACAAAATAGCTGCATTCAAGCTAACGCTTTTGTGAGGTTGCACTTAGCCATAGCTAACATCCTCATCAGCATGCTAACATACGGATGTTTAGCATCATTAAATACACACCAAGTGCAACATTTACCATGTTATTTATCTTAGTTTAGCATGCTAATAATTTAGCTCTAAACACACATGCTAAATGACCAACCAATGTAGCGATCCTCAGAGCCTCGTTGCTACCATGGCTGCATCCAAGCTAACAAGATCCATCAGCCATGCTAGCAGCCCTGTGAGGCTTTATAACTAGCCACAGTGGCGCTTTGAGCTAAAGTCAGCATGCTAACACGCTCACAATGACAATGCTAATATGCTGGTAATTAAAATTCACTATGTGAAGTTTAACATGTTAGCATGCTAATATTTGCTAATTAGCATCAAACACAAACGTGAATCATCAGATAAATTAAGATATTTCAGTCAAAGAATATTGCCACAAATGATTATTGAATTTATTGCTCCAGGTTTTAATTGTATGCTTGTATCGTGTTGTTTTTATCCACATGCAGCATTTGAATGTGGAAACATCGCTTTGAAATAAAATATAAAAATACTGTCCACGCACACAGCCACAGGGATCTACAGTTATAATTGCTTCTGTCAAAGTACTGCTTCGATCTTACACATTACATGTCAAGAAAGAGAGCTGTTCAGTACTTTAAAAGTTAGATTTAGTCTCAAACCTTCATGTTCAGCTGACAACAAACATATTATTTGCAATCTTTTTTCCTTGCTTAGCCTCCTTTCTTGGGATAAGGTGAGATCTTGAACAGTTTGACAGAAATCTACCTGATGGATTTATTTTTTTAGTATTTAAGAAGTTAAATATGGTTCATCTTCGGCTGACAACATATTATTTACAACCTTTTCTTGCTTAGTCTCCTCTCTTGTGGTATGAAGAGTGTTTGAAGTTTGTAATCACATTATGTTTAGTACAACAAAAACGTAATGATACTTATTTCCAGGTGATTATATGTTAATAAATATTATATTCAGGCTCTGAAATCTTACAACACTGGACCTTTAAATCTTCTCTCATTCACATGCGTTCAGATTTAGTGAGAGGAGTTTACCTGGGTGGAGGTTTGAGCTTTCTCTTCAGGCCCAGGTAACATTTGACAGACTTGAGTTGGATCGCTTTCTCTGCTTTAGTGCCCTGCAAACGAAAAAACAACAAAAAAAAAATCTGAATATAAAATAAAAACAACCAAAAACACACATCAAACTCAACATAACCACATAAAAATAAAATGAGACAAACTATCTGTGCAGGCAACACGACAATCAATCTGAATCATTACCAGCAAAACTCTTTTTTTCTTTTTTTTTTCCAGGCGACAAAGGAAGAAGAGAACAAAGCGGACAAAATCAAAGTTATAGCTTGCATCTGACACCCACACATCACAGCCCACCACCCACTCGCAGTTTCATAATTTGTGCTAAATACAGACCTGGAAATAATCGCAGAGGCCAGAGAATATCAATTAAATTTCAGTAACACTTCTAATTTTCCTTTGAGTTTAAGCAGTAATTAGCCGCGTTCCTGATATTTAGAGAAGCTCTCGGTGAAAGAAACCCCTACACGCAACACCAACCCTCACCATTTTCCCTCTTCTCTACACTTCTGCCCCTACTGCCAGAGTTACTGCACCTCCATCAATTATTAACACTTCCTCACACTCCTTTACGAATCCCATGTTTCAAACTGCAGAAATGTGCTGAGAAGAAAAGCCCTCCAGGGATCTCGGGCCTGCTGGTCCTCTCTGAAGCACACACACACACACACTGTATTCTTCCTTTCTCGAAAGAGAGAGGCGAGTGGGAAGTCCACGCAACCGTCGGTATGTTTGATTTTCCTCCTTAATTCAAAGATTTGGATCTCGGAGATGGACACGTCGCCAGGGAGATGAAGCAGAGAGAGTTTAGGTGGAGTTAGGTTGCAGTTATGTAGGCGCCATCCTAACACATTTTGGTAATCGTCAGTTCTATCACCCTTTAAAATTCCCCCGTGATGCCGAGGCGCTCTCTCTGCTCGCCCGTTACTTTGTGTTTGCAGGCGGGAACCGGCGGTGGTGGCAAGTGTTTATAGAAGATGTGGCAGTAGATTAAGCTGAAAATAAAAGTGTGCTTACTTTGATATCTCTGTAGAGCAGCAGCTTCTCTGCACGTAGCACAACATATTTGTCCTGGAATTTGTGCCCCGACAGCAGTTTGGAGGATCCGTCGCTGAACTTCAGGTAGTCGCTTTTTATGAACTGCTTTTGGTCTGCTTTAAAACACAATGAAACGTGTGAAAGAGACACATTTTCTAGCGGTTAGTCAGTGTGATCAACATTTTTATAAATATCCTTGATTAATACTAAGAGTCATAATAGTTTGGCTTCTTTTTTTTAGTTTTATTTCATTGCTAATTGGACAAACCTTTAGACTCAAGTTTGAATACAACAAGGTCAAGATGTCTGGAAACTTCACTTTTATCAGACAAACTTCAGTCTACAGATTAATTAAAGCATCCCTTCAATGAAATTGCTAGACATGTTCAAAATTTGTTTGTTTGAACTGATTATAGTTAGTTAGTTATATAACATTCAATGTTTAACGCACAACTGAACTGAACTAATGGTTGTGTCGGTTGTTCTACTTTCATACCACTACTTAAAGTAGTAGAAGCGGTGTGCTGTTATTTTAAGCTAGTTGTTTCAATCTTCTATCCATTAGTTTTAGCAATGCGCTATTTATCCTCAACTAAGAAATAACTTTAACTTTTAGCTATCAGAACCAGCTAACTACCCCTACCGCTAACCACTAGCTAACCATTCGTTCATTTGAGCTAACTGTTTATTCATGACTATCAGGTTACTCATGTTAGCTACTTTCAGCTATTTCAACAGTTTAGACATTACTTTAAGCTAGTGAGTTTGTTAGCTACTTTCAGCTAACTAGTTCAATGTTAGCTACTAACTATTTCAACAGTTTATCGATTGCTTTAGCTAAGTAACTATTACAACTCTTCATACATTACTTTTAGCTAACTTAATATTTTAATGGTTGCTTGCTTTGGCTAAATAAATATGTAAATTGTTAATCCATTAGTAGCTAACCAACTATTTCAGCTGTTTATCTGGCTAACAGTAACTGTTTACCAATCTGTTTCAACTATTTATCCATTACTTCTAACTATTTCAACTGTTTCAACTGTCTTTTTTTAATTAATTAAGCTACTTTACACTTTCTCCATTTTCCCCTAGTATACATGTAATCAACAGATAAACATGTAATGGAAATAAGGTGTCGCAGTCCTACAATGAGCAATCACATGAAACCAATGCATACATACAGAATACATACTGTTTAAACTTTTATTTTAAATTTTGTACCGTTGATTGCATTACTGTACCTTTCCCATCAGTGGCTTTTTTTGCCCCTGAAAACTTCTTTATAACAAGAAAGGCAGAGCTCGGAGAGTCCAAGTTACTCCACTCCAGCACCTGCTCGAGAATCTTCTCGCTGTGGTGCAACGGCCGCTCTGTTGAAAAATAAAAGACGCTTGGATCAGAGGGACGAGCACGACTGACAGCTAGATCTCAGAGGAAAATCTGGTCTTACGAGTTAAAAATGCATGAGACAAAAAAACCACAATCTCGCATAAAAAAAATCCATGACTAATTCCAGTTAACCAAATAACAAAATTATGTTGTTGTTCTCACCCATTTTCATCACAGAGCAGTTTAAATTATCTCCAGCATATCAGGACCTGATTATAAAAACACACTCATGTGCAAAATAGACCTATTATCTCTTACTAATTGGTGAACAGGGTACATGCTATCAGCCAACAACAACAACAACAAAAAAAGAGAGATAATTTTTGTACCACCACCCTTGCTCTGATGCCTCCATCTCTACACTCCCCTGTTTTTCATAAGCGAAGGAGGTAAAAAGAGCCACAATGGCATAACTTATTCATAACAGTGGGCTTATCTCCTCTCTGGAATCTCTGCAGACCCAGGCCATGGAATTAGTTCCTCATTTCCCAACAAATATTAGCTCCCCTTTTCTGCCTATTGTCCTCGATAACAGTGTTTATCTGTAGCTATCCTCCAAAACGGCTAATTAACGCACTTTCCCTCCCTTCTTTATGGTTTTATGAGCAAAACCTGTCACGCTACCGCCTTCAAAATAGCTCGACTGTTTACTACTCTTCCGCAGACATATTGTCTTGCCATGGAAAATGTGCTGAACCGTCGGCGAATATATTCAGTATTCAACACACCTTGGTGAAGAAGAGGACGTCGTGTCCTCTGTAACTTTGCGAGGAGGGAAAACAAACATAAGAGCGCAGCGGCGTAAACTCTCAGTGAACTGATGAAAAGTGTACAGGCAGGAGGGGGGGCCGCCAGCTAAGCAACTTCACGACAAAAGCTCAACTTTGACTTCCCCCCTTGCTTCCTGCGGTATGATCAAATGCTGGTGTGCGAGGTGCGGGGGGTGCCATCAGTGCATATTAATTGCGAGATGAGGTGGGTCAGCTCCCCAGGTTGATGGCGCAACAAAGACGGAGGTAATTTATGACATACGATGGCCGAGGTGATTAATTAATGTGCATATCATCATCAAATTGACGACGCTTGGCTAATTTCTCAGTGTGCGTCCACGTTCACGGACACTGGTTCATTAGAGAGAGAGAGAGAGAGCGTAATCTTCTCATCACGAGGAAGTGTGATCTTCAGATATGCCCTGGACGAAAATGGCCATTTAAATGGTGATGTGAAGCATCAATCCCTAATTGGATGTAGATAAGAGTTTAAAGCCAAGGCTTTTATAACTGCGAGATGTGGGAGTTCATATTTCATGACAAAATCCTTTAAACTTATAGAAAACAGCTTATTTTAGGTATAATCATGCAACAGGTGACTGCTTTTGTATAATCTAATGATAAGAAATCTCTTGGTTAAACTTGAGAAGAAGCACATGTGCAGTCGTGACGGATCAATTAAAAGAAAAACCGCAGCTGATCGCAGCCTGAGACTGGATTTGGAGAGACATATGATAATAAATAGTGATATTAAGACAAAACTGTGGCAATCATTTTCAGAGAGAAAACATAATCACATCTGTCAGGTGTCCAATTAAAGATGAAATGGATTTCTTGACCCCTCCGTCTAACGAAAAAGGAAAAAACGTAGTATCTGTGACTGAAGACGCTCTTCTAGCTGACTGAAATGAAATGCTTGTTTAATTTCTTTAAATGAATTGAAGTGGTAATTAGATGAAGAGGATTTTTATGAACAGAAACACGGTGCAGGGGAGTGTTCATCAACTGAACCCCAACCAAAAACTGACGCTGTGTTTATTACCGACTCCTCAGATTGATCTTGTGACACCCATCTGTGGTTAAAGGTCCAAATGAATACTCTGCCTCTCAAACATGTAGGAAACACTGTGGCTGCCAAATAATTGACATTAAAAACAAAAGTCCATATCTAGATCAGTGTTTGGTTTGTCTGCTCTGGGCTACTGTAGAAAAAGGGCGGTCCAACATGGCGGACTCCATGGAAGAGGACCCGCTCTCACTGTAGATATGAAGGGCTCATTTTAAAACAACAAAAACACAACAATTCTTATTTTCAGGTGATTATACACTAATAAAAACACACTAATGAACATTGTATTTGATTCCTGCCAATAAATATGACTAAAAATGACACACTGGAAATCCAAAAATGTGGTGTAAGCTTCGGCCCTATGGGTGGTGGCACAATTTAAAATGTAAAACATTGGCTGCTTTTTTCAATTTTAGACAATCTTATACAATAAATTCAATATTTTGGGTGTTTTACACTGCTGGATGGACAAAATAAGTAATTTGAAGATGCCTACAGAGTCCAGAAACTTGCATAATGTAAGAAAAGGTTGTCAAACAAGTCAGAAATATGATTAAATACAAATACACCCTTAATAAAATATTTAAAACAAAATTTGAAAAAGAAACTTCTGGTTAATGTAAAAAAGCAAAACTTAATTTAATTTATTCAACTCTGTGGCCCACGTTAACCCTCAGACACCATCATGTGTCCCGTGTTGCTTGCATTACAGAATACTATAGAAACTCGAGTAACAACTGCTCTGCTGTACACTGCTGTAGGACTCGGGACTTGTACTAGTGGTGATAATCATCCATCACTGTTTAAAAATGCAGTGTTTTCAGGGTGCTCTGAGATTTGAATAAATATCATGAGGTGACCGGAGGGCGCTCCGATCCCGCATACCTAGCTCTCCGTTCTCGATGACTTCAAAGGTGGTCCAGGAATCGTCGGCAGTGAAGGCGATGTTCCTCATGCTCAGAGCGGTTTCCGCAAGCTCCGTGGACCGCATGCTGGGCGAGACCTACCGCAAAACAACATAACAACGAGATAACCACAAAACCAAAGCAGGACACACAATGAGCAAAAAGCGAGCACATTCTGCATATGAAAGCTCAGATCATAGGTTCTCTGGATCGATATCACCGCCTTCAACCATCTCTCCACATGAAAAGAAATTCAATACTCAACATGTAACACTAACTGATATCTGACTCACAGGCACGTACATGGCGCGCTGATTAAATACTTTCTTTGTTGAGTTATTAAGGTGTACCTGAACAAAGCCAGTGTGCTACTTTACTCCACAGAGAGAGAAAGCAGAGTATTAAAGTCGAGTCGCAGTGCCGAGCGCTCCTCTTTAACCCCATCCCTATTCTGCCGCCGCCGCCGCCGACCTGTGAGAGGAGTCTGTAACCTACAGCGGCCCGCTCGCCTTGTAAAATGCAATTACTCACACAATTAAATCAGACGTTTCTTTGATTAGTTCGCTTTTGATTTATTTCAGTGGCGGTAATCCCATCAGGTTAAACCACAAATGTCTCACCCCTATTCTATCAGCCTTTCCAGCCCTCATTCCTTCCACCGCTTCACCTGCCTTCATCCGAAAACTGTATCCCCACCCTCCCTCTTTCCTATTTCACCTCACCACCAGGGACTCCTATGGGAAAGCAGGCACACACTAACACACACGTATTATACCTTGATTAAACAGCAGTTCTCTGGCTGTTTCTTTTCCAGGTACACCTCGAAGATCAAATCCCCAGCTGGAGAGAACTGTGAAGGGAAAGGGAGAAAGAAAGTGGGTAAAAATGTAGCGAGATAGAGCGGTCAGTTGAATTACAAAAACAATGCAGCTGGATTAATTGGCTTTTCTTGGAAAATTGGTACTCCAGTGTGGCACGAGTTTAAATGGATGTAGCGAGAGAGAGAGAGAGAGAAGTGGTTAGCGGATTTGTAGAAACCAGAGGTTGTTTTCTGAGCTGGAGGCACTAACTAAATCCTGCTAGTGTTAAAACTCGACTAAATAAAGAGAACGTGTGTGAGAAAAACTTGTAAAAGGTGCATATTTCACCCTATACTGAAACTGAAATGCTCTCCTCAGGTGTTAACTTTAAGTGTTCTGTCAGTTTAATAATGTTTTGAAGAGGCGCGTAGGAAAATATTCAGGGGTTATTATCGGCATGCAAGACTTGCCAGAATGAATCTAGCAAAGGCTAACAGTCTTCTGTCAATGTTTTATTAATAAAAAGAAATGTCATACTGCTTAAAAGGAAATGCTGTATCCAATGTTAAAACCTTAACCGTTGAACTGTTTGCTTTACTGCAAATTCATTTTGACTGCATTTTATTCAGACATTTCTAAAAGGCTACAGTAAATAAGCTCATCAAAGTTCCCCTAGAAGGTTTTAACTCTTAAAATCAAACTGTCAGTACACCAATTTGGTTTCTTGCTGAGATTTTAGATGAGAAAATTGAGCTAGAACCAGAAGCTTAGCTAGCAGGCTAAAGGCTAGCTTGTGTATCTCCCCCCCCAAAAAATAAGATAAAAAAATAAAAATAATTCTAAACTATACACTTAGCACAAGGCACCTTTATATGTCTAAGAGGCTATAAAGTGTTTTTATTTATGAAAAAATATGAAAAAAACAAACTGTGGACTTTTGGGAGTTAGCTACAGACGCTAACTTAGCTCGCTAACGCTCTAACTGCTCTGCAAACTTGATGTTTATGAATGCCTGCTTTTGGACACAACTTAGATTAAATGTGTGAATAGCTTGAGAGATTTTAAGCTAAACTTAAGCTAAACTAAGAGAACATATTGTTAAACTTTAAACTTGCTTCCCGTCTTTATATTATGGTGAGCTAAAGTGAGCAAAAACTTAAGCTAATCATAGTCCCCTGAAGCCTCTACGGTTTACACCTTAAAATTAAACTGTCAGTACACCAATTTGCTTTCTTGTTGAGATTTTAGATGAGAAAGTTGAGAGTTAGTGAAGCTAGAGCCAGCAGGGAATTAGCCCGGCCTAGCTAAGAGCTAAATTAAGTTGAACTTAAGCTAATCATGTCCTTCCTCTTTGCATTAAAGCAAAAACGCTCGGACCTGGACTCAATTTGAGAGCAAAAAGTTGTGGCATTGGAAAACAAATTAAAATAATCCTGGTGCATGCTGCTGTTTGATTTTTTTTCCTTTCTTTTTATTTTCCAGATCAATGGCTAGAAGGTTAAAAGAGAAAAAGAGATTTTAAATACATATAATCTCTGTCAAATGAAAAGGTGATTTTTCTGCTTGACATTCAGGAGGTCATATTCCCAATAATATTACTCTTGTCAGTACAAATCATGGCACCTTTCTCCATGTGCTGGAGCTGTAATCATCTCTGCATCCAATTAAAAAGAAGTTTTTTGTGGTGGTGGTAGTGGAAATTAAGAAAGTTTTTTTAAATAGACAGACTCATAGTGGAGTGGTAATACATCTCCAGAAAATGAACAACTAAGCGAGCAGGAAAAAGGTATGTTTTTCTTCTGCTGTCTTGAAATTACAGTTACTTTTCCTGAGTCATTTTAATGCACAAACAGGGGTCCATTATTGGCTTGAGCTGGGAGAACTATCGCATGATGAGAGGGAGGAACCCACTTCTAACTCCCGCGGCCCTAAAATGACAGAAATTACAGTCATTCAAGCCAAAGGAGCGAAATCTTTAGCGCTAATTGGGAAAATGTCACGCACAGATAGGGCCATCTCCGTTCGCTAAGTACACTTTCCCTCCTTCCTTCTTGCATTGTTATGTGATGGGAGGAAGAGGCAGGCACGTTCTCCAGACGAGACATAGAAAGAAAGACAGGAAATAAAAGATGTTGACAACTTGCTGGAGAAGCGAGTAAAGTGCAACAAAAATAAGTGTTAAATGGTTTTCGCAGCAGATGGGAAGACTTGTCAGCAATAAGTAAGAAAAACAATGTTCCATCCCAAATGAAGGCATTTCTAATCTTTACCAAAGTCAGACTCTCTCTGCACTCGCCCTGGCTGTAAATGCAAGTATCGATTTTAAAGTGCCACTTCTAACTTACAAGGCATGACATTGCCTTACACCTCATTATATCTCTGATTTACTCACTCCCTCAGTCGAGCCATACTATCTGCTTGCAGGGTGCAGGCCTCCTTGTCATTCTCTGACTTTAAAATGGGAACAGATGAGGTCAAAACCTCCACCTGCAGGGCCCGAGCCCTCTGAGACAAGCTTCCTGCAAAATGTCAAAAGCGCAGACTAGCTTGGTATTCAAGTGTGGGCCCAAAGAGTCATTTGTTCAGCAACATCCTATACCTTTAAATCCGACCTGTGCTGTGTTCATATTGTAGGATGAAGAGTTTCTTAAATCTCATCCTAAATAGAGCAAAAACATATCTTGTATAAACCCGAGCTATAAGCCCAACACTATAAATAAACCACATGCATGCATAACAACCACTCCTTTTCCTTATATGTCTTCAGGTTGATAGCTACAGTTCTAGAAATCACCTCTGCATTGGACGAATGAATAAAATTTCAACATTTCAAGCCTCGACTTTCACTTTTCACCAAATTGGTGGTTGACTGGGTTTAATTGTTTTACGCCCTCTGCGGACATCACAATAAAGGGCACGTCTAAAGCCTGGATACCACCAGGAACGTCTCAGCCACAAGGCTGTTTTGGTACATTCTCCACACGACGTGTGCTTCTACCATCAGTTAATATACTGCTTTCACCAGTTTTCAGTCCAGGATTTTGTGGGCGGTCCTTAAAGGGTGGCTCGATGACACGCTAAGGCCACACTGAGCAGAGAGATAGAGATTAATTCATCTCACTCAGTGTTTCAAAGTTAGTCATGTCATTTTCTGAACTCATCTGACATCTTTAAGTAGCTTCAAAATGGCTACTTGAGTGGGCGTGGTTACAGCTCATTCAGTGGACACACCCCCACAGTCCTGGAGCTGAGAATTTATTTTTACCTGATTTTGACACCTGATTTCATACCTTGTCGATATTTTTAATCACTCAAATTTGGCTGGGTGGTTAATAACACTTTCTTCTTTGGTCTGACAAACTCAACACATATTTATTCTCATTTTACACAGACTTTAAAGTTTCCCTTTTGGCTGATATTTGCAGAAGGCGTTTTATTTTGAGAATCAGCTAGATTCTCTGTTTGCTGGTCTGACTTTCGGCCGTGGCATCCATCAAAAACAGAACAGCCGTGCATTCTCGGCAGAGTAGTGTGGAGAGCCATTTTTTGGGACGCTCCTGGTGGGGTTACAAACATTGTTCGACAACGGTCGCCATTAGCTCCGGTGGCCTTGGTGCACCCCGGGCCGCGTCGCAGCTGTGCCCCTGGTGGTATTTCACAGTAACAATGAAGCCAATGAGTGAGAAATCTCACCATAACTGCTACAAATGATGTCCCAAACTATGAAAATAAGATGAGGCAAGTAAGTCCAATGTGAAAGGAGATGATTAATGTAGCATTTTAATGACTCTCTGCAAACTTTCCTAAAATGTTAAATCATCCCTAAAATAAGCGCGCCCATTATCTCAACAGACATTTTCACCATGCTGACTTGCAATTATACACTTAATGTTTGAAGAAACTGGTAACTTTTTTTCTATTTTTCTGCCCGTTAAAACCCTCAAATTTTGTGTCCACGACCAAAACGTTGTCCCACTTTTCCACCTCAGACAGCTTTATAATAGCATTGGCTTTCCACTGAGTAACCCTCCTGCCTCACAGCAGCAGACATGTTCTGAAAGCCTAAGGACAAGGTGGAGAGGAGGGGAGGGTGGAGCAGGAAGGAGCGGGGCATAAACAACTTATTTCAGTTTCAACAACAGAGGCGGCATGTGATTTAATAATTTTTTTTCCAGGTTATCTGAACCAAATGTTTTCCTCGGCTGAGGCATCCAGGCATAAAGTACCTGCCGTAAAGGTTAACAGGAACAAAGCCCTTTTTCCTCACATACCTCCTCCTCTACCCCCCTCGCCAACTTCATTTTTTGCCAGAAAAACAGGAAACTTGTTCAAATAAATCTCTGATTTGAGAGACCCTGACGCATGCAGGCAAATCAATACACACACACACAAACAAATAAACAGCCGTCGGTGGTTTCCATTTGGGTTCGGCGGGGTCGACTCACTGTGGTGTCCTTCTTGTCGTTCCAGCGTGTGATGAAACTGTTCTCTCTCTCCATCTGTTGCACCCGGTCTTCATTGACCTGTTGGAAACACAAAAACACACTCCTCAATTTAAAACCCAGCCAATGAGAGCATTTCTGATCAGCTGCAAGAGAGAGACTGCCTGACAGTCATGAGTCATACGACTGTTTTTAAAGGCGACGAACGAATGAATGCCGGCACTTAACCCTCATCTGTCACTGTGGACATCTTTTATCCATTTTGGCAAATGTTTCCTCTTTATCTAGCCGGCACTTTGGATGTGTTAGTGCAAATGGCACTCCATGTATGAAAGAAATAAACTCTGAGCGAGATGAATTAATCTCTGTCTCTCTGGTAGGGGTGCAGGGGTATGCTCAGGGTGGCCTCAGCGTGTCATCAAGCCACCGTTTAAGGACCGCCCACAAAGTCCTGGACTGACTCCACATTTCAGTAATATATCGTTGAAAGTCTTTTCACGTGTTTTCGGCAACTATTTTCCAACATATTGAAAGAAATTGTCTTTACACGGACTTTAAACCAGAGAAAAAGGTATCCTGTGTTCACTTCTAAAACTAATTTTGAGGAAGAAGTTGGCTGTGAGTGTTTGACACAGCTCAGCGCCAAGTGAATACTCCTCTCTCACAGAGCTCTGTGTGTGGAAAATAATATTTTTTATTCCAACTTTTTTTTTTTTTTTTTTAACATCATTATCATTTTCAGAGAACAATTTTCTTTGTCAAGAGTTATACGAATGGCGGAGAAGATTGGGGGGGGAGGAGAAGAAAAATAAGCAACTTGCAAACTCATCGTGTGTGTGTGTTTAGGCCTGATAATGGACGACGACATCAACAGAACTGCTGCTTTAATTAGCGAGGTGTCTCACTCTTTTATTTATTTTTTTTGTTTTTATGTCACAGCGTGTGTATTCGACTGCTATTGGGCTCACGATTGGTCGAGCTAAATGGCTATTTGTCATGCGAATGATGGCGTCCCGAACCGATTTGGAGTGAACGCTCCTTCTTTTTACCTTCAGAACAAGAGCGATTCCAGGCGTTCTGCTGGGAATTAGCGGTCGCTCTCTGTGCTCGCGTATCCCCGTAAGCCAGGCAGCTCTCCAAGGGTAACATTGATCCCACACCCCCGCCCATCCGCACATCAGCAAAGTAAAGCCTATTGTGGAGATTTGGCAACAACAGTTCTGCTCCCCAGATGGTTGAAGTAAGAGAGTGTAAATAAAGTCATGCTTGCAGGTTGGTTTAGATATGCAATATGGTAATATATGAAGGCTCTGAATGTTTTTCATCTTTCATTGAACTCCAGCAGCCAGACTACATTAAACTGAAGGTACGACACCTTTCCTACAGTTTTAGGGGTGATTTGGCCAACAGATTGTGGCCAACAATCGCTGTTTATAGTACAATATGTTCATTTTTGGATGGTAATGGTACAGCGTACGTCCTGTCACACCCGTCACTTACATTTATTTCATTACTAGGCTTCATTAGGGGCACTCCACCAACTTAGACACAATTAAAAGTATAGTTCAGCCTGTGAAAACAGGCATACAGTTGAATGTTGTTTGTGGATCTGTGGGGTGCGTTCTAAACTTTGAGAAAATGATCCGTTATGACGATAATCAGACTGAGTTCTGAGAGTTTTCTAACAAATGTCCTGTGTTAAACATCAGGGACGGCACGAGTCAGTGTTTACCAGTGAGTGCATTCATCCATTATGGGAATTGTAGGAGTCAGCAAGCCAATTGTTGAACTCACCTGTTCAAATTATATTAAAGTTATGCATAATTAACACTGTGGCTGCTTTGACTGACTGGTAGGTGTCGTTACATACGGTTTGTTTGGCCAGTGGTTGGAAGCGGAGAGCCACTGGGTTTGCTCTTTTTTTGATTGAATCTGAAACAACTAAAAAAAACTGAAAAATCGCCCGGATTTGATGTGATGTAACGTGTTGCAAAACTATCTAATATCGATGTTCTGTCTGGCGACACCTCACGTGAGGTTTCAAGACAAAACTGGGCAACATTCTGCAACACCCACTTCAGGTCTGCTCGATGGACACGCTGGACCATCGGCAGACAGAGCTGTAATAAATATAACATTATTAAGGCCACGATCTGTTGCTTTGAGTTGTTGTTGAGTTCTTTCTTATTGAAAATGACTGTATATTGGGATACATATACATAAATGTAGTTTGAGCAACTTTAAGCACAGCTAAAATTAGTTCAACAGCAACAAAAAAAGAAAACCACACAGCCCAGTCAAAGGTTTTTCTCTTTTTTTTTTTATCATTACGTTATATATTTTTTTGCTATTAAAATGACTCCTCACAAAAAGAACAAACTTGCCCCCGAGCGAAAGACGTCCCGGACAACGCTCCTTTGGTATTTTTTGTTCTGGGTGACCTGTTTTTTCATGTGTTTTCTGTCGATGGCTGGCAAAGACAGGTGTCCACATTTGACTGTGGATTGTAACAGCTGAGCAGAGTGAGATCAGACTAATTAATAGACGATTGGTTTATCGTGCCTGTTTTCTTTTAGCCGTATCATATTTTTAGACGTGTTTATGCGATGTAACACGGATGTTATCTGACGCGCACAGCTCAGCCCTTCATCGCCCTGCTGTCAAACATATCCTGACTCACGTTGAAGAGTGTGATGTAGTTGCTGATGAGGTCACAGACGACGCTGGTTTCCTGCGGCGTTTGTCCTCGAGTCTGGAACAGGCAGGAGGAGAAGACGGAGGCCAGTTTTTCGCTCGGCATGTGGTTGAGGTGGGAACACTTCTGAATCCTGAATGACAGAAAGAAGCACAGTTAGAAAAACACACACACACACACACACACACACACACACACACACACACACACACACACACACACACACACACACAATTTAGTGAAATGTTAGGCCTCAGTCCAAATGCAGCAAAGGGACAATTAAGTCTCCTCCAAACAATCTACATCATTAACATAATGTGGAGAAATCACAACCATCCGCTGCAGGTTTCTGAGGGAACAATGTGTAATGTGAGCCTCAGTGAATGAGACATCGAGGCAGCAGAGTTTTTCTATCTAAATGCAACAGTTCGGCGGCGAGGGGACACCCGATGCCAGCTTTCGTCTCACTGGCTCCGGCACCTTGTTTTTGTTTGCGGACGTGAAACTAAATGTTATTGTCTCATTCCACGCCAGTTCAGTCGGTTAAGGGTGCTAGAAAGTTCTACACATGAAGCTGAGTGTTGACAAATGCCTGAGAAAAAACTTGAAATGTGGTATTTTCCTCCATGCACAAAATAGCACCACTTGTGCCCGCGTACTTCAACTGCTAATTGGCAGAGTTTTTAATAACGAGCCACTCGATTGGTCTTCGCTTACAAAATGCCGACGACGTGGAATTCATCGTTTACAACCTGAGGACACAAAAACAGACTTTTCCTTTTCAGCTTAAAATTCAAAACACATTCGCTCCACATACCTGCAATATCACTAGAAAGCGTCCTACCTGATGGCTCAGAGAAAATAAAGGAACCACATGCGCGACAAAGGGCAGAGCAGGGTCATTAGCAGAGCAGAACGGACAACAGGCTAATCAGCAGGTGACAAATGGCAACCCGAGGGCTACTCAGGGCGCGGGACCTTTGAGTCTCTCTACTTGTTAGGCCTGTGATGCAGTGTGGCATCTGTGGAGCTACACCCGTTCTACCAGTCCAATCAAAAAACATGATGAAGATGGGAGCTATTTAGCAACGGTCGCGCATTATTAAAGTGTTCTGCTGCATCGTCGTGTCCGCTTAAGTGCTGTCAAGCTTCTAAAGAAGTGTCCAGTGGCCTCGCTGAGCAGACTGTATAGCTCACTACTATATCACATTCATCCAACAAGCAGACGGAGAGACAGGATTAGTCGTATAATGTTGGAAGAAGTACTGCAACAGCATAAAAATACTGTCTGCAAGTAGTACTTAAATTGTCAAAGTTGAAGCTCTGCAGAATTTTACTGTTGTAGCTGGTCGAGCTACTTTTAACTAGTTTTTGCTGTCACGCAATAAATCTGAGGGATTATCAGGATTATTGGATACGTTTCTTTTTGGTGGTAAAGACTCAAAAAGATCTGAAACATGACAAAGATGAAGCACAAGCAAAAGTGATTCGAATCCGCTGTGAAACAATCAGGAAATAACTTATTACATCATTTATCGATGCTCACTCTCATTCACTGCCTGTGTCTCTAAACCACTGCTCTCTCTCTAAAACCAACGGACGCAAACCAAATTAAACTTCTTTGTGTCACCATTTCGCAGCTTAAATTGCGAGTCAGACTCGGATTTAGAAGCTGGGTACTTGAAGTAAACAAAGCCAGAACACAACAGGTAGAGGATCAGAGTTTAGTCCATCAATCCACCTGGATAGTCTCACAGTTTCAGAGACATTTCAGGCTGACTGTGGAGGTTTGACTTATCTAATCGTCTGATTGACAGCTGCAGCGTGATGTCTGGATGCTTTTTTTCCAAAAGTTAGATTCGGCTATGTGGAGTTTGGCTGCGGTCAAAACACACTACCCCGACTCAAATCAATGGGAAAAACCACTTTCACTGCAGGGCCGGATCATGTCTGAATAAGAACATTTTACTCTATAATGTAGGAGTGGAAAGTCAAGGTAGGTGAACTACAGTGTTCAGTGTTGCTTTGGCATCTTCATGTCCCGTTTTCAAAGCTTCACACTTGACCACATGCATTTCTCCTTCAGGGTGATAAACTTTATACTGACAGCAACTTTGACCTTGAGATAGCCTCACAGGTACACGCTTCAAATGTGTCTGCAGTGTGTGTGTGTGTGTGTGTGTGTGTACCTGTACAGATGTTGGAGCAGGGCATCAAGAGTTGACCTGTTTATCTTTGGCAAGCTCTCTATGAAAGTGGAGTACTTCTTTACCCTCTGCCTCACGTCCTTCTCATCTACAAAACCCACACAGACGAGAACTGCTGTGAAAATGCCAAATATGACAAAGTACAAACTGAGACACGGCCATGAACTCATAAAGAAATTGAGGGTCGTACTTTTTACATTATCTGTGACGCAAATTTGATCATTTCATATCGTTTCAGAGTCTCTACTATGCAAATATCTTAATTATTGTAACTCTACGGAAGCCTAACATGTCCAACATCGGCATATCTTTAACGCCTCACATACCCAGAGCTGACACCCAGTACGGATACAGCTCCTTGGTCAGCAGCGCATCCTCTGCTTGGGATAAGAAGCTCTTCAGGGTGTCCGTCACATCCTCCAGCTGGTGCTCCTTCTCCCTCAGCTTCACGTTACGGGCATCCCGCGTGAACTCCTCCAGGAGCTGGGCCACTCGACCGGCGTCCCCCGGCCTCTGGTAGACCCCCTCCTGGCACAGACCTGGTCAGGAAGGAGGAGGACCGGTTCATTCACCTAAAACTCGCTCTGCTTTGGCTCATTTTATTTCACCGTACAGCCGCCGTCTGATGATGAATACCCGCCGGTGTGCGGTGTTTGCAACAGCAAATAACAGTTCACAGATTTCTGTATAACTAAACACAATTACAGGGCAACAACCAACCTTATGGGTGCCAAGCTGTGGGACTTAACAATGTTACATAAGCACATTTGAATGTAAATTGCAGGTAGTATAAAATTGTCTCTGCAAGGTATATTAACCTTTTGTACCACTTTGCAGTTTCAGTCGGAGTTAACTTTATGCCAGTCTGTCATTATATTGCATAGCACTAATAGTGGTACTTTATCGTGCATTGATAAAGCAACACACACCGTGTGTTATAGATTTGTGTGTTTAAATTTGGACTACGTTTTCTGCATTTCTAAAAATGATGGGATAATGTCACAGCCAATGATGGAAAGCGTGAAATTCTCATCACGACGCGGCGTACCGGATGAGTCAGCTCCTCGACGAGAGTCATAGAAAAACAGATATTTTTGTTTAACACTTTTCCCCCCTTTAAATGTAATGTAACTCACCATACTGAGTGACAAAAGCGATGCAGCTGTCGAGTATAATCGGGATGCCGTTTTTAGTGAGCTGTTGGTCGCTGAGCGCCTTGCCATCTGTGCCGGCAGCCAGCGTGATGGCGGAGAGCCACAGGTCAAAGTCCGTCTTGTTGAAACCGTGGACGTAAACTGTTCTATTAAAGACGGGGAGGAAGGAAGGTAAATATTGAGCGCACGCTGATACAACTCACAGTTACCAATATGGCGTTTCATACTTTAAGAGCAAAAACTTGTTGGAAAAAGTGGCGCCAAGTCATTAAATAAACAACCGACAAGATTAAAGGAATGCAGAGGCGCTCCGACAGAACGCACAACAGCCAGTTTCCCACGAGGTTTGATCAAAAACGGCAAGCAAAGAGCAATTAACGGAGTAAACACAAAGTCTTGTTGCATTACTCTAAAAAGGGAACTGTTGGCTTGTGCTACATGCCACCTCACCTCGTCTCTGTAACTGACACGGGCAGTCTAGCGAGGCTTTAATTACCTCGGATGGTTACAGTAGGTAACATTCGGACTAACAAGACAAACGCAAAAATCAAAGCTAACGGCGTTGCATAATGCATGCTGTTGTTGGATCACAAATACCTTGCCAATTAGCACCACTTTTTTTCAAAGACTGACATACCTTCTGCCTTCCACCATCAGCAGGACTTGGATCTTTTCCTCACCCTCGGTATGCGTGGAGACAGCTGTGGAGGAGGAGGGGGGGGGGAAGGAGAAATGAGTTGTGGGAAATGCAGCCTCCAAAACTGGGTACATTCAATGAACAGTTGAGGTCTGACATTTGCAGTTGTTCAACCTTTTGTCGAAAGCGCAAGCACTTAGAGGACTTAGCCGTGAAACTTGAAGATTTCAATGCATCCATTACTTGTCATCTGAAAGGTCTCCATTCTCGGAAGTGCTCATTTACTGTTTAGGTCAATCATGGCAAATAATGCACTGCGCGATATGTCTAGACTTTTCTGACTGCTCTTTTTACATGTGGAAAGAAAAGTAGAAAGAAATGTAGCAGCACAACTGCATCTGACTGGAGTTAACAGCATTTCCTTGTTGCGACGGCGAGCATGGGTACAGTAAGTTGCTTTAAACAAGAGAGGGAAGCTGGGCATACACACTTGTGCCAGTGGTCACCAAGTAAGATTGCACGGATGGTACGACTTAACATTCTTCACCTGCGCAATCAGTGTTGAAATAACACTCTAAAGATCCAGAAAAACTTGGGGCAAGAGACTCGAAAAAGCTTGCATAACCTCTTCTGCGGGTTCAAAGATCAAGGCAACAATCAAACACACAAAAGAAGTACAAAAACGATGTGAGGCTCTGCAGCTGAGTCACAAATCTCCTAGCAACAACATCTGGCAATTTTTTATGTTGTGCTCAAATAATACATGCATACATGCATACATATTTATATAAAAGGAAAACCAGCAAAAAGAAAAGAATCCGGATCATACAATAAATAAAACGCTGACTTGTTGACATAGATTGCGACCCAAAAAATCTACTACCTGCAATTAATAACTAGTAAATCATGCAATATTAAAAATAAATAAAAAACAAAGTGTAAAAATGAGTCTTTATATTGAACCTTATCTAACTTTGCTTCATATTTAACATACAAACACAAACTTTATGAATTTATGAATGTAGCACCTTTCATGCAGACATGCAAAAAAGTGATTTTTCCAGTGAGTATCACGATTTAAGAAACATTATCTGTGAACGGTGTTTTTCTCTGTACTGTGTATCTTAAATGGAATGGCTTTGAACAATGAACAAAAAGTGATTTATTAGTTATTTCCCTTTCCTCTACCAAACACAATGATTTCTGCTTCTTCAGTAAACACGTCGATTATCAGCAGCGACAGGAAATTTAATTTAATTGTTGGCACAGGATTGGTTAAAATATTACAGTCTTATTTTGGCTAGTCCTTTGTATGTTGGGCTAAACAACAAAAACAATTAATCCCAAAAAGTCTCTCTTAACAATAATTTGCTTTTTTTTTTTCTTTGGCAGATTTTCAAGGGCGCAGTATTTCATTCTGATCCAAACAACAAGAGAAGAAAGGAGGAAACTTCAGAGATTGATATTGACTTCCGAGGGGTTTATTAAGAATGTTATCAGGTAAATGCAAAACACTTGTCATCGCTGTTTGAACAAACACACAGCGGTCCTCTTTTATCCATCTTACAGCTCAGTGGGAAACATTTTATTACTTAATATGTTTGCGTGATAAGGAACTAAGTCTGCGGCCTTGTTCTCTCCATTAATTCAAACTTGCCGTCCTTTAAAGAGATTTCCATGACATTTTTACCCTCTAAAAATCCGGCTGATTTAGTGTGTCGATGCACATTTTCAGTGTGAACCATCAGGGGCTGTTTATTCTGACAGATATTATACTATAACCTCATGATATTACAAGCCCTGTTGCACACATTTGCAGTGACCTGAAACTGACTTTCAGCTGTGGCTTAAACAAAGTCTCCGATGAACGCAACCGTTCACAGGTGGGAAGCCGTTGAGGGATCCCGCTGTGTTTGTTACGATAGCGACTCCTAACTGATTGTTTTTCAGTTGCCTGAGCAGCTGGGAGGCAAATTGAGGAGAAACTCTTCTTCCAGGTTGCATCGATCATTTATTAAACACGCCGAATCCAAACACTTTATCGTATCAATACTTTACTTGCAATCTAAATCCAACCGACTGACTCCGATAATCTCCAATTCTCGACAACTGACAACTGAACTAATCAACTCAATCCACAACACAGCAAACTTCTAAATACTCGATAAACAATACTCCACACTAAATATTGTTGCTTTTCTGCGAGAACTTTCTCCATGACTAAAGCAACATTTAAAGGGCGCCCTGTGGAGTCTTCTTGTAAACAAACACAAACAAAACTTCAGTTTTTTTTTTTTTTTTTTTTTTGTTATTCACCAAAACACATTGTGTGTATCCTTGAGCTCTAAGAAACGGAGCCGTAAGTGTTTCCCTTCTCATAAAACATTTGTAAAGACGAGTAGGAATTGCGTGCGTCCATGTTTACCACCAACAGTCTTCTTCCCCGTCTTTGGCACGTTGCAGCATTCGGAGACGTTATTGTTTGGAAAATCATCATGCACTGGAACTATGTCACAATAGGTGTATTTCTCTGTTCAGAATTGGGTATTTGGGGTCCAAATGAACATGATTCATCAACTGTTCTTGCCCTTTCTGTGCTGTTATTGCGATATATCTTAACAGTTAAATAGACCTCACTGAAATGTGCTGGACTGCAGTCTTGTGTTGATTCCTATCTTAATTTTTAGATGATTGTGCAAAGCAATGGGATTATCTTTTTTTCTTTTTTTTTTTTTTGCCTTAAGAGAAATCCGCTGAGAAAATTGCACAGAATGAGTTCAGAGTTAATGTGCTTATCTTGTTTGAAAACCGTTCATTTCAGAGAGTTCTGGGTGGGAAAGGCTGATTTGTGCACTGTGACAGGTTAATAATTATCCAACCGTATCTGTCATTTTCCACTTTTTTTTTTTTTCCCTCTTTTTACATTTTACTTTGGTCCGAGTTATTTGCGTGCGGCAGACATCTTCACACAAGACATCACAAAAAGAGCAATCTTCTCTCAAGTACCCAGCTGAGCCCCCAGGAAGCCATTTTGAGAGGTAATGCACTTTTGTTCTTTGGGGATCTTTTTTTTTGTTTTTGTCTTTTTGTGTTTTTTTACAGCTGAACTCATTTATTTATATAGCAGTTTTCAAAAACAAAGTACTTCATGGCCAACACCAGTGAATACTCAACAACTGACGAAGATCAGTGAGCAAAATCGGAACAAAAAAGCCAAAGACAGAAAAAATGGTTCCAGTCATCGGGTCGAGGCAAACAGAATAAATGATTGACACGGCAATTAAAGATAAAATAAAACAAATATACTCTTTGGTAGATTTTTAAAAAAAAAGATTTAGATGATGATCACTCTGAAGTTCGAGGAGCAGACTGCGTCAAACTTGCGATGAACTCCCCGATGCAGTTTGAAGTGCTGCATGCTGGAAACGTGGTGATTTTAATTGAAAAGTGTGTTTATTAAATCCCCTCGCTGCTACACGGGGGCACCTTTCATGTGGCGGTGTCACTGCGGAGAAAATAACAGTTAATCTCATGTCACAGACTGTGATTCCTAAAGGGATCCTTTTCAATGCTCCAGAAACCTACTATCCCCCTGACAAAACACTGGTCCCCCCCTTCTGGCGTTAGCGGCTCTCCAGCTGTGACAAATATGTTTTGAGAAAGCCCGGAATAAAAATGGAGCGCCACGGAGGTTTTTTACCCCCCCCCCCGCCCAAGGTGAGAAGTGTAAATGGATTAAAAAGAGATCCATCGATTCTCCTTCTTCTGTTCGCAGATCACACCGCCGCAATCGATCAATCTGCCAAACTATGAACTTCCACCGTGAACGGCAGCTTCCCTCCAATGACTATCCTTTCAATAAGTGTTGTTCGCCAGTAAGATTCACGTTAGAGGGAAGTGCAAAGATGCCTGACACCGCAATACTGTGAAGATTTCAGGCTTCTGTCTCTCACGCGACGTAAAATCGTGTTTTCATGCCACATTTTGTGAGAACAGCTCAAGGAAATGGACCCACTTTAGCTGATGCTCTTTTGACGTTGCATTACATAATAATTACTTTCCCTGACCTCGTATTAACACCTTTTCATAAACAGGTCTGGAGCACCCCCGCCCCCAAAGGATGATTTTTATTATGGAAGACTAAGCTGGCCAATTAGAGCAGAGATCTGTGTAATGGTGTGAGAAGCTGAAATGTCTTCTGACACTAGCTGCCTGCGTGCATCCTGTGACATCCTTAAGTAGATTTAAATGCAAGAAGTGGGAGGTTGTCATGGATTGGTAGCTTTTTGGAAATTACTCAGTATATCAAAATGGTGAGAGTGAATTTTAAAAAGACGGAAATCTCTGGAAAGTCATCACTGACTTACTGCAGTTGACCACTAACACCATCAACCATAAACACATATGGTCACTTTGAGCACTTTGAACAGATTTATTGCATATTTAAAGCTCCAGAAAAGAGACGGTTTTCTCATGTAATCTGTGGTAGTGTGAAATGAACTGAGCTAAATGTATTGAAGCTTTTTAGACCACACCTCAACCGTGTCACCTCCGACATTCCTATAAAAACCCTCCTAACACTCTTCCGTCCAGACCGGAAAACACACAACACCACCTCAAGCACACTCAGGAAAGTGAGCTACTAATTCATCTGTCCACTCACCTTATCTTGAACATCGACTTCGTAAGTCACTTTTCCCATCGGACGATTAATTATCTGATGAAATCAGGACGACCGCGTTCAAAGTTCCAACGACAGAAGATGAGAACTTCTCCGTGGCTTGAGGCCCCGCTTCCCATGATCCAACAGTTTGCGCTTCACTCACAATCTTTTGTTTTGTTCATATATTTTAACGTGTCCGGTTGATCGTTTCGTCCTTGCAGGTCAATTGAAGCTTGAAGCAGAGTTTCAGGAGCAGGATCGCACCTCAACCGTGTCACTCCAAACCCTCTTGTCTCTCTTTCACTCTCGTATTCTGCACCAGACCCGAAAACACACAACGCCGCCTTGAGCACACTCAGTTCGGTGAGCTACTAATTCATCTGTCCACTCACCTCATCTTGAACATGGATCTTCATCTCACTTTTCCCACTGGATGATGAATTATTCTGACGAAATGAGGACGACCACGTTCAAAGTTTCCCTCGACCCACGCCAATAGACCCAACAACAGAGGATGAAAGCTTCTCCGTGCATGAGGCCTTGCTCCAGAATTTTAAGAGTTGACACCTCACAATCTTTCGCTTTGCTCATAAATCATTTAAATGTATCGTATTGATGGTGTGGTTCTCGAATTGAAACTTTTACCTTTACCTCATACCTTCCTCACCCTCTCGTCTTCCTTTGCACAACACCGCCTTGATCATGCAGGATTCGTCCTACGAGTTCATCCGTCGACTGTTACATTTGAAAAAAAAAACTGAAACTGTACTACATAGACTCAAGGACAAGAGATTTAAGTCTCCATAACAACAGAGTGTTGGTTTAATGTTGCTAAGCTAAGCATCTTCATATCTTTTTAGAGTGTTTTTTGTAGAGTTAGTTAGCCCTGAAAGCTTGCAGGAAGCCCTTTCTGATGGCTCATGTAATCTGTGTTGTGAGTCAAAAAAAACAAAACAAAAACAGTCTCTTGATGTCTTGTAAGAGAATCGCATGTCAAAGCGGCCGAGAATTACCGTCGTCACACGTTGTCGTGATGAAGAGAAAAGACACAAACAAGCCAGAGGAAATCATTTTGTCTGCTTCCAAAAGCTTGACAGGAGAGTCACGTTGCACAAAAGTGGGAATTTATGTCGCGTTTTAATGGAAGTGTTTCATGTTTCACTTTAACGGAGAGGAAAAAGCTTCGAGGACGAGGACTGTGTTATCGTCGGATGAAAAGTATCTTGGGGAAACAGGTTTAGTCTTTCTAAAGAAAACAGATTATCCTAAAAACGTGCTGAAAGACGAGACTGTCTTATAAGACAGTAAGTTTGCTTTTTACACAGAGGTTAACTTTCTCGGCGAGAAATAGAAAAATAATAATTCTTACTGAGCTCCTGCAGCTGTTTGAGTTGAAGGACTTCTTCCTCTCCCTCCTCTTCTCCTGAGCTGAAGTGCAGGGAAGAGCCTTCCAGCATAAACCAGCCCATCCTCCAGTGGTACAGGTCATGGCCCTCTTTGTAGTGCAGTCTGCCAATCAGCTCGCAGTCTCTCTGCACCAGTCCCTCGACTTTAGGCGGAACGAAGCACTGCGAGTCACGTGGATAAACAAAAGGCAGGGAGAGAAGAAGGAGGCGCACGAATTAAGAACTTTCACATTTAAAACTTTTCTATCGCCGCCGCGTGTCACATCAAAAAAGAAAAAAAAACAAAAACAGGTGCAGGCGACTTCTTGTAGGGATAAACCTTTGCTCAGTTCCTGTTCCCCGGCTGACTTATTTTCTAAGTGAGCACCCTCCCTCTCGCTCGCACGGCTCTTTTTGGCCATTGTTCTATGATTCAAATTGAAATATGGAGGTGTGGAAGGCTGGTGGTACAGATGGAGGGGCATATGGACTGATGCAGCTATACCTCCCACTATCTATGACCGGCTTGGCCTGGGATTAAAGAGATAAAAATGGCATTAGGGGACATATTTATATAGGGTGTTATTACAAGGTCTTGTCAACGCGTGATGACTTCTCTCATTGAAAGGCAGCTTGAGGACAACGTGTGGAAGTGTCGCAAGGCGAATGCAAAAAGTGCCGCATGGTCGTGCTGTAGCTCCGTGACATTCATGCAGTTTCTTCTTCATAACTTTAAGTGAAAAACAAACTTATAAAGGAGTTTTATTTTGCGCGTATGTGCTGTATGCAAAGTGTGTCACCTTTGTTAGCGCCTGGATCCAGTCATGCTGTGTTTCCTGTGTTTCGGCTCCAACAATCAGTACTCGCTCTGTCTGCAGGTACAGCTCCACGGTAAACACAGCCCTGCCAGGGACACACAGCTCGCTATTAGAAATCTGGAATGGTTAAAAAAAAAAAAAATGTCCTCGCAAAGATACAGACGTGGGAAACAGGCAGAGAAACACCCAGAATCTGTGTTCATTTGCATTCTCACTTAAAAACAGACGAAAACTTTAACTTTGGCTGTCATACCAAAGATCAACTTGCAAAAATAAATGGAATGTGTCAAATACTGTGTATATACTGCGCACACCAGGGGTGGAATGCACATTTACTCGATTACTAAACCTTTTAAATACACAAGATTTAAAACAATATCATAGCAACAAACAACTATTTGCTATATAAAGACACAGTGGTGTAATGACGTCCCTCCGACTTTGAGGACAGCTAAAACCAAAGCAGCGTTGGTGATTGTTGGAAAATGGGGAAAGACGACTTTAAAGAGCGTGATTTAGTTTCTGTTACGTTTGATTGAGGTTACAATGTGACGATGATTTACACTGTGAAATTACAGTTTTTGTCAATGGAGTCTGGTGGCGAACGAGATCGATATAACAACTTCAACTTTCTGGTTAAACAAAGAGGGCTCTTACTTCTGACAAAAGAGTCTATCTATATAGGAAGATCCATGACGGTGTCAGACTGTTAAAATAACAATCCAGTCAGTCAGTGGCAAAAACAAGCACTTGAGGGAACGTACTTTAAAGAGCACATTTGTCCTAAAGGACTAGCTTACATGGCCGCCATCGCAGCCTATTTTGTATTTATTTTCACATGTAACCCGGTGAATTAAGGCTGTCTAGTTTGAAGCGTGGTGTTATGGTTATCTGTGAGTTGAAATGACTGATTTTGTCAAAGGAGTCTGGTGGCTGTTTTGTATATGTAACCTTTGAATACACACTCCTTCTCCTTAAACTATTTAAAATCCTCTTAGATTAGTTGATCACAAAGCTGGAAACAAGCCACAAACATACAATTATCTTAAAAAATATGATTAATTGCTGTTAATTAAGTCATCCAACAGTATTTAAAGTAGTTATAATTACCTTTAAACATCTACAGCAGTAAAATTCAACACAACACATGAATGCAGCAGCAATTCCAATTTCGTTTCTTAACCTTTGATACTTAAAGTACATTTTGCTCATATTATACATCAGTCCCCACCACTGTTCTAACCTTCAGGTATTGTGCATCAGCGTATTATCTGTGGTAAGTCATATTTACTTATTTTAGGAGTAAAAAAAAGCGCTCTGTGTGCTTCGTGATCATTAAGCTGTGTTTTGACTCGTCGCGCTTTCATCGAGCTTCCACGAAATGAATGAAACCAAATGATAAAAACACGCTTGCTGGTCATGATTACTTTAGCTTTGCTGACCATGATAAGTAAATTAAGTTTTTGCTTTAGATGGTGCACAACAATCACGGAATGGATAAAGCCCTTTAACCCTTCTGTCTGTACCGTTCCTGACGTTTTTTTTGATACAGAATTAATGACAGTTTCACAGCTTTAAATCTGCTTTTTGACTTCAAACACTATTTATTTTATTGGATGTTTCAAACTGTCTTCAGTAGAACCCCATCTGTTTTTCAAACGTATACATTTTAAAGGAACGACCTTGTATTTGAACTCATCAATCTCTTTCATCCGCTCGCCCATAAAAAAAAAACAATTGAAACTGATTTCCATACATTTTTGTGCAGACATTCACTATTTTCATTCATATGGAGAAGCTTTGCTCATAGCGTGTTATAATGTAATGCAGTTCAGATATTCAGATTTAACCTTGAAGCTTTTATGAATGTGTTTTTGTGTCAGTCAGTAAGGAACACTCGCTCTCTCATGTATGTATCTGAACAAAAACTGTAAAATATATAAACCTTCTCACACGCACTTGCTGTCTGAAGCAAAAAGGCAGCTATTAATCTTTGTTGGTCTCTCTCCTTTCGTCTGGTCTCTCCGTCTGTCTCTCTCTCTCAGCGGAGCTGCAGAGGTTAGAGCATCACTATCTTAATGGTTTGGACACGCACTGCCAAGTGGTAGCTCCTTTTCCATCCGAGGCTCTAAATGCCGGAGCGATGGGTGTTTAAGGTGGTGTGTCGTGCGGGGGGTCAAGGCAGCGCTGACTCGCTCTCTTCTCTCGTGCGTCAGGGGAACAGGCGAGACATGGGTGTTTGTGTGACCCCGCGTGACCTCGCCGCCGCCGCCTCGCCGCTTCCTCCTCCTCCTACTCTTCCTCTTTGCCGGCAGGTGTGCAGGCGCTTGTTAGAGGGGGGTCCCAGGGGGAGCGAGAGGGGTACGGCGATGCACTTGGTGAATGCTATCATAAGGATGGAAGAGATGAACGCTTGCATTATGAGTGTCCCAGAAGGAGGAGGTGGCTGGGGAGGGGGAAGAGACGCTCCTGTACTGTATGTGTTGGCAATTTTAAACGGTTTGTGCCTCTCATGTATGAGATGCTTTATGTATTTTAGCTGCGGCTTCTTATTTTATCCAAGTTTACACTCCCGCTCTCTCTTTTTATGTTTTTATACGCACACAAGACACCAGGGTATTGTACGCAAGTGGGCAGAGATCAGATTTTCACTACAATACTGAACTAAGCTTCATTTCTTTGTGCGTCATTGTGATAAATATGTTTTTTTCCCCTTTTCTTAGCAGCGATGAAGCACATTATTGGACGTATGTGTTGTTTTGAACAAACTCTGAACTTCAGATCTGATAACTTCATTAATCTCCAGTGTGATCGCTCGTACAAAGTGGCAAACCACTAAAGAGACGCAAATCAGACAACATGTGAGAGACAAAGTGCCACAACATCTCAAAAGCGTCTCACTGACACGCATTTTAATGAATGTGCCAAAAGGACGTTAGTGTGGCTAATTAAATATAATGGTCTGGTTATTAAATAAAAGGTAGATCATTAAGTGATGCACCTAAAAACAGGACAATAAAACAGACAATGCACATGAAATGAAACATTAAGTCAGGTTCAGTGTGTGAAAACAGACTTGTTTAGTCTTTAGTTTCACTTTTAGTTCAAGTATTTCGGCCACAGCCTGACTGTCTGGTGTCTGAAGTCTTACACACACGTAAAGATATTAGGAATGTCCATATGTACATACATGGCCGTGACACTGGAAACTGAAGTGAAACCAATGCTGAAGTGCCAAAAAACTGCAGTTCCTCAAATGTCCACTTGAGGCTGGCTACAGAACGAGTCAGTCCCCATAAGTCCCCATGTTAAAATGTCCAACTTCACAGCAGAAATAAACATGTTTACAGCCTGGTACAAAAAACAGTTTTGTCACTATAGATAATTTCACCGTTCATGACAACTGTACTGAGGGT
Organism: Protonibea diacanthus; assembly: GCA_028641955.1. Taxonomy (NCBI): domain Eukaryota; kingdom Metazoa; phylum Chordata; class Actinopteri; family Sciaenidae; genus Protonibea; species Protonibea diacanthus. Next base: position 7,059,851 of record CM053998.1, read on the forward strand.
GACTTTTTTATAGAACTCACCTGTTCAAATTATATTAAAGCTTAAAGTTATGCCGGATTAACAGCGTGGCTGCATTGATTGACAGATGGAAAATCAGCAAATCCAATTTTGCTTGAAAAATTACTTCTATTATTAAAATAGTTGCTTAATATTCTGTGAACTGTATTTGTGTTTCTGAGGAACCTAAAACCACAATTTTAACAGAGGAAGTGATTGAAGTGTTGTGTGTGTCTTGTCATTTTGTGCAACATGCTGTTTATTTTAAGTTATTATTTAAAAATAAAGCGATTTGGTAATTTTCTACTTCACAGACAGTATTTTCTACAGTATGTATTATCTTTAATTCATTCTAACATTGTTTACATGAGCAAATATATAACCTCAGTGGATCTGATATTGATCAAGACAAATCAGTTAATTACTGTGAGTCTGGAAAATTACAAGTTAAAAAAGTATCACTCTAAATGTTCAATTTAATTAGAGTACAGAAGGTCATGCGCCTGTTTGAGTGTGCTCTAGTACTTTCTGTGCTCAAGTCTGACAAAACTGCACTCATACTATCATCTGCAACGCATTTCTGTAGCCTTTTACTTTCTCTTTTACGCCTTTGTGTGCTCTGATAAAGTCTTAATTCCCCAGCCCTCATATAAATAAACCGTCTCACTGACAAAGTTAGTGACTAAGCTCTTCTAAAAGTCTTTAAAAACTCTCAGACTGTGAAAGAGAGCGACGGGTAGAGCGAAATGGTGCAAAAAAAAAAAAAAAAAAAAAAAAGACGAAACAGGAAAAGAGCAGAGAGGTTTGTATCCAAGGTTTTCAGTCGGATTTGAAGGTCAGAATCGACTTTTGTCGAAACAGGCGAATGAGTCCAAAAAAAAAAAAAAAAGTCCCTAGAAAACCAGAAAACTTATCACCAGCCAACACACTCCCTTTGCATTAATTCCTTAGGAGTGGGTTTGTAATATTCATACAAACTTTAGCAGACGTATGTGTCGGGGCCGCGCTATAATTCACGGTGTCCTCTGCCACGGTGAAATTACCCAAATGCTGTGTTTAATGGAAGCGACACCTACGGCCTCCTGTAGCGCGGCGATAGGCTGCTGGTGGGAGTGTGTCATCTGCATACGTTAATATTCATGAGCGCCAGACAGTCAAGAGGTGAGGCGTCCCTCGGCATGCTGGGGGAACGCTGGAAGTTGCAGAAGCGAGAGGGAGTGAGGCAGAGTTTAATCTAGTGAAACGCACAGCCATTATGAGCGTTAGAGACGGAGAAATAATAGCCTTTCCGGGGGCGAAGCCGTGACCTGTAACTGGGATGTATGCGCGGAGCTAAAAATGGCGCATGTCACTGTTGCTTTGTAGAGTCTGTGCGCACACACGGTGTTATCGCTGTAACCTGTCACGACTGTTTGTATGTGTCCGACTCATTATAAAGGTCATAGTTTTAGCTGTCCAGATGTGTTTCTAATGGCTGTATAAATAACATTTACAAATAAAAAGCATTGTTCCCTCTTCATAACATCTGCTGCTGTCATTAAGGACCTGGCTTGCGCTTTAATCATAAGCCATTATCAGACTCCTCACACACACATGCACACACACACACAAGCAGTACGACCCAATGGGAGCGGAGAGGGAGGATGAGCAAGAAAGGATCGAGGCATCTGTTTCCTCTTTTGTGTTTCTTTTTTTTTTTTTTTTTTTTTGCGACACTTCCAGAAGAAATAAAGAAAAGTTTGCCGTCGGAGCAACTTTTGTTTAACAGAATCATAATCTGAGAGACGTGAGCGGAGAGGGAGGGCAGTTAAAGCCGCGCCGATCGCCCCGCATCCCCGCCAAAGTAAACAGTGAAAATATAGCACTCATAAAGCCCTGATGGGTTCTGTTAAATTGAATAATGCTCAAGTTAAGATTATGCTAATGAGCCATATGACAAGGGAGAGAAACTATGCAGAAGTCTGTGTTTACACGTGTGTGTGTGTGTGTGTGCGTTTATGTTAAACCAGACTGAAGCTCTGTAAAATATGAATCGCGTGTGCAAAAATAAATCATTAAAAAGGTGCTCGAGTGCGTGTGTCCTTAAAGCAGATTGAACAATCACGTATAAATTATGATTTAGTGGAGAGGATGCAAATGAAGCATTCAAAAGTGGTGTTTGTGTACGTATATGTGTGTGTGTGACGTGTTTAAGAGAGCTCATTTGAATGTTGGGTGTAAATGAAAGCCCTATAACCTGGCTGAACTGCTGCAAAGTTTGAATCATATGTAAATTACCGAGATATATACAATATTCATGTTTATTTTTAAGGTTTAGGATCCTTTAAGGCCCGGGTAAAGAAAACAGTTTCAAAATCAACTCCATGAAATCAAACAAACGTCTACAAAGGTACGAGTTTCTCTGATCTTTCTTCAAAAGTGTGCACTAGATTTAGTTTTTTTCCACTGGAGATCAGTGTAGTAGATGTAGTGTTAGTTTGTGTTCATACCCAGCTCCAGTCATGGTCTCTGTGTTGCTTACAACCAGGCTAACCACCTCGGTGACGTCCACCCGGCCGATGGCTGATGGGCTTCGCTCGCTCTCGTAGTAACTCAGGTAGCCGCCCTCCAAAGTACACCAACGACGGGCCATGTCTGAAATAGAAACATATGATAATGTAGGCACAAAAGTGTATTCAAATATTCAAAAATGAAGCTTTTATTAAACTTTAATAGAACAAAAAGAGACCAGAGTACTTTTTTTTTCAAGTTTAACGTCACATTTAAACAGTTGCACCATTCAAATGCAGCATCCACCTACTCTTTGCCAATGTTAGCCTCCAAAAGCTAATGGTCCTACCGAACCAAGTAAGGGTGCATTCAGACAAGATGAGGCACTATGGCGAATTGCTGCCGGGCTTCAGTGTGGGTCTGCTGGGGGTCTATTTGTGTTGAACTTAACTGTGAAATAATCAAGAAATAACTTAAGCGATTCCATGCTCGCTCACTCTCATTCACTATTTATGTCTCTCAACCACTGCCGGTTCTCTCTTTTTCATACATAAAGCAAAAGAAACGTCTTTGTGTCACTATTTTGCAGCCTATACTGTGAGCCAGACTCAGATTCAGAAAGTGGATACATGAAATAAACAAAGACAGATCACAACAGGTAGACTATCAGAGTTTAGTCCATGAATCCACCTGGATACTCTGACCGTGGAGAGGTTTGGACCGATCTGAGTGTCTAACTGGTGGGCTGCGTTTTTTTTTTCCTAAGGTTGGATATGGTTCAACTTCAAGTTACATAGTCCTGTTTTAAGCAGCATGTAGTTAAGCTTCAGCAAGTGTCCAGAGATTAACAGTCTCTATAAGAAATATGCAATATTGTGGAAACATTTTGTAAACTGATCTGTTGCTAATTTAAGACAATTTATAGCTGCTTTCCTTATGTACCCAGAATCCTCCAATATGTTTGGTGCCTCTATTGGATTACTACTGTAGAGCCATGAATTTGCATACTGATAAAATTGAACAAATTGGCTATTGTTTGTGGAGTCAGAAAAAGAAATTAATTAGAGCGTTGCTATGTTAGTGATTGGTTTGTGAACAATTAGCACCACTCCAACACTATTTAATACAGCTAATGACTCTCCACAAGCTGAGACAACATGACCAGGAAATCGTTTAAAAGTTCAGAGATAAGACGCATTTAGCTTTCACACGTGTGGAGTGTCATAGACCTTCACATTTCTTCTTCTCAAGGCTCAGAAACCAAGCTGTTTTTTGTCCAAAGCCAAACCAGGTCAGGTCGGGATTTCACGCTAACATCTTTCCAGCATCAACATCCAAAAAAAAAAAACAAAGATGGAGAGAACAGAACATCCATACTGTAATGAGTAAAAGCACAGTCTAAAGACAGCTAAGCAGACGGTGGCCTTTATTTCCAAATCAACAAAAGAAGATTTGGCACCTCGCAATTTAGTTTTAACTTTAGGATTGCAGTCAGGTGACTCATTTTTCTGTCCACTGGAGGACAACCGAGTCAAGCATACCGCATGCGAGGGCACCCGCACAGACGCAGAAGAGTTAAGACGACTCCGAGTGCCGAGCAGATTTCAATCAACAAGCGTGATCTCGGTGGAGAAGCTGGAAAACATACAGCATTGTCTTTCATGATTGTCTGACTGTGCGATTTACATAGCCAATGAGCATGAAGTTCATGAAAACATACCTAATTTTGGATTTTCAAAGTCACCGTGCCATCTGCTTTTTTTGTTCCGCAACAAACACACACTCTCTCACTCACACACACACACTCACACACACAAACAGCCCCCCTCTGCACCCCCTGTCGCTCGCGACTCCAAAGTTTCCACTGTATCCATCTCATGAATATGCTAATTGTGCATTCCTCTGCCAACTGTGTGTGATGTTTCTGAAGGAACAGATATAGTTCCAATAAAAAAAAAGGAAGTGTCTACAACTGGCTGTTAAAAGAAAAAGGATGTGATAAGCATAGGAAAGGAGGATGTCAGTTGTGCTCTATTCACCCCTGCACTGCCTCTCTGTATGGCTCTCTCTGACTTTTTCTTTGTCTTTTCTGTCTCGAATAAAAAACAATTTGGACACGATTCTGCACACAGCTTTAAAAACGGCAAAACGACTAATATCTTGTTGCCTGCTGTGGCATTTAAAAAAAAAAAAATGCTGTTCTTCTGACCCCACTTTGCTTCAAGAAAAAAAAGAAAAGAAAAGAAAATAGTACGAGGAACTGAAGAATCATCATCTCTATCTGAAACCGCCAGCAGTTTTGTATGTGTGGACGTCTTAGCGTGTGTGTGTGTGTGTGTGGGAGAGAGAGAGAGAGAGAGAGAGAGAGAGTGGCTGACTCTGGTATTTAAAGTCATTACCAATCCAATCTATCTGACAGGACGCACTGTTGTCTTGGTGACAGAAAAGATCGTAATGCACTTCACTTCCGTTGCAAACGTGTCCCTGGATTGCTAAGGTTTTGCAGAAAATGTCATGTCCATCATTTCCCACCGGAGAGTAGTTAAGTTCTTGTTTTGTGCTATATTTTCCTGTAAATTTGCCTTCCCTCCCTTCTGTCCCTCCTCTAACAGGATAATAACTGAATGGTTTCATTTGTACCAACCTTCAAACAATCTTTTAAGAGGCGCAATTACTTCCTAACTGAAGTCAATTGCTGTCATAAACTGCCAGAAAGCTGTGATGCCGCTGATTATCTCGACATTTTGCTTTCTAATGGGTCCTGGGGTTGCAGAGTTTATGTTATGCATGAATGTATGAAACTAACAGGTCTTGTCCAGGGTAATGGTTCAATCCCTGGCAATACAAGATAAAGCATTATTTTTTTTTAGCCAGCAGCTTGGCTGACTGGATGGATCTCAACCATCAGACATTTTGTGCAGACATTCATGATCCCCAGAGGATAGAACCACCTGACTTTGGTGATCCCTTGACTTTCTCTGCCACCGTCAGATCAACATTTTGTTCTCCTGTGAAATATCTCAACTATTCGATGGATTGTCTTGAAATCTGGTACAGCTGTTCAGTACACGGCGGCCAGAAGATGAACCCTAATACCTTTGGAGATCTGCTTTTTTTTTTGTAGTGTTCAATATTCAGTGAAATATCTATGAGATGAATGGGCACAAATGTTGGTATAACCATTCGTGTGCCCCAGAGGATGAATAACTTACAAGAGTTCTCCGTCTAGACACACCAGCAGGTTGACGTTGGTGGTTTTCAGTTAAATGTTTTAACAAATGTTGGATGGAGCACTACAGTATGCAATCTACTATCTATCGAGATTTGGTTTTCTTTAAATAGACTCATAATCTTGTTTTCTTGGTTGACAAGGTCAAAGCCCATTAACAGATGAAATCAGTAACAAGGGATTGCAAGTACTTAAGGGGGTCTTTAACCTTAAAGTGTTGGAAACTACCACCACAAACCAGTAGTTCCTAAAGTTGGAGTCGTAAGGTAAAAATCTGAGAAGACCCAAGATAAATAAACATATTTCTGCTACACAAATACTTCTTTAGGATTGAGATAAAGCAGGGATTTAAAAACAGAATCAGTCTTTGACTGAACTTGTCACATGCAGTAGACATCCAGTGACAAGGAGTCGCAAGAGACATTACTTCATTTCGAGGGTTCACAAGCCGAAACGGCTTTGAACCTCTGGTCAAGGTCATGTAAAATCCCAAAGGGTATAGGACTCGAAGTATGTAAATGAGGGGATTCAAATGTCCTAATACATCAGAAATATTAATAGATCTCATTTTGATATTGGCACATGTGGCGTCTATCTCCTTGAACAGACAACGTCTGACAAAATCTTTTATCTCAGCCGGAGAAAAAAATGTTTTTAATTTCCTCTCAAGTCCAAGGAGAAAGCATTAAAAATCCCACTGTGAATCTCAGAAGCAAATTGCTACGGGATCCTGGGTCCAGACAGTTTAGACACATGAATGGGTTCACTACTCGACCAAACAGTTTCTGAAGTATTATCCTAATAATGGCCAGCAAACCCAGAGGAACAGATACCCACATAAGGTCTTAGCATGCTGGGGAAACAGGAGTTCGGAAAGTATAGGGATTAAAGCGGTGCCAAAAGGTGTTAGGAGACTACAAATGTTTGACAAATGTAATTTCAGATACAGTTATCACTTCTGGGTTTGAATTGTGAACGAATATAAGAGATTCAGTAGACTGAGACGAAGATAGAAGAGGCGATGATGACAGGAATTAGACATTTTCATGGAGGCCTAGAAGTAAAAGAATAAATCAAACCAGACAGAAAGTTGTTCCGATATAACCCAAGATATAACACTTCCAGTGGTGTGGCTGCCATTTCCCTAGCATAATGACTGCAGTGTAAATGTGGAATAGCTGCAATGGGTTTTACTCAGTCGAATGTAACTATTATTCAGCTATGTTGGAATTCCTAACACAGCAGTGAATGTCTTTGGATCCCCTCAAGATATTCCACCAGGAAACTTTCTTTATCAAAAACCTGCACATCACTGGCTTCTTTGTTTGTGGTTCAGCATTTCCTTAGCGGGTGGGATACCACTAGCTTCTGCACAAGCACCAGCGCAATGGGGGGAACAATAGTGCTTGATTTACAATCAAGCAGCTGCGTCCATTGCCAGCTGTTCCCCGTACACAGCAATGGCCCCGCGGCCCAGCCGTTCTCCACGGGAGTCCTCAACCAGCCGCCAGAGACAACGCTAGCGGAAGCCAACCGTGGTACATGGCTCCACCAGCTAAATTGGGCCAATTAGCTTGTACGCCAAGAGCGCTCCTTACATAGTATTTTCCAAACTAGATGTGGAGTCTCTCACTTTTTTTTTTTCCACCTCTTCTCTCACTTTGGCAATTTGTAAAATTCGCTAAATGCTCCAAGCGCACGAGACGAGCAGGTTGATTAGACTAATCACGTCATCAATACGGCAATTAAGTAGTCTTATTGTTCATTGACTCAATAGACCAAGTAACTGAATAACATATTTACTCAAATGTTTTGACTCTGATTGTGTCTGAAGCTTGATTTTGTTAACCGCACTCCTCCAGATTTACCCATCGTCCACCTAAACTTTTTATCGACGCTGCACCAGACAACCATTTCATTACGCATTGAACAAAAGAAAAAAAAAAAGCAGGCCATGCCCCTTTCCACTAAATCACCCTTTTCCCTCCCTCACTCACTCTCCCACCTCTCCCCCCTTCTTCCGCCAATCTTCTGCCTATCTCACCATCAGACTAAAATATCTGTGATGAAGACATCTGCTGGACAGCTTGTCAGGGGGCTGAAAATGGAAATCGAGAAACTGAAGGGATCTGAACGATCTGTCTGTGCCAGAATTACAGCCCACTTCATTACAGGGAGGAATGGACAGATATGGCATAAGATAAAGGAAGAAAAAACACTATCTGCCATGTATTTCTGGCCTAAGCAACAGCAGTACTTACTCATTTAGGCAAGCAGAGGCGCAATAATATGAGCAAAGATATTCCAAAAAAAAAAAATAAATAACATTAGATTAAGACAAATTGTTTAAATAGACTTTGTGTGCTCCTCATAAAACATAAAACAGAAAAACATAAATGCGACTGCTTAGAAATTCATCATTTAACATCCTTTGGAAGTTTTTTTTTTTTTTTTTAAGAAACATAAACCACAAAGAAGATGTGGTTTATTATCAAAAACTTGTCTCCAGCTTTGTAGATGTAAGTAATTGAATGTTCATATGGCCTCAGATTTGTGTCCTCACTAAAACTGTTAACTTAAGTCTCTCTCTTCTCTCCTCACACTGCCTCCTCTTTCTTTCTCTCTCTCTCTCTCAGCTGTAAGTTACTCTTATACCCAGAGTGCATCTGATGAGGAAAAGACAAAACTAATCAGAAATTAGGTGCCATTTCCCTGCTGCCACTCACCATTTCAGACAGTAACTGTCTCTCTTTTCATCCCAAGACTCTCACAAGCACCGAAAAGCACGCACACACTCTTTAATGCGGAAGTAGTGTGAGTCATTCTTCAGACCGCACAGGCTAAGTGGGGAGGGGGGCTTCATTTACTCTAGAATCAACTGCGTAAACCTCATCTGGAGCAAACAGCTAATAAAGTGGAGCCATGCTGGAGGATAAACCAGTTCAGCCTTGATTTCGGCAGAAATAGAAAAATAAAAACAAGGCTGTACTGTTTTTCTAATCCTAATCTATATTCCCGGCAGCGTATCACTTCTTTTTTGCTAAATGCTAAGCAAGCACAGTATTTCATTTCATTATGGTGGACCGGCACAATGAGCCCCCGCGCCACCTCTGTCAAAGCCATTACCAAAATTGCTTGCCAAATTAATTTATGTCGTACTCTGAATTTAGCTCCCATCGGTTGAAGCATGAAAGCCTATTGGAGTCGTCTCCAGACAAAAAAAAAAGGCTTAAGATGCTGTGGCAGAGTGCTTTTATTAAGCCCTCAGCACAACCTATGAATTATTAAGAACTTGGGTGTATCTATAGACCATCAAACCATTAGCCTGGGAGCGAAAGGCATCCTGGAGTACATTCAAAAATACCTCATCCACGCTCACAAAGTCCTGACAGTGCTTACTCGTGATTGAAGAAGTTGGAACGCATAGAGTTTTAAACCCAACCCCCCTTGAATTTTTCAACAGCCGCAGCTGCAGTTAAAGCGCCATTAAAGCACAAAAGCCAAACTCGGTACCGCTCTCCATAATAGATGAAATAACAAGGTATTTATCGGCCGAAATATTACAAGCACTTATCTGACGGGAGACAACTCTGGAATAGTGCCTGTAAGTGGTACAGACTGCACAACAGTGACTAAAATGGACCTCGACAAAATGGACACTTGTGGTGTTACTCCATCTCGAGCAGGTGCTCGCAGTAGGTGGAACAACAAATCACACGTTGCCAAACCAGTCGGTTTTTAAATTAACATTTATTTTTCTGCAATCACGCGGAAAAAAGACTCACCTACCTAAAGCTGCTCTAATAATAATCATCAGTGGTTAAAGTACTGTGATGACTCATAATGTAAAACAGCTGTAGGCAGCTGTTTAAAAAAAAAAAAAAAAAGCTCTGATGAACATATCGTCCACTACCTACCATTAGCCAGCAAAGTTAGCAACTAGCTTGTGAATATGGCGGAGCATTAAGCAGCTAACGAACAATAAAAGAGAGGTAAATCACCAATCAAAATGGTCGTTAAGGTCCAACGTTATAAGGTGATAATATGTCAATGTTGAGTTTAAAGCTTGTTTCTGCTGCCCCCAAGTGGCCAAAAAAAATATAAAGTCAGCTTTAAATTGCAGATTGCCGTTGACTTATTTTGGAAATCAAGTGCCTCAGTGTCTATTTTAAAAGTAACATTTGATAATTTCACTTATTTGCAGACTTCAGCAATCTATCTATCTAATGCATGATTTAGTCTGCAAAAGTCAATCTCTAAGGTGATCAGTCCTGTGTTTACAGTTCGTTTCTCCTGAATAAAATCATTCAATTCAGGCGGGTAAAGAAACCCAAGGGTTGAATTGTGAAGTTTTTCAGGGATTTATTGGGAACATTTCAAGAACACTCACTTTTCACTAACCTCCACATAAGGTGGTTTAGATAATCGGGTAAATCTTATTTCAAATCTATGTGATCATCTGTTTTTTTTTACCCATCAGAGCTTGTTGTAGTGAGGTCACCATGTTGCTAAGATCTTAACAATACATTGGTAAGTACAATATTATCATAACTACCAGAAACAATGGCCAACAACGATGAAATAAAGACCCAAACTGCAACACAATGGAATTATCTATTCCAAATCAAATGAAAATGAATTCCATTTGTACAAATAATGAGGATTTCAAGAGACCCTGGTAGGAATTTTCCCCAATCTCCACTAAGGGGCAATTTCCCCAGACCTCAGCCCTGTTCATTAGCCAGCATGTACAAACCACCAATGAGAGCACAGCATGTGTGGGGTGATGGAAATGGAGATGGATGTCTTGCTCGATACACAGGAGTTTCAACTCATTCAAGTGGCAGGTAGCTGCAAGCTGTCAAGCCACCTTCTTTCCCCCTATTTCTCCACCACCATCACCCCCATTCTCCATCTTATTCCCCCAACTCCTCAATAACCCCCCTTCCCCAGGGGCAGCATCCAAAGCTAGCTCCTTCTCCTAATTACCCATGGGCCCAGGAAACGCTCCAGCTGTTTGGAGAACTGGGACCATTGCGGAGCAGCAGCAGCAGCAGTTGAAGAGTTTGGGTGTGAAATGGAGCCTGATTAAAAGTTTTAAACTGCCTTGGAAGACAAAGGGGGGAGAATTCGGAAGTTTTGAAGGTAGCACCTCTCAGGTAGAATTAGAGAAGATGAAATTCTTTTATTTCGTTTTATTTAAATGTTTCTAACGTGGCCCTAATTTACCCTGTACTTCCACGGAGTACTCACTGCTGGGTCATCCGTGAACATACTTCTGTCTGACAAGTATTCCCAGCGGGCCGACGCAGAACACATTTGAAAGACAGATCCATTGATCGTTTTGACTGGACTGTTTGGTGTACGGATTAAACGATTGGCAGCTCGACAGCTGACAGACTGACACTGATTGATCGATCAGCGCTTAACTGGAGTAGACCTCTGACAAACACGTAGTTTAAATTGCTTACAAATGGATTGATGGATTGATTGGCCTTGCCGGAGGTTTTTGCAAAATGGCATTTACACTCACCATCTCTTCCGCGGCGGTCCAGCGTCGTCTTAGCGGAGCCCGAGGAGATGTAGAGGAAGCCATCCATGAAGAGGGAAGCGTCAGAGAGGGAAGTGTTCTCTGACCACTGCTCCAGTCTCGGGAAATCTACAAGGAGGAGAAGGAAGGGGGGGGGACACAGTTGATGAACAAGGAAATGGTTTTCCCCAATGAGAAATGGAATGGTGGCAGTGCACCAATCTGATCGCTCAGTTGCAAAAAAATATAATTTTTGACCTCCAGTGAATCCTAGCAACGAAAACTATGTATGTCATTCTGGAGGACGGGTTCTAAAATGAAGGTCTATATAGCGTCAAAGAGACAGCTTATGTTGTCGTAGGACTGGTTAATATTTCATAATAACACCACAATATGAATGAGTGTCAAATTGAATCTAAATAGATAGTTTGATGTCTGTATTCCACAAAAATAATAAAACAAAAGCTCATTTGTTAGCTCTTAATTTAAATTTGCTCAGAATCAGTCATTTGGAAAACAAAATTAAAAATATAATATACAAAAAAACTAAAATTATAATGCAAACAGCTTTATATCCTAATGGTGAGATTCCACTGGGAATATTTACTCATCAGCCATGGTAGCAAATCCGTTAAATCACGTGCAATGCCACAGACTCTGTGGGGACACGCTATAATGGCTGTGTTACTGCAGCAACAGCTTATATTAACTAGATATGATCTGTCAATATGTCAATCATTCTTCCCATACCAGTGTCATATAATACCGCATATAGATAAAATTAATCCCAGATGTGATTCGAGCCTTATATGCCACTCGTATTCACAGAAACAAGATCATGGATTAAAGTTCTCCCTCGCTACGATGGATTTCCGTCATTTGGAGAACCAATGTAGAGAAAAGAAATCGGGGGTTGATGCTTTTATTGGCAGATTGTCACACTCTCTACAGCCAATGGGATTGTTTACAGTGTGTGTGCATGTGACCCACACCAGGGCAGGATCTCAACACGTAGCATCAGCGCTAAAGTTTAGCTACTTAGCTAGCCTGGACTCGCTTTTAATGAAAGATGGCTGCTGGCATCAGCGAGCTATGCGTTTTTTAGCGCCACAACTACTAGAGAGGGGGGCCACATATTCACTGTGACTGCTTGCTCCTCACTTTGCCAACTGACAGTTGAAGCTGGACATTTTAACATGGGGACTTATGGAGATTGACTCGTTCCGTAGCCAGCCTCAAGTGGATGTTCAAGGAACTGCAGTTTTTGTAAATCTCTACCAGCTTCATGATGAACCTGAGCTCTGACCTCCATGTGGAGATTTCCCCTCAATGAAGATGCACACTAGAATCTATTTTTCCCCCCAAACGGCATAAAACATGATTATACAAACAGCTGTTTATTTAGTCATGACTTTGTCACATGGTCATTCTCTTGCAATGTCAAAGATAAGGTGTTCTGAGAGCGTTTCGAAGCACAAGCCTTCATGTACTGTATCTGTTAAAAATGAGTTTTACGCTCCGTCCTCTCTTCATCTTTGTCCATTTTATTAAAAAAAAAGCCTTCCTCCCTCATTTTTCCTCCCCGCTTTTCTTCTAAACTCCCTCTCCTCATCTTTTCTTGCTAGTTTTTTAAGAGCTCCCCACATTCAACCTTATCGTTCTCAAATTCAATTAGCTTCAATTCTGAGGTTCAATTTTCTGCCGGGGCCTTGGCAATATCTTACAGATTTTATCTTCGCTACCTCCAGCTCTCTCATCAAGCAAGGTAAAATAACTTTAATTGAAACCACTTTTAATTGAGGCGACATTTCCACCCTTTACTGACACCACTGGCGCCTCATCTCAGGGCCACGGAGAAAAAACAATCAGTTAATTTAACCAGACAGCTTCTTTGGAATGTGTGGATTGTGTCAAACCAATTAATTCTGTTCATATACACATTATTAATCTATTTTACAGTGAAATACTATGAATACAGAAACATACAGTATAATTCCAAGAAATGAAGTCAAATGGATTTTCTACATATCATGTAAGCTCCTAAATGAAATGTTTTTACAGGCCTAATCTGATGTAAGATGACAAGAAAATAAAGCCTATTATGAGTAACATTTAAATGATCTAAGAACGTGGGTTCAAATTTCAATGTCTCTATGAATTTGAATACCTAATAGTAAAGAACTGACAAAGTAAGGATAGACAATACATGACACAGACTGTTATATCCTGTGGTATATTGTTTACTGTGTCTAACCCTTTAATATCTACTGGAGAAGCCACTGTGGTGACACTGACAGTATCAAGAATGAACCACACGTTTCTGAAAAGAACTGTTGGCTGATGGCTCTGGACGTCCTGCATTTGCCACCTTTTATCAGCGGTAGCTAGCTAATGTGTACGTACTCTGTTAGTTGGCTTCTTAATGTTTACAGGTGCCTTATATTAATGATAAAAATGGTTTTAAATGTAAAGTTGATGGTTAAATAAATGATTTATAAGACTGAGGCTAAAGCTAATGGGGCTCAGGCCAAAGGTTAGCTTCTGCGCCACCTGATGCTTCCAAAGTCAGTATAAATAACAGACGGTGTGCGACGTCACCCACATCATCGGCGGACCTGAGGCAGGCTGAATAACACCTGGTTGCTCAAACAAATTATCTGTAACAGCACCTACCTGTCAATCAAAGCGGTCACGCTGTTAATTCTGCATAACTTTAAGCCTTAATATAATTTGAACAGGTGAGTTTTATATACACATTCACCCTCAGTACAGTTGTCATGAACGGGGAAATTCGCTATAGAGACCAAAACTGTTTTTTGTACCAGGCTGTAAACATGTTTATTTCTGCTGTGAAGTTGGACATTTTAACATGGGGACTTATGGAGACTGTTCTGTAGCCAGCCGCAAGTGGACGTTTGAGGAACTGCAGTTTTTGGCACTTCTGCATTGGTTTCACTTCACAGCCCAACACCAAATCACAGCTGTACTGGTGCAAGATTATTTTCCCAGGTGTAGTTTTTTCTTGTTACATCAAAATTATGTTTTAAATTATGTATTTGAGAAAAAAAACTGCACTTTTTTGTCTCACATGGAGCGTGCTTATTCAAATCGGTGTAGGTTGGCCGTAATAATTCCTCTGAAGAAAACAGATTTTTAGTATTTTGCACCTTAATATTGTGAAAGAAACTGCTAAATTAATTGAAGTTAAAGAAGCTCATTCCTCTGAGCTACTTACTGATATCTTTAAAACTTGTGAATGTTTTAACGAGTGTGTCTCGGTGTGTGGCAAATGCTTTGTGTGACTCAACTGTCATCTTGTGATGTAGTTAATGTAATTGGCTCTCAGGTCTACCTTGTAAAACAGATCTTGATCAATGAGGCTTTGTGATTAAATAACAAAGTGACGATGGATCCCCTGAACATGCTTCTTATAAATGAAGAAACAGCCTCGGTCTTGCTGGTAGCAATCAAATCGACAACGTCATATCTGGCGTGATACAGGCGTTTTAATGCGCTGTAGTCATTTCTAACAAGTGCAATATATTTTTGATGTGATGCCAAGGATGCAGAGCCACAATCACGAGCGGGGTCAGTTTAGTTAGCGACATCTGTAATCTAGCTTTGAATCTTACGTGGGGAATGTGTCTGCCAATAGCGGCGTCATAAATACATGCAATGTGACAGAATTTAATCAGCAAACTGCAGGGAAGTGAGTCGAACACACACACACACTTTCCCACTACTGAGGTTGAGAGAATGTAAATAAGCCAGTGGCTTGATGCTGTATCAGTTGTAACAAGGCTCTCCTCTCTGTGAGCCTTCGAAACAGTCCCCCTGGGCCCCTAAAAGCTGGACTCTGTTAAGATGGGACTGTGATGTCTGTGGGGGCGGCAGTTGAGAAGTCTGGCCTGTGCTGATTGGCTCAGTCCCCAGTGAAGGGAGGTGACATGACAGAGTGCTCAATTAGCCATCTGGTCGCCCACGGCAACGTCCACAAAGCGGTCCCCGACAAGCGGTGGACAGTGGGGTAAATCAGAGGCGGCCGCGCGCACACACACACACACACACACAGGAAAAGATAACACAAAACCGGCTAACATATGCACGGCGGGTGTCGATAATGTGCACGAGTCAGCTCGAGATTCAAACAAAACGAGGCCAGAAGAGTAAATTTACAAGAGTTAAAAAAACATACAATCATTCCCATGATTAGAGGAATGAAAGTTATTTATTTATTGAGCTTTTTAGCCAAAGGACACACGGATATACACAAACACTTTTTTGCCAAAAGCTCTCTCTTCAAAATTAAAACCATCCACATGCAGACTCTTCACCGGAGGGAAGAATAAAAAAAAAAAACGCTTTAATTAAAAGAAACTTTAAAAACTCTCGGCAGCTGCTCGTGACCTCCTGACCCTCTAACAGTTAACTGTACAGTGTGTACATCGCTTAAAAGCATAAACAACGTCAACGAGCGCTGAAGAAACTGGCACTGCCTTGCGATATTGCTAACAACAGGGCGGATTGGAGACCCGCGATGAAAAAGGGACTCTGATTTAGTGTGTGTGTGTCTGTGTGTGTGTGTTCATCTTTTTATTATCCACACAGAAAGCCTGCTGGATAAATTTTTAATGTGCCGCGAGATTCAGAGATTCGAGGCGTCAAGGATGCTTGGGGTGGCAACAATAAAACTTCTTTGCCTCCAAATCCGTGGTGTGTCATTTAAGAAGAAGCGGGATGATGTCAACAGCAAGAGGCATCGCTGTTTAGTTTGGTTTTACCGTACAGTGGCCTCTTGGGTGGAGTGAAGAGCCGCCATAAAACACAATTTACATGTTTACATTGTTCTGTTTACAGTTTAGGGATTAGCTGACGCTTTTATCCGGAGATTTACAGTGAGAGAGCTGGCAGGGGTTTTACTGCCTCGCTGTAAGACACACAAGTTGTTTGGGGCAGAAATCAAAATTGCAACCTTAAAGCCACAATTTGTAGAATATTTATGAGTTTAGCATCTTACAAATAGTGTCTAATGGCCTAAGTTCTTGTTTGTGGAAAAGTATGACAATCCCAGGGAATAAATAAATAAATGGCACTGTTCGCATCGAGTGTTTGTGTTGAAAGCATCACTGGGAGGCGCCACAGTATGAAACTGTACATCGAGCTGGATACTAGTATACTATAGCATAGTATGGTACAGTACAGTAGGACTATACTTAATATTTTACATGAACCCACGGAGAATTATCCTCTTAGCTACACTGTGCGTTTTAGCATCTTTCAGCTCATTGTTTTGGTTTTCAGGCCTGCAGCTTTACAGTTTTGTTCCAACGTTCGCATCAGCCCCATTTTCAACCGCATCATGGATCTGTTATTAGCTTAAAAAGTCTGATTATCTCACTGTATGCTATGCAATAAGCAGCTAGCTAGTGAATATAGTTGAGCATTTACAGCTAAAGCGCCAGGTATGTTCTTGAGGGGTTGGTGGACCAAAGCAGTGCTAGACGTAGAGTGAATAATGCTGCTTAACCACTGTTTGCCAACACATTCACCATCGAAAAGATATTAGACTCCAGATACACGAAGCAACTGATACAAGAGTATCTCCTTGTGAATGCAGTGGATCCCAAATAAAATTCTTCAGGCACTGATGGGAACATGTTGGGAATCTAACGGTTCCTGAAGATATATTTTGTATAAACAAGTGTATTCGTCTGTGTTGGTGTATTGTTAACGAGGCTAAGTGGCAGGTGGCGCTCGGTTGTTAACGTTACCCACCTGCAGCATTTAAGAACCAATTACCAGTTCGTCTTTGCAGCCAGGCAGAGACCAGAGACGCACCGGCACAGAGTGACAAGTTCAAGCACTGAAACTTCTTTTTGTGTGGATAAACTGTCCTCGTGCGCCAAACCGGTCCTCTGCGGGGTCCATTTAGGCCACAGATGTTACAACAACACTGGCAACACCATCAGCTCTCTATACCTGCTAAATTAGCCAGCAAGGTTTTGGATGCTGACACATGAGGCGATTCATAATGCCTATTTTGGCTTTAAAATAAACAGCTGATGCGAAAATGACTTCCAATTAGTGAAGACGTTGATTATTGAGGGAAATTTTAAACCCACAACTTCCAGACTGTGCTTCCTTAGGCGCTACGGCTGTAAATTAGCATTCAAAAAAAGGCATCGACACAGATCAAAGTACAGTATTTGGTGTCCGGTGTCATATCCATCACCATATTCATACTGGCAAGTGACAGGACAGACACTGGTGACAGCTTGGTTAGACATGAGCGGTGCCAAGATAGATTAAGTTGAAGAAGATTTGACTTTGGCAGTGTATGTTCTTTTTTTTTTAAATTTAGCATAACCGGTGCCAAAAAAAAACACATCGTCCATTTACCGCAATTTGACACCAAGGAAGAAATACTGGGGTCCAAACAAAACTTTAAAAGAGGATCTTATACTATATACATATGTTTGAAAGTTTAATTTTTATTCATGTGGCCTATTTAGCCTCTTGAGTGTAACATATGGGAATACACTGGATATAACAAATGAAGAAGGGACCTAAAAATATACAAAAACCACCGCAGTGGAAGCCTTTGACTACGAGGGATAGATCCATCATTGAAGCTGCCCTTGGGGGTTTCGAAAATGCGAAGAGACACTGCCTCCGAGAGCTGCCGCTGGCTTCTTTTTTTTTTTTTTTTTAATGCAATCTAGTATGGGGATATGTAAATGAACATGCTCCGACGTTATCCCCGGGTGCTTTGGGGGCGAGCAGGTGTGGGCGGGAGACAACGAGGGTCCGTCGAGGCCCACGTGCATGCACTCGTACGCGAAGAGAGAAGGGAGCTAATGAAGTGGCTGTGCCTCTGCCACGAGTGGATGTCCGTACGCTGGGGCTACAAATGAGCCGCTGTGGACGGTTGGAGAGGTTCTGGGAGAAGCGGGCTGACAGCTTTGTTTTGATACGCTATATCCAGGGGAGATGGAGGTTTTTTTTTTTTTTTCCTATTTATATTTTCTTTGCAAACTGGGAGCGCGATTCACACTGTGAAGTGATGCAGCGGCAATGTTTTCTTCACACCAAAAAGATACTCCAATTTAGACTTTAGTTGTTACAAGCACGGGTTGTTCCGCGTGTCTGACAAATGTTTATTGCTGGCTTATCCCCATCTCTCACCGGGGGGATAATGAATTTGGTGTTTGTCGTCGTTTCATTCAATAAGAGTTTACAGCGCCGCGCCATGTGCTGGCTGAATGAAGGCCTCGGAGTGCACCCTCGTTGTAGGTTAAAATAAAAGCAGAAGTACTAAGCGCACAACGCCACGACAGCAGACAAATAAACCCACGTGTCCTCACCCCGCATGTTTGCAGCCGTCGTCTTGTTGTTAACCCCGGCCTGAGGTCTCTAAAGCTCCCAAAAAACAACTCTGAACTCTGTTTTGTCCTCGATATTGGCTGCTATGTGGCCTCTTTTTATTCTTCCCTCTATCTTCCCTCTGTCAACACCACATCACACAGTAGGGACGGTGTCAACCGGGTATTGAATTGTTCCCAGTTTCCGCCAGACATAACACTGCGAACAGCAACTGAAAAAGTTCAATTTTTGTTTAATCAAAAATTTCACAAGTCTTCTTGTTCTTCTTTTTTTTGTTGTTGTTTTCTCTCTCTCACTCTGCAAACTCTGGGGGCTGCATGCGACAAAGACAATGCAGGCGCCATATTTCCACAGCTTTGTGTGATGTGACAATGTGTCCGGCAGTTTGGAAAATGTCAAATGGGGAATTTGGACAGCGTTTTTTGTGTGGAGCCTTAATCTTTCCAGCACACCATAAATAGTCCATTTCTTCGCCATGGTTTCACAAAATACATTTACAGACGTGTGCTTTCGTATAATTTTATGGGCTCTTGACTAAATATGTGCATGCTGTTAGCAGAAGTGTTGACAAGAACACATGTTTTATTATGCTGTACATTACTTCTTTTGTACTTTTGGGATCAGTCGTGCACGTCGTACATTAGCATGCCTCATAACGCATGTACTTCATGGCTGTGCATGGTAATACAAAGCTTCCACGGGAGGTTTGGCTATTTTCGTCTTTAAACCTCATGTGAGGCGGATATTACACAACCAGACAGAACGCTGACATCATCCTATAATTATTTATTGCTACAATATCTTCACATGACAATCACAGCATGGACAAGGTCAGGGAAAGATCGCTGTTATGTTTAAAGAAAGCGCAGGGCGGTATTCTAGTTTTTAGTTCAGATCAAACCAGCAGTAAACTAGTCCGAGCGTTAATACTGTGAAAAAGGTCCACTGACATTTTAATAGTTTTTGGACAGGCCTATGATACACTGCTACACAGATAATACTTGCTGCTAGGATCGATTTATTGTTGGCTTTTGTTCAGAAATATGTCACGAGGATAATAATCCCTGTTTGTAAACTATGAGCCGGGTATTATACAACTGTACTTGCAGAGAGAACAGCTTTACTGTATTAGACGATTAAGATGGCGAAAATCAGATTGCGTCCAATGACTACATGTTTTAAAAGATTTATTTCCACAATTTCTTCCCATATAGGCATATATGTTGCCATGGCGCTGTGTGGTTGGCAGCCAGTTACAGTAGCTCTGAGTACTTCTGTGTTTTTAGTACTTTCAGTATTTTTGATTGACATCAATCTCCAATCATAATTTTGTGCACAAACGCGGACGTAGAACTACAGAGATTACGGATTAGCCCTTTTCTGTTATAAAGGCTACTTCATGATACGTCGGTGACCCGTTCAAAACAAAAGCAACAGGCAGTGCTACCGTACTCTTCTTCGGCAAGTGTAGCATCGCAGACAGGACGCGGCTGGACGACCTCACCTCAGACTTGCGTCTTGTCAGAGTACACAGCTGAAGACGGCGGTTATGTTAAATGACGCTTAAAGCTGGGCAGCTTCTTTCCTTCCTGCACTGGCGTTGGCATTAAACTCGGTTCATGTGCTTGCACAGTTGTCAAACAGGATGTGGTGAGCAGCTCCTCGGGATACTGGGCTGATATTTCAGACTCTGAAAAAAAGTGACTGTGGTTGCAGGTTGTCAGTTTCATACATATAAAGATTTCATGTAAACAAGACCCTGGGTTAACATCTTGTGTCATATTCAGGAGAAGCTTCCTGGTGGCCACTCTGCCATACAGTCTCAACTTACAAAGTGCTGCACTGACTCTTGTCCCTGAGGCAAGATCTCCATTGCAGCCAAGAAACAGTGTAAATCTGTCAGAGTGGCATTTGGGTTCTCGGTAACCTCCCTGACCTGGGTGCTTCTTGCCTGCAGTAGTTGGTCAGGTTTAGTTTGACATCCATCTCTACAGGAAGTGTCTGGTTAGCTCCACAGTTGTCCGTTTGTTAATGAGGAAGCCCAGACACATAATGAGCATATACACTTTTCCACAGCCGGACAATACAGCCACACACATTCATGTGTATCCATCTGTCCGTCTGGATGTGTGTCTCCTAGCGCACCTCCAAGTAATGGCCATCACCATGGCGACCAGGTGACCCATGCTAGCAATTAGGAAGTCCCTAACAGGCTCGGTGCCGGTGAGTGTGCACAGATGCAGCGCATACATTATGTAAAAATGAAGTCCCCCCACGAGAAAGTCTCCGACGCGGGCCCTCCCCCCGAAGCTGGCAGCCCCTCTTTGCTCCTTTAATCTAATACATTCTTATCATCAGCCCCGCGTGGAACCCGCGCAAAACAAAACACGCCCGTCACGAGGAAGCCGCAGAACACAGAGCAGAACATCCGACGCCAGCAACATGGGTTGGGTAATACAAAGGAGAGTTGGGTGAAAGTAGGATACACTCACAAAGGAAAAGGCAGAAAGAGAGAGAGAGAGAGAGAGAGCTTCAAATTTGTGGGTTTTCCTGACTTCATTTCCAATTCATGGCAACAGAAAAAAAAAAGAAACCTCCCACTGTGCTTTTATAAACATGGCGGCACAGCGGTGAGTACGAGTATTAAACATGATTGGCTTGTTAAAGTATAAAGACAATGGGGCTGAATATATGTGGCGCCGACGGTTGTAAAAGTCCAACTCGCACACCTGGTTTAAAGGCCTTTTCACAGATTTATGCAAGTGTGTCAGCTCTTTTCTTTTTTCTTTTTTTTTTTAAGGTCAGACTGGGAGAATATATGAGTTATTCTGTTTCATAGCTACTTTCTGTGGTCCAGCGCCTCACCTGAGCTGAAAACCGGCCATGGAAAAGTTTTCAAACTAGAACTCTTTTCCCTTTTGTTGTTGAATTAAAGAGTACAGTTTGTGAGAAAGCATACACTGATTTTTAAATCGCCGTTAACACAGGAGCCAAACTGTGATAGGTTAATTTTACGTTAGCATGGCCGGCTAACTAGCTTATTACCTATATTTGTAAGCGAGTCCAGTGCGTAGAATTTAGTGGCATCTATAAACACTTATAATACCGTACCACTACATTTGGGGCTAATTAGAGCTAACCTGAAATACAAGAACAGTCTTTAGTTTAAAGCTTTCAAGTGGCAAGGAAGCTATTTTTTTGCCTGAGGACTATTAGCTTTAGCTGAATCATTTATGTACATTTAAAACCATTTTGCAGATTTGGTTAGTACCACCAAGGTAATGGGTTTGAGGCCAAACAGTTTTCCCTTTTTTGTAAGTTCCTTTGGATAAAACCGTCAGCTAAATGAATAAATGTCTAAATGTAAATGTTCTTATTTTACTATGAGTTTGCTGGAAATGTTTAAAAGCTAGCATTTGTCACTTCAGGCAGTAAAACTGGTGGCTATTGGCTAGAAATGAACTTCTGTTTACTTCTGTGTTTCAGACCGTAACTTTTGTTATTCCGTGACCGTAAACTTTACGTGTGCAGTGCAGGAGGGGAGTCCTTGACAAACAAAGCAACATCAACTTACCAGAGAGTTTGTTCTGGTGAAGAAACTCCATCTGTAACCTCTGGCCAGCACGTTGGGCCAAGAGATACGGGGTGGAAACGGTCGGATCCCCCGTGGCGCACATAACATCTGCACCACTGAACACCAGCTCCATGGTCCGCAACACGTCAGGCAACACCACAGCTGCACACAGCGCCTGTTAATACACAAGACAGGATAAAATAGCATATGAAGAGCTTCTCTGTACTCTGACTTTGCTCTATCTACTATGATTCCCATGAGGTGTCAACACCATTTATAAAATTCTTCAATAATATATGCACAGGATAATACTGTGTATGTAATTTCAACATCTTTGTAACCAGGACTCTTAAGGCTGATTTTTAGTGGCCACAAATCTTTTTCATGCAAGTCCACCTGTCACTTAACGTTTCCTGGTGTGATAGACTAATAAAAAACCGAATGAGTGCAGTCGCGGCTCATTTCATTCCTAAGTAGCTTTCTATAGCTGGATTAATACCTTTAAAAATTTCACATCCTAGACAATGAACCAGCGAAAAGCCCTCGAAAAGCGAGTATGGTCTCACTTCCTTGGGTAGGAGGAGAAGCTTGGTATTGGTCTGTGTATCTATGTGTGGATGGCGGGTTGATAGAGGACAAAGACTCTATAAAGCAGCGTCAGAAAACCATATAAAGTTCAGAATTGAGTTTCGCCCGCTGATCTCAAAAGAGAAGTTAAAATAAGATCAAACTTTAATATACCCTGTGGGGATCATTAAATCTCTTAAAAGGAATAGAGCAAATAAGAACAGACAAATGGGCCATATTAAATATAATGAAACTAACAATTTCGAAGAGAAATGTGGGAATAAAGTCATGAATAACAATGAACTGAGCAAATAACAACAGCAGAGCATACTGAGGGAAATACAAGGAGGGAAAACACTAAGTTTGTGACATATATACAACATGATAAATAACATGCAATACGAAACAATTTAAAAGGAACAGAGAGTCAGTCTGAACCGCACAGTTTAAACATCAGTTTGCCATTTTAAAATTTAAAAAACTGTCAAGAATTGTATGTATTAAAAAATTAGTAAATTATACTAATGCACACTTGTATATTTAACAATAAATACCATAACAACAACATTCCTTGTTGTTGAATGAAAGCGTGAAGTATTTGAAAGAACACACTAAATTTTAGGTTGATTAAACAGTGTAGGTCTGATAACGTAAACCACTAATGTTAGCATGCCCCGCTAAAGTAACGTTAGCTTACTACCTTTCTTAGTGCGCAAAAACCCCTTGCAGAGTCTGAAGAGGACACGGTTAGTAAAATCCCTTCAAGTTTTATACAGGACTGACACAACCACTGGGTAGGATCCAAATGAAAATATTTGAAATACTATTCTGTATCAGAGTTTGAGGTTACGTTAGCGTCTTTGTCCTGCTATCCATCTTCTACAAAAAGGTGTGAATAAGCCTCACTGCGCACAGTTTAACCATCAGTTTGACACTTTTAAATTTAGAAAAGCTTGAGATATAATTAAAAAGCTGTTAAGAATGGTATGTATTGTAAAATATACAGTGATAGACTGTGTATGTATAAGAACAGAGACTGGCATACTTTGCCCTGAATGCTTCCAAGCAACACTATAATTTCTATGACATTATACATATAAATGTATTGACAGGTATAAAATCTACTAGAATTATAATGTAAATCTACATTAAAGTGCCCTTAGTCATGCAATGTGTCAGAATACAAACAAAAGAAATGCATGTCACCAACAAGCAAGAAAACATTACTTAACACAGCCCTTTCATAACATTAGACCTCTGTTGTCATCTTTATAACATCATCTGTATAAAAATAAGTCTCAAGGCTAAATCAGGTTATTCCTCCAGAGCGACAGAAGTCTATTTTGGACTAACTAACTAACACGTACTTTCATACTCACTATTTTGAGTGCATAAGTGTGTTCACACTGTGAAAGAAAACCACTTTGGGCTGTTAACTAATACTTCAAGAAACTTTATTGTCTCCTAAACAGAAAAATAATTGTAAAAAATAACTTCCAGCAAGAGGTGAGAGGAGGAGAGACTCGACTGAGACTTTAGTAACAGCATGCATGGGTCAGGCAGAGGTTAGCACTTCTATAAATACATTTTAATAGGAGCAGAAACTTATACGTAGTGTCTCGGCCACGCAGACATGCTCTGTGAAAACTATTCACCTGTTTTACCACGGTGAGTCAGCTAAGCAAGATAAAAGACTCCGAAGAATACAGTCTGACTGAGGAAAATATTTTCTCTCTCTGTCTTGTCTCTTGCTATCAGTCCAGCCAATTGATGTGACATTGGGCACGATGACCCGCAACAAAGTGGATCAACCGAGGACTTGAGTGGCAAATAGCGGAATTTCAACGAGCAACCTCTCCTTTCATCGGACTTGGACCGAGTCAGTAAGCTGCATCGATCTGCCACAAACGAGCAAGATCCGTCTGAAAGTGAGGCACGGTGAGGCTGTGCACACAGTACACACACACACACAAACAAAGTACCTGTCAATATAACCTGCCCACACACACACACACACACAGGACCTGCAGAGAGATAAAGATATTAACGTACACGTGTGTGAAGCAAACATCCACTTATTTCCATAAACGTGTACGGTTTCTGCAAGACTTGATTCATCTTTATCCACTGAAAACATTAAACAAACATTTATATAACGATATGATTGCTTCGTTCACTCGCCGTCTTTGTCTTTCACGCTCAGGCGCACATGCTCACACACAAGACGGGGTCAGATTATGGCAAAATAGTCCCATGCAACCTGGCCTTATTCTGTATCATCTCAGGAAATGACCTTCCGTGTCATAGCAATTACTGCAGCCACCAGAGGCTTTATGTGTGTGTCTGCATGTGTGCGAGTGTGTGCACGTAATGATATAAGAAGGTCCTTTGACACCCAGACACACACACACACACACCACACACACTCTCTCTCTAGGTCATGTGGCCTGCGGAGACTCTGTGGAGGTCACCGGGATATGAGCTTCTAATGGGGAACGTGGGACTAAGAAACAGAGAGAGCGGGCAATGAAATAAAGAAACCGGACGTGGAAGGAAAAAAGCGCGCACGGTTCAGATTATGTAAGAGACATATTGATGCAGTCACGTATAAATCACCTCGCTGCCTTTTTTTATTCTCGTTTCATTACTCGAATTGACACATTAAACGGTAATTTACTGCACGTGTTGAGTGAGTTTCATGACCGCCGGGCCCATAAAACGTGTTAAAATGCCATCGCGTGATTTTCAAAATTGCATGAATGTCAATGGAGAAATTGCTAGTAGTATTATTGTCTTTGTTCTGGAGAAGACTCCCAAAGGAACGAGGTTTTATATAGCTTTCTTTTTTTTTTTTTTTTCGATTCATACTTGTGTTACAGTAAGTAAGTGTGACACAGAAGTGGAACAACGTGTCCAATGAGATTAGGCTCAGTGTCCTTGTTTATGATGAAAATACTTTATATATATATATATATATTTTTTTTTTTATAGGGTGCATGTGATTTATTACTGTACGTTAAAATAAGTGGAACTGCTTTAAAGAGGATTTAAACACACATGTTGAGTCACGGTGTGTGATTCTTCAGAGATGCCAAACTCAGATTTTAGGTGGATGAGATTGTACAAGTTAGTGAATGACGTTTTAATTTGTATTTGTGGCCCACCACATGTTAGGTGGGTATAGGACGGCACAGATCCGGTTGAATGGAGACTACAGACTTCAGAGATCCCGGGTCAGTACGAGGATCCAGACGAATCGCAATTCATACGCCACCAATTCATATCAAACTCTGTCGAGCTCATTTATAAAGGTGGACTAGACAAAGAGAAAAGCAAACACACAACCACCCACCTCCGCCTCCACCCTTTTTTTCCCTCTCTCTCTCTCTCATCCATCCACTGGCCAAAACCTTTTAGGCAGCCACACTCTCTGTGTCTGTCACACTTCCTCTCCTTCACCACAGTGCAAAAAAACTCCCACTATAACAGCAAATTCACACATCCTCAGTGGAGCAAGCACACATGTTCGCACGCATGTACACACTCCCACATATACACATGCCAAATCCGGCAAAGCCGCAATAAAACCAACCCAAGCGTTTCTGTTGTGGATCCTAATCCACTTTTCCACTTAGCTAGCTAGTATATTTCTTCCTTACTTTCCACCCCATCATTCCCCCGTTCTCTCTCTCTACATCTCCATCCCTCTTACCCGACTCCAGAAAACAATAGACGGAGGGCTGATCTGCGTAAACGCTGACGCAGGTGGAAACTTAGTGGTTTGGAGGCTCACTGCTTCGCGCTTTTAAGACCCTCTCTTTAAGGGGGAGCCAAAAAAGAGCCACTTTTTTCTTTTTTTTGTCGGAGCAATAAACCCCTCAACCACAAACGAAAGAAAGAGAAGGCCTTATAGTGCCAACCTGCTTACACTTGAGATCGATGAGACTCCCCCTTTGGCATTTTTAGACTTATAGTGCCATTTTAATGATGGTCAAAAGGTCAGGAAAATACAGGCTTTTTCAGGTTCAGTGGTAGCTGAAGGAGCACGGTATGTACTCCTGAAACTACTGTAGGTGCCAACTTATCATTGTATGGTTCGTAAACCTCTGCTGCACTTTGCTCCAAGCTTGACAGACAAATGGTGGGGTAACTAAATAGAGAAAAACAGTCAAAGGTCTAAAATTGATTCGTTTATTGATGCTTTACTTTATGCTAAACAGCTAGCAGGACTTGTGGCGAAAATCACAGCTAGTCCATCTGAAGATATCCAGGTTGTTTGCTGCTAGCTTATTTTAGCCTAGCTAAGGCAGCTAACAGGACCTAACACTGCTAACAAGGTCCAGTGTGTGAGGATTTAGCGGCACCTAGTGGTAAAGTTGCAGATTGAAACCAACTGAATACTCTCCCACGCCTCACCCTCTCCTTCCAAACACAGAAGAAAAACTCATATAAAAAGCAAAAAGCCATATCTAGATTAGAGTTGAGGATTGTCTGCTTGGGGCTACTGTAGAAAAACAGCAGTTCAACATGGCGGCCTCCATAGAAGTGGACCCGCTCTCAATGTAGATATAAAGAGCTCATTATTAGACAACGAAAACACAACAATTTTGTTCATGTGATTATACCTTAACGGAGACATACTAATGAATGTTATATTCAATAAACCTTACACACTACACCTTTAACTTCGCTAACTCCACTAACAATAACTCTATCAACGATTTGGTTAAAACCATGCGTCAGTCAACAAGCTACGTGTCACTCTGTATAATTTAAAGTTTACTCCTCTCTTGGTGCATTTGTGAAAAGTCAGCATGAACAGGAACCAGACAGCTTGTACATTTAATGATATGCCGGTAGTTTGTTATCAGCCAATTTTATGGATATTTTGGATGCATACCTACAAAACAAAACCCAATATATTTTACCAACACAACAGCAGACATATCCAGTCAGTTGTACACATTGAATTTTGTGTACGCACTGGATAAATACAATATATTCTAGACATGAAATGCAGTACAATTTCCAGGTGGAGGGTAGCACTCTAAAAGAAAAAAAACTTCTGGCACAAGTCAACAGTCTGATGTAGTCAGTATGTACGAGACAACACTTAAAGACACAGTCAATGAAACACTAACTCCAAGTTTAATGTTGAGGATAACTTGACAAGGCAGCGAGGGAGTCAGCAAGTTGTAAATCCACTGTGCTTGAAACACATCTGCTCTGCTTGTTTACAGAGAAGAGAGAGCAAAGAAGACCGGCACAGGCGCATACAGTATGCAGTTGTAGTAAACGAGCAAACAAGCTTGACATACGGTTAGACAAGAGCTTAAAGCGGGAGAGGAATCAAATAGTAGTTTGTTCTCCCAAGACAATTAATAGTCAAAAGATGATACTCAATGATCAGTAGAAGATGACAGTGTTAATCTAAGTAGAAAAAACAAACAATGCTCACTAGATACCTCAAAATACAGTTTCTGTAACATCCATTTAGTTTTTCGCCCAAGTTTCTTGTAAAAGTTGTACCTGGTTGAGCTGCTCCAGGTCATGAAAACCCTCCAGGACCCCCCGGTACTTCCTCTCCCTGTACTTCCTGCGGATGAACGTGGCGCGCTGTTCTGCCGAAGCCCCACTGTAGAGTTCTTCTTCCAAGGGAAGATTAGCAGCCCAGAAGTTGTTAGCATTCTTGTTCCCCACCTCCAGGAAGAGCTAAAGGGGTTCAGGTACACGGAGAGAGGGAACAAAACACAGGTGGGAATCATTTGTAGAGCTTTTCGTAGAATTTCGAATTTAGTTCGTCTTGGCATTTTCACTTCTTGTAACACATCAAAACATCTTCAATCAAAAACGTTGTTACAATATTTAAGTTGAAATACTTGACAACATACTTACATATTGGTAAAGAATGTATCTATGTATAGGTACAAATGAGTTGGCTTTAAGTAGTATATGGGGCAATCTCTATTTCTCCATGTCACAGTCAAATTAAGTCAAAGTAAAATTAAATATATCATGGAAAAGGTTAAGTTCAGACTTACTGGCTGCAATACTGTTCTCTTGTTTATATTTCTGTGTGAGTAAATGTACTCAACCATCCTACACATTGACTATTGGTGCAGTACCTCCACTAGCGCGTTGCTCCAGATACTGCTGTCCAACTTCAAGCTCCGCACTTTGGAGATGCTCGGGCCAAGGGAGCGGTGCTGGCCTGGTACACAGGAGAAGACACAAGTCAGCAACACGAGTTCAAAGATACACAAACACACACACGCTCAGATATTCATACGACCCATGGGTTTAAGAAACCCTTTTTCAATTAGATGTCTTTAAAAATGCATCGCTTTCAGTTTCCTGAAAAGTTCATCAAGGCTTACATAACACGTGTAGGAATCTTTACTGCATCTGCACAAACACACACCACATGTCAGTGACGGAGTAAACAATAAAACAGGCAGTTACAAGATGGAGAAACAGAGCATGACTGGAAGCTCACTCTCTCACTCACAACAGACATATTTAGTGCCCTCAGCACTTCTAATTGGAAATGAAAGCATAGAACGAGGGCCATTAATAGCTAATGAATCATGAGTAATTCATTGTGTTTGTGGGTCGGCCTGTTTATTTGGGTGAACGAGAGGCTCCTGGGGTTGCTTATGGCCAAAGACGGAGCGTACATGCATCATAATACATCTGGCAGAAACGTGCAGTATGTGTGAATGTGAGTTACTGTCCTGTGTGTAAAGGCGGCTAATTTTAGATTTAAATTCGCCATGATCTCATTAAAGTCTTCTATGCTCAAGTAGAGAAAGCTGTAAATGAAAATGTGGGACCGTGAGCCGTGAATAGGCCGTGACACAGATGTAGAGACGACCAGGCACCACTGGATTATTTGTCACCTAAGATATTAAACAGAGAAACTAAGAAAGAATTAATTATCATGTCTATATTAAGCAAATTGGTTTTTAAATCTGTGATCTCTTCACAAACATCCTGGGTTGTAGTGCTTTTTAAATCCAACACCAGGATGCATTAACTGACTGGTCTAATTACCTCCAGATAGGATTTTGAATCTGATATGCCAGGCCACATCCCATTGTGGTCAGGGATGATGTGATGAAATGGTGACTACATTGACAACAAAGGACAGTCCCAGCTTTGCTGCCACAACAGTTCTGGAGCCAATTCTTTTCTTCATGGGTACCCAGACAGCATTATACCGGCACACTACCTATTGTTTAATATTTTTTACTATACTACTACTTTTCTACTATAAGTCTACTATTTCAGTAAGTTTTAAGTCCACATATTTTATTTTTAGAATCGGCACCAGTAACTGTAACTTTGAATATATTATTGCTTCATTTCAAACCATTTCAAAGAATAACAAAATGTATTTTTACAACTAAAAGAGTTAAATCATGTAGTACTAGCCAGCCAGATGTATAGATGTGTGTGTTGACTGCATAGGTATAATTTTTTATTGCTATATAATTACACTGTGTTGTATAATTTTGCTGAGCAGAAACATGCATTATGAAAACAAAAGGAGTGGAACGAGTATTGTGCCCTGTGGAACACCGCATGGAAAGTGACATCAATATTTACAAGAAACTACCTGATTAGATCGGTATATCTACATATCAAATGTGGCCCTTAGACTGTGGAAGCATCACTTACATCAGCACGTTGTCTCAGGTAGTTTACTTACCTTTACTGAAACTTTACTGAATTCAGCATGAGCAATGTATGATGTAGGATGTACTTGCGGACATGATCTTTCAACAAGGTCTGAACAAAAAAGTCCTGGGTCCTCATCTCTGAGCCATAAAATCATGATTTTAAAAGAATTTAGCTTTAACCGTTCAAGTCAGCAAAAGACCTACTTTTTACTGGTTCAGTAAAAAAAAAAAAAAAAAACGGGCCTACAACAGAAGGGATTTTCCTTGCAAGAGTCAAGTGTGGATGTATTAGTGTGGTCATGTTTAAATCTGGTTTGTCCAAAGACACAGGGAAAGAGATGGTGGCTGCCTTTAAAACCACAGGAGTCCATCTTAACAAATAAAGAGGCCAAAGAGCAAGATTTCTGTCATTTCTGCCTGCAAAGGAGTGAAAATATCTTGCTCTGGGTGCCTGCTGAATTCCTGCAGCCACGGCTCCATCCTCTGAGCCACACAACATTTTCACTTGTGTAAGGGTAATGAAGCTGAAAAAAGTGTGCATTCACACGTGCCACCGGGTACATGGTGAGATCTTACCATATAAATAGCATGTTGTAAATGTCTTCATCTTTCTGATGGAACCACAACAGCACACAAAAGGGCATTTCCATCACAGCGGCTTTCACACACACACACACACAAAAAAAAGACCAACCCGCAAAGGATTTCAGCCCCAATTAAAAACTTTCCCAGCGACAGTTCACGGAGCACTTTTCCAACCCCCTGCACTTGTGTCATTTCGCCCTCACTCAATGATGAGTCAGAAGGAAACAAAGCAAGGCAATAAGCACTGCATTTGTGGGTTACCATGGCAACTGTTGCCAGCAGATGTGTCTACGAGTTGCATCCTGTTTTAAAAAAAGGAGTTCATTGCAATCACGAGTTGAGAGGGGCCTCCAAATCTTATGAGCAATGTCATTTCCTGTGGTTGGGTCGGATGCTGAGAAAGGGCAAAGACAGGGGGACAAAACGAAACAGTGTAAAAAGAGGGGCAGCTTCAGTTATTGGGGATGTAAAGTTGATTGACTGGTTTAAAGTGTCCGGGGGAGGGCTTATGTGTTACTATCAAAGAGAAACACCAACACCAACAGGAGTTGGAATGAGAAAAGAATTAAAGCTGCACAACTCAATATTTGCATAATAACAATGGATCTAATTACTATGTGTAATGTGTGAGAGGTTCTTTCAGCACATTGTTTTGGTTTTACATCCCACAACTTTAATGTTTTAGTTCAGTGCTACTGCTCAGCACCAACAATGTTAGCAGCTAGCTGGTTAAAATTGTGTGTTAGCACTTAACAGCTAGTTTATGTTTTTTTTTTCTCTTTGTATATTTTCTTGCATGGACAGAACAATATGTCCTGCCATCCCTAAACTTAAACTAATTCTGTTTATAATGTGTTAATTCACTTTATTTTATCTACCTCGTGTCTATCCGTATCGTGGATGCCTGTATTGTTCTGTTTTTTGTAATATTTGTAGCTGCAGTGCAAGAATTTCCCTTTAGGGATCAATAAAGTACTCTATTGATCTATCATCTATCTAAACAGTCGGGTATTTCCCTCAGGAGACCAAAAGAGCTGGATTCAAAATGGGCATATAACAGTCCAAAAACAATAAACTCTCCCATTTTCAGCATTTGATAAGTTGTCTTTGAGCCGTTTTCAATTAAATTCTGAGTTTCTTAATCAAGTTGTTTCTATTTACAGTTTACACAGCAGGGGTTGTAATACTAATGTTGATATTTGTCTGTAGGATATATACATATAAAACCTTTGCTGACAAGCTACCATGACTTTATGATGTGGTATATTAAGTTTAAACCTTGCTGCGCTGCCCCCAAGTGGCCAAAAATTAATGATTGCAGCTTTAAGCGTTGCCAGTTTTTCCCAGATAATACCCATATAATTTTTCAAATTATTTGTGGCTCATTAATGATTTCTGCTGGAAGGATAATTTCTAGTTTTGCCAAACAAGGTCCTCTTTTAACAGGACAACTCAAGAATATGCTTTTCACAATGAAAACTTTCTATTTGTGCTCTCACTTTCTAATAGAAATGGAAATAAGCAGCCGATTAGGAATTTGTGTCTCTTAATGTAATTTTAAAAACACACAGTTATAGTGAAGAAATGCAGCCTTCAGCCTGTTTTTTGTGTTCACATACTCTTCAATATTCACAACAACCACAGATCATCTTTTTTCATTAAACTAAATTAATTAGGGACCTGTACAGTCCTTCAGGTCTCCGCAAACAAAGACAAAATATGAATAGTCTGTACATTCACATCAAAGAGTGAAGCTACAGACTATTAAAATTCATTCAGTCTTGGCATAAAAAGAGGAAAGCCAATGTGGGATCATTTTCACCATTAGCCTTCTCATTACTACTTTCCTCTTTCTCTTGTTCAGCATTTCTCTTTATTGTCCATGACATGAGAGCGCTAATTAAAAGCGTGAGCAGTCATTGGTATTCCAAATGGACCACCGCCGAATTTACGGAGAGCACAGTGTGAGGACAGCTTCCTCGTTGCAGATATTCACCCGCTCTCTCTCTCTCTCTCTCTCCCTCTACCAGCTTGTCGACAAAATGTAATATTAAACATCCCTGCAAATGAAATCATTTAAGGGTGTTTGAAAAGGGATGTTGGAGATCTGATGCGTACCAATTACATGGGCTTTGCAGAGGTGAGGTGAAGAATCACATTAAAACTTATGACTCTCAGGCCTGGAGAAGATCTAGAGGGGAGAAGGTGGTGCAAAGAAGAAACTACACCAACATGATATCCCCTCTAGATCAAGCATGTCCACTGCTTCTCTCTAATCATGTTTAGTGGGTCAAGAAGCTGTTTAGGATCCCCACAAGTTCTTGCCCATGGCTTAATCTTTGTTGTCATTTCATCGGAGCCATCCAGCATTGCCAAATAGATTAGAGAGGCCAGAGGCCAGACGCCAACTCCCGTAAGTGGCTTATCACCTGAGAACTTATTCCAGAAGAGCCTCTGGGTCAGCGTACATACTCACACAGACACAAACAAACACCAGATTAAGAATTGAGTACCAAGCTTGCATTATGATCTTACTTTTTGTTTTGTTTCCGCTGTGATAGAGAAGAATAAATAATATAAATTAATGTGAGCAAAGAGAGCCGAGTGTTTGTCTTTATAACTGGCTCCCAGCTGCTTTGGCTTGTGGCTCTTTATAGCCGGGTAATGTTGATTTATGACGCCCCGCCACAGGTTGCATATCTGCGAATGTCTGTGTTCACTACTCGGATAATTTAATAATAAAAAAGTTTGGAGAAAAAAAAAAATCAAAAAGTAAACAAATTTGGGGTTTATTTTTTTCAATAACATTATTTTATATCAATAAATCCATCGACAGTCATCGTGTGGAATTTAAGATCCTTCCCCAAATATATGGAGGAGCTAACGGCGCTAACCAGGCTGCAGAGGGAGTATGGAGAATGTAGCATCACGGAGACGTGGCTGAACCTTTGTGTGAAATTTGTTCACAGCAAAGTTCCCAATTAAACATATATGAAGAACAAGGTTTCAAGCAATAAGTAATGAATGTTTACTCGGATTTAAGTTCCCTTGGAAACCAAAAACTATAAGCAGATCACAATTAACCAAATAGCATAACTTTGCCTCTATGTTTCCTATAGTTAGTTAAATTGTTTTATTTCCAGGAAACTTCCTCAGAAATTATTAAACTGTTTCTCCAGTCTTCGACATTATGTTTATCTCAGGAGTACCTACTCACAGATGGGAAACTCTCAAATAAAAAGGTGTTTTGACAGGCTGCTTACTCCCATTCACACCATGCTGTGTGTGGGCAGGTGTGTATACATGCTGGTGGGTTTATCAGAGTGCACTGCCTGTACAGTATTGTTGTTTATCAACCTGAAACCAAGAGTAAAGCGATACACGGGAGTCCCTTACCTGCACACTTCTTACAGATGACCACGCCCAGATTGATAGATGCCCACTCCGGCTGCGGGGCGCGACAGTCGGCACAGCTCCTGTTGGCCTCGTTGAACCAGATCTTCTCTGCCACTTCATAGTCGGAGAGTGTCTCAGCGATCGATTCTTGGACTGCTTCAATCCACTCCTCCTTCTCCCGTTCTGACTCGGCCGTGAAGCTGCAACAATTGATTTTTTGGCCCCCACCCCAACACATGCCTCACTGTTATTGATTTGATTTGAGAGAGCAATTAAACAGCATAGTATAGCTTGGCAGGGTTATGGGGGTGTGCAGTATTTGGAGTAGTTTTGGGGTGGGGTGTTGTTGAGTGTGTATGCCTATGTGTGATTGCAATAGATTTGGTGAAATTGATAGGGGGAGTGGGAAGAGGTGGCGACGGGGGCAGGTAAATCAATCCGTCTCACCTTGCACCACTAAAATCTATAAAGTGCTAATGCGGGATATTTTTTCAGGATATTATTTCTATTTTAGACTGAGGAAAGTTGAGAAATATGATACATTTACAGCTTGAACATACATTGAAGAAAGAAAAAAAAAATCCATGTTTAACACTCTTGTTCCACCGGGACTTCAGCGTCAAACTGAAAGTGAGAAAATGAAAAAGCTGAGATAAGCTGGATAATATTGGCGACAGTGCTTCTTCTTCTGTTGTCATGGATGCAGTTATAGATTTAAAGGTTTCATTCCAAGTACAAGTTTAAGTTTAACTGTCATGTAAAATCATATTGGTGCAATAATAGTGCAATACAGAACATGTCTAAAACTGAAGAAGAGACTGTATAATTAAGGGGAAATCTTAAAAAAAACACAAAAACAGATTAGTCATGTACCTGCGTAACTATGGTTACTTAGTTATCTTAACTGAAGAGGAGATATAACACACTCTTTCTCCATTTTCTTTCCTTTTACTTGGAGTTTATTTTAGTCAAAACTTTGATGGAATTCAAATATGATGATGCCTCTTTGTCATGCACGTGTGCTCATGTAAAAAGCCAATGACAAATCCAGTCATGGGGTGAAGTATGCTGTATATAACCAACAAATCAGCTTTCTCCAGGAGAAATCTAGTAGATGAAAGCAGTTATCTACGTCTCGAAAACTTTAGTAATGTAACGCAGACTGTGAGCCAGTCATTACTCCCTAACATCAGCGTCTGACCTCACTAATGCTCTTGTGGATAAATGGGAGCAAATCCCTGCAGACTCCGCAGACCACTGACTGGCACCACTGACAGTATAAAGAACAGACGGCGTGTCTGTGATGTCACCCATCACCTGTGAAGCTCAAAAACTGTGGCTCTGTCTGCCGCCATCTTGGCAGTCCAGCCTCTTTGGCCTTCCGGCTAATCTAAAAATCAGCATAACTTTAAGCCTTAACATAATTTAAATGGATAAGTTCTATAAATATTCAGACTCAGTACAGTTGTCATGAACAGGGAAATTAGCTATAGAGACCAAAACTGTTTTTTGTACCAGGCTGTAAACATGTTTATTTCTCCTGTGAAGTTGGACATTTTAAAATGGAGGCTTATGGAGACTGACACGTTCTGTAGCCAGCCTCAAGTGGACGTTTGAGGAACTGCAGTTTTTGGTACTTCAAAATAGCTTCACGTCAAAGCCACAGCCATCAGTAAATCAGTAGATGACTTATAGGATATCTGAGACATTTTAAAACTACTTTTTCAATTTGAGATACTTCCAGTAGCTCCCAGACCATGTCTTTGGGTTTTTGTTTTTTGACGAGGGGAGGAGGTAGTTTGGAAGTTATGAAAAATCCAAAATATAAATAAATATGCACACCACACCTAAACATACAGTAAATGTCTAGACTGTTAAAGCTCAGAAACAGTCATTCACCTGTCTCTCAATCCATCTATGTCTTACTCATTAGTTTTACAGTATCAGGAGATCTTTTTGGAAACCACACACACACATACACACACACACACACACAGGAATGATGGATTATGTCTATTACTGTCTAACAAGCACTTATAAAGATCCCTCGCAGGGACAGACAGCACAGGTTTCTAATGGAGAGGACGGTGCACATATTTTGAAGAAGTTGCTGAATGTAGTGAGCAACTAAAAATTTGCTGAATGTATGATAAGTGTATGTAACAAGCGATCTGCGAGCTTAAGAAAGAGCGAAGATGAGAGAAGACGGACAGCGAGAGAGAAAGATGGACAGAGATATAAAACTGACAGGGGAGAAAAAAAGAGAGAGAGAGAGCTCGACTGAAAGAAGCACTTAGACAGGAGAAATGGGACCACTGGTCTCCATGGCAACCTGGCGACCGGTGTAAAATAAGACAGAAAATGAGGGAGGAAGGAGACGATGGTGGTGGGGAAGCTTTCGCCCGGAGCAGAGGATGTGCACCGGGGGCCGGCCTCGCCCAAGTAACCCAGCAGAGATCGATAGGCTGATTGGGTTCAGCTGTTCTGTGCCCACCGGTCTCTGCCCAGGGCCCGTCTAAAGAGATGACTGCTCACATCGTCTGCTGAACTCACAACATGGCCCCCCGAAAAACCACAGAGGAGCAAAGGGAGACGAGAGGCAGCGTCAAAAGAGTGTGTGGAGGTCCCAGAGGCCGCAGAGCTTTAGATGTGAAGTGAAGGCTGGTCTCAGAAGAGGCCGTGAAATACAGTAAAGTACAGCTTTAAGAACAACAGGTGGGCAAGAGGAAGATATGAAATAAAGAAAAAACCCATAAAAGTTAGAGGTACAAATAGAATAAGAATAGGTATAACTAAGTTGTTTTGCTTTTCACTAAAATTACATCTTTCAAACTATCTGACATATTGTTGGAATAGGTCAATCACCCTCCAAACCACGGGCTTCAGAGCCTCTCCTGGCCTCCCACATAATGCTCATAGAGCTCTTATGTTGATTCATGCTGCTCCCATCTAATTATCTAGCAGGCTGAAAGCGTGCACTCAACTAGCTTTTAAGTCAAACAACTGAGCTACTTTGGCGATGATTGTTGTTGAATATTTTTAGAAATGTGCTTATTTGCTTTCTTAGCTCAGCATAAAGAAACAAGGAGGAACAGCTAGCCTGACTCTGACTGCAAGGTACAGCGAGTTATTGTCATTTCCTGGAAAGGTGAACCGACTTCCTGGAAACTTATTGTTGCCTTGAGGTTGCCAGGCAACAAGCAGAGACAGAAGGTCACTGCTCCCAGCCAAGAAATAAGTCTGATGCAGAACCCCCCGTAAAACCACAACTTTCTTTTTTGTCGTTAGGATTAAACAAACAAAATATAACATGCTAAATTAGGTGAGTTAGATTTTGTTTCCTTTGGACGGATCCAAGCTAACCGTTTCCTCCTGTTTCCAGTCTTTGTGCTCAGCTCAGCTAAGCTAAGCTAAGCTATGCTAACTGCCTCCTCGCTTTTCATATTTAACTGTCATCTAACTCTCGGCAAAAAAGCATATAAGCACACTTTCCAAAATGTTGAAATATTCCATTAAAAAAAATTTAACATTCGATTTCACTTGGCCTACATGACTTTCATGGTCCGGAGTTGGAAATACTGCCTTTTACAGTTAGCTTCAGGGTTCTTCCATTCACCCAAGGACTTCAGTATCAGTCCCCACTCATGAAAATGTATTGTATAAAATGTTAAATGACAATTAAATTGGGAAATCCAATATTCATGTACGGTGGCTTGACAGTCTTTTTAAAATTCTCAGTTAAAGTGAGCATTAAATCTTAAAAGTTTTAAAGTTTACTCCCATTGGTGTCCTTTTTCTTGGTTGCTATTTAAGGCATTTATGCTCTGCTACCCTACATACTACAGTACATGTAAGAGAGGAAATCTAATTCTTCTTCATGAATGATGAATGGGCTTATGGCTCCTTTACTCCACCCATGCATAATGTACTAATGTAATGGTAAGAGAGGCAAATACATAGGTAGGTATAGGTTCATATTATGAAATTCTTAAAAATAATACATAAATAATAAATAATTAATTAGTACAAGCTGTGGGGCATTAATATTTATTTCAGAATCCTACAAGTAGTACTATGGTAGTACTACAGCCTCTGTACTGACCATCATATACAGTTAATTTCATCACTTTAAATAAGTCCGAAAATGCAAGTCACTTGACACCTATAAATAA
This sequence comes from Protonibea diacanthus, assembly GCA_028641955.1. NCBI lineage: Eukaryota > Metazoa > Chordata > Actinopteri > Sciaenidae > Protonibea > Protonibea diacanthus. The sequence goes on from CM053998.1 coordinate 7,098,456, forward strand.
TCTTTGGCTTCACGGCAATGGCCAAAAAAGAAAGTATATCAATCGTTACAACCAAGATATACAAGATGGATGTTCACATAAGCTGAAAATACTTTTAGGAAACACTGGCAGATATTCAGAAAGAAATGAATCAAACAGACTTGGAGTTGGATTACGCCTACCTAAAGTTACATTTAGGTTTATGTCAGGGCATTATGGAACAAACAGAAGTGTATTTGGTGATTTTGTGCATCTACTGCTGCATTACCGAATGATCCCAATTTTGTAAGACTTCTTGTGGGCAATTACCAATACAGCACTTTGTAACTTGATATTACTTTAAATAAGGAGTTCAAAGCTGTGTTGTTGGTTGATTGTATGTGGTTTTATATGAAACATATCTTCTAACGCTGTGGAAGTGCCCAACACATCAAAAGGCAGAATGATGACAACACCGCTCTGTGCTCTGTTCTCTCAAATAACTGCGTGATTGAAGGATCACTGGAGACTCAAGGAGAAAGTGTCTGAACAGTTGAAACAATAGTTTGATTTCACATTGATGTAAATAAAGCGATTTGGAGTTGATCAAAAAGTCGAGTTGTTTTCATTTCATTTCAGCTTTTCCAACATTGCCATCTGGACACATTTGCAGTATCACTGAGCCAAAAAAGTTGTGCCTCTGAAGGAACTTTGTAAAGTTTGAAAAATGACCCTGAAGATGTCACCGGGTGCTATCTTGGCTTGGAGTGCAGAGACTAAAAGTTCATCACCAATAACCTGCACTGAAGGTCACAGACTTTGGCATTTACCAGACAGAGAGGGTCAAGCTAAATAATACTATAGGTAGCAATACAGAATGGGAAAAGTAGTCTCCAGTTGTTTGGAAGATTGAACCAAAGTCTCTTCCTGATCCTTCACCTTGATGGGAATGTAACTCTAAATTGCTAAGGTGTAGTGAATTGAAATTTTTAGACCATTACTAGCAGAAAATCCTAAATGTACTACAACTACAGCCAGCACCTATGATATTGTAATATTTCACTAAAGAAGAAAGTAAAGTAGAGGTGGTTTTCAGTTAATCAGAGTCTTGTGTTGATCGATTTCAGATGAAGGAGGTTAATAAGAGATACTGGATAACAAAAGAAGAAAAGAAGCCTAAGTAATAGGGGATAATATCAAAAGTGCCAAAAACTGCAGTTCCTCAAACGTCCACTTGAGGCTGGCTACAGAACGAGTCAGTCTCTATAAGTCCCCATGTTAAAATATCCAACTTCACAGCAGAAATAAACATGTTTACAGCCTGGTACAAAAAACAGTTTTGGTCTCTATAGCTAATTTCTCTGTTCATGACAACTGTACTGAGGGTGAATTTATATATAACTCAACTGTTCAAATTATATCAAGGCTTAAAGTTATGTATAATGAACAGCGTGGCTGCCTTGATAGACAAGTTGTTGCCATTACAGATGACTTCTTTGAGCACCCAGGCGACATTTGGCCCGCCTCAGGTCCAATTATGATTCAGGACTACCAACATGGCAGCAGACATAGTCAATTTTGAGCTTCAAAACAGCTTTTCAGAAACATTTGGCTGACGTCACAGATACATACGGATACACAAAGAAAAAGGGTAATTTTAACCAAATTACAAACACGTACCGTCATGATATCTATCAATGCAGTAGTACACAGTAGTTTGGAGATTTTTCCAATGCCACCTTGGTACAGTAGAGTTGTACAAACCAGACAAAAACAAAACAAACCAGACAAACACAGATTTTCTTCAATACGCCCTTGAGCTAGGCATTTATCTGCGGCTTTACTTTAGCAGAAGTGCTTTCTGATCAAGAGCAGAAAGTTTTTCTTTGCTCCAAAGTTGAGTGTCTTTGACTGGTAACATCTCGTCTCTCTCTCTCTGTCTTTCCTCTCTGCCTCATTGTCATTCTTTCTACTCATAAAAGTCTACTATAGCGTCTACCACAGCGGGCTGAACGCTCTGTCCATTTAACGGCAGCAAAACAATGGAAAAGCCAAAGTGAGTCTCCACAGCTTAAAGTGATTAGATGAGTTTCTCACTAATCCTCACCTTGAGCAGGTAGGAGAACGCTCCCAGGGCTGCCAATCGATTTGATACACACACACACACACACACACACACACATATACACACACACAAAATAAAACCCTTTCAACAATCGCCTCATCAAAACAATTCAGAAGACCTGAACTCATTTTAATTCCACCTTTTTTTCTTTTTTTTTTGTTTCACACAAAATGGCAATTACGTCCAGCGTATTAACGAAGCCGCCAAACGATGGGACCATTAAGGGAGCTGACACAAACAGATCGATCGGACATACAACAGACAGGTAGAGGAATGAGGGGGTAAAAAAATCTTTACACAAGGTAACGGGCAAAAAAAAAAAAAAAAAAAAAAAAAAAACAAACGAAGAAGTGAACAAGCGCTCACAAACAAACAAGCCGTGCTTTGTCCGGGCAGCTGTGACGGTTCTATTCTAAATGGGCCATTACAGCACAAACAAGCAGCGCGCTCATTGATTGTAGGCCCTCGGGGACTGCAGTCACCTGAAAGGCTTTGTGCCCTACAGTGGCAGAGATACCTGCATGAAGCTCCCAGGGGAAGACTTCATAAAAAAAAAAAAAAAAAATCCTGATCGATATTTAGTGTAGCGTGTTTGTTGTTGTCTCATGTAGCGTGTTTGTTGCAATGACCGATAAGTCTGCGATGCGCAGGGTGGGTGCCGTTCGTGACAGGAGAACACTAAAATGCAGCGAGAAGAAACTCGTGAGAAGATCTCTGTCTCGTTAGAGCCCAGCGTTAACTTTGTGACACGTCCGCTCATTAGTTTCACAACTTGCAACGCCGCCGTCTTGTATTGTTTCAAATGACTGGCAATAAAAGCCAGATAACTAGCTGTCTTTGAAACCATTGTTTTGTTTATGACCTTAAGGAGCAAGGAAAGAAATGTCACACACAGTCGCCATCGACGCCATCATCCTGATGGTCGATACTCTACTAATACTCATACTAATTTTGCTATACTACTCTCTGTTTTTCCATATCCAAATCTAAGATCTAAGGATGGAAGGTGTCATATACTGTACAGACTGCAGATTTGTGATATTGGGCTATATGTATAAAATTGATAACTTGCCTTTCAGTTCATGTTTGTTTTATGTTTGTACCAGCTTTACAATCACATGCATCATCAGTGTTGCGCGGACCAACGAAGAGAAAGTCCTACTCAGCGTATTTTTGCAGTTTCTAATTAAAAAGGTCAGCAAAATGTAGCAACCACACAGTAATGTCTGTAACCATGACATCAGGTTGCGCTGCAGCCTGATCTAATAGTAAAAAATAATCAGTAGTTTCTTTTTTAGCTCTTTGAGACACCTTGAGAACGTCAGGAAACACACAAGGCACGGTGAAGTGCGGCATGACCATCTGTCAGTCACCAGAATTTGACTTTCCCCTTCAGGGTTTCTGCAGCTCTGATGATGTGTGATGACTGCGACCACGAAGGTCAGCTATTTTTTAAAAAAACGAACCAAATGAAACGGACCAGAACTAAAGAGAGCACTAGGAACAAACAAACCAAACACCAGGTGTGATTTTAACTTTGAAATAAAAAAAAAACGGTAAAGGCGGATTGAAAAGTTTAAAAGTTTGAATTAATCCTCCAACTCTGCAGGTACAAAGAAAAGTCATGGTTATATAAAAAAAATTAAATGTCCTATCTGAAAGAATACTAAACTTTCATCACCCTGTGAGAATACCTTATATGTATAAGAGCAGATTAACAAAAAATGCTCATCTTCGCCTTTCAGCTGTGAATATTGATGCTTCTCGAGATGTGATTATTGAGATTAAACAGTGAAGCGGAAGGCTTAGTGCATGCAAAGGGCATTTCCTAAACTATATGGTTGAAATGAGATGATAACGCAGCGAGATTTGTCTAAGAACAGAATGTGAATGAAGTCTCGACGCCCTGCTGCTTCCTCCGCTAAGATTTTAAACAGATGTGGAGGTGCGCCGCAGAGTCAACCTGTTGAATACGTCGCTCTGAGGGGTCTGTACTCAAAGAGATCCCTTCATTTAACATTTGTCTTTTAGATGATGAAAAAGCAATAAAGAAAGAGCTGTGCAATCAAACGGAAAGAGATCACTTTCCTCTCACATAAACACATAAAAAGGCGTCGTGAATAGCTCTTTGTTGTGAGAGAAAGGGGGCAAGAAAACTCAAGATGTGCGCACACACTCGTATGCATGCACATACACTTAATACTACACGTACCAGAAGTTCTTGAAGGGTGTGTTGATATCAAAGCCTCTGCGGTCCACGTCTCTAATATTGGCAGCAGTCAGTTCCACTTCAGCGATAGCCAGACCGGATTTATAGTCCTGCAAAAACACAAACAGAAAGATGGAGTAGTAGTAAATTAATGCTAACTAATTGTGAGGTTTGTTACAGTACAGCTACTTCAAATGATCAATAATTAATGGCCTGTTTTCCCCCCTTCAGAGTTAGATGAGAAGATCGATACCGCTCGCATGTCTGTGCATTAAGAACAGAGAAAATTAGCCTAGCCTAGCATAAATACTGGAAGCAAGAGGAAAGCTAGCATGGCTTTATGCAAAGTTCTTCACATAGCTGTGGTTCATCAAGATAATTTACAGAACCGTAATACTACAAGCTTTTACAGTTTACTTTTGAGTACAGAATAAACATGGTGATTGGCGAGCTTTAGCTGTGCAGGCAGCTAGGCTAGCTGTTTCCCCACCCCCGATGCTAAACTAAGCTAATCGCCTCCAGGTTTCACCTCCAGATATAACACACAAATATGAGAGTGATCTCAATCTCCTCAACCGACCCGTGTGAAGAACGTGAATACATGTATTCCTCACAAAAGTATTATATTTATTCACCGTCAGCAGACATTTTGATTAGCTTAGCATAAAGACTGGAAACACTGGTGAAACTAGTAGCTAGTGAAGCTAGTTTGGCTCATTCTGCATTGTTTCTTGGATGGGAAATAAAACAAATAGTTGTTATTACACTTACATCTTAGTATGGATTAAATAAAAGGAAATATTTGTGAGCTTTAGAGGTGTTGATAGGCTTTTATGCTAAGCTAACCTAACCAACCGCTGGTACCAGCTTTCTATTTGCCACACAGACAGAAAAGTGGTGTCAAACTTCTCTAACTCTCAAGCAAGAAACTAAATGCCCTCCCTGTGGAGGTGTTCCAGGCAACTGGAAGGAGACCCCGGGGCACACCCACAACCAGGCTTATGTATCCCAAAATGGCCTGCAAACATCTTGGGAAGCCCCAGGAGGTGCTCTGGGAGGTATGGAGGGAGAACTCTGTACCTGCTACCACCTCGACAGAGATGACGGACAGCTGAGAAAGACATCAACTGAGCATTCTTCTTTTGTTTTTATATCACTTTCTCATTTTTAAAAGCCAGAAAGCGTGTTGGCAAATGTTCAAAAACCCCTTTCAAAAAAGCGAACGTGTATTCCTAAAAGGTCCCGGAAATGTTAGGGTCCTTCACTAGTCACCACCTCAAAGCAGATTTGGGTAAATTAGAGATCCTCTCTAATAAGGAGGGATCAACAGGTCGCCTCATTAAAGTCACAACTTGTTTCTCACATGAGGTTTGAATGTCATTCTGTCTAATGAAAACTAACAAACACTGAGGGAAGCCCACGATCACCGCAGGGACACTGACATAGTCTCAGCTGCCCGGGCTTGCTGTGGACTTTTTGTTTTTGGAAATGGCACTGGACATGCGAGAGGCCTGCTGAAAATAGTTTGACGCACAAGCCGAGTGTGTGTGTGTGTGTGTGTTAAAGAGACACAGAAAGAGAGGCTACCGTGTGTGTCGCCGTCGTCGTTGCATTGAGTGCGAAACAGCAAAGCTCTGCGAAAGGCAAAAAGGTGCATCAAGGGAATGCGAGCCAACCCAAACTTTCAGCCTCGATGTTTTCTAAGGCCCATTTCAGAAATAGGGGTTAGATGCAGAGGCACCGTTTTCATAAGCTCCACGATAACTCTGCATCACACCCTCCCCTCCTCCACTTCACCCTCAACACTCACAGCAGTTTAGACCATTTTCTATAGCCTTGAGCTCTGAGCTGAGACAGGAAGACAAAAGAAGTGCGTCTACACCCACACACGTATAGGCACAACATCAAAATAAAGCACAAACACACACATACACTGGCAGCCAAAATTATAATACAGAAAAATACTCCATCACTGAGGCGCAGACAAAGCCAAAAAACGTGAGTCAAAAAGATGGGGGAGAGAGAAAGACGGCGAGAACACAAAAGGAAGGGGAAGGAGGGAGAAAGTACGAGTGAAAAGAAAGGTCTTGGTAATCCTTACAGAGAGTGGGTGAGGCGGGTGAGGAGGGGTCAGGTGAGCGGCTGACAGAACAGTGAGTATGTGGATGTAAAAAATGTAAAAAAAAAAAAAAAAAAGAAAAAAGAAAAAAACAAAACAGGACCTACGCCAATACTCAAACAAATTACAAAATGCTGCCTTAGCGAGGAGCGCTAAACGCTGTCACGCTGTGCCAGCTATAAAGCATGTGTGCTTCCTGTGCAAACTGTTCCTTCACCAGCAGAAACAATTTACACTAATTACACCAAACAAAAAAAAAAAAAAAAAAAAAAGAGGGAAATGAATCGACACCATCTTTGTTGATTAGACGCTTTTTCTTTTTTTCCTGGAAATGCACGGCATCGCGGAGTGAAGACGCGTTTGTGTTTCTGTATGTGGCCACGTCTCTCTCTCTCTCTCTCGCAGAATTCTTCGACTAATTAGCTGCAAACTTTCTCGGCGCGGCCAATTTTTTTTTTTTTTTTTTTTTTTGCAGATTGCAACACAACGCAGGAAGTCGCTTAAATATTTGTGTGCCGCCGGGGGATCTCCAACCTGATCTTTTCTCAGCGTCGCGTGGGTCGGTTCAACTGGGGCTAAATGTTGTCAAAATCTTCATTTGACCATCATTAGCCCCAATTAGACTACTTCAAACTAATTTAGGAGGGCCACGGTGAAAGAACTCAGTTCTGCACAATGATAACCGAGACAGAGCGAGTGGGATAGAAACAAGGATCCTGTGAAGCATTCTGAGTATTTAAGATCGACCGAGAGCGATAAAGAAGAAGTAAAGAGAGCGTGAATGAGACAAGTGGACGGTCCAGGTCCTAATTGAGCTAAAAGTTTTGATGTGAGGGCTCAGAAGAAGCAGAAACTTGCCCGTCTGTCCTATCAATTCTAAGTACGTACAGTCATTGCTCTTTAAAAGTCAGTATGTTCTGAGGTTTGAAGACGCGTGACGCGATAATGAGAGCGCGGGGATGGAAACCAACCTCATTCAAAGCTCGATCTCGCTCAAACCATCCAGCTCAGCCGAGGATCTGAAAAGGCTGCGGTTCAGAGACAGACGGTGGGGATGGTTTACATGCATTACTGTATAACTGTCTTGTTTCACACTGGAGGGATGTATGGAGGAGGAGGAGCTGTATGTGCACATGCATGCCTGTCTGCAAGTGTGTGTGTGTGTGTGTGTGTGTGTGCTGAGAGGGCAAAGCAGTCACCTATACCTAATGACCCTCATCCCTCTCAGGCAGCCAATTAGAGCACTGGGTGTTAGCGGCCGTCCAGCCCTCGCCACTCGTTACCTACCCAATATGTGCCGTGGCCTCCTGCCCTCTCCAATTAATTCACCAAGGATAGAGGGAAGGAGGGATGGAGAGAGGAAGGGAAGGCATTAGAGGTAAAAATAACTCACCCAATTACAACAGCCAAGGGGCTGGTGGCAATAATGGCGCTTATATGGTGGGGGGAGAGGCCGTACCAAGCGGCAACCTCCGGTGCTGGGAAATGAAGCCAATGCGGAAGTGCTAAAAACTGTAATTCCTCCAGTGGCCACTGGCATATTAAAGTGGCACTGCGCATCTTTTTCCTCTTGTAGGTCTCCGACAACTCCTGAAGATGCGAATGCTTCTTTAGCTGCTAAAGGTGGTGCTGGGGACCAAGCGACAACCTCCATGGCTGTGAAGTGAAGCCAAAAACTGCAGTTCCTCAAACGTCCACTTGAGGCTGGCTACAGAACAACTCAGTCTCCATAAGTCCCCATGTTAAAATGTCCAACTTCACAGTAGAAATAAACATGTTTATAGCCTGGTACAAAAAACAGTTTTGGTCTCTATAGCTAATTTCCCCACATAATTAATTAATTAATTAGCTATCTGTGATTGTCAAGGAAGCCAGCATTTGCTTCCTCCAAACTTGGTTACCAGGCCACGTTGAGATAGGCTGATGCCTGCCTCCCTCAAGCACACTTAAACAGCTGCCTCGCCTACCAAGGAGAGACAGTCTCTGTTAAGATTTAGTGCCGTTACTGTCTATGACCTCAAGACCATTGCCTGACCCTATATTTTTGGCTTTAAGACAAACCTACGGGTGACTGTCATTGGTTTGTACACATCCAGATTTGAGGCACGTTTTGTCCACAAACTATGTAAAATAAGAAATTTCAACTCAAATCAAGAAAACGCATCAAATTCTTGCAAAGATTGAGAGAAAATGGAGTTTCTCTCGCACCTCAAAATGAATAACCTTAACCTGGTAAGTGCTGAGCAAAGGCCCACTCTGAATATTCAAGCCATGCGTCCAATTAGAGTTTCTTTCAAAGCTTTCCAACCTCTCATTGTGTGAGTCAGTCACTCCCCGGCGCCGAGCGGCTGTAAAAGAAGCCAGACAAGCAAAAGGTGGCCTCTGCTTCTATCTCCAATTCCATGTCCACTCAACAAGCTTAAGAAGCTCTAAAAGCATGCGGGCGAGATGGGTTTAAAAGAGCACACACACTCAATGGAGACAAAAGACTTTTCATTATTTTAAACATCAGGTGGAGAGGCCAAGGACGGCGAGGAGCTATGACAGAGGATAAAAAGACAAATAATCGTTTGGAGACAAAAGAGAGAAGCAGAACGAGGCATGTGATGAATGCACTTATACTTGACCTGATCAAAAAGCAACTTTATATTCATTTATGTTCAACATTTTAGGTAAAAAGCAGAAATATATATTCTCTAAAAAGATTGCTGGAAGTCCTGTAAGTGAGTGGAGGTTACAAACTGCATGTTGAGTTGGTCTGTCAGTCATTTGGTGGAAAATATTTCAGAAAACTTATACCGTGCATGTAGAACACAACTTTATTGGTCTGACTGCTTCCTGAGTGTGAGTTTAGCGGAGTTGGTGAAGAGTCGGTTTGGCAAACTGAAATAAAACACAAAAAAAGGGCCAGAGGTTGAGTTTCTAATCCCCAATGAGTCAATTTCGTGCCAGCCTCGCTGGATCTGGCGTGAATCGCATGCTCGTTTGGATAAAACTTTGTAAATCTGATTTAATATTTAAAGATGCACTAATCGATATAATTTTTTTAGCCATTCTAGTAGGAACATGGCTCTAGGGGTGGCAGTGTTAGTCAGTTTCTCCATCACTTCAGTCCTGACTGAAATATCTCAAACTTTTGGATGGATTGCCGTGAAATGTCGACCTTGATGAATCGCACTGACTTTGATGATTCGCTGGCGTTTCTTCTTCTGACTCTACCGTTTTGATGATGTACTCAGAGGCACCTTAGCGATGGAGCAAAATTCATCCCTGTTAAGTGAATTAAGGGGAAGCAGTTCTGGTTTTTCCAACCTCACATTTTGTCTGTTTAAAAATAAACTCACCATCATACAGTCAGGTCTTTATATTTAAGCGCCCCACATCGACGGTTATTTTACTATTTTCTGCAACTGACAAGTAATAAAAAATAAATAAACCACAAATTTTTGGACCACCCTTTGAGTTGGTTCAGTCAAACCCATTATTGATTGATTTGACTTACATTGCACATATATATACTTTGAACAGGTGAGCTCTATAAAAATTCAGACTCGGTAGTTCTCATGAACGAGGAAATTAGCTATAGAGACCAAAACAGTTTTTTGTACCAGGCTGTAAACATGTTTATTTCTGCTGTGAAGTTGGATATTTTAACATGGGGACTTATGGAGACTGACTCATTCTGTAGCCAGCCTCAAGTGGACGTTTGAGGAACTGCAGTTTTTGGCACTTCAGCACTGGCTTCACTTCTCAGCCATGGAGGTTTCCGTTTAGTCCCTGGCACCAAACTAGCAACTAACACAGTGAAGCATTTAGCAGCTAAAGAGCTACAGTTGGAGTTTTGCTGGAGACCAAGAGAGAGCTAAAGAATGACACGTGCAGTACCATTTAAATGTGTCAGTGTTGTGCAGTGTGAATGCAGGTTTAAATTGCACTCAGCACACACAGTAGTTGAGCAAAAGAATGTTAAATCTTCGTATTATCTTCCAGCTGCATCAGGTATGCAAAAAAGAACAAAACTCATTACAAGAGGAGGGCCTCGGTGAAACGAGACTCACTCTTGTGTCACAAATTCTACAAAACGGCCTTGCGGTCTCGGGATGATGTTAATTGTTACATAGAAGATCTTGAGAGGAGCAAATGAGAAAGAGATTTAATTAAAGTAGAGATTAATTAAATCCTCAGTCTCGCTGTTATTGTATACTCGGAGTACCTTTCCCACCAGGAGGAGGCTCTACTGTATGTGTAACTTTTGCAGAGCAGGAAATAAAGCAGCAAGATACCACCGGGGGCACGGCTAACCTAGCAGGACAAAATATGTCGGGAAGAAATATGATCATCCGACGATCAATCAATCCTTCAGGTGCCGGAGTGAACACAAACCAGAGAGCAGTCATGATGTATGAGATGATAAGATATAAAACAAGGTACGCTGGTTGTACCAATCTGCCTACAGAACACAGGCCATGGCGGGGAGATCATTCTCAGAGTAAACCCCGTGTGTGTGACAGACTTTGCACAGTGTCTGACTTTCTTTACCTTGGTGTTTAAATGACCTTAAACACAGCTTCATCACGGGGCTTACGGTCCATGAGAAATGGGGTAGGGGTGGTGAAGGAGGAGCTGGGAGGATGATGTTTCCAATAGCTCGTTCATCATGTTAGATTAAATACTCCACTCCACTGAACTTGAACGGGGCAACGGTCTGCCTCCCTCCCCGCGCTCTCGCTCTCCATTACTCTCTCCTTTTTCCTACAAACCACCGACGCTCGTTCCTCACTCATGCGACCTCTGCACCCGAGCGCTCCCTCCACGCCTTTCACTTCATCTTTCCACTTCTATCTCTTTGTGTCTGCCTCTTATTCCCCCTGCCTTTCATTCGCCGTCTCCCCCTTCCTCCCTGCGAAAGAAAACGCGCTGCCGCCGCCGCCGCCACATTCATGCCAGGGATTTAGCTTGTAAGCTGAAATAATACAATTAATTTGCTCTCTCTCTACGATTCTCTCATTCCCTCTCGTTTCTCCTGCTGTCTCAGATCAAGGAAGTGGAAATGTGCTGACATGCAGTGATACCCAAAAGAGAACTCTAACAAAGATGTTTGTTCACGCTAATGAAGAAAATAATGAAAGGCAAACAGCAAAACTAAAAGAGCGAGACAAAATGAGAGCCGAGGAGGGATGGAAATGAGTCGAATGCGTGTAGCATTATCAAATATGCACACGAGTACGTGCGAGGCACTTTAAGAAATAGTATCACTGCGTATGAGGTATCTTTCCATCTCAGATAGGATATCTTGCTGCCGGGACAGGAGTATAACAGAGACTCTGTATGTGAGCAGGGACTATCGGGGCTTAATTGGACGCACATCAAATAAGAAAGACTCAAGAGAAGCTATGACTAAGAGAAAACTTATCTCTTCTTTATTCTGCAGTTGAGAGGAGACGTACGTTATCAAAAAGAGTGTAATCGCAAGTAGTCCGCTTAAAGCACTTCTCTGGCTTTTTTTTTTTTTGGGGCCCTTTGGTCATGTGTCAACTCGGAGCCACCAAAATGATCTCTTTAATGAACACAAAGCTCTATAAGTAGACATGCTAACACTGCAGCAGTGTGTTCCACTGATCTTACTCTTTAATATAGTCATGAGCAGTACTAAACCTGGGAAACAAAAAGGGAACGCTTCAACATTATCTCACACGAGACGATTAATGTCGCTCTCGTGTTTGTACGTCAAGAATGGAGCAAGAGCCAGGAGGTTATTAGCCTAGCTTAGCATAATGACTGGAAACAGAGGGCAACAGCTAGCCTGGCTGTGTCTAAAGTTAAAAATAAAAATACAACACACCCCTCCAACGCTCACTAATTACCATGATGGATCTTGTTTGTTTATTCCGTGCTGTTAGCCATAGTCCGGTTTTTAATAGTACACCTACTACTACCTCTAAAGCTAACTCATTAACATGCTGTGCATTGTTTGTTTAATCCATACGCAAACAGAAATGCAAAAATGAGAACCGTGCTAGCTTTTACATTTCTGGTTGTGTACGCTAGCTAAGCTAATTCTAGCTCCATACTTAATGCAGAGACATGAAAGTGATGCTCATCTTTTGATGTCAAAGTATTCATCTAAGATGTTAATGTTTTCGATGATGGGGGCGCATTCAGACAGAATCCACAGCTTTTCCCATTCATTTGAATGGGGTAGTGCGTTTTGGCTGCAGGCTATGTGCAACCTGTGTGGCGATTCGTTACAGATCCTGATCCTGTCTGAATGTGCCCCATCTCATTCACTGCTGCTTCGATTTGACCGTTCAGTCTCTCAAAGGGTTTACTGAAGTGCTATAGTAAATCACTGGAGTGGCCCTTGAAAGTTAAAAGTAAAAGTTCATCCAAAGCTGCAAAGAAAGAAAAAGACAAGACAAGAATACCAGAGAGTAAATATGACATTCAAGCAGTTTCTGGAAGTGGTCAAGTGCACATGAAGTCAGGAGTAATGGGAATAAAGCTACATCAAGATTAACACCCGGTCCAGCACTGTCAATATTTACTGGAAGAGAAGCTCGGGATTTCAACCCACAGGTAGAAAATGGTCAGAGTACTGAGGTTAAAGCAGGGCTAACCTTTTTTTTAGACGCATATCGAAAGCTGAGGAGTTTTATTTGACTCTTAACTCATCCAAAGCAGGGGTGGTCACTTAAAATTTCAGGAGGTGCAGTCACACAAATGTGCTACATTCATCAGAATTTTTAAAAATGCCTTTTTTTGAATAAAAAAAGAAACAAAACTATGATTAGTCCAAAAAGCTACTGCATAAATATTCACTTAAACCACTGGGTATATTTAGAAGAAGAATGTTGGTGAATAATTAATTTTTTCTTGAATCAGTGAGTGAAGATGTAACAGAAGGAAAAATGGGCCAAAATACCAGTAATTAAAATATAGAGAGAAAAAAAAAACAACAACATTGCTGTAATTGTCTACAATATTTACATCGTAAAAGTGTCACTCAAAAGAAGCGGGCTTAAAACAAAAATCAAACTTTCAGAATACAATAAGATGAATATCATTACTGCATATTTTAGTTACAAGCTGTCAAAAAGCCTTCACCGTGTGACCGTACACGTCTATCCTCAGAACTGCTGTCATCGCGTCTGTTATGTGAGAACTGATGTTACAGCTGCAGACTGCTTGAAATTAAAGCGCGATGCTCAAACCTACATGGCCCTCAATAGAAAAAAAACAAACCAAGGCTGTCTGCCAACGGATAACAACACTAAAGAGTAAAACACAAAGTGAAAGGTTGGAAATGTAACTCTTGATTTGCTAAAGGCATTGTTGCTATGCCTGAAGAGTCGCTTTATCATGGGAAGAGTAGGATTCTTGGTTTTTGGATACTGGCCCATACTATGACGTATAATTCACACATCTGGACTTCTGCTTGTTTGATTTTGACTATTCAAAACTCAAAAATAAATATATATTTGGCCTTGAGGTGATGTCAAAAGAGAGACAATGTTGTTATCCGACTGAAAAGGGTTTTTCCTCTGGTGGACATGTTCAGAGAGATTAGCGTGGCGTTAGCCAGCAGTGGCGAGCAGAGACTCTCAAAATGAAAAAAGGTGCACTACCACGGCACACGAGTTACTGTCAGCGATCATGTTTGCCCTGTAGGTCACATCAGAGCAGTAATGATCTAACAAGAGGTACGAGCAAAAGGATAAGTGGGCGAACCAAAAGGGCCATCTGACACATTAGAGATCACTTGGGGTCACTTGGGCTGACCGGAGGTGCATTTGGTGCTCGCTGTGTGAAATTTGGGGCGACGATAATCCTTGGAAGTGTTTCTTCTGGCTGACCAAAGGGTGATTTGGCACTGAGAGCAAAAAGAGGCTGGGGCAATCGTTGTAACTTAGAGTCCTGCTGCCTGACAAGCCAGGACTGTGGTACTTTTAAAGATGATGAGAGGAGCTGGGAACAGGCTTGCTGGCCTCACAGGGCTCCCGAATCCTGAAGACAGTGGTGGGATTTAGGGTTTGAGGGACCTTCATGATGACCTTGAGTCAAAACTGGCATGGCGTATACAAACAGTTCTCATAGATTTACATACCCCTGGCAGAATTGGTGAAATATTTGCCAATTTTTGAGAAAATATGACTGATGATGATGAAAAATGTTCTTTTATTTGAGGATAATGGTCAGATGAAGCCATTTATTGTCCCATAATTTTCTGTGCTCTTCACCCAATCAGTAGTGTTGAAACTCTGATAAAGAAGTGGGAAACTAGAGTTTCTGTTGTCACCAAGACACGGCCAGGTTGACAAAGAAAGATTTTCAGACAGGAAAAGGAAAATATGTTGGGATGCAAAGGAAAACCCACGAGCAACTTCTGCTGAAACACTGGCTTCTGGTAGAAAAACTTCTGGAAGAAGGTTCTTTGGAGTGGTGAGACCAAAATTGAACTTTAGGGTCACAACCACAAACGCTACACTTGGAGAGGGGTCAACAAGACCCTTCTGTGTCGCATGGAGGTGGATCTCTGAGGACATTTAGTTAAAATTGATGGAAAGACGAATGCAGCGTGTCATCTTTCTCGTTCTCATTCATCAGCTGCGCAAGGGACACACTTGGACTTTCCAACATGACAATGATCCGAAACACAAGGCCAAGTCGACCCCGGAGTGGCTTTAGCAGAAGAAAGTGAAGGTTCTAGAGCGGTCATCAAAGCCTCCTGATCTTAATATCATTGAATCACTCTGAGGAGATCTCAAACGTGCAGTTCATGCAAAACAACCCAAAAATTAACAGGACCTGGAAGCTTTTTGAGAAAATAAAGGGCCTCATCCTCAACTATCACAAAAAACTGCAAGCTGTCATTGATGCTAAAGGGGGCAATAAGATGTACAGGTATGTAAACTTATGATCAGAGCTTTATATTTTTGACACTAGCTCCCATGAAAAGGAGCTTATTGAGATTGCCCTGCACTGGTCATGGTTGTACCTGCATGTCTAGTCAAGAGAGTTGCATGAATATGTTGGCTAGACCCACTAGCATGTGGCTGTACCCACCAGAAATAGATGACAATATATCTCAGTGAGCCATGAAGCTTTTTCACACATGTATATTTACTTTTTGCATTACACATTCATGAACATCTCCATCTCTGCCTCATCTTCCCCAAGTAAGGCTGTGATTATTATCTTCCCTTTTCAAACAGGAAGCTGTCACCCTGTAGAGAGGAAGTCCCGGCGGTTTTGGAAGTACCTGTTCTGTTTTGCAGAGCCTGACTTTACTCCCCGCCAGGGACACCAGCACTCTGCCTTTGTAACCGCGGAGCTCCAGCAAGCCTCGTTTGTTTGTGGAGGAGGGGCGCGGGAGGCTGTTGGAGCCCTTCTGGGAGCCGCAGGCGGGGGGGCACGTGGCCGTCTGAAGAGTTTCCATCCACTCCTGACGCTCCCCTGTGGACACGTGCACAAGTGAGAGGCGGAAACAGAGAAGAAGAAGAAAAAAAAAAAAGAGGTAGACGGCACATATGGATACAAGTGTGAGTCTGTGAAGGAGGGTGGAAGCAAAGAAAGAGAACTAGACAAAGAGAGAGCGAGGCATCTTAAAGTCTCAATCATTGTTAATTCATCATTTTTGCATCCCCTCAGTGAGTTACTCCGCTACACTGATACAGAAAATTCCAGTCGAACAGAAAAGTAATTGAAATGCAGGATGAGCTACGATTGGTGAAAATTAACTTAGCCCCTGGAAAAAAAAAAAAAAAAAAAAAAAATATCCTGCAAAGCTGAAAAGTGCAAAGTCTAGCACCAGTGATATAGATAGCTACTACTCTGAGCCTTTGCAAGCCTCAAGCGAGATCTGGTTGCCATAATTTGAGTCAAACGCGCCGCCTAATTAAAATATATAATTAAAAAATATAGCTTCTAATGAGGTGCAGCCAATTCTGTGAATCTGCAAATTTCTCTGTAACAGGAAAGTCACAGGAAGGTGTGCGATGGAGTATCACTTTGATTTGATGTGATGAGAACTCTTTAAAAGGGGTTTTAAATATACATTTGACTGATGGTATTGCTACTCCAAAGATCCAAAGCTAGACAGGATAGCTAGTTACAGATATGCTTGGACGATCTCTGTTGGGGGGATCTTCCTATAACCGGCACTTCAGATGTACGGTGTCTTCAGAACTGGTTTGTCCTTGAACGGGACATCGAACGTGTTACTTATTGTAAATCACCCTGGATTACCGCGCAGCTAAATGGCTCAAGTGAAGCGCAGCGCATCATGTCGCATCCAGGGTTTTCCATTCAAACGATGCGCACTCAAAAGGCCTCTCGCACATATTTTTTTCCCTCTACAACTTTTCAAACGGACATAAAAGAAGACATGAAACCGGCGCTGTAAAGCTCATTCCCCTACCACCCAAGACACTGCTGCTGCTATCAAAGCCAGCAAAGTGGAAACGCAAGAGATACCAGAGGATTGTAAACACACACACATCACAGGTCCAAAACAGCACCCACTGTGGTAACTGTTCAATACAGAGAGGGAAAAAAACGGAGAAAAGGAAATCAAAGAGACTCTAAACTGATGTGAAAACTAAGCTATCAGATGGGATGGACCTGTGAATTTGAGAAAAGGCAACAAGGCACGCTGTTTTTTCTAAAAAGGAAAACCATAAAGAGCAAAGTTTGTGAAAAGTAAATGCACTTCAATTCAAACCTGCGCAGCTATCAAATCATCATCCAAAAAAACAATACCCTGACAGGATGACAGGCACTTTTATGAAATACACAAAGTGACAAAGTGATGCTCTCAGAGCAACATTAGTGTGGTCAGACAGGAAATGTATTTTTGGATACCCACGAATTTGAGCAAACAGCAGGATGGAGGATCTCATGTTCCCCAAATGGGGGACTTGATGTCTATATTTCCAAATGGTTCTCGTGTCTTTTATCATGAGACGTGGCTTCAAGCCGACTCGTGAGGGTACACCGAAACTTACTACCTTGTCAGTCAGGTTTTTCCTGACGCTATCTGATGCCTATTGATCAGATCAGATCATCTGTGCAACTGAGAGTCCAATTCTGACAGGCAACCTACAAGATCAAACCTTTTCCGTCATTTGCGAGGACCGCTGACACTTCTGCTTTGGCTTCACTCCACAGCCACGGAGGTTGCTGCTTGGTGAGGACTGATAGCTAACGTTAAGGACCAAATAAATCTGTCCCCTCACAGTTTTGTAGCTGGTTAGCGTTAACACTTATCAGAGCCAGAATTAAATATCAGCATAACAACTGCAACCACTGATAAATCTTAATATCTAATTAATTAATTAATTAAGATACAAATTCAATTTATTGTTAAATCGTTCATTAATAATATCATTGGACAGGTACAAATACTTTGTCTTGTCTATCTGGGGGGTGACATAACTTTGATATAATGACTTGAGTCATTGTCTGGTTGACGGTGAAGAGGAAGAGCAGCCTTTACTTGGTGTAATTACTTCTCGGTTCTATTCGATCGTCATAATTTGTTAGAAGGTTCTTGGCAAAAAGAGAGGAAGACCACCGTCACACAAATCATGTCACCATAATCAATCGTACCATTAGCTGTGCAGGCTAAGGACGCACGAGGAAATGTTTGTGGGAGGTTAACAAATTATGCTGTTGAAGCATGCCAATTTAAGAATCGAGAGAATAATTGTTTTGTGATACTTTATTGATTTCTGCAATGGAAAAATCTGTCTTTCCACTTTCTTCACACGGCTTAGCTAAAGAAGAAAAAGGCATGGAGCTGGGAGGCAGTCAGAGTGATGCAGCAAAATAACTCCATTCCAAGAAATTTAAAATTTTCCTCTAAAATCAAACAATCAATCAATTAATGAAGAGAATAATCAGCAGATTAATGACACTAGAGTGAATTTTGGGTGTATTTGGTGACCTTTTTGACCTCAAGTTCCCATTAATAGGCGTCTCATGATGCTGCTTCTACTGGATCCAAAGTGCGTCCAACTGAAGCAGACCCAATTATCCTCAGGTCTGTCTTTTTATTTGTGCATGTGTGGTGCCTGCATTATTTTTAGACAAACTCAACCTCTCTGAGCTCGTGTTACCCTCCGACTGACCTGGTGCTGTGTCCTCAAACCACTCTGCAGAGTGACAGAGGAAGACGAGGCGTTCTCGGTGACGCGTCGGCTATTTTGTGGATTCTGTCAACCTGACAGTGTCCTAAATTGACCCTAATTGGCTTCTTGAATGTGACCTTTTAAACTCCTGGAGTCCTTTGCAAACTCGTGTCTTTAAACTTGCGTGCAAACATATCCACCAAACATCACGACTTCTGAGGAAAAGTTTCTCTTGTCTGAATATCCAGCACACATTTTTACTCCACTCTCCAAATACTGTATCCGTTGCCTGGTCCCAGACTCAGCTCTGGTCTGGCTACCTCCCAGATTCTTATGAATTTACAAAGAGCTGGTATCAATAATGAATAGTCTACTCAATTATTGACTGCTCTTTACATCACTAGGCTTTACTGTTCCGTTCCCACACTGCTTTCTGAGTTCCATTACCTGTCCTGCGCTCACTTATTTGCCTGTTCATTTATTCAGGCCCTTCCTCACTCCCTCCACTCTCCGCTTTGCTCAAGCTGTCAATCTGGGCGCCGGAGAGAGGGAGGGAGTAAGTGGGAGGATTGAGAGAAACAGTGGCATGCCTATATGCCCGTGTTAGCATATGTGCATCCGACTTGTGTGCCTTGCATATGATATGGGATTGTTTGTTTGTGCACACAGTCTTCGCACATGAACCTCCGGCGAGCTTGCCAAAATGATTTTGTGCAAACATGCCCTCACCTCTGCAAGCATATGAAAAGAATACACAGCTACTCTCCTCCACTAAAAGCTGACAGCCGCTTGTTAAGGGATATATGTATAGCAGTGTGTTTGAAACACCACTTCCACTTTGAATGGATAGAGAGAGAGAGAGAGTGAGAGACGAGCAGAAGAGGCAGATAATCCTCATTGAAAGTGGATGAGATGAGAGCCAGGTCCACTCAGCGCTCAACAGAGATCTTAGAAGCAGCCCACGCTGTCTCCATCGACAGGAAGAAAAAAGAAAAATAAGAGAAAAAAGCTATATATATATATATACGTAAAGCAGAGGGATTGTGGTCATTTGTTTTGTTTTCTCTCATTTCATTCCTCACCAAACATTGAGTTTGTCAGACATAGTGGAATGAAGGATGAACCAAGCTCCAAAAAAAATGCAATATACTTGCTAGATAGAGAACTGTTTGCAGAGATTGTGTCTCTTTTTGCAGATGATGCGGTTCTGTTGGCTTCATCAGACCGTGACCTTCAACACGAACTGTCTGGTCTGAGGCCATGCTTCTCTGCTGGAAAACGTTGGAATGCTCCCTCCGGGTTGGGAGGGAGTTACTGCCCCAAGCGATGGAGTTCAAGTATCTCAAGGTCTTGTTCACGAGCGATGGGAAAATGGAGAGTGAGATGGATGGAGGCCGGTTGGTGCTGTGGGGAAGAGGCAAAGCTCTTGAATTTCCACTCCATCTACATTCCAACCCTCACCTATGATCATGAGTTTTGGGTAGTGACCGCAAGAATGAGATTGTGGATACAAGCGCCTGGTGGATGGGGTCACCCTTAGAGATAGGGGTGAGGAGCTTGGACAGCCGGAGGGAGCTCGGAGTAGAGCCCTGCTCCTTCACGTCGAAAGGAGTCAGCTGAGGCGGTTCGGGCATCTTATTAGGACGCCTTCCTCTGAAGGTGGGGCAAATCCAACTGGGAGGAGACCCAGAGCAGACCCAGAACCTGCTGGAGGGTCTACAAAGCCAATCTAGCTTGGGAACGCCTCGGGATCCTCCAGGAGGAGCTGGTATACGTTTCTGGGGAGGACATCTGGAACGTCCTGCTAAACCTGCTATCACCTTGACACAACCCTGGGTAAGTTTAAGAAAATGGATGGATCGATAGGAGGTTGTCACGCTGCCCCCAAGTGGCCAAAAAAATAAATCAATGCAGGTATGAAGAAAGGGTGGAAGACTAAAACCAGACAAGCAAAACGTGAAATATTGCAAAGTGAAATATGTGCTACACTTTCCACTCTGTGTCCTCCAGAGTTTATATTTCTGCCATCATTCTCTCTCTGGCCTGTTCCCAACCATTTTGTTGCTCTCCCTACTTATTCTCTACATCTCTCTCTAACTCTCTTTGCCTGTCATCTCAAACAAAACCAACATGTGTTCGGAGCAGGCTTGTGGAAAGGCAATTGCCAAAGCATCAGAATACAAATCATCAACATTTCTTTACAGCATAAATCCCATCTTCTACCTTGTAGCATATTTGTCTGCACACCCCCACCCATACCTCTACTTCTTGTCCTGACCGTTTTCCATCACTCTCCGCCGTGTCTCTTCCTGCCAAACTCTCCTTTCCTCTCGCTTTCTTCTCCCTCCCCCCATCACTGCTCTCCTCATCACTCCCTCTCTCGTCTTCACTCCTTCTCTTCCTCTGCCTTCCTCCTTCCATCTCTCTTCTCTCAAGCTGACAGTACCTGAGGGAAGAGGCCACCTGCGGACCAAGTGGAGAATCAGCCGACAGCTGTGTGCACACTCTCTCCGGTGGCCTTCAATTATTCACTCACTTCTCCCTCCTCCCTTTTCCCTCTCTCCATCTTCGCTCTGCCCTTTTCATCTCTCCCCGCCGTCTCCGCCTTTACCTCTCTGTTGTTTTTTCACACCAAGATTGCGTGTCCGCCTGCCTCTCTCCATCCCTGTTATTCCCTCGTTTAAGCCCTTCCTTTTCTTGTTTCTCCTATCCCCATCTTCTAATAATCCCTGCTGGATGCCTTTAACACTCTCGCCTACTCCTCTGACCATCGCTCCACCATTTTCACCCCTACTGCATCAGCCGAGCAGCTCCTTACCTCCACTTCACTAACCTACTCCTTCTCTCTCCTCCGTCTCCCCATGTCTCCCTCTTTCTCATGTGTTTCCCCTAAGATTGATGACTCCCCGCCACAAGGCGAGTGGGCCTGTTTAAAGATGCATGAGGTGATGAGGCCAAGTTTTCTCCTCTCTCTTCTCTCCTCTCCTCCCAACTCTTTCTTTTCTGATGGCAGCAGCCACCTCTGCAAGAGGCTTCCCGCCGATCCCGGGCAGTCAGAGGCCACCTCCAAATCAGACAGCCTTCTTCCCCCCTCCCAGCTCTTGTCAGGATGGCTGAGTGTGACGTATGACGATCAGCTGGAAGACAGTGTGATAAATGACGCCGCTGAGGGCCCGCGACTTAAGAAAAAAAAAAAAAAAAGATGGGCTGGCAGTCATCGATATGATGATGATGCACCGAACCGACGGGGAAGAGGAGGGAGAATCTGTGGTGCTCAGTGTGGTGAAAATAGATGAATAAAAGTTTAACGGGCAAGTTGATGTGATGCAAAAACAGTCTGAGAGCTTCCGGATGCAGGACCACCTCAACCGTGCCACTTTCAACATTCCTATAAATACCCTCCTAACCTTCTCGTCCTCTTTCCCTCTCATATTCTTTCACCCTTACCGCTATCTCCATTTCTTTAATATGAAGTAATATGCAGTGAACCGAAGCTTGTCCAAAACGCAGCAACACACCGAAGAAGTACGGCCACGCAAATGTTTGTCAGTATCACAACAAAACATGCAAGCACGAAATAAGGCCGTCACTGTTATGTTTATTGTGTTTAACTATTAAGATATGATAGTCCTCTATTTAGTGTCTAAAACAATGTAGTAGAAGAATCAGGCTCAGTTTGAGGTGTAGTTATGCAGTGGTGGACGAAGGACTGTTGTTTATTTTATTGTCATTTTTTTGTTTATTAATTTTATTCATTACTTTGCAAATTAGTTAGTACTACAGCTTACAGTTGCGTGTTACAAACTCAGCTCAACAATTCACATAATAAATGTGTCGATGGACCTTGGACGTTAACCCAGCTCGTATCAAACACATCCCCTGCTGTGTTTGACTCAAGTGTTGCTGCAAAAACTCAATAATCTGTTATATAAATCTTAAAGTACAGTAAGGTAAATAATGTATGACTCTAAGCTGTAATTGATTTCTTTTGGCAGCTTTGGAGCAGCAAAAAAGCTTAACGCGAACGTATTATCACCTTGTAATGTTTGAACATTGAACAATAAACGACCAGTTGAACTTATCAAGAAAGGATCGCTCAATATCAATGATGAGAGGGTCAAATATTGATCACTTTTCCTTAGTTCAACAGATGTCAATAACTTCAATTGAGGTCTCGATGATCTGTTCTCAAATATTCACGCTCTACGACGCGGTGAGTTAAATGTCCTCGGCGCTACGACCGAGCACGACTCATCCGCGTGAATCAAAGGGCGGCCAGTGTCTGACCCCAGAAACGGACCCTCGATTAGTGAATGAGCAGTTTGACCTCAGCTGCCTAATAGACTGCCATCAAGCAGGCAGGAGGTAAGGAGCGGAAAGTGTCTTTTTCCCCCCTCTCATTAAGGCCGACACAGACAAAGCTTCCAGCTGAAAGACGATAAGAAGAGACGAGTCTTACTTCGTTTTGTCTTGACAGAGGGATGAAGAGAGGAAGGAGGAACCAGACTATTAAAGGACACTTCCTGGGAGATTTGTTCATTTTTTTACACATTCTGCCCCTTAAGATTGACTTAATAACATACATTCAGACAGGGACATGAAGTCATTACTGCCACCAAGATCTCCCTAAGCGCCGATGTACACACCCATCCCCCAGAAAGCCTGCTGTCTAAAGTTAAATCTTTTTACAAACTCTTCTTAAGCCATCGTATTTAGACAGTGTGTAGAACCATGTAAGACATGCTAAACAAACCATCTATAACACGTTAAAGATGCTAGTAGGTGTATTTTTAAACTTTCCATAGACCAAAGCTAGCCGCTACGCTAAGCACTGCCTCAAACTAGCTCTGTGATTAAAGCGCAACATTAAATTAAACAGAGACGATAACAGAAACTGAAACAAATTAGAAATAGTGTGTTTATTAGTGAGCTTTAGAGACGGTGGCTTTAGAGCTAAGCTAGCCGTTTCCGCAATTTGAGTTTTAATGCTAAGCTAAGCTAACTGAGACGTGAGAGTGGTATGAATGTCATGAAAGTGTCAGATTCAGCTGCTGTTCGTTAGCTAACACTTTGTAACCTCCCTAAAAACTACAAACTCTAAGTTTTAGCTTCTTTCTCATTTTGTTATGCTAAGCTAGGCTAGGCTAAACACCCCGACTCTGTACACATGGACATGAGTTTGATCTTTTCATGTCACGCTGCAAAAAGAAAGCAAATTTCCCCAAAATGTACTATGAACTGAAATGAACTATTTCTTTATACATGGTCTCTGAAAATGATTTTTTGAGTGATGCAGAACCTCCAATCAGGCTGAAAATGTCCTTTAGGAGCAGGTATTGGAGGTGGAAAAAAAGAAAAATGGCACCGAGAAAACGGCATGTGAGAGCCGAAAAGAAAGAAAGAGCAGACAGAAGATTATTACGGAGGCCTGAGGTAAGAATGAGAGAGACGGGAAAGAGAAACACGGGGAGAAAAACAAGGCCAGAATGAGGCGGTCAAAGCGACAGGCCGACAAGCAGAAAGAAGTAAACGAGTGGCTGATAGATGACTGCAAGATGTAGACGTAAAGGATGCACTCATACCTTCTCGTTCAGCCCGAAATATGAAGGTCCGGAGGGAGGTGACCACCTCAAACTTGTTGTCACCCAGTCCTCGCACCTGCCGGACAGCACTGGCCAGGATCATGCCTTTAGAGTACATCTCCTAAACACAGGGAGACACGTAAACACACAGATAAGAGCGCTGCCAAAACACACACTAAATAGGTGTTTCAACACAAGCAGACACACGCGCCGCTTCATGCATGCTAATAATGTTATTGAATTGTTGCTTATTCCTATTATCTGCATCTGTAGAGCCACAATTACTGTTTTCCAGCGCATTGTTTGCGTCAATAGATGTGTAATCCGGAGTTGAATTACCGCCGGCGAGGATCGCGTTCAATTTGAAATGCCACTGACAGACATCCTCATCAAACCGGAGCCGTAACCCATCAATACGCCGTCAAATTTATTTGCAGAAATAGCTTTCCTAGTTTCCTTTCAAGCAATAACTTTGATAAATGGCGCCGAGCACTTGGACAAGAATCATTTCAATCAAAAATGCAGGAACTGCAGGAGTACAAACAGGAAAACAGTGTTTTCATATGAGCTGTTAAACAAGCCAGGATGAATTTACAGACGCAATATTTGACATTAACACAAATAACTCAAATTACAGACTTGAAATATGGGTAATTTTTGAAATGGAGGTGCAGGAAACAGCCCAAAAAGTGAATTACGACACATTAAAGAAGCACCAAACGCGAGAATAACACACACAAACACACACACATATACACATATGCGGTGCCGTCGTTTGGGTGTTGGGAGACATCATAAAACAAATCTACAAGCGGGAAACAAACTTCTCAAATATTTAAAGAGAGGCAAACACGCTGTAGTGGGGATTTGGGTAAAGCACAGGAAGTGCCTGTTGGGTAAAGCGGGATTGGGGATGTGTGTGTGTGTGTATTGTTTCATTACCACCATGTTTTCCCATAGCAGCACTAGCGGAGGCATCCAAATACGGAGGGATGATGCACTGGAGGCTTCATGACCCTCTTTACAGCCTCCCTTGACAATGGCAATTAAAGTACTGGGTCACTGAC
The DNA here is from genome assembly GCA_028641955.1 of Protonibea diacanthus. NCBI lineage: Eukaryota > Metazoa > Chordata > Actinopteri > Sciaenidae > Protonibea > Protonibea diacanthus. The sequence continues at coordinate 7,123,644 of CM053998.1, forward strand.
AATATGAAAAACGCAGACGAAAAAACAAAACAAAACTAAAGACGTCGATATTATCACTTCTAAAGAAGCGAGCATCGAATCAGTATGCACGCCGTGACGTGGCCACTGTAACAGAGAGAGAAGTTGAAAGAACATCTCGAATTGTGGCGTTCTGGCACTGGAGGAGGACAGGAGTACATTACGCTTATGTAGCGGCGTGAAAATCAGGAGGGGTCGTCGCAGACGTTGCATTATTCATGTCCATAATGTCATTGTCATTGCAGAGTATGACAAAAAAAACATCTTTCTCCTCTCTCTCTCTCTCTCTGACCTGAATTTTGATTCTAAGTCTAACCCGTGCACGAGATGCAACGGCTAGCGGGTGATTGTCATGCGCAATTACTGTACAGTACGGACGCCGTCATATCCTGCGAGGAGCGTGAATGGAGGATGAATAGAGGAAGGGAAGAAAAGAGGAAGTGAACTCCTGACTCCCTCTCGCCATTCTTAATTAAGCCGAGTGACCTTGCCGTCCATAAAAGCCTATTTCTAGAGACCACGCAAGCCAAAAATACACCAGCCGGCACAGTCAGTTAGGGAGAGCGGTGGTGGGATGGAGGGAGGGAGCATGAAATACTCAAAAAAAAAAAAGAGAGAAAGAAAGAGAGAGAGAGAAATTAGGTTTGTGTGAAAGGCCAAGGAGAGGGCTATGAGGAAAGAGCGGGGAGGAACGATAAAAACAAGACGAAGAAGAGGCGACGTTGGAGTTTTATAACCAAGGCAGAGATGCAGCTCGAAGAGAAGGCGGCGCGGGAAAGATAGACATCGTGCAGAAATGAAGACGCCTAAGAGGGTCACGGAGGGGTCCTCCTCATATTAAAGCAGGATGTTAACAATGGCAAGAAGTGGCTCAACCTAATTACCGACAGGCAGCCTCGTTCGTTTCTCTCCCCAGGTGTTTCACACCAATATCTCCCTCTTTCACTCTCTAAATTTAGACAGAAGTTAAAGGAAGGTGAGGAAAGGAGAAAGTGAAGTGCGTGGATGAATTAGCTCGGTGGCTGTGCACTGATAATTATACCCCGAGTATGGGTTAACGGTAATTAATTGTTTTAATTCCAGTTTCGGGGTCACGGAGGAGAGAGTTGTTTAATTGCGAGATGTGCATCTGTAAATACTCTTGACGGCGCCGTCAGCGGAGGGTTGACGGAGAGACGGAGAGGTCAGCGTCAAGACGTCGGATTCAGACGCGACGCCGCGCACAGCAGCCGCCCACACACATAATGTTTATAGACTAATCTCAAGAGGAAGGGCTGCCAGGGATTCAATGAGGCCTAACTATCTCTCTTTCTCCAATAACAGGCACACCTGACTCGCCTCCCCTCTGCCAAACATCTCCTCCACTCTCATTTCCCCCCCTCTCGCTCTTCACCTCCCTCCCACTCCCACATCCTCTCACTCTGGAGCTGCTACCCTCCCAACATTCGTGTCATTTTGTCGCATTTTTTTTTTTTTGTCTCTTTCTCTTCTTTGTGAAACTGCCCATCCTGAGTGGATAACTACGTGGTCTTTTCTTTTCAAAAACAAACCTGGTAAACTTCAGGAAACAATTAAGGCAGAGCAATGGAGCTAAAGCCCACAATAATGGAGGAGCCGTGTGGAGAAAGCAGGGAGGAGGGTAAAAAAGAGGGAGGTGGAAAGAGTTTTTACCACCGGCATGGAGTTAAGGTTCTGGCGTCTCCACGGCGGTGGATTTCGAATGGAGGCACGAGGACACCAACTGGCCGTGTCAGAAAACTGCAAGCTTTGAGAAGAAGCTTGTGGACAGCAGCAACATCTTCACTGTGTGTTTCGAGGATTGTTTAAAGATGCTGCTTCCAGGCAGAGCAAAGAAACAAGCCTTTGTGAAGTTAGGCAGCCAAACTGGCCATTAATATGACAGATTTTTTTTGTGGTTTGTGCATGTCTGAAGCCAAATAATTCAGGTATAATCATCAAATATTGATGGTGTGTGCAGTTCTGGGCTCGTACTGCCTTCTTTTTTTTAAAAATTTTAAATAGTTCCAGGATGTTCCAAGAAGTCTTTAGTGGAATTGGACTGAATCCGAGGATGAGGTTTATACTTAAACCTGCACCATTAGAGTTTTGGGAAGCGAGTGCTATTAGCAAAACACTAACATATTTGATGTGGTTAATGTGTTTGCAAATCTAGCAGACGCGAAGCAACATTAGCATTCTTTAGCCACCTGAACAACAGTTTCTACCAACTCCTGAGGAAAATATCTGTCTCTTTAACTACTAGATGCTATGTGTTGTTATGCTAGTGGCTAATTTATGAGCCAAGTGGTGCTGGGAGGTAGCATACAGGGGGTGTGGAGCTTTTTTCTGAAGAGAACAGTGAGACTGAAGCAAAACAGCTAAGCTGGAGGCCAGAAAAACCAAAACAATGAGCTGAAAGGGGCTAAAAAGGATTCACTCGCCACTACAAGCCCTTTTGTGAGTATGAAAATATTTTAAATTAACAGGGTTTTTTTCTTGGGATCACCTTAAATTCAAGGGCGTGAAACCGACCTGAGGAGTAGCACTGATGTGAATTCAAATTATGTCGATTCTTAGATGTTTTTCTGCGCGATTAAGAATTCTTGGGTTTCAAAATATGTCCACGACGCTTCGGGCCCTGGTGATCAAAACGAAACGACGCATGAATAAAAAAAGAAATACAGGAACAGTCGGGGTGTTACTGCAAGTGTCAGCTCAGGCATCTTGGGAAGACACAGGAGGGAGTACGCAGAAGAGCTTTGCAGCATCAGACAGGCAGACAGACAGATTCTCAAAGACTGATCCACAATCCTAAACCCTTATCTCCCCTTTGGCCTTCCATTCAGCCTCACCCCCTCCTCCTCCATCCTCTCATCCCTTCATCCCCTCCCAGTCACCTTCCTCACTTCCTCCCCTCACTGCCCTGAAGCCAGGCTTTGGACTGTTTTCACAAACACACACACACACACACACACACACACACACACACACACGAACAGACACACAAAAGACAAGACATCACATCGGGACCATGAAGACTACATCTCAGGACCAAAGCGTTCTCCCAAGTCAATCCCACTGTTGACGAAATCAGGCGAAAGGCGGTGATTGATGAGCCGGATTTGGATACAACGGTGCAGAGAGGGAGAAGTGAGACCGAGGATCTCGCTACTCTCCCACGCCACCTCTGCTACCCCGATGATGACATCACCGCGGCCAGAGACCTTCAAGCTGCGACTGTGATTAAGTGCGATTAGTTCTGTCTGGGGCTGACAGATCCCACAGGACCTCAAACTACAAAAGAGTTTTGGGGGTGTTGAAAGTTTGAGAGAGAGAATGAGAACGTTTCAGCGTGTAGGCATTTTTACTTATTATGTATGAGTATTTAAGACCGGACAGTCCAAACTGAAGTCAAATGCAGAGTGCACAAATTTTACAATGATTTGTCTAAGACACATTTTTAAGACCCGGCAGCTCACCTGGTGAAGCGTGCGATGTACAAAGCCTCGGTTTGATTGCGACCTGTGGCCCTTTGTTGCCGTTCCCACTCTCTTTCTCCACTTTCCTGTCATTCTTAAGCTGCTACTTTCAAAAATAAAGCTTCAAAAGCACCCAAAAATATCTAATATAATGTAAAAATAAAAATAATCAGGTCAACATTTTAAAGCCAAACTATAAAACTTTTACAGAACAGAGTACAACGTGGCCAGTAGCTTTCATTAACCAGCTTTAGGCACCATATGCCACTTTAATACCTGTATATACAAGCACTAGAACACTTACATATATACTTTATATTCTATTCTATATTTAGCATTTCAATATTGTTCAACATTTTATAGTTTTGTATTTTATTCTTTAAATACGTGCAGTGCTGTTATACTGTTTTAGTGCTCTTAATGCTGAGGTGACAGGTTCCTCTTGTCCAACGCATTTCATTGTGTTGTTGACCCTGTGATAACTTATATATCATAAAAACAATAATAAACAACAATAAACCTGAATCTGAGTCCTCCCTGATCAAGAAAGGCTGTAGCAGCAAAATTACTGTGTGTACTAAATGGAGCAAAGCTGCTAATACATGTAACTCTTTGTAAGAGAAAGTTACATAGTTTAAAAATAGTGGTTTGTTAAGAAATATCTGCAAAAGTAACACTCTTATCCTTTAGCTGCAACTGTAATAGTGAACATCAGTATGTTAGCATCGTCACCGTGACGTTAGCATTTAGCTCAAGTTTAGACGTATACGCAAGATGACAGCAGCTTTGATTCTAAAAGTGATGCAGCCAGTTAGAGTCAGCTCAGTTTAGTTTCAGTTGTTTTAATCTTGATGTATGTACGCCATCATAAATATGCTAATGAGGGGATGATCCCATTTAGAAACAATTAGTGAATGTTGGAGCGGTGTTTAGCTCCGTAGAGCACCTGGAAGACTGAAGATGAATAGTGTCCAATGAAAGCACGACGAGACAGTTAAATGGAATAATCCTAAAATCAATAGCCCTGATGTGACATCAGCTGTGTAGGCTTTGCACTCATACATTAACGTGACAACAACTAGGCTGGAAAACAAGCAGTGCAGCAATGTGCAGTCTGTATTAGATATTAGCAGTCTGGGAACACAAACCACCAGCTCATACTTCAATTTATGACATTAGGCGGTGCGCTGAGAGATTTCCTGTCTGTCTGTGCAGTGTTCTTCTACCCCAGGCCTGTGGAGGTGGCACTGGGTGGTACGGGGGGGGCTCAGCTGGTCGCACAAAGCGGGGATGACAGAGAGATTGTACTCGACCTCTCCGCTCACCCGAAACATGATGAAGCCCTCTGCTTTCTCAGAGGGGAGAGTCACATTGGCAGGATGACTTCTAAAAAGTCTAAACAACATTCCCTGCACCCACTCGCTCACTCACACAGACAAAGGCAAACTTTCATCTTTTCCAAAAAAAAAAAAAACTGCCGCGCCCACGCCGGCAGTGACGCTGAGCGTATAAAGTGCTGACTCGCTGGCCTCCCTGCCGATTCCCACTCTGCCGGCGACGGAGCGTGTCCTGATAAATAAAGCAACAAATGCAATGGAAAGAGAAAACGAGGGGAAAGAGAGAGAGAAGGGGGGGAGTGAGGCAGAGGGAGCGAGAGAGCACGGAGGGCTATAATTAGTAAGTGATTAACGAGCCGGCATCAGACAGGTCCCACATCATTGATTGTAATGTTGTGCAATGCTGCTGCAGCGAAAACGAGCTGGCCCTGGGAAGGGGCGCTGAGGTCAACACTCACACACACACACACACACACACCGAGAAGTGTTTGTTCTTAGTCTGAGATACATCCAATGGTCATTAGTGGGAACATGAAGGTAAAGCACATTAAGTCAGATAGGTTATGGTCACTTGAGGCTCATTTGAGAGCACAGAATGCTTCCAAAGTCTTTTTTAGTAGGAGAAACACCAGAGTTTATGCACCTCAGACACAAACGGTGCATACTTCACATGCCTGCTTTCAACGCTTTCAGAGACTTGAACAGGTTTTTTTTTTTATTAACCCAACCAAAACGGTTCAATTCTGTTCTTCTAAAAATCACTCAGAGTTACGAAACGTACTCAAGTTCTGCAACTCATCAAACATGTAACGCTAATTTCTGTCTCGTCAGGGTTACGTCATCGTTGCATGATAATGCAGTTAAAAGTGCAGATTGATTTTGTAAAGTCGGCACTGCATTACCTCTCGGGCTTTTTATCGAGTGCTGACTAAAACGTATCCGTGGCATCAAGTATTGAAAAGAGTCAAGTAAGTAAGTCTGAGTCCTCGGCGGGATTCTTGTTTGGATATTTCCTCATCCTGAAAATCAGAGAACTTTCCCAACTTCAGACGATACTTTATTGAGGCGGTTCTTTATTTAATGATGATGAGCTGAGCATATTTTGCTACATGGATATTAAACATTAAAGCACTGTAGTGCCATAGCTGTGTATGTAGATGTTACAGAAAGATGAATATCAAAAACACATTGCCAGTATTAATCATCAGCGGTTATAAACTATTGTGTGGGTTTACTATCAGCGGCATCAACTCTGAAACATTTTCCAGCCCTAGTTACCTCATAACAATTACATGATATTAGAAAAATAGTAATGCAGGCTTGATTTTTACTGTTTTTCGATGACAGAACTCAAATTAGCTGCAAAATTTGAACACACACTGGTTTGCAAGAAGGTTGCCTGTGATGCTAAAACAGCATTTTGTAAGATTTTGTAACTTTTCTACTATAAATTAAATCAGTACTGTAAATAAATAGTAAACTGTGGCAAACTGTAGTTGCTGTTAGCTAATGTTGGCTCACTTTGTTAGCCAGGCTGCCTGGACTGTGAGCTCCGAGCACTAAGGTAGCGTCACCTCCAAATTCAACTGGGCACGGATGCAGCGTGGTGCATGAGCGCCGCAGCCGACTGAGCTATACGCGACCATTCTAGTTACGGGTTTAATCCCAACCAGCACCGACCACGGTGCATTTAAGAAGCATCCTAACATGTGAATACACGCAGTTCGTCAAAAATAGAACGGCCCGTGTCAATCTGCACAAAGCAGTTCGAGCAGGCCGGACGTCAGACACAGAAACAGCATAGAGAGTCCTGACGATTTTCAAAATTAAATACACCCCATGCAAGTTGCCGGTCGTAACAACAGCCAAAAGGAAAACAAATTAATTATGTAGAATATTTACACATTTAGAAGCACCTAATCTAATCTGAGCAAGTTATCAAAGCCCGATGCAGAAGACGGACCAAAACAGACGTGCCTGGTGAGGTTTTGGATTTGGTGTTTGTACCACAGGTGTTTTTGACCACAGGAAAGAGGAAGGTTTTCAGCCCTGGGGAACAGGCGAATGCTGATGGAGAGCAGCAAGCAATGTTACCAGGCACAGCAGCCTCTACAGACATAATGACAGAGGCGAAAAGACTGAAGGAGATGCTGACAGAGGGAGTCAAGCAAGAAACCAGACAAATCCGGGGCTGACTTTCAGTCACGATGCAAACACAGCCGTGTTTAAACTGCCATCTTGACGGCATTTTTTTCGCCTGCCTCCTCTGCAGCTTCTGTTTTTTCAACCACCCCGCTCTCACCCCACCCTAACCCTTTCTTCGCCTCCGCCCTTCCCTCTCTCTGATGATAAGTCAGGCAATGCTAAGCGAAATTTCAAACTCGACTGTCAGACAGAAGGAGAATGAAGAGAGCTACACGGCGGGAGAACTGCTGACGGAGGCAAAAAGAGAGGAGAGTCTTTCCCTCTCCTTCTTTCTTTGTCGAAGAACTGGTCAGGTGCCAACATCAATGTACTTTACTGTATGGCTGGGCGGGCACAGAGAGTGCTGGCCTGTCATGCATGGCATAATGTCGCACTGTCCTTGCCCCCATTCTTTACCCTGCCAAGCTAATGATGATGAGAATGAGAAAGAGGAGGAGGAGAAGGGAACATTTAGAAGTTGGCTCGGGCTGCTTGTGGTATAGATCTGTAGAGCCGGAGGAATGTGATTGCCGGTGTGGGTGTGTCGGCGGGAGGAGGGAACGGACGCGCGTGGAGACGTGCGCGTGTTTTCCTCGCGCTTACCTTGTCGTTGTTGTAGTAGGCCAGACTCTCGCCGTCAAATCTCACCCACCTCCTTTGAAAAACACAATTTCTGCAACGAGAAGAGGTGCAAACTCAATCCAGTGAAATAATCCACACACACGCACAAAAAAAAAACTGTCAAGACAGTACGCCAGTCACTAAATCGGCCCTGAACAGGTACTCATATTTCATCAGGAGTGCCATTGATTCATTAATGTCAAGAGTTGTACCAACAGCTGTCAATTAGCATAATCAAAACAAATGGCCACTTACAGTGTGGATATTCAACAGCCCAAGGGCAGTTTGCCAAACCTACTGGATGCATAACAGGTGGTGAAGGAGAATATAAAAAAAACCTAATAAATGACTGATAGCTCTGGTTTTTGAGCAAGAGTTGCGCCAAAAGACTGTGGACGAGCCAAATGGAGTGAGTTCCAACACACTGCTGTGCACCTCAACGCGATGAAGCTATCGCACATTTCCTCATATTATTTATCACTTTTAAAGAGTCACCGAAGATGAGCGAAACACAGGAAAGCAAAAAAAAAAAAAAGCGCCGAATGAAAATGGTCTGCAGAGAAACAGGAAGCAGTGGTTCACTGACTGTGGTGGCTTTCCCTAACATTTGACGGGAAGTGGCGTGAGGTGCACTTTGAGCTGTTGAGGTGGCAGGTTGTGAAACTGGACGAGAACTCATGCTCTGATGTTAATAGGTTAATAAATATTTATGGCAGTCCTCATGCAGTGTGAAGCTGCAATAAAACTGGTGATTCATGATGATTTCGTGTAGGTCATGTAGCATTACGTCAGATGAAGAAGAATCTCTAATGTGTCCAGGGTTGGGGTTGGTTATCATCTACAGCGGTGTTGAAACTTACCCTTGAGGCGACAGCTTGTCCAGCCAGCCCACTTTGAGCACCTTGTGTTTCGGGGCGCCGTAGAAGCACGCGTATGGAGAAATATCAGGCAATGCATTTCTGGTCACATCCCCCACAGCGTCTGCAGGATCCGAGTAGAGGTCACAATCCACCATGATTAAAGATCCATCCTTAGGGCCTGAGGCAGCTGGTCCAACAACAAGACTCTCAGGGGTCACTGCAAAACTTTGGTCCACGCCGGCTTCCGGCAAAATGCCGACACACTCGTCCAGTGTTGAGTATTCGTCTTCCAAGTGGTCTAGGATGGTTGGAGGAGGAGCAGGAGGAGACTCTTTTTCCTTCGGCTCGGTCCGTTTAGGAATCTTTATTCTGGAGCAACATGGACGTTAACGTTATAGAGACAGGAGGCGATTAGCTTAGCTTAGCATAAGTCTGGGAGCAAGCAGAAATAACCAGCCTGACTTAACGCTTGAATTAAATCATATTGTATCTCTTGTTTCATCCATACATAAACAAAGATGTAATGTTTTACTTTCATTATGAGTTAGACGTCACTATTTCTTTGTAAACAGCAACAGGAAGTCGCGGCTACCTGCAAAGAACTGTGGCAGCATGTAAGCCCGGGTAAAACCACAACTTTCATTTTGGAAAAAGCATTTCAATATTGTGGAAAAGATAGCCCAGGCTTCCAGTCTTTATGCTAAGCTAAGCTAATCCCCTCTTGTCACCTAACTCACATACATGGGAATGGTTTCCTAAAACTCAAACTATGTCTATTAATTCAACAATTTATCAACTTCTTAGTCTGTTATTGCACCTTAAAAAGGCAGAAATTTATCTTAGCATTGGGATAAAGGTTTACTCGTGCCATGTACTTTCATTTCTGTTATGTTCTGTTCTGTTCTGTTTCTGTTACGAAAACATTGTGAACATAACTAACTGTGGGCCGGAAACTAGGGGACTTGTTTGCGATTCTGCTGTCACGATGCTCTTTATAGCCAACAAATAAAAGAACATTCAGGTGCTATTTTATGTAAAATATGCACAAAAATTATATAGTACAATCACAATTATTTACTGCAGCATGAATAAGCTTGCATATATTTCCCAAAATGTCAAACCTTTCTTTAAACAAGAGCTACTGTCACATGTCTGAGACAGGAAATGCAGATACAGGGCCAAGAATAGCATCTATATTATGGCCACAGCTTTTCAAACCACAAATCTGCAGCACCATATCGTTGTAAAACATCAGGCCTACTTGAAAATATGCAAATAAGCAGATTAAATAATAATTATGAGGCGGTTCAGTTCAATGGAGTGTTGGCCACCAGAGTAACAAATGTCTGTTTGTACATCTCTGCTTTGAGAATGCTGCACGACATGATAAAATCCTATCACTTATGTATCTAATGTGCTACACTGAGACTTGTAACCACATCTTAATGAGCGCTCAGTGGGAGTTCTCCTTCTGCGGATCTGAATATCTATATTTAGAGGGGACAGCAGCATAACGTACCTGTGTTTCTTCCGTTTTATCTTGTCCTTAAACCCCTTCTGTAAACCTTCTTTAGCGCCTTGGTCCTACAGAGCACAGAGGGAGAGATTAGCATCAGATGAAAAGAAAAGTGTCCATCTTTCAGTCAGACACTGTTATCGTGTTGGTGCGCTAAGCTGTGTTAACTTTAGTGGCTAGGTGACATTTCTATTAACCTCAGGGGGCAAACTGAAACAAGCACATTTTCCACTCCGCTATGTGACAACATTAACACCGAGAGGGAAGTTTGGTGTGGCTGATAGTGTTGAAGATCTGAGAAATGTCTGTTCCTCTTTGCTTAGGCTGCTACTCGCTGTCCACTAGCGGGAGTGTACGTCGTCTTACCGGAGCGCTTTCAGGTCCGTTGTACAGGAACATTTCTCCGTAGGGAGCAATAGGTGTCAGATGTCTTTGAAGTGGAGCTAAAAAAGACGCAGAGACGACACAATGGTGGGTTTGTAGCCAGGATTAAAACTTGCAGAACATGATGTGAAAGCCTCAACGTGGTGCATGAAAAAGTAAGGAGCTTAACAGGATTGTTCCAGTTAAATTTTAAATCACTCAGATGCTATAGTGCTCTTTGATTAAACCAACTCATTGATCTGAATAAATGTGCAAACCCTTGATCCGTGTAAGCAGTAAACCAATTAAATTTTGTTTTAGCATGCCTATCTCTCAGCCTCGGCCTTTTCTGAGCCCAACTGGGAGTATGATCCTCCTCGGCCTGCTTCAAAACAGACAGAGGAGTCGCTGCCAAGGCCATTTCTCTTGGCTCCTGCAGGGACCGTGGTCGGTGGTCGGTGGAAGCTTAGACGAAGAAGAAGAAGAAGAGCGACTCTGGCCAGACACTATTAGTCTGGAGACCTGGGGGCCACCCTGCGTGGGCCACAGCCTGTCACTGTGAAAAATGACACCACCACTCTCCTGAGGATTGCGAGGGCCAGAAGACGCCGCCATGGGGGCTAGACACACACATAGACACCGGCGTAGAAGCAGATACGCGCGCGTACGAAGATCGAAACGCCCCTCAGACACGTAAAGACGCCTTGAGACGTGAAAGGATGGACGGTTAAATGAGTACTCGCGCCAGTACGGACGTAAAGCTTTTTAAAGCTTTACAGGCACACGCTTTGAAACAATGCAGGCCATTACCGAAGGACACAAAGGGCATGTACAGGGCTTTATGAAGGAGTCAGTTTACTTGATGATAGAATCCACTCCACAGCCGCCTCCTCTACGGGCAGGCTTGGTGGGCAGATAGCAACCATCAATCATCATCTATCAGCCGACCTTCAGGCCACTCGTGATTCTCTCCAAGGGGTCGCCGGACGCTACTGTACTCAATTCCCGTCCGATTCCCTCTATTCTTCCCTCGCTGGCTCCGTCTCCGAGCTTCTGGCTTTGTCTCTCTCCGCCGACCGACGCTGGTGCTTCTTCTTTATCTGCTCCTGACCAGACGCGCTCTCACGTCGCAGTCTGGGAAACGACCTAGATGCCGCCATCGGTTCGCGAGTCGTGAGAGGAGGGGAGATTGATTTTGTTGTGAATGAAGCCTCCGTTCTTTTAAGTCAGGGAGTTACAGGTCAGTTTGTTATTATCACTCCTCTGTGTCACTCCAGCGCTGAACAGCCACCGTCTGAATTCAAATTAGCCACCGGGCGATTTATTATTTCTGTCACTGCTTCTCTGAATGCAGTAATGAATAGTTAAAGAAAAATTCAAGTGTTTTTATTTCTCCTCCTCAACATTTCGCTCTTCTTAATGATGAAGAAATTGAATTTAATTTGCATAACTATGTTTTGAATTGTGTATATTAACCTCAAATTAAGAATTGTTGCATTTAATGAAACTTTTATATCTACAGAGGGAGCGGGTCCTCTTCCACGGAGTTGGCCATGTTGACCGGCCATGTTTCTACATTAGTCCAGATCGGAAAAACCAATCACTGATATATATAGAAACTTTTATTCATGACAAACAGCAACTGAACGGTATACATGTGTTTGCAATTTGCAACATCACCATTAGATGCCACTAAATCCTACACACTACACCTTTAAACCCAAAGATATTTAATTTACGATAATATTAAACAATAAAAAGAAGCTAATTCTCATTTCAGAGAAGCAGAAACAAGCTAAAATTTGGTATTTTTGCTGGACAAACTGCCTCATATGTTACAAAAGTCCAAAAATCGTGACATTAGTTCCATAGTCAAGAAGTCCTCTGCTTGTGTGAGCGGTGTGATCTGGGTGAAATGGGAAGTGGGAGTCCTTTTTTAATGAGTATCGAAACACAAAAAAAGTCCGGTGTTCAGATGGTCAAAAACTGTTTCTGTCTGCAAACTTTTTGTTTGATAAAAAAAGACGGATTATTTAATCCGTACTTATTACTTCATGACTTTCCAGGTACATCAGCCATTTATGACTTTTGCTGTGCGAAGGTGTGAAAGTATCGCACCACGGTCAGGCAAGAGCAAATGTCACAGGAACAAATAGCCTACACATTTATAGTGCTAAAAAAGGAAGTGCACTGAGTTGTGTGTGGGCTTGCTGTATGACCAAAGGCCTTAAAAAAGCTCCTACAACTGCAATTATTACTACTTTTAAAAAATAAAAAAAAATCACTGAATAATCACTGAAAAAGCTAAGTGCTGTGTTGCTGAAGAAGCAGAAGAGAGACGCGTGTTTCCTCATGGAGATTTTTCTTATGAAAGAAACTTATTTTTAAAGAGGAAGTGTTGGTGTGTTAATTAAAATTCTGTCAGCCTACAATAGCAAGTCTTGATTGAACACAACAATCATTCTGGGAGACTCGACTGCACTTTTTTTTGGCGGGATCTCATCTCGGAATAAACTCTTCAAATATGCTCTGGTAAAATAATATGTCAAATAACGTCTTGCTAGACCTCGCTGTGAAGGGAGATTTAGCTCGCTAGTCGAGCTCCCCGTTTCCCAGCTCTGGGACCGTGTTGGCTCCCTCTCTTCCTCCGTCTCTCCGACTGTTTTGCATCCATCTCCTCTTCCTTCCTCCCAACCTGCTTTAACTGTCTTGCCTTTCTGTCTAGTCTCGCTCCCTTGTCTTGTTCCACACACAGAAAAAGTTAAAAAAAAAAAAAAGAAACGCCTACCAAGAGACAGAGTTCTTTCCACAAAGAAAGAAGCCAAAAAAAAGGAGCATAAAGCATCGAATATGGACAGAAACTGTTGATATACTGCAAGAGAAATGGTCACAGTGTCAGATCCGGTCCCAGAAAGAGTGACGTGATCACAGGTGTTTCATACAGACACCGGAGGACAGAAAACAGCTCGTCGAAATAGGCCTAATAAATCCAGCAAGGCAGGAGGACAAATCCTAAACATATTTGTACTGGTTGTACTACGAGCCTGTATGTTGTTAGCAAAGTTAAACAACTTCTAAAAAACTTTGGAGAGCCGGGCGACAGGAATACACACCAGGGTCTCGCTGAGGGACAAGATGTGAGAGCGCTTATTCCCTATGAGACGTGCGCTTGAAACAAGGGCGACGTCGCCGTTTTCCCACGACACAGCTTCCCGAACAACCCCCTACCCCACCCACGCGCAACCCTCATCTCCTCTTGCCTTCTTTCATCCGGGCAAACAACAGCACCGCCGACTCTCTGCTGCCGAATAAAATATTCATGGCAGAGATGAAGCGGATGCAGCTGAAAGAGTGTGTACCTTTCTGTATGCTGTTTGCACCGGTGGGACCTTCGGAGCCGGTTAGGTGTTCAGGGCTGCTTGTTTGCACTGGTGGTTTGCTCCTGAGGAGGAAGAGAAATCAGCGGATCAGAAACGCCAATGCAGCACGTGGGAAACATAGCTAACACCATTTAGACATAAAGGCTGTCAGAATAGAGATGTGGAACTCTGAAAGTTAGTTTCACTGTTTAAAAGTTAAACAACGTGTAGCTTGAGCGGCATTGATGTACGTGGAATGCAGCGTTGAATACGAAAGAGAAGTTTTCATATTGTTTTTTTTTTTTTTTTCTTGTTTTCATATTCATTCATGCCATGTCAGTGTGCAAATATATTTCTCCAAGTGCTTTTCACCCTGTGACTTTGATTAGTTCTCAAAAACTGCTCGTAAACTTTCATAAAGTCAAACTGAAAGGACTCGCGGAGAGTTACGGAAGAAGAATGTTTGCACACGAAATCTACCGCCAACAGCTAGTTAGCTTAGCACAAAGACTGTGGGAACAGCTGGTGTAGCTTCATACACAGTTTTAAAAATGTCTATTTTCTTTCGTAGCTTTCTTGCCAAGTATTAGATGTTTGCTAAGCTAACGAAATTAGCAAGTTAGCTCCTAACACTTCCAAAGCTCCAAACAGATCATCAAGTTAGAAATGTTTCATTTATTAAATACAAAACACAAAAGTTTAAAATCCTAAATCACCATTCTCACGTTAAAAACAGTAAGCTACCATCAGGAGTCAGTTAGCTTAGCTTAGCACAAAGCTAAGATATAGGGAACAGCTAGCACAGCTAACAGTTGAGCAGCTAGCCCTGTTACTGTACAGAAGTTTTTACACTTTATTTGTCCTGTATCTGTTTATATGTTGTTTTATTTGTTTCTTCTAATGTGTAACCTCAAAACTTGGTCATGAAAATTAGCTTTCTGGCTAAATTTCTACATCAGATTGATGCTAATGTGTGTTGTTTGTGATCCATAAGTTAATAAAGTATAGTAAGTTGTGTGTTTGTGTATATTAAACAAATGAATACATAAATATTGTGTGTTAATAGTGACATTTGGAGGTTTCGCTAGCCCTGGACAGAGCCAGGCTAGCTGTTTCTTGAAGATCTTCATATTTACTGTTTAGACATGAGAGTGGGATCACTGTCTCTGTGAATGAGCTCATTTCCTCAAAGTTAAAGTTTAACTGGAGGTTTACCTGTCCAGAACTGGTGGTATGATCGGATTTGGGATTTCAGGGACGGGCCGGTGCCTCAGCCGGTACGAGCGAGTGAGCCGTGGACCTTGAGGAACTTTAAAACTGGGCTGTGCCTCGTAGATGGAGTTTTCCACCATTTCACATTGAAAACCTCCGCTGTCTTCAGCGAACGTTGCGTAGGGGTCTTCAGCGGGATATGGGAACGAGTCGGTGCTGGACAGCGAGGGATCTTCTGAGGATATTTCCCAGTCTGAGGGCATCTCAGAGATGCAGATGGACTCACTGCTACTGCTACTGCTGCGACTGGAGGACACGGAGGCAGGGACGCAGGGTTGGTTGGACATGGTTGTTCGGATATTCTGCGGATTACGCGGGGTCGGTAAAGGAGGCCGAACGTATCTGCTCTCTGGTTCCTCCTCATTTTCTGTCCCCAGTCCTGCTCCTGGAGGCAAAGTCTGACTCCCCTCCAAATCATTATCCCTCGTCTCCTTTGGCTGGTGCTGACATGACGTCCCCCTCTTTTTATCCTTCAGGAAGATATGTCTCGGGTGTGGCATGGGCTTCCTTCGGCGCTTGTTCCCACCCTCTTCCTCTCCATCTTCCTCTCCGCCGCTCTGCTGCTTCACCCCTAGTGCTTCCAGACTCCGGAGGATGCGCCTACGATGGCCTGTTGGAAACACTCTAATCTCCAGGAGGCGTTCATCTGTGAGGTCCTCGCACTCTTCCAGAGTTTGGTAGCCTCCTTGCTGGAAACATGAGATATACTGGGGCAGGCGGAGGGTGTCCAACCACTCCGCTATCTCCTGGCTTGGCTCTGGAGGCTCCAACATGATGCTCTCGTCTCACCTCTGCCACATGAGGAGGAACTTCAGAAGAAGTAGCAGTCCAGCTTTAAACTGTGGACACAAAAACACATAAAATAAGTGATGGTGTAAACCTGAAAGGCTATAAGTGCCGTCATCTATGCATGACTGCACTAACAGGAATAATTTAAAATACCTGTTAGCCTCTAATGATGTGCATTTTCCTATGAGCCCAAATTATTCAAAGTGGATATTGATTTTGTCTTTGAGGGAAGATCTGCAGGTGAAATTTTAAAAAGGGAGTTGGACGAGAGGATCGATACCACTCTTGATATCTGCACGCTGAATGTGAAGCTGCAACCCTTTAAAGGAGAGTTAGCCTAGATTAGCATAAAGCAGGAGAGCACTGGAAGCAGCTAGTTTGGGATTACGGCATATTAAAAAAAAACAGATTCAAGGAAGTTACCGCAACAGATGAAGAAATATTGTGGTATAAACCCTGGCTCTGTCCAACTGGAAGCTCAGCTTTTGTTTGGACAGAGCCAGGCTAGCTTTTCCCTCCCTTTATGCTAAGCTAAACTAACTCCTTTGACTGTAATTTCACATTTCCCTCGCGTGGTATTGCTCTTCTCAACAATACAAAAACAAACTACTCCTTCAAGCTTTCTGCAAAAACCAAAAAAATCAAGATGCTTTTACTGTACACTCAAAAACAAGTGAGGAAACGTGCTAGGCAACAAACCTAAATTTGCAACACCCGGGTCTAAAACAGAAGGAAACCAGCAATAGCTGTGATGACATAGCATGCCACCATCATTGTGTGGCTCTCTGGTCAGGTTTTTGGTGAGAGACTTCCCTTCAGCTCTGACATTTCAACAAAATAATTCACACACTGAACCCCTGCAGAATGTCAGGCTGACATCTCTGTCACATTTTCTGTTCAGTTTTTGCAGCACTTACCTCCAAAGCCAAGCTCTAGATCACAGCTCACTGCCTTGCAACGTAAACAGGCAATAAACCTGAGGGCGAGGCATTGTTAAATGTCTGTTTCCTGATGCTCTTACACCGCTATCTCCTCAAAGTCAAGCACTGATGAACTGTGCAGCGGCGCTGCTCTTCTCTACACAGCCTGAACTCAAAGGAAGATAAATCATCATCAACATCTTGTCATGTCCACTTCTCTTTCGGGACGTGAGGTGTTACTTCTGCTTTCACGTAAACACAATCTTCTGGCTCATACATATGAGTTTAAATACAAGCGGTTCGCGCCATTAACATTAACAGGTGATGCAAATATAGCATCTGTTGTGATGTGATAGTGCGCGTGCACCAATAGGGACGATGTCAGGTTGACATCAGTCGTGTTCCTACGTGAGAGAGAGAGGCCTTCTTTTAAAAAAAAAGTATTCCATCCTGTGATCACACTTTGGCAGCTACACCGCCTTGCAAACGAGAAATTAAGCATCAAGTCTTCACAATAGAGTCCTAAACGTGCCAAGCTGTGAAGTACATGCAGCACAAACACGCAGGGACCTGTGTTGGCACACGCCAAAGCTTGGCTTGACACGACCCGCTCCACCATCTCCCTGCAGATCAAATGAACAGAGAGAGAAGTACACGAGATGAACAGCTAGGGGAACACATGAAGCGGTCATAAAGATACATGTCATAAAAAACAATGAGGACAGCAGTTTATTACAGCGGCATATTGTTTCCTCTACCAAATAAAAGCGCGGCTGCCAGCACAGGAGAGGTGTATGTCTTGTGTTACACCCACCTCCTGGAACACCACAGGTATGGTTATGCAGTAGAAGGGGTGAGTCACTGCACACACACACACACACACACACACACACACCTACCTCATACTTCTGCACATCCTACTTTGAACAAAGTCCAATGTGTCCCCTTCCTGGTTTTGAAAAGAAAATACCTGTGCTGTCATTCCAGGACATTTTCTGCCTGCCTGTCGTGTCCTTGAACGCAACACCACAACACACACAGCTTCACACGTGTGACACGAGCCCGTTTTGTGTGTTTACAGTTACTGGAACAAAAGTGTTACAACACATGAGAATAATGTAACACCAATTGAGGTTAGAGTGACGCACTTTTTTAGCTCACCTTCGCGTTGAGCTTCATTAAACCCGCCAACACCTCCGGCTTTAACGCCTTAATAAATTTTAAACTGGTCTCATTTTGAGTCTCGTGCCCGCTTCTCCGTCGAAACGCTTTGAAGTCGGGGGGGTGCTGACGTACAACACGCGCTGACCGTGCGTGCGTCCTCGCGCTCGTCAAAGCTTACCTGGCGGGTTTAGAGACAGGAGGGCAAACTTCAGGCATCACTCCGGACTTTGGCGGGTCCCCTCCACCCCCCCAAAAAAAGCCGCTGTGCTGTGTTGTGAAGTCCTCACAGCGACACTCGTCTGTTGTTTCTCTTCCTCCCCCCCTCCACCACCACCAACACCAACACCAACAACTCTGTCTGTCTCTCTGTTCAAGCACCGAGAGCAACTCCACGCCCATTTCAGAGCAGGGCCAGGAGTTCAATATCAGCTCTGTCCTCACCTAAAAAAAAAAAAAAAAAAAAAAAACCCTCCTGCGCAGCCTGTAATAAACTAAAGCACTAAAACACATCCACAAACTGCTGCTTTAACTTCCACTGCAGGCAAATATTTACTCATTGCACTTGTCTGACAGTTTCATACATCCTTCCTGTTCAGTGAAAGGAATGTATGCATGTTGAGGTGAGGAAATGAGCTCAAAGCTAAATAAACTATTTCAATCCCTCTTGGATTAGCTGGAAAATGCATCAGAAAAGTTGAGTTATCACCGTGTGATGATTTTTTTCTTCTAGAACATGAGTTTAAACTCCCAAACTGTGTATAGAGTAGTAGTAGTAGTAAAAAAAAAAAAATGTGTACAAACTTCAGTCAAAGCAGTTAAATGAGACATACACACTCATGCAGGAGGCAAGTGGAGGCACTTGTGATGTTTTGCTGGGAATACGTGCATGTCCCAGCTTGATCCCGAGGCCCCGGGCTACACATTCAACACCGACAGGAATGCAGTGGGCCTGCCTGGCACACTTAATGAAGCGAGTCCTGGGGAAAGAGGAACACTTTCTGTTTTATTTTTTTTCATCTAGCATTACATATTATATTATGTGACCACATGAAGCTGCCACAACTGCTATAATCCATCCATTATCTTAACCTTATTATCTTATTAACCATTATCTTAACCACTTAACCTCATCAGGGTCACGGTGGCCCAGGTGGATGAGAGGTGGACAAGTTGCCACCTCATCACACAGAGAGACAAACAACTATTCACACTCACATGCACATACCTACACATACACATACCTACGGGCAATTTAGAGTCACCAGTTGACCTATTAAGTGCATGTCTTTGTATGTCTGTGGGAGGAAGTACCCGGCCCCAGGTGAGGTGGAAACCAACAACAGCGCCAACCACTGCACCACCGTGCCACCCAACAGCTATTATAATGCAAAGAAGTAATGACGAATGAAGTTCAAGTTGTCATTCCACACACAGAAACGCACAATTTCTCCAAAAAAAAAACAAAAGCTTGAAAACAAAGATCACTTTTCTTCAACGGTTCAACTCCACTTATCATAAATATATATTTTATAACTATTTTTATGTTATATTTACTGTATAGTAATAAAATAACAGGGGTGCAGTATGCAGATTCAGCCACATGATGGTGACAAAGTGCGGCGACTAATGCAGTCAGCAAAATAGGGCTTTCTCACACTGAAGACATTTTGAGTTGTCACAGTAAGAAAAACACGCGGAAGTAATTAAATAAAATGTTTGTGGTGTTGTGCAGGCTGCAGAAGATAGTAGATCAGATCCCTCGAAGAAGTCAATGACAGGTCAAAACGTCCGCTGTCAGGAAGATCGGTATGCATGACGGATTTTTGTCTTCAAACAAATGTCAGTAGCTGGGGATTCACATGTGTTTAAGTAAATGAACTGACTTTGTCGTAAAGGTTTTAAGATTGTGTCATTATTACTTAAACAGCTTTTGTCGGCCTAACCACTTTCTAAACCCATGTCCTGTTGACCTACATACATCTGTACGTACCTAACCACAAATATGAGATTCTTGTACTCCACCACATTTAAAAAGTGTTGCATTGAAATATTGTATTTTCTGTGTATGGTTTTCCATAAAAAACTGTATGATGACCCTCTAAAACACAATGCATTGCTTTACTATTAACCAGTCCAGTAGTGTATGAAGTAGGCCACATAGAATTGTCTGTACTTTGACAAATTGCAGCATTTACAAGATTTATCCAGCATTGCTTTTATTAATCATAAAGTGCGTGACTAAAGTGGCTTTTTTCAGGACTTTAAGGCAGCAGGGCTGTCAAACATATGAGACCCAGCAACCTGCAAACCAGCAGAGTCAACCCGGCCCGCTGGAAGACTCTGCAAAGTGTGAGAAACTGCATGAGTTACTTCAGTGAACAAGCTTTTTTCTGTGATTAGCATCAATAAAGTGTAACATTTAACCAAATATACTGAACACTGTTACAACATACGTGTGACTACAATGTCACAATTAAACCTGGACCGCCCCACTTGAGACCAAACTGGGCTGTATGTGGCCCCATGAGCTACAATTCTTGGGTGTCAAACAAGAGTTTGACACCCCTGGACTAGTATTAGTGTGATATGGCCGAAGTGACTGATCTGAGCACTTCTTCCTCCATAAATGACTTGAATCTAAAACAAGAAACCACACAGGAAGCCAACAAAGTGACAGTGCAGACACTTGTTTTCCCCTCGATGCATCACTGAACAACTGCCACATGTTCTTTTGAGTGATTCACCCACGCGTGAAGTTTAAGCGCCTGGCGTCGTTTACCGTCTGGATGTACGAGCAGTAAAATGAGTTAGAGGAGAGGGATGAAATGTCCGCAGGACAGCGCTCTGTCTTCCTTTGAATCTTCTGCACCGTGGCTCCTCTTTTGTCCCTCCTTGCCACGCCTCCAGGGGTCGTCTTGGCAACATGTTTTACTGCTGGCAGCCATATAAATACAGCATTGGCTCCTAAACTAGGAAAGCTGTACACAGCAATAGTCAATGCCAAGGACACAGTGAACAAGGAGGCTTCAGCTTCAAATATAAAAGGAGGTACACGAGGGAACACAATGTATTATTAGTGAATATTTCACATCATTCACCCAGATTGTGTTAAAGGTGTGAAATTATCTTGTCACATGCAAGATGGACTGAAAAAAATAGAAACTTCTGACTTTTATTTTTTGTATTTTTCAGCCCAGCATGGATGAAAATATGCACCTGAATAAGCAGATGGATGAAGCTGAGTCTCTTCATGACAGGAGGAGGGAAGACGGCCTCCTCAACATGTTGACTGAAGCTATTCGAGGGCTTGAAGCTGTCAGACGCTGCAGAGATCATCACATCGGGACGGTGGGTGGAAGGAGACGCGCGGGAGAAGAACCGGGAGAGGAAACGCAGAGACGGAGCGAAGAAGGGACGCTCGGCACAGCGGAGGACGGGAAGGAGGATGAAGAGACGGGAAGAAATGCTGATGGAGAGCGGGAGGAGAAAGAGTGCGAGCAGAAAGTTTGGGGAGTGCTGAGGGAGCTGAGTGTTTTTCATTCAGACAGAGTGACAGCATGGAGAGAAGTTCTCAGAGAATGTGCCCACATGTTGGACGAGTCTCCACCAGGGGGCAGCGACCAGCAACGTCCAGCTACAGCAGGTACAGCCTTCATGAGAAGATTTAAGGAACTATCAAAGGCTGAGCTGAAATTTTGCAGTTGAAACACTGGAAACAGTTAAAACATCTTAATACGTTGAGCCTTTAAAAAAGAGCAAAGTGGAAGCAGTTAGAATTGGAGGCAGGAGAGGAAGTTGAAGTGTCAGTTAAAGTTGCAGAGTGAACGGAAAGGTTGAAAAGCAGCTCAAGTGTCAATGGGAAGTAAAATGTGAGAAGTTTAAGTGATGTTGAAGCACTGTGAAGGAGGGCTAAACCATGTTTGTACAAGCCGGGAGAGCCAGTAAATACAATTACTGAAAAGAGCTGGGGGGGTGATGAATTAGCGGGTAAAATTCAACAGCACTGCTGTTTGTCTTTTGTGTTTCAGATGCTCGTTCAAACTCCTTCAGTGATATTTGGAGGAGTGTCGGGGAGGAAATACAGAACGTTGTAGACAAACTGAACACAATCACGACTAAGCTGGACGAGGAAATCCTCGAATCACGTGCAGAGGAGGACTCAACACTTCAGGAGACCAGAGAACCTCGAGATGATCACCTGAACTCCGACGATACCCTCGAATTTGAATCTGGGCTTCAACAGGACGTCGATCAAAATCAAATGATGCCATCAACAGACACTGAGCAAACATCAGGCCCCAGATTCAACGGTCCTGACTGCAACGATGTGGAAGAATTAGCGGTGAACGGTCAAGGGGGTGATAACGAGGGGCGTGTTTCTCCAGAGAGTCGGACAGATTTCCTGGAGGAGACGACTGAAAATGACAAGAGCAAAGAGGAGACCAACAAAGAATGGATTACAGTCGGGTACGTTGATGAAATCATCACCTTCTTGTCCCTGTTAGGTCCTCAGCACCAAGTTTTCTCCTTTTATCTCCCATATATTTAACATCTTTGGAAACTTTATGAACTGTACTACAATTTAAAATACAGTTTAGTTGCTTTGAACTTTGTTTGGCTCTAGAGCATGACATAGAACCTTATAATATCATCCCACTTGTTTATTTGGACAGTAAAGTAGTGAATTTTGCTACCACCCGTGCCGACAGCATGAATGCTATTTAACATAATGGGGTTTTAAAGGCAGTAAAAGATGCAGCTTGTGAGTCTGAGACGAGGTTCGTTCCCTTCTCATTTCTCCTGCTCACTGATACAGAAGCAAACTCTCGGCAACGGTTTATCACAAGGTGCGCGCATTTGTGACCGCCTGACTTCCCCCCTGCAGCCGGCTATTTCCTGCAAGTCTACTCTCAGGTCAATGCTCATATTTGTCCGAAAGCCAAACAAATCAGGAAAATTCAGATCAGAAGGAGAGGCCCGAGTCTGGGAGAAGCTGATATGGAAATGTGCGCGCTCAGGCATCTCGGAAATACTTGAAATGTTTGTGCTTTTTGCTGTGAGATGTAGCTTCTAGATGACAAACAATGTTCTTCTGCTCCTGATACTAAGAGCAAACGTTGTCAATGATCCATGGAGCGAAAATGTCGTTTGAAGCAGAGTGTTTCAATCAGCACATCATGAGCTTGGTATCTCTGCACACATTATTTCTAGGCTCACTGGTCGGCAGGACGACGGCCCTTCAGATGTACCAGACGCGTGTTTTATCAGAGCACCTACGGGCGTAGCTGAACTCCTGCATTGCGAGGTGGCCGACGCCCTGAGCCGCCTGATGGTGACCGGCTCGGAGGAGCTGGTCAGCAGAGTGATCAGGGTCAAAGTTCAGGACGGGGTCAACGTTCACTTCCCGGTGACCGTGGTGGTGCCGTTCTGCACGCGTTACCGGGGCAACTACAGGGATGTCGCTGTGAAGATAGTGGACGGGGAGAGGAGGGCAAGCTACATCACTCCTGTAACAACAGAGGGCACGTATGGAGGGCAGAGGGTAAGGGTGATTTGTCATCTAGCTTCCTCAACAAGGTATTTGTACGAGGAGAACAATTTCTGGATGAAGTTATACATTTTTCGTCCTGCACCTCGTAGGCGTTAATCCAAGTCAATTCAATTTTATTTATATAGCGCCAAATCAGTATCTCCTGACACTTTCCGTACAGAAAAGGTCTAGACTGTACTCTTACTATCATAATATTATCTACAAGGACCCAACAACTCCACCATGAGCAAGCACTCGGCGACAGTGGCGAGGCAGAAACCTCCAAGCTCATTGGTGGACGGTCATCCGCCACGACCGGTTGAGTTCAAGAGAGAAGAGCTCAGTGCATCATGGGAAGTCCAGTCTAGTCCCATAGCAGCATAAGTAAGGGATGACCTGAGCCAGCCCGAACTGTAAGACATAACTATCAGAAAGGAAAGCCTTGAGCCGAGTCTTAAAAGAGTTGACGGTGTTGCCTCGACCTTTGGGTGTGACTTGACAACAGGTCAGCTCATAGAAAGTTAACATCATGCCTGCAAAATATAAAATCAGTTGTATTTTTCAACTGTTTTATTTGTGGATTTACAAATGATTCAAACATTTGGCCAAAACAGACAATCTCATTTATGTTTTCCTCCATCAGGGCTCATTTGCAGAGGTGAGGGTGTACTCCCTGGGCCTGTTTGCAGTTGTTTCCTGTCTAAAAAGAGAAAACTACACCGTTCCAACAAAAGGTTTGTCACTCAAGCTCACCATGGATCCACGAATCTGTCTGAACTACCTCCCGGGATCCTTCACTGCTCCAGTAATGGCACAAACCACGGTATGGAGATGATTATTTGATCACTATCCGCCCGTCTCCCACTTTACTTTTAATACCAGCGTGTTATAACAGCAACCACAGGTTTACTCAGCTGATTTGTTCTCTGCTGAAGGCTGTTTGGTATCTTTGAAATCAAGCCTTTCACAATCAAAACATTGAAACTGTTCCAGAAATTAGATTAAAAAAAAAAAAACGAGACATGGTAAGGGAGAGAGGGACATGAAAAGCAGGTGAGAGAAGCAGAAACAGACAGACTGTTTAAAACTCACAGACTTGAGCTGTCACAGATGTTCACTGCAGGAAAAATGAACAGCTGTGGCCGATATTTGAATTGGCTTCTGAGTCCAATCATCTGTGAACTAACTTCACCACAGCAGTTTGTCGCTTGATCTTACGTCAAAAACCAACAGCTCCCCCTCTGCATGTCCCTCTTTGATAAGCCAGCACGCTGCTGGCAAAACAAAAGTGCGGGGAAAAGAAATGCTTTCACATCGCACAAGCATCTCTGCCGAAATGTTGCAGAACAGCTGTTCCCCTCGTATGCCTCAGATCCAGCCCGTAGACGCTGCTGTTCTGGCTGCCGTCAAGTCCAGAGGCGATTCCTATCGCTCGGTGGTGTCGACGAGCCCGCTGCTCTACCTCACCCATCCGTCCTCTCAGCCCCTGAGGAGACCCCTCACTCTCACCCTTCCCTGCCCTCCGAACCCTGAAAAAAAGAGGCACGCGAGGGAGGAACAAGATCATCAAACTCGGCCCGTTAGTGCCTCTCCACCATGGGATCAAGCCTCTTCCCACAGAAGGAGGTGAGTTGAGTGTGGCCTCTAATATTTGTATGAATTTCTATTTAACTGAGGATCCAGATATCAGAGAATGAGCTACCAGTTTATGCATTGACTGCGGAGCATGCTAACAATATGGCTAAACGGAAGGCCATGTTGGTCTTCCAAACAGGAATATCAACTATGGCATGGATTCTACGGAAGTCGAGAGTGGCCATGCTTGCATTTATTTTTTTAATGTCATGATCGTGAGCTCACAAAGTAATTATTTCTTTATTTCGAGGTAACAAAGCTGTTTGTCTTGTGGTAATGGATTAATCCATCCCATTATCTCAAGAAAACAAATAGACAATTTCTTGAGAAAACAAACTTTTGTCACTGACGTGGACTCACCTGTGAAGTTGCAGCCGGGCTAGTCTTCTTATGAAATGGCGAGGACTGATCTGAATATCTCTAACGTAAAGATAAAATCCAATTTCTGCCAGTTAAATGTTTATTGAAGCACAGTCTGATGTGTAATCTGACATTTTCAGCTTAGATCAGTCGCTACAGTCGTCAAAACGTCATCTATGCATGCTGGCAATGCGGAAACGACATTTTGTTTTCTGATGATAACAGGTTGATTATCTCAAAATAACAAAGCTTTTTTTTTTTTAATTGAGATAACTAAATAATTAACTTGGAATAACGGCATTAAAAAAAATGCCATTTTTGGCTTCTGTAGATTTGCATAAACATTCATGTTGCCAGACAATGACTTTTCTTTAGCATGACCATGAGGTTGATTGTTGGACTTTTTTAATTCAAATATCTTAAAACTTTGGTGATCTACTGATTTTCTATCTAGCGCCATCATCAGGTCTAAATTTTACTTCATTTTACTGTCATTAGTATAATTAGCTAAATTTAATGTTAGCATGCTAAACTAAAATGGTGAGCATGTTAAACATCTTTTTAGCATCTTAGCATTGTCATGTCAGTATGTCACCTTCAGGATTTAGCGTCAGAGCCCTGCTGTGCCGCTAAGTCATGTTATAAAGGAAGGTGTGTTTTTTGTTTTTAACGTGTCTGTCAGGATCCTGGGTGTCTCTGTGAAGTCTAAGGAGGCGTCCAACGAGCTGCTGATTGTTCTGGGTTCAAGAGAGAAGCAGTGGAGCGTCCTGGATAAAGTCACAGTCAGGAACCAGCTGAACAGACTGGTGTCGTTTGAGCTGACGGAGAACTTTGACAGGTTTGCAACCCGTCTTCTTCTTTTCAAATCGTTAATAATGCAAATTAAAATGGCTATGATGATCGAGAACTTTATTTAAGCAGTCGATCAAAGTCAGTTCACTTAAATATTCTGGATCTCGGCAGGTTTTTCCTACAGTTTTATGGCAACAGCAGCTCAGGTATACAGTACATATTCAGGGCCGAGCCCACACAGTACTTTGTAGATAAATATCAGAATGGTAGATTCAATTCTAAAGCTAACAAACAGCCACTGCAGGGAGGCAAGAGAAAAGGTAATATGGTTTGTCTGATCTTGTTAGCAGCCTTGCTGCAGTGCTCTGGACCGGTCGGAGGCTGCAAAATGGAGCTCGGGTGAAAAAATTGAGAGTTACTGTAAATTAGATATGAAAGCCTGGATACACACACAAAAAAAAAAGGTCCACATTTTAGAAATTATTCAGAGTTGAAGCACAGATATTTTATTTTCTCTCACCTGTAACTGCAGGCTGTGATAAAAGCCTTTTTTTAAATATTTATTCTGATGATTTGTGTGACTGCAGCAAATCAGTGGAGATGCTGCTTCACCCTCCAGCCTAAACAGATCACAGCACAAACTGCAAAGTAAGGCAGAAACATCCAAAGGAAGACCGCAGACAGCGCAGACAAACCCAGGGTCAGACTCGTGGGCTCATTTGTTGTATTATTGATGCCCGACCCGGTGCTGATTTCTCCAGTTTGTCCACCCAGTAAAAGAAAAACCTGAAAGAAGAAGAAGACTCTTAACAGTGTCCGACAGGTAGTCGCTTTGGCAAACTGTCATAAACTTCTCTCTCTTACCACATCTCCTCGAGCTTGTGCGTTGCCGCTGAAGTTGATCAACCACCGGAGTCGATTTGAAGGACTGCAGGTGTTCACTGTGCCGCCGTTGTCTCCTATGCACAGCGTGAGAATGGGCCGGCTGCTTGCACCACAAATGAGGATGTAATAAATGCTGCATCTGACCACAGAACAGAAAATACTCTCAGACGATCACTGACTGAATTGAAGTGAAACCGAAACAGTTCATCCGATTATGTACCTTCCCGCCGAGACGCAGT
Organism: Protonibea diacanthus; assembly: GCA_028641955.1. NCBI lineage: Eukaryota > Metazoa > Chordata > Actinopteri > Sciaenidae > Protonibea > Protonibea diacanthus. The sequence goes on from CM053998.1 coordinate 7,150,967, forward strand.
TAGCGGAGGTCGGCTCCAGGTTTGTTTGCTTCTCGGGGGACGCGGGGAACCAGCATAAAACCTTGAACTCATGAGGCCCTTGAAGTGTTTTTGTTGTCCTATCAAGGAGGCTGTTGAAACTGGAACACACACAGAGGACAGTAAACAGTATTTGATGAAGACAGGACTGGAATATGTCCAAAAAAAAATGTATTTTTGAGAGTAACTTGAACTCTTTTCAGCACCTGTCAGTGAAATGTAGCCTTTTTAGCTTTCGATTTACCACAGAGTTAGTCTGCAACATACAGAAAACAACTTTAGAATGTAATGTAGGGTTCATTTTAATGTAATTTAACTGTTATAATAAATCAGTAAATGCACTAATTAAGTGATATCCCCACAGTTGTGGTCTTGACCTGTCTTGAACTAAAATCCCGAGACAATGTGTGCCTTCAAACAGTGATGTTAAGACCAATCGCAAGACCAAGACCGATTTTGAGTACTACGACGCTGTTGAACAGTCTGAGGTTTTCTCACTGCTCGTATCTGGTACCGGAGGCCCATGAGCCCGATGAGGGTGTTCGAGAGGCGCAGCAGGTTAGCGGGATTCTGGGCCGTCCACACAGCCACATCCACACACCGACTCCCAGCAGTGACCGTCATCAGGAGCCCTCCCACGACGTAGAGGACGGAGAAAACAGTGCCCCTGTTCACCACGAGAAACACGAAGTTAGAGATTTACATATTTGAGGACGAGAGTTTAAAATCGTGGTTTCTTACTTGTGGACAGTTAGCTCCGGTGGAAACTTCAACATGGCGGGGTTTGATGTGTGAGGGACACAGGAACGACTCTGGAGATGCTAGAATAGTTTTATAGATCATGAAACTGAACAATATATTTAGATGATGTGTTTATGTATTTAAGATATTTGAACGTGGTTTACCCACAAATATTTCCTGTTGTCAGTTACTTAATAAAAACAACTAGAAAGATATTTTTATATCAGCCACATATGCAGTATTTTTATCTTCATTTTTTATTTCTTTTATTAGCAATGGATCTTGTACAATATCAGTCATAAATCTTACCATTTGATTTACTGTATTAGAGTCAGATTAAAGCTCATTTTCATCAATAGTCACATATATTCAAAAACAGAAAAGGCACTACAAAATGATGCATTTCTTTTGATTTATCACAGCATCTTCTTTACTTTGCAAAACAGTCACATTTTATGGCAAAACCTTTATTTAAAGTGCGTTTATACAGGGAACTTATGAAGTATTAAGTAATATTTTATATTAGAAACTGTTAATTGTACGGTAAAACACTAATATTTCAAAAACCTTTATTTTATACTGAATCTTTATGGTATTTTCATGTAAATTATGTGACAACAGTTTCTCTTGATGAAAAAAGGTATTTATACAGTGAAATATGAAATGACGGGAATTCAACAGTATTAACATACTTTTACTGTAAAATTAGAAAAAGTCATATCATATATATTACTACAATCACAGTGATGTGTATTTCTGTAAGATTCTACTATCTGTTTAATAGAAGTAAAGTAAAACATCAGAGTAATACAGAATAGACACAGTCACAAACATCACAAAGTACCACTCATGTAACTGCTTTCCTCCGGGGGGTTTGATGTTAAGAGTACATCCTCTCATGTAGAAATGTGGAACACTAACCAGACTCAGAGCAGGCTTAACTTTACATAAGGGATTTAGAAAAAGGCAGTATGGATGAAGGGGGGCCTCAATGCTTTGAATTCCAGGCTTTAACATTAAGTACAAGGTAAAAATGTTAAGTAATCTCTAGAAGAAGCCTGTTTTTAGTCCAAAACTAAGTTGTAAAGTGTGAACAGTTCCTTTAATAAGGATGGATTCTCGTTATTTCTCTGTAATTCTCTTCGTCTTTCTTATCTAAAGCAGCTTCCCCAGGAGATAATAAATGTACAGTAGGTAATATGAATTCTTTATTCTGTCTTTAAGTGTATTAAATCTGTATTCAGCCCCACGATAACGGCAACAATCTAATCTCTCCGCCGAGCTCCACTTCTTAACTTCCCTCCCGTCTCTCCTCTCAGACTGCTGGTGGTGCGTCTCCTCTCTCCGTTGCAGCCTTGCCGTCTCACCTCCCTGGCGGAGGAGCTGGAGGAGTCGGTCTGCTGCCACGCTGTCACCGTCATCCTCCAGCGTAGGCAGGGCGAGCCTCACGTCGTCTTGGTGGCTGCTCTGCCCAGCAGAGATCTCAGCTGGGAGCTGTCCAAACTGAGAGCCCGGGGCTACGCCGGCGTCCCAGAAGAGACCTCGGCGGAGATCTCCATGTGTGAAGGAGACCAGCTTCTCCTCCGGTTCAGCGGCAACATCACCTCCACGGGTAAGCTGATGGGCTGAGTTATTGTAAAAGGTCTGCACGCTGACAAAAAAACATAAATCATACACAAATGAGTGGCCCTCCAGATGCAAACGGCAGGATCTTACCATCTTTCTCCTGGTTTCAGTCAATCTGATGGCCCCTTGACAGAAACATTCACTTCCTTGTCCTTTTTCCGGCTTCTTTTCCCCTTTTTAATATCTCAAGTGAAATATCTCAACATGGAATGGCACACAAAAGAACTTATAGACATTCATACATTAAATTATGATGGTTCAAATGCTGATGTTTGGCGGGAACAGTGTGATCACCGTGTTATTGGACATTTTAACATGGGGGCTTATGGGGATTGACTCGTTCCGCAGCCAGCCTCAAGTGAACGTTTGAGGAACTGCATTTTTTGTCGCTTCTGTACTGCCTTCGCTTCACAGCCATGAAAGTTGCCAATCGGGCTACACACCCCCGACGTTAGTTCTTTATTAGTTTGGTTACATTTGCTTATTCCTAAAAGCTGGAATGATGGTTAAAGATAAAATATGATATGCAAAGTTTGTGGTTTGGTATTCTAGCAACCTGCTGGCCTCCATGCAAATCTTATATGAAGGCACATAGAGGCACAAAGACAGTACAGCAACGACAGATGTAATTAAACAAAACAGGTTTGTCTCCCTGCAGCTTGTTGACGCGTACCTTAATGCAACAGATCATATAATGAGATATGAATGAATTATTAATGTCTGCACAAGCACAATGTGTACAATCTCAGGTTTGTTTGTGCTGACGTCGTCCTCTGAGCTACAGCGTGTCCATGTTTCACACACAGGAAACAACCAACACGATGTCCGGCGAGATCGGATCACCTTCCACAGTCAGCAGAAGAATCACCTCTTGGTGCAGCTAACAGAAGTGGATCCATTTGGGAACTACAGCTCCCCTCACTACAAAGGCACAGCCATGTTTTATAAGGTGACCAGAGGTCAGCTGGAGTGGCGAGGTGACAAACGAGTCTCGACGGACACAAAGCTCCTGGGAGATCCCGTCTGTAAGCTGTCTCTGACTTTACCCAAGGTGAAGAGGCATTCGCAAGGAATCCGACGCTACGCTCGGCGTTACAACGTCGACCTTCACAATAAAAGACTTCTCTAACATTTTATTCTGTTTCATTTCAGAAAGTCAGAACCATCAATAGGCCCGTCATAGCGAGGGTGAAGTTATGTGAGGAGACAGGTGGGTGACACATCTTTTTATCTATCTTTCATTCGCGAGAACTTCAATGAAAATGCGTTTAGAGCCATGCAAAATCCACTGAAGTGACATCTTTAGTGTGAAGTTTTCATTGCTGTGATGCTACTCATCGCTTCAACATTGTAAGGACACTGAAATAACTCAAAATTTCCATTTAGAGCAATAATAAATAATAAGTAAGATCATATTTTTTGCTCGTTAAGTCGCTCAGTGCATCATATTTAGATTCAGTTTTAAGGTTAGGTACATTTTCACAACTTATTTCACTTTTTACTTCAATACATTTAACTAGCAGCTGTTGTTACTGGTTACTTTGAGTACTTTTCATTCAAAAATATCAATATTTTTCAACAGTAAACAATAAATAATCTCCTTAATAGGAAAGTGTAAATTGTGTAAACTGCCTGTATTTGAAGAGAGTTGGCCTACACGGTCTGCTGAAATAGTGATACTTGGAGGTGGTACTGAAACGTGTCAGGTGAGTTCAGAAAATGACACGACTAACTTTGAAACACTCTGAACGAGATGAATTCACCTCTATCTCTCTGCTCAGGGTGGCCTCAGCGTGTCATCGAGCCACCCTTTAAGGACCGCCCACAAAATCCTGGCTTGAAAACTGCTGAAAAACTCTTAACTCTTCATCTCATGCTCTCCCTTCAGATTCCCTGCCAGACTCTCTTCTTCTCTGGCTGTCTGGGGAGCTTTCAGAGGAGGAGGTGGCCCTTCTGATCCTCTCTCTGCGTCTCCGTCGTAGTGCCGCTCAGCTGGTGAAGCTCCGGGCCGGGGACAGCCTGTCCGCACAGGCCTTCCATGTCCTCGCCATGTGGAGGAGAGTGCTGCCCACCATCACAAACCAACCCAAGGCCTCTCAGCTGGCTCACTGCTTAGCCAAGAGTGGCAGGCCGGACCTGGCCAGAGAGCTGCTGCTGCGTCAGGCTGCGACCACCAGGCAGGGCTCAATAAGACAAGGAAGCTTAAAAAGTAGAAACCACACTGCTTTTTAATGCTGCTTTGTGTGTGTGTGTGTGCCAAATGAGTTAGTGGTAGTGTTTTGTTTGATCCACAAGGGGTCAGCATTGGACTGTGAGATGCCACGCTCTCTTCCAGAGTCGAATATCTCTGTGAGTCATTTTTTAGAGGTCCGATGAAGAAAAGATGACAACAGTCTGAAAAGGTGAATCTAATTTTGTAAAGCAAATGTTTGATCTGCTTGATCGGTCCAGTTCATTGTCTCGTGACCTCTTATATTTGTCCTGTGACCCCTTGGTGAGAAGGGAAAGGGATCCCCAACCCAAAGCTGGGAATTTCTAAGCATTTGTTGCGACATACGTGAAGCGAGAAGAGCTGCAGATCACCACGTAAGACACTGAGTTTAGACAATCAAGGTCAAATGTTTATGTTTATGTTTATTATGCCGTCTATCGTAATAAATGTCAATAATCTGACTCTACAGAGAGGCGGAAAGAAATAATAAAACAAAGTTAGCTCCATAGTTGTCTTTGTATGACGTGTAGATACCTAAACTCTCCCCAAACACTCGCTGTATTGAGCTTTCTCAGGTTATTTTGACATCTAAAGTCTGAAGTGTTCGGGCGGCATTAATCTCTGACATCGGCTTCGACATTCTTTTTTCTTTATTTTGTCGTTCGGCTCCACAGACAGGCCGGTGATTTACACGACCAGTCAGCGATCTCTTCTCTCTGCGTAAACAAAACGCTGACACTGAGCTGCGACCTCTCTTCAGCTCGCTGACACAGAGTCGTCTTCAAAGCTTGGCGGCGTCTGATTGGACAACAAAGGCTTGTTTCCCGGCACATGCATGTGATTTATGTCTGTGATTATTTTTGTGCTTACCATTAAAGTAAAAAAATGTTGGCGCGCATTTGAATGTATGCAAAGTGTTTCTGGGCTTCAAGCAGTGGAGGAAACATCTCGCACACATTTAGTATCTACTCAGGTTTTCAAACATGTCACATGATCTTCACCATCACGTGGACATACAAGAACCCAACATGCTACCCAACTCCTGACACAGGCTGTGGTCATCTCGCGACCCGATTGCTGTAACGCCCTCCTGACAGGCCTGCCAGCCTGCACAGCGAAACCCTTTCAGATGATCCAGAACACGGCGACGCGCCTGGTTGTCAATCAGCCCAAAAGGTCACGTCACCCCGCTGCTCAGCAAGCTAATGTTTGCCTACAAAGTAGTCTCCAGTTCTCCACCTACCTCCTCGAATACCTACATACAGGCATATGTCACCTCCCAACTATGGAAAGCCAACTGGTTCAGATATACATGACTTTCAACACGTTGGTTGTTAACGTGTAAGCAACATTTATTTGAACTGGCTAGCTTTTCATACCCAACTGTTGAGCGACACCTGGCTCTGCCTTTGTACACTAAGGGCAATCCAAACTCTTCTCGTCTGTTGCTCCCTGTTGGTGGTACGTCCCACCAGTTCCTACCAGATCAAGGGCGTCCCCTCTCCAACCTTCAAAAACCTCCTGAAGACCTCCAGCTCTTCAGAGAGGACCTCCTCTCCAACGATACCAACAACTGGACTCTACAGCTGTCACTTGATACTATGCGAGTAGTACTTATTGCTTCCTGTTGCACTGTACCTTGACTGTTTCTCTTTTCTAGTGTTGTTAATTTAGTTCACACCTCCATACATGTATGTATGGTCACCTCCATGCATTCAGCACCATGGACAGGTCCGGCCGTCAGCTGCATGGAGAGTATTTTCAGAACTACGGGTTTCTGTTTTTTTGTTTTCGGGATAACAGGCTGTCGGACAAATGGACATTCTGTCCAGTGGGACATTTTCCCAGACTATTGGGGTTTTTGGAAATAATGAGCCGTTTGGAACGATGGCATGGCACCAACTCCGTGACCATCTCCTGCTGACATTCAAATGTTTTCTGCTGATTCATTTCTAGGCTAGAACTCCGTAAAAGAGTCCCTTGATGATAAACAGGTACATCCATAAAACAGGCACATGTTAAGCAAATATTCAGCATCCTCAAAAGTTGATGATCCATGAAAGACGTGTAAATACAGAAAGAGGATTATTCTTTACCGTAATCCTCACAAAATGTAGTTAGCTAACAAAATCTTCCTTAGCCTTACCCTTAACAACTGCATTCACATCAAGGCAGACGAATACTGATTAATCTACTATATTGTTATAGAGTTTTTTTCATTTAGCTCGTTTAAAAAAGGGAAACAATGGGGAGGCCAACACGATGGGAGCCAGTGTTACCTTAATTAGCGAGCTACAGCTAGCTAAAATCAGCAACAGTTGTCGTATCAGCCAACAATATAGTCAGCAACTAGAAGAGAAGCCTGCTAAGTCGGCTGGTTGTTGATGGTTATTCTGCCACCATTATCACTGTAAACTGCATGTGGCCTGCGAAAACTGGAGCTTCACAGGTACAGCTAAAGTAGCTAAGAGGGTCTTAAAAGCTGATCGAGGTATCAGAGATGATCAAAAGCTCCAGAACGGCGACTAAACAAGTCTTGTGGCGAAATTGATTTCTTAATAGCGTTTTCCAGCGTCAAGGACAAACGTTAAACCTCGGCTTTTAAGTGGATAAGAAGTCTTTAAGCGCTCTGAAAAACAGAAATTTGAACATCAATAATTTCTTAACTGAGCCAGTTTCGTCTTCATCAAAGATTGCGAGACGGCTTGTGGTGGGTAACCAACCTCTCAGTTGTAGCTGCTTTATGTAGCACTCCAATGATAACTACATTGTGGGTAGCAGAAGTGTCTTTTCTTTGTCTATTTCATCCGTCTTCAGAGCTCCACGCTCCAGCTGTGTGACATTCTGCAGGCCCTGAGCTGAAGCAGGGGGGTAATGATAGATGCCATGTGTCCAGGTAGGGGGTAGGAGACTGCCTGCGGAGACGGAGAAGACCGCCCCGCGCTTCAAACAGGGGTGGCGGTTAATGAAGTACGAAATGGTAACAGGTGGGAACTGATGGATTAAACAGGATGATCGCTTGTGCTCCTTCTCTGTCACATCCTGACAAAATCCGTCTCCTCTACTCATTAACCTTTTCTCTTCCTGCCCTTCTAATGTTCCTCCGCTGCACACTTCGAACACTTTACAATCTTTCTTTGCTATTATCTCCCCACTTTTCTTCTTCTCTCTCTCTCTCTCCCCCTTCGGTGTGTTTCTAAAGGACATGTGTGGCATCACTATCAGGAGTTTTGTGCCTCGAGTGAGCACGCCAGAGGGGGGTATCATTAGTCTGGCACAGGGCCATCAAACCCGCACACACACATCGAGGGCCTTTCTAGAGGTAAATGTCACAGAGGGGGCTCCCACGGTGCCAGGAAATCGTTTCCTCTCTCATTTTGTAACCCTTCTCTCCCTCTCTACATTATTGAAAAGGCCACGCAGCAAGGCACTCTGGGAGGTTGCCCGTCGTCCAGCGGGGGAGGATACAGAGGGCTGATGAGGTGAAGAATTCCCACGGAGTGCCAGCGTAGACGGATTCTGATTAAAACCTCATCCGTTTTCATCAGTCATTTCATCATCTTCATCGTTCGGAGCGCTTCGACTTGTTTTATTTTAGTTTTTTTCTTTTTTTTTTCCTTGCAGGAATCCTCGCTGTCTTGATCAGTCGCCGCTCTCGCTCTTTAAGCTGTCAAGGTAAAAACAGTCTGAAGTGATTGAGATGCAGAAACAGTCATGAATGAACATATTCACTGTCACAACTCATCCTTGAGAGCTATCAGACCGTAGCGTTCACATCTGGTGTGAATACAGACTCCTTCCCCCCCCCCTCGCATGAAAATCTGTGATTTGTTGTCAAATTGGCTGTTAGCATAAAAGTGTAGCGACTGGGAAGGCTGCATTAGTTATGCGAGTCTATCTGTTAGCTTAATGGCTGATCATTCTTGATCCAAGGCTGGTTTAATTTCTTGTTTACTCATTTAGGCAGTCTTAAAAACCATACCGCCTCACAGTAATTTAGATCTAAGCGCAGCTGAATCCTCATAAAGATTAAATAAGATTCAGAAAAAGAAACTAATTTAATGTCTCCAAGCAAGCAAGCAAACACAGTCAATGTCGTGCACACACATAAAAAAAAGGACTTCATATAATTTCGAGTCAACAAATGCAATAAAGCATTTAACTTTTTATTACCAAGTTAAATGAGAAGATTACACCACACTCAGCTAGCAGCACGTCGGCTTAGCTGAGCTCACAGAGGAATTTGAGCCTCAATACGGCTCTTCAGAAACCTCTACTGTCAGTAGTTCACACTGACATGAAAGTGGCATCAATTGTCATTCGTATAGCATCAAATCATAACAGGCACTTTCCATACAGCGAGTGAAAAAATGGAGACAGCTCCTGAGTTGCTGCTCATTCATACAAAAACGAGGATGGATCAAACCTCAGGGGTGATTCTCCATCTCACGCCATGACCCTGACTATGTGTGTGTGTCCATGTGTGTGTTTGTGTAATACACACTCTGATAATAGACAGACAGAGTGAGAGAGTGAGAGAGTGAGACCTCTCAGGTGTACGGCTCAGTGGCCCATGACAAACTCTTCATTTGTCCCTCATTTCAGCGGCAGACGGAGCAGCCGGTCTGGGCGTCCGTGGCCTGAAAAGACCAGAGTCCCTGTCGCCAAGAGCAGACCCTGAATCACAGTCAGGAAATATTTTAAGCTGATAGAATCAATATTTCTTTATCAAGAATGGATCACCTGACTTCCTTCATCTATAGAGCGTTAAAGCGTCTTTCTGCTCATTGATTTGGTTTTACGGCTCCAACTTTTTCTGTTATGATTCACTGACACTGCTCTCATAGCATCACGTGAGGAAGGTTAACCAACCTTAGGCGTTGGTGGAAGCTAAAACTCCAGGCTGTAAACATTTATTGTATTGTAAACGTTTATTTCTGCTGTGAAGTTTCATTTTAACATGGGGACTTATGGAGATTGAGTCATTCTGCAGCCAGCCTCAAGTGGACGTTTGAGGAACTGCAGTTTTTTGCTACTCATGCACTGTCCTCATTTTGCAGTTATGGTCGGTTATTTTTTCTCACAATTGCGACCACATTGTTAACTGACACCTGTCACATAACTATAACAACAGCAGCAGCAGCAGCAGCCGTCCTTTTTCAAATCAAAACGAATCGACAAACTGCTCATGCAGCAGCTCACACAGCAGGGACCGACTGGAGCTCAGCCTTAGAGTCTGGGACAAAGATATGAAAGGCCATTGTTGAGAATTTTATATAATGCCAAGCTTGATGTATGCGTTTTTTTTAAAGATAAGCCAGTCCTTTTCTTGGGGAATTTGGGGTTTTGTGATTTCAACAGCTGAATTCTAGTTGAGTTGCCGTCCAGTTCGGTATTTGACGATTTGATTTGTGATGCTGTACGTAATTCTGTGTGTCAGATGTGTTTTTGTGCTTCTGATGCATGAAAATGTAATTTTACCTCCTCCAGTTTACCTTCTTTTTGTGTCCATGATTTTAACATGTGGCACACCGCTGCGCATGAGCGTGCACATGCACAGGAAGACATCCGTGTCCTTGCTGACCATTTTCTGCTGGAATGAAATTGGCATTGTTTACTCTGGAAATCCTCCCAAGATTGTGTGAGATGTGACACAGAGCTAGAGAGGGAAGAAAAAAGGTGGAGGTGAAAAAAGGCTGGCATGATGGAGAGAAACGTGGGGAGGGGCAGCAGGGGCGAGGAGGTGTGAGAGGAGTGATGGACGGGCGAATAAACAGCGGAGAAGGGATGCGAAAAAAAAAAGAAAAGGAGGAGAGCGGACGAGAAGGTGTGACATGATGGGAGAGGGTGAAACGTGAGGGGAGAGAAGGTGTAGCAACAGTGCGTCCACTGGTGTGTGAAACTGGCCTGACATCTGGAGTGTGTGTTTGTGTGTATGCAAGCGTGATTACAAGGTGGGGAGAGTCATGGAGACTGGCTCGATTTCTCCTTCACGCGCAGGAAAAAGGACTAAAACACTTCTGGTTTGGCTGAGACGACTTTTTCAGGGTCAAAAAGACACCCAGCCGACGAGCATCGTGCAACTTATACAAACTTATACATCCACTTAAACTACATAATCTGCTGCATGCATAAACACTGCATGCAAACTGCCCAGTTTGTAGCATAACCTAATGAATAAATTCTATTTCAGACACCAAGAAAGCTAACTTTTTGTGAAAATATGCACTGTATATCTCGTTCAGTACGTCTTTCTCACTCAAAGAAGTCATTTTGCCCTCATGCTAACACTCACTCACACACACTTCTTTACACATCCAGACGCTAGCTGTCATTAGGATTCATTTGGAGTCGTCTTTGTGTCCATCTGTTGATGTAACGCCAATGTTCACTCTCTTTTAGCTCCATTTTTGGTCTCCACCGGCAAATAAGAAAAATACATGGCTCTTTAGCTGCTAACTTTTCCACTATTTTCTCAAACTAGTAGTCACTTTGTTGACTGAACTTTTTTTTTTTTGCTGGGACCAGCTGCTTCCTGTAGTAAAAATCGATGGGAGTATATCAAAACGCTCAAGTCGTAGCCCAAAAAATCAAAACAATGAGCAGAAATATGGTAAAAAAAACAGACGTCAGGAGTTCATCACTTCAAACATTGTCATTTGAGCCATTGTTTATGGAAATACATTTATCATAGCACCTTCAAACCATGTGTTGAGGGCTGTTTCGTGTCGAGGCATGAGTCCTTTCCAAGAAGACAAAATTCACTGAGCAGCAGAGGGGAGAGACAGAAATCGAGGAGGTTGCCGGCATGAAAATGAAGACCTTCCTCTGTAACTCACGTTCTGTCTGATGCCCTCTGATCTCTTCTCTACATGTCTTCGTCTCCCCTTCGCCTTCACCTGTCCATAATTAGCTGATCCCGGTTATGTCCTGCAAGCCCGGCCAGGCGTTTCTGCATGCTGAGAGGTGCTGTATATATATTCCCACTATACACAGCACAGAATATCGATTGCAAAAGTTCAGCCGTGTTGGTCATGGTCTAGAAATTGTTGAAAGAAATTGCTGCATATTCCGAGTGCACCACTCTGAGAGACACTTGATTAAAACAAATTCTCAGAAACTGATTGAAATGGAGGAAGCTGTCTCCTTTTATGCGAGAACGTCTGACAGCACGAAAATAAGATTCGAAAACCTGATAGAGCAGACGGCAGATGATGTTTCTCACCAGCGCCTCTCATGTTTAACAACCAGCTGCCTTCTCTCCTTACTAATTCCACCCGTCCTCCTTTAGACGACCCTCACAGTCAAGTGTTGACGATGACGATGCATCGCTGACTGTCTGACTGAAGACACAATATTTGGGTCCATTTGAGCCTTCGGTTCATGGCAGTGGTCACCAACCATTTGCGAACCCGTACATTTGAACGTGACTCGTGTACGTAAGCCATGAACACTGATGATAACAGGAGAAATGATGAAGCAGAAGAAACTAGCTGCCAGAGTTTGTTCAATAAACACACACTGTAAAAAATGTTTTAAAAATAATGTTGTTTTTACGGTAAAAAACGTAACACGGTATAACTTTATCGAATTTTACGGTAGGAGGACATGAGTACTGTTGATTTCACAGCTTTTTATTCCGTATTTTATCGTATAAATACAAGTTTATTTCATCAAATGAAACACTGGTTTGTGTCATATAACTTAGGAGAAAATATCGTATAGACTAAAAGGTTTTGCCATTAAATAAGACTGTTTATCGTCTTTAAGGCTTTACGTCATCCTTTTTACCGTTACTCTGAATCAGGAAAAATCTATTCAATCCCCATGTGGTCGGACTTACCAAAAAAAATGATGTTTTTATAATTTCACAATAAAAGGATATTAGTGTTAAACTTGCATTTAAGTTTGTTTTGCTAAATAATCAACAAGAAAACACAACAATGCCGTGTTTTGACATTAAATATGCAGTGTTTTACTGACTATCTTTATGTCATCTTGTGTTGTGCTGTTAACATTGAAACTGAAACTCTACGTTCATCAGGGAGTCTTTATGGGGCCATCTCCAACATGGCAGGGCTGGAGCAGCTTACCTGAACACTGCTTTTGCACACATTGCTAACCTGAAGAACAGGAGAAACAATGAAGCGGGGGAAACTTGCTGGTCCGTCCGTTACGACAGCTGTGCGTGTAGATAGATCCACTGAAGGTTGTTTCGCGACAGTCAATCAGACAGAAGAACTCGGTGTCCTAACATTTCCAGACTGGCTTGATCAACACAATATCTTTGACATCACTTCCCTAATACTTCACAATCTGCTCAGAGTTTCACAAAGGTCGACCGTGGCTTGAATTTATAGCAATGTGCATGTTACAGTAATATTTTAACACACTGCAGCAGTTCATTCAGAACCCAGAGTTCGCTCTGCCTGCGGTGTTGGTTTCACACAGCCATTTAGATTACATGAGCATCTTGTTAGCCTCTCCGCTGAAAGCCAGCAGTCTGTCTGGTTGGCTGACCTCTTCCTGGCCTCTGATCTTTACCTCTTGGCCGGCACTCAGCACAGCAGTTGCAAAGGGCGATGAAGCAAGCCGGCAAATATTCACAGTATAAGTAAGTTTAGCTGATGGACGCACGGTCACGAAGTGTTGGGATGCTCTATTTTGTCTGCACTAGGGGTAGTTGTAGCTGTTGCGGTGGTGCTGTACAGACAGACTGTTCGGCGTCAAGGCTAGAGTTTGGACATTTCTGACCAGACGGAAAGGATAAAAGGAAGGAAGGAAAGAGGAAGAAAGGTAGCTGGTAGGGAGGGACATCTGGAACAACTTGCTACACCTGCTGCCACTGCGACTCAGATAAGTGGAAGGAAATGGATGGATGGTTTTCAATGGACGATGACGGTATGTATGCGGGTGTATACGCAAAATAAAAATTGACAATATTGAGTTAATAAAAGGAAAATTTTGCCATTTTGGGAAATACACTTCCTGCAGACCGTTAGATGAAAAGATTTAAACCACTCTCATGTTTGTAACTCCCCATAAAGACAAGAATCAGAGCAGAAACAGCTAACGTGGCTCCAGTAGGCCTCGCTGAAGCTCACAAATTAACACAAGTCAAGAAAGTGAATAAAATAATCTCTTAAATGAACCTTAAGTGTGGCAGAGCCGATGTTCGGCAGAGTTTCTGATGTAAACAGGCTACAAAAACACCTTTTACCTGCATTGTGTTAACAAAGCAGCAAAACAAAGCCACAAATCTTTTTTTTCCCCACCGCCAATTTCTTGCTAATTTACCAATAAATGCCCTGAAGAGGAGTTACTTGGATGAACGTGGTATTTTGGGTACCAAAATTATGCATAACAGTAATGGTTATGGCGGCGGTAATTGGCTAAATGCTCATGTGGGTTAAGTAATTGATGTTACTTTGTGTGTGCTCACGTACGCGGCGTGCAGAATAGACGCGCACGAGGTTTTGTGTAGCAAAGTGTGTGTGTGACTTAACAGCTGCGGGCTACCGCATAGTCGTAGTAACAGTAAATATTCACATCATAATCATCTTAATGAGCTGTGGCACCAGAGCAATTTGGAAGTGCTGTAAGGTCTCTCCCTTCTCCTGTCTGATTATCCGGCACTTTCACTTTTTCATACAGGTTTTTGTGTGTGTGTGTGTGTGTGTGTGTGTGTCCCCATTCTGTTTGTCTGCCAAATCCCTACGCTGTCATTTCTCTTCTCTTAAGAGCATCAAAGTGGCCTTTAAATGAGTGAAAACGCTGTGAGAATAACCACGGGCAGACAGAGAGAGAACCATATGAACAAAAACATGAAAGAAAATTAAGGATGACGTGTTGAGTCACGGTCAAAGTTACACACACACACATTACCATAAAGTAGAGCCGGCGTGCGCTTCGTTAATTTCCAAATATGGGTCGCGTGACGTCATTCCTGCGCCTGGAATCACAAATTTAAGAAGGAAATATTCAGATCCATCATCATGATTCATTTAACCAGTAATCTTGCGTCGACAGCAAACACCCGCAGAGCGGCAGTTAGTTTGATGTTAAGCCTGAGTGGGCCTTTCACCTCCACTTCACTTTCAGCCCGCTTGCAGCTGCAGGGTCGGGATTCAGGATGATTAAATGGGTTTATTTTATTTTTTCTTTCCCGTACGTAAATATACTCCCTTGAAAGGCTCTAAAAAGGCTGTTCCGATTTATTACGACTTGGATCTTATTTTTGTAGATTTTAGTCATCATTTCTATCACAAGACACGCGCCAGAGAAAATGCTGAGGTCACTGAAACACTGCAAAAACAACTGCGGCGTTCGTGGTTCACGTCTGGCTCGGACCTTTGTTACATCTCTCTCTCTCTCTTATGTAGTTTCCTGTCATCTCTTACAACTGTGGATGATTTGATAATAGAATACAAAGCCTAAAATCCAGTAAAATAATTACTAGTGGTCAGATTTTACTAGTTAGTTGCATTTGTTCGGAAGTGAAACAGTGACCGTCGCCTGCTGAGGTGAAATCTTAGCAGTACAGGATGTGCATTAGTTTGCTAGCTTCTGGTCCGCTTTTGGGATCAACCACACTCGAAAACTTGCTTACGGTTGAGGCTGAGACATGAAAAAGTCAAAGTTTAGCTCTGTCGCGCTTCACTGCTCACCAAATAAAGTGGCGACGTTCTCTGAACTTTGCAATTAATTTGACGTGTGCAATGTTGTTCATGGGCGGCATGGTGGTGCAGTGGTTCGCACTGGGTCCTCTGTGGGTCCTCTAGCTCCCTCTCTACACGCTCAAGACAAGTCAAGGTTAGTCAAGGTTAATTGGTGACTCTAAATTGCCCTTTAGTGTAAATGTGAGCATGAATTGTGTCAGCCTTGTGATGAACTGTCAACTTGTCCAGGATATACCCGACTTTATGCTTCCCAATGTCAGCTGTGATTGCTTCTAGCTCTCCTTGACCCTGCTTAGGATGGATGGATGTCAAACCAGTAGAGACTAACAACTCTTTTAATTATCAACTAGAAAACGTCCAAAAAAAAGTCCATGTAGATGTGACGAAGAATTGCTGTTGTTGTCCAGCCAACAAGTCATTGTCCCAGAGGACAAAGAAACACAACACAACCAGCACGGGACGAGGAAATTTGAAGAAGTTTTGCTTTCATTGACGAAATGTTTCAACTCTACACCAGAATAAACCTACAGTTTTCTCTAGAGCTGCTTCACCTCCCTCGTGGACCAACACAGGACACGTCCATGACGGTGTAACCACTCATAAGAATATTCCTTGTGTCACTAATAGTCATGAAGCCATAAAATTGCAGTGATTCTCCAGGAAAATGAACCCGGTGCCCTTCACAAACGTCCCCCATTACGGCTCGATAGCGCAGTCAGTAACCCCCGAATCTCTCAATTAAACGCCCTCTTACAGTCCGAGCATCTCTCGGTTGTAAATGGCGCCGCTCCAAAGAAAAGTCTCCTATCGTTTCCCTCATGTGTTTAAAGGCAGGACTGATGGTGATTAAATGAGATATACTGTATCTGTGGATTCAGTCTTACAGCTGTGAGGCCATAAATAGTCCAGACAGAGAAAGAATTAAAAGGATTTCTTCCTGAAGTCAGCCAGACGGATGATTAAGTTAACTGGCTTGATGAAGAAAAGTCATGTCTGCTTAGTGTCTCCTATAAGCACAGACATATGCTGCCTCATATCTGCAAGCACTAGCGGTGACTATCCTGTGTGTGTGTCTGTCAACAGTACATGTAATGTGGGATTTTAGCATGTTTGCTCATGTGCACTGAACAGTACATTTGCAAACATTTGCAGTCACACAGATTGTATTTGTGTACGTGTGTCTACGTTTGTGCATATTTAAGTGTGTTTGAGAGTTTGTGTGTGTGTGTGTAGGAGAGACGGCGAGAAAGCAAATATGTATTTCTGTACGTGTGTGTGTGTGTGTGTGCGCGTGTGTGTTCCCACATTCTGCCAGCACCATTTGGCATTTCTCAAACAGCTGTCAGCTTCAGCCAAAGTGTTTCAGCTGACTGATCCTTAAACTGGGCCAATAAGTTCCTACACAAACCCCCACATTCCCCAAGCGTGGACACTTTGGGTATATTGCTGCATCTATCTCAACACATCACTCTCCATTCTGCCATCCATTACTCTCTGTAACCATCCACTCTTTTCCCCGCTCAATTTCTGTGACTTTTCTCTATATATTTTTTTTCTTTTCCGTCCTCTCCCTCTTTGTATTTTGTTGCCAGACTGCTCGGTTATGTGGAATATCTCTTGTGATATAATGTTATATGATCTTTAACATTTGAATGACATCAAACCCAGTTCTTGATACCAGCATTACATCAGCAGTTCATGCATTAACATTCAGTAATTAACTTGAGCTGTATTAACTTGCCGCTAATGCTAATCCGACATTTCCTCCTGCTGCATTCGACTGACGAAACACCAGGTGGCTTTTATTGTGAAGCACGGTCACAGGAAATGGAACATACAGTTTATGTCATCACACAGGAAGCGCTGGTCATGACCAATCACAGAAAAAAATCCTAAACAAAAGAAGACGACAGTCATTTTCAACATATTTAACAACAATTTAATCATTAAATTTTACGGTATTTTTCTGTTTTTTTAATTAAATTTTACACAAACCTCTGTAAAATCTGTAAAATAACGGTGTTTCTCTGTATAACCACTAGTATCGTTGCTTTATTGAAGGTGTCTGATTGTAATAATTCAGAAAAAATCTGTAAAATAACTTATAACCAAACTTGAAACATTTCAGTAAATCTTTTGTATTTGACATTTATTTATTTACAGTGTAGGTTTGTTTGGCTGCACTGCAAACAGACACACATCAGCTCTTATATTTCTAAAGAAGCAGCTGCTCAACAAGTGTTCACAGGACTCTTAAAACAGCAATAATGGATATAATATCTAATAGTTTCATCTGATTGTTTAGCTGCAGTTGAGGCTTGTAACTTTTCCGTTCCGGTTCACTCTCGCTGCTCACGGTGTGTTGGTTTCAGTCGCGGCAGGCAGCCGTTTCCAGCAAAATAAGCTCTAAAAACCAGCAGCGCACTGTTTGCTCAGCAGTAAACGGCTGCCAGACACAGTGCTCGACTAGCTGGTGAACATAGTGGAGCATTTAGCGCTGAGTAGCACAAACAGATAAAACAGAGAGGGAGAGTACAGGGCTTAAATCCGTCAACAACAAGCAACTGTTTGCTAAAAAAAAGTTCAACATGGCGCCTCCAAGTGGCCAAAAAAAACTTCATGAGGAGCCAAACTGATATCTCTGGTAGCCTGATGCAAGAGTTTGATCCTCGTATGCAACGTTTACGTGCAACTGTATGAATGAATGTGTGTGTGAGGCTGCAATACATATGACCATGCATATGTGTGTGTGTGTGTGTGTGTGTGTCGGTGCTGAAGCATGACAGAGCTGAACCACATAGCATCTCCTCTGGTCCCACCCCCTGCCCTCCAACTACCCCCAAGGACGGCCAGCCCATTACAGTAATTAACTAGAGAGGGGGTTGATGGGATGGAAAGAAAGAAAGGCTGAAAGTGGGTTGGGATAGAGAAGGAGGTATGAGAGCTGGAGAAAGTGGTTTGAAGTGAGAGAGGAAAGAGAGATGGAGGTTAGGTTTGGGAGGGAGGAGTGGAGGAGGTGGAGGAGGAGGTGGGGGGTATTTTTCTGCCGAGGCAGCAAGTGGGTGGGGGCCGCTGCCTTTCCTGCCTGCCGTTAATCCCTGAGTGACTTTCACTGCGTACAGTAAGCAGTGCAGCGCAGGCCAGAGCCCCCGCAAATTAATCTAGCAAAGAGCCTGGGATGTGGCCGCGCTGAACCCCCCACGCTTTACAACTCCCCCCCCCTCCTCCCCTTTCCTGCTGAAAGACTTGGGAGAAAGGGAGGGAGACGAGAGGAACAAGGAGAGAGAGAGAGAGAGAGAGAGATAAGTCTCTGCTGTATTGTCGCGAGCGGAGAGAAAATGAAGGCAAAGGAGACAAATGGGCAGAGGAGGGAATGACAGGATGCGGGTGAGTAAGGAAGGAGAGAGGAGATAAGGAAGACAGTGGACTATTTAAAGCCCAGCGATGAATGACCGCGTGCCCTCGCTCCGGTGACATCACTCACGAACATGATGATGTCACCGACCGGGGGTGCTTTTCTGCCGCTCCATCATGACGTCACTCTCCTCCAGGTTTCCACCCAACATCATTAAACGTCCTTTATAATTCACTTCTCATGACTCGTTACTTCATCATGTTTTCAAGACGAGTTCAGCACTTTGGGAAATCTGCTTATTCACTGTCTTTAAAGGTCCAGTGTGTCAGATTTAGCGGACTACATTTACAGAATATGGCAGAAACTATAAATAACTATGTTTTAATTAGTGTATAATCACCTGAGTTAAATATCAGACTATAGCAGCTAAATGCTGCACCCTGTTAGTACCAGCTAGTCGCTAACTTTATTTGGTGCTGGGCAGATAGGTAGCAATCAGAGGGTATCAGAGCTTTTTCGTTAAAAACAACACTAACGAGTCAAAAGAATTGGCTGTTAAACCAAAACAAAGAGCTGAAAGACGCTAAAACGCTTCTTAGAGCTGAGTGGAAGTCAAGCTTCAGGGATAACACATAATGATTCAGTTTTTAATATCAAAATATAGATTGGAGCCACTTTAGAGAGACTTAAGATTGATAGAAAAGTTTTCTAACCCTCTGTTGGTCCTCCACTCACAGGCAGCACCAGCTCCTCCAGTTAACACGATGCGTAAGTGGAAGCGCTCCAAAGGGTGTGTCCAATTTTTTAAAAAATGCCCAAATGGAAGATTTTAATCAGCATTTTAGGGAGCAGCTGCCAACCACGGCTAGATGTTGTGGTAAAATCTGAATTCTCAGACAAATAACCATTCGACCGTTTGGCGTTAACTGCGGTGCATTTCATCTGCATCATGTGCTTGAATCACAATGAGTCTGAATCTGGTGTCGTGACCTTCATCGTCTTTTTTTCAGCTCACTCCACCACTCGTTTCACGGAGCAGTTCACATGCATCTCGACCGTGACAGCTTACTGTACCGATGAAACTAAATGCCTTGTACGGCGTGATGCGGTCGCCGCGAGGTTGCATCTTTGGAGGGATACGCCGGTGTTGGCTGCAGAGCTTTGTAGCCGCATCAGCTCACTAAAGAGAGAGTGGGTGGTGCTGTCTAAGATGGAGTTCAGTTTAATCCTCAGCCTCTACTCTTCTTCTGCTGCGACTGCTGCCTCCAGGGTGCCCAGGCAGAACCAGCACATTTTTTCCCCCCTCTCACCAGTTTGTTTATTCCACCTTCAGCCCCCATTGACGTGCTGCCTCGCCAGGAAAGAACAGCCACAACTAATTGATTGGAGCTACAGTGTGTAGACATGGGGGGGTAGCAACACAGGAAAACACAAACTCCTCTCCTTTATTTCTCTCCTCACACTCTTAATTCCCTTCCTGTTCTGTCACAAATCCATCTTTGTCCCATTCACTTCCATTACCGGCCGCAATTTTTTTTTTGTCTCACTCCAATCTCCCCAATCAGCTCATATATCTTTATCAGTGGCAGCTGCTAGTCTTCCTCAGGGGGAGCGCAATAACCAAGCACCATATTGTTACAGCCAGCCGAGGAACGATGATGAACGATGATAATACTAAACAATCTCCCCAATATCCTCTTTCATTTAGTAAGCTGCCCCTGAAGCCAACAGGCGCTTATTGAGCTCCGTACTACAGCATTTAGCCTCAGGGCCCCCGCACGCCTCGCCTACAGTGGGCTTGATTGACCCGATACCTCATGAAGATGCCAGGCGGTTCTCTCATTTGCGACTGCTGCTCATTTTTATGCCTGTGCTGATTGCTAGAACGGGCACAGCAAGGGTGAGCGAGGGGGCATGTGTTTGTTTTATCCAGCTATGAGAGCAAATGTTGGGGAGTGCTATGACCTGGACAAGTCTCAAACCCGCCCGAAAATTCACACGGAGAAATCATGCGCCCCGCATATCAACTTCAGATGCACAGACGCAGCTTCCAGCTGCCTGTAGGCTCGTGTTATCAGGCATAAAACTGTGCACATGTAAGAGATGAGAGGCTGAACCAGAGCAGGGAGTGCGGTGACCGAAAGAAAATGGCTCCAGCACAGTCATCGCACCCATCACAAACTGTGTTTCCTCTGCTGCTAGCTTCTGAATCAAAACAAACTTCCAAATACCGCCTGGGCACAAGTCAAATACTGTGATAATTGTGTAGATTTTAAAAATCTATAAAGTATATAAATGTCTAGAATTGTCTCACCTTAACTGTGCGACAAAGACATAGATGGAGGCCACTGACTGTATAAAACTTGGAGATAGTAACCGTGATGTCACCCACAGGTTTCTGAGTGTGGTGGTTCTGGCCGCCGCTGTCTTGGCAGTCTTACCTCTGCTGCCTCCCAGCTAATCTAAAAATGGGCAAAGAGGGTTGAATGAAGCCCGAGAGCCCAAACAAACCATCTGTGATTGCTCCTACCTGTCAATCAAAGCAGCCATGCTCTTAATTCTGCATAACTTTAGGCCTTAATATAGTTTGAACAGGTGAGTTATATAAATATTCACCCGCATTACAGTTGTTATGAACGGGGAAATTAGCTATAGAGACCAAAACTGATATTTGTACCAGGCTGTAAACATGTTTATTTCTGCTGTGAAGTTGGACATTTTAGCATAGAGGCTTATGGAGATTTACTGGTTCTGAAGCCAGCCTCAAGTGGACATTCAAGGAACTGCAGTTATCAGCTCTTCCGCATTGGCTTCACTTCACAGCCATGGAGGTTTCTAATTAATGGAGGCATTTTGCAATTTAATAATGACGTTTATTGTCCAAAACAACATTGGTGCAATGAAATATTTAAAAAATATCGTATCAGTTTTCCGAACAGTACCTGAGACATGCTCTAGTACAAAAATCTGAGTATTAAAATGATATGTTGCAGGTTTACAGGAGGTTTTGTGCAAGTCTATTCCTTCACTGGAAATAGCACGCCAACTTGCAACAACTTGTCTGAAACATAAACCCCGGTAAAACCACAAGATGTAACGTGTTAACAAGCGAGCTTCACGGGTGCCGGTCTGCTCCTGATTTTGTTTCTTTGGTCAGAGGCTTGCCAATTTGTTGGTTCCGTGCTAGCAACACCTGAACACAGGTGTGCACACCTTTTTGTGTAGGGGGATTATAAGGGGATGTCAAAAGCAGTCAAGCAGTGAGTCGTCAGTCATTAGTGCATTGAACTCACTCATTGGGCGAATCGACTGCAAACTGCTACAGCGCGTCAGGTGTTAAAAGAAGTAGAAACGTCTGGATCACCTTCAACGAGCTGAGCGGTAATTGCAGAGGCTGAGACTGAAGTCCATTCTGACACCTGTCGATGGTTTTGTACCACACTGTGGCGTTACACAATAACTGTGGACCAGGTGTCAACAGTTGCTCACTCAAAGACTAATTACACCTGAAAATTGTCTCCGCAGACCCCGATTAGTCACCATTTGCAGGACTATAGCCAATCACAGGCCATGAAAAGTGTTATTATAAAACACAATTGGTCAAAAGGAAAAAATAAAATTGTGCGCACAATATAGAAAAATTCAGCGAAATATCCAATTGAAGACGTTATATAAATGTTTTTTCTGTACCGGGAAGGTGCTGAGTCGGGGAGCTGGATATATGGGTGATGTGGAGAAGACAGGAAGGGGCACTGGATGGTTTTGTGTGCTCTAATTGGCTCCTCCGGCTTTCACCTTCACAGGTCATCGAGTCTGAGCAGACACAGCGTATAGCGGTGTGGATGGCTGAGGCCAAAAGGTGATATGGTACTCTGTATGCTTTCTGTGTGTGTGTGTGTGCGTGCACATGTGTAATTTTCTTTTATTTAACTTGAAGTTTTTGGCTTTCAGTGTTACCAAAAAAAAGAAAAGAAGTGTAAGAGGAAAACAAAACAAATGGAAGCGAGAAGGAAGGAGAGGGGAAAAAAAGCTGTAATTTGCTGGCTGCTTCACTAATTGAGCTACCACAGCACTTCTCAAGAGGCTGCTCGGCTCGGAGATTGGATGGATTGATACGGATGCACGCTCACACACACACACACACACACACACATATATATATATACAAGGGGGGAAAAAAACAGAGGTAGAGCTACACACACACACACACACAGAAAGAGAGAAAGGAAATGTCTCAGACAAGCTTTCATCTGTTGTTTTCTTCCACAAATTTGATTAAGTCGTGCGCAGGCAAAGCAGAAGAGATGGTGGCCTGCTCTTAAAAGCTTCAAGTGAGCCAGCGCTGCCGTTTTATTACTCCGCACGGGTGCATCTCAATGAGATCTTCATTCAGAGACGTGTGTATTCCATATGTTTGACAGGTTTTTTTTTTCTGTGCATTCGAGATGGATAACATTTTACACGCGACCCCTCCCGCCCCGTCTCCCCGTAAACATCAAAGGACCTCGAGGCGAAGAATGACTTCAAAAAAAGGTTACAGCATGCGCTCGCACTTCTTCCTATCTCCTCGCCTGAACGCTGTGGGAATTAGTCAAATATTAAAACCACTAAAGACAGCCCAAGAGAGAGAGAGAGAGAGAGAGAGAGAGAGAGAGAAGGAGGGGATGCAAGAGGGACTTCAGGCTTTTACGCAAGCAAATAAATCTCTGCATTGTTGTTATTAATCCGGTGTCAAACAGGAAATCTACAGCGGCGAACGGGCGCCTTCCATCGCGGCTTTGCATCTCAATGTGGACGATCCCTGCGAGCACAGCGCCCCTCAGATTAACACATCATTTAGGATTTTTAATGACACCCCGAGGCGCTACCACACTTCTTCTTCTTCTTCTTTTTTATGATGACGAAGCACACATTTTTTTTTATTTCTGCCCACATTAAGTAACTGATGTTTTAGGGCCTTACATTATGTGGTGTCCTAATCGTCCACATTAGTTTCATGTAATGTCCTGATATGAATCACATTTAAGGCATGCCATTTTTTTTTTTACTACTCCATGTTCCTCTTTACATCCAATCTAAATTAAAACCCTTAAAGCTACATTCTTTATTCACCAGACGGTGAAAGTTTTGCCAGTAAGAAGCCTTTTTGCAATAATTCAACCTCTTGATTTTGTCCTACTGCAGAGTATTCATGGTTTTATGGAAATAATCTAACAAAAACGAGACAAAACTCATCAGAAAATTGTACAGAAGCAGGTTTAGCGGAGGGGGGGGGGGGGGATCCCAAGGTGTTCCCATGCCAAGTC
The DNA here is from genome assembly GCA_028641955.1 of Protonibea diacanthus. NCBI lineage: Eukaryota > Metazoa > Chordata > Actinopteri > Sciaenidae > Protonibea > Protonibea diacanthus. The sequence goes on from CM053998.1 coordinate 7,174,904, forward strand.
TCAGGGTCTCCTGCCAAGTTGGACGTGCCTGGTACACCTCCAAAGGAAGGCGTCCTAATCAGATACCCAAACCACCTGAGCTGGCACCTTTAGACACTGAAGAGCAGCGACTTTACTTGGAGCTCCTTCTAGATATCCGAGCTCCTAATCCTAAATCTCTAAGGCTGAGCCAGTCACCTCACGGAGGAAATTCACTTGCCGCTTGTAATTTTTCACCACCAGAGGTGAGGTTTGGAATGTAGATGGACCGGAAAATTGTGAGGTTTGTGTCCCGGCTCGGCTCCCTTTCCCCCACAATGGTCCACTTCACCAACCTGCCAGTCCATCTTGTGCTACATTTTCCCGTCACTTGAACACTCAAATTGTAGTATTGTGGTTAGACAGACATTTTACAGCAGAGATTACAGCTAAATGTTGGAAAATTACCTCTAGCGTGTCAGTAAGTTTTGGACGAAACCAAGTCATGATGACGGCGGCTTTAGCTCTGGTGAACCTTCATGGGAGCTGTAGTTTTTTGTATGCTTATAAAGTAACCGTCGCTCTAACCATGGAACCAGTTTGTCTCAGAAGATCGCAAACCTGAGGACAACCCTTTTGTTTACAGAAATACAAATAAAGGAAACACAGAATGAGAAATTCACAAAAGTTATTAGCCTAGAACAGAAGCTAACCCAGTTAGCCAGCATGCTAAATAACACCGTGGATGTAAAAGCACAGTTCAAGCCACTCTCCTTTTCCTGTCACGTTGCTCCCGACGTCTAGTTAAGGAGTAATTTAAGCTAGCAAAACCTCATTTTGGAGCCATTAAAGCCGCTTTCTTCCTTCATCAGACAGTCAGGAACATTTGTGTTCATGATTCAACCACTTCTTAATATTTGCTCGTACAGGAATCTAGCAGAGCATTATTGCTTTTATAGAAATAATGAAAAAACTCATTACACATTGAGCTAATTTAGCTTTTGCCACCAGCATGAATTGCCCAGAATGCTAATCAACGCTGTGGACGTGGAAGGCGAGCTCACACACATTTTGCAGAGCTTAATCTCTGACTTAATTCCTCCAATTGAACAAATTGTTTGCCAGCGGTTTCTCATATGAGCAGATTAGCAAACAGTCAATGAAGCATTGCACTATTAGCCACAACAATGTGCTGTATGTTGCATGATTGAAGAGCATTAAGTTGGCTGGAAGAACAGTTCAAGAAGTAATTAACACAACTACTGGGGAGCAATTTATTTCTGAATTAGCTGAATTGAAACTGAGCTTGTCAGACATTCAATAACGGTCAGGACAGTGAAATATTACAACCCAACGAAATAACTGAGTTGACCTTCATCCTAGCATCCCTGCCTGATTATCCTGGTCCACAAATGGCCGATTCGCAGCTTTTGTCTAAATTATACATCATTACATTTTACCCAAGATGATGATGCCACATGCAGAGCACAGGGAAAACAAACAGCAGCTATGCCAATAGCTTTTTATTAACCATTTCAAAAGATTTAAGCCACGAGGCGCCATTACCTTATCCCACCGGTTTGTGAATGACGTTTTATACTGTCTGAGCATCATTTGGGGGAAAATAATGTGAGTTTAACTAAGCCCAGGGGCTTTCTCAGACTATTTGTGATGACAGCTAGGCCTCGAGGCTCACAGTGAAAGTATTTCCCCAGAGGATGCCGGCAAACAGGAATGCTAACAAGCCAGGCAAGGCACCAAGTGATGGATTCTCCCCCAGATGTATCACTCCATTCACTCAATTTTTTGAAGCAGATTCTCTAAATAATACCTAATCTAACCATTTTCTATCATACAAGTAGAAATAAAATACATTCAGCCTTGTTTGCCATGACAGAAAGTCACGGACATCCCAGCAGTCCATGTCTCTCGCATGCATGCCCGTGGTTTAGGGGCAAACGGCCATTACTTGAATTCACAAACAGGCGTAATTAGGGAGCTCTGCAGCGCCTTGTTCTCCGTCTGAACTGTGTGTTTTCTCCAGCAGCACAAACAAGGACCATCTAATCATAGTCTCCTGTTGCCATGGTGGGTGCACTGCATCTAGAGGAAGTGCCTTTAAGCAATTAACAAGTGTAAACAAGTCAGATTGGCACATGCCAGAGGCAGCACCCGCCACCGTGGCAGCTGTATCAAGGGACTGAAATCTCAGAGCAGAGCGAGGATGGGTTGAAATAAGATGTGTGCAGACGTTCTGTGTATGTTTATGTTCAGCTGCATGCATGAATTTATTCCAAAGTCAGATTTTTTTAAAAGACGACAACAAAATATGGTGCTGTCACTGGAATTGTCGTATTGTCGCGTTATCGTTTGTTGTTTTTTTGGCAATTAAGACTGGAAACTCTCATTAGTTTCAGCTCAAATTGTTTGCACGGCTTAGTTTTACTGAAATGGATGTGAGCAGTGGAGATGATTATGTCTTCGGATGACAAATCCTCGCGCCGGCTCCATCGACATCAAGCAACACAACAACTCCGAGGATGGTATGACAGCACCCACTGTGATTTTACAAGACGCGGAGACGTTTTTAGTTCACAGCTGGAAGACCGGCTAATTTTGATGAAATATCTCAAACAAAAAAAAAACTGCATTACTCACTGATTTCATGTCAATGACTTGGCTCTAAATGTAGCCATCAATTCGAATCTTAATGTCCTGAGTTCTTGCTCAAGCTGACTGTGTGTGCAGATATTGATTTAACTGTCCGAAATCATTGGAGCAGCAGAGTCAATTCTATTTCAGGGTAGATTTTCTCTGAGACCAATGCTGAGATGTAGATTATTGTGGAGGGATGAATGAAAAGACACTTCTCATTTTGGTATTGTCACGTCCTACAGTTCATCATGAATGAATATTCATAAAGTGGGACACAACATGTGGGACTTGTACTCAATGTAACTGTTTGAAAATAGTGGTGACGACACTTTCTGATGATAAAAGATGATGTTTGCTTCCCAAAAGGCCCATATGAGCATTTTTAGATCTGACACATCCATGGTTAGAGCAACTATACGTCATATTTTTATGGCTCACATGACTACAGAAACTGATTTTCCATATACAGCAGATCTAGATCTTACTCTTAATGATACTATTTATAGAGACTCAACAATGCCTAAATATATGCAAGCACTTGGTGATGATGGCAAGGAAGAACTTCCTTTAAGAGGAAGATACCTTGAGGAAAAGTGCCGTGACCACAACAACTATAATTATAATGAAAATTTGATTACTACTAATAATTATACTTGTAGTGAATGTCATGCAGGACCAAAGTAACGGGTGCAACCACCATGACAAAGATAGGGGATGTCCTGATTGTAAAATACAATATAGTGGCCAAAAGTGCACAGAAATCCTGGAGTTCTCCTCTAATGGAGTAAATGTGAAGCAATGCCATTCAGGCTTAGTTAGCCTCTAAATGGTTAAACAGTTAAGAGATCCCCTTGTGTTTTTATAAACTTTAGATCTGAGTCACATGATAAGAGAAGTGTGTAGCATTTAGCAACTAAAGAGGCAGGTTTTCCTAACAGGAGGTGGTGGAGACCAAAAACAGAGCTAAAACTGATGTTTTCTGCTGCCCCCAAGTGGCCAAAAAAAAAAATCTAATATTGCATATTTAAGACATAGTTGAGCTTAAGTAACTAAAACTACAAGACATGGTTAAAAAACAACTTAGTTGGCATTAGAGGAAGGTCATAATCATGTTAAAGGGAGCATGAAATTAAATGTGTGCTGAGAACTGAAGTAAGTTGCTGCCCTAGACGTCACGTTCTGCCGATAAGACTCTCGCCTCTCTTCATCTTCTTAATTTTTTCCCACGATGCAGCTTTTCATCATTCTTCCATCATCGCACGAGAGCGATATATCAGAGCAACAGGATTCCTATTAAAATTATATCACTTTCCATTCTCAACACAAGGAATTTGTCAAGATGGCCGCCATACCGAACCCCTGAGAGCCATTAGGGGCTTGTGTTCAAAGTCAAAGTGATTAAAGGATGCTTTGTTGGACACATAAAAGAGAGAGTGAGAGAGAATTAGAAACGAAATGAGATCTTCTCCTCATGTCCTGCTCATCAACAGCACGCTGTTTTCAGAGCTCCCCGTGTCGATCATCCGGGGCGGGGAGAGACGGTGTTTGGATTCTTGTTTGAAGCTCCGCTGTCAGCTAACTGCTGATTGATTCATTACAGTCATCAAGGTGCTGCAGCTAATGGATGTTATAACATCACCATCAAAAGACAGTTCGTCACGTTGGCTGTGCTGCAGAGAGCTTTGAGAGCTTTCCTGTTTGCCTCTTTGTCTCCGGAAGGTTGCTATATGTGTGTGTTGTTGTTACGGTGGAGCCATGTTTCACGTAAACTGAATAAATACCACACATGTAAACACAAAACTGCCTTGCTAGTTCAGTCTTGTAGTGACTAAGAAATCTACTGAAAAAAATGTATTTTGCCAGATTAGCTACTAAATACTTCTAATTTTATTTATTTTTATCTAACACAATATTCTGCTTTGGTCCATATTCGTCGACCTTTAGCCCTTTGAATACGACATTTTCTCTGCAGTCACTAAACGGTTTGTTTTAGTGATGAGTGCTGTCGTGCTTTGAGCACTTTCTAACTGTTTAGTTGACCAACCCGATTGCCTTTGTACAATATCGTGTAAATAAGCGATCTTAAGCCTCTCACGTAATCTCTTTGTTAGCATTGGCATTAGCATTAGCTCTTGTTTCATTGATTGGTTGCTAAACACCAGACATGTTCTAACCAAATGTGGCTTCCACAGTGAAAGAGTGTACTGTAATTCAGCGGGGGGCAAATGTTTGTTTGGCTTCATGCACTTGACATATATTAAGTCCTCTAAGTATGGTAGCTAGGTTGTGTTAGTAGCTTCAGCAAGAAGAGTTACCTTGACATAAAAATAATGACTCTACTCTTCTTAAGATTTCATTTGCATTAGCAAATAAAATCTATTCTTAAAAATGAGTAAACCAACATCAGTTTGATTGAAAAAAAGAGATTGAAAAGGAAGTTATCTGTGTTTGCCCTTAAATTCTTAAAAAAAAAAAACATAATTTAACCTAAAAAATAGTTGTTAAATTGTTCTGAAGGTTATGGGTACGTCCAAAACAAAGCACCCTGAGACAGCAAAAATTCGATTGGACGCACCAGTTGGTGTGACATATTGCCCAAAATGAAAGCTGTGCATACACCCAAGTCTCTTCTCAGTAAGCAGAGATGGAGCACGCCGCTCCGCTGGGCTAATTTGAAGCCCAGTTGGGTACCCCAGCCACCCACACATCCTCTCAGTACCCCCCGTGTTGATGATCTGACCGCCTCGAGTTCAAGGCGTGTGCGATTATCTGTATTTAATGTGTGTGGGAAACTGTATATATATATATACCCTCCTGAGGGTACACGTGATTTTATGAACGTATGAGCGTGTATGTGTGTGTTTGTGGAGGAAAGTCACTTTGCAGTCTTTCAGTGACAGCGCGTGCTGATATATTGGCTTTGCCTGAAGAATCCCCAGTGATCAAGTCCAATTCAGCAGCCCTGCCCTAATAAGCTCTGCACATCAAGGCTTTTTCTCCCATTTTCTCTCCGCCTCACTCCCTCACTCTTATCCTTCCTTCTGCTTTCCCTTTGACTGCCACCCATTAGCCAACCTGGACCACACAATAAAACCCAATCACATCTGGCAATTTAAATTAGCCCCCCCCCATTATCTGCGTCTCTCTCGCGCGCTTTAATACACCTCTCGACAGAACGGCAGCTCCGCGCTTCCCCCCCACATTATTTATCCATCTGTGTTATGTGTGTGTCATTATTTCTGAATGCTAGCGTGAGCATAAAAAGTGTGTGGAGGTCGGGGTTAGGGTTACAAACAAAGAGAGGCCGGTTCCCAGCGATGACAGGGCCTCGCTCATTAGCCTTCTCTAAAGATATTATAACAGAATTCCAGCGCTATTCTTGTCGGGGGCAATTAGTTTTTGCATATTCCCCGCATGCGTCGGTGATGACGGTGGCGTGCATGTACATGAAGACTGAATGAATTAGACAGCTTGTCAGTTAGAAAATCCCTCGCCGCCACTTTCATTGCTCATTCCTTTTGAGTTGCTGGCAAGGGAAGCGAGCTAACACACACACACACAAGCCTAATTAAGAGATAAACGCCATGCTGATGCATTATTGGTTATGTAAAAGCATCATATGTGAGTGTTTGTTTGGAGAGTTAGCTGTCATGCAGGCTACTCTGGGTCCACATCCCAGCATGCATTTGGGTCGCGTGATGTAGCAGCGCTAGGGGATGAACACATTTCGTTTGTAACGAGCTGCCCGCACGGGGGACGGAGAGAAAAACTGCTTCGATAATAAAGCGAGTCACGCTGACGCTCGACTCTGTGTTTTACCGTTCGCTCGCGTAGGCTATACCTTGTAAACAGACTTCATCTCCGTCTCTGATTTACATATATACACGAGCACACGCGCATCTACGCCCTCTCCACAAGGCCTTTCTTAAGAGAAAGCTTGGCAGACAGCTGAGAGCCTTGGACCTCGCTGTGACTGATTGGGAGAGTATACGACTCTGAAGGCAGTGACGCCTCTAACCCAGGGACAAATAAATCACCATGGTGAAGAGAAAAGAGAAGCAGGGGAATAAGATAAAGAAGTCTCGCTGTGAGGAACAGCACTGCTCCGTGTGCCAAAGAAATCAATTAGACTAATGTGTCGTACACATTAAAGACGGCTTTAAAGTAAAAACACAGGCCTTTGTGTGTGCGTGTGTACACATGCGACATATACAGTACATCTGCACAGAGAGTAGCTGGATTAAATTGGCTGCCTGGCTGCACACGCTGCTGAAGAAATTCAAGAAAACTGTCAACTCTTTTTTAACCATCTGGACCCCAACAAACACAAGAATGCTGCCCTCGCTCAATTGTGCATTTTTTCTGTACTTAAAAAAACAGAATTTCCTCTTTGATTTGATACCAAATATGTTTCATTTGTAGCTTTTCAAACTGGGTTTGGATCAACACTTAAAAAAAACATCAGAAAGAAAAAGAAATAGCATTAAAACAGTTGTTAATATTTCAATTATAAAAGCAAACAACATTACAGGTACATGAGAAATCACCCAAATTATATGTGAAGAAGTCACCACAACCTGGTCGGTCCTCCCTGCCGACTCTTAGTCGAAGCATCTCCGGGAAAACAGCCTCCATCTCAGCAGTGAGCGCCGGTTAAGTCCCACTGTTTATCTTCAGTAATTATGTGATGAAATTTTCAGCAACCTGCAGTAATGTGGTAGTATGTAGTGTCTCATGGCAATTTATTTGGCAAACAGTAAGGCAGATGCAGACAGGGAGCAGAGCTGGTGTCGTGCCAGAACAGGAGCTGGGAAAGCTGCTAAGAAGGACATGATGACAGAGGAGAAAAGGCTGAGGGTGACGGATGAAGCGAAGAGGGGAAAAGGACACCGAGCTGGGCTTCTTGCTGTTGGAGTAAGTAATATCAGCTAGCTGCGTCTTGTGTTGTTGCACTTGCTTGATGTTTGGCCGTTAGCAAAGTTGCCAACTTGCTAGTCTTCGATTTAAGTAAGATAATCATGACAAATATACGTGTGCCGCTGTCCATATTTAATACAGTTAACAATCTCTATGCAACGTTTCTTAGGCTATGATGCTCAACTCTTTGCTAACATAAGCTAGCTAATAAATCCTTCCTTGTGACTCACCAAAAGTTCGAGTTGAAGGTATTTCTAACTTTAGTTAACTGCAAATGTAAAAGCTAATGCGGCTGGCCAGTAAGATTGCATATTCTCACTTTGACTTTAGTCAGTATCGAGTTCGTCCCTGCGTGAATTAAAGCGTCCACATGCTTTAGAGCAGCCTGTGCTGACAAACTAGACCTTGATACAGCGAGCTTCAGTCCTCCTCCTTCTGTTTTTTTCTCTGTTACCTGTCTCTCCCTCCCACTCTCCTTTCCTCTCTGTCTCCCTTTCCATCTCATTTGGTCAGTCAGTCAATAACGCTGCGATAATTTGTCTCCATTTCCCACAGCCTGTTCACATGTCAAAAAAAAAAACACACACACATACACACGGCCTACAATAATCCAGCCCTCCCACTCGCCTCCTGCCAATTAACTTCGCAAGCGACTGCCGCCAGGCTAATTAGTTTTGTTGTAAACGCTACCAAGAAAAAGACTTGAGGAGTGTTAGGTTGTTGGCTAATTCACTTGTTTCTCAGGAGTCAACACGGCTCTTCATCTCATGCCATAGTCGTGTGGTTTCATTGTGATGAACCGGTTTGTGAATTCGCCCGACATGTTGTTTACAATCTCCGTTACAGCTAATGAGCCTACTGATGGATAATTACATTCATGTTTATTTTGGGAAGGAAACAGCGTCGTCTTTCATCAAATAAACCTCTTTACCATCACACACACGCAGACACACACCAGCTATTGTTTTACCATGTTTTTTTTGTTTTTTTTTCCTTGACTTTGTGACGCCTGCGTTGATTAAGCAGCGCGGCGAGCAGCTGGGGGAGCCGCGGCGTTCCGGAGTGATAAAATCCCTTCAGGTGGAACTCTGTCAACACCTGCCATCTCCGCTCTGCTCTCAGCAGTTGCAGCAGCCAGACACACCGGGGCCGAGGCGGAGAGAGGAACAGCGAGCACAGCAGTGCAACGCAACAGCACTTCTGCCGTCTGGTGCACGCCCGGACAGCTGAGTACCAAGGACAGGGCAAGCGTGTGCGTGGATGAAGTAAGCGTGCGCATCGATTGGGTCAAAACTTCTCCTGGCGAGCAGATGTTTCCCCCGCACTTCACTCTGAATCAGACGTTTTTGATTCCTCGGGCCCCTGGACGATGCTGTTAGCTCCATTCCCCGGCATCCTCCTCTTTCTTTTTGGAGAGCAAGTCATTTCCTGCCTTCTTTAGCTCCTTTTGTGGCAGGGCCCGCTCGCTTTCACACCCACCAACCTCCCCTCCTTCAATAAATGATAGTCCCTTTCTCCCCGACAGACACTAACAGCTGCATATATATGGATCCAAATGAGGCTGGGCGAGCTTTTTATGGCTCTTTATGATATATTAATATTTATGCCACTGCCAACCAAGATAACGATAGCGTTTGAATTTAGCGCTCGCAATTAGCAGGTTCCAGCTGCTGCTCTTCGGGTGGTTTGTGTGGTCGGGTTTGTGCGTGATCGAGTGCTCGAGCGAGAGAGCACGAAGACGGGCAGAGTTAAATGTTCCATTTAAATGTTATGTCACGAACTAAAGGGCAGATTGAATCAATCTTGTTGAAACACAATTAGGATTTTAGCGCCATAAACATGATGCTACTTCTCATACATGCACACACACACAACAGAGACAATGACCTCAACCGATAAAGACTTCTTAATACGGCTTTATGATCGCGCTATTAATATTACGGTATCAGGAAGTGGAAGACTGATGGTTAGATCGAGTTAAACGCATTTTTAATCATCGCTCGTCTTATTGAATTTATTACCCTCACCTTTTTTCCATATTCCAATTTCCCTTCTTCTAATATCGCAATTATGCGCCGCAAATTCAGGACCAAATCTAAAAATAGAAATATGAAATTAAATAAAGGTTTTATTTATATCCCACTGAGCCAACAGCGTACCCTGCTCAATGTCACGGGGCTTTCCTCACAGCTCTTAAGTGTGTGTGTGCATCATGCGCTCAGTGACATCTAAAGAGTTGAATCGTCTTAGTCATCCCTGCCAGACATGAAGGAGGGAGACGGCGGGAGGGGGGGGGACGGTGCCATGACAGCAGCCATGACTCACTCCCTCGTACCTACTCTATGGTTAACTTGAAACATAAAGACATGAGTGATGACATTGGTGGCAGCCCAGTGGGCCGGACGAATATGCATCCACTGCCTGTGTGTGTGTGTGTGTGTGTGTGTTGCTTAAACGGTGTCTGAACGGTGGTTTAAATACATCTGATCATGTCTTTTAATGAGACAAAAGCTGTCCATGTTCTGTTCGTTTCCCAAGATTGTGTTAGTTTGAGTCTTGCAGCTAAATTACTGTCAATTTTGCTGTGCAAACCTCCGATCATTAAAGCAGCCAAAAGGGAAACTATTTAACTAATACGTTTACATATTTAGATAATTAGAAGCACGTAAACCAAGAAAAATCAACCAAATCTGAGCGAGTTAACAAAGACGAGTGGGGAAAACACTTCTGAAACGCTCCTGGTGGGGTCTGAAGTCACAAACTTCTTTTCTTCAGTTTTCAGTCAAATGAAACACAAAATATTAAGCTGTAGAGGTTCCCGTAGGCGTATTTTGTTACTTTCAGAGAGACCTGAGCTAGCTGTTTACCCTTTTTTAGTCCCTGTGCTAAGCTAAGCTAACTGGTTGCTGTCCATCGCTTCATGGTCTACAGCCATGCTGCAGGCTGAGAGATGCTTTGAGCTAACATGCTAACAATGACACAGCTAACATGCGAATTACTGTGTTTACAGTAGTAATTTAGCACATTAGCATGCTAACACTTGCTAATTAGCTCTAAATACAGAGTGCAGTCGAAGCTAATGGGTTGTGTTGTTAGATTTCACAGGAAAAGTTGTGAAACTTTGACCTGCTGGTGGCTCTAAAGGAAAGATCAGTGGATCATCACAGTCAGGAAGATTCATCCTCTGTGGACCACGAATATCTGCCCAAAATTTCACGGCAATCCACCCAATAGTTGTTGAGATATTTCAGCCTGGGCCAAAGTGATTGAACCAACAGGCTGACAGGCTGCTAGCACGGCTAATAAATGATTTACTTGTATTTTTTTTTTTTTTTGTCAATTCTTCAACACTTTTTTTTCCTCCCATCGTCTGAGGACATCAGAAATCTGAAATCGTGCTCTGCAATAAATGTCCCTCAAAGCAGAGAAGAGATATAGCGGACAGATCGATAGTGACAGGTCAGACAGACTGGAAGCATGCAGGTAAATTCATCCCAAAGGACAGACGGACCAAAGAGGCACAAATCCTGCTGTGACTCATAATATTACCATAATCAATGCTAACTCTCTTTCAAAACCAAACACTGAGGCCAATAAATATCTATGAGAATGCCTAAAAGTCAATTTTCCACTGGCAGCTCTAACAACAAGTAATGAAGCCATTTCTGGTCGCGCTCATAAAAATGTAAGGAGGTTGACGGACAGTCACATGCTTTGTAATTCTTATCCAACTTTGGCACCTTCGATTTCTTGTTGAATTCTGCCTGGCTGACTTTTACAGCACTAATAAGGCATCCGATGTTCTCTAGAGTCCAAGCTCGACATCTCTTTGTGATTGCCGGGCTATTCTTATAAATACCTGAGCATAATAAGAGCCCCGGCTGCAGGCGAGTGAAGACATCCAGACGACCGGCGGAGAGAGGAGAGACGGATGTAGCTGGCTGGCTGGCTGGCTGGCTGGCTGGCTGGGCCCAGCTGCTCATTAGTGAACAGGTCCGGTTACCCCTGACAAGTCAGAGATGTCTAACCTCAACCTAGCATCGCATAATTCCAGACATTTCTCAACCGGTGAGGCACAGTGGAGAGCCACGGGAGTCAGGGGAAGCCATGAATATTTCACGAAAACATCCCTGTTATACTAGTGCATTGTGTTCTGGTTTTGTTTCACTGTTTTAGGTATTAGCGTAAGCTAAAGTGGTCTTCAAAAATTCCAGAAAAAGTCTCCTGTGTGTTAATATCGGCATGTTGACGTCCCCGTCCTCCCACAGCATCCTCACATCTGCTTTCCTTCCCCCCTCGCACATGTTCTCTCCACCCGTCAACTGGCATCTCGTTGACAGTTTACATGAGAAACGTACCACGAGCAAAAAAAAAAAAAAAAAAAAAAATGGTTTGGCATTCAGGTAAACAGCTCACACCGAATTAAGTGAGACAAGGGTTTGACTTTTCCAGGCCGAGGACCAAACAGCGAGTTCAAAAGTTAATATCAGCGCTGCATAATAGAAAATGTTTTGCTCCTCTGTTTTTAGCTCCTCTGGGGCAGCGCTGGCTCCGTGTACCGGATTTATATTCTGTGAAACAGACAGAGCACGGCAAAACACTGGAGAGTTCAGTGTTTGTAAGCTTCACCATTAACATAAATGTTTAAACCTGCAATAACTTTTGGAGACACTGGAAAGCAGCTGTAAACACTATGCGCATTCGTCGCCTTAATTTAAAAGGTTAATCTTCTTAGCAGACTTATTTGGAGTCCCTGCAGATGCGGAGCAACATAACCGTTTATCTGGTGCGTGTTTATCACTACCTGAACTCTCCTTTTTAGCTCTGATTTTTGTGTCCACCAATGTCTCTTTAGCTGCTAAGTGCTCCGCTTGTGTTCACCCGCGAGGCGCCAACGACATTCACGGAAAGAGAAAACCAAAACATTAAAGCTGCAGGCTGTAAAGCCAAAACAACAAGCTGAAAGGTGCTAAAATGCTCTGTGATTTTCTACTATGAGTGTGGCGACCACTAACAATTTCTGTGATTCAAATCAGAAAGATGCATCCAAAAAGTCACGTTGGATACGTTTTATGGTAAATGAAAGAAGTGATGAAACTATACAAAGATGGTCAACAGAGAATATTTGAGCCTGACTCATCCTCTGTCTGAATCACCAACTGAACAGGTACAATAAGGTGAAACCAAACAACCAAGCCCCCTGTGCCAATTACTGGAAATTATACTGATCCAGAGAAGGTGTGCGATCTAAACAAGTAAACTATATACACGTTTTGTCTCCTATAATGAGTAATTTAGCATATAGTAATGTGATTCATTGTCAATATAAATATATTGATGATAGTGGCTTTAAAGAATTGCGGCCTGTTTGCAAAACTGCAAACAAAAACCTTGAAAAACAACAAATCTCAACTATAAAACTGACAAATGATGAATGACAATACTAAAATATAGATTTGTAAAGGTGGTTTATATGACCTGGTTGGTCTATAATATATATATATATATATATATATATATATATATATATATATATATATATCACCAGGTGAAACACAACCACACACACATGTAAATGTGGAGACACGGTGGTGTGACAGGCAGCCACACAGAGCAGCGCCCTGGGAGCAGTACAGCGTTTGGTACTTTACTCAAGGGCATCTTGGCAGTGCCCAGGAGGTGAACTGGCGACTCTCCAGCTACCAGTCCACCATCCATACTTTGGTCTATGCTGGACTCCGGTTCTCAAGCCAAATCCCTGTGGACTGAGCTACTAGCTCAGCGGCAAGCTTTCAGCAAAACTGCAAACAAAAACCTTTTAAAAAACGAAACAAATAACACTAAAATACAGGTCAGTTATATGACATATACATGTGGTGCAGTAAATAAATAATAAATACATGCCAATACATGGAGCTGTTAAGAAGGAGAAGGAGTTTTTGTATCTGTTAGTCCTGAATCTTGGTGGTAATAACTCAAAATCAGAGTTCAGGGGGTGGCTGGGGTCAGCCAGGACTCACTGGGCCTTCTTCAGGGTCCTATGGTTACATATACAGTTACCTTGACAACACTCAGACTGCAGTCTGTTTGGGTTTTTAAAAGTGAGAGGCCAGCTCACGAAGTAGAAAGTGAGAACAGTTTCAACAAAAGATTTGATCAAAAGTCACGTCCTGACATTAAAATCGCAGCTTTCTGTAAAAGAACAAACTCTGATGAGCTTTTTTTATTATCCACTCCCCTTTATATGACCTGGTTGGTGAAAGCTGAAACACTACAAACATTTAATGCTGCAGTATTGTAACAATGTGTAAAAAGAAAAGTTTAAGAGCTGCATATTTGGATGAGCACTTCTCTCAAACTCTCCACAGGGAGTTCATCGTCTGGCAGTGGTCGGAGAAGACCTCGTTGATGAGCGCGCTGCATTCCTCCCACTCAGTCAGGATCGTCCTCAACAGACAACTTATTATTTACTTTTTCATTCCGAGGCCGGAGATAAAATGGCTGCCGGTCTGACACTGATGTATGAGCATCTCATTGAGGGGAAAATCCACTCTGCTGATCCTCTGAATCTAAGCCCGGGCTAATAGGCAAAAATCTAATCGAAAGTGATTAAAAACAAAATGAATAAAACTGAGGGGTAAAAAAAAAACACACACACACACACACACTGGCATGGAGCTGCATAGACGCTAACTCAGGGGAGAGATGTCAGGAAAGGATGGGTGACGGGGAAAATGCAGCAGATTTCATTCTCATTTGCTAATTGAGGAGATAATGTAAATCATTCTCGGAGCCGGTGGAATAAACGGCCTTTTAAAAATCAATGGTGGTTACAAAGCGCCTACTTCTTTGAGTTTGAGTCCTGGAGGAGTGAATCAGCATCTCTGAGAGAGACGGATCTCATCCTGGGGTTTGCGTTGCTTTGCTTTGCCTCTAGCCTTGTAAGATTGAACATTTTAATTGTGCTAAAGGTTAATAACAAATCCGTAAGCTAGAAGAGGGACTTAGGGACGTGTAGAGCTTCAAGTTGGCGAGTATATATCATCATTAGCAGACACAGACTCACCAAGCCAGTTTGTTCATTACAGAATTGAAAGCTTGTAGGTTTTTCTTGAGAATTAAAGTGATATTTTAGTATTTGCCAACAGAGGTCTTATTGTCAGGTCTTATTTTAATAAACCAAAATCCAGTATTGCCTTCAGGAGCCTAATTATTAAAGCTCATACGACTGTCCAGAGACCCTTGTTGCATGTTGTAGCCCTCTCTCTTGTGTTTCATATATACAGTATGTTTCTACTCTGCATCGGTGTTTTTACTCACCACCTCCATTTTAGACGTAGCTGGAGTTGTTAAAGTTTGTCCGTGCATGTACGGTACAGCAGCAGACAGAAAAGACTGCACAGTGTGTATTTTGTCATTACTTTTGCTGTTTGCAACTCAATTCAGGATGTACGCAGGTATTCACAGTATACCGAATTATTATTCAGCCGGCTTTGGGTATATCCACCTCTAAATCCCCACTAATGCACATCATTCAGTAGTGTCATCCACCTGTGGCCCGTATTTATTGCAAAACCTGCACCTCTGCTGTTGCTAATGCCAATCTCAGGATGTTCCTTACTGCCAGAAGTCAAGCAGCAGAAGTTAAAGCAACTTTGTTCAACATTTCTACCATAAAATAGCAGATTTAAAGTCATTTTGATGCTACTTGCAATCAGGTGAATGGTGTATGGTTCTTGCACTATGTAACTTTGTGCTCCAGGTAGTCACACACCATCAACTATTTCACTGATTTTGGTGAAACTGGATCATATTTTAAGGAGAAAATGTTTCTGATGTCCTCTGCATCAACTCAGAGTTTCCTGGCGGACATTGAAGTAAGCCGTGGTTAGCTAATGTTAGCTCAGTTTGTTAGCCAGGCTGCCCGGACTGTGAGTTTAGAGAACCAGGGGAGTGTTAGTGCTTATACCACGAGTATTTTGGTTTTCAGGGTGAATGCTGACGGTGAGCGGAGTCGATATCATGCTGAGCAAGCCGGTGCTCAGCAGCCTCTATGGACATAATGTCAGAGGAGAAAATACTATTGACGATGAAGAGGACGTTGACGGAAGAGAAGAGGAGAGAGACAGACAAGAGTAAACCTGCCACTGACTTCTAGTCGTCGAAATCTCGTTGAAAGAAAAGACACAGGGCATAAATGAACGCTACACCAATGCATGCAAGCTGAACTGAAAGCAAAATACAGCTAACACTAGCGGTAACTTGCATCTTCAAGCTCCTTACCACTGTTTACTGAAAACTCTACCATGTTTCAAAAAACTCTACAGTGGAGGTCATCGGTGAAGGACAAAAATATGAGAATAAGACCCTTGTTGACAAAAAGAGTAAGGCTAAGCTGAAAACAAAAATATATTTCGAATACCGGGCCTTTATCAGGCGTCCTTGCAGATTCTGTCAATTCTTGAATGGCTTGGCATCCTTAGAAAACACTGCCGCTTTCTTTTTCACACTCGGCCTCAAAGCAATCAATAGAAACCCCCAATCTAACGTTGTAGTCAAAAAGTCCTTGGTGTGACTGTATTGGGAAAGGAGGAGGGGAAACCCTTAATGAGAGAGTGGGAGGAAGGCTACTGAGATCATTTAATCATTGTTCCTTATTCGTCATTTATCACGCCACAGCAAAACTAGCCTTAATGGCTTGGCTGTGCTAGGCAGGATATTATTTCATACATGGGGGAATTAAATGAATGCACAGTACAGTTCAGTCTCCGGAAAAAAATAATGGGAATCCACTCAGCTTAAAATATTGGATTTGTTAATGAATGGAAGCAGTTAATCTAAAACTCGACTTGGAGAATCGTCAAAGAAAAAACAACCAGGAGATGAAAAGAGGGGCGAAAGAATGGGAGTGAAAAGAGGTAATAAAGCAGAAAGGGAAACACTGTGTTTGCAATAAACACTGTAATTTCCTCTACATTACAACCAACATCTATCAGGAGTGACACAAGCATGAAATGCCATGAATGCATACACAACAGTTGTCAGGCTCTTCCCGGTGGAGGGTTTAGATGAAGGTCACCCGTTGTTTCTCTAGCACTGTCATTATCTGACAGAGAGGGAGAGATAAGAGGTCGCCGATAATAAATGCTCCTCCATGATTGGAAATAATCTTGACAAGAGCCTCTCCAACGGTCCAGAAAAGTCCATCAATGAAACAGGATTGAGTATGACATGTTTTTGTCTGCGCCGGGCCTCGTACAATATGGACTCCAAATAAATCGGCGAGTGGCGCGGTCGATGAGGGGATGATTTATGCAAGAGCGTTAAGCACTCAAGCTTCGCGCGGGGGCATAACACATGTGCAACCTTTACCTCAGACTGAAGGAATGAAAGGGGTGATGTGTGGCTGTTTTTTGGCTCCAACTTAAGGTGCTGGGTCAGGATGGTGCCCAGTAAGTGGAAAGAATTCACTGTGTCAACCCTGTAGTCATGCAGGGTGATGAAGGCAGGTGGGGCTGGGTCCACAACCATCTCCACTGTATTTACTGTTCAAACTGCACCAGATCACGAGGCAGTCAGTCATTAACTTGTAGGCAGACTCTTCCCCATTGCAGAGGAGTCCAGTGAAGGTGGTGTCATCTGCAAACATCAGGAGTTTGACAGAACCAACAACCGGGCTGTGGACTGGTACCAGTCCATGTCTCAGTTGCTGTGGCGCACCGAAAGAGTGAATACAAGGATATTTTATAGAGTCTCAAAGATGTTTTATTTTCAAAGATGACCAGATACATTCATCTGTGGGTCACATCAAGACACTTGTGTTGGTCACGTGATACGTTACCCCAAAAATGAAGCATATTTGGAGACCTTATTTGGAAAAACCAAAACAAAATTACAGAGTAGATTGGACATAAGGAACACATTTCGGGTGTCATCGTCTCCCATTACCCCTCGACAGGGCCGGATTGTTGCGAGAGAAACAGGCTCAGGGCTCCCGATAATTTGGAGTAATGGTGAGTTGTATTTTTTCTGCACTGTATATTGGTTTTTATGCCAGTCGTATCATTTTATTTTGTCATATTTATCCCCCACACCCATGGCGCAGAAAAGGGTTGGGGACTGCTGGGATAGATAAGCAGAGGAAGAAGGCCATAGCCTTGAGGGGATCTGGTGCTGATGGTTCAATAGTCAGAGATATGTTTCCCCAGCTTGTGCAGGGCGTCCATGAGGAGGTCTGTTATCGCTTTAAGGGGGATTGGCACAAGTTCCTTAAAGGCTTTATTACCACCACAGGTTACGGCGGGCGGCCTGTAGTCACTCAGTCATGTGGTCTTTGCTTTCTGGTGACGAGGACGAGGTTTGGAAGCAGGCTGGCACATTGTTTAATCCCCGCCTTACACTTTTGACCTTCCAAACTCCTTAAAAGCCGATTATGTCTCTTCACCCCACACACATCATTTCAGCGTGTGGAGCAATTAAAGCTTCACCCAGTCTGCCGCATGTAGTTACTGTTACAAAGCTATGATTGGACCGTCGTGGGAAAGAAGTTTGCGGCCAATTTTCCTACACTGCTTGTGAACAATATTCATCTAAACAACCTCAAACACCATTAGAGCCAAAATTCAGCACTTTTAACCTCAGTCATTGTTCAATTGTTCTTGCGCACAATGCCAAATCAATAGAAAATTCGTCACTGTCCAAAAACTTGGAGTCTGCACTTCATATCGTTGTCTGGATCGAGTGAACAAGTTGTTATAGGAACCACACTGAGGTTTGACTGTTTGTGATTCAGTGTTTTGCTGTATGGAAGAAAGGGGAGGGAGGCTCGTGTTGCTCCCATGCATCATTGTCCCCATTCATCTTGTTAGGTGTGTATTGTAAATCTAATATGATGTATGGTTTGTGTGTTTCAGTCGGGGGTGATCCTTAAAACATAACACATCATGCTATCGTATGATCAGTCCTGTACAAAACAGATGTTATATGTTGTGTTTTTAGTTTTTTTTCTTGGTAACTATCGGTGCGTTTTGCATATTTTGAAATGTCTAGGCTGTTTGATCAAATTTAATTCAATTAAACTTAATTTCTAGTTTTATTTTCAGATCACTCCATGAACACGAGTTGTTCTCACTTGAAGCCGTTTGACTTGAAACGATTAGTTCAATGCTGTGAATTCACTCAGCTCATTAACATTCAGAAACATGATCAGCGTACTGAATTTGATTGTTCTGTTTGAAGCACTGTAATGGAGTGGTAGGGTGTAATAAAGTTTTATTAGTATGTTGTGTTGAGCGTTGTCCTGACTGCTGTTAAATAAGACAATTACTGTAGTATATTGGCATACTGCGCTCTGTTAGTTTGCAGGGAGCAGACTGAGATCCCATCACGTTCCATGACTCATTATTTGATATCATCAAATCTCCTTATCGCAGCAAAATCTGCATAATTAAATCAACCGTGTGATGGATAGACGAGGTTCCAGGAAAAAAGTGCTTACAGAGTGTGAGATGTAACACCATATCAAGATTTTGAAGAGCCTCTGAGCAGTTTCTGAAGTGTTTCCAAGACTTTAACCGTCTTGTGGGAAGTGCGGGTCAACATTTTGTACCTTCAGTTACGTTCATTTTAGGTGGCTTTTGTTGTGGTCTGTAAACAAAGTGCAGGACAGGGGTCATTTATCTGCATTTTCTCCATTCACGTCTGAAGATCGCAATCAATACTTTTTTATCTCACCATGACCGAGACCATCCCTGGAGTGGTAAAGTATGCATGGGGACGCGAGATTGGTGAAAACTGTAATCCTTGTTGTGGTTTACTGAAAAAGTTTAAGAAACATAAAAAAAAAAAAAAAAACACTTGAGATGCCTCCGAGATGTTGTGCAGCAGACTGAGGGAGAGTACAAAGGCCAGTAGTTGGGAGTTCGAGGAGATGTGTTAGCGGTGCAGTCACCTTGGCAGTCTCTATCCATCCTCGGGGGACAATTTTGCAAAGAGACAAAAGAAGTGTGTAAGCCGGCGAGGTCCCGGCTTCACAGATGCTCACCTTTGACTGTCCTTCCACTCTTTTTGTGGGCTGCTGAGACGAATCGCTGATGAGTAGCAGCTGTGCTGAATGGCACACTGTGGGTCATAAGGTGATTAGCAAATCCCTGAGTTCCTACTCAGTGCTTGTGGCATTGTGTCTCTGAGACCAAAGAACTTGTCAAGAGCACAGAAAGTCTTTACAGCTGAAGGTAAGCTCGTACGTTTGAAGACAAGTGATCAATTAACGTGCACAGCTTTTTGTGTCCCAGGATGATTCACAGTAAAACTCCCATGAAATAAGGGGTAGTTCGAAACTTTTTGGCTAACTGGACTGTATAGTCAAAAAATCAAGGGAACCTTCCTTTGAGGCTTCCATCCTCAGCAATGTCAAGATAGTTTTCAATTGTCAGTAGTGTAAGTTCACTAAAGTTGAACTCGAGGAACTTGCAAATTTACTAGCAAACAATTAACATTCATTTGGAGTCATGATTTTTGCCAGATTACACACTGATTGTCCAATATTCACTCTCCACCGACTCCTGGGGGATATTTAGCCTCTTTAGCTGCTAAATTCACCTGCTAGTCGCTAATTTTTGTACAGTTTGAGGATGGTAGCAATCTGTGGGCGTGAAATCCAAAACAATGAGCCAAAAGCCTCTAAAATGCTCTGTCAATCTGAGAGGAACCGCAGAGTTGAGCGATAGCTCCCTGAACATTTATCTCTACACACTTGGAGGACCAGTGTGTAGGATTTAGCGGTGTAGTCCTGATTGCAAGCCGCAAACCTTTCCTTCCAGCTTGATGAAGAAACTGTGGCGGCCACAAAAGGCACAAAAGACACAAAAACCCCTATGTGGATCCAATGTCTAGTTTGTCCATTCTGGGCCACTGTAGAAACATGGCGACTCAACATGGCGGAGTCCATGGAAGAGGACCCACAGCATCTGTAGATGGTTGATTTTAGGCTAACAAAAACATAACGACTCGTATTTTCAGGTGATTGTACACAAATGAAAACATAGCTATGTATTATATTTATATTTTATATACAAATCTTTGACCTATTGTTCATGCAAAGAACGTAATGATAGTGCAGCTTTAAGGTAATCAAATTATCATCTATTGACCTTGTTACGGCACAGTAGTGTTATTTTGTTGGTGACACCTTGTAAGATCATGATCATCATGCTTGCAAACCTCCCTGGCATGGATATTGTGAAGCTGTTTAGCGTTTATCGTTATTGTAAGTTAGCATCCTCTGTCACTATCACCTCTCTTGAGCTGTTACATATTAATGCATAACTGAAGATCTACTAAGGCACAAAAACACAGAACCAAATTGACTTCACTACCCTCTCGCTCTCTCTCTCTATCTCTTGCTCTCTATTTGTTGCCAGCCTCTGCGCTGAACTCACGCCACTGTCAGCATCTGCTAGTAAACAACTGACAACCCCAACACGGATTAATGCCAAACTGCGAGGGAGCCTGAGCAGCACTTTGCATGTAAAGCGAGTCTAAGTAAGAGAGCAGCACGCTGAAGTGAAAGTGGGATGACCAGTCCTACTCTCCTCGTCTTAACGAGCTATCTCTCTGCATCCTCCACATGCACACACACATATATATACGTACATATTGGCCTACGGCTCATTAGAGAAACAGAGAGTGATGCGACGTAGCTCTAACCTGAGCAAGCCGGCAAACCAAAAAAATACATCATCTGCACGTGCATTTAAATGTGTGCAAATGTTTTGTTTTAAACATGAGCACAGGCTGTCGCATATGTTACTTTAAATCCAATTAAAATGTGTGATCCAGGAAAAGTCTCACCACTGCACGAGCACATAAAGTGCGCAGTTAATGAGGCGCCGTGCAAGCCAGCCAGAGTTTGTCGCCGCTTCCTCTTCTTCTTCTTCTTCTTCTTCTTCTTCTTCCTCCCGGAGCATTAATGTATTTCTCGCTCTCCTGCTCCGCGCGTCCAAGGATTACAGTCTCATTTGGAGTTAGCTTCTTCCTTGTGTGCCTCTGTCAGCGTACTGACAGAGGCACACTGCAATAAAATGTTAATCTGAGGAAGTTTTTTTTCTTTCCACATGAGAGTTTTAAAACATTTCCCTGCTATAATATGTGAAACGCTCCTCATACTGCGGAGAGATAATTCTTTTTTCCCTTCAATTTATGAATAAGTGACGCCTAAATAAGACGTTAGACCGTCTTCATGTGCAAAATATCCAAAGAAAAATTGCATTTAAATTTCTTTTCACACGAGATATTTTCTGCTAGCGCAGTTATCTGCAGTCGCAGGGCTCGCACACACACATAAACAACATAAAAACACTCCTTTTTCTCCTCCATCGCGCCGGCTCGAATGCGCTAATCTCCTCCCTACTCTCTCTTTCACGCCAGCAATTATTATCGACTCTTTAAAAGGCGCGGGAAAAAATGTGGGGAAAGGAACAAAAAACGTATGACCGACACATCATACAACCACCTGCGAACACACATGCATGCACGCACACACACACACACGGCTGTTCCTCTAAACAAGTTGTAGAGGAGAAATGAGAGCGAAACGACGTGCTGATGGAAGCAGCGACGCGAGGTGAGAGGGAGGGTGAGAGTGTGAGAGGTGTGAGAGATGAGAGCCTAAATGTGAGGGTGGAGAGAATAGAGACGAGGTGACGTATTAACAAGGAGTGAAAAAAGCATCGCTGCATTTCAAGGCTGAGGTTTACTCTTTTGCCGTCCCTCATCTTATCATCTCTCCCTCTCTTTGCCTCGTCACAGTTCATTCATTTGGCCTGGCAGCTTTGGTAGATACAGCACTTGGTCTTTATTGAGGAAGTATTTCATCTTTAATTCCCCCAACCGCTGCAAGTTAGTCAGACTGGACAACGGGATTTGAAAAGTCCCTGGTTCGAACCTCTGCTGGAGCAAAGACATGCAGGTTAATTGACCTTACATTGCCCAGTAACAGCTGGAAATATGGAAAATGTATTGATGTGTAAATAGTATTTCTCACAGCCGACATTTTGACTTGTCAAAGCAGGAAAAATGGCCGCCTTACACTCAGGTAAGCCAGCTCACTCGGCGACACCGGATGTTATTAGTTGCGCCCGTGCTCTTCCTGCTTTGACAAGTCAAATCAAACACCTATCGGTTGGAAGCAGTGACTCAATAATTAATCTCTCCTCTGTGAAGTTGCCAGTCGACCAGCGGAGAAGGAAAAACAACTCAGAGCCAGGGTAGCTGTTTTTAGCATCTTTATGCTAAGCTAAGCTAAGCTAACTACCTTTTGGCTCTAGCTCCATATTTAACGCACAAATATGAAAGTGGTATTAATCTTCTTAATTAATCTCGGCAACAGCAGCCGGTATTCGAAATACCGAGGAACGTTTTATGCTCTGAACTCCTGCAAACTCCAAGTTGTTGTTATTATTATTAGCACATGTATATTTCCATATACTGAACATTGGTATTTTCTTTTTCACCACTATTATTCTTTCTTTTGTGCTGAATAGAAATGCCTACCTGACCTCCGTTAAATAGATTTTGTAGCCACGTATCGCTGCAGACTTTGGGCACACACCTTCAACATGAACCAGCCTGATGAAGTGAATAATAATAATAATAATTCAAATGCATGGTTGAGTGTGCGTTGTATGGCTATTTGCTGCTCTCAGAAGGTGATATTATGGATGTATTAACACATAGTACAAGCACACAGCCTCACTCAGTCTGCTTTTCAATTAAATCCAATACTTTTTTTTTTTTTTTTAGCAAATACGATGAATTATGAATGCAAACACCACAGCTAGCAATAAATAATCTATGCTAATTTGTTCCCTCCATAGATGCCTACTGAGTGTTTTATGCCATTTGCAAACAATGCAAGACTCCATGCTGATTTACACACACACAAATACAAATTGCCATGGCGAGACAGAATTGGCTGCACTGAATCCCCGGGCCGCCTCACCGAAATGCAACCAGACAAAGTCCTCGCCTCACACACACACACACACACACACACACACACAGGGAGAGGGATTCCCCAGACACACATACATCACGGGCGCATAAACATGCATCAAACACACACAGCTGACCACAGCGTGCAAGCATCTGAGGAGATTTATTAACACAAGCGGACAGGAGGGAAGAAATCTGCCTTGCTAAAGGGCCTAATGACCTCATCTGTGGCCGGCAGCCGACGTGACCGCTAACATCCGTGAACACGCGCGCCGCCGGAGGCCCGTCCTTTTCCTGCCCTCTCCAACACTGTTCTCACTGTGTTGCAAGGGTTTAATTTTACACCATGCTACATTGCACCCTGATTAGCAATGAGCTGCACCTTCCTCAGAGAAGTGTCTGTTTCAGCAACAGCGACTGGCGCAGTATTTCTTCAAATAACCTAAAATACACTGCGGCGCGTGTGTGTGTGTTTCTGTCTTTCATTTCCACACAAAACACAACTGAAGTCAACACGACGATGAAGATATACAGGGGAGAGAGACGGGGACGTAAGAGACAGATCAAAAGATGGATTGAGATTTGCAGAGGAAGAGATGAAAAACAGATTATCTCTCTCCGCCGACTGGTGTTTCATTTTTACCTGTTCGCTCTCGTACTCTCTGGATTTCTCTCGCTCTGTTTTCTCTTTCTGCTCGCTGGCTTTGTGCGTCGTGTTTGCGCGAGTGTGTGTTTGTTTGCATGACATAAACCTTTGTGACAGGTCTGAGCACGGGCGACTGATGATGATACCAGCCGCAAACTCCCTTCCCTTCCTTTAGCTATTCTATATTCTGCTTTTATATCAAGACTGTTTCTGTTTTTAAGTTTTTATTCATTCAAACATGAACATAAATTTAAACTTATATAATACTAAACATCGGCATTGACAGACAGTATATCCAACATACAACCAAGCGGCAACCTCGGGTGCTTGGAAATGAAGCCAATATGGAAGTGCTAAAAACGGCAGTTCCTCGAGTGGCCACTTGAGGCTGGCTGCGGAAGTGAGTCTCCATAAGTCCCCATGTTAAAATGTCCAACTTCACGGCAGAAATAAACATGTTTACAGCCTGGTACAAAAAACCAGGCTCTTTAGCTAATTTCCCCGTTTATGACAACTGTGAGTTGGGTTCTGATGATATTAAGGCTTGAAGTTGCACATAATTAAGAGTGTGACCGCTTACATGGACAGGTAAGTGCCTTAGATCCGCTGATGATCCAGGTCTTTACATCCAACATGGAGACGGCCAGCGGTGCATATTTTCGGCTTCAAAACAGCGCTTCGAACACCTGGTGACATCACTCAGGCTCTGTCATGAAACAACCAAAATAAACATTCAACAGCAGATCTTCAAAGTTTCCCGGAGGTCCTAGAAACAAAAAAATACGATCCCATGTCCTCTTAAAGTTTCTATTCTCATCGTTAATTCTAACTAACGTGACTGACATCACTTCCATCCATTTTTTTAATATCTGGAACAACTGTACTCTCAACGTTGACCACCCCAACCTTTAAAACTGACGCTGGTATTGAGAAATATTTGGCACTTTTGGACATAGTCTTGGTGATACAGGTACCAGGTGCCATGCCTAGCTACTTCACTCATGCATTCCAATACTTTCACCCAAAACGGGTGAACCAGTTCATATCCCCAAATTATGTAATTCACTCTGACATTTCCAACATAAATTCATTTCTAGTCATTTCTATGTTACAGAAGGAGTAAAATAACTCACTTATACTGAATAAATTCCCCCTCTTGCCTCTCTCATATGTTCCTCAGGTTTGTACACACATCCTCTAATAATCATAATGTTTGGTAAAACATGTCTGGCTCTATCAGGGTAATCCTGGACTTCCATCCTTGGATTTTTGTCCCAGTTAAATTCGTGAAACAGTCTATTTCTCATCTCCAGGTACGAGTTCCTCTAATTATCTTGTAGATACAGTAAAGAAGGAGTGTGTGCTCCAGTAAACAGGCCAGAAAAGACAGATATGTGCTCTGTGTACCTGCCTCCGAGGCTTTGTGAGTCTACAGCGCTCTTAAAGTGGATTTTCCACCAATACCCTTCAACTTACTTCTGCCCACCCTCTGGCTATTTTATTTATTTCCAATTTTCAGTATTGCGACGTCACAGCGTGCTTTCCAACCCCGTGCTGTTTTCCGGATATTCCTCTGTGTTTTTTATGTTTGTTTTCTTGTTTCTCGATCCATTAGCAACCCCTATAGCGTAAAGCTCCACCAGCTCAGCTCTCCAGGATCGGCTGGAAGAGATATCCATTTCTAGATGTAAATAAATCTGTTACTTCCCTGACAGCACAATTCATTAGCTCTCGCAGCAATCTGTCTGTTCATGCAGAGTGCTTTGACGCTGCGGCAAGTGTTTGTGCAGCAAAAGAGAGAAAGGGTGGCGGTGGCGGTGGAGGGGTGTAAGTGAAATGTGTCAGCTTGCTCTTTGGAGGTTTGGGTGTGATTACAGGAGGGAAATGCTTTCAGAGGACAGAGCAGCATGTGCACGGGGGGTTAACTGTGAGTAATTGCACTATTGCCCGTTCTGTTACCTCATCGCTGGCTGTGTTTGCTGATTATTAATTGAATTAAATGATTTTTTTCTCTCCTTCAAACTGGCGCCGCTTTCCAGAGAGAGTTACGTAACAGCTCAGTTTGAAACGTATACATGATGTGTTATTCACTGCTAACATAATGCTCCATCCATCCACACGATAGTCAACACTTCCAAACAAGGTGCGGGGGGATAGGTAGGAGAGGCGACCATGCCCACTTCTGTAGTGTGTACCATTTCATACCATTGGTGCAGCTTGTGTCACCTTTTATCACAGAGTATCTTTGGTTTCATTTGCCCATCACGCTACGTCACACATTGTCTGATCGGTTGTAGGTCTGTCCACCTCCACATCCAGAGGCATTTTGGTCAAAGTGCATTGATAACGTCCCTTAAGTCCCCCTAAAGTAAAGTGCTGCAAGCTATAGCTGCTGTTAGCTAATGGTAGCTCAGATTGTTAGCCAAGCTGTGTGTTTGTATCACAGGCGTTTTGGACCAGCAGAAAGAGAAGGTTTTCAGGCCCTGGGCGTGGTGATAATGCTGAAAGGTAACAGAGCCAACGTCATGCCAGAACTGGAGCTGGGCAATCGGACAATGTAACCAGGATCAGCCGCCTTGACGAATGAAAATAAGAGGGGAAAATGAGAAAGTGAGCGAGCAAGAAACCACCTGAAGTAAAACAAGAGTAAAAAAGAGTAAATCTGGGACTGACATTTAGTCGCTGGCAAGCACTTCATGAAGACAGACGCCGAGCTGGACTTCTTGCTGTTAAACTAATGAGTAATATTAGCAGGCTGCTACGTCTTATGTTGTTGCACTTGCTTGATGTCTGGCTGTGACTTTTTGATCATGAGTCATGTGTCAAAATACCAATTTCTACAATGTTGCTTAACTTTTAAATGCGGGTGTGGCCATGCCTTGGTTTTGTATCCACAGACCGGAGTTCATGACCTGCATCATGTCAGCTAATGATCCTAACACACTTGTTTAAGGTTAAGAAAAGATGCTGGTCCCCTTGTCCCCTGTCTTGTGCTTCAAATCACTGCTGACCTTTTGAATTATTTGTATTTTTAATGAATACTTTGAGTCGTCTCAACAAAACCATAAAAAGAGAATCATTCTTTAGTCGCCAGACCAAATATTTAGAGGAAAACACGGATGAAAACAGTTCCTTTACATTCCATCTGAATCTTCCTCTGCGAATCTATGGAGTATTTTGGGGAGATTGGGTTGCCATGTTTTATCTGCACCATGATTGAGCACCTCTGCTTGTCTACTGTGCATGGAATAAGAATTTAAAGAGTGAGAGGCACACCGGTTGCACACTTGAAGAATGTGAATAGTTTGGCTTATTTACCGCCCGTGTATTTCAACTCCAGTGAAGGACCACAGGCGTGAACATGGATCTCTCTGAATTCACCACACTTGATGACTGACTCTGGGCTTTTTTTTTTTTTTTTAGCTCGAGCAAACAGACACTACAAAGCTCTTTTTGAACTTGACAGCTGCACAAATTTGTAATTGAACCTCTATTTGCAGTACAACCGAGGTGACATTTAATTTACGCTTTTTTTTTCCCCCCAAATACCGCAGCGGGGAAAATTATTTTTCAAGCACATAAACATGTCACCGTGTTATCACAGGAGTTATGTAATATTTTCATCCTGCGAGCAGAGGTGGCGGCCCTTGAGTTATTTCGGTATTGAACTGTAAGTACATTACAGCCTCGTAATGAGCTTACAGGCATTACACTTATATTGATCCCAAACACTACACTTGCATTTTAATGTGTTTGACCACCAAGCACAATAGATACTGAATCTACTTAAACAAGGTTACATTGTTCAGCTCCTATTTTTGTCCCGTTAATTCCCCGAGCAGAATATTTCTTGCATGATATGATGTTTTGATAATGTTCATTAATTTCTTGTGTTTGCAAACAGTGTTAAGTCGCGCCATGCTTATCTGCATCTCTGCTTTCCCTCTAGTGATCAGATCAGCCCTTGTGATCGGTGAGTTGCAGCCACACAGTGAGAACAAACACGTCTGTCCTGATAAAATCCACTTTGTCACTGTTTCCCTGAGAGGATCTAAACACCTTATCAATGCCAACAACTTTGCCGGAGAGCTACCTGATGCTTTATGTCAATGCCGAAAGAGAGTGGTGGGTGGTACATGTGGAGCCAACAGGATACTGAAAAACTTTGTTTGATGAGGAAGATATGATAAAGTGAGAGGCATGTTATCTATTGTACTGTTATTTAAATGAATTCAGATGCGGAGGGACATGCAACAGGGAAATCTTACATTTGTTGCTTCATATGAGCTCAGTTGTCTTGACAGCGTAACTTGTCTGCCATAAAATAAGATTTTAAATTATGTTGCTGCCACACTGACATGCTACACTGAAACTGGCTCACATTTTATGGGAAAAAAAGTTCATTTTTTTCCTTTGATGTCCTCTGGTTCCTTCGTCTCAACTCTGTGAGTAAACTGCTGCCAGCTGTAGCCGCTGTTAGCTCAGTTTGTTAGCCGGGCTTTTTTGACCACCAGGAAAATTGGGTTTTCCTGCCCAGGGTGTGGGTGAATGCTGCCAGTGTTATCCCAGAACCAGAGCTGGGCAACCAGGCAATGTAACCAGGCTCTGGGCTTCTATGGACATAATGACAGAGGCGAAAAGACCCAAAGAGGATGTTGATGGAAGAAGCTAAAAGGAGAAAAAAATGGGACAGTGAACGAGCAAGAAGAACAAGAGTGAATCTAGGACTCAATTGTGTTGTGTTGTTGGCTGTTAGCACAGTTATCAATTCACTAGTTTTTAATCATAAGTTATTTAATCGTAACAAATACACTTGTAAAGTTGTTTACAGGCAGTGATATTGCACACAGCACCACTCTCATCCGTCTGTTAACATGGAGCTAGCCAGGAGAGGGTTAGCTTAGCATAAGACTGGAAAACAAGGGACACAGCTAGCCTGATTTTGTCTGGTTACAGATTAACAAACAGCATGTAACACGTTGCTAGCTGTTTCCCTATGTTTCCAGTCATTATGCTAAGCTAAGCTAAGCTAAGTATATTGAGCCAATCAGTCAATCTACTCATCTCAGTTCTTGGCAAGATAGTAATAGATGCTTCACAAAATGCTTAACTATTGCTTTAAAAGTAAATCAGTTCACTCTGATTTGATTTTGTCGACATCAATTACCTTCTTCAGAGTAAAGCCTGACCTGCTCAGCAGCATTATTTCACTGATTCACTTTTGGTCACTGCAATCCAGAGAAATGGCAAACCTCATTCATAAAAATCTCTAACAGATGCCATACATTAATTAACAGCTCTGAATGCTCCAACAGCGACTGTAGCCAATAGCATCACTGCTAACAAGGTTTGCAGGGCACCACCGTGAGTGACGGCCAGCTCGAACTCGCTCGTTGAACAGCTGATGGAAGCAGTCCTGAAACACCGCCTTTCAGTTTCCATTAATGTTCACAATTTCAGTGAGGGAATTCATGTTGTGTCGCCTCTCTGCTAACAATGCTGCTAACAACCAAGAGCGCACAATGCAAGCACAGTAACAGCGTTATTTATTTAACAGCGAGCTGGTACAGAGCCCAGATTCTTAGCGTTTATGGACAGCACTGCAGTGTGTTTGTTAGCTTTGATTTAAAACACTGACTTTCACTCTAACTTCTGTTTTTTTTTTAGGTGCCTGTTGACGGTGGTGTCGATGGTGTCACTGCAGCTTAAACCATCAGTCCAGCTGTGCTGCTGAAATCAATGAGATCCCATCAATGGAGCAGAAACCACAATTCTAACAAGTGCAATTGGTTTGTTAGGGACATAAAATGAGGTTGAGACTGAGAGAATGAACAATATGGCTCGATTGAGGATCAATAATGAGACTGTAAAGTGTGATGGCGAGGAACCCCGATGGGAGTGACGCTCAGGATCGGGGCGACATCTCGATACGGCGTCACAGCTTGAACGTCTCCCCTGCAGTTTTCTGTAATGAGAAGGAAGGAAACGAGGAAGCAGCTTTGGTGTTGGGGGGGGTGGCACAGGAAATTGGATGACAATGAGGGGTGGCCCATGATCTAAATTACAACAATTTCCTCATTAAAGATACAAACTGATACTGATTTGACACCTTCAAGCAGTTAGCATGTAAAAAGATGGGCTGTGTCTCGATTAGGATACTTGCGTTAGTGTACTTCCTGGCATAGCGTGCTAATTTCAGCACATACAACGACACGGCAATCTTAATTAGCGGCAACACAACAACTTCCATTAATATATCGCAGTATTCACGGCAACCGCTTTGACTCCAGCAGCTTCCTGGGCCGCCATTTTCACCATGCCTATGGTGTCTCCCCTTCCCCTACGTAGCCAAAATGGTGACCACTGAAGGCGAGAAGGGGCCCAACTATTTGATTGTTATGATTACTACTCTGCGGTACACTGTATGATGCAGTAACAGACAGTGTGAACATACCTATGTACTTAAAATAGCAAGTCTAAGCGTGGAAGAACGCAAATTAAGACACAGTCAGAGAGATATTTTGTCTGTGTGGGTGGAGAACAAAACAGAGCTAAAAGGGAGACTCCCTCCTTTGTGATATCGCTTAATTGAAGAAAACTATATATAGTATACATTATAACATGTTTAAATATTAAATATCAGATAGCATTAGCACTATGAAGCTCACTTTATTACCATTATACCACTGAAGAACAGTACAGGAAGCAGTAGCAGGTTGACACTTTATCCTGTCGTATGCTATCTCGACGTGTCACTCTGCTTCTCTAGCCTCTGCCCCCCCCCACCCCACCGCTGCCTTCGTGTGCTGCTTAAGCAAATATAGAAAGAGACATTTGCTTGTGTGACATGCGAAGCCACGCACAGAAAACCCTTGAGAAGGTGCACCGGCACTTTCAACACACACTCTTACATAATAGATAGAGGCTCTGGCAAAGAGGCGAGGCAGCACAAAAGAAAGGGGGAGACCATTGTGGTGTGTATATGAGTGTGTGTGTGTGCAAGAGAGAGGGTGTGTGTGTGTGGAAGGAGGTGGTGGTGGTGATTTGGGGGGGGGGGGGGGGCCACAGAGAGAAAACTAATTAGCACAGCACTTTAAGCATCACGGGCCACAGACTGCTGCGAGTGGGGACTGCCACAGACAATCCCAGTCAATTTTCCCACTCAGCGGAGAGAGCTGAGGCATGCTCTGACATTGTGTTTTATCTCAGCGGGCCTCTTCACTCATGTCAAGAGCTGGAGAGGGAGGAAGAGAGAGAGAGGTTGTTGGTCAGCGAGCGGAGAAGGGGAAAAAAAAAAAAAGATGGTGAATTAAGAAGAGAAAGAGCAGATAGAGCGAAATGGAGTAACGGCACAAGTGGGGACACAGCTTAGAAGTGAAATGACACAGGAGGGAGAGGGAAGATGAAGAGCTGCAGCACGGCCATGTCTGAATAACTGCATAACTGTTCGAGGGATTATTTTAGATGCAAATGACGTCAAAACATAGATGTGCGACCTGGAAGCGACTCAATCGTCGAGGGCAATCCAGAGGATTGAAAATAACGACCGGCCTTTTGTCGTTTGAACCGTTTGCTGCCACGCACAGTTTGACTCGCGACACGACTCCTGAGTGCGTTTGATGAATGCCGTCCTGAAGCCCCCGCGCTCTGTCTGAGGAAAACAAATAAATACAGCGTTCACCGCGGCTTTGTGAAGGCACCCAGCATACAAGAGAGACTAGTCCCATGTTAGCCCGCATGGCCCCTGTATCTAATCTGAATAAATCATTGTACGAGACAGCCTTTGCACTTTAACAGCTCTATTTTTACGGTCTCCCTGCCATTAGCATAGACACACAATACCCATCTACCCCCTCACACGCTGCAGCATGCATCAGCCCAAACTGTTCAACCACTGGAAAGCATGATGAATATCTGAGGGTGAATTGTTATGATGTGTTCAAAGACACCACCGTGACGTAAAAATATCTAAACAGCCAGGCTGCTGGATGGATTGCCGTGAAATTTGGTGATTGTTGGATTGGAGCCGCCAGCAACGCTTTATAAAAAACAGCCGAGATCTAATATTTCATATAGCCAGTGTTCATACACGCTGTTGTCTCGGTTCATTCTTATGTTTGAACACTGAATACCAAATGCTTTCTTCAAAGTGTAGCAAGACAAATAAAATCCACCCATTGAGTAATGATCTCTATTTCATGGACTATATCTCGCTGTCTCCGCGCGCCTTGTTAATTTTCTTATTTCCAGACACTAATTGCTGCACACAGTCTGTGCAATGATCTCCCATTCATCCCCTGCCATTCTCCATGTGGGGTTGAATAACACAATAAGTGAAAATACAGAAGGAGTTTGGGAGAGTTCACCAAAAAACAAGGATGCTTTCTCCATTTCACACACACACACACACACACGGAGAGAATCTGTTGGAATTCATTAGCGGGTTGCTGATTTATGGCGCACTGTTGTCAGCGCATAATTAGCAGTTGAGGATTGTTTATGAAGGCTTTGCAAGTGGAGTGGAAAGTGTGCAGCGGAGAGAGAGAGGATTGTCGTCCAAGGTCAACACAGGCCGAAGGGAAGGAAGGAAGACGCAAAGCAAAGCAACCGGACCAGATACATTTAACAAACGCTGAAGTTGACATAACTAGCAGATCGTTCAGTTCGATCCCGCAGGTGTAATCGATATTTTCTTTAAATATATCTCATGCTCACAGGAATATTATTGTGTGAAAGCTTGTTATGTTGAGATCAAGAGATAATTATATTGTGCTCACAAGGAAACAAAACAAGTAGTAATTATCTTCACTGGTCTCCATAAGATCCTGTTATGTGTACCAAGTTGCATAATTACAGCCCAAACACAGACAGGGTTACCAGCCATTAAGAAAAAGGCCATGACAATACTACGCACTTGTGTTTTTATGCACCTTTTACAAGAATGTATGGAACTAGTGTGAAGTTGTTACAACAGAGGAGGCTAGGTTACATTTGTCAATGTACTTTTAAAGCTGGTCAATATAATTTCCCATGAACCAAGACATGTTTGTGTCTGAACTTGACCAAATTTCAAAGTTCTAATGCTTAAATTATATATTTGTCATGACGGTGTATGAAATGACAATGTGAATATGTGTTCACCTTGGCCTTATAGAGCTCTACAGCGAGTTTCAGCTCATCGTTTAGCCTCAGTTTTACAGTTTTGGTTCACTGTCAGCACTCTCAAAGTGTAATTTTTCGGCCGCAGTAGAGAAAAAAAGCTCTAAAAGCCCAACGGACACAACCTGCTCAGCATCAAACGGCTAACAGACATAGTAAGCGACCAGCTGGTGCTCACGGTGGAGCGTTTAGGTGTGGTGGAGACCAAAAATGGAGCTAAAAGAGACTCCAATCGATTGCTTTCATGATATTTGGGATTTTTTCTTTGTTGCCTGAAACTGTGTCCTTTATATAATAATTACCAAAGGTCACTTTTAATGTACAACCTGATATTGAGTTCTCAGATTCTCTAATTAACATTTACTCTATTACTACACATCAGATTGGGTCGATCATGTAGTTGGTGGTCAGATTGGCTAGTGGTCTTACCGATGTTGCTATAGGCTAGTATTTTTGGTGCAGAAAGGTCAGTGCATTGATATTTATCCATGCTGTGTATTCTCACTTCTGGCCATCATTATCCGTCTCGGTTCCTGTAACCCACGCACACATCATAGTGGACCACACACCTCCACACACATACACACACAGAAAAATCAAAGGCGTGTTCATCTTAAAAGGAGGCTGAATCTGTGTCTGATCTGATCTCAGGTCAGCCGGCCTCCCTTCAAGCAAAGCATGGCTCATGTGTGTGTGTGTGTGTGTGTGTGTGTGTGTGAGATCAATACCCAGTTACAGGCCGCTCAGCTCCACCCTGCCTCAGGGCCTCAGCTCCAGGTAACGCACACACACACACACACACATAAACACACACAGGTCTGACAGAGCTTTTAACCACCACATATGAGTCTATCTCTGCTTCTGGCACAAAGAGGGAAAACAGAAAGAAAGCAGAGGAATGAGGAAAGGTTGGAAGGCAGTGGGCAGTAACCCCATGAGAAACTAGTTTAATCATATGACCATAGGAGAGAGAGAGAGAGGGAGAGAGGGAGGGAGGGAGGGGGAAAAAAGTAGTGAGCGAGAGATTAAAAATGACAGATAAGGAAACAGAGCGACAAGGACAAAGAGACAGAGAAAGCAGAAAAAAAAGAAAAATGTGCAGATGGCAGAAAAAATAAAGACCCAGCGAAAAATGGGAATTGATGGCCTTTGATTTTTTTTTCTAGTTTTTTTTTTTTTTTTTTTTTTTTTTTTGCTGTCCTTTCTCCTGCCTTAGCATAAATGACAATGTGTCACACGCACCCAGCTGTGATTTGCCAAATCCTGCTTCGCGTTTGTGACAGCGTGCGGAGGTGAGCCTCTTCTTTCTTTGCTGCAGGAGTTCCTTTCATACCTGATAGTAGTGCTGAACTCCTCTGAATTTTTTTTCTTTCTCTCTTTTCTTCACGAGGCTCTTTTATTAGTAACTGTCTGAAAGTGTGGAGTTAGTGCGAGATCTAGAGACAGAAGGGGAGCGTCAGGGGAGGGGGAGGAGGAGGAGGAGAGGGGGGATACCTTTAGGCATCCGCTGTGCTCCACACGTCTTGGCGAGGTGTAAATTGAAATGGAAATGTGATTTGACTTTGATTAAAAACTTCTGCATTTTAATATTTCACATTATCTTCAACCTTGCCCTGTTTGGTCTCAGTGTTTCCCACTGAGAGCTTGAAAAAGAAGCACAGCTTGGGACTTCTTTCAGTTAAGCCTTTTTTTATTTTTTTATTTAAAGGAGTAGTAGACATTTTGGGGAATTGAAAATTATCATGTCAGCCCTGCTGTCGTAAATATAGACAGTTGCATAAGTGTATTTGTTATGGTTACATTACTTGTGATCAAAAACTAGCAAGTCAACAACTTTAACTAACAGCCAAACATCAAGCAAGGTCAGCCAGCTAATATTACTAACAAGTACAACAGCAAGAAGCCCAGCTCGACATCTCAAATCGTCAAAAACGCCTGTGGTACACATACTAACACTCCCACAGTACTCTGAGCTCACAGTCCAGGCAGAACGGCTAACAGACTGAGCTAGCACTAGCTAACAGCAGCTATAGTTTGCACTTTACTGCCTTGCCCTTTCTATTTATGCTAAGCTAACAGCTAAACCATCCACCTCTACCGTTTAAAGAGCTTTAAAGATGGTGATAGGTTCATTTTGTGACATTTACCCATGCTAGCTGTTATTCCTGTTACTACTCTTTATGCTAATCTAACAGTTAAACCGTTTTAAAAGAGCTCTAAATGTTGTGGTAGGTGATTTTTGTGACCTTTGGACAGACCCCAAGCTAGCTCTTACTCCCATTTCTACTCTTTATGCTAAGCTAACAGCTAAACCACCCACCTCTACCATTTAAAGAGCTTTAAATGTGGTTGTAGGTGGATTTTGTGACATTTACTCCAGCTAGCTGTTATTCCTTTTTTTTTACTCTTTATGCTAAGCTAACAGCCATATCTTTAAAATGGCTTTAAATGTGTTGGTAGGTGGATTTTGCGACATTTGGACAGACCCCAGGTTAGCTGTTATTCCCATTTCTTCTACTTTATGCTAAGCTAACATCTAGCTGCTGACATTAAAGACAAATTTTAACAGACAGGTATAAAAGTGGTATCAATCGTCTCATCTAACTTTCACCAACAATAGCTCTCTTTCTGTCCAGGTTACATTGATTGGTGAGGAAACGAATGGGCTTATTGATCAGATTCCCCTTTTGTCATTCCTTTCATGAAAAAAAAGTCATCTCAGATATTTCATCCATCAACAAACACCTTTGATTCCACTCGTGCGCGGCACAGCCCCGCCTAATCAAAACACAAACCACAGACGGATGAAGAGAAATGGATTCAAAAGTCAGTTTCTTCGACGCTCTGCTCAGAACTTATTGATTGCCTTTCCCTTCTCTGTCTCCTACTCTTTTCTTCTCTCCTCTCTCCTACACTGAATTTTGTGAAACCGCCGTAATCACCGGCAATTTGCAGGGCGCCTCGCAGCTGGACTCCTGCCCGCTGCTGACAGAGCGTGAGCACGTCAGCGTGTAAAAATATGTGTGTGTACAGGAGGGGTGCGCACACTCACACACACACACATTACTTTCTGTATGCTTTTGTGCATGCGTGTCTAAAAATGTCTATTTTGGGGAAAAGGGGACTGTCTCTGTTGGATTGGATTTGGTGTTTAGGTTGAGGTCCAGAGAGATTTTTTATATAGAGATTGTTGATTACCTGGGGTGGTCCCTCGACTTAAATTGAGTCTTGGACACACACTGATACGTTTTGAGCACATACACCTTCATTTCTGCTGTACACTTGCAGTAGTTTGGGTCTTTAACAGGGGGTCCGCTACCCTTCGGGGGTCCTCGGAGACAGTGCGGAAGATTTTAAAGTGTTTTGTGTGTGTGTGGCTTAAATAACAATGTCTGAACATACATATTACACATGAATCCAACATATTATTAGATAAATCAACCTAAAGATGACGAATTGTGCAATTATGTGAGCTACCACTGCCCTGTGTAATATGCAGCAGGGATTTATACAGTATATGGCAGAACATAAATGGACTGTACATGGACTGTACTTATATAACGCCATGCAAGGTGGCAACTGCTCATCAGATGGGAGCTAATTCATTCACACACTGATGGCACAGCCTTTGGGAGCAATCTGGGGTTCAGTTTCTTGCATAAGGGCTAAAATGAGCATCTTCCGCCAACGGGGGGTGGGTGCCTCAGTCATAGAGATAGGGTGAGAAGCTCAGATCACCCGGGGGGGAGCTCGGAGTAGAGCCAGTGCTCCTTCGCATCGAAAGGAGCCAGCTGAGATGAGCTGAGGCTCGGACATCTGATTAGGAGGAGACCCTGGAGTGGACCCAGAACCCGTCGGAGGGACTACATGCCATCTAGACTGAGAATGCCTTGGGTTCCTCCAGTAGGAGTTGGAATATGTTGCTGTGGAGAAAGACGTCTGGAGCGCACTCTTAAACCAGCTGCCACTGCGACCCAACCCCAGATAAGGGAAAGAAAATGGATGTCCAAAGACTCGGAGGAGCCAGGCATCAAACCATCAACCTTCTGAGCCACCATACATACAGTAACTCCTCTGCTAAATGTAATAAAGAGTCCCTCCTCCATCTCTTTATCAGCTACATTGGTCTGTTCATATTAACTGTGTTTTTTTCTCTTATCGTGGCGAGTTTGTTTTCATTTCTGTTGACTTGTATTGTTGGAAATACTAAAAAAAAAAATGACCAGCACACTTAAGAGAAACTGTGCTGGTTGATTTCCCTGCACTGCAAGACGGCAGCTGTCAGCGCTGACAGCAAAATCCGCTGACATTCGACGTGAGGGCAAAACTCCTAATGCAGCTCGAGACTCGAGAATATCGCTGGCTGGAGCGAATAGTACGCCCATGTCTTGCAATTTCTTGCCGTTGCCGTTTCCATTTGGCCGGACAAATTGAGAATGAAATCGACAAGAAATTCCACATCGTAGCATGTAATATCATGTAATTATGTAGAGATCATTGAGAGGCCGTGGATTATTAGGCTTTTTATTGTCACGGATGTTGTTAGGCCCAATGCCAAACACGATTGCCTCCCATTAATTTCCAGCTTGGTTTGTATCATTTAATAGCCATAATAAGCAATTTTGTCCTTCTGTTATGACTTTTATTATATATTTAGGTACTGCACAAAGTCATAGAATCAGTGTCGGTCATTGATGCGTCTAATTTTTAATATATCCAGAAATATCAGGTTGAAAAGGCTCGAAGAATGACTTCCTACAAGGATACAACTACCCGCGCAGCATAAGACACCATGACAGCACACCCACCTTTTATTCAAAGGATGCACTCGCAATAAAAGTTTACACACGGACACTTGATAAGACACCTACACACACCATCCAATCTCTTTCAATCACACACACATACGCACAATGGATGCAATCCATTCCACGGAAACATCAATATCTCCGACAGCTGATAGGTGTGATAATAATATCAGGACAGCTTGGCTCTAGACCTAGCTGTCATTAGGAGACAAGGAGCCGTGGAACAATGGGATAGGACCGCACAATTCCCTGTCAGGCCAACGATGGGAAAGGAAATGTGTCTTTAATAACCGTTAAGGTCAATAAAAAAGAAAAAAAAAGTCTTATTTTCTGAGCGTTATCTAATGATACCTCATCTGTTCTTTCACAACAATCATGTCCATTTGTCATGCTTTCACCACCGGCTATGCTTGCACCTTAGGAACAGAGGTACTATAGGAATGAAGGGGAAACACAGCAGCTATT
The DNA here is from genome assembly GCA_028641955.1 of Protonibea diacanthus. NCBI lineage: Eukaryota > Metazoa > Chordata > Actinopteri > Sciaenidae > Protonibea > Protonibea diacanthus. Next base: position 7,213,505 of record CM053998.1, read on the forward strand.
AGCAAGACCATCCCTGAAAAAAAAACACACACACACACACACGGAGTCTAAGTGTGTATGCTTAAGGCCTTCGTTTCATCTTCCACACACATTCCCACAATCCCAAGACACAACGCGGTCACCCTGAACCCGGCTTTTTTCACACCTCCCCCCCCCCCCCCCAGAGATGACAAGGGCGTACAGTATCGGCACACCTCTCCAAAAGGCGACAAAAGAGGAAATATTATGATTGCTAGGTGTGCGTTGGTTATTCATATTTTTCTGCACTCTCAGCTCAAATGCTACCGAAGAGAAATGTTCCTGTGCACTTTTCATGCAAAATATATTGTCACTGTTTATCCCAAAGTCCTGGAGCCTTTAGGTCTGCACTCAGAGCACTCTGCTTGGTCCCAGCAGGACTGGATGCTTTTTGGACATCTATTTTTGTGTCATTTCACTTCGCTTTAAACTGAAACGGCTTTTTACACCATCCTGTTATTTGATTTTTATTGAGCTGAATGTGAGTTGGCGTTGGTCTCGTTTTAGCAATGCAAGAGGAGGACAAGCCACTCACGTCGTGATCTTATTCCTTCTGTTGCCATCTTTATTTTTTTGTATTTGTTTCCTGTTTGGGATTGATCTAATGGTGGCACCAAAATTAAAGGAGGATTTTTATACAGACATTCATGGTCTCCAGAGGAAAACAACCTCTAACTTTGGTGTTCCCGCGATTTTTCCTCTAGCTCCTCCATAAAGTTGACACTTTTGGTTTTTAGTAAGAACAACTTTTCAACAACTATTGGATTATTCCCATTAAACAGATATTCGTGGTACCCAGAGGTTGAACCCTGACAACTTTACGCATTTTGACAGACAGTTTGGACAAACGCTAAATATAGTGCACTAAATCTGGAGTAAATTTGGGCACAGCCTCAGTCTTAATTCCTAATTAAGCTAGTAAATCTTGAATAGTACTGATCACATGGCGAATCATAATACAGTTGGACAAATTTTGAAAGTAAACAATTCAAAAAATTTAACTTGTGTATGAAATTATTTCTTATGGAGGATGCACATGTTGTAAAAAATCATCTCCTCATTAGAAAGCCAGCATATCAACTCTAAAGCAGAATTTTATTTTATTTTATAACTTTTCCAGTTGCAGGCAGTGTAACACTAATATGTCGACCTATATCTTTAATTTTTCAAGCACTAAATCTATAAATAAAATTTAACAATACACTACAATACCCCAACAAGTTTAAACGTGCAAACAACGCCATGCACACAAGCATTGCAGAGCTTCTTCACAGCTCTTGAGCTTGGGATAATGGCTTTTATCAGACACCAGAAACCTCACTGCACACACACACAGACACACACACACACACACATATACCACACACTTCTGATTTATCGCAAAGCTATTTTTAGACGCTCACAGATCTTCATTTAGTATCAAGAGATGAGCTCAGATGAGTCTCAAGGAGGAGCCATTTTCAACTGAGATGATTTTTAGACCCACATGATGAATAATTGGACGCATCAGTCTGGGAACATGAGAGGGATCAGTTTCTAATTTCAGCTTATTTACTACGCCGTGTTTATAGTACGAGTGCAAATGCATCTTTAAATAGAATTTATGTTGAGGTCGGCTTAAAAATAGATATTATTACTGCTCGTACATCACGATGCTAACAGCCTGAGTACATACATGCAGCCACACTCTGTAACCAGCACTATTTTCTGATAGTCCCATCAATCAGAACAGACAGACTGATGCTAGCTGAGGCTGTACCTTCACTCGACCGTGTGCGCGTGTGTGTGTGTGTGATTTTTCTGCGTGTCTCCAAGACTGACAGGGTTCTCAACACAGCACAACGTTTAACGGGAAAAGCGAGGAGGGCTCGTGACAGGTTGCAGCGGTCATGGTTTATTTGACAGGCACTCCCCTCACAACCGCCGTCAAGCGACTGAGTGAGTGCTGGGAATGATGGCTGACATTCACCGCAGAAGCTAAGCAACAGCCCAGCAGCACCTACGTTCCAGTGAGATCTCAACAGGGTCAGCTGAGCCAGTGATTGGTGGGTTACATGAAGTTCAAAAAGGTATGAAACCTACTTTTTTTCTGTATTCTCGTCCAGGATGGTTTCATTTCTGTGCTATTCTTTCCACAGCGGGTTAAAAACTACACTTCTTTATCGGTTGCAGTTGCTTATGTCAAATGTCAAACTGATGCTCGGATGCAGTATTACTTGATGCATACAACATGCAAAGGGTTCAAAGATGAAGCCTTTCAGATGTCAGAACATCCCGTTGATCTTTTTGAAGGCTCCACATGCTTAAAGATACCTCATTTGGAGTCGTCTTGAGAGAGAAACAGTGATTCTCAACAAAACACATCGTGTGTTTCCCTGCTTTGTTTTCATCATAAAATATTGCATGAGATATAAGGCACCCGCTCATCAAAACGTTGCTCTGTAGCAGCTGGAGTACCTTTAAAAGAGGATTTCTATCGCCAACATTACATGTGCACATCAGGTGATTGTACATCTATTTTGGGGAGCTTCCATCACTGTACGAAAGCACAACTTTCTAACTTTATTTACTGATTTTGGTGAAAGTTGAGGTTCAAGCACCACCTTTGAGACCAACAGGGAATACTGTGACATAGCACTACTGAGGTGTTGTACAGACGTTCCTGATGGAAAGATTGCTAAGTAGCAAAAGGCTAACTGTAGTTAGCTTAGTCAGCCTGGGAGGCCACGAGCCAAAGCCAGCAAGAAAACCACCTCGATAGGCAACTATATTCACTGCCAGACTGGCCACCGCGGGTTGTGTTCGGTCCAAGGTAGCTCATAGCGCTAGGTGTAATGCAGACTCGCCTTTGGTGGCTGTAAATGAGAGAATACAAACAAATCCAGAGCTTGCTCATCAAAATATCAGTCAGCCATCTGTGACACATTTAAGATGCAGTAGGAGATTAATTACTCTCATGTAGCTTTGTCTTCAAACATACAAGTACAGTACATGTTCTTGGGATGGTTGAATTCGTGTGTTTTGGTATACCGCTGCTATCATGCACAGTACCCTCTGAGCTGGTGGTGTCCATTTTCATTAGTCCTTTTCTAAATCAGATATAATTGTCAGACCTTCCCAAAGCAACAAGAAGAAGTTGCACTTGTAATAATGAAGATATGATTTTATCCAGGCTGTTCATGCGCGCTCACTCACAAATCGAGTGTCATGAATAAACGAGCCTCATAAAAACACAGACTCATGCACACAGAGCTGTTGAATCGAAACATGCTGTTGCCATTGCGATGTTGAATACGTATTTAGCAGCTTAAAACTTTGTTTGCTCGGTACACAGTGAGCTATTTAAAAAAAAGAAAACACTGAAGTGTTGTATGGCTTTCTTATTAAGAAAAAAAAACATTGAATAAATCTGTTTTAATAAAAGAAACGTGTACAGACATCTGTGCTGAAACACTGCAAATATAATGAGGAAGGAAGGAATGTGTTAGCATATGCTGCGCTGCACAATACATAGTCATGACCTACTGCAGTTTGTTTATAGTGTGCACCATATAGCTCAGTTAGGTTCACATGCAGGAGCATGCTGTACTTTAGCTAATTAGATCATTTAAGCTGAAGACAAACACCAACATATTTCTTTGTTTAGTGAACCCTTTGGCTGAACTCTCCTGCTGAAATGTATAGTGCGGCAGACGGTGTGCTTCCAGCCCAGACGTGTTAAACAACTCACAATTGAATATAAATATATAATCAGCTTCCATTAAAACACTGGCACTCCAGAGAGAATGAAGAGTGTGTGTTTGTGTGTGTGTCAGATGACACTGTGTGTACATACGTTGTTGGTGAAACACAAAATCATGAATTATTACAGTGGATAAAATCGCGTGAATGAAAATTATTGAGCTCAAGACTCTTCTTCCAAGATCCGAAAACAAAGTTTAAGTTTTTGGCAAACATAACAAGGAGAAAATCAAGCTAGCAACCCCGGTGCGCTGTGAAGTGAAGCCAAAAACTGCAGTTCCTCAAACGTCCACTTGAGGCTGGCTACGGAACGAGTCAGTCTCCATAAGTCCCCATGTTAAAATGTCCAACTTCACAGCAGAAATAAACATGTTTACAGCTTGGTACAAAAAACAGGTTTGGTCTCAATAACTAGTGGTTTGGCCCTGAACACCTAGCTACGCCCCTAATTTCACTAATTGTTAATAAAGGGCTGGCAAATTAACATTTTTACAACCACCTGCCTTACCTGCATAACCTGGTGTGTTATGTAATATTAATATCAAAAAGCAACACAAATTAGCAACTGATCCACAGCTTCATATCAACACAGATAAAAAAGATATCGCACGGCTTCCAAAAATAACACTGATGTTTCCAATGACAAATCTCGTTAGCCATCAAGACAGCATCCCCTTCCCGTAATTGGAGCCTTGCTGACGGGCAGTCAGGCATCTCCGCAAGATCAGCGCTGTGGACAGTAATCATGGCGCATGCTGAGCTCCAACAGTTAAGGCTGCTGGGATAAACTGGAGGCTGATACAACAGCAACCAGATGCAACTGAACTTTATTTGACACCGGGGAAGTTTTCAGTTTTGTTGTAGCTTCGTGACTCAGACGCCTCCAGGAAGACAGACAGACTGCTCGTGTCAACTATTTTTTTTTGTTTGTTTGTTTGTTTTTTTCTTTTTCAAATCTGTTCAATTTCATTGTTTGTTCGAAACGGTGGAAGAGCTTTATATTGATGTGGACAGCCATGTGATGGGTGCATGTGGGAATGCTAAAGAGACCAAGAGGCTAATTTTTATTTGTGGAGAAATCCAAACGCTTGCTAAGGTTGCTACACTACGATTAGACAATCTCTGTTTGGGGATGTCTTTGTGTCGGATTATGAAGAAGCGAGGATTCCTCTCAGGTGGCAAGCTTGACTACTGATTGTGGGACACTCATGGTCAGACGTATTCTTTATATGCATCTATATGAGAAAATGTTTGGCCTGTCGCACCTCACGATTTCCATATAGTTACCAAGACTCTGCGCTGGAGTGTAAAAGGAGCAGCCTTTGCATTGCTCAAGGGCACGTTTGCGAAAAAAAACAACAACAAATGGTTACTCACTTCCTCCCACGCAGGTTTCATACACATTCCCCCGTTTGCAGAATGAGCGACATTCCAGTCACAAGCTCCCCTGACCTTTAAGCTTCTCCTGCAGCCACTTAAAAGCTTTGCTTAAATGCGAGCGGGCGGTGACCTCCCCCGTCACGCCGCCCGCCAATCATACGGCGCATTACAACAGACAGATGTTCAATCGGCCGACGCGGCGGCTAGTGGCGTGTGCAGATGTTACCTATGCCCGGGAGACGCTGTGAGTGGCAGGTCCAGATGTTTGCAAAACACTTAGGATGCTAATCAGTTGGAGATGTTGCAGATCATAAAGTGTGAATGAACACACGGCCGGCCGGGGAGTTCTATTAATTACATGTGATGGAATTGACATGATTTGATGAAAGCTTCGTTGTGTAATTATAAACACTGACACAGAGACACACACACACACACACACCGCAATGATTTCTCTTATGAGAGGTACCTGAGGCGCCATTGCCTTCCTCCACAGAAGACACGTCGTCATGGCAACGGGCTGAAGCGGCAGCTAATGGCCTTCTTATCAATTTAAATCAAATGACTCCCGGGCAAAACAACCGCCGACTCCTCAACCTGTCGCTCCACAGAGGCGGATGCAAACGTGGCTCCATTGTCCGCCTCAGTGTTTTGGAGATTTTTACGCAAATGTGGCCTAAAAAAAACACTATGATTAACTTGTTCATATATGCTCTGAGTGTTTATACACACATACAAACATACTCCATCATGTTGGCAGGTTCATAAGGAGATTTCAGTTTCCTCTCCATCTCTACTGGACACACACACACACACACACAAACAGAGCCACGTCCCAGAGGAATCCATCTTCATTTGCTGTATTTGAGAGCAGCCCTGAGATTCAACTCTGTCCTCCTTCATAACTCATCCTTATGTCTCCAGATGCTCCTCACTGGGTCTACTGTCTGAGCACAGCAGAGCAACGTTTCCCACAACCAATGGCAAGGACACAATCTTCACTCTCAATTATTTCCCTACAGATTAAATAAGGAAGCCTTTTTTTATGATAAGATGTGGAAGAAAAAGTATTGCCTGATGGTTTTAGGTATTATCTGAGGCTGGTCGGGCAGTGTAAATGTCTAAATATAAGAGTTAAAGGGCCAGTGTGTGAGATTTAGGGGGATTTATTGGCTAACTATTGAATGTACTAGTCATAAGTATGTTTTCATTAGTGTATAATCACCTGAAAATAAGAATTGCTATGTTGTTGAACCTTTTATATCTATAGAGGGAGCGGGTCCTCTTGTATGGAGTCTGCCATGTTTCTACAGCAGCCCAGAATGGACAAACCAAACACAGGCTGCAAGAGGTGAAGGGTGTTCAGTTGGTTGCAATTTGGATGTTCACTGCTCGATCCCACTAAATCTTACACACTGATCCTTTAAGATATGCTGAGACAAAAAGCTTTGCTTTGCGGCGTTCATGCAGAATGGGTTGTTCGTCCACTCCAGTCAATGTACGGTAAGTAATGAATGTACTGTGTGTGTATATGTGTGTGTGTGTGTTTTAAATCCAGCCTTTAACTGCACACACAACTCACAAGAAACTTGATCTTGTATGCTATAATTCACCTTTTGTTCTGTTTGAACACACAGGAGGCAGCTCTAATGAGGCGCAGCAGTGTTTGAGCTAAATGCATGCTCAAAATGACAATGTTGACATGAGCGTGTTAACATTAACATTAACGAACTCTGAAGCAGTTCATGAACTGAAATTTTTACCTGAACGTGGTGACAGACATAGATAGCAGCTGGCTACAGGACGAGTCAGTCTCCATAAGTCCCCATGTTGAAATGTCCAACTTCACAGCAGAAATAAACATGCTTACAGCCTGGTACAAAAAACAGTTTTGGTCTCTAAAGCTAATTTCCCCGTTCATGACAACTGTACTGAGGGTGAATTTTTATATAACTCACCTGTTCAAATTATATTAAGGCTTAAAGTTATGCACAATTAACAGGGTGGCTGCTTTGATTGACAGGTAGGTACCAACATAACGGTGCCACAGATACGCAATCCATTCTTTCAACTGTCACTCATAATTAATAAAATAACTATAGTGTACAACAAAGCTGTCCACCGAGAGTCTTACCATTTTTTGTTGAGAACCTTTAGTCTGACTTCGAGGCCCAGTAGTCTCAGTACTTTGCCCTGTTCACATGAGGTTGTATTTAAGCTAAGCTCACCTAATAAACTCAGTATCACTGCTATCTTAAAAAATTCTCTTCAGCTCATTCATACATGGATTAACATTCTCCCATCTGGTTGTCATTAGTCTTTGGAAGCGAGTATAGTTAATTATAAATAGGTTGTCTTTGTAAAGTACAGCTCAGTGTGTGTGTGTGTGTGTGTGTGTGTGTGTGTTTGGACGGTGTTTGCTTGTGTCTGTCTGAGCGCACACAGGCAGGTGTGCTGAAAGTGATTAATACTTTGGCAGACAAACAGCCGAGAAGCAAAATTAGATTAGAAAGATGATATTTTCAAGCTGTGTACCTGCTTTTTTCTCTTTTTTTACCCCCCTCATCACAAATAATACCGTGGCAGAAATAAACATACAATACAAAGGCAGTAATATAAGCACATTAAACCAGTGTTAAATGATGTAGAGAAATTATGCAATATTTAAGATTCTGAGCTAATATAAAAAAAGAGGACGGGAGCAGAGATGTGTTTATATATAATTCAGAAAACCGGGGTGGGCTAACAGTTCTGAAAGCATATGATCTGCTGGGGGATTTGGCGGGCTAAGCTAAGCTAAGCTAATGCTACGGGCTGCACTAAGCCGACTGGTAATAAGAGAGTTGGTAGAGAGTAATCTGTCAGTGTGCCAAAGTGGCCGCTATCCTGCGGGAGCTCATTAGCTTAGCATTGTGCCTCGGCGGTCCTGCCTTGAATGAATGAAAGGCAGAAACTAGCGCCGGTCGCGTCGCCTCCCACACACATCATCCAGCTCTCTCTCTTTTTTTTAAGCCTCTCTTCATTTCCCTCTCTTAATTTATAGTTTGAACATGACACGACTCCTAAAAATGTTGCTTCCCAAACCTTACTTTCGTATTCATCGGACATGATTTAAAAGTCAGCCCACTAGAGTCCATCAATGAGCCAAACAGCCCTTTTAAAAACTCCCAACCTGGCCCTCCATCAAAGAGATTCCCCTCTGACTGAAGCTACCGCTCTCAACTTTCTCTTGCTTTAATGCCAGCTCAAACAGAAAAAAAGAAAAGATTCCCCAGCCTAAACAGATTTCTTTTCCTTTTTGTCAAAGCTTTTGTGCACCATCTGCTTCTCCCTTACAATTAGACTTCTCTGCCTGACAGCCGGTGAGACGTTTACATCTCCATTGTGGAGAAATGTGGAGCGGCAGCGGAGCTACCACTTCTCGCCTCTACGAGAGACAGGTGAGCCAACAGTCTGGGGTTCCCGTTAATAGACATGTGGGGGTGAAAGCCAGCAGCTTCTCAGAGGAAACGATGCTCCGCCATGTCTCGGTGGTGCTCTCTGACAGCAATGAATCAGCCCCACCTGTGGAGCCTGATATATGGACTTTAATTAGAGCCTTTTTAACTGAGATGTCAACTGCGTGAGGCCGGTTATTAAGACGGGATTGCCTGCGCCGCGTTAATGATAAGTAATGAGTATGCAACCTCGGTGGAAATCAAGATTCGCTCCTGGAATCAGGTTTCCTCTTACAGGATGTGCTCTTTATGACACCGGGCTTCAAAATAAATGACGCTTGGTACGTAGGCGCAAGATACAAACGCTTTCGCTGAGTGATTACCCGACATCGAGATGATACCATGGGGAAAAGAAGAAGAAGAAGAAGGGAAAAAAAAGGCACACGAGAGGTTTGAAAAATTAAAGCGCATGGAAATATCATTTTTATGAGCTCTGTGAATGTACACCTCCATTATTTAGCAGTTCTTGGAGTGCAGCGTAACCGATCAAAGCCCTCGTGCTTCCACTGTGGGGAATTTTTAGCGCTCCAGGAAGGAAAGTTGTCGCTGGATTCCTCCCATTGAAAAAAAAAAAAAAGGCTTTTGATCATTTACGATCACAGGGTGGCATGCATTATTCTGTACCACACACACACACACACACACACACACACACACACACACACATATCATCTGCACTACAGCAGAGCAGATAGATTATTAATCATAAGAGACTGGTGAGTCACTTTTGCATGCACGATGGGGGAAAGGCGGAGCAATTTGTTCACCCAAATATGCATCTACGCAAACACACCAAGCAAAATGACCTCACGTAAGTCATAACTAAGCAGTCCATCACTTAGGTTTCGTGTTTAACCAGAGAGAGACTGCACAGAATAGTACAGAGGGGACTAAAAATCCGATGAGCAGAACCCATCACGATCAGCAGGGGAGGATCCAATCCTCTCCGACATACTTCACTTGCATTTCCGCCACAAGCCGAAGCTGTCAGATGTTGCGCACGCTGAGAAGAAGGGAGAATTTGTCAAAGCTTTGCGGGGGTAAAAATGCAGAGAAGAAGAAGAAGAAGTAGAAGACATAAAAGAGGAGGAGGAGGGGAACGTGCGGTTGGTTGCGAAAGAGAGAAAAATGGGGGAAGACTTCCTGTCAGTTTTGAGCGCAAGCTGAGGTACAGTGGAGGGACACGCACCCTAGAGGCGAGGATATCTTTGAAGTGCAGCTACATCAAAGCGCGCTCCCTTTCACACTCATTTTTAATCTCTGTCTCTCCCCTCCAGTCATCGCTCCCTGTGTTTACTGCTCCCCCTCAGTAAACGAAGAGAGTGACTGACATACATGCTGAAGGCTTTGTCGACCTGGGGCAAGCGGAAAGCTGCACACCTGAGCTCCAAGCTCATATGTGTGGGGCCTGATTGTGGTGGAATAGCACTTTTTTTGGACACGAAGGGAAAGCCTAACCGTAACCAGATTTTATGTAACTTTTATGGGTGCACTGCTGAGTTTTTGTAAAGCTATAACATGAGAAATCAAAGTTTTTGATTAGTTAACTCAAATAAAAATAATATTAACATTTCTGCCAACATACCAACTTAGATTGCCTACAACATAAACTTGCTCAACAGTATCAATAGTGGTGGTAAACTTTCTAAAACAACGTTTCCCAGAAGCCCAAGAGCCTGTTGATTTATCACAAATTTACAAGGCACAGCTGAAAGTTGTAAGATGCAACAGAATTATTCCCCCTTTTTTACATTTAAATAGCAGAAGGAGCATTTCAAGCAGCAGCAGCGGACAGGCTTAGTTTTGCTGTCCTGTCCATTGGTTTAACTTCTTCGTCTGCCGCTGCTGTAATATAGAAGTCGGACAGTACACCGTGACATCACTGCTGGGTGTGGTCACAGGTTCATCCATCCATCATCCATCATTTGGAACCATTTATCCTCATCAGGGTCACGCCGGGGGTCACGGGTACAATACAGCCCATTCAACCAGCTGAATACCCCTCGCCTCATCTTCATCCATTCTTCAAAACTCAGCCCTCTCTTGAGCCAGTGTTTGGTTTGTCCATTCTGGGCTACTGCAGAAACATGGTGGGTCAACATGGAAGAAGACCTGTGACATCTAAAGATAAGAATACGGTGTGTATATCTTTACCCAAAACATATTAATGTTCTAGTTATTTGACCATTAAGTGTGAGTACACACAGTGTTTTAGCCACTCATAGCATCGCAGCACGTGATGGGAATTGTGGCCAGTGTGAAGGCCAAACTTAAAACAGACACCTGTTCAAACATGAGAAATAATTTCATTTTTCCTTGAAAATCCTACGAAATAAAAGCTCCAGATGATCCTTTTTTTTTTTCATATTCAGAAGCTCTTTGCACGCCTGCAGCAGGGAATGATATACACTGTGATTCCTGTTATCATGACCTCTGACACTCATTTGAATTCCTGTAGGTTGCGTACAATTCAGACGCTTCATCTACACGGGCTCTTCAGCCCGGCGGATTGTGGAGCTGAGAGACGCGAGCGGGGATGTTTACTGATGGGTAGAGAAGGGAAATTATGAGACACACATGACCACATCTATCACCCCCATGTGACCGGCCGTGAGTTGAATTCATATTATCTGGTACGCCTCGTACAACCATCTCATAATAAACCACGTTGATCTCACACACACACACACACACATTTATTCATCCATCTGGAAAAGAAATAATTACAATACAGCTGTACTTATGGAGCTTTTTAATCGACAGACATGTGAAGCATTCATTCAAAGCTATCCTCCGTCGTTCCCAACAGGTTTTTACCAAAGAATTATTTATTTTGACACATCTTTGACCCACATTATTTAACCTCAATTCCCAAGTGGAGACTTGGATCCAAAAAGGAACATACACACTGTTTTTTTTTTTTTTGTTTCAACTAAAAGACAGCAGCAGGACTAGAAAGAGACAAAAACAAAGCATTTTGCTGCAGGAAGGAGAAATGACAGCAGATCTCAAACACGATGTACCACCCGCATGTTTATTGGTGAAATGTTACCGCCACCTGTACACACCTAAATTTAAAACACACAGAGAATTACTTTGCAGTTGAAGAGGAGGGGTTGGGTGTCCTCTCAAATGCATGAATGTTGAAGGCTTCTGTTGCCACATCCGTCACGCTACCCGGACAAACATATGGCGGCGGTACGAGACCTGTCAGCGCAGAAATATATCCCCAGATGTCTTTGATACGCTGTACATCACAGTTTAAATGGCTTCCTTTCTTTCGTGGACGCTCTGAGTAAAAGATTCAGCTGTGATTTATCTCCTCTGAGCTCAAGCGATGATGGGAGATTCACCTGTAAATCACGTGCAATTGGTTTGATGGCGCTATAGCATGCGCCATACCTTTAACATGAATCAGCATCAATCAAGCACCAGATATGACACACACACATTTGAGCACAGAAGCACGACGTTACCTAAAAGAAGTGTACATAAGGAGCAGGATGGTGATGGTTTCTATGTCCTCAGTGATATATAAACACCTTAATCCAAAATTTCACCACCAGATATGACTAAATCTTACACACTGTACCTTTAAATGACTATATATAATGTGAAAGTAGCACTTTTGTCACTTTTAGCTCTTTGTTTTGGTTCTACGCTAAAAACAGAAACTTTACCGTCTTGGTTCACTCTCACCACTCTCATCAAACATGTTTCCTACTTTCTGCCCGGCACCAAAGTGGCAGGTGAAGGAAACAACTCGTTAGAGCACATAATGAACCATTAAACCAAAATATCATTGATTTTTTTTTGACATTCAGATTGTGTTTGATCATAGCAATGCTAGCATCTTGGACGGTGTGTATTATCTTTCACTAATTGGACAGTACAAGCATGCACCATCCACCGGTATGACACAGGTGCTTGTTTGCAGTGCAAAATTAGTTATAATAATTAAGTGCCAATATTAAACTCAGCGAGTCTTCGCTGAAGAGCTTGGACGTTGGGTTATTTGTGCAGCCACCGCTAACAAAAACAAAAAAAAAAAAGATAAATAGCTATTGAGAACCTTGCAGATTTGATTCAAAATCGAAATCTGGACATTCATATCAGCCAGCAGTAAACGGTGGAAAGAAAAGACTTTTGAAGTTGCTGTGGAGAAGCTGTTTGCCTGCAGGTCTGAGAGAGAAGAAAGATGAGACAGAAAACTGAACAGAACATAAAAACTCTAAGGTATGAGTGTGACTGTGGAACAAAGACACAGCGGTATAGAGTTAATGTATCTGTTCGCACACCTGTGAACTAATACTATTTAAAACAGGAAAGTGAGATGAAAATTGCACCATCTGTTACATCATGGAAGGTATAATTTGTCAGGTTTTACTTGAAATTTAAAAGTGTAAAGTCTATTGTTAATGAATTTATTGTTAAGTGTCTCCATTCTTGGTTAGTTTCAGCCTTTTTTGTTTTGTTATCCATTTTTAGTATTGTTTATTCTCCATCCATCTCTTTCCTGCTGCTTATCTGGGCCAGGTCGCCGTGCCAGCAGGCTAAGCAAGGTAGTCCAGACGTCCCTCCCACCAGCGCCAACATTTTCCAGCCCTTCCTGCTGGATTCTGAAGCGTTCCCAAGCCAAATGCCATATATAATCCCTCCAGTGTGTTCTGGGTTTACCTCGGGGTCTTGTACCAGTTGGACGCGCCAAGAAAAGCCCCAAAGGAAGGTGCCCAGGATGGCATCCTGACAGATGCTCGAATCACCTGAACTGGTTCCTTTCAATGCAAAGGAGCTCTGTTGGCAATCTCCGCTCTTCCGGTATCTATGTGTTACCATCTTCCAAGAAATTGCCATTTTAATGCCGTGATTCACCTTCCCACGTGCAAGCGTTCCATTAAAACAAGCCTCTTAACCCCAACCACCAACATTATTTTGCAAGGCCACCGTCACTGTATCCTGGGCTTGGTGCCACCCAAGATGACTGTGATTGGTTTAAAGAAATGCGAGCAACTCCACAGTCAGCTCATTGTTGCATGAATCTATGGAGGCCTTATACTTGTATTGTTGATATTTTATGTCACTGTCAAAAGGTTCACTAGGAGCCATCAGGACCAATAAACCCAGACTTTTCTTTCTAAAGTCATACTTACATCAGCTGACATGATTAATTATCACCAGATGGAGGGTCATATTTCCTGTCCTGACATCATATTAATCCCACGAGACAAGAACGGAGAATTACTCGGCTACCTATCATCATTAGATTAATGTGACAATAGGTTACGGCAATGCTGCTGTCATAGTTCTGCTCTGTAAGCTCTCCGGTAAGCTGAATTAAGTCCAACCGAGTGCTGAAGAGTTCCTCGTATTCCTTTAGTTGCCTCTGTTCCTTCCACTTCTGAAGTCGGACAAGCTGTTTCGTCTTTTGTTTATGTCAGCAGGATGGCGGGAGCATCAGGGGATCCATTTCCACAAGATTAATTCTCTGAAATCATGAGGCATGTGACAGGATCTGCTCACTGAACACGACGGAAAAGTTCTAACGATACGTACCCTTCTACATTGTGGATGATTCGTTTTTTCACCGTTTGAATTGTCGCTATCCATCTGTCGCTTTCTTTGTGTATAATTTAACCCCCATGTGCCGTTCCTAATTACTCATCCTTTTTTTTTTTTTGGCAGCATCCCTTCATGCGTCTCTGCGAGGCCGTTCTGCCCACAATGCATCGCCATTGCGTAACTGCGTTTCCTAAAACAAACCTATGCGAGTCTGAGCTCTTATTGGATATGACATGTTAAAGCAGCCGTATTTCTGCTTCTGTTTTTCACATAAATAATGCAGCGTAGGACAAAAGTATCTTCGCTAGGCTGTTGAGGGCTTCAGAAGAGGATGACATGACGGGGAATGTGAAACTGCATGCATACAGTACGTTTCCATAGATGGGTTAATAATCAGGACAGCACATAAGCAATTACAGGATTTCTCCGCTGCTAGTTAAAGGTTCACAAAGGGTCGAGCGGAGGGCTTTGTTTTTTTATGCACTGGAGGATATGTGGCCATTACTGTCATCCCTACACTTGGCAGCCTGACAGTTTAAATTGTGGAGAGAGAAATAGCAACTACATTTTACATTATTTATGCTACATTTCCTGGCGGTTGCCTCACACACTCTTACGTTGTGTTTAAGTCAGTTTGTCACTTTCCCCCTTGCCACTTTTTGAACAAGAGCCGTTTCACTCCCAACACTTCCTCCGAACACCCACAAACACACACCTGTGCTTTTTTCAAGCTGATCCCGGGAATATGAAACAAAGGAAAGATGGCAGGCTGTCCACTCTGGAAGACATCTTGGTAAAGTGTGATCTAATGAGGAAACAGGAGCTACCCTTCCCTTCTCATTCTCTGTCTCACAGCTCACTGGTGTACAAACTGGAAGAACTATACAGAACCAGAACCCAATTACCACAACTGTCATGGATGCTATGCAGTTAAAGCTCCTATGTAATACAAGCAAACGGAAAAAGTAAAGTATGTGGGACAACTCAACATGGGCTGAACACAAAGTTCTTTCATTTCATCTTCATCACTGATTACTGGCATTTATTTTTATTGTACTTGGGAATATCAGTTATTATATTTCTAAAAGGTTTCCTTGGTATTTTAGCAGTGCAGTGGTAATATTGTGTAACTTTTGAAATGGTGAATTATTTAAATAAATTTAAATAATTTATAATTGGAAAGTCACAGCAATTAGTTGTAATAGTACAGCAGAGAGTTTGGGCGACTAATGGGAGATATTTTGAGAAGAAACATATTAAAGTCGAGATTAAAGTTGTAATTCTGAGGAAAAAAATCATATCAGAATAAAGTCTCAATTTTATGAGAAGAAAGTCATGATATTATGAGAATATAGTTGTAATTTATCAGGAAGATGTCAAGATATGAGAATAAAATTGTATTTATGAGAAAAAGTCACAATAATACAAGAATAAAGTTGGAGTTCTATGAGGAAAAGTCATGATATTGATGGTATGATACGATTATTAAGTTCAATATTCAACCCAAAACCCAACCCCCCCCCAAAAAAAGCTGTAATCAAGACATTTGAACATTAATGAGGCATATTCCATAAGACTGGAACAGACACAGATATCTGCAGAAATTTAACAGTCAGAAAAGCACATGTGTTACAAATAACAATGTTCTAATTAAGAGTTCCCGTAAGACATCAAAGTATGACAACATGAACAACACCATGACCCTGAAACTGAAGCAGCTAAACTGAATTCAGCTCATCATTTGAATCTTTTTCTCCTGTGATATGTCAAAAACAAACACGTCAGCTGCAGTCTTATTCTCCAGTATTCATGACTCTGACAATGACCAGCAGACTGGAGTGGTAATGGACATTTGGCAGCGATTAAATCATGACATTTAAGACTCTAGAGTGAACGGTGGAAGGTGCTGTAGGAAGTCGCTTCTCCTGTTTGTTGAACCAACAAACTTCAGCTAATTACGAAGTGTTGATTTCTGCTTGAATGTTCCAAAAGAGCTAAATATGACTGTTAAATCAAATACGGTCCTCGCCGTGGGTGTTGTGTCTGTGTGTATACGCGCATGCACGTTCAGCACACAACAAGCACATGCTTGTGTATTTGTGTGGTTAAGTCTGCATCGCAATCACTACACCTTCACTTTCACCCACTTGAAACGAGCGAAAACATAGATTCAAATCAATTACGCGCCAAAGGTCACAGTGGGAGCACAAACAAAATTGCTAATTGGTGAGCGATGAAAAGTGCCGCGGCTGACGTGGGCAAAAATAGACGTAAATAACTCAGCGGTCCTCACCTAGGCTCTTGTTTGGCACAAAGGTAATGATGAAATTCATCTCACAGTCCCAGCGACCAAATATAACTGGAGCGTCTTGGCCGGTGCTCGTTGTGGTGGAGGATTCACACTCCGAGGGAAGTTAGCAAGAGGAGTGGGAGGGGATTTGTGCATGTTGTGTAAAAGTCTGTTTGAATCTGGCTCCAATTTTCTTAAATATTCTATGTTTTGGCTTCAGATATTTGGCTGATGATCTTTTCAGAGTGACTTCAGACGAGTGAGCAGCTAGGATTTAGTGTTAATTCAAAAAAAACGTCAGCCTACATTGAGACTGCTGGAATAATGTTAAAACTTATGTGTACTTATGTATTGTACTCTGTATTATAATACAGAATACAACCTTTTTTCCTCAGATATCAAGACAAAGATTGGTGTTGTACTTGGAATTTGACTTGCTCGTGACTGACACCTGCCTTTTCAACCATATTTGTGTGCAGTGATCCTCATACGGGGGGGTGGAAGGTTCCCTGTCACCTCTTAATCCCGTGTTTTTCTGGTGAAAGAGTGAAAGAGCGAGGAAAACCGTTGTTGTGGAGCTCTGATTGGAATCCTGTCTTGGCTAATAGCGGGATTATGTCTGAGTCCTCCTAAGCCTGCTCTGCCAGGTTTTTTTTATTTAGTTATATCCCGGGTATCTCCTCCATTTTGTGTCGAGTGTAGTCTCTCATCGGATACGTGAACGTAAACATTGTCTGGAGGAGATACGGAGGAGGACAGATGCGTTCATAGAAAAAAAATGCCTGAAGCTTAAAGTGGACAAATCATTTTTACACATCACGATCAAAGAAGTAAGAGCTGCTCTTGTTTATTGACTGTAGATTTTTCACTCATGAATAAACCCAGTGATTTGCAAGGTGCCAAAGTTAATCTACTTTGCATAAATAAATTGGTAAACAGCATCTGTTTCTTATAGGAGCCTGAAATGGAACTCAGGAAATCAGAAAATTACCTAATTATTCATACACTACTGACAAACGTGAACGTGTAAATGAAATTACAAAAATTAGCTCTTTCTTTTGAGGCAAATGAGACGTGCGTGTAAAGGTGTCAAGGTAGCAATAGCTCGAAAAGGACTTGTGGTTACACAGGCAATCAGTGATGTTATAGCCTATACGGATTCATTTAATGCCCTATGGAAATGAACAGAGGAAAGAAATGAAGAGAGTCAAGAGTGCATGGTCACAGTCGAGTGATGCCCCAGGAGCAGGTTGGGATTCAAGGACATGTCAAACAAAGATCATATAGAGTGTGTCTCGAGTGTAAAATGTACTGTTTTTAGCCATGCCGTCTTCTGGCAGACTGTCAGTCCGTTGATTTGGACTGAAATGTTTGAACAACTGCTGGACAGATTGCCGTTAATTTTCTTTTACATATATTCATGATCCCCAGAGGATGAATCTTAATGACAATGGTGATACCCTGGCTTTAATTCATCTTTTACAAATGAAATTCTACCACAGATGCTTTCTGTTACAGACTACTCTATATTTTGAACATAAAGGGAATTTATTTGACTGCAAATATTACGGTTTATATGGATTTTTATTAACTGATACAGTTTTTCTTACTTTTTCTCTCATTTGTCTGATTTGATAAACACTTAAATAATCCAAAGACAACAAAAGTATGTGGACAATTAAATGTTATAACTCAGGAAAGCACTTAAAACTTTGTATTTCTTTTAATTTTCTTTACTGTTTTTTGTCATTTATCTTTCAAACCTTGCTATGTCATGGCATTTAATTTGATCAATAAAGTTTGTGGGGACAAAAGTAATAAATACTTTTGCAACAAACAGCTTTTTTTTAAACTGAAAGCCTGAATCACACCATTGGGACATTGTCCAATTTAAGGTACATGGATACGTGTAGCTGAATGCCCTTGACTCCTGATAAATCCAGTTCAGAGTGGGCATTGCAATTAAGGAGTTAATGTAGTGGTACCAATGGGCAGAACACAGAAATAGACATTCCCAACTGTCTTCTCTGACTCTCATACCCCCCATTCCTTTCCAGCTGTTTCACAGAAACAACCATCCATCACCGGCCATTTGTGAAGCGTGAGTGTGTTTGTGTGCAGAAAAAAAAAGAAAAAAGAAAAAGTGTGTGCATGTGGACGTTTGCCAAGTGAACAGCTAGTGTCTGTCCTTTGTGTCTGTGTGTCTCCCAGGTGACACATCACATCTTGTCACCGCGGTGACTCACATTCGCTTAGAGTGGTCGCGGGTTTGAGGGACAGGCGAGGACATGCACGTGCATACATGCCAATAAACCCCGACAACTTGCAATCATTGTAAACATGCTTGAATGCACGCATGTTGACCCAAAGGTGTTTATTCGCACATAGGGTAACCAATGTGGATGCTAAATGATTTAAAGGGAAGGTAAAGTTGGACACACACGCTGGAACATTATCGATTTTTTACGGTTTTAAGCTATTTCCACAAAACATGATGCCAACAACCTGTGTAAAGTGCATCCTTTGGAAAGACCGCGGTGCATTAATCCAGTGCAGGTGCACTCATGATTAACGGACTGGGGATTATGAGAGGGAGCGGAACATTCAAGTAAAGAAAAGGTCATAACACTGTTGGGAACAAGGCTCCCGTCCTCGGTGCTCCTTTTTGAGCCTTTCCGGGGACTGGATTTTGTTCTGGTGCGAGCTGGTGGCTCTGCAGGCTGCTTTTAAATGGGTCGGTGTGAGCCTGCAGAGCCCTAGAGTCATCCTCAAGACCTGCAGCAGAACAGTAAGTCATCATCTAGTGGCTAATTATCTTATCTTATGTAAATAATGTGTTAAATTTGGCATTTGCCAGGAACGGGTTAGATAAGTGCTATTTGAATATTACTGTGCATTTGGTGCAGCTGCTGCCTAAACGTGGTGAATATCAGCAGCAAGATTTGTAGCGTTTTGCAGTAGTCGGCCGTCATTTATGGTGCATATTGATTTGGAACAATGAGATAAATTCACACTATAGGCCTGATCTACAAATATATGTTTTGTATTAATTGTCTAAGATGTGGATATGTGGAAAGATGCGAGAGATGTGGCTGTAAAAAAAATTATGTAATGATGTAAAAAGCTTATTTTCATCTGTAAGATGCCAAAAATGTTACATGAGATATTAGCCAAGGGCTTTATGCATCTATAGGCTTGAGTCCTCTTTTATATGATCATAACTTAAAAGCATTAGTGCAGAGGCTGAACTTAAGGTTCAGGCAACAGACAGACTCTTCATCAGATTCAGAGAAATGCTTGCTGCTGCCCGCTAAACACTGAGACTGAGAGGAGGAGGAGGAGGTGGTGGAGGAGGGTGGAAATATATGGTTCAGCGTTTCCCCCTCACAAGAACAGCACAGTAATCAATTCCGTTTAGTACAAATCCAATGCACTTAAACTTCCAGCGCGAATAACCAGAGGCTGCAGAGCAGAGGTACATTTATCGATAAAGCAATTAATTCAAACTCCTCCTTCTCCTCCTTCTCTCCCCTCCAACCCATTCCTCGTCATCATCATCCTCTGGGGCTGCTGCTTCTAACCCCCATCCCCGGCAAATAACACTCAGGTAGCCGTTACTACAAAAAAAATATAAAGTAACGTTACGTCTATCAAAAGTAAACAAATGTGTCTTCACAAACTTTCATATAGCAGCAACACCTCTTGTGTTGAGCTATGCTAGCAACAATAACGTTAAGCTCGTTCATACATTTTATTTACTCAGTTTTCTCGTGATAACCAGCTAATTTCATTTGTTTTCTCGAGCAGAATTTTTTCAAGATCTCGAGAAGTCTTGTTATTTCAAGATCGCAAGGAAATGATCTTGTTATCTTGAGAAAATTATCACGTTATCGAGAAAAGAAGTCTCGTTAGCTCAGGAAAATTAGCATGTCATCTTAGCACAAAGTCTTGTTATCTTGAGAAAACGATCATGTTATCTTAGGAACACAAAGTCTTGTTATCCCGGTTTCTTGAGCAAACAAATGTAGGCTAATTAACTTGTTATCGCAAGAAAACTAAGAAAATAAAAACTATGAAAGCATGACTGCTTAGGGCTTCCAGAATTTTTCTTATTTTAGCTAGCTTATTGTGAAATGGCGGTTAGGATAACGTTAATTTTGTTGAAAACAAACTAAAGAAAGTTAAAACACTTGAAAGTCAAACAGGTAATTTAACTTGTTTTCTTGCGATAACAGCATAATTTTTTCAAGATCCCGAGAAGCCTCATTATCCCAAGATTGCCAGAAAATTATCTAGTTAACCAGATGTCTCGTTAACAAAGTCTCATTATTTTGAGAAAATGATCCCATTTTCAAGAAAATAAAGTCTTGTTATGTCGAGATCCCGGGCAAATTTTCCCATTATCCCTAGAAAGCAAATGTAATTAACTCGTTAAGATGGACCTCTTAGGCTTCCGTAGCTTTTCTCATTTTTTTTTTTTTAGCTAGTTTTACGGTAAAATGGCGGTTAGGAAAATGTTAACAAAAACAAACTAAAGAAATGTTAAAACATTTCAGATAAATTAACTAATAAACAAACAAACAAATAAAAAGCAAACGTTAAGAGACGTTAACAATGTCTGGTAACGGTCGGACGACCGTTACTTTTGACTTCTACGCTCGCGGTAACGTCACTTACGGCCTCACGGTGCTGACTTCGCGGTCCCGGTGCAATTTTAATTTAGAGACGGTGGGTGAGCACCAGTCTGCCCACCGGAGAGGAGGGAGACAGGGGGGGAGGAGAGGGAGGAGAGAGAGAGAGAGAGAGGGAGAGAGAGAGACATAAAGAGCATCCAGAGAGAGGCACCTCCGTCAAGTCACACCGAAAAAGCTACGGCACGCCCGGATATACACCGTTAGCTTTCAACGTAAAAGTGCTAAACGTTTGGACAAGCCAGGTGAGTATACGGAGATAATGTGCGTAAATAAGCAACTTTAAACGATAAATACGTTGTTTTTTTAATGTTTACAGTCGAAAAACGTATTGTTTTTTCACTTTAAAGCGTCTGTGTCAACGCGAGTGTTTTATTTTGAAAATGCCAACCGGTAGTGGTGCTTTTATTTTGCCGGGCTTCACACTCTCCATCGTCTCAGAGAGAGCTCGGTACGGCTCGTAGAGACAGCAGGATGCCAAGGGGAGCACTCCAACACACGGCGTCCGTTTTACCGTCTCCCGGCGTCGTGTCTCGGCCACGGCAGCAACTCTGATGGGCGTTTTTATCTCCCTTTTACCGTCCACGACGATTGGATATTTTCGGAAGCCACGAAATGAAGCGAATGAATGTGAGCAACAAGAAGTGTCCTGTTGTTGTGCCTGTCTCCAGCATCACTAGTAGTCAAGTCCTCCCCTTCTCTCTGTGGATGCGGTGCCTTCAGTGATGTTTAGTTGTCTGTAGTGGACTACCCCAAACTTCCCCCCTTTTGTTGTCTTTTTCGAGGTTTTCCGTCTTTGAAACAAAGATTTCAGGATAGACCAACTCCGGAAAACCAGCGACTGTGTGACACATCCTGCTCCTCTTGGCGGAATAACCATTGTTAGCGCGGTTATTCGCCTTTTACAAGCATCTTCTCTGGGGTGGGAATTACGACTGATGCTTGCCTTTTGCTCGTCCATGCCGAGTTTTGTATCGTCTCGTTCTTGTTTGTCTGTTTGTCCCCCTCCACAGTGGCATGAAAATTCATGAATGCGTCCAAGGACATGTATACAAAATTACGCATGCACCATGACGGTAGTAGGCTGTGCGTAATATCCTATTATTATATCCCTTTACCACATGAATGCTGTGACAGAAACACATTGTATGTCATTCCTGTGGAAGATCCATCACAACTTGATTGGCGTGTGTGTGTGTGTGTGTGTATGTGTGTGTAGCATGGGCGTTAAGAGGATGGCAAAGTGGACAAACACCCCCTCCCCCCAAAAAACAGGAACAAATCATAAAAAGTCTGATGTTATTGCATGATTTTGTCCCGAGGAATGTGTCCAAAGTTAGCAGCAAATTAAAAACCAATTAGATCCAGCTCCTTTGCCATAATTAACGCCCCATGTGTATATGTGTGTGTGTGTGTGTGTGTGTGGATGGATCAAGCGGGGAATCTGCGCGCAAAGCATGCCAAGTCCATGTCCATGCGCCGTGCGTGTTCGCCCCTGGTCGCGCTAACGTGTGTGTGTGTATGTGTGTGTGTGTGTGTGTGCAGCCACGCTGGAAGTCGCCCCCCATGTGGCCGTCGGGAGTGGGGAGCAGGCAGCCCTGCCCGCGGGAGTCGGCGCTGCGCAGGGCGGCCATCAGCGGCAACATCAACGCCCTGCCGCCGCACAACGTCCCCACCGGCCGCAGCGTCCGGGTCTTCATCTGTTCCAACCCAGACGGTAAGAGTCAGCGTGATACAGCCAAACACACACACACACACACAAACCCTCAAATTACACACACTGTTTGTTACTTATGTTTTGTTGTGGCTCATATTCCAAATATGAAACTAGACCACTCTTATTTTTGCACCCAGACTTCTTGGGTTTCAGTTTTAGTTGAAGTGTAATGATTCATAAGATTCATAAGTTGTGTAGTTCTCATAAACAAACCATAGCTATCACCTGTTAGTGCTGTAAACATCCTAAAGCACCCTAAAGAATAAGGCCAGTGTGCCTGCTACTTTCCAAACACGTGAGCTTGTGAAGGGAATTCGCCGGGCATCGTCAGCTGCGACATTTAAAGGTCTGCTTAACCTCATGAAACGTCTAGAAAACATCCCCTTAAATGAGGGTTACATCAGGTCACGTGACAAAAAAACAAACACATGATTTATTCCAACATCAGATCGACACAGCGCGTGGTGTGAGCAGGGAGCAAGAGGAGTCGGGTCGTGAGGGAGACACCCAGTTGCAGCTCTGTATTTGAATATGCCCTCTGGGTGAGGGGGTAAAAATAGGCTCGGTAAAAGTGGAGTAAACAAGGCGAGGGAAGTGGAGTAGGCTATGAGATGGAGATGGAGAGAGAAGGAGGGCATGCCAGGATTAAAAAGGGAGGTTGCTCTTGTCGATACATCACTGTCATTTGCTCGCCCTCGCTGAGCAAATTGCTTCGGACCGCAAGAAAAACAAAGAAAAAAACTCGAATTGACCTCAGATTATTGCACCGTTACGGCCCCCTCGAAGTAGACGATGAGAAGTCTGGCTTCGTTTAGCCACCTGTAGCTGACTCAGTCACTTCAGAGTGTCCCGTCGCAGCGCCAGTGTAACGCTCCGACCTGCACGTGGATGGAAAAACGATGAGGGGGGCTCATTCTGGAGTAGTTCTTTTCACACCGTCGGCACAAAATGGAAAGACACACACCTGAGCCGTGAAAAAAAAGCTAATTATGAGCCGGCGTTTCCAGTGAAGCGAGATGCTGGTATCCACTGCCTGATAATGAAGCCCGTGCACTCTTGTTTTACGCTGCCGATTCACCTCCAACAGATCACATTTGCGGCGTTCTTTGCGTTTGTTTTGGACTCTCAGTCTGTTAGTGTTACTCAGCTTCAAACTGTACCTGCAAACCTTTACGGTGCGGCAAAACCTCCACCTTTCTGCTTCATAACTGTGACCCACGTCTGCCCTCAGTCCTGCTGCAGAGCCTGTCCCTCCGTGTTCACTAGAGGGGGCTATCCATGCACACATTCAATGCACATTCACCTGTATTCTACAGTCAGCCTTTCGGCATTTCACATTTAACACGCGTCCTACTTCATGTGCTGTAAATTAGCCGCATCACCTTTACCTCGACAAACCCTACCCCTATCTAAATATACGTCACAGCAGACACTAGAGAGGTGAACGGCGCTACACACAGTCATAATCGCGCCATCACAACACAATAACTGCACTGGGGGAACTCTCCTCTCCGCTTTGATCTACAGTGCCAGGAGTTTTATGCGCTCTGGAGTTATAGCGTCGGGCTCTGCTGAAAATACTGACCCAAACGCCCTTAATCAAAAGCACACAGACAACCGCGACGAAGAGCTCCCACTGCACTGCCGCATATTCCCCCTGGCGGAGTTGTGTTGTGTTTGTTCGTGCCGTGCGTGTTCCTGCGTAAATCGCAGCTCGATTTTATCGATAACTCGGAGTGATGTGAGATGTTGCGTGTAAAGTTCCAGCGGTACATACACAGGTGCGCTAAAGGTGTTTGCCAGAACGTGAGCCAAACAACTAATTTGAGTGGATTTACATCTTCCTTCCATGATGTTAATGAATCACTCCAGTTCTTGGCTCAGGTGGATGAATCCGTGTGTGCGGCCACAGTCGATCAATTAAAAAAACCTTCCACTATCTGTTCTTGCCAGCAGCCAGACGGTCGCGGCAAACCGGAGAAAAAAGCCCAACGTGATTTATTTTTGTGTGTACTGTTGGACGCATTATGCAGCCTTGTCTCATCTGTCAATATGTGTGTGTGTGTGTGTGTGTGTGTGTGTGTTCGCGGAGACCCGCATAAGCATATCAAGACAACTCCATTACCTTGCTGTAGTCACCTCGGGGGGAGCTCTGTGCAATAGGCAGCTATTTGTATGCAAGCTATCACTTAAGCTGTTTAAAGTTGATAAAAGCACCAGGCCTCCGGGACGTGATGCGTGAAATCATCTATCCCTCCAATGCGCCATCATCAAGGCGACAACGGAGACCACTAATTATGTTACACTTCACCACACGTGTTCAGATTTATTGTATTTATCTTTTTTTTTAGTGTGTGTCGTGGTTTTTTTTGTAGCTCATATTTTCCGGAATTCAACAGCGCGTCCACCAAAGCAGGGAGGACGGAGGGAGAGATGACAGGTGGAGAGGCTGTGTCAAGGGTGGTTTTTGTTTAATAAATTGCTTCTCGGAGGCCGTCGAGTGCCAAAATCTTTCAGGGCGAGCTCGCCTGCGGCATCACGAGGTTTATGACGCGTGCTCGAGAGCTTATTTCTCTCCCTCTCGTGTCGTCCCCCCCGTCCCTGCTTCACTGTGACTGGTTTGGCAGCAGCTTCTTACTGACCTCTCTTTGAGTTTTTCCAGAGTGCTGTGGAGCAATTCTGCACCCCCAGGACGCCGTTCTGACAAATTCAGCAGTTGCCCTCGCGCTCTCGTCCAACTCCCCGGGTGTTCGAAACCATTTTTGCGGAACACACCGTAAAAGCATTTTCATGAGGGAATGATGGCGATGATAGCCAGCAGCCCACTAGATACACCTGGGTAAAATTACTCAGTGATTATCCACTTATAACCAACATAATTAACCTAGAGAAAACTAGTGTGGTCTGCAAGTGGTTTATAAGTAATGGAGATTTTATTTTTATGTGCACATCGAGGGCTCTGCTGAGGGAGAGATTGGGGGCGTAATACTGATAATAGAGACTGAAAATGAACAAAATCTTACCGGGACCTTCAAGTGAATGTTTCATTCAATGCCGCCCTGGAAGATATATTAATTTTAACAATATCTGTATATCTTTTTCTTTCAGTTTCAATGTATAAAAAAAGATATACTGATGAAAAAAAAAAATCACCTGAATATTTAACACATCTCCAACAGATAAATCCTCCTTGGATTATAATACTAATTGTCCTCTTTTCTCTAGCCCCTCCTCGGCTGTAGCAAGGACACAGACAGAAATTAAATATCACACGCAGAGATTAATCATCCTACAAAAGGGCAGTTTTCAAGATTAAAAAGGAATACTGAGGATTATAAATTAAAGTGTTATGATCTGGTAATGAGGTTCGTAGTGAGGCAGCATCAAATAGTTATTAATGGCCTTTGATTACAAATCGATATCGAAAGGAGCCTGTTTATGTTACAAAAACACATTCATCACTTGGTGTGTTTGTGTTTTCTGCTCACCTGCGATTCTGTATATAGTCTGTACAGCCTGCATCAACCAAATCCACCTGCCAGCCCGATATGTCAATATGCCGTTATTATTTCTGATTATGTGACGTCTGAGAGCTTCAAACTATAGCTTCAGATTCACTGCTGTTTGTTGTTCAGGTTATAGACTGCTGCCAGTGCTGCAACAGAATACAGCTCGAGGGTTGTCAGATTGTCAGGTCCTCTTTCACTCTTCATTAGAAGAATCCCACATTTTACAGGAAACAGACAGACCTGGCAACTCCACAGCGAGCTCACTTCTGTCGGGAGGAGGAGATTTGTATTAAACTACAAGATAACATGTGGTGTCCATGGCTACCTAATGTCTTTAAGACAGAGGACAGTCTCCGTGATCTTGAGAGTTGAGTCATCTTGGTTTACTATGATTGGGGTTGTAAAATATGTACTGTGTTCCCGGCATAAATGCGAGTATTTAATGCCGAAGGCCTTAAAAGCCTTACAAGAGGCTTTTGAGACGACAGCTGCTAGCACAGGTGTTACCCAATGAACTTAGTAATGAACATAGTACAAGTTGGGTTGCCCTGCTTTCAATCAAACATGATGTAGGCTGCTGCCAAAGAGATGAGGAAGTCCCTATCACCGTGTTTTGTTTACATTGTTGTGTTCCCTCAAAGCTGAAAAGGAGGGATTATAAAGTCAGTTTTTCTGTACGAGCTACTTGTGCATTGTCAGAGTGTTACCTACAGTAGACGATGGTCAGCGTCCCAGTTTGGAGATGCAGGCAAAAGTCCCAGCAAGGAAATAGAGCAAAGCACTGCAGTGGACAGGGTCAGCAGAAAAATGTATTTTAGCCTCATAAGAAAGGGGCCACCTAAAAAAAAAAATCTATCCATTTAAGTGTAGGCTACAGTGAGCATGTTCTCACTGCTTCACCTTGCCATCAGACAGCTTACATTGTCTCATCCGTAGACATATTACACCTGCAGATCTGATGAAAGCGTGAAGCGTGCTGACCAAAGTAACGCTCGACTGTGCGTAAATACCTCATGCAACCCCACTGCAAAAAAAATTCTCCCTTTAATATCAAGTATGGATGGTGGCACAATGACCTCCAGTGGATTCCCTTCATCCTGATTCAGTGGTTTTCAGATAACCTGTAGGGTCCTCCTGTGCTCAGGAAACGCAGGAACATCTGGCCTTCATGGATGGCTGATTAACACAGCCCACAATTTGCCTTAAGCGTCTTCCAGGTCATTCGGTATCGATTTGCTCACTGACTGTGCGTTTTCATCATTGAGGCTCAGGTTCAGATCTGCACATTAGAGGGTTTGTTTGGTAGACTGAGTGACATGATGTTCTCGAGGAACAACTGTGTTACATGTTTTGATCATCTGTGGTCTATTCTGGTGTATCATACACTTAGTTTCAAGATGTTTTATTGTGAAATAATGATGTAATGATGAGATGTTGCATGCAACAAGACAAGCATTGGCCATTGAGAATGGCTAACAGCCAAAATAACTGCTAGAAAACATACCATAGACATGTGTACCCAACCTTTTTGGCTTGTGGCTCCTTGTCACAGTTTACATATTGATGATTCTTGTTGATTATTCTTTCACAACTTCTCACATTGTGACATGTGAATGATTTTTTTAGTGACCAGAAGAGGTCTAAATGTCCAACTTTTACAGCAAAAGCAAAGTTTAGAGAAAAACCGTAGAGTCTCTCGGGTTGGGGACAACTGTGCTAGACCAGTCAACCACCAAGATGCCCAACTATGTATATCAGCTTCTGTGTGTCATCCACACATGATATTGTTTCATATCTTTGTGTTGGATCTCTAAATTTGAAGTATTTAGCTTGCTTAACGGGATAGTTGATTTGTTTTTTTAGCCTCTATCCCGACACAGTTAAGGTGAGAGTTTTGTTTGTGGTGCTCAAAGAATTGACACATTTCCAGTGTGTTTTGTGGGTTACTCAAAGAGAGTTTCTTGGGTGTGGAAACACCAGTGGCAGATATGTCAAAAACAAGCGGGAAGTGAAGCTGAAAACTGCAGTTCCTCAAACGTCCACTTGAGGCTGGCTACAGAACGAGTCAGTCTCCATAAGTCCCCATGTTGAAATGTCCAACTTCACAGCAGAAATAAACATGTTTACAGCCTGGTACTAGCCTGGTCTCTATAGCTTCTCTGTTCATGACAACTTTACTTTTACACACAATCTACCACACACACTATGTAGCATCCATGTCAGTGTGGATGACCACTGTTTCACAACATTGTTCTATTTGCTAGGACACTTCTTGTCTTGTGGACTCGCGCTCTCTCTCTTTTAATCAGACATCTCTAAGTAGTTGTGCATACCAAGAGCCTCTGGAGTGTCAGTTGCTGTAGCTTGATGAGAGGATGATTGCTTTGTCAGAGGCTTGTTGATGAGAGTCGGAGAGGGCAGCTGTAGAGTGACCGCTATCTAGAATGAAGGAATGACCACGACTGGCTGAAGCAATGTCAGTATCACTAAATTTATGGTGCTGTAACGCTTTTGGTTTAGCTTTTTGGCTTGTCATCCACAGATGCTTTAGTAGGCAGTAGTGCTGAGATGGTTTGTTGGTATTGGTGTCATTCTTCAAGCAAAAATGGCAAACAGTCTTTCAAATGTGCTGCTTTTCTCTGTTTCATATCGCCGTAGGTTGGATATTTTAGGCGTGGACTGTTGTTTGGATAAAACAAACAATGTAGAGATGTCATCTTGGAAATTCTGATGGGCTCTTTTCAGCTATGAAGGCTAGAAAGAAGATGAAATAAACAGGAACATTTGGCTGCATTTCTTTGTTCAACTGACCGCCCATGAGTTCCCTAAAGGACGAGGGAGGAAGAGAGAACAGAAAAGGAAGTGAGGAAGAAAAAAAAAAAGCGACAGGAGAGAGCTGACAGGACATATCTGAAAGGGAAGATAGATCGGTCGGCACTATTGAAATGAACAGATTGGAAAATTGGAGGGAGGGACACACACAGCGAGAAAGAGGGCGAATGTAACATCCAGTCTTTGTTCCTTTGCATGTGGGTGTGTACACAACAGACACACACATACGTCAGGCTGACATAACACATCATCATCCCACAAAAAAAGAAGAGAGAGAGCCGAGAGGCGTCTTACCGTTATCAGCACAATACAAACAACAACACAGTTTAGTCTGTCAGGTCACATTGAGACAGCAAGATGCAGATTTGGATTCAACACTTCCCAAACACATGAAACAAATTCAATCTAAAGTCCATAAACGCTGCTGTTTTTGCATTCACGTCGTCACCGTGCAATTATTGTACTGTAATGTATCTCTGGTGGGACGAGATGAGAGCTCCACTGATGCAGCAACTGCCATTTATTTCATTTGCATACTATTACAGCTGTTTGGTTTTGATTTGACATTTTGCTCGGGGTAGCTGCGGGCAGATAGCATGTACGGTTACGGCCCAAAGCCTTACTAAAGATAGACGAGAGAGCGATACGTCAGACTAAATTTGTGGGCTCTTCTATCTATTCGCGGCGCGTACGTAGGACACGGTTAGCGGCTGTTTGCGCGCCGTCCGCCATGTGTGTGCTGAGCTTCTTCGTGGTCACACAGGGAGCCTCTCTCTCTCTCTCTCTCTCTGTCTCTCTCTCCGTTGGGCAATGTTCTGTTTTTAACTATCCGTCCACACCCTTCAGAAAAAGAGAGGGAGAAAGAGACTGGGCCTGTCCAAATAAATTACAGTAACCATTTGGAAGATAGTGGAAAAAGAGAGGAGAGGAGGAAAGAAAGTGGGACACCACAACATGCCGGGGGCTCTCACTCTGTGACACTCCGACTGTCCAATATGATCACTGCCTTTGTAGTGCCGGAGAATCCCGCGTTCTTAAACAGCTCTGTAATCATTAGCTTAGGAAATAGGAGTTGCATATTTCCAAATTATATACATATTTATAGATACGGTGCGTTACTAGCAAGAATTGTACAGGAGGTGAAACAATTTGTTGATGACTCGAACTCAATGGTAGGTCGCGTCTTCAACGCCGTGTTGGTTAAGTCTCCATGTGACTTTAAACCCCACCAGGGGTGTGAGCGTGCTCAGATTTGATCATTTTTCTCTGGTTTATGTGCTTCTAAATATGTAACTTTGTTACGAAGTTAAATTGTTTCCCTTTTGGCTGTTTTTACCATCGGAAGTTAGCGCAGGGTGTTTTGCAGATTCTCAATCTGTGGTGGTAAGTGGTGAGTCCCTCTAGTGGTACGCGGAGTAATCAACCAGTTTTTAAATGTAAAATTTTTAAATAAAATAAATTAATGTACTTCTAGATAGACATAGACAGTGGTTATGTTCACAGCGGTTATGTTCAGCACAAATAAACACTCCCAGCGACCTGTTGTATTTTAAGCAGGGTTAGGGGTTAGTTGGTTGGTACTTAGAGAGCCTGACATTTTCTGAGGTGGTACGCAGTGTAAAAACATTAAGAGCCACTGCTCTATGGCGTTTCTATGTTTGACTTCCTGTCAGTTCGATCTGTTCTGCTGCGCTGATTGACACAAGCTGCTCATGGTGTCCATCAAAAATAGAATAGCTGCGTATTCTCGGTGGAGCCGATCATAGAGAGATGGTCTGCAGTGTTTCCGGTAGGGTTTCAAACATTTAACAGCTATGATTAGCCCCGGTGCCGTACACGGAACGCGTTGTATCTATGCCTCGTAGAATTTAGCCATACTATTTTGAGTTCAGTTCAGTCATTTCTTTGCTGTTGTTCTCTGTTACATACGATAGATACCGAAATATATTTTAGAGGTTTTAACTATTGGTCAAACAAACAAGCAAATCTTACAAAAGGACTGGTCAGTTATTAATCTTTAGTCATGGCTCGAAATTTTGTTGAATTTGAGTTTTGGATTGTTAACATGAGGAAGGAAGCTTCTTTGCAGTGATATGAACTGAGGAAATCCATCAACTTTGTTTCATTTTGTTCAGAAAAGTAAAAAGAATTTGGGCAATAAACTCAACAAAGTATTTACCTGATGAATAAATGTATAAAGGTTGAACCTTAAAAAAGGTCACAACCAGCTGCTAAGGAGTATTTCAGTGCTTTTGGCTATGAGAGAATATCAGTACCATTTTCATGTCTGAATACGGAGGTCTACCACAAAAGCTTTATGCTATGCTAAGCTAAGCCAATCACCCCCCGCCTCTAGCTCTGTACTTGGACACACAGATATCAGAGTGGTGTTGATCTTCTCATCTAATGCTTGGAAATTAAATAAATGTATTACCCAAAAAGCTGAACTATTTATTGAATTTATTCTGTCAGTAAGGCTTGATGATGATAATTTTCATGTTGCTCCTGCTCCCATGAGTTTAACATGTCTTTGTTTTGTCTCCAGACACAGAGGCAGAGAGGAACGCACTGAAAGAGCATGTCTACCCCAAACTACGAGACTTCTGCAGGGAGAACTATGGGATTGAATTCCAGGTAACTGGCTGCGTTCCCTTTTTTTTTTTTTCTACCTTAATTTTTCCTTTGATTTATTTCCTTCCTGTCTCACCTTCCTCTCGCTCAAGGGCCCTGTAACTTCCACAGCTGTAGTTTGCCAGTACAGACTGTTAAGTGCTTCCAATTCTACATCAGGGCTTACACAGCTGTCAGAGCCTGGAGGGGCCCGCAGAGCTGGGTGCAGAGGTCCTTGTGCCTTTAAGCAAACAGAAGGCCAGCAGAGATAAGGCTTCCATCGGTGAAGGCTGGCACAAATCTAGCTGTGGATAAGACAGCACGATGCGAGGGCTTTCCCTTTGTTGTTGTCGGAGAATTGCCGCATTCTCCCCCGTGGTGTCCGCTGATCAGGGTCATTTGCATTGCAAATCAGCATCAGTGTACACGGAAAGATTGCTATCAGAGGTTTGTTTGTTTAACAAATCCAAGAGAGCCCTCAAGTCAGGGGGAGATCTATGCCATAGATTGTTCCTGGAAGGATTTGTTTCCGGTGTGACCCCTGAATTGTTTGGTAAAGCTGTAGTCAGCAGGGCGCCTGCAGCTAATTCTCATTTCATGCCAAGAATTAAACAGCTCCAAGCACATACCATCAAAAAAAGGTGTTAAAACAAGACTTAACACAATAGCGTTTAGAAGAACTCCCCTCCTGTGCACATGGATTGACAAACTATACTTTGAAGGAAGTAAAACCAAACTTATTTCCAGCAGTCCTAAGCTGCCGTGCAGGCATATGTCATGAATTATGGATTATTTTGTGTGTGTTTTTATTCTTCGGTTAAAAAGTCTGAATCAGAAACAACTTCACTGTCCATCCCAAAGCGATAGGAACTCATCTTTGATGTGGCTCACAAGTATTAGTAATAAAAACACACTTAGGAGTCTGGCTGTACAGAAAAAAGCAAACTGCAAATATGTACATATGTTAGAGAAGTAACGGCAGTTCTTGGATATATTTATCCGTGGGCTGAGGGTTCTTATAGCAGCAGTGTGTGATGAATGTTCTCTTTCTTGCTGTGCACAAGTCGAGTTACTTGAGCTGGACGCGCTAGCGGTAGCTAATTTGGGAGATCAAAAACAACTGTTGTACAATGCCGCAGGGATTGCTTTGTCACGTTGGACAGATTTCTTGGCTCGCAATTATTATGTTCTTTGCATCACTTTCCTTTGTGAAGCTGCGCCACGCTTCTGATTCCTTGCTGTTGTCAACCATATTGCAAACGTTATACATGTGTTGACGCCACTGACAGTATAAAGAATGGACGGCGTATGCGTGACGTCACTCGAGCCGTTTTGAAGCTCAAAATATGTGGCTTCTTCCACTTCTTGGCTAATCAAAAAATCAGCAAAGACATGTCTCATCAATGGACTGGGTGCTCAAACAAGCCATCTGTCAATCAAAGTGGCCACTGTTAATTCTGCAGTTATCATGAACAAGGAAATTAGGTATAGAGACCAAAACTGTTTTTTGTACCAGGCTGTAAACATGTTTATTTCTGCTGTGAAGTTGGACATTTTAACATAGGGACTTATGGAGACTGACTCATTCTGTAACCAGCTTCAAGTGGCCATTTGAGGAACTACAGTTTTCCCACTTCCGCATTGGCTTCACTTCATTGCCACAAAGGCTGCATGACGGACTGCTGATTCTTAGAAAGTTGGAACTGGTTTAGATTCAAACCTCGGTCGATGTTTAGCTCGTTTTATTCTGCTCTTCAGCAAATCTACATCAAAAAGGAGACATGCCACTCACTGAATGAGATGAATCATTTGTCATTCAGTGTATACCTCCAAAGCTAATCTCCTGGCCCGCCATAGGCAGATTCTACCCAGACTTGACGCTTCTATTATTACAAGCATCGATTATATAAAGTCAAAAGGTCAAAGACGCTGTAGCCGCACTGAAAGATCTGACAAAACATCCCTGGATCTCTTGAGATGCCCGTGTGTGATAGAGAAGTGCAAGATAATGCAAGAAAAAGCCGAGCGGAGACGGTTTGGCTCCGGTCGCCGTGGCCACGTGTCTGTCTGGTGATTCAGCTCGCTGTGACGAAGCGTGAGCTGAAATGATGATGCAGAAGGCCTGAGAGTTAATACTATGACTCACTTACTCCTCTCTCCCTCCTCCTGCATCCTCCACCCTCCTCCTCTGAAACCCCCCTATTCCTCATCCAACGTGAGAATTAGCACCTTGGCTAAAACCACATTTTCCTGGAGCTTGATAACGTGCGTGCGAAATCATGAACAATTCCTACGTACGGCATCTTGTAGGCTGATTTTTTTATTTATTTTCTTTGCTTTGATGATGAGTTGTAATTTATGTGCGATCCCCGCCTCCCCTTTCACACACACACATACGCTCTGTCTCTCACACACAACATCCGCTGGCACGCACTGACACACATATGCCAAGCTGATGAAACCCAATTCTCCCCGGTCCCTCATCACTTGACTCAGTTTCCATCCAGAACGCTCCCTTAAGAGGATGGAGAGGGGATAGCGCGAGACGGAGAGAGGGATAGAGGGAGGAAGAGGGCACGGAAATCCAGCCCAGAGGCCGAGGGCTGCGACCTCATTCAGTCAGTGCGCAGCGACCGCAAAGGGTGGAGGCAGGGGGATCGGGGCTCTGTGATCCCTTTTATTTTTACCATTTCTATTTCCCTTCATCGCTCATTTGCTCACTTTTCTTATCAAAACGGACACACGTGAAGGCGCAGTGTGGAAAAGATTCCAATAGTTGGTGTTGGTGTGTCTCTCGGGCCATGTGGTGCTGTCGATAAGATGTTGATCAATGGATTTCATACTTGTGGTTGAGGCTTTGGCCACTCAAATATATGATTAATCTGCTGGGCTCTCTCGCGATGCGGTAGCACCGTACTAGAACCGAGTACAGCTGGTTATGAGCCCTTTACTCAGTCTGAAAATGATATTTAATTGAATCAGGTGGGTGGGCTCTGTTGTATTGGGTCTAATACGTGGCTGGATAGTGAGACACATGCTGCATTATAATCATGTGTACGAGCTGCTCTCTGCAGGGTAAAATAACATGTATTACCGCTCTGTTCAGCCACAGCTGCTTGTTAAATGGTGCCGCTGCCAGTGTTGGTGTCCTCTCTGGTTCCTGTGAAGGTTCTCAGTCGTCCATGGTATCTTTCTTTGAGAAAGAAATAAAGTCCACAAAGAAAAAAAGGAGTTTTTCAATCACTCAAACTCATGGGGCAAAAAATACAATGTAATCTCTGCAGACGTTACCTCCACTGTAACCACACCCAACTCTCTTTACTCAGGCCCATGCAGCCCCTTTTCTACCTGCAGCCCCTCCACTCGGCCTAATATTAAATAAATAAAATACATTTTCTACAATATCTCAAGCATTTACTGCTCCTTTAACTCTGAATATGTTTCACCTCTCATCCAAGAGAATGGGAACTGATCCAATAGACCTTTAGGGTCAGGGTTAATGCCCCCAAATTCCCCCCAAAAAACTGAAATAAATGTTGAATGTAAGTGTTTTGCTATATCAGAACTCAGTCCATTACAAAACTTTAGATTAGATTTATTTATCCTAATGGGGAATTAAAGTAGAAAGGGCAAAAACAACAAAAACAGACAGAAGTATCTTATAATCTACACAAAAAACATGGCATTTGACCCCTCAGTGGACCTTTTTCACAGCAGCCATTTTGACATGTAATAGTAGGTAAACACAAGTGTTACCGGTGATACTAATTAAGGTCCTGTTCCATTTGGCTCACTGGAAAGTCACTGCTGCAGTAAATGGAACTGAACCATTTAAAATTTAACATACGCTATCGTTTGGGGTTTACAAGCGAGATGCCTCCGCAGTAATGGCGTGTTCTTTACTTCCACCTACAACGCGGATTAGTCTATAGACTCACTCCCCAGTCCAGTTTTTATTGCTAGACTGTCGGTTTCTCATCCAGTCCCATCCTTTGAGATCCCGGTTCCCATTATCTTAACCCATCTTGCATTTCTTAGACTCATAAATCATCTTGTTACAGTACAATCACTTCCTCCCACATGCATGAAATCTCAGGGCTACTGGAAGCAGCTCTGTTAATAATGTGGTCGGACCTCTCTGTGGCTGCCAAGCTCACTGACCGTCACACACACACACACACACACACACACACACACACACACTCAGACAGTGCAATTATAATAAAAGTTTCCTGGCCACGGCTGTGAGATTCTGTTCAACGGCTGTCACTCAGACGTATTTTACAACTCACAACACAAGCAGCGAGACGGGAGGGACGAGATGATGGGTGAGGCGGCGTTTCACGATGATTAAAAAATAGCCTATTCATGTAGCCTGTTATGCTTGCACTTTTAAAGAACGGGGGGGAATGTGGCTGTCAATTTGGCTTTGTCGAAAAAAAAAAGGGACGCAGTGCTCTTAGAATATGTCACCCACTTAAAATTTAAAAGCTAATAATTAATTTTACAGCTGCACTTCTTACATTATTCTACATGTCTGGGTGAAAATGTACGTTTCATCCTGTGAATATGCTTTTTATATTAACTAAAATCACAAATTAATTCAAAATATAGATTTTTTTTTATAGACACTGAGAAACAAAGAAGGAAGTTTTCATCACTTTTCCATCTGTTTACCTGGCTGCCATATTTATTGTTTTCAGTCTGTTTCTGCCTGTCCTTGGCAGCAGGCCATCGTCTGCATTCACTGTCCTGCTCCGACACTGTTTTTTTGTTTTTATCTCGTCAGTCCCTGCAGAAACATTTCAACATGCCAGCCGTCTCCACAGGAGTGATGCGAAGATAATCAAAAATCAAATGCTCCTGTTACGCTTGTATTTGTAAAAACCCATGGGAGTTACTGTCACCATGATGGTTATAGTTTCAGTTTATGTCTTGTCAACAGGATATGTGAGCGTATCTCTGTCACTTGCAACACAAGTAGTCCATAACTATAAAATAAAACAGTTTCTTAATGTTGAGAGATGTTCAAGAAATGACATGTTTTTAAGAATTAAGTAAAATCAACAATCAAAATCAAACAGCAACCTCCGTGTCTGTGAAGTGAAGCCATTGCAGAAGTGCAGTTCCTCAAACGTCCACTAGAGGCTGGCTACAGAACAAGTCAATCTCCATAAGTCCCCATGTTAAAATGTCCAACTTCATAGCAGGAATAAACATGTTTACAGCCTGGTACAAAAAACGCTTTTCGTCTCTATAGGCAATTTTACGTTCATGACTTTTATTAACAGGTAGGTGCTATTACAGATGGCACATTTGAGCACCCAGGTGTCATTCAGCCTGCTTCAGGTCCGCTGATGATCCGTGTCTTTGCAATTGCAAAAGAGGTGGAAGAAGCAGCACTACCAAGATGGCGGCAGGCAGCGCCACAGATTTTGAGCTTCAAAGCGGCTCTTCAGTGACATCACACATACGCTGTCCATTCTTTATACTGTGATTGGTTCCAAAACATCGTCCAACTGTTTATTGATTTGAAAATCAGTATGAATGTCCTCATTGATTGAACTGTAGGGCAGCTGACAGATGAGAATACGACTAAAGAAGAAGCTGTGTTGACACTTTGACTCTACTCATAATATAGCCTGGTGCTGATTCATTTTAAGAGACCATTTTATCAAGTCTGGCAGGTATCCTGACTGCGCAATCAAGGTGTAACGATTGAGTGTCCCACTGGCAACATTAGCTGCAGAAAAATGGGAACAATCCAGTTTTTAAGTCTTCTCTTGAACTTTCTGTACTTTATTATGGTTGAAGTTTTAGGGGCGTTTTACAACCAAAAAGAAGCTCCCAAACACTGCAGGCCAGCAAAAATCTATGCAACTGTTTACAACATGCCCGCAATGGTCAACAGGGCTGTGATTAGTTCTTCCTTGCGGGTTTACTTATTAGTTTGAAGGAGCTTCCGAATTGTGTCTGGTCTCATGCACCTCCATCTGGCGTGGACACCATTTAAACAAACCTCAACTCACATTAAGAAGGCCGGTCCTAAAGCCTCTAAAAAAAATAAATAAAACACACATTAAATTTGCCTTTGCCATGAAAAATGTATCTCCCTGACAGGGTCTTCCTCTGCTGGTGCCTCATTATAGTCACCACAAGTCACGTGATCTCATTACCTCATGTCTTTGACTCACTCTTAACCTTAACTTACTCTGGTTGAGCTGCAACGTCTGAAAAGCTGCGCCGTAATTGCCCCAGCGTGTCAGAGCTGGACAGATTTTTTTTTTTTCCCCAAAGCACGCATGCAAAATTTCATCTCAGCACTCATTATTGACAACACCGAATCAACTTCATTAGATTCATGAAGAGATCTGACCTCTTATCATGGCAGGCAAGAGTACTGAAACGAGTAAACACAACGAGCTCCTATATTAAAAGTATAAATCCGTGCTTAACTCCCTTCTGTCCGTGATGTTTTTTTGTATTTCACATCACTGCAAAAATGTCATATTTCGCCACAGATTTGCCGCTGAGACCTACACTTTCCTCGAGCACTGAGAAAGCTGCATTCATCAAACATTCTTAGAGATTTACTACATGTTCTTGATAAAACTGCCCGCAGTGGAGAGCTTAAGACATATTTATGTTGGCATCATATCTATTTTTACTGTTGTTTCTCGCCTGGGAGTCTTTTCTGTTGGTGTGGGTTTTCCGCCTTTTTTCCCCGCCTGATTTCATGCCCTTTCTTCCTGGGCATCTTGGGCATAATCCCAAAGTCTAATAGTCTAACATTCAATAAATGAAAAAAGGCTCCTCCTGCACTTGACCCGCCATGGGCAAATGCCTTCCAAGGGCATTAAAAAGCTGCTTAGCGGAAGCTGCTTGGGCTCTTACGTAAGCAATGGCACCCCACGACCGTAGTTTAGGGGAAGAGAGAGAGAGAAATTAATCAGAAGACGAAGGAGAAGTTGGCGTGAGAGGAAAAGCGAGAAGGAGGGTGAAACTTGGAAACAACAACCCTCCTTAACTACTTCCAAATACTCTCCTTCTTAACTTCATTTATGAGTCCTTGCCTATTTTGGATCAACGCTCATCTGTCTTTTCGTGTTCTCTCCCATCGCTGTGTACTCCAGTGATGCGTCGCGAGTTGATGGGGCAAATTTAATCAGTCTGTCCTCCCCACACACATGCACGAACATGACTAGCTATGACTAATAACTCCATTTAGCTTTTAATTACCGCGCATCCTCCCAATCACCTGCTGAAACCCGGCAGGAACCTCGCCGTTATCTGGGACGGGGGGGGAGGGCGCTCATCTCACTTCATTCCCCCTCCCTCCGGTCCTTGTCAACAACACAGCCGATTGCGGTCTCCCACACACGAGCGTTGGAAGTTGGAAGTAGATTAGCGATACTGATACACAGTGACTGATGTGCTAAGCAATGAGTTTTCCACATCAGGCCATCGTGATGGATCACGGGTGTGTGGGTAGGAGAGTTATTTCCAAAGTAAAAGCCTTTGGTGGTTCAGAATAATGAAAAGAGGCTAACAGTGAACAGTCAAGTTTTAATTTCTTTGATCCCACATCCACTCTTGTGTGATTTATCTCTCTTTTGGCAGAGCTGCCAAAACAATTAGTTCATGCACAGAAAATAAATCTCCCCCCCAAAAAATTGATAATCAGCTAAATATTTCAGACATTCATTAAGCAAAAAGTGCCAAACTTTGTGAGGGCATGCTGCTTTTCTCCCTTTTATATCATCTAAAGCTCAAACAATCAGTCGATGAATTGATTAATGCATAGTTTAGTTAGCAACTGTTCTGATAATCATTCAGTTGTTGAAGTCATTTTTCAAACAAATTGCCAAACATTTCCAAGGGCCAGCTTTTGGACTGTGATGATTCATGCCTTTCTTTGTCTTTGTGATGGCAAACTGAATGTCTTTGGGTTTTGGATCGTTGGTTGGACAAAATATGCAGTTTATAGATGTCAGGCCAAGATGAAAATGCATAAAAATAATTGTTAGTTGCAGCCATATAATTATAAATTGAATATTTTTAGGCTTTGGACAGAGAAAAAAAAAAGAGATTTCAACAACAAGATGTCTGTGGGTCTCTGAGAACTTTTTTTTTTCCCAAGACGAAATGGTACAACATACAAAACAAACTTCAAATAACAATAAAATAGAGATGAATCCACTGGTTCCCAACGTGGTGTGCTAGATTGGCAATGTAGTCCCTCCAGTGGGTTCTGGGTTTGCCCCAGGGTCTATTCCCAGATGAACAAGCCTGGAACAGCCCAAAGGAAGGCGCCCAAGGGGCATCCTAATCAAACTAGGGAAACTGGTTCATGGACGACTGTTTGAAGCCTTGAGTCAGATTTGCGCGAGAGCGTAGAGATGGTGCAAATCT
Source organism: Protonibea diacanthus (assembly GCA_028641955.1). Taxonomy (NCBI): domain Eukaryota; kingdom Metazoa; phylum Chordata; class Actinopteri; family Sciaenidae; genus Protonibea; species Protonibea diacanthus. Next base: position 7,253,761 of record CM053998.1, read on the forward strand.
GGTTATTTCAAGGATGTGAGTTGGGCTTTGATTTTGACTCCTAGTTACAAACATACTGGCATTACAGCCGAACAGTCCACTAAAGTATATTCATGAAAACATCTGAGGCGAGAAATTGGCAATGCAGTACCTGCTTTATTGTATATTTTACTCTATAATTTACAAAATGAACATCATGCTGTATGGAAGAAGGCTTGAAGCTCAGGGATTTAGACCATTAACTCATGAGGAAACTGTTTCCTGAGGTGAGAAGTAGGGTCGATGTTACATAAAGCTCAATATAATCCGACGTTCCTCCGAATGGAGTTACCCCTGCTGGCTGTTATAGAGAATGCACTAGCTACAAGTTTGTTTTAAGGTGTTACAAAGGCAAAAAGACTGGTAGCCACTGGAATAAGTGATAATGAAAATATTTGTCTTCTGTAGCCCCGGGCTGTGGAAGAAATATGCAGCTAATTGAAAGCTGTCTCCTTCCACGGTAACACAGCTGCTCACAGGTGCACAACAACAATCAGGCAGATGAGCTCAGATGTAGCTCCAGCAACCTCCCGCTGCTCCCAACCAATAACAGGAGAGAGAGGCAAATATCTCCCACACTGTCAAAGTAAAAGTCCCCCACACACTCAATTTCAGTTTCCGAGCGGTTATGCAGGGCTGCCAGTCACCGCCGCTCTCTGCCACACTGCGGATGTGTCAGTCATTGTGCCAGGGCTAAACTCATTTGAGCTAGCTAGTCTGGTGAGCAGCAGAGCATGAAGGAAGACAGCAGCAGCCCTCACTGCTGAATCACTTTGGCTTCACCTCATCCCCCCTCGGCTCTGCCTTCTACTTCTTACTCCTCAAACACTGCGACCAGGCAGGCAGACCAGCAGAATCGATAACCAAAAGAGGAGCCAAAGAAGAAGAGAGGAACAATGCTATCATGTGTTTTATTTAGAGACTGAAATCTCCAATCAGCTCAGGGCCATCAGGAATAATGTATCTCATTGTAATCCACATGTTAGGCCCCAACCAGCAGGATAAACACTATTAGGGGAAGCTGGGAAGCCAGGAAGCTGCTGGTAGGAGGGCTTGTTGTCCCCTTTGACAAGCCCAAGCCAGCAGCAGCAGCAGCAGCAGCAGCAGCGTGGCGTGGGCCACACAAGCATTTACAGGCGTTTCTTCACTCTCCTCTCCTCGGGAGGTAGATTCACCCCCCGTGGCGTGTTTACAGTTTGAATTGTCTGAAAACTGCCAGAACTTGTGACGAATGTGTTGAGGGAGACCCCCTCTGTGGCGTGTTGTTTGTGTTCAGTCACTCCTCCCCGCTGGTCTCGAATGCTCAGAGCGGTGTCGCGACACAAAGCAGGTGTGTGTGTGTGTGTGTGTGTGTTGAAAAGTGTAATGGTGTTAATCCAACTGAGATTTTAGAGTGCAAGACGGAGCTGTTTCGCTTTCGTTTAATTAGACTTAACGGAAAAATTGGCATTGGTTTTCCTCAAAGGCACTGCAGTGAATCGCCGCAGAGTCGCTGTAAAACAACCAAGAAATAACTTTTTATTTCAGCTCTCTCGCTCTCTCCGTCTCCCTGTAAAACCATCGGACACAAACCAGATTAAACTTCTTTGTGTCACTATTTTGCAGCGTAAATTGCTGAGCCGGACTCAGATTTAGAAGCTGGTTACATGAAATAAACAAAGCCAGAACGCAACAGGTAGATTATCAGAGTTTAGTCTTTTGATTCTCAATTTGTGGAGCTAAAATGAAAGGTTCTAAAACACTGCAAACGTGGCTGCAAATGGGAACCATTAGCGATTAGCTATCCAGCTTGTAAATCTGTTTCTGGCTCGCAGTTTGTGCTGCAAAATAGTCACACAAAGAAGTTTAATTTGGTTTGTGAATGAGGGTGAACGAGCGTCGGTTAATCAGAGAAATAACACTTTATTTCCTGACTGTTTGGCAGCACAAATAAACACCCCCAGCAGCCTGACTGTGGAGGGTTTGACCGGTCTGAGCGTGACGTCAAGCTGCGTTTTTTTTCCAAAAGCTGCATCACCAAACATTCAAACATTGTTTTTGCCTGCGAATGTGCCCTTAAACAGTCCTCCTGCAGCAGCGAAGTAGCAAAACAAGTGTGTGACCCTGCAAGAGGCGACAAGAAAGCCTTTTTCTTTTTAGAGGTGTAGGAGAAACCGAATAAATCTTTCCGCTCTCATTGGAGCGCGGTAATGTAACTCTTGGTCCATGTTTTGTTTGTTTCCAGGTGGTGGACCTGTACTGGGGCGTGGACCCAGAAGAGTGGGACAGTCCGGAGCTGCAGCGACTCAGAATGAAGCTCCTGGAGGAATGTCTGAAGACCTCAGCGGGGCCGTGTTTCGTTGTAAGTATGACACACCACGCGGGTTACAGCGTGAAATGAAATGGATTTTATGTCATCGCTGTGCGTCCACACTTTACATAACGCTCAGAAAATCGGTTAAATCATTGCTGCTTCAGCTCTCTATCTCATGACACGGCTCTGATGTGGCATTAAGACCGGACTGTTCCCAGGATATCCGCTTTTGAATCCAACAGCGGTGTGAAAACCACCTAATACGTGAAATCTAATTCGTCGTGTTGAAGTTTGAAGTCCTTTTGTTGCTGCTTTTGTGTCGTCCAAGCAATGAGTGGCTATCCTGTTTGACAGAGGATAAACGGGTGATCGGGAATCCTCGATGAGCATGCTAAAAAATGTCAATAACGAGTCGATGTGAGCTTCACAAAAGGTGACAGGAGATGCTAAGTTATGTCGCCGGAGTGCAAACGAGAAGAAGAAAGTATCTCCGGCAAGCAATTGGAAACGCTGAAAAAAAATCCATGCGAGGCTAAAATTACACCCGTGCGAATGAGTTATGGGAAGACCTCTGCAAGGAGAGAGAGATAGAGTGGCATGACGCGTAATTACGGCTGACATTTCAGTGATCTTTTTTAGATAATTTTATGCCACATGAAGAAGAAGAAGAAGGAAAAAAAAGTCAGGCACAAGGACGGCAGAGGATGAAGACGGGAGAGCGAAGAGAGGAAGAGAAATTGATGGTGAATTATTCAAATGGAACAGATCCGTTTCTAGAGGTTGAAATTGAGGTGAGAGATCACAGGGAGAGGTAATGCATTATGGGTAGGACAGGACCACTGGTCTCCAGGGAGCATAATCTCCCTCCCCAGACCGAGTTTTGTATTTTCGTCTTCTTCTTCTTCTTCTTCTTCCACCCTGCATGCACCGCTGCCTGCTGCCTCTCTCATTCGCGAGCTATTGTTTCGCCCATCTCTCACACAAACAAGCACAACACAGCGCACTGCAAAACATCTGCAGCGTAATGATTCATTCGTATTTGCAGTGTCATTTCTCTCCGGGAACATTCTTCTAACAGGTAAAAGCACTTCACAAACGAGAAATTACACCGTCTATTAATAACAATAAGGCTCGTGAGCGTACATCAACCTGAGTACAGCAGAGTGACAGTAATAAAACTCAGCCCCACAATTACCACAATAGATATGACACCAGCTATTATGTGCATTTTTGGAACATTAGTATTGTGTCGTCCGCGGATGAAGAGCGTGAGATGCCGTCCAAAGCTCCAGAAAAAAGATTGAGAGCGTGTTTCAAATTACGTTCACGTTAACCATTTTCTGAAATATCGGCCTGATAATGTTGCCACGTTCATACACGTGGTGTGCGCACGATGAGTTACAAGCTCAAATGTGACGTGAGTAACTAACGTAATGAAGTGGAGGCAAAATGAACTATTCAAAAACTCTTTAATCCAAACTGGAAATATTAGGAAGAGAAGTACAGATCACTTTTCTACCAAATGAGCTCTGGTTCTGGAACAATAATTCATCTCATCGGGAACAAACCTGCCTCTTGTTTGAGCTGTCCGTAGTTCCTCTCTGGATTTTAACGTCTGTCAAGGTACTTGTAGGGACGAATATTTTCTGAGGTGGTGCAAGAAGTTTGAGAAACACTGCACTGCACGAACAGCAAGAAAATTCACCACCAAGCTCACGATACAGGAACGAAAGTGAAGTGATAATGAAGTCATGTTTTTCACTGGGTTGTTCACGTTTATGTAGAAGTGTCACAGATGTCTTCTGAGCTTTGTGGTTTTACCACAGATCACGTCAATAACATCCGCCGTCGCATCACGACACAATCTAGTGTAAGAGCGGACGGATTCTCTGAACACCATGGTCGTCCTTTACTTTGACCTTGTGACGTTTTCCGTCAAGGTCAAGGAAAAGTGTTTAGGAAAGGACTTAAGAGGTCATTTTTTCTGACTATTCGACCGTACCCTGCTCTTCTCTGTGTCCACGCTCCCCTGAGTATTTTGTTATTGAGTCTAGGCGTTTAAGGTTGATCTGCCGATTATTTTCATTCCTAAAGTTTTCGACCGCATTGTGAGATTCGATGCCACGGCCTCTGAAGCCCCGTTGAGACGCCCTGTGCAATATCTGGCCGTACAATGTAAGCTCAATCGGTCTAAACTGCACTGAAACGACCACGACTGAGTAGAAAAGAAGCGATGCGCGCTCCTCTTTTGTGCTGCCCGCTCGGCGTCCGGTGCGGTATTGTACATGCCGCACTGATTTCATTCATTCCCATCAGCCTCGCCGCCCTCTGTCTCTGCTGCAATTTCACCATCTTAACCCCGACCGACCTCGAGCAGTACCGCACAACACACCGAGGGGGAAAGCAGGCACACACAAACTTAGGTACACACACACACACACACACACACACACACACACGGCTTTGTTTTGTTCTCCCCTGCTTTCAAACACAAACAGAGCATCTTGACCTGAGGCATTTTCGCTGTCATGAGATTGAGAATCAGTTGAGGTGAACTCTAACTCTGGGTGATACACACTGTTTACACTCTACTACACACACACACACACACACACACACACACACACACACGACTAAAGTGCACATCCAACCCATCTGGCTGGTTAAATCTTTAATGGCATATTCTAGAGGTCCGGTCTCTGTGGTGAATGAAGGGTTTTATGAGAGCCCACAATAGCACCACAGAATGAAGTCCCATTCAGTCGGCGCCAGCTGCTACACCGCCGCCCAGGACGGACGGCCCCGTTTCCAAGACTGGGGAGCTCCAAGCGAGCGGCGGTGGCGGCAGTGGTGGGTCCTTTGATCAGGGACTTGGATCCTCGTTTATGACAGTTCTGGGTTGTCTGGGCCATCTCCAGAGTACTGTTGTTTATTTTGCCGGGTGGCAGACCTAGATATGTGAGGACGGGGGTAAACGTCAGCAGAATTTAGGGTTTTGCTGTATACAGAAGGTTTATGTGTGTCTGTGTTTGTGCTTTGAGTTTTCTCATTTTATTCGCTTCCTTTTATCTCACCCTCTCATCTCTGCTCACGCTTATCATCGTGACCGTCGCCCGCTAAGGCGCTCACCTCAAATGCTGCGGCCAACCCAAGTGTCACCCCCTCTCAGCTAACACTCTCACAGACACACACACAGAGCCACACGGAGACTTCAAAGAGAGGCTGATCCGGAGGGGGTCTGTCACAAAGCCCAGTGCATGGATCAGAAAGGGTGACAAAATTACATCTGCATTGATTATTGGTGTCAGAGAAAATACAGGAGGAGGTGTAGAAAAGCGGGAATACGAAACAGTACAGAGGAAACGGGAGAAACGAGATCGGCACGCGTAGTGTCTGTGTGTTGTGTGTTTCTTGCTGCCACAAAGGATGTGCGCAACAACTGGAAACCTCTTAATACTCCGTTTGGCAGCACATATCTCTCCTCGTTCACCTCCACGAATCATTCGCTGCTCAGCTGTACTTTGAATCCGAAGAACAGCATCGATAGTTGGAGGCGTGACAGTGATTGTTTTTTTTTTTTTGTTGACACCGGAGAGGAGGGAGTCTCAATAGTCCAGTTTTGAGACTATAAAGGGATGGATTATGTTTTTCCGGTGCTCATTTCGGGCTATACCGCCACCGAACGAGCAGCTGTTGTAACTGCATGGCGTTGTCTCCCGGACTATCCTGGTGTGAACGCCCAAGTTCAAAGTTTATTGACTGTTCTTGACTCGTACATCGCACGGGTATAGGGTGAAATCACAACTCTAAAAACAACCATTTCATTCTGCTGGCCATGTGTGAGCGTTAAGTTGTCCGTGAGACCAAGAGTCAGCTGTTATATAAGCAGCTTTTTTTTTTCTTTTCTTTTTTTTTTTTTTATTGGACGTGTCAATCTTTCTTTATGAGTAGGAATCAATCGCTGCGAGTGTTCCTCAAAGGGCAACGGCTGAACGCAAGACAGGTGGCAGTGCAGGGTTGTTAAACACACACAAACACACACACGCACACACACACATATATACACACACTACACCTGGGCGAGGGGGGCTTTTCTCTAACCTGTTGATGCAATAAAGCCAGTTTCCATGGCGATAGCAGGGGTTGGCATGGTGATGGTGTCATTGACCCAGAGATTAAGCATGACAATGAGGCATGTCTGTTTTTTTCTTCTTCTTCTTCTTCTTCTTCTTCTTCTTCTTCTTCTTCTTCTTCTTCTTCTTCTTCTTCATCTTCTTCTTCTTCTCCTTTCCTCTCTTCTGCTCTCCAGCAGTCTCAGATTTCCTCGTGTAAAAAGAAAGAAAACACTAAAACTTGATAAACGCCTCAAGGACACGTATCGGCAAACAGTCTGCAGCCGCTCATCCAGTTTTTCTGCCTTCCCCCCCCTGCTTGCCTGACTGGCCTTGTGGCAGGTTTACTGCATGTAAGAGGATAGTGGAGGATACTGTAGCTCTTATTTTTTCACCCTCCATTCAGTTGAACATGATGTAACAGCTAACGTGATAGCCCGGACTGGCTGGTTTACCCTCTCATCTTCAGTGGAAGTTGATACACCTAACAAATAACGCTGCTCGGAATCCGGCAAAGACGGAAACCTGCAAGAATTTAACACCAAGACGACAAAAAAAAACACAATAATTCAAAGCAACGCTGAGTACTGAATACTGGAGTCAGCATGCTACTTATGGACATAATTGTCCCACAATAAAATGCACAAAGGAAATAGAGGATCTCCTCGTAGCTGCAAAATGAATTGAGGATGGTGGTGAAAAGAAGTCATCATCTTAATGATGTTTAAATTATAATGCTGACATTATTCTACGTTAATCTGATCAGTAAAACTCAACCAACATTGTGTTGAGACTTAAAGGTCCAGTGTGGGAGATTCGTCACCTCAGAATGAGCTTTTGAAATGTACATACGCTGCGGGAACTATGAACTCCAGCATGTTGAACCACGCTGTGTTTCTACAGCAGCCCAGAACAGACAACCTAAAAACAGACTCTACATGGTGCCTCTCGTGTTTTTCATGCTTTTCGCTGAGTTTATCCTTCATGCTGAGAAAAAGAGGGTGTAACGAGGGTGCTGCAATCCACAACAACACCACTAGAGGCCACTAAATTCTATCTACAGTGCAGTGTGGCACTGGAAGTACGCCGAAACACCCGGGCATGATGGAGGACCCTAAAAACCCTACGGAGAGTATGAAGGGGAGGGAGTATGGGTGCGAAAAAAAGGACAAGAGCGTTAGCAGGGTGATCCTGAAACATTAAAAAACCATGACATTTAGAGCATGTTGAATACCGGAGTTACTCAGCTTGCTTTGGCTGGGACCCCCAGGAAGCCAGTTGATAAAAAAAAAACTTAACTCCCCATAACTCATCTGTCTTTATTTTCAAATTAGCGGACTTGTTAACTGAATTATCCAGATAAATTATTTTTATCCCATCAAACAAAAGTGTCATATCTGTCCCTCTGCACGGCTTTGACTTTCTGAGCACAGAGCACAGGAGTGTCTGCAAAGTTTCCACTCCTGAAGTTTAGTTAGTTAATCTCACTCTTTTCTAAATGAAACAGTGGATTAGGTGAAATGTATCTGATCATTGTTCCCTGACTCGCCTGTTTTCATTGTCAGCCCTTCCACGTTTGCAGGCGTTCATAAATCATGTGTCACCGCCAGGTTGTGTGCCTGTTACGTCATCGCGACGCTGTAACCTACTGCACGTTTGTTTTTTTTCCATCTTCAAGAAGTCGTCTGAACGATTCCCCGTCGAATTACAGAATGACTCAGCACTCCATCGCAGGCCGGCTCTGGCCACAAGTCGGTATGACGTACCTTCAGTTAAAAAAAACAAAAACGCTGCTGCTCCGGGAGTGAGTGCACGTCACTGAAAATTAAATATTTCTTTCATCAGATCATCTGTTTCTTTTTAGAGCCTCTCCGCGGTGCCAAAGCTTATGCAGCAAATATCAGAACAGTCGACTGTGTGTTTTATTGATTGATTGACCGCGTGAGTGATTGATTTGTTGATTCATACTGTAGCCGTGTACAATATCTTAGTCGCCTCTCCCAACTGGCTCATCAGATAAAGTGCACTTAGCCGGAGTATAAAACCCCTTCCAAGGATGAAAGACCAGAGGAGGGAGGGAGGCAGAGGAGTGCGGCTAAAACTGGAAGTGCATTTGGCCCGTATGTGCTCCGCTATTGTCACTTTAGCCTCCCGTGTTTCTTGCACCTGCGGCTGCTAAAGTGTAATAAGAACTACTACAACCCTTTGTACCCTTTCAAAATAGAGACACACACATACTGTACATGTACACACACACACACACAGACGCACACACACATTTGTCAGCTGCCATGCTGTAATCCACTTTAGATGGCCTCATTCCAGGCCCGCTCTCTGGCAAACACGGGGATGTTAAAACCACCCGGCAAATATTTGGATGTTTCTCACAGTTTGGCTTCTGTAAGTGGAGTCAGTAGATTACACACAAGGGTGTAGCGGCGTGAACGTGTGTGTTGATGTTTTAGCTTTTTTTTTTTCACGCCTGATTTTGATAGGAAACACTAGTTTTATCTGGATCTCCACACACACACACACTCTCAGCCGGTCGCCCGCTCCATTCATCCTGCTATATCACTACGAGGCAACCTGACAGAGACTTTGTCAGCAACTTGGAGAGTGACTGCTCTCCCCCCTCTCTCTCTCTCTCCTTCACAAACACTATATCTCTCTTTCTTTCTTTCCGCATTACTGTAGTTCAGCCCAGTGCCTCCATCCCGCACTGACACATCACTGCAGCACCGTGAGTCATAGAGGGCCATCGAAAGAGGGTGGATGAGGCGACCTGCACGGCAGCCCGGTTCAAATCTGTCTCGCCCGTAGAAGATCCAAGGCGCCTCTTGTGTCTTTGTTGTAGCTAAAATACGTAGATTAAAATTAAGTGTTTAATACCCGATGGATTACTCGTGTGGAAAACTGATTAACTACCCTAAAGTTAGCACCACGTCACACTGCATCAGTTTGTAGGGTTACCGTTAGCATGTAGGCTAACGTTAAAAATGCTCTTTGCTTGATTTGGGGGAGTTTATGTTCACGTAACAGCTGCTAATGTTACAGGAGATACCATAACCTTTCCCAACTTATCTGTGTCTATTGCGTCTTCATGTTTTCGCTTCGTTGATGCAAAGATTGCTGCTCCCTTGGCTTTCTCCTGTACTAAATAATAAGTATGATCCTCCATTTGTCTGGATTTAACTTCCTTACTTCACAAACAAAACTCACAACAGTTACCCGTTAGCAACTCGCAACCGCTTCTTCTTCTACATCTTCTTTTTCTTCGGCTAAGTGCTTTGTAAAACCTTTTGACCGTTCTGGGCTACTGTAACAAACATGGCAGTGCAAGATAGCGGCGTCGACGTAGGAGGACCATATGTAGATATAAAAGGCTCAAACAAACATAACAGTTCATTTTTAAGGTGATTATATATCACTGAAAACATAGTTCTGCATGTTATATTAAATTTCTGCAAATAGATCACTTTAAAAGTTATACACCGAACCTTTAAAGTGAAAACATAGTTTCCATATGCAAACATTAAAGCACGAACTTGAACTCTGTCTTACTTGTCCGAGTATTTAAGCTAAGCAGCTAAAGAGGATTACTGTACTGTATGTGAGAAGGCCTGAGCTCACATTTTTTCCTTTTCATACTTAACATAACATGGGTATTTTTCTTTTAAAACAAGTCTGCTGTTGACATTTAGCTGAAGACAACACTTTCAACCAACTTAATTAGGACGCTTGCTAGCTACAGTTGATGAAATCTGGTAGCAATAGGTGTCATTTTCAAGCCTGGTTGCCGCTTAGAAATGGGGAGGCCTGTTTTTGTCTACATTTGTCTGAAATTTTTGACTCATTGTGTCAAAAATTACTATGAATTTTATAAGAAAACTTGACAGGCGTCGCACGAAAACATCCGCCGCTTAAATCGAATACAAAACTGTAACATATGGAACAAAAATGAGGGTTGGTTTCACGCTGATGTGTTGAGAAATGCAGTTAATCGTGTCTTTTAAAGTAACCTGAGTTAAAACGTGCACCTGTCACAGCTTGAATGCGGCTCATGACCTTTCCGTCAGTCACGACTGAAGATAGCGAGCAGCCTGCCCTAGTTTCTATTAAACTCTTTATTTCTGCAGGAAGAGAGCACAGAGAGTTACACACAAGAGGGAATCCCTTTGCTTTCTTCCTCTATGTGGTACTTGTGTATTTTCAGTCTTATAGAGATGCTTAACTAATGTTCTCGACTTAAATTAGCACTATTTTCTAATTAGGCTGAAGCCAGTCACAGGAGGGTTCATTTATTCATTACTTATTATTTCTGCTTAACCTTCTTGTTTTTGTGCCAGTGCTTTAATACTCAGGGGATTTTATATTTCCTAATGTTTCATACCTTTTAGTGGAGGCTACATACATTTAATGTGCATTGTTTCACTGTCAAAAAAGTTTTTATATAAAACGAATGATAGGTTTGGCTCCAGAAAGCAACACCCGACCTTGAAGATGACACCTCCTCCTCCAAAACAACTGATGCCGTACATGGAAACTATCTTCAAAATCCAAAAATAAAAAAGCTGCAAAATGAACCCTTGGTGCACAAATGCAAATGAATCCACCATGGGCATTTGTGGGTTTTGAGAGTAGGCCGTTCCTACGGACCATGCCACATGCCATCATCTGATTCTGCTTGTTCTCTTGCATCTGTTCCCACTGCGAATGCCAAGGGAACGAGGAGTCCAACATGGAACGGCTTTGAAGCGTCATTGCCGTGAGCGCACCAACGTAGTTTTCCTGCTCAGCGGAGCTCACAGTCATTTGGCTTGTCCCTAACTCGCTCTGCGTCTCCGCCTCGGAGGCTTTTTAGCCGCATGTGAATTACGACGCGTGGAGTAAAGATCAGCTGGTCATGGAGTTTGAGGGGTTTCCGCTGATTTTTTTTTTTTTTTTTTTTGCTGCCATTGTCCTCGAATTTGACTGATAGAGCACATCCAGGAGCGTGCGAGGAAATGGCCCTGATTATTTCCGATTGTATTGAATCAGCTGCCACTCAAAAGCGCGTGTAGATGCCGAGGGGAAGAGTGGAGACTCATTGTAGCTTACAGTAGATACGCCATATGGAGTGGGAGATAATAGTGGAATGAAAAGGCCACTGTTTAATTTGATGATGCCTAATTATGCAGCTACTGTGTTGAGTGTTCTGACTAAAAAGATTGCGGAGAGCGATTGTTTGGCTTCGGTGTAGCAGACATGATGATGATAATAACATTAAATCAAAGCACAGAGGCAGAAAATCACATTTAATATAAATCAAATGCCTTCTATCCTCACGATCCTACATAGGTGCCTTTAATTAATGCATTAATTTCCTTTCACTTAAAACAGTCCCATCTGTTCTATATATAAAGCAAATCTGCTCATTTCCCTAATACTGCTGATTACTGAGCGTTAGGAAATCTGGCCAAGGCTGTGTGTTTTTACATAACAGTGCATCATTCGAGCGTTTGCTGTAGCAGCAGCAGAACAAATCTGCTTTCTCTGACAGAAAACAATGAATTATGAATAGGTAACCTCAGTGTGTGTATCTCTGTGGAACCAGATAGCATTGAATATTTGGTCAGATTTGTAATTTTATTCATCTTTTTGGCACCAGTACTGTAGCTCAGGTTACAATCGACACTAGTATTGAAACAAATGATGCGATTCTGTCTCAGTACTTCTGGGCAGCCTCCACTAAAAGGAGTAAAAGGGCACAAACTGACTTTAAACTTTGTAGTTAACATCCAACTGAAGTATTTTGGTGATGGTGGTCAACCGGCGAGGGTTAGCAACACTTCCCGGACACGAGCAGTACATGCAAACTGGTTCCTTCTTCTTTGTTTTTCACTAACAGCATTTTCTGTTATTCTTCGTCTCAAAGCTGTGGAATGAGATGAGCATTAGGGTGCATTCTCCATTGCAGTGCAGGCTCCATTCATTTGAGTGGGGGGAGTGTGTTTGGCTGCAGCGGTCCGGCCGCAGTTAAGCTGGATCCAACTCTTGGAAATCAATCAGACGTTGAGACAGGGCAAACCCTCCTCAGTCATTTCCTTTGCGGGTCTATAACACAGAGATTCAGTCTTTTGGTCTGTCATGTTGGAAAATCGCCCATGACGAAGTTTGGCGCTTTTGGTGAAATCCCCTTAATTCCACAATAGCCCGAGTTGCTGTGAAGACTTGAAATGTCTCTGAAGCTGAGACTATCCGGTTGGATTCATGGACTAAACTCTGATAGTCTACCTGTTGTGTTCTGGCTTTGTTTATTTCATGTAACCAGCTTCTAAATCTGAGTCTGACTCGCAATTTACGCTGCAAAATAGTGACGTAAAGAAGTTTAATTTGGTTTGACAGAGAGAGAGCGAGCGAGCGAGCAGTGGTCTAGAGACGTAGACAGTGAATGAGAGTGAGGCGTCGATAAAGCCGATTAATCCGCAAAATAAAAAGTTATTTCTCCGTTGTTTCACAGCGTGCACTGATGCTTGAATCGCTCTTTTACATACCCTTATGCTGTGATATTTATGTGATAGGGTGAGAGGGCAGACGGCAGCTTTATTTCACAACTGCAGGTTTTTCTCTCACTTGCAAACAGTTGTTTTGTTTGTGCAAATATCAATGTGTCTCTGTGGGAAGAGGGGTGCAAGATTTTTCTTGCACCACGGTGGCTCTGAAATTGCCTTAAATAAGTCGCGCGGTAGGCATCATTGACTCCGCAATTCACCCTGCGCCACTGATCCAAAAAATAGAGCCCAGAAAGGATCGCAATGACACACATTTCCTTTCTCTTCCCCTCACCTTCCCTGCCCCTTTATCTTCCTTTCCTTTCAGGCTCTGGTGGGAGAAAAGTACGGCAGCATCCGAGTGCCGGGGGAGGTGGAATCGGCAGAGTTCGAGATGATCTTGGATGCAGCTGTGGAGGCGGGGCTGGACACACACATCTTGGAAGAGTGGTACTGCAGGGATGAAAACTCTGTGCCACCCGCATACTACCTCAAACCCAAAGCCCAAATGCTTAAGAACTACCAGAACTCAGTGAGTCCAGCTAAAGTGACCACGACACAAGGAGTAGTTGGTCCTTGAATGTTACTTTACCCGGATGAATGTAGACGCTGATAATGGATTCTTGTCCTTGAGCTCCGTGCTTCATGAATTAAATTCTCCTTGAGGAATATATTTTATATGCACATACAAAAGAGAAAACCAGCTTTGCTTTCAGTTTGTTTAGTCTCAGGCAACTCTTGAGCTCTTTTGAAGTCCTTTAAAAAAAAAAAAGTTTTGTATACTTGCAGATGACCCCATAAAAGTCATTTAACAGCAATTCTCAGCACATTTAACAGTTCCTCCTTCTATTTTGTCCATCGAGCTAATAAAATATCGAGCTGAGTTCTGCTAAAATCCACTTAAATCATAAAAAATGCACGTTGTTGGCCAATTGAACACACACCAGGATGCTAAAATCAGATGTGAAGGACTTGGAGAGTCTCTCAAACTCTCCACTAGATAGCAGAATCACCCAAGAATCAATCACACGAATACATATTTTACACGTTGATGAAATAAAACCCATTTCTCAAGCAGTTCGGCCGTTTAAAAACGAATGTTTCCCCTCACGAAACGCAGAACAGTATTCCCTTTGTTACTGTAAGTGTCTGTGCAGCACTTCAAACATGAACAACCACATTCCTCCTCATCTAAACTCCCTTTTGCCCCTCCGTCCCGCTTAGATGGAGTCGAGCAGCGCGGCCAAGACCAAGAATGACAAGGCCTGGAGGAATGTGTCGGAAGAGATCAAGAGGATCTTCCGAACAGCGGTGCTGCAGCTTCAGGAGAAAGGGACCATGAAGAGCGCTCAGGCCAAGAAATTCCTTTGCTCTGGTTAGTTTCAGGTGGACTTGTTCTTTCCCTTTCATTTTCTTTCATGTCGCATCTTTTGATAACCTCTTTTCAAGTTGGCACAGCTCTTACTGTCTCACTTTTTTTTCCTCTTTTTGGGTTTCTATTTTTAGTTTTTAACATAATACAATGAAAAACGGTAACCGCTGCGATCTACATGGAGCTGTTTTCTGCTGCCTTGTATCTGTTGTTTCTTAAGATAGTCAAAGAAAAATAATTCTGTAGTTCTCAGTCATCAGTTTCATTTGGCAGAACTACCAAAAATTCACAGGTTTAATGTCTCAAATAGATATTTTGATAGTTCTTAGGTACTCTCACCTGTTCAGATTATATTAAGGCTTAAAGTTTTGCATAATTAACAGCGAGGCCGCTTTGACTGACAGGTAGGTGTTGTTACAGATGGCTTGTTTGAGCACCCAGGCGTCGTTCAGCCCACCTGAGGTCCACCCATGATTTTAGATGAGCCAAGAGGCGGTACTACCAACACGGTGGCAACCAGAGCGTCAGATTTTGAGCTTCAAAACGGCTCTTCAGAAACTTGTGGGTGACGATACAGTCGCTAAAATTAGTGATATCATCATTTCTCTTCTAGAACATGAAACAAATGACACCTTTTCACACCAGCATGTCCGATAGTTGTAATATTGTGTAACATTACGTCTTATTTAAACAATATATTCATGTCCTACAGGCTTTTATAGCAGAGACAAGTCATCTAACTTGACTTTAAAAAAAAAAGCCTCTGCTGACATGATGAATGAGAAGAAACTTCTAATTTCTTCAAAAACACAGCATGCACGAGGTAAAGGCCACGTATTTAATGAGTGAGGCTGTTGTTCAGCCCGTCAAGAGATCAATCAGGATGCATCAGACTCAGTCAGCTGATGACAGTGATTGATCGATCGCATCGGTGTGTCGCAATGTCAAATAAAAACAGAAAACAGTTTTTTGAAGAGATTTGCCGAGTGACTATGAAAGGCCACCTTCCTCCTTTTATTCATTTTTACTCTGTATATGTTACCATGCAATATTTTCAGCCACTTTCATGCAAATTATCGAGTTTTGTGTTCGTGGATTGTGTTTTTTGTGACTAATTATTCTGAAATCTCAGCTCCCCCCATTTTGACATCAAAACAGAGAATTAAATAAAACACTTATTCTCCATTTTTTTTTTGTGAAAAAGCTGACACTAAAGCCGCGACCCTGACATTTCAAATTCCTCCCACAGTATAGTTTTCACGCTGTAAGATTGGTCTCATATCAGTTCTTGTCTGCAAAAGACTCCATTTGGGAATCGCCCAGTTATTATTGAATTGTTTGGACAGCACTGAGCTAATCTTCCAAGACATCCCTTTTTCTTTTCTCAGACTGTCACTGTGGGAGATGATCTAAGCAATAATGCTATCAGGATCTGATGACAACTTCTTGTTTTATAGTCTTGGCCTTGTTTCTTATAGAGCAGACGCAGCGCACAGTCTTTTTTTTTTTTCGTGGATGGGAATGAGGAATAAGCTAATTAAGTAATTGCCGTTCAAGTTTTCTAAGTTCATATAAAAAGGAAGCACCTCTTTTGTGTCTCGAAACTGCAGATTTTGTGCACTTTAATTGAGCGCGCTGGGCTTTAAACGGTGCTTGGTTTCGCTGTATGGAGGAAGTTGTGTCATCTCCTGGAACTCCCAACTTTCCTTTCACACTTTCCTCTCTTCCACCTAATTAGTAGGCTACCATGTGAGCAAAACTACCCAGGATATGCTGGCAGAATTTCAGTCAGCCGGCTCTTTGTGGGGGAGCCTGTGATACAGTTCAGTGGTGCTGGCTTATGTGATTTTATCAGCTTTGTTTCTTCTTAAATAAGGCTCAAGAGAAATCTATGTAATCAGAGGCTAAAGGCTTCTAAAGTCTATTCAGCTTTACTCCTGAAAGAAATCTAAATCCTACATCTGTCAGACGTTTATCTTTGGAAGTTGCCCATTATAATCCAGCAGTGGTCCTTATCAGCAACAGAACGTACCAAAGTTATGACATATCAAGAGGTTGAAGCGTTTGTACTGATCGGCTGTGTTTTGCTCTTATTTCAGCCTTGGAAGATGAATTAGACTTTGCCCTTGGGAAACAAACTCCTGCCTTTCTCAGGAAATGTGTCTGCTACATTCGCAAGATCTCCAACTTCGACCGCTTCGCCAAACTCCCCGAGATGGGCCGATACATGGACATCGTGGTCAGCGGAGATCGGGTCATGCGCAACCAGGAGGCCTACGAACGCCTCCTGAAGGTGCGGGACGAATTCATCCCCACGGTGGTCGCCGCCTCCAACCTCCGCGTCTATTCTTCGGTCACTCACTGCGACATGAAGTTAGGCTACTCGCAAGAAGTGGAGAGCAACTACGTTGAGGGCCTGTGTAAACAGTTCTACGAGGACATGGTGGACATCATCCAAGCCACGGTCCAGCAGAACTTTGACACGGAGTCCGACCCGCTCTACGATGAGATCCTGCAGCACCTGTCCCTCTGTCAAACCTACGCAGCGCTCTACGAGTTCAAGACCGAATCCTTGGATTACATTCAAGAGTATCTCATGCCGTCCAAGGGGAGCAGGATGAGCCCGATGGTGGTGTACGGTGGACCTTGCACTGGGAAGACACTGCTGCTATCTGAGGTGGCCAAACAGGTGAGATATGAATCATTTTTTTTGTGTGATCCCCGTCCACACTTTGGCCGGCCCTCGCGGTGTGTGTTCACGCTTGTGCGCGTCTGTCTGTCTGTCTGATCCGAGCATGTGTCCATCTTTGTACAACAGCGTATGAGGGGGCGTGCAACTGTTCATCTCTCCCCATCAAACGCTCGCTTGACCATCTGTGTGTCTGCCAAAAGACAGCCCATTGCCATGCACACGTCTCTAATTTCCTCTGAAGTCCTGCATGTGCGCACATCTGTATTGGACCTTTTTTCGAGTGCGTGAACATCTGTAGAGGTTTCCACAAAGTCTGTGCGCATTTGTTTTCTTAACGTGAACGCCTGCACCGCTTGCCTGCGCCGTATTCTGTGTTCACTGTCTTTGGCTTTGTGCGTGCCATCTGGCTGCCCGGCTACATTAGGATCACACCATCGCCAAGATCGCACAGCACACACCCACAGATCTACCCCTCCTGTCCAACCTTTGTAATAACTGTCACATTGATACACTCATTTATTGTGAACGCCATTCATATCATGACATCGCAGTCCATTGTATAGCTGTAGAGATTGTTACAAGGTAACAACAAAACAATGATTAAAGCCCAAACAACAGAATTAAACTGACAGAAGAGAACATTAAGGAGGAGAAATAGAAGAATAAATGATGTTTCATGCTGAAGTTTCGACAGTAATTTCTGCTACAAATGAATCACATTGCTTCGGTACAACAGGAGCATGTGTTTAGTTTTCCATCAGGGGACTTCACCTGTTTTCTTCGAGTCTGTCCTGATTTCCACGCCATAACATTCTCAAACATCTTTGTTCTTTCATTTTTATTCAATTCCAGGTGGATTTTTTTTTTCAAAAGCTTCCTTGTAACAGCCAAAGTGCGTCCTCGAGTGAAAACAAATTTATTGCAAACAGAAACATCAACTTTTGTCAAAAATTGTCAGAAAAAAGGTTTTAGGACGTCAGTTTTATCAATTAAGAATTACATGAAATGATATATTATTTATAAAATACTGTTGCACTAATACACCTGAGAGTTTTAGCTGTGTTGAGCACCACATTGTTAAATGAGGACAGAGTCATAAAATAAGTGTCTCCAGAGCCAGACAGATGTAGTTTTCTGCATCACCAGCATATAATCTCCAACCATTTATCACTTACGGCAAGTTAAACCATAAAATAATAGTTTGAAATCCTGTGTGGTCTTTGAAGGGGAGAGCAATGTCATTAGATCTAACTCAGACTAAAAGAAGAAACTGCTACTCTGCTCAAGTCTACAGGGTGTGATTCACACCTAACCTGTTCGGTTTGATTCATCTGAACCCCGGAGCACTTAAGTCTTTATGTTTGAGCTCAGACCACCAGATCTTCTCTAAAGGAGAGATCCTGTTGTCGTCTAAGTGGACAGCGCTGAGGTTTGTTGGCACACACAGCTTGTGTGATGCAGATATGTGTGAATTCAAAAGATCTGAATTTGATCATAGCAAAGAAAGGCAAGTAGCAGAATGGCAGAAAAACTAGCTAACAATAATTTATGCACACAGAAATGGCCTGTGGGTCTAGCTTGGAAAACTTTAGAAATTAATATCAACACTGGAGTATGTGCACAAGCTGAAACTCCTCAGAAACAGGTAGATAGAAGTCAGAACATGGTTTGAGAATTCATTGCACTGAATTTAGATCTTCTGTTTGATATATAATTCAAGCCAGTCCACAGAGACAAGAAGAAACCAGGTCAAAATGTCTTGGATTTGTGTGACTCTGGGCAGAGCTTCTTGTCATGCAGTGATCTGTCCGTCTGGTGCGTACACACACTTTAAAGGGAGGCAAAGAGGAGGATTGTGTCAGAGACAATTAGAGAGATGATTTGTTTGAAGCTTCTCAGTTCATCATGTTTCCTGCTGTAGTGGATTTTTGTGATGAGAACATTTGTAAACGCAGGTTTTCCCACCATCAGCCAAACTGTGCAGTTACATAATAATATATCAGAGATTATTACAGTTTTCACTGGTTGTTAAATAGAGTTTTACAGCATAAAATACAGCAGTGTGTAATGGGCTCCCAACAGTGCAATGGCTGCTGGTAGCACACACTTAGAGAATATTGCCAATGCAGAAATGAGCCTTCAGAGACTCTGCTGGCCCATGATAATAGCTAACATTTACTGTTCACAAAAATCAGGTTAATTAAAGTTATGCCTTTCATTTATGGCTGATTGTAATAGTGGATGTTATTATTTTTAAAATGCCGCAATCTATGAAAATGTAGCAGGCTGACAAAATGACAAATTTATACTCTGATATTCACAGGGTCAATATATATGTACATGTGAAACATTTAAAATAATATTCTACTGACAGACACCACGTCTCTCTTTCTACCCCCCTCTCACACATAAACACAACTAAATGTGGAGTAGGCGTTCATTCCTGTTGCCCTGAAAGTGTCAAGCAACATCTTAATGTCTTCCCTAAATCTCAACTGGGCCATTTCATGAATTCATGAATGAAATTATTACAACAACGAGGCCATAAAATTGTAGTAGTGCTCATTCATAGAATGCTTCTAACGATGACAGAGATTATTCATATATGGATTAAATCTACGTATTAATGTTTGAGGACATAAAAAATGAACATTACGGGGTTTCAGACATTTTTCTAAGTCTTACAAATGTAAATTTGGTGTAGCGCAGATAGACTGTCATGAGGTAAAAATGTATTAAACCTCTCCTTGCTGTGCTAATGAGGCCTGCCACATACTGTTAGAATAACAAT
The DNA here is from genome assembly GCA_028641955.1 of Protonibea diacanthus. Classification (NCBI taxonomy): domain Eukaryota; kingdom Metazoa; phylum Chordata; class Actinopteri; family Sciaenidae; genus Protonibea; species Protonibea diacanthus. The sequence goes on from CM053998.1 coordinate 7,273,569, forward strand.
TAATTAGATCCCTCTGCCCTGACTCCAGAGCTTTGATTATTCTAGTTGTTTGACCGTGTTTCTCTGAGTATGCCGAGCAGAATACAAGTGAATTTTGCTCACAGTAAATAAAAACAAATGTCTGAAGAACTACTCCACCCTATGAGATATACTCTGTATTCTTAATCATTTCTCAATGCTGTTTTTCAGGCCTACACATGGCTGCAGAAAGAGATGGGCCCTGAAACCGACCCAGTGGTCATAGTCCGATTTATTGGCTCCAGCCAGCTCTCCACAGACCTACGCACCCTCCTCCAGAGCATTTGTGAACAGATTGCACTAAACTACCGCTGCCTGATTCACTTTTTGCCTAACAAGATCCAGGAGATGAGGGAGCTGCTGATCAACCTTCTGGGGGAATCTTCATTCCACAGGCCCTTGGTGATTGTCCTGGATGCCCTGGAGCAGCTCTCAGATGCTGATGAAGTTCGCAAGCTGTGGTGGCTCCCCATACACCTTCCTCGAACAGTCCGTATTGTAGTCTCAACGTTGCCCAATAAATATGGCATCCTGCAGAAGCTTCGACACCTCATTCACGATAAGGAGTATTATGTGGAATTAATCCAGAGGGACCGCAAGGTCTGCAGCCAAACATTAAAACAGCAGTTACTGGGGGTGAAGAGAAAGGTCACCTCAGGCCAACAGATCTATGTCAACGAGGCACTTGCCAAGTGTACATTGCCGATGTTTGTCAATCTCATATACAGAGAAGTAGTTCATTGGAGGTCTCATAAAGATGTGGATGACAGGTCCCTGTGCTCCACAGTGCATGAAAGCATAGAACAGCTTTTCTACTCAGTGGAGAACAAGTTGGGCCAACGATTTGTCTTCAGAGCATTAGGATACATCACCATGGCCAAGGCTGGGCTAACTGAGGTTGAGCTGGAAGATATACTGTCCCTTGATAATATAGTTCTTGGTGATGTAATTGTGGCAACTTACCTCAAAAACCCCTTGAGGATCTCTTATGATTTGGTTGCAAGGCTCAAAGAGGAACTGGATGGTTACCTGGTAGAACGTCAGGTACGTAACGTCACCTTGATGGTTTGGGCCAACCGACACCTGCATCTGATCGCCCAGAAGCTGTATCTTAGCAACGAGGAGGACGTCCATCAAATGCACAGCCTCCTAGCTGAGTACTTCCTGGGGGCATGGTCAGGAGGCAGGAAGAAGATCTTCACTTATGACAACAACCATTTCACTTCCCTGAATATATCTCATCACAAAAACCCCCATCATCAGCAGTCCCATGAAAAAACGTCCTCTGACAAGTACTCGTATGACAGACAGACTCCCGAGCAGCCTTGGGTGTTCCAGTGCAACCTTTTGGAGCCTGACATTTTCTTTGTCAACCACAGGAAGATGACAGAGCTGGTGTACCACCTTACCAGGAGTGGACGCACCGATGACCTCATGTTCGGTGTCATCATGAACTTCAGCTGGCTCTACACAATGATCAAGATTGGCCAGTTTGAAAAGGCTCTAACAGACATTGACCTAGCTTACAGCTACACCCAAGAAAAAGAACTGAAGTTCTTGGCCACCACTCTCCGTAGCGTCAAGGTAAAAGTGCTGAAGAACCCTGCATCGCTGTCTGCAGAACTGCAGCAAAGGCTTCTGCCAGTTGTCACCTCCCTCCCCAAGCTCAGACACCTCCTCCTGGAATGTGACAAAGATGGCCCGAAGTACTGCTCCATTGTGCCTCTCCACTCCTCTATGGACGTCACCTACAGTCCAGAGAGGCTTCCACTCTGCTCTAGCTACATGCAGATTGTGGAAATATTGCCCACTCTAGCCCCAAACATAGTCCTTGTAGCCCTGGAAGATGGGTCTGTCAGCACCTGGGATGTTGAGAGCAGACAACTTCTAAGACAGATCGACACAGCCAGATCTGTTGTGTTGGGTATCAGGCTAACCACTGATGAAAAGTATCTGGTTGTGGCCACAACCAAAAACACGCTGCTCATCTATGATAATCACAAGTCCTGCCTTTTATCAGAGGTTGAAATCAAGGGGTCCAAACATGGTGGTGTCACTGGCAAAGTGGCTTTCATCAATGGTTTTACTTTGTCCACCCATCATGCTTTGGCTTGGCTTGAGGCCAGTAAAGACGTCAATGTTATTGACCTACTCTACGGTTGGCCTCTCTACCAGTTCCATTGCTGGTATGAGGTGACTTGTGTCCAGTGCTCTCCAGATGGAATGTATGCCTTCTGTGGCCAGTACCTCAACACTGCATCCATCTTTCATTTGGGAAATGGGGATAAGCTGGCCACTGTTACCTCTGAGTTTTCTGGGGGATTCGTAAAGTCCATTCTAGTTCTGGACACCCTTAACCAAATGGTGATGATTGACAATGAAGGCAGTTTGTCAGTTTGGAACACCAAAGAGATCACCAACCCACGGCTGATGGAGGATTATGATTGCAGAGGGGATGATAGTGAAGTGGTGGGCATAGAGTTATCAGAAGACCAACGCTCCATTCTCATTTGCAAGGCCAGAAGTATCGAGGTTCTGGACACAAAAGTATGGAAGATGGTAGAGAAGTTCAAAGCCAAACGTACCGAACGCTTTGTGGCTGCTGTTCTCTCCAAGAATGGACAAAGCATTGTGGCCTCCATGGAGAACACCTCCTCCATCTTTGTCTGGAGGAGAGACAGTGGACAGTGCATGGCTAGCCTGATTGAGATCTCAGGGGCTATCGTCAAACTCATTAAATCAGTCCACCACAACCTGCTCCTTTCTGTTGCAAGCAGTGGAGTGCTGTCTGTTTGGGACATTGATATCATCACAGCTATGTCCAATATTGACAAAACAGGCAAGAAGATCCAGACCTTGATGCTGTCCGGCAGAGAGGATTATGTGTTTACCATGGACGGTTCAGAAGCTGTCCACAAGTGGAACTTCAACACTGGCTTCATTGAGACAGTCTTTAAGCACGAAGGCATAGTGGAGAACTGTGTCCTAACCTCCTCAGGGGATCTCATGGTGACTTCAGATGACAAGTCCAGTCAGTACATCTGGCAAACCAACACCGGAGAAAACATCTTCCGCATCAATGGACAGAGAATATCACAGCTGCTAATCACCCACAACGACCAGTTTGTGGTGTCCCTCTGTGAGCAGAATGCCTCCAGGGTCTGGAGGCTCGCAACCGGGCACAAAGTGTGCAACATTTTAGTCACCCTCCAGAATGCACTGATCACCACAGCAAACACTTTCCTTGTGGGAACCTCCAAAAACAAGCTCCTCGCTGTCAGCCTGTGGTCAGGCAGCGTGTCCAAGAAGTTTGTCTGTGATGACGGCATTACCATTGTGAACTTCAAGCTCATTCCTGACTGCCCTGACTGTGTGGTGTTCATCACGTCCACAGAGACCGTCTTCATCTGGAGTGTTGCGGATGAGTCGGTCTGCAGGAGAGTCCAGCTGCCAACCAACTTCCTCAAAAATCTAGAGGACTTCCAGATCTCACCTAATGGGAAACTAGGAATCATCTCCAAAGGTGATGAGAACATTAACGTCCTTGATCTCCACAGCGGGAAGCTGAGGCTTGTCCATGCTGCTGGTATAATTTGGCGTCAGAAATTATCAAGAGATGGACGTTATCTAGTGTATGTCTGTTTCCGGAACTGTGAGGAAGACGACGATGCTGGTGTTGTTTCCAATCTGATCGTGATGCGCCTTGCTGATGGTAAGAGCATCGGCACATGTTCCCTATACAAGACGCCCACCTTCCTGTCCCTCTCGCAGCGAGCACTAAACATCATCATTGGCTTTGAGGACGGCAGCATCGGCACATACACAGTAGTCGATCGCGTGGATGCTGCTCTCAAGATAAAGATAGCCACCTCCAACAGCCGACAGATTGTCAACAATGCCTCGCAGAAGGTGCGTCCCAAATGTGGCAACCATTCCTTTAAGACGGTTGCCGACTGCACTTGGAGGGAGTCAACAGAGGTCTTCTCCAGGGACAGCCCTATCAACGTGTCGGACTCCGGCGAAGGTGAGTCGACTACGCCAACAAAAAAGACTGAACTGCTGCAGTGATAGGTGGAGATCAGAGAAGCGGGTAGAGTTAGGACAGGCGGGTGGAGATAGGCGACAAAGTTTAGAATCTCTGGGGTTGCAGTTGATTCTTGTTTACAGCCACGTGATTCAGCTGCAGATGTCAGCCCTCTGGGTAGTTAATGGGCCGACCATTTTAACGCTGCACTCAAATTATGTATTACTTACTTCCAACTTATGATAGAGTTTCTCTTTGTTTTACACACGAAGACTGTTAGAAAAATACTATGTTTTTGAAAAGAAGAAACATGTCAGTTCTGTGAGGTATTAGTTTGCCATTATGTGTCCTTTTGCATTTGAAGAACAAAGTTATTATTCAAATGTCTTGGTCAAACATTTTCAAAGCCATTCCAGTGATCTTAGCCACTTTCATTGTACACTATCTTTATTTACATTGTGCACATTAAGCCATAATGTTGTTCTTTAAAAAAAAAAAAGGAAATAAAAAAAGTGTGAAAGAGTGTATTTAAGTTTGTATCAACATCAGTCGGTACTGTACAAAAACTATGAACATATGTACATATCCCTTTTTGGCTGCTGCAATTTGTGCAACTCCTTAAAAATGTTATGTTGTGCTTAATGCAATCAAAGTGAGTGCCTGGAATTTAAAATGTTCTTTATGTGCAGATTACAAGATTTATGAAAATGCAGGGAATTTGTAAACACAGTATACACACAGTTACATAATACTTGCATTGATGTTAAATCTAAACAATCAGTGTACTGAAATCCAGTCAACAACACGAGCGGTAGATGGCATTGCTCTTTGTAATGATAGTTGTAGAAATTTCTTGGAACCGTTGACGTAAATTTGATGTGAATTTACCTGCAGTTCCATCGGTTTGTGTGCTGTTTGTGTTAAGGGAAACACCACTATTGAGCATACAGTGTAGCATAGCACCATACACATTCACGCCTTAACCAGTGTACTTGCTTTAGGTTTAGTGGAGTTTGTTGAAATGTTCAAATGTAGAAAAGGACAGGAGTGATTCGCCCGATGTTTCACTGAAACAACTTGGCCGTGTGAATATACTTAGAGGTTTAGACAGTAGGTGGAAGCACTTTATGAGTGGTTTGTGAGACGTTATTAGATTTATTCATATGAAACACTGTATAAATTGTTTAAAGTGATCTAGAGTTGTCTTACAAATATTGGTATTGGATTTGCCTACAAAAATACACAAGGCCATCCAGGTACTTGCAGGCTACAGCTCACAGTTCACGGCTCACTTGAAATGCTACAGTCCCTCTATATACATATTTATGCCTGGTATGATTAAAAAAAAAAAAAAAAAAAAAACAGAAACGGGACATTTAGAAATATATGGGATCAAATAAAAGGGTCACTGAGATTTTCAGTTTGTGAAATAATGTTTGAAATATTGTGAAAGTTACGTTCCGTATCAGCTTTTTTAAACTTGTAGGGAAAAGAAAGAATTTGAGACTTTTATTTAAATCATTAAAGTATGAATTCAGTCCTGCTACAGCCAAAACATGGATAAACTTTACACTTTGAATTAATTTTTCTTTACATTAGGTTGTACTTTCTTTTTTCATTTTTCATATCTTATGGAAGCATACTGCTGCCACGCTGCTCGGTAACAACAGAATCTCACCATGTTTCAACCCCAGCATGAAATACAATGACATGTAAAGAGCCATACTCAGTTTATCAGCTCCCAGAACACCTTTCCCCATGTTATAATGTGAAACTTTTCACGTTTCTAACAGTATAAATGATCACATTTTAATGTGAAATGTTTCATTTTATAACGTGGGACTGCTGTTGATATTATATTTGCACATATTTTATTCAGACGCTCTGGAATTATGAATACAAATCACTTCTCACACAGAGCGTTTTGTCACAGGTTTACAAAGGTGATAAACAGCCGCAGGTTTTGAAGTTCTTTCTTAACGTTACTCCACCAACTCGGAATCTCTTTGACCTTTGCGTGAGCCCATAGATATCTGACTCTGGTAACATCAAAACAAGCTGATATTAAAGCTGTTAAGATCTTGTTCGCTGACAATCTAAAAGAGTTATTTATGAGGTTGTACCTTGCAGGTACCATGATTGCTTTTTATAAGCATGTCTGTAATAACCCAATTTTGAGCTCTGATGAGACCAATCATCTCCCAGGCATGATCAAAAACAACACACTTACACTTTGACATATACTTTTTAAAGGGCTATTCCATCCTTATTATATGTTTACTAGTATTAAACTGTTGAGATAATGGCCCTTGGATAATTTCAAACTGGGTAGCAGCATCAAGCTTTAAAATATTTACCTACAAGTTTCTAAATTAAAAAAAAAAAAAAAAAGAAGACGATATTATCATGGAATTGCCAAAGTCCCGATTATAGTTTAATTTTGTTGACCGTCTCATTTGTTTTTTGAGGCTTGTACTGTAATTATATTGTTACCAAATTGTTTCAGTGTTCTACTGTGATTATGTTTATGATAGAGAAAATGTGCTATCTTTGCTAAAACGTTTAAAAAAAAAAGTCTATAATATATTGGAATGCCAGTTTAAGAGTATATTTGAATGTGTCCATATGAAAGCCAGTACATGGTATTATTGTATGTTAAGTAACTTGAATGACTTTTAATAACTTACATGTTTGCAACTCATAGTTGACATACTGGTATTAATGAATGTTTCTATGGTATTCTTTGTATTGTCAGGACTGACTTACCTGTTTAGAGATTTATATTTTCATAAATGTTGTACTTACATTTTGTTACAGAGTTGTTTAACTGGAATTCAAACAGAAAAGAAACTTATGTCTGAAGCAATATGAAACTAGTGTGTATGCATTGTTTGTATGAAACATTTTAATGTAATAAAATGGTTCACTTTTTGCCTCCACCGCACCGCCTCAGGCTTTTCACTGTCACGATCATGTTTCTTCTATTTTTTTAAACGCCGTGTACCACCTCAGAAAATATTCAGCTCTCCAAGTACGAACATCATGACAGACGTTAAAATACAGTCGACTGTTCAGCTACGGAGCGTTCATATAGAAGGCAGGTTTATTTTGTCAAAAAGGTTTATGGTGGAAAAAACTGCCAAATCATGACAGTAAAATATACCATGAAGTGTTTTTCAGTATTTCAAAACTTTTATTTATTTATCCACCATTTTAAGGGAATTTTATATTAGAGACTTAATTATACGGTAAAACACCGTAATCTTTAATGGCATCTTTTACGGTCTTTCACTGTCATAGTTTTTTCATCGTAAAATCTACAGACATTTTAAAATACAGAATAAAACGCCAACCTTAAACGTGAAATCTACTAACATCCCTTTACGGTAATATCAGAAATTCTGGCAACCACAGCTGACAGTTTTTTTACCGTAAAAACAAGTTTGTTTTTTTGTATTTTGATAGCATAAAATGTTTTTAAATTAATTTATTTCAGCGATTCTTCCTCTTACCACCACAAGGAGGTCGCGTACCAGCAGCAGTACTCGTACCACGGTTTACTTTGATCTCAGACAATGACTGAAAAAAAAAAACTTTCTTTTAATTGGCAACAATTAGCACATACCAGTAACTGTAGTTGCAGAGCGTCTTGTCAAACAGGTAATTCATGGGGTTTTTGTTTTTTGTTTCCCAGAGTCACACACACACAGTCACACACACACTCACACACACTCAGAAAACTGAGCTGTAAAATGATTTGATAGGCCTGTAATTGCTCTTCTTCGCTTGACGCTGAATGCCAGACAAGTGTGGCGAATATTTCTCCAACACTGGCTGACGTTGTCATTGTAATTAGACGATGCATGTGCAAGTGCACCTGTACAGTGCCCTGCGCCAAACACACGCACACACACACACACACACACACACACACACACACACACACACACACACACACACACAAAGTCACAAAGCAAACACATCCAGGATCAAGCTGTGATTGGCCAATAAAAGCCTGTTGCTTTGGGCTACCATTTTAATTTCCCAGTGGTGTCACTCTAAGCCAATCTGTGTGTACGAATGTGTGTGTGTGTGTGTGTGTGTGTGTCCTGTCTCCACGGCAACATCAGGCCCACAGCGGTGACGGGCTTGGCCACGCCTCTCATTGTAATGATGGTGAGCTCATGTCTGTTGGCTATTGGGGCTGCTTCCAGTCCTTATGACAACAAGGGCTTGACTATCGCTAGCACATTCCACCTGCAGTGCCACACAGGCATATAATTACACCACTTGTTTGTTGAACAGGAGGTCTCCACAGGTCATACAGTGTGTGTGTGTGTGTGTGAGTGTGTGTGTGTGTGTGTGTGTGTGTGAGTGTGTGTGTGTCCTACAGTAGGTAAAGTATGACATCGCCTCTTATTTACACAGCCCTAAAATAGCTTCTTCATTGTCAGCAGCATTTACTCTGTAAGCCAGCGCCCTCCTTTTGTCATCCTTGTACGTTTTTTTTTTCCCCCCAACACTAACCTGTATTTTCAGCAGTGGGGGAAGCCTATGAGTCACCCATATTTCTCTCCCTCCTTCTCCTTCCTCCCCCTTCTTCTACTTCTCTGGCAGGCCAGATAAACCAGCCACGACTAAACACTTTATATTAACTGGCAGCTGAAATTTAAGTGCAGCACCCCGCGCGCTATGAGCTCAAAAAAACACTCCGAAATCCGCCTGTTTTGTTTGATTAGCCCGTGTTTGACTAACCAAAAGCTTCTCACCAAATATGACATGTTTGCTCAGGGAAATCACTCCAATTTCAGGCCGCTCAAAGACAAAAATGTGCCATTACTTGACTGCGAGGTGAGTTGTAACAAATCTAATCGCTGGAACACAACAGCTAAAGATTCATTTATCTCGTATTCTTTCCCTACATTTCCCCCGATGCCTCGACGTTAGACCTCGGTTTTGGAAAGATAACTACCCAACAAGCCCTGACCTAATTCCTCTGAAGCATGCTGGGAGGAAGAGACACTGATATGTGAAGGCTTCCTTCTCCCACTCCGCTGCTCTATTTTAATTTCAGGTGAACAGTAGGAAATGGGAGATGTTAGAGGGGCTGTTTGCCGGCGATAGGTTAAAGAGATCAGTGCGTCCACCCTCCATTACTGCATTGGAACGCCCAGGTCAGAGGAGGAAATTAAACACGGTGAGGGATACAGACTAATAATTAAAAGCTCCTGTAGAAAATGTTTAATCCGGTATTAACCATATTCAAATTAATAATAACAATGAATTAAATCCAGGGTGTTGGTAGGTGCTTTTCTTTGTTTTGATTTTAGACAATGAGACAATTTTAATGACTCAGTACGACCGACTGACACATCACTGCCGAGGCCAAACAATGTGGGTATTCAACAGTGTTTCATAATGAGTCGAAGTCATTGCTTTTTGGTATGAAGAGTATGAGAAGAAGTGACAAACATAAGGTTTACTCCGAGGTCACGCACACCCACGATAAAGATTCAAATTATTTGCTGTTGTTTTTGTCTTAGATGAGGTCAACAAGTCAACCTTTGTCTGGATTCTCTGAGTAATCTTTGAATTTATTAGCTGTAAACCTTTTTTAGAAAGCTAGTCCGACCACAAAGTCAGTTTAGTAGCTTCTCTGGAGCTTTCAGTCGAACTTTCAGCCTCAACCTTTAAGCCAACATGGACCAGAACCTCCTTTAAGTTCTTCAAAAAAAAAGTGGAATGACAGCTACTAAATGGACCTTACAGCATTTGGACCACACCAGGACGATTCAGATATTTAAAATAATACATATTGTTTAATGCACAAACTGAATCTTATTATTTTTTCCCCTTTTTCTCACCAAGAGTTACACTGATAGCAGACCTCCTTATATCAGCACTGTAAATATGAAGCTACTGTACAGCTGTGACTTCAATGGGCTGTTTCCAGTCTTGATGCTAAGCTAAGCTAACCATCTCCTGGCTCCAGTGTCATTCTTAAGGGAAAAATCGCTTATTTGCTTTCGGTGCTATACGTGTATTAAACATGAAGCTACAGGAGGCGATTAGCTAAGCTTAGCTTAGCATAAAAAGAAACAAAAAATAAAGTTTAAAAGCATCAAGGTGTTGGTTATGTACTTCTTGTAACTGTCACGTTCATGTCTATAGATAAGGTATCAATCTCCTTATCTAACAAGGAAGTAAATGCACACATTTCCCAAAAATTGATCTATTTATATCTATGGTAATCCAAAATTTAATTTTGTTTCTTTCACAAAAAGATTAAAAAAACAAAGAAGCAGTGGAGCGGAAACTGATGGAAACCATTCATGCAGCACCTCTGGCCATATATTTGAAATTGTCTGGAAGGGCTCTGCTGTATTTTGCATCAGACGCGTCACATTGTTGTCATGTTTTGTACCGTTGCCAAAATATAGCGTCCTGTCAACCGCAGCCATCGCGTAAAGAAACATCTTCAGTTGTATTCTCAGTATTTACTTTTCCAAAGGCCTGAAAATCTTCACACCTACCTTCATACTCCCACACAGTCACATGAAGCTGTTCATAGATTAAATACAATGCAAAAGAATGACACTTTACATTCGGTCAACAAGAACAGCCAAGATCAAGATCAGGTCAAAATCTACTACTCCTGCTTTTGTGACATTCACGTGGCAGCGACAGATAAATTTGTAATGCAGGATATGATTTCTGTTTCTCACCCCTCCAATGATAAACACACTCACCTGTGCATCTGTAAACATTCAAACCGGTTTTTCACTTGTGTGTCATCCATTGTGAAGTCATTTGTCTATCAAAACTGTCTCCTCTCTGCACTGGAAAGAATTCATTTCATGCCCTCTGCACAGTGTCACCCAATACTAAGCATATAGAACTTACATGACGTTATAAAACGTGGAGCATTGTGGAGCAAAGTTTTGTTGAGTGGGCAGCAAGTGTTCAGGGGTGACTCCACTCTAATCGCATCCAAGTCATATGATCAACCTAGTAACTGTGAAGAGGCAGGTCGGGTTAAGCTGAGTCAAGTTAGACACGGGTTGCCAGGTCAAGACAGGAAGTCAGGTATAATAAAGCTTCATATAGGATCTTGATGGCGTACTGTAAATATTAATGTGGGTAAATTATGACCCCAACAATTCAACAGTATAACTAGAAATCAATTAAGGTGTGTTCTTCTTCCTCCTCCTGACACTGCTAATCAGTCAGACTTTATTTGTACACCACCTTTCATAGAAATAAAATGTCACACAAAGTGCTTCACACAATAACCCTCCACCCCATTATAAACAAAAGTATAACACAAACTGAAAATAAGTAAATAAAAAAATATTATTATTTTTTTATATTTTATTTAATATTTTATTTTATTCTATATTTTATTTTATATATATAATATACAATAAAAAAATATATAATGCAATTATAAAACCCATGAAAATGTATCATAATAAAATAATAAAATAAAAATAATTAAATAAAACCAATTTAAATGTAAAATAAACAGAAATAATGAAATAATTAAAAAAATTAAACCTATCAAAGTATAATAAAATAAATAGTAAAATAGAATAAAAGTAAAGCATAATAAAATATATAGATAGCCGATAGATATACAGGTTGAGATATATAAATAGACAGCCGAGACAACTAACCAAATAAATACATTTTTTTTTTTAATGGTGTAACAGGTTAAAATATAATTTAAATTCACCTGAAGATATGTGTTTGTAAAAGGTTTGTGATATCTACTCTTCTAATATGAATGCAATGTTACACGCTTAGGTCATAACACTGTAAATGTTTTTTTATTTGTTGGTTTTAAGTAATTAAAAAAAAAAAGCCCTTTTTAATTCATAACAAGTGAGCATGTTTTAATCATCTCTAATGGAGTTTGACGCTTTATTTTGAAAGTCACGACAGGAAGCGGTTGCAGCACACCGTGCGTAGCTTAACAATGGTCCACTAGTTTCCCAGCCTAACTACCCATCAGCAGACCGCTGTTCAAACAGGAGACATGGGACTGTGGAGTCACCGAGGGGGGGAAACTCTTCTCAGCGAGTCACCACAACAACTCAAACCTAAAGAAGGAAGTCACACCGAGCAGAAAACGTTGAATGGAGCCTCTACTTTTTCTACTTTATGTCTGATTTCTACTCAGTAGAAGGAGCGGAAGTGAAACAACTTAAATGACAACTGAAGTTATCCGTGCATTTTTGATACCTAGGGCAAAGTGCCACACCTTCGCTTAGCACAACAGGTAGGTTCAAAACGACATTTGCTCGCTTTGTTCGTCTTTACGACTCGTTTGTGTCTAAATGAAAGCTTTTAAATGACTTTAAAGAGTGTGTGGAGTGCTGCAGGTGCGTTATTAAACGTTTGTTAACGCGGCTTCGACGGTTATTCGGCAGCAACAGGTGACTTCTGAGCAGCCATATGGCGAGACCAGCCACGGCAAACAAAGCACAATAACCTGATGATGATGTCACACTAAATATCGTAGTTATAGGAGTAATTCATGCCTGTTAGACTGCTGTCAAGGTAAATTAAGATATATAAGTATGATAAAGCCGAATCAATTTTTGTGAGTAGCCTAACAAACTCTAAGGCGCTGACAAAGGATATGTGAGTACACCTGTTACACCTAATGGCACACCTATGCAAACTAATTATATGATTATATACATCATTATATATAGACTATGAGTGGCCATGAACAAAAAAAAGCTGAACAAAAATACCTTATATGTAGTTTATTATTAGTTTATATTCATTTATCTGTCCCAGTACCATGTCTTAAGTTTTAAAAGCTTACGTTTTTGTTTATTATTTATTGTTTTTAGTCAAAATTCTGTATTTATTGATCACTTAATTCATTGTTTTGTCTGTAAAGTCGTAATGTAAAAGAAAGAAAAGACACACATCTTCACATTTAATATGCATTTTTGCTTTAAAAGCGACCTGCCAGATAGTTTTTATATTGATCTATAATCGATTAATTGACTAAATATTTCAGCTCCAGTCAAACGTAAACTTCATTTATTAATTTTTCTGTTCCGATACTTTGAATTCTGTATGTTTTATTAACATAGAGCCGTAAAATATCAAACCATGTTTTAAGTTTTTAATTCTTGCTAATGCTTTTGTCCATTATTGATTGTTTCTTGTCAAAAATGTGTATTTATCGATCAGTTAATTCATTATTTGTCTGTAACATGTCAGACTTTTTGTCCAGAAATCAAAAGATATTCAGTTTACAATAATATAAAAGAAAGACAAAACACAAATCTTCACATCTTCACAAGCCGGAAACAGAGAATTTTGGCAATGTTTGCTTTAAAAGTAACCTGCCAGCTAATTTTATATTGATCCATAATTGATTAATTGACTAATTATTTCAGCTCCAGTCGAATGTAAGCTTAATTTAGCCTGTTTAAATAATTCTGCGTGTGTATAGGGTGTCTTTGTGTAAAACAAAACTAAACCGCTTCAGTTTCATTATGTCACACACACACACACACACACTGTACTGTACGTGCTGTAAATGTGACACACAGTATGGGAACGAGCTGAAAGTTTCCATCACACCTTGAGCATGTGCAGGTGAAGTTAATGAGTGAGTGGACGGCTGTTATTGGGGAGGTTTGGATGGAGTGGAGGAGGTGGAGGAGGAGGAGGAGTGGTCTTGAATCACTTAACCTGAACTCATGTGCACGGCCTTGGGCTTTGTTTGCACATCTAACACGTAGCCTCGCTGAGCCCTGGGCCACTCACAAACTTGATGTTTGAGCCCACACCGTTCACGTCTGTCGTTTATCATACACAACACTCTCAAACATCGTGTTAATAGCAGCCGTACAAGCAGCCGTCATACATCAATGTGTCTCTTAAAACTCCATGATTGTTTTCTGACCTGTTTTTAGCTCCAGGCGGGCGAGATTTACACCGCCATGACAGCTGATTTATACAGGATGCTAAGCTGTGGTTTGCTAAGCCCATTTTCTTACCTTTAGCGGCAGACTCCGCCCATGTGGCAGCTCATTAGACAAAGCAAGCGTATGCAAATAATATTCGCCCAAGGTCTAGTTTGCTTTGCACCGAGGCTGCTACTGCCACATGACTCGACCTGAAACAGGATATAAACATGAGAACAGAGCTCAGTGCTGTTGTTGACATAATGGTCTGGAAAATAGATTGTGCCGATAGCGTTCTTTGTTTTAAGGTACAGGATGTGTTGTTGTTGTGTAATCACAGAAAAGTCTGAGTTAAATAAAAATACCTTAATGTTAGATGACTGTCACCAATGCAGTACTAGTTTTTATGTGTCTTATATGTTAGACAGATGCACAGTCCATTTTTAGACTTGTAAATGAGGCCGTTGCTTTCTTGTTTATATTTTATGTCATTAGAAAATATTTTATTAGTATTTGAGTCCTTGGTATTTTCATCAGGATGATCGAATCAAAATATAAATAGTCAAATCAACAGTTCTGATCAGTTTAATTCATGTAATCAGGCACCATGTCTGGTCTCAAAAACTGCAGTTCCTCAAACGTCCACTTGAGGCTGGCTACAGAACGAGTCAGTCTCCATAAGTCCCCATGTTAAAATGTCCAACTTCCCAGCAGAAAAAAACATGTTTACAGCCTGGTACAAAAAACAGTTTTGGTCTCCTTAGCTAATTTTCCCGTTCATGACAACTGTACTGAGTCCACGTCCTTGCCATTTTTTAGATTGGCACTTGGTACTGCATCATGAAATGAATCCTTACTTGGCAGCCATAAAGTAAAATAATAATTTGTTTTCATCTTTCTGGTGTAAGTTCAGAGACAACGCGTCAATTAGTTTAAACAGACTTAGTTGATTTATTGTTAAAGATGTTTAATCAAGGAAAAACTGAAAATATTATCTTGTTCCGGCATCTCTCATCTGCTGCTTCTCTGTATTTTATATTATTGAAAATTGATCTTTAGGTTATCTGGAGGGTTGGTTGGACAAAACAAGAAATTCGAAGAGATCACTTTGGGAAATAAACAAACATTTGTCGTAATAGGTAGATTAAAAATGAAAATTATCATTAATTGCAGCCATAAATCAGATTATTCACAGATAAACCTAATTCCAGAGAGGTAGATCCGTGTTTACATTAAAACAACCTATAATTATTAGAAGTACCAGACCTGGATATGATATCAAAAGAAACAAATAAAGCAGATTTTTGTCAAAACAGTGTTTTAAATGTTAAAAATCAATTTGGTGAGGTTGTTTACACTCTCTTTTTTACCTATCAGTCGCACTGTAGTGTTTAAAAGTGCACTCTTCTCAGGCTCTCCGTAGGCTTGTTTACTTGCTAAAGTACAAACCGAGAGCTCCTGGGTCAGGAGGATCCACGGGAGGAAAAACATCAGCAGTGTTTGCAGTGCGAGGAGCGGGGAGGGTACAGCTATTGATAAATGTGGGCTGCTGGGTAATAGAGAGGAGACAGGACTTGTTTTCAGCAGACTGCTGCCCAAGGCCGTGTGGGAAAAAAAAAAAGGTGTTTGGAGAGAGCACATCATATTATTACACACACGCCGAGGTCGCCTGATTGACCTGCAGAGTTGTAGTTTAAATTAAAAAAGCATTTCGAGAATTTCAACTCATAATAACGTGAAAGTAAAATATAGATTGCCCCTCCCCCTAACGAGGTCTCCGTGACAACTCGCCATGGATACACTTACCTAATCACACCTGTCTCATTCAAATCAGCCAAGGTCACGCATGTCAACCGCTCGAGTCGTGTTTTGATTACATTTTTATGTTTAATAGCAGATATTTAACAGCACTTTGGTGCTCTTTGTGCGAGCCGTAATTGAAAAAGTTACACAATAACGTCACTCAGATGAACAGCGCCAGCTCATTTATGGGAAGCGTTATCAGGTGTGGAAGGTTATCTCATCTACTGTATATGCAGGTTATTAAAAGCTGGATAAAGCAGTGGGTGAGACTGTGTAATTTCTCCTTTTTTGTGTGTGTGTGTGTCACCACACAGGCTTTAAAACCGTGTATTGACATTTCAGCTGGATTTTAAAAGCCACAGAGTTGATAAGAGGCCTAAATTGACCGACCTTATCGAATGCCGCAGCACAGAAATGTACAGGGTCACACAGGGCGCTGATGACTACAAAGGAAATCCTGCCAATAACTGCTTTGTTTTCAGTTTTACTTTATGTTTAATGAGAACATGCAGTATGTGAGATAAAAGCCGGTTTCGGCTTGATAAAACGGACGTGGCTGCAGATGAGGTCAAAAAAATATATATAACAAAAAAATATATATCACATAACATATAGCTGAAAGTTGAGATTAGTCAAAAAACTATATTATTATTAGATGATCAGTCTTTAGGGACCAAAACTGTTTTTTGTACCAGGCTGTAAACATGTTTATTTCTGCTGTGAAGTTGGACATTTTAACATGGGGACTTATGGAGACTGACTCGTTCTGCAGCCAGCCTCAAGTGGACATTTGAGGAACTGCAGTTTTTGGGACTTCGCTTCAACCAAGATGTTTGTCGGGTTCAAACATAATGAAACCTTAGTGTGTTCAGTAGGACTGCGACAAACGATTATTTTGATAGTTGACTAATCACCGGTTATTTTTTCGATTAGTCGACTAATCGGATCATCCGTAAATTGACTGTAAAACATACAGCTCATCGCACCAGCGTGCAGCTGAGCAGATCATTAGCTTTCAGCCTGAAGTGTTTAAGGTATGTGCTAACTGAAAATAAAAAACAATTAAGATGATAGCTCATTAACCCTTTAATGAGATATGAAGCTTGTATCAACAAACAATTCTTCAACAGAGCAGCATAAAGGGCAAACAGCAGAGTAAAATAAGGACAAGGCACTGGCCTAAACAACACAAAAATAAATACTTCAGGTGTTTAGGTGTGTCTGTCATGGCTCTGGCATCAAACATATCAAACATAGCTACGTTTAAATAAAATGAGGGAGGCACCTGGAGGAATTATTCACAAAAATAAAAATTTGGTCTCACTCAAATATAAGAAAAGTGCATTTTGTGCTCAGTGCTCGGCCACAAAGCCGTCCGGAGAAGAAGACCGGACTTTTTTAGCACTGAAACGTAACGATGAGTAAGCAGCAAGAAAGCTCACTGTTTACCCAAATATTGGCAGCTAACTAGCCGGTTTGCTTACTGAGGCGACGGACTCTCTTCATAATCATCCACAGTGACATGCTTTCTCTTCAGATGCTCATGCATAGCCGTTGTGCTTCCACGATAAGCAAGTTCAGCTTTGCAAATGTTGCACTGCACGCTTTTCTTAAACTGCTCCCACACTTTGGAGCTTCGTCGCCGGGTAGCCATGATACTGTTATCATATGTGACGGAAAGGCAGATGCGGCAGTGGAAGCTGCAGCCGCAATTTCGAGAGAAAAGCAAAGTTAAAAAAAAAAAAAAAAAAAAAAACGATGCGTTTGCGATGCGATTTTGTTCGTGGACATAATCGTGACTAATCGACTAATCGTGGCACCCCTAGTGTCAGGGACGGACTGGGGTAAAAAAAGTGGCCTGGGAAATTAGTACCTGACTGGCCCACTCGGGCCAGGTCCGGCAGATGATGGTGGCAGATGTCTGTGTTGGCTAATGCCACTGAGCACTGTCTGGCCCTAGTCCATACACAAAACTGATGTATAATTTTATCACATTACAGCTCGTCACTAGTATTAATTAGTCACTCCTCTCCCTCATAGACGGTAGAAAAATGTAAACACACGACAGTGCGTCACTATCGGGCCGGCCCGCACGCCGTACAGGGCCGGTTCGCTCATAGGCTGTAGAAAAATGTAACATCAGCGCATCACTTGCAGCACCACGCCGTACCGGGCCAGCCCGCTGACCCACCGGGAAAACTCCCGGTACCCCCCGTAGGCCAGTCCACCCTTGGTGGTGTGCCACCGGCCGTCCTAGAGTACCGGCCGTTCTGTGATTCTCCAGATCACACAGATGGCCAGTCCGCCCCTGCCCTAGTCTCAACTAATAAGCT
This sequence comes from Protonibea diacanthus, assembly GCA_028641955.1. NCBI lineage: Eukaryota > Metazoa > Chordata > Actinopteri > Sciaenidae > Protonibea > Protonibea diacanthus. The sequence goes on from CM053998.1 coordinate 7,291,682, forward strand.
GCTGAAATGTTAAAAACAATCTGCTTCATCATCACCATTGCTTGTTTCCTCTGAGTAGTGCAGGACTAAACCAATAACCAAATATTCACAACGTGTAGAAACTAGAGCCTGTCACTTTTCTGTTGACTGACTTATTGATTGATCGAACGAGTGTTCATGTGCAGATGCATGTAACTCAAGTGCAGAGAAATGCTCCTCCTCCTTCATGGCTTTCTGAACACAACATTGCAGCCCCATTTTGACACTACCGGCCCTGTCTGACCTCACGTCAGCGATGCAACACACCACGAGACTCATCATGCTCTGTTGAAGATTGGCAGAGATACGTCTACAGAGGCTGCATAGGAAAAACAGCACGTTAGCAGCACCACAAATCAATCTCCAATATGGCAAAAAAAAGTCATAACGAGCCACGACTCATAGAAAACTATGACAAATAATCCTTGAAAAGACAGTTTTTACTTAGAAAATAACACGGACTGCTGTCGTAGATAAGTCTGAGAGCTGCGAGTTACAGTTATTCTCATTAATGATTAATCTGCAGATTATTTTCTCCATGAACGGACAAAGAAAATAGTGCAAAATCCTCCAGAGCCCAAGGTGACATCTTTAAATTGCTTGTTTTGTCCTTTTAAAACAGATAAAAGCAGCAAGAGAAGCTGGAATTAGAGACGTTTGTCTTGTAGTTGATGATCAGAGGATCACAATCACAGCTAGTACTGATGTGTGTAGAGGGAAGCAGAGGACGAGGAATAAAAGAGGATTCCCCCTTTTAAAATACCAAACATGCATGTCTATCGTAGCGATGGGAATTCGCGGCATGTTTCCGTCTGCATCATCTCGACGGCACTGAAGAGTTCAAATTACGAGACACAAGATGTGACGAAACACTCGCCTACTGTCGGCAGTCAGATGGGTGTCAGACCAGTTAGCCCACTTTTCCATCACCACACCTCTCCCACATGAACATGATCTCCCTTCACACACACACATGCACACACTCTGACCACCCGGAGTATAAATTATTATGACTTTATAGCGTAACACACGGCTTACGTAAGCCGACCTTTTCATAGATCCGTCAAGTGACCGAGCTACGGTGCAACAGCGGGGTCTTGTCTGCGGAAGACTCGCCTCCTTTGTTGAGAAGTTCACCAGAGACCCTCCAGAGAAATGTTCACATCTACACCTCAGGCAACCGCCCTGTGAATGCGCATTCAATTACTGCCAGTAGATAAGAGAAAAGGGATTTTCATGATCTGTCCTCTGATGTTATTCAAGCTCTCTGTTTTTGTCTCTAAAGCTCGGCTACCTGTATTTAGTTTTATAACGTCGGTATGTGCAGTGTTTAGACCAGCAACTCAAACCCACTTATACAGAAATGGTTGTGGATGGATTTCAGTCGTCCAGAGAAACAACAAAAACAGCTGCTATCAGATATTCAGCGTGAGGGAAGACTATCTCGTGGACTTCACGGTCTGTTTTTGTGTTTTGAGGCTGCAGATCAAATCACTAGAGGAACTACCGCAGATTTCACACCTAGTTATCTGTATTTTTCCGACATTAAATCTGCCCCGTCAGGTTTTAATGTAAACAAATGTGTGTGTTTACCTTCAGCGTGCCTCGCCAAAATGTTTTTTTTCATATCCTTTTGTTTACGTTTATGTTTAATAGCCTGCAGCTTTCTTTTTGCCTTTGTTGGCACATTGCTGCGTTTCTTGACATCACTGAATAACACTGGAAAAGTTTAAATCTCTAAACACACGGTGACTAAGATGTTCAACAGTCAGAGTTCAGATGAAGTTAGCCTAGCTTAGCACAAAGACTGGAAACAGGGGGAACCGTTAGCCTAACTCTGTCTAATGTGTTGCCTACAAACACCTCACAGATTAACATGTTGCATCTTGTTTGTTTGATCTATTAAAAAATATCTCTAGTCTCTAGTTAGACAGTGTAGTTTTACCAGAGGGTTTTGTGCTGGACTATTTCTTGGCGGTGTGCAATGACTTTTGGACTGTCGCTGTGGGTTATTCTAGTTCAACAAGACCGACAGAGCGGTGACTCATCTTGCAAAATCAATTAGCTGCTTATGTCAACTTATTCTAGCTAATTCCAGATCAGTATGTACAGTATTTAGATCATCAGCTAGAGTTAGCTCTGCGATTAGCTTAGCACAAAGACTGGAAACAGGGGGAAAAGCTACTGTAGCCTAGCCTGTGTAAAACACCTCTAAAGCTCACAAATTAACGTGTTGTATCTTGTTTGTTTGATCTATAAAAATATCTCTAAGAGCCAGACAGTGTAGTTTTACCAGAAGGTTTTGTGCTGGACTATTTGTTGGCGGGGTGCAGTGACTTTTGGACTGTTCCCGTGGGTTACTGTAGTTCAACAAAGCAGACAGAGTGGTGACTCATCTTGCAAAATCATTGAGCTAATCACGCCAACTTCTAACTAATCTAATCTAATCTACATCAAGATGTACAGTATTTAGATCATGAAGTAAGTGGGGTACTCACATTTACCATTTAATATCTCATCCTGTTTATGATTGTGCATGAAAGTAAACATTAATTTTCAAATCTCATTTTGTTGCGGAGGTGTCCCACCTCGAGTGCTTTCCCTAAAGTGTGAAGCTTTTGGTTGAAATCACCACTAACCACCACTATCATGGGGAAAAACTCTGGATCTTAATTGAATCTTTGCCTTTATTTTTAACTTTACTTCCTTAAAGTTAAACCTAATTAAGATTTTATAAGAGATTTAAAAGGATTAGGATTAGCTAAAATGCTGTCAGACCCCATGTATTTATCTTATCAACCAAGTAATTACCCAGGTAACCTTAAAACAAGACATCATATGTGTTTTCTCCTCATTTCAGAAAGTAAGAGTCACTTTTTCTATTGTTGTACACAGAGTAATTGTGTTTTCCAACAAAACTCTGAACAGGTAAAATCAATTTCAACTGGACTCTTTCCAGAGGAAGAATTATTTCAAGCCTTATCTTTCCGGATGAAATTTTTCCACCGGCAGCAATCTTTCAAAAATGGCTTTGACTGCCACATCCGCAGGTATCCCCTGGATTTCAATCGCAGTCCACATTTAGGGGACACTCTACAGCAATCTCACTTTTATTGCACCTGTTTCTCCAAGATGAAATGTTTCAATTTCCTCTGAGGAAAACTCAGAAAGTGAAAGGAAAAAAAAAAGGGGAGCTCAGCCAAGCTGCCAGCACTGAAATATCTCTCCCCTTCAGTAATCGTCCTACAATCTTCCCTGTCATAAAAAACAGGAGCAATATATAATATATTGAACGGCACAGGGAGCAGATAAAGCACTGTTATTGCCAGCCAACAATGGCCAATATCTGAATGAATGATAGTCATTTGATGCACAGATTGAATCCTTGATCTCATTATGACTTTGGAAAGTCTCCAGGGGAACAACATGATTGGTCAGTTGGATGTTCTGATATGAATCATGTGAGTCAGCTGCTGTTGGTTACTGTAAAGAGGCAAGAGAGAGAAACAAAATCCTCATTACTGACAGGTTTCCCATGAATCCTCTGGCGTGCTTAAACACTTCTAGCATATCAAACTTAACATTATACTCAATGGCATAATGTGTTAGGTGTATTCATGTGTAGATTTGCATCCTTAATGGATATAAAAGTCCTGCATTTAAACTTTTACTGGAGATATCAGCAGCAAAATGGACTTATGCATAACTTTAAGCCTTAATATAATTTGAACAGGTGAGTTATATAAAAATTCAGACTCAGTACAGTTGTCATGCACGGGGAAATTAGCTATAGAGACCAAAAAATCTTTTGTACCAGGCTGTAAACATGAAATTGGACATTTTAACATGGGGACTTATGGAGACTGACTCGTTCTGTAGCCAGCCTCAGGTGGACGTTTGAGGAACTGCAGTTTTTGGCTTCACTTCAGCATTGGCTTCACTTCACAGCTAAGGAGGTTGCTGCTTGGTTTACTACATTGGTGGCACAAAGATAGTTAAATAAATAATACAGTATCTCTGTGTGTTGTGAATTAGAAGCATAAAAACAATATAAAAAATCTAAATGAGGCTTTGTGCTGGTCCCGTCATCTCTCTCCTATTGACTATTTAATAAAGGCATGAAATTATACATCAGTTGAGCATATATATGATATCAAACACCCGATTAAGTGTCATATTTCTTGTTTTGTTCTGGCTCTTTGTTGAAATAGAACCAATAATTAGAAACTATTTTGATAATCAGAGAATCATTTAAGTCACTCTCCTTATGTAATGATACGCTGATAATGTTCAAATTAAGAAAGCAGTCTAAACATTGGGCTTTACGAACGGGCATTTCTTACTGTATTTTATGATGTTATAAACCAAACAGTCGATTGATTGATGAAGGAAAACCACAGGTTCAGATGTCTGATCAAAGATTAATCTCATGACGTGCAGCACTAATGGGAATTCATGGGTGTTCACCGCACTAGCATGCCGTTTCCTTGTTTTTCCACTTCTCTTTGTGTATCTAAAGATATTTACTCTGCAAACACAGTGTGCCAAAGATGACTGCCGCAAGTAGACTAACTGGAACCAGAACATACATCAGCCTGCCTTGTTAGTCATGTTTGTCTTGTCATTTACTTTAAGCAGCTCTTTGGAGTTGTCTTTGACTTTTAACGTCACTCAGTTATCAGAACAGTGATGTAACTAGCTAGTTAGTCATGGTCCCACGTTAGCTCCTCGGGCTACGATGGCGCTGGGTCATCATTGCCCTGCAGGACTGGTTCCCCTTCCAGTGTGAGCTGTTTCCGCTGACCAGAAGCAGAATGGGTAGCCTGAGGCAGGTAACACTACAATCACATTGTCAGTCAACCCAGAGTCAGTTTTTGCCTTGCAAATGTGCAACCCAACTCCATGCCGATGCAAACCAGCTTTTTCCGACCCAGTCAGCCAACCATTAATCAGCCTGTCTGATGGTGTGTCCTCCAAAGATGTTAGAAGTCAGCCAAAACCCATGACACAATGCATATTTAACAATAAATCACACTTTTATGGTGGCAAGGAATAAAAACATCTTGAATTTGTGTAATTTAAAGCATTTGATTGAACATATTTCTATTTATTAAAATGTGTTTACCACATATTTTACATAAAATACCAATTCACAGAAAACATTTCCCGAATACTTCTCGTATAACAACAGCCAATCGTCGAGTAAACACACAGCAATGACTAAGAAGTTTAGATTTTGAACTTTGAGCACTGTTTTATCTAACGTGTATGCATAATACGTATGACAGACTTATGTAAGATCATCGCTGTGGCAGATTAATGTCCAGTTTTACTGAACACAACCTTGTTTTTCCAGCCTTGAGCTTTTCCAAAGATTGTTGAATCCCCATGATTTGACACATGAGAGGGAAAGTCATGAGGTTTGACTTCAGGGGTAAGAGTGAACAGCTCATGACGTACCATCTTGATCTCTTCATCTCTGTGACTCTTGTTGGTTTGTTCCCATTAGTACTGCGTGTCTAAAGTGTTGCCAGCCACATTTGGCCAAGTAGTACTGCAAATACCCGAAACCTCACCTTTATATAGAAGAAATAGAAGAAGAGCAGTTAACAAAACAATAAAACATAGATTTTGTGTGATGAAATACAGATTTCTTTTCACCATACTGTATGCAATATATGGATTCAGCCGATTTTCATATACCGTAGAATTAAAAAGCACTAAAGGGAAGACCGGAGTTGATACGATTTGTTGATTAATCTGTGGGTTGACCAACAGAAAACGAATCATCAGATTCACAGGTTCCACTTCTCAAATGTGAACAAATATCATTTTCTGACATTTTATACATCTAATTATGAGAAATGAGCAACCGAATGCGCAGTGCACCACTGCTTTGATAGTACTTTAAGAACCATGTATTAATGCAGCTTCAAGTATTAATTTGGTTGGCAAAGTAACCACCGTGCTGCATTTACAGGCAGCCAGGAAGATCTAATTTCATGTGTGTGTTCAGTAATGAAATTTTAATTAAAAACGTTTTAATTAAAATATGGCTTTAACTTTTTATATTACCATATTTTTAAGATGAGGTAAGTTATGGCTTAAGTAGCCCCCTGTCACAACACTTACTAATCCATGCACCGTCACAGTGTTTTTATCTGAAGTGAAAACATGTTGCCAGGAAGGAACTTAACTTATTCATACTCATAATTAATTCATAACAATTCAGAAACAATCATGTCAAAGGGTTTAGGACCATTTATTGCTACAAACAGGCGGTTGTGTTTGGCAGAGGAGGAGGAGGCTCTGAGATGCTCCCAGAATGAATCCATGCGGCCCGCAAGGCTCCGGGGCAAGCGCATTAAAACAACCCCCAAGGGCATAGAGAGCAGAAAGCAGTAGACACATATCACTGAGATATGGAATATACATAATGCACAAGGCAAGAAATGCCACCGCAGAACAGGAAAAACAGGAGGCGAAGGAAGCTGGTGGTGGCAGAGGGAGAAATCAGCATGAGCGATCAGAGGATTGAGAGTTGGAGCTTGTCAGAAGATTATTGACCTGCTTGAATGTGACTAGTAATTGTAAGAGTCGGCTGATAGTGACTTCAGTGTTCTGGGACTAATGCGACGATGCCTGTTGGGAAATTACCTCCTCTCTTGCTTCCCCACCTGGAAGATAAGGGACACTTCAGGTGGGAGGGGGTCTATAAACATGGTCCTCAATGTTAAGCCTGTTGAACCACTGGGCCTCTACGCTGCTCTGGATTGTCTTTGGCGTGGTAGTTTCTAGTTATTTAGAAGATGCTTTTATCCAAAGCGACTTACAAAAAGGGAAACAATCAAGGTACAATGCAACAAGGACAAGGAGGGGGATAGATTTATCATGTTGTTGTTGGTAGTGTTAGCAGAGGAGGTACTCTCTGAAGAGCTGGAGGTCTTCAGGAGTTTTATGAAGGTAGAGGGGGACGCCCCTGATCTGGCAGGATCTGGCGGGACGTTCCACCAATGGGGAACAGCAGATGAGAAAAGTTTGGATTGCCCTGAGTGAACTAAGGCACTGCCAGACATTGTTCATTGGAGGAACGCAATAGTCTTGAGGTAACATAAGCCTGTATGAGGGCAACCAGAGTGTTTTAGTGACCTGAATTTACGAAGCCATTGGAGCTCGATGGGCAGAGGGATTAAATCTGTCTGCTGACTCTGGAGAGTCTAAGTGAATATGTCTCCCAGGGCGAGCAAGTGACGGTCATGGTCAGGGATGGAGGACAACAGGTTGTCCAGCTCGTCCATAAAACCATCCAGTTGACCTGGTGGAGGGTAAATGGCAACCACGTAGGTTTTATTCAGGGCTGTCACTGCAATAGCTTGGTATTTGAATGTGACCTAATTGGTGCAATGCAACAGCGGACTGAATTTCCATTTGTTGGACCTCCTTGACCAGATGGACGGGGGATATGGGAGAATGTGTAATTAGTGTTGTGGGGAGTGCAGCCGGGGTGGCAGCATTGTCTGGTTCAATCCAAGCCTCAAGCAAGAACGAAGAGGAAGAGGAAGAACAATCTTCCGTAACTTCAGGTAGACCTGTAGTAGACAGGTCCCGTTGGTAGGGAGTGCGCATATCGGTGGGCTATATTGCTACACAGCCTAGCTATCACAAAATGTCAGTATCTGAAGTTTCTTTGGAAAATCCAGTAATTGTGATGGGGTTGATAAACAAGGTGAAAAAAGAGGGATGGATGCGGTGGAGAATGAAGGACAAACAAATAATACTGATAACGTTTATCAGCCAGCTGCAGCTAATGTTTCGGGGGAAACAATTGGTAGCCAGGAGGTAAAAAACATTAATCTGCTTCATGTGGCCTTGACATGTTCATGTTTTAAGTTCTGGATATTAGATATTATTGTGATCGAGCTAAGAATAGGTAATAATGGAAATTTTACGACCCTGTCCACGTCAAACACACCTCAGATCACAAGAGATTGTTTCTATAAAGAAGGTAGAGAGAACAGAGGGTACTCAAAGACTCATGAGATCTGTCTAAACCGACTGCATCCTCGGTGACTACACCCACCTCTGCTGGTCTCTTTTTATGTCCTGGCGCACAGCAGCAGACCTGTAGAGGGATAATTAGACGCCTTGGGATAGATAAGTCATGCTTTGTTGCTTTTGCACAAATAATACAGCCTTTTATATGAAAAAAATGTGACCTGGCTATGGTGGTCCTGGATTTATAGCCTAGTCGGTAATATTATGTAACTCAGCAGGGCCTGTTTGCTTTTCGCATGCTAACACAAGCAGTGTTGTACATCATGTTGGTCCCACGTGCGGTCTTTATATCAATCCCCCAAGCAGAGCCCACCTGGAGCGCTTTGCTTGTTCCCTCAAGGACTTTGCACAAAGATGTATGAAGTCCCACTGCAGAAATGAAGCTTGTTACATCACAGTTGCCTGGCTTTACCGCATGTTGAAAAGTTGCAGGAATAATGGAAACAAACTGGTGAGCTATAACACACCCTGTATTCATCTGATTGGTAACAAAGACCAACAATGAAATGATTAGTAGTAGTAAGTACTGTAAGTATTGTCGGTGATTAAAAACATGTGACATGTTCTTTAGATCATACTGTACTGAACTGCAGACCATTCGAAATCACAGCAGTTTAGAGCGGTGTTCAATGTTCGAGAACTGACTACAAAATGTCCATGAACCACAACGTCAGGGTCCTCAACCTACAGAAAATCCTGGTCAAACTGCTGCCAGTGAAAGATTTATTCCCTGAAAGCAGTAATAACACAACATAGAGACATAAAACTGTTGAAGACATGCTTTAAAAATGTCAAACGATCCATCCATCCATCCATTTTCTTCCACTTATCTGGGGTTTGGTCGTAGGTTTAGCAGGACAACACATTCCAGCTCCTTCTGGGAGATCTCCAAGCGTTCCCAGGCTAAATGGTCTATAAAGTCCCTCCAGCTAGTTCTGGGTCTGCCCTAGGGTCTCTTCCTAGTTGAACAAGCCTGGAACGCCTCCAAACGAAGGCGCCCAGGGGGCATCCTAATCAGATCCCCAAACCGCCTCAGCTGGCTCCGTTCAGCAGCTCTATTCCGAGCTGAGGCTGATCCCTTCTACCCGGTGGGGGAAGCTCATTTCGGCCGCTTGTGTCCACGATCTCATTCTTCTGCTTGTTACCCAAAGCTCATGACCAGAGGTGAGAGTTGGATCATAGATGGTCTGGAAAATGAAGAGCTTCGCCATCCACCGGCGAGCGTCTGGTTGTCAGGCCTCAGCCCACAAGGCCCGGCCAAGCACGGGCGCTTTGTCAAATGATTATAGTCGGTATCGGTACTGGGTTTTTCACCCCACAGATTATTTACCTTAAGGATGAATGCACATGAATATCATAGAAAAATTCAAATTTTATGACAAATTTTCTGTTCAAAGTCAAACATTGTTAAGTATTTGAGCTAAAACAGAAATATCCCGTGAAGTAATCATAAAAAACCCTACATCCTGCAGTTGTTAATACTCACTAGAGCAACAAATGTGTATTTATCCGCAGCTGAAAATAGTCCCTAATCAAAGCAGTAACGTATTGTCTGGTAAAAACTACAGTGTCCACCTGTTTGAAGTAACTACTTTGTCTTTTTTTAAAGTGAAATCGTGCAATTGTGACTCGTTTTTATAGATTTACATCCGTAATAGAAACAACATGAACTTTTTGGTGCAATCTTGTTGTTTGGAACGTCATTTGTAGAGAGATCAAGCTGCATCAGAACTGTTCGAAGTCTCACCTGAAGGGTCAGAGAGTTAAGGTTAAGAATAGAAACTGTTTTGTCTCGTGGGCACACATCCTTCCTTTTAGTCCACAAAGAGATACTGTGTCCTCTACCTTTGTCGCTCTCTCTTTCTCCTTCGCTTGCAGACAAATCCCATTCAAGACTCAGTGATTAATTATTTACCCGGGCAATGAAATGCCAAAGCCTGGAGAAACGCACCACCAGGAGAGAAAAGGTCACTCCCGTCCTGCTCATAGAGACACACTCACACACACACACACAACAGTGATGGATGGCAATAACATCTTTATCGGCGCTTGAGGCAGACAGAGTTTTCATCCTCGTGTCCAAACACCGTCGAGACCAAGGGCAAAGCAAAAACTTGACTGATGAGGTGAAATCTTCAAGAGAGCGCCGAAAAAGTCCTCATTTAAAAACCACTCACATGTCAGAGGTGGTGGACTGACCGATCGATAGCGGTCTGTGACTCCGTCAGAGTGTGTTGGCGTCTTTGTACAGACCGGCGTCTGCCGAGCTAACTGTAACCTTTGCTTTATGAGCGAGCGCAGACGTCGATGTTGACATCTGAAAACGATACGTGCGTGTTTTCAAAGAAGTTTTGTCGCTTTCGATTTTGTCAGTCGCACTGTGTTTGTGTGATTAAAGTTTAATTGGTTTCTTAATGTCCCTCCACAGCTCCACGACACAGCTGGCCAAATGGGGTGCCAATGCTGCCGGATGATAAAAAGGTGAGAAGCGTGTCTGGCTCTGCAGTCATTACCTCTTCCTGTTTGTCTCTTTGTTTGTTTCGTATCACTTTTCTCGCTTCACACAATCTTACAATCACTTTGTTGTCCGTGATTTAAAGGGCCGGTTCACCCAATTTAATCAATTAACTATTTATAAATAAATAAAATATATAAATAAATCATCATTTCCAGAAATGCTGGCTCGAACCGACTTTACTGTCAAAAGTTTTCATTGATTTCTTTATACTGAAGAAATAGTCAATAATAATTTGGGTGAATTACCCTTTAACAAGCTTAATTATGTTCATTGTGTGTCTGCAGTCATTGATTATTGTCTTTGTTTTTTATTTGTTTTTTTCTTAGTCAGTTGATTGTTTATTGTGTAAAATGTCTGAAAATTAAATATATTTTATTTATATGTTTTATTTATACACCCCAAAATCACAATCTGTACAACAAACGACACCCTCAAATCCTCGGTTTAAATACTGAGGACAAAAAGGAAATTAAGTGTTCGATGATTCCCCCAAACAACAAACACACTCACTTGAATACATGGATTGGATTTTACTGTGTGAAACACACTGCTGCACTCTTTTTTTATTTTATTTTTTTAATGATGTTTTTAATGATGTTATTAGAAGTGGTCTTTGTTTCAGAGCCTCAATTAAAAAAAAACACTGCATGTGATAAAGAAATCTTCCAGTTTTGACTAATAGTGTCTTGAAATAAGAGGTGACGACACCTGGTTGCTCAAACAAGCCATCTGTAACAGCACCCAAGAGTCCACACTGTTAATCCTGCATAACTTTAAGCCTTAATATAATTTGAACAGGTGAGTTGTATAAAAATTCACCCTCAGTACAGTTGTCATGAACGGGGAAATTAGCTATAGAGACCAAAACTGTTTTTTGTACCAGGCTGTAAACATGTTTATTCCTGCTGTGAAGACATTTTAACATGGGGACTTATGGAGACTGACTCATCCTGTAGCCAGCCTCAAGTGGACGTTTGAGGAACTGCAGTTTTTTGGCTTCACTTCACAGACACGGAGGTTTCTGCTTGTGATAAACACGGTTAAACATTGTAACAATTCAATCAGCATGTTAGCTGCTAACACGGCCATAAACTCTTCACCGTGTTGTGAATCATTTAAATACTTAAAACATGTTCACCTCCTCAGTAACAACCTCTCACTGTAGATTTCCTTTTCTGCAGGTCTACTCCAAATGTCTCCTTGGCCACATAATGATTTCTTGTCTTGTTTCATGCAGATAGTGAGAGGTCCATTTATAATAAGTCTACACTCTCAGTCTCACGTGGGTTCTTTGTACAAACTGTGAGTCAATATGCCAATAGCCATCACCCTTGGTTACTGTATTTCTTTGCAGGACTGTCTATTCATTAAAAGCCTACAAGGCATCGTTGTCAGGGCTCGACATCGGTGTGCTTTTTTGAGGTGAGCGAGGAGACAGAACAGGGGCCGGGAAACTAGATTTTGATTGCAGATTAATGAAAGGGCACGCCGCGATTCGCATACCACAGTCGTAATCCTCAAATCCTCCACACTTTTTTTTTTTTTTCCTTTTCTTTCCCATGTCAAAGACACACATGTGAATGCTTGTGACACACACATACCTCCCTAATTGTCTGGAGTGTCACATTTCTGGGCTTAGCCGTGTTTGGGGTTTGGCAGGGTGGGCGAGTAGGTTACTGGGTCAACGCTACGGCTTCAGTATCACCCGGCTGATACTCCCGGAGGTCGGTTTTGTTTTCTTTAAATCCGGATTTGCTTTAATGTTTATTTAATTTTGAAAAACTGGTGGAATTAAATTGAACTAAAGACCCACGCACATATTGTTCTTTAATTATTTACACTCTGGGACATGATCAGAAGTTCATTTTAGCTTTCTCCTGATGCATTTTTAACTTTCTTGGTATATTTCATTTAAAATCCATAAAAAGCAAAAACATTAAGACTTAAGGGCTTAGTATACTTCAAATGAACTAGCTGAAGGGTGAATAAACACCTTACTGGTTGATGTTTTGGTGTTTTATGTCCTACAAAGGAGCGTGATAGCATTAACTCTGTTCATATGTTGAATATTTCCTTTAAACTTCATAGGAAATATAACAGTTATACTCATTTAAAGCCACATTCAAACAGTATCCTGTGCTGCGACGAAAGGACAGGTTTTTTTCCATTTGAGTGGCGCAGTGCGTCGAAAAACACAGCGACTTCCGGTGGGGGACTTTAGGCAGATCCGACGCAGCCCGACAATCAGACACTCAGGTCGGGCAAAACCTCCCCAGTGAGCCTGAAATGTCTCTGAAACTGAGACTGATCTATTCATGGACTAAACTCTGACACTCTACCTGTTGATGTTTATTTCATGGAGTCTGGCTCGCAATTTACGCTACAAAATAGTGACACGAAGAAGTTTAATTTGGATTGCGTCCTACGGTTTGAGAGAGAGCGAGCAGTGGTTTAGAGACGTAGACAGTGAATGAGAGTGAGGCATCGATAAAGCCGGTTAATCAGTGAAATAAAAAGTTAGTTCCTGATTGTTTCACAGCTGTTAGGTTCAGCATAAAGGCATCGCCTGATCCTGTCTGAATGTGCCCTAAAGATCACTAATATAATCATCTTAAACCTAAAGCGAAGGTGTGTCTAATCGTCGTATCGGCTCAAAGAAGCTCCTGTAACTTCGTCAGTGTTCGACTTCACCTGCTGCAGTAAACGACGTCTCGTCTGGTGATCCGTCGAAGTTAAAACATATGCAAATAGCGACTTATTCCAGGAGCTTCCTAGAAAAACCTTAGATACAAACAAAACCCGAAGCAGAGAGGGAATCCCGACAGAGAGAGAGAGGAAAGCAGGAAACTCCCCAGAATCAAATCGCACCTACTTATATGCAAAGATGCTGTTTTGGTATTAAAATCCGAGCTCAACGCTGCGGGAGCTTCTGCTTCTTTTTGGGGCTTTATGTGCTACGAGTCAGCTGAACACATCAACATAGAAAATGTACCCGAAATGTAGATTTTGTGTCTTTTTGTGGCTGTTTTGTCTCCATGAACCAAAAAAAAAAAAAAAACCTGGAAAATTGCAGCAACAAGTTTGAGTGCGCTCTCTGAATACAGCTCAGAGACGCAAAGTGTCTCACGCAGCTTTTTGTCCAGCTTCATGAATCATTGGCCCTTTTTTTTTTTTTATTATTTTATGAACACCTTGTGTGTGTGTGTGTGTGTGTGTGTGTGTGTGTGTGTGTGTGTGTGTGTGTGTGTGTGTGTGTGTGTCTGGCTTTTTTTTTTTCTGAAAGCAAGCTTCAAATTTCACCTTGGCAGCCGGGACACAGCGGTGGCAAGAGAAATGGAAAACATTCATTTTCTCGGCTTTCCACTGTGAAGGGAGACGGAGGGGAGGATGCAGGGTGAGAGAGAGGGAGAGAGAGAGGTGCTTAAGTCAGAGAGAGGGTGAAGCATGTGTGTGTGTGTGTTAGATTGTGACTATAAATGCACGTAGGCGGGTGATGGGTTTGTGTGTCTGCTTAACAGGAGGGGAGGAAGGCTGCTATTGAATCAATCAATACGTCCGGTCACGTTATCGTCTTAATTCTGAGCACACGAACGCAGAAGAGTGAGACGCAAAGCCAAAATAGAAAACAAGAGTGAAGAGGACAAGTTTAGAACGAAGGAGGAGGAGGAGTGAGACGATAGACGGAAAAAAGCTCGAGGGAAGGCGATCAAATCAAGGGGAAGTCAAGTGCAAAGGGATAGTAGATTAGCAAGCTGCAGCTACATTACAGTGACGCAGAAAGAGAGACGAGGAGGGAGGGAGGGAGGAGCCGAGGCACCTGGAGAGGTGCGAGATGGAGGGAGCTCTGCTGGGGTTACGAGGCTCGCAGGGTGGAAGAGAAAACAAATGAAAGGAAGATGAGATGAAAAACACGACTCTCGCAGCGGGCGGTGTCTGACAGCCTGTTACACCGTCCACACAATAAAGCCCCCCTGCCAACACTCCTAATACCTGTCGAGGTGTGTGAGTGAGAGAGAGAGAGAGAGAGAGATCTTATGCCTTTGGAAGAAAATCCTCCAAACTGAGGTATCAGATAGTCATTACTAGTCTGGCTGTCTTTCTCTGCAGGGATCCTGTTCATGTATATGATAATATTTATGTATGTCAACAGTCTGTGTAGTGGATGTACTGTACTCTGACAGTTTTCCGGCCTCTGGACCAATTTTAAAAGCTCTCGTCACACAACAGACCCCAAAACATGGGAAAATAAAAATACAGAAGTTTACCTTTAAATATAACAACTGTAACTTTAAGTTTACTGTGTCTAATCTCTACATAAGAGCTCGTTTGTGTGGAGCAAATAAGCGGCAACCTCCACGACTGTGAAGCCAAGCCAGTGCCAAAAACTGCAGTTCCTCAAACGCCCACTTGAGGCTGGCTACAGACCGACTCAGTCTCCATAAGTCCCCATGTTAAAATTACTTCACAGCAGAAATAAACATGTTTACAGCCTGATACAAAACACAGTTTTGGTTTCTATAGCTAATTTCCCCGTTCACGACAACTGTACTGAGGCTGAATTTTTATTTTGCAGCTTCTGGTTGCAGTGAGTGAAGTTAACCTTTAATATAACAGCTTAACTTTGTGAGCCTTGCTATTGGTGGATGGGAAGCCAATGAGCGGTGGTGTCAACAACTAGTAGTTTGATCGAGTCTGGATGAAGCTGTAATGAAGAAGTTGCCAACCCACAAAGGGCTGAGGTCAAGAAACACATCATACTTATTACATAATGAGCATGCTAAGCTAACCTTTATCGACCGTCCTACAAGGAACTGAGACGTCGACAGAAACTAATTTCACAGCAGAGGACTGAGCAGACGAGTTCAGGAGAAACAAGAAGTACATCACATCAAGTGCTAAATAATGTAGCTTTATCCGATTGAGAATGGAAACTGTTATCGTGCCGGTCGCAGGTGAAAATGGCCCCTTCGCATTCATGTTTGTCAGTCATCTTAATGAGCTGAACTCTGTGGCATAACTGGGCCTCATTATTTTCAGTTTTTCTTCAACAAAATGAGAAAACAAAATGTGAATACATTTGCGTGTATTATCATTTACTGTTTCTCTCTCTCTCTCTCTCTCTCTCTGAAAGGAGAAAAAAGACAAATGGGCTGCTGATTATGTTCCAGTTTCTATTATTGAATGTATTTTCTGAGCTGTTATTACAAGAAGACCTTTTAACTGTAAACTGTGGTGATCTGTGTCTGTTCACAGGAGGTGAAAATCTGCTGCTGAATATCAGTGGAATAAATAAAGAAATGAAAGAAATAATCTAGAATCATTACCTTCCTCTGTATAAAAAAAAGAAAGCAAAATGCTAATTAAGCTATCATCTAAGAGCAGCTGTTAATTGTGGAAAAATATGGTTATTTGCTTTCTTTCTGAGAGTCAGCAAGATTAGAGGATCCATACCAATCTTATATTTGTGCCTCAAGTAGCTAGAGCCAGGAAACAGTTAGCATTAGCCTTGCCCTTAGTAATATTCTTCGTCTTAGCCTTAGCCTTAGCATACAGGCTGGAAGTACATGGAAACAGTTAGCAATAGTCTTAGCCTTAGCATACAGACTGGAAGCACATAGAAACAGTTAGCTTTAGCCTTAGCCTTAGTGTACAGACTGGAAGCACATGGAAACAGCTAGCCTTAGCCTTAGCGTACAGACTGGAAGCACATGGAAACAGTTAGCCTTAGCCTTAGCCTTAGCATACAGACTGGAAGCACATGGAAACAGTTAGCCTTAGCCTTAGCGTACAGACTGGAAGCACATGGAAACAGTTAGCCTTAGCCTTAGCGTACAGACTGGAAGCTAGCCTGGCTCTCTCCAGAGTTCATAAAAACTCCTTGGCCAGCTGTTTCTCACTGCCTCCAGTCTCTAAGCTAAGATAGACTAACTGCTTATTCCTTTAAATGTTGCTATTGTGGTTTGCAGTGTTTTATTTACTCATTACTCTCCAGCCTCGCTGGCTATGACATCCTGTCTTTTATGCAGCACATGACTCAAAATTAATATTAATGTAGATGAATACAGCCAATAAATAACGAGAAACTGACATACAGAAATGTCATGTCCCTTTGTAAACATCCAGCATGGATCGGGCTGTACTCTTTGTTATTTTAATGTTAATATTGCAGCCTCAAGGTCAGAATAAGAGCAAATGTAACCATGGAAGCTCTTGAGATGCAAACAAATATGTGTTTGTGTGCTTTGTGCATCTGTGTCTGTTTCATTCAGTATTTTAGTATTTAAAGTACAGTCAGAGGCCTGTGTACACCTCCCTGTCCTTCCCTTCCAACAACAGTCTGCATAATATATATCTGACATTCACATAAGCGGCGCAGACATTACCACAGCCTGTCTAGATGCAGTCTGTGTAAACATTGAGTGCACGCATGTCTCAGACACAACAGTGGCATTTAGAAAGGTGCATCGACTACACAATGAAGTATCATTGTCGGTGCAGTCAGTGTACAATATATGATGCCATCTTCATCGATTTCCACAGAACCATCTGACTCCTGGAGCCCCGTCAGACGGACAGAAATAGTTGTCTCTGTCTGCCGCCACACTGATCCAGGAAATCAAACCGTGACGTCAAATATAACTCTGACTCTTTTAGAAATGTAAAAATATATTGCAGATGTTTCCTTCTTCAAGTCTTGATAGCAGCTTTGATTAAAAGTTTTTTGTGTTTTCTGAAAATATGACTACCGAACACAACAAGACGAAGGCGATGTGCCGCAGGGTTTTGTAGTGCTGTGTGTGTGTGTGTGTGTGTGTGTGTGTGTGTAAGGTGTGTGTAAATAAACAAAGCCAGAACACAACAGGTAGAGTACCATCAACCAAAGTTCTTACAGTTCATCCTAAATAACTGCATCAAATTTTACTAGCGCAGTAGTGGAAAGGTCAGAGGAAAAACTTGAGAACCATGAATGTTTCATGGCAATCCATCCAACAGTTGTTGAGCTATTTGTCCATCAACATCCCTGAAGCTATGACACTACCTGCTAAAAATGATACAATTAGAGAAAACCAATAAATCCCGACATTACGAACCCTAATTGACTCTTTTCTTGATAAACATTTAGTCAATGTCAACGACCGCTGCTTTAAAAATCAGTCTCAGTGCTGGAGTGTCTCATGGTCCCGTTAGAAACGAATGTGACAAAAACCGAGGACCTGCATCGATTTCAGACGTTACCACTCAACTCCTGACACTGCAAACACTATAATTACCGAACGAGATGTTGAGATCGTTGAGCCATAATTGACGATAAGATAACCTCTGATAGGAATACAGATACACCAAATAAGAAAAGTCTCCCGAAGCTCGCCAGAGTTGCTGGTTGACAGATCTTTAATGACATTGACGCGTCTCTCGACCTCAAATACAGAAACTCATTAACAAGGGTGATGAAAGTCAGTCGTAACTTTGGCACTCAGCAGAAAAGTCTGTCTGAACTATAGGACAAACCCAACTCGTGTTCTTTCACTAGTATTGTGACTTTTGTGCGTCTTATGTTGTATTTTATTGTAACTGTGGATGAACCAGTGAACCAGTCTTAAACTTCAATACAAGCAGTGACACCTTCTCTCCGTCTGTTTCCCCCACAGCTACATCTACGACCCCTCAGTGGCGGTGGATGGGAGGAAGACCGACTCTGCAGGCAGCTCGCTCTACCAACCCCACCACCTCTCAGGCAGCGCCCCCAGCAGCAACAAGCAGAAGCAGGGTATCCACAACCTGGGCTACATCAAGTCCAACGACAGCACGCTGAAACTAGAGGTGGACAATAACCACGTCAACCACAGGCTGCATGCAGCGCCATCCATGAAGGAGGTGCACAGGCAGGGGAGCGCACCACCTGCAGATGTGTACATCATCCAGCCGGAAGCTCTGGGGCCGAGATGGATGGTGCAGGAAAGAGGTCCGAGCCAGGTGCCCGTTTACCCGAACATAGAGGAGTACGAGAGGCAGGCGAGTTACGCCGAGCGGGGACACCGGGCATCAAGGAACGGGTGGGACAGCTCCATCCCCGAGTGCGTGATCGGCGTGGAAAGCCTGTCGGCAGACGAGATAGACGAGGGCGTGGGAGGGACGCCGGAGTACCCGTGCGACACGGGGGACGAGGGCAGCGTCCTGTCAGTGGAAATCCACACCAGCACAACCAGCCTGTCCTCGGCCGACACCAGGGACGAGCCCAGACTGCCAAAGACCTTGGACATTTCCACCATGGAGAGCGGGATCTCGGTGATGAAGAGCGAGGACGAGGAGGAGGAGGTGCAGAGCGTTACAGACTCAATGGTGGCGGAGGCTCTTGCTGCGTTGGAGGCCGCCACCGCCGGGGAGGACTTCGAGTGACAGCAGCCCCCCCGACACGGCGTTCAAAACCGCCGTGACCACGTTCTGAATAACGCCTCCTGTGTTGTTGTCATGGAACAAATGAAGGAAAACTCTGTTTACAAAAAAAAATATTTTTGAACTCAGAATCTTGGATATTTTTTTATTTCAGTCACACTGACAGAAAAACAACGCTGGCCTTGTGAAGGAGGCAACGTTGTCCAAACGCTGCGAGGTTTGCGTGAAGCCACAAACAGAGAGACATCAGTGAATATCGCCTGCAGCCATATCAGCCTGTTAACCCCTTTGAATCTCACATATTTAAACACTCCACAGTCCTAATAACTCTGCATGTGCTCACTCACTGCTCTGCCATGTCAATACTGCCCTTGTACAGGTGCTTTAATCGCTTTTTTTGGACGATCGGCTCGCTTCGTGAACTCGCGGTCCCTGCCATAGCTTGCTGTTTCTTCAGGAATCTCGCCCTTCACCGAGCAGGCGGAAGAAGAAAGGTCAAAGCATTTTTTTTTTTTTTTTTTTAATAAATATATACGCTACACGTTTTTATCTTCTCTTGTTATTTATAATATCTTCATCGCACCGTCTTTGACCTGTTGCGAGAAGGTTGCTCAACAGGTGAGGAAGTGTTCCTTTATTTATAGCCAACTGTGTCATCGTTGATTATCGTTACCTACTTGGAAAATTTAGAGATATATTAGTTTACACACATCCGTTCTCGCATACATCATACACACGTACACTGACAGTTCTCCTCGTGTAATCTAATGCACATTTAACGTTACTGTGAGACCGTTTGTGAAGCGGCGGCATATCGGAAGATCTATGCACATTTGAAGGCAGGTTACCAAAGGATAAATTATGTGTAATCATTGGTGAAGAAACCACACAGGGGCCATCAGTTCACCCCAGATATCTCCTGGTTTTATGTTTCATAGGTCATGTTTTGTGTTTCTAGTTTGGCCTGTGACGTTAGTTCAATCCGCAGCTCTCTTATGTGCCTAATAACGAACTAATCGAGGCTAGACGGTGGAGAGGAAATTACAGACGTGGCTATTTTTTTTTTTTTTTTTTTTTTTTTTTTTTGAAGATTGCGTTAATGCTGAATAAGCTGTTTTTTGTTCAATGAAGTTCTGAATTTGTTTCACTGGGACTCTACCCCTTCCTCCCCTTCAGCCTTTTCACTCGTTGTTTGCCTGCCAAATCATTTCTACTTATTATATTTGTATTGTAAAATAAAGGAATGTACTTTAAAACATGTAAACTGTGACGTACTTTGTGATTATGATTTTAAGGGGACAGAAAAAAAATAACTCTTTAGCTAGTGAGCTAACGTTAGCTGTTCTCAAGAGTCATTTTGAAGCTCAAAATCTGTGGCTCTGTCCATGTTGGTAGTCCTGCCTCTTCTACCTTATCTAAGAGGTGGAGCTGAGGCATCCACACTATTAATCCTGCATAACTTTAAGCCTTAATATCATTTGAACAGGTGAGTTAAATAAAAATTCCCCCTCAGTAAAGTTGTCGTGAACGGGCAAATTAGCTATAGAGACCAACACTGTTTTTTGTACCAGGCTGTAAACATGTTTATTTCTGCTGTGAAGTTGGACATTTTAACATGGGGACTTATGGAGACTGACTCGTTCTGCAGCCAGCCTCAAGTGGACGTTTGAGGAACTGCAGTTTTCAGCACTGTACACTGGCTTCACTTCACAGTCACGGAGGTTGCCGCTTGGTCTTGAAACATTAGATTTAATGTTCACATAGAGTTAGGCAAAGTGTAAATCTTCAACATTTCAGCTGCCTACACTCCACAGAGATCTGTCTTCTGTAAAAGGGTAAAAGAGTCATGTTTGAGTAATAACGGCAGAAGCAACATTTTGTCTTGCAGCAGGTTTTATTGGTGCTACAGAGCAAAAGTTGACAAAAAATACAAACCGCTTTGACGCAGAAAATACTAAGAGCTGCTCTTCAGAGAGCGCATCCACTGATAAATATCGGCAACTCTCTTTAACAGAGAAAAGTTAAAGTCTCCAAACGGACTTCGGCAGAGAGCCTGCAGGACATGAAACGCTTGTTTACGAGCGCCTTCTCCCTCCCTCTCCGTAATCGAGTGTGATCACTGTGGGACTTCTGTGTTTAAACCTCGCCATCGCAGCAGTTAGAGCCTCGGCGGGCGGCGTTCAGGGCCCCGGGGCCTTGGCTAATGAACACCTCAGGGCTTTTCTTTCTTTCTTTTGCTTGAACCACGCACAGGGCACCTTGGAAACATCCACAAAAGCTTCGGCTGAAACAAATCCTGACTGACTCAGGCTCCTCACTGCAGGAGAGGATGTTAGTGTGTCTCTCTGAGCGGCGCGGGAGGTGGAAACGGAGCGCTGACGATACTGAAATAGCCGTTCTTTAGACATTTATCTATTCATCTCACCCACCCTCTTCTATCTTCATCCCTCCTTGCTCTTCGCTTGTCGCTGTAATTGCTCGCCATGGTTCTTTCAATTACAGTGTTCTCCTTTTTTTTAAACTTGGCTCTTCTCTGTAGTTTGTTTTTCCAGGCGTGAATGTTTTGTTTTTTTCCGAATGTGATACCACATGAAACCGGAGCCAAATTCATGTCACATACAGGATGATGTCAAACAATAGGATAGACTACCGAAGCCTCCAGCTTTAGGTGTGTGAATACACTCCCAGTATAGCTGAAGCTTTGATCCAAAATGACTCAGGAGTGAGTTTTAAGAAGGTATATGTCTCTCTCAAGGTTTCTAAAGACGGAGTGTGTGTGTGTGTGTGTGTGTGTGTGCGATTGTGCGAGTATTTCCATATGTATCCGTGGAGCGGGATGACAACAGCAACACGGATCTGCTTAATCAAACCAGTGACTCATCTTTTCTGTCAGTGCACTTGTTTCGTGGCGAAAAAACAACGGGGCCGAGCTCGGCCCGTGCGTCACCGGATTACTTTGATCCTTTCAAATCAGTTCAGGGATACACAAAAAGGTAGATTATGCATGTACAGATAGGAGCACAGCTGGAGCTTTTTATTTAGCCACGAATACAAAAAAAAAAAAAAAAAATAGGGTATTAAGTTTCAAATGAAGTGCTGGGAGAGTCCTTGTTGATACACGTATGTGCATGATCACAGAAGTTTTACACGCCTGAAAGATGATTTCAAACAACGAGAACACGATCCTTCAACCCAGCTAAAGAGAGCCCAGAAAGTCCGCTTTGTTTTGGATAAATGAGAATGTATTTTTGGCTTCGCCTGAAGGGCATCAAGAGAGTTTTACCAGTCTAACAACCCAAAGAATAAAGCTGGTGTTGGATGCAACACATGCCACAAAAAGACCACAGACAAAAAATGAGTGTCTGCCTCTCACTTTCCACCTTCCTTGTCCTTTTTATGACACTCAGCCCCCGAGCACATTTGCTAAAAACAGGTCACAAATATATAGTTACACTCTTTAAAAAGGCCCAGTGAGTTCTTAAAAACAGTTGCGGACTGTAGTTTTTAACTAAACGTTGCTCGTTAACTGCACGACTGAAGCTCAGTGTACCGGAGAAGAGCTCAACAGTCGGTTAGATCCACTGCAGGTATTAAAGTCTTCGGACCCGGATCAGGGCAAATGTTTAACAAAGAGGAGTCTCAGCTCTTATAAAGACGTCAAGCTGAGCAGACCAGCGCTTCAGCATGCAAGTACTCATGGGAAATGAAGTTCCAAAAGGCATAGAACTGAAAAAACATCAATACAGAAAGCAGTCAAGACGTAGAAATAATAAAAATACACAGCAGATGTAGTTATTCTGAGTGTTTGTGATATCTGTGGAGCTTCTTGTGTGAATCTTAGGAAGTGTGAACTACATTTCCCATGTATGCTTGCACGAGGAAGCACAGGTGTGCTCTAAGACAGACACCTGACAGACAAGCACAAATTAAAATCTTTTTTTTCCAGTGTAGCTAACAAGCTAGTGTTCAGGGAATATTGATACATTGCTTTGTAGTCCGCAGCGTCAGTACAACATCACAACCTCGAGTGTGATTGATAAATTAGACTTTTAACTCATTTAAAAGCACAAAAATCACAAAAAAAGACGTCGACGTCCCTCTTCTTGTTTTCCATAGAGGCCTATATAAGTCACCTGTCGTTATCCCTCACTGTTAACGCTTTACTGACGCTGTCATCCCACAGTGACTCACAGCCATCAATCCACCTCACCCCGCCTCGAGATAACAGCACAAAAGTAATTTTGCAGCGAGCTAATTTGTGCCGCGGCCTGCCGTGCGTCGAGTGTGGATGGCGTGTACGCGGTGGCGAATAAAGAGCCGCTTGTGTGTCAGATTCCTTCATGTTGTTTTTATTAGGTCCATTAGGCAGCTGGCTGTACGGTCCCCCGAGGTGTGTGCGCTCGGTTAACATGTTTGTTTTTCTCAAGGCTTTGTTGGCGTTAATGATGTCACCCTTAATTGTAGCACACACACATACACACTTCCTTGTCTCAGAGGAACGAGCGGGACCTTATTTAAAGAGGAAATATCTGAGATAAAAGGCGATTATTCGACAGATTCTGGGTTGTTTACTTGCACAATCGTGACAAATCAGAAGACTTTATGTCAAAGAACTATTTCCTGGTTGACACAGGCTGGATGTACTGTTGTGAAAATAAGACATTAAATGGTGTATTTCACCTTTAAAGGGCCCAAAAATAGTCCACCGTGTTTTTGGAATCCACTCAACATCCCTGGAAATGTTTCACTCTGGTTAAATATTAAATCCTTTAACAGGAAACTGGCTGTTCTCTTAAAGAGTAACCTTTTCTGTCTAGTTTGTGCTAGTTAATAAAGCTAGTTTCACAGACTGTAATCTGCTGGTCACACCAGACCGAGTGAGGCCGCAGCAGCAAAAACATGAAGAGCGCTGACTTGAAATAAAAGACCTGTATCATGAAGACACTCTGATGTCATTCCAACAATTATCAGATAAACAACCTTCCCAGGAAGAGTGTGAAAGATTTAGGGCTGTTTATTGGTATTGATTAGTATGTTTTCATTAGTCTTAGTAATCGTTGTCTTAAAATGAGCCCTTATATTTTTCTACAGTAGCCCAGAACAGACAAACCAAACACTTCCATGATATGATATGACATAATATGTCCTTTGGTATGTCCTTTTGTTGCGATTTCACTGCTAGGTGGCACTAAATCCCACACACTGGATATTTAAGTACTTGAAGAATTCACGGTAAATCATTTAATATGTCAGAGGGCAACTGTTTTATGATATACTATTGGAAAGCTCCGCAAGGGAGCCCAATTTGTGTTAAAAGTGTTATTAACCACACAGTCAAGTTTGAATGATTAAAAATATCGACACGTTTATGAAATTAGGTGTCAAAATCGGGTAAAAATTTGCTGTATTCTCAGCTCCAGCGCTGTGGGTGCGTGTCCGATGAATGTGCGACTGAAACGTGTCAGGTGAGTTCAGAAAATGACACGACTAACTTTGAAACACTGAACGAGATGAGTTCATCTCTATCTCTCTGCTCAGGGTGGCCTCAGCGTGTCATCGAGCCACCCTTTAAGGACCGCCCACAAAATCCTGGACTGAAAACTAGTGAGAAACTTTTAACCTCTAACTCCACATTTCAGTAATATATCAAAGTCTTTTCACGTATTATTTTCCAACATATTTAATGTATTTTGAAAGAAATCTCAGATTCAATAGTTTGTTTTTTATCTTTCCCGTAAATGGAATTTTCTGCCTGTCGTTTATTGAAGTAAGACAGAGTACTGACCTGAGCAAAGGTGCTCATGATTCAGCTTTTTATTCATGAAAGAATGGCCGTCCTATTTCTGCTTTCAGACCTTACATGGCGCTGCCGTTTTCTAGCCATTGCTTCCTTATCACTGTCTACTGGAATCACATTATTTGAGTTAAAGAAAGGTTGAGCAGCGAGCCATTTCACAAGGTCACTCAGTTTCTACGGCCCCGATGTAGTTCAAAGGTGTTAAACATTGACTAGATTTCCTCCCTCTGGTCCCAAATGTTTCCCTAAAAAAATAAAATAAATAAAATGTTTCGAGCTCCATCTCCAGCTCCATCCTCTTGGCTGATAGCCAGAGACAAAGATAAGATGTAGGGCACTTAGCCTGGCATCGGCATGGGAACTCTGTCGCCTGGAGGCCTGAATAATTCAGTGACTGAGATAAATTCACTGCTTATGAAGTCATGCAAAAGAGACAGAAGAGCGCTTTTATTATCATCTATACCGTTTTTATGTGCGTACCTCGCTTCCTCGTGGAATTTTACTCGCTTTAATGTAGTGTGAGAAACTTTCCTGGTGACACCCTCTGTAAAGTAAACACACACACACAACCGGAGTCAATATTTGCACCAGGTCCTTCATGTCCTGCACTGTCAACCGCGTCTCTCTGACAGGTTTAACACCCCGAAGCCGCCCTGTGTGTTTAGAACAGGCAGGTTTGCTTTGAGACCACAAGCTCTGAGGGCGGGGTTGCTTTGTGTGCTATCAGGGTTTCTTTTTTTTCCACCGCATGTAAATGCTCGTCGTCCCCCTCTCGCCCCTGTCAACACTTTGAAAGTCAATCCTCCCTCCAGCGTCTGTCAAGTGACACCGGCGGCGGCCATGTGTCACTCAGAGGCCTTGTTTAATCACGTCCTCGCTGTTGTTCGGAGCAGTTAGGCGCCGTGTTAATAATTTAGCACCGTAATAACCTAAATTAACAGATTTCTATCTTTCCTCCGACACTTCCGCCGCCCTCTTTAGGGGCCAGAAACTCGTCCGTCCTTTATCGAAATCGTGTATGTTTGCGCGACAGAGCCTGATAAGACTCGGAAGGTCAAGAGGAGACGAAAGGAGTCAAGGACTGTTAATCCTCGGCTCAAAACACCTCTCCATCTCCGTTATCTGGGAATAATATGATAGAGAGAGAGCCCGAGGTTGTCGGACTACCTACTCGAGATGAATAAGACGAATCATCTTTTCATTATGGCGTGAAAAAAAAAAAAAAGAGAGGAAGAGCGAGGAGGACGATGAAGAGAGGAGGGAAGGAAATGAGAAAGAATAGAGTAATGTTGAGGCTGCAGTTCAGAGGACGCTGGCTGTTATCACCTTAATGTACTCTAACTGGTGTACGGTGTGTGATTAAACAACAACAGTGACGGTTTGATGTGTATTAGTCATCTTTATTTGCTATATTTCTTTCAAGACAACATAATAAAAGACAGCAAACTGTCCCAAAACATGTATTTTAAAAAAAAAAACGAGGCACGATGTCACAAATACAAACACAACATGTCTAAAAATGACGCGTTTTGATCACAAATATCTGTGCAAATTATAGATTTGAATGATGTCAGACCTCACGGGGGTCCTTCAGTATCGTACGTCCATGAAGTTGCATGATTTTTTTTTTTTTTTTTAAAAATCAGCAGCAAAGGCTGAGAGATGGATGATTTTTAGTCTGTGATATGGGTCAAGCTCCAAAACAACGCTAGATCCTACATTTCCCATAATGCAACAGATGCATCTTTTCTTGGTGAACACTCATTTTCTAATAAGAAATAAGAGTGAATTCGTGGACAGAAACGCGGGTTAATGCAGATTTAAAGATTTAGTAAATGCCCGTCCGACGCGTGGGAAATCTGGCGGTGCAGCGGTTGGAGCACGCTGACCTGTCTCGTGACACTGTTAGTTAAAATAACACCGCCCGCTGAGAGCTCATTTGGCGTTTGACCCAGAACGCTCGGTTCTCTTCGTTATTAGGAGGTCAGATTTGAAGATTACACAGTTTGAAGACGGAGACACGTCGATGCTTAACCGTCCTGATGTCGAGGCGTGCTCTCAGATCGTGTTCACGCCGCTACAGGATGTGATTGCAGCTGCTTCGCTCTTATCACATCTGCTAACGCTCCGGTCTACTTCCTGCTGCCGTGACCTCTACGTCAGGTCGTTCCTGCTTCCTGTTTGGGAAAAGACAACCGTACAGTTTAATCTCAGACCGGCTGCACCGGTTCCCGGGGTGTAGCTTGATTAATAAACCGACTGACGGCATGCAAAATACGTCAGCATACAAAAACATATGTACACACATCACGGACCACATCCACGGGTCGAGCTTCCGCGACGTTAAGCAGCTGGCCTGCTTAAACGCCGTCGAGCAAGGCACTATTATGAATCTATTTTAAGGAGGAGTGTATCACATAGACGCACCATAACCTCCTTTTGCTTATAAAATAACTGGCTAGTGTGACTCCATGTGTCAGTCTCGCCATCATCATCTCGTCATCATCGTCAGCAGCAGCACGTTTTGCTCCCTGCGGAGCAGGAAGGTGGAGGGACGACTCCTCGGGGGTCGACTCTTGCTGTTGCGTCGCTCCTCCACTGCTGTTGGTTTCAAGTTCTCGTTTGTTTTTTGTTTTTTTTTGGTTTTTGAAAGTGTCCAGATGATGTTGTTGTTCTCCGGTTTGGACATCTGCAGAGCGAGGGAACAAATGTTAGAACACGGGACTAAAAACACACACACCAAGAGCTGATGAAATGTGACAATTCACCTGGATTTTCTATCGTTTCTCTTTGTCCAAGTTGTCCGTCTGCTCCTGGAATGAAGGAAGGAGATCATCGGGATTTAATACAGAAAATAATCGCTAATTGACACACTTGATGGTGTTCTGTCATCGCTCTTCTGCGTTACAGGGTTTGTTTGTTCGCCTGGGCGGAAGACATTTTTCTTTTCTCGCACAGTCAATACGAGAAAGCTAAAAGTCAATATGTGAAAATACAGCCTGAAATGAAACAAACACAGATGTTAAATGAGTTCTGGAGCTGTCAATGGATCCTTTTGCGTTTGTATCCTCCGTGAAACACGAGTGGAACGTTCCTCCACCCTAAAACAAATTTGGTCGCGGCGCTGATTCAAGTCGAGGACGGTGAATTCAAACAGAGCCTGATCGCTCAAATTACCGAGCTCAGGGTTTTTTTTAGGACACGTAGAAAACAAACTGTCACGACACGCAGCTGATTATTTCAACTACACATCGTCTAAAGGTTAAATTACGCCGGGCACAGATGCGACATGTTATGTGTGCGCTGCGGCCGCTATTGCCTCTTTTTATGAGGAAACTGTCCTGCTTTATAAACAGGTGTATCCACTGTATATGACGTTTTAGTGACACATCTCTCAAATATTGTTTATATTACACAATTCAGAGCTGAAAAGATGAATCCACTAGTGCTGTAAGAAAAGTTTAAGAGGTTTTTAAAAGAAAACAAAACATATTTTCCAGTTACAGCTCCTAAAATGGGAGGATTTGCTGCTTTTCTTTCTCTTAGACGACACTAAACTGAATATTTTGGAGTTTCGGCCTGTCAGTCGGACAAAACAACATTTAAAGACGTCGCCTTGGGATTCAGAATATTAATATTTTCTGACATTTTTTTAGACCAAACAATTGAAAGCTGAATTAAAAAAAAAAAAATCAATCCAAAAATTGTGAGATTAATAGATAAAACAAGTCATGACTTGCAGCTTTAACCCGGTTACAATATATGTCAAAACAGAGCTAAATGTAGTGTGCTATTAATCATCGAAGCCGTAACATTCTCCAGTTTGTCGACTAATGCAAAAAGGCTGAATGTCACCAGGAGCTGTGAACATGCACAGACAAGCAACTAACTAACTCGCATTTGCATACATAAGCAACACTTATTTATACACCTAGTGTCAGCGGGGAGAAGACAAAGAGAGGAGACGCAGATGAAGAAGTTTCCAGGATACAGACCTGCTGGGACTCGGACGTCGTCCGGCTCTTTGGCTCCGCCTCTGTAGGAGATGTAGGGACGCTCCCGTTGGTGTCTGTTATAAGCAGAGTCCGCCTCTCTCTGGCTGTTTTTTCACACTTTGTCACCCGGAACCTGACAAATAAATGAAACGAACAGCCGTCACTGTTCGAGTCTTTCAAGAGGGATTTAAAAACGACCTCAGTGTGACGTCAAAACAAACTCAGCTGACCATCTTTGCTGCAAGTGGTCATAAATAAACCCAGAAAATGGCCTTTGGTTTCAGCTGTTCTCATTTGTGTCACAGCTGGCACTGTCATCCACAGCCCACGCACACACACACACACACACACACACACACACACACACACTCCAAAAAGCTTTAATTAAATCAGCAAATGAATATTCGTATCCAGGTCATGCTGACCCCTCTGCATACGTGGCCATTCATCTATCTGCGTGTGCAAATGAAAAGCAACCTCTCTGCATCCCAATCAGCTCGCATCACGACGTTAAGGATGAGGGGAGGAGGCGATCGCTGCACACTTTCCCGGGTTCACTAACAGACTGTAAAATGTTTTTGCTTTAAACATCTTGGACAGTTTTTATAACGGTGGCACACTGCCAGGGTTTATTTCAAGCACTGGAAAATGGTCCATCTTTTCTTTTTTTTTCTCCTGTTGGAGGCAAAGTCTGCCATTCATGTGCTAGATTTGCCTTCGTACGCACGAGGTGCTCACAGGAAAATGTCCAGCACAGTTTTAACTCACCGATAAGAGACGCACTGTTTACCGTTCTCTCTTTTTACACCGTGTCAGAGACGTGTTGAGTTACTGACAGAACATCCAGCATCCTGCTGCGGCTGCTTCACAATAAAAGTGTCCAACTGACTGAACACTGGGTGGCTTTTATTGTGAAGCAGCCACGTGGGAGACTTGACGGAACGAGTCTGCAACAACACTGTCTGTCAAAAGTACAAAACATTGTGTGAAAGACAAAAAATCCAACACGCTGTTGATCATTTGCACTAATTAATTATTAATTTACAACATTAATGACATCTCAGTCATCAGACGTTCGTCAGGTTTGAGGTCCTTTTCTTTATTTCTGATTCACTCGTCCAGAAGACCAAATACTCTGTTGAGCTGCTGCCCTTTAACTCTTTACTTCTGTAGTTTTGTTTGAAGAAGAACGCTCTGCCTGAAGGAAGCGCCAGCGTCTGTTTAATATCCACCTTAGTCCGCAGCTGCTGTGCCAATAATGACGGTAAAACAAGCCCTCGAATCTAATACAACAATCTTATACAACAATAAATGCGCTATTCCGTTTCCGTGGAGATACACGGGGTCTGACTAATACCTGGAAAACAACCAGTCACAGCAGTAGACTCTCATATGTAATCGAACGCAGTTTACTACTCCAGCAAGTCGTAAGTAGTAACAACTGAGCAACAGAGACGATTTCTAGTCCCAGCCAGCTATTGTTGAAGCTTTCTAGAGTCCAAACTGAATAAATACCACACATGTAAACACTAAACTCTGTTTGTAGCTCAGTCATGTAGTGACTACAATATCTGCTGTAAAAGATATTGGTTCCATGGACAGATTTAGCTCCTAAATCTGTGAAGGTTTAAAATAAGAAAGATGAATGTTTATTATATTTATTTACTGATGTGTTTATTGAGAGTGCCACGCTTAGATTTTTTTAACATTTTGTTGTTTTTCGTCTGTCTTCTCCCGCTTCGTGTGAACTCGTGCTTCACACACAGTGACTCTGGCAGAAAGCTGTTAGATATAACAGGTTTCTTTGTTGGCGGCACAGTCTCAGTTTTGTAAGAGCCTCCTCGTGTTGGTGTGTGTGTTTTTTTTTTTTAAAAAAAGGGATCGCTGCCAAACAACACAGGTTAACCACTGAAGCGTCACATGACACCTCGGCACAGTCTAAACCCTGCAGCGTCTACTTTCCCAGGCTTCACCCTGACCGTCTAACCTGTGTGTTTTCCAGGTCGCTGGTTCGGTGTCAAAGGGCGGTCTCAGCCGGTGTAATTAAGTGTGGATTTTCCTGGAGTCATTGGTTATGTTGTGTGTGCACTAATATGTAATATGCCTCTGGGGCAAACTGCTTTGATTCGATGAAAGGTTGGATAATATGTAATTGCCCCTGCCTCCTTGCCTCAGACACACATTCACACACACACACACACACACACACACACACCTGCCCACCTGCCCACAGCCAGGACCGTGACCTCTCCGTACTGGCTGCGCCGCTGCTCCGCCTTGCGGGCCGACGGCCTCCTCATCAGCGGCCATTTCTTCTGGCTGCAGCGGGTGCAGATGTTCTTGTTGCCGGCCATGCCGCCGATGGTGTGCAGGTGGCTGCAGGTGTGCTTGGCGGCTCCTGGCGGCGCGCCCGGCGATACGGGAGTCATCGGGGGGGTCGGGGTGCCGGGGGAGGTCGGGGTGAGCGGGGGGCTGAAGACGGAGAAAACCGGACATTTAAAAAAAAAGTGTTTCGCAAACTCAAATCATTTCACATTCAAGCTCGCCGAATCCTGCTGTGCCTCTTTTGTCACGGCAGAAACACGCTGATGTCTCACACTTCAACGAGCTCTGAACGATGATTGTGTTTAAAAATAATAATGGAGGCAATCAGACGCCTGATTGGACACCTGAGCGGGAGAGAATTACATATGACACAACAAACAGGAAGTGTTTTAAAAGGACTGTTTGCTCTCTCACACAGCTTTTGCTTCACTGTGTGCATGTTTATGACACTGGAGAGCGACGCTTCACATCAAGCACAAAGGTGGAATAAACAGCGTTTCTACTCGGTGACATAAACATATAATATACAACATATAGATGTCAAGGGACTCGCTGCATAATGAACCGCGTCTCTTTGATCTGTCAAATTCCTGAGTTTCATCTCGGTCCCCTATACGTGGCCTCGTGTTTTAGGGTTAAGTGTAAGTGACAGGCTGTAAACAATGTTTATTTCTGCTGTGAAGTTGGACATTTTAACATGGGGACTTACGGAGACTGACTCGTTCTGTAGCCAGCCTCTTTTGGAATTGGGGTTGTTATTTAAAAATGTAAACTTCTCATCTCATCTTTTGTTTTGTTTTCTTGTGAATTAATGGCTCATTTTTAGGACTTTTTAAAAAAAAAAAAAACATTCAATTTTTCTATGAAAAAATAAAAACTGGTAGATCTATGCCAGTGAGAGGGGGGAGCAGACATCACTTGGGAACCACCGGTGTAAACAATGCGAGTACATCCATGTGAGGATGCCCGAAAAATAAAATATGTATTATGCTCGTGTACGGCGCGGGGCTTCCTGATGAGCAGAGGTACGAAACACGAGTTTGATCCACAGGAGGGAAAAGAAAAGAAAAAAAAAATAGTCAAAGAGGAGATCAGCTGATGTGAGCCGAGCGTCAAGTGGAAAGGGGACTGAGGGATGGTGAGAGGTGGATGGGGAGAGCAGCGCCGAGGCGAGGGGGAAGTTAAGTACTGAATCTGGAGAGGCAGATAGCGAGCCCTGGCCACACTACAGTCACTCTCCATCCCTCTTTCCCTTTTTCCTCCTACTCTTTCTGCCTGTCTGTCTGTCTGCCTGCACCCCTTAAGTGGCACATAAATTACCCTCACCGATACCCCCTCTTCCCCCTTTATTCCACCATCTCTAAGTGATCCACTGGCAGTCTGCCCGACCTGGCTGAGAGAGAGAGAGAGAGAGAGAGAGAGAGAGAGAGAGAGTGAGAGATATGAAGAGTAACAGCGAGAGAGAGAAGGAAGGAAGTACCACAGAGAGCAATCTCAACAAAATGAACAAAAAAAGTGAAGTGAACAAGGGGTGGAAATATGTGGAAAAGGAGATTTGGAGAGAGATCTGAAGAAGCGAGACGCATGAAAGTGACGCTGGGGAAATGTGTGCGATAGCAGATTTCTGATGATTTTTCCAGGGCACCCGGCGACTGAGCAGAATACCTCAGAAAAACCCAATCTTTGGCAGAGGCAACGCTCCATCAATCCGCACAGGGGCGGTTCAAAAGTGACAAGCAGGTTTGAGAAAAGAGTAAAGGATCCTGGCTAGCAGATGCAGGCTAACTGAACTGCATGAGTTGGTTGAAACCAAGCAGCAACTTCCGTGGCTGGGAAGTGAAGCCAATACGGAAGTGCCAAAAACTGCAGTTCCTCAAACATCCACCTGAGGCTGGCTACAAAGCTAGTCAGTCTCCATAAGCCTCTATGTTAAAATGTTCAACTACACAGCAGAAATAAACATGTTTACAGCCTGGTACAAAAAACAGTTTTGGTCTCTATAGCTAATTTCCCCATTCATGACAACTGTACTGAGGGTGAATTTCTATTTAATTCACTTGTTCAAATTATATTAAGGCTTAAAGTTATGCAGAATTAACAGTGTTGATTGACAGATAGGTGCCGTTACAGATGGCTTATTTGAGCAACCAGGCTTCATTTGGTCCGCCAACGATACACGTCTTTGCCCATTTTTAAATTAGCCGACGGCAGCCAGAGCCACAAATTTTGAATTTCAAACCGGTTCTTTAGAAACCTGCGAGTGACGTCACACACATGGCGTCTGTTCTTGGTACTATTTATGGTCTCGACTTGTTTGGTTGTATGTTTTACAGTACAATGCCAGCTTCCTCACTTTATCCATGGTTATCCATGTATTCAACACGGAAATTAAGACACTTCATTTTTTTTTGTGCTATGTGCTGTTTTATGTTTAGTGCTTAGCTTACATAAAGATTTATTTATTTATTTATTGTGCATATTTTCAAAAAGTACACTTTAATGTTAGATAGAAGATAAATGGCTTGTACAATGAGGATGAACAGGTGTGTTTGGCAACCACGATCCTCCCAACTGACACTGTTAACACCCTCTAAACTCTTTATATGCAGAGTATCGCTCTTACCACAGCCAGATGAACACAACTTCATCACGTGGAGAATCTAATGCTTGACAGGCCTGTTGTATACTTGATTATTTATCAATAACTAAATTAATCTTTTAGTATATATATGTCAGAAAATTTCCTACAGATAGGTGTATCCAAATTGCTTTTTTTGTCAGACAACAGTCCCAAACACAAAGATAATTAATTTACCGTGATCTAAAACAGGGAAAAACATCACATGCTTACTCTCTGTGAAGCTGGAGCCGGCACATATTTGGGATTTCAGGCTGCTGTACTTGTAAAGCCTCTAGTATAAAGAAAACTACAGTTTCTTTGCCCAGCACACGGCAACAACTGCGCTCAATATGCTTTAATAATACCACAACACAGTGATATGGGGCACAGTGGCATTTTGAGAAGAGTCCCCAGCTGTTCGCCCTCAATCAAACCTCGCCAATCTGGAAAAGTATCAGAAGAGAAATGTGGCCTGACTGACTCGTGTTCGTCTCCCGCTCTTTAGAAGAGGCCGATGGTGCCATCTGCTGGTCGAGACGGTTAACAGTTCACAGCCGGGACATGAGAGGACACTTACCCATCAGAGTCGATGCTGTTTTCATGAACCATGGCTTTGAGGGCGTCTGAGTTTGCTGAGGAGGAAAAGAGAGAAAGTTACACAGTGACGCAGAGAGAAGAAAGAAGCACAGAGAGGCAGAGATAAAAAGCGGTGCTGGGAATTACAGAGGAGAAACGCTCCGGTGACTTGAAAAGCAGAGCGCTTATTGAAAGATGGCTACAACAGATTAATTCCTTAACACAATTAAACAGCACATCACATGCAATCACTGAACACATAAACGCTGTACACAACAGCCTCGGGGGAAGACGCCTATCCAGAAAATTAAAAAGAAAAAACTTTTGGCGGAGCAAACAAACTCCAGACTTCAACTGAAAACGGGGGAAGAAGTCAGTTTTATTTTGTTGTACTGCATCTGAAACCAACAGAAGTAGCATCAACAGCTCAGGTAGAGATTTACATAATTTGCTCAGGCCTCTGATGCATTCGCTGGTTTACAAAGCTCGGGCAATAATCCACCTATTCTAGTGCAAATGAGATTGTATTTATTATATCTGTTTAAGATGTTGCAGACGTTGTTTTATTTATGTTCCTTGTGTCTTTTTGCCGCAGTTTTCCGCAATTTTCCGTACAATGACAACACAACTTCCACACGAGCACACAGTGTGCAGAGATCTGTGCGCGCCTTAAGAGAAACGAGAGATGTATGGAGACGTGGAGATGACTCATGTGGGAGTTTCATGCTACGGCTCATCTCAACATGCCCAGACGACTGACTTCAACCTCTGTCCTCCATATCATCCTCAACGTCACGCCATCAGGCACAAGAATATCTTTGAGAACGGCTGGGTTATTTTTAGTGCCACAGTATTATGAACTGTACCGTGCACAAGGCTGTGACTCTGCATGTATAAATTAAGACTGTCCTCCAAAGAAAAGTATGAAATGTTTCCATTTTGAGTCTTTAAAAGAGCCTGAAAATTTTTTTTTTTTTTTTTTTTGGACCAAACTTGTTTCATTTTCTTCCAAATTTACGACAGTTTTTGGCTGATTCTTGTATTTTTTTGTTGTTTTCATTTATTTAAAATCAGTACGGGTCGTTTGGAAAAATGTGGCTGTGCACCCATCAGGATTTGGTAACATCTGAATCATAATCTCATCAATCAAATGGGATCAAACCACACTCGCACAGTCCTGATCAAGAAGAGTAGCTGATTTCCTGAGTGTTTATAAGTTTTATTTTTGCTCATTTAGTCCTACATATTTGCTATAATATGTATATTTGCTATATAAAAAGGGCTTTAAATTAAAGAATTAATTAATAAAAGAACAATAAGTTGTAATGTGCCGTTTCTTGTGTAAGTAAAATGTGGTCAAAAGACTCAGCACACAGCTTTTTAAGTACAGACGCTGAATATATACCTCCTTAAAAAACACCTGTAGTTTCTTAAACTCATATTTTTGGAAAGTCAGACTGGAAAATAAGAGCCCTGCAGCTGAATGAATCTCTCATTGTATTCAGAAGACAGCAGACAAGCGGAGGGTGTAATATTGTTGGAAACATAACAAGAACAAGTACGTCTTTATTCTGTAGATGGCAGTCTTTGCTCAGCCATAGAGACGATGACCGTTGCTCACGTTGACTTCTCAGTTCTCGGGTTTATTTATAACCAAACCGCTGCTGCCAGTGGAAATGTGAATTACAGATCTCTTCCTGTCTTCCTCATCATTATTTCCACGAAAATCACCTGGAACTAGATTCTAGCTGGTAATTAAGAAGTTGAACGTTGAAACGTTCCGGCTGCGGTGACGGTCTTATGATACATTTTTGAAATCTCGAACCACACGCCGTGCCAGCAGACAGTCAGTGTGAGGGTGAGTCACAGCTAACATACTACAACTCTATAAACACTCCCAAAGAGGTGACGAGTGAGCTCAAAGTTCGCCTCCTGAGGGTGGACAGAAAAATCAACACGGTGATGGCCGGAGATGAAGACAGCACGGTGCTGCCTTTGTGACACACAGATAAAATACGACGGATCAATACTCACAGATATGTTGCATCTGTGTAGTTCACCTGTTTAAAACATTTACAGGGTAACGTGTGAACTGAGAGAGTTTTGGCTTTTTTGAAGAGGCGTAACCAAAGTTCATGAATAAAATACATAAATTTAATTAATAAAGACTTTACTTTAACTCCCATATTTATCATCTATAAGCAGCGCATTAACATAATACATTCTTTATAACATCATAATGTGCAGTTTGTGTTAATTTCTCCTACCGTTACAGTCATTCATTATCTTTTTATATACAAATGGGACTTAAACTTGTTGACAACTACATCAACAAACACTAATCTGATACCTGATGTGTGTTATTAACTATATTAAATGTTTATACGTGGTTTAGAAGTCCCAGATAGTGCTGTAAATGTTACTGCAAAGATTGTTTTAACTAATCGTTGGGAGTTTTAGCTGGGGATGCAAACTTCAGGTGACCTTTGAGTCATGATTTCATGAGAAGTAGAGCTACATTTCAGGGTGTTGGACTACACATCGTGACATGTAGTGGAAATCACAGTATAATCTTCTACATTATAATCTTCTCCCTGTCCTTTCTTTCTTTCTTTCTTTCTTTCTTTCTTTCTTTCTTTTCTCTGTGACGTTTACAGGCAAGAAATAACCCATGACACAGACTTATTTTTTAAAGATCTTTTTTGGGGGGCCTTTTGAACCTTTATTTTTGAAAGTAGAAGCTGAAGAATGACGGGAAAGAGAGGGGGAATTACACGCAGCAAAAGGCCACAGGTCAAAATCAAACTTCCGTACGCTCTACCAGGTGAGCTACCAGATGAATCTTTCTCTCCTTTCATCTTGAACGTGGAGAGTCAGTCTATAATTTGATCAAATGGCCTGAAATAAAGTAACATGCACACTGAACCTGATATCTAAGTGCCAGATAATTCAGAAACTCTTCCAACAAACAGTCATTCATCTGTACCTGTTGTCTCGGCCCTTAAAAATGACGTCCATAAACAGTATTAACGTCTGATTTAAACAGAACTTTAGAGAGTTTTATCGGGACTAAGGGAATTACTGTAATCTACCCTGTCAGGAAAGGCATGTGGATTCATACGAATCAACCTGATTGTGTTTGATACAATAAAAGCATCGATCCTTATCTCTCCTGTTGCTTCTCAGCTGAACAAAGAGAAGCAATTACTTGGGAGGGTGTTGTGATTTCCTATGAACTTCACTTCCAGCTAAGAAAAGTTAAAAAAAAAAAAACTCCTGTGGCTTTTAAATTGGAAACTCTGACACGCAGCCAACGAAAATTCTTATTTAAATTCCTCCGCAGTCATCACTTTGTCCTGGTGTTGAACTTCCTTGAACACCCGAGTCCCACATACTGTACAGACAGACCACCGCTACACAGACACTGACACACTTCCTCCCGGGACAGCGCGTGACAATGTTCCTGTCAAAACAATAACGGACTGCCGGCTGAAATGACGTCATGGACGGGGCGGTGGAGGGGGGCTACCGCTTGTACAAGTTCAGAAACACGAGGTATTATTAGTCACAGAAACACCTCTCCGGCTAAATAAAGTGATTTGTATGTACATACCTTCATTTTTCATGATGTAGTGGACAATCTGTCCCACTGTGTCATTGTTTTCACTGAGGGTGTCGTTCATGTCTGGAAAATAAGAAGACACACAGAAATACTTGGATTACTAACTGTGTAATAAGTGTTTAGGAGCTTTATGGATACTGCTATCAAGGAGATTATACATTTAAAAGAAAGTCGCCAGCTGAACATAAAACAGAGCGCACAGTAAAACATGTACAGCAGCCTCAAAGTTTGTTTATATGTGAGGCCCCAACACACAGCCAGGACATCCATAAATCATCCAGTAAAGAGCGTTTGTTAATATTACAACTTGATGACATCACTCCCCGAGGTTCTTCTGTTTAACTATAGCAGGAATACAAACAGTGAGTTATAATGGAAACCGCATATGTTTGCCTACTACCTGAGATTCAAGCCTGCCGATATATATTTCTATCATGTTAACTCTGTCTGAGTTGTGTCGGCTGTCAACATATGAACAAGAGTTTGTTTGTTTTTGTCTTTTTAACTTCAAATGTTGGAAACCCGGGGGCGATGCGACAAGCTCTAAACACAACACACATTTACATCTCATGCTAATGCCTGCTAAATGTTCTGCCGCGTTCATTGGTTAGTCGCTCGTCTGATGTTTGGTGCCGAGAAAATAGTACACAGTGGGGTTTTTTCTTAGTTAAAACAGCTCCTGGAGCTCACACTAGGAGTGATTCAAAGCGGTAAGACCAAAACAATGAGCTGAAAGACGCTAAAACGCGCCATAGAGCTGTAGTGAGCTGGTGGTTTATTTTTAAAATAAAATGATTAGAGCAGTTTTTAAGGGCTCTATTGGTCAACATATGAGTGCTATGAACAACAAATGTCTCTACCTGATTCATCGCCATACCCACATTGCTAATTATTCGCTATTCGCAGAGGAGAAAATTGTAATATAACTGTTCAGGAACTGTCATGTATTGTATCAATGGAAGACATGTGATCAATATGTGCACAGATCCATATAAATGTGCCTTAATACCGTGGAATAAATAGAAACAGGAAGTCATGACCAAGACCAGAGGGAACTGAGACACAACCGAGACTTTGAGAGGTTGAGACAAAGTCAAGAGCGGAACCAGGCAGTCGATACGTAGGTCGCTAAAATGCTTGATTGTTACCTATAATCAGGTACAGGTACATCTGCTTTGCATAAAGTTAGAGGAGTTAACAGAGTAGCCACTGGGTAGGTTTTTGCCTGAATTTTGGCAGATTACGCTTAGCTAACCTAAATGCTTCTTTCTAAGTCGCGGTAAAAGTTTACCATGGTCCCAGCCGTCTCAGTAAGCGTTGCACTGCAGGATTTACATGTGTTTTCTTGGACGCTGTTTTGTGGTTGGGGAGTTAGGTTTAAGGATTACGCCTGTCATCTCCTCTCAGACAGCCACAGCCTCTTTCATTCACTTTCTTGGAGTGCGTTCGAAAGCGGACGTGGAGCGGCGACAGCCATTAACGTAACAAAAATTTAAACTTAGAAGGGAGTAAAGTTATTGGTTGAACTTGATGGAGGACGATTTACATCCAGTCACAGTTATGATGATCAAATAAGTGAGAAAATTTAGCGACATCCCTGCAATTAAGGCCTTGAAATAAAATCCTTGCTGTCTGAAATTGAGGCAAAACTGGGCAGATCTTGTGATGAGACCTAAAAAGTGGTCCTGAGACCGAGACCAACCTCGAGCACTACAGAACACACCCCTGTGAGGCATTTCCTAGAGCTTCCTGTTGATTGCTTCCTGAATTTTTCCTCCCTTCTGCTAAACATAATAAGTCTTTCATGGTAGTTCGTGGTATTCTCCTGGTGTCTCACGGCTGCTTCTGACCAGTCACCTGCGCAATGTTAAAGAAGCAGCTGCTCACAACTAATAGAAAGTCAGTGAAAGAGGCTAAAGCAGCCGGGGGGGAGAGAGAGAGAGAGAGAGAGAGAGAGAGAGAGAGAGAGAGAGGAAGAAAAAAGGAAACCTGATCATTGCGTAACAAGAGAAGACTGGATCGACTGAGTGAGTGAGACCAGAATACACAAGCTGTGTTTTGTTTTGTTTCTGTTCTTTTGTTTCGACGTATAAGAGAGAAAGGGTTGGGCACGTCGAGGAAAGAGTCAGCAGGGAAAAAAACCCCTAATGCACTTATGACTATTATGTTGCTGGCAGGGAGCTCACATTTACTCATTGGGAGAAGCCAGCTTCCACGTCTATTCTTTTCCAATTCCTATTCCACTTAACACACGGGATAATTCAGGTCTTTTTGCCAACATGGTACACAGTAGAGATGCGATATGTGCCAAGAGAAACTGTCGAGAGGTTCCTTGTGTGATAACAGTTAAGTGAGAACGGCAGGCAGCACGGACTCTCGGTTATCTTGGCAGCGTGGTGTAAACAGTTCATTATTCCCATAACATTTCTCGTACTTCTCATATTTCTCGGTGATGCCAGAGGTTTCACGTCTGAACGAGAGTTACTAGGAACCTCACCTCTTTACTGTGTCTTGTGCTGCCACGCCACGTAATGCAGTAGCAAAAAGTGATGCAACAGATACAGAAGCATGTACAGTTCGAAAACTATATTACTGTTCCGAGGCAGGAAAACTCATCGTCACGTACACACAGGGTTCACAGCATTTAGGCATTATATAAGGTTATCATTACGAGCCGGGGGGAATTTAAATTGGAGGGTTTCTTTTTGTTTCACCTCACTTAACACACCCCTGAGTTGAGTCAGAACACGAGCAACGTGAATGGCAAATGTCTTCCTGGTTTCTATAGGCCTCCACTCCTTAAAAAGACAGAGACAATAGAGGAGTATCAGAGATAAGTTGTGATTTAAATAGACAGAGGTAAAGGCGCTGTCAAAAAACATCTTTTAAATGACTTAAACAGATCGTTAATTTGCTTTTCATCATCAGCACAAACACTGAAAACTACTTTGACTACCTTTCAATATTCATACTGAGCAACACTGGCTCCATTCACATCATCCACGTCTTTTCTTATCAACACCTGTCCACACCTACGCTACTACCTGGCACACACCAAACTCGTTAGATTCGAGAATGTAGTGCAAGCCTGTAAGTACGAGGAGGGCAGGTGGGAGCATCTTGTGATTTAACCGCCGTGACTGCTGTCCTTGAATGTCACATGAAGTCACGTGACAGGAAAATGGAAAACCTCACGCAGACCCCGTGACTAATTAGGAACCGGTCTCCCGGTCTCATCATTTCTTCTGCATTTGTTTTTTTCCGTTGACAGAAACTCTGTTAATGTTTAACATGAAGCGGAGTTCTGCATCACATTTACAGCAATCATCTGCTGCTTTTATTTAGAAGAAGCCACAGGAAGCTGAGTGTACACACTGGTCGCTAGCTTTGACCTTAATCAAAAGAGAGAGGTCATTTTTTTTTGACAGCGGATGAGTTTTAATACCGCAGCATGCTGGTCCACAGCGCACCTCCAGCTCCTCGGCGAGGTAAACAACTGTCAGATGTCAGCACTGCTGCTGTGTTTGACAGCTACGCATGCCGTGCGCAGCCTGGAGCCAGATCGCGTGTGCAACAATTATTGACTGATGTCTTTATCGAAACAATGCAAGTTTGTTTAGATACACTGTAAACACAAACACACACACACACAAGCTGTTGTTCCGTTGTATTTTCTGACAATGCAGCTGCTCAAGGAGCGTCTGCTCTGGGGAACTGATGCGCATATTGTTTGGAACGACGGCCGCTGGTGTCGCCAAAAATCGACCAGGATGGAAATCTTTGCTTGTTCTGCTGTTAGATTATCTTATGTGAAAGGACATGATAAGATAAAATGCTTCAATGTATCAGAGGCCTACTTTTATTTTTAGAATATAGAACTCATAAATCAATAAACTGACCTTTATCTCAGCTGATCCTCCTGCATAAAAGCAACTCGGAGCATCTTCTCTAATCCCTCTCAAGCAATCTCTTCATCTTAGTTTAATATGAACCTGGTTGAGCAATAATCTTTGAGTGTGTGCTGTATAAAGATGACACATGCCTCCAAACAATGACTGAACAGTTGCAATAAACACATAAAGATGATCATAATGAGTCACATTTCTGTGCAACCGCGCAAGACAGCGTTTAATATTTGAAGTCAACTCTGTCGTTTCTATGAAGTTTTTCCTACCTCCGCCCATCTCAAGATCTTTTGCTTCTTCCTCGCACTCCTCCCCGCCGTCCTCCTGGGCCTCCGTGGTGCACCGATAGCCCTTTCTCTTCAACACGTGGCAGATCACAACCCCCAACAGGCCCAGAAGGAAGAAAACAGGCACCAGGATGAACGCCATATTGGCTCCACCAGATGTATCAGCTTTTCCAGGATCGGGATCCTCTGCAGAGACGAAGGGGGGGCAGAGAAACTGACATTATTTTAAATACTGCTGCAACAGGACAGAAAAACTAAATGATACATTGTCATTACAACGCCCTTGATGGCAACCTGATATCCCTAGTGTGTGTGAGGGGTGCATGAGGCCTGGGCTGAGCAGCTGAGGGGATTTAAATGCTATGAACTGCAACATGACGGAGCTTTCATGTTGTCTTCCTGGATCAATCGAGTCTGCTGCTGTCTCTGCTCTCTAACGGCTTGATCTGGCACAAGCTGTCCCTCATTTCACATCTTTGAGGACTCATTTGGTGTCAGAGAGCTGAGACAGGGAGAGAGCGAAAGGGCAAGACAAACCAAGGACTATAAATGTAAGCACAGAAGAGACAGAGAAACACAGCGAGACTGCTGAAAGACAGACCTACAAGCGTCCTGTAAAGTGGTAGGAATGCTGATGGGGGACAATCTGTCTTCTCTCTCTCTCTCATCAGGACAACGCTCACACACCTGACGTGCAAATAACATTGAAGGTCATGGGTAAAAAAAGTGCAGAAAGCAGCTCACTCAGTCCAGG
This sequence comes from Protonibea diacanthus, assembly GCA_028641955.1. NCBI lineage: Eukaryota > Metazoa > Chordata > Actinopteri > Sciaenidae > Protonibea > Protonibea diacanthus. Next base: position 7,334,548 of record CM053998.1, read on the forward strand.
GTTGGTAATATCTTGTTTTTATTGTAACTGATTGCAGCAAAAAAAGGTCCGAGACCATAAACGTTACCACTCCCACCAGCCCACCGGACTTTAGACCCATCAGTGTGCCATAAGACTCTTGGGCAAGGCGCTGGAAGCAACTTCTGAACTCAATATACTGTACGTTCAATTCAAACAACCTATGACATAACTTTATGGCCGACACTAATGATTATTTTTCCTCACAGCTTCATTGTTTAGTTAAACATTTGTGAAAAGATAGCGAAAAACAGACAGAAAAACCAAAGAAATGTTCTCATACTGTTTGTTTTGTCCCGCCAACGGTGTAAAGGGCTGACTGCCTACCCATTTATTTGAACGGACGTAGTCAGTTTAGGTCGCAGTGGCAACAAAACCAAACAAAATGTAGTGACCTGCAGCAGAGAAGTCGAAACACAACCCGACCTCACGCTGCAGTGGCCAATCTTGTCAAACTGGTGACCAGTCAGCCTTAAATATCACTGAAATCGGGCTTTATCGAGGCAGACTTCAAGGACCAAACTATGTTACTCTCCCAGTTGGGTCCTCGCTTGAATTATTATTTGTGTACCAAGCTTTGACATCTGTGTCTAGCTTAAATACCAAGGCTACTTTCTTTGGTTTGTGTCGGTTTGTTAAAAGAGAGTGATTCAGCGACGTAGATAGTGAATGAGGAGTGGGAGCAGTGGTAGTGAGAAAGCCTGTGAATCTAGGAGTTATTTTCTATTTGTTTCACAGTCACAGATAACCACACCCGTATTGCCACACAAGAATTTGCTATCTATGCCAAAGAGGCGCCGTAACCAGCGAATGTTTGGCCTTTTTGTTCGAAAATAAATGAAACAATATGTGAACAAAAGTCCAATCTGTGAATTTAAAACTAATTCTGTTGCCAACTTTTGCATTTTTTCATGACTGAATGCTCTCATGTGACATTTTACATTTTTTGAACCTGATGCCTTGAAAGTGAGCAGGTCAAAATGTCAAAGGGTAGACCGTGACCTGTGGTCAGCTATAGGCGAAAGGCTCCCCTGGCTCCTGATGTTGGCGCACCACGTGAGGCATTCCAGCACGACACACAAGAGGGCTTTTGTCTGGCTTCCTGTTCGCATCAGTGTGTGTTTGTGTGTGTGTGTGTGAGAGAGAGAGGGAGAGACACAGACACAGGGTAGATCACAGTTTGAATAGCATCTCAAATCATATTACAATGAAATCACATGTTCACACCACAGCACTGTGTTCAGCCGTGTATCTTCATACCTAACCATGTGCCTCCTGATGCATACAGGCATCTGTGCTCTCCCATTGTCCCCGTTAGCTGGTGCATCACACTGACCACACTGATAAAGACCATTGTCTGCTCACTGACCATCCTGTGACCGACTGTTGTGTGTCCGTGCGCTTATATCTAACACACCAGTAGTCCCACGACTATCCAAAAGAGTAATCATAAGGCCAATTGGAGGATTTTATTAAAAAAAAACACACAAATGGGTTGAAAAGGAGGAGGAGGATTAGGAGTTGAGTCATAAATCTCTTAGTAACCACAGCTGGTGCCATGATGAAAGTCATCGGAGAGATAGCCAAAAGATACAGGTGCAGATTAATACAGTAATAATGTTGATCCCAACATTTTGGGGTTTGGTATGCTTTATTTAGATACTTTGTGCCACATTTTTGTAAGGGTACAAATAGGGCAGAATACTGACCCTTAAAACTTGGAGTACAGACTGAAACGAGAAGTTTGAGTTTAAAAAATGGATAAAACAGAACTTTTCAAATTGTTGTGCAGCTATACAAAGTAGGAAACACAAAACACCATGCTGGAATGTAATTTACAAGTTACATGTTCAGTTCACCAGTTGATTTCTCAATACAACCTGATACCAGACGGTTACAGAGAGAACAGAGCAGAATCAACTCTACCAGTGATGGAAAACAACTCTGCAATGATTGAGAAGTCAGCAAGCCTAAGTATCGCAGAGAAGGACAACGACCCTGTCGATACTATGGAGATACCAAAGGTGAACACAGAGCCTGAAGATCCTTCTGCAACTGTTTGTGAGTCAACAACCGAGACCGAAAGTGAGAAGCAGCTCCGGATGTTTGTTACCATGCTGACTCTAAGAGTGTTGTACAAGTGTAACACTCTCAAGCACCGAAGCCAGTAGAAGTGGGCCACCCACATGAAAAGACTGGTTGGCCAGACCATGGAGGGACTCGCTGTCACGGAAGGTTTTTGCCCTGATGTCAAGGACATTAAGAAGGTGTGCAAGGCCGTCCCTGAGAAGAACTATGGCAGCAAGTGGCTACTGGAGGCCGTAATCGTCCAGGATCCAGTTGTGCACACGGCCATTGTGCAGTGCTTGCGGGCCAAAATCTTCTCTGCTCAGCTTGCAAAGAAAGCCACTTCATGCAGCTGGTGGGATGACGCACTCCGGGTCTTTATTTTGGCTGCAGTCTCCATAATATAAATATGGAGAGGAGGTACTCTCCAGAACCGGGTCTTCAGGTAGAGAGGGACGCCCCTGATCTGGTAGGAACTGGAAGGACGTTCCACCAATGGGGAGCAACAGACGAGAAAAGTTTGGATTGCCCTGAGTGAACGGGTGGCAGAGCCAGAAGTTGTTCATTGGAGGAGCGCAACGGTCGAGAGGTAACATATGCCTGTAATATGGGTATTCATGCAGAACCGGAGACTACTTAGCCCAAAACCTACAAATATTCAACAGAGAATGATATAAAATCAGAGGAAAAGCAGTAAATCTTCAAATTTGATATGGGAAATGAGAATATTGGACATTTCTACTTGATAATCTGAACTTGGGCCCATCATTTTTTGATAAGTCCATTTAAGTCTGTTTTATAGAGTTAGCAAAGTTCTTGTAATCCTGCCACAACACTAAACTCTGCTGTCTTTAACAAGCTTGTTTTGTAACCTGAACAAACTACTTGGGTATCATATTGACCCCAGCAGTGAAAAACGTCAAATAAAACTCAGGCCTGGGTGTAAAAAGATCCTCAAAACATGAACTGCAGAGGAGAAGTAACTGTGTTTATTTTGACTTTGGGATGAAAATGTGCCCACATAACATATTGCGTTACACACGAGGTTGACCGATCCAGTGATTCTTTCCTCTCTGAGTCAAACTTCTCCTAGCTACATGGAAAATCTTGCAATGAGCATCGCAGCAGGTAAATATCGAAGCCAGTGGTTCCCTGCCAAACTCACTACACCATCACCGATAAGAGGTATTCCCAAAGGTATCAGCAAAAAAGTACTTCTGTCTAAGCCAAATCCCTCAATTGATTCATCCTTTGGAGCTCGGCGCGGGCGGAATAGGTCGGCATTGCTGTTCTGCTGGTTTAATTTCCCGCAGTTTTACGGGGGATTTATGCTGCGAGAAGTTCTGTCTGCCTGAAGGTTATCAAGCCGTGAGTGAGTTCAGCCTCTCACACACAATATGGAAAGCATTACTTATCGGTGGTTAGCGCTGATGACCACAGCACTACGCCAAAGGCCAGGTCAGAAAAGAGGATGTTAATGTTTCTCCCTGCTGATATCAGCAGAAAACCTCATGGCACCAGGAAACGTGTGTGCACTGACCTGAATCACATATTTAGTTTTATTCAGTTTCCAGATTATTTCCAACTTAGTAGTCGGAGCAAAATCTTTACAAACAGCAACTCAGAAGCATTTTTTCTCATCTGCGACTGACCTCTCAGCTCCATTCAGTCAGTAATCTGATCCCTAACCAGCTGTAACTGCATTATTCTCCTCCATTGACTTATATTTGGAAGGAGAAAGGAAATGGAAACTCTTTGACGTCTCCTCCTTGACCACTGTTTAGCTGGTTAATAACCTCTCCTCTCCTCCTCTCTTACCACCAACGTCTTATGTCCACATTAAACTTTGGACATACTGCAGTGTGGGCTGTCCATTCACCCCAAGACGGGAATAGAAAGCTCGACAGTTACTCCACAGCTCAAATCTTTCTTTTCTTGTCATGGCGGCTTCAAGACAATCAGTGAAAAGCTGGAAAATATCCCAGAAAATTACAGTAAAAGGACTTAATTTGACCACAACAATCACTGAAGATGAGAATTTGCGGCCTTCAGCTCAACACTGAATAGTAACGGGTTAAAAGGCAACCCGACTGTCTGCGGCGGCACCATTTCCTCATATTCAGGAAATCATGCACAGCTAAGAAAGCAAATCTGAAGACCGACTAACCACATCTTCAGATTACACGAGACAGCCGTGTCAACCTTTGCTCCTTTATCCATTTCGTTTCTGAGCTGGCTCGCTCGCTCATGAGTGTGGATGAAACCTCTCGCACTGCTCCCCATGCTCGCATACTTTCTCTCTGACACGGCGAAAGATGCTAAGGCCAAAGCTGCACATTATGCCAAATATTCCCCCTTGTGTGTGTGTGTGCGCGCGTGCGTGCTGGTATGACTGCGTATTATTCAGTCCTGTTTATTAGGAAGCGTGAGCTTGTTGTGAAAAAAGTTGCTAAACTGCATTCTCGTGCAGCGAGCTGAAAATAAAGGATGGGAAACAGCTTCAAACAGAACAAAACGATTCAAGTGTCACGTGAAGGCCGCAAGTAATATATTGTTTAATGTTCTGGTTATTTTCTGAAAGCTTTGCTCTAGAAAATTGTGGCACGGTGACATCTTCAAAGCTGTAATCCTGCAATTTCACCCATCTTTTTAGGGTATGTATAAACACATTTAATATAATGCTACACATCATGCGTGTATTCAATAATCTGTTTATAGCGTATATAACTTTTATTCTGTCTTCATATACGTAGTATTTCTTTGATTGTTCTGTTGTATTTTTAATGTATGAATACTTTTCCTTTCCTTCTTGTGTATTTCCCCGCTGTGGGATCAATATTGTCCATCTTATCTTATCTTATCTCATACTCGAATTGTTGAACGTAAAGCGGCAAAATGAGAAGTTGACATGAGGCGATGTTCTGTACTCTGACCATTAATGCTGATTAATTCTCTGTCGAACGGCCAAACAATGAATGATCTAACCGTTTCAGCTCTCGCCACACGTGAAACGAGAATATCACACTAATTACCAAGAAGTCACCACATCAGAAGATCCTCTTACTGTGGCATGCAGGAAAATGTAGCCTGATACGAGCGATGGCACAGCTCCAGAGCTTTAGCCGCATGAGCAACATCCATTTAGTGTAACTGCAAATTTGTTTGTGGGGGAAAAAAAACGTATGTCTTATTCCCAATCTTTTCTGTTCATGACCACGAAAAATGAAGCAATATGTGTTCGTGACCCCTCAGGACAGGTCTTGGTCTTGTGTGTGGGACGAAATGTATCAGATATTGTTTTATTTGGAGGATTTCTACAGTCCTACAGAGGTGAAAGGATGTCAAAAGAAAGACTAGTCATTCAAAATAAACATCAAGTGTTCCTTTAATAATCTCGTCACCGCTGAGATTTATCTCGAGACGTCATGGAGAGGAAGGAGGAGGAGGAGGAGAGTGGGGGTCCCGACCTCCAAGTTGGCAACCACTGACCAAGACCACAGTACGTTCCTCGGCTTGCAAATGAGCGCCGAGCTGAACTGAAAGTGCGCCGAGGCAAAGTGTGCTGCAGCCATTACATGAAGCGGTGAAGACGGCTGAAACGAACCCAGATGTACAGTATAACTGTACTGTGCGTGCACACACACGCACACACACATGAGTGTGTTACATGACTTGAACTAATTGAATGAGGATTCAGCCATGGCCTTCTTGCAAAGCCACAGACTCCTGTGGACTCTTGGCATGGAAAAATGGAAACAGGCATTTTAAAAAGGTTATGAAGAAAACCGAAAGGCTTGACTTGTAGTATATATATATATATATATATATATATATATATATATATATATATATGTATATATATATATATTACGTTGCAGAGACATGTACAGTACTCTTCTGACGCGGTATTTCAAAACACTCTTACTTCAACATCCTGACACATACCCTAGTCAAACACACATTCATTCATTCAGATAACAGATCTTGTTGCAAAACTCCAACATTATTACACCATATAACCTGTGATAATAAACCTAGCAATGAGCTCTTAAAGTGAGATTAACAGAGAAATAACAGTTTATATAAAAGGGAGGAAGTGCCTTAGATATTTGGATGAATTCACCTGTATAAAAAGGAGTAATTAACTTATAGAAAGCTGTGTGTTTAAGGCAACATGTAGCTTTTAACTTCCTTCACTTGAGATGTGCTGACATCCTTCTTGTTGTCATGAAGACATGTCAGTGTCAGGGTTGAGTAATTTAAGTAGTTTTGTACTGAGGTGCCGGTCCGTACAGTGGCGTATTAAAGCTGGTTTATGTTACAGTATGTTAACGTGTATTTCCTCTCACTAGTACTCGCTGTACATCCTGACATAAACACACCGAGGTGTGCTGTACGCGGTGAGGAGTCGCTCCTCAACTTTTGCTCCAAGTTTCTGTCAGCTAGCTCAGTTAACGTCGGTACATTTCCATAAAGCTTGTCGGCATCAACACACGGGCGCCTTTTATAACTTCATAAACTGTATGTTTTTTCAAACGACAGCAAACTTTGCTCAAAACGGCAGGAGACCGTGCTACACGGGCGGTTTTAAAGACAAGGCATGACGGTTGTAAACTTACGCGTTAGGGTTGTGTTAGCCATGGATGCACAGGACCGTTGGTAGCCGGTGGGATGTTTCCAACAGGCGGCCGTTGAAGGCTCTGGTCACCGCCAACCGTGGACAAATCAAAGTAAAGAAAAAAAAGAAAAAGAGAAAAGGAGGGACTTCTTACTAACATTTCCTAATTCCCAACGAGCGGATACGCCCTTATCTTAAAGAGGTAAACCCCCATTTGAACAGAGAGGGCTGTAACACAAGAGGGAGAGCGAGAGGACCACCGGCTCCATACTTCCGTCTTCGTTGCAGGCAGGGCCGGCTGCTGGCAAGAAGCGGCCCGGCTACGGTCACCCTACATGGGGCGGGGCGGGGGGTGGGGGACTTATGATGCTTGCTCCTCACTTTGTACGGTGTGAAGTTGGCTCATGCAGTTAACTCTTTTCACATGCTCTCACACTAGGCCAGCTAGGTCAAATATCCCTCCAGTGCTGGGAAATGAAGTGGAAGTGCAAAAAAAAACTGTAATTCCTCAACTGTCCACTTGAGGCTGGCTGCATAACGAGTCACTCTCTATGCTAAAAAGTCCAACTTCACGCCAGAAATAAACATGTTTAAAGCCTGGTTCAGACAACAGTTTTCGTATCTATAGCTAATTTTTCTGTACATGACAACTCTGAGGGGGTTGATTTTTTTTTTTTTTTAACTCACCTGTTCAGGTGATATTAAGGCTCAAAGTTGCACATAATTAACAGTGTGACTGCTTAATCGACAGGTAGGTGCCGGTACAGATGGCTTATTCGAGCACCCAAGCAGTGAAACTATTCTTAATATAGAATACACTGAAACTGATGTTGATATTGTTGAAAATAAGTTATATTGCTGACTCTGTTCAAAGCAATACACTGCTCTGCTTCTGTGGGTAATACTCAGACTTTGTATAAATAAACACCCAAACTATCCCTTTAATGATTTGTTGCTATACTTAATTGTATTTTTATTTTAATCAGCAAGAGCCTGTGCAAAGAAAAAAAACAAAAAAAAAAACAAGTGAAGCTGAGGGAAAAACCTGCAGCTTCACAGCAAGCTGCCACCTACTCTCCTGCTGCTGTGCACCAGTTACTGGCCCTATACCATAACTGGAACATACCAACTGCTTAGAACCACAGGGTGAGCTAGATTAATACAAAATTTGAAAAAGCGTACAGATATAATGAACAAAAGTATGAAGAATGAGCACACATACACAGAAACTGTGATTTCACTGCTGATCATGTTAGTTTATGCATCAGTGTTATGCAGTGCTGCCCTCTATTGGACACATCAGGCTGCTTACAGTTGAATCTGCAGTATGCAGATTTTGATATGTGCAAAGTTTAGCATGCAAATGTATCCAACGTCATGTTCATTAAAGGATTTTAAAGGCATCTTCAGTTCAAAGCGTTCAGATGTCGAGTATATACCTGAGTTTTCCCACAAACATGACAGAGAGTTCATACATGTTCAGTGCACAGCATGAAAAAATAGATCACATTTGAAAATTTGTGCCTGAACTGAAACAACCCGGCTTTATATTTTTTTAAATTTAGGTAGGTTTGAAGTGGTAAACATGACAGTGCAGTAAACTGGCCTGACTGTCTGCAAGATGTGGACATAAGCACCTGCCAGTAGCTGGTGCCAAACACTCACACCAGACTATTGGCCAGATGGCTTTGTGCAGCTCAACCAATGAAAATGCTGTAACTTCACAATAATAACCAGCCAGCTGGATAGAAACACATTTTAAAAGCAGCTGCAATGGAAATCTGCAGAATAAGAAAAGGCACTAACTTTCCATATCATGTGCAATCAAATGTTCTTTTGTTTTGCACTCTGTGTTAATATAAAAACATTCATTAATGAAGCTTTAATATTATGTTATGCATCAATGCATCAGCACTAATACTGTTCTGCAGCTCTGTGCAGCTGCACAAGCTGTTGACTATCACAAACAAGCACAGACAAGCCAAACTATAGAGCAGACACCACTGACTGGTGCAGAAAGTGCAGCATTTACACATGAGGGAGGGCCAAAGGTTTGACACTGCAAAGGGCCAGGTACTGAGCATGCTGTGCATACATAATGTTTAAATCTATGACACATTTTGAACTAAATTCTTGTCTCCCACATAGTAATACATGCACTTTATACGTTTTTTTTATTGTGTTGTAATTATATCAGTGGAATTTTGTGAAATAATTTATAGTTTTTTAGGGGGACAGAAGTGTCTTCTGGCTTGATAAATCTCTTCCCATTAAATATTAGACTGTATTGCCGTATTGTGATTATTTACACACTGGCATGTGCCCTACATCTGCACTGTTTACAGCCTCTCAGCAACCACCCCGTCTGCCGCGTGCCTTCGGAGAGGGCAAGGAGATCAAATGACGTCATCGTACAGGAGCACGTTGAAATGTGCATGCCTGGGCCTTGCCGCAGCCGTAAGTACGAGGCAAACGTGCAGCAAGAAATCGCCCCGTGCACTTTTGAATGTGTAAAAGACAAGATGAAGGAGATTTTTCGCCTTCTAGGCAACAACTGAGCTAGTTACTCAAAATTAATATGGACTTGGTAATTGAAGAGGAATATTGTTTTTTTCTGGGACTACTGTCATTATTGCTATTATCATTATTAGTATTATCGTAGGAGTCATAGTAGTAATATTAGCAAATACAGCAGCATATTCAATTCAATTTATATTCTTCATGAAGCTGTACTACTACTACTACTACTACTACAACAATAAGAAGAATAACAACAATAATGACAATAACAGTAATAATAATATTAGTTTGGGGGGGGGGGGGGGGGGTTGAAGTGTGTTCTGGATTAACAAATCTTATTACTACTACTGCAATTTTTTTGTATTATTATCATTATTGCTTGTAGTAGTAGAAGTCATAGTAGTAGAATTAGCAGCAACAGCAGTACATTTAATTCAATTTGCAAGAGAAGAAGAAGAACAAGAACAAGAACTGCACTACTAATAGTAATAGTACAATTACTATTAATAGTACTGTTTCTATTACTTCTAATAGTAACTAGCAGCACCTGACACTAACAGAATATTAAATTCAATTAGATTGATTAGTTGTCACATAAAATTATAAAATAACAATCATAGTGAAATATATTATACATATACATTCCTGGATTTTTGAATGAGCATGACATTTTAGTCTATATACAATAGCTACTCGGCTACAACTAGCTCAAACTGCTGACGGAGCTAGCAGCATCCCAACACTAAAATGTCATTGCGCTGTTATTGCGGGTATTACGGTCATCCCAAGTAGGCCACATTAAGCGTGTGCACGGGCTACGCCCTCCAATGTTCCAGTGTGTTTGGAAAAGAACTCAGGACCAGTCACTCTGCAACGTGAGCACTGAGCCCCGTGCCGCTAGCCCCGCCCCACTCGACCAATGAAAACACGGCTGGGCGTGTTAGGGCGGGGCCTCTACCTCGTCCTGTCCAATCAGAGCGGCTCGCTTCAACGTTATTCGCCAGACCATGCACCGGCACGTGTATCCCTGCGTGTAAACTACTGTTGGGGGGCGAACAAAAATGTCTTGAGCGCAAATACGGACCGTGAAGCAAAGACAGTCGATGCTAGCCGGATTTATGCTGCTTCTTTGAGACTTTTCCGTACCTCGTCGTGGAATAACAAACCCGTTGTCGTCGTGAAGCGTATCTAAGGTAAGCTGGACGCTGGTTTGTTGTGTTGTCGCGTCTAATCTGTGACCGTTGGAGCTAGCATGCTACACAAAGTAGCTAACATTGCGCCAGTGTACTAACTGCAGACGTCCTTTTTTTGTTTAACATAGCCACAAATTACAGCTTATAAACGAGCTGTGAGGTGTTTAAAATCCTCGTAGTTCACAGGTGACACTCGGGCGCTGCATTTTAACCCTTTAAAACATCGGATAGCATCACAATAAATGAACATTTAGTCGTTATTTGAGTTGGGGGGAAAAGCCACTAACTGACTGAGAGACCGGGCAAATGGTTGCGTATTTTTTTTTATTAAACGTGAAGCTGTCAGTTTGGGGGTCTGTCTGTGGGGTGGACATACATGTGGACGTTGCACAATGTAGTATCAGGGGCTGCAAAATGCCCTGCTGTGATAGGTTCATGCTGCACGGTGTTTACGTTATGCTTGCAAACGATTACGTGAAACATGGTCTGCTGAAACGTGTTTTTCTTAGTCTTTTTTTCTTTGGACAGTAAATAAACCACCCTCTATTATTAATTATTAACACCACAGACGTCACACTATTGCATCTATCAGTGTGAGCTTAATCGAGATGGTTACTTATATTTATATTCAAAGATATTTTTGTGCACTTGTTTGACACTTCACGTTGTTATTACACCTGTTTAGACTGGGACACAATGTGTCCTTAATGTACTTGTTGAAGGCAGGCTTGTGCACGTTGTGTCCTCATCAGATCATGCCCAGAGATTGACAACTGTTGCAATCCATCCAGTTCATCGGGCTGCTGTTGCTCCTAGACATGCTGCATCCCAGCATTCCTCTGTCACATCACCGAGGACAGCGTCGCAAAACGTGCTCAGAACATTGTGTTATAAGTCAGCTGTACCTGTGTGGGCCTCTTCTTGTCTCGTGCGTGTATTTTCACACTAAATAGCGACAAGCTGGCATTTGTGATGTACGATATGTTGTTTCATTTAGGAAGCGCATCCCCCCAAAGAAGCCCTTCCCTTGCACTATAAGCGCTCTGTGTGGTGTACTACTCTATTCTCTGCTTTACAGTAAACGTCCCAGACAGCGTGGCACAACAGGCCGAGAGATGTGCAGGCATCTGCACGGATGTAAACCCAGAGATTCCTGCAGATACACACACCCTACGGGGTGTCCGAGTCGTGCATAAGCATCCCTGAAAGTTTACAAAAGGACAAGATTGTAAACAGAAATGTAACCTTCCCTCTCCCAATGTGTGACTTTTTAATAAGTCTCAAAGGGAGCTGTGGGTGGATGACACCTCCAGCTTATGCATAAGCAAATCAAACTTGTCAGCCAGCGGGCAACGCTAAGTTTGCATGGGTGGCACAGGAGGTGAGATGCCAGCCAGTGGCAGAGGTGGTGCGATCCGCATCTAATCTGTGCGATCACATGTGTGGTGGCGGACTGACTCAACACACGAGACGGGACAAGTTATCAGTCACTCGCAGTGTTACTTTGAAACGAATGAGAGATTCACCAGCAGTGGAGTTTGATGGACATCAACGCCTTGTTTTCTCCTGTTTCTCCTGCTTGTTTGTGCCTTCGCTAAGCCAGAGAAAGTCACGCAGCGACCGCCCACTGAATCTCTTTTCTGCTATAAACTGAATTAAAATGGTGAAAAACAAAAAGCTTGAGGCTTGGATGACAGAGGGGGGAGAGCAATTTGTGGGAGAATAGTTTGATGGTAGGGGTTTGCCCTCCATGTTTTCAGACAACAATAAAACAATCAGGGCTACTGAATTGACCACAAGCTTCCCGGAAATCACAAAACCTCACTGCTCTGACGGTTTGTCTTGCAATTTTAAATCAATCCCGGGTTTGTTTGTAGGGTCATGCATTTAAAATGGTGGCAATTACATATTTTTGTCAAGCTCTACAGGGGTTGTTCAACAAAGCCGCGTGTTTGAAGCATGAATTATTCTCTTATTACCATGATTTAATGTAATCATGAGTTATCTGGTGACAAATCAAGGTCTGATTCTGCTGCCAGGCGAACCAGATTGCACTATTTATTAAACTGTGATTATTGGTGTTATTAAATGTGTCCCAAGGGTAAAAAAGTTAAGTTGATCCTCTATGTTGTTTACAGCAGAAACTCGACATGTAATAGACCAATGATAGAAAAGTTAAAGAACCAGAGGACTCGCCCTCTCCTTCCAAGCATGACGGAGAAACTACAGTGAAAGGCCCTGTCTAAAGTCAGTGTGAAGTTTGTCTGTTCTGGGCCAGCAACACGACTGTTGACCATGGTGGACCCGCAGTGTCTGCAGATGTAAAAGGCTCATTCTGAAGTCACAAAAACATAACAGCTTTTTATTTTTAGGTGATTATACACGAAAGAAAACATAGTTATCATATTATATTCCAGTGATGTCATATTGTGTAAATACAGCTGCCTAAGTCTGACACACTGGACCTTTTAGACATGTCTGAATTCTGCATCGAGGCTGATATAATTATATTTTTATCTCTTACCACAGTTACCAACATTCATGACTCGCCTTTCAAAGTCTTCACCAAAAGGCTTGTCACGAGTATTTTGTCTTCATGACTTGATATATTTATTATAGAAACAGGGCAGCAGGATAAAGGCTCAGGACTATGGGCAGGATTACTCAAAAGCATGATCACATGTTTAGGGATCAGTTAAAGAGAAAGTGCTGCTGTATTTCCCAGAAGGGGCTGGACTCTTTACAAATTTTACTGATAAGAATTTGGGGTGGTTATAGTTTGTTTATTACATTATAATAACTGCTCCTACATCATCAGTTGTGGACTGCACACATCGGCATGTGGTTACATTTATCTCAGTGGTCGATGGAGAAATCATTAAATTTGTTGACAGAGACTAGAGCGCCTGATACTTGAGAAGGGTGCGTCTTCACCATGATTCATTACTTAAAAAGTAGAGTTTGCACAGGTAACTCTATCAGGACACTCTCAAATTTGATGATTTTATCAGTAATTATCGAGATAATGAGGCTCTGAGATCATTTTGGCTGAAATAATCACATAACAGAAGTGTTGTATCAGCACATGCTGATGCTCCATTAGTGCTTAATGCCACTAATGGAGCACAAAGAAATGGAAAAAAACCCAAAACATTGGCTACTAATTTTATGAATGTCCAATCTAGTTCCATTTAAAGATTTCTCATTAATTGGTTCAGAGTCATAGATCACATGCTTTGCCAGATTTATTACCTGGCTGTAAAGTTCAGGGTAACAGGTACAGATAACTCTAATGATGGGATTTGCATACCATTATGACACAAATTAATTATTTTCTTGTGGTCGTTTCAGCCAAAACATTAAACGAACCACCTGCCAACCGAGTGGCAACCTCGGTTGGCCCCATGACTGTGACAAAAAACAGTTTTGGTCTGTATAGCTAATTTCCCCCATTCATAGCAACTGTACTGAGGGTGAATTTATATTTAACTCACCTGTTCAAATTATATTAAGGCTTAAGTTTTGATTGACAGGTTGGTGGCGTTACAGATGGCTTTTTTGTGGTCAGGGCTGCCGATGATTCACATCTTTTCTGATTTTTAGACTAGCCGTGAGGTGGCCACAGATTCTGAGCTTCAAAACAGAAACCTACAGGGTGACGTCACGTATACGACATCCATTCTTTATACCATCACTAGTGCTGCCAATCTATCGACAGCAGAACATCGACATACAGCGATACAGGGAAAGTTGGCGAATATTGTGCCCATGAAAAATCCCAGAAAATCCAGCAAGTGGCAATAATTAGATCAGGCCGGTTGTGTGTGTGTGGTCACATGCAAGCTGCAGAGCTTTCCTACTTTCTGTTACAATAACCCAGTTGGAAGATTATGAACAATGTGGTTCAGCAGCAGTGGATCAAAACGGGGGGGTGTTTCTCCATTTTCATGTGAAAGTTTTAGTTGTGGGAAGATTTTACGAGGTGGAAACAGAACAGATTGTACCACGTTGTACTCGGGCATCCAATGATCCTCTAATTCAACTAGGACACAGAAATCAATTACATGTTTTGGATTAGGCTTAAATAATATTTAAAATGTCTATAAGTGATATAGATATTTAATCTCAAAGAAGTGCAACAAAAGCCAAGAGACTGCACTATATTTAGATACAATGTGTGATGTGTGCACACATTTGTACAATAACTTACTGTTATGTAATTTGTACTACTCTGACAAGTCATGTGTCTGCGGTGCTGAAGAAGTAGACCCGTTTCCCTGCAGCCAGCTCATGCACAGCGCGTGTCTCTTTGTCTCACAAACGTACATTATGTACAGTACCCGGTCCATCACAGACACTGGTCGTGAATCAGTCCGCGGGTCTGCGCGTCGCCCTCCATATTTAAAAAGACGAGCCCCCAGGCGGAGCTGAGACCAGTGTCTGGCAGGCTCTCCGCGAGCTCCTCCCTTGTCGCAGGCAGTCCGGGCCTTTAGGTGGCGCGCTCTCTCATTGGTCCGCACCGCCGACCAATCAGCGGCCGGCGAGGCTTGCGGAAAACACCGCCGCGCACCTCGGACACGTGCCGCATGTACACAGGAAAGCGAGGCGGTGCGGGGATAGATAGCTGCTGTGCAAGCACACACACCGGTCAGTGCCATGGCGAGCTGTAGGCGTGTGTGTGCGCATGTGTGTGTGTTTGTACTATGGACAGATCAGACCAGATGATTTAAAACGGTACTACTTTTTGTCATTGAATGATACAAACACGTCGTGATGCGGCGTGTTTTGTGGCGGAGTGAAGCGGAGAAGTTCACACATGTTCACGCACGGAGCCACGCCTGCAGCCTCCGTCTGCACAATGCAGTAGGGAAGTGTTTTATGCTTCTTTTATTTTTTTTTAAGGTGACTTTAAGTGTCTTTTGTGACTATAAGTATAATTATTATTGATTTTAAGTGTATTTCTGTACAGATCGTGTTCATATGATGGTCGTTATTGTCAAAAAAGAAAGAGAAATCAGAGTTTATCTACTGACCACAACTTTTACACAGACATGCTTTATGCCCTGTGCTCCATGTTGTATTACAACACAATATAAACAAAGACTGTCATGTCAGATTACACTGACAGCACCTGGAGCTGCAGTAATGATTATTTTGATTATTGATTCATCTGCAGATTATTTCCTATCAACTATCTAGTCTATGAAATGTCAGAAAATCAATAAAAAATGGCCAAATATTCAATTTACCATCAGGAAAAATGACAAATATTCACATTTAAGGAGCGGCAAACAGTGAGCTGTGCTTTTTTCCCTCTTGAAAGCAACTTATTTATCTGTTGGTTTGTGGTCTGTTATTGATCTGTGCATGTCAGCAGCCAAATATAGTTGGTTTTCTTCGGTGCCTAGCGAACAAAAGAGGGATTTTTCAGACTAACAAGTGAGATTTTGTAAAGGCAGTTTCTTCTCTTGTGTGCTGTTTCACTTAGAAAGGCTTGATTGTTCTAAAAACAGCTTTGTGTTATGAACCATTATAGATTTGAGGGACATATTTCAATGTTTTTAAGATCATACTGGTCCACGCTCGTCAAAGACTGTTGTCCAACTCTTTATTTATTAGATTAGATTCAACTTCATTACTATTATTAAACATCTAAAGGCGGTTTAGCATCTAGGCAGTTAAGTGCAAAATATGAATCTATGGAATATATAAATAATATAAATATGAATTAATTACAGCATGGGCTAATTATATATATAGTGTTTATGTGTGTGTGTGTGTGTGTGTGTGTGTGTATGTATATATATATACACATACATATATATATGTATATGTATATGTATATGTGTATATATATATATATATATATATATATATATATATACACATATACATACATATATATGTATATGTATATGTGTATGTATATATATATATATATATATATAGTATGAACAGTAATAGTGTGGGTGTGAGTACAAGTGATTAAATTAGTTAATATACATGTAATATAAACTGCAGTGATGCCATGGGCTGTTGGCCTGGAGACTGCACACGTGAAGTTATCCTCCATATTTAACCCGAGGGCGAGGCGCTTCATCACACCGGAGGTAAAACTGTCCCACGCTCTAAACTCTAAACGAGGAAGCGATAGCACACTCCTGATGTAAGTAATACATAAATAATGAACAGGGCTGCAGTGGAGAGCCATTCGGATTATTTATTGAACCTGTTTGGTCTCTAAAAATGTCAGAAAGTAGTGAGACCTGCCCGATAGAAGTCGAAGGTTTACAACTCAGATGTCTCAAACTCAAAAATATTCAGTCTGCACTGATATTAAACCATGAAAAGCAGCAAATCTTCACAATGACAAACCAAAAGTGGAGAATATTTGACAAGTCTTGCTTAAAAAACAAGTTATTCTGCTGAGAGTGATGCTGCATTTTCCAGATAGTTAGTGTACAAAACCAAGGCGATGACACACCGCTGTATTTTTAACCAAGCTGTATCTGTGTATGAATTGTCCAGTGGTGCAGACCATCAGGAAAAAGCCAAACTAAAGTGACTTCAGTCCTTCAAGGAGATCAAACCGAAACAGGAAGAACAACCTTGAATTCTTATCTTATCGGCCAAGCGAGCTTGAGATTGAGCGAGAATATTAGCAGGACAGACGTGTAATTAAGTATGTAACTAAATGTGCGGCAGACGAGCAGCAGACCTCTGCGACGGTGGACGAATGTTTCGCCTCTGTGTCACCCTTACACGTGACTCACTTGACCTTTTCTTGATTTCTGTGCAACATGTTACGCTTTGGAAATCAGTCACAGATGAGTGAACTGAAGAGTGAAGTAAAGGCAGCTCGACATCTTGGAGTCGGCGTATTTTCCATACGCGTTCCCGTTGAGATAGACGCTATCTTGCATCATCGGAGATCGGTCTCACTGAGTGCATTTCCTGTGAATAATCTGAGCGGGTTACTCAGCACTGTTACCTCACAGTCATGGGCTCAAACCTGACCTGGACAGTTCATGCATGGCGGTTACATGTTTACATGTGTGCGTCTGTGTGGGCGGAAACACATTGCTGTGTCTGTGGTTTGTCGTCCAGTGCATGCTGAGATTTTCTGCAGTTTTGGTGGGGGGGGGGATGCTGCGTCTTAAACAAGCGACTTGACAAGTGCGCATCCAGGTGCTCCACCACCCCGAGCGCTGGATCTCCACCCACAGCCCTGTGCCGTTGCCATCGCCCGTGGAAGTGTGCATCGACGCCACCTGCCTCGACGCCCACTCACGCCCTGCTTGCATATTCCCATATGATAATTGCAGGTCGACCGTGGCACACACAGCTCGTCATGTGAGCGTGCGCATCATCCGTCTGACCATAATGCTGATTGGCGTTTCACGATTGGCAGCGAGGCGCAGCTTACTCCCATTGATTCAGCTTCACACAAATTTGTTGAACTTCCTGCAGTTTCTTTGATAATTTCTGTGTGACGAGTTACATTTGTCTTTTAGCCGCGCGCGCCCATTATCCTCTTGTCCCGTCTCCAGCTGGTGGTGGACACTCTCAACTTGTCCACTCATGTCTTGTAGGGGTTGTTGCGTCCTGACAGGAGGGCGGCTAAACCCTGCCTGAACAAATTCTGCATCAAAGGCATGAGGGACTCAGGTAAAGAGGGCTGTGGGGCAGCGAGGTGCATTAAAATCAGAAGGACTGACGACTGAGGACTGGACTGTCTTCTCCTGGTTGCGTCTCCGGGGCTTAAAGGATTACAAGGTGTCTCCCATGCCCAAAGAATAAATAGCACCAGACTTTTACTTGCGTAGGTGGTGGCCAGATATAAACTTAGAGCTAGTATTCACAAACAAACCTTAATTTATAGCCATCCTCTGGAGAGCTTTGTCCTGTCCTTCTGTGTGTTCTGTTTGTTTTGACCGTCCCCTGGGGTTAAAATGGGACTTAGCGGTGACGACTACCAAATGTCCCAAGTAATTAGCACATGTTCACCTGTTCTATATTCAGATGCGTGCATACGCACTTGAAGATTATTGTCAGCCTGTTCTCGAGATGAGGTGATTGTTTTCTCGAGATAATCTGGGGAAAAGGCTAACAGCTGGGCGCTCAACAACCGCACGCACTCCTGACAAACATTCAGTGCACGAGGCGGTGAAAACATCTCATGGCCACATCCAAATCACCCTTGGAGGCCGACGCGATAAAGCGACGATACGCGTTTTCCTTTTTTTTTTTGTCTCTTCATAGCTGTAGTCCTTGGGAGATGCTGGCAAAACAAGTGTTCTTGTAATCCTGCAGCTAATATCTTTCTCTCTCTCTCTTTTTTTTGTCATCTCAGGTGGCCTTTAGCACTTAGAGCAACACATATCTGAAGAGGCAAGAAGAACAGATACGGAGTGAAGAGATTTCTCTTCACCGAGAGCTGTTTTTCTCACTCTCCCTCACAATCTCTCATCCCATCTGTTGGAGCACTTATGCCAGAGCTGTTTCATAAGCAGAAAACCATCTCTTGTCTGCATTACTGCGAGCGCTGACACTTCTTCTCAAGATAATTGCTGCTTGTTTGGAGACGCGGACGTTGCTTTTTGGTCGTTTGTGACATTTTTACAGCCAAAATGTGCAGTGTTTAAACACCCTCTTCGACGGGCTCACAGCACAAACTTCTTTAATTTCACTTTTTTTTTTTACAAAATAAACAATGACTTTCTCTTTCAACACACAACCAGCCACTATGATTCACCTGTGCATACTCAGTAATCCCACTTAAATCAGAGTTTTTCCTGTTTTCTCGGCTGACACGTGAATCAAGCTGTATCAGCCTCATCCTACTCTAGTATGAGTTATGACAACCCTAAATCAACGCCCAGCAGCAGCACTCGGGGGCGAGTGACGAGGGCCGGCGAGAAAGACAATGACCAGGAAGCCGAGTCAGAAGGGTTAAACTCTCCGAAAACCAGCGGCGGTCAGCAAGGCGCCAATGTCGGCGCTCAGCAGCAACGGAGCGAATCTGGAGGCGGCTCGTCTCCGAGCGGAGGGTCGGGATCCGGAAGTTCGTCCGGAGACCGAAGGGGCCCCAACTCCGATGACATGGACGGACTGTCCAGCGGGAACGACTCCGGCGAGAGGGAGAGCGAAGGCGGCATGGAGAGGGAGAATGGGTCACACGGGCGCCAGTCCACACACAGCTCCCACAGCTCGTCTAACGGCAAGGACTCCGGCATGATGCTGGAAACCACGGAGAGCAACAAGAGGTAAGAGAAGTATGACGACGACTGAACTGTTACAAATTGTTCTGCTTTGATTTTTTTTTTTATTTTTTTTTTTATCGTGCTGCACACGTGTCAGCACAAGCTCCAACTGTAATCTTAACCGCCCCTCCTTCCCCCAGCTCCAATTCCCAGAGCCTCTCCCCTCCCAGCGGCTCCCTGGCCTACAGCCTGCTGTCTACAAGCTCGGAGCACGACCCCCCCTCCACGTCTGGCTGCAGCAGCGACCAGTCGGCGAGGGTCCAGACCCAGAAAGAGCTCATGAAGGCCATCAAGGAGCTGAAGCTGCGCCTACCGACTGAGCGCAAGGCCAAGGGTCACTCCAGCACTTTGAACGCACTCAAATACGCACTTCAGTGTGTCAAACAAGTCCGAGGTGAGGGGAGTTGTTTTTGTCCGGATCTTTTGTTGTCATATGTTTACTGCAGTATGTCATTATGTTCATAATAATATTCACACCGTGACTCATTTCATTGTTTCCAGCCAACAAGGAGTATTACCATCAGTGGAGTGTAGAGGAGTGTCACGGCTGCAGTCTGGACTTGTCCGCGTTCACGATTGAGGAGCTTGACAACATCACGTCAGAGTACACCCTGAAAAACACTGTGAGTTCCGTACAGTTGTCCACTCCCCTCCTTAAAACGACCACAAAATGTCTTTGCTTTGATGTTTTTTTAAGAAAAGTGTCTTATTACTGCAGTTAGTGAGCCATGAACATTATCATTTTATTACCTCTCTCTGCCCTCGGGGGTAAAATGTAACCGAATGCAGAAGAACATTGGTTCAGTCACATGGCCTTAAATGCCACCAAGATTTACGACGTACTCGTAACGCATTGATTCTGATTAATCGATGCTGCGTTTACTTCGCCGTGAGCTTTGTCGTGAACTGTCGAGAAATATTTTCCCCCATCAGATCCTGAAATAACTGCAGCTCTTACAGTACATTTAATCTGAACCACCTCTTTTCGCAAATTTGTGATAAAAGCCTCTCGCCCAGTGTGCTGCTGCTTGTTGTTTCATTGTGTGTTTCTCAAAATAATGGACTTAAATAACAGCTCACGGATGGAAAAGCTGCAGAGAGAGAGCTCAGATGCATTTTCTTCTTCTCCTGCTATTAGTGAATAAAGCACTTAGTTAAAAAGTACCTATCAATACCCCCTAAAAAGAGACCCAGAGATCTGATCCATCTGCTTGTGTTGGATTTAAAAACCTTCTTTTTACAAGAACTTCTGCTTGGCTTGTGTTCAGAAACAGCTTTCTTCACACTTTCTTAATTAAATCAAAACCGAGCAGCCAAATACAACCATAGAGGTGTTTTAAATTCGTCTTCTGTCCTTGCTTTTCTTCAGGACACGTTCTCCATGGCCGTGTCGTTCCTGTCAGGCCGGGTCGTGTACGTATCACCCCAGGGCTCGTCCGTGCTGCGCTGTAAGCCCGAGTGTCTCCAGGGGACTGTGTTCTCCGAGCTCTTGGCCCCGCAGGACGTCAGCACCTTCTACAGCGGCACGGCACCCTGTCGCCTGCCACCCTGGGCGTCCTGCATCGGATCTGGTGAGTCGAGACAGAGCGAAAAAGGTGGAGATTTAGTGTTGGAGGAAGTCAGATCTCAGGAGCGTGATCAATAGCCAGGGTGGCACCAAATTTAAATGATTTGCGACAGAAAATACTGCTGAATCCAGTCAGGAAAAAGTGTGTAACCCTCTCTTCAACTCTCTTTCCTCCCAGCTTCTCCTCCTGTCGACTGCACCCAAGAGAAGTCCATGTTCTGTCGAATCAGTGCCGACCGGATGCAGGGCGGCGAGATGCGCTACTACCCCTTCCGCCTCACGCCGTACCAGCTCACCATCAGAGACTCGGACGCCGCCGAGCCTCAGCCCTGCTGCCTGCTCATCGCGGAGAGGGTCCACTCTGGATACGAGGGTATTTATCACTTTACTGCCTCTGCGTTTATGTGAGCAGTTAAGGCACACGGAACATCAAGCTCACTGGGTCAGAACACCTCAGAGGGTGGGCGACATTATGCAGGGTTCATCTTGACACGAGGAGAAAATATCAAGGATTACGTCGACATCAGTGGGTTATAAAAAGGAGGAGTAATCTGTTATTAATATAAAGCAGAGCTCCTCCTTGTGTTTTTTTGTTGTGGCTGTGCAGCGTTGATAATGTTATGTCAGAGTAACCCGGGCATCACAACTACAGTACGTCTGTGATAGTTTAGTTGGAGTGTGTTTCATTGTTTTCATCTTGTTTTGACTCAAATGATTTGAAGAGCTTTCCTTCTTACATGATTATGTAATATATTAATACACTTGAAAGTGCACAGCGCTAGATGATCTGTGTGTGAGGCGAGAGGCAGACTCCTCTGAATATGGATCATATGATGGGCAATACAACAACTGGACGCCTTTCAGAATTGCAAATAAACCATTATCCTCCGTACAGATTGTGTGTTTGAACTTCTCACTCAGCCTGTCCTCTAAACATGCTCTTCATCTGTGCCAGCTCCTCGCATCCCTCCAGACAAGAGGATCTTCACCACCAGCCACACGCCCAGCTGCCTCTTCCAGGAAGTAGATGAGAGGTCAGTCACTCGCCGGTTACAGCTGCGTCTTGTAGCTGTTATGGATCATTTAGTTGTGAACTGATTTATTTGCTGCTCCAGAGCAGTAATAAACGCGCCGCTGATGTCTTAATATCTTGTGTTTGCAGGGCAGTGCCACTGTTAGGCTACCTGCCTCAGGACTTGGTGGGAACCCCCACCCTGCTCTACATCCACCCTGAAGACAGGCCCATGATGGTGGCTATACATGAGAAGAGTGAGTCTGAACTGAACTACATACGTCACATACCGGGAAAATGAAAAATCTTTCTATATTGATTTCCACATGAATCATTTATTTTCTTTTTCTTCTGACTTGACTCTTGTTGTTCTTCTTTCTCTCTCTTTCGTCTCTTCCGTATGAACTTAACTTTCTAATACGTGTCTGCACTGTTGTCTCCCTTCAGTCTTTCAGTTTGCAGGGCAGCCGTTTGAATATTCACCCCTGAGGATGTGCGCACGCAACGGGGAATATCTGACCATCGACACCAGCTGGTCTTCATTTGTCAACCCCTGGAGCCGGAAGGTGGCATTCATCGTCGGGCGCCACAAAGTCAGAACGTAAGATAAATGTCCTCAGTGAAAAAGAAACCCTGACCGAGCACTGGTTATAAAATGTTTTAAATTATGTATGTATGTAAATAAATAGATTTCAGTGGTTAGGTTAAAGGGATGTTTGCGTCTCTTGTGTTCAGTGGTGCTCTGACATTATCCCCTGTCCGTCTCCAGGAGCCCTCTGAACGAGGACGTGTTCACGATGCCGCCGGGCTGCAAGAGTCGGGTCACCACGCCCGACGTCGTCCAGCTGAGCGAGCAGATCCACCGGGTCCTGGTGCAGCCGGTGCACAGCGGCGGCTCTCAGGGCTACAGCTCGCTCGGGTCCAGCGGCTCACGGGGCTCACGCCGCTCGCACCAACAGCACCTCAGTGCCTCCGCCACCTCGTCAAGCGACAGCAACGGCCCTGCGATGGACAAGGCTGCCGCTGTGGTCGCTTTGCACAAACCGGTGAGTCTAAGCAACAAGCGGCTACCTTTCTGACAGTCACACTTCAAATATCATACGGTTTGAGGAAAGTCTGTTTAACGAGCCCGATGCTCTTATTTTTCCAGATGACGTTCCAGCAGATCTGCAAAGATGTTCACATGGTCAAAACTAACGGACAGCAGATGTTTATCGAATCCCGTAACCGGCCACCGCCCAGAAAAAACACAAGCACAGGTAAGATAGAAGGATTTCCAGCAGTTATCTGGATGCTGTCGTGAACACAGGTCGTCTAAAATCACCTGTTCCCCTCTACTCTTCATCCAGGCCCAACAAACATCAGAGCCGTCACCAGTGACCCAGTCAGAGGTTTGATAGCTGACCTGACGAAACCACCCAAAGCTTTGGTCCCGGCACCGCTCGTACAGAAAGAGGCGCCTACTGGCTACTCCTACCAGCAGATCAACTGTCTGGACAGCATCATAAGGTGTGTGTGTGTGTGTGTGTGTGTGTGTGTGCACACACTTAAAGCTGTTCTACCTCATCATTAATTGGTTACTCATTACTCATCCCACAACGCTCTGACTCCACGCAGGTACTTGGACAGCTGTAACATTCCTAACACGGTCAAAAGGAAGTGCGGCTCCTCCTCTTGCACCTCCACGTCCGATGACGACAAACAGGAGGCCAGTGGCAACAACAAAGGTACTTTTTTAAGATTACCTAGAACTGGTTTGGCTCTTTATGTAGTTGTAGCTGTAGCTGTTCCTGGGAAGAATATCTGATCCACGTATTTACCAACAAAAATGCTGATTCTTGTTGTTGAATATGGATTTTTCTGAGAGAATTCTTAGATTACCAAACGCATGCTCGTCCGTGTGTCTGTCTGTGCTTGTCTGGCCGCTATACGATCATGACTGCAACTGAACATGTTGACCTTGTTGTCTCCGCAGGTGGTTCAGTTAGCCTCGTAGGTGAACCACCTTCTCTGCCCCCCCTGACCATGGCCACAAAGGCAGAGAGTGTAGCCTCAGTCACGTCCCAGTGTAGCTTCAGCAGCACCATCGTGCATGTGGGAGACAAGAAGCCTCCCGAGTCAGGTGGGGATCATCAACATCAACACTCACACTCTCTGAACCCCGTAGCGTGTGCTACGCAGCAGCTTTCGGGGGCCCTATTTTTTATTTATGTCGACCTGTAACACTCTGATGCTGTTTGTTTTTACGCTATGTGAAAAAACTGACCCTCAAAGTGTTTTTACTACTTTAAAAGTCTTAAGAATTATCTTGCAGAAACCTGTAACCACATGATAAAAGCGCAGATTGCAGGTAATCTGATTTATGCCTTTGTTTCTCATCTTGGCTTTTCTCTTTCTGGAAGTTTCTGGGTGTCTTCTCTTCTGCTGCTTTACCCAAATTGTGTTCCACAGTTTCCTCTTTTTTTCATCTGTTTAAAGTGGAACTACTTTTCCCGAATAATCTGTAACAGTGCCTCAAATACAGCAGCCATAGAGTCAGTAAAACTAACACAGTGCTGTCTATAGCTCTTAAGTTTGCTTACATTATGAGTGACTGGTCTTATCAGACCAAGTCACGCTGTAGCAACAAAACAAAAATGTGTTTTTGAATTTAACTTTTCATTTCTCAGAAGAAGAACGTCATTTCTTCTTCCCAAAGTTTCATCGTCTCACTTCAGCGCTTTAACACCCCTCCATGTTTACTCCTCTGTCGCAGACATCGTCATGGAGGAGGCTCCTACGACCCCCACCCTCGCTCCCCCTACAACAACTCCAACGCGTCCCACCAGCGGGCTGACGCCTCCCGCTAACACAGCCATCACCCCTCCGCCGCTCCCTCCCCCTCCGCCGCCTCCTCTCCCTCAAGCAACTCAGCCAGAGAGGGACAGCAGGAGAAGTGGAGGAGGTGGAGGAGGCCGGATGGGCCTGACAAAGGAGGTGCTCTCCGCCCACACCCAGCAGGAGGAGCAGGCGTTCCTCGACCGCTTCAAGGACCTCAGCAAGCTGCGGGTTTTCGATCAGACGGCGTCAACGACCCTGCGATGCCAAACCCCAGCTGCCAACCCTCTGTCACGAGGTAGGTGCACGCTGCTCCCATCAGTCTAACACACACACACACACACATACACACATAATTTACACATGAATATTTGTTGACAGTTCATTGTTAAATTCCTCCTACTCCTTACTCCTTTCCCAGGAGTGCGTTGTTCTCGGGATTACCCAGCCGCAGGAAGCAGCAACGGTCACAGACGTGGTCGCGGCGGTAAGAGACTGAAGCACCAGGAGTCATCCGACCAGCACAGCTCTCTGGGCCTAAACAGGAGCCGCCATGACCCCAGAAGCAGTGCAGCTCCCATGCCCCTCAACATGCCTCTTGGCCCACCAACAAACTCCTCCTCCTGGCCGTCCGTAGGCTCCCAGGCCAGCATTCCCGCCGCCCCGTTCGCTCCTGGCATGCTTCCGATCTACCCAGTTTACCCGCCGCTCACACAGCCTTTCCCCCAGCAGGTCCCGGATCCGTCACGTTTCCCCCCAACTCAGATGGTACCACCCATGATGGCCCTCGTTCTGCCCAATTACATGTTCCCCCAGATGGGAGCGCCCATCCCTCAACCCGCCCCCACCCCCGGACACTTTTACAACCCGAACTTCACGTACCCCGTCACCAACCCGGCCGCTATCCCCACTGTGGTTTCCAACCCCGTACCCATTCCAGGCACCTGCGCCCCGTCACGTAGCAGCACCCCACAGTCCTACAGTCAGACACCAGCTGACCGCGAGGGCGCAGAGTCCCCCCTCTTTCAGTCCCGATGCTCCTCACCGCTCAACCTGTTGCAGCTGGAGGAATCACCAAGCAACCGGTTAGAGGTCGCCACGGCGCTGGCGGCATCGCAGCAAGCCACGCCTGCTGCGCAGGGCGGCGCGGCAGGCGGACAGAGCTCAGCCAATCAGGGGAACTCCGATGATACCTCCAAGGAGAATGAGAACGTAAGTACGCGGACGTCCAGGATCGGATGTTACACTTTGAAACTCATTACATGAAAGAAACTCACATTTGTTTGACTCGTTTAGGGTGAAACTAACGAGTCCAACCAAGATGCCATGTCGACCTCCAGCGACCTGCTGGATCTGCTGCTGCAGGAAGACTCCCGCTCAGGCACCGGCTCAGCTGCTTCTGGTTCAGGATCCTCAGGGACGAGGTCCTCTGGTTCAGGCTCTGGCTCCAACGGCTGCAGCTCCTCTGGCACCAGCGGCACCAGTAAGTATATTTTTTTTAGTAATTTAGGTAGTTATTTAAGAGTTAAGGGTCACCCTGACAGTGATTTTAGACATCACACTGAGTCCTCTCAGCATAACAGACGTCAAGAGGAGAGAAATTGTTGCCTCTGTTAAGCAACCAAAAACCTGAGAACAACTTCAGTTAGTCAAGTCAAATACTGAATCTGACAACACTTGACGAGCCTACAATTAATTCTCAACTCTTACTTCCCTGTCCATCCCAGGCAGCAGCCAGGGCAGCCACACCAGCAAGTACTTCGGCAGCATCGACTCATCAGAGAACGACCATTTGCGCAAACAGCCAGCAGGTGGCAGCAGCAGCGCCAGAGGAGACGGCGAGGAGCAGTTTATCAAGTGCGTCCTGCAGGACCCAATCTGGCTGCTGATGGCCAACACTGATGACAAGGTCATGATGACCTATCAGCTGCCTGTCAGGTAAGACGCCGGGCAAAATGTGATCACATGACACGGAGTTGCTCTGACTTTTAGGCTGATATCAAGCACGTGAAACAAGTTTGAATTTAAAAAATATCCATTATAAGTTCAAGTCAGAGCTTAAACATCATCTAGTCCAGGCTCAACAGTGTGTTGGTCGAACCTACCAGACGGCAGGTTTTCAGTGACCCTTTTCCCTCGTGCCTGAACAACAGGGACATGGAGACTGTGCTGCGAGAGGACCGCGAGGCCCTGAGGAGCATGCAGAAACACCAGCCACGCTTCACTGAGGAGCAGAAGAGGGAGCTGAGCCAGGTTCACCCGTGGATACGCACAGGACGCCTGCCCCGAGCCATCAACATCTCCGTAAGCACACCACAACTCAACCATGAGTCAACAAAGGTTCACCAAGTCAACAAAACATAGAAATTAAATCATCTGTTTCTGTCTGGTTTCTCGCAGGGATGTACCGGCTGCAAGTCTCCCCCCTTCGTGCCTCCCACAGCTCCGTTCGACGTGGAGATCCACGAGATGGAGCTGTGCAGCGTGCTGAAAGCGCAGGAGGAGGACGCTGACAAGGGGAAGAAAAACCTTTTAGAGACAGCCATGGATGAAGCTCATCCAGAGGATGAGGACGAAGAAGACAAGGTTGAAGAGAAAGAAGCCAAAACAGAAGATGGCAACCAAGACATGCCAGCAGCGGAGGAGGAGGAGGAGGAGGAGGAGGATGAGGAGGAGGAGGAGCAGGGAGCGACCTCAGAAGCTGTGAGAGAAAAGTCTCACATGACTCACTAAGAAGGTGGCCAAAGATAATGGACGCTATCGTGACCTTTCTACACTGTTGTGAAGAAAAAAGTGCACCTTCCGGGACTGTCTGTGCCCAAAAACATCATCACACGGGGTGTAATGATGTTAAAAATTGGGATTTGCTGGGACATTACGGTGCACGTTGATCGTAACAACTTCCATTTATTGCTTGACAGGTCAGGCCCGGGTAATTCTTCATCAAGTTTGATGACGGCAAACGAGGCATGTTGTTATGTACGGCTGCATATTAAAATGCCTTGAAAAACACACAAGACATCCACACTCGGTTTTAGAGAGTGAGCTAGTACTTTGTTCCCCGACCTTCACCTGTTCTCGTAGTTCTCTACATATTTATTTAACTTGTAAGATAATCAGAGAGGACTTAAAGGGGAATGTGTTGCAAAAAGGCGCCTTGATATAAAGATGGATGTTCCTCACCACAGTGTCCTCCTTGACGTTTTCATCTCCCCTGTTCAGGGTTCAGCTCACGAGGGAAAGAAGGGAGTTTAATCTGTGGCTTTTCTTCTTGTTGAATGTTTCCGACGTTCTCTGGGATCCTGCGCCCACCGAGTTTCTCTCAAAAGACTCAAATTCTGTTTTTTTTTTTTTTTTGATCTGATTAAAGACAAAGCACCTTTCATCCAATAGACAAAATGTACAGTGAGAACCAGGTTTATTTTGTAAACATTGTGTATATTTTTATACTTCACTGCAAATACAGACAGGATAAATGCCCAAAAGAGTGTCTGTACTGTACCGTACTGTAAAAAAAAAAAAAAAAAAAAAAGTGTATGTGAAAAATCGAGGATTGAAATGTTTCCGGGAGAAAAAAAAACAAAAAACAATCACTTCAGTCTGTGTTTCTCGTGACAGCAATCTTAGTTGCTTCGATTGAGCGACGTGGTGGGGCAGCGTGGCAATCGCCGCCAAGAGGTCAACCTGGACTTTTAAAGGTTTTTCCTCTTCTGGCATGGGCATTAGTTCTCACAAACATCACACACAGTATTTCCATTCCCAGCACTTTAACTGGGCTGGGAAGCCTTCAGCCGAGGGGAGAGCTTTTGTGTTTCCGGTGCGCGCTCGTGGCGGTTAAGTGGATTGGAAAGAGGTGGACGTAACTCGACACAGACTCGAGAGTTTTGGAGAGTGTTTACTATCTTTTTTTCTCCTCTCTGTCCCTTTCTCTCTCTCTTTCTCTGTGGCACTGTTCTGGTCATGTGATATCCTGTGCTTTATGGCGTCAGTGGTGTCTGCAACAGTTTCTTAATATTTTTGTGAAATTCTTTGTACAAAAAAAGACAAATAAAACAACTTGAAAAGCCTTTAAATGTGAAGTCTGATCTTTGCTTCTTCTTCTTTTTTTTTCTCCTGCAGTTAGTTTTATGATTACATCTCTTTGCAGTCTATTTCTGTCAGTGGGTGTTTTGCAACAGTTGGCCTACACACACACACACACATATATACAGAAGTGTCCAGAATGAACTAGAAGCTGAGAGCAGATCAGGGCAGCTACTTTCTTTACTGAACCACAAGTCTCCTTCTATCCAGCTGTGGTTTCTACCCAGAGTGATCACCGCAGCTTAAAAAAGACAAAAGGCATGCCATCGTTTGGACAAAGCGGCCGAGCTGACTTCACTGCACATTATTATGACAATGACTACAATGATTGTAATGTATGTGGGGTATTTTGTGAGAGAGCTGATGTTCATAAAAAAAGCTTGAAAGCTTCTTTAAAGTCACATTATGAGTATTAAAACTTTTTTTAGAATAATGACGGACTTTTCCTTGCCATAACAAAATACATTTTTGCTGTAGCATTCAGCATATTTAAGTCTTCTCTATATACTTTTATGAGTGAGTACTGCTTTGGGTTGAACATAATGTATTTTTCATTCTTTCCTACATTTCAACTGAACTCCTTCATCAACTACTCTCTTTAAACCACCGTGAATTCAGTAGAAAGGAATTTAATTCTTCACTTGCAGAGTTAATTGCGCATGTCTGCCCAGGTAGGTTGCATTTAGGCACAGAGTTAATGTGCGGCCACTCTCGTTTTAGCTTAGTTGCCTCCATCAACGTGCCCTCTCAGTCTTTTCACCTCTTTTATTGTTTCCATAGAGGCTGCTGAGCCCGGTGCCATCACACTGCTTGCCCAGCTCCTGTTCTAGCACGACACCTGCTCCCAGTCAACATTCACAAACCACTTTGTGGTACAAATACTAACACTTTCCCTCTTCTCCTTAAAATATGATCCAGTTTCACCAAAATTAGTGAAATAGTTGGTGGTGTGCGACTTAGTGCTGTCAAACGTAAAATATTCAGACTTATGGAGACTGATTCGTTCGGTAGCCAGCCTCAAGTGGCCATTTGAGGAACTGCAGTTTTTGGCACTTCCACATAGTCTTCACTTCACACCACAGAGGTTGCCACTTGGTCTGAACATATGGTACGATTCATCCTCTGAGGACCATGACTACCTGTCAAACTGCACCTGTACAAAATATTATTCCAATTCATCTGGTAGACGTTGAGACATTTCACAGGATAAGTGAAAACTTTAGCCTGCTTGTGGCGCTATAGGAAAAATCAGAGAGGTCAACAAAGTGTTTGAGATTGATCCTCTGGAGAGCATGAATGTCTGTAGAGAATTTCATGCCAATGATTGCTCTTCTGTTTGGACCAACATTGCCAAATTTAGATGCCACGAGCTAACGAAAGCTCGGCCTGTAGCTGGCGGTGCGGTGAAGAGGTCATTATACGAACATGCAACAGTGGCACTCTGTGCATCAGCACATGCACACCTGCAGAAACATACATTTTCCATATATTCCACTACTCTACCTGTTAAATAGCAACACATAGCTGGAACATAACAAGCACACTGTACTCTGAGCTGTACATACATTGCTTTTGGCCGTCGGTCAGCATACAGTGAAATTAAAGTTGTTTTCCCTGTTAACCTGTGTCAAACAGCCTTCTGTCCTCTAAACATCACACCCATTCACCTTTTCCTTTCTTCTCCACAACACACCTCCTCACCCATCCCTCCCCCCTCTCTCTCTCTCTCTCTCTCTCTCTCCTCCCTTTTTGAACCTTGCGTCTCTCCACGCCTCTACTCTGATTCCCCCCTCCTTCCTCCTGCCTCTTCTTCTCCTCTCCCGTCTTGACTAATCTCGGAGGACAGCAGGATGGAGGACAGTGTGTGGACAGTGTGTCTTCTTGTCATTCTGACACTGGGATGGACTGAGGCTCAGAGTCAGACCAACTACACAAGGTAAGCTGTTTAAGAGCGACTTCAGATATGCCAAACTTCAGGTATGCGCGCCTATCAATGTCCCTCTGTGTGCATCTGTTTTCTTTTCTACATCCTGCATGTGCACATGTGGCATGAACCTTTTAAAGCCCACATCAGTCCAGATTAACGTGTGTGTGTTTTTTCCCCTCGCCTGGTAGCAGTATTATGATTACGTAAAAGTGCAGCAGAAATAGAGGGTTGCAATGTTAAGATGTGGTTGGCGTCCCGTAAACACAGAAAATGACAGCATGCTGTAATTGATGGAGTGATTCAACTGGGCAAATGTACAGTAGCTTGTCCGACACATCTGATGTTTTTTGACCTCTAAAGTCAACATTTCTCTGTCAGTAAATGTTGAGAATTTTCATTTTTCAAGATGCTTTTTGAACTTTTCACTTCTACAACTGCTTCAACGCACAGGAGGGTGTAAATTGAACACGAGAGACAAACAAATGCCTGTGGGCAGTTCAGCTCCAGAGGGTCAGAAGGGAGGGACGCCACCACCACTGGGATTTGTTGGCCAAATTGTGGCCTTATAGTGCTGCAGTAGACACCCAAGGCATGCCTGAAGAACGAAAAGGACTGATGGTCACAGAAACAGTCCTCAAAATGTAAAAATTTGAGCTTTCCCTCCCCATGAAAAAACAACAAAACTTGAGCCACAGAGTCAAGTTTGAAAAGAGGAAACAAACTGACCAGATGCCAGAGGAGCCAACATCTAAATTAACAAGTCTGGGGGCCCGGCGAGTGCTGCAAAATTAAAAGTCGAGGCTCGCCCTGCTTTGATCTGTGTTTATCTGAGTGTGAAAGAGTGGGTGTGTGTCACCAAACTCCATGTGTGAGCCGGGCTGTTACGCAGCGTTTTGAAAGTGCCTGTCTGCTAAGATTAAAGTATGTGTTACGTCTACCGACAACTTTCTTGTGGTACAGTCAGTGCGTGGAGACAGCTCACAGCGCGTATACTGTATGTTGACAGTCTCTCTGGTTTGGTTTGACCAAGTTTTATGAAAAAACACAAACCAGGAGAACTCACTGGGGACCTCCCCAAACTCCGAGAACAGAGACAGACTGTGCCACTGTGGTTTTTAGTGCATATGTTAAAGTGTGTGTGTGTGCGCAGGAGCTCTTGCATCAATACTCTCAGTATAGCTACATTTTCTTCCAGCGCAGTGCGTCAATTTTAATGTTAAACTGCAGTTGATCGGTGGTTGTGTGTGTGTGTGTTACTCTTTCAGGCCCGTCTTCCACTGTGGAGGTCACCTGGTCACAGACTCTGGCATCGTGGCCAGTGAAGGATTCCCCAGTCCCTACAAACCCAACAGTAAATGCATCTGGTACATCACTGTGAGTCGTTTCAAATCCAAACTTAATGTGGCTATCAAATGTAGCATCAAATGTCTCTAATTAATTTGCAATGCAAATGAAAGGGGACGTAATGCCCTGGCATGTCCGTGGTAAACCTACAGAGGGATAATTTTGGTCTGGTGGTGTACAGACATCTTCCTGCCTCCCTTGTTCGCTTTGTTCTTTGCTCTGCCTCTACAGCTCTTTGATGATAATTCATTAGTGTCTGAAATCTCAATTTACTGCTTCTTACAGAGGAAATTATTGAGTGCCAGTTACAGAAAGTGAAGGATGCAGCCTAATTCAGACTGCAATCCAAATGCCAATGGTAATCGCATCTTGCCAAGACTCCAATCGGATTTCTTCAGATGCGTCTCAGTTGGGACGCTGAGGCAACGTGACGCACAATAACAAAGTCAAATCCAGAGTGACACGAAGTGCATCAAAGTGGCTGGACTGCTACCAGCAGAGCGATGTAGAAGGACAACAAAGTGAACAACAGACAAATGCTGAAGAAGGAAATTGTCTGCTGACACTTCGGAGGGAGACTTCTGTGCAGACAAAGCTGCTCCAGCGTTGGAAAGTCATGTCACCAGCGTACACAGATAGGCTGGCAATGTCAGGAAGCAAGTCTGGTCTGATCACTCGCAAACAACAGCACGGGCAGGCTGTCCAGTATAACTTTTGCTAAGTGTTGTGGAGAAATTGCTGAAGTCAAAGGTCAATGGTGAGGTCAGGAAGAAAGAAAGTGTAACATCACAAATACTATACGCCCAGAATTAGTTAAAGAGAATGCTATTACCAAGGACGGTGTCATTGTCAGCATATTCTAGTCTAAAGACACAGATGTCTGTTTATGCAGATTGGATTCTATTATGTCTAAGCAGGCAGCACCAGATTTCTTAGACCCTGGCCACCACAGTGTTGAGACAGACTGGCACCTACTGTTCCCAGTCAAAGCCAAACAATTAATACTGCCGAGGACCTCAAGGCCGTGACCTTGTGTAACCTAAGAATAGAAAATTCTATAACACTAAGCAGTGACCACTGTGTCCTTGAGTGTATTAAATTAAGCAAGAACACTGAACTCATATTAAGTTCAGTTTTTTGATTTGAACAGTTCCAAATCTCAGGGTTTCTTCCATTTATTGGAGCATCCTGAAATGTATTTTGCAACTAAAACATTTGCCAAATTGGTGTTCAGTTACATTTTATTTATAACATTTCCTATTTCCCGTCTTGAGCAGCTTTACGGTCTTCTTGTGCCAAAGGGAAATGGCTGTTGTGAGGCATTGAGATATTTTAAAGGGGATGTGATGTGAAAAAAGAAAAGAAGAAAAAGAAAAAGTGGCATTTACATTCAATCTGGTTGAAACAGGCAAAGTTGACCCTGGGAAGTTTAAAGGCTTCAGGTCAAATGAAATGAAAATGTGCAGTGTGTGCCTGTGGCCTGAAAGTGCTGAGTCATTGTTGAGCACAAACTGTGGTAACACAGAAACTCTTAAAAGTACCCCTCAAACAAGAGTCCGGCATCAACAAATAGTGTCAATAATATTGAGTTGTAGTTCTTTACGTGAGTTTACATGTTTACACGTCTAACTTCCTTCTACAGTTGTCTTTTCTCAGTGCACTACCTGTTGCCCCCTCCAGGTCCCAGAGGGTCATGTGGTCATGCTGTCTTTCCGCCTCTTCGACATGGAGGCTGACCCCATCTGTCGCTACGACTACTTGGACGTCTACAACGGTCACTCCCGCTTGGTGCAGAAGCTGGGTCGTTTCTGCGGGACGTTCCGGCCCGGCGCCCTCATCTCTACCTCCAACACGATGATGTTGGAGATGGTGTCAGATGAAGCCACCGGAGGAAGAGGCTTTCTGGCTTCTTTCAGCGCAGGGAAGCCACATGTGGAAGGTGTGGACATGTAATGCCAAAAGCATATAAACACATAGACAAGGGAAAACAGTCTGTGGTTGTCTGGGCTGTTGTTCTTTTTATTGTCTGATGAAAATAACTCGAAAACAATTCAAGATCCCCTTAGGAAAACTCCACTTTGCATCCCTTTTTTGCCTCAAATACTGTAACACAGGACCAAAAATATCCCTCACTTATTTGAAAAAGTATGGCGTAGTTGCATTTTTCTATTCCCGCAGAGAACCAGTTCTGTGGAGGACGGCTGACCAAATCTCAGGGCTCTGTCAAGACGCCCAACTGGCCCAACTCTAATTACCCTGCAGGCATCAGCTGCTCCTGGCACATCTCCGTAGAACCAAGCAATGTAAGCCATTTCTTTCTAGTTGTGGATACTTTGAAACTCGGAGTGACATCTCAAAAGTCTATAAATCCCTGACTTTGACCTTTACGTTAGTATTCTCCAGGTGAAATTTTGGTACCAACTGGTTGTTTGCCATCCCCAAATCTAGGCCCTTGAAAAAGAGACAGCGAATGCTAGCTAGACCACCTCCTTTTAGGTTTTAGATAAACACAATTACCGAGCTGCCAATGACTCACCATGTCTTAAAATAACAGGAACATCTAGTGGGAACCACAGCTACTGTTAGCTAGCACTCACAAAGTCAGACACATACAGACGTCACTGTCTTCCTAGGTTAGTTAGCTTCAAACTTAACAGCTGTGATGGGTCCAATGCTGAATGTTGCAAAGACGCAAACATCTTAAATTACTATCTTTCTAGGCTAGCTAGCTGGACTAGCTCGCACATTTCTAGTGGAATACAAACTTAACAGCCCGGTGGGTTCTCCTAAATATTAAATGTTGTAAAGCGACTTGCAAACAGTGTGCTGGCTTGTTGGAAAAAGGTCCAAGCACTGTGTAAGTTGTATCTGCTGGAAATACAGCTGTCACATATCAGTCAACTGCTGAAACAGGAAATGCTTAGAGACCATAAATATGTCCAGCAGTTTTATCTGAAGGAAAAATATCCACAATATTATATCATACATAAAAAGTGACGCATATTCAAATACATTTTCAGTTCATTAATGTCATTTATATTAATACAGTAGGTGTGTTGAATAAGGCGAGTTGATCCAGGAGGAGAAGGAGGAATGAAAATAGTAGTGAAGGGGCCCATCACAAGGAAATGCTCTACATCAGGTCTCCAATGTAGCATATGTGTGTGTGAGTGTGTGTGTGTGTGTGTGTGTGTTTGACAGCGGCCTTGTGACGACATTCAAATGAAAGACCTCATTGAGGGCCTGAAGGTGTGTTCATGTGTGCCAAGAGATTGAACGTAAGGAAAGAGGGAAGGAAGCGAGAGTGAGGGAGAGAGTAAATGCCCTTCTGTATTTCAAAAGTCTGGCCCTTCTCCTTCGCCACCACCGCTACCTATGTCCGCACTGCACTGAGGAATAAATCAGCTCACATCATTCATTAATTTCATAGTTTGCGTTGGCATGTTTGTGTGTTCATTGCCACCTCTTCCCCCAGGTGATCGAGGTGAAGTTTGTGAAGCTGGACTTGGAGCCTGACACGTACTGTCGTTACGACTATGTGGCGTTGTTTAACGGGGGAGAGAGGGATAACTCACGGCGGATTGGGAGATTCTGCGGAGACAGGGCACCAGGGTGAGATTACTAATCATAAATTAGTGGTAAAACACAACTAAAAGTTGCTTTTCCAAAACGTAGTTTGCAGCTAAACTCTGTTCTGCTCTCTATTTCCTTCATCCTTTTCATAGAATTATTGTGACAAATGGGAACGAGCTCCTTGTTCAGTTCGTCTCAGACCTCAGCGTGACCTCAGATGGCTTCATGGCCCACTACAGCAGTGTGCCCCGTGGCTCTCGGACGCCCACTGCCGATGGAGACTTCATCTATGGACCTCAGACCACCTCGGCACCACAAAAAGCAGTGGTGAAACCCACCAAACCAACCCCTAAACCTAGACCTGGCCTCCAGCCTAAACCCACCCCAAAACCAGCTAAAAAACCACTGGTGAAGATACCGCTGAAACCTTCACCACGCAAGCCAGTCAAGCCCACAGCTAAAGCCAAACCAGCAAAACCCACACCTAAAGCACCTGTGAAAAAGCCTAAACCTGGAGCTAAGCCTACACCCAAACCTAAGATTATTAAGCCAACGCTCAAACCAAGCATCAAGGCTAAACCCACACGTAAGCCTCTGCTGAAGACCAAGCCCACCTTAAAACCTGGTGTCAAACCAGTGAAGCCAACCTCTAAGAGCAGAGTTAAACCAACAGCCAAACCAAAGATTAAGCCTAAAGTGACACCCAAACCTGGAGTAAGCAAGACAGTGACAAAGAAACCTGTTGTGAGCAAGAAACGTGAGTGGAATTAACAAATTTCAAGATGAACACGTTTTCATGTATGTGCACACTTGGATTGAGAAGCAAATTAATGTTTATCATGTGTTTGTTGCCGTGTTTGTTTTCCTTTAGCTTTACCACTGAACCCACTGTGTACACAAGCCTGTAAGAGGACAGGAACCCTTCAATCCAGCTTCTGCCCGAATGACTTCGGTGAGCCACATCAGCTGCCCTCATCAAACTTTCCCTCCATCTCTTTAGTATTTCACAGCTATGATATAACTTGAACATTGAGATTTAATTCTCTGGAAGTTTGACCATATTTTTTTCTCTTTCAGTGATTACGGGTAAGGTTACATCTGTCACCGCTGGTACAAGGGGCTCAGCGACAGTTGAGGTGTCCCTAATCAAGGCCTTTAAGACAGGACGTCTCAACATCACCAAATCAGGACCCATCATGGCGGTCGTACTGACCACCACCTGCAAGAGATGCCCCGGGCTAACCAAAGGTACGGTACAACTGTATTTGCAGCCTCCGTTAACATTTGTACCTACCGAAATGTGTCCATTGCGTCTGTTGTCAAGTACTGAAAGTTGCCATCAAATGCTTGGTCACTTTCTTCGTCTTATGAGAGCCAGATAAAGAAGGTAAAGAAACTAAAGACTGAGCTTCACACCATGCAATATCTTGACTAAATGTTGATCACGAATTAATTATGTAATTCTAGCAAGTAAACTACAAAATATCATCTTTAGTGTTAAACTCTCATCAGAAAGGTTTTGTTTCTTATACAATTCTGGTGAAGAAGAATTAAATAAAATATAATAAACGCCATGTTATGATCACACAACAAATGTTCACATTAAAAATATTTTGGCCTTTTATATTTGGGGTATATAAAATTAAAATAAACTTAGAAAGAAATAAGCTTGTTACAAATTATAGTGCAAAAAAGGTGTGAGTATAAATAAATATCAATATACTATACACCAAATATCAAATTTCCTTAGCTTCTTAATTATTTTACTCAATATTTTGTTATTCTTATTTATTTTTGCTTTTAAACTCTTTGTAGTGATAACTACAAAATACAAGGATAGGAAGAGCACAAACTCTCAGTGTATGCAGATGATGTGATTCTTTATTTACCACTATATACATTACACTATACACTATATATATACAGTCATTAAAGGCAGTAATGTAATGAAATTCAGTTCCATTCAATTTTATTTACAACATAACAGAAGGTATGTCATTGCACTCATATATATACAGCAGGTCTAGGCCATACTCTTTGTAATATTATTTAGACCCAACAATTTTGAGAAGGCACTTGGCGATCTAAATCTTTCTTCAGAGGCAAAAACCTTGAGCAGAACCCAGCGCGTGGTGGTTCCTTTGGGTATAATTTATTGTTTTTTTAATCTGTCTCTCTCTCTACAGGCCAGAACTATGTATTGATGGGAAAAGTCGACGCACAGGGCAACGGCCTTCTCAGCCCAACCAGCTTCACGCTCCTCTATAAGCCCATCCACGCCAAAGCGCTGGCGAACCTCGCACGCAAACAGTGCTGACATCACAGCTCAGCTCACCAATCAGATTGAGAGCCATGACTATCTCTCTGAATACATGTAACTTTACATAAAGTGTTAAAATATTATAATCCAAACAGAATTTTTTATGTAATACAATACCTTGAAATATAATTTTAAAAGAGAAAACATACAACATTAGTTATTATGTTTTGTACTTTGTATGTAAATTATAAGATTTCTGTGATAAAACATCAATAAACAATGTGGTACCGGTGCTTGAGGTGATTTTATTATGTGCTTTTTTTGTATTTTGATCAACTAAAAAAAAAAAAGTAATGTAAATGAGATGCACATGAAACCTAGACAAGTGTTATTGTATTTGATATAATTAAATCCACCAACCTAATAGCACATAGGTCCACAAGCCAAACCAGTCGAGTCTTTCAGTCTTATATTTCAGTTTGCTTCCAGCAGCTAACATCAGCCACCATAGGCTAGAATGAGTAAGATGATGTGTTCACACATTGGTTCCAACTGGTATCAATATAAATTTGATGGGTCATATTATTAACATTGCTACATCAAAATTTGTATAGCCAGTGACAAGAGGTCAAATTTGTTTGAGAAAGTCACACACCAAAAATAACTGAACAAATGTTTATATTTGTTTGTCATGTTGTTGTGAGGTTCATGTAGAGGCATTAGATGGGCATCTAGTGGCTTGTTAATATTATTGCAGTGCATGACGAGAAGGCTGGGCTCTCCCTAAAATTCAGAACAAACGAACAACTATTTTCATTAATGTTATAACTAACACATTTTTTAGGGGTTGCTATTGGTAGTGTTTTTACTTATTTCTTGTCTATAACTATGTGTTGATGGGAAAAGTCATCATACAGGGCAGCGACCTTCTTAACCCCTCTAGCTTCACGTTCCCAAAGCATTGGCGAATATTATTCGCCAAATTTATTTATACCTCCAAAGGAATCCCTGTATCATCATCAGAGTTACAGCACAAGCCACAACAGCCCACGAGTAATAGAAAATCCATAAAGATGGTGCTTCCAAAGGCAAACCAGTAGAGTGTCTCGTTGCAGTATTCTTCTCCTGCATACTCGCTGAACTTGGGCTTGTAAATTGCAAAGATACATGCATTACCTGGAAAAAAAACAAACAATACAAGACAAGAAATACACATTGTTTCACATCAATAATCAATAAAAATGATAATAATGTTGGCTTTATACCAATGAGATTGTAAGACATTTAGTACAGATGATACTGTCAGCATGCTGAGGTTCTGATTATGGGCAATGACTTTAAATATCTGATACGTTATTTACATAGAATGTATGTATTATTATTTAACTTCATAAAACATGTAATCACGACTCTCTAGAGATGTGAGTTACATTTAATCATCTCACACCTCAAAAGCTGACTAAAATGCCATTAAGCCAAAACATGAGATCTTTATATCGCAGTTTCATTTTCTGAATGTTTAGATTGTTTATCGGTTGTTTTATGTATGCCTTATTAATTTGCTGTGTTTTAATGATCATTAATTGCTTGTTGTTTTATGGTAATGAACCACTTAAAATATATTTCCAGGTTTGGTTTTAACTCAGCTCATCCCTGAACACCCAGAAGGCGTTAAATCATCTTTTTTAAAATTCTTACCAGCTATGAACCAGATCAAAAAGAAGAAGACGATTAAGTAGTTGCACTTCCTGTTACCACAGCAGAACACCAGGAAGCTACCACCCATTACTATCAGATAGATGGGGATGAAGGGCTGCTTTGGACAGTCATGTATGTACTTCCCTCCTGTTGAACACATGGACAAATACAAAGAGGAGTATTACTTCATCTCCCTCATTTATTAATAATTATCATACAAAATTATTATTGTTCTCCTGACGCGGTAAGTAAATCAGTCACTTACCAACTAGAAACTGAGCCAAGAGCATGATGGAGACAATTAACATCATACATACTGAGGGGAGACAGACAAAATACATTTTTACAGTCACAGATGACATGACATACCAGATGTAGATTACTTAGTTTAAAAAATTCAATTTAACTTTGACCACAAGAATTTTGCAAGTAAGTTTCTCACTCATTGCACATGGTGAAACTTCGTGGTTGGATTGAGAACGCTGTGGCATTATTAGTACTGATAAATGAAACCTACAAAGAGAAAAGAGAAAAAATATAACAGTTATCTGCTGACTGTCCAACCAGGGTCATCATGTTCTTTGATTTCTGTGTTCAACACCACGGAGAACAGGTTGATGGTGTCCCAGACTGTGGCACTACCTGACAAGTCAGACTAGTTAAACTGCATGTCAGTACGGTTCATTAGTGGGGCTCTACAGTCCTGTCACCCTTCGTGTTTACCCTCTACACAGACTCAGACTTCTCATACAACTCAACGTCTGCAGAAGTTCCTAGTCAACTGGGCTATGAGACATGAGCGAGGGGAAGGATGTGGGCTGGTACATAACAAAATGGATCAACAATGCTTCTTTTGCTTTTGGTTTTGTGTTATGGGCTGCTCAAGCAGCACACAGAGCGACTCAACTGGCCCACCATTTGCCCTGGAGCTCCCCTGAAAAGACCAGATCTAACTAAACCTGGGTCATAATGTGCAATAATGGCACATGCAATATCGCAGTCATCTGGAGAGACAGTGGACAGCACGAATAGAATAGATTATGTGATAATATCAGATAGGTCGCGTCTTACCTGCACAGAACTTGTATGTTGTGCCTGCGTGCCTCAACTTCTTGTTTAGATGTCTTGCTCCTTGATGATTAATTTCAGTTATCTTTCGATTGCATTGGTGAAAATTAAGCGATACAAAATTCTACATTAAATTGTATTAGTTTGTATTAGATTATTTCCAAAAGTGTGCTTTTAAGGAAGCCAAGGAAGGAAATCAAATGAACTGTGTCGAACTGAAACTGAATTTGGTGCCTGTGCGAGTTAATATATGGTCCCCCGTTGAGAGAGGATGTGGGCTGTCCTTGACAGCAGTGAAAGAAAGAAAATACAATAATTGAGATGGAGTCTAAATTATTGAGCCACAAGTGATAAGATAAGATAAGTGATCTGGGATGTTTGTCTCGTCTATAGACGATTATTTATTTATTTTACTTCCTTTTCTTTAAGACAGTTCAGAACAGAAAGTGTGTCCCCCAGCATCCCCGTACAAAAAAATAATATATATATAAAAAATAAAATATTTTTTAAAAAAAAGCCTAAAAGAGTCATAAAGGCAGTCAAGAAGGAAATATTATAATAATAAATATAAAATTTGTTTTGGTTCCTTTTAGTAGTAATTGTCTATAACTACTTGTTGATGGTCGACACATATGGCATATATATATATATATATATATATATATATATATATATATTACAACATGTTGTCATGAAAAGTTATTTCAAGAGAGTAAACATATAGAACTCATGCGTTAAACTAAAAGAATGAACTCAATATGCCTCAGTTGTCCGTACTAGAA
This sequence comes from Protonibea diacanthus, assembly GCA_028641955.1. NCBI lineage: Eukaryota > Metazoa > Chordata > Actinopteri > Sciaenidae > Protonibea > Protonibea diacanthus. The sequence goes on from CM053998.1 coordinate 7,376,358, forward strand.
CATATGTATTGAATGCAAAAGCATGTACACATGGGCGCAGTTCATACAAAAACATAAAGTAACATTACATTTGATCAAAACGGCAAAGAATAAAACCTTAACTGGTAAATATAAATGAATAAAGCAAAGACAAAAAAAAAAAAACTGAAGTAAATTAAAATGTATATCAGACAAACATGAAAACCCTGATTGTGATCCAGTGCGCAGGTGTGTTGTCTTTATACTCAATCCAAGTTCATTTATACCTCCACAGGATATCTTGTGTCATCCTCATCCTCAGGCAGTTGCTCAAAGCACAAGCCACAACTGACCATGAGTAACAGAAAATATGTAAAGATGGTGCTTCCAAAGGCAAACCAGTAGAGTGTCTCATTGCAGTATTCTTCGCCTGCAAACTCGCTGAACTTTTGCTTGTAAATGGTGATGATACACGCACTACCTGAAAAGCAACAACAAAACAAGAGCCCACGGGCAGTGACTTTACTTATATGATCCATTATTTACCTAGAATGTATGTTTTATAATTCAACTTAACAAAACATGCAACAGTGACTCTCTAGAGATATGAGTAGCACATCTAATCATCTCACACCTTTAAAGCTCACAGATTAACACATGTTCCCTTGTTTCCAGTCTTTTTTTTTTTTTTTGATTTTTGATGTTTCAGCTTTAAGTGCCTACGACATAATTAGCTTTGACTAAGGTTGCACTGGTAAATGTTTGGCCACAGCAAATTCATGAACTTATCACGCGGTTTGTTGTCCTATAGAGTTGCTATGAGTCTTCTTTAACTTCAGCAAACGCAGATCAAAATGAGCATTTATCTGGAGTCATGTTTTATCACTTGATCCAATAGTCCAATAGTAACACTACTTTTTGTTTTGGCCTCCGCACCACCCACCTAAGTATGATTTGCTCACCAGCTCGTCACTTTGGTTGGATGGAGGTGAGAGTGAAATGAGCAATTTCCAAATTTTAGTTGATTTTAGTTGACTGTTAAGTGCATGCCCTTACCAGCGATGATCGAGATGAAAAAGAGGAAGAAGTTGATCACGTAGTTGCAAATGGCACCACCACAGCAGAAGTAGAACAGTAAGCTGCCTCCCACTATTATCATACAAATGGGGATGACGGGCTGATTCAGACAGTCATCTATGTACTTTACTCCTGTTGAACACATGGACAAAGAGGGCTGTCACTTCACCTCCCCTGCGTTTAATGCTGGTGACTGAAATATACAGTTCTGGCTGCCTGATATTCCAAAAGTTATTCTCCTGACGCAGTAAGCAAATCAGTCACTTACCAAATGCCAACTGAGCCAAGAGCATCAAACAGAAACTCATCATAGTACACACTGAGGAAAGACAGACAAAACACATTTTTACATTTTTTTAAATTTAATTTAACTTTGACCACAAATGTGCAAGAATTTTGCACTTTACTGTCTCTCACCTATTATTACTGACAAAACTTTGCAGGAAATTTCTGCACGACATCTTAAACCTGAGCCTGGGGGGGGGGGGGGGGTGACTACAGACCGGGCATCATGCCACTCGATCAAGACCCCAGGCAGCCACTGGTAAAACCATCACTGGGCCCCCTTCAGTTTGCCTACCAGCCAAAAGTGAGAGTGAAAGACACGCCATCTCCCTGCTTCTCCGTGCTTATGCTCGCCTACCCGACAAGTCAGACTGGTTAAACGTCAGGACTGTATGTCTGACAGTATGGTGAACAATGAGACAAATAACATTCCTGCTTTGTTCTGTTACTGCTACATGACGTTTCCCTGTCCTTAAATAACATCCAGTTTGATCTTATACAGAACTTATAACTTATACACTTACTTACTAGAACTTATACAGATCTTATGAAGAAAAATACAGAACATTGTGTAAATGCAAAAAGAAAAATAAGTTAAATTTGGACAAAATGGACTGGAAAATGGACTTTTGCTCAAGAACTTGTATATTGTGCCCAACGTCCTGCTTAGACGTCTTGCTCCTTGATTAAAATTAGGAAGATAAAAACTCTTTCAAGTGTTTCAAATGAGCTGTGAAGGAAATCAAACTGACATGAGTCAGTACAGGTGTATGTCCTCATGTGATCCCTCCTCTAGAGAGTATGAAGGCTGTTCTGGATTTAAAGAAAAAAAAAATGGAACATGTTTATTGGTCCGTGTAAGTAACATGACCAAGCATATAAAAAGTAACAAGTTGATATGGATGACACATTTATAAAGATGTTGGCTGTCTGTTTAGCCCACAAACACGACCCACCATGTAAACAACCGTGTGTCCTGTCCTCACCAGCGGACATAGCACCCTGTGAACGTATGACATCTGGAACATTGGAGCTACAGCAGAATATTCTGAGCTTGATAGAGCCCCCAAAATAGTTACAAAGCTTTCAGGGCCGTTTCTAGCTGTTTGGGAGCCCTGTGCGAGATGCTATTTGGGGGCCCCTGTTTAGTCAAACTCTGAGGGAGAGATTTGTAACCTTTGCAGATGATCTCTGGCGATGCAACAGTCTGTTACATTTCAAGAGGAAAACAGGCTGGAGCACATAAATAAATGCAACAGATCCAGCATGTTCCTGAAAAATGTTTAATGCAAACTCTCTATAGTACATACTGAGGGAAGACAGACAAAATACATTTTTACAGTCACAAATGTGGATTATTTAAGTTTAATAGTAATAGTAAACACATGTGACTCACGCGTTAAAACTCAATGTGTCTCAGTTTTCCAGTTCACACCAAAAACATACACACTAAAAACTCCTGGGTTGTTTCTTCAACCCGGTTTCTGGGTTATTTGGGTTGGGTTAAAATTATGGGTTATTTTTTCAGAGATTAACCCATTTTCTGGGTTATAGGGCTAATATTTTGACCCAGTCCCTGGGTTGTTTGGGTTTCTGGGTGATTTTTTAAAGAGTAACCATGTTCTGGGTTATCGGGTTGGCTTTCACTCTCCCTCTCCCTCTATGTTTTTAACCATAATAATGTATTTTTTTGTTGGAGGGGTGTATTTTATGGAGTTAGTATATTATCATGTCAACATAGTTTATAATATGAACAATCACACTTGTGTGTTGTGTACATTATGATAAAACAGTATCACCTTTTGTAGGAGAAGTAAAGTGACACACTAAACATGGATATATCAACTAAGGACTAGTAGAAATGAGTTCATATATTACATCATTGCCCCTATAACATGCACAACTAGCCGTGGTAATTCTATGGTTGGCATGTAGCCGCGGCTATCGCGACAACGTCTAACTGGTTTAAAGACCGAGTAAAGTCAAAATAAATGTGTTTTGAGTTTGTCAGACTAAAGAAGAAAGTGTCAGTCAAATTTGAGTGATTAAAAATAACGATGCGTTTATGAAATTAGGTGTCAAAAACCACTGTCTGCAAAGGGTTGAATGGAGCTGTGAAGCGTGGTAATGTACTAGCACATTTGCAGAGATTGGGGGCCGGCGTAGCCTTCTTGCAAGAAACGCACCTCAAAAATCACTCACATAAACAGTTACATAAGAATTGGGTGGGACATGTATTTCATTCAAGTTTTAATTCCAAATCACGAGGTACGGCTATTCTAATCAATAAAAATATTCCCTTTACTACATCAGATATAATCTCTGATGTAAATGGTAGATATGTAATAGTAACTGGGGAAATTTATAATACTCCAATAATTCTAGCTAATATTTACGCCCCCAATTTTGATGATGAAAGGTTTATAGGTTCGGTACTAGCTTCCTTACCTAATCTCCACACCCACAACCTGATTTTGGCTGGCGATTTTAATTTTGTGATGGACCCAGTGCTTGATAGATCATCGAACAAACAACATTCCTTGTCTAAATCAGCGAAACTGTTACAAAATTTTTTGAAGTCAGTTAATGTAATAGATGTATGGAGATATATGAACCAGAATCAACGAAAATATTCATTTTTCTCTCAGCCACATAAATCCTTCTCCAGGATTGACTACTTCTTCATAGATTCAAAACTACTTACAGCAGTAACATATGTAGACTATGAAGCCATCGTTTTATCTGACCATGCCCCACTAAGACTGCAGCTTAGATTTTCTTGTAGACACTCAGCCAAAACATGGCGTATGGATAACGGTTTATTAACTCACGAAACCCATGTGGAATTTATCAGATCCCAAATTGCCTTATACATGCAAACCAATGAGACTCCAGATGTCTCTAAAAGTATTTTATGGGAGGCCCTAAAAGCATATGTTCGAGGACAGATTATTTCCTATTCCGCCCAGATAGTCAAAATACAAAATCAGAGAAGAATAAATATAACTGGACAAATCGCTGAATTGGATAGACAGTATGCGGTGTCTCCTACTCCTGACCTGCTTGTCAAGAGGACAAGTCTGCAAACTGAGTTCAATCTCCTATCCACAGCTGAGACAACTAAATTAATAAATCGCTCCAGGCATAGATACTATGAACATGGGGAGAAGATAGGAAGGCAACTGGCCCACCAAATAAGATTATCAGAGGCATCCAGGTATATAACTGAAATTCGCACCGGTTCTGGAAATACTACAAAAGACCAATTAGAAATAAATCAAGAATTCAAACAATTTTATGCGAAACTATATACAACAGAAACAGCAGTTAATTCTGGGACTATACAGGAGTTCTTTGATAACTTAGAGATTCCTTCCATCTGTCAGGAAGATAGATGTTTGTTGGAGGAGCCTATAACCCTAGAGGAGGTCACCTTAGCAATACGCAATTTGCAAAGCTCGAAAGCACCAGGCCCAGATGGGTATACATCCGAATTTTATAAGACTTTTGCTACAGAGGTTGCACCTCTTCTTTTGAAAGTTTTTAATGAGTCATCTGGAACAGGGCTTCTTCCAACAACATTTTATCAGGCAACAATCTCTTTAATACATAAAAAAGGAAAAGATCCACTGGAAGCTGCATCTTACAGACCAGTGAGTCTATTGAATGTAGACACCAAAATTCTAGCTAAAATTTTGGCAACCAGATTAGAAAACATACTCCCAAAAATAATTCATGAGGATCAAACAGGTTTTATTAAAAATAGACAATTGACCCATAACATCCGCAGACTACTCAACATAATATATACATCCAACTCAAACTCACTCTCTGAAATATTATTATCATTGGACGCAGAGAAGGCCTTTGACAGGGTCGAGTGGGAATATCTTTTCTCGACCCTGTCAAGGTTTGGTTTTGGCTCAAAGTATATTTCATGGATCAAGCTCCTTTATACATCTCCAATGGCTTCAGTACAGACAAACAGAATTAAGTCTGAGTACTTCAGGTTAACACGTTCCACTAGGCAAGGATGTCCACTATCGCCGCTGCTTTTTGCACTGGCAATAGAACCTCTTGCGGCCTCTTTGCGGGCTGCAAGGGAATACAGGGGGATTCATAGAGGTGACAAGGAGCACAAGGTTTCACTGTTCGCAGATGATTTATTAATATACATCTCAGACCCGTCTAAATCAGTCCCCACAATACTCTCAATTCTGAACAAATTTGGACAAATATCTGGATATAAGATAAATATTAGTAAAAGCATATTATTTCCCATTAAGACCATGGATGACCAACAATTCTTAGATAATTTGCCCTTTAGGTTGTCGACTCAGTTTAAATACTTAGGTATTAACATCACCAAAAATTTCACAGATCTCTACAAGGAGAATTTTAGAAGACTACTACATACTGTAACAGAAGACCTACAGAGATGGTCCCACATTCCCATTACATTAGCAGGTCGAATCAACATAGTTAAAATGACCATCCTCCCCAAATTTCTTTTTTTATATCAGTGCATTCCCATCTATATCAAAAAGGGTTTTTTTCATAGCTTAGATAAAATAATCACAGAATTTATTTGGAATAGGAAAAAACCAAGATTAAGGATGATCTTCCTACAGAGACCAAAATCAGTAGGAGGTATGGGGTTGCCAAACTTTAAATTTTATTACTGGGCAAGTAATATTAAAATGATGACCTACTGGCTACAAGAAAAACCTCCGCTATGGTTTTGTATAGAAAATGCCTGTTGTCATCCTTCTTCTCTTCCAGCCATGTTGCTTTCAGCTTTGCCCACTGTAGACCCTGACTCATTGGCTAATCCAGTTGTCTCCCATTCACTCAAGATTTGGTCCCAGATTCGGAAATTTTATGGTTGGCAGTCTTGTTCGCTTCGTAGCCCTCTTATAAATAATCATGCCTTCGCACCTTCATTTACTAATACGGTGTTTAAGGATTGGTTTGAAAAAGGAATTCATTCCTTCCTGGATGTATTCATAGATCGAATTTTTCCAACATTTGAACAGTTACAGAAAAAATACAATATTCCGAAGTCACAGTTTTATAAATATTTACAGATAAGGAGTTATATTATTCAGAATAATCCATCATATCCAAATTCTCCCAACCAATCCTCAATGGACTTGACACTTATGCAAGATCCGGATAAAAAGAGAGGAATATCCAAGATATATGAAAATCTGTCAAACCTAGCAGATAAACCTACTATGGATCATCTGAGGTTGGCCTGGCAGGACGACCTAGGCAGGGAGATTACGGAAGATCAATGGCAGACTGCCCTAGCACAAACTCATAGCTCTTCAATATGTGCAAGACATGGTCTCCTGCAATTTAAAATAATGCACCGTTTACATTGGTCAAAACAAAAGCTTCATAAAATATTTCCCTCAGTAGATCCTTCATGTGACAGATGTGGACTTGGACCTGCAACACTCGGTCATATGTTCTGGAGCTGCCAAAAGCTGTCAAGTTACTGGGACAACATTTCTCAGACTCTATCAAATATTTTACATAGACCTATTAATACAGACCCATTGGTGGCGGTTCTAGGAATCATTGATTCAAGCAAGATGAAAAGCAATATGGAACATAGCATGGTTTCGTTTGTTAGTTTACTTGCACGACGATTGATACTACTTAATTGGAAACAAAAGACAGCCCCAACTTATTCAAATCTTATGACAGATGTTATGAGACATTTAGAGCTGGAGAAAATTAGATTCTCACTAAAGAATCAGGAAAAAAAGTTCTATAGAATTTGGCAGCCATTTATTGATTATTTTAACCACAACACATGATCTGGCAAGTTTTAGATCTGCCCCCCACCCCCACCCCACCCTTTTTTTTTTTTTTTTTTTTTTTTTTTTTTTTTATTGTATATAAGTGTTTGGCTTTATGCATTTATATCCCCTCCATCTGTATTAATAGGGGACGTCATATTGGATTGCTTTTGTATTGGATGTGTACGTGAAGATGTGTTTGATGTCTGTATGTCTGTTGTGTTCAAAATGAGAAAATTAATAAAGAGAGTTGGAAAAAAAAAAAAAAAAAAAAAAAAACCACTGTCTGTGTCTCTGTCCAAATAAGCCATGTATCTCAGTGAAACACTGTCCAGAGCAGTCTAACGTTACATCCACTGATATATATTGAAAGTGTGTAAAACAAAGTTTTATTTTCTGAAATAAGGCATACTGGCACAGTAACCCAAGTTAGGTTATTTTTGACCCAACTCAAAAATAAAAAGGAACAACCCAGAAAATTGGGTTGTTCTTTTGACCCAGGGTTATATTAACTACAATGTTGGGTTATTTTGACCCAACTTCTGGGTCAGGTATTTAACCCAGAAGTTGGGTCCAATAAAATAACCCAATTTTCTGGGTTGAATTAACCCAGAAATTAGTTGGTACCTTTTTTAACCCAGGAGTTGGGTCAAAAATAACCCAAAGTTTATTTATACCTCCACAAGATATTTTGTATCATCCTCATCCTCATCCTCAGGCAGTTGCTCAAAGCACAAGCCACAACTGACCATGAGTAATAGAAAAAATGTAAAGATAATGCCTCCAAGGACAAACAAGTAGAGTGTCTCGTTGCAGTATTCTTCTCCTGCATACTTGCTGAACTTGGGCTCGTAAATCGCGATGATACACGCATTACCTGGAAAAAAAAAAAAAAAAGACGTGTCTATGTTGTCTTGTGATTCCCTGTTTTATGTTGGTTCCACTTCTTGTCTGTGTCTATTGTCACCTGTTTTACTATCTCCCTTTTGTCTGTTTTCCCGCCCCTTGGTATTAGCTCCACCCTGATTGTTTCCACCTGTGCCCTAGTTTTGGCCTCTGCACCACCCACCTAACGATAACTTGCTCACCACCAGCTTGTCACTTCGACTGGCTGGAGGTGAGTTTAATTTTTTCCTTTTGTAGTCCTGGGTTGGTACATCGCCAACCAGCATTCCACAATGAAAAACAAAAGAAGGCAATCATTTCCAAATTTTAGCAATCATAACAAAATGGTTAAACTTGGTTTATAATACAGGCTAACTTCACACACCAGACTGTAATGTGTCTTGAATTACATGCATTCCCTTACCAGCGATGATCAAGAAGAAAAAGAGGAAGAAGTTGATCACGTCGTTGCAAATGGCACCACCACAGCAGAAGTAGAACAGTAAGCTGCCTCCCACTACTATCATACAAATGGGGACGACGGGCTGATTCAGACAGTCATCTATGTACTTTACTCCTGTTGAACACATGGACAAAGAGGGCTGTCACTTCACCTCCTCGGTGTTTAATGCTGGTGACTGAAATATACAGTTCTGGCTGCAAGTAAATCAGTAAGTAAGTAAGTAAATCAGTCACTTACCAAATCCCCCTGGAGCCAAGAGCATCAAACAGAAACTCATTATAGTACACACTGAGGAAAGACAGACAAAATACATTTTTACACACACAAATGACATGATGTAGATTATTCAAATTTAATTAAACTTTGACCACAAGTGTGCAAGAATTTTCCACATTACTGTCTCTCACCTATTACTCCTGACAAAACCTTGCAGGTGCGTTGAGGTCCGTTAGCCTCTAGCATTATTAGTAATGATGAATCAAACCTACAAAGAGAACAGAGACAAATATAACAGCTGTCTGTGCAGATGTTTTCATTTTTGTTTTTAGGAGCAAATGTAGTCCTGTAGGTTTAACGACTCAAAAGATGAATAAAGAGACAAGAAATAAGGTGTTTAGAAGTGCAGGAAACTTCATTTAAACACACAGTGCATAGTAATACTAACCCAAATGTAGTCACTGCAATATCTGAGGACTTCAGCCACCTAACTGTGGCTGCAACGCTGCCCTCTTCTTGGGCTGTCCAACCAAGGTAAATAAGATACTTTTCCCTCCTCCACTGCCGCCAGCTGAGGAGAAAAGCTAAGGTGACTCCACCCAGGCAAGGCTGCAGGTTGGTACTCAAAGTGTGTGCCACCTATCTGCGTGAACTACTGCGCCACATCTTAAACCTGAGCCTGGGGGGTGACTACAGACCGGGCAGACCCCAGGCAGCCACTGGTAAAACTATCACCGGGCCCCCTTCGGTTTGCCTACCAGCCAAAAGTGAGAGCGAAAGACACGTCATCTCCCTGCTTCTCCGTGCCTATGCTCACCCGGACAGGCTATAAAGCAGTGTGTTCTTTGATTTCTGTAGCGTGTGAGAGCAGGTCGATGTCGGTGTCACAGATTGTGGCCCTACCTGACAGGTCAGACTGGTTAAACGTCAGGACTTTATGTCTGACAGTATGGTAAACAATGAGAGGAAATAACATTCCTGCTTTGTTCTGTTACTGCTACACGACAGTTTCCCTGTCCTTAAATAACATCCAGTTTGATCTTACACAGAATATAAAGAAAAATACAGAACATTGTGTAAATGCAAAAAGAAAAATAAGTGAAATTTGAATACATTATGTGATAATATCAGATCAGGTCATGTCTTACCTGCTCAAAGGAAAAGAAAATGGACTTTTGCTCAAGAACTTGTATATTGTGCCCAACGTCCTGCTTAGACGTCTTGCTCCTTGAGTAAAATTAGGAAGATAAAAACTCTTTCAAGTGTTTCAAATGAGCTGTGAAGGAAATCAAACCGTATCAAACCGACATGAGTCAGTACAGGTGTATGTCCTCGTGATCCCTCCTCTAGAGAGTATGAAGGCTGTTCTGAATTTAAAGACATGTTGATTGGTCTGTGGAAGTAACATGACCAAGCATATAAAAAGTAACAAGGTTTTACAAGATGATATGGATGACGCATTCATAAAGGCTGTCCCAACCCACCATGTAAACAACCGTGTGTCCTGTCCTCACCAGCGGACATAGCACCCTGTGAACGTACAACATCTGGAACATTGGAGCTACAGCAGAATATTCTGAGCTTGATAGAGCCCCCAAAATAGTTACAAGGTTCGTTGGACAACCTACAAATGATGATTGTGCCTGTCTTAACACACATAACAGGGTGAAATCAAGCTGCACAGCGATCTTTACCACTTACTGTTGCTGCCGGTGGAATACTTCTTCCACCGCTGCTAATCTGGCTCCACAACATTACAACATGACAGCCGATAAAACAAGATATCAAGGCCATGTGCAGGTACACTGTGTTCTCTGCTTACTGACTAACTGATACAACAATGATACAATGGGACGTTTGACATGTTTTATTTATTTATTGAACACTCACTCTGGGAACTTTACACAATTTATCTTAAAATACTAAAAAAAAACAAGATATGAACACAAACAGTACATAGAAATACGCGTGCTTGGTGCTTAGGGTGATTTAAGGATCTCCTTTTCCAGTATTTTCATGAAAAAAACAGATGGCATCAGATCCAAATGAAAATACGATGAATATTTTGATGTTTACTGTCATTAAATCCACCAACCACTCTATACGATTACTGGTTTGTAGCGATCCCTACAAAAAAGCCATTTGAAGCAGACAGAGCAGATGTATAAACCCAGCATGATGTAGTTCAGGTTCATGGTCCAGAAGGCAAACTGGTAGAGCGTCTGGTTGCAGGGAGAACGAGTGCCACCAAAGTATTTGGGTTCATAGATGGAGTAAATCCACACGTTACCTCGAGGAAAAGAAGCAAAACAGAATAATTACTTTTCACACAAGTTAATCAGTATTCTAACAGTACATCACTGTGCCACAGAGGCGAATCATCCAATTCACAATTACTGATTTTTTTCTTCTTATCTCTAAGACGATATTCACTCGTCTTTTATATCCATTTTGGTCTCCACCACCTCCAGACAATTCAGAAAATATCAGCAGGAACTGTTTGGGGATTTCAGTAAACGACAACCTTCATTTCGAGCTGCGTTCATTAGTTCATCGACCACTTGAGGGCAGAAGAGCTCAACCTGACACACACACAGTCCTGATGTCATGATGACCATGATGTGACATGTGCTACAATGTTGTGCCACAGCTCTGGATGTGATTGCGGTTGATCTGAGTCCACCAGAAGTGCCACAGTGTGTTTCGAGTATACAAAACATGGTGGCCAGGAAGTCAGACACAAAACAGCATAGAGAATCTGGTTCGATTTTCAAAATAAAACACACCTTGTTTGGATTGTAACTGACACTCCACTTCCACTGAAATGCGTTAGAGCCATGCCCAGAAACTGTCTTAACTGTGTCAGAGCATTGATTGTGCTTTGATTAGACTACCAGTGAAGCCTTTCATCTTACCAGCAATGAACCAACAAAAGAGGAAGAGAGACCAAAAGCACGCCCAGCCCTTGCTTTGATCCCCGAAGCAAGCCGCGCCACAGGGCGGGATGAGGATTGCGATCAACAGCAGGGAGACGACTCCATTTGCCAACAGATAGATGGGGATGTAGCGCTGCCCGGGGCAGTCAAATTGGTACTTTGCTCCTGTGGGACACAAAGTCCAAGCTGTGATTCACTTCATCTGCTTTATCAATTAAATGACACAGTTCCAGATATTTCAATGTAGAGTGAGTCACTCACCCATCACTATCTGAGCAATGGATATGACGCCCATGATCATCCCGAAACATACTGAAGGAAGACATAGTATTACAAGTTATTACAAGACATAGTAAGACAAGTACACCTGCAGTGACTTCACATGTGGTGAGGTTAATTTAAAGATCCAGTGTGTACGATTTAGTGGAATCTAATTTTGAAATTGCAACCAACTGAATACCCCTCGCCTCACCCTTACTTTCCAAGCATGTAGGAAAAAGTTGTTGCAACATGGCGGACATGCTCCCTCTAGATATAAAAGGTTCATTCTTGGGTAACAAGAACTTAACGATTCTTATTTTCTGGTGATTAAAACATACCGGTGAGTATTATATTCAGCCAATAGATCCTCCCAAATGTTACACACTGGAGCTTTAATACATGTGACTTTTGCACATCGCTGTCTTACCTAACATCGGTGTCGGAGGTTTAAGAAGTGAGCAGGTAGGTTTGTCACTCTCCGACATAGTTACAACCAATCTAACCTACAGAAGGTAAAAGAGCAGAGCGACACACGTCAGTTATCACATATCAGTAGTAAGCGATAAAGAGCTTTATTGCTCCACAAACTGTCGCTTACTTCCCTGAAAATGAGTAAATTACATTTTGTTTTCTTTAAACTACAAAAACAGATCAGCAAGAATCCAAAATAATAAAAGAACAGTAAAATCAAGAATAAATGAACTGTAAACTAAATGTTGTTTAAAGGAAAAGCACGTAGAAATGATAAATAACACAATAAAAATCAGGCTATGTTGTACCTTTCTCTGTTGATCTCCTCCTTGCTGGACACCGATGTATTGCTGTGACATGGGTTATAAACAGTTCACAGGAGGTGTGTGTGTGTGGTTTTAACTTCCTAATTCAATGTCTTTTTTTTCTTGCCGCTTGCTTTCTATTTCCTGTTTTTCACATCAGTGTCTGGTGATGAGGAGTGAAGTCGCAAACTCCAATAATTCAGCATTTATCTTTATTTTTATTTTCATATTATTATATATTTATCTTTATTTTTTTCATAGACTTTACATTATGTTTTACAGTTACAGTTCAATCATCTTTGCTCAGCGGTTCAACTTTTTATTATCTATTTTATTTATATAGAATAAGTTTTCCCTCTATGTCTGCAGTGGGAATGAAAGAAAGGAAAGTTTCCAGGACTTCTTGTCTGTGTTAAAGATCTCTGATCCCAGATTTTCCGACTTCAATGCAAGACTTAAACACAGAGCAAGTGGTGTGAAAAAAGAAGTTGACTTTCTCAAGATTTTCAAGGTTGGGCTTGATAACAGTTAGTCAAGGCAAACAGAACCAAAAAGAAAAGTCAGTGAGGCAAAAGCAGGTGACAGGTTTGGGTGGACACTGTGCACCATACACATGGGTGACTAAGAGGAAATAAGGAGCAGATGAGCAGGGTGGGTGTGGAGATCAGGTGACTATTTTATTTCAAGGCCAGTCGGGACCACAAGACCACAACCACAAAGTTCTTCTAACGAATCAAACTCAGTATTTCATGAAGCAGGTCATTAGAACTAGTTCAGTTTTGGGACTGTGAACTAAAGTCTAAGAATAAATATGTGTTCTGAGTTTGTCGACGAAGAAAGTGTTATTAACCACCCAGCCAAATTTGAACGATTAAAAATATTAGGTGTCAAAATCGGATAAAAATGAGCATCACTCTCAGCTCCAGGAATGTGGCGGCGTGTCCTCTGAATGTGCTGACGCCACGCCCACGTGGGAGCCGTCAAGCAGCCTGAAATGTGTCCGATGAGTTCAGAAAATGACGTGACGAATCACCTTAACAACTCTCTCATCCACTGAATTTATAAGTCCACGTACAGGACGCCAGAATCACCTCCCAGAGCTGCTGTTTTGACCCTCGTAGAGCTTTCTCTTAAGGATGCTGCACAGGTTCTGGTCAGGGGATGATGGTGGCCACATCATGATTTTTTTTCCCTCCCTTTATGTCCAAAGCAGCCAGAACATTTTTATACCATGGCAGGAAACAGGCAGTTAGGAACTCCACATATTTTGTTGAGGTCATTTTGACTCCTTCAGGCACCTTAAAGGGGCCTACCAACTCATCTCCTATGATTCCAGCCCAAAATATCACACCATCTCCTTGCTGGGACACGGTGGCCATCCACCAACCATCCAGAACTCCATCCATCTGGCCCATCCAGTCTAGCACAGCACTGATCAGTCAATAAAACTGTTGAAGATTAGTCATCATGTATTTCTGAGCCCACCGCAGTCGTTTTTCCTCGTGGGAATTGTTTAAGGGTGGCCAAATCTGCACTCTGAATCAGACACAAACCTTCTCGCAGTACTTTTTTGTGAAATATCCTGTGTTGTCATACATTTTGCAAGATACTGCGCTGTTTCACACTTTTTATCTGCAGGGAGGTCTCTCTCCTTTTTCCATATTGCATAAAACCTGTGACTTGCTTAATAATGTGGAACAACCGCCTTTAGTAGTTTCCTGTTAATTAGGCTCACTTGGCAAACAAATGACCAAACCTATCCGAGACTGATGTCAGTGTCATCTAAACAGACAGGGGAAGACGCACAATTGAAAACTTTCGTTGGAAAAAACTACATCAAATGTTTATTTAACTTACTGTGATGGGAGATAAAACTTCAAATGAAACCAATAACATTTCTAATTTAGATTTTTTATCACTATTAATGGCTGTCACTTCCCTCTTTCATGCAAACTCCTAGAAAGTGAGCCTGTCTGGGAGGAGACGCCTGTAATAATTTGATTTCCTAAATGTCAAAGAGTTCGTCTGCAATACAGCGTCCAAAAGAAAACACACAGCAGGAAGTCCTCAACAAGGAAATACTCCACAAGTCTGTACATCCTGAAAAACGCTTACCGAGAAGGCAGCGCGGCGAGTGTCTCACCCAAAGAGACCCCTCAAAGTCTCTGTCCCGACACACTCTAGCCTTGGTTTTGTCTCAGTCCCACTACACTCTGGTCTTGGTCTTGGTTTAGCTGGTCTTGTCTACAACACCATGACACTTCTCAAACTTCTCTTGGTTCTCCAGCCATGCGTAGATCGTACTCATCATGGCGTCCATGTCCAGAGCAGTAATGCTAATGCTTAAAGTGTGTTGGTGAGGGTGGTTTTCCCTTTACTGGTTACGCCGTGATTGCCCCCATATTTGATGGAAACGATGACTAGGACTCTCGCTTCAGACATTTCAGCGTCAGTCGAGGAAGCATGGATGGAGTCTACAGTCTGCATGAATGCTTGATACAAACATTGTATGTCTGTACACTGCCAGAACAAAAGGATGATTATGTTCTCCGAGTGCAGCACCCTACACAACCTTACAAACACTCGATTACCATGGCAAAGTTCAGCCTCCTAAAATACTACCAATACTACCAACTGTTACCAACTGCCAACAACTTACAGAGCTGTTTGTCGCAGCTAAAAATGAAAGTACTCATTATGCGAAATGGCCCATTTCACAAACAGATACTGGATCATAGCTGGTTAAACATTAATGTGTTCATCACTTCCACCTTTATTAGCCAGTTGCGGCTGGTAACTACTTTTAATTATTTTATATGCTGCTGAATGTATGTATGGAAGAAACACTGTAGTATTGCTACGCCTGAATACTTCTTCCACCACCTCTGACCTGGCTCCACGACATACCTCCATTACAGCCTATGAAACAGCTACAGTTCCTTACAGTACACTGTGTTCTCTGCATATTAACTAACCATAGTTGTTGCAACATTAAACACTGATGCAATGGGATGTTTGACATGTTTTATTTATTCATTGAACACTCACTCTGGGAACTTTACACAATTCTTTCTATACTATCTTAAAATACTAAAAAAAAATTTAAGTGATTTTTAATAGATTTAAGGATCTCCTTTTCTGGTGTCGTTTAGCTCAGTCGATAGAGCATCCGACCCCATGCACAAAGGCTCGGTCCTTGCCGCGGGGGCCCAGGGTTCGAATCCGACCTGTGGCTCTTTCTCGCATGTCATTCCCCATCTCTCTCTCTCTCTCCCCACATTCCTGTCATTCTTCAGCTGTCTCTATCAAATAAAGGCCAAAAAAATATCTTAAAATAAAAAAAGGATCTCCTTTTCTAGTATTGCAAGAGAAAAAACTGAATAGTAGAGTTTCATGTTGGATCTGCTTGTGTGTAACTGATATCAACAGACTTATTTTGGGTGGATTGTCTCAGCTGGTGTGGCCAGGTCTGATTGTGGAAGTCACTTTCAGCTGGTCTTTGAACTCATCATTCATGTCTGTGAGCCAAATAAACTTTTTCTGATCACGGTGTACAATAAAAACATAGTTCTGCTCTACTGAGGGGAGCGGCAGCTTTAACAGGTCACTTGCATGTTACATTTTCTCTGTCACGTTTCCCAGCTAGTGGTAGACAAAAAATGAAAACTACATCACGAATATTTGGTGAGAACAGCTTTACAATAGTTTCAAGAAGAGACCACTTCCCCTGATTTCGCTTCATCTCGGCTTGATTTGACTGATCTACGTGAGGTCAAACATGTCTCCTGGTCAAACACAGTTTGACCACTTTCTCTTTTACTTGATTCCGTCAATGACAAAATTCAACACATCACAGTCAACACGCTGTGAAACTGACACAGTTTGGTCTGTAAATTAAGTTTAGAATTGTGATTAAAACGTTACGTAACGGGAACCGAGAAGGGAACAATCGAAAGTGTTGGAAAACAAAGCACGGCTGTGACATATTAGTCTTGTGTAAAATATTAACTTGACACTGACCCGACATTAGCAAGGGTTCATTTCATGCTGTGCAACAGCTGATGAGGGTGCAGATGAGGGTGCAGATGAGGGTGTACAGTAGATGAGGGTGCAGCAACCGACTATGATGAACAGACCAATGAGGATGTAGACCAAGGTGGTGACCCAGAAGGCAAACAGGTACAGTACCATGTCACAGTAGGGATCCACATTTGTTGTGCTCTTGTCGAAGTTGGGCTTGTAAATGGAGTAGATCCACACGTTACCTAGGCAAAAAAAGAAAGCGGCTGTGAAATAAACTGCAGTTCCTCGAGCGGCCACTTGAGGCTGGCTGCAGAACAAGTCAGGCTAGTGAAGCTGCATGACGATGGCTTACAGCAGTGAGGTTTACAACCTCAGGGGTTAGTGTGCAGCAGTGTTGATTTAAAAAAAAATCTCAAGCAGACATAGATGGACATCTAGTGGTTCAGACATGTAACTCCAGTGTGCTGATTCTCAGCCTGGAGAACCTCAGAATGGAGGTAAAGAGTGATATTTCCTCGATCGAGGATACTGATCTCTTAAATCAGGATACTTGTAGTGCGCAATCACACTCTGACCTCAGCTACTTATCAAAGAAAAAAAGCAGACTGTGTGTTTTAAAGTTAAATCAGCTCCATCAAAAAAAAATCCTTACCCTGTCCTGCGATAAATTCTGCGCTCGTGATGTTGATTCAGCTGCGTGATCGTTTTGGAAAGCTGTAGTTTGTGGTGTGGATGAACTGTATTGCTTCATACCGAGAGGTGTTAATAATTAATCTGTGTGAATTTATGATAGTGGTTTGACTGCTGGTCAGATTTCCATTTGAGGTATCCCAACTGACACACCTGCTAATCAGAAGCAAGTATTTACTTGTGCTGTGGTACGTCAAACAGGCCAAACTATCGCCATCGCCAAGGTGCGATCTCGCCTAGTCTGGTCATGCTTCTCCTCCTCCTCCATGTTTTAACTCACCAGCAATAAACCAGCAGAAGAGGAAGCAAGTTATCAACGAGTTCCAGGTGGCGCAGATTCGACTGAGCGGGTTGGTGGATCCGTCTTTGGGCTCTTGGGCGCACGGCAAGCAGGAGAGCAGCGCCAGCACCAGGCTGAAGACCCCCATCACGATCAAATAGATGGGGATGTAGCGCTGCCGTGGACAGTCATTCAGATACACTGCACCTGTAAGGGGAAAGGTGATGGCAGGGGATGAGGGGTGTCATATTTTTTTACAATATACGTGAATACAATGTCTGTAAACCTGCATCACGCACTCACCAATTGCAATCTCGGCAATGGGCATGACACAAAGAAAAATCTTTGAACATGCTGCGAGAAGAAAGAATATATTTAGACGAGACATTTTGCAAACTTAATCTGAACCCCAAACTTTGACAGTGTGAACTGTGAACCTGACGGTCAGTTAAATCTCACCTAGTATCGGCGTTGGGGGTTGGGGACGGTTGTTGATGCGTCGAACTAGCCACGTGTTTGACATTATTGGTAATGAGGTCTGTAACCTACAGAGGAAGATAAAGATAGAGAAAGAGAGTTAAAAATTAAAAGTCTGCACGCTGAAGGCTTTATCAGCCAGGAGGCGAGAAAAAAAGTGCAAAAAGGTTTTGAGTGTTTAAACCTGAGACAGCTAAAACATCTCAAATATTTCCTACAGGGAAGATGATCCTCGATACCTCGTCCAATACCGCGGCAAAAAGAAAAAAGCCTTTGGCACACATGATGGGAATAAGTTTTTCTTTTTCAAATGAACAACCTGCACACAGTACAGAAAAACTCACCGAACACATGCAGCTGCACAGCAGTTTCCCACAGAACGTGTAACATAATTCGAATAGTTATTTATTTTAGGTATTTACTTACAAACTACTTTAACCTGCTCAACCTATTTTTTTTTTTTTCTTTTGTCACTTTAACACGCTGTTTTCTGACATTTTATAGACAAAGAACTCCATCGGGGTTCCCACTCTTTCTTTTTCTGACAATATGGGACGGCACATGCTCACAAAAACTTAGCTTTTGGTAGCATTTGCTCCTGACTGTTCACTGTGAAAGGCCCATTACATTAAATTTCCTTTTGAGTCTCAAACAAAGAAATCAGTACGTGGTCCGGTACTGTAATAATCATGTTCAAATCAAGTAGAAGTTATCTGAGTTTACAGAAAATAAATCTTCTCTTAGCCCGTTACAAGAAATAGAAAGTGAAAGTGTTCACTGCACATAAAATTTACGTTGCTGTGCATGTATTTAACAACCACAACAACAAATTTAAATGTGATCATCTATAGGCTCCATACGTGTAGATCTGTCCATCTACAGCATTTCCACTGCTCCAGCACTGGACAAAATGAACTCAATGCCAAAACAATCAATGCAAGTCCATGTCAATGAAAGCTGAAACGATAAGAGAGTGTTTTTCTGTTCCACTACACCTACTGTACTTTGAAATATTATACCACACTCCTTCTGTCCATTTTCCAGGACACATGGGAACCCTGTTCATTACCAAACCATTAGCTGCGTAATCAGTAAGGACAATAAATAAGAAAATAGTTGCACAATCCCAATCGTAATAAATCTTTCAACACATGAACATTATAACGCTGGACTTGTGTGTTTGTGCTTGTGATTCTTTCTCGACTAATGGCTAAATAGTTGACTCATGGCAGATAATTATTAAAGGGTCACTGATTTTACACATTAAAGTCTGTTTACATGCATTAGGGGAGTAACGTTGTATGAAGCTTTTTGGGGCTCCAGAGAGAGCTGTTTAAAACTTGATGAACTGCCTCAAGTGATGTCACCTGAGTCAGAGTCGGTCGGGCTGCGACAATCACCACATGACTGCACATATGCAATACCACGACCATGCGATGCTGACCAAGGAGACATAACCACAGTTTTTTGCTATGGTACATCACATGTTACTCTAATGCACAACCTGTTGTCTGCAGTTCCTCAAACGTCCACTTGAGGCTGGCTACAAAACAAGTGAGTCTCCATAAGTCCCCATGTTAAAATGTCCAACTTCACAGCAGAAATAAACATGTTTACAGCCTGGTA
Organism: Protonibea diacanthus; assembly: GCA_028641955.1. NCBI lineage: Eukaryota > Metazoa > Chordata > Actinopteri > Sciaenidae > Protonibea > Protonibea diacanthus. The sequence continues at coordinate 7,396,121 of CM053998.1, forward strand.
CAAAAAACAGTTTTGGCCTCTATAGCTAATTTCTCCGTTCATGACAACTGTACTGAGGGTGAATTTATATATAACTCACCTGTTCAAATTATATTAAGGCTTAAAGCTATGCATACATAACAGTGTGGCCGGTTTGACTGACAGCTGGATGCTGTTACAGATGGTTTGTTTGAACACCGAGGCAGGATTCAGCCCACCTCAGGTCTGCTGATGATCCACGTCTTTGCCGATCTTTAAATTTTGGAACAACAACCTATACTCGGCACAAACTGGTGATATCATCTTTAATTTACTACATTTCCCATGAACCTCGACGAACCTCTTGATGCTCACTTTGACTGAGGGCTTTCCTCTGAAAGTGTTAGGTCTCGAGCTGAAGCCACGGTAACCCTGATGCCATCTCAAAGACATTATCGGGGATATTCTTTAAATTATTTTCGACAGCTGGAGTCACATGACAGCCACATGACAACTAAACAGCTATACAGCAGTTTACAGGAGCGATACTCCCACATGAGAAGTCTGTGGAGTTTCCCTTTAAGGTATTTAGGGAAATTACCAACGTTTAAGAGTCCTGCGTTTGAATGTTGAAGACTCTGTGAGTTTTTAAGCACCAGGAATGAAACACAAACACCTCGTACATGCATGCGGCCACTCATTAGGGGTGATTGAATCACTTGAACCACGATACATCCCATCCCTAAATTCAATTTAGTTTGAATGCAGCGGCTGAAAATATGATTACAGAGGACGTGGTGACGTGTTGCATTCTACAGTGTAGATCTGTGACACAATTTCTGTCCGCACACTACACTTAACATAGCAGCAAAGAGGTGTGACAGCATTCCTAACAAACCCAGTTAAACTGAAACAACAGGAACAGAGAGGAGGAAAAGACAACCTGTAAACCTGACAAATGAAACACAAATAGACATTCAAGAAATTAACATGTGGGGCTGAAACATGGACTGATTTGGTGCCTTTTTAAATGATTCTGGTCAAATTTATTCCTAATAATAACAAACTCAAACATACATATGGTGGGAAAAAATTGACTTTTCTCTGTAAAGTTTCGAAATCAACACTCACATTTTATGAGTCATGAATCTGACTCACATGGTGATCAAATGCTGTCAGACCAGTAAACCTCGCCTTTTATTTATAGCTTTCCACAAACTCCTCCAACCACGCCTCGGTACCATACCGACACAAAGTCAACTTCTGGTGTCTGATAACGGGTTAGATCCACAAACACACCCGCACAGAGTCCCTGCACACTGTCAAAACATCTGTTCACTGCGTGAAAATGGAACACATTTAAACCCCGACACTTACCTTGCTTTACCTTTCCTCTGTCCGTCGCTGCTGTCAGCCTCTGACCTGCAGACAGCCGCGCCTCGGAGATGCCAACCCTCCGCGCATGCCCAGAGAGGCGTACACGCTGTCAGCTGATTGTAAACGAAACTTTTGGCAAAAAAAAAAAAAAAAAAAAGTTTTCAGATTTTTGCAGCAACACGATAACACGGTGTAGAAATACTCAAGCCAAGCTACGCCTTATGTCAAAAGTCACGTAATCATACTTAATCCACAAAAAGTAAACTTTATAAACAGACACATTTATTATGAATTTAACCAAGAGATCAATAAAAATGTAACTTTATCCATCATAACATATCATAAATTAATTCTTGATGACATTATGTGTTATTAATATTAATCTACAAAGTATGTAATGAAGTCAAAAAGTACAATATTTGTATCTGAGTTGTTGCAAACAGTGAAAATACTCAAACCTCAAACCTTTACAGGCGGAAACATGTATATTTCTTTACATTTCTTCACTTTCGGTTCATTTTAAAACACCAAATTACTGCAATATTGTACTTTTTTTTATTTATTTACCTGAAGTCCAACCTGTGGCTTGTGACCCCCCCAAAGAGTTCCTCAAGAGGATTTAAGGGGCATGGCATAAAAATACTCATACATGTCTCTCTATGTAGGTTTATTTTTCCTGAAGTTTCTCTCAGCTTTACTTTATTTCTTATTAAATACCAACTATTTTTTTCATTTTGGGGCATCTAATGTAAAAATCATTTGAATAAAAGTTTATGTTATGTTATGTGTTATGTGTTTTTGTAGAATTAAAGAAAAAAAAGGTGCAAATTCTATGACTAAACTAATTACTACCTATTAAAGTAACAAAGTTTTGAAATCTAGGCTCGCTCTGTCAACTGTCAACGCTGTAAACATTAAGTGTAATGAAATACAAACAGAACAGACTGATGCACGAAAACACTGCAAATGCAGGTGGTTGTTTGAGATCCTTCTCTTTTAAAAGCAGCACTCAAATAAAACTGGCTCAGTCTCGTGATAAGCAAATAGGAACAGATAACGGGTGAATGAACCTTTGCTTTTTATCTTATGTTTGTGTGATTTGCATTGAAATGGGCGTGGTCTTAACTGTGCCAACACACACAGCAGTTTCCTGAGAGAGCTATGACAGTGCACATTGATGAAATTAAAAATATGAAACACATTTTTGTTCTTTTATCGTCTTTTTTTTTCTTGCACAATATCCCAGAATGCAACACATCTGTGTTTGCATTGCTGTCTATGCTCTGGGTGCACTTCACTAGTTAGTGCACATTTGTTATTCTTCTCTGATCATTTGAAGATATGAGGCCATATTGAATAAACACGCTTGTGCAAACCTGTCATGTTGCAACAAATCGCTCTTGGCTGAATGTTAAAGTGAAAGTATTTCTTAAAAATAACTAAATGTGTGGGGTTCTGTGAAACTAAGCAGCAACCTCTGTGGCTGGGTGTTTACAAAAAACAGTTTTGGTCTCTATAGCTAATCAGTCTGAACTGATTTAAATATTATGTGATATTTAGTTAAAAAATAAAATAAAACAATGATAATAATGAAAACACTCACACAATGTTGATTATTTAATCGTAAGAAAATGCAAACGTACTGTAAATAATAGCAAAAATTACAATTTTAAAGACAGCAACAACAACAATAGCAAGAAAACACATATGACAATAACAGTAATAATATTATAATAAATATAATAACACACAAAACACATATTTTGGCAGCAGTTTAAGTTGTTTTTAATGTACTGCTGGACGACTCACCTGCATATCTGACCAGCAGATCACCACAGAACCTTTTTAAATAACACAAACTTTACTTAGTTGCTCAGTTTTAGTTAAATACACAGATAAATGCAAAATTTGTGAATGCAACTGTAGCACCTTTATTTGTCCATCATGCCATGGTTTGATAGTTGCCAAGGTGACCAGATCATGCTGTCACAAGTCTGTGAGGCAGACGCTGGAGGACGTCTCAACGTAGATGCTCCGTGGGTATCCTGAAGAGGATTGGCCACCTCGTAGATCGATCACATAGCTCCGACTCCTCTCGGACTCTGATGTTTTGAGTCGAGCCTCGCCGAGCACCGAGTCCCACAGCCGACCTCGGCTCCACAACTGCACAGAACAGGATGTAGACCAGCACTGAGCGTGTGTGTGCATCATCTGTGTGTGTGTGAGAGAGGGGATATGAATGTGTCAAACCTCAATAGAGATGTGCGTGTTGGGGTATCTCCTGTAGAAGATGGTTCTGAGGTTGAACTCAGGGTTGCCATCCGCCTTGAAAACCCGCGTCCTGATGGTGTCATTCTCACAGCGGACTACGGCGTAAACATCTGGAGCTGTGGTTCATAACAGACAAGACAACAAAGTGTAAATTAGAAACCAGAGAACAACTACTCAGATAGCTGTTGCTAGTTACTTTTCAGATTAATGCTTACATAGAAAAGCACATCATCAGCATATAATGTATAATTTGTTAAGGATTAAACCAGTCTAAGAGTTGTTGATGACACTTTTCCACCTTTAAACATTTTTAATGTTCCAGTTTGAATCCCAAACAGATCAAATTGTAATAATATTTCAGATTTAAAAACACAGTATTTCACGAAAAATCAAACATTTCCAAAATTTCTGTTGCAGAACTTTGTTTTATCGTCTTTCCCGTGAACCTTTGGTTTGGAAGAACTGGACTAACTCATCTCTGTTTGACAGTTAAAGTAGCTAATTTGTCTGTTCTGGAGGACTGTAGAAACATGGCGGTTCACCATAGCAGACTCTGTGGAAGAGGACCAATAATGTCTGTAAATTTTGGTAACTGGTATTGTGTCCACAGATATGTGTTGTTGTGCTATAAGCCACCTTTCTGTTTGGGAGGGCTGAGTCCTGATGCTCTGCGGAGGTGGACTGTGGTCACCACAGTGGGTTGAGGTAGATAACACTGGAAGACAGAGGGACACGGCAAATCCTCCCTCAGTTCCCTACACAACAATAAGAAACCTTGTTATTTATATATACATATATATTTTCCAATTTTATGAGCAAAAGAGGCTTTTTTGTCATTATCAAACACACCGTCACACACCTGAGTCTGACATGGGAATGGGAGAAGAGGCGTAGGAGGAAGTTTCCTGTGGCGCCTGGAAGAAACGTGGTGGGCAGCACGACATAGCGCCCTGGGGAAAGAGTCCCCCTCAGCGTCACACTGCGGGAGTCCATGTAGACTGAGCTGGCCGCCTGCTCCACCACGCACTGCACCCGACTGCAGCGGTTCACCTCCACCTGGGATACGACAAAGCAGTGGAAATGTTTTGGGTTTTTTTTAGTGTGAACTGAAAAAGGTGTGTGTTCACATTTGGGTGATTTGGGTGCTCACCTTCAGCACCTCAAAGCCAATAGGCAGGTTTTCTCCTCCTCCGTCTTTCCTCCGTATTCTCCTGTCCTCCTGCTGCAGACAGATCAGCACCTCCTCCTCTTTGTCCCTCACGTCAAACATGAACTAGAGACCCAAAAAGTATGTTAGAAGTCTTGCACTAATTGAAATACTTTCAGTTTCCACTTCAGTGTTACCTGTGGATTGTGCAGGAAAGTGTCTCTGTGGTTGATGCATCCTCCACATCGGCTCCTCTTATCCATCTGCGCCTCCCATCCTCCCACCTCTCCACCTTCATCTTCCTTTGTCGCTTTTTTCACAGCCTTATCTTGCTCACATCTTCTTCCTCCTCTTTGCTGACTCTCCCCAAGCCTGGCCTCCTTCCGGTTACCTCGTTGCTTGGTCCCCCCAGGTTTGACATTGTTCCTCCCCAAGCTCAGAGTGTGGTTGCTGTGGAGGACAGTGGTGGGCGGAGGGCTTCCTAGGGAGGTGGGAGCCGGAGCCCACTCCCCATAGTGGCGCACCTCCTTCCAGTGAGAGCTTGGCCACAAAAGATTCCTCTCCACTAGCCGGCACACCACCACATCTGTGAAGTAGTGACAGAAATCCTTGAAATCCATCCTGAGGAAACAAAGATATGCACATTTATAAATCATGCTACTTTGATGTATTATTTTATGGGTACACCAGAAAAACCAACAGCCAACCAATAATAGAGAATAAAAACCTACCAAAACTCCCCAACGTCTCGAACATTGAGACCCATCTTCTCTCTCTCTGCACGACTTATCTGCTGCCACTGCTGCGACCTACAGGGGGCGTGCAACGACAATAATGTTAAAGGCAACAGGAAGACGGTCCAACCACTGGAAATGACATATGAAATATACAAGCAATGTTTTCACTTCTGGAAAGCTTTATAGGTCCATTTTGGCCTTTTTCTCAGAGTTTCTCAGACTTTCATGATGTAAATGGCAGATGTCTCCTCGTAAAACAATTCCAAAACTATTGTAAAATGTCACAAATTCTCCAAAAAAAAGTTGCAGTGGCACTATAAAATGTTGTAAAACAGGCTGACACTGTTAAATGTCAGCAGAGGCTTTATTCCCACAGCTCCAGCAAAATGTATGATGTACTCAGCAGTCAGACATGTGGCAGGTGAAGCCGGCACAGAGTTCAAAGTACCCTCACCCCTGACTCCAGGCACCCGTCCAGTCCGTGGTCCCCCATGGGTTTCTCATGCGCACCATGAAGAGTCGGGTCATCCCGCCCGTCTGCAGTAGCTTTTCCGTCAGCCTCACCTTCCTCACCGCTGTGATCCCGTAGGCGTGACCTCGCACCAGCCCACAGTCCAACACCGACTCCACTGTTTCCCCCTCTGCTGGCTGAGAAATGCAAACTGTGGCCCACTGAACCTTTCTAACATATTGTGCATCTGTTTTGTTTTAAGTTACTCAGAGATTTGAGGCTCTACCCGTATGGAGCAGGTGATGAGGGCTTTGCGTTCGTGGGCTTTAGTCAGCGTCTGGAAAAACACCCTCCTCTGGTCGCTGTGTAGGCTGAGAGCCTCACGATCCAGGCTGAGGGGCTCCGAAACCCCACCGGTGAAGTCGATCAGTGCCTCTGTAGTGTTTCCTCCTTCCAGGGCCTCATAGCAACCGTTTAGCCTGGAGAGAAATCAGATGGACTGACTGACAAGGTGATTAATGGCTTCTCCATTTTCCATGGGTGTTTGTTTTCAAGAGAAACAAATAGCCTCAAACTAGAACAATTTTAAAATAACATTTTTGTGTTTGCTGTTTGATGCACGTCCCGTTAGGTGTTTGCACTGCTTAGGGAGTAATGCATTTTTGCTACAACCCTTTCCCCAGCCAAGAACGTCAATATCGGACCGCTAAATCCTGGATATTGTTCACAGATGGTGGTTTTGCCAATGCCAACCACTTTCTAAATTCTTGCTTTTTACATAACATTGCATGGTTAAGGTTTGGAAAAGATTGTTGCTATAACTAATAAACTAGGGGTGTGTTTAGGGTAAGGCAACATTTAGTTACTGTAAGTGCCAGAAAAGATTGTGGACTACTCGTTTCACGTCCATCAATCATCCCAACCTCCACACCTTTCTTTTCAACCAATAACATTCACCACCCACAACCTCCTGAACTGGCATTGAAAAAAGGTACCAGATAACCAAATGGCCCTGGTGCCCTTACTTGGCATAGGCCTTCTCCAACAGGGCGCTCCAAAACTCTCGTGGTGTCGCTGAGCGGCAGAAGAGCAACACTCCATCCTTGTTGACCGGCAGACGGTCATCTACAACGACATCCATCCATCGGCCGAGTCGCCAGAACCGGAAATGGAAGATTCCTGCGTACAGATCAGGATGCTTTGGATTCCACTCCTGTTCGACGTGGTCGGGGATCACCTGGAAGGAGGAGAGGGAGGAGATTAGATGAAGGAAGGAAAAGAGGATGGAAAGAATGAAGCAAGAGGGAACACATATACACCACCTTCTTCCAAAGAGATGGCTGAGACGCTAAGCAAGAAATGGCAGCCACCATCCAGCAGTTACCCAGACTGCCTTGGTGCAAGTCACGAGTGCTGATGCCATCAACAAACAGACGGGGGTCCTTACATATCTCCTGGGGATTGAACAGAAGAAAGAGACATTAAACTGCATTAACTGAACTTTTTTGGCCACTTGGAGTCAGCAACGGTTTCTTATTTACACATCGTACAGACAAGTAGCAACATTAGCATCTGTTTGAAGTTATGTTTCTGTCCAACTGACAAGATTTAGTCCACTATTTGGACTGCTTTTAGCTTTCTCTTGCTCTCCAGCCACTTCTGGGGAAAATATGTGGCCCTTCAGCTGGTGAATGAGCCGTACTAGATAGTCGTTTACTTACCGCCGTTTGGTGCCTAAAAACGGTGAAAGTGAACTAAAACAGAGGCAAAGTTGTGGGCCAGAAAACTGGTGCTAATTCTTTGTGGGTTTATCGCTGCAGTCATTTGATCCATTGTTAATATAAAAATATTGATTATCTAGTAGCTTTAAATAAACTCTGATTTCAGTAGTTAGTAGAGTCACTGTGTTTTACGAGGGCTGTGAGGTCATTCAGTCAGAGTGTCAGAGCACTGCTGAGGAGACAGATCCTGTCTGTGTGGACCTGTTGATCTCAGTTTGGACAGGGTCAGGTAACAGTAGAAGTGCCGCTGGACACACACACACACACATGCAAGAAAACACACACTCAGTGGTCGTAACCTCTTTAAGCGAAACTCTAGACATGATATGAACCGTCCAGGAGATGATATCAAGTTAATAACAAGTATGAGGCCACCTAGATCGTGCGGCAGACAGTAAATGGGAAGTTACAGAGTGACTGGATGTAGTTTCCGTGTGTGTGTCAGCAAAGAGAGGCGACAGATGTCACTCTACCTTCCGACTCCCTGTTGATACACGCTTAAAATACCTGAGTGGAGCATTAGGAACACAATACCATTAACCCTTTTTCTTCAGCTCTAAATCAGCTGATTTGTAGCCAGCAGGGTTTCATATTAAGAGCACACAAGACTCGGTCCATGTACTTTGAATGCAGGGCCTCTGCGGGACTTTAAATGTTTTTAAAATCATACTCAAGAAAGCTTTAAAAGGTATCATAGCATATCATAGTAGCATTTACAGAAGCCTTTATTATTTTTGAATATTTTTCCCACAGCAATAATACTAATAATACAAATTTTTTAAACAGGTTAATCAATCCAGACGGTGTTTGGATACTCTGCACCCATAAAACTCCACGATCTGATTTCTTTGAATGTATTCCATATTTAAAGACCTGGAGACAGAATCGTGCTCATTGCTGAAACTTTTATTTTTTTGGGGGGGGGTTGTTATATGTTTTAATGCTGTCTGTTTTATGCCGTATCTGTTTTACTTGTTCTCAGTTTGTGCTGCTGCCTGTCTTCACCAGGACTCACCAGAAGAAGAGATTTTTTTTTATCGCAATAGGACCTTTCCTCAATGAATAAAGTTTAAATAAAATTTTTTAAAAAACATTGGATCTTAATTGATAAATTGTTAGCTAGGAAGTAGAGATAAAAGTGTTATAATTGGAAGTCTTGTTGTCCCTACTGGTTTTCTGTAATTCTTTGACCAGCGTGACAGTGAAAACGGCGCTGAATAAAAAATATTTTGGCACTAAAAAGTTCTTAAAAAGTCTTTTAATTAGTTAATTAATTAGAGTTAATTTAGCTCATTTGGGGAAAAGCTTTTAGATTTTAACATGATGTCTCCAATTTTATACAAATTTATGTGATCTCTGACAAAAAAAGACACTTCCAAAAAAAAAAAAAAAAAAAAAATTGGAATTTTTGGAAAATTTGGAAAACCCTTTTGTAGTCACAATTTCTCAACACCTTTGTTTATACATGTATAATCCATTTCATTACAAGTCCCTGCACGGTTAAATATATATTTGTGGCTGGTAGACACTATACTGTACTAACACTATAAAAAATGTCACCTTGACTTTAACATCCTATTTTATTGCCTCCATTAAAGGCTGCTTGGCTTTGCTGTAGCTACAGTAAAACACCTATATTTATCCACAGCTACACCTATCTCAACGCTGTCTAAAAACACCTGGACTATTTAAATTGGCTGCTGTTTCTTCTAAACTCTATGCACACACATACACCAACAGAAATGTCCATCGGCAGCACGCGCCACTTGCTCCCTGAGGGCTCAGATTTCACTGCCTGACAACTCTCCTATAATAGAAAGTGCTTTAATTAACCCAATCTGATGGAAATGTAAGATGCTGAGCCGGGCCACTCGATTTAGATGTGTGAGGACAGGAGATATTTTTGTAAAAAAAATAACTCTTTGTTGTTGTTTGAGCTGGGAAAACGTGGCAACGCATCAAGAATACATAAATCTATTTAATATCACTCACCCTCGGCCTCTTCCAGGTCAGTCCCGGCGGGGGCTCCCTCTTGTAGAAGAGGGACTGGGCAGTGGGAGGGAACAGGGGATCCTTGAAGAGGCCACCTCGACGCAAGCAGGCCTGCTTCAGCTTGTGAAAGCTTTGACCCTGGAAATTGTGGACTTGTTCGGGCATGGTGGCTGGACAGGAGAGGCTTCAGGTGGAAAGAAGAAAAGATATGGGACAGATGAAATGGTCTCTCAGTCATGGAAAGGGTTACACTGACTGTATATTTAGTGGACTATAATTATAAAACAAACATTTAGTTTTCCTTGAGCAGTTTGATTTATTTAAGGCCGTATCAAACCCTCCATTTCAAATGAAAACAGCAACGTCTGACAGATTAACAAGTGGACAAAACATCTGTCAGCTGTGACAGGAACATTTTTTTGTGTGTGTGTGTGTAGTCTCCTCTGAGAGACATTCAAATATCTTCCATAGTCATAGTTTAGCTTCGCTGAAGGGAGTCATACAAACTTAAAGATCAGACAAAGGTCACACAACCACTCTGACTTTTCTTTGGCACAAAGGCAGCTGTTGTTCTCCAGCAAACACTGTACAAAGGTCTCCTTGTTTAAATGTTTAATTTCACATTCATACCTAACAAGCAAACACAATGGATGTCTTTGTTTACAGCGTTTATCCGAAGTTGTTTAAATCTGCTAACAATATTCTAGTGTCTGTTCAATGGTGGAATGTAACTCAAATACTCTACTTTGGTACAAAGTAATTGCACTTGAGTATTTCCATTTCAACTTAATACTACACCTTTTTAACTCCATTACATTTGTCCAACAGCTGAAGTTACATTTCAGATTTTTTTATACCCTTCCTATCTAGTGAAGACCATGTACATTTTTTTTTATTTTTTTCTGATCAACTGAAGGATTAAATGCTTAAAAAATCCAACTTCTTAAAATAAAACCTTTTGCATTAGTTTAGTTAACTTGGATTAGCTGGAAGATGAATCATCACAACGCTAAGACTGTTTTTCTCATGAAAAGTTGACTTTGACAATATACAAACATATAGTAACTGTCTATTCCTATTTCTGCAACACTATAAACATATGATGATCTTATAGACCATAATACATTGCTGTAGATTAAACTCCCGAACTGGCAGGATGTGTGTATGCATGTGTATTTGTGAACCTATCTAACTATGGACTTTTCTTAAGGTCCCCTGTTGGTCTGGTAATGTTTTTTGTATGTGTTTTTTTTTTTTTTTTTGCCAAGTGGGGACCTGCAGGTGTTGAAGAACATTCTCAGTAATGCCTCTGCTGGCTGCAGCAGAGAAGTTAACGAACCACGTCGTTTTTAACGCTCCCTGCAGAGGGGCCATTAAACAGGCCACTTTGTCAGGACACCAGTGTTTTCAAACATGATTTTTTATGTTTTTTTTGTAACAAAATATAAAGCATTGCTGGGTTACTCTGCATTAAAATAAAGGGGAACCCAGAATGCAGGAGAGAAATTTGTATTGTGAATGGTTTAACCATTTTTCAAGCGTGACACTGTATTAACATGAGGATCTATCCAGAAGGCATGGGAGTAATAAGTCCTTTCAAATATAAGAAATGAAAAAAACAGCATGACATTAGGTGTATGTGCGTGTGTGAGAGTGTGTTGGGAGGGTAGGTAAGGACAGCAGTAAGGTAATATTACTGATTTAGTCGTTGGTGATATGAACTGCTGGGATCAGCAGCGTGTGTGTATGTGGGCATCAACTGGTGTGTGTGTGACGGTGGGAGTATGCCAGGTGCCGTGTGTGCTGTGTGTGCTGTGTGTCCATGACGGGGTCAACTCAGGGCTTCGCTGTGCAGAGAGGAAAAACAGAGATGAGACCGTGCAGGTGCTTGGGTTTGCAGATGCCTCACAGGTCAGTGTCATCAATTATCAGCGAGGTTTTGTTTTACTTGTATCAGATTTATTCACAGAGACACATAAACAGGTGAGAAACATGTAAGTGAACGCAACACAAGCGCCATCAATCATGAATGATGGGTATGTAAATGTCAATAATATGTCATTTGATTTTGCTGTTTTTTTTTCGCGTTTTGACCACATCTAGCTGCGGAAATGTCTTTGAATGGACGTTTTTGGATTTGTTATTTTCGTTAAATTTCAGCTAACATGCCGACTTGATGTGACGTTGCTGTTTTAATTTTAGCTTGACATGATGTACGACCAGGCGCAGTAGATTCAAACATCTCTTTTCAATATGTGCAATAAAATCACTTAATTTTTCTCTAAAATGTGTAGATTTTTTTCCTTCTTGCTTTTACTTTAAACTTGAGCTTTTTTATATTCCCCTTTCTGTGTGATGACATCTGTGTTCTGCTGTAGAGCAAATCTCCCATGCAGGACAATAAAAACTGAACTAAACGTAAATACTATGTAGAAATAGAAGAACATCCTCACACACTCAGAAAGAAAATAATGTTTTTTTTTAAATAGTTCTGCAAGGAACCTTGTTATTTATGGGATGCTTCCTCGCAAACTCTATGAAGAAGAAGAAGTTCTTCATCTTTAATGGATATTTTTTGGTCAGAAAACAGTAAAAAACATATGTTGTTCTGTCTGACAAACAGTCCAGAACAGAATATTAAAAGTACGATAGTGTAAGAGTCAGAAAGGCAGCAAATTCTTACATCTACTAAACATTTCACGAACCAGTTTTTATACGGTTATGTAGCTTTTATAAAAAGAGAAGGACATTTCATTGCTGCGTAAAGCACTTGTCTGAGAAGCTTTAATCCACTCAGCTGTTAATGTATGATTAAAACGTGACACAACAATGACCGTAGTGGACATTCACAGCTATAAGCAAAGAAAGCATTAGCTTTAAAATACAACCCCAGCATGCACAAACATGACTGATATAAACATCCTCTGACAGTGTCAGACAACATCGGAGGCTTAGATATATTATTATCTCGTGTTAATCTGTATATTAAAAGAGCTGTCACCAGTTTATGATGTGACTGCTGCCTTTGAGTTATATATATATTTAGATTATAGCTTGAATCTTTAGTGCTGTTTTCATGTGAAGCTGCAGGATTAGAGGCATTAGACTGAGTGTTATGTTAGCTGCAGGTAAATCCCTTTACCTTAAAGTCAGACTAGAAGTTTATCCGCTCGCTTCCCTGAGATGAAACTTTTATTCCTTGAGCTCAGGCTTCGGATCCAGAACCTCCTTTGGTCATTTAGGGAATCCAAATCTTTCAGAGACAATCATGCACGCCCTGTTGTGACAAACAGTCGGCATCTGTCACCTCTTGTTCCCCTTTATCCCAGAGTCAGCTGTAATTAAAAGCCGACTCGCACTTTCTTCTTCTGTCCTCTGAGTCTGACGGGGGCGTTTGATTCATCTCCACTCCGTGTCATCCTAGAGATTTCGCCACACCTGCGGGGGGAAAAAAATAAACTATAATCAGACATACGTGAGAGCTGAAGAACTGATGCTGCGGGATAAAAGTGCAGCTTCATGTGAGCGCTGCCAGTTCCCTGACAACATCTCTTATGACTGAGTATCATATTGTGTGTGTGTGTGTGTGCCTCTAGAGTGGATACACGAGTGTGTGTGTGTGTCCATGTCCATACAGCCATGACACACACAGAGCAGGGTGACACTGCTGCAACCTATGTAACTTTATCTCCCTCCACACAGACAATAGACAGACACTCACCTTGCCAAGTGACATAACACACAATTACAGAAGCCTCCCAGCAGTCAAATACTTCAGTTAATGGAGTTACTCTTGAGTTTCAGACACGTTATCCTCTGACGCCCTGTGTGCAAACTGTTCTGCTGCTGGAGAACATAAAGAAACCTGTTTTCTAGCAGTGTTTGTGTGCCACTCACTTCTGCTCACGCTCTCCTCGTTGGCGAGTTTGTCTCCTTCTACTTCTCCTTCTTCTTCTTCTTCTTCTTCTCCTCGCCGTGGTATCTTGTCTTTTTTCTTATCTGTCCTCATATTATCATGGCCTTTGATTCCCTCTCTTCTCGTTTTCTATCTTATCTTTTTGGGTCTCTTCTCCTCTTCTCCTCTCTATCGTCTCTTCTGCAGACTCCTTGAGTATCTGTTGCTGTCGAGCGTGTTGCCCCTGACACCTGAGAAACCAAGAGCCAAGCCGCTTCTATTTTAACCACCTCACTGCCAAATATCAAGCTAATCCCCCCCCACCTCCTCCATTCCTGTGGGATCCACCTGAACTCAGCGCTGATGAAATGTGTGGTTTGGTTTTGTTAATAAATGAGACACAGTATATATATATATATATATATATATATATATATATATATATTTTTTTTTTTTTTTTATATTAGCCAAAATAAGTATTCAGCTCCTTCGTGTTATTAGGTACTAATACCACAGTGTGAAAATACTCTGCATGCCCCATACTACTATAAGTAAAAGTCCTGCATTCAAAACTTTACTCAAGTAAAAGTATGTAAGTACTGTCATAGACCGTCATGAGTAAAAGTACTCATGCTGCAGTAAGTGTCTGGATGTTTTCGGATTCATATCACTGTTAGATTAATGTCCAAGTATCATTTTACTGCTGTAAGGTTGAGCTCATTTTAACTGCTTTACATGCTGTTGGGGAGTTTAATCTACACCAGTTCATTTAGCTTGGATGTTTATCAGAAAAAATTTCATATTTTATGTAAATAGGTTTATATAATAAAACATTATATTACAGATTGCTGCCTTGTACATTTAGCTGAAATGTCAAGTGCTGATTTGTCCTTTTTAAAAATTTTGATATATTTATTTATTTTAAATTTACTGTCTGTCTGACAGCTTGTAAATATGTATATTCATACATGTGTGTATTTATATTAAATATTAATATATTTATATATTTTTTTATCAATATATATGTTCCTATATCATATTCTTGTATCCTTGAAGCAGGAACACAGTAAACGTGTCTCTATTTAAGAAGATAAGCCTTAATATAATTTGAACAGGTGAGTTCTATAGAAATTCACCCTCAGTACAGTTGTTATGAATGGGGAAATTATCTATAGAGACCAAAACTGTTTTTTGTACCAGGCTGTAAACATGTTTATTTCTGCTGTGAAGTTGGACATTTGAACATGGGGACTTATGGAGACTGACTCACTTCTGCAGCCAGCCTCATGTGGACGATTGAGGAACTGCAGTTTTTGGCACTTCAGCATTGCCATGTAAATGTGTACCTTTCATATAAAACACTAAAGAGTTGAAGTTATCTTCTATCGACAAGCTTCCCCTGAAATCGACCCAACGGGCATCTACTACCCTGGTCTGCTTGGACACCCCAGGCATGCGCAGTTGCGAATAACCATTATAAACGCCGATGTGGCTGCTGTGATGTTAAAGTTTTTTTAATCTGTCTTCAACAACAGACTGTTGAAATGAAACTTTCCACGCTGCTTTTCTTCAGCGCCTGTTGTTTAGTGACCGCGCACGGAGAAGACGAGAGGCTGCCCAACAAATGCGAAGGTGGGACGAGGACGCACCGGCTCACTTTAATTGTTATAAACTCTTTGACGTGTGCGTAAACAGTTTCTCTAAGTGTTTTTCCTCCTGCGTCTGTCAGTGTGTAAGTTTCTGACCGTGGAGCTGCAGGACGCTCTGGAGAAGACCGGTCGCTCCAAAGAGGTGCTGGAGGTTGGAGAGGTGTTGGACACGGGCAAGAGACGGAAAAAGATCGAGTACAACACCTCGTAAGTGACCCTGTGAGGGAGTATCGCTTTGACATGAAGATGAATGATGCAGGAAATCACACTCTGCATTGTTTAAACTGAGTTTCTGCGCCGTTTACAGGGAAACTCGGCTGACCGAGGCTGTGGACAACATATGTGAACGCATCCTGCAGTATAATGTCCATGCAGAGAGGCCTGGCAGCCTCAGATACGCCAAGGTGAAGTTTGTTTTTTTTTTTTACAGGTCTGCACCTGCAGCATTGCACAGGTTTTATGGCTGTATTTCATATAAAACTGAACAAGTGCACTCAATAATAATAATAATAATAACTTCATAAGCAGGCGTTACAGAGTGTTTTACACAGAAGCGGACCGATAGAAGACCACACAGGTTAAGATCAAGAAAAGAAACAGAAACAGAGCCATAAAAGAGCGATAAAAAAGAAAAATTAAAAACCAGTTATTCTTTGATGTCTGAAAGCTTTGCAATAAAGAATTTTAGAACAAATATATTAAACTCGGGGGCA
This sequence comes from Protonibea diacanthus, assembly GCA_028641955.1. Taxonomy (NCBI): domain Eukaryota; kingdom Metazoa; phylum Chordata; class Actinopteri; family Sciaenidae; genus Protonibea; species Protonibea diacanthus. Next base: position 7,412,092 of record CM053998.1, read on the forward strand.
TAAAAAGGGATGAAAAGATGATAACAGGCGAGTCAAAGGTAACTTGTTTCCCATCAGATACATACATACTATTCTGGCGTGCCACATATGGAGTTTACACAGAGTAAAGCATGTGTCTCCATAGACACAACAGATATGTACAGAGTCATTTAATGTGTGAACATGTTTGTAGACTAATGACCGGCTGTGAAACACTTTATACTGGAGATACATTGAATATGACCACATATCGACACAGCAGTTCAGTCAAATAACTCATGCTTGGGGGCGGTGTTTAGCTCAGTCGGTAGAGCAGCCGCCCCATATGTGAAGTCTTGCTGCGAGGGCACAGGTTCGAATCCTGATCCGTGTGGCCCTTTTTCCATCTCTCTCTCTCTCCCCACATGTCCTGTCACTCTTCAGCTGTCTCTGTCCAATAAAGCAAAAAGGCCAAAAAAAGATAATATTAATAATAAAAGAAAAGATCACCTACATATTGGACTCCTGTGCACTTTCCTTATTCCGACAAAGACAAATCTATCCCAGAACCTGTCCTCTTGTGATTTAACTGACAGCTAGCTGCTTTGTGTGTGTTTCAGGGCGCCAGTCAGACCATGACCACTCTGAAGAACCTGGTCCACAAGGGAGTTAAAGTGGACTTGGGTCTGCCGTTTGAACTGTGGGACGAACCCTCGGTGGAGGTGTCGGACATGAAGAAACAGGTAGGAGGATGTGTGTTCAACTTTTTTTTTTTTTTTTTTTTTTTAGTGTTTTTATTTTTTTGTATGCAAGTGCGTCAGCTCTGTAGGAGTGAGCGGACGTTTGAACGTTAAGAACGCGTGTGTTTGTCGTTCAGTGTGAGACCATGCTGGAGGAGTATGAGGAGGTCGTGGAGGACTGGTACTTCCATCATCAGGACAAGAGGCTGGAGAACTTCCTGTGTCAGAACCACGTCCTCAAAGAGTCAGAGCAAGGTAGGTGACCCAAGGAAAGCTGTTGAAAGCGGCGCTGTCTAAATTAAAGTGCGTTACCAGGAAATATAAGAAGTAAACGTCCAAAGTGAACTTCCCCCTTTCTGTTTTCTTTCTCTTCCTCCATCAGAATGTATGAAGGAGGTGTGGAAAGGAGACACGGGGACCAAAGGAGGAGCCGCGGAGGCAGGAAGCGACAGCACAGAAGAGGAAGGGAAAACGCATGACGCTGGAGAGCTGTGAGGAAAAACATCATCAGAAAGGGAAACGCAGGAAACAAAAAAGTAACCTCAACCTTCTCTTTTTTTTAGCATTTAGCGGGCAAGCTGCAAAGACATCGTGTGTTAGACACCAACACTATTCCTGGTGCCAAAACTAAAAAACTAGGGCTGCAACTGACGGTTATTTTTTTATTATCGATTATTCTGTCGATCATTTCCTCGATTTTAATCGAGTTGTTTGGTCCAGAAAAGTGACGTCTACAACAGTTTTAATGACTTTTAAGAAGCTGAAATGAGAGAATTTGGACTTTTTTTCTGGCTCAAAAATGATGAATTGATTATCAGAAGAGTTGACGGTTCATTTAATAGTTAGCTGATCACTGCAGCTCTACTTTAAACCTTTGCTTGGGTTTATAATGGGAGTTAATAATGAAGCTTTATAGATTTTAACACTAAATATCTCCTTATTTTTATATGAATGGTGGCAGCCTTTTTTTTAAGAACTGTTACACTTTTTAAAAACTATTTGGATGAAGATTTGAAGCCTTTGACATTAATATCAGAGACCTGTCCAGTGTTATGTTTCATGTCAACGCTGTTACATCTCTCCTTATAACGATAATACGGTACACATCAGTGTTTTTACCCAAGTTTGCGGTCTTTAAATGCAATATGTACAGTTTTTTCATGAATAAAATACTTTTTTTTATAACATTTTTGGATGTTTTCTGCATTTTGTTCCAGAAAAAATACCTTAAAGTGATGTGACGCTGCAGGTCACTAATAAAGGATGATTAGTTTCAGGTGCGTTCCTGCTAGCAGCCACTGAAGTTATCTGGAGTAGTTTTCAAAGCGACACCACCATGCCTCTTATTTCTGCCTACTTCACAGTTTCTCTCTATATTCTGTCTAAATTAGAGACGCGTCGATGCCACACTTATCAAACCGAACCTCTCTTTCTGTCTTTCTCTCAATTGGCCGAGCTTGAAAGAAACTCTCTGGATCAGACAAACAAACCAAACTCTCACTCCGGAGATCACAAGGTCGAGACCTTTGTGGTGAAATGTAACGAGGAAGGCGTTGAGGTTGTGATGAAAGCTTATCTGTTTGACCCCGGTCATCCTGTGGAGGCCAAGCACTTGAGGCTTGGATCTCCCGTCAGTGCTGCGCAACGTCACTGCACAGCCAGAGCGTCTGGAAATGGAGAGTACGTCATCAGGGCTCCTCTGACTGACTGTGGGGGTAAAGTGACGGTTGGTGGAGCTTCTTAATCATCAAAATATAACCTCGGTTTTTACTGTAGGGAAAGCAAACGTTGATATAAATGAGTGCCTGTGGATCATAGCTGCATAATGCTGCCACCTAGTGGTTTTAGTTTGACACTGCTGTGTGTAGTTTACCCAGAGTGCTGTGCTGTACGACAACCTGCTGCTGTACGCGCCTCCAGCATCACCCAGAGACTTGTTTCAGAGAGGAGCTGCTGTCCCACTTCACTGTAAATATGGAAGGTGCATTTACACACAAACTCTCTCGAGCTTCATACGTGTTGCTGACTATAGTTGGTAGAATAGCAAACACACCTTATTTATACAGCGCTTATCAAAACTGAAAGGTACAGAGTACTTGACAGGGAAAGAAGGACATAGAGTAGAGTAGGGAACAAATGTAAAACCTGCAAAGTAGAAGCTCAAAAACAAAGAAAAGGAAATTGGAAACGCTGATTTGGTTTCTTGGAGACTTCTCAAAGGGGCAGCAACAGGCATAAAACCTGTAATCATTTTTCTTCCTGTCTGTTCTGACCCTGAAGAAATCCGTTCTTAACAGAAGGAGGTCAAAGGGTGACTTTGAGACTTCTCTGGGGGGCAACGGCAAGAGTAAAAATTGCTGTTTAGTTATACATAACAGCAAGGCAGAGGCCAAAGGGCAACACAGACAAACGTTTGAAAGGGGGAAGGTGATTTCTGAACCAGCTGGTCTCCAGATAGTGAGCCATAGTGAAGGTGGAAAAGGTGTTTAAAGTTAAAGAAATGCGGTTGAAACCCTTTTTTAATTAACCAGTAAATTGGTCGTCTGTAGGTGGCCACTTAATTCAATAGTTTCTGTAATGGGAATGTTTATTCATGTGTTGCCTGATTATGAACCCCCTTCGCTTTGCAGGAGGTACGCAGTGAGCAGCAGGGCCTTGAAACCAACCTGGAGTCCCCTGATCTCCACCCAGTCAATGCATCTCAACCTGGACTTCCACCTCAGGCTCATGGCAGGTGAGTCGGACTCACAGATGCAAATTTCACAGACTAAATCTGTGAATTTCTCTGTGCACTGTGGCAAACTATTAAACTTCCACCCACTACATTCCTCAGACGACTGGAGCGGCGAGAGAAAGTCATCGGTTTACTTCCTGGGTGAAACGGTCAACATCGAGGCCTCTGTAGATCATCGTCATCTTCCTCTCCGCCTGCATGTGGACCGCTGTGTGGCCACTCTGACCTCTGATGTGAATTCTTACCCCAGATACCCCTTCATAGACCACCAGGGGTGAGTCTTTGCATCGTTAATGTCTGCAGTGGTTCCTCTGATTAATTTTCCAAATGAAAACGACTTCCTTTGAACACGTTTGTGGCCCACATTGCCGGTTTGAATCCCTCTGTGTTCTGTATCCTGTTATTATAAAATGCACCCAAATTACTGATCAAATACTGAGTGCCGGAGTTAAATCTGATAAGGATGCGTCTATATACTTTGCAGATGTTTCACAGACTCCAAGCTGAGCGGCTCCAGCTCCCGTTTCCTGCCCAGAGTCCAGAATCACCTCCTCCAGATTCAACTCCAACCTTTCCTCTTCCACCGCGACCACAGACACACTGTCAGCACTGATTTCACACGCTTTTACACGTATATCTACATCCACAGCGTAAAGAAGTGTGTGTTGTACTGTCTCCTGCAGATATATATAACATGTTACCTGGAAGCAGAGCCTGTTTCAAGCAAGGACCCCGTGAAAAGGGCTTGTTCTTTTACAGACGGGAGGTCGGTTTCAACTTCTGTTATATCCTCCTTCTGTCCGTCCAGCTTAAAAATGAATTAAATAATTTAAAAATAATTTCTTCTCCATCAGGTGGAGGTCAGTGGACGGTGACGACCGTGTCTGTGAGAGCTGCAGTGCCACGTCCAACCACAAGAGGACACCGAGGAGCAAAACAGAGCACAGACTAACCGGTACTGCATCAAATATCTGTACAGGTACTGAATACTGTGTTTGTGACAGGATAAAGTAACTCACCGTGATATTCTCGCCTCGCAGAGCTGCATGTGGAAACCAGGTTGGGTCCGATGATATTTCTAACCACAGTCAGAAAACATAAATATCTGGATTGAAGTAAACGATGAATAAAAATGGTGTTTAAGCGCCTGTGACATGCAAGAAAAACTTCATATAGCTTCATTTGTTTTGTTCAAATTCAGCAATATGACTTCACCATTTAAAACACACAAAATAAAAATAACAACAACAATAATAATAATGATAATCTTTAATTATACAGTTACAAATTGCTCGACGTGGTTGAACCAGGATGTGCCAAAGTGAGAGCACGTCATTTTGTATCATTGACACCACGTTGTTCTGTTAAACCAGCTTGTTAATGGTTTGTTTTAACCATATAGTAGTCTGTTAATATTCATCATTATGCAGATACAGACTATCCCGGGTCTGTTCGTTTTGGTTATATCTCACATTTCAGCAGCTTTGGTTAAAATAAATACAAGTACAGTTAAATTTAGTTTTATGTCTGGTCTCAATGAGTTGAACATTATTTTTGTTATTTATCACACCCACCAAACACCAACCACAAAAAAAAAAAAAAAAAAAAGAGGAAACGCCCCAACTACTTCCTGTATTCATACCCTGGATGATTAAGTTAATGTCTCTGGGTTATGTGGGCTCGAAGGTGAGTTTGTTTAAGAATTATTTAGGTCTATTTGTTAATTTATGTATGGTTACAATGTATGTTAAAGTTAAGTCATGCAAAAAGTGTGAAGTTAGTAAGAATACAAAATACACCAAAATAAAAAAAAGCAAATAAATTGGTGTGTTAGCACTACAGGCACGTGCAGAAGAGACACTCTTTGTAAAGTGCTGACCCAGAAAATAAGCGTCACCATTCATTTGTTTTATTTGCAGACTAAACCTGCAGATCCATCTGAAATATCCATGTGCCGTCTACATTTTATTTAATCCCAACAATGTAATGAAAGTCAGCTGGCTGCTTGAATACTTGCACACTCCGATCTTTATCTAATAATGAAAGAATAAATTGTTCCCAGCTGCAACGGCAACACATAAATCTCGAAAATATATTTAACAAATTCTGTGTTTTTGTAACTTTCTGAGCCTTTTTTTTCCCCAGACGCTGATTAATGAATCAGAAATGTGAAAAACAAATCCTGTCTGTCTGATCGCCTCCTTTAATCACGTTAGCTTTCATCTTTGCACGACAAACTGAATTTTAATTTTCACAGTCACGACCTGGATGCTCGGATCAGTCAAACGGGAGAAGTGTGTAACCACAAACTCAACTTGTTTTTCCATTTGTGGTTTATTTCTTCGACCTTGCGTAATAAAACTTTAAATATCTGTCAACGTCACTCTTGTGAAATGTATTACATTGCAGCTTATTACCAGACCAAAGACAGGATTTTATCACAGAGGCAGGTCAGTGAGTGTTGACGTTCATGCAGATTTTTCTTCCCTTTTTTTTTTTATCTTTTATTGCACAAAGTTTTCTTATATTAGACAAACCGCAGTCCCTCCAAAGAAAGCATCTACATCTGTAATCAGGTGCTCAGAGAAGAACAAAAAGCATAGCTGCTTTGATTTTTGTGGTTTTATTTAATTTGTAAAGGTCGATTACAGACACGACTTCCATGTAATTCGCAAACAGGTGGTCCCTGGCCTTTAGGCTACCAAATGCCTGTTGGATGGATTTCTAGCTGTTCCCCTTTGAGGACAACGTAGAAGGTAAAACACTCCTTTCTCTTGATTGCTGCTCCTTATATTCAGCAGGTTAACTCGGGGTTTATTGGTGAATTTTCCCTGACTGCAGAACAACGGTTCGCTCACATCCAGCACCTGTCAACACGGAGAGACAAAGCGAGGGAAAGTTGGAAAAACAAAAACACTGTATTTGGATTCATGGCAACCGGGATCATTTTCCACTCGGCTCCTTTTGCCAACCATGTTTGAGAGCCAAAGCTGTCAGTCAATATTGTTTTTTGTTTTTTTTCTAAAGACATATTTCTTGTTGTATTAAAACAAAAAAAAACGAAATCACAGTTACCAGAAAAGAAATGCTAAGTGTAGATTTTTGTGGAAGAACAATGCTTTTTTGTTTTTTTTAACGGCTAGAGGTGATCAAAGAGAAGCCTGTTGCATGCTCCAGGACAGTTCATATCATAAGTCCGTCCGTCATTTCCTTCCTCTCCAAACTGCTGTATACAGTGGAGAAGGTCAGAGGGGAGGGAAACATGATCGCCTTGAAGATCTGCTTAGACGGGGGGGGGGGGGGAGATCCCTGAAATGGACAGGACATGTGAGATACATCTCCAAGTTAATAGAGGATCCTCTTACACCGTGATATCCTGAAGCAAAACACACAGTGAATTGTGATAATTTCTTTACTCTAATGGTTTTTAAGACGATGCTGCTGCGCTAAAGGCCTGGTACAAACACCAGCTCGACCAGAGACCAGCGACTGTAACACAATGAGGGTCGAACCACTAAGTTCCTCCATGACCTTTGGCCCAATAGATCTAATTTATTCATTGATTTGTCGGTGATTGTGTGTAATTAAACATAAATCTGCATTCTCTTAGCAGATTACAAAACTCACGACAGAAGAGCACAAAAAGAAACACGCATAAAAACATACATTTAAATATGATGTATAATTCTCAGAGCTCCGATGTTCCTTTAGTATCCTGCAACAATGATGCTCAATTACTTTTTATACCCCCTAATTTTGGTTTGTTTGTACAAGGACCAACATGATTTAATGGCAATGTAATACTATCTTGGCTTCACACAGAGAAACAATTTAAAATGTGGCGTTAATTTGCAGAGCTTGTATTTAACGTTTCACCACACGTGTTTCTAAAAAAGTAAGATTTGGATTAAGAATTACGTCAAAAACAATTTGGTTAGGTTTGACAGAAAGTTTGTGCTCAGCTGTTTTTACACGTGTGTATTTAACAATGTCGTCAGCATACAATTAAACTTCCACATGGGACCCAACACTGATCCTTGAGGTACACCCATTTTTATTTTTTAGGTTAAGAGCTCATAAAAATTGGTTTAATTGGTATTAATATGCTTCTAAATTAATTTACTGTTTCCTTTTGATTTATTGTATTGAGGTAAAAGATTTAAGAAACATCAGTTCATGAATAATTTTCTTAAACTGTTATAAAACAACATTTCTGTATCTTGTCAGCTTTCTGTCATACCAAATCTCTCTTCATTATCAGTGTACATTAAAAGTAATCTGCCCTGGTTTAATGAAAATATGTGGAAACTCTGAAAGGAATTGGCTCTGAAATCTCTGAAATTTTTTTCAGGACCTTTGCAGTAAATCTTCTACAGGGTTAATTCTACTTGTAAAACATGCTACATATCATCGGATAGGATAGCACACCATCCCAAAACATACATTAAGGTATTCATGGTGTTTTTCGCTCACATAATAATTGAGAAATAAATAACTGTGGATGCAAATATAGCTAATTTCTACATATTATACCATCCCATTCAAGTACAATGCCATATTGTAGCACTTTAAGCATACCACAGCTAATCCATCAAATAGACGCCCATGTATTGTGAAATCTGCTCTTATTCTGTCATGGTGGCTTAATGTTGACGTTTATAATTACACCTCCATGGTATTTTGTTTATTGTGTTTTCAGTCTCTCAGCACACTCTTAGCCGCAGGGTGCAAACTTTGGCAGCAAAGCACCTGTCAAGGACCACCTGAAGTGTTTTTGTTAGGCAGTTAAACATTTTTTATATCGTTTTTAGGGATGATTTCTGTTATCACTTAGTACTTGTGTTATTTGAATCATTCATTAAATTGTACCCATTTAGTCTCGCCTCCATCTCAGCTCACTGAAACCTCTTGTGTCTTTGTGTGTTTATGCTGCCAAAGTGCAATATTGACGCATAAACGTGCTATTTCACCCCTCAATTTACTTTATTGCACTTGTCCTGCGTCCAAGGATAGCATTTCTTAACTGCGCTGTAACTACTAGACACACACACACACACACACGCGTGCACTTAAACACACACATACACACAAAGCACACCTGGGGAAACATTCCTCGAGGGAAGTCATCAATCAGTTTTATGGCTTTCTCTGGGAAAGTTTCCTCCTCTCCAATCAAGCGTCTTCCCTCCCTCTGCCCTCCTCCTCCTCCTCGATTCTCTTTCTTATATTTCCATCTGTATCAGTTTTGGTTCACATCTGAGAACGATCCACTCCAGCCAATTAACTTCAACCATTTTTCCTATTCCACCGAGGGATAATTGGAGCAAACTGGAGAGTGGGATCTTTGCCTGGACGATACGAGATAAGACTTTTGCAACCGGCTTTCCTTTGTGTCCTCAATTTGCCCGCCAGTGGTAATAAACCTGAAGGTGGAGGATATGCACGGTGTAAAGAGAAAAAAAAGTCTTAAACAAGCCGTGAGATGTTTAATTAGGTCTCGTAATTTTCTTTTAAAGAGAGGAAAACTTCCTTGAAAAGGAAAGAAAAAAAAATACCACTTGTCTCTAAAAGCAGATCAACCTGTTTAAGGAACTTTTCACCCTCAAGTGTGTTGACACCGGTATGTTTGATTTAGTGTTTTCACCAGGGCTTGTAACAACAAATACACTCAAACACTGTATTTTTAAGATAAATCATGATACTCGAGTAACTGTAATGTGTTACAAGTGGTGGGAAAAGATCCTTTACTTAAATGCCCTGAAAACCTGTTTCACCAATTAGCTTATTATGAGCTACAGGATGCCGCAAGAGCACAAGTCAGGACAGTTATTTAAACGGAGAGGTTTTTATATTTGTGTTTCTGTCTGGGCTCTTCACGCTGATTTGAAGTGGGTAGGTTTTCAAGCTGAGGTCATACAGTATACTTCATTAGCAACATTTGAACTGGGATTTGATTACAGATGTCACGTTGTTGCCCTCAGTCCTGATTAAGTTGCTTTTATAGAGTTAAACTCTTAATAAATGATTGCCTACATATGTATACACCCCCCCCCCAAACTACTTGAACTAAATTAGCAGCCATCAAACTTAAATAAAAGCAGAAATACACATCAAAATGTTTGAGTATTAAAAAGAAAAAGTACTAATTATTATTAATAGAATTACTATTACTAAGGCATTAACATGAAAGCAGCAGTTTAATGTTAAATGCATCTTGCTGGGTAGTTTAATCTGTAACTGTGTGTTATTTAACAAGCTGGCAGTGATGGAGGAAGTATCCTGAAAATACAAACATGTAAAAATACTTAAATACAAATAAAAGTCAGAGAAATATGGCAGAAAAAAACTGGCAGCTGTGGTTGCCAGAAGTTTACTGTAATACATACGGCAGAACGTTTTGGAATATTACGGTAAAAGGACATTAGTGCTGTTAATTTCACATTTAAAGTTGGAGTTTTGTTCCATATTTTACCGCATGAATACAACTTTATTCCATCATCAAAAGAAACACTGTGGTGCCCTACGACTGACAGGAAAATACCATATGACTGGCTTCTGAAATAAAAGTTTTGCCATGAAATGGTGTTTTACTGTATTATTAATATAAAATACTTTTACTACTAATACTACTATATTACTTTATAAATTCCCTTTAAATGCAGTATAAAATAAAAGTTTGGCCATGAAATATGACGTTAATATGATGTTTTTACAATGCCATGCAAGCAGATCATGATAAATTCTAGTAAACAAATGAAGACGTAGTATAAAGTGTAATATTTATCCTCTAAAAGAATAAAGTAGCGTAAAGTGGTAAAAACTGAAGTACCTCATATTTGTATTTTATTGTGGTGGAGGAGTAATTACACACTCTCAACGAGTTTCACAATAAAACGCTTCCTGTGTATCTAATGCTTTGAGAAATAAGTTGAGTTCAGTGAAAACATTATTCTAATACTTTATATAAGATCAGTTAGAAAACAAATTAGTTAACATCTCAAACCTGAAATCAACAAATGAATTGGAATATAAAAGATTATCAGGCAGTTTAACAACGTCTTTTATTGAGTATGATGGATATATTTTGCTATGTGAGCCAGTTTGGCGGAGGTGAGCTGTGCGTCAGGCAGGATGTGACTCCTTGGCTCACTCAGGTTACTATATGGAGAGGCGCACCTCCCAGCTGATCCCGTTAATTTATCTCCAACTCCCCTCCTCTCTCTTCCTCCTCCTCCTCCTCCTCCTCCTTCTCCCGCTCCACCACCAGTACCCGGCGTGTTGCCCCCTCTCGGTAGGTTTGTCTTCTCCTCTGCTCCTCCGCAGACGCGCTGGAGCTGGATGTTCGGACACTTGCTGCGCCTCTCTAAATGACCAGGAGCGAGGAGCGCAGGAGCAGTGAGGAGAAGGAGAATCAGTGGGACGCACATGGTGAGCTGAGATTTCATCTTTCCTCCTGCGAAATGTGCCTTCACTCCGGCGGTTGAGAGTTTGATCACGCGTGTTGGAGTCGCGCGTAAAGAGGGTGTGATCTTGTATTTTTTTTTTTGTCACTGTGATAGAGAGCGAGGATAAGACTGAAATTTATCTGCAAAATGTGAAATAAAAAAAGCAAAAGGAGAGCATTTATCATCGCGTTATGTTTTCTGGCCTGAGATTTAATCTAATTATAATTAATCTGATATTTTTCCAACATAGCTGCTCAACTCATCTTTAGAAATCCAGCCTATAAGCGTGTATCAAACCTTTTTACTTAAATATAATTTTTATTTATTATATATATATTTTTTTAGCATAAATTTGTGCTCATTTGCGTTTATTCTGTATGATTTTACTGCATGAACCTGTTAGACTGCAGGCCGAAAGCATCAGACTGGTATCGTCTTATTTATGTTTTATAATTTAGTTTTATTTACAGCTCATGAAAAGCATAAATCCAAAGTTGATTTTTCACTTTAAAACTGTTATGTTCTCACTAAACTCTTGGACTTCAATAACTTTTTTAAAACACAGACTGTTCCTGCGTGTTTCCGCCGTGACAGCCTTCCTTTTATGATGTTATGAATGTGAGCAATTTCAAGGAAATATGCAGGATATTGATCTGAATGTTGCAGATTAAATAAAAGAACATGACACGATTTTCCATTTATTTAACCTCATTCGTAGGAAAAAAAAAAAAAAGTCCAAACACACACCAGACTAATTATCAAGATTTAAAAAAAAAAAAAAAAAAAGAAAGAAATCTGAATTGAGTTGTTTGATCAAACCGTGATAGCCTCACACTGTAAATATTATTGTTCCTCTCTGCGAGATAAAACTAATTGACTGCAGCCAATTCCTGCTTTAACAAGTGCAATTAGCTCTGCAGAACTGAGGTAATTAGTCTCCGGGCTTCGCTGTTAGCTCTTGCCAAAGTAATCAAACTAAATATGATAAACATTTGTGTTTAACGAACCGAGGCAAGTGAGTCATTATTCTCTGGTCCATTAAACGCAACGCGTGTGACTACAGGCTGTTTTCCTTTTAAGGTCTGTCTGTGGCTAATTAGTTGGACTTTGCAGCACTTGTGTATGCATGAGAAAATTATACCGTATTTGCTTTAAAAGACACATAAGACAGATTTTTTTTTTTTTTTTTTTTTAGGATATAGAAGCTTCAATTTATAAGTCCTGCAGGGTAATTAATTAAAAACAGGCTGTTTTATTTGTTTTTATATACCCCAAAAACTAATTTTAATAATAAATTAGCCAACAAAACCGAAAAATGTGGCTGCTTTTTTATTTGTTTTCCTTCCCCTTCCCTCTGCTCCTTTTTTTATGAACCTCCTCTGTGTCACTGTGTGGATTTAATTAACACCCGATTACAACCAGAGGCCTTACTTTTATTAGGACCATTTCCATCCATGTCCGAGGTTGTCTTTGGCGCGGCTGCAACATGGAATCACAATGATTTCATTTCCATCTGTTTTTCAATATCAACATGTGAAGCTGGAGCTGCTAGAGAGCGTCTTGCCAACTTGCATGAGGCTGTAAAGGAGGAGGAGGAGGTGGAGGTGGAGGGTGGTGGTGGTGGTGGTGGAAGGGGGATTGACAGGAAACTCACTTTCAAATATCAAGTGGGTAACATGTGTTTTTTTATTCAAAAATGAAGTAAGCCGGGCTCATGGGTCGACGCAGAGGCGCACAGACGCCCTCCATGTGTCTGTGGAGGTACGGTCGGCCCCTGGGGGCCACCACCACCACCACCACCATCCACTCCCCTGCACACACACACATTGTGCACCGGACTGGCAGTTTGCTGGAGGTGCAAACGTGAAGGACAAGAGGCCTTTAGCTAAAGATACAAGCAGTGATAATCCATTTTGTGCTGTCTGTTGCTTTCACCTCCGGAGGGGGGGGGCTTTAGTGGGCTGCCCCACTAAAATTAGATTATTACACCTAAAACAGAACTCCTGGAATCTGCTCCGTGTGGAATAACACACACACACACACACACACGGGCTTCAACTGTGCAGGCAGGAATGCAGTTTGAGAATACAGACCGCATACGTACACTCTCCTCTTCTCCTCACCCGAAGACCGAGTGTTGTATTTCTGACCGGCTGAGGACAATTGCAAATTAACAAAGGTGTCAGTGTGGTAACATACACCAACAGGTGCCTTGGTTCGGCTTCAAACATGTAGGCTACAAGAGAGCTTATATAATTGATCATATTTATTTAAAGGCTCTCGGAGCAGAGCTGCAATGTAGAACCCTGGGAAATCTTCCCAGCGACTATCGGCCTGATATAAAGCTGTCTCTTTAAACTGCACGCCGTTTTGTTTGTTTGCGTGGCGACCACACGATCGGCTCTTTTTTTTTTTTTTTTTTTTTTTAAACTCATCACCAAGTAGCAAAAGCAATTTTCGAATTTGACATATTTGCCTCCGTCTCGCTGGCCCGAGCTGCTGCCCATGACGAGGAATGTTAAAATGTGTGAGACAGGCCAAATCCAGCTCATCTGCTCACCAGAAACAGCTCCAGACCCAGACAGGGCCCACGGCTCTAAAGTGTGAACAGGCCAAAGAGAGTTAACAGGTAGCAGGAGAGAATACCACACACACCAGACCAGTTTCATTTCCTGCTGAATCACAATAAATGAGTTCTCCGCAGCGGAATACAGCCGTAAAAATACATTTATAGGTCAAAACTCTGATATACTCCCATGTTGCTACTCTCGAGTGATCATATTTTACACCCATTTTTTTATGTTCCTTGCACTTCCCTCTCTCCTCTCCTGCAGCGGCCATTAAAAAGGCAACAGAAGATGAAGAAGTACATAAATAAAATATAGAAAGACTTAATCCAAACACGTACAAGTGAAGATCTCCTTCCTGTTTCCTCTTTGCATCTCCTCTCACAGATCATTATTCATTGTTTTGTTACCCGAGGGAATCACGTTTCCCTCCTTTACCCTGCCGCGCTTTTAAAACTTACGACTTATTATTAATATTTGCAGTTCATTCAGGTCGTTAAATCAGCTTTGATTCGGTTTTCATAGGCGTCGTACGTAAAAGTTCACATTTTGTCACTCTAGCCCTTCCAAACCATAAAAACAATGCATTTGTCTCTCATCCCTGACATTGATATTTTGGCTTCCTCGAGAAGTCCCATTTCAGCAAAATGAATAATAGAAGGAGAATTACATTAGGAAAATAAATATGGACTGCAGAGCACGAACATGAGCGTCGCTCTCCTCGCTCTCCTCTGTTCGACTATGCTGTAAACATGCCCCCAGGTTGTCAGCAAGTATTTTTCCAGCCCCTTGCCAGCCAAGCATAGCTGCTTCTAAAGATCACCCGCCGGAGATGTTGATCTCATCTTACCACTATTTGGCTGTATAAGCTTTTTGAAAAGACAGACATCGCTGCCAAGTTATTTCAGAACCTTTTCTCTGAAACTTAATGTCTCCGAAATTGAGGCATATTTGTATTTTTAGGGCTTATTCTTTCGGCATTTTAACCTCAACGTGAGGTTCACGGGGGAGAAAGAAAGAAAAGGGGTGTGATGGCCTCTTTTAAGCGTGTGCTATTTCTAGTCCTGATATGCATTAACAAAAGAATCGGCGTAAAAAACACTCATAGTGTGTGAGTATTTTTGCATTTTCTGTCGCTCATCGTCAACGTGCTTTTCCTAGCTGTGTGAATTTATGGAAAGCAGCGGCGGAAAACCGTTGAAACCGTATCCGGTGGGTTACGGTGGCGGTGCCAGACAGATGATCTGGTTTCGGAAGAAGAGAGAGAGAGTCTGGATTTGGCCTAGAGGGGCGCATTAAAAACCTCAGGGGCCTCTCTCAGATGAGCATCCATTTATCAAAGTGGTTGTAATGGGCTGATGTTTAATTAGTCATGTAATGTGACAAAGACAAGAGCAAGTGCATGTCATGGGAATGTTAAACAACCGCCCCCTTTCTCTTCCAGCCTCATGTGTTTCACTTGTCCCAACCCTGAACCCCATACCCGCCTACGCTAGCTCGTCATTCGTCATCCAGAATGAATTCTTCCAGCACTTCCCTGAATCCTCTGATAACCTTTACTCTACTCATAATCCCCTTAACACTGCCGTCCCTTATTACACAGCCTGAACACTGACACCATATGAAACAAGAGACCTAATTAATCACCCGATCAACTATAAGTCCTGCTTTTTATCAGTGCGTTCAGGTTCCCACGGGGCATGTCTCGACACGTCAGGAATGACCAACCGATGCATTCTGGACCCGAGGAATGCGGCTTGGTGGCACCAGGGTCACAGTCAGACCGCTCATCACTGCACCCTTGTTGCTTGTAGCGTTTTTCTGTAGCAACACCACCAAACAGCGTCGCCCGATGTGCCTATATGATCTGGATTTTTGTGCTCAGGTTGATTCACTTTCTAGCAAGCCCTTTTTTCCTTTTGGAGGTCAGGAACAGAGCAGTTTGTCCGAAGGCAGCCGAGGGGAGTGCCATGGCCTCCTCGGAGCTGTGTGGTCCCTGAGGGAAGCCTCATATTTCGGTCGTTGGCTAATTGAGCGGGATGACGAGGCCGGAGAGGCTCTCAGCCCCGTCCTCTCCTACGGGTTTGGTTTATGCAGCCCTGCTGACTTTGCTGTCAGTGTCAAACGCTTGTTAGGACATCATCAATCTCGGAGCAGTTAAGAATATTCCCAGAACAGAATGAAGGGGGCAGGTGATAGATGGGCAAGGAGACGGAAGAGCAGAGGGGAAAGTTGTTTGAAAATGTGTAAGGAACGTAGTTATTGATGAGAAAATGACAGTCCTCTTAATAAGCGAAGAAACAATAACAACCCCGAAGTAAAAGCGGAACAACCTTCTTTGCAAGAAACAAGTACAAGAAGTGTTTGTTAAGAATGCGCTCCTGGGCTTCATGCGAGCGGTAAAACAATAAATCACTGGTCCCAGAGAAAGTGCATGCATTGTTCGTTTTGTCCACATGCCAAAATTAACGCTCTCGGGTATCAAATCTTGACAGAGGAATAAATTACACTCATCACCAGTTGTAACAGACAGGAAGGGATTTGTTCGAGCTGCAGACGTACACAAGTCTGTGTTTGTCTTTACCACGGAAGTATCCATGTAGGGGCTCAAGCCGAACACACATTTCGATCTATAAATCATTTCCCAACATCCCCAAGACTAATCTCCAACTCTTCTCCTTCCCTCTTGCCATTTCGTTCTGTCTTCTTTCTCATACCCCTCTTTTTCTGCTCAATAACACTTCACACCGCTTCATGCTCAGGCACGTCGCACGGCTGCAGCACTGACCGACGGTAAAGTGATTTGAAAAGGAGAGCCATAAACGTGATGGATGTGGTCCAGCTCAGGGTTTAGTCCCAGCTGTCGGGCATGTTTTTTGTCATTTCAGACAGACCCACTGGGTGCGCGCCCTTCTTCACTCTCATTCATCCACTCTTTTCGTGGGGTTGAAAGGAGTTTTAAGACGGATATGTTCTTAAGGGCTGTCGAGGTCACATGTTCAAACAAGTGGCCGACACTACTGTGAAGACCGGAGATTACATTTTTACGGGATGAGATCTTTACTGGCATCTACTGAAAGCCAATAAGGTGCAGTTTAAGTGATGCAGTGAGCTGGTATCGTGTGTTTTCAATAAAGGCACAGGTGGTCTATCTTAGATTTCCTTCTTTGGCTTCAGATGGAAGTCATATAAATCAATCAGTTTGTTTTTTTTTTGTTGTTGTATGATCTAACTCCCATGGTTTTCTCTTAAAAATCATCTTTTTTTTTCCCTCCACAGGCTGGATGACATGATGTTCCTACCCTTTTCCCTTCCCCCCTCCACCTCTCTTTTCCCTGTTTTCCTTCTACTACTCCTTTTCCTCCCTTCATCCCTTGTCTCCTCTTCCCTTTCCCACACCCCTTTGAGTTGGACTTCGCCTCATGACCCCTGCTACTACCTCGACGGCCGCCCACGACACTGCCTGTCGGAGTTCATCAACGCTGCCTATGGTGTACCAGTCAATGCTAGCCACTCTCTACAAGGGCCCGACTATGACAGCAACATCACCACTTTGACGGACCTGCACAACCCTCATAACCTCACTTGCTGGATGGCTCACAGGGGATCTGACACCGGAGAATGGGTCCTAACTCTACCTCTGGGACGCCGCTTTGAGATCACCTACATAAGTTTGCAGTTTTGCCAGCAAGGGGAGCCGTCGGACCCCATCTCCATCTCCATCCTCAAGTCGATGGACTATGGGCGCACCTGGAGGCCGATGCAGCACTACTCTCACGACTGCCTCGGGAACTTCGGACTGCCCTCTCACACGGTGGCCCAAACAAGACACCAAGAGACAGAGCCCCTCTGCTCAGACCCTAGACCCCTGCAGAAGCAAAGAGGTGGCATGGTGCTGGCCTTCTCCACCCTGGACGGGCGGCCATCCTCCTCTGATTTTGACCACAGCCACACCCTCCAGGACTGGGTGACAGCTACAGACATCCGTATTGTCTTCCACCAGGTTTCCAAAGACACCAAGGTGAGCAACTTGCATAGGAAGAAGGAAGAAGTACGATGGCGTGATGGCGCAGAAGATGACAGAGGGACTGGACTTCTGAGGTGGAGACCAGGCCACAAGGGGCGCAATGGAGAGCAGGTCGACAAAATAAACACAGATAATACACTGGCATTTTTTGACAGGGAAAACTCAGAGATAAGGGGGAAGAACAGAGGGGAGAAAACGGACAAACATGGAAGGAAGGGTCATTACAAAGGGTCGGATCAAGAGGAAGATGGACACAATGTGACCAGCAAGGAAGGGGGTGATAGCTTTAGCATGGACTTGCTCGCCTCTTCAAAGAAAGGCGGGAAAATCAGAGGGCGTGGTCGCAAGAAGGATAACAGTCAGTGGCTGCCTTGCCCCAATGGGGGTTGTAATTGGACAGTTGAGGGGCAGAGCAGGAACAACAAGGGGCGGGAACTGAGGAAGAGGAGGAACAATAATGTCAACACCAAACAAAGCTCCAGGAATCTGCAGGTGACCCCACCCGCTACTTTTATCTCTGCAGCCCGAGCGCCTCTGGCCCTCTCGGACCTGCAAGTTGGCGGCAGGTGTAAATGTAACGGACACGCTTCCAAGTGTCGGCGAGACGACACAGGACGAGCAGTTTGCGTGTGCGAGCATCACACGGCAGGGCCCGACTGCGACGTGTGTGAGGATTTCTACTGCGACAGACCGTGGCATCGAGCTACACCCACGCACCCGAATCCCTGTGTCGGTGAGTCCTGCAAAATATTTTACAGCATTGTGTTTTGTTATATCCTGCACGTTTTTTCAAAAGTTTTTATACATTTTTAGATGAAAACAAACAAACACTGTTTTTTGTACCAGCCTGTAAACATGTTTATTTCTGCTGTGAAGTTGAACATTTTAACATGGAGGCTTATGAAGATTGGTTCCTTCTGTAGCCAGCCTCAAGTGGACGTTTGAGGAACTGCAGTTTTTGGCTCTTTCGTTTAGGGTTCACTTCACAGCTGGGGGACAGAGAGAGGTCAAAATATCCTGACTGTTTCTACTGCAGTATGTCAGTCCACACTAACTAACACAGGCTTTCCGTAATAAATTCGTAGCCTCCGAGTCCAGGTTGAGTTGACATCATCAGGGTTATTTTCACAGACTTTCACATAAAGCTCATCCAGAGCCACGGAAGGAATATCTGAGTACTTTTCCTCATGACAATTAAACTGAACTTTGCGTGTACGAACCATTAAATTGTAGTTGTATTGTAGGCCAGTGCAGCACTCCTTATTGGCGTGGATGCCACTATTGTTCTTCAAATCTTTATTATTTTTCTTCCAACTAGGTTTTTTATGACCTAACTACTCCTACATACTTTGTCCTACAGAAACCATTCAAATATCACAACCTTCAGCTCATTTAGGATGCGATGTCTATTATTTAACTCATTGGTACATTCATACTTTTTAAGATATTCAACTTTTTCCATGTTCAAATTTTACATTAAATTGAATGGCACGACTTTTCAACTTCCACTACTTCTACATACTTTCAGCTACAGACTTCATTCAGACTTTAAACTGTACACAAGACTTTGCACTATTAAACTTGTGTTCAACTTTTTAAAATCTTTTAGTTTTTGAATTATTACAGTTTAACTTCGATGTTTCTTTTTTTTTTTTTTTTTAATTATTTCTTCTGTTTTTCAGCTCATTTCACATTTTTGCATCTGGCAGTTTTCTAGTTGTATTTGTTGTTGTTGAACCAGTACAATCCGAGCTAAAGCTTAAAGTCAGATTTGACAATGATATAAACAAGCTATTTTAATGTGTAACCAGCAGTGATGTGTTGCATCAGTAATGAAGATACCGTAACACCAGTCGCCCTTTTGTACAATTCTCCTGTGGGAGAGGAACTGGAGCTTGATTTCATGTTGTTTACATGTTGTTTACATCTGTTCCTGTCAAAATAAAGAGATCAGGGTGCCTTGGGGTGCATAGAGGTTTGAGGCCCCGACCATGAACCACTATGTCCCAGGCTTGAGTGTAGCCAGAGCACAGTTGCACAACTTTCTCCCTTCATTTCCTCCCGTCATTTTTTCTGCTGTCAGCTCTAATAAAACCATCATGAGAATTCCTCCTGCGTTTCCCAACCCCTGAACCTGAAAGCTGCCGATTTATAAAAGGAATCAGCCCATACTTGAGGTGATCATTCTTGTCAGTGCTTGTTTGTTTTCTCTCCCTTGCGCAGCCTGTGAGTGTAACGGCCATTCAAATAAGTGCCGCTTCAGCATGGAGGTGTTTCAGCAGTCGGGCCGGCGTAGCGGAGGCGTGTGTCAGAAGTGTCGCCACCACACGGCTGGACGCCACTGCCAGTACTGCCAGAACGGATACACCCGTGACCATAGCAAGCCGATGAACCACCGCAAGGCCTGCCAATGTCAGTCACTACATGTGTGTGTGTGTGTTTGTGCGTGTTTGGGTCATGATTTCTTCTTGTTTGTGCACATGTAACTTTAATAACTGTGCAAGATGAAAGGCAAATCTTTGTGTGAGAGACAGTGTTTATGTCTGACTGTCTCAATGCACGTCTGTGTGTCCGAGCGTATGGAAGTGTTTATAGGGTGGTAACATCGTGAGAGTGGGCAGCTATTCCTGTTAGTTAAAAACACTCAGAAACACCACCGAGCTGCCACCTGTATCCCCATCGTTACCACCGGTTGGCATCTGCCATGACCCCTGACCTTTGACTGGTCACATGTCCTAAGTGACTGTGACACTCTGGCATTCACACGTGGAAGCTCGATCACAGACCTAATATATCCAGAGTTAATGGGCTCTCTTTGAGCTTGACGTGTATTTTATCACTTTTTTATGCATGAAACAACTTCATACCCTCCACCGCACTGTCTCACATCTTTAATTTATCGACACGATATTTCACCCGGTTACCCTTCAGAGACTAATTAATCATTTTCTGCAGTCAGATTGTTTGGACTCTTTGTAAGGATTTGTCTAAACATTAGTGGAGTGTGAACAGAGCTGCTGAAGTGTGGCTTCCTCTCTCTATCTGTCTTCTCTCATCCAGTCTTATCCTGTGATAGCACTGGTAAACAAAAAGCTTTGCAATGTAAACCGTTGCAAATCCAGGCAGTAATCATTATACAGCATCACAACAGCCAACGTTAAAGGTCCAGAGTGTTAGAGTGGCAGAAATGAAATATAATATTCATGAATTTTTAACCTTAGATAAAGATTTTCCCAACCACCGTACTTTCTCCTAAGGGATAGGTTGGATGGGCTATCAGTTGGTTACAGTAATTGACGGTATAAAAAATGGACGCTGCATCTGTGGCGGATGTCACCCACAGGTTTCTGAAGAGCCATTTTGAAGCTCAAAATCTGTGGCCATCTTGGAGGAGAGAGACGAGAGACGAGAAAGCTTTAAGACCATCCATTCATGTTCACCATGGAGTACAGGAAAGGAAAATTCACCCTCAGTACAGCTGTCATGAAGACAACTATAGAGACAAAAACTGTTTTTTGTACCAGGCTGTAAACATGTTTATTTCTGCTGTGAAGTTGGATATTTTAACATGGGGACTTATGGAGACTGACTTATTCCATAGTCAGCCTCAAGTGGATGTTTGAGGAACTGCAGTTTTTGGCACTTTTGCATTTGCTTGAAAGGAGGTTGCTGCTTGGTTACAATTGCGCTACATCCACGAAATCCAACAACACTGGAGCTTTAAGAGAAAAAACAGAAATAAATGAATTTAGATACAAGATGCTTGAAGATGGAAAATACATCTTGATGGACTAAAAGCACTATGTGGGAATTTGTCTTTGTTTACTCAACAGGACAGTTAAAAAATAGCTTTCATGTTGTTTGTAGAGGTCACGTCTTTACACAAGGACGCCCTCTCGAGATGGATGCTGTCAAGCAGGATTAAGCAGTGACACTGATGGATGGTCGTCTTAATCCTGTTTGTTGTCCTGTTTGTCCTGTGTACAGTAGTCACTATCTCTAACTTGCTTCCTTGTTGTCACAACTCAGTGTGGTCTTCTACGACTGATCATTGGGAACCATCACTGGCTATCTGAACCAGCTACAAGACTGCGTCTACGTCTTTATGCCTGATAAACTGCTAGTATAAAAATATTAGGCGTAACGTGAAGGTCATTGATGATGAACTCACCAAACTCTTCAGTTCCCTTCAGTTCTACGGAGCATTTTAGCACCTTTCAGCTCATTGTTTTGGTTGTACACCATGCAACTTTACTGTTTTGATTACATTCACCGCTTTCACCTGTGCCACCTTTTGATAAACTACTCTACGCAAACAGCAGATAGGAAAGGTTACTGACTAGCTTGTAAAGACAATGAAGTATTAACAGCTAAAGAACCAGATATTTCCGTCAGGAGCTACTATGTTTGTTGGATTTTCTGCTTGTTTTGCTGCCCTAAAGTGGCCAGAAAAATAATCAATATGCCTCTATTATTTTATAATGCTTTCATTCTCTTTTTCAGCATGTCAGTGCCACCCTTTGGGTGCAGTTGGTGGCTGGTGTAACCAGACATCGGGTCAGTGTCTGTGTCGAGAAGGTGTGACTGGCCTCAGGTGTAACCGCTGTGCCCCGGGATACAAACAGGGCAAATCCCCTCTGAGGCCCTGCATACGTAAGTGAACTAGCAGAAACTATCTTTGGATCACTGGAAAAATTACAGTTTCAAACATGCAAAAGCAGAAATAGCATCATAGATGATGTAGTGCAGAATAAAACTTTGGAGAAGAGTTCCCAAATTAAATTTTTTCTTGGCAATGGCTATGGATTTTCTTGCCCTTACCCTTATCCAAGTAGTTGACTTATTGAAACAGACGCCACAAGCCTTTGATCAGCACAGAAAAAGGCAGAGAGAGCCCAGTTGATTTTCAAAATAAAGTTTTGAAAGTCAGCGGTTACCTATTTTGTTGTTTTCATTGTAGGACTTGATTTAATTTGGATTTTGAGTCTTAACTTTTCTAAAAGATGTCCACACTGCATTCAATGCATGCTGCCCTGCTAAAATAAATCACAGATTTAATAGTTTGTTGTCAGTCCTGACAAAGTGACCTCTTTAATTTCTCCTTCAACTTGATTTGCTTGTGACCTAAATGGATTAAACCTCCTATCAAGCTCTCTAAGCCTTTATCGAGCAGTAGCTTAATATAAAAGGGGCCGCTGCTGTCCGAACTAATTTGGCTCAATCTTCCAGCATGTCCCCTTTTCATCATCCCTGGAGACGGTTTCCATAGCAGCGTTAACATGAGCTGACCACTACAGGGAAACCTCATCTCCGGCTGATCTCGGATCAGCGTCAGATCAAGTGGATTGTTGCTACTCATATCTCTTCGCCTGGCCAGTGCCGAAACTCAGCCATGAGCGCTAATCCACACGCACTTCCCAGGCTAATCGCACGAGTGCCGACACTGTGTAAGCCCCAATCAGGTGACATAGGGAGCCAGCGGCGGCGAGCTTCACACCTGTTGCGCTGCTCAAAACGGCCCCCATCACACGTCCCAGACTCATAACTCTCGCAGTGAAAGCAGTGAGTGAAAGAAAACCTTGTTTGTTTTTACTGCCAGACCATCTCAGGCTATGTATAGCATCTCTTACCCCCACCAACACCACGAACAACTTATAGTTAGCTCCACTGAACCTTTCTAGTGATACCTTGAGCAGTATAGGAAGTTCACAGGTTAAATATGTGTCTCCCCTATAAAGGCAAAACATGGTAACTACATTTTTGGTCAGAACTGAGGAAAGGACCAACAAGACAGCTAAAGAAAGAGCTATAGGACGTGAAATCTAACAGGTGCCTGGAAACAGACTTAGCAAAAACTAAATTTACTGACTGTTCACTAATTTGAAACATATTAATTTTGACTAACTAAATTTCTAAGATTTCAGTTCATTATTTCACATAAGTAAAAATGTAGCTAAATCCAACCATGATCAAGAAAAATCCCTCGATAAACTCTAAGCTAAGCTAACGAAATTAACCATAGCTAAGGCAAGAGAGCTTTGTGAAGCTAACTGGCACCTGGTGAGATAGCCGTGGCTAGCCTTAACTAAAGCTAAAACTAAATATACTTGTTCTTAATTTATTTAGAAAATATCAATTTTGATTAACTGAATTACCAAGATTTTGATTAATTATTCAACAGGATAAAATGAGGCTGTAGCTTAAACCAACCACAATGTAGAAAAAACCTAGATAAACTGCTCCTGCTAAGCTAACGTAATTTAACTTAGCTAAGTAAGAGAGCTAGCTGGTGCTTTAGCTAACGTAACCACATCAGCTTAACCACATTTAAGTTGCCATCACCTCAGTTTTGGCTTAAATGTAATTAAATTCTATTTCAGCTACCTTTACACATATTCACATATGTTATAAATCAGTTTATTACATTAGATTTTAATTAAACAATACGTCAATGATAGAAGTACAAACAGACATCTGGTAAAACAGTTGATATGAACTATGAAACGTAAATAAAAAAAGTTTTCTTGTTCATTGTAACTCATTTATTTAAGAAGATTAACACATTTTGTTTAGTTTGATCAGACATTTCTTGGTTTTTAATATACAGTTGCTTGTGTTTGTGTGTAATGTATCATATTTAAGGTTTAGCTTCTTTTGTTAAACAAAAACAGTTGTCCAGATGTTGAAAAACACAAGATAATATATTATCTTATTGCCAGACATGAAACTCAGGTATCATAAAAGCACTAGCAGCCAGCTGGTTGACCTCTTGTACTTCATGTACATACAAAGACAGAGCACCTTCCTGTGTTTTAAAAGTGGGGGACAGTCAGCTGGGTGGGGATGGGTGTAGGGTGTCACT
Source organism: Protonibea diacanthus (assembly GCA_028641955.1). Classification (NCBI taxonomy): domain Eukaryota; kingdom Metazoa; phylum Chordata; class Actinopteri; family Sciaenidae; genus Protonibea; species Protonibea diacanthus. Next base: position 7,436,425 of record CM053998.1, read on the forward strand.
GGCCCAGTTGTGTCAGAGAGGACAGGACGTGGACGAGGGGGGACGGAGTGTGCAGCACACTTTTACAAGAGGCCTGGATAATGTATGCACCAACCAGCAGGTTCAAGTTCATGGACACGCAGCCAGGCAAACTCTAAACTCTGTTTAACATTAGAGACAAAACCATACAAGCAGCGACGCTTTGACCTTATTAAATTACCCAAAGTAAAGTTTGTGTCTGTGTGTGTGTGTTTCTACCCAATAAAAGAAAGAAGAAAAAAAAAGGACCACACACATCTTTGACACTTGCTTATCTTCTGTGCAGACATGCCCCACGCTCCATTCAAGCATAACACACATAACACACACACAGCCTGACAGCTCACGTAGGTATAAAGCTCCTCTGTGCATCTGTTCCCGTCACCTGTCTGAAACTGTGTTTGTGTTTGCAGGAATTCAAGAGGTCGCCCCGACCCCGGTGTACCAACCTCAGTACAGCATAGGTGAGTAAATGAATGAATCGCACAAGATTTTTGTATCAGTGCTGTGAATTCGCTTGATTCAAACGTTATTCAGAGGTTTAAACAAACTGTAAAGTGTAAAGAACGGACAGCGTATCCGTGACGTCGCCTGCAGCTCATAGTTTGTGTCGTTAAACGTGGATCATCAGTAGACCTGAGGTGGGATGAATGGCGCCTGGGTGCTCACGCAAACCATCTCTAACAGCACCTACCTGTCAATCAAAGGGGCCATGCTGTTAATTATGCATAACTTTAAGCTTTAAACTTTAAAATAATTTGAACAGGTGAGTTCTTTAAAAATTCACCTGCAGTACAGTTGTCACAAATGGGTGAATTATCTATAGAGACCAAAACTGTTTTTTGTACCAGGCTGTAAACATGTTTATTTCTGCTGTGAAGTCATTTTAACATGGGGACTTATGGAGACTGACTTGTTCTGTAGCCAGCCTCAAGTGGATGTGTTTTATAACCCTTATTTTTCTATTAGTCCAACTGTTTTAGTTCCTTTTTCTCCCATTTTCCACAATATTTTTTGACCCTTTAGTGAATGGACTCTACTTATATAGCACCTCATACACTGGTGGCGTTGACTGCCTTGCAAGGTGCCAACTGCTCATCAGTTTTTGGGAGCTAAGCATTCATACACATTCACACACCGTGCAATTTGGGCTTCAGTATCATGCTCAAGGACACTTTGACACTTAGACAGGAGGATCCAGGCATTGAACCACCAACCATCTGATTTAGCAGACGACCTGCTCTACCTCTGGGGTGCTAAAATAAAGTGCACATTGTCATTAAATGAAACAAGAAACGTGTGAGAGGCTCAGAAATGAATGTTCAGCGTAACCGTCACCTGATGTTCTGTGTAACGTTCAAGATTCAAGAGGTTTATTGTGATTTGCAAGTAAAAACACAGCAATGGAATTCTTATTTTGCCCAACAACAAAAATGCACAACACAATAATAAAGTAAAGTCAGGATACAACTTTTAAATATGTATAAAAAACAAGTGCAGGACTGTGAAAAGTTAAAAACCTGAGTTGGAGATGAGAAATAAGGTGCTTCAGGTGACGTTTACATCACAGTGGGTTTGCAGGTTTGAGTGTGCAGGAGTGTGCGTGAGAGTTGAGTATTTCATCCACTGAACCTTCATTTAAACCGTGTAGCAGATGAATCCAACATTTTTTTAAAAGGGATCATTGAAGTGAGACACCTCCGTGCAGCAGCTAACCACTCCCTCCTAGTGGCGGCTTGAGGAATGTCCCACCTGCTGCAGCCGAGGTCATCTGTTAGTCACAGGATACTGTGATGACAAATAGAAGCAGCCATATTGTAATTAGGGGTAAAGACATGTGCTGATATGCTCGCTATGAAATGATACCCTCTCATTTGATGCATTCTCCCTCCCTCCCTCCCTCCCTCACTCCCTTCCTCCCTCGTCTCCTCCCCCCTTCCATCTCTTTCTGTTATAGCGGAGGAGTGTGTTTCATACTGCCAGCCTTCTCAGGTTAAAGTCAGGATGAACTTGGAGACGTATTGTCTCAAGGACTACGGTTGGTGGAGTTTATTTATTACCTTGTCGAATATTTAAAGATAAAGAATTAATTTAGAATTAAAAATAAATCTTGCATGTCTGTGTTTCTCAGTGCTGAAGGTGCAGGTGAGAGGGATGGAGCGTTCAGGTCCCTGGTGGCAGTTCTCCATCTCCGTCCAGACCGTCTTCCGCACTGGCTCCACCTCCCGTGTACGTAGAGGCCCTCACTCGCTCTGGGTCCCCGACCGCGACCTCAGCTGCGGCTGCCCGGCCCTCCACGTGGGGCGGACCTTCCTCCTGATCGGTGCAGAGGAAGGGGAGCGAGGCTGGGGCCCTGAGGAGAGTCGCCTGGTGGCGGACCGCTCCACTCTGGCCCTCCAGTGGCGGGAACACTGGAGCCCTAAACTGAGGGGCTTCCGGGGGCAGGACAAGAGGGGGCGCTGCCCGCCAAAATCCTCCAACAACAACCAACACCATCACAGGGAGCAAACAAAATCTGGGTACATCCCGCCTCACTTGCTCACTGAGAAAGACACTCAAACCTCAGAGGCGCCTCACATACACTCGCACACAGACAGCGAGGTTGCATCCACCCTCTCGCCAACCACACCCACTCTGGTGTGCTCTACTCCAGATCACGGATGAAAAAATGTAAAAACTACAAGATTATACAAGAAGACTCTTTGGACATTGTGCAAAAAGAGAAGCTCATAAGGAAGGCTTTTTTTTTTCTTTTTTTTTTTACAGTTTTTCCTGAACGCCTCAGGAGAAACAGGCAACACAAACACACCTGTTTATGTGACGTTCAAGTGCTTAACTAAAAATGTGAAGAAACACACACACACACACACACGCTTCCTCATGTGTTTTACAGCAAAACTCACCCATGATGAAAATATTCAAAACCTCCACCAACAAACATTGGTGCTATGTGAAATATTACAGTTACAAGAGTTTTAATATTTTATATTAAAGTCTGATTAAATGAACTGAAATGCCATGCAGTATTTTTGTCTTATAAAGATTTTTTTAAATACCGTTTGAATCATATTTATTCTTGGATTTCTTCATGCGACACACACACACAGGCAGAGAAATGTGCAGTTAAAAGGGTAAATATTCTACCTCACATTTGCTACACAGAGCGGCACGGTTGTGCAGCGTCGCCTCACAGCAGGAGGGTTCGAACTTCAGCTGGGGCCTTCTCTCCGTGTACTCTGGCTTCCTCCCACAGTCCAAAGACATGCAACTTAATTAATTGCCCATAGCTGGGAATGTGAGCATGAATGGTTGTTTGTCTCCGTGTTAACCCTGTGATGAACTGGCGACGCTCACCCTGAGTGCTCTTATTTCACTGCAAAACTTGCAAACGTTGTGGAACATTTAGCAGCTGAAGAGGCGAGAGATATTACCGGTTGGTGGAGAACAAAGCAGAGCTAAAAGGAGCGTGAATATCATCCTTAAAATCATCAGGCTGCCTTAAATTTGACTCCAAATTAAAGCTAATGTCGCTCTGTGTCTGCTCAAAGTGTAAATAGGCAACAGTTTAACACGTTCACTGTATAAACTAACAGTCATTGCAAGTTTAACAATAATTTTAACCAAAACTAGAGTCAGCTTAAACCTCGGACAAAGTGAGGTTAATGACAACTGACACAACATCGTTAAGATTTAAAAAGAAATAAACATATTTAAATTATGAGTAAGAAGGTTTTAAAATCAAGTGTGTGTGTGATTTGCTACTCTACAAATGTAACCAAAGCTTATTCAGAAATGTGATCTTTACTTTTTTAAAAATAAAAACAGAATGGCCTTAAAATATAATAACGATTTTTAACTTTTCCATACGATATCTTTGACTTTGTATACTTCGTTTTTCATATTGAAATTAAACGTATAAATAAAATGTTACTAATTTCCAATGACTTTAAATGTACAGAACTGTAACATAGTTGGAAGTTTACTAATATTTGAGTAAAATTTGTGAAATATTTATATCTAGAAACACTTTTTCATTTATTTCTTTACAGTCCTGAAAGTGAGCATCTGTATCACGTCCACGTCTCAGTTATTTTCTAACAGGTTTGCCCTTTTTCTGCTTTTTCCCACGTGTGTTTTCAGTAGTCAACATGAAAGTAATATAAGCCCCAGGTCATTCACGCATTCACACTGTACATTATTTGGGGAAATTGACACTATCTACAATCTGCCCCCTCGTTGCACAGCTGACACAGAGACCAAACTAACCCCAGCTTCATTTTCTAACCATATAGGAATCCTCTAATAGACTGTTAGGAGCCCAGATATGGATCTGAAAAAACATCGGTCCGACCTATCGTCGTGACTTCTGTTTCCATTTGGGAAATATGGCGTCATAGCCCAGGGGAAATGGTGGTGACGGTGGTGGGGGTATATTAAGACAGATGGAAGAGCTCCCATTTGTTGAGCAGCCATGTTGTTTTGGTAGCGGCCGTGACGGTGATTGGCTGTGCCGCTGTGTTCGAGCCTGCGATTGAAAATAAAGAGAGAAAAATAGACCCGCTGACTGATGGTCGCTCTGTGGAGCTGAACATACGGTACACTGAGGGGGTATCGGTGGGGTTTTTTATACCCATGACGGTCCAAATGACTTCACAAGCTTCTTTATAGGGCCGCGCAGTCCACAGGGTTCCCTATAGAAGCTGTACTGAGCAGTGTCTGTTTTATCGGGATTATAAAGTTTAGTTTCCGCAGGGCTTTAAGCAAATCAAGAAAATCTGAGAAATCCTCCATATGAAGACATTTTGTTAGCCTGCACTGAGTGCTAAAACCATTTAAGTCAACTTCTTAGTGATATTTAGGACAGGGGATATATGTGTGCTCACATTTCCTACCACAGCTTAGCGTCACAGATTCAACAAATAAGGACGCATGTGTTGAGCTGAAACATTACTGCGGCAGAATTTGCACAAAAAACACAAAATATGTTGTCAAGATGTTCATGAATACTGGTTAACAGCAAAACTTTAAGCTGCACTAGTCAGTATTTTCAAATATCACCGAACTCTGCCTCCTTCAGCTTTTTAGTGTCTTTCAGCTTACTGTTTTGGTTCGCTCTAACCCAGGGGTGTCAAACTGTTCCACAAAAGGGCCGGTGTGGCTGCAGGTTTTCTTTCCAACCAAGCAGCAGCACACCAGACTTGACTCATTTAATCAACTGATCTCAGTCTTCAGAGAGTTGATTGGTCAAACTGTGTGCTCTTGGTTGGTTGGAACAAAAACCTGCAGCCACACCGGCCCTTTTGTGGAACAGTTTGACACCCCTGCTCTAACCGCTCTCATCGCCGTCATTTCCTGACAGCCGATTTAAGCTAAAAATATGTGATAAACCCGCTGACTAGCACCAAACAACAGACAAACAAAGTTGATGACTGAAGCTGTTGTAGATGAGATAAAAAGCCAGATATTTTTCCTCCGGAGTTGGTGGAGACCAAAAACTGAGCTAAAAGAGAGTGAATATTAGACTAATATCAGAAACATGACTCCAGATGAATGCTAATGACGCTTTGTAACTGCTGGATGTGTGAATAAAAGGTGTTTGCTAACAAGTTTGCTATTCTTTCACTTTCTTGAGAGTGAATTTGAGGAACGTAGTAGTCTAGACTAGAAGTACAACAGATGGCCGTCCACCATGAGCTGGGTTCTGCTCAAGGTTTCCACTTCATGGTGGTAACAGTTGGGACTCTGTAAACAATATTATAAAGAGTGTGCTCTAGAGTTGCTCTATATGTAAAGTGTTGTGTCATGAGAGTTATTTGAAATGAGGCTACATCCATTTTCAGGTCAACTGTATCAGTCATGAGGGGTAAACTACCCACGATATCTACCTCTGCATTTACCACTACACCCCTGCTCGTAAAGGCAGCGTGAATGAAACAGACACTCCAGATAATTAATTTCAACGGATATTTTTGGACAAAAACAACCATGTGTCAACAGCGACAAAACACGGGCTGTAAGGTTGAGCGTATACAGAGTGCAGGGTTACGTCTCACACATGTGTAATAATACAAACTCGTGCGTGTCAGAGGGAATGAGATGGGGGAGGGACAGACAATGTATGTGTGTTAGTACGTGCACAATCATGTCTTGGAGGCAAAGTATCTGTCCTTGTGTGTGTGTGTGTGTGTGTGTGTGTGTGTGTGTGTGTGTTTGTGTGTGTGTGAACGCGAAGCACCTGCTGCGTTACTGCAGGAAGCACCTGTCAGCGGTCGTCTCCTCAGCGCAGCCTGTCGACATGAGGGTTTGATCCTAAAACTCCCCAAACACACACACTTACACAGACACTAACAGACAACTTAAGCCCGTGGCTCGCTCTGCTGCAGGGGGTTATCTGCGGCTTCGTACACTTGAAATCGACGACACACACTTTCCTGGAGGCCCTGTGGACGAGTGAAGGCCGATGTTTTGACGGAAAATGGGGATCTTCTTCTTCTTCTTCTTCTTCTTTTTCTCTGGCAGTGTGTGTTTGTGAGTGTGTGGTATTATGTTTACAACCTGCTGAGGGTAAGCTTTACGAGAGGTGACTCCTGCTGCCAGAGCCAAAGTTCAACTAGACCTCTTGCAAACACACACACACACACACGCTTATTTATATCCTCTCATTTCCTTTTTCTTAACACACACTTCAAATTTCACTTCACTCTTCTTCAAGCTTGTTCATCTCTTCCTCACACACACCCAAGTTGTTGTTTCACACCAAAGATCTCAAGTCCAAGTTCTGCAAGTTTCACCGTCACACTGTTTAGGACACACACACACACACACTTATATATATATATATATATATATACAAACACACACACAGGGCTTCTGTTAACCTGAGAGGCAGAGGGTCAATCCCTGTGATCCGCAGCCTGCATGCCTTCCATACAGACACGCCGCCGACACAGCAACCTGACTCCCAGCTAGATTAGGACTAATCAAGCATGGCACAGCTCCGGGCCATGACACACACATGCAGACACACACGTTTATATACACGCCGTACCGCGAACATGTGCGCGCCGGCAGCATTTGGTGTTTTAAAGCACCATCAGTTGTCCTGATGTGCAGTCGGCCGCCTGAACTTTTTCCATATTCTCATTTTTTGTCTGCATTTCAAGACAGAAACGGCAGAAAAGAAACTTTCAGTGGGTTAAATTATCATTTAAAATTCTCGGTCTTAAATCTTAAACATAAATTTCCCCTCAAAGGATTATCTTATATTTTCTTTTCAAATATAACAACATATTTCATGGCAAAACCTTTATTTATTCAGCATTTTAAGGGAATTTATACAAAGTGTAAAGCAGTAATAAAGTATAAAAAAATAAAGTATTAGTAGTATTTTTTTAAAGTTTTTTTAGTTTGTAAAACTGTATTGTAAAACACTCATATTTTATACAAAAATATGGTATTTTCATGACAGTTATATGGCAAAAACGTGTTTCTTTGGATGAAAAAATACTTGTGTTTAAAACAATATTAGAAGATTTTATACTGTATTTATTACGGTAAAACCACCACAGCCGCTTGTTTTTTTTTTTATCTTCAAAAATCTACAAAAAAAAATGTTAAATTGTAAATAAAATAGAAGAAAGATATATGTTTGTTTGTGTATTATTCATTTTAAAAAATCTAAAACAATTTGTCCATTCAAAGAAATATTTGGGACGTGACACTCTTATAGTAAACACGACATAAAACTGCTGCAAAAGTTTGTTAAACTGCTGAACAATGCCATGATTCACGGGATATTTAACTGATAACTTGTGAGAATTGTTTGTTGAAATGTTGGCAGCTTGTATCAGAGAAGAAAGAATCGTGTGACTGCAGGACTGAAGGATTTGCGTCCTTCTCTTTGGCGTTACTTATTAGCTCCTCTTTGGTTTGATGGGAAGCGATGGAAGCCTGAAAACGTTCGTGTTAAGGTGTCACTTCCTAGAAAGGATTCGCATGAGTTTGTTTGTTGGTCTGTTACGTCACCTCCCAAAATAAGTTTGAAGCGAAGAATTTCCACATAACTAAACCTTGCAGTATAATCTTTGTAGACGGTTGTCGAGAAGTCATTGTGCATGACTGCATGGAACAAGCGCTGTCTGTTTCTCCTGTAAAAATGTTCCCAGCAGTCCCAGGTGTCGACCAGTCGTCTGGTCCGGTCTTTGGTCCCAAATGTCTGGGACGTCTCAGGCCTTCCCTCGGCTTTGTAGTCTGTAGCCTGAACCTCGTTTTGTCTTTGTAGTCGTCAAGCGGAACTTTATTTTGGCAGCCACCGTGTTAGAGGGGACAGCTGATTTATGACGCAGAGGGCAACGGGGTGATCCCACCATTTTCTTTCAGTTTGGGGCTTGTTCTGGATGTTGTTATGGCGTCCACACACACACTCAGATCCCAGTCTATTAGTACTGGAGAGCTGGAGTCGGGGTCCAGGATTAGCGATCAAAAGAGCGAGGGGGGTGTTTTGGGGTAAAAGGTTGGGGTTGAAGGGGGGGGGGGGGGTAACACTAGCCCAGCATGCCCAGGTGGTGCGGTTGAAAAGAGACTCCCATCTGTGGTGTGGATGGGTCGAACACGGGCTGTGTGTGTGTGTGTGTATGTTGGTTTCCAACATGGTGTATGTGTGTGTGTGACTGACTTTTATGGGGCGTACACTTCGGATGAACTCCGTCTAGTTGGATCTGAACCGTAACCGATTGGATTTCAGGCTCGGGGAGGTGACCCCTGACCTTTTTACAACATCTGCACCCCTGCCACATCATCCATCCATCTGCCTGTAGAGCAACACTGTACCACAAAAATATATTGTTATCCACGACAACTTAAAACTACCTTTCTTTATTACTTTCTGACCTTCGCTGATTCCACAGCCTTTGATCGAAGTAAAAGCTAAAAGTAAAGGTTAGGATCCTGAACTGTAATTCAGTTTGTGTCACTACTCGAGGATAATCCACTCTGTATATAAATAATGCTTTAAAACTGTCATATGACAGGGCAAAACCTTTATTTATATGGAGGTTTAAGCATTTTAAATGGCTGGTGATTATACAGTAAAACACTGTAATATTTAATGGCAAACCTGTATTTTATATGGCATATTTTCATGTCAATTATACGGTAAAACAGCATTTCTTTTGATGGAAAAAAAGCTTGTATTTATACAGTAAAATATGGAATAAAATGCCAACCTTAAATGTGAAATCAACAGAATTAATCTCCTTTTAGAATAATATTAGAAAAAGTTACACCAAATTTTTTGAAACTGTAAAAAAATGGGCAGAATTTTACAATAATAAAAAAGTTTTCTTTAACTTTTTCAGTTTTATTCACTTCAAACGAATTTATTGCACTACATGTAAAAAATATTAGTTATTTAATTTACTGTTTCCAGGTCATGAACCTAAATGGCGGTTAAAGTATAACCCCTGAGGTTTCTTCCATGTTTGAGGGAGGATACTGTGTGCAAATCAAACTGTGTTCTGTACATGTAAAGGCCTGTTAAGTCCCTCGAGGAAAACTGGTGATTTGTTATATTTGACTTGACTTAACTGGGTTTTAAACGTGCAAACATCGATTAAAGACGGACATACTAATGGGAATAAATGTAGTATACAGTGTTAAATGTGGAACGAGTTTGTGCTGTCTGATAAAAAATGCTATTCAGTTAATTAAAAAATACAGATATTTAAAATATTTAATCAGTCTTTATACGCTGAACTAGATAAAACAGGAAATGTTGGGTGGGGTTTCAAAAAATGACAAATACACAAAAACATCAAGTCAAAAAGTCAATTTATATCAATAAATACCTTTGTCTTACAGTCTTTACAGATTCATTTATTTTGTTTTAACACATTATTTAAACACGTATTTGGTATCTGGGTTTTCTGCCAGCCGTGACACTGATGGTGGTCTCACATGTGGGTGGTCTCTTCTTCAGCGTCTGTGTCATGTTGCAGAGAGGTCTGAGCTTCAGGCAGGTTGTTACACTGCAGGTACCAGAAAACCACTTGGACCTGAAACACACACACACACACACAAATTATAATTTAACACTTTAATACCTCTCATTGTAAAATTAAAAGTCGAACATACAGAAAACAGATTTACTTCACATGTTTTCATAATTTATTGTACATCATATGAAGAGCTGTGTATCAAAATGTACACCTATCCTAAAATTAGCATATTAAAAACTTTTACTTTTAACTTTAATCTTTTATTTAATACAGTTAATTCATTTTAAGAATAAAGCTTTTTGAACAGTTTGTTCCACAAAACTATTTGTTGTTATTTATCTACGGTATGTTCAGGGCTGTAGGTAGATTTGAGGACGCTAATCTGCATTTTATTTTATGGAAATATGCAGTCGGTTTGATAGTTTTGGTAGAAATTGATATTACCAGCATCTTCCTAGTTAGAGGACATGTTTTTTTCCTCAAACTTGAGAAAATCTAGTTGACACTTTTACGTTCAGCTGTTCAATTGTGTGGAAAAATGTGTTAAACTGTCACCTGCACCACCACCTCCTGGGAGATATCCACAGTGGGGCCATCATGCCCCAGTCCAACCACAGGGGGGCGTAAGAGGCTCGGGCCGAACACTGTAGCCAGGTTCATCAGAGACATCTTGTTGGTGTCCTGCTTCTCTGAAACTCTGGAGAGAAACGATTAAAAACTGAAACTCTGAACCGAAGTTGCTCATTAAGAGTTGTTATCCTGTGTGCTGTTCACCTCTGCAGGTGGTGCAGGAGGTACAGGAAGGTGTGGCGGTTGGGGCCAGGACAGGACTGCAGCAGGGACAACATGGAGACAAGGCGGGAGTTTATGTCCTGGATGTCTGAAGGGGAGAAAAAATGTAGAAATGTAAATTTTGGGTCAAACATGGTGACAAGCCTCTGATGTCTGATGATGACGGAGTACCATAAATTAAAAAAAACAAGGCTTAAAGTCAGAGTAAAGTCAGAATAAATGTGTTCTGAGTTTGTCAGACCAAAAAAGAAATTCTTAGTCTTATTAACCACCCAGACAAATTTTAATGATTCAAAATATCAATAAGTTTCTGAAATCCTTTACCTCAGTGAAACCAGTTCACAGGTTACCGACAAACGTAAACTTCAGATGTTTTTCAAAATAAATTCACTTCTTCTTCTTCATCTCTTCATGTTAAGTTTAAATAAAGTAATAAGCTCTTCACCCAGGTAAGATGCGTTTGCAGGACTAGCTAGCAGCTGAGTGTAAACAAGAATAATAACTAGCATACGGAGAAGCGCTGATGCTAACATGCTGAAGGCTTTTACACTGTTACAAGGTTAGGGGAAGCGTGGGGGATTATGCTCAGGGTGGCCTCAGCGTGTCATCGAGCCACCCTTTAAGGACCGCCCACAAAATCCTGGACTGAAACCTGGTGAAAAACTGTTTGAACCTCTAACTCCACATTTCAGTAACATATCAATCAAAGTCTTTTCACATCATCATGTTTTCAACTATTTTCCAACATATTTAATGTGTTGTGAGAAAGAAACCTCTGTAAGATTGAAGAGAAATATTACTGGCATATTTTATATTAAAACTTAAATAAAAATGAAAATATAAAAAGCCCACTTTAATCCCTCTATGAATGATGATTGTGGTGAAGGATATGGATTGTGACGTGCCACCTGGTCTTACCAAGCGTCCTGGCCAGGCTCTGAAACAGATCGGTGGGTATAAGAGGCTCGGGCAGCTCTCTGAAGTAAAGCTTGAGAACTCCAGACACGGCGTTCACTTCAGCACTTCTCAGCCTGGTTACTGCTTCACGCAGATCTGAACAAGAATAGGTACATGATGATTATGATCAGTGTGACTGCATCATGTTTTGGTAAACACACTTCCTTCCTTTAAACCACAAGAAAATGCTTCTAGACTTTGATCAGCAGCTATTTCATTATCTGAAAGCACTCGCAGAGCTGCCAGCTTGGCTGCAGACTCACTGAAGCTGAGCTCTTCTTCGACCACGGTGACGCAGTAAATTTACAAACACAACTTTGTCCTGTTTGAATCATAAAATCTAAAGTTTGATTTATTTGATTGAAACATCTAAAACCTTCAGACAGGGTTAGGGTTAGGAAAGTCGCAATTAAGTCATTTCTGGTAAACGCACAACAGCTGTACTCAAACTGAAACAACACTACCCCGTTGAAATTAATGCACAACAGTAGTACATAGTACACAGTGTACTACACTGACTCATATCTCCACCCAGCCAAGTTCACACACCTCCAGGTGGACTCTTGCATATTGCAAATATTCTTTATACTGTAAACTTTGCACATGCAATGGACAATATGTTGCACATTCAGTGGTTTTACATGCTATTGTCCATTTTCTATTTATCTCTCATGACTTGCAGCACTTTCATGTTTATATTTCAATTCACGGTGCACCAATTCACCAAATAAGAAAGGCCTTGTATGGAAACCAGATTCGGATTATGAATAAAGCACAATGTATGAGAGGAGTACTGAGAATCGTCAGGCAAACCGGACATGGGACTAACTGGAAGCATGAAGCTGACACAGGACGATCAGAAGTTGGTATTTGTTAGACAACTGTTTACAGAATGGACTCAAGGCGGTTTTTGACCACTATAGTAAGAACTATGAGTTTCAGTATTTTATATAAACGTTGCCATATTTATTGTTTAATAGAAAATGCATATTGGGGGTGCTGGTTAGCTCAGTAGGGTTAGGGGTAGAGAGTGCGCCCCAACCCTCACAGCAGCAGCATCCCAGGGCTCAAATCTGACCTTTGGTCACTTTCTGCATCTCTCTTCCCACTTTCCTGTCACTCTTCAGCTGCTACTATACAACAAAGGTTCAAAAGTCTTAAAAGAAAGTGTATATTGACATTTTATGTCGATGATACGATATGGTGATTAATAAAAAGTACATTATCCATATCAAATACTCATGTTGCAAGCTCACATAACCCCAGTGTGACATGTTTCATTGTACTCTAAACGTGTGAAATTGCACCTCTGAGTGCCACACACAACAGCACATGCGGGCAGAAAAAGGAAGTGTGTCTTCTTACTGCTGTCAAACGCAGCCTTGAGCACGCCGATGTCACTGGTGGTTCCTGAAACTCTGTAGATGCCCACCTCGTCCATGCCTCTCCTCTCCACCTCCTCCACGCAGCATCGCACCACGTGTGGGACCAGCACTCCCTCCTGTCTGACGGAGAATTGAAAGAATTTGCTACACTTCTCTTTAAGTCCACTTTCCCGCAAGACACCTCCCTTTATAAAACTAGCGGTACAAACAAGCACACACAAAGGGAAATAAAACTCGACTGAACTGAGCTTTCATTTTCAAACAGCCCCATGAAACCAGACAGGGTCAGTGAAAACTGGGACTTACTGAGCGACGGTTTCAATGGGGACACGGAAGACGGGTAGGGGTTGCGTCGTAGAGGTGGGCGGTTTAAGCGGGTGGGGACAGTACTTCAGGGACAGGGTCACCTCCAGCTGGCCAGTGTGTAGAGTCTGTCTCCTCCATCGCTTATTCAGGGTTTTAGAGTCCAACTAAGAGACAAACACGAAATATTGGAAAACAGACACGTTGGCACAAATAAAATAAATGTATCCAGGGCTGTTTTATCTTTGCAGACATGCAGACTGATAAACTAACATGGTGTTCTTGCAGGTAAATTCCAGCAGGCATCATAATTTTTATTATTTTATATTAAAAGCAGGCTAATTGATTTCAGCCACGAGAGCAGCAGAACAAACTAAAAACACAACATGGACAAGTTGACATGACCATGCATGAAACAGAGCATCCATCTGGTGGATGTACATCCAGTATTTCATCTCTTTTTAGCTCCATTTTTGGTCTCCACCAACTCATGGAGGGAGATATCTGGCTCGAGCTGCTAAATGCACCACTCGGTTCACTAGGTAGTCTCCAACTTTGTTAGCTGTGCAGTCCTTTGTGTGTGTGTGTGTGTGTGTGTGTGGTTGTACTTCAGACATATAAATGTAAAAACTTGCTGACCGTTAAACCAAAACAACGAGCTTAAAGATGCTAAAAGCCCCGATGAATGCAGATTTGATATTTGTAGATTTCTATATTGCTTTTATGCTTTAACTCCTTATTTTTATAGTTCATGGTCTTCGGTGCACTTCTGTGCTGTACGTGTTAAACTCAAAGACTTCAAAGCTGAAGCTCAGTCCGTCTTCATACCTGTACAGAAGCTTTACCCAAGACTGTATCATCCTGTCCATCGGACTGACTCACACAGAGCACCTTCAGGTCTCGTGCCCCGTCCACCTGGAAAGACAGCTCCTGTGTGACAGAAAGAAGGTGGTGTTAACGCTGACAATGACAGCGGTGTCCTAAAACTACAACAGGAGCATTCATGTCTCATTTTAAGCCTTTTGATCCTGGCTACCAGTTGGATTTAGTCTGGATTTTACTGCCACTGATCATGTTTAAAGCAGCGCGCGGTCCGGCTGCAGTGCAGACTTTTTAATCCTCCTTGAGGTGACATCATGTCGGATGCCGTCTAGACAGATGATAGATCATCTGCCTTTCAAATCAAGTTTTAACTTCCCTTTATTCAAGTTCAAGACCAATAAACGTACGGAGAGAACTAACCTGGTCCCAATGTGGGTTGAGGCTGTGGACTGATGAGTGTGTCTTGGATTGTTTGTCATAAAACTCGTAGCCATCCACCTCCACACAAACATACACGCCTGAAAAACGAAAGAAGCAAACATTAAGTGAGCTTAAACAGAAGATCTTCTCACCTCGGGACCTACTAAACGATTAGTGTAAATTAAAACATACAGGCTGGTTGCTGCAGGCCGCAGGCAGAGTGGACCGCCACACTCAGAGTCCCACACAAAGATTTCTCGTCCTCTGGTGAGAGACAAAGGTAAAAATATCCTGAAGCTCGTTAGATTTTAATAAAGACAAACATCATAAATAAAGTGTGTGTTTTTTAAGGCCGCCATTAACATCAAATAACATAACATAACATCAAATGATAAAAGAGACCAAAGAGTCTGTTTCGAATGCTATTTCAGAAAACAGGATGCAATTCTGTGGCGAGGAAAAGAGAACAGAGGTCGATAGAGTTGTTGGTGGTTGTACCAGCGTTCGAGCTGTGTAGCGGCGGCTGCTGGGTCATTCTCAGTTTCACACATGCGCTGGTGAGAGTGAGCAGGTCTGGAGGGACGGTCTCTATGTCTAACAAACAACACAGAGCAAATAAAAAGCACCAATCAGATTACAGAACCATGGAGATTCAAATAAAGACAAGTTTACAGACCCTAACCCTGGTTTCTACATTTATTGTTCTCATTTCTAATGAGGTGGGGAGGTACCGTACGCTCATCAGGGGTAACTCACTGAATACTCCTCACCTCACCATCCCTTTCTAATTGTGTAGGATAAATAAAAAATATGGCGACTACAAACCTCACAAAGAAAACCGAAAGGTCCAATCAACAGCTGCTTGACTCCAAAAAACAGCTGCTTATTTTCAAGCGATTACACACATACACAGTTATACGTGACACACTTACAATTGCCTCTTTAATCGTACGCATTGGACCTTTAATGACGCACAGAAGCAGGCACAGATAAAAAAACGGACATTGACACACGAATATATAACGAGAGCTGCTCTCTCCTGTGCAGGACGAGACGTCTGCACCTGAGTATAACTGTCATTCAATGCTGTAAGTGAATGACGCAGTGCTTCCTTTTGTGTTTGAAGCTTCTCACTTCTGGAAACTGTTGACCACACAGCTACTGTGCTTACTGTCACACCTACATGCCTCTACACCAGTGTTGAAGCCTCTGTATTGTTCTCTCTATATACTCTATATATACTCATATACTTATAGTTGTTTGTGCATTAAGTTTCAGGTTCATGTAGTAAATACACTTGTGGCCTCCAGGTTGTCAGAAGCAGCAGTGAACTTACTGTCTGCGGTGAGTTTGTGGATAGCTTCTCTCCATTCTTCAAGCTCGTACAGGGAGGAGAGGAGGAGCGTGTGACTCTGCAGTGACGTGAAACAGATTTCAGTTTGTCAAAATTCAAGAACGGAGCTGACAGTGTTAGCTGGCGTGTGTGTGCGCGTGTTTGTGTACCTTGCCACTGGGGCTGTGCAGCTCTAGCCTGTAAACAGTTGAGTGTGTGAGCAGCATCAGCTCCATTTGCTCCAGTTTCTTCCTCCGAGCTGCCATAACTATTCCCCTGGGCCCCTTTTTACAGACACATTTTTTACATTTTTACTCAAAAGGCAGGTCAAACTCCTCTGTATTTGTGTCTCTCCCACACCGACGTACTGTTTTCTGTTGCTGTAGCTGTTCTCGGAGGTGGTACATCTTGGTTCTTATGGTGTGTAAGCGAAGGTGTGTGTCTGGTGAACGTTCCTGCTCTGCGACCCAGCGGAGTTTGAGCCCAGCGAGGGGCACATACCAGCAGAACCTGTACTGGTCCTGTTTCCTGGAAGGCACAAAATGTGGACAAAGCAAGGTGTAATGATCGTTTGAGTTACAAAAGCTAAGACGTAAAGGAAATAGGTTTGTGCTAGTCTCTAGCCATATTTCCACACAAGCCCCAGCGTTTCCTCTCGCTACACTCACCCTCTGCTTGCATGTTTGAATCTGGTACACAGAAGGAGGTCTGTGTACAGGAAGAGGTGACGCAAGCTGCGTTCCCCCTCGCTTGCGTCCACCACAAAGCTGTCACGCATCAGCTGTCGCCTCTGGAAGACACACACAAACATACGTGCATGTGTAAAGTATACATCTGCGTATGTTGAGACAAATGTAGGCTTCAGGAAGGATGGACGCACATGTAAACTTGCAATTAAAAACACTTCTCAATGTACGTCTTGGTTGGATCTTGCCTCACCATGCCGTGACTGAGCATGACCTCTCGTTTGCACTGTGAACTCTCATTGACGCCAGACAGGAAGCTGCGAGATAATCTCAGAGCTTCCTGTAAGGATGTGTAATCTCTGTGATCCACTGGTGTCGTCTTCAGGAGGTCCTACAGGATCACAGACAGGTTAAGTCAGGAAATAGCTAGAGCAGCAGCTACTGAGGTGAAGATAGAGTTTGAAGAATTATCTCACACGCAGCACTAGTGTGGTCTTGGTTACTCTGTCCAGAGGCTTGTATAGTAGAGCTGTAAAACAAAACAAAAGGCAGCAGTAAGACACTGTCAGTCGACAGGTTATTGAACAATTCAGGAAATATGAGTACCTTCGAATGTGTATTTGGTCCGAGTTTTGTCTGAGCCGTTTTTATTGGACATCATGCTCTGGAGGAGTGAAAGATAAAGTCAGACAGGTGAGGATAAACCGGTACATGACTCGTCACAGTTAGCGTTCCTATAAAAGTCTGTGGTACCTGAGCCAGCGTTCGGAAGCGAGGGTCCGATTGTGTGCACTTGCGAACAACTTCAACAGCCTCTTCGTAGTTTCCAATGAAACCACCGTACAGACCGATCTGATTCACCTGCAGGGGTGAAGTGAATGATGGGTGGATGGATGAATCTGCCATGCAACAAATCAACAATCTCTTACAAAATGGTAATGATTCAGGGGGTTGAGCGGGTCGTCCACTAATCTGATGGTCGATGGCTCAGTTCCCGGCCGGCTGATAGCCAATGCCGTCAGTGTACAGATGGGATATGTAGTGTAAAAGCACCTACCTAAAAGCATTTAGCATTTACATCAACAACTAAATTAGGGATCTTTTCCACAGCAGAAACTGTGGCCGAGTTGTAACTAATAACGCTGATTGCTGCGCTGCATTGCACTCAAACGTTCAGGTTAGCTAGATTTATCTAGAAAATACCTGACAGGTTGAAGGAAGTCTAGTCTAGCTGTAGAGTCTTTGTATCTTTATAAAAACTCTGACAGTTTGGACAAAGTTTATGTGTAGAACATAAACTTAATTAATAAAAAACGTAATTCATTTCCTTGATAAACTTAATTAAAACAAAATTCTCCATGGTTACGCTTGTCATTAGATCTGCAGTATCAGTAGTTAGATGATAAACTCACAGGTGTTTCCAGTAAATTTGCCTGATTAGACTTCTTCTCGTTAATCATTATCAGCCAAGATAAGTGGAAACACCTGTGCGGGCGCGTTGAGCCATGACATGTTGCATTGAAATCCCTCCAAAAAACTGAGGAATTATATCATACGACACTGGTTCTCAAACTGTAGTATAGTGGTACTACGCACACTTGCATCGTAGTCACTCGTGCACGTAGCATTTAGCACACACATACATCTGTAATAAGTTATGAGCTGAGACGTGATGGCAGGTTACGAAGTGGAGGTAAAACAAATGGCTCCAATTTGGAAATATTAGCAAGAGAAGTCTGGAGCGCTACAACCCTTTTCCCACAAAATGAGCTCTTGTTCTTGAGCTAGCTCTGCTCAGGATTAAACAATAAATCATCTTATTAGGAACAAACCTGCCTCCTCTGTGAACTGTTGGTGGCTGGTATTCTCTGAGGTGGTTCGTGGGGTAAAAAGTTTGAGAAACGCCGTCGTACAACACTTATCTATTGTTTCGAAGAATAATTTTGTCATCATAATATTAAGCCGATCCTGGTTAGAGCTGAACTAAAATTATAGTCAGAACAGGAAGTCTCCTCTCCTCAAAACAGATTTACAGAACACACAAAAATAAATAAAATGTTTGCTGCCATTTAGGCCACCGGACAGCTGTAATTCAAAGCTTTCGCTTCTCCATTTTAACTCCATTTTGAAGTCAACTGAACATTGTACATAGAAGTGTTGAATGGTGCAGACTTTGTGGACAATTAGATCATATTTTCAATATAGTTTCAGCAGTTTAGATTACTTTAAACCTACTGAGGGTTTTACCCCCGACAAGAAGTGGGTTTTTATTTAAGTCAGATGCTTCAGAGTGAATAACATGACTATAAGTTTGGTGTTTAGTGTCAAATTTTTTAGAGATTTTTTGGAGTAAAATCCAGATAAACACTGTTCAGAAGCATAAACTGAAGGTTTAGATTGAAAACACTGGGTGCTTCTGCCTCCACGACTGTTTATTTGTATTCATTCATTGCCTTCATCTGTGCCATCGTGCCCCTGAAGTGTTTAACTACTGTGCTTCCTTTCTCCAGGCTACAGGGAAGCAGAAACATTGCAGCTTTAGCAGGTGGATAAACCGACGTTCACCTATCTCCTCCCCAGCACGCCGCATTATCTCTTTATACCCACAAGAAATGCAAGTTTAGCACAGCTGCCATAACTGCCAACAGAGGAAGACTGAGAAAGAGGCTGCCTGATCGGCTTTTAAGCCCCTTAAACACACACACACACACACACATTGTCACACACATTCCATCAAAGGTGAAATCAAGAGCGCTATCCAAACACAGGTGTGTTTTTTAGGCTGTTATTAGAAAGGAATCACTCTCTGTGGTCCGGCCTTTTTCAAAGCAGACGCTCGTAACCACGGGTAGAACAAATAATGTTAACAGCGGCCCTGCATCGTGCATGCTGGATCCCTGGATCAAACGTTAATGCCATTAATTACACCTGTGTCTTCACCTGCTGTGACTAGTCAAAATCTAAAGCTTTGAACTATTGATTGTATTCATATAAAACAATTTATTCACGAGATGCTAGTTACAAAAATGTGCATAAAACAAAAAAAGTGTGAGATGAGGATCAGCATCATATAGATTCAATGAAAAGGATGGATCAAGCTGATACTTAGGGCAACAGAGCAAGCTTTAAATGCAATAATGACATAATATGACGGTATAAAGTTACTTTAGTAACATGTACATGAATCTTTAGTCGCGTTTCTGGCTACTAATGAAAGCAATTTCTGAGATTCACTCTCCTTTTAGCTCTGTTTTGGGCTCCACCAACTCCTGAAGAAAAAATCTGGCTCTTGGCCGCTAACTTTATCCGCATGTTGTTTGCTGATGGCGTACAGCGGTGGATTTATTTGGCCAAAGACAGTGTGAAGTAGCTGATAAGGAGGTTGATATAAGGTAATAAAGTTGTGGGGCATAAAACCAAAACAATCAGCTGAGAGACACTAAAATTTATTAATTTATCCCAGCTGACATTGGGCAAGTGCTGGGCTAACTACTGTGCTGCCTTTGATCTATTTTTAAAATAAAATAAAAATATTGATGCAAAATATTGATTTAGTGCAGCCTAAAGACACTTAATAAATGGGAACTTCCTCAGGCAGTACTGAGAAGTTTTCACTGTTACAGAGAAACTTAAAAAAGGAAGAAATATGTGTTAAACGAGTCTCCTTTTTACAGCGTAAGCCGCTTTTTGTTTTACTTTTTTGCAATGAATGCCTTCCCTCTTTCTTTCTTTGCGTCCCTGACTTGTGTTTGTTTTCCACCGTTTCTTTGTGGATTAGGATACATGCACTAAAAGTTAGTCTTGATGCAAGAGAGAGCTTACCATTTTCAGAAACAGGTCCCCCACTATCAGCTCAAAGCCTCTGTGGGTCGTCTCTTTCTCCTCACCCGGGCTGGACCCAGTCTGGCATTCTGCACTCAGCCGGGCCTTTAAACCAGTGTAGAAACTTTGGTGCATGTCTCTGAGCTCAGGCACCTGGTAGAAAACAGTCTGGACCTGTCGACTGGACAGAACTGGCTGGGATGTCCCGGCTGATGCCCACAGAGCCTTCATGGGCTAAAAGTGAAAGTTAACAATGTTCTTACTGGTGTAGAACTAGAACAAGCTAAAAATAAAAATGGCAACATGGGTGAGAAACATAATGTGTGAAGATACATTCACATTTGCTACACCCCCCAAAGCTTCACTCGCATAGCTTTCAACACCCTCTCAACTTTGGCACGTACAAACTCAAACTGCCAAATAAAAGCAAGCCTATACAGCATGAAAAGTACAGCTTCTCAGTGACACATGCATGCTGCTGAGTGTCAACAGCACACACACACAAAACTTTTTCGTTTTCCAGACTAAACATCAGCTTTCTGACTCAGTTCTCACATCCCCGTTTCCCTTTTTGGGCTTTTTGACTTAAATGTGTCACATCGTGAAAAAAGGCGGAAACTGGGGTTTCTGTTGCTTTTAATAGCAGAGAAAAAAGAAAGAAGTAATTCACAAAGAAAACACCCAGGCACACTTTATTGCCCCATCACCTTTTACCTCAAATCTACTCTGTGTTAAGAATATATGGGATTTACACAATCAGGCTACAGCTAGCTGGTTGGTTAGCTTGGCATAAAGGCTTGAAAATGTGTGAAACGGCTAGTGTGGCCCTGTTGAAATGCAACAAAACCTGCTTACCATCAAATCCTAACAAAAAATGCCACACACGTTATATACTGTTTGTTTAATCTGTAACAAAAGAGCACATTGTGGGGTTTAGAGGGGGGTTAGCATTAGCTAGATTTAGCCACTGCTCTGACATGTAGCAGAGCAGTTGCCAGGCAACCAGCGGAGAGCTAAGCTAAGCTAATAGCCCTCAAACAGCCAATTGTTGTTTTTACGTGAGAAATTGTGTTTTAATTTAAATCTATTTCTTCTTGTTTACAGTCTTCGTCTTAAGCTAAGCTAACCGGCTGCTAGCTGTGGCTACACATCAATCAAAAAGAGTGACTTCATCTCTGATTGTCTGTCTGTGATTTAACAATAAAGACAGTGGACGTGATTGCTGCACATGTGTGATCTTGTACTGTATGAACCAACGCTAACCACAGGCCAAAAACATACATATGCTCATATGCAGAGACAATAAACACATAAAACATAGACATAACTTCCTGTGTGTTCATGTAAGCTAAAGGAACGGTCTTTACAGAGCAAGCTGAATTCTAAATAAAGGTTATTTTCTGTCCAATTTTATGCAGTGACAGCAGAACAGCAAAGGGGAAGTTATTATAATATTAATTTCATGAAAGACTTCCTCCGGCTGCCCAGAAAATAGGCTTTGCAGATGCTGCGATAAGACTCATGTAAATGTGTGTTTGTTACCATCAGCAGCGCCTCCAGCTCTGTGAGGTAAACCTCCTCACTCTCCATGATGCCTTTCAGGACCACGAGCCTCCTATCCAGCATTTCCTCCGGGCTGCGTAACGTCTGAATTAGATTTGGAAACACGTTGAAACACACAAAAGTCAGTGTCAAAATCAGTTTCATGTACAGTACATTCTGTAATAGTGTAACAGACATTGATTCATCGCTCTAGATAGTTTAAATTTCAATTTTTTTGGCAAACAAAATCAATACGCACAGGCCAGATAGCGCAGGAAACATTACATGATGCCTTACTGGTCACTTCTGTATTGGCTTTATTAAATATGCACAGTTGGTGGAAAACAGAAGAGTTACTTCTTCAATGCTTTTCTCGACGTAGTGGAGGATAAAAAGTACAGAAGGGAAAAAAAGGAAGTGAAGCCGATATCAACAAAACGATTGTTTATTTCTTTGTTGCAGAACAAAGGTCTGAAGTGAGAACATGTGTGGCTCCAAGTGTTCTGTATTGTAAATGAAATGTGTTTTGCAAAAAATACCCTGCTTACAGCTTTAATACAGTGATGAAATGTTTTAGGTTGTATCACTGAAATCTCGTGCATTCATGTCTATTTTAATACTATAGAAGTAAAAATATCTAAAGAGTGGATAGTCCATTAAAAAATATAATAAACAGTTATCACTGGCACCTGAATGCATCACTCAGTGTACCTTTATTTTCATCTCTAAGGCGAGTTTACGGTGAATAACCATGACTGCAGATAACTGATGTTATTAATATCTGAAACAGTATTTTTCAGCAGTTTGACGTGAAGTGATGCAAACTCACAGGAGTGTCTGGGAGGTCTATGCTCTCCGACTGGAGGGGAGATAAACAGGGCACCGCCTCCTCCTGGAACACATCCTCCTCCAGGACATCATCCTCTGCTTCAACTACGACACACACACAAATACATGATACGGTATCGAGTCACATGGGAGGGAGCAAGTTCCCATTTCTGTTTCCCCCTTTAAGGTGTGTAAATATTAGTGTTGTTGCTGAATGAACAAAAAGATAGCTGCTCTGACTCTAAGGTGGCTTTTATTGGCCAAAACATTTTTTAAAGGAGGTAATGGTGCATTTTCAACAAGCAAAGCACTTTAAGATTTCAGTTTTTCTATGATCATCTAATGCTGAATTCTAAGGGGTTCCCCTGTGAAAAGAATATATAATGCTCTGTAACTTTACAAAACAAAACACAATGCCTCCTTCCCTCACCTGGTACATGCTCTGACTCCAGATAATGCAAAGCCTCCCGGTAGACGTCCATAGTCGGAGCTCGGAGGTCCTCTCCTCACAGTGCTGGCTGAGCTCTGGAGACTCAGCATGTGAACACACTCACTGGCGACAGAAAACTTCCTCTTTCAGTTAAGGATGCGCAAAAGGGGAAAATACAGCTTCCTGTGTGTGTGAAACCCGGCTTAAGCCAACGGCACCTTACTTTTTACTCCTTTCCCTGCAGTTACACTTCACTTCCTCCAAACACACCCTCAAACCTCACCTCTGAGCATTTTATTTATTCACATTTAACTAGCTGCTACATAATGATCAGGATGTGGAGTAATCGTCAGTGTACCAGGAGCTGTTGCTTATTAACAGCGAGTGCAACTCTCATAGTGAGTTATAAGAAGCTTGTGGCTGAATATTCAGTTTGAAAGCAAATATAAACAACATGCAGCCTTGTATATACAATATAAACCAATGAAAATGTAATAAATGTCAAGTAGTGTTTATCAGTCTGAGCAAAAATAAATAAAATCTGAGCCCCAGAATCAAATCAGGTGTACGATTTATAAATTAAACAAAGGAAAAAGTCTTACATGGTTACATATTCTGACATTAGTGTGTCTCTAAATGTAAAAATAAATCTCCATTACTCAGCTAGTAGCTTCTTTTTAGTCCAACGCTGCCCTCTAAAGTAAAACAGATGTTAACACAGCTTCATGTCAGCTCCTTTCAATACCTCCTGCGTCCTTTCCTAAACACTTTTCCTTGACCTCGATGGAAAACTTCAGGAGGTCCAGGAAGGATGTGATGTCTGGTTGTGAATGATTTAATAGAGCACTGAAGCTCCTTTTCTTACATCCGGGTCATTTCACTTAGTTAGGAACTTTTCTTCGACCTGAATAACTATAGATCATCACACCTCATTAGCAGCCATGTATAAACACTGTGCATCATCACTAATTATTAGATTCTTTTTGTATTCTGCTGCTAAATCAGTCAATCATTCTCACAAACACTGAGTGTAAACTGAACCTGCTTTTGTGCCTCATAGTCACATCATGCGGCACATGCAAATCGAACATTAAGATAATATCACTCACAACAGTTATCTGTCTTCTGGTCAGGGAATGAGTTGGGGATTTTTGCTCAGTTACAACTTTGCATTCACGGAAAACCTCAACATCAACATACAAAGTCTAATCTGACAGTCTGACAGGTATCATGGTTAAACACACATTATTGGTCTATATTATATGCTTCATGCAGGTTTAACTCCACTCCATTCTTGTGAGGAATCAGATGATGAGAGTAGTTTGTGAACTGAAATAGAAAATCTTTATTGACCACAGTAAATCAGAGTTCATTCTTTAGCTAAATCTAGGCGTTACAAAGAGTATGACCTCTGCACAGCATACAGATGCTCAATTCTAACAGGTAAAAGTTGGCATTAACTACATTTCTATGTCAAAATTAACCAGCAGACTACATCTAATTTAACCCAACTAACAGCTGCATCCGATCTCCTCACTGCCTGATCCTCAGCTCCCGATGCATCTGACACCAGACACACGGGTAGCACAAGCATATCTTGCAGCAGTCGTCCATGAACGAGCCCTGCAGGAGTTAGAAAGAGAAAGAGTGAAATGTCCGTTATTACGTTATTGGTACAGTATGAAAAAAAAGATTTTTTTTTTTTGCAGTTTTTGTGCAGTTTGCTCATCAAAAACTGTGCATGGCATAGTCGTCATATTCATTCATTCAGGGTACGTACTATGCAGCACTCTCTCTCCTTAATTATGGTTGTAAGAACCAATTTGAGAATTATTTGTTGTGTGAAATTTTTATTTAGTATATTATTACTTATTGCATTATTATAACTTATCACATTATTGGCTCAAAAACCTGAGGCAGGTATTACATTACCGTTCGTGACAACTGAAGTTTTAGCGCGATAAATACTACTTGCAGCGCAGCTGCTTTGATTAACAGGTGGGTGCCGTTACAGGTGGCCTGTTTGAGCAGATTATGAGTTTCAAAATGGCTCTTCAGAAGCTTCCTGAAACTAGCTTCCAGAAATGTTCTGCTTATCCGTGAAAAATAAAACGTTTCATACATTTTATGCATTAAATAAATAAAATTTTGTATTTTTTACTAACACAGTTTCGCATCCATCGCAATCCATTGCTAACCCACATAATGGGTAAGATTTTAAAAAGGGCTTCAGGGTGAGGCTGTATGAACTGATAGGTATAATATTTGTTTGATTGTGAATACATTTTAGCCATTGTTTGCATGGCTTTAACAATGTTTGAATGTTCTGCCCTGCTAACCACACACTAGCCATTATGCACATTATGTACAGTACAACGAGAGAAAAAGAAAGCAGTGAAAGAAAGAAGAAGAAAGAAAGCAGTGTCTGCTCATAAAACCAGTCATGTGCTGAAACTATGTCACAGAATGACACTGTTATTTCTCTTTTTCTACGTCGTATTGGACATGTTTTACTCAGCTAACCCTTCTCCAAGCCCCAAGGCCTTACAGGGATGCCGTAGCGCTCTCTCATGGAGGACCGGAGTTTACAGGAAACCACGCCGCAGAAGTCCAGCAGTGGCATGAAGAAGCACCAGCCGAAGTCATTCGCTGTCTGACACTGCATGCAGGGGAAACACCACAGAGCGCAGCAGCCTGGAGGACAGAGAGGACAAAGACAGAGCACATGAACTCTGACTTTACTCAGACACTGAGGGAAGTCGTAATATCTGCATGTGCCTAATATCACAGAAGCTTACTTCCTCATCGACCTCATAGTTGTTTTTAATGGATTAGAGATGTAACAGATCAGACACTCCTTATTGGAAATTGTTAGTTCACTTATAAAGGCGAGATTCCTAAATGCATGTCACAGAGTGATGTGAATGTTCCCCATTTCCCACAATGAGGAACTCAGGTGCGTTCAGTGATGAATGACACTTACAGGTGGTCATATCACTGCAGCAATGGAAGAGGTCGCTGCTCCAAGTCCCAGGGGCAGTCGTCACTATTACCATCGTGCCTGGTTGCTGCTGGACGGCCATGTCTGGAAGATACAAGACAAAAATAGATCAACTAGGAAGGGGCACAAGAGAAAAGAAAACACTGGATTGTGATCAAGACTTTTATTCGATACTCATGGTTGGTTTGATTTATGTGTTATGTAATTTGCTCCCTCGGGAGACATCTCATCAGCATCTTATCAAACATATTGTCATATAGCAGTCTCTGGTTCCTGTTTATTCTGGGTCTTGTGCATCAGGTAGCACCTGGTCACATTTTATATTAAGTTAGAGGAAATGGGTGAAAATCTTCTTAATGTTTCCAAATGCTACTTATTCTGTCTGCCACGATGCAGGAAACTGTGTTTCATGGAAACTACAATCTTAAATGTGGCTAAAACTGTCAAATAAATCAAATTTATGAGTATAAAAGGGTAAAATATGACAATTTGCTTCATCATAACTTTGCTGAAATGGTAATAATTGCATTTTAATGGTTAACAAAGAGTTCGTTTTTTGACTAAAATATGGTTAATGCCATACAAGATGAACCAATAATAAACTACATTATTGAATTAACTATTTATCATTGCATCAACCCTAAATACTTCTAATTATCATGCAAAGATATCAACTTTTTCTCATCTTTTCTCTGGTTTTGTGAAGTGTGAAAACGTGTTAAGCTTACTTCAGCACTCTGCGTGTGTGTGTGTGTGTCTGTAAGACGAGGTATACATCACATAGGACTCACACCTCCAAACACACAAACAGACAAATTCCTTTTTTGACTAAAATATGGTTAATGCCATACAGGATGAACTACTGATAAACTAAATTATTTAATTAACTATTTATCATTACATCCATGCTAAATACTTCTAATTGTCATATTTATGCTATCAACTTTTTCTCATCTTTTCTCTGGTTTCGTGAACTGTGAAAACGTGTTAGGCTTACGTCAGCACTCTGCGTGTGTGCGTGTGTCTGAAAGACGAGGTGTAGACCACGTATGACTCACTCCTCCTCCAGACACACAGACAGACAAGTTCCTTTTTTGATGCAATACAAGATGAACCAATGATAAACTAAATTTAATTAACTATTTATTGTTACACCAATGCTAAATACTTCTAATTATCATATTTATGCTAAGATATCAAATTTTTCTCATCTTTTCTCTGGTTTCGTGAACTGAATAATCCTAAATTTAAACTTAAAACTAACTTTCTAAAATAATTGCCCAAGTCCTTTTTTCAGGTTGTTCAGAAAACACAAAAAATCTGAACTAAAAATTATACATATTTACATATATACATATGGTATTTATTAATAATTTCATGACAAAAAGGAATTGCATGATCTGTTCAACAGATGTAGGTGATTTTACCAGAGGTGGCCAGCATCATGAGGAGATGATTTAAGCAAAAAAATGACATAAGCCATTATTTCAGGAAGGTGACGATATTTATGCAAAGATACAAACTTTTTCTTACCTTTTCTCTGGTTTTGTGAGCTCTGAACAGTGAAAACCTGTTAGGCTTACTCCAGCACTCTGCATGTGTGTGTGTGTGTGAAGGAGGAGGTGTGGACCACATACGTCTCACTCCTCTCCCAAACACGGAAACACACAACATAAGTCTTGTTTTTTTTTTTTTTTTTATGAATCTAAAACAAAACACCAGCGTGCCAGTGAAGATGCAAAACATAAGGGAACCAATTTTATCACTGTTCAGTCCCCAACCCACAAAATAAAAACTGTAAACAAGAGGTGGAGGCGACAGTCTGATAATAAAAAGATGATTCCAGGAATAAAGACGAAGAAGAGAAGAAGAGACTATGAAGGAGAGATGCTGCATTCAGGTGCTGTTGGATTTTGCCAACAAATTTTCATCTTGGACCTTGATCTTGATATGAATACTAAATTGAAGTTTAGCTTTTAGCTTTCCTGTGTTTATTGTAGCAGACTGAGTCTAAATATAGACTTGGAAAAAGACCTGAAATGTGAATATGGCTGAATATAATAACCCTTTTGTGGGGGACATTAGTATTCCTATATTTGCAGATGGACAATGCATTCACTTAATAAAGCATGACACATTACAAGCGTCAGAATTGGCAACACTGGCCCTGTATTTACTTGCTGTCATGCCCCTAATTTCTGGACTATATTAATTTTAAGTTATCAAGAATGTCTCACTCAGTATGTGAGACTGTGAGACAGCACTTCACTAACAAGGGACTGGTATTGTTGATATGATATGATATGATATGATATGATATGATATGATATGATATGATATGATATGATATGATATGGGGCGGCTGTGGCTCGGAGGTAGAGTGGGTCGTCCACTAATCAGAAGATCGGTGGTTCGATCCCCAGTTCGATCCCCTCCCAAATTGAATGGTTAGTTCCTCGAACTGATGAGCAGTTGGCACCTTGCATGGCAGCCAATGCCATCAGTGTATGAATGTGTGTGAATGAGATATGCACTGTAAAGCGCTTTGAGTGGTCGGAAGACTAGAAAGGCGCTATATAAGTACAGTCCATTTACCATATAGTCTACTAGTCAAATAAAATGACTTAAACAAATATGAAACTAAGCATAGAAACACCACCTGCACGTCTGTGGACTGCGGGGAGGCAAAGCAAACAGGAGGCCAGGACAGTGGACTGTTTGGTAAAAGGAGACCTTGGAGGGCATTCTGCAGCGTTTTGACCACTATTGCATTTTGTCCACTGGAGGGCACTTTATCATGTTCTCTCCACTACAACGGCACTAAGAGGAAACTTTATCATGTTTTCTCCGCCAGAAGGAAACCCTAGAGGGCACTTTATTGCATTTTCTCCACTGTAAAGGCATCCGGGAGGAAACGTTATCATGTTTTCTCCACTGGAAAAGCACCCTGGACCGTACGTGTCCACCGTGTCCTTCTCGGTGTTGCTCTTCTTCAACCTCATCATCAACTCGACCATAGTACGCGTAAAGCAGCCATTTTCCAGAGTTGTAAGGCTGGTTGTTTATTGTCTAAAGTGTGTTTATAGTGTTAAACTTTATATCAGTGTTAACATGCACATCATGAATGTCAATACCTCATAACTTACTGCAGTTTACTGCTTATTTGCATTATGCTGATCATTCACTGTAATGATAATAAAATTGATCCTCCTGTAGCCTCCACCTCATCTATCTATCTATCTATCTATCTATCTATCTATCTATCTATCTATCTATCTATCTATCTATCTATCTACAGTATTACATCACATTCTCAAAACTTTTAGCCACGACTGTATTCTCCTTACAGCTGATTTACTTTTGTAGTGTTTGGTTTGATTAAGAGAGAGAGAGAGCTCTGGCTGACTGCTTCACAGCTGCTTGTTTTTCACCCATAGACAGTGTTGTAAAAGTTAGTTTTCAGGTATCTTAAAATCATACGATGTGCACGTGAGTTCCTATTTCTCACATGTTCTGCTTTCCACTTCTCTAGCATGACTTTGTCGCTGAGGTCGGGTAAGCTAAAGTTCAGGTTAATGTGCAAATAAAGGATGTTTAGAACGAGGGTCAGGGACAGAGTGGTGACATCTCAGTTGGGAAATGCTCTATTAAAGGAAAGTAAGAAAACTTATGATGCCATCTGCATCTATGGGGAGGTGTCCGAGACAGCCCGTTAGAGAGTGTATGAGATCCAACTGTTAGAGCTCCACGGGGAGCCTTTTTCTCTGTAACCCCTTTTGTGTGTTAAACGCTCCTTCTTGTACAAGAATAATAAATTAAACTTTAACTTTGATATCGAATGATGTCGAATCCAGTCCTCCTTCTTGAAAGGTCATTTGAAAAGTCCTATAACAGACAGCTCTTTGGTTTTCATGTTGAAAACTATAAACGCACAGGCAAAACCCAAATCTGAAACTGAGTGTATTGTTTGAATAAAAATGTTGATCTTTTGTCTCATATTCATCTTTTCATGTCAAACCTAAATGTTTTCAGGCTACAGCAAAAAAAAAAAAAAAAAAAAAAGGAATCCGCCTCACTGCTCCAATACTTTTGGAGGGGACTGTACATATACACAGCTTGCATGTTTCTCTCATGTTTCGCATGTTCATCGGTATTTTGCTTTTGATTATAAAAAGCTTTGGTCTCACATCCTCTTTTAGACACAACGCAGAGTGCTGGAGTGAGCTTAACACGTTTCCACTGTGCAGAGCCCACGAAACCACAGAAAAGGTAAGAAAAGGTTTATATCTTTGCAGAAATATGATAATTACTAAGTATTTAGGGTTGATGTAATAATAAATAGTTTGGTTCACCTTGTATGGCATTATCCGTATTTTAGTCAAAAAAGGAACTTATGTTATGATGAAGCAAATTGTCATATTTTACCCTTTTATACTCATAAATTTGATTTATTTGACAGTTTTAGCCACATTTAAGATTGTAGTTTCCATGAAACACAGTTTCCTGCATCGTGGCAGACAGAATAAGTAGCATTTGGAAACATTAAGAAGATTTTCACCCATTTCCTCTAACTTAATATAAAATGTGACCAGGTGCTACCTGATGCACAAGACCCAGAACAAACAGGAACCAGAGACTGCTATATGACAATATGTTTGATAAGATGCTGATGAGATGTCTCCCGAGGGAGCAAATTACATAACACATAAATCAAACCAACCATGAGTATCGAATAAAAGTCTTGATCACAATCCAGTGTTTTCTTTTCCCTTGTGTCCCTTCCTAGTTGATCTATTTTTGTCTTGTATTTTACAGACATGGCCATCCAGCAGCAACCAGGCATGGTGGTAATAGTGACAACTGCCCCTCAAGGCCCTGGGAGGTGGAGCACCGACCTCTGCGACTGCTGCAGCGACATGGCCACCTGTAAATATCATTAATCACCACACAACTTTGTTTTCAATTTACATTTACACATTTACAGTGTCTGATCTGTTCAGGGGAAGTTGTGGGAAAATGGGGAACATCTGCATCACTCCGTAACTGCATTTTGAAATCTCGCCGTTATAAGTGAACTAACAATTTCCCAATAATAAGGAGTGTCTGATCTGTTACATCTCACACCCAGTAAAAAAAAAAAACAGTCATGAGGTCGGTGAGGAAATAAGCTGTTCATGATCTTTCGGTCTTTTCAGAAAAGCTTCATCAGCAAGTGGAGTTTGTGCTTCGTGATCATTGAAACATGGATTTCCAAATTATCGTTTTTTTCTGCGCACTTTAAGGTCAAGCTATTGTCGAGGGTTGTACTGTTGCCCCTGCTTCATGATGTTGATGTAAGAGAACATTTTCTTGAAGCACTTCCTCAGTGAGCTACAAAACCACAGCAATGTTTTGGTCAGGCATTTTGATTCAAGTATGCAGCCAGCGAAATAGAAGTGTGTTGACATTTTGTCAACACTACAGAAACACCAGGTCACTGGTAAATATGATAAGGTTGTCTGATGTTGTTGACTGCTGTTAGTTATTGGTTTGATTAATGGTTGTGTATTGATTACTGACGTTGACCGAGTCAAGACCATAGTATATTGAGACTGGGACAAGACAAGGACTTTGAAATGCTGAGACCGAGTCAAGACCAAGGCAGGGCAAGACTGAGACAAGATAAAATATCAGTATGGCATTTCTGTGATATTAAGCACATGCAGATATTACGACTTCCCTCAGTGTCTGAGTAAAGTCAGAGTTCATGTGCTCTGTCTTTGTCCTCTCTGTCCTCCAGGCTGCTGCGCTCTGTGGTGTTTCCCCTGCATGCAGTGTCAGACAGCCAAGAACTTCGGCTGGTGCTTTTGCATGCCACTGCTGGACTTCTGCTGCGGCGTGGTTTCCTGTAAACTCCGGTCCTCCATGAGAGAGCGCTACGGCATCCCTGTAAGAGCTTGGGGACGGAGGGGGGTGTAGATGTGTAGAAGGGTTAGCTGGGTAAAATATGTCCAATTCGACATGGCAAATCAGTTGTCAGGTGTACACATTTGAAGACAGTCACAGACGAGTTGTTGGACTCTGATCTGGTGTCATTTTGAACCTGTCATACCAGAGAAATAGGCAAGAGAGATAAGATGTATTAATATGAACAACCAAAGAAAAATATACCAAAGATATTAATATATAAAAGAGAAGAAAAATGTCAGATAAAAGTATTATCTATTGCTGGTGCAAATTAAGACTGCATATGTTGAGCAAACCTGAGAGACTTTAAGTAGAGATGTGTTCAGGGTCGACCCCTTGTGGAGGAGAGAGGAATAACAGTGTCATTCTGTGACATACTGTAGTTTCATCGCATCACTGGTTTTATGAGCAGACACCGCTTTCTTTCTTCTTCTTTTTTTAAATGGCCGATCCCTCTCGTTGTATAAAACATTATCTCCCAGGGAGTGGTGTACTGTACATAATGTGCATAATGTCTAGTGTGTGTTTAGCAGGGCATTTCATGCAGAACATTCAAACATTGTGAAAGCCATGCAAACAATGGCTAAAATGTATCCACAAACAAACAAATATTATACTTATCAGTTCATACAGCCTCACCCTGAAGCCCTTTTAAAAATATTATCCATTATTCGAGTTAGCAATAGATTGTGATCACAGCTGAATACCAATTGGTCTTTGAGCCAACAATGTAATAAGTTATAATAATGCAATAAGTAACAATATACTAAATAGAAATTTCGTACAACAAATAATTCTCAAATTGGTTCTTACAACCATAATTTAGGAGAGAGAGTGCAGCATAGTACGTACCCTGAATGAATGAATATGATGACTATGCCATGCACAGTTTTTGATGAGCAAACTGCACAAAAATCTTTAATTTCCAAGAAATGCAATCCTATTTATGTTTTATTACATTATCAGCTGCACTTATTACATTTTCAAAGGATGTTTTTTTTCATACTGTACCAATAACGTAATAACGGACATTTCACTCTTTCTCTTTCTAACTCCTGCAGGGCTCGTGCATGGACGACTGCTGCAAGATATGCTTGTGCTACCCGTGTGTCTGGTGTCAGATGCATCGGGAGGTGAGGATCAGGCAGTGAGGAGATCGGATGCAGCTGTTAGTTGGGTTAAATTAGATGTAGTCTGCTGGTTAATTTTGACATAGAAATGTAGTTAATGCCAACTAGCTGTTAGAATTGAGCATCTGTTTGCTGTGCAGAGGTCATACTCTTTGTAACGCCTATATTTAGCTAAAGAATGAACTCTGATTTACTGTGATCAATAAAGATTTTCTATTTCAGTTCACAAACTACTCTCGTCATCTGATTCCTCACAAGAATGGAGTGGAGTTAAACCTGCATGAAGCATATAATATAGACCAATAATGTGTGTTTAACCATGATACCTGTCAGACTGTCAGATTAGACTTTGTATGTTGATGTTGAGGTTTTCCGTGAATGCAAAGTTGTAACTGAGCAAAAATCCCCAACTCATTCCCTGACCAGAAGACAGATAACTGTTGTGAGTGATATTATCTTAACGCTGTTCGATTTGCATGTGCCGCATGATGTGACTATGTGGCACAAAAGCAGGTTCAGTTTACACTCAGTGTTTGTGAGAATGATTGACTGATTTAGCAGCAGAATGCAAAAAAACATCTAATAATTAGTGATGATGCACAGTGTTTATACATGGCTGCTAATGAGGTGTGATGATCTATAGTTATTGCACTATTATATAATCCAATTGGTGAACACTTTTTTACCCGAATGTTAAAGGTAAAGGGAGCGTCCACGACTGAATCACAGCTGTGCTGATATTCAGTATAACAGCACAACCTGGAGTGTGATATTGTTTCTATACAACAGTTTCACAAGCGCCATCTACTGGTTAATATAACGAGTGGCAACAGAATAGGATTTGTTTGTCACCGCTCATATACAGTATCAGCATATTAGAATGTTTGAATGCCGAACAGACTGTCTGTGAACGCAGCTCCACAGTCAACAACAGAACTAAAGCAGACCGGACGGTGCAGCTTTTGTGTCTGCTGCAAGGAATTGCGTGACGACATCATGTCCTTTTCTTTTTTTAAAGGATGGTCAGCATTTAGCTCATTCGGTAGAGCAGCTGCCCCATGTGTGAAGGCTCAGTCCTTGCTGCAGGGGCCTTGGGTTCAAATCCAACCTGTGGTTCTTTTTGCCGCGTGTCTTTCTCCATCTCTCTCTCTCCCCACATTTCCTGTCACTCTTTGGCTATCTCTGTCAAATGAATCTTGAAAAAGGCCAAAAATATAATATTATCTTCTGCTAAAGGAAGCAGCACTTGGAGAATTCAAACAGCTCTTATCATGACCACTACATGTATACTTATGGGTCATTTCACTCAGTTAGGAAGCAAAATAGACTATTTGACACGACAAACCAGCAAAATGTTGCTCCCATGCTACCTTACTGATGAGTTGGTGTTACTGGTTAGACTCAAACCATGAGGTCAGGTCGAAGTAAGGTTCCTAGCTGAGTGAAATGACCCAGATGTGAGGAAAGGAGCTTCAGTGCTCCATTAAATCGTTCATCTTTCCTCGACCTCCTGACGTTTTCCATCGAAGTCAAGGAAAAGTGTTTAGGAAAGGACACAGGAGGTATTGAAAGGATGTTTCAATGGCTGCAGTTAATTTAACCCAACCTCTGGGTCAAAAGAACAACCCAATTTTCTGGGTTGAAATAACCCAGAAATTGTTCCTTTTTAACCCAGGAGTTGGGTCAAAAATAACCTAACTTGGGTTACTGTGCCAGTATGCCTTATTTCAGAAAATAAAACTTTGTTTTACACACTTTCAATATATATCAGTGGATGTAATGTTAGACTGCTCTGGACAGTGTTTCACTGAGATACATGGCTTATTTGGACAGAGACACAGACAGTGGTTCAGTGGACACTCCCCCGCAGTCCTGGTGCTGAGAGTACTGCTCATTTTTACCGGATTTTGACACCTAATTTCATAAACGCATCGTTATTTTTAATCACTCAAATTTGACTGACACTTTCTTCTTTAGTCTGACAAACTCAAAACACATTTATTTTGACTTTACTCGGTCTTTAAACCAGTTAGACGTTGTCGCGATAGCCGCGGCTACATGCCAACCATAGAATTACCACGGCTAGTTGTGCATGTTATAGGGGCAATGATGTAATATATGAACTCATTTCTACTAGTCCTTAGTTGATATATCCATGTTTAGTGTGTCACTTTACTTCTCCTACAAAAGATGATACTGTTTTATCATAATGTACACAACACACAAGTGTGATTGTTCATATTATAAACTATGTTGACATGATAATATAATAACTCCATAAAATACACCCCTCCAATAAAAAAATACATTATTATGGTTAAAAACATAGAGGGAGAGGGAGAGTGAAAGCCAACCCGATAACCCAGAACATGGTTACTCTTTAAAAAATCACCCGGAAACCCAAACAACCCAGAGACTGGGTCAAAATATTAGCCCTATAACCCAGAAAACGGGTTAATCTCTGAAAAAATAACCCATAATTTTAACCCAACCCAAATAACCCAGAAACCGGGTTGAAGAAACAACCCAAAAATGGGTGGGTTCAAACAAAAGGTGCTATCTTCTACATTGTGTATCAGATATCTGGAAATAAAAGCCGAAATGTTGATCTTTTGTCTCATATTCATCTTTTGATGTCAAACCTAAATGTTTTCAGTCTACAGCAAAAATAAAGGAATCCGCCTTTGAGGGGACTGTACATATACATAGTTTGTACGTTTCTCTCATGTTTTGCATGCTCAGTGGCACGCTGCTGTTTCGCTTTTGATTATAAAAAGCTGTGGTCTAAGCATCCTCTTGAGACGCACACGCAGAGTGCTGGAGCAAGCTTAACACGTTTTCACTGTGCAGAGCTCACGAAACCACAGAAAAGGTAAGAAAAAGTTTATATCGTTGCATAAATATGATAATTAGAAGTATTTAGGGTTGGTGTAATAATAAATAGTTAATTAAATAATTTAGTTTATCATTGGTTCATCTTGTATGGCAACCATATTTTAGTCAAAAAAGGAACTCTTTGTTAACCATTAAACTGCAATTATTACCATTTCAGCAAAGTTATGATGAAGCAAATTGTCATATTTTACCCTTTTATACTCATAAATTTGATTTATTTGACAGTTTTAGCCACATTTAAGATTGTAGTTTCCATGAAACACAGTTTCCTGCATCGTGGCAGACAGAATAAGTAGCATTTTGAAACATTAAGAAGATTTTCACCCATTTCTTCTAACTTAATATAAAATGTGACCAGGTGCTACCTGATGCACAAGACCCAGAACAAACAGGAACCAGAGACTGCTATATGACAATATGTTTGATAAGATGCTGATGAGATGTCTCCCGGGGGAGCAAATTACATAACACATAAATCAAACCAACCATGAGTATCGTATAAAAGTCTTGATCACAATCCAGTGTTTTCTTTTCCCTTGTGTCCCTTCCTAGTTGATCTATTTTTGTCTTGTATTTTACAGACATGGCCATCCAGCAGCAACCAGGCACGGTGGTAATAGTGACAACTGCCCCTCAAGGCCCTGGGAGGTGGAGCACCGACCTCTGCGACTGCTGCAGCGACATGACCACCTGTAAATATCATTAATCACCACACACTTTGTTTTCAATTTAAGCTATTGTTGAGGGTTGTACTGTTACCCCTGCTTCATCCTGTTGGCGAAAGAGAAGATATGATAAAAAAAAAAAAAAAAGATGAGCATTTCCTGAAGCACTTCCTCAGTGAGCTACAAAACCACAGTGACGTTTTGATCAGCCATTTTGATTTGTGTATGCCGCCAGTGAAATAAAAGGGTGTTGGCAGTTGCTTTGATTTTTTTTCGCATCTTGAGAAACAGGAAACCGGTTTTACAGTTTATCTTCATGGATTATACTGACGCCAAATTAACAAGAAGACTGTCAACATATGACGTCCTTTATCTCATATTTGTTTGTTTGTTTAGTTGAATTCAAACTGCCAATATGTTTTTTTTTTTAACATTTTGTCAACGCTACAGAAACACCAGGTCACTGGTAAATATGATAAGGTTGTCTGATGTTGGTGACTGCTGTTAGTTATTGGTTTGATTAATGGTTGTGTATTCATCACTGACGTTGACTGAGTCAAGACAAAGACCATAGTATACTGAGACCGGGACAAGACCAAGACTCCGAGATGCTGAGACCGAGTCAAGCACAAGACCAAAGCAGGCTGAGACTGAGTCAAGACCAAGACCAAGGCAGGGCAAGACAAAGACAAGATGAAATATCAGTATTGCATTTCTGTGATATTAAGCACATGCAGATATTACGACTTCCCTCAGTGTCTGAATAAAGTCAGAGTTCATGTGCTCTTTCTTTGTCCTCTCTGTCCTCCAGGCTGCTGCGCTCTGTGGTGTTTCCCCTGCATGCAGTGTCAGACAGCCAAGAACTTCGGCTGGTGCTTTTGCATACCAATGCTGGACATCTGCTGCAGCGGCCTGATTTCCTGTAAACTCCGGTCCTCCATCAGAAAGCGCTACGACATCCCTGTAAGACTGGCTTGGGGACGGAGGGGGTGTAGATATGTAGAAGGGTTAGCTGGGTAAAATATGTCCAATATGACATAGAAAATCAGTTGTCAGGTGTACATATTTGAAGACAGTCACAGACGAGTCGTTGGACTCTGATCTGGTGTCATTTTTAACCTGTCATACTAGAGAAATAGGCAAGAGAGATAAGATGTATTAATATGAAAAAATGCCTGGTTCAACACCTGGTTGCTCAAACAAGCCACCTGTAATGGCACCCACCTGTTAATCAAAGCGGCTTAAAGTTATACATAACTTTAAGGTGAGTTGTCTAAAAATTCACCCTCAGTACGGTTGTCATGAACGGGGAAATTAGCTATAGAGACCAAAACTGTTTTTTGTACCAGGCTGTAAACATGTTTATTTCTTTTGTGAAGTTGGACATTTTAACATGGGGACTTATGGAAATGAACTCCTTCTGTAGTCAGCCTCAAGTGGACGTTTGAGGAACTGCAGTTTTTGGCATTTTTGCCTTGGCTTTTGTAGCAACCAATAATGTAATAACGGTCAGTAATGTAATACCTGCCTCAAGTTTTTGAGCCAACAATGTAATAAGTGCACATGCACAGTTTTTGATGAGCAAACTGCACAAAAACTGCAAAAAAAGCTTTAATTTCCAAGAAATGCAATCCTATTTATGTTTTATTACATTATCGGCTGCACTTATTACATTTTCAAAGGATGTTTTTTTCATGCTGTACCAATAACGTAATAATGACCATTTCATTCTTTCTCTTTCTAACTCCTGCAGGGCTCGTGCGTGAGCGACTGCTGCGCGGTATGCTGTTGTTACCTGTGTGTCTGGTGTCAGATGCATCGGGAGCTGAGGATCAGGCAGTGAGGAGATCGGATGCAGCTGCTAATTGAGTTAAACCAGATGTAGTCTGCTGCTTATTTTTGACATAGAAATGTAGTTAACGCCAACTAGCTGCTGGAATTGAGCATCTGTTTGCTGTGCAGAGGTCATACTCTTTGTAACGCCTAGATTTAGCTAAAGAATAAACTCTGATTTACTGTGATCAATAAAGATTTTATATTTCAGTTCGCAAACTACTCTCATCATCTGATTCCTCACAAGAATGGAGTGGAGTTAAACCTGCATGACGCATGTAATGTATTTCAAAAGACCATAGACCAATAATGTGTGTTTAACCATGATACCTGTCAGACTGTCAGATTAGAATGATTGACTGATTTAGCAGCAAAATGCAAAAAAAAAAATCTAATAATTAGTGATGATGCACAGTGTTTATACATGGCTGCTAATGAGGTGTGATGATCTATAGTTATTGCACTATTATATAATCCAATTGGTGAACAATTTTTTACCCGAATGTTAAAGGTAAAGGGAGCGCCTACAACTGAATCACAGCTGTGCTGATATTCAGTATAACAGCACAACCTGGAGTGTGATATTGTTTTTATACAACAGTTCCACAAGCACCATCTACTGGTTAACATAACGAGTGGCAACAGATTAGGATTTGTTTGTCACCGCTCATATACAGTATCAGCATATTAGAAAGTTTGAATGCCGAACAGACTGTCTGTGAACACAGCTCCACAGTCAACAACAGAACTAATGCAGACCGGACGGTGCAGCTTTTGTGTCTGCTGCAAGGAATTGCGTGACGACATCATGTCCTTTTCTTTTTTTTAAAGATGGTCCGGTGTATTCTCTGCTAAAGGA
Source organism: Protonibea diacanthus (assembly GCA_028641955.1). Taxonomy (NCBI): domain Eukaryota; kingdom Metazoa; phylum Chordata; class Actinopteri; family Sciaenidae; genus Protonibea; species Protonibea diacanthus. The sequence goes on from CM053998.1 coordinate 7,476,087, forward strand.
AGCAGCACTTGGAGAATTCAAACAGCTCTTATCATGACCACTACGTGTATACTTATGGGTCATTTCACTCAGTTAGGAAGCAAAATAGACTGTTTGACACCCCAAACAAGCAAAATGTTGCTCCCATGCTACCTTACTGAAGAGTTGGTGTTACTGGTTAGACTCAAAATATTGGGTTAGGGTCAAAGTAAGGTTCCTAACTGACCAGACATCACATCTTTCCTGACGTTTTCCATCGAGGGAAAGTGTTTAGGAAAGGATACAGGAGGTATTGAAAGGAGCTGACATGAAGCTGTGTTGACATCTGTTTTACTTTAGAGGGCAGCGTTGGACTAAAAAGAAGCTACTAGCTGAGTAACGGAGATTTATTTTTACATTTAGAGACACACTGATGTCAGAATATGTAACCATGTAAGACTTTGTTCTCAAGTAAACCTTTGTTTAATTTATAAATCATACACCTGATTTGATTTTGGGGCTTTGAACCACGGGTTCCCCTGCTGTTCCCGATACTTGAAGAGTGTCCTCGGCTGGACTGTGGGAGTCAACTGGGCACCGATCCACCGCAAAACAGGCTGGCCGAGCTCTGGAGACTCAGCATGTGGACACACCCAGCTGGCGACAGAAAACTTCCTCTTTCAGTTAAGGATGCTCAAAAGGGGAAAATACAGCTTCCTGTGTGTGTGAAACCCGGCTTAAGCCGATGGCACCTTACTTTTTACTCCTTTGCCTACAGTTACACTTCACTTAATCTAAACACACCCTCAAATCTCATCGCTGAACATTTGATTTATTCACATTCATAGTGAGTTATTAGAAGCTTGTGGCTGAATATTCAGTTTGAAAGCAAATATAAACAACATGCAGCCTTGTATATACTATATAAACCAATGAAAATGTAATAAATGACAAGTAGTAAATTAAACAAACGTTTACTTGAGAACAAAAGTCTTACATGGTTACATATTCTGACATTAGAGTGTCTCTAAATGTAAAAATAAATCTCCATTACTCAGCTAGTAGCTTCTTTTTAGTCCAACGCTGCCCTCTAAAGTAAAACAGATGTTAACACAGCTTCATGTCAGCTCCTTTCAATACCTCCTGTGTCCTTTCCTGAACACTTTTCCTCGATGGAAAACGTCAGGAGGTCCAGGAAGGATGTGATGTCTTTTTTTGTTGCTGCCGCATGGAATTGTGGGACGGCATTGTCTCCTTTCCTTTCGTGAAGGATGGTCCGTTAAGGAGATTTAAAATACCAAGCACTGAAGCTCCTTTCCTCACATCTGGGTCATTTCACTCAGCTAGGAACCTTACTTCGACCTGACCTCATGGTTTGAGTCTAAACAGTAACACCAACTCATCAGTAAGGTAGCATGGGAGCAACATTTTGCTTGTTTATGGTGTCAAATAGTCTATTTTGATCATCTCCTCCATGAAACCTGGTCTTTTACTTGGTTACAACTTTGCATTCACGGAAAACCTCAACATCAACATACAAAGTCTAATCTGACAGTCTGACAGGTATCATGGTTAAACACACATTATTGGTCTATATTATATGTTTCATGCAGGTTTAACTCCACTCCATTCTTGTGAGGAATCAAATGACGAGAGTAGTTTGTGAACTGAAATAGAAAACCTTTATTGACCACAGTAAATCAGAGTTTATTCTTTAGCTAAATATAGGCGTTACAAAGAGTATGACCTCTGCACAGCAAACAGATGCTCATTTCTAACAGCTAGTTGGCGTTAACTACATTTCTATGTCAAAATTAACCAGCAGACTACATCTAATTAAACTCAACAGTTGCATCCTATCTCCTCACTGCCTGATCTTCACCTCCCGATGCATCTGACACCAGACACACGGGTAGCACAAGCAAACCTTGAACCAGTCGTCCATGAACGAGCCCTGCAGGAAAGAGAAAGAGTGAAATGGCCGTTATAACGTTCCTTTGAAAATGTAATAACTGCAGCCGATAATGTAATAATACATAAATAGGATCGCATTTCTTGGAAATTAAAGATTTTTGACGTGGGTATTACATTATTGACCGTTATTATGTGATTACGTGGTTGCTACAAAAGCCAAGGCGGAAGTGCCAAAAACTGCAGTTCCTCAAACGTCCACTTGAGGCTGGCTACAGAATGAGTCACTCTCCATAAGTCCCCATGTTAACATGTCTACAGCCTGGTACAAAAAACTGTTTTGGTCTTTATACCTAACTTCTCTGTTCATGACAACTGTACTGAGTCTGAATTTTTATACAACTCACCTGTTCAAATTATACTAAGGCTTAGAGTTATGTATAATTAACAGCGCAGCCGCTTTGATTAACAGGTGGGTGCCATTACAGGTTTGAGTAATTCATATATATGTGCATATATGTATATGTGACAGAAGCACACATAGAGACACACAAACACACACATCTACTAACGAGGAAACACCTTTAGGAAACGCAGCTGGGAAACATCTTTTGGGGAAGTCTTGCTCAACAATATCATGGCCTGGGAAAAATGCCAGTACTGAATTGCCTGTTGCAGCAGATAACATTCAGCGCCAGTATTGTTTTAATTTTGATCAGATCATGTAGAAGTCAAGCACACGTTCACACCATACACACTGAAGACAAGCACACAACCCCTACTACACATTCCGGGGAATTTCACGGAACACTGAGAACATTGACAGCATGATCATAACAAAGTTCAGGATGTTTCGAAATGACTGTTCAGAAACTTCCCAAGAAATCCTGAGCCTGAAATTTTTGTGTGGGTGGACGGGGTGTGGGGAATGTATGTTCATTATTTGAAAGGCTATCTGCCATATTACCACATTGCTCTTTGCATACTCAAGATTACACTACAGCAATGCAAAGACAGGTCACAAAGTGGCAGCACTTTTTGCCACTAGATGCATGCATGTCACACCCTTCTCGACATCTTTAGTGTCATCCCCGGGCTTCGTGAACCTAAGGCCCTTCCTGTGGGTTAGGCTACAGTGCTCACTTTCCTGCCCCGCCCTACTTTTGATTGGTTAGTAGGCCTAGAATGAAAGCTGCGCATCTGTTGGATTTAGAGAAGTGATTAGAAAAATGTTTGAATGTTCTGCATGAAATGCCCTGCTAAACACACACTAGACATTATGCACATTATGTACAGTACACCACTCCCTGGGAGACAACGTTTCAGAAGTTTTATACAACGAGAGGGATCGGCCATTTAAAAAAAAAAGAAGAAAGAAAGCGGTGTCTGCTCATAAAACCAGTGATGTGATGAAACTATGTCACAGAATGACACTGTTATTTCTCTCTCCTCCACAAAGGGTCAACCCTGAACACATCTCTACTTCTCCCAGGTTTGCTAAACATACGCAATACTTTTATCTGACATTTTTAGGGACATCTCTTGTGTATATTATTATCTTTGGTATATTTTCCTTCGGTTGTTTCCAGTCCAACAACTCGTCTGTGACTGTCTTCAAATATGTACACCAGCTAACCCTTCTACATATCTACACCCCCTCCTTCCCCAAGCCCTTACAGAGATGCCGTAGCGCTCTCTCATGGAGGACCGGAGTTTATAGGAAACCACGCCGCAGCAGAAGTCCAGCAGTGGCATGCCGAAGCACCAGCCGAAGTTCTTGGCTGTCTGACACTGCATGCAGGGGAAACACCACAGAGCGCAGCAGCCTGGAGGACAGAGAGGACAAAGAAAGAGCACATGAACTCTGACTTTACTCAGACACTGAGGGAAGTCGTAATATCTGCATGTGCTTAATATCACAGAAACGCCATACTGATATTTTATCTTGTCTCAGTCTTGCCCTGCCTTGGTCTTGACTCGGTCTCAGCATTTCAAAGTCCTTGTCTTGTCCCAGTCTCAATATACTATGGTCTTGACTCAGTCAACGTCAGTCACACAACCATTAATCAAACCAATAATTAACAGCACTCAACATAAGACAACTTTATCATATTTACCAGTTACCTAGTGTTTCTGTAGCGTTGACAAAATGTTAAAAAAAAAACAACAACATATAAGCAGTTTGAATTCAACTAAAGCTCCCGGCGCAAATACGAGATAAAGGACGTCATATGTTGACAGTCTTCTTGTTAATTTGGCATCAGAATAATCCATAAAGATAAACTGTAAAACCGGTTTCCTGTCTCTGTTTTATCAGAATGTCAAGATGCAAAAAAGACCAAAGCGAAAAGTAGCTTACAAGGAAATGCTTCAGGAAATGTTTATTTTATCATATCTTCTCTTACATCAACAGGATGAAGCAGGGGCAACAGTACAGCCCTCGACAATAGCTTGACCTTAAAGTGTCTAGAAAAACAATACTTTGGAAATCCATGTTTCCATGACCACGAAGTAAACTCCACTTACTGATGAAGCTTTTCTGAAAAGACCGAAAGATCATGAACAGCTTATTTCCTCACCGACCCCGTGATTGTTTTTTAATGGATAAGAGATGTAACAGATCAGACACTCCTTATTATTAGGAAATTGTTAGTTCAGCTATAAAGGCAAGGTTCCTAAATGCAGTCACGGAGTGATGTAAATGTTCCCCATTTCCCACAATGAGGAACTCAGGTGCGTTCAGTAAGTTACAAACAAAGTGTGTGGTGATTAATGACACTTACAGGTGTTCATATCACCGAAACAATCGAAGAGGTCGGTGCTCCAAGCCCCAGAGCCTTGAGAGCCGGAGGATGGTTGCTGCTGGACAGCCATGTCTGGAATATACAAGACAGAAGATCAACTAGGAAGGGGCACAAGGGATTGCTACATTAAAGTTATAAGTTAGAGGAAATGGGTGAAAATCTTTTTCATGTTTCCAAATTCTACTTATTCTGTCTGCCATGATGCAGGAAACTGTGTTTCATGGAAACTACAATCTTAAATGTGGCTAAAACGGTCAAATAAATCAAATTTATGAGTATAAACGGGTAAAATATGACAATTTGCTTCATCATAACTTTGCTAAATTGGTAATAATTGCAATTCAATGGTTAATAAAGAGTTCCTTTTTTGACTAAAATATGGTTAATGCCATACAAGATGAACCAATGATAAACTAAAGTATTTAATTAACTATTTATCATTGCATCAACCCCAAATACTTCTAATTATCATATTTATGCAAAGATACAAACTTTTTCCTACCTTTTGTCTGGTTTCGTGAGCTCTGCACAGTGGAAACGTGTTAGTCCTTACTCCAGTACTCCAGCACTGTGTGTGTGTGTGTCTGCAAGAGGAGGTGTAGACTACATACGACTCACCCCTCCTCCTCCAAACACACATGCAAACTATTTTATCACTGTTCAGTCCCCAACCCACAAAATAAAAACAAGAGGTGGAGGCGACAGGAGTGTGTGACACCTTTGGGTGTTACAGTCTGATAATAAAAAAGATGATTCCAGGAATAAAATAAAATAATAAAAGTGATAAACCTAAGAGATGTGTAGTGGCACTCCGTTAACTCCTATTTCTTTACTGTACCTCTTTTTCCACTCAAGTGACGGGACATGACAACTTCCCTTGTCTTTTAAAATGTTTACTTAAAAACAACAAAGTAAATTACAAAGTCTGACGCACGGTCCAAAGACTGTGTTGAACTAACATACTCTAGATGTTGGTTTTGGTTTTTATCTTCACACCATTCCACTGTAATGTTTCAGCTACTCGAGCCAGGAATTGTGAGGAGAAGAGCTGTAAAAGAGCTGTAGAGCTAGTAAACACGACATCTCCTGACATAAAGTTCCTCCTTGGCCTGGACCATTTCTGGCATTCTTGGAGGAGAGGAAGATACTCACACGTCCAACTAGTCCAGAATACGTCTGCAAGATATTGGACTTGCTTCCATTGCTTTCTTGCGTATGCATCATCTTTGCTGAAGATGCCCGGTGGAAGTCCCGGCCCTAACTAATTTGGCACCCTGGGCAAGATTTTAGGTGGTGCCCCCCTTGGATCGCAGCACTGACAATTTATATACAAACACACAAGAAACTAAATAGCTTTGCCTTTGACATTTGGAGAGGAGATAACTGGGGATTGCCCAAGACTGGCAGAGGTGGGATTCAGATATCTCAACAGCACATCCGATGAGAGAAGGGAGTGTGTGAAACCAGTGGGTGTTACAGTCTAATCAGAAAAACATGTTACCAAGAAGGAGTTTTTGTTGTCTGAACCACACCCTTGATCTTGTTCTCTCACATGGCATTGAAATTGATCATCTAATAGTCTTTCCACAGAACCCTCTTCTATCTGACCATTTTTTTAATAACCTTTGAGTTCATATTACTGGACTATAAACCTTTTTGCAGAAACTCCTACAGCAGATGTTTACCTGATAGCGCTGTAGCCAAATTTAAGGAAGTGATTCCTTCAGTATTGAATTCAATGCCGTGTCTTCCTTTTTGATACAGTTTATAGTTAGGGCTGGCTCAGGTCATCCCTTAGTTATGCTGCCATAGGACTAGACTGCCGGGGGACTCCCCCTCCCTCCCCTCTCTCTCTGTCTGTCTCTTTCAGGGTTGTGCCTAGTCAGGCACGGTATTGGTTGAAGATGCAGTCACATCTCCCTTTACTGAAAACTCTCTTTCCCCATCACCATTACCATCACCACCTGTAAACATACCTGTCTCGTTAATGCATGTCAATGCATGTTACTAACTAAACTTCTTCCCTGGAGTTTCTTTGCTCTCTCTTCCAGCAGGTTCTCATGGATCGTAGCTGCTGCTGTGGTCCTGCACAACGTCCACTACATATATTATTACTCTCATTATTGCTACCATATCTCCATTACAATTTATAGTTAGTTTATGATTTGCTGCTGCTGTGCATCTGTGTCTCTCTATCTCTATCACAGGTTCCACTGCTGCTGTAATCATTTTATCATTCATTGTAATTGTACAATGTGTCTCTGTCCATCATGGGAGAGGGATCCCTCCTCTGTGGCTCTTCCTGAGGTTTCTTCCACCTTTTTTCCCTGTTAAAAGGGTTTTTTGTGGGCAAGTTTTTCCTCACTCGAACTTGAGTATAAGATTTAACTATACCCACAAAATAAAAACTGTAAACAAGAGGTGGAGGCGACAGCTTGATGTTGCTGAAGTGGCGATAACTGGTGAGTGGGTGGGATTCAGATATCTCAACAGCACATCTGATGAGAGAAGGGAGTGTGTGAAACCAGTGGGTGTTACAGTCTAATCATAAAAAAAACATGAATAAAATGGAACAAAATACTAATAATGAAAAACCTAAGAGTTAAAAAACCTAAGTTATTTTTAATCACTCAAATTTGACTGACACTTTCTTTAGTCTGACAAACTCAAAACACATTTATTTTGACTTTACACGGTCTTTAAACTAGTTAGACGCTGTTGCGATGGAGAAATAAGTTTTTAGGGTGTATACTGCAGTTAACTATAGTTACTACCACGACTACCTTAACTAGCTAGCTTAACTAACTAATGTATATGTCATCTTTTAGCTAAACGTTATCTACATTCAACTGCATTACTCAACTTACACGGCTTGTTTGGAAAAGACTTTTTGCCTCTTGGCTAGGTCACTGAACATGTTTATACAGAAGCACTGCCCGGATCTGAATCACACCAAAGATATGCAAAACAATATTTTCTAAACCTTCTCTGATCACACAGACAGCTGTGTTTGTTTGCCTGCTCATGATGCGTTAAGAGGCACTTTCGAAAAATGCGTTTCTACATGTTAAAAATGAATTGAGTGGTTGCAATGGCTGTAAAAAGTGCGGGCGACAGAGGGCGCAGATACAGGAAGTGCGGGGGACATGTCCCCCACGTACCCTGCGTCCGCTACGCCCATGTGCACTGACATTAGATAACACGCATGAAAAGTATAATAAGTACTGGAAACACTGGCCCTGTATTTACTTGCTGTCAGATTAATACCAAATTCTGTAGTATCACACACCCCTAATTTCTGGACAATATTAATCCTAAGTTATCAAGAATGTCTCACTCAGTATGTGAGACTGTGAGACAGCACTTCACTAACAGGGGACTGGTATTGTTAATATGATATAGTCTACCGGTAATTTGTCATCCATGTTCTTTTTGTCATGCCCTTTCAAACTAAATAACAAACGACTTAAACAAATATGAAACTAAGGGCAGCATAGAAACACCACCTGCACGTCTGTGGATTGCGGGGAGGCAAAGCAAACAGGAGGCCAGGACAGTGGACTGTTTGAGGGGCAAAAAAAAAAAAAAATAGTACAAAGGGCACCACCTGTGCATGGTTGGACACCAACATGGGGACTGTTGTAAAGCATTTACAGAGAAACACTTAAACACTTTGTAAAATTACACAAGATACTGATGTCAGTGAGAAAGAGTTGTATGACAGGCTATATTAGCAAATTGGGGGCAGTTAACACATTTTACCAGAAGGTAGCAGCAGTGTGTAACATAAAACATCAGCCAAACATCAGGCACTGATGTTTAAACTGGCACGCTTAAGGGAGAGGGAGAGAGAGCGCCATCCTGTGGAATAAACCAAACACTACAAAGGTTAGAAACATTGGCAAATCAACTGTAAGTATGATTGGACACTTAGACAGTGAAGTTTAGTGGGCACTTTTTGTCACTATACGGGCACTCTAGAGTGCCCTTTGAAGAATTGTGTTTTCTCCAATTAAAGGGCACCTAGACTGCACTTTATTGTGTTTTCTCCGATAAAAGGGGGCCTTGGATGACATTTTCTGGTGTTTTTACCACTAGAAGGTCACCTAGAGGGCACTGTATCACATTTTGTAAACTAGAAGGGGACTTTATCATGTTCTCTCCACTACAAAGGCACTAAGAGGAAACTTTATCACGTTTTCTCCACTGGAAGGCACTTTATTGTGTTTTCTCCAATAAAAGGGGCCTTGGGTGACATTTTGTGGTGTTTTTACCACTAGAAGGTCACCTAGAGGGCAGTGTATTGCATTTTATCCACTAGAAGGGCACTTTATCATGTTCTCTCCACTACAAAAGGCACTAAGAGGAAACTTTATCACATTTTCTCCACTGGAAGGCACTTTATTGTGCTTTCTCCATTGCACTGGAAGGGAGACCTTAAAGGTAGTTTTCTTCACTGGAAGGGCACCTTAAAGGGAACTTTATCCCTGGATGGCATTTTATCACGTTTTCTCCACTAGAAGGGAACCCTAGAGGGCACTTTATTGGATTTTTTCCACTGGAAAAGCACCCTGGAGGACATTTTATCAGCATGAGAGGGTCACCTAGTGACTTTATCACATTTTCTCACTGTTTCATCTAGTTTTCTCCACTGGAAGTGCATATAATGGGCATTTTATTGCGTTTTCTCCACTCAGAGAGCACCCTAGAAACGTACTCACATCAAATAGCTGAGGTTTATTCCATTTACAGTGACCATTGCATGACAGCTCAGACTCAGCTTGCCTCGTTGCTGAGGTTTGAATCCAGTTTGGCCACATTTCCACCACCGACGCACAGCAGAAGGTGGCAGCAGTGTGTAACGCAAAGCAGCTATCGAGCACTTGTGATTTTGTGAGGGAGGGGAGAGAGAGAAAGAGAAAGAGAGAAGTGACTGTTGATCAGTCTCAGTCAGCCTTCAGCGAGGCAGCCATGAGAGAGGATCATGCGGCGGACAAACTTTCTCTTCCATCCTCATCCTCGTCATTATCCTGTGAATCCATCCAAACCCAGCTGAGGAATAATGTCAGCAAACAACACCACCAGTAGAGACTACACCTGCGTGCGTTTTTACGTGTCCACCGTGTCCTTCTCGGTCTTGCTCTTCTTCAACCTCATCATCAACTCGACCATAGTGCGCGTAAAGCAGCTCCGGAGTCATGCCCGCTTCGTGCTCATCTTCCACCTGCTGCTGTCCGCCCTGGTGTACCTGGGCATGAACAGCATCTTCCAGTACCAGATCCACCGGCATGCGCGGCCGGGTCGCTCCGCGTGCCTCGCCATGATCAGCATCTTGATCAGCAGCGCCTCCAACATCCTCCTGACGCTCACGGTGATGGCTTTGGACCGCTACTGCGCCGTGTGCCACCCCATGCGCTACACCTCCATATGCACCTCGGGTCTCTGGCCCTGGTTGGTGGGGGTGCTCACATGGCTCATTGCTTTGGTCATTCCCCTCAGCTTACTCGTTCGCCCGGAAACCTCCGGGGTCGACTACAACGGGGAGTGCGGGACGGACCAGCTGAGGAAAGGCGAACTGCAGAAAGTGCTGTTCATCGGTTTGTGCACGCTGCTCATCCTGTACAGCTACGTAAGGATACTGGTGGAGGGGCGCCGGTTAGGGGTGCTGAACCGGCGCAACCGGGCCGGTTGCAGGACAATCGCCCTGCACGGGAGCCAGCTGGCGGTGTACATCCTCCCAAACTTTGTGAACTTTGTACTGACGATATTATACAAAAAGAAGCTGGTTCAGCAGGAGACCAAAGAGCTGTCAGCCGTGGTGATCTTTGTTTTTTTCAGCTTGGCGCAATGCGTTGCGCCGATTATTTACGGCCTGCGCAAAGAGGAACTCATGGAGCAGTTGAGTCACAGGTTCCCCTGCTGTTCCCGATACTTGAAGAGTGTCCTCGGCTGGACTGTGGGAGTCAACTGGGCACACACCCACCACAAAACACGGTATGGTATGTCCCGATAGAAACTAACGTTTCCAAACAGAAATCAATGTGCAATTTTCTTCTAACACACCCATCAACACATAAAGAGTCTAAAAGTTTTAATTAATGACTTATTAATAAGAAAAAACATTGGCTTGAGACTGTCTAATAGTTAATTAATTAGTCAATAATGCCCAATATGGTAATATATGATATAATTAATGAAGTTTGCATAGTTAATGTGCTTGTAACTGATGACTAAAACAGCATTAAGTTATTGATTAACCATTAAAACTGATCAGAAAGTTTCAAATTACATGCTCTCTTGCAGATTTAGGTATGTGGATCTGTTACCAGTGGACAAAATAACTGTTAAATTAAGAATTAACTGAAATTTCAACACCCAAAGTAAACACTGTCACATGGACACTTCAGACTACAAGGTTTAGTTGGCACTTGAGCACATTTTGTCACTGTAAGGGCATTTTTTAATCATGTTTTTGCCTCTAGAAAGGCACCTAAAGGGCACTTTATTACGTTTTCTCCACTGGAAAGGCACCCAGGAGGTCAGAGGTCAGAAATAAAAAGACAAGCGTCCAGGTGGAAGAGGATTAACATCAGCCAGAGAGATTCTGGCTTGTAACTGATGACTAAAACAGCATTAAGTTATTTATTAATCATTAAAAGTGATCGGAAAGTTTCAAATCACATGCTCTCCTGCAGATTTAGGTATGTCAATCTATTACCGGCGGACAAAAATAACTGAAATTTCCACACGTGAAGTCATGTGAAATGTCTGAACACATTGTGGGGGGAAAAACAGGTCACACAGAACCAACTCATCACACCTCAACACCTTTTCTTTTTTGTTTTTTTTTTGGTTTTGCTTACTGACAATAAGTAGTAAACCACACAAACAACATGAGGGCTAATAAACCTCAACATCTGTTTTGTCTGTGACACAAACACACACACACTCCACACAGTTTTTTATAGAGAAACTGAAACTCTCCGGTCAAAAATATGTTCAAAATACACGTAGAGGTTTAGGGAAATACCACCAGTCTGGTGAGCTTAGCTTAGCCTGGCTCTGTCCAAAGAAAATCTATGAGCATGTATAGAACTCACAAATTCGCATGTTGATCTGTTCAATAAACAACTGTGGTTTTGCGGTTGGTTGTGTGGCAGGCTTCTTGAAGTTTCTGCTGGTTGCCCTGGAGACCTCCCCCCTCCAGTTCAGATTAGATACTCTGTAACCGAAGATACCAAATGAGAAATGACTTCCTGTCTCCAAATGGGTCACTCTCCCACATCTCCCTGTGTCATGATGGAGGTGAACTCAGACCAACGATTCAGCTCTAATAGAGAAAAGATATCTGAGTGTGCTGCAGCTGAGACAAACTTCAGCTTCGCCTGATTTGTCTGAAAGACGTCATGTGGCTGTGGTAGTCAAATATTTATTTCAGTGGCTACAGCTACCCAACTAAGATGTTGATCATTGGTGGATCTGAGGCGGCCTTAATGACGCCTGGTTGCTCAAACAAGCCACCTGTAACGGCACCTACCTGTCAATCAAAACGGCCACGCCATTAATTATGCATAACTTTAAGCCTTAATATAATTTGAACAGGTGAGTTATATAAAAATTCAAAAACGGGGAAATTAGCTATAGAGACCAAAACTGTTTTTTGTACCAGGCTGTAAACATGTTTATTTCTGCTGTGAAGTTGGACATTTTAACATGGGGACTTATGGAGACTGACTCTCTCTGTAGCCAGCCTCAAGTGGACGTTTGAGGAACTGCACTTAGCACATAGGCTTCACTTCACAGCTACAGAGGTGTCACTTGGAGTAAATAGACTCAGGACCTGCTTCTGGTTACCTGAAAGTGGCTAAACCTACGTGACACAGATACAGGAGATGACTCATGAGTGCGGCGGCTGACTTTTACAGAACCAGGCCAGTTGTGTCCCTCTGTTTCCACTCTGGCTGCTAACTAAAGCACTTTACTACTAGAAAATAAATAAACTTTTAAGTAAAAAGGGTGTCGATTAGGTCAGATGGTAAAGCATCCGCCCTACGTACGAAGGCTCAGCAGCTGCTGAATGTCATTCCCCACCTCTCTCCCCACATTCCTGTCACTCTTCAGCTGTCTCGATCAAAAATAAAGCTTGAAAAAGGCCAAAAATATATATCTTTAAGTAAAAACACCCCCTCCCTCCCTAGAGTTCACGTCCCATACACTTCGTCACAACTACATATTGATCAGATTTATCTTAAATGTCCTTTACTAAAAGTAATAAACATTTTATAAACAGATTTTGAACAAAAAAATGCAAAAAAATGAACCACCAAAACTTTGAAGAAGGGTGATTAATACCAAGATGAAGTCACTTGATGGTAAGACACGTGTGAGGCGAGTTGATTTGCATATGCAAGCTTTGATACTACAGTGACTACTAAATGACTAAATACGTCCTTTAAATTTCGCAGTGAAATCACACATTTTTAGGCATTTTGAAAATTTTAATCACGCTTCAGAGTTCACCACAACACCATATAAGGAGCACATGAGCTCATAGCTGAAACTTTAGTGTTATTTCAGGCGCTTTTTTTGACTCGTATGTTTCCCCCACAGGGAGCGAACGATGACAGCCCAGACGATCATCTCGTTAGAGGCCCAACAAGTCCCAGAGGAGGAAACAAGCCCAATGTCAGTCATGAGTTCCTCACATGGCTTAGACTCATGTCAAGGCGATACGGACAATGCCTGAAGGGAAAAATCAGGTCAGTGGGATCCCGACTGCCAGAACATTTGGAAAACCAGCTGGTGATCTTAAAGACCTTTAAGGAACTAAAGGAGCCGCCTCGGACATAACAATCCAGATCTATAAGGAATGTTAAGACCTGGATGTGAATCATCGTCCTTGCTCTATTTTTGAGCGCTGGAGACGCTCGAGTGGACGACAGCGGAAGACTTTATGGTTTAAGGAGAAGTTCTCATGTTGTAAATTTTCCTGGCTGTTCCAGGGAGTCTTTGGGCCACAAAGTTCACATCTGTACCTTTCGCCCTGCATCATTTGGGATTAAAATGACTGGGATGGAGGAGTAAACATATCATCGGGTGAACGTTGTTTCCTCGTGATTTTGTGGATATTAACACTTGTGCAGCACCTTGGAAATTAAGAAACAGTGGGGAGGGAACTGACAGTTCGTGAAAAATCTGATTCACTTCCAAGGATTAGATGATGAAATCTCTCATATCTGTCATAGCTGTTAAATATTGGTCATGGGGTGGATGAACGGCCAAAGTGTTCTGAGTATCAACTCCAGTGATGGAAAGAGTACTGACAATCTGTACTCAAGCAGGAGTATTGTTACAATACTGATACAGGGTCTATTTTAATCACCTGATGGGTGAAAATAGAAGTTTTTGCTGAGTCCTAGCTGTGAAAGCACATCATCAAAAGTTGCTTGTCCTCTGTGGTGAGCATCAAAGCTAAGTTATTGCACAAACCTGTGATGGAAACAAGAATGTGATGTACTATTACAACAGAATTAATAAAACGTGTTAATATTACGTATTTATGTTTGGCATTAGCTTGTTTTTTATTTTATCCCGTTCGGCAGAGCGCGATTTTGGGTGATTGCTTACGGAGACACTCTACGCTCTACATGTGTGGTTCCCGACTTGCAGACTCTTTATCAGCCAGAAACGCTCAAAAACCAAGCACAGCCTGACACTGAACTCAGCCTTGTTTTCTTGGCCTCCATCTGAGGCTGATCCTGATTGAAACCAGCTGATTATAATCAGTGGGACATGACGGGAGATGCAAGGAAGACAGCAAAGGAGGGGGTTGTTGTGACAGCGAGGAAATGCGGACAGACAAAGGACAGAATAAGGCCTAAATCAGTGATAAGATGTGCTGTCCCAAACAGATACTAGTATATTACAGAAAGGTATTTCTTTCTGTAATTTCTTAGCACAGGTTTTAAGGTGAATTCAGATTGATCTTATAGGTTAATCTATGCTATGCTAAGTTAAACACACTTGCCGGAAATTAGCAAGGCAAATTAGCACGATTCTGAGCTAACGGAGGAAAAAAAAATTCACACTCTCAAAGCGTTTGATTAAACGACTTCTGGCACATTTTGCCGCTGAGCTTGTCAGTTGCTTTTTTAGTCAGCGGGATGGAGGCATACTGGGGAAATTCTCAACGCTTTAACCGCAGGGGCGCGTGAAGCGCTGGCACTGGCTTGGTCTCTCAGTCTCGCACCCACAGAACTAACATTTGTCAAATCAGTCATGTATCTAAAGGCAGGAAGAGGTTCCTGTTTTTATCTTGCAGTAGCAGCACCTACAGTTCACACCAGCAATCATCTGGTGGCAACGCACTTACTGGCATTCCTGTGCAATGTTTTTTTTTTCTTTAACCTGGAAGAGTCTCGGCTACAGAAGTGAAAGCAGGCTGTGAATACAACAGAAATAGGAAGTGATTGTGGCGGGCAAAATACTGCTTCGAAGGGATTTTTTTTCTTCTGATTTTTTCTGCTGAGCTTCAATATTTATTTTTTTTTCTCATGGTAACAAAAGCTTTTACAAGAAGACACCAGAAAAAAAAGAAATCACTAGTTTGGCTTGTTGAAAGAGACATTCACAGAAAATATTTTACAGAGAACATTTGTACTGAGGTGAAGGCCAAACAAAAGGTACAATTAAAGACAGATAAACTGACAGAGTAAGCTTACAGGTCATTATTTATTTTTAGTGTGCTGCTAAACCATAAAGCTACAAAGTACATCTGCACAAACCGCCACCGAAACAGCTGAGACAATCATCTGGTACCTTCATCGGACGTATTTTTTAAACAGCACGTGATCTTTTTGAACGCGTGACCACATCTGTTTAGACAACAGATTCATGACCAGAAAAAGCATCATCATCAGCGTCAGTAGCTTTGTTTGTCACCAAAACAAGTTCATGGGAAGGAAAGAATGTGCAGATCTAATTTAGGTTTTATGGACACTTTAACGCGAGCTGATGCAGCATTTATTGTACAAGAAACTATTTCTTAAAAATCCCTTAAAAACCAGGTATGCAGACTGGATGGTTAACTTTCTACAATTACAGTTAATGATGCCTGCTGCACTGAGCTGAGAAAATACTCGAACAACTGCACTTTGATAGTAGAAGAAAAGGCGACCTGCATCCTCTGTGTTAGAGGAGGAACTGCAAACAGCATCTGTGAACCGGTTTGTAAGGCAAAAAGGTTTTGTACCTGATGTTAATGTTAAACAGACATGCAGAGAGGCGTTGAAGTACATAAACATCACGCCGTTACATACATCTGAACACAATCTTATTCTGTGCACAACTATTTTAAACACCTTTGTTTGAAAATCACTTAAAATATCTTTTAAGTTAGTTTCCTGTCAACTGGCCTGCTATCTCAGAGTTGCATCGACGTGTTTTATTGTTCAAAAGTAAAACTATAACTTAATGCTTCAAGAGGTTAAATGATGAGGTCGTTCAATCACCTGCAGTCATGATGGATGCGATACATTTTTAACAAAAGCTCCACGCAAACGTTCGAGACATTCAGTCATCGCCTGGTTTAGATTCAGGTGCTACGCGGGCTGAATGATTTGTAGAAATATTGTGATATTCCAGCTCAAGTTGACCTCCAGAAGTCGAGGTTTTGAGTGAGGATTAAATAAATATGTGAGATAGAAGACTGTCTCGATTGATCATTCAGCTCTGGGAAGCAAAATACAGCTCACTACCTTGCAAGCCTGATTGCTCAGAAGAGCATTGACACGTGATGATGCCGATAAAGCTGATAAAGTCTGTGGACTTGGCATTCGTGATCCAGAACCTGCTTCGAGGTGCAGAAGAGTGGAAAACAAAAAACAAAAACAAAACCCAAACGGATGTGAAGATGTGGTGCGTTTAGAAACCCAGAGGGTGAGGAGCGACCACGGCTCCGTTCTCCACCACGGCAGTAGAGATGGCGCGCATGTTCTTGAAGAGCTGTCGGGACTCGCTGGAGCGCAGAGTCTTGATGTCCTGCATGACTCTCTGATGAGCCTGAGGACAGGAGGGAACGATAAACTCAAGTTACGAGAAAATCATGCAGTTTACAGACTTACGCAGTGGCCTGTCGTCTAGCTCCAGTGTGTAGGATTTAGTGGCATTTAATGGTGTAGCTGCAATCCCCCCCCGCATCACCTTTTCCTTTCAAGTATGAAGAAGAAAATATGGTGGCTGCATCTAGATACAGTGTTTAGTTTGTCCGTTTCGGCCTCTGCATTAACATTCCAGTTTAACATAGTCGGACTCCAGGAGACTTTAGATATAAAACTTTGTTGTTATGCCATTGTTATGAATATTAAATTCCATTTGCGCCTTACTATACTTATATTACACTGGACCTTTACAAATTGTTTGACATTTTGGGAAATATGCCAGAGTTAGATGAGAAAACCGACGCCACTCTAGCAGCCGATTATCTTGGCTTAGCATAAAGACTGGAAGCTTGGGTCTGTCTGGGCTGCCAGCGCCTCTGAAGCTCACTAATTATCATGCTGTTTCTTGTTTGATGAACCAAAACCAAAAGTGTGAAGATAATCTAGGTCGTAGATAACACAGGTGACACAACAGGAACTCCAAACAGCATCCGTGAGCCAGTTTCTAAGGCAAAGGTTGTGCTTCTGACGAAAGGCATTTACTCATCTGCAGTCATGAAGGATGAGATTAATCTGACATGTTAGTGAGTTTTTAGACGTGCTGTATATATTTCCCAAAATTGTTGGTTAAATATTCAGTATTTTAAAAATCACACATGAAGCTATTAATAAAGATGTAATTAAAGGTAATTTTGATGCCAGCAATGATTGATTTCTGTCAAAGCAGGTCATTTCAAGCTATGGAATATAACTCTCCCTCCAAGATATCAACATTATTACTGGTTGAACCTTCCCTCCTTGTATATAGGAGGATGTAGAGTGTCAGTATGTGATATTTATACATATTAATAATGAACTTTTTGCTCAAAATTAATATAATATTTAATTTTATTTCACTTTCTTATCCACTAGTAAGTTATTTTCCATCCTACGTCAAATAATTACAAGCATCAGGCACTGAGGAAACACCTCACACTGATTCTGTATTACATTTATCTTTACTATAATCTCAAACCGTTGTCTTGTTTTGTGTCTCCGGCTCTGATGAGGGTCTTACCTCCATGCACCAGGTCTCACACAGCATCTTCTCATGCTGAGCCGAGGCGCCGCCCTGACTCAGAGAGCGTGAAGCCCTGCAGAGAGGGGGAAAAAAAGGCCTTTAAAAAAAAGGTGTGTAGGAGTACGTATGTATGCGTGCATGTGGAATGAAAGTAAGTGGGCGTGTGGAGCAGAGAGAGAGAGGGAAACTGAGACAGAGCGGTTGGTTACAAAAAAAAAGGGGGCCAAGACGGAACATGTCAGTGTTTCTCTTCTCGTTTGACAGTTGGCGTACCTCGACAGGACAACCACCATGGCGTAGAGATCAATTGCACTGTCTGCAACTCTCTTCAGGACGAACTGTTCATCTGCAACAGGAAACCTTTTGTTGAATTGACTTATCACAGCTAACAAAACAAACAAAAGTGAGAGAAAAGCGGCTCAAACTTTAGATACCATCGCAGTACTTCTGTGTAAGCAAATTAGTTGCAATTAGCTGGAGCGCCCTGAACCGCTCCACCTACAGCCGAGACGCCCTTACTGTACACGCTGGGGATTTTTTTTTTTTAATCCAAACACCCACGGGGTTTTCTCTCATCTTCACACACTTACCGATGATCTTCTTGCCGTGTTTGATCAGCAGCTCCTCAACAACCGCTCCAAACTGCTCGATGGCTTTAACGGTCTAGAAATCAGAAATAAAAAAAACTCACATCGGTCAGAGAGAAATATGCAGCTCGAAGATTGATGTGTAAATCAGTAATTTAAGACGTTTAGCGATGAGCAAAAACCAAAGTATCAAACGGTCTCTTGGGCACCCACTCAAGCAGTCGAGGCTTAAATAAATGTCAGAAATGGAAAATGTACCAGTTCCCCGCTCTGTGCCAGCTCAGGATGAACAGTTCCCTGCAGCGTCAGACCCGTGCCCAAACCTGCCTTCCTACGAGAACAACAGAAGAAGAAGTCAATCGTTACATTACAAAACATTTTCTACGTGCTGAAAAGCAGACTTGATCTGATATGGAGCCAACAACACTGTTAAAAACGGCAGTGCATGCTGTTTGATCGTCTTGCTGCCCCCATTCATTAAAGCTGCTCTCTCTCAGGTCAAACCGCATATTCAATTCATAGATCTGTAAAGTTGTAGAGCCTCTGACCTCACAGCCTCTGACTACGCAGCCAGTTGCAGTAGATCGACACCAATCTCTACCCGCTTTTTGTGCAAACATCGATTTACCACGGAGATTAGTGATTTGCCTTTTTTCTGTCACACTTCATGATACATCAGGTGACCCATAAAAAAAAAAAAAAAAAAAAAAAAAGCCACAGCTCTCTTGTTTACCCTCGAGAACAGCTGTTAGCGCTTCAGCATAATCTATGCTGAAGATAAACCAGATATCCACGCTGAAGTGAGAAGAAGACGGGGGAAGATGGAGGAGCTAACGGTGCTAACCAGGCTACAGAGGGAGTGTGGAGAGTGTGGTGTAGCGTCACTTCGGACCTGCTTGTAACTCTGGATGGAACGAACAGGAGAGACACCGTGTGTATACGTGCTGCCAAGTGACAAGTGAATTTCCCTGCTGTGGGATGAATAAAGTATCTTATCCTAAATTAAAGAAGGTAGAGAACAATTGTAGTCAGTGGCGAGGACAAAGTGGTTAAACTGTCGTGCATTAGTGGGTTCAGCCTTTTGTCAGCACTCAACCAGAGTCTGCCTCAAAGCGCTGACTGAACTGCTGCTGGACGTTTTCAATAAAGTGAAGCGAGCAGGAAACCGTGTGGCGGTCATGTGGAATCCGTTTTTACCCACTTCATTTTAGTGAAAGAGGAAATAAATATACCATATATTTATAGCACATGATAAATATAGGGAACCATCGATTTGTTCACATTTGGCACCAACAAGGAGGAAGTCAGTGTTTATGAAGCTGTACCAAGCGGGCCATCCACAGAGAGGGAGGAGGGGAGCTTTTTTTTAAACGGATGGACCGCGAGAAATAACACGTCACTGAGATCTAATAGTGTTGGGAGGTTCAAGTCTTTTAACTGACTCAGATCTCTTACTCTCCGACAGTCATTTCGTTCATCCACTAGTGCAGCGTTGTAGCCCTCTTGTGGCCGATGTCAACGCGACAAATGAACGAGGACGTACTGCATCGAAATGAGACTACTCGTTACTCCCAATTCATAAAAGATTAGTTCATATTGAGCGCTACGTTCGCGACCGTCACACCGCTAAGAGCTAACCTTGTATCCAGCTAGCACGCTAAGACATGACAACAGGTTTTATAGCATTCCTCGTTGAAGTCCAGTTGTAATGTTAGCATTAAGGCTGGCTGTAATCTGTCAGCCTGTTTGCTAATTGTAGTCCGGTGTCAGATGGTAGCTGTCGAAGCTGGCATTAGTAGCCAGTCAGTGGGCACGTTAGATAACTGTCAGAGTAGGAAAAGGGTAGTATGAGGTGTTTGCTGGTGTATACTCAGGTTTCAACAATAATCGTCTTGTTGTTGTTTTTTTTTGTCTGTTACCATTGTGACTACCTGGTTTCTTAGTTTCTGATGTTTTGTACAACAGCACTCCCTCTCGTGTGACATTGCATAGGAAGCTCAGCAGTCAAACACTTCCTGTTCCTCAGACAAGAGGAGACAGACGGCGTGGGTGTTTTTGTGTTTGTGTGTGTCTGTGTGTGATGCAACCTTTTGGCCCTCTTGGTGATTTCTCCTGCGAGCAGCCCGGCATTACCGATGGGGTTCTTCAGGGCCTTCTGCAAGCTCTTTAACTGGTTACCAGCATTCTGCAGGGACACACACACACACACACACGATTTATCAGTAACAAAAAGACTGCTGTCAGCTTCTGATACTGCATGAACACAATATTTTCTGCCAGAGTCAGTCAGCATCATTTGTGTCAGAATGAGATAATATCTGCACACACACACTGTCCTGATTAAGCAGATTGTTTTGAGGTTTTGACTGCTCAACTCGCCGACCTTAACTTATCTTACAATATCTGATATGGTAGAAAAAGAACTTTTCACTAAAACTCCTGGTGCCTAACTCAGCGTATTCTCAATTTCACATGCTGTGTACTGGAGCAGGATTTCATCGGCCGTTATGAATCTGTTTTAAAGTCTACTTCCTTTAAATTCTCTATACTAATTTCCACCGGGGATGTCAGCGCACTGCCGCTCTAATCAATGAAAGCATCGCCGGCCCGCCGCAGCACGTCTCAGCAGCGTCTCTCCGCGCTGCAGCACTATCAATCCGTAGCATTTCTATTTTTGACGGAGCCGTTGTTGTTTCCTTTATGCACACAGTTTATCGCGGGATCTCACGATCTCACGTACATTCAGGATTATCGCATGATCATGTGATCTTGGGAATACGGCTGGCTTGCAAGGCTGCGCTGCGCTGCCGTCACGCCCGGTGGGGATTGACGCCGGGCAGAGGACGGAGCAAAACCGCAGCGCAGCCGGACCCGGTGGAAATCCCCAATTAAAGTAAATAAACAGCGAGGCTGCTTTGACTGACAGGTTGGTGCCGTTACAAATGGCTTGTTTGAGCAGCCAGGCATCATTCAGCCTGCCTCAGATCAGCTGATGAGATACGTCTTTGCAATTTTTTTTAGATTAGCCAGCTTTCGATTCAGATTGCTTTCAATCGATAATTTTTAGCAGCTTACAAAGGCTAAATTCAGCAGACTGGACACACCCAGAAGAAGAGAGATCAACTGAGGCTGATAAAAACATAGCGTAGACTTACTTGTTGTAAGATAAGGAAGTTGCTTCTTGATCTTTTTTTTTTTTAACCTACAAGATGTTACAATATTTTGTGCGAAGGAAGTAGAAGTAAGCATGCAGAGAACACTTCCCCTCTACACTTTGTTCTCTGTGCTTTTCAACACCGACATTTTAAGATCAACACGGCGAGGCAGAGAAAGAAAATTAAGCAACGAGGTGTGATTTTACCTGGAAGCCATTGAGGGCAACAAAGAGCCTCAGGATGTCGTTGGTGCCCTCAAAGATTCGGAAAATTCTCAGATCTCTCATCACTCTCTCCACTCCAGAGTCCTGCAGAAACATGAACAGAAAGATGACGACCTTCTACTTAGTAGAGAGACTATCCTGTTTTCTTGTAATAAAGTGGCATTAATCACATATAACTCATATATGCTGCACTGAAATTCACTTTTCAGTCTGTGAAATCTTTGATGAAGCCACAGGTTCGTATGAGTGTACTGAGAAACTAACATGGAGGGGGGAATGAGTGGTGTATTGAAAAAGGACAGCTTCAAACGGCGATCAAGGTGGTCGATATTCATTTATGTGCTTTTGAATTTTGCACGTGAAAGTAACTATTCAAATTTTAGGCTGACCAGACAACGAATTCTGGGTAGAGGAGCAGAAATGAAAATGTGCGCGGCATGCCTCAGACTTTGCTTCCTTGCTGAAATGAAACCCTGAGTCAAAATGTGCGCTGTGAGCAGAACTAATCAAAGGCTGTTGTACGAGTGTTTTTCCCCCTCCCTTTTAGAAAGCTCATACACAACAACTAATTTCACAATAACTTCTGGAAACATGAAGGAAGTGAGCAAAATTACAGAATAATCTGTGCAACACATCAACCTGACATAGATGTATGTGTGTGATGATTCAAGTGTTCAAAAGGTTTTCAGTAAAGTCTGTGGAAATTTCTGCAATTGTACAGGTTATTTTGTCCACCCCATGTAAGTGCTTGTACCGGAACCATCAGCATTTAAAGTGATGCTCCATGACTGGGCAAACTTTCCACTATATTAAGCAGCTTGTAAAGCAGCACGTCTGTTAACAGAGGTGTCTTAATGTTTGGTTTATTTTAAGCAGAGCAACCTTGTTGTTGTTGTGTACACTGCTTCACGTCGCCCCCATATCCTCGGCTTTGCTTGTACTGGCGCGTGCTTGTGAACACTGTTGGGGTTTTCATTGTGGAGTGAGTATGGTCTGTCTTGCATATACGTGACTACCCGGCCACAATGGCAAGCAGGACGTGACTGTTCTGCGAAACAGCGCTGCCTTAGCTAAACCTATGCGTAGCGGTTGTTTGCAGTTTACAGAGCCCTTCCTGCTGTCATCACAGATGACATTATATTTTGTTACTCACCTGTGTAGGCTGATGTATTAATAGGATGATAAGTCAATATGGTGAGTTCAAGTCAGAGTTCAATGCAAATATTGACTTGTCAGTGTGCACGCTTGCTAATGTACATGTAATGTACGGGAAACTAGAAGTCACTTTTGAGCATTCTTGTTTGAGTTTCCACGGCAACATGAAGCATGAAGAGAAGGCAAATAAACAAGAGACACAAAACAACAGAGCCATTGTTTTGTTCTTTGTAGTTCACCACTTCTTGACTGTAATGTTTGAATAAATGCTTCTGTGATGGAAAACAAAAGAATGACTGTCCGCAAAGTGTCTGCGATCTGCATGTTTTCCTCCAGCAATTTACTTCTGCTTCAATAAATTACTGAATTATATCAACAGGCAAAGTTAAGGTTCTCTCTTTAACGTGTCTCAGCTGTTAGTTCTTTACTTGCTTTAAGGTCAAACCATCCTAATATTGATATAAAGTGCTCGCTGCTGTGCAATTTCGAAAATTGTTGTTTGTTATACCCAGAAGAGGTGGAGTTTTGGTGCGAGTGAGTGAAGCTAAGTAACTATTTAAAATCTTTAGGTTGACTCAAGTTTCTCGGCTCCTAGTTCTTCGATTCCTAGAAACGTTTCTTTTACGAAAACAGGTTAATCTTTAGCAGAAAGAGGTACTTCTTTGAGGAAGTTATAAAGCTCAGTAAAAATGACAGAAAGCACCCATGGCCTACTATTGATACAAAAGTGCTTGCTGATTGTGTGTATGAACGTGGTAAACAAGCCGAAACTATCCCGCTGTGAAAACGGCCTATTTGACCCAGGACAGATTGCGGTTATTGTGATGATAGCGAAGATTTTTAAATTTCTAAAATGGTTCCTGGGTTCTTGTAAAAGTTCCAGCAGGTAATAAGTTCATTTATACCCAGAGAAGGAACAGTTTTGGTGCCAGGGAGTAAACTAAGGAACGATTTAGAATCTTGTTTCTTAGGTTGAAACCTAGTTATTGTTCCTAAAATAGTTCATGGGTTCCTAAAAAAGTTCCCGATGTGAAAACAGATTATTCTATATCTATTCTATATTTCATTCCTTAGGCCAGAATCTAGTTTTTGTTCCTAAAATCGTTCCTGTACTCCTATAAAAGTTTGTGTTTTGCAAACAGAGGTTTCACTCGAACAAGGTACTTTTTTGAGGGCAGGAAGTATGATAAAAGCTATTTTTAGCTTGACTCTTCACAGAGCTTTTCTTTGTCTTTAATGTCAACATGCGTTTCATGCTTGTTAACGCAGAGCATACGAGCATGCGAAGGCACACATTCATGCACACATTGATAATGGCATGCACCAAGGCATACACACACACTCACACGCTGTCAGACACGTACACAACGTTTTTTTAGAAGTATAGTGGCAGTATGTAGTTGTACGATACTGTTGTACAAGAGTGAATACTGCTGACCTCTTCTACTCTTCTGCTGAACTCCAAACCCTTTAACCTCATAGCTGTTAATGTGGTCATTATGGTTGCAGTTATTAATTTAATTATTCTTCAGGGTTCCAAATTCAAAGTGTATTTTATGAGACTGACAATCAATTCATGGGTGGCCCTGAGGAACTTTAAATGGAGCTATTTTTTACGTAGTTTGGCGTCCATTTAAACCATTTGAATCGCAAACACTTCTCATTGGACCCGGGGTTGGTATAGAACAGGATGTGGACTGAGTACTCACCTTCATGAAACCCATGCCACCCATAATCTGAATACACTCGTCGGTCACCGTCCATGCTGCTTCCTGTCACACACACACACGCAAATGAAATTCTGCTCTGCTAAACAGAAAATTTAATGTTATCTTATTCAGACTACTTCCTCTATCTACAGTCTTCCACGGAATAAGGAACATTATGAATATTATGTAACGAGGTGCCGAATTCCCCAGAATTTGTGTAACTAATCACACATTAAAAAATAGTTATCAGAAACTGACAATGGAAATTTTTCTAAAAAAACGGCCCTCTGGCTGCCAAAACTGCAGCTGCTGTAGTCAGTCACCCATTGGTAGTCAGCATTATGGGAAACAGCACCTCCGGTATCCATGTTAAGCTAATTAAACTGTTGTCCTTACGGAAGCAAAGATCTTGCTGATGGCAGCTTCGATCTGGAATTCGGACGCTCCGCTGTCCATGTTGCCGCTGATCATGTAGGCCATTGACTGCAAAAAGACAAGGTAACACATAAGCATGAATATATGACACATGCATGGCATAACACACTCTGAAAGCAGTTTAATTCAATAGGACTGTGCTCTTTGTGGGCTACAACCTAAAAATCGAACTCTTTAAAGCTCAGAAATGTGGCTTGAAATAGTAAAAATGCATAAATGATATTAAAAACATCTTGTTAAGCATCTGGATATAAATAAACCTTCATAACAATTAAAAAAACCTTTCCAAAAACAGCTCATTTTGCTGTTTAAACCATTTCTAAACACTGTGTAGACGTGGCTGTGATATTCTGAATGACATATCCCTCATGAAGGAGCGGCAAAATGTATTTTAGTCACCTAAAAAAAATCTTGAATTTGGACTCCTAATACTTCTTAACTTCTAGATCCTAAATTAGATAGTTGTAGGTTGTTGTGGGTTTAAACACGTTTTGTGCTCATGTGTCACAAAAATAAACAAAGTGAAAGCGTAGGAACAGAGATGATTGAAACAGGAAGTTACTGTGTTATTAGACTGTACATGTTGTGCCTAACCTCTGTGACATATTGCAGCATCGCCATGCGAGCCACCTTCTCCTGGATGGCACCGTAGCTGTGGATCTTGTTCCCAAACTGTGTTCTGTTTGCAGCATGATCCACCTGTTGAAGAGAGGATAACAACCGTCACTACCGCACACCCCTTAATTCATACTTTCGATGGAACATCAAACAGACAGGTGGGTGTGAACGTGTGAACCCTCTAGATTCCCCCCAAACAGGCTTTTTCTGCAGCCTGTTTTGTGGTCCCTGTTGACATTATCTGTGTTTGTGCATAAAGAGGAAGTCGGGTAATGCTGACAAACTCATGGCACCAAGTTCAGTGTAACCACACAGGCGCTCTGGTTGCACAGAAAATGCCACATGACCAAGGTGGAAAACTAAAGTGAAAGAAGCTACAACGACTTTAAGTTAAAAAACATGCTGCGGTATAAACAAGTGGAACGGTGAAGGTGAAATTTACACGCTCATGCTTTTCACACTCTAATAATATACCAATTTGGATTACCGCCTTTCTGTTTCTGTTCTGTCTATTCTCTGAAACAAACAACCAATTTAAAGTAATTTCCTGCCACAGATTTGTGCTCTTTATAATTAATCTGGATGGAAAAACTATCTATTTCATTCCTGATGATATAAACTGTATACCAAGGCAAAAAAAAAAAAAGACTTGCTTCTCAAAAGTGAAAATTTTCTGTTTTTAAACGTTTTACGTCAGTGTTTCTCAAACCTTTTACACCACCTACCACCTTGGAAAATATTAATCTCTCCTATTACCATTTCTTTTGACAAATTCAGCTGCGTAGGCCGACCCTGATCAGCTACAGGCACTTCATGCAGGCGGAAGGTTTATGGTCGAATCCTGAACAGAACTGGTTCAAGAACTAGAGCTCCTCTCTTCTTCATCTCGCCTCCATTTAGCATCTCACGTCACATTTTAACTAATCATGGGTTGACCCGTACACAAGTTAATGAACATCAGGCTGATATTGAAACAAGACACGTCAGGAAATCCAATTGTTAATAGTTTGATGTGCATTTTAGAGATTCCTCCAAGTACAACTACATGAAAGTTGAATATCACTAATGGTATTTAGTGTTTTACATGACTGTAAATTTAATATTTTTAGGGTTTCATACTTTCAGACAAGACAAAGCTATTTGAAACCATCATGTCACCATGTGGTGAGTCATTTGTACATTATCTTTTGCATTTTTTAAACTAAACACAGAAGCAATGTCCTTGCACCAGTTATCAAATATATATATACCAGTCACTCGTGTTGAAATCTTTAAAATGCAACAATGGAAGTTGCATCACTCTTTTGACAAGAGAGATGATGACACATTAAACTTTGTCATGTTTGCGCCAACAAAAAAAAAATCCAACCCTTGATTTTTCTTTTTTTTGATGATTCAACTATGGTTGTAGTCATGGTAGTGACTCATTCAGATCAGTATATCTATCCCTGCTGTGTCACACATGGGACTATTTATCCAACAGCATTGTGGGTACAGTACTAAGCTGTTACTGACACTACAGAGGACGTATCTGGTTACATAATTGGTCTAGAGACACTGCAATACTTGAGAAAAAACAAGAATCACCACCAGAGCACGTTTGAATCTTCAGCAGTAACCTCAACAAGAAGCTGTATAGCAGAAACATAGTGAACTACAAGAAGGGGAATTTCCTACGAACCCACAAACGATGGAAATACACGTTTGTTGGGGGAGTGTAACACAGCGATGCTGCAGATGGGAACCACGACAACACATATAGCGAGACGGAGCTGTAAACGGAAGCCACTGTAGATCTTCTAAATAATCAGAAAAGCTTCTGTTCACAGTTCACACCACTACGCTTCCTGTCTTAAGTTATGATGCTGTGATAGGTGGTTTACTCACAGCTTTGGTGATGACTCCTTTCATGGTACCAGAGAGGGCGGCCGCCATGCCAAAGCGCCCGTTATTCAAGATATTCATGGCCACCTTGAAACCTCCGCCCACCTCGCCCAGCACGCAGTCGGCTGGCACGCGAACATTGTCGAAATAGACCTCGGCTGTGTTGGAGGCCTTGATGCCCATTTTCTTCTCTGGAGGGCCACTGAGAGTCACAAGGCGGGGTGAGATTTTATGAAACATCAGGGAAGGGTGACAAAGTTTAGTCAGTGATGTATATAAAAAGGTGTGCTCACTGTGTCACTCCTCCAAAGCTCCTCTCCACGATGAAGGCAGAGATCTTGTCCTTCATCTCCCCCGTCTTGAGATCTTTCATGGGCGTCTTGGCGAACACTGTGAAGATCTCAGCCAGACCTCCATTGCTGAGAAGAGAAAAAAAAGAGGCATCAGACTGTAAAAAGGAGTTTCTGCCATGAAACTGTACAACTGCTGCACAATGTTGCCATCTTGTGGTGAAAACACCGTGTCCTCACCTGATCCAGATCTTGCCTCCATTGAGAGTGAAGTACTGCCCGCACGGGGACTGAACCGCTGTGGTCTTGATGGAGGCGGCATCAGAGCCACTGGCTGGTTCGGTTAGGCAGAAGGCGGCCATATGCTCACCTGGAGGGACAAACATCATGTTCCTCTTCAATACAATGAATGGTTGTTTGAGCATTTTCTGTCAATATTGTAATTTTTTCAATACAAATCCTATGAAAAAGCAACAAAGAACAATTTTTCAGCTTATATGATCGGATCAAGCTGGCAGCAGGTTAAGCACGACTTTCCAAAGACATTCCAAGGCCAAGTAGGATATGTAAATCATGCAGCAAGTTTTGGGTCTGCTCCAGAGTCTCCTACAGGTTGGACGTGCTCAGAAAACTTGTCAGGGGAGGTGTCCACCCAGGAGGGATGCTAATCAGATGCCCAAACTACTTCAGCAACTCATTCCCAACCAAGAGGGAGCAATCAACCATTTTCCGGCAGAGAACCACACCCTCAGACTTGGAGGTGCTGACACTCAACCAGTCTGCTTCAAACTCTGCAAACCGCCCCAGTGCAGGACTTAAGGTGTGTTACATGTCGGCTTGTTGGTTTTAGTCTTTTTATGGGATTTGCAGGCATTAATTAAATAAAAATAACAATACACAAGCCTTGTGATGTAACAAGAATGTTTGCCGTTACCTGTGGCAAGCTTTGGCAGGTACTTCTCCTTCTGGGCTGCATTCCCAAAAAGCAGAATGCCCTTGAAGCCGATGGACTGGTGGGCACCCAGAGTGATACCAACGCCCAGGTCATGACTGCCAACGATCTCAACCAGCCGGGCATACTGTAAGACAGATGGATGTTCATCACGTTAGACATTAGTCTGACACAGTTAACAACTACAGACTATTTATCCATGAATCTGATCAAGCAGTCATACCTGTGTGTTTGAGAGGCCGAGGCCACCCAGGTCAGCTGGCACCTGCAGGCCGAAGGCACCCATCTCCTTCAGGCCTTCCATGGTGTGATCTTCTACCTTCTCCAAGCTATCGTTCTTGGCGGGATCATTCACCTCCTGCCCACAGAAAACAGAAACACGGAGGGTGAGGGGTGAATATGAGGGATAAAGAGCGATTAAGAGCATGAGGTCAGAAAAAGAGGTTTGAAATTACATCGAAGAATTTGCTGACGGGTCCCACAAGCTCCCGAAGAAACTGCTCCTGCTCCTCGTTCATAACTAGGGCACAGAAAAGACACAAGTTAAACTGAAACTGCAGAGCTTATTAATAAATGTTGACATATTTTTAAGCAGATATTAAAATAATCTCCTCTGATTTACCTGAGGGGTAAGGAAACACTTGGGCAGTCTGGACCTGTCCCTTGAAAATGTTGACAGCAAATGATTTGGATTCCTGTGGAAAGTCAAACATGGTTAAGCTTGTGTGCCGAAACAAACTACATATCCAAACGTTCAGTTAAACCTTTTTCTTCCTGCATTAATATTGACATCCATGATTACGAGCTTGCAGGCTTCTGGTGACACATTGATGTATTTTTTGGTGCCACTGCCACCCAGTGGAAAAGTGTGGAACCACTGGCAGGACTATGTATCACATGATCGAGGAAACTTCACAGGGTATCTTAAAGTTTAAGAACTGTGCACTAAACCACTCAAATAGTGCTGAAACAACATGTCCAATGTTATAATAGTTAGAGAATTAACGTACTGCAGCGGCTGTTTTCTTTTCTGCTTTAGTAGCAGTGTCACTGCCGACTGCTGCTGGCTTCTCCAACACCGCCTGAAGAGAACAAGCAAAACAGAGACTGGGTTTATCAATCCACGGGAAACTTTCACAGTCTCTGGGAGAAATTGAAGATTTAATGACATTTGATGTAAAAAAAACACACACTGCTTAAATAAACAATATGCTGGGAAAACAAAGTCGAACAGCCTGAAATACAAACATAAAACAACGTGCTGTTCAGTGATCAGGATCCAGTGTTACGAGCCAAAGAAACTATGAGCTGGAACATTTTTCCAATTCCAGCCTGAGCACGCGCTTGGTAAGACGCCCAAAGGAGAGCTCCAAATGGGTGAGAGGTGGTGCCAAGGGCACATCCATCCATCCATCCATCCATCCATCCGTGTCACCAAGCAGCAGGAGTTCTCTGCATACAGTACACAACATCATCTATGGCACCAGTCTGCTGTATTACAGCGAGTACTTTCAGCAAGCAACTGTGTATTGAGACTGAGCCCTGTGTTAAATCGTAATGACGATTTATAACAACTGTTGTGTTGCATTGTGCTTAAGTGTATATAGATTCCTACTTTAATTATATACCACCTTTCAAAACACAGTTACAAAATGCTTTATAATGAAACAGAAACAATAAAATAAACTACAATAACAAAAAGTTCAAATCTGAATAAAAATGTGATACTGACACACAAACATAAATAGATTGACTCAAGGCTCTTTTATAAAAGTGCATTTCTAAAAGTTGACGCAGAGTTTACAGCCTTGATCTCGACAGGTAGGTCGACCCACAGTCCTGGAGCTCTGACTGCAAAGGCTCTGTCACCTTTATATATAAATCTGGACAAAGGGATAACTAGGAGTGACGCATCTGATCAGCTAAATAACTTGGGGCAAGGCCTCTCGGGGCTTTAAAAGTACCAATAGTCTGCTCTGCAGCCAATGTGAGGAAGCCAGAATCAGTACGATGTGATCATGTTTCTTCGTCCGAGTTTTGGATGAGCCGGAGACTCAACTTCAAAATTCTGCGTTTCACTCGTTTCTCACTTCTTCTTCACACGTTAGCGGCAAAAATAGATTTCCTGAGCTACAAAGCTACAAAGACGAGGAGGAGCAGCTGTTCTTCTATTCCTGCTGTCAAATAACGACTCAGATATGAACTCTGATTACAGCTGATGAGCGCCACATTAACAAGGAGTCATAGCCGAGCTGCCGAGCCGCATGCACAATCATTATTTACTGATTGTGACACAATGCAAGCTGGCAGAGCAACAAACAGGCTCTCGTATTACCATTATGTGATACTCAGGAGCTTGTCGGCGCACATAGATGAGCTGAAAATGTGTATTTAGGCGCGTTAAAACAACTCTTCAATGTATCACAGATGTAGCTGGTGGAGAACAAACACCGCCTGACCACTGCACAGTCACCCACATCCATGTTGGCACCTTTATGACTGGATCACGTGACCGGTGAACTTTCCCCCACTTCCAGAGGGGGGGAGGAGGGGGGGATGAGGGGGGGATGTCAACGTTATGTCAGCCGGTATTTAACAAGGGCAGTAAAGACACAGCATACAGTCAACACATCAGACAAAGTGCTCATTAAATATCATTATTTATTCGACTAAAGGTTATTATTGCCATACCTCTGCAGCTTGACTTGCGTACAGACGAGCCCTCTGCACGGCAGCCACAGCTCCGGCCTGACGCTGACCTCTGTAGTCCAGACAAGACATGAGAGGTGAGTTTCTTCAGGTTTGGGTTTGTTTCAACCGTTTATCTTTAAACGTTACTCACCCGGACAGCACCGGGGGGACCCGGAGGATAGCCCCGCACAGGGCGGAGGTCTGGCTCACTTTACGAAGCAGCATTTTTGTTCTAAAAAAAAAAAAGACAAAAACACCGTTCATGAGCTAAATAACACACGAATACAACCAACAACCCGACAGGCTGAGAGAGCTAACTAACAGTTAGCAGCTAGCGCTACATAGCGACGCTGATTTGTTTGTAACTGTATTATTTGGTGTTTAATTCAAGCAGGAAAGCACATTAAACATTCATTAAATATTCACACTTTATACCTGTGGTAGTTATATTATGACAGGTCCGTGTTGTAGCCGACTGTTCCTCCAAACGACCCGCTGGTCTGTTTCTCTCTCTGTGACCGCCTAACCTGAATTTTGCTCTCCGGCTGGCCGGATGCCGTTTGTCTCTCACCGCGGTGCTTTATGGGAAATGTAGTTGTTTTTTTTTGTTTGTTTGTTTGGGTTTTTTATTCTTTGTTATTTGTTATTTTGTTATTTGTTTTCTGTGTTTTAAAGGTCCCGTTTGTAAGATTTAGGAGGATCTATTAGCAGGAATTAAATATAATTTTTTTTTTTTTCATTAGTGTATAATCACATTTTGTCTCCATTTGTAGTTCTTTCTCATATTAGTATATACATTTTTATTTCTATGGTCACTTTCACTTTTTATATAGTTTTTGTACAGATGTTTAGCACTGTATTTATTTTCTATGCAAACGTTTAACTCCTCTGCACATTTTTAATTCCTCTCCACATATTTAAATCCTTTGCAAATGTTTAATTTTGCTACAAATGTTTAATTTCTTTCTACATATTCAAATTTAGATCTATCTCAGGTTCATTTTAACGTGTGGATACTGTGTTATAGGTTAATTCTAATCTATGTTCAATAAATGTTTGCATGCTGCTACTGGGTGCTTGAATTTCCTTTGTGATCTGTGTATCTATTGTGTTTTTAATGCCTTTTATATCTACAGAGAGAGAGGGTCCTCTTACATGGAGTCCGCCATTTTTCTACAGCAGCCCAGAACAGACAAACACTTTGGATATTTTGGATACACTTTGGCTTTAGATATGACCTTTTGCTTTTTAATGGATTTTGCAGTTTTTCCTACATGCTTGAAAGGAGAGGGCGAGACTTCCCTGCAACATGCCACTAAATCCTACACACTGGACCTTTAAATGTTTGTGAAACAGGTATAACAAGTTGTGGTGGTGCTGTACAAACATTACAAACTTTACTTATGTAACGGCAGTGGTGTTAGCAATAGTGTACTAAAAACACTCATTAACATGTAGGTAGAGCTGTAAAGTTTCCTGCTTCATCATATTCAGTTGTCCAATTTAATCTGCAACAAGGCTATGGAAGTATTTCTGTGCCATCTGAGTTTGAATAATGAATTTCTAATAGTGATTTTTTTTTTCAGCATCAAAATCAGACTTTGAATTTTAAAAATCATCAAATTTTTAGCACTGTGGGTTAGTGAGGACACTGTTTTTGAATCAATCAGTTTTTTTAATGGCAGCACATAATTGCAGCTTTTGTCCTCCCTGGCTTGGTCTGACTGTTATTTATAGCATAAAGTATAAATTATCAATCAATTCTGCGTTACGTATTTTTAGTTGACTTTATTCCAACTCATTACCTGACATATATAACATGTCAACATTAATTTACAGCACCAATCTGTGCAACAGACGTTATTAAATTTAATAAAACACTCATAATTCAATAAAATGACTTCACATTTATTGTAATGATGAAATGGACAGTATCAAACAACCCCCATTACTTTCAGACTCTGATGAATAAAAAACAAAAAGCAAACAAAAGAACAACATGCATCAAACCCATATAATAACATATACAATACAGTACAATACAGTAGCTTAGTCCATAGAGACTTGGCTTGGGAACCGGAGGGTGGCTTGGGAACCGGAGGGTGGCGGTTCAAGTCCAGCATGGACCAAAAATGTGGAAGGTGGACTGGTTGCTGGAGAGGTGCCAGCCCTTGAGCAAGGCACCGACACCTGCTCGCTTCTTAGGGGGGGTGCCCATCACTCCACCATCTCTCTCCACATTTGCATGTCTATGAGCCTTTGTACTGTATGTGTGTTCGGGGTTAAAATGCATGTAAATAAAACTGAGTGAAAAAAGAAATTTCCCCGTTGAGGGATTAATAAATTGGTGGCTCCGTGGTGATGGAGGAAGACAAGCTCCTCAGAGATTTTTTCAATAAAGGTTAAGTCTGGGGGAACTGAACTGTTTCAGATCCGTGAAGATGTTTCACCTCTCATCCAAGAAGCTTCTTCAGTTCTGACTGACTGGTGATGAGTCTGTGTGTTCAGCTTGTCGATCCGCCCGTTGTTCCACTTAGTTCGTTAGTGCTCACTGTCGTGTGACAACTGTCACCAGAGTCGTCGATGGTCACCTGAGGTCTGGTGTGAACGGCAGTCGTTCGGGTCAGCTGAGCTCGGGTGTGGCCGATGGTTGTAGGAGTCACATGAGGCTAGGTGTGAAGTGCTGTTCAGTCTCTTGGGGAGGGATGAAAGGACAGCATTGTAGGTGGGGGACAAGTGGTGTCCAACAAATGGAGGAGGCCTCCACCTCTGTTGAGTGAAGGTTTCTCTAGTTTGCATAGATAGCCTTGTTCACTCCTCTTTGGAACCACCTGTCTTCCCTGTCCGAGATGCAAAAATCATCGCCACTGAAGGTGTGTCCCTTGTCCGCACCCTTAAGAAGCGAAAGTGCGGACCTTCATCTAAGGACCAGTCCAGGATGGAGCGTTTCTCCAGGCTGCTGAGCCTCCACGCCTGGCTTTCCAGGACTTTCCAGGAGCAGTTTTAGCGACAATTTTAATCTTTTATGGGAGCGCTACTTTTGGGGATTACGCTTGCTGTCTTTTCTCACACCATCCTGCACCACATGAGCAATCAACTTGCCGCTGACCTGATCATCATACACCTGCTCACGTGACTGCCTGACCCCTCATGAATCACGTACACTCTGCACAACTAGCTCCCCCCTACACAGCAATCCTGGTCAATCCTGCCAGGCACAATTACAAACGCGCTCATGGTGTAAACTTTGACAATCTCATATCTCTGCACGCACATAAACCACCAACCGTCACCTAAGGCTACTTCACTTGTGTCTCTGAACATGCCACTTTTAAATGTTAGGTCTCTAGAAATAAGTAATTTCTAATTAATGATGTTATTTTAGACAATAGTATTGATTGTATGTTTTTAACTGAGACATGGCTTAGCACTGATGGACTAGCAACACTCATTGAAGCCTCACCACCCAGCTACCATTTCAAACATTCATACAGGAAAAACAAAAAAGGTGGCGGTACAGCAATATTCAACTGACTCACAACAGAGGTCACACTTCAGATCTTGTCATAACGTACGGACTACCTGCAAATATCACCAGCACCATCTTAACACTGAAGTGGCTGCAAATTTTTTTTATCTTTTAAGCAAAACTACTGCAGAAATTTTACCTTCTTCTTGTGATTTTATTGTAGAAAATGTTGACAGTTAACTACGGTTAGCGATTGACAAACTGGCTCCTCTAAGACTGTCTCTTATACCATCCAAACCAATACCTGCGTGGAAAAATGAGAAAATGAAACAACTAAAGAGAAGCTGTCACAAAGCAGAAAGAAACTGGAGAAAGAACTAATTGATGGTAAGCTATGAAATACTGCATGAACAACTGACCATCTACCACAAGGAAATTAAACACGCAAAGACAAGCACACAAAATTGATATCCGACAAGCACAATAACCCCAAAATCTTTTTTCAACTATCGATCATTTAACCAATCCTGTTTTTACGAAGCTGAGCACTTTGTCTACAAACATCAGATGTGAGGAATTTGCAGTCCACTTCAGAAACTTCAGCGAGCGTGATCCCTGAAAGTAGAGATCCCATCATTCCTAAAAGAGTCACGCCGCTCCCATAAAAGATTAAAATTGTAGCTAAAACACCAAGCACCTGCTGCTCCTGGAAAGCCGTGGAAAGCCAGGCGTGGAGGCACAGCAGTCTGGAGAAACGCCCCACCCGGGATTAGTCCTTAGATGAAGGTCCGCAATCTCGCTTCTTAAGGGTACGGACAAGGGACACTCCTTTAATGACGATGATGTTCGCATCTCGGACACGGAAGACAGGTGGTTCGAAAGAGGAGTGAAGGAGGCTATCTATGCAAAGTAGAGAAACCTGGACTCGACAGAACGGACTCAGACTCGACAGAACGGACTCTGACTCGACAGAACGGCTTGAACAGAACGGCTTGCTGCATGTAGATGCAGCAAGCCGTTCTGTTCAAGATCAGAAATTCGAATTTCTTGCTGCATGTAAACGTAGGTTTACATGCAGCAAGAAATTTGATGTCATTATCTGATACGATCAGAAATTCGAATTTCTGATCGTATCAGATAATACGTTGCGCTAGGTGTCGCTGTAGCCCTCTCAACAAAGAGCCACTTTCTGTCTGACGGCATTCAAACAAAGACGTCGTACGAGGAGATGGACGATGCTACAGCTGCGTACGTTTCGCGCATTTTTTTCGTCCTGACTATGCATATAAAAAGAACAACGGATCTCTTGGCGTCCGGGTGAAAGCCCCAGCGGAAAATATCACGCACGCGCAGAACGCAAAATCCGCTTCAGATCCGATTGCTGAGTATACATGCCGTTGAAAAGCCGACGAACGAACGTATTATCTAGGACTTTGAAAAGTCCAAAAGTCGGATACGATCAGAAATTCGAAGAGGAGGAGGCCTCAGACACCACTTGTCGCCCACCTACAATGCTGTCCCTTCATCCCTCCCCAAGAGACTGAACAGCACTTCACACCTAGCCTCATGTGACTCCTACGACCACTGGCCAGACCCGAGCTCAGGTGAACTGAACGACTGCCGTTCACACCAGACCTCGGGTGACCATCGACGACTCTGGTGACAGTCGTCACACGACAGTGAGCACTAATGAACTAAGTGGAACAACGGGCGGATGTACAAGCTAAACAGACAGACTCACCACAAGTCAGTCAGAACCAAAGAAGCTTCTTGGATGAGAGGTGAAACGTGTTCATGGATCTGAAACAGCCCAGTTGCCCCAGACTTACCCTTTTTTTTTTTTAAAAGAAGCTTGTCTTCTCCTGAAGCTCACCAAACAAATAAAGAGTCTAAAGGGGGGTGAGGAAAGGGTTGGGAATAGAGGGTGAGAGGATGAGGGGGAATGGCCGGCTGGAGTTTCTTCTCTTGAGATCATGGCTCGCCGACCAGTCCGTGCCTCCGTCTGTTGTAGGAGATACAGGAAGGAACAGAGTTGTAAGACTTACAAGTTCATGGAGTAGCATGAAACACCCCTTCCCCCAAAAGGTCACCCATGGGTGAAAGATGCTACCACACTGGCTATACAGTACAAAGGAGTACTGAAGGAACACACTGTGGCAGTCAGACTTATATTCCACTTTGAACAGGGTGTCTATGCAGGTGAGGAGGAGGCCAGCAGAAAGGCTTCATTGCCCTCCTGTGGTGAAAAGTGCGACATACATCCAGCTCTATCGGTCTACCTTACAACAAGCCTTCAATGAATCTCAACATGAATACTGCATGTGAGGATGTCTGTCATGGTAAGAGAAGATTTGTGTGCAGCTAGAAGGACTAAGTACCAAGCGTGTTAACTTTTGTTAACTGTTAACTTACTCCAGAAAAGGGACAACTCACCATCTGGTGTAGACCCAGAAGAACTTCTTCACCAGCAGGTGCAGCATTTGGGTACAAATGGCAGATCCTGGCCACCATTATGGTCCACGATACACCGCCCAAGAAACCCCGGTGAGTTTGAATAAATGTTACGTCCTGAAGGGAAATAAGAGAATGAGAGAAACAATTAAGATCTCCAGTTCATGATGTTAATGTAAACAACAGCAAATTCAGCCCAATTAAATATCATGTCTCTGAAATATAATATGAGTATAATATTTCTTATTTTACATCAAGAGTAATACAAACATTCAGATCAATCATCCACCTGTTCACAGTCAGGTGCATTCAGTGTTCATCACAGACAGAAGAAACCTGAGACTTACGCGGACACGGTCGCGACGTCGGCGTTGGTTCTTTGTGGTTTGAAATCAGTCGGGAAGATTTTTTTTCTTCTCTCTTCTGCCACAAGGTGAGTCCTGTCCGCCCTCTGAAGCTCTCGCCGTGTGTTTGTCTCTTATATACCCTCCGTTTGGAACGAGCGCCACCGCGACTTCTGTTCTCGAGCCCGAACCGAACCATCGGGTTCGAGCACCACAGGTGCAGTGTCACGTGACCCGGCACCGCGCGGGGTTTTAATGGTTTCAGTCCAAATAGATATGGATTTGATTGAAAAGTGAAAGATATGAACACTAAAACATCAGTCCGTTTGTTTGTCACTGCACCCATTATTATGATTATTATTATTATGATTATTATTTTCATATTTTGGAGTGTAATGATGAACTTTGACTAAACTAACAGTAGATCTGACCGTAAATGATCACGTTATAACATCATTTTTTTTATATGTATGGCATGGCAGCAATATGCACAAATGAACTGTCGGTGACAAGCAAGAAAAACTTCATATTGACGCTAATGTTGCTCTGTAAATCCACCAAGCATCAGTGTTGTGCGTCAGGTTTGCCCCCAAGTGATCAGCAAAGACAGTGACAGTGTTTAGATTGCCGCTTTTTTTAAGGTGAACAGCAGAGACAAGATGACGGTTATAATATCAACCTGAAACCAAACCACTGGAGCTGCATGTCATGTGTGATTTTAAGAGTAGTATCGACCCAAACCATAAAAATTAAATTATATGAAATCAGTACATTTACATGTTTTACATATATATGTACAATTTCTGAAGGGCTGAACGGTGATGCTTTGTGGCCCCTGTTGTAATGTTTTTGGTGGGTGTGCACACATGGAGAGATGATTTCTACGTCACAGATACCAATTCCCGCAAAGAACAAGGAAAAGCTTATTTTCTAGCAATGTTTGCAAGAGCTTGGTTTGGGCTATTCATTTAACCGGTCTTTGGAAGAAGCAGGAATACACTGAAAACTCATGGAGACACAAGGTGAACATGCAAACAAGTACTTTCAAACCCCCCTCTTGAAATAATAAGTCTGCACAGTATGTAAGTATCAAATTTATTCTCAAATACACAAACAAAAGGTGGCGATATGAAATCAAACAATGTGACACCGTCAATGTCGTTCTTTTTGAAATGTTGAATCTTCATTTAGCACCTTAATAGTTCGGTTATACATGATTTTATATAGTCACTCATACAAAAAATGAAATGGGTGAATAATGCAAGTCAGTAACATAAAAATAAGCATGGGGAGCCGGGCGTTTGGATCACAGTTACTTAGAGATACACACTGTATGTAATCAAAAAGTACCGCTTTCAGCGTTTTTGTCTTTTCACCTATTAGTACCGTTAAAGCCTCTACAGTCCCACACCGAGAACTCCTTACAATGAGTTTTTTTTTCTGACGACTAGGCCTAGACAGTGATTACTAAACACAAGTTCACCTGACATTTTTTTGGACCTATTTTCTTTTCACATTAGAGCTTGCTTGTTCTGTATTGTTGCATTTACATAAAAAGGAGTAGTAGATATATACAGATACGTTCATTGTCAAACAATGCTGGAACAAGAGGAGTTATTTTATGTACCTGGAGTGTGAAAACGTCTCTAAAAAAAATAATAAAAATAAAAAAAAAAAAAGTGTAAGGCACTCGATATACTCCTGTGCTGCCAACGAATCTGGCATGATCATCCAGATATTTATACAGGATTGTATCCTTTTCAAGTACACAGTGTACCTGGCACCCTCTAGTGTTAAACTGTGGTCTGTGCGCTTCCTGGATGGACAGCTCTGACAGTAGCTGGCTTGGGAAGGTGCTTCCCTTCCTAAAATTTTACATTTCTGTCACGTGGATTGTAGAAATCAGAGTGCCGGGCAGCTCTGATGGGTTTAAGTACTGCACTGAGAGTTCACTACCGAGTACAAAGTAGGAAAAACTGCTGAGAGAAACTTTGTAGACATGCAGTCAGACCATATCCACATTAACTGTGTTTTAATTTGTCTTATTCTTTTGTCAATGTTAAACCCTGTTATCACCAAATTTGCAACAAGAGCCCTGAATTCAATAGGCCCCTTGTGAGCTCCAAAAGCTACCACCAGATCCTCGTCAAAACAAGTGGGAACCGTACACTAACTTCACATGAATGGTCACTCAGCACCCAGACAGAAAAGCTACATGACATCCACGAAGAACTCGCTGGGGTTCCCCATGGCCAGGTGGAACGACTGCCGTGACGCAGTCAGCTCTGGGGGTACGGAGCCCAGGTCGCGGGTGGGTGGAGCGCCAGGAGGTCCCCCTGGAGTGGAAGAGGGCGGCGGGGGTAGAGCCGGGTGCATGGGGCCTGTGGGCATCTGCTGCGTGTGAGGAAGAGCGTGAGCGGTCGCCATGGCCGGGTGTGCGTGCTGCGGTACCATCATCACCATCATGGGGTTGTAAGGCAGGATGCCCGGCGGGTAGGGAGACATGTGGGGCGGTTGGGGCATGCGGTGATGATGTGAGCGCTGGGAGGAGGCGTGGCTGTGCTCGCTGGGGGCGGCCGAACCGTGGCCGCGCCTCAGGCTGCTGCGGGTGGAGTATTCGGATTCGCTGCCGCTGCCGGAGCGCGAGTCGGCCCCGCCACCTTCTCCGCCGCCGCCGGAGGGGGATTTCTCTCCTCCACCCACGGTGCTGCCGGGGCCTTTAGTGCTGCGACGTCGTTCACCCTCGCTTCTCGTCGATCCGCTGCTCCGGCTCCCTGAAGGCAGAAACAAGATGATGTTAGACACTAACAGAACCGTGCTGCTAAAACAAACAAACAAAACATCAGCTGTAGTTTGTGAAAGCAAAACTTTTGGCAGTTGACTTTCAGATGTTGGAGCTTCCCCAAGAGAGCAATTTAGTTTATTAGAGAGCCAAAGTGAAGCCTCATCTTCTATCTTCTGTTCCACATGTTAGAAATCGTCACGTAGCTTGTTTCATACGTCTCGATAAGTTCAGCAGTTATTAGAAAAACAACCTAGCATCACTGTTTATTACGTAGGTTTTTTTGGCTGCTTTTAAGAAACACAATTTCCCATGAGCCCCAAACTTTCACAGGTTAACAACAGTCCATGTGTGAGTGAGGGGGCACGGTTAGCTCAAACATGTCTGTAATGACGGCACGACAGAGAAGAGCGGAGTCTGTCATTATCAGACAGCAGAGATTAAAGAGGAGGTGGTGAGTTTTAAAGGACTGCTGCGCTTGTAAATGTTCATGGAACATGTAATCACTGAACAAAGAAAATAATAATTTCATCTGTAATGATACATTTCTTTATTGTCCCAGATGCTGTATCGTTGATGGGACAACAGGACATCGCTGATTTCAAGTGCTGTCACTAAGAAACAAAGAAAATAAGACCTCCCTCAAACAAGCTGCGTGCGTCTCTACTACTGCTGCATTAAAATGACGTAAACTGCGACTGCTCACCTTCACTGTGCTGACTGCCGGTGCTGCCGGGGGCGTAGCTGTAGCTGGTGAGCTCGTGGTACGGAGGAGGCTGGCTGGAGAAGGCATGTGTGGGGTAGGGCTGATAGGGGAAGGTGTGCATCATGGGCCACGGGGAGGCCCCGGGGAGAGGCAGGGGAGCCAAGGTGTCCTGGTCTGAGGCCCCGCTGGAGCCGTCATTGTCATTCAGGGACAGGTTGGCCATGTCTGGGTGGGAGAGAAGAGGGAGGAGATGAAATGTTTGCAGGATAAGGCTGAAAAAACTGAATAAATGACGCTCTGTCTGCAGATACAAAATGTTCCCCAAAGATCGACATCAGACTCATTAAAAAGAAGCATATTCGTCGTTCTTTGTGGACAGTTTGTTGTTTTGTTCTGCTTGTTATCGAGCGCTTTCTGCAGACTCTAAGTTTGGGGATGGCAGAACATTAAAGAAACCCTTCCATAAATAAAATGTCACATGTTTGACCCCTTCAACCACCAGCGTGTCCACAAAAGGCATGTGTGCAAATGTGATTAAGCACAACATTCATGCAGACCGATCCGAATCGGTCTTTGATGTCGATGTTTTCCCCAGTTGACTCACAGTTCTCGCAGTCGCTTAAATCTCCGAAGACGTAGTAACACTGTTCGGAGAAGGTGATCTTGTTGACGGTGTGTCGGATGAAGCCGGCCTTCAGCAGGTTGCTGGCGTACTTTCGGGCTTCGCGGCGGTCCTGGAATCCCTCGATGTGGTGGAAGAGCCACTCCACTACGTCTGAGCCTGTGGGTGGAAGACAGAAGTTAAATCAACCCCAAAATATATACACAAAATATACACGCACGAGTGGAAAAAAAGGGATGTAAACAGGATTGAACGGCAGCAGATTGAGTTTAAAAACGTGTCACACTGCAGAGACCAACAAATATTTCACATTGGAGACGTCTCAGTGCAAATCAGAGTTAAGTGTAAAAATCTGGGATCACAAGAAAAATTTGGAACACGACTTGATGAAGAAAGCTGCACTTTAAGTCGCTCAAACCAGGCTTGTTATTCCTGCACCGCGAGTGTCTGTTTAGTGCATCATTCCCGGAACAAAATACTTTAATTATGTTGTGACAATAAAGCGTCTGAGTGAAGTGTATCCAGACTATATTCGGGAGGGATTTAGCGGGGCATTACCGTCTTTAAGACACTACAAACTACAACCTCAAAAATAGCTATTAATGTGAATTAACACCTCTCTCTCTGACGTACTCAAAACAAACGGCGTCGAAGTGGTATTAACTGTCACTTCTGCCGGATGACGTTTGTCAGCTGCAAAAGTTTTACTGTGTTATGATGAAACTGAAACTACGTTTTCATTTCAGAAAGCACAAAATGGACAAACATGTAGTTTACGCAATTACTCCTTGTGATTCAGCTGCAGGTGATTCCAATTTAACAGATGTTTCCAATGAAAACAGGCACTCAAGTTTGTACTTAAGGGTTTTTTTTTCCCTCCCACAAGTCACACGGTTTTAATTCTGAGAACATAATGCCTGCCCTGTAAAGTCCTCTGAGGCACAGAAAGTTCATGAAACTAATGTACTCTTTTTTTTGGTCGTCTCTCCGCTTTGTAGTCTTACCGAGGAAAGCGTTGGGGATGGTGATTTTAAGCCACATGCGGTCCCTGACCTCCAGACCCGACTCTGGTGAGGCCATGGCTTTGGCAACCGATGCCATGTCAGAGTGCAGTGATAGGTTGAAGTCGTCAAAGCCTGGGGAGGAAGACAGAAGGGCATTTAAGGAGAGGCGGAGAGGAAGGAGGGCAGACATTCGAGGATAAACGCACGAGTGACTGAGAGGTGAAATTCAAACTGGGTCAAAAACGAGAAGGAGTGTAACACTGTGGAGGAGATCAAAGGCAGGAAAGGAGCAGACATCATTTATCACGCCAAACAGCGACAGCGACACAGGCGGAAAGACAGATGTGAAAGATGATTCTTGCGCCAACGTGGTTATGAGAGACAGACGGAAGGAGACTGTGACAGGAAAAAAAAGATACTTCACGATGATGAACGTCATGCAGGCGTTGAATATCCGACTGACACAGACACTAGGCGAGGTTTAAAGATAGAGGACTGTTTGGATGTGAAAGACTAAAGAGAAGATGGAGGCTCTTACGTTCGGTCTCGGTGACGGAGGAGGAGGAGGTGATGGTGCTGAGGGAGGAGCTGCCTGGGAAGGGAGGGTAGGCCCCTGTCATAGCCACAGAGTGGCTCACCCACGCCGCTGGGTCAATGGGTCGGATCGGTTCATCTGCACAGGTGGAGAAGAGATTAGGAAACTGATACCGCGCCCCCTCCGATGTCGGCGGTTCATCAACAAGGGTGTAAAGATGAGAGAAGCCTGTACTTACTGCGAGGCAGAGTGAAGTAGCCCTGAGGAGAAGGGTCCCAGCACTTAGCCACTGTGAGGATGATGGGCCTGAAAAACACCGAACGAATAAGAAATCGTCATAATCAACCACTTGTGTGCGGAGAAAACTTGAAATGATCTAAAATGAGACGACAGAAACTCACCCTGGCTTGTGTACAATTTCCCTCAGTACCCGCACGGCATCGTCGTTACTCATATTCTCAAAGTTGATGTCGTTCACCTACGAAAAAGATTTGAAACACAGAAAAGATTAACCGATTCATCGGTCGAACAACAGAAAAATAAAACAATGATGCTGCTTTAGGTTTCAGAGTGTGAAAACATCAATTTTCCGTCATGATCAAGAAAATAATGGTTCACAGCAGTCGTACACGTGAGGAGTTTATTTGTTGCATTTAAAAAGAAGAAATGACATCTAATCCAATGTTTATTTGATATTCATTAAGTTTTAATGAAAAAAACTATTAAAGACAAACAGATGTGTTCATATATCGCAGCACAACAAAAGGATTTAATTACAACTGGAGCTGTTCCTCAGCTGCAAGAGAACAAAGTGTTTCTTCAGAAGAACGTTCATCTTAACGCCGAGTTAAAATCTAAATAAAAACGCTCTTTAGTTTCTGATTATTCTTGCTCACCTGCAGCAGCATGTCGCCGGGTTCGATGCGTCCGTCTGCGGCCACAGCTCCTCCCTTCATGATGGAGCCGATGTAAATGCCTCCGTCCCCTCTTTCGTTGCTCTGGCCGACAATGCTGATGCCCAGGAAGTTGTACTTCTCTGTGACGTTGAGAGATCAGAATAATGTCAACACTACCGCACACATTTGTACCAAGTTCCAAGAAACACTGAGGCTCAAAGCTGAGAAATCGTTTACGGACCCATGTTGAGAGTGACGGTGATGATGTTCAAGGACATAGTGGAGTCTGTCACGCTGCTGAAGGACGAGGCCTAAAGTTGAAAA
Organism: Protonibea diacanthus; assembly: GCA_028641955.1. Classification (NCBI taxonomy): domain Eukaryota; kingdom Metazoa; phylum Chordata; class Actinopteri; family Sciaenidae; genus Protonibea; species Protonibea diacanthus. The sequence continues at coordinate 7,520,811 of CM053998.1, forward strand.
CAAACAAATCTAACATGAGATTTGCTTACAAAAACACACCTTCTCTCTCCAAATCCTCCACATCATAGAAATATCTCAGTAGTACGTACCCTCTCCAAGCGTGGGGGGCGCTGTTTCCTGCGTCGGCGGTGGCGTTTCAGAAGCCTAGAGGCTGTGCTCTGCTCTGTTGCACTGCTGAACCTACAAGTACAAGGGTCAGTAAGAGGTGAAAGGTCAGAGGAGAAACACACCGTCACAAACCTTTAATAGGGTCGCTACTTTGTCCCCTTTTGTGTCTGAAACCCACAAATACCCATCTGTGAAAAGGTCATAACTCATCCTCAAAACAGACTGCAGACTAATTAAAATGTCAATTCCAATCCTTAATCATCCCCAATCAAAAGAAACATGGAGAAAAACATTGCACAAAGTCTTTTAATATGAAAACTTGGTGCAGTAAAAACAGCAGAGCTGGATCTAAGCGCTGGGAGCAGAAAAGGCGGTGCAGACCATTCCCTTTGTTATGATGGGGAACGTAAGATCTCTCCTGAATAAGATGGAGGAGCTAAATAAAGAGTGCAGCATCACGCTGGCGACTCTGGACGACTCTCAACTTGTGAGAAAGGACAGCAGGAAGACAGAGGGGGGACGAGAACCATCAGAACCGGGTCGCTGCAGGAAAGACTCAGCCTTTTGTCCGTTATAAGTATTTTTCTATAACGAGTGAGTCTCCCCAGTGTGGGATTAATAAAGATAAAGATATCTAGGTTTTGAGTTGGGGTAGGATGCATGGAGACAAAGTATGAAGTGTAAATAACAGAAGTTTTTTTATTTTAAAAAGGATGAAATGTTACCACCGTGGGATGCATAAGATCTTTCGCAGCCATCTCTCCTCTCTCTACTCTTTCGTCAGTCTCTCACCTGCTCATGGTGTCGTCGTCCTCAGAGTCGCAGAAGCTGGTGGTTTCCAGCTCGCTGCTCATAACTGTGCTGGAGCTCTCGTATCCTGCCAGGTGGCGCTCCAGCCGACTCTGGCCGTTCATACGAGGCCCTGGGACCGCCACAGAAGAAGCCCGGAAAGACAAGAGGGAAGATATTCGCCTTGAGTTTTCATGTTTGCTCAAGTCCGCGCAAACATTCCTCACTTCTCGACATTCTTTGATTATATCACAACCTTTTCACTGTTTGGATGTTGGACACGTGCCAAATCTTGATGGCACATCGTCATATAAAAAAAGAAAAAAGAAAAAAAAAAAAAGTCATCTGCTTTTTCTCACCGTGCTGCTCCATGCTCTCTCTGTGCCGAGGTCTCTCTCTCCTGAAAGAAACTACAGACTCGGTTTCAGTCTGGTCGTCCAAGGTCTCCACGCTGCCTGTAGCATTGGGACTGTAAGAGAAGAAGCAGAGTTGGAATTAGAGCATGACGGATTTTCAACATTTTGTTTAATGAAAAATGTTACCAAAGAGATAAGCATGACTGTTTTCCCCTCAGATATGGTCTTCACAATAGTAACCTATAAACATTTTATGACTTAAAATAGTTCTCCACAGATTTAGCACTGCATTCCTATAAAATTGTCTGACTCACGATGGACAGTTTAGTGGGGGGAAATCAATGCTTTCTTTTGTTCCACACATTCCTCTTCTTTGGACGATGATTTCTCTTGAAAGGAACCAAATTATTTTACTCCTCGTCAACTTTTAAAGCATTTAACAGCCACGACCTCAATCACGAGAGTTTCAGGCGTCACGTTGGTTATTTGGCAGCTCAACAGTTTCCGAATAAAACTGTAAACGCTCATGAATACATTTAGACGACTGCGTCAGGAGGCCTTCAGATAAGACCCGGCACTGCGACAAAAAACATTTCTATTCTTTTGAGTGGGTGCAGAGGTGTCCGCCAAAAAACGAAGCAACCTGCGGCCGAGAAGTTGAGTCGGATCTAACTTTTAGAAATCAGACGCTTGGATCAGGCAAACCATCCACAGCGAGCCTGAAATGTGACTGAAAACTGAGGCTATCCAGGCGGATTCATGGACTAAACTCTGATACTCTACCTGTTGTGTTCTGGCTTTGTTTGTTTCATGAACCCAGCTTCTAAATCGGAGTCTGGCTTGCAATTTACGCTGCAAAATAATGACACAAAAAAGTTTCTTTTGGTTCGTGTTTGGTATGTTGAGAAAGACAGTGCGAGCAGTGACACAGACAGTGAATGTGAGTGAGGGAGCTAAAAAGCTAAAAAGTTATTAACCGAGCAGCAGCCCACCCACACACCACCAGACAATCTGATCCTATCTGAATGCAGCTTTAGTATTTTTTCCGACTGAATTCAAAGAACTTTATTAACTTTATTTTGTAACTTACCACACACACACACACCTCTCAATGAAAACACACAGGATAAAATGCTACAAAAAGCGTATTAACTCCCAGCTACACTTGTCACTTCAACACAGGTCTAGACACGATAATAAGATCTGATATGAGATCACATCACACTGTATCCAGAAACCGTCTGAAACTTTTATCTCCCGCAGCCGTACTTAAATCTTCACAGACAAGATCAGATGACAGGAGAGCTGGTGGTCTGTCATGTATCAACACGGCATCATACGGCGACTGGAAAACATCAAGCTACTCGGTGTCAGGACAGGAAGCGTTGCAAGAAATGTGTCAGTGGCCCGTCACCTGACGATTACTGTGTATCTGTTATAACTCACTGACGATGACAGTATTTAGTCAGTCTGTTTGTTGGCGGTATCTTTGCTACAGCTGCGTCATCCTTGATGGTTCTGCTCTGTGTGATTTAATGTCTCTTTCTCGTGATATCAAACAGACTCAAATACACCCACTAAAAATATTAAATTATAATCTTTTGCTTGAATGAAGTCAAAGAGCAGACTGACTGCAGCATCACCATGAGAACTCAGCTTTCTATAGAAGCGTAATACAAAGAGGAATATAAATCAAATAACTCAGAGTTTCTGTTGTGTCCAATCAGTTGGCCGGTGACCAGAAGCAGCTGGTTTTCAGCTTGAATGGTGCCAACCAGTCTCGTATCAGATCGTTAGCTGGTTAAATTTAAACACACGCAGCGCCGCATGTTAGTTCACAGCAGCACAGACAGTTGCCAACTACTGTCACAGCCACAGCCACGCTAAAAGCTGTCCTTTTTTCATTCAGAGATTTGTTTGAGTGAGAGTCAGAAAAAGTTCCTGTAACCTGAAATATGTAAAAGTTATTTAAAGGACCAGTCTGCAGAATTTAGCGGCATCTAGCGGTGAAGTTGCACATTGCAACTGACTGAATACAGTTCTTGCTTGACACTCCTCCTCTCAGACGACCCTCTGTAGTGTCATCGTCAAGTGTCGACAAATCCAAAGCAGTAAGAAGGAGTCAGAATCTATGGGACCACCAATCACATCCACAGCTGCATGTCGCGACAAGCAAATGCCCCGGTGAGTTAGACGGGGCAGCCGACTCACGCAAGCACAAGGAGACAGAGAAAGTCTTGTGGTTCACGATGAAAGCAGACTTTTCTTCATCAGACACTTGGTGAACCTACAATTTGAATTATATTTAATTTTCCAGTGTGAGCAAGGGTGTTGATCCGGCTCCAAATGCAGCATGGAAAGAAATAACTAGCGTGGTTAATTCTCCGACCGGGCTGCAAACCACACATTCATTGAAGTTAAAAAGAAACGGCTTAATTTGAAACTGGATTCAAAAACCATCAAGCCACCTTCCTGCAGCCGCAGGAGACGGACAGGACGAGGTCCAAACATAAGAAGTGAATGAGAGAGCGCTGCAGTTGTAATGGGAGGTTTCACCGATGGCTGTGAACTCTGTTTGACCCCTAAACCAAACTTGAAGAGCTCCAGACAACATACTTCTCGAGGAGCTAAGGACGGTGGTAAGAAGCTATTAAAATTATAGATACTCAAGTTTGTTTTGGACACCACAGGCCGGATTCAAATCACAGTAATGGTTTCCTGATAATTTAGTAGGATAACATGGAAGCTAAAGGACGAAGAAAAGACATCAAAAAATATCCTCTAAATAAACCGATTTATTTGTGGTTTCACATGATTAAAAGCCGCAATAATCACTGTTTTTACATTAACAATGGATCAAATGACAAGTGTTGGTTTGTAACGACAAGCCGGCAGAGAATTATCACCGCACTCTGCTGTCACATTTAGTTTTTAGCCTCTTTCGGCTCACTGTTCTGGTTTTACAGCCCGCAACTTTAGTGTTTCGGTGCTCTTCAATGCAAAAGCTCTGATAAACACACGATATGATACCTGACCAGCTCTTAACAAGTCAGCAGCTAGCTAAGGAACCACCAGACTGCCTGAAATACGACTCCAAATCAATGCTAATGTTGCTCTGTGTCCGCTTAAAGTGTAAAAAGGCAACACTTTGATAACATGTTCATCATATAAAGTAACAATTATTGCAGGTTTAACAATATTTTAAAAATAAAACCTAAGCCTAATAGATGGCAATGAGGAAAACCAACATTTTTGGGTTATACGGTTAAATATAAATGTACTTGTTTTATTTATTTTCTTTAGTTTTTTTCTCTCAAAATGAATATTGTCATTTTGTCTGTGTGTGAATGTGTATATACATATACTTAGCTCCTTTGTCTTCCCATTTATATTCCCACAGCTTCTTTATGTGAGTGTACTGTATCATCTATATCACATAACAGGTTGGAGATTTGGTTTTTGTGGCCACGGTGTCATAAAATATTATTTAAAAAGTCAAAACTAAAGCCTGTTTAAGCCTCGGACAAACTCGGGTTAATGAAACACTAACAGACAGAATATTGTTGAGCTTAAATAAATATAACTGAATGTCAAAAACATATTTAAACTCTGTATGTTAAACGTACGGGAAGCTTCTCCGAGAACCGGTCATGTTAACAACAAGGGCGGCCCCAGCTGAGATCAGGTTCGAATGAGCTGTAGTATTCTTGCTATTCTTGTTGTAACTCGATACTGGGAGTGTTTGAGATATTCAGGAAAAGATACAGTATCTACATTACAGCTACGGGACAAGCACAAGTGTATTTTCAACGTGTAGCCTCGCAGAAGGTTTTTGGTCTTGTGGTGGTGACCCTCTTTGGGTAAATGTAGAGCATTGTAAAACAAATGTGTGTGTGTGTGTGTGTGTGTGTGCTTTGCTTACTGGAAGGAGGGCGGCCTGGAGTCCCCGATGCCCCCTGTCCTCTCTGCAGGTGGGGGTGGGAGGGGCGGAGGAGGAGGCGAAGGCTGGGTCGTCGTTTCCACAGGGGGGACGACTGCAACCGGAGGCTCTGCTGCTGGAGTGTCTGAAGATACCAACTGTTCACAAAAAAAAGAAAAGAGGAAGGTAAAAGGTAAAAAAAAAAAAAGGAAACAAAATATGTGGAGTGGAGAGAAACTGGCACGATACGAGCGGTATAAATTGAGAGAGGGCAGCGAGAAGAGAGGGTGAGAAAACGAAGAGGAATGAAAGGAAGAGGGAGGCGGGAGAAAAAAACGGGTACGATGTCAATTACTTTGACACACAAACACTGTACTCTTTTCACGTGGACGTCTCAGGGGCATACTGAAATGCTATCCTACACTTAACCCGTCTCTCTTCATTATACAACAAAAGTGCCCACACACACACACACGGAGGTAACACACATCAACAATTAGGATGAATGCCACGCAGCGTCAGATTACCTGCACCATAAAAACATACACAGGGAGGGAATGTGACTGAAAAATATGTGTGTATTTGGCTAAAAATGTGAGAAAACACGACGTTTTTTGATGCTGGAGGTGTTGAAAATTTACAAAATTCAACACCAGAGCACTTTTCTGGTGCTTCAAGAAAGCTCAGAAACAAGCTTTGCATTCCCCGTCAAAATATTTCAGCCGAATGGAGTCAATCAGCCTGCGCAGGCCGACCTACGTTCAGCCTCTTTACTGATTCACTCCCTGCTCTTCCCTCCCCGCTAATGGCTATGAAACACTCGTCTTCTGGGATCCCTCCATCAGTCTTGGCCTGCAGATCACATATCAGTCCCTCTGGTCTCCGAGCTTTGTTCCCCCTCTCCCCTCCCTTCTTTTAAAGCCTCCCCTCGTTTCTTATGCACTTAACAGATGCTTCGGCCTCAAACCTGCTTATCTGGGCCCCCGTCCTGACGTTTTGTCTCTATTCAAATGTAACCTGCAGGGTGCGGCGCAACAAGCAGGACCTTCTTACGAGACAAAACGGAAAGTATAAAAAAACCAGACCTGGCGAGTCGCTGTACTGCAACCGGTAACAAGCTGTGCTGGCAAGCTTGAGCGTCGATTAACACAATGAGAGAAACATTTGCCATCCCTGTGAGAAAAATAGCTCATTGTAATGTGCACATTTGTTCGGAGTTTGCAGAGTTTTGACACCAAGACAGCAACCTGGTGACTTTCAAATGGCTTAAACAGCAACACTGTCCCGACTGAAGTGTTTAAGGACTTGCTTTTTCTCATATTATGTATAAAAACTCAAAGATTAGCAGGATTTTCTTTTACTTCCCTGTTATTTTGCTGCTTTTTAGGACTGTTAATGTAAAGAATACTGATACTTGTTTTATGAAAAATGTAATAACTAAAAAAATAGATGGATATAAAATGGGAAATATCTGTGATGGGCAAGATCTGCTATGAAAACACTGGAAGTTGTCATTTCTGTTCCCTCACAAGCACGTTTAGTTTGGCTTTTTTATTTATTATTTATTTATTAAAGGTTTATTTCCGTGTTCAACTGAACTGCCTAGACATCTTTGTGCTGCTGATTCACCGAAAAGGAAAATACGGACTGAACTTTGAGGATTTACCAGACTGGACTATTTTCTGTGTGTGTTGGACGTTGGACTGTGTACGGTAGACTAATGTAAGTGTGAAATATCTGACTGACAAACCGCACACAAAAACTGTTAGGCTTGGACGTAAGTGGCACCCCGAACATGCAGTACACAGCCAGCGGATAAACCTAACAGCCAAATAACACCGGGCACGGATGCAATTCATTTCGTGCGCGCCATGGCCACCGGAGCTAATCTTGGCCGCTCTGGTCAGTGTTTCAAATCCCAAAGGTGGATCTCGAATCTGAAGAAGAAACACCGGCTGTTCTATCTTCGACGGACGTCACAATCAGCCCGCATCAATCTGCACAGAGCAGCATTGAAACCAATTTACAAACTGCGTAGCATATTTCGACACTTAGAAGCACATAAACCAGAAAAATGACCAAATCTGAGCAAGTTAACAAAGTCTGGCAGGCTAACTGCTTCTGAAAAGCTCCTGGTGGGGTTTCAAATCACGGGGAGAGCGGACTAAAAACAGCGCTGCAGCCTCGACGTGATGGAGTCCCAGTGGGCTTCTGGCTAAAATATAATGTTTATATTATGACAGTATACTCTACTTGACCTTTTCCTTTGTAAACTATCTTGACACATTACAAATAAAAAGTGACAAAAACACCCACAAACGATTTAACAGATGCAAAGGTGAACAGTTTAACTGTCTATCTTAACTACATGCTATTGGCTGTAGAGACTCAAACTGTGCCGGAGCTCCAAGATTTTTTTTTTCCCTCACATCTTGTGAGTCTGTTTCCTCCTGTTTAACCTGGCTGGACAGTCAGACTGGTTCAGGTTTCTCGCTCTTTCCAACTAACACACTCCACACCAAAAAGCACCAAATCCTGAACTAGAAAATTGTCTATGATGTTGCAACATGATATACAGTTATGCAAAGTCAATGACTCAAATTTTCATCTTTCGTTTTATGCTGCTCGTTTGACAAGATCAGTCTGAGGGAGGTCTGTGGGAACGCACGCAAAAAGGAAAAGCGGTTTCTGAGAAACAGCCTCTGGCTGGTGATATTGGCTGACTTTTGAGACAAAAGCTAAGTCTTAACATTTTCACAGAAGCCTCAGCGGGAAATTACTGAAATGAGGTCATTAATAGATTTAGAGCAATGGTCACCAGTAAAGTCTGGATCGCTCCCACCCCCACTTTTATTACCAATATGCAACAGGTTTATTATTTCTTACCCATGACACCACTCTCCCGTTGAAACACGGCAACTTGGCACTGTCGTCGGAAATCTCTTCTTTCACCACCCTGAAAAAACAAAGAGACGTGAGGTTCAGGAGGTATAAATTGTTCTCCCTTCATAACATCATGGCATGGTATGTTGGTATCTGGTACAGCCGGGCGGAGGAATGACGGCTGAACGCAGCGCCGAGGTTTCAGCGCAGTCGTAAAGAACAAAGTTAAAGCGAGGGGGAGTTAAATCGTTTACATCGCCGACACATTACGTTAAATATATTAGGCTGTGACAACAACATGGCTGAACTAAATCACACGCCGGGCTTAATTCTGAAACGATCCCAAGATATGTTTTGACAAGCTGTTCTCGTTCGTTTGCCATATTCCTTTAACATGTGTCTCTGTGTGTTTCATGGATCAGTCTGTGGCTAGACTTTAGCTTACGTCACATCAGTACAACAGCTGTAAAACTGATTTCACCAGAAAGTCATGTTGAAGTGACATTAGGAGGGTGGCTGCCAAGTAATATGTAGCTTATTTGATTTCAGGCTTTTGTAGGGATGTCTTCATCAGGTTTTTTGGCCCTGACCCCAAACAGAGTTATTTAATACTGAATATCCAATACTTACCTAATCGCCTAAATGCTATGTTAAATGTGTGTCCAACACATTTACAATAACAAGTGTAGACACTCTGACAACCTCCTAATTGAGTTCAAAACTATTACTCGTGTGTTAGTGATCTAATGTGAATAAAACCAGGAGGTTAAGAGTCTGATATCTGGAGCTACAAAAACATCAAAAACAAAAACTGCAGTTCCCCAAATGTCCACTTGAGGCTGGCTTCGGGACAAGTCAGTTTCCATACGACCCCATGTTGAAATGTCACAGCAGAAATAAGCATGTTTACAGCCTGGTACAAGAAACAGTTTTGGTCTCTATAGCTAATTTCCCCGTTCATGACAACTGTACTGAGGGTGAATTTTTATATAACTCACCTGTGCAAATTATATTAAGGCTTAAAGTTATGCAGAATTAACATTGTGGCTGCTTTGATTGACACGTAGGTGCCGTTACAGGTGGCTTATTTCAGCACCCAGGCTTCATTCGGCCCACAGCCAAAGCTACCACACTCTGAGCTTCAAAACAGCTCTTTGGAAACCTGCGGGTGACGTCACGGATACGCAGTCCATTCTTTATACTATCATTGTTCTACCCGAACAAAACATCTCTGGCTGAGAACAGACACCGGCTCAAGAAAGCGCTTTAACCAGAAAACAATAGTTAGTGACAGCTGATACGACATGCCGCTGACCACGTTTGTAATTTTAAGCACCAGCCAAAATTCAGAAGCTGCTACCTGGTTTCGTACACCGCTAACGAGAAAGAGAGGACATTTGTTAGCATTGTCTTCCAAGTGGCAACCTCTGTGAAGTGAAGCCAATGTGGAAGAGCCAAAATCTGCAGTTCCTCAAACGTCCACTTGAGGCTGGCTACAAAATGAGTCAGTCTCCATAAGTCCCCATGTTAAAATGTCCAACTTCACAGCAGAAATAAACATGTTTACAGCCTGGTACAAAAAACAGTTTTGGTCTCTATAGCTAATTTCTCTGTTCATGACAACTGTACTGAGGGTGAATTTATTTTTAACTCACTCATTCAAACTATATTAAGGCTTTAAGTTATGCAGAATTAACTTTGACAGGTATGTGCCGTTACATGTAGCTTGTCTGAGCAACCAGGCTTCATTCAGCCTGCCTCTGGTCCGCTGATTATCCCTGTCTTTGCCAATTATTTTGTGGCAACCAGTGCCACAGATTTTAAGCTTCGTAAAACTGTGATTGACGTCACACTTACGCCGTCCATTCTTTATACTGTCAGTTGTGTTTCCATCTCATATTTTATCTTTTTTTTTGGATTAACTTCATTTTTTTAGCTTCAAAGTATTTAATCCATCGTGCCTTCAATTTCCCTCTGTGAAGCTAATTTAGTTCATCTTTTTTCAATGTGACTTTGTGGTGCTGTAAGTGATTTAACCGACCATTAGAAGCAACAGGTCGTTCATTCAGCTTCAATTTTTATCATCAAAAAAAAATCTACTTGTAGTGAAAGTCTAATTATATGACTTGTATTACACACAAAAAAAAGCCATGAAGCTATGAATTAGCACAGCTGATATCAAAGAAAAGAGCAAACAACCTTAATGTGCTTCCTCCGGGAAGTGACAGACGCCATTCTTCTGTCGCAGCAATAAGCTAAAACACACACAGAGCCTATACTGCAAATTACACAAGCGGGCCGACTAAAGATGCATGAAAATCCAATACACATAACAACAATAACCTCTAAGTTAAGAGCTCAGTGTCCACAGGACCAAAGCTGCTTAAAGGCAACACATCCGTCTGGCGAATCTTCCCTCCTCCGTGCTCTTCCTCCACGTTTGTCAGAAAGACAAACACCCCCCCCCCCAGCAGCCTCCCACTACGTCATTACAGCAGTTTACCAGGACAGAGGCTGGGCACGAGTGCTACACAGAGGACACTTGACTGCTTCAAAGAAGTTTTCTTTTTCCAGCTTCATCCGCCAGTGTGCCTCTTCTCGTGTGTGAGACTTGGTCAGGCTCCACTGGGCTTTCGTAAGCAGCTGTTGAGAGCTGGTTTTGTGGCCGAGTGTCGAGCATACGGCCAGATTGTTGTGGGCACTGGTCGGGGGAAATGTTGCAGGAAGAGTGAAGCTTTGGAGGGCCGCGTGTGTGGCTGACTCAGTGTTAGTTAACAAATGAACTTTTTCCTCGGTCGGATTTATTCGCCGTCCGCCGAGGCACACGCTGCGAGAAACAGATGCAACATTCTTCTCGAGAGAGTAATTGTCTTCATTCCTCGGCCCCTCCAAACAAACAAGTGACCACAGTCGAGAGTTATTTCACACACACTCTAAAATGTCTGAATAATGCACAAACAAGTCTAAAATATGCGGAGTCCTGTTGGATTTAATACAACCTGAAGTTTTTCACCCGTACTTCCCTTTTTTCCAGCCCCTTGCTACCATTAAATTCCTCAAATCCAACACAGCATCTCCTCTCCAAAGCCCAGTCTTACTCATACAGCTCACCAGCAGATGCACACAGAAGAATATCTAATAACTTTGAGCAAACACAACTCCACTTTCTCCTTTTCTCTCCCCTTTATTCTCGCCGCGGACACCCCAGACAACCCAGCAAATGGCCTCCGTCCAGCCCCGGGTTTCCAGCACCGGCCCTGGCCTGTTCAGCTCCGTGGATCTCCCCCACTGCCACACACACAGCTCTGGCCGACAGCTGGCCTCGTACCAGGGCAAATGAAAACACACACTATTACACACTCCTCTCCTGGGTTGGAGAGAGGGGGGAAAAAACGTCCCTGCTTTGATTGGACAGCTGACTCAGAGCTATGTTTGAAATTTTTTGCATCTGAACTCAGTTGGAGATATTCAAATGAGAGAGTGTGAAGCCAGGCTGCACAATTTAAGTTAAGAACTGGGTATTTTTTCTGCCATACTCTCTTTGAAAGACATTCCTCGCTCTGCTGAGACTTGGCGTGGACGGCTCTTTAGAGATGTGGACTCTTTGCCTTTGGAAAAACATTGTCCAGTTACACGGGGACATTTTGTCAGTCAAATCAGTGCACTTTAGTTTTTTTTAGCTGCATGAACAGCGCGTCAGACTTCTCAAAATGACCACAAACCACAAATCTAACTGTGAAGTGACGCCGCGCTCGAGTGTGTCGGCTTTTGAACCAACCTGCAATGATGACGTCCGCTGTGATTGCGCTGTTCGCATCCCGGCAGGAGACACGCTCAGTGAAGCGCTGAGATTTTATAACTAAGCCAGAAGGACGCACTCATTTATTGTCTCTGTTTTCACGTCAGAGGACAAAGAAGGCCATCAAATATATGAGTGATGTCGGCCACGATGAGAGCCATGATGTAGGAGTTAAATGTGGCTTCATAGCACAATGCAGTGAGCTTCTTGAACACATTGATCTTAATGATTAAAATGGAATAAAATACAATATATAAGAGCTTAATTTGAACAGAAACATGTGTCACCTGTTCCATTATTGAAGCATATCCATACAGTAAATGTTGGGTGCAATTCGAATCGTGCATCCGGAGCCCAAAGTCGGTGGTAAACTCCATCTAAAGCTGAATACCGGGACAGGCTGATAGCCGACAGGTACCTCAGTGCAAGTTGAGAAGAACTTCGGAGAGTAAAAGCCACTTTTAAATGCTCACACAACTCATTTTACCATATTTATGTGGTCAAAATCATCACTGAACGTCATGCCAATGTATTTTCTCATGGTCAGATAGTCTATACGAGGTAAAAGGAACCAGCAGTCGAGCCGTACTGACCCACCAAATCTGATTTGACAGACAAAAGTCAGATTCAGTGCTTCATGAAGGCTGAAATGTTCGGTTTGTGGCTGTAGTTTGTGGTGCTGGTTACGTGGTAGACGATGGCTATACACTGAACAAATATTGGAATTAAACAACTTGTGGATTAATTAATGTGTCAAACAACAGAAAATGTCATTGTTTTGATGGTTGAGTCATTATAAGTCAGCAAAAATTGGTTAAAGCTTCTCAGCTGTGAGGGGTTTTTGCTGCTTTTCTGCATCATTTTAATCTAATTTAAGTTTTGTACTTCTGGTTGATCCGGTTGGTCGCGTTGGGCTCTTTTTCTCAGAGCAAATGATTACTCGAGGAAATAACGGGTAGATCCATCTGGAATGAAAATAATCGTGGAGTCGCAGCACTGAACGGGGATTATTTCTGTGCAAACACACTAAATTTAATCCATTTACACAAGAATCTGGGTTAAACGTTTACTTAATGATACTCAATACGAGCTCCCGAGATGTCCCTGTTAGGGCTGCGGATGATTATTTTCATTATTTAGTCTGCTCCGGTGTTCCCACTGCGCTTACACAATTTGAGCAAACCAAGCGTGATTTGTAGCGATATAAAACGATCGTTTTGGGGGGGAAATTGACAAATGGTTTAAATGATCAAAATGGCGAGCACATTTTTGTGGCCTCGCCGACTGTTTGCTCAGCTAATGAGTTCAACTACTCGACTCGCCGTCTGTGTTTTTAAGAGCACTCACCACAGATTTTCTCTACGTGTCGGTTATTGATGTCGCTGCTATTAATATTCAAATGATCTGCACCGGAGGGGGTTATCTCTTGAGCCTGCCAGCTCTGTCAAAGGCTTTGGCGTTGGCACTCGGATGGTGCCATCGTCCAAAGAGAGGGGGAAAAAAAAGAGGCAGTCTTAACACTCATCCAAAACTACAATGCATTTAACAGAAGCCCTAAAGGGTCTCACTGGGTGAATAAACCACAAACATGCATTCCTCTGCAGGAAAATGCACAGCAGCCACACACAGAAAGCAGAAGAAGAAGAAGAAAAAAAGATTAATTGATAGAGGAGAGGAGACAGCTCTTTCTTAAGGAGAAGGAAAGGAAGGAGGAAGCCAAAGGAGGAGGAGGAGGAGGAGGGAGGGGAGGGGGTGAAAAGATGGCTGGCAGGCCAAAGTGTTAAAGAGGGGAGACAAAACCCTGGCTTCAGTCCCGAAAGAAAGAAAAGGCGAGGATTTCACAAGATGATGGACTGAAGGAGGGGAGGAAGGAGGGAAGGAAAGGAGGGGAGGAGGGATGAGGATTAGGGTAAAGAAAAAGCAGCAGGGACAGGGAATGCCTCCCATTGTAATGATGATGTCTCCTGAGCCCACATACCTTTTAATATTTATAGATCCACTCCTATATTCATCACTGCTCATTAGGGCTCCTTTGTGATTAGCTTGACCTTGGCTTCATTCAGGTTTATTAACCCTGTACACCCAATGTGTGTGTGTGTGTGTGTGTGTGTGTGTGTGACGAATATACGACAGCCGGTCACAAGATAGGCTTGCATGCCTCTTTGGACCCGCATGAAGTTTAAATAAATAAATATATATCTAATTAAACCAGCTTTTTTTTAAGTGTTAACACACACTCAGAGAATAAGCCGCATTGTGAGGTTGCTTTACAACCTTTTGTCACATTATTTAACTCAGAAATCAGTGCAGCTCACCCGAAGTCCTGGTCCATAGACTTGAAGAAGAATTTGTAGTTTGGCTTGTTGAGGACCTGTTTAAAATCCAGCAAAGTGATATTTTCGGCAGCAATAGGTATCTTCACCAAATACGGCGTCTCCTCTTCGTCGATGTGATAAATTATTTTGGTTTCCGCCATGTCTACGGTTGTTTTACCACACAAGAAACAAACACACACACACACACTCACACTCACACACACACAGTTACAGAGGCGAGGTAGCGTTAACTTTGTTGGGCAGCGTTAGCTCCAGCTAGGCTAGGTGGCTAACGAGAGACGGCAGAGGTGAAACGATGATGGCCACTGAGATTTTTCAGTCCGAGCCAGAGGACGTGAAAAGCGGCGTTAGAGAAGCCCGCTCCGAAGAAAAGCTCGCTGTCCCGACTTGTCCCGAGAAAAGTTAAGAAAAAACGCATTCCCCCGCGTTACCGAGGTGCGGTAATAATAATAAAAAAAAAAAAAAAAAACGACGGACACGCTACATTCACACGACCTAACTACCGACAACTTTTTTCCCCCAACAAAAACATACAGGGGAGGGGGTCCGAAAAAACTTTTCACCACTTTCTTGCGAGCCAACGCGGCGTGTGACGTAATCACGTACCCCCACCAACACCACCTCCGCCACCATCACGTACGTACGTACGCACTCCCCCCCCCCCCAACCCGCCCCCCACTCCCCCTCAACCTTTTTATTATATTAGACATAATGAACAATAAACAGCTGATACATCAGCTAGTTTTTATTCTGTTCTCTGTCACTCTCCTAAAATATGCTTTTATTTATTATTATTATTATTATTATTTATTTATTTTTTTTTATTAGGAAAACACGTGAAAAGACTAAAGGTCCTCCTTTTGTAATATTTTTCATTAAAAACATAGTTAAATCCTGTTTTCTACCCAGATTCTAAGATTTACGGTGCTCTATATAATATGGGAGAAATAAAATATAATGTAATATAAGTATGTTTTTATTAGTGTATAATCACCTGAAAATAAGAATCATTACATTTTTGTTACCTTAGAATATTATATTATTAAACGAATACGCAAACTGCCCTCCACTCCCTCAACATTTTTATAAGAAATCTGTTTGTAGGATGTTATACATGAACAATAAACAGCTAATACATCATCTTCTTTCAATAAAAAAAATTTATTATTATTTTATTAATAATTTATTTATTTTTTTTTATTAGGAAAACACGTGAAAAGACTAAAGGTCCTCCTTTTGTAATATTTTTCATTAAAAACATAGTTAAATCCTGTTTTCTACCCAGATTCTAAGATTTACGGTGCTCTATATAATATGGGAGAAATAAAATATAATGTAATATAAGTATGTTTTTATTAGTGTATAATCACCTGAAAATAAGAATCATTACATTTTTGTTACCTTAGAATATTATATTATTAAACGAATACGCAAACCGCCCTCCACTCCCTCAACATTTTTATAAGAAATCTGTTTGTAGGATGTTATACATGAACAATAAACAGCTAATACATCATCTTCTTTCAATATTTAATATTTAATAAGGAATTTAGTTAAAATATGGTTTAATTTATTAGGTAATACACATGTTAAAAGAGTAAAGGTCCTCCTTTTGTAATATTTTTCATTAATAATATAGTTAAATCCTGTTTTCTACCCATGGTTTTATTTATTAGGTAATACTAGCGTGGAGAGATTAAAGGTCCAGTGTGTAAGACTCACGGGGCTCTACAGAATATGGTAGAAATAAATAAATAAGAAATAAATAAATATAATATGCAGTATAAGTATGTTTTTATTAGTGTGTAATCACCTGAAAATAAGAATCATTATGTTTTTGTCACCATAGAATGAGCCTTTTATATTTACAGATGCCATAGGTCCTCTTTCATGCAGTCCACCATGTTGAACAACCATGTTTCTACAGTTGCCCACAATGGACAAATTAAACACCACCCCTCAACATTTTTATTATATTAGAGACTCTATCTATGAATTTATTTACACTGTTGCCCATAAAGTTATAAGAATTTTGTTTTCAGACACGTTCCTCTTTTTATTCCTATTTATACACATCAGGTTAATTGTGGTTTAATTTTTACTGTGATATGTTTGGAAGAGATTGATCAATAAAGTTCTGAGAAGATAAACTTTATCTATCAAGAATAAATCACATTGTCACAATCACAATCAATAAGAGGTTAAAAATAATATTTCATTTCAACTTTATGGGTTACAGTGTATTATCTAACACTGACATGGAAAGGTTAAAGGTCTAGTGTATAAGCTTAAGGGGGCTCTATAGAATATGGCATACAGTATTTTTATTAGTGTATAATCAGCTGAAAATAAGAGTCATTATGTTTTTGTTACCTTAGAATGATCCTTTTATATCTTTCATCTATGAAATTAGCTATAGAGACCAAAACTGTTTTTTGTACCAGGCTGTAAACATGTTTATTTCTGCTGTGAAGTTGGACATTTTAACATGGGGACTTATGGAGACTGACTCGTTCTGTAGCCAGCCTCAAGTGGACATTTAAGGAATTGCGTTTCTAAGTTTTGCAGCCATGGTGGTTTCTCCTATATCCTTGGAAGGAGAGGGAGAAGTATGTGGGGTATTGAGTTGCCTTCAATCTGTAACTACAGTGCAAGATGCCACTGGATGGTCCATCATGAGAAAAAATACTCCGTGCACTGCTTTTCAAATCTTATTTATTAGAAGTAAAATAAAGTTTTTCTGTCACATTGATGTCATAAAACAAACAAACAGCATATGAAATGTTATTAGTGCAGTGGGACGTAATACAACAAAGCAAACAAATTAAACAGACTTAGGTGGGAGAAATTATACAGGCAATAACCAACACAGTAAAACAAAAGGAGGTTATGATTTGAATTTGGTGCAGATTAATAATTATTTAGTGGGAGAACAACATATAAATATTTCATGTTTGTGTGTTTATGTAAATGAAAATGTGTTGTGTATTCACAAGTATGAGCAGAGGAATGTGCAGGAGAGGAGAGAACAGTAATAATCATTAACTAAATCAGTAAATGAATGTATTAATGTTGTTCATTTTTTTATTATAGTGATCTAACTATTCAGGCTCAAATTATGTGTAACTACAGCTTTCAGACAAATATAATGAAGTAAAAAGTACTACATTTGAGCTGACAGGTAAAAGTATTACTCTGTTACTTACTCTGTGTTAATTGTGAAATAGTTGATTTGCAGTACTTTAAGTACTTTAAATAATAATTAATTAAGGCATTAAGACGAGTTCTGTCTTGGTTAGCAAAATTTACATGATGCATATTCACAAATTCTTAACCAAATTACTACAAACACTCAATAGGAACTCCCTTATAGAGCACAAGTGTACGTGAATTTTTTAAAATTTAATTTCAAATTTAAATTTAATTTCAGCTACAGTTGTACATTTGTTCAGTACCTCCAATGTCATTAGCTCTACACTGAATCAGATGCATTGTGGTTCGCTCAAGTTATCAGATTGTGCACCACTTTAACTCATAAACAGGGATAAATAGATCAATCCGTCGCCAGTAACAAACACAAAAGAGATTCATACAGTTAATAAAGAAAGTACACAGAGAAGGAAACACATCAGCAAATCACTTTTGCATCATTAGAGCTAATAAATTATCCAATCTGACAGCCTGCCAAACACTGTTATCCACATAAGACAGCATTGTTTTGCCGCCATTGAGGACTTCTGGAGGTAAGTGAACAGTTATTAAATTATATATATATCCAGGAGCACAAAGTATTCTAAATGTACACACCTGTGACATGGTTTAATGTGTTATGTAGGCCAGCTTTATTCTGTTTACGAATTGGCAGGACGGTCATCAGCTGTAAAAACAACATTATCAAACCGACAGGAAGAGAAAACCACATTTAGTTTTTAATCCAGTCCTTTAATTTCAGGATAAACCACTAGAGGGAACTCTTCATCAGCCTATCATTAATAAAACAGTTACAAATATGCAGTACAGTGAGGAAGGATTGGTGTGAGTGGTGCTATTCTAGAAATTAAAGGAGGATTGGTCCCGTAACTACACTGAAAAATCCAAAATATACTCATAAAAATATAACTAAAATCATTTTTTTCAGAGCTTTCCTGTAGCTTCTATCATGACTTTATATAAATAACTACACCTGCCTTCTGTTAGAGTTTCCTGTTCAGGAAATGTGGCCCAAACACCACCCCGACCACGCAGGTGATTACAAACAGCACCCAGAAGACGACGGCCAGCAGCTGCACACAGAACAGCGTTTTCCTGCTCTGCTGTATGACTTCCTCTTCTCCCACCAGGCCTGGCGCCGTGCCGTACAGCCTGTCCGGGTGCATCTGCTGTACCCGCAGGCTGACGGTGGGCAGGATAATGAAGCGGGTGTCCCTGCTGTCGCCTTCCAGGGAGAGCACCACTCTCTGGGTGACCCTGGTCAGGTGGGTCGACATGGTCACGGGCAGGTGGAAGGCCACGGGGGGCAGCCTGTCCAGGATGCGGGAGTTGCAGGGCAAGGAGAGGGCATCGCCAGCCTCTAGGGGGGTGAGGTGGCGGCAGAGGGGGCACGGGATGGCTGATGGGCTGCGGGGGTCGGCGGGGTCGCAGGGGCAGAGCTGGATCCTCTGGAGGCACTCTGTGCAAAAAACATGGAGGCACTCTAGCATCCGGGGGCATTTGTTGTACTGGTTGTACTCCTGGTAGCAGATGGGACATTCTACATCCATGGGGTCTCCAGGGGTGGTGCCAGGACTGGGTGTTGCAGCAGCTGGGTCCCCCTGCTGGGGAGCTGGGACAACATCCCCTGTCATGGCGGGGGGTTGGGGGTGGATGGAGTTGGCTTGGGAGCTCAGTGATGGCAAGATGTAACTTGTGGATGAATATTTAACAGAAGGTGGTAAAATCTGTGAAGACAAAATAACTTCAAGTCTACTTCTGGAAGACTGAAACAACTGCAGAGCTTTTAAATGCAACAGTCTGCTCCCCTGCTGCTTCGTTCCTTCTTTTATGAACAGATTCCTCAGCCCGTGAGTCATAGCATTCATCCATTTAACCACTCATCCAACGTCTAAACCATTACCCCCACCGACTCACAATCACAGAGTCCATGTGGTATGTGCTGCTCTGCACAATCATCTGCACCACGTCCAAGAAGTGAGGAAATAAGTAACAAGCAAAGAAAAAAAAAAAAAGAAAAAAGGCTGTGAGAGGAAGTAATAAGTCACTGTGATGATACTTTCTGTATGTGTGCGTGAGAGCACGTCCATTTTTCTAAGCTCAGATTTTATTTAAAGGGCCATGAGCGTTTTACCACTGACCGTTTTATTTTGAGTGTGATACTAAATTACTGGAGTGGTACAAGGTATATCGGAGATCAGCCCAAGGCCTTTGAATACATGTAAACTGTTGATCCTGGTAGCCAAAGATTTGGGGGGATTTTGAGGGTCAAATAAAAAATGAAAGTTGAAGGTGCAGTTTGACATTTTGGGAAATTCTTGCCGAGAGTTAAATGAGATTGATGTTAAACGAAGGTTACACCCTGCAGAGCCACTTGGTTTAGCTGGAGCCAGCAGCCACTTAGCTTAGCTTAGCATAAAGACTGGAAACAGGAGTTATAAATCTGTTACTTATAAAACAAAGCATTGCACTTTTTTTTTGTCCCTGTGTATTACTCACATGAGACAACTACAAGGCAACCCAAGTTCTCAAGGGGTGGTGGTGGTGGGGTTGTTGCTTAGCAGATGGGCTCTCATTTGAATTGGTGCGTGGCAACGCATAGCCTGAAACCTTTTCTCTCATAAAATCTACACATTCACAGAACTGGAGAAAAAAAAAGGTTTAAAATATAGATTACACCAACAGTAAGCATTTTGATTTGCTCCAAAATCACATGTAATGACAAACAGACTGTGAAATGGAAATACTGAATGGCTGCTCTGTGTAAATAATTGTATTTTTGAAGGCTACCAGGTTCAGTGAGATTATGCAGAAACTGGCAGCGATCCACGGTTAGATAGGAAGCAGATAAGAAAGCCACTTACCCACCACACACTCCTTTGATCAGAGCACACTTTGATGCCCACCTCCGACCCAGGTACTTCCCCTCTCACAGTTCATACTCATGTTGGTACAGATCTCATCCTGGCAGGGTGTCTTCCTCCCCTCTTCTCTGTGCACATTAACCACTCAAGTCTCTATCTCAATATTCTGCCGCGACGTGTCTGAGCCTGGCTCGCTTGCAGCCTCCTGTTTTCGCTCCGTCTCACCTGATTTTACTCGACCTCGTCTCTCCCATCTCGCCCCCCCACCCCCCATGAGGCATCTCTGTGGTTTGCTCAGCAGTAATTAAACCCTTGGTGATGTGAAGGTTACCAGGACACACAAGACAGAAAATGACAGATTGGAGTCTCTTGATCCCAACTTACTCTACTCTACTCGCATATTATGTTATTATGCTTCCACGCAGTCAGCATGTAGAAGTTTTTAAATGGCAACTTGTGGATTAGGGTGTAATTATTAACATCCTTACAATTTTCTACATTCAAAGTCGGCTGTTAAAGTGGATCTTCTACAAGCTGAATATAGTCCCTTCAACATGTTTAAATTCTGGATCAGTTACAAAAACCTAAAAGTAAAAATAAATAAGTTGCAGTGACAGGACAGAAGTGTGTATGTTTAAAGCGTGGGTGATGTTGCTGTGAGGTATAAACATGTGAGTCAGCTAAACCGAGTCACATAACCTGTACTACGTTATCTGTAACACCCCGAATAAACGATTTCCCTGTAACCAGCGTGTTCTGTACAGACATGCCTCCTGTGCTATTTTCAGTGTAATTGTTTGTCTATCAATCACACCAAACTAAACAAAAGTTTTTCAGTTGAATTTCACTAAAAGGGAGTTTTCACCAAAACAGTGATTTGCACATCGCACGCAAAAAAGTTTCCACATCCAAAACATTTTTTTTTTCCAGTAAACAGAGCGTTTAAAGGGTAGGTTCACCGTTGTTCGTCATTTTTAACCACATCTTCAGAGAGAAGGCCAGCTCCTGTTCTGGCATGACACTAGCTCCGCTCCCCATCAGCATTCCCCCCTAAACCCACGCCTGAAAACCTCTTCTTCCCGGTGGTCTAAAACCCCTGTGGTACAAAGAACGAAATCTATATTTAAAACACTAAAACTTAAAGGACCAGTGTCAAGTGTCAAGATTTAATAAGATCTAGCAGTGTAGTTCTTAACTGCAACATCCTCGACTCACCTTCTTCTGTGGGCACCACTATGGTGGCAGTGAAACGCAAATAAAACATGAATGGCCTATGGTTTAGAAAAACACAGCTAGGCAAATGCTTTACATACTCTGTAAATAAAGCTCCCTACATTTACACACCGGACCTGCATCCAGAATGCATTTTTGCTTGGAGTGGTGATCGTGGATCTTGTGTCCTATCACTTAAAATTGCCTGTATAGACAGTAGAAACAAAACTGTTCCACTGTGCAGTACGGGCATGTCAGTATCTTCAAAAGATGGACTTGAAAAAACTTGAACCCATCCTTAAAGTTGACATTTAGTGGTTTTTCCCAAGATGACGACGGCTGATAGAAATAAAAGTGAAAGAAGCTGGTTTACGATGGCTGCCAGCTGGACTCCCCCGCCAGCAGTACAATGAACGATGAGGGAGGTGGTGAACCTTTAGCAATGGCGTTAATCCCCAACTGCTTTTTTCACAGCAGACACTTTGATTTGTGACAGCAGGAAGAGCACAGACCTTACTAAGCAATGGCTCTCTCGTATTCATCACAGTGAGCCAGTATACTTTCATTTTACATGCTCTTTCTACTGCGACGAGGCAAAATATCTTCGGTGAAGAAGGCCTGTGGTCAGCAGTTACGACTCAGTGAAACAAGTCATACGTTTATTCATACAGTTGTAGTCATTTGTGTTTTACATGTAACCTTAAAGTAAATGGAAAACACTAACACTGATCTTATAAAACTGTTAAACTCAAAGTAACACTGCGTGGAAATTGATATTTTTGCAATTTAGCGCCCCCAGTTTCAGAGAGCTGTACCACTGGTGTGAATAAGAATATCTGTACAGGTGTATTTGTTATGATTAGATTACTTTGCTAACAAGGTCAACAACACAAGACATAGCAGCCAGCTAATATTACTTACTAGTCCAGCATCAAGAAGACCAGCTCTGTGTTTCATCTTTCAGCCTTTTATTTCACAAAGCTAACGCCAACGACTAAAGGTCAGTCCCAGATTTCCTTTTGTCTGGCAGCGTCTTGCTCGGTTACCCTCTCATTTTGTCTTCTCAGTTTCTCTTCGGTCTTTTCACCTCTGCCATGTCATGCCACGTTCTGAGTTTGTCACACCAAACAAGAAAGTGTTATTAACCACCCGGACAATTTTGAAATGATTAAAAATATCGACAAGTTTATGAAATTATATGTCAAAATCCTGGACTGAAAACTGGTATAAATCTAAAGATTCAAGTTAAATGAGTCTTAGAGGGGGAAAAAAAACATTTCTTTTACAGTCATTCAGGTTGAAAAGTTGTGTGTTTGCATGACTAAACATTTACAGCAAGTTCAGTGCTGGCTGCAAAAGCGGGAAGGCCTCCAAAAAAAAAAAAAAAAAAAAAAAAATAGACATGTCTGTGGCAGAGGGGCGGAGAAAGTACTGTAAGTAGAGAGCTGATCGTGTTTCATGGGAAAGCTAGTGTTTTTATTTGTCATGGGATTACATAAGTTTGCATGTAGGGCTATTAAGTTGTCAGAAAAGGCCACGACTAACTTAGTGATACAGTTTTGGATCAATAAATTTAGCCATACTTAATAAAATCACCATTGATGTTACATTTTGTTGTTAAAATCAAGTTTTTATGTGGAACTTCTTAACTTTCAGTACCCAAATCTAACTATTTCTGTCCTAAGGTGTCCTGTAACTCCACGTTGCAGTAATATATACCGTTCAAAGTCTTTTCACATGTTTTGAGCAACTATTTTCAACATATTTAATGTACTTTGAAAGAAATCTCAGAATCGCCTTTACAATCTGCTGTTTTATGGTAGAAAAGTTGCTTTAAATATCACGGTAAGAGTGACTGATCTTGCTAAAAAGCAATTTTTTTTTTTTTTTACAGTTGTTTTGCATGACCAAACATTTACAGAAAGTTCAGTGCTGGCTACAAAAGCGGGAAGGCCTCCAAAAAAAAAAAAAAAAAAAAAAAGACAAAGGTCTGTACAACTCATACACACACACACACACACACACACACACACACACGCACACACACACTCACACACACAGATCCGGTGATATCTGGCCAAGTTTTTAGCGGATATCACCATGAATGGAGCTGTGACAGATAGGAAGAGGGTGTGTACATGAGTCCCAGTCCCTTCAAGTTTCATTACATCACGCATTATGACTCATAGGTTTTGTTTATTTCTACTACGGGTGTCTCCTCCCACACTTATTCACACCCTGATGTAGAGTATAAGTCTCGGCAGCTCACCTCGTCACTTCATTCAAACCCTGGGCATAAATCAGTGAGGACTTCTCCACACCACACCACAAACAGGATGTATTCAGAGCTTGAGTGCGGAATTTGTTACCGGACCTATAACGCAGGTCGGCGGTGTCCCCGGGAGCTCCAGTGCAAACACAGCTTCTGTGAGAGCTGCCTGCTGGCCCTCTCACGACCCCTGGGACCCGAGGAGGCACGTCAAGGAGCGGACAGATCAATCATGTGCCCGCTGTGCCGACAAACCACATCCATCACCGGAGAGAGGCCGATGAGAGCCGAGCTGAGGGTGGATGAGTGCGTCCTGGAGAGGCTGCTAGCCGCGGGAGTCCTCGACCACCAGGAGGACACCGAGGACGACCCCGAGGAAGCAGCAGGGGACGGTCAAGTTCAAGACGGCTGTGGCGAGGAGGAGGAGGAGGGGGCGCGTCCGGAGACTCAAGCCGAGGAGAGCGACTCGATCGCCCGGTCCAGAGGTGGAAGGCTCCGGCGCACTTGGAGGAAAGTTTGGCGGAAGATAAGCGGGAAGAGGGGCGGAGAAAGTAAGTAGAGTGCGGGTTGTGATTCATGGGAAAGCTAGTTTTTTTTATTTGTCATGTGATTAGACAAAACAGAGCTTAAAATGAACAATTTGGTTTATTATTAATATTATAAATTTGTATTTAAGGCTATTAAGTTGTCAAAAAAGGCCACAACTAACCTAGTGATAAAGTTTTAGATCAATAAATTGTGTCATATTTAATAAAATCACCATTTATGTTACATATTGTTGTCAAAATCAAGTTTTTGTGTGTATTTTAGTGCCCAAATATAACTATTTTTGTCCTAATGTGTCCTGTTTTTTGTTCCTTCATCAGACTGTATGACCAGTGAAGACATCAGGAACCTCGCCATGATGTCCTGCTACATGTTTTGAACGGAGTCTGCAGCTTCATATACCCTGGACAATGTGATATTTATACCCAACGGTCCTTAAACGCAACATGGACTTGATGATGCAGATGATGCCTTCATCCATGATTAAAGTGACCACTATGTAGCTGACATGGTCAAATCAGACTTGCCAAAGAGGCTCATTTAAAGCCTGTAAATGCACAAATGTATATTTATTCTTTTTATGACTGTATTTATTGTGATATATTTGTTACATATTTAAGGAAAAAAACATAAAATAATAAAGGAGCTTTGAGTTTAAATTCACTTTGAAGCTTCCTGTGGCTGCATGTTGGATTTTGGGTGGGAGTTTGAGTGAGTCCATGTGTGTGTTATTTAACAAAAAAAAATCCCCCCCCAAACAATGGCTTAGCTGTGTGTGTGTGTGTGTGTGTGTGTGTGTGTGTGACTGTGCATAAACACAGTCAAAATAACACATTGCATCAAGTCTAAGGCAAACTAAAAGCAGACCTTCAAAGAGGGCACAAAGTATCCTCACATTCAAAAGGCAAAACTGTGCATATGCCACTTTTCTACTCTTATGACCACTCAAGGCACTTCTACATATCTCTTCCACTCATATATTCACACACTGCTCAGTTTTTGTGAGCTAATCATTCATTTGGGGATGAGTATCTTGCTCAAGGATACTTAAGACTGGAGGACATGGGAATTGAACCACAGATCATCTGATTAGTGGACAACCCGCTCTACCTCCTGAGCCATCATTGCCCCGAGGCCAACCATGTGAAGAAATTATAACATGTTCTGCATTAAATCAGCTAAATTAGGAAACCCACCTTTGGCAGACAGGAAGTGGCTTGCTCGAGGCCAGGTGAACAGCATTGTCTCAAATCAGACTCACTACCAGCAAGCAGACCGTCAAAGCTGGATGACTCAACTGTTTGACAAGTAAAACGCATGGACTGACTGACTGACAGCACTGCTACAACTTATTTTTACGGCCTGTTTTTTTGTCAGCCGTACGAACTTGGGAGGAAGCTGTCCATCATGTTAGAAAACTTGAGGTAAATATCACATTTTACAGGCTTTTTGCACATGTAGTCATAAAACTTAAAAAAAGGGGGTTGGTGATTATTTTGGATTGACAGTATTATGATTCCCATAAATACAATACTCCAGTGAGTGTGTCTTTTTTTGTGTGTGTGTGTGTGTGTCTCTGCAGACTCTTTGTGCCGGTCTGTGCAGCTGTCATGTCGTTTATCATGTGTTCAGATGCTGCAAGAGGTGAGGGCAAACAGGCCAGTATCTGTCAGGCCGTTGTCGCAACGTCTGCAGTTTTCACTGAGCTAATGCTCATCTTAATGGCTCTCTGAAAAATGTCATGAGGGATGCGTTGGCGTATTGGGTTATATGGGTGCTGACATATTTGTTTCCTTAAAGAGGCGGCTTATTGTCTAAACAAAAGCGGGGAAGATGTTCTCTCAGGCACGTTTTAACAAACCAGGATTCAGCTTTCTCTTGGCAACGTGACAAAAAAAGATTTATAGCAACTTATGCAAACAAATCTGGGAATGTATTTGATCTTGTGGCAGTAATTTCAGGTTATATTTAAACTTAAATGAGGGTATAAAATGTGCTTAAAATATCAAAGGGGTCTACCATAGATAAGCCTGAGGCACTTTTAATCTGGTGTTTTTATAGTGTCACATAAATATTAAATAACTTCTTATGTCACCTTCTTTTCCACGTACAGAAAGTCCCATAACAACCCATGAGGACAATGAAGTGAAGCTCAAAGTCCTGAGACAATTGTATACGTCACAACAACGTCACCCCCTCTACGCTGATCTCTTATCAACCGAAAATGGACTCCAAACAGGGACTAATATGGAAATGGACACCAGCGAGAATGATAGAGAACCTCTGTCAATCATTGACCATCAATCAAACCCTCTGCAGTTTACGGGACGTAGCTTAAGTTACCATCAAAACATCCCAGATAGCAGGCCGCCCCAAGCAGGAATGATGACACAGAATGGAGCGAGGCCAGCAAGCAGTTTTGAGAGATGGCAATCAAGAGTAAATGATCACCTTCCCTCTTATAAAGTTTCCCAAAGTGGAAATCCTTATGATTCACACCCCGTCTTCATTAGAAAACCATCTTACAAAGAAGCTGTTGACCCTGTTTATCAGAGCTCCAGTCCTACGCATGTTAGGGGCCACAAAGATGCTCAGAAATCCTACAACCAAGAAAACACTCTGAGAAATGTCTCCCCAAAGGTGCCTGAAGAGGAAACTGTTTGGCAACCCTCTGACTCTTCTCTTTTTTCATCGGGTAGACATTGGAGTACTTCGCTGCCAACTTCAAGAGGGCATTACAGCGGCTTTAAAGAGATAAATGAGCTTGCTGCGCCCGGGCCATGGAGTACATCTAGTGGGATTCAATCAAGCAAATTTTTCGGCTTCACAAGTCAAACTGCCCCCCATGCACCATCAATCAGTGTCAGCCCAGACGCCTCTGCTATTAAAAACAATCCAAGCTCAAGAAAACTGACACCATCCGTCACAGATTTCTCCCACGGGTTGGACTCTGTGAGTAACATTGAGATGCCAAGACACAAAAAGATCAAGTCGTATTTGTTCAAGGACTCCCAGGCTTCTTCTGGTGGACGTGACACAGTTAACACAGTCCCTAATGATGGATCTGGCGCTTTCTCTACAACACCACACAAACCCTCCAAAGTTTACAGCAGGTTTTCTTCAAAAGAGCCCACCGAGGAAGTGCAACGTTTCTCTGATAATGCCAATCCACTGTATCATAACGCTAATGCGGCCCGGTATGGTGCAAAGACAGATACCAAATATCAACGCACCACGGCAGAAACTCCTGCTCCAGGGACAGACAACACTGTGGAAAGTTTTGTCCCTACACTTCATGCAGATTTCCAGGGTAGCTTTGCCACCGGCAGTGATAAATCTGTAGTAAATAGCCTTGTTAACACAACCACAAGAGGATCACTGCATGCTTACAAACCTGGACGAACCACAAAAA
Organism: Protonibea diacanthus; assembly: GCA_028641955.1. Lineage (NCBI taxonomy): Eukaryota > Metazoa > Chordata > Actinopteri > Sciaenidae > Protonibea > Protonibea diacanthus. The sequence goes on from CM053998.1 coordinate 7,548,514, forward strand.
GCATCTACGGCTTCAGAGGATTTAAAAATCCTACGTGGAAAGCTGTAGAGGAGCCATCCTTTCCCTCCACCAGTGGCTCTAATGAAAAAACCAGCTCCTGGCGATACAGCTTTGACAAAAAAAAGTTCAAAATCGCAAATGTGTACCCTTCTTTGTCACCAAAATATAGCTTTGGCCATAGAGAAGCATCCACAACACCAGCAACATCCACAGATCATTCCTCACCTTCTCCTGCCACTGTAGATGTCACCCAAACTATGATTACTCCAAGGCCGTCCACAACGGGATTTAAGGAAGCCCGGCCTCTGCTACCTGAAAGCGATGCCAGCATGGACAGGAAACCATATCGTAGACCGTTCAGAATCTACAGGAGAATATACGGTCTCAAAGGATTTGGCACTCGACCACTCGAGGGAGCCAAACCTTTAGTTAGTGAACCAAACATGTCTGCCAAAATCCAGCAGGGTTTTGAAGGTTTTAAACTCCAAAGCTGGCAACCAAAAAGCGGCAGGATTCACAGGTGGTACAATAAAACAGAGTCAAGTAGCAGCAATGTAAATAAACTAAGCAGCGAAGACCTTAAACCCCTTTTAAAAACAGCAGGAAGCAATGAAGCAGCCAGCAGATTTACATCTGACGAATATAAAACGAACCGCAAAATCTATACTCTACCGGGCTTTCAACCTGTTCAAAAGAGAACTGGAAATGCTACCAACAACACACAGTGGATGTACAAAGAACAAAATCCAAGCAAAGCATCTGCAAGTCACACAATCTCCTCGGCTTATCTCAGATCAGCAGGCGACCTCAAAGTTGAACCAAGACCACCCAACAAAACCAAACCTGTTGAACAGAAGGCGAGCTTGTTCGGCCTTTCCACCAGCAGCATGGTGAGAGGCAGACGTGTGAAAGGAAAACACACCCATGGGGAAAGGTTCAATGAATCTACCTCCTTGACCGGTTACACTAAAAATGTAGCCATCGTCAGGCTGCCCAAGAGGCCTGCCAGAGTCAAAGCTGTCACCTACGCTGATATTCTTGGAAGTGCTTCGTTCACGGGTGTCAGAGTTACAACCCAGACACCAATCACGCCGGCTGATAAGGTTTATTTTCCAAACGCCACGGCTGCCACCGAGCAAGAAGAAGGGGCGGGTTATTGGACCCTTGAGAACGCTGTGCAGAGCCGATACAACACGAGCAAAAGTCCTGAAGATGAGCAAGAAGATTTCAGCAGTGTTCAAGGAGTTGACTTGAAAACATCAGATTTATTCCTGGACAGTGAGGGAAGTGGAAGTGGGGGGTTTAATGTGTCAGATGTTTTCTCAGCTGATACAACAAAAAGTCAGGGAGGTAGTGATGATTTGTTAGAGATGGATTATCTACGGATATCAACGGGGAACATGTCGTTCAAGTCAATGAGACTGACCCATGCTGACAAATGAAACTTGTGATATGGTTGGAACGAGTGCAATAAAAGTTGGGAAAGCAAAAAAACAGCTAAGTGACTGAATTAATGGATATTTTTATGAATCTCGACCCATTTCTGTGAAAAGAAATGGAAACACTTGTTAATAAATAATTCTTGGTTGTAGTCGGTTAGCAGTAGCATTCTCGTAGCCAAGACAAGGCCAGGAAAACATTTTTTTAACTTCTGTTTTTGTACAAATTAAATTAGTCAGCTTTAGAGCTGCTGGTAAGCAGATTTGTTGACTTTGGAGAGAGCCATATAACCGACTACTATTCTGCTTAGTTTAAATGAAGCAAATGAGATGTAATGTTTTAATTAGCATGTTTTAGAGGCGCTAGCCGGTGGATTCAATTTATTTACTTTCAGTTCCTCTTGACACTTTCCACACAGAGGAGGTCTAGACTGTACTCTATATAATATTAATTACAGAGACAGTTCCCATAATGAACAAGCACTTGGCGGCTGACCTTTGGAGACAACAAATCAAGCCGTTTAACCAAAACATCAAACTGTGGTCACAACAGCAAGAACAGCTGTACATATGATGATATATAAATAAAAAAATCTTCTTACAGTTACAATAGCTTTGAAATGTTGGCCAACTGTTAATGCAGGACTGTCATATTTAATAATCCAGAGTTTATTACAGCTAAATTATTTGATCAACATAAAATTAAACAGCAACTATTACTGCCAAAACACGCCTTCTTCTTGAATGCGAGAAACAAACTCAGTATAACTGAATTTCTGACTGTTTGTGGGGCAATATAAAACATTTGAAGATATGCTGGACATTTATGGTTTACAGTTAAGTAGATAAAATAATAAGCACATGAGTTAATCATGAAAATAATCCCAATCTTTATCAGATCACACACTTGTTTGCAGTAATAAACGTTTATTGGCTTTGCTGTGATTCCTGGGATTCCTACTGTTTCATTCATTGCAGTTAAAAACGCACTTCTCTGGCCAACATTTCAAGAAAATGCTGTACACTACATACTGTAAATCATCATCTGGTAACGCTGCACTTTTATTAAATTACATCGTGACTCTCTCTTTTTCCCGTAGGAGAAATATCATGATGAGTGGAAAATCAGAAGAGGTCAAACACGGATTTCTGGGTATAACTTTTGCCTCTTTTGGCAAAAGATTTGCATAATGCAATGTGAAGTATGAAGATCGGGGGGTAAAAACAATGAAGGAAGGTCATATTTGAGGCTTTTTTTTTTTTTTTTTTTTTTTTTAATGATTGTATTCCCATTCCTTGTGTCCTCATTTTCCAGGAAGGCAGCGGCTATTCAGCGTGCTGACACAGATTTTCCGTCTCCTCTTTCGAGCTTACATGGAGGGTTTCAGCATGCTGGTCTCTGGGTTAACACACGATGGGATGGAAAAACTTGTTCTTCCCCTTTTTTTTTTTTTTTTTGGTTGGTGAGAAAATCTTTTTTTGTGACTTTGCCAAGCCATTAATAAGAACACAAAGAGTAACTGGAGAAAGTTATTATGTGGTCAGTTCCTATTGATGCATAAAGGCCATCATGGAAACTCAAGCTGCTGGGGAATTTGTTTGTTAGCTGCGATCACATGAATCATACCGCTATAATCTTTACTGTTTCAGTGTCAACTGAATTATACCTATTGTGTGTGTTTACAGGAGGAGGAGATGTTCCACTAGATGGCGTTACTCATCCATTTTATTGCCCCACATGTGACCTCAAGTCCTGGATGTTGTACTAGCAAAAGGGGACTCACAGAACAAGTTTAGGATGACGTGAACGTGCAGAATATTCATAGAGGCTTCCAATTAAGGGCCAAATTGATGTTTTTTTTTCTCTTGCACCCTTATCAATCAAACCAAGCGAGCCCACATCACAGGCTCTGACAGATCCATTCACGCCACCTGACCTTTCACTTTTTTTTTCCCAGTCAGCCAGCTCCACCTAAATACCAGTTCTGCCCTCAATCTGCGAGCTCAAAGGGGCCCCACGGTGAGGAGAGGGCGGGAGGGTTCGAGGGACCTGCCAGTCAAAGTTAAACACATTGTACATTGGATTAACACCCCTCACCACCACCACCACCACCACCGCCACCACCAACATACCATCCACTTTCCCATAGGGGCCGAGAGGTGTTTAAGGTGATATGGTGTTTTTTTTTTTGTTTTTTTTAGGCATGTCAAGGCGTTGGCCTGCCGGCTCCTTCAAAGTTCCCCTCTCTTTCACTGCTGCTGCCTTTTGTGTAAGCTGAGTGTTTGTGCGTCTGGTTCACACACTCTCTTCCTTTTTTTCCAAGTGTGTGTACTCGCCCATAATATTCCCTGTGTGTGTGTGTGTGTGTTTATCACAGACAGTGTGGTGTTCTCTTGCAAAGCCGCCCCCCCCCCACTCCCCTTCTCCTACTGCGAGGGGAATTCTGTACCATGTGTCTGCGGTTTTCAGGGAGCTTTCAAGGAAAATAAAGCACAGAGGCCTCACAGTCCCTCCACCACTCCCCCAAAACGCCCTCCTCAACTCCCTTCCTCCTCCTCCTTCTCATTTTCCCTCACTCACTCACTCCATGTGGCACTTTTCTTTTTTTTTTTTTTAAGGGGTTTCAACCTCCCTTTTTTCTCAGACCAGCAGCAGCAGCTACAGACTAGTGACAGAGCTAATTTCGTATGCAGCCTGTAATAGAGACAAATCCACAATCATGGCAAACATTCTCAGATGAGGCGAGAGGGGAGGAAGAGGAGAGAGAGAGAGGGAGGGAGAGTGTGTGAGCGTTATAGCTGATAGGGGAGGAAGAGGAGGGGAGGGAAAGACAGAGAAAGGCTTTTTGTTTGGCTAAGTACACTATGTGAAGGAGGGGGCGGCGAGGAGGAAAAGAGGGAGCTGGAAATACACTAGAAAATGGTTTCATCGTCTGTGGCATCTGTGGATCAGCTTGTCTCACATGCCACATGGTGGACGGACTCGGCCATCGGATCCACTTGGCTTGACCGTGACTGTGTGTGTAAACGAACTTTATTGAGTCTGCAGTGTTTAACTTTGCCCTAAAACCTACATGGAGGGACTGGGAAAGGGGGCAAAGTTGGGAGGATTAGCAGAGGAATCTTACAGTGTACAGACTGTAATCCCGGGCTTTATTGGCTCAGTCATAATACAGTAGATTTACCTAAGCTAAAACACCTGTATCGTGGCAACCTGCCAGGGGAAAACACAAATCTGAACCTACACATATTTCACATCGTAATGACTGTACACTTTCTCCTCACAATAACCTCCAATACTCGAATTCATGTGAATGACGGGAAGGAAGCAATTTAGGAGCATGGACTAACGCCTACATTAACATTCCCACATCTGCTATGGGAGCAAAAGCTATTTCCGTGTCCTACATCCAGCGAGCTTCCTGTGGTCTGCGCCGTGGAGGAAGTCATAAAGACAGGAAGACTTCCTGTATTGTTGGCAACATGTAGCAGTCAGTATGGACTGGGCCGATGATGTAAACGACATAAAAATAGCACTTGCAGCGCTATCAAAGAGGCCAAGCCATACATCTGACTGGACATTTATATCACCCAGAAGGTCCTCTCCTCTGTAACTCCTCTGTTATCTTGAACCTTTACGGGGAGGGTGCGAGAACGACAAAATGAAACATTCAGGGGTTCATCCCGCCATTAGAATAGTTTTCATACAGTCCCTTAAAGATCGTGTGAAGGCAATTCTTTCAAAATACTTAAAATATGTTGGAAAATAGTTGTTGAAAACGTGTGAAAAGATTTTGAACGATATATTACTGAAATGTGGAGTCAGAGGTTAAAACAGTTTTCAGTCCAGGATTTTGTGGGCGGTCCTTAAAGGGTGGCTCGATGACACGCTGAGGCCACCCTGAGCAGAGAGATAGAGATGAACTCATCTCACTCAGAGTGTTTCAAAATTAGTCGTGTCATTTTCTGAACTCATCTGACACGCCCCCACAATCCTGGAGCTGAGAGTACTGCTAATTTTTACCTGATTTTAAAACCTAATTTCATAAACTTGTCGATATTTTTAATCATTTAAATTTGTCTGGGTGGTTAACACGATTTTCTTCTTTGGTCTGACAGAACACACATTTATTCTTACTTTACATGGACTCACACAACCAATGCCATATAGATGGAGTTTGCCCTGTTATCACAGAGGGTTTTTTTTTTCTTGTATTGCATTAATTCACATGAGACAATGTAAGTATTCCCGTATCCACCCTGCAGTGTGTAAACAAGTGAGGTTACTGAGTTTGTTTCTGCTGCTGCGCCGTTAGGTACATGTAGGTGTGTTTACACTGAGCTGGAATACAGTTAGAGATACAGTTTCACACCCCCCCCCAACCCAAACCTCTGACTCAGACACAACAGGTCCACCTGTTGGCCTCGATCCAGCTTCAGCACACCTCTATGCGACTGAACTCAGTGTCCTCTTCTCTTGGCTCTCATCCAGCACCTCCTCCTCCTCCACCTCCTCCTCCTCCTCCTGCTGCTGCTGCTCTTTCACTCTCTCGTCTTGACCGGAGATGTTGCCACCACAGACGAGGCGGGCATTGTCGCTGCCTGTCGCCACGACAACCAGATGGCAGCTGTACCCATTCTCTCCTTGTCCTGATGCAGCTTTTACATTTCCGACTTGCTGAGTTTGTCCACGCAACCGTGACGGGTCTGAGCGTCAGATTTTCTGTTTTTCTGATGTCAGAGTTGAAGCTTGAACTGTGGGAACTCGACTTTCATTCATAAAAACTTTGACTTTCTTGAGAAAAACTACCATTCTTACTAATAATGCTCAAAAGTCGGCCACTGAATCAGGAGCTCTGGGAAAGCAAATCTGAAGTAGGGCTTGAAAAATCCACTTTAAGATATATGAATAGAAGTTGAGGCAACATGAGCTGTAAAGAGTGCACATTTCGGTTAAGCCTCAGGCTTTTTATCGTCCACACTAACCTTAATTTTACTCGGTGAGGGAAGTGAGAGGATCTGCAGGTGCAGGCCTCATTTCTATTAATTCCTATAGTGTCTAGGTTGGGTTACTTGGCCATCTGTGGACGAGGATGATACAAGATCTCATACATGTTAACAATAAGAGCAGAAAAAAGGCCTAAAAAAGCTCATTTAATTAAATGTGGGGTGAGAGGGTGGTATCAAATAAGGACACAGAGAGAGAGAGAGAGAGAGAGAGCGTGAGCTCACCCAGCAGACACCATGGTGGTCAAATTACCAGTAAGGCGAGTGATTAACTCTACTGGAAACCCGCCAAGTTGAAGTGCAAACGATCTTATCAATGGGAGCGGCGGTGAATGTGACCGACTAAAAAGGCTCCGCGGATAACAATTGAGCTGCTTTCCACACTGCAGTGTGACATCTGCGCTGTGGTCGCAGCCTTTTACGAGTGTGTGTGCGTGTGTTTGCGAGTGTGAGTCAAAGACGGCGAGTGGAGTGTGTGTGTGAGGGGCATGAGCCCGCCCGCCTCGCGTCTGTGGCATTTCATGCAGATGTTCACACTTGTCTCAGCCTGTAAATCGTAGCGTCTTCTGCTCTTCTTCTTCTTCCCCTCTATAAGATCAGCAGCACCACTCGCGGGAAACAAAAAGAAACCACAAATCATTTTCTTGTTTGACCTTTTTTTTTTTTTAATCCTTTTAGTCATATTTTTTCCTCAAGCAACAGAAGTAAAACTGTCTACATCAATGGCAAAAACCTCACAACATTACCATTCAGTACCATCCCTTAGGGGAACAGGAGGAAGAGATAAAACAATTTAGAACAGCAGCAGAACTTTCCTGCACATCCTTAAACTAAACAGCTAAAAATGAAAGAAGTCGTGCAGCCACCTCAACTCTTGAACCCGTCGTCTGAGCTTTTCATTCATGTGTGGCTGCGACCGTCGAGCACTTCGTCACGGGCAGTCGGCGGAAAGGTTTTCCAGACTGCAGGCAGTTTGACAAAGTAAAAAAAAAAAACAAAGATGCTCAGAGCTCAAAGAGGGCTCTAAAATGGCAGGATGATAATGTTTGCTTATCGGGACTGAAAGCAAGTCTGTTTGTGCGCTAGTACCTTCAAAGCGTTTTCAGAAAAACTGCTGAGAACATCTCCAAAAAGAAACGAAACATTTCCACTAATCATCACGTGTTTGCCTGCAGGTCTGCATGAAAGCGCAGATTCATGTGTTGAATCTGGTTCGAAGTCCAATTGTTTTTTTTTTTTTGTGTGTGTGTGTTTTTCCCACTTCTGCGTTAGCAACCGCCATTAGAGCACAATTCCAACCACAGATCCCAATCTGCTCACAATAAAGCTGCACTGTTATGCTCGAGGCCCCCTCCGACAGTCATGTGACCAGAAGGAAAAAAGTTCATGAACTTCCCAGGCAGTAAAACCACATGAGTACAATTTGAAGCTACATAGATGCACATGTGTTTAGACTTTTTTTTTTCCCCCCACCCGTCCCCTCCGTGGTGGCATTTTTCTTCCTTCCTTCCTTCCTCCCTCGTGCATTTTGTTTTTAATCCTCTGGTCAAAGTCGTAGGCAAAAGATTCAAGGTTAAAGCGTACGCAAGTCTTCACGATGACCTTTATCTCCAAGAGTCACAGAAGCAGACTGCGAGGCGAGATATGTCACAACTCCCTCTCTCCTGCTGCAAAAAGAAAACAACGGTGGAAAAAAAAAACGGTTACATTTTTTTAAAACAAGAACAAAGCAATACGTCCAGACTTGAGAGCTGAAGGTTGCTTCTTGAGGTGCTGTCGGAGCTTAGTCTTTTTTTTTTTTTTTTTTGTTGTTGATGATGTTGTTGTTGTGTTTTGGCACTGATGGCCCTGCGACAATTAAGTCCTCCATTACCGGCAAAGAGAAAAACAGTCCAAAACTCCTCCGATTAGGGCTCATGGCTGTCAGTCAAGTCATATGATGGATCACTGTCACACGAACGAACATAAACAAGTTACCTTAAGAGAACTGTACAGCCAAAAGAGACAAAAATAGACACAAAAATAGACTTGATATATTCAGCTAGGGTAGCCCTATTAGTGCTAGCTGCTAAGACGGGGCAGAGAGACAGACAGATATATAAAGGACAGACAGGCACTTAAGTGCTGATGCATAGCGGAGATTAAAGTAAGAGCCAAAGCGAAAAGACAAAGAAGACAGTCTTAAAGAAGGATTAAGGGCCGAAGCACTTTCACTTCAGCTAGTTTAAAAAGTGTAAAATCGTCCTTAAAATGTTTGGTACCTTAACGTAGAAAATAACTGAGAACAAATTAGCGTTTATTAGCTCGTACTGACAGAATTGAGATAAGAACCGACCCCCTTTCTGGTGCTAAAAGCAGTGCTCTAAACCGCTACAAGTCTAGCATTAACGTGGCTATTGATAGGGTGTCTATTCTCTACTGTATGTACCGTATGTTATTTAGCATCCTGAGACGACGGGGATTAAGTGGGACACAAGTGTCTGGAGCTAATAGCACTAATGGGATATCTTGGCTCTATATCAGGGGTCTCATCCTGAGCTGTAGTCAGCAGGATGGTGAATTCACATCCTGGGACGATGCTAATATCCTAATCTGACCTAGCCGACTTTAGCTAACTACGCTAGCTACAGTTTCCCCCTGCTACAAGTGCCTTTTGTTTTCAAGCCTGTGTGTTTAATACTTCAGGTGTATGGCTCTGTTTAAAAAATGAAGAAAGAGAGAGGAAACAAAAACAGGGCCGACGGAATAAAAGCCTAAAAGTCTTAAATGAGCAGAATGCTAACAGCAGCTATGCTAATATTTCTCACAGTAGACAGGAAGGCCAGCTGAGTGCTAGTACCATTATCGTTATCAGTGTCGGCAAAAATGCTGCATTCATGTCATGTCAGATTTAGTCTTAGTCTTTAGTTTCCGACTTGTAAATATTCATGTAAACGTCCAAATTATGAATGTTACTTTTACTTTTTATGTCTGACTTGGACTGCAAACAATGTACAACCCCGATTCCATCTTTGTACTGTATTCAAAATTTTGTTTTTATGGTAAAAAACAGAGTTTTACCGTAATAAATACGGTATAATTTTTTCTAATATTACAATAAAATAATATTAGTACTGTTGATTTCAAGTTTACGGTTGGCATTTTAGTCCACATCTTAAAACTGTAGATTACGGTTAAAAACTGCCAAACCGTGACAATAAAAGTGTATTACATATTACAGTATTTTACTGTATAATTAAGTCTCTCATATAAAATAGTACTTTATTCTATATAAATTCCCTTAAAATGATACAAATAAAGGATATGAGATATGACTTTTTAACTGTATAGGGTAAAACAGTCCTATTTTACAGCAGATTTTACAGTCTTTTACCGTCATGGTTTGGCAGTTTTGCACCGTCTACAGACATTTTTTTTAATCTTGTAGGTCTTATTTTTATTTACGGTTGGGAAGGCCTCTTACTTTGGAGGTGTTATGGGCATGCCCCATCCGGCCTGGGAGCGCCAGAAGGAGCTAGGACACGTTGGTAAACCTGGTTAGATGGCTAGATGGATGGATTTGCAGCATTCCAACTTTTCTGGAATCAGGGTTCAAGTAAATAAACTCAGATTGTACGGCTACTTTTGTCATACACAGTCGTTTTTAACCCTCCACACTATGTAAGTCCCAGATGACATGAACGCAGCAAAAGCTCAACACCAGTGCTACCTACTTTATCTAAATCTTCTGCTGCGTTGTATTTTTTGTCGTAACTACATCAAATCAAGCACAAAAAAAATAACCCAAAGTTTCGGTTAGCTGAAGTTCTTTGTAAAATGGCTACAATCTGAAAGTGAGGCACTTTTTGAGCTGATATATATCTGTACTTGTTTTCTTTTCATACACCTTTATACTCTTAATGATTTTGAGTTTTTTTTTGTACCCTTCTCTGATTGGCTTTCACTCAAGGAATGAGAGCAGCAAATGGCTTTTCAAGAGTGTCATTTGGCACACATCCCCGTTGGTTTGCGCGAACCAACAAGATGAAAGCAAAGGATTTTTTTTTTTTTTTTTTTTTTTAAGTTTTCCATCAAGTCTCTGTCAAAGTGCTTCGGGGGTGCGGGAGGGGGGGGGGGCGTGTCCAATCCTGCCGCTCCCTCGATGCGATTTGTCATCACAAACAGGAGCAGGCGGAGCTCTTTGAAGATCTCCGAGTGGTACGAGATTGTTTCCCCAAGGACGACGCAGTGACATCAGCACTCTGAAGGAGAAAAAAAAACAGAGAAAGAGGAAATGGTTTGGTTAGACGCAGGATAAACAATAACTCAGATATGAAGAAGAAATAAATATTATGACATGTATATACTGTGTTTCTCGCTTATCAGGTCAATTATAATATCTAACGTAAGATATCGGTGTCTGCTTATCGGCGCAGGAACGCCGTGACCCGAAAACGAACAACAGGAATAAACAATACGGCCAAATAAGCTGGAAAAAGACTCACAGATCGAGACAGGAAGAAAGTGATAAAGGGAACAGCGGGGAAGGAGAAAGTGAGGACACCTATTGCTGCAGGCGGAGAGTCAAGTGTGCCAGCACAAGGGCAGATCCAGAAATCACGCCAGGTTTTTCTGGCATTTTCAGCTTGTCGCATCACATCGGACATGAGAGCATGCAGGTGTAATTATAACTTTAAAGTTTTTTTTCCCTGGCCTTGTTTGCACAGTTGATAGGATTAGCAGGAACGCAGACATAACGATAATTCTGCTCCGGAGTAGAGACAGCAGACGAATCACATGGCATCAAGCAGCCATCTGCTTCTTATGAGGGACCTGGTGATTTGGGGACGAGCCAGGCGAAGGTTGACGATCGTGGGCGCAATCTGGAAAAACGGTGCGACAAATTCACCAAATCAGCACGACTGGATCCCCCTCAAACTCACAACGCCACCAACCCAGCGACAACCCCGCCTTCAAACATTAGTTGTCCAAGATGGCAAGATTTACTCCGCATCAGGAAAATTCACTTGTTACAGCAGCTCACAGTACGCAGGGTGGCTGGTGCCAGTCTCAGCTGGCATTTGGCGAGAGACGGGGCCACGGCCTGGACAAGTCGCCAGCTCATCACAGGGCTGACAGACAACCAATCAAGCTCACATTCACACCTACAGCCTGTTTAGTTTCACCAATCATCCCACCAGAGAGGCCCCGGCTGGGGTTCAAACCAGCTCACTGCACCAAACATAGAAACACACATGGCTGTAGCACATATATATCTATATATAACAGGAAGATGTTGATTTTACAGAGTACAGCAGGAGGGAAGTGTACAGTATATATTCCCTGATAATGGCCTGACACAACTGGTGTGGAGCCATGTAGTGTGTCATAGTAGAGGACAGCTGACACAGTCTCACAACGTCCTGACACAGAAACCAACATGTCAGGGTTTTTTTTTGCTTTGCTTCTATGTCAATGTGGCATGATGTAAACCCACAGGAGGTAAACATGCCAAAACACGAGAGGAATGGTCGACACCGTTGGTGTTGGCGCCTCCATCTGGATCACCTTATGCGAGCCACGCAGGGCGTGATTGGGACGCTCTGAGGTTGAGACGTCACATCTCAAAGTTTTGGACAGCGTGACTGACCAATCAGAGTAAAGAATGAGATGATATAGAACATATTTAGACACACCTCGCCCAGCGTACTTCCATCACATTACGCACATGCCCTCTTTAACTCAACGACGGCCGGGTAAAGATCTCGTCACGTATGTTACGACGTTTTACTGCAGGAGCGAGCTCTGACAGTCTGCACCGAAAGCAGGATCGTGGCTATAAAGATTAGTTAGAGCCCTTTAAACTGGGTTACTTTCTGTCAAATGTGATGACTCACACCAAAGGCACTCAAAGGCTGCCGTTAGCCAAAATAACAAACGCACAAAGCTAGTAAAGAGCGCGCAGGCTGAGAGAGAGAGAGAGTTCCCTGAAATTTCCCAGCAGCGCTTGAGTCTTTAATTGCACGAGGGTACTCTATATTTACGCCCCTCCCTCCCTCTCTCTGCTCTTGCTCTCTCTCTCTCTCTCCAGTTTGTCTTCTTCCTGGTGCAGTGAGCTATATTTAGTCCCCCCCCCCACCCCCCTACCCCCAACACCACCACCACCACTCAGAACAGACGGTGCCCGCCAGCCGGCCAAAGCCATGACGGCCCTAAAGCAGAGCAGGAGCAGCAGCTCCCTCGTTCAGGCAGCCAGCTCGAAAAACAGCAACAAAAACAATCAAGCCAACCAACCAAAGGGACTGGAGGAGACAGGCCGGACACGCACCGGTGCACTGCCATGGACACACACATGCAACTACACACACACACACACACACACACACAAAAAGGGACACAGAGGAAGATACTATAATTATGCGGATGACATTCACTTAATGATGACCTTTCCTCAAACACAGACACGGGAAATTATACGCTGGAACACGCTAAACAACTCTCCAGTGCCTCGTCCTAATGCACAAACTCGAGTGCGCTCTTTTATGTGCAACTACACGGGAAATGTTTCCTAATCAAATACCGCCTTCTTATTTGCCCCCCCGTCTTCCATCAGTCTGACCCTCCCTCGGCGGTTTGTCTATCGATCTCATTCATTTCCTTGCATCGTTTCTCCATCTGTGGGCAAATCGATGTAATAATGACCGCGGTAGCGATCGTGCAGCCAAGTGTATGTGTGCTTCTCTCCCCCTCCCCTTTTCTCTGCCAGACTGTTTAAATCAAGAGGTTAGACGAGGCTATCTGCCTCCGCGGCCCGTGTCTAGCCAATAACTGTTCTCTCTGTGTGTTTGTGTGTGTGTGTGTGTGTGTAATTAGGAGAGTCTGGGTCTATGTGATGTCTCAATCGAGGGCTGCCTAAAATTGAAAGCCACCCTGTTCTCTGGTCGTAAATCGAGTGTGTCAGTCTGTCATTTTCGTGCCGCCCCGGCTCCCACAAGGCACACAGAGCCGGTCTAAGCGATGCGATGTGAGTCACTGAGTCCACTGGTCACTCAGTCACTTTGGGTTAAATCATATTTCATTGTAAAAGGAAACTACACCGGCGGTACGGGACTACATCATATGGTTGCAATAAATGAAGACAGAAGTGGGAGGAACGGCGGTAACACTGGAGTGGCGGAAGGTTTCTACAGACTTCACACTGGAGAGAAAAAGACGCATGAGAATCGCTGGAAATCCCCCAACGGTTTTATCGCTACATCTCATCTTTTTACAAGCCCCCAGGCAGAAAACATGCTACTCCTTGGAATGCATCAATCTGCAGACAACACCAACAAAAAAAAAAAAAAAAAAAAAAGTGTTGAGCAAGCAGCAACCTCCTTGGCTGTAAAGTTCAGTTGCCAAAAACAACAGTTCCTCAAACGTCCACTTGAGACCGGCTACAGAACGAGGCAGTCTCCTTAAAAAAAACCTACTGGTGATGTCATGACGACATCATCCACTCTTTATGCTGTCAGTGGTTTTGAGACGCTCAAACGAACCGACAAGCTCCATGTCGGCAAGCGTCCGACCCGCGGAGAGATCTTTGCGCGAGACACCAAATTCCTTCCAGCTCCAAGACGCAGATCTGTAACCAACCCTGACTTTTGACCTGCACATTAAAAGTGGGAGCAAAGAGCTTTCTCCTGGAAATCATTAAGGAATTACATTATTATAAGGATGTTAAAATCCCAACTGTTTCTTTCCACAATGGCAGCAATTTTCCATGCCAGTGACTTTAGCTCTCGCAATCCTCCAGTACTGTTATTATCCTTCCATTAAATCATCTATCCTGCGAGCAGGCGAGCGGCTTAGAGGTGTAACGGCGCAACATGAGCCGGGATTCATCGTCAAGGCAGCTGCAGATATGAGGAATGAACACTGGCAGGCCGGAGCGGCGGGATAGCTCCTGTGTCACCTCATTTAATTTCCTCCAATGACGCCAGAAAGTCTGTCGGTTACGGAGATATAATGTTCGCAGCGCGACCACAGTGTATGTGATTTCACAGTACTTATTTGTTAGTCATGAATCCGGCACGTCTGTGGATGTCAATTAGGTCAAAGTGATACTCCACCCCTGAAATCTATGTGTGGGGATCAAACACGCGCCTCCCGTGGGCTTCAAAGGTGGTTTGGAAATTGCTTCTTCATGGCAGCTGTAGTTGGTTTGGATTCACAACAGTCGCAACAGGGTTGCGATGGCCCAGTTTCACGGTGAAACAAAAGTCTCAAAACATCCACAGGAACATGTAAAACAACCCACGCAGCCTAACGTACTTCTCTGGGATCCGTGCGTTACACTTATAGCTATATTTTTCGCTACCACCATGTAAGAAGGAGCACCACCACAGGTCCTTCATACCAACAGCTGTCAGACTTCAACACCAGCATTTTAAGACTTAACGGCAGCTATTCTCATGAAGGAATAATAGTTTTAGTCACAACATTTGCTGCTTCCAGCATCTCAAATCTTATGATTTCCTGTGTTTCTCTTGTTTATATATCACTGCAAGTTAAATATCTTCGGTTTTCAGGCCAAAAAACAAAAAAACAAATGACTCATCGACTAGCTAAATTTCACCGGGCATGGATGAGACATGTTCCACCGGAGCTAATCGAGTGCCATGGTCTGTTTCAGAAGCGTCCCGTAAGCGTCCTCTTTGCTCGGCTCTCCTGAGAATATGCAAACAGCCTGCTTCAATCTGCACGGGGCAGCTCAGGCCGGCCAGAAGTCAGACGCAGAAAATGGCACAGGGAATTTCAAAATAAAACACCCCATGCAAACGTCCGATTGTAAAGACAGCAAAAAGGGAAACAATTTAACTGTGTCGCATATTTAGAATCTAAACCAGGGAAAAAGTGGACCAAAACAGTGTCGTGCCTGCGATGTCACTGAGATGTGCCCGTAATGGAGGAAATAACGTGCAGATTAATCACGGATGAAAATGAAGCTAAGGCGAAGGAACAAACTCTGACAAAACAACGTTCACATTCAGTTCTTTTGACTGTCAAGGATGCTGACTCAGAGGGAAGACAGTCAGCTAGTCTGATGGAGTTCAAATGATGATATAACAGATATGAAAATAAAAAATTAAGATGCAAAAGCATCTAATGAAAATAATAATGGAAATGACTCTATATTAAGTAAAACTATACTAAAACGTATATTTAATCCTCTTAGGAGCAAATGAGAAATCAGTCCTGGGTTTCCAGAGTTGCATGCATACAGCCAGCAACATTTTCTGTCCGGATGCGTAGCATGACGTCTTGTCATGAATAAAGTACAAATGTTAATAAGGAGTAATAATCAGTGACTGATTTGCTAAACATTCCTTGAAACTTTTCTCTACATTTGATGCCTTAAACAGGCGACGGGGGGAAGCAGACCTGTCTTTCCAGGGAAAAGTCTCCCGGGACACAGGAAGCCTTTTTGTGTTTGCAGAAACACCGCCAGCAGCAGTTTGTTTGGAATAAATACGAGCGGGTGAGCATCGATCATCGGCGAGGCCGCACACATGGACGGAAAATCCAAGGGAGGAACGTGTTGCGGACACTGCCAACCACGCTTGGCACATGATTTCTGGGAAGTGCAGGACAGCAAGCACTTTAATTTACAGAAAATTAAGGCGATAACGCTCCTTAATACAGCCGATGAATCAGCTGAACACCCCCCCCCCCCCCCCATTACGAGAACACTGAACGCAGCACATTTCCTCTTTATGTCTGGCTGTAAATTTCCATACATTACACGACGCAGCTGGCAGGGGAGAACAGGTTGCGTGGAGTTGAAAGACGAGTGTGTGCTTTCACACACTCTATCCCGCCTTTAGCTCTGCTGCTGTCAATCACACGCGCTGCAGCTACAACAACTCGCCAACGTAACAAACGATTATTCAGGTGTGTGTGCACAGTTGCAAAGGGTGCAGGGGGAGGAAAAAAAAAACACACATCACGGACCTGAAGTGTTATGAAATCTCAAGATAGAGATCGAAAAAGGCCAAAAAGTAATTTTTACGTGACAAATTAAAAAGGTTTGACTCGTTAAATTTAATTTCTGTCTGTAGATTTTTTGACATGATTGTATGACGACAAAAAAAAAAAAAAAAAGACAAGAGGCTGCAGGGTTCATTATGCAGCGACCGAGTGGGTGTGTTGTGGGCACACAGAGGAGCAGGAATGTGTGGGGACAGACAGAGCGAGGAGTGCTGAGTGCGGGAAAAAAGACAGGATGGGTGAGAAAAAGAAAAAAAGCACATTTGTGGGAGAACCACATTTGCTGCCCATGTGCAGCTTCACATCAGAGTATTTTTAGATCATCCTTGAACAATATCCGAACGTCCACTTTGCATTCGTTATCCTGTCAGAACTCTGGGCAGGAATGTCGGCCTTTACATACTTCACTGTCAACAGGTCGTAAACGGCGGAGGACAAGGACTTTTTGGTATTTAAAAAAATATATAAAAGAGAAGCCTGCAGCCGCTGGACAGTTAGCTGAAAACTACATTGGTGCGAGTGTTTGCGGGTTGTGCTGAACGTAACCGCTGTGAAACAATCAGGAAATAACTTTTTATTTCGCTGATTAACCGGGTTTATCGGTGCCTGTGCTCGCTGACTCTTATTCCTTGTCTATGTCACTTAACCACTGCTCGCTGTCCTTCTCAAACCTGCTTCTTTGTGTCACTTTTTTTCAGCACAAATTGTGAGCGAGACTCAGATTTAGAAGCTGGTTACATGAAATAAACAAAGCCAGAACACAACAGGTAGAGTATCAGAGTTTAGTCTGTGAATCCACCTGGATAGTTTCAGTTTCAGAGACGTTTCTGGCTGACTGTGTTTTGGCCGGTCTGAGCATCTGATTGGCGGCCGCAGTGTGACACTGGCAGTGGTTTTCCAAAAGTTGGATCCAGCTCAACTTCTCCACCGCAGGTCGCTGTGTTTTTTGGCAAAACGCACTACCCCTACTCTAATGAATGGGAAAACTTGCGTTTTTCACTGCAGCACTGAATTCTGTCTGACTGCAGCCTTACAACAACGAAAAACATGCTGTCTGTAGGTCTAACTACAACGCTTGATCGTTTGCAAATATTCTCTGTTTTTCCCCCGTTTTAGATTCATGAAAGGACAAGGTGACGCGTAGGATCCGAAAGCGGTGCATCGCTGTGTGGTTGACGCAAATCAAAAGACAATAACGCAAGCAGAGAGAGGCGGACACACGGGCCAGATTTTATAGCCCAGGTGAGCTGAATGTCAGCCAACCGCCTGCTGAGGTTGGCGAAGGACGGCCTGCAAGACTGCAGGAGGGACGACACCGACCGCTGCTTGGACTTTTGATGGTGTCAGCTTGGGATCCGGAGAGAAACTGTGATGGCTTTTTTTTACATTTCAAACTAAAATTAGTCAAAGGAGCAAACAGAGAACAGGACATCTTCTTAAGTGTTAAATCTGGGGTAACTGGACTTGGTTGAAGATCCGTGAAGAGGTTTCACGTCTCATCCAAGAGACTTCTTCAGTTCTGACTGACTGATAGAGACACTACTGAAGCCTCTCTCCTTTTTTTAGGACTAATTCCTCCACCGTGGAGCCCACGGCGACGTTATCAGCCCTGCTTGTTTTTTCTGTGTGTGATGGTACAACATTACATCAACAAGTCGTAACACTGCCATTAACATACGCAGTTTTTGTATCGTAACGGCCACAATCCTCAGCTGCAGTCCTACTTTTCACTTTGCTGTATGTCCATAGTGACAGTTTAGCCCAAAATAGAAACTGTGTCAGTTAAATCAGTTGCAAACATTTACTGGGTTAGTGGCCTGCTGCTGCATCTTAGCTTTTAAACTACCTAAGATAAGACGGCTAATAAAAACATAAAATGTCAAATTACATTTCTGCAAATGGCTCGTGTTGCAAGATTTTGTGTAACGTAGATAAATTGATCCACTGCAGGTCCAAAAGTTATTTTTATTTTGGAGTGAACTTCTTTAAAAACGCAGTGGATTTGTATGAAAAGTTGAACCCCCTTTGAGTTGAAACTTCCTTTGGTGGTTGTAAATATAGCGTTTAAAATGTGGGCGTCCTTGTGGGACAGAAACTGGCCACTGTTCTGAAATCTGACATGGGACGTCCTGTCCCTGGACAGGACACACAGAGCTAAAGCCAACAGGACTAAAGGGGGTTTGGGGAATGTTATCTCATTTACTCCCTCTCTCTTTCTCTCCCTCTCTCTCTCTCACACACACACACACATTTCCATTGTTTGCTGACTCAGACCACCGATTCCTCTCCGTCTCTGTGCATCGGCTCGCTCCACCAGTTCACCCAGTTTCTGCGAACGTGGACGGCCCTCGTGAACGTGCATGTACACGGAGGCGGCGTCCTCGGTGAAGTGATATATGGATGTGTGATAGCATAAGCAGGTGGGGGGTCCTCGGTTCTCAGTAAGGCTTTTCTCAGAGTGCCAGCGGACAGCTTGCTCCGGCTATCTCTTGACGGACAAACGAAATGAAACACAAGACGCTGTTGCACCATCTTTAAGAAAGCCAGCTCAGCTCAGCCCAGCGAGTGAGCCGCTGTTGAGACATTTGTTTTCTGTCTGTCTTGCTTCACTCGGCGCTGTGTCAAATCGGCATAACTCAAATAACAGATAGTCGGAGAATTCCTTTGTTTTGCACATCGTTACTGTCGGGAAATCTTATCGGACTTTGTCAAAGTTAAAACTTGTGAAGGGAAAACAAAAAGATAAATACATCTGCAGACCAATGTGGATTAAATTAAATGTTTCCTAATGTTGTAATACAGCTCCTGATTGTTGCCTCACCGAGCAGAAATATGTACGCTTGCTATATATCCTTGGACTTGGTAACCTCAAAACATATATAGATAAAGGAGACGGCATCTTGTATTGTGTTGGAGAGAGTTACAAAACCAGAGGAAACGCAAAGCGCACAATCATCTGAAAACTGCTGTGTTGATGTGTTTTTCTAATTAGATTTTATTTGATGAATGTTTGAAGTGTGTGAAAAAACTGTGACTACATATTTTATGGTTTAATTTTATTATTTAATATTTAATAATAACTATTGTTGGTATTATCCATTTGTACATGTGAAATGTAACAAAAATAAATAAAAATATTGTTTAAAAAATGTTTCTTAATATTTAAAGTTTAAATGATCTCAAACTGAAATGAAGTTTAAAGTTTTCTTGATTAGTGGCGGAGTCCGCCATGTTTACTGTTCCCACAGCACACGTATTATTTTACATATTATGATTATTATAGATTGATAACACAGTATGATCACTTATTTATTCAATTTATTTGTAAAGGGACAGCGTACAATATCAAAAATAAATGTTAACATGTTCATCTGCAGTCCATACTATCACTGGAGTTTAAAAAAATATTATCACGTCACAACAACACATGTAATAATATTGAATAATTGCCCACTAATGCTAACGCTACATAACAGCTTCTCACAGCTGCAAATCTGCATCAAAACTCGAAGCAAACTCACCCGATGCAAACTGACTAATGTAGAAAAATAAACTACGAAGGACGCCGTTATATTTCCATCTGAACGTTACGTTTATTAACTGTTCTAAAATGTTTAAATGGATGTTCCTGTGTGTCTGTTACAGTCAGACCTGCTTCGTGCTTATATCGGTGCCACTGTGGCTCTTCTCCATCTCACCAGACTCCTTCTCCTGCTAAGTAAATATTAAACGTGCTACACACTCACCTACTGAACCCAGCTCACCCTGTGTTGTGTCAGAAAGTTCAGAGAACAAACTGACGAACCCTGGGATCATTAAAACGGAGAGGGGGAGGAATCTGGATTACATTTGGAAATCGTGTCCCGTGTGTTTAGAAACTGATGCCAATCTGTGTTTCACAGTGTGTGTGTGTGTGTGTGTGTCCACGTGCCAGCTCATGGTCTCTGCTCCAGTCTGAAGATGAATTGTGTAATTATTAATAGTCCCAACAGTGCAAACACACATCACAGTAGCTGGCCGTATTCGTATAAAGTTGCTACTGTACATGCTGCTGTATTAATTACTGCATGCGATTGTATATGTGCAGCTAACTGAGTGTGACACAAGCGTAATTCTGTGTACATAAGCCGGTGTGTGTCTGTGGGTAGACGGCCAGATTTGGACAACACGCACCTCAAATATTTATCTACGAACCTTCTGGAGGCTCCGCTAGTGACGTTCTCACCTTCTCCTCGTCTCCAGGAAAGACAAATTGGTGAAGGAGTCCTCTCGTCCTGCTCTATATTTTTAGCACCCTCACCTCTATCCATCCACAATATTTACTACATTTACTTTAAAGTTTGTCTTGCACCTTTAAACCAGCTCCTCCTGGGGGATCCCGAGGCGTCCCAGGCTGGATGGGACACGTAGACCCTCCAGCTAGTTCTGGGTTTGCCTAGAGGTTTCCTCCCAGTTGGACATGCCGGGTAGACCTGCGGAGAAAGGCATCCTAATCAGACGCCCAAACCACCTCAGCTGGCTCCTTTTGATGTAAAAGGAGCAGCAGCTCTACTCCAAGAACCCTCCGGATGTTTGAAGTCTTCACCCTATCTCTAAGGTGGAGGAAACTCAATTTGGGTGCTTGTATCTGCAATCTCATTCTTCGTAGATGGATTGGAAATTCAAGAGCTTCACTTCTTCTTCCTCTTCCCCACAGGGATCCAGTGAAGTGTCCACAATACTACCAACAACGCACCATCTAAAGCTCAATTTTCCCATCACTCATGCACAAGACTAATCAATCAATATTTTTGTATTACCAATGACTGCATGTAAGGTGAAAAGAGACATCTAGTAACTCAGAGATCACTCAGAAAGGGCTGCAGAGCAAAAACAGAGCTAAAAGTGAACGGTAGGACAATGACAGGCTTCATCTCCACACACAACAAGAAACCAATATGGACGTAAACAGGCTAAAATTAAACCTGAAAGTCCTCACACAGCCCTAATTTCAGATCCAGTGTGCAGGAGTGAAGAGCCAAACAGAAACATAATGTTTTAACTACAGATTTCTGCTGACCATTTTCAAACACGGTGCGGTACAGTTTTTGATCTTTGGTTATTGTGTTCCTGTTTCAGGCAGCCGCTGGTTTCATTTCCACACAGGAAAAACTTTAAACTTGTTTCATCCTCACGGAAGACATCCATCTATTCTCCATAAACACTGAGTGACAGAGAACATCAAGTCTGCATGTATTCATGATCACACTTGCATTATGTCTGCCAAAGTGCCAAAAACTGCAGTTCCTCAAACGTCCACTTGAGGCTGGCTGCAGAATGAGTCAGTCTCCATAAGTCCCCATGTTAAAATGTCCAACTTCACAGCAGAAATAAACATGTTTACAGCCTGGTACAAAAAACAGTTCTGATCTTCTTTTGCCAAAGGCTTGACGTTGAAAAGTAGCAAACATCTAAAATATAAGAGCATGTTAAGCTGTGATAATTTAAGAAATATGAATAAATATAAATATAAAATGTGCATGTGTGGTTGGTTTTCTGACATGAATGGAGACAAGATGACAGAAGCTAAAGAGACTTAAATGGACACAAGTGAAAGTGTCAGATGGCACAATAACAGGACATGCTGGTCATGTGCGTAATGTATGAGTCAAGAGACTGCAAGCAAGGAAATGAGTATCTGAGTATCTGTGTGTGTGTGTGTGTGTGTGTGTGAGGCGACAGTGGTAGCTGGTTTGTGTCATGGATATATGACCAGACAAGAAACACACACACACGGTAGGAAAACAAAGATTTTGGTGATATTTTTCACTTTAACTTTACTCTCTCTAACACACACACACACACGTGTTTCGCCATGAACATTAAGTCCCCACGTCATGTATACAAGCAGCATGATGACGCACGGCCGATCGCTAACTCCGTGTTGTTTTGGACAGGAGGTGATGATTCATATTCAGATACAGCCGGACTCCGTGAAGCCTTCAGCTCCCGCCGTTCGTCAGCTCGCGGCGGAAAGGAACACGATGTCACCACCTCGCCAGCGAACGTACGCACGTGCCGATGACGACGCCTACAAACATAATTAACCAGTCGTTCATAACGTGCAAACAACGCTCCTGTCAGCTCCTCTGGATGACAACTGGTCATGAATACAAACAGTTTCGTTAATGGCAAATGAAATTCAGCAAACACAGAGTGTGCATGCACCCTTTCAATCATCCTACATCCTCTCCCTCGCCGACTCTCCATCTCCACCACATGCATTTTCTGCTTGTTTGTTCTGTTGACCACGTATTACTAATAAGCAAACCGGAGAGTTGTGCGCATTTCATTTCCTCTTGTCCCCCGATTTGAGGCTTTTAATGCCCTGGTTAGACGCCTACAGCGGGAGAAGAACATTGTGTTAATGGCTGTGGAGAGGTGTAGCTGCAAGGTATAATTGTAGATTCCAGAGATACTCTCTGTCTGGGCGACAAAAACAAAACATCAAGCTTCTGCAAAGAAGCACTGAAGATGCATGAGCCAATCATGAACACCACGTAGACATACAGCACATGTATGGCTTTAATCTACACCTGAAAGACGTCCATGACGCTCATTTAAATGCACGTATAAGCAACCATTCACACTCTCAAAACTTCATCCGGCACGGTGCCAGTTTGTGCCGGATGGTGCCAGTTAGTGCCAGATGGGTGTGGTTTCCACATCATTAAATTTGGCACATGTCGCTTCAGTGGCAAGAAAACAAATCCTGGCAAACATGAGGACTGGTAAAACTTGGCATGGCTGCTGAAACCAAACAAATATTTACAGTCTTTGCCAGCACCTCAATTCTCGATGGAAGTTTGCCCTTAATATTGATTAAACATCACCAGACACAAAGGCTGAATACGCTCTGATTGGTATTTACATGTTCTGTACATCAAGCCGTACTGCATGACAGTGTTTGATCATCGGCTAATCGGGATTCAATGTTAATCCCTGCTGCCGGCTCTGAGTTCAGTTTTCTCTGCCCTGCAGCTTGAGGACGTTTACAACGAGACTAAATGGAAAACACCTGCTTGAACTTTGGGTGCAAGCACCGCGCATTGCTCAGTGCAGTGAAAAACTGTGACGCGGCCATTGAAGCCACCTCAGCTGGCCCCTCACAACATGAGGAGTAACTGTACTCCGAGCTCTGTTCTACATATGTGTTATGATACATGTTATTAAATTTAAGAGCAAATATTCCTGTGAAAGCCAAGTAAAATGTAAGCCGGTTGACTGTATACACTGTACAATACCTTAGCAACCATAATTAGGCCTTACAGAAATCCAAAACACAAGCAAAAGTGTAAAGAATGCATTAAACCACCTGTTTATCTGCTTAACAATAAGCTACAAACATTAGCATGCCCCACTAACTACCTACAGCAGTAACCCAGTTTTACTTCCAAAGCCAAGTCATGTCCCGTTAGCATGCCCTATTAACATGCCAAACTAAGTACCTACAGTAGCAACCAAGCTTTACTTCCAAAATCAAGAGGCATGTCCCGTTAGCGTGTCCCGTTAGCATGCCCAACTAACTTCTTACAGTAGTAACCAAGATTTACTTCCAAAGTCAAGAGGCATGCCATTAGCAAACTCCATTATTTTGTGGGGTTAAAGCTACCATCGATCCAAGATGCTACTATTTAGGGTCACGATATTCCTGCTCTACCTTTAGTCTCTTAAGACGATATTAAATAGGAGGTCACCAAATGCGGTAGCGAGATCATAAGCAAGCTAGCTCTGCAGGCTGCCAACAAAATCCACAGAAGACGGTCAGAAAGTGTAAAACTGCAAACCAGTGGTTTCAAAAATGACCCAATATTTCAATTAGTAAAGTCAGTAAAGGTAATGGACAGTCAATTATTATGTTAATTATATTTTATTCAGTCTATACAAAGTCTGAAGCCAAAACATAAATAAAACAGATAACAACATCACAACAAGGAACAAGGCACAGATTTGTCTCCCGAGGCAATAAATCAATTTAATCCCAAGAAAACCATTTCCAGTCAGTAAACCCATGTGCGCACACGTAACTGACTAACAACATACGCACACATGCTGTGCCTCACAGCAATTTGAGCGATTTAATGAAGAAAACCCTGCAAAAGCACAGGAAGCTGTTAGTTCTACCAGCGAGGCCCGGTCGCGGCGCTGATGCCGAGGTGACGTGGAGGTGAGGCGGCTCTCTAAAGGTTAACGACCGTTCTCAGGCCAATAATGGCAGCGGTGAGCAAACATCAGCGGCTCCTTCATTCGATCTGCACTGATGAGTTACATAAGACGGGTCGAGGGACTGTTTGTTCTTTCTCTCAATCACCATATAGAACATTTCAATGATCTTGACCGGGGAAAGTGGTCGGGTTTTGTTCATTTTTGCACGTAGATGGCCAGAGATGTGTGTGTGTTTGTGAAGTGTGTGTGACAGTCAGGGGGTTCATTTAAAAAAAAAAAAAAACTGTCCACGTGTCCATGTTGGAAAACATTCTGTAGTTGTGTCTCTGAAAATTAAATTCTTGACTCTTTGTCAGTTTGGCTTCCTGATCACATTGAACAAAGCTGCAGACAACGTGAACCCTGGTCGACGTGTGACGATTAGGTAACCGAAATGTATTCTGTGTGTGTGTGTGTGTGTGTGTGTGTGTGTGTGTGTGTGTTTAGCCTATAGTTTCCCTCCAGGCAGTCAGAGTTGAGCAATCAGTATGAAGTCGAGAGATGGCCCCATTGCTCCCGTGTCCTCAGTTTGTTTTTTGTTTCTAATTTGAAACACTGCTTTCTGCCTTGCAGAAACATCTCCAAGCCCCACGTTGCAGGAGCAGTTGGCTGCAACTACTAATAAAAATAGCTACATTTGCATTTTTTACTTTTTACTTTGTAAAAAAAATTTAAAAAGGAACTTGCCTGTTGATTCCTGGTTATTGCTGCCATAAACTCAAAGCCTTTGACTCGTCTTAACCTTGAACCATCATGACAGGTAATTACAAACATCTGCTGTTTTTTTTTTTTTACTTTAAGCTGTAAAAGTCATCTGTTTTCAAAAAAAAGTAGCTTCTTTTTCAAAGGTTTTGGTCAGCATTCCTGTTAGTTGTAATAACATTTTTACTGTCCTCTAAATAAGTCCCAAGAGGCTGACGAGTCAATTCCTGGCTATACAAGTGCTAGTAGCTTTGGACATGTTACAGTCCAGAAGCGTAGATGAACAAAGATGACACATACTGCGCTAACACTGACGCTAACATAAACTAAAGGAGCTCAAACCAAAGCAGTCTAATACTGCAATAAATCATATAAAGGTTAGATTGTTCTGTTTTTGTTGATCTTATTGTCATTTTGAAGGCTGTAGTTTGTGGTGCTGTTGAATTGTACTGAATACGTCGCTAGTATTTGTTAATACAGTTCAATGCAACTTCCAGCGTCGCTCCAACCAACTTCAACCCGACTACAAATGACAAAATACTCAAAAACAGACATGCACATTACAGTATTTTGCAGGGCTAAGCCTCAAACATTGACACCACAGGATCTGAGCTTCTTGTAGGTAAAATGTGAAACTTGACACATAGGCTGTTAAGTAGGGAGTTTGGTGTGGCTGCTCTGCGGTGCACAGGGCCGTAGTGTAACTGAAAATAAATCAGGCCGGGTGTTATCACCTTTCTTTGCTTCCTGTGTCACCTTTTTCCCCAAAAGCGTGTCTGGCTGTCCGTCTAATTGGGCTCAATTCAAACAGTCCAGTCTAGATAAAGGCTCGGTTCAGCTCCTCTGAGAATAACTTGACCCTCTCTGCAGGAGCCTTAACTGGATTCTCACCCTGTTGTCACTGTCAGCACTTCAGCTGAGATCAACTCTGACCTCCTCCACCTCCACCTGATCCGCCTAGCCTCAGCACAGCTCAAGATGTAACACACACACACACACACACCTACAAATGTGTACTGAAACCGAATGCGCAGCTACAAAAAAAACAAACAATATTATAGCCAGACGCACACAAACATACACGGCCTCCATGTGAGAAGTGGCTCGTTAGTAGACGGTAATCAGCTTAGTGCCCTCCAACGCCCACGGGCGCTAAGCTCTTTACAGACAAACCCAGTTAGTGGAAAAGCAGCTGAGCGATGCCACGGCCCCCCGAACCCAATGAAACACACACACAGATCATGGTGGTGGAGAAACACGGCGGTGTTGACATCAAGACAATCACCTGGAAAGGGGGGGGGGGGGGGGGTTGGGAGGGAGGAGAAATTTATACGGGAGATGGAGACAGACGGAGAAAAACTGCAGACAAAAAGCTCAAATGTTTTCCTGGAAGAGCGTGTGAGGAAGGAGGAGGAGAAAAAAAGTGAACAAATAAGAAGGAGTGTGTGTGAAAGGAGGGAAACACTCCTCCCTCTCCTCCTCCCCCTGCCTGTGCCCTCAGTAACCCCAGTGGGTTGGTGGGTGGCTGCTCCGCTCTTTTTCGGCAGCGCCCAACACACTCCCGAGTCCCGGCATACATCCCATACCACAGAGCACAATTGGCACTCTGTAGCCAGGATCATGCTCGTACATGGAGGCGGGCACGCTGCCAAGCTAACACTCACACTCAGAGGTATGTAATGTATACAGACGGAGATATATACGCACACAGAAGATACAGTACATACAGTGAAGGAAGTTTAATGCAAAAAAAAAGTCCATTTAAAGTCGTATAAAACAGAGAAAAGCAGCAAAAAGTCACATGTAAGCAGCTGGAACCAGAGAATGTTTGGCATTTTTTAGCCACGCTAGTTAATCAGTCCTTTAACTTTTCCTCCACAAGCATCAGAATTATGATTTGAAGTGACATATCTAAATAAATCCAATACAGTTTAGTACACACGTTAGTTTTCCCCTTCGGGAACTTCTCACCTTTTATCTAGCGCCTACTTCAGTTGACAAAATACCTGATTTTCCCATCAACTGTGCTTCACGTTCAGTCCTAATCAAGCAGCAACCTCTGTGGCTGTGAAGTGAAGCCAAAAAACTGCAGTTCCTCAAACATCCACTTGAGGCCGGCTGCAGAACGAGTCAGTCTCCATAAGTCCCCATGTTAAAATGTCCAACTTCACAGAAGAAATAAACATGTTTACAGCCTGGTACAAAAAACAGTTTTGGTCTCTATAGCTAATTTCCCCGTTCATGACAACTGTACTGAGTCTGAATTTTATCTAGCAGACCTGTTCAAATTATATGAAGGCTAAAGATTCAACAATTTTGGCAGGCAAAACGCTTCTGTCTGTCCATCAAATATGAAGCTGGAGACAGTTAGTGTAGCTTAGCATAAAGACTGGAAACAGGGGGAAACAGCTAGCCTGGCTCTGTCCATGTATCCTCCTAACTTTGCTCACTGTTTGACAAGTTACATCTGTAAAAACACAGAAGCGCTGAACAAGTTTTATGGGGGATTATGTGCAGGACTACTTTTACTTCAATGGATCGGTGCGACTAATTCTTGCCTACATTAAAGTCAGGGAGTGTATCTTCCAAAATGTCAAAGTCTTCCTTTGAGCACTTCTTGACAAATGCGCCGACGTGAGCAAATAGATCAATCACACACACACACACACACACACACACACACACACACACACACACACACACACACAAAGTAAGCATTATGCAACGTAGCAATGAGAGACGTTCATTTACACTTTCACACAAGCTTCAGCAGGTGCCTCGCCTTCACTTAAGGCACAGACTGAAATAACACACCGTTTGGCAGCGACTTCTTAGCGCAAACATGTCCCGTACCAGAGCTTTCCTGTGATCTTAAAACATGAGATGAGATAAGATAGACTTTACGGAACGCACACTGGCGAAATTCACCTGTTTACAGCAGCTCACAATGTACAAGGTGGATAAGGAAACTACTCTACGCCCTGGTGGCTCAACTGGAAAAACGAATCCAGCAGTGACCCGGTTCTGGTCCTTTGCTGCGTGTGTGTCTCTCTCCGCTTTCCTGTCCGTCCTCTCGCAAGTTAAAAGCAGCTGTTCTTGAGTGTAAACAAGAGAACGTGGCGTTTTTTTTCCCCCAATGTGTGTAACAGGAAAAAAAAAAAAAAGCAAATCTCTGTAGTTCTGCCTCCATGTTTGTGCACAGAACCTAAGGAGAAGTGTTCAGAGTTACCTTAACTGGCTGCAAACCACGAGGTTTTTGTATCTGGTGGACGGGCCTCGATCCACAGCAACCCTACAAGAAGTTCATTCATTCATTCATTCATTCATTCATTCATTCATTCATTCATGCCTCGCATGAAAGCTCCCTAATCTGTGGAACATGATTATGAGAGAGAGAAAAAGCAACGTCTGGTGTGAAAAGACAGGAAGAGGACGAGAAGAAAGAGAGGTTTGGAGAGACACGGTGAGGCCGAGGGGCTTTGTTCAAAACAGAATGAGCAAAACAGTATTGACAAAAGAGGAGGTGTGTGTGTGTGTGTGTGTGTGTGTGTGTGTGTGTGTATGTGTGTGTGTGTGTAGTCTATGTAGGCCAGAGCAGGTCAGTGAAGGTAACTTTGGCCATTAGCTGAGGAGCTTTTGGCTGATCCCTGCTTCCTGAAAGGTGATTGGCTCGGATGATCTGTCTCAGCTTTTCCTATTAAGAGGAACACAGCCTCGACACTGTTCTGTGTGTGTGTGTGTGTGTGTGGGTGTAATTCTGAGTTTTCACATGTGCGTGTGAACCAGACGAGACTTTTCAGTGTAACCAAAGAGCTCTGAATTGAAAAGCAAGCGTGTAGAGGTGTGATAATGAAATGCTTTTCTGTCACATCCAATGACAAGTTCAATGGCTCCAGTCCACACACACACACACACACAAGCACACACAAACACACACGCACTTAGTCTGTCCGGCGGCGCCTCTTTGACTGACCAAGCTGCCAATACAATTCATTCCCCTGCTGCTGTGTTCTTGTGTGTGTGTGCGTGTGTTTGTGTGCCAAATGCATGTGGATAAAGCACTAGTCAGTCAAAACATGACTGACGAGGTTTTACTACCTAATTACCATTCGCCCGGCCGGGCAGCTCACCAGAGACGCACACACACACACACACACAAAAAGGAAAAGGGACCACGACTCTTGAGCAAGGCGCTTAAACTTTAAGAGCTTAAAAGGGGATTTACCGTTGAAAAGGGGCCAATTAATCAATGAATAATTAAGAATTGGATGAATTCTCAGCATTTTATAAAGCCAAAGGAGGCTGAAGAGCATCTACAGCTCACAGGATTTCAGATATGTATATAATTTATGCTCCTCACGCTCCGGGAGAGGATTTTTTTACCTGAAAACATTCCTTTCTTTGTTATAAATCTCAGATAGTCTCAGATAGGTGGTTTTGGTCCTGCAACATTCAAAATACAGGAAAGGCAAAAAAACTCAATTATTCAAGATGTTATCGGAGAAATGTATTTTATCGCCCTGATCGTCACATCCTCTGTGGCTGAAATTTGAAGTGATCTTTTTTATTTTGGCTGTAGCGGTGCGGAGCAGTTGAGCCAGATCTGACTTTTTGGAAAAAACGCAGTCCAACGCCACGTTACAGCTGCCAATCAGACGCTCGGATCCAGCAAACCCTCCACAGCCGGCCTGAAATGTCTCTGAAACCGAGGCTATAAACTCTTGATACCCTACCTGTTGTGTTCTGGCTTTGTTTACTTCATGTACCCAGCTTCTAAATCTGTGTCAGGCCCGCAATTTACACCGCAAAATAGAGACACAAAGAAGTTTAATTTGGTTTGTGTCCGATGATTTGAGAGAGAGATGGCAAGTTTTAGTCGAGAGACATAGACAGTGAATGAGAGTGAGCGAGCGCTGGCCTCGATAAAGCGGTTACCAAGCATACAAATTGTCTGATTTCCACTCATCACAGTAACTTGTATCTGCAAGTGTCGGCCAAGAAGTAACAGAATATTGTAGTTCATGAATACATGCAAAAAAGTAGAGTTAATGAAGGATAAATATGATTTTCATAATCCAGGCTCTCGTCACACACTGCCTAATTTTATCAATTTTAGTCTTATAGAGTGTATTTTTACTTATCAGGGTCTTATTTCTCCATGTCACAACTTAAACATGTTTTTGTTTTCTATCATAAATGGTACTGATAGTAACTGCAGTGTTGTAGTACACAAGATCAGTTTTTTAAGACTGCATAACTGCATTTTTACTTGGCCTTGGACAAAAAGGACTCCAGATTTTAGTTCAAGATTTTAGTCAAGAGTTCAAGATTTTAGTCATGACCGCAACTGCATGGATATCACTTAACTGCATGTGCAGTTTATGATTTAATTGTTAGCTGTCTGGGAGGAGACATCAGCTAAATCTTCTGGAATGAAATTTGGCTTCCCGAACCACAAAGAGTTCATCTCCAAAACAGTGTCCAAACAAACACACAGCAGTTCAGAAACACTTCAAGGTGACGCTTCACGAGGTGACTCGTGAGGTGTAGCAACCTAACTGTACCTTGGTCACTCTGTAATAATCAAATTTGATGGATTCTTATCAAGAATTTGCTGGTATGTTTCAGTACATTTAGCCATGATTTGTTGATCAATTACAACCTGCAGTCGTAATCTTTATAGACAACAAAATAAATCGTAAGAACAGATTAAATAATCAGTAGATTAATCACTTAAACACTCAAATATCGATATCACTATCGGCCAGAAAAAAAGTAGTCGTTGGGCGCGGCGCGTTATCTTCACAGCTGTGGTAGCTGCATTCCTTCAAAGAAACTCCCGTTTCTCAGTTATATGACACCTTATCTTCAAATAATACCCCTGTTGAATTAACCTACTTTTGCTTAACAGGTAGAATTGTGTGTGTCTGTGTTTAACAGCAGGTGATAAGACATTAATAGATAAGAAAAGTGTGTACGTGAGTATGTAAGCGATATCTGAGGAGTGGAGTCAAGGATGGATGTGCGCGTTACACCGAGGACTGGAAACGAGATCCGATCCCCTATGGCTGCTTGGAATTACTGGAATGACACACACACACATACACACACACACACACACCTTATCCTATCAGCTGATCTACCCATTGTCAGGCTTAAGAATGAAGGCGCTCAGGTCTGCTGTTCTTGTCCTAACCTCGTGAAACATGCCTTCGGCGTCACACTCATACATCATTTTCCCGCCTCTGAGAGCGAGACAACATCGAGCAGAAAGATCCAAAGACGTCATGTGGAGGTGGGAGACGGGCAGCACTAGCCAGGTCAAGGTCCTGAGAAGATGAGTGACGGAAAACAAAACCAGGTGGGTGATAACAGGACGCGAGAGGAAACGAGGCAGGTTTTAATCGTCAAGGCAACAGTCGCATCCCACACTCTTCCCTCCGTCGAAGCGTGCACAGACACAAAGTTCAACCTCCACTTTCTCGCCTCTTTTATACGCTTTAAAGAGTAACTATGTCAATCCCTTCTACACCTCAGAAAAACACACACAATAAGAGATTTGAAGTGGCAATGAGTTGCCGGTTTTCTTAATACACATGCCGATTCCTTTCAATGACTTTCTCAACATAAAAAACACTTGACGTCTTCTGAGTCCTTTCGACATGACGCCAATTCTTCATTCAGCTTGAACTTGATTTCTGTGTTCTTGAAAGTGCTCTCAGACTTTCTTCAAGAGGAGTTCAATCTGGGGCCTTGGTTTTTTCATCAGTGAAGACGTTTCACATCTCATCCAAGAGGCTTCTCCAGTTCTGACTGACTGGTGGGGAGAGATACGAGTATGTAGCCGTGGCAGGATTGTAGAACCGGAGCTCAGGTGACCTGAATAACCGTCGTGTACACTAGACCTCAGGTAACTTTAACGACGGAGCACTAACGAACCAAGTGGAAACTAAGGCTGAGTCCACGTTCGAACGTCATCAGTCAGAACTGAAGAAGCCTCTTGGCTGAGATGTGAAACATCCTGGGTGGATCTATAACCAAATCCCGTTGGCCCAGATTGAACCCTTCTCGAAGAAAGCCGACCTGGATGACTGAGAACCTCCACAGTCTACTCTCAAACTTCCCACGTTCCCCAAGTTCTCGCTGGGAGAGTCCAGTTTCCAACCAACTGCTCAACCATGTTGGTGAAGACGTAGCTCAGTCTGCTAGACAAACACAAGATCTGTGTTTCAAGGGCTGAGACTGACATGGTGGAACAGCTTGAGCCTCAGCCACCTTTGCTATGGAGACCGCGCCAGTCTGACGTCTCTTTCAGAACACTGTTGTTGCACAAGGACCAAAAACGGGTGACCTGCTTAAGCTGGTGGATATTTTTTTTTTTTATAAAACTTTAACTCTTACTTGTTGTTTGAAACTGAATTTAAGCTCAGTGACTGGATGTTTCACCCCGAAAAGCTCTTTCATTCTTTAAGCCAACACCCTTGCAACTTTTTCCCCTCACACTGTTGCTCATTTTTATTGTATTTTCATGATTGGTTGAGTTTAATGGCCACAGTATCGTCAAAAAGAAAAAAAAAAAAAAGAGAGAATGAAATGAGAAATGAAAAAGAAATGAAAACAGGGAACGTCTTAGGAATATTTTTCTCCTCCTTTCTACACTAACTATGTTATCTCAAACAAAACACTCCCGAAAAAATTCCATGGTGATATGTTGTTTGTGATCAAATAAATTAAACCACTTTGTAAATCTACCTCACCTCCTCCCTTTGCTCTCCCCAGTCAATCATCACGTTTCTCTGTCTCCGGCCCTAACGCTCCTCCTTCATTTCTACACCTTCTTTCACATCTTTTCCTCTCAACATCCACTTCACTTTTTTTGTCTAGGAAAAAAAAACATCATCCATTCTTTGTGCTTGCCAGCGTGTCAACAGCGCTTCAATGAAAAGGCCTTTTGATGTCTGTCGAAATGAGGCAAACAGCGATGGTACGAAAGCAAATATGTCAGGAGTGATGGTCTACGTTGCGCACGAACGTATGCAATCTGAAACTCGGGGGGAACTCGAGGGGAAATTTCCATCCAGGTTATGAAAAGAGCAGCTGATCGGCGGTCAATACTGATTATAGATGATGGTATGTAAAAGTTCAACAAGTCTTTAAAGACTGCGCGCACACACACACACACACACACACAGTCTATTCACTGTGCTGAACTAAATCCTCCCATTTCCTCTTCTGCCTTACACTGTAGTCAATGGGAGATTAGATAGAGTCAGAGAGGACCCCAGGCAACATCTGATACAACACACACACACACAAACAGGCAAGTCTTAGCATCAATTCCCCATGAAGACAAAAGTCGTAACTTCTTTTCCTTAAAATGACACCATTAAATCCCTCTAATCAAGAAGATAAATTGGATTTTTCTTCCTTTTTATTAACAGTTGTTGTGAAATCTATTGAAGTGAACACAACACCGCTGCGTCTCAAATATACAGTTTATCTCAGGAACCCGATACTCCCTGTATACACATCTGATTGATTTTCTGTTATGGGCTGAGGTTGTGTCATCCATCACCGTTTGTCATAATGTAATCTGATAGTTTGCACATTAAAAACCGTGGCTGTGAAGTGAAGCCAAAAACTGCAGTTCCTCAAACGTCCACTTGAGGCTGGCTACAGAGCGACTCAGTCTCCATAAGTCCCCATGTTAAAATGTCCAACTTCACAGCAGAAATAAACATGTTTACAGCCTGGTACAAAAAACAGTTTTGGTCTCTATAGATAATTTCCCAGTTCATGACAACTGTACTGAGGGTGACGTTTTATAGAACTGACCTGTTCAAATTATATTAAGGCTTAAAGTTGCATAATTATCAGTATATTTAGTGTAATTATCACGTATGAATCAATGCAGCCTTTTCAATCACTTTGGCTTCCACATTCCAGGTAGATGACGTCATGTAGCGTTAAGGATTTTTACTGTTTATCTTCTGACTCCTGAAACAAAGGATAAATTTACCAATGATTGATGAGTCGGTAAATCCTTCCTCATAGTAATCTAAACAGTTTTTGACATTTGATAAGCCCTCAAACTCATGGATACACCGTCTTCAAACCCGCCTTCCTTAGTTATATTTCATTGTTTCATTTGTACCTGAAGTAACATGCCCACACCGATACAGCCACTTGAGCCTGCTGGCTCATCGGATAAACATCCATGCCAAAACAGTTTGTTCAGGCAGCGAGTCAGTTCTCCGAAAAACCTGTCCTGATATAAACCAAACATCAAAGTTAGAGGACTGGCTTTTGTGCACTTGCAAAAATATGCAATAAAAGCAAAGATTTCTTCACTAAAATCAAGTTTAACACACTTGATAGTGCGCACATCTTCATCAAAACCACTGACTCCTCTGGGATTTTTTCCATCACTAAACTTTCTCTACGGCACCTGTTTACCAGGTGACCGTCTTGTTGTTTAGAGCAACATTACTTTCACACAGCAAAACCCTCCAGAGGATCGCCATGATGGCGCCAGATGTGGCTGCAGAGAGATTTGCGGTGCCTCTGTGAAGCCTGCAGAAACCTCAACGTCCAGCTGATGAATTCTGCAGAGTGAGCAGCGGTGCACGTGTGTGACAGCTTGATCATCCGTAACAAAGCTGTATATATATATATATGTGTGTGTGTGTGTGTTAGTATTCAACTCAGATTACTCCTCTGGCCTTCAGATTCGCCTAATTGGACAGAGGCGATGGCCTGTAATAGACGATGGTGCTCCTGCTGCTGCGGCGGCGGCGCATGCAGATGACCTCATCAGATGGTTTGTGAAGTCAGTGGGAAAAATCGCCTCAGCCTTCGAGGCTCCTAACACACACACACACACAAATGCACACACGCAACCTTCAAGAATCCCTGAAAACCCAAACAGAGGAGAGTTGTTGCTATGTGCGCTGTCAGTTCGGTGACTCCCTGAACAGACCACCCAAACAAAGCCAACTGGACTTCAGAGAACTAAATGTCCTTGACTTTAACAAAAACAAACTAATGCCCCCCCCCCCCCAAAAAAAGATCCTGTGCTTCTCAGACTGCATCCATTTTGTGATATTATCCAAAGAAACCTGCCTGAATGTGCACGGAAAATACCAGATAAACAGAGAAATGTGGAATTTGTTTACTCAAGCTGGCAAGGAAACGGACTCAGACCTCTCCGCTGTCCTCTTGAAACGGCACATGTTGTTCTGCATCTTCCCATGAGGGCAGGTCTGTTGTGTAATACTGTAATTAGGCTAATGAAGGAAAGTTGAGTTTGCAATGCGCCGAAATTCAAGCTAATTACCATCTTAATATGGATTATGTAATCCATATTAGGGGGTGCACCGCCCAGCTTGGCCTGTTTTCCTAGTTAACTGACATGAAACGCAACATTTCAAATATCAGCGTCCTCCTGCGCTTTAACAACCTGAATACTAGACAGACAACGTGCACACACGCACACACACACATTGCCCTGAGCCTCACCCTAGTAGAGGTCATGCCCCATCCACGTGGTTGTTTTACATAACACTACTAGTGCTAACGTAGTGCTGCCCTAGATTACACACGCAGCAAGGAAAGTCTGTCAGCTGCGAAAGGAAAGCTGTGTTTCTGTGCAGAGGAATGAACGCGTTTGTTAGAACACAGACTCAATAAATATAGTCTGTTTAAAGACTTTAGGATGAAATAAATAAATGACAATTACAACTGAGGTTGGCGGTTCAATCCCCGGCTCCTCCGGTCTGCAGGTCCGAGTGTCCTTGGGCAAGATATTGAACCCCAAATTGTCCCCTCAGTGTGTGAATGAAATACGTAGGGTGTCTTAAGTGGTCAGAACACTTGAAAGATGCTATACAAGTACCATTTAATCAACAAAGGGAGAGAGATCCAGTTATAATAAGCCGGAATTATCCTTTAATTAAAATTTTTAATGTCTGAAACCAAGCGTATAAAACTGACGGTCACTCAGAAAGGTGAAACAGAGATGGAGGGAATGGGAATGAATTACTCGTCGGCTTCTAACGCCGACTGTGGACGTGATTTGGCGGTGTGTGATTTGCAGGTCGCTCCGCAGCCTGACTTTAAGTATGTTCGTCTCTTCCTGGATCATGTGACCGGAGACTCGCAGGCGTGGGAATGTGCCAAGTAACCCAGCGGTGTTGACAATAAAACAACACACTGCTGAGAGGGTCAATATAGTTTTATTTCTATGCAGTTAAAGTCCAATTTCAGCTGTCATTTAAATACCAAACATTGTGAGTCATATTATAGCTTAGAAATAGATCAAAGTTATTTTTTTTCTTTATTAGAATATTATAAATTTATACAGTTCGGTGTATTTTCGCAGTATTTCACTGGATTAGTGAAGAAACAGACTTTTCATGTGGTTACTCAACCTCATGCAGTCCAGTTTAAGAATACTGCAAACTACGGCCTTAATAATAAACATAATAGTTAAATTGATATCTCTCTGACAGTGTCAACAAAAACTGAAACATTAAAAGCTTCATTGAAGCTGAATTTATGATGTATTGGATTTCACTGGATTGTACCAGTCAGTGTAAATCTCTATCCCTATATCCAATTACATATAAAGTGATATCGCTCGCCCCTACATGGACTAAAATCCAACTACCTGGCACTTAAATCCTCACGATCTCGCAATGTTTGGTGTTTTTCTTAAAAGACACTGCACCAAGTACAAGAAAGAATCTATGAAAATCTATTTCCACCTTTACAAGAAGTGATAAAATACTCGACTAGTGACTGCTGATCCAGTTATGCACGTTTCGCTCGGATTAAAAAGTCCTGCTTATGTGGACAACAATGTTCAAGTGATTCGGGAATTAAGGAAAGCAAAACTTTAGATTTAAAGCCCTTAAATACATCTTTAAATCATGCCTCAAACTATGAATAGGCATGCCTCTCCTCCATTAGAAACCTACTTCCTCGAAGTAGTGTGTCCCAGGGACGGCATTTTAAAAAGAGCTACAGGTTATTTTGAGACTGGCACACACATCCACCTCCAGATGGTAAAGGAATAAAGTTAAGGGACAGCTGGAAGAGCGGATAATAAAATTTTCTCAAATGGTTTTCCTGGAGGAGATTGTGGGAGCGGTGGCTGTCTGATTTAATTTAAATTAACATTTTGTTCCAAAAACCTCCTCTCCACTTCATAAACGAATGTTTCGCTCCGTTCTGCTGAAGGTCACGACACCTCTTGTTATGTGGGAAACACCAACACGTACACACACAGCTGAGTGAAATATACACATTACAGTCGCTGTCCCTCGCGCTTTGGCTAACTTGACACATCAAAAGCAGACGCACCAACACAGAGATTCATATTTTCTATATATAAAAAAAAAAAAAAAGACCACACACACGTCACATTTGTTGTCATTTAGATTTCAAACAGCTCACCCTGCTTCTCCTCATTATCTGCATCATGAAAGGATATTTTTACATGTTATAGCTTACATAACCAGCGTCAAATGGGATTGTTTTTGGCACATGTCCCACTACTGATGTTCAAATTTAGCCTTTAGACTCTGTGTGCCAAAAGTGCGCACCCCTGAGACATTCGCTCTTTTGCTATACAAGCTGGAGCCTGTTGGGGGAAAAGAAATCCCTGTAATTACAGCAGATCAGTACTCTTTAAAAAAAGCACGCAGGATCTATGCAGACAAGATAATTAATCGTTTCTAAACTGCATTTTGTTTATAGTAACGGATAGATCGGTCGTCATGTACCATCTCTGTATTTTTGCTTTTCGTTTTTTTTTTTTTGTTTTGTTTTCGTCTGTCTCTTTCCCTGCATGCTGTCTGCTGACAGCGAAAGGAAAAACGTCTCAGCGCTGTACTAAAATCTATTTTTAAAGTGTCTCTGCAAGCGTTTAAAAAGGATGGAGCGAAACACAATGCGAAAAGGGAGGAGGAGGAAAGGCGTATAGAGAGACAAGAGAGGTTTTGGTGAAAAAAAAAAAAAAAAAATGTTGAACAGTTATGTGTAGTGAACAGAGGGGAGGGGAGGAATTTCAAAAATCCATCAGCCTGGATGTCAAACGAGGACAAGAGATTGTGAAGAATGAATGAGTGCACCGACAAGTCGTCAAATCCAAAAACAAAAGGCAACAATAAAGAGGAAAATAAGGTGAGAGAAGAATCACGAGAGCAAGATGGAGAGGCCACAAATTATGGAGTGCGAGAGAAAACAGTTTCAGGAGTGTCCGCTAGTCTTGGGGCTTGGCCCTGCTGAGGCCCGCCAGCCCACCGCGGCAAAAACACTCGAACAAAAGGATCATTTATTGGAGGAGGAAAGAGGGGGAGGAGGAATGGAGGGATGAAAGGAGGGGGAACACTGTACAGAGGCATTTGAGAGCTGTGTGAGTGAAACACTGGCCCCATCTCAACATTCACAGCCAATGTGTAACATTCTCCCCCACGCTGCCCCGCTGACATACTCAGCAGCTAGGGCCCATATGGTCCCACTGAGGTAGCCTGCTAACATTTATATTTAAAAATACACCCAGCTTCCACCAACATGGCCTCCACTTCCCAATAAAACCAACACGGTGATGTATGCATGCAGACGGATGCTTCATTTCCATTTGTGGAATATGAAAACCAACTGTTGATCTCAGCCTTACTGCGCTCACCACAAGATCCCATGATGAATTTTTGCTAATGCCTTACATTTTTCATTAAATCCAACTGTGGAGCCGGGGCTATGAAATGTTTGCCACAAAAACCCATGAGGTTTCAGTCTATCACAACCTACGGTACAAATCATGGAGAGGCTAGCAGAGCTACATAAACAACAAGGCTTGGCAGGATGCATTCATCACAAGAGCCCTACTGTGGAAGGTTAAGTAAGACTACTGAGAGTTTTACTGATGCATATAAATCCACATCTCCATTTAAATGCTGCTCTATCTGCTTAAACTGCAGGCGTCTATTTCTTAACAGGCCAATTTAGTGCAGACAGTGGCTCAAAGAGAATGTTTTTCTCCATGAGGAAACGTCTCACAGTGACCTAGTTGAGGCATTGTTTAGCAGTGGTGGTCCCCCACAGCTTGAATTACCCCACACACAGTAAGGAAAAATGTAAATACAATGAAAATGCATCATCTTGGCCTTATTGACCTCTCTTCCTAACAAAGAAGAGTTGCAGCTGCAGCACAACTGTAGAATTGTGTGCACGCATTGTAGTATATAATTACAGGAAAATGCTAATCATAAAGTTTTTAAACCTGTACTAGGGCCAAACTAAACGACCACAACTTTCTGCTTGAATTAAGCTTGCAAATCATAATTTTCACAGCCAGAGATAAAACCTGGCACATGAATGCTTGCATACTTTCCTTCGTTACATCATTAGAATTATAATAGAAGTTGTAACAGCCTTGGAAACGTATAATAACATAAGATCTGAAACATTTTTCTTCTGCTCATGTCACGTTGAATCATCTTAGGTTGACAGGTCAATGGGAAACGGGGGCCAAAGTTCAACTTGATTGAACTTGGAGTACAATGCTTCAATGGTAGTTCTTGAATGGTTTCCTTTGAGAGAGTCTCACCGTGGTGAGATGTTTGCGACAGCTCTCCTGGAAAACAATGGGTCATTCGGAGCAGAAGGATTATATACATATAAAGTGAAGGAAAGAATTGATTTAAGGTGGGGGTATAGCACTGAGAATGCTTACATAACATTGAAGAAGCCTCAAAAGGATCTATAGTAATTTCCATAAAATTGATATTCATTGATATTCCAATAGGTTGTCCTTACATAATTACATAAGGTAAAAACTGTGTATATGCCTGTAGAGGTACAACAAGCTCCTGAGATCTCATATTGTGGATGATGTAGACAGTCACATAAATAAAACTGGGGTCTACATTATAATCTGGCGTCAGGTGAAGTTTCATTACAAGCATAGATGGAGAGGATTGGATTACCCTGCAAGCTTTTCCATCTGAATAATGTGACAGAGCATAAGAAGGAAGAGAAAGGCAGAGGGAGACGGCACAAAGTGAACAAAAACAGCAATAGAGAGATCGATAGAGTGTGTTTGTATGAAGGGAAAACTAAAACACAGTTCGATAAATGCCTTTTTAAAGAATAAACTCTTACCTGTTCCCTCCTTGTTTCCATTCTGATGCGTCCGCAGCTCCTCTGATTTGTAGAAGTCGATGCTGGCGTAAGTGTTGAGGCTGGAGCTACTGCTGCCGCTGCTGCCGACTGCTGCGTTCACTCCCCCGACACCAGAACTTCCACCCAGTACAGAGAAGAGACGAGACGGGGCCTGGCTACCTGAGGGTCCATCCAGGCCCAAATGGGGGCTCTCTTTGTTGGCCAAGTCCAAGTCTATATAGTTAAGGCCTTGCTCTGTGGATGAAGTCTGACTGTTTGTAGGAAGGGACTGAGTGGGGTTATCAGTTACAGCACCATTACCCCACAGCATGCTTTCAAAGCCCAGCCGGCGGGCCACAGCTTGGGCATGTTCTGGAAAGAGGGAGGCAGTGGATGAAGAGGAAGTAGAGGTAGAGGTAGAGGTGGGGAGGGAAGGTGAGGCGAGGAAGGTTTCTGAGCAATGTCGTCTGCGTCCTTGGGGGTCGGCCCGGATAACTTTAGCCCCGTGGTCTGGGTTGGGTCCTGGTTTGGCGAGGGGAAAGTCTAGACCCCGTGATAGCACTGGAACAGAAGGATCAGTCCTTGTGGGGGATGGGGCTTTTGGGGAAACACTTGATGAAGACCTAGGGACGGTGTTGCTATTCAAGCTGAAGACCATCTCTGTGTAGTCTCCACAGGAGGTTGGGGACTCAGACTCAGATACTGATGGGACACTTTCTCTGCTTTTCCTAAGTGGGGCCTCAGCAACTTCAGCCCCCTCTTCTCGAGGGGGAGTAGTACCCTCATCACAGGCTTTGGGGGCATGAGCAAGAGTTGGAGGTGTGGGAGGGGTGTGGAAACTAGGGAAAACTAGTGGTGTAAGGGGTGAGGGGGACGGAGAAGGGCCCAAGTCCATGTTAACATACTCTGAGGCAGCTGGAGGAGTGATGGGGGCCGAGGGGCTACGGGAAAGTGGAATAAAGTTCCCTAAGCAAGATGTTGGCCTGTGCTGAGGATGTTTGGTGCTTGAGCCATGAGGCAATGATAAGCCATGCCTGAGAGCCCTGCCACGGCCTCCACCAACCCCAGTCTGGCTGCACTTCTCCCCTTTAAACTCAATGCTTACATACTCTCCAGGACTCTTAGGTTCTGGGGGCAGAGGGTTCTCACGGACCCTAGGAAGGGTGTTAGCCTTGGATACATCCACAAACAGGCTCACTGGTCTGTTTCTAGTATGACTACCCTGCTTGGACATACCACCAGAGCCACGTCTCTGCTGGAGCTTACTCCCATCTTTGGACGGAGTTCCCCCAGCCATGGTGCTCATTGCCTGGGTAGCTCGGTCCTCGCTCTCTCCGAGGCTCTCACTGCTGGCTGAGCTGGAGGAGTATGAAGAGGAGGAGAGTGACAGGTGGCGTCCAACCACTGAGTTGCCTACTGCTGGTTGGTCCTGACGCCCTCCCATAGTCCTACCTCCACCCATTCCTCTACTACAACTGCCGTTGGGCCTTCTTCCCCGTCCAGGCCCATCATCAAAGTGTCCAGCAGAGGGGTTGTGTTTGTATGACCGGGGAAGGGAATAGTACGAATACACCATCTTGGGGGCTTGTTGTTGAGAAGTGGTCTCCAAATGGCCGGTGTGCTCAGGAGGTGGTGGGCTGCCATTTACAGAACGTGCACTGATTGGAGACATGTTCATATAGTCACTGCCTGCCCTGCTGTCTGCACTACCACTGCCCACCCAAGCACCACCAGAGAGTCCTCCTCGCTGGTCAGGGGAACAGCTGCTATTTGGGGACATTATCATATACCCATCAGAAGCTGGTGGTGGCCGGATCTGCTGTGGAGGAGACACGCTGTTGTTGGGGGTCATGGCCATGTAATCATCAGCAGGTTTGGAATCTGAGTCCGGGACCGAAACAGCCAACGACTGGGACAGAGGTACTGGAGGCTGAGTGACGCCAGGCAACATTGACATGTACCCATTGTCCACACCTAAATCTACACTACCACTTGCTCCTCCACCTCCTTCACTTTTGAACTCACCCGCCACATCCAAGTACCCTCCTCCTCCTCCACCCCCTGCTGACCCAGCACCAGTGACAGATTCCCTCTGTGTAGAAGAGGAGGTGGACGTAAAAGACTCGCGGCTGGTGCTCCTTGACATGATGGCATAATCGGCTGAATCTTCATCTGCTGGCTCCTCAGCTCTGCGCTGACGTGGGGCCAGCCTTTCCAGGGCCATAGGAGGTAACGAAGCCCGCTTGCTCAGCAGCCTACGTTCAGCTTCACATTCACGGCTGGAGGAGCGCCGCAGCACTCTCCTGGTTTGGGGCTGGGAGCCACAGGAAGGTGTTCCTGTGGCTGGCAGGGAGCTGGATGTTAAGCTCCCTTGATTACTGCTGCTACCAGCGCCGCTGCCACCACTACGTTGGCCCATTAGGATATAGTTGGCGCCTTCATCACCAAGGGACTGGCTGCCAACACTTCCAACAGAGCTTCCAGGGAGGCTCGGGGAGGGGAGGAGCGTGTGATCCCCAGGACTAGAGCCATACTCGTCTGAGGAACCATAATCACTGGGTGATCCCGAGACAGATGCGCGATGGGAGGGGACACGACTGTAGGCACCAGATGGACCAGCACCAGTTGAGGATGTAATGCCTCCAAACTCAGAGCCATGACCAGAGCTAGAGGAGAGGCTTGGGGCTGGGGAAGGTGCTGGAGTGGAGATGGAGCGCATCAACCCAAGAGGTGTTTTAGCAGCTGTTGTGGGGGCTGAACGGGCTGACTTCGACCTGAGTATTGGGGTGGTGGAGCAGGAGCCATTGGTGGAGGGGCTAGAACTTGGCCCTTGGAGCGGTGTGCTCCCTGCCATCCCATCGTCACCTTTCCCCCCATCACTGGCAGTACGAGATCTTGGGAAGCTGTGCCGTGGGGTGGGAGAGGCATTGGCACTGCTGACGCCTGCACCACCATTAGCTCCTCCTGGAGGCTCAGTTCGGGGCCGGCGGGTGAAGCCCACCTGGCTAGGAGGAGGGTTTGGGTGGTGGCGTCGTGAGGGAACACTGATAGGGTTAGAAGCTGTAGCACCTCCTCCGGGGCCGGAGTTTGACTGAGACTTGCTGCGTTGGCGAAACTCCTCGCTCAGTGCCTTCATGGCCTCGAGCAAGGTTTCATGCATGTTCTGGGCCACCACCGAATCATCCACCTAAGACATGACACAACAACCCTCTCAAAAATTAAACTCAAA
Organism: Protonibea diacanthus; assembly: GCA_028641955.1. Taxonomy (NCBI): domain Eukaryota; kingdom Metazoa; phylum Chordata; class Actinopteri; family Sciaenidae; genus Protonibea; species Protonibea diacanthus. Next base: position 7,592,308 of record CM053998.1, read on the forward strand.
TCATAACTCTGGTAGATTATAAATTTAACGGGTGAATTCATGATTCATAACAAATAAAACCACTGAGAATTCAGACCAAATACTCTTTGTTTCTCATGGAAATGTTTGTATTTGTATTTAAGGTGTATCTTCTTTAAAGTTAAGAGTTAAGGGCTCATTTTTTGGAAATATAAGACACACGCAGGAGAGTCTATGGAACCGAAGTCAGAACCGGGTCGCTCCCAGGAAGCTCAGCTTTCGTACGTGGGGAGCCCACTCTATCTGCTGAGCCACTAGTGTGTCCCTATTTATCAATTTAGAGTATTTTTTTACTTATTTTACTTACTTTTATCTCTTGTGAGCTGCTGTAACAAGTTAATTTTTTCCAGTGTGGGATCAATAAAGTTTATCTTATCTTACCCTATCTTATTTTATCTTATATTATCTTATAGTATAGTGTTGTCAACAAAGAACCTATATGAACTGGACCATAATGCAGTTTTACAAGATGTCTAACCGCTAACTTTGCAGTTTCTATGAGTGTTGATTATAGGCTCTTAATGTATATGTGGGATTGGAGGGTGCAACTTTCAACATAAAGGGGAATGCAGATTACAGGCTTACCTGCATCCAGAACTCGCCCGGGCCTGTTACGGCAGAGCGTCCCACCTCGACAAAGAAGAAGTTTTCTGAATGGCCACAGCGTCGGACGTTCATCAGCTGCAGCACCACAGCAGCAGCGTCAGAGTTGAGTTTCACAAAGTTGACCGTCTTGTCAGTCAAGCAAAGGCGGTAGATGCCCACCAAGTTCTTGGCTTGACCCAGACCTTTGGGCCACACCTTCACCTGCCACACCTCTTTGAATGCAGGCCCAGGATTGGGCACTCCATAATCCCCCGCAGCCCCGCTGTCAGTGGGGTTCTTACCTTCAGGGAGAGAGAGAGGTAGGAGATTAAAAGGTTGTTGGAGGATATGACTAGATATGAAAAAAACAGAGAGGTGATTAAAGTGTTATATAGAGGAGGATTTATGGAGAACTCTGGCAAGTATGCAACTGCTGCAACAAAGCACTGACATGACCTTCACGCATCTGTGAACAAAGGGAACACCAGGTGAGGTGAAACCACCACTATTTACCTGTTAGTGGAGGGCAAGGTGCCTTTATTATGTAAGCCCTGCTGATATTGAGCTTTTCACTGATTTTTAAACCAGATCTGAGTTCAAACAGGGCATGCAGGAGCTTGTGAAACCTGTCCACCTTGTACCTGCAGGGTCTATACCCGGGGTCTCATTCGTCAACCATGCACAGACATCCTGACGCACACATACCAGTGTGGAAAAATGAACCTGTTGACAGCTGAAGCCCTCTACAAGAATGATGACTATGAAAGAAAAGCAACCGTCGTGGAAAAACTTAACTTGGAAAATGCTTAACAACCGAATCCTCACCAAAACCAGTGCGAACAATGCGAATAGATTGCCAGAGACCCAAGCGAAAGCACTCAAGATGTTCCTCAAGAGCGATTTGCTCTGCTGACAATAAAGTGGTTTTGTAAACTAATAAAAATCTAGTGTCTCGTAGCGGGAGTACAGACACTCCATTCACCCTTTGTGTTAGGTGTATTCAGACAGTAGGGAATTACTGAGGCGAGGAAGGACAGGAGAGAAAGCCCTCGGTGAGATTTGATCCTGTGCTGGTAGGGGCCATACAAAGGCAACTTACTTAACCACTTAACAATATTAGACTGCCTGTTTGGTGTTTTAAGGCGCTGTATTGTTCACAGATCTAAAGTAGAAATGCACCCATTATCCCAGAAAATTACCTTAATTCTATCATGCTGTGCAACTCATTGTTCACAGCTATCGACACCGCTTCTGAATATATCACAGATTTACCTCTAAGCTCTTTTACTTCCAGCAACAAGGGACCTCACATCTGTTGACTAAAAATCCCAGGATTATAGGAACACCACGATGTGACTCATGTTTTTATAAGGGTGGATTTTTATTCTTTTTTAAAAGGAACCACCCTAAAATGTTCCCCTTTCCTCTTGTGTACCACATTTCTTAAGTTTCTTCCGTTGAATTGCCAGGCTGGATATGTCTGTGCACGACAACTACCAATCAACAACGCAGAATCAATCAACTTCATGACAAGGCTGAGAGAACAAACCTCCATGAAGAGCCTCACCTGTTCCCTTCATGGGAACAGGGTGTTCTTTGTTCAATAAGGGTGAACTCGAGCACCTGTCTTGTTACACCACCACATCTGGCGAAGTGTCATTTTGACAAGTAACGGAGTGAAAGGTCCGTATTTTCAAAAAACTTGTGTGGTATTCTACTTTAAGCAATGATTTTGGCCCAATCAGGGTAATCACAGTGCATGCTGACCGCAGAATTACAAATATATACTAGTATGTCTGTGTGCGTTTGTTCTTCCTTTCCCATGCCTCTACTGCAAATCCTACAATGACAACCATATGTAGACAAGAAGCCTCAGCGTGCACAGTGGACGCCATGTTGACTGAGCTTCCGTTGTGACAAAACATTTCCCCAGATCATCTTCCCCAAAACATTTTTTACTTGTGATTGCAAAAGAGAAGACATGTCTGACGCTTCCCCAAAATTGGAGGGCCGCTCACAACTTGAAAGTGACTTAGAATAGATGTTTTGTTGAAAGCCATGGAGGCTGTGGCTTAGTGGCTGTAAGTGTGTGTGTGTGGAGGCACTCCCCCCCCTACATTAGATGACTCACTCAAGGCCATGCATGGCTGTTTCATGTACTGCTTTTCTCTGTGTGCGAGGAGCCCTGTTTGCCTCCTCGATTTAGATTTACAACAGGAAGGGATGGTTTGGGGATTTTTCAGTGGGTACCGAAGGGAATGAAGGACTGCAGGAGATTGCAAAGAGATACCAGAGAGCCATTAAGAAGGGAGCTTTTCAAAGAATCTTTAAAAGGGAAAGAGAAAATTCTTGAATTTTAAATAATCTAATTAAACGCTTTATTTATCCTGAAATTAAACTTTTCAGCTTCTTGGCTCGGGCCGCAGTGCAGCGTATTCCTCAAAGAGTATCTTTTGCTTTTCAAGAGCCCATTTAACGTGTCTTTAGTAGAGCACAAGTGTGTTGTTTGTTTTGAGTACAGTGCAGCCTTAAACCTCAGCTGTGCCCTCAACAGCACTCACTCACACACACACACACACACACACACACACACCCTTCATTTCAGGGCCACTCAGGCTATGCACATTTACTGACTCTCAAAAGCACTGAAAACCTTTAAGAGGTTTTCTCAGACTCCTGCAGGGGTGCAGACGGATTGAACCCTATCGAACATTACAGACCTTTCTTCATGGTTACATAAAGCTAGGGCTGATCCTACTGGAGCCGTATGAATTATAGACGGTCTCTGGAGGGACCGTCATAGCAGTTTGGTACTTAACGGAGGTGGCTGTTGACAAAGTGGCGCTCTTTTCTTTCTTTTTTTCACCCTTATTTTGCATAAAGAGGTTATCAGCCAGTCAACTTCCTCGCAGCAATATCCCGCCCGCATACAACATAATACACCCTCAGAAAGCATGCACTTAAAATGGCCCTCAGCCAGAGATGAATCTGAGGACAAAAAAAAAGGTCTGCAGGATGGACATGAAAGCAAAATACACCTAGAGGCGATAAAGCGTCTGCGTGGTTGAATACGGGTGATGCATGTGGGAAAACACTCAGCCAACCTTGATACAACCTTGAGGGAGAGTGTATATACACGCTTGATCAAAATCTTAAGACCGGGTGAAAAAGTTACTAATATTCGCATTTTGCACTGGTGGAACTTATCCAATTTGTAAGTAGAGCTCCAGAATGCAAAAAAAAAAGAGGAAACAGGAGCACGAGACAACAAAACAGAATCAGCAGTTTATTGAAAACTCATCATTTCAACTCAAACCGGCTGTTTATCAGTTGATCAAAAGCCCCAAAATAACCAAAAAATAGATCTAAAAGTGTCAAAAATAAACTTAGTAGTACTCAGTAGACCCATCATTCTTGTTAAATATGACTGCCCTACTGCGTCCAAGCACTTCCACGTTCAAAACCAGAAAACCTTTTTGCCTTTGCCATCAGCCTGTCATGACAGCATGAATGCCAGATTTTTGCACAGATTTTGACTTTTTAAGGCTGTGGTCTTGAAAGATTTTGATCAGGAGCATATAAAGAGGAAACACAAGGTGACTGTATTTAGCATTGCCTTTCCCTTTTTAGCGACATGAAAACAACTTACACTGGCTCATTCACGCGCCGGTTGTTTACCTCGCTTTTGCCCGCGACCACACGCGAGACGTTTCGCCGTACGCGTGGCCCCCGTGAACGGCGGCCTAGCGCGGCCAACACTGCCGTCTATTCATGCCGATTTATTTGCTGTGCTCGGGCTGCTTCCCTTGAGAACACACGCTTGTATATAAAGAGGCCATAATCCAACACAATTTTCTCACACTGGGATTATAATTATGAGTTATTGGCGTTGAGGCGATGCCACGTCTCCTTTGCTTTCTTACTGCCTTCATGCTATAAGGGAGTGTGTGTTTAGAGGGGGGCAGAATAGGGGCACGATATTTACCCTTGAGGCTACTAGATGCCTGCTGGGATATTGACAGCTCCTCCTTGAATGACGGGGTGATTATTGTTATGGTTATCACACGAACCCTAAAGAAAGTAGGTCTTCCATAGGGGTCTTGAGAGGCCTGTGGATTGTATCAGCTCACCCACAGCAGGAGCTGAATAGGAGGTATTGTTATTTAAGTGTCACTGGGTGGGACTGTGGTTGGTCTAAGATGGAGTTTGAACAACAACCAAAGTATCTCCACCGCCTTTCAAGTAACGGTCAACCTTTATATAATGAGAAAAAAAAACTTGATTGATTGAATTTTATAGCAAGATTTATAATATAATCTCTCTTCTTAGTTAGCTAATGCAGCCTGTAAATCAGGGAAAACTACTCTGGCAATGAACCGGCTGGCTCTCACTCGGTTCTGTTTCAAGTTTCTGACCTCATTGCCCTAGCATGCTGAGCTGCGCCATAATACCGCAAAACCCAGCACAGAAACTTCTGAGGGGCTAAACCCCTCATTTTCTGCCCCTCTATCTCAGCCACTGTGCCCCCTTATACCACCCCCGCCGCCATACCGAGTTACCAGCGTGGATAGATGGGAGACAGCTGTGCGCTTTTTTATATTTTCAGAGAGAGCGAATCGAGTGAGCCACCCAGCAGTGAAAACAGTTGGTCTAATCTCTGGCTGCCATGTGTACCCGTTTTCCTCTTTTTCAACTCCTCCACTTCCTATCGCCTCATCCATCTCTACCATCTGTAATCCCCCCCTATCTGGGCCCACATTCAGGGGACACAATGCTTCCCCAACACCAGCATCTGCCTGAGGTTGATTTCACATGTGGTTTGTGTTAGGCAGAAGAGCGCGCACACGCACACACACACACACACACACACACACACACACACATACAAAACACAGACACACAAACGCATGAAATTATTGGTGACGTATCCAAGGTTTGCTGTCCCCTGACGAGACACGCAAAAAAAAAGCTCTACAGAGTAATCTGGAGCATAATCAGCTAAGACGCTCTCACCAAACTGGCAGCTGTCTTGGACTTTTTTTTTTTGGGTGAGCCTGGCTCAGAGTTGGTAAACACACTGTCTCTGTAACTTCAGGTCAGAACAGGCAAACAGTCCCCAGAGTTGAATATGTGAATATGAACAAATCTACGGCTGCTGCAGTCGAGCGTCATTTTAGGGCCTTGACTTCCAAAATGGTGAAAACAAAATAATATGTAGTTTTGAAAACGCGTCCAGTGACTTTCCCTCTTGCACAAATTTTTCCAAAGAGCATAAATTGAATTTTAGAATTAAACTATCAGGATTTCGTTCTGGCCTTCCAGGCAAACAGCGTCTCCAAATTAAATTTTTACACCAGGTACTAGTTTGGAGAGTTTTACACAATGGCAGTATAAAGAATGGAGTGAGTGAGTGAAGTTTCCGAAGCGCTGAAAATATGCGGCGTTGGCCGCCGCCATGTTGGCTGTACTGCTTCTTCCGCCGCCCAGCCAGACTAAATATTGGCAAAAATGTAGATCACTGGCGGACCTGATGACGCCTGAGTGCTCAAACAAGCCATCTGTAACAGCACCAACCTGTCAATCACGCGGCCACACTGTTAATTAAGCCTTAATATAATCTGAGGAGGTGAGTTATATAAAAATTCAGACTCAGTACAGTTCTCATGAATGGGGAAATTAGCTATAGAGACCAAAACTGTTTTTTGTACCAGGCTGTAAACTGTTTATTTCTGCTGTGAAGTCATTTTAACATGGGGACTTATGGAAACTGACTTGTTCTGTAGCCAGCTTCAAGTGGATGTTTGAGGAATTACAGTTTTTAGCACTTCTGCATTGGCTTCATTTTTCAGCAACAGAGGTTGCCACCTGGTTTAAATATATATCATCATATTATAAAATATATTACGTATTTGCACATCAGACATACTTTAAAGAGGCACAAGCATGCGACCAAACACTCTTTTCTGCTCTGAATAAAGCAGGCTTGCTTCTTAATGCATCTATCTTGCCTCTCATTTTACTCAACAGATCTCGGATTTCCCTCCCAGGAGCCGTGCATGAGAGTTAATTGTTGTTGAATGATGAAAAGTCAACATTTTTTACATTTCCTGCAAAGTTTTAGTGTTGTAGTTCATCTAATCAATGTTGTTTGGCATCTCCCAGTAATGAGGAAGACTTTCCCTAATTTCTCTGCATGCTTTTAATGCAGCTACTGTGCAGCCAATAACTCATGAACTTCATGACCTCCACTACAACGACAATAATGGGCCAGTATCAACCAACAGCAATCAATACGGCCCGCTATAAAAGGCTGCTATGCATTTAAGGCCCCACAGCTCAACATATGGGCGCCCACTGACTAAATGGACCCCATTGCCCCGGCTTTGCTTTACTTTGCTGTCGATCAAACCTGAGCACTTAATTGACGGGGTGCTCGAGGGGCGAGCTGACCCTGATGGACCACGGTAGACACGAGGATGAGCCCTCGTGAGGTTTCACTGTAACTCCGGTGCAGAGCTGGTCATGCTGAAGCTGGAGCAGATTTGTCGGGTTAAATGAAATTACAGGGTGTTAAACTATTTACGCAGAGGGAATGTCCTGTGACAGATCACCAATCGGGTCGACTGGAGCTCTAAACAAGCTAGCTCCGCAAAACAGTAGAGTCGACATGGTGATCATTTTCTAAACTCTAGATTTCTCCCCCTCCTCTTTGACTTTGTTAGCACACAGCCTCAGCTGTGCCACCAGTGGCTGACCCTCGAGACAATAATTACTGGCTAATTAGGGAGATGAGCAGTGCTTAAGTGTGGCTTAACGTTTAATCGGCCAGCTCGGCGAGCCACTGGTGAGATCTAGATCTCATTGACCAGAGCAGCCAAAAGGACACTCCCGGATATAAACACTCCACAGACCCACGGTCAGCCGAGGTTCACTCAAAAACACAATCGTACTCATATCAGTTCGGGTTTGAGAGTTTTGGTGCGATTCGCTGAGGTTTGGCTGTTGGCTCGCTCTGACACGCTGCCATCCAGTGCATTTGTTTTGTGGTGCTTAAAGTGTCAAAAGTGACATCCCGATAATCCACAGAGCTAACTGCAAACAGACCTACAGTGAAGGAGAAACTGTTCTCAGCGAGGTTTGTGGATTAGCATGAATAACCATATCATTATATTTGGAAACAGATGTTGTTTCTCAGTGTTTCAAATGTAATATTTTTTTTTTGGAGCTTTGAACACGGAAAACTAAATTCCATGGAGATTTACTGTACTGCGGGATTGTCAACAAATCTCCGAGGATCACAACAAAACCAGAGAGAGGCACCGGTGAGAACGTCAACTAAAAGATTATTGTTTAATGTGACGATCATTAAGACTGTCATGATGATTAAGCGCTCCCGTTTTGTTCGACCAGCTTCCAAAAACCTCCAAAAATACATTTATTAATATATATGACAGAAAAAAGAAGAAAGATCTCCTGTTACAGAGGCTGGAACCAGAGACGTTTGACCCAGTTAAAGGACCAGTCTGTAAGATTCAGTGGCTTCTAGCTGATTGCAGCTCCCACTCCTCACCCTCTGCTCCCGGGTGTGAAGGCTACAGTGGTGTCCCTAAAAGCCCCTAAAATCTGACACACCAGACCTTTAAAGTTCATTCCTAACTTCGGATTAGTAGTTTGACTCAAGCTCCACGTTGAAGTGCCAAAACTAACAGAGTTCTCCCAGTAAAAGCTGGTAAATGAACCTTGAGTTGAGATATTTTTGTCAGAATAAAAGTAATTATGTTTTTCAGTGAACGCCCCCTTTAAACACAAACATGAACTCTTATCGTGGCTCATTTGAATCAGAGCAGAGCTGCAACTAATGATTTCTACTACTGTTTCAGGGACTTGTCTTCTCAATCAGCAGAACCTGCAGATATTAAACCTACTAATCAAATAAAACATATTTAAGAGGCTGGAACCAGATAATAAAAACAGATTATTTTCCTTTAAGTCAATTAATCAACTAATTTAGAGACAGTCCTGTCAGACTTTCTGCTTTTTGCTGCTGTAAGACATGCAGCCTTTCTGCTATCTTGTGTTTCCCTCTCCATTTAGGGCCGCTGGCTCCAAAGTCTAATTCGCTGGCTCCATATTGTTTTATTGAGGTCAACAACAATTCCTGAGGTGGTGGCCAGAGCTGCCGGACAGTTTTCCTGGCCAACAATGATTGTTCCTCCGCCTGTTTCGTCGAGGTTAAGCCTTTACACACTCGACTGACTCCTAATAGTTGAGCAAATAGCTGCCCTCAAGCCCGATACTGTACTCGCTGCCCGAAAGGGTCTTACTGGACTCAGCTGAATAAATAACTGGTATCCTAATATCACCCTGCACGGCAGCTGGCTCGTGTTTGTGCAATTACCGCTGGCTCAAGGGGAGGCTCTATGATACTGGACGGTTCCTGGGCTGCATTAGGGGAGTTTCCCAGGGCCAGCGCAAAGAGTGGAGGAAGCTGCACTGTATGGCAGCATGTGTACAGCATTGTACTTCCACTGTGTGCATGCTGAGGAGTCTCTTGATGTGTAGACTCAAAGAAACCCAATTATTCCAAACTTCAACTTTGATTCCACCTCCAGCCAAGGCGCACTGCTGAGAACTTCAACCCCATGTAGCGACCATGGACTGTATAAAACATGGATGTAGTGTGGCGGCTTTGGCTGCCTGCCTCCATTGGCTCTCAGCTATTCCCATTACGTGGAGCTGAGGCGGGCCGAATGAAGCCTGAGTGCTCAAACAAACCACCTCTAATGACACCTACCTGTCAAAGCGGCCATGCAGTTAATTATGCACAACTTAAAGCCTTCTACACTGTGCAACTTTGTAGGACGAAGTCACACACCATCAACTCTTTCACTGATTTTGGTGAAACTTTAAGGGAGAAAATGTTTTATCGTTTCTCTCTGATGTTTCCTGATGGACAGTAAAGTAAGCTGCTGCCAACTGTAGCTGCTGTTAGCAAATGTTAGCTTACTTTGTTAGCTCAGAGCACCAGGGGGGTGTTAGTGTTTGTACCACAAGCAATTTGGACCACCAGGAAGAAGAAGAAGAGGGTTTGGAGGTCCAGGGAGCGGGTAAATGTTGTTGATGATCAGAGCTGGAGTCGTGCCAGAACAGGAGCTGGGCAAGCGTGCAATGTAACCAGGCTCAGTAGCCTCTATGGGCATAATGAGAGAGGAGAAAAGACTGAAGGGGACACTGACAGAGGAAGCTAAGAAAAGAAAAGGAGCAAGAAGCTGCCGAACAAGAGCTGTCAAGCTGGTCTTCTTGCTTTTGGAGTAGTAAGTAACATTAGCTGGCTGCTATGTCTTGTGTTGTTGCACGTGCTTGATGTTTGTCTGGTAGCAAAGTTGTTGACTTGCTAGTTTATGTTTCGTTTACATTTGAGTGATGTAATACAAGAACAAACACACATGTACGACCCTCCATATTTACCACAGCGACATTGCACTCTGAAACTGCAGGTGCTAAATCGCAAAAATACCAATTTCTACACAATGTAGCTTTAATATAATTTGAACAGGTGAGTTCTATATAAATTCAGCCTCAGTACAGTTGTCATGAACGGGGAAATTAGCTATAGAGACCAAAACTGTTTTTTGTACCAGGCTGTAAACATGTTTATTTCTGCTGTGAAGTTGGACATTTGAACATGGGGACTTATGGAGACTGACTCGTTCTGTAAACAGCCTCAAGTGGACGTTTGAGGAAGTGCACTGAACTTTTTTTTGGCACTTTTGTGTTGCTTCACTTCACAGCCACATAGCTTGACGCTTGGTAGCGACCGACGTTGCTTCATATGAGCTGCTACCCAGGTATCACATGGAAGGAGTGGTCCTCTAGAAAGTATGCGAGACAGACAGTGCAGCATCTCTTGGCTCCGCGCCCATCAGCTTCGCCCTGTTCTCAGTGCGCAGGCTGTGAATTCCTCCGTCTCCCCACTGGGACAAATGGCGGGGATGAAAACGGGACTGTACTGACAGTAGAGGAGAAGTGACAGTGTGTGTAGACGGGGCTGAGGTGTGTGTGTGTGTGTGTGTGTGTGTGTGTGTGTGTGTGTGTGTGTGTGTGTGTGTGTGTGGAGGTTCAGTCAACACAGAGACACCGAAGACTTGAAACTGTGTATGAGCTGCGCATACCACAGGATGGTTATTACAGGCAGGAATCCTGACAGTCCTCAGTGTGTGTGTGTGTGTGTGTGTGTTTGTGTGTGTGTGTGCATTTAAGCTATTTTCGCACATGCAGGTTTAGGCAGCAATTGGCCATGACACTACAACTCCCCCTCTTACAAAACTCTCCCAGTGTGAGTGAGTGTTAGTGTGAGTGTGTGTGCGGCCTCATTTCTTGTTGTATGAACAGAAACTGCAGCACATACCACAAGAAAATGCCTGCCAGCGTGCAGGGTTTACACAGCAGCCAGCCGCAGCCCTTTGTCATTGTCAACGAGGGTGATTTACAGGAGAAACCCAAGACTTGAAGCAACAAAAGAGAAAAGGGAGAGAGAGAGACGAGGGGCCGTCAGTGCAGTGCAGCTAACCGGACCTGTAATTTAAAAAAAAAAAAAAAAAAAAAGACAGCTCGGGGTGATGCTCAAAGACGGGTGGTTGTCTGGTTTCCATGGTGGGACGGGTTCACCGCGTTCACCTGCTGTGCTGCAAGCCCGTAAAGTCTGACCTTTTGCAGTTCAACAAGTCCATGCGTCCGTGCTCCAACGTCTGCCCGATCGCTTCCCGTGTCAAAACACCCACGGACCCAATCCCCAAAATCTGCACACCTCGCTGTCAGCCGTGCATCAACCAAACCTCTCCTCTCCAGTGTTTATCAGCCGCTTTATGCAACAGTGCAGCGGGGTCATTTGTGAGAAGCACCTTGAACTCATATCTACAGTTTGCCAGGGTTGCGTCATGTTGTCCCTTGTGGCCTGCCTGTCTGTCTGTCTGTCTCTGGCAGCGAGGTGGAGGAGGGCCGAACAGGTGATTTGTGCTCAACACTATTGCTGGACAGCTGTGTTTACACAGCGGCTGATAGACACCATTTTTTATTGGGGTGGTGGGGGGGCACAATCCACTGCAGGAGGTTGAGCTGCTTATTCATTACCGGCCAATCAGGAATCAAGCACAACTTTTGGGACTATTTTTCTCCCCCTCTCTCTTCGCGGGGATCAATTCCTGATGTAATAATGCTGTGTCAGCAGCAGGCAAAGTAAACAAGACAGGGGGGAGGGAGGGAGGGAGGCAGGGTGGTGTTTGAGGAGCTTGAGGCCCACGGTGAGACGTCTGGAGGACGACTGGGTGCAAATATCTTGACCTAACACCAGTATGATAAGGACTGGTGGATGGGGAGGGGGGAAGAAGCTCCACCACCAGTGTGCAGCTTAAAGGCGCATGTTTACACACACACACACACACACACACACACACACACACACACCACAACAACTTTTTTTAAAGTGTCAAAAAACGGAACTTTTTTAACTGTGATGGTTTATAAACGTGATCCAAACATGTCCTGATCTGCAGTGCCACGTTTCTCTCCCTCTCCCTCGTTGCAGCAGCAGCAGCAGCTTCATACAGTATTGAGTGTGAGTGAGTGTATGTGTGAATGCATGCATAAGTGCATAAGTGCATAGGAGAGAGTGTGTGTGTGTGACTTACTTTTGCACTGCAGGTCCACCATGGCCTGGTACCACTCGTCCTGATCCGCCTCGTTCTCCGCCGCGATGGCGAAACTCTCAGCCCGGGTGTACAGCACGATCATGTGCTTGTTTTTGGAGTCGGCTCTCTTGTTGATGTTGAAGCACGTCTCCAGAGCCACGGCTTTCTTCGGGACGGGGGCCTTGCCGCGGAATTTCTTCTCGCTCTCGTAGTACTCCAGACGGGCCGGGCCACGCTCCGAAGCGGCGCGGAGCACGAAGTACCGCCGGTGCATGGACTTCTGTTTGCGGAGGTAGCCGCTCTTCCGCACGTCCTCCACCGTGCAGCTCTGGTGCTGTTCAACCGCTTGAGTCTCCATGATTAAAAACTAAAATAAAACAAAAGAAAACTCGACTTCTTTTAATTGCTCTTGTTGTATCTCTGCAAGTTTTTTATAATTCAAACATCCCCCGGCTCCGCTCCCCTCCCTCTCTCCCACATCAACGCAGGCATGTGAGAGCGGAGGCAGGGGTCGGTTTGGGTTGCAGCTACCGGAGGTTAAAACGTGAACCAGTTCGCGGCTGCAGCTTTGCTTAACTCCCCCGTCTCCTTCTCCTTCTCCTTCCTCTTCCTCTTGTTGTTTTGGGTTGTTTCCCCCCTCCAGACAGCGCTAACTTCCAAGTTTTCCAAGCGGCACACGGGCGAGCACATGCGGTGCAGCTCGGCGCGGAGCTCCCCCTACTCTCCACTACTACAACTACCGCTGCGATACGACGCTTTGCGAGCGCTGTCTGAGCGGTTTAATCCAATTTACTGCACATCACAGAGTACAGAGGCCCGTCCCGCTGTCTGTCCGTCTGTCCTCTGGCTGTCTGTCCCCCCACCCCTGCCCTCCTGCTCGGCTGCTGTAACGTGGAGCGGAGCGGAGCAGGACTGTCACTCCGCCGTACTAGTACTCTGGAACATCGGTGCGTTCACGGACACAGCCCGAGCTCGGAGGGCGGAGTTAGCGCACATTTTTGTGTGCATTCCTGCGTTCTCCAGCAATATTTGATGATGGGTAGAGGCTGACTTTATATTTTATGCATGCATACCATTATTTACGTCTCGCTTAGACATGATTACACCATGCAGTCACTCCTCCTCTCCTGTGTTAATATAAAGATACATATGTGCATGATACACATCTGTATACTTGAAAGATGTATGTAAACTTTTTGATTTTATTTATATCTCAGATTTTTTTGGATTATATTTTATTATTTATGAGCATTTTTATTATCCATCTTGTAAATTTCTGTGGTGTGGGATCAATTATATTTATTATTTATGAGCATTTTTATTATCCATCTTGTAAATTTCTGTGGTGTGGGATCAATAAAGTCTATCTGTCTTATGGTACATGCATTAATAGTGTTTGTTATATCTTTACAAGATAAGTGCAAGTCCAGCTGATGATGTTTGTGTTGTATATGATATCTATGTTATTAACAGGAGGTTTAATACATGTTTACATGTTTGTACGTGCGTAATTTGGCGAAACACCACTTTATTTTTTAGGATTATGGACCATGTAAAAACAATTAAGTTTATTACCAACAGGGCAGACTTACAAGATGTTAATATTTTATTTATTTCCTGTGAATTCACTGAATTATGTTTGATTCAATGATCACTTCAAATCTATATCTAGTAATAATAATAATAATAACAATAATAATGACAACAATAATAATAATAATAATAATAAATAGTATTTAGTAAGGACTATTGGATTATCTTTACACATGTAAGTTTACAAGTCATGTCTGTGGTTTCCTCTGCTGCTTATATAACGTGAATTTGCCCACTTATTGCATTCTTATTGCATCCTGGCGGTTTGTGAGCTTCAAAACAAACGTAATTTCCCACATCCCTTGAACGCAGCATCAGTTCCCGTGTGTGTATGGAGTAATATTTCAGTGTTGGCGCTTGTTTGAGTCCATCCTGTTCTATTTATTGGAAAAATCCCCCTCTGTGCTGCATTAATGTGTCAATATTTTCACTTTTAGAGCACAAATCTAAACGGGTGGACACCAAACGCAGCAGGAGGTTCACACGAAGAACATGAACTCGTTAGATCCTGTGGGAGAACAGTCGTTTTTATTGTGATTATTGATGCACAAACAGAAACTGCCTGTATGTTCAGTGATTTTGATCTGTTCCGACTGTCTGGCTGAGCAGTGGAGTCACCATCACTCAGTGGTGCATGGCTGTAATAAATCCCACTGGATAATGCATGATTAATCATTAATATGCACGGATTTTGCTCTGAATTTAAAATGACGCCGAATAATTCAAAAGGCTCCAATAATAGTCAGTCTGATAGCGGTAACAGGGTTTCTATCTTTGTACTGTATGCAGTAACTGTTATGTAATATGCATCCATAAGTAACCTTGCAGCACGAGGTCAGAGAAAAGTGGATACCAGGCGCCCCCTGCTGTTTGAAGACATCGCTACAGCGTTTAAAAACAAACTTCTGTCACACAGAATATAATCTGTATTTTGGTTTATGTGCTTTTGTGTCATTTATAATGTAAATGTTGCATTAGCAGAAAGTTGATATAACATTTTAAATATGCGTCTGCAGGAATGGCGGACTCCGCCACTAACAAAGGAAACTAGTATATACTGAGCTGATTTCTGCAAAAATCATACAGTTTGTGAGGTTAAACTTTAGGAAGCATTTAATTTAGATATTGATTTTGCAAGATTTAAAGCATGTATGGCAGTACAGTGGTACAGTGGTTAGCTGTTGCCTCACAGTAAGAAGGTTCCCAGTTCGAACCTTCTCTCTGGGTACTCCGGCTTCCTCCCCCAGCCCAGACATCTATTTAATAGGTTAATTGGTGACTCTAAATAGAGTGTTTGTCTGTGTGCCCTGTGATGAACTGGTGGCTTGTCCAGTGTGTACACTGGGGATAGGCTCCAGCCCCACCGTGACCGTGTGTAACATTTAAGGTGATCTATTGGCAGAAATCAAATAGAATATTCAAAACTATGTTTTCATTAATGTATAATGACCCGAAAATAACAATCAAAATGTTTTGTGACCTTAGAATGAGGCTTTAATATCTACAGAGGAAGCAGGTCCTCTTCTACGGAGTCTGCCATGTTGGCTCCACTTTGTTTCTACCGCGGCCCAGAAGGGACAAACCTTCTACAAACACCGGCTCTAACGAGGACCTTTAGTGTTTTGCATGAGTTTCACAGCCACTGTCAGTTCTCCTTCATGCAATGCAGTTGCCACCTCGCCACTAGATGCCACAAAATTACACACACTGGACCTTTAATTTGCCTCGAAATAGGTGTGAATGTGAGCGTCCAGGGTGTACCCCGCCTCTCGCCCAGTGCTAGCTGGGATAGGCTCCAGCCCCACCGAGAACCTGATGATGTTAAGTGGTTATGGAGATTAATTAAGCACATTTACACATAAATAAACACCCAGAGTCAAACTGTCATAAGAAGCAACAAACTGATTTTATGAACATGAATACTTGTCATTACAAAGACGTCGTTACATGAATCTCTCCTTTGTTTTTTTTAATGTTTTGGCAAAATAATAAAACTTCGCCTCCGTGTCAAACTGAAAACAAATCAAATTAAAAAAAAAAAAAACAAAAGAAAAAAACATTTTGGTCCGATACATGAAGCGATGATGTTTTTATACACATTTTATGTTAACGTTATTCTGAAATTGCTTTTACATTCAGTAGCATCTCCTTTTAGCCCTCTAAGCGCATGCAGCCTTGGAGTGGGAAAAAAAAAAAAAATTCATCCTTCAGAAGAAAATCTGACAAGAAAAAAAAAAAATAAGTGATGAATGCAAAACATGTTCCACACACACCCACTACAGAGGAAAGCCCGTCTTTATCTTCATCGATGCTAATTCACATGCATCAGGAGGCTGTTAAGGCTGTTATAACCGTCTGTAGACACTGAGTCTCAACTGGCTTTTCCTTTCGGACGACTGAGACGACGACGACGCTGACGTATTTACCGACGGGCGCTCGGGTTGGGTTGTTTTTTTTCCACACTTTTAAGCAGGAGATGAAAGCAAAATAGCAGCAGCAGCAGCGACATATACCGTGTCATATACCGTATATGTGTGTGTGTTTCTGCAAAAATCATAGAGGCATCGTTTACTCGTGACTCCCACAGAGCCCTGAGGTGGCGGCTACTGGCACACAAACACCTTTTGACATACTGACAGCAGGGTAGGTGGTGGTAGGTGGTGGGTGGGTGGTTGGGGATTTGTGGGGCACGCTCATACATACATAAATTTCATAATTACATTCACGCATTTCTTTTTTTTTTTTTTTTTCCTCCACAAACACATAAACACAGACAGAGTAGAGAGAGAGAGAGAGGAGGGAGGAGGTGGAGGTCCAACGCCTCCCACAGAGGGTGAAAATACTCCAAAGGTTCACTTCACTCCCTCGGTTCCCAGAGATGGATGGGTGGGTGACGCAAAGTGGTGGGATCAGATGAAAGGGTTTCGCGACGTCCCTCGACTGGGGTAAACATTGCCCTGAAAGACAAAGAGAGGCAGGGTGAGAGCGACGTCCTGCGGAGAGAGAAAACTCTTACGCCCCCCTGAGCACGCTCACCGTAAACGGGTTCACCGACATCGGCCGAGGGACTTTGGGCTGAGAGTCAGACGCGGGGAAGGAAGCAAAACCTGCAACACGCATACAACGTGACAAGGGTAAAAAAAACATGTTCAGCGGTGTGAACCGAAACCAGAAACCACAGACGGGAACACGAGCCGGAGCAGCAGCGGCAACAGCTCGACACGGAGCGTGTGAATTGGTATTCCTGAGCTGTTGCGAGTGGTCACTGTTGAAATAATGAGACATTTGAAGTGTGTTGGTGCCTCACAGCTCCTCAGGTTGATCTGCAGCCAGCGCACATACAGTACAGGTCACACTGACAGCCACAGCTACAGTACGTGTGCAAAATGACAAAATAACAACTAATAAAATTGATCTTCTGTCAACTGACTAATCAATTAACCGCCTAATCCTTTCAGCGATATTCTGAACTATTGCGGAAACACACGAAGTTACATATTTAAGTTCCCTAAATATTATATTGACTTATAATGGATGAATGAAATAATTTTAAAAAAGACTTTACCGTTGGCTTCCTGGTTGCTTGCTGACTCATGAGGAAATGCATTCTGGTTGGTGGCTGCTGGGAAGGAGGCAGACGGAGGGAAAACAGACGTGGGCGAGGTGACAAACGCACCGGAATCACCTGGAGGGAAGACACGCAGTGCAAACAGTGAGATCAGGTACAACACGTGATTCAGTACTAAGCAGATAGATACAGACTTCATGGTCCGTACAAGAAAACCTGTTGTCAGTCTACAAGAAAACTGAGATAGTGTTTGGCTCGTGTACTTCAGGTAAATGCTGTAACCTGGAGAGTGTTTTAATCAACGCACAGCAGCTCAGCAGAGCATTAAAGAAAATCCTGGAACTCAACAAAACTGAAGAATGAAGCCTCTGATAATAAGACATGATGAAGATTTGCTGGAGTTCAAATGGAGTCTCTGAAGGAAACGAATGAAGCTGCTTATAAACTCAGCTCAGCTAAATAAACTCAACGAGAACTCTATTTCCAGGAAGTCCAAATGTCCTAGGAAATTCTTATAAAATCACATTTCCCTTTGTGCTCTTCACTATTTCATTTTCTGCCTGTACTCAGAGACATTATCCACTTTGTTTCACTGTTCAAGTACGTTTTATTCACCTCTAGGAAAGTAAGTAACATCTCACATGGCTCTAACGTTTTGTCATTTTGTGCATAATTTCTTGTTTTAGATCTATTTTTGACTGGAGACCATAGAGGCGGAGAAAGGATGACACACAGCAAAACGTTAAGGACGTTTAGCCTTGATACGTCTTTAAATCCTTAATCATAGTTAAAATGTATTATAAAAAGAGAAAAAGAAGAAAAAGAGATTAGGGCTGCAACTAATATATAGAATAATAACCAATTTATTTATTTATTATTTCTTAAATTAATCGTTGACCTACGAAATGTCAAAATATAGTGAAAAATGTCAGCTACAAGATACAAGCAAATCTTCAAGTGAAAGGCTGAAACTAGTAAATATTTGCTGCATTAAGCAACTGAAATAATCAATCTATCATCAAATACATTCTTCCCATTTAACTGTCTTAAATCAACAAAGTTAAGCAACTAAATGAAATATAAAGCTACAGCGAGATCTTGTGGAGACTTTTTTGTGGATAGAATACACTTTGTTTTATGAATAATAACATTTCTGCAAAGTAATCCAAGAAGCTCTTCATCATCATGTCTTCAGGGGTCAGAGGTCATGCGCAGTGACCTCTTCCCATCTAAAAAAAGAAAAAGTCTGCAGAAGGAAGCCTGCCGGACCCTGAACATGAGTCTCACCTCCTGATGCGTTGCTGAAGGGGTTACTGGGGGAGAGGGCGACGGGCTGCTGGGAGCCGGAGCTGGAGCTGAATGGGTTGGGGAAATCTGAGACACAGAGACAGAAAGAGAGGAGGAGGGGGATCACTCACAGTATGTGGTGGTACATTCCTGTCTATTCGTAAACTGCTCTGAGTTGCACACATGCATCCTAATTAAGGGGCGCTGCCGGACGGCTTCAAAGATGAAAGAGCCGAATGTAAATACAGCGCAGGTTAGCTGGAGGGATCAATGCAGTTCGTGCTCGGCGCTTACTTGCAAAGGTTTGGGAGCTGGAGACTGTATCGACACCGGGGGAGCTGAGGAAAAAGTAGAAAAAAACAGAGGTTCGATGAGAGTATGACATTTAAAAAAGGCCTCCACGTGCA
The DNA here is from genome assembly GCA_028641955.1 of Protonibea diacanthus. Classification (NCBI taxonomy): domain Eukaryota; kingdom Metazoa; phylum Chordata; class Actinopteri; family Sciaenidae; genus Protonibea; species Protonibea diacanthus. The sequence goes on from CM053998.1 coordinate 7,611,453, forward strand.
GGAAATTTGAAAAAAAAAACCTGTCACGTTAAAACTAAATCTGACCTGGCAGGAGTAGAGCTGGACGAGAGCCTGCTGCCGAAGATGGTGCTGTACTGCGGAGGGCCGCCAGGTGGAGCTGCAAACAAGCGTTTCCCAAACAATGTAACCTCGGGGGCCTCTAATGAGGTGCTAATTTAAGAGATCAAGTGTTGCAACTGTCTCGAAATGTGAGGATCGCAGTTCAAACAGTTGATCAGAAGCGTGTAAGTCATCGGAGAACAAAAGCATTACAAATCCCCTGAATAAAATACCGTCTCTGTGTTCAGCTTGATATGAATCAAACCGAGCCGGGGCAGAAAATCAATAACCTCATTACTCTGCCAGGCAGGGGAGGCCGCGCTGAAGGTGGAGGACAACAAAGCTTCGTGTAGAAAGCTCGAGGGTTTCTTCTTCTCACGCGAGTCCTGTGCGTTAAAAAACCGCTGCCTCGTTTACGTGGCTGATTTTTTGTAGAAAAAAAAACTTATCAACAGGGTCCTATGAATCAGAGTGTAACAGATGATCTGGAGCAAACACAATGAGCATAATTCAGCTGCTAAAAGCCTTAGTGTTCACAGTGAGGATGTTATGCAACCCAGTTGAGCTGGCCGTGACAATCTGCGTCACACTCTATCTATTACCTCGTGCTGGAAGAAACACTCAAGTCCTTTACTGCAGTAAAAGTGTCAGTTCAACAACGTAAAAATACAACTTTTTCTGAGACTTGTTGGATTCTTTCCCCCCCAATTCTGGGAGTCAAACAACAAAATGAAACCATCTCAGAAGTTTGGGCAAGTGATCTCTCTTTAAAGATCCTTTTTTTGGGGGTTTTATTTGACAGAGATTGCTGAAGAGTAACAGGAAAGCGTGGATTGAGAGAGACACAGGTCGGACCCTGGACTCTTGGGGTGCACTCTCCGCCAACTGAGCTAACCGGTGCCCCAGGTGGTACGAAAAGCTCATCTGAAACGTGACGACGGGCCCCCAACTGGACAGCCTTTTTCATGAGGAGGTCACAGGCCAAGAAGGTTGGGATTCATTGGTTTAATCTTTACCAATGTTTTGTATTTTATAAACAGAGAAAGTCCAGTTTGTTTCTAACTTCTTAATCTGAAGGTATCTTTCATCCAGATGTGGTAGAGTACAAAAGTACAACATTTAGAGTACTGGAGTTGAAGTATAAAGTGGCAGAAAATAGAGACACTCAAGTAAAGTGCAATACTCAGAACATTCCAGGCATCAGACTCGAATATTTCCCACCTGTGGTCGATGACGTGTCAGAAAAGACGCTGTCCAGCTGCAATACCGCAGCGTATCTGTCCTGAGCGTTGGAGCCGCCAACTGCCGCCGTCGTCGTCTGGCCGACACTTCCAGGCTGCTGCTGATGCTGCTGGGACAGAGACTGGGGCAGAGGCTGCGCCTGGGGATGGTTCAGACCTCCAAAGTCGACGCTGAGAGATTTGGGGAAGGCCCTGAAGGGCCCCGTGGCCCCCGAGGCCGATATTGTACGACCTGAGAGCGAGAAAACCAGACCGAGCTTCAGCGTAAATTCATGCGTGGTTCACAAAACCTTACTAATCAACTAATACGAGTGGTTTTTAAAAGAGTTTGCCCAGTTGTCATGGAAATTATTTTATAAGCAATGGTGAACTCCATCTGCCGGTGAAGGTCATGATCAAAAGCTCTAGAACAGCTACTAAAGGGAACTTGAGGTGAGATTTTTCTGTCAGCTGCCGGTGAAGGCGAAGAAAGAATAAAGAATAAAACACAAACCACTCATTCAGTAGCTGTTCTGGGGCTTTTGATCATTTCCCACCATCTTCATCAACTCCATCTGCTGAAGAAGATCATGGGATACGGCCGAAAGCGCCAGAACAGCTACAAAACTGACCAACAATCTCACCCCAAGTGATGATGTTTTCTCAGCTGCTGTTTTAAAGGTCAAGAATTAACTCTTAAGGACGTCAAGAGGAGAAAACAGTCTCCCCTACAAGGTCCATTTAGTAGCAGTTCTTGAGGTTTCAATCATATCGCTTGATCTTCCTCAGCAGAAGTTGAGTGAGCGCGGTTCTTTTTCTTCTTCTCGTCCACGTTGGTTTAAAAGCTGAAGTTCAGTGTTCATTCCTGACCCGACCCTTTAGGAGCTTTTTATAACCTCAGTTTTCAAAGCCGCCGTGGACGAGAAGTCCTTTAAGTTCCTCAAAAGCTCCGGAAATCTGAACATCTACGTGTCCGTAACAGTGACGAATCTGCGGAAGATCATGTGATATGATCAAAAACTACTAAATGGACCTTGAAGGGAGACTGACACCGAAATAGAGTGCTTGAATCTGATTTTACGCTACCAAATATTAATATACACCAACGCAGAAATCACATTATTATTCATACAAGCAAATAGAACTAAAAGAGTCATCCGTTTTAAGCTAGACAACATAAAATGACTCATAGACTTCAGTCTACCTCATGCAGTTTTAACACTTTCATGCCACGCGTCTCATCAGATGCAGGATTAGTTTGACATACTGAGCAGCACGTAGCTTCGTCGTGGTTAAGCATTAACAAAAACAAACAAAAAAAAAAAAAAAAACAAGTACAAATCGAAGGGCACGGTAGCGAGCCAGAAAATTCTTGGATAGTTTTCAAAAGCACCAACCAAAAAAAAAAAAAAAATACAATTGTTAGACAGCAACAAAGGCAGGAAACACTATGATTAGCATCTTTGCAGGTAGCAAGCTGTCCACAAACATTGGCCACAAAGCATGCCAGTGTCAGCCAAAACTATTAGCACGGAGATACGAATGAAAATGAGTATTGTGTCTTGTTTTATATATATATATAATTTGTTTTCAGCTGAGGAGTCTCTGACAGAGACCAGACCAGCGTTAGTTTATCTGAAGTCAGGCTGCATGTTTTTAGGATGTGATCACACACTACTGCGGGGCTTGAAATAGGGCCCGCACATACCTGAACTATCTAGAATACTTGTTTGGGATGTTAATGTGTATCGTGGGATTACAGCTGCGCCCTACATAGTTCTTAAGTGCTCCAACGCCAACGTGGTGCGAAATATCAGCGGCCCTCTGCTGACGGGTGCAGCAGCAGAAAGCAGCAGCTACATCCTAAAAATAGCATTACTTTAAACTTGTTCTTTTTCCTCTGAGGGGGAACAGTGTGTGTATGTGTGCGTCTCTCTCCTTGACCCCCTCCCAGCCTTCAGATCTGGGCTTTGAAGTGGAGAAACCTGACTGACGAGGAAAAATATCGACCCCGATTGCAGCATGTGACACTGGCCAACCGTGACTCGGATGGTTAAGTGAATATAGAGCGCCGTGTCTTCTCTCAAAGTGCCCCTAAAAGAAAAGCCCAATTCACATGCACGTTAGGCGAAGTCAGCGCCAGCGCGGCACGCAGGTCGGCCGTTCTAATGTGAATGATACAGCGTGGAAGAGCTTATTGATCTCAGCCATTCAGCACACACTCAGATGCATCGGCTGGTGCCGCGTCTTACCTAAAGTGAAGTGGTTTTTGAAAGAGCTACTGGCTACGAGGTCGGGGGGAGGGGGGAGGAGAGAGGAGGGTGAGGTAAGACAGACAGAGACAGAAAAGAAAGAGGGATTAAGGGGTGGATAAAAAAGAGAGGAGAAAGTGTCACTGACGTCACGTGAAACTGCTGCCGTCAGAGGCCAGCTTGCGATTCAATGAAAATGCAAACCCAGTGTGCTAAGATGAGGACATGGAGCCATTTAAAACCCGCATGATATGATAAAAATGAAAATTACGACTGCAAGCGAAGTAGTTCCCTGTCTTTGTCCTTCCCAAAGTGACACTTGGAGCCAACAGTGACGAGAGGACGAGTGACAATCAGTGAAAATATTCACATTCTGGACACAACACACTGACACTATGCGCTGCCAAGCCTACTGGCTCCTTTTGAAGGCATAAATCCTTTTACACAGGTCACAAATATATAGTTTAAGTTAAAAAAAAAAGGCTAAATAATTTCCTGAAACAGCTGGGGACTGTAGTTTTTAGCAAATGTCACACCAACGGGGGGAAATCGTGCTTTTTTTGAGGGGACTATTTTCAGCGGTGGATGAATACACATTTGGTGATCTTCTGAATATTTACAACAGCAGGCTGGTGTATAGGGAATTGGGTCAAAATGTACTAGGTTGTGTTCATTATTGAGGTCAAGATCGGATGGAAAATGGCGAGGTGTCAGTGGGGGGACACACCTGAGGGCCGTGGGAGGGCGGGGAAGGAGGGGGCGTGGCTCTGAGCTCCCAGCGCCGATGACAGCGAGCCTGGCCTCTGTCTTTCTATCCCACACAGGGTGGGATCTATAACAGAAAAAGCACAAACAGGTGAAGGGATCGATCACTCCCGGTTCAAAAATATCAACTCCTCTGATAAAAGATCGACCTCCGACCTTTCAGAGGAGGGTCTCTGAAGCTTTGGGAGCGCGACGGCCGGGCGGTAAACACGTCCGTCCGCATGTCGGCAGGCGAGATCGCAGGAGCTCGATCCCATGACGGCAGCTGGGACTGAGACTGCGAGACAGGAGATAGAAAAGAAAGAGAAAGAAGCAGATGGGAGGCATAAAGAGAGACACAAAGGCAGAAGATGTGAGTCTCTTTCATGCTTTCTCAATAATTCATAAGCAGCAGCTTTGATGTGGAGGCTACCTGGACCTCTCGCTGTCTGACCCATCAGTCTTTGTCTCTCTGCTGCAGTGTGGAAGTGAATTCAGGTCGTTTTTTTCACTTTCTACGCTCTTCTTCTTTTTTTCGAAACTCTTTGAAACTGCTCGTCTCCCCTCTCACTTCCTCTTTTAATACCACACCCACCCACTTTCCTCTTGCTCTTAGCTTTGTGTTCATTACTTTCTCAGTCCATTACATGCACAATTAGGGCACATTAAGCTCTCTCACCAGTGGCCTTGCGGACCTGGAGTTGGGGGGCAGGTTATGAGAGGGGGCCTGGCTCGCTAAGGGACCATGGGAAGGGGGCACGGCCTGGACTCCTGGGCTCCACGGACCCTCGACATCCCTCCGGTTCTTACTTTTGGAAAAATGCCTGAAAGAGACGGGTTGTTTAGTACTTTTAAAACGAGACTGTGTGACTTACTGGCCCTATTAAATTATAAGGCTTGACATTAACTAATGAAAGGCAAAGAACATTCACAGGGCTCGAAACTAACTCCGAAACAATGACCACTCTTTTATTCCCACCATGAAAGCAGCTCTTATCCTTGAGTAGGCGTCCTTATTTCAAACAGTGTAGGTCTAAATTTGGACCGTCGTTGTTTGGATCTAATTTTGCCCCGTTGTGCCCATTCAAGCAAAAATGAGCCATGCTAGCGACTCTGTGAAGCTCTACTGAGACACGCCACTGCTATGAGCTAAATGCTAACGTGCTAACATGCTGTACACAATGTAATAATAATTGTGATTTGTATCCTACGCACAGTGTGACTGAAGGGGGCTTTACTTCAAGCTGTAAAGCCATTTGACACACAACTATGGCAATGCTAACACTGATGTTTAGCAGATGCAACGTTCAGCATCTTAGCTTAGCATATTAGCATGCTAACATATGCTCATTAAAACTAACTAGTACAGTATAGCTGAGGATGAAGTCATTAGTCATTCTTAAAATGACAATGTTAACATGTTGATGCAGGTATAATGTTCACCGTCATTGTCAACTTCTGCTAATTAGCATTACAGACAAACTACAGTTGAAACTAAGACATATTAATCATAAAACATGACCGGATGATGACACTAGATCAAAGTCTGGGAGTCGTCAATGTTTTTAAGGTTCATCCTGAGAGGAACATGAACGTCTGTACACAAAATCAGTCCAATAGCTGTCGAGACAGTTCACTAAAAACAAAAATGCCAACTTCACGGTGGCACTAGAAGACAAGTCAGGATATCACCAAAGTCATAGGGGTTCATTCTCTGGGGAGCATGAATGTTTGTACAATGGAGATATTTCAGTCTGGACCAAAGCAGTGGATCAACAGGTGGACATTACCATTACCAACTAGAAGCTACTAGTTCCTGCTCTTCTTCATCTTATATCATAGTTAACTAAATATTTTGGGGGTTTGGAGTTGAAGAACAAATAATTTTGAATACATCAAGTTGTGTTCCGTCAACTCGTGATGGCCATTTTTCACTATTTCCTGACATTTTATATCATAGAATGATATGCTGCAGATGCTCACCACTTTTTCTTCTCATATTTGTCCTGCAGGAACTCTTTGAACTTCTGAGAGTCCTTCATGTCGGAGCAGCCGTCCGTCTTTGGGTCAAACACACACAGCCAAGTCCTCCTGCCAACCTGAACACACACACACACACAAGCACACACACTCGTTTTGCCAGACAAATGTAAACATTTGTGACATTTTGGCAGGTCATGCAGCGGCAGAGCAGAACAGTGTCTGACGGTGATCTCTGCTCGTTTATTCTTGGAGAGAAAAAACACAAACAGATTTTCTCATCAGTGATTCGTGTCCGGTTGCGGGAGTCAGAGTGCTGCAGATATTAAAGCCTGTGAATCATGACTGAGTGGATCACTCTTCGGAGGATGATGTGGAGAATAAGCTGGGTGGCACACACCTCGGCCTCTTTTCACATTACACTTGATTCGCACACACACACATTCAGGCCAACAGAGAGCTGATAAAAAACAGCCAGTACTCATCTTGATAGCCTGAAACACTTCACCTGAGTGCTGCCTACGATCAGTGATTCCCAAAATGAGAGCTGTTACTGGATATGTTTAATAAAGTTCTACCACATAAAGGAAGGATTACATTTTTATATCTATGGTCTAACGCAACAAAGCAGAAGAAACGAGCAATAAACATCAAATTTTCCATCTTAAAAACGCCACAGGTAAGAGTGGTGCAGCTCAGGTTTGTCGGTTGTCATAGCAACGCAAGTGGTAGATCATTTGATGCTGGATTTTTGTGACTATTTTGACAAAGAAATTAATTGTTTAAATGATACCAACTTCTCAGCTGCTGTTTCTTCTTCCTCTCATGTCACAAATATCCGAATACTTTGGAATTTTAGACCATTATTTTACCAAAGTCTGACATCTCATACACCTGAACCGAGAACTTGTTGCAGCTTTAATCTTCTAATAATCTATTTATCATATAAACATGCCACATTTTTGATAAGGATACCGTTACATTTGTTTTTAGTGAACTGAGCGGGAACATTTTGCAGTTATGAAGCAATGCAACGGTTTTGAAAAAGTTTGGGAACCATTGGCCTAAACACACACACACACACACACACACACACACACACACACATATATATATATATATACACACACACAGGAAATAGATGGTGGTTTGGGTGGGACACACATTGCCCGGCCCTTTTGTTTCTTGGCACCACGTGAGCTGGGCTCAGTAGCATTCTTCCCCCAAAAAAAGCACGACCACAAAGACTGGTCCGACTGGTCGCCCGCCCGTCAGGGACATTTCATAAGAAAACGACAGAAGACTTCAGCTCCTCGGACAACCTTACGCAAGGAGGAAAAAAAAAATGCCTTTTTTCTGTCTCTGCAAAACAAACTACAGGTGAGCGTCACTCACCTCGTTGCCATGGTTTTGGAGGAATTCCACTTCCTGTTGGGAGAAGGTTGTCATGGAGATAGACTTGACTCTGTGGGGAGGGTTGAGGCCTCTCCTGGGACACACACAGAGAGGAGAGATGGAGGGAGGAATTTTGGGAGGTAAATATAAATTCTGAAATCTAAAAGACGTGTCGTCAATCCTCGCCTCTGAGACAGGACATGGTGGACAGAGCAGACAGCATGTGACTGTGAGGACTGGTGTGAAATAGGTGCCACACACACACACACACACACACATACACACACACATACACACACCCACAAACATATGCTTTAACCAGAGCCTCTTGATTTTCTCCATGCTGGTGGAGGTGGAGGTGGAGGAACAAAGTGGGCCACTGCTGTACATGTGCAAGATTGCGCAATAAAGTGCTGAAACCGTCTTCCTGGAGAGTGTTGGGACTAGGCTGAACATGCAGAACAAAATGTGACAGCACACACACACACACACACACACATACACGCACCCACACTGGAGAGGAGCCTAGAGAGAGAGAGAGAGAGAGAGAGAGAGAGAGCGAAAGGGGGGAGAGAGAGGTAGTGTCAAACCTGCACCATGACGAAATGAACCGTAACTCAGAGCTGGAAAATGACCAACTAGCGGTCTGTCGTTAATGAAGCTGTTGGAAGAGACGCACGACAGAGAAAGAGAGAGAGACGTGGACACTGCGTAAATTAATTTATGCGCACAACCTCGGCTGTTGCACCGCAAAAACCAAATACTCCCCCCTGAAATATAGAAAATAATACAAATCAGGCTATGGGTGGTGCATGGTGCAATCTCAGGCCTGCCACTTCTTTTTTTTTTTTACTCCACAGCTCTGTCAGTATGTGTTTGTCCTCACACTGATGTAAATAAACCCTGGAGCAGGAGGAGGAGGAGGAGGAGGAGGAGGCGCGGCGGTGGTTTTTTTTATTTATTTATTTATTTATTATTATTATTTTTTTTACTCACAGCATTCCGGAGCACGACGTGCAGACGAAGCTGCCCACCGTGATGTCGGTGTAAGTCACCCCGGGCTGGTTACACTCGAAGCAGTGTTTGTTTACTCCAGACTGGGCCAGCTCCCGGACCTTGCGGGCGCAGATCTCCTGGTTGTCCCGGTGCTTTCGGTTCGACATTTTATCCCCTCTCCCTCCCCCCCCTTCCCCGGTGCCTGAGTTGACAGGCTCGGTGTGAAGCCGGTAGAGAGAGAAAAAAAAAAAATCCCCCCCCCTTTCCAGTTGACTACACGGAGCACTTCACGCCCCGCATTGTGGATACGCGTTTATGCGGCTTCACCCTCAATGCGAGACTGTACGCGGAGGAGAGTGGCGCGTCAAGTTGCGCGCAGAGAGCCGCAGGTACGCCGGAAACACTACAGGTTTCCCCTTCAAAGTAAGAGCGGATAACAGGTGGCGCTTTAGATAACAGTTAATTTGACATGTAGGTCGCCTGTTTCTTTAAAAAAAAAAAAAAAAAGTGCTCCAATATAACCACTGGTTACCTCATCAAATTGTTAGTAGGTCAAGGTATTTTCCAGTATCTCTGTGATTCAGCTCTTTTCACACTACTTTGACGTGAAGAGAGAGAGAAAAAATGATAAATGTCAAAATCTGGGGGGATATTTGATGTTTTCTTTAAAGGTTGAGCTGAAGTTGAACATAAAATCTACTTAGCAGCTGCTTTTTTGAGCTTTTTATTGGAGTTTGTCCAGTTGTCATGGAGATGTAGTTCAAAATTTCCACATTATATTTCTCATCCATGTTATGGATTAAAAGTCTCATCTGCGGAGGAAGATCATGTCATAGGACCCGAAAGCTTCACCACAGGCACTGCTGGACCTTGTATTTATTTATTTATGTGTTAACTGAAACATGTTTTTCAGTAGGTCCTGTTATAATCAGAGGGGGCTCTCTTACATAACACCAAGGATGGATTACAAACCAAACAAAGCAGCTTTCCCCAGGGCCCCCCCCCCCCGCCCCCTCTAACCTTCAGGGGGTCCCGAATGCCCAAGGTTGTCAGTGGTTGCAATATGCACCACTGAATCACAATCTAAACTTTAATGATAAGGCTGAAATCATCTTCGGGTGATTTTTATTTGATAGCTGACAGCAAAGAAACGACGGGAAATGAGAGGAGGGAGAGATGGGGGGTGACATGTGACAAAGGTCCTTGGCTGGACATGAACTCTGGATGTTTGTTGCAGTTTGTGGTGAGCACCTTAACTCTTAAGTCACCACCATGCTGGCTCTAAAACCTTATAGTTACAGTTTACATGGTGCAAATTCATAAACGTGTGTGTGTTTGCTCAAAGGGTCCACAAACAGGTGTGATACAGTGATTTTATTTTGAAGGGGCTGTGTCTAAACAACCCAGTCTTGAGTAAGTTCACACTGAGCTCTCACTTTAAGGGGGGAAAAAATGTGCTATAGGTTACAAATGTTCTCCTAATACTGCCTACAAACGTCCAACCGTGCCTTTATTTTGAAAAACCCGTGACACCTGACATTGTGTCTGCTTTGACACTTGGACAGACGCGTAGGGAATCTCCTGTCAAAGACAAATAAGAACCTGTCGAGCAGCCAAGTTTAACATCGTCTGACAAACGTTGCATGGCTCTTTCATGGCCGACTGTCTCTCCTGAGTGTCTCACTCTGCTGCGCTCTCCTTGTGCGCCATTTACGCACACGCCCCCTCGCCCCTGTTTTCTGGCGCAGAGCTGCGCTCCTGACGCTCCAGCGCGCCCTGGAAGGGAGCCAGATTATAATTTTTAAGGGAACAGATGGGGGGAATTAAACATTTTGACGGAAATATCGGTAACGTTTATTTAAAAAGTTGAGATTCCCTATTGTGCATGAAGAGATTTACAGTTTGCTCTTGGAGCTGGAGTTGTTTTTCTTTGTAAACCTGTTTTTCTTGGCCGTCAACAAATATTCCCGTGCGACTCTGGTGGAAGACATCATTTTAAATATGGGTTGTTGCAAATCTTTTTGTCTTGGGAGAACATCTCCGGACTGTTTATTTTGATGAAGCAACTTAGCAACACAGACTTAACTACGCCCTTTTCCTGACGTCTGTGGAGATATGTGTGAGATTTTCACCGATTGGCGCGCAGACCTATCAGGGCGGCGGTCAGTGAAGGCATCACGGCCCTTCTCACGTACTCGCAGGGAATAATCTGCCACAGAAAAACCAAAGTGAAAACAGAAAAAACTGTCACACTGTTGTCAGATGAGCTGGTTCGGGCCCTGCGAGCCTGCAGTGAGTGTTTCTGATCAGCAGGGGGCATCAAACACATCAAGTCTATGAGACAGACAGGCAGACAGACAGGTAGACAGACAGACAGACAGGGTAGATGGATATATGTTTGTGCATTACAACACAGAGCGTCCATGAGCACAGGTAAACAGGCCTGTTGAGCTGCTGTAATTACATTTCCCTGCTCAGCAATCAACCACAGGTTTCAAAGTGTCTGACTACACCAGTCTGTGGCGATGATGACAAAGTGCAGAACACGTACTGTATGCATTGTTGCACAACAGACGGCTTGTTTTGTCTTTTCCCAAGAGCTGCAAAATATGGAAGCCCTTTTTTTTCTGGTTTTCCGGTCTCAGGTTTGACTTAGTGTTTCATAGTTTGACTTAGTAAGACTTATCTCTGATGTAGTATCTCCTGTTTGGACTTACTAAGATATGTTTTGATTAATATCCCGCATATTGATTCATTAAGTCTTAGTAGGTGTTACCTTTCAATTAGTATCTCATGACTTAGTAAGTCCTGGGGTTGACTTAGTATCTCATATTGTAGACATAGTATCTGATTTTGTTGACTTAGTAACTCATATTGTTGACATAGTATCTGATTTTGTTGACTTAGTATCTCATATTGTGGCTTAAGTCCTAAGACTGACCTCATATTTTGACTTACTAAGATATGTTTTGGTCATAGTTTTGACTTAATATCTCAGTTTTGACTACAGTATTTTCTAGTAAGTTTTGAGAACTATGTCATAATTTATACATTCTACATCACAATCTTGACTAAGTATAAGTCTAAGTTTGAACTTACTATCTCATAATTTCAACTTAACATAACATAAATCATAAGTTTCACTTACATTTTTAAGAATGTTTACTTACCATCTCCATATTTTTGACTACATATCTGATCGTTTTGACTTCACTCAGTACCTCATGGCCTTGCTTCATTTTCACTTGTCATGTGTTACTTCTTTTTTTCTCTCTTACTTGGCAGGAATGGACTTCCATAGAGGTGGATTCACTCTCAGGGGGTGGCAGAGGCAGTCCCTCTTTCACACCTCAACAAAAGCAAAACAGAAAAAGGTTGTCAGACAAGAATACACACCCAGTCACTGTGCACATGAAGCTTACATTGAAACCGAAAAAAAAAAAAAAAACGAATACACAAACTGCAACAGAGGAAACAAAATGAGGGGGGAGAAAAATTTCCACATGACTTTCTGTACTGTATAATCATGATAACAAACACCAGAAATTAGAAAAGTTAAATTATAGATGATTAAAACTGCATATTTTTATGATGCAACCCAGTGGATTTACTTTAAACATTTGTATTAGGGGCTTTTTTAGTCTAACCTCTAATTTTGTACAGTTTCCTACTTCAAAACCACAATTTGCCATGAGTAAGAAACCCGGAAATAGTCAGATGTGAGATGGGGGTTGGACCTCTTGTGTGCGCGTTCAGAGAGAGAGAGAGAGAGAGAGAGAGAGAGTAGTACTCCAGTCGGCACCCTTGGGAAGAAACATCCAATCAACCGGCTGCCATCTGAGTTTCTTCAACTGGGAATATCGACCCGTTTTAATCAATAAGGAGACTTAATTCAGGAGGAAACTTTATGTCCGGCATCCTTTCTTCTTCAGCACACGGACTACTTTTTTTTTTTTTTTTTTTTTAATATTTCCCGGATAAAATGGTAATAACGCATCTGACATCTCCCCCTGCGTTCATTCATAAGTGGTGACAAGTTCGTCTTTTTTGGCTTTTGGATGCGCGACAGAGGAGGTTGAGATCAGGCACACGGTGTCCCTTCAGCAGAGAGGAGAAGTGAACAAGACGAGCTGCGAGAGGAATACAAATTATACTTGTGAGAGACACACACACACACACACACCAAAAACAAAAAAACAAAAAAAAAACGAGAATAATGAGTCGAGCTGCCGGTGTGGAGCGTTAAAAACCGAGAAGATTTAGCTGCTGTCTGCTCCCCGAAAAGAGGATTGAAAGAAATACAGCGTGGTGTTGGTGTGATCTGCAACTAAACGGAGGGATGACAGTCAAACTGGACTTTGAGGAGTGTTTGAAAGACTCTCCACGCTTCAGGTAAGAGAGTTTCACCTGTGCTTTGCTGCTGACAACTCTGCCTCTCACCTGCAAAACACATCAGGAGTGTTTAAATAGGGCCAGAAAATGTGGATAAACTCCTTTATACTCATAAAAAAGCAATATTATATTCTTATTTGTTATGTTAGGCTCCTTAATAATATAATAAGTAGTCCTTCGGGGTCTGAGGTCAAGCCATGTCATGAGTTGAGGGGGTCAGTAAAAAGAATGAGACAGTGCATGCAGGCCTGCAGGGCTGATCTGAGGACTGATGTTGCTGCTGTGGTCAATGAACCACAGGAAGCTCAAAAGTAGCTCAGGAAATTTAATATCTGCGTTCAACATAATTCATTAGAAGTTCCAGTGATGCACGGGGGACTGCAAACCTTCACAATATCACCCACGCATAGAGCTGCCTTCATTAAAAGACATTTTAAGAATTAAAAGCCTGCAGTATGCATTTAAAACCGGGTTACCAATCATCTGTCTTTCAACACAGCATCAGCATGTGGTGTAATCAAAAGGGAAGTGTCACTAAATTAGTTTTGCAAGCAACTGAAGAGAGAGTTTGGCTGGACTTGGGTGTGCCCTGGTCTGATAGCTATTGGCATCCTGCCTGAGTCAGAGTGGCTGGTGTCATCTCTACCAGCTGATTTAGCATATTTCAATCCCGGGCCTCGGCCTCCCTCTCTGGATTTATGAGGCTCGCACAGCGGTGGAAAGTTTGAGCTGTGGCAGCTGCAGCGGTGAGGTCTCGTGTCAGGCTGAGAGGAGAGAAAGGGAAGGAAAGGAAAGGAGGGAGGAAGGACACATACGATAAAAAAAAAAGTCGAATGGACGATAAGCAGTGAACGTAAAGAGGGGAACCAAAAAAAAAGAAAAAAACAGACAGCTCAGGCCAGTCACTCAAATGTGCTGCCTCCTGTTGCTAGGTAACGGTGAGGTAGGAGGGCAACAGGAAATGAGGCGAGATGTGCTGAGGTGATCAACAGGAGAGACAGGAAGTGGGTTTTCTGTGGGGAGAACCATGGCGGAAACTCTTGTCTTAATTTGCTTTCTTGTGCCTCGCTAAAAAAAAAAATAAGTGACACTAATTGAAAAGATGTCGCCTCTTTAACGAAGGAATCTTCTCATCTTCCTCCTCGCTGGGCCCCCCTGTTGGCATTTTCCATCCATCCTTCTCCTTCCTCCCCTTAGCTGACTTCTCATTTGGTCGTATTTCAAGAGGACATGACCTCAGACTTTGATTCAAACGTCCCCACACTAACAAACACAGAAAACACAAACAGTTACTGTCTGTCTGGGCCCTCCTCTCTTCTCTCTCCACTCAGTCTCGCCTCTCTCTCTCTTTTCTTTCTTTTTTTTTTTCGTCTTCCTCTGTCTCTCTCTTTCTGCGTCTCTGTACTGTTGGTGGAAGGCAGCGGAAACCACATGGTTGAGCTGTTGGTAAGAGAAGAGATGAGACACAGAAAGAGATACTGGCTGTTACGCCAGTAACCGACAAGCTAGCCATGCACAGGACCTCTGAGACACTTTTGTGCATGTGTGAGAGAGATGTTCTTGTATTCAAACACAAAGCCTCGGGGGAGGGTATTAATCCACTACTGAGGACTGAAAACTTGCACGATGGCCCACTCAGCAGGCATCACTTTCATGACTAACGCACACCTGAAACCACAGAAATCTTATTTTAAAATGCTCCTCAGGATCCTAAAAATACCAAAGTTGTCATGCTGAATTACACTGAAGTGAGTATAAAAAGATGCACAGGAATTCCTTATTTGTACCGACGCAGCCATAAATGCTCAAACCCCTTTTGAAGCATTAAAACCACAAAGTGTACAGTGCTGTTTGTTGACGTATATGGAAGCTTGAAGGAAACTACATGGAGACAAATCGGGGTCAAATGTTTTATCATTTCAAAAAGGAAAATTATATATGAAAACTAAATATGACATATGATTTGGGGGGGGGGTCTCGCACTTCTTTGTTAAAACTATGATTTCCAGTGGTGTAATTTATAATCCAGATGATACATTACAGTTATAAAATGTCTGAAATTATAAAATATAACTAAAAATAATGTTCTTTTCCCTTTTAAATGTAATTGAAACTTAAATGCACACAGATCACCTCAATATTTGCATATAGTTGCCATGTGGCATTCATGTTTCACTCGACTGGTACTGATTTCCCTCCCATAACCATGTTGGGAAACATATTGTCCATGTGTGAAGTATCTATGTAGTGATGTTTGACACCGAGCTCTTGTGTGTGACTTTGTGTATTTGTGCGTGTGTTTTTCAGAGCTGAAATCGAAGTGGTCCAAAGTGATGTGAGCGAACTTGAGACACGGTTAGACAAGGTGAGATATGCGCATTTACACCTACACACACTTCACATCACTACTGAGTCACTGCTCTACTTTCAGACAGAGCAACACACACACACACACACGCGCGGTATTGTTGGACACATACTCCTCATGTGAGGAGGCAGTGAAGTGAGAGGTGGGCGGCGGTGGTTGAGGTATTATTCACCTGACAGCGAGCAGGAAGTAGCTGTAGGTGCTGCTTCCCCATCGTATTGTCCTACATGAGAGAGAACTACCGTTTGTTCTGCTTTGATTACGATAACCTGTATTCCCTGTTTGTGCCTCATACTTGTTACATTTTCAGATCTGTTCATCTGGTACGGCGGCCACACGCTGCGTTTCTGTTCCTTAATGATTCTGAGTGAGCTCAAATCAAACCACCACGTCACTCACAAACAAAACAAGTAAAACAAATACATAGTACAAGTATATGGTTCATTTAACTTTCCCTGCACAGCAACATGTGTGAGAATTGCAGGGACTGTAGAAAAAAAAAACTGGACTAACTGGGTTCAAGCACCTCAGGCAACTTTTATCCGATCTGTGCAAGTGCCCTTGAGCAAAAACCTGCCTCACCTTATGAGTCCCAGTGCTGCTGCTCTGCAGAAGAACTCTGACTAATTATGTCAAGCCTTAACTTTCTTTGCTTGCACAAGTCACAGACGTTTTTTTAATTATATTTTTTAGAAGCAATATTTCTGTTATGCCATGATCTGATACCACGGTACACGGTATCATGCTGAAACATGCCTGGTCTGTGACAGATTAAAAAGACCTTTGGATAAATGTTCTTTCTTTTTACTGTAGTAAACAATGTAAAAGTAATAAGTTGTATCCTGAGTTTACATTTTATATTATTGGATTGTTATCAAGTGTCATTTTGATGTTGTAGCTGCTCTAGATCACCGACAGTATAAAGAATGGACAGCGTATGCTTCATCTACAGCAACGTATCATAGAAGCTGACCACATGTTTTGTATTATAGCTGGAGTAAAAAGTACAAAAACAATGAAGTAGACATATAAAGCAGCAGTACAATATAAAGTATCTCAGAATTGTCTTGAGTAAATGTATTCGGCTGCATTCAACCACTGCTTTTTAGAGAGGTGTGCTAAAGAAAAGACCTCCCAAGAGACAGCACACCAGATTCCCCATGATGCCTTCAATGTCCCACTTATATCTGCTGCCTGCTTTGTTCAGACTGACTTAGCCCACCAGATATATCAGTGTAAATGCTCTATAAGCTAAAATAACCCGTATTATATAAAAAGCACATTCACATCCATACAGGTGTCTCCAGTTATTCCTCAAGATCATCAAACTCAATGTAGTAACAAAAATGCTAAAGGTTTAGGTTGTTAATGCTAACGGGTGCAGCAAAGCTAGCTAGATATCAGTGAAAGACACATGTTATTTACAAAATAATCCAAATAAATGCTTAAATGTGGCATTAACAGTAGCAAAAAAAGAGATGAAGTCAGCTAAATGGCTCACTGACACAGCAATATCCATCTGAAACATTTGCTAACATTAGCCACCTTTGCTAGCTTCTGGCTGTATCAGAGCAGATGAGGCTGAAACTGAAAAACCCTTTTATGTACTGAATTGAGTCAGGGTGTCTTTTTTTTAACTTCTTATGAACCCAACTTTTCATTTCCAATAGAAAGAATGTTTTAATTCTTCTTAGCTGGTGTTTAGCAGCTAAAGAGCTAGACATTTCCCTCAGGAGTTGGTGGAGACCAACAACTGAGCTACAATAGTGAATTTTGGATTTGTTGGACTTGTCTAGTGGCCAGAAACATGACTCCAAATAAATACTAAAGTTACTCCACGCCTGCTGGATATGGAAAAAGGCATGTACATTAGCCATAACAACTTTATGACTTGTTCCACTTTCAAAAATCAAAAAAAGCCAAAATAAATCAATGAAATCAGCTTTAGTCTTCACCAGAGTCGACATATGTACATATTTCGCCTCAGTATGTCTTGGTTTTCTAAAGGAAAACACCTAAAACTTGTGTTTTTGTGCTATAAAACACTGGTATAAAATGGTGCTAATGCAGTTAAATAGACTCCAGACAGTATTTAACAGAACCTGGAGGTTATATTCAGCATGCACAGTAATTACACTCAATTACAATAACCTCTAACTCTGACTGTTTCTAACTCCTCGTTATGTTTAATTATTCATACTGATTGTTACCGGCCTGTTAGTCACCTCAAGTGTATCTTGTTTGAGTATTCATGAGGAATCTGACTGTGGTGTTGCATGTTTGTGTCATCCAGCTCGTGAAACAATGCCAGGCAATGCTGGAGGCAGGCAGGGTCTACTGCCAGACCAGCAAGAGCTTCGTCAACGGCCTCCGGGAGCTGGGACACCACTGCTCCGGGGACAAGATGATGGAGGTAGCAAACCAGTTGTCGGACAGTTATTTATACACTTTGTGTCCTCTTAGATCATGTCACATTTAGTCAAAGGAGAGAACTTTTAAGCATATCTGGAAGGTAGTAGTTGTATTTGAGCACATTTGCACAATCCTTCTTACACAACAAGTGTTACTAAAGAGACTGAATCAAGCCGCAGATCATAATTTGCACTCAAATGGTTGTTAACATTATATTGTTGTTGTTCAAATGTGATGAAATGCGGAGTCTAATTTAAGATGTTTGTCCTGCAGGAGTGTTTGGAGAAATTTTCCAAAAAGCTGTCTATCATCTTGGACGCACAGGGCGTGAGTCTGCCTGTCTCTTGTTTGTCACCTTTGACTTACTGTCTTTGCACCACAATCTCCATTCCTGTCATGACGCTTATCAGCTGCAGTATGCGGCAGCGCGGTCAAACAAGGCTGCAGCAGCACGGCGTTGAGCACATTAGATCTGACGTTTCACACTTTGTCTCTTTTTCAATTCTAGGATGTGATCGAGACCACACAGAAGACGGTCAAAACGAAGCTGCAAACCTTTGTCAAGGAGTGAGTGAGCTACTTTGGTGGCCTCCCCTGTTTGTTTCATGCAATCTTTTTGTTTTTGGTGCCTCTCTCACAAGCATTAGTATAATTCATACACTCTTCAGGCTGACTCACTCGCCCTGCATGTCTGCCAAACATTACCGCACCACATGAAAAAATATTAGAGGCTTATGATCTTTCATTGTCCTCCTCCTCGTACTTTGTCTTGCTCTCGTTAAGTAGGAATGATGTGGTGGATTAGATGAGAGAAAGGGGATGTCTCGTAGCATGTGAAAATAGCAATTAGCTGAATTTTTAGCCAGTGACACATTTTGAATGTGGTTTAACCCTCTGAGCTTGCAGGTCTGTTATCAAATGGCAAACAGGAATGCATGAAAGCTGATACTTTTGTTCTTTACAAGGTCCAATGTGTCAGACTTAGGACTTAGGAGGCTCTATTGAAGTAATATGGAAGAAACTGAATATAATATGCACAAATATGTTTTCATTAGTGTTTAATCACCTGAAAATAAGAATCATTATGGTTTTGTTACCTCAGAATGAGCCTTTATCTGGATACACTGTGTTTCGTATGTTTTTTGTTTTGGACGTTAGTTTTTTTCGCTAACTTGTTGACTTGTTGACCGACCCAAGCGTCTTGACATGGCCACAGATTCTGAGCTTCAAACCAGCTCTTCAGAAATCTACAGTGCATATGCTGTCCATTGATCCGCAGCCCGTTGGGGTTGGGACCCGCTGCTTTAATATCTACATACGCCGTGGGTCCTCTTCCACGGAGTCCACCATGTTGAACCGCCATGTTTCTACAGTGGCCCCAAACAGACAAACCAAACATTGGGACTGTCACATTTTTTGCTTGCTTACAGCCACCTATAGGTTCTCTTTCGCACTCTGAAGGAGAGGGTAAGGCAAGGGGTTGTAATCAGTTAGACCTCTAGATAATAAATCCTACACACTGGACCTTTAAGTAAGCTTTATTGAATATAATACCATGCAGAACACAACAACAATAGAGCTAATCTATGGTGCGGTAAATGTTCACCACCCTAATTTCACCTCAAGTTAGGTCAAGGTTAAATACTCACCAAAGCAGGACGACTATATCAATTTGTTTCTCCACTTCCTGTCTTCCAGGGATGTGCGCCGGTTCAAGGATGTCCGTAAGGAGTTCGAGCGCAGCAGTGAATGTTTGGAGGGGGCGCTGTCGAGGAACGCCCAGGCCCCACGGGGGAAACAACACGAGGTGGAGGAGGCGAGCAACGCTCTGCTCAACGCACGCAGGGCCTTTCGGTCTGAGGCCATGGATTACGTCCTGGAGGTGAGAAAGAAGCTGGATGAGCTCAAAAACTGATTTTTTTTTCACTTTTTCACTCTCAGATCTATTAACAGCTACATCAGGAACTGCACTGCACACTATTTAGCTCTTATTTACTGGCACTGATCTCAGCCTTATGCACTTTTGTTTACAGGATGTTGTGCTTTTAATATCTTATTTTTTCAACATTCTATTTTAATGTCGACATTTTGTTTATTTGATAGCTTTTATGTTCTTTAGCTGTTTAAGCATGCATGCAAACCCGATTTCCTCTGACATAATGGTGATAAAGTTTGAATATTAATCCATCAACATGCACTGTTTGTGTGTGTTTTATAAATACAGGCTTATACAGGCTCCACTTCAGCTTAGCGTCAGCCACATAAGGCATGCATCCAGGTACCAGAAACAGCCTGGATAAAAGATATCCAACATCATGCCTGATTATAGTTGTGCTTTTGCTGTTTTGAATGATAACAGGTTTGCTTCGGGGCTCCTCTGCAGTAGACTTGTGGTTGTGGCTCTCTGAGGTTTAACTGGCCAGTGAGTATTTTTCTGGTTATGGGAACATGAACTGTCTCTAACCACTGCTTCCTTTTGTTTCAGATTAATGTCATTGAGGCCAAAAAGAAGACAGACATTTTGATGGCAGTGAGTTCACGTTGACCTATTTTAAGTTCATTTTTGTTGCTTCTGTAAATATGTGTGGTGTCTACATTTTTTGAAAAGTGTGTACTGCACAATCTCAGCGAGGGAAGGCTGAAACTTTCACTCTTGCTGCTTTTTTTTAAGCTGGATTTGCTCAGGATATCTATAAGTAAATGTTGTTGTAAGTGATTTCTCACGCTTTCCTGTCAGATGCTGTCGCTGATGGAGGCCCAGGCCCAGTTCTTCCAATATGGCCACCAGTCTCTGTCAGATCTGGACGAGTATCGGCGGAAACTGAGCGAAGAGGTAATTGCTTGTCAGAGCCTGATTGATTTCATTTCCTTTTCTATAATTGTGCTTGCACCGCAGATCTTGGAGCAATCGTGTGAGGTTTGATGACAGAGCCAGCTCTGTCCAAATACTAACTAAATACATAACAGCTGGGCAGAAGAAAGAGACTGTTAGCCTCACAAAGTCTTGTGTGGAGCCTAAAAAAAGTATGTCTTGTGGAGTTTAGTGAATAGAGTGGCCTAAACAGGGCTTCAGACAACTAGATGAGTGCATCAAAGTGTGCACATGTGGCAACAACAGGACAGGGGAAGTATCAAGATACCCGCATGTGCTATGAGCTGATATTATCTCCAGATTTAAATGATTAGAATGACGCATTAGCCAAACGAAATAAATATTTTGACGTTTGGAGAAACGGGCTTATTTGAGAGGAGTGATGCCACACTGAAGTCCTTATGCTAACCATGTAGCTAGAGCTAAGAGGTGATTAGCTTAGCAAAAAGACTAGCGGCAGGGGGAAACGGCTAACCTAGCCTGGTTTAAATAAAACTTTTAAATGTAATAATTAGTAATAGATTTTTTTTAAAGGTTGGAGGTGTGTTTTGGGCGTCTTGTTAGGCCCAAAGTTAGCTAACAGCTAGTTATTTCCCCTTGCTTCCAGCCTTTATGCTAAGCTAGGCTAATTGACTCCCGACTCTGAACTGCATACTTAATGCAAAGACATCTATCTATCCTAAACCTTCCTTGGTTTGCCTCTAACTCAACCAGTCGCCTACCATGAGCTCGTGATTTCTGCCTATTAAATGAAGTTGCTCCTTGCCAGCGTTGCCAAGTGTTTGCTCATGGTGTAAACTGTTGAGTCTCTGAATAATATTATAAAGAGTACACTCTAGTCCATCTGTAGAAAGAAATACTGACTGATTACTGTTGCACGGTGTGATGAAAGGCAGAAATGAGAGGAATGCATTTGAGAGAACGCAAAGACAGCTCACAGGTAAAAAATGTCCAGCTGCGAAAGCAAAACAAATCATTTATTTAAATGGCTCAGTTTGTTCCAACCAAACATTCAAGAGACTGACTGATTATGGACATACCAGTCAAAGATATCTCATGGAAAACTGTGTCATCTCCAGATTCAGTGGCTTCATTTATTTCTTTGCATCACATGAGCTTCATCCGCAGACGAAATTTGCCCAATCAGATGTTTAATTTTCCATCTCTTAAAGATTTCTTGCTGCAGTGGGCAAATATAAAATCCCTTTAGAAGCTGTTTTAACTGGTGAGCAATGCTCGGATGAGCTATTTTGTTTGTATCTGCTGCTCGGCATCATACAGGTAGTGCACGGAAAGTAACTTTAATACTCACTTGGCTGGGGATAAGCACAAAGCAAACTAAAAGCAGCAGGCAGTCGAGGTAAAAATACAAACACAAGACCAAGAAACAAAGGGAACTAAGTAACCAGGCAGGACAACTCTGCACAGGTAAAACTAATCAGAACAAAATCTGGCAGGAAAACAAAGGCAGGAAGTATAAATTCAAAACACAGAGAGGAGAGAACTACAAAATAAAACAGGAAACTCAAAACCGTCACACTGGTCGCTCACCCGGTAGAATATGTGCCCTATGTACAAAGGCTCAGTGACCCCAGGTTTTATTCCAACATGTGGCTCTCTTGTTCACTACCTTCCTGTCGCTGTCAAAATAAAGGTTCAAAAAGCCCGAGAACATAATTTTACTTTGTCTTTTTATTGCAAAATACATATATTATATATTCAATTAAACAATCAGAGAGTTTTTGACAGGCTACAAGCAAAAATCTTGTGAATCACTGCGCCGTGTGATGGATTTTGACAGTTTTAGTGGTGGCAACAAGTCACAAAGGTCAAATCATGAAGCTCGCAGCGTACAGTTAAAGAGAAGATGACCACAGGTTGAGGTTTCAAACATTCAAGAAGACTTTTGACTCAGGAAATTGATTCAAAATGTTGCATTAGATGAGTTCTTGGCATCTCTCTATGGGAGGCAGGACTGAGAGGAGTCACAAGCTGACATCACGTCTTCTTCGTGACAGGAAAAAGTGAGCAACAACAGGAAATATTTCACATGGCTGTGTGCATGAGTCTGTGTGTGCGTGTGTGTGTGTTAGTTCCTGCTCTTTAACTGTCCAGACTGGAAAAAAAAAACCTTTTTGCACCATCAGCCTTGAACATCAGCAGTATTAATGCTCAGTGTTACATATAAAAAAAAAAAAAATCAGGAAATGAATTTGTCAACATTAACCGACCGGATCAAACCACAACAGAGTTCTTCCTGTTTCAACAGGATATGACAGGAATGAGAATAAGCAGAAGAGAGACACTGAGGAATAATTACACCAAACTGACTCTTTACAAGAGAAGTCACCAGTGTTGTTCCCCAGTTTGGTAGAGGATGTAGGAAGAGGTTCGACTCTCCAACTTCCTTAATTCCTGTTTCCTGGAGAGCAAAGTCTCCCGGAGTGATAACCTATCCTGAACTTCCATTTCTCACAGAGGCAAATATGTTAGGGAGGAAAGAAGGCGGGGAAAGATGTCCGCCAGGAAAAAGAATAGATAAAACTAACAACTAAACAGCACACACCTAAACCAGACTCCATCCAAACACTCATCTTTAAAGAAGTGAAATCTTTCAACAACGTTTAATTACATTTTCAGAGTATCATACTGTTGTCTTCTCTTCTTTCTTTTGAAACAGTACTTCATTGAGTTTTTTCACATGTAGAAAACATACGAATGACAGCGACAACCATAAATATTTCATGCAGAGAAACAGAAATGTGTGTTATACAAAAAAGTATTCAATAAAGATGAGAAAAAAATCTAATTAATAAAGCAGTAGCGACGATTTTCAAGCTGATTTTTACCTTTAAAAAATCCTAGAAAAGGTTTCCATATTCTCCATAATCCGTTTTCTTTCTAACACAAGGTATGTTGCTATGTCTTCAACCATAACTTTACAGAGGGCATTTGTACATCTAGATATATATTTTTTTTTAGAGAGAGAACTTGGAGAAGTCCAAAATAATCGATCAATACTGACCGCTTAGCTCTGGGTGCATAGCTTTGCTTGCAGGGGAACATTCTTACGCAACATCCAGCAAATGGCCCCTATTATACTTTCCTCAAATTACTTTTGAGCACTCTGTAGAAAAGTGTTCCCCTTTCCTCTAAACACTTACTACAAATATCTGAAATATTCAGTTTTACTGTGGTGATATAAGTTCACATTGTATTCTTGTATTGTATTTCTCTTCTTTGAATTTAACAACTTTCTAAAACATTTTTTCCCCTTTTCGTCTCACAATTTCATTGAAGTTCACGTGTTTTGCTCTAGTTTCATCTAAAATTTCCATACGTTACATTTCGTTAAGGTTTGGTTAATGCAAATGTGTACAATAACTCATATATGGACTTTGGGTTTTAAATGTTGGTAACCAGCATGCTGATGTGTCACTGAGTAATTTCATCATTTCCTGTTTCACCGCACGAACTGCACATCAGTTAATGTATCCGAAGGCTTAATAGATTATAAGAGCTCGTTAAAACTGTTGATGTTGGCATCCTGAAGAAAGCTTCATTGATCCAGATGCATTTACGAGAGTTATTATAAAAAGGAAATAAAAAAAAAAATCAATATCTGCGTCTGGAGAATGATCTCTGTTTCTATTTCTGTTTTTACAGCACACCCAGTTTGTCCTAGACTCTGCCCGGGAGAAGAGAGACATGGAGCAAAGACATGCCGCCATCAAGAAAAAGGTCATACATCGATACAAAATGACACTTTACACGTATAAATCTCTCAGAAATGAAAGAAAAGTGCAGAAATAGACTCTTAGTCGGATAAATAAATGCTAAAATGTCGACTGCAATGCTCACATTCCCTCTTAAATATATCTAGGACGTGTCCTACGACGACTCCATCATGGATTTCAATGCTGACGCAGCTAACGGCATCGCTATGGAGGGATACCTCTACAAGAGAGCCAGCAACGCCTTCAAGACCTGGAGCAGGTACAAGTTTACCCACGAAATATCTCGCACAGAACAGCTGCATTGTCTTTTTAGGGCTTTTTCCTCCCACAATACACCTCACCAACGGACTCCGCTGTGTGCAGACTGTGTCCGCTATTTGTCTTTTCTCTCTTTGCCTTTGACTTCACGACCTTTTCATTTCACATTGTTTCTCGGCTCCAGGCGTTGGTTCTCGATTCAGAAGAATCAGCTGGTCTATCAGAAGAAATTCAAGGTATAAAATAATTTAAATAAAAGTCAGGATGAATTAAAAAGTTATCTCGACAAATAACAAGCAAGAGTCTGTGTGCGTCTCTTCTCAGGACCAACCGACAGTTGTGGTGGAGGACTTGCGTCTCTGCACAGTGAAGCCCAGCGCTGAAAATGAGAGACGGTTCTGCTTTGAAGTGGTCTCACCGTCAAAGTGAGTGGGCGAACGTGTCCGTGTGCGTTCGTGCATGCGTGCGTTCAAGCTATGGCGGTGAATTTTCATCAGCGTTAAGTGTGTGGATTAGAGTGTCCTGCGAAAGAGGGGAGGTGGAGCGGAGGTGTGTGTGTGTGTGTGTATGGTTGTTAGTATATTTGCATGTTGGTTTCTCATGTACTTAAGATAAGAAATGAAGTGTGTGTGTGTGTTTGTGTCGTGTGTGTGTGTAGGTGTTGTTTGTTGCAGGCAGACTCGGAAAGGCAGCAGCAGGCGTGGATCAGTGCCGTCCAAAACAGCATCGCCTCGGCCTTCCAGGAGCGCAGAGAGGACCCACACAGCCCAGTGAGAATACACGCACACACACACACACACACACACTCACACATACACACACACACTATCTTCTATATCTGCATTTTTCAGTGGGAGTTTAATCCGAGGAGGTACAGAGGAAGCTGTGTGCCTTTGTGCAGCTCCTCATTCCTCTGCGTGTGTGTGTGTGGTTATCAGAGACAGCGCTGCAGCTCGATGTCGACGAGCTCTCTGGGAGGCGGGGGAGGAGGAGGAGGAGGCGCGGACCAGGAGAGCGAGAGCGGCTGTAAGGCGCTGGACGAGGTTCAGGCCATCCCGGGGAACAAGCAGTGCTGCGACTGCGGGGAGCCCGGCCCTGATTGGGCCTCCATCAACCTGGGCATCACGCTTTGTATCGTCTGCTCAGGAATACACAGGTACACACACACACACACACACACACTAACACCTACACGCACACACTTGGCTTGAAACCTTATCTTTAATGGTCTCCTTCTCTAACAGGAGTCTGGGAGTCCATTTCTCCAAAGTACGCTCCCTCACTCTGGACTCATGGGAGCCAGAGCTCATTAAGGTAATTTAACCTTCTAACTGCAGCAGCTACACAACCTCATTATTAGCTTCAGCTAAGTACAATGATTATGCAATGCATTATGTAATATTTTACTTGAAGAGCAACGAGCACTGAAATGAATTCACGTTTTTCTTTTAGTTGATGTGTGAATTAGGAAACACGGTGATCAACAGGATCTACGAGGCCCGGATCGATGAGATCACCATCAAGAAGCCCCATGCCAGCAGTCCCAGGTACAAATATGTAACAGTAACAGTAACAGTAACAGTAACAGTAACAGTAATTCAGCTTACTCGTCATATAAAGTGCTTCTCGTTCTGTAAAAGAGGTTGTATAATGTCAGATTTTGGCTTCAGACTTGCAGGAATTTGAGAAACGAGGACACCGAGTTAGAAAAATGTTGATATTTACAAGGAAAAGAGGATCTAACGATTGTCATGATCTATACCAGAGGGTAAAAGCAGCCCGCCTCCGCTGCTTTGATTTTGACTTCTCTTATTTTGACGCGTCTCCCCGTGGAAGTACTACACCACTTCACTATCGGTGGACTAACCCTAAACGTCAGGAGAAACCAACCTGTTATCTGGAAAATAAAAAAGGAACTGAAAATGAAATAAAATGTGCAAAATGTGTTCAAACTCAAACTCACTCCACATTATTTTTTTATTTATACTGTCTAAGAGTTTGTTTTACTTGAACTTGAGAAATTCCTCAAACGTAGACGTGGCCTAAATTATAATAGTGTCACTCTCTTAGCCTGGATTTCACTGAATTAAATCACATAATAAATTAAATATGAAATGACTAATTATTTCAGGATGTGGGTCAAACGAAAGGACGGCGACAGCTTCCTCTTGGTCACTTTAACGTCCGCTTCAGCCGTTTAACCACAACTGAACGCTGACGATAAATGTGTCCTCGCCTTATATAACTTCCATACGACACAAATTAAGTTTATTTGTGTAAAACATTGGCAGCAGGCTGTTTGTTTGTTGTGCACATTTGATGACGACATGGTATGAGATAGTCTGAATTTGGTGTTAGGTGTAGGCGGGATGGTCTGCCATAGATGGTGAGCCACACAAGTGGGACACCCATGATGGTTTGGCTGATACTTTCCTAAAGGTGCACGTTAAGTGGAAACAAACACTTAATTCTGGCATTTAAAGGAGGAAAACCCAATCAGTCAAGACGAAATGAATCATATGGCATTAAATTACAATATCTTTGTCTATTTTATTACCATAAATCATGCATCAGTTTACATATTTTTCAACTAATTTGGGTTATTTGTTTTAAAAGTAAGCCATGTACACAAATTCTTTATCGAGCTGTTGATCCAACATGACTGTTCCTGCAAAATCACTCAGAAATCTGCAGAAACAAACACATAAAGTCACTCTTCATCTCCTCCTGCTGTTACATTCACATCATTACATGAAGGTTTGATTCAGCCTGGTGTGTTAGTACATTGATTGGGACGCTGCGTGGCTCAGCTCAGGTTTCTCTGCAACCCTGAAAAGTGTTAAGAAGATCAGTGTTTCGGTGAGGTTTAAAAATGTGTCTGCAACGCTCTGTGTGGTTCACGGATGATTATATCAACTTCCTACAACTCTGTTTAGACCTTTACTTCCTTTTTTTTTTTTTTTTTTCTTCTCCTCTCTGTTGTGTCGCAGCAGACAGGAAGTGCCACAGGTACACGATACAGATGGTTAACGTCGTGACTAAAGGCTCCTCCGGAAACTCGCCGTGAGGCTGCATGCTTTCTGCAGCATGAGCTTTCAGCCTTGTCTTGTCTTGGTTTATCATTTGATTGTCTCACTCCCTTCTAGAGTAGTCTACGCTCTTATATAAAGGAGCCACAGTGAGTCTTAAATAGACGCCTTTTTAACTAAATTCATGACTTAATTAAAAAACACTGAGCGCCTCAGGGACATGTGTTACGCATTCTTGTCTCACAGCTGCACAAGCAAGTTAAAGGAGTCAAACTGGGAACAAATAAACCCAGAAACGTACTGACTGCTCTGCATGTCGGCTTCTTTTGTTTTCTAGACTGTCTTTTTTTGTTGTTGTTTTGTAGATTGTTTCCCTCCATCTCTTATTGTCTCTTTCGTTTCTGTGCCTCAGAGGAGACAAGGAGTCGTGGATCCGATCAAAATATGTTGAGAAGAAGTTCATCCAAAAGCTGCCCGAGACCGGCAGGAACCCCCCGTTGAGGAGATCCAGCGCCAGGAGGAACCGAGCGACCACTCAGGACCGGACTGTACAGCGACCGCCGCTCAAACCCAAACCAAACCGAGCCACTCTGCCCCGGGTCACAGGTAAATCAGGGCTGATAAACTGAAACCAGTGGGGTTTTAAAGGTCTTATAACTCCCCCGGTTGGTTGCTTGCTGTCGTGTTAATCACTCACTTAGTCGTGCTGATGTCAACAAAACAGAAACACTCACACTCACACAATCCCCAGTCGTAGTGATCCAGCAGAAGTTGATAATCCTCGGGGCCTAGTCTGCTGTATATTATGTGTGCTGTCGCAGTCAGCAGGATAAACCAGTAATCGTGGCTTTCCCTCTCTCTCTCTCTTGCGTTTGTCCTCAGGGCTGAGCCCCAGCGACCTTGTCCAAAAGAACAATACAAGCTTTCACAAAGGTAAGATAAGACACTGATGTACACATTTGACCTGACCTGATAACAAAAACCAGCTGTACAACATGTTCAACACGGTATTTTGACATTCAATCTATTAAACTGAGCCTGTACAGGAGGAACAAATGAGCAGCTATATGTGTTATGTGCTCTCCCTCAAGATGTCGAAGAGGAGGAAGAGGATCTGAGCGGGCTTCATCCCGGGGCGCTGCTGTACCGCTCGGCAGCCCTGCAGAACTTCCCCGTCATGGCTGACGCTCTGGCCCACGGAGCCGACGTCAACTGGGTCAACGTAGCCGAGGAGTCCAGCACGCCGCTGATACAGGCCGTCTCAGCAGTGAGTGATTATATTGGCAGTCCCCAGAGGATGAACCATGATGATTTAGATGAGTTGTCCTCCAAAATCAGGCTATAATTTCAATATTCAAGGTCCTAAGAGGATGAATCTTAAAGATTTTTTTACCTCTTGGCCACCAACATCTAACCGGGAATTAAACTGACCTATGCTGAACATATTCATGCTCCCCAGAAGATGAGCTGTTTTGAGTTTTTCTGTAGCATCACCCTTGGGTCATAATG
This sequence comes from Protonibea diacanthus, assembly GCA_028641955.1. NCBI lineage: Eukaryota > Metazoa > Chordata > Actinopteri > Sciaenidae > Protonibea > Protonibea diacanthus. The sequence continues at coordinate 7,640,677 of CM053998.1, forward strand.
TCATCTTTGCGCTCATGATCCTTTAACATTACCATCTGGCTAAAATTTCAGTCAATAAAAGGGTATTTCAAGCTGAATTTTAATGAAAAATACTGTCAATATTCAAGATCCCAAGAGGATGAATCCTCAAGACTTTTTTTTTACCTCCTGGCCACCAACATCATGCCAAAATTTCCACCCAAATACTGCTCACCAGAGGATGAACTGTTGAGTTTTTCTGTAGCATCACCCTCAGGTCATAATGTCATCTTTGCGCTCAAATGTGTAATAATTGCCACAAATTTTTCTTCCCAGAGGGATGAACCTTCAGGATAAATTTGATATTTTTAGCCTCATGACTGGACCAGAACTTTGCAGCTTTCAGGTGCTACTAATGTGACTTAGTCTTGTTGTGTTAACTCGTTCAGACAAGGTGATATTAGAGAGCATCGCATAGGGTGTGTGCATGTAAAAATATATATATATAAATGGAGCAGCTCACGCGTGTTTCTGCATCCTCACCAGAACGCCTTGGCAGCCTGCGAGTTCCTTCTGCAGAACGGCGCTAACGTCAACCAGGCGGACAGCAACGGGAGGGGACCGCTTCACCACGCCACCATCCTGGGTCACACGGGGTAAGACGCACATATACGCAACAGTTGTGACAAAAAAAAAAAGTAGAACACGGTGAAAAGACGAGAGAAAAAAGTGGATGTTTCGGTCAAAGGACATTTCTGCCAACATAAATAAGTTACAATGACCAGTCAGTATGTAACAATACAACACTAACACAGCGCAGAAAAATAAACAGATGACTTTACACACAGACACTCAAAGAAAATCTACTTAAGCCTTCAGGCACGGCGCCCAAAACCATCAATGCAGCTGAAAAGATCCACCCTGTTTGCCCAAATGACATTCCTGTGTGGTGTATAGTGGGAAATCTCAGCACAAAGGAAACCACAAATTCAAATGAGCTCGAAAAGAGCTGCAAGCAAGCTGAAATCTGAAGTTATTACAGATTTACTTTAAGCTTCTCCATGTATTTGGCATGATTTATAAGTGTCAGATGTCAAAGCAGTGCAAAGACCGCTGCAGCTTTACAACAACATGTAATAAGTGTATGTAAGTAATCTCTGTCAAATAAATGTGGCTGTTTATTTGGCGAACGGAAAGCAGATAACACAGAGCCCATTATTTTACGGAGTACTACCTGTACCTGTGCTGCTTATCAGAAAGTCTGGCTGTAATCTCACCTGACCAGGGTTAGATTGCAGACAAGTGAGCTTGAGCTTAATTTAAGAGTACATTCAAGAAAAAGGCTTCATTTCAGACAAATCAAACCAAAGATCTTGAAGTGTCTGGATTCTTTTTTGACCACATAGTTTCAGATATGTTCCAAGTTTGCTCTTCAAGAAGGACTTTGAGCAAGTTTTTCACACAAATGACGTGGTGCTCTTGTTTAAGTCTGACTCATCTTTAGTCCCTAGTTCCTCCAGGTGAAGTTCCCGGCCCTCTGTTAAAGTTCCTGAAACCTGAAACGGGGGATACTTGGCCGTCCAGTGTTCAGGTGTCTGTTTTGACTCTTTATGTGTCTCTTTGTTGTTTCCAGGTTGGTTTGTCTCTTCTTGAAGCGAGGCGCGGACTACAACGCTAAAGACACAAACCAGAAAGACCCCATAACTATCGCTGTGGACAACGCCAACGCTGACATCGTCACTTTGTGAGTACTGGCGACCAGAAAAACCTAACCAACGCGATCATGTTAACCGCAGCTAACACACAGCTAACCCCTTTTCTTCTCCGTTTCAGGCTGAGGATCGCCAAGATGAACAAGGAGATGCGGGAGATGGACGGAGCGTTTGGCCAATCAGGTCACTCAGGGGGGCAGGGATCTGGAGGTTTATTGGGTGGGACTGGAGGTGGGCTGGCCCACACTAGGAAGAGCCTGCAGGCTATAAAGAACCATATAAGTGGCTGGGCTCTTGGGGGGCAGAGTGATTAATGTGGATGAAAACCAGCCCAGGACAAAAGACAGGCAGCGAGACTGGAATGATGTTTGTTTTTGGTTGTACCCTAAAAGGAAAATGACATGTTTCTGTCAAGTTGCTAAGCATCAGAAATCACTGGTTTCGTAGCGTCATGTGCTGTTTATCTGCAGCATCTCCAGAGAAATTATACCGGGCCTCCCACGCGTGTCATTCAAAGAAACGTGCGTCACCATTGCAGAGTTTTAAGGCATTAAATCCAGAACACAGGGTACGACAGAATAAAGGCTCAAGGACATGAATGAAAACAGGCTTAGCGATCAGTGACGCGGAGAGAGGGGAGTCCGCCTTGCACTTTTGAATTACAAACGCACATCATGCTGCACTTTGAAACCCACAAAATCTCCAAATACCTTGTCAGTAGAGAGGGCTACATGTGGGTGTTCCCAACGTTTCACTGTGAGGTTTTAGAAAATGTGTATATAATAGACTGATCAGGACTATTTTTTTTTCTGATATTGTGTATATATGGGATGTTTTTATATACAGTATGTACAGTGCTCTGTCTTTATCAGAGCATATAAGCTAAATCCAGTGTCGGGTTTGGTTCTCAAGGACGATTTTATCAGCTATTCTGTGAATAGTGACGCAGCTTGAACTCTGTTATATATTATGTGTTTGTATTTATCACAATTTCATGCTGTCAGCCAGGTCCGAGAGCTCTGCGCTGTAGCTCTTGAGGGTTGTGGAGGGCGGGTGGGGGTTTGTTTGCATTTTGGCTCCTTTTCCAAGCTGCAGCGTCCATTCTTTCATGATTTCAAGTCACGGCTTTTGTCGAAGTTTCTCACGTGAGGGTTTACAATCACTGCTTCTCTCATGAAGGAATGGAAAACGTGATGCTTTTTGTCTGCTTGAGAAACAAACTGCTGGTCGGTATTTGACTGTGCTGTGCTTTTATCATTGTGTGTCTTGTGTGTCGTGCCCGCTGAGATGTCCAGCTGGTCTCAAACTGCTTGTGCAGTGTGCCACCTACCGCAAACTGAGAGGTAAAGTGCATGTGCATGCCCCGATGTGTGTGTGTGTGTGTGTGTGTGTTTTATTTGTTCACTTGCATGCTTCTTTTGCTTTAGGGCGACAACTCTTAATGTGTTCAGGAAATAGTCGGGTTTAGTTACAGCTATTCAAAACTGAATGTGTCCTCTTCAATGTGATGTAGCTTTTGATGAAAGATGTTATGGTTCGAGCACAGCTGTGTCGTATTAAAATAGACAATGGCGAAGCCAAGAATAAAAACCCAGATGAGATGGCATTCATTTAAAAATGTTGTTGTACGTCAAGCTTTAAGGCTCATGTCTTCTCTGCTCTTTTCCAGGTGATGAAACCTACCAGGACATCTTCAGAGACTTTTCACAAATGGCTTCAAACAACCCAGAGAAGCTCAAACGCCGCAGCGCAGACCCCAAAAATTAACCAGATGTTGCCTCCTCCTCACGCGCTCTGTACAACAACACACACACACGCATACTTCCAAACACACACAGAAAAAAATGCAAGTATCCAACACCCAGGCATGCAGACACACACATTTTCCCTGGCTACCTGCCACATGTTCAGTCATAGCTCAGCTGGTGTTGACTTCAGAGGGGGATGAACGCTCCGAACAGTGAATTCTTTGTGCGAACACGTCAGGCCAGAACAATTGTGCCCAAGTGGGAACACTGGAACGGCTTTATGAGACCAGCATGAGGTGTCTTTATGTGTAGCAGAGGGTAACACTGTCACTCTGCCAAGATTTCCTAATTAAATTCTGTAAATCTTTTTTTTTTTTTTTTAAGCTAAAAGGGCTCATTTTTTATGTTCTGCTGTCATTTTTATTGAATTGTTACATGGAGAAAAAAAAGTGAAAGTTTTTTTTTTTTTAACTGTCTTCCACTGAGTTGTAATGTATACAGATTTTTACATTTGGGATGTTTTTAGACACCGTTCATGTCTGTTTTGTTAAAACTATGTCAGGTACTTGAGATTCATGAACAAATAAACCACAATACAAAACTTAAACGTGTGCTTAAAGGTTCAGTGTGTCACTTTTAGGGTGAGGATAAGTGGTTATAGAAAATGGATGGATGTTTTCAGTGATGTATAAACGCCTCATAAAATGAATCATTGTTTTATTACCTTAGATTTGGCCTTTTTATCTATATACCGCAGTTTGGAAAACACATGCATTTTGCCACCACGTTTCCAATGTAGCAGGAAAAGAAGCAGAAGACAGACGTGACATGATATAGAGGAAGAAGTGTTTTCTAGTTGCTAGCGGCTAATTGTTTCATGTTTTGTTAGAAGTTTGTGAAGTTAAAGGTCCAGTGTCTAAAATTAACGGGGGTTGTATTTACAGAATATAATATTCATAACTGTTTTGTTAGTGTTTAATCACATGAAAACATGAATAATTATCTTGTTGTTACCTTAGAATGAGCCTTTTATATCTACAGACTCTGTGGTTTCACTTCCACAGAGTCCGCCATGTTGAACCACCGTATTTCTACAGTAGCCCAGAGAGGACAAACTAAACACTGGCTCTAGTTATTTGCGTTTTTCGCACATTTTGGGGCCACCGTTGTTTCTCCTTCATGCCTACAAGGAGAGGATCAAGTGACCAGGTTGCGATCAGCAACTTCGACGCTAGATGCCACTAAATCCCACACACTGGACCTTTAAATGTTGACAAAAGGAGTATCACACTTACTTAGCAGAAGAAGAGACAGAGAACGTTTTCAAAGTGACGCAGAAGTTTCCTCATTTTAAATAATTACAAGTCTAGGTTCATCATTTTAATGTAAAGGTGTGCTCTTTCCAGCAGAGGGCGGCATCATGTTAGAAAGAGCTTGACACCAAAGAGCGGCCAGGTAAGTTGAAGACTGGGACACAAAATGAGTACAGACGCAACAAAATACATTTTTTTTTTTTTTTTTTAATAAAGATTTAGTACAAAATGTCACATTTTAAGATATAACTGTCAGTTTGCAGCCTGGATGTTTAAGACTTAAGTGTTACAGGTCTGAATCACACACACACTAACACTTTCCACCCTTCAACAATCACTAACAGCAGCTGCCAGTACGATAAAGACAATATAAGTCACGTGAAATGAGTCTGCCATGACCAGCAGGTCACAGTGACCTGTTCACTCAGCTGTCCTCAAAGCCAGACATGTCTGATTCACAGTCTTGGCTTGTGGCTTATACAAACAATGATTGTACGATCAGTAAATGCACTTGTATTCCAGTCCAGCAACATAAAGCACTGTGTGTAAGAGGAAGTCCTGAGGCTGGGAGTGTTGCTGGAAAAACAGTGCTGGTGTCTGCAGCTCCTTTAAAGCTTGTAATAGATCAGTGTTGTCAGTGAGCAGTCAATCATCGAGAGTTTGTTTGATTCATAAATCTACGCAGTAGTGTAAAGTCCAATGATGATTAGTTTTATTTTTGGCAATATGCACAAATATTAGCAGCCATGCTACGGGCTGTAAATCAAAAACTAGTTCATTTTTTAGTGATATTGTTTAAGATTTAATCACCATAAACTAGTGGACATACAAAAGCTGTTTACGGTCTGTGAATAAATAAATAATGCTGCATGTAGCTGTATGTACCTAACAGCACAGACAGCAGGAGGGACTAACAGTGAATGAATCCAGTCATGCTGATCAGCTGTATTCACTGTGCCACGTCACCTGCGCCTCCTTAAGAGGTGACGTAGTATAAATGTAAGTTTAAGGTTAATCACGTTTGTGCAAATTTAAAATATCATTCACACATTCACACAAACAACCAACAATAAAATAGTTTCCTCAGTTTCTCAGTCAGACTTCATGGTACGTGTGATAATAACAATAAAAACATAAAACTCCTTTCATGTACTGTGCGTACGTCGCAGTAAATGCTCAGTGTTTTCCTTTCAGGCAGTGCCGGCCTAAACATTAGAGTGAGGTGATGATGTGAAAGAGAGTGAGAACTCACTGGCCCCTTCGTGTTTTCACAGTAAGCTTCTTTCTTCACTTTGCGTCTGAATCTTTGAGGTATAACACAAACATGTGCAGCGGCTCGTTAACGGACGGCGTCTTCAGGCAGGCGCCGTCGTTATGCTGGCTGTGTATTAAAAAGGCTCTTGAACTCTTAAACCCCTCCGCGATTCGTGTCAGAAGGCGAACTATTCATGTGCTCCAGCTCTGAATGTAAACCCTTGTTTTTGTCGTCAAGCGAGCTTCTTCGAGGAGGCGGCGGATCTGTGCAGGAGAAATAGTGCGGCAGGGTGGCCATGGTCAAAGTACCGAGGATGAGGAAACTGCCCGCCACTATGAAGGAAGCAACGTAGTTTCCCGTGACGTCCTTGAGAAACCCTTGGGACGTGGAGAAGAGAGAAAATATTCAAAACCTAAGAAGCTGAACGAAGTGCAAAATCCTAATTAAGAAAAACACTCATGATTACATAATTATGGATTTACTCTTAAGTGATCAGTGCTGTTGTTTATTCATTCAAAAAGTCAGTTCAGCTCAGTTACAAAACAAAGAAACCTCTATTGAGATATCTCTTTCTGTTTTTACGTGTAACTAATGACATTAATTGCTGCAGGAGCAGAGCCATCGTTAATGTCATTAGTGTCACCTGTGCTTTTCCTGCAGCTGTGAAAAACTCAGCGAGCGTCTCATTTATTTGAGAATAAATACGCTCCAATGCCAGTGAGATAAAGTAGAGAAAAAGGGACAAACTGCTGACGAAAACGTTTAATTTTCTAAAGCACCGTTTGTCTTGATAAATCACAGACTTGCTGTCCACCATTTCTATTGGAACTACTTTAGTAAAGTCCCGCGGCTCGTGCAAAGTAACAGGGTGAGGGTTCATTTAGATAGGATCTGGCTCTGTGTTTTTTCCATTCAGTAGTTGAGCCGGATCCAACTTTTGGAAAAAAGATGCTCAGACTGCTAAGTCTGAAATGTCTCTGAGACTAGCTGAGACTATCCAGGTGGATTGATGGACTAAACTCTGATACTCCACCTGTTGTGTTCTGGCTCCTAACTCTGTGACTGGCTCACAATTTACACTGCAAAATAGCGACACAAACAAGTTTAATTTGGTTTGTGTCTGATGGTTTGAGAGAGAGAGTGGGACGTTGTGTTCTAGGCTTGCTTTGTCTGGTGAGGTTGGGAGTGTAGGTCAGAGGTCGGAGAACTGGCTGCTCTGAAGTATACCAATTAATGTTTGACTGCTTTCAGCTCCACTGGGTTAACGTGTGCTTTTAGACTCATTTAGACTCACTTTAGATAACCTGAGTCACAGTAACCTGACCTACATTGGGAGATATAATTATATGCTACCCTAGTCTGCTTTCCTCGATGTGCTCGTACCTGACAGAGGTGTGCCCAGCAGTCCCGCGCAGCTCTCAATCAGCTGCAGCAGCCCGAGGGCCCCCATCATGCGCTCCACACCGACGATCAAGGGCACCACCACGAACACCACAGAGGTCAGCGCCCCGGAGCAGAAGCCGTAGAGGAGGCTGATCACCATCAGCGCAGAGTAGGAACCAGACAAGGAGCTAAGAGGCAGCAGCATGATGAACACTCCCGCCAGTGTCGTCCACGCGCTCAGTAAATGAATCAGCCGGAAGTGGCGGAGGTCCGAGAACCAGCCGGACACTATGCGGCCCAAAATGTCCGAAGCGCCTGCAGCTGACATGACAAAAGCGGCTTGGTATTCTGAGAAGCCAACTTGGCGGCTGTGGGCCACCAGGTGGAAATATGGCACAAAGTAGCCGACGTTAAGAAGAGTGATGCCCAGGGTGTAGGTGACATAAGGCCTCTCGGAGAGCAGCGACAGCTCCAGGTAGGAGGAGATTCGGCGCAGCATCGAAACAGGTGATGACCCCGTCTCTGAATCCACCTGGGGGAGGAAGAGAAGGACTTTTTAAAGTTGTTCTCTTCTATGTATCTCCAAGCAGGTACAGGTGAGGCAGCACTCACCTTTGCTGGGGCTTTAGTGCGTCGCTGTGGACGGATGAGAGCTCCGCAGGCCACAATGTTAAAGCTGAGACCCCCCAGAATCAGAAGGGCCCCTCGCCAGGCGTACTTCTCCACCAGCAGCTGAAAGAGCGGGTTGAAAGCGAAGGAGGAGAGGCCGATGCTGGAGAACGCCAGTCCCAACGCCAGGGTGCGCCGCCGAGTGAAGTTAGCCATGACCGTAGCTACCATGGGAGTGAACACCAGCCCCCAGCCCAAACCTGGAGGACAGGAGAGGGAGGAACCACAGTGAGGGGTCACTTCATCCACCTGCACTGAGCTGCGTAACTGCTTGACTGTTGTTAGAAGACATGTTACCTGAAATGACACCCATAGTGAGGTAAAGGTGATAAAGACGGGTGGCCTGCGAGGCAAGTATGAGACCGAGTCCGGAAAGTAAGCCCCCCGTCATCACCACCACCCGGGCATTATATGCATTACAGAGTGCTGCACCCAGCGGGCCTGCAAAACAAACACACACACCTTCATTAGTCAGAACTCTTTAACATAACGCCTGCAGTCAACATGCCAATAAATCAATAATATCTTGAAATGATTTCAAAACTTGAACTCAATGACTTCATAACTTCCCACAGTAGATCACAGATTGTAGATTGTGCCTTTGAAAACTTAACGAGGGAAATAACTGATAGATTTATACGTGGAAAAGTCACCGCGACCTGCCCGGTCCTCCATAGAGACACACAGACGGTGCACTCTATCCCAGAAAACAGCCCCCACCTCTCGCAGTGAGAGCCCGATAGGTCGGTAACTTTTACAACGTCTTCGTCACTTTCCACGATGCGCTGGGGGTCAAGATGTCTTACAGCATTTATAAGATTAAAAAGACTAGACATGGGCGGTGCGCAGGATCAGACAGGACAAAACGCAAACAGACTGTCCAATCCAGAAGGCAAATTTCAGAAGAAGAAGCTCGTATTTCTGTTGAGCATGTTTCCTTAATCTCTGACACTGCACGGTCATTTTATGATTTAATACAGTAAATATACACTTGTATGTACGGCCTTCCACTTTGTGTATTTTTTTAAGTGTTTTCCAGGTTGTTAAATCATCGTATGTATTCTGCATCCGCTTGTTCCAGCACTTCATTGACGCTGTATGATGTTTAAGTCCATAAACTGAAGCTTTTAAGCAGTTTCCCGAGCTCAGCTGAGCATTTCTGACGTTCCTATAAATACAATTATTTGGCTGCATAGCTTGAGTTTGTAATGAGTGACCTACTAGTGCTCGTTTAAAGGTTAATGTGTTGCACTTGTTTTTCACAAACCACATATAATGGGCTTATAAATTAAGATATGCTTCATCCCTTTAGCTTCACATCTTCCTGTTTGATTAGTGTAGATTAAATAATAATAAATCATAAACCATCATGTCAGATAGGACAGAAAAGATTAGCCAGTTAGGTAATTCATGAAATGTTAGTAACTGATTAATGGTTTGAATCATTTATCAAGATAGTTGTAGCCGTAAATCCCAACAACACACTCACTGAAGAACTGCTGTGCTGCCAGGCCCGTGGACGAGATCCAGGAGATGGCGTGAGCGCTCTCATCGAAGTACTGCACGAACTCCACAAAGAAGATCCCCAGGCTGCGCATCAGGCCGAACACGAGGCTCGTGCTGACAAACAGGGCGCCGACCAGCACCCAGCCCCATCCTCCGTCCGGGCCCTCGGCCTCATCGCTCTGGCTCTCTGCTTTGGGCTTCGGGTTGGTCATGTCTAAGGCAGATTTATCTGTGGAAAATAGAATAAATGCGGATCAGCGTAAAAGCAGTGACAAGGTCAGATTAGAAGATAAAAGAAGTATTAAGAAGTTACAAGCCACAGGAAATTGTGATAGCTCTCTCCTCTGTTCACCAGCAGAGCAGACACACTGGTTGCATCATGTAAGCGTGACTTAACATGTTAGCCTTCAGTTAAGAGGAAAATGTGGGTGAGAGGTGAACTCTGACCAGCTGACAAGAGTTCATAGATCAGTTATGACGAAATATGTTCAACCATGAAACCACGACAAGAAAGACCCTTCATCGACTTTTGTATGTCTGCAGAGGGGACAAGCACATTGCCAAGCATGTGTCAAGCACATTTTGTGCTGATCTGATCACATGAGTGCATCCTCGTTTATTTATTTATTTTTTTATTAAACCTTTATTTAACCAGGAAAGGTCCCATTGAGATTAAAAATCTCTTTTTCGAGGGAGTTCCAGCCAAGACAGAAACCAAAACAGACACAAGACACAAGACACACTTAATATTGGAGATGGTGGGCAAATATTCCATATTTTTTGCTGGACTTGCCGCTAGTGCTGCTGAGGGCATAGGTTGGGGGGTGGGCATGGTATTATATATTATTGTTGAAGCTAATTTTCATATGTGCTAGTGTGTGTATGTTGTATCACATTGTATCATATGGGAAGGTAATCACAGGAGCCAGGGTATAGCATAGATTGGGGAGTGACGGATGGACAGGTGGAGGGAATCAGCAACCGTGTGTGCGTGTGTGTAAAGGTGCTATGCGTTTTTTGTCCGGTCTTTGCAGTTTTGTTAGATTTACGAGCTCGCTTTTACATCATCCATTCATCATTCATCATTCATCATTCATTCATTCTGTACACCCAGAGTTTTGTAGTTTGTTTTTTATCTGCATAAATTAAAGTTTTTTTTGGCACCACAACGTCAAGGACTTCAAGTTCCTTCAAGTGGCCTTTTATGGCTGTTTGGATTGCCACTACAATTATTATATTATATTATATTATATTAAATTATGTTTGTATTATTGTACTGTAGCCACTATTATGGTGTCTAATGTATTCAGAGTTTAATTCAGTTTTATTACTGTATAATAATGTCGCTGCATCACATACAATGCAATCTGAGTTTCAATCCATTAATTAGATTAATGATTAATTAATTAATTAATGTATCCATCACATACGTACACACTCACCTGAGCACGCAATTACACAGCCGTGGACCGGTAGACAGGCGAGAACGCGCACCGTAAAGTGTGCACGCGACCCCCTGCAAACATAAAACTCCACGTGAGTGACGTGGCTCCACATTGCGCTTGCGCACTGGTTGCCACACACAGCTGTGTTATAACAGACACAAAACAAAGCCTAAACTCGCTAAATGCACATTTTAACGTCATACTGGTGACTGCTAATGTGTACACTGTTAAGCCGATGCTGGCAAGGTCGTTATTAAGGCGGGAGGACTGAAGTTACAACGTTAACTGTGATAAATTAACCGCTTCATAACCGTGACGACGTGAAAACCTTAAAAGACTGACACAAATACAAGATGTCAACGTATTTACACGTCAGTTTAACTCCACGCTACTCACCGTCGGTTTGTCAGCTCTCTCCGGGGCAGCACATGATCCACAGGCTCCAAGTTCACTGTGGTAACCAGCAAAATGAGAGCAGACCTCTGTCATCACCGTGGGCAGCTCGGCTGAGGTGCTGAAGTTCAACCGACCGACACAGTAGCAGCAGCACCACGGGGGACCTGTAACGGTGCACGCGTGCGCAGTCTGCACGGGGGGGGGGGTGCACGCGCGCGCACTGGGCAGTTTAGTTACAAAGCAGCATGCGCGAACTTTGTGGACATTTTATAAATATACTCTGGACAAAGGCTGAAATATTCACTAACTCCTGTTTGTATTAAAATGCACTCAGAGTCTGCCTACGTTTTGTTTTTGCTGCATGGCCTCACTTCATCACTTATCTTATCAAAACATGTCAACAGCCAGACCGCTGATAAAACACTTATCAGCCCTACAACATCCTGTCAAAACTCTTAATAAACTCCAGTAATACTTTATGCTTTATTTTGAGCCTTAAAGGTCCAGTGTGTAAGATTTAGGAGCACAGATTGGCAGGGATGTAATACAGTATTTATTAGTATGTTTTCACCAGTATACATTCAACTGAATATAAGAGTCAATGTGTTTTTATTGTCTTAAAATGAGCCCTTTATATCTACAGTGGGAGCGGGTCCTCTTCCACGGAGCCCGCCATTTTGAACCGCCATTTTTCTACAGAAGCCCAGAATAGACAAACCTCTAGATAGGGTCTTTTTGTGCCTTTTGTTGAGGTTCGCTGCCACCATATGTGCTTAGAAGAGGAGGGTGAGGTGAAGAGGGTGTAGTCCTTTTAATAATCTCTGTACCAGATTTTTCCTATGGATGCTTTCACCTTATCACATATCTAGTTCAGCACAGTGTTAACAGATACAGGTAATAACCAGCTTCATGTGACCCGTGTTTTGGTTTAACGAACGACCTGTTAACTGGCGATCTAGTTACAACAGCAGGAAGATACGTAGTTGTCAAACAAGACACCAAAGACGATGTTGTTTTTTGACATTAAAATGAACCAAATAATGCTGCAAGTAATATTTCTTGTGAGTGTTAAACACAAAACTATGACCTTGAACAATGTGTAATGTGTACCAGTTAAAGCTCTTGTTGACTTGTCATAACAGGAAAAACATAGTTGAACTAAATTCCAGTGACTAGTAAACCAGTAGAGCCTCCCTTAAGTGGAATGTATCATCAATGACTGATGTGTAATGTTGACTTTTACACATGGAAATATATTATGGTATAAGTTGTATTTCTGTTCTGGTCTTACTGTTAATAATTAACAAATGTAGGCTAACCCTGTTGGTTTTCTAGCTATACATTACATAATATTGTAAAATAGGTCAGCCCATTCATCAACATGCACTTATATCCTATTTAGTTAGTTAAGGGTTTCTTATAAGTTGCTCATATGTCAGTTAGTCTTTATTTATCTTGCAGAATATGAGCGATATTTGTCCAAACTGAAGGAAAATGTAACTTTAACTTTGTCTTTTATCTAAAACATCTCCAGTTTGATTGCTTATAAATCCACCATTGATTGGATTATAAATATGAGTATAAATTGACTTATAAATGTACAAAAATCTCTTGTAATAATGTCATCATGTCCTTTTTTTTTAAACTGAAACTATCACATATTCTCATATGAATAGAATCAAGCCATTGTCATGTTGCTGATTAGAGGAAGCACATGACTGCACGTGTCTCCGCCAGCGCAAGCTAGAAGAGAAAGGATCCTTTTTTTTTGTTTAAAGAAAAAGCACAAACAAAACAATGACCCCACAGCTTGAGGCAACCACAGAAAATATGCACAAGAGCTAGAACAACCAGTAAAAAGGGAGTGTCCACTTTCAGGAACTGGGAAGTCTTCAGTTTGGGGAAATGTTTGTTAAAAGTTATTAAAACCTCCTGTAAACTGGTCATTTTGAATAAAGAGAAAATATATATTTACATGACATATTTTACAAATGTCATGCAAAAAGCAACTTTCTGCCAAAAGACAAGAGATTAGATGAGATTAGAGAGACAGCCTCATGGGTTTCCACATGTCCAACACCAGAGGGAGTCAACCACAAGATCTGAAAGTGTCAAAGTCATACCGTTAGATCATACGGTTATTTCTCTTTCTGTTTGCTTGATCTGACAGCTGTATTGTAATAGATTTCACAACCCAACCGTAAAATAAAGTTGCGATTTTGAACTAAAATCCTGCTCATAAAATAATCAGTAATAATAACCTAATGTAACATGAAAGGAGTTCATTCTGCATTACTTCAGTACATTTCTCTGAATACATGTTCACTTGAAAGATCAATAATTGATATGAAGCCTTTATCTACTTTTCTTTACGGAGTCTGAGGGCAGTTGATACCTTTATTTTTGCAAAATATATTGATTTTTGTGTGTTTGAGACGGTATTACTGCTTCATACGCCACTTTATCACAGAGGTGTTAATTAAATCATATAGCACCTCACTGTACCGTGATTGTTTCCCCTTTTTCGTAAGTCGCTTTGGATAAAAGCGTCTGCTAAATGACTACATGTAAAATGTAATAAACATATAACAAAAACTAAATATTATAAACTGCATACGGGTAGAACTGGCAAAGCAAATGTTCACAGTGGGACTGTGGGGATTATTTTATGGTAAAGTGTCTGGAATTACCAGTAAAGCATGCTGTAAAATCAAATAATAACCGACTTAGAGTGTATTTATTTTTAGCTTATATTAAAGGAGAGGCCCTGAGTCTCAATCTAGTTTGAATTCCTTTATTATTACAGTGGATAGTATGCTTTCATGGTGCATATTGTTCAGTGAACTTAATTAAATTGGCACAGACTTACACAACAAAGACTACAGCAGAATAATATTCCACGATAGCAGCAGCGGTTGGTTTATGAGTCCCTGTGCAAAATACAGTATAATGTAGCTGCTGCTGCTGCTGCTTTGTACAGTGTAGCTGCTTGGAGGAATTAGGATGGATACAAAGAAGAGAAAGAGTGAGGGGAACCTCTATCACTGAAAATAATTTTACCCCAGAACAGTGATGCAGAATAATAATATTCCGAGTTATTATCTCAGAAGAGACTTCATTATAAAATCTAAAAGGGGAATTTTGAGACATTTGCACATAGAAATGAATTTCTATATTTCTATTCCTATTTCTATATCTCTATGCACTGCCTGTAAGAGGAATTGCTTGAAAACACCTTTCCAAAACACATTTGCGTAGTAAAATCCATAGAAAGGATCTGTTTTCTTCCTGGGTCCTGTGCAGTTTCAAGAAAACCACGAAAGGGTTTCCAGTAATAGTAAACTAAGTTCCTGAAATGTTCTTTTCCCGGAATAAGTTACTTGAATCATTTCCAGAAACACGCAAGTCCTCATTTCTGACTCCAACGAAGTGATTTGTGGGGAGACCCCTGACAGACTGGACACATACTGAAGAAGAGAAAACCTACATGTCACAGGTTTCATTTTTTTTTTTCTTTCAGCCGAGGAGCAGGACGAAGGGTTGGAAAGTCCCGTCAAACTTCCAACGTTTGTCTGCTGAGCAGGGACAATGAGCCCATGCTAGCCACAACTCATCAGGGAGCAGGAAGCGGGGGGATGACAGAGGGTGGGAGAGTTCACCAGGAGTCTGCGGCCCCGCCACCAGTCAAACCCCCTTCAGCCCCAGGAAGCACCAAGGGAGCTCACACACGTGTTGCCGGCTGGTAGTGTGAGGAACCTGGAGGAAACAGGTGCCCTCGGCTTCATTGTTTCCACAAAAGCGCAGAGAGCGAGAGAAAAAAACACAAAACAAAATCTGGAAAATGGCGGGACGGGTTTGACTCAACAGAAGACGTGAATCATGGGTAGAAAAAGTGCGTTAATGAGAGGAAGGAAGTCCAGGGAGGAGAAAGGCTGAAGGAGGGAAGCGTGGTAGAGACAGCAGCTTGAAAGTACATGCAGTCTGCTCAGCACTTTGTGACCATGTTCATATGAATTTTTATTCCAGAGGAGTTTTTATACATCACACATAACATTACAAATGTCTGTTTATGATATTAAATAAGACACTGAGCACCAAAGCTCCAATTGATATAAAAATGTTTTAATTTAACAAAACCATCTTTGTCCAGCAAATGAACTCATACAAATGTCATATTATTATCAATAATCCAATTGCTTACAGTCATCTTAATGAATGTCAGAAAACCTCTTAATTTTTATACTTTATAATCAATACAAGACAACTCAGTCCTTGGCCTGCTCGGACTATAACTCTTTTAAAAGACGCAGGCCCCAGGCCTCAAGATTAAGATAAATCTGAGTTAAATACACATTTAAGAAGAGGATTTCAGTACGACACTGATGAAGTGCTTCTCAACAAATGTTAGAATTCAATTTACTTCCTTCTGTCCTTCATAAAACTTGCTTCATCTTTCATTCAAACCGCTCACATCCTCGTATTTCTTCAAAATTCAGTGCACACACATCCAAAAAGCCTTTCCACATCTTGTTCCCTTTCTTTCTATCCCTTCACAGACCCTCAAAAACACTTTTCTCAACATCTCCAACTCTCCAGTTCGTAAGTTTGCTCTGAGTTTCCAAGCTGAAAGCCACTGGTGAATGTCTTTTATCCATTTTAACATTTTCTGTCCAAGCTGGTCATCTAACCAATCTGTTAAAAGTTACAAATTACCACCTCAAATTTAAAAACCAGGTGCTGATAATTTAATGAATTTAGCAAATTTCACCTTTTCTGATTTAGATATTCATTCTGTGCTGGTGCTGATTAGTGAGTCTCTTCAGCAGGCCTGCAGAATAGGCTGGTAGGGCTCGGTCAGGACCTTGTAGCGGATCTTGGTGTTGGTGACGGCCCCGTGTTTCTGGCGCAGGTGAAGACGCAGCTGACTCTTGTGGCGGAAGTGAAGGTCGCACTTCTCGCACTGAAAAACAATTGGGGGGGTGGGGGGTCAACAGATTAGACAAGCACAGCAGCACGACGGGGAGGAAATGATAAAGATGTTCCGTGCGTCTGTCAAACGGTGGTGTGTGTTTGCGACTCACGGTGTAAGGCTTCTCTCCGGTGTGAATGCGCAGATGGCTCTTCAAGGTCTGCAGGTGGCGGAAGCGGGTGCCGCAGGTGTGGCACGGATACGGCTTCTCCCCTGTATGGATCAGAACGTGGGCCCTCAGATGGGCAACCTAATGTGGGACAAACCACACAAACAGGATATGTTTTGATATGTTTCCTGCACACAACAATTCACAAAGATTTTCAGACTCAACTCACTAATATTATTCTTTTTTCTCTTTGTAACTGAAGCCACCCGACTACATGATTTCTTGAGTTCACGGTGGGAGTTTTTCGGTCTTCGTAAATCTTGCTTAACATGCACACACATACCTGGACAAAGCGAGCGCCACAGGTGTCGCAGCGGTATGGTTTCTCTCCTGAGTGGATGCGAGAGTGAGTCTTCAGGTTGGCCGGTCGGTTGAACTGGGCGCCGCACACGTTACAGCGGTACGGTTTGTCACCTGTCAGAGCCAAAGCTCAGCGTCAGGTGTTGTTTTTAAATTAAGAAAGTGAATAAAGTGATTTTTTTTTTTTTTTTTTGGAGCCTCACCTGAGCAGGGAGTCTTGGTCCCTTGAATGTTGCCGGAGTAACAGTAAGGCATGTAGTAGCTCTCACGCTTGATTGCATGTTGGTGGGCAGATTCTGGATCAGAGGGGTGAGAGGTTTGGGAAAACGGTGCAAGGTGAGACCAAAGAAGCAGACAACATATTATATGAATGAATCTGTTGGAGCTAAAAGTAAAACTTTCTGCAGTATGAAAGGTTTGGCTCATACCTGTTCCCTCCTTGTGAGTGGAAGGCACTGTTGGGTGATCCACAGAGGGCGGTGGCCCCAGGGGAGGGGCTCGGCCAGAACCCTCGTAGCAGGAGGCCTGCCCCTGTCTGAAGAAGACGAAACATCCTGGTTAGACAACTGAACCAGCACAAACAGGTTTTCCTTTGTTATCTCTCAGTTATTCCAGTTTACCTATCAATCTGACCAGGCACTTCTCCAGACCACGCCTCTGTTGGTGCTGTGGGTGTCGTGCCCATCCTGTCTGCAGTGGGTGATGTGTGACTTTGCGGTTCCTCTATCTCTTCTTCCTTCACCGTGGTGGCTGCGCAGAGAGGGTTCAGGACGATGTACTTGTATTTTTTCCAGTTGCAAGCCTTCGGGTCCGGCGTGGATTTGACATCACTCTGCAGAAACAAAACAAAACCCCAGTCCATAAATGTAAATTTAACTCTCTCCAGGCTCCTTTGTGGATAGAAATCTGCTTCTTCAAACTCACCACAAGGTTTTTGTTGCAGGTGTTGGATTCTGCTGGAGAGCTGGGTTGGCAGCTGGAGCGGGCGGGGCTGTCTGGAGATGGAATCGGGGTGCCCATGAGAGGCGACTCAGGCTCTCCTTTCATCGCCTTTGACCCGGGCTGGCAGGTTGGGAAAGCCCCTGGCTTGAGAGAGCCCCCGACCTCCGCAGGGACCCTGCAGGCGAAACAGAGGAAGTGCTGTAATGAGCTAAACTTGACAACAGACAAAGGCATGCAAACCAAAGCAGCAACACTTGTAAACACAAACGAGTGATAAGCAAGTAGGAAATGTAAGAGTCACACCCACAGAGCCAAATTCAGGTCTTTATCAGTTGCACACATAGTCCTCCTACCTTGTTGCAACCGCAGTTGGGAGTAATCTCTGGGGTCCGAGACTGGGCAGGTCCCCTCCTTTGGGGGCTACAGAGGCTACAGACACCCTGGAGTCCAGCTCCAGTTGTGGGTGTCTTGCACTCATATTCTCCCTGCTGATAAATAAAAATCATGTCAACCACATGCTCAGTGAATATGTGCATGATATATAAGCTGTCCTGGCTTGATAACAGATGTTCTTTTAAGTCCCTCACCAGTGGAGCTGCATGAAATCCCGGCAGGTATCAGCCACGTGGTCCATCTGCAAATAGGTTGCAACACTGAGCACCCCAGGGGCGATGCTCGGTGTCAGAGGGAGGCGGGAGGTGTACATGAAGTCGAGCAGCAGGGAGATGCTGGATGGGTCCAAGGTGTCGGGGAGAGACACAGTCATGAGCTGATCCCCGCTGCCGCCTCTCCCCTGAAGCAACACGCGGTGGGAGTACAGCGAGTAGAAGAACCCACTGAGAGGTGGTAAAGAAACATTTAGGGTGAGATATTTGAATTTAAATCAAGCAGAGTGTTTTAAATAAGGAAGACAAGACTGAAATGGTTGAGAAGAGATGGGGGAAAAGCAGGCAATGCATGGAAAAGCTGGAAAAGATGCAGAAACAGAGAGGATTGCGTTGATGCGCTGGTCTTTGCACCAACCTGCAGGCCACGAGCACAGCACAGTGCGCCCTTAGATGTATGTTGCCGACCACCAGGGTGGTGTCGGTCAGGATGTTGCGGTGCCTCAGTTCGTTCAGGTTCAGCAGCACGTCGTTGGAGTGGCGCGTGAACTCCTTCACGTATCCCTCAGCCGGCGCAGCAGCCCTCATCTCTTGAACTCTGTCGACCCTGTATCCTTCCAATACTTCCATCATGCTCATCTGGATCTGTAGAGAAAGTGGTGGGGGGGTTATTCAGAATATGAAACAAGCAAGCAATGCACATTTTTTTGTAATGTTTGCATGAGTTTTTGATTGAATGAATGACCTACCTGATTGTAACTTATAGAATAAATAGACTGGAGTGTCCCAGACACATCTGTTAGGTGAGACCAGCTCCCTACTCGTACCTGCATGAGAACAAAATAAGAAAAATCCACTTGATCTTTTATCTATTCACATTTCTGCAAATATCAAAGGAGCAACAAATGCAGCGATCGAGACATAAAATGTTGTGAAAAATATAAAAAGAAATCTTTTTTTGAGTTTTCAATTTAAATCAAAAGATATAGACATCCTCATCTGACAGAGTCTAAATTTAAGTGTTCAAAGTTTAAAGATTTAATCAGAAAATGATTAAATCATTAACACCTTCACTCACAAACAAGTCCAGTCCAAGCAAGCAGTCAATTAAACCTGTAAAGATGCTGAGAAAATCATTTTCCAACTCACCCCGACCAGCAGGGACGAGAACTAACGTGCCCCGCGCTGACGTCAACCCCCTTGGCACGGTGTTCGGTCTACAGTCAAAGACGTGGAGCAGGGGCCTCACCCACAACCTCCACTGTGCTCTGAGCAACACTGTGAGGGCAAGCTGAAGGGACGGAGCTCTTTATAAGGTTGTGCAGGAAGCCCCCATACAACCAAAGCTGCTCGTTTCCTCTTTCCTCAATGGCCCACGCGTATACTGGAAGCAACGCAGGAAAAGCCCTGGCCCAGGCCCCGGGCTCCAAGTATTTTTAGTGGCCTATTAGTTTTTCTAAACCCCCATAGCTCTGAGCGAAGTAATGGCAGGAAAGCATAGTGTGTTTTTGTGCCACGTTGAAAAAATATATATGAGGACCCTTGGGGACACGCAGTACATGCGTGGCTATCCAGGGGTAAGCCAGAGAGCATCAGGCTTCCCCCACCAACGCTTTCCTACCCTTCACCCCTCTCCAGGACAGAGGAAACTGTCTGAGAGGAAGCTGGAAGACCAACTTATTGTTAGGTAAACAAGCTGTGCCCTCATTATTGGGATCTTGTCAGGGAGTTTTTTTTTAAATTATTTTAATTCTATGATCTCTCAGGAATTTCCCAATTTTTCAGGATAACGTTTAAATATAAGAAGTAATAGCATTCAAAGTGAAACTGTGTCATTGCTGAGTTGACCACTTTTGGGTGAACGGGCATTGATAAGTGCTCCACAACAGTGCCCGGAAGCTTCTGGCTTGCTGCCTGAGAGCAGAGGCGTCGTGTTATGAGGACCAAAAGGAAGGAAGCGAGACCAAATCGATGGTTCTAGAGGGGAGACACCTTCTCCTGGTGGTGAAAAACAACCTTTTACCCCGCCCTGACTGAGAGAAATGCAGCCGACAGATGTGCAGGAACTGGCCTACAAACACACACACACACACACACACACACACACACATATCACACACACACACACATGAATGCATCCTGCAAAGCTGCTCAGAGACATGGATGAAAACGCCTGCGCAGGACATCCGTCAATAATAAAGCGAGCAGGAGACAAGGGAGGAGAAATGGAGATGGAGGGAGGGGGGGTGAGGGGAGGGGGTGATGGAGTGAGGAGGACAAGAGCTCAGAGGTCGTGAATAACTAAAAAACAAGCGGAAACTTACCTCATCCTCAGGGCAGCATTGGGTTCACAGAAAACCAGCCACAGGACAGTTAATTGAGGCACCGCTAAATGAACTGTGAACTGTATTTCCCTCACATCAAAGTGTACTTTTTTTTTTTTTTTTACAGAAGGAGACGTTGAAGAAGGAGGAAGAAATCCTCAAGGTTGACTCAGGGTAGATAAACGATTCTGGCACAAAAATCTGAGACTGCAGGGACGGTGCAAGTGCTTGTTTTATGAATAAAGAGGAGATTATTTTTATTTTCACTGATAAGAGTGATTACTGAGCCAAATATGGCAACAATGGGATAAAAAAAGATGGAATTCCCTATTAAAATTTCAATTTAATTCAATTAAATCTTATTTATATAGCACCGGATCATAGCAGGAGTTATCTCTTTCCATATGGACTGTGCTTTTTATAATATTATTTACACAGACTCAACAATTCCTACCATGAGTAAACACTCGGTGACTATGGCAACAAAAAACTTCCTTTAACTGCCTGTATTCATTTACATTTTTGCCTTTCAGGTGTTAAACGTATGATATTTGGCGCCTGCCGCATGCAGATCTAGTTTAATGTTGAGCTGCAGCTTGTGAAATTGTAAAAAAAAAAAAAAATGTCTTTCATATAGTTAAGTTTTCTGAAAAGCAAACATGACACAAACAAACAGACAACATGACCATGTTTGGATATAAATCCTTTGAAAATGTGAATCGGAAGTAGAGTGTTTTGCACGGGGGGTGTAGAGCTCGCGTGTGTGTCCTTGTGCTTTTATTTGTTTGGATGGAGGTCGGATCAATTGTGTGCTTTGTTAACAAAAAAAAAAAAAAAAAGAAAAGAAAAGAAAAAACCATAAAGGAAAACAACGATTAAGAAAACAGAGAGGGAGATGTAGGTCTCAGCTACTTCCAGGCATTGTGAGAAGAACGGATGAGGGGGGGCGGTTGAGGAAAAGTGAGAACATTACTAAACAGGTTCACCAATGGGCGGAAGCCATTGAGTCCATCCCGTTGGCAGAAGTTGGCAACGCTCGTGGTGACTTCCTGCTTCTTGCACCGTCTGTCAGTGCCCGTCAGAGGTTAAAATACAGCGCTGGTAATATTTACCCTCAAATTAAAGACTCTAAATTGAACTTTCTGCAAGTCTCAAATGAGGAACAAACACAGTTTTGTGAATTTCCAACATCTACTTAACTGTCACTCCTTGTCAAACAGAACAAAGGTGGGGATTCCCCTTTTTTTGTGGTTTCCTGGTTGCCTGGACAGAACCATATTGTTTATCTGATAATGTATGGGGCCGAAGCCGTGCTTTGACTTCAAATCCCCCAGTCAGTGCCAAAGTGTTGATGGCTCGTGCAACAATAACAGATCTGCTTAAACTGCCTCTTCCTGTGATTGCAGAGCACTCTGGACATATAAGGGCAAACCAGCACCGAGCTTGCTGGGAGGAGGAGGTGGAGGAGGAGGAAGTGGGGATATCCCAGGGAGCAGCCTCTGTTGTTTTGTCCACTTATTGGCAAAGAGCGAGACTGGGAAATAAAAAATAAAGTTATGAAACCCTGCCTTTGAAGAAGTGCCTTGGGAAAAGCAGGGGGCCTCCAACATGGTGTTGGGTGTGGTGGGAAGAAGAAGAAGAAGAAGGATAATGAAGAGTGTGGGGGGTGATGGGGAAAGGGACAGTTGACCCAAATCTCATGAACCGAAAAATAATAAATCAAGCACTTGACCTCCATATTCTGCTGCTTGCGGCTGGTAAACAACTTGAAAAAAACATTAAGACCAAACTCGAAAACACAAAATAAAATTACTTAAATAACATTAAATATTAATACAATAAACATAAATCAAACTTTGACTACTACATAAGGATATAAAGCACATTACAAACTGGTTCATTATTCTGTGTTTTCTGATAATTTATTTTAAATATTCAATAAAGTGGCTTTTTTTCTCCAAACAATGCAAACTATGATGCAGAAATTTGGTTAATGCATAACATTAACATAACATAACACCTTTCTGTACACTTTATTTAGTGCTTTATGTGTTGTACCCTTTATTGTGCCAATTATTTGCCAAATATATAAAATAACTAATTACATTTTTAGCCAATGACAGTATAATGAATGGACCACACAAGTGTGGTATCGCCCCGAGGTTTCTGGAGAGCTATTTTGAAGCTCAAAATATGCGGCTTTGGCCACCGCCATGTTGGCTGTCCTGCCTCTTCCACCTCCCAGCTAATCTAAAAATGAGCAAAGACATGGATCATCGTCTGACCTTACATGACACCTGGGTGCTCAAACAAGCCTTCTGTAACGGCACCCACCTGTCAATCATAGCGGCTGTGCTTTTAGTTATGCATAACTTTAAGCCTTAAAATATTTTGAACAGATGAGTTATATAGAAATTCAGCCTCAGTACAGTTGTCTTGAGCAGGGAAATTAGCTATAGAGACCAGAACAGTTTTTTGTACCAGGCTGTAAACATGTTTATTTCTGCTGTGAAGTTGGACATTTTAACATGGAGGCTTATGGAGACTGACTCGTTCTGTAGCCAGCCTCAAGTGGACGTTTGAGGAACTGCAGTTTTTGGCTTCACTTCACAGACACGGAGGCTGCCACTTTGTTTTAGCCAGTTTTGCGGCCACTGTAGTCTCTCCTAGATGCCTCGATGGGGGTGGTTGCCATTTGCCTCACCACTAGATGCTACTAAAGCAAATTTGCATGTGACAAATAAACCTGAAAACTGAACGTGAATGTCCTTTAAGGTTATTACGAGTATGGTATTTTTCTATTTTGAAAAAAAAAAAAAAAAACTCAACAGGATAAGTTTTGTGTTTTTATTTTGAAAAATGTGTGTGTGGCAGACCCCGCCACCCCCCTCCACACACGCACACACACACACACACACACACACTCACAGCTACACCACAGATACGTCACACATCGGGAATGCAGTGAGGAGCTGCTGCTGCTGCTGCTGCTAAAGGCCTCAGGATCCGTCACAAAGTAGGTTAACGACGCTAAACCTCAAAGAAAGTTGTCTCGGGACAACTTTCACTGACCTTTTAACGCCTAAACGGGCGGGTAGATCGCGTTTGTGTGGCCGGTTTCAGGTCGGTAGGTGTCGGGTTATTTCATTGTTTCCTCTTCGGTTGTGTTGTGAAGTTAGCCTGGAGGGGGGCAAGGCAAGGCAAGGCAAGGCACGAGCTTCTGCTTTGAGTTCAAAACAGGCGAGTAAACAAGTAAACAAGCCTGTTATTAAAGTTAAATGTTGCTAATTATCCTCCATTATGGGCTCTTGTATTACTTAAGTGGCACGTTTTACACATATGTGACGCACGACGGACAGATTTGGACCAACAAACCGGGCAGTTAGTGTCTCTATTCATAGGTAAGAGACGTTAACGTTGCTGTGCGGAACTAACCGTTAAAAACAGGAACGCTCCGCTAACGTTCCCTCAACGTTCCGTCTGTGTTTTCTGTATTTATATTTATTTATTTATTGTTCCTTGTTTTTAGATGAGACTGAAGGGAAGAGGAGCGACACTGTAAAGGTACTGTAAAAGGTAGGAAACGTTAATACGGCAGCTAATGTTGACTTGTTATAATGTTCGTGGCTCTCTCTCTTTATATATTTATATTTATTTTAGCTCCCTGCCCCGTTAAATCGTGTTGTCTTGTGTTATTTCTGTTAAATATAATCAGCACATCTCGCTACATGAACACAGCATGAAGCTAAAATCTGTCAAACACGGAGAGCTAAGCGTTAGCAGGCACGCCTTCAAAATAAAAGCATGGAAAATACTCCTGTTCAGGAGTTCAACAGTGTAAAACTGAAGAAATCTTATTTAAATGACTTAAACATGTGTTTGCTGCAATTTATTTCAGCTGCACTGTCTTTAAATTTCTAATATTTATTTATTTACGTAATCAGTTATCTGTGTGGCTTAAAGTCGTTATTTGTTATTTAGCGCAGTTTAATTTAAATTCAGATTTATCTTACAGGTTAATCTTGATATATTTTACTGTGTGAATTGACATTTTTATGTATGTTTACATGCTGCTATGGATGCTTCAATTTCCCTCAGGATCAATAAAGTATCTATTTAGCTGGCTAGCTTTTATTCTGAAATGTACAAACACCGGATGTTGTTTCTTCCTCCTCTCGCTTGACCCTTGTGACTGTCATCAACTTTGACATTTCCTGAGCTGCTACGCCTCCTTTTGCGTTCAGAAAAACGTCCGGCTGAGCTAATTTATGCACAAATATACGAGATTTGTGTGTGTTTTTTTAAAATTACATAAAAAACAATTATTTTTCAAACACAGCGTGATAAAACCGTTCAGATTAATTCCCTGGCCCAGCCATCCCCGGATTTGAGTGTGTGCTCATCCGGATTCAAGACAGGGGCTTAACATCAGGTCGATTGTGGAGGTGGTGGTCACTCTTTCCTCCACGTGGTCACTGTGTAATGTCAGTCAAGTCCACGCTGATACTGTGTGTTAAATATAGCAACCCATGAACAGAAATAATATCAAAATAAAAGTCAAAAACAAACAGCAAGCATTGTATATCTGCATGTCTACATCATCCTCTCATCCATCATTACAATCCTCTTAATGACAACGACTTATGATGGCCACACGACCCCGGCACAATCAGTCAGAGTGGGTTATTAATTTCTCCTGTCTGACAAACACTGATCTGCTTTGGCTTGCAATCCATTTAGAGAGGCGTTGTGTCGATCGCAGTGGCTTTTCCAAAAAGGTTTTAACAGTACACACTTTTTGTAGTTATAGATACACTAACCGGCAACAACTCTGCCATAATTTCTATTTTTATGAAGCTTATAATGTTTCAGTTTTTGTTGACAGTCAGAGAGGTATTTGTTTAAGGTTGTAGGTTAAATTGGACTGCGTTGTATTGAGAGGAGTTTCTAATATTGTGGCTATTTACATACATGAGAGGGCCAAAATATTTGACACACTCACTAAGACCTCACTAATAAACATAAAGTTGAATTATGACACCTCTCTGACTGTCAACAAAAACTGAAACATAATAATCTTCGTAACAATAGAACTTACTCTGAAATTTTTCATTTGTATTAATTTCTAAGAATATTTAGTACAAATAACTTTATCATTAACTCTACCTGAGCAATATTTGTGTCTAGAATTGTATAAAAAATGATTAATTCCATGTTGCTTGCTTTCTATTTTCCGTCTTATGTAAGTTGTGACACTCCTATAAATTTCTGTGATATATATCCGTGTGTTTTTAATTAGTTTCCCTTAAATATCTGTTTCTTAATGGCCCTCAGGTGCAAGTCAGCACTTTGTCATCTCAGCTGTGTGCTGCAGCGTTGTTATTTATCCCGCAGAGAATACATAATATATTGTTATGAGCCAGGTGTTCACGTGTATACAGACACATATCATTACACAACATTTCCTGCCCTGTTTTTGTCTCCGCTTCATTGGAAATCAATGATACCAAGTGTGTAAACACCCCGAGACAATAACTATTGTGGCAGATAACAGGCGAGGGTTATCCACACATTTGCACCTGTTTGTGTGTCTGTGTACGACTTTGTGCGTGCGAGAGCGTTTTGCGTGGATGTTTGTCCTGAACGTGCACAAACGCGCACTCGCACACGTTTCACAGCAATGTGCGAGCTTTCTGGAAATCCCCGAGCTGTTGAGAATGGCTGCTCTCTTCCTGCTCCTCAACTAGAGGCCTATTGTTCAATCTGTGTGTCCCCGTTGCCATAGGAAACAAAGTCTGAAGCATCCCTTAGTTTCCATGGGTTACCTATTATGTAAAATACACATAACAGCCACAGCTGCGCTCATGCAAATTATGGATCAGAGTTTGAAAACACAATCGTGCAAGCAAAGTCAATATTGTGGCACTGATTTGCATTCAAGAGGCAAAATAAAGACATGCTGCATTAACTAAAACAGAAACTTGATGCAAACATTTCATTTTTTATTCTTTTTTTTATCTCCGAAGCCCGCTATGTCCGGTCCCACCTGGCTACCACCGAGGACTCTGGATAGCCCAGAGCGAGCCGTCCCCCAGATGTCCCACTCTGCTGGGTCTGCGATCTACCGAGCCCCCAACAAGAAGGGGATGTCCGACTTCCGGCCAAAGTACGGCCCCTATGACCAGAACGGAGGAGGAGGAGGAGGAGGAGGAGGAGGTGGAGGAGGAGGAGGAGGAGGGATGGCCAATAGGTACATGGCTACTGGACCGACAGGTAAGAAGACCATTAGTCATTCACTGGAGGTCATGATGGACGTACTTAGACTAATCAGGTCCAAATAATACACTGTTGGCATCGATGGCACGATTTAAAATAAAGTTTCCACACCTCTGAGATAAAATGTGTTCAGCTTCTGGGAGGACTCAAACAAAGGTTCCTTATTTTACTTCCTGACATCTATTTACAAGCGCTGAACACATGACAGAAATCCTGACACACAATAAAGTCTTTAACTGTTGAGTGCATACTGCAACAGCCAGACCTTCACACATTCAGAGTTCGTCTTCTTCTGGAAATGTATCGTATGTACAGACGATTTTAGAGAGAAGACCTTCTTAAAGATTGTCAAACAGGTTCAAGATTGTCGTGTTGTTCTCTGTTCTCTAACCTACAGGTGGTCCCATTCATCATTCGTCTAGCGATCACTATTACTCCCCTCCCCATGTTCCCAAAGAAGAACGCAACTGGAGCCCTCACATGGACAGTTACGAGTTGATGGTGGGTGTATTTTCTGTGCCTTCTTTCTGTGTGTGTTGGACACAAAAGCGAGAGTTTAACTCTTAATTCTTCTGCTGCTCTGTTTGTAGCATCGTGGTCCTGAAAAGCCAGCGAGCTATCACTCCAAAATCGACGCTGATATTGACTCCCTCACCAGTATGCTCGCTGATCTGGACAGCCACCCGCAGGACGCCAGCACACAAGTAGGACAATGCAAAACAAAACAGTTGACCTGAATATTTTTGATCGGTACTTAAGTTGATTAACTTTCTGACTCCGCACAGCTGTACGACAACGTGCCTTACAACAAATACCTCTCAGGGGATCATTACAAACCTGCACACCAGAGTGCTCCTCAGGGTCGGCCATCCATGGGCTACCCCCCTCATCCCCAGAGCCAATACCACCCAGCGCCCCCCTACCCCAGTGAGCACCAGTCACCTCAGTACTCCACCTCGCACCAGCAGGACTACTACTCCTCCTCCTCCACCCCGAAGCCCTACCCTCAGCCCGTCCCAGCCTCCTACACCACAGCCTCGACTCCCACCGGGCCCCGGTTCAGCGTCCAGGTCAAGACAGCGCAGCCGGTCACCTACTCTCAGACGGGGAGGCAGGCTGAACAGGCGTACACTCCGCCGCCTCCTCGACAGCACGTGTCGCGCCCCCCTCCGCAGACTCAGACAAGTCAGCAGGGCTGGTACCCTCCACATCAAGCTCAGGAGATGCACTCTGACGCGGGGTACAAGGGGAGCGGCTCAGGGTCCGGAGGACGAGTTAACCAGGTTCAGCTGTCCAAGAGAGGGATGGAAAATAACCAGGCGGGGTCAGGGGCTGCACAGAGTCCTGCTTATCAGTCCAGCAAGGTAGGGACACATATCTTCATCTCTATTTATTTCAATTGCACACAAAAACATAAAGAAAATATTCAGAAATTGGCAAAAGTTTGAGTTAAATCACATCCGATAACAGAGTAAGTAACCAAAATTATTAATCTGACCAAATATTTGATGTCATCTTTAAATCCTGACACGTTTCGGTCTGTCTCAAAGAAGTAAAGGTTCAGTGCTCCGCCCCTAAATATCATAAATATTAAATTAACTGGTTATGAAAGGGATGAATTCTGATCTTTTTTCCACTCATGTGTGATTCATGTACCGTCTATTCTTCCAGCAGGGGATAGCAACAACCCGGCCCGAGGAAGAGCTGGAAAGACTCACCAAGAAGCTGGTATATGATATGAACCACCCCCCTTCGGAGGACTATTTTGGTACAGTCGCTTGTCATTACATTGATGACCTATGAGACAACAAAACCTTTTATAATGAAACTCATGTGTGACATTTTGACTTTCAGGTCGCTGCGCCCGGTGCGGTGACAACGTGGTCGGCGACGGCAGCGGCTGTATCGCCATGGAGCAGGTGTTCCACGTGGAGTGTTTCACGTGCATCACCTGCCACGCCCGTCTCCGAGGGCAACCCTTCTACGCCCTGGACAAGAAGAGTTACTGCGAGAGCTGTTACATCGTAAGTGAAGGAGCGACGGCGCGACAGAGAGCTGTTGTTGACGCCGCGCGGCTGAAGTGTGTCCTCTTATCCACTAAATAAACGTACTTGTACTTTCTCTTGATCCTGATCCATGCGCCTGTTTCTGCTTCTCTTATCAGAGTACATTAGAGCGCTGTTCAAAGTGCTCCAAGCCCATCCTGGACCGTATCCTGCGGGCGATGGGGAAGGCCTACCACCCTCGCTGTTTCACATGCGTGGTTTGTAACTGCTGCTTGGACGGGGTGCCCTTCACCGTGGACGCAACCTCCCAGATACACTGCATAGACGACTTTCACAGGTACGGACACGTCCATACGCCGCGCTTATCGTCGCATTCCGGATACGCGTCCACTAACTGCAAATTCTGATCTCCGCTGACAGGAAGTACGCACCTCGCTGTTCAGTTTGCGGCGAGCCCATCATGCCTGAACAGGGTCAGGAGGAGACGGTCAGGATAGTAGCTCTGGACCGCAGCTTCCATGTCAACTGTTACATCTGTGAGGTGAGTCGTAACACAAAATACCAGAAACAGATATGTTTGAGATTAAGTCTTAACTTTTAAGAGTTTTATTTGAGTGTGCAAACTTTTTACACAATTATAAACAACTGTTTTATGAGGTATTTGTATCAATTCTAACTATTTAGGCAGTTTAATAAGAAAATGTATGAATAAATGACCATATATTACCATATTCTCTGTAGTAGAGTGCCCAAACTTGCTGTATTTATTACATTACTGTATGTTTTTATTTGATACGTCCCATGTGAGAGTGTTGTTTTGAACTGAAGCGTCTGTGTCCGTCAGGAATGTGGCCTCCTGCTGTCCTCTGAAGGAGAAGGTCGAGGCTGTTACCCGCTGGACGGCCACATCTTGTGCAAGAGCTGCAGCGCTCGCCGCATCCAGGACCTCTCAGCCAAAATCTCCACCGACTGCTAACCAAACGTCGCGTATGTCCTTTGCGAATCCGCGGACTGTCCAACATGTTACACGTTACTGATAGCACAGACAGGAAATGCCCCAGCTTTGTTCAGAGTCGTGAGCTGCTCTTCATTCTTTGCGAGTTGACATTAACGTCGCTACAGTTCCCTCTGTTGGTGTCCAGCTGTCATTTCATGCGTGGAGGAACTGGTTCAAAATAAGAGATGGGAGTTCTGATGGAGCGAACACGACACTAGATTAGGGCTGCAACTATTGATTATTTTCATCATCGGTCCATAAAATGTCGGAAAATTATGAAAAATGTTGTGAAGGTGACACCCTCAGATGTCCACAACCTAAAGATGTTCAGTTTACTGTCACAGAGGACTGAGGAGAGCAGAAAATATTCACATTCGAAGCTGAAGCCAGAGAATCTATTCATAAATAATTACTCAGAACGATCGCTTATCAAAACATTTGCAATAATTGTTTGCAGCTCGACTCTAGATTCAGAAGTCCTGCTACATTTTCTGTTTTTTTTTTGGTACACAGCTGCTCCATTTTTCACGTTTAGTTCAGTATTCGACAGTGGCCTGACCTGCAGGCAGCTTGGGCTCCACTTAACCATTTATTCACACCGGTACTGCTCGACTAGTAACTTGCACATTATTATCGCTGTCAAAGACAATGAAGGTTTTGGAAGGATATCCTAGATTTAGAGCTGAAAATGAAATGAGCAGTTCTCTTTGCAGAGAAGCGACACAAATGACAATTAGGATCACAGCCTGCGCGTCAGCGTGCAGCACTGCCTCGAAACAGGAATATTAAAAGCACATAATGAAACTGTGACTGTACATAACGGGCTGGTTTGGTTTGGAAAGCATGTAGCCTTTAGTGCCGTGAATCTTTGCAGAGACGTAGCCTCATAGCACGAGAAATGTAGACGAAAGGAATGTGTAGTTAACGTTACGACCCAGATGTTTCTTTCTTTAGCTTTTTATCGAACGCTAGTACAATATTTGCCAGAACAAGTCTCTCATACGACACTCAAGCGTTACAACATCATGTTTTTTTTAGTGATTAAATCGAAGCTCCTAACAGGATTTTTGCCATTTTTTTTCCCTTTTTAAATCATCCACATTAACATTTTTGAATGTCTACGAAACGCAATCTTTTTTTTTTTGTTATTTCGTCGTCGTTGTTTAACATTTGTTGTTTGGTTGATACTTGACTGTTACATTGAAGATGAAGGTGCAATGAAGTCAAACGCTTTCTTCCGTCTAAGGAAAAACAGGGTGTTGGCCTCTAACGTCGGCCCATCGTGTGAAGCTTGAGCCTCGTTTGTACATGTGCCATTTTAGGGGGGGAAAAAGTGTGAAATTAAAATTCTACACGATTTAAAGGTGAATTAATTCACTTGGCGGATGTTTTTTGATTAAATAAAAGTGGAATTTAATGTGATTTTTCACCAAAAAGAAAGACATAATTTTACATCTCTTCGGATGCAGATTAGATTTTTGTTCATCCTTGCACTCGTGTGGGCCAAGTTGTCATTCTCTGAGACTTTGGAGCTACAGTATTCGTTATGATTGTGTTTAACCTCTCGTCTTTCCGTCCTGATTTTTGTAAACGTGTAACTTTAAAGGGCTAGAAAATTTCAAAAGCCTTACCTCAAGGATGTCATTCAGTGTCATAATGATCCTTTTTTTTGTCTGTGTGTGTGTGACAGCGCTTGATTGATCATGCTAAAACGGTTCATCTCTTGTTAATTTATCTCACGGTGTATATACTATATTAGCATTAACCTGCTTTTTATCATTTCATTCATGCTTTACGTGTCTCATGCCAACTCCTCGAATCACATCATTTTGTCCTCTTTTGACTGTGTGCTTGGTTTGAAATGCTGTGAACTGGGAGCTTGTAGATCGAAGCCTGCGGTACTGCGGCAGACCTTTTTGTCCACCGATGGATTCACACTGTGAAGAAGGAGGCCGCTTTTGTTCTGAACGAACAAAAAAACAAAAACAAAACCGAGTTGTTCAGGTTAGAAAATGGCAGGTAGTTACATTAATGGGAGAGCATGTGAACACACGAGTGGATTTCTCCTAATACAGGTTGTAGTAACATGATTGATTATTAAAATGTCAACAAGTCAGTCGGTGTGTGTGTCACTTTTTCTACAAATATCGCATGTTTGAAACTTAAAGGGGCACTGAGGTGATTTGTTAGCACAAAATCTGTGTTAAAACGAGGTGTGGAAAGAGCCTGACAAAATATGTACTTGTGTTGCATTATGGGAAATGTAGGATCCAGTGTTTTTTGTGTGGCTTTTCCATATTTCAGACTAAAAATCAGGATATTTCCGACCCTGCTGCTTCAATCTTTATGATTCTTGTTTAAATGTTTCTCAGATAAGATATCACTTGACAAACGTACTCTCTTAAATCAGAAAATTTTATTTTAGGTGTGTATATCCCCTGCAAATCTCACCCT
The DNA here is from genome assembly GCA_028641955.1 of Protonibea diacanthus. NCBI lineage: Eukaryota > Metazoa > Chordata > Actinopteri > Sciaenidae > Protonibea > Protonibea diacanthus. The sequence goes on from CM053998.1 coordinate 7,673,104, forward strand.
TTACAGTTGCCAAGACGCCTGTTATATTTGGCATCTTGCAGTAAATCATCCAGTTACAACAAAGTGAGCAAACGTGGATCGATTCATCCTTTTTAAAAAGTATACTTAAAACTAAAAATAGTCTTCAGCAGGTCTAGTTCTCCCGTTAACACGAGGTGAACGTCTTCCAGAAGAAGTTGCGACAGCCTGCCTTGCGCTCTCTCTGGGTGAGAGGGAGATGTCGTCGCATCACCTCCTCCCCGACTCCCATCGCCTCCTCGTCCTCCTCCGGCTCAGGGAGCATCTGGTCTCCTCTCGCCGCCATCAGTTCAGACACAAACTTGAGCATGAGCAAGTAAGCGAGATCCTGAAGGAGGGCAGAGAGAGAAAGGAGCTGAAGAAAGACCATATCTGAACTCCTGATAACTTCCTCGCGGTGTTGCATACAAAGAGTCACTCACCTTGTCGTTTGCGAGATCTGTTCTCAGCGTTTCTGTCAGCATGTCTCTGCGCGGAGCACCGCTGACCTGCACCAGCAGCACGGAGGAAAACAACGCCACAAGAAGTACCTTCACCTGAGAGCCGAGCATCTCCACCTCGAACAGCAAATTCAACTCTTATATTCCCCCAGATTCTCTGTTCGACACAGACGACGAGAAAGTCACTTATCGGCGTCTGCGTGGGATGTGCTGAGCTGATAAATAAGCCTCTTCATCTTCAAATCCTCCTCATCCTCAAGCCTGCAAAAGGATGTGATTGGTGGAGGAGGATGGCGGTGAGGTAATGGGGAGGTGTGTGGTGTGAACAGTGGTGTCGCTGGACAGGATAAGGTCATCGTGAGCCGTGACGACAGGCACAAAACCAACAAAACCTCCAAGATCACCAAGACTTTCTGGGTCGATTAGTGTTTTTAAATATTAGATACATGATAATAAAGTCTAATTAATTAATAGTAATGTGCTGCATGACTTCACTGCTGTCAGTCATGATTAGCCACACCAGCTTTGTAGATGTCTTGAACTCAACATAAGGCCTGCACGCTGTGCAGCGCTGCTAATGACACAATGTGACTCAAATGTTAATGAGGCTGCTAACTAGTGCGACGCTCCAACACCTTCACTTTGAGTCAGAGCGAAATAAACACAGAGAGCGTCTAAATGTCAGACGGCAAACAAACAAAAAAAAACACTTTGCAGTCTGAGCATAAATGAGGATGTAATTACAGTGTTTGCTCGAAAAAGCAATAACCGGCTGTGTTTTCCATTAAGTTTTGTGGGAAATTATTATGGCAATTTGTAGTTGGACCACTGCAGAACACAATGTCACAGATTACAGAGTTAACCTAGTTCAGTGGCTCTCAATGTGATGTTCAGGACCAGCCAGGAGGTCACAATATCAGTCTGAGGGGTCAGAGGTCAGGGGCCTGAGTGATGTCACCTGTAGGTTTCCAAAGCCGGAAATATGCAGCGCTGGACGCCACCATGTTGGGTGTACTGCTTCTTCTGCCTCGGCAAAGATGTGGATCATCAGCAGACCTGAGGCGGGCCCAAATGACGCTTGGGTGCTCAAAGAAGCCATACCTGTCAATCAAAGCAGCCACGCTGTTAATTATGCATAACTTTAAGCCTTAATATAATTTGAACAGGTGAGTTAAAATAAAATTCACCCTCAGTACAGTTGTCATGAACGGGGAAATTAGCTATAGAGACCAAAACTGTTTTTTGTACCAGGCTGTAAACATGTTTATTTCTGCTGTGAAGTTGGACATTTTAACATGGGAACTTATGGACTTGTTCTGTAGCCAGCCTCAAGTGGACGTTTGAGGAACTGCAGTTTTTGGTACTTCAGCATTGGTTTCACTTCACAGCAAAAAAGAGACAATATCTCCAGTTCTCTGCATTGATTTTTAGACTTTTTTTTAACTGTCCATCCTTAGCCTGATAATATTAAAAGACTGCAGTGCTAAAAAGCTGAAGTACTGACCTTTCTCTCTGTTTTCAGCCTTTTTTGGCTCCAGGTCATGTATGTATGAAATAAAGACTGTCAAGGTTTCATCATGTTTAGATATCTAGATTAGCATCTTGTTTTTCTGTCTGAATCACTGGAGCTAACCTGAGTGTCTTGTTTATTTATAATTCCCACATTAATCCGATTAACCTCTTAATTCTGCTCCACGTTTCCCCTCCGGTGGTGCATCCTCCGTTTGAGAACCACTGACCTTTCTCCCACCACAGGACCCTCACTGATAAGTCTGATTACTCAGTCTTTAATCATGACACGACTTGACTTTGAGTAACATTTTCAGAGCAGTGAGGATGTCGTGACCGCAGGCGTCCAGCTGTGCTGCCCTGGACAAACAGGAGCGGTCCGACAGTGTGATAATCACACAAGTCACACCTCCACTGCCTCCACACCTGCTGCTACAGGGTATAAAATAGTGTCAATGTGTCAGCAGTTTGTCAGGATTAATTAAACATCCTCGCCTTTGGTTAACAAGCAGAAACTCCTCCTGTTGATTTACACATAACTTCACTCATTTCATATTTCAAGCTGGTGAGTCAAACATTTCTATTTCCATCTGAATGGACTAATGAAGGCTCATATATTGGATGAAGATACACTTTTAATGTCATATAATTCAATTTAAAATTACAATATACTTCACAGTTTTTAATGCAGATACAAGATTAGGTGACAAATTGAGATTATCTCAGCTCTTCTTTGTCTTTTTTTTTTTTTTTTTCTGTTTTACAGATTCAGGAACAAAGACCACACCTAGACCAAAACAGTGGCTGTGAAAAAAGTCAAGCCAGAATGAACGGATGAATGAAAGAAACTAAGATATCATGCCAATGAACAATTGATAACATGTTGTATTAATAATCTGAATCTGTAAATGACTCAAGCATGACTTAATCACTATTTCTAGTTTTAGTCTTATTTCTATAAAGATTCTTATTTCTGTTTTTCTATTCACTATTAATTAAGTTTTCTATTTGTGAAAATCTTTGCACAGGTTTAATTTAAATTCTGATTTTTAGGTGTAATTTTAATGTTTTTACTGTCTCATGCTGCTACTGGGTGCTTGAATTTACCTCGGGGACAATAAAGTATCTATCTATCTATCTATCTATGAACTGGAAATAGTCAAGTAAAGTACACAGTACTTCAATTAAAATTGTACTTATGTATAGTTCTGTGATGTCTGCTCGTGTATTGGGTACAGTGTGGTGAATAACACCTGAACTGTACATGAAGAGCAGCTTAAAGTTCATACAAAACACACTCTGTCCACTGGGTGTCACTCTAAGTTCGCATTTCTATTCAGAGCCGCAAACGCAACATTTGACTTAAATACCTCGTGACACTGTGTGTGTGTGTGTGTGTGTGTGTGTGTGTGTGTGTGTGTGTGTGATGATTTACCTTAATTATGAGCTATTTATGTCGCGTGTTTATCGAGATAAAGGTGAAGGAAGTGAAGTCCGTGCTAATTAGCTTCTTAATTAACAGGTGAGTCAGTCAAAATGGCGACTTTTCCGAAGGTAAACACGACTGACAGCTTTCAGCTCCTGAAAAAATGAAGATATGTTTCTGCGTGCCGTGTGGGTGAGTTTCAAAGTGAAACATAAGCACGTGGTTAAAGTTCGTCCTCATGTCAACACTTACATATGTTTGTTTCAGTGTGTTGGTGTCGCTCCTCGCCTCAGCTCTCTGTAATCCGGCGCCGACAGGTAAGACCAGTCACACCTGTCTGACAACATTATGTCCTTCAGGTTTGGGCTGATAAAATGTTTTTCTTATAGTAATATAGTATATTACCTTCCCATGTATTAAATATCCTGCCACAGGGGAAATATTGTGCTGTTAGAGAGTACTGTTGTTGTGCAGTGTGGAATATGTGATATGGCACTGTTTGCTGCTGTTATTTTAACAATACAATATCTAATAAGAATAAAAGTTCCTCACAATGTTTTATTTCATTTTATGATATCAGAAACGGCGCAAACTTACATGTAAAGTATTAAAACGTACGTCCAAAGGAATGAATTACATCCTAGTGCTATGATTCACATCAAATCAGTGTATTCACAGATGTAAGAAAGTTTATTTTGTTAGTTTTTTTATTAGGATTTGCATGTAATTCTAATATAATTCCACCAGACATCTGTATGCAATCAGGTTGTATTTTTTGCCCAGCTGTGCTGCATGTATTTTTCAGTATAATGGAGAAGAAATGAATCATGTAATCTCAGTTTAATGCGTCTTTCTTTACACGATGTATTCATGATTTCAGGAGTGTTTCAGACTAAATGTCTGGAGCGTCACTTTTGGCTTTCCGTCAAGTCCAGCTTCCTCGGCCAGATGATCCGCTTTGACTTTGAAGGTGCGTTTCTTAAAAAAATATGTTAAGATGGACTTTATTGATCCCACACCGGGGAAATTCACATCACAGCAGCTTGTGTGCACAATGTTGGTAAGAAATGGTGGTGTCAAAAAGTCTGACAGCGGTGAGAGAAAAGCAGAGAGCAGCTGTGCTGTACATGACCATGCTGATGATGTTTCATTGTAAACCACCAGACCAGTATGGACTCCATCGCCTGTCCAATCAGGAGGCCGCTCTCTGCGGTTACACCATCCTGATCAATGATGTCGGAGACCTTGTTCTTCGTGCCTCATTCCTGGCCTGTCACGTCCACAGTGAGGTAAATTTTCTTCTACATTTTTTTTTTTTTTGTGCTTTGATATGTTGCAGGTTTGCATTCCTGACGACACAGCACGTCTCTCTGTGTGTCCTCTGCAGAGAAGCTCAGAGTACCACCTGCGACTTTGGCTTGTGAGCCTGCGGGAGGATGAGAAGCCGGCGGCGTATCCTTTCCGACTCCGCTGTTCGCTGCGGGGGAGGTGGAGCCCCAGAGAGATTGTCTGTGAGGAAAACTACATGGAGGTGCATCCATACTAAACGCTAGAAACATTCGGGCGCTTTGTGAAGGTGTATCAAGCCTCGTCTCTTCCTCTCTAGGTGTCCGTCCAGCAGCCTATCCTGCCCTTTACATCCACACATGAGAGGAAGGTCGGTAAATGGCACACAAACAGAGATTTATATGACGATGAGTCCGGCGTGGCTGTGATGTTCCACGCGGTGGACCGGCCACCAGAGGAACCGAGGGTCTTGTCCCTGATCGAGGCTGCTGCTCTGGGCTACCACATCTCACTGCGTGGCTCACACCTCACCCTCCGCTGTCCTTACTCCTCCCCTCTCTCATACTTCGTCAAGGTACTCAGAGATGATGTTGTTTACTGAGGTTACTGATCGTTCTGTTATTTAATGGCCGCTGTGTGCGTCTTTTTTTTCCAGGAGAAAGGCGTGGATCTAGAGATCGTCAGAGCAACCGTCCTGTACCGACTCCAGAGCGACTTCCTGGCTGTGGACACCACCGTCGCCTGTGCTCTCAGTTAGTATCAGCATTAGATTATTTGGCGGCTGTGAAACACCAGAGTGAAACGTCTCTTTCTCACCCCCAGATGAGGCGACGGCAGATGGGTCTGACCTGCTGTGGACGGTCCCTTTCATTATGTCTCCGTTAGTCCACGGTCAGTTCAAGGACCGAGGCACGAGGATGGGAGTGAACAGCCGGGCTCTGAGTGAATCTGAAAATAAAGAGAGAGGATTCAAGATCAGTTTGCAGGAGGAGAGAGTAGAGGTCAGGATCCCTTTGGGAGCCGATGGTGGACACATTAAGGTATACACACCAGCTCCCACCATACATCCCACTGTGTATTCAGAAATATTGGATACTTTTACTGATTTCTTTCAGAGTGGTGTTGTGAAGGGACAGTACAGCCTGTCCATGTCAGTGGATCTGTTCCTCATGAGACAGTGGGCGGACGAGCGCTGGCCTCTCACACAGCTTCGCTCCTTCAGGCTCCTTAAAACTCCTCTAATCCCACAACTCCCAGTCTTCACCAACAGTGAGCCTTTCTTAGGCCATGTTAACATATTTAAGTGATAATTCGGTATCTTTCCTCCTGTTGTTGTGCCGTGATTTCACAGTTAAATACAAACAGATGATCTCTCCCTCTGTCTCCGCAGACACGGTCCCATCTGAGGGATTGTTTTCCGCCACTTTAGGCCTCTTTACGTCTGATGTTTCCCTCCAGAGGGTGACAGTCAATGGCGGTGGTGACCTTTTAATTTGGACCCGTAGCGACCAAACACAGAGCGACGCAGACCTCAGCGTGTCCAGGCTTTCCCACTCCAACAGGAGTCACTCCTACCAGCTTAGTTTACCGTTATCGCACCCAAAAATAATCCCAGAGGTGAGACCAACTGAGCAGTTTTATCACGTGTCAAAGTGTAAAAACATCTGGAGCAACCTGCTGTCTAATCCCAGAACATAGGCGGTGGCTATAAGACGTACAGCCTCTCCTTCACCTTTATTTTAAACATCGTACCCAGTGGAAAGGTGTTTTATCATCAGGCCACTGTCGAGCAGAGAGTTGAATACGCAGGTGAGTTTTTATCGCATTGATTCAGGCCGGTTTGTGTGTGAGATATTGTTGCACTAAATATCAGTGTACCCTCATAATTCACCATCCATCACGGTGCAGCTCCAAGTTCCCCTAAGCTGGAGGGGAAGTGCACCGACAGCAGCCTGCTGGTGCTGCTGCACCACGGGGCCCAGGCCGAGAGCCACTGGGAGCTCTTCCTGGGAGCCCGCAAGCTGGACTGGGACCTGGTGGAGATGGGTGGGTTCATGGTGGAGGCGGAGGAGGACTACCTGACTGTGGAGATCCCCTTTGACAGTCCTGGGCTGAACTTTGGGGTGATTTTTGTTTTGTTTTTTTTACCTGCTGTATCCTGTTCTACATTAGATTAATTTAATTATTTTTTTCTTGCCCATTTACTCAACTAATGCCTAATCTCTCTCTTACTGCATCTGATACAAGGGACCCATCTGTGAGTGTAATTCAGTAAATAACCCTCAAAGTAAATTAAGGATTACTCCTCAGAGTGCAAAGAGAAGGAGGACATCGTGGATACCTTGATAACACAGGCCCATTTCTTGCTTTTAGTGCTTATAAAAAGAAAAATATCTGCAGTGTTTGTGCTTCTTTACAGTGTAATTAATGCTGTGACTCCATCATATCGCTGCTGTGATTATGCCAACTTCTTTTTCCCATGTAGGAGGTGACGTTGCAGGGTCTCGTCTCTGGAGTGGAGGTGTCTGTTGTGGATGCAGAGACACTGAAAGTGGAGGACAGTCTTGTCCATAAATGCACCTTTCCTGTTAGAGAACTATTAGGTACACACCAATATTGCAGCGCTCAAGACACAGAGGACTCTGGATTTTAGTCCACGCCATTTAATTTAACCGTTTGGGAGAAATGAGCCAAATCCTGTGGAATAAAACCACAAAACTTATTAGCTACATAAGTAGGCTATATATTGTCTGGTTTTTGTCATGACCTGATCGTACAAAGAAGAGAAGAAAGTCTTCGTTTTAATTCATATTAATCTTGACATTCACAGTGTTTCTCTCTCATAGTATGTTTGCCAGAAGGGAGGATGGTGGCAGTGGTCGACACCACCCACACCATCCCGCCCACTCACCCAAACCGAACCACCCTATTGGACCCCAACTGTGTTCCCATGGAGACGGACAGCGCTCGAGCCTTGTTCAGCTTCAGCCTGGACTCCTGTGGGACGACAGTAACCGTGAGATGCTCTGATTATTTGAAATTCACACAGAAAATGTGCATTATTGTCTACCGTCTGTTTCTTTAATCTCATATTTCCTCAGATGGAGGGAAATTTCCTCGTTTATGAAAACCACATCAGTTACCCTCAGGATTTTCTGCCTTTGGATGATCCACTCATACACAGAGATTCTCCATATAGGTGAAAAACCAACAAACTGAGCTTGATCTGTCTTTAAACCAGATGACAGTGTTGATGTAATGTCTGTTTTATTAGGCTGACAGTTCAGTGTCGATACCCAGCAAATGAAAGTAGTACCCTCGCCATCCGTCACCCTTTGAACTCCTCTCTGGACCTTTCACCGATGCCAAACTCAAGTGAGTGTGTGTAAAACTATGACTTTGTATTTAAGACAGTTAACCTGGCTGTGATATAGTTTCAATTATGTAAATGTGTGATTTCTACTCCAATCAGGTCAAAGGAAACGGACAGTGAATTTGGAGAGACGGTGAAATCTTCATCTGGGCAGCATTGCTGTTAAACATTACTCCAACTATGTTTAGATCATTAACACTGTGCAGAAATACCTCAGTCTTATGTTGTATTGACATATTGTGTAGAAGTTGGTGTGTTTGTACAATGCAAAGCTGGATCACTCTCAATACACACTAATCAAAATAAAAAACAATTAGAAATGTGAAGTTGGAATGTAAAGATGATATTCATACTAATAATTATAAAAGGTAACAATGGCAATACTGCTGACCTAGTAACCGTTTAAATAATTGTTTGTCAGATGAACTAACACTTTGTTGACTGGACTGACTGAACTTTTGTTGTTCCGTGTTTTTGTATTTTGTCTTGAAATAAAGAAAAAAATGTCTGCAGTCAGTTTTGGTGTCCCAGTTCAAGGCTCACTGTATTAAAAAAGCTGCCTCACTGATACGCTCAAATAGACAGGAGTCACCATTGAAGGTCCACTGATTGACGATGGCTTGATTGCTAATGTGCTACACCTGCTGTAACACCTGAGTGCCTCTGATTGGTTGGTGAAGAAATTGACTTATAAAAGCTGGAGTGAGCCAAAACACCAGAAGAAAATATACCAAGCAAGTGGTTCATGTTAACTTGTGTTGGTTAGCAGGTGTAGTTCGCTAGCAGCTAGACTAGCTTTAGACACTGCCGACACATCAGTAGCTATGGCTTTTGGGTTTAGCCTGGGGTAAGGTGCTTTCATGGTGGCCTACAAGTTTTTTTTTGACATTAGTGCATCTGTATGTTTGCAATCTATATATGCCTTTGTCTTACAGTGTGGCCTTGCTCCTGTCTGTGTGGTCATCTGCAAACTGTAATCATATTCCCAGTGGTAAGACTTAAGATGTCTGCTTAAACACATGCCTGTAGTCCTTGGCACATTTTAATGAGTGATCATACACATCTGTTCATACAGGAGTTCTTCATATGGAGTGTCGTGACCGCTTCTTCATGATAACTGCTGATCTCTCCTTCACTGGGGCTGAACCTCATTTTGAGGCTGTCGGTAGGTCATCCAAAGCTTCTTCACTCTCCTGAAATCAAGCATCTAATCAAGTATGTGTGGTCTGAAAAATGTAGCTCATAATTTGATGGGTGCAAAGACGTGTTGGGTTTAATTAATGTAAAATTTCTTTCAGATGAGGCAGGCGTGTTCCCCATCACTGAGCAGTATGCAGCAGAGTGTGGCTACAGTGTCAGTGTTCTTCCCGTCCAAGGCCACATGGAGCTCCGAGCCTCTTACTTCAGCTGTCACGCTGACAACAAAGTATGAACACACGGCAAGACTAAAAACTGAGTTTCCCTTCAGATGGAGAACTGACACTCTTGTGGTTTTATTTAACTTGTGTCTCTCAGGATGATGAGGTGTTCACATTCAACTTCAACTTGATTGCAGCACACGAAGGAAAGGAGGTCACCTATGCTTTAAACAAGACCTGTTCTCCCACTCTGCCCTGGTCTCCCAGAGAGGTTACCTGTGAGGCAAACTACATGGAAGTAAGCTTGGGTACATCTTTAAAGTATTAACTTTAGCTAAGTGTCTGAAATGTTTAACTGATCCTGGTTTTCCTCCTCAGGTATCTGTGAGGAGTGAAGTCACCTGTCCCTCTGAGACAGAGAAAGAAGACTGGAATGCTGCTCTAAAACCTGTATGTTTTCAGCTACTATGTGTATCTCATAAGTGCAACAGCCCTAACCCACTCTGTCTTTCCAGGCCTATGCCTCTGCCACTTCAGACTGGCAGGTGATGTTGCACAGGAATGGGGAGACGTTGATGCCCATGAGCCTCTCTGAAGCCCGTAACCTGGGTTATGTGTTTGACCTGACAGATGGAAGGCTTGTATTTCGTACGCCGTATGGACAACCTGACTCATTCAGCACGGAGGTAAACCACTCCAAAATTTAGTGCATCCTAGTATCTGAAATTCCCGAACTTATTACACATTACCTGCAATATCTTAGACTCAAAATCATAACCTGCTTTGGACTCTCTCCAGGTGAATGGTGTTCCAGTAGAGGTGGTCCATGCAACTTTGTTCTCCAGACAAAGCTGGGTTGTCCTCATGGTCGACCTGGTGGCTGCTTGCTCCATGCGTCAGTATGATCTCTTATACTATGGCTCCCCTTTCCCTCGACACACTAGTAAAGCTGTAATGTTGTCATGTCCACAGATGAAGGATCCTATGATGACAGTGGCTACATGATGTGGGAGACGCCAGAGGTGCTGCATCCACTGGTGTCTGGTCTACATGAGACCCAGTTCAACATTGGGGTCAATGGTGAACTTGTGGAGCAGCCAGTTGCAGAGGAGAGGGGATACATTGTGGAGAAGCACAACGCTGCAGTCCAGATCAGCATCCCTTATAATGCTGAAGGAGGATACAGGAAGGTCAGAAGTCTGGCAGTCAAGAGCAGGATTAAACTTATTGCACACTGAAGATCTGACAACTCTTGATGGTATTACGGTATCTCTTGCAGAGCGTGGTGTCTGGTGACCTCTATGAGTTCTATATCTTTAGACTCTACTTGGAGCAAATCTCAGTGGATGAAGATCACATTGATACCAGACTTCGCTATCACAGGACACTGGCCACTTCTCTGCTGCCACGCCCTGTTTTCACAGAAAACCGTAAGTCTGATGACGAGATGTTTATACAGTAGATGCAACCATGATCTGAACGGCTCTTCATTTCAGGAACAGTTCTTGAGGAGCACACGTTCACCATCTACCTTGGAGATATCCCTGCAGATGTGCAGTTGACTGCTAGTTATATGAATGGACAAGAATGCACAGCATCACATACAAATGCAAGCAGCCACACCATGATGGAAGTTTTTCATCCTAACAACACTCATGGCTACATCCTGAAGGTGCCTTTTAATGACCCAGTTGTCATAAAACAGGTAAAGGTCTCTGTGAATTTGTCCAATGGCTACTTCAGATATCATGCTGGTTTATACATGGAGACGTCATCCTGCTTGCCTCTTCTGTTTCATAGTTCTCCAAAGAAGATGCAGCGATGCAGCACACAATGGACTTGAACTTCACACTGACCGTTGTGCTAGAAAATGAGTCTTTTTACCACCTGGCATCAGTCATGGCATTAACGGAAGTTTGTAAGTCACTAGCCTTATTCTTGATCAATCCTACTTCTGCATGAAGCAGAGCAACCCATTGTCTCGTGTTTTGGCAGCTCCTCCAGCCTTTGATGCCGTCTGTTCTGAGTCTGGGATCAGCTTCAAACTGGACCACCGGCCTTATGACTACCTGTGGGAGATCTGTATTGGTTCAGACCTGCTGACTTCAGAGCTAGCAGCCCAGCACGGCTACATCATGCGCAACAATAGCCAGAGTCTGCTGCTCGACGTGCCGCTTTTCAGTGATGGCTTCGAGTACAAGGTGAGATGAGAAATGACTATTGGAACAGTCGACTCTTGTTTAATGGCCAAGTTGCTGACTGGACTGTGTTATAGGACATTACTTTGAAGGGATTCTTTGGCACGTTTGAGATCCTTGTGAGGGATCCAGAAACATCAGAGGTCCGGAGCTCCACCGTCAAGACTTGTCCTTTCACTACTACTGAACTCATTAGTAAGAACATCCTGTTTTATGCAAGCAGAGAAGGTTGGGTCTTGCATGTAGTTGACATACAGTGATAAGATGCATCTCTCTGTAGTGTGTTCGACTGATGGAAGGATGACTGTGGTGGCTGACTTGTCTCTGGCCATTCCGAGTGGAGGAGTTCCTGCTAGAACCAACCTTGTAGATAAATATTGTGGACCCAAAGAGACAGACAGCACCAGGGCTCTCTTCTCCTTTGCACTCAACAGCTGTGGCTCCACAGTAAAGGTACTATGGAGCTCATAATGTACAGTTGCCCTTCACAAACTGCCTTTACACATGCTCTTCTTTCTCCAGCTTGGCAAAGAGTATGTGACCTACGAAAACGAGATTTTCTTCAGCCGGAAGTTGCGTGCCCAGAAAAATCCAGCAGACTCTAGCAGTGATCTTGGCAGGTAGTGTCAACTGTTCTGGTTATTAAATCCTTCTGAACTTGCCACAAAGCAAACTCCTTATCCTTTTCTTGCAGAGTGACAATGCAGTGTGTATATCCTGTGGCTGGACTGCATCGCCTCTTCTCAGTTTACAAGTTTGAGTCTGACACAGTTGGTGTCGGCCGAATCGTACATTCTGCACACTCGACTGAAGGTAGGTGGTTCGTCCACAAACTAAATCAGTAAATATATTAGACTGACAATTTGTTTGGCCTTGTACTTCAGGTCTACAAAGTCCCACCGTTGGGCCCACTACATCACTTCAAACATCAGTGCCTACAAGACGCACCCAAAGACCTATCTCCCTACGACCTGGTTACCACCCTCCAGCTCAGTACATCAAAGTACCCAGCTTTCGACAATCAGCATAAGAAAGGTTGGTTACTTATTTGAAACTTGTTCAAATGTGAAATTGGTTTTGTTAATCCAGCTGAATTCTCTTTACAGGAGATGGTGGATCATCAAACTAAAAATGACATTCTGATTACATGTATTTTAAATATAGCTCAATAAACTTGTGTCTTAAATTCTCTTGACTTCTCATTGAAAGTTGAACAAACACCACATGAACCAAGGCCAAAAGCATACAACCCAAAGCTTGGTGCAGCATCTTTAAATGGATAAAACAGGCCCATACTGTAGTACAAATGATGCTTGAGGGCTACCAACTCTTTCTGGACAAACTTAAAATTTGGATGTGACTAAAAACTGCTGCCTGTCAGTCATAATGGTACTATACCCTTTCAATTAACAGGTCTACCTCCTGGAAGACCAGTATACAATCTAAAAATACCTTAAATGATATCCATGTCTGAGACAGTTTTGAAAACTAAACTTGAAGCATGGTGTAAGCCTGTGGCTAACCTACTAGAAGCTATTTTTGCTGCATCTAACACTGCACCTGAAATGTTATTGGCAGTAGACTTACATGGTGGGTAATGTAGGCATCAGGTTTACATGTATGGAATATCTCAGCCAGTTTAATGCTGAAGTATCATTTCTGAAATTCCTGCTCTGCAAGTGATGTTGCTGCATGAGCCTTTATCACAAGGAGTTATTTTCCCAACAAGGTCATGTACATAGAAACATTTCAATTCCTATGGGCTGACTTTACTGTAAATTGGCAAAGAGGTGAAGCTCAGGAACTACTAACTAGCACAGATGTCCTCCAGGTGACCAGTGATGTAGCCATTATCATTGTATTGTTTAGAAATTTGCACAAAAGGCCTGATGTTAACATTGTACAACACTTGCCTTGTGACCATGTCTTGAATGTGCCTATTCTCAAGTAGATGGTTTCACCACAATAGTTCTTGGAACTGAAGGCATTTACCTTTGCAAAATACTTTTAAGAAACATGCAATTATGTAGCTGCCAGTATTGTTCAACCAGGGTCAAAATTGTGTTAGAACCTGTATAAATACCTTTTAGCTCAGTCTTACAAATTGATACAATAAAAAGTTGCCATCTTGGGTTGTGACCTTAAACAGCAAAGAATGCATGGTGTATCCACAACACCCATAGTTTAACTTGAATCACAAATTTGACTCAGTACAGTTGTCATGATGGGAAAAAGCTAGACATCTTTTTAAAATAAGGGAGGCTTATCTAGATATACATGTTTTGTTGCCAGGCTCAATCGGCAGTTTGAGGAACTGCCGTTTTACGCATATGTTGCTGCTTGGTAAAGACTGATACACTATCAATTCAGGTACCAACTCTTTGGCCACTTGTACTTCAAACCTCAACATGTGTAGTTCTAACCTTCAACCTGGACTCAATCAACTGCCTCAGCTGGGGTATTAGTTGGAATGCAATGGGATAGCCTGTAGTGATTGTTTTGGTAAATTCCAGACATTGCTTTCCTCAACCCTCAGTCAGCTGATTTTCACAAAGAGTTTAAGTGGCACCATGTGACTTTTAGTCACAAGTCAAGACAGGTTAGTGTTCAAGTTGCATTGAGTGGTAATGGTAATTCAAGAATCTTGTTTCAAGCAACTCATTTTGCTGGAGTAACCGGGATTTACTATTAGATCTGTATCAGCACTGAAGTAATACTCAAGTGTTTCATTTGGGTTGTGTTTTTCATGTACAGTTGTGTTTAATCAGGGCTCAGTTTTTAAGTAAAGTAATTTATTGAGTTAAAAAGAAAAAAAAAAAAAAAAATGCAGTCCATCAAAGGGGTATGGTATTTACTTTGACTTGTGAAGATCCTCTTACTCCTGTAAGATAATTAACGAGTTAGTAACAAAACTATCAAATTTGACCAGGTTTTAATAAAGTACTGACCTTTTTTTGGAAGATTCTTTAGAAAGCTGGATACTTTGATGTACTGAGCAGGAGGGTGGTAACCAGGTCGTAGGGAGACAGGTCTTCGGGTGGGTCTTTTAGGCACTGATGTTTGAAGCAATGTAGTGGGCCCAACGGTGGGACTTTGTAGACCTGAAGTACAAGGCCAAACAAATTGTCAGTCTAATATATTTACTGATTTAGTTTGTGGTTGACCCACCTACCTTCAGTCGAGTGTGCAGAATGCACAATCCGGCCGACACCAACTGTGTCAGACTCAAACTTGTAAACTGAGAAGAGGCGATGCAGTCCAGCCACAGGATATACACACTGCATTGTCACTCTGCAAGAAAAGGATAAGGAGTTTGCTTTGTGGCTAGTTCAGGAGGATTTAATAACCTGAACAGTTAACACTACCTGCCAAAATCGTTGCTGGAGTCTGCTGGATTTTTCAGAGCACGCAACTTCTGGCTGAAGAAAATCTCATTTTCGTAGGTCACATACTCTTTGCCAAGCTGGAGAAAGAAGAGCATGTGTAAAGCTAGTTTGTGAAGGGCAACTGTACATTATGAACTCCACAGTACCTTTACTGTGGAGCCACAGCTGTTGAGTGGAAAGGAGAAGAGAGCCCTGGTGCTGTCTGTCTCTTTGGGTCCACAATATTTATCTACAAGGTTGGTTCTAGCAGGAACTCCTCCACTCAGGATGGCCAGAGACAAGTCAGCCACCACAGTCATCCTCCCATCAGTCGAACACACTACAGAGAGATGCATCTTATCACTGTATGTCAACTACATGCAAGACCCAACCTTCTCTGCTTGCATAAAACAGGATGTTCTTACTAATGAGTTCAGTAGTAGTGAAGGGACAAGTCTTGACGGTGGAGCTCTGGACCTCTGATGTTTCTGGATCCCTCACAAGGATCTCAAACGTGCCAAAGAATCCCTTCAAAGTAATGTCCTATAAACACAGTTCAGTCAGCAACTTGGCCATTAAACAAGAGTCAACTGTTCCATAGTCATTTCTCATCTCACCTTGTACTCGAAGCCATCACTGAAAAGCGGCACATCGAGCAGCAGACTCTGGCTATTGTTGCGCATGATGTAGCCGTGCTGGGCTGCTAGCTCTGAAGTCAGCAGGTCTGAACCAATACAGATCTCCCACAGGTAGTCATAAGGCCGGTGGTCCAGTTTGAAGCTGATCCCAGACTCAGAACAGACGGCATCAAAGGCTGGAGGAGCTGCAAAAACACGAGACAATGGGTTGCTCTGCTTCATGCAGAAGTAGGATTGATCAAGAATAAGGCTAGTGACTTACAAACTTCCGTTAATGCCATGACTGATGCCAGGTGGTAAAAAGACTCATTTTCTAGCACAACGGTCAGTGTGAAGTTCAAGTCCATTGTGTGCTGCATCGCTGCATCTTCTTTGGAGAACTATGAAACAGAAGAGGCAAGCAGGATGACATCTCCATGTATAAACCAGCATGATATCTGAAGTAGCCACTGGACAAATTCACAGAGACCTTTACCTGTTTTATGACAACTGGGTCATTAAAAGGCACCTTCAGGATGTAGCCATGAGTGTTGTTAGGATGAAAAACTTCCATCATGGTGTGGCTGCTTGCATTTGTATGTGATGCTGTGCATTCTTGTCCATTCATATAACTAGCAGTCAACTGCACATCTGCAGGGATATCTCCAAGGTAGATGGTGAACGTGTGCTCCTCAAGAACTGTTCCTGAAATGAAGAGCTGTTCAGATTATGGTTGCATCTACTGTATAAACATCTCGTCATCAGACTTACGGTTTTCTGTGAAAACAGGGCGTGGCAGCAGAGGAGTGGCCAGTGTCCTGTGATAGCGAAGTCTGGTATCAATGTGATCTTCATCCACTGAGATTTGCTCCAAGTAGAGTCTAAAGATATAGAACTCGTAGAGGTCTCCAGACACCACGCTCTGCAAGAGATATGCAATACCATCAAGAGTTGTCAGAGCTTCAGTGTGCAATAAATTTAATCCTGCTCTTGACTGCCAGACTACATGACTGCCTTCTGACCTTCCTGTATCCTCCTTCAGCATTATAAGGGATGCTGATCTGGACTGCAGCATTGTGCTTCTCCACAATGTATCCCCTCTCCTCTGCAACTGGCTGCTCCACAAGTTCACCATTGACGCCAATGTTTAACTGGGTCTCATGTAGACCAGACACCAGTGGGTGCAGCACCTCTGGAGTCTCCCACATCATGTAGCCACTGTCATCATAGGATCCTTCATCTGTGGACATGACAACGTAACAGCTTTACTAGTCTGTCGAGGGAAAGGGGAGCCATGGTATAAGAGACCATACTGACGCATGGAGCAAGCAGCCACCAGGTCAACCATGAGGACAACCCAGCTTTGTCTGGAGAACAAAGTTGCATGGACCACCTCTACTGGAACACCATTCACCTGGAGAAAGCAGGTTATGATTTTGAATCTGATATTGCAGGTAATGTGCTAAATTTTGGAGTGGTTTACCTCCGTGCTGAATGAGTCAGGTTGTCCATACGGCGTACGAAATACAAGCCTTCCATCTGTCAAGTCAAATGCATAGCCCTGCTTATGTGCATCTGTGAGGTTCATGGGCATCAGCTCCTGCTCCACCCTCTGAAACATCACCTGCCAATCTGAGATGGCAGAGTCATAGGCCTGGAAAGAGATTTCAAAACAGAAACATAACACTCTGTATTGTCTATGCTTATTTGAGAGTGTGTTATGGTATTCCAGCCACATGCAGGATTCCAAATATTTCCCAGAACACCATGTCAGACGTACAGTTTGGACTATAGCATCCCAGTCGTCTTTCCTGGTCCCAGTTGGACAAGCCACATCACTCCTCACAGAAACCTACAAAGAAATCAAGCTTAGCAAGCATCATAAACTTATTAGTAAAAAGTTACAAAGAAATTAAGCTTACTTCCATGTAGTTTGTCTCACAGGTAACCTCTCTGGGGGACCAGGGGAGAGAGGGAGAACAGGTCTTGTTCAGAGCATAGATAA
The DNA here is from genome assembly GCA_028641955.1 of Protonibea diacanthus. Classification (NCBI taxonomy): domain Eukaryota; kingdom Metazoa; phylum Chordata; class Actinopteri; family Sciaenidae; genus Protonibea; species Protonibea diacanthus. The sequence continues at coordinate 7,690,700 of CM053998.1, forward strand.
CTTCCTTTCCTTCATGTGTTGCAATCAGGTTGAAGTTGAATGTGAAAACTTCATCATCCTGAAAGATACCATGAAAAAAAGAGGCGTAGAAAGAAAAACAAGTCAGAAATATAATTCAGGAGAACCATACTTGATCTGTAGTTATAGTTTGTGTCGTACACACCTTGTTGTCAGCATGACAGCTGAAGTAAGAGGCTCGGAGCTCCACATGGCTCAGCAGGGGAAGAACACTGATACTGTAGCCACATGTTGCTGCATACTGTTCATTGATGGGGTACACGCCAGTCTCATCTGAAAGACAATTACTTTAGTTTTGTCTGCACAAACATTGTTCAAGTTTGGAAATAAAACTTTTGGTTATGAAGTTGTGCATGACCTACCGACAGCCTCAAAATGAGGTTCAGCCCCAGTGAAGGAGAGATCAGCAGTTATCATGAAGAAGCGGTCACGACACTCCATATGAAGAACTCCTGTATGAACAGATGTGTATGATCACTCATTAAAATGTGCCAAGGACTACAGGCATGTGTTTAAGCAGACATCTTAAGTCTTACCACTGGGAATACGATTACAGTTTGCAGATGACCACACAGACAGGAGCAAGGCCACACTGTAAGACAAAGGCATATATAGATTGCATACATACAGATGCACTAATGTCAAGAAACTTTTAGGCCACCATGAAAGCACCTTACCCCAGGCTAAACCCAAAAGCCATAGCTACTGATGTGTCGGCAGTGTCTAAAGCTAGCCTAGCTGCTAGCGAACTACACCTGCTAACCAACACAAGTTAACATGAACCACTTGCTTGGTATATTTTCTGACCAAACCGGCTTACTCCAGCTTTTATAAGTCCATTTCTTCACCAACCAACCAGAGGCACTCATGTGAGGCCCATTAGCAATCAAAGTTGTCAATGAAATCACTTGCAGCTGATGAGGTTAGACCTCCCCCTCCTTCCAACCTCATGAATCAAGAAATGGTCTTATAAAAGCTGGTGTAGCAGACAGACACCACTACATAGTGCCATTTTGGCCAGGATCCAAGCAAGTTACGTTAGCTTGTGTTGGTTAGCAGGTGTAGTTTGCTAGCAGCTAGGCTAGCTTTAGACACTGCCATCACATCAGTGGTTATGGCATTTGGGTTTAGCCTTGGGTAAGTTGTTTTAGTGGCAACTTACAGGCTGTCAAGTTGTGTTTGTTATGACTCTTTTTTTCATGCAAGACACTTTTTTGTTTGTTTTACAGTGTGACCTTAATCCTGTCTGTGTGGTTAACTGCAAAATGTACTGTCATCCCAGATGGTAATTAAAATATTGACTCATTAACCTACGATAACAATAGGATCCATATTTTGACCTTAACTTGTTTGTGTGTACAGGTGTTCTTCACGTGTGTTGTCGTAATTGTTACTGATCATATCTGTTCATACAGGAGTTCTTCATATGGAGTGTCGTGACCGCTTCTTCATGATAGCTGCTGAGCTCTCCTTCACTGGGGTGAAACCTCGCTTTGAGGCTGTTGGTAAGTTCTCCACAGTGTCATCATACTGTTATTTACCTTTTTGTGCCATCACTATATAAAACAGGGTTAGGCCAACATGTGCTATGACTGGGACTGGATCTATCCATCAAAACCTAATCAGTGAAATCCACTATTGTAGTCTCCAGTTAAAAAAAAACTCCAGTTTGGAGGTAATATTGAGCCACGTTACTAATGTGATTGTCTTTCAGATGAGGCAGACGTGTTCCCCATCACTGAGGAGTATGCAGCAAAGTGTGGCTACAGTGTCAATGTTCTTCCTCTACGGGGCCACTTGGAGCTCCGAGCCTCTTACTTCAGCTGTCACACTGACAACAAAGTATGAACAAATGGCAAGGCACAAAACTGTTTCCCTTCAGACGGAGCCACCCTTGCTTTTATTTTCATGTGACTTATTTCCATATCTTTCAGGATGATGAGGTGTTCACATTCAACTTCAACTTGATTGCAACACATGAAGGAAAGGAGGTCACCTATGCTTTAAACAAGACCTGTTCTCCCTCTCTGCCCTGGTCTCCCAGAGAGATTACCTGTGAGGCAAACTACATGGAAGTAAGCTCAGGTAAATTGTGGCTTATTTTCTTAACATGATTGTTTCAGATGTTGTGTAACTGATTTTTATTTACAGGTCTCTGTGAAGAGCGACATCACCTGTCCATCTGGGACAAAGAAGGATGACTGGAATGCCCTCAAACCTGTATGTTTCTAAGTTTAAATTTCTCACATTGCTGTCAAGTACAACTGAAGACTTTAAATCTCTCTTCAGGCACACAGCTCCATCACTTCAGACTGGCAGGTGATGTTTCAGAGAGCAGAGGAGCAGTTGCCACCCATGAACATGTCTGTAGCTCGCAAGCTGGGTTATGTGTTTGATGTGACAGAGGGTAGGCTTGTGTTTCGGACACCGTATGGACAACCTGACTCCTTCAGCATGAAGGTAAACCACTAATGCATCATGTCTGTCTTGTGTTTTGTTTAAAGCAGGCTTTGATTTTGAGTCTTTCTTCAGATGAATGGTGTTCCAGTAGAAGTGGTCCATGCAACGTTGTTCTCCAGACAAAGCTGGCTTGTCCTCATGGTCGACCTGGTGGCTGCTTGCTCCTTGCGTCAGTACTACAATATAATCTACTGTAGTTAATACTTCACTAAACAGTTGACAGTTGTAATATTGGTGTCTCTTCACCAGATGTATCATATGAAGACAGTGGCTACATGGTGTGGGAGATTCCAGAGGTGTACCCAGGTCTTGACAGCACCCAACTCAACATTGGACTCAATGGTGAACTTGTGGATCAGGCAGTTGCAGAGGACAAGGGATACATTGTGGAGAAGTACAACACCATGGTTAAGCTCAGCATTCCTCATGATGCTGTTGGTGGATACAAGAAGGTCAGAAGGCACAAATTATATTTTACACACTTTAGTAGACGCACACAATAAAACATGCCCAAATTATCTTTTTTCCTTCACAAAACTGCATGTGTCTGTTGCAGAGCGTTGTGATTGACCAGCTCTACGAGTCTTACATCTTTCATCTCTACTTTGAGCAAATCCTAGTGGATGATGATCGTTTGGAGACCAGGGTCAGATTTCAGAGGACACTGGCCACTCCCTTACTGCCGCGCCCCGTTTTCACTGAAAACCGAACTGTTCTTGAGGAGCGCACTTTCACAGTCTACCTTGGAGATGTCCCTGCAGATGTCAAGTTGGCTGCTATTTATTTGAATGGACACGAATGCACAGTGTCATTTACAAATACAAGCAGACACACCCTCACAGAAGTCCCAACAACACTCATGGCTACATCCTGACGGTGCCTTTTGATGATCCAGTTGTCCAACTGCAGGTAAAGTCTCAGCGTAGGCTGATTTTTGGTCTCTGCAGCTGTCTGCCTGAGCTTAGACATTGTTTTGTCTCAGTTTTCTAAAGAAGCTGCAGTCCTTGAGTATGGACTATACATCAACTTCACACTGACCGTTTTGCCAAAAAACTTGTCTTACTACCACCTGGCACCTATCGTGGCACTGGTCACAGATGTCCGTAAGTCATTTTAAAATTAACATTTTGAAAATTATCACTATTTATATTAGCAGCGAGTAGAGTTAACCATTATGTTTTGGCAGCTCCTCCAGCCTTTGATGCTGTCTGTTCCGAGTCTGGGATCAGCTTCAGGCTGGACCATCGGCCTTTTGACTACCTGTGGGAGATCTGTATCGGCTCAGACCTGCTGACTTCAGAGCTGGCGGCCCAGCATGGCTACATCATGAGCAATGATAGCCAGAGTCTGCTGCTCGACGTGCCGCTCTTCACTCATGGCTACAAGTACAAGGTGAGATGACGTGGGACGGTTGATTCTTGTTAAATGCCAGAGTTGCCTTGACCGTGAAGACTAATGACTAAACTGTTTTGTAGAATATTACATTGAAGGAATTCTTTGGCACGTTTGAGATCCTTGTGCGGGATCCAGAAACATCAGCAGTCCAGAGCTCCACCGTCAAGACGTGTCCCTTCACTACTACTGAACTCATTAGTAAGAACATCCTGTTTTATGCAAGCAGAGAAGGTTGGGTCTTGCATTTAGCTGACACATGCATCCCCCTGTAGTGTGTTCAACTGATGGAAGGATGACAGTAGTGACTGACTTGCCTCTGGCCATCCCGAGTGGAGGAGATCCTGTGAGAACCAACCTCGTAGACCCATACTGTGGACCCAAAGAGACAGACAGCACCAGGGTGCTCTTCTCATTTCCATTCAATAGCTGTGGATCCACAGTAAAGGTACTAACATCCTCAACGCTACCAGCAATTTGAATCTATCCTGTACTTGGCCTCATGTTGATGACTGAATAATCTGACTGTTTTTGCACCTTCAGCTTGGCAGGGAAAATGTGTCTTATGAAAATGAGATTTTCTACAGCCACCTCAATATGAACGAGACACTTTCTAATACTACTGAGAGGTGTGTACTGAAATCTTTGACGTCTGAAGATCAGTACTACAGGGATCTGCAGGATGAGTATTTAAGATGCCCTCTTGTCTTGCAGGGTGAAAATACAGTGTACATATCCTCTGGCTGGTCTCCATCGCCTCTTCTCAGCGTACAGGTTTGAGTCTGACACAGTTGGTTCTGGCAAAATCATCCACACCACAGAGCCCATATCAGGTACAGTAGTTTATTCACTAGCTGGACATGAGCGCTTCTCAATCAAAACATTTTAGTTGAGCATTTTTGTGCTGTAGGTCTACAGAGTCCCACCATCAGGCCCACTGTAGCACTTAAAACCACATGGGCTGCCAAAAGACCAGCTGGAACACCTGCTGCCTTCCAGCCTGCTGCCCACCCACCTGTTCGCTACGTTAAAGTTTCTAGTATTCGTAATCTCTTCCGTGGCATGAGAAAAGGTGCAAATCTTTATTTATTTGGAAAAATTCATATTTAAGAGGTAAGGTCTCACTTTGCTAAACTCTCTGGCATCTCTCCGCAGGAGCCTCACAGGTTAAAGTGGATGCTGCACAAATTTGAATGAATACAACTTTTTAAATAGAAAATTTGGAAATTAATAAAGCTGTTTTCTTAAAAATGCTGTTGTGTATTGTATAGACTTGTCCAACACCTACGCACAGACAGGGAATTTAGATGCTGGAGTTATGTGGTGATGACATGACAGGTTGAAAATGGCGTTGGCTTTACCTGAAAGCAAAGGGAAGCCCTCTTAAAGTAGTAAGACCTGAAAGTGAAGGTTACATGTACCTGGGGAAAATAAAACTTTAGGTACTTGCATTCACTTTTGGTTTATACTTCAACTCCACTTTATTTCAGGGAAATTATGCTTTTCTCTATTGGTGGTTAATTACCCTGCATCTGTCTGAACATCTAAAAGTAACAAACTAGGGCTCAGCTATGAAACTACTACATGGCACTTGTGTATGCTGCTTCTACCCGCACTACATTTCTGCACTTAATTACAATAATTAAGATTCGTTAAACTATAATTGTTCACTTACTGTCATGGTCCTAACTTCTCAAATGTGGAGTTTTGCTGCTCATCTTAATTTTTCAATGTTAATAAATTTGATATTTGTACAGAAAGTAATCCTTAATTTAAAAATCAGTTGCAGTCCTGTAAAATCTTGCTTAATATAACTCAGACATCTGCACATTTGTCTGTGCTGAGTACTCTTAATGCTATGCATTTTACCGTGAGCAATGCTAGTACATTTTCCTCATACTTTAACATTTTAATGCAGGAGACTGATTTGTACAGTTTTGTTTTGTTTTTGTTTAGGCTCCAAATACTTCCTCTATACTGAATGCAGCTCATGGCGGTTTACTATCAGACTTATGAACTCACAATCTAACAGGACTTTTGCAAAGTGCACACCAACTGAGTGGTGTTTTACAGTATTGCATGTTACATGCAGTACTATAAAATACCAGTCATTTTACTCTCCAATAACCCATGACACTTTACTCCTATCAACACTTTAAATATAGTAGGTTTATCTTTATACAGTGACTTCTCAATACTTGCATATACCTTTTTTTTTTTTTTTTTTACCAACATTTTATAGTATTGCATTTTACTTTAAGTTTTAAGTTTATTTTAACCCATTATGTGCACTGCTGTTACACAATTAGTGCTCTTAACGCTGAGCTCGTCTAATACACTTCACTGTATTGTTGACCCTGTGTTAACCTGTACATGACGAATAAACCTGAAAAACATGAAGAAGCAGAGTTAAGTTACATTATATTACAAACATAGCTGACTTAATGATTAATATTAATTAGTTAATACAATGACGTGCTTCGTATTAAACTGCTGCTAATATATTTAAAATGCTCGACCGTTAAATGAACGGGGTCTCTGAGGCCAACCAGCGGGGGGTGCTGGCTAACTGTTAGCTTAGCCGTGACGGTTGACGTTTGACAGCAACATGTAGAGCAACTTTCAACTCTGCGAGCAACAAACTTGACCATAAAAGTCAACCATGAACCACACTGAAGGACACTATGTCGTGAGTTTTACATCGTTTTAGCTCTCTGGCACATTTTCACCACACACACACCATCTTTTTTTAGCGTCCATATCTTCATGTTTCCCCCCCACTTCCAAACAGAGGTCCAAGCAGCGGCCCACCACCACCACCACCACCACCCTGCCTCCCATCTCCAACAGGATCCTGCACCACCCCTCCTTCATGCCTCTGTACGTGGCTTCAGACTTTGTGCACCATCACAACCTCCGAACAGGTGAGTTACTAACAGAGTTTCACATCTGTTTCAAAGCCTCGTCCAGATTTGCAAACATAATTGCCCTCTCTGTCCCCAGTGCACCCCATCATCCCCGCAGAGTTTTTCTACACGGATCCCACCGTGAGCTCTGAGAGCAGGATCCCCAACTTTGTGACTGAGCTGGGGGTGAGTGTGCATACTGCTGGGCCATGAAGGCCGGTTGTCATGGATACACCATTAATAATAATGGGATTTAGTCTTTGGAGGACAAAACAAACACAATAAACTTGAATATTTGAGAGAAAATAGGTAGTTTAAAAAAACAACTTAATATAGAGCTGACTGTACTCTTAATATAATATTATTTAGACCTGAGAGCGGCAAGGAAAAACTTCCTTTAAAGGTTCAGTGTGTCAGATTTAGAGAAATTTATTGTCTATGTGTGTTCTCATTAGTGTATAATCACCTGAAAATAAGAGTTATTGTGTTTTTGTTTCCTTAGAAAGAGCGGGTCCTCTTTTTACGGAGTCTGCCATGTTTCTACAGTAGCCCATAACGGACAAACCAAACACAAGCTAATAGATAGGACCTGTTTTTCATGGGGTTTCATACCCACTTTAGGTTCTCCCACTAGTTTGGAGGAGGTGGTTAAGAGGCAGAACCCGGCTCATGGCGTACGACCATCTGCTGTGACCGGTTGAGGGAAGGAGACAAAGATGGACAGAAGCAATAATAATAAATTAAAACAAAACAACCACAATCCCCAATCAAGGTGCATGAGAACCTGTGAGACAAGAAAGTAGCTTGTATACACAAGGTTGAAATTACTCATAAATAAGAAATATATAGAAGAAAGGGATGTGAATGTGTACAAAGTGTGTGGTAAAGTTTTGGATATACATCTATAAACACATTAAGATAAGTCCAAGTCATTTTCAAGATCACGTCCAGGTGAATTTGACTTGAGATTTGAAGGCTGTTTGAGGCAAAACATTTTGTTTTTTGTTTCTCCTGTTCTGATGTGCAGGTGTATCCATTAGTTGTCCTGTCCAACTCAAGCTTTTAACTATTCATATTCAAAGTGATGAAGGCAAAAAGCAGTGAATTAAGTGTTGAGCTCTCTCTAAACAATCATTATTTTGAAGTATGTAGTAGTTTGAGGTGATGAGGAGGGTCCAGACTGTCCTCTCTCTGAGTGGTGGTGGTGGTGGGGGTAATGTAGCGTGCAGAGCTTCTGGAAGGGCTCAGACAGACGAGGACGTTTAATAAGATTGGCTCAGTCCCGTCAGACAGAGCTAAGACCCTGACCAGGGGGGCTGGAAGGAAATTGAGACCAGGAGCAAAGGCAGGGAAAACTATCCTGTGAGACCATGTGATGTTTGTGTTTTGTGAATACTTCTGGAGAGTATGAAACAGAAAACAAAGATAGCTGGGAGCTGTACCGAAATAATAAGAAAATGACGCTTAACATCTGTATTAAAATCTCTTCCCATCAGGTCATCGATTGCTTCCGGCTTAACACTCCACCGCCGGTTATGTCCGCCTGTCCCGCCCCACCATCCCGTCCAGACCCATTTAGATCCGGATCACATCTCACCAGGAATCTGGGCAGCCTCACTTTTAAAATAGACACCCGTCACCGTCCGGTGCAGCCAAGCCAGGTCGTCCTCCAGCTCACCCAAGAGGAGGACCAGGCCATTACTAACCTCATGAAACTGCACTACCAAGAGCTCAGACAGACTGACAAGACCCTTCCTGCTCCGCACATGGGCAGTCACCCTGAACACACACGAGTTTATGAGCCCTTCTGTAGCGATGTGCAGCATCCCAGTCTGAGAGGTCATTCGCAGCAAAGGAGATGTTGGTCAGATGCGGAGCTTGATGCAGCCAACACCCTCTTGAGTCGCTTTTACCTGATGGAGGAGGTCAACATCTGGAGCCACAACGACAATACAACAGCATCAGCACTCCCTGATCCTCTACAACACGACATCGACTACGTCAGCTTTAGTTGTGTTGGGGAATCTGGAGAACAAGGCTGGAGGGATTTTGTGTTTGTGGAGGGAAGGGATGCTGAAGATGTGGCAGTCGGTGAGGCATCATCTTCACCACCGAGGCTGCCTTCGCCATCCTCAAAGAGCGGAACCAGTGTCTCTGGAGATCAACGGACGCTCTCAGACTCTGAGGGAGATGCTGTGCTTGTACTCCTGAGCCTCGGCAACATTGGATCGTTGGATATTGTGCAGTGATTCTCTTGAACTTGAGAGACTTTTCTTCCCTGGTTTTGTTATTTTGGGACTTTACTACATTTTTCTCATTATGGAAACAACTAGGTGACGGTTTGCCCTGGTTGCTCTGAAAGTTTGGACCCCAAAAAACTTATTTTTCGAGGATTTATTCACCACTTAAGAAAACAAATATTGCACATTCGCCTTGTAATTGTTTCACTACTGCATCAGTGTTCAATAAAAACAATCAACAGCTGAGTCTCTTGTTACTGACAAACAGCTGGCTAAAAAGACACATTTCTTTTTTATTAAAAACACTACTACCACTCAGTATTTACATCATTTTGTACATTTATCCACAGATAATATGCCGTCTCCGCTGCCGACGAGCTGCAGGGGGAGCTACAGTATTACAAGCTAACAAGCTAGTAGACAGCACAAGCACTGAAACGTCATAAAAGCAGCATAGCTCACATGTACATGCATTTTCAAAGCTCTTGTGCTCGGTACGATCCTGGCAGAAGTCTCGGTGTGTAGTTCTGTGTTTTGAGTTTATTTAAAGGCACTTCCCGAATCAGTTTTCTTTTTCTTGCGGTGAGAAAAATTCCTCACGTCTCAAAGTCATATCTTGTGGTGACACGACAGGTTGTTGTGCAAGACAGGAATGAGATTTAACTTACACGAGAGGCGTTTACAGGAACACCCAGCTCTTTTCTTCGCAGCTGGCATGACATGTCTACAATCTGGTCAAGCGCTAGCGAGAATGATTGGCATTTCGAACCTGCAGTTTCCCCGCTGAGCACGTGGAGGGTAAGGGCTGACGAAGATGCTGCTCTCATGCACTTTCGCATAGTTTCTTTCAGCGTCAGTAGTAAATGAACTACCTCGAGTTGTGAAGTAGTATAAATAAGGTGATGATTGCAGGTTTGTTTCATGATCAGCACTCTTCTCCTTTTTATCTTTCATTTCCTGGTTGTTAGAAACTGATAATCTTTGTACAGCGTCTATAAAAGTTATCGTCCTTTTTTTTAAAAAAAAAAATATTAAATGTAAACATCCGTGACCCCGTCGATCTTTAATGTATGGTGCTGGGCTTGCTGTTGGTGACCATGCTCGCGGCCTGCATGACTCTGTAGCGCTCTCGGAGGTTTCGCCGCCTCACGTGCTCGTTGGTGATCTCTATGACGTTTCCCACGGGGAACCAGCCCTTCTGACCGTCTGACAGGCGGATGCCTTCATAAAATCCTAAGAGGAGGGAGGAGGGGGGGCGGGAGAGGAAAACAAACAGAGGGGAAGATTGGAGGCTTCTGTGTCGTTCATGCAAGAAAAATCAATAAACTGCTAAGGTGGAGGGTCGAGGATTGAGGCAGTTAACAAGGGTCAGGGTGTGCAAACAGAGTCAAAGCAAGGGGCGTGTTAATGATACAGTGTGATGTCAGGTCTTAATCTAGATCAAAAGACGCTGATAATGTCAAATAGAGACATTATGAACGATATGAATCTGTGCTATTCCTGTAAGCACAGATTCATATCGCTTTTGAGGAATGATTCCTGAAATAGATTTTCTGATTTTACTATCTGATGAGTATGTAAATAACTCCTCAGTCTGGGATTCCTTCCTCGTTCTTACCCTCGTTGGTTTTACGGATGACGTTGACGATCTCAGTGGGCTCCAGGGTGAGCTCGTCTGCCTGCTGGGCGATGTACTGCTCCACGCACTGCACCTGAGGACAATCTGACACGCGCACACGTCGACGTAAGCAACCACGCACAGCTCACAAGCACACAAACACATGCTGCAGTACCGCTCACCCCAGTCCTCATATATCACTTCATCCTCATCTCCGTCAGGCTTGGTGGGGTTGGGGAAAGCCGCCATCCACCTGTGCATGTCTGATCTGTTGACACAAACGTTTGTGAGTCTCGAGTCTTTTAAGTGTGTGATTGTAATGTTAAGACTTATTGTTTTTATTGGTCTCACTGTGAGGGAGCTTTCAGCAGCCTCTCCATCATGCGTCCCTGGTGGTTTTCCAGCAGGGTGAGGTTGAAGCAGTGCTCGTAGGGGCCGCCGCTGCTCCCGCTTTCATCTACCGGCTGCACCTGCACCAGGGAGCGATGGGCGTGATCAAGTACCACAAAACGCTCTGCGCTGTTGGGAGAAAAAGGAGAACACAATTTTTTAAAAAAAATTGTGTTCATATGATGTCTAATTTGAGAAGTACTCTTAATTCTCTTTTAACACAACTTCCTGCTATTTTTGAGGAAGTTTGGAGTCATTTCAGTAGCAATGACATGCTGTTAAAGAGTTCTGAGGTTTTGTTACAGTGGCATCATATGTTGTTAAAAGCGAGGAGAGGGACAGACTTTCTCTGCATGAAGCGTCGTAAAGACAGCGAGATGATTCCAGACACCACTCCTCCCCTCCCATAACTGATTAAAACCATAATTGTTACCAAGGTTAATAATAAACCAACATGTTGACGTTAATACATAACCTCAGCTCACAGAGTGACTTACAGGAAACACTGGCATTACACAGAATCATCCGGCAGCTGCTTGAAGGAGGTTTACCGGGCACTTAACAAGCAGTTGTGTAGTCGCTGGCAGTTGATGCACTGTTGATTGAGCTCTGCCTCATAAATTATAAGCAAAGACGCCTAATTATGCATGACACGGTGTACGAGTCCATGCTAACATTTGCACCAAACACAAAAAAGAGCTGAGACTGATGGGAATGTCATTAGTTTCTGCAGGTATTTGGTTATAAACCACTAAATCCTGATCAGATGTTGGTGCTAGTTGGGTCACCATAGTGATTAAAGTTCGTCTTGATGGGGGGCTTGAATTGGGCAACATAAATGTACAAAATTTAATGTCAAATCAGCTGATAGCTAAAGATGTGTAGACGTGAAAGGTTACATCAGTTCATGTGATATTAAACTGAGTTCAGGATTTCTCAAAGCTGTCAGAGTTTGCGTCAGATCGATCGATTTTGTTGTCAGACACAAGCTTGACATCTCTCGGTCCTATTTGCTTCGAGTTGATCGTTGACGCCGCCTCACCCTTTCTTGGCGGTGATGACGAACAGGTCATTGAAGAGGAAGAGGTAGACTGGGGTGAACTTTGCCCTCATGTTGAACAGCGTTCCTCCTTTGGACATTTCCTGCAGCTCTCCCTTCTTCTCCAAGTATCGTGTCTGGGAGATGATCGGGATGGCCTGCAGAGGACAGAAACGTTTACCTGTTTTTCAAAATAAAAGTCCAGTCATGCACACATTTATCGTGTGTGTGTGTGTTTAGAGTTTACCTTGAGCTTGTCAAACTCCAGTGTTTGAGAGACGTGAATTAACTCCTCCATCTGTCTCATCTTTCCCACCTGTGTGTTACACTCGTCAATGATCTGCGTGATTATAAGAGTAGAAAAAAAGAGGTAAGACAATGAAATCAACACTTTGTCTGCGTCTCATTGGGAAAATCTCCACAATGGTCACTTTCAGTTTGAGAAAACTCTCCTCACACAGCCTTTGTCCACAGTGACACATGTGAGTCAGTGTCACCGCGGCGCTCAACCAATAGGAAATCCTTCAAACAATGGCTGACGTCAAACTTCCAGAGGCATGCAAAGCACTCAGGAGTCAAATTATAAGGATTTGTAGCCAGAGGGAGGGTGAAGAGTGAGGAGCGGTTACCTTTGAGACAGAAGCCAAAGCCTTGGAGGCCGCCTGCTCCTCGTTTGTCCTCTCCTTTGTTCTCTTCAGGATGTTCTGAAACACCAGACAACAAATTTCTATTTCTGCAGCGGACAAACAGCAACGCCAGGATACATTTTTTCCATCTAAAGGCAAACAAAGTCGGAAAGTTGAGGCAAGGCGTGCCCATGTGTTTGCTCATGGGTCAAGAAGCAGCGGTGGAGATAAGGCTGGAATGAAGGCTTTCCACAAATCGAGCACACCGTGATTAACTCAGACTACTGACTCTCAATGGAGAGGAGAAGGGTCAGTTATTGAGAATGTACCGCGGCATTATGCTCAGACACTTGAGGAACTCATTTAAACTTTGCAAAGACTAACTGCATTGTTGTCACGCTCCACTGACACACGACACTGACCCCCTGAGCCTTTGCCTCACGGGGGAGGAAAAACCAAAAGCAAACAGACAAATCTTTACTTCTTCAATAAAAAGAAGCAACAGAGAACAGAGTCAAAACCACAAACAGCCAGGCAGTGTGTAAAGTTGAAAAATGATGCTATAAACGCCTCTAAGGTTCACTTATTAACAAGCTGTGTGTCTGATATTTAATCACAAACTGAAATATAAAAAGTTGTGGTTTTACAGGGACTTAACACACTAACTATGATTTGCTGAACAGCAGTTGGCTAGTTATTCCCCCTGCTCATCACAAGCATAATTTAATCTCTACACAAACTTTACCGGGATGCTGTAACTATTTACTGACTAGCTGTTTCCCCCTGCTTCCAGTCTCTTGTGTTTAGTGTTTATTGTTAAAGATCAACATGTTCATGGCGAGTTTTTACAATCTCTGCTCACCTCGATGAGCATTTTGATGCGTGTTATTCGTTGGAAGGGCAGCAGCAAGAAGGACATGAAGGGCAGCCGCTGGCACTGAGGCGACTCTTGGAGACGGGTGATGACCGCAGCAAACTGTGTGTTGTTCTTCCTGTGGACACATTTGAGTGGTGTGTAATGCGGCTTTAATATTGGACAGCTTCAATCAACACGCTCCTCTAGCATGATGTATGACATCCACACACACGAGAGGAAGGTTTTTCCCGACTGTGATTCAAGCTAAAAACATTGATCTTTGAGAATTGTCATTTGTGGCTACAGCAAATAATAAAACAATTAAAACCCAACCAGCTTGTCTTCATGCATTCTCTTACATGAGCGTGGTGAAGGTCTTTTCCTGGTAGATCTGGTTGCGGACGTAGTCGATGTAGGCGGGGAAGTTGTGCTGGGCGTGGTAGTGGATTATGTCACAGATGTCGGGAAAGACTAAGTCCTCGAATATGCGGTCCTCCAGGTCTTTCAAGAACCTGTGGAGTAAGACGACAAAGCTTTCATGAACCATGAAGAACAAACAGATGAAGACTTACAAAGCTTTAATTGACCATCGCCTGACCTCAGGTCAGGAAATGACATCTCTCCTTTTCCTTCCTATCTGTTGGTATTTTTGTCCCACTGACATCCAACTCATAAATCATCTTTCCATTTCCCTTTTTCCTTTATCTCCCTCCGTCCTTCCTTCTGCCGTTTCTCACCTCTCGCTGACCTCCCGGACCCTCAGGATGTTGGAGAAGAGGGTCTTCTTGTCTCTGATGATCAGTGTCTCCTCCAGGTCCCGGCTGTCCAGGAAGTGTTCGGTCAGAACTCGCAGCGATCGAAGGTAAGAGGCCTCAGACGTCAAAACTTCAAACATACTCTGTCGGGGAGGAGGTGAATAATGTGACGCATTTTAGACATAAAGCAGCTAAAAAGTCAGATTAGGAAAATGGGAATCAGCAAAACAGGCTCCTCTTTGTTAGTGTAGCTGTCCTGCCAAGATTTTTACCCTTCAAGAGTGCTGAGAAATTAGAAATACGATCTTTACATTTTACATATTAATTGAGGTTTTATTGAAGATATATTTTGGCATATTTTGCCTTTGTGTGAAGAAGTACATGTCAAGACACACACGGTGTGCATCTAATCCACTGTGACACAATAAATAATACATTTTTAATTAACCTGTGTAATGACTGTTGTTCCTATTATCGATTTCTTGTTTTACTGATGGATTCATAATTGCATTTGTTTCTTATTTTCTCTTCAATTAAATCAAACAATATCTTGGTTAATTTGCTCTTGATGTCTTTCAAAAATGCATCACTTCCTGTAAAGGATGTTTCTCCTTGAAGTCCTGTCTGGCGTTGGGAAGTTGGAAGACTGACTGGAAAAGCTTTCATGAACTGAGCGTAGACTGAATCAATATTATATTACAGCAGTGAGTGATAAAGTGATGCAGAGCGGGCCTTAAATTTCATAAAAAACATCACATTATTACTTTAAAGTGTGATTTAAAGCTTGATACAGCGTCTCCCGTTTCACTTCTCCTCGCATCATTGATTCCCTCTTTATGTAATCTCTCCTTGGTGCATTATCCTCTCCCCCCTCACCTCCTGGTACTTGCACTGCTCAGGGGTGAGCTGCTCCAGCACTCCGCTGTCCCGAACAGTCGGGAGGTCCTGCCACAGGGTGCTCTGGGCTGGAGTGGGCACAGGGCTCCCCCTGGGTCCTCCGTTTCCAGTTGCAGCCCCAGTCCCAGAGCGACGGGCTGTCCAGTCCATGGCGTAGTCGACGCTAGTTTTACTGATGTTACGGCAAACTGTCTGACGCCGGATCTCCTTGGTGATGACGGTGGCGCGGTATGTTTGGTACAGAGGCTCTGAGGAGAAACAAGTCACAAAAGTTCCCCAACACATGATCAAAAAATCTGTCTAAATCATGAATCACAGACATTATTACTAAATGATAAAGGTGCATGGCTATCTGGCATTGTATGCTGTTAGAAGTATTAGTGTGATGCTTTCAGTGTCCTGGTTTGTCCTGTTATGTTTTGTTTGTTACAGCCGTACCATCCTGCAGCCGGGACTCCCAGCTGAACGAAGACTCCCTCATCAGGGAGCCTCTCCTGACCGGCCTGGAGCAAGAAAGAAGAGAAAGGGTGACATGAAACCAAGCTGTTCAACAAAACAGTGGATGACATAATGATTCCTCCACACGCTGACTTTAAGGTCAAGGCTGGAGAAATTTGATATTTTTCTTTTTGTCAACAAATCTCGTAGAAACTACAGCCAACAATGTGTCAC
Source organism: Protonibea diacanthus (assembly GCA_028641955.1). Lineage (NCBI taxonomy): Eukaryota > Metazoa > Chordata > Actinopteri > Sciaenidae > Protonibea > Protonibea diacanthus. Next base: position 7,706,569 of record CM053998.1, read on the forward strand.
CCAGGGCAACGGTAAAGTCTATTCATGTGTTTTTATGTCACAGGTCAGAGAGACTCACGGTTCTTCCACTGTTTCCTCTTTCTCTCCTTCATTCCCTCCATTCTCCTCTGCATCTGAAATTAAAAATTAACAAAAAATGAGTAACTTCTGCATCATTCATAACTCATCTCGGGCAAAGATAATGACATTTGTTCACTGCAAACCTTTCTTCGATGCGATGGACTGCAGTGAGGCACTGCTGAGCCTCCTGGGATCTGCCTTTGGCGGTGGAGGTGGGGGTCTGTGAGGGCTGGCTGGGGGTGGAGTGATAGCCCTTTGGGGGCTCAGCCCGCTGCCAGTAGAGCTGTTGGGGGAAGATGGGCGCAAGTTGCGCCACTCCTCCACTGTGGGCTGGGGGAGAGGAATGCCGGCACGGTGCACTGGAGTGAGGCTGCGACTCTCCTGAGGCACGGGCATCCTCGGCGGGATGGCAGGCGGCACTTCGTCCGGGCTTGGGTTGGGCTCTGCACCAGCCTGGAACTCTGATGTTGGGTCTGAGGTGCTGTAGGACAGTTTAGACCGACGGGCTGGTTTGCGCACCTTGATTAGAGGAATATCCAGTTCCTTACACACAGGCGCAGCCTTTTTGGGCTCGACCACAAAAAGCGTGTCCTCGTAAATGTTTTCTTCTTCCTCGTTTTGGGTGGGGGGGTGGTGGATTTGTGCTGACTGAGACTGTTTTGGGGGAACAGGGGGAGAATGAGAGCGGGTGACAGCGAGCGCGAGAACAGAGTGAGGGCCGGGGTCCGAACGTCTCCTGTGACCCTCCGCGATCAAAACATCCAAATTTTGGTGGAACTTTGTCTTATTTTGCTTCACTTCACTCTCATCAAGCACAGAAGTCCTGTCCACCTCATCCCCTGCCTCGCTGTCCCCCTCCTCACCTATCCTTACCTCTTCATCCTCCCCATCCTCCACCCTCTGCTCTTCATCAGTCTCATCCTCGCCTCCAGCTTCCCCCTCCTCCCCGCCATCATCATCCACAGGCACCCATATCAGTTTCATGCCAGGCCACTGGATGTGGCACACGCAGCTGCAGTTTGGCTCGCAGCTGGGGCCGAGAGGCGCGTACGGACTACGCTCCGCCTCCGCTTCGGCTCCTCCGATCAGCTGAGTCTCCACCTCTTTTCCATCAGGCGCTGCATCACAAAAGAAGCAACACAGATTAAACGCTTTGGAAGGAAATAAGTCACATCAGCATCTTTTACTTTTTCCTCGCGCTGGTGTAGAAATAAACATTTTTCCTCCACATCTAAGGCTACAAACTACAAAGCTAACGGGGGTGTGAATGAGCTGTTTCCTGCCCGGGCTTCTTTCCTACATGTGCATCCCACAGTTAGGGCGTCTAACCCTCACATTTCTTTCCATCAGCTTTGCGTGGCACACGCCGTACCGTCGAGTCAGCAGTTCATCACTATGCAAATACAGCACATCTGCAAGTGGTCTGTTCAAATATTCATGGCAAGTTTGGAATGTTGCATGGAAGAAGAGAAAAAAAAATCCAATATTGACAAAAGGAAATGGAAGAGGCAGCGGAAAGAGAGCGGAGAGTGGAGGATGAAGGTTAAACGGGTCAGTGAGCCAACGCAGATGTCTTATTAAAAACTTTAATAAAGATGGAAAGAGGATTGAGCTTTTTTCAGACAGGTAATTATTATTTTAACAAAAGGACATGGTAGTTAAAGGTCCAGTGTGTAAAATGTAGGGGGATCTATTGGCAGAATATGGCTGGAAATGAATATAATATTTATAAGTATGTATTTATTTTGTATGATCCAAGCTGCAAACCTCCATGACTGTGAATGCTACCCAAAGTGCCAAAAACTGCAGTTCCTCATTTTTATACAGTGGAACAAACAGACGAACTAAACACTGGCTCTCGAGAGGGCTTTTCTGCATTAACGCTGGGAAGGGGATGAGGCGAGGAGTATTCAGTCGGTTAATAAATCCTACACACCAGACATTTAACTGATTTAACTGACCAGTAGAGCTGAAATGATTAGTCCATTAATGGATTAGACGATCTACAGAAAATTACTATTTTGATTTTTGAAGCTAAGTTTTTTCTTCTGTTTTACATCATTGTACAGTATATTTAATATTTTTAGGTTGTGGATTGTTGGTAAGAAAAGAAAATGCAATCTTATCTTAGCTCTGCCGGACTGCGGAAGTTTCAATATTTTCTGAGATCTTATTGTCTGAAACACTCGATGGTATGTAAATTTAAAATGAAAACTATGAGATCGTTGGAATGTAATCTAAAACAAGCTTTGCATTTCCTGTAATATTGTTTCACTATCAGCCTCTTGCATACCTCTTGTTCATGCACATAAATCCATGATTAGTCATGTGTTGCCAAGATAGTAAGAGAAGGGGAATGAATGAATGAATTTTCTGAGGTAGTACGCAGTGTAAAAGGTTTGAGGAACACTGATCTAAAAGACCGATCAGGAGTTAATTGATACTGACAATGATCATTAGTTGCAGTTGATATCCAGCTTATAGACTTGCTATTGCTCACAGGGAACCAAAACAAGGAAGTGATACTGTAGTACAGCATCAGTAACTTGGGAGGGAACACACAAATCTCTTTCTCTCTCAGAGAGCCAATAAAACCTCATGTCTTTGGGTTCCTCTTTTGTCGAGTCAGGAGAAAGCTGAGAATCATGACTCAGCAAAAGAAGGCCCCCGTGTCAATGAGCTACAGATTAAAACTGAAACAAATCTCCAAAGTTTTACCGTGCTCCAGTTGACGAAGTTACAGCCAACAACTAGAGGATAAGAAGATGGTGAGGGGCTGATGTGGACTATCTTTTCTCACTGCAAGTGGACACAAACGGTGTCACTTCCTGCTTTCACACGCATACAAGCTCCCTCTCTCACGCACTCATACACACAGATGATCAGCTGACTGACTGAACCTGTTCACGGCTGCTGGCAGCAACACACCTGTCAGAGCTACACCCTGACTACGCTATAGATTTGACTTTCAAAATAAATCGATGCACACACACACACACACACACATCTGTACATGTACTTACATGCCTTTTTTGATTTTCTTGCAAATCTCTTGAAGAATGACATTTTATCTACAATAACACTCTCTCTCTGTGAACCTGGACTTCTCTTCAGCTGCACTGCAGGTTGTGTGGTTAGCGTGAAAATCGTGCTTTAACGCTGCATGAGCAGAAGACAGACTCTTATAGTGTCATCTGATCTTTGTTCAGCTGCAATAAACAACTAAATGACAGCCAAGTCTGAAATATTTTAACTTTATTTGAAGAAATCATATGACACAGCTTCCTGGTGTTTAACTCCACAGTGTTGTCCAGAAATCAAAATGTATTGAAAAAAGCTGACTTTCGGTGTACATATTCATATTTATTTACATGTTTATATATATTTTCAGGATGTGGAGATGGTGGAGTAACATTTGTAGTGATGAGTCAGGTGTGCTGTCATGCTGATTTCAGCATGTTCTAGTTGATGCTGTTGTAGTCTAGCTGGTCAGATCTACTTGTAGTATAAAATCTAACATATATATGAAATATATTTAAAAGTAAAATAGAAAAACGAACAGAAACAACTCTAGTTAGAAGTTCCGCAGTAAAATCCACTGTACCTGATCGACCTCCTTCCACACTGATGCTGTCCCCCTCCTCTCCTGCTCTCTCTTTGGGCTTTCGGCTCCTCTTCGCAGGCAGTGGAGGCGCCTGCTCTATCCCTAGCTTAAGTGGCAGACTTGCACGGCCCGGTTTAGGTTTTACCGTAGGCGGCCGTTTGAACCGTTTAATCGGCTTGACTTCTGCGGTGCCATTAGTGAGCTGTTCCCCCGGCTCGTTCTGCTCAGATTCCTGTTTGCTAAACTTGTTCACAATCCTCTTCACCTTCCCTTCAGAAAGGCTCGTACTGCTGCTTGACTCTGCCAGAGGAGGGGAGTTGGATTGCGCTGACGGTTTTGGAGGGATCTCCGGTCTAGGTTTAGCCTCAGGTTTGAGGGGTAAAGGCGACGTGGCCCGTTGGGGTGCTTCCTGGACAGACATGGTAGCTGGATTCTTCTTTTATGGTGTTTCACTCTCAGCCCTGACCAATCAGAGGTCAGGCCTTGAAGGCAAGGGGCAATGTGAGCATCTCATCGTCACCTGATGAGTAAAAGAGAAAGAGAAAGTAAGTTTAAGACAGAGGTATTATTTGTATTGTCAAAATGTAGCGCCTACGTTACCCAGGAAAAGGAAATTCTTTTCATTTTTCAACTTGTAGTTTTCTGCCTCACCCAACCTTGACTCAGGTGACATCACTTGAAGCAGTTTGTCACATTAAGCTCTGGAGCCACAAGAAGCTTTATGCAAATGCAGTTGTACTCCCCATGACAGAGATTGGAGTTACCCTTTAATAAAAAACACATATTTCCCCATATTTAGATTAGCCAGGTGACGGCAGAGGCAGGACCACGGTTCTTCAGGAACCTTTGGGTGACGTCATGGAAACGACTTACAACATATACACTCTCTATGATAAGGATGTGATGTGTGGATGTCACGCCTTTGTTAGACAGAGAGAGAGAGATAGAGGGGAATACAATAAAGGTCCCTGATCAGATTCAAACTTGGGGACGTTGCAATTACGCAGTGGTTAGTGGTTCTCAACCTTTTTGGTTTGTGACCCCTTAAAAAAAGAAAAATGATTCACTATAATTATAGTCATTCTCTGCAGCTGAAATAAACATTTATTTATGGAAATAAACGCTCCATAATTCAGTATTTTCCATTACAGTATTGGACTTTGAGCTCTGCGTTACAAATCCCCTGCAGTAGGAGGCCTCAGGAGGATTATGAACTTTGCACCGTAAGGAGCAAAATCCCTCAAATAAAACAATTGATAAAAAGTAGCACAAAGGGAAGTACGGCTACATTGCAAACTTCCTCAATATGACTGTACAGCTTCTTAAAATGTCATTTAATAATGACTCCCCAGCTAACAGGCATGATGTTTATTCGTTTACTGCTTCGATGGCTGGCATCAGTATCAGAGCAGGAATGCTGATCAAAGATTAGATTTCCATTTCAGAGAAGTGATGATAGTAAGAGTCAGACTACTGGAAGTCTTCCAGAGGAGCAGAGCCGGACCATAATGATGGTTTTGGAGGGATCTCCGGTCTCGGGTTTGACTTTATTACGACTTGATCTTCAGTCAGACAGTCAAATAAATGTCAGTTCTTCTTCAGTTTGCTCTTGTGCAGCAGACAGGCATATGATTCATGACACAGCGGTGTAATTCAATTAATAGTTAACCACTGTTTCAATACAAATATACATTTATAATCACTCCACCCTGTCCACTGTTGCCTTGGCAATTTGAAGAGCCTCAAGCTCTCTGTAATCTTTCACCTTTCAGTTCACCTACAGGTGCTCTGAAAATATTTGTACACTCCTTGAATATTATCTTGTGCTGCAACATTTTCTGAGATCTTTACATAAATGTCAAAGGTTTCAAATATTTAACCCCAAGTTTGCGATGTATGCACTGCAAAAATCTACAGACGCACAAACACTGATCCTCGCAACAGAGATAAATCTCTGTTTTCAAATGAGGCAGTCAAACGTGGCACTTCTTTCGGCCTTTCTTTGGCCGTCTATAAAAAGAAACATGACGACAACAAAGTGAAATTCAATTTCCATTCTGGGGAAACCAAATGGCCGCGCTGCAGATTCTTCTCACCGTATATTTTTTGATGTGTGTGCAACAGCTGATGCAACACCAAACCCAACGAGGGTTAGTCATCTTCTGAGTCATGCAGAAAAACAGAGCAGAAAACGACGTCTTTGTGTGACTCTCTTAGCTGCAGCTGCTTGAGGAGAACTCAATTAACTTAATAAAGAATTAGTGTGGTGATTGTGCTTTTTAATTAATAGATAGAACCGTTTAGTATGCAATTATTTTTTAAAAGGGCAGATAGATTCCTGTCACAGACACCGATAATAAGCAGCTGGCAGTCATACGAACCCCAAGTATCTGATATTTTAGCCACACTAGCAGCACCACTGATTGGTCCAGGCTGAAATATCTCAACAGCACTGTGCTGATGAATGGCTTGAAATAATTTGTTAATGACCCAAACTGTTGGTGGATTAACTGATTAATCCACTAATTATTTCAGAGTAAATGCTTTAACGAGCAGTGGATTAATCCCTTTAGTTGATTCCAGAAATTAAACTGCTTTCCTGGGTATATATTGCTGAACATTTAATATCTCTGGGTTTTGGATAAACAGATTAATCGCTAAAGAAAATATTTGCTAGATGCAGTCCGATTCAGCAGCAGCTGCTGATAAGGAAAAACACAAATCTGCAGCCTGTTAAAAGGGCACGAGGAGCTCTACTTATCTTGGGAAAACCAAGCAGCAACCTTGGTGGCTGGGATGTGTAAGAGCCAAAAAACTGCAGTTCCTCAAACGTCCACTTGAGGCTGGCTTCAGGACAAGTCAGTCTCCATAAGTCCCCATGTTAAAATGTCCAACTTCGCAGCAGAAATAAACATGTTTACAGCCTGGTACAAAAAACAGTTTTGGTCTCTATAGCTAATTTCCCCGTTCATGACAACTGTACTGAGTCTGATTTTTTTTTTTATAATTCACCTGTTCAAATTATATTAAGGCTTAAAGTTATGAATAATTAAAAGCATGGACGCTTTGATTGGCAGGTAATAACTGTGGGTGACGTCACACATACGCTTTCCATTCTTTATAATGTCAATGGGGAAAACAGGAGTTGAATGTTGTCTGTGGTTCTGTAAGGAGTACAAGAAAATAAGATGGTGTTTGGTTGCATGATGGGAAATGTAGGACCCACACTGAAGTCAGGTCAGGTCAGGTTATCTCGGCCTTTGATGTACAGATTCTGGATTTTATTTTTCAAATCAAATTCAAATAAAATTTTATTTGTATAGCCCAAAGTCACAAAATACATTTGCCTCAGAGGGCTTTACAATCTGCCCCTGTGCAGAGTGACACCCTCTGTCCTTAGACCCTCGGTTCGAGTGAGGAAAAAAACCCTTTTACAATACAATCTACTTTTTGGGTATGTTAACTGAGAGCTCACTAAAGTCAATACCACGTAACGTGTTTGTTTCTGGGAAAGTGCACCAGCTAGTCGGACCAGTTCAAACGGGGTGTGCGTGCTGCACAGTGAGTGAGTTTGTAATAAAAGAGACAGACAGCGTCTCATGTTTCAGTCTTATGAGAAAAAATGTCGCTGGGCTGTTGGATGGGGAAAAACTGACATACATTTAATGATAATAACATCACAGCGGAGGGAGCGTATGGCGTGGAAGCCTTTAAGAGGTTAATTAAAAAAATGATTTCCATCACCCTGTACATGCTTTCATGTTCTCTGCTTCAGTTTCTTGATTTACAAGTTCCACCATTCGGAGTAAAAACGACTGTGTGCTTGTTGTATAATTACACTTGCAATGTTTGTGTGTGTGTGTGTGTGGGTGTAAAGTAGGTCTTTCCAGGTTTCAGCTTTGGCCCTGTGGCTATTATCATTGTCCACAGGGTGACACACAAACCTCAGATAGGAGGGTGTGTACACACACAAAGCACTCATCTAGACACAGTCTAATTGGGAGTTAATGCACCTATAGACTTCACTTGCCTTTTGTCTCCCTTTGCTCTATTGACCTGGTTACTTCAATAGCAACATCCTCCAGTCTACTGGACCCTAGACACACACTCAGGCTGGGTCAGTGGGCCAGTCATTCATTCTCAATAAGTGTATTTGTCCCGGTAAATCCAATACATGGCAGATATGGTGTGATCAGTGCTTAAAGAGGGTGTCCATTAACACAATACACTCTCTCTATATGTGTGTGTGTGTGTGTGTGTGTGTGTGTGTGTGTGTGTACAGTAAGCCATCTGCTCTGGAGCCTAATGGGTCAGTGTGTATATAAAATGGGGGTAAGGGGGCTTTAAGAGAGAGCTACCATTATAAAAAGATGTGATGTGTCTGGATGGAGGCTCCACGTTGGACAGGAAGAGGGAGCGGAAAAGGTGTGTCGGAAAGGAAAACACACACACTCTCACACACACACACACACACACACACACAAACAAGGCGTGGGAATACAGGGGAGGAAAACATATATAAATAAATACAGGTCTGCTGACCTGTGTGATCCATAAATATGTAATTAGAAATACACTGGTTAGGTCTTATAAGGAGGTGAAGACACCATAAAGATGCCAGTAGTGGTCTAGCCTGTTGGGTGTCCGTTTTATGTATGTTAATCAACATAAAAATGAATTAAAATGTTACAAAAATCAAAGTTTGTCTTTATTTATATCAATGAATCGCCTATTTTATGGCTTAGTCTCCTTCTGCTACCCCACCTACATCAACAAAATGCGACTATATGTCAAGATACGCAACTGTAAGATATTTTGCAGCAATAATATTGAGGTTAAAATGATTATTTAAGCCTTTATTATCTTATACAAACCATAGCGGAGTGTTACAACGGTTTACCCGGAGGGAACAGGTGCCTACACGGGCACAGCCAACCAAACCCCACCCGCTACAGCACCAATAATACTAATCTCACTTAAAAATATATTTAAATAAAAAGAAAAATAACTCACCATTGTTATTCAGACATGTCTGTAGTGTTGGCAGTCCAACATAGTTAGCTTCAGGGAAAAGGCTTCAGGTTGAAATCGGCCCAGCAGCTACGTTACTTTAAACTTAACTGGTCGTCTCGCGGAGGTTTAAACATAACGGTCGTTAAATAAACCGTTGATTTTTTTTTTTTTTTTTTTTTTTTAAAGCGACCCGGTTCAGTTTACTTCTTGTTTCTGTCACAAGCTTGTTGTCTGAGCACACACACCATCCCTCTGTTGTTGTCTCCTTTGTTACCAGCAGCATGTATGAGAGGAGAGGACGGGAGGTAGGAGTGTAACAACCCCCCTGAGAAAACCCGCCAAGTCACACACAGGAATGTTTACAGGTTCCGGTGAAGGATTTCAAAATAAAAGCTCAATTTAAACTAGGTCTAAATACAACACTGCAGTGTGTAACATTTGAGGTCTTTATTTTCAGAATAAGACAGACATGGAATGTAATATTCATAACTATGTTTTCATGCATGTATGTGATCATCTGAATATAAGAATCTTTTATTTTTTGTTGCTTAAAAATTCTCCTTTATATCTACAGTGGGAGCGGGTCCTCTTTCATGGAGGCCACCATCTTGAAACACTGTGTTTCTACAGTAGCCCAGGACAGACAAACTAAATACTGACTCATGACAGGGCCTTTCAAGTGTTTCAAGTGTAATTCCTCGAGTGGGCACTTGAGCCTGGCTACAGAAGTGAGTCCCCATGTAAAAAAGTCAAACATCGCAGCAGAAATAAACATGTTTGCAGCCTGATTCAGGCAACGGTTTTGGTACTGAGGGTGAATTTATATATATCTCACCCATTCAAATGATATTAAAGTTATGCAGAATTAAGAGCGTGGCCGCTTTGACAAATAGGTGCCATTACAGATGGCTTATCAGAGCACCCAGGCGTCATCCAGCTCACTTTAGGTCCCCCGATGATCCACGTCTTTGCCAGTTTTTAGAGTGACTGCGGAAAAAGCATTGGCACCCAGCGCTGCATATTTTCAGCTACAAAACTGCACTGCAGAAACCTGTGTTTGACGATACTGATGATAGATGATACTGTCAATGTGTTGTACGTGTTGATGCACATCATTCAACAGGAGCCTGTGTGATAGATGTTTATTCACACGTAGGAATTTTAATGTAATTTCCATGAGATTCACAATATAATCAAAACATCAGAATTCAGGACCGAAAACATTAAATTGTGTAAAATTAAAAATAAACTAATCTATATGTCATTTGCTTGATTCACCATTTTACTCTTGTATGATAATGTGTCCTGTATCAACCAGCAATCTTGCTTTGAAGATTTAGCGTTAAGTGTTTCGTTTTCGTACTTTTATTTTGAAATCCAAAATTTCACAATTGGAGCACTTCCTGGCTGTTTATCGTAAACTTGCCTCATCTTTGGTCGTTCAGTCTACTAACACCTCAGAAACTCTTAACAAACCTCTAAATATTTTTAATTCTATTTTATGGTTGGTGTTACACGAATATTAAATATGTTATGTTAGATTTGTTTGTTACTTACAATAAATTCAAATTTAGATAAATATTATTGATTCATGACATAATATAGCACCATGGTGACCCCTGCCTGTAAATGGAAATCACATAATACCTGTAAACAACTCTTTATGGTAAATTAGACGCTGTAACAGGTGCTCAGGGGGAGATGCTTGCCACTGTATACATCCCTCCTTTCACCTCTGTTTTTTAATTTTGTATCCTTCTTCCACCTACTGTCTTAGTTTGGAACAGACATGACATTAAAACGGAGAGACTGGATTCTGAGTTTATTTTAAATATTTTATTGTTTTCTCTACCGTGCAAGAAGTCCAAGAAAATTCAGCAAATCAATAGCTTATAGAAGCTCATTTGTGCCAGGAGAAATAAATTAATAAGACATGATCATAAAGATACTATTATTAAATTAAATATGTACAACACTTTGTGATTTTATACCAGAAAATAACAGATTCACCAGTAATATATATATTTTTAAGTTCTACTATTTAATAAAAACTATTTAATATTGAATCTAATAATTATGACTTTCAGTATCACTTTTCATTTCATTGACTGATTACGATTTCACAATGCACATTTTCTTCTTTTGTATATATAATGTTAGACTGTTTTTCTCTTAATACAGGATGTGCACTCTAGGTGGACCATGTGACCTATGACCTGTAGGATATTTATCGTCTGTCTGAAAACAAACCAAATAGGGTCAGTTTTAGGTTACGGAGAAGAGCAAAAACTTACTTAGAAAGTCACATTTTTAATTACTATTTCATATTATTATTAGTAGTAGTCGTATTTGTATTTATATAATTTATAATTTACCATTCATGGAGATGTTGGACTTCCATATAACTTCAGTCAAAGTCTGCTGCGCTGTGGAGCATCAGGCCATTATGAATGAGAAGTAGACCCGGTCAGTTTGATGGACGTGACACGTTACGCGGGGCAGATAATGTCTGAAATGATTCCACTTATCGATTAACAATCAGGACACCAAATATGACTCTTTTACTACTCAATAAAAAACACCACAGTGAGTGACGTGAGACTAAATCCACGCGGGTCTATTTAAGTTGGATGCTCCTGTTGCGCAAAGATACTGCGGCATTTCCTTTATACTCTGTGAGTCGCAGTGCATGCAGTGTATCGCTCCGCCGACAGAGGAAATGCTCTTGGACCAATCACATCTGTGTTTACACCATCACCTGTCAAACATACACCCTCTGCTACGTTTTCTCTCTGAAAGGTAAGCCTTTCTGTCTTCGTTTTCGCTTTCTGTTCAACCGTGAACGCCGTGGATGGAGTAAGAGCATTTTAGGTGTGTGCCAGCGAGGAAGCCGGCTCGACTATAGCGAGAAGCGGCCACGGGTTAGCAAAGGTTAGCGCCCCCGGAGCTAGCGAGCTGGAGCTGGTTATCTGTCCCGCCTGTGGCTTGTTTTTTAGCCGATTATCAGAAAGTCCTTGCGCCTAATCATCCCCCGAGCTGAGGTCGGAGCTACAGCGATGTGTGTTATAGCTTAACCAACCCGGCTAACTAACTGTTTGTTAGCATTTCAGCTATCGGTGGCGGACGTTAACGTAGCTTTGAAGCTAACGGGGACCCAGCCATGCAGTGCATCCTTCACAGCTAACGATAAAGACGTTGGTCGGCTGGAGAGCCGGAGATGCGATTAGCGGAGCTGTTAGCCGTAGCACGGCGAACGTGTGGATTAATTACACCGTCTATATGTCTGTACATTAATAATGAAGCGTTAATTACAGCCAGAGCTGCTGTTAATTGGCGTTACACCGCGTTACAGAGAGCTAAGTGTCCTTTGTCTGCTACACTGTGGTGGCAGGTGATCTACAAAGGGAGGCTTGCGGCAGTAGTTAGTTAATTGAACAAACAGTAGAAGAAGTGCGGAGCTTAATTACTTAACAGCAAGAGCAGAGTGTAATAAAATAATACAATTAAAAGTTAAATTAACACTCAAAGTTTCATAGTGGCGGTTTAATTACGTTATAATTGCATTAATTAGCAGTGCTGCGTTCATCTAAGTAGCATCTGACTTGTATTGTTTGGTTTTAGTTTACTTGGAGCTAATTTTAGCCACTCTTATTTGCTATAGAGTGCTTTAATCTGCAGCCATGCATCATGTTTAATAAGCTCATTGCAGCTTTAGTCTGCAAAGTGGTTATTACTGTCAAATACACGCAGACAGACGTGCAAAAAAAAAAAGAAAAGTGCAACATCTGCCTGTCTGAAGTAGCTTAAAATGGAAATGCATGCAGAGTAGTTGAGTTCGGCTCTCCTTATTTCCTCCTAATTAGCATTAAGCTCTCTTTGACAGTGTCCTGTATGTATTCTGTATCAGCTTGTTCCAGCTCTTTACTGCTGAAGTTGTATGATGCTCTCACACGGGGAAATTCTTATCACTTCATACACATTTTCGTTACATTTAGGTAAGTTATTAACAGTTATTTCCGTTGATCCAGTACGGCACGGACTCAAATACACATTTCCTGGGCCGTTGAATTTGTGAAACTCTAAAAAAAAAGGAGGGACGATGGGCAGAGGGATGTGCAGAGGGGAGGGGATGAGAGAGAGAAAGGAGGAGAGTGAATCACATCCAGACAGTATAAGGTGCAGTGCAGTGTGGGTGTTTACAGTATTAACCCAGCCTCCGTGCTGTAGAGCTTTTTGATTTACAGTGTTCACATTCAGCCTCTGTTTTTTTTTATTTCCACCCAGGAGCTGAAACACACACTCACACTGAAGCGCCTACGGTAGCCGCTAACTGGACGGACTCTCTGGCAATCGACCTTTTGCAGGTAAGCCTGGGCTCACTTTGCACAATACAGTTCAGTCTAAGCTACTTCTGCCTGATGGGATCGCTCGCTGCTCTAACTCGGATGCATCTTTATCATCTTTACCAGCTGGAGCTGGATTTCACATAGCGGCCATAATTTGAATACACACTGGGAACACGTAATGACATTTCAGGAGAAACAATCCTGCTGGAACATTTCGCAGATCGGAGATAATAACACAAAGTCGCTGTTGTGCTCAGCCAGAAGCGTCACACGGCGACGGGATGGATTTACACGCCTGTTTATGAGACATCAAAGACACTCAAGCAGTAATATTGCATCAAAACGAGTGATTCCCATAATCCTAGATCGCTCAATGCGTGTTTTGTAACATTTTGAAGGTAAAAAAGAAGAAAAGGAAACCTGTTCCCTCCATCAGCTTTTAATTAGAGAGCGATTTTTATGACGTTCTCGTAAACGTCTGCTTTTAATGATTTTTATTTTACTGCTGCACCAGCGGTTAGCAGCTATTAGAAATGCAATTTCCTCTCCAAATCACAAGATTGTGTCTGCGTCCACAAGGCATGCCACATTCGGAGGACTTCACTTCAAGGACTTGTATGTTTGTTTGTTTTTTTTTAAATCTTAAATGCTCAGGGAAGATCCCGACACGATCCTGTGATTCTGCATCACAAGGAATGTCAGCAGGAGTTGTTTTTAGTCCAGGACGGCTCTTTCGGCGTATGACTTGTGATAACCCTGTCCCTGGGGCTTTGCGGCACCGTGTGTTTGTCTGAGGCTTGTAAAAGTGTTAATTGGAGCATCTCAGGTGTAACGTGCAGCATTGGTGCAGTGTAGCAATGCCACAGAGGCAGCCTCAATCTTCTGGGACTCGTGGAAAGCTATCCTAGAATATACACACCGGTGCAATCGAGGGAGGGAAGAAGAACAAATACAAGAGGCGCACTTTGAAGCAGGCTTCTGTATTTTCCTGTTAGATCATGCAGTTACTAGTTTATGAATATGAAACGTCACCCAGATTCACCCTCTAGTTTCTTCTTCCTTTTATAGATTTCTTCTTTGTTTTTGCTCTCCGTCTTTGTCTTAGTGGAATAGCGGAATAACTCTTAAACCATGAGCTCAGTGGCTGTGTTGACCCCGGAGAGCTTTGCGGAGCATCGCAGTGGCCTCAAGGACCAGGAGATTACAGGTAATGTCCGCCGGTCATCCACTTACCCGTTTTTACTCTTGTTAAAAGGGTTTCACACCAGTAGCCTGAGCTAGTTAGCTACTTAGAGTGCAGGTAAACTTTGCTCTGCATTCTCTGTTTTCTTCTTTCTCCTCTCAGTGTACTTAATGTTAATAACCCTCCTCTGTACATGCATACTGTTTTCTTCCTCCATCCTTACCTTCATCTTCGCCTTATTTATCTCTGTCTCTCCGGGCCAGGCTGTGTCCCGGAGGATGAGGCCTACATCCCCACCTACCTGGAGGCCTTCCCTCCATTGCCGGAGAAGGGGACACCAGGGGAGAAGGCCGGGGAGCCGGCGTCGGCGTGGGGGAGCAAGATCAGGCCCATCAAAGCCTCGGTCATCACCCAGGTCGGTCAGGCAGACACATACATAAAAAGGCACAAGTATACACAGATAAATGCTGTGAGTGTGTCTGCTGTTCATTCCTCAGGATATTCCTCTGACTGTAATAACATTAACCGCAGTAGAGCTGGTCAATAAGTTGCACCTGTTACGGTAACACAAGCAAAAAAGAGACGCGTCGTGTGAAATTTGACCCTCCTCTCTTCCCCTACGACCCGCCCTGTGCGCAGGTGTTCCACGTGCCCCTGGAGGAGCGTCGCTACAAGGACAACAGCCAGTTCGGGGAGGGCGAGGAGGCCAAAGTGTGCTTGGACATCATGCAGCGGACCGGCGCCCACATTGAGCTGTCTCTGGCCAAAGACCAGGGGCTGTCCATCATGGTCACCGGCAAACTGGACTCTGTCATGAAGGCTCGCAAGGAAATCGTAGCCCGTCTGCAGACACAGGTAAATGCTGAGTGCGTAACAGGTGTTTTTCTTACCCGATCTATTTCATATGCTTTCTTTTCTTGCTATGTGAAGGTTAAGCAGCATATATAACCTTTATTTCCACTTAGAGAAACATTTTAAGAACCAAGGTCGCTCCTTGACATCGTAACAAAAGCAACACTAAAACATTTTTAGTAGCAGGTAAAAAGCAGCAATAAAATATGCTCAGATAATCAGTGATAAAAGTTTTAAACATCGTAATAAGAATAAGATTATTACATGTAATTATTCATCAGAAGCAAGACAAGCAAAGACTATTGTTGGGAATTAAAGTTAAATTTCAGTCGATAAAATAAGACCAGGTAAGATAGACTGTATTGATTCCGCACCAAGGAGTTTCACTTGTTACAGCAGCTCACAATATACAAGGTGGATGAGAAAATACTCGCCTTGATGGCTCAACGTGTGTACCCCCCGTACAAAAGGCTGAGTCCTTCCTGCAGCAACCCGGTTCTCCCGGTCTCTCCATGCTTTCCTGTCTGCCCTCACAAGTCGAAAGCCGAGTTACCAGCGTTGCGATGCTGCATTCTCCGCACTCTCCCTGTAGCCTTGTCAGCGCCGTTAGCTCCTGAATCTTATCGTGGAGAGATCTTACGTTCCCGGCGCTTAGATCCAGATCTGCATCCTGGTCTGCTTCTCCTCACTTCAGCATGGATCACCCGCTTTTGTGTTTTAATTTGTAAACTTTGTGGCACAGTTGCAGTCATGAGGTTTTCATCATGCCTTCTTCATCTTGATACATTGTGTGATAATATAGATGCATATGCAGCGTGTGCTGGTGTAGAATTACAGTTTCCTGTAATTGGAACTAAGTCTATTTTTAAGTGACGGAAATGTTGAGAACTAAATTTCACAACCTTTTTTTTTTTTTTGCTTTGATAGTGAGCACTGCTGAGAAATACCACCGAGAGTAACAGATGCTTCTTTGAGGAAGAACAAAGACTCACCACTTAAAATGATGAATGGGACCAGAGAAGTTTTTATGAGACTATCTGTTACTTTTATTGGTATTTGCTGTTTTTTTTTTGTTTTTTTTCCAGAGTTATATCACCGTGGTTTATTTTAGAAGATCACTCAATCCGAAGCTAACGCGGGAATGGTTAGTCCGGGCCGCAGCTCTCCGCGCGGAGGCCGCTGAAAAATGACCGTCAGCTCCCCGAGGAGACGGCCTCTCCTCTCTGAGCTTCAGCAGCAAACGTGCTGATTTCCACTTCGGTTTGTGCGCCGAGGTCCACCTGTTTAGCTGAGCTGCAGTTATTGATATAACCGTGCAGAAAACACTCTGTCCTCTTGGCAAGGTCGAATGCTTTTGTTGTTGTTGTTTACCTGCTGGGAACGTGCATATTTTATATTTACTGTTGAGTTTTATTTAATTGCTGTCCTTGGTAAAGTAGAAATGTGATGAACTAGAAAACAAATATTCCCGTTTCTAATGTACAAATGTGGAAACTGAAGTTACGCTGTCAACAGTTGTGCGTTTTTATGGATATGTCTGAATAATAACCCCGAAGAGAGATCTATATAATGCTAATGAAATCATTTCAGGCATGATAATGTGCCCGGCGCCGATCGTTTATCTCCATTTATCTGCCATCTAATTCACTTTATTCACGCAGGCCTCGGCGACGGTCGCCATCCCCAAGGAGCACCATCGTTTCGTCATCGGTAAGAACGGTGAGAAGCTGCAGGAGCTGGAGCTGAAGACCGCCACCAAGATCGCTATTCCACGTCCCGACGACCCGAGCGCCAACATCCGCATCACCGGCACCAAGGAGGGCATCGAGAAGGCTCGCCACGAAATACTTCTGATCTCTGCTGAACAGGTGAGGTCATCTTCAACTTCTTGGAAAACCACGATTTACATGTTCTGTTGTCTGATCGGCTCCTCCTCCTCTCCCTCGCTCACCAGGATAAGCGTGCAGTGGAGCGTCTCTCCCTGGAGAAGGCCTTCCACCCGTTCATCGCCGGCGCCCACAACCGCCTGGTGCAGGAGCTGAGCCAGGAGACGGGCGCTCGCATCAGCATCCCGCCGCCGAGCCTGCCCAAGGACGAGATCGTCATCACCGGGGAGAAGGAGGCCGTCGCCCTGGCACTCAGCCGCATCCGGAGCATCTACGACGACAAGGTTCGTTTGTTCTTGAGCGTTGTCCAGCGATCGGACAGCCTCGTTCTGACTAACTAACTTACCCGAGCTCCTGATTGAGTTTAAAGTGATTAGTGGCTTAGCAGCAGCTTAAATAGCAGAGCTTTTATTTGAGTTTGTTTTTAATTGAACTGCATTTGTTTGACTGTAAAGACAGATATCATATTCCTCATGTTTGCGTCTATCTCTTTTTTATGTCTTTAATATCATATATTTATTTATTTTTTTGTCTTTATCTTGTACTTTCAGGGCTTAAGTGCTAAAATATTTAATCAGTTTTTGTCTTTTTCATCAACATTTCAAAGAATTCTAACTGAAAAACACAAAAATATCGACATGATCGTGACGAGAAAAAGCAAAACAAGGAACTGAATAAAAGCTGATAATTGAAACTGGATATTGAAAGTGAATCAACCCGCGTGAGACGAGTTTCGCTTGTTTGTGTACATTCCTGCTCCTGCTCTTTGTTTCATTCAGACATTTTGTCGATGTGTCCAGTAATTCATACCGTCCTTTAGTTGCCGTGAGCGAGCAGATCGGGGTTTGGTTCAGGGCTTCATGGCCAGACACAGATATGAACTTTGCGGCTCTCTGTTTTCACCACAGTCACCCTCTGGTCCGCTCTGATTCTGGCCCGCTAGACAAACTGGGTATTTTCAGCGGCAGTGACCACAGAAGTTTATAAGATACTATAAAAGATGGATGGATGGATGAAACGTGGAAGAGGAAGAGCGTGTTTGTGTGTGTCTCTCTCTGGCGATAGGAGATAATGTGGAGAGAAAATTGGATTTCACCGGAGAACAACAGGATGAGAATGCTAATGTCATTTAGCACAGGCGTATGAGGCGAAATATATGTCCTCCTTTTCCCCCCTTACTCGTTCCAACCTTTGTCCTTCCTGTTTCCTGTCTTTCATTCCTCTTTCTGTCACCAGTTGTGTTTCCATCCATCCCTCACCGCGCTCCTCAGTTTCCCCCTCTTCCTCCCGCTGCCCTTCCTCTCACCGCCGTCGCCTTTCCCCCATCCCGCTCGCTCACCACTTCTAATCTTCTCCCCCGCAGAAGAGGAAGACCACCACCATCTCCGTGGAGGTGAAGAAGTCTCAGCATAAGTACATCATAGGTCCAAAGGGCAACACCCTGCAGGAGATCTTGGAAGCCACGGGAGTGTCGGTGGAGATGCCTCCTCTGGACTCCGGCTCAGAGACCATCATCCTCAGGGGGGAGCCCGACAAGCTGGGACCGGCGCTCACACAGGTGTACGCAAAGGTGAGGAGGAGAGGGAAGGTGGAAAGTGCACGATTAGGAGTGTCGAGATAAACCTCTTTAAAACACGAATAACGTTTTTCTTTTTGGCCGGTTGGGGCAGCAGAACAATCTGAAAACATGACACTGGTTCTCATCATGGGAGAATTTAGTGAGGCCGTGAACGTAAACAGGATTAAAACCTGTCAGCCTTTTGTCTCCGTGCAGGCGAAGAGCGTGATGGTGGTGGAGGTGACCGCTCCGGCCTGGCTGCATCGCTTCATCATCGGCAAGAAAGGACAGAACATCGGGCGGATCACGCAGCAGCTACCGCGGGTAAGAAGAGGGCGATTAAAAACACACAGCTCTTTTCTTGTTCTTCTCACGACATGACAGGATGCTTTAAGTGTGGACTGCAGTGGCAGTAAAAGAGAGAGCGGTGAAGAGTGACCGTGGGAGGTGATGACGGAGGGGAAATGGACAAGTGACAGCAGCACGGCAGAGGATCGAGCCGTGTCACGCTTAGATCGGATTATTCACGTGCACGTGTGTGTTTGTGCGCGCATGTAGGTTCACATAGAGTTTACGGACGGCGAGGAGCGCATCAGTCTGGAGGGGCCAACGGAGGAGGTGGAACAGGCTCAGGCCCAGATACAAGAGATCATCAAGGACCTGGTGAGTACTAATAAACATACCGCACACACAACCCACTCTGCTGTTAATATGACACATTTCTCACCAGTGATCATCTCTTAAACATTTTTTCTATTCATGCAAAAGTTTTTACAGAACGAGGTTTAATCCTCAGGAAGTGATCTGATCCTTTAATAACATTATTCTTTGAGAAGAATAGTGACACAGCGTTATAGGAAGATTAATATATTTGTTTTTTACTCAAATAGAGCTGAAATGATTAGTCAATGAAATGATTGTCAGATTAATTAATCAGCTAATAGTTTAAAGTAATTTTTCAAGCAAAAATGCATCAGATTATCTTTCTATCTGTCTAAACAAACCGCTTTGACGCCGTCATCTTTGGCTTTTTTTGCCATTTTTTGACATGTAATAGACCAAACTGATGTGATTAATCAAGAAAACAATAAGCAGATTAATGGATAATTAAAAGCATTAGTTGCAGCCCTTCGCAGGATATTTATTACAATAAGAGGGTCAGAGTTAATCTCTAATTCCATTCATAAAAAGGTATTTGTAAAATAAACAAGCCCTAAAAGGCTCATAACACTCTGAGGGACACAGAAAACGATAAATATTTGATGGGCAGGTACAAATTCAGTCACAAATAATTAAATCTGCCCATCTGTGTGCAGCTGGTGAGGATGGACTACACTGAAGTCATCATAGACCAGCGTTTCCACAGACACCTCATCGGAAAGAACGGAGCCAACAGTGAGTACACGTCTGTTCTGCTGATCTCAACAGAAAAACAAAGAAGGGAGCAAAACACGGCTGGAGTTTGGAGTTCACATGCCAGTGGGACCGGCCATTTTTAAAATTTAAGGACAGGATAAAGGGCTAAAGAGTAAATGATCCATGATGATGTGTGGCGTGACATGTTTTTACACCCTAAAACCCTAAAAGACACGATTTACAGCCACCGTTCAGACCTGCTGACATATGACAGATAAAATCTACATTTTCTTTTACAGTTAATCGGATCAAGGAGCAGTACAAAGTATCGGTACGAATCCCTCAAGACTCCGAGCGAAGTGGCCTGGTCCGGATCGAGGGAGACCCTAAAGGAGTCCAGCTGGCACGCAGAGAGCTCATTGAGATGGTCCAGAGAATGGTGAGTCAAAGTTTGCGTTGGTTCAATCATTCATTACGGCAGCCGGTGCTCTGAACGTGCTTTTTTTTTTTTCCCTTCCTATTTTCAGGAGAACGAGCGCACCAAAGATCTGATCGTGGAGCAGAAGTTCCATCGGACAATCATCGGCCAGAAGGGAGAAAAGATCAAAGAAGTTCGAGACAAGTTCCCTGAGGTGAACGCTCTCCCTGACCCCTCGTAAACTTTGTCTCGCCCGTTCATCATTGTAAATCTGTTTGGATCCTGCTCTAATTTAATTTGAAGAGCATTATCTCGTCCACTTCCAGGTCATTATCAATTTCCCCGACCCGGCGCAGAAGAGTGACATCGTCCAGCTGAGGGGGCCGAAGAACGAGGTGGAGAAATGTGCCAAGTTCCTCCAGAAAATCATCGCCGACCTGGTACGACCCACCGTTATCTCTGTCTCCTCATCTGTCCCCACCTCTCCTCCTCCACCTGACTTCATGGCTGCTTTCTTTCTTTTGTAGATTGAGAACAGCTTCTCGCTCTCCGTCCCCATCTTTAAGCAGTTTCACAAAAACATTATCGGCAAGGGCGGCGCCAACATCAAAAAGGTGAGACTATGAAAATTCGGCAATGTTCTTGTGTCGTTACGTGAAAGACACCAAAAAAAATTACAGGTGTTGTTACTGCCAACAGATCCGTGAGGAGACCAACACTAAGATCGACCTGCCGACAGAGAACAGTAACTCTGAGATGATCGTCATCACGGGCAAGAAGAGCAACTGTGAGGTGGCCAGAGATCGAATCCTCGCCATCCAGAGAGAACTGGTGAGAGACGTCAGACTGGTTGTGTTGTGGTTTTCTGCACAGAAATACCCGTGTTATAAGATCGAATGAATATTTCTCTCCTTTCTCTCTTCATCCCTCCAGGCCAACATTAAAGAGACGGAGGTCACCATCCCCGCCAAGCTGCACAACTCTCTGATCGGCTCCAAAGGCTGCCTCGTGCGCTCCATCATGGAAGACTGCGGCGGCGTCCACATCCACTTCCCGTCCGAGGGCTCCGGCTCGGACAAGGTCATCATCAGAGGGCCCGCCGGCGAGGTGGAGAAGGCGAAGAAGCAGCTGCTGCAGCTGGCTGAAGAGAAGGTGGAGGATGGATGTAAAGAGTGAACGAACAGAAGGCGATTGAGATGTGAGAGAACACAAATACTGACATCTCTTGTCGTGTCCTTTGTACTTTTCAGCAAGTCAACAACTTCACAGCTGAGCTTCAGGCTAAACCAGAGTATCACAAATTCCTGATCGGCCGCGGCGGGGCTAACATTCGCCGTGTGCGGGACAGGACGGGGGCTCGGAT
Organism: Protonibea diacanthus; assembly: GCA_028641955.1. Taxonomy (NCBI): domain Eukaryota; kingdom Metazoa; phylum Chordata; class Actinopteri; family Sciaenidae; genus Protonibea; species Protonibea diacanthus. The sequence continues at coordinate 7,728,208 of CM053998.1, forward strand.
CATCTTCCCGTCGCCGGATGACACTGAGCAGGAGCTGATCACGATCGTAGGGAAGGAGGAGGCCGTCCGTCAGGCCCAGAAGGAGCTGGAAAGTCTGGTCAAAAACCTGGTAATTAATTCCTATGCTGCATTTATCGAATGAAACTTTTGAATGAATGAACCTAAAAACAAACGGCAGAGACTTGAGCCTTCGGTGTCCCCTTTGTCGGTTGTCTTCCCTCTCCAGGACGACGTGGTGGAGGACAGCATGGTCGTAGACGTTCGCCACCACCGTCACTTTGTGTGCCGGAGAGGTCAGGTGCTGCGGGAGCTGGCAGAGGAGTACGGCGGTGTAGCGGTTAGCTTCCCTCGTACGGGAGCCAACAGTCAGCGGGTCACTCTGAAGGGAGCCAAGGACTGTGTGGAGGCCGCCAAGAAACGCATCCAGGAGATCATCGAGGACCTGGTGAGAGACAATTAAGTAACAATACAGATTCACATTCAGGTCATTAAAGTAATCCTCCTGAATTGTTGTTGCCGTCGGTACCGTTGTTACCCAGCTGTCTCCTCTCCTCGAGCAGGAGTCCCAGGTGAGTGTGGAGGTGGCCATCCCTCAGCGCTACCACCGTGCCATCATGGGACCGAAAGGTTGTCGCATCCAGCACATCACCAGAGAGCACGAGGTCCAAATTAAGTTCCCCGAGAGAGACGACAGCGCCGCAGGTTTGAAACACAACACAGGAGAAGTGTGCCTGCTGTTGTGATGCTGTAAAACTGTGATAGTCACTTTAAGACGGGGGGTTTTCAGTCCATTAATTGTGGTAAAATTTCAGGTCAGGAGCCTCCACCACAGGAGAACGGCGAGGTCAGTCCAGAGGCGGAGTTTGTCCCGCGCAAGTGTGACATCATCACCATTGGCGGGCGCGCAGAGAAGTGTGAACTGGCCAAAGCCGCCTTGCTGGTAGGCACCGTCTTCCTTCACACAGACACGACGCTGCGTGTTTGTTTTCTACCTCTCCCTCATTCATTTCCTCAACAATAAACTTGTCTCCTCCGTCAGGCATTGGTGCCCATAACGGAAGACGTCGAAGTGTCTTACGAGCTGCATCGCTACATCATCGGCCAGAAGGGAAGCGGGATTAGGAAGATGATGGAGGAGTACGAGGTCGGTTCACACTCTCTGGTGCCATCTTCTGGCCGAGAGACCTTTCACACTGCAGCAGCAGTGACGTGATGAGAAAAACTGTTACATACGTCGCGTACTCGGTTGTTTTTGCAGGTGAACATCTGGGTGCCACAGCCGGAGAAGCAGCTGGATGTGATAAAGGTGACGGGCCTGGAAGCAAACGTGGAGCGAGCCAAGCTTGGTCTGCTCGAGAGGGTCAAAGAACTGCAGGCCGAGCAGGAGGACAGGGTACGCACAGCATGGTTATCTTATTAAAATGTTGGCAGCTAAAGAACTGAAGCTTCTACTGTTCATATCCAGATATTTCAATGTCTGAGGTGCCTCATCTCTTTTTCAGGCCCTGCGCAGCTTCAAGGTAACCATGTCCGTAGATCCAAAGTTTCATCCTAAGATCATCGGCCGCAAGGGAGCCGTCATCTCTCAGATCAGGAAAGACCACGACGTCAGCATCCAGTTCCCCGACAAAGGAGACGAGCAGCAGGTGTGTGTGTTACTAAGCAATATCGCACAAGAGGGAGTGCTGTTGTACTGAATATTGGCACGGCTGTGATGCAGGGAGCTTCATATACCGCTGCATGTTACTCTTCCCAGGACCTGATCGTGATCTCGGGGTACGAACGTAACGTGGAGGAGGCACGTCAGGCCATCCAGCAGCTGGTGGCCGAGCTGCAGGAGATGGTGAGCCAAGACGTTCATCTCGACCCGAGGACCCACGCTCGCATCATCGGAGCCCGCGGCAAAGCCATCCGCAAGCTGATGGAGGAGTTCAAGGTTAGACGTTGGTCTGGGAGTTTTACGCTCTGCGTGTGTTGTTGTTTTCCACTCGTGAACAACCTCTCGTTCACGCCTTCAGGTGGATATCCGGTTCCCTCAGCCAGGATCGGACGAGCCCGACAAGGTGACGGTGACCGGCCTTCCCGAGACTGTCGACAACGCCATCGACCACCTGCTCAACCTGGAGGAGGAATACGTGAGTTCACAACGAGCGAGCTGAAATTACACATTAGTTATACTTGGAGGTTTTTATCGCACCGTCACATTTGGATCTCGTCTAAAGAGTAGTTTTCCTCTCTCAGATGCTCAGCGTGACAGAGACGGAGACCTTGGCGGCGTACATGAAGCCCCCGTCTCGTTACGGAGGGGGAGGCGGAGCAGGAGGAATGGATGATAGCAGTGGGGGTCCGGCTAAGGGCTTCGTGGTGCGGGACGCCCCCTGGAACGCAGCTGGGAACAAGGTTGGACACTCTTTTATGAATGTTTAACTTAAATTATTGTGCATAATTAACACACTGTTCGTTTGCCTCCTGGCTGCTTGGCTAACTGACAAACGTTTCGTTTCTGTCTCCTCCAGGCTCCTGACATGAGCAGTGCGGAGGATTTCCCCACATTCGGGACGGGTGTAGCCCCGAAACAAGCGTCTGCCTGGGGTCCCAAGAAGTTCTGAAGCTGCTCATCTCGAGGAAAAACAAGCAAACAAAAAAAACAAACTCCTGTAAAGTAGATGATGACGAGAGACAAAATGAATCTCTAATCAAATTGCTGCTCGCCTTCCTCCTCTTCTCGTTAGTGACCTCCCTTCGTCTCTTTCTCTGTAAACCTCTTGTACCGTCCTCCCGCGACCAGCCACAATGAATTCTGGGAGACCTATCCCTTCTTTTATTTTTTTTTTCCACACCTGTCTTTCCCCGTAGTACCTCCGCCTCCTCCTTCCCTTCCCCGAGAGACAAAAAAAAAAAAAAAAAAAGAACATTGAGTGCTCTCTTCATCGTTTCTGCTGTCCCGCCCCCGCCTCTCTGTTGCACCACCCTTCGCTGAAATATTTCAAAAAAAACTCTGTCCCCCGTCCTCCTTCACCTCCGACTGCCAAACGCTCTCCTTCAAAAATCAAACCTCACCGCACTCCATCCGTTTCTAAACTCTTCAGAGAAGTGGGGTCAGAGAGCGCCCGGGGAAATCAGTCCTCGGGACACCCGAAGCTTTTTTGGGGAGGTGGCGACGGCGCATCCAAGTAACTCTAGCTAAACCTTGGATTTTTAAGCTCAAAAAAGAAGGGGGGGGGGGGCGTTTTATCGTGCGAGAAGAGTTTGTAAAACATCTTTTAAGGTTCTTTTACTGTGGTTTTTACAAGGAGGCTCACCTTTCCAGTCACTAATGTGGTGCAGCAGGTGAGGCGATGAGCTCTGTGTGTGCGTGCGTGTGTGTGTGTGTGTGTGTGATAGTGGGTTCAGGAGAGGTTTTTTCACCCACAAGTGTTTGTAGATCCCCCCCCCCCCCCCCTTTTTATTTATGTCGGAGCTGGGAGCAAAAAAAAAAAACAAAAAAAACAGCTGCTGTAGTCGACTCACTGGAGGTTTTTTTTCTTTTTAACATGTTTGAATCTAAAGACGTGGAAGCTCTGCGCCGATTGTTTGTAATGAAGGTCATTTTTGTCACAACCTGTTTATTTATTCGAGAGAAGAAGAAGAAGAAGAAAAAAAAAAGAAAAAGAGCCATTTTATTTGAACTACTGTGAACATGCCGTTTTTTATAAAAGCACCCACTGTAGCTTGATGCTTACAACCTTATGTTTGGGTGTGAATGCCGTGCGTGAGGGGTTTGGGGCACGTTAACAGTTGTTATGTGTACGTGTACAAAGAACTTTTCGCTATTTTTTTAAAACTGTGTGGGATTTATTTCTTCTTTTTTTTTTTTTTGTTGTTGGTTTCTGGCATATTTGGAAGACTGTATGTACGTGTGTGTGTGTGTGTGCGCGTGTGTGGAAGTTAAGATGTATATTTGAATGAAGCTGAACCAAACTTTTACATCGTCTTTGTCCAGTTTTTCCTCTCCTCTCGGAGCTCATTTCGAGGTTTTTACCCTCTCAGCTTGTCATTAAGACTTTGGTTTTTACCGTCAACATGCACACGATGCTGCTTAAAATTTGACCTCCCCCACTAAAAAGAAAAAAAAAACTCAGCAGGTTGGTTTTCTTCCATATGAGCTCTTCATGTGTATTTAGTTATATTTTGTAGCAAACACCATTGTTGCCCCTCGTTTTGAGATTTAAAGCGACGTGTCCTGAAAGGTCCAGCTGGCCCTGCTTTCAGTCAGTTTAATCAAAGCTTCCTCGTGCCTGAAGTCTTAAAGAAACAGTTGAAACTGTTTGAGAAATACACTATTTCCTTTTCTTTTCTAAGTCTGTGTGATTCAGCATGGAGCTGGAGCCAAGAGTTGATTAGCTTAGCTTTGCATATAGATGCTTGCAGCTCTAAAACAAACTAACAAAATATATATCTGGTAAATTTAGGCTCTAACAGCTGGACATGATGGCTTCCTCTTGTCTAGTGACGTTGCCAGGCAACCAGTGAAGATGCTGCACAGAAGTGCTGGTCGGATGTCTGTTAAGTAGTTGTAGCAATAATTAACTCCCTCTCGAACCGAAAATGAGATCCAACACGTACATTGTTGAGGGTTTTTTTTTAACTGTACACACCGAAAGCGCGTCGTTCTCTTCCACCATATTTGACCTCGACACTTTGTACACTCCCTTCACAGTTAAAAAACGAAGCAGTGGGTTGTATTTTTCAAAAAAATGTATTTTTGATGCCTACTGTCTGCACGGAATGATATAATGTTAGCCCGGAGCAAAACCACTCTCTTAACACCACATTTCCAGAGTTTGCTGCTCTGCTCTCTGCACAAGCTGGAGCAATGTCCAGTACATAAAAAGGAATATTGGAAAATGTTTTCACCTCTGGCAAACATTTAATCGCTCTTGGTAGACAGTAGATATCTGAGATTATGAAAGGATTTTTAGAGATACAACCGAACGTTTAGAGCTCCACAAGACACAAGCTTGATATTAAAGAAAAAGAAAAGTGTATTTCTCAATTTGTCAAATTATTATTAGAACTCGGGACCAGATTGACAGTTTTGACTGGATTAGATTAAAAGAAGAAAAAAAAAAACTCAGGGTCCAATTTAGAAGTCAAAGCTGGAAATAACTCTTTAAAGCTGACAACAGATTAGTAAACAAACACGACTATGCAACCCAGCGGGATCATACAAGCAGATCATCTGTCAGTGGTACATTATTGTACTTTACTATCATCATATATGTTTGTGAGACTAGTAAACTAGTTATTTGTCTTATTTTTAGTTGACTGCATTTTTCAATTTCTGTGTTTCTGTTCTTTAATGGCAGGACAGAGCTGCTGCAACCCAAAGCAGCCGCTGTTTCTGTAAAAAGCTATGAAAAATAAACCCACTATTGGCCTTAATGAGTAATTAGTCTACAGCATTTTGGGAAAAGGTGTGATTGAGTAAGTATGCAACACTGCAATAACATGTCAGTGACCGGACTTTTTTTTTTTTTTTTTCCTACTCTAAATAAATAAAACTTGAAGAAAAAAAAAAAGGAACCAAAAGCACCGGTAGATTGTCTTTTCTTCATGGCATCTTTTTGTTTTCACAGTCCCCATACCAGAGAAAAAAAAAAAAACACTTTCACCATCCTTATGTGCATACTGTCTGTCTGTCAGTTTGTTTTTATTTTTTATAAATCAGGAAGATATGATTTGTTATGTAACAGCCTGTACAACGCAACATACAGAAACAAAAAAATACAAATTAAATTGTACAAAGCAGCACTGGGCCATCAATAACCCATATAATAATAATATTTTTCACATTTTTTGATTGGAAGTTTTTCCTTTGCCAAACCCCGTAGATCTTCCATCAGCTGCTCTTAGAAGATGACTGAGCTTCTTCTTCTTTTTTTTTTTTTTTTAAATTGTAATTATTGAGTTTGACTGATCAAAACTGTGCCTTTTTTTTTGAAAAACGTCAGGGGTTTCATGTGTCTGTAAGCGGGTTTATCAAATTGGCAACAGAAAAAAAAAAAAGAGAAGCTTTTCACATACAATCAACCATTAGGCAGATGTTTCTGGATCAAATAAAACCCATCTGTATAAACATTTGACGAATGTAAATGATGTTAGCTGAAAATAAAAGAGCCCTAATTAATGAACATTCACATGTAAACACCGGCGTAACCGAAGGTCATGGGATGCATATGACTCACCCTCCTGATGACCTTGAACTCCTCCTTGGCTTTGGGAGGACCTGCCAGGTAAACAGAGCCAGACATGATGGACAGATCAGAGTGGAGGTGTGAGGGGGATGTAGTAAACGATGAGTGGGAGGAAGTGACGTGGGGAAAACCACTTAAACCTTTTGGCTTCAGTCCTTTAACAATCTTTACAAACAGGTTGAGGAAATTCACTTCTTGCCTATGAGATGAGCAGATGCTACTCTCTTAGCTGTATGCTAACATGAAGCTACTGCTGGGAGACTGTTAGCTCAGGAGGTAAACAGTTAGCTTAGCTCTCTTCAAAAGGTAATAATGTCAGTCACTTTACAGCGCCTCCCAATGCTCACTAATTAACACATTATGTCTAATTTGTTTAATCCGTACAATAAAACGACAGTTACATCCGAAATACGACGTTTTACGGGTTTGTATGCAGTTTCAGTTTGCACTTTCTTGGTTGCCAGGCAACCGACGGAGAGTGCCGAATGGTTGCCAGGCAACCGAAGGACAGTCGCGAACGGTTGTCTGGCAACCAATCTTAGCCAAGAACTGTTAAAATGGCCAACTAGCTCTTTTAAAAACACCGTTTGGACGGATTAAACAAACAAAATATAATATATACATATATAAAATGTATATAGTTTTAATTTGTGAGCTTCGGGAGAGCTGTTAAGTAGGTTAAGGTAGAACAAAAGTAGCTTTATCTCCTCGTTTACAGTCTTTATGCTAAGCTTAGTTAGCCAGCTACTAGCTGTAGCTTCATATTGAACACAGGAAAGCATATTACCCAAAATGTCAATACTCCCCCCCCCCCCCATCTCCTGCATCAAAACCTACAAAGTCTAGAAATTTGAGAAATATATATATATGTATATTTCTCAAATAGACAGTTTGGGGGTCAATTTTTCTAACATATAGTTTCCTCCTCAGATTTAAAGCCCGCTTATGTTTTCCATCTGACAAGACCAGTTCAAGAAGTGATGCTGGGCCAGAACATAAACTGATAAGTAGCCAGACTTGCTAATGTGGAGACACAAAGAGGACAGCAACATATAGTACATGTGTAAACATTTTTTTTCTTCCTCCAGTTTTAAAATCTTCCCCATCCCCCCACTAAAGAAGTCACAATCACAAGACACTCTTGGGTTCATTCTCAGATTCAAGTGTCTTTCTGGGTTGTTTTTTTTTTCATATATTTTTTTGAAAACACTGTCACTCTTTTTTTTTTTTTTATCTTTTTCTTTTGTTTTTTGACCCACGTTTCAGTCTTTTTTTTTTCAGGTGGCGGTCCGTTAACGTGCAGGTTGGCAGGGGACAGCTCCTCCCAAAATGAAAACACTGACCAGAGCAGAGATGATTGAAGTGTTAAAATAACTGCCAAAAAAAAAGTAAAGAGAAAAAAAAGCTGTTTGTGAGGGTGGAAGAAAATATGTCTTTTGGGAAGAATGGGAACCAAAAAAAAAAAACGTGGCAAAAAGCGAATGAACTAACGTGTCGTGTCGATGAGGAGTTAGTTTAAAAATCGCCCACGAGTGTCCGAAACATAAAGTGCAGGCAGTGTCTGTTCTTCTTTGAAACCGCCGTAGCCCCCGGCCATTAAAAGAGTCCAAGAGCAAACAACCAAAAACCAACAAAATAAACTAATCAATAATGCTGAATTGTCAACAATCCACAGTAGGAACAGCTGGATTCCAGAGGAGTCTCTCGCTCAAGGCAGGGGTTGGATTTGGTTGTCAGTTTATTAAAAGCATGAGGAGCTCCATGCGGAGGACCCTCCTCACTTCCACCCGAATGCCTCCCCCCCGTCTCTTCCTTCACTCGACCCGGATGAGCAGACCGTAGAGGAGCGTGCCGCCCTGTTCCTTGGTGATCCACTCGATCTCTGAGTTACTGAAGCGAGGGTCCAGGGGTTCGCTGTGGCCAAGCGTCTGAGGTCCGACCTTGTAGGAGCCGGGACGCACACACACCTGGAATCCCACCTGAGCCTGGTGGCAGCGGTGAGAACGAGGGTCCTGAAATCTGCACGAGGAGAAGAAATTAGTAAGAGGGTACAAGGGTTTCTGCACATAAATAGTGATTTTCTGAACCATGTGGACTTACTGCACTTTAGGGGCAAAGATCTCCATGCCGGAGTAGCGCATAGTTGGGGAAAGTCGCACTCTGGGAACCTCCCTGCCAGGGGCACTATTCTCCTCTGGCTCGCTGTAGCCATTAGGCCCCTCTGCCTTCACCGGGGATACTGAGAAGATGGACGAAGTTCCTGAAGCAACAGAATGACTGGTTATTTAGAGGCGACTCTTCTGTTTTTGTCAGAAACAAAAAGAAAAGTCAACTTCTTGGTCAGAACCTCTCTTCCTCTGAGGAGGAACCAGTGATTTTCCTACCAGGCAGCAGCTGACTGTGATCCAGCGTGCGTCGCAGAGCTCCTACGCTGGTGCCGTGGTACGCTATATGCCACTTCTTCAGTGCGTTAGAAACCTCACAGTGGGGCTTGATCCTGCACAAAGAGGACACATGCATTGTTGATGGATTTTTATCCCTTAAACTCAGCTCTATCACGTGTCTGGACTGTGAGGTCATACTCTCACCTGAGGGCAAAGCGGCACCATCCAAAGGGCAGGGCGTAGTCCCGGGGCGGCTCTCCCCTCTTGTAATAAGCTTCGTCACCCCGAAGTTTGTGGCAGGACTCACAGTAGCACAGGTTGTACTTTGCGTCTTCGTTAAAATAGCCATCTTGTGGACGGTGGAGAAGACAGAGGTCATGATTGCTATATGATTTTTTTTTTTTTTTTTTATCCGAGGTTCCAGATTATGTCGGAAAAGCTGGAATAAAACTCACCTGGTAACGTGAGCAGCTCCTTGAATCGTGAGCACAGTGCCTGGTACTCGCAGGTCTTGTTGGGGTTGACCTCTGGAGGGGGCGTCCAGCACACACTCTCTTTGATACCTGTGACGACGCAGCGACAAATGGGTCAAACTCGGGACTGGACAGAACCTCAACGAAAAGATAAACAAACAGTAACCGCTGGCTTCTTACCGTCAACCATGTCCGCCTTCTCCATGTCGCCCTGACAACGGGTCTCACCGCTCTCTCCACCCACGGCTGGCACGTTGTTTGTTACTATGGTTACCTGTAACCAAGCATTTAAGTAAGTAATAATTGATCAGCTTTATTTTATTATTGCAATTGATTGTCTTTAAAATTTGGACTGTTGGTTGTTGTTGATAGATGATAGATGTTGTCGTCCCTCTATAAAAATTATATTCATGCACATTTCTGACATGACAGATAAAAATAAAATTAAATTGACCCCCTTACAGTATGCGCATCTGTAGCACTCACCTGTTCGCACTGGCCGTAGAGGTCAATGAAGGGGTAGCAAGGTGAAGGAATGTCCTGCGCCGCCACACCCTGGTCCATGCCGTTGACGTAGAGGTGGAGACAACTGTTGGCGTCCACCAGCAGACCCAACACCGTCCCCTCCGGGCAAGTGTCCAGATTGGGACCATAGTTCTCACATATCTGAGGTGAAAGAACAAAAAGTGAGGAGAAAAATGAGCCGAGAGAAGATCGTTTGGAGGGACGACGGTGAAAGAAGTAAAAATGGAAGAAAGAAGAGCAGCAAGAGAGTGAGACAAAGACGAGGAAAGATCAATCAAACGGTCAATGAGGCTGATGTCAGTGAGAGCACAGTCGGTTTGTCATGTAAGACAAAAATCAATAAACAACTCCGACGGACAGATTCTGTGTGCTTAACTGTGCGTGTGTTTACCTTTAGGGAGTTGTGGAAGACGGAGTCTCTCTGCAGCAGCCAGGCGGAGCGCTTCAGACAACACGCTGTGGAGGGGAAGTTGAGCCGGTCGGGGGAGTGACCGATCACCCCTAACGACAGCGATGACGTCCATGACGGGTTCAGACGGTCGATCTGAAACTGACGACCAAAGAGAGGCTGTTGACAGACCGAATCGAAGCACCTGCACCTCGCACAGACGCCCAAACCGTACGGTAACGTTACCTGGAACAGCTGCTGGCGAGCCAGCGGCTGGGCGGTGACCAGCAGGCCCTGGTTGTAACTGGACACTCTGGCTGCCGTCAGGTTCTGGTTGGACAGCTGGATGTTTTTGCCGTGGTTTTCCAGGAACGCCATGACGGTGGGCACCAACGCGCACGGCTCAGTCTCAACCTGGAGGCGACAAGAGGTTAACGCGATGAGCCTGAGCTTCTCTTTAAACCTGCCGGCGCTCGCCTCTCTTTATGCTCCTACCTCTCTCACGGGGGTGCTGTCCTCCTCTCCTTCGCTGCAGCTGTCCGAGGACAGCGAGGGCGCCTTGACGCTTTCCATGTCCTCCATCAGCGAAGAGCTCACGATGGACACCGCCGTTATCCGACCGTACAGATCCAAAACTGCATACACATTCTGGGTGGAGCCAGAAAAGAGATGCTGGATGGTAGTGTGTGGACAAATCGCTGTTTACTGTAGATGTTTGAGTGTGTGTGTGTGTGTGTGTGTGTACCTTGGCTACTGCAGTCGCTGCAGGTCCCATGTCCTCTCCATCAATGAAAATGTGCATTGTGTCATCACTGCACCTCTTCACACCCACACGGTTCCCAACCTAAGAAACAATCATATTCAGAGAAGAATTAAAAGGACTGGACTTAAAGTCGGTGTGTCCGCAGCCTTTATTACCTTAAGATCAATATAATGTGTTGCCAATTTACCACATTTCTGCCTGTTAAATGTTAAATATTGATACATTCCTCTGCAAACTTCTGTTCCTTTGTTTGCACAGCACTTCTTAATTAGTCATTAGTTAAAAAGAGGTGATATATTCGAGTTTGAAGACGTGAGAAGAGCCAGACGCTGACTGATTTTTCTTAAGCTTCTCTGGCAGGCAGTGACAAACTCAAAGCTGTGATAACGTCTTAGGTGTTAAGTCAGGGCTTTAACGCAGCCAGAGGGGCTCTGTCAATGAATCCGAGACAGAATGAGAGATGATTAAGGGTGTAAAGGTCTTTGATACGACCTCTAACTAGATTTAACTGTGCTCCGAGCAATCCGTAACATTTAAATTGATTGTAAATCTAGCGGGGAGAGCCGCGGAGAGCTTGCCAGAACTCGGGAGTGAAGTGATTGCAGAGCGGGGAGGCGCAGCGTACCGTCAGCCGGTCCAGTGAGCAGCAGTAGTTCTGGCGCTGCAGCACACCATTGCGACGGACCTCAGAGCCGCAGAGCAGCCAGGTGACCTTGGTGCGAAGCTGCGGGAGGGAGGGGGAGAGACCTGACAGCGGGCAGGACGGCAGCTCCGGAGGTGCCAGCGTGGTCAGGCCGACGTGCAGCGAACCGCACCACTGCTCATCCACTTCATCAATCCTCACCTGCAGAGGGACGCGAGTGAGGAGAAACATAAACCACGTCACGTTTACGGAAGGGAACGTTAGTTCTAACATAATGCAGATGCTGGAACATGCACGTCATTTCAGGAATGTCGAGGTGGATGTCAAGCCCTCGTTTACCTCAAACAGCTCGTCTGCTTTGAGCTCCTTCGCGCTGAACACGATGCCGTGAGCGTAACCTCCAACTCGGACGGCCTGGCAGCCCTCGCCGAGCAGCACCACGTTCTTACCGTGTTTGCCGTGGAGCCGGTGGGCAACGCCTGCAACTACACACACACACACGAGACAACAAAACATGGAGATGAGGACAACTGATGTGAGATATTTTTGTCTTAGTATTTTTAAACATCTTTCCTTTGAGAATAGATTCTTACATTAACATGGAACATTATATATTATAAAATCTTATAAAATGTTTTCATACAGATCCAAAATGTCTGATTTTTTTATGCGCATCAGGGGTAGAGTCCGATGTTTACCTGGTGAGTGGATGGGGAAGCTCTTCTCGGTGATGTTGCTGGTACAGAGGCTGTTGTCCAGCGGGCCTGAGGAGCTGGTGATAGACACCTGAACACACTGACCATACAGGTCGATCACCGCATACACCTCTGAGAAAGAGAGAGAGAGAGAGAGAGAGAGAGAGAGAGAGAGAGAGAGACTGTACTGAGTACTCAGTCATCACATGAAACATTCACCTCCTAACTCGAGCCAGTTGTACTTCAAACAAATCTGCTCACAGCTTGAGTTCATTTATGAATTTCTGACTTCTGACTCTTTACCTGGTGGCAGACCGGAGCAGGCCACACCTTGGTCCACGCCGTTGATGTAATAGTGGAGGTCGCCGCTGGCTGAGCGCATCATGCCGATCCGTGAGCCGGTGGTCAGAGAGTCAAGGTCACAGCCGTAGTTGTTGCGCATCGTGTTGCCGTCCTGCATGATGGCCGTTCCACTGTGAAAAAACAGCGAACTGATGATTTGAACTCCGGTTGTGGTTTTGGAACATTGTTTTAAGAAGTCAATAAACAGCTAACTGTACAGTAACGCATCGCTACCTGAGCATCCAGGTGTCGTAGTCGATGTCAGTCATCGTGTTGGGGAACTCGAGCTCGTCTGGCCTGATGGCCGTCACTCCTGGACGCACGGGAGGGAAATCAGCGAAACGTGAAACAGATTTAAATTAGTAAAATTCTGCCGTAGAGAGTAACGTTTGGTGACGCAAAGAAAAAAACACAGGCACAGCGGAAAAGGCTCACCTGCTTCTATTGAACCTGACCAGCGGTCCACCATCTTCTGAATGATGATTTCAAACAGCTCTCCATCTCGAAGGCACCTGCGAGGAGGAAACAGGTTTAAATCCTGAGGCGGGTCATCAAATTATGAGTGCTGTTCACTCTTCAAACTCAGCATTACATATTTAAATATGTATTCTTAATGCAGGTTTATTCACCTTTTAAAAGGCCATGTTAAATTATCCATTACCTGTTTGTGTCTGGTGATTACAAATAACAATGACTGGTTCGGTTGGCTTTAACAAAAACATGCCTTCAGTTCATCCTAAATACTCAGTAGTGGGCTCAAAAAGACACTTCAATGACTAAAATCTTGAAATACTTTGCACTCTGCTGGGTTGTTACCCAATCTGTCCCACAAATTAACAAAAAACTGAAACCACCTTCACACCTTCTGTCCCGTTCTGCAGGTACCTGAAGTTAAAACTGAGGCACAGATGGCAGAACTGATGTCGAAGCCGGTCGGTTTATCAGCTTTGCAAGAGCTAACATTTGCACCAGCTGTTAAGGTGTGACACCAGCGGCCTTCTGCCCTCGACTTTCACGTCTGAAAACCTGAAATACGGTTTTGGTGCGAGATGTGTTGCGCGCGGCGTGCTGCAGTGAATCTCTGAAAGGGGTCGTGCACCTGTTGGAGATGACGATAGCGTCGTTGAACTCGCTGCGGCAGTTCTGACGCAGGGCGGTGCGCCCCCCGTTGGTGATGACGGCGTTGGTGCCGTGCAGCTGGTGGAAACGCAGGTCGTTGGTCGTGCAGGCCCCGCCGACCGAGCAGGGGCTGCCGGGCGACATGGCCGTGGGGCCCTCCGAGCTGTCCTCTGGTAGAGGGGGGAGGTCGACTAACAAAAAGGGGGAGAAGACAAGGGGAGATAGTTAGAAGCGGGATTTCAATTAAAGTTCAAAAATGGAGCCCTGCTTCTCTTCCTCCTCCCTCTCTCACCCATGTCGTCCATGATGGTGGCTTGAGCAGCCTGGCCGTAGAGGTCGACCACGGCGTAGACGCTGGGAGGGACGTTCCAGGCTGCCGGGCCCTGAGCCACGCCGTTTACAAAGAAGTGGAGGCTGCCATCTTCTTTCCGCACCACACCTACTGTGTCACCAGCCTGCCAGAGAGTGGGAAAATTACAGGTTATAAAAGAACTGCCAAGGAGAAGGTCGGCGGCATTATGAGGGGACGAAGGAGGACAGACGGTGTCAGCTGAGATATAAAAAAAGGAAATATCACTCGCCTTCAGCCGGTCCAGGTTGTGTCCGTACTCGTCTAGTATCGTTGTCCCGTTGTGCATTACGCCGTTCCCCGTCATCATCCAGGTCCCTGGAAAACAGTAACAGATTTATAACACAGCTCCTGTTTGAAACAACTTTTTCATCAAACCGTCGTCAGCTGTAAACCCACTTTACCTGAACGCAGGTTGGTCATGGTGGAGGGCAGCTGCAGGTACGCAGGGTTGTGCGTCGTGACCCCGATTTCGATGGAACCCGCCCACTTGTCCACCATCTTGTCGATGCGAACCTGGAACACCTCGTTGGAGCGCAGCGGCCGGCTGCTCAGGACGACGCCGTGGTTGAAGTCATCGGTCGCGCTGTTGGAAAGCAGCGTTTTATATAAGAGTTTCCACACGTAGGAATATTATTCTTAGTGGACTTTTATACATCACACATCACCAGTAAAATGCATAAAAACGTATCAGTCAGAGCCTGAAATTCAACCATGAGGATCAAAATTAAGCAAGTAAACACAGAGGCAACATGGGTGGTGGACTCACTGTGGTCGCAGCGCCGTCCTGCCGTCACTGATAATGGCGGCTTTCTGGCCACAGTTGGCGTGGAAGAGCAGCCGGTCAGGCCCCTCTGGGTCAGGGGTGAGGGAGAGAGCTGGCCTGGGCCGGCCGACATCCGGCGATAGAGCCCTCATGATGGCGTTGTTGCGTCTGAGGCGGTCACTGTGGTTGTGGTTGTGGACTATGGTGACTTTGACGGCCATGCCGTAGAGGTCGACCACGCCGTAGACCACGCCGGGGGTCTGGGCTGCCGCAACACCTAAAAGAAAGACGCCGAGTGGTCGTGAGTGGAGACGGAGGTACTTTAATCACAGTTCAGCTACAGTGTTTCTTGTGTTGCAACGCCGTCGCACCTTGGTCGATGCCGTTGATGTAGAAATGGAGCGCTCCGCTGGCTTTGCGCATCAGCCCTATGTGATCTCCCTCCTGAGCGCGGATGAGAGGTGTTGTTGGAGATTATAAAAACAGACACGTGTGCACAGCAGGTCACAGAATGGATGATGTGTGTGTGTGCGTGTGTGTGTTCGCAAACCTGAAGTTCATCGAGGCTAAATTCACAGTATTCCCTGCGGGTTCCTTTCCCGTTGGTCAGTATCCCGCAGCCACTCATCATGATTGTACCTGATGTAAAAACACCCAGAATAACTAATTCACACCAAACAGCTCATGTCATGTTTAGTACAGTGTCTCTCTCGTGTGTGTGTGTGTGTGTTACCTGAGCGCAGATTGGTCATAGTTGCAGGATAGTCCAGGTTGTTGGGATTGTGTGTGGTCACGCCAATCTCTATCGAGCCTGACCACTTGTCCACTAGCTTATCGATACGAATCTGAAAGAACGGAGACACGTTTCAATATTTCAGGTACAGAGAATCTAAAACGGAGAGATCTTCTCTGATCTGCCTCAAGCGCGGTGACGAATGAGTCGATTCTTTGTCTTTACCCCATCAACATAACAAATAACTCTTTATTCTTTGCTGTTATCTTTTAGTAGTTAGTAGTTAATGCAGAATCTGTAGACAGATTTTCTGGTTTCTGTTTGTCGTCCAAACTGCTGTCATCTGACGACGATTTAGCTTCTTATTAGCTTTTTTTTCTTAAGGTTATATATGTCGATAGAAATTAGCAGAAAATTAGCAACAACGACAAAAAACAAAACAAAACGGAAGCCCAGAAACTTTGGCTGTTGCCACCAGAGGCTAAAAATGTGGTCAGGCGATAGCCGATGGGTTAAGCAGCTGGATCAGTTAATTAATGGACTGAAATTTTTGATAATCAATCAAACGTTTGGGTCATTTATCAAGCAAAAATATTATTTGCTGGTTCAACCTTCTGAAAATGTGAAAATTTGCTGCTTTTCTTTGTTTTGAAATCTTTAGAAATGAAACATCTGAAATCTGAAGATGACACTGCACCAGCACTGAGTCGTGTGATTGCAAACACCTCGAACATCTCGTTGTGTCGGAGCGGCCGGTTGGTCATCACCACGCCGTTATTGAACTCGTCCAGCGGTCTCCTCCGCTCCGCCGTCTTGTTGTTGTTGCTCAGTTTGATCAGCGTGCCACATTTCTCGTGGAAGAGCAGCGCGTCGTTGGTGGTCATCCCGCCCGTCACGACCCCCGACCCGACCCCTCCGTTACCGGCGGGACTATTATTAGCGTTTCCGCCTTCTCCAGCACCGCCTGCTCCTCCTCCTCCTCCTCCTCCACTCCCTCCCGTTGTCCCTATTCCACTGTCGCTGTTGGCAGCACCTCCTCCGCTGCTGCTGCTCCCCCTGTCGTTTCTGGAAGAGGAGTCCGTTCCTGAATTTCCTCCTCCGCCGCAGCCTCCTGCTCCTGCTCCTCCTCCACCTCCACCATCCTCCCCTCCGCCCTCGTCCTCAGAGCGGTAAAAAGATACTATTGCGTTGTTGAACACGTCGAACAGCTGGTGCTCCGTTAGAACTGAAGAGAGAGAGGAGAAGAACATGTCAATAATGTGTTGCACGGCGTCCATCAATCAGCCGATCTGCGGAGTGCTTTCTCACCCGTGTCAGGGTCCAGGTTGTTGGGAAACTTGTCTGGTCTGCTGTGACTGCAGCTAAGCTCAGGCACTGACGTGGAGGAGCGACACAGCAGGTGAGAACAACAAATCCCAGAATACAGTTTGGTAAATTGATAAAAAAAAACGACCACCTACCTTCATCTCCGTTCAACATTCCACTCATCGCTGCCACATTCATCAGTGCTGTGATCCCCGCGTCCTCCCGTACCCCGCACACCACCACCTCTTCCTCCGCGTCCTCTTCCTCATCCTCCTCCTCCTCTTCCTCCTCCTGCTCTATTGTCTCTTTCTCCGTGGAGGGCGGTGGCGGCTCGCAGCTCACCACCGTCACTTGAGTGCACTTGCCGTACAGGTCCACCACCGCCCAGAGTTTGGGCGGCAAGCCGCTCGCGGCCGCGCCGCAGTCCTGCCCGTTCACCCAGAGGTGGAGCTCCCCGCGGGAGCTGCGCTGGATGCCCACCCGGTCGCCCTCGGCGAGCTGGTCGAGGTCGCGGCCGTACTCCTCCAGGACCGAGCGACCGTCTCGTAGCACCGAGCAGCCCGACACGATCCAGGAGCCGCCTTTAAGGCCTGTAGCGCTGCTGGGGAAGTCCAGCGTGGCGGGGTCGAGGGCCGTCACGCCGATCTCAATGGAACCGCTCCACGAGTTCACCTGAGGGGAGACAGAGTAAATGAATATTCAAATGATGCACTGTATGTTATATTTATGACACATCACGGCCTTCGGAGCAGAGCGATGTGAATATATAACACACTGGCAGCTACGATAAAAACAGATCCAGACATAAAAAGTAGTAACAAAACGGTTGTCAGCAGCTGTTACGCTGAGACTCGATATAGAAAGAGTGAAGCACTGTGCTAAAAACTGCAGATAGATGTGAAAAACAAAGTGTGCCCTGTTTTTGATCCATCTTGTTATTTTTAGTCGTTCCGTCGGTGAGCTCAGAGAGCGCCGCTTTGAAAATAACACAAAAACTTGCTGCCAATGACTGTGCGTCCGACAGCTCATCTCTCATAACTCCCCTTAAACAACCAGCAACGACGCACCATCATACACCGCCGTGGCGTCAGCATCCCATTTCCAAGATGAGATGTTAAAAAATGTATTGATGTGGAACGCGAGTGCACATCCCGGTCTATATTTAGATCAGGTGCAGGAGAACAGGTTAAAAGAAAAATTTAGTGTTACATCTCGCTGACGTTACGGTCAACTTGTCTCATCCATCATCTGTAACCGCTTCCTCCTCATCAGGGTCGCGATGGGCCGGAGCCTAACCCAGCCGACGTGGGGCAAGAGGCGGGGTACAACCTGGACGAGTCTATGGTCAACTAACAATCTCAAGTGGGGTCACGCTGCCTGACCTGTCCCTTTTTTCGTACCAATAAAGTTTCGGAAGCTTTCGTACGCTCCATTTTTACCTCCAGCAAGGAGTTTATGATTTTGGTGCTGTTTATATGTTTACAGGAAAAACTACAGGCCTGATTTAATGACATTTTTCACTGTGTTTAACATTGTGAGACAGGTCAAATGTAATACAATCAGTGGAGACCGAGACCGAGCGCAGGTCTGTGCCCCTCGAAAACCAGGAGAGATTTGTGTGTGTGTGTCTGTTCCTGAACTAAAGGTGCAATAAAATAGAAATCTTCAGCCGCCGGACGACGGCTGCAGCTAACGCTCCTACCTCCGTTATCATGTTTTCTTCTTTCCACCGTATAGTGACAGAAACAATAAACGAGCACTCTCATGGAAACACAGACGTCCGTGGGTCCAGCTGCGACGACTGAACCTGTGCGCGCGGAGCAAACAAGCACAGAAAAACGTCCGCAGAAGATTCAAGACATTCAAAACAAACGCCTCCCTGCAAAACTCCTTTCGTCTTTGCGCGACATTGGGATCATATCGCATAACACGAAGCCCATGATGTCCATGAAACCCAAAACTCAACATAAGCTCACAATAATGTGATACTTTATTGATCTCCGGGGGGTGAATTCTAGTTTTTTTCTCTGTCCTGCTGCCTCCATAATGTGGAGGACAGAGTGCAGCATCAGCTACAAAGCCAACTCAGTGCAGCTGGTGGAGATTCAGGGTCCTGCTCGGAGACACTTCAGCCCGGCAGATGCTTGCCGACACAAGGGCATGAACCCACGTCATCCCACCGAGGAGTGATGTCCTGGCTCGCTGCGCTCCACTCGCTTCGATCCCCTCCTCCGAGAGAGCGACAGCCGACGAAAAGCCACGCGGCTTTGTTCCTCGAGAAGAGAGAAGACGATCGAGTCAGAAGTAGTCCGACATTATAAGATCAATGTTCAGCCACTCTCCTTTTTCTCCCCTCCGGTACTCCACGGGATTCAAGTGTAAGTTGGCAGATATCCACCCTGATGAAGTGACCTTGAGCATAACATTGAAATCCTACCAGCTCCCGGGATGTTTCTCTGCAGCTCACCTCCGTGCCGAGGCGAAAATAAAACAGCAAAACAACAAAAAACAAAAAAAGATCCTCGGAGATCAATAACAGTTCAAAAATACTGTCCACTCCTCTCCTCGGTCTGTCCCCGCGGTGTCCCTCCTCAGCTGTGTGGCAGGTGCTATGTAAGGCAGTGTGCTACGAAAGCCCGGGTATCTGGGTTAACCGATTTAGAAGTAACTCAGCCTGACCGGGTCGCTGTGTGGAGGAGACAGACATCCTCTTCCTTTTGCACATTCACTTATGTAACAGCCAGCCTGTGGGTGTCTGCCTTTCAGTCGCTCTTCCTCTCTCTCTCCCTCCCTCTCTCTCTCTCTCTCTCTCTCTCTCTTTCTCTCACTGAAAAAAGACCAACGAGAACGGGACACGGCCGTGCACGCCGAGGAGGAGGACCACGGGACGAGCTTTTGAAAAGAATGAAAAATTAATTGTCATCAAAAGCGGGGACGAGGCGCCGCGGAGGGGAGAGCTGCTCCTCTCGCAGACCACAGTTTAAATGTGTGTCGGAAAAGATGAACAAAAGTCACAAAGATAAACTTAAATTTAAACTTTTTAAACAGCCACTAACATTTAAAACATTCACAATATGAGATTTTGAACCTCATCCCACCTTTTACCTATTAGTAACATAGTCCACACAGTCATTTAGCTGACGCTTTTATCCAAAGTGACTTACAAAAAGGGGAAACAATCCCGGTACAGTGCGTCAAGGACATGTTAGTGCAGCGATAAGTACTACTCGCACAGAAGGGGGAGAGATTTATCACGTCCAGTTGTTGGTAGCGTTGGAGAGGAGGTCCTCTCTGAAGAGCTGGAGGTTCTTGAAGGTAGAGAGGGACGCCCCCTGATCTGGTAGGACGTCCCACCGTCGGGGGAAAACAGACGAGAAATTCAAGTAAGTGGGTGCAGAACCGGAGACTACTTTGTAGTTTTGAAATCTTCACAATTCAAAAGTTATGCTTGAAAAACAGCGCCGCTATAGCTGCGGATTGTTTTCCTGTTGATCAACTAATCGATCAAATCAGCTAATTAAATTATTTCTGCTCTAATTGGCTGGGATTAAAAGCGCGCTGACGGTATTGGTAATTCAAAAGCAACATTTCCAACTCACACGCACAGTATGTGAGACACATGTCGGGTCATTCCTCTAGACGCAGCTTTAAATACAAACCCTAAACCGCTCTGGGTAAGCCATCCGTCCAATAAATCACTTCATTTGCTCGTTCTCGTTTCGTTCATCTTCCAACATCCGTCCATTTCTGGAGCTTAGTGGATGTCAGTGTACGAGGGACGGGGGCAGTCATGCCAATCTGGGCGCCCCGTGATGGAAAAGTATTGATTTCCAAGCAGGCAATGCATGTCATGACGGAGCAGGAGGCTGTTTATGAGAGCTCTTATCGAGGCTGAGAGCGCCGTGAGGGGATGGATGATCATTTACACGCAGCGGGTACGTGTGGAGCCTTCCTGCTTTGTCGCATCATGGCAGATTTCCCCCCTCAACAACAATGATGCATCCTGATGACCGGACACGCTGTCATTCAGAGGGTGGCCCAGTTGGCAACCGGCACCAGAGCTCCAGTGGAGCTGCCATGTTGTTGACAGAGCCGGTAAGAGTTTGCAGACTGCAGAGGCAGGAGGCCATTGCAACAGACAAGCACTCCTACGCTGATAAGAGCCAGAATGTAAACACTGTGCACCGGCTACGATATGATACGAGGGAGAGTCACAGGCCACAGATAAACACTATGATAGCTTCACATTAATACCTCAAGACGCCATATTTTAGGGGAAGACTATGACGGCAGGATCTTGTCAGACAACAGCAGAAGCAGGATTATGAAGTTAACGTCATGTATCTTGTAAAAGAAGCAAAGTGTTGTTAGAAAGGAGCTCCTGAACGATGGATTCATGTGGCAAATGACAGATTTGCGATGAAAAACTGATCAAAACGGATGGAAACAACAAGGACATGAAGACACCAGAGCACCCCACTAGCTTGGTGCAAACACTCTTATAATAATGGGGGATAAAAAGTCAATTAAAATGTCATTAAAAGCAGCAAACAACCTGGAGGAGTGAGTGTGTGTGTGTGTGTGTGTGTGTGTGTGTGTGTGTGTGTGTGTGTGTTTGCAGACAGCAGTGATGAATGTGTTCATGCTGCACACAGGCAGTGCTGCTAAGGTCTTAGTGTGCCCAGTGTTTGGCTCTTAGATATTATATATATATATATATATATATATATATGACACATAGCAGCTCATTGTGTGTGTGTGTGTGTGTGTTTAGCCTCACTAGTCTGCTGTGAGCACTGCAGTATTATTAGCCATTATCCGGCACAGACAAGCAGAGAGCCTCCTTCAAAAAAAATAAAAAATAAAACAACTAAACCAAACACAGCTACGTCAACCAGCTCGGTTAAGCTCTTGGTGGTGGTTTAATAAACAACAAGCGAGACCTCCGCCTCTGAAATAGCACCTTCCAGAAAAGCTAGCCCCGGCTAGCGGCTCATTAGCACGGCTAACTGACGGCACCAAGGCAACCCGGGCATCGCGAGCTCCGGGGTGAGTTATCCACACGCGCGAGTGTGTTTTAATAAGCCCGTCTGTGTGTGACACAGCCCGGGCAGGAGCTGCAATTCACCGCTGCTTACATGCACCAACAGCGGTGGTTGTCAAGCAGTGCGTGCGGGAGAAGCCCCTCACTGCGGACAGAGACAGACCACCGGCCCGTCCCACCACCAGCGCCGCTGCTCGCTGCCCTCACCCCCGCTCAGAAGCAGCAGAAGCGGCGGGCCCGCTGGCTGCCGCCGCCGCCGCCGCCGCCGCCGCTGCTGTTGTTGTTGTTTACCTTCTTGTCAATCCGGACGGTGAAGACATCTCGGTCCCTCAGCGGCTCCTTACTAAGCACCAGGCCGTGATTGAACTCCTGGACCGGCTGGTTGCGCCGGGCGGTTCGGTTCGAGTTGGACAGGCCGATCAGCTTTCCGCTCCGCGGATGCAGCTCCGCCGCCATCTTCAGTGGGCGGCCAGTGTTCACGACACTCGGGCTTTGCGACAGTAACGTTATGGCAACGAGCTGCACCGCACCCATAAAAGCAGCTCACAGTGACTCAAAGTTGACATCAACACTTTACTTACATCAACATCATCAAATATTATTAACACTTAATTAAACTTTAATATTTAAGATACATTTAATCTAATGCAGGATTTAGGCCTGGATCTGACTTAAATCTATGTTTATATTTTAGTCTTTGGTCTAAATCAGGGATGTCCAAAGTCCAATCATGGCTTCATTTTTATAATATATTATTTATGGCCTGCTAGGACTGTCAGATACTGTATGGCTAGAAGATCTGGCTTTTGTTTTGGTCAAATAAGGAAGCATTTGAACCTCTAAGGACATAACTGCTGCTGTTATATATGTATAGATGTGACACAAAATATTACTTTCTGAATGATTTTGGTAGACAAGCAAGAGTGATATGGTTCAGACTTAAATGTCAACAGACTTGTCAGATTTGTATCAACTTCATGCAAGTTTAACATGTTCCATACAATTTATTCTTTGTTATCTGACTTCAGATTTGTTCATGCCCGATTGGCTTTGGATTAGATTCAGTTATATTGTCATATATCACATTTGTATGTAACTTTTATTAGTAATTTCTTTCATTTTTAAAATGTTCGTATTGGCTCCCGGCATCTTCACATTGTCAAATCTAGCCCTCTTTAAAAGAAAAGTTTAGGCACCGCTGGTCAATATCACTGGTGTCAAACTTATTTTAATTCACTGTGATCTCAAGTCATAGGATAATAACCTACAAATAACAACAGCTCCAGAACAGTGCAATCCGAAAATGTCACATTTAATGAACCTTTTTACAAAAACATTCAGAAGAACTGCAATTTCAACAATGTTATGTCCTCAGTTTATTATTCACACAGCTTATTATGTAGACAGTGTATCTACAAAGGTGTAAAACATTTAGTCAAAGGTATCAGATGTCAAATCCCGAGTGTCAGCCAATTTCAGGATGTCATTTAAGTGCTCGTGTGTGAGCCTTGAGCGCAGTCCCAAAGGTAGGCAGTCCTAAACATGCACAGAACTTTTGCAGTAAGGGGGCTGTCAGTTTGGGGTACCCTAGCAAGAGATACTGATCAGATCAGAAGGTCACCAAAAACTAGAACATGATAAGATTTTTCTTTTCTTTTTTACCAGCAGCGTTGTCACTGCATGAACAGTTTGCTTGCCTGATAGTGTTGTGTGTGACTCCCAGTTTAAACAGCTTTTACTTTTGTAATTTTTGCACTTTGCAAAGTCATCCCGAGGGCCAGATTGGAGCCTCTGGTAGGCCAGTTTTGGCCCACAGGCCCTATGTTTGACACCTCTGGTCTAAATAATGCTGCACTGACTGTTTGTTGAAGGTATAAGTTACATTTTATTTGATGGACATTTTATTCATGCACCAAATCACCATAACTGAATCTACTTGCAAAATCTTCCCAGATTATGATGAAAAACAAGTCCTAACATGTTTTTTTTTCTTTCTTTTTTTACAAGTTTGTGTTAATTAATATAATATAAAAATATATTTAAATACAAATTACACACATACACATAATACCCTGATTTTTATCTTTTAATCCTCAAAAATATATCTAAAAACATTTATTATAGGATTAGAGGATGTATAGGATTAGTCTGTGATATTTCAACTTAGACTCAGACTTTTTTGCAATCTGAAATGTGTATTTTTCTTAATTATAGACCATTTTTCTATACTTATAATCAATATATTTGATTTTACATGAATGTACTGTTGTTGTGTGGCGTCCTCTAACATTATCTTTAATAATCCACTAGAGGGAGCAAAATCCACGCATTAAATCTCATGTCTAAACGTCTCACTCATTCCCCCCTCAGTATTCATCATTAGTGTTAAGCATTATCGGCAGTAAAATTCACATTCACGGATAACTATATGAAGGAGAATCATATTTTATTTAGAAACAAACTGTTGCAAGGGCACAACATCACTCACACCGGCATATTCTGTTCACACAGGGCTAAAGGGAGAGATATTTATTGCAAAACATGGTCATATTTTATTGCAACTTCTCCACATTTTAGAGGTTAATAGGTACAAATACCACATTCGACTGTGAGTAGCTCAATAAGAAAGAAAATGGTTATTAGGGTATTGTTATGCTGTGTAGAATTTTGACTATTCTGCACTTTTATTTTTTATGTCATCTAGACCCAAAGGCATCCACTACAAACATCTAGTCCAGAGCGTGCATGCTCTTTCCTGCTCTATAAAGGGCAGCTGTGAGGGATGATTGACTTGTGTTTGACAGATGTATCCAGGTCCAAATCCTTCCCTTGGATCTGGATCCTGTCCAGACAGCCTCTCAAAAACTCGGAGCCGACATTGTCCTCAGCCTCACCTGAAAAATGTGAAGAAGAATTAAATATGAGTGACCTTGTGTTGCCCTCCACCAAGCTCCCTGTCTGGACTAATTGATATATTTTTGGCAACTTGCTGTCTTGTTTTGTCCATATCAATTTCTTATTAAAGGTCCAGTGTGTAAGATTTAGGATACAATATTCATTAGTGTGTTTTAATTAGTGAATAATCACCTTAAATTAAGAACCGTTGTGTTTTTTGTTGTCTCAAAATTAGCCCTTTATATCTACAGTGAGAGCGGGTCCTCTTTCATGGGGTCCGCCATTTTTGTACAGTAGCCCAGAACAGACAAACCAAACACTGATCTAGATATGGACTTTTGTTTTTAATGTGCAGCCAGAGTTTTTCTTACATGTTTGGAAGGAGAGGGTGAGACGTGGGAGAGTATTCATCTGGTTGCAATCTGCAACTTCACCACTAGGTGTCACTAAAGCCCATACACTGGACCTTTAATGATTTTTTTTATTATTATTGTGTGTATTTCTATAAAAACTGTCTGCAGATCAAATTCCTCTTGGTGGTAATATAAGATTTTAAATTTGAAGCTACCAGGATAGCACAGATGATTTGAAGACACCGCATTGTTGTTTAATCTCACCTAGGAGACCTCCAATGGCCAAACGACCCTGTCTCCATAAGGTCAAATATCCAGGGTGGGGCACTGGATTAAAAACCATTGAAACAGGTCTTAAGACATTAATATATGGACGAATTTCTATAGAATCTGTGCGAAAGACAAACGCCACTCTCTCGAAATTGGTTGGCACAATGGAACGTCCTTTCCCAGTTAGGAAAGCGAGAGCCTGCAAATTCAAGAGATAGAGACAAAAGTGACTTCGCATCACAATGTGCAGACAGGTCAAAATGTCTGATTTATGCGCATACCTGTTCCTTACTATCGACCACTATACTGAACATAAGCTTATGCCCAGGAGCCATGAGGCTCAAAATGGTTCCGTCCATCTTACTGAAATTTCCCCAAAATTCAACCGTGACAGCATTATCAGCAACGGGGAAATCTGCAAAAAAAGAAATAAATTCATAAGATTTACACATTAAAACAATATTTTCTTCTCAGATATGACTTAGGCCTCTTGGAAAACTTGTTGTTCCATGAAGGAGTGTTAGTGCTTGCCTATATTTTGTATAATAAAGCACAGTGTTCCCACCTGAGGCGCTGAAATAGGAAAATCCAGTGCCAGAGAAGTAGCTGCCAGGCTTCACGTTGTCACTGCAGGGCCAAAAGTCGTCCACCTCCGCCTCCCAGGGGACACTGAGGTTTAGCCAGTTCCCTTGCCGCACACAACCGTCCATCTGCGGCTGAAACTGTAGCAAAGAAAGCAAGAATTCAGTTAGTGAATTGAACGGCAGTGCACATTGTTACAGTCCCATAACAGAAAAAAAAAAAAAAACTTGTTACACCTTACTGGTACGAAACAAAACAAACTATTTATAAGCCAATTTTATGATGTATGTTTTATTACCAAGGATAGCTGACCAAATGTTGGCACTAAGTCATGCAGGAGAGGTATTTCCAGCACAAAGCTGCAGCTACAGTACAGAGTGATAAATTTTCAATTTTAAAACGCCAACTGAGGAGTGTTTTTTCTCGTGTTAGTCCCTCAGAATGGACAACAAAAGGACTCTTTAGAGAGAGACAGAGAGATGCTGACTAAAGCCTCAATAAACCAGAATACAATGCAGCCACCAAAGAGCTTGCTTTCAAATGTTTCGACAAAACAATCCCAACTCAAGGTCTGAAGCGTCACACATTCTTTATCAACGGATGGAGTCGTCTCAGTCGTCATGGCAATGGGTATGTCGGTATTCAACATTTAACCGTCACAAAATAATCAAATGTATCCCAGGGTGGGCTGACACACTATACCTCAACGATCAACTTTTCCTTTTCGATCAGGATCCCGCCAAGGGCCAGTCGAAGTTCGCCTGAAAGGGCTTCCTCTGGCTGTTGGGACCGCATTCCCACCACCAGCCCTTTGAGGCCGTCCACCTCTAGAATCACAAACTTCTCATGGTTGCTCACCTCCAGCTTGGTGGCACCAGGAGCACAAGAACAATTCAGACTGGTCACCACTTTACTACACACCATGTCTAGATACTGTATGATTTGATATCCGATATATTTGCCAGTGAGAAATGACTCACTGTGTGCCACTTTCCGTCATTGAGTTTGTTGCCGCCTGTCACGCTGATGAGGATGCCTCCCTTGCTGATCTGCATCAGAGGCAGGCCGTCTTTCAGGGACAAAACAAACCAGTCCGCCCCATCTTTGGTGTCTCCGTAAAAAATGACACCCTCTGGGTCAAACGTGTGAAACTGAAAGGATGACTTGATACTGCAGTGACAGAAAAGGAGAACAGAGTAATAATTCAAGGAAGTTAGAATTCAAGGAATGGACGTTCATAAGATGTAAAGAAGGAGATTTAGAGGTAGAATCAACAATCTTCGCTTTCACTTGAGTTCACTTTCAGACATGCGAGAGCCTTTTTTGCCTCCCTAAATATTTTGGGTGAGTAGTTAAAGGTCCAGTGTGTAAGATTTAGGAGGATCAATTGGCAGGAATTGAACATAATATTCATTAATATGTTTCCATTGGTGTATAATCAAGCGAAAATAAGAATCATTGCATTTGTGAGTGCGAGCCATGTTGAACAGCCATTTTTTTACAGCAGCCTTGAGAGGACAAGCCAATTTTTTTTTTTTTTTGCAAATTCGCAGCCTGAGTTTTTCCTACATGCCTGATAGAAGAAGGCGAGGTGTGAGAGAGAATTCATTTGGTTGCAGTGTCACTGCTAGGTGGCACTAAAATCCTACACCGGACCTTTAATGTGACCTTTAATGTGCAGCGGTCTGCTCCTGCTGACGTACCTCCTGATGTTACTGACGTTGACTACTGTGCGGATCAAAGGCCTCCAGATGTCTCTTTCCTGGCCGAGGTAGAAGGTAGAACTGCCTGATACTGTCTTCTGAAAAACATGTTCATAAGATTCTCGTTTGACATTAAATCATTCATTTATTTTAGCTTTTGCGTGTTCCTGTTTTGATTGGTCAGCGGTTAAAAGCGTATTAAAACTTAATTAAAATATTGATTTATCTTCAAAAGGGGGGGGGGGGGGGAAACGACTTGAATGTCTGGATTTGAATTACAGCTTAAAGAGGGAAGTGTGGTCACTCAAATTCTTGAGTGGTAATGAAGTGCAAAATCAATCAGTGTGTGGAGCCATATGGTGTATCACTATACAGTGAGGTGAAGACAGCTGCTGACGTATTGGTCCTCCCACAAACTGAGTCAAACTGACTCCCCCTGTGGAAGAATTAATCTGTCTTTATACAAGAGCGTAGATTTTCAGTTTTGAGTGCACGATTTCTCCTCCTCGTGCTCACATTTTGTGCTCGCACTCAGATTTCTGCCGCTTTTCTTTCAAAATGTGCAAAAACATCACACGTTTGCGCCCAGATTTCTTCTTTCTTCTTGGACACACAAACATTTCACTGACACTCAAAACACGTCCCGTGCGCGCTCTCAAATTTTATGCGAAACAAGCGCGTCCTCTCGTGACGTCAGCGCATTTCAACAGCCAATGGGGAGACAGCTAGAGTGTGGACCATTCCTGGGTGCGTTCCTTCGCCGGTTTTGAGCGCTCCGTAGGGGCGGGTATATGGTCTGTTTATAAAACTGCCACATTAGCCAGCTATTTGAATCGTCACCTATTTAAGACGCCAGCTTATTTGTGTATAATTCATGTTAAGTAATCCTAAAAAGAGTAGTTTAGTTTAGTTTCCAATTAACGGGATATATTTTATATACTATAAATATTATAAGTATAAGTACACTGCTATCTGTTGCATTTTAATCCATGGGACGCCGGTTCGCATCCCGGCCGCCGCACTCTTGCTTCAAACAGCTGGCTAATATGGTAAATTGGTGTATTTCAAGAGAGAAGCAGTTTTACAAACAGACCATATACCCGCCCCTACGGAGCGCCCCAAAACAGCGAAGGAACGCACCCAAGACTGGGCCACACTCTAACTGTCTCCCTATTGGCTGGTGAAACACACTAATTTCAACGCAGGGAGGAATTTCCTTTAGTCCGAGCGAGCAGACGCCTCAACCTGAGAGGACGTGCGCGTTTTGGGTGCGAGCGCATAAAGTATGACATGCACGGGACATATTTGAGTTCGAGCACGTTAGATCTGAGCGCGCACGGGACATATTTGAGTCCAAGCACACATTTTGGAAAGAAAGCAGCAGAAATCTGTGCACAAAAAGTGAGCACGAGGAGAATAAATCTGAGCACGAGAAGGAGAAATCATGCAAACTGAAAAATATGCGCTCTTGAATAAAGACAGGATAATTCTTCCATAAATAAATTATTACTAGGGCATGCTGGGAAAGTCCTCCTTAACTGGAACCTTTAACTTTAAAATGTTTTTTTTAAGTGTTTCCTGCATGTTATCTATTTTGAAATGGATCGTTACAATCTTTTAAAATGTGCCTAAGAGACTCTGAGGCAAATTTTTCCAACTATTTAACGACTGTGTGACCTTTTCTTAATTTCCAGAGAGCAAAAACAAAAATTTAAAACACATCACAGGAACCATTCATTCATAAGGACTTTATTAAAGCTACAAAATGCACATAGATCACCATGTTTCTATTAGGATTCCCACCATACATGCTCTTCAGGCTTAACACACACACACACACACACACACGTTGAACATACCTTAGACGGTTTGTTTCCCTGCCCCTCAACTCCCCACCCCAGCACCGTGAGACTCAGAGCGAACAGCAGTCCACCTGCCATTGCTTTCCAAAACACAGCCATCCTTCAGTGCCTTCACCCACCTAGGCCTCCCAGCGCGTAGTCTCCTGAGTCCTTGGGTGGTCTGGAGACTCCTAAATACCCTGAGGTGTCTGTGGCGGGACGATGAGGAGCAGAGAGGCTCTGCAGCTATGTGCGTGAAGCGTTGGTGTATGCTGGCACGCTGTCCGGAGGGCAAACATACCACGGTCAGTGCAGGTTATCGATTCCCGGGAGGGAGTGTTTCATGGCCGTATCGTTGAAAGATGGGATCTTTGTGGAAGTGTAGGTGGGGTGAAAGACACAGCGGGGCAGCAGGCAAACAGAAGTGGAGTCAACGGCAGAGAAAATAAAACGTTAAAGTCGGAATAATGTTTGATAAAGTGTGCATTTTTGATTTGCATTTGGTGACTCATGTAAGAGTGTGCACAACTGCAGGCTGGGTGAGTGACCTTAGCCAGGCCAGTGGTGCGTGTTTACCCATTACACAGGAACTTTGATTCACCACCACTGGCTGCGTGTGTGTGCGTGTTGTAGACAGAGTTGAACTGTGCCTTAAAGTCACTAAACTCTTTTTTTTTTTGTTGTTGATTTCTTCTGCTGGCTGTGTTCCCGATCTTCTTCCAGGAAGGCCGCGATAACTGGGAAATACTGGGAAAAATCCAATGCGCAGGAACGAACGATCATCAAACAAACAGTTCTTGAGCATTTCAAGTTAATCTGACGTCTGACACATCCGTTAACTCTCACAGTACACATCTATCTTCTACAGTGAGCACACATGTAAACAATAACACTAACGACGGCTCCATTCCATTTATCTGGATGAGGGTTTCTTGTTGTGCATGCCATTGCTTACTGGGACACTTGAAAAGAACAGAGCCATTGTTGATGTTATTACTAACACCTGATTTACTTGCTATGACAAGTCAGTAAAAGGAAGAAAAAAGCTATTGAGTTTCAGCGCTTTGCTGAAAAACTCTCCCCACACCAACCCCCCCAGATCATATTTTGGGAGTGCAGTGAGTGAGTCACCGAGCCGGCTGAGCTGTTTCTGTTTAAAACCACCGAGAGTCACTAGTGTGAAAGTGCTCGTTGGAGGATGCTAAGATCACCGCCTGACTCTGACGCCAAGGAGAAGAAGCTGTGATCAGCCTCTTGTTTTCATGTCGGGAACAAACTTTCGCAAACTGAACGCACGCAGTAGTTAATAGAAGAACAACCAAAGAACCGTGCACCGGTGGAAACAGAAGATATCAAATGAGCGAGAGTGATAGAAGTAAATTGCAGTATCGGTATCAAACAGTCGACTGTGCGCTTAAAAGACGTGCAAAGGATGTCCACGATTTGTTCTGCTTTTAACCAATTCACCGAACGCACATTTCACAAGAGAATACAAAGGGAGGATCAAACAATGCGAAACCGGGCCTCCGCCAACTTTAAGCACATGGTTCATATTACGGCCTCCAAGATCAACTTGTAAAGATTAATAGAGACATCATTTTTACAAAACATGAGACCAGACTAGAGCTGATTTCATTGGGTCATCAGGTTAATACTTTATTTTGTTTGATTGCAGCAAAGAGAAAGAAAGGGAGACGGAAACGAGGGGAGAGAGAGAGAGAGAGAGAGAGAGAGAGATAGAGAGAGAGAGAGAACAAGAAGAAGGATGTTGGAAAAGGAGACTACAGACTTTGGGAGAGCTGTGGCTACAAGCCTTTGTATCAAATCTAAAGACAAAGTCATCAGGCAACATTAAAACATCTTTTAAAAATAACATTAACATATTTTGTGGGCTCTATATGGCACAGTATTACCCTAGACATGTACACGATACCAAAACAGTTTAGCCACACCCCTACGTCTATGAACAGCTTCATAGCAAACAAAGCCATGAAATCTATCTCCAAATTGTACGGTCATTTCTCAAGAAAAATGTTTATTTACTATTCAAATTTCTTATGCCATATCAAGGCACCTTAACAGTTGAAATCTGGCAGATCCACATCTTACTATAGATAATTATTTAAATATCAAAGCAGAGGCACATTCATTTTAACTAAAACATACAGTAAATAGTTGTATATTACCACCAGATTCCAGTCCAGTCACTACGATACGTTGATTTGCATGCTTTTGGTCTGTATGATAACCGTGATGGCAAACTATGGCATAAGAAATGGTCCAAAAAACACAAATCCATCTACAGGAATGGCTTGAGATAGTGTATTGGAGACAGCAAGGCTTTTTTACAGTGAAACTAACCCACAGAAAAAGTGTCAAGGAACAAACAAAACAAAACAAAACAAAACAAAACAAAAAAAAACAGGTGGCCCATATACTGCCAATGGGTATGCTGCTGCTTTAGGCAGATTTACAGTATTTTGGTTTTTCTTATTCACGCAGTCACTCAACGTCTCGTACACGAAAACACGTACGCCTGCACGCAAAAGGCTTGTAACCACACCCAAGGGGATGCTTGTGCGCCCCTGCAGTTGGTCACGCTGTGTTTTAACACTCCTGCCAGAACCAAAAAAAAAAAGGCGCCCCAGTACCGTCAAACACACACACACACACACACACACACACACACACACGCAAACACACACACTGAAAAAACATATGTACTTCATTCAGAGGAGGTGCAGTGCGTGAGTGTATGCTTGAGGGAAGAGGGAGAATTAAACAGCTCCTAAATAGTGACTGAGATGTAAATGCTAGGTTTTTTTTTTTTGTGCATGTGTGTGTGTGTGTGTGTGTGGAATATTTCCAAACTGCGGTCTACAATGAATAACAACAAAAAAAAACATATTAAATAGAGATATGGAAGATGAAGAAGAGGCCAGAAAATATATTTTTAAAAAAAGGAAACAAAAAGCTGTGCGCACAATGCCAGATTTGCTGAGGATATAAACGGTTAGGAAGCAAGTGTTGCTCATGCTTTGTGGATACAGAACCCAAGTTTACTGACATGTTCCTAGGACTACTGTATATATGCATACCAGACGTTATACGGTTCTTTAACAGGTTATTTGTGTCAAAACAGAAAACAAAACGGAACTGAAACCAACTCTACCATTAATGCAGCTGTACTTCATTAACCTCATGACTAAATTTACATTCATATTTTTAAGCTTACTCCCCCCTCTTTTTCACTGAACCCATTTCCATCTGGTAAGAGGGCTAAACAACATAAACGACAACATAGTTCAACAAAACAAACATATAGAGATAACGTTACACGTAACAAAAAAAAAAAAAAAAAAAAAGGCCCCCCCAGGAGGGCAGCTGGGGAGTTTCGGACACCACTTTGGCTGCTAAAGCTCAGCCTTTTTCTACCTCTTAGTAAATGACACAGGGCAGGAGGAGAAATAGTTCAGGCTATTTCCAATCTCCCCTCAGTTTTGGGAGCAAGACGACGTTTTTTCTGCCCCCCCCCCCCCCCCCCCAAAAGTCATTTCTGTGGGGCCGTCTGACTCAAGAGTCCAACAGTTTTGTGCCCATATATTTCTTTTCCTATCCAGAAATAACTCAATACCCTGAATCCATTTTTTTCTTTTTTTTTTTCCTTCCTCGCTATTGCTTTCTTCTTCCTGGCTTAGGAAATGGAGCCTTTTCCTCTTCCAATCAAAGAGGAAAAGGCTACGCAAGATGAAGGCTGACTGGTTTTTTATTCTTTTCCTTGTGTTTTTTCTTTTTTTCTTTTTCTTTTTAAACGTGAAGGAAATGAGATGAAAAAACGGAAGTGCAATGGTCTACCAGCCTTTAAATTCTTACCCAGTGGCCAGCTACATATCCAAAGCAGCTACAAGTGTCCCCTATAAGTGACCACTACTTTTTCTATTTTGTGCACATAAGGTATAAACTATGGTGAATGCTATACAGATCCTACAGTGTCAGCTGACCACAAAGTCGCCGTCGGTTAGTTGAGACATTTGAAGCTCAGGTGATCTGTCATTGTCGTAGACTCGCGTCCAGCCATAGACTTCTTAATGATTTGGATATGAGGAATCGATTCTAAATGCACTTCTACACATTGACCTACAGTAGCTATCCCAACTGGAGTAGGAATGCTGTGTGCGTCTCACACGGGAATGATCTAGCCATTCGCGCACGTACTTCATCACTCGCAAACACACACACACGCTTGCAACACACGCACGCTCACACTTGCACGCATACACAGTAATACCTGCTAAAGTCCACCTCTGCATGCACGAATCCCCCGACATACATGTGCATGTATGCATGCTCGTATATAACTTTCACGGACAGTTTAACAACAGGGCGCGCCTGCGTTCTCATTCGCTCATACAAACGTACGCAAAAGTTTGCTTAATGCTCCACCTCCAACTGTGTTGAGTAAGGACTCTTCTGTCTCATCCCTTATCCTTGCCCACACAAGCCTTCCCTGAAGAGCGTTTATCCTCGTTATGCGGTGACTATAAAGGGAAGCGGACTGAACTAATTTTTCACACAACACACACCCTGTTAGCAGTTCTTATTCTTATAGATAATATAATGAGTCAGAGAGGGAGATTAATCAAGCTCTAGAACTACGACACACTACAGCAAGACAGGAGAGACACGAAGGAAGGTGAGCAAGAGTAAAGAGAGGAGGGGAGTCGTGATAAGTCACCATGATATCGGCCGCTCTCCCCGTTTCTTTGCTCCTTCTCCTCCCTTCAATCGCCTCCTGATTTAATGCCTAGCTCTGATCTCTACTGAATAAAAGAGAGGCAGGGGTACTGTGCGAGTGTACTCAGCGACCCAGTGAGCACGCACCCCTCCCGCTCCCATCCTAAACAGGCCAGGCCGTCCCCGTTGAAATATATTCCTTATAGTGCTTCCGTGTCCTACGGTTTGCTGCCGCTGCTGTCCCGTTGCTTCTTGCCGCCGCCGCCACTGCCGCCGCTGTAGAGGCTGGGATTCGCCACGAGTGGGTGAGGGGCTGCGCCCATGTAGGGTCCAGCGGTGGCGGCGTAGTTGAAGATGGCCGGGAGAAAAGGTAGAGGCTCCACCTTGTCCCCTCCAGGTGCCATCATATTCAGAGCCACAGGAAGAGCCGCCAGGTTGTAAGGGTAAGCCAGCAGCTGGGGCCCGTAGAGCAGCTGGTAAGGGTCCGGATAGAATGGCAGCTTAGCCAGATCCCCGCCATTGGGAACCATCATTTTTCCCAGTGGGCCAAAGGGAAGAGCCCCAGCAGGATAGGAGGACATGAGCAGGTTTTCCTCCTGCTTCTTACCAGAGCGGTAGCTGTCCGGCACAATAAGGGGTAGGGGATAATTCTGGGAAGGGTAGCCCACCGGGGTGGCGTCACCCTGCTGGGAATCTCTGGAAGAAACAGTGTCCTGGTGCTCCGGCTCAGGTGGTTGGGGAGCTCGGGGAAGAAGCAGAGCGTGGGCAGAGGGGCGGTCACCGGCACCAGCTGCTCCAGTGGGCAGTGTGAGCCTGTCCAGTCCTTGTGAACTGGAGTGAACCTGGCGGTTGGCTTGAGCTAACAGTCCGATAGCTGAGGGGGACCGGCAGGGGGACTTGGGAGTGTGCCTGTGTGAGGAGGGTCCATTCATAGTGGTTTGAGTGGGGATATGCTGGGGGGACGGCACAGGACTCAAGGGCTCCTCTTTAGGGACCAACAGAGAAATCTGCTCCTCTGGGGCGTGTGCAACTCTACTCATTTGCTGGGCCCTCTCTATCTCTTTTTCTCTCTCCTTCACCATTTCTTTATCCCTCTCCCTTTCTCTCTGTCTCTCCAGCTCCCTCTCTTTCTCTCGCTGCCTCTCTATCTCCCTCTCTCTAGCTAGAATAGAGGACATGGTCAGGTCTTGTGCTTCATTGGGAGAGGGACTTCTGGACAGCGACTGAACTCTGAGATCTTGGACCAGAGGTGATTCCTCGTAACCCGCGCGCAGAAATAAACCATTCCCGCCCTGCCTCTCTCTGTCCATAATGACCCCATCCCGTTTCATGAATCCCCCCTCGGAGCTCAGAGCTGTTGTCATGGAAACAGGAGGAGCAGCAGTGGTTATTCTGGTCTGTGACGTCACAGGCACATTTGGAGAGGTGTTGGTGGATGCCACGATGTGCACAGGGCTGGGTATTCTGTGGATCTGGCTGTCTAGGTTCTTTTTGCTGGGGGTGCGGTAGTCCAAACATTCAGGCCCATTCATGACTAGCACACTCTGGAGAGCAGAGGGCGCGGCAGGCGCGAATTCGTGCTTGGTGGGTGTAAGGTTGACCGGGCTTTCTAATGGAGGGTCTGCGACCTGTGGGCTGGGCTCTCTCTCTGGAGCGTGATGTGTGCGCTCTGTCAAGTTTAAGTTCAGGTGTTCAGGTTTATCACTGGATCCTGACATCCGATGTTCATCTGTCAGTTGGCTGAGGTGGTCCTCGTGCTGCCGGGATGCCAAACAGTCACCGCTGCTGGGCGGGTCAGGTGTTGAATAGCTGATAACTGAAACAGAGAGAGCGCTGGAAGCCTGTCCTTTTTTAGTCTCTGAGTCTCTGTTAACAGCTGTCTCTGTAGTTTTTGGCTCTGGGTCTTTATCTTCCTTTTCTCTCTCTGGTGAACTGCTTAACTCATGGCGTCGGATATGGCGAGTTAGCGCTGAAGAGGTCTTGCACACCTTGTGACACTGTGGACAGGTGTGTCGTGATAATGCTCTTCTGCTGAGGCGACTTGGACTGGAGTTACTCCCTACTAAGCCTACTTGCCCCCCCCTTTCTTCATCATACTTTGCGATCTCTGGCACGGATTTAACGCCGACCCCTTCAACTTGTTCGCCAAGTGCCACTTTAGGGGGGACAGAGGGCGCCTCGGTGGGCTTGGGATGCTGCGCTCTCTGGTGGTCTTCCAACTTATCCCTGGAGGGGAAAGTGGCTCGGCAGAAGAGGCATACAAACTCCAGCAGATGGCTCAGCTCGTGTTTGTCTCGCTTCCTGGGGCTTGAGAACCAGCGGCCACATGTACCACACTCTGCTGCGTTCCCATTAGTCCAAGGCCGCCTCTTTATTCCCGTAGGAGCCACTGAGGTAGACACAGGAGGCTTTGAAGAGTGCAGGGGAGTGGAAACCTCGTGACAGGCCTCCTTAACTTGTTCCTCTGCATCTTTGTTTTTCTCCTTTAAAGGGGCAGAGAGATAATCTTTCTTTTTCCTCTCTCCCTTGTCTCTGTTAGTTTTTGACGTTTTCTCAGCTCCCTCAATCTTCCCGTCCTCTTCCTCGTCTTGCGATTTGTCTGTGTCTTTATTCACGTGGTTCTTGAGCCTCTCCGCCCTCCTCTTCAGCCGGATGGAGCGCTTGAACTTCAGTTTTCTCTGCCAGCTCTTGACCCTCTGTAGGTGTGCTTGGGCCTTTCTCTTAGGCTTGTAGGAGTAGTAAGGCCGCCATAAATTATCCTCTGTGTCGTGGTCACTGTCCTGCTCTCGCACCTCCTGACGGAAGTAGTACTCCCTCACTCCATCAGGGGACTTGGAGCTCTTTTTCCTGACCTCCTCCTCCTCCTCTTCCTCCTCCTCCTCCTCCTCCTCCTCTTCCTCCTCCTCCTCCTCACATTCTCCTCCTTCCTTATCACCCTCTGCTTCCAGGCTGGCTCTGTGGTGGAGGCGGTGTTTGTGGTGATGATGGTGGGAGTGAGAGTGACGTGGTTCCTTGGCATCCCGCACGGATGATGTTTCACTCCGTTTGTTTTTGGGGGGAGAAAGGCTCTTGTCTCTCCTCAGGTCTGTTTCAGAGATGCTGCGCTTCACTATCGCTTCCTCACCAATGCGCACTGTAATCTGGCACAGGGGCCCTGCCTCTTTGACCTGTGACCCTACAGATGCTGACAGCTGCTTTGAGTTAGAGATGTCACTTTTGCTGTGGGACTTGCGTGATTTGTGAAATAATCTGCCTGTCTCTGCGTCCTGTCTACCTCTTGAGCGCTCCTCTGTGGTGTCTGAACTGTCTCTTGACCTCTTTCTGTGGCTATCTGCGCTATCTCTTTGCTTCTTGATCGGCCTGGGACTGCCTTTGTGTGAAGTCTGGCTGATGCTGCTGGTTTCAGGGGACGGGCTGTTCATTGGGCTTTTTTCACTTCCGGAGGTGACCTGGTTGCTATGCACGATGACAGAGGATGAGACGGCGGTGCCGTGAACTATGACAGACGGTTTCGTGTGGCCGTATGTTATCACAGAAGGCATGGTTGTTTCTGTGCCTCTGCTAGTCTTGGGAGTTTTGGTTTTGCTGCTGCTACTAGACATTTTGAAGCTCCCACTGCCTCTCCCCTGCTCTAACTCCGGGGCCTCACTGTCATGTTTTCTAACTTGGGGCATGTCCATTTGGGGGAGGGGTGCTGATGCGGAGAGGTCCCTGTGCTCAGCCGCCAAAGAAACAGGGAAGCCGTCAGGGAAGGCATCTGGGTCAGGCTTTACAGTCTGAGGGTGGGCCCCACTGATGAGGCTTTGTAGGTCCCCAGGGCCCAGAGAACAGCCCAGGCCAGGCAAGGAGAGGGAAGGTGTTTCGGTTGGTGGCAGTAGAAGGCCATTATGCAAACTGTCACTGTAGGTCTTGTAGGGTCTCTTCTGGGATCGCATGGGGAGAAGGCGGTAGAGCTTGAGGGCGTTCGCTTTCTGCTTATAACCCCCGTTAGCTGTCTTTTCACTGGAGATGAGACTGGGATTAATCCCGTGGATGGCCTTCTGGTGTGTTTTGAGATTGTAGTAGGTGGCGAAGGCATCCCAACAGAAGATGCACTGGTAGCGGCGCTCTCCCGTGTGCCACACCTCGTGCTTCGTGCGGTACTCAGCCAGGGCGAAGACCTTGTCGCAGTAGTGGCATGGATATCTGCGGCGCCAGGAGTGTACGTTGGAGTGACGCTTCAGGCTGGATAAAGTCATGTAGGAGCGCTCGCACACGGAGCAGAAGTAAATGACATTGCCGTCTACCACCTTCACAAAATGGTGCTCATCACCCTCCAGTAGCTCTGTGGCTGCTGCATCATCACCTTGGATACGTGCCAGGAGGCTCCGCGCTTTCTTCCCTGGCCGCGCCTTACTGATGTCTGTTTCTCCCACAATCACTCCCCCCTCCACTCTCACCTCGCCCTCCTCGAGCGGCTCCTCCTTTGGCTGCACAGTGAGTGAAGGAGGGCCCAGGCTGTTGGAGGGTAGGCCTGCCACCCTGCAGGAGGCCTCGTGGGATTGCAGTCTCTTGCTGTGGATGAAGACTTTGCCACAGTAACGGCAACTGAGGGCGCGGCTGCCACGATGCAGCCGCATGTGGACCGTTAGGGAGGAGGCCGAGCTGAAAAGCCGATGGCAAACCCCGCAAATCAGCTCGGGCTTCAGGCTGTCGGTGGGGGAGTAGGAGGACGAGTGAGGGGGTGCGGTAAGGCCCTCAGATGGGGGAGGAGGGGGTGGAGGTAAGGGGGGAGGAAGGTGAAGGGTGGGTGGGTGAAGACTTGGTCCGTGAGGGCTTCCCACTTTCCCAGATGGTCGTCCTGTTATTTTCTCTCTCCTCTCTGCGTCCCCGCCTCTCTGATAGGCCGACGTGCCCAGACTGAAGAGGATCTGGGCCGTCTGAGAAGGTGAGGCTGTACCGTTGGCCAACCTGTGCCTCTCATCCCATCCATCACCGCCGTAACCGCTCCCTAAAGACACGGTGGAGGATCTTGGAGGCGACCTGTGAAACTGAGTCTCTGGATTGAGTTTGGAGCACTTGAGAGGAGGCGGGGATTTTATATCCTTCCTAATAAGTGCATGAACAGTCATGGGAGATGAGGAGGAGGACGGTGAAGAGGACGGAGAGCTGTCGTGCCTCGGGGGCTTAAAAGGTCTGTGTTTTACGTCCATGGTAGCATCCAGTTTCCACAGCGACCCCTCATCTGAGCTCTTGGAGGATGGCCGCCGTCGGTGAGGGGAAGGGGACGATGAGGAGGAGCTACGACAATGGTTTGGAGATGTCAGCGAAGCTGGAAGCGGGGCGGCGCTGAGTGGGAAGCTTAGGGTGATTTTTGCATTTTTAGGTCCATCAGCCATGTCCTCCAGCCTGTCCTCCATCATGGCCTCCCCCCGGCCATGCCTTTTACCCTTCATCTCCAACTGCGCAGCTTCCCCTTCCTCCTCCTCCTCTTCGTCGTCGTCAGGCTGAGAGGCCACTCCAAGACAGCGGAATGGTTCGCGTAGGCCTTCGATCTTGCTCGAGCCGCAGTAATTGACAAGCGTGGGGTGAAACTGTGAGGAGGTCCGAACTGGATTAAGGGTGTCTACAGCCACTAATGACAGCGGCAGGGAAGACAAAGGTGACGGCCGCTGACTCTGGTGGCACGTGGTGTCCTTAGTTGCACTATGTGTGAGGTTGCAGAGGGGAGTTAGCCCAGTAGCCAGGTGTTGCTCGCTCAGACGTGACTGAAGAAGGCCCACATGGAGGGGGTCCCACACCTTCTCACCGGACACCATGACCAGCCCCCGAAATCTGAAAGAGAGATCAGACAGAACGTATTAGCGTCGTGATAAACGTACGACACGCACGTTTACATCGACGTAAAGCAAAGAAACAACATTACACCCAAAGATTTTGCAGTAGCAGCCATGACGCCTGTGGAACACTTTTAAGAAACGGAAAAGAAAACTAAATGCCCCAGCAATGCTGAACTCCAACAGCTCAGCCAGGAATGGTGAGTGAAAGGAGGGAGAGGGTAGGGGGAAGGAATGAATCTGCGGCAGTGCTGGTTTAGATTTCAGCGTGCCACAACCAAGCCTTCAGAAAGGCATTCCAGAGATCCATCTCTCTCGGCTGTGACACAACATTCCCTATGCCTAATTGGAAGGCGTTCAGATTTAATCAAGATTCAGAATAGTGTTGACTTAGATCCATGGCCTGAAACGCACGTAAAAATAGTCCCACACTCTTGCTATTTGAGCGAGAGCCTTGTTAGCCATTCCTGGCAATGGTTGGTATTTGCCGGGCATGACTCTAACCATTTATTTGTGAAGGCAAAGGCAGGAGGGAAGGAAAGAGGGGAAGAAGAGAAGGGAGGGAGATTGTATGCATGTGCACAGAGAAGGGGTGTTTTTCCGCCCTATGCATCCGGTACAATCTCGGCTAAGCTGTAGGAGATGAGCGACAGGCTATTCTCATTTCCATTCTAATTCGACTATCACGGTGGCGGATGCAGTTCCTCCTCGCGAAATTTCTCCATAACATAAGATAGCTGCAGGTTCGCGTGCGAGAGGCGATTTGCCATTACTTCTTTGAGCTGGGTCCGTTTGTTTAGGTGTAGAACGGGGAAGAACGGAGACAGTATAAGGCCATAATGATGCGACGAGAAGAAAAATCCTCAGTCATGCTTTTCTGCCTGCGTTTTCAAGCAGCAAAGCAGCCAGGAAGGCAGGCCGCTGTAAAATTCCACAGGCAGCCCTGAACAGGCAGAAACTAGGTCAGCACTGTTATTGCAGAGGGAAGAGGAGGGAGAGAGAGAGAGAGAGAGAGAGAGAGAGAGAGAGAGAGAGAGAGCGAGTGAGCGAGAGGGTGAGGATGAGGGAGAGTGAAAGGGTGATAGAAAAAGCGAGAGAGAGAGAGAGAGAAAGAGAGTGAGGGTTAGTGAGAGAGCAAGAGACAGAGAGAAGGAGAGAGGGAGGAGGGAGTTCGAAACAGGAACAGTCAGACACGCTGCACTGTCAGACAGACAGGAGCCCAGGCAAACACAACCAGCACACAGACAAACATATAGTCGCACACACAAGCACACAAACAAACACGCGTGTGTACATACACTCATACTCGTGCCCACAGGTGAGACAGACGGGCATAATCAAAGTAGTTCGACATGAATGTGCTCGCTTGTAAATGACATTCAAAACCAAAAGGTGAATCTGAGTGCAACGCGGCACTGAGACGGAGGGTACAGGTGAAATGAAGTACAGGCAACAGAGGGAAACAGAGGTGCCCGTCAGTGACGTACTTTGTTGTTTGGGCACAACAAACCGGTTCATGCCTAGTCAAGATGATCTGTGTCTAAAAACAATGCTGTCTCGCCAGGCTCGCCATATTTTGCTGCTGTGTGTTGAAACAGGCCGCCGCTGTCACTCATATTTGCTGAGCGATAGATGCTGTGCAGGAAATCCCTTATGGCAAGCGGCAGGCTGCTACAAGTGGGCGGACACGCTGAGAGACAGTGCTAAGGCTAAAAATTTCACCATCTCATCTGATGCTTGTGCACCGCGGACAGGAAAATGCGTATGACGCCCCCTCGCTCTTTTTCTTTATCTCCCTGTGACGCACACAGCCGCTGCAAGCAGAGCCTGCACGACACGCTGTCTGACTGTGACAGGCAGCTTTAAACACGCTTTAAATGTGCTGGATTTACCCGTACACGACTAAACTGCGTGTGCACAAATCCGTGAGACATGCAGAAAAGAAGAAAACACTTTGTGCATACATCTTTCCGTGCAACTCACGTCC
The DNA here is from genome assembly GCA_028641955.1 of Protonibea diacanthus. Lineage (NCBI taxonomy): Eukaryota > Metazoa > Chordata > Actinopteri > Sciaenidae > Protonibea > Protonibea diacanthus. Next base: position 7,770,154 of record CM053998.1, read on the forward strand.
TCCGTGAAAAGGACCCTAAAAGCAAAAAAATCAAAATAAACAGCAACCCTGTTCCCACACCTCTCTGCAACAGGATGTTCTGCGCAAACAAACATGTTGGTCAGTCCTATGAAGTGTTCATCTATTTATGCCCGTGGCACTACGAAACCGCGTAGAACGGACAGGTTCTCACCTGGCGCAGGACAAATGACTAACTAGTCTCACGCAAATCTAAAAAAACATAACACCGGACGCATTGACTTTTATATAACGGCTCTCCGTCGACAGGCAGAGGGAACAGAGGCATACTTTTTTTTTTTTTTGCAAAGTGCTGATTCCGTATCAAATGACAAATGTGAGGCACAAATACACACAGATTAGACCATTATAAATAGCACAAACTTGCAGATTAGTAGACTTTTGATGCAGTTTTAAACATCTATTATTAATAGTTTAAAAGAGCTCAATAATCCTGTCATGCTGCTCGCATTTTTGGACCAGTTCAAAAAGAAGAAGAAGCAGAAGTTTTACTATTTGACTCGGAGATACTTTGCCACCAGCATCTGAAAAACACAGATGACTTTTATGACCTTGGAAAAAGAAACAAAAAACGTCAGTTCAGCCATCCACCGAATTGAAACAGTCACCAGGAACATCACCGCGAAAATCTGCCTTGCATAAAGGAGGAGACAGAGACGGCAGAGGAGAGCTTGGCTGGTGCGCCAGCTCAAGGCCTTGAACCAGCCGTTGAGCAATCTGTTTATTCCACTGAATAACTGGTACTTGTGCTGACAGACAAATAACCGTTAGATTCGACGCTTTGTTTGTTTTTGCCATCTTCCATCTCAAAGGAATTTCCTCAAAAAAAAAAAAAAAAAAAATCTAACCACAAGTATTATGCACTTCAAAGAGTAGAAATGCATGCAAAGTGAAACTTAATTTGGCTCTAAAACAAACCGTTTTTAAGCTTATTTGGTCCAATACGTCTTTTATAATTGAGGATTAAAAAGTCTGATCATAGTGAATTACATTTTTAACACTGTTTTAGTGCCACTTAATTTACTTTCACGTTTTTAATATGAACGTAAACACGCTAACGTTTGCTCCGAAGCCTCATTAAAATTTACTTAAGAGAAGCACGGCTAAAATCGCAGTATTCTCATCATTAACACAGTAGAGATGATCTAAATCACTTCATCTTGAGGTGAAACTGGCACTGAGCACACCTGACATGTTGGTAATAATCCCTAATTGCACAGGAAACCTGTGTTTTGGGGCATATTGGAGCCTTAAGTACTGCAAGTCCAAGCGGAACCGGAAAGTTGATCTGAGCGCAAATTTAGTTATTAATACTGTCTAAAACTGCCAAAATAAGAACTTAAGTTGTGATAAATCTGAATTATCCATCAGTGTAGTGATTGTGTGTGTGTGTGTGTGTTTGTGTGTGAGGAGTTAAGGGGGAGTGCCCGCGAGGCAAAATGTGGGGGGCCTCCTCGGTGTTCCAGCCGGTGAGCCAGCGGCGAGGAGCATGTGGGAAGAGGAAGGTGTCGGTTGGGCTTTCTCCCCAGCGAGGGGCAGCCAGAGGGGCCCAACTATCGTAGCAGCAGTTGGTCTGGGGAAGAGAAGAGGGTCTATGTGTGTGAATACGAGGGTGTGTGTGTGTGTGTGTGTGTGTGTGTGGGTGGGGGGCATCGTTAGCAAGAGCAGCTACTGAACTCTCTACAACCCCCCGGCCAAGAGAGCGTGATGGAGCCAGCCAGATGGGATGGAGGGAGGGAGGAGGTAAGGGAAGTTGGTATGGGTCGGGGAGTGGTTGAGTGGAGGTGGTTGTGGTGGGGTGAGAGCGGGGGAGGTAGCGGGCTAACTTCAAACATGTCTCTCCCATGTTCACATTTCATGGTTTCCTTGTCTTTCAGATCCCCCTCAGCATGACTGACTGCATGACCCCCTCGTCTCCCCCCTCCCCGCGTGTAAACTGTCGTATCGTGGTGTTTTCGCATGCTGCTCCACGCACCAGCGAAGCCTACCCACGTCTAAAACGCCGTACTCTCCATGCTCCGTTAGCTCCCAGCCCAGCACGTAATTCCCATAATTCTGCTCGCTGCTACAGAATCATGGGAGGCATTAGGAAACAGTAAGGCCAAAAAAAGTACCCCTGGAGAGCAGTAACACTACACCGGTGACCTTTTTGAGGTAATTTCCCCAAAATCATTTTCAATTTCACACGTAGTCCCTGTTGAAGGGGGGACTGAAAGCGCTGTCGGAGTTCTCAGTCTCAAAAACAACCGAGAAAGATTTGAGCGTTAGCGAAGCTGAGGCAGAGCGGCGTGTCACAACAGCCACCATAAACTGCGAGTATAAGTCGGGTTAGAGAAGATGAAGCGCTGCACCAGTTTCCTGAACGCGTCCACATCCTTTATGTTTGTGGCATTCAAAAAAAAAAAAAACCCTGCATTATCAAACAAAGCTAACCAACTCGGTCTTGCAAGCCCACAAGACTTGCACGGTAGCACTTTCGTGCCCGGGGCATCAAAACGAAAAGAAAAAAAAAAGGCCCAAAGACGAATACAGCAGACCTGATTCATCCCGTGTGCGACCTAAGCCCAACAAACGACCAAAAATAAAATGACAACATCATCCGTGTGACACCACGGAGCAGCGAGAAACAACACTTCCTATTGCCTGACCTATGACCCCTACCCCCGTGGCAGAGCGGATTATATATTCCATACATTGAGCACGGGGGCTCGGCTTGGCCTCCGTGAAAACCAGGAATGTGGAGTAGTTGGCAGCAGATGCTCTGTTGTTTTGGAAAGAAAAAAAAAAGTAAGGCTTTTGGGCAGCCACAACGGGGTTAGTGACATCAATATGCCCTCTGCTGCTCTACGAGAGACAACCTCCAGCACAACAACAGGCTGGTAAAATGGAGGACAAACTGGGCGGCCCGTAACCGAAATAAGAGACAGAACCAGTTGTTGGAACCAGAGATGTTTACCATCGCCTACATACAAGTTTCCCACCCCCCCCCCTGCCTCAAAACACTTCCTCTCTGATGTTGGCAATAAGTTGATGGGCAATGGGTTGGCAGACTGGCCCCACCACAACATGTTAAGACCCCAAACAACAAAGCTCACATCTGTTCTGACGTGTGCTGTGGACGTACAGCCCCCTCTTCCACAAGTCTGCGGTGAATCACGGAGACGCGAGAGGAGCTCCGATAAATTAAAAGTTTCATCACAATTTAAAAAAAACAACAACAAAAAAAAAAAAAACGAGTCATCGCTCTTGAAAAAGAACTGCGTGGTGCGCCAGCAACAGAGGGGAGGATGAGGGAGACAAGGCCTGTTACTGGCACACACACACACACACACACACACACACACACAGCACAGACACACTCATAAACGCGCTTCCACACGCATACACACTGCATAAATGCGCACACCCACCAACGGCAACACTCACGCCCCAACCAACACACGCACAGTAAAATAAAAACCTTTTCCTCCTCTTCACGCGCGGAGCAGCAGCAACCGCCGCCACAGCAGCAGCAGCAGCAGCAGCAGCAGCAGCAGCGGAGTGAAGCAGAAAAACAAGCAGGAAAAACAACAGAAATCAGCCTCTCTTCCTCTTATTCTCTCTGGCTGTCTCTCAGGAAGGCAAGCATACAAGAGAACGTACCTCGGAAAACCTCCTGCTGCATCTCTGCTGCGATGTGTTCTCTCCCCTCACACTCCCTCTCTCCCTCTCCCTCTCTCTCTCTCTCTCTCTCTCTCTCTCTCTCTCCCCCTCTCTTGGTTTGTGTATGCGCACGTCGGAGTGTGTGTTAGAGAGAGAGAGAGAGAGAGAGAGAGAGAGTGAGCGCAGGGAGAGGCGGTGCACACACACACACACACACACACACACATATACAGGCAGCAGTGTGTGAAGACAGAGGGCAGGAGCGATTCTCACACTCGAACTTGCTCGCACTCCCCCTTTTCTTGCTCTCTCTCTCCTCTCTCACTCCAGTTTTTGCCTTTGACACACGATTCTTAGTGTTTTTGCTCTTTTTTCCCTCTTCTTCTTCCTCTTCTTCTTCTTCTTCTTCTTCTTCCAGCAAGTGAATCCCCCCCTCTGCATGCACACCACCCAACCACCTCCAAACCAACCAACCCCCCCCCCCCCCCCACTGAATCCAATCTTCTTTTTATTTGGAAGTGTTGTTCCCTCTCTCTCTCTCTCTCTCTCTCTCTTCTCTACACACACACACACACACACACACACAAGCACACGCACACACACTACTTTATATACACAAAGCCCAGCAGATAGGGAGAGGGAGGGAGAGGCAGAGGGAGACAGAGTGGGAGAGAAGGCAAGCAAGAGGACGCCATTTAAGCAGTTTGTTACGAGCACTGCAAGTCCCTAAAATGGCTGAAAACAAACAGGAACCACGCCAACTGAAAAAACCTGGGCACGGGGACGGACAGACAGACACGCAGACGCGGGGAGTGAGAGGAGAGTGAGCGAGGGAGACGGCGAGAAAAGTGAGACAAGTGAGAGAGGGAGCGAGAGAGACAGGGCAAACTGGCGGTAGTCAAATGGCGGATGGGAGCACTCTGTGAAACAAGTCAAGTTGGGGGGGTGCGAGGGGGGGGACAAAAAGGGAGACATTAAAGGGGGACTCCAGTGATTTAGTGGCACACTCCGATAAAGTTTAGGGACTTATGAGAGACAGATTAAAAAAAGAATGGTCGAAATCGATGCAGCAGAGGCCGAGATATCCTGACTCAAAGTCCTGAGCGTGGGTCAAGCGCCAAAAACGCTGGATACTACATTTCCCATGATGCCCTCACTTCATAGCGCCTTCCACTGGACGCCTCAGTTTTCTGACCCTGAAGGGAGTTCAGATCCAAAACAAACCACCCAACATGCTGCGTTCACGGGCAGCGTGTTCCTTCAAGTACTGGTGAAGCAATAAAACGCGACACGGGACGACGAAAAAGGCCAAAACACTGCACGGTGGTTTATAGTACTATAAAAAATTATTTTTACAACGTATCATCTTGACATCTGCAAAAAACAAACAAATAATAATCTACCATATTTGCATGTTTGATTGCCACAGAATATTGTCACAGGAAAAGTTTTGCCAGAGGCCCATTTCATTTCACAAAGGCCATTTAGGAACACCGCTTACACACGTAATGCAAGCGGTGGCAGCATCACGTTACACAAACGAGCGCCGCTTGCAAATCAAGTCCTGAGGGGGCTCTTGCGTGCTAATGCATGGGCGTAGTGTACGCCGTTTGAAATGCAGCTTGCCTGTTGCAGATTTACCGCATCAGGCTCGTGAATTAAGTCCGCTGTGGTGCCAAGATGGCCACCAAAACATGATGACTTTAGAAAGCTCCCTGCAGACATTACACACGACTGTTTTCACGGGCTGACTGGTACTCGCCGTGATGAGTAAACTGATATTCATGTGAAATACCGGTGGAGTGCCTCTTTAAAAGAGAAAAGGGGGTAAAGGTGGACACAGACGGGGGCAGAAACTGGGGCAGGGACACTCTTCGATTGTCCATGCGTTGGGCTAAAAGGGTTCAAGTGCCATCAGCGGCGACGCCGGTCACGTTGATTAACTGCTTTTAGGTCAGGATGTGTATCTGTGTCTGACACGTGGCCAGGCTGAAACCAGCAGCGGCTGTTGCAGCGACTAAAAACGGCGGCGACGCGGTCGAGGCCGGCAGCTGGAAATCACTCTCTGATTCACGCGTATCCATGCAAAATGCCTCACAACAACAACTCTCTCCCGCTCTCTCTCTCTCTCTCTCTGTCTTTCTCTTTCGCTCTCGGCCATGCACGTCATGGTCAGTGGAAATTCCACATATCTCTGTTCTCCCTCCGTCGGCCATGAGTCGGCCGCTCGGTGGCCTCAGATCAGGACTCTATCAGCTGGAACAAGAGGGCAGAAAAATGAGAGGAGGGGTGGAAGAATGTTCCAGGACTGTTATGCTACAACACCATCATACTTCCCACTGTCCTTTTGAGTGGAACTGCTACCCCCACTGACTACACACAACCCACACCCCCCCACTCCACCCAGTACCCACCAACTGAACCTTGACGCCAACAACCCGCCCTCCTCCTACTCTTCCCCTGCCCTTTCCCTCTCTCCCACTCTTTCATCACTCTCTCTCACCCTCATTGTACGCTGCCACACTTGTCTCCATGGGAACCGCTCTGGGATTGGGTGTTGTTCCTGTGACCTCTCTGGCTCTTGGAGTTGGACGAACTTTTTTTTTCTCTCCCTCTCCCCCTGCGTCCTCTCTCATGCACTCCCAGCATGTGTGTGTGTGTGTGTGCATGTGTGTGTGTGGACCGGAGACATGACAGCGGTTGTGATGTGAAATGAAAACATAGAAGTAACATCATGTCTGTGTGAAAAGAGAGAGGGGTGTGTGTGCGTGCGGAGCAGATTGCCCGTTGGCAAAGACAATAGCATGTGTGTGCGTGCGAGTGTGTGTGTGTGTGTGTGTTCCAGGAGTGTGGCCGCTCGGTCCACACATGTGTGCTGGCATTGTCCCGTGCCTGCAGCCAGCCCCAAACTCTGCATTCAGAGGCACCCCCGTCGTCCAGCCGTCCCTTTTCATGGATGTTTGGCCAAACGTGATCATAGCTTTTCATGCTGTGCTACCAAGCGACACGCACATTTGAATACACAAAGATGGAGGAGCTAAGGGAGCCATCTTGGTGGAAAATTTAAACCATTAGCTCGCTGAGACTTTCAATATTTAACCGTTATCCAAAGAAACAAACAGAAAAAAAAAACTGCTTAACTGAGTCTCGGGATCAGTGTTAAATCCAGTCTGAGGCCTTCATGAGGTGTTAATCAACATTCTGGTGTAAGTGGCCCAGGAATAGATTATTTAAAGAATAAAGCAATTAAAACGTACGGCTCAATAAATCACATACATTGTTACGTAACTGGTGCACTTAAAGGTGCACCCTACAGAGCGTTCGCTCACAGGCAGCAGCGCTTGTGGGAGCCGTCCGCGTCCTTGCGCTGGATGTGCGCGAGGACACACGTGCGCACGTGACGGGCATAAAGTGAAACACATTTCTGCCGACGGTGAAGAGCAGTCGACGTTGTTAATGCGCTGTAGCGAAGCGCCAATAAAATAGAAGAGGAAGACCGCAAGCTGATGTGAACAACGCGGATTTCAAAACATTCGAGCGATCTTTTGCAAATGTTTTATGAAGTAGTAAATCCGTTCAACATGTGAGGCCTTAGAACAAGCAACAACTGATTTTTTTTGGGCCACGTCGGGGCGGCAGAAACAAGCCGCGAACACGTCACAGACATATTAAAATATAAGCCGGGATCTGCTCCAGCCCCCCGCGGTGCTGATAAGGATAAGCGGATGGATTGATGGATGATTATCGCCACTTTAAGTAGATGCACAAGGCGTTTTAGGTGCAAACTTTGAATGCAACATGCAATTTCGGATTGCAGTGGCCCTGCGTTCATCTACTAAATGTGCTTTATGGTTCCAGTAAAAAAATGTGAGTGAGTCATATACATCTGACGAGAAAGAGAAAGTTCACTATCAGTGTCAGTTCCCAAAATGCAGAGTCACTCACGCCTGCAGTCTATTTTGATTTCAGAGCAATGGAGCACTGAATGTGTTAACTTCGAGAACAAGCTTTGTTTGCCGTGCATATCAAGTGTCAAATCCTCAGTTTGGCTTTCATTTGGTAGACTGTTCGCTCAGAGAAAAATACAGTACAGAGACAAAAGTTACATGATCAGTGACCGTGCATGAGTCGACTGTACAGTATGTGCTGTTTTTTCTTTTTCTTCAATTCGGGCTCGATTCCAGCTGATACATGTGTGTGAATATATCCTGGGGCGTGCTCAAGGGTTAGTAAACATCCTCCGTGATCTCAGAGAAGGGATGACTAACCTGCTCTCCAGCTGACTTGGACTGAGATCAAAGTGGGAAGACAAGCGACGTTCGAGGAGTTCAAATGTCAGTGGTTTCTTAAAGAGGAAGCGGCGGCTTTTACAAGGACGACGCAGCGATTGCTTGTTTCTGTGGCCTGCGCGCAGAAATGTGAGGACGGAGAGTCAGAGCGAAAAAAAAAAAAAAGAACCACAGCACATAAATCTTCCGCAGAGCGCATCTACGGATAAGCATGACAAATGTTTACATTTGTAGTCGCACACATGCACACGGATGAAAGGGTGCCTGAGCCCTCGGTGTCGTCTTAAAGACGCAGGGGCGGCGCATTGAGTAACCTGATGAAACCTCCCTTGAAACAGGGAAAGATGAGCGTGCTGGAGCATGTCCTTAGCTAACACTTCTCTGCTGTTTACAAAAACAAATGTCAGGGCAGCGGTCCAACAATATGAAGCAGAAAATTCAACCAGTTCCCATATGAACAACTTTCACAGCAGAAGTGACATTTCGAGCAAATTGCCCTTCCTCAGACTACCGAGGGCTAAAACGCCACCTTAAATACGGATAAACTATATAAAACTGTGCACAAAATGAGATGGTGCAAACTCCTATTAATCAAACTGGACGATGCGTACACGATTAAACGCCCAAACATGGTTAAACCTTATCTTAGTGCATCTTCTCATGTATATCCGTTGAGCAAAATTCCCATTATATAATCGTCTGTCTGACAAAATTGTATATGATAAGGGAAATAATGCATGTACCTCATGACTCATCTATTCCAGATGAGTCATGAGGTACGTTTACGAAGGAAACACGCAGCCTTTAAAGGTCAGATGACAAGCTTTTCTATGTTCCTCTCTTGGGTCCCCGAGTGCATTGATGCTACCCCGCTGTGCCAGATATATGTCAAACGTGCGTCTTCATATGTTTTCCCAGCTTTTTTTTTTCCCTGACAGATCGCGGGATGTAGAAAAGCCATCTAATAAAATGTTATGAGATTTCTGAGGCGACCGGATTACAGCTTGGCTCGGATGAAGAGGATTTCAACCAGGCCAGTAAAAACGTCATACAAATTTAAATATTAGAGCTTTTTCCACGACATCCTTTCTGATGTGAAGACAACTCAAATCACGCAGGCTTTCTGTCACAAAATATTCAGTGTCTGAATATTATTGAGAGCTCGATGAGCTAAATAACTTGAACAGCAGCCACGAAGAAAAACAAAATGCTTTCTGACAGGCTGCTAAGACTGTCTAAGGTATGAGTTTAAGGTTTGGACACTGTGATGTATTTATGTAACTTATAAAAGCTACCTGGTGGTGGGGACTTTCCAAGCGATGGAAGTGGAAGTGCTAAAAGTGCTAAAAACTGTAATTCCTCGAGCGGCTCCAGTGAGTTCATCCCCATAAGTCCCCATGTTAAAATGTCAAACCTCACAGCAGAAATAAACATGTTTACAGCCTGGTACAAAAAACAGTTTTGATCTCTACAGCTTATTCCCCGGTTCATGACAACTGTGATGGGGGTGGCTGCTTTGACTGTTACAGAGGACCTATAGAGCACCCAGGCGTCACTCTGACCGCTTCAGGTCTGCTGATGAGCCACATCTTTGCAGATATTTAGATTACCCTGGAGGCAGAAGAAGCAGGAGATCCAGCAGGGTGGTAGCCTTCGAAAACCTACGGTTGGCTCGTGATACTGGCATTGGGACGCCAACAAAAAGGTTGCAACAGAAATCTGAGGGGTTGTGAGATGATTAACAGTTCATCAAAAAAAAAAATGAAATCATCTTTCTCTACAGCAGTCTAAAAATAACTCATGAGCAAGGAGAATATTCAGTCTTTGGCTGAAATTATCGTAACCAGTAGACTTATGCAACCCACGAAAAGCGGCCACAAGCTGGTATCACAAAAATATATTTGTGACCTTAAGAATAATCCTCCACGTCCTCCGTGACCTTTTGTGTCGCAGCGTGACTACACGTCTTCAGCGACTAACAAAACGTTTTCAGCTTTTTAAGTGACTTCACAGGCGACGCTGAAAATACCTTTTTCAGTTTCAGTCGAGGGGTTATTGAGTTCAGCGCTGCCACCAACCCTTACCTTCAAGACACAACGACACAGATGGACTCAAACACACACACACGCATCGCATAGAGGCTATCCTGTCCACAAAGTTCAGAGTGTGTCCACGCACAAACTGAAAGCACGGGAAGGATTCAGAGAGCCATCGTTATGAAGTTCTACGAGTCAAAGGGCGGATCCATCTGAGCGTCAAATCAGAAATCAGAAAACAGGGTTTCATCAGCCGAGGGCCGACGGGGCCCTGCTTCAGATCCGCTGAAGCTGAAGCGCCAAGCTTTAACAACCACGTTTGTGTGAACGCTGCTGAGTCACACAAACCGACCGCAGACGCGCACAGGAGATAAAAAAAAAAAAAAAAAAAAAGCTAAAAAAAGGAATTAGATGGGTTACAGTTGGCATTCAATTTACAATCACTTTGATACGCAATAAACCGCTGGCAAAATGTGGTTGTGTAACACGAGGCAAAAAAAAAAAAAAAAAAACAAATGAGAAGAGGAAGAGAGGTTTCTGAGTGTGGACGTTGCCAAAGGAGACTGGAAAGGATAGGTGGAAAATCATCTGGGAGGGGTGCCTGATACGGCGCGGAGGAGGGAGGGAGGGAGGGGGGGACGGACGGCTGGTTTTTCCACTGCCAGAGCGAGAGGACGGCTAAATCAAATTAATTAGCTCCTTCATCTCCAGGCAGCTACTCAGGCATGCTGTACTGGCGAAGAGAGACGGTCGGGAGGGAGAGGGGTGGGTGGAGGGGGTGGGGGGGTGCTGTAGGCACTAGAGAATGGGAGAAAGCGAGATAGGACATGGTGGAGGGGTGAAAAGCCTGCTGTGTATGTGCGCCATTCAGGAGGACGGGCAGCGGAGGGGAGGGGTGCATAATTCTCTGATAAGCGTGAGGGTTGTTTTGCTGGAGCCCTCTGTTCAGTCATGGGGAGGAGGAGGAGGAGGAGGAGGAGGAGGAGGAAGTGGCTGCATGTTGGCTGACGCTGTATGCTGCTGCGCTTCGGGGCGATGGTACTTCCTGTTTCTAGACAGCCTGTATTTTAAGGACACTGTAAACAACCCTGCTTTTCAGCACGCCTCTTTAAATAGCACGCAGAGACTTCAATCACAACCTCCCGGAAAGACGGGGAGCCGACAAAGTCTCACAGAAAAAGAAAGAAAGAGAAAGATACAAAGGGTTTTCTTCGTGAGGTAAACCGATCCTGTGATCAAAAATAAAATCATAAATCACTAATAGCTGCTCTGACGTTAGAAGAAGACGAAAAGTAGAGCAGAGAGCGGCGGAAAAAAAAAAAGAAAAGAAAGTGAGGCAGATGGTCAGGGGCGATGGCATCGTGCCAGGCGAAACAAAACAGCAGCACAGCAGAGAAACTCAAACACACACACACACACACAAAAAAAAAGTAAGAAGAGAGGCAGAGCGAGTGGTACGGCCCGGAGAGAGCCACTGCGGGCAGCATGTGGCTGTAGTGTGCGAGGAGAGGGAGAAAGAGGGATAAAGGGAATGTAGCTAGGGAGGGAGGGAGGATGAGAAGAAGGAGTCAGGGAGAAAATGTAAAGGAGATTGGAGTGGGACTGTAAGTGGGAGGTTCAGACAATTTAGGAGACGGTCCTGTGAGGGAGGAAAAGCGATCATGTGACTACAAGGGTGGACTGTACACAGAGAAGAGGTAGGCCAAGATAATTAAACAAAAAAAAATTAAGCTTCCCACAAGCTTTAAACAACGAGTACGAAGGGAATGATAGTGTACGGCAAAGGGAGCCTGAAAGACTGTGCCAGAGGTCAAAACCTTGGGAGAAGAGAGCAGTGGACAGCTCGGCGCAGCAGCATTGCCCAGGCGAGACTTGGCTGCACTGCGAGAGCCCCAGATTAGCACTAAGCCGATTGCAACGCGAGGTGGGATCAAGAGCAATTAATTTAGCACCCAGATAGTTCCAGGAAGAGGCTGAAAGAACCTTAACAAAGCGTAGATCTCCTGCAAAACTCTGCTGTATCCTCTGAGTCAAATACTAGCTGACTTAACATTCCTGCTCCACGTCTGTTCTCCGCAAATGAGCGGCCTACAAAGAGTCCTGTGTAAAAAGAGAGGAGACGAGAATTTTGGAAGGTCTGAAAGGGTGTGTGGATGATAAAAGGAAGGATAAAAGAAAGATGAAGACGCTTGGCAGGAGCTGACATGAGCCAAAACAAACACCCAAAGAACAGGACATTCTCTCGCAGACAGAAATGGGCTGGCCTGTTCCAAAGGGCTCTCCGAGAGAGCATGCCTCTGACCCTGCGTCACCCGTTTTTATTACAAAAAACATCCTGGTGCGTAATTTAAGGGGAAATGCAGCCTACGTCTGATTATTTCTCGTTCGTATAATAACAGGCGATGTACTCGCTTATTTTGTGCACGAGATCGACACGCGATTAGTGATTAAACCGGTTTCACGGCACGTCTCTTTTGTCTCCTCTACACTGGGATTGGTTATTTTTACGGTAATAAGTGCGTAGAGTCTGATTCATACACTTTAGTAAGGCCCAAAAAATCTCCATTTTATAGTGCGCGGGGATGTTTAATCCAAAGAACAGCATCACAGCCTGCAGGACGTTGGAGAAAGTTATCCACGCTCGCAAACAGTGGCTGAATTGTTTTACAAAAAAAACAGTGTTATACTGTTTTTTGGTGAACTTCAGGTGTAATAGCTCACTAGCTGACTTCATCTAAATAGGGGGCACTTATAGTTTAGGCTTTTTGATTGTAAATCAGAACCCCCCCCCCTTAAAAAAAAAAAAGGCTCCTCCTCCCACCATGCTTTGCATCTGCCCGTCTGTCTCTCCCTCCTCGTTTGCCTACTTTATTGTGCTACAAAGCTCCCCCCTTAGCCTAACTCCCCTCCAACCCCTGAAAACACACTGTCAGCCTCTGACAACACCAGACAAGAGCTCCCCCTAGATACATGAATCCTCACCCCTTCCAGGAATTAATGCCTCTGTAGGGCAAACACATGCTGCTACATGTTCATACGTGAACATATGAACTGCTGTGGTAGGAATAACAGCTTATGGCTAATATAGGCTGAACAATGTATTTTTCTTTTTAATACATCACTGCGATGCCTGCTCATCCACCCATACAGATTAAGGACGTTATCAGGGTACCGCCATGCTTCATTTACTTGGATTTAAGGCGCTCTCTGCAGTTATAAAACGATACAAGTATAAAAGATGTGACAAATTTCTATGTATGAAAAAAAAAAACAGAAAATGTGAGTGAGTCACCAGTACAACAAACTTATTTTTAAGGCTTGAGCCTGACTGATATGGGATGTTTGAAATGGATAACAACACAGATTTTGGACCACCAATACACCATAAGCTTTCTGATTATATACATATTATATACCAGAGTAAAAACAAAGAAAGAACGCATATCAGACAGCACATATGCTGATATTAATATGTCTGCTATAAGCCAGTAACGGCTGATATCAGTCAAGCTCCTCAAGATGCAGATTATTTGTTTAGGGGATGGATCGGCCTTCGATAAGAAGTCCTAAAACGATTTGGAAGATTTGGTGTGTATACTAGTAAAATTAGGCAAATACTGACATGCACCATACCCTGCCGGGAGTCGTGTTTAACGTCTTAATCTATGCATGGATAAAATATGTCTCCCAAACATCAAGCTGCATGTTTAAATTGCAGAGCAGTGGCAGAAGAAGAACCAAGAAGATGCTTCACTCAAGTAAAAGTACTAATACAAGTTTAAAAATGCAAGTTAAGGTCCTGCATTTAACATTTTACTCAAGTAAAAGTGCGTAATTATTTCCAGCCAAAGTAAAAGCACTCATTATAGTAAAGTCCTTATTTTAGAGCGTTACATTATTAACTGATTTACTAACATGTAAGTAGCATTTCACAGTTGTACCTGGTCAAGATTAAGCCAATTATAGCAATTTTATATCACGCAAACTATAAAGAATATATTTCGAAGAATATTTTGCATGTAAAATCTAAATCTGCAACGTTGTTTTAATGTGACAGAGTAGAAATTGCAATATTTCTCCTTGAAATATATAAAGTGGGATCCAAAAGTCTGCGACCACTCATCAAAATATATACCATATTGGACTTGAGTTGTAATGGTCTCCACGGGATCGTGTAAAACCTGACGGCTCATGTTATCCCAGCATGATCTGACAGTGTGCCAAAGAGCTCCTTGTGACGTCACTTCATGCTTCTCCGTCTGCAAGTGCCCCCCATAAATGTTGAAATCGGGTTGAGGTCAGGTGACTGTGGAGGAAAGTTCATGACGATCTTGACCTTCTTTGGTCTTCAAGTAGTTATAGCAAAGCTTTGAGGCGTGTTCGGGGTCATTAACCAGCTGAAGTATGAATCTGTCTCCGCAAACATGCAAACCAGAGGGTGCAACACGTTGTCGAAGAATGGAATGCTACATCTCTTTTGTCAAGGTGGAAACAATTCAGTGCAGGTGCCCAACTCCAGAGCAGGCAAAACACCCTCAGACTTGAATATTCCCACCTGTGATGAAGTTGCTTGTCTATCTCTCAAGGAACTAAACATGATGTACTGATGGCGCGGCCACTTTTGGTCTACCTGACTGTATTCTTGATACAGCTGATCTAGTTTCTGTAAAGAGTTTTAGAGCACTGCTCCCTGAGAAACCTTTAGTCCTTTAGCCATGATTCGACGCTGAGAGAGCAGCTCTTTGCTTGGAATAACAATTTGAAGTCTGACATTTTCACTTACTTTCTGAGTCCTTAATTATTTCCTGGTTTACAAGAAAATATTAGCGGTTTTAAATGTGGTCTGAGACTTTTGGACTCCACTGTATAATGGAAAAAATAAATGGAAATACCTCAAAACATTTTGGCAGGCCTACTTGAGTAAATGTACCTAGATCACACTGCTATATTCACACAGTGCGTATTATTTTGTCTGAAGTCTGCTTATGGTATTTTTGAAGGTCAATTTTACCTGCAGTCATCTGAACAGGTACAGTATATGCTATATTTACAAGCAGCCCACACTTTGATCTGTATTACTTTCACTAACAATCCTAAAATGGTTTGACAATGAGGTTATTTTCTTTCCCATACCACGCGAGCATTTTGTGAAGACGCTTTACAACAACCAGCTATCACAACTACCACATTTGCGTGAATTCCAACCAAACTACACAGGCGACACAGTCACTGCCTCTGTGCACTAACCTCCTTGGAGCAGCAGAGGGAGCACGTCTGACACAGCCTTGAGGGACTCACTTCCGCATAGAAAATGTTGGTTGTGCAATGTCTTTGCAACAGTGATCATTCTCAACAAGAGCCAGAGGAGGGAGCCAGCTGGTCTATAAAAGAATCCTTTGTATAGTCATGGTATTGCATGGCACATGGTGAACAAAGTGATTTACTGTCATACTCTAAATATGCATTTCAACTCTGACATGCACATGATTTTGAGTTTAAAAAAAAAAAACAGAACATGGTTTAACTCTGTAAGGATACTGCAGATGTGGCATGTATGCTTGCTTCAGGGCTTGAATGATGTCTTCCTCTGCTGGACCTACCAAAAAAAAGAGATGACGGCAAAGGGGCATGTTGATGCTGGTAGCAGCACACAAACACTTGGAGTTGTCCCACTTATAAATCAACATGAATGTAACATTAAAAAAAAAAATGCTGTTGAAAGAATAACACAACACCACAGTCCATGTAGATTCAGTGTCTTTATTTAAACAAAAGGCAGTCAAACTTGTGACACAACGTGACAAAATGTTACATAGTAATAACATGCGATTAATGCTACATCAAATTGAGATCACAAGCACCCACACATTGAGGTGATTCAACCAAAAATGAATGTAAGAATTAAACATATTTCAGCATCTTATTCAAATGCCTCGACGCTGCTTCATTGGAGACTTATGGCTCTCAAAGGGCCATACATTAACACTGTTTAATGCTCTGCCTTTGGACAATTAGATTAACACCAGCCAAACGTTACTTGTTCCCTTGGGCACCACTAACGAGAGCTAACCGGATAAATCTATTGTGTAACAAGCTAAAGGAATTTCCTAGTCTCTGAGGACAAGGCTGATACTTAAACTACAGTTAACACTTCAACTTTAGGTGATTAAAAGATTGAGGAAAACGCTGGGGTGCCTTCATTACTATGGTCAGCGTAAAATCACACGTAAAAACAAGATTACCAACTCAACAGCGAGCGTATCTTTCCAAATACAGATCAATATACGCGTAGTTTGCTAGCAAAATGGCTTCAACTTCGACACCGACGAGGACTCAAGACTGCTCAAACACTGGCTAGGGAACTTCCAGGCACTTTCTATCCCATCACATTACACTCAGGGAGACAAAACACGATCATATTCGTTCCCTGTTCTGTCAAGGAGGTCGACGTCTTAAAAAAATGCGTAGCTTATGTGGCGAGCCAAGTTAAGCCAACAAGAATATTCCAGACTCCATCTTTTTCGTCCACAACAAGAAGCATATCGTCAAACACCGCCATGTTGGGCGCTAATGGCGTCCGGCTACGCTAGCAGTAATAGCCTGTAATTCAGTCGTCAGGCTAACTGTACAATACATACCCGTTACCACCGTAAACAACACACGTATAACGCGGTATTAACGTTAAGACAAAAGCTGGCCGCCACATCTGGAGATTTAACCGCTAACAATTAGCCGGGCGTTTTGTTCCGTATCGTTCAGTACAAGGCTAAACCGTCAAGCTATTTTACCTTAACGCTACATTAAAACATCCTCCGAGCATAACGATACTTAAACACATTTTTACACCCGTCAAAGTGACGTTAAATGTGTACAATAAATGGCCGATAATCTGCACAGCAACACGGACAAACAGCAGGGAACATAACCGACCGTTGACGACAAAGTAGTCCTTCGTTAAGCTAACCAGATCGCCAGCATTAAGGCAAAAAAAGAAACCTTATTTTTCATCTTGGTCTTTCAAGTTGTAGTCAACCGGCTGCTAAGTAACTTGTAATATTCTCACTTGTTAATATAATTCAATTTAGTGAACAATTAAATAAAAGAGCCGGACTAACGTTTCTTAACCGCCAAAACCACGGCTTTTCGAAACGTGGCCTACGACAATAGTGTACATTTTAACAAAAATATTAAAAACGTAAAAATCACTAAACAATACAACTAAACACAAATCACACACAGAATGTGTACATGTAAAAATGGTTAAACTCCGTTGAAAAAAAGGCGTTAAATGAACACTTAAGGCTTCACCCAGACTTTCCTATAGGGCGTACGGAAAATCCAGTCCACTGGTCGGCCATCCCTCGCAGGCGAGTCCGAGGCTTGCGACAAAGTCCCAGCGATCCAAGAATGCAAAGGTCGAAAACCCGACAGCTCAGTGTATTTCTAACGTACCTCGAAAATAATCCATTATACAGTGTTTGAACATGAAAATATCATGTATTTCAACAATTATGTCCCTGTTTAATCAACGGTCTTAACAGGCCTCAGCCCTGAGCCTCTTTTCTTAGAGCCCAGGCTGATCTACAGCGAGACGAAGGGGCGAACAGAGATTTTTTTTATTTTTGCTCTGAGGAAAGAAATTCACATCGGCCACACTCGGCAAACATCGGAAGCGGGGCGGGTTTTGTTGAAATTATTCTAAGAAGGTTCATTTCTTTGTCGCCATTGGTTGTCTCCTTGTTACTACTTAATATTAATAAGAAAAGGGACGAATCAAGAGGATTTTAATCGAATATTCATATATTGTATGCAAAATATATATCGTACCACCTACTCTGTTTTAATAAAGCCAATCAGGATGACTTTAGATTAAATCAACGCCCGCCTTTGGTTTTGATTCGTCCAAAAAATAAACGTGCTCTCTAATTGGCTGTACGTGCGATAAAATTAATTATTCATATAACTGTCTTGAATGGCCAATGAGCGTTTTACTACACAGATCCATGTCCCACCTACCGAAGAGTCAGCCCCTGCCTTTCTGAGTGTGCAACCCCGTAGTATCCACTCAGTCTATATAACCAAGCGTTGAAGCGCTTCATGCTCAGAAGCGCTTAGAGCGCTCCAGAGTGTAGATCAAGAAAAGGGAAGGGAACAGTCGGTAGCCATCTTAGTTAGGACCAAAACACAAATAATTCGGCTATATAGGCAACCGACAGTATAGGTCCCTGGGATATCGCCTTCGGAGACTTTCCGGTCACCGTTGGCGGCCTGACCAGAGTCGTGGTGACTATTTAAAGGCTGTTCCTGCTCACAAAGCGGCGTGCCGAGGAAGGACGCGTCTCTTTGAATAGACAGGATGCACGGACCGCCCTCCGGCGACAGCGCATGCCCATTGCGCACGATCAAGAGAGTTCAGTTCGGCATCATCAGCCCAGATGAGCTTGTAGGTTTTCTTTTTGGGGGGGAAAGTGGGGTATCTTTTATTAATTCTCGGACAGATCACACATCACTACTAGAGTTTCTTGACTTATCTTGTAGTTTAACATATATGTGGCAAAGACATGGTTCTGTTTACAACGGGAAGTGCTTGCTGTTAGCCTAGCCTAGCTAGCTGTGTCAGGCTGGTGGAGCTTGTGCTAACTAGCATGTAGCAGGAAGTTTGAAAAACTTAAAGCACAACATTCTCCGAAAGGATCCACGCTAATACATCAATTAAACCCCCTTTTTATTCATGTAATGTACCTTGTAGGCCCACCAGTAAGTAGACATTTTGTTTATTTTGTAGCTTTTCGTTATGGAGGAAGCTTGTTTGACTTTACTGCTGGTCGCATTGTACGCATTGGTCTGTTGTTCTTTCACACAATAAATTAATAAAAGGGTAACGTTATTTCAACAAAATCAGATATGCATGTTTTCTTTAACTAAGCTTTCTGGTGTTTAATGGTTACGATTAATGAAACTAGATTATTTGTTTATGTAAATGAGCATAACCTTTTATAGCACAGTAAAAGTTGAACTTTTGGTATGAATGCAACAGGCTTTGGTCAAACCTCATGGTAACTGCTTTATGGAAATTTAGATTCTCTCACTGTTGATGAATGGTTGTGGGGTAATAAATATTTATGACAGATGTATGCCGTATCTGTAGAGGATTAATTGCTGATTATTGTAGCATCAACTCATACACATGATTTATTTCTCCCCAGAAACGGATGTCCGTTACGGAGGGGGGGATCAAATACCCCGAAACAACAGAAGGAGGACGTCCTAAACTTGGTGGCCTTATGGACCCAAGACAAGGGGTCATAGAACGAACTGGCAGATGTCAGACATGTGCAGGTACAGTGTTGTATTTTAAAATATATTATCGATCAATTGGCCGCTTGTCACTATCTGATGTCATGACTTAATGGAGCTTGTTTCCTCAGGCAACATGACAGAATGCCCCGGCCACTTTGGGCACATAGAACTGGCAAAGCCAGTTTTCCATGTCGGCTTCGTAACAAAGATCATGAAGGTTCTTCGATGCGTCTGCTTCTTTTGCTCTAAGCTGTTAGTGGATTCAGTAAGTATAATTAGCGTGTTACAGCACATTGTGATAAAAATCCTGATCTTAAACAAATAATTTGTCTTGTTTTAGCTTTTGCCATTTTGATGTTTAATTTTCTCCTGCTGCCGTTACTTCTAGAACAATCCAAAGATCAAAGACATCCTGCTGAAATCTAAAGGGCAGCCCAGGAAGCGTCTCACGCACGTATACGAGCTGTGCAAAGGAAAAAATATCTGTGAAGGAGGGGAGGAGATGGACAACAAATTCGGAATGGAGCAGCAGGAGACCGAGGAGGACATCACCAAGGAGAAGGTATATGGTTGGAGTCTTTTTGTCATAGCGGCCGTTCTCAACATTCACAACTGACTCAACTTATTTTCTTTCTCGCTCTCTTCATTATTTGACCTACGCAGGGCCACGGTGGCTGTGGACGCTACCAGCCGCGTATCAGACGCTCTGGCTTGGAGCTGTATGCCGAGTGGAAGCACGTTAACGAGGATTCGCAGGAGAAGAAAATCCTGCTGAGTCCCGAGCGTGTGCATGAGATCTTCAAGCGCATCTCCGACGAAGAGGACGTCATCTTGGGCATGGACCCCAAGTTCGCCCGACCTGAATGGATGATTGTAACTGTGTTGCCTGTGCCTCCACTGGCTGTCAGGCCTGCTGTAGTCATGCAGGGGTCTGCTCGCAACCAGGTAAAGAAATACGATCCCAGAACGAATGTTTATTTGTTCGTAGAGTGCACCTGATGATGGATAACAACGAATCATCAATTAACTTCTGTTTTAAAGGATGACTTGACCCACAAGCTCGCAGACATTGTCAAAATCAACAACCAGCTGAGAAGAAACGAGCAGAGCGGTGCGGCAGCTCACGTCATCGCTGAGGATGTCAAACTGCTCCAGTTTCATGTCGCCACCATGGTGGACAACGAATTGCCCGGCCTGCCAAGGGTATGTATGCACTAAGTTAGATTTCTACCCAGCACAAAATTCTGTTGTTTTCAGTTTTCTGTATTCAGTATTTTTATGGTGATTTCTTCTGTTTTTTCTCACAGGCGATGCAAAAGTCTGGCCGTCCTCTCAAATCCATAAAACAGCGTCTAAAGGGGAAGGAGGGGCGAGTCCGAGGTAACCTCATGGGCAAGCGTGTGGACTTCTCCGCCCGAACTGTCATCACGCCTGACCCCAACCTGCAAATCGACCAAGTAGGCGTACCGCGATCCATCGCAGCCAACATGACCTTCCCCGAAATCGTCACACCCTTTAATATCGACAGGTACTGTGGCGTCGCTAGCTGTTCAGACTTTATGTGATGTGTGTTAAAATTAAAAAAAAAAAAAAAGTCTGCTAATTTATTCTGATGACTTACGTCCTAGATTACAAGAGCTGGTGCGAAGAGGCAACAGCCAGTACCCAGGAGCCAAATACATCATCCGCGACAATGGAGACAGAATTGACCTGCGATTCCACCCCAAACCAAGTGACCTCCATCTGCAGATTGGCTACAAGGCAAGATTTAAAATAATTAGAACTCGTAATAGTTATATTTTGTTAGATGATGATTTGAAATAATTTTTTATCCTGACTAAAACCGACATTTTCTTCTGTTTAGGTGGAAAGACACATGTGTGACGGAGACATCGTCATCTTCAACCGGCAGCCTACACTACATAAAATGTCCATGATGGGGCACAGGGTCCGGATCCTGCCGTGGTCCACATTTCGACTCAACCTCAGGTATCAAATGAAGACCAGACCTCTCCAGCTTTTATAAATGTTTACCTGGTGGTAACTTAATAATTTGTTTGGCATCATGTCCAGGCTTAAATCAAACTAGATTTTGTGATTTTGGGTCTGTATGAATTTGGTCTCAATCCAAATCCCTCTCACCATTGACCACCTGAGTGGAATGAGTTGTCAGTGTGGTGTAGCATTTCTAACATCTTATCCTCGTGTCTCCCTCCAGTGTCACCACCCCATACAATGCTGACTTTGACGGGGATGAGATGAACCTCCACCTGCCCCAGTCCCTGGAGACGAGGGCAGAGATCCAGGAGCTCGCCATGGTGCCGCGTATGATCGTGACACCCCAGTCCAACAGACCCGTCATGGGTATTGTGCAGGATACCCTCACGGCTGTCCGCAAATTCACCAAGAGGGATGTCTTCTTAGAGCGGGTATGAAGAGCGTCACAAGAGCAGCGGCAGTTTCTTTCTTTCTTTTTTTTGTCTGAAGAGTCTAAACACTTTATTTTTTCTCCACCACAGGGTGAAGTGATGAACCTCCTCATGTTCCTCTCCACTTGGGACGGGAAAGTGCCTCAGCCGGCCATCCTCAAGCCCCGTCCTCTGTGGACGGGCAAGCAGATCTTCAGCTTAATCATTCCTGGACACATCAACGTGATCCGCACACACAGCACCCACCCTGACGATGAAGACAGCGGCCCTTACAAGCACATCTCACCCGGTGACACCAAGGTACATTTACTCTTTGCTAAACTCGCATCGATTTAAAGGCCGAAAATAAATGAATTACAACGCACGTGACCCACCGCTCTGCTCGCTCGCGCAGGTCATAGTGGAGAACGGAGAGTTGATCATGGGCATCCTGTGTAAGAAATCTCTGGGAACCTCCGCCGGCTCCCTCGTCCACATCTCCTACCTGGAGATGGGCCACGACATCACCCGACTCTTCTACTCCAACATTCAGACTGTGGTCAACAACTGGCTGCTCATCGAGGGTAAGAAAACAGAGCGCACATCAGGCAGCAGTTCTATTTTTTCAGAAATGACGTGTGTTATATTCTTTGCCATCGTTTTGTCTGAACATTTACGAGTAAAATCATTTTCTTCAGGTCATTCCATTGGTATTGGTGACTCCATTGCTGATGCGAAGACGTACCTTGACATCCAGAATACCATCAAGAAAGCCAAACAGGATGTGATAGAGGTAATCACTAACCTCTTCAAAACTAGCATTTAATTTCAACATAGCTGTGCCAGCTTTCTGCAGACATTTAATACAGAGAAGTTAAATTGGTCCTTTGCCTTTTGTCTGCCAGGTCATTGAGAAAGCCCACAACAACGAGCTGGAGCCGACTCCTGGTAACACACTAAGGCAGACCTTTGAGAACCAGGTGAATCGTATCCTCAATGACGCTCGTGACAAAACAGGATCCTCAGCCCAGAAGTCTCTGTCTGAGTACAACAACTTCAAGTCCATGGTGGTGGCTGGCTCCAAGGGATCAAAGATTAACATCTCCCAGGTAAAATAATCCAACCTAACTAATCACTTCCTCACAATAGATGCATCCTTGGTTTGCTTCGCATTATCTTTGACACTTATCTCCTCCTCCTTATTCAGGTTATCGCTGTGGTGGGGCAGCAGAACGTGGAGGGTAAACGAATCCCCTTCGGCTTCAAACACCGCACGCTGCCTCACTTCATTAAGGATGATTACGGTCCTGAGAGTAGAGGCTTTGTGGAGAACTCCTACCTGGCTGGCCTGACGCCAACAGAGTTCTTCTTTCACGCCATGGGAGGCAGAGAGGGTCTGATCGACACGGCTGTCAAGACTGCCGAGACTGGTAAGTCCACGCAGCTGGGCTGAGACAAAGGAGAGTCAGGTTAGGTCTCATAAATGTACGAGGAAAGGGCGTTCTTAAATGTAAATCTGTTATAGGTTACATCCAGCGTCGTCTGATCAAGTCCATGGAGTCGGTGATGGTGAAGTACGATGGCACGGTGCGTAACTCCATCAACCAGGTGGTTCAGCTGCGCTACGGCGAGGACGGCCTGGCGGGAGAAAATGTCGAGTTCCAAAACGTGGCAACGCTCAAACCCTCACACAAGGCCTTTGAAAAGAAGTAAGTCACGCATCCATGTGTAATTATACCTGCAGTGTTACATTCATTGAGACAAAGTGCTTGCTGGTACCTCATGGAACGTGACAAACCTCCTGTAACTTCACTGAACTCTCTTTTAAACCATCTAGGTTTAAGTTTGACTGCACCAACGAGCGAGCGCTGAGGCGCATGCTGCAGGAAGACGTTGTGAAAGACGTGCTGACCAATGCCCACGTGCAGAGTGCCTTGGAGAGGGAGTTTGATAAGATGAAGGAGGACAGGGAGGTCCTCCGAGCCATCTTCCCCACCGGGGACAGTAAGGTGCGCGGGCACATTCGCAGACACACCTCCGCTCTTAAAACAGTCTCTAGGTCTGCCACGTGAACTCAAAAAAAAAAAAATGACTCACGTGCTGCAATGTGTGTCCTCGCCTGCAGGTGGTGCTGCCATGCAACCTGGCCAGAATGATCTGGAACGCTCAAAAGATCTTCCGCATCAACACCCGAACCCCGACAGACCTCAATCCTCTGAGGGTTGTCGACGGTAAGCTCAAAAATAACAAACCTCATTAACCACAGGACGATTTATCACCAGTCACTGTTTATTCTTCCTCTGTAAAATGAGCCATTAACTCAAAAACACACACACAGGCACACACACAGCTTCTTCACCATATGTGCAGTTACAGGATTTTGTGAACCGTGTGGAAGAAGCACTCGCTGTAGAATTAGAGCGAGGAGCTCGTGGCCTGGCCTCAGGTGCCCCTTAAAGCCGCGTAAAGCCACCTGGTGAATCCCCATCTGTTACGTAACAAGTTCAAGTCTCTTTGCTAAAGAGACTTACAGCCTCACAGCATTGAGGATCCACATTTTATACCATAATCACATTAAGATAGAATATTGTCTTGGAGAAAGAGATATATTTTATTAAATTTCCAGTCTTTTAGTTGGTTACGTTTTGGATTTTTATTACAAAGAGAACATACACCAGAAATCCCCTCGAATATCAGTTCTTAGAGTCAAATGTGGAGCACGAATCTCAATCTTTGTGTGTGTTTGGATCCCCCAGGTGTCCAAGAGCTGAGTAAGAAGCTTGTGATTGTGAATGGTGACGACCCGCTGAGCAGACAGGCCCAGCAGAACGCCACCCTGCTCTTCAACATCCACCTGCGCTCCACGCTCTGCTCCAAGCGCATGACGGAGGAGTTCCGCCTTTCCACGGAGGCGTTCGACTGGCTGCTAGGAGAGATCGAGACCAAATTCAATCAGTCCATTGTAGGTTTAGCATATTGTTGTGTTCATTTCAGAGCTACCAGACTGTTAACCAGTGACCTTTCTATTAATTCCACGTTGTCCTCCGTTCTCAGGCCCATCCAGGTGAAATGGTTGGCGCTCTGGCTGCCCAGTCGCTGGGAGAGCCAGCCACTCAGATGACCCTGAACACTTTCCACTACGCTGGTGTGTCAGCCAAGAACGTAAC
This sequence comes from Protonibea diacanthus, assembly GCA_028641955.1. Lineage (NCBI taxonomy): Eukaryota > Metazoa > Chordata > Actinopteri > Sciaenidae > Protonibea > Protonibea diacanthus. Next base: position 7,795,014 of record CM053998.1, read on the forward strand.
ACTCGGTGTGCCTCGTCTAAAGGAGTTGATCAACATCTCAAAGAGGCCCAAAACACCCTCGCTGACTGTCTTCCTGCTGGGTCAGGCGGCACGTGACGCTGAGAGGGCCAAGGACATCCTCTGTCGACTGGAGCACACCACCCTCCGAAAGGTGAGAGAAATTATTCACAATTTCATATCGAGTAAAACCAAAGAATTTATTCTATTTTTTTTATTTTAATAGCTGTGAGTAGAAAGCTAAAGAACTTTTTCTTTTTTTACACAGGTGACGGCCAACACCGCCATCTACTACGACCCGAACCCCCAGAACACGGTGGTGGCCGAGGACCAGGAGTGGGTCAACGTCTACTACGAGATGCCCGACTTTGACGTGACGCGCATTTCGCCCTGGCTGCTGCGCATCGAGCTCGACCGCAAGCACATGACTGACCGCAAGCTGACTATGGAGCAGATTGCAGAGAAGATCAACGCAGGTGAGTCGTGTACACGTGTCCTTATTCAGCACTTTAACAGAAACAAGGTGATTTTTATTTATTTATTTATTTCCCCCTCAATGACACGTTTTGTTTTTGTGCAAGGTTTTGGAGATGACCTGAACTGTATTTTCAATGACGACAACGCAGAGAAGCTCGTTCTGCGAATCAGGATCATGAACAGCGACGAGAACAAGTTCCAAGAGGTGAGCGATGATGTTTTTGTTCGATAACGGTGAAGACACCGTTTCCATGTCGATCATAAGTAACTGGATTTTTCTTGTCCAGGACGAGGAGGTGGTGGACAAAATGGATGACGATGTGTTTTTGAGGTGCATCGAGTCCAACATGCTAACAGACATGACCCTGCAAGGCATTGAGCAGATCAGCAAGGTAATAAAGTGAACACACACACACACACACAGAGTTGGTTTTCACTCCCAGTGTCACCAGTAAGTCACACTCATCACACTCTTCTCCTTTAGGTGTACATGCACTTGCCCCAGACTGACAACAAGAAGAAGATCATCATCACAGAGGACGGTGAGTTCAAGGCCCTGCAGGAGTGGATCCTTGAGACAGACGGAGTGAGCCTCATGAGGGTCCTCAGCGAGAAGGACGTAGATCCCGTCAGGACCACCTCTAACGACATTGTGGAGATCTTCACGGTAGGAGAGCACACACACACAAAAAAACAAGTTTCTCTCAAGATTACAGTCAGAACAGACTTTTTAAAGACTCTTCTGTCGTCTTTGTGTAGGTGTTGGGAATTGAGGCAGTGCGAAAGGCCCTGGAGAGGGAGTTGTACCACGTCATCTCCTTTGACGGTTCCTACGTCAACTACCGACACTTGGCTCTGCTTTGTGACACCATGACGTGCCGCGGCCACTTGATGGCCATCACACGTCACGGCATCAACCGTCAGGACACAGGGCCGCTCATGAAGTGTTCCTTTGAGGAGACGGTGAGTCTCTAGTCTAATTCATCAAACACACCTACTTTATCCTCCATGCCTTTTAATAACCGAACTCCTGTTTTGCTCCTCCAGGTGGATGTGTTGATGGAGGCGTCATCCCATGGTGAGAGCGACCCCATGAAGGGTGTGTCGGAGAACATTATGCTTGGCCAGCTCGCTCCAGCTGGAACAGGGTGTTTTGATCTGCTGTTGGATGCGGAGAAGTGTAAATATGGCATGGAGATCCCCACGAACATACCTGGCATCAGCGTGGCTGGACGTAAGTGGAGATGGATACAATGCAGATTTGAATGTACGGCAGATAAAGTACAAGTGTCATGATATTTATGGTCTCTATCCATCTTATTTGCAGCCACTGGCATGTTCTTTGGCACGGTGCCAAGCCCCATGAGTGGTATGTCACCTGCCATGACCCCGTGGAACACAGGAGCAACACCAGCCTACGGTGCCTGGTCCCCCAGTGTTGGTGAGTGTACACTGAGGTCGCTTTGCTTCTTCATTTTTGTTTCTTTTTTTGTTTCATTCATTAAGTTTTGCCCTTTTTTTTGTTTTGCTTCCAGGAAGCGGCATGACCCCCGGAGCAGCAGGTTTCTCTCCCAGTGCAGCATCAGATGCAAGTGGCTTCTCTCCAGGCTACTCGCCAGCCTGGTCTCCCACTCCTGGGTCTCCAGGATCTCCAGGACCTGCTAGCCCGTACATCCCATCTCCAGGTTAGACACTGCAGAAATCTCTTTTAGTCAGTGAGATAGACCAAACGATTAATTCTTTTCTGCAAATATTTTTGCAGAAAATATTTCAGATACAGTTCAACTAATTTGTATAAATAGGAAATAACAGTGGCCCAACAGTGGATCCCTGAGGCACTCCTCAAGTTTTTCAAACCTTAAAAGTTTTTCTGTTTTTTACACCTTCAGGTGGAGCCATGTCACCCAACTACTCACCCACCTCCCCAGCCTACGAGCCTCGCTCCCCCGGAGGCTACACCCCACAGAGCCCCGGCTATTCCCCAACATCTCCCTCCTACTCCCCCACTTCTCCCTCTTACTCCCCCACCAGCCCCAACTACAGCCCGACATCTCCTTCCTACTCACCCACCTCGCCCAGTTACTCCCCTACTTCTCCCTCCTATTCTCCCACATCTCCATCTTATTCACCAACGTCTCCCTCCTATTCCCCTACCTCCCCGTCTTACTCCCCCACGTCCCCCTCCTACTCTCCCACCTCACCGAGCTACAGCCCGACGTCGCCCAGCTACAGCCCGACGTCGCCCAGCTACTCGCCCACCTCACCTTCATACTCGCCCACCTCACCTTCTTACTCCCCCACCCCCGCCCTACTCCCACCTCCCCGTCCCACTTCACCTCCTTCCTACTCGCCGAGACCAGCCCAAGCTACAGCCCCACATCACCAAACTACCCCCACCTCGCCCAGCTACTCCCCACCTCTCCCTCCTACCCCCTACATCGCCTCTCTTACTCTCCAACCTCCCAACTACAATTCCGACCAGCCCCAACTACTCCCACCTCTCCTCATACTCCCTACCTCCGTCCTACTCACCCTCCAGTCCACGTTACACCCCGCAGTCGCCACCTACACACCGAGTCCTCCTACTCCCCAGCTCCCCTCCTGCCTCCCCCACTTCCCCAAATATACACCCCGACTTCACCCTCCAGCCCAGCCCTCGAGTACACCCCCAATTCTCACCCAAATACTCCCCACTCCGCCAGCATCTCCCAACGTCTGGCACTCGCCGACTCTCCCACCTATTCCCTCGGACGACCAAATACAGCCCCACCTCTCCCACCTACTCCCACCTCCCACTTACACCCCCACCAGTCCCAACACTCCCCACCTCCCTACCTACTCCCAACTTCACCCAAGTACTCCACCTAGCCTCCTAATGCACTCACCAATCTAGTCCTAAAGGTTCCACGTGACAGCCCCACCTCCCGGATACAGCCCCACCTCACCGACCTACAGCCCGGCCATCAGCCCCGACGACAGCGAATGCAGGAGAACAACTGATGAGCCGCTGGCAGAAGGAGGCAGCTGAAGAAACCCTGCCACCTCACGGATTCACACCTGAAGGACAGCACCTTTTAACCAGCTGGAGTGTATGGTGCTTAAAATGCAGAGGGTCCTAGTTGTGATAGTTTTTTCTTTTTAAAGGGGGAAATCTCTCCTTTTGGGGTCGGGGGGTGGGGGCTCTGTTGTACTCCAGTCTTGACCATCTGAGGGCCCCCTTTTACCACAAGAGAAATTGTTAAAAACTATTATGAAAGACTTGAACTGCTTGCTGAAGGAAAAAAGGCTGCCTTTTGAAATAGTTTTTTTTTTTTTTTTTTAATTTTCACATGGGGTGTTGGAGCAAAACTGCAAAATCCTCGGGAGAGGAAGATGTGGTGAACACATAACAGAGAGGAAATGTCCTTTAAACTTTATATAGTGTACTGCATCCAGTTCTCTCAGTCTTGTGGAAAGCTGCAGACATATTGCCAAAAGCCTTTTGAGAAGTGGATTGTATCTCTCACTTAAAGCTCTAAATGAAAATCAAGGTGGTTAGAATTTGTTTACTGCATATTTCACCAAGGTGTATCTTGTTAGACCTTTCGCTGCTTTTGTAAGAAAAATTACACTTGCTGCCAGTTTGGGGCGGCATTTTGTGGATCTAAGATGGAGCTTTAGGTAAACAGATTGTCTAAAGAAGAGAGTTTCCACGAAAGGCCACAGAGAGAACTGGCTTGCAGGGAAAAATAAATTTCACTCTGAACATCATCGACTACATAGGTGTATGTACCTACCGCCCCTTCCCTCTTCCTCCTTCACACCCCAAAGACAAAAACCTTGAAAGATGTCATAAAAACACCCACCAGCATCCTCTTGTTCCTCTACCATTTTGAAGATTTGTGCATCAGAAGAAAAAAAACAAAAACAGAAAACACTTTTCCAGATAATATCTTCTTCCCAGACACTGGGAATTTAAAAGATTTATATATTAAAAAAATACCAGAATGACTATTCTGTCTTCTTTAATTTGAATCTAGGAGGAAAATGGGGCACACGTGGACGAGGCATACTAGTTTGGTGTCGCTGCTTTTGTCATCGTTTGCATGAGTAGCACATGTTAATACATTTTAATCGAGCTTTAGGTTGGAAATTCTTTTTTTTTTTTTTTCCAAATCCTCCCACTTCCTCCGCTAATCTTTGTCCCATTTCTGATAGCTTGACACGCACAGAAATTATTTGGACAATTCAATTTATTTAAGAAAGAAAGTTAACTACTATTCCTAAGTAGAATATGAATAGAGGAAAATTAAGATTTTTTTCTTTTTTTTTTTTTTTTGCTTTTCTCAGTTTGCTTTTGGTGACTTTGTAAACCTGTTTGCAGGAGGCTCATGTTCATATACTGTGATGAAGGGGAGGGATTTAGTGAGTCTTCTTTTAAATTCGCGCCCCCGATCTCCCCGACGGTCTGTTTTTTTTTTTTTTTTTTTTTGCCGTGACGGCGACTTGCTCTTTTCACTTACAGTTGTACAAACGCTGTATGCTTCTCCGCAGGGTCGTGATGTCGCCCAGTTTAAACGAGAAGGGCAAAGTTCAGAGCTCCAGTTCAGTGTTTTCACTTCTCGGGACGCCAGAGGGCAACATTTGTCCTCCTGTTGGCTCTCATAAGCTTTCACAACAGAACAGTTTATTTTTCTTTAAGCAGAGATTGTCCAAAGAAATTTTACACTTTTCGGCTTCTATTTAAACAAACAACTTTACCCACTACATTAGTGTGATCTCGTTTTGAATATGGGTGCTTTTCACATGACTAATTTCCAGTTTGACTCTCTGTTAGGGAACCGTCTGAACGGAAACAGCTTCTTCCTCCCTCCGTTCCATTTGAACGCCTGACGGACTAGCTGGGTCTCTCCTCTTCCCCTTCATCCATAAGTGACCTCTCGCATCTGAAATCAGTGTTTCTTTTTTTTTTTTTCTACCAGTGTATGTACCTGGGGGGGGGGGGGGGGGGGGTACGTTTTTGGGTCTGACTGGGAGTCTTTATCAGATAAAACTCAACCAGTAATCTTTTGGGTTTAAATGATTTGTCAGATTTTTTTTTTTTTGCAAAAACTTTGCTTCCAAGATGATCCTGAATTGAAAGGACTGCATCTTTTTTGGCCTTTTGAGATAAAGCAGGTTTGGTAATTGCACTTAGTAAATATTTCAGTGGACCTAAAGCCCCAGACGTTGTGATATTATTATTATTATTTTTTTGTCCACTACGCTTGCATCTAATCCTGTTGTCTTAACTGTGTGCTGTCCAGTCAATTCAGAGCATCCGAACTCCCAGGTTGTATGAATGTGCGCGCGAGTGATCAGTGGGTGTGCATCCAAGGGCGAGACAGGGTTTCAAACTGAGGAAAGACTTCACATGTCTGGGCAAAAGGAAGGTTTAACTTGAAATTGCCACTGTATAGAAATCAGTTCATTATCTCATTCTCTGTATCTTTGTTCTGTTTGTTTTTTGACTTGGAAAAAAATGAATAAAAGTTTTACTACACGTCTGTCTCCGTCTCTCTCTCTCCCATCTGAGGCAGGACATGAGAGATTTTGTTTTTACTTTAAAAGTATTTAAAGTAAATTTTGCTGATAATGGTTGATTGAACTGTGACCATTTCAAAGCTCTGTTAGTCTAAATGAAAGCTAACGCGCTCCTTCCTCTTGGGGGCGATCTTGTTTTGCTCTTGCAGGACGTTAACTCATCAATCAGGCTAATTAACAGACTGGCACTTCACGGCACATTGACGGCAATTATTATAATCTGTTCACGAGCAGACTTGTTTGCAGACTGCAGCGATGTTTGCAGCCTATGATCGCACACTTTCACATGTCATTCTCCATCCAAAAACGGCACGCGGAGGTGGAGCTGCCATCTCTCCTCTCCAGCAGGAAGCAAACCAACATCTCTGGTGCTGCCTTCACAGGCCACCAGATGGAGAGAGGGCTCTCCCATGGGAGCCTGATGTGGACTCAGGCAAGGTTTGGATGTATTTGTTTCCCCAGAAGAGCCACTCAGAGTATCACACAGTGTAAGACTATTTTCTCAGGTAACACTACAGGCAAAAACATTTGTCATGCCCTGGTTAATTTTAAGATTTTCCTTTCATAACACATCTTCTTTTGGACATGTGGAAAGAAAATGCCCAAAATAAACATTTAGGTGTTTATTTTACTTCACTTTGTCTATTTATGTCTCTAGATTTAACCAAAAGAAAAGCATTAACAGTTCAGGACACTTGAAGTACAAAAATAATAATTTCTTTTAAAATATGTGATCACCTGGGGAAGTTACGTGGTGATATCTTTAAGTTAAATGTTATAAAATGAGTTTTATAACACATAGCAGTTTTCTCATCATCTGTTTTCTCTCTCTGACATTGAGTTATAAAATCTCCACTTCATTATATTTATCTTCCAGATTTATTCCTATCTACAGTATATTTTGAAGGTTTTCACAGAGGAGAGGAGAGTGTGCATATATCATCCATAACCTTATTTATGTAACATTTTATTCCTTAAAACGTGTCAACATGTGGCTGTTGGCAGCATTTTCTGATAAAATGAGAACTCTAATATGTCAGCAAAATAAAATGCAAATCAACACATTTTTAATGAGATAATGGATCATTTGCATGTTTAAACATAACATTTCAGAGAGGTTGTAATACAAAAAAAATAATTGTCTCAATGGAAGCAGTCATCTGGGGAGGTTTCGTGGTGATATCTGTTAGTTAACTTGTTTTTCCTATTCACCTGTAGTGTTTCACACTGTGCGACTGTATCGTGTGTGTATTGGACTTTTTCACAAAATCCTACGTGACAAACAGTGTGAGTCATTGGGTTTGTGAGTTTGATATGATAATAATAATAACTGATTCACCAAAGGGGGTAAAGGGTTAAATGAAGTTTTAATATCACGGTGCATGGTCTGTCCTTCACAGCTGCCTCTGTGAAACTGAATAAGATCAAAATCTGTTGTTGCATGAATATTGATTTGATTTATAAAAGTTTGCAGATTTTCCTGTTTATATTTTATATTTTTGTGCCTAACAGAGACAATCCAGTGAAATCCAGTTGATTCAGTGGTACTTTTAAGTCCTTAACATTTACATCTTTAACTCAGTCAATTTAAAAAACAGAAGCTTCAGGACAGTTGAACTGAAGTTAACACGATGATACCAGGTTTGCTCAGATTAACATGATTCATGACAAGTTGGTGTCGACCTCTTGTTTGCTCACTGTGGAGGTTTGGGATCTGTGGAAATGATGAATCACAGGGTTTCTGTCACATGATGGCCGCATAACGACTGGGCCACACCGTGCCTCCTTCACGCATGGGCGTGTTTGACTGGGGGAATCCATGTATGTCTACTAACTGTTTGGGTCGGTTGCTGTAGTGACGTTTGCCGGCTGTGGAGACTGTGACATTGAGTCACTCGCGAGAAGGCAGTTATTAGACGGCTAATGTGCAAGACACTAGAAAGCCAGGGAGGAGGAAGTACCTTGTACTACAGTGTAAGATCTATATACTCACACTTGGACTGCTGTCTGCTTGTGAAACATTGTAAAACTGTTGAGCAAAATTAATGAATGGCACACAGCATTTTGTGTGACATCCTTAAATAGACAAAGTCAAAGTAAACTGAAGTAAAAGTACTTATTTTGCAGTAAAATGTCCCCTGTGACATTATGAGACTGTTAATGCTGCTGCATACATAGCATAAAAAGTTAATTAGTTTAGGCCGGTGGTTCCCAACATAAGGGACAGGCTCCTCCAAAGTAACTAGTAACTGCAGATACATGTAGTGGAGTAAAAAGTAAAACATTTCCCTGAAATGTAGGAGAGTAGATGTAGGGGGGGGGGGGCTTCATGAGTGAACATTGTTTTGTAATTTTCTTGTGTTTCTTGACAGCTTTACAACTCTTACACTAATTGTGTCAAGTAGAGTTAGTTTGCATTTGAATTCACGCTCCACTTCATGCCTCAGGTCCTGATTGAATCACATTTCCGCACTTTTTGCTTCTTTTGTTGTTGAGTCAGAGGGCTGGGCTAAGACTGCCGGAGAAAAGAGGCAGGAAATATTTCATGTGTGTGTGTGTGTGCAAGAGAGGGAAAGAATTTGTGTATTTAAAGACGTGTTTGTCCTTGCGTGACTGCTTTCCTCTCCGCTCTCTGCTCAGACGTGTTGTGTCCCACCGCTAACTCGCTCTCCAAGGTAAGTCTGAACTTTTATTTGCACATTTTGCAGCACGTCCTCAGAGTTAAGTTACTTTTGTTACTTTGTCTTCATTTTTTTGTTCACTCTTTTTCCTCCCACACTCTTCTTTCCCTGTTTGCTCATCACATTCCTCCTCCTGAAATCAGCTGAGGAATCTCATAACGGGACAATGGACATCCTGTTTCTGCCTCTCATAAAGTCTCTCTTGACATCTTTCCATTCAAACTCTGCGCTTTATTCTTTTTCTGCGAGGAGAAAAAAAACACACCTTTAATTTCATTTCCCACTCTGTCCCCTGTCTCACTTACCTTCCTACACATCACCCTGGTCTTATTCGCAGCTGTTTCACAACTTCCTTAAAGTCTTAAAGGGTGGGGTGTAAAGTCAGGGTGTGGTGTTAAAGAGGCAACAGCCTCAGATCTTGTGTAAGTCTGAATAGGTTAAAAACACATTTTTCCTGCAGCTGAAAAAGTGTCATTTAACATTCATTTCCTCTTTGTTCTCCGGGCCCTCTCATTTTCTCCCCGTCTGCTTCACTCTGTCTTGATTTCAGTTTCCTAATCTCATAAATATAGGCCGCACACAGCCATACAAACACACGCCGTTGCTCTCAGATCTCTCCACGCCTGCTGCTCTGTCCGCCTGCATATTGTCTGCTCTCATATTTCTGTCTGGTTGTCAACGCGTGAATGACTGATTGAGTCAGTGACCCCTGTTAGCCTATCTGTGACCTTGTGTTCTCCATCTAAACTCCTCTGTCCACTCTGTCTCTCTCTCTTTCCATCTCCACGTTTCCTCCATCTAACCAGACACCACTGACCGCTCCAGTAGCCGAGGCCGAAATTTCAATCTGTTAATGTTTTCTCTTTGGTAACTTTATCAAGACTCGCTTATGAATTCGTCATTTGTTTTCTTTCATTGTTTCCCCGGATGATTGCTTTCCGCAGGCGGCAGCAGCTCAGTTTGTGGGGACTTCCTCGATACCGGCGCTCCCTCACTCTCATCCACTGTTCATGTCGCTTGACCACAGCTCATTCTCTCCCCCTTTTTCTCTCTCATAAACCATCAAACACAACCTAAAGGAAACTGTTTGTGTACATGAAATAAACTAAGCCAGAACACAACATGTAGAATTTCATAGTTGAGTCCATGAACTCCACCCTCTGGCTCCAACTCCAACTCCAGCGTGACGTTGGGTTGTGTTTTGTGTTGGATCTGGCTCATTTTCAGGTCACTGCATTTTTTTTTTCCGGGCACCCCTGCGGCATGAAGAAACCTGCTTTTTTTATTTATTTTTTTGCTGCAGCATCATATTTGATCTATGAGCACTGTGTGTTTGTGTGTTTGTGTGTGAATTTTTTAGATAGGATTATAGAGATTAATGAGATTTAAATCACGGCTTTTAAAAGATTAAATCCAGCTCATACGGCAAAATATTGGCTCAGTGGCAGACAATAATAACAGAAGATGTTTCTGAAGCTATACTGCTGTACTTTCTGTTAATTTGCTAATAGGCCAATCATTTTAGGAGCAGGGCTGAAGAAGAGCCCCCAAATTGAGGGCGTGTCCATAAATTACCTACAAAGTGTATTTTATAGGCTCCGTTGTGTCGATTTGTCATGTTTGTTTCACTGAAATCTTGTCTTGTCTTGCCTGTCTGTGCGGAAAGTGAACAGGACTTCTACTTCTTGAATTCACAACTCCTTTGTGAAGTGTTATTTTCTCTCGGGGTCATAAATTAACAAGGGAAACTGGTGACACGGGGCTGATGGACAAGGGCGAGGGGTGTCACTTCCGCCCTGAGCATGTTGCTATAATTCTTACCTACAATCCCTGCTTGCTTGGAGCTTCATCTCAAGTCTGTCGGCCTTTGCGTAGAAGGAGGGTATGCAGGGACAGAGTAAAGGAGGATGAGGAGGAGGACTAGAAAGATGGAGGAGCCAGCAGTTTGCTCTTCCAGTAATTATCCACTTGGTGTTTAGCTTTAGCCAGGAACCAGGAACCCGACTCTACTACCCCCCCACACGGCGTCCTATCCACAGGCCGCAGGTAGGCTTTCATCACACCGGCTCCAGTTACCTCCCACATATAAGCTAACCAGGCCAGGTGAGCACAAACACTCCTCCTCGCCAGACTTCTCGATCCCTTACAACCTCACACACACACACACACACACAAACATAAACACACACACATACACACACTCCAGTGGACACGCAGAATGGAGTCGGAGTCAGAAAGCATGCCGGAGGTACCAGAAGAGATCATACAGTTAAGTGGATCGGGCCTTTTTCTCTGCCTCCTTATTTACTCTTGGAGTGGCTGTCCAAGCATTGTAACTTTAACCGGGGGGCCCCTGCGTGAGCTGCCTCAGGCCCTTTCTCTTTCTCCCCGCTCCCTACCTCCTCTACCATTTTCTACCATCATCTGCTGCATTGGATGACCGTCTCTATCTTTGGCTTGTCTTGTCTGTAAACCGCATCGGGGTATCGATCGCAGAGACATCAGATAGCGCAACTGTCTTTTAAACTGAAAACCCCCAGAGAAACGGAAATGGTTAAAACTGCTGCTGACATCCTGTTTGACTTACCACATTGCTGACGATTAGCTCAACTTTTTCTGCTGCCTAATGAGAGATTTCTAACAGATAACACAGCAGAGCCCGGGGGCAGTGTCCTCAGTTTACTCCAACCACTGTAATCATGCTAATTGTTTGTTTTGCAGTCCTCTTTATCAGTTACAGTCGCTCCTTGGCATCGAAAACATAGACTTATATGATGACACTTTTGTGACAGTGCAGTAAATGCCCCGCCCGTATTATATCGATGTTGATTTTAACACCATGATATTTATATGGATGTGTAATGCTCACGTAGCTGCCATAAAGCTGCAGGGCTTTTTCTTATCAAAACAGAGGAAAAGCTTTTTCATGTAGCTGCGATGTCGGTTTGATAAAGTTTCAAACGCTGGAAAATGTTTTGATTATCTGATCTCTGAAGCACGAAACCGAAACTTTTATATATTGTGTCAGATATTTTATAACAAATATATTTTATAAAAGTGTTCTTCAATCATCTGGTGCTGAAAAATTAAATTAAAAAAAAATGTTAATACAAATTTAAAATGAAACAAAAAAAAAAAAATCCACTCAATGGACACTTACTTGGATTTGCTGGTGCTTTCAACTATATGGTCTTCCTCGGTTGCGAGAAATAACTTAATCAATCACATGACCTAAAAGTTATCAAACAACTGACTAACTCCAGCTGCAGTCTGTCACGTTACCTAAGTCACATGATGGACTGCGTTATTTCTATCTGCTGAGGAAGACCATGTTTGAAAGCTGAAAGCTCTTAAAGTGAAGTTATAGGGGAATTTTGTGTATGAAATCTCATTCTTGATCTTGAACAGTACTCTCAAACTCAACAACAACTCACGGTCAGCCTTATTTTTCTAGTGCTTTCAGCTACATCTCATGTTCTTCATCAGTTTGATGCAGCTCAATTCATCAAGTCACCGAACAGCTGAGCATATTCCAGTTCGTTACATAACTTTGGTCAAACCTGATTCCAACCTGACTGGTTGAAAGCTCATAACTCAGATTTTATTTGTCTTTTTTTTTTAAGCAAACATGTCAAACAGTCTCCGGTTGACACCTGTTACATGTGCGCTTTTGCTAACTTTGTTTCACTGTGAATTGAATATTTAGTGTTTGGTGTTTGTCACTTTGGGTTCTGGGAAATTTTGTTGTAACATTGTGACATTGTAACTATTTTCTTACATTTTGTGAATGAATCCTTTAAATCAAAAATAATAATATTTAGATTAATAAATATTGCAGGCCCTACGACAAGCTGCCAGTTTATTAAGGACACTTATCTTAAACTAACGCAGAGTATAAATACCTCAATAAATACCTCAGAGAGGTTGTAAAATTCACTTAATGGATGACTGATTTGGACGCTGCAATGTTTTGCAAGGCGATTTAATATTTTGTCCACACATTTGCATCACTCAGGCCAAACTTTTGTTTTTTTGTTTGTTCTTGGTAGCAGCTGATTATATGTAGCAAACTAAAGAGGGATTGTTTCTCTCTCTACAAACCTCACTTTCTCTCTGTCATGTAAAATATAGCACAGCGAGATGAGAGAAGACAGGAAGAGACAGAGGTGTGGTTGGGTGAGACTGGGACTTATTACTGAAGCGCTGATGTATATTAATGTCCAAAACCGCTGAGGTTTTTTCTTCTTACTGTGTGACAGGGTGGAGAAAGCCGTGAGACAGACAGAAGTCTTCTCAAGCAGACATACCTGGCTTCTTTCTTTCTGTGACATGATCTAGCTTGCATATAGCCACACCTGGTTTTGTGTGTGTGTGTGTGTGTGTGTGTGTGTGCTTGGTGTCGGTTGAATAAATGTGATGTAATGTAACCCATGGATGTCAGGCAAGCAACACAATCCTTCATTTTGCGTTAAGTCTAAGTGTAATGGCGCTCATCACATCGACCACATCCTCCGCTCTGATGTCCTTAAAGAGATTGCGGTTTGGAGGCGGCTGTCTTAAGTTCTTGTCTTTGCAGTTCAACACGCTCTCCTCGACATGCGTCCTCTTTTTTTTCCAGAGAATATTTCGTAAATATTTCAGTAAGAAAGTCTAAAAACATACACCAGTCTTCTGACTGTGGTTGGTACTTCCTTTATGTGTCAGTACCTGCTTCTCCTTACTCCAACCAAAACCGAACATTCACATGTGTTTACACTTCCTGTTTCAGCCAACATCTTCCCCTTCTTTGGGAGAATATTTGTCTCCCAAGTATGACTAAGTAGTGCCATTTGACTGTCATCCATTGCCCCCACTTTTCTCTGCAAAGTTCGTCCATAACTTTTTCTTACGGGTCTTTTTTTCTCTGGTTTCTCCTTGCAGTATGCTCCCCTTCCAGGCGGCACCAGGTCAGTTTGGTCCAGAGGTCCGGGAGCCGGGCCTCCGAGTGTGGAGGGTGGAGAAGATGAAGGCCGTGCTGCTGGATCCCTCCATGGTGGGAGCCTTCTACAACGGGGACTCCTACCTGGTGCTGGAGAACCGTGGCGAATCGGGAGCCGACCTCCACATGTGGATAGGTGAGAGACTGGAGAAAGGGTTAGGCTGTTTATGCATCATCATGTCTAACTGCTTTCAGGTCAAACTGAGAGTGAACCAGTCAAATTAAACGAATCACAGAAGCAAGGGAACACACAATAGGGTTATGTAGCATGCAGCGATGCAACCTGACTCGAGACCAAAGCTCTTTGTACAAAATCAATCGTTACGGACAGCTCGCTGCTATTTAATCAAGGCAGCTTCATTTATTAATTAAAGAAAAAGAAAGACGAATACTATTTCTTCAGAGCAAGATGAAGAAGAAGAAAAGAGGATATTTCCAGAGCTATGAATTGCCGCCCATAACAGTGTTTTTCTGTTAGCGGCCAAGCTGATCAGAGCTCAGCAGGCAGGATCAGCAAAAAATGAAAATGGCAACAACTGTAGATAAGCTGATTGATGACTGACGCAGCAGTACAGCTTGTTGTAAGTTGACACCAACAACAGTATAAAAGAATGGACCCCTAGGTTTCCAAAGTGCTGTTTTGAAGCTGAAAAATGTGGCACTAACTGCCGCCGTGTTGGATGTACTGCTCCTTCCTCCCCCCGATCAAGCTAAAAATAGGCGAGACCAAGGCCTTGAAGGAATTAAAGTTTTTAGCACTTCTGCTTTGCCTTCATTTGCCGCTTGTTCGTACATACAGAAGTCTGCGCTTTTCTTCAGTCAGCATGAAAAATGTTTCATGTTCATCCCTGTCGACCAAAACAGACGTCAGCAGGATGGATATGTCACTTCGTTTGGGCAAAACACAACGTATAAACAAATAAAATTAAAAAATGTCTGACACAAACATGATTTCAGACCTGGGAAATAACAATTTAGTTTAAACTATCAGGCCCAGTTTCTGCACAATAAAGTCAAATTATTCAAATTTAACAATACGCAGGAGTTAAAAGACATACAACTTGGCACATGTACGCTATGCAATGCAACATACTACTACTTATATCCTGGAAATTTTCAAGTTAAGACGTAACCATTGTCCGCTGCTCACTGCACACCTTATCGTGGCTCTGTGCTGCGGCTGAAAAGCTAATAACCTTCCTGCTAATGGTGATGACACATGAGACACAGCGCTGACCTGCTGCATCACAGTATGAGCGGAGAGAGAGCGAGAGGCTGGATGAAGAGGGATGATGAGAGGGAAAGAAGTCCTCGGGGGAAACTGGGATGTTTTTTGAGCGGGGGTCCATTAAAAATGCAGGAGGACTGTTACAGTACTCAAATGTGGCTGTTGTTTCCAGCATGTATCCGGTGCTTAGGTAACACTAAGCTGATTGTCACAGCTTGGAGAGGGCTCTCTGTGCTCAAGCATGCGTCGCTCTGAAGCCCTCCTCCTCTCCCTCCTCCTCGTGTTTACAATTGATGACCCCTGTGTTGTCTTTGTGCGTCCGCGGGCCGACACACTGTTTGCTTCTCTTCTCTTTGGCCCCGTGACCCATCACCTCTGTCAGCGGCTCTTTTGTGCTTCATATTGTGACATCTTGACCTCTCTGACCTCACATATCTTCTCTCACTTGTACTGCACTTCTGTTTTCTTTCTCTTTGCTGACTTACGATTGTTTTGCACAACAAAATCATCCACCAAGTCCACCTTCCGGTGTGTTAAAGTTTGTTAAAACTCCTTTTATTAGTTGCATGGCTTAGTAATGAGAAAATTAACATCTTTATCAGGGATCAAAGTAGGAGAAAATATTTTGGTTTGGCCTTTTTGTACATGCAGTGTCTTAACCGAGTGTTTCCCGTTGCAATAAGTTTAAATATCCACAAAGTTTTCCACTGAAGGAGTTTTGAACTTTAAAATCGTATAATCCTTTCTCTCCTTTGTAGGTGAGAAGTCGTCTGGAGATGAGCGGGTGGCGTGTGCCATGCTGGCCACCCAGCTGGACAACTTCCTGGGCGGTGACCCCGTTCAGCACAGGCAGGTTCAGGGCAACGAGTCCCCAGAGTTCATGGCTCTCTTCCCCAGAGGAGTCAGCTACAAGGTGAGGAAAGATCAGACCTGATTCTGGATGCCTCAGCATGCACGGTTTCATTTCAGTAATGCTTTATTTTATGGGTTTGTAATTTCTTAATAATTTACTAGAAAGCATCGCAAGAGAGAATGATGTAATTTGGTACTAATTATAGATAACACAGGAGTTAAGCTTCTTAATGTGAAGTAAAGCAGAAAAGAAACACAATGAAAATTTAAAAAGACAAAATAAAGAGTATAAAAACAGTAAAATAGAATAAAAATGTATTATTAGCACATTTTTGCACATTAATGGACCTATAGGAATTACTTAAAATTTTAAAAAATGATGTGTACCAATTGAACAAATAAAAGTGACATTAAAGGTTTTCATGCAACAGCATGATTTTACAAAACTTAAAAAATTTCACTCATGTTTTCACTCATAAATCAGAAACTGTATTGCCTTTGACATATTTATTTTTAACGTGCTTGTGTTTTTTATTGCTGTATAAATCCCTGTTATCATTTTACTGCTCCGTGGATATAACGGCCTCTGTGCCAAAGTCTAGTCATGTCACATTGTGCACAGACGCTGGAAATCTTAAAGCTGAAAGACCTCAGTGACATTTCCCAGCATAAAAACATAAAAACAAACAAAAAAAAGCCTTTAAATCAGTATCTCGCTCCTCTTGCAGGAGGGTGGTGTAGAGTCGGGCTTCAGGAGGTCTCAGGGCTCCGGGACGGTGCACAGGTTGTACCAGATCAAAGGGAAACGCAACATCCGTGCCAAGGAGGTGGAGCTGTCCTGGAGCAGTTTCAACAAAGGGGACTGCTTCATCCTAGACCTTGGAGAGGTGAGGACTCAAACTGTAAATCCACAGAGAGGAAAACAAACACTCAGAAATCTTTCATCTTTCATAATTTAGTTATTATGTCCTCTAAAGTAATGCAGGTAGTTGAATAATTGGGTAGCAGCATCTCTATATACTGTAAGATTTGACTTTACTGAGAAAAAACAAACAAAAACAAAGAATTTGATAAAGAAGTCTCATTTGTGTTGCCTGCCAAAAATGATGTATGTTGTGACTTTTTGGCCCATCTGAAACTGCAAATTACATGAGTCGAATATGATTAAAGCAACTCACATTGTTTCTTTGCCCCTCCAGATCATTGTGTCATGGATCGGGTCGCAGGCCAACATCTTTGAGAAGCAGAAGGTGCGTGAGATCGCCTCACTGATTCGTGACACGGACAGACACGGTAAAGCACGGATCGTAGACACCAACGAAGGGGAGGAGCCAGAGGAGATGCTCAAGGTAAATTCACGTGTGTTTCTTTGCAAGTGAGACTATTTTTTTAAGAAGATATTAAGACTAAGAGAAAATAATTTTGTACTTTGCAAGTAAAGTACAAAGAACAAAGCAAATTACACAAACTAGATAAGATATAACATTAGTGAGATTTAGAGGTGCTGGTATGAAGATTTTGTTACCTTAGGACAGAGGTAGGCTAACCATTTCCACTGTCTCCAGTTTTTATGCTAAGCTTTTATGCTAAGCAAGGCTAAGCTAAGCTAACCGTCTTAAGGGAGTTTAGTTGCATAATTTTGCAAACATATGCATGAGAGGTATCAATCTTCTCAGCTAAATCTCAGCAAAAAGCAAGAGTATTCCCCAAAGATGTCCAAGGTCAACACATGCTACCAAACATTTAAAATCAATCTAAAGAAATCATGAAGAAACATCTTTTTTTTTTTGTAGTATTTCTGGTCTTTGAGCTTCCTATTATGTTTGCTGAACAGGTCCTGGGAAAGATGCCAGAGCTGGCAGAGAGCACGCCAGAAGAGGACAGCAAAGCAGACGCTTCCAACTCTGCCTCCCTCTACAAGGTAACTTCATCTGCAGAGCTTTAAAAAGTGATATATCAACCCACCATACACATCTGCTTTAATGAAGGAAGGGTTAAAACTGTGTGCATTTACCCCACAGGTGTCTGATGCGACGGGTTCAATGACGATAACCAACGTGGCGGAGAAGAGCCCGTTTGGCAAGGAGCTGCTGGTTCGTGACGACTGCTTCATCCTGGATAACGGCGCCAATGGAAAGATCTTCGTCTGGAAAGGTGAGGAAATAGTACTTGACCCTGAAAACTTGTGCCGGCCTGAAATACAAAACCGAGGAAAGTGATAGTTGTTACATGCCTGGACATGATATTCGGTATCTAATCGGATCAAATTTTAATGAACAGTGTGAAAAATAATGGTTGAATGTTTTCACGCGGAGGTGAGTCTCAGGACTCACCAAGACACAACAGCCCCACAACTCAATTCAATACTCATTACATGCATGCGCATTACATGTTTAGACTTTTTGGTCTGACAACTGTCAAAGACTGGCCTATTTTTATTTTATTTCCTGGTAAAGACTTAAACAAAACCTCTTAAATCTCAAACTAAACTGTGAACAACAATTTTCCAGTATTAGGGAAACTAGCAATATGCTACATCTTATAATCTTACAAGTTATAATGTCATTCATTTATCCAGGTAACGGAGCAAATGCGGAGGAGAAGCGGATGGCCCTACAGATGGCGGATAACTTCATCGACCAAATGAAGTACCCCAGGATGAAAACACAGGTATTGCTCATAAAGTATAAAACGTCAAGTTAAATATTATTAATTTGAAGTCACCCTCTCTGCAGCCTTGACAGCAGTTACAGGTGTGGATTTCACCTCAAGCATATTTATTGTAACATCTTTGTCAGATTTACTGTTTGTACATATAGTAAGCAGTAAAAGTTTATGTGTTTTGCCCTGCAGGTGGAGATTCTGCCACAGGGGAAGGAGACCATCATCTTCAAGCAGTTTTTCAAGAACTGGAACTAAACATTTCATGGGAACATTTGACAAATCCTGCACTCAAGAAGAAGCTCTGCATCTGAAAAAAACAGACAGCGTCTTTTTCATTTTTTTTTATATGCATTTACTTGGATGTACATATTTGTAAGGTACCGTGCTGACAGTGTACGCTGTAGCATGTTTTGGACATGGTAGAATCAGAGATGTGATGCCACTTTTATATATGCAAGTTCCTTCTGGTGGGATTATGAGGATGCGAAGAGATATAAAAAAGAAATTTAGCTCAGTTAGTTTGGATTTTTTTTTTACATTGGTTCTAGTGTCACAAATTTGCCTGCATTTGAGAAATAAACCCTGAAACTGCTACTTGTAGAGGAAGTGGTTTCATTTCTTTTTTTCCTGGCAGCTCATGTTGCCAAGGTGCTTCAAGTTTACTTTGAAATGTGTGACATGACAACATTTTGTTTATATAATGTTTAAACTATGCCCTCTGTGTTGGCATAGCTGCAGGAGTATTATCTACACACAATAATCTCGTATGATAATGCCTAACAGTCAAGGTCTGCTGTTGGCAGCGGTGAATGCAACTCTATTCAATTAAAAAAAAACTTTATTATGAAGGTTAGATGTTGTTTAATCAAGAGACTCAAGGTACCTGTGTAGTGCTTCCATGTTATACTTCAATTCAGTTCAATTTTATTTATATAGTGCCAAATCATAACAGAAGTTATCTCATGACACTTTACATATAGAGCAGGTCTAGACTGTACTCTTCTCACAATAAGTAAGCACTTGGCAACAGTCCTTGATGCTTGTTTTATGTTAAAGGTGTTAAAAGATATCTCCTGATCAATGATAACTCCAAGATTCTTTAGGGTGGAGCTGAATTATATCGTTAGATAAAGAGTTTCAGAGGTGTTTTGGAGTATATTGATCGATAAATATAATTCAGTATCATCGGCATAACAATGAAAGTTAAGGGAGTGATTCCTGATTATGCTGCCTAAAAGAAGCATATATAAAGTTTATAGAAATGGTCCAAGCACAGAGCCTTGTGGAAATCCATGAATTATTATATGCAAAGAGAAATTTCAATTTCTTTTTCATTTTTCATTAAAAACATGTAAAGTTTATAAAACATGATGCATTGTCATAGAAGAGTGCATAAAGTAGATAGAACTCCACCTCGACCAGCTACAACAGTAAAATGCTCCTTACATATTAATCATCAGTCACAATAATACCATAATAACATATAGATTAAATATTTTGCACACAGTACTTGTACTTATGATACTCTTAATACATCTTGCTGTAAGTAAAGGATCTAAATACTTCTTCAACCACTGACACTAACTTCAGTTGCACGTTTATTATTACACATATTTTTAATCAGTTTATATTTATAATGTAATGTTTTTATTGCATTACTCAATTCATTTCCTTGTAACCTGTTGATTTTATCTGTGTCTATAATCTGATTTTGACTTCGCGCCTCATCACATCCTAAGAAGTCTAAATTTGAGACTACATAGTAAACTAAGATAAGATAAGATAAGTAAACTAACTATATATTTTTTTAACATTTTAAGGAAAGTTAGAACAGGAAAACAGTGACAAATAAAGAAACACATGCACAAAATAACACATCTACTCCAGCTTGAAGAACAGCGGTTCGTTGGTTACACTCGAGTAGTTAAATGATATGACACTGGTTTTGTTTTCAGTCAACTTCCTTTTTCCTTTTTACACAAATATCTGAAGTAATTCAGGGTCTACACTCTTGCTCATGGATCCTTCAGCCTCTAAGATGACGATAACCTCATGATGATATGGGATCAAATTCAGTTCAGGTTCAATGATACCAGTGAAATAATAATAATAATAATAATATATTTTTGTAGTTTTTGATGACTCTTTCATTTATTTATTTTAAATCAAAACTTAAAACATTTGTTTGATAAATTTGAACTCTGTAACTGCACTGAATGCTTTTATTCCATTCAGTTTTAGTTTATTTTGCGTCTTGTATTTTATCGTATGTGCCTTTTTTTTAATCTTGGCTCAGTGCCTTTTTATGACTACAGTATATAACTGCCTCGTTACAGCTGCACATGCATCCTCTTATACTCTAACAGGCTTAAACATTCACGTTACTGCTGCTGCTTTAATGTCGTTTCCAGTGATGTATTCATGACCTATTAGTCTAATGAGTGCATGAGTCAGGAGGGCAGGGTGATGACGACACCTGTGGGATAACACCATGATGTAATGTGCGTTTCTTTGACGTTTCTTCCTGCAACAAACCAGGAAATAAAGGAGTTTCATTTTATTGCATGCTACTCTCGGTGTATGAGCGTATTAACAGGGGTTTCTGCTTTATTTTATTTGACCTTTGTGAGCCTGGTTCATCTCTATTATCTATTATATTATCACAGACAGAAGAGAGAAAAATGAATTACATTTTGTTACACGTTATAAAAGATTCTGATTAAACCTTTATGCTTTTATTTTACCTCTGAACAATATCAGTGAGAAAGTCCGTCCAGCTAACGTTCAGATTGGACAAACTCCAGATCTGTTTTATGGCTGGAGAGAAGATAAAACTGTTTCCAGTAAAAATAACAGTAACCATCAGCAGTATCATTATTATTATGTGAGTCAATGAAAAAATACTGTTGTTTTTGGCTTTGAAATTTCCATAAATATATGACATGAACATTGCAAATGTTGTTCATAGATCAAGTTTAGACCAAAAGTTCTCTTTTTATTGTATTTTGAACCTTTTAATGCAGTTTTAAGTGTTACACAGTAATGGACGTCTATTGTAAGTTAACCTATTGTAAAGACCCTCACTCTGCCTGTTATCTCTCAGCTACCACATTTGCTTATGTACACTATATAAACGTACATAAACTGTAACAAGCATACATAGCAACACCACAGAAAAATCAGTGGATGTGCGTCACTCAGAGTTTATGGCCGTTGTAATTTTTTAATAAAAATCATGCCCTGCTGCTCTTATGGTAAACGTGCCAGCTGCTACCAGGAAGTCGAGAATGATTTTGTGCCAGGCGGTTCTGCAGAAAGTTTTCCCTGTCATCGCAGAGGCCATAAAAAAAGTCCAAAGATCACAGAGACAGGAACAAAAACGTTGATCAGTGAGCTGCTTCTGTCCAGTCTTCCCCACCAGCGGAGCTGCACCACCTCTCCCTCAGACTACAGGTACGACATAAGGAATTAGATTTTTACACTTTTATTTGTTATATAATTATTTATTTTAGAATAATTACTTGCACTGTAGGTATAAATGTTTGGTTATTATGGTGAATATTTAACACCTATTATTATTATTAGTAGTAGTACTAGTGTTTTAGTAATGCTTTGGATTGTATCTACTTCTATTTTGTTTTCTATTTTCTTGATATACATAAAACATGTAGGTTAAACTAACTAACAATACAAATAAATTGTAAATACATTAGTTCAAATTAGCTTCAAGGAATAACCCACTAATATAATTATTAATAGAAGCAGTAGTAGAGTCTATTTCTCTTAATTATAAGCACCAAGAATATATTTTCATAATATTACTCACACCTTAACCTATAATGGAGTATTTGTATACCACCGTATTGCTACTTTTACTCTTCTACCAAGTATTTAATGTTTTTTTATGTGTCCTCTGCTCCACAGCAGTGAGGACGCCACCATGAAGGAGATGAAGAGTATCCTGAAGCTTAAGAAAAGTAAGGTTGCCATGCCTGCTATATGTTTGATAACTTAAAACATTTGCTCAGTGTGGATGGATAATGTGTAGCTTACATTTTATCGGAGAATACTGATCCTGACACCATCAGAAATCAGCTGTGTGAACTCATGCTGACTGAGATTAAAAAGACACTGTTTAATCTTGCATTTGTCCCCTCTGCAGAGGCGAGTTCACAGCCGAAGACGGAGGAAAGCAGCAACACCCAGAGCAACAAGGACGTAAGCTGGAGACAGCCTGAGGAGGACTCCCCGAAGATGCCTGAGGACGTAAGCTGGAGACAGCCTGAGGAGGACCTACCAAGCTCGGTCACCAACAGCCTCAACGAACAATCACAGGTACATGAAGCGTCCTTGATTTTGTTCAAATTTCAGTGTTTATCACCGGCTTCTGTTTTGTTTTACCTTGAGGTTTGGGTCATTTTTAAAACCTGTGTGAATTTCCTGTTTGTCCAAAGATTGAAGAGAATAAGAAAGGAACAACACTGACCACCGCTCCCTCAGGCTGCAGGTACGACATAATGAACTCAACATAGGTTATATATAATATACTGCATATGTCTATGTTACAGGTCTGTGTGATTTAACATTTCATGTTTTTCATGTGTTCAGCGAGAACTCCACCAAAGAGAAGAAGAGCATCCTGAAGCCTAAGAAAAGTAAGGCTGCCATGTTATCAGTGCCGTAGTGTGGAAGGATAACATGTAGCTTACATGTAATCATCACACTGTTTAATCTCGAATTTGTCCCCGCCGCAGAGGTGACTTTACAGCCGCAGATGGAGGACAGCAGCACCACCGAGGACAGAAGCTGGAGACAACCGGAGGAGGACTACACATCACAGGTACATGAAGCATCCTTGATTTTGTTCATATTTCAGTGTTTATCACTGACTCCAGTTTTGTTTTACCTTGAGGTTTGGGTCATTTTTAAACCTGTGTGAATTTCTTGTTTGTCCAAAGATTGAAGAGAATGAGAACGGAACGTTGAACGCCGCTCCCTCAGACTGCAGGTACAACATAATAAATCCACATAGGTTATATATAATATACTATATATGTGCAAACATATTTGATTATTTTAACATGTCTTTACACTTTTTTAGAATACAAATTTATGTCTATTTTGAATATTTTACACTTGATATACTTAAAATATGTAGGTTAAACCAGGATATTTTTACTTTTGATATCTAAAATACATTTTGATAATATTACTGACACTTTTACTTGGTTTCACTGCAAGATTTTTACCTGTAATGAAATATTTTTATATTGCTGTATTGTTATTTTTACTCCTTCCACCAAACATTTCATGTCTTCCATGTATTTTCTGCTCCACAGCAGTGAGAAACCCAACTTAAAGAAAAGTATCCTGAAGCCTCGTAAAAGTAAGGTTGCCATGTCGTCAATGCCACATTTCTGCTATATGTTCATAACGTTTGCTCAGTGAGGAAGGATAATGCGTAGCTTTCATTTAATCAGAGGATACTGACACCCTTCAAGCCACTCTGAAAGGCTCTGGAAGCATTAAATACTATATTATGTTGTACTTTCTGCTGGGTGAAATCAGCTGTGTGAACTAACATTGTTTAATCTTTAATTTGTCTGCTGCAGAAGTGAGTATGTTGTTAAAGATGGAGGACAGCAGCACCACCCAGAGCAGCTCTGTCGGGGCCATACGCTGGGACTGGCCTGCAGAGGACTTAGATACTTCCAGCTCGGTCCCCAGTAGACAGGCCAACACCAGCAGCGTCAACAAACAATCACAGGTACTTGAAACATCTTTGATAATTCAGTGTTCGTCACTGACTTCTGTTCTCGAGGTTTTGGGTCATTTTAAACCTGTGTGAATTCCTAAAACAGAAATAAAAACCCGTTGTGTTTTCTGCAGCAGCATTCTCATCAGAACAGTCTGAAGGATCTACGCAGCCTGCAGGAGTGTGTGCAGTTCATCAACAACTGGAAGGAGCAGGTGGACCAGGTCTGCAAGGTAGGAAACTCAAAAATCAATCATGCTGTGTGTGTAATTACTCATTAACAGTCTTTCAGTTCAGAGGGCAGAGAAGAAATAGTGGAAGAAACGGGTGTGTCCCCGATTAATCATAGACAGGGCAACACAATGAATGTTGCTGATGTTAAAGGTTTGCTTGCTCCATTTTTAATCTAATTTCCTGCAATACGGAGGCGACTGTGAGTTGTCTGGAAAACTGGAAATAAAGCAAAGTTTCTATACGATACATTGCCCCCCACCCTTAGATGCAACGCATACAGTTAGCTGAGTTCATGAACTCGGTGAAGCAGTATTTATGAGTATACAGATCTGATAAGCGTTGCTGTGGGAAACAATTACTTTGCTTGTTCATGCAGAGCGACAAGGTTAACTGAGTGGGTGGAAGCTGATACAAATACACGTGTTTATTGACTCTTTCACAGCCCAGTTACATGACCCTGTGGGCTGAGACATGCTGGGTGGGTGTCAACGCCTACCGTGAGACGTGCTATATCAGATTTTTTTTACAAGGGATTCATGACGTCTGTAACCTGGCCCTTCTGACACCTGTAAACTGAAAACTTCCCACATGTAACCTCTTCAACACTTACATGACCTGTATATTACCTGTAGTTGATGGAATATCAGGGCCAGTGTCCAGTTTTCCTGATGCTTTGGCCTCATTTGTCTTCATGTCTTTATATCCAGTTGCCATGGGAGTACGACATTGTCTGACAGTATGTGCTGTTGTGTTTTAGCAGGGTGGTGGTGATCCAAACGAGGGCACCAGTATGAGGGAACCCGAGATTACAGACCGGCGTACTGAGCGCAGTCTTGAGGAGAGCAGGAAACTGATCCTGGAGTGGGCAAACGAACTCCGCCACGTCGACAAGGTAAGCATGTGTGATCGAGTGTTGGGGTGCTTAAAGAATCTATACTGCAACTGTTAATCACAGATCAAAGGTACAAGGTGCTACAGGTGCAAAAAATATCAACCATTTAATTTACTTATTTATTTATTTGTGTCCTTAGTCCCTGAAGGAGACCCCCTGGATTGAGAGTCAAGAACAAGATAATAAAAAATATAAGGATGCCAACGAAGAGGCACAGATGAGGATCATGGAGTGGGCAAAGGAGCTTCAGATGGCGACTGAGGTGAGGATCCATAAATCTAAAACAGAAAGTCCACGAAACACCAAGCAAGTGCAGCTCAGTTAAGAAGAGCCATTTGTCTGTTCAGTTACAGGAGTTCACAGCACATGAAGGAAAATACTTGAGTTTTACTTCCAATGACTGTATGCATTTTGCCGGTGTTGGTGTCATGTTTTCTTGGTGCCAAATCTTGCAGCTGAACAAGCGTTTGTGTTTTGCAGAGTTGCGGCGTGCAGAGTGACGAGCTGGCCAAAGTGTTGCGTCTGCTGGGCTTGAAGAAAAAACGCCTGGGCAACCTTCTGCCTCTGCTGGAGTTCATCACCTGGTCTCTGCTCAAAGAAGACAGCATGGTGAGAAACTGTTCAGTTCTTTAAAAAAACAACAACATTTATTTAACAATATCACAAAAGTCCAGGTGAGTTGTAGAAATTAGAAATGATCAAGAAGAAGTGAAGAAGTGTGCAAAAGAATGGGTTCATCAGATGGTCAAACTGAAATAGAAACCGCTGGAGCTTATTTGATTTCAAAGATAACTTTGAATTGCTCTGATAGCACCAAATAAACCATCATTTAAGCTGTAAAAAAAAAAAAGGATTGGCTTAGGCCACGCAGTGCAGACATGACCAGTTATACAACGACGTTACGCAACATGTGATTTAAGTGAACCCTGCTCTTTGTATGCATGCGAAGCATCAATAAACCGCAACAATCAAGGTCCTCAATAATTGATAGTGAAAACTGCAGATAAACTATCATCACATCTGCAGATGATGGTGTGGTGTATATAGCAAATTTCTTGATTGAAATGTGAAGGAATATTTTGTGGTTGGTGCCTCATATTACTTTATTTCAGCCGGAGTTAAAGCACAAATACCTCATGGCCACTTGTGCAGTAACAATAAACCTCTCTTTGCTCTACTCACGCATGGTTATGACCCTATCGACTGTTAACCGACTTCCAAAAATGGCAGTGAGTCTTGAGTTATTGGTGTCACCGGTCACTATCACTGGGGAAAGAAATGTTTCCTGGAAGGATCATACAGTATTTTTGATTGCTCACGATTAAAAACTGCGCAGTCATGAGAACTTAGAGTATAAAAATGTTGCTCCTATGAAACAATTTAATTTGTCTTTATTCTGTTTCAGACAATGATTCCACAGTTATGGCTACTGGCAAAGCAAAGGACATGGAAAGCAGGAATTCCCAGATACATCCCTAATTCAGGTATATATATACATACATATATATATATATATATATATGTATATATATATATATATATATATATTAATCAATTTGCTCAGAAAAAGATAAGATGCAGTTGACCTCTAAAACACAAAGAAAAATTTAAAAAACTATTTTGAGTAGTAGAATTCAGTTTGCTCGTATTTCCCGTCATGCTAATCATCTCAGATTTTGGATTTGCTGCCAATTTAACATAATATCTGCGTCTCTATTTTCAGTCTGGAGTTGGATTTGCAGCGCAGAAGGTAAGACCTCCTCCAACCTCCCTTTATTATATCATCTTCATCTCGTGTCAGACAGAGAAAACAGTCACATTCACACAAATAACCTCATTTGTAACAACACTCTTTTTTTTCTTTCAGCTGATGTGGTTCTCGACCCAAATACCCACCACCGCTGGCTGTACCTTTCAGATGACCGTCGTCAGGTCCAGGAGGGCCATACAGAGAACAACCTGCCTGACAGCCCCCAGCGATTCGACTCTTGGACATGTGTGCTAGGATGGGAGGGCTACAGCAGCGGCCGCCACTACTGGGAGGTAGACATAGCCAACAATGGCTACTGGCGCGTGGGGTTGACCACCGGTGACTCCAAACGTCATGGTCGGTTCCCCATGACACCAAAGCAGGGCTACTGGACCCTGTGGCGCAGCCCACACCAGTTCTACGCCTGCACCAATCAGGAGACAGAGCTTCCCATTAGCCTCGTGCCTCGACGCATGGGGATCTACTTAGACCACGAAGAGGGCCAGATCTCCTTCTACAACGCAGAAACAAAGTCCCACATCTACACCTTTGTTGGATCCTTCAGGGGGAAGCTGTACCCTCTGTTCGTCCCGCTGGATGGTCGCACACTCATGACTATCACCCCACCAAAGAAAGTCTCCTTTTGAGAGCATTTTGAGGGAGGTGACTGCTCTTAACTGGACACTTAAAAAGCCTTAACAAAAACTGCCTGGTACAAGATACAGAAAACACAACGTGTATGTTTGTCATCTGTTAGATTTTAAATTAATTGAAAAGCTGCAAAAAATATTTAAGATTTCAGATGAATTTCCTTTCCTTAATGTTACTTTAAATACATCTGTCAGTGTGACCTCTTTAAACTGGATTTAAAATCTCTTAGCGTCAGTTAAAAACTGACTTTAAACAAAGAATACATCAAAGTGCTGATGACGTTATTATAGAAAAAGATATATCAGAACATAGCACAAAAATGCAAATTTCTGCAATGATAAAAGTGGAAATCTTCATCAGATCTTGAGAAACAAAGTTTGACAACGCAACCTGAAGTGAATGTAAAAAAATATTTATTTAAAATGGTCTGCTCTGTCTAACGATGAAGCTGTATGTGTTGAAATTCACATTTATGTGTAGACAATGAGATTGTGAACACATTCTGCATCTACAAACATGCATGCACTTTACAATGCCCTTTCAGACATGCACATCATGTTGATACCCATGGCAAATCTACAATATACAAAAGTAAAGCTTCTCAATAAAGTTTTTTTTTGGAAAGACACGTTTGCCCTTTGCAAAGCTGACTCAGTCCTTCGAGAAAACAGATGCCTGACGAAGTGTAGCTGGAGCAGGAGTGCCAGATTCTTTTGCCAGCACATTGTACATAAAGAATAAATATAAAGGTTTATAGATGTGAGTGCTGCCTGTCAGGACTCCCTCTGACAAACCCAGGGTCCATAATCATCACAGTCGGCCGCAAAGAAACACCCGTCTCCTCTCAGGTCCGCACAGTCCCTGTGATCAGAGTCCCACTCCACCATCACCCTTCAACACACACCACAGATTGGTTATAAGACAGGACACATGACAACATCTGAGTAATTAATCCATATAAAACCGATCTGTTAAAACATATTAGGAGTGTGTGATTACGTGTGTAATTGTCTATTGCAGTTGTATGTACGTATATGTCAATGTATATCATGAATATGTATTTATATTTGTACTATATTGTAATAAAAGCAGAAATATAAATGAAAATATGATGAGGTTTGTTTGTCGTTTGTTAATCTTCAAGAAATTATGTAAATATGGGTCAAAAACAATCTACAAATGTGAAATATATTACTGGTCTTTGTATTAGAGTGAAAGGAGTTTATATACTGTTATGTTTTTAGTACATTTCTTTTTTTACAAGTTTATAAATTATTAGAATTATTATTTAAGTTAGTTATTTCCGTGAATTAATTGCAAATCCATAAACTTAAGTTTTATATATTTATTTATTTTTATATTATTTTGCTGTTTTTTTGTTTAATTGTTTGTCGACTTGAATGCTGCTGTAACACTTTCTATTTATTTATCAACTGCTGCTTCAGTTTTGTATTCACAAACAAACGTCATTGGAGATAAAATTAATAATATATATATATTTTTAAACTGTTTTTATTGATCACTTGCTGAATTAGATCAGCTGGTTTTGTTTGTCTTGCTGTGAGGAATGTCGCAAAGATCCACAAATAAATCATGACCATCACTGGACAATGTAAAGTTACATTTGTGAATAAATAAACGCATAAATAAACAAATGCATAAATGCTGATCTACAGAATATTCTCCTGTTTTTCTCTCTTTTCACTCAGTATTTCTATTATTTAATCCTACATTTTGAAAAATCTTTGTCCCGTCTGTCTGGACTTACAGCATGTAGTGCTGGACGTCTGTCCCGTCCCACCACAGCCACTGACCCTCTTGCTCGGCGTCTGTCAGTCCCACCCACAGGAAGGGAAACTGAGGGAATGTCCTCATCACACCTTGGATAAATTCCTGAGGAGGAAGCAACACTTAGAGGACTTGTATCTATTTATAGACGAAAATTTATTTATTCATTGAATACAAATGTGTGGTTCTTGTACTTTACTTGAGTCTTTTCTTTTTGGGGCTATTTCTACTTTTTACTTTACTGTAATTATTTGTACTATTTACTTTATTATTTACAATTTTTGCTTTTTGTTTTCTTATTCCTTTATTTGACAGTGACAGCTTGAGATTGGATTGCAAGTTGGAATCAAATCCTCAAATTATATAATAATAATAATGACAATCATGCATACATCAATGATAATCTTATTTTACGCATGATCCATGATGATATATATACGATGATATGATTTTAATTGTAATACTTTCCTTATCAGCTGCCATTTGACAAGAGGCAGCATACTTTTAGTACTTAAATCACATGAACATTTTCAATGCAGGACTTTTGTAATGGTGTATTTGAACAGCGTGGAAAGGATCTGAATACTTCCTCCACAGTACAGTGAAGAAATATATATATATATGTATATAAATATAAACGCTGACATAAAATATGTGTCAAGGATGACAGAAAGAAACAGCAGGTGTGTGTGTCAGAGCAACAGAAAAAATAGTTTTTGCTTTCTCGGTTCCTTATTTTTCTTTACTTTTGCATGCTGCTTCCTGTTTTTCATTCAGATGTCTGTGTGTGTGTGTGTGTGTGTGTGTGTGTGTATATATATGACAGAATGTGCGTCTTGCTTGTGCTTATGTAATCTTGTCACATTCAACCCGACCCGGCCGCAGACTAGTTACCATCTCTGCAGAGTCTTTGATGACAGCCAGGCTGCTGTTGTGCTGCCGGCAGAACTCGGCGCTCTCGTTCCACCGACGGTCGTCCTGCAGTCCCACCGAAAAGAAGTAACAGTGACTCTTCCACCAAAGCCAGCCGGCCGGACACACACTGCACCTGGGGTCTGCACACGGCATGAGAGGAACACTGAGTACAGAGTGTGAGAGTGCACGCAGAGACGTTTGAGATGTCAGTTTGCATCAATGACCTTGAGTGACGGCGTGGAGCATCATTTTCACTTCATGATGCCCTTTTTGGCACTGCTGCAGTCGCTCCGTCAGCTCCTTTCCCGAAGTTTTGGAGATCTGATCCGCTTGTGGAGCTGATGTCCACGTGACAGACGACAAAGTCGTTATTACAAACGAGTGTGAAGCTGGTTGAGTTTGACTTTATCACCATAGAAACTTCAAGATGGTTGGTAAGAAGAAAACAACATTTTGAGCTGTACTTTCTTGATGTTTACATCCAATAAATGCAACGTCATACTTTTTTACTACACTAAATACTGCTATAGTTACTAGTTACTTTGATTTTACGTGCAACACATATGATCAACTCATTAAATATGATATATTTTAATAGATTAAATCCCCTTAGACCCTCAGAGGTGTTTCAGATGGAAGTGGTGCAAAGCTATTTTGGGATGTACGAAGACGAACGATCAAATCAAAACTAACAGTTTAATTAGACTTCTTTTCCACAGCTTGTCAGCCTGTTACTGAAACACAATTATGACACTGAGCCAGCATGCACGATACCAGGACCCTAAAACTGAAGCAGCTGACAGATTATTCAGTTTCAGTTAGTACAGGACGCAGTAAAACATTATATAAACCTACATGACTAATTTATATATAAAACACATGACCTTATGTTTGTTATTTTACATGTGTACCCACCACATAATGCTAAACACAAGAGAACTGTCATGGTCAGGGCTGCGGCAGTCGTAGCAACAGCCACACAAGCTGTAAGCTGACATGTCTGACAGCGTTTTGCATCTAAAAAACAAAAAAAACAGAAAAAGACATTTTTAAAATGGAAACTTTCAGGATCATTACGACTTTCTGTGGAGAAATATTCACCTTTTAACCTTTGTATCTTTGACAACAGGGTGATTACGAATCTTTTGACCTCTGACACTCATAAAATAAAACTGTGACACTTTCTGAGGAATAAAAAAAAAAGCAAACTTTGAAACCAAAACAGTGAAACTTTGCTTCTTATTGTTCAGCCTGTAACTGCAACATCAGACGGCATATTTAGGGTCGTATACTGGGACGCACGTCACTGCGTTGGTCCTAGATGCTCTGTGTAACTAACCTGCAGGCGTTTCCCTCTGAACATCATCCTCCTGGTTTCTCGAATCCATGCACGCTGTCTGATGCTCGCTGGCCTTCTTGCTTCAACTCTTGTTTTACATGCTCGCTCACTCGTACTCAACAACACCTTCTCGTTTTCACGCTTCTAACTGAATTCTGCCCCTTCCTCATAGCACAGCCTCTCTCTTTCAAATAAAGTTTAATAGAGGAAGCAGGCAGGGTGTGCAGAGTACCAACAGCTGACATAAGCAGCCGCGTTCTGTATATGCGTTAACTATTTATAACAGCACCGTCTCAGGCCATGATGGTGTTATGTGTGCAGATGCACAGCCTAAAACGTTAACCTGACATTACAGCCTGATCTAATCTTTCTGCTGCTTATCGGTTGACTATCTTCTATTTATCAAACAAAGTCATCAGGGTTAGAAAAGATAAAGATGTATGCAGTCTTTATGTTTGAATCCTATCTGGAGAGATGTATCCTGTTTTTTGGCTATTCACGATCATGTTGACACACCTTCTCAGTTTCTTCCTGTTGTTTTGTTCTCGCACTCTTCTTTATGTAACCTTACCAATATACAAATACATTCAATTCACCACTTATTCCCCCCTGTGAGGGAAGAAAAAAATGCAAATATGCAGGCGATCACACATTGTGCTTGTATGCAATCAAAACAATGAGATACACAAGGATTATAGGTGAATATATAGTACATATATATATATATATATATATATATATATATATATATACACTATTGCCCATAAAGTTGGAATCAAATATTTTTAGCTCTTCTCATTAAATAATTGTGACAATGTGACGTTATTGATCAATCTCTTCCAAACATATCACAGTGATGTGTATAAATAGAGCAACAGTTTATATATTCATCCATGTATTTAGGTTATAGAAAACATTTAATATCTAAATAAAAAACTAAATAAACTTTTGTATGTAATGCTGAGTACATCAAACTATAGTAATGTCTGTTGATTATATAAAAAAAAGACGTCAAAACTTGTTATGAATGTTTTGTAGGCATGGCTGAGTTTAAAGTTAGCGCTTGCCTGCGTTGTAACATTATCGTTGGCCTGCATATGTGAGTTATAACAGAAAATCAGTCATAGAAATCACGTAAACAGATAGTTAGTGCACATTTGATATAATGTTGCACGTAAATAAAGTGCATGGAGGAAGCAGTCCACCTTACACAAACATTTATTCATGTAAGAGTATTACATGTTGTATTCAATAAAGGCCGAGTCACTGTTTTTCACACCATGACTATGTTTATTTTAATCAAAACAAAAGGGAAGCGGCAAAAATATAAAGTAAATTCGAGAAGTATGTTTGTGCCCTCTCTTATCATTAAAAAACACATCTTATATTGACTTAACATATTACTGTATCCATGCCATGCACCAGCGATAGACAAATTTCCTTTAGTGCCCGCGTTAAAAGACAACGAAGTTTTGAATCTTGACTATTAAAGATTTAAAAAACCTCTTCATCTTTAATTTGCAGCAGTAAAAGAGCTTTTAACAGTTAGACAGACGTTTGCAAAAGAAAGAAATTACTCAAATGTCTGAAATATTTCCACCATTACAAACTAAATTTAAAAAAAAAACATGATGGATGTCGCTTGTGTCTCTTAGTTTACAGTTTCTTGCTCCAACTTCCAGACAACAGAGTCCTTCAAAGTTCCATTGAAATGTTCTTTCAGCTGCAAGAAAACACACAAAAATAAAGAGAGATTATTTAATTATGAAATTCCTTCCCAAGATGACTCCACGTGTCCCATTTATTTTAGTCTGTTTTAGGAGATAAGAATATTACATACACTATCATAAATACTTGAGTTTACCTGCCAAACACTGCGTTTGCTTTTGTCCGTGCGGTCATTAACGTACCTGCTCAAATATGCTTTTCCTTGTGGTGCTTTCATCGCAAAGGAGAGGTTTTTCCGAAGAGCACATCATGGACAGAGTGATATCCCTTGTGTCTGATTCTGAGCAACAAACAGAGGCTGTGTGAAAAGGAAGCTAAGAACAAGGAAGCACGCACTCATTCATGCTGTAAAATTTACATATGGGGGAATAAATGACGTCCAGTGTGGTCAGACACTGTTTGTGCTGTTTCCTAAGTTACCCACATGCACCGTGTATGAACTTCCTTAAATTTATTTAACATTTTTACCCCGTTAACGACAATATCGATGACATTACTGTTGACCATTCTCTAAAATATAATAAATGCATATTAAGATTGATTAGTCAGGATGATTTCATACCTAATCTGTTTAGTTTGGTTTATTTAGCTGTGCGTTTCAGACTAAGTGACCAGACCAACCCTGTCTGAAATGGCGCAGCCACAGTAGTGTAACAGGGTTTCTGCAGTGTTTACAAAACTGAATTCAAGACCTTTTTAATCCTGAATACGGTGCAGTTTAACACCTTGCTCACAGTCATAATAGTCATTGCATAATAGCATTGTGTGGTAAAGAACATCTTAATATATATATTCTAAACTTAGGGAAATGTAATGGCAAAGTATAAACAGTCAGAGTCTCACCTGTAAAACCTGAAGTTTTTATTGGGAGACTGCAGTTTTCACCCGCCTTTGTTTTCACTTCAAGATTGTATTTGGTCCCTGACTTCAAGCCAGTAAACATGTACTGAGTGTTGTTAACCACCTCACGCACGTTGTAGCCATAGAAGTCGGACTTGATTTCAGCAACATACGTGACAATTGATGAGTTGGCAGGGGCCGTCCAAGAGAATGTAATGTAATCTTTACCATGGGAAGGGATTTGGGGATTAGTAGGCGGCGACGGCACTGAAAGAAACAAGCAAAGGGAGAGGAAATAAGTCAGCGATGTACCAGATAATCTTGCAATCAAATATTTCCAACAACATTTCTTGCTTCCGCTTTACATTAAGTGTCACACAATGGCTTTTATTGTGAAAGTCACACGAAATGCAATATGTTCGTCATAGTTACTGTGTTTAGACATTGTTTCTTCAGGAGTCAATATACAAATATGCACGAATCTTGCAGGGACAGAACAAGAAGCAGCAGCCACAGTTTTAGTTACAGGCAGATTGTTGATTATTTCTTTCGTAAAGCAACATTGTGTGAACTTTCTACCATAAAGTAACAGATTTTAAATCATGTTGATACACTGACGTGTAATCAGGTGCATGATGTCTCATTCTTACTCTGGCCTGTATGCCTGATCGCACTATGTCAACGATTCCACTGATTTTGGTGAAAATGGATCATATTTTATGGAGAAAATGTTTTCTCCTCTGGCTGCTCTGCCCACACTAAATTATTTACAGAGTTTCCTGATGAAAAAGTAAACTGCTGCCATTGTAGCTGCTGTTAGCTAATGTTAATGGGCTGTGAGCTCAGAGCACCAGGGGGAGTGTGTTGTGTCGTGCCAGAACAGGAGCTGTGCTCAACAGCCATTATGGACATAATGACAGAGGTGAAGAGACCGAAAAGAACGCTGATGGAGGAAGCTAAGAAGAGAAAATGAGAGAGTGACTGAGAAAGAAGCTACTAGACTGTTGGACTATGTAAGTAAAAGCACAACTCGACACACAAACGAGCAAAATACTCACGGGTGAAAATGGAACGTAGCACTGCCGAACCATTGACATCTTCGTTACTGATGTAGACAATCACTGTGTAATTGGCCGCAGTCTTAAGGTTGAGAAACTCCTTCATACGCACACGTAGGCGGCACGTCTCTACCGTTTCACTGCCCAGTTTGAGTTTGATGTTGAAATGCGAATGTTTACCCAAAGAGGGAGCTTTCCAGTTGGCAGTGATGGTGTCATGTGTGCTGTTCAAAAACAGGTCTGAAATTTGTCCAGGAGCTATGTAGGAGTCGCAAAGTCAGATTAGTGACATTGAACACAGCAGGTTTTTTGTTCTGTTGTTGTGAATTGTGGATTTTTCTCTACAGACAAACAAGTATCAATCAACTGCAAAAGAATTATCAAAGAGTTACCTGTGTAGCTGAAAATTGTCTCTTTGTCTCCCTCCAGGGTGTAATTGGCCAGTGCTATCACACTGAGGGTTATCTTTTGGGACATCGGCAGCCCTGTCACGTTAACTTTTGTTTCTCTCACCGTGTCATTAAACATCACGCTGTCAGGAAGAGAGACAGTTGCTTGAAGATAGAACACAAATTGTAGGCACTCTACGTCAGAGTCACTATCACATTTACCACCTGTGAACGTGGCCCTTAGTGAATCGACCACTCAAAGCGCTTTTCTTTTACGCATCGCATTCACCCATTTATACACCGATGGCATTAGCTGCAGGGCGAAGTGCCAACTACTCATCAGAGGGGAGCTAATCGCATCAAATTCAGATACATTCACACACCGATGGCCTTCAGGAGCAATTTAAGGTTTGGTATCTTGCCCAAGGATACTCCGACTTGGCGACAGGAGGAGCCAGGGATCGAACCTGTGTATTTCTGACAGTTCGAGGAAATGGGATGAATAGATCTGTTGTGATGCATGATTTAAGTCATTAAAGTCAAAAATTAGCTTTAAGTTTTTAGCCACATATGAGTTTCACATGAATTCAAAGCCTTTTATGTGTATTGGTGTTTTAAAGGTCCAATTTGTAAGATTTAATGGGATCTTTTGGACATTAATAAAATATAATATCCATCACTATGTTTTTCGTGAGTGTATTATCACCTGAAAATAAGAATTGTTCTTATAGTTCCCCGTGAGGGGCATAAATGTCTGCGCTAAATTTTATAGCAATCCATCTGATAGTTGTTATAATAATATTTCATTAAAAAAACACAAATGTGAACCTCGCGGTGGCGCTACGGGATGTCAAGTCATGGATGAATCAGCAAGGTCAAATGGATTCATCTTCTGGACGAATATTAATTCAAACCACAGCTAAAAAAAAAAAGAAACATCACAGTGAATATAACTGAATACATACGTATTATTTTCATCCATGGCCGTCACACAGTAACCCGTGGTGTTGCCATTTGGTGGGAGCCAGGAAAGCAGCAGCCACTCTTGGCTGTTGTTAAAGGCCTTCAGGCCGGACACTTTCCCGGGCTCTGAAACAGACAGTAAGTAAATACATTTTAAAGTGTGTGGTGTGATCAGGTGTGACGCCCAGCTCACTCGGTCCTGCCAGTCAGTCCTTTTATTTGTGTAAAGATGTACGTGATATCAACTCACTGGTGTAAACTGTGATCGTAGACTCTTTGCTCCTTGTGCCGTTGGGGCCCGTGGCCACTGAGATGACGGTGAACGTGTAAAGGCCTCCAGGCGTCAACTCGTCGACTTTTGCGTGAGTGTTATCAGTTTTAATCTCCTCGCCGGAGTAATGAATGAGATAGAAGTCAACATTTCCAAATGGTTTGTCCCATCTCAGGTAGAGGGCAGAGGTTTCATTCTGAATGAGGACTGTCAAATTCTCCACTTTGTTAGGTACTGGGAAAAAAAGGAGACATAATCAGGGTTAGTGTTTTTATGTCAACGTACTTCTCCTTTCTCTTCCCGTAAAACCACACTTGACCTTTAGTTTGAAGCAGTAAGCGACACTGTTTACTGCTCAAAATAATAACCCATTCACATATTCTGTTTCCTGTCGCATTAACTGAAGGTCAAACTGCCATTTCACTGCAAAATTACTGATGCTGCCATCGTGTTTGTAAAAGCACATCATATATAAATGTGTGACATTATATTTACGCCATCCGATCAGGCAGAATTAAACTTTTTAAACAGTATGTAGTGCCCCCATCAGGGGGTCAGATGTCACAGGCTGAGGCGTACTCACTGGTGGTGAAGGAGAACTCCTGTGCTTTGAGGTCCCTCCCACACTTTACAGGAAACACCTGGACCGAGTATTGGGTGCCCGGCATCAGGTCGACAAGCCCGTGAGTCAAATTAGTCAGATTTGTACTCCGTTTTACGTCACCTTTGACCTCTAATTTGTAATGACTGACATAGGGCACGGGTAGCCACGTGAGGGTGGCGCTCACGGAAGTCAGGTTGGTCACGTTGGTCACGTTGGTCTCAAAGATTAAATCATCTGCAAAGGAGAGGAGGAGTGTTACCCGATATGAGAAATAAAATCTTATTAATATTATGTTTTTGTATTATGTTCTGCCTCTCTTTCTTTCTAGATAATCTGATTGTTCAGGTGGATTGTTTGTGGAAATGTTGCCGGTGGCAGTGGCACAGGGGGAAACAAAAGCTCAGTGTGCGAAGGTGCGAGGCCGCACATATATTCATATAAATCGTAGAGAGACAAACACACCTAGATTAAATTAAAACACTGCTGTATGCGTGTCATCACAAAAACCACCTGATCATAAACACAGATAGAGGCTTAATCCAGGAAAGTCTATTTGTATGTACATGCAAAACACGATTTTAATATGCGGAGGAACTGCTGTAAAATATTCAAATAATAAATATGCTCTATGTGCCAAGCGGCTCGCTGTGAATGGATATATTCTTTTTGTATTTGGAGTTTAAAGCAATACACATCAAACTGGGGTGCAACCTTAAAGCTGAACTCATTCATAGTATGTTTTTGGACATCGTGAGAGCTGATCTCGACCATCTTACCGTCATAACATATATAAGGCAGAAGCTCGAAGCAGTTCTTTTCCACCCAAGGCCCAAAGCTGAGCATGGCCACACAGGAGTCCTCGATGTAGTTCTCATCGGGGTCCGGGACGTCCGGAAACAGCATGGGTGATCGCGCACACTGTGCTTCTAGTGGCAGCGTGGACGTGGTGGGTGCAGCGGTCGTAGTGGGGGTCACAACGGTAGTGTAGGGCGTAGCTGTAGTCTCATTTTCAGCATCGGTCCCGTTCTCCATTCTGGATTCCCTGAGGCTGGTAGAGTTTGTCATGTTTCCATTTGCATTGTACACATCAGTGGAATCATCGGTCGTGTTTCCAGTTGCATTGTGCACATCTATGGAATCATTGGTCCTGTTTCGCATTCTGGACCCCAAGAGGCTGGTGTAGGTTGTCATATCATCACTCGTGAAATTTGGGGTTCTATAATCTGTGGATGTAATTGTGATTCTTGAGTTTGTTGCGGTTGTTGTGGTTGTTGCGGGTGGTGTGGTTGGCCTTGCTGGGCAGGTGCAGGAGCAGCTGCAGCAGTCTCTTTTTGGGAAGTGGGATTTGAACACCGGCCAACCTGGGTACCAGTTCTGGAAGATGAGTGGATCCCCATCGGCCCAGCGGGACCAGATCAAGCTGGTGTTGCTGGTGGAGTTGTCGGTGGAGTAACTGGTGGAGCTGCTGGTCCAGTAGCTGGTTGAGTAGCTGGTTGCGTAGCTGATGGGGCTGCTAGTGGTGTAGCTGGTCGAGTTGTTGGTGGAGTTGCTGGTTGAGTTGCTAGTATAGTAGAAATTCTTGCGGAGGCCGATCCAGTGGTCAGCGGCGAGGTTCTGGGCGATGGTTTGGACGTTACCGGGTGTCACTGTCACCAGGTCTTTGAAACAGAGCTGACAGGACATGAAGCAGTCATGGTGTAACTCACTGGTCATTATGAGGTTTGTGACAACTTAAACGACTCTGAACACAATGCCACTTTTAACTACTGCAGTGCTTTGCTCTACTTCCTTGCCTGGATTTCTGTCTGCTTGCTGACCAGCTAGTACCTTTCTTTTTAAATGCTCTTTCACATAGCATAACCTCTTCAGTATTTTCACAGTCCGGCTGCATGTTTTAAGTCACATTTTATAAAAACGAGGTACCTGGCAGTGTTTCCTGGCATCATCCCAGGAGAGCTTTCTCGACTGAACAAAGTACCGCCGGGTTGAAGCGCTGCACATCAATATCAGAGCTGAGGACAAACACAGACAGGAGAAGTGGGAACACGGGTTACAAGTCAGGATGCACTTATCAGATCAGTATCCGGGCCAATAAGAACAGTTTGGTTGTCATACTCATGAATAAAGTCAGTTGCATTCATGATAATTAGCTTATAAGTACTTTCATATTTTTGTCATTAATATAAAAAAAATTCCAGGTTCATTTTGTTTTAATCATCATCGATCATATGATCGTTTTGGCACAACCCAAAGTTGTTAGCTGGCAAGTTGTATAACTTACTTCCTCTTCTTTTCTCTAAAATATCAACAACTAAACTAATGCCTTTATACTTATACTTATAGTATAAGTAAGTATTTTTAAAATCAAGTATTAAGAGCAAAGCAGGTTTTCACTTACAAGGAATTTGTGTTGGTGTAAAACAAACATTAAGTAAAAAAATATCAGGAAGATAAAAAACAAATAAAGTATTTAAAAAATATAAATACATTTTTAATATGAATGCATCATGACTCTGACATTTTACAGGTTAAACAATTAGCAGATTCAGCTTCATTCTGTATTTAACAGATGAAAATGCCACTAAGACAACACTCACCTGCAAAAATTAAAAAGCAGACCTCATCCTTAGGAGATATTTTTCCCATGTTGAGACTCCTGAGGATCCTAGATTCAGGGAGGGTTCATGAAATGTCACCAGAGGACAGCTACTGTTAAATAAAATTGTTAAGTCGAAGTTAAACGCTGCGTCTCACTCGTCGTCCAGGCTACAGATGCATCCTGTGACCTGTTCGCTCAGCACAAAAACACTGTTCCGCCCTCCAGGAAGATGAACAGGTAATCAAATGCACATTTTACTGGCAACACAAGGCTCCATTGATAACGTTTTAATGCTGTTGGTTTTATATCAGTGTTCCAAACATGCAAAATACTAATATGAAAAAAGGGTGGTGATGTAGTTCATAGTAGGAGAAACAAACACACTGGAAGAGATGCAAAGACAGAAAACAAGGACAGTTTAACCATACACATTTATTTTGGTTTATATTGTATATACGTACAAAATGCAATTAGTAAAAAAAAAAAAGCAATGAAAAAATAAAGACAATGGAAAATAGAAGATCTTATAAAAAACTAAGTTCCCAAAATAATCTATAAAGATACAGAAATAAAACAAAAAAAATGCCTTTAATTAATTTTTTTTTTTTGGCAGTGTAAAAACAAAAAGTGGTTTATTTTCAGCGATTGGTTGAATCCAACTGAAGTGCTAGATAACTGGCAAACTGCGTGGTTGGAGGCTGGGAGGCCAAAAACGGAAACATAACATCAAATTACAGCTGGAGCGTCCTAATCGATGATCACATTAGACCGGCAGTAGTTTTCATCATCTGAACCGAGTGGCATGCACCCCATAAACCATCACACTTCTCTCAATAGCTTGTGTCCCTGTAAATCAAAATTCCTCTTTCCATATTATTATTTTTTTTTAAATCCTACCAACAATTTCTGCTCCCTGTTGCATATAAAAAGTTACAAATACTAAAAAGGTGATTCGATTTTTTGGGGTGAACCAGCCAGCCCCTCAGCTACCGAATATACGGTTAATTTTCAGAAAAGATCATGACAACGGGTTCCCTGCGAGCAAAATTACTACCGTTTAAGAGGACGGAACAGCAATGACAACATGTGGATACACGGGGGAGGGACAAAAAAAAAAAAAAAAGGGCTTAATTATATTTACAGCTTTACGTGATGAAAAACATTTATATATATATAAAAACGGAGCCCCGCTGACAGAAAGACATGCAGTCAAGCCTGTGTGCTCTTTAATCTGGCCTTATGTTGTAGGGGCTTCAATCATGCTTGCATATCTAATGAAGGCTGGAATGGAAACATTTGCACCGGTGGCGCTTCCTCACGTCGGGGAAAGGAGAGTTGGGCTGGATGGAAATGTTTGAATTTGCATGGGCTATGGTACAGTAACGGTAAACACTTATTCAAGTTTTATAAGCTTGACTTTTTCCAAACAAAAAAAAAGGCAGTGACTTCATACTAAAATGATGATCTTTTGCAGTCATACTTAACTGTGACAAACGTTAATTAAGATTATAAGTAACACTTTGACAAAACAAATGGCATCGAAATGTGGAAGAAATTTGATTATAAACAAACAAATTTATGACAAGATCACTAACAAAGATCTCAAAAATGGAATCAAATTAAAATCCCTGCCAAGATTAACACTGATTAAACTGATACACTGATACAGTCCCTCCCAATAATACATCTCAACCAGACACAAAAAGATCTCAAAGCCATTTGACGGGACTTTACATGTGGTGAGTACAGAGGAGGAAGCAGACCTGTTTACAGTATGAACTGCTCCCCTCCGCATTATCTGTTAAACCTTTATTCATTTGCATAAGTCAAAAAAACAGCAAGTCACTGTACAGTACTTGTACAGTAAATGGTCAGGCAGTACAGTTATTGGATCAAGTTTTCTGGTGTACTGAGGCAGGAGTTGATTTTGGGGTTCCAATGACAAATAAAAAACCTGAAATAAACCCGATGGCTTAGAGGGAGAAAGACGAGCCGCGTGTTCTCGTCGAGCGGCAAGGTCATCAGTCGCTGTCGCTTTTCTCCCCTCTGTGCAGGAGCCTCTTCCCAGATGAAGGCACAGCAAACTCCTGCTTCACAGACATCTTGGCTTTAGCTCTGTGGAGAGAAAACAGGACGAAGCCAGTGAGTGTCTGGAAATTAAAGCAGGTTTATTTGTAATTACACAGTGCTGAAAATTAGTAGATGTACACTAAGCTAGTAAAATCTTATAAGTATGTTTAAGTTGAGACAAGGCTTTGGGGGGGCATTCAGTGTGTAATTTAGCCTGCCAGGCTATGTTAACTTGCACAGATTTGGTCATTTTTCCTGGTTTATGTGCTTCTAAATATGTGACGTAGTTAAACTGTTTCACAATCAGGTGTTTTATTTTGAAAATCGACCAGATTCTCTATGCCATTTCCATCCAGCCCGAGCTGCTCTGTGCAGACTGATGCAGGCTGCTCGTGGGTCGTGGCTGCTTCTTTTGGAGTTTGAAACATTGACTACAACGCCAACGACTAACTGAGGCGACCGGAGCACGCAGAAAACGTCACACGTGCCAAGTGGGGCTTAGGGGAAGCCCACGGTGGCAGACTTTCAACACCTCTGATCTAAATGACATCATATGTGGTGAAAAATAGTCATGTTCTGGGGTGACCTCCGCTGACCTCAGTGTGCAGAAACGTAACTCACAGTGACTCCTTGTGGCAGACAGCAGTGGAGTTTAGGCTGAAACTCTGACGTGTTCACAACAAAGTGGGTTTAAACTCTCAGCTGCAGCCAAGCTAATGATCATGTTGAGATATTCTTGAAGAACTAAGTTTAGTCCACTGAAAGTTAAACATACAGTGATATACTATTATACTCTTACTTTTCTTCTCCTCTTCTTTCTTTATCCTCCAGAGCGTCGTTTATTTCCTTCAACATTTCAAACCGTTTGCGCCCGCGGATCTGCAGGAGAGATTAAAGGCGAGATTAATCAAGCAGCATGGAAATCTTTGGAATAACTATAAACACAGTATGCATCTTAACTTACGTGCAGCACAAATATTTCCTTTTCCTCTTCCTCTGCACTGGAGGCAGGCTTGGACTTCTTCACAGAAACAGCAGTCGTGTCAGGAGTCAGGGCGCTCTCTAAAGAAACAAACGTGACGTCAGCAGGAGAACAGCGAGAATCGACGGAAACTCGTGTGATGCAGCAAAAACATACTTCGTTTTTTAGTCTGTTTGGTGCCGCTCTGCGCCTTGGTGCTATTTTCCTCCTCGGTCTTGCGGTCCCTGCCTGGACATGCGCAGACGCGCACCTCGAAGCACCTCCGGCCCAGAACCAGTCCACTAGGAAGATCAACAGTAAAGTAAAACAAACAAACCCGAACTGTGATTCACGAATTAACTGGGACATCCTGTTAAAAATGTCAACAGCTATCATCACGTCCCTCCTCATCCTCTTTACGTCTCTTCTCTATACACAGAATACACTCTTACTCTGGAGTCTCAAGGGTCAGGATGGTGAGGATGGGTCTGCGGTTCATGCCCCCCATGCAGGAGCTGTTGCACATGAAGCTCAGCAGGATGGTTGTCATCTCAGAGCCCAACTGAAACAGGAAAGGAAAATTATTAACTCACCGCTGCCTCAAGTGAATTTTTTAAACTCTTCATTGACCCTATATTAAAAAAATACAGCCAATTTTCTTTTTTTAACATTAGAGCCACATTTCTGGGTTATTTTATGCAGATAATGACGTGTTTGTTCTTATACTCACATAAAAATTTCATGATGGTCACATATGAGGAAAAGTGAAAAGGGAAAAAAAAAACTGCTGTAGAAAGAGTAGACATGTTCCCCCTGCGACAGATCGAGTGGGGCAGTTGTTGTACCTGTGGGGGCTCGTAAGGGACAGTCACGCTCTGCCTCTTTGTGTGCAGGTCTTCAAAATACTGAGCCTTCTGGCTGCCCTCGACCCTGATGAGGTGACTGCGGTGCTCCACGTCTAAATGGAAAAACAGATTAGAAACATTTAAGATCTCTTTAGATTTATTATGTCCTTCTAGCAAAGACATACAATGTCTGTCCTTACCGCTGTCCTCGTTCTGGTGATGGGGGCATCTGCGGACCACTTCGGCCACGTGCTCGGTCTTCTTGTAAACCGCCGTGGCCCTGAAGATAGCGCCCGCAGGAGGGTCCTTGCTCACCAGCACTTCAACGGGGCTCGTCTTGGCCAGCTGGCAGTATAATTTGTTGAGCTGCTCTGAATACTGAAAGAAAGCACAAGAAGAACATCCGTACATGTTATTATCTGTGGAGCAGTGAAGGTAATGCCAAGCACTGGTCTGAGATCTGTCTCAGAAAATAACTCAAACAATCTTAAAATTAAATTAAACTAGTGTCTTTTCTAAAGAACCGAAAACAAACTAAGCTGCTGAGCTCTCGAAATAAGTACGGCCAGGTTGCGCGAATTAAAAGTCAATATTTTACCTCGCCTTCATCCATTTTTAACCTTTTCTGTGCTGCAGGAAGACAGTGCAGGAACATGTCCC
The DNA here is from genome assembly GCA_028641955.1 of Protonibea diacanthus. NCBI lineage: Eukaryota > Metazoa > Chordata > Actinopteri > Sciaenidae > Protonibea > Protonibea diacanthus. The sequence goes on from CM053998.1 coordinate 7,839,765, forward strand.
GTCATGTCAGAGCAGTGCTTTACAACCAGACAGCACCTCTGCCACAGACCGGAGCAGAAGTTGTAGGGGGCGGGAGTTTTGGTGTAGATCACCCTAACATCAAGTAAAACAGACCAACTGCAAGGCGCTGCTGGGTGAGTCACTGTGGAAACATTAATGCCATTGGCTCCTCAAAGGCAGCAACTGACTATAGACCCTGAAATTTAGCGAATCGCCACAATGAACAGGATTCCACATGAATGCCATCGGGAGAGATACGAAAGAATTGATTTTTAAACGCGAAGCCAAGGTAAGACTTTTTTTCCTGTTTGTCTAAACGGTTTTCAGCGTTTTATAGATTTAATAATTCTGTGGGTGATAAAAACTTAGAACACTACTGGGCGAGTTTAATGCAGTAAAACTACAATTACCAAACTTCGGAATTTAGAAAGTCTGTTTAATTACGTTGAATTAATTCTAGTGAATTAAAACGATACGCGGCAGGCGTTTCTGTGAATGGAGAAACTCAGTTGAACGATGAATGATGCCTCAAATCTGAGCAGCTGTGGTGGTGATTCCTTTTGTTCTCTGGCGAGGGGCTCAAAACAGCCAATGTCGTGCTCCGCGCCATGTTTGGTTGCAGAATAATCTGCGGCAAATCTGCGGCCTTAAAAGTTTCAATTTGATATTTTTTTTTAGGTCTTTCTGAACCTTTATTGTATAGTAGCGCGTGAAGAGTGACAAGAACGTGGGGAAAGAGAGAGAGAGGGAGAATGATATGCAGCAAATGGCCACAGGTCGGATTCAAGCTCTGGGCCGCTGTGCACGGGATGCACAATCTATCTGCTGAGCTAACCAGTGCTCCTAAACTTGAACATTTGTGGTCTAGAATTTCAATTCTGTCAAAATCAGACACCATGTGTGTTAATTTGTCTGACACCGACCAGAACACATACTAGACAAAGAAATTATCTGGCACACTGTACGACTCAAATTGTTGGAAATGTTCTGAAACACATGAATCACCAGTCTGTTTAAAAAAACAACAAAGAAGCAGAATTTCGTAATTTTGTGAGCGTTGGTCTGGGATCACTTACCGTCGAAGTGACTGACTTAGCCGTGCCAGATTTCTGAAAGCGGAGCTGGAAGCCGTACTCCCCCGGGTAGTCCGTGGTAACTGGGACGGTGGATGCCGGGGGAGTAACGCTTTCTTTAGTGGACATCTCCGGGCCCATATCGAAGAGCTGCGGGTCAAACTCATTCAGCGCTGGGTCATTCATAAACTGTAAAAGAAGAGAAATTAGAGAGGGTCAAAAATTTTACATTTTACAGAAAGCTTTCCTCGTGTAGAAATTGAATGTTTTGGGACTTACAAGCTCATTAATCCCACCCATCGGTGTGACTGGGAGGGAGGGCGGCATCCTGGAAAAAAAAAACAAACATACACAACCAGGTTAACGTTTGTCTGGGGTAAAAAAAGGGGGGAAAAAAACAACTACAATTAAAAAGTGACTTACACAGACTCCCATAGCGCTTTAAAAGAGTCTTGGCTCAGAGGCAGGCTGCCAAAATCTTGCTCTTCCATCATTTATTTCCCCTCCTTTCCGGGCTGAGAGAAAATGAGGAAGAGCCAAGATGGAGTGCTGTGGAGGTAAACAGGAAGACAAATCATGATCTCCATCTCCAACTGGCCAGTTCAAACAAGTTAATGAAGTAGTTGGCGTATGGCTGACATCACAGGCACATGTTTTGGATTTATTAGTTAATTGTTTAGCCTAAAAAACGACAGAAAATAGTTACAAATAACCATGTTTTCAAATAGTTTGTTTTCTCTGACTGTGCTACATCCAAAGATATTTGATTTTGATACATATAAGAACATAAAATAAGAGAAAAATCATATTTCAGACAGACTTTTTGATGATGAACAGACTTAATTAATCGGTCAAACTTTGGTTGCTGCCACACAGGAAATGCGGGTTCACCGAGTTAAAAACAAGTAGGCCGTCAATGTTAGCTCCGAGTAACTACTGTTTAATAAAACACACAAACACCCACAGAGACAGCTTCATTTGACGAACATAAAAGTTTGAACGAAACCAATCTAACTTCACAAACAAACAGCACGAAAATCCATTCATGTTGCTAACGCTAGCTAGCGTCCATTTTCTTAGGGGCCTACACCAAACTGAATGAAGCTAGCGTCCGAGCCGGCGTTTTTCAACAATAACTCGACAGATAAAAACTTAATTGGGCGCCAAAATTAGTTAGTATAAGTTTAAAACTATTAATTAAGTAACATATGTTCATCTCACAAACCCAATTATTTGTTACCTAGCGAGCTTAGCGCGCTAGCATAATTAGCTCAGTACGTTAGCACTACGTTTCGGAATCCAACCGCCGTGAAACTTTCTTCAACGGACAAACAAAGTGTCCCGCGTCCGATCTCCTTCGACCTATGAGGCTTGCGCGGCTGCACGGCTACCTTGTGTGTCTTGCACTGCTGTCCGAGTGAGGTGAGTCACTGCTGGGTGTTCAGTCGAGGAGCTGAAACAGCCGAAAAAGTCAAAATATTTTGAGGGAAAGCGGAGCACGTTGTTGTCGGGGAATCCCACGGAGCAGGGCGAGGGGGGAGGGGAGGGGCGGGGCTTTAAACCCTCTGCGCCGCCGCTGACCAATCACAGAGCGCCCTCCTGCTCTCCTGACGCACATACACGCGACATCGCGAAATGCTACGTAGTGCTGCGTTAAGTTACCGTCAGAGATTTGACCACTCACGAACAACCGCGAAAAACAAAGAGGCAAATGATCAGTTAATGGCTCTATAGTTATACAGTAATCACAACCACGATTTGTTTATCCAGTACAAACAAATATCTCCCCTGCTCAACATTTATATTGCATTATTTGCCATTATATGTTGTTGCTGTATAGACCTTGATTCCAGTGTGTTGAAGTGTGTGTGTTTAAACTCAGGGCAAGTTTTAGTTTAGGTCATAGTTGGGATTTAAACTAAACTATATGTTAATACACTTTACATTTAGCCGAGTTTATTGCTCATTTATTTATTTTTTCACATTTATACAAGGTTCAGAGACTGGTGCTGATGTCGTCTTGGAGAATCCCGAGCAAAAACTGTAGGCTTCTGCTGAACACCTGAAGGCAACATGACAACAAGAGGAGCTGCGGACATAATAGTGGGTTATTTGAGCATAAATAGCTACAAATTGCGTTAAATGACACAAAATCCTTAGAATTTCCAACATGATAGAAATTGTAGTGTCCCATGCCCTCACAGAAAACATGAAACAACTACAACTTTAAATACTTAAAGAAACATAAGTCTGCTCTTTGTAATGGTAAAAAATCATAGCCACTGACATGGCCCATGTTTAGGACATTGTACCTCTGAATAAGCCATTATATATCAAAAGTCATGACAAACATTAGTATTACTTCAAATTATTAATAACTATTGCCCAGGGACACTGGAGAGTAGAATTCAATGTTAGTATTTCAATTACATAATTCAAAATGGACGTGATCTGGTGATTGTAGCTGTAAACATGTTTATTTCTGAGGTGAAGTTGGACATTTTAACATCAGGGTTATGGAGGTTGATTGTTTTATAGCCAGCCTCAAGACAATGTTTGAGGAACTGCAGTTTTTTGGCACTTTGCTTTTACTTCACAGCTACTGAGGTTGGCGCTTGATCCCACACTATGCCACTACTTCTTTCCAGGGAGGTCAGAGGTCAACTTTGAAGCAGCGTCCCTGGTGTCAGGCAGGGTCACCATCTTATTCGAGGACTGTCTGAGATGGTTTCCTCCTGCGTGGTTTAGGACAGTGCTCTATCTTTATATAGGTTAAAACTAGTATAAATCTGTTAATAGCACATTTTCACTCTGTTTAATGATTTCATACTGGATGACGTCGCCTCTCATCACCCTTCAAACGTCCGTTTGCTGATAAGATAAACTTCTGTACCACCAGGGGACCAGAGCTGCAGAGAAACTCCAAGCGGGACGTCCCTCAGGTACTTGCAGCTGCATAAGGACATTAGTGCCATGCTGCTGGAGTCTTTTCCTGAACTGGCAAGACTCACATCCTAAGAGTATACGCACTGAATGTTGGCTCATGTCTATCTGGGTGCGTGGCAGTTATTGGTGCCTCTTTGGGCTCATTTGACCTTTGAGTGAATGTGCTGATGGTGCCAGCGAGTCCACTAAGAACCTGATCCCAGTGGCACTGCACATAGATACAATAGTGAGATCTAAGAGAACAAGGCCATGGCAGAGAGGGAAAAGAAATGTGCATGATTAATGTCGCAACAGAACATAAACTTATGTGATGTTAGGTGTAATTTGATCTTTTTTTTTTATAGTGTGCATGTCATAAAGAGGGGCTAGTGGCTGCATGAGTATTTTGAATGCTTTCCAGTGGTTACCAAGCCTAAAATACATCAGACAGCTTCAAACGTGTGTAAGAATGACACAAGCTGACAACTTTGCTAACAGCCAAACATCAAACAAGCAAGATATAACAGCCAGCTGATATTACGTACTACTCCAACAAGAAGCCCAGCTTGGCGTCTGTCCTTCAGCCTTTTATTTCACGATAGGCTCTCGTCAACGACTAAAAGTCAGTCCCAGATTTACTCTTGCGTGACGGCTTCTTGCTCAGTCACTCTCTTTTCCTCTTTTTAGCTTCTTCCATCAATGCCTCCTTTGGTGTCTTCTCCTCTGTGTGTCCATAGAGTTACATTGCCCAGCTCCTGTTCTGGCACGACACTGGTTCAGTGTTAATATAGAATAACAGTCTGTCACCTTATAAAAGACATTTACTTGCTTTCTTGTCGAGAGTTAGCTAAAATTGACACCACACACCACATCTGTACAGTAACTATGAAACTACAGTTGGCAGCTGGTTAGCTTAGCTTAGCACAAAGACCAGAAAAAGAGGGAAACAGCTAGCCTGGCTGTCCAACTTACTTAATAAGGCTAGGAAATAAGACACACAATTTTTGTACAGATTAAACAAACAACATATGTGTTCATTAATGAGCATTAGGAGGTAATGATAGGTGGATTTTGGTTAGAGTCAGGCTAGCTGTCCCCCCCTATTTTTAGTCTTTATGCTAAGCTAAGCTAACATCTTCTTGGCTGTAACTTGATACTGAATGGACAGACATTTGAGTGGTTTCTGCCTTCTCACCAAACTCTCGACCACGCAGCAAATAAACACGTTTTCCAAAATGTTGGTCCATTCCACCTTGAGCACATAAAGTACCTCCTCACATCAATCATCTTTACTTGGCTTGGATTTTGGATTTGCAATGTCCTATTGAATAACATTACTTTTTTATATGAATTTTACTGTATTATTGCTCACGTTTTGGTCAGTCTAATAAAATGACACTTGAAAATCATGATTAATTTTGGTGATCTTTAGTTTGAACTAATTTTGAACATTGTTTCCTGTCACACACAGACACTAACCATACAGTTCAACACCTGCCATCCATCAGGCGACTGTAACTTACTGTAACATGATTTTGAACCAGTTGACCCCACCAACCAACCACACACACACACACACACACACACACACACACACGCACGCACAAATGTCATGACAAGGAGGAACTGTATTTACATAGGCTTTGTCCCTACATCACATTAGGGAGTTATAGAGGGCAGTCACATGGTGTATGTGTGTGTGTGTGTGTGTGTGTGTGTGTGTGTGACTTCTTACTCCAGTAAAACACACACACTGGCTGACAACTCTAGTTTGGAGACAACACAGGTGACATTTTGCACTGTGAACAGGTGTTTTTTCAAAATATTGGCTGCATGGAGCGACGTCATGTGTTGAAGATTATTTATAGCATTTTCGAAGTCTGTACTCGTAGTTTTATCATTGTTCTGTATGAATTCATGTGATCCTTTTTGGATATGTAATACTATCATCCCTGTCTATCCCTGGCTGCGTACATGAACCCTTGAACTACGCTGGTAAAGGCTCTACGCCACTGTTCTGATGGTGTAAAGTTTCTCTACATTTAGTCAGAGTCACACACACACATGACTGTGGGCTTGGGGCCCCTGGCTCTGGATGAAGGGGGTGTCAGTTTCTTCCTCTCTTTCTCAATGTGCGCATGATGGCAGGGAAAGGCAAAGGCGTTGAGCTCCAAGGAGAGAGTGGCATGAGGTGGGGGTGTGTCTGCTAAGGGGTGCGCTTGAATTATGTGATTCAGAGATGGAGAGCACGTGTTTTTCCATTGAGCTCTTTGGCAGATCTCTGCCTTTCCTGCTCCGGTGCAACCCTCCCACCACACACCCCTCAAATCCCCACCTTATACACACCGTCACCCCATCTGCAAACCTCTCCTAACCACACCTACACTGCTAACTGAGGTGGCACAACCCAAATTTAGGGCCCACCTGTTGCCTGCTGGATGAGTATTAAGCTTTGTTGTGTGCAACAGAGGGAGGGGAGGGGAGGGGGGGGGGGTGCAGAGTGAGCTATGGTGCGTGACCCCTTTGGCATGTGATCTGAAATAGAAAGGGATTTATGGCTGCTGGGAAGACAGACAATGGCAGCTAGGGCGTCAAAGACGAGCCCCTCTTTGCTGCCCACGAGAAATGTTGAGTCATATCTGGTGGCGTGTTGGACTCTGGCTCGAGTTCGTCTGAGGTCCAACACCTGTGCAACCGTAACTCCATTATTTTAACTTCTATAGATGATGCGTCACAGATCTGTGAGACAAATGTTGCACCTCAGGAGCAAAGAAAAGAGTAAGATGCACCTATATTTGTGCATAGGAGGTTCTCTTTATTGCAGCCACACAACAGAATACATAATTCTTTAATAAGACAGTTGATATTATGTAACAGGCCTCACAAAAGTCCAAATTTGGCCCTCAACAAACCTCCAACTCCTGAGCTCCAGAAATTGATAAATTATTGTTGATTTAAAGAGGAATCTTTAAATCAACAATAATTTATATTAATAGTAATCACGGCTCTGACTATAATAAAAACCAGACCCCCTTGTCTGTGCAGTCGCTCCAGTTTTCTCTTGTAGAGGGTCATCTTTCCTTATACACGCTCTCTCCCCTCTCTTCTTCAGCCAATAGAAGTTAAGGTCAAGGGACCTTCCTGCTTGCGTCTCGACCTCTGCTGCGGGACCTCAAGATCAGCCAGAGGCCCAGTGGGCTGATCTACAGGACTAGAGTGGAGTTGCCAGCCCTCCCCTCTCGATACGAGAGGCGTGCACGTGGGTATACGGGTGTCACTCTGACCCTGCTGAGACGAACACAACACAAAGAAGAGAGGACACCGTGCGTATCAGGACGCGTCTGACTGACTGCTCTTGGCTCGTCTTTTGGATTTAGGTTTCTTTTGGATTCCGTGCGTTTTTTGTTTGTTTGTTTGTTTGTTTTTGGTTCTTTTTTTTCTGGTGCATAAGCGCTAACGACAGAAGTCAGGGCTTGTTGTCCTTTTGAGGGAGTTTCACGTGTCTCCATTTGGCAGCAGACGCATCTGTCACCTACTGCCGCTGGTGCCTGGAGCTGCGAAAATCATGCCGGCCGGGTTTCAGCAACTCGGAGGGGAGGTAAATTCATTTTCCTCAGAGCTTTTCACAGTTTATAAAAGTTTATAAATGGCTTGGCTTGTTTTTTACCCACAAAAGTGATGTGATAAATGTTCGGCTGTAGGAAAAGCACCCTCACAACGTGCGCATGTCACAAAGTTCGATGCGTATTTTTATTTGGAGAGATTTTACGCACGGATTTTTATCTCCGCTGTGCAGAAAGACTGCAAGAGAAAAAGCAGGCATTGCTATTCAGCATGTCGTTTAGTATATTCGTTGATGCATATATGAATTTACATTGTAATTAGAGTGTAAAATGACCAAATGAGAATAATGCTCATAAACAATGATGGAAAGTAACTATAATAAACAAGCAGCAACGGGGGAAAATGACATCAGCCCTGATCTGAACGAGCTTTGGCCCTTATTTAGTTCTCAGCAGTGACCTTGACCAGCTGAATATCTGAGTTTACAGGTCAGAGCTCATACTGTGGGCTTGCTATAGGCCACCTACTGTAGTTTGTCTTTTCACCCTCATAAACAATGCCTGTGTTATGTGTTCCCCCCAGCTCTTTTTGAGAAATAACTTCTAGGACGGCTGGACACACAGATCATACTTTTAGTGTCACTCTTCTGTTTCTGGAGAGTTGAATCTCTGCACAATGTTAAGAAAGTGAGAGCAGACTGCTATCTGTGATGCCATCTGTGATAGACGGCGTGATCATGGTGCAGGTTGGTGTTTGAGGGATGTGGGAACTTCTTTTAGCTCTGAAGTTTTGGTTTTAGTGTCAAATAAAGCTCTTAAGCGTGGAAACTCAAACAAAGCAAGCAGCAAACACACACTGAATTCCTCTTTTAGCAGGAATCAACGCTGCTCTGTTATGCATTCTATGTGAAAAGTAAATCAGTCACTGTAAATAGTGTTAATGCACAAGTGTAACGAAGCGCAACGTGATATTTGAACTTCTGTTGCAAGGACACGACCACACACACACACACGCAAACCTACGAACACACCCTTTTGTTTTGGTTCTTGAATACTAAACAGCACTTATCTAGAGGCTCAACACAGCAAGGTCAAGACACAGTGTTATAGACTTTGCTGAATGAGAAAGAAAGCAACAGAGAAAAATATGATACTAAACAATGGGAAGATCAGCGTTGCCCAAATATAAACCAGTAAATCTAAACAGAACAGATTACTCGTGCTTTCTTCTTGGAGTTTTCTGCCTTTATCTAAATAAAACATACCTTTAAAATCTTATTTTACAGCCACATGATGTAGTTGTTGTTGTCAGGTAGCTCACTAATCTTAACAGGTGTGTTTTGAAAGCATAGCAGAGTTATGTCTTTCGCATCAAGCTGCTAGGCAACCAATCTGCCGGTTACAAAATATAACATCCGAGGGGAAGACCTCATCTCTCCAAGGTTGTCTCGTCTGTCACCGTGGAGACAGGTGCCCGTGGCCTGATGGCAAACTGGAGGGAAGTTAAAGTTCAGGTGTCAACAGTTAAGTAGCCCGTGAAGTCATTGACAGTGCGCATCTCTCCTCAGGATCACAGTTATATATAGCTGATGTTTGTAGAGTGCCTCAGTGTTACTCACAGTTTTAATATGTGTGTGTTTGTACTCCAGACAGTGACGGGGACCTTTGTTCTCTCAGTCTTCACTGCCGTCCTGGGATCTCTGGAGTTTGGGTACAACATCGGTGTCATCAATGCACCTCAGAAGGTAAAAAAAAACCAACAAAAAACAAACAGCCAATAAAGTCCCATGAAAGTGGTGCCAATATACATGAAAGAATAAAAGTGCTGATGTAAGATGGTGACATTTAACCAGCTGTCGACTAAGCTGTTTCTCATATTTTTCCTGATTTTACGAGAAAGGGGGTGTGTTTGACACCACAACATTACGTCGTGCTGCCTCTAAAGGTGCTGATGGTGTTTAGAAAACAAACCTGGAAGCGGGAAACGGTACCAGACGTGATGCTGCGATGTCGCGTGACGTGAAGGCGATTAATTCAACAGTCAGCGGAATACTTTATGCACTGTAATGGAAACAAAGGGATCTGTCTGTTTGATGAGGAAGAGGGATTATATAAGCCCTCTGTGCTGCGCGCACTTATGGAGCCTTCAGACACAAACACTGGATGTACAGTATTTATAGATAGAGCACATGAAAACATGACTTGCTGCTCATATTGCAGCACACTTGGGTACTGCATGTGAGAAATGTATGCAGTACTGTGTAATTTATGACCGCCTGTGTATCCTGCTCTTTCCATCAGGACTGTCTATTGCCAAACACACTTCATTCTGTATATGAACATGTCACAAAACACTCACAGCGGCAGCGGCAGCAGCAGAGTGTTGTTTGCCGTGCATTCGCAGTCAGTGAGAGAGATGAAGCAGCCAAGCCAGCTGCCCTGACCCTCGACAGCAAACGCGACGCAGCTGACGTAGTTCGACTAAAACCAGAATAGAAGCTGAGCTGCCGTGTTGTGCTGGGCGCGTGTGACATTTCGGGAGAGTTTTGTCGGCCAGTACAATGGGGTTGTTTCAGGAAGAGGCTGCCAAATGTTGGATGATTTTAATATACAGAACAAATTGATCTTCTGTACAAGAAATAGCCTTTGATTAAGGTTTTAAACCACCGCTTTATTGTATATGACTTGTAGATTATCCTTTAGATAGATGAGGATATCTACTTTCTAGCAGGGTTTGTTTCTTAACATGTCTCATGCTTTCTTTGAGTCTCCTGTGACCTCTGTGCCCTGTGCAGATGATTGAGGAGGACTATAACGCCACATGGGTGCACCGGTATGGAGAGCCAATCCCCGCGGGGACCCTCACGTCCCTCTGGTCCCTGTCCGTGGCCATCTTCTCCATCGGTGGCATGCTGTCCTCCTTCTGTGTGGGCTTTGTGTCTGAGTGGCTGGGCAGGTAGGAACGCAAACACACAGGGCTGCACACTCAGACACTAACTGAGGTGTTTCTACAAGAAATAGGAGTCAGCATTTTGCCTTTGTCCTGTTGCGTGCGAACTATCTTAGGCTTGGACAATCATATAATCTGTAAAATATATAAATGGGCAACTGTATGAGTCATGATGCGTCAGTGCATTAATCCAAACCGGATCCCAACGTCCCTCTGTCCAGGATGTTCTTTGTCGACCCAGTTTTCAGGATGCAAACTGGACTGCAGTCCACAGCTTCTACTGACTCAAAGTGGATCTTGACAGAGCGGGTCACACTGGGTCAGGATGTGTGTGTGTGTGTGTGTGTTAGGGGGTGGTAGTGGCGGTGTTAGCTTGGGTGCACTCAGGACAAGGTCTTCCTAAAAAAAGCGTATTGTTAAGTCACTTGGACGTTTGACCTTTACTGCGTAGAATGATGTATGTGAAGAGTCTGACAGTAGAAGAGAAGTTTGACAGTGTGTCACAACCTTGAATCAAACACCGCCAAACATCGATGAGATGTTTTTATGTCATTGCAACTAGTCTCCATAGTATCTCTTACATGCTTGAAATGCTTGTGTGAGGCAAGCAGTACTCAGTGGGTTGCAATCTGTAACCTCGCCACTAGATGCCACTAAACACTACACACTGGATCTTTACAACACCTCTGTCTTCATGTGTTTGTTCAATAAATCAAATCAAAATCTTAATGCTTGACTGTTCAAAGTTTAAACCAGATGTCTGAAAATGGAATAATGCACAACTGCAAGAGTGAGGCTAGTAAATGTGTCATATTGAAGTTTGTAGAGGTTACTTAATAGCTGATCTCAGTCAGGCTTTAAACGGCTCACTTAAGCCTTCAGTGTTTTTGTATGACACTGCCATCTGCAGGCTAAAATATCACATTCGAGCTCATATGTGCAGCTTCAGTTGTTTCAGTAACGTCTGTGAAGTATTTTAAGTTTCTGAGCAATACAGCCTGTGAAACACTCAAACAAGTTTATTTACTCTTAACAGTGTTTGAGCTCATGTTAATTTTATGGATGATAAATGAAGAATTGTGGCGATCTTGGACTTTAATAATAGAAGAGGCGAGATTTGGATGTATATTAAATGGGACTGAATTACAACAAAGATGCTTGTCTGTGTGTCTGTTTTCTTTCCAGGAGGAAAGCCATGCTCATAAACAACCTGTTTGCCTTCATCGGTGGGAGTCTGATGGGGCTATCCAAGCTCTGCCGCTCCTTTGAGATGATGATCCTCGGGCGCTTTGTCATCGGTGCTTACTGTGGTGAGCGCTCCGCTGTCCTGTTATTTCAAATTCACAGGGATGTGTTTGAAAGTTGAATCATCAGTTGAACGTTGGTCATCTTCACACCGTAAAAGTTTCTTATCCAACTTTCTGTGCAGGATTAGCATCAGGCTTGACGCCGATGTATGTGGGGGAGATAGCTCCCACGAGTCTGCGAGGAGCCCTGGGCACGCTGCACCAGCTGGCTATAGTCACCGGTATTCTCATAGCACAGGTATGCTTGTCAAATCTTTAATATTAATGTTTTGTAATAGCCTTTCTTGAAATGTTCCTTGAAATCTCTCTCTTGATCCCTCTCCCTGTGCAGGTCCTCGGTCTGGAGGTGTTACTGGGAAGTCAAGACTTGTGGCCAGTCCTGTTGGGTTTAACTGTTGTGCCGACCGTACTTCAGATGGCGCTCCTGCCTTTTTGTCCCGAGAGCCCACGATTCCTCTACATCGTCCGCTGCCAGGAGCACCACGCCAAGAGAGGTGAGCAGGGCTGGAGTAGTCTTAGAGTAGACTTCTTCTTACTAAAACAGTAACATATTTTCAAGACAGCTATAAAATCTCAGCTGTCAGCTTAAGGAGTATTTTGGAGGTCCACAAGTACAACACACTTGTCATTATTTATTTTTAATATTTTCCTCCTGGCTTGCTTGTTTCGGTGCGTTTCTCTACAATAATTGGATCATGTTGGACATTTTATTGGCAGTTTTTTTGTATTTTTGTTGTTGCTGTTGAACTATGACAGCAATTAAAATCTTGTGAGACAAGGCTGAGATGTTGGAACTAATTTGGATGAACTTCCTGCATGTCTTTATTGGTTCTGAAAACCTGATAGGACATTTAACTGAATTTTTATTTTGTCAACTTCTCTTTTAAAAGACAAAACATGTCATGTTTACCACACTCTCAAACCACAGTGCCTTAATATTTGTGCTATAGCACTCTTGGGTCACTTTATGGAGCTGAATGTCCTTGATGACCCCACATAGCCTCTGCTGCTTCAAGCATTTGTCCATAAAGAACATAACAAGCGTCCTTTGTGCAGGCCTGAGGAGGTTGACGGGCAGGCAGGAGGTGGGCGACATGCTGGCGGAGATGAAGGAGGAGAAGAGGAAGATGGACATGGAGAGGAAGGTGTCCATCCTGGAGCTTTTTCGCTCTCCGCTCTACCGCCAACCCATCGTCATTTCCATCCTGCTGCAGCTCTCTCAGCAGCTGTCTGGGATCAATGCAGTGAGTCAGGGTGGTTTCTTTACAATCAACACACCGTGCTTAAAGTCCCAAAAAAATGAGACTGTTTTTAAAATAAATGTGAATCAGTGCAGTGTAATTATTGACCTAATCTTAATCTGTTTACCCCTCTGGCCAGATTTTCTACTACTCCACTAGTATCTTCATGAAGGCAGGAGTCCAGAGTCCAGTCTATGCCACCATAGGAGCAGGCGTGGTGAACTGTGCCTTCACCGTGGTCTCGGTCAGTAACCAAACCAACATGCCTTCATCATGACCTTAATGTTATGCTCCTCCTCCTCTTGAACCGAACTGAACTCTAAATATTCAGTGTTCTTTTAATTTAGTACGATAAAGTCCGATTACAGTCCTGCTATGTACCAAACTGCGTCTCTATTACTGTTTAACATTGTTATCAAAGAGCAAATAGAAAAGATAACACGGCAGGTCGGTGGTGCCTGTTTTCTTGTCAAACACTCATGCATCCAAATAGGTCAAGTTTGGTTTGGATGTTGTTTCAATGTCATGACATGGCTCAAGAAGCATGACTTTTAGCCAAGCTAGCTGCATGGCTCTTGGGATGGAAATAACCAGCAACTTTGGTCCAGATATTGTTAAGTTTTGGATGGATGGTTGTGAAACAGACATCCATTGCTTCAAGAGGAAGACTTTGGTGATCCCAACTGTTCCTCTCGCACCAACATGAGGTTGACATTTGTGGTTTTAAATGTCCCCACAGCTATCGGATGGAAATTCATGTAGCCCTCAAGGTGAATTGCAATAACCTTGATTGTCACTTGACGACCTGACTTCTCTGTTTCCCCGTTTTCTTATTATGAACAGCTCTTCCTGGTAGAGAGGATGGGTCGACGGACGCTCCACATGCTGGGACTTGGTGGGATGTGCATCTGTGCCGTCATCATGACCATGGCTCTTGTTTTATTGGTTAGTCTCTCAATGACGCAAACATCATGTACTGTTATTGTTTTTTTTTTTCTCTACAAACCTCTGAACCTCTGTTTTCTTCCCATCCGATAGGAAACTGTTTCATGGATGAGCTACATCAGCATGCTGTCCATTTTTGGCTTTGTGGCCTTCTTTGAGATCGGTCCGGGTCCCATCCCCTGGTTCTTTGTAGCTGAGCTGTTCTCCCAGGGTCCAAGGCCGGCTGCCATGGCTGTAGCCGGCTTTTCCAACTGGACGGCCAACTTCATTGTTGGCATGTGCTTCCAATATGTTGCTGTGAGTGTTTTTTTTTACCTTCACTAGATGTTCTAAATATCCTCCGCAATGGCAAATACCTCACTTTTTCTGCAAATGTCCGTGGTCTCATGCTGTTTCATCTGATCACATCTTTCCACAGGATCTTTGTGGGCCATACGTCTTCCTGATCTTCGCAGTACTCCTTCTCTTCTTCCTCATATTCACATTCTTCCGGGTGCCGGAGACGCGGGGCAAGACCTTTGACCAGATCGCAGCAAACTTCCACGGGCATTCGGCAGGAGGAATGATGGATATGGACATGGACATGGACATGGATCTGGACAAGCCCAGCACAGAGCTGGACTACTTGGGGGAGGAAAGCATCAACTGAAGAGTGATGGAACAAAGTACAGCTTGGGATGAATTGTGTATGTTGGCCTTACTCCAAACTGTTATTTTTTTCTGATGTATATTGAGGTCAATGGTTGTATTCATATAGATTGTGGTGCCAAAGCAGTGTTCAAGGTGTGTTTTGCCCTTCGCTGGTACCACTGCAATATGAAGGTTATGAATTAAGCCTTGACAGAAGGCTAAAAACCTATGGATTAAGAGTTGACTACTGTATTTCAAGGAATAAGATGCACATAAGAACAAATTGTTTGGACTGTTGACTGCCAATGTGGTTGGATTTTATTCCATTGTGATGCACTCAGCTGCAATATTGACAGACGGAGATGGAGAGACTTTGGGATTCCTGCACTTTATCTACAAAGACATCCAAAGTTTTCTGAGTTTGGAGGTAAAAGAAGTCATTAAGTATGCTTGCCTGTTTTGTACTGAAGCTGGGAACACTCTAGATGTGTAAATCTACCTAAGTGACACACAACTGACACATTTAAGTAAGAAATTCAGTGACTTACCATGACACTTTAAGTACAGGAGCATGGTGTTAAAGTTCAAAAATCAAACATTTGATCCAATTGTAATGTGTCAAACAGGTTTGAAGCAAGGTTTAAATCCTAAAACCTCTGGACATTATACCATAATTTGGGCTGGGTATATAGCAAATAATGGAAGCTGGCATCAAAGGCCTGGTCAATGGCAACATACAGCTGTTCAGGTTTGGACAACATTTGTTTGGGATGTTTGACTTCTCAGCAATACCCAGCCAGAACAATAATGGTCAATGGTGGCTGAGTAATTTAGCCAGACTCTCGTTTAAAGAGAAGAGAACCTCAAAGACTGAATCCAAAAGTCTAGACTTAGAAGCTCTTGTGGACTTTGTGGGCACATTCCCAAGAAGTCTTTGAGTGTGGAGGGATGTCCAAACCCACAATTCAACCAGGCCTCACGCAGACCTCCAGAAAGTCAGCTTAGGGCGCAGACTTCAAGAATTTAACCAACCACGATTCATGGCAATACAGACGTGACGTAGTTTGTCCAATGGCTGAATCGTGATGCAGAAATTTAACTGTCGCTTTAAACATTTAGACAGCATGACAACATGAAACAGACAGGACCCTGTGATGAACTGGCGACCTATCCTACCCCACCTCTCACCTAATGTCAGCTGGTTTTGTCTCCAGCCCCATGCGACCCTGATAAGGATAAGCAGTTATGGAAGATGTATGAACTTAGGCTGTAACCTTGAGTCTCGCATCCTTGCAGTCTTGTCCTGACGATGAAACGTCGCATTAAGTACGACTTCGATCATGTAGCGTGTTCCCAGCTTAAGTTAAGGCAAAGTGCTATCACAAAGTGTTTTTCTGATCATGAGAAAGTCATTGCACAACCTGCAGAAATGCTACTTTTAAAGAAACAAGATCTATTTTACTACTTCATGTATATATATATAGTGTGTTATTAATGGTATGAGGGTCTAAACGTTTCAATTCTTTATGCACTCCAGCAGGTGTTAGGTTTTGTAAACAGAAGCCCGATACACTAGACTAGAGCAAGACGTGCAATCAAAAGGGCCGTTTGTAACGAGTAGGTCTTCTTGTTGATTTTTTTTTTTTTTTAATTATTTTTCTTGGCATCTGTCATGTGTGCTGTTTGCTGTCCATTCATTTATGGTGTGTATCACTACCTTCTGAGGATTTGTATTGTTCAGAGAGGACCTTTAATTTGTATAGTGAATATTTTTCACTGTGGTCATGTTGTGACTAAAAAAGGATGCAAGTACTGTAAATAATGTTACTGAAAACTGAAGATCGCCTTTTAAATTGTGTTTAATATTAAGTAAACACACTTTAAAAAACACACAAAATCATTGAGAGACATTAAGAAATAAGGACTGAATCCTGAGATTTGCAAACATGATTTATTAATTAACATTTTAAGCACTGACATTGCACATAATCCCCTCCAAAGAAAAGCACACACAAACAAAAACAAAAAAAGAAGTTTCTTTTCAATCTATCCTCAACTGAGGAGATGAAGGGAGTAGTATGTTTTAAGGATTGACTGAGGTGCTAACAGAACTAAACTGACTCCCATAATGCACCACCAACCTCACACCTGCTTGGTTTTCCCCTCTTCAACCAAATTAAAAAAAAGTTAAATAAAAATCAAGGCTGGTCCCTCTATAAACTACTTGATGTTTCTCATCTAAGCAATTAAAGAAAATTTGTTTTTAAAGGGGGGTTGGAATAACTGGGCTACCAAGCATGTCGTCCATTCTTTCCCATTTTTAAAGATGCACTTTCATTTTTTCTAAACATGCACCCGCCAACCACCTGCATCCCTCTTTCTCTACCTCATCCCCTCTCCTCGAGCGTCACGTGTCTACAGCCAGGACAACACAAGACAAGATGAGAGGGGAGAGGCATGAAGGATGATAGTGAGACTGGGTGGGTTGGAGGATGGGGGAGTGCAGGGAGGGGAGAGTAGTGCATGTGTTCTGAAATAAGTCCAGTCCTCCAACCCTAGGACCTATGAAAACAAAAGAAGGGAAAACACAAGAGACACAGGGATTGAGAGAGAAAGACAAAGACATGAAACACAAAAAAAGACATCTAATCCTGAAACAATCCTGAGCTTTCACCTAAAATTATCTCCTGCATTTAACAAAAAACAAACAAACAAAAAAAGACTTAAAGATATAAGATTTAAAGCCTTTTATGTCATCATTCCACCTTAAATCCATTTACAGGAAAACCTCACTAAACAGCCTGTTAACGTTCATCATCTTGCCCTCTGTCAAACAGCCAATGTGGCAACACGAAGTGCAACCCTACACCCTCAACTCTCCCACCCTGCCTGACCCAGACCTGACCGCTTTAGCATGGGGGTCCCACCTCTTGCCAAGGGTCACGCGACTGTCCTCTTACTAGCGTCACTCTGTTGGTGCTGGGACTGTTGTGGCAGCTGCCTCCTGTGTGGAAGGAGACCATTGAGATATTCGTGTCAACACAGCCAACACCGGTGATAAGCAATCAGTAGGAAATGGCATTTTTTAAAAGCACCATACCTCAGGTGATTTTGGTGTTTTCGGAGAGGCTTTAGGGGAGGCCTTTGGTGATTTTGATGTGGATTTAAGGTCGGATGGTCTTGAAGTCTGAGGCGGGGTACCAGGGTCTGATGTAGACTTCTCTGCTTCGTTCTGCAATGTGTGAAAGCAAAATTTTGTCAGAGATATTCAGCACTTGGTCCAGGTGATCCATCACTCGGAGTACTCACTTTTGAGGTAGAGGACTCTGAGTTTCGTTGCCTGCGGCGTCTAGACTGGCGACGTTGTTTCTGGCCCTCAGCTGTTTCTCCGTTGGTCTGGGGGACTTCAGAGGACTCCGTCTGCTTCACCTTGCCTTGCTCCTCGCTCTCTTCTGGAGCAGCCTGCTGGCCGTCTGCAGTCTGATCAGGAGGAGGACGAGGGCGGGCCGGTCTGTGAATCCCGGTACAGAGGAAACATCAAAATCACCATTGCATTTTAAGAATACAAATTAAAATACAGGCAATGCTGTCAGGTCACCTTCGATATGGGTGCCAGAATCTGCGCTGTGGTCGCTGCGTTTGGTCGCCCTCTTCTACGCCGTTCTTTTCCTCTCCAGCCTCACCCTGACAGATCAAGCAGACAAAACCTCAGACTAGTCTGCCACAGGACAGTTTTGAATTAACTTCATCTTTCATCGTTACTTTCAAGAGCTTCTAACAGTTTAAAACTTTCAAAGCGTCCCCAATGTTTTGGCTGGTTTCAGCTTACATCTTGTGCCTCCTGCCGAGGTCTGCGAGGCCTACGGCGGCGCAGTGGAGGTCTCGTTCCACCATTCTCCCCTGATCCCTCTCCCTCGACGGAGGGTTCTTGGCCGTCGGCTGGTTTAGCCTGGTCACCAGGCCGAGGGCTGCGGGGGAAAAACCGTCTACGGAAGCGCCGTTTGTTGGGCGCGTAGCGGCTGCCTTTGACTGGAACGCCGCCTGGACCGGTTACATTGGCCGCTTCTGAGCCCTGTGGGACACCGAAGAGGTCAAACGAACAGACTTAAACTGTCGCTATGCTATCAAACGGATTCCCTGATTCTTACCTTGGCTGCCTCGATCACGTCAAACTCTACGACCTCACCGTCTCCCACACTGCGGAGGAATTTCCTAGGATTGTTCTTCTTGATGGCAGTCTGAGGAGACAGATTTAACATTGAATAATGAGTTTCTCAAACTTGTTATACCAGGTACCACCTCAGAAAATATTCATCTTTCCAAGTACCACTATTTTATTCAACTACAGACAGTTTTCACAGGAGGTAGATTTATTATTAAGAAGATTCATTATCGTAGACTGTTCCTGAAGAGAAACGGTTCAAGAACCAGAGCTTATTTGGTAGAAAAGTGCTACTTCTTCTCCAAATATTTCCTGTTTGGAGCCATCATTGCAGTCTTTTTGAAATATTAAATTTAGATCCACTTAACTATCCCACATCACACAGTAATTCACAACCAATCATGGATGTATGCGAACATTAGGTAAATGAACATGACGGCATATCAGGCCAAAAGTGAAACAATATATTATGGGAAATGCAAATCTTTAAATCTACTTTAACAGTTGTAAATTTGATATTTATATATTTTCATTTACAAAAATACATTTAAGAGATTCCTCCAAGTACCACTACTGGAAGGTTGCATATCACCATTGGTACTCGTGGAATAATGGTTAATAAGAGCATTAATTCAAGAAGACACCCTCTGTTTTACCTGATGGACAAACACGTCTTCTTTGGTATCATTCCTGTGAGACATAAGTTACACTTTAACTCTTGGTGCTTTAAAATCTGATTTAAATTAAACTATAAGTACTTAAGCAATCAGAGGAAGTGTAGTGTACCTGTTTATGAAGCCATATCCATTCCTCACATTGAACCATTTCACTGTGCCTTGGACCAATGTGGCTACAACAACAACAACAACACATCATTAAATGTGTATCCACATAAAAAGCATTGTTATACAGATATCCAAAAGAACATAATACATTGTTATCTCGCCTTATAGCAATGGCAGCCTTGCTTACACCAAGAAATAAGAGCTGTGTGTGTCAATCATTAACAGTAAGACTTTGAAACCAGGGCAGCAGTAGGTCATGAGGGAGGGCTGCTAAACAACACAGCTACAGGTTTCTCTTCGCACAAAAAAGGTCAAACTCTAATTAGGACGAACAGCTTTTGAAAAAAAAATATCACCTATTTAATCGCTACACCTGCGCGTGTCAATTAAACGTCAAATGATTCGCACCTGTGAGGGCGCGCGCGTACTTTGCGGGCTTGAGCGCGCGCACAGCTGATAAAGGGGGAATTTAGGTCATGTGGTGCGACTGTTAACAGTAACGCTTAAAAAAAAAAACACACCAATAATGTGGCTTAACTTTAGTTTAATTCAGAATGCACTAAACGTAAAAGGCAAACTTGCGTTCTTAGGTTAAAGAAATAAAAAATATTTAAAATTTCCAGCCTGTAAAAGCTCTTAAACTGACAGAGGGTTGACTTAATGGGTATAAATAATTACTTAAACCCGTGTGTAACACTCGTGGACACGTGTTGCTCCAAAAACACAAAGACAAAAATTATTATTACTGACTATTATTTGTTGATTTAGCACTTGACAAAGTTCCACAAACGAAAACACTTTATTTCTCTAACAACTCAAGTGTTTATTTCACTTCATTTATCCCTAAAAATCCGATTATTTTAAATATTCCCGTTGATCTAAACACTCAGGTTTAATCACTCTCTGAACCCACCTATGACTTTCCTCTCTGGCTGTGGTTTGTCTTCCACAGGTGCCGATGGTGGAGCGCTCTGCGCCTCGGCGTCGGTCATGCTCGCTGTCGGATTACTACACTTTCACTCCGGAGTCCCCTCCCTCCTGCTCTTCCCGAAACTTTTCTTCTTCTACTTCTTCTTCTTCTTTGAGGTTTGGCGGCAGTTGGCATCCTTGACGTCGCATTACCGCCTCCTTCTGGATACAATCCTCCTCCATGCTCCGCTGTTGCTTTCCATGTCACGGATACCTGCTAGATGTTTGGTGTGCTGTTCAGGTTTTTTTCCCTACTTCTTACATACTTTGTTTACTTTGAATTATATGTCGTTCTTTTATTGCATTATTCCACTGCTGCTGTCACTTTTTGTGTATTTCTCTCCACACTTAGCTCACACTCTTATTTTGAAAGGCTAATATTACCTTTTGGTCTCTTATTTTGTTAATTTCTCTGCTTTCTTGTTTCCTAAATACCTGAATGTGCTGGGACAAGTGGAGGCATGTGTGTACATTTACTCAAGTGCTGTAGAAGTATTAGCAACTTTATACTTGGCAAATATTGTACTTTTGATTTTAACAAGTTCTTTTATGTATTATGTATTGTTATGTATCACAAAATGTCAACAATTATATACAAACGTATAAAGAAACACTACTGTTTGTTGCTGTCCTGTCCCTCCCACAAACACACACATCAGCTCATCAGCTATCCCTCTAAAAGCTCTGCATGCTCTTACATTTTTTCATTCCCTTCCCGCCCTGTGCAAAACTGTACGATTAAATGTTCCTTAATGGGTACATTCTCAAACTAAATAAACAGCTCTCTCAGATTTAATTATAATTGATATAATGAAACACTGACAGGGAGAAACTTACTGCACAGTGAGTACTTTTACTTTTGAAGGTCTATGACGATACTTGCATACTTTTACTTTAGTTAGGTTTTGTATGCAGGACTTTTATGTAGTGTATGTAGTGTTTTCTTTATAATAATCATTAGATGTGGGTTATGATATTCCTATTGTGTGACAGACATTTCATATTTAACAGACCTTTTCATGAGGTTGTGAACATATACTGTATGGACAGTAATGATTCTCAGGAGGGGGCTCATATCTTATTCTTGATTTGATATCATAATAAACCTCATTAGCCCTTGCCATAACAGTCATCTTTCTCAAATCAGAATTAAAGCACAACAATATTACATTAAAATATGTTTGTCTAACAGCATACTCACAGTGCAGCATGGTCTTGTTTACAAATTACAAATTCTTCTTTAAATTTGATCATGCAAAGACTCTTTCCTGTTGTCTTATTGGTATAAATCAAACTGTTACAGCTCTAGTCTGACAAATTTAAACTTTCAAAATAAATCTGAGCTGATGGACATTTTATGATGACTTTGAACTGTAAATAAACAGCTCCTTTAACTTTTCAGGGCTGCTTTCATGCTGCAAGGGCAGCTGCTGTGGGGTCAGTGACGTTTCATTTGTCACATGATTAAGGAAGCAATAACTGAATGTTCATTTGGGGGTTACAGTAACTATGCCTTTAACTACAGCCCTCAGCTCATAGGTCATAGGACTCCAGTTTCACAGCACTAAATTTAACCGAGCAGCTCAGAGAACTGCCAAGTTCAACGAAACCATTCGCCGTGCACAGGAGCCATGGGTCTCTGGACTGAGAAAGGGCTCTAATTAGAAGTGCAATTATTAGTAGCAGAGGGAAATCCAGCCAGCAAAGGAGGCAGCACTGACACTGACTGTGGATTAAGGCAGATACAGGGTAAATTATAGATGAGACACTTACATCAAACAAACAAAACTTTAACTTTTTTTTTTTTAAGTGAATGTAAGGTCCTGTACACACCATGATCTGTGCCGTGCGGACTGCATGTGGTTGAGAAATGTGTCACTCATGTGCAAGTAAAGGCGTCTGTGTGTAGCAGACATCTGGAATATGGCAGCAAAGCTCAGCTAACATACAGTAAATACCATGAACATATCATGTAATGTTTAAAACAAATATTTAAACATTTAACAGTAGAGGTTATGGCTCGTGGTGATGATGAGGAAGTGCAATCTGAATATTTGTCCTCATCACTGCATGTGTTCTTCTCATCATGTACGCCTGTCTGTAAAGTGCGGGGACAGATCGACGCATGTGTCGTGGCGTTTTTAAAGGGCAGTAAAAGCATCATGGGAAGTAAATAAATCTGGCTGCACGAGAATGAAAAGCCGCGCATGCGCAGAACACGCCAAATTGCATCGAGGTGTTTTTCATGAACGTTCAAACGAAAGGTGCGTCAAGTTAGCCACGAGAGGACCGGAAGAGATGCAACTTTACTTTCTAAAAGTGTAAAAGTGTGTAATTCTGTCAGTGATGAGCAAGACGAAATCTAAAAATATTTTCCACTTTATTATCATGTTGTGCATGATAATAAATGTACATATATTATATACTAATGAGAAAACACCTGTTCAGACATGTGCTGGATACAATATGGCTATATTAGGTATATACAGTACAGAGGTAAAGTAAAGCAAAGATACAAGAGGCAAAGTATGCATGGATATATGTTCAGTGTGCATATATTTCACCAACAGTGTCCCAATTACATAATTCTGGTCTCCTTTTATTCTTTGACAATAAGGGATCCTAATTAAGTTTGTTTGTTTTAAAAATATAATACTAAATACTAAACATAGTCAGGCTTTATTCTAAATTCTAGAGTACATTGCAGGCATTGTATTGCAGTTTGGACACATAACCTAACAGGAGTATGTGCAAAATATGAACTGAACCAGCCCGGATGTGTAAAACACTCTTACTTTACTTTGTCTGGACATTTGTCGCTTTGCTCTTTCAATCAGTATTTCAAATAGTGTAATATATACTATTTATATAGGATGCTAATATATATTTATACAGTAATACTTAAATGTAGTCAATGTAAACAAGTCTTTCAACATTCCTATTCTATTTCAGGATGTTTTATATTTGTATTTTACACTGTTCTTTTTTCCTTTTTACAGTATTGTATTTTACTTCTTTGGCTTATTCCTATTCTTGTTACACACTCCTGATGCTGAATTGACCAGTTCCTCTTGTCCAACACATTTAATTGCATTGTTGACCCCGTGTTAACCTGCATATGCACGAATAAACCTGAAACTTGAACTTGAACTTGAACTTGAGTTTTCATGTGGCCAAACTATAGTTTTACTCCTACTCCTACTTCTACTCCTACTACTACTACTACTACTACTAATAATAATAATTTTAGCAAGAACTGCATTCCCTACAGTACATTGTCATAACTTATTTTACCAAAAAGGGCGTCTTATTTTGACAGTTCCCACAGGAAGTGGTGCGTTCAGATGTTTTGTATGTTGTGTCAGTGGTGAGGAGCTGGATGAGGGAGAGAAGGTGGAGTGTTAGGCTACAGACACAACTGGTTTCGGGGCTTTTTTCCTTCCTTGGCCCGGCGGCTTACTTCAGTGGTTGTGCAACCCTGATCGAGGCCAACTGCAATCTGGACAAACCAGAAGGGAGAAGCGAGGCGAGCGGAAACGAATGAAAGAGGACTAAAAAAAAAAAAAAAAGAAAAAAAAGAGAGAGAGAGACGATAGGTTGAAGAGAAAAAAAGAGAGCGACATCGACAACCGAGGAGGAGACAGACCCTGGCCAGACGACCCGTTAGCGCGGCTACAGGGAGGCAAAGAAGGGGGGAGGAATAACCCGGAGAAAGGCTGTTAAATAACACCGGAGAGGAGACGTTATCACTAGGGTAAGTTCCTTATCAACACATCCAATAGACGGGGCGTGTTTGCGCCTGAGCAGACGAGCTATCGTATGCACATGTCCGAGTGAAGCTGTATTATGATATATTCCCTTTTAAACGCCTCCATTAAGCAATAACAGTGGTCAGCTGGCTTTATCAGAGCAGCACAGGCGGGTCTAGTTAACTTACCACATACAAAGGGGGGGCTTCACCCTGATTTGTTAGCCAGCTAAATGCCACAATATCGACTCTTTCTTCTTTTTAATTGAACACAAATCCACCAAGACTCGCCTAAAATGGACGTTTAGTACGAGTTTCACCGCTTTTACACGCCTGGCACCGGCTCTAACTTCTGAACTAACTGATACGGTTCTCCTCCGTACGCCGTAGCTATCACGAGTATTAGCTTAGTCATTATTGTACACAAGCGGGCCAAAAAAATTTAGATCAATTCTCACATTTGCGGGCCAGAGCGGGTTTAAAATAAACAGGGTCGTTTGTAAAGAGGTCCACATTCGTGCCTGGACCGGTTTAAGCGCCTTAAAGGTTGTCATTTTGCCTGGTGAACTTGTATCTCTTTATCAAGAAGGGCCTCGGCCTGAGTGCGCTCAGCAGCGCGCAGGGATATCGGGGCACCGACCGTTGTTATACGTCCATCAGCCGTTGGTCGGGGCCGTGCTACGTCCTGTGCGCACTGGTAGTAGGCCGCGGTTAGCCTCTTCTCCCCCCCCCCCCCCCTACAACACTGCGGACAAACTGTATCGCTCACTGCAACGCCTAACCGCCTTATTTCTCACATATATTTCACGTTGTATGCTCACTTGACATAACAAGAGCTACTTAGACGGGTCTCACCCGGAGACGCCCGCTTGAAATTTGATTTATGGGTCATTAGCGCGGATTAGCGGCCCTCGGGTTAACGCGTTCACCCGGTGAACAGCCGCGCTAACTGGGCAGTGAAACACACAACTCGGGGTCGTTTAGTTGCTCTTTTGCTGCATTACATTATAAAGAACATGTTATTCTTTGAATACAGCGAGTCAGCTGCTAAACTTTTACTTTAGTTGACTGTAGCTCTATTGTACTCGTGGCAGGCTGCACCACCGGGACATCATGGCTACTTAAAAAGTTTGGTCGGCTAATGACGCACGGTTTGCCGCGAGTGTTAATGACTAAAGCCGCAGCTATTGTAACTTTAAAATAGTGATAACTTGGTGCTGGCTGTCTTTACGTTAGGCCCGGTATCGGTTTGTCTAACGTGTGCCATGTTTCTGTTGCTTTATTTAGCCATGTGTGCTCGGCCACTGTGCCCAACAGCACTAAATGAAAAGTGTCATTTCCTCCACACCCCGACGTTTTTAATTGACACCAGTCACATTTTCCATCTTATCCTGACAAGCTGTTAACAGATATTCATCTTCCTTCGTGGACTAACTAACTTGCAAAATAACTCTTTGGCATATAAATAAATAATAAAGTAGGGTCTGACTTCAGAGTAAATACTTAAGTCCAGTACACTAACCGATAGGATAAGAAGATTATCATAAAATCAACTATGTAATATGTTTGACACTTTCTGTGTGGCTGTTAAATCAATATTTAATCTAAAATGATGTGATAAAGTGAAGGAAAGTCATGATAACAATGTAAGTAAAGGCTACGTGGGGGAATGGATTTCTAAATTTGTAGTTTTGTTCATATATCTTTCATTTTAGTGTTTTTTTAAAGAACCTTTTTGCTTATAAACTTCTGTTTTATTTTGTAGAAAACATGTTCATGTTTCTCAAAAGAAGGTATTAAATGTGGATGGTCAGGTGTCTGTGTCCCAAAGTCCTCAATCATCTCTTAAGTTTTGCAGACGTTCAGACAAAGGTGGTTGTTTGGACTCCAGCTGTCTCGTCGTCACTCTTTAGAAAAAAGCAAGCCCACGGACAGTCGTTTTGTCAGCAAACTGAAAGGTGACGAGGCAAGAGGTGTGGTTGCCAGATCTCACCACCTGGGGCCTGCCTGTCAAGAGGTCGAATATCCAGCTGCAGATGGATGTTTGCAGTCCGAGATCAACGAGCTCAGACACATTTATGTATTCACTTTTGTCCAGGTTGTCAAAGCAGGTCCAAGGTGTCGGGTAGGGATGAGCAGATGTGGGTCTTGACTAGTTGTTGAAGCGCTTCATGATGACTAATGTCGTTGCGACAGGGTGGTAGTTGTTTAAACAGGTTGCCAGTGGAACAGGGACAACGGTGGAAGTCTTAAAGAGGGTGGGGCCCACAGACTGACTCAGCAAGAGGTTGAATGTTTCAAGTTGTTCAGTGCACGCCCTGACAGCCTGGCCTGGGATACTGTTCAGCCTGTTTGGCTCTGTGTTGTCTGCATCAAACCAAATGTAGAAGGCGTTGAGCTTGATGCAGCAGGCTGACCGAGCGTAGTCTGCTCTACATGCGTGTGGTGTCAGAGCTGTAGCAGTTGGACTCCACTTTGTCCCTGTAGTTCTTCGGGGTCACCTGAGTTGAAGGCGGTTGTCCATGTTTTGAGTTGAGCACAAATCTTCCGGCTGACCCAGGGTTTCTGGGTTGTGTAGGCGTAGGCGTTAGCTTCTGAAACATCATCATTGTCTGTGTATTCATTGATGTTGCCGTCAGCTGCGTCCTCAAACATCCGCCAGTCAGTCACTTGTCTCAAAGCAGTCGTGTAAGACCTCGTCAGCTTCTTTGTTGTATTTGTAGATGAGGCAGCAGTAGGATGGAGCTGTAAACAAGGGTCTGCTCACCCATAGTGGGAAAGTAAGGTGGTATATTCCACTCTAGTATCAACAAACTTCAACTGTTATCCAAGTTTAGTCATCCCAGACAGCATCAATAAATCATTTCTGAATCAGTCCTGGACATATATGAATGTCTGCATCCGGTGTGTTGCTCTCCACAGCAGGCATGGCAGATGCAGAGCTGGACTTCGAGACCGGCGATGCTGGGGCGTCCGCGACCTTCCCCATGCAGTGCTCGGCCCTGCGTAAAAACGGCTTTGTTGTGCTGAAAAACCGACCCTGCAAGATCGTCGAGATGTCCACCTCCAAGACCGGCAAGCACGGCCACGCTAAGGTCAGTAAATCCTGCAGAGCTGGAGCTCTCTTCCAAGCGGCTGAAGCTGAAGAAATAAACTAGAACGTGGACTCATGTCACCCAGACGGAGGGAGAGTGTCTTTGAATTATCACTGAACTTCATCTCTGGAAATAAACACAAGGTCACAGACATTAATATTAATGCACATTAATGGACACTTTCAGTCTGGACAAGAACAATAATGTGTCCCTGTTGGGTTACAGTTTCCACTTCTAAAAAAACATTCAGTATTCGGAAAAGTATATGTATTATAAATGATGTTAAACATTATACACTTGGACTACTTGTCGATAGTCAGCTACCCTTTTTTAAAGGGTAACTCAACTACTTTACACGTTAAACGTTCAATATTTTCTGATTCCAATAGAATTCAGATAACATCAGAGGACATTTTGTTTGATTGCAGCCGATTGTTCATCCTGTCTTGTGTGTTTTGTGCCCGCGCAGGTCCACCTTGTTGGTATCGACATCTTCTCTGGTAAGAAACATGAAGATATCTGTCCTTCCACCCACAACATGGACGTCCCCAACATCAAGAGAATGGATTACCAGGTGAGGCAGCTGGACTGAAGAGATCTTTGTAGATGGTTCTGACTGCTGTTACAGTAGCTTGTTGTACTTGCTATAGCAGAAATCTAAGGCTTGATGGGTGTTTTTATAACTGTCTCCTAATGGGGATGTCTGAGATATCAGAGTAATATTCACAAATATGCTTTGGTCTTTAATAAGCGCAGGATTTTCAGGGATGCATGTCTGCTGCAGGTGAAATTAGCTGGATGATTATTTGCAGAGTGAGAATGAAGAAGAAGAAGCAACTGCCAACTAATGTGTTTAAAAACCAGTCACATTTTAAAAAAAAAAAATGGCAAGTAGTTCATGCATGCAGTCGTTCATTTGCAATGAAATGAGGAATAATAACGTCAGCATGTATTAAAAAATATCTCGTGTCCCCTCTTCCAGCTGATTGGGATCCAAGATGGCTACCTGTCCCTGCTCCAGGAAAACGGGGAGGTGAGAGAGGACCTGAAGATTCCCGAGGGAGAGCTGGGCAAAGAGATAGAGAGCAAGTACGAAGGGCAAGAGGAGATCGTGGTGAGTATCTCCACCTCACCTCACATTCGTCTCTGCTGCGTTTTTCCCGTTCCACGGTGCCACTTCCATGGTGCCGTCCGTCAGCCAGGCGGTGAGAGGGAGAGCATCATAAAACAAGTCATGAGTGGTCGCTGTCGATCAGGGGCACAGCTAATGATTGACTGAGTCGATGATACGTCGACTAATCAGTGAATTAACTAAATGAATGGTTTCAGCAGGAACAAAAGCAGCTCAAGCTTCTCGAGACTGTGTAATAAAATTGAACTTTTGAGCTTTTGCTCAACTTTGAACACAAACAGTAGCTCTGAAGCATCTCATGATCATCATCTTACTGGATGCTCTCCCTCCATCCATACCCAACACGAAGCGTTGCCTTTAAAAACTTTGGATTGGACTCTAATTGTAAGATTCTCTTCGGGTAGTCTGAAACCACGTTAACCAAACTCCTCTGTGCTCTTCCAGGTCACCGTTTTAAGTGCAATGGAGGAAGAAGCTGCAATTGGCTTCAAAGCCTTGGGTAAATAAGCCACTACAGGTAAATACAGAGATGCAGCTGTCCTCTCACCCCTCCCAACCCCCACCCTCAAAAAAAAAAACCCAACTACCGCCTGACCCAAGCCTGCCTGAAGAGGAGTGTGTATGCGCGCGCACGCTCATGTGTGTGTGTGTGTGTGTGTGTATTCAGTAAACCTATGTATGTGTGCGTGATTGGGTGTTACACCACAAGCCACCAGCATGTGCCATGCCAGTGCAGGTGTGTGCGTACATGTACAGTTTATTGTTCATCTGTGGACCAAAGGGAAGGCAACTCCGGTCAACAAGATCCAACACTGCTGCTGCTGCTGCTGCTGCTGCAGCTGCAGGTTTTAACGTTTAGGTTTTACTTTCAGTGTTGTAGAAAAATAAATAAATAAAAGGCGGAATTTTAAAATGTTACTCACGATAATGCACATCCACGATACTGAAAATGTTTTCTCCCCCCGTATTACTGCAATGCAAAAGGTCTTTTTTTGTGTATATATTTGATTAAACTGGACATATTAGCTGACATTTAAACGTTTCTAATTGACCAAACTTAATTCAAAAGTGTATACAAAATTTGCGGATTTGCCTGTCCCTTAAAGTACTTTTCTTTTTTTTTTTTCCTCTTTTGGTTTCATGTCAACACTATTACGAGCATGTGTATCATTTTTACGTAGCACTATCAGATATATCAATGAAAAGCTTGTGCTGCGCATATTGTATTTCTGGGCGACGTTTGTTTCTTTCTGTGTGGTTTCACCTGATTTTACAGCCTTTAGCTATTTTTTTTTTTTTTGTTTTGTTTTCTTGTATCTGCAACGTCTCCAGCCTCTGTAGCGTCGACGTAACTGTTTCGGGGTCAAACTGTTTTACGCACTTTCTTTTCCTGCACTTTTCTGACTTGCAGACTGTGGGCTGTAGAATAAAGTGTCCACAAAAAAAAAAAAAAAAAAGAAGAAGAAAAAAAAAATGTTTAAAGCTGTTGGTTTGTGCAATGTTTCCTCTGCAGAGGCTAGTTAAAACACTGTCTCATTAAAATCTATTTCTCTTGCGTTTTTTTTTTTTTTTTTTTATTCTTCAGCGTCTTCCTCCTCTCACTTTTCTCCGCTCTTTCTTCTCATTCCTACTTCTTGTAATTCTTTTTCAGGGGCAAACGAGATGCACTGGACCTGGGTGAAAGGAGGGGATATTGCCTCGTCAATGCCATTCTCCCCCCCTTTTTTTTTTGTCTTTTTCTTTTTGTCTTTTTTTTTTTGTTGTTTTGTTTTTTTGTTTTTCATACTCTCTCTCTCTCTCTCTCTCTCTCTCTCTCTCTCTCTCCCTCGCTCTGTTTTCCAAAACCCTCCTTTGGGTTCAGTTAGAAAAGAACTTAATAAATAATTGGAAATTGTCAAACCGTAAACAAACATTCTCTATGTACATGCATACTTTATAAAGAGCCGCATCCGAGTACCGGACGTACAGGTGTAAAAAAAAAAAAAAAAAGATAAAGAGAAAAGAAAAAGAAAAAAGGGTCTTAGAGGAAGGTCTCTCACTGAGGATCGAGTAGGTCTACAAATATTCAGTAGCTACCTACCATCAGAGGAAAGAAAGGTGGTGATAATGTCACAACTAGTTTTTTTTTTTGTTTTGTTTTGTTTTTTTATATGTTCCCCTGTTTTAAGAAGGGCTTCAACTCTAGATCTGCATTGTTCTGTTAAAACTTGTCTATTAAACAAAGGATACCAACATGGCACACGAAGGTTCAGTTTCTTTTTGTCCAGAGGATTCAGTGTCAAAAGGAAATAAAAGCCTGCTACAAGAACACACAAATGATCACCTTCAGCCAAACCTCAGTTTAACTTCACCCACTCCTTTTTTAAGAGCGCAGCAGGCGGAGCTGTTTGGGTGGAGTCCTATTTTTTGCCGTGCTCTCGATGCAGGAGGAAGATTTCAAAGAAAAAAAGGAAGAAAAAAAAAGGTTGTGGCAGTTTATCCAGTATCCTTACTTTGTGTTCATACAAGCAGGTCCAAAACTGTGCAGGATGTCTCCATGGCAAAAAAAAAAAAAAAAAATCAAATAAAAACACAAAACTGTTGGATGTGGCGTTTGCTTATGGTTTTATTCTGCAACATAAAAGCTTTTAAAAACAGCAGACTTAAAACTAAAACACTGGAAATGCTCCGTAACTTTGTCAGATAAAACGTCCATCTTGACTGAACCGGGAGTCACCACAGAGAAACATGATGTAGAATCAATGTTTGAGCTATAGTAGTGTGTAACCTCGTGTATTCTAACTGAATATTTACTGGTTTTTTTTTTATGCCAGTTTTTAAAGAGCAGAGACATAAACCGTCCACTGATGACGCGTTTGTCAATGTTAGTATACAAGGAATAAGCTCTGGTTCATGCAGTCTTGTTTTGTACATGTTAGAAACATTGAAGCACCTCCAGAATGGCTTTACAGTGTAGGTAAAAGAATCTATTTTACAAATTAACATTTGAAGTAAAAAAAAAAAAAAAAAAAAAAAACTGATCAAAACAAAGCTCAAAACAGGATAGTATACAGGAAATGAATCATATGGCACAATCCTGCCTAATGACTGTATTTTGAAGATCCATTCCTCGTCCAAAAGGTTCTCCAGAATCTTGAACAAAGCTGTGAAATCTCGACGATGACGAAGGTGGCTGTGAGTTGAGTTACTTGCCGTGGTGGTAGAACCTCTGCCCGGGCTGGCTGTGAGGGAGGAAGCTGTGGCGAGGAGCACCCTGGGGAGAGCTCTGGAACGGGGACTGGTGATGGAAACATTGAAACATTGAAAACAGCTCTCTCAGACCAAAGATTTAAACAACTTCTCCGTCTGATCTGAGGCAAAGGGCAGCTGTAACCAGGTCTAATATAAAGAATTTAAACTTCTGAGCTGAAGGAAGTATCCTTCCAATTTTCGATTAATTGCGTAGCTCTAGCTGTGATCCTGTGACCACGTTTGACTGACTGGATCTAGTGAAATTCACAGGAAATGTTTAATTTTCTGCAGGGTATTTTATTTTATTGTGGGCTGTTTCGCTCAGTACTGCACCAAATTCAAATCTCGTGGTCACGGGTGGAAAAGTTGAAAGATACCCAAGTTACCCTTTAACTGAGGCCTCATGGTGGCGCCAGAAGAAAGGCTTTGTTGCTCTACGGCTTGAAAAATATATATAATATGTTCACACACTGAACACTTGTGTGTGTGTTTTGGGAATTCACCTTTGCAGTGGGAATCTGGACCGCCATCGATGGTGTAGGCAGCAGTCCTGGAGCAGAAGGATGCATGGCTGGTGGATGCATAGGCCTTAAAGCACCCTGTGAGATCAAGAACAAAAAAACAGTGATTAGAATACATCATCCAGCTGGTTTAGTGTCTTATGAAGCTCATAAATGAAGTTCGTATTGTAAGATTCAAATGCTCTTTACTGCGTCAGTGAAGCCTGACTGTTGGTTGGCATGTTCCAGCTGCTTCTGGAGGGGTATCCCTGCTCCAGGAATGTATCCTGCATGAGATAAAGAGATGACATTTATAATCAAACACCATCTTACATCTAATGCACAAGTTATTTGAGTGTTCTAGCAATGAAACAGCTGTTGAGACAAGAGAACTGACCAGGCTGGGAGGTGAAGTGACTGTGGACGGGGTAGCCCGGCTGCTGGTGGGGCAGGTACTGCATGGCCTGAAAGGCAGACGCACCTGTGGGAGGGGACGCATACAACTTATTCCAACTGCTGCGCATCACGTTATTGACGCGAGTCTCTCACAAAGTGCATGGAGAGCTAAACAAAGACCCGTTCTTTACCTCTGATCTGAGAGCTGCTTGCGAAACTGACAGGCACCGATGGTCCAGGGGCATAAGTGGAGGGATGCTGGGGCTGAGCCACACCATAGGGCTCGTGGACGCCCTGGGCCCCGCTGAACTGCCCGTGCTCTGCTGAGCCCGAGCTGAACCCTGCCGTCTGGTAGTGACGGGTCTACGAGAGGAGAAGGATGGAAAAATCAGGACGTGTATGACGTATGGAGATGTATCTCTGAGTTTTTTTAAGAGAAACACCCAGCCTTTACTCACTGGAATCACAGCAGCCGGGAACAGCTGTTTGCTACGCTCTCCAAGCAGCGCACCGGGTCGACTGTGGCTGACTGGACTGCCTGATAGAGGCAAAGAGACGGCTCATATGATTAACACTAATAATGTCAAAAGGAGGTTGACAATCTTTCAGATAATCCAGATGTGTCTTACCTTGAATGCTGAGGATGTGCTGCCCTGCGTGCATGGGCAGGCTGGACTGATAGCTGGCCGATGTCAATGTTGTGATATCACTGTGATGAACACGAGGCACAGAAATGCATAAATATTTAAACGAAACCAAATTTTGACGTACCATGATGTAGTGAGTCAGAAAACGAAATGCAGACGCTACCTCTGCTCCTTTCTGCGCCTCTTTTCCTCTTCGTGAAGGACTTTTTTGAGCTGTAAGAAAAGCTGGTGTTTCTCTTCTTGGAGTCCCTGAAGCTTTTCCCCCATCTTCATTACCTAAAGTTCACATTAGGGTTGAGAATCATAGCATAGCTGCCATATAATTCTGTTATTCGTCCTAACCCAAGGTAAGACGGCAGAGCCGTAGGGAGCTAGAAAGCACACGGGTCTAACCTGTTCTTTGGTTTCCTCCAAAGACATCCTCTCCTCTATTTCTTTTGTCCTCTTCCTCTCTTCCTCCTCCTTCATCTTCTGCTCCATCATTTTGTCCACCTCTTCCTCCTCTGAAAGATGAAGATGATGTTCATATAGTTTAGTGGAGAGAGAGAGAGAGAGGGGGGAACAACATGCAGCAAAGTGCCACAGGTAGGAATAATATGTACACATATATAAATATATGTATATACACACAGGTATGATATGATAGGGGTATATTCTTAAATTGGGTCGTTATTGTTTTACATTAAATAGCTTAAATGGCAAACGGGGACTCACTTGTACCTTTGTTCAGTTGTAACAGTGGTTAGTTTTAAACAGACATACAGACAGAGAGTGCGCACCTTGTCTCTTGCGCTCCCTCTCCCTCATGATGTGTTTGTGGAGGGCTCTAGCCATCGCGTTGGACAGCTTGGGTCTCTCCAGCAGGGCGGGCATGGTGACAGGCAGTGGAGGGGCCAGCTGGTGTGGATATAATGTTGAACAGTTGTGAAATAAAGACAGAAATCTCAGTGTTAACCAGCAGAAACGAGCACAGCTGTAACGGTCCAAAGGCCTAGCTGCTAATGCGGCTAGCAGCTAAGTTAGCATTGTCAGCTTTAGCTGCTGTTAACTGGCTATATATTTAAGTACAACACATAAACTGGTGCGTTATAGTTTAATAATTCAAAAAACGTTGAGATTAAACATGCAAATTAGCGGCAACCGTTTTTATTTTTTAAACATTTACGAGAGCAAACGTTAACTGGAGTTAGCTCGCCGCTTTAGCGCAAACGTTACGCGTATATTTATATGTCATCTTTTCTGACGTCACTGTGGCGGTGTAACAGAAATCTTACTTTTATTTCTTTGTGGGTCGTTTAATAAGAAGCTATCCGACTCGCGGGTTTGTTAATTTGAGGTGAGTGTCTGGAGCAGTTGATGAAAACTTCTGTCCAAAATATAAACAGACACTGAAGGTTTGTCGGCCCGGGTGATTATGTTGAGCTTCCGGTGCCAAGTCCGACTTTTTCCCCTGCGAACTGCATCATGGGAATGGTAGTTTCTACTGTATCGGCCAGATCGTTATACTAGAACTGGGGTCTTCAACCAGGGGTGCGTGGCACCTAGGGGGTCTGCAGAGGTACTGCAGGGGGTCCGCCAATTTTTGTCATAATAATTGACAATTTATCACAAAAAATAATTAGTGAGAATAAAAAAAAATCTAAAAAAAAAAAAAAAAAAGAGTAAACTGCAAGAATTATTATTATTATTATTATTATTATTAAATATAAATAAGTTAATAAGGTGAAATAAAAGGAGAATACACTCAATGTATTATTATTATTAGTATTATTAAATTATTAAGTTAAATATAATTACAATATATTAAGTATAATTTATATAATAAAAAATGTTAGATTAAATATAATATACTAATTAAAGATTTATAACCAATTTCTTTATACTGTCACTGTGCCAGATATATCAGATTCCCCTGTCTAAATAAGCAAATCTGCACTGCAAATGCTCCTTTTTATTTATATTGTGACGCTTATATTTTGCATGGACATGTTCTAATTTTTCAAACACAACACATGCAAGAACATCTCATATAGTCGTACTCCAATTTACATATCCACATATCATACATATATTTCCATTTTTCTAAACTGGAAAGCACTTAGTATCTATACCATTTACTATCTTTTTAGAGGTGCTATATAAATAAAGTTTATTATTATTATATCTTTCATATCTTATCATGTTGTTTTCTCAAACCCATCTATATGAGATTAACTACAAAAACAATATACTTGACAAACCTGTTTCCATCTACAGTATATCTTGTGCCTGATTACAATTGTTTTTCCCCTTCCGTGAATTGTTTTTGTAATGCTTGAAAAAACATTAAACAGCAGATATTCCGTTGTTTAATCAGCTTCTTGCAAAAAAAAAAAACAAAAAAATACAGACAGCCTCCCACCACTTGGAAAGACGCGTTATCTGAGCAGCCACAGTGGCTGATATGATTAGGTAACCCATGAAAATACAAACTGTCACAAATTCAGGGTGTTGTGTGTTGTACACGTTGTAACGTCCTCTAAGCCAGATGTGATTTTGCGTTACATAAATAAAAACAGACTAACTAATGCATCTATCTGGTTAGTTTGCAGTCCATACCACAAATTCGCACTGAGGCAGCGAGATGTTACAATAATAAAAATAAAAACAATAATACATTTATTTGTGATCCTGTACGAACCATGACCTCAGATATTAAATAAAGACAAAGACGCGTATAGATTTTCATCACATTTTATCATGTATGGTCATGAGTGGAGAGAAAGAGCCAGTAATGCAGCTGTATACAGAGTTCAAATCTTTTTGTTTTTTAAAAAAAAGGAGACAAACTTAAAAAAAAGGAGAAAATTGCACTCAGCTTTACAATACCTTTAGAAATTAAGCCATCTAAAATTAACAATAACAACAACAATAATCATAGTAGCAGTCAACATAATAGTCTTACCACTGAAAGCAGAGGATGATTGTTAAGTCTGAATTCTATTATACTCCTTTGTTATTGTCAGATGAGGGGCAGCACACTCAATTCTCATTCGCAGACTTCAGTACCTGGTGAATTTTCTTTTTTTTTTGTAAAAAAAATTACCTAGTCACTTCAGTTTTTTTCTAGGAAAAAGAACTGCTGCAAAACAGTTAGCCTTTACTCCGCCAGAGACAGAAAATAACCTGCCTTCAACTGGTAGATGCTATTAATTTCCTACCTTTAAACTCAAAACACGCTTTATCTCCCGAAAGCCAACAAAAGCAGACAACCCTTGACTCTCTTCATTGTCAATAAGAGCAGATTTGAACTCACATACTATGCCTTTCTTCCCTTAAGCCTGGGGTAACTATGATTACGGTCTAACATTATTTTGTTATTCGTTCTCACTGTTTATTAAACTATGATCAATTATGACTCTAGAAAAATAACTGGCCGCGAGACCGCTCAACCCAAGTCGCTACTAAAAAGAAAAGTGGAGGCAAATACAATTCAGACTGCAGAATAATAAAGACATAAATGGATGGGAGAGGAGGGGTAATGTATGGGTGGTGAAAGTGCATTTGACATATTTACTCTGGGAACTCTAGGCTGCTGAGCTGGATTTAATATTTAAATGAATGAATGGTGGAGGTCTCAGAAAGGTGGTGGTAGTGGTTGGAGGAGGAGGGGAGGGGGGGGCGGGGGTGGTAAGTGGGATCAGATTTCCCTTTGGCTGCTCCCGTACACACTCTCATCACTGTAGGCAATGTAGAGGAAAAAGTC
The DNA here is from genome assembly GCA_028641955.1 of Protonibea diacanthus. Taxonomy (NCBI): domain Eukaryota; kingdom Metazoa; phylum Chordata; class Actinopteri; family Sciaenidae; genus Protonibea; species Protonibea diacanthus. Next base: position 7,876,809 of record CM053998.1, read on the forward strand.
CTCTTCATGGTGCTCCTGAGGAAGACGGTAAGACAAAAAAAAAAAACAAAGATGTTAGCACAACATTAAAAATGTAGAGGGAGGCTCTTTTTTAGTAAAAAAAGTCGACACATTCCGCTGATCAGGACGCAATACGAGAGCAGTGGGGGAGAAATGAGTACGACTCTTGCCTGGTACAACAGTCCCATGGTAGCTGAGGTGGGTGGAATGACGTTGTTTACAAAGAAGAAGAGGGCATCCTCAGCTCGCAAGTGGATTCTTTTCCGGATGAGGAAGTAAAACTGGCCCACTGATGAAAGAGCAGATAAATATATAATAATAATAATCTGAGATGCTGCTGTAACGCGATAGTGTAATTTAGCACATAACCCACTGTTTACCTGTCAGGTCGGAGGGGACAAGGTATTTCTTCTTGTCCAGATCTCCTATTCTGGCTTTGGGGGCTTTCTCCACAATTACCTGATAAAAAAAAGAGAGAAAAGAACATGTTGAAAGCGAACAATGACATTTTCCACTGAACAAAAGGGTGTGTGTATCGAGTGAGAAGTACTTTGATAGAGCATTTCACCTTTCTCAGAAAAGGGATCTGAGAACGCACGAAGCAGTCAGTCGAGCGAGGACTTAAATATATTTCACCCCAGATGTGGCGTTTCATTTGTAGATATTTAATTTATGAAAATCTCAAGTCGAGTCAACTTTATTGTCAATACAGGACATACGGAGAATTGAAATGGTGTTTCCCTCATATCCCTGATTGCAAATAGAAATATACATGAAATACAAAATATAAAAAAATATATACAAATTAAAAAGATATGAGAAAAATATGGCAAATCTAAAAGATATAAACAGTATAAATATGGCAAATATAGAAGAGAGTATGATGGCGGCACAAAAAAGACGTTAGTTCGACATTAAATGTAAAGGGAGGCTCTATTTAATTAAAAAAAATCTAACTAATACATTTATATGTTTACAAAGGAGACTCAGGATTTAGGAGTTTCTTCTCTTGAGTCTAAAAATAGGGCTTAAATACTACCTACCCACACACCAGACAGTAGCATGTTAGTAGAACAGTGAACATAAATTAATTCAACAAAACATTTAGTGGTTGAGAATGAGAATATCTGCTTGTTTTTTTGTCTTCTTTGCCGGTAAAATGAATATCTTTGGATTTTGAACTATTGATCAGACAAAACAAGACGCCCTGAGCTCTGAGATCCTTGTGACGGGCTTCTTTTTTTTTTTTTTTTTTTTTTTTACCCCCCCTGACATTTTAAAACACCAAATGAGAGTTTGACTGATTGAGAAATAACCGAGCAGATGACTAAAGAGTGGAAACAAAATGCTTCATCGAGAGTTTGTCGCAATCTGTGACTAAAAAGCAGCTGAAATAATGAAAAGTATGACACAAAATAATACATGATGCATCGACACTACGGACATTTTTTTTTAACCTGTCAGTGCTGTTAGGTCATGTCTGAGTGGCAAAAAAGCCCAAAGGCCGTGGACTCTATGTATACTAAACTATATAATCCAGTCTAATATATTTCAGAAGAGGCAGAGCGAGGTAAACAAGTATCTCGTTTGTTGACACAGGCAAACTATTTTAAGGTGCGCTGCTATTGGCGTTTCAACACACCCAGATCCCCCCGTTCAGACCATTATGACTCTTCGTGTGATACAATCACCACGGTTACATCATCTGTGGCGTTACATGGCTTTATTTTAAAGATGGTTTTAGTGATATTTGGTTAAAATAAGCACACACCCGGAAGGATTAGACGAAGCTATCAGTGGCCGGCCTGTTCAATGCGCTTAACCTCTAACGTTAGCTCTCTGAGCTAGCTTGGTGTGCTGTTTACTAACGTGGCAGTCAGCTTGTGGATTGGGAATAAAGACGATAAAGTGCAGCTACAGCTCAAATACACAATTATGAACGGATTTTAAGCGCCTGCACCAAGTGTCACAAACAATTAGCTAGCGTTACGATTGGTTGTCAGCAACGTAGCTGCCCTAACAACACAGACGGAGGAGCTAACGTTGGTTAGCATACTTACTGGTACCCTGTCCGGATACTTCTTCCTTATTTTCTCGCCTTCGGACCGCCTTTTCTCAAAAGGGTGCTCCTCTTTGTACTGAAACTTCATCGTTGAAAGAGATGACAGACAACAAGTCGGTCACTCCGGGGGGCTGTATGTGTGTTTTTTAAGTTGTTTTTCGCTCAAGGAACGGCTCAGATCGCTGACACACACGACAAAAACAAACGGTGCTAACTAGCTCTTAGCTCGCCACAGCTGTTTTCCTAGTGCGACTGTCGGCGGAGGGATACAATAACAATATGACGTAGCGGGGAGGCTAGTTCGCAGGTAGACTCCTCACTTATCCCAAACCACGCTCTCCTTAATTATAAATCGGCAATGCGCGTTTGTTCAATTGGAACATCTCCCTTTGAAATTAATATTTTTTAAAAAGTGGTTTTGTGCAATTTCAAGCGGGACTATTTTATTTTGATCGACCGCTGCGCGCAAAGACGTAGGGCAGGGCGGTGAAGAGGCAGCTGTCCTTGTCATATGACCGCGGCCCAGCAGTTAGCAGCTCCGCGCGGAGGAGACTCAAGCACGCGCTGTTGTTTCACAGTCATTTTAGCTTCACAGACCAACAACACACCAAATCTGAACTCATAATCATTCAGCAGACACTCGGTAATATTATGATTTATTGTGCGTTCACACATTAACCGAGCACAGAGCTTAAAAATCACTTAATTGTCACGAGGTCTCGCAAATTTCCACTGCTGCCACATCATCTGATAAATAATAAGTGATCAGTGAGGTCATTATTCTACCCTTGGACCTTATTTGTGCAACAAAATGAAGCAAAAATAATAAACAGATGACCTCTTTGCATGGTCAAATTAATAAGATGATAGACCCTTATTAACACATCCTGAAGTTCTGGTTCTTATTTCCCCACCTTTCCCAGCTGAGTAGATCCCCTTTAGCACTTTATTTAATTAGATCCTGGAAAATACTCATCCTATAACTTATATGTCTCATTAGGAGAGGTTCATCTTCTTGTAGACTTTTATTTTTTATGATTTAATGATGGTTTCAAGATGATTACTGTAGAACTTTGGGGGATTTCCAATAGAACCGCTGCTCCTTGCCCAAATCAGTTACTTAATTTAACTTCTAAAGTGCTTGTATATTCAGATATTAAAATAAAATCATTATTTTATCGTAGTCTTAGAGTCACACGTTGCCATTTATTCCTTGAAACCCTCATTGGAAATGTTTCCAACATGTCTGTTGCGCAACCAAACCGCAGCAGCTCTGACTCACTCGGCTTGGTCCTGTGACATCTGAACTCTCCTCGGTGCTTCATAGTCTCATGGTGGTTTGCTCGGTGTAAGGTGATCATCAGACTGCAGACGTGTTTGCACACTCCTCTTTGACAATGGAGAGCGGCCTGAAAGTGAAACAACCGTTTCACTTCAAAACCAGAGTGGCAACTTTTAATTTTAGGTCATACTTTTTTAGTTTCTTTGTCCCCCAGTTCTAATAATAATCAGGTTAACTTGTACCCTTTTGATCACAGGTTCAGTGTTTTCAAATTATGTACAGGTTTATCTTATCATTTCCATGTCAGGGCGTGGAAGGGACTGTAGGTTTGACTCTGCTCTAGCGCAGGATGTAATTTGCTGAGTCACTTGTGGACAGGATTTTCCAGGTCCTGACTCTTTCCAATAAAACTTGTGTATTACTGTACTGTACTGGATTTTTATAACAGATGTAAACCATAAATGGCAGATGTCAGCTTTAGAGTATGAAATAATTGACTCCTTCCTTCCCTTCAGCGTTTTCTCGTAACAAAAGGAGCGCCGAGGCTTGAACTATTCTTCCTTTATGACAGTTGATTTCTTCCACAAAAGCTTTTCATCGTCAGTGACAGATCTTAAGTAACGCCCACCGCTTCCACCACAAAACCATGTTGTGATCCCCAGTGAACAACTCTCCCACAAGGCCTACTCAGAAGCTCCTTTAGCCACAACTGTCAGGTGTCTTCCCTCCATCTCATTTCCAGCTATCCAAGACATGGCAGTCTTTCCTGGAAGTCCTGTTTCCAATGGAAATGTTGACAAGCGCGACGTAGGTGGTGAAATTTAACATGGTGGCTGGTTGGAACTCTTACAGGAGTAAATTCACACTGTTTGTTTCAAGCTTTCAGTTTTACTTCTAAACCACCATCAGGATGAGGTAGAGGTGTTGGGAAACATGCCTGCATCTGTCTGTTCACTGCAAACACCTGAGAGCAGAGTTCAGAAACTTACCTGTATGCTATGACTGGAGACTCAGCGAAAAAAATGAATACTTTACAAACTGATAAAAAAAACATACACACAGTTGCCAGTTTATAATCAGGTACACCTGGTTTAAGGTTAACTGAGCTAACACAGGTTATAATGTGCTGCTTTTGTTTGAACTGTTTTTCAGGTGTTGATTTAACATTTAACTGTGTGATCACTTTGGAGGCTGCAGTTTGTTGACCTGTGTTGCATGACACACAGAGGCGTGTCTGTTATTTACATATTAAACGTAAGGATGAAATATCAGAGACATCTGTCACGATCAACACGATACAGAAAAACAAAACAAAAGAGACAAACTTGACTTTGGCACACAGGACCTGATCACTCAAACAGCATACTGTGACTGCAGGCAAGCTATCAGTTAATAATTGATTAATATATTTACATCTCTCCCAGATTGGTCTGATTATTCACACACGGGGCAGACACGTCCACCTGCATACACCTGCAAAGACCTCCAGACTCTTGTTTACTACACATCCACCGGCTTGAACTCATGCTGTATTCATCACGTCCTGTGTTACTGTGTATTACAGCCACCTCATCGCACAACAGAACTGCAGCCTCCAAAATGATCATGCAGTTGAATCAACACATCTAATTACAGGTGTACCTGATAAACTGGCAGCTGAGTGTACGTCAACATATACACACACAACAATTACAAGATATTAAGTGTCATATATCGAGCAGGAACGTGATCATCTTTGTAGGTGAAGAGGGCCTCGATGTAGATACCTTCAGATGATTTCTATTCTGATGGGACCAAAATTAACTTTTGCATCTTTCCAGCAGGGCAGGAATACCAAGTGGACTGAAGTGATTTCCTGTCTCGCCACATGATGGCAGCAGATTATCAGCAAAAAAGAGAAAAAAATAAAGGAAAAAAAAAGACTTCAAGAAGAAACTGAATCCATTTCTCACCTGAGCGATGGGTTGTCAGCTGACAAGGTGCAAAATGTTACGGTAAGTTGCGTTAAAAGAAAACAAGCTGGATAGTAATTGGTCGATACTGACAAGTGTTTTATTAGTAACACAGACCTGGAGACAGAGCCAATAAGAAGCCGCTGTGAGCCTTGACAAGACTGACATTGTTCAGAAGGCATTTAAAGACGGAGGGTCTAATAGTTGAACCCATACAGTAAGCGGAGCGGGTAAAAACTGAGAGAAAAAAAAGAAAAAAAAGGGGGTAAAGGCTGCAAATTTGAATCAAATACAAAACCAACTGCAACAAAAACAGAAAGGGGGGGAAAAAAATAAGTGCAAGTCCTATTAGATGAAATCAGGATGGAGTCGAATGGCGAAGGGGGAGAGCCAAATGTCATGGTATGCAGAAGTCATATTATCATATATTATAATAGAGAAACAATCAGATATGGAAAGGCGGCACGGCAGTCCACATATCATTTACAAGCCATTCTTTTTTTCTCACAACTTTTCAGTTGTCTTTATCACCGAGTCCCATGAGGAGATTTGGGGAAATAGTGACGGTTATGGCTGGAAAAAAAAACAAACAATAAAAAAAAAAAGAAGAAGAGAAGGAAATGTCAGGCTGCTCGGCTATTTGTCCAGAAAAATGCCTGTGGATGGTATGTTGCAAGCAAAAGTCCATCAATTACACCATTTAGGTTGATCCATTCTTGTTCGGGGAAGAAAAAAAAAAAGAATAATGAATCACTGTCGGGATTTGAGGTCGATCTAAAAAGGGGCGTTTTTTTTTCTATTTTCCCCTACTCAGTTGCTCCGAGAGGTTAAGACGGTGAAACTGATGAGTCGTCTGCTGAAGTGCAATGGCGGACAAGAAGAAGAAGAAGAAGAAATAATAATGTAGAATAGTCTTTGTTGCGTTGCTGATCTTCCTCTTTCCCCCCTCCCAATTGTCAAAAAAGTTTAAAAAGGGACTAACGAACTCGGCAAGCATACTCCGACTCACGTACACAAGCTCACCTTCATACGCACACAGTCAGTATCAGGAGCGATAAGGCAGAGAGGCTCCGTTTTGTTTTGGAAAAAAAAAAATACAAATAAAGAATCAAGAAGAAGAAAAAAAAACAAAAACAAAAAAAACAAACAAGCTGGCTCCACCTCCCTCCTCAGTAGTTTTTGGGCTCTGGTGATCCCGTACTGTTCATCCCGTGTTAGGCGTTCACCCCAACCCTCGTCTCCTCGGGACACGTACCCGAGAAAGCTCAGAGAGGGCTGGTGGGTCGTCTGTGTGGGAACGGAGGGCAGGATGGAAGCCGGCAGAGAGGAAGAGGATGGTCCAACAAGCCTCGCCCCCTCTCGATTCAGCCAATCACCAGAGCCGGTGCTGGTGGAGGTTTCGACTGAGGACGGAGCGAACATCAGCAGTAAACCTAGGACATGAAAGAGACGCAATTAATCTCTTTGACATTGAATGTTAAACTCTCTTAGTTACTAAAGTTGCTTTCTTTTCGAGAGGAAGACTGATATCAACCGCAGCTTAATGTTTTAAGTATGAAGCGTTTAGCTCAACATAAAGATTAAAAGCGGGCTGAACAGCTAGCCTGGCCTTTTCCAAAGTGGTAAATTACGCCTCTCTTCAAAGCTCACTAATAAATGTTGTATCTCATTTGCTAAGATGATAAATAAACAGAACTATATGTTCTGTCTGTCCGTCAGCACAGAAGTTGCTCCGTCTTACACGGTTGCTAAAGAAAGTGTTTGTTTTCCATTTGTGCACAGGCACAATAAAACCAAACCTGGCAACCACACTGTCACAACAAGACATAGTGATGAATGCATTCACTGTCCGTCTGCTGATTGTGAAAAAAAAAATCCAAAGCAACTAATTTCCCTCATTCCCTACATTTACATCGATGTATAAAACAAATGTGTGTGTTAGCATTAATGAGAATTCTGTTTCTTTTTTCAGTCATCTGTCTGCCTCGTGTGAATGTGTGACAGAGCAGATACTCTATTTTAATCAAAGCAGCTGTCACACGGGTCATGTAACAGCTTGTGTTTTACTCACACTGTGCGTGTTAACGCAACAAGTGGCATATTTTTACACTTCGAGTCTATTTTCTTCTGTTTTTTTACGTGCATAACTTCAGTGATTGTGTGTCGGGCTCCAAGAGGTGACAAAACACAGGTGACCTACACTCAATACTGTCCCTGAATGCATCTGTAGACACAGATGAAAGACTGAAGCTGCCGTCGCTCTGCTGGTGCGGCAATGCCAAGCTAGGTTTTTTCCCCTCTGGTTCAAGTCGTTATGCTAAGCTAGGCTAACTCCATCATGGTTCTCAATGCAGAGTTTTGTCAATCTTCTCATCTTACTCTTGTAAAAGAAAACACATAAGAGCATTTAACAAAAAATCCCAAGAACATGTTGAAGCACAACATTTTTTATGACACAAAAACTTTACACTATGTCATATAAATGGGAGTATGAATGGAGATTGTTATAAGCAACAACCCTTGTTAACAGCTTTATTGAAGTACTGTCTTTTTCCAGTTGCAGCCATTAGCTTGCACCTCATAAATGACCACACTCCCATTCAAATGTTTACATTGTCTATTTGCTTCCATGCCAGCTTCATTATGCCGTTTTACCTTAGTGCATCCAGCATAGGCAGCAAGTTAAGAAGTGCTGTGTCACTAGGGTCGCTGAACCAGGACTTGATGGGTATTGCATTGTCTGGAGGGCAGAAAAACAAGTCAGTCAGTCGTGTCAGAGAAACGGACGTGCTTGTGATGTGGTGCTGCTCTGTTAAAGAGGCCACTCAGTGAGCTGCAGACTTAATGTACTGTTACATCATTTACAATACAGGCTTTGTAGTGAGAATCAGCCGCCCGGTTATTTGTCCTCTTTCTGCCCCATCACAAGGCTGATGTGTATATGGGGAGAGCTCATTTGGCCTTTATGCTTGTATATTTAAAAAAAAATGAAAACAAGCAGCTAAATATACACCTCAACCTTTACATATGATAAAAACTACTATAAATAGACAAAGGACCTGTGTGATATTTTCATGACTGTTCTACTGATGTGCTGAGCAAAACTGTTCAAATATTAAGAAAGCAGAACTTGACTCTGTTTAAATGCATCATTTTATATTACAAAAAATCAAGACCGTTGCCTTTTGGAAGCAGAAAATTATTTGTCCTATCATGTCCGCGTGAATCTGAATGATTCCTGATGAATCTTCACATTTTCCACGGCGACTTGGCGCAGCAGAAAAAGCACAGGTGGAACTAATAGCCTTAACGAGGCTTTGCTGGGGCAGTTACTGCGTCAGCGCTCAGCCAGCTGATTAGTTACACCTGTGTTTGTCTCTGGAAAAACGATCTATTCAACTTAAAATTCACAACGTGCTTTTCTTCTGCTCCCCCCCCAAAGTTCTGTAAGCATACATACAATACATGAACATCGTTTAAAGGTCCGCTGTGTAAGATTTGGGGCTTATTTTACGAGTAAAGCAGACGTGGAATATAGTATTCATATTTCTGTTTTTATGCATGTATAATCATCTGAAAATAAGAATATTTTTTATTTTTTGTTACTTTACTTTTTTACTTTATATCTACAGTGGGAACAGGTCCTCTTTCATGGAGGCTGCCATGTTGAAACACAATGTTTCTACAGTAGCCCAGAACAGAAAAACTGAGTCTAGACAGGCCTTTCATGTGTCGTTTCTCCTTTACTCTAGGAAGGTGAGAGTGAAGTGAGGGGATTGCAATGCAGCAATTTAGAGATTCTGAGATTTATGCATAAAAAATATTAATTTATGAAGTTTCTATCGCAGTCTTTTGGAAGTGGACATTTTTGCCCTTAATGACTTAAGTTGTAAATTAAACTGATGCGTCAGAGTACAGCAGGCTCCCTTCATGAGGTTCTTACCTGGATGGCTACGATAAGCACCAGGCGAGTTGTCCAGGATGACAATACTGGACAGGTCATCGTGTACTACAGACAGGTCTTTAATATAACTACCTAGATCCAATGTACAATGCTGAAAGGAACAAAAAACACAATAGTCAGTGACACGTCAGAGACTTCAAAGTCCATAGAGGCTACACACTGTCATCTTTAATACATATTGTTGAGCAGTACCTGTCTGTAGTATCTGCGTTTCAGGATGTTCCTGTTGTTGTCCAGCTTGTCTGCCACTGCTGAGCCATAGATCTCCATACTGGCTGTAAAAACCACCAGCTCATACCACTGGCTCACCTGTGTACACACAAACAGTATGGAGCACACAGTAGTATTAAATACACAAGTTACAGTAAGTCACGAAGGATCATTATCCAGAACAAATATAGGTTTATGACCTCGGGTAGGGTGCAGTACAATGGAGAGTGACGGCAAAGACAGACTGGATAAAAGGTGACCCGAGCAATGATGTTTCACAGTACACAGTGTGCTTTCCTGGCCTCACCGACACTCACCACTTCCAAAAAGAAGTCAACATGTGGCCTTTTATGTACGAAGAATCTGACTGGGTGCTTGTCAATGACGACCTGCGTAGAGAAAGAGAAGTTCACGTAGGTAAGACAGCGTTCAGGCTTCGGCTGCGTATGTGTTCGAACATGTATGAAAGCGCCTGAGTGTTTCGTACTTTGAGGATGAAGTCTGGCGGCGTGCCAGGTCTCACTGTGGGTCTGAGGACCCCGTCATGGTGAGAGTGGATCAGCGTCTCGTCCAGGTCCAGAACCAGAATCTTCCTCTTTACTGCATCTGGAGTTCATCACACAACGCAGACACTCGTGTTACTTTATTCTGCACGTTTGCACACTCACAAAACAACGCAGGTTACCGGGAGAAATTAGGTTACACAGGAAATTGCACAGCATGTTGGTTTGCTGTCAAATCTGCATACACATGCAGCTTGTCTATAATCAGATTTCTCCCCAACTGAGCTTTATTTTGAAACCATGACTTGCTTATTTAAGTGGATGAGTAACAAAATAAGACACCGCTCTTTGATTTATTTCATGTGTAATGATCTCTTTTATTCCTGCTGTGTCATGTAAAATGCTCATTAACACGTGTTGGCTTCCACCAGGTGAAATCTCTTAACTTCTTACCCTGATCACAGGAACCTGGTTTCTCGTTTACATGACTTGAAGAAATCTGGCTACTACAAGTACTCTTATGGGCTTAGGTAACACTGGAACATTCCAGATAGTGGCACCATAATGCTCATAATATGCACTTTAATACGCTGCGTTCAAGAGAAGGCTGCTCTTACATTTTATGACTGTAAGGGCTCCGAGGAGATGTGGATGCCACCCCTTCGGTAAGTTAGGTACGAGATTGCAATGCGCCACACAGATCTGGAGACCACAGCAGAGACGCTTACTATAATTATGTCCATGATGTTGCCAATACCAGCGGAAACAGCAGCTATTTACAGCCGAATAAAAGCAATCAGTCGTTCCACTGGAGACTGGACCCGGACCTCCAGCTTGAGGTCACTGTAGTGAGTGAGAGGCGAGTCAAGTGGAACTGAAATGCAATACTCGCTCGGAGTCAAGAGTGTGCTTTTGAATGAGCTCTCTACGGGCAGAAGGGAAGCTCTTTTAGGATGCGCACACACACACACACACACACATACACACACATACACACACACACTGTGCTTGCTCTGCAGCACGCAACATTTCCTCTCCACTTCCACACCACAAACGCGTCTCGTCACTGTCAGAATCCACCCATCACGTCGGCATGACTTCCTGTCCTGACTCTGACTTTTATCTGCTGCTATAATTTGCCGATTTACTCAAATTGGCTTTTACCGAGCACAGCGGCTGACCACCTGCAACCAAATTAGGCAGTCATTTAATTTTAGCATTCTGGTGTCAGATCATGGTTTGTATGCTGAGTCTTTATTTGTAAAGCGTGCAGTATAATTCATAATGGTTTTTTAAATTATGCAGTATTGGTGCTGCCATTATCGGTAGTTTACACGAGCAGCTATTGATTAGCTGTGGTTTTGGTGGTGTCTGCTTTTGCTTTATCGATGGGTACGAGTGCTGACGTTGTCTAGCCTGCCTCACCTAAATAAACACATAACAGCTATGACCCACAAAGTGTATCCTCACGTTATCAGCGTCACGTTCGTCTGTTCAGAAATAATAAAGATGTTCATTTTTCTGAGGTGAATGAGGTCCTGAGAACGGGGTCAAGCTGTGTGCGATGTTGCTGATAACTTTTCTTTTCCGCAGATTCACTCCAGACTTGACAGACTGGTTTAACTTCTACTTAAATTTCCACATTACAAATATGTTGTGATAGCGTCTCCGCTCCTGTCTAGTGTCGGGCTAAAACAATAGTAACAGTACAACTTTTTTTTTTTTCCCCCCAACTAGGTTTCCAATCCCTGAAAATGTAGCTGAGCGGTCGTATCATGAAGACGATCGTGTACTCACTGAGTCTGTTTCTGGAGATGGGCGACAGAGGCAAAGTGTCGTATCGCACCGTCTGATACTGGATTATCTGCAAGGGAACAAAAAGACTTATCAGATCAGGACAAACCAAACACCATGAGTTAAATGCACCGCAGATAGCTTTCAAATCTTTACTGTGATTTTAGATTAAAGAACGGGGGAAATATAGTCTTGATGGAAACAAAAGTACACTGCAGGCTCCTATCTTTTTTTCCTACGGCACTCTAAGAATGTCTTCATTTCCAGAGAACCCATATTTTATGTGATGTTACACAAAGGGCCAGCATCATAGTTTTGGGAATATGTTGGGGCTTGAAGAAAAGTGACGTTAAGTCATCTTAATTTCTGCAATACATAATCCAATTTGAAAAAAAGCGCCACGGTTTAAATTCAGCTGCGCTGAGGATGAGAAACTTATATTTGAGCACTTGGACACGTTCTTGGGGCTCTCTTCTTTTAGAGTTTAAGCAGCAGACGACACCATAATGAAACAAACTCAGCTGCGTCCACCCCATGACTGCTCCTCTCTAACCTCCTCGCTCTGCTCTGGTCAGTGACCACAGAGAGGATCCTTTCCAGTGCCGCTCTTGCCCAGGGGCTCTGCACTTTTCTTCACAGGGCTATTTTTATCCCCCCCAGCTGTCCACGGGTGTCAGCGGAGCATGGGGCATACACGGAAAGGGAGACTTGCAGGGTGACTTTGACTGAGCCTGGGCTGCTTGGTACCTAAACCCTTGGACAGGGCCTCCCTCTGTGTCCCCTCCTACTGCTGCTGCCTGGCAGACTAAGCTTGGGGGAAGCCTATTGGTGCCAGCAGCTGCTGGGCACCACGGGAGGGAGGGAGGAGGGGGGTTCACCCTCGACTCGGATCTGTGCACCTCCAAGAGCGTCCATCTGGACCTCAGGCCTGCAAACTTAGACTGAGACGCTTGCCTCCTCCAGATCAGAGCTAACGTTTCAATTAACGTTGCTCTGTTTCACCTGACCGACAGCAGCGAAACTCAAATTTAATGAAGAAAATAAGCAATTTGTGCAGCTTTGACCAGGATAGTGGCAACTGCACTCAAGTAACGTGGACTAAAACCAACTTTTTACATTATGAATTACCGTCAGTTACTTTTTTGGTCAATGAATTAATGATTTAACATCGTCTTGTCTGATCTAGTACAAGTTCACTACCATGGAGGAGTAAGAAAACCAGGTCTTCACGAATAAAACCAGACAATCTGGAGCACTTTCTCTTTAAAAAATGGCATTAATGAATAATTGATTAACAGATTCATTTTCTGTGGATTAACTCAGGAGTTCTGTGTGGGGTCGTGTATCGTTTCGGCACTGAAACCACACCGTTACCGTCTGATACAGGAGATAACAAGCAGGCGGTAAAATTAACGAACAACCATCTCGTCATCTTTCGACACAGAGTAACGTGCGCAGGATTATGGCACGCTCCCAACATTTATAATCCAACAGAGCTTTTTATTGATCCAAACTTCTGAACGGAGGTCACTTTATGCGTTGTGGCCTCCTCAAATGTAAACACCTTCAGTCTCACCTTATTCACAGATGACTGAAGGGGATCAGTCGATTTATAACAAATAAAACTAGGCCACACCGTCACCTCAAATATTTTCCATCAAATCACCTGTCATGGTTCACCTGACGGCCATCTATAGGATCACCTACATTATGCTGCTTGCGACACAAGCGGCCCGCCGGATCATGACATTGTTCGGTGCATCACAAAAAGCAAACAACAGCGCTAAACTGTGTGTGAAAATGAGAGAAACAAGAGGGAGGGAGAGAGAGAGAGAGAGAGAACAGTACGCTCTCTGTGCTGATATAATCCCTCTCACTTTAGCCATAACATGGACTGGACTACTCACTCGCAGGGGCCTGTTGACAACCCTGCAAGTGTTACTGCCACACAATAAAACTGGAGACAAACCTTGAAAAACACCAAGACGATTACAACACACAGCGGGGCACTCCTCCTCCGAGCTTTGTCGGCCTGATACGGCGCTACAGCCGAAGTCCACTCATGTTACACCACATATGCACGTCTATTATCGACACCGCGACACCTGCGTGCGTGTTTAAGTTTCAAGCGGGTTGGCTTCTGTCGCCTTAAATGCCATGTTTATTGTGGAGGCATTGGTAAGCAATTGAAGGTGACCTGCAGGTCTGGCTGCTCCTTGAATTTAGCGCTGGGATGTGGATGGTATCCTCTTTGCGCTGCGGCCGTTCATCTCATGACACAAAAACATGCAGATACATTATTTAAGAGCCGGAACGGTCACGTCTACTAAAGCAAAACTTAACCAGCAACAACCGCTCAAGTCATGCGACGGTTTCAGCTTCACGAATGTGAGGATGTGCTGCTTTTTTTCCTGTTTGTTAACTCAATATAATTTAGTTTGGGCGAAAACAAACTAGTTTAAGACCCCATCCTGGGCTCTGGAAAGAAGTTTTCATCACCTTCTCATTCATTGCACCTCGTGTGCTGCCAATGCTGTTTAACACTTACTTTAAAGTTAAGTTTTAGACACTCCTGGTCATCTTTAAGCTGGATGATATAGCAATAAAGCTGACACTGATGTTATTGAGCATAAGTAGGCAGGTTGAGGCTGCACAGGCCGGCAGATTTCTTCACATATTTACAGGCTATCGTACTGATGGATGCACAGCACAGGTGAGGCACAGGTAATGAGCGTCCCTATAAGGTTGGGTTGGTTGGTCTGGAAAGCCACATGGAGACCATGGCAACGTTTAAAAAGATGTAGCCCAACTTGTCACAGAAACACAACAGGATCAATTTGTTGTTGTTGTTGTTACAAACCCTTCTCACCGTTCGTAGGTGCTTCCTGAGGATGTACATGATGAAGCCCCATATTCTCGACGTTACGCCGAGGAAAGTGCGGATGCCAAGTAAACACTGCCGGGTCTTCAGCATGTTGACGAGCACGCAAAGACCCCCTCCACACACACACACACAGCAACTTAACTTCAACTCTCACGCTTGTTTTTTTTTTTTTTTCTTCTCTTTTCTTCTTACTAAGTTGTCTGGAGCCAATTGCCGAAGGAAGTTTAGCTCTCCGCTAAGTCAAAAAAAAAAAAATCGTCTTTAGCCACAGCCGCCAAACTAGCAATTCAAATTAACAAGAGGCCAAGCAAACGTGTGAGTACCTCGCTCTGCACACTTGTGGCACAATTAACATTAAATAGGGTGCATTTTCATTGTAACTGTTGAAGACAAACGTTGACGTGGTCAAAAGACGTCGTGCTGCTGCTGCTCTGCTGCTGCTGCTGTGTGGACCTTAGCACGCAGCTCGTTGACAAGCTAGCTCAGGAGCTACCAACTAACGTTAGCCGCCGAGCTACCGCTAGCTCGACAGGGTGACCACCTTGAACCTAGAGGCAAAAATACCCCAAAAAAGCTGCGGGGACGCTCGATGTCAGGCACCGGATCAACGCGACTTGACTCTGTGCGGCGTCCGAAGAAAGACAGCGTTACAAAACTTCCCCCAAAGTCTAACCGGCCCGGTTAAAATCAGTTTGTAGTCCAGTGGAAATCCGGAATGAAACTGCGAGCCGCCATCGCCGCCTTGCCGTCACTTCCGCGAGGAATCCTATGGGCGCGCGCAGCACGTCCACGTGGAAAGAAAATAAACAGACGTGGACGAGCGCGAGGCCAAAAAAAGTGTGTTGAAATGAGCTCGTTTTAGTTAGTTTTTTTTTCACATTTTCAACTACACTATCTGAGGCTTTAACAACACTAAGTTCCTGATAAGACCTGTGTGTATATACATGAACTTCTGATATCATATTCACACTGCATGAGTTATAATATTTGGCAGCTTTCACAGCTGTTAGAACACACACACACACACACACATAAACACATGGGCTTGTCAGTTCACGCAAAAGTTTGCCACATCAAATTAATTGCTTAAAGCTATTAGGAAACGAATAAACTCTCCTCTGACGCTGCCATGCAAACTAGTATGTACAGATCCATCCACACACACACATTTAGGGTCATGTTTACATAAAAAAAAATACACTGTATAAATGTTACAGTGAAATAATTCACCACTAGCAGAGTGCAAGTCAGAGAGAGCAATCTGCTACTCCTCAATTTAAAGTTTGAGTTAGAGACATGATATATGGTGAAATATATAAGCACATAGGAGAGGAGGCGGAGGCAGTTCAATGAGCTTTGTAATACATCCGTTCATCCATTATCTCTAACCGCTTCATCCTCATCAGGGTCACGGTGGGCTGGAGCCTGTCGCCAGCTCATCACAGGGCACATAAAGACAAACCATTCACACTCACATACACACCTTTAGAGTTCCCAATTAACTTGTTAAGTGCATATCTTTGGATTGTGGGAGTGTCCGGACAGAACATGCAAACTCCACACAGGAACCTTCTTGCTGCGAGGCGACATAGCTAACCACTGCACCGCCCAGTATGCAGAGATGTTTTTTTCGTGCTTGTTTTACAACTAATGCATGGATATTACTTCTCCACATGGTGTAGCGAGATCTGAAATAACTTGTGTGCTGATATAATGCCTCTAAGAGTGTTTAGTCTGTACTGTAGGATTCTTAAAGGCTCTGGAAAAAGAAAAGAAATATTAGAAGAAAAGACCAAAAAGTCAAAAGCCACATTATTGTGTGTATCTTTTCTTTCTATCCACTTTAATCATGAAAGTGTTGGGATAAGTGTTAAAGGTTACTTACTTTAGTGCAATGGCTAGGATATGAGATTTTATATGACATCAATGTCGTGAATAAACAAAGTGTAAACTAACAGTATAAAGGATAAAACAGAATTTTATTCAATGAAAAAAAAAATCCTAATTTTTATTTAAAAAATAAAGATTTTCAATAATATTTGGAAAAACTCTTCAATGGAACCATTTAATAAACATGATACAGATATTTTTAAAGACATTTTGTGTATTATTTTACATCTTTAAAGCTCCATAAAAAGATGATAAAGCGTTGAGTCTTCAACTACTGACAATGACCCAGTGTCTTTAATGTCATAAAGATATAAAACATCTTTTGATCTTCTGTACCCTAACCCTACACGTCAAGATCATCATCAGGGTCCTCTTGGTCATAGTCGTCGTTGGCGTCAGGCTCGTACAGAATTCGTCCTGAACCTCGGCCTGAGTGGAGCAGAGCTGTTTTTCTGTAAGAGGAAATGGAAGACATAGAAACCAAAAATATGCAATATAATTGCTGGGGGAAAAAAGGTTGACAAATAAGACAGTTATGGGAAAGTTTCTTACTTTTCTTTGCTGAAGACAAAAGGAAGTGCAAGTTTCTCCTTGGCTTCGCGCTCTGCATCAGATAATCGGAGGTTGAAGGTCAAGTTGGCTGTTGGGTCTGTCTATAGAAACACAAAAATAACACTTGCAGTCTTGTTGTATTTGAGCCCCATCTGTAACTGATGAGATTTCTTTAAGTTATGTTGTACCTCCCGTTCCTCTGTTTCAGTCTGTTGGAGTCCACGTTGGCTGGGCCTGTTCTGTACTATGACTGTGAAATCCTCTTTGAAGCTAAAAATCTCCTCCTAATGACAAAACAACCCAAAATTATCACTATCCTTCACCAGTATACAAGCACAAAAGTCATCCCAAAGAAAACTTACATCTTGCATAACTTTCCCCGATTTTGAGCGCTTCGTTATCTTCGCCACTGCTTCATCTCCCTTCATCCCAGGTGCTACAGTGACAACAGAAGTAGCCATGTGGCATACACTTCCCACAGTACCCCTCTGGTGCATATCTGCATGGAGCAGACCAATAATAGCTCTCACAGCTCCCCCTAATGAAAACACAGAAAAAGAAACTCTTAAACAGAGGAATTACTGCATGTTTCCACTGTACTCTATAACACTTCAGCCAAGATAGTTTGACAATACAAATATTTAATCATGCTTGACTTATCTAATCTTAGAAGAAAGTTAAAGATAAAAACTTGACCATGACTCTCACAGCTTGGATGTCACACCTTGCCCCATTCAACACCACAACAAAAAGCTTGCAATATTACGCTGTCATACAGTCAATAAGACGAGAGTTTAACACCTTTTCTAAGTTGCTGAAGAGTCTTGCAGACAGCAGGAGGACTGACATGTCTCAAAATCCACGAAAGGGAGTCGATCACTAAGGTAGCTGGTTTCGACTGCGAGGTTTGCTTGACCAGCTGTGTAACACCCTCCAAACAGAACTGGTCAACTGTGAATGCTGGGTTATCAGTCCAGCCCAGCGGGTCTGCATACGCATTGTGAAAGTGTAGCCTGAAAACAGATTATTAATGGTCAATGTCAAAAAAATAATATATATCCATAACAAGTTTCGACAATTAAGGATATACTAGATATATTGATTCTGCATGTGATCCAAGAGGCGCCCATGGTAGTTATATTTCAGTTGGTTATATACTGTGAGATGTGAAGGTTTATGTGTTTTAATATGAACAATGTAAAATGTTTCAGTAATTTCGTCTGAGATTATTTTCAAGCCTGTTGAGCAACAGACACTAGCACACTAGCCTGAAACTGTTTACATCATTTATTGCTTTATAGTTTTCACAATATCTGATGACCAGAGGGAGAAGGAGAGGAGATAAAACATCAAAAACATTTGTATGATCCATGGCCATCATTTCATTAGAGCAGCATACACGAAAAGACACATTAGACTAAGCTGGACAAAGCGTGAAGAGGTGCGTTTTGTCAGTGATTTGAAGGTGGGTTGTACTATTTACCGATACTTATAATCTTACATTACCTCTGAATGGATGCTCCTTTCAGACCATCTTTCAGCTCTTCTTCACTGACCTCAAAGCCAAGAACATGGACAGCTTCCTCCCTGTATACAAAACACAGACACATTTAATTACAATTTTAGCAACATAAAAAAAAATGATAACACATACACAACCAACCAATACATGTAAATGTAAATACCTGTTTAATGCAGCATTGATGAAACTCTTCAGGAGGTGTCGACCAGAATAACTAACAGAATCTACAGATACATAAATTACTTTACTGTTAGCTTCACATACATAAAAGTTGTTACTGGTAGATACTTGAAGTTATATATCATTTAAAGTATTTACCTTGTATTATAAGAAACCCTCCAGCATCAGTGCCTTGTAATAATTCAGTCAACATGGTACTATGTCGGTAAACTGTACTAGCTTTAGCTAGTTAGCATGCTTCGCATTTACCACCTATTTAAACGTTGACATCACGATTTAAAACAACGGAGAACTCGGTAAATTAAGTGAGAAGAACGACGTCTCTCAACGTTCAAAACGGCGAGCACCTAATGTTGCAATAACTTCTATTTCACAGAAAATAAAACTGACTTAGCCCACTTCAAGTCCAGCATGTTTCGCTAGGTAGCATGTTTGGACTGTAACGTTACTCAGTTAAAAACTTCATATCCCAGAGTTCCCGTTACTCCGATATTAGTCATACATGGGAAATGTAGTCGAGCTGTTCACAATTGGCGATTGTGTGTCTGGGTGGATAAACTACGTTACCCAGCATGCCCCACGGGAAACATTGCGCTGGCACACTCAAGAGGTTTCTGCCGCGCACGGAGAAGGACCGTGCGGAATAAAGTCAAAACTCCAGTGGTTTTGTGTGCATACAGCGAAGAAACGGGGAAAAAGAACTTCATCGGAGAAGTTTCCATTATGGATCTACATTTATTAGCGTTTTTATATAGCTGCCATATCTTCATACCGAGGGTTATGTAAAAGCAGTGACGGAGAAAAAGCAGCTATAAGTGGAGGACGTTAAGCGACAGAGGAATTAGTATTTTGTCGGGCTAATAACGTTTTAGTGTGGCGACACTGTTCAGAGGCGATCTGCTTCGTTAGCTGTTGTAGCGGATTCCCCGATCCCCAGTGAGGGAATATTACAACTTTAACCCACAGTGGAGTGTTTCTTTTTTAAGGAAGAGTCTCTTCGGTCTTCCGCGCCCTTGGCTTGCTGCTGCTTGCTGCTAAAGTTGCCCGGCGGTAAGGTGCAGCCACGCCGGGGGAAAGCACAGCGCGACGGCCGCTACTCCGGCTAGCTCGCCCTGCTGCTTCAGTTTCTTGGATCGAGGCCTTGTCGGTGAGGCGACAATGCTTGACATAATGTCCGAGCACCAAGGTATGTTTAATTAATTAATATCAACGTGGAGACTTTAAACAAACGGTTCTTGTGTGATGTTAATCTGTTAAAATCTGCCTGCCGTGATCTGCGGACATTACGCTGGCTAGCCAAACGTAACTTATGTACAACGTTAACGTTACGTTTGGTTGCGTATACTTGCTTGCTATTAAACTAACTTGTGTTTAGCCGTCGGGAAGTTGCGTTAAAGTGAATATATTACATGTTTTGTTGACCTAATGTTGACATATTTAATGTACAGTAAAGTTAGCTGGCTGGTTAACGTTAACGCGCCGATGTAGCTTAATAGCTAATAGCTTGGATGGCTTACGTTGCCCTACCGCCTCACTTGAACACCCTCAAACTTGACCAGTTTTAAGTCGACTTCGCTCATTTATCGAGCACTAAAAACACCCTTTATACGTGTGCTCAAACTTCAGTGCCGATTTTTAACACCTTACGCCTTGCTAACACCGAGCTAACTCGGCTAACGAGCCACCCACTTCCATTTGAAGAAGGCTAGCGCGATTAGCTAGCCGACCGAGCGGCTGATTGTTAGCGCAAGTTAACGCGATTGAAAGTTATCCGTTAGTATTTTTGAGTTTAAACCCAGCTCGTTAAATATATCGCTTATTAAAAATCTTAGATTGGCGGATAGAGCGTTTGCTGTTGTCGCCGCAAACGGCGTAACGTGTTGTTAGCCTCTCCTCTAAACGTCAGCTAACAGGTTAGCAGGCAACGTTAGCATCCAAGACAATACAGAATGACAAGTTTAAAGCTCGGCAGCCGACAAACCGAAGCTTCACCGGAGCAACTATCTGTTTTCTAATCGATATTCGACCGATTGACAATTATTCACGGCTGATGCCAGCATATGCAGTAAAGTTGTGCAAAGTTCAGATAGTGACCGAGTGACACCGGTTGCGGTTGTTGGCAGCCGAGCTCGCGTTATCATCCGATGACTGACTTGTTTATTTTCCGCTTAAACGGTTAATCACGGAGCTCTGTCGGTCAATTTAACAACACCACAGCGAACCCGGCTCTTTAAATGGGGGGATATTTAGTGATGAGCATGCTCAGCTTAAAGTTATTGAGCCGTGTTAGCGGGCTAATGCTACCGTTAGTCCACATGTGTCTCAACACACACACACACACACACACCCAGGCAACAGTGTGTGCTTCAGTGTTTAAGGTAATCAAGGCTGGTTTACTGAATCTTGTTGCTCTGTCCTCCCTTTAGATTCACTGTTGACGTGCAAAACGGAACCTCTGGTGAGTACTTTGTAATGTAACTGAATACTCAGAGTATGAGTACGTTTTTGTTGTTTGGATTCACCTTTATTAACACAACTCCTGTGTTTTCTTCTAGGCCCCAGAGAGGAAAAAGAGGACTGTAGAGGACTTCAACAAGTTCTGCAGTTTCGTCCTGGCGTACGCTGGCTACATCCCCAGCCCAAAAGAGGTAAGCCTGCCATGGATGTCACTGTGGATATGAGTTATGACTGTTATTGCTCAATTTGTGAGGGAACGCCAACTCTTTTTTGTGTGTGTGTTGTTTGTGTGTAGGAAAGTTCATGGTCCCCAACATCTTCCAGCTCTGCGCACAGTTCAGGGTTGTCAGCAGATGGAGGTGGCGGAGGCAGCAGCTCCACGGGCAATACTTGGGCGGACGGGAGCTCCGACATCCACACCATCCACACGTTCGTCCGCAAAGCTCGCGCGAATAAGGGCAAAAATATCCGCCGCATGCACTCTGACAGCACTCTGCTGGACAAGATGCGCCTTAAGGACTCCTTGTACGAGAGCCAGGCCAGCACTAAGGCGGAGCGCAAGAAGGACAAAAAACTGAAAAAGTTGTCACTGGGTTCTGCCATGACGGCGGCAGATAGTGGCAGTAGCGAAGGCGAGAAAAGAGCCCGCATCAAGCGCAGCAAAAACTCAAAACAGCCGAAAGCTAAGAAGCTGAAAAGCTCGGCCGCTCAAAGCGAGACAGACTCTGAGGCACGGCACACACACACAGAGGTACGACCCATCAGAGATGAGCTGACGGCGCACGGGGGCTCCACCCCGAGTATGCAGGGCCTGGGGAAGATGCAGGCAGACGAGTCCATCAGGGAAGCAGAGATGAGCTCCAGTGAGGGTGAGACCTGGATCGCCGATGAAGACATTATGGTGGAGTCAGGTATGAATTCATAATTTCTGTCTGCATCTAATAAGATGTTTAAAGGTGCAATACGTAAGAATTTTATATCAGAATGTTCGAGAGGCAACAGTTTGTAAACGCGTTGCATTGCTGAGAAATTCTCGTTCAGGCCTCTTGAGGTGGCGCTGACCTCCCTCTCGCTCCTCTTCCGGTTCCCTTCTCTCGTCCCGACCTGAACCCACCATGTCTTGTTGTCCCTGTAGTCGGAATCCTGCTCGGAGTTGCTGTAAATCACCTCAGCGCTGTGTGTCCTGTTGTCAAACTGGCCTCTGTTTAGTCTCAGAAGTTGTTTTCCATCCCTTGTCCAGCTGCTGTTGCTGCTGAGCCTGGTTCCATTGCCTATTCTCCTGGGTCCGGTTCTGGTGCCGCTCCCAGACAGCATTCCCTGCTGGTGGCCAATTTTTACATATTGCACCTTTTTTTTTTTTTAATACCAAACTCTATCAATGAACCGCTTATTACCAGCTGTAACATCCTATAACTGTCTGTTCTCTTTATCAACACAGGGGACGATTCATGGGACTTGATCACCTGTTACTGCGGGAAGCCGTTCGCGGGGCGGCCGATGATCGAGTGCAACCAGTGCGGCATTTGGGTGCACTTGTCGTGCGCGAAGATCAAGAAGTCCAACGTTCCCGACATCTTTTACTGCCATAAGTGCAGGGACGTGCGGCGGTCGGGACACAAAAAAGACCCTTAAAGAGACGACGAGGACGGGAGGGACGCAGAGGTGTGGAGCCACCCACCCTGTTTTTGCTGTCCTCTGACGCTTGTTTTCTTTGATGCCTACAGCCAAAACAGCCTAAATTATCACCTGGATGGCAACTGTATTGTCACTTTGTAGGATTTCTTTTGACAATCACAACCATTCTTATTTATCCCTCACTTTTTTCTTTTTTTTTCCCTTTCTCTCTTATTTTTTTTGGCTACTGTGAAGAACTGGACAGACGGCAACAGTGACAGTGGAGAATCGTTTTCTTACTAATTAATTCCTTTATTAATTGGCTTTCTTGTTGTATACTGTGCCGGTGATGCGCATGTACATTTTTTTTTTTTTTTTTTTTTTTAACACATTGTTGTCATGCGTCACATTCACAGAAATGATTTTTTTTTTTTTTTAATTGTAAATTATTTCCCGAGGATGTCGACAAATCAGTTCCTTTAGCGCCTCGAGGATTTTCAGTTCGGTTAGTGCGTTTCCTCTCGACTTTAAATCAATGCAACGTTTTACACATCGGCGAAATTTTCCGGCCTACTAGATGGAAAATGTCACTCCTGTCATGTGATGAGGTGGGCAGCTCATTTCTTTTTTTTTTTTTATTTTTGGATTGTATTTTGGCGACTTTTTTCACGTTTTTGGCTTTTTTTTTTTTTTTTTTTTTGGTTGTCAGTGACGATCACTGAACTTTAAAAACGTAGAGATCTCACTCCTTTAGAACAAGCGATCTTTGAAGTCATACAATCTGTTAACATTTTACTTTTTATGCATCTGAAATTGCATCTAAATCGCTACATTTCAAATTGCACACGGACAATTCTTTTGGCAGTGCACTTTTTAAAAAAAAAAAAAAAGAAGAAGAATATAAAGCTGAATACCGTTTCTTGCATATACGGGCGGTATTCGGAATATGAGCTACAGCTGATTAAAACTGTACTTTAGCATGTAGCGGTGTACATTCATGATTGAGCGCTTAATGTTTCTCCCTGTCTGGCTTGTTTAATCATTGATGGCCATTTACCATGAACAACATTTACATTGAAAAGCTGTTGATGTTTTTGTTTCATGTGTTTTTCTTTCTTTCTCCTGTTTTTCATGTTAAAAACTCATCTTATAACGAGGGGGGTAACGTTGCTGTAAGACGAATGGTTTGGCAGTGCTTTACGATATCAGAAGTGGCTCCGAGGCTTGTTTATGAATGGTTGTAAAATATGTTTTTTTTTTTTTTTTTTTTTTTTTTTCAGTTTCAATGTAATTGTTTTATTTCTTAGCTTTCTGAGGAAGCGGGATTTAGAGAGATGCGCCCCCCCCCACCCGCGTCAGAGAATGGACGTAAGATTGTCTCACATCGAGAACAAAGTCGTAGTGTACAGAGGATAAGTTGATGCCACATAGGTTGTGGCATTTTGTTTATGTTTGTTCGGTTTTACCATGTGCTTTTTTTTTTTTTTTTTTTTTCTTTCTGTTGGTGGGAGTGTCTTGTTAAGTCTCCAGTAGCAGTTGCACTCTCTCGACAACTTCAATTCTGTGTACATATCCTGTTCTTTGACAACTGTACATATGTGAAAGTGAAGAGAGAAAATACCCAAGCAAAATCTATATTTTCTGCAGTCTGATATTGTTTTCTTTAATTGTAGCTTGAAAATAAAAGTCTTTGGGAACATAAAGGTAAGGTTGTGTGTTTTTTTTTTTTTTTTCTTTTTTAATTTGTCTTAAAATCACATAAAAACATTAACAAAACATTTTTTATTTTGGATGTTTGCACACAACAGCGTTTGTCATGTTTGTCTTCTCCCACTAGAGGGAGTGAGTCGACAGGCATCTCACTTGTTAGTATGGCAGCGAGTTAAATAATAAAAAGAGTTCACACATGGATCATGCGTTCTGAAAATCAGCCGGCGTAGCTGCACTTCAGTCCGTGTATTCTTCCCAGTGGACGTCCGGTTCATCCTGTAACACAAAGAAACGATCAGTTAAAATAAAATCTTTTGACATTATTATATTATTAAACACTCTACATGTATCATGCAAGTAGAAAACTGGAGACCAGGGCATGTCAGTCAAACTGTCAGTTTTAAGCAGTGATAGACTGATTTTGCTCAATAAAAGTATATATGGTGTAAGAAAGAAAGTAAAAATGAAGGCCATATTGGAAAACTAAGTGTCTCTCAGTCCAGCCTGTGATGTATCTTTTATTCACACAGCGTTTTTCTCTCGTAACTCACCTTTCGGTTTCGGAAACTGGACATTTGAAAGCCGCCAATGGAGTCCAGAGGAGCAACCTTCCTCCTGTAGACGCATCAATGAGGGAAAAAAGACAACCTCAGTCCAAAACACTTCATTTCTGTGATATACAGCGACAAAAAATATATAGTTTGTGCTTTACTTTAAGATATCTGCACTTATTTAATACACAAATACACTTAAAATACACAAAAACAGCAGCCACATCTTTAAATTAAATAGTTTAACAGAGTTAAAAATATATTTAAGAATAACATTGATTTCAATGATGGTTGACATAAAAGTTAAAGAGTCCCACAAGCCATTCAGACCACATCATAAAATGTTTTATTACCTCTTTTCATTGGCTTTACGGTTGTACTGGTACTGGTACTGGCTCTGGTTCTGGTTCTGGTTCTGGTTCTGGCGTTGGATAGTAAGGTCTTCTGTTGGGGCCAGGATGGTCTCTGAGTGAGAGTGATGAACGTCCACATCTCTGCCCATCTCCCCAGCGTCACCCACAGACAGGTCCGTCTGGTCTGAGCGCTCGGACAGGCGGGGGAGAAGCTCCTGGTCCAGCCAGCTGACTTCCTGAGGACGATAATCAGATTATGGAGCGGGATTAAACGGCTGCAGGTGTTTGATTTGTCCAAAAAGATGTGAAAGAGTTTGTGCGTTTAAAGGCCTACCCTTTTGTTTCTGAGTCTGCTCGGCAGTACAGCGGCAGATATCTCCTCCAGCATCATGTAAAGAGCCAGGAAAGGTAGCACACACCTGGAGCAGAGCATCTGAACAGAGTGAGACAGACAGAGTCAGAAACAGTCGCACAATCTCAGCGTGTAACTGGCTTTTAAAAGACGCAGGCTTACCTTAAATCTTGTGTTTTCTCTCTGGAGCTCTGACCTCAAAGCTGATGATGGTTGGTCTGTGCTGCTGACCAGCGTGCACGGTATTTGTAGACCTGCATCTAGGGTGGGTTTATATTATGGGGACTGGCATCGAGGGCTGTTTAGGCTAAGCCGGCTGCGTGTGTGTGTGTGTGACCTCAGACATGCCAATTACATCTGCCGCCTGGCATTGTCAACATCAGTGTCAAACCTCTGCACTCTCCCCTGACACACGTACATACATACACATGCACGTTGTCCCACGCCCTCGTCCCATTTTCCCCCCGATACGAGGAGAAGATGGCAGCGAGATAAGGTCATTGTTGGGTGGCTTGATGTTTACAGGCTTGCCCTGGGGTGATACATCACTCTCGGGCTGGTTTCAGCTGGTTTGGCTCATCTGTGTTTAGAAAGGTTTCATATAGAGATATTTATTCTTTAATTTGAGCTGATTCAATATCAGTAATAATATGAACTTTACCTGATACTGATATGTTTCATAAGATGGTAAATGTGCCAAATTACATCTAAAATACTCAATGTTAGGCATTACATTGGATAAATCTCTTCACACGTGTAAAAGAAAGACCAAATTCAGCTTAATTTATTTATTGTTTTATTCATTCATTTATTCATTTGGACATCTCATCATGTAACGTGTGTCCTGTTTACACAAAAAGGGTGAAAATCTGCTAAAACACATCAAATTGTAATCATAGCTTCGTAACATGCCCCCCAAATTGCTTTATTTTGGTCTGAACTCTTATTATTATATTTTATATTTCATTAGTCTTTGTGTTTCTGAAGCGTTCGGGAAACTCCTCAGAAATCAACAACAATTCCTCTCTTACTGCATCATCACGGCAAAAGGTTACTCCTTATGTCATGGAAAGACACAGTTCCTACCTCTTTTACATCTGGAAAGAATAAGATACACACCTACAGGCCGCTTTATTAGGAACACACACACACACACACATCCAGTATGATCAACAACTCTGCCATAAATTCTGCTTTTATAAAACTTTTCTTGAGACTGTCCGAGTAGTGTTAAACTGGACGGCATTATATTGAGAAGTGTTACTAATATTTTGTCCATTTACATACACGAGAGGGCGAAAATATTAGAAACCTCAGTCTAATGATGTGGCCGGTTGGTTGCTTTGAGTTTACTCAATAACTGAGTGAGAGTAGAGGAGGCGGTGGGTGAGGGAACAGGAGAGGTTTTGTTGAAGATAAGGAAGACTAAAAGTGAAGATAAAAGTGGACTGAGTACTCCTGGTACAGCTTATCTAAGTTATGCTCCCATTTTTAAGTGTTAGACTCAACATATTTCTCCTTTTCACTTTATTTCTAATTTTATTTTCCTCATCTTTTTAGTGTTTGTGTTTAATACGGTTTGAGCCTCATACACAGTCCTGTCTATATAAATGAAAATGATTAATGATATAATGATTTACAAATTGTTGTAGAATTGTTGATTCTAGTGTAGGGAGTCTTTCAATATACTAACACTGATTAATACAAAATCCTTGAAATATGTTGATTTTTATTGGAACATGAAATAATGATAATAAATTGGCACAATCTTCCCTTGCCTTAGGAAAATTAAACTTTTAGGGCTCAGTAACACGAGAAAAACTCAATGTCAGCTGTAATTTAGCTCGTTTGTACCATCATTGCTATCTTATCATGAGTTCACAAGGTAAAAAATCTGCCAAAACATGTCAAATTCTACATTTCTTCATCATTCTAACGCAGGGAGTTGCCCAAAAATGTTGCCTTTCAAGATAGTAAAATTAATTTCTACAAAATCTGTATTTTTTTTTTTAAATGGCAACGCTCTCCCTTAAAAAAACAGAAAATAACTGAACTCATCCTTATTAAATTATCGCTTTAATCCATAATCTTGAAGAAATGTCGTTTTGATTAACTAACAAATCTATAAAAAGTCCAAATAATGTCACCAAAAAGTTATCAGAGAAACTACTGAACAACAGCGAAATAAAGAAAGCAAACAACGATTTGGCATTTATACTTAATAAATAATATAAAGCCAATCAACTAATCAATTAATCTAATATCCATATCTGCACTAATTCAGTGTGTTTATGCGTGAATGTCCCCCAAAAGAATCACAGCGACGCAGAGAACAGTGATAGCATCAGGACTCCAGTGTGTGTGGTAATCTGGAAAACTTGATCACTCTGCTTCGCCTGACTTCACCAGCGGATGGCCACCCAATACAGACCACACACAACAGCCTCCACCCCTCCTCCTCCATCCACCCAGCCACCCGCCCGACGCTCCGCCGGCCCGCCTGCCTGCCTGCTGCCTACAGAAAACAAAACAGAGAGGAGACAGCACAGCGGGGATGGATGGAGAGATTGGCCGAGGATGGGGAGGGGGATGTCTGCTCGGAGAGTATGCACATTCAGACACGTTTTCACTTTTCCTCCTTTCCCGCCCTGTCCTAATTATTTCTATTTTGGGACACTGAGGCCCACCAAACATAGAGCTGGTGCTGATAGATCAGCCATGTATAAATAAACCGAGGCAAGCCTGGAAGCGTGTCAGCAAGGGCAGAGGCCAGATAGGCTGCACTGATTACCTCCATTATCAGGGACAGGCCTCATTAGGGGCCTCTGGCTGGGTGTGTGACTGTGTGTCTGTGTTCTTTTATTGCAATACACGACCAAATTTCCTCCTGAAGATGTAAACTTACGGAGGATCCTTAAAAAATGGGGACGTTGTGTTCGCCGTCACTTCTGTGAGAGGTTAGTTTAGGTGAGGATTGGGATCAGGTAAAGGTTTAATGGACCCCTGTACAACCTGCAGGAACAGGTTTGCTCAAATCAATTTAAATATATATAATAAAGTTAAGTTAAGCCTGCTATGTTAAGTGGGTGTCTGTAATTGATAAACTAATCTCTGTCAGCGTGCACGGACATGATCCACTGATCCACGGCTTAATGTGTTCGGTGTGTGTGTGCATGTGTGTCTGTGTGTGTGTGTGCTAAATGACTTCTCTCATACCCCGCCCTGGTCCAGTGCCCTATAAGTACCAGGCTTTGGAGCAGGTGCCAAATATAGACTCAGCAGAGACTGCTGCGTCCACAAAGAGGGGAGCAACTTTAGAAAAGATTAACAAGAAAAGAAAGTTCAGCTTCTTGTGTTTGTGTTGTTTGTAGAAACATTAGCAAGCTTTACATCAAGGTGTAACAAAATTTAACCACATTTGCAAGAGGAAAAGCAAAGTTATTCACATTTAGCTGGTGGTAATGCCGTTATACCACTGTTTTTGTTTGTTTGTTTGTTTGTTTGTGTGTGACATCATACCACTGTTTTTGTTTGTTTGTTTGTTTGTTTGTTTGTTTGTGACATCATACCACTGTTTTGTTTGTTTGTTTGTTTGTTTGTGACATCATACCACTGTTTTGTTTGTTTGTGACATCATACCACTGTTTTGTTTGCTTGTTTGTTTGTGACATCATACCACTGTTTTGTTTGCTTGTTTGTTTGTGACATCATACCACTGTTTTTGTTTGTTTATTTGTGACATCATACCACCGTTTTGTTTGCTTGTTTGTTTGTGACATCATACCACTGTTTTGTTTGTTTGTTTGTTTGTTTGTGACATCATACCACTGTTTTAGTTTGTTTGTTTGTTTGTGACATCATACCACTGTTTTAGTTTGTTTGTTTGTTTGTGACATCATACCACTGTTTTGTTTGTTTTTGCCAAGTTTCACCAGTTTTACTTCACAAATAAAAGATCTTAATACAATATTCAGTCCACCACTGTGTTTTTGTCAATGTGTCATCTGTAAAACAAAAGTGACTTTTAATTAATTTATTAGCATTATTAATTTTGTCCTTTCATGATTTTCCCTTTATGTTAAGTTTTTAAATTTTGCTTTGATTTTTTTAAAGCTGCAAAATCAATCTTGAACTCCGGGCTGACATGGACACGGTAATGTTGTTAGCAAACATGTTAGCTACCTATTACATACACCAAAGACATGGAAGAAGTATGGAAATACACAAACTGAGATATAGCAACAACAGAGCAACATTAGCTTTGTGTTCTCCACCAACATCTGAGAAAACGTGTTCAGGTCTTTAAGCTAATTAGCTGATAGATATTTGACTTTCTTCATGCTAGCTAGCTGCTAACTTTGTGCTGTGGCTGGTTATATCAACTTATGACAATTGTTTGTTTTTTTTTAGTTACATTTAACACATTTAACTCACTGTTAATATAAAACTATTGATCAGTGCAACAAATTTGATGCACTTTATTTTACAGTTTAATTATAATGTACAAAAGATGGTGGGACGTCTGTTAGCTAATTTAGCCTTCAGGCTAGTAATTCAGTTTTGTTGACTTTCACTAATCTGTTTTATTTAGCGGGTTATATGTGGTTAAATTATCTTGATTGACTTGGTAAATTAATTTTTAGCACAGTTAACTAACTTCAACTAGTTAATGCTACTACTTATCTACTAAGTAGCTACAGGTTTGAGGTACTTTTCAGGTACTATTTGTGCTTACGCTAACTTTTATTCCCATTTTATACCACTACATACGCATATGTATCTGTATCTACTTGACTACATTTGAGAGGGAAATACTGTATCATGGATTGTTTTGCATAATGATAAGTATAAATAAGAATAATTTGTCATCACTTTTGCTAACTATAGTTATCTGATACTTGTTGCTACTGAAGCTCAGAGTGTCGTGGCTCTGGCCGACGCCATCTTTGTAGTCCTGCCTCCTCCTCCTCCTCCTCTGATTAACCCAAAAATGAGCCAAATGACAAAAAAAGCCACTCGTAATGGCACCCAACTGTCAGTCAAAGCAGCCACCCTGTTAATTATACATAAATTTAAGCCTTAATATAATTTGAACAGGTGAGTTATATAGAAATTCAGCCTCAGTACAGTTGTCATGAACGAGGAAATTATCTACAGAGACCAAAACAGCTTTTTGTACCAGGCTGTAAACATGTTTATTTCTGCTGTGAAGCTGGACATTTAATATGGGGGCTTCTGGAGACTGACTCATTCTGTAGCCACCCTGAAGTGGACTTTTTTTGGGGGGGGCACTTCAGCTTCACTTCACAGCTACTAATACTGCATTTCTTCCATGTTCTGCCAATAAATAAATGATATCTGACACACTGGGCCGCCTAATGTAGTTTTCCAGTTGACTGGACTGAGCACGACGCGTTGGCGCCCTCTGGTGGTCGTTGCCAACACCGCGTTTAACAGCCTGGCCCCTCCTTCCTGCAACTGCAGGCACTGATAACATGTTCCCACTTCGATGACACAAGTCTCTAGTATGTTGTGCGTTGTTGTTGGCGCTAGAACATGCAAAAGAGGGAAAATGAACAGTATTCATGTTGTTGATAGTCTATAATCTGCACATTTACATTTGCCCCGATGTGCGTCTGTGCCAGGTCGCATGAAAGGGGAGGAGAATACAAATTATATGATGAGAGGGAGGAGTGACAGCAAGCAACAGCGCAGCAACGAGGAACAGACTGAGAGGAAGGCGGCGGAAAAATAAGCTGAAGAGCTCCGTGGATGTGGCCTTTTTCCAAAAATTATTTTCTTCTTCCACTTTGACCGTCTGCTTTCAAACTCAAGAGGAGAAACCAGCAACCAAAGAGGTGAGACTTCTACCATATTCACGTTTCTTTAACCCCTGGTTTTCAGGATTAAGAGGGCTTTATCAGGCTTTTTTTTTTTTTTTTTTTTTTTTTTTTACCAACTGTACCAACTGTTTGAGGTAGAGAGAGGAGGGTTGTGATATTTAGGATGATTTTGCTGGGAAGTGTTTGTTTTTTTGGAGATTTGTATGGGCCTCAACTTTAATCTGAACTGACATGAGGGGCAGGGTCAGGCAGAGTGGGACCCAGTGGAAAAATAAATGACCCCTCCCTCCTCTGCTTGCAGCATGCCACACCTTTTATTGTCATGCATCTCTGCTCTCACACATTTTGCACCACCAACAACAAAATCACGTGTTTTTTTTTTTTTTATTATTATTATTGATAGAGGACAAACTGGACTTGTGGACCACAATATGGTGCCTGTAAACCTCTAGTTAATAATCCCATGAGGTGTGAGGTGAAGCAGACGAGAAGTCACTCAGCTCGTGATGTTAAATGTGGCGATGGGCTCTTTTCTTTTTTGTTTTTGTTTTGGTCACTTTCTCCTCATTTAAAGCAGCGTCTCCCCCTTCCCTTTTGTTCTGGTTTTCATCACGCCCCCCTCTCCTCCCTCTCTTCCCTCCCTCTCCTCCCTTTCATTCCTCTCGTTTCCCATAGAGACCCTGGGAGTAGAGCGGGAAGTGTGACCTCCTTTAACTCTGTGAAAAAAAGTTCAAGCCAGCTCCAGCGCCATGTCCGCTCCTGGTAAGTGGGTCAGCAGTTATGAAAGTGTGAAAACAGCAACGCTTCTTCCATAATTAAAGTTTAGCTTTAGATCAGATCCAGAGCTGCGATGGGAGGTTCAACTGACCTTGAAGAATTCCCTTTCTTCCTCAATAGCTTCTTCCGTTAAGTAATATTTTGCTGCCATTGTGAAAGTTTCCATCAGACTTCCCTGTCCACGGAGCACAATTGTGTAATGAATCAAGTCTTTATCCGACCCCCACAGATTCCTTCAGTGCCTCGTGGAAATTCGATCCTCTCCTAGGTGGAGAGGAATCTAAAAGACATTCCCCGAATGTTTGCATAAAAAAACTGATCCGAAAACAAGCTCCATTTTTGGCCGTCGGCCTAGCATACCCGCCCTCCCACCTCCACCTCCACCTCCACCTTCCTGGATGGAAAAGAGTAGTTTATTTAGAGGTGAATGCTTCCCTCGTGTGTGTGTGTGTGTGTGCGCGCGTATATCTGTGTATGTGTGGGCAGCTTTCCAGCGCGGGCACCGGGTTTAAATTTTTGTGTTTTGTTTCCTGCGAGTGGTGAGGGGGGATGTGAAATCAGTGGTGCAACAAAGTTCACAGAGTACGTCGCTGAGGTTCTCTTTTTGACGAAAGACAGAAGCTGCATTAGTTGCTCTCTAAGTCATCCTTAAACTGTACGCCAGCACATCCACAGCCTCAACAGTCCAGTGACCTCTGAAACTGTTTTACTGATTTGCTTAACAAAAACAAACTTGGTCAGCGTTAAGCCAAATGTCCACACTTTAGCTACTGGTGAACAAGGCGAGGGTGTTTTATCTAGCGCATTTTTATCACAGACTTAATGAGCTTTTGCGTGCAGCAACGAGTCACACATGGAGTACAAGAGTAAAACCACAAACCTACTCCTACCCACACACACACGTAGGCCCTCATATGCACGAACCAATCACAAACAAGCTTTCGGTTTGTTGTTTGTAGTTGTGACACATCGTAGGTCATCAGAAAATAGCCAAAGGAAGACATTAGATCTAGATCTTGTTCTCAGTACAGTTATAAAACCTCACATAAGGTCAGGACTCAGATTATTAGGACTGGAGGTAACATTGGAGAGATGAGCTTTGGTGAATGAAGGGTGGCAAATCATGATTATGTTGAATGAAACACAACATATCGCTTGTTTTGTCAAAACTATATTTCAGATCACAAACTCATGTGATTTTAAATAATATAAAGTAACAGCAAAGTAGAAAATCTGAGAAGCTGGGATCAGCTTGCTTGAAAAATGCTCTAAAAGACTGACCGAC
Organism: Protonibea diacanthus; assembly: GCA_028641955.1. Classification (NCBI taxonomy): domain Eukaryota; kingdom Metazoa; phylum Chordata; class Actinopteri; family Sciaenidae; genus Protonibea; species Protonibea diacanthus. Next base: position 7,910,546 of record CM053998.1, read on the forward strand.
TATCAAACTTGTAGTGAATCAGTTGACAAATTGTTCCAGTATTTAGTTACGGATGAGGATAAAAGTCGCGACAGTCGCGAAACAAGGAGTGCACCAGCACAAGAACAAACGCAGCGTATGTTTTTGTACACTTCATTTAAACTCAGACGACTAGCAAACAGCAGATAAACCATGCATCTGTCCACATGTTACCTGAGAACAGTTTGTGTGGTTGTGTGGAAATGCTGTAGTAGTCAGTAAACTGCAGGAGAAGCACACCTGCATCCCCTTTTGAGCGCTTAAAGAATCTGGTTGACGTTCAAATAATACACAAGAAATGAACCATATCTAAGCAACTGTTGTTACTTCTTCTGGGAAAGTCAACAACAACAGCAGCAACATAATGAGGGATGTGATCGATGCCTCTGTCTGGGGATAAAGAGATAGAAGAAGATGTTCTTATCATGAAACTTGTGAAAAGGCCCTCGCCACTTTAAGTGAACTGCTGTGGTGACAGCGTGGTGACATGACGGACATCTCTTTGTTAGTAAGTGAACACATGACTGTCAGCATTCCACTTCATTAAACACACACAACCTCATTCACATCGCCGTCACACCCACTTCTTTGAGATTTATTTCCTCTGTGTTATTTGTGGCTCTTTCTAAACTGTGTTTGAACGTCTCCTCTCCAATTGAACCAAACACACAGCCTCCAATTAGCGTCAGTTATTAGCGGATACAGTTACAGACTCTAGTCTAAACATCAGGATGGCGGGAGAAGTCGATTACTGGCGCTCATGTTCGAATGAAGACTTTATCTCAAGCAGTGCCAAAGCTCAAGAATGGCAGTTGAGAACATTACTGATTAATATGGTTTGCTACAGTCAGATAAGCTGCAGCTGTTGTGAATTCACGCCCAAATAAAGTTTCAACACAGACGCACGTATTGAAAAAATGAAATAAAATACGCAATTACACAACAACAAAGTAAAGGTGTCTCTCAAGGTGCATATTAAATGCATCAACAGATTCAGCCTTGCTCTAATGTAACTCCCTCCGGTATCCACGACCAAAAACGCCCAGTCCTCAGGGGCAAAGTTCAACATGCCACGATCTTAGTTATCTGGTGGTGCAGAAAGAGCTGAGAAGGTCTGAGATACACGTCGGGAGAGGTCTGTAGACGCTTCGAAGGATTTTTAAAGTAAGTACACCCTGTAGAGATGCAAGAATAGAGGTAACGTGTGGCCTCTTTTCGTGGACCTTGTTAGTAACCGGACTGCAGCCTTTATGAATTAGTTGCAAATAGAAATGTCTTGTAGAGTGAGTTATATAACTGACTCTTTCTGGTTGAGTGAGGTGGTCCCCGAGCAGCAGGGTCTTGTCAATGTGGTTTGCTGTCAAATGTGACACACAAGTCAGTGAGGTTTTTGGGCGGGGACAGTGGTGAGATGTTGGGGGGCTGAGTTGTTGACATTTAAATGAAGGAAATGATGAGCTAACCAGGGACTTATATTTTGAAAAGAGAGATACATCTGCCTGATTTTACGGATTTGATAGGGAGGTAAATCTGGGTGTCATCGACATAGAAGCGAGGTATGACAAGATAATTGTTTATACAGCTCTTCTTTGTAAAACACAGCTCTTCATAGAAAATTTACCACGAATATAGTCACCATTGCAAACCACAAGTGTATCAAGACTCACTTTGCTCTTCATGATTGCTTTAAGTCTGAGCTGCGGCTTGGCTAATAAGTAGCTTAATGGCTAATGGCAGGCTGATCCACAGTAAATACACATGCTCTCTCACACACTTATAAGCACAGACAGCTGCTATGTGTTGGCCGCAAAGAGATCATGGCTTCCTGTGAGTCAGTGTAGTGCAATGATGAACTTGAATGCCTGTTGTTGTATTCATTGTCTTACTGAAAGGTGAGAAATGGAGGACTCAGCCAAGACATGTGATTACCATTTCTCAGAGAAGACATTGAGATCATGTGTTTTTTAAATGTCATTCATAGTTTCCAAAGTGTACGTTGTGTTTGAAAGTATAACAATAAACCTGGAGAACATGATGAACTAATATTGATGTCTTTTGTCCAGGTTACCCTCCCAACCAGGCACCGTACCCCATGCCTCAACCCGGCGGCCACTCTGTAGCCCCTTATCCCTCTGCTCCAGCCGGGTATGGAGACCCCAGTCAAGCTCCTCCACCAGGCTTCAACATGGGCTACAATCCAGGCCCAAATCCTGTCATGTATCAACCCGGTCCGGTGGGTCCAGGCCCAGTTCCGGGACAGGAATATGGCGGCCATCCCGGAGCCATCTCCCCAGCTCCAGTTCCAGCTCAGGCTGCGGTTGCAGTTGGGGTCCCCCCAGGGCTTGAGTACCTCACACAGGTAGGGCAGGGAAATCTGAAAAAGAGCTGCAACTTTGAAATTTCTTAAGAAAGAAGCAAAGTCTGTTTGGAGATTGTCTTTATCTCGAAGTTAGATGGATTATTGTTACACACACCACTCCTTGAACTGCCCGACTTATAATTTATTGACTCATAGAGTTTGGCAATACGTGAAAAACTACTGTGAGTTGGTTTGTTATAATCTAGTGGGATCACTGAAATGTGTGAACTGGTTTTGCACAACCTCAAGTTCCTCATTTTACAGTTCATGCAACATTACCTCAGTCAGCACAGCCTGTGTACACATGGCTGATCTACCTCGGAAAGATCAGCCATGTGTACACACGGTTTCAAGACGTTTAACTTGCTTTCAAGGCTTTCCAACAAATAACTCTTTATGTACACAAACAGCTAACAAGACTCCAACCCCTCCAAGTTGACTCTCCCCACAGATAGTCAGTGTTGTTTTATGAAAATTCATACAAGAAACTGCTTTGCATTGCAAACAAGTTGTTTTTCTGAGAGAAATACAACTTTTAGACTTGAGGATTATATTTTTTATGTTTATTCTCCTCACGTTGCTTCCTCTGGTTTCAGATTGACCAGATCCTGATCCACCAAAAAGTGGAACTCCTAGAAGGTAAGATCCAGTCATATTTACACATATTTGCACTTTGTAAGCAGCAAATAACCTGCAGCAGTTTGTCTATTCTTGGTACAACCTGGAGCTGTCAATATAAATCATAATGCTGTCCTTAGAATTCTGCTTATCTACGTTTCACCATTTCCACCCATTTTCCTTCCTCCTCATCTCCTTCCAACCTCTCCCAGCATTCATTGGGTTTGAGACCAACAACCAGTACGAGATAAAGAACAGTCTGGGCCAGAAGATCTACAAGGCCAAAGAGAAGAACGACTGCTGCACCAGGAACTGCTGCGGCTCGCTGCGCAGCTTCGACATGAAGATCAAGGACAACATGGACAGGGAGGTCATCCGTCTCATAAGGCCTTTCCGCTGCGTGTCCTGCTGGTGTCCCTGCTGCCTGCAAGAGGTCTGTATGTGTCGGTGGGTGGATGTCAATGAATCATTTAGCTGTAATAGGCTCATATTGTATTTATTTAACACACAAAGAAAAAACAATATTGCACCAATTTCATTGTTCATTCAGTGACAAATCACTCACCTCACTAAGAGATAAACGCTCAGATTTAATGTTTGCCAAGTTAAACATTAATAATATTGTTAATATTTAACTGTATTGACGGCCTGAAGGGTTTCTGACGGAGGAATATAAACTATTACTTGATAAAACAGCTGATTAATAACATAGCTTTACCAGCCAAGGCGTAACAACAACAATAATCACTTTCCGGGGAGTTTTGAATTTTGAGGCTAAGTAAGCAAAAAACAGGAAGAAAAAAAAAGTGAAGCAGCAATAAAAGTTCTGACCGCAGCGTGACGGTAGGAAAATAAAGTGATCAAGATATAAGATAACACAAGCTCCGTTTAGCTCAGCTCCGCAAACGTGTCCTGTAAATACTCACTAAAGAAAGAAAGAAAGAAAGAAAGAAATACAACAATAAATAAAATATATAATAATAATAATAATAAAAAATGCATAATTTAGTTCTGTTCAAGTAACATTTTGTAAAAACTACAGAAAAGAAAACTATACTTTTCATTGGATTTGTTGTATTTCCTGTTGTCTTTTATTTAAAGGGGAGAAATTATAAAAAACCTGCAGCCTCACAGCTCTTGGTGCCTCATATTTAGAGTCTTCTGTCTGTTACTCATGAGTTTCTGAGTGGTACTCTGATGTCTTTGTGCTCCGGCCTGCTCAGGCCGGGTTTTGTTAGGACCATGAATAGTCCTTTGTCCAAACTATCTCCCAGACTACCACAATCCTCTGCCATCCCTCCACCTCTGAGACTTTTCTGTCTCTGACTCTGTTTGATCACATCGTTGGTCATCTGGCTACAGTACGTTCCCATTGGCCTCAACCCAAATTTGCTGCGCTCTCTCATACTGCAGTTCTGTGTGCTGTCCAGACAGGAGCCATGTGAGATGTATTACCTTTGTTATGTGGAGCCACAATGGAGGAGCCAGAGACTCACTTATCATTCCTGCTGTCCCATGTCACATGCTTACCCCATGATGTTTTATTTATATCCATCAGTGTCAAGGGAAGAGTTCAGATTTCAAGCTCTCTTGCACAACTTTCTAATTATGGATCATATGTTTCATACAGATGGAGGTCCAGGCACCGCCGGGCACCACTATAGGCTACGTCAAGCAGGACTGGCACCCTTTCCTGCCACAATTTTCCATCCAGGGAGCCAACAAGGAGACTGTGATGAAACTGGAGGGGCCCTGCTTTGCCTGTAACTGCTGTGGGGACGTCAACTTCGAGGTGAGGCCAAGAGGATTGTTGTGTCTGTGGGTGAAACTCAACTCCTTTGTTAAAATTTGTGTGGTTCAGCCAGCCAAGAAATTCTTCAGTTCATCGAAAATGAAATTGAGCTTTCCAGCCATGACAACATGGCAAAAATATTAGTGATCTATAGCTTAGAGCTAAAGCTTTAATCCGTACAAAAACAAAATGTAAAAACGGTATCTTGTTTTTTTTTTACGGGAGATTATGTCTCTGTTGGTTACCGGGCAACCTCACCTTAAAGGCAAGACTGCTCTGATTTAATTAAATAAACATATAATGTGTAAAAAGTGTAATGTGTTAATTATTGAGCTTTAAAAGTATCAGTAGACAGGTTTTAGTACCATTGAACAGAGCCAGGCTAGCTGTTTGCATCTGTTTCAAGGCACTGTGCTAAGCTAAGCTAAGCTAACCACCTCCTGGGTGCATCTTTGTATTTATTCTGCAGACACAAGAGTGCTTTCATGCTTCTGATCTAACTTTTAGCAGGAAAGCAAATAAGCCCTTTGCAAAAAAAATGTCAAACCTCTGTCCAAATTTGTCGTTTTTTTGGAAATGCTCAACATCTTGATTGACTGTTTCCTGCTCTCCACTAAAGGAATTAGAGTCCCTCTCTCTCTCCTATCTAACACGATAACTTCACAGTACAGTATACTTGATAAAACTTTGTTCTTATTGCCATGCAGCTGAAGGGCAAAGACGGTGACAAGCCCATTGGTCGCATCAGCAAGCAGTGGAGCGGCCTGTTGAAGGAAGTCTTCACAGACACGGACAACTTCGGCATCCAGTTCCCGCTGGACATGGACGTGAAGATGAAAGCTGTGCTCATGGGAGCATGCTTCCTCATTGTAAGATCACATTCTTTGAATTACACCCAGTTTACTTGTTGCTGTGGTCTGAGCGGATGAATTTATTCTCCTTTTTTGTCGCCACTCTGCAGGATTTCATGTTCTTCGAGAAGGTTGGGGAGGCCAACCAACGCAGCACCGTGTTTTCATAACAGAGGAAGAAAAGAGAGGATACCAACAGCGTGAGAGCAAGGACATTCTCCAGTTATACATTTTCTGCTTTCTGTTTGTTTTTCCACCTCTTTTTGTTTTTTTTATAATCCGCCCTTGATCAGATTTCAGCCAACATGGTGCCATCCTTTTATACACACAGACCAGTATGAACTAATGAACTCTTTGATTACAGATGTCCGCCTAGGATTGTTTTTAAAGTCTATCCAAACCCAGTGAGTAATACTGGCTGCCCTGTTGCCAATGTCCCTCACACTCCATCAAGTCTGTGGACTTCTTATTTATTTTACACGAGTGAACGTACTGTACGTCCAGCTGAGATTTAATCCCTGCCAAAGAAAGTCGACCTTGCCCTCCATGTCGCAGAAATGAGAGTGGAAATGTACTATAATCGCGCTGATAAGACGTAAATCTAGTGTAAGTGCAATACTGTTGCGGATATAGTGGCTGCATGTTTTTTTTTTGCTAGCGTATAGCAGAGTGAAGTATTTCAACAAATATTGGATGACTTGACATGAAATCTATATATAGGTGCCTAGCGGATGAACCGCACAGACTTTAGCATATTTAGCATGTTTAATATGTAAAAATACCAGCAAATCTAATGACATTCCCATCACCCCCAGCTGCACTTTTAGTGATGCTTAGCAAATGTTAGCAAGCTATGATGTTGGTTAACATATTAAACGTTATACCCGCTTAAGAGCTGTCTGCTTAGCATTTCGCATTAGCATTTAGCTGTGCCCAAGTGGAGTCTAACAGAGCTCCTAGCACGGCTGTATTTAATCTTATAAAGTAATAAAAGCTTTATATAAGACATGAAATTAGCCACAGTAAACAGGGTCATTGGCTAGGTCATAGGAAGATGTGCTAGCGCATGGATGCTTATGTCCTTTTTTAAAGTTGTGAACACAGGAGTCGACTCAGTATTTAAGTGCACTCTCTTCTCTTTCTACCTCTCAGTTGCCTTTGTCTTCTTTGAATCCCACTGTGTCTTAAAGCCGAGCATATGCAGTCTAACAGCACTGCAGCATGGTCTACATGCGCGAATGTGTTCCCATGCACCCTCTGTGGTTTTAGTGGTTGCCATGGAGAGTGACACCACAGCCAAACCTCACCCTTCATTTTCTCCAGATGCCACTGTGTCGAACAAGTGCCAGTGTAATGATATAGGAGAGAGAGAATGTAGGTTAAAAAGTGGGGGAAAGAAAAGGAAATAAGAAGCAGAAGTCGTGGTTAGCGAGGAATAATCTGACCCCGGAGAGTTTGGGAAACCCCTACCAGCAAAAGCTTTAAGAAAACAGGGGAACTTTTTGTAACTTTTGCATCAGAAGGAAACCCAAATGTGAACTTTTCATGTGACATTTGGTCATTTTGAGCTGTGCTTGTCAGGTTAATGCTTGCAAATGTTGCCTATTGCTGTTGTCTGTCTGTTCCACATTCAATAATCATTCCTTGTAATCATTTTTGTTCTTATGAGGTAACATGGGTGTGCCTCCTGTGAGGCTTGGTTGCCACTAGTGCTCTCTATTACACTGTCAGTAACTAAATGTGTGTATAAATATATAAAGTAGGCAAAAAGATATATCGTACATTTAATGCAGTTGTTTGTTCAGTGGGTTTTATGTTCATTCAGTCATATCTGCTTTGTTTATTACTCTCGTATCTTGTGATTGTGAATTACATTTTTTTTTATAGAATCAAAACATATCTCATAGTTCAGAAATAAACACCATATGAAGACATTGTGAAAGCGTTGTTGTCGTGTGTTTTCTTTTCTGCCTCCGTGATTGTCCCGGAAAGTTCTGGGGAAGGCCCTTGGAAAACGTTTAGCCTCTGTGATTTCACTTGGAAAAAATGATGTTAGCTTCAGAGGGAAATCCAGTCTCATTCTCTGGAACAAAGTCAAAACCCTGCTCTGTGTTAGTTACTGGGTAACTTTCTCAACACAATATAAACTCTTATTTGGAGTCTCAGTATCAGTGTCCTTTATCCATGACCGGGGGAAAAATATGCAATGACACAAAGTTCAATGAATTCATGCAGGGAGAATAAACAAACAAAAGTTTGCCGATGCTATCGTGCTAACCTATATTTTACTAAAATCCGACTTTTATTAGTTGCTCCCCTGATTACTGTGAAGGACGGCATGCCAGGAAAGGTTCGAGAGCCACAGAGATAACAGAAACTTTGTATCAGATGCAACAAAAGGACACAAAACCTCTCTTTCCTGGTCCCGTACTGAATATCAAACTCCTCCACCTCCTGGGAGCGCGGAGGAAATACAGGCATTGTATTTTTGGGAACATGTCCACACATGTCCATCCATGCCTCAAGCCCTTCTAAGAAACCAGAATTTATTTGTTGTCCTCTAATCTGTATCATTCTTATTATATGGGGAAACGGCAAGTCAGTGACTGCTACACAAACTGGTCATACAAATTGACACCTGAAATTCTGCATGCGGTAAATATTTACCTGAGTAACTATGTCTATTTACACACTGTACATTGTCCTAAGTTACATCCTATTTGAATGATTACAACTGACAAGTTTGACGTGTAAAGTAAACTTGACACACCTAACAGAATATTGTATTTCCACGCTTTGAGTGCCTGGGTCAAGAGTCCACAGCCTCTTTCTTAAAGGTCCAGCGTGTAGGATTTAGTGGCACCTAGTGGTGAGGCTGTGGATCGCAACCGACTGAATAGCCGTCCCCTGACGTAGGAGAAACTACGGTAGCTAGTGGAGAAATTGCTGGAATCAATGGTCAGTGGTGAGGTCAGGAGGGAAGAAAGTGTTCAGGAGCCTCTGATGTCTTATGCTGTATTATTTATTGACGCTTGGCCAAGGAGAACTAACTCTCATGGTGCATCAGAAGTGCCTGAGTCGGTCTCACATTCTGCCGAGCTCATGCTGGAGACCTCAAGGCTCACACGTGACCTTGTGTAACCTAAGGATAGAACATTGCATAACGGGTAGCTTTACTATTTTTTAACCTGGAACCTTGAAATTGGTCCAGTATTGAGCGATAGCACTGCAGCAGGCAGCTACGTACAATGGGCTAATGCACGTCCACTAAAAGTGTTTGTTTCTGTCATAACAATAGGCTCAGATTGTCGTTAGTGTCTGACAACATGATGGAAAGGATCCCTAAAGTCACTACAGAGAACCAGAAATGGCAGTTATGTTGCAACATCTTCATCGTAACATCTTCATCAACACTTCATTCAAACTGGACATGAAACAAAACATGCTTTGTCGTTCTCCTTGTCCAACAATCACCGTTTATTCACAGAGTTATGAGAATATTCATGCTGCCTCTCTTTATATTTTCACTTATAACTCTGTGAATTAAGTGTTTATTTCAACCAAATCAGGCTTGGAGATTGTTTGTAGGCAATACGAGACAGTTTTGGTGAGTTTTATTTTGTTTCTGTCAAGTCTCTCTTGTTCTTTGGACTGTTAAATTAGCAAAGCAGCAGCAGCTGAGTCTGGATCAGCCGTGGAAACAGGTATATCAGCAGTTTCAGGAGCAGGAACACACCTCAATTGAGCCTCTCCCAACATTCCTATGAATACCCCCCTGACCTTCTCCTCCTTCTTGCTTGCTTATTCTGCGCTCCTCCCCGCCATACATTTTCTTTCTTCCTCCTAATCTCTGTAGGATCATAAGGAGGTCCGTCATGCATGGGTGCTAGGGCAGACTCGCCACTGAAGCTCCCTCATCGCTCACAGCATCTGAAGAATGCAAGCTTCATTCATTATCTTCACGTCCTGTCCGCAAATAATATCTTGAAGTTGGAGGTGTGGTCGTTGCTAGTGAAACAACTATGTGGTGTTCAGTTGTTTGTGTGTCTAGACAGGTCACTGCCATGATGTATGTTTTAAAATTACAAATAAATTATACATGTTTATTTTGGCTTGTTTTATCATGCCGTACATAATTTAGACGAGTTATTTAGCTACTAACTAATAATTTTAACATAACTGTTCATCATTAATCTGGAAAATAAACAAGTTTTTGAGGTACACCTTTCAATTTTCATTGATTATGACATGCGTTTTGAATGTAAATTAGGTGCTAAGGTGCATAATAAAAGCATGAAAAGGCTTATTCAACTTTTTTCCACACATGACCTGTAAACAGTACTTTGTACTTTAGCATAATCATGTGACGTGTCTGTTACACTGCACAATGGCTTTTAAAATCCTGAAAAGCACTTTTGTACTGAACCAAAACCGCTCATATTATCACATGGAAACTCACCACTGAAACCAGATATCATCAATTTTATTCAATTTCTAATAAAGTATATACAAATTCATTAAGATACAAAAACTATTTGCAAAAGTAAAAACGTGTGTGTCGGATGGAGTCAGTCACATTTAGCCTTTTTGCTAAATTCCTGTGTTTCAAAACAGTTCTCCTTTTGTACGTCGTCATTCTTCATTTTCTTTCACACACACTGGACCTCTCATCAGTTCCCATCGCAGTGTTTTGTATCTTCCAGTGTCAGAGCGTTAATGTGAAGCAAGATGTTGCTATAAAAGAAAGCCAACCATCCATGTGTTCAAAATCAGCCAGAATATTCCTTCAGACTCGTCTCTCCGCGTTAGCTGGAGGTCGCTCCCTCTCGGCGGGGCCGTCACGCGACCATCGGATCAGGTAGCGGCTGGCCTCCTGCAGGTTCCACTGATACCTGGAGAGGATCCGCACACAGTCCTCTTTGGAGCACAGGCTCAGCGAGTACAGCTGCTCCAACTGAGAAGACACGAAAGAAGAAGACTGGGATCAGGAGCAGCAATCAAAATACAAATACATAAATCCACAAACACTTTAGAGAAGTCAGAAACAGTGACAGATCAGAAAGCTGCAGGCTATTATCTTATGCAAGTTGCATCTTTGTACACACCCCAGGCCCGGAGTTTCACATTAGTATTCAAATGCAAAACACCTGCTGTGAAATCATTGAGGGACCTGAACTACAACATGCTTCTGTGTTCACTTCATTCATGATTAAAGCTACACTGGGCCTAATTGTTTTTAAGAAAATCGCATCCGATTCAAACTTCTTGACACAGTTTAGATTTGCTTTATTCATCTAAATGGAGATGAGTTTCAACCTCGACTTGATCGCCGTCATGTGAGGACCTTAGATAACATCGGTGGAAACAGATGTTGTGTCATGCTTAACTACCTGGTTAATATTTTGTATTCTCTCATTTATTCTTTTGTCTGTTCTTTGGTTTTATATTTCTTTTAAATGTATCTTTGCCTTTTATTTTATTTATCATCATTTATTATATTTTAAAGGTCATTTATTAGGCTTTTTTAAATTGCTTTGTGTTTCTTTTAAATCCTTTTTAATGCTGTTTTATGTCCTATGCTCATCACTTGCACCACTTGCTTCTAAGTGACCCTTCTGAGTGATTCAACGCGTTTGAAAACTAAAACATGACCCATTATATACCCACATATAGATAGATAAAGTGTCTTTCTTCACATTTATGATGAGTCAGCTTTTAATGGCCTCACCTTGAGTTGTTGCTCAGCTCGTACCGGGTTCCAGTCGCTGCGCTGAAGTGCAATATGAACTTCTTCAATGGTCACTCCATGAACTGCCTCCATCACCTGAGAGCAGGAGGGCGATGACGTTTGTGTTTTAGTACACTGAGCAGGTTTTCCCGCAGAAAAAGAAGACTAATAATAAATGAGTCACTTGCCTGTGCGATGAGGCTGTCCCTCGTGTTCTGCACGTGAGGTGACTTCTCTCGATCTCTGTTTCGCTCCCTCTCTCGATCTCTCTCTCTGCCGTCCGTGTAATCGTCCAGCTGCGGGGTCGAACGTGCCATCTGGGACATTTTAACCAGGTTGGAGGCTCCGAAGGCCTGCTGGGGCTGGGGCTGGTGCTGGGGCTGGGGCTGGTGCTGGTGCTGGTGCTGGGGTTGAGGTTGAGGCTGAGGTTGCGTCTGCCCCGAAGGAGCCAGGACCAACTGCGAAGGCCAGGAGGTTCCTGGACCTGGGTGGGGCGGCCTCCTTTGGGATTTCATGTTGAAACGTTTCAGGTTGGGTGGTGGTGGTCGTGGAGGCGGGATGATGCTGGCCTCGCTGAACCGGCGTGGGTCCTGCTTAGCCACCATACTATGAGCTACTATCACAGGGGGCATAAGTCTGCCCTGGTGATCTACTCTGATCACCCCTACAGTGTGAGTCCGAGGCCGATGTCCACTCACAACTGACTCCAGGCTTCGGGATATACCTGAAGACACACAGAGAGGTATTTTAATACACAATGAACAGGTAATATTACAAGTGAAATGAGAGGAAACACTTATAGAGCTGCTGCTGCTACAGTAGCCTAATAAAGCCACTAGAGGGCAGACAGGTCAACCGTGAGTAAATGAACCAATTGGAGAGAGAATCAATGAATATGAAGAGTCACTTCCTGGATGAATCCTTCCTCGATCATGTCTAATTAATAGTGGAACGAACAGAAAGCATTTTAAAATATAACAAGGGACAAAAAGCTTTGTTTAGCTCTATGTAAAAAAACTTTTTAAGGCCTTAACGTGGCAAAAAAAATGGTGCATGACCCTCAAGATTACATGACAAATTTGGAGCAGCGAGGTGAGAGCAACAGTTTGGACGTCTGATGTTTTCATGCGTGTGTAGTTATGGGAGAGAGATGAGAAAAATCTCCTGAGGAAGACCTGAGGTTGTATAAATAAAGAATAAATAAATCATTCAACAATGAGGATTTTAATTCCACTTGAGTAGCACAAGATGTAAAGCCTTGAGACCAAAGTACAAAGTACAATAAAGCACGTTACAATAAAACTATAATATATAAAATAGACCTCGTAGCTTTACTCGCTACGTCCTGCAGCTGGTTTTATTTACACTTCCTACCTGCCATTTTCTGCAGATTGGAGCCCTCCTTCTCTCTGGCAGGGCTCGACCTCCAGCCGCCGCTGCTGCTGCGCGGGTCAGAAGAGCAAACACGTTAGACACACAAACACACGTGACAGCTTCGGTTCAAGAGCTGTATCGACTGGCAGCGTGTCAAAGTTCAGGGTTGCGCTGCGGTTAGCTTTCTGCCATGAAAGCCAGCGAGATGAAAGTTTAGATGGATTTCAAGGCAGAATGAAACAAAAGGGAGACTTGTCTTTTGAAAAAAAGAACATAACTATGTCAAAATCAGCCACCAGAGATGATCTGTAACTGTATCTCTGGGCCTGTTTTTTCAGTTTGACGGAGTATTTTTAGCTCCAGGTAATTCAAGTCACTGTGTCTTTAAGTGAATAAAAACGAGCCATTGTGAGACAGCCTGACTTCTTTATTACCTGGAATTTAGCTCAGGCGGTAAAGTGTAATCCCTGAGGCATTTTACTGCCATGCAATTTTCAGTTTATCACATGCTTATTTGCTTCCCTGCAGATAACTGGCCATACCTACAATCCTTTGTGTCAGGATACTTTCAGTTCAGCTTCATATTAAGAGTCTGACAGCTGACAACAATGATTAAATGTGAGGTTTTGTCAGATTTATCACATTTCCCTGATATTTAACCATCAATAAGAGAGAGAAATGATGTTACTGACTCCTCCAGGCTCTCAGGCGTCCCCCAGCATCGGTCAGGTTTGATGTCTCCGTGCCCGGTGTGTTGCAGGCTGCCCTTAACCGGGGCTGAGATGAGGGCGGAGCCAGGAGGAGGGTTGGGTGGCGAGGTACTGGCTGCGATGGCGACGACACCCGGAGGGAGCGCTGGTGCAGTGAGGCTTGCAGGGAACCAGCCCACCGTCAGCGTCCTCTGGTTCTGGCCCCTCCACTCACAAAGCTCGAGACTGCACAGAGGGAGAGAGAGCAGGAAGCGTTAAACAAAGAGCTACCAATGATTAGACTAGTTATATGTAACTTTTAACACCAGCATAATGGTCACATGGTGGTGATGGGCTGCCATGGGAACAGGTAGTGGTCCTTTGCCTTGCTGACACCTCTCCAACTACCAGTCCACACTCTAAACAACGTTAAACACTCGCCCCACCTGGTTAACTGCTTATGAATTTAACTTTTAATTAAAAGTTAATTAGTTTAAGAGGAGGAATGTGCTTTGTAGTCTTTTGAAAGTTACATAGTCTCGCTTTGACTTATAGAAACTGTCCGTTTACTGACAGGACACAGGTAAGTAGTTAGAAGTGCTGACAGACGTATTTATTTCTGGAATCTTTAGTGTTTTACTGTCTCTAAAGAGCAAAAAAAGGTAAATAAGTTAACATCCTTTAGGTTTGATTGCACATACTGTTAACAAAAGGTCAAGATTAAGAGACTAGAATGTATTATGTTTCATTTTATTACTAAAACGCAAAAGCAGCAGGATATTTTTTAAAATTTGTGACTGTAATTTCATTCAGGGGTTTTCAAAGCATGTATTAAATCAGTTTAATTGTCCGTAGATGCTAATTCACAAGGACTAAAGTATCTATTTTATGTGGATCTTTTATGGATTTAGATGTATTTTTGTTGCTTAATGCAAATCTGCTGTTTTCTCTACATGTATCTAGATTACAAAAGTGTAACAAGGAAAGTAAAGTTACCCAACAAATACCATCTACAGTAGCGTTATGTAAAGAAAACACACAGTGAAGATAGCGTCACGGCTGCCGGATTTGTTCAAACAAACAAAGTAAAAACGTGTTCGAGGACTCCGTGAGATCACGGGTGGAATGCACTTTCGAGAGCAGGCCGATTTTAAACCCCTGTTTCATCTTAACAAAGGCCCATTGTGTCGGTCAAAGTTTTTCCTTTACTCTTTTCAGTCCCACCCACCCTCCTTTCTCTCACCCACCCATGGTCTATGACGGTCACAAGGTCGTTGGCTGCAAGTGCAAGCTTTCTGGGTTCGGCAAAGTCTCTCGTTGCTTGCACCTCCATTGGTTTCGCCTGCAAATAAAAGACAGATGTGAAGAAAAAAATGTTTTCTAAGTGAAGAAATCTCTCATTTCTGCAGCATTTTGAGTAACAATCAATCAGTGTTACACACTTCTGCTACTATTGTGGTGAGCTGGGCGAAGGTGGGTCTATCGGCAGGATTGCAGGCCCAGCACTTCCTCATGACTGCGTACAGTTCTTGCGGGCAATCCGGTGGCTTCTCCAGGCGCTCACCTTCCCGTTCGACGCGCCACAAAATCTAGATTGAAGAGAGTAAATGTCAGGGATATTAAAGCTCTGAGTCACGGAGCCACGAAAGCAAACCGCAAAAGGGCGAGGACACATTCCAAAACGTGAAGACAAACACGCTGATTGACATGGGCGCAAATACCGCGAGCGCGGTGCGAATGTTCACTTGTAGCTGACAAGCGTGTACCTGTCTGCCTGACAAGCCGAACCAGGGCTCCTCACAGTAGGTGAACATCTCCCACAGGGTGACGCCGAACATCCACACGTCTGACAAATGGGAGAAGGAGCCGACGCGAAGACTCTCTGGAGCACACCTGAAGGAGAGAGTGAGGATTAGCGAGGATTATAAATACTTCTTCCTCCTCCTCCACCTTTGATTTCTCCCAGCAGCCCTCACCATGCAAACGGGATCCTTCTGTGTGCTGACATGACGTAGTGGTCCGCATCTTGGCTCAGTCCTCTCATCAGGCCAAAGTCCCCGATCTTTACTATCTCCCTGGATGCCAGCAGAACGTTTCTTGCAGCCAGGTCCCTGTGGATGAATCTCCTGGTCTCCAGGTAATCCATACCCGCCACGATCTGCGTGGCAAAGAGCCAGAGGCGGACCAGAGGGTACTCGTACTGACGTGAGCGCAGGGTGTCGTACAGTGAGCCCAAGGGGGCCAGCTCTGTTACCTAGAGGACAGAAAAAAATAGATCATTGTGTATTCAAGCTCCTAAACAGATCTGAGCTTGAAAAGATCTTTATATCATCCCCGATTAACATCTTACCATCTTGAGGGGCTGCGTGAGCACCACGCCGTACAGTCGGATGATGTTGGGGTGGTCTAATGACTGCATGGTGGTCACTTCTTGGAGGAAGTCCGTCAGTGTCTCCGTGTGCCTGGACATGCTGGTCCGTAGTGATTTCACAGCTACAGGCAACTAAAGTAAGAGAAAAAAACAGATAGTAGACTGACTTCACTACCCCTATTCAAAACAGGGACGGTAATCCAGGAAATATAAGCTGTCAGCACACCACTGACATATTAGCAAATGTTGTTATGGTGTAAGTTGCCTGTTTACATATTCAACAGGAACGGAGAAACATTAGTGTACGTAGGGGTTTGTGTTACTGGTCTCCTCCATCTCCACAGGGAAATATCTGGCTCTTTAGCTGCTAAATGCTCCGCTGTGTTCACCAGATAGTTGCTAATTTTAGGTTAGGTTCTGCACTTTGGGCTTTCAGAGCTTATATATTTCAGAAAACCAAGGCATGCTGTGGCAAGAAAATATGCTGATGGAGGCGGCAAGAGTGAACCAAAGCAGTAACGCTGTGGGCAGTAAAACCAAAACAATTAGCTGAAAGAGGCTAAATTGCTCCGTTAAGCCGACAGGATGTGCAAGGTTGGAGGATAATCTGTGAGTTGGTCACTATGGGTAAAACCTCTCACATACACATTTACTCTGTTTTTTACAATACAATACACTGCACATACAACTATATCGACATCATTAAATAGTACAGGATATAGAGTAAATCTCTCTCTTACCACTCTCCCAGTGGGTGTGTGCCACTCTCCCTTCTTCACCACCCCAAAGGACCCCGAGCCCAACTTCTCCCCGAGGATCAGCTCACTGTCCTGGATCAAACTAGGAAGAGCTCGGCCACCGCTCTCCTGACCCGATGACGGGTTGCTCCCCTGCTCCCCCCCATCTGGACCTCGACCGCTTAACATCTGCATGCAACAGTAAATTAATAAAAATGCCAGTGTGTTTCAGATATGAACTATATGACAAAGTTAATGTAAGTGCACGTCTCAGACCTTGGGGATCCATGACCGTGATTTTGTCTTGTGGCGTTTCAGAGCCTCCCATAATCTTCTTTGTGCTGGAAAGAAACAAAAGGAAGTCCAACATGAGCGTTTGATTTTAAAATCCCTGACAATTTGATCCAAAGCCGCTTAGAAAAAAGGGTAACAATCAAAGTACAGTGTGACAAGGCAAGAGCCAGGCGTCATTCATTGAAGGAGGTAACACATGTCTATATGAGGGTATTCAGGTAAGTGGGTGCAGAACCGGAGACTACTTTGTAGGCGAGCATCAATGATTTGAATTTAATGCCGCCTGCTACAGGTTGGCAGTAGAGCTCGATGCACTTTGCTGCGTTCTGGATAATCTGAAAGGGTTTCACTGTGCAGGCTGGGAGGCCTGCCAGGAGGGCGTTACAGTAATCCAGTTGGAAGATGACCACAGCCTGTGTCAGGAGCTGGGTAGCACGTTGAGTCAGTCTTCATATTGCTTCATTTGAACACAATTTTTACTTCTGATTCAGTAAATTAGCCGTGAAAATGTCAGATATTCTCTGATTTCAGAGTCTCAGATGTGAAGCTTTGCTGATTTTTCTTTTTTAAACATCAGTTTATGCAAATGGACCGTGAATCCATCGAGGCTGCACATCCAAAGGTTGATTCGGGGCATTTAAAATACAAACACACTACAGTGGGTAAACAGAACCCGTCTTTGTCTTGTGATGAGTCAAACGTCAGCTGCTGATCCAAAGCAGTAATCCTTCCTGTCTGAGATATGTATTGATTTCTACCCAGCGTGGATGATCAAAGGAGACAATCAGGCTCACCAGGTTTGCTGATTCCTATCTGCTCCAGGTCGGACTCCCTGACGTAGGAGAAGTGCTCGATGCGCGTGATGTTGAGGCCATCTCTGACGCGCAGATAGAACTTCTCCAACTGGACCTCGGCCAGGAGTTGGTACAGCCACTGAGTGTCCAGGTCCATCACCATGACCCGGCTGAAGCACCTTTATAAACAGTGACAGTGACATTAAATCTCATTATATCTTTTGTTTTTGGTCATTAAAACTAAACTAAAGCGCTTGATCATGTTTGATCATGTTTTCCAGTCCGGGGACTGAAGACAAAACCCAAAGACACGATAATGAACCAGTGCTCTATCTGAGTCCTCATCGCCTCATTAAAAGAGCCTGTTTAACGGCAACTTTGCTCCCACTCAGGCCTTGTTAGGTTACCATGGAGACCTAACGAAAAAATCCCTCGGTGTAGAAACACCACAGGGGGACTGTTCAATTTTTTTTTTTAAAGATATTTCTATTTAAGCAAGGCCTTTCTCACAGGTTCTACATCTGTGACAATTTGGAGAGGAGTTGTGGTATTCTGTGCAGTCTATAATAAGCTCTATTAAATAAATAAGGGTGCCAACTTTTAACAAGTTGTTTGTAGGTGTGCTGAGAGAAGGAATCTTATTCTGGTAGGTAATTGACTGCCTGCTGACCATGTTTGCTATCGCAAAACGGTGGCAGAAGAGTACACCTTTCAGCGTTAGCTGCTCAAATGATCAGAATCAGTGAAAGACGACAGAAGAGAGAGAGAGAGAGAGAGAGAGACAAGTAGGTCCAGTATCAGTGCTGTTCACTGGGTCGTGACTCATTATTAACCTCAGAAGATCCTGCAGGCTGTCCTGAAGCGATATGACAAACCGAGAGTTGGAAACATTATCTTGTCGTTGTTTAGGGGCACCAGTCTGACAGGATCCTGTTCGCTCGGTATGCGTTGTGTTGACAGCATGATTGTGACATCCGTTTTTCTAATTTGCATTTCTCCGACGTCTTTAATGTTGACTACAGCGTCCTCCTTCGCTTGGCCACGAGTGCAACAGCAGGGATGGTAGATAAAGCTTGCGTAACTCCTAAATGAGAAATTAAAACGCAGCAAACTCTTCTGTTCGTTGGCTACAAGGTTGCCCGGCCATAAATCAAACGCTTATCAGCAACGCCAAGCCCAGCAGGAGCATGTATGAGTTAGGGATCATTCTCCTGTCAGCTACCCTGGGAAAAAACATGAACGCCTGCACAGTTACCTAGTCTTCAGTGATTAGCCTGCTCGTTCTTACAGACAACTGATGCTGCAGAAACCTGGCAAGGTATTAGCCCGGACTTGCATTCATTTCCAAGGACAACACCCAAATCCTATTTAATTTCCACCTTCAGTGTGTGTGAAGCAACTTCTTGGAAGATCATGTAGAAATTCAGAGGGGGGAAAAAACACACACACAGACAAACACTGGTAAACAAAGAGATCTCTGTGATCATTCCTCTATGTACAGAGTAATGAATCTTTAACCCACACAGCTACTGAAAAAAGCCTCTCTGCCTCAGAGTCAAACTATTTTAGCCGATAACTTTAATGGAGCTGGTTAAACAGGCTCCACTTTTATCTCACAGGCCTTTATCTACAACTGCAACAGTGTTGTTTATCCAGTGCAGTAACACCTCTGTCTCAGAGCACTTTGTTTACACTGGTGATGTCTGAGTCCTGCGGCCCGGCCGCGGTCACACACTTGACAAGCTCGCTCATTCATCGGCTTCGTGAGCAGAGCAAATCCTCTACAGCTATAACATTAGATCACACTAATATTCTGTTATCAAAGAAGTGAAGGGTGTGCCTTTGTAAGAAATACCTAAGGTGCTTGATGATGCATTTCAACAAGTGCTGACAGCCAACAGGTGTAGTGGAAATGGAGTATTCACTCTTTGACTTCAGTCAAAGCAGCAAAACTAGCATATAAAATAACCTCCTGCAGCTATTACCGGCAAATGTACTCATGCAGCAGCTCCTCTTGGTGTTATTATAAGTCATGTTATTGGATTATCATCATTTGGGGTTTAATGAAGCAGCATTTTCATGTTGAAAGTCTACGAAACACTTTAATTAAACAAATTAATGCACGTTTTTGTGCATAAAAACCTGATTCTGGAAGGAAACTTCAACTAATAGCTGTCCATTAAATGCAGGGAATGAAAAATACTGAATATTCCCCTCTGCAATCGAATAAAGTAGCATTAGATGTAACTCAAAGTAAGTAAGTTAAAGTAACTTAACTTAAAATGGTTATTTGAGATATCTACCATTAATATTTACTCTTAATTATTCTATAAAGGGACATTGTATATACAAAATTAAGGTAAAATACGGTTTTGTCAGTGTTTTTAGGGATACATTTGGTTATTTTCTCATTAAGATCTTATTTAAACCGCATAAAATTAGGTTTACACACACTGCAGCGTCCCTACAAACCCGATCACACACCGATATAAGCTGTGATACTCACCGTTAATCAAAATAACTTAAGTTTTCCGGTAGTTGACAGCTACTTCTTAACCACACACGCCCCGAGATAAGTGATCCATGTTGGCACTGAAAAACCTGCAGCGGCGTCGACGGCGGAGCTTCTCCTCAAATCACAACTCCTCTTTGAATCCTAAATTAATCCTCAGTCCGACAGATTAGACAAAGACTGGCAACAAAAATGTCGTCGAAGTTATATTTGATGTGACATGTGCCGGTGAGACACTCTAAGATCTAACTACCTGTGTGTGTTTTCGCCTCTTTCCTCCGCCTCCTCTCTCCAGTTTCTTCTTGACCACACCTCTACCTGACTTCTTTTTCTTCACCTGTCCTTCCAGCAAAAACACACAGACAATAACGAAATTACCTGCACAGGTAACGACATTACTAATGCCATAAGTCATCAGCGCAAAACAACAAATGTAGGTCATCAATTGTAAATAATAATGCGGATTAACCAGAGCTTCAGTGTACTGTCAATGAACCGAACATAGAGAACATTGTTTTCATTTTTGCACTGTCATGAATTAAGTTGTATTAATTACACCTGTGTTAGCTTAAATAATTAGCCTGCTGATCTCAGCTCTGTTGTAAAGCTAGTACATACTCCAATACTCTAATCTAGTATACCTATCTAAAAGTAAATGCTAATTTACAGGGTACATCCACTGACACTGACAGGAGAAAGGTACACCTGCTGTAGTTATGCTATAGGGTACACCTGTGTGCCTAACTAAAGCTAAACGCTAACTAAAGCTAAATACTACTTTAATGCTAGTTTGTTGAGCACACCTGCTAACTAATACTAGTTTATTCATACACCAGGCCAAGACTGTTTTAGTCAGGCGTACTTAATAAAGTCTTATAAAGGTTATGTATAGTTTCTGCTTGACACTGTTTTGTGCTTGAATTAGCACAAAACAGTGTCAGACATGACATCATGACCATTGTGGAGGCTGTATTGTAATGTTGTTGGTTTATTTTTAAGGCTATAATAATGATAATAACAACAGTTTCACAAATGTTAGCCTCTAAAATGACCATAAAGTTGAATAAAATTCTGTATACCAGTTTCAAATAAATCTGGTTGCACCATTTCAGGAGTGTTAGATTGCATTAGTGAAACATACTGTACCTACAGCTATTTGTTATGATACACTGTGTCATTTAATTGGCTTGAGCACTTTTTAACTGCCACCATGACTGTTTCCATTTTGTACATTGTGGAGACTCTTAGTCATAGCTGAGGCATAAATTATACTGTAAATAAGATTAGCAATTCTCTCCATCGACCACGTTTGTCTGTACTCAAACGAAACTTGCCATTAGCTGTGAGTCAAACAAGGAAACACAAATGGTTTTTCTGTCTCTGTCTGTCCTCCTCCATACCTGCTGTTGCCAAGCAAGTTTGACAGGATTTTTTTTTTTTTTTTTTAACCTCCCTCGTGACTGATCATTTGAATGCAAACCAGGCTACAGAGCGAAGCCTACACTTTGCACTTCCTGGTACAATATCTCCCATAGTCACTCCTCCCTCGCCCGCCTGAATTAATCAGCACACACACACAATAGATTTCAGCGGAGCAGTCATTCAAAGGACGCTGCAAAAAGGAGCTGCAGCGGAGATCTCTTTACACGTATTCATGCACTTCCAACGAAACTAGATTAAGAGGCCGATGGCAGTTTGTTTGGTGAAAGGAAAGTGACCTTTTTATGAATAAAGTTGGTTTTTAATCAGTGGTTTATCGGAATTTCATACGTTATACTTTAAAACAAAAGATGACCAGGTTATGAATAAGTCATCTTGAACCCACCAGGCAGGTATTCAGCCAACCTGTCATTTCCAGGATATGATGAGCAGTTCATTTTCCAGATCTAACAAGAAGTGTGTGGGATTGGTGTTTATGCTCTTTATCCTGTCTTAAAGTGGATGAGTTTACTGTGCGGGAAGCTCTGACTGTCTTGAGGGGAATTTGGCCTGCAAATCAATGTTGGGAAAGTGCAGTGCTAGTTGTTTGAGTTGAGCAGAGGCAATGCTGAGAATGAACACAGAGAAACATGATAGTTTAAACAGATTTTCTGCTCATTTGAGAAAGGCTCTCCGGTAATTTGATCCAACAGCACTGTAGTATTTTACTCTTGTATGATTCAAGTTTTTGAGATCTGTAAAACAAACAAACAAACAAACAAACAACTAACTAAACTTCTAATATTACAGTATTAGTACTGTTGATTTCACAATAAAGTTGTCTGTTAGCCTCCATATTTTACCATATAAAGACATATTTTTAATCAAAAGTAATGGTTTTGCCATATAACTGACATTTAAAAGCCTGATATATGTGAATGTCATAATATAAAGTTTTTACAATTAACAGTCTCTTTGGGGTTTTTTCATGGGTTTGTCCTGAAATATGACTATATGTTTACTGTTCTTACTGTTACCCCCCCCAAAAAATAATTATTAATAATACAATTTTTCTACTATTACAGTAACAGGATATCAGTACTATTTTACGGTTATGATTACAGTGGAGGTTAGCGTTTCATTCCCCATTTTATTGTATAAATACATAAAGTTTTTTGTGCGTGTAAACATTATGTAGTATAATAGAGATGCAGGAGTAATTCAGCTGTCACCACAGTGTCACAGAAAGTTTTTAACCTTCTTTGACCTTTTTTTGTACAGGACGTCTGTGTTGTCAGACCAGTCCAGTTCATCGTTAAGTAAACACCCAGGTATCTGTATGCTCCCACCATCTTTAGATCCAGTCCCTGGATGCTCAGCAGTGTGCTCTGAGGTGTCTCCCTCCTGAAGTCGATCACCATCTCCTTCGTCTTGCTGGTGTTGATGTGATTTGTAATGTCAGCCATACATTTGTATTAAATACATTATTTTATATAGGCTACATTTGTTTTTGTGTATACTAGCTATATATGACATATATAATCATGGAAAATAACATAATTTAGTTATTAATTATTAACTTTATTAATGTAACTAATAATCCTGAAAGTAATATTATTATTATAGTAGTAATAGTCATTGTATGATGTTGGTAATATGGTTAAAATAATGATTAAATGTTTATAAATGTGACAACAACAATGTGAACATCCATGGATGCCGTGTCTGTATCCATGGCAACAGCGCCCTCTGCTGTATGACGGGTATTAGTCGACTGTGTGTGCGTCATCACATAGCGACACGTTTTTATTCACTTTTAGACGGTAATTTTGATAATAAAGCTAAAGTTTTTATTTATTATGTCAGGATATGATTCATTAAATTATACAAAGTATTTTTACGATTGAGTTTTATCTTAAAGTTTCCTGTATCTACAAAATAAAAGTCACCGGAAGTCCAGTCCACGTATGTAAACACATGGCTTGTTGTGGTCGTCTCTGACACTATGCCCAAACTGTTTGATTTAAAGTTCCCAGGAGAATGTAAAACTCTTCCCGAAGGCTTCTGGTCAGCCGTGGACGTATGGATACAGAAACCTCATGTCGTGAACAAGCGTCTGTGCGGAGTGAAGGACACGGAGGGCGAACATGTGGGCAGAGAGGCTGTGCAGTTCCTGCTGGATGATCCCGAGCTCTCCCATGAGGTGTTCTCCTTCCTGAGCAGAGACGTTTCACCTGCACACACACACACACACGACAAACCCTGGACCTCTAGTGTCAGAACAATCATCCCCAAAGTGAACTGTTATGGGACAAACCTGCACAAAGAGCTTATACTCAAAGGTAAGAGTGGACCTGGATGAGAGGCTGTAACAGACTGTTCTCTTATAATATCTAGTTTAAAAAAAGATGTTTGTCCTTTTAAGACTTTGGCAGACAACGTGTCACCTTCCTTCCATTTGAAGAGGATTCAGAGGGCCAAGCGTGTCTGAAGAGAGGAAACATATACCAGATCCAGCTGCTCCATCAGGACTGTGAGGAATGGTGAGCGCCTGCACCTGCATGTATCCGGACAGCCCTGTCCTCTGACCTCTGTAACCACAGTAATGATCAGAACGCAGCCTGCTTTCCTAAACACAAACATACAGCAGCTCAGTGTCTCAAGAAAGGAAGTCGGTGTCGTCATAACACTGTCTCTACAATGACCTCAGGACACGTGCTTGACCCTGTGTAAACCCCCTTAGAGTTTAAATAGGATGATTATTTTTCTTTGTTTGGTTTATTGTTGACATTATACAATATTAGACTTCTTTGCGTATGGAAGCATTTGACATATCTCTCTTGTTGTCCTCTATTTTTACAGTCAGCCAACATTTATCAGGATGGAAACATTCAGTGTCTTGAATAGGAACTAAAAAAACAACAGTGTTCATTGTTAATTTCACTTAGAACAAATGAAAATTAAAATGAATTGCAACGCCTTTCATTTCAAGCCTTCAAGACAAAGAAAAATGACATTATTGGATCAATATGGATACATGGACTTATATACAGTGACTTCTCATATAAATACAGTGTTAAATCAGTACAAACAGAGAATAACATCTACCACTGAATGATGCCCTCAGTGTTAGCATTGAAGTTAAAGTACTTTATGCCTTTGCAGGGGCAAAAATCAAAGACTGCTAATGGAGAAAAATCTACCTGCACACCCAGTAGTGCACTCAATTTTTAAGAAAACGTATGAAGATGGAGGTTGATAAAAGTGGCAGCGATGTCTCTTCTGCTGTACCAGCACACGTCTCTCTTCCTCCGCTCGAGCCTTGTTTTTATTTATTTGTCCCTGGAAATTCTGAAGCAGAACATCGAGAAAACACTTAAAAATATAATCCAATAACAAATTTGTCGGGCAGAAAAGGGAAGGATTGTTCAACAATAAGTTGTTCGACCTCTAATAACTCCCCAGTCCTCCCAATTTCTGCACAATTCTTGCAGTGTTTCTGTGCTAGAATGCTACAGGGTTCATAATATGATATGTGGTCATTATATTCAGTACATTCATTTAGAAATATGCGCACATTCCCAAACAAATTCTCATTTAAAATGATCACAAATCAGCTACAGAAAGCCTGGAGTTCTGGTACAGTGTATCGTGAGGGTAAAATGTCTTTATGGTTTTAAGATTAGAATTTATAGATATAGATTACAGTGTACATAAAACAACATCTAGGTAACTCTGGCTTCATCTGCAGGGCCTTGGAGCTGCATGCGTTGGCTCCAGATGTGTGGTTCTCTGATGGCGTGGCGTACCCGAAGCTGCCCTGGCTCTCCACCGATCTGTTGCCTAAACTGGTGCGCTGGGCCACCGAGTGCAAGAGCAGCGAGTTCAGGAGCACCTTGTCTCTGCTGCCGGTGGAGAAGTACAGCGTCATGTACCAGCAGCTGAAGGAGAAATACAAGGCCATGGTCAAGGTGAAGTCGACTAACTTGTGTTGTAACTTTTCGACTGATTTAATGATATTAATATTCAGTTTGTTTTTTCCTCTAGGTTTGGCCCGAGGTTACAGATCCTGAGAAGTTTGTCTATGAGGATGTTGCCATTGCTACTTATCTCCTTGTGAGTTCAGACCTGGTTGTTAATGTTGTTTTATTGATCAGTGACACTTGCATCGTCCTCATGCCTCGCATGTCTTTTTACACTTACTTCAAATGTGTACGACCGCTGCCAAGTGTTACAAACAGATGTAGGTGAAACTCATTTTTATCTGTCACACGTTGTCAGGTCTTGCAACCAAAACTGGGCCAATCGATTTCGTAATGTGAAACATGACTTTGACCCAGAGAAACAATTCATATGTCATGCCAGAGGCAGGTGAAAGGGTGTCAGCAGCAGATGTGAAATGAGTTTTACTAACACGAACATGCAGTACTATTGAGTGTCTGTCGCTGTTCTGCAGGTGCTGTGGGCCGAGGAGCGAGCAGAGAAAAATCTGACTGCCAGACAGTCCTTTGTGGACCTGGGCTGTGGAAACGGCCTGCTGGTTCACATACTGACCAACGAAGGGGTACGTTTGGACCATGCTAAGTGGCTAAAAATAGCCACTCTAATCTGATGTATTCGCCAGAAAGTTTTTTATTTGATTAGGAAGGAATCACAGATTTATAATAAATTGCTACTGAATTTGCCTTTTGTTGATCTGACCACTCTAAAATCCAGATAAACCGCCTCTTGTTAAAGCTCCTCAATGCAGAGGTCTTTCAATTAGCCAGATCCTCCCTGGCAGCTTAATCAATGACATGGGGCAGGTTTGAGCCAAGGTGAATATGTTCAGTCTACAGTAGCATGTCTCCTTAATGGTTAATCACAAAGTCGAACAGGTGTAATTGAAATTACACACAGTGAATGTGGCCGAGAACGATTAGCCGCTGACCGTCACGCCGTCTTGTGTTGCAGCATCCTGGAAAGGGCATCGACGTCCGGAAGAGGAAGATCTGGGACATGTACGGCCCCCAGACTCTGCTCGAGGTGAGTGGGCTGAGCACGAAGAAGGCGGATTAATTGTCGCCATATTCAGGTTTTTTTTAATTGGTGTTATTATCTTTTCACGTGGAATCATCATGTAGGTGTCTTTTCAGCCCCCTCACTGCTTTAATGCTTCACTTTTGAACAGGTTTAACTACAGACGCACTTTTTACTTACAAAACATAAATCAGGTTGCTGACAAAACAATCTAACGTCACGGTCCATTTAATAGCCACTGAAGCTTACCATAATAATTGTGCAAACACTATCTGCTGATGAAAATCATGTGATATGATGGAAAGCTCTGGAAGAACTGCTAATGGACCTAGAGGTGCGATTGTTTTGTTAACTGCTGTTTTTAAAACCAAGATAGAACCTTGAAGTGTCAAACACTGAGCATTAAAACTGAGTTACTTATCAAAATAAGACATTCAATTTTAAATAAATAGATACATTTATGAATAAATAAATATGAATTGTTGTTTAACCATTAACAAGTAATCCTTAAACGCTCATTTAAAGATACAGTATTTGTGCCATCCACAACATCCAGTCAAACATAAATAAACTCCATCTTATTCATTTTAGGCTTGGGGTTGGCACAGATCGTACAAAGACTGAACAATGACTTGATTATTTAAATAGACAGAAAATCCTTCCATTATCATTTTGTTAGTCTGTTCACTGTTTAAGCCCCTTTAAATGAGGAAAAATCAAACATTTGTTGGTTCAAGTCTTTCAAATGTCAGAATCAGAAACCGGTTTATCTGTCTTGGTCCATAAAAAGTAAAAAAAAACACAAAGATGATGATAATCACGTAGTAGATGAGATATAACTATATGCACAATGTTTTTAAAATGAAAAGAGGTGTGCAGTTTTGCGCAGAAATGTGCACGAAAATGAAGTATTCATGTAGTGTGCAAAGTTTAGAGTATGCAGAATATTTACATGTGCAAGATATTTATTAAAATGTAGTAATCCAAAAGATGTTATCAAAAGGAGAGTCTGTTTTTGTGCACTTATATGTCAGTCAGTCATTATCTTTGGGTTTAGAGCTTTATTTGATTAAGTATTCACCAGATTTAACAGTGTCTGTCGCGGCCCTAAAATGAACATTAAACTGTTAGTCATTCGCAAAAAGCATAGTGCAAAATTCAGGATTTTATTTTAAAGATTTAACAGCAATAAAACATTGATGTTTTTACACTGGCTCTGGAACAGGCAGTGTTATACTATACTTAAGAGACTTCCTGTCGTGTGTCATGTTTGCTACGAGCCACAAAATAAAAACCGTAACGCTGCTCAGAGGACTAACGCTGAATTCAGACGTGTTCATGTAAACATCATGCGTCCGTATTCTCAGGGAAGGCTGCCTCGGAAAAACTCTGCAGTTTCCTGTCTGCCTCCTGGCCGCAGTCATTCATTTGACAACAAGCTGCTGACTGCTTCCATTTCAGGTCATCTATTATTGATTGATTTATGCGGCACGGATGTGGCAGACCAATCTTTCTGGGGCACCCCAGGGGTGCTGTGCTCAGTCCTGAACCTTCTTTTGAAGGCCCTCTTTGAACCTCACAGACCTCGGCGCTCTCACCTTACATCATGTGTGGTGTCGGTGACGGGGCCCGTCTGTTGAAGTGAGCGAAATATAAAAGGTTTTTTTTTAATATTTCCGAGCTGTCTTGATGAGTTTTCGTACATATCACACTGACGTGTCTTTAGTTTGAGAAGATGAAAAAGTTTTCCCTTCTCTTTGAGACAATTTCCATAAAGTGATTCCAAATCAAATCATGCAGACGTGCATCTTCCCCGCTCTAAGGAGCTCTTGTGCTTTTTGGGTCTTTTCTATTTCAGGAAAAGGCAATTACTCCCAGCGAGAGCTTCTTATTCCCGGGTACGGACTGGCTGATTGGGAACCACTCAGACGAGCTCACACCGTGGATCCCCGTTATAGCAGCCAGGCGAGTCATCAGCGGACACAATCTCACTCAGCAGCTCAAGTGCCAGCTGATCTCTCCAATTGGGAACAACATTATGGGCAGAGGGAGGATGTGTGAATATGTGTGTGTGTGTGTGTAGATATAAGTTCACGAGTGTGTGTTTTCCAAGGCGTCCACCTGATGGCAATGTCGAGCCTCAGTGTGAGGAATCTAACGTGACCGCAGATGATGATCTGTCAGTGAAATGTTGTTTCTTGTCTGTTGAAGTGAACTTAAAATAACGTAAGTATCTACACAAACTTTGCAGTTTCACAGCACAGGGTAAGAGTTTGTCTCCTCCTGCAGGTCTTCTTACTCCTGCCGGTACTTCGTCCTGCCCTGCTGTTTCTTTGACTTCTATGGAAAATACCAGAGACGCCAGTGCAAGAAGTCTCAGTATAAGGAATACATCGACTTCATCGCTGAGGTCAGCCAATTCAGCGGCTTCAACACTGAAGAGGACTGCCTGAGAATACCATCCACCAAACGGGTAGGCTCGCGTAGTCCAGATTCAGAACTGTGTGTTTGGCTTCCTGTATTTTACACAGAATTTGTCTCGTCCTCGATCAGCAAATGAGAAAATATGAAGAAGTCCTTTTAAATCCGGCCGTACACGTGACCCAGTGGTTGAGGACCTCTGTTGCTGTTGTCGTCGTCACTCTCCCTGTGTTTCCTGTCCATCTCTACTGCTGTCAACTATCAGATTCCCCTAAAATTTTGCATAGCAGTTCTCTATCTCTGTTGGGAGCGACACAATTTAAAAAAGACTGCACAAGGATGAAGCCTTTCCTGACATTTATACCCTTGTACGGGTCTAAAATATGTGGCGCTGGCTGCCGCCATGTTGGATGCACTGCTTCTCACGCCATCCGGCTAATCTAAAAATCGACAAAGATGTGGATCAGTGGCGGAGCTGAGGCGGGCTGAGTGATGCCTGGGTGCTCGAATAAGCCATCTGTACTGGCATTTACCTGTCAATCAAGCGGTCACGCTGTTAATTATGCCTTAATCTCATCTGAACCCTCCTTACAGCTGTCATGGACGGGGAAATTAGTTATAGAGAGCGTCTGCAGCCTGTCTCGAGCGACCACTCGATTACAGATTTTACAGTTTTTACAGTTTTTAGCACCTCCACATTGGCTTTTTCCCAGCAACAGAGGTTGCCGCTTGGTCATACCCCAAGAACTTCTTTTAATCCAACTGGATGTTGTCAGCCAACTGAATACAGCTCGCCTCACCCTCCTGTTCTAGGCATGAATGGATATATCTTTGATGGCACCTTTAGGGTTATTATTTTTTTGAGACTTAAGGTATCCTCTCCTTTAACACTACCTAAAAAATTCGCTGTTTTGATGATTAGTCTGTTGAAAATAATTTGGACGTTGTTTTTAAGGATTTATTACAGTGTTTGACTGTCAGGCTGCTTCGAAGGTAGAAGACACCGTGTAATTAGTTTTAATTGCTCCGTACCTGGATTATTTTTAGCATGGGCTTTCTTTTTGAAAATGATCAGACTAAAAGAAAAGACGAGTCTAATCTTGTGATAAATATAGTACACGCTCACACTCTTGTAACTTTTCAAGGCGCTGGCAGTGTGTAAAAAGACTACCTAGTGATGGAGTCAGTGGGTGGTAAAAAGTCAAGACAGCACGCTGGTTTCTATTTATGTTTCTGATTTTTGACTTTCCCATAAATAAATTCCAAAAGGCACATATTAAGGATTTGTCTTGTCATTTTCTACTTTTGAGTTTCTAGTTTTTACAGTCTCCACGGGAGTCGCCTTGACATTCAGCTCCTCTTTCCTCAGGTGTGTCTGGTGGGGAAGTCAAGAAACTACCAGCTACCTGACGAGGCCGATGCCGAGCAGCGGAGAGCTCATTACGTCGAGAGCCGCCAGGCTAGCTCTGGGGTCACAATTCAAAGGTCAGAAGTCATAAATGACGTGGACGGTTTCCATGGGAACAAAGACACTGACAGGACCCCCGGGAGCAGCTGGGGAGCCGGGTTCCAGCCCAGAGAGAGGGTTGAAACGGTTCGAAACTGTGCTGCTCTCCCGCGGGACTTTGTTGACGGCATTGTCCTGCGGGTTGCTAACGTTCTTCTGGGAATGACTGAAGACGACGACGGGGGTTCCTCCAGTGACTGGAACCGAGGAGGTAAACGGCCAACAGTCAGAAAACGAGATAAACAAACAAGTCACACAAGCCTCATTGGGCATGAGCTGATACTGAAGAGATGAACAGATTCAGATTAAGTGCACGGTAGGGCACAAATTACTTTCGTCCAAATGACTAAGTTAGTACAGCACCTTATCATCAAACTGGTAATCCAAAATAAGCTTTGGTGAACAAAGAAATGTGTCGTCTTTTATATTTACAGCCCATATCTTAAACGTAAATCTGCTTCACTAGGCGTCTGTCTTCCTACCTTTATATTTATAATGGTAGCTACTGAGATCTGCTTAGCCTGTTACGTTAGCTTTAGCAGGAGTTTAGCTAAGTGTTTTAGCCGCTGCCTCATTTATTACTCTGCTACAGTCTGTGTATAGTAATATATACTACTGAATATGTAAATTAATTTAATTTTCCAGCTAGCTTCCACTTGATATAGAGCTCACTTGCTTTTTACTCTCTTTACTTTTTACTTACTACTTTTTTTTAGCATGTTTTCGCACATTTTTACCCATTTATGTGGCGTAATATTTTTCATACAGCAAAAGAAATGGCAAAATCAAGATTCAGTTATATTTTGACATTTTTAAAAAAACATACTTTTTTATTTTGTGGCATGGACGTACCTGACAAGATACCGCTCTTGTATCTGTTTGTTAAATATGAAGCTACAGCCAACAGCCAGTTAGCTTATCTTAGCAAAGAGACTGGAAACGCGGGGACTGCTAGCCTGACACATTTTTTTTTTTTTTGATGTGGTGTTTGTATCTATTAATTATTGAGCTTTAGAGGAGCTTGTAAGAAGATTTTGTGACCTTCGAACAGAGTCTGGAACATTCCATTTCTCTTCTTTATTCTTTATGCTAAGCTAAGCTAACCGGCTGCTGGCTGTAGCCTTGTATTTAAGGATTGTATTTATCTCTTTACCAGAAAACGAATAAGCATGTTCCTGAAAATGTCAATCTTTTTCTTTTAGACTAAATATATAGTTGCTGTTTTTGCCTTTTGTAGTGCAGCTATAGATGTAACCTGAACTTACCTCCAAAGCAACACGGATGAATCACTCCTCACATTTCTTGTCAGTAACTTTTAAAATACATTTCTAGGTGCTTCGTGGCATGTTGGCAGCTTCCATAGCTTCGTCTGATCCCCCCCTCCTCTATCATCCTATCTAACCCTGCACCTCCCTCGTCAGTACCCTGTCCCCTCCCGGCATCAGTTGGCGGGGCCCTCGTGACACAGAGCGAAGCCACTTTGAACTTTGTATCTCACCCTTTGCGAGCCACTTCCTGCACCGCACGCTACAGAGGGTGCAACATACGCACACGGCATCACACACACACACACACACACACGCACAGACACACACTATTTCACTCACACACCGCCCACGCGTCACCTTTGTCAACGCCTCTGCACACCCGCTGCCACACAGACACGCACAATATGAATGAGATAAGGAGATGAGGACTACTATGATTAAAACAGAAAATTCTCTGTCAGGATGTCAGTGCTGAAATTAGAGGTAGAAAATATGAGGGAGAGCGAATAAAGGGAGTCTGTGACTCTGTATAGAGATGACTGGATGAATAATGCACCACCATCTATGATTTATGCATGAGTATGCATTTGTATTGAGGTATTCCTACCAGTTATCTGCTGTGTAAGAACAAAGGGTAAATTCAGGGTGAGCCAGCCAATATTGAATAGATCCTGGAGGGCCTCAGAGTCATTGAAAGGGCTTTGAGCTTCAGTTTCTCTTCATTTTTAATGCATCTTCAAAGGGTGTGAAGATTATTGATATTTTAATGTGTTAGTTTTTTTTATATTTAAAGTGATACTTAAGTAATATTTTGGTTATGTAGCCTCCTGGCTTTAACTTTAGTCCAAATTTAGCTCAACATATTTCTTCCTTTTAAACTCTCATGCAAGTACAAAGAGACACATTTAGCTCAGAAACAAAGATGCATAAAAAAAGACATCTTGTCACCTTACAGGGTGACAGAGTGTTTTGAGGGCTCTATTTACAGATTGTGGAATATAATATTCATAACTATATATTTTCATCAGTGTGGTGACCTTAGAATGAACCTTTTATCTCTACAGACGCTCCGTCCATCATGTTTCTACAGTAGACAAAAACAGACAAACCAAACACTGGATCTGAACTCACGTTTTTTATGACCTAGTTTCTTGTTTCCAAATGGAGGGATCCATAACTGCATCGCAAGATGCCAGTAAATCTGATCCTTTCATGAAGCTTTTGGTGTCCGAACATTCTTCCCCACCTGTGGAAGTGAAATATACAAACAGCAATGACTAGGATTTAGAGAGCCGGACATTTTTAGATGTGTGCATGTGTAAAATACTGCATCTAGGGCATTGTAGAGACAGTGTAAATATGGACGTCATTTCTGTGACGCCATGCACAGGTTTTTAAAGAGCTGCATGTGATGAGTGTCGTGGCTCTGGCTGTTGCCATCTTGGCAGTCCTGCCTCTGCCGCCTCCCGGTTCATCTAAAAACTGACAAAGATGTGAATCGTGGGTGGACCTGAGGTGGGCTGAATGATACCTGGGTGCTCAAATAAGCCATCTGTAATGGCACCTACCTGTCAGTCAAAGCAGCCACGGTGTCAATTATACAAACCTTTAAGCCTTAATATAATTTAAACAGGAGAGTTAAATAAAAATCCACCCTCAGTACAGTTGTCGTGAACAGGGAAATAGCTAGAGACAAAAACATGTTTATTTCTGCTGTGAAGTTGGACATTTTAACATGGGGACTTATGGAGACTGACTCGTTTTATAGCCAGCCTCAAGTGGACGTTTGAGGAACTGCAGTTTTTGGCTCCACTTCACTGCCATGGAGGTTGTCTGGCTGGGTATCGAACTTGAATTTTCTTCTTCAGATTTAAGTTTTAAAAAAAATATTCTGTGGCTAGTTTACTTTTCTTCCTTGTATGGAGGTATTTCCTGATTAAAATCAAAATCTTATCTTATATTAATATACCTTTTTATTATTTACTCCTTCTTGAAATCAGTATGAAAAATGTGCAAACAGTACCCACCTTACTGCTGTTCTGGTGCATAATATCTGTGGCCTGAAGTTATAATGCTGTATATTATCTCACTGGCGTTTTCGAATAGTTAATGTGTGAAATGTGTGAACGTGTGAAGCCGGCCACTTTAGCTTTGAGTTATTAATTCATGCACGCTGTACTGCTGTACTGCTGTACTGCTGACAGGACTCGTGTAGTTATGTAATCGTGCTGAGAATGAAAGTCAGCGTGCAGCTTTACATCAAACGTTCAACTCTGAAGCTCCAATCAGTCAAATCTGGTTCATTTGACAGGTGCATTTAGTCACAAAAAAAAAAAATCACATAGCATCTTTGTATTGTTTCTGTGTGTATGCGCTGTACACAAACAGCTTGCATGAAAAAGGGAGTGGGTGAGAGTGGGTGCAGCATGTTATTAACGGGTGGGCGCCTCCCATCACACTTTTTTTTTTTGCCAATTTAGGCTCGCAATCCTCCAGAAGAGCCAGCAGTAAGTTTGCACAATTCTCGACACCTGCAGCCTGATCACCCGTGAATACGATTACACCATCGTAACATTAGAGCTGCATCGATTAGTGGATTTATTGATTGGTAGGTCAACATATAATGAAAAAATAGCAAAAGATTCTCTTTTTTCCAGCTTCTCAAACTTGAATATTTAGAAATAAATTTAGATTTTGGATTGCTGGTTTGACAAAATAAACAATTTAAACACTTCAACTTGAACTTGAACGTTCACTAGTTCCCGACATTTTAAGTGGCACACAATAATGAAAATAGCAGACATAATATTATGATTATGTTGGTGATTTAAAATTTAAAATTATTTATTTGTTATTCACAGCCAGTAGATTTTTATTTTTTTCTCAGTTAATGAGGATTATTATTATAATTACAGTTAAAGAGTCAGATATCAGGCATGTGTCGGTGCTCAGTGAGAAGTTCAACAAAAAGGATGACTTACCCCCCTCAGATTGGTTTTATTTAAAAGTTTTTAGAGTCTTGAAGATGTGAAACTGTCTAATATTTAACAAGAAAATGGAAAGAATTGAGAAAAGTCATTTTTCTGTAACCGAAATATGTTTTTTTTTGTCTTCTTTCCCAACTTGTGACTCTCCGGGAGAGTCGTGACTCAGGTCAGGTAAAGACAGTTAACTGTTTTTGATCATTTTCAGATTTCGTTAGACAATAACATAAAAAAAACAAAAAAACACAAGCAGTCCTTTGTTACAGCTGTGGTCTTTGTAGCTGAAAATGATCCTTTCAGACAGTTTAGTCACCACTCAGCAATTTTTAGAGCTCATTTTCTCCACTCAGCCTGATTCAGAATTGGCCTAAGCAGCAAAAAAACAATCATCCACTGCAAGCAATCAATCGGTGGCCATCTTAGTGTTTTGCGCAAGGGACGTTCAGCCTTAAAAAAAAAAAAAAAAAAAAAAAAAAAATCTAACTGTATGCCAAGTCAAGCCATTAATAATCGTGTAAGTTGGTCTTAGTCCAAGCAGAGTCTACTGTGTCAATACCGACCTTCTCCCATTAATCCCCATTAACAATGTAGGCAGTAAAGGGCAGCTCTAAACGGTGTATTGATATTATATTAAGGCCTGGAGCTCCCTGGCGTCTGGGCTGTAGAACGGCAGTCTGCCCAGTTTCACACTCCGCAGCACAGAGCTGTGTTTGGCCGTGCGAGTGTCTGCGAATGTGGGATGTGTGTTGCATATTTTGAGGATTAACTCAGCAATTTGACCATCTAAATTTAGGATGTATCAGAGCGGACAATATGTTTCCTCATGAATTTCAGTGGCAGAAAAAAACAAAACCAAAACGTCATAGCTCTAAATCCAGATGTAGATTTACTGTAAAATTGAATTCACCAACTGAGCATGGATCAGAGGACGGAGCCAATATATTTCACTGTGAAATTCTCTCACATTCAATCATCTCTAAGCCGACAGGGATTGCCTGAAGTGCCACCAGAGGTTTGGTGTAAAAGCTGCAGACATCTTTATGCAATCTCCATCATAGAAGATTGCAAAAAAAAAAGAAGTCTGCAGATTTAGGTCAAATATTGTTTATGAAAAGGCACAAAGGAGCATTAGAAATCCTTTGGCGTGTCTCTCTCCAATATGAGGAGGAAGAGGAGGAGGATTGTCATTTATACAAACCAAAGGTCAGCCCTGATTGAATTCTCTTCTGGGGGAAAAAGGGCAAAGCCAGAAATATAGAGAATCTGATGAATCTGAGCCCAAAGACGGGTTGCTGTGAACAAAGGGGTACGTCAACATCGTCTGTTTGCTACTCACTAAACTCGGAGCACAGGACTTTATTTGTGTATTTCAATACCCCCCATCTCCTTTTTTTTTTTTTTTTTCGCTCTTTGGTATCTAAAATTATTGTCCCGGTGGAGGAGTGATGACAATGACTCACGCTCTCAAGCGGCCAGGAGATGCAGCGGTGAAATGCATGCCGGTTGCCCTGACAGCTTGTTGGAGCAGCTTTTTAATTGAGCACACTTCACAGCCCTGACTAACGCTGAAAGACAGTGACTGAAGTAAAATGTTCTGTATATAGCATTTATCACCCCTTCACTCCTGGAACATTTTCACTGAGACGATGTCAGACCGCAGTCACGGCTCTGCCTCAGCGGTGACATCGACATCAGGTCCAATCAGCCGTATCGGATGCTCCTGTCTCTGCTCTGTAATGGCGGATAAAAATTATTTCTGTGCATGCCCGAAGCAACGTGTTAATATATTGATGAATGTTAACATCGATGGACCTCCTCCTGCTGTTTTTGTCACTCTGTTCTCTGCTCTTGTCTTTCATCCCCTTTCTTCCCCCGCCTCCCTCCTCCTCAGGCAGCCTCTCTGTGAGCGAGGTCGCTGGCCTGCTGGAGCAGGAAACCCTGCAGCTCCTGAAGAAGGAGTGTGGAGGTCTTCAGACGCTGCTCAAGAACAACCACCAAGTCTTTAGAGGTAGTTAGACCTCTATTCTGTATTGATTTCCACTGTTGTTATTAAATTAGAAACACAAGAATAAATGAAAAACAGAAACACTTTAAGATGAAAGAAAAAAGTGGGTTAAATATAATAAAAAAATAATCTTAATAATTACTAATATTAACTTTTCTCAGTTGCCAAAGCCATGAAGTCACAAGTTCTACCTCTCATTTTTAACAATTAATTTAATTTATAATTTTAACAGTTATTAAATTAGACTAAAATGCGAGAAGCTGCTAGTTCATGAAGTATTTTTTACCGCTTCAAATTCCCATTGCAACCAGACAAAGTGAACTTTTTAAACTGCTGAATGTTTCATCAGCTTTCTGATAAATGTTTGAAATGCTCGCAACAGAATTAAAAAAACAAAAAAAAACAATCAAAAGTGTATCAAAACACATCCATTCATTTGTTGCCGAAATGCACCTTGGGAGTTGTAGTCGACTTCCCCTTTAAGTTTTTATGGACATCTACTTGTACCTTTTTAACTTTAATATACGAGTGTGCTCTTGAAAACTGAACCACTGCGCTGCTCTATACCAACTTTTGTTAATTATTTGTAACTTTTGGAAAGATAACTTTATTCTGAAGAGATCTTGTGTCTTCCTGTTGTTCCCTTTCTTTTAGTGGAGGGAGGGAGGGTGCACATAAGAGACTGGCGAGACAGGAAGTCCTCCAGGGCGGATACCAAGAGAAAGCCGGTTGCGCCCGGTGCCCTGAAAACTCGTCCCTGTTGGTTTTACGACCACCACCCTCAGCGTTGCCCCCTGCAGGCTGAACACTGTGCTTTCGCCCACGGACCTGATGACCTCCGACCCTCAACCAAACCTCGGAAGAAGATAAAAAACGATGCCTTGTGATTAATTGATTTATTTCGATTTTATTATTTTTTTTATTTGAGTGACTGCTCTTCTAATTAACTGCTGGGAAAGTCCCGACGTTCAGGCCTGCAGCCACCAAGAGGAGGAAGTTCAGGTCCAAGCAGTGCAGAGTTTTATTGATGCCATGTTACATCACTTCTGGGAATTGAGGTATTGCAATTTTGCAATATCCTGTGATGTTTCCTGGTGAAGCTTCAGGTTCGCTCGCTGACACCTCTGGATTATACTCTCTGTTGAAATTTAATTTAACAGGATTATTTTGTCTTTCTTTTTATTTATTTATAAGTGGACTCTTGTACAGCTCGGCTCAAGTTGTATACTTACTGTATATTAAAGTGTATTTCATGCTATAACTTTGTATTTGTTTGTGACGTGAGGGGCTTGTCAAGCACTCAACTTTTCACTACACTGCAGCAAAACTTTAAAAGCCTCTATATACTTCACTCAGCTGATTCACCTCAGACAGGTACTTTGAGGTGGTGTGATGGATAAAGACCGGGCGGCGTTTGAACAAAGTAAATGTTAGCAGTATGAATTATTTGTTGCCAGGAGTTGAGGGGTGAACTGCGTGTCGTCCCCTCTGGACGGGCGCTCACTGCTGTGTCTCTCTAACACGGTGTGCCATCACCCTGTGGCTCAAATGTCAAAGACACTAAGGCCCACCACACAGGGATGGCAGCGAGGTGATGGGAAGCGCCTCCTCTGGGTTTGTTTGTCTATGTGAGCGACAACAATCAGAGCATTCCTGCCATAAAAATGTGAATCTATTCAGTCACATACAGAGGAAGATGGAGAAGTGACAAAGACAACTTGCTTAACGGTGTGCTGTGTGCAGGTTTTTGTAACTAAAGTCTATATTCTGCTATAAGATACAGCAAGTCAAATTTTAACTTAGTTTATCTCATAGTTTTGACTTAGTATTTCATAATTTGTCATAATTTATGCTTTGCCCCCACTGACACTATAAAGAATTGACAGCTCATGTTTGACATCACCTGTAGGTTTCTGAAGAGCTCTTATGAAGCTCAGAATATACGGTGCTGGCCACCGCCATGTTGGTAGTCCTGCCTTTTCTGCCTTCCGGCTAATCCTGGATCATCAGTGGACCTGAGGTGGCAAATGATGCGTGGGTGCTCAAATAAGCCACCTGTAACGGCACTTACCTGTCAATCAAAGTGGCCACTTTGTGGCCCTGTGACACTGTTAATTCTGCATAACTTTAAGCCTTAATATAATTTGAACAGGTGAGTTATATAAAGATTCAGACTTGGTACAGTTGTCTTGAGCAGGGAAATTAGCTACAGAGACCAAAACTGTTTTTTGTACCAGGCTGTAAACATGTTTGTTTATGCTGTGAAGTTGGACATTTTAACATAGGGGCTTATGGAGACTGACTTGTTCTGTAGCCAGCCTCAAGTGGACGTTTGAGGAACTGCAGTTTTTGGCATTTCCGTATGGCTTCACCTCACAGCCACAGAGGTATCTCATAATTCTGACTTGGACTTGGACTTTGCTAGCTCATAATTTAGACGAACTGACCCTTTAAAACAACGGCATGCCAAATGAAATCCAAATGAGCATTGATTCCTGTCGCTGCAGCTGCAGCTGCGTACACTCAATCCATCCTTTGGTCTTCCTGTTTATCCTCCGAACAGGAAAACCAAAGGATCAGTGCATGTGAATCCATTCTTTGGTTAAATAAATCCATACTGCGGTTGAGAGGGACATCCTACGGTTAGTTACATATTAGCAGACTGGATGCCCCCATCTCCCCTGAAGCTCAATGTCCGTGTCGCTGAATATTGATGAAGACGTACTGTCTGTATTTACTCAGTCTGACCACAGGTTCAGCACTGGGAGGAAATGCCAGCATCTTAATAGTTTTCCGGATAATTTTGAGCGCTGATAGATAATTTACCACAGATGAAAGGCAGTTTAGACATAAATGATGCTTCGGTGATGATGGGCATGAGCTATAATGGAGCTGAAAGTGAGTGTGGTTGTGTTTTGACAGGCAGTACTCAGTCATAATGTGCACAGCTATGTGTGGGTTTTAATGACCTGTTTAAATCATTTCTCCCTCTCTCGCCCTCTACCCCCATGTCATGCTTCAAGGAAGAAATCAATTCATGAAAATACTCCTGCTTCACCGGGTCCGCAAAGATCATCCGATCCAATCGACCTGCTGCCCTACATTTAACTGCCCGGGACGGTGACGCGGCGGCGTTCACCTGTCCCGCTCTCCAGCTCCACGCTCTTGTCATGACCTTTTGACCTCAGCCCTTTCTGACTGCTGTCCAATAAGCCATCATTATGACTCTGTTTATGTCCGCCTCGCCACCACAGAGCCAGAGCAAGCAATATCAACCCCCCCCCCACCGCCCACCTACCCCACATCCGTCCCCACACACTGCCCACGCTGAATTAATCTCACAGCCCTCTCTTGAAAACACATCATAGGAGCGTTGCTGCTCACCCATCTGAAGAATGCGTCGCCGCGCCAAGAACGACAACTGATGCAAACAGGAGAACAACGCACGGATGATTTGCTGATCGGAAGATGTCTAAATGTCTAGTTTAAAACTAGTTTCACATCAACGCCGTTGAGACAATGATTATGTAACCACGATACCTAAGAAA
Organism: Protonibea diacanthus; assembly: GCA_028641955.1. NCBI lineage: Eukaryota > Metazoa > Chordata > Actinopteri > Sciaenidae > Protonibea > Protonibea diacanthus. The sequence goes on from CM053998.1 coordinate 7,950,854, forward strand.
TTACGCCCAAATTTTGTCGAGACATCTAAACATCTTTTGCGCCATCTGCACCCTCAGAACTGGAATGCATTACGGGACATTATAAAACCCAAAGATCTGATTTCTTTGATCCATTTTGAACAACCAGGACACAGAATTGTTTGGGCGTCGTTCCTGAAACAGATATTGTCGGATTCATGGCTTGTGTTTTTATTTGTGTGTGTGTGTGTGTTGTTCTGTGTTGTAATACTGTACTGTTTTGTTCTGTATCTGTTTTAAATTACTTGTTCTTAGTTTGTGCGGTTGTCTGTCTTGGCCAGGGAAAAAAAGATTTTTAATCTCAGTGGGACCTTTTCTGATTAAATAAAGGTTAAATAATACAAAAATAAATAAATAAATTTTGACCATTCAGCTTATTTACCAGGCACTCTTCAGTCAGTGAATGTACAGCTGTAATAGATCTGATAGGTGTTCTGTAAAACTGTTGCACTAAAGGTTTGTTAAGTAAAGTGGAAGAAACTCTTTGAAATAAATATGAAATAAAGAACTCTGGTTTTTAAAGTTGCTGATTTTAAATGATACATTCAAGTACTTCAAAGCACAGAGACAGACAAAAAAATCCTAAATCCAAATAAATCCAGGTCTATCTGTTTGGCTCTTCCTGAGCTTTCAACCACATCACTTCCTCACGATGTTTGATTTCATCCACGGCACTTTTAGGACTTCTCATCCTCGCTCAAGAGGTGAGACGTGAAGCGTGAAAGTGTTGATGTTTGAAGTAGTAGACAACACAGTCCCAAATCAAGGTCCAGTTAGCAGCTTTATACTGCAGCTTTCAACAATATCACACAGCCTTCATCATATATAAAAAAAAATCCTGATTATGAGACAAAAAGTGGCGAAAGTGGGGTTGTTTCTGACTTTTACAAATCTTTGCTTTTTCCTTGTGAAATGTTGGATAGTGTTACTCTTTATTTGTAAAACTGACATGTGAGACTTCATATAAAAGCTGCACATCACATCACGGATTCCTGCGTTTCCAAATACCAGGATCCTGCTGCTGTTCCAGCGGAGAATTATGTGAACTATGTAAACACCCTTTAAGTGGATCGCTCTTACGGTATCTGATACTAAACATGCATACGGGCTCCAGTTAGTTATTCTGCCAATGGTGCCTCGCATGAAAGAAGAAAACCATTTACTCTAGCTAAAGTTTTTGAACAATACATACATGTCTCTACATGTGCATGTGTATTAGAGAAGCTGAACGCCAAAGAAAGGACAGATGGGAACACATTAGCAGACAGACAAAATTACTCCCCTGAAATGCTTGAAATCTAGGTCAGCGAGAAGTGGCTGCATCTCTTTGCCTAAGCCAACAACTTTCCCTGTGTTCCCCTCATGCTTTATTCATTGTGGCACCATGGGGCTCGATGTAATGTAGCGTCTCTGAGACACTATTTTGGATGTACAGAACTCTCTCAGCAAAGTGAACCATGTAGGACTGCGACGCTGACAGCTGTCACTGCGATGAGTTCTTTTGTTTGACTGTCGCTGCCTTAGATAATCTTCTTTTTCTTCTCGGTTTTATTTTATTTGTGAGTTTTCTGGAAAGAGAGAGAGAGGGTGGGGGGTTGTTTGAGGACATTATTTTGTGGCAATATTTGGTGATTTTATTTGTGCTTGGATCTCAGCAACGGCGAGGTAACGATATACGGTCGGGGAAGTATTCAGTATGTCAGTATGTTCTTCATATTTCCAAAGCAGTCCCATGATGAACTGACCAGGGTGTACCCCGCCTCTCGCCCAATGCCGAGCGGGATTGTCTCCAACCCCTGTGACCCTGATGAGGAAATGTGATTACAGAAAATGGATGGATGGATATTTCCAATGCAGCTATTCACATGAAATTTAAACCAAACATTGCTGTTAACTCATTAAAACTACAAAATCATAACGCATTTTCAATCCATATAAAAAGTTCTGTTCAAGAAAGTGGAATGACATGTGATACTCGGAGTTAGAGAAGCCTTTGTTTGACACCTCCAAGATGCTTCCTGTATGAAGAAACTAATCTCACAATGTTCAGGATGGATTCTGGCTCATTTGTACACAGCAACAATCTTCAAGTCTTGAAGATTCACGAGGGGAGCCGCTGGTGAATTTTGATCTTCAGTTGTGTCAGTCCTAAAGGTGCTAAAGATAATGTTGATTGTTCTTATAAAATCAAATGGTCAAACTATGTTAAAGCGCCAAATCATAGCAGAAGTTATGTCATGACACTTTACATATAGAGGACGTCTACTGTACTTTTTATAGTATTATTTACAAAGAACTTGGCGGTGGAAATACTTCCAAGCAACCTCAATCAGATCCCAGCTCATTGGCGGGCAGCATTTTCTGACTATGTCCTACTACTCTCTAACTTATTTCTTTTGTATCTGATGGAGATACACACTGGCTGCCCAAAATATTCTGCTATGATGCCGTTTCTTTTGGTTTCATAAAGATAAAGGAAGTACCAACAAAAAGTATATTAAAAAATCAGCAAGTAAATGTTTCTGAGAACTTTGTTCTTTAACTTACTCGAAAAGGAGAGCCCCTGTGCGGATTTTCAGAAAAGTCCGCCAAATGTCTTAAATCCTTTCCCGCTTGAGGTTTCAAGGAAGTCCGGGATCGATATCTCAAAGCTGACAAACGGATGGCCACAGCAGATAACATTCTTCTTGCTACTCACGGCGTGTCATACTGTACCTACAGGAGTCCCATTTTCACCCACTTCACCTCCGCTGCCTTGACCTTCCTCATCACCTCCTCAGACCTGGGTGACGCTCAGAGAGATAAGGGTGTTAGGCCGTTCGGCTGTCATATCTGGTGCTCCCTTGGTGCATGAACAGCCCCCCCCCCCCCGCAGAGACAGAGAAGAGTAAGATTCAGGGAAAGGTTTGTTTGGAAAGGTGTCAATTTGACATTACACATTTGAAATTCAGAAAGTTTTTTAGCGTCGTGCGATCACCGGTGGAGAGCTGCCAAGCGTGGATGGCGCCTTTTCTCAACTCGGAGCTGGAAATACACAATAAAATCCTGGGCCGTGCCGTGGCGTCCATCCAATTCACTCCGATTTACATGGAGTTAAAATTAGAGCAGAGTTTATACTTTCCTGCGCTTATAAATCTCTGATTTATCTCATTTATTAAACTCAATCCAAGAGACATCTGCAGCAGAACCACAACCTTTACTCACAGACTGATTCACAGCATCAAAATATATATATATTTTTTGGAAATTGCCACTTGGGAGCCAATCCACTGAATGAATATTTGATGAGATGTTAATCTAATACTATGTTCTGCACAAAATGTGATGCCTGCCTCACAGAGTGTGAATTCCTGCTCTCCCAGTCCTTCCCTGACTGCTCATCAGATCAAAATATGGATTTTCCTTTTTCTTGTACTATCAAATTACCGCCTGTTTCTATCTCAGCAACTGCGGAGTCTGGGGAATACGAAAATGCTGAGTGATAAGGTTAAATTTTCATCTGTAAAGAGCCCCAAACTTACTTTTCTCAAGTCTGTTTTTCCTTTTATGTGTTTACATGACATGTTCCTCCGTAAAAAATCCAAAAATGTGATTTTTGTTTTATGGCACAGGGAATTATTTCCAACTTTCTCTGAGTCAAACAAACACTTTGTGACCCAGGCAACCGATATCAACAATGCACAAACTGACCGCACGGCATTAGAGGCTGGACTAATGATTTCTCTTTTGGTTTTGACTTCACTGTTGCATCAACAGCATCATGGATGACGCTTTAGCGACTCGCTGCTGCTCTCACGCAGAATGTATCATCTTGTCGCACGCCCACGTCGCCTGTCTTTCCAGGTTTTTGGCCCAAAAAAACTGTTACAAATTCACATTTCAGACCTTTTAGAGTGCGAGAGGTGACGCTGGATTCTTGGGGGCAGGCAGTGGTGGTGATGGATGTGAAAGGTTTAATAAAAACTGGGACCAAATCTTTATTATTGTTTATTTATCATAAACAAATAAGCCAATAAATAACACATCCAGAGACACGTCATGGTTTTGTGTTTCCTGTTTTATTTTGTATCTTCTTCCTGCCTTTGTTGTGTTTTCCTGCCAGTTTTGATCCTGTTCCACCCTGACTGGTTTCACCTGTGGCTTGTCTATTTGCTCCGTGTGCTCCCTTTGTGTGATTGTGAGGTCCTACTGAGTTTTGTCCCTTTGTCCTGTCATGTCTTGGATTTTTGAACTATTTTTCTCTGTTGTCTGCGTCTGGGTCCACTCCCTGATCTGAAACAGGACAAATATCTCCTAAGAAAGGAGGAAATTGTATCAAAAAGGGACACAAAGAAATTTTCAGCTACATCCTGAAAAAAAAATCTGTCGTACGTTATGAAATCTATTGTAAAATCTACGAAAAACACAAAATCTCATAAGCTCTTTTCAAAGATGATATATAGTTCAAGTCGTTTTTGTTTGAATGGAAAACCATTTCTCAGCAACACATATGATAAAACGTAATGATAAAATATAGTTTTTCCACATAAAAATAAAAATAAGCTCAGTTTCGAGAATAGATGACACAAACGTGCTCCACACTGTTTTTTTCTTCTCAAAATACAATCGACTATGTCACATGATCTACCTAAAAAGAGACAGATAGTTGAAATCTATATTCAGTGCCTGCACACTGGGGGATTTTTTTTTTTTTGCCTTTAATAGTTCAAGGAAGATAGACAAATCGAGTGGGAGGAGAGAAATTGAGGATACTAAGGTCACTGGCCAGGCTCGAACCAGTGAAGCTGCAATAACATGGTCTATATCATAAGGAGCCTAACACCGAGGAGGTGATGAGGAAGGTAAAAAGGTATTTGTGGCCTTAGACCACGTCTAAACATCTGAAGGTGAGGTGATAAAACACACAAAATATTCCCCCGGATTAACAACCATCATTAAAATGTGTCTTCTTAAGGGAACAAGCTGGGGCAATTAATCACATTTAATTCAAGATGTAACCGTACTGTGTCATTCTTATAGGACACAAATACATTAAGTTTTAGTCTCTGTGTCTACATGATGCAATGTTACATAAAAATCCGGCCCCTTTGCTCCTAGTGTGACATCACATCTTCGGCTGGTCATCATGTTAAAGTGCTGCGAGCATCCAGTCCCCACGAGGTAAACCACTCGCCCTCGCAAAACATGCCAAAGTGAAAAAAGAAAATGCATCTGACCGGCATAAGAGCAGCTCAGCGGCTCTGATGTGAAGTGAAAATGGGGGTTACCATAGAGGCAGACCTGAGAAGGGGTGTCGTTACCATGGGCGACGGGCCGAGGTGACCCAGATGGCACAAAAGCAGCTCAGGCTATTGGATTACTCTGCTTTGACAGCTACGTTTACTGTCTGATATCATCCAGAAAAAGCCACCGACACTGCATTACCCAGAAGTCTGTTGTCAAATTATGGTTGCACACCTGACTGAACACAAACAGCACTGTTGCATGATACATGGACATAAATTGAGCATGAGGAATAAAAAAAAATATATCAGTGTTTACCTTTCATCAAGCACGGCCTCTCCAAATACAGTGTACGTGTGTGTTTGCTTGGAGGTGGGCACCGCTGGCAGCCAATAAGTTAAACAGTTCAACAGATGCATGTGGCTGCACAGAGGAGGGCAAACAGTGTCAAAACACAGACATGACTGCCACTGAGCTGTTTGTTTAATTAAAAATAGCCGCTGGAGCATACATGTGATTTTTATTTTGTTTGCCTAAAGGTCCTGTTTGTGCCACCGTCGAATGAAATCAGAACATGTATGAAACAATAGCCAGCTTTTAAAGGAGCAGTTCAACATGTTGGGAAATGTTGGCTACTCTCATGCGTCCTGCGTTTAAAATCCTCAAGTGGCAAATTTCAGAAAAACATAGACATATTACTGGATAATAGTCTAGTATAAGCATTGCTAATGTTACAGCTGGTTAAGGTGGAGCTACTTTATTTACTGCTGAGTTTACAACTATATATCATAATTTTTGGTATTAATTTGAATCTGAAAAGTAACTAGCAACTGCCAGAAGCAGTCACATAAATGTAGTGGAGTAAAATGAAGAAATGTAGTAAGGTAGAAGTATAAAGTAGCATTAAATACTTGAGTAACGTACACGTACCCTAAAATTAGCTGGATTAGCTTAGCTTAGCTTAGCTTTAGCATAGTTTAAACACTAAAAGAAGGGGGTAAACAGCTAGCTTGGCTCTGTCCAATGTTAAAAAAATAAGCATATAGCTTCAGTTTCAGTCTCCTTTGTTTCATTTGTACACAAACAGAATGTAATGTTTTTACAGGGTGTTACATCCTGGCTAATGGATCAATTTTTGTTACAGTTACAGTGCATAATATCTCATAAAACCACAAACTTTTCTGACTCGCTCTGAATAGATGGCAAGCATATTTGTAAACTAAGTAAGGCTTGCTGTCTCCACTCTTATGCTAAGCTAGCTTTAGCTCTAAACCTTCTCATCTAATCTTTATACTCTACAAGACACTTCTATGGACCTAAAATGTTTAGTGCAGGAGTGTATGTAATGATATTAAATGTGACTTTTTAGTGCACAATCTACGCAACACCGAAATAATAACCACCAAAACATCAGCAGAACTTCCTGTTTTGTTATTCTGTTTGGATTAGTTTGAATATATAAATCTTTGCCGTGATATCAAACACCAAAAGCCACTTACAGCAGACACTTGCATTATGTAAACCAGCCTGCATGTCCACAATCAAAACAAGCATCCGCTTTAAAATGGCTTTCCTCAATCTAATCGCGCTTTGACAGGAATGTTTGGTAGCCTCTTCTCTGCTTTTAAAGACTCTCTCTGCCTCCCCAGAGAGGGTAAGAGTGGGCGACGCCGGCTTAAAATAGCACTCGTCGAGAAGGGATGAATCAACGCTGCACCTTATGCTTAATTAAAGATTAACGAGAAATTGCTCGCTGGTGTGGAGGTTTCTCAAAGCCTCACTTTACTTCTCTGATTAGGGGGTTATGTAACACATGTTAATACTGCATGGACCATGCTAAAAAAATAATCACATCATCATTCTGCCAGTGTGGCAGATTCAATCCTGCCGTGAAATCTTGAAGCTGGTGTGTTGCCAAGACATTGATTAATTGGCTGCTCACAGCTGCTAAATCACTTAAATCATACTGATCTGTACAAAATGTATCTGAATTAATGATGACCCCCCCCCCCCCATGAAAAGGTCCAAGCGGTGGACCTTAATTTGTCATGACTTTGTTTAAAGCACTTTTTGAGTAATGTACCACCATGCTGCTAATCCACTCAATGACCCCAGAAAGTCACTTGAAACATGTTTAAATGAGTCTGATTTTTTTTTTTTTTAACTCACCTGCTCAACTTATATTAAGCTATACACAATTAACAGTGTGGCCACTTTGATGGACAGGTAAGTGCTGGCACAGATGGCTTGTTTGAGCAACCAGGCTTTACTCGGTCTATCTCAGGTTCCTCGATGATCCACGTCTTTGCCAATTTTTACATTAATCGGTTGGCAGAAGAAGCAGGACAGTCAACATGGTGATGAAGTACATCATTGGCATCCGCGGCGTAACCGATGGAGGGAAAACCACCCTCACCTACAGACTGATCAAGAACCTGCCCAACTGTTGTGGTATATCAGACTGAAGTTGTTGAAGATGATGCCATGATGAGTATGATCTATACATGGCTGGAGAACCCTGTGAAGTTTGACTTCACATCCTGATTGTGGAGGGCTTTCTGCCTTACATCGACGTGCTGAACCAGCGTTACTTTATTTCCATCCTATATGAAGAATGCAAAAAGAGGAGGTGCTCGAGGAACAACACAGTGCCACTTTGACGGCCACGTCTGGCCCATGTATCTGAAACACAAGATTTGCCTTTGGTGGTTAAAAAACGTTTTGTTTACAGCCCGTTGCTTGCTCACCTCTTAGCATGCATGCATTGTGCTGGGTTTAATTCCAATTCCTGCAGTCCTTTGCTGTGTGTCATCCCCTCTTCCCAAGTTTCCTTTCTGTCTTTAGCTGTCACTATCCAAATAAAGGCATAAAAAGTACAGATAAAATCAGTTTGCATTAGATGTAGACAGGCAGGGAGTGCTAATTAAATTTCACTGATTATCATCTTTTCACCTTCAGGTTCGCTAAAAACGCATTCTTATTTGTGGGCACAGCCAGTGGGAGTAGTTGTAGCGCAAGGAAAGAGCACACACATGCAGACACACACGCTTGGGAGCTGCTCAGTACAAGTAGTGTCTTGTACTTCTGGCAACTGAGCTGTGAAGCTCGCTCACCGGCGCGCTCGGCGACAGCTTTTGTGGAATGGGAGGACGCTTCCTTTGTGCAACGCAGACCAGTGACTTTCTGTCACCTTCATGTTTCCACTGTCCAATCCTGACGTACACCTAATTTAAAGATCCAAGCTGCCACTACGCAGCTTTTAAATCCTTATAAATATCCAATGACTGTGTGGCTCTGCTGTGTCAGAAAGAGTAAGGTGGCTGTCCTGACCTCAGAGCGAGGTGTGTTGTGACTGCTTTCCCGCTCGGCCCTCCGTGACTCATGCAACTTATTTAGCATGAGTGACTACACTGCGGTCCACACCTTTGAGAGCATCCAAGCTTGGAAGATGCCTTAAAGGATGGATGAAGCAGATGTTTATGGATACAGTCTGTTCCGGGGGAAGTCTTGTCCTTAAGGCCGACGGTTGGCAGTAGAGACTAGACGAGGATGAGTAAGAGCAGAGGTACCCACTGAGAATTCAGCTTTTGGTTCTGTGTGTTTGTGCAGGGCGAGAAATGAAAACAGGAAGAGCTACAGAGGAGTGAGTCAACGCTTAGACTCGGTGTATTTACTATGGTGGAGGGCCGGGTGCACAGGAGGACAGCTGGTGAAATTATAGATCTCATAATATATTCACAGCAGGAAGAAGTACCAACCCAAGCTCACGCTACCATGACTGTTCATGTCCTCAAACTTTAAAACCGGCGAACGTTGATGGAAAACGATGACAAAGCTCATTCTTGGAGTGTTAGCCATGTGTCGCTCATATTTTCAGTAGAGGGGGGGTTGATACGTGCATGAATGCAACAGCTTACACGCATGGGAATATTATAAACAGCTGACAGATGTTTTCTTTACTCAAATGTGACTTGTAGCGTTGTGGCTCTATGGAAATGTATGAAGAATGAAGCAGCAAAGTACTGACAAATGCAAACTTTATTACCACGCAGCTATACTCATTATATATCATTTTAATGTTACAAGAGAACGGACTTTGTTATTTTAACCGATGGGTTTGACTAATACTAACGCCAGTTTGGCTGAGGTTGCTGTAAATGTCCCCAAATCCGATCAAGCATGCAGGACAGACGTTAGCATGCGCGTCAATAATTTGCATTCATGAATAAGGGAGTGACACAGTTCTTAATTCTCATGGGCACTTTGTGAAATTATAGTTTGAGAAAATCAAAATTTTATACATGATTTGACATTGATTTACATTGATTTACACGACTTATAGTAGTGTTCATTTCAGCAGAAATGAATAACAATGAACATTTATCCATTTAGTAAAATGCACACCATGAAATCCATCCATGGTCCAGTGTAATTACAGAGGGTTAATAAACTGTGGGGTTTTGTAAAGGACGCCAGCGATGGGCTCATTATAGGACAGAATATAATAAGTTGTACTGTACACTGCGCAGTACTCTCTGTACCCAGTGCAGGTGCATGTGCCAACCTTACCGCTGCTCCGTTTGGTGCCATTTGAGCTCATTTCCATGATACACTCTGCTCGTTTGGTCTTAAAATTTCATTTTTCACATTTTATTTTACTGCTACTTTTATTTGAGTATAATATATCGTTAGGGTTCAAGAAACTACAGTAAAATGTGTCGTCGACAGAAAATCAGAATTTTGGCTAAATTTTCTCACTTTTCCCAGAGCTTATTTAACCGAATAACATCTCAAATTTTAGTAGCACAAGAAATCTGCCCTAATTAGATGAATAATTATTTAAATCAGGATCTGATTAAAGAATATATTCACAAGAGTTTGTTTTGATTTGACGTGTGAGCAGCGCATTTCATTAAATTGCATAACCACTGCTTTTTGGTTCTTTCAACCACATCCCATGGTCGTAGCACATGGAGTTTGGCTCATCAAACAGGTCACATGATGACAACTGAATAAAAAAACACAACGATTCTTATTTTTAGGCGATTATACACTAATGAAAACATACTCATGAATATTGTATTCCAGTCCTGCCAATAAACTCCCAGATCTTTACATACTGGACCTTTTAAATATTATTCTTAACAAATACTCTTAGGATAACAAACTAATACATTGAATTCAATAGAAGCCCATTGTTTACTTTAGTAATGTAGCAACGCTATTAACGTCGAGTCAAAGCTTTCACTGGCTCTTATAAAGCATTTGTGATCTCCGCACAGCATCATCTCTACCGGGCCGGGCTGTTCATTGCATCCTCCCTGTAAAAGGCTTGTTAAGTAGCATTTTCTTCATGCTCGTTTTATGAGGCTCCTATGCTCCACAAGCCATAATGCTCCGTCACGTGGCTGCTGGCCTGCTCTGTCTGCCCACTGGAGCCCCGGCTGGCTTCAAAGCGCTCCTGTCGCCTAATGATAATGAATGCAGTGTGTCTGCTCAATGTGCTTAGTGGCTCACTGTCAATCTGTTCCACTCAGAGTCAGGTTACAGTCTGCTCGTGCACTCCTCTGTCTGCAAGAGCAAGCGCTGCCAACAAAGACAGTTTTCCTGGTTCGTTTTCTTGTGGTCATGAACCCTTCTGCAATAACAATGACCCCGCGGTCCAAATCAAATGAATGCTCTTTAAATCCAACACAAATACTGTAGTCAGCAGTTTGATACACTGTTCTTGCCCATATCTCTTGCAAAGGCATCCAGGACACTTGTGTAATATATTTCAAAGCGTCATAAAGAAGGTCTTTGGCTGTATGAAAGGCTTGATGAAGAAATCAATAAATAGGCAGGACATAGCCCACTGGGTCATTAATAAAACACTAAAGGAGTCCTTTCAAATGTGGCTTTATGTGGTCTCTCCTCATTGGGTCAAAGCAATCTATTTATGCTTCTTCCTCACCCCTGCTATCTCTCCATCCACTCCTTTAGGTGTCCAGATAAAAGAGGGCTCATTGTGTACAAAGCAAAGGGTTTGACAGAGCTTTGGACACCTGCGGCGGACCCAACCATTCTGTTTGCTCGGGTTCGATAAAACAGGGGGCCATCAGACGACGGTAAGGCTGGGTGAGACCACTCGGTGACGGGAGGAATGGAGAGTGAGGAGCATGAGGAATTTCACCGCGAGCTCATGCACCCATGTCATGGCCAGCATTTAAGCCCTTTTAGTGCCTTTAAAATATTCCTTGAGTTGGATAGACGCTATAAAAAAGTAGATCATTTCCATGCGATTCTTGTGATGTGTGGTTAAAAAAAGCAGCAGATAATGGAGGCTTTATAATCTCCTTGGATAGCAATAACAACCCCCATGTAAATGATATATACATCCACTTTGAGAGCATGTGCTGCCAGAGATGGTGCGATAACTTCACCCCAGACTGGGGTGTTGCTATGGGAACATGACTCATCACAAGTCTTCCTGCTTTACCTGTGGCAGCTGCACAGTACTCATGAAAGCTATTTCATGCTCCTTTTGTTTGCCAAGCAGCAGCGCCGAGCCTCAGTTTTCAATAACATATCGTATCGGATGTCTGGGAAAACACAATGAAACGCAAGTGCTAAAAAAGCTAATTTGTAGCTAATTGTTTGTTTTTTTTTGTTTCATTTCTTTTTCACAGGAGATAGGCCTACTGTGTATTCATGAGCACTTTCTGTGGACTTCGTAACATTAATAAAGTGAGGCTGTGATTAAATCAAAACCAATCAATCAATCAGACTCATTAGATCCTGATTGTGTGAGGAACAACACAGGGGAGAAAAAAAGGCTATCCCTAGAGAGGATCCATGTGATTACTGTATGTGTTAATGCTAATTTGCATGATTTTTAATTACTTCAAAATCATGAGACGAGAACTCACTGAGTTATGCAATTAGAGATAATGAAGGCTTTAATGCATTACAATATATAACTCACAAACTGTATATGTCCTCCTAGTGATGAGCTTAAATACACAATGGAGTGTATACAGTTATAGAAACAATGGAAGTGAATGGGCCACCATAGATTGTAATGCATTATTGTGTACAGTAATCTGTATACTGTAATCAGTACATGTCACCATAATGAACTTATATGCAATCAGCATGCAACACTGGCCGTTTTGGAGTTTGAATGAGGTTTGTACTGCGCACAGGTGGTGTATTACAAATACAATGGGAGTGAATGGGCCTCCATAGACTTCAATGCATTATGTAAGTCATAACTCAAACTTTACATGTCATGCTCATGAGCTTATGTCCAGTTTATCAGTGTGTGATTCTGGACATTCTGTGGAGTGGAGTTTGTACTTTGTATACAGTTGTTCAATTATTAAAACAATGGGAGTGAATGGGCCACCGTAGATGCATCATATACAGTATCTTGTGCTTTATAATGATTAATAACCTGTACATGTCACTGTAAGGAGCTTGTTTGCACTTATTTTGAAATATGAAATAGGTTTTTAAAGTGACACAGTGGCTGAGATATAAATATAAAGATATTTATATGGGTTGTTTTGTGAATATTACAGTTATCGGTAAGAAAAGTCATCTCTCCCATCTACAAATAATTGTGCAACACTTCATATATAGTCTGGTTTAGTAGCATTAAAACTTGAGTTGTAATCAAAACATCAAAAATGTAAAATCAATAAATAAGAATATTAAATATTAAAACTACTACTATTGATAAGAAGAAGAACAGGAGGCACAACTTAATTCATCTCCTTGAACATGAATAGTTCAATAGCTTTCAATGTATTTTCAATATGTCAGTCATTTCTAATTGTGTAACATATAATATAACACACAGACACACACTGTAAATGGCAGATGTTTGAGCTCGGTTTTTTTCTATCTGGTGTTTCAGGTATGTTGTCATACACTGAGAAGTGTGGAGGAGGCCCATCTGTCACACCACTACTAACCCTGTAAACAAAATCCTGAGCTGTCATTCACAACAGGCCCACGTCTTTTTATCCTCACTGGTTACTTCCCAGCAGGCTGCTCTGGCGGGGGTAAAATATAGCCGCAATAAAAACAAAATGTAGAACAAATGTTGGCCGAGGCAGTATGCAGGAAATGTCTAGATGGTATCCTATATTATGATGTGTATGGTGGGAGCCGTGCTATGTTAGGTGGGCTCGTTCGGGAGATAGATTGGTTACTGCTGGAGACTGTTTTTTTTTCAAGGTATCACTAACCTTGAGATCAAATATTGATCTGTACATGATGGATCATTGCGGTATGAGTCGAGTACTGCAAGCTATGAAGGTGAATGACTTCTGACCTCGTTTCTAACCTTTATTTGTATCTCCGTCCTTACATTGACTCAATACCAGCTGACATATGGTCAACATGAACAAATAATTAGGTCCACGAAAGCAGATGAATTATATCATCCTGCATTTTCCGACTATAAATAACCTTCGAATAGATAGAGACCTATGGATGTGTGTTAGCTTATTATATGCAGAGATGAGAATCAGTTCTTCTTTAAGCACGTTTACATACAAAACAAATGTTGACACAAGGCACCTTCATAAGAAAGGGCAGTACAATATTATGACTAAAGTTTAGTTAAAAAGTGTTAGTGTTGGGATCTAGACACAGATGTGTCTTTAATATCACGAGCAGTCGCAGTCTTTGCAGAAAAGGAACGACATTTAACTTTAATTTAATTCAACTATTTTCGCTGTGAATATAAAGCGACCTCGTGTTCGCAAACCTGCAGACTGACTAAGCTTTTTATGTGCACACTGGAGGCGACTGAGCAGGGAGACGAGCTGACAAAGTGCTGAATTCGGATCATATGAGTGTTTTTCATGTTTCAGTTCATTTACCAAAGCATTACAGATAGATTTTAAATTGACATTCTAGCTTACAGTCATCTAGTAGTTAAATTCATTTCTTACAGTGATCTGAAATGTACTTTAATCAGATAACCCATCACGTTTAATTACTATTTCGTTGCCATTATTTTAGCTATGTTTATCCAAACATTGTGATGCAGTTGCAAGCAGGAACTCTTCTGGAAAATATAACTTGTTAATCATGTTCAACTATCTGTGGGACATTTCAGCAATATATATATATATATATATATATATATATATATATATATATATATATATATTATAAAGCTGGTGTTATTTTATATATTTCTTATTGCCCACATATCCCATGAAAAGACCAACAATGCATCACTAGTTTTGCTAATATATGACTCTGTTGCACGTCTGTGGTACTGAAGATGTTGATCATCACATATCACAAATATAATTAAATTTTTCCAAGTGCATCTTAGATTTTTTTTTTTTAAATAAAAGTAAGAAGTTTAATTGAATAAAGATGATTAAATGCTCACGTAGATGGTTTATCTAAGTAACTTTATGATGGGACATCCATATTTTGGAATATGCAGTAACACAAAGAACTTTAATTAGAAATCGGCTAAATTATGTGAAAGTTTATCTAATTTATGAATGATTTAGTGGTTAAATATGTTAAATAGTTGTATGGATCTGTGCACTGTTTGAGAGTCTTTATTCCATGCAGCCGTCCAAAGGCATCGTGTTACTGTATCTTGTGCTGTGACTCAGATACAAGACATACCAATCACCAAGTTACCTAATGCATGACCTGAGATCCTCTCCTCCTCATCCTCCTTCTCCACCTCCTCCTCCTCCTCTCTGGCCTCAGGTGGTGCTGGGTGCTCTCGGGACACTGTAAAGGCAGTGAATTTTAAAAGGTGCTGCGCAGGTACAAGCTCAGAGTGACATTCCGGGTACCTGGAGGGCTGTGGAGGGTGGGATTTTGTTCCTGTGCCGAGATCACACTTTATCTGACATCCCAGGCGCTTCTCATGCTGCCTGAAGGTGATCAGGATGTTGGTTTGTATGAAGGTCAGACGCTGTTGCGTAAGATCATGGTTGGAATTGAAAAATTGAAAGCTTTCAGAGCCGTCTTTGTTATAGTCCGCGGTCGTGAGGTGCCCACAAAGATCCATGTTGCTCTCAGGGTGCTCTTTTTCAGTCTTGCTCTCTCTGCAAAAACATGAAACTTATTGTGTTGCTCTGTCTGAGCGAAGCACACACCCCACGATTCAGTTTCATTTCACAAACTGAGTCTGCCTTTGCCTTCAGTTGGATGCAGGGCTGCAACTTGTACTTATTTTTATAACCAGTTCACCATTTTCACTAATAATCAATCACTTCTTCGGCCAGAAAAGAGTAAAAAGAGAATAACAAGATATCAAATAGCTTGTTTTGTCCAGACCCCAAAGATATCCTGTCATAAAGGGAAGCAAATCCTCACATTTGAGAAGCTAACCAGAGAATGTTTGGCATTTTCCTTTGTTGCTGACTTGCAATCAATTCGTATATCAAAATATTTGTCCATAGAGTAAGATAGTGGTTCCCAGCCAGGGGGTCGGACTCCCACAAGGGATCCAAAGAAGAATAAAACAATCCTTTGCTTTATCACAAAATACTTGCAAACCTACTGACATTCCCGTCAGCCTCTGCTGCACTTTGTTGAGTTAACGCTAAATTATTTCTGGCTTTGTTACCATATAAACTAGATTCAGTTCAGAGCTGGCTGTAGTGACAAAAAAACACAGAGTCTGGCTGGCCTTCATATTCAGCAAATACCTTTGCAGTGTTTTGAATGAATTTGTCGAACAGCTGCTGAGCTTTGAGACATTTCGGAGGATCCCTAAAACTGCAGCGGCTGATTACTAAAAGCATCCTCTAAAAGCAATCTCATTTATGGTTCTAAAGGCGTGTTCAGCGCTTCGCTCTGATGCCTTGGTTAGGTAATACACCGGTGCTGAGAGTTATATTGGAGGTGACACCCCATCAGGCCTATAAATAGCTTTGCACTTTTCCCCCAGGAGCCCAGCTGTAGCTTTCTCCCAGGCATTTGATCACTTGTTTGTAGGCGCCTGACATCACCCACTGCTGCTTTGTCTCTCTGACTTTCTGACTGCTGCACACACACACACACACACACACACACACACACACACACACACACACACACACACACACACACCATCCGTGTGGCGCTTGTAAGCCCTCATTACGGCTGGAATACAAGACTTTCATCAGACGCTGCGATTGTGATGCTTTTAAGAGGCAGCCACTTCACAGATAGCTCGCCTCAGGTTTTTTTTCCCCCTCAAACTACATTTAATAATGACTCACCTAATGACTTTAAATACTCAACTACCACTGCCACGAGCACGACACGTCCGAGTAAAGTGAATCCTCTGGTCCTGTATCACTCCTAAATAAATAAAACAGTGCACTTAATTGGAGGGTATGGGGGGGGGGGGGTTCAGGCACAGGCCTCATAACAAGTGGGAGTATGAAGCGAATGAAAGTGAAAAAAAAAGACACAAAAGCCCTGCAGGCTGTGTCTGACCCCAGTGAGTCACTGTCTACACAAGCTTCTCCAGAATTGGGCATGACTCAGTAACGAACACAAACATTTCTGAAGTGCACTTCTGCTGTTGCCGGTTGCAGCGTTGGAGCTTCAACTTGGATTGGGTAACATTTTATTGTGCGTTTTAATGAGCTTCATACCATCAATTAAATAAACAGTGAGTGAAGCTGTTTTGTTTTGATGGAACAATCTTCTTTTTTTTCTTCTTCTTGTCTTTATTCCACGAGGCCTCGAGGAGGTGTTTGGACACAAAGAAACTTGTGTGAGAAAACAAATCTTTACAGCAGGTTTATGAGTAGTAATTAGTGTCTTATTGGTGGTTAATAGACTTAGTAATAACCACGTAGCTAGTTAGTTAATAACTTGGTAGCATATTTAAGTGCTGACATATTGAGAGAGCATTTATTGATACATTAACATCTATGAAATGATCATCCACGAACCTCTTCATGGCGTCATCTATAAAATATTAGTAAATGATTAATTAATTATTAATAAACCAGCAGTCAGAGCTTGTAAACCATTTATAAAGGGTGTGTTATTAAAAAAAAAAGTGGCACCCTGTGGTGTAATCAGTCTTTAACAGTCTTTTTCACAACTGATTTTAGACTTTTTGTGCCCAGCAGGGAAAGGATTGCTGATTGAGTTGCTTGATTGCCCAACAAAATGAATAATTAAATGACAAAAAAAAAAAAAAAAGTTGTTTTAATTGTCACAGTTTAGTGTCCTCCCCCTGAGTAGTAACCAAAAAAAGATAAGACATAATTTCTGCTGTTTGTAATTCATCTATATTTCAGTGGCACAAAATCAGGTTGGCCAAATATGAAATATCAAAACATTTCAGGTCACTCTCTCTAATCGATGTATATTTGTTTGCATACCAGACACACATTATGATAGACGCAGTGGATCTACAGTAGCAGAGGGAGTATGAATAATTAATTTCAGGAAAAGGATCTATTTGCCCCCGTGCCTCTCCGACGCGCGTGTGCACCTGGTGCCATTTGGTCACGGCAGAATCATCCAGGAGCACATCCCTGGATTTCTCTGCGCCCTTTGCCTCCAGATCCACATTGACTTCTTTTTTTTTCTAACTAAAGCTTGATCAATGCGGGCGACACAGTAAAACCCGCGCGTGCATAACTTAAGCGGGATGATTGATTTGTGTTCGCGCGCAAGTTTGCTCAAGGAAACAAGCAGAAATCGCCCCCCAACATGTAGGGGATGAGACGGATGTTTTGTGTGCACAGGACGGGCTGTTCCCGCGTCTCTGGCCGTGATTCTTCACGTGACACGTAAAGAACGATCATTCACCTCGACGGGCGCGCTGCTTTCTCTCCTCTGTCTCCAGACCAGACCTGCATCTGACGGAGCAGACGCCCGCTTCAGGGACGTTGCCAAGCGCGCACCGGTGCTCCACTTTGCGAAGCCTTTCCTCTCCCAGCACGTGTCGGATGTTAATGGGAAATAATCGACAAGTTTGAGGGAAGGGAAGGAGATGTCTGCTGCTCGGTTCAGCACGCTGGACAGCGCTCGTGGAAGTTTGGAGAGGACGGCGGCGCGCGGACGCGCGGGGATTTAATTGACATGAATTTGGGGAGCTGCCGCCGGAGAGATGAACGACGGGTGACCATGGTTGATTCTAAGTGCTTATTATCAACTACAGCAGGCGCAGGTAACCCGAGAGGGCACTTTCCGGAGTGAGACATGGACTTTGCTGAAATTATCTTCGCTTTGTTCATCGTCGTGGTCGCGGTCGTCTCGCTCTTGTCAAACTTGTTGGTGCTGCTATGTTTCGTCCACAGCACCGAGATACGCCGACAGGTGCCCGGTGTTTTCACCATGAACCTGTCCTTCTGCAACATACTCATCACTGTTTTAAACATGCCGGCCACTTTGGTGGGGATTATCAGGAACCAGCAGCCTTTTGGGGATTGCGTTTGCCACACGGTGAGCTTTCTGGAGACTTTTCTCACCGCAAACACCATGCTGAGCATGGCAGCTCTCAGTATAGACCGCTGGATAGCGGTGGTCTTCCCGCTCAGCTACTCCACTAAAATGCGCTACAAGGACGCGCTGATCATGGTGTGCTACTCGTGGCTCCACTCCTTCACCTTCTCCCTGACGGCGCTCCTCTTCTCCTGGGTCGACTACAGCGACGTTTACGCGTCCTGCACGTTGCAGCCGAGCCAGGGAGGCGGCGACAGGATTAAGTTTACAGTCTTCACCGTCGTTTTCCACGCCACCAGTTTCATGCTCTCCCTGCTCATCCTGTGTTTCACCTACCTGAAGGTGCTGAAAGTCGCCAGGTTTCACTGCAAGAGGATCGACATAATCACCATGCAGACTCTTTTCCTCCTGGTCGACATTCACCCGAGGTAGTTCATCACCTAATGCCTCCTATAAACATGGCTCTTTTCATTTGCAATTCACCTGTGAATCTGAATAAAGTGTTTTGCTGTTTTCAGTGTGAAACAAAGATGTTTGGCTGAGCAAAAGAGGAGAAAGCAGAGAGCCACAAAGAAGATCAGCATCTTCATCGGCTCATTCATCATCTGCTTTGCTCCTTATGTAATTACAAGGTAAGACCAGTTGATGATAACCCATAAATGACTGGATTTAGTGCAACACTGTACAACAACTGTAAAACAACTTAAACATTGTGGCTCCTTGTGAGTAGCCTAATAATGTCAAACACAGGCTGGATCTAATGACCTTATTTCTGCACCCAGACTCATTGTTGTCCTCTTACAGACCAGTAAGATCGACACATGAAGTGCGCATCCGCATCTCACACCGCACGCACACACACTTGCTCATTTTCACCTAATGATTTTAATTATTATCATTTCTGCGGAACATGAGACGGCTCATTAGCCTTCAGCAAACAGATGGCTGGCCGCGCCGCTTCCACAGAAACGCACGCTCAATACACTGCGGGACAATAGATACAGTACAAGGCGACAAACGGTGGCTCCCAGAGAAAAAAAAAAGAGGAAACGCTTCAGGGGCCCACGAGAGAAAAAAAAGAAAAGAAAAAAAAAACCTGTTGTCAGCCGGATGTGGTGCTGATGATCCATCAGCTTGACATTTGTGGCGTGTGCACATATGTGGGAGAGGAGGGAAGACAGGGAAAAAGTGTCTGAGTAATTGGAGTAACCTCCTGACCGGGCTTACCCACTGGAAGTAGCCTGAGTGACTGTTGAAACCAAACCGTCTAATTATAATAATTTCTGCTCCTACATATGAGCAAAGGAGCGTTTATATACATCATTTAGAGACGGTAAAAGTGCAATATGCTTTGCCCTCGGTGGTAACCTCATGCTTCCATGACATTTTTGTTACATAACGTTGCCGTTAATGAGCATGTGAAGCGTTGGATTGGTTTAACGCTGCAGATGATGTGAAAGAACCACAGAAAACAAGTCTTATGTATTCATTTGGTGTGTGTGTGAGATTAAAAATGTCATCTCAAAGAAGCACCTCACAGAGAAAACGACTTTTATGAATGACGAATGGTGATTTTAAACATACACTTCTCATGTTTCTGCTGCCGAACCTTCAGGTTGGCCGAGCTTCTACCCTTCGTGGACATCAACCGCCACTGGGGAATCATCAGTAAGTGCCTGACATACAGCAAGGCTGCGTCTGACCCCTTCGCCTACTCGCTCCTGCGTCAACAATACAAGAAAGTCCTGGTTACTGTCGTCAACAGGCTCCTCCGC
The DNA here is from genome assembly GCA_028641955.1 of Protonibea diacanthus. Lineage (NCBI taxonomy): Eukaryota > Metazoa > Chordata > Actinopteri > Sciaenidae > Protonibea > Protonibea diacanthus. Next base: position 7,971,298 of record CM053998.1, read on the forward strand.
CGTGACCTGTACCCCTCGTCTGGCCATAACAGCTCTTTAGACACAGAGAACGACTACTGTCTCCAGAGGATCAGCTAATGGCAAACGCGCGGACATGACAGATACACACTACCAAGCCAAAAATAAAGGTTGCCTCTTGGAAGAAGGTGGGCGGAGGGGAAGAATGAGGAGAGAGACAGAGAGGACGGGATATTGTTCGGAAGGGAGAAGAGAGCAGATAGAGGGGACAGATTGTGGGTGGGGGGGGGGGCGAGGAGAGAGCAAAACATAAGGAAGATAGTGGGTGGAGAAGAATGAAAAGACAGTGATGAGGGGGAGGACGGATGGGCGAAGGGGAAGGCAGATAGAGAGCGACGGGGACGGTGTGGAAGACGTTGGCCGCAGACGATAAACAAGGGGATCTGTGATTCATCTGCGATGACGAAACGCACAATAACCACACACGGATCAGACAAATCAATTTCATCGAATATGTCATGGGTTCAGATTCAACTCAGAGTGAAGGTCCCCACCGCTGGAGACAGGCCTCTTCTTCTCTTTGAGGGACATGTATAAAGTGGCCTTTTGTACTGTACCGACCACTTTATAATGATCCGGACAAACCCACATGTCGTGACCTTTCTACTGCCACAAAATGCAAGGACAGAGCTCGAAGCTGATGGTCAATAGGCGTTGGAGTGGAGATGAGAAGGAAAGAAAACCACGTCGTTCCGTCTTCTGGATAATGTACCTTCAGAGAATGGATGTACTCTTAGGTGTGGAGAAACAACTGCTGCACATTATTGCCATGTTCTGTATTGACCATGTTAGACTACTTTGCAGTGTCATGTTAGTCACTGAATATTGATGCACTTTGTCCAATTCTCTCAGAGCTACTATAGTTACAGGAGCCAAAGGCAAATAACATTTACACCATGATATTAAACAATAAGGCGGGTGATATTCTATATTTTTCAAAGCTGACAAGACATTACTTATAATATCTTATATAGTGTACCTTATAATAATAGTTTTTGGACTGTTATGTCTCGCAAATTTTACTTTTTAGAGTTCCTCACTCACCCCCAAGATAACTTGTTCCTAATTATTTTTGTAATTTTTGCATTTATATATGGGCAGCTGTATGGTATCCATCGAAACTACAAGGTGGCCAGGCTACACAAAGATGTAAATCTTTAAAAAACAGGTTATGGATATACATTTTTATTTTAAAAAAAGTTTTCTTAAAGTCTGTGTAAAAGCAATTCTGAGATTTCTTTCAAAATACATTAAATGTGTTGGAAAACAGTCGCTGAAAACATGTGAAAAGACGTTTTTTCAGTCCAGGATTTTGTGGGCGGTCCTTAAAGGGTGGCTCGATGACACGCTGAGGCCACCCTGAGCAGAGAGATAGAGATGAATTCATGTCGCTCAGAGTGTTTCAAAGTTAGTCACGTCATTTTCTGAACTCATCTGTTTTAGTCGCTTCAAAATGGCTGCTTGACTGCTCCCATGAGGGGGCGTGGCTTCAGCGCATTCAGCGGACACGCCCCCACAATCCTGGAGCTGAGAATTAATTTTTACCTGATTTTGACACCTCATTTCATAAACTTGTCAATATTTGTAATCATTCAAATTTGGCTGGGTCGTTAATAACATTTTCTTCTTTGGTCTCTCTTACGTTACACAGACTTTAAAGACTGGACATTGTAGTTTTTAGCAAACGTTACTCAAGCAGGAGAAAATTGCATTTTTTGGGGGGTCTATTTTCATGCGTGGATTACTACTGGTGAGGATTTATGGTGGTATGTTTGTTTGACAATAAGCTACAGTGCCGTGGTTCATTGTAGGGAAGAAACACATCCCCCAGCCCCAAAGTGTGGCTCAATCATGTGTGTGTGTGTGTTTTTGGAAAACAAACAAGGAGTAACCCATGTAAGCAGGCAGTTCATTTGTGTAGCGGCAGTTTTACCATGCTCCACGTTCCTACACCACTCAGTCTGCAAAGCATCTTAGTTTTTCACACTTGGTTCATTTAATTAAATCCAACTCTCCTGTGAATTAAACCCGCGTACTCACAAGTCCAGGAGGAAGGGATGATGTGATTGAGTTTATTTGAAGATTGAGATCTGTGGCTGCACACACAAACACTTAGCACAATCAGTTTTTTTTTTTTTTTTAACCGCTTTTTCATCTTTTCTCGCAGGATTTGTTGACAACAAGAAAAACATAGACTATCACCTGACTTATCCTTTAAAGTGTGTTTGTAACTGAATGTACTAGAGATAGCCCACTTTTAACTGAACTGCATTTGTACAACTGTGCTTTGTTTTGCCAGTTGACTGGAGAAAATGTTTCTATGGATATTTACATGATGTTATTATATATTTTGCACTGTACAGGAACAACATTTTGTCTACATAAAGGGGGAGCAACGTGATGTAGCATAGGAAGGCTTTCAAAGTGCTTTAAACACACCGTTTTGTGTTTGTGCCAGATCTGAATATGTGACTTTTTTCAGCTGTTCAGTACTTAAAACCAGAATAGCTGCTTTATTATTAAAAAATCCGTTTCTTTTGATGTACTTTATGCACATGTATTTTTCCTCTTGTGAGCCAGTTGCTGTTCTTTGGCAGTGTGATTAGCTATTAGTGGAATCTGTGCAATAAAAGCTGTCAGTTATAAAGCTATTAAAAATATTAATGTTTTCACAGTAACGTCATTGAATCTAGATAATGCCCTTCAATTTAATTTGTACGTTTTGGAAATTGAATTCAAGCAGTGCAGTTAAAGCTCTTGGACACTAAATGGAAAGTAGTGGGACTTTTATTCTTTTATTCAAATGATCGATGAGGATTATGGAAAAACTATCGGCAATATTCAATATATGAATTGATGGATACAGGTGCGCTTGAAAGGAAATAAAACTGTTTGGTTCTTTGTTCACTCCCAGCTACACGCTGCGTCTACATCACATTGTTTTGCTTCCATCTGCCTCAGGCCCTAATTATATCCTAGATGATATACGGGATAAAAAATGACTGTGGTGTCACACGAGCCAATCTCTGTTGCAGTATCATTATTGCATAGTGTAATTAAAGAGACGAGTCAAAGATCATTTTTGCAGATTAGTGAATCTGATTTATTCGGACTCAGTAATGATTCAGGCTTAATCTGATGCATGGAAACAGACCAACGGTAATTATTTGCAGCATTAAGTGAAGGAATCTCCATTTTATGTGGCTAACTTCAATGAATTTCACGTTAATAGCAGCTCAAGGTTGTATTGAAGCCAGAGCTTTGCTATATTAACACAATGTCTACTCAACCCTGATCATCAGAAAATGAAACTGGTGATTAAAATTGCTCAAATGGAAAATGTATGCATGGAAAAATATGTGTCATAGCTGCTCAAGTTTAAAAGGACGGCACCTCAGTTAGCTGAGTGAGTGTAAAGTTTGCATATTTTTTATGTGACTCTTCTGATACTCAGCCGTAGCTTCAGTGTAAACTTGTAATTAAGCCCAAGTAGAATATAAACATAGTTTACCTCAGAGACCCACATGACCCAGTTTGCAGGTCGGTGGTAAACACCTCAAACCTTTACACACAGTTTACATTTGTTGATGAGGAGGCGGATGCCTCACAAAAACAATCTAATTCTGGGAACAAGTATAGGAAATAAGTAGTACGTTCACCAGACATTACAGAAAACAGAATGAAGGACTTTTGGAGCCAGGCGTCTCGCACTGGATCTGCATTTTTGCAGATTAAAGAAACCAAGGCTGTATGTTAGCTTGCTAGCATATTTAAACTGACATTAACACTCTGATGGTATGTTGTTCATCATCATCAGCTAAGTTGACTATCATTGGAGTCAAGATGGTGGCTGTGACTAAAAAGCAAATTATTTCTTGTATTTTTAACCTGCTTGAAAAGTATTTAGTGTCCTCACCTGTGAAGACTGGTTTTAAAAACTATACACTGTGGCCTCCTTAAAAACCAGAATCATTCATTCAGTTTTGGGGCTCATGATCATCTTCAAGAATTCTCTTATTATTAATTTTTAATTTAGAAACCTGCATCAGTTTAAATCACTCTCTGTAATCATTTCTCTATGCGCTCATGTCTCGGGTGTCGTGTCTCACAGAAAGCTTCGTGTCCATTCGCTCTTATTCGGGGCTGCACAATAATCTGCATAATTCATATTCCTGATTTAGCTGAAGGATCAGTAGTAGTTTTACTTTACTCTTGCTCTCACCCTCAACTCACTCCACTCATTATAGCCAGAGGGCCGAGCTCACTCTCAAGATCCAGTCTTGAACCCAGGGGTCCTGTGCCCGCCTGCCTGCCTGCCTGCCTGCCCGCCTGCCTGCATGATGAATCATCATGCTTCCCATTATGCTAATTCAGATCAGTTCAGTTTGAAGGAGAGGAGACCCTATAATTAGCTGGATGAGTAAAAAAAAAAAGGCTCACTTAGAAAATGTGGGTAGCCGTAACAAAATGTTCGGTGTGTTTTTTTTTTTTTTTCTGTATGTGAACAAGAAATCAGGTCAGGCGGCCACCGTCACCGTCGGCCTTGACGCATATCAAGTCTATGCCTGACAATCAAAGAATTTGCTCTCACTACTAGTAATTTTGAAAATTGTTGTATATATTAAGGCTTAAAGCTCAAGTTTGCTTGATTGACGTGTCTTAGCCTATCAAAGCTAAGGGGAATGGTTGCAACTCCCACCCTCTCAGGCTCTAGCAGCTTCCTTGGCTGCCATTTTTAAATAAAAAAAATCATTCTGTGATACATAAAAGATGTAAGTGAGCACAAATGAGCAAGACAGTCCACTTGTAAGACAGTTACAAATAGAAAAATCAAATAAAAAAATATGAAAATCATGATTTACATCATTTTCATAGTTAAGACAATTAAGTATTTTTGTCGCCAATCAATGCTTAATGTGCCAATTAAGGACCTGTTCTGCTATTGGCCAAACAAAGTCATGTGACTGAGGGGACGTGAGAATATGAAATAAGTAAAGCTAATGTGACTCTTGCTCTTTAATTGATTTTAATCCAGAAGTTTCCTGGAACGAGAAGTCAACAGCGCAACCCAAAAGTGGACAAAAAACAGGACGCTGGCTCGTCAATTTACCTTAAATATTATAATACACAAGCACCTCATTTGCAAAGATCCACACGCACATACTCATGTCCCTGCTTCACCTCAGAGCCATGTCCTCTGTAACTTGATAGTGGACCGTAATACATCTAATAAAGTCGCTTTGAGGGAAGTTGAGAGTGAATTTCTGCAGAGTTGGGAAATTGACACACACACACACCCACACACACACCCTGTGTCTGCGTGTGTGTGAGGTGCCACATCGAAACGGAGTATAAACGTCGGAAAATGAGCATCATGTTGTTCATCCTGCTGCAGTTGTTTGCTGTCGTTTCGTGCTCTCCTCGGCGCTGTGATCCAGGGATCCGAGGTAAAGTTTTTTCAGCTTTATGTACTTTATTATCACACATGCACCCGAACCTGCTGCATGAACTGGACATGACATCTTTTCATGTGTAGTTTAACAGATCCAGAAGTTGACTTTTCATGCATTAAAACACTCTTGTGTAACTTTTATAAACCCACAGAGTGACAGTGAGTGTGATGATGTTGGCCTGTAGCTTGTCATATTTTATTAATATCCCAGATGAAAGCATGCTTTATAAACTTAATTATTAAGATGTTTAATCCTATAAAATTGTGGGACCTCTCATGTTTTAATGCTACTGTGTAGACAGACAGGCATTTTAGAAAGCTGCTGAAGGTCGACCAAGCAGAATATTTTGTAGGCCACATTGAGGCTTTTACAGAAACCACTCTGCCATCTAGTGTCTGCCACAGTGTCAGCTAATGACATACTGATGTGTCTTGCAGGGCTGTGCAAGCCAACAGTGGAAGAAAAACGTAAGTGCCTGCATGAGCTGTTTCTCATCCAGCATGTTGTGCTGGCTGATCACCTCTCCGGACCGTTAAATTCATTAATTATAGCCTTTCCTTGACGTTTTGAGACACTGATTTTTCACATCAGAGAGATAGAGAGAGAGAGAGAGATCGGGCCTTTAAAGCCTCCCTGACAGGTCAAGTGTTTGCACAGTTACACCCCTGTGGGTTTGAATTGAGTCAGTGTTTTTAAAGACAAAAAAGATGAGATCATAAGTCACGCTGGGTGTAGTCCTAATGGAATCTTGCCCGAAAGCCATAAGACCATCATGTGTATTTTTAGATGATCAATGGCACTATGAAATATTCAAATTCTAATTTCCAGAGATAATAGAAATATTTGGGGCTCCATGATTGAAGACAGCCACAGCGAAGCTCGTGATTAAGTGTGTGACACATGTCTCGATGCCCCCCCCTCGAAATAAGACTGATAAATTAGATCCGTATCGGCTGTTGGTGTGAATAACTGTTCCCTGCTGTGTCCTGCTGATCAATCTGTGCCTAACTTATCCGAGTTTCTTTTCTTTCTTTTTTTTACGTCAGCCAAATGCACAGATGTGTCACTCTCCTACTGCGATGACATGCCCTACACTCAGACCATGTTCCCAAACATCCTCGGCCACAAGACCCGTGAAGACGCCGAGGCGGGCGCCGAGTATCTCCTCATGAGCGTGGTTGAGTCTCTTCTCGGGGGAGAGTGCAATCCCGAGATCCGCATGCTTGGCTGCTCTGTGTTGACTCCTCGCTGCGAGAAGCAGAAGGTGCTGAGGCCCTGTCGGACCACCTGCGAGGCGGTGCGTAAAAGATGCAGCCACGCTTTCGATGCCATAGAGATGGCTTGGCCTTACTTCCTGGACTGTGATCGCTTCTTTGTCAGCGACCAGGAGGGATGTTATGACCCGCTGGAGGGCCTCAAAGGTGAGGACTAAGTACAAAGTGACCTCACCGGACCTTATGACAAACTATAATCTTGCTTATATGTTAAAATTCTGTTGTCATTATAGTCCTTTGAGTTTCAATAGAGCATGTTTCCCCCTGCATCTGGTTTGCATACGTGTTCATGTACCTCTACTCATAATACCGTCCAACTGGAAAGTCTTATTTCCCCACATAAATCCTCTTTTATGGTGAGTCCTGCGGCTGTTTTTATTCACAAACTAGCCCTAAAAGCGCCTTCATGGACCACAGGAAGACACACACACGTCTGTCACCATTTTCTAACAACTGTTGTGAATTCGTGAAGTTCCTAAAGATAAAAAAAGAGAGACGCTCCGCTGACACTCACAGCTGAAGTCATGTGTGAGCCATATGAGGCCATTAACAGCAGGCATTCATGCAGGACAGAAGGCGTCTGAGCATCATTCTTCAGATTTGAATACAGTAAAGTGTGCACATGGTCACACACACACCCAGTGAAATTAACAACATTGCCTTAACCTTCGCAACTGCAGCCGTGTCTCGCTTTTTATTGTGCAAAAACAAATTTGGAGAATTGGGTTCAGATGTCTGGCAGCAGGTTGGAGGCGGGTAATTACTCCCACATTCATATTCGTTTCAGACTGACGTTCCTGTGTTGAGATCACGTGACCTCGTGAGGCTCTTGGCACAGTAACTGCCACAGCTATAACATGACGTGCGTCAGTGAAAAGCAGGTGCACTTTATGCTCCATTTGGATGACAAGATAACAGCAAAAAATACCGTTACAGCATTTTATCCAGTATATTTGTATTAGTATTTGTTAGAAACAATCAGTCGGTTATTAATTCAGTATCAGCATTGTGTAAGACATTTTTCAAGCAAAAAACTTTTTAAATTTTAGGTGATAGTAAACTGAATATCCGACAAAACTAGCGTTTTAAACATGTCACCGTGGGTTTTCTGGGATGTTGCGATGACCATTTTTCACTACTGAACGTACATTTTGTGGACTGGAGTCATTTAAATGAATAACTAATGAAATTAAGTAAATAAATAATGAAACTTCAATGTTAGCACGTACTGCCTTACTGACCAAAAAATAAATTCCACTCATGCTGCTTTAACATGGTTTAGAGATGAATAAATGAATGAATCAAAAAAGAGATGAAGAGGAGTTTTGTTAGTGTGAATCCTGTTAAATTGGAAAGGGTTATCGTTATGCATTTAAACTAGTAGTGAGAGTTTTTAAAATACAGTCTAGGTCACTTGAATTTGTCAGCATGAAGCTTTAATGTGCTCCATGTGGTTTGCGGAGCTATTATTGGTCTCTGTAAGTGTGAAGACAAAAATAAGGGCAGACGTCAGTTTACCAGTTTAATGTGTCAGCTGAAATGAACACATTCGGCTCATCGGGCATTTGGTGTCACATGAACTTTCCACGCTCTGTTTTCGGATTCTTCAAACGGCCTATATATAGCCTGGCAACCCTACAAGACTGGAGAAAAGCACTTTTTTCTTGATAGATCTAAAATGTGGCCAGTCGGATCTAAAAGCGCATCGATCAAAACTGATAGGTCATGCTGTGTTTTTCTTTACAGCAGACCAGGATGAAGAAGCCATTGACAGCATGGAAGTCCCTCCTCCTGAGGAGCCTGCCACCACGATGCAGTTCAGCTATCACTCCAACGCTCAGATGATCGCGACCTTAAAGAAAGTCGAGGAACGATGCTCCGACATAGCAACAACTTACAGCATCGGCCGCAGTATGGAGGGCCGGGAGCTGCTCGTCATCGAGTTCTCGGACAACCCTGGCGAACATGATCTGCGTGAGTAAAACAAAGTCTGTGCAGACGATCTGAGTCCTTTTGTTAGACCTGTAACTGTACTTGTGACCTTCCGTAGTCGAGCCTGAGGTAAAGTACATCGGCAACATGCATGGAAATGAAGTCCTGGGCCGGCAGCTGCTGATCTACCTGGCTCAGTACCTGTGCTCCGAGTATCTGCAGGGGAACGAGCGCATCCAGACACTTATCAACACAACCCGCATCCATATTCTGCCCTCCATGAACCCTGATGGATATGAGGTGGCCGTTGCTGGAGTCCAGGACAATGCAGGCAATGATGAGGAGGAGGTCAGTTGTCATTTTCTGTTTCCAGCCTCTTAAATGTTTTGGACTGCTTTGTCAACTATAAATGATGTAGATATAGTATGGTATGATATAGTTGTAGCCATAGTCATCTAAAATTAAAAAAGCTTGCACACTGCATTGATTACATTATGAGAGAAAGGCCCATAATAAATATCATTGTCTAATTTTCTGAAACTCAAATGTGTTCAGGGTCATCGATATGACTCTTCGAACGTCGGCAGGAACAACGCTCAGAACGTCGACCTGAACAGAAACTTCCCAGATTTGACGACCGTTGTTTACAGCAGACGCAAACAAAAGGGCGCCCGCACCGACCACATCCCAATCCCAGACTATTACTGGTTTGGTAAGGTACAGTATGAATCTTTATCCATACATGTCATGTGACTGAATGATATTTTTTTTTTATAGCCTTATGGATGACGTTGCTGCTGAGTCACGTTAAATTGAGTGAACTTGTTTCATTTCTTGGTCCGAATAAGTCTTAATGCTGCAATAACAGGTCGCACCTGAGACTTACGCTGTCATGAGGTGGATCCGCTCCATCCCGTTTGTGCTCTCCGCTAACTTTCACGGCGGGGACCTGGTGGTGTCTTACCCGTACGACCTGTCCAAACACCCGCTGGAGCGCAGCATGTTCTCCCCGACACCGGACGATCAGGTGAACGTCACCTCTAAAAACAGGAAAATATTACTGCATTCTCAATGTTTAATCATTTTTAATCTGTCATATGCAAGAGAAAAAGACTATATTATTCTGATGTATTCCATAGGTGTTCAAGTTTCTTGCAAGAACATATGCGAATGCCCACGAATCAATGCACAGCGAAAGCGCCCAGTGTGGATCGTCTCGCACTAACAGTCAGAGAGGAATCATTAATGGAGCGCAGTGGTTCAGCATTGCAGGCAGTGAGTTAAAAAAGTGATCATTATTAACCTCGGTAACAGTCTTACAGTGTCAGCTGGAGCCACTAGAGGTCGCTGTAAGACCAGAAGCGGTGAGGAGGAACCTCTGAAAGGCGTAGGGGAAAGTTCAGCACAGCTTCTCGAGGATTTCTGGGTAACGCTGTTCTGTTTTTGTCTTCTGGACAGGCATGCAAGACTTCAACTATCTTCACACCAACTGTTTCGAGGTGACCGTGGAGCTGGGCTGCGATAAGTTCCCTCCCGAAGAGGACTTGTTTATCGCCTGGCATGATAACCACGATGCTTTAATCACATATATGGAAACAGTAAGAACAATTTGGGCTGTTTGTTTGTGTTGTTTCTGTTGATGCTGTGGTGTTTGGAGGTTGTGCAAGATCGTTTTTGATGCATTTGAAGTTATTCTTTGGAAGCGACTTGTCTTCTTGTTCTTCAGGTCCATCGTGGCATCAAAGGCATCGTCAAAGACGAGGAGGGGAATGGAATCCAAGGTGTTCGGATATCGGTGAGAGGAATACGGCACGACGTGACCACAGGTAATAAATCTCAGCTGCTAATAAAGTTCTTCACACATGAGTTCCTGTTTTTTCTTACCTTACGTGAGCCGACGTGACACATTTTGTTGTGTTTAAGGGGCATTTCAGCCATTTAGTGTTACACCTCCACAAAGTTTGGGGACTTGTGAGAGATAGAGCATGAAGTGATCGTCCAAATTGCTGCAGCAAAGGCTGAAATATCGTTACTTTAAGTCCAGTATTGGTCAGCTAAAAACGCAATTTCCACGAGTTCCTGCCGTGACCGCTTTCTGACTTGTAAATAGCATTCATGTCAACATCAAAATTGTAATTACAACTAAGAAACTTGGACATTTGTACCTGAAAAACAAACAAACACAGGCCTTTACTTGAACCACCTGTCATTTTTAAGGTAATTAAATGCACATTTAATGATTCAGTCACATTTAAAGATGAGGAAAATATACTGTCTGTGTCCATTCAAGTCTTTCCTTACATATGTATACATGCGTGCATTTCAAACTCCACACCCTCAGTTTGTAACGCGATGTAGAAACGTTATGACAAGTGTGTAAAATCAGTGTTTAGGAGTGCCCCTTAAAAAATGCACTCCTGCTCGGAGATGTCAGCGTGTAAATTAAGTCCCAACGCTCCGCCTCCTTCTCGTTCCTCAGCTGAAAACGGAGAGTACTGGCGCCTCCTCACACCTGGCATCCACATCGTAAGCGCCACGGCCCCGGGCTACACCAAAGCTATGAAGAAAGTCCACCTCCCTCCTCGCATGTATAAAGCAGGCCGGGTGGACTTTGTCCTGGTGAAAGCCGTTCCGGATCCTGAAGTGCAAGTGCAGGATGACACCATCTTGTCTATAGACAGCTACGACCGCTTTGACCCTTATAATCAGTACGAGCGCTACACCCTGATGGCTGATGTGAGCCAGAACCAAGAGGTGAGAGAGGAGAAGCCCTGGTGGTGGAACTATTTTGTCCTGCCGGGAGGACCCACACCAACCTGGCTGCTCAAACACTATTAGAGCTTTAATTTAGTATATACACACACCAGCTGAGCTATCATGTAACGAATGTGCTACATTTTTAGCAGAAAAGTGTCAAAGCTAGCTTGCTGGCCTTCATGTTAGCTTACACGCTCTAACCTACATGTGCTCTGTTTGGCCCAAAGTTGAAATTATAATGTAAGCTTCTTACGAGCTTTTCAGTTAATGACCACGATGAAATGAAGTTTGTTAAAGACAAATTTCAAAGCAGAAATAAATACCCTTTATGTGATTTTGATTTGGCTGATTTGGGGTTTTTCCTTCCATGTGTATCTTTGATTTGCACTGTCCCTTCTCGAAATAAACCAAAATTATATATATGTATACTATTGTGTGTTGTTAGTTTGTCTTTATAGCAACTTCCAAACAAGAACAACATTTAAAACACACATTTAAAACAAGAGTGCCCATATAATTTCTTGTTCAGGCTGGATTTATTATTAGATTTTTAGGAGGTAATTTAACCAGCTGGCCACTAGAGGACAGGCTGAATCAACTTCTGGTCTACAAACCATAGAGTCTGGTTCCACTACCACACAGTGTATTTGTATGATAAGCAGAAATAGTTGCTCAATTGTGTCTTAGGCGTTATGCCGAGTCAGGGTTTTGACTCAAAGGCTCTGCTTTCAGTTGTAGGTTTACTATAAATGATTATGATTATAACCTGAACCTGTAAAATGTAGGTCACACGTCTCAATTTGAACTTTATTACAACAAACAACACAGTGTATGAAAGTGAAATCAACAAGTAACTTTTTACCTATTTCCTGAAACTTTTATGAGAATATATATTTAAAAATCTTCAACTTATGAGCTCTGAAAATAAAGAACTGTCTACTTGCAGTCATATTTCAGTTAGCTGTGAGTAGTCCCACCAAAGAGTGATTATCCTCTGATTTTTTTTTGAACAGTTAAATTGCTGCACAAAAGCAAGCAAAAACTGGAGAAAAACAAATCTCGAATTTTGTGTAACAGAATGAACTTCTTCTAGCTTTGTCTTCTTGTCCTATTACTCGTCTTGTGGCCCGTCAGCTTTATCTTGTGACTTCTTGGAAAGGTCTCGACCACCAGGTTGGGGACCAGTGATCTAAAATACAGACTTTTAAAATTCTCAACATTAATCCCTTCAAATCCAGGACAATCACTGAAACTTTTGTCAGTATATCATAACACACCTGAGCAGGAAGGACGTTTTGTACACTTAAACCTAATTTCTGTTTGTGTATTTTAACAACTGTGTTTGTTTTATGGAGGGATTAATCTGTGCCTTAAGTACTTCCTGCAGTTTAAACGTCAGGATCATACCATCCATCCAATAACAGACAAGGAAGGAATGAACTAAATAAACATCGGGATATAATGCATGATTGACAGTAGAAACAATCTATTATGTTAGGAAGCTAAGTACCAAGTCACGGCTATTTCATGACAAAGAGTGACGTGAAGTTGAAACAAGCACTTGAACAGCAATGCAAACCTGACCAACAAGGTGAAAAGATGCATTGTGCTGCAACCAAACTAGAGGAACTGTCCACATTTAGCTAAAATTCAACCACCACAACAACACACCTCAATAAAGCACGAAATGTACACGCCACTGTGAAAAGTAGTACAAAATGGAGTAAAGCAAGCAAGAGCATTGCCAGCCCTGGGGTCCAGTGAAGTCCCAAATCTTATAAACAAAACAGCTCTTAAGCATTTTTATGTAAGGTCACGAAAGAAGCCTGGGAAAAGCAAATTACCCGCGCATAAAGGTCGAAGAATACTATTAGAGAATCGTAGAGAAAAGTCTGCTTAGTGAACTAGTTGACCCATGACAAGTAAGTAAAGAAAGAAAAAAAAAAGAAACACCAGGCGTCTCAGGGGATTTACAAAACACAAACACATGATTTGGCACCAAACTCGGTCAGCCGAGCAGCAGCGGAGGGACCTCCATCTATATAGTTGATCTGGAAAATACTGCACATTGTCCCAGTAACACATAACATTTCAGTAGATTCTCAGATGGCATCAACAATGTTGTTTCAAATACTGGAATTCATTATAGACTGTACATGTACGGGCATTTGCAGTGCCTAGAAATTGGTATTTTTGTGACAGGGAGGATGATCTATCCAATAATATTCTTGGTGTAGTAATGGAGTAATCAGAGTAGACTGTTGTAAGGTTGAACTCTATGAGCCTCCTATCATTTAACAGTCATGAATCAGTTGTCATAAGAATTGGGCAATCATATGATTTTAGATCGAGATCTACGGTGTCCGCAGTCTACTTTTCAGGGTATTCGTAGAAATGAATGTCCAAACTTCACACAACCTCATTGACTGGATCTACACTACGTGAACAAACCAATAGAGTGATGTTGCCAACTGTTTTACAGCTTCAAACTCATTTGAAACCTGTGTAGTATCTTTAAAGGTCCAGTGTTTAGACTTTAGTGGCATCTAGTGGTGAGGTTTCAGATTGCAACTAACTAAAAATCTGTCACCTCTCCCTCTGGGTTCAAGCTTGAAGGAGAAACTACAGTGGCCGACAAACCTTGTGGAAAAATGCAAAAGGTCCAAAGTGAAGTCAGTGTTTGGTTTGTCCCTTCTGGGCTGCTGTAGAAACATGGCGGTTCAAAATGGCGGACTCCGTAGAGGAGGACCCGCTCCCTCTGTAGAGATTCAAGGCTCATTCTAATAGAACATAAACATAACAATTCAGATTTTCAGATGATTGTAAACAGATAAAAACATAGTTATGAATGTGATGTTCAGTTTCTGTTAAATGTTACACACTAGACCTTTAATGCAATATCGTGTTTTAAAGTCTGACTACAGGCTACTTGAAAGGTACTCATTTTCACCCACCAATAAGTGTATTTGTCACGTAGCTCAGGAAAAACTATAAGAAAGCAGTCCATTACTCCACTAATTAACCTACCTATGATGAAATTGGACGTTAATGCCACAGGACGATGTCAAACTCTCTGTATGTACAGTATGAGAGAGTGACTGTCACATTTTTTTTAGTGAACATACAGACCATGTAGGATTAACCCTGTTTGCTTTTCCTCGAGCCGCCCATGTCAGGTGGGGTGTTGGGTCACCAATTACTTGGTGAGGCTGAGAAAGTAGCGTAGAGCTGCCCCGAGCTGCCATGCTGTATTAGCATCATGCTGCTGGCAAGTAGGTAAATGACGTCTCATTTGAGTTCAGCGGAGCCGCTCTCTGTTCTCAAAGAAGCTTTAATATGCTTATGCCCCTACTCAAGATCAGTTTGTAACCATGACTATTAATGAACACTCTGTCCACCATGTGAATATATAGTGCCACTGCGTGCCAGAATAACTGATTTTAGTATGCACTTACGTAGACACTTGAGATATAGACCGAAATGTATAAAGCTGTCAGGTTTGAATATTTTCATTATTTCCAATACTTGTAAACAAGATGTGTGCATACTGTATGAGGGCAATGATTTAACACAATTTGAGTTGAACAAGCAGATTTATTTTTATATAGCAGTAACAGAAGTTACGAAGTTCTTTAGAAGAAGAAAAGAAATGAAAGACTGAGATAGAGAAAACAGAAAGGACAACACACTTGCTTTCATTTCCATAAATGAGCAGTAGTTTTACTGTAAACGGGCATTATGCTGATTGTTCTGTGGCTTAGAGGTGAAAACACTTCCTTCATGAATTGAAAATCATCTAAAATGCTAATTAAGAAGCTTATAAATAAACAAAAGGGCAGCACGTGACATCAACCGGCGTTGTTGTTCCTCTGCCTTTGTTGTAAAATATGTCACTTCTGCCCCAGTTACTCCCTACGTCTCTCTTATCGGCAATGTGAGTGAATTATAAAAATGAATGTTAAAGGGAATTTCAGTCAGTCGGGACCCCTTCAAGTGGTCGCAAGATAAATCTGAATAGTTATGAACTGATTAATGGGAAAGAAGCAAAGACGAGAAAATCAGACGTCACTCCTTTCAAAGAGTAAACTAGAAAAGTCTTACAACAGCACTTTAAATGCAAAGCTGTAACTTGACAAACTGTATGGAGAGTTAGTCTGCTTTAGACTAACTAACTTTTAAGACTTTGAGTTAAAAATGATCTTTGTCAGGCGTGTCAGCTCTTGTCTGACTTTGTCAGTTATTTGAAGCCGCACTCGTAAAACTTGTTTCTGGATGCACTAATTCCCGTTTGTTCTGCTTTACGGTCAAGGTCACACCTTCTTGCAAAGTCTGACAAAGAAAGTAGCAGGAATGAGTCTGACTGGAGAAACAATATTTCAGCCTTGCAGGTTTATTGCACACCAAGTGAAAACCTTGTACACTCTCAGACATCGCACGGTATTTCTGTATCTTCATGGATATAACTATATTCTGTTTTTACAGTCCTTCCAGAGGAGATTCACTGGCCCCTGCCAAACTGCCATAATTGCAAAAACAGCATTTCATTTCCTAATAATGGCTCAATGTCAAGTCCAATCCAGTCTGCTTGTTAAGCGGCAGCAATTACCAAATCGTACATGTGCAGACAACTCCTCTGGTGGGTGATAATAAGCTACTTTCTTTGTTACGGACCCTGAACAAACTCGAGGGGGAACACGTGAAGCAAAGATAATGCAATCAGTCGAGCGTGAGTGTATACAAAACCCCACCAATCGTTCTTGTAGAAAACCCCTCAGCTATGACAGAAGCAGGTCCAACTGGGTTAAGGTGATTCCACTTTAATAGCGCTGGGATCTCTAACCACAACAGAATGTAACAATAGAAAATACAGCTGCTCGTCTCTGAAAAGTCACTTCCTTTTGAAAATATGAGGCTGCGTCCGGGTTGATTATACTTCTGTTTATGAACTTCAGAGAGGACGTTGAGGATTTGAGAGTTTCTTTGTTGCCGTTTTGTGTTGCCATATTTAGGGTTTCTCCTTCGGCGTGACGGTCGGAGGTCGCCGTACAACAAGGCCACACAGGCTCTAATTTGACCCTGCGGACTCAGATGAGGAGTCGTGTTTGTTGACGTGTTCCTTCAGAGTTTGATTGTGTTCATTTGTTTTGGTATATTCTTGCAACGCTCTGATACTCTCTTACAGTGAGGGATCAAAGTGGAGATCTGCATGGAGATGGCGTCTGCCTGTTCAGTCCCTGTCAAGTCATACAGTAGGCCTTTGACTTAACAATGGACTTCATCAAATCATTTTGTTAGTTGTTGCATGGAAGATAGACAACATTTACTTGTGTGCGACACACGACTTAACCTGCGTTCCAACAACTATAGGTTGATTTATTGCTAAGATTTCCTGATCGGCACAAAACACATCATGCGGCTGAGGCTGATGGGAATGTCACTCTAGTCTTGCAGGTATTTTCTCATACAGAAGTACTGGACACGTTTAAAATGTTGACCTGATCATGGCAGTCAATGAAAGGTCAGAGGATCACCAAAGTTCCATCCTCCATCCTTTACTGGAGTTGTACTGAAGACCATGCCTCTGCAAAGTTTCAAACTGACTTGCAAGTGCCTAAAAATGCACCAATAGAATATATATAGATGTTCACTACTTTACACAAAGATCTGTCGCGCCATTTTTTTTCTCTAGCTCACTGTAACTGTGGTCAAAGGATCTGTATTCAAACTAGACATGATGATTTATTAGTTGTGGTTCATCTGAGCCCTTACAATGATTTATTGCCAGGTCTGAATTCACCGTCTTGTCTCATCCAATTCTCCCAGAGTGAATAGAAACAATAGAGATGCCCTCTGACAGCCACTGAAACTTTAGAGCGACTGATTGTGGACAAACATAAATAAAAAATTAATAATGCAGGTGAACAAAAGACGTGATGGTTTGCCTGACTGTAAGAAATGTTCACATCTGAATTTAGAAAGATTTGATCAGGAAACAGTTTTAATGTACATTTATTTTGAAGTTACTGTGAATAAAAAATAAACAAATATGAATACTAATGTGACAGAAGCATTGTTTTTGTGTAAGTCAGGACATGACATTAATCTGTATATGGCTTCAGTTAAAACTGAGTTTGTTTTTACTTGATAGGAGGGTTAGACAGGTGCTTTGACAAAGCATTTTGATTTGATGGCTTGTCTGGTTGCACTTCCTGTTTACGCCCACCTGAGTGTGACACTTCCAGGAAGTAGTAACAGCTTTCCAGGAAGTTACACAGTCTTCAGGCTTCTTTCATCCAAGAAAACATGCTTTACTTTGGGACTGCCTGAACATGCCTCCTAACATTAGAGGTAAGATCGTGTGGTCTTTATAAGCTGAGCAGCTTGGTCATATTGCAGTATCATTAGGTTGGACTTTTAGCATGCTAGCACCCAGATGGGTCTGCAGCTGTGTGTGGAGCTGCTCGGTACAGATAACTTAAATCTGGTTTGCTGTAAAGCTGCAGCGAATCAAGTGGAGACAAAACAAAACAGATTATTTCTGTCAGTGTTTTCAAGCGGAGTAAGCATCAAAAAATGTGTTGCTGTGGTGAGATTTGAAATCATTCCCGGGCCTGTGTGATTGATCAAGTTTGAGGGTGTGTGTTCAGGTACTGACAGTACCTGGAGCTTTTCCAGTGAATGAATATTAATAAATAGACTTTCCTACATGGAGTTAAATTCGTTGTGTCAGAGTGTAGGAATATTTTGGCACATTATCAGGTGTTGGATTACACACTTTCATACTGGTATGCTGTGTCTCTTCTGGGCAAAGGGGGCCTTGAACTCAGACTTTGAAATGACCTTCGTTGTTGTTGTGCGTTTGTGTGTTTTTCTTATTATTGCATTGTCTCAATGATTTGTTAGGAGTGTATTGTCACTTTTGGAGAGCAGCTTTCAGCACAGCTTCACACATTTTCCCTCTTCGAACCCTCGTGGACTTGAATTGACGTCACCTGTGTCATCACGGTTAGTGTCTGAGTGCAGGAGTGTGTGAGGGCTTGGCATCTCTGGTGAACGTTAAAGTGTGATATCTGATGTTTCACATCAATGATCCAGACTGTATCATCATCATTGCTGCTGTATCCTAACTCTAAATGTAAAATCTGTGTAGGTTTGAGTTTGAGTAATAAAATCAAGTTAATTTCCAGTATACAAACTGCAAAAACTGCGTACTATAAAGATACTTGCCATAGAAACTACTTCGACAGTAAACTGTATACAGAGCACTATATGGAGTGAAATCATTTTACCAGTGTGGAATCTGAACCTTGATGAGTCTGTTTCTTTAGTAACTGAGCTACCACAGCCTGTAAGAACACAGTACATGTCAATCATATAGTCTGAATAGTTTTAACTCGTGGTCATACTGTATACATTTTAGTTGTTATATTACAAAACCAGGTGTTCCCGGAGTGCACTGATCCTAAACTCACAAGACAACCTTTTCATGGTTTCCACATAAAAACTTGTATAGCATAGTTTTAGCCAAACTGTAATCTCCGTGGCTGTGAGGTGAAGCCTTATGCGACTGCAGTTCCTCAAACGTCCACTTGAGGCTGGCTACAGAACGAGTCAGTCTCCATAAGTCCCCATGTTAAAATGTCCAACTTCACAGCAGAAATAAACATGTTTACAGCCTGGTACAAAAAACTGTTTTTGGTCTCTGTAGCTAATTTCCCCGTTCATGACAACTGTAATGAGTCTGAATTCTTAAACAACTCACCCATTCAATATTAAGACTTAAAGTTATCCATAATTAACATGATGGGTGCTGTTACAGATGGCTTATTTGTTTTGTCTTCTAGGATATGTTTGGTGATATTCAATATTTTCTTATATCCAACACATCCCATGAAAACACCAAAGCTAACACTGAACTGATTTATTGTATGTGTAGTCACCCTTGATACAGCTTATTCCTCTGCCACAGTACTCCGCTGTGTTAACACATACCTGCAAAATATCACTGTTAGTAATTCATATGTATCGTATCAAGACATTGTGGAACGATCCCTCTCTATAATTTACATGCTGTTAACATATGCTTATTAAAGTAAAAACAGTTTGTATTGCTTGTCACCTTTTTAACTTAAAAAAACAATCAAAGTGAAGACTAATGTTAGCATACTTGAAGTCAACTCTCTTCTCACAGTAGGGAATCCTCCAGAGCTATTCTCAGCACAGTCTAGACGCTGCCGAATTTAAGGCCAGAATAAAACATAAAGCACAATTGAAATAAGTGTTCTTGATCTTAATGCACATTATCGCTGTGTCCCAGGGATAAAACACTTAAAAGTCAGTCATGAAGAAGAGAAAGCCCGAGGGCTCTTTAGGCTGGGTACATGTCCGTGAAGCACCCAGCTACTTTAGCTGTCATGCAGCAATATCTCAGAGCCTTCGCTGGGTGCACTGATGCTTGGCTTAAGCCATTTAGCAGCGCCCTGGTTAACTGAAACCGACAAAACTTCTGATTCCAGCCTGATCTTGGAATAACACCTCTGGCGATTGTGAAGCTGTCTTTGCCCATTTCGTTCAGCCTGGTACCACAACTGCATTTGCAGCTGACAGAGATGCAGGAGGAGAGAAGACGCCGTATGATGTTACAACTGTTACTCAGAGAATTAAATCAAATGGAAAATGTTGTGATTTAAGAAAAAAGAGAAAAAAGAAAAGAGAAATCAGATCTGGCTGAGGAGGAAAGAGGACTTATCTCTCGAAGAGAGCGCCACACTAAAGGGTGCAAGAGTGCCATAACATAAATAAAACAAGATGGCATTTGGCTACTTAAAGCCAATGGGTTCTCCAAAGGGTAAAGTGTTGGATGATTCCAGTTGAATATTTGCGAATAGTTGCTCTTTGCACATAGTAGTTGCCCAGAATCATGCAGAGCGGCAACACGGGGTGATGAGACATGGAAATGTGAACACTGGGCATGAGAGAAGTCAAATTTGCTCATGACACTGGACAAAATTTCACTGAATATTACAGATATAAGAGTGTAAGGGTAAAAAATGGCTCCACGTGGAACACACAGTCTGGACCTTACAGTTTTAATAGTATTACATTATATAGTGCTTGAGGCTTTAGATGGATAGCTGGATAATTGTTGCTTCAGACCTATTTCTCCAAAGAGTTCATACTTAACCAACTTTGATTTACTTTCTGCCAAAATATTCAATCTAACTTGACAAAATCTGCTTGTAGCAGCTACAACATTATTAAATCTGTTCATGGTTATGTATAAGCACTGGCAGCAAATATGGTTAAATTTAGAGAAAGATTATAATCTAATTTATGTTTCCAAACTAATGTATCAGTGTTCTTTGTACCGTAACAGAAGCCACACAATTTGCAAAACAAATGCAGTTTTATAAAGGCCAGTTTTTCGTCACAACGCGCTCATGCTAACAAGTTAATTACGCATAGTCCTCTGCACATGAACTTTAAGCTCGTATTAGTAGTCAAAAGAGATCTGCCGTTAGGTGCACCGAGCTAATTATGTGATGATAAATCTTCTATGGCATGAGGTAATTTCTCAGTGCTCTTTAAAGATAGTAGAGAATATGGCAGATAACTGCTTGAAGCCTTTTACGACTCAGCAGCGTCTAAGCTAAATGTGGCAGCAAGTGTCAGGCCAAATCAATACACGCTTCCCAGGATTCCTTTGGTGCCATAATCCAGGCTGTGGTGGGCACTGACCCTGGGGAGGCCTGGCCTCTTGTTTTCTTGCCCTGTTTTTTCAAAAGCAGCTGCACTTATGGATATGACAGCATTGAGCACAAGCTAATTACCTTTTAAAAAAAAAAAAAAAAAAAGGAGTTTGTGCTATAAACCGCTTAGCTCACATCTGAGACATGCTGAAAGCTCTCTTACCCACATTTGGAAGCTAGCTTGAGACGCTGGATGTGCACAAAAAAACAAAAACTGTTAGACGGCCTCGGGCTCAAAAGCTGTGTAATTTTCACTAGCTGTGAAACTGAACGCTTAATGTGTGGTACATCGATGATTTATGTGTCAAATACTCCCTTTGGATAAATAAAGGGTTTTGGTCAACTATTTCACCCTTACTAATTCATAATTTGACTAGCATGAACTTCGTTTTGCAGATATTTCTTTGAGAGAGGCCCCCCTGGTGTCTTCCAGCTGATTTCACACATCCCATTAAGTCATAATCTTGTATTATCTGCCTTAAAATAACAAGAGATAATCCTGCATCAGGCTAATCAGCCATGAAATCGAGGAATCTCCTTGACTGGATTCCTCTGGAGCCAGTTACCACATGATGTGTAAAGTGTGTGACGTAGAAAAATATCGGCTCTACTTTTAGAAATATTATGTTTTTCTCTCCAGATGCTGTGGATCCTCTTCCACAGAGTCCGCCATGTTTCTACAGCCTAGAACAGACAAACTGACTCTAGATATGACTTCTCACGGACACTGTAGTTTATGCTACGTGCTAGCAGGGAGAAATTTAAGCTGAGGGGGTTGCAACTACATCATGAGATGCCACAAATTCCTTCACACTGGTCGTTTTTCAAAGGTCCAGTGTGTAGGATTTAGTGGCACCTAGCAGTGAAGTTGCAGATTGCAACCAAATGAATACTCTCCCACACAAGCATGTAGGGAAAACTCTGGCTTTGAAATTCACATTAAAAGCAAAAGGACACATCTAGATCAGTGTTTGATTTGTCTGTTCTGGGCTACTGTAGAAAAATGGCGGTTCAACATGGCGGACTCCGTGGAAGAGGACCCCCTCTCACTGTAGATATAAAGGGCTCATTATAAGACAATGAAAACGCAATGATTCTTATTTTTAGGTGATTATACACTGATGAAAAGGGTTAGGGTTAGACAAACATATTTTTTTTTAATAAAACTGTGCACTTCAAGATTTTCTCCATCCTCGTTTTAACCAGGACGAGAAACTGGAGGTGTAGGGAGGGAGGATTTCCATCTTTACATCCTCCCTCGTAAGTGGTACTCACTTACTTAAGCCATCAGGCACTCATTAAAAATGTAAAATTAACATCTTTAAAGTGGACCACGATTCTGTTCTGTGCTCAGGAGGCAGTGAAGCGTGAACGCTTGCATACGAAATGCATTTGGTCATTCCCTTGGCAACAGGGAAGGAAAAGGTACATTGAGTGAAATGAGAGCAGATTGCTTTTATTCTTTATTTAGAGAGTTATTCTAGACACTGAGTCACAGATGCCCCGCCATTATATACAAATCCTTCCTGCTCAATTGAGGCTGTTGGAGGAAAATGTTGCAGGCTTGGGTCTCTGCGGAGAAGTATGAATAGAAATCGTGGATTTTTATTTGTCTCGAATGTGTTTTTTTTCAGTTCATAAATGTGTCACTGATTTAGGATGCTGACATTATACTCCTCCTGAGACAGTCAGGTAGCAGCATAAAGACAAATGTGACACAAAAACATAAATAGACTGCTTTTTTATAGTTCTTTTTTATATTCCTTTTTTCTAGTGTGACAATTAAAGGGCTGATCGCAGAGCTACCGGAGGTTTAAAAGTTTGATGCATATGTTAACAGGCAGCATCCTTTATGAAATGTGCTCTTGTTCACACTAATGTTTGGCCTTGGGCTTTGGCCATAAACCTAAATGTACTTGTGTATTGATGTGTTTCAGATGTGGGTGGGATGTAATGTGCTCCATATTGTCAATTTCCTGCACAAACAGTGTAACCAGTCCCTTCATGTAGCTTAAATTATCCACCGTGTGCCGTGAGCCTGACCCATACATTAGCTGATCAGCTTATCATATAACAATATAGCGGTGTTTGCACATCAGTAACAAGATACTGCTGCTCAGAAATGCTTGAAATATTTGAGTTTATTTTAGCAGCCCTCTAATTTGGTCTAAAACGAAATATCTGAACAACTACTGGATTTATTGCCATGAAATATTGAGCAGACAGACTTTAGAGATCTTTAAAGACGTTTTTTTTTTTTGCTTTTAGTGAAATGTCCAATACTTGTGTTTATATTTGCAAAATCGATGACAATTCCATCAGCCTCAAGTCTACTGTACTGTAAGCATTATACTTGATAAAAGTCAGCCTTTTGACCAGGTTAAATCCCCTGTGTGCAGTTTCAGAGAGCCACTAGCTTGTTCACATTTCTTTAAATTCTTTTAAATTAGATCATTTGAAAGTATAAGCACTCTTAGCACAGAAAAATTTGTAGGTCATTTTTTTTGTCAAACGTCTATTTTTAAGGTCACTGATGAACCTTCAAAGTCAACTTTAAAAGATGTTTGTTTATGATAGAAAACATTCAGTGTTGTTGCTAGATTTACTGGATTGTGACTCACATGTAAATATCTGTTTTGGCCTCAGAAGTCCAATATCAGTCGGACTTTAGTGTGCACAAAAAACCCCAACTTTGATTCAAGCATTAGAAATGCTTTGTAAATTTAAAGTTAACCACTGACTCACTGCGTTATATAAAAAATACTACAGTAATAGTGACCTAAATAAGTCTTCCGAGCGTAACGCATTGCAGATCTTCTAATCTGGTGCTTTGAACCGCTCATCAGCTGAATCTTCACATTTCATTGCAGCTTCCTGAAGCTCCTACTGTGGAGTTTTTGACCTAAGGAACAAGTTTCTCACTGAGAATTTAAAGGCACAAATCATTTCCCCTTCTTGTCATCATCAATCATAATTATGCAACAATTTCTTCACCTTGGATCAATTAGTGCCATTGAGATCAAACAGTGGTGTTAATAGGCGCCCAGATTTCTCTAAAGGTAATCTATATCATGTGGTGTGAGCATTAGCCTTTCAAGTCTCAACTTAGCTCATGCTGTATATTGTTTGTCACCGAAACCGTTTTTTAAAGCGTTTTCCCTGCAGCTAAAATGTAAATATATACTTTTATCCCATTTGTATAGTTTATCACCCTCTTAGTCAGACTTTAAGGTAATTCCAGCTCTCCGAAACACGCAAATCAACCTTATATGAATGTGTTATCAGTTAAACATGATGCTGTTTGTGTTTTAAACTCTATTATTTAATATGGTATACGTTTAAGTTTTACGTGATAGAAGGATCTGCTTTTTAAATGTGGCTGCTCTCCTAATTGCAATTGACAAGTGAGCAGGCTCTAATCATCATTGTTTCAGTCACAACACAAACTGGGTCTTCAAAGGTTTCACCCATGGTGCAATTACACCAAATTACTCTCACCATTTGGAGTCAGTCAGGGGCTCTGTTTTTTCGAGCCACTCTGCCTGTAAACAGGATGTTTCAAAGACTTATGAATGGATTTACATGAAACTTCGTGGAGAGGGTTATGAGGGAAGTAATAAGATACCAGCAGTGGGCATGGCTTCACACAAAAAGGCATACGCGAGTCCAAACAACAGATCAACGGAAAACCGTCTTGTTGTTGTGTCTATCAGCAGGCGTAATAAGATGCAAAGTCTGGAAACTTTTTAAAAGCTTGGGACAATGACAGAAGACAGCCTAAAACTATGATGGAAAAAGTAAAACAAAACATCAGCTGAGCCTCCGAAACTCCAGAAAATAGTAAATGAAGTCACGGCTTACTTACAAAAGATAGCATGACATACTAGAAAATTCAAAATGCTTTATTGTCTTATTGTCTGTTTATTGTTGCATTTTCTTTCTCCTGAAATCGAAACATGGATGTTCAGTCTAGACGAGGCCAACAGTCCCTGAGCTTTCAACTGTACCACATGGTCTCTCAACACTGAAGAGAAATCCTAAAAGTGCTATGAATTAAATCATAACAGCTAATGATCTTGCAGAACCATCTCCACAGCAAACAGATCACGCCGATGAAGAGAGTGCTTCGTAATTGAAAGCTCTGAAAAAAGCTAGCTAAGTATTGACTTACTCGTTTGGGATTGTTTTGTCACTGTCAAATCAAAAACAGACATTTTACTTTATTACTTTTAAATCTAGTGAAACAATAGTCTGACTCACTGGATGTTGAGTCTGCCATTGTAACCATTTTCAAAATCCCCTCCGCTACAGGAGACAACAACCTCTGAGCTAGCCGCGTAAACTCTAATGCTAATGGTATGAATGTAAACAAGCTAGCAGCTGTTACATTGTCTTTTTTGGGGGAATTGGCCATTTTAATGCCAGGGCTCGCCTCCCCAAAGATGATCGGTGATTGGTTTAAAGAAATACGAACAATCATGGAGGAATGGGCACAATGGACAGAGCGCATCAGATAACCAGCCAGGTTAAGTTGGGAGAATGCTCGAGGTTTACTCGTCCTTGTTTTGCATGCGACAAAAACACTTAGACAATTAGTTAAACACCAATTGCGTCACATTATCCCACTCGCACAGAACCACATCACAAACTCCCAGTGCTTAAAAGGCATTAGCATGTTTATACCCAGGAGATGTAACACTATAGTGTTGGGAAATACTGTAAGAAACAGACCGCTGCAGATGAAAGACCACGAACCCATCATTGTTCCTTACATAATGTGTTTGCAGTTAGCACGAGGCGGCTGTTTCTCACCCCCATGTACTGTAGTTTAAGCACCCTGTCACTTCGAACTAGCATGATCTGAAATTTTTCCGGGTGACTGCTGAGAATGCTAATGCCTTGGAAGTTGTATCCTGTGGCTCTTTTGGCTCAAATCAAACCCAGAGAGGCACAAGGAAGAGCCAAGCAGCAGCTATGCCCACTTGAGAAAGGCTGGTAATCTAATCCTTCAACAAGTTCGTTTGGGATCACAGAGTGGGAAATACAGGCCTGACACCCCAAACACTATTCATTTTTCATCACTAACTAGAGCTGTTAAGGAGTCTGTAACAAAGAGATGAAGATTGTTGATGTTAAGGACCCGAAACCGCAAAGTCTTACTGGTCGATTTGTACTTGTTTACATGCTGCTGAAGTAAGGTGCCGATTTTTTTTTTTTTTTGAAGCCCTCAGAGGAGCTTAAAGCTGCGAGTTCTTTCTTTGTTTTCATGAACTTTTATTCAGATCTGAAATAGTAAGCTTCTTACAGGGGGTTGCACACATTATGACTGCTGAGCTGATTATGGGTATAATTTTGGTGCGACGACTGGACTGGAAGTCGGACCAGGCCTGCTGCAGTCTGCGACAGCTGGTGTTGACGTGATACGATATGTAAAGATTGTAATCTTAAATTGTAAGAGCCAGTCGCTGCCATGTTTGACATGACATGCTTGACGTTTGCGGCTGATCGTATCACTTGTGTGTCGCCCGAGGGAGACATAGGCTGCCGTTAAATAAGAGAGCTTTACCTGAAGTTGGCTTCGGTTCACTCACCTTCAGTTCCCTCTGTATGCTATAGTTACAGTTGTACACGTATCTCAACCCAACTCTGCTGTTCCTCCTCCTTTTGTGGTGCAAATTTCACTGCATATAAACAGTGTCAGCTGGTGGCTGCATTCCACTTTAGTTTGGGTACAAGAACAATTGACAGCAGTTGGCATCCTCGCTGTATTTGCAGGGTTGTCTACTGTAAGAACTTCTGTCATTTCTGACCAGTGGTCTGACTGTCAAAGACTAAAATAATAAGTTGTGTGTGTAAGTTCATGGAAACAATCTTTATGTGTGGTTTGTTTTAGACCGCTTTAGATAACCTGATGAACCTTTTTCATGAACGATAGACAAACACATGTACCGGCATGACAAGTCAGTGGCATTATTGTTTTTATAATAATAGAGCTAAGCTCAGCTGCTTAAGCTGATAAATAACTGCATGTTTGTCATCAGTAGAAAGTTTGCTCAAAGTTTGCTCTCTATATATAGGTTGAAAAATATATAAATAAATCTTTTTTTCATTGGAAAATTTTACTTTTCTAGACTTCTGGTCTTTGCTCATACACGGAAATTTTAGTCAGTGAGAGAAGTAAGATTAAATAATGATAGAAATTATGAGCACTAATTTATTTTCACTAATTTATTGTCAGATAATCATTTTTAGCCTCCAGCAGCAGACAGAGCACATTTTCTATTTAACCACGGTTGCTGCATTATAATTTACTAGCCGACAATGAAAGTTTTTTAAAATTTTGTTTTTTATTTTTATTAATTTATCAACTGGTCAAATATTCATGAACAGCTGAGCAAACTTTGGGCCACATATTCAGGATACCACTCGAAAATATGAACCGCATTAACATGACAGCGTGCTCTTTCATCGCGCATTCACATATGCGGCAGAGAACATTATTGTTGTGTTTGCTTCGGCTCCTGGCACAAAAAAATAAAAAAAATAAATCTGTCAGAACAGGTTTAGTGTTTTACAGCTCAGAGGAAACACAATGAATTTTATGCACTTGATTGTCACGGTCGATCAGTATCAGAATCTTTTCCGGTTTTGCTCAAAAATTATGACACATGCAAGCAATGCTCATGAATTTGGCACCAGGGAGCAATCAAGAATGGAGACCCATAGGGTTGTGCTGCATTTTTCAGCTTGCAGTTATTCATAGGAACTATAAAAGCGCAAATATTTCTTTTTTTATAATCAGTTTACACCTTTTTAAAGCTCACTTTACTGATTCCACGCAACATATTCATTAAGCAGTCCATCTCCCTGTAGCTTTACAAAAGACTTAATTCTGATCTCCCTTCCCCCCGATGATAAATAACTGGTTTAACTAATTTCCAAATGTGTGGGCGTTTAATGAGGCCTAAGATATTTTATTCTCCTGCTATAATGCTGTCTACAAAATCGTGCGCGGCTAAGTGTAATCATGCAACGCTATCTGGCACAGACACTCTCTGGCAGCAGCGAGGCAAAACCTGCAGCCCAGAACTGCTCCACTTAAGGGAGGCTGATGTGAGAGGAGCAGACAGGCGAGAGTGGAAGGCCCTCCGGTCATGCAAAATGTAAAAGAAATATGACTTTATTACAGCTCCCTAATGGTGACATAACAATCTGTTCAGCCACTTCCCTCTAAATCTCAAAGAATTTTTTTGGAGAGTGCTTCGGTCTGCAGGATGGGTTTAAAAATCTCTCCGCGTTGGTGAATTTTGACACAGTTGAGTCTGAAATAGGGGTTTGACCTGCTCATCTTTTATTTATTTATTTGCTTGTTCTCCACGTCGGAGTGTTAAATGTCCTGAGAGGGGGAAAAAAAACAATCCGCGGCAGGATGTGGGAAACTGAAACTGTCCTTTGATCACGCAAAGAGCTCCCATGATGCAACATGTTTTTGTTTGTTTGTTTTATTATGGAACCAATTAAAGAAATACTTTAACATTTTGGGACATTTTTTTATTTTCTTCCCAGAGTGAGATGAAAAGTGTGTCTGTGTCATGTGTCACGTGTCTGTGAGACTTGAAGTAGGGGGAAGCTGCTGGACTCCTGGAAGTTGCTCTGTTGTTTTCTCGACTGTTTCCAGACCTCTGAATCGTAGTCCATATTAATTCAGCGATTCAAATAGATGTGTTGTTCTGCCCACTGCCGACTGGAGGAAACAGAAGCTACAGCAATGAAAAAAGATAAATAATAAAATAGAATTTTTTTGATCAGTGTGAACTTTTTTTTAAGCGAACGCCGCAGTAGAAGTTGCAAGGCGCCAAGTGATAACTAAAACTGACGTAAGCTGGATGGTTACGTAACTCACTGTTGATTGGCTAGGACCAAACAAAGTCAAATGTCAAGCTGGTTATCAGGCTAGCTGTTAGCCAAGAAATAGCTGCAGCATTTAACTTCCCATGTAACCATGACTTGTCGTTTTTTTTCTGTTTTTAAACTTGGAGCACCAGGCTAGCAGTTTTTACGCTAAGCTAGGCTAATCACCTCCTGACTCGAGCTCTGTACATGACGTACTGACATGAGTTGTGGTATCAATCTTCTGGGACTTCTGATGAAAATATTGGTCATAACCCTTTCAGGGCAACACTCGCAACGGTTCCCAATTTGATGCCTGCTCATAAATCTTTTACGGGGAACATTTTGCAGCTATCTATTTGTGGATTTAAGAGATGAATAAAATAAACACAAACTCTTCTGTTTTCTCTCTTTTTGTAGGGTCGCGGAATTAAAGCGGTGAATAATACATGGCTGAAAGCATCCGTCTCTCCGAGTTGCCTTTTTTGGACGTCGGGGGATCTGAAGGCAAGTAAGCACACACATTTATGAAGTGTTGTTTGATTCAGAACAAACTGATGCGCTATCAAGTCATTCACCAGTCATCTGTTTTTAAAAGCACTTTGTACCGTTGACAGAATAACCCAGGAAATCACCTTTTGGCTTTGTACTTCCCAACTTTCATCTCTAAGGGGAGATTACAGCAGAACTTTGAGTGCGCTAATGTTGTAGTATGAAAAATGTACAGAAGGTTGGCACATAGAAAGTGAAAGCAGAAAAGCCTGAGAGCAAAACTTTGACCCAGACTTTCTATCTGACTCTGGAGGAGTTTCATTAAGATATAGTTAGATATAGATATAGTTTTTTCTTCCATTAAACATTTACCTGAACCCTGAATGATGGACATCTATCTCTTACATGCATCAGAAACGTGACATTTTTCAGGAATTTAATGGAGCAGAAGAACATAACATGATTGTACCTTTAGGCTTGGAACACAAATTTCTAACTGAATTCCTCAATAACATTTTACCCATACATACAGCAGCACATCTCAGCCTCTGCTGCTCGATCTGTCACCTCAACATACTGTAAAGTGTGATGCTAACTCACTTGAGTGCCTCTTTTAACATCCCTAGAAGGTCAGCATCAAAATCTCTCAGTGGGGTGGATGTTTAGCGGTGTTGCTTTGACTTTCATTACTTTATAACCTACTACGCCCTTCATATCTGTTTGCGCAAGAACCAAGTAGTTATTTATGTTGTAAACTAAAACGATGAAATATTAACCACCCAATGCTACCGTTCTGAGTATTTCTCGATAATAGATTCAGACGCCAAAGTGAAGTATTTTAAAGAATGTACATGAGATTCAGTGTCTCTTTGTGCAGCTGAGTTGACTCAGATATTTGTTGACAGTCTGAAGTGGGTGTGGATTGTGACCTCTGCTGCACATCATTCATCTCGGCTGATGAATCATGTCGACAGCCGTGTTAATAGTGCCTTGGATGGCAGATGATAGGTTGTATGGGAGTCTTTTGAGCGTGTTGAGGAGAGTTAAACCTCAGGCTGCTGTCAGGCTGGATCCACGCGCTGTAGAGATGATCTTCAAGCCTTCACCATCAGCATCAGTGTCTTAAAAACATCAGAGGCGTCCCGACTTATTGGCATTTTGTAGATGATTGGTGCTTTCTGCTCAAGGCGTGGTAGCTGAGTCTCCGTCGTTCAGTAATTAACAGAACAGTTAGCAGTGCTGCACCATCTGTAACTGCACATCACTCCGAGCCTCCGAATTTGTTTCAGATGACTGGCTCAAACAGAAATAGCTGGACTGTTACAAATTGTGTTTCATTTGGGATTCCAGCAAGGGCCAAAGAGCTGGTGAACGGGTCAGAGCTCCGGCACCGAGGCGGCATCGCTGTTTAGCTCTGGTGTGACCAGTGCTTAGAGGGCAAGTGGAGTGGGAAGCTTTTGATTCATTCTTCACCCTGAGAATGAACGTCAGAACGTCTCTGGTATAAACACTGAAACTCCCCCAGTGCTCTGAGCTCATAGTCTGGGCAGCACGGCTAACAAACTGGGATAACATTAGCTAACAGCAGCTACAGTTACTAACAGCAGCTACGTAGCGCGAGAGCAAACGTAGAGGGTGCAGAGTGGGAATGACAGGGACGCCATTCACCTGATTACAAGTCAGTGTAGCATCGAAATGACTCTATTATTTTGTGGTAGAAAAGTCACACTACGAAGCTTTTAAGGTATTAAGTTGTTTACTTAAAAAGAAAGTAAGGCTAGGAATTCAAGGTGAGGTTCTCAGGATGTCAGATTAATTTGTGGTGGGTGTGTTTTTGCTCCAGCAACTGGTAAACGCTGATGAAATCCAAATATCTGTGACTGCAGGACCATCTCTGTTTGATATAAAACACTGAATTAATGTATGTTAAGCTGTTAGTTCACACAGGCTGCTTTTGTGGTGTTTAGTGTAAAGGTTTCCCAGCAGCTGTGAGTTAATAGTACTCTTGGTACTGCAGCCATGTGTAATGGTTGAGCTGCAGTGATGACACGGCCTGTTTAAGAGCCGCAGGTGCAATCTACCTGGCAGGCAGCCATTCAGGCTATCCGCCCACAATCCAATGATCCCTATTAGGGGAGTAGTTGTCCTTTTCACTGCATCAACCGCAGCTCGACTTGTATTCCACTCAGCTGCTGATTGCTCAGTGATATGTGTGTTTACCATTGATAAATTCCCATGACCGAGCTGTTGCACTTGTGATTCCGGGCTGTCACACTGGATGAGCTGAGCGATGCGCACAGCTGCTCAGCCCTCCGGGGCAGCCGAGCTGGGAGCACATGCCACCAATTCAGAAGGAGGCGAAATGGTTAGAGCGCAGATTCTGACATTTTTGTGGTGAGAGATGTGGGTCAGGTTTACCGTCCTGTCGCCAATTGCCCGGAAGAGGAGGGTAAATCAGCAGGAAACACACCGGCTATCAATTAACTGTCACTTTCACACTATAATTTCATATAAAGTCAGCACTTAATTTCATGTATACGTGGACGTCACATGGGTTATTTCCTGCAAACTGAAGCAAGTTGTTCTTTTTAGCCTTTCAGTAAATCTAGTGTATTGACTGGAAGTTTAGTAAAATCACTGCTAGTGCATCGTAGTTTCTCATTCAGTGTCTATCCATTAACTTTGTGCTCAATGTGGCCATGAGCTGCAGTGCTCTAAATCAGTGGCAGGACTCCACTAAGCCATGATTCGATCAGTCTAAGTAATACGTACAAGAAGAAGAATAAATACATTTCCGTTCATATGTTTTCTTTTAGTTTTCAGGTGGAACAAGCAGGTTTTGAGAGGGGAAATCACTCCTTATGGTGTAAATGCTCACAGCTCATAGGCCTAAGCAAACTGTGATCGGGTCGCAATGGGTCACAAGCAAAAAAAAGTTGTTGTGAACCACTGATTTAAAAAGATCTAAAAGTTTTAGGTTTCTGTATTGTTCGCTCACAAACAAGTCGCAGTGTTCTAACTTCTAAGCTCAAAATTAGTTTTTTAAAGGTTGATATTTGACCAATAATACACTTTGTTCACCTTAAACTTGTGTAATATGTTTAAATGTTGACGGACTTGCACCGAAGCTTCCTTCGTCTGTGACATGAACTGTGCTGGAGCCTGCAGATCGCGCCCGAGAAACATTAAACAGCATTAAACCCAAGACACGAGCAGCATTTTCCAAATTATGTAATACTGGAGCGCAAATTAACAACGTGATTGTCATTTTCATATCTCAACACCACCCCGATCCCGAGCGGAGAAAGGTATTATTGAGCAACTAATAACCTGCTATTGATCAGAGCGAGAATCCCTCAGGACTGCTAAGAAACTGATATATCTGCATTCACACACGTAAGAGCTGCACATGTACACGCGCCCATACAGACACATTTATTCTGGGGCAGACGAACGCAGACTCTGTGCCTCCCGGTTACGTGTTAGTCACAGCTCCTTCCCAATTCAGTCGATAGGCTTCCATTAAGAAGGGGTAGGCTGTCAAAGCAACCTGTGACCTCCTCTCGCCCCCTTGGAGCCCACTGGCCTGTGATGTCCGTATCAATATGAATTTCAGCCCTTTGCGCCCATCAGCTGCAATTCCCAGTGTCCATTAGTCTCAAGTATCTGTTTCCTCCAACTTGTACTATTGATTTCGGTGTGTCTTTTGTAACAGAGCATGTACTCTGATCTTAAAGACGGGGACAGCTTGATAGGTCGGGTGGATTCTGTCATCTGGGGCAATGAAGTTCCCCCATATTGTACTCATTAAAGGATTTTCATAACTTTTGTCACTCTGCATGGCACCGCAAGGCTCATCCCTGCTCATAATTTAGTCCAGACATCTGATCCTGGATCGGATGATGTGTAGTTTAAAGTTGGCCAGACCGGTGCCCTCGAAGGTCAGGGCTCTTCATCTCAGAGGCCACAAAGAAGTGACCTGTTGTTGTCATACACAGAGGGAGACAACAGCAAACACAGGGCTCAATATGGGCTCGTGTCCCCCGAAGACGTCGTTTTTTTTTTTTTTTCAAACACTCGGCTACATCTGTTACTGAAAAAATCAGGCTGGTGTGATATTGATCACGTCAGACTTCACCTTCCTTCACAGATGAAATTAGATGTTATTGATTCTCAGAAGAAGATATAACGGCAGAAGAACAAAGGGAAGGGAAAAAAAGTTTTTTTCTTTTATTTTTATTTTTTTATTTTATGCATTTCAAATAAAGAAATTAAGGAAGTTTGATTTAAAAATACCTTGAACCATATGCATGATTTGTGAAAGTGTGAAAATGTGTGCAACTCCTCAGGCTTATAGAATGTGATACCAACGATGTGAAATAATAATAATAATAATAATAATAATTAATAAATAAATAATGGCTACACAATGGATGTGACAGACCGGAGGTGAGAAACCCCCCAAAATTAGAATAAATAGTTTTATCATGGACGTTCATTTACAAACTTTTGGGAACCGATCATGTAGATGTAGCCCAAAAAAAAAATAAAGTCAAGGCTCCACATATAGTCCTGTTGGAGCTTTCAAACACATCTCCTGGTCTTCATTCAGTGCATGCAGCTGGCTCAGGTTTTCGTCACCCTAACAGACTATTTGCACACCTAAAACTGAAAGTCACACATAGTAAGAAGTTGCAAAAACCTGACACATG
Source organism: Protonibea diacanthus (assembly GCA_028641955.1). Lineage (NCBI taxonomy): Eukaryota > Metazoa > Chordata > Actinopteri > Sciaenidae > Protonibea > Protonibea diacanthus. Next base: position 8,005,575 of record CM053998.1, read on the forward strand.
ACCTCGGCTCTGATATGAAAGGGAATAACATAACATAATAATTGTGAAAATCAGCCTGGTTCAATTAGCACTAATTACAATAATAACAGAAAGTTTTCAAAGGGAGCCATAATGCCCTCATTTATTAAGAAATAAAAGCATAAATGCGACCCGGATCCCATAGGCGCCTCCATCCTCCCCTCGGTGACTCTAGAATATCTAAAGTGTGAAGAGCATATGCTGACATTTGGCCGCTCTTCACTGCTGTGGCATATTTGCCGCTAGGGGGGCTTTTGGGGGGCGAGATGAGAGACTCCTTGACACAGTAGACCCGTTCCTGTGAGAGGAAGATGGATGACCTTTGGCTTTATTTATGTCGTCGCCACTCATGCAGGACCTTTTCATCAGATACGGTCATTGTAATCCCTCAGCCCCCATTCAATTTACAGAGGCACTCTGTCACTGCAGACCACTAAAGTCGACGAAATTAATGGATCAATAAGCCCTCTGAAAGCCTGGCGGGAGGGTCCAGATCCCCCCTGGTCGCTATCAAGTTACCAGTCATAATGAATGGGGTGTTGTTTATGTTGTAAAGTGCAGCGTCACTGAGTCCTTTGAACAAACCACCCTCTTAGACCAGCCTGTGTACACCACTGTTTGCAGAGCTGTGATGAGGAGACTTCAGAACGGAAATGTGGGGAAAATGGCACCACTTTGTAATAATGCAACTATTATTGAAGGTTCATGGGTTGTGATTGTCTTCGTTAATGGTTAATAAATCTTTACGCAACAGTTTTAAGCCAATGCAATAAGAACTTTGGTGTTTCGCGTTCATCCTCCTGCGTGACACTTGCTCTTGGTTCATCAGGAAGGATCCGTCCAGCGGTCTGTTTGACCGCTTACCTTCTGGAGAAGAGGCGTGAGTAACGTGGACCACAATCCATCTATTAGCAACAACAGCAGACGTGATGGACTATTGTAAAACCCTTTATTAACCATGAGTGGAATGGTTTATAACGGTTATTATCGCTGGTACATTTATTAGCATTAATAAACCCATTAGCTTCTCTTTACAGACCATTTGTAAAGTGGTAATAAGATTAAAGAAAACCGTAATCTTTATTGGCATGTTGGTGAAAGTCTCAAACAGAAACAGAATTCATTCATCATTATAAATCTAAAATAATTCAACTGCAACAAAAATGCTTAAAAAAAATCTGACAAACCTTTAAAAAACCCAAAGAAATATAAGTCATGAATGTTGCGCCTACTGTCTTCTGTTAACATGAACCTCTACTGACAATGAAAATAAGTAAAGTGCTGACTAGAAAAACAACTGTTTTGAGGTTTTTTCTCACATTGTGCCAGCAGTGTAACAAATACTTGTGGGCGTCGTCTAATGCGTGTCATGTTTTCCATCAATTAACTCACTTTCTGTCGTGTTTGTATCAGTGGAAACGCTTTTGGTTTGGAGAAGGTCGCTCTTTGTTCTGCGTCTTCTGCTCATTGTTTGCTGAAACCAGTCGAATTGTTTTGAGGCAAGAACACATTTGAAACACATTGAGTATCTCCGTAGGATACACATGACACAACCGAGCTGAGTTTTGTTTTGGTAGGAGAAAGAAATTACGGATAGAAATCAGACAGTTGGATCATATGAGACCTCAGTGGGTGTGATTCCAGCTTGTGCTGCATGCTGTTCATTGTCAGCAGGATGTTCTTTGTAAATTCAAACATGATTTTAGATTCTTTCATGGACATATTTTGCTGTGTCTATACATTAACTGTGTAATTAACCAACAAATTGTGACTACAAATTACTTTGCAGACTTAAGTTCAGTAGTCAAGTACTCATACAGTTGGGGTGCTGCTTCTAATCATCTTCAGTGCGGTTGTGTAATTTGAGTCTGATGGTGGTTGTAAATGTTCCGTTCAGTATAAAACTAAGGCAGATGAAAAGCTGCTTAAAGCTGAACTAATCAATGCTTTTATATGACAATGAGTCAAATGTGAAAGAAGTCACTTGTAATAAAACCACCGAGAATTATCATTCAGCTGTTTTAGCGTCTTTCAGCTCATTGTTTTGGTTTCACAGCCCACGACTTTACTGTTTTGGTTCAGTCTCACGAGTCTCGATAACTCTGCTACTCTCTACGCTACCAGCACTTACCTTCAGATAGACATAGCAACTAGCCAGTGAACATAGTGGAGCATTTAGCAACTGTTATTTCCCTCAGCGGTTGGTGGAGACCAAAAATAGAGCTAAAACTTGAATATTGGACTTAAATTCATCATTTGAATTCAACTCCAACAAATTTCTAAGCCGATAATATATCAATATTGTGTTTCTGTTTTATGTCAAAGTGGCCAAAAATAACTGTATAATGCAGCTAAAGTGACACCGGTGCTCTCAGAGAGGGGCTGCAATACTACATTTTTACTGACACAGGTGATTCACTGCGCTCAGTTTGATGATTCAGTATCAAATATTTGTTTGCTCATACATCTCTACAGCAGTTTTTACACACTGACAATATATTGGTGCTTAATACTGATGCACTGTCTCGTGTTTCTCGCCAACGCTCTACTGTTTGCTATCTAAAAACAAACAAACAGTTGTAGTGTTTTACCAGCAGTTGCAGCTCAGCTCTTATGCATCATGTTAGGAAAATTAAACTCAGTCCTCACAGCTAGTGGCTGCTCCAGATCCAGCCTACCTCGAGGCACTTCTAATGGTAATTGGTAGTAATTATAAATCCCATCTGAGAATGCACAAAGAAAGCTTGCGGCAAAAACAGGCCGCTTTTGGCGCCTCGCCGCAGAGTGCCAAGTAGTGTGAACATAGATTAACGGCTCCTTATCTGGGTTATTAAACAACTATTCAGACATTCGGGTCTAGTTACGAACAAGGCCAGCGGTGAACGATTTGATATGGAAATCTCAATCAAAGGCGGCACTCTGTGTTAAGGAGATGAAATGAGATATGACAACATGTCAACCTCCTTTGAGGCAAAGACAAGATGATCTTTTACACACACGCGCGCGTGCACGCACGTGGAGTTCACATAAGACCAAGTAGTACTAATATACAAACACAGATCTCCATGTAGTCTCTCCGTATCTTGGGCGTGATTTGAAATGACTTCACAGGGGCGTTCAAACGCGGCAGAAAAAACATGAAGCTGGAGCAGTCGGGTCACATCTCCGTATTTGCATGCTAATGGCATGAAAGAAACTCCCACCACAATCATTCAGTGGGACCACATTATCACTTGCAATTGGGGGATCAATCATTTCAAACAATAGCGCTCAGCATTCATACATTTAACCCAGAATGGGAACCATGTGCTGTGTGGGTTACTGATGGTCAAACTGGAGAAACGTGCTGACAGCTCTGGATGGCCTTGAGGAGCACATCAGCCCCGGAAAAAAAAAAAAAAACTCAGCCAAACTCGCAGCTCTATTTCTTTGTAGAAAAACAGTCTTTGTTGCCACTGTTGGCAGTAAGTCAATCGCATGTATTAAACTACCCCACGATGCTCGCCAGTCATCGATAGCCCTAAATGAGTGCATATGGAGTCTTGGCTTTGGGCGTCTTTTTGATCAGGTTGAGATTTTAATGGATTTTTCTTCGCCTCTGACAGATGAGGCTGTGTGTGTGTGTGTGTGTGTGTGTAGGGGGTGGGAGGAGGGTGGAGAGGGGTGGAGGAGAGGTGGGGGGGTTGCAGTTGCAGCCCGGCCCGGGGCAGACTGCAGGCAGCCGGTGGGGTCACTTGAACCTTGTGGTTGCAGAGCAGAGTGCTGAGACACAAAGAAGCCAACGCTGCGCTCACAAGTGTCCGACAGCGGGAGAGTCAGGAAGTCTGGCGACTGTAAACCCCACCCGACCCCCCCCCCCACCTCCCACCTCCACCCACACTCATCTCAGACACACTCCAAGACACGCCAAGCGGGCACTTCTGCGCATGAACCTGGACTACCACACTTGTGAGGACATTTGTATATATCGACTTGGGTTCATTCTCTGCAGACTTTCGCTAATTTTAACAAGAACTGCTCGACGTGTAACCACGACTTTAATGTACAGATTTTCTTTTTATATTAAAAGCACAATTTGTGATCTAAATGTAAACAAAGTGTCCAGTTACCACAAAAAACAGAATTCATTCAAGAAATCTGAATTATTAGGATTTATTATTAATTATTAGAATTACATAATTTAATGTTTGCAAACGCTAAATTAAAATACATTTCTGTTTTGAAATGAGAAAATATACAAAATGGTGTTTTCAAATCCAGAACTATTTAATTATTTACAGGGATGTTCTTTAAATGTATATAATTAAAAAGAAAAAAAAATACAGATCAAGCCTTTAATCCAAAAAAACAAATGTTATGGAACAAACTTGCAAAATAGAGTTTACAGTTTAGAAATTCAACCTTGATCCATCTTCAGGTCGGTGTAAGTTTGTGTGTAAAAAGTTTGTGGCTGACTGCAGAAATGCAACAGCAAAGATTACAGACAAAAAACTATTTACAGGCACATGGTTATGAGCGTTCTGCTAAAATAAACTGGCAACTAACTGAACTTTTGTTCGACAGAATTCATGCCGCATATATTGACAAAACCTGCATGCTCCATGAGATTTTATTTTGCCACTATATAAATACGAATACATCACAATTTACACTCATAACTTTATTTTTCGACTGGCTGATTATTCTTCACCGGTCTCTTTTTACATTTATTAAAAAATCATGTTCTCACTTATTCAGTGTACGCTGACTACAGTCTAACTGCTGTAATGCTGTAAATAGAAATGAATTAATGTAATGGGGTAATTGTTGTCCGAGTCGGATTATGACATTTTAAATACGCAACAGTCCAATTTCATCTGTGCAGCATTAAAGGCTTGGAGGGTCTGCGATAGTTTACAGTTGGCACCAGAATAGTGCTGCTAATAATTATGCTGATAATTAGATATTTATGAATTTACAAAGTTGCACTCAGTTCAATGAAAGTGAGTTTGAAGTATTTTGTTGAAGTATAAAATACATTAAACAGAGAAGGATTCAGTTTGAAGTGTTTCTGTTTATCCATGTTTACTCATACATAGATTTTCAAAGACTTCTAATCTTTTTAAACAATAGAGGACATTTTTAATTATTTAAAAAATGTATCAGTGGCATATAAATGTGTGGTTGTTTATTTTATTACTTTCCTCTCTGCATTTTAGTCATAAAAATTGTCTTTTCAACTGGACCTCAGAGCAACAACTCACTCCCTTCATCGCCGTCCTTTGTGGGAATAATGAGATACAGTACAACTCAACGTGCACAGCAAAGGTAGACAGGAATTTAGCAGAGAAAACAACAGATTTGCAGGCAGACTAAGTGGTTGAGTGAACAGGTTAACAGTGACGGGGCCTTGAATGGCTGTGACAGGGAGAAAGCAGTGAGAGGCTCCAGCACTGAAGGGGGAAGTGACCCAGAAACGGTGTGTAAGTGCAGCTTGCTGGGCCCTTTAGGAAAAATCTCTCCAGAAGCACTGATGCAAGTCCACCTAAACACACATTTCTCTTATTTCTCTCGCTCTCTCTGCAGAGATGCGTTACTCAGCGACACACTCATGCACGCTCATGCGCTCTAACGGGAAAGAAAAACAGATAGAGGGGGAACTTCTGACTATGTTCATCACATTTTCAGTACAAGGGTGGACTTTTTATTTACAATTTAAAACGTGCTTTACTGACATATGTATGTGTCACAGTGTAATGACTTTTCTGTAACTTATTTTTGGCCTCATTTAAGGTGCTTTTAGCAGAGAGTCTTGTCTCAGGTTTGCTTGTGAGGTGTGAAAATGTACAGCATCGTGCAAAGCCACACAAAGCTGATGGTGCAGAAAATGCTCAGCGTGTATTTATGCAGTAACATCCTTGTTTGAAACAAGTAACTAAATAAACTCTTTGTGAATTTCCACAGTGTAAAAGGCCCCCAAATGTCATTTTTTAAAATTATAAAATACTTTTTGTACCTTGTGTTAAATTGGATATTTACAAGCTGCCAGTCTTGTCTCTGAGAACTAAACATGCATATCTGCAGAAACACTTTTTACACTTCTTTATTTTATGTCATGATCTTTTATAATAATTTCTCCACTACGAGGCAGTAAAGTTCAGATGTTGAACATTTACTGTTTTATTTCATATTGTTGTCTGTATGTTTAAATATACACTTAAAAACAGTAACTCTCGATGTGAGAGGAACATTTGTTTCTCTGCCCGTGTTTTCTTTAAAGAATAACATTAACAGACAGGTTTTCTTATGTGTCCTAATTAAAACTACAGTTCACTGAGAATATTTTGAATGTTGAACTTAAATCAAGCTGTTTGCCATTATAATAATAAATTATAGTACGCGTGGATTTTGTATTTTTGTATAAAGTCATACCTCTGACTGCAGAAATCCTTACAAATATCCAAACTGTATTTACTGTATGTTTATTATTTATTTATTTTTAATTATTTAAGACAAGTTTGGCTCCATTGTTTACATTTTTTATTAATGTTAACCTCAGTCTCTAGCATCTCAAAAGTCAACAATAATTAGTAATCCTAATGAAATTAATTTCAGAATGTTTTCTGACACTCACTGAATAAATCTGCACAAAGTTACATATGAAGCCGAGTGTCAGCCCTTTGACAGATGGAGCAGGAAAAGCCCGAGAGTATTTATTCACAGACTTAAAGGTCTGAACGCAGCTTGAGGAGACAAATGATCCACAAACCTTTGAGTTTGTTTGAGTCTGCAAACATCTGATGTTTAAACACTTTTCAGACAGGCAGCAAAGTTTCTGTTCGGTTTGTAGAAGAGTGAAAATGAAACATTTTAAAGAAACTGAGGAACTCTGAATTTAGAGAAGATATCAGAAACTTCTTAAGAGTTCTCTGTGAAGTTGGTAGCAACTACTATTACTAATAATGATAATACTATAGTAACATGGAGTTTGTTTTGCTCCATCTTACCTAATTTACTACTATCTGAACAACATATCTGAAGTTTTTGTTATGATGGAAGAATTTTCTACACTTTCTAAAATAACACAAACCTTTAATTTTTTTTATGTGGGACCAAATGCACAATAAAAAAAAACAAGAAAAATAAAATATAAATACAGTGAAACACAATGATCAAATTTAGCCTGAGCGCCTTTCGTCTGAACATAATTCGAGCCAAAGACTTTTGGTAAAATTGCAAATATTACACTTTTTATTGCAAAATTCGTCATAGTCATGATATACTAACTGCATTCACAGTTTCAGAGGCTGTCATATGAAAGGTCAAGTGGAAACAAACGCTAAGTGTTTAAATAATAATAATAATAATAACAATAATAATAATAATAATGCTGTATAAATACAAATGAAGTGTTGCTCCACAGAAACAAGAGACATCGCAGGGTTACAAGTTGATGCAGCATCACTCAGAGGAAACACATGAATGTACATTCATTCAGACATTGCTGAACTTTAATAATGCATGCACATTGTTCTGACTATAAACTTTCTATTCAGTATCAGCATTATAAAACTAATAATAATAATAATAATAATAATAATAATAATAATAATAATAAAAGTTATTATAAAAACAATTTGGAGAAGGACAGAAAGTGTCACATGCATGTCTTGGATTAGTTGATATGTTGACATCAAAGTTGAATTTTTTTCTAAAGTAAAAAAAAAAAAAAAAAGGTGACAGGCCTGTGAAGCTGCCTGCATGTCCGACTGTCCACACACACACACACACACACACACACACGCACGCACTGTCATCCCAAACAGAGGAACTCATCCGTCTGCGTCAAACAGGCCAAAATATTTGCTAGTGTTGGAGAAGTAGATGTAAGGCGTAGCGTTCGCAGTCGGGTACACCACGGGGAAAGGCATGGGTAACAAACATCCACCCAGCAGGCTGCTGTCTTTGTAAAAAGTCGGTAATTGCACGTTTTTGCCCGCCTCGGAGAGCTGCTCCGCGGCCAGCGGCCCCTCCATGTCCGTGGATAACTGTCTCTTCAGCTTGTTGCGGCGGTTCTGAAACCAGATTTTCACCTGAGTCTCGGTGAGCTGCAGGGAGCTGGCGAGGCACGCTCTCTCCGAGCTGCTCAGGTACCGCTTCATGTCAAAAGTTGCCTCCAGCTGAAATATCTGTCTCTTGGAGAAGATGGTGCGCGTTTTCTTCTTCACCATGGCTTTAGTGTCCACGGTGGTCTGCTGCTGCTGCTGTTGTTGTTGATGCTGCTGCTGCTGCAGCTGTTGCTCGGACTCGTCCTCGGCGGTGTGCGTACTTTGCGCCCCGGGACAAGAGCCTGCGGTCAGCGGCGGGGTGTTCTCCCCGTGGTCCGTGCGATGGATTCTGGGCTTCGTTTGCGCTGTGAATGAAGCGACAAAACGAGCTTTGATGCAGCTGCAAAAGGCAAACTAACACACTTTTTTTTCCTGCGTGCGAACACATGCTGAAAAGCTGCATTATTGTGGCAACCTGATTAATAAATAGACATTTAATCCGTAAACAGACTGAATCTTTACGCACAATTCAGCCTCTAAACTGAATCTATTCCTCCTAAAATGTATGAATCCTTAATAAAGTACTTCATAGAGACACGTCTTTAGTCTCTTTACTGGTTCATCTGTATTTTTTATTAAGTTCCCAGTTACCTGTCTCGTCTGATCCGCTGCAGTGTCTCCTCCGGACGCCCCACACCTCATCACACCGCGCTTGAAAATCCCTCTTACACCCCGCGTCCCTCTGCTCCTTCGACCCGTCCAAATCTCCGCCGTCCCGCTGCTTCAGGTTGAGGATGTTGTCTATGGTGAACGTCAAAGAAGCGCTCCGACTCGGGGCGTCCTCTTTGCTCATGTTCCCCGGCATTTCATCTGCTCCACCGCGAAACCCGAAACACCGACGCGCCTCCGGACGCATCCGAGCACCATTGCTCCTCGGCTGCTACTAGCGCGCAGAGGAGCCGGCGCGACGTTCTTCAACGACCCGGAAGACTGCGGTTTAGCAGCTTTTGATTGGTGAGGTTGTGGGGCAGATGAGGGCGGGATGCAGATTTACGTCTGGCTGCCATATTGTAGCTTTAAACACTTTCTTTTTTTTTCTCTCTGTCATCGAAATTAATGCCTGCTCACTCGGTGCGAGTTCCTTTCAACTTTCTTGAACTTTTAGCAACACTGTGGAGTTGCTTCATATCCAAACTGGCTGATATATTGCTGATTTTTATGCCACAATGACTGGACTAACTACTGAGGTCATGGGAATTATGACTTAAATAATGCTTAAAACCATTGTTTGACTTTCTCCACAGCACATGCACCCTATAAACTTTAATTTATCTTTAACCCAACGTCTGAATTTATCCTCAAACCTCAAGTCACAGATTTACTCCATGCACTTACAAGCTAAATTTCCTGCAAATGCAGTAAACCCCAAAGTTGACTCACAAGTGAGGCGACACCACAAAACAATGTGTGCTTATATTTTATTCACACGTGAACATATCGGTGTACAAAAGTATTAAAGTCCTCTTAAATAAAAAAAAGAAATATGCCAGAGAATATAGCCGATAACCTCGCAGCCAATCAAAGCAGTCACACATATACATTTTCTAGACTTGACCCTGGATATGTTGCATTGTTTACCACATGTATGGGCTCAAATGAGGGTCAAAAAGATTCAGAGGGTTGTGAAATATTGTTTGGCCTGTTAGAAAGGATGTTTAACGCGTTGTGTTGCCGAGATTACGCTTACCCTAACCACCACATTTTAAAGAAATAGAGCTGGCAGAGTTCATAGTTGTGACTTGGGTGTGCGGTTCGTCTGTAACGTTGCGCATTGTGGGAACTCTCCGGGTTTCACAGTTTGAATCTGTTCACAAACATCTGTTTTCTCTGTGTCGAGCTCACATTCTCTCACAGAGTTGTTTTCGCAGCTTTACAAAGGCTTTGTTTCACAGGCTCCAAATCTTATGCACCCTTGTTTGATCCCATATGTGCCGAGCATCCATACCCTTGTGAGTTGGCGCGAGTTGTCCTCCACGATGGCCCGAGGACGGGGTTGATTGTGGGCAGCTTAAAAGAGCCGAAAACATCCTTAAGTCACGACAGCTAGTGCTTCATGTTGAAATGTCTTGTTTACGGGATTTTAAAAGCAGCCATTCAAGGATCACGGTGACCTACAACATGAGTGATCCACCTTTAATCAGTTGCTTCTAAAAGAACCAGTTAAACACAGGAAGAATCGACTTTATTACGATCTGACTTTACAGGATCTTTAACTGAAATAAATGAATATTACTGCAGCATCTTTATTTGATTAACTGGCGTCAAAACAGTCACAAGTGCACGGCCCTTGAAGTCACACCAGTCCGGCCATCTGTGGCGTTATGAACGACACCGGATGGGTGTAGTGGGAAGTCAATGGGTAGCTGATAGAACTGGAGAAGCCGACCACCGGTGGCGTCACCGGAGGCAGGCTGGTCAGCGTCACCGGCGTGGTGACGCTTTCGTGATACAGCACGGGAACCCTGACGACCCTCTGGGCGGCGTAGCCGACGGCGGCGCTGTTGGCCTCCATGTCGGCCGCGATCTGCCTCTTCCATTTGTTCCTGCGGTTCTGGAACCAGATCTTCACCTGGGTCTCGGTGAGTTGCAGCGAGGCGGCGAGCCCGGCTCGCTCCGAGCTGCTCAGGTAGCGCTTCAGGTCGAAGGTGGACTCGAGCTGGAACACTTGGCTCCGGCTGAACACAGTACGGGTCTTCTTCTTTCGCGCCATTTTGATGTCACCTGAGAGGAAGACGCAGGAAGATTTTACAAATTCTCACTGAAACAGGATAGCTTTAATGGGAGATAGATGATAAAATCTTATCGCAACAATATTGTGATTAAAGTTTTTAACTGGAAAGTCAACTGAGAAATGATTTATTAGTAAAATAAGTAGATGGTATCGTCTGACTTTGGCCAATCCGGGGAACTCGATTCCTGAAAAATCAAGGAATGGTCCAATCAAAATTATTATCATCTTATGATAGATCATCATATTTTCCAACCCCGTTAAACAACATAAAGTTTGTCAAATGATTATAGATAGATATCCATGCACTCAATTTTTTTATTGGTCTACACAACAAAACAACAAAAAGGCACTATTCGCCCTCCGTATGTACGTGCTTAACTGTAATATTAAATGTAGATAATGTTGGTTGATGCTCCTATAGCTGAATGGGAACTTTGCAAAATAATATAACATTAAACCACATAATATTTCATTAGTTAATTTTGTGTTCTTACTTAGGAACTCTTAGCTACACCTGTGAAACTTAATATCTAACTCACATATGCTCTCTGTCAAGAAACATGTTCATGAATCAAAGTAACCGAACCAAAAAAGTTCTAAACAAACAGCCACATTTGACATTCAGCATGAGGCCGAGGAAACCTTTCAGCGCCGGAAAGCGCATGCGTGCTGACGCATGCCCCTCTCGCGCAGGCCACAGACCGCAGTGTGTGAACGCGCTCTGACTTTGACCTCACCTGTATCGCAGCTGTCTTCCCGGGAGAAGCAGGAGGAGCGCGCGTCGTCCTCCTCCCTGTCATCCGTCAAACTATCCTCCCCCCTCTCCTCCGGCTCCTCGCTCTCCTCCGCCCGCCCTCTTATTAAAGTTGGAGAATCTCGGTCGCTCGTCTGTTCGGGGTCTGTGTGTTCATCCTTGTGCGGAGGACCTACGGAGGGGAAAAAAATGAATAAATCCTGCACGTGGTTCAGACACAATATCGCTCACAATATTTGACATTTTTCACCTGTTCTTTAAGATTACAGAGAAGCATCGGGTCTGTTTGAAGCATCACAGTGTGGTGTGGATGCCAAACACTGATCCTCTCACTAGGCTGACATTTGTTTTGTTTTACGCACGGAAGAATGTGCAGCAGCCCATAAGGTGCCATTTCCACTTTTACGCACGGGTTGAGGTTTTAATTGTCCGAGTGTGACGTTTGTTATCACAGTTTATTGGTTTGTACATTTGGCACAATTATTCTAAATCGTGACTCAGCCCAATAATTCATTGGGGTTCACTTTATTGACAGACTGGGACAGTCACTCACTTCTCGCGGTGTGGCACGCTGTGTTTGGTGATGTCCCGCTCCAGGTCAGCACTTCTCTGTCCTCCACGCGTTTTGTTTCTAGTCCCGGACGGACCACCGGCCTGTGGACGGTAACTCTGATGCTCGGGCTCTCCACCCGCTCCTCGGCGGAAGCCCCTCTGTTTGTAGTCCCCAGTAAATTCTCAATATAAAAAGACGAACCTCTCGACTGTGGCTTCGATCTCTGCGCTTTGTTGTCGAGCATTTTGACTTTTTACTGTCCTTCCTCACGGTCGATTTTCACTTTTTTTTTTACGTAAAAGAAAATCCCAGAATTGGATTTTTAAAAAATCATTCCCGGGAATGTGTCTTGTTTCCAGCCAGGAGTGTCTCCTGCTCCGCGCAAACCATCCCGGCGCAACCCACGAGAGCAAAGAGAGCTCAAGCCTCAGCTGTAAGAGATCCAGACAGAAATTTCGCGTTGAAGAGACGAAGAATTACTCCAGAAAAAAAAGAAATCTCTAGACCGTCTCGCTCTTCGGAGCCTCTCTTGTAGGCTGTGTGATCGTCTGCCTTGAGGGAGCGTAGAAATGCTGTATTTAGGTCAACTAGGGAGCAAACCAGAGCAGAGACACAGTGTTGTCCTCAGGGCTGGAGATGGAGAGAGCTTCATGGAGAATGGCACAGTACCGCCTATTGGTTACATCTGTCCATGCACAATTTATATTTACTATGCACGCTGTAAACACATTTTAAAAGCCTGGACAATAATTCAGATCATAAATAATCAATGTGCACATATGTCTTACGCTTAATTTCATAATCTTTCTTTGTGCTTTGACAAGGTTTTTTTTCGATCATACTGGAAACATATCGAGGTGAGAAAAACAAAAACACGTCAATAGTTTATTTTCGGTTGACAATCAAGCATGAAAATGATGTAAAGGATCCTGAACATATATTTTAAAAAGAACAAAAGCATGAAAATTGGTTTGTGCTACAGATATTCCTATTGTTTAACCTACATTGTTATTATTATTACAAAAGACTCATAGCTGAACATTACTAATAGTGTAAAAGAAGAAAATTAACAATGATTCCTGGATATTTGTAATCTAAAATAAAGTAACTGCGCATGATGAGGACCAGTCGTATTTTAACCCTTTACAGCTGTTTATTTAAAAGCTGTCATATCCACTATATAAAGCTGTTTTTCTCATTGATTTTTACAACATTTTTAATTTTAAAATTAGTAAAAAACCTGTGTAAAAGTCTGTGGTGTGGTCTAATATCTGCATATTTTCTTGTTTTTATTAGCATTATAAATCACATTGTTTAAAAAAAATCCTACAAATACAAATTCATTTGTTTCTGCTTTTTTTTTTTTTTTTTTTTAAATGTTTATTTTTTGCTCAAGTGAAATAAATATATCAGTCGAGTTAACATATTCAACCATGATTGGCTCCAAGCTAGCCGTGATGTCACAAATTTCGCTTGTGTGTACAGGTCTGCATCAGAGGAGCTTTCCCTCATCAGCAGATATAAATGTGAAAACTTCATCAGGTGTCAAACTCAGTCTGCACAGCGAAGTTCAAACATCCCAACAAGTGAAACACATTTTCACATTTTTGTGTGAAGGGGGACCTTTAAAGTTTAAAGTTCATCACTCGCACACAGGCGCTAAAACAACTAAATACGCATTGTAGTTTCAAAAAATAAATGACAGGCATCAATAATTTTAGCATCATCTTGCTTCTGGAGGTGGGAACATGTTATTCCTTCCTTTTTAGCAGGCTTAAAGGACCAATCTGTGAAGTGTAACCCCACCACAGGCTTCAAAACACTGATTAACAGGCTGAGATGGAGGCGTTTCACCAGGGTTAAAAAACCTCTCCAAAGCCTAACATGAACACTCAAGTGTAGCTTAATGAAGACGATAAACAAATGTATTATTTTTTTAAGAGCCCCCAGCCTAACTGTCCGTAGATGGACTGACTGTGTGTCCCAGCTTAACATGAGTTAATTAATGCTGAAGGTGGAAATGTTTAGTCAGCCTCTAAGCTGCGAATAGGGGAGTAAAACAGCACTGCGTTTGGAGTTGTAATAGGATTGAAACACTGTGAAAAGCTTGCTTTCATCTGTAAGTAGCCTTGAACAAATCCTCAGAACATTCCAGGCTGCAGATTTCCAGGCTGCATGTTGATCAAACCTCATTGAATCCAAATCTTTATTTTCATTTAACGTGTTTTTCGAAGAAAACGGCACACAAAAAAAAAAAAAACTGCCTGAAACCATCCAAGAATCCTGACAGAGGAAGCCTGTCGGTGTATGAAATCCCTGCACAGTTGGGCAGCCATCAGTGAAGAGAGGGCCGAGAACAACAAAACGTTTGTTTTCTCACGAGAATTGCTCACAATTGTTCCCATTGTGCCTCTGAATTGACTTTATTAAAGCCTCTTTGCCAGTAATAGCCTATCAACCTAATACTCTGGATTGTGGTTGGGGTGTAACACCTCCACAGACATCTTTACATAAATTCACAAATCGGAAGAGAGCCGAACAATTTAAGACACGCATATTTGTATATTTGTTATTCTCTCAGCCTGCTGCACATGCAGTATGGCTCTAACTAGTATTTGTAATTCATGAGAAGGGTCACAGATTATTATATTGTGGAAATTTTAAGTGGCTTAAACTGTTAATTTGATCCTGATCCGGTGTTTGTTCTCACTGTTTTTTGGTTCTAAGTTGAAAGAAGAATTTGGCCTAAATAAAAACACTACAGCAGTTTGAATATATAAATACATACCCAGGAATTCTTTAGTTATATACATTTTACACACTTTTCAATTATAGAAAGGTTGAAGATAGTGGGCCTTTAAAACTTGGCTTCAAATGTGAAAATCTCTCAGTAATATTAGATATCTATAAGCAAATGAATTCAATTTTAAAAACACATCTTTAGATGTTATTTATTAGGGAGTTAATAATTAAAATATCAGCTGGTCTCCTCCATCAGGACAGCATGGGTGTGTTTCTTTAACAGATTTGATTGACGGTGACGAAACAACCAATCAGCCGTCATCAGAGTCCCTCCTTCAAACGTTGTCGCACCCTGATTGGTGCATGGGGATGCGTGACATCGCTTTCTTTTCTCTTCCAGATGAAGTCCAGCCCACTTCAAACCAGTGAGAAAAGCAGACAGAAAAATAAATAAATATAGAAGTGCATGAATTGATGAAATAAGCAAAACTTTTCTGACTTTAGCATGAAATGATCTGTTCATGCCGTCACTTTGCTGATAAAGAAAATAAGTTTGGAGGGCCCTTTAAGATGGAGCTGCTTCTATTTGCAAACAGTTGTCACAGGTTGTCTGTGAGCAGATGGTTAATATTTAAAAAGAAAATCAGTAATGTGGAGAAAACTAAATGGACTTCTGTGCACACGTAGAAAAAATACAAGTATTTTTATTTCCTGTTTTCACATGACTCCCCATGATCTCTCCTCAGAGGGGTCCTGACTCCGTAAGATTCTCCATATGTGATTTCCAGCCTTTCTATTTGAATGCTGGTTGGAAATAATCTTAAAATGATTTGATATCTGGCTGTTTAATTAGTTTTTGATGAAGTACAGTATTGTTTTTGCAGCTCTGGGTCTTGTGCATTGTCATTTGTCTGCACGGTAATTTCACTGTGGTCTTTCTAACTGGCTTTAGTGGAAGTATATGAAGTGGGGGCATATTGTGTCATTACATACTCATTGGTCAGCGGTTCACAGCAGAGAAAAACATTTCATCAGAGGCAGCAGCTTGAAATTACCTCACATCCGATTACTCTGGAACTGTTCTGCAGGCTCTGAAAAATGGTGGAGGGCCTCATTTTACAGATGATCGCACGAGTTGGTCGAAGAACTCAAACAAGGTGTCTTTTTAAAAAAAAAAAAAAGTTCAGAAATGTTTGTTTCTGCTGTTGTTTTTTCCACCCAACAATAATTCAGACGGACATGTTTTTGTGTGGGTCTGAACCAAGCTAGAAAATGAACTCAAGCCACAATAACCTAACACTTCCTTTCCTGTCTGGCCTCATCGTGAAGCGTTGCAGAGAGGCATGTTCAAGATCTCTTAATTAATGATGGCACTGTAGCTTTACAAGGTAGATATGATGCAATGAGGAGCTTAACCTCTATGTTTCCTGCTGCATGAACAACGATAAGAACTCCTTTTCTCATATTTGTTATGTCGAAATAGACAAAAAAACCAAACAAATTCATTTTAATTAAAAAGAAAATGATACATTTTTACCTGATGTGGTAAACAATGATCTGATTTTCACTCACATGCAGAGGTGGAAGAAGAAAGTAGATCCTTTACTTGAGTGAAAGTAGAAATAATGTAAAATTCCTCAATTTATAATTTTACTTCTTCTTTTTTTTTTTTTTTTTTACAGAACATTTTGCAAAATTCACTTAAAGTGTTAAAAATAAATAAAAGTGAATATATTATTATATATTAAAGGATTATATTCATGTAAGCAGCATTTTCACAATTATATACTTTATTTAACAAAAAGTACATTATATTAGCTAAACATTTGCTTTATATGTAAAATCTTACTGTGCAAAACTATAAAAGTGCAACATTTCCCTCTGAAATATACAAGTGAAAGTTTAAAGTAGAATAAAATGTAAAAAGTACTCATGTAAAATACCTCAAAGTACACTAGTAAAGTGCTTATTTTTTCCCCACCACTGTCTATTTAACTCTTTCTTACACTTTGAACAAGATGATATTAATGAAGCATTAGCATTTAAAAATCATCATGTGTAGAACATATACAATCTCCTCATTGTCTTCTGATTACTTTGATTTCCAGCTCATCCGTAACAAAAACCACCATGGATCAAATCCAGTGTCACGATTCTTCCTGCAGTATCTGAATCTCTGTATTAATGATAGTCTGCTGGGGAAGCCTTCACATCATTACCGGCTCCATAATGGGTGATGCAAGCTCTTGAAGTTAAAGCCATGCCCTATAATGCAATAGTGTACATGAGGTCAGTAAGGTCTAGACATCTTAGGTCGGCCTGAACAGAGGCGGTCAACCAGAAGGCCCCTTTATGCCACATCGAGTGTGGAGCTATTGACGATGGCTCCTGCAACTCCTGCTCGCCATCTTTGTTGTTGTTTTTTTTTATATTTCAGCAGCAATCCCCTTCTTGATTTCCCTCATTCATAAACGCTGGATTTATTCCCATCGGATGGGATTTTATTAAACATGCTGTTTCCCCGGCAGTTCGTGTCAAATGGGTCACTGCTGGGGCCCCCGCGTGAAAACAGACCTCCGGGCTCCTGCTGTCACTTATCAGAAATGCTTCTTAATCTGCGTTTTCTACCTGCTCAGAGACTCCGAAAAGAACACTCCAGATTACAAGCATCCAAACTGACACATACTTCTCCTGCTTAATCCCTATTAGCTCTCACTTTACTGCACCCAGAGCCCAAATTCATTGGGACAAACCAAAAGGCATTCTGGGAGCTGTTTGGTTTATTGCAAAACGCCTCTGCAGCCTCGCACAAAAGCCCGTTGACAAAAAAATAACCTTGTTTTTTTTTTGTTTTTTGAGTTTGGATTTTATCTCTCAAGCCTCCCAAAGAAAACACATTTGAGTCGTTGCTGGAACAAACTATTAATGCCCGTTTGTTTAACCCCTGAACGGCAAATTAACCCCTGTTAGAGCCACCTTGTCGGTTCAGCACAAAGGAGTGAAAGGCTTGATATTTTAACCACATTATGGCCTCATGCTGCACATCCCCACCCCTTTCTTTTATGTAGAGCGAATAATTCTCCTTTAAAAAGCTGGAAACCTTCAGAAAAATACTCATTCTAACACATTTTAAAAGGTTTTGGAGCATTTTAATGCACATTTTAGTGGCTCAATCCTCAGAAAAAGCACATTTCTAGAACACCTCAGGATTCACTGGCTCCTTCCCCATGCACGTTAAAGTGATCAAGGTTAATCACATGAGATAAGTGCAGCCGCCAGCAGGTACAGTGCACCTCCACAGGAAACATGTTTTATCCCTCTGGGTGTGTGGGGTGGGAACGAAAGAGCACTTCTGATGGATTACAGGCCCAGTGCAAATACCAAGGCTTATGGGACATCAGATCAATGAGAAAACATCAGCCCTCCCTCTAATGCCACTAATGTCTTCAGCTATACCAGGAACCGGGGTCAAGTGTCGACATGTAGCACCTGATTCTCGGCATGATTTCAACTGAGTCATATTTAAATGAAAACCTGATAAACGTTGAGCCTTTTTCTGTTTTCTTTCTCCTAAACGGTGAAACTGTTCGCACTCTATCTGACCCCCGGGCGTCTTGGCTCAGATTTTTTTTCTTTTTGTTTTAAAAATGCAAACTCAAATAGAAAAATATAATCAGAGTTATGGAGCTGAAGACCCTCAAATAGAGGAATCGCGTGAGAAAGAAGCGGTGCAACACTCAAGGTTGGAGCTGACTGTGGAGAGTGCACTGGCCCCCGAGGTCAAAGCACTTCTGTCATATTAGCTTATACACAGGGTCCATATTTTTCAATAAATCATGCCCCTGAAGGATAGCAGGGAGTACAGGGGCTATTAGAGCAGCCCTGCCTGTGCTTCCTCCTCTTACTGCTACTGCTGTATAATGAGGAAAGTTACTCTGATCATGTTCAAAATGAGCTTATAACTGTTAATTAAACTGTATTTAAAGGGCCAAACCGTGTAGTGTATGTTTGTGTGTTTTCATATCAAGGCCTCCGGGACACGCAGAGGTTTTAGATCCTCTCCTATTGGTCCGCTTCTTCCTCTTTCACTCAAATTGGGGTCGATCTATGTTAAGTCTCCGCGGAGTCTGAGGAACCATCTGATATGATTAAACATAAATGCAAAGGGGCAGGGCAAGAAAAAACCAGGAGCGGCCGCTAAGATGAAAGAGTCCACTTTAATGTTTGCCTGCGGGACAGATTTCCACACGAAGTCTTGTTTTCCCTCCTCTTGTCACGCAAAGTCCTCCGCGTGTACTTAGTGCTGCTGCTGCTGCCGCGGGAGTCCAACCCGCAACCCCGGACTCTGATCTGACAAAGTGACAGGGATTTATTTTTAATGGCTGTGGTCAGTAAACACATCTTCTTCTTCTTCTTCTTCTTCTTCTTCTTTTTTTTTTTTTTTTTTTAATTTTTAATTGGTACACACTCACAGTCACGTTAAAGGCCTCATCTGAAACTCCGAGTGTGAAAAGGCTGAAAGTGACAGATTTAAAGGTGATTAAATATTTGTAGAGAAGGATGATTCATGATATAGATATGTGCAGTTATTTTTAACAAATTAAATTAATTAGCTTTTGTGGAGAGAAAGCTGATTCTCAGCCTGTTTTTATTTATTTATTTATTTTAAAAAGACCAAAACTGTTGCAGCTGCTTTGTCGATGAACACTGACATTAAAAACACTGAGTCAACTGAGAAAATATGGATTAAAAAATACATAAATAAAAATATTAGGCTAGCAGTCTTTACAATATAATTTTATTTAAATTAAAAATAACTTTTTAGGGATAGAGCTCATAATTCAACATAAACTGATCTTGAACTGGTGGCGGAGGAACTACTTTTTGTATCTTCTATAAGTAAAAGTACAGACGGCATTAACAGCATGCAGGCTACTTAAAGTATTAATGTAACGTACTCGTTTACCCTTCAGAGAGTTTGGATATTATTCTGATGCTTTCACACGTGTATGTAGTATTTTAATGTTGCAGGAGGTGAAGCACTTTTTACTTTAGATGCTGTTTAATCTGCAGCACAGCATCATATTTTCTACATGTAGACTTTTGTTTGTAACATGAAATTCAAATAATCAGGTAAAGTGAAAAACCTCAGCATTCACTCACAGTCTCTTTGACAAACTTTTCTTCTGCGGCCGTTCAAACTAAAAGTGACGCTGACCTGACGTTTGATTACAGCAAACACTGAGAGTCAGCGCTTTCCATAAATGTTGATGAACTTCTTCACGCTGCGTTTCCGCTCGGCTCTGATTGGCTGAGCTGGAAAACTTTAAACCGATGATTGTCATTATTTCGACACTTTTCCACATGAAATAGCTTTTATTTATTTATTATTTGTGATGAAACACGTCCTGCACGTTACTATTCAGAAACAAACACTGTTAATTAATGTATTAATTAATTAACAGACCCGGTCAGCTGAAGGGGAGACACAGTGTGTGAAACGACTTCATAGACATCAGCATCAATCAGAGTTTTAACTGTTAAACAGCAAGAAGAAATATTATTTTAAACAAACGTGTTTTTGCAGACTGTTCAGTACACACTTATAAATAAAGTTGTTTTTCTGGGTGATGCCAGAGGGGAACTTTTTATTATCTGTTGGTCCTTCAAAGAAATATTTATTATGAAGTTCTTTGGATGGGATTTGTCCCTGAGTTCAGTGAAAGTGCAATATTTAATAATTGAAGTAAAATGTTTCATTTTAAATGCAACATTGTGTATGTATAAATAAATAAATAATAATAATTCAGTAAAGTTGTTTATTATTTTTTATCAGTTATTACCACAACCAATCACTTACTAGAAAAGTTTATTTATTTATTTTTTTAATCAAATCCAGGTCAGGTTGCTGCAAAAAGTGACTTAAAGGAGCAGTCATCAGAATTCCCAAAGATAATATAACATAAAAAAAAAAGTTCCTTAAAGCACCAAAAGTGCTGCAGTTGTTACTTACAGTACTCTTTTAAGCACAAATAAAGTTTTTAAGGATAGAAATCTTCTCCAGAGCACTACACATTTTTTTTTAGAGTGTCTTAATTATCAAGTTGGAGATCACATGAATGAAAAAAACAGGCTGATAATGAATAATTCAGAGATTTATCGAGGTTATGTGTAAAACTTTGAAGTCTGTGGTTGAACTTTTGAGGCCTGCTTGTGTAAAGTCAGTCACACCACCTTCTGTGGTTCATCAACATCTGAGTTAGATTCCTGTAGAAACGCTCACCCTCCCTGACACCCAATATAATTCTATCAAATCCTGTGAATTAATAAATCATATCTAACTATTAGCAGAGGAGTGATGTGACACACTTACAGTAAACAGACTGAAGTTGTAAAGTTCATCACATTTAAAGCATTCGAGTCTGCCCATGTGTTTCTTATTAAAACAAAACAAACCAACAAATAGATTTTACATTTTCTTGAGATGTCCAACACTTACCTTTTAAGTTTAAAAGCCTCACCGCTGCTGCAGCATGTGTGCTAATAATTTGGATGATTAAAAAAGAAAAAAGAGAGAGATGTTGAAAGAAACGAGCTAATTTGAAGTTGTTTCAGAGGGAGTCAGTGAAGGAGGTCACTATAGTGCCTGAAGCTGTTTTCAAGGCTGGGAGGCCTAAAACTCATCTTATTGTAATCTGTTTGAGTTCAGTGTGTGGAAAAAAAGGAGAAGAAGGCACTTTCATCTGCTGCCTGTTTTCGTGATTAATGTTATTCTGGTTTGTGTCACTTGCTGCGATGAAGACAAACAGAAAAAACCCTGACGGAGAAAAGATGTCACAGTTTTAGCTTTGAGTGGTTTGAAAGTTCAGTTTGATTCTTTTCTCTTTTTTTACGAGCCAAACCATCAAGAATACAGCTGAAAATCATTAACACAAATAAAAACTGTGTCAAAGGGGGCGCACAGACACCATGTGCAAACTTCTAAAATGAAAATATGCTCAGAAAACAAAGCTCAGTGATTGTTTGGTGCAGTGTCAGCCAGCCGAGGGCAGCAAAGCTCAGTTTCTGTGAATCAATAAGCAGATTACTGGAAAATTGTAGCACAGAGCTGCTGTATAATAATAAATACATAATATGTATCTCTTTAGTTCATTTTTTCTTGGTGGCATCTATTGTGAAGATTCAAGTGAAATGACAGAATAAGTCTTTTGTATTCATAATTTCGTCCCCTGTGAGGAACATACTAACAATATAGTCCTTTTTTGAGTTACCACACATTTGAAATAAGTTTTAAATGTGTCCTAAGATTAAATATGAAAGAGAAACTCATCACATTTACATCCCTGACTCCTGGATAATGTGCTGATTTCATGTTTGTATCACCATCCTTCAGTCACTAGATGGCAGCGTTACACTTTTAGCCCATCACAGTTCTTAATATCTCAACTACTGCTTCTGTTTGATTTAGTTCATATTACTGAAACTGGAAATGCTGTAAATAGGCTGACATTTTAGAGCACAACAATATAATATAAACTATTATTGCTTGTCATTACAACTTGACTTTTGACAGTAACATAAAACTCTTGTATCACCATGAACCTGCTATTTTAATATTTAATATAGCCTCATGTTGGTGCCCTAAATCAAGCAGTTTAGTAGACAAACAGTTTGTTCTCACCTGCTGCTCAGTTTGCTGAGTAACATGCCTCCATCTCTGGGGAAAATATTTGTTTTTGTGCCTCTTCAAGATCCCCAAACCCCGTACGGTACCTGCTGCCCTCTCTGTATTGTAATACCTGGCAACCCTCTTGTTTTTCTTGGCCGTATCCAGGTGTCCTCCAGTTTTGTTGTTTCTCCTTGGACAAATATATTTGCATGCATGGCCTTCAGACTTTATAATAATAATGGTCATGGAAGGTTGGCATCCTTAACATTGGCACTGACTAAAAGAAAGTCCTGTATTTTAAAACCCCGTCTGGTACAGCGGGTTTGGTATTCTAGTACAGTACAGTGAACACAACAGCAAACAGAACTGGAGTAACACTAACTGGCCTCAAGGTTTCGATGCAAACACAACTTTATTTAGGAATGTGCATCATGTGAGAGCAATATGAATGTGTCCAAACTACATTTTGACACAGACGGGTGCAAATTCCTTAAACTGAAACCAAATCACATGCCGTGAACTTTCTCGGTGGTCTCGGTGGAGGGCCGTGGGAAGAAATGATCAATGCAAAGTACCAACTACGTACAGTATATTGATTGTAGATGCAGATCAGTGTGTGGATTATTTATTATGCACTGTATTTAATTATTAAGAGTAAGATTAAAAATGAAAGTGCACATGCACATTAAAATGCACTACAATGTACTGAAGTACAGACTCTAAAAATCCTTATTTATTCAATCATTTTAATTTAATCAAGTAAATTAATCACAATCAGCCACATGAATTTTAATAACAGCCATCACATTTTCTTTTATAGCGGCTTCTTTTCTTACTTTCCACCTCGGGTCTGAGTGTTGAACGCTGTAATACAGCATGTTGAAATCTATCACCGGGGCTCCTACAGTAGGCACAGTTAGTATGCGCGGCGCACAGAGGATATAAAGCCCCAGTACCAGCCAAAAGCAAATCAATGGGAAGCTCATTAATAGATAATTTACTCGAGGAAAATAAGAAAGCCTCATCTATCAGGAAAATTGTGTGAGCTGCAACGGAACAAAATTACATTATCATCGGTTACCTGCGATGATTATGTCTCTGAGCAAATGTCATCATGTCCTCGTGAAGTCTGAGATATTTGGCATTGGAGGGCTGTGACGCATCATCATCTTCAAATAACATACGTCATCGCATCACGGGCTTCCTCATATGGTGGCTGCTCTTTAGGGTAATATGCAGCTGATTTAATGGACTTCATCTGGACATCCTGTGTTTGTTCTTTACTGCTACGTTTTGTTCTGTGACTGAATGTAGATCAAACAGAGCCGCTTTGAAATTAGACTCCTTGAAGATGCGCTTTGTGTTGCAGAGCTGTGATAATGAACTAGACTAAAAGGATTTTTTTTTCTCCATAGTGTTGACAATCTTTTGGTGATAGCGAGGTAAAACTGAAAAATAAATGTCATAAAATGTCAATGTCAATAATCCTTCACTACATCGGAAGACTGTGCACATAATTACAGCAAGCACAAGTGGTCAAACTTAAGTATAAAAGTTGTGTTAATGTTGTTCATAGAAAGGTAAAGTGTTTTGAGCACATTGAGGAGGAAAGATGAGATTTTTTTGGCAACTTACTGTCTTACCCTTACTCTAAACTCTACCACCGACTCTTCGGCGCACTTCGGCCCCTGGGAGAGCAACATCCGTCTCTGGCAGTAAGAACCTCGCTGTTGACTGACTGCGATTATGTGACGTGGTTTCGACCATGAAACTTGAACTCACGATGTCCTTGTAGCTTTCTGTGATGGCAAAGTCTAACGTAATCAACAAATCTGTGGTAAAGTCCTCCATACCGACTCTTCGGCGCGCGTCCCTCACTAGATTGGGATTTCAGATTTTCTAAATGACAGTCCGGCCGTGTTATTAATCTTTAATCTGATACATTAAGGGACAGATTTATTTAAATTTAGTGGGTTTTTTTTTAATCATCCATCATTTGAACTCAGGTCAGTGTCGTCCACAGTTTAACATGAACCTGTTAGTTATATATTACAAACAGGATCAAGTGAACAGCTCAGCACCAAAGGCCCTGAGCTGCCACTGAAATCTGGATAGTGAGTGGACCTTCATTTTGCCCAGTGGAATTAATACCTGCCATGACTGAAAATTAAGACGAGACCCAGCCTCTGGTAATTATGCATGGCTGGCTGAAGAGACAGGGAGCACATCTGAGGCTAACGCTGTGTCTAGGCCCCTGTGCATAATGTACAGCTTAATTCATTACAAGAAGACAGAGGGCTCCTTCGCATGCACACAGCATGCCTTTTCTCTCCACAGCCTATCAAATGAAATTAGTCTTTCAGAGAAGCTTAGACAGAGAATATCGCCTGTCACAGGGATGTTGAGCAGAGAGAAGCATAAAGAAAAAAATAAATAATCGCACAAGGCTATCTCTTGTAAGAGAAAAACACGTCCATCATAATGAGAATTAGTATTGCTGGGCTTTCATATCAACAGGATTTTTAAAATCAGTGTGCGGGTGGCAAGGGAAGTTCCTGGGAGTCCAGTCAGACCCGGTCATTTTCATCGCCTCCAGCTGTCTTTCTATGAGCAGACCAGGCACCACCATGCAGCAGAAAATCATTTAATTCTCCAGCGCAAAACATCATATTTAACAAGACACTCATGCAGTAAGCACACAACAGGCTCTGCAGAGTTGCTAACCGTGGTAAATGTGCGCTCAACACCTCTCTGAATGCAGGACTGATACAGAAGGTGCTGATGGAGTTCATACCAAACATAGAATTTTAATCAGGAAGTTATTCTAGTCTTCTAGGACGTTTCAAGTGGCAAAAAACTGCAGTTCCTTGAACGGTCACTTGAGGCTGGCTACAAAAAGTCAGTCTCCATAAGCCCCCATATTAAAATGCACAATTCCACAGGAGAAGTAAACAGCTTAGTACACTTGGTTTCTATTGCTAATTTCCCTGTCCATGACAACTGTACTGAGGGTTTGTTTGGGCAGGTGTGAAAGCTCATCCGATCTCTGATGCGGACCAAACAAAACGTGAGTCTGGGTCCAACTGGGCAACTGATGATCCTGTTTTCTTCTTCTTCCACAACCGTCCAGGCGGTTTGGTACGCGTTCAAAGGTGCAGTGTGAAAGTGAATCAAACCAAGTGAAGGTGTGAAATTCTTTCAGCATTCCCCGCCCAATGGAGCCGAGTCCCTCCCGAGTCGGACTATCCTGGTGTGAAAGTGCCCTGAGAGAAAAAAACAAATCCATTTGCTGCTTCAGTACTATGGACGGTGCCATGGATTTATCAATACACAGCACAGTTAGTTCATTGTGTGATGATATATTATTTGTATAAGTATCGTAATAGCTGACACTGTTTTTCCTGAAGTGTCTTCCTATTTTTAGGCGAGCAGACCTGCACAGTAAACCCCTCATTCTCCATAATCACCTGTGCTTGTGTGTTTGCATACAGTACAGGTAGATTGGAGACTTGTCACGATACATCACGGCCGCCTCGGGTTCCTCCGCCCTTGATCTTCAGCGAGTTCAATACCACAGTGCCCTTTACCTCCTTATCAGCCTCCCAGATGGTGCTGCAGCTCTCTCTCCCAACTTTCCCCTGCTAATAGAGAGCGTGGCTCTGTCAGGTGGCGATGGTGGCGTCCCCCTCCACCTGACTCTGACAGCGCAGGGAGGCCGCAGGTGGCCAGCGTACCGGTCACAGAGCCAAAACCTAATCACAGGCGTTCACTAATCCCACAAAAGTCCGCTCCTCTCGGCGGGCAGCATCTGTGGCTGCAGCACATTTGTGTTAGTATGCATAACGACACAGTCACACTCCGACTCAATAGCAGGAAAATAAATAATGAGAATCTGTGATTGTGATAAATGCGTCTGTTGAAATCGTTTCCTGGTACTAGAGTGTTGTGAGTAATCTTTGCCGTGTGAAGTTCAGCGTGTCTGCATTGTACTCCAGTCTATTATTTCTTCTCCTTTTAGAGGACACATTTCCTATGTAATGACTTTTTTCTTTCCAGGTATCCTGTTTGTGCGAGATGGCTTTGCTTCTTTTTCTTTTGAAAGACAGATACTAATGGCTTGATGCGTATCTTTTAGGTCGTTAATTGAATTTCCCTTCAGTTGGACTTAATTGTAGGTTTGCTGGAAATATCTTAATGTGATCTTATGACATCTACATTTACTGTACATTTCCAACACACACACTGCGATGACCAAAAAACAACTGTGTGTTGTATCCAAAGCCAGATACGTGACAAATTAAAGGAACATTTTAAGGATCCTGCAGAGGTTCAAGGGATCTTGTAGTTGCTAGTAGTCATTGAAGAGGTTGTAGTGGTTGCTGAGATGGTTCTTTAGGAGGTCCAGTGGGTCGTTTCAAAAGTTTTAGTGGTTATTGATGAGGTTCTAGGGTACTCTAGGAGTTTTGATAGCCAGTGAGAAGATTCTTGAGATCCTTTCAGGAGGCTCCAGTGGTTATTTATAAGTTTCTACTTCGGACAAAGAGCGCCGAACCTGGAGGCTTGCGGTGAAATGACACCTTACTGACACACATCCACGCACCTGTGCCTATTCCTGTGTCATAGACTTCCACTGTTGAACTGTTGCACTGGATGACATGAAGGATCATTACCGTTGTTTTGAAAATGTTTTCTGTCTTGAACAGGAACAATTGGGCTTGGGGGAGCAAATGTAGAACATCGTTAGGCCTATTCTTGTACTGCAACATCGACTTATTGGAAAAAGTGTCTTATTCCACACTGTCTTGTCTTTTTTTTTTTTTTGCACTTACCCAAAATTCAGCCCAGAAGTTTTATAGTCTCTGTGGTTCTAAGTAGCTGCAGTTATCGAGAATCAGATCTAAAATACTCAGGCTATATGACTTCTGAAGGTTTGTTTGCACAATTTCCATTTTATTTCCTGTTGGGTAAGACTTTCATATCAGTTAGGGTGATCATTGATTATCATTTTTAGATGATATTGAGACCATATTTGCAATTAAAATCTGCACCTTTACCAGCGATAGTTCAGCTTAATGCAGTGAACAGTGAACAGATTTTTTTTTAGCAGTCAGGTCTTATTCAATCAGTTCATCCCCAACCGAGACCTTGACTTGTTCTGATCCCTGCTGAATTATTTACCAATGCCCACTCTATGCTAAAATTGACTCTGTGTGTGTGTGCGCGCATGTGTGAAACTGACATCATGGATAAAGACTTAAATCCTCCAAATCTCTGAGCATCACAGAAGGAACAGTAGGTGTCCAAATTTATGGAAAACATGCACTTGCCTCTAACCGAGATGCTGTACTGTTCTATCAGTTAAACTAACACCGCCCTCCTTTGGTTGACCTTTGCGGGAAACACTCAGTGAGGAGTGAGGATTTTCAGAGATAACAGCCACAGCTGAGACAGTGGCAGAAATAATAGCTGCTCTCCAGAGGATACGAGCAATATAAAATCCCCGACAATGGGCTTTCCTGCACCGAACAGCAGCAAAGCTCTTAAAAGTGAAATGCTCTTTCCTCACACCTGTGAAAGACTGCATGTCGACAACCAGGTTACCTTCCAGGGAGAGTCAAAAGGCCCAGAGAGTCACGAACATTAAAGTTTGCTGCTGATCGACAACCTCTTTAATTAATCATCCAGAGCTCCTCTCATTTCTTGATTCTGACGTGATGTGAAACGAGACAAACCACCCGTTTTACTGCCGTCTTGAGGGGAATTAGCTTGCAGCCGGCGCAGCGAACTGACATTCGCTTTATTGACTCGGAGAGCAGGCGCAATCACCTGATGGCATCGATGATAACAGCAACACTGCGTTGCCGTTAACAGCCGCATTGATCAGTCCAATTAAGACAATTCTTTCCAACTGAGAGGGAGCGATTAAGTAGAGGAACAAGCGGCGGACCTGTGCGCCCGCTGAATTGGATTTTCCTCTCAGATCCTCTGAAAATGAAAGAAACGTGGTAAAAATAAGTGATCTCTATGTGTAATATTGCATCAAATTGATATTTAACCAGCAGTAACTGTATTATCAGAGCTGCCGAGCAACAGGACGCCTTTTATTTGTTGAACACTTCATTGGGGAATTTCCGCCATGGGGAATTTCCGCTCAGTATGTAATACAACCGCTGCCATTTTCTCTTCTGTTTACGGCTCTCGTCAGTTTTTATAGGCATTATTCTGTTTTCTGTTTTGAATCCACTGGAGTAGTTCACTGGAAATGCTGTTAGAGAGCTTTTAAAATGAGTTCCCGCTGATTCATTTGCCTTCTGACCAAAATTCCACCTCATGAGACTCACCCAACTTCTACAGCAACAGCTGATGCTGCATCCATAGCCAGTCACAGTTTTTGTTCGTTCCAGCAACCTGGACCTGTATTTTTAATTTATTGTAACATCTCAGACTGTCTCCTTGGAGCTGCGTTTTAAACTTTGGCTTACCTCGGAGTGAGTTATTTATGAGGCATCTGACGTATACTTTCCGCAAAGAGAATGATCACTGCTAGGAGAGAAAGCGCGATGTTACTGGATGCTGTCGAAGTCATTTGAAGAGGCACCGCTTTCCACGTGTTGCCTTTTTAATGTGAGTTTGTTCAACTAACCAAGTTGCCAAATCACTAGTTTCATAATCATATTTAGATTCAGTCCCAAGTCAGCCCTATCCGAACGCATATTTGTAGCACTTTTTTTGCCCGTGATCTCACACTGACAGAGAAGAAATGAGCTAATCTGTGCATTCTGTGAGGAGCTGTAAAGTTTGATCTCTTCCTGACAGAGTCGCTGGTTATGACAGACGCACCATCACCACTGCTGAAAAGCCGCGTTTGTTTCCACCTGTCCCCCCCAAAAAGCGCAGGAACGATTTTTAATAAGCTCATTTTCCAAAACATCTGTTTCTCTGCCTGACTGCTGCCATCTCGCAGGTGCTGACGCGCTAAAACAACTGTGTCGCTCTCTCCCAGTTGTTACCAGAGACAGGAGTCCTTTCTGAGGGCTTGATAAATCCTTATTTAAACAACGACAGTAAAACATCTTCGTGACCGGCATGTGTTCAGACTCCTGGAGGCTCGGTCGATCAGTCTGGGGGGTTAAACTCAACACACAAAAGCTCTGTTTCCTCCGCTTCTGACGGTGCTGCTAATTTTGCCGCGCTGTCAGATATTCTGGGTCAGCTTCAATGGCACCATTACATGACACGTCTACATGGTTCTCCTGCTGATAAACAGAGCTTTGTAGGTCATGATTAAGGGACTCATTTGTCTCGCCCACTCCGTCTGCTAAGTTTCAGCCTTCCAAGTAATTAAGGAGCTGTGGAACACCGAATGACTGGATGGCCTCGGGGGTTTTCACTCTTACTTTCATGCATCCTTTAACAACATGGTCAATGCCTTCCATATGTACGCTTATGCTCGGGGATTTGTTGCTTTCTTCACAGGAGGCCTCATATAAATTGCAATTGATGTTGTGATTATTCCTTCAAATTTATTTAAAGAAGCGGTTCCGGAGAATGGAAAACAACTGATATAATTATTACCTGATGGAGTTTTTCGCGCTCGCTCGCGATAAGGCGTGTCTGCGTCACGTTTTCGGTGCTCGGATGCACAAATCCAAGGTGCATAAAGACATTATAGACTACAGGAGGTATTATTCAGCCTGTTTTTATCAAATCTTCCAACACATTTATCACAAGAATATCAAGACACGGATGTTTTTAATCTCATCATCTCTCAGCCGAAGTGCCATTTCACCTCGGCTTCCACAGAATTTGTATAGAAATTGGGTCTCAGACATCAAAGGCCTGCTGCAATAAGCACAGATGTCACAGACATGGACATTTGGCTTCATTCATTCTGTGATTCGCCGCCGTGTGCAGGTGGAGTTTCACAGTATGATTACGCAGGAACTCACAAGGCACCAGGATGTGCGCTAAATCTTGGGACTGGAAACACAAAGGCTTGATAGGTATGCAATGAAAAAAAATCGCAGCGGGAACTCTCTGAATTGTTCGCTGACTGACAGCTATTTAAAAGTCCCCCAGACTGAGATTCAGAGATTTAGAAATACAATTGTTATCGCAGCTGCCTCCTGCTGCAGCATGAAAGAAATAAGGAAACGCTGCAGATAGAATTATAACAGATACAGTGTGATTTATGGAGAGATAGAATACAGTTCAGTAGGAATAGTGGTTAGGTCCGGTTAGACTTAATTAATCCCTATAGGACACTTGAATAGCAAAGAATGTAATATGACCATAAGTATAATTAATGACACGATACATGCAGTACAACCATTCTTAACCACAAAGTGACCCGACCTTTAAGAAAGGCAGATACCAGCAGGTTTTAAATGTGAATCTAAATCATTCTAATACAGTCGGACGTCGGTGAGAGTTGTACATGACGGTCTTCTTCACCTTTAGCTTTACTACATTCTCCGGGGACCTCTGCAGTGTTGCTGTCCGTCTTTGTGAGCTTATTTAGATCTCTTTTACTTCAGCAAGAAAGCCTCAGCATAAAAAGCTTCAGCATAAAAGACTCGACACCGGCAACAATGCTCCGATAAAATATTGGCAGCGTTCCACTCAAAACGTAAAAGCTTTCGAGTGAGTCGGCTTCACACCTTTACCTTTTTTTTTTCCCCCGTCAATTTTGTGGAGCTCAGGGCTCTTTGCAAACCAAGAGTATTGATTGGTTATCACTCTGTCTGAAAGCCCTCCCTTTTTTTTTGTTAAAATGTGCAAATTGATACTCCCTGGATATTGAACATTTTAAGAGCGGAGAGTAGTTACGGTGCGACTGCATCGACACAGTGTCAAAGATGCGATGAAATCGATGCAGCGTTTGTCGAGAAAGTTGCTTGAGAACTTCTTTGTTGGGCAGCAGTTGCAGTACAAAGTAGGAGAGTGCAATAAATCAATGAAAAAAAAGGTAATAAAAGGGTCACTTGTCCTCGCTGTATGACATTTTAGTCCTGCTTGTCGTTAAAGTGAGTCCAAGTGGTAGTAGTTCCTGTAGCATTTGCTACCTTTTCTCTTAAAAATCAAACCACCATCAGCTAAAGACCCGGAAAGCAGCAGTTACATAAAATGACTACTATTAGAACTTTGGTCAACAGGTTTGACATCAGAGTGTCTGTTTGTATGGCCAGTGGCATTGTCAACTTTACCAAGTCTTTGAAAACTCAGTGATAAGTTTCATGTATTTACAGAAAAGCAGTGTCAACATGATTCCAAACTCTCCTTACGTTTGTCCATATGACAGAGTCCTGAAGTTTTCCGTTCCTTCTTGACTTTGCAAACAGAACTCGTGGCAACAAGCTCCACAAGGATCTAGTAAGTGGCCCTTGAGTTGAGATTGAGTCAGCTGCTGCCAATATCAAGAATGAACTGTCAACCTCAAACAGAATATTGCACATTTTACCGGCAGCGCTCAAATTCTTCACATAAATGGGCTGACCTCTAGCAATCCAGAGTGTATTTTAGTCAGGCAGTAATCTTGTTACCACTGTAATTGCAATCAGAGATGTTGACAGTTTAGGTGTCAGGGGTCGAGGGCGCGAATGTTATCCAGGCATACATCAGGCCAAAGCATCCAGAACTGCTGATTTACATAAAGTTACTACCGACCAGCTGTCCTGTTTCTAATCAGGCTACATATATATTTTATTCGACTGGCAAATGAGAACCTCTGTTAAATTGCACAAATCATCATAAATAAAGAGTGTTTACCGTCTCATGAATGGATTGAAAGTGTAATCTTATTATCAGGGTGGTTAATGCTGTAAAGGATGAAGTGACATTGAGCAAAACCTATTGTGCCTTTTGCAATCACTCGTATGTTTGGTGAATTTAAAGTTTTTCGTGGGCTTGTTGGGATTTCAGTCCTCAACCCAGAAACTAGTAACATCATGTGAGGCTTTTCTGATTTCCCTGATGGCCTTGCTTGTAATTTACGACATGGCATTCAATTTGGGGTGGAGCAGTTGTTTCTGTAGCAATAATTCTTAATGGAAGATGAACACTCGGACGCCTGTGTGGTGCTGGATGAGGCACGAGGCACTCCATTAACCGAGACTTCCAGATCTGCCCCGAGCTGAGCTCCCATTAACGCAGAAAGCAGTGAATAGGCAAAACTACATCAACGATTCCTCTGTACTCCCAGCCGAATTCAGACCAGCTCATTTGCAGTTTATTTGCCCCTATCTGAATGTTGTTATGACGAAATTAAAACCAATGACTCGAGTAAACACATTTCCTCTGTCCAAGTACGTTGGAAAGAAGTTTGGATTGAGTGAGACCACAGGGAAGTCATCAGTCTTTAACAGGCTGCTTACCCGTTTTTGTTTCTTGGACTCGCCGCCTTCCTGCTGTCAGAAAGTAAGACTCCAAAGCTAAATCAGCAGGCCTGCAGCTGCTGAAACAAATCCAGTGATCAAACAGCAAACACTGTGCCAGCCACAGTAAGGGCAGGATAAGACTTCACTCTGCCTGACAGAGAGAAAGGGGGGAACATGTAGACGTGAACATACGTCTATGACGGAGGCCGCCGCGGCTCATCTCGCCAAGCTTTTGAAGTCATGTCACGATCTTGTAACGCCGTTAAAAGGAGCCACTTTAGGGAGCTAAACTTAAAGTGCATATTTAAAAATTGGTCTCTTGTGCTGTGTCCCATTTTTCTCCTCAGGTTATTAAAATCCCCAAATTCCCAGAGATGGTGTCCTCAGCGGTGGCTACTGTACGGTCCTGTAGTTCTAGATCAACTATGGTAATCTTATTATCCTCTGATAAGTTCACAGGTGGACTGGGACATCAGACTTTAGTTAAACTTGGTTGTAGTGAAGGGCAAATTCAGTGACAATGAATGGTTGGTGGTGCTTCGTGTTTTTGCTATCAATTAGTTACGACTTGATAGAAGGCGCCGAAAGAGTGAGATGAAATAAGCTTGTAGTATTAAAACTCCTGATAGATACTCTGTATGAAAGCGTTTTAACACGGCTCTGGGTACGGCAGCATTGGTCTGTCAGTCCACCACAGCTCTACGAGATGGATCGCTTCATGGCGCAGAGGATGAATCCTGATGACTTCGATTCTAGCAGCAAAACCCGATCCAGAGGTGGTTAGATGGATTTCCCTGACATTTGATGCACACATTTATGTCCCCCTCAGGACAAATTGTGATCTCTTGGGTGATCTCTCACTTTTCCTTTAGCGCCATCGTCCAGTCTCCAGTACTTTGGTTTAAGATGCAAACAACACCGGAGCCGGTTTTAAGTTTGGCTGCTCAGTTAAAGTTTACTCTGGGAGTGCTACTGCATATGTTTAAAAGTTGTATGAAGCCTTTCGGGGCTCCACGGGGAGCTGCATTAATTTTTTTTGTTTCAATTGTCTGTCTCACAGTGTAATAAGATGCTATTTTAGTGGAGTACTCTTTTAAGCCCCTAGTGTCCTTGGGAGAAAAGAATGGTGAGCATCACTAAACTCTCAAGAGGTTGTCTCTTAAACGAGTTTTGCTTTGACACGAGTACAATCCTGATTCAGCGGAGGGCGTCCGGGGGGAGCTGATCATTTTACTGAGCCATAACTTGACTGATACCACAGACGCTATTGAGATTTATTTACAGATGCTTCAAATCTGAGAGAATGCCGGGACATAAATAATGAGAAAGTTTGAGGATTCAGAAAGCAAGTAAAAGTTTCAGAAATGAAATTGTTATTCTGAGCGACGAGGTGCTCGCTCTCTCTCAGCGTCAAATCATTGCCAGACTACAGGGTGGAGTGCGTGAACTCTAACACGTCTGCAGAAACTGGATCATTTGTACCCAAAGCATGATCAGACAGACCAAAAGTGACCACTCCATCAGGAGATCGATGCATCAAGCTTGGTGCCCCGTGTTACAGCACGACTGTTGACTGCAAAGAGGACCAAGGAGTCCTGACTGTCATGGACTTTTCTCCATAGTCACCAATGTTGAACGTTAATGGGGACACTTGAAGACCGAGGAGCATTATGTGACGTCACAAGAGGCTCTTTGAAACGTTGTCAAATCATGCTGGGATAACATGAAGTATGTATGAAGTATCTTGACTAATGCTCTCAGACTTCTCGACTCTGTATATCAACTCGTAGTTACTGTTAGTGGAGTAGAAACACCTTTCAGGACACATGTGAAGTGGCATCATTTATTTATAAGTAAATCAACACACCCACGAATCAGCCCAAAGTCAATTATCCCAAATTATACCAAATGCTTGAAACTAGGCTCCACCAGCAATAAAGTCTTCATTATCTGACTTAATGGATGCAGTCACATAACCTTCTTCATCATTTTTGTTTTGCTGCAAACATAATAGATCCTGCGGGACGGGACTTTATGCTTACGGATGTTCTTTTCTTTTTAAACGCCTTCGAACTCTCCCAAGTTTATGTTTTAAAGCTTTGGGCCACGTCAAAGAGCTTCTTGGAATTTTGTGAAATTATGAGAGGTTATAACTGATAGTAGATTATTCATGGCAGAAAGTCAGTCATGTTGAATGATTATAGGAGGTAATTCCCCCCCCCCCCCCCCCCCCCCCCCGATTAATCTTCTCACAGTACAGACAGAAAAACTAAAAGAAATCGAGCAATTGGTGGGACTATCATATAATTCAAATTGCACTGTTGGACAGCAGTGTGTGTGTGTGTTATCCTCACACAACTCTACACATAATCTATTTCATAGCCTGTCACTCATTTCATCCAAATTTAACAGAGTGTGCGGTGCAGGAGAGAAGGCTTGTGTAAAATCCTTTATGTGTCACACGTCTAATGGACTGGCTTATATGGTTAGATTACAACAAATACAGAATCATCATGAGACCTTGTGGCAGATACGGGATGTTTGCTTTGATGGTCAGGCAGGATGCATGCTGGAGCTAACAGTACAGGTGTAACCGATTTCATCTATCTTCTTTCCCAATCTTAATAATATATTATTTTCCTTGCCAAGTCAGTGACCTTCATCTCGTCGGAAGTTAAGAACTGTGGTCTGCACCTTGCATTGAGCTTTACTCTACAGTACCTACACAGCATCAAGTAGCAGCAACAAACGATGTTTGGTCCAAAAGTAATAAAAGTTTGGGTAATATGTTGATTTAATTAAATTTAACTTCACCAGTTATTGGCTACTTTTATTAATGCAGCCATCACAGCAAAAATAAAGCATAGACAGGCAGCTCAGCCAAAGAGGGCAAATGGGCTGTTGCTCGGGCATTTAGCCCAGCCTTGTGCATGTCCTTGAAACAGTACGTATTATATTCAGCAGTGGGCTTTGGATTTGTGTTGTTTCGTCATTGCTTTTGGGCTAAAGGTCCACGTGTGTTATGGATGTTGCTCTCCAATGTAAAAGTACTATCTCTGGCACATAAAGCAGCAGCGTTATGAGGTACTGTAATACATGACATCTCTTTTCCTGTGCCCTCTCACCCGCTGCACAAGTAATTATCACCAAATCCACAGTGCACCTCGGGCTTTGAGTTCCAGGCCTTCATTATAGTTGTGAATTGGATTTGAGAAAAAGGCCACGACTCGTTGTTGGACACTGTTTCCATGGAAAAAATAACTCCTATATGGTTGGATATGAACAGCTGTGACTGGTTCTGCATTCGACTTTGCGATGCAGAAGAGTCGACCTCGGCCGCTCTGTTTGCCTTTTTATGCCTTCCCCGAGGCTGGATGAGCTCACTCGAGCAAACAAAACAATAAAAGTGACTTACAGGGTATTTAAGTGTCTGTCTGTTCTTCTGTATCTCACTGAAAGTTGTTGTTCCCTATGAAGAGAAGATAATAAAGACAGGGCGACCTAAATGTAAAGATAAAAAACCCTCAATTGGGTAAGGTAGTTAAGTGTCTACAGCTTGGACTCTAGAGGTCAACACGTTAATGGGAACACATCTACAGAACTAATTTGAGGCTTTTGTACCATGATTGATTGATTCATGATCATCTATTTTCATTTCATGTCACTTAAAACTTATTCTACTCTACATTTCAGCAATTATTGTACTTTTTTTATACCACTACGCCAGAAGTCCAGACACATTGACAGTTGCCCAAGGGGCTAAATGATTGTCAGATAGATTTTAGACTTTACATTAAAATTATACAAGGTTTATAAATTATGAAGCATTGTTATAGATTAAACTACCCAACAGTGAATGAAACAGTAAACAGTATTTTTGCCCTGTGGTATTTCTAGTTTTACATCTGAGTACTTACTCCACTCTTGGAGATAGGTTCATTCAAACATAACTACCATTCAAAGTCCTGTTTATGTGCTGCTTTTAAAATCGATTTGCGACTAGAATCAGACTAGAATCACTTCCACATCTTCCTGGCTTTATGTCTTTCTGCGACTGATTAGACGGTCAAATGCACATGTCTCTGATTCAACACAGGTCTCCACAACAGATGGCGTTATGTAATCAGTACGGTGCATCCTGTCTTCAGTTCATTAAAGGATTTTGGCTGAAAAATTGGAGTGTTTCTCGCTGCCAACAAACCACAAAACCAACAAACTAAAAATACCGCCTGTGTAGCTGTAGCCTGGTAAAGCTGGTAAAACCTCACTGTTGTCCAAAAACCATTAAAAACCAGACATGTGGACACAGAATTTTCAGTCCCGCTCCTACCTGCAAATCCCGCAAGATGCGGACGTTATTTCTCACGAAAGTTCTTTTCATTGGCTTGGGAAGCTCTCCGCGGACTGATCCTTCACCTAGCGCACGTAGCGAGGGTGCATGGTGCCAGGCGTTTCTGCCATGATCGGCGATCTCAAACACGGAAGGGCGGAAACGAATTGTCTGAAACGTACGCGAGATTAGACCACATCCGCAAATTTAGACGTCTTAAAATGTTTTTATTAATGCCAAATGAAATATCCAGCACAAATTTTATATGATAGACATAAATTAGTCATGACACAGACACGTTTTTAGTTTGCGGTAGCTGTAGCTTATCACCTCTCCCGCCCGCACCTGCAATGAGCTTTCAAAATTTGTCCCGCGCCACACTGCTTTGCATCCCGCGGGATTTCAGGGCTCTAGTGTAAATCATGCATTTAGTAAGCGCTCCTTCTCACTTGTCTGTTTTTGAAATCGAAAACTAAGTTTCGTTTGTTGCAGAGGGGTGTGACTCAAACACCGTGAGGCAGATGTTCAGTCTGCGAGCTGAGTCATTCACACATATCTCAGCCACCCGACAGGACGTCCAGCCGGCTTTCTGCTCAGGCAGTGAACCGTGAGCTAAGCCGCGAGAGCGGCATCTGAGCTGCATCTCTCCATCATTATGTGCGGCGGCTACACGGTGATGTATGATTGGCTGAAGTCAACAGATGGGGTAATTCATCACAAATTGGAACGTAGATTTGGGTGTCATAACGCTTTGCTGGTTCAGCAGACTGGACTGCATTTTATCAAATACCAATCAAATGTTGAATAATAAGCTGAGCAACAGGTAATATTGTAATGTCAGAACACTAACAATGCATTGTTAACACTTTAAAAGGTGGAAGGACTCACTTTTATTATACTATAAAATGTTTTTAATCATTTTTTATGGTTAAAAGCTGTCAGCTTCCACACATAATGCTCTCTCTAGTCTTCATAATGTCTCTTAATCAAGTCTTGGTCTTGGTTTATGCATCCATGATTCAAAGTCCTATAGGGAAACTTGTCTTTTGAAGGTAAACACATAAATTTAGACAAAACTTTTTCTTTTTTTCTTTTTTTTTTGGAGGACTCAGCCCCCAAATAGCTCTTTTGGGATGGCGTTGCTGTGCAATCTCATGATAGCCGGCTCATATTTCCTCACTGCCAGGGTCTGATGTCTGGCAGAAAATTGAAGCCAGTCAGGTGAGGCAGTGTCATAGCCACAACACTTCTATAAAATATGCCAGCTTTAATGATGGCATGAGGAGCAGGAGACTATAAATGTAGCGTTAAATCGCTAACAAGGATGTCATTTTCAGTGTTACTAAAAGGAACTAAAACTTTACACACTAATGAGTCAGACTATACCTCTTGATTTGTTTTAAATGCGTATTTTAGGGTGTATTTCCTGTTAAAATGCCATCTATTAAAGCACATTGATGATCCTGTGGTAGCTCTTGACTATAAACTTAAAATACACTGTGCCTGAGCTCTCTCTCCTCTCCAGACAAAAGGTGATGGTGACATCTGCCTGAGAACAGCTGCTGTAACACTCAAAGCTTTCACTCAGGAAATGGCCCTATTGTTCATACTGGTTACAAGAGAGACATTCCTCCCATATATAGCACATATATAGTGTGCAATTATAGTTAAATGGTTACTGTACTTATGTAGCGCCTTTCTAGTCATTTGACCACTTATCTCATTCACACACACTCATACGCTGATGGCACTGGCTGCCATGCTCATCGTTTTTTAGGAGCTAACCATTCATACGCATTCACACACTGATGGCGCAGCCTTCGGGAGCAATTTGGGGTTCAGTATCTTGCCCAAGGACACTTCGACATGCAGACTGGAGGAGCCGGAGATCAAACTGACATTTGGACAGATGTACATGGATGTGATGCCTGTTATTGGTGGCACAGATGTTGCAGCCATACTTAAGTCCTTCTCAAAGGACTTTTTTTCTGGTGTTGGGTTTTAGCATTTTGGACTACATGTTAGAGCCTGTGGTGCTGGACGAGTGAGTGGCAACTCTGACTGAGGTAGTTAGATAGTTTGAGACGCCAGCCAGCACGTAAACATACCTCTCTTCAAGCCCTAACATCCCTGTAATGGAAACATTTTCAGATTTGTCACAGAGCTTAGCTTTGGAAAGTTTAAAATCTCTTCAGAAGTCGGTGACTTTTTTTTCAGAACATTTGAGTTTGGCTGTGCTTTTATATCCAAGACTTAATGGAGCTATAATTATGTGGATTCTTCCGCTCATGGCGCAACACTAATTAGAGGTAAAATAAATTTGAGCTGCACCAATCTAAACTTTTAGAATCGCATTGGATCAGTGTGTAAATTGAGGAGTGTTGGTCGTACTGTAGTGCTCATTATCTGTTTCTGCAGTTCCTCTCAGCTCTTTGGGGCTTTTTTAGCGTCTTTCAGCTCATTGTTTTGCTTTTGCACCACGCAACCAGGTTCACTCTCACCGCTGTCATGCTCACTGACAGAAGCAGCTGTAAACCGTGAAAACATAAAGATAGTTTAAAACATAGTTTGTTCCAGGCGAAACTGTGCGACCGTCCATTCTTTAATCTAAATAGAAAACTGTTTCCCTGGTGACACCTTCACCTTGATTTCAAGCCAGAAAAAGAAAGAACACATTCAATTTGCATGAATTGGTCTCTCAGTGCCAGCTTTTTTCGAACAAAGTGCAGACGGGAGAATTTTTGTAAAAGCCATAAAATCTCAGCACCGAGCAAAAGTTTATCATTGAATCGCTGCAATCGATCACAGACCTCATTATACCGCTTTGTTTTCTGACTGCTGAGAAGCCCACGGGTTAATGTGCAGCCACATACATTTTATTTGTCCTGGAGAAGAAGGCGGCGTGCTGAACAAACCTATAAATCTGCAAAAGAACATTGGGAGAACAACACCGGTAATCTGATTCATCATTCTTTGACCTTAAAAACTGAATAAAGACATAAAACGATTTGAACATGAAGTTATACTTTTGACAGTCTTTTGGCTGTTGGAGCAGTTTAAATGCAATACACACAGACTGGTGACAGAGATATTTGCCATCAGCCATTTTACCTGTTTATTTTCTTTGTTCAAACAATTAAACAGACGGGGATACTGTGTTCTTCTTTTCTCTCTTTGGGAACGTAAATCTCCGATGGCTACAAACAGCAGTTGTGACAGCAGCAGATGGACCCATAACTGGTTACAAATGGCTGCAAACACTCTGTCACAGCAGAAAAGTAGGATGAAATACAACAAGAGTTTGGTGTGGGGAATTCAGTTTCACCTCAGTCCTGCCCACAGGGGCTCTGGAGAACATTAGATTATTGAGGCAGCCAGTCCCAACATCAAACCTGTTGTGCTGAAAGGTCACTA
Organism: Protonibea diacanthus; assembly: GCA_028641955.1. NCBI lineage: Eukaryota > Metazoa > Chordata > Actinopteri > Sciaenidae > Protonibea > Protonibea diacanthus. The sequence continues at coordinate 8,046,249 of CM053998.1, forward strand.
ACACCCTGAAAGAGACATGACGGCGGTCCATCAGCAGGACCGAACCCCATCATGGCGTCCTCATCGATCCGAACTCACGCTGCTGAGAGTGTAATATTGTTTGGCCTTTTAAAAAATGAGTCGACTTAAATTAGCCCGTAACATCGTGTCACCATGACGTCCCCTGATAGAGAGACACAAGGAGCAGTTAGTTGTATCTGCCTGTGATTGCTCAATTTTTCCACCAATTTAAGACACATAATCAAGCCTGCACCGCACAGATGTTGGATCTCACCGGATTAAATGTGGAATTTGTCTTTCAGCCAATAAGTAAACTAGTCATTTGGGTTTAATTAACCAATTTAAACTGATGAAAGGTAAATCATCTTACAGAAACAGCTGTACCTGTTTGTTCTGGAGTTGTCAACATCTGTCAGTGAATTAAAGTCATACATCATCAGATTAGAATGATCGCCTTCTAATTAAAGCTGTTAGAGTAGTTGGTCTCTCCATTAAAAACGACATTTGATAACTCTGTGGTTGCTGATTAAGCATTCGATCCACGCGTGCATTCGTATTGCGAAATCACACCAAAAGTTCACATAGGACTTCTTCAGCTTTTATTTTTGCACAACAGCAGACAGCTTAAGCGGAGGAAAGATGTGCACTGCACTTTGCAAAACATAAATCCAAAAACAGCAACCAAAAAAAAAAAAAAAAAAAACAGAGAGGTAGTTTCTTTTCAAAAATAAATGCAACGTGATTGCATTTGTTCCTTAACGCTCAGGAGTTTATGGCCACTGTGAAAATAAATGTCCTCCATTGCACGTCATAAAAATAATTTAGCTTATAGTCTGGAGCGTCAGCCCTTCTCAGCGCCGTCTCGAATCTTTAACGTCCGGTCAGAGATCAGAGTGAGTCAGTCTGCTGTTGTGCTTTGCCATGATGACGCTGTGGTGGCACGGATACACCCGAAGCGTCCGGGTACTTTAGGAACACTGATCTGTTATCCATTCACTCTTACCGCTTTGGAGTCCGTTTATACCAGAGACGCTCAAAATAAACGCTGTAATAGCTGACATGGCCAACAACATCATGGCAAGCAGACAAAATACATTTTAAAATAAAGTCAGTGGTTTCCCACCTGAGGGTCAGGACCCCCAAAAGAGGCTCAAAGATAAATCTGAGAGGACTTCTCTTCTATAATTCCCTTTTGTTGCAAAATACTCAACAGTTTTTAGCCTTTTAGGCTTCCAAAAATGATCTAAATTACATAATTTGAGACAGGAAAATCGCTGTGGTTAAACTGCTACTTACTCGTAGACATTAAAAATTTAACATGTGACGAGGGATCACATGTAAAGGGAGATTAATCATCTGGGAAATCACTCCTCTTAGTGCTGGATTAAGTGCCCCAGGACTGCAGAACTCCAGAGCTCCAGGCTTACTGTGCGTGAACTGGTTTGTGCAACTTAAACTTTGTCACAAATATGCAGAACTAAAGCAAATCACTTACATGATGAGCCTTAAAATGGACTCTGAATCTTAAAGGAATAGTTTGACATTTTGGGTTTCGCTGAAAGTTAAATGAGTTGATCCATACCACTCATGTCCGTACAAGTGACTAGTTTAGCCGGAGCCAGCGGACGATTGACTAAGTTTATAGCATAAAGATTGTAAACTGCTATCCTGGCTGTGTCCTAGCTAACAAAATCCACCTACCAGCACCTATAAAGCTCACAAATGAACCCATTGCATCATGTTTGTTTAATTTGTACGAAGGTCTGACGTGTTAAAACGATAATTTGCACGTTTACAGGACCATTACCTTCATGAAGTCATCGCTGGTTGCCTAGCAACCTGTCCCGGCCAAGACCAGCACCTAAGCACCTCAAAATCAGCAAATTGTTTTAAAGCTTCGGTAATTATACGCATTGAACAAACAAGATATAAAGTGAGCTTTAGGGGTGCTATGAGGAGGGGTTACCCATGGAGAGAGGGTAGCGGTTTCCCTCTGTTTCCAGTCTTTATGCTAAGCTAAGCTAATTAGCCGTTTGGTCCAGTTATATATTTTCTGTTCAGGCATGATGGTGGTGTCAATCTAATCTAACTCAAGCTGTATTCTCAGAATGAACCCCGTTATCTCAGTTTCATGCTTGTTGCAAATTCCTAAATTAATACGAAATCAAATTTCCACACAGCAGATCTGTGGCTAAGTAGCATACTAGCACAAAGAGCGGAGAAGAATTGCCCAGAGTGGGTGGAACAAAACAGGGTTAAAGAGGCACCAGGAGGTCACTTTGGCCCTGGGGCTCTCTAGCGGATAAATCCATCCATATGTGTATGTTTTGTGGATGCATAAAGAGCTTGATCAATGATGATGATGCACTACAAACCATTACAGCACACTCATGTGGGAAAAAATAACAGTGGCGTCCACTTATCAGGCTGGGAAAGCCTGTAAAAAGCCTGTAATGGAAACGCGCTGTATGTTGAACCTTGTAGAGACGCCCAGTAGGTGGCTGAGGGTTTTCACTGCCATGACTGAATTACAACAGGACAATGAGACAGTGAGTGACGGATGCCAGTAATGGACAAAAGAGGTTTCTTTCTTCTTTTTTTTTTCCTTTAAGATTGTCACGGTGGTGCAGCAGTTCTGTGTGAGATCTAAAAGGACTTTTTCCACGACTTGCAGAGGATCTTCTGGAAGGCGCGTCTGAAGTCCCGGTTGAAGATGGTGTAGATGGCAGGGTTGAGGGAGCTGTTACAGTAGCCAATCCAGAAGAAGAATTTAAAGAGCGGGTCTGGGATCTTACAGGAGTCCCTGCACACGCCGTACAGGCTGTAGCTGAAGAAAAAGGGGAACCAGCACACAACAAACACCCCCATGACCACAGCCAGGACGAATGTAAACCTCTTCTCCCTGGCTTGTGAGACCTTTTTCCTGGCCAAGGAGCTCCGGCGACGTTTCCTCCTGGAGGTGAAGAGGTCTATGGATTTGTTACTGACTCTGGAGATGCGAGTGGAGTGTTTGGAGAGGGAGTTTTTCTTTTGGCTGGTCCTCTTGGCTCTCTGAGAGTCCTGCTGCTGCTGCTGCTGCTGCTGGAGTTTGTGACCTTTGCCCTCTGAGGAGGAGCTCTCCTCCATGTCTGCGTCCTCAGTCTGTTGCCCGATGGTGACGGTGCGTTGGCTGGGCGTAGGCGGGCACTGACAGTGACCGTTCTCTTTCTCGCCATGGAAAGGGGAGGTGGCTTTGCTCAATCCATTCTCAGTTTGTGTAACACCATCTGGCCTGGCATTTTTTCCCGACATGGTTCTGGTTCTGGTTTTGGCCACCTGGTATATTCTGATGTACACCAGGATCATGATTAAGCACGGCGCGAAGAAGGACGCGATGCTGGAGGAGAGTATGTACCAAGTGTCATCGTTCAGCACGCACTGAGGCATAGAGCTGTTTTCATTGTTGCTGTCTATAGATATGAGAGGTGGAGAAGAGATGAAAGCAGATATAAGCCACACGATTAAGATGATGCACTTGACGCGTTTAGGAGTCCGCTTCAGGTTGTACTCTACAGCCTGCGTAACGGACCAGTACCGGTCCAGGCTTATTGCGCACAGATGAACAATAGACGAAGTGCAGAACAAAACATCCAAAGCCAGATAAATACCGCACCAAACTTTTCCAAAATACCAGTAGCCCATGAGTTCATTCGCCAGAGAAAACGGCATCACCAAAGTGGCGACCAGGATGTCCGCGGTGGCCAGAGACACCAGAAAGAGGTTCTGTGGGGCTTTCAGTGCCCTGCTCGTCAACACCGCAATAACCACCAGAATATTCCCAACAACGGTGAATAGAATGAGGAAACTTACAAGGGCAGCAATGCTGGCAATCGCTGCCAAGGAATATCCACTGTCCATACTCCAGGAGGCATTCAGATGGATCACCGTGAACGCGTCCATTCCGCTGGCGTTAAACGAATCCATCCCGACCGTGTGCGCCTTATAGATATCCTGGACTGGTCGGATGTTGGCATGGATTCACATTCAGCCCTCTAATGACTGAAGAGTCCATCAAAAAAAAAAAAAACGCGCAGCTCCGCAGCCAATGGACAAATCTGACGACGTGGTTACGCGCGCATGAAAGATTCTTGGCAGCCTCTGGAGGCTGTTTGCAGCCTGTTGATCATGCGTATCTCAAGACAACTAACTAAAAGATGCTAAAATAATAATCTTCTATGCATCCTATTATAGCCCCGTCACGCGTCTCCTGTTTGTCAGGAGTTGAGTGCCGTCCAGGCGCAGCTCTCCCTCCTTCTGCACGGTGCGCTCTCGCTCATAATGATGCCCCATGTGTTGTTCTCTCACCCACTGCTGCCCCGCCCCCGGCACAGATCATTATTTTCATATTGTTGGAACATGATAAGGCCAAGGACAAGACTACATTGAAGCTCAAATTGTCTGAAAATATCATTTTATTTTTTGTTAAACTGAAGCAAACGCTGATTTATGCTTTCCACATTTTTCTGAGTCACTGTCAGAGAAAATTAATGCGCAGTCGGTGTTTTTAGTATCTTGGCACATTTCTTTCTTTTTTTTTTTTTTTTTTTTACTAACTCTCAACTCACTGGAGGTCAGTGTTGCTGCACTCACAGTAAAATCTTTGACACCGCAAGCTTCTAAAGACTGTAACTATGAATCAAAGAGGTTGTCGGGCTACCTGACATACAAAAACTGAATTATGTGCACCAAAACCTTGATTTTTGGAGTAGCGTGTGTGTTTATGTGGCAGCTGTTTTCTGGAAGATAGAGTGGAAGGAGTCATGTGAGAGTGGATGGAGGTGAGTTTAGAAAAGTTGGTTTGGTTTTGAAGTCTGCTGTCTCTCTCTTCATACAACTTTCTGCTCATTTTTCTCATGCACACACACACACACACACACACACACACACATATATGCACTGGTTGGACTCAAACACCAGACAGTGCAGTCTCTGTTAGTGCTATAATCAAGGTAATGCCCCTCAGGGGGGAGCTGATTTTATTGCACAGGAACAAAACATTTCTGTTGTGCAATATTTATCATCAGGTAAATCTTTTTCTGTTGTTTTTCTTTAATAAAACAGTGATTAGTGAAAGCCGAGGAGGCTCTCCTAATCATACATTTCATAGCTGTTGCAGCACGGCACAGTGCAGAGCTTCCTTTGTTTTCAAGAGCCACAGAGATTGAGGTTGAGAATTTCTCGCTTTTACTTACTTTTTGCACCGTTTTCATAACACAAATCTTCAAAATGGCATTTGCGCTTAAAATATATTAAAGCGCGAGGTCAAGCATTCAAAGTTTATACAACAAATTATAAAAAAAATAAGCTAAGCTGAGAGGAATTTGCCAGTAGATGGTATCAGCCTCGTTGTTGTTTTGTAAAGCAAAGATTAAGATTTAGCTCGTCTTAAATGGCCCAGCTGGATACAAACAGATGCATACCACACATATTGTACCAATATCAAACATTGTCAGTAAAGACATTTTTATCCAAGGTTATCCAAGACACATTAACTGTGATCCTTGAACATCCTTCAGAAATGAACGTTTGGTTAGCTTTTAATGCAGTAACGTGAGAAATGTACTTTTTCCAACGTGTTGAACAGAGTCTATCCACATAATAAGTGCTGGCAGCAAATGATGAAATATTTTGATATTTGGCGTTAGTTTGGACTGTTTGCTTTAGGCTATGTTATCAAATTTCTTCTCTTACGATAGCAAGTTATCTTGTACAGACTTAATAGATCTGTTTGATCATATCATCACCATAAAAGTTGAAGATGTTTCAGTTTTTCTTCTGCTCCATTACTTGTTAACCCTGATTCGCACTCAGCTGAAAAATGCCTTTTCAGTCTGTCATTGAATGTCCACACATCCAGCTTCAAGCGAACGAATTCAAGGCTTACTCTGACGTCTTACAAAACGTGTGATGCCTGTGGTAGACCATAGTGAACACACATCAGTACAGTACAAAGACAAGATGTCAGTGTTCAAACTGATGAACTTTATTGTTTTTGTTGTTTATATACACTAATTCTGAGTTGAATCCCTGCGATACGTTCCAAAAAAGTTGGAACAAGGGCAACAAAAGTTATACAACAATAAAGTTTATCAGTTTGAAAATATGAAATATCTTAAATATCTGTCTCCTTCAACCTTATTCAGTTTTGGAATGGGTGTTTCTGTGTTTGTGTGCATAATCTGTAATTATGAGTATTAGTCACCTTAGTAGACAATAGTCTTTGGCTACCTTATAATATAAAAGCGGCACAATGCAACTGAATAAACAAGTACAGGAAATTATATACGCACATAAATAATAGATACAGATAAGGTATGTAAAATAAAGCGTAAACATTCGATTATATAACATAAAAATACTGCGGAGCAAGAGATTTTGGGATAAACTTGTAACTTATTATTTATTTATTATTGAGGATCACGTCAAGCGGGACATTTTTTTCCTCCACCCTGAAAGAGGTGTACAGACATGAGCAGTATCTGTTCCAGAGAGAGGTGAGAGTGTGACTCACTGTCTTACCTCATCCTTTATAGCTTATCCACAGTGTTGCACCAGTGACCTCCCCAGTCACAGACCTGCCTTCGCCTCCTCCTCCCTCGTACGGCTCCCACTAACTTCCATACCGCTGCAGTGTGGAAGCAGACCAGGTTCACCATCAAGGTTTACTGCCGCAATTACAGAGCTGTCAAACAGGTACAGAAAAGTCCAGACTTCCACAGTCTGATTGTACTCAATCATGTCAACATCTGTATGAATATTGCACCAGATAGCTGTCTGTGATGTGTATTCCTCAATTATTGATTGGAACCTCTTGACAATGTATATTTCATGTTCTTGTGATATGCCGACCGAGACTAAACAAACAAACTTGACAACACTTTTTGCAGTTTCTTCGCGAGAGCAGAGGAGGTTGATCAGGTAGTGGTGAATGGGAAATGATGAGTTTGCTCTGCTCTTGTTGGGCTTGAGGAAAGGTCTTTGATCTGGATCTGTGTCCTGTCCGTTTAACTGGACAGAGATGTGTACAAGGTACATTGTTACTGCACGTCTCATCTTGTTTTTATTATTATTCCTTAGAGGCAAACTACAGGTTTTATTATTCAGAGTAGGACCTCCAAATGGAGCCTTGTGAAATGTGATGAATTGCTTCAAATGATGTCACTTGAGGCAGCGCCAGTTAGGAAACCTATTCCAACCTGACCGATAGATTTCCAAAGAGTCTGTAACACTGGCTGGCGCCATGTTGGTTGTCTTGCCTCTTCCGCCTCCTGGCTAATCTGAAAAATCAGCAAAGACGTGGATAATTGGTGGACCTGAGGCAGGACGAATTACAGCTGGATATCTTCTGTCTTCTATCTTCTTCTATCTTTAAGCCGGTAAGGCTGTAATAAACATGTTTATTTCTGCTGTGCAGTTGGACATTTTAACATGGGGACTTATGGAGATCGTCTCGTTCTGTAGCCAGCCTCGAGTGGACTTTTGAGGAACTGCAGTTTTTGGCTTCACTTGGCCGCTACGAGCATAACACACCCTTGTGCACTGTGGGTAATGTAGGCAGGTTTTGACAAGGAAGGAAGGAAGGAATTTAAAAAACGATATCTCTGATTCTGCTGCATCAAGTTTATCTTTTTTATTGATGCTGTGTAATTAATGCTCTGGTAAATTAGGCAGAATGTATTATTATCATGTGTATTTGTTTAATTCCCCCTTGCTTCAAGATCGTTTTATTTCCTACTCGCTATTGTTTTACGGTGAGCACTTGACCATAACAGCGGAGTCAAGAGTCTAATATGAGCTCAGAGAGTGAAGTTGAGTGTGTTATTATCGTGCCATGTTGATTAATGAAGATGATTTATAGAACAGAAATTATAGCCTGCTCATTAACCACAGCCCAGAGAGACGGGAGAACATTACACATAGATTTAAACCAGTTGATACAAGCACTTTTATTTTGAAGTGTAAATCTGTTAGTGCCACATTTCTTGCATCATTTGATATTTGATATTTATTTTTGGCTTCTTTCTACACAGAAAAGATGAAATAATGAATAATAATAATAATAATGAATTAAGTCCGACATGGAACAATCACTTCACACTGAACTAAGCTGCACTGCATTTAATTGAAATGAAAGGTTGGTTCAGAAATGAAATTGATTTTAAGTATTTCACTGAATTACCTTTTGCTCTTTGTTCTCTGCATTTCAAACATAGGTGGATTTTTTTTTTTTCACTTGATAATTACATCATTGTGTGCACTTCTTTTTACTGGCTCAAACGCGTGCCAGAGTGCAATTTGAATTCCTGTTTGCTTTGCGCAACACATTGAGTGAAACGCTTTTGCTTTGTTCTTCTTCCTTTTGAACTTTTACATTTATTTTTTATAGTCAGATTTCAAGATCTTGTCGACCAGATGTTACCGTGACTAATGGCCGTCCGTCATTGTGAATTTGTCGACGCCGCAGAACCAGTTCGAGACAACTTGATCTTCAATCTTTGCTTCAGATAGTGCTGCAACATTACAGTGTATTTAAACATTTCTTCTATCTGTCTCACTAGTTATCTGTCTTCAGGACATGATTTGACCTGAAGTATAGGCAGAACGCAGAAGACTCTCTTCACCATGACTACCTGACTGTGCTCCACCTTTATGGGAACCAGGTGCAATAACATACTGGATGCGCATGCAACGTTTGCAAAAAGTTGAACTTGCTCCTTGTAGGGAAAATAAGGGTTGTAGTGGCAGCCGTGTGTTTACAACAAGGGTTATCAGCGTTAACTGGACGTCAGGGCCGAGCAGCCAGTCAAGGAGAATTGAATGAACAAACGGTCTCTGCAGGGCGCTGTTGAGGACTGAGTGGCGAATTGTTGATTGAGCACAAAAGGCACAAGTGAGGCATGACGAGGAACTGCGAGGGGGGGGAGAGAGAGAGCCGGCTCAGTGAAAGCTCAGCATGAACCCTTTTGTTGCCTGATCATTATGTGGAGCAAGTGTAATGACCCTAATTAGACGTTATTTTGCAGGTAATAATTCAGAAATTATTTATTTAATTTACATATTTGGCGTTGGTACACGGTGTTAATGCGTCTGGAGCCTCCCACTCCCAAACCTCTGACGCAGATGATTCAAACTGTTTCAGCAGAGGCTCAGTGAATTTATTTCTATTATTTTATGTATGTATTTAGTTATTATATAACTTATGAAAAGGAGTTCACATAGGAGAAGCTTGTTTGAACACCCAGGCTAGACCGACGATCCACATCTTAGCTGGAAGGCAGCAAAGCGTTGCGAAGATGGCGGCAAAAATGGCTCTTTGGAAACCTACAGGCGAAATCACGCTTACAGTGTCCATTCTTTATATTGTCTAAGTTCTTCTATCATTCATGCTTACCCATAACTTAGCTAAGCTGTAGCATCACCCCCTACCAATGTTCATGTAATGCAAAGGTAACTGCTGTAATGTTACGGATAGGTGCCGCACAGTGATTTAGCAGGTTAGCTTGGTTGCTCACACGATTGCACAAGGAATCATGGGTAGCCTATTTTCATTGCTGTATAAATCAGCAGAGATACAGTCGTTTTGGGGAGCAGTGCTGTGTTTTTTTCCATATTCCCGCAGTCACACCATAAATAAATGGCTTACAGACCTTTAATCCCACAGCCATCCAGGAATTAAGCAAATCTAATCAAATAAACTAAGAGGGGAAGAGGGGGGAGCCTTGACTGACGGAAGGCCCACAGCTTCGACTTTGAAAGGTGAAAATGACCCTTTTGGCTCATCTGGGGCTTTATTAAAATTAGTCAAGTGATTTTGGCAGCTCTTCCTTCGAGCTTATTATTGCTGCTGACAGTTACCTCACAGTCTTTTTAATACAGAATCTCAGATGTTTAGTTCAATGTCTGAGCTTTCTTCTTTGGATGCGTAAATTGAGCCCTTGACATTTAAAATGAGAGCGAGTAATATTAGGGATCCTGCACGAAGCTATAATTAATAATATTCCTGGCACATATTGTCATTTGTTGCTGTACAGTCAGTACAACTCAGTGATTATAACTAGGGGCGGTCCGTTGATCAGTCATACCAATAACTTACTCCCTCGATTTGTTTAGAGGCGTTTAATGACCCTGTTTGTCACTTTAGTTGGTAGAACATTACAATCATCTCAGGATAACGATCCTCATGAAGGTATCGTTACTCTACTGGTGGAGCTGAGGAGTTGGGCAGTCTTCTCAATAATTATCAAATCACCAGACAAAGAGATCTACAAGTTATTAACTTGTGCCAGTGAGATAATACCCGTGAATACAAAATACTTCTCCACAGAGTTCAGATAAACTGTGTGACACAACCAGCTTACAGTGTAAAATAATGACAGGAAGCTGTGTTGGAACATAAAAGTAATTGACAGATACCTTGATAATTGTTGTGACACCTTCCTTCTTTAAGACACCAGGGAACTGTGTGAACATCTGGAAAAAGGACTCTCCTTTAAGTAGTATTTTCAAGTAGTATTGGGAGTATAAGTATTTTTACAGGGTGGTATTAGGTGTTAGGATCTGAATACTTCTTCCAGCACTGATAAAAGGTGGAGCATGTATGACACAACAGTAACAGTGAAACCTCTTACACATTATGGCATTACTTCTTTTTGTCTAAAACAGTTAAATCCATTCTGTCAAGTGTCAATATTTAAATCTGTTTTTGTAGCTCATAATCAATATTCACACGGCTGCATCACCGTTTAAGAATTATGGCTCCGAGGTCCTGACAAAACCCTCTTAGTCTGCCTTGTGAGATGTTACTCTCAGTGCTGAAAATTTACTGATTCAATTAGCTGTTGACCCCGCACGCAGTCGTTGTTCACGTTAAGCGCCCTACAACTCTTCTTCATTGAATTTCAAGCAGCGCAGGGTGATGTAGGAGTCTCCTCCAGCGGGGCTTTTATTGGACAGGATAGTTGTATGTACACATTCAGCAGGTATACACACACACACACACACACACACACACACACAGATGCACAGAATATCATCAGTAATGAAATGTGTCTTGAGGAATATCAACAAACCGCAATCGTAAGTGACAAAAGACACAACGTGCGGGTCGAATCAGGTCAAATCCATGTCAGTTTGAGGGGCAGCTGCAGCACTGACTGTCAACACTTCCACATTTTGAAGGCCTGTCACTGAGAAGCATCTGTTAGTCCTGGAGCTGCTCCAAACTGCTGCTTTAATACCGGGCATAGTGACTGACGACGGATCAGGACGGGAGTGCGATTACATTGTGTTGTCAGGATTGCAACACAAATACGATTCTTAGGCAGTGAGCAGGAGTCACAAGGATTTAAAATGTTACAAAATGGGGTCAAGATGTATGAGTGTATCAGAAATGCTAAAAAACAGGACACCCATTTAAAATTTGGTTGACTCTGGTATCAACACTTATTTCATAGACAACACACTCAGAAGTTAGAGCCCCCCAAAACTTTATCGCTATCGTGACTCAATATTTAAAAATGAAACATTACTTAGTCATTATTTATTTACACAGTTTTACACTCAAAAGCTTCGTCAGTATTGTGTGGGTTTGATTTCATCCAACTTGACTGACAACATGAGCAAACAACCCACCAACTGTCATCAGGTTTTTGATTCAAATGCTAAATCCTGATGAGTACATAGACGTACGTAACAGTTAGTTTTCTAAACTTCAAACCAAGAGCGAAGAGACAAAAACACAAATCTCTGAAGTGAAACAATCACAACTATAGAAGAGGCAGCACCCACTACAGGAAACTGTTTGGGAAAAAAAAAAAAAAAAGTTTTCAGGGCCTTTTTAAAAGAAGCTGTAACTATTATGACTTGTGCTTTATTGAATTTCTTTTAAGTAATGTCCTACTGTATAGAGCCCATCTGTGACTGGTGCTCCTCGCCTCTCTTGCCAGTGTGCTTTGACACTATTAATCATCCAGTTTTTGACAGCTCATAGACAGATCGTCCAAGTGTGAGTATTCACATAACTGGAGCCAAATTACAACGTTCATTTTATATTTCACGTGTGATACAGAACCATAAATTCTTGAAACTTAGGTACAGTATGTGTTTCATGGAGCCTATGAAAAGATATGACTGTCCTTTTTGACAACTACAACTACGGTCATATTAAATACATCCTGTAAATACATCCTGTTGTTATACCTACTCTGCGTTTTACCCTGTATTTTTGTGCTATGTTCAAAAAACACTAAACAGAGCCTTTAAAAAATGAATTGGCAAAAAAAATAATAATAATAATTTAATGCACATAAATACATATTTAAGTTCACGTATTTCCCCCAGCAAAAAACAAAACAAACAAACAAACAAATAACAAAAAACACATCACAATATCTCTGAGGAATAAGACTTTTACTTCATCAACTCTGTTGTCGAACGTCATTCGAGTTCATAAAAAGCATCAATAATTAAGAGCTTGACCGTGAGTACAGTGCTTCAGTAATGAACCAGTCATAATGATCAATGAGCCGACTACCCAAGGCAGCCAATAAAACTAATAAGCGGCGGGCGATTTAATGCATCATTGTAGGGTATTCAGCATTGCTCTGTACTGTGATGGGTGTTTAATAAGGGTAGCGCCAAATGCCGATGAATCAGAAACGCACTGGTGCTTTGTCTCTGTAACGCCGTTTCCAAAAACGGTGGCATGTAAACAACAACAAACTGCTTTTTTTTTTATTGTTTTTGGAAAATGAAATACCCATATTTAATTTCACATTTCAAAGTTGGGACAGGGTCGTGTTTACCACCCTGTTGCATCACCTCCTCTTTTAACCAGACTCTGTTTTTGTCTTGTTTTTTTTTTTGGAAATGAGGTTATACCTCCTGAGGGTCCAGTCTCACACATCTTCTTCCAAGCGTCCAGCTTTTTTTTATATATAACCTAATATAATATTGGGATGTGTTTAGCTTTGTGATCACTGCTGTGCTATTCTTAAACAAGGTTGTGTCAAATCAGATTAACATCCCCGAAACATGTCGGTTTGATCCCTGTCTTCTCTTACATGACTCATTAAGTTGCCTTTAATAACATGATGTGAATTGAACTCTTTCCTACTGTTTTATCAACCAAATGATTGATTAATTCATCAGGAATACAACCGGTGGATTATCCTATAACAAAAGGCCATCTGTTATCTGCTACTCTCAACCATGTTCAACCATGAAGACGCAAAAGTTAAAAGATCGGGTGGTCACTTGGCAAATTTATAGCCTAGGGGGCCATAACACGTTCATCAGGCCATGAATCTTTGCAGGTCTGATTAAAGTTGGAAGAGTTTGACCTGCACAACTTTGACAGGCTGCCAGAGTGAAGCATCTGGTGGTGTGACAGTCTTATGCTCTGGGCTCTAAACTTGATACAAACAGCCAAGAGCGTGGTGATACAAAGATTTTCGGAAAAGGTACATCTTTCTGGATGAGCTGAGTAAAAATGGAGAAGATTGCGAGGAGCTACAGCACAAAAATGGAGGGTTTGGTAAATGCAGTGCAGCAGGTGTTACTTTGCTTTGATCAATAATAATGGAGGGGTCTTGTAAGGGAGCTGGATTTCCCAGAGCAGCTCAGTTTTGTCCACTACGTCGAGCAGAAATATTGCAAAGAGTTACAGAATAACTCGCACAACAATAATTTTGCAAATGTAATGCCGGAGTAGACCACTCACATAATTTATGCACACTTCCAAGACATTTCAGCTGGCTCTCCGCTTCATTAAGATCCTTCACAAAGCAGCTTTTGAGAGACTTCTTCTGCCTTTCATTTGTTTAATAGAATGAATACATGAATAGCTCCCAATTTTCCATCACGAGAGCGCCGCGACTGAATAAAATGAGCAGCACCCTCCTCATTAGCCGTGCAATCTTCATTCATTGATGTCTGACATAAAAGAGTAGCGGTCTATCTCAGCCAGGTCTCCCTCGAACAATGTCAGCCATGAAGTCTTATTGATTGATTGATAACTTAATGGAAGGAGAGCGCGTCAAGCACTCATCCATCACGCACCCAAGGTTGACACTGATACCTTGATTTTTATTTCACACACCAAAGAACCTGATGTGTATTTCCCCTCAGCTTAAATACACTCATAAAAAACCTAAAAAACACACAGTGCAGTACAGTCTTCTGAGCTGGTTATTAGGATCCACGTTCAAAACTTTATTTCACAGAAAAAAAATCTTGTATATAGACTCAGTTGGTTTGATGGTACTCTTTTGGTTCATTGTCTTTTGGGCAATATGATACCACACTGTATATTACAACCATCCACCCATAAACTGTAACCGCTTATCCTCATCAGGGTCAAGTGGAGCTGCAACCTTTCTCAGCTGACCTTGAGTGAGAGGTTGGGTACACCCTCTCACTAAGTCGCCAGTTTATCGTAGGGCATAGTGACATACAATTCACACTCACATTCACACCTACGGACAATTTAGAGTCACCAATTAATCTGTTAATGCTTGTTTTTGGACTGTACCTGGAGAGTACCCATGCAGATACAGGGAGAACATGCAAACTCCACACAGAAAAGGCCCCAGTCGAGGTTCAAACCAGGAGTATGGTACAACCCCCAATTCCAAAAAAAGTTGAGCCAGAGGACATGACATCTATGATCTCCAAAAACAATCTGAATTGTGGACTCATCAGTCCATGTCAGCTGAGTTTGGGTAGAGAGAAGTCTGCAGTCGATAAGTGGATTTCCCTGTCGTGGGATGAATAAAGTATAATCTAATCTAATCTAATGAATCTATAGATTATTTTCCAGATTAACCAATGAATCATTTCATCAACAAAATATCAGGAAATGGTGCAAAATTCTCATCACATCATTTATGGTCTTTACGATATTTTGTTTACAAAGTGTAATGAAGTGATTGAATTCCTAAAATCATCAATCAATCTCTGTCAATAAAATAATTGATTGTTTCAGCTCTAATTTGATCTACTAACAGTTTCTTAATTAACTTTCAAAAGACTTCACACGGTACATATTGATATCACTATACAAACTGATCTGTACTGTACCATGATAGGAGAACATCCATGTCACATACTTGCAATGACAAGTGTGATTGATTTATTTGATCTGAACTTCTGGAGCGTATATCAGAGAAGGTATTAAATATTTATGATGTGTAAATGTGTTAAAGGATAAAATATTGTTGCCCTGTACTAAAATGTAAAGCACGTGAGTATAGTATTTCACAATCAAGATCAATATTTCATCTTCGCTTGGCTGTCAGTGTCCTTGTACTTGACTGAATAAATGGTGATGGACATTACTGTAACCATGACATCATCCATAAACGTGCCAATAGGACAAAGCATGAATAATAGTATTAAATTAGATTCTGTCATTTCACAATTTATTGGTTTTAGAGGTTCAGTGTAGTGTTTTTATAGCAATCTGAAAAAATAATACGTAAGTATTATAAGTACAAAACAACATTAGTTAAAACAACAACACCCCAGTGATTTAGTCTCCAGGTCTTTCAATATAGATTTAAAAGAATTCAAAGAAATCAGATCTTTGAGTTTTGAAACGATTCATGTTTTATTACAGTAAATTAAACAAATATAACTGCAAACATGGATTGTGCGGGTCAGTAACATCACTGGTGTAGGTGTGAGTGTGTGAGTGGTGTGATGTGTAGGTGTTGTAGGTAGAAATGAAGGCAAAAATGTGCTGGCGCTGCATCAGGATGAGTCCAGGTGAGAGAGAGTAAAAGCAAAGCCAGGCGGAGAGTTTTATCCGGTAAGAGCTCTTAACCAGGTGTTCCAAATCCGGCCAGTGATACCTTCAGGGACACATGGGAAAAACAATAACTCATCCACCACACGTGTATGTCCCCAGATTAGGCAGGCGTCATCACAATACACAGTCTGCAGCATCATAAATGTTCGTTTTGTGTCTTATTTAGTCAATCTTTGACAAGTTAAACTTTGATATTTTACCCCTGAGAGGAAACAAATCAATATTTGAGTGTGACATTGAGCCGGGCGGTTCATCATCATGTAAATCTCTGAAATCTGTTTGCTTAGGCAATTTACATAACAGGATTCATAAATGAGTCAGCGTTGTTTTAACTTTAATTTGTGTACACAAAACGTTTAATCAGGTCCCGGACATGCATGTGACATTTAATACAACCTGTGTGTGTGTGTGCGTGTGTGTGACAGCCCTCTTTGTTATGATAAATTTCAACCACACTCATTAAAAGACAAGCATGCAAATGAAACGTCAATGAGTTCCTTGTTTAAATGCGTATCAGCTAATAGCTGTTTATGCTCTCCATTTCCCCCCATTGTGTTTGAAGGAGATCAGTTCAAGCTGCTTTAGCTTTGCTAATTTTATGCGGCGTTCTTTAGTCTTTTCTAATTTCTGTTGTCTTCTACAACGGTTATTCAGCAGATTAAGGCGGCCGTGATTATCTGTGTATTATGCATGGCTTTTCTAATTTAATCAAAGAGATACAAATTGTCCTTTTCGCAGAAGTGTGAGTCATGACACCGAGCTTCAGGGGCCCTTTGGGGCATCAGCGTTCATGTACACTTTGTGTATCTTCTCCAGTAATTTGCCCTATATCACATGTTCCGTATTAGAGACAACTAATTCGTCACTGACATTCAGAATGTGATATTATTCATCACTTTTATTTCATTTTTAAAGTGTCCTTCAGCGAGACTCGCTGCTTGTGGAGATGTTCTATTTTTAAAGATCAATAAATTATACCATTATCATAATAATTTCTTCCTTGGGGATTATTGATGTATTGTATTACCACTGCATGACTATTATTACGTCAAAGCAGCATGTAAGCAACTGCAAGCTAAAAGCGAGCTTGTACTTTCACACCTACGTCTTTATTTTCCAAAAGAATTATGAGCGACACACAATGAATAATAGATCAGGTGCAGAGTTGTGTTTATTTATTTATTTTTTTTTATCTTAGATAGACAAGAAGCATATGCTGCGTCTCTTTTGCCGTCATGACCTTCTGAAACGTTCACGTCACTCATCTTGAGCTGTGCTCAGCATGCGACCAGGGCAGAGGATAAAACGTACTCATTGAATAGAATGAGAGAGAATGGCATTGTGGATTCACTGCAGAATATGAAATACACGCTACAAGTCATTTCACTTATTACTGAGCTATTATTGCTTCTGTATGTAGTGTAGCTTTCTTTGTTGTGACTCAAAACATAAAAGCTGCACGAATAAATGTTTTATATGTCAACAATGGATCTAATTATGTGTACTGTTACAGGGGACTCTTATTTAAGCTCAGTTCTGTGGAACATTTTAGCGTCTTTCAGCTAATTGTTTTGGTTTTAAGGCTCACAACTTTACTGTTTGGTTTACTCTAACTTCTCTAGTTAACTCCATTTTCAGCTGCAGGCTGAAAGCAAGATGTTTAATGTCAGAGTAAATGTGTTCTGACCAAAGACGAAAGTGTTATTAACCACCCAGCTAAATTTGGATGATTTAAAAATATCAACAAGTTTATGAAATTAGGTGTCAAAATCAGGTTAAAATGAGCAGTATTCTCAGCTCCAGGACTGTGGGGGCGTGTCCACTGAATGTGCTGAAGCAACGCCCACTCGTGGGAGCAGTCAAGCAGCCATTTTGAAGCGACTGAAACGTGTCGGATGAGATCGGAAAATGACATGACTAACTTTGAAACACTCTAAGCGAGATGAATTCATCTCTATCTCTCTGCTCAGGGTGGCCTCAGCGTGTCATCGAGCCACCCTTTAAGGACCGCCCACAAAATCCTGGACTGAAAACTGTTTGAACCTCTAACTCCACATTTCAGTAATATATCATTACTGAACGTCTTTTCACATGTTTTTAGCAACTATTTTCCAACATATTTAATGTATTTTGAAAGAAATCTCAGAATTGCCTTCACACGGACTTTAAAGAAACGTTGGCTATCTACATTTTCATCTACAGTACGTGTAACTTACTTTGATGTGCTTGTGGAGGTTGGAAGAGGAGAGATCTCTTTTAGGAGGCACAGCAAGCACTTCATACCGCTGGAAAGCTGCCTGCTCTGGGTTTTTCTCCATCATCATCACATCATTGTCAAAGGACAGGTGGTGCTTATTATTCTGCCATGCAGCTGGCAACTTGGTGTCTGCAGCAGAGGTGCTCCTTGAGTGCTCCCCCCCCACCTCCTCTTCACTCAGTCACTGCATTTAGAGCTGTAACAAGGAAAACAAGGTGAACGCTAAATGGCAAATGTAGCGAAGTAAAAATTAGATTACTGGCTCAAAAATACATTTGAATAAAGAAGTAGAGTAAAAACATGAAATACTGATTCCTTAAAAAAAAACTATGTGAGTTACTTGTAATCTATTACTATCAAGTTAAGTTTATTGATCCATTCATTTTCCATGACTACTTTTCCTTATCAGGGCCGTGGGGGAATTTAGTTAAACATATCAGGAGCTCTGGATTTTTTTAATCTAATCTGAGAAATCTCTTCTGTGCAATGAAAAATGTGTGTAAACTGAAGGTTTTGACATTTGTCATCAAGCTCTAAATTTTATAATCAATCATACCTGTCCATATCTTCCCATCAGTACACCGTGGCCGGCAGGGAAATGATTAATGAGCAGAGAGTTCAAAATACACTCTGTATTTGGCAATCTATGAATAAAATAGACAACACCCGACGGGACTGAGCTCAAGTTATGTACTCGCTTACATTCCTGCAGCCGGATATTAAACATTATAACTTTAAGTCTAACTACTGTACGCATGACGTGAAACGTGGACATCATCAATGGCTTCAACATCGAAGCACTTCATCATCTAAATCCACTGAGCATAAAATGGAATTTAAACATAATCAGACGTATATAATTCACAGATCATCTACATGTGAAGTAAAGAAAGCGTAACAAAGATGGGATGAAGGTCGAGCGAGTGCACTTTAGTATGTGGTCAGATGGTATTCAACAGGTTGTAGTGATGATGGTGATGGTGTTGGTGTCTGAGGAGTGAATCTGTCATTGTACTTTTTAATTTGAGGTTTGTTGTCAGACTTATGGTTGGTATGGTGCTTCGGTTGCTGTTTTATTGTAATTTTTAGCATAACTTACCATCCACTAAATCCCCCAAACAGCAGTTACCCAATCACAGCTTAGCAACCGTAACCAAGCACAGCAGATTGCTTCACATGTTGATGGATCTCCAGTAAGAGAGACACAAAACCACAAATGAAGAAGTGTAAAGAACTGATTTAGCTGATGTGTTTGTCTGCCGCTGCCAGAGTAAACTGCAATCAATCACAACACATCTGTTTCCTGTTAAACAAGATGTGAGAATTTGCTACTTTTTCCATTTTATATCATTTTTAATTTAACATCTGAGTGATTTTACACTGTTGTTCGAACAAAATATTTCAACATTTCATTTACAACTGATGAAATGGGGGTCAACGTCGTACCCTGACATTATTCTTCCACTGTGTGCAGGAACAGAGTGTAACGCAAACAACGCTGGCTGCTTTGTAGCGTCACTTATCAGTTCACTGAGCTGTGAGCAGCTCAGCAATGCCATACATCAGTGAGTCCTGAACATCTGTGCAAATAATGTCTGGCCCTGCATGAAAATGAAATAATGAATCACTGCCCTCCCTCTGATGTCTCCACATCTCTATCTGCTAACTCGCCATAAGCCGCTTGCTTGGATCACTTCAGCGGGCAGAGAAAAGACGCATGGGCGAGCGGACGTGCTCCCCATCACCATTTCTTGAAAGGCAACCGGGTTGCTTCACAAATTGAATTCCACTCGCGACAATAACTCATGCAGATCATAATAAAACAGAAAGTGAAGGTTAATAGATCTTTGATTCAGTTCCCTGGCGCCTGCATTAGAAACGTTGCTCCTTCGCAGTGAGCAGACTTGAGCTAAACTCGCGTTTGATTGCTGCTGCGTCATTGAAAATTTACTGTATTGGGTTTAAAGGTCTTTTAATTGATTCCAAGAGGCAAATAATATTATGATTAAGGCCGCCAAGACCTCTCATGAATCATATTTATTAGTAATCAAAACAGCATCCATTAAAGGATGAGAAATGAACAAATTCAAGTCAGTATTCATGTTGTAAATAAAATGAATTAGTCTGTAGTACTCAAGTTTTTATTTATAGATGCTTTCTACTCAACAAAGAAAGCAATATGCACAGAATCCCGTATTATCACCCACCAAGTGATTCATATCAACAAAATGATGATTTATAATTCAAAGTCCTCTGTGTGTAGGCTGCTTAAGCAGAGCAGTGCTTCGAGCTAACGTCCCCATGCTAACATGCTCACAATGACAACTACTTGTGTTTAGCAGGTATTTAGCAGGTATAGGGTAATGTTTACCATGTCCCCCATCTTGGTTTAACATGTTAGCATGCTAACATTAAGAGATTCACACAAAATAAAGCGGCAGACGATGAGTTTTGCAGGTATTTTTGAAGTACTAAGAAATTTGACTTGATGGTGGTGGCATGAACAAGATTACTCAGCTTACAGAAAAGTAACTATCATTTATCCCGAGGACCTGATTGTCCATGCCATTTCACGCTAGTCCGTCTAGAAGATGAAATATTTTATTGTAAACTAAAAACACTGACCCCCATATTGAATCCAGGGGATGGCTTACATCAGTAGGATTCATCCTCTGGGAACCATGAATCTCTAAAAACTTTCATGTCAATTAATCCAACAGTTGTTGAGATATTTCTGTCTGGACCAAAATAGAGCAACCGACTGAGACAGTGCCACTGAGCCATGTACCTAGCATGGCTAAAAACACTGTATTTTAGTCATCTGACAAAATATAATAGCTCAATTACACATTGTTTTGTAGTCACGTGAGTGTTATGTGGCATTAGAAACAGTTTCTATCTGGATGTGCAACTTTAGAGTTTTGAGTCATTCTACTTTGGGGCACATTTATCATCGCACGTGTTCATGTTCAGTGAAATGAAGTTACCAGGCTAATTGTGTTGTCATGTTTACAGTGTGTTACACTCATGTTGGCGAGCATCATCCTCTCAGGGCTGGATGACCAGACATGCTGTATGCTTATTTAAAAAGTACTTCGAAATGCAATCCTCTTTTTGACATTTAAAGTAAAGTGGCATTCATCTTCATTGCCAAGTCAGTTATATATCCTATATATATCCTGAATCATATTACTTTGGAAGAAGAAAAAAACAAACTCCTTGAATAGTATTAAATGTAATAGGGCTGGATTTGAGAATGTTTTTAAAATAGACATCCTGACATTTGATGTTTCATGGTAGGACTTGGGCTCACTCCTTTTCTGAATCCATCATGTCATGACAACTCCTTGATAACAAATTTATTCCACGTGCCTCGGGCCTGATAAGAGAGAGACACACTCAGTTGATTATTAGTTGATTAGGCTTGTTATGAATCATGGGACACATTGTGCACAGAATGCATTTCATCTCTGGATTTAATTAAAACCAGACATCACAGAGATGACCAAGAAAAGTTTCAATGATTTTTTTTTTTTTTTTTTTAACATTTTCTGTTGCACACATTGTGTGAGTCCATGTGAACAGTGCTGCTTGATTTGCTCAAACAACATGTAATTGCGTGTTGAAGCCTTTTCATGGAATGCCATGAATTCTAAATCCGTGCCCTTTTTGAAGCCTCGCAAGATGCTTAAAAGCCTTGGAGCATTTTCCAGGCAACCCTGAGGGCAGAGCCCTTAATTGAAAGAGACAAGGAGAACAAGGGATAGGTATGGAGTGCATAAGAGGTTAGAGTACTTCCTCTCCTTCAACCAATCAAGTGCAGGATAAATGTCAAGCCATGGAAAGGCCAGGCTCAGAAATGAAGATCGCTGTTGACTCCCTGAAATGTCAGCTAATGTTTGTATCGTCATGAACGCGGCACATGAGGACAATTCCTGTAAAACAAATTCATAGTTATTGTACATAACCTAATGTGTTCTTTCAACAGATACCTTCTTAGAAACATACATACTTGGTGTGTAGGATTTATAGGCATTTAGCTGTGTCATTGCTGATTGCAACCCCCTCATCTCACCCTCTGCTTCCAAGTGTAAAGAAGAAACTACGATGTTTGTCTGTTGGAAGAGGACCGAGCTTTCTGTAGATACAAAAATCTCGTTCTAAAGTAAAAATGACTCTTATTTTTGGGACATTATGCAGTAATGAAAACGTAATTATGCATATTATATTCCATTTCTGCCATGTTCTGTAAACAGAGCCTCCTTTAAGTATTCAGTACACGTCAAAATGGTAATTTGCTTGGACTCGCCGTTTTTTCTCGCTAAAGCCTTTTAGACTTTTAGACAAGATGGATTGCTGTGGGATCGTGAGCCTTCTCCTCTGCCTCAGCACACTTTCAAAAAGAGATTTTGTTTTCTCTTCGCTGTTCCAGATTGCTGAAATTATTGACTTTTGTTTTGTTTTGTTTTGTTTTGGAAAGAAATAGATTCTCGTTGCCTTTTAGCATATTTTCCGTCCAAGTCAGGACAAGTGCTTCCAGGTATTGTAGAGGATGAGCTGTAATTGCAAGCAAAAATGCAAATAAAACACAAGTGAGTAATTTACTGTTATGTCTCGACACTTATTAACCTCAGAAAGTACCTTGAGCTGTTTCTGCTCAACTGAAGAAAATAAACGAGTTCCCTCCTGTATTTTAAATCTTTAAATCAAAGTTGCGAAGTTGTTTTTGTCACGGTTGATTTCAGGTCTAAAATGTGATAAAGTACTGTTTAGCCCTTAAAAACATACCTCAGGTCTTTAGCAATCCGGGACCATATTACACTGTTTAATTCATGAATTTCATTCAATTCAGCGCTCACATTCCTCTTATTCCTAATACTGTTTATCCTTAACATGATCTGGTGTCAAAATATCAACGTTTTTCTCTGAAGAGGTTGCTGGAGAAGTTATGGAAGAGTGTTGCATATTTTATTCACTGTTTCCTGGACGTGAAAGTGGATTGTGTGTGGGGCTTTTGTTTCCTCTGACAGCACTCTTGTCTCACTGCTACTATGAATAAATACAGACACGACGATGAAAAACTTTGTTTTCATACTGTCACACGAACATGACGGTACAGCACGTGGGTGTCAGGTTTAGTGCGGAGCTACATTTTCTCTGACACTGGGGGGTTTTGACGATGTGGCTCAGGCAAAAATGATGTAACAGAGGCTACTGACGAAGCTAGTTTGGACAACGTGACTGATAAAGTCGTGGTCCTGGAGATTTCACACATGTCCATCCATGCTCGACCACAAAACAGTGCCAGTGTCAGCAGAGCTGGGTGCTGTCCTAAACTCTCTATGCATTTGTTTAGGCCCACAACTGCTGCTGTTACTTAATGTTGCTCCACATCCACAGTATACTGAATATGTGAAAACTTCTTTCTGCAGCTCTTCTTGCAGCGTCGCTCCCTCTACTCTCTCTACTACACTGTGAGCATCCATGCAGCAGGGAGTTACTATGGGTACAGCTTACAGTAGGTGTGACGGTGAGTTACCATGGTTACAGCTCAGGTGTGACAGTGAGTTACCATGCTTACAGCTCAGGTGTGACGATGGACTACTATGGTAACAGCTCAGGCGTGACAGTGAGTTACCATGGTTACAGCTCATGTGTGACAATGGACTACTATGGTAACAGCTCATGTATGACAGTGAGTTACCATGGTTACAGCTCAGGTGTGACAGTGAGTTACTATAGTTACAGCTCAGGTGAACAAATGCACAAAAGGAAGTCTCAGAGGCACTCATGAAGATATAAATAAAATTCTGTATGTTAACTTTTGATATTTACCCAAGCTTTTGTTCATCAGACAGTATCATTGGTTAATAACTTAATTTAGCCGCCAAAGTGAAGATGAACTGCTGTTGTAGTTTTCGAAGCGAAATAGTCCCGATAAGAACTCTCTTCCTCTTTGCTAACTCTCAGCTGATTTTCTAGTTTAATAATATCTAGCTTTTTGCTGCACAAAATGATCCTTCCGGGACACAGTCCTTGTTTTTCTCATTTACTTTTCACACATTGTTTCTGTTTGTAGAAGAAGCTACTTACCAACCCTCAAACAAGTAACAGTCATGATGTCAGTTTGTCCACCTCTATCTCAGATCTTGTTTAGGACTGGCCCTGATTATAATTTTAACCTGAATGAATCGAGGCAGGGGTTCATTCAATAAAAGTAACTGATAGTTTAAAACAATTTAGCTGAAATTGGAAAAGTGTTCTTATGCACACAAAGTGGAAACAAATAAAGAATTTTATCCAGCAATTCTCTTTTAAAACCAACCACTCTCTCAATACCTCAAACTCTGTTTTTTGCAGCTCCTTCACCCTCCGAGAGCTGCCCATTGAGGTTCATGTGGTTTTTTTGTTGTTGTTGTTTTTTCTCCCTTCATGATTCTCTAAACCCTCCCCGGTCAAAACAGCAGTTAGACTGAAGTGCTAAACCATGTCTGAGCAAAGATAAGTCACAGCACTAAGCCTGAGGATCAACAGTCAAGAGCTTCTCTTGCTCTCTCGCAGAAGCTACAGGAGTCCGTCCGCTCTTTGGTGGCTTTGGATGGCATTGCAATCTTTGCCTCTGTCTTCCTCTGAAGATTAAAACCATCCAAAAGTTCATGACTGTTGTGTTTTCAAGCGTCCACAACCAGAATTTTCCACTTCCTATAGTAACACCCTTTGTTATTTTCTTCCCAATGCTGCAAGCTTGGAGTTTCTCTTGCTTGTGCACCGTATATCCCTCATAACGGGAATATTAAGCTTTGCGTAGACTTGATCTTTTGCATGACTCAAGGACGCTGGAGACACAGAGTTGGGTTAATATAAGGTCAAAGGTCACTCTCTGAAGAGGTGGTACATCTGCGCCTTTCCCCAGGCATCCCTCCTGACAGCCATGGTGATTGTTACCTTGAACGCTCTCCTGCTGTTTCAGGGTTTCGTTACTTTCTGCACAAAGGACAAACAAAGGACACATCACATGTAACCTCCACACATGGGAACCTCCAAGCACGGAACTATTAATTATTTCTTGTGGGGTGGATGTAATAGTTTTATTTTTAGTTTTATTTGTGTTTGGTGCATTTTGGTTTATTCTTAAGTTTTCCTAAATCGCCTGTGTGAATAACGACGTGGAGGTGGTATAACGTCTTTACATGACCGCAAAAGCTTTGATGGAGCAGAGTATAAGACTGAAAGCTCACATCACAGTTCTCTTCTCTTTTATCCATAACTACAATCTTATTTTCGTGACTATGGCCGTGATCTTTCACTCCACCGAGTAGCTTTAGTTGGCTGAACTTTAGCAAACTTTAACAATATTAAATCACCCTGAAAACTTTAGTAGAAAAGTTAGTAACTGTTGTCTCCTTGTCTTATGGTCGTGTAGGTGTTCACTGGGACACTGATGTTCTCTCTTTTGTCCATTTTTATCGTCTTATTCAGTTAAACTATGAATTTGGTCGTCGTGGAGAATGTTCACCTTGAGTTGTGTCACAAAAGATAATAATAAGTGTGAAAAGGTATTTAATAATAGTTATTCCGTACTGGAAACATAGAATTCAGTAAGAAAACGCGTCTGACTCCAATTTAACGTCTGCATGCACATTACAATTAACTTCAACATCATTTTGAAATAAGTCAGAAGTTTTTGTAAATAACCCAAAGATCTAATTACTTTTGAGACAGAGCTATCTGATAATTAGTTTAGACTGAATCAGAGTGCCTAGCCCAACTTTATAAGTAAATTATAACCTCAAGACTTTATTTTATATTTTATTATTTAGTAAGAACAAAAACAAATCATCAAATGTGCAGTGCATGCAGAGAGAATCGATGTTCCAGTTTTTACTTTCTACGTGACAGTTTAGCAATTTATTTAGCTTGTAACTTTTCTTTGATGCTTTTCTTTTCTAAAACAGCAAGTTTGAGTAATTAATGGGCTAATAAATATTCCATCGTCTTTGCCTCTTGATCACAGCCCCGCTTGCCCTAAGACGCTGAGGTAGAACAATCTCTGCAGCGAGAGGTGCTACAATATTGAACAATGAGGATAAACATGTATAAAATGGCCAACGAATCTATTCAAGGACTTTTGGTTTCCAGTTACAGAGTCGCGCAGATCATTGACGCAACCCTTGATCTCAACATTTTGCAAAAATGGAAAAAGAATTACCGTCCACTGTTGCAAATGGCTCCTGATTTCTGTTGACAGATTGCTTGGATCTGCCAACATTAAAGTTACTGAGAGGCGCGCACAGCCCAGGTCGTCCCTCGTAGATTACAGGAGTACATTCTGCTCTCTGTTGATGGTTTCCTGGCCCAGAGTGGGGACAGCCGTATTGATTCTGTCCCCCTCTTCAATCCATTATCAAGCCTCTATCAGGACAGCCAGGAAGCCTGTGGTTATCTGATTTCTCATTTTATAAGCACGTTGGAAAACTGCCACCAAGCTTTTGCAATCATAATGGGGTGGTCTTTGTATCAGTGTTTCCCTCGCGACACTCGCACAGCAAGAAAACTCATAACTTCTACTGGACTCCCTCCCTCCTGCATTCATATAGACGTGCCCGGGAGCTGGTATTGTTATTCAGGTACTGTATTGTTGTTGATTGCAAAAGCGGTGAATGCTTGTCCTAGAGCCTGGTGTCTTAATTACACTGCTAAGTCTGGTAATTGCTTTATAATGACTTTATCTTCTCCCGTACGCTCTGTGCAGCGTTATTTCCTTGACGATGCACTTTTCATAGCTCAGGGTATTTTCCCGGAGAGCGTAACTGAACCACCGTCCGAGTCGAGCTTCCTGATTGTAGCTGCTGGTCTCAGAAAACCATTTGCTGCTGCTGCTGCTCTGTTCCCGCAAGAAAATTTATAAAAATACAGTCAAGAGTGAAGAGAAACAGTTTGATGAAATGCGCTTATTCGCCTTCTTTCCAAGAGTAAGATGACAAGCTAATTGCTAGCTTGTTTACTGCCAAAAAACTGCTACGATGTGACATTTATTAAAATAGATACAGGTCACTGTGAAATTATTATGAAAAAAATGTGTTCGCTATCTGGAGTTGTACCTTTTATTGTATACATTTCACCATTACGACTTTTAGTCTGTGCTTGGGGGAATGAAGGGAAACGAGATGCGTGCGACTGTCCTAGCCGCGGAAAAGTTACGAAGTTTCCTTCCTGATTCATGTCAAAGCCTCAAACCGTCACACAGGCGTATTCTGTCATAACAAATTATGACAAATTCAGTTAAATTATCAGTAACTGAAGCTACTGAAAGGATCTATTGAAAGTTTTACACTCCAACTGTTGTTCATTGAAATATGAGTGCTATA
The DNA here is from genome assembly GCA_028641955.1 of Protonibea diacanthus. Classification (NCBI taxonomy): domain Eukaryota; kingdom Metazoa; phylum Chordata; class Actinopteri; family Sciaenidae; genus Protonibea; species Protonibea diacanthus. The sequence continues at coordinate 8,073,721 of CM053998.1, forward strand.
GATTTTCTCATCTCTCTCTGGAAAACACTTTGTTTACGATGACATATTTACATATATACTCACTCATGTACCATCATTTATAAGCCCTGCAATGCTGCCATTAAAAAAAATGTCAGTCGTGGATGGAGTATGACACAAAAATCAATAGCGACATCAACAGACACTCATTGCAATTTCATTTATTTATTTATTTATTTATAAGACACAATCGCTGTATCTCTCAAGTATCAGCTGCTCTGAGGCTGCAGTGAAAGCTGATCAATGTGGAATATGTGGTTTCTCTTTTACTCTCACGCCACGTCAATATTCTTACTGTAAGTGTACACGCCCATTGTCTTTTATCAGCGTGCTATGTCAATAGCCCTTTGTGAAACCATGCATCCATATATTTGTCACAATTATCCATGAGAGCCTTCATTACACACTGTTAGGGGGTGCAGCCCGTTGCGTAGGTCCATCATTCAGATCTGTTTGTTCGAGGTGGCACGCTGCGACAACTCCCACTCGTCCTCTCTCGTGTTCGAGTGAAGAGAGAAGGGAGGAAAGATGAGAGATTTAAGTGGCTTTTTAAAAACACTGCTGTTGGAATAAATCAGCTCCGAGTTCCCGGTGCGTCACGCCAGGGTTAAAACAATGGACCCATAATTGTGTGACAGTAATGATGGGTGTACGCTGTTTTTCCGACATTTATTAACAGGTGCGTGTGTGCCTTCACCTCAGCTGAACATCTAAAGCAACTGTTGAATGGCCAGAGCAAATTAAGTGTGCAGAAGAGACGGTGTATTTCTTTATATAGTCCAACATCATAATAGAATATTATGGGAAGGAAGGGACACAGCATCCAGCAGTGAGAGTGAGGCTGTATGTTTTCTGTATGACAGAGTTTACACTGCTAAACACATCCTGGCAGCCTTTAAATCTGGTGTTAAAATTCTAAAACTGCAGCTCGGTGTTCCCGGAGCAGCAACTAACTCGCTATAAAACAAAGAATAATGACAAACGCCCTGTGCAGAAAGAATACAGACAGCTGTCGATTCTGAGAACACACAGATGAGACATATCTGAAACGTGACACATCATTGCTGAATAAGAAAACACAGAGGAAGAGGCAAAAAAAAAAAGACGATGCTACTGTTTGTTTGTTTTTTACTGAAAGACAAAAGAGGAAACAGAAGTTATTATAAGAAAATGTTAAATATCCATCATCATCATCATCAGTATTATGTTATTGTATTGATATTTTTATTACTCTTTTAATACCGTGTCATAGAAAAGCCATTCATCTCCCTCAGGTGATGAACTTTCAGTTATAAAAGGAGCAGACTGACACTTCGGCTAAAATTAAACAGTCTGATGTTTTGTAGTGAGCGTTCTTGGATGTTTAAATGACCTCCGCTCAACTTCTCTGCCTTAGTCACTTCATTATTCAGTTGTTTACACCATAGACTCGTTTATTATTTATACACTAACTAGCCAAACGGAGTGGAGTTAATTAGAAAGTGTGTTGACTGCGTCTTCGGCGAGGTTTTCAACGACAAACGCCACAGACATTTATTGGGCGATTAAGCATTATGAACTAATGTACAATGTAACATGCCACAAGAGCATTAGCTTAGCTGAACCAGAAACAGAGAAATGCAGAGCCTGACCTCACCTCTTTGATGTGAGGGTTGTAACTTCACATTTGCCTTTCAGACATTAAAGAGTGCCATCAATCTTCTCGTGTAACTCTTGCAAAGAAAATGAATAATATTTCCCCCGAGCTATTCTCTGAGTTACAGACGCTGAAGTGGATTAACAGTGACAAAGATGCAAGGAAAAAAGTACAGCACTGCACGGGAACTAAAGACTGGAGATGAACATGTGAAATAATCCACATCTGGTTCAGCTTTATGAAGTTTACCTCTACAGACACATTAGAGCTTCCCTCTGGGATTAGAAGCATCGGGAGTATGACAGTATCAGCGCACGAGTCAAAGTCACAGGTACTGACGATACAGAGACAATCTTACCACCATTTTGCTGAGTAATGGTTATCTATATTCACAGCGTACACCCCTGAAACCTTGTGACTTATTACCGCAGTATCAAGCCTTGTGTGTGCACGTGCTGAGTGTCTTGATTCTGCCTTGAAGAGCTAATCAAAGGCTGTATTTTCTGCTCTGCACAGATGTGCTTGGTTCCCCTTGAGCCCAGCAGGAAGGCTGAAGACGTTAACCTGGAGCACTCCCCAGACAGATGAAGCTGATTTTTTTTTTTCCTTCCCCAACTTTTAACCCCGTCAAACTCTCCGCTGCGGGGTAGCATTAATTAAATAACTATAATACCAAGAGAACGCTTATATACCACCGACGCTATGGAGCCCACAGCGGAGCGAAAAGATGGGACGATTTCACCACTCAGCCGACCAGACAGATGTGTTTTCCTGAGCGGGTCACACTCTGTCAGTGTGTGTCAGACATAATGTAACACAGCATCAAGGCCCCTGCTCTCCTGTTGTTGCTAAATCCCACAGATCACACTCTGCAGACCTCCTCATTTCAGGATGTCAGGGTCCTGCTTTGGAGGGCGCTAAGTGCCGTCTGCCCCATGAATGCAACGTTTCACTTGCAGTGGGACTTCATTTGGAATAAACATAATGTAATTATGATAACATTACCGTATTTAAGAGTGTGAAAATTGATTTCCCTCTTAAAGAAAGGACGGTTAGCAGTAAAGTCTGTCATGTTTTTATATATAGGGGTTCAGGGTTACATAGGTAGGTGTGAAGGAGGCGGCGTGCGTTGACATCCACAAGGTGTATGAGATGACGTACACATTGTGTGTGTGTGGACTGTTTAACTGCTAATTACTGCATCAAGGCATCTCGAAATGCTTTTGAAATTCCTATTAAAAAATAGTGTTTATTCTAATGAGGGGAAGCAATTAAAATAAAATGGAGCATCCGAAGAAATGGTAATCAACACATAAAGCAAAGCCACGGGGCTGGAAAAGCAAGGAGGAATCTGATGTTACTCACTCGCTACACATCCCATTTAAATGGGAAAAAAAAAAAAAAAAACACCATGTGTAGCACACAAATTATCACAGCCTCACTGTGATAATTGCTCTGCATTTTAAAGCAGCCTTTTTTTTTTTTTTTTATACATTTCTGACATCCTGCAAAACACAGCCAGCAAAGTTTACCGAGCATAGTTTTAAGTAAACTGTAGAAAGGTAAGAAACTGTAAGGAGTACATTCACCATCCTCTGACAGTTCAGGAGCAGGATCACCATCTTTAGCCATCAGCGCTCCCTTTTTGTCTGGACAAAGGACAATTAGAAATCAATAGATGGTATAGACAACAGAAAGCTGAAGAAATAAATGAATTAATAAATGAAGACGTGCTTCAGTGCTGATGTAATGATGTCACTAAGTGGATTGTTGTTCTCTGAGCCACTTGACACATTTTGTTGTTTTTCTCTCTCCTCTCGGTAACAGTCAGCAGACGAGCATCAAATTATCAAGCTGGAGTGTTTGTGTTGCTGTCCCCATTCGGCGCGTTATGTAACTCGCACCCGAACACGGCTTACTACAGCAATATACGGCTCACCTAATGTGTCACAGACAAAAACTGTTCAGTCCATTTCACATCATATCTTTCAGCTAAATGATGGATTTTTTAAAAGCTTGATTGTGTTATACTCGCCTGAGCTGAGACGGTCCAATCAATAGTTGGTACCGCGATCGTCTCACCCAAAGCTGTAAAAGTGAGTGAATCATAACTACAGATTAGGAACGTAGCCTGGAGCATCTTAACAGATAGTGAGAGATTGAATTTGTTGGCTGGCGTGATTACGTCCAAATGTCCCCCTTTTTTTTTTGTGATGCTATGAGGACCAGTAGAGAACATTTAGCCCCAAGAAAATCTTCACAAATAGTGTGATGATGTCCTTTCCAGTCATTTCCATTTTTGAAAAAGTGTTGCAAAAGTTTGCGTCGACAAGAGGGGTGGAGGGCAGTCAGTCTTTAGCTTGGGTAGAATCCAAGATGAACTTATACACACATTTTTAGGCAAACATTTGTGAAGGAGAAGTCCAAAAAAACGACTCCAAAAAACTCATCAGGTTGTGTATGAACATATTAAGAGAGCTAATGTACCATCACTAATGTAAAGTTTAGCGTGTGCCTGCGAATGCCCTCTCAGTTTCAGCAGTGGGTTTGTGTGGAGACAATGATGACGTTTATATCCGTAGCTGTCCTTAAATCACGCTGAATGGCGCGTTATTAAATTGTATTTGCAAGTTCTAATAGACTTTTATCGGCGTATGAGCACATTTGAAAGTTAATAATCAAGAAAACATGAAAGCATCAGGCAAAAGAAAACCAGCTGCGGCCCAAAGAGAATAAAAGCTGCATAGGGGAAAAAAACAAAAACAAGATTAAGGCATTTCCTCTTGAAATGCCTCGTGGGCACTGACTGCAAGAGGCTCTTTGTGTGTTTGTGTGAGACATTAGGGACAGTAATTGAGTTGGGCTGAACAAGGCCAATGACCAGGAACCAATGACCAGAGCAAAAAGGTCAGTGGCTGGAGTTTATTGGGTTGCCGTTTGGAAATGCTACTGAACCCTGCAGGCTTTGACCATTTGCAACAAATCACTTCCGACAGATAAACCGATCAGCTGCTATTTGTGGAAGCATAACATTTACTTAGAAAGCCACGAGGTTGTAGGTTCTAGCATCCGAGTGCGCGTTAGGAGGCCGTCGTTGGACACTTAGCGAAGCCAGACTCGACGCTTGCGACGTTGCATACTTGTGAGCCGCTTCGAATCTGAATGCAACTACTTTATGACTCCATTCATGAGTCACGGGGACCCAGCCTCACCTTTGTGAACAATATTAAGATTGATATTGAGATACTATGACATACAGAGTCTGATCTGACATTCATCCGCACAGTGTATCTCAAGGCAAGCAAAGACATTTACCCTACAAATGAGTCATTTCAGTGTCCTTTATGCTCTTTGTTGCTCCGCCAGACACCACCTGAAGAAACATGTGCCGCTGTAATTGAATTTATTTCTCCGCGCTGCACAGGATGAGAATTGATTGAAACGAGAGGAAAAGAGCGACATGAATAACAATATCACGTAGTGATGTAGCGAGAAAGGACGATTAGCGGATCGATATTCGGTGGGAAGCAATGCTTGTCCGAACAGTGAAATTAATGGTTTTGTGATAACACAGCGGATGAATTAAATTAACCTTCTTGGCCAGTATAGCACATGACGCAGAGGTGGAAAGTTGTTCGGTAACGGGTGTTGTTGTAATTATGTTAGAATGGATATTACCTCTGTTGAGTGAATTGCGTTTAGTAAAGTTGGCATGTGACGTCGTAGCTCACGGTGCTCCACCGTCTTTGCTGCGGTTTGAGGTCGGCTACGTAAAAAGCTATAAAGTTGGACCCATGGTAATCTTTGTTGTGCACATTTATGACTGCATGTTTCTCGTGGTTTGTGATGATTCACAATTTCTGGGGGAAAAAAAATATTTTATTGACTGCTCTGTTTTTGTCATTGACTACTACTCAGTCCTCTTAACCGTAGTGGCTGCAAGTGATCGACAACAACTTGCTACATCGCTGATATTGTGGACTTTGGTCCAGACACACCTGGTGCAGTGTGGCACTCTGCTACTTGCACTCTTATAGGTATTATAAAAAATACTGATTAGTGCTTATTTGCTTTAAGTTTCACAGCAGTTACTTTGGGTTTAGTTTTTCTAGAAAATACCCTCAAAATCAGCTGCTCAGGTTCAACTTTAATGTCAACACTATCATAGATGCAAGACATACTGTACAGAGACTTGTTTCCCTCATTTCCCTGGTGCAAAACAAGCAATAAACATAAAATATAAATATATATCCAAGCATAAGAGATATTAAAGTTTGGCAAATATATAAAGATATAAACAGTGTAAATAGAGCAATATAAAATAAAAGACATAAACAGTGTAAACAATGTAACCAATGTGAATGTAGCAAATATGATGTAAAAGATGTAAACAGCAGACAGTTCAGCAGTTCAAATGTAAATGTATAGCAATTGACTGTACATAGTGCAAATAAAAAAAGCTTGCTTGTGGCTCATATATCGACAAGTGCTTTCCCCCGTCCTCCTGTGGTTTGTGTAGGAGTGAAGTAAAAGGCTGTTAAGGTCATTAGACATCAGATGCGGCACAGCGGACTCACTAAAAAAGCACAAGAATTACTTCCATCTTAGCCCAGATGGAAGTAATGTATTTAATGTTCCTGAAGAATTATTAATTCACTTTGTGGCAGGAAGGAACTTCACCTTAAAGTGCTGTTGCCTGAGAATAACGATTCTTCACGGTAGCTGCATAATTTATGAAATTTAGTCTTTATTTCTATAAAGTCCTATGAAAGCAGCGGTGAGATCGGTGATGAAGTACCAAACACCGAGGGGGGAAAAAACAGACCTTGCATGTATAATTAAACACACCGAGTTGTTGTTTGAATTTGTTTTCTGACACGTAAGTATAAGACTGACAAAAGAAAGCAGACGGTTTGATTTGCAAGTAGCAATTATTTATTCAGAGATGTAATTTTCTTAGAGGTGATTTCAGATAATTGAACCAGTACAAAGAAAAGAAGCGAATGGCCCTGGACGTTTGCCTCTACAGCTTTTGTTCTTTCAGTCTAGTGTACACACAGATCTGCACAGTGGTTTGTACAGTTGTACAGCACATAGGGAAAAACAAGTCTGAGGAAGGTCGCAAGTTCTGTAAAAAGAAGTTTCAGTGCTCGTCAAAGAGAGTCTCAAGGTAAGTCTTGTCAAAACAAGTCTTTAATTGTCAAAGTACATCTCAAGGCTCTCTAGGCTCAGGTCAAACATCAATTTTTATCAAAATAAATCTCTTGTCAAAGCGAGTCTCAAGTATTGTTGAAGCAACAGGTTAATGCACATTTCCAGTCTAGGCTCCCAAGTCCCAGTCCTAAACCTCAGGACCTGAGACTCGATATAACCAACAAGTTGGCACTCAAGATTTGTCAAAATGAGTCTGAAGTCAAACTCAAAAAGTATTTGCCAAAACGGGTCTCAAGTCAAGATTGAGTCACATGTTGTCAAAGCAAGTCGGCACTCAAGTCTCAAGAATGACTCTCAAGTCTCGTCAAAGAAAGTCTCAAGACATCAAGAACTCAAAACAAGTCTTGAGTCCTTAAGGCCAAATCCAGATCTATTTACCAGTGAAATGACAGCATTTGAACATTTTCTATTGAAAGATATTTAATATATAAAGATATATGTTTGCTATGGACCAGTTCCCTTAAATGTTTTAGGTTGCATGTGGCTTTGCAAGTAAGCGCGTTCTCGCATCTTTCAAATTTCATGGCCAGTCTCCGGGACATCAAGTCTTAAGTAAGTTATATCTGTGTCTGCAGATGGTGGTCCTGAATTAGACCTGTGGTGTGTGTGTTCGCCGTTGGTGGGCACAGTAGGAGATTAAGACAGATTAAGACTCTGCCCACAAGAACTAAACTGCTGTTTCTTTCCTTAAAAAAAGAGGCAGAGCAATTACACACAAGCTGTCAGTGGATTTGCATAGCTCATTTAACTGCCACTGCCTGTTTCTCTATGATATTAACATTAACTTAATATCAATATTTGACCACAGAGACAGCCAATCATGCTTTTCTTCTCTCCTCTCTCTTGATACATTTAATGAGTAAATGAGTTTCGAAGAAACACTTCACTTCGCTGCGCGGCATGCTTTCGTTCCAGGTCACTGAGGTTAATATCCACAGTGTAAGTGACTGTGAAACAAGCCAATCTGAGTCGCGTCACTCTGAGAGCTGGCAGACTGTCGCCATCTTAAAAATATGTGGAACAGGAGCGATCCGTATTAATAGCCTCTCTGCGCGAGAGCTTTTTATTTGGATCTTTTACAGACTGATTTCTGACACACTGTGAAAATAACGTGCAACACTCGCTGTTCTCCTCCAGAGCTCTCACACTGCCACACCAGGGGTCCCAGATCTCGTCCTGCAAAGATGTTCGGACTGCTGATACAAAACAAGTCTCTGCTGTCCAACTGGTCCTGTGACAGCGTCCATATGAGCTCTGCAGCAGAGGCACAAATGATGTAAGCAAACCCAGCTAATATTCATCATGTCTCCTCCCAGAGAGTTAACAAATGAACCAGGCAACATGCTCGTAGGTGGTCTTGACCTGTCTGGAACTAAAATCTTGAGTCTTTGTCTGAGACTGAGCCAAGACTGATCTGAGTACTACAACTACAACTCATAGGTGACGCAAAAATAAGTCTTTTTGAATATTTTGGTTTGAAAATAGGGTTGTCAAATACCTACAGATGTCTAATGTGACCACCAAAGATCGTGTAAGATCAGGCAGATGTATAACAAAATATTGAATTTAAAAGGTTTTTAATTAAATTAAAATAAATTCTATGGAGTAAGGAAGCAGAAATTTTAATTAGCACATTAATTTATATTTTACTTTGAGTTCCATAATCTATCACTTAAATGCACATCTAATCCATTTAAATTAGGTTTTTATATATTTCTATAACCATTCCAGTCCATAACTTGTGATTAATGCTAATTGCCTTCATACTGTGCGTAGATCAGTCTGCATTAAGATCATAGCGTTGAATGAAAACGAACACGTCAGTTGTGAGGCTGCTTTATATGATATCGTACCAAACGGGTTTACAGCTGTACATGGGGAGGAAAAAGTCCCATACATGACCTACTGTTGTTCTAGAAACACACACATCAAAGCAGTCGTTAAAGTTATAAATAATTTACAAGAAAAATAGTATTACAGACATTAAAGGCAAAAAATAGCGCCTTAGGAAAGAGGCACTGTCCTTGAACTTTTTTTAATACATCTTTACTGTACATACATTATGTCTTCACATGTATATTTTATAACAATCCACGTCACCTAGAATAGAAAGAAAATGTATTTACAGATATCAAAATAAGAGAGTATGAGACAAAAACATTATACTGACTATAATAAAACACTAAGCTATGTTTTTCAGAATTATGGTTTCAGGGAAAATGCCTATGGGCACACACATAATTAGGAACAATGACAAAAGAGATTTTAAACACCTCACCGAGTTCATAAAAAAAACAAACTTCAAACTTCATATATTTTGAAAAATGAGGCCAGACAGTCAGTTCTGGACACGGTTGATGTTGCTGTGTGATTAAGAAAATCTAGTGATTTTCACCGGCTTCTCTGCTTTGCGTTAATCATGAAGACTTGTTCGCAGTAAATCCATATGAACGGTGCAGCGGGAGAAGAAGGAAACAATAGCAGCAATGAGATTCTGTTCCTGTGATAAACACGGATCCATTAGTTACACTCCACCATGCACAATATGGAAGTATTACGGAGACTATTAATGATCTCGCTCGTACGTGTACAAACATCTCGTTTTTTTAGTGAGCCTGAAATTTGCAGCATTCCGAGTAAGACTGGCTGGAAAGTTTCCCCAAATATATATAAAAAGAGTTTGATGCAACTACATGTGGAATTACTGATTACTGGTTATCGCTGAGGAATAAGAGAGTGCGAACTCCTTGTGAGAATAAACAGCATCTCTGCTTCCTTCCAGCAGCCACCCTGCCTCGCTCCCCCAAACAAGGATAAAAACAGCATATTGCATGTTATTAGGGATGGTCCGAATGAGCTGTGAAATGCCTCTGCTCTGGGGGGTTTATTGGGGCCAGTGACTCAGCTCAGGACTGGCACATCCTCCTCCAAGTTAGCCTGAGGCCCCGGCACTGACATAATGCCATTTAATGAGATACCAGAGTCCAGAAAGGAGACCAAGAATGCTGAAATGCTGCTCCTGATCCTGTGCCAACTCTTTCTGAAGAGGCTCCGTCCTCAAGTTGCTTTGAGATTACAGAAGTCTGAATCTGAGAGGAAATTGACAGTTGGCAGCTGACTGAATGAAGCAATTTCCAAAAAAAAAAAAAAAAAAAAAATCTGTATTCAAAAGACGGAAACGAGCAGAGAAAGAAATCCCGCAGTGAACCTCTGAGGACAATCTCTTTTGGGAACAGAAAAAAAACCCATCAGAGTCGTGTTTCTTGCAAACTTTACAGTTTGATGCGGTACGCTGGTTTTGGGCCAAGACATCCTGCTGAAATCAGCAGTTCAATAATGAAGAAGTCAATGTGGCGTCCCCTTTCTTCTCAGCTCCAGAGTGTGCAGGCCCTCCTGCCGACCCAGAGCATGCTGCGTGCCGACTTTGTGGGCCGTCTCTGTAGCCGTGATGTCAATCTGGGCGTACTTGGTGGAGCTCTTTCCTGTCGAGACACAAAAACAAACCTTCTTTTAACTCAAAGTACTAACTTGAAACTTTCTTGTTTTGGACGTTACAACTTTTTACTTTTTTACTCAATTTTTGCACTTTAATTCTTTCTCTACAGATAAATAACATTTTAACATGTTAGCGAATGTCAGAGATGCTGGTAGACGGGTTAGTTAAAGAGCCAGATCCTTATGCAAAGCTAAGCTAACTGGCTGTAGCCTCATATTTAGCATATATATGAGTGAGTGATATAGATCTTCTCATCAAATCCTCACGAAGGAGGTGAATAAGCCCACTTCCCAAAATGTTGAATTATTGTTTTAGGTGGAAACCATTTTGATAATCAGGTACTTGTTTGTCATTTTTAGGCAAAAACTCACTGATTTAACTTTGCACATGCGAATACTTGTCTTTTTTAATAATATACTGAATGTCTTCAGTACTATAAACAAAACGAGACATTTGAAGATGTCACCCTGGGTTCAGGGAACCATTTACTTTGGACACAATAAAATCATTAGTTACAGATTTTGATTATGCTTAAGGACCTTGTTGACAAAAAAATCACCTTGGAAAAAAAAAATATATATCTGATGAAAACATCGAAACAAAAAGGAAATGTTCAGAGCGAGGTGGACCTTTGCCCTCGCTGCCAACTTGATTGTTTGACGTACGCAACCGAGTGTCCCCACACAAAGCAGAAGATTATGCAAATGAATCGGCTGAAGCCTTAAAAAATTCCTCTCATGTACTATCTTCCATATGCGTGTCACTAGTGTTGCCATAATTTGGTGCCTTTCCCTGTGTGACAATCAGCTCGGCACAATGTCAAGGTTTGATCGCATAAGCAGAATCTGCATGAATATCCCACACACACACACACACACACACACACATCAGTGTATGTGTTGTACAGTCACATAAAGTTGAGGAAATAGTTCCTGGAGGAGGATCTCATTTGAAGCAGTGAATTCACAGCTGTGATCTGAATGCCCTGTGACCCCCTTTCAGTGGTGTGATGGGACACCCCCCCTCTCCCAGGTGACCGATTAATGAAGCCTCACGCTGAGATATAAACTGTATCGCTGACATCAGATATTAACCTCTCTCTTATCAGAGCCCGCACGGCCCTCGTTTTCCTGAGGGCAACGACGCTAACAGTCGACTTGTCTGTCAATTACAGCTCACTACCGCGTCTCCGATGACAAGGACACAGCTGCATTTTAGTGAGACGAGTGGAAATCGGCTAAATCGTTTGGCAGAGTTACAGGAATCGCTCCCAAAGTCAAATAGAATTACAGAACAATCATTGTCGAGAGCGACTTTTCATCCCTGCTTGATATTGATACCCTGGTTTATTTATAAGTCGTATCTGTCTGTGGGATTTGAACAGAACATGTATTATTTGTGGCCCTGTTCTGATCTGTTCAGCTCTGTGGAAAAGTAGTTTTATAAATAAGAAAGCCTCGTCCACAGCAAGAAACAAATTAAGAATATATGACCAGCACTGAGGTCATTTTAATCAATTCAGTATGTGGACGTTTTTTTTAAATTCAAATTCAAACCTTTGGCATTAAAAATCTTGCTTACATCTAATCTATTAAAGATCCTCATTGGAAATTCTCATGAATCTTTCATGAATTTCTAATGTGGATCTGAATATGCATTATGAGGCATTCAGGATTTTCTAATTTATGGTGATTGTTATGTGTGTCCATTTGGCCAGTGCCAGATTTATACCGTAGGGCACTGCATTAATAGAAAGTAGTTTTGTGTGTCTACTCCCCCTGACTTAAATATTGAAACTACCCTCTAGGGGTGAATTTCTTTTCTACACTCACATACCACTACAATACATGTTGTACTGATACGTATCTTTAAATTATTATGGTTTCTACAAAGAATTGTCAGACTTCAAGGTTGCCTTTTTATAAAAACAGTAATGTTTGGGTTTAAATCAGAAATTAACCAGACAACCGATGTTAGATTTAACGTATAGTTTCAATAATCTTTACGGCAAGCCGAGCTATGGAGCGGAGTGTTCCCAGTTGAGTTTGCTGTCACGCACAAGAACGCGTGGCACAGGTACATGCCATAATCTTCCCTGCCAATCATTTCATTCTGTTAGGGTACATTCAGACCAGATCTAGCAATGCGGGCATTCTTTTTTCGGCTGCGGGGGTGTCTGCCTAAAATGTCACTGAAAACTGACACCATCCAGGTGGATTCATGGACTGAGCTCTGATACTCTACCTGTTGTGTTCTGGCTTTGTTTATTTCATGTAGCCGCCCTCTAAATCTGAGCCTGGCTTTCAATTCACGCTGCAAAATAGTGCCGCATGAGGTTTCCTTTGGTTCGTGTCCGATGGTTTGAGAGAGACAGGCGGAGAGAACGAGCATTGTTCAGGAGTTTGACCCGAGTGGTCAGGGTTCTTAATACTAATTAAGAGCCTTAATTAGTATGATTGGATACACCTGTGTTTACCTACTATTTCATGTCAAAATGGCTGCTGTCCAAACATAGTAAAAAGAACAGATTTAGTTACTCTGAGGTGGGAGATGTGCGACGGTCCCTCTGGTACCGGGACCCGGCTCCTGCAGCTCCAGCTCCATGTAGTTGAGCTGCTTCTTGGATGTGGGGCTAACAGGAATATTCACATACGTTGCGCCTTCGCTGCGAGGCCTTTCGGGAAGCGGCGGCGGCACCGCCTCTGGAGGGAAAACGAACACTGCCCCTGTTAATAGAAGAGGAGCGATGTGTTAATTAGGCTCAGGTAGAGTTTTGTTTGTGTATTTTGTTTTTTTAACCAAATCAAACAAGTAATTTCATCCTGTGTCTGAGTCTGTGTAGCCACAGCCTGACAGCTTTTACTGTTTCTCTATCTGCAGCGCGCAGGGCTCTTTTATGTGTTTAAAATGTTATTAGATGATTGCAACGTTCATTAGATGATTGAATTGTCAGTTATTTCACAGTATTTTGAATGAAAAAAATCACTTTGATGCAATAGTCTGGCTCTTTTTATACATTTTAATCATTTTTATACAATAGCATTCTCTTGCACACAGGGATAAGCTCTACCAGGGTGTGGCTACACAGAGGGATAAACTCATTGTTGTTTTTTGTCGGATTTGTTGATTAATACCGAAAAGATAAAATAAAACCAGCCTTACTGTGACACTTATTTGAAACAGGGTCGGTGACCTTAATTAAAAGATAATGAGGAAATCAAGGATAAGGCTGCTGTCATTTTAACACTTTGTCAGTATAACCTTAATCAAAAGCTCAAAAGATTTCACCCTCCAGGGTTCGTAACTCTTGAGGCAACAGCCTTAATGTTAATTAGATTCATCCAAATCCAGACAGCAGCAATAAAGCGACAATACTGTTTTCAACAGTAAAAGCACAGCAGCAGATTATGGGATCAGCAGCTACCCTGGCACAAAGTGTATTCCCAGTGAACTGCCTTCTTTTTTTTTTTTTTTTTACCCCAGAGGCTACTTTGTATAATTAGCAGATAGGCCCCAGAGATGAATTATGAGATACATTACAGTCATTTTCTGTTATAAGACAAAAAAAACTAACTTGTTGCCTTTTTTATTCCACCATCACAGCTCCGTATCCAAACGTGTGAAACATTGTGGTGTGTTTACTGACCCAAATTTCAGGTTTAATGCTTTAAAAAATACTTTACAGGAGCTTCCACATGTAGGCAAAAATACATTTGCAGCCTCATATTGTTAGCTGTAAATCTGATCTAATATTTTCAAAACTACATCTTTGCAAACAATGCAAAATTCATTTAAGCTGATTTGTTTTTCTAATATTAGCAGCGCCATCTGAGGTACAAATCTTTGGCAGATTTCTGTGTTTAAAATCAGTAAACATCTGTTAAAAACCACGCACAATTTGCTCTACAAATAAACTAAAAATAAGCTCTTTTATGGCAACTTCACTACGGTTAAAGTTAACCGCTGCTGCACAGGAGCGGTTATTATATTCTGGGGTAACGGCTAATGCTTCAAGAATCTGTACAGCTGATCAAACAGTGCAATCAGCAGGGGAAAAAAAAGGTGTCAAGTAAAACTAACAAGAAATGTCGCCTCAGCCCAGTTCGACTGAATAGCTTTTCCTGTCAAACACACAAATTATAGCCACAGTACTGCCTAAAGTGCATTGTCTGAGTAATTTATTGTGCTTGATTAATGGTTTACCTGTCATAAACCTGAAAGCCACCCCGGATAAAAAGGTGCAGAGTCGAGTTCATTGCAGGCTGGTTGAATGCTGCACAGCTCAATGTCTTATTGACACAGTTTGAGAACAGCCGTATAAAATATGCACATATTTTAGCTCTTTGACACGTCTCATCCAGTGTTTTTTTTTTTTCTTTTCTCTACAATGCTTGTATCTGTAATTCAGGTAAAGATAGCTACAACCTTCAAAAACAGGCGAGAGTGCACTCAAGGATATCTGAGAAATCTGCATTATTTGAATCCTTACATTCTCCGCTGTGAATAAAGATGAGAAAAAACTAAGATGTACTCTTCAGTAGTTCGAAACTTGTGTTCAATCAGAGGTAAATGCTAACATATCAAAAAAAAAGTGCTGTCAAAGAATTAGACCCAGTTTCTTATCGATTATCAATAAATCCATTATTGGTCCTCTAATACAAACCTTCCTCTTAACCTGATTTCATACATTTACTCATTCAGGGTGTGAGCTTACACTGCTCACCACACTCGTGCAAATCATGTCAAGCACCTTGCATCAGCACAAACTACGGCTTTGTTAACCGATGCAACAATCCAATGAGCATCAAGAGGTCAGCCTTTTACTGAGCACTTTACGACAGAACAAACACGAGCGTGGTGACATAAAAAAAAAACGCAGACCTACGCCTGTAAGAGTCTGTCGACCTTAGTTTGTGTCAGTTATTAATACCTAGATCGATGCTGTTGTGCAACAGCAGGAGTACAACAACAAAAAAAGGCAGCTGAAACACTAATGAGGACTGTAGTTATGATGCACCTAACGTTAAATGAAAAATCAATTTATCCCTAAAGGTACATGTGGCTTAGTCATATTGTAAAACTATAAAACACTGTGCTGTAAATTTTGTTCACAGGCTGCGGACAAGAAGATTTCACCTTCTACTGACTCTTCCTAAATGGCAGCAGGCAGTGGCCATTACCCACAGCTCAGAGGCATCAACCTCAGGGGACACTCATACAATCAGCGAGGAGCCATTAGACGCCAGCGGAGTCTCAGTGGGTGCAGCCTTTGGCGATGTCTAAGAGGCCTGATACCTAATTGATCAGACACCAAGCAGCCCCTCACAGTAGTGTGGTGTTTCGTAATGGCTGTCATTACAACGGCGGGTTCTGAGGCCGAGAGACTTTTCGGTAATACACTTTGTGAAGCCTCTAGAGGCGATATTAGAGGCAATACCTGGCTGAGCCCGGCAACCCGGACTGACAAAGTCAACCGCTTCTGAGGAGAAAACACGGCTCTAATGACAACTGTGTCTTCAGGGTGAGAGGCCTGTTCAAGCTAGTTTTCCACCTTTCAACATGTTAGTCTAGCAGGCAGACAGACAGTGACAAGGTGGAAGTGAAAACATGTCTGACTAAACCCAAAGGAGTGATGACTGACAAAGGTAATGTGTTATGTAATGTGTTCAGAGCAAACTTCTTCATGATTGTTCATGAGACTCTGTGATCATTATGGTGGCTGCAGTTCGCTGGACTGTTACCCTCACTGAAATAAATGTGGCGGACAAAATGACCAACTTACTGCAGGACTGTTTCAGTTTTAGTTAGATGTACCTGATAACTGGCAAAAGACATTTAGAAACCAACCAAATGGAACAATATGCTGACAAATGCAACATTGTAAGTGCCATGTGGTAACTGCAATAGTGCTATACCATAGACGGTATGGAAAAATGGACGTCGTATCTGTGACATCACCCTTTACGTGAAACTCAGAATGTGGTGGCTCAGGTCGGCGCCATCTTGGCAATCCTTCCTCTGCCGCCTACGGGCTAATCTAAAAAGGGGCAAAGACGTGTACCGTTGGTGGACCTGAGGTGGGCGGAATGAAGCCTAGTTGCTCCAATTAGCCACCACTAACGTCAGCCACCTGTCAATCAAAGCAGCCACGCTGTTAATTCTCCATAACTTTAAGCCTTAAAATAATTTGATCAGATGAGTTGTATATAAATTCACCCTCAGTACAGTTGTCTTGAGCAGGGAAATTAGCTATAAAGACCAAAACTGTTTTTTGTACCAGGCTGTAAACATCTGAAGCCAGCCTCAAGTGGCCGTTCAAGGAACTGCAGTTTTGGCACTTCCACCTTGGCATCAAACCACAGAGATTGCCACTGGGTAAATACACTGATATCATACAGACTGCAACAAATATTTTATTTAGACCCACAAAGAGACCTATAATGAACCTTTAAATCTGTCTATAGGGCCCTCAACTAGTAGTGCTACAGGTGAATGTCCCACAGATGACCTTAACTAGAAAAGCCTGAACTGATGTCAATGTAGCGTGATCCGTCACAGCTCACTGCACTGTTTTATGACACCAGGAGCTAAAGCTGTTTTATGATGGAGTGTTTACCAAACTACTATTACATAACATGAAAATTTCCGTACTAATTTCAGCTGCCGTCGAGCCGCCTCCTGGACGCCCCCCCACCCGCCCTCCATTAACTGCTCGCTGAGGCAGGATGATGGGAAAGATTACATGGGAGCCGAGCCATGTGTGTGTAGGTACATGAACATGACTGATGGGTTTGGTGCCACGCTGTGACAGCTGTTGGGACTTTCTAGAGCAGGTGTGCATTAGGCTGAGGGCATGTTTCTGAGTGTGGGATGCTTAAGTGGCCAAACACCCCCTGACAACTGTCCCCTCACCTCACCATCGGGGGCAGGTATCCTGTCACGCATCCCTGCACTCTCTGTTTGGTTACATATCTCTGTTTTCTCACCGCACAATTGGTTCTTGCGTAACTTGAGTTTTAGGCGTTACATAAAGTGCAGATGAAGAAATAAATATTCACACTTCAGCGAGTCCTCCACTGCACAATAAAAAGGAGAGGACATAATTCTGAATGACATTAATGACAACACCAATGAGTCATACGAGCGTTTGTTTTACAAGCTTACATGTGAGGTCATTGTCACCACAAATCATATAAACGAATGCGATTTCTAATGATGCCTGTTTAGCCCTAATTTGCCCTTCTCATGTACTGTCATTACAGTATATTAGAGCCACACTCTGTTGTGTTATGTGTAATGTAAGCAGTCAAACAGTAACAACAAAAACAGGAGGAAGAGAAACTAACACATTCTCAATAATAAATAATAAATGTAATTATTTTATGAGTTGGTTATTTAATTATAACTTTTGAATAATTTCTTCAAACTGTCCCGAAATGAAGCGTACAACAATAATCAAACTAATTAACAACGAATTACTATGTACATATTGAACTCCATCTCAATTTCCTTTAATTAATGTCACATTAATTAGTTGTTGCCAGAAAACCTCCTAGGAAATGATTATTTGAATTATTATAAAATAAAGTGTTGCCAAGAAAAATCCCTGTGGGTATTTCCAGAATCGTAAAATATTCTTCTGCCCCAATGGGGTCAAAAAATGTATAATTCTTTCTGACCTTTCGTCAAGATTATTTTGTCAAACATCTATTTCCAGGATCAGTACTGAACTTTAACACTCAGTTGCAATGCAAAGAGATCATTTTGAGTGGTAGGAAAATACTGTATAACTTTTTAAAAATATAATAATGTTAGTCTATGTTATTAAAAATAAATGTACTCAATACTAAAAACTTTTATTATTATTATATTTTATTATTTTTTACTTCTTATATTAAATTATTCAGTAAAATCTGGTTTAAACTGAAGAAAAGTGTTGTCTAGTAGCAATACCACATTAATATACTTAAAAGAACCAAAAGTAATTATTATGCAGCACATATGTATTACTTATTGATGCACTGTTATTATTGTGTAAGCATTACTGATGTTCAGCTGGTAAATTGAGGCTAATTCGAGGTACTTTATGTACTGCTTGGTAGCTGAATCCATCACCATGTATTATAAGTACACCACATTAATAAATGTACTTGGCACTGTACAGTACAGCGCTGCATACAGATAATATCTGGATACTTCCTGTCAACATCACAGTTCGTTACCCTGAATAAATTTAACTCAACGTTGCACGGTGTGTATTGTATGTGTCCTAACATCTACCTAGTGGCTGTTATACATCGTGACATTGTGCTATGCCAGACACTTAATGAGCCTAATTGTATTTATTCATTCACTTTAATTCACCGAGCAGCTGGTGATGTGTTTGTAGCTATGTTGATTCAGGTGTATGACTCATCCATTTAATTCACTATATGTAAGCGGGTGCTGGTTATTGTAAGAAGTAACGGTTAATGCACAGCTGAAAATGTTCAGAGCACTCAAAAAAAAAAAAAAGTCCATTTGTGCTCAGTAATCTGCATAACAACCTGGTTCTGTTCATCACTCGATGTTGGCACTCACCTTCAGTCTCTTGAAGGAACCTCTGCTGACTACAGCTGCCCATTAACTCGTACTTGCTTTTTTCTTCTGCCTGCAAGACAAGCAGACAGTAAGCAACCTTTGATTAAAGGTTCTATATGAAACATTCAGAAAAACACTGTTAATGATGACACCTTGTGAACTGTAGTCAGCATCATGTTAAGTGCAAGTAGCTTATTCTTAACATGTGTACATGTCATTTATTTTCCAGCATCCAGTGTTCAGCTTCGTGTACATCTGTAATTTTATTTGGACCATTGACTCCATGATGCTAACTAGCTTGATGTTTGCAAATCACCCCATTAGCTAATGCCATGAAGCAACCAACATTAGACCCATGCTCTGCAGCCAGCCGTCCAACCTTAGCTTAGCGTCGGTTACAGCTATAGTGGCCTTGCATCGCTCTTGGCTAGCAAAAAGCAATTGTCAATTACATTTCTGCTTGGTACTGTTACATCATTTATTGTTGGCTAAAATCAATACTGTTTGTCTTAACACAGTACTTTGCTACGTAAGTATGTATTTCACATGTTTTGCAGCAACGTTAGCTTTGATTTTGGACTTTGTGTTTGACTATTGCAGTGTGTGCCAGCTGCTTGCTAACTTCAACTGACTGAATATCTAAGCTCATGTCAGCTAGTGCTGCACACTGTAGGGGAACGGAGAGAAAGGCACTTGAAATTACCTTACAATGTGTTCACAAATTGGTAATAAAAAGTGATTAATGCATACAATTCAGACGCTTTAGAATCTTACATATGGCACCTTTTAAATTTATTACATAAGAAATGTGACTATGACTTTGTACTTAGCAGCTCTGTGGACACGTCAGTAAATCCTGAATATCAGCGTCTGCCTATAAATATTCCCGAGAGCTCAAGGCTACGTTCTACACGTGGAACCAGAGTCTGCAATGCCTGCCTCATCTTCTGGAAAGAAAGAACAACCACGCCTTTTAAATTGCTGCCACATAATCTCTGATTCCAGACAGGCACTGTAAGCACGGCTATTGTGGTGTGAAAATTGGCGGTGGAGTGCAGCCATATTGCTTTCAGTCTCACTGAGAGGCCGCGGTGCACACAAAGAGGGATTCCTTGATGGGACCATCATAATGCTGAGAATGAATGAGGATACATGAAAGCGGCTATCTGGGGCATCAGCTGATTATATTGGTGCATTTTCGAACAGCTGGATACCTCACTTGATAACTACTTGCATTGTTTATCATGTTCCCCATCAGTGCGCTCCGGGGGTCACATTCAATAGCATCGAGCCCTTTGATGTAAGGCTGGAAAATAAACTGAATCAAATTATGTATTTCAGTTTGCTCGTAACAGAATTTAAATGATCTGTCTTCCATATAATGTTCATTCCTTTGGGATATACATATACTCTACGCTTTCTTCCCATAAATAAGATGACGAGATAATACCACTCCCATGTTTGTGTGTCAAGTGTGGAACTGGATCCTGAATGTGATTAAGCTTAGCTTGGCATAAAGACTGCAAACAGGAGGAAACTGCTAGCCTGGCTAAAACTGACCCGCTAAATCTCGTTTAACAGGTGCACAAATGATGAAAGTTTTTAGAGTTACGGTCACATCACGTAACTCCCTCTAGAACCACATAGTGTCCTTATTACATTTCCATATGTAAACAAATTGAATGAAACAATGAAGATACATATAGCGGTTTCCCCCGCTTCTTGTTTTTATGCTAAGCAAAGCTAAGCTAAGCATCTCCTGGCATAAAGCTATGCATATTCAGCCAAAATTTGGCATTGCAGTGACTCACTGGTACTGTGTGTATATGTGAGGTTGGGGGGAGGTAGATGTGATCATTTGTGATGAACGTAACCTCTATGAAACAATCAGAAAATAACTTTATTTCTCTGATTCACACTCCATTAGCGCTCCTTCTCGCTCAACCAGTGCTGCAGTACCTGATTTGGGTTGCACATGCATTACGTGCAGTACTGTATTACAATGATTTCACTTCCTCACACTGACATTTTCAACAACTTATTCCAATTAACTGCAAAAGAAGTGAAAAGCTACAAAATGCTGATTGGACATTTTTTTCCTTTTTGTTTAATTTCAGATATCGCTCAAGCTCCTTTTAGAAACGTCTGTGAGCTTCATTCTTTAAAACCCCCGTCAAAAGGTATTCCCATGATATGAAATGTTTCCCCCAAAAAATATTTAGCCGGACTCAATGAGCGAAAAAGTCAAAATGTGTAAGCGGTTGATAGCATAAAGCGGATTAGAGAGTTTTTGGATTGGCCTACCTCTGAGTTCCTCTCCATCGCCCGGCTCTCCATGATCTCATAAGCAGGATCAGCTCTGCGTCTCTCCTCTTTACTATTAAGCCTTTTGTCTGGTGGAAGAGAAAAACATAGTGCGTTTTAAATATAAGAAACTAAACTGCAATTTATTTTGTGCCAACAGCCAAGGGCAGAAAATAATCCCACATTGTGCTTTCTTAATCCATTTTGTGAATCAAAGCAGGCAATGAGCTCTCTGGTTATAAAAGCATGAATTCCTGCAGATCCGGTGACACAAAGGAAATAACACCGGACTGATCAATCATCTCACAACACCACAAACTATTACACATGAGGAAATAGCATCCCTGGTGCTGGAAATGAGAGCTAAACGGACATGATAACGTGCAAAGGAAAGAGATCACATGCTGGTAAAGAGTTTCGACATGCAGCAAGACAATTTAGTGTCATGTTATCACTGATACTTTCAGTTTTTCTTTATGCTGATGATATTATAGGCCAACTAATAGTGGATTTGTTGAATCTTAGACTCTTACAAACTATGTGACAGCAGCTCTGGTTGTAAAATATGTCAAACATTTCGTTGGCACTTCTTTGTTACAATTTCTTGTTACGTATTAATCAACATAAAGACAAATATATCTGCATTAAGCTTATATCAGCCGGCAGATCTATAATTCCCTATATAAGTCTCACTCTATAACTGACATATACTATCAGTCAGTCTCTCGTAGAGGCTGTCATCTTTTCTGAATGTATAACTCTCACAGTAATCCCCTCTACTTTGCACAGCCCTCAAAAAGCAACAAAAGGGAAAATCACAGAGTGCAGAGAGAAAACAGCAGATTAAAGAAAAGAAACCAGGAGGAAAGTGTGTTTTTTTTTTTTTTGGTTTTTTTATTATTGATGATAAAGAACAACAGAGTGGAAACAGAGAAAAGATCCATTTCAAAAGCACCGAAGAGGAAAAGGGACACCAAAGGAATCGTAGAAGCTTTGAAGAGGCCTCTTACCTTCACTGGTCACCGTCCGACCATTCATCTCTTCATGCTGACACTGCCCATCCACGCTCAGTGATCCATCACTGAGAGCTTGATGGAGCAGCTCCTCATTAGCAGCAACTTCATGTTCTTGGCTTTTGCTCAGGCGCAGCCCAGTTGGAAACGTTTGCGAGGTGGAAATGTTCCTGTTACGGTACATTACGGCAGGTGTGACCCGTGGAGGAGGGTGGCAGTGCTCTCCTTGACACTTGAAGCAGCTTTCATAAATGACAGCTCTTTTGTCTTGCTGCGAATCGTGTGACGGCACACAGGTGCCATTTGATTTGAGCTCATTTCCAAATCTAGGGCTCATTGACTCATACAAGTGCAGTGTGTTAGTCTTAGCCTCTGGCTGCCGATCTCCGCCTGGAAAGCCTAACAGATCAGCCAGGAGACTGGCTAATTTCTCTCTTCCTTTTTTTGGCAGCGCCGAATCCTCGCTCCTCCTCGGCTTCTCTGAGCTGTGGATGCTTCCGGTGCCAGGAGAGACACATGCTTCTTTCTCCACCGCAATATTGTAAGCCGTGGCAGTGCTCGGTCTGCGCGGTGATTTGTCAACACTTTGATCTGCTGGATTGAAAATATGATGTTCCGGAGACAAAAACAACTCTTTGTCTTCCATCCCAAATAAGATCAGTAAGCTGCGGCTGCTACTGCAAGCCGTGAATGCTTTTTCTCAAACATGCGTCAACTCTGTTTATGCACGCGGGAATCGATGCATGCAGTGTGCACATAATATTTCAGCTGGTTACACTTACCTGGCATGGCAGGTGTCACTGAAGCACTTGCAGGGATGTGCGACGTCCCCTGTGAGATGAAACAGAAGGAAATGACATTCTCTCACATGTAAACTAGCTTATTAGATTGTATTTTTATACAAACTATAACCAACCCTTCTCACTGAAGATGTAAAAACTGATATATACTTTCATTTTTTATGATTTTTTCCCCTACTTTGAACAGCAATGGAGAAATCAGCTTAGAATTAGTGTTATTAGTAGTGTTATAAATAAAGTTAAAGTTATTTATCATCTTCATGCGTTCAAAATAATTAATAAATATATTATAAAACGGTAAAATGACATTTGTTGAAGGAGTTCTGGTTTGTCCTACTACTCCTTTAACTGTGAGACAGTAATCACTAGAGAGGGCTGGATTGTGTTGCTCACGCTGAGGGTGATGAATGCCCTCCCACACTGCTCGCTCATGCCCGATCCATCAGCTTCAGGCCAGTAACTCTCATGTTTAATTTAGTTCACTGAAGACTGACTCAAGTGAAACAGAGAGAAGGAGAACATTTTATTCAGGTAATCAACGTTTGCATTCTCGAGTAAATGCACTACCAGCAGGTGGAGCTGTGTGTTTAGAGTATTCAATAAAAAGTGATCAGAGCTCAAGCTCAGGCTGTTAAAGCGCCGCACTACAAATGTAATTTATGTTTGATAATGACACGAGACGAGAGATTTGATAATGTCATCACAGGCATGACGTATGAATGACTGAAAATGATTAAAAATGACCTAAATGAAAGCGTTCTCTGCTTCTTGCAACATAAATGTGGTTTAGTTCCTTTGACTTTCGTGGTATGCTTTGGGTTTTGGACAGTAGGCAGAGTTCAAATATGTGTGATGGAAGATATTTTAATAATACAATAAACAATGGAAGCCTTTCTTTTTTATGTTGTTCTCCAAAAGGAGGACATGAGGAAGGAAGAGTGAATCTTTTTAGATCTACATCGAACACAGGATGGAGGACTAGAACACCTTCCTTTCCTAGATGATGAACTTTTGTATGTTTTTTATTTATTATTATTTTATAATTTATCATTACATCAGCCTTTTCTATTCTTTTTTTCTATGTTTCTATTGATCTATGCTGTTAAAGTTTGTCTTGGGGAAAACTAATAAAGAAAGTGTTAAAAAAAATACATCTAAACTTTGCTTTGGTACATCATGATGGTGATTTTTAGAGATATTTTGGGGCTTTTTCGAGCTTCATTTGACAGAGATAGTTGAAGAACGACAGGAAAGCAGGGATGAGAGAGGGGGATGACACTCAGCAAAAGGCCATGGATCGGACTCAAACCCTGCTCCTGCAACAACTGAGCCTTTGTACGCGGGGCGCACACACTACCAACTGAGCAAAGCGGCGCTCCATAATGTGTATTTTTAACTATTTTTTTGACATTTTATGGACTAAATAATCGTTTGTTATAGTCCTAAAACTCTGAATCAAACTCTGAAAAGGAAATCAGCACCAGCTCCATGATCACCAGGCCTCATATTTCATACTGAGAAGGTTTTACTAGAGGAGCGACACCTCTGAAGCTTCATTTTTATCTTCAGTATAAAAGCTGGGGTGACATTACATGTACTCATAAAAGAGACAACAAGCTCCACAGGTTTAAGTTAAGCAATAAAAAAGTGGTAGAAGTGTAACTGCACGTCGCTCACAACTCATAAGGTCTAAATCTGCTGGATACAGTGACAGTGTCAACCTCAGTTGGCTGCTGAAACGCTAACTTGTCAGACAGATGGGACACGGGACTGTTTGTTGTTTTGACGCCAAATGCGGAGCGACATCGCCGTCAGCCTGCGCAATACCGCAGAGGTCACGCTGGCAGCGAGCTACAGAACAGATGATGGAGTGATGATAAGGCCTGTTCACACGAGCTGCCAGCGAGAAGAGAACTACGCCTGTATCTGAGATGAAGTCGGTTTCTGGCAAATGGGTAAAAACAAGAAGATTTTTAGTGACACAAAGATATTTTGCTGCTCACCTTGAATCCACCACACACTGTGCAAATGGTCACGATGGTTTTGGAGCTGCAGGTTAGACAGGAGTCCGGGTGTTCACTAGAGGGCGCCACCTTGGTTTTCTTACTTTCCTCCGAGGGGCTTTGGAAGTGTTCACTCACTGACTGTCTTTCAGGAGTTTCCAAGTGACCCTCGCAGGTCACAGCGCTGCTTTTATCCCCCTTTGCTGAGTCTGTTGCGAGGCCTGAAGAGGCAGGAGTGTCCTTACTTGAGGTGGAGGCTTCATTGTCTTTGACACCTCCTCCTGCCTCCTGTAACAGACTCCTGGGAGTGTCATAGAGATACCTAACTGATGTTGGTATCTGGTATTCATGTCCCAGGACAGTGAGGCAAGTACAAGGGCTCAGGTCTTGAGCCAAGTGGGGAGGCAAGCTGAAAACAGACCCAAAGTCCTCCCCGGGGGTGATATCCAGGCTGCCTGTGTAGGAGGAGAAACTTCCAGAGTAGGAGGAATGGCTGCCGGTGGCAATGCCGCTGTCAGACGAGCTCTGGCGGCCGATCTCCTGAAGCTGCCGCGGCGGATTGGCAACAGGCCGGTTCCCACCTCCCTGGTTGACGGAAACCTTCTCGACGCCGCTCTGTAACGCTGCTTTAGCGCCAGCGCTGCCGATGCTTTCGGACGTGCCGGAAGCCGGTTCAGTCCACATGGCCAGCCGGCTGCCGATGCTGCAGTCCGACTGGCTGGTGTCCGACGTGTCGGAAGACCCGGATATGCTGCGGTCGTCTCCCCCAGCGGACGGGCAGTACGAGGATGAGACTGCCCAGAGAGACAACATTAATAAAAACGTTGAATCTAATCAGCAGCTTTAACGGGGGAAAGAATTGCTTTCATCAATAAAGCATTATTAGAGCATCATAATATCATTAAGGCTGTTTTTCCTCAGCCAGCTTTCTCCCTGATATTCACCACATAATAGGAACAATAAATCACCTGCGTGAGAAACAAGTACAGCATTATTAAAAGCCAATGTATCATTTATACTCTTTAGTGGGGAGGAGGGATCCCTGCAGTAAAAGAATGGGACAATTATGTGATAAAATATGCACATTCAGAGTCATAAACTTCTTTGAATCTAAGCTTAATGTTACAGTAACGTGGCTCTACCTGTGCTGCTCCTGTGAGAGAGCATGCTCAGTCGTTTCTCCAGCTCCTGGGCCTCGTGGTTCAACCTCTCCTCCGAATTCGACTGACTGGCACTGGGGTCTGTTAGACAGAGACAGAGAGAGAGAGAGAGAGCATCCGAAGCATATATTATTGTCATCAAACTAACGAGTGACGACAAGGTAAGTTTAGCGAGTCTTGCCGCTGTCACCGAGGCGCCCGGATCAGATGTGACACGGGGGAACGTTTTGTACGGCGGTGACACAGGCGGCGGCGGCTGTGAAAAACACATCCAGCTACTCCAGAGAAACAAGAAGAGACACTTTGAACCACGAGAGTCTCGCTCGTGTTTCCGTGGGGTCGTGAAAGTGAAAATGTCAGCCACAAGACGTTAGAGGAAAAGAACGACGACAAAACTCGGCATCTCAGGGCTTTGGGTGAGCACAGAAAAAGGGTCACACAGGGGAACACCTTGCAGCATTTGAGCAACACTACGGGGTTTATTAATAGCGCTGCCACGCGGCTCTGTTGGTACGCTGGTGGCTAAAGATTGTTGCTGCTGCTGTTCAAGGTTCTAATGTACCTTGGGCCATCCAAGGTCAAGCCTAATGCCGGATCGATTTGTTTTATCTATCCAAGCCTGCAACAGTAATGTGGTAAATGTACCAGAACGCTGCAAATGGTTCATCCTACATGTGGAGTATCGACTTACATTGTATACAACAGTATCTTCAAGAACACACTGGGACAAACTCTGAACTTAGAGGTTGATTATATGAATATCTGTTTGAAATCCTGACACTAACTAGCAGACAATAAGCTCGTACAAACTTCAAAAGAGGCACATATTCCCAGCTCCTTCCTTTTGAACTTCTACCTCGAGCACAAAACAGTTTTTTGGGTTCCCGGCTGAAAAGCGAATTCGCAACAATCCAGCAAGAAGGGAAGAACCTCATTATATCTGCCATAAGGAAACCTGCCCGCTGCAATCTAGTTTGGAAGTACACACCCCATCAGAATTGGTAAGATTTGAAATGTTTGTACAAAATGTCAAAAAAAAAAATGTGTTATGCTTTCTCATTATCACCATCTGTTTGTGCAGCAAATGCACCAGCAGCGTCGTAAACGACATCGATTTCACGTGGCTTAACGCGGATGTACCCGAATAAGGCATTGTGCTGCCTCTGCCCACGCGCACAAGCTGTGAAAAACACAAAGTTTAGCACAGCTTCTCCGCTCCCTGCTGCTGTTTGATTATCGGCTGACAGAGATTCACATCATACCTGCCACCTCATATGCCATCTGCACTCCGTTAAAGCAGGTATCGCTGCCAGCGCTGCTATGTAACGAGCGGCACGGCGGCACGACCACAAGGAGCGCAGCCAAGAGGGATCAGAAAAGGAGCGTGTCTTGGGTAATACGTGCTTGAGTAACAGGTGTCGCGGCCTATCACGCGCTGTATTTTTGTGGTCTGCTCATCCCAGCTGAGCTCCGCTAAACGCCTCCTCCTCCCTCCTCCTCCTCCTCTGACAGTCACGGTAGCCACAAAATCCTAATTTGGTCAGAGATGGCAGCGAGCTGTAAACAGGCTTCAAGAATGTCTCCATTAAATTATATCAAATATAATTTATATAATGCTAATATCAAAAATAAATAAGCTGGCTTGTTGCACGACAAAAATACATACAGTTAGGAGGGAAAGACTGTAATAAACAACAGTAATGAAATCTTGATTCATACAAATAAATATGAAGCTACAGCCAGCAGCCGCTTAGCTTAGCTTAGCTTAGCTTAGCTTAGCTTAGCTTAGCTTAGCAAGACTGGAAACAGGAAAACAGGTAGCCTGGCTCTGTCAAAAGGGAACGAAAGTTTTCTTAATCTGTACAAATCCAAAAATTATTTATATATACTATTAATTATTTACCATCCATACATATGAGTGATTCTAGTCTTCTTATGTAACTTTTGCTATAAATCAAATGACTCATTTTTTATACATCGGTAAAGTCTGGTAACTAAATTTTCCGTTTTATCCCAAAGCAGCCGTTGCAGTCTTAATTCCCTATAATCCGCAACTACTCGATGACTTATGTCTGACATTTTTCTAGATGAACGTTCTAGCAATGTAAGTCTTAAATGTCCCTCAAGGGTTTCCTAGAGACTAAACAAAGAGCAACAGAGTCAAAGGCAGAGAGGTGGAAACTGTACGGCATGCGAGGGTGACAAACACATAAGTGAGCCTGGGAACAGAACGGCAATTAATCAAAACAGAGGCGGAGACATTTAAGTCCGCGTAGGACAGGAACACGCACAAGGACTGAGAGGTGAACCGCAAGTGAGAGCGAGAGACACAATTAAATGCTGCAGATAGGAATAAGATGGAGTATAAAATGATAGGGGAGGGGAGAGTGGAGCAGTGGGTGACCGAGTATGAAATGAAAGGGGGGGAGGCAGCAGT
The DNA here is from genome assembly GCA_028641955.1 of Protonibea diacanthus. Taxonomy (NCBI): domain Eukaryota; kingdom Metazoa; phylum Chordata; class Actinopteri; family Sciaenidae; genus Protonibea; species Protonibea diacanthus. The sequence goes on from CM053998.1 coordinate 8,102,382, forward strand.
GGAATCCTGTGGATGAGGTTACATACATGCCCGGAGTGATTAGGAGGCTTTGGCTGCTCTACTTGTGTGAACTGTGACTTTGACCCCTTGCTCTCCCTCCGACATCCTCCCTGCTATTTATTCTACTACACACCACAATAATAGGAGTATGAGCTCAACCTGTGATTGGGCGGCGAGATGTGTGAAAACCAGAATATCCGCGAGCCCTCACAGCTGCCCAGTCCACATTTCCTGTTAAGTTGCACACCGGGTGAGAAATTCTTTTTAAAACTGCTAGTGTGGAAAATTGAAGGTGTTAAAGTGGACAGTGGGAGAGCATTTAATGTTTTAACAGCTTAATATTAAATCTAGCATCCAAATGTGAAGGATAAATTACGTAGATAAGAATTTTTTTTTTGGAGAGTTTAAAGATATTAAAGTACGCTATGAACCTTAGCAAATCACCAGGACAACATTTCTGGAGGAAATGTGGAAAAGTTACAGTTCATTTTAAATTCAAACCTGCAATAACATTTTTTGGCCACTTGGGGTCAGCAGAAACGAGCTGTAAAAACATTGACATATTAACACTTTATAGTAACATAATCAATCAGGTACAATCATGTTTGTGTCCACCTGACAAATGTAACCCTGAAACTCTACCGGGCACATCTCCGTAACCGAACACAGTGCAAGTCAAATACTCACTCTGCTTTTAGCTCGCCAACCAACACCTGAGGAAAATACCTGCCTCTTTAACTGAAAACAACTGCTCCTGAGGCCAAAAAACACAGCTGATGAGGGTGATGACCATGAATTGAAACTGTAAAATTGCAGACCAGAAAACCGAAACAACAACCTGAAAGACACTAAAACACTCACAGGAGACCAGAGTTGGGATGTAAACCTCTCTGGGTTTGTCCTTGTGTCAGTCATTTGACCCATTGTTAATATAAAAATATGGATTATAGCAGCTTTAAATTTGAGAGTTGGAATCGTCTCAAAGTTGAAGAGGAGCATTTTTATTTCATATAAAGCTAAAACAAACAACTTTTATCATTAATTTTGTAAGAAAATTGTGAAACATGCCAAACACCATTTTCCCAGAGCCAACACTGATGCCTGCAAATTGCTTGTTTGGTCCAACCAAAACCAAAACCCAGATATTTTATTTATATTATTAGTTTCCCATCGCATATAACAAAGAAGAGCAGCAAATCCTCATGAGAAATTACTAATCATGAATACATTTTCTTTTCAGCACTGATATTACATTAAAAAAAATACTGGTGAATAAAGTTAAGCACCGGAAAATAAACTTTTTATGAGAAAAGAAACCACGCACGCACTGTCAGGTTTTTGTACAATGAGTGGCAGAAGAAGAGGAGAGCAGAGGAGTTTCAGGATGACATGTTAGAGCTAAGCGCTCGTTATACCTCACTGTTACAGGGCAAGTATTGCAATATTTCGCCCAATTTACTCTTTGGAAAACTTGCTATACTTGAAGTTTTCAAATACTCCCAGATGGAGATCATGATGCTCACAAGAGTACATCTGTTATTTAACCAGTGTGCTTGACATATTTGACAAATTGCAATGTTGCCAGACAACCCTGCTGTAATAATAGTAAAGAAAAAAAAAAACCTAATGGCTATTTGGATCGCCGCCCATCCTTCAGCTCACCTACCAGTAGCTCTACACCCTCAACTATACATAGACTGCAACTGAATTTGCTACCATAATCAGTTATCACAGTAGTTATCCTCCTACTGATGTTTAAGGTGACCCCAAGTTTTACTTTCACCACAGTACACTTAAGTCGGGGATAAAGACGTTTGACTAAAATTATAAATTGCTTCAGAGGATTATCCAATTACATAAAAAAAAAAAACAGCTGTCAGTCACATCAGTGTAGCTACATCAAAGCACATCCATCCACGGAGGAATCCTCTGACTCATTCTGCCAAAAATGGATGGATTCCAGGAAGGCAGCACACCTAACAGCTATGATAAATCCCTGGAGGCACAGGAGGGGACCACGCATGGGTTGCTACACTTCAATGGCCAGTGTTGACTTAAGTGTTTGCACATACTCCTTGACAACAGCGCTGCTATTAATGATCCAAATAAGCATCGCATAGAGATCTATCTACTTTAAATAATAACCCTTGCATTTTCCTCTTCTTACGCCTGCTCGGTTTTTCCACTCCCTTTCAGCTGAGCACTTTTAAAAAACACCTCTGGTACTGACCTGGCAAAACTGGCCGCAGTCCAAAAGGGCCTCTGGTGGGGGAGATGCCTCTGACGATGCAGTCGAATAGAAAGCTGATCTGCTCGCTCTCAGCAGATGCAAGCAGAAAAACACCGGCCCCTGTAGAAAGCAAAGACTTTTAATAGTGTCACGTTATGTTTTTGCAGCACAGAAATTTCCACTACCAATTTTCTAAAGCGCAAGAGAGCGTCATCAACAAAACCAAAAACCGAAAGTCAAAGAAAAGCAGAAAAATCTAAAGAAACGTCATTTCCTAAGAAAGACTGAGAGTCTAAAGCCATGCTAGTGGCTCCATGAGGCTGCACAACGCAGCTGTGCTTTGATGGTCTGATGGTTATGTTTTTAGCAGATGTTTACCATGATCACTATCTTAGTTAGCATGCTTATATTTACTAATTAGCACTAAGCACAGCTGAGGCTGATAGGAATATCATTAGTTTTGCAGAACCCAAAATATAATCTGACCTGATGGTAGCTCTAAATAAAAAAAAAAAAAAAAGTACCAAATTTTATGGCAACCAATACAAAATAGTTGTTGAGAAACTTTACTCAAAACTACACACGTGTAAGGCAGCGCTGGGAAAAGGAGACAAACATGTCAATTCCAGGGGAAAAATAGCAGTCTTAATCTACGAGGCGGACTCAGCAGGAGGGCTCACCACTCCCCCCCCCCGCTTGGCAGATTTCTGGTCGTGTCTTTACGTTAAGCCTCTCTGTCAGGAAGTGGGCCAATTGATCGCAGAATATAAATATTCCTCATTCCTCAGGACTCGTGCCTTTTGAAGATGTTTATGGCTGCAGGTAACACAAACCTCATGGTGACACTAAAGGAAGAGTAAGAGGATCAGCAAAGGATTCATGATCAGGGCTATGAATTTTGTGACAATCCAACCTGTTGCTACGATAAAAACGACAAATGGTTACTCAAAAAGTAGCTGTAGTCGACTGCGCTTTATCTCTGTACCAAAACAATCTTTTTATGGTGTCTTTGAGAAATACAAGCATGTTTTTCTACCAAAAATAACGGACTTGGTGAAATATAGTTTAAGCATTCAGTGCTAAATTTGGTACTTGACAGTTTGATACCTTGCGTGTGTTTTGTTCCAAAAGAAAAAACATGGCTGCTCTTATTGATTTCATATCAAGTCACAAAATAAATATCTAATTTTCTCTTCACCGCTTCCAGTTTGTCTTCACCATCAATCTTGTAAGTCATTAACAGATATAATGATATAAAGGTTAATAGGTGCCGCTCCACAGAGGACTCTTGACCTCCCTCTGACAATACAAATGGCTGTCCATTAAAAGGCATTACCAATAAAAGGGTCATTGTGTCGCGCTGGCCCTGGGACCACCCATGTCAAGGCAGTCTTCAATAACACTCCCAGCACTCCCCTGGCTGTGAGCAGGGTTAAAGGTCAGCAGCAAAGTCTGCTCAAATGTCTGCACCAGTCGAAACTGAAGATGTATGACGTGCTTAGTGCTGTCATGATATGTATTTGATAAAGTAGCATCGCTTGTACTTTCCTCTGGCACAGAAACTACTCAGTTTAGACTCAGGTGGAATTTAATTTCTTCAAATATTTTTCTTTTTTGAGGACAACACATACCACGAGTTCACATTCTTTTAATAGCAGGTGGCTGAAAATCAGGTGCACTGCCAAACAGGTGTCAGGGTTACAGTTTAGTTTAGTAACAAAACAAACTGAAGTGGACCCTTCTTGTCTTTTCTCTAAAAAGGTGATAAAACACAGCATCCAAACCAAGTAACAACTTATTAAATCGTGTTCGCTATGTGGGATGTGTAAATTAACTGGAGCCAAGGCAAGGCATTTTTTATTCTCATAGCAGGAAAGTCATCCAAACATTGAAAGATAGTTTGTTTTCTGGGCAACTGTACTCTTCTTTCTATTCACAAGTGAGACGAACTCAGAAATATCTATGGAAACAGTGCCAGCTTCCCTCAGAGACACTGATATGAACCTTCCACAACACATGAATCTCTGCCTTAATAGTGAAATTTGCATATATCCACACACATTTTAACAACATCTAGTGCAGTTCCCCCAAAATATAAAAATCAGCTACACTGTAAGCAAAGTTAAGAGCGTTGTTGAATTATTTAAAGCAGAACAACAACCTAAAACAGCAACATAAATATTCATTTGGACTTGTGTTTACTCGACTTTTAGCTCCATTTTTGGTCTCCACCAACTCCTGAGGAAAATATGTGGCCCATGAGCTTTTAAAAGCTCCACAATGTTCACCAGCTAGTCGCCAACTTTGTCTGTCTGCTATTTGGAGCCGCAAGGGTGCATTTTCTTTTAGAGAAAATTCACTGAAAACAGCTGCCTGTTGCATCTGGACATAAAGGTTTATGAGATCAGTGCAAATGAACCGAAAGAGTGAAGTTGGCAGTCACAAGCAAAAAAAAAAAAAAAAAAAATGAGTTGAAGGTTGTTAAAAATCTCCCAACCGATCTGGATGAGAATTCTCTCTAGGTATGTCACTACAAAACTTTAAAACATTATTCACTTAGCAATACACACAGTCATTCTGATCAGTCAAGAAATCACATTTTCCATGAATTTCTGTTAATTTCATTAATAAATGAATCATTTAATCTATAAAATGTCAGAAATGAGTCAATTTCCTAGAGCTAAAAGGTCTTCAAATTGCCTGTCCAAACTCAAAAGATATTCAATATTTAAGATGATGATCTTTTAAGTTATTAGATTATTAATTGGTAATCTGGTAAATTTGTGTTAGGTCAGTCTCTACTTAGAGATTTTAACTGTTTCTAACAACTCGATGAATAAAGTACCAGTCCAAATAATCCAAACACTTCCCCCTGTCTATCATACTTTTGGCTTGCATATGCTACTGAAAAACTAGAAACCCTGAAGACAAACTATCAAGCAGAACGTGAACAAAAGGTCGGACAAATGCAGCTCACACTTCTACAGCTGTTTCAACCAGAAGTGAGAAGACCAACACCGTTACACCACTTCTCCCCTGCGCTGTGGATAAACTGTGCTGAGAGATTACATGTCACAAGAATGCACGGCCTTCAGCACACACAAACATTCATATCGTGTTCGTGCGCATTTCTTTTTATTTTTTTGGCTCTTTTTTTGCACATGAAAGTGTTAAGTGACCTCCAACCATTTTCATATAATGAGATCCACTGCTAAAGATTTAATGGAACTAAATAAATCGCACATCACATTCATTAAGTGTCATGTTTCCAGAGAGGTCATCGTGTGTCCACAACTCTCTGATGTCTCTGGCGTTCCCCTCGTGTCTTCTCTGTCCCTTCCAGGTGTTGACATACACTCGCCTCTACTTTAATGGTTTCGTGTCTATTTGAAGATGTAAAGTGTGGTTTACTTTTTCACGGGGACACACACGGCTAAGGGCTGTTGTAACTGAGCTTTGGGGTAACTTGTTTCTCAAAAACATCTCCTCTGGTGTGACGCATGGCGTTGAATTTTAGGCACAGCAGGGGTGATCCTGCACACACTGAGTCATTTTTCTCCAGCAGGAGACATCATGAAGCAGCTGTTTTTTTGTGTGTGTGTGTGAAAAATAGTTTACTGCCATTTACATCACATGCTTGCTATTACTCATCTCTGTCAATCGTATTACCAATAACTGCCAACTATCTCAGTTTTATTACTAATATTTGGATTGGATTGCAGTCACATTACAAACAACTATGTGGACAACAAAACACATTACACATCAACATTACACCCATGGGTGACTGTTAAACTCACAACACAACACCAACACCATGGGCATGAATCTGCTGCCTAAAACCAGGGATTGGCTCCCACCCAGCCACATGAGTATTAGTGAGGTCAGACACTGACTGTTGGGCATTAAAGCAACATTATGTAACATTTTTGTAACTTCTGCCATAAAATAACAGATTTGAAACTATCATGGTGATTCACTGATGGTGAAAGGTGTCTCTGTCATACCGCATATGCTTGTGAGTTTCAGCTACGATCCTACAGCACTAAGTCACACACCACCAACTATTTAACTGATTTTAATGAAACTGGATCATATTTACGGAGAAAAGGTTTTCTGGTTTTCGAGTTTCCTGGTGGACAGTAAAGTAACGCTAACGTTAGCTCAGTCTTTTAGCCAGACTACCTGGACTGTGAACTCAGAGCACCAGGAGAGTTTTAGTGTTTGTACCACAGGCCTTTTGGACCTATGGGAAGAGGTTTTCAGGTACGGGTCGAGCAGAGCTAGTGTCGTGCCAGAACCGGAGCTGGGGACGTGAGCAATGTAACAAGGTTCAACAGCCTTTATGGACATAATAACAGAGGCAAAAAGAACGAAGGGAACGTAACAGAGGAAAGCCAAGAGAGAAAATGAGAGCCATAGAGCCAGAAGCATTGGATAAGAGTAAATTTGGGACTTTTAGTCGCTGACGAGAGCTTGGTGAAATGTAAGGTGGAAAAACAGACACCGAGTTGGGCTTCTTGCTGTTGGACTACTCACTATGATTAGCTGGCTGCTATGTCTTGTGTTGTTGAACTTGCTTGATATTTGGCTGCAAAGTTTGTGATCATAAGTAATGTAATCATAACAAATACACATGTTCACTTGTCCAAATTTACAGCAGGGGTACTGCAGAAAAATAACAATTTCTATGCAATGTTGCTTTAAGGCCAAGCTCAGGAGTCAAGGACTTCAACACCTAACAATTGAGTAAGCACCGGGGTAATATCATGGGACTCCCTGCCAACGTACACCTACCCCAAGGGGGTACTTCTGCAGCTGCCAAGGGATACCTGCACAGATTGTGAAGCAGCTTCGATCCACACTTGAATGCTAAGTATATTTAATGTCACAGCCAACAACAAAATAACACCTACGACTGCACAGGATACGCCTCAGTTTCCCAACCAACGTGAATTATGTGTTACACCTTAACACCCACCATGTGTCAGGATTAAGAGTGCACGAAAACTAGTTAGTAAGAAAGCAGAAATGTCCCACTAAGTAATGAATAAATGGTTGAAAGGCCAAGCTTCTGACACTCCATGTGGAAGCTGCACGAATGCCAAGTAGACCGAAGAGACCAAGCCTGAACACCGTCAATTTCAGGATCACTTGGAAAGCTGTGCAGCCACAGAGAGCACTTGAACCCATCTCATAAGGCTGTGGGGGTAAAAGGGTTTGGGAAACACTAGTCTGACACATAATTGTAGGCTGTAGCATTAAGTGAATCCATGAAAAGCAGCCTCTGACACAAAATGACACACAAAAGTATGTTGAAAGGAGCTGCAAAGCATGTACGTAATTGACAGTTGCACATATTTGTACTGGGAGAGTCGCTGTAGACTCTCAGTGCTGAATAAAAGTTACAAATGAATCATCTTTAATCACAGCCGGTGATTATTTGGTCTGTTTCAGAAAGACATAAGCAAAACATGGCTCAAACAGTCATTTAATGAGCCGTCAGCTTGTAATGACGCAACCCACTTTAATCAAGAGTCATTATTGTCACGAGATGGTGAAGATGGTGTTTAATGCGGTTACAGAGGCTCTCTTTTATTAGAACTTGTCTGACATGACTTTTTTTTTTGCTCTTTTTCATATATTTTGTGACTGATCTTTATTTTTTTGCCTCCACTTTGTGGTTGATGTTGTTTCCTAGACCTCCAGTTCTGTCATCCGCTTAGTTGTTTGTGATACTGAATCACTTAACTAAATTTACCAAATGTCTGATGCTCATTAGTCTCAGAAGAGTTTTATAGTTCCTTTAGTTCCCTCGTGATTCCCAAAGTGTGCCGTTTCAGCCTCATACCCAATTACCTTGATGCCTTACAGAAGTGCCAAACGCAAAATATACGTTTATTGAGCCACATAATAGTTAAATGGCTATTTACCTAAACTACAACACATCCTAATGCACCAATAAAACAACATAAAGAGCAATAAACTTACAGTAACCACATCTTGTTCCTCCCTCGAACACAAATCCATTAGGCACAGGCCCATATCTGCGCAGGTCTGGAAGGTTCCAGTGGCCGATAATAACAGGAGGGACATCGCGGGCGAGAGCCAGCAAGTTGTTGCACAAATGAAGAGTTGCAGGTCCGCTCTCCAACTTGGTCCCTGGTAAGACTCCAACGCTAAATCTGTGAACTAAGCAAACCAGCAGAACAATCAAGGGAGGCCAGCGAGAGAAACCTAAAACCACAAACATAATCCAGCAGTTCTCAATGGATTTTCAGACGTGGAGGGATTTCTGCGTGTGGCAGTCCTACACTGACCTACTGGGCCAGTGAAGTCTGTCCAAGCAGTACCCAAAACATTTCAATGTATTAAAATTCACTGTTTTATTCAGGGGTTTCGACGGCAGACAGAAAAAAAACTGCCAAAATGGGTCCTCTACCAGTTCAACATTTTTGAGGAAATGGATTTATTTGCTCTCTTGCTAAGAGTTAAATGAGAGGATCAATACCACACTGTACATCTGTGCGGAGCTGCAAAACAGCCAGTTTATCAAGCTTAGCATAATGACTCAAAACAGGTGGAAACAGCTAGCCTGGCAGGATCACAGTGAGACTTTAGAAAGTCACTGTGGCTGGCCAAGAAACAGTCAGGCACATGACCGTTACAAAAACACAATGTACTGTCTTTAGGCCTTTTATTAAACAATTTCACGTGTTCATTTATGGGCTTTAGAGCTGCCGGTGCAGGTTTTCTTACCTTTGGACAGAGCTAGGCTAACTGCTAACTGATGCTAAGCTAAGCTAATTGGCTGCTGGTGGTCGCTTTGTATTTACTGCACAGGCAAGAGAGTGGTATCAATCTTCTTATCCAAACACTGCTTAAAATGTCAACATTATGTTGGATCGAGTGTCGTCACGTTGACAAAGACATGTTTTGGAGTTACAGGCTTCACTGCACGCTGAAGATTTAAGCAGCTTGGCAGGAAACAAACTGCCTGTCAGATTTTGGTCCGAATCCATCAACATGAAATAGAATAGAGTCCAGGTTGAAAATAGCTTTTGTTAGGCTTTTACAGAGGATAGAAAACACAGTGTCCTTACACAATGATTACTTCATTCACCAATAAAAAAAGGAGAAACAGATGTACACACAATGAGATGAGCAAGCTGAGCTGTGAATACAGCAGGCTCAGATCTGAAGCCCAATGCAATCAGTCAAATCCTGTCATAAAACATCTGTGTAACCGAGTCTATGTATTGCTGTTAATAAGAAACAAATGAGGAGAAATTAATATACGAGCCGCCATGTGTGTGTTTCTTCCCGCGAGTTCCCTCGCAAAACTTTTGCTACGCTGAACAAACTTCGCCAAGTCAGATTGATGGAGGCGATGATGATGAGGAAATGTCGGCCAGCTGCGTCACGTCATCACTCAGGTTAACAAAGATTCATACGGTGTCTCACACACACACACACGCACTCACACACAACAACAAAAGCTCTGGGCGCTGTGGCCCACAGGCTGGCAGGTGACATTTCTGCAGGCTTGGACACCCTCCACTCTGTGGCATTAAGACACACAAACACACACACACACTTTCATCCAGCTCTCTCAAAACGCACATGCAAGCCTGCACAGACGCAGGTACGAGCAAATATTTTCACGCGCATGCCAGATTGGAGAAAATAACGACACAATTAGCCCTTAGCACCGTCTACTTCCACACATTCATAACAATAACACTCACTCACACACACATGCGGTCGTTAGTGACTCTGCGAGAGGCTAACGCTATAAATAGCTCCTATCTGTTTATCACTTACATAACTTACATAATAGATGCTCACAGCAGATAATACATGCTTGACTATAAATCAAAATGTAATTCTTTGATGTCAGAAACTCAAAGAGCGTGCAGATATGAACAAAAATAGACTTTTGTGACCTCAGATCTCAGACTCTACTGCAAACATGACTTAATAATGTCAAGTCCGTCCTGCCACAGTTTCATAACTAACTAACCAATACTAAAAAGTTGTTCTACGGTCTGTAGCTATAGAGCAAACACCTGCGTGGCACAGAAAACTAGAGAGAGGTCACGTCGAGGTTTAACCACAAGACCCAAGCCAGCTACAAACTTCTTCCAACAAATTAAACTCAGTATTTTATGAAGCAGGTCATTAAAAAAAAAAAAGAAATGAATATGAACTACTTCCTACTACTACTTCCTGCTTCAAGTTAGCCATCACTGCCCTCCTTCACCTGGCAAAATACTACTGTTTGGGCTTGACTCCCGACCCTTCAAAGTCTCAGTCTTGTCTCAGTCTGGATAGACTCTGGTCTTGGTCTTGTTTTAGCGGGTCTTGACTACAGCACTGGGACAAAGTGATTTGTTTGGTGGGGCTGATGAAGGAGAAACATTTGACAGGATGGTGACATTTATGATTGATCTCACAACTCTATCAAATCAAAACAGTTTTGTAAAAACAGCACAGTTTTTTGCCCCGTAACTCTTGCAGACCTGCTAATGTCTTATCATCAAAACATGCGGTAACAATACGACAGTTTGAGACGAGAAATATGTACACTGCACAGGCCCAGAGGTTAGAATACAAATAAAGTGAAATATTTCCCTACATTATTTACAGTTTCCTTCAAGGTGAAGCCATTTAATGATATGATATATTATTGATATGTATGGTTGCTAGAGCTGGGTTTGTTTTTTATCACTTTTAATATAGCTTCTGATATTTTAAGTATGGATGAGAAGGAGTTTTTATTTTTTAATCCGAGAAGCCTAAAAGGCCAAAAGCATGTGCCTGTGCCCACATATCAAGCTGACATGCTGTTTATCCAGCTTTGAGATATTCCTAACTATGCTCACTTTGATTTAGGAGGTCAATTATTTATTCCAGCTGGACATTCGGCATCGTGTATTTCCCTTGCTTAAATAAATCAGTCGAGAAGCTGCTGCAGATTTTACAAAATGCTGCAGTGAGCCTTTCATAAATCAGACCTCTGGATATATTCCCGAACTGCTGACCTCAAAATCAAACCTTAGGCTGTTGAATATTCTTGAAACCTGCCAGCGTGATGGATGGACTCATCTGTCTGTTGAGGTCTCCTCTGACGGCACACGGCACAGTCAGATCAAAATGTGTTTTTATTTATTCTAGAAAATTTTAAAGACTTTTGAGCACCGGAAAAAGGGCAGGCAGATCTTCTCACCTTCTCCCAGGCTGTACCGCAGGCGGGCGTCCCACGCCTGCAGGGCCTCCTTGCTGTCGAAGCCCAGTAGAGCGACCTGGTTCAGGCAGAGGATGGCCAGAGTAAAAGCCACGCCTTCATACCACTGTCCTGCTTCCAGACCGCAGATCTCCTCCAAGGTGACACTGGCTCTCTCCTTGTTGCCCTGCGCTTTGTCGGACTTGTCTTTAAATACCAGCAGCACGAGGCAGTCTGGAGAAGTCAGAGAGAAAGAACACATATTTCTTGTAGCTAATAGCAAGTAACAGTTTAAACATAGTAGAAAAGTATCAAAATATATAATTAATTACACTGTCAGGGACTAATAAGATGTATTCTGACCCACAGTAGCTGCCATAGTGTCTTCTAGTCTTTTGGCACCTTCAAACAATCAGTGTCAACTGACAAAACAAGCCTCTATGTGTTTGTGTGTGTGTGTGTGTGTCCTTCACACACACACCTCTTAATCCACATAACTGAGGGATGAGCACAGACAGCTGTGATAACACTGACATCGAAGATCTAAAGAGTAACAACACTGAACCTCCAGTCTAACCTGCGGAGCATTTTAAGCTGTCCAGCACCGAGATATCCAAAGAATGCTTCAGCGTGTTGCAATAGAGCCATTTCATCGCTCCGGTTCATAAATTACAGGATGAAAAATTAATAAGTTCAACCTGAGAGTACAAATTGACTAAAAGCTGCATCTATAAATACAGCAGGGCGCATTAACTTTGAGGATAGGTCAATAAAACTTTGATCTTCTGAAACTGCGGGTGATGAGATGTGAGAATGTCAAAATAAAATTTGTGCGGCGAGGTTACGCCAAAATATTGAACATCTGAGCACTCAAAGCCAAAAAAAAAAACTGCAACAAAGTTCCACATGAATGCACAATTTAAGTGGCATGAATGACTCTTAACCCTGCTTTCACAGCAGAACTAAGGGCAAACGCTTGCACTTCTAATGTCACTTTTTTTTGTACTTTTTGCCTTTCAATCCGTACTCATGCCTTCACAAAAGCACTTCTTTTACTCTCAGAGACTTTGTGTAACCTTGCTCAAATTATACTTAGTCCATCTTTCTTTCTTTTTTTCCCCTGCCTACACGTTAAATTGAATTTCTCATGCAGAGTTTTGCCGGCTGTTTTTAAAAAGGATGAAACTCTTCCTTGAGTTTTACAAGAGTCTTCTTGACTCATTATGGAGGCCACAGGTGAGGCCAAGGTTCCAGACATATGACCACAAACCGAACATATAAACAAGTCCATTAAACTGGCACACTCGCACCACCTGATGCGTCCAACTTCCTCCGCTGTGACGCAGCGCAAAACGTGCGCGCTTTGTTTGTTTAGCCGCTGCGCAAAAGCTCCACGGTAAAGGAGCTAAAGTGTAATTGTGTGGCCGACTGGTTAAAAGTGTGTCTGTTTTGTTTTTTACCTGCTACAGGCGACGGCTTGCGGAGTACGAGCCATCTAGTTTTCCACTGTGGAAGACAACAAAAGTCAGAGACAAACTTTTTTTTTTTAAAGCACAGGTGAAAAGTGCGCTCTGTCATTATCCGTCAGCAATATTTTTTGTGTGGAGCTAAACACCTTTTTTCCATCTCTGAGTCTGGCATATCCCTCCACGACAACAGAATCCGTCATCTTCAGTCATGGTTCCTGACAGCTGCAGAGTCGCTGCCTGAATGAGGGGTCACTTTCAAAATAGCTGCTCTCTCTCTCGCTCTCTCTCTCTCTCTCTCCCTCTCTCTCTCTCTTTCTCTCTCTCTCTCTATCTGCTTGTGGGGCTCAAACTCGCCCCCCAGCAAGCCACATGGAAAATGGCATGACCACTCAGTGTGTGTGTGTGCGCGCACCGGCCAACCGACCATGCTGCCGCTGCCACCTTGGTTGGTTTCATACCACCTACTGCCGCAGGGAAAAAAACTACTGGAAGACCTAATCACATGATTCCAACTTTCACCAAGTTGTAGTTTGGAAAGCATCCTTACGAAGACATGTGCACGCATAGAGACGGACCTTGGTTGTCATCAGAAAACGTTAATTATGTGACAAAATTTAAAACTGAACATAGTGGAAGTGGCCCAGCAAATGGTTAATTGTGTATTAAACCTAAAATCAAAGTTCCAAAGTTAAATATTCATATTTTAAATTGTTGGAATACTGAAATACAGAAGTTGAAACAGCAGATGAATGAGTTGCAGTTGAAGCGCCTAATGAAACTGAATTTAATATCTAGCAAAGTAGTTGCTGATTGCAACCCTTCGCATCACCCTGTCCTTTCTAGCATGAAGGAAAAACTACTATTATCTAGAGGTAATGTTTTGGGACTCAAGCAGCAACATCTGTGGCTGTGAAATGAAGCCTTATGTGAAGTGCCAAAAACTGCAGTTCATCAAATGTCCACTTGAGGCTGGCTACAGAACAAGTCAGTTTCCATAAGTCCAAGTTCACAGCAGAAATAAACATGTTTACAGCCTGGTACAAAAAACAGTTTTGGTCTCTATAGCTAATTTCCCCGTTCATGACAACTGTACTGAGTTTGATTTTTATAGAACTCGCCTGTTCTATATATTAAGTCTTAACGTTATGCATAATTAACAGTGTGGCCGCTTCGATTAACAGCTGGGTGCTGTTACAGATGGCTTTTTTGAGCACACAGGCGTCATTCCTGCTGATGATCCACGTTTGCCAATTTGGAGGTGGAGAAGGCCGGACTACCAAAATGGCAGCAGCCAGGGCCACAGATTTTGAGCTTCATAGCAGCTCTTCAGAAACCTACAGACTGTCAGTGGGTGGACTACATGGAAGAGGACACACGGTGTCTGTAGGAATAAAAGGCTAATTCTAAGGCAACAAAAACAGAACATTTTTTATTATATACTAATGAAAACATAGTTGTGCATATTCTATTCAATTCCTGCTAATTTCTCCCACCTAAATCTTAGACGTTGCACCTTTAAGGACACAGACAGTACTGCTATTGTGAACATGTGAACTGATCCATCCCAATGACAACTATTTTTTTCTTTTTCAAGTCATTAAAGGTTTATTTAGTCAGAAAATGTTTCACAGTTAAAAAATATAATCTATAGACTTTCACAAGCATTACATAAAAAATAAGAATACAATATAGTACAATATATTTTAAAAGCTAATGTCCAGGTAACGCCCAATCATGAAGCCTTGGGTTTGCGTCTGATCACTGAATTGATCCAGTCGACATAGTTCACCACTCTGGTGTAAACACCGGGTTTTCCAGTGCGACCGCAGCCCTCTCCCCAGCTGATGATCCCATACAGGAAGCTGACATCATTCCTCACACAGGCCAGAGGACCCCCAGAGTCGCCCTGCGGAAAGTACAGTATACAGATACGGTCATAACACATATAAACACACATGCACAGATCAAAGCGGCGCCACACAAACAGCTGAGTCACACACTTAAAAACCTAATGCATAAGGTAAACAACCAACCGTGACATTTCATTTAAGAGGAAGGAGTTTAAATATTTTACACCGTGGGTTGGGTGTTGAGTGACACTGCAGTTCCAGACACTCGCTAACTCCCCTCAACCCCCCCCCGGCTCTTCGCTCAGGGGAGTCCCTGCTGCCATCTTAAGTGCCACTCCATTACTCTGATACCTCGAGTCAACTTTCTGATATCGACCCTTCCAGAGCCGAGGGAGGAGGTCAACAGCTAGGTAGGCTCCAGGAGTCTATTGTGGCCAGAATACTTGAACAGTCGTAATTTCCAAAACTCCAGAGCTATGTGATACACCAGCAAACTCAAACTAGCCTTCATGAAGTGAGATTTATGCATTAGTAAATTAAATCAAATGAATCTTAATCGTTGTTAAGAATTTAGGGAGTACTTCAGTACTTTACACAAACTTCAAGTCAAAGTCACAGATTTACAAAAAGCTGGCGTAACCATGGAGAGCACGACCATCAGCATTTAATGAGTCTGTCTCTTTCTCACCTGGCAAGCGTCGACGCAACCGTTGAGCCCGGCGCAAATCATGTCGGAGGTGACGTGGTTTCCATAAACCTCCGGCTTCCTGCAAGTTTCTTGAGGAACCAGTCTCACTCCGGCTTCCTGCAGACTTGAGTAACCCTCCGCCTCTGTCAAATAAAGGACGAATAACTCGTTACGTTGCAAGAAAGTGGAACCTCGTTAACCTGAAAAATGTTCAGAAATACTGCGGTCATGATTCCCCAACAAGAAAGTGTGAAACACATACAGTACAGCACACATATCCTGTATATAATAAAGAAGGTAATAGCTTTACTTACAACTGATTGCCGTCTGACTTTAACTGTTCATTTTCAGAAGTTATGTCTCAACTTGTGATGTTAAAGTGACCTCCTCTTTACATATTGGATTGCCTTTGATTAGACGCTGCTGCAGATGTTTTCTAGCAACCGATTTACGGCTCACTGAAGTCTTTACTAGCTTAAGTTTTAAAGGTTCAAACCAATTCACTGAATCAGTTTGAAACAAGCCAGCAGTTTCTTGGAGGAACTTTAGTTGGATCTCTAACTCTTTTGTCAAAGTGAAGCTAACATGTAAACAAACACTGGCTCTGTTTAATTTATGAATGAGTAAATCACTTATTGGTGTTGCACTGTTTGTGTCTGAGTGTGTAGATATCTGTTGTCGTGCACCGCCATGCCCTCCCCATCACTCACTCTCATGCATATGTCCCCAGCCGCTAATCGTACAGCAGTAGTGATCAGGAAACGTCATGCTTTTCTCCGGAAGACAGATGGGTCTGATGAACGGGGTTCTCCTCACGCACCGCCCGTCCTGCTTCTTCAGTTTGATCAGAACTGCCGAACAGAAACACAAAATGTGATGAAAATGGCAAAGAGACGATAAAAAAGTTGTAGCTGGGGTCACGAAACAAATGGCAGACTTGGAGACTCCGTTAGTCAATGAAAACCACCACACCCATGTACCAGTGTGTGTGTGTGTGTGTATGAGTGTGTGTAAAATGTCTTCATGCGGGGGAGCACAGGGACACAGCTGCTCGGTGACGCACAGCTGTGCTCGCAGGCCTGAAGTAAAGTTTGAGCTCTGAATGGGGACATGAGGTTCTCTAGTTTATGTGAGTCACTGTTGGTGTGTGTGTGTGTGTGTGTGTGTGTGCATTTAATAATTACCAATGTCATGCAGTGTTGGATTAAACACTGAGAACTGTTTTGAAAAGATGTACTCTTCCACTCCAAACGTCTTGGTGTTGGGATCGGTGACGTTGAATCTCTGCTGGCCGAGCACCACGCGGATCTGAGACTTTAGTGGGCTGAGGGAAGACGCACTTTTATCACTGAACAGTCCTGCAAAGTATGCACTCATAACACTCATAATACTGTCGGTCTGTGCAACACATGTGCAGAAAATATCAAAATCTAATGGTGCGTTCATGCTCCCCAGAGGATGAACCATTCCCAACTCCGACCCTAATGATCTCTTGGTTTGTTTCCTGAGGACAAATCTTAACACTTTTATCCCCACTGCAGGTAGCGCTTTAATAATATCTAAATCTCTGGTATGTTGTTGATTATGTTCATCACTTTTCTGCTGCGGGGTGTGATGAACATTGCGGATGCTTTAATTAGTTTAATCAAATCCCAGCTGACACTAAAACCAGCTTTGCAATAACGGCGTGTTTAAAGAAACACAACCTTGCAGATGTCATGTACTGTTTCCTTTTCAAGCAGTTGATGATTTCATGCTTTGGCTGAAGATCTTTGAACCTGAACAATGACAACAGATGCCTGGGAAATGTAAACAGCATCTGTGCGTGAGACCTTTTTAGGTTTTCCTCGTACTGGATGCTTGTCTAAATATAGTGTGTTCATAAAGCTGAGGGGTCAGAGTCTTTAAATCACGTACATTTTAAGTGGTGACCCCCCCCAGTTCACCTGCAGAAAACAGTTTGGAGAAAACAACGTCCCCGTCTGAACTAGGAATATTTTCTGAAGGATCACACCGCTGACCCAAACTGAGTGCTTTTATAGAAAGACCGACTCTCAAGGACAACATTCTGTTCAAAGAAATAACATCATGTGCTGTATGCTAACTCAAAACGGCTACACAACATTTGGCTCTGTGACATACTTGCGAAAGAAGCAGTGAGCCGCAGAGACGATCCAGCAAGAGGAGACCAGGGTGCCGGCACAAAAGTCCGACTGCCCGATGTAAATGGCCGCCATCCAGGGGTGAGTGCCTGGCAGAGCTGAGGTCCCACCCATTATCCGCCCCCTGGCAAACGATAACCTCTTCTTGTGCTTTTTCCCACACACGTGCTTCTTGCCCGGCTTGGTGGGTTTGGGTTTTTTATCGCTGGGCTGGACGTTTAATAGCCTCGAAGAAGCTGCATGAGTAGACAAGTTTATTTCAGACTTAGTGGCATGATTGTTAATACAAGCTACAACTTTCTAAGAAATCCTAGAGCTAAGATAAACTACAAACCTGTCCAACAGCTACAATATTCTGCTAATACACTTCCTAAATATCTCTTCTGAATATTTTCAATCATGCAAAGCTGCATGATTGTCCCCTGCAAGAGCAGAAATAAGATGTTCTATAGCATGATAACAACCTAACACTGGAAAATCCTATGCTGAGGAAGAAGCCTGTGCATACGCCTGGCATCTTGACAGACGGGCCAGCTCTGCCAAATTCCCACTCATCACATAAACATTTTGCCTCCACCTGACATGACATGTTGATTCAGGATGAGTCATGTCTTTATTTCCTCTTATCTGATTTTCTTTTTTTGCCACTGAACAAGTCGACTTGGCTGAAATCAACCCTTCGGAGCGGCGTGACTCAGCAGAGATTAGCTGTATTCTCCGCGCTTTCTGCTTTTATCACAAACACTGGCTTTCTAATTAAAAAAAAAAAAAGAAAAAAGAAAAGTGGAGGCATTTAATGAGGTTTCGAGCTGCTGAATGACGCTGCCGACTGTGTTGCATAATCGGAGCCGAGAGAGTGAAGGTTTCGATTGATGCAGCGAGCGGCCTTGATGGACAGTCTTAACTTTTCTTAAGTTGTAGCGATGAGAGCAGAGCTCAAACAGAGGTATATTTATTTATTAAGGGCAGCTTAATGAATGTGTCGACCTTGACCGATTCCAGAATAGAAAGAAGAGTTAGTAATGCAGGGGTGGCATGGATTTATAAACAGCAGACGATGAAGCAAAATCAAGGTAGAAAAGTACGTGGCATCGCGTTTAAGTACAATACGCCCGTTCAGTGATGAATTACAGATGCAGTTATGATCTTGATCTAACAATCTACTTTCTAACCCGACTTGACACAATATTTCACCGTACATCAGCTCAAACCAATGACAAAAAAAAAACCTTCCTTCCTGTGACCCGTTTACTCACACACAGGCATCACACAGGGCGGGACGTCACAGTACTCCCAGGAGATGGCGCTGTCATTTAGCGTGTAGCACCACGGCATCTTGTCCCCATCTGGGTTTCTACACACACACACACACACACACAGAAACACAGCAGGACAGAGTGTGTGTGTGTGTGTGGGTGGGTGTGGCACCTCTGTTTCTAACGCCGCACCTTACTCGGTAGCTACACATCTCGTAGGGACTGAATTTTTGACTTTTAAATACAGATTGTTTGAATAATTAAGAATAACGCTGAGATTTTCTGGCACGTCATCGGTGCGAGTCTGAGCCGTTCAGACAGTCTGAGCTTGTGCGTTGGTTTCTTTGATATTTTTGCTGCACATATCATTTGCTGTAAGGCATGCCATGTGGCTGCTGGGTAATCATAGCAACAACAACAACTGAGGGAAGCAGTAAGATATGGAAGAAGAGTGAATGTGGAAGAGATAAGACCTCTTTTTTTCACAGACAGGCTGGATTCACCGGGTGCTTTTTTTAATGCTCGTGGTGGTTTTATGGTTTTTTTATGGTTGTTGGTTGCCTCTGAGTCGACTGAAGGCTCTTCCACATGAGTGACAAGTGTTGGCACATGAACCTGACAGATAAGGGAGAGGACAGCTTTGCCAGCTCAGGGTAAAAACTTGGATATTGCAGCTTTAAAGTTGAATTCATGGGAAAGTAGAAGGAAATCTGGCCCTGTAGATAAGCCAGCTGGCACGGTAGCAAACACAATATTAATCTAGAATCTATTCATAGTGACTAAAAGTAGCTTTCATTTGTCATGGAGCTAATTACCAGGAGGAAACAACACACACACACACCTGCAGTAGGCATGTTCCCCAAGGCCCCTGAGGGGCGAAGCGCCCACCGTGCCCACGTGAAGCTCGTCGTACAGCAGGTCGGAGTTCCACGGCAGACACTGGGCGCCGGACACCGTGGTCCCCACGACCCCTCTGTAACCCGTGCCCCTGTTGTTATAGCACTCTGTCTCCGGCTCTGCGCACACACACGCACACACACGCACACACACGTATACAAATAGTTCACTCGTGTCTCCATTCCACAGGATAACACCGGTGCGCACACGATGTAAATGCAATCAGGCAATTTCCAGATGCAGATGAGTATCTGTGCGATGGCTGATCTCTTTCCTTCACACTGGAATCAGTCAGAACAAGTCTCTCTCTGTATGCGTTAACGGCAACAGTTACAACAACTGAGTGCATGTTTAGCAGCTCCGCTCAAGTCTTCACCTGCCACCATTCAAACTATTATCACACACACACGGACGCATGCATGAACACGAACGCATTGTATGAACATGCATACATGACAAACACACAGGAGGGCAAAGACTAGCTGTCACCACAGTCCTGACTTTACTCACCAATGCTACAGTACGGTCCACTGTAGCCACGTTGGCAGCTGCACACTTCCTTCCCGGTGGCTATGATCAGTCGACACGCTCCGTCATTCTGACAAGGGTTTGAACGGCACTCTGGACACATAAAGACAAACATCTTGACACCATACATACTGTGCATATTTCCACAAAACTTCATTTAAGCCTTATAATCTAGTCTCTTTTAGCTCTGTTTTTGGTCTCCACCAGCTCCTAAGGGGAATATTTGGCCTTTTAGCTGCTAAATGATGCACTATGTTCACCAGCTTGTCACTAACTGTGTCTGTCAGCTGTTTGGTGCCGAGCAGATAGTTTAAATTGAGTTTTTTTTTTTTCGGATAAAAGCCACCAGCTGCAGCCAAAAACAGCGCTACGAGAACAGCGAGAGTGACGAACCCACAGAAAATGGTCATTTTACAGCCCGCACTTTTACGGTTTTGTTTCACTCTCCTTAATCTCATCAGTGTTGCTTTCAGTTGCAGTTGTGTTTGGCCAAAAAAAACAAAAAAAACCCCACTGATAAACCAACTGTACACTACCTGCCCAGCACTAAGCAGCACACGGGCAAAGCTGCCAACTAGCTGGCACAACACAGCGGAGCACTTCGCAGGAAAAGAGCCAGACATTCCCATCAGGGAGTTGGTGTGCTGGTTGTGTAAATAAGCAACATGTTCACCTTTATAAGTTGACAACATTATATGCGAATGTTATATCTTCAATTCAGAAAGTGGAAGTTGTTGCAGAACAGTGCAAACGGGTCCTGTGCTCGTATGTACATTTAGTACATGTGAGTATTCCCTTGAGATGTATTGCAACATCTGTGAAATATGCCAGACAATACTGACGCCACATCTGCAGCAGGGGAGGGGGGGACTTTTGTTCAAATGAGCCAAAAGATTTAAAAAATTGATCCAAGTGCAAAATGAAAATATAGTTCAGCATCATCTGAAAGCCAAATCAAAGGATATTCAGGTGCAATAAGCTGGAAGGATTTCTTTTTCTCCATGTTCACTAGCCCCTGCCATCATGACAAAAAAAACTGTTTCAGTTCAGAGAGCTAGAAACCACCGCGCTGCCTCCCCCTCCTTTGTACCAGGGAATCTGCAAAATGCCCATGAACATCCCCCCATTGAGATGAAAGCACATTGCGGACCCATGGGGTGTGTCCTAAAACACCACTCCTGAGTCACAGTGAGTCATATAATCTGTCTTTTCTTCTATGGAAAGGTTACTCTTGTAACTATGGAGCCGTGATCAAAGGAAAAATGCATTTCTTTGGGCTGGGAGGAAAACTGATACTAGCATTTTTTTTTTTTTTATAGCTTGATAAGTCAGGAATGTTTTGTGAACTGAAAGAAAAAATCAGGTAATTCTTAGTCGCCACACGTAGAGTCAAGACAGCCAGTTCAACAGTTTGTGGAAGTGTAAAGTGTTTAACTTATTGTAAACATGTCCTGTTATCAGGTTTCACTTTCATTACCCCAACAAAAGCAAAAACCCAAGACCCAAAAACTTACTTGTGTAGCGGGCTCTTTCACACCTGATTTCCCCTGCCATACATGTGCACTGTTCCACACTGCGGAGGTGAATTCGTCCCCAAGACTCTCCCGCGTCATAATAGCGCAGGTGTATGGTTTCATAGCACTTTTCTGAAAAAAAAAAAAAAAAGCCAACACAACACATAAAAGGCGACGGTGGTTGAAATGTGAGAGGAGATTGAGGAGCTCAATGGAGCGTGCAGAGCAGAGTTTAATGGCTCGGCTATGCAACATGCTTTCAGAGTGGATCCATTTTTCTTGTGTTTGTTTTATTGTTTCGAGCGGCTTTGAATGCGAGGCGAAACCTTTTTTGACACTCGTGACTCAGCATTTTCCGTTTAACTCTGACATTCACGAAACTGAAGGCGAAACTTGTATGAGAGGGAAGAAGCAGAGCGTGAAATTTGTGGAAAACTGCAAAGCGACTAGTAACAGCGTGCTTCATCACCACGTGACATGTATTCTGGAAGTGACACATACAGACACAAGTTAGACTTTGAGTTGAAGCACATTTAGTCAAACTAGTGTTGAATGAGTAAAACTGAGCGATAACTGCTATCGCTGCTGGCAAATGTTTCCTGAAAACGTCATGAACGCGATGATAGAGTTTGACATGTTTTCAAGGAATTACTTCCTGGCAGAGACTTCAGTTTCCTTCTGTGGCTGACAGTACGCATCTTCATGTGTACAGTGATATCAAAACACAAAAATCAACAATGACGTCAAGGAAAATCTGACAAAAGCTAATTAAAAACCCTAATATTCAATGTAGAAGTAACTGGGAACTTGCTCTAACGCTGAAAAACAGAGGTATTGTACTTATAGTAATAATAAGTCTACGTACTGTGCTCACAGAGTCTCCCAGTGAAGTTCTCAGGACAAGAGCACTCAAACCAGTGCTTTCGAGGGATCGGCGTGCAGACGCCTCTGTTAAGACATGGATTCGGCTGGCAAATGTTAAAAACTGAAACAACAAAAAGTTAGAGGATAAACATTAAAATAAAATACACTGTTTCTGATGATAAAATACTGTAATTGTCATTAAATCATTAAAACTGCGTAAACGAACCCCCTTGCCGAGTTTTCTCCGGTGCACAGAAGCCAAACTTCCGGTCCCGATCAAAATTATGTGTGAGGGAACACCTAGAACAGGAGAGACGGAAATGTAGTACAGTCACCGGAAAGTCACCTGGATTACAAGTAGAAGAAACATTTGCAATCGGCTTGGGCAACACGATTCACCGTGAGAACGTATCAGCTCATCAAGCGGCAATGAGATTGACTTGTTGTTCACCTCTCCCTTTAACATCGTGGGGAACGTTGTTGAGATATTTCAGTTTATCAAATGTACTAGACTGGCAATGTGGCATCAAATTACTGACAGAAAAGAAAGAAAAAACTCAATGAACCACCCACCTCCGTCAATCATCCACTATATTAAGCAACATCAGCATACTTCTGCTGCGCTCACGGACGCTGCAGTGCATAATAACAAACATATCTTGACACTGAGCTCATGAGCACATCACTAAAACACGTACGGTCTTATTGCATTAATGTTATGTGTAGGTGGACCAAAGGATGTTGGGCCATATATAATTACATTCATGTTGCTCCAACTTGCTGGCACCCACCCTTCCTGTCTCGTTGATAAATGATGACTGGCAAGCCCTTAAACAAGTTTTTGTTTTAATTTCCAAAATGAAAAAAATAAATAAAAACAAAGATTCTGTTGCTATGTCACAATCTGTGGCAATAAAAAAAAATATGGCAGCGGTTGACATAAACTGTTCAACTGTTAAAGTCAACAATTTTCTATGTTCTGCCTCAAACTGCTGGTTATAACACACACAAATCATTACGAGGCCCACCAACGATTCAGCAATACGCAATTTATCAAAGCCAATTAGCTCATTACCTCATTAAAAATTTAATTATGTTTCCTGATGATGCCGTTGCATAAATCCCTCATCTCTGCAAGCTGTAATTACATGAGACTAAACAACCCGATTAAACACTGCATCAGTGTCCCTTCCCTCCCATGATTGCAGTGCTGGGTGGAAAATACCAGTGTTTTCGTTCGCGCTGAGGTCATGCCTCCCGTGACGTGAAAAAAATATCTGACGGTGACGTAGAGAAGTTGTGTAACCGAGGGTGAGTCTAAATATGATGAGGCAGCACATGTGTCTGTCAGGCGCTGAGCTGTGTCTTTGTCAAAGTGTGGTAATGTGGTGATTACACACACACACACACACACACACACACACACACACATACACTCATTGTTGATTCAGACAGACTGGCTAATGAGGACTCACCACGGTCTTGAGGATAAGAAGGTGATGCAGTGATGATGAATCCTTCCACCCTGACGAAATGGGAATTTACATTCTTTACCTGTTGTAGTAAGAACTGGCAAACACAGAGCAAAACACACATCAGCAGAAGACACAGAAATTAGATGAGAAACTTAAAAACACTTGCACGTTTCCCCTCCTGTACCCCTCAGGGCCGGTCGCTGGAATAAGTGGGCTATGCGGTTGCTCAGGACAACACATTAACTTGGACTTATGTTGTTGTTCAGTTGACTTGGGCGCTGCCAACTCTCACGCAATGCACGGAGAATCTCCTGTTGTGTGCTACGTGTGTGAAAAAAAAAAAAAAAAACGGCCGTGCACTTGTGTGTATTAGTGTAAACGGCTTAATTCAGTGTCTCTACATCCCCCTCCGGCACCGTGAGCAACTATGGTTACGCGGAAACTTCATAATGATTCTCAATATTTATAAGTTGCATGATTTGTCCCTTATGGGCTACTGTAGAAACATGGCAGACTCCATAGAAGAGGACCCGCTCCCTCTGTAGATGTAAATCATTTACTTTTCGCAGCATGTTGTCAACCCAGCAGCCCCCCTGCTAAATCATGCAGCAGGTTACAGACCTATACAAACACAAGCTCACATATGCTTTAAATATATGTTGCACCAACAGCTTTAAAATATATCACAATCACTGATGTGCATTCCTCTCTCTCCCTCTTTCTCTGATTTAAACACAGGACTGAGGTATAACTTACCTTTCCGGCTCTCCTTGAATGCCTCATTGGAAGTGACTGTTTCATACCCAGGGACTAATATGCGCTGAAACCGGGGGAAGGAGAAGTTGTTCAAGCTTTTGTTGACTTTTACGCACGCAAAGTGGATACAAAAAAAAAAAAAAAAAGACGCACAGGAGGTGAGTAGGATGGTTAAAACTTACCGCCCGTGCACTGAAGACACAAGGTAGAAACAGTAACATAATA
The DNA here is from genome assembly GCA_028641955.1 of Protonibea diacanthus. Classification (NCBI taxonomy): domain Eukaryota; kingdom Metazoa; phylum Chordata; class Actinopteri; family Sciaenidae; genus Protonibea; species Protonibea diacanthus. The sequence continues at coordinate 8,127,522 of CM053998.1, forward strand.
ATATATGCCATCATGAAAGTTTGCTGCTGGTCCCTGGTGTCCGGAGAAGCTTATATCCACAAGTAGGAAGAGGGTCTGTCACGTTATATCTGTCAGTTCCTGAGTCCTCAGCCTGCTTTTGGTCATATGAAACGTGGGAAACCCTGCAAGTATTATCCTGTCCCTCACTATTTCAAGCTGTATTGAGTAAACCAGTTGCGTCATTAGGCTTGTCTATCTCTGAGGCATCCTATATCGCGGCTCGACACCTTTTTTCTGCAGACGGTTTGTCATTGCAAGTTATCTGCGGAGAGAGAGAGAGAGAGGGGAAACTTTCCAGAGGAAGAGAGAGAGAGAGAGAGAGAGAGAGAGAGAGAGAGAGAGAGAGAGAGTTGGCCGGGACGTGGTGCTGCAAGATGCCTCCTATGTTTGCCTCAAGCACCGTGTAACGTTAACGCGTTACTCCTGTGTGAAGTTGTCATAATGTCACTTTTTTTTTATGTGTTTAATCTGTGCTGCCTGGTTGAACTACACTAACTTTTTAAATAAAGAAGTCTAAATAAATCTCCCACCGACTTTTCACTGTTATTCAGCCATATTAGACACAAAAGTTATTATTTTTTTTTATCATTCTTTTAATCAAATGATTTATTACAACAGAAACATAAGGACCTGAATAAGGATTATGGTCATAAAACCATGATTATAACTCTGGATTCAGTCTTATTCAGCTCCTAAACTGGCTCCAGCGATTAGAGTGGCACTCCAGTCTGATAGTAGGCTTTAATCTCACTATAACTAATAATTAATCCCACAAGTAGTGAAGTTTTATGCCATTTTCATTAAACGTATCAGCAGTTTTAGCGGGTAGTTTGGCTTAAACTAGGCTAGGTAACTTGGTTTCTCAGCTAAGCTTTTATTTTACCATTGAAGACTTTCCCAGATTTTCCCCAAAACAGTTTATTTAAATGTTCAGTGTGTAAGATTTAGTGACATCTGAGGGTGAACGTGCACAGTTTGCTACCAACTGAACACCCCTCACCTCACCCCACACCACTTAGCTAAGCTAGCGGAGACCCTAAAGTGGGTATGAAACTCATGGTGGAAAAATCCGTGAAAAATCCATCTCGAGCTTGCGTTTGGTTTGTCCGTTATGGGCTACTGTAGAAAAATGGCAGACTCCATAGAAGAGAACCCGCTCCCACAACATTATTTTATTATTTTCAGGTGCTGACTGAATGATGAAAACATACTTTTGACTAGTATATTCCATATTTAGCCAACAAATTCCCCTAAATCTGACTCACTGAACCTTTAAACAAAAACATAAACATAAACCTTTTTTTGGAGCTTCATCCAGTGTGGGAAAGATAACCCTGATGATGTCACAGTGATGTCATTAAGGTTAGATTATCTTGAGCTTGGAGACAACTCATTATGGCTCAAAGCCTACCGTGACTGTAGACAGGGGAAAATGCGGGGAATTACCAGGAAGGAGTGTATATGACAAAAAAAAATGTTTTATGGGAAATGTAGTTTCCAGTAAAACGTTGGGATGGTGTCTTTCTGCTTTAAAAGAAGATGATTTACTTCAGCAGATAACGTTGTGTCGCAAATTATGACCTTTTTAAAATACAATTTTAATCCAATTTGTACTCTAGTTACGACTGATTGACACATGTATTACATCAGTAAGTGCGGTATGTGGTTCATTGCTTCATTGAGAAGTAGTAAAGGTGTGCACGCCTTTCAAAATAAGAGTCCCATCTTACATACAGTGTTGCCTGCTGTGAGAAGAGGCAAGATGAAAGCAGCCTAGACATGAAAACGTTCACAGGAGGTTGAAAAAGTTATATCTCAAGCGTTTAAGATAAGAGAAAGTACAAAGTGAGGGTGTATCACGGATCCGGAAGGAATTACTGTTACTACTGTTACTGTAATGAAGAATTCAGTAATCACAGTACCTTTGAAATAAGGCAGGTATGAAAGTGAACCAACCATTTATTGGCCTTGCGTGTTGTCAGCATTCCAGCAGTGACATGCTCTGTCAAGACAGACTACCCATTCCCATAATCTAACCCCTAATTTTCACCAGCTGTAATAATCTCTCTCCAGATGCTGAGCTAAAAATACAAAGAGGAGGCTGGACAGCTAAACAGCACGTCCACGTTTGTGATGAATCCCCAGGTGAACACAGTCAGTTTCCAAAGAGGAAATTGCTAAACTAAGACAACTGTACTGTTAATTATTGACAATTATGACTAACTTAGCAAACACATTTAGCTTGCCAACTATAGGAGGATTCAGGGCTGTGAATGTCTTACGCAAGGCTTCATGTTATAAACTACGACAGTGGAGTATTTCAATGTTTTTACAAGGTGGACTAGAGATTAGGATTGGACGGTGAGGATTTCCCAGCTGTCAGAAATAATCAATCGTAAGCAATGTACAAAAGAAAAGAGCATGAGTTATGCTGCAATTACAGCCATTAAAGCTTTTTAATCATTCAACATGTGGACAACCTCAAAAAAACCACAGAAGCAGGAAGTACAGCAATAAAGGTACCGTCATGTATTTATCTGTAAAACACGGGAAGAAGATGTAAACAGGAAATAGTTAAATATCCAAGAAAAAGTTGTGATTTCCCTCCCTTTTGATCCTAAATACAAAGTCCTGCCGAGCATATGGTCCAACAAACGTGGGTACCACTTTCTAATCCGGCAAGCAGTTTGACTAAACGTTCAAACTTCGACTAAAGGTTCACTCACTGTTTTTTTCAGAGCTCTCAACTGTATCTCACCGCCTTCCTCAGCATTAGAAGAAGTCTTTATACTGTGCGCTGTAGTGAATAGCTTAATTAATGCTTAAGGAATTAAATCGTTGGGTAATTCTGCAGAGATAAGTTATGAGTTATTAATGAGAATGTTTGCCGAGCTTTCAGCTGCATATCATGGTCTTCCTCGGCAGAAGAAATATTTGTGTCAAACGTTAAAGTCTGTACTGTAAATTGTGGTGAATAGCTTAATTAATGGTTAATGAATTAAACTGGTGACGCGTCAAAGATCAGTTAGAAGTTGTTAATCGTTGGGTAATGCTGCAGAGATAAGTTATGAGTTATTAATGAGAATATTTGCCGAGCTTTCAACTGCATATCATGGTCTTCCTCGGGAGAACGCCGTAAAAGTGTGGTGGAAATAGCTTAATTAATAGCTTAATTAATGGTTTATAAGCCATTTAGCTTTTTCTGGACCTTTCAACTGCATCTCATGGTCTTCTTCAGTGCTAGCGGAGAACACTGTAAGATCTTTCTGTCAAACTTAATAAAGCATCTATAAACTGTAATTAATAGCTTAACTTATGGTTAACCCCATATGCACTGTGTAGTGTGTGTAAAGTAACTTATTTGTTTTTGTGTTTAGTCATTAATTCATCATGGCTGATTATAAAATAAGGACTAAACTCTTGCCTCATTAGAAACTGGTACCCAAAAGTTAATTTCAGGCTTCTTCCGTGGTTGTCCTCAGTCTACCATGGCTCATGAAAGAATTGTTTTGCACTTCATTATTAAACTATACCATAACAAAAAGATATCACTGTCCCAAAATTACAACCAGTACTAAAAATCAACAAGAAGACGTCAGAGTTCATAACAAATATACAATATCTATCACCATAATATTGATTTTTTTTTTTTTTTTGGAGTGTAAATCGACAGCTTTGTACATGCAGCCCATCATTTGACTAATTTCCCTTCAAAGGACAGTGCCTCAGGCTTTAAAAGTGCAGCAGTGGGGGTTCCCTTTAGACAACTGTGGCCTTGTACAGGTCCGTCGTGCAGTCCTTGCCCTCCGGTGGGTTGCGGCCATTATGGGGCATCTGGGCGTTCCTCATCTTGCTCTGGCACTGCCGCAGCTCGGCGACGTAGCCCTGGAAGCTCAGGCTGAGCTCAGAGTCCTCTCCCTGGGATGTTTCGAGCGGTGTCCCCTCCTCTAGGTGCACCCCCTCCACGTCCATCACCTCCTGAACCGTCTGTGCGGCGTCGGCTCTGTCGGTGGGCGATTTGGTGTTGGAGCTCGGGTCTGTGCTTCCCTCTGTGCATGAGAGAAAAAGACACACACGGAGGGTTTAAAACACAATTATGTAACTTTTCTACCTTCAAATAATGACAGCTTCACGACCGTTTGGGTGCTGCACTGACTTGTAATCAGGTGAAAAACTGCACCCTGCACTCCTGTTGTTGCACTCATGTAACTTTGGGTTGAGAGTCACAGACTACCAGCTATTTGTTTCAGTTTTGGTTAAACTGGGTCATATTTTATGAAGAAAATGTTTTACAGATTTTCTGATGGACACACAGACATACAGCTTTACTTGTTGCTAAAATAAGTTAATCACTAAGCTAGTAAACCGGATTGAGAGCTCCAAGCAACGCTCGTAAGGCACGTAAGGGAGCCTTGAACCGCCAGGAGCCGGTGGTTTTCAGGGTTAGAGTTTTAAAGCCAAACATGTCAACAAACAGCTACCTATGACACATCCATTTTTCCATCTGACATACTAAGCAACTTCTGTTTTGGTCTCCACCAACCCCTGAGAAAAATATCTGTTTTTTTTTTTAGCTGCTAGATGCTTCATCATGTTCACCAGCTAGTCGCTAATCCTGTGCGGTTGGTGCTGCTAGGCATTTGGCCCGAGAAGCTAGCAACTGCCTGTTCATGCTGGATGAATAGGGTTGATGAAAGCAGAGTTTGCAGCGCGGTGAAACCAAAACAATGAGCTAAAAAAATGCTGGAACTGGAAGACGCAACATAGACCTGAAGCTGCAGAGTTGGGTGATAACTTTCTCTTGCAGTAATTTGACGCCAAAAAAAAATGACCCCTGCAGCTTTAAATAAGCAAAATACAACGACGACGACTCTCAATTTATATATGGTTGTCAAACATCCATTTTTTAATTAAAATGGATAGCACCCTGTCATATTTGGCTTTCCCTTCTTTGACTCATGTACACCTGCAGGCGACTCAGCGCTGACTTCACTTTATACTGCACAATGGCCAGATGCTTGACATGACTATAAAAGGCTTCAGATGATCTAAGAAATAGAAACTTCTGCACTCATCTGTTGGGTTCACGTACATTTTAATTCGACGCCGCTCAGATGAACACATCGATTTAAATTGTTTGTATGATCTGACAGTTGTAAAATTGTATTGGACGGCTGTCGATGACATAACCGCTTCGGCTCAAACTTGCTTAACTCGCTGCCAAATCTTGGGAGAGAGCTGAATGGAATCGGACCATTATGAAACATATGAATTAACTTCCTCGTTGTCAGATGTTATATGTTTCGACACCACCACTTGTATTTCATTTCAAACAATTCACTGCTGCATTAGCTCATCAGAATCAAACTCAACTGTGTTGATCCACCTCAGCAGCAGTTATATATATATATATTTATATCTATTCTCTGGGAACAGCAGGGGGCGTCAGTTTAACAGTTAATACACAAAGTGGAGGGGGGGACATCTGCAATCAAACAGACTGGCACAGTAAAGGAGGATAATTGCTACTGAGCCGATGGTTAACTCGCTCGGACTGATGAACTCTCTGGCTTGTTTGGTGGGTGTATGTCTCTAAAACACATTATTATTATTATTATTATTATTATTATTAAGCCCGCGAGCACGACTTTCCAAACCAGATTCAACTTCATGAAGTCTCTAAAAAAGTGGTAACGTGGAGGCGTGTTAACTCGCTTGCTTCACTTCCATGTTCGCAGGTCCCTCACGGATTCCCGTGGCGGCAAGCGGCATCAAAAAAAAAAAAAAAAAAAAAAAAAAAAAATCTGGGCACATCGAATCATAGCTACGTTTCTATTTTAGCTCCTGTGAGGAAGAGAGAGGCAGAGAGAGAGAGAGAGATGAAAACCAGTAGTGACAGTTTCTATCTGTAGCTCAGTCAACTTGTGGATAAGGTTACCATGGCGCCCGGTGGTGGGAAGAATCAGGCTGATGCACTTAGCAACCAGAAAAGAGGAGCGAGCCTGCGGAGGAGCTGAAAGGCTTTGATTCCTCCTCATCATCTTGTGTACATATCACCTTACATTAAAGCCCCGCTATTAATATGAGGCAGTGAGGTCGGGGTGAATGTAAAGTGCCTTGACGTGCAAGATACTCATCACTTGGTTTTGTTGCTGGAAAACATGTTGAGTGTTCTCTGTGTGTGTGTGTTTCAAAGAAGGCTTCCCGGGTTTTTCTTTGAAGCCAAGAATCCAAACGCGTCGTCTACCTGAACGCGGCTTTTGACCTCACACAACAACTCTGAAGATCTACTGTGGAAAACACCATCACCAATCAGTTCACCACTTCTCTCAGACAAACACAGTGCAGGAGTGGGGAATAATGACAAGTAAAGATGGGAAATGGGAAATGAAATCCATCAGCAGGAGGTGATAATGATCTGTACAAAATCCACACGCGCGGCGGCGAGCTTTGAAGACGCACAAAGTTTGACAAAAGCTTGTCACACAGCTACACACAACAAAGCGATGACCACCCCCCGCGTCAAGAAACACAACACCAAGAAGGTAGACCAGGCAACGTTTTAACAAGACCGCACGGAGCAGAAAACACAGCACAGCACAGCACAGACAAACACAGCACAGCGAAGCGGAGCAGCGACACCCCCGTGAAACAAGCGCGACACAGAAAAAGTACACAAAGGAGTGGGGCGCTTGATGGAGAGGAGGAGGAGGAGGAAGAGGAGGAAGCCACAAGACAAAAATGAGACAGAGCTAAGGGAGGCGGAGGTGAAAGGAGGAGAGAAAACGGAGCTCAACAAACGTGTAAAAAGACAGACGAGAGTGATTTCCAATTCTAACATTTATTAGATCTACTCAATCACAGGTACAGAGTTTATTGGCAGTGATTATCTACAACAGGCACGTAGAGAGGGAGTGAATGACCCAGATAAAGAATGACAGGCAATTCAACAATGTCACCGGCGCTAAGGAGCACTTGTCCTCCGATGACTAATTATTTTCACCGTTGCTCAAATTGCTACAGCAGGAGCTGATACCGTAAATGACTCACCGCTTTTTACAGAGTTGTGTAAGAATAAAAAATAAAAAAAAAGCAATCTGACATTGACATTGTTGAATTGCTCTTAACTAAAAAAAGGTGGTGGGATGGAGAGGGATACAGCATTTGTTTTGTGATGACCGCAGATCCGACGCTGCAAAAAATAATTCCATGGGTCTGGTTTGCTACGAGGTTTTCTAATTGTACATGATGACCCCACAGCGCCAGGAAACAGCTGCTAACCTCATCACTTTCAATTGTTCTGAACTCTAATCTCCAGCACAACATTCACTGACTACAGTACTGTCAAATATTGATCATCAATCCGTATGCAGTATGCATATATTATTAATATTCATAAGCTCTGCTATCGGTTACACCAACATTCTCATGCACCCAAAACTACAAAATAAAACTGAATATTTTGCTGGATTAAACAAATCCCAGTCTTAACCCAACAGTCTGTGGCATCCAAGTAAATGTTACTCACTGAACAAAATATACACATCGACTATTTACATTTACATGCTTTGCTAAGTTTAATAAAAAAAATAAAAAAAAAAACAAAATCAGTTGGCAAACTGAGAAAGAGTCAGTATCAATTTGTCATTAAAGTGCATCAGAGTCAGTGTAGAGGGAGTTTTATCGTGAAGGTGGTCGGGTTTAGACCACCGGGGGAGGGAGGGCACGCATGCACATACGACACACACGCAAACACACGGAGCACTGGGTTGTTACACTGTAGAAATACCTGAACTGGACATTCCCTCTCCACCTGCGTCTTGAGATTTGGAGCAGGGTGGCGGCGGAGTGAAGTTGGCTTCGGGCAGGCTGCTCGTGAAGGATGACTTGGAGGCCGGTGAAGGAGGCAGCAGGGTGCTGTTCGGGCTGCTGATGTCGCCCTCCCCCACGAGGGTCAGGTCCGCATGGGCGTCCTCCTCCACGGTGCGGAGGCTTGGCCGGGACTCTGAGGGCCGGGAGATTGGGGACAAGTGGGTGCCAAAAGTCGGGTGGCGAGGAGGAGGCAACAAGCACCGCCTGGTCCCGGAGTGTCCATTGGCACTGGAGCTGAGGGAGGAGTCCAGGCTCTCTGAGCGAAGGCTAGAGGTGAGGGCCCCCCGTGGGGGGACGCCGTTCTCCCGGGTTTGTTTCAGCGAGTCAGGGGTGGAGCAGGCCAGGTCGGGCGGAGTTAGGCGCAGGAAGTCGGGAAGCACCAGATCGTCTTTGTTCAGGAGTCCGCGCTGGTCGTTGGCTCGGGTGCTCTGTGCCCGGCTTAGCAGCTCAAAGAATTCTGCAAAACAAATCAAAACGAGCTCCTTCACTTAAACCTTCCAAACATGTGAGCGCCTGGAAGAAAAAAGGATTAGCCGGCTTTAACATGCAGCACAGCAGCATTGTACCTGGCAGAGAAAATAACCCTCCAGAGCTGCCAAAGATAGCAGTTAGTCCCGAGGCAAAGCAAAGCTAAGAAATCCAACAACAACAAAAAAAGAGAGAGAGAGAGGGAGAGAGAAAGAAGGAAAAGGGGGATTTACCTTCAGCTTCATCTATATTAATCTTTTTCTGTTTTCTCTTTTCCCCTGGGAGTGCTGAGTCTGGTCCACCTGGTCTCACAGAAAAGTCCTTTGGTGTTGACCTCCCATCTCCCTGCAGATGCAACAATAACAATGCACTCTGTTAGGAGATGGAGGGATGGGGGAAGAGGAGGAGGGGAGGGGAGGGGAGGGGAGGGGATCGTATGGTATTGGGGGTGGGGGTGGGGGTGGGGGGGCGTGGGGGAGCCTAAGCATGAGCTGCCAAGCACCGTACTGAGCAGGGTGTCCGGATTTACGGAGGACCTGCGTGTGAGCGAGCCCGGTCCATCTGTTGGCTCTGTGTCTTTATGCTGACCTTGCTAGTATCTAGACCAAGTGCTGGTGCTGTCTGCCTACATATGGTGCGATAAATCAAGCACGGAGAAACATGAGCAAGTGAGTCAGCAACAGGCAGTGTTAGGGCAGAGAATACCAAAAAAAAAAAAAAAAAAAAAAAAATCAAGAGATACACACCACTTTAAAGCTTCAAAGCTAGTAAATGTTAATAAAGATTAACGTGGGTCGTTAACAAATTAAACCAAATGTTGCAGAAGCAGCGCAGCAATAGAAGAGGACAAAACACCACATGTGGACTTTTAAGCGACGTGACGCGCGGGATAAAGATGTCGTGAGTACTCACCGTGGCAGAGAAACTCCTGGTCGGAGGGTGGCCTTTTAAGGAGGAAGACTTGGATTTGTCTGTTTGGGAACGAGAGATTGCACATGAAAAATTCATCAGGTGGAGAAATTTACGAGGGGAGAGAGTGAGACAAGAGGGTAGGTGAGGACACTTTGGGCACCAGAGACGTGCTGCAACACTTGAATATGTTAATCAGTGGATAACTGAGGTGGACGTGATTTACAAGCGGCAGTAAAATTTCTGGAAACGGGTGTAAGGACATGTTAGTTTACAGGTTCAGATCCAGAGATAGCTTCTTATGATTTGTGATTTTGTTCTATTTATCGTGTTGCATGACGTTACCTTTGCCTGAAGCTGGGTCCGCCCGCTCCAACACGACTCGCAGGCCATCCAAACTCGATATGGGGGCGCCCAGGTCCAAAGGTTTGGTTTCTCCGCTCTAAAAAACAAAGCACAATTTCATGTTCGACACGACAGCATCGACACCTGTTGTGCAGGAGCCTCAACGTGTTTATTTTCGTCTTAGTGTGTGGCTGTTTGAGTTCACAAGCCTCGGCTTAATTCATAAACCATCTTTCAGCTCTGGTACTGTATAATACAGTTATAATGCCTGGAAACCCACAGGACTAAAATAAATCATCTGGCAGGGGTTTAGGGGAGGAGTAAAGAGTCGGCATGTTTGAGGAGTGTCGTCATTCTTAATTATAGCCTTGGTGCTCCATCTTTGGAGGCTGGGCTGAGTCAGAGCGCTAACCACCGTGTAGAGATGGAAAAGGATGCGGTCGCTTCCCTCCCCTAACCATGATACTCCACCCTGTGACAGTGTCACACACACTGCACGGGCTGCTCCGAGGACACACAGGAGCTTCAAACAGCTTAAGGTATTGTAGCCACCCATGGGTACGACTTACTATTTTGGCCACAAGATCGCTGAGGTGGAGCCCATATTTGGCCACCACGGGACGCAGGACCTCGGTGACTGGTTTGGTAGGCTTGGCTTTCAATCCCACGGAGCGGTTAATGGGTACCAGGTCCAATCTAAGAGCAGAGAGCACACGAATGTCAGCATAGATAGAAAATGTGACATCCAGAGGAAATCCGCGCATTTTTGATCGATCATTTGTACCTAAACAAAGTCCGCTTCTCCAGTCTCAAGTCTCGTGAGCTGAGGGTCATGCAGTCTTGGTCCAGCACTAAAGGCTGTGAGGGGAAAAAACCACATTAGCAACACATAACAAACGCTACACACTGTAGCATCTTCATAGAGCCACTTAAAGACGCATTCTTCACTCTAATCTTTTCAATGCACTTTGGTTGAATTCATCTTTTTTCAGTTAAGCTCCAACAATGACTCCTCACAACATAACGCATGTTTGCTGCGTGCGGTCATGGTGTATTTACCAAAGTCTGATTTATAATAAACAGAGGCTTGAGTCGAGTCATTCAAGAGGTGCTCGCGGCGGTGCTCTGCTTCCTCGCGTATTAGCAGCAGATGTTCTTAGCATTTGTCAGTAATTTGTTGGCGGCGTCTGCCTCCCCCTCACCTTCTCCCCTCCCACCAGGAAGAGGTCAACGGCAGCGATGTTGACGCTGATGCCGTGACAGAGGTCTTGGAGGACTTCCCTTATGGAGGCGCCGGGACGGAGAGTGATGGAAGAGCAGGAACCGTCTGGAAGCATCACGCTGCAGTGTTTGGAGCGTTCCCATACTCCGACTGAGTGGCGATTGTCAGACTATGGACATGATCAAAAAAAAATTTGAAGGCTTAATTCAATTTATGTGTTGAGTGTACATCTATTCAGCTGTAGCTGTAGCTACACTTTCCATCCACAAACAAAAAATGAGTGGGCTGACAAGTAAAAAATAAAATAATAAACAACTCTAGCCTATTATGATAGCTTCGCCAGACACTGGGCTCTGTGTTGCCATGGTGATCTGTCCAGAGGAATCTTACCTCAATCTTGCCAGCAGAACAGGAAGTGGCCATCTCCAGACTGGTACCGGACGACAAGGAGCCCTGGGACTCCCTCCGCCCATTACTGCCCCAGTAGTCTGCACAAAAGAGCAGAGGCGATGACGAATTCAGGCAGATAAGAGACATTTGCACACCGCTCACATCAAATGACGCAAAGGCGGCGTCGAGCTATAACGCGACTAATAACAACGTCTTTGATTTACGGCTGTAGTTTATTGACACAAAGTCTTGGCAGGCAGAAAGGTGCGTCATCGAACAAGGTATCTGCGAGTGAACAGCGGGCGTTTCGTTAAATTTGAGTGCAGCTACAGCGAGCGAGAGCTTCAGTGTTAAAGCACCAAAACGAAGATGATAACTACGCCTGATTTTTGACTGAATATTTTTATATCAGAGGATATGTACAAACAAAACACTTAGGAATGATCTTTACTTGAGTAATTAACTAAGCTAAAAAATGAGAAAATGTCAACTCCAACCTTCAAATTAAGACAAAATCACCATATAAAACTAATTTTTTATATTGCACCACCTTTAAAATACTGTCTGGCACTGTGTCAGAATATCAGAGTTGCAACAAGTATGTTTTTGCCAGTCTACCAGTTGTGTGTGTGCGTGTAATTCTTTGATCACTGCAGGGCAGCTGTGTTTCTACATGCCTCCCCCACATGTATCTCATAGCAACTCTCGAACTGGTAGTAATTTGATGTCTTGTTCAAGGACACACCAACACTTTGAAACTTTCTGTATTGCAAAAGATTTAAGTGGTAAAACAGAAGGCGTCGTGATTAGTTTCTCACCGAGATTAATGTCTCCGATTTCCTTCTTCTTTGGGCCCTTCCCGAAGCTCCTGTTGCGAGACCACGAGAAGAACATGCCACGTTTCTTGTCTGCGCTCTCATCTCTGCTGTCTTCGTTCAGTGACCTCCCCGACCGCTGCTTTCTGACCTCCTGTTTGTCGGAAAAAGGCGAAACATTTAGCTTTCCACACAGGGCTGGTGAGTGTCAACAATGTCATGCTTCCATTAAAAATGTCTGCAGCAGCGGCACCTTTTTGGGAGTGGAAAGGGTGGAGCGGTCAGAGCTGGCGCTGTGTTTCGAGGGCGCGGGACTGCAGGGAATCTGGTAGGGGTCCGGCAAAGGTCGGCCATCCACCTCAGCGCGCATACACTCTTGGTAAAGGGGGGACTTGAGGAATCGGGAGTAACTGTCAAACTTCATCAGGTTGAAGATCTGTGGGGGAAAAAAAAGAGGTGGCGTTTGTGAGCAAACAAGCAGCGAAAGTCCCGGTAGAAGAAGGAGTTAGTAAAAGTGATGGAGAGGAGGAGATACACAAAGAGACATGTAGGGTTAAAAAAAAGGGAGCGAGGGAGAGAAAATGAAACACAGACAGAAACAAGAGGGAAGAAACTACTAGTGTTAACATATGGTTACAGCTTATGTTATGACAGGTGCCTCAACAGTTAACATTTTATCACGTGCAGGCTGAAAATATACAGATCTCTGACTGCGTGTCTATGCGTCTGTGTGTACAGTATGCGCTCGGTTTTCTGTGGGTGTGTGCCAGTTTGTGTGTATCACTCTGGTAAAGGCTCAGAGCCCTTTCGTAAACAAACCCAGATGGTCACTAAAAAAAAATAAAAACAATATGCTCGCACAGAGTGAGTGAAGGCTAGATGAGAGCAAAACCCCCCCTATGGTACACAGAATCCCCCCGACTAATAAAAGTGTCACATGTCTCACATGTTGACATGAAACATCTGAGCCGATTAAATTCTAGAAAGTGGAAAGAGCTCGCCGCCGCCGCTGTTGATGTTTGTACCTGTAGCTGCTGTGTCTTGAACATGTCGGGCCGCGGGGAGGTGAGGACGTCATCCGCCAGCTGGGCTTGGCTGTCGATGTTGACCGGCATGGTGGCCTTGCTGGACAGGAAGCTGTTGTAGATCTCTCCAGCTCTCTGTGACAGCTGCAGAAAAAGAGGTTTGATGATGTAGATTTTCATGAACCGCAGAAAATGATGGCGCTATGTGCCTTTGTATTTACTTTATATACTTAATGCATATTTACACGGACATCAATGTGGCATTTAATATGTTCACATATTGTTAATAGTGGCCATTTTACTGTGTTTTAAAGTAGTGGTTCCAAACCTGGAAGCCAGGACTCATAAAGAGGTCTTAAAATAAACTTAAGGTATCGGATTAACTGAAAATAAAACCAAAAACGATGTTCTAATGAAATAGTGGATAGTTTTACCCCTTTAAAACTCTTTTTCTGAGAAAGGAGAAATCACGTGGTTTTTTAGCAATGAGACTTGCGGTGGGAATCAGAGGATTAGGCTTCTGGAACAACCTGAAGACTAGCTGAAAACCTACAAAGACTGGACACACCGCGCACCAAGACTGTTTCCACAAACTTCTACGACGGGAGGGAGGGAGCATAAACAGACAACACACGACCGGAGTTCTGAAAGCAGACGACCACACAAACCCTGTTGTTTATATGCGGCGAAATTTACGTCGAAGAGGCCAAAAAAAAGGAGGAAAAAGTTCAGAGTTTTTATTGAAGATCCTGTGGAGCCTACAGGGGGAATCAGCAGTGAGTGAACTTTGTCAAAACAAAGCTGTTTATTTACCGCTGTGTGTCCCTCGGAGGACATACAAGTGACGTCGCCTAAGACATCAAACATGTTCTAAGCCATCTTAATGAGAATGACTGGCAGCTGACTGCGTCTGAAGATTAAATTTCACACACTCTGTGGTTTTATCTGCCGACCTTTCTCTCCACTCCAATTCACAGTGGACCACTCTTTACAATACCACCATACAAAAGCTCCGAGTGCATTTTTAGCTTCGTACTGTGACTTACCTGCTTTTTATCAGTTGCAGGGACATGACTGAAGTATTCACAGGCCTGCCAGAACAAGATATTCTCCTCACTGAATTCTTTCTTGAGAAATTCCTGTGAGGACACACAGCAGCAGAGAGTTAATGGTGATCATATTTTCCTCTTTCTGCTGCTGCTGCTGCTGTTGTTGTTGTTGTTGAGACCAGTAGTGAGGACAAGAAATTACTGGGTGTAATGTTGTGAACAGGATTGGTGTATGTGTGTAGGCGCGGTATAGCGTAGGCGAGTGCAGCTCTGATCAGTGTGGAGGGAAGGTGAGGAGCGAGGTGGTTGTGGGACGCCAGAACTTAATGTTTGAGCCTCCTGAAGGTGTTGTGGGCTAATTTCAAAGACACATCTTTTATGTGGGAGGTATGCTAACATAAATGAGATGCATGTACTCACTAAGGTTGGACACTGAGAACCGATTTTGAACTTGAACCTTGAAAACAGTTGGTCTAACGTGACAAAGCATTTACAGCAGCGTTGTAGAGGAACGAGAAAATACAAAAACAAACGTGTAAAAATATTTTTGGTTCACCAAGAAACCAAATTAATAAGCAGGATCGATAAAATCACAACTGCACCGCACACCCACTTTGTTTTACTCCACTACGCTTCACACCAGTTGCTTGTAAACAGCGCTTTTGTTAAAGTTTGGCTCCAGGACTCAATCGATTTCAGAGATTCTTACCGAGAAGTAGCGCACACCCACTGGATCCTGCAGGAGATGCTCAAAGCATGCGGCCCAGCTGGCCACACGCTGCTCTGGGACCCCGCGATGGCTGCCTGCTCCTGTAAGGCTGCCATTACTGTTCAGGCTGCTCTGGCTACAGCATCCCTGCAACTGGACTCCACTGTAGTCTGCAAGACAGGAGGGCGAAATGCAAAGGTTAGAGGGCTCTGATGTTAAAAGGGTAATTCCAGCCAGAGGGAGAGTTAGAGCTATTTTCACGTGTGCCCTGTTAACCTTTGAAATATTTCTGTAGATTTTAGTATTTTTGTGTGTTTTTCTTCCTTCTGACATTTTTGAGACAAACTGAGTGCTGTAATTTAATCTACGGAGGGCAGCTTTTATAATCCTCTATGAAACATAATTTGTAATGGTACGCATCTTCAAAATGCCCCACAAAAGTAGATAGTCTATGATTTTATATGTAAAAAGAAAAAGGAAGAAACCAGGCAAGAACTTTTTTTTTTTAGTTTTTTGCGCTGGAACAATGTTGGATTCATTTTCCAGTCCTAATCAAGAACACGTAAAACTCACTATAATCTTTACAAATATTAGAGAGACTTTGGCATATGGGAAAAAGGAAGATAAATAATTTCTAAGCAATTAAATAAGTCTCGATCCTGTTGGAGTTAAAGAGGAAGGGGCTTGTTTATCTAAGCACAAACGGGAGCCAAAAGGTGCCCTAAAACACCAAACAGTATTAAAAAACAGAAAATGGATTAGACTATAAGGTAAATGTCACAGGATTTGAAAAGGAAAGCTTGTGGCTCTTTGTTGTACCCTTTGTTGCACCTCAAACTGGTGAATATTACAAAGTCAAAGTTCAAAACATGTTTCGAGAGGGAGCAAACAGCTATCTGAGACACAGCAGATGTCACTCAGTTGGTAGGAGAGGAGCAAAGAGAGGGCGACAAGCAGAGGGACCAAAAATAAAAGAAAGGAGACATGGCTGATTAAAGCCACACAAAGAGGGAGAGTGGGTGAGGATCCAGGGACTAAAATGGGGGCCTGGACCTGCACAGTACCTGCTATCATGGTAGCAGATGGCCACTTTAGTGCTGTGGGCCGACCAGGCAGAGAGCACACAGTGAAAAACAACAAAACAAAAGGGTCTCGATGGGATTTGTCACAGATTCGTACGTGTTGTCATTCTGCGGAGAGCCAACTGGTTGGCATGGGCAACTGATATTAGCATAACGTTAAAAAAGAAACCACAGCGAGATCAGGTGAGGCACAGCATATCTTCATGTTGCCAATACGCCTGCACAAGAAGCAGGGTGGATTTACAAATAGGTGTAGTTCGATCGTGGCGTTGTGAAATAAAAGCACTGTAAATAGTACATGACGTCACTAACAGCGTTACAGTGAGGGCTTTCAGATTATGACTACAGTGGCCTTTACATGACCTTTTAAAACCTCCAGTATATCCTAGGTTCTGAGCATTAAAATAGCATAGGCTTTATTTCAAATATGACAATCCGAGCAATTGTACAATAACACAAAATGACAGTTTCTCTGTGACACGGAGAGTCGCCGTATAAATTTGATGGTTTAATGTATTAGGGCTGAGGTTTGGGGATCTGTGTTCACCACATTGTGTGCTGCTCGGTTAATGAGATGGCTTTCGAAAGCAAACAGCCGTGTGCGCCTGATCCACATCCACAGTGAGAGGAGCAGAGCTGCGCTCTCCCCCACCACCGCAACCTCGGTCAGCCTCTTAGCAAATGTTATTAAAACGGCTATGAAAGTTGGGGAACCGACTGCACACGCTAGCCTCAGCTGTAAACTAAAAAACGCTCAACAAATCAAAAGCACGCGGCCTACAGTGAAAAACGTCATCCTCACTAAGTTTTTATTAGAACATTTTATCAAGCAACTACAAAGTGTCGAGTATAGAGCCGGAAATGAGAATTAAATTGGCTTAAGATCAAACTTTTTTTTTAAAGTTTTAAGTATTCCCTCTGTGTTGCATATCAGATTATCATGTTTAGAAAATAGTCTTTTTTAAAGTAGTAATAAAGGAATGGTACTCACCGCCATCTGAGGAAGCAGCAGACTGAAAGAGAACAAAGAGAGACATGAGTGAGAGGCTGCCCTCATGACCTCCTGTGCTGAGACAAGAGACTGAAGCTGATAGCAGTGTTTCTTCAGGCATCCCAGCAGTCGCTCTGAGGTGTGTGTGTCTCTCTGTGGTTCGTATTGTGAGTGTGTGTGTGAGTGTGTCTGTGCTACTGGGAAAAAGGGTTGGATCCTTGGGTCCTTAACACAAGGCCATTAATGTGTAAGCGGGTGGACCCCTGGACTCTCCCACCACAGCTGTTCACACCTCCACAACAAGGACTGACCCCTTGTTTTATATGACTCTCACAGCCCTGAATGTTTGCATTCCTGCTAAGTGCAGTCACAAAGATCAGAGCTCATCAGGTCAGGGCTACTTGAGAGGCCATCACTGGCTGTAATGCTCTTCTATTCACTTGCTAATTTAAGGAATGAGTGCTTTATGCATGTGTAGACGTCCCTGAATTAAAGGCAAACAGCACAAGCACTCTTGGTGGGCATGGAAATTTCATCAGACAACTTTCCATAATTGGGTGTAATTATAGCTGAAGAATAAAGCTAAATTAAACACCACATGTGACCGATCTTATGAGGGATCAATAAATATTTACTCGGATGATCACTGCCTCAGCATCGGGCTTCTGTGAAACCTAGAAAATTTCGATTAGGCTAATAAAGAGAGAGATTTAAAAGCCGATTCTGCGAGGCTGTTGTCGCAAATATATTTAAATGCAGGGGAGGATATGAGAGGCGCATCTTCGGGCTCGGTCCAAGAACACTCAAAGAATCGGTGCGTTGGAGGATTCATCTGAAAAGGGGAGACTATTTCCAGAAGAGTGTTTTCTGAGCTGCCACTTCAAAGTGTGAATATTCAAGGCTGATAATACGTCTAAACAAGGCTCTTATTGCCAGGCTAGTGCCTTGGCATGAGCAGCACATACAGTGTGTGCTTTAGCCGAATTGCATAATAGTGCCACACTATTACAGAGCGAAGAAAATTCCCCCAAAAATGATGCACCCGGATGAAGCTATTTCTGAAAGTGAAATATAAGGATACGGTTTCATTTCCTGTCTGATTTTATTCATAGCATCCCTTCAAAAATTGGTTGTGAGTTGTCATTTAATTAATAGTTTTCGAAGCCGAGACATGTTGCGGATGAGGCCGATCTTTTTCATTTTTCTTGATGCTCCCGGTCGTCTGAAGGCAAGAGGATGTGACCGCGGTCATGTGCGCTGACGTGACGCTCCGTTCCATTTTGGGAGTGACCACATGTAAAAGCTCTATCAGACACAGACCACGAAACCACTAATTGTCTGTCACGGCCTCTTTTACAACTCTGCTGCTGCTCTGTCCAACTCCATATAGTCAACACCCAAAAGCCAGCCCCTCTGTGGTGGTTAACATGCGTACAGTAATCATGGGTGGGTAGGACGAGGACCAACGTGATGCCGTAACAGAAGAAAGGGAGAAAAGAGAGAACACCCACTCCATCTGTCTGTCCTTTTTGGGTCTAAAAACAGCTAAACCTCAAACCTTAAATATATACAGTGTTGTGACTGTGGTTCACTTTAAAGTACAAGACAGACATCACACAATGTGACGTCAGCTATGGTTTTGGACAAACAAAAGGTCTCCAGGCTTTAGAAATTGACTCGGTGTATTCACTACTATCCATAATTTGGGAGTTAATCCTGCCTTTCAAAGCTATACATGGACAGGTTTCACTCTGAAAGTGACATATCCACTTCTTGTAAGAGCGTAACTTCCACTTAACCATAGATATCACAGATACGAGCGGGAGGATTACAGTCAATATACAACTAATGCCTGTAATATGACCACGTTCCTGCCAGAGGAGAATTATGTTGATGACAAACACGTCATACGTTGCGTAAGAAGGCTGAAGTGAATGCAAATGTTGCAAAATCCCCGAAACTAGTCAGACCAACCATGACACATAATTTACAAGATGTTTTTTGAACATTTATTTTCACTGTCGAGTGATTTGTTTGATCAAAAAAAAAAAATAGATAAACTGTTTGTTTGTTATAAAAAGTGACAGAAGATTGTTGTGTTCTGTGCAACCAAAAAGTCCAAAACACAAAGATATCCACTTTATGTGATAAAAAAAAACTGAGAAAAGTAGCAAATTTTCACATTTAAGAGGCTGGAAACACAAGTGTTTGGCTGTTTCCTTGACCTCTTATTGAAGTTTTTATTGGTTAATAATATGTAGATCAGCTAATTAATAATTTAAGCACTTTTCTGTACATATCACACGTGTAGAAGTTGTCCAATATGCCAAATACACAGAGTGGTGTGTGTGTTTGTATGAGGCTGCAGGGGTTAGACCACACACACCACTGTGTGCTTGTCAATTTGTTATTGCTTCCTTGCCCTCAACTCCACTACAATGAGGCCAAAGTGACGGCCACACCACCATCGCCTCTTGTCCACACACTCCCCTTCCTCTCTTCACACCTCTGCTGATGAGCTGGTGTACCATGGGTGGCTCTGCAGTCCTCACAGGTCCTCTTTGATCCTTTTATTTTTTATATATTACAGCAGAGATCTCGTTTCCCGGCTCGAATCCCTCTGAAGGATGTCCACGTTAGGTTTTTTTCAAACTAAATGGACAAAAATCACAACTGAAGTACCCTGGGCTCCAAAACGTAGAGCAGGATTTTGGTTTTTCCAGTTGGAAAACGCTCTTCCAGCTTTACTGTGTGGTACAGCCCCCTCGCCATACAGTCTGGCATCCCGAGACACCACATGCTGAAGGAACGTAGATGAACACACCACGACAGATTTATGTGCACGATCTGACCGCGACAAAACTTTCATCGGTACTGAATCGGAATTGAAAACCGCATTCGCACAAACATTAATGCAACCCATTGACACCTCACACAGAGTGTATTTCACACGTTTTAAAAGTGACTTCTTTCATCTTTTGGGCTTGTTTAGACGTGTTCCTTCCTACAAAAACTGAGATGAGAGATGCACCCTGTTCGACACAGCCTGATTAGAGGAAAAAAAAAAAAACCCTCTTCTAAACTTTTACACAAGTCAAGGCTGATTCAAGCGCCCCGCAAACAAACAATCGCGAGTCCCCGCTGCTTCAAACAGCTGTTCTGAGTGGGAGAGAGAGGGAGAGAGAGAGAGAGAGAGACGAGCGACAAAGTGGGAGATTAATGAGAAAAACAGCTGACTGAACAAAAGGAGTCTCCCGGCTTCACACACACAGGAGGAAGAGGAGGCTCGCTCGGCAAACCACAGTTTACTTACGGCGCCGAAGTTCCAGGTCCTCTTGAAAGAAAGTCTCTTTTTGAGACTCATTGTTCCCTAAAGTCTGCTCCACGGGCAGCACACAGACAGATTGTGTGTGTGTGTGTGTGTGTGTGCGAACGCATACCTGAACATTCCCCACCCAAAAACTCTGCAAACCATGTCTGTACAAGTTGGAGAGAGGGAAAGAGAAGGAGGGAGGGAGGGAGGGAGGAAGAAATTTGACAAGGTACTGGACAGAAAAAGAGAAGAGGAGGAGGAGGAAGAGGTGGGTAAGGAGGAGGAAAGAAAGATTCCCTTACTCTGCAGCAGTTGCCATGGCAACCCGCCCGACAATACATACAGCCTCTGCCACAGTGGCATGAAGGAATCAGATGAATTAACCCCCCCTCCCCTCCTCCTCTCTCTCTTTTATTCCAAACGCACACTCGCCATGTCAAAAACCACACTGGCCTTTCCCCCCTTCTTTTGTTTCCAGTCGGGGCACTCTCTCCTCAGAAGAAATACCCAGTCAGTTTAAATTGAAACCAGATGAATTTTGCTTAATCAAAATAAAAGTTTGGTAAGCCCACGAGTTGAACTCCGAGCTTCATTATCCGCCGTCACAGTGCTCCATTCTTAACGCCCCCCCGACTGTAATAATTCTATCAAGTGGTGTTTTCTGCGAGCAATTTAGCTCATGTACCAGAAAAAGAAAATTGGTTTTCACTCTGGCATCGCTCCTCGTCTCCGCCGCTGCTGCTGCTGCACTGTGCCTCCACATTTCTGGCAAATCTCTACAATCAGTGACTGTTTTTGGACCCGGCTATTATTCTTAAAGCATGGGTGGCTCTTTCTTTCTGAGGTTTTTCCCGTGGCAAATGAGCTAGCATTCTTTAGACTTAATTTCGCCGTAAATAATGGATGGGATACAGCGTTTATTAACAGCCTGGTTTTCATGGTAGATTTCTCCTGTTTAATTAGATTTCTACATGGTCTATCACTTTGGAAATTGGATGTTTGTCATATGCGCATGGCTGTGCTGATGGTTCAGAGGGGAAGGCCGATCACAGATGACATCTCAACCCCCCTCACGAGGAGTGTGTGTTCGTGTATGTAAAAAAAAAAAAATAGAAGAGGCACAGAGGGGGAATCAGTATGCTTCAAACACACTGATGGCACTGAATTGCACAAGTGCGGATAAATGACGACGCACATTTCCTTGGCTTTCATATGTTGCATTCGGTTGTACAGAAGATGAAGAGAAGAAGTCGAATACCTTCCTGTCAAACTGTGGATTTTAGAAAGTTATAAAAATTATTGGACACAGCCCACATCCCCAAATCTACCATCAAACCCAAACCGAAAAACCCCTGAGGTTAAAAAATAAATAAATAAAATCTTCGCTGGTTGTGAAACAAAGAAATACCACCCAAAAAGTCCAGTTTTAGTAACAGATCTATTCATTTGAATGTTTATCAAACCCTACACATCCATTATGACTGTTTTCCAGGAAGGATTTTACAACTACAGTCATTTTATCTTTATGTGCCCGGTGTTCTCGTTACAATCTAATCCACCAGGAATGTGCTCTTGCTTGAATTCAAATGTCCGACACAGCGTCTTCCAGTCACTTTGATGTTCATCACTTCCCGTTGATACAAAATGCTCCATTCAGCACTGCGCTATGTATATTTTATGCTATAATGCGGAAATGTACATGCATTTGTGTGCAAATAAAATCAGCCGTGCAGTAATTAGAAGCTATTTATGTTGCTAAGCTGAGTCATCCACAACTGTGGTCCCAAAATCACATGACTGCTTCTGCTCTTTATGTCTACTTCTGCCCTTTGACCCCCGCCTGAGGCAGAGCGTTCACTGCAACCAGGTGAGCACATCTATAAGCGCAAAAAACAAGAGCAAAGCATGTTGGAACTTCTCAAACCAAAATGCCTCCAGGAAAAACATTTTTTTTCCCCATCTCCTGCTTTGGTGTTGCTGACTAAAGAAGAACTTTTGCTACAAAGCAAACAGTTTTCACGTGAGCTCTGAGCCGCCGCCACCACTTGATTTAATCAATTTGTGAAACATTTCTAGACAGGCTTTGCAGCGAGAATGAGCGCTGCTTGTCACAAGACCTCGCTAATTGCATGTCAAGTTCTCCACCAGGCAATCTTGACCGAGGACGGAAAATAATCTAGGCCTGTTATCTGCGGCAGACGACAAAACCATTCCCTGAAAATAACATCAAGAGAGAGCCTTGCATGGAGGCAACTTCCTTTTGAGGGAGAGAGGGCGAGGGTGCGGTGACTGATAAGATGGAAGAGACATTTCTTTCCTAACCAAGCAAGGAGAAGGGGGGATGGGGGGGAACAGCCTGATGTAGAGAATTATAAAACTCCTCCGACGATATCTGAGCGAAGAAAGCGCGGACACAATGTTTGATTTGAGGAGGCTAAGCAGTGTTTTTACAGTGGGAAATCTTGTTTGTCAGAGCAAATCTGCCAGACACTCTATCACATTAGCAAGGATCTGATGAGGTCAGCATGCTTATGTGATGCTAGGGGGCCAAGAATGGTAAACATAATGTGAACACGATTAGCATCCCCGTAGATATCCTATCTGTATTATGTCTATAGATCAATGGGTTGTGAAACTGTGAAGCAAATATAGCACATCTTAATATGTGACTTATGGTCACGCTCTGTTGTTGTCGACTTTTGACACGTGTAATTCCGCTCCACTTATGATCTAATTGAGTTTCACATGTCCCCGGTTTTAAATGGATTTGATTCGAACTAAAACTGGTGAAAGTAGAAGGCATGTGATTAGGGAAATAAATCATCAACACAACAGAAATCATTCTGGATTTCACTTTTAGACAAAATCGAACTAAGCTGTAAAATGTCTGTCTTTACAGAAGCGTTAAATGTGTTGCAAAAACAAAACATAATGCTCCAGCCAAGGGATTGATTTCCTCAGATCTCAGATTGGTTTGTATTTTTGAATTTTACAAGTGGGTTAAACGGGTGCAAAGAAGCATCCTCCAAATCTGTTGGAGAAGCATTATCTTATCTCACCCGTATTCAGCTAAGAATTTAAGGCTCGGATTTACATAAAAAAGATGTTGGATAATCTCTACAGTGGACGAATTCAGGGGTAAAATCTTGTCATGTTATCCACACAAACAGACAAGAATACATTCCAGCACATCAGAGCCATTCCCTGAAGAATTTAATCTATATATGCGACTACTGATGCGTGTCTGGCCCTGGTGCCTGAGCCATAAGTGTCCAGACTTGTGCTGAGGTGTCTTTTAGGTGTAATCCCCTCAACTAACAAATGGGCCGTTCTCAAAGCGTTTAAAGAAACGAATGATTTGCATGCGAACAAAGGCCATCGCCACAATGCGATTCATCTCTTAATACCCCTGATCGGCAGTAATCTACTGCCTGTTCCCAAACTCCAGCCGGCCAGCCACAGCAGATGGGTACGGCTCTGTTCCTTTCTGGATTAAAGTGGCATTACTATGATTTGCGCAGTGATGCCGGCGTGAGTGTGCGTTAACAACTTGTTGCTGATTTAAAAAAGAAAAAAGAAAAGCTGACAGGGAGGACCAGCATTCCTGTGACTGGAGATGTTTACCTTTTTCTCTTTGCTGCCCTACTTCTCGCAGGATCAGGAGCCAATATGAGAATTTGTCTTTCCCCACTTGAATCAAGGATATAAATTCAGATTTTAACTGTCTGAACCTGCAGCTTTTGGCATCTGACTCTCTGCCAATTAAGTGTGAAGCCAGAAAACTGCACGACAACATGTCTTTGTTTTGTTCAAGTACAAGAAAAAGGGATCTTGGCATGTCACAGGTGGGCGGGTTGGAATAAATACATACAAAACGACAAAGCGACAAATAAAATTTGATTTACAAGGCGCAGCTGGACAATGCAAAAATAGAATTACTTCAGAGAGAGGGAAACTAGAACCAGTGACCACGACCCCTCCCACCACCAATTTATTATCATAGAGAAAGGGCTGTGCTTACATGAGCCTGGAGGGCTGGAGGTGGGTAAACCACATAAGATGCCACCACACCCTGTTGCTGCTCTCTTTCTCTTCCATAAAAAACACCAGAAATGGACTTTCCAACCTGAAACCTGACACCTATAATTAGCCTTGTGAGTTAGTCACCCCCCCCCCCCCCTTGTTGGTTTTCCACCAAACTATCTTACACGAGAGTTTAGTGTACAGTGTTTTGAAAAGTCTTGGCGCTTGGGTGCATTTGTTGTGCGATTATATATCTGCTTCCTGGTAGGGTACACAGTCATATGTTGCCAATGACAAGGAACCACCATAATTGTTTACTTCCTGTGTCCTACTGACCCTACGCCCCACTGTCTAATCCTTTTGGTCATGCTTGGAACCTGAGCCGGTTGACTGAGACTGGGAAAGGAGGGAAGGCAAATTTGGCTTATGTTTATCCCTCCAGGCTGAAGGCTATAGGATGGCATTATGACTCTGTGTGTATTTGGCAGGGTGACAAGTTCACGACAATGCTCACAAAACTGCAGAAATATTCGACTTGCAGATTGTGATCCTTTGTCTACACACAACATATTCATATCTGAATCCTTCCTTAAAGACATTCATCTCTGTCGGGAACTGTGCTGGTCACTTTTTGCTTAAACATATATCTCATACTACATAATTTGCATTTCAAGGCGACCTTTTTAATCAACTGCCTTAACAAATACCATGACACATGGAGAAGGTCAAAGCATGAACAATAAGAAGCACTTTAGGCAAATCTAAAACAATGAGGTCATGCAACAACCAGGCCATATAAACAGCCATATCCTATTTCTTTATGTTGACCACAGGATGAAGATGTTATAGGAATAATTCACAAGGGAAAGTTAGTGTTTAGACTGTCAAAGCAGAGCGCCAAGCCAATATCGCGGGGAGAGTTGGCCGTCCCAAAAATCCATGTTTATGACTTCCACAGTGTGAAGTAGACAAGACCTTGGCCTGGTTCTGCATCATTTTGCGCCAACAAGGTCAGAAAGATACCAACTACATTCACTTTCCAAACCTCCCTGCAGTTCCTCTCCAGTTCAAACAAGACAAGCTTGTCTTGCCCAATGTCTCGGAGAGAGGTGAAGCAAGCGCTCCACGGCGTCGTCTGAGCTACAGGTGTGAGGTAAAGAGTTGAACACAACGAGCAGAGCAGCTCACTGTATCCCAGACATGTCTAAACTGTTACCAGGAAGGTGATAAAAGACTTTGGCAGTTCTCAGGCCGTTCCTTGTTGAGTAACCTCCACTCCCTTGGCAGTAGATTCCCATTCAATGAAGCAGAGAAATTTAATAATAGTACGATTGAGGAAGGTAAACAGTGTGTGGGGAATGAATCACCTCCAGAAGTTGTGCCTCACATCCACAGACGTCCTAGTTCTTCCTATAGCCAATCAACAGGGGATGAAGAGCTGTGCGGTCGGCTAAAAAAAATATATCATAATCCTGAATGTCGATGCATGATGTCATAGCCTCGCCGTGACAACAGCCAAGAGTGGAGCTGCAGTGCATCTCCGTCCAGAGATGGCGAGGCAGCGGGTATTTTCCGTGGTTACAGTTTGGTCAAACAGCAAACTCAGCAACCACAGCCACATCTGGTCATCTGGTTACTGGCTGTTGCATATTCATCCTCCGAGCAGCTGGACAGTTAAATAACTTCTACTCAAGTTTTGTTGTGTTAATGCACTGTTTTTCCAGTCAGTGGGTTTTGGAGAGAGAGCAGCAAGTCTACGTGTTTGCAATGAAAACCTTTTGTGGGAAGAAGAAGAGAGGAAGAAGAGAGGAATCATAGTGGAGACATTTAGAAAATGTCAGGCTGTTTAGTCTTTGCATCCTATAATGCTAGCCTAAGGACAGATTTCGTGAGCGCAACCGTCCACCCACACTCCAGAGCTGGCCATGTGATGTCAGCGAGATATAAGTGCGTTGCGTTCTCCTCCCTGCGCTGGAACACACTATTCCAGCTCGTCTTCTCAAGTCACATCGAAAACAGAGGAAAGAATTTATTTAATGAAGTATGACATCCAATTTTAGTAGCCATTATGATAATAATACTCAACTTGTTATTGCATATAGGCTGGTTGCTTGGATACAGTGTATGTTTAGACATACTGTATCAGCACCAAAGATTCCCAAAAAAAGAGATTCGCAGAGCTTGTGCAAGATAAGTGAATAAGAGGGTTGGTGAATCAGAGCAGGGACATGCCTGTACAGAGTCAACAGGGGCAAGGCAAAACCACAGGCAACCATTTCAAGTTCAAACTTAAGCGCAGCTGCGACATGATCTAAAAAAAAAAATACAATGCTAATGAAGTCTATCTGACGACGACACAGAATCTAACTTCTTCCACTCACACCAGTGGATTTTGACTTCTCGGGGTGAGCGCAGTGCCACAGAGCGCACTTCATTCATAGGCCCATAGGGAACCCCTGATGTGCAGTTTACAAGAATAATCTCGGGTCACTTCACAAAACCCTTTTAGTATAACATCTAATTTAAAGTCAGCGTGCATCCTGATATAGACACTAGACCACATTTTGCTGTATACAGCGGCGCAGTGTGTGTCATACAGCACATGAGAGTTCAGCTGGCACTGGTCAAAACATTCCTCTGACAGACCACACAAGCTAACCACTGTATGCCGCTCAAAGGCTTACAACAGGAGCTACAAAGAGCCCAAAGAAGGAAAAGTAACGGTGGCAGGAGAGATAGTGTGAGAGATGAAGATGGCATCGCCAAACAGAAAAGAAGTGAAAACAGAAAAAAAAAAAACACATGACAAAAGACTCCAATTTCAACTTACAGAGTTGAGAGTTAAAGTTTGCTCCATGTATGGCGCTGTGTGCGTGTGTTTGGCTTGTCTTCAGCGCTGCTCCACACGCCTGGTGTGTGTAAACGAGTCCATCCGCCGGAGCTCCGCGGAGCGTGTGCGAGTCGGTGTTTGCAGTGTGGAGAGACAGAGCTCAACGGGGGAGGAGAGAGCGTGCAAGAGAGCCAAATATCCTGACAGCTACTGGGAGTTCAAAAGCTCCCTCTCTCTTCCTCTGCTGCCGGTTCCTCTCTCTCCCTCCCTCTCCCTGACTCTCTCTCTTTGCTTTGCTGCAAATTCCTCCTCTTTTCCCTCTCCGTTCACCACCCTCCCCGTCCCTGTCTTCATGCCTTCTCTTGGTTTCTGCTACGCCCACAGGATAGATCTATTACCCGCAGGCGTGCAAACAAGAGCCACTAATGTCTCCACACCTAAAAGGAGAGGGGAAACTTCACACTCACGGAGCAAAAGAGGTGCCCCAAATTTCCCAACAGACACCTTTTTGAGGGTTCCCAGCTCACATTATACAAATGTTTTCACGTGCAACACCTCAGAAGAGCCAGTGTGAGCATGGGTAAAGCAGCCTGGTAATGGTGTCACCTCGGCAAAGTTAAACACACTGTCATCTGTGGGCGCGAAGCATCTGAAACAAGGAGTCTGTGATGAGCAAGAGATGTGGCGGAGCGGTGGGGTGGGATTGTGGGGGCATTTGCGGCAGGGATTTGACAAACGTGTGTGGAAACAAGACAAGGAGCTACAAAGAAGCGCATTCTCCGACATGCCCAAACACAAGGAGATCTGACTACAGAACCTCAGCTTGCATCAAAACAGTCTTCATCGCAAGATGCAGGGAAAACGAATTGGCACAAGCACAGAATTATGCAGCAGTTTCCCCCTCTAGTGAACCAGAAAGACACACATCGAAACGCATCAAAAAGCACAGGATTATATATATATATATATATATATGTGCTATTCTGACTTGCTGCGTGGGTTGCAAAAGCTATGTGTCAGAGCCTTTGTAATGTGAAGAAAAATAACAAGCATTCGCTCATTCCTCTGCTAGCCACTGTGACGCACACCACCGACCATGGAAAAAGCAACATGGCCACACGCGTCCAAATTGTTCTGGGCTCATCCACGATATCCAGCGAGGCCGCATACAGGGGTTATCCGCAGGGGTCTGCCCCGAGCACTGATGGTGAACTCCCAAATAGTCTCACGGTGTCCTTGTGAGTCCAGATGCAGGCGCTGACTGAGAGCTTATCACGTATCTTTGCAAAACTTGCCATGAGAACTTTCCCTCAAAACATCCTTCACAACAAGTTAGAAAACGCAGCAGAAGCCAAACACTTTAACCCATCAAGCCCGTGCTCGCAATACTGTATTGAATATGTATAAGCAAAGAGTGATTTAATGGCAGCGGTTTTCAAGTTTTTTCAAGTTTTCATAGGCTTTACAGGTTGTTCGTTTAATCTACATTCTCTTTGAAGCGGAAAAAAACACTAACTTTTGCACAACTGGTAATGTCATTGGATGGACCTTGGTTTGCTGTGCAGGGGGCTTTTAGAAGTGCACCATCTGATCTCGGACCATGAACACAGGGTGAAGCTCAAGCCCTTGAAACAAGAGCTCGGACTCAAGTGCTAGGTGAGGCTCTAATTGCCTTTGACAACCATAAACCATTCCCTATGGCGTTATTACTCTGAATGTATGAAGCCTACCGTGACTTCAAACTGTGCAGGGTAAATTGCTGTTCTTGATTAGACGCGGTCTGAATACCTATGAGCCGGATACGCCATGAGAACTGATTTTCTGATTTCATGGATGTTATCTCACAGGAAGTAGAGCCTGAGGGATATTGTCCGTGATCCTAGCTAATCAAAGGTATATCAGCGTGTGACGGCCGACATCACCGCACAGAAAAGCCAAAAAATATGTTTGGGGTAATTTGGAATCCATAGCTAGGTTTTCTTTAAATGTACCACATATTTGAACCAAATTTCAAGAAAACCAGCAAAAGAAAATGCAAATTAATGTGCATGTCAAACCTCTACTGTTATGCGGCAGCTGTTGATGCTAATTCTCTATTCTCTCTAATATCAGTTGGCATTAAACAGCGCACAAATTGAGAATACACATATTGGAAACCTACCTATTATTTTCATTTCATAGTTACATAGCATCCAGCAGGAGGCAGTGACATGTTTTTTAACTGTAAAATATCCTCAACACTACATATCTTTTGAAATCTTTGAGAACAAATCGGAAGGATTCTTATTAATTATGGGTTTTCTTGTGTGTATCAATTACTGATTGATATAGTTATATATGAACCTGCAAAGTTTTGGATGGGGAAATTGAATGCCCTTCACTCATTCAACAATTGCAGTCGATCCGGCTCTGTGCAAAGCAAACAGCAGACACCTCTGTTTGCACAGCAGTGAATACGCTCGACTGTTTGAATGGAATGGATTCCTACTCGTGTTTTGCTAAAAAACTGGTGTTTCTTGTGCAACAGAAAAGTAAATATTCTTCCGTTTGTCATCAAAAACATGGCTATACGTACGTGCAACAAGAAGCATTTATGCAGTTTTCTGAACGCAGAACAAAAGCAGTCAGAGGGAGGGACAATGAGATAAATGAATAGACGGTTCTGCACAATGTATGCAATGTAAAATCCACATTCATAACTCAGTAATCCCAGAATCCCATTATAAGTCTTGTTTAATCTAGCACAAACTGTCATTATACTGACAACCGCATTCTATTTTCCATAATACATAAATGCCAAACCAAACTCCAGCTGCTTAAAGTCTGCTTTTTTTGGAACAGCCAACATGTTACAGCTTGAAAATGTCACATTAGCCATGATGCTTGTATATGAAGAGGTCAGTGTTTTTTTTTTTTATACTTTCAGCATATTAGATCAGTATGGGCCTGTCTGTCCCTGTTGGTGTAACAGCAGCTCCTGATAGAGTAGAGCTCTGAAGTCCAGGTATTACAGGTGCACAAAGCATTGTGTAACAAAGCAAACTCGAGGTGTAAGGAAGAAAACTCAACACAATGCTACAAGTGTGAAAGCATGCAGCTTTCCATCCAGCCAGTGTGATTTTGCAATGTGAAAAAAGGAGTGTAAAGTAAAAAGCTTAGAGAAGTCTGAAGCAATTTTACGACGAATGATAAACTAGATAATAAAAGAAGTAATTTTACTCTTGGTAGATGCAACCCAATCAGCAACTGTTGGGAAGTCATAACCATAGAAACGCAATATAATGAAGAACACATCACCAAACCAACAAAAACAAGTGGTTGGGGGACCTCTGCACACAAGCAGGTTGACTTGGAGCTCGGAAACAGAAACAAAAACACATGATTCATAACTTGTTTAAGAGTTTGTAACTCACAAGACAAAATGCCCAGAATTAGTCCAAACAAAGCAACCCAAACTCTTGAAATTTAAAGATACAGTAAATATAGAGGTTAAGGCATGAAAGTTGTGCTATGCAAGCAGGAACTCTGCAGCTGTTGTAACCTTTTATAGCCATCTTTAATCCCGTGGCTGTACATTTGGAGCCGACCTGCTCAGAACCTGGAGCATTTCAACAACAGCACAGTTAAGTGTGTGTCTAGATCCTGGGGAGATCTGTGGTGTGCCCCTTTGAGTACAATGTGTGGTCTGCGGGTGTGTCTGTGACTAATGTGTGGATATACAATACAGCA
The DNA here is from genome assembly GCA_028641955.1 of Protonibea diacanthus. Classification (NCBI taxonomy): domain Eukaryota; kingdom Metazoa; phylum Chordata; class Actinopteri; family Sciaenidae; genus Protonibea; species Protonibea diacanthus. The sequence continues at coordinate 8,158,315 of CM053998.1, forward strand.
TGCCACTTTTTGGTTTGTTTTTGTGTCTGTTCATGTGTTTTCAGGGGCAATTACGAGCTGTAGGAGCAGTGTGCGTGTGTTTTTGTGAATACGAATCACTTTGCATGAGTAATGCATGCATGCAGAGCCCGCTGGCATTAAAGAGAGCAGCGTTAATACGAGAAAATGTGAGCACGATATTCAGTCGTGCAGCAGTCCTCATTAGCGAGGCCAAACAAACAGGACCGCGGCTCTGGCCCACACAAAGACCACTTTGTGAGCCCTCTCGTGCCACAAGTGTAGCAGCGAACGCAGAGTTCAAGGCAACGGAAATGAAATGTTAAAAAAGAGCAGAGAGTGGAGCAGAATGAGAACGGGGGATGGTTCATCTGAATGTCCACATTAGTGAAACGTAGTCTGAGCACAGCGGCCCAGCAGAATGAGACACACAGAAGTCTGTCAGGAAAACCAACGAAAAAGAAACAAACTCAGTACCTACCTCAAGGTCATCCAGTGATCGAGCCAGGCTGAGACGTTTGGCAGAACGCCGTTTAGAGGCACGAACAACACCCATACCCCAAAACTTGGAGCCCTGTGAGAATAAAGGAGAGACAGATGATCAAAGACACAAAAACCAATGCAACTGACAGCATATTAAAGACTTTTATTAAAACTGTTTTACTTTTAATTTGACTTGTGCGGCCTTCTTTTGGGTCAGCTGCTCTGTAAAACACCTTTTAAACTGTTTTAAAGGTATATATATATATATATATAAAGTTATTATTATACCCCTTCATGAATTACTGCAGGGTCCAAGTTACAGAAACTTCATTCAAATCAGATTAATTACAATAAATTTCATCATTGGTTTCAAATCACCAAGAAATTGCATCTAAAAAGTAAAAGTTCTAATAACTAGTTGTTAGTAAGTTTGAAAAAGTTGAGTTATTTTTGAATACAAAAAAAGAAATAAGATTAAAAAGTGAAATCAAAACCACAGAATGTGTTATGACTGACTGCATAATGAAATAATATTTTGTGTTTGTGTGCAGGCTGAAGACTTAGAGATAATAGACTTTCTCATAGAGCCTGAGTAAAAATGAAAGTATTACACGATTACCAAAGTGAGAAGTGACTTTGAGGTAAGTCAGATGAAGCCCGGAAATCTCAGACTTTCGATTAATTTGCTGAAGCATCAGTATTTACATGTAAAGGGGTCATGACACAGAGTGCTCTCCAACAACGTGCAGACTCCTCACATAAAGTTAACCTGAAGTTAACTTCTAACAACACACTTCAAAAGTACAGAGACAGAAACGCTGATTGTCCAAAACTACAACAAGAGATGAGATCTCACTTCAGAAAAAAAAAATAATGCAGTTTAGCCACCCCTATTCTTATGATCAGAGAGGCTGTGTTTAATGAACAAGAGTTCAAGAATTGCAGATAATTACTGCTGCATGGCATGGGCTCTACCCTGTAATTTGCCTGGCTTCCTGTGCAAGATTGTCGTCTTTCTGATGTAATGTAAGCTGGGCGACAAGGACACAAAACACATACATTTTCTTAAGTAAGGCTAAAAACAACAGTAAATTGGAGGGTCAAAAACTACACATTCTGTAGCTGAACTTAAAACCAATACACAGTGGACATAAGCTAAAGTGTAGCTTGTGCAGCAAAAAACATTTTCACTCTCATGGTGACTAATTGCTGAGAGAAACTAATTCAGAGACACTGCAAACGCATCACTGATTTCCTGAGCCAGCCTCATTTCCGGGACTAGGTGGATGCACAGGGCCATCTTGTGGGCAGTGAGGACAGCAGCGTGAGAAAAATACAGGTTCCCTTCTCTCCCTGCGCGTTTCTGACAATGACATCATTGAGTTACAACAGGTGCTTTCTGAGTTTCAATTCACACTCAGCACCAATTGACCGTTGAAAAAGTGGTATTGTGTTTCATTTTAGGTGCCACACCAAAAAAACAGGCTCACTAACACCCCCTCAGTGTCTGGAAACTCGACTCTATGTGACCATTTAATACTTCCTGTGTTGCTGTGTTAAACTAATGAATGAATGAAGTACAGAAACAGATGCTCTTATGTATGACTGCTTGTGTGTAAGGATTTCTCATCAACACAAGACCACAAATTTGCAAGGACATAGTACATATATGTATTTATATGCGCAAAACAAGGATATATCTAAAGAAATTACACAAATCCAGTTTTAAGGTAACCCGACAAACCTGATCAACATTTCTCAGCAGCAGAGAGAGGAGAACATTTGCTGTTTTTGAAGCCACAGATTTCAGTTTTAAAATTAAAAATACTTACGTTTTTGGTTCTACCGTCTTTCCGCTCTTTCTCTCTCTGTTCAAGAAATCTCTTTGTCCATTCCTCTCTAGGAGGGAGCATCATGGCCTCGGCTGAGCGGTACCTGTCTGAAGGGATCTGGCTCATGGGGGGAGGCAGGTTGCTAAGGCTGACGCTGGAGGACCAGTTGTTGTTGGATGTCACCTGAAGCTCAGGATCACTACTTAGGGCTTTTGGCCACTTTGGCTTTGAGAACCACCTTTGGCTACCTCTGAGATGATCTCTGAAGTTTGTTTTCTTTTCCAAAGGTAAAGGAGGTGGTGGGGGCTTGAACTGAAACTCAAGTCTGGGTGGGGGACCTCCGTAAAGGCTAGTAAGACAATCAGGGCCAGGTAGTGACTCTGAAAGGGAATGTATGCTGATGCTGTTCTCTGGATTAAGATTTTGGACGTTCTCGGAAAGATTTATTGGGGTGAGGTCTTTAGCAGGAGAATAATCCCATGGACAGCTGGGGAGGTGGGCCCCAGGGTGGTTTTGGATTGCAGGAGGGAAATCCCTGTCCGCTCTCTCCTCAGGGGGGGACCCATTTACAATTCCACTGTCCCCATTACTGCTGGCGCTGCCTTGTTTGCCAGTGCTGTCGTTCTCCTTGGCTTGCTCCTGAGCCTCCATGTCCAGCTTGGCTCGAAGCCTCTCCACAGCCTCTCCCATGTCGCTGTAGAGGACGGTGACAAAGTGAAGTACATCTGGGGGAGTCTGAGGGAATTCAAGGCAGCCCAAGGCGTCCGGATCTGGAGTGCAGTCAAAGCCAAAACGCCCGGCAATGTCTATGTGGTCCTCGTGATTTCCCAGCTCTGGGTCGACAAAGAAAACATGGCAGGAGGCCCGCAGAGGACCGTCCTCAGGTACACGGCCATTGATTATATGTGCTGTAGTGACCAAGCAAAAGAAGCGTGGATCTTCTGCACACACAGCCCCTAAAACCAGGTTCTCAGCAGGAAAGGCTGCCAAAACAGCTCCTGTGTCGTCACAAAGTCGGACGCAGTCAAACATGATCTTCATCATCACCAGGGTATGGGTATCCTGTTCTGTTCCCAACTGACGTATTCGCTCCCGAATGGCTTTTAAACAGTCCTCCTCTGGCTCTGTAGTGTTTAAAATCAGCTCTGTGGAGCTCAGGTAGCCGACCACCATGGTCATGTTTAAAATACTCCAGTCTGGATTAGCTTCTTCTTCTGTGTCTGTAAACACAGAGTCTGTGTCCCCCACCCTGGAATTTTCCTCCTTTGGCTGCTCGGCTAAAGAGCTCCAGTGTTGTGACCACCGCGACATATCAGGCTCTGACACCGGCCTCTGTTTGCTGGTTATAGCATGACTGGAGTTAAAAGAGGAATTGCTCGAATCGTCCGAGATAGTGCGGAGAACACCTGCCTTTTGCAAAACACCACTTTTCTGGCCAATCCCAAATTTTGCATCATTAAGGATGGGGTTCCCCATGGGCCGGCCTTCAGTGTGCACCACCATCCTCAGGGGACCTTTACAGCTGCCAATCAACTGCACCACAGTCTCATGCAAAGCGGTGGACACATCAGTCCCATTGATGGACACAATGTAATCCCCCTGTTTGAGTCCCACCAGGTCGGCAGGACTTCCCTCCAGGATGCCACTCAACAGACACGGCCTCTGTCCCGAAATAGTAAAGCCATATCCTGCCCGACCACGGATGACCTCCACACCTCTGAGCTCACCGATTGTATTCAAATCCAGGCGCCTCCTCGCGCCCTCGGGCTGTCCCTGTATCCTCATCTTTGTTAGAGGTTGCTGTGAGATCCAGTGTGTGGGAACTGAAACACTTGCCAACACTATTGTGTCGTTGTCATCCTATAGTTACACAAAGTGGGCAAAAACAAGAAGAATATCAAATTATAGAAAACACAAGAACAGAAGAATGAATGCATAAGATTGCACAGTTTCAAGTAGCTCTATTTCTTATTTGTACAAGAACTTTTATTTCTATTTTTTAGTCTCTATATAGTTTTCTATTTGTAAAAATCTGATCTATCTATCTATCTATCTATCTATCTATCTATCTATCTATCTATCTATCTATCTATAAGTTTATAGCCAATTGAGATTAAATGAAGCAGAAAATCTCCAGTTTTGTGAGCCTGTAAGCAGCATTTTTTGCCATTTTTGCTCAAAACTGACATTTTATTAATGTATAAATCTATAAAACTGTTGCTGAACACTTTTCAGTCAATCAACTAAATGTGTCAGCTCTAGACTTTACAATATATCAATCATATGAAGTTAATCACAAAACTTTTCATTGAGAAAACAGAATTACAAAATGCTTTGCAACACAAATAAGAGTCAGGGTGTTTCTCCGGCTCTACTAAAGTAATTTATAAACCAAGTAAAAGGTTGCTATCCGTCTTATTTTAGCAATTATCTGTCAGAGATAAGACACAGAGAGCTTTTATGTCCCAACACACGCTTGTAAATTACTCCCATCCACCCCTCCACCCACTCCCCCAAAACAAGAGTGCCAGCTGGCTCCCTTTTCACCAACACAACACTTAAATGACAACCAGACTCCTTTGGTTTCGGTAAACCACTGTTTTTAAATGTTCCAGTGCTCTACTAACCGCACAAGTTTAACATTTTCAACACAGGAAACACCTGACGAAGCCTGGTGGCCATTTTGGCTCTTTAAAAAAAATCAGTTGTAAAAAAAAAAAAAAAAAAAGTTAAATGGATGTTAGGCTCTGAAACTATCGCCACAGACGACGGCAAACTTTTTAAAAATACCTTTTCTCCGAGGTAAAAAACTCCCACGGTGTTCACATTCACGCTGCTACAAGTCCAAAACTGTTACATTTTTAACACTGCACGTCCATTTCTTTCTTTTCTTTAATTATTTAAAACTATATTTCCCTGCCGTGATTCGGTTGTAGTCCATATGGCATCGCGCGAGAGCACCACGGAGATCACAAAGCGTCTTTCAGTGTAACCATGACAGCGTAACGTCTCTGCCACACGTGACCACACGCTCTGAGCCAATCACCGCGTCCGTCACGTTCAATATTCAAACGAGCGGAGTGACGCCATTGGCTGATATTCGGTGACAGTTGACAGGCTTTATTTTACGCCACATTTAAAAGCCTAGTTTTTTTTTTCTAAACACAAGTAACGCCATTTAAATATAGACAGTCTGCCACTGAAACAACATTGTAAGCACAGTAACGTGTCGCGAAGGAGCATGTAACATTTTTAAACACATTCAGACACATTCAGTGGCGTTAAGCTCTCAGTATATAGTCAGAAATATATAAATACACAAGTCTTACCCGTGCGCGTTAACTATTTACTGCAGTCTCCCACTAACAGTGCATGTGGTTTTCCCCCCCTGTCTGTCTCTCCCACACTGTCTGGAGCAGCAGCAGCACTTGCTTGGTCTGTAAACAATACCTCTGTGGTGTGGTCAAAGGTTTGCAACGGCTGCACTCACACTGTCACATGGCTTTACTCCACATGTGCAGCTCAAATATTTGCAGGAAAGAGGGGATCATAATAATAGTATACCAATACAGATAAAAAGATAATTTCTCTGCATAGGTTTAATTAATCCATCTATCTATCTACACGAACACAACAGGTAGCAATATACCTTATTCCTATTCATATCTCAAACAAACAGTGTTGCATTTTCATTTTCATGAAGCGGTGTCCTCCATGGAGTTAACATGGAGTGTGATGGAACTAACTTAATCCCCAGTTTCTCCAAATCCTCTTAAAATAGGCTGAAAGGCAAAGACCTTAAGATTTTGGCTCTATCAGCCTTTACCTTCTGTGTATTTTGCATTTCAATAATTATCCCATAATAACAATGAAAGACAATGAATTATTTTAGACCGTGTGTTGTTTTATTCATCGGAAAATGCAAATAAGAACAGGACATCTTTACATATTAAAGTCATGAAATCTCAGGCAGGGGAAACGTGTTTTTACATGTAATCCTAAAAGCACAATAGTACCCGAGATTAAACACCATATACGTTATTAGTTTATTTGTATTTAGTTATTAGTTTCCTTACAAAGTCCAATTAGAGTGCGGGCAGAGTGCCAATCTGCATGTGACACGCAATCCTACATAGCTGGATATGAATAGAAGAATGAGTTAATGGCTTTTTATTTATCGCATCTAAATGAGATTCACCTTGAACAGTTACATCAGCTAAAAGCAGGAAATGTACCCTCTTGAGGACTGCTACAGAGCACAAAAAGAACACGTCCGAGGGCTGCAGCTCGTGTTGGTTATGACACCACTTGCTGACAGCTCTTCTCCTATCACTTCAATAGCAGCGGGGATTATTGCCTCAACTCCTGGTTCATAATGCTACAAATTGCCCTATTTTGGCATCAGACCTTCCTAACTTGTAATTATCTTGGCACAGTGAGGAAAAATGAAGTGACAAGAAAAGTCTGTTGTTGCTTGGCTGTTGTTGTTCCCACAGTGATTTTAAAGGGGTACTTGACAACTTATCAAGAAAAAGGATCTGATACAGTTATCCTTCCTGTGAAAACTCAAACTGGAGCCACACTTGTGGCAGATGCTAACGTGCCAGCATATGTCATTATGACTATTAACATGGTCATCTTCCATTAATGATATTCAGGCTGATGACAGCCTCAGAAATCATACAGCATATATTTGTACCTCTCGATACCACTAATTAGAGCTATACTTTGACATATGTGACACAGCGAACCTCACCAATGTTCAACATTAAACTGAAATACATATTAAATATACTTCCAGATTTTTTGCATCAACAGGGTTATAGGTGAGGCAAGATTATAATTTCTCCCAGACAACTATAACCCTCACACTTCACGGCTTCCCTGAATCTTTAACCCCACTCTGACCCCATGATGCCGACGTGGTGGTGGAAGGCTGGATCATCTTCTCCAGAAGGTTCATCATGCGGTCCTGCATCTGCAGACACTGGACCTGGAGGAGGTTCTGTTGCTGTATGGCTCGACGAACCTCCCTGCACGTCTCTTCTATGGCCCGACTCGACCTCCTCTGTTGCTGCAACATGGACTGCATTATTTGCAGTTTCTTTCTCTTCATGGACAGGTGCTTGTTGGCATGTCTTTTCCTGGCTGAAGTCGGGTGAGAGCTGGAGGACAGAGAATGAACCAATAAATAAAAGGAGATCACCTCGGGATTCAAGAGGTCATTGTTAGTCCTGCCATGTAAAAAAGCCAGCTACAATGCTAAAGCAAGAAGTTTAAGATAGTTGAAGAAAACCATCGCAAAATTAGGCTAAAACTAGTTCTAGAAACACAGCTGAACACCAAACCAAACACTAAACTACACAGCAGACACTGAAGCAAGAGAGCTAAATTTAGCCTACCTGGTGCTAAAACTCAATTTAATGTATTTTTTCCACCTAGCTGTTTGAAACATATCAATTTTGAGAAACCAACATCATGATAACTTAGTTTGTTGTCCTCCACACATAAGGCAGCAGATAAATGCAGTAATTCAGACTAAAAACATCTTAACTAGTCCTTCTAAAAAGGGAAGTAGCCTATCTTAGCTAATTAGCCGTAACGCCCATCTTTGCTTTTGGTTTTAGTGGAATTTGGTGTGTTTAAGCTACTTTTAAATCACATATTAATGTCATTAACATAATATTCAGTTAATTATTACCAAATAGTTGATGGAAAGATTCAAGAAGAACACATTTTGAGTTATAAATCTTGTGTTTTCTCCTCATTTTCTCAGATGTTTCTGTGATTTCTATGAATTATTTGTTCTAAGACATAAATGATATGATACATGCAACAGGAAACAAATGCAACAATATGATGTGAAGCCTTATAGAGACATAGATGTCCGCATAGTTTAAAAGTTTGGTAAATTTCTCCCCTCAAAGTTTATCAAGCTTTTTCAGTGATACACATATATACGCACACCCATAACCATGTGACTGTGGTTGTCTTTTTCCTGTTACCTGGAGCCCTGTGTGTGCTCACTGTCAGAGCTCAAAGAGTCCAACTCTTGTTTTATCTCCATTTCATCTGAAGAGCCTGTGTACTCTGGCAGGAATCCCATCATCCCCTCCTCTGACAGGGGCACCACGTTGTCTGTAGACTGGGTGGAAGTGGAGGGACCTGCAGCAGAGGCCTGAAACTCCAACGAAGAGTTCACCCGTCCGTTCTCCAGCGGCTTGGAGAGGATTTTCTCGATGGGCTTGTAATACGGCCAGTCCGGTGTCTCCCCACTTTCACTGACGGTTGATTTCAGTCTCCTGTTGGATCAAAGAGAGATGTTTAAAATCATGCAACAGCTGGAATTTGAGGTCATAACACTGATTGGACATTTTGGAGCTGGAGCACTTGCCTGTACTGAAAGGACATGTTGGTGATTTTCATCTTGATCTCCTCTTTGAAACGCTGCTCTCCGGTCAGCTGGAAAAACCTCTGGGACATCTTCTCGTAAACCTTAGCGTTCCTCTTGCTCATTTTCAATTCGTTGTGGTGTTCCTCCCACACATACAGGAGGGCTTTCATTTCACCATCAGTCCAGTTCGGGGCCCGCCTGTGTTTCTCACTGTGGCCTTGCAATAAGTAGCTGAAACCGTCCTCTGTTGCCATTTTTGAAATGGTTCTCTTGGCCTGGTGAAGGCTGTATTTGCAGGAATAGGATCTTTAAAGACTGAATTTGAAAGTCTTTTACTGTGCTAAGAGCTGTTTTGAATCTGCAGTGAGGGAGTGATACATGCAAGAAGGCACATGCACCGTCCTGCCTGTGCCCTTCCCCCTAGCCTCGCTGAAAGAGGACTCAAAATGGGGCCTAAGGCAGGAGAGGAATCCGGTTAAAAGCTTTTAGTGGTGTGTGATGTCACCATGACATCAAGTTGCCTTGGCAACCGTGAGGGAGGCCCTTCATTTTCCCTCCCTCTCTTCTAACCACTCCCATCTGCTCTCCTTTCCCCTCCATGCCGCTCTGCCAGCAGCACAAAAAGCTTTTAGTTGAAAGGCAGCAGTGTGAGCGCATGAGATTGCTGACAGTTTTGAAATACGAGCCTCTGGGGAGAGGTGGGGGGAAAAAAAAAAAGGAGAGGCGAGACCACGGGTATGTGTTTCCCTAGCAACAAGACATTGAATTTGGTAGTCAGCCAACACACTGCTCCATTTAAAAGCTTTTAATAATAGACATTTTGAGATGGGGAGAGGGAGGATTTGCTTTATCTGGCAGGATGTAGAAGAGAGGAGAGCACTTCCAGCCTGCAGTTTAGACCTAAAAGGCAAGCAAAAGCCTTTCACTGAAAGACTATCTAATGCTTTAGGAGGAAATAACAGGGGGGGGGGAAGAGACATCAGACAAAATGGCAACATGTAGTGATCAACTACAGGCACCCCTGCGAAGGAAGACAAAACACTGGCTGCTGTAATCAGCTTTCTATTCATAGCTGTGGGTTGTAAGACAATGCACCCCTGAAGGAAGGATTTCTCAGACCAGTTGGAGAACCCTCCCCCCTTCGGGTCTCAGCAAGGGGCGGATCTCCGTCTACCCCCATCTCAAGCACCCTAATCTACCGTATTATGTGCATTTTTTTTTCACCTCCTTGCCTCATGCTCGTCCCTTTCTCTCTTCATCCCTCTCTGTGCATATTTATGCACCAAAACCACACTGTCATTTGCACAGATACGCAGGCACTAAAAAAAAACCCCAAACTGCTCTTTCTCTGCAGCATTTTGCCTCCTCTCTTTGTCTCCCCATATTTACTTATGCAGCCTGCAAAGCACAGAAATGGTAATGCATTAACGCAAGTCGTTCATCCTCACTTCATCTTTATTAGTGCCACTAGTTGCTGTCAGTCCGGCTTAACTCAGTTCTGGCCTGATTAGACCCTTAACCCATCTGTTCCTGAGTAACCTGACAGGCGGATGGTGCGTGTTAATTGGCAGCTTTGCCCAATCCATCACATCTGTCATTCAAGACCAAAACTAAGATCTGCCGTTGCAGAAATAGAGAAGGAAATGAAAGTTGGTGAGAAAGGGGTTTTTTTTGTGGTAGTTGTAACTGTTGCTTCCAGCCTGCAGTTAAAACACCTGCATCTTAGAAAGGGAAGAAATGTGACTGGTCTTTGTTCATATTTATCATTTCACTGACTGACTGAGTGTAAAATATCATTCTTGCAGGACTGTGATTGCTGTTTTTAAACAGGCTAGGTGTTTTCTCACATCTGTTTTCTTAAGTGAGTCAAAAAGGAAGCCTATTTCAGTGACTTCACTATCACAGTCGCTCACTTAACCCATGTCTATTTCAATATCATGACCAGATCCTCTTCTTGGGATCCACCCTAAATGTGTTTAATTAACTCTGTCCATTTTTTCATTCATCGCAGTAGAAGTAATCCAGACTACTAATCCAGGAGCCAGACTAATCTACAGATAAACTGGTGTCCTGTCTAGAAGACAGAGAAGGAGTCAGTAATGTGATTTATCTCTAACATTTAACTATATTGTAAAATCTAACTGCATAACAATGTTAACCAAGGGTTTATTTTCAAGGGAACCTTTATAGATTTCTAAATTTAGATGATCTTACCAATATATGTAGAAACATATGTTATGAAAAAGATATGTTAGAAAGATATGAAGAAAAATATGTTATTTATATATAATATTATTTATGGACTTATTAAGCACACAAAATCTTCAAAAACAGACTTATGATGCATCTAGTGCCAAAAACAAATCAGTCAAACATGCAAAATGAAATTGTTTTAAGTTGTATGTTGGTGCAGTGATGTAGCATTCATGGGTTCAGATAATCTTGGGAGAAGAAGTGAAAAGTTGATTGTTATTTTGCTGTTATTGTCTTACTTGGTCTGGTATGACCAGCAGCTTATTGTGGCTATTGTTAGCAAACATTAACAGTTAGTTGACTTTCCGACTCTTCTCTACTTCTTAAGCCATTATGTTTGTCACTTCACCACAATGTCTGTCGGTGATCAACAGTTACATAGTCCAACTTTAAAGGTCCGGTTTGTGGAAGATTTAGGGGCATCTTGCCTGGTTGAACCACCATGTTTCTACAGTAAGCTGCAATAAACAAACCAAATACTGGCACTCAGTGGGGCCTTTTGTACAACAGTTGGTTGTAATCTGCAACATCATCATTATATACCACACAGTGGACCTTTGACATAATAAAAGCTGTCACATTTATGGACTCAGATAAACATTAGCCTTTCAAATAAAGGAGTACAGTTGCGCTCTCTCTTTGAACCTTAGAAAAACGTTTAATGCAAATTTGTGCACATAAAACACATACATACAATACAGTACATACATAAAGTATCATAAAGTATAAATGCTTTTAATGTTGGCCTACATTAGTATGTCAGCACATACTGTTGTACATCTCATCTAACATACCTCATAATAAACTGGTCCACAATGGACCGAATGCAAACTGACTGGACCACTTTGGCCAAAGCTGGATCCACAACAAGGGATAGTCTTCTGCACCTGCTCATGGCGAAAACTAAACATGATAAAAAAAACAACTGATGACCACATTTTCTTGTGTGATTAGAGCATTTGAGGCTGGTGTGTGTGTGTGTGTGTGTCCGACACAAAAATACAGTAGATACAAGCTGTCCGGTTCTTTTTGATACTAAGTAGAAAGCTCTGTGCAAATCTGAGCTCAGGCAGGAGGTTCAATCCTAGCTTTTGGGGAATTTACTCCTCCTGGGGGGGAATGGTATAATCCATAGTAGCTTTTCCTCTATCAGTCCTTAACATTAATGCAGATACAAGAAGACATAGAAAGCTATTAAATGCACCCATGCTCTGAGGGCAGAACAATTAAGGAATGTCAGTTTGTGAGCCTATCAAATACAAAATACTGCAAATGATTTATTTATTTTTTTAAAAGAAAGGGGCTGGTAAATGACAAATTAAGTGACAGGCAAACTCCGGTACACCAGCAGCTTATCTTCACGTCACCCCACATCTCAGTCTGTCACGCCACACCCGTGAAAACAATGCAAAGAAACACGCCATATAAAACAACAAAATGTAAAATCAAAATATAAAAACATGACAGAATGGAAACAATATCATATAATATATCAAGTATTCATAATATACAACAATACAATTTAATAAAAATCAAACCTAAAAAGGAATGTAGTTCTGGAAAAGTACCACTAGAGGTCAGCAAATATTCATGCTCAGATATCCAGTTATACACTTGAAATATTTATCTGCAGTGAAAAGTTTTCTTCTGCTTGTGGACTAACACTTCCGAGAAAAAAAAAAAAAAAAGAAAGAAAAAAAAGAAAAACGTACAGACGTCACTTCTTTTCTTCAGGTTAACCTCTTTTCAATTCCACATAGCAGCAGTAGTAGTGGTAAACACTTCATCAATTCAGAAAAATTCACTTAGTTACATTCTTGATATGAAGTCTCACAGTATAAATGTTTTTTTGTTTGTTTGTTTGTTTTAATCTAACACTGACTTGTATGTGCACAGTGGTCTCAAATGTCTCACTGAATAACATCTGTGATCATCAGGAGAAAAAAAAAAAAAAAGATTTCCCACGTATCGAAACTGACTCATGCAGTCGTGAGAGAAATTTGATTCTCAGCAAGTTCTACTGAAACAATTTCTGTAACGTTCCCGTAAAGTGTTTTGTATTTTGAAGTTGTTTTCCATCTCAGGTGGTAAAAGTTCTCTCTGTTCGTGTTGTCAGATTTTTGAAAATAAATTCATCTGTCCAGCTCTGGATCCCGTCCCAGGATCGTGTGTTTACAGACTCCAGCCTGGTTTCTCGTGTCTTGAGTGTCTTCAGTGTCTCTGCTCAGTCTCTGGGTAAGCACTCCTCCTCTGTGATGCCCTGAGCCTTGAGCTCCTCGAGGACGTTGTCCAAATGACCGGGGTCGGGGTAGCCATGGCCCGTCAGGTTGGAGCCAAACTCCGTCTTGTGGTGCACCTCGTTCCAGATGACTGTATCGGACTCGCCGGTGGTGCTGGACGTACCCACGGAGAAAATGAGCCGGCGGTCCCACGCTACCAGAAGAAGCCTCAGAACCTGCACAAAGAGATTAAGAAAGAAAAAGATGACAGTTCACCACAAAATCCAGTCACATAAAATTGAAACCTTGCATGAAGGTAGATAGTAGAGAAGAGTTCTCCTTTACCTTGCGTCCCTTCTCGCTGTCAGGGAGGTAGCAATGTCTGGGGAACCCGCGGGCAGTGAAGGGTTTGCCTGGATTTGGGTGCTCTGGGCCCTAAACAACAAGAAAAAGGTTGATCACATCATGCTTGCAGAGCCAGTAACACTTCCTGTATTCATATTTCAGAAGCTAGTGTCGTGTAAACATGAGCAAGACTTTACCTGGATGCCAGGAGGGATGTTATAAATGATCCGGATGGTTTTGCAGTCTGGGTGGCCGGGTAGCGAGTGGGGGATGACATGGTACTCCATCTTACCCGGGGGCTGGTTGCCGGTCTTGACTCCATAGATGGTCTTGCAGGTGGGACACTGCAGGCTGCCGTCCTTGTTGCCGTTGTTGTACATAGCAACAAGGCACTGGAGGTGGTACTGGTGACCACACTGCGCCAGGCGGCCTACCGACTCGGCCCGGGAGATGCCACCCACGCCGGGGCCTTTGTAGCCGGATGGTCCGGCAAGAGCCTCCATGCAGATGGTGCAGTCCTGAGATGGGAGGACAAGTAAGATTTATGGCTTGTCCAATCAGATATGGGCAAGTTTGAAATTTTGTATCAAAATAAACAAGTTGCAGTGATACTTGAATGTTAAGACTGGTTACACAGATAGAACTGTAAGGTTTTTAGACAACGTCAACGTGATGGCATCCAAATGGGAAATAAAACTCTTGTCCTAGCCTGTATTTGAGCTGCTGGTTGTGATTTTATTTGATTGAAGTGGTAACTCACCTCCTCTGGGGGATTGCGGACTTTCTGAAGGTACCTCTTCACCACCTCCTCAGGGGTCTTGCCTGATATGAGACAGAAACACTGTTTATGACTAAACATAAACACGGTAGGATTGATTGCATATGTCTGAAACAGCATCATCACACCCACCTTTGCGGGCCTGTTTCTTTGTGGTCTTGCGACAGCAGTGGCCCAGTCCGGGCACAGGCTTGATGTCACTCTTGCTGACAGGTGGAGGATGAAGCACCAGCTTGGGAGGGCGGGTCAGGCAGACAGGAAGTCCTGCCGCACTCATCAGGATGCCTGTAATGCCTGAAAACAGCCAGCAGAGGGGGAATGTGAGACACTGTATTTGGGGTTTACTCTTTGCATGATGAGCTCTTTATCCAGGGAATTATCTGTATAACTCTTGATGGCTGGCCAGTGGATTAACTGAAATACCAGTAAAATGTGGGGCTAAATGTCACCAGCTGTGTTGTCTGCAGGGCAGTAAATCAGAGTCAAGTAACAGTTTATTTAAAGAGCCTGTAAGTAATTTACCTGCCAGTGCAGGGTGCACAGGGCTTGATCCATTCAGGTTCTTGACTGGAACTGTTGGCACTCTGAAACACAAGAAAACAAACTTATATTTATCTACAGGTTACTGACTATGGCATCCAAATCTGCAGTGTCACCTGTAAACAACCGGATGTGGGATATTAAAGTTCACCACATGTCAACAGGTTAAGGAGCTTTTGCCGAGTCATTCAGGCAAACAAACAGACGTTTGCTCATCACGACTTGACATACTTGGCAGGCTCTTGCGATGTAGGGCTTGAGATTATGATGCATGTGGCAGCAGAAGGCACTTGGCAAATGACCTGTTTTGCTATCTTTGGGTTGAGCTAATATGATACTCATCAGGACAAGGAGGAGCAATATCAGAAATGGTTGCACCGACTCTTGCAGAATGCAAAGATACTCTTTTTATTAAGACAAATGAAGCTACTTTCAACTTAAAATGGGTTGGCCAGACTAATATATAAACTATATTAAAATAAGAAAGCACCGTTCTTTTTTTTTTTTCTTAAATTTTAAAATTAAATATGTCGACTGAGCCCAAAACATTCCTGACATGACAGCAATACATGTCTTCTTTTGACTAAAATGTCTTTAACCACCACACTGCACTATATCTGTGCTGATAAGCAGGTGAAACACAGGTACAAAACACATGATAACAGTCAGTCAGTACTACAGTCCGGTCAGAGGTGTGTACTTACGGTCTGCCTGTTTTGATAATTGTCATTTTTCCTGCTTAAAAGTGCCAAAGACCACAGAGACAACTCAAGATATTCCAGCAATAAGTCCCACTTGTTGCGTAGTCGAACAGCAGTATGTACAGTATCTCCGTCCCTGCCTCCCTCTTCTTCTGCTTGTGTGCCGGTATCAGGTCTCGTTCATTCTTTTATAGGGCTAATCCACCTGCTTCCATCTGTTGACTGAACTCTAGTTGTAGGCCAGAGATTCGTCACAGGAGAGGATTACCTGTCGGTTATCACGTCACATTGCCAGGCTGCCATAAGGCTGACAGACTCGAGCACATATGACTGCTAACAGCGTCATCACTGTAAAGATTTTACATCTGCCATTTCAAAATCCCAACTTTAAGTTTGGACGGGATGATTTTAATCAATCAGATGAGACTGTCGTCTGTACGCACTGTGTTCACTTTGGCTGTAAATGCGATGTTTGCATCACAACCTGCAGTAACGATAGATTTGAGAATATGCACTTTGCTAATAAGTTTTAAAATGAGGCTTAAAACACATCGATTCAAACATGTGGCACAAGCATTCATGGACTGAGATCCTCAGATTCTTTATGTTTAATAAATAGATACAAGATCCTTTTAATCATTCAAATGGAATAGACTACCTGTATCAATATTAGCCTTTTACCCATTTATTTATATGATTATTTAACCAATATAATTAAACTTGACTTTATTTTTTGTCATATTTTGGTCTTACCTTTATGCACTTTTAATACTTTTTATGTATTTTGCAACATTAGAAGCGCTCTACTGGCCGCTTATTGCAGCAGCTCCTGTAAATGTTCTGTGTTTTGTCGTTTATCTTCTGCTCTGTTGCGTTTTTTCTGCTTTAAAACAGTTTTTATACAACTCTCTCGAGATAACGTTCAAACCGACATGGATATCGTTGTGATATTGTGTTTGTATAGTTTAACATGTTAAAACAATATGTTCTTCCTCCTTAAGAGTTTATATATCATGTGCCTGTATTGTGTGTTTGTAATATTTGTAACTGCTGCTGCAACACAAGAACTGCACTTCGGGGATCAATAAAGTACTCTATCTAATAATAAAGCGCATTGAACTGCCTTTACATAACTGTTTATATATTTTACCATATATCATGTCTCAGATTCAAACTGAGTAGCAGGTTGCTCTTTCTGACAGAGTGGGTGACATCAGATGATGGATGAAGGATTTTGTGCATGTCTGTTAGTGGTGACTCAATTCACTAAAATATTTCTACAGTTTTATATGTAAACACGTCCCTAAATGATTAAAAAAAAAAAGTTCATGATTAAAATCCACACTGTGGAAGATTTGTCAGTAATCGTATATAGAAGATCTGACTGTGTTCCTGGGATAAATATGTTGTAAAATAGGCTTGTAAGTGCATTTGTGCAGCGTTTTCACTACCAGGAAGATTCCCCGTGTCCAAATAACACATACAAACTTACAGTCAAGTGTTACTGTACAATCCTGCACCTGAAAATCTGCTTACTCTGTTACTATATTTGTTTATTTACCAACAAACAAAGCGTCCAAGCTGTTGAGTTAGTTTCCTGTGCGTGCCTTATGTGATTCACAAAGTAACAAACCACGCAGGCTGGCTGGACCAAACTGGAGCATGTATAAGCTGATTGACATTTGAGCGATATGATGAAACAGATTACAGGAAGGTGCGGTAAGCAGAGAAAGGGTGGGAAACAACACGAGTATCAGCTAGTCACGTTTCTTTGATCCGGGCTAATCTAGCGGCATTAGAGCAACCTCCATCTGGAGCGCTGGTTGACGGAAACACACAAGCTGCAGCATATGGCGACACACACACACACACACACACACACATTTATACACAAAGTCACACCCGAAATCGAGTTTTATAGTAGATACATCCTGGAAGCAGGACAAAAACAAAGTGTAGGTTTTGTGTAGGCTTTGTCGGGGTGACACACTTGCAGAAATCAAACTCACTGCACTGAGAGGAGAAAGGACCACACAACAGGTGTGTGGACCAAAGGTAACACTCATCACTGTGATAGTCTGTGACACTTCTTCTGAAAACCATCTGCTCCATTTCACTGCGGGCAAACCCCCTCAACAACAACAAACACATATATACAAACAACTCACCAATCTGACTGGAAGATATTATTCTTTTTTGTATTTATATTCATAATATAGGACGATCGTGCAAAATGCCATTCATTTTGTAGCAAGAAGATGCTCGTAAAATACATATAGAGTTCTTGTTTTTGAGGTTCCTTATACTTCCTTTTGCTGCTGTGACACCTCAGTTTATTTTTGAAGGATGAGCAAAGTTAATCTTATCTTACAGGCCCAGTGTGACATTTAGACAGCTCTGTTTACAGTATATAACACAAAATGCAATACGATATGCAGAACTATGTTTTCGTTTCTTTCGTGTGACATTTCAAACAATTATGATTTGTGACCTTAGAATGAGGCGGTCATATCTACAGATGCTGCGAATGTGCCATGCTGATCCACCATGACTCTACAGTAACTAGAACAAACTAACTAAACACTGGCTCTATATACTGTAGGACCGTCGGCAACCAGATGCCGTGGCTCTCAACCTGGAGTCTGGCCCGGCCAAGTGGGGGTTGGCTTTGCTCTGAGGTTGTCAAAATTAGATTTCCACATCATGTTGACTAAAATCATATGAAACTTAGTGGATAATTTGTCTGTATATACATCTATTTAAAAATATGCATAATAGCCTACTTATTGGGTCACACCTCTGTGACCTGCAGAGGTTTAAATAACAATTTCCACCCAAGAGAGTATTCATTAAAGGTTAAAATATTTTGGTGTCAACACTGGATCAAATACTTTAGCATAATGTAACCACCCATTGTGATCACTGCAGTTCCCCTCAGCTCTACAGACCGTTTAGATGTCTTTCAGCTCACTGTTTTGATTTTATGGCCTGCAGCTTTAAATGTTTTGGTTCACTCGTTATGCTCTCATTAGCACTGCTTCAAGTCATAGCAGGTGGAGACAAAACAAACTCTAATATACCTCTAATATACCCCTGTACCACTGTGTCCACAGAGTTAGCAACTGGCTGGTGAACACAGCAGAGAATTTAGCAACTAAACTCAGGACAGAACAGAGTGATGGCTGCATTTTGAGGTCTTAAAACAACGTTGGGGGTTTATGAAGATTTTAAAGTTTTATATTACCAAAATAAACTCGACAATGCTTCAAAAAGTCAATAATCCACTCCTCCGTTTCTTTTAAATTACTCATTGTGTGTTAGCCTAATTAGCCACACATGCTTTGGATTTAAAAGCTACCAGAGGAGGCGTTTCCCTCCACTGCCCCAGTGCTCCTGTGGTGCCAGTTATGAATTCAGGGATAAAGCAATAAGTTGGCGACAGCAGGAGCACTAAGTGATGAGTGAGCTAAGACCAGGTAAATTTAGAGAGGAAGGGCGAGCAGCAGAGAGAAACCCAGGCTGACGGGATCAGGGAAGCTCCTGATCTGTGACGTTGGCGGTTTTACAACAGCAGCAGGTGCTCTCACCTGATACGTTGAAAGAATGGGTCGGTCACACAGCTCACCTGACACAAAATACAGAGATTACTGAAGCAAGAATATTAATCCTGTGGTATTTGGTATTAATCTGAGGCTTAGCTGGATTGCTAACACGGGGATTCAGAAAGCCGGGGTGCTCTGTTAGGGCAATCTTGGGCTCGCTTGTGTAGAAATTATCCACAGCGTCTGGTGGTTTTTCAAAATTTAATCACAGTACAAGCAGCCAATTCTGTGCGCACATGCAATCAAACACAGACAAAGTGACTGCGTGCATTTGAATAATGCAGGCTACACGAGAACTGAAGAGTGCCTGCATGTTATATTTGAGGCAACCGCGTAACAAGTGAAATCTAGAGCATCTCTTTCAGTGAGACTTAATGATTGTGAGGTTATAAAAAGAAAGGCTATAATTGGAATATGATGAAATCTAGATCCTAAAATTTGTAGCGAGCGCACAACAAGGCGCCACAAACAGCTGCAGAGCAGAAAGGAATGATAACACAACGAAGAGGCGGCAGCTCTCGTTCTTTAAGTCTTCTCTGAAACACCGAGGAACCTCTTCGCAACACTGACAGCAGACATCTTGCTATCTGACGCCCTCTGGCTATGAGATCCAGACACTGTGACTTTGTCCAGTGATTAACATTCAGTGATGCTGACATTTAACACTTTAAATAAAAACTACATGGTCACACAAGGAGGCTTTAGTCTCAAGCTGTTGCGCATCTTAAGTTAACTTAACATGCTACATTTACCCCACATTTATACTCTTTCTCATTCACTAAAAAAAAATCCAGAACCTATAAAAAACTATTTTTTCTTCATTTTGAAAGTTGAATTACAAGAAAGAATTCACAATAAAGTTCATTCTCATCTCGTGTCCTGCTCCTACATACACATCTTAGGCCACGTGCGTAAATTTGCATCCTCTCTCCGAGAAGAGTGTGTAGTTGAACACATGTGGCAGGCTTTGGTCACCCACCTGCATCCACGCATGTGTGACCACGGACTGCGGGTCTGTGATTTAACGGACTTAAACAGATCCAAAGGATGGCAAAATAAATACATCATGATGGCGATTCATAAACAGCCTGAATGAATGCTTTGTCAGGTCTGCCCGCAAGATGACAAGCGAAACATTTTAAAAGTGCGTGTTTGTTAAAATTGAGTTCGGATGCATCCGTTTCCATCTTTGTATTGATTTTGTAATTCTCTGGAATATCTGTGTGAACCATTAACAGACAAACTACACTAGACAAACGTCAGCTTTAATGTTAGCATGCTCATTTTTGGCTCATATTATTCCATCACATACAATACATATTTAGGTAAGGATGGAAACAACAACAACAACGTGTAACAAATATATGTTGCTTCTACCACCAAACATTCAACCTAATTCCCAGTTAAAAACTAGCTGCATTTTTATTAGCAACATTACACATTAGACTCTGTGTTTTTTCAATCATCTTTTATGTTGAAATTGTGCACAAATTCAAAGAGATGCCTCCAGTACAAAAAGACGGCCGGCGGAAATAACGTCTGATAACGACGGAGACATCCCAGATGTTACCGACCTGTTCCAGATGATGGTGCTCGAGGTTTTAATCAGCAAACCTATCGAGCTAACTCAGTAAACCTGCCCCTGATTCATACTGGTTGCTACGGTTACCAGTCCAAGTGCTTACACACACACACACACACACACATAACCACAAAGTATTTCCAGGCTCTTCTGATTTCTCGGGGCCCCGAGCCCCCAATTTATTACATGAAAACAATATACAAACTCTGTGTATGTGTGTGTGTGTGTGTGTGTGTGTATGTGTGTGTGAAGTAAATTCATCATTAAGCGTTTGCATGACAAATGTCTGGAATGTAAAACACTTGTGAGAGCTCGGCTTGTTTGGTGTGAATGCTCTTCATTGTTTTCCCGTGGAAATGAACGAGCCGAGATGGATTTTGTCTCAAAGATTAAAGGCTCATAAATGCTAATGAGCGCTGATGTCAGACACTGTGTAATGAGGGCTTCAAACAAACGAGAAATTCCTCGTCTGAATTGATTTTCTCACGTATCCTGTTTAGTTGGTCTGATTTTCTTTCATATACAGTGTATTGATAGGGGATGTAGTTAAGTCAATGTCCATGAAAATTAGCCAGCTGACATTTTAATTTCATAGTATCCCTTTTTTTTTAAATCTTTTTTCTCATATTTGTTAGGTCTGTTATTGTGTTTGCTTTGTGTGCCAGCTGTTTTGGTGCTGGGCAGTTGGTGTGCAGTGAATTTTTTAGAGCTTTTTGCACTGAAAACAGCTGCGTGCTTCTGCTGGAAAATGAGGTTGAGAGTGGCGAGACTGAACCGAACCAGCAAATTTGTGGGTCACCGAAACAATGAGCTGAAAGTGGCTAAAACGGACACTGATCATTTGAGGTAACTGTTGAGCACTACACCTTTAGTTTTTTTGTACTGATGGAGCGTATGATGCTTCTTGCATAACTATGCTCCACACTTTATTCCTTCTGTGCTTCAGACTATAAAAGTGAAGTTATGGTGGTCAACTCACCCAGAGGCGATAAGGGCACGTGACTGAGCCATGGCGATACGCTGCAGTGCAGGTCGGCTCAGCCCTGCTAGGCTGGACCGAGGCGGCAGAGGAGCTGCGCAGGCAGCAGCACCGGATGAAGACACTGGACCCAGGACTCGGGCAGAAGGTGAGGGCGTGCAGGTGGAGGCAGCTGTGGAGATGAGAGGAGGGCCCGGAGCGGGCACTGTAGGGGCGGAACAGGAAGCAGACAGAGAGGACGAGGTGGAGGGGTGAGGGGGAGAGATGGCGGCAGATGAGAGCGTGGTGGAGGGTGGAGGAGGAGGCGGTGGAGGCGGGGGGAGAGGTGGAGGCGGGGGGCGGGTGGAGGAGATGGAGAGGGCGGCGGTAGCTGAGCCAAGGAGGGAAAGAGAATGGGTGAAGCCTCCTCCATAACCAAGAGTGGCACTGCCAACTCCACTACCACCAACTATACCTACACCTCCAGGACCACCCATACCACCTACACTGTATCCACCTGTCGCCCCAACTATTGATGTCCTGTGGGGGGAAAAAGACCGCGACAGGGAAGGAGGCCGAGGGAGGGTGAGTGAGTAGGACCCTCCTGGGACCGGGTGACTGCTGATTTTGGGACTAGGTGGCTTGGTCTGTGGAGGTCTCCGACCTAGAGTGTGTGCCGTTGACATGGCTCCCGCTTTGACGCTTAGCACCAACATACACTGCTGACAGGCGCAGGGCTGTCCCAAAGAAGTGATGGCCGAGGCAGGGAGTGCCCCACTGGGGTACGCACTCCCGTTTCCAGTCCCGCTGCTGCTCATCCTGATCCCCATTCCTACTCCAGACACATCCACACCGAGCAGTCCTCCATGGCTGGGCATGGACATGGGCCCCCAGGCATGGTGAGATTTGGGCAGGGGCCCGGACACCAGCGGGTAAGCCAGGTCGGAGCGACGCTGGATGCGTCGGCAGCGCTGCGTCTGCCCGTTGATTTGGGTCATGCTTTCGAAGTCAATGAGGTAGCAGAAACCCAGCGGCGCCAGATCAAGCCAGGGCTGCTGACGATCGCGTGCTGCCTGGATGGCGATGCCCACCTCCGTGTCGTACGCCGTCCAACTGCCAGCGTCGTTCTCCCACTCCCACAACCAGCCCTGGCCTGGCGCTGAGGTGGGGTCGTAGAAGCTACGTCGTACCGGTCGAAGGGTACCTGAGGGAGGAATAAGGGGGTCACAACAAGGTAGGAATAGACAGATTCTTGATTTTCACGGTGCTTGGTGATGAAAGGAAGCTACAATAGGAGATAAGTGACTGACTGTGATACTATTTGCTGTGGACAAGTAGATTGCAACCCTAACAAATTCAACATGTCTGTGTTTGCTTGCTAAGAATTTGGGCAAACAGGTTGCCCCTGGTAACAGCACACGCTGTTCTGAATTCTGATTGGCTGGCAGCCTTGATCCGACCCAAAGCTGGCTGTGTTTGCTTTCCCAGGGTGTCCAGTGAAACTCTACAGAGTCTTCATACTGTAAAATATCACTTCACGCATCAAATCCTGCGTCTAAAACACAAAGGGGGGTTGAAAGATTTCTCAAGGGTGAACGAGGTTTGATCTCAAAGTGAGAGGCGGGATCATGAGGCATTATATTTACACGTGCATCACATTTACAGTTTAGCCTCAAGTTAAACTGAGTGCCGTACAGAGAAACATCATAAAAGGCCTCTGAGAAAAGGCTCTTGAGCTATACAGTATGTATGCCTAGATATTTAACAAGGCAACAGAGGAGTTCATTCATAAAATCTGCCCCCATCAACCCTGTTTTATCAATGACCTCAGACTCCTGAAATTCCTCCCCACCCTTCCCCTCCTCCTCCACCTCCTCCCCTGTCTCCTATTTAGACTGGGGCACCCTGCCTGCCCCCTCCATTTCAGCTTCTGCTGGGCTTGGAAAACAAACTGCACAGAAGCTTTTGTCAGCCAATGTCGAGGGAGAAGGGTGAAATGTTGGGGTCTCTGCCAAAGTTCGACTCTGACTGCTGACAATTCCTCGCTTTGTCTCACGCCGCTCCGCTCGCCTCTCTTTTTTTACGAAGCTCTGAAATGTGAAAGGCGACTTCTAATGTTCATATTCTGCTAGAAAAGACAACAGTGTTGATGATAGTGTCTACAGTAAAGGAAAAAAAAAATCAGTGTCTCTGGCTAGGACTGGACACTTCAGCTGCTACTGTGGCCTATGTGTGCCATATGCAAACACACAAAGATCCTGCCAGAATGACTCACTTCACCACTGACACCTTTCAAAAGCAGACACACAGCATCTCTCCATGTCCTTTAATCCTCGAGATGAAATGTGACCCAATGCAGGAGGCTTTTGGAGATTCGTTGATCTCAAATAAACAATTTCAATCATGTCATTGCTGCAGAAATAAAAAGCCACTTTACAGCCAAACACTCCCACCCTTGGCATCAACTTCTGGAGGAGAAGCATCATCAAGGCTTGCAAAAATGTAAGTAAGCACACAATATATATATATATATATATATATATATATATATATATATATATAAAAGGCCTTCACCACCTCCATCAGGCCCGGCTACACCGTTACACCCTCCACCGTGCGTCTCTCCCTCTCCTCTCTCGCTTCTCACCTGTGTCTTGTCGGAACTGGTGCATGGAATGCAAATCGATGATGTAGGGCGAGAGGCGAGAGTCCACCTGGCCGAGGACAACACTACCACACCGCGGGTCGCTCCGGATGACTGCCTCGATGTGATGACAGACAGCCGGGCTGTAGGGCCGCCAGCGTCCGTGCTCGTTCAGCCATTCCCATACCACTACGGCGGATGCTAGTAACATCCTACTCCTGCAAAGATGGGGAAAAATAAAGCTGACAATATGGAGGCATAAATGAAACCGAGGGGGTGATGGGCATTTAAAGATACCCTGCTGCCGCTCCGCCGTGCATCCCTGCGCACAGCGGCGCTGCATCCATCTTGGACAGTTTGCAACCCAGATGTGTCTCCTATGTGTGGATATAAATATATATTCAAGGGATGACACAACATGCAAACTGTACCTTCCATGTTTGTAGTTTCGGTTATGCAGCAATTAGTGGGTCCCTTTCTCGCGCGGTGAAGATACAGAGCGTTTCGGGGCGCAAAAAGCCGTGCAGGATGGTTGCATTTTACTCCCTATGCAGATGAGTGACGTCTACTGAAATCATTTCTCCGGCACAATCAAGTTAGGGTGAGAGGAGAAAATGCAACTTGGATGCTCACGGTGGTGCGGCACTCCTGAAGTAGGTTACTGTGACAGACTGGCTTTGATCGTGCAGTGCAAGGATGTACACACACACGCACACACACACATATATATATACATTTTTAAAAACAAATCTACAAGGAGGAATCAGATCCAAATCAAAGGAAATAACTTAATATAATAAATATTTACCGGGTTATATGAGATCCAGTGTGTCCAATCAAATGTAGAACAGTTCAGCTGCTTTAGTAATGATCCATCTGTCACTGTGAGAATGTCTTCTGTCTTCAGGTACAATCCCAGATTTCTGATTACATAATTAATTTTAAGATAATGAGTCACTGCACTTAATGTTTCATCCAGTTTTACTCAAGCTTCACACATCGGGTTCATCCATACCGTCTGGCTGTGTCCAAGCCGCCACTGAAAATACATTTTGGCCGGCGAAAAAGAAATGTTTGACATTCGCGTGCGTGAACAGCGTGAACACGCCCACGCCTCGAAGGCGCTCCCAACAGCCAATCAGAATCGAGCAAGAGCTCCGCCTGGCCAATGACGAGCGCCTCTCGTCTGTAACGCTTATTGTTCGCTGTGTGGCGAATATAAAAGCATTTGTACATGTTTTTTGTGTTTATTATTAATACCAGATGATTTACGCGTGTGTTTTTGTTGTTTCAGGAAAGATATTAGAGAATGACATGTTTAAAAAAAAAAAAAAAAAACATTGGAGATGCCGGGGATTGAACCCGGGACCTCATACATGCGAAGCACGCGCTCTCCCACTGAGCTACATCCCCATTGGTTCTTCAACCTCCATCTATCCCCTTTATAGTTGCTAATGACGACTATATATTGAGTTTAGTGGCATTATTAATGTGAAAACTCTTTGTTTTCTTTGTTACAATGCTTATACAACGTCTCAAAATGACGACAAATGGTTTCATGAACTGTCTTTCAAAACCATTTATTAAACTTAAGTCTAATATTTACAAGCATGTCAAACATTTTGAGTTTTTTTAGTGACCTTCCTGTAGTTATATTTCAAGATATCACCATTATATCAAAGATACACAGAGGTTAATGTTGTAGTATGAAGTACATTCAGCACAGCAGATTACTGCTAATTTCAACATTAGGTCACAGCATAACTAACACATTGAACTGTCACTTAATGGAAAGTCTGACCCTGTTTATGATGATATGACTACAGCTGCCACTAAAATATTATTTTAATTGATGATATTCTGCCAATCTATTGTCTTGATTATTCAACATCTCCCAAAGTGACATGTTTCATCCAAAACCCCAGAAATATTAGGTTTATCACATCATCAGTTCACTTCCATCAATTGCAGTTACATTTAGTCGACTAATTGTTTCAAGCTTATAACATACAATACAATACACGCACAGTGAAATCTGTTTCATGTGAAGTAGAAAAAACATTTAAAACAATAAGAAAAACATATGCTACTGTCCATAATATACACCATTAGCAATAGGCTAACACAATACATTTCATCGTTTGAGACAAAATAAAAGGTAACCTCTTACTCCTCCTGATCCTGCATATTTATAACAGCTTTATTTATCAATCATATTTATAATCCTGATGCTTCAACAGAAAGTGCAATTAAGACTAAAGCCATGTGCCATTCAGGACAACTCAATTCAGGGGTGCTTTTTTAGGGTGGTTCCAGTATTTTTAGACTATTTAAGTAAGTATTTTAAGTTTGGAATAGCATGGGAAATAAAATCTACAGAAAATATATTTTACCAGCTCATGTTTCATGTTTGCTTTCATTGTGCTCTCACAGTGCAGTCACATCACTCTCCCTGCCCTCGCCTTCCTCAGACCAGATAGCACTTCCAGAAAACTGCTTTAGATCTATCAACAATCCAGTCCCTCCGCTTGCTTCACATTTGCCTCCCCCATCTTCTACTTTCTCTTCCTTTTCCTCCCCTTTCTCTCCCGTCTCTCCCTTGGCCTCTGACTGATCCAGTAGCATGGTCTCCTCCCCTTCCTTTGAACACTCCAAACTTGAAGTGTCATCTCCTTTTTCCTTTGTCTCACTACACTGCCCATCCTCGTCCTCGTCCTCCTCTTGGTCATCTTCCTCGCTGTCACTCTGCTGGCTGTCACCTTCTTCCACCTGTCCTTCTTCGTCTTGGACCTCCTGCATTTCCTCTCCATCCTCATCAGTATCACTGCGAGGCCACAGCTGGAATCCAAGACGTGCCTCCACAGCTAACACTGCACCTCTCATCCGGTCCCTGACCCCTCCTTCCTTGTAGACCATGCGCCGGATGGTATATTCTCCATTGGCCTCCTTGTTCAACTTCTTGTACAAGAAGATCAGCAATACAATTAAACCAATCAGGCAGAAAAAAAGGATCAGCACAGTTTTAGTGCCCTCTAAGATGCTCTGGGAATCAGACATATCTGAAGTGAAGAGAGAGAAAAATTGAGTTAGCATGGTCACCCATGGGGATTATTCATTTCTGCATTTCCATACTTCCATACATACACTTGTTATTTTGAGTACATAAATGCATTCACACTGTCAGTTATGGTGAAATGGGGCACTCGTAACAGTAACAAAGGTTGGGAGTGGAACGCTGGACACTTCTTGACCTCAATGGTCGCCATTTTGGCTTTGTGGCAGAAAATTAGAGACCATTAGCATTGTGAAAATGGAGGCCAAGGACACTGTTGGAGTTGAAGCAGTTGCGGTGAATACCACAATATACGTACAAATGTAAGCTATACATATGTGTTATATTTATATTTTGATAGTCACATGTTGGTGCTAATGCGCCATCCGGTTGCAGTTTGGTGAAGAATAAGAAATAGTGGCAAAATGTTGTGATTGGTATGGCCATTCTGGAATTAAAACAACACTACCCTGCTGATATTAGTCCACTACGCTAGAAAGTACATGTGGTAGTACATAGAAGTGTACTCATGGAAGTAACCAAATTGTGTCACAGTAATGGAGGTACAGCTAGCCTAGCACTGTCTGCAGGCTCCAAGATACTAAATTTATCACACAAACAAGAGAGAGGCATCAATCTTATCATCTAACGCCGAGCAAGAAAGTGTGACACACATGCTGAACATAACGGAGGCTGTTAGAAATTGTCTGGCACTATTCTTTTCCAAGGGCACCAGAAATCTGCTCAGTGTTATCAAACAGTAAATCCCACAGTACTGAGACAGATTAGATTTAGAAATACTTTACCTCCTTATAAAAATTCCCTGTTGAGTAGAAAAATCCCACTGGCTTTGTGTCACAGTTACAGGCAGAATTTTGGAGTCAATCTCCTCGAACTTTCAAATCATTTGTGAAGTTTTCATCGGAAGAGGATCCATTGATTCATCTGCATTCAAGATCTAGAAAAGAAAAAGAGAAGATGACCATGTGAATGGACGACACCCTATCAAGTTGAGTTTTGCATGAGTATTTCAACTCACTCAACAGGAAATGCCACCTTAAAAAATCCACTACTATGTGTTAACTACTATGCTTTTTTTTTCTGCACATCAAATCTTGACACAGTTGCAATAAGAAAGTTGCCATCCAGGCCAGCTGATATGTAGCCACCGGCTCATAGTTCTAATATGTTATATGTATGTACATACATAAAGTGGAGATGTAACAGGAAGCCTGTATTGTCTTTATCTTGTGTGACTGTAAACTGCCTGCAGTGGAGTTACAGGAAGCTAGCAGACCGCTCGCAGAGTCGCTGGTTTCCTGTCAAAATGATAATTGAGCAGCATCAGTCAGCCCGCCTTGGGAGGAAACTTCTTGAGTTGCGGTGAAGCAAGTTTAGAAGTGGCATTAAGTTTGCAATGTAATTCTTTAACAAAACAATAAAAATACAGAAATAAAAGCACTTTCCAATCCGGTTAAAGCTAAAATGCATCGGGATAACTGCCATAGGCGGTGAATTAACACCTGCAATTCTGAAAGTTTACAACGATTTCACATGTAAAGCTTTTGAGTATTTAAACTAACTAAATATTAACATCATATGTGTACATGCAGTTGTAATTTAATACGGAAGAGCAGACAAACCATGAAGAATTTACATTATTATTAATAAAGAAGTGATAAAAAAAAATGTGTGCAGCTAGTTAAATACAAAAAAATAAGTAAATAAATGGTGAACACTTACCCAGATTGTGTCAAAAAAATACAATTTGTGATTCCAGATGGTGCCAGAACACAAACTCTGGTAAGAGACAGACTCGTGTGACATTTAGGGTACTTGAACTGAACTGTGTGACAGCATATGTAAATGAGAGAGGGGTTGATGCATGAAATGTGGTGAAGAAAGCTGAGGTAGGTGGAGGCTGAAGGGGTTGAGAACACAGATTAAAGAAAAAAAAAATCAAGCAGGGTGTGGTGGATAGCACAGATATGAATATGTGCAACATATTTATGGAAAGAGGAAGGCGTTCAAATTTGAATTTTTTCCACTGCAAAGTTGACTTTGAGTTTGCGGCACAGGTGCAGATTACATTATGCCACAAATATTAGGTTTATTTTAAGAACATAAATACTCTTTACTGACTAGAACTCACCTACTAGAAATGTACAAGATAGAGACGGATTTCCTGTGACACATTTTCACCCTGAGAAGTCATATATGTCAGCGTGGTAACACCACAAAGGGCTGCTGATATACTGATATGCCGGGGTCTGTATCAAAAATGAACTTTATGAATAAATTTAGATATTACACTGAAAAAAAGGAGTCTACAAGTGTTACACAACCCCAAAGACAGGAGAAGAACTAAAGAACTAAACCACAGTCCAGATTAATTCTTTGATTTAGGCAAAAAAAATATATTTGGGTCATTATTGCACACTTAAGTTCAAAAGCAGCACCCGGCTTGTGCATGTGAAACAAGGCCGCCACTTCCTGTTTTCACTCTGTTGGCCAGGCAGTCACAGCCCCCACATTCAACAGTACAAATCTGTACAGTAATTTTACACTGTACAATTAAGATGAGGAACTGCTTTTTGTGCAACCACAATTTTAAGCCCAATTAAAAAACTACTAATTATTTTCTTTGCTTGTTTACTTTTAGAGGGAAAGGAGGGAAAAAATCGTATTTTTCATCTTATCCTTATGTACTGTTTTTTTCATTTGACTTCCATTTCTGTACTTTCGTGTGATCTAAATCTAAATAAGTACAAAAGAAACCTTGATGCCTCTGCAACTCTTCTGAAAGATTTGCTCCGTCTTGGTTAGCTTGGATGGTTAGCAGCTGTAACATATTAAAGTTTTTAGCTGAGTTCTGAAGTTTCTTTGATTGTTTGATTGTGTTGATTTGAGTGATAGTCCTGTATTACAATCCTATTCTGGGTCCCTGCTATTTAAGGATGGCACTACGGGGTCACTCACCATCACCATTCATGAGACCGCCACTTTTCTGCATGATGGTGGCATGACCTTGCGCTTTTGCGCAATTCTTCCTCGTCATATCAGACCACAGATTTTCTGTGTCATGCTGCTGGTTTGTTGCAGGCCTTTTTTGCAAACTCCCAGTGGCTTTTGTGTGCTGTTTCTCATCTCAAGAGGTGCCTCGCTGCTGGTCGTTGACACAAGCCAGATTTAGCTCTGTTATTATGGTATATATTGCCCTTCTTTCTTGGTTGCTCGGTTTGTTTAGATGACCTACTAAAAGTGAGTGCACTCAAGAAGTTCCAACTAATAATGGAAACTAATGTGAAAGTACTTTGAGAAACTGTTTCACACCATTCTGACATTTACAGGCAACTTTAATACATTGTGGTGGCATGAATCATCATCTGTTGAATTTAACCAGCCACTTGTGGACTGTAAAATTTTATGCGGCATCTTAAGAATACAATATAAAGTATGAGAAACTCAGACAATAAATCTCTACAAAAGCCAATATAAAATGTGAGAAATCTCTCCGGGTGTTGCATCCTTTACACCAGGGGTGTCAAACTGTTCCACAGAGGGCCGGTGTGGCTGCAGGTTTTCTTTCCAACTAAGCAGCAGTACACCAGACTTGACTCATTTAATCAACTGATCTCAGTCTTCAGAGGGTTGATTGGTCAAACTGTGTGCTCTTGGTTTGTTGGAACAAAAACCTGCAGCCACACCGGCCCTTTTGTGGAACAGATTGACACCTGTGCTTTACACAGACAATGTGTTTTGTGTTTTTGCCTATGCTATTTAATTGGAGTAGGCTGCAGTTGCTTAGAACACAAATGAATCAAACAAACTCAAATGAATACCACAAACATATGATCATGATCACAACATTTCTTAGTGTAAACGAAAAGCCGTTCCTTTAATACAAAGGTGAATGAATGTTTATTGGGTTTTCACAATGTAGTCTCAAGTAAACTGCTACTGGTTTTACAGTTAGTGTTTTCAGGGTTAAGTGCATTAAGAATTAAAGTAATAAAGGGATAAGCTTGATGTGGAATGTACCATTATTACACAATCATTGACTGATGAAAGAAAAAACGAAAATAAAAAAAAAATTGAATAATTTCGTTTATCACAAATACAAATGTCACTGCAAACTGTAGAAAATGTTTCACATTTGACTAACTTTTTTTTTGTGGTCGCAAACACTCAAGTACTGATCTGGGTTTTATTTTAGTGAGATTGCAATGCAACTAGTGTTAGTTAACATTTCTATGTGCTGTGGCCACTCAGATTTTAGCGCACTGCTCTCTGATGAATAAAAAAAGCGTAAGGTTTGTTGCTCTGCAAAATAACCAGACCAGATCTCAGTTTTTCAGATCTCGGCACCAGATACCGCAGACTTTCCAACAATGTCAACAAAAGGAAAGGTAATTATTTACATCTTGATGATGATGTGGACAAACATCTTGTATCATGGTGTTACAGAAACCTTCAAAGCCGCCGCCCTCTCCTGATAACATGAGGTACGAAATCACAAATCCTTTTCATCGACTGCAAAGACGACAGAATTACGATACACATAAATATTCAACTACACTCTCATGAACTATTATTCACATAATTCTCACTGTCACGGTCATGATTTGTGTACCAGAAGATTTTCCTACCGTTAACCTTACACACGGCGTCCTATAATGAAGTATTAAAACAATACACAAGTCACACAATGAGTTAACAATTGGGGGTCTGATATGACATCACAGTTTAGCAGCTTTAACTACCTGATTAAATAGCCCTAATGGTTATATTTGTGAGTGCTTCATAGAAAAAAAATCATATTGGAGGTGCTTAATCGCTTTGCTATAGTAAGTCGACCTTCATTAGCTTTTATATAATGCTTATCACTACTTGGTGCATTAATTTGAGGCAATGGTACCATTGCAACTCCTTCAGAGCCCTTCAAAATTAACTCAAGAATTTTGCAAAGCTCAAAGCTGCACTACATGCACCACCAAATAGCTGCTACAATACTCCATCATATGAAGAACAAAACATTATCTCACTGTCAGAAATCACTCTATGCAGATGACACCCCGTTGTCAGCCATAGTTTGGAAAACAATCACAGAAACAAATTGTGGTCTGGTTTTCATTAATCAAACAATAGTTGACTTCTTGTAAGACACCGTGATTCACAGTTCGTCGCTACCCTTCACTACATTCTCCCACTCACACAGCTTAAGGTACTGTTGATTCTAGTAAGGCTATGGTCTATGGACTTAGTAAGAATGCCCTCCGAATGTAGTGGTTCTCCGCCTCGTTCATACATCCCCATCTTCAATCCGAGCCAGCTGCCGCTCCAGCAACTCGATCCTCTGGCTCTGAGCGAGGACGACAGCACGCAGAGCCTTCATCTCTGCTAGCAACTCGTTCAACAGATCGTCCTGAAAGAAGCAAGGAGACAAGGAATAAGTCAGAAGGCAGCTTTAGGCATGAAAAACATTAGTATGGGCAACATGTCTCTTGCTGTCGACTCACCTCTCTCTTCGGCCTCTCAGCGTTTCCATCTGTCTCCTTCGTGGATACTCGTGGCTGTGGCACCTCTTCCTCTGTCTCCTTGGCAGCAGAGGTAGACGTAGATGTGGGAGCTGCTGCACTGCCTGCTGAGGACGATGCAGCCCCAGTCCCAGATTCCTGCGACATGAGCTGGGGTTTGCCTCGGAGGGTGTCTCTGTGCTTGGATGGAGGGGCTGTGTACCCACCGCTCAGAGACACCAACAAGGGTGGTGCATCCTGCCCAGAAATCCATTCATCAGCCAGGAGAGCCGGCTCCAAGCCAGCTGTGTCCGGGTAAAGGTCTCCCTGGAACAGATCTGACTGGGGAGGCAAGACGGAGGCAGAAACAGAGACAGTTTTTATTGTAGAATTATGGATAGATGAACTGGTTTTACGTTTTTAAAAATTGTACACTGCTTACCTTTCGTGGTACAGTCATAGAAATTGGTTCCACTTTCCTTTCATGGAGTTTGTAGAACCTACAGAAGACCAGGAAATTAGTAACCTCACTTACATATTCTACATTTTCTTTATGTCGACAAACCAGATGAAAAGACCAAAACCAGGTCTCTAAATACTTTATTACTCAATGATGCTCTCTGTGGCTTTCAGCCAAAAGTTTCTCTTGATAATATAAATAGAATCAAATATATCATTTCATTTCAAATAAAGGCTCAGTATCCCATAAGAAGGGTCTGCACTGTAGTTTTTAGCATTAGCCTACTTAAACAGGAGTTAAGAGTGTTTTTGTTGGGGACTACTTTCAGCTGCAAATTAATGCACATTTGGTGCCATAAAAAGTATTTACAGCAGCAGTGTGGCTAGTTTACGTTTTTAATAGTTTTTGGATGACAGTGGAGCTTTATATTTACCTGGCAATTTCACACTTGTTGACATCCACACCTCTTTTACTAAGGAATCCTGCACCTCTCTGAGGCTCCTTACTGCTGTACAAGCTGAGGAAGTGGACGTACGGAGATTCGTCTGTCACTTCAAAGTACCGGATGGTGCAGTCCCCCTGAGAGATAGAAGAGATAGAAGCAAATGAAGATGAAGAAGACCGAACCTCAAATGAAGAAGAAATTAAACCCATTTTCCCCAGTTGAGTGTGTAATCCGTGATCTCTACACAAACTTGAGGTCATACCTTTCCACACAGGTAGACCATGTTTGTGTCAGGGTCGTAATAAGGTATAAGAACCCCATTACTTGTATCCATCTCCTGTACTGCCATTGGCTCAGAGAGATCTTTCTGTAAAAGAAACAAAACAAAAAACAGTGATTTAATACTACTTGTAGTTGCTAGCATCAAATATTTACATTTGACCTACCACACTTCGGTATCAATAAAGTCTATCTTACCTTATCTTATCTTATCTTATCTTATCTTATCTTATCTTGTCTTATCTTATCTTGTCTTATCTTATCAGCGACATACTTTCATGTTTAATGCCAACATCTTTTTATTTCTGCAAATTGACGTACTTGGCAAATACTGCAGATAAATTATGGTTATGTAAGTCAGGTCTGTAAGGTTAGATGAGTAAAACACTTGGTAAACAGGGAGGCTCACAATTTTTAATTCTTAAAATAACAGTCAGGTGAGCTTTAAAACAGGTTTTGCTTGCTGCAGTAATTGCTCCTATTTATACTGGCCATTAATAAAAAGATCCCTTCTTAATGTTCCAGTGTAAGCGATGGGGGAATAATGTACAGCCTTCATTGCATGCAGAAATGTCTTTGTGTTACTGTCCCGCCACTTCATCTCAACACAGAAACGCTGTCCGGCGAAACACAAAGAGTCTTTGTGCTAAAATGACTGTAACTTTAGAAGTTGTCCACTTGATTTGACCAACACAGACTACTGAAGCCTCTTGTCAACTTAGATAAGCTAAGATAAACTCAAGAAAGTAAGGCTGTAGATTTTGTCCCTCATCACTTACATTAAAAGTGCATGGATCTCTTAATGGCCAGACTGAACAAGCAACCAGCCAGTTGCTTTAAAACAGACTTGAAATAAATTCTACACTGCCTCCTACATTGATGCTGAATGCCATTTGTGCACGGCAGACTTACCGTATCCCACAATGCCAGCTGTCTCTCACTCATACGGCTGAAGCCTGTGGTAAGAATCTTCCCATCTGAGAGGAACACAGCTCTCATTGGCCTGGTGCCATCGTGGACCTTCTCTTTCACCTACAAGAGCAATTACAGAGTGATGACTAATGTGGAAGCAACGTAACATCATGACGAGGAAAGACCCAGCAGAGGAACACCGCACTGTACTGCCAGGATGTATTCATGCATGATGTAGTGTTGTATTTTGTATGCAACTGCGCGCAAAGCAAAAAAAATGTGAAATAACCTTGAGGACGGTGCCCCTTCGTGGGTCGATGACACGCAGAGCCTTGTCCTTGCAGACGGTGCACACCGCACTGCCATCCTTGTTCCAGCTGACGCTGTAGATCAGGTCCGGGTGGGCATCAGTCAGCTGGTACACAAGCTCCCCTGTGCCCACGTTCCACACACAAATCACATTATCGCAGCCTGGAGAGAGGAAGACACAAGATCAAGCGCAGTGGTGTTAGTCCATCAGAGAGGAAACATTTGTATAGAATAATTTCATTTAAAAAAAACTTCACAAAAAGGATAAAATGCAAGAGACATGAGCACATAAATACATACACAATGACAACATGATGAGTTATGAGCTATTCAATCCTTTAAGTGCATAAATGCAGGAACATAAAAGAGATTGTGTCATGTGATCTGGGAGATATGCTGAGTTTATAAACAGAGCATGTCTAATGTGTACTGTGCGGAGGAAGGGCATTAAGAGCTTTGTGTACCAAGCGGAGAAATGCAATGCAAAATGTACATTAGCACAGCTCTGAGAACAACAGGAAGCCAGTGGAGGTGTCTGAGCATGGGAGCGACTGGGGTAGCAACCAGACTTGAAAAATGTGGTTGTGTTTCGTTGTGTGTCTACTCTTAGATCTGGTAAACGAATGCGGCTCGACATGTGACTGGTGTCAGCTTCATGCAAATACAGTTCAGAGGCTGAGAGCATCTGCAGGTGATTAACTTCAGGTCGGGCATAAATAAAGACAAACATTTTCTGACAAAGTTTGAGCCGCTTTTGGTTACTCAAAGAGATTTCTGTATGTGTGTCACTGCTTTAAAGGGAACAGAGCTCAGCTGGGAAAAGGCGATGTCACGTTCTTCTGAACACCAATCAGAACTGAGCAATTTGCTTATGTTGCTGGCGCTGTCAATCAAATCTGATCCAACCACAGCCATGCTGTTCTGATTAAGCAGATTGGCAGATTAAGTTTTTAGCGTTTCCCTTAGTCATTTAGATATAATGGTAAAAAGGAACACCTGAGATTTGAAGCCAAGTTTCTATATTATTATTATTTTCTCCTCTTTGTACGTCGCTTTCTTTGATTTCTTCATCTTTTACCACCTTAAACTTCCTCTTTGTTTGTTAGAAATGTGCAGTTATTAATTGAAAAGAGAAACTTTGGTATTTTTTAAACTGAACTCTACATTCCCATGTTTTTGTGACTTTTGGGAGAACAGCTTTTCAAAATGGACCAACAAGAGTGCTGCAGTTAGCAGGCACCTAACAGCCTGCAAGGTGTAAGCCTTCAGCAGTTAAAGTATGTCCACGAAAAAAAAAAAAAAAAACAGTTTCTGCCGCTGACAGGCTCAGATTTGTGTGACAACATTCAGGAAATGATCAATAAAGATAACTAATTTTAGTTTCACCGGAAACAGCTGTTAAGTTGCTCTTTTAAAAGTCACCAGACTCCATTGTAAAAAATAATAATTCTGTAGCTGGATGTAAGGGACGTAATGCACTTACAAGTTATAAACAGAGCTCGTAGTAACAGATGAAAGGAGCTCCCACTACTTTCTCTGCTTATTGACAGACTGTTTCAGACACACATACTATCTAAGAAACTATGTTTCAGGTTAATCAGGTTCTGCCTTAAAGTTGCATTGCATGCTATGAATTGCTGAGGGGGGAAATCCAATTCCTTCCTTGTATAATGCAGTAGTATTTGAACTGGCTGTCACTGAACACCAGCAGAGTAAGATAAGAGCTGTTCTGCAACTCTCACTATTTACAAACGGGTTGGGTATATGTCCATTTTCTCTGGATAATGTGAAATGTTTAGCACAAGCTTGTGGAAATGCTGTCATGTGACTTTTATATCTGACATGTTAGCCTCATTTGGCATGGCGTCTGCCAGCACACACCCTTATTTGTGTCTTCATGTAAATCCATGTAAAACAACACTGGTCTTGTTGCCTTGGTGGTACAGTTTAATTCATGTGCCATGCTCTCTAAAGTACACAGTGAAGAGATCTGTCATGTTTCCGCAAACAATGATGTGATTTATGAAGTTACCCGCAGTCAACAGGATATTAAAGGCAGTTGGGTGCCAAGCCAGGATCCCCACTCTTTTACTGTGTCCCTCCAGGGTCACAATGGCTTCAGTCATTGGACTTGTCAGGCCGTCGTCCGGGATCTGCCACACCTTCAATTAAGACACAGCAGACATTTGTTTGTGAAGGCTTTTACAATGATGTATTTAGATGCATGTGAGCCATTAGTGTTTCATACGACGCACTGATATATACATTTCCGTGCCGTACATTTAGCCAACAGTGTTTGGTTGTAGTCTTTTCATCGCCAAAAGCACCTTAAAGGGATATTTCAGCATTCTCGGGAAAGCACTCTCATGTCTGTCTGTTCAATATAAAGCCACAGCCAGGTGATGGTTAGCTTAGCTTAGCTTAGCCTAGCATAAAGACTGGAAGCAGGGCGAAACAGCTAGCATGACCGTTCAAACACATGACCTGTTGTAATAACACATTTGTTTTCAGCAGTGTCAAGTTGCAATACTCCTACAAAATAAACACAACACGCTGTATATATTAATGAGCTTTAAAAAGGGGCTAGTAAGTCAAAAATTGTTACAATAGTAGTCGGGGCTAGGTGTTTCACCCTGCTTCCAGTGTTTGTTCGCTTCATAGCTGTAGTTTCGTATTTCCAGCACAGACATGGGGGTGGTATTGATTCTCTCATATAACGCTTGGCAAGAAAGCGAATGAGTGCATTGCCAAAAATGTCAAACTATTTCTTTCAGGCCCTCACTCACAGCAGTCAGCATTTGCGAACACCACCCTACATGGCTGCAGATTGTGACTGGCAGAGAGGGAAAACAGGAAATGAATAATGACCCCATTGGCTTTCCATACTGAGTTATTGTAGCTTTGAGCAGCATTTGCATTGCGAGTCACTAGCAGCTCTCTAAGAGCAACAATAATAGATCACTTCCTTTAAATGCAGAACAAAGATTGCATCTGTCAGGGATCTAGGTTACAGAACTGTGGTCAGGTTGACCTTCATCACACAGATGGATCTGATAGAAAGCCACCAAACCACAAGCGCGATAAGCTTTTAACTCACCTTTACTGTGCAGTCCTCTGAGGCACTTGCAATGATGTTGTCATCATGAGGAGACCACTGGATGTCCAGCACCGGGGCCGCGTGGCCGCACACGGTGGGACAGGACTGATCGATTCTGCCGCTCTGTGGGCGAAAAGTTCAAATCATGACACCATGACAGCTGGCTAGAGGAACTTTAAATCATTACAGGAGTATAACTGCGTGTAAAAGTGCTGCATGTGCGTTAGAGAGGCATGTAGCAAGAGTTGCTGACATACTGCTTTTAGTAGAGGAGTGGAAGATAGAAAACAAGATAAAGGCTTTCAGAAATATTGATCCACTGTTTATTCGATGCTGAATGTAATGTAGCGGTGGTCGAACCTTGCTGATGGGAACAACGAGGAAGGCCCCTCCTCCGCCGGCTTCGATGATAACGGCGATGAATTTGGGGTTGACCGCACAGAGGGGGCTGTCCCACGTCACGCGGGACACTCTGACATCGTCGATGCAGTGCTTGGCTTTCCATGCCTGGGCGAAGACGTGCCGGAACTTACTCTGCCTGACCACACCTCGTCTGAAAGACATGTCTGTTGGGGGAAGAAGAAAAGACAAAAAAAAAAACAACAACAACAAACAAACATGAAAAGACTCGTCAGGAAACAGTTGAGAGAATACAAGTTAATTATTAAGCAAACATTTTCCATCCATCCATTTCCTGCAACCGTTTATCCTTATCAAAGCCACTGGGGGCTGAAGTCCTAGCTGGCACTGGGCAAACAGCTGGGTACACTCTGGACAAGTCACCATGAAAAAAAACCACTAGTTTAATATGTATGTTGGGACTAGATCATCTTTAAACTGCAGTTTTTCATCTTAGCTTCTTGGAAATTGAACATTTTTGTGGATAAAATAATAATTAGTTGCAGCCCTTGACTGACCTACTTATGCCAAACTCAAACATATGAGCTGCAGATGACTTCATAATACATTTGTTTGATATGTTTAACATATTAAGGCCATATTACATGCATTGTTGTGTGTTTTATTCAATGTGCAGCTTTAATTATATATTCATTTTATCTATTTTTTGATGCACGAAGACAAAGAAGTTTGCCAGTTACTCAAAATGCCTCAAACTTTTGTCTTTTTCTTTCTTGTGCTATTTAATGTGTATTTTATTTTACAATTTACACACACATATGTGCTGTTTTAAAGTATATAAAAGTACTACTATTATCACAACTTTCTATAAGTTTTATATTTGTGCATTGTCGATTTTGTTCTGGCTTTCTGCATCTGCATCTAATTAAAAATAATTTTACATTCACTCATTTTACAGTTTATTCTGGGAAACCTCCCCTTTCCTCCACCCTACATCCGTGGATTGTCAGCGAGAGAAGAGGAGTTGTCAAACCAGCAGGCGAATTCTTTCATAGTGGGAGTCTGTCCTGAAAAGTACAGTCAGGCTTCAGTGGACAAAAGGGCATGATCCGCCTGAAACCAAAACACGCTGTGGCTGTGAGGGGGGAAGGGGGTTGGGCAGTCAGTCAGAGCTGCTGAGGCAGAAGCAGGGGAGCCAGTAACTCTATATGCCATCTACCTAATGCTTCACAGTTGTCAAAGCAAATTGTATTTTAACAGGTATGCAGGCTGCATTTCCCAACTCAGTACCTCATGAGGATAAAACTGACCCACATTCCATAAGAGAGCCTCAAACTGTAACACATCCATCGGTATTTACTGAATTGTGTCCTCCTATATAATAAAAGGTGCCTGCAATGTTGCTATACAATTGCATTTACATGAGGCTTTCTATTGTCTGCACACACTACGGGGAACGCAAAGAGCAACTACAGGCATGAGCAACAAAGGACGTGTATTAATGCGTCCATCCCACAATGAGACAATTCAAGGAAACGGAAAAAGCTATTATTTTCCGAGTACAATGAGCATACCTGGTTTACAGAGACCTCTCCTAATTGGAAAATGGATCACCAAAGACTCGGGCGTGACAGGGGGAGGCCAATAAAATAATCCGCCGCCAGTCAACAGTAACTTAATCCTCTCCTGTGTCCGGGCAGGCGTTCACGTCAATTGCGTAGACCTATAAGAAAATGCGTCCATTAGAATTAAACACACGTTCGGATTATTCCCAGATCTTTTTGTCAGTAATTACGCATGTCTGATGCAGTAAAAGCCTAACCCGATAGAGCATGTCCCGTGCTGATATATGTGTATGTATATATCTACATTAAATGGTGCTTCGCGGCGACGCTGGCTGGAGCCCGGCTGATGGTGGTGGTGGTGGTGATGGTGTCGGAAGAGATGCAGACGTGTTTTCGGCCCGTCTCCTTTTACAAACGACTGATTTGGAGCGATGGATTGAGCAGAATCCCAGACACTTCCGCTCATAGCAGGATATGTCAAAGACGCGCAGGAGTCAAGAGGGATATCGTCCGTTTGCATCCAGAGTCACGAGTTCGAGACCGGATGTGTACGACTGCCTTAAACCGGCTGATGAAATAATAGCCAGTTTGGTGCATTATATTAATTAAAGTACAAGTATCATAATAGTTAGTGTCGGGTTTCACCATGCCGCGCATGCGCGAAACAGAGGTCTCTCAACGTGAAAACCAGTTAACAAAGAGGCTTGAGCGGAAATATATGTTTGACTCAAGCTGTAAATAACACTCATGGATAAATAAGAGTGTGAAATAACTATTAAACACGCTGGATATATACTTCTGCCTGAAACAAAGACTTAACTTACACGACGTTTTTACGCCATCGTTGAAGTTATGGAGTAAGTTATGGCGAATACGGGTTCGCCGCCCACACTGGACATGTTTCAGTGGCCGTTGAAAATCATTTTAATCCACATATTCTTTATATTTTCATTAATCCCAGACACCTATTTTACGCTGGTAGTTGTTCTCGTAATTTAAACTAGTAGACGTTACACTGCTGGATGTGTTGAACATGTTTATAAAATGTATGTATGTAATACATGTTTGTAAAATGGTCCTTCGGCGCCACCCTCTGTCTAATATCGTATATTGCGTGTTTTTGGCTTTCGCTCAATAAAAGTGTATTTTACCGGCTGTTGTTCTTCGAGGGGACATAATGGAGACGGATAAAATCGTATTCTATAAATCATAAACAATCTATCCCAATATATGTTAATGTACCTTTATATACCATGATGTGCCGGTAGTGCAACAGGTGGCTCCGTGGCGCAATGGATAGCGCATTGGACTTCTAGGTCACTAGACGAAGTGATTCAAAGGTTGTGGGTTCGAGTCCCACCGGAGTCGCACTTTTGTTCCTACTATGTTCCCTCTCTAATGGACACTTAATATTAAACGTGCTAATTTTAAACGCAAAATAATAACATTTTGCGCAAGCATTTGTTTCGTTAGGTATCCAAACAACATCAATAAAACCACGTAGTATCATCAGCGTTAGCTGTTATCTGTAGAGAATTCGTAGTACACTGTAATTAAAAAAATAAAGTAATTAAACTTGATGTCAACAACCTATTTAGCATTGTGCTAACGTCAGCTAAGGCTAGCTAGTTAGTAGTACACGTTTAACGAACGTTGTCAAGGTGACAGGTCCACAATCAAGTGAGTTTCCGGTTATATTCTTCAAAATAAAACATTATCGTGACCAAAATAAGAGTATGCACTAAAGTAAGAGTAGCATTAACCAATGTACTGATCATATCATATTTAAAAACGTGTTAATGTGGCCGAATATATATTTAAATTTCATCTAAATGAGTGATGTGACTTTCATTCATCTGTTTACAGTAATTGTAAACAGTCCTTTATCCCCATTTGTAGTTCTTTCATATTTTTATAAAACATATTTATCTCTACGGTCACTTTATATTTTTCATATAGTTTTCTATTTGTATAAAACATTTTTACTTCTACAGCCACTTTCTTCTTTTTATATAGTTTTTGTGTGGATGTTTAGCACGGGTTAACTTCTTAACACAGTTATATATTTATCTTCTATGCAAATATTTAATTCCCTTGCACATTTTTTAACTTTTTGAGGTTAGCTCCTCTGCACAATTTTTATTCCTCTGTACATATTTAAATTTAGATCTATCTATCTATCTATCTATCTATCTATCTATCTATCTATCTATCTATCTATCTATCTATCTATCTATCTATCTATCTATCTATCTATCTATCTAAACAATATGAATAGATTATTATGTGGTTGATACTGGAATAAAAAAAAAAATGCAGGTACTGGCCGAGATCCGTCAGCTTGACACACCGAGCAGGGAAACCACTGTAGCCAGCTCTCTCTGTTTCTAGACGAGTCCAAATAGCGTCGCACCGGGTGTAACCAACGAGCTAACGTTAGGCTAGTTAGATGTAGCCAGCTAGCTTTTAGATTCCTGACGGCGTACGCAGCTGGAGAATAAACACCGTAGACACGATCATTGAGAGACACTGCTGAACGTCGTTGGCGTCACTTTATTGTGCAGTCAATCTGCTGTCGTCGTCGACGTCTTTGGTTTAGTGGTTTTCATCACTGGCTGTCCCGTGTCGGTCAGCTAGCTAGCTAGTTAGCCCTCCTCAGCTAGCTGGGTACAGTAGCGTATGGGTGTCAAAGTTAGCCGTGACTTCTTCCCCGGGTGTCTTGTTGCCTGAGCTCACATTTCGGACACGTCAAGGTAAACATGCAGCCAGTCGACGAGTTTGAGAGCTAGACAGTGAGCTAACGATGGGTTGGCGGTGAATCTTGCATGCATACGTGTCGTTAAAATGCACATGTCAGCTGGTAAACCTCGACCAAAATAATGACAATTGGTGTTTTCTTTACTTTTTCAGCTCCGGTTCTGTCAATGAACTGTTATTACCGTGACTCCCATTAGCCTGAAAGGAGCTATCGTTGGTTAGCGTATGGTCAGGTGTCAAGCTCGTCAATATATTATGAGCTTTTTAATTCATTATTTTACATTATTATCTGGAGATTTAGCAATTATTGCGCTAGATCTCCATATAAAGATAATTTGAAACAGTTTTTTTGTTTAATTTATTAACATGTAGTTTTTATGTATTATATAAAAAACTAATAATCAGTCTTTTTATCTCAAGTCTTTATGCACATCTAATTCTGGCGTAGTTTTGTAGGTAAATTGTGTCAGCAGTGACTCTGTATTGATTCTATAGTTAATCTTTGACCTGACACACCACACTGAAAGATCAATATCAAGCACCAGTAACGCATCATGTAACTGTCCCGGTAAATTAATCGATTTCATAGATTAATATTTAAGTAGGGCAGTATCTCAAAAATACTAACAGTTAAGCTGCTGATTATTTCAGGTTTGACACGTGAAGTGAGTCTAAAATCTAAAAATATTCAGTTTGATGTGACAGAAAAGAAAGAGAAACAGTCACGTATGCACAT
Organism: Protonibea diacanthus; assembly: GCA_028641955.1. Classification (NCBI taxonomy): domain Eukaryota; kingdom Metazoa; phylum Chordata; class Actinopteri; family Sciaenidae; genus Protonibea; species Protonibea diacanthus. The sequence continues at coordinate 8,202,131 of CM053998.1, forward strand.
TTGAGAAGCTTGAAGCTGTGTGTTTGTGTTTTTTTTTCTGCCCTAGGAAACAATAAATCACTTATCAGAAGAATTGCTCATTAATATGGTGTCACTCTGCTTATTGATTAGTAATTTCAGCTGTGTTTGAAAGCTAAAGCCTTGTCGTGCAGATATTAATATTCCTAGCTTTTGTCGTCTTCTTTCAGGTTCCTCAAATCTGTCTCTTGGTTTTGGGGGCTGTGATGTCGGAGCCCAAGACCCCCACTCCCACTCCTGCTGGCGACACATATAAAGGATGGGTGTTCAAGTGGACAAATTATATCAAGGGTTATCAGCGGAGGTGGTTTGTCCTGAGCAATGGGCTGTTGTCATATTACAGGTACGCTTTCCCCGGAAGATCAAATTAAGGAAGGATATATCCTTGACTGTGTCACCAGAGAAGTCCTAGACAGTTTGATCTTTTGTAACTACTGTTTAATTACACCTAGCTGTAAATTAAGCAGGGGACACCTAACCTCTGTTGTAGTGTCGTTTTCTCTGTTAAGTTGCATTTTTGTGTTAAATCAAACACCTCTGATCATCAGGACCCAGGCAGAGATGGGCCACACATGTAGAGGCACAATCAACTTGGCCACAGCAACTATCACCGTAGACGACGCCTGCAACTTTGTCATCTCCAATGGAGGGGCTCAGACGTACCACCTGAAGGCGAGCTGTGAGGTGGAACGCCAGCGCTGGATCACTGCACTGGAACTGGCCAAAGCCAAGGCGGCCCGCATGCAGGCTGAGTCAGGTGAGACATACAAACACACACAGCAGAGGAAAGAATCTTCAGAGTTCTTGTTCTGTGAACTTTCTAAATTAAGCTTCTCTTAAATCTTCTTAATCATAGAGAGGCAATGTGAATGGCAGATGTGGTTTCCTGAAACTCTTTTTAAGCTTGTTCCTTTGATTGTTGACAGATGACTCAGGGGATGACTTCTCTCCGTCGTCCCCGCCGGTGGCTCCTGGCCAAGGTGGAGGATCACAGAACTCAGAAGTCCAGTCTGCTCTCAGAACACTAGGCAGCAAAGTGGAAGATCTCAGCACATGCAACGACCTGATCTCAAAGCACGGCTCTGCCCTCCAGAGGTCAGCCTTTAACAATCTACTGCTCTACTTTGTTTTTTTGTTGCTTCACTCTTTAATCTTCAGATCTTTTCTTTGAAGTTTGAAATGAATAATGCAAAACACAAACACAGGTTTAAGTTGTAGTGTTGAACCCTTTACTGGCGCTTTATTCATTTTAATATTAATTTCAGGTCATTATCAGAACTGGACAGTTTGCGTCTGACCGGAGAGGCTGGGGATAAGATTCGTCAGGTGACAGAGAGGGCCACGCTGTTCCGCATCACCTCTAATGCCATGATTAATGTAAGTGTCTCTGCTCTGAGTGTGTTCACGCCTGCCTTGTCATTGATGTATATAATGTGTCAATAACAATGTCTTCCTCTGTACTCTGCGCTGGCTGTTCAAAATTGCTCATAATATCTGGATCTCGTGTTTCAATGTTTGACATTTTGTCACTCAGGCGTGCCAAGACTTCCTCGCATTGGCTCAGGCTCACAGCAAGCGGTGGCAGAAGGCCCTTCAAGCAGAACGGGACCAGCGGGTGAGGCTGGAGGAGACTTTAGAGCAACTTGCCAAGCAGCACAACCACCTGGAGCGAGCGTTCAGAGGGGCCGCACAGGCCAACGCTACTGCAGACAATAAAAGTAAGATGTGACCACAACACTTCCCAACACTTAGAGTTCAGATATGATTTATTTTCTAACTCATTCCTCTTTCCACTTCCCTTCCTCTCTTGGAAAATCTGCACTTTTTACTTCAGTTTATTGATCTTGAACAAAAGGAGATGATTCATGACCTCCACAGTAGTTTGCTTGAATCGTTAACAGCTGCAGGTTTTAGTTGTAAACACCCAGAAAGGTCAATATCTGACAAAAACTCATCAGTAAAAAAAGACGATGAATCCAAAGAGGAATGTTTCCTTATTCTTTTTGGTTGATTTCTTTCACCGCAGAAGGAAAGTTAGAACAAAACGTCTCAAAAGAAATGTGACTTTATGCCGCAGAAATAAGCAAACATAACAAAGATGATCTATCCTTTGTCAGGATTTTTTTTTTTTTTTTTTTGCTGTTCTTTGTCACTCAAGAACTTTTTTTGTTCAGGTGCTGCCGGGCCAGGAAAAGGTGAGGCCAGTGATGAGGACGACGACAATGAGTTCTTTGATGCCATGGAGGAAGCTCCAGAATTTATCACTGTTCCCGCTGACCCCCAGTTCCACAAGTCAGTGTGCTTTCATTCACACCACACACAAAAAAACAAATAATTCGTCTGAGCCCTTTGTTTATTTATTTAATCTAGTTCCATGAATGGCACAGACACATGACGTAAAAGCGCGACAGTTTTAGTCGTCTCAGTTTCAGTCGTCTTGTTTTTCTTTTTTCACTAATTCTTATTTATCGAACCCGCCTAGACTCTATTTCCTTGTTCCTTACGCTGGCTGTTTGACATTTACAGAACGTCTTTGTTGTTTTAATCTCTTACAGAAGGTCAAGCAGTAACATCAGCGGTTTCAACAGTGAAATGTGTCCTGATGATCAGTCGGTAGGTCTCGTTCTGGCCTCTGAGATGACTCTTAAAAGGACTGGTTCACTGTTTTTGCATGCCATAAAATGTTATTGTCATAAATCAGATCAGAAACATGACTCGGCGAATCTGTAAATAACAGACTGAAGTTCACTGACAGAATTTTCTGCCTTTTTAGCTAAACGAGGAGCCTCTAGCGATGAACCAGGAGTCTCCCTCTCAGGAGTTAGTGCCCTTGAAGAAGAGACGGACACGCATACCCGACAAACCCAACTACTCCCTCAACCTGTGGAGTATCATGAAGAACTGCATTGGCAAAGAGCTGTCCAAGATCCCGATGCCTGTGAGTATCAGCCGCAGAGTTCAACACCCAGTTTGACTCACAGGAAGTCTGTGACTAATGTCCGCACCCTAATGTGCATTTGGAGACGTTTCTGGTGAAGCGCCGTGTCTGCCCGCTGAGGCAGGTTAATCAGCACGGGGGTGACAAGTGAACTTGTTTTCCATGGATCTGACATCCTGCATCTCTGATCTCTGTATGCACGCTCACCACAACTCTGCCCTAGACACCATAAGAGTAGTTAAAGTTATCATGATCAGATATAAAAAATAATATTAAACAGAACATGCACCAAGCACACGCAGCCTTTTGTACAAGCTGTGTAAATCTGCCTCTGGCAGTTTGCACCCACAGCCCTGCAGCTGCTCATCTGTCATTGTGCAGTTCCAAGACGCCAAGTGCATCATATCACCATCGTGCCAGATCACTATCACCTCTGACATCGGTATGCTTCAGTGATGATTGTCATCAGGTCTGCAATACTGGCTCGACAACATTCTGTGTTATCTTGCGGTTATTATAACACTGCCAGCGCATACCAGTTATTGTGGTGTGTATTTATTTACAGAACCTTGGAGATGGTACTCAGTGATTTTATTTTTGGCATGGGCGTGAAGACAAATAATACAGATGAGTTGTTCAGCGTAAATTTGAAGCATGATGCTGAATAGAAACTAAAAGTTATTGTCATTTATTATGTAATTCTATACAAATCATGATGCTTTGCCTTTGCTATGTTACAGACGAATACAGATTATTGCAGATATGTTGGTATTGGTTTACTGTCTGTGTTTGTTGTCATCCATGACATGTTTTAACACTCCGCAGGTGAACTTCAACGAGCCCATCTCCATGCTGCAGCGGTTGTCCGAGGACCTGGAGTACCACGAGCTGCTGGACAAGGCCTCCAAGTGCCAGAGCTCGCTCGAGCAAATGTGCTACGTGGCCGCATTCTCCGTGTCCTCCTACTCGACCACCGTCCACCGCACGGGCAAGCCCTTCAACCCACTGCTGGGAGAGACGTACGAGCTGGACCGCCGGAGAGAGAGCGGCTACCGCTCGCTCTGTGAGCAGGTGAGAGTGGGGGTGGGAAAAAGAAGAGAGAGGGCTTCCAACAAGGAAGTGGAACTGGACACAGAATGACTGTCAGGAAGGGTGATTCGAGAAATCCTATTGACTCAGCATGTTGAGAGTATTTTACTTCCTCTTTTTTTTGACGGTCATGTTACACAAAACTAGAGTTCATGAGTCAAAGCAGGAACAGAAGGTCAGTTTTGTTAGAATAAAAGGGTCAGAGGAGTGTTGGTGGGTAAACATAGGTGATTATATTCCCTCATGTGGCAACATTTTGAACACTTACTGCCGTGTTTCATAGGGGCTGAAGTAGATGCACAATGTGCAGGGGGAAAAAGAGGAGGATGGGATTGTGTGGAGACAATTTTAGGACGCCGAGTGGAGGCTTAATGCTGGGAAATTAGAATGGCGGAAAGGTTTCTATTCCCGGAGAACAGGAAAATATATCCGATCTGATACATAATCCAATAAATTGCAGCAAATCCAGAGATTGTCACGAGGAATGTAATTGGATTTGAGATGTGTAGTGGGGATTTTCAAGCACTTCAGCGTAACAACAGGGCATTTTTTTTTTTGCATCCGTGACAGTCAGTGTATCTGTTTACTTAAAATAAGTATACAGTTATTTGCAGTAGTTTATTACAGTTAATAACTATTATTATACAAAGCAGTATCAATTAAGGACTATTACAATACGCCCTCAACTATGTTTTTATTCTAAATTAAATTATATGCTTTACCTCTCTCAGGTGAGTCACCATCCACCTGCAGCAGCGCATCATGTGATTTCTGATCGTGGCTGGACTCTGAGGCAGGAAATCACGGTTGCCAGCAAGTTTAGAGGAAAATACCTCTCCATTATGCCTTTAGGTAAGCCTGCGTGTCTCTTGACAGGTGATGACGCTGGTCAAGGGCGTGAGTCAAACATTTCTCAACGCCGTGAATCAACAAATGTTAGCGTTCACGCCCTGTCACACCTTGATTTGATTGATTTGTTTTTGGGTTTTTTTTTGTCCCCCCCTCCTTGTGTTCCTCCTTCATTGCAGGCACAATTCACGCAATCTTTGAGAAGGGAAACAATCACTACACATGGAAGAAGGTCACCACCACGGTGCACAACATCATTGTGGGAAAACTGTGGATCGATCAGGTGAGACCGACGGAGTTAAAGCAAGACGACGCATTTGAACAAAGCTTTGAATAAACAGACTTTTGCCACTATTAGAGCTGATAGCGCAACAAAGGTTCCCAGCTGGAGGCTGCAATCGCATGCTTTTTGTCTCGACTAACAAATGGGGCACAAGCTGTGGCTAAAGAGTTTAAGTACAGGTGTGTGGTACGGATGAAATCTTGAATCGAGCGTGTGGAAAATAGCAATTTATATATTGCAAACTTTATTGAAATTGCCCGGAAAGATTATTTACAGATGAAATGACCAGTTTTTGAGCTAAACCGATGTAATAAACACCTGACGTATCAAGTTGTTCTGTCCTGCATCAGGCTTATACAACCAGAGATATTAAAGGCAGAGCTGCCACGGCAGAAACAAAACATTTCTGTAACGTTCTGTCCTATACATTCATTCGAGTTAATCCAGCAGTGGAAAACAATACAACAACAACAACAAACATGCATTGAGAGGGATTTCTCTCTTTGCCTAATTACGTGAACGTCTTCATTTTAGTTGTCAGGAACATCCATGTCTAAATTTAAGTTTGTTTCTTTTGATTTCCTCTAAACAATCTTTTTGTTTCTGTCTGCCAGTCGGGTGAGATAGACGTAGTGAACCACACCACTGGAGACCGCTGCCACTTGAAGTTTGCTCCTTACAGCTACTTCTCCAGAGATGTGGCCAGGAAGGTGAGAAAACATCATCACATGAAACTTTTCACATCACATCCTGTGTGGCCAATACGTGTGTGTGTGTCTTTTTGTGTTTTTATTTGTCTTTTCATGTTCTTAAACTGCATTTCTCTCCTCCCGTGGCCAGTCTCTCCTGAGTCTTACTCCTCTTCTAACGCCCTCCCTCCCTTCAGGTGACCGGTGTGGTGATGGACAAGGATGGCAAGGCCCACTACGTGCTGTCGGGCACGTGGGACGAGAAGATGGAGTTTTCCCGGGTGATGCAGAGCAGCCGAGGGGGAGAGAACGGCACAGAGGGCAAACAGAAGACTGTCTATCAAACCCTCAAAGCCAGAGAGGTGTGGAGGAGAAACCCGCTCCCGTAAGTAGCATTACTGCACGGCACGTACACGGTATATAAATAAGAGCCAGCTGAGTCAGTCCTCGGGAGCGGCGCCATCTCACTTTACACCGTTTATGTTGGCAAAGCGTCCATCAGCACACAATACGGTGTTTAAATAATGAATGAGCGCTGAAGACAGCAGTGAACCAGCAGAATGTGACTGACTGTACAAAATACATTTATTTATCTTTGCCTTTGAACATCACAGGATCACACAACACATTCTCATTTAAGATTTTATTTACCTCTGTTGCCTCTGTTGCCATGCCTTACGTGGCATGTGTACTTAAGTAATGACGAAGGCTTTTGTGTACATTTTAATTAGTTAATTAGTTTTGTGTTGCTCCTAAGAATAAAATGTACCCCTGCTTCTTATAATAATAAACTTAATTAGCAAATTAAGAATTGAATATCTGCTGTTCCTAACATAGCACACTACGCTTACTGCAGGGCTATTGAGGTCACACATTTGAGCCCGTGGACTACATAAAGTGAAGTTTAGATGATGTTATGGGGTAAATATATTTAATGTTTAACTTGCAAAGAGCACATGAAAATGTGTTCATACAGTAGATAGTTAGCTGATAATTTAGATGCTAAATAAGCTATAGCTAGCATCACTTCAATGACCATTTATAATCTTATCATGATGCTGGCTTACCCCCAATTAGTAAATTACTCAAATTCCAATTATGGAAATTATTTCCATAATTCCCATGAGAAGTTTCTGATTTGGAATGTTTCCAAAATTCCCCAACTTACCTTCCCATGGAAGCTAAAGCTGTGATACGCCACTCCATTTTTCGGAGGCGCAAACTGAAAACAAACGGAGCAGTGTGTCACATGTTGCTGCTGTCCTTTGTCTTCGCTCCGTCACAGCGAGGGAGCAGAAACCATGTACTACTTCACCGCCTTGGCGCTGTCCCTAAACGAGCTCGAGGACGGCGTTGCGCCAACCGACAGCCGACGCCGGCCTGACCAGCGCCTGATGGAGGACGGCCGTTGGGAAGAGGCCAACGCCGAGAAGCAGCGGCTGGAGGAGAAGCAGCGTAGCGCCCGGCGGGAGAGAGAGCGAGAAGCTGCCAGCCAACGCACCTCAAGCCAATCAGAAGAAGGTAAGAGTCCAGCGTGTGCTGATGCTTTACTTCTTCTGTATTCCTTTCTGTCTTTCATTGGGCAAATCCTGGAATCAAGGGGTAAAAAAAAATCTCTGTGATCCCCCTTTTCTCTTCCAAGCTGTCGATGAGGACTCTCTTACTGATCCCTCCTTAAAAAGCAAGTACTCCTCTTTTTTGCTGCTTTAGTTTCGGTTTCAATCGTCTACTTGGATTGATTTATTCCACCTTTTTTTTTTTTTATTTTTTTTTTTGGTAACACACTTCTTCTCTCTATCAGGTGCACCTCACGAGAACTACCAGGCACTTTGGTTCGAGCGCTGCGAGGACCGGATCACAGGTGAGCAGGTCCATATCTATAAGGGAGGCTACTGGGAGGCTAAAGAACGCGGGAGCTGGGATGGCTGTCCGGACATATTTTGACCTCCACATTGACTGCAAAGCCCCCCGTAGAGACTAATCCATCAAAGCCGCCTGGTGGACAGCTACCGCAAAGGCCCCCCCACCCCCCCACCCCACCTCCACCCCACCTCCACCCCACCCAACTTGGAAGACTGCCTCCCTCCAGTGGCTCTCTGTTCTAAGAGATCTCCAGGACGGTCACTGCTGTCTGATCCAGAGGGGGAGCAGGGTTTTTCCTCTGGCCTCCTTCATCCCATTTTGGTGCGTGTCTCCTTGAGTCCTGTCGTTGCTGTCACACATCTGACTGGAATAAAAACGTCTGTGCTGCTTTGACTCGGGGTCAGGCTGAGCATAAGGTGGGAAGAAATGTAATGGGCAGTGCTTCCAAATCTACAGTAGATCCTTTTTTTTTTTTTTTTTAGTCTCTCTGCTCGCGTCTGTTCGGTCTCTCAGATCAGGAGCAGAAGAGGTTTCGTGCTGATAACACCCTGTGCGATAGTGTACCTATTGTCATCCACAGCATTGTGTGCTTTGGTAATAACTCTAAAAAAAAAAAAGGGGGTAAGACCTGGTTAATATATACATTTCTATATAAATATGATTAAAAATAATTTCATTAAAACGTCGACTGGTGGCCTTCAAGATGTTAGCGAATATTTCTTGTTTCTCTCTGATTTAGTGTCTTAATGTAATGAAGTGAAGGTTCTAGTGTGCTTGTGTGTATGACTGCATATCTGCTCTTCCATCACTTTACAACGCTGCCTCTGTGCAGTATACTGTGCTCAATACTAAAAAAAAAAAAAAAATTAAATGATTGTCCAAAATACTGGTTGAACCTCCAAACTGTCATGTTTTATAGTTTTGTTTTTTCCCCCCCTTTCCAAAGGAAATTACCACGATCAAAGTTTTGTTTTAGAAATGAGCAACCTGCTCTCGTTTGTATTTACATGACACCTGAGTGGATACGACACTGACACATGTAGCTGGTTTCTCCTTAAAAAGATGAGAGCCTGAGGAAGTCTCACGTTTTATTCAGCAACAATTATGACCCGTTTTCACAGGATTGTAACGATGTATAGACATTTTGCGGATAAGTTATGTGGCAGTAAAAGCGGTAAAAAGTGTTGGACACTTTTTGTGTGGCGAGGAAAACGCAGACAAACGTAAAGAATAAACCGATTCAAAGTCAATTCAGCGATGAAAATGAAACGTCGCGCCCTCGTGCATCTGCTCAAGAGTTCATACATATGCAAATATATTTTGACACCAAAAACGTGATATGTGTGTGCGTGTGTATGTGTGTGAATTTCATAATTTTGTTTGTAAGTGTACTTAAAAATGAAGAATAAAGAAACAAAGAAGCATTGCAAATAACTATGATTTTATAAATGTATAGAAATTCATATTATAGTATTGATAATTGTAAGGTAGTTTTTTTTTTTTCTTGTAATTTTGGTTCCTCTCATATTATTGGAAGAGGACTTTCTTCATTTTCAGAAAAAAAAAGGGAGTTTCCATGCTTAACTGAGGAGACGTGACATTGTTCAGTATTTTGTATTAACAAAGAAAAAAAAAAGAACCTAATAAACAAATGCTGTGATGTCAAACAAGTAGCTTTTTATCCAGTTCTTTCATTTGCGCCAACATTTCCATGAGTTATTAATTAGGTAACATGGTTAACGATTTGCCAAATCAACTCTGTCCACGTGTTCAATAGGAGCTTTGGGTGGGATGACATGCTGTCAATAAAATAATAAAAAATTAAAAACAAACTCTCGTTAGTTTGTGTGTTTCCACTTGAGGTTCATGTGTATTTGTTATGATTACATCACTAGCAACTCAAACACTTTTCTAACAGCAGAACATCAGTGAAGTGCAACGAGCTCCTAGCAGCCAGCTAATAAGTCCAGCCAAGTTCTTGCCAGTGACTTTAAAAAAGTCAGTCCCAGATTTATACTCTTGTTTTGCAGCCTCTGGCTCATTCACTCTCTCCTCAGCGTCCTCTGTCAACATCCCCTTCAGTCTTTTCTCCTCTGGTTGCATTGCCCACTTGCCCAGCTCCGGTTATGGCATGACACCAGCAACATCCCTCTTAGCATTCCCCCTGAAAACCTCTTCTTCTTCCCAGAGGTACAAAAACGCCTGTGGTGCAAACCCCAACACTCCCCCTGGTGCTCTGAGCCCACAGTACAGGCAGCCTTGCTAACAAACTGCTAACATTAGCTAACAGCAGCTACACTTTACCGTCCAGCAGGAAACTAAATTTTGTCTTGTCCAGGTTTATCAACGCATGCTAAACTAATTACGTTCTCATCATCCTTAGCTGTACTTAGTGTCTAGTGCTAATCAGCAAATGTTAGCATGCTGACGCACAAAATTATGAGCGTAAACACACCTGCTAAACATGCTAGCATGCTGATATTAGCATGTAGCTCAAGTATAGCTGTAAAGAGCTGCTAGCACGGCTGTAGACTTTTGTTGTGCACTCTAAAATGAGAAATATCATTTTTTTTACTCCTTAAAAAACAGTTATGTTGTCTTTATTAAAAAATATTTATAATGTGGGGCACCCCGGTTGCTCACCTGTACCCCACATACCAGGGCTAAAAGTCCTTCCACAGCGACCGTGGTTTGATTACAACCTGCAACCCTTTGCTGCATATTATACATATATTATACGTAGCAGACAGATATCTTTACTTCCAATAAAATAAATAAAACATATTAAATATTACAGTTAAAAAGTCTTTTAACAGTTAGATAATGAAGTTGCCGTTTGTTAAGACGAAATTCAACCTGCTGTTTGAACTTTTTCTTGTATTCACAGTTAAAGATTGAGTGTTCTCTTCAAATCAGCAGCTGGTTCACTTGTCTTTGTCTCTGCGAGAAGAGCTTTTTCATTCACTCTACACACCACAGGCGCCTCTCCTGCTGTGTCATGCCAGCAGATCTATTTTCAGCCAATTTTCTGAAAGGCAGACTGGAACCTACCATCCTATACATGAGGCAGAGAGAGAGAGAGACACGGGGTAGTTGGGGGTAAAGTTGGGGAGGGGCTTCCAGTTTGGTGGACCTCACAGCTGTTTGGATAAAAAGGAAGCAACCAATACACCACGTCACACTCAGGACACACCCTGCCTGTGTTACAGTGAAGTACAGTGCGGCGCAGTGGGCAAGAGATGGTAGGGAGACGGTGGGAGTTTGCATAACAGGCAGCTGCAGCCTGTGGAGAGAGGGAGGGATGGGAATGCTGAATCAGTAAAACTGCATGAAAGCCCGGGAGAGGGTGGAAGAGGGTAAACGACGGTGGGAGAGGGAAGAGAAATGTGCCGGCTTGTGTAAGATGTGCAGTATGATGTTTCATTATTCATTTCACCTCTTATCTGTGAAGGCGGAGCTACCAGTTCACCTCGTTTTACCTCGAGCTCTCCTCAGTTAAGAGACTTAAAAAAGACTTTACATCTCAGTGCTGCTTCAGAGTACAGAACATTCAAAACCGGAACTGCCCCTTTACAGTTTTCAGCAAGCCTGAAAAACGAGGTAAGATTTCATAAATCAATGTCTCTGCTTTGTGTTGCAGTCTTGTCTACAATGTACCCAGTGACATCAACACTGGGGGTAACAACTGATACCTCCTACTGAGTGAAACTGAGTTTTAGTACTGAATAAAAAGACAGATCAAGTAGTGTGTGCAACTCAATCTGTGCATGCGTATACAGTAATATGTTGTTGCATACGCCAGCACTTTTCCCACTGTATCTCTGCCTGCCCTCAGTGAGATGGAGGTAGACAAAGTGGTGCATTTGCCAAGGTTGTCCCGGGTCGCTGTGTGCGGTGGTACCCATGGCAATGAGCTGTCTGGGGTGTACTTGGTGAAAGAGCTGCTCAAAGCGAAGAACGTTATGAAGGAGGAGGAGGATGACGAGGAAAGGCCCATGTCTGTGCTGATGGTGCTGTCGAACCCGTGGGCCATGCAGCAGTGCCGCAGATACGTCAACACCGACCTGAACCGCTGCTTCACCCATGCCGCCCTCAGGTAAGGCGACGACGCTCATGGTAACGCCTCTGGTGATGATGGTGATGAGTTGTGATCTGATTGTTTCTCTGTTTCTCAGTGGTCCAGTATCAAAAAAAGACCCCTACGAGATGATTCGATCAAAAGAACTGAACGCCATGCTGGGTCCTAAAGGAAGTCCTGAGGCGGTGGATCTTGTTTGCGACCTCCACAACACCACATCCAACATGGGCCTGTGCCTCATCGCCTACTCTGACTGCGACTGGATCTGCCTGCACATATTCAGATACCTGCAGGCAAGCACAACAGTTCCTACACACTCAAGTAAAAAATAAATTCATGCATGTTTGAGAAACTTTACAGAATTGTTGTTGAAACTGGCAATGCTAGAAATCTAAAGTTACATCTGGCACGTCACTTCCAGAGGCAGATGCCAGATATACCAATGAGATACATCCATCTTGATGTCTCCAGTAAAGAATCATATTCCCTTGATTCAGTTGGAAAACATGGATTTGGTATATTCTTTTATTTTTAATATAACACCAGCTTAACAAATGCATTTGAATACTTGATCATGTGTAATTTTGTCATTTACAAATCCATTTTCTGCAGCCATGGAGATCGGCCCCCAACCCCATGGTGTGGTGAGGTCAAACATCTACACCACAATGAAATACGGCGTGCAGCACGTGCTCGATTGGGTCCGTTTCTACAACTCAGGTGCTACACAACTCCATGACTCACAAGTCTTGCGAACTTTGCGTTTCTTTTGTTACAAGCCGTCTTTTGCTCGATCTGGATTTGTTTCTCAGGCACGGTTTTTGAAGGAGGATTTGTGGACGTGTACACCATGGTTAAAAACATCGACTACCCAAGAGACAGCGAGACTCGCAACATCACAGCAGCTATCCACCCTCAACTCCAGGTACAGTCTGAAATGTATTTGCATTTGGTCATTTAGGGACCGGAACCAGGAATATTAAGACCACCTAACAAAAGGATTACAGGACAGCTTTGATTATATAATTAGAAGACTTTTGGGTGACCTGGTAGGACGTGTTCCCCATGAACCAGGGCTGGATCTTTAGTTCAACCTTTTGTCCTATTAAAAATAATCAACCTCTTTGTTTAAAAGGTATGTACCAGTCCTCAAAGATGAATCATGTGAAGTATCTAGTGTCTGACCAAGACTTATTGTTCACAAAACAAACAGAGTCAATGTGCGGGTGTAAATGTGGTGGCATTTTCATATACAACAAAAGGTGAAGTCTCTCCCTGTGGCGTGGCTTTTGAAGTGCAACAATGAAAGCGGATGATGTTCACATGGTTTTCATACCACATGTATTTACATAGTGAGCTGAAGACGTCAAGAAACTCCACTGGATAAAATCTGACCTTCCTTTGCGTGGCTATGATTTCAGAAGAATTTCCCATGGCAGAGAAATTCCCCTGCACTACCAATTAATTTATTCCAGTTAACTGCTAACATAACCCAGAGAATCTTTTAGTCAATGCACAGCATACAATAAATGATATCCTCTTCCTCTTGGCATGGGGTTCTGTTTTAGTGTTTCTTTGTGTCTTATGATACTTTAATTCCCGCCACCTGTTTGTTTTTTTAACCTGTGTTTAATTCGTTTTCTGTTTTCTCTCTTTCACTTGTCAGGTTGTCTTGTCTTATCTTTTTGTCTTATCTTCTTATCTTATCTTTTACCCGCTTGTATATTGTTCAGTCTTAGTGCTTCTCAGTGCTATCTCAGTTGTGTACTTTTTTTATTATGGGACTACCAAAAAAAAGTGAACCCGCATGCAGACAGATAGGTAGAATAAACAAAAGGTAACGTTCCTGACTTACTGGACACAAAATAACCAAAGGCGGCTCAGGTAAGAGTTCAGGTAAAAACAAACTTAATCCAACCATCCAAGAGAAAATCTCATCAGTAGTAGGCCTACAATGAAAAAATACAGAACTGAGAGACATTAGGAGAGGAGCGGAAACATACGGAGAAGTATTAAGCATTAATTAACTAATTAAACACCAAAAATGGCGGGAAAAAGGCAAAGAGAGGAAGTAAAGTAACACAGAGAGAACATAGGGCAGAAAATACTAAATCAGAAGCCTTGACGTTTGTCATAAATAGAATGGTGCAACATATTATTCAAAGTGTAGGGTAATGATTACTGTATTATACATTTAATAATTGTAAGCTTAATTTTAGCATATAAAGTTGGTTATATCTCTGTGTGTCTGATTTCTCACTGAATTCTCTCCAACAGATTTTAAAACTGTTCTTTAAATGATTTAGCAGTTTTTGTTTCAAAAGACTACAGTATGAAAATTGCCTCACAAATTTAAAAACTCAACAATCGACCTAATTGGATGTCTTTCCTCACGCAGGACCGAGACTTCTGCCTCCTCCATCCCGAAGACCCGCTTTTCCAGACTTTCTCGGGTGAAACACTGAGGTACAAAGGCAAAGAACCTCTTTATCCTTTCTTCATCAATGAATGTGCTTATTACGAGAAGGGCATCGCCCTCTCGCTCGCGAGAAAAAGACGTGTGGCGCTTCCCCGAATCCGGGTGCGGGCAGAACAGGAGCAACAAGCTAACGAACAGGGATTCGCATCGGAAGAGGAGTGACACACACGACGAGACTGATAGACTCCGTAATAAATTTTACAAAAATGTTCCTTTTTATTGAAATGACAGCAGTTGCTTGGAAGATGCATGAGTACGCTTGCACACGGTACAGTAATATTCAGCTCACGACTGGAGAATGAACAACACATTCATTGTAGATTCACGAAAGCACTCGTACAGTGACATCTGCTGTTATATTTACGCTACGCTGGATTCAGGGATAGAACAATTTCTTGAATTAAAAGGCTGAATATGCAAAATACAATCTGATTCATCACACACAGTGCATCATCATTCTTTAATTTAATAAACTGTGCGACTGATGCTAATATATACACACTGGTGGACACATTGCATGGGTAATACTGTATTTTTTTTTTTTTTGGGACATCATCATCATCATCAAAAAATAGAAATTCACTACTGACCACTACAGCAATAACAGGATATGTTCAACAATAATTTAAGTGCAAAGGAATACTGTAGCTTATCCCAATATGGCCTTTAAATTACATTCATAATGCCTCACAGAGAAACACAGTTTCCCTTAAATCCTGTTGAGTCGAAATGGTGATTAAAAAAATGAAGGAACAAATATAAATAACGTAATTAAACAACTGAATTCACAAAACAAATTTACATGAACATGTGAGGGCAAAAAACAACACGAAATGGTGAAAAAGCACTACTATATTAAAAAAATGTGATTTTTTTTTTGGGCTACAAAAACCTATAAAATCAGTCAAAACATGAAATATATGCTCAAAAATAGCAAAGAAAACAACGCATTAGGTAAATAAACTATGAAGAAACACAGTCTGACCTTAACAATGGCCATGAATAAATAAATCACTTGAATTAAAAAAAGAAACATATACAGCAATAGTCATCGTCTCTCTCATTGTCGCATCATTCCTAGACTGTTCCCGAAGCAGCAGAAGTAAAAGACAAGAGTAAACAACAGCAACCATTTGTCTGGTTTTCTTTTTTTGGAACAAGGGTGTTGTTCAGTACAACTTTATTACAATGCTGCCAAGTATTTTATGTGTCCACACCTAAATGTGATTCTAGGTGTGTTTAAGAGGTGCACTCAACCTGATAAATGTCAACCACAAGACGTCAGTGAAAGGTGTGTCCCAGTTCCACACCGTGAACTTAAATGATCTGCAATTGCAATTTGAGTAATTTCTATCGGATTGGATTCCGGTAAAATCTTTGCAAAAAAATGTGATCTGCATAGAGTTCTAGTATTGGGAATGCAGCAACATCCCTATATTTAAACTGGCAGGACAAGAAACAAGCTGCAAGAGGACACATGAAATGTGCAATCATTGTGTTCATGTGCAGGAAAACCGCATGCACCGCTAAGTAAATAAAACAGGTCAACGGTTAAACTGTTTAATGAGACGCCTTAATTGTCTCTTTACAAGTAAGTTTGGCTAACGCGGGCGCTTGTTTGAACATGTTGACAGTGTTTCTTCGCCTATCGAACCCGGAATGAATGAATGCAGCATGAAACTGGGACACGGCTGATGCTTTTCAGCTCGGTGTTAAGTTACTCTAAACCGAGCATGTGTTGTGTTTTGAACATCTTTCTGGTTGACCTTTTTCAAACCAATGCCGTAACCCAAGAGAGAAACACAAATCAAATCTTTTAATGCAGCAGACAGGGTTATCGCTATAGAGTACATGCACTTTAATCCATCAGAGGGCCAAATGCACAGATTAACCCACATCCCGCTCCTCTGAGGTCATAATAAAATGCATCTTGGTGTCAGAGTAGGGTATGAATATAACACAGGGCAGAGATCCAGAGCTGGATCTCAGTCTATGCCACCCGGTAGGCTGTCATGCGGTAGTAGTTTTGACTGTGGCTACGTGCTGCCCACACCAGAAGCGCGGCGGCCATCATGTGCAGTGGCGAGGAAATGAGGGCCAAGTAGAGGGACCAGCCCAGAGAGCCATCTACCTTATCAGGCAGCATTGACACCCTGTGGAGCAGGTCCATCCCCGCCAGGTAGCAGCACACTGTGGCTAAGGTGCAGATACCTGCAGGGCACAGAATAACAGGGTGTAAGGTTTACGTGGTTGTAAATTGATACTTGTTTTTTTTTTTTGTTATGCCAACCACATGCAAAGTCATCCCAGTGTGTGTTATGAACTGCAATTTGAATATTGCAATTTAAAAAATATGAACAACCGTCAACTGCCCCTAGGCGGGGCAAACTGAATTCCCAAGCTTAACTTCTTCATTAAATACTTTAATGACTCATTTCAAGCGAAACTACCAGTTGAAGGTCTTACCAGCCAGCAGGTGTAGTACTCCTATGCCGAGGGTGGGGGTGAGGCTTTGGCAGAGGCAGGCGCAGAACCCAATCAGACCTGCCAACACCACCAGACCGAGGGACACGAGCGGGAGCAGAAACTGGCACCTCCACAAGTCTGTACATACATGAAATATATGAATATGCAGGCAACACACGTTGGTCATTATTAATGTAGAAAAGAGGCTGAATCTAGTGCAACTAAAAACTGAGTGAAACTTACATGTGCGCACCATGTCCTCTCCGCTGTTGTGGTTTCCCGGTTCTTTATATTTGGGAGTGAACTGCTGAGGTAGAGTGAAGCTTCGACACTCCAGCACCATCTTGACATCTGAAAGAGGCGATTTACATAAAGAATCGGCGACATTAGCTCGCTTAGGATGAGGCTATGTACAGAATACATGTCGCATTCATCTTTGAACTATCTTGTTATTTGTGCACGGTAAAAAAAAAAAAGAAAAAATCCTGTCCAATCTGTCAGTTGATTGTGAGCACGGCCGGATTAACCTCCTGGGGAGGGGCTGGGGCAAACATTTGTAGTTGGCAGTTTCATTATTTTACCAGTGACCCAGAAACCTCAGGAGGGCTCAGGAGCTGACCAATTGCTGATTGAAAGAAAATCAATTGCGATAATTGATGATGTATCCCTTTAAAATCATAAAGTGTGCCAACACTTTGGCTGTTGGTCGGACAAAAACAAACAATGATGATGTGCTTCATGGACTGAAGCAAAGAAATTTAAAAAAACAAAAACAAAAAGGACATCAGCACGCAGAGAGTTGTGGTGCATTCACGATGAAAGCCTTTCTTGCATGTAGGACGGCCTATACGGCACTGCATCACCTTGTCTCCATTTTAAGGGCACCATAGAGGACACAGTTTTATCTACAATAGAGGCGTCTGTGCAGCATTTCTCCCCTGAAGTCCACCGGTGTTTGACGCAATTTGATAAAATACAACTTCAAAACAAATGAGCATAGTACTTTAAAATAATAATAAAGCAATAAAAGTATACCTTGAGACAGAATCTGGGTAGTTTAAATGTATTTTTCAGAAAATCAGATTACCGCTGTGACTAGGATGTAAATTTAAAACATGAGAGGCACAAACATCCATGATCCAGAGGTGATAAATTGAAAGCTCCTACATGTTGGGAAATGAGCCACACCTGGTGGCACTTACCTGTCCTGAGGTGTGGCTTCACAGTTTTAAAGAGAAACGAGTGACTCATCTGTGTGTGACTGACACTGAATACTGTATTGGAGCAGGTTAGGTCAGTCCTACATTATACACACCTGGCTCTTTGTACCAGTGAGCGTTGGCAGGGACGAGCACACATCGCCACCACAGGCCCACAGTCCCGTTGAGGCGGAACAAGGTGTCGCTGTAGGTTTTCTCGTCAAACTCTCCGTCCATGAACTCCTCATACAGGGAGCGCAGCTCGGACACGTTGGCCTCTCCGCGCACCGTGGGGCTGCTGTACTGGTACCAGTGCTGCGTCCCGATGGCCACCGACAGATACACGGTGGCCAGTATGCTCAGCACGCAGGCGATGACCAGAGCTGTGGCGTAGCGGTTGTCAACCATTGTTGACCGAGTCAGAGACGCTTCAAAGAGGGATTAAGTTGACGGCGAAAGTCGTCG
Organism: Protonibea diacanthus; assembly: GCA_028641955.1. Taxonomy (NCBI): domain Eukaryota; kingdom Metazoa; phylum Chordata; class Actinopteri; family Sciaenidae; genus Protonibea; species Protonibea diacanthus. The sequence continues at coordinate 8,220,547 of CM053998.1, forward strand.
CGCATCAATGTTGGTCAATTTTGCGATGCTCCCTGCCTCCAGACACTCTTTATCCTTAGTCACTCCGGCATTGTCTGCAGAAATAATACACTGTGCAACAGCCAACAACTAGCTTTAATTTTAATGACTGATACTCTTCAGTGCTGTCCTAACAGTCAGCGTCAGCAGCCCTGCAGGCCGGCTTGGATGCGCCATCTGTTCCCTTGTCCCACTTCCACAGATGGTGGGTGGCCCGACGCTGCGGCAGATATCACACAGCTAGTCCGCAATAACAGCCCCCAGTCCTCGCTAGGAAAGTCAAGCAGACACCCGTCCCCCGTTATAAAATGCGTTATGTCTCCAAATGTAAATAGCACAGGTCTGTGTTTTTCTTTTTGGACAGCGGGATGATGCCGGGCGCAGCCAGGATGATGCGAGATGTAAACACACTAATCCACGCGTGTTCCTCTTCCGGTTCGGCTGATCAGCAGATATAAAAATAACCACTTTAATTTAATGCGGCTGAGAGGACAGTGAGACACGTTTTGGTAGGAGGATGAGTTGATAAATACACAACAACAATATCAATATCAGATCTTGACAAAGTGTTTATTTATTATTACAGATAAGTTGTTGCAAATGTCATTTAGTCTGTTTTAAAGCTGACATGCGATCACTAATGGATGGCAACTGATTGATGATTTGGATTGTGAATTGATCTTTTAGTCCACACAATATAATTTTAAAATAAAAGTTCACTACTTTAAAAATGCTTGTCCAGCTTATGATCATATGAGACAAAGTGACACTTTTTTCCTTTTTGTCTGGCCTTCATTTTGGCTGTGTTAGTTCAAATGGCACATTTTTTTTAATGTAACAAAGTCTCTCTCTTTCATTTAGATCAACACCGTTTAAAAACTGATCTACCCTTTTAAGTCATGAGGACTTTCAACAACAACAACATTAAACTGATGTGTGAGGGTTTATCCTAACTTTAATAGAAAAAGCTATTCAAATAATTGATCATATTTTATATAAATAGTGTTTCTCAACACATAGATCAAGACTTTTGTCAACCTTCAGTGACAGATATTTCTGTATAACAGACATTGTTGAGTCACCTTGTTGGCTTAAGAAGTCATACTGTAACTACTCGTGTCACTGCTAACACAATGTTACACAGACTTACGCTGCAACACAAATAGTGGTTCTTTTATCTCCCAGCAAACTTTGCAGCTGTATTATGGATTCAAGGAACAGTCAACAACAGTTTGCTGCATGGTTACTGTTTCTTGGGTGAGTGGAGATGCCTTTGAAATAAAGATGATGGAATCAGGCGTTACAATAACAGTCAAGAATGTAAGGACTGAAGATGTAGCCCCACAATGAAAGATATCATCTATGATTGACAGTAGGGTAAAATGTGTCTTATTAGGGCTTAGCTTGCATGCATTTGTGTCACCAGAGTGACTCAGATAACACAACTGGCTTCTTGGGGACTTTGTGACTGTGGGTAATGAAAATGCTAGTGAATGAAAAGCATTTATTCTCACTAAGTGCTGTGCAATTACCTGTCTATTAACTTTCTTCTTCTCTGTGAGAGCTATCATTAACTCTGGCAATAGTTGATGTTGGTTATAATAAGAATCTAAATCAACTATGCGGCACTCCTTGTTCTCACACAACAAAGAGTAAGACATTAATTGTGAAATATAATAACATGAAATCACACGTTGGGATTTGATGACCTATAAACCTCACAGGCCTTTAATGAAACCTCCTGCTGTTACCCGAAAAAAAAAAAAATCAAAAGAGGCACAACATAAATGTTTAAAGATTTTGTATTCTGATCATTGCTGACAGAAATTGTACAAACTACACGAAATCTCACAGAATACAGTTATGTGTGATTACATTAATACTTTGTATAAATAAGAGCTGACAGTGACAGTGCCAAAGGAAGCATACATACATAAATGAATTTTAAATACATTTGGAGATGACAGAAACTGCAGCATTGTAAATATTGTATATTTCAAAAATATATTGATTTAAAAGACATTAAAAGTACAGTAGTGCTCTTATTTTCTGGCTTCTCAGTGCTTAATATAATGTGTTATTTTATGGTTTGACTCAATGGAGTCAGCAGACAAGGTGCTGTGTCATTCTGTTCAGCCCAGGATCCTGGACATTAATTTCCACATAGAAATATGCTGAGTTCTGCAGACTTTCCTCATCCACCTCATCCAATCCAGCTTTGCACTGAGTGGACTCAGTGCAAAAAGCAAAGTGCAAAAAGCACTAAGCAAAGTGCAAAAGTCTGATAGTATGTTTATCCAAAGCCGTATAAGATTTTGAAAAAAAAAAATGCAAAATCCTATTTCATGCCAGTGATAGCAGTCATATTCTGATTTCATTTAAAATGGAGCACTGATGCTATTGCTGGCTTGACAGTAGCCATGACAACAGTACCATGAAGGATGCAGTGAGGAGACTGATCTTGTGGTTTACTCCACTTGAAGCTGTAAGTGAAGAGAAAAGAAAAGAAAACATAATTTTAACAAACAGTTCTTTAACTTTTGAAAAGTTTTAATCAGGTAGTACTCAGTATTGCTTACTTATGCCATTCACGGTGATGGAGCTGCCCTCAATGTCAAAGCCGGTGACGTTCGCATTGAGCAAAACACTCGCAATCTGAGTGTTATTAGGAACAAATGTGTTTTGAAAGTTAAGGTGGATGTGATTGATGACTGATCCATTTCTGCAGAAAGAGAAACAAAACATATTGTTCATTATGTATATTAAAACGTCAGATACAGGCCATTTAAATTTTCACAAAAGAAGTTTTCTCAAATTACCTGAATGACATCACATCCATGGACTTGAAGGAGGACGGAAATCCTGTTTGGAAAATGGGTTCAAGCTGCAGAAACAGAAAAACACTTTTAGCTTCTAGGACAGTGAGGTGTAGTTTTTTTTGTTATATTCCCATGTCTCTCACATCAGCTCCTTATGGAAATCAAAATCTGAAACAGCGATTTTTATTTAATACATATACAGTCTTGTAAGTGTGAAGATGAATTTTTGTTGTTATTTTTCTTGTACTTTCTGTAATGCTGAAAACAAACCAGGAGACAGTCAGAAAAGTAATGATGGGAAATAACATTAATGCTAACATTGGTAACATTTTCTAGCAGAGCCCATGATTTTGTTATATCAATAAAGTACTGTATTTAAACTATGGGGAAAAAGAAAGTAACAATTCAGTATTTTAGATGAAAGGAAAATTAAATTAAATGAGTTTTGTAAACACTAATTACTGAGGTAGCAGAGCACCTAAAAAAAATCTGGGAAAAATATTAATATGCAACCACAACTATTGTTGGTTGTAGTAAGGTAATAGCTTTGCTTCCCTGTACAGTAATCCCTGTACAGTAATCCAGAGGTACTCCCTTCTTCTCCATAATCTTGTTTTTTTGCTCCTTACCTACAGTGTAATTATAACATTTCAGTTCTTTGAGTGAAGGTTAGGGGTTTATGTTAAGGGTAAAACTTACCTGTGTCTTTAACATTGAAGTTCGACTTTTAAATGCTTCAGATGCTGGATTGGACAAGTCAGATGTAAACGTGTTTGTAACAGATCTGAAAGACACGCTTATTTTTGTGAGTCCTACAGTTGTAGGTGCAGCAGTTGTTGGTGCAGCAGTTGCAGGTGCAGTAGTTGTAGGTGCAGCAGTTGTTGGTGCAGCAGTTGCAGGTGCAGCAGTTGTTGGTGCAGCAGGCTTTGGACCCTCTGTGGAATCAGTAAATATTTGTGTCAATGTCGAATCAAGTTTGCTGCCAGTTTCACAAACTAATAAAAAAAAATTGTGTTTGTGTTGTGCTTACTTACCTACTACGATTGTAGACAGACTTATGTTAACATTGAAGGTACTGTTGGGACTTTGCACAGCATCTTTTAACGTTTGAGCAACAACACTATTCTGTGGCAAGTCTGCAAGGGGAGCAGTCTTATTGAACACAATCCCCAGATCTACTTGAGTTCCATCCACTTTTGTCCTCTCAATACGCCTGTATCATTAAACCAAATGAGATAAGTGTCAAACAAAGTTCAGACAATTTCATAATCTACACATACATGCAAAATCAGTAAATCACTGTTAGAAAAGTGTTCTTACCTGAAACGCCTCACGATGCAGGTATCAAATTGATCTCCAAATCTTCTTCTGTATATGGCAATACACTGCAAAAAGAAACATTGAAAGACTTTGTGTAACTTTCAAGTACAATACCTTTCTTAAAAGATATGAAACAGAAATCAAAATGTCACTGAAATTATTTTTTATTTATGAACAAATATCAATAAATTTCTATCTATCCATGTAAAACATTTATACAATTTCTACTCACCGGTTTTACAACTTGGTTTTCAAGCTCTTTGAATTTGGTGCTGTTGGGTTTTGTGAGCTCATCTGTAAATTGTACATCTGGTAAATCTGCTGAGATACTGTAAGTACGTTCAGGGGCCGAAGTGCTTGTTGAATCTACAGTTGTAGTTGAAGCTGCAGTTGCAGATGTAGTTGAAATTCCAGTTTCTGTTGATGCACTAGTTGTCGTTAATCCACCAGTTGTTGCTGACCCTTCAGTTGTTGGTGAACCATTAGCTGTTGAAGATGCACCAGTAGTTGATCCTACTGTACTTGTCGATGTTATACCAACAGAAGTTGTTGCTGTTGATGCTGCAGTGGATGTTTCTACATTTATTGATGTTGCAGCAGCAGTAGTTGTTGGTTCTGCAGTTGTTGTTGCAGTAGCAGCTGTTGTTGTTGTTGTAATAACCACAATTGATGTTTCTGCAGTTGTTGATGTTGCAGCAGGAGTTGTTGTTGCAGTAGCAGCAGTAGTTGTTGGTCTTGCGGTTGTTGTTGGTACCGCAGTTGTTGGTGTTGCAGCAGCAGTAGTTGTTGGTTCTGCATTTGTTGTTGCAGTAGCAGCTGTTGTTGTTGTTGGTACCGCACTTTCTGTTGTTGTAATTACCACCGTTGATGTCTCTGCAGTTGTTGATGTTACAGCAGGTGTTGTTGTTGCAGTAGCAGCAGTAGTTGTTGGTTCTGCGGTTGTTGCAGTAGCAGCTGTTGTCGTTGGTACCGCAGTTGTTGTTGGTACCGCAGTTGTTGGTGTTGCAGCAGCAGTAGTTGTTATTTCTGCAGTTGTTGTTGCAATAGCAGCAGTAGTTGTTGGTCCTGCGGTTGTTGCAGAACCAGCTGTTGTCGTTGGAACTGCAGTTGTTGTTGGTACCGCAGTTGTTGGTGTTGCAGCAGCAGTAGTTGTTGGTTCTGCAGTTGTTGTTGGTACCGCAATTGTTGGTGTTGCAGCAGCAGTAGTTGTTGGTTCTGCAGTTGTTGTTGGTACCACAGTTGTTGATGTTACAGCAGCAGTAGTTGTTGATTCTGCAGTAGTTGTTGCAGTAGCGGCTGTTGTCGTTGGTACTGCAGTTGTTGTTGGTACTGCAGTTGTTGCTGTTGCAGCAGCAGTAGTTGTTGGTTCTGCAGTAGTTGTTGCAATAGCAGCAGTAGTTGTTAGTCCTGTGGTTGTTGCAGTAGCAGCTGTTGTCGTTGGTACTGCAGTTGTTGTTGGTACCGCAGTGGTTGGTGTTGCAGCAGCAGTAGTTGTTGGTTCTGCAGTTGTTGTTGCAGTAGCAGCTGTTGTTGTTGGTACCGCACTTTCTGTTGTTGTAATTACCACCGTTGATGTCTCTGCAGTTGTTGATGTTGCAGCAGGAGTTATTGTTGCAGTAGCAGAAGTAGTTGTTGGTCCTGCGGTTGTTGCAGTAGCAGCTGTTGTCGTTGTAACTGCAGTTGTTCTTGGTACTGCAGTTGTTGGTGTTGCAGCAGTAGCTGTTGTTGGAACTGCAGTTGTTGTTGGTACCAGAGTTGTTGGTGTTGCAGCAGCAGTAGTTGCTGGTTCTGTAGTTGTTGTTGCAATAGCAGTAGTAGTTGTTGGTCCTGCGGTTGTTGCAGTAGCAGCTGTTGTCATTGCTACTGCAGTTGTTGTTGGTACCGCAGTTGTTGGTGTTGCAGCAGCAGTAGTTGTTGCAGCAGTAGTTGTTGTTGGTACCGCAGTTGTTGGTGTTGTAGCACTAGTAGTTGTTGGTTCTGCAGTTGTTGTTGGTACCGCAGTTGTTGGTGTTGCAGCAGCAGTAGTTGTTGGTTCTACAGTTGTTGTTGCAATAGCAGCAGTAGTTGTTGGTCCTGCGGTTGTTGCAGTAGCAGCTGTTGTTGTTGGAACTGCAGTTGTTGTTGGTACCGCAGTTGTTGGTGTTGCAGCAGCAGTAGTTGTTGGTTCTGTAGTTGTTGTTGGTACCAGAGTTGTTGGTGTTGCAGCAGCAGTAGTTGTTGGTTCTGTAGTTGTTGTTGCAATAGCAGTAGTAGTTGCTGGTACTGCAGTTGTTGCAGTAGCAACAGTTGTCGTTGGAACTGCAGTTGTTGTTGGTACCGCAGTCGTTGGTGTTGCAGCAGCAGCTGTTGTTGGAACTGCAGTTGTTGTTGGTACCAGAGTTATTGTTGCAATAGCAGCAGTAGTTGTTGGTTCTGTAGTTGTTGTTGCAATAGCAGTAGTAGTTGCTGGTACTGCAGTGGTTGCAGTAGCAACTGTTGTCATTGGAACTGCAGTTGTTGTTCGTACAACAGTTGTTGGTGTTGCAGCAGCAGCTGTTGTTGGAACTGCAGTTGTTGTTGGTACCAGAGTTGTTGGTGTTGCAGCAGTTGCAGCAGCAGTAGTTGTTAGTTCTGTAGTTGTAGTTGCAATAGCAGCGTGGTTGTTAGTCCTGCAGTTGTTGCAGTAGCAGCTGTTGTTGTTGGTACCGCAGTTGTTGGTGTTGCAGCAGCAGTAGTTGTTGGTTCTACAGTTGTTGTTGCAATAGCAGCAGTAGTTGTTGGTCTCTGCGAGTTTGTTGCAGTAGCAGCTGTTGTCGTTGGAACTGCAGTTGTTGTTGGTACCGCGGTTGTTGGTGTTACGCTAGCAGTAGTTGTTAGTCCTGCGGTTGTTGCAGTAGCAGCTATTGTTGTTGCAACTACGGTTGTTGTTGAGTACTGCAGTTGTTGGTGTTGCAACAGCAGTAGTTGTTGGTCCTGCAGTTGTTGGTGTTGCAGCAGCAGTGATTGTTGATCCTGCAGTTGTTGCAGTAGCTGTTGTTGTTAGTACCGCCAGTTGTTGGTGTTGCAGTAGTAGTAGTTGTTGGTTCTACAGTTGTTTGTTGCAATTGCAGCAGTAGTTGTTGAGTCCTGCGGTTGTTGCAGTAGCGACTGTTGTTGGAACTACGATTGTTATTCAGTACCACAGTTGTTGGTGTTGCAGCAGCAGTAGTTGCTGGATTTCTGTAGTTGTTATTGGTACCGCCAGTTGTTTGTAGCAGTAGTAGTTGTTGGTTCTGCGGTTGTTGTTGAGTACACGCGGTTGTTGGTGTTGCAGCAGCAGTAGTTGTTGGTACTGCAGTTGTTGTTAATTACGCAGTTGTTGGTGTTGCAGCAGCAGTAGTTATTAGTTCTACAGTTGTAGTTGCAATAGCAGTAGTAGTTGTTGTCCCTGCGGTTGTTGCAGTAGCAGCTGTTGTTAATTACCGCAGTTGTTGGGTATTTGCAGCAGCAGTAGTTGTTGGTTCTGCAGTTGTTTGTTGCAGCCAGCAGCAGTTGTTGGTCCTCTTGATTGTTGCAGTAGCAGCTGTTGTCGTTGGTACTGCAGTTGTTGATATTACCGCCAGTTGTTGGTGTTGCAGCAGTAGTTGTTGGTCCTGCGGTTGTTGCAGTGCTTGGCTATTTGTTGTTACGGCAACTGCAGTTGTTGTTATTACGCGGTTGTTGGTGTTGCAGCAGCGGTAGTTGTTGAGTACTGCAGTAGTTGTTGGTACGCCAGTTGTTGGTGTTGCAGCAGCAGTAGTTGTTGGTTCTACAGTTGTTGTTGCAATAGCAGCAGTAGTTGTTGGTCCTGCGGTTGTTGCAGTAGCAGCTGTTGTTGTTGGAACTGCAGTTGTTGTTGGTACCGCAGTTGTTGGTGTTGCAGCAGCAGTAGTTGTTGGTTCTGTAGTTGTTGTTGGTACGCAGTTGTTGGTGTTGTAGCACTAGTAGTTGTTGGTTCTGCAGTTGTTGTTGAGTACGCGGTTGTTGGTGTTGCAGCAGCGGTAGTTGTTGGTTCTACGGTTGTTGTTGCAATAGCAGCAGTAGTTGTTGGTCCTGCGGTTGTTGCAGTAGCAGCTGTTGTTGTTGGAACTGCAGTTGTTGGTGTTGCAGCAGCAGTAGTTGATGATTCTACAGTTGTTGTTGCAATAGCAGCAGTAGTTGTTAAACCCTCGCGGGTTGTTGCAGTAGCAGCTGTTGTCGTTGGAACTGCAGTTGTTGTTGGTACCGCAGTTGTTGGTGTTGCAGCAGCAGTAGTTGTTGGTCCTGCGGTTGTTGCAGTAGCAGCTATTGTTGTTGCAACTGCAGTTGTTGTTGGATTCTGCGGTTGTTGGTGTTGCGGCAGCGGTAGTTGTTAGTCCTGCAGTTGTTGGTGTTGCAGCAGCAGTAGTTGTTGATCCTGCAGTTGTTGCAGTAGCAGCTGTTGTTGTTGGTACCGCAGTTGTTGGTGTTGCAGTAGTAGTAGTTGTTGATTTCTGGTTGTTGTTGCAATTGCAGCGGTAGTTGTTGGTCCCTGCGGTTGTTTGCAGTAGCAGCTGTTGTTGTTGGAACTGCAGTTGTTGTTGGTACACCACAGTTGTTGGTATTTGCAGCAGCAGTAGTTGCTGGTTCTGTAGTTGTTGTTAGCTGGTACGCAGTTGTTGTAGCATTAGTAGTTGTTGGTTCTGCAGTTGTTGTTGGTACGCGGTTGTTGGTGTTGCAGCAGCAGTAGTTGTTGGTACTGCAGTTGTTGTTGGTACCGCCAGTTGTTGGTGTTGCAGCAGCAGTAGTTGTTGGTTCGGTTGTAGTTGCAATAGCATTAGTAATAGTTGTTGGTCCTGCGGTTGTTGCAGTAGCAGCTGTTGTTGTTAGTACGCAGTTGTTGGTGTTGCAGCAGCAGTAGTTGTTGGTTCTACAGTTGTTGTTGCAATAGCTTGGCAGTTGTTGGTCCTGCGGTTTGTTGCAGTAGCAGCTGTTATCGTTAATGCTGCAGTTGTTGGTACACGCCAGTTGTTGGTGTTGCAGCAGCAGTAGTTGTTAGTCCTGCGGTTGTTGCAGTAGCAGCTGTTGTTATTGCAACTACAGTTGTTGTTAGTACCGCAGTTGTTGAATGTTGCAGCAGCAGTAGTTGTTCGTACTGCAGTAGTTGTTGGTACGCGGTTGTTGGTGTTGCAGCAGCGGTGATTGTTGGTTCTACAGTTGTTGTTGCAATAGCAGCGGTAGTTGTTGGTCCTGCGGTTGTTGCAGTAGCGGCTGTTGTTGTTAGAACTGCAGTTGTTGTTGGTACGTTACGCCAGTTGTTGGTGTTACGCTTGTAGTAGTTGTTAGTTCTGTAGTTGTTGTTGGTACCGCGGTTGTTGGTGTTGTAGCACTAGTAGTTGTTGGTTCTGCGGTGTTATTTGGTACACGCAGTTGTTGGTGTTGCAGCAGCAGTAGTTGTTGGTTCTACAGTTGTTGTTGCAATAGCAGCAGTAGTTGTTGGTCCTGCGATTTATTTGCAGTAGCAGCAGCTGTTGTTGTTGGAACTACAGTTGTTGTTGATCACGCCAGTTGTTGGTGTTGCAGCAGCGGCAGTTGTTGGTTCTGTAGTTGTTGTTGGTACCAGAGTTGTTGGTGTTGCAGCAGCGGTAGTTGTTGGTTCTGTAGTTGTTGTTGCAATAGCATTAGTAGTTGCTGGTACTGCAGTGGTTGCAGTAGCAGCTGTTGTCGTTGGAACTGCAGTTGTTGTTGGTACCGCAGTTGTTGGTGTTGCAGCAGCAGCTGTTGTTGGAACTGCAGTTGTTGTTGGTACACCAGAGTTGGTGGTGTTACAGCGAGCAGTAGTTGTTAGTTCTCTTAGTTGTAGTTGCAATAGCAGTACTGATTGTTGGTCTACGGTTGTTGCAGTAACAGCTACTGTCGTTGAGTACTGCAGTTGTTGTTGGTACGCGGTTCGGTGGTGTTGCAGCAGCAGTAGTTGTTACTTCTGCAGTTGTTGTTGGTACCAGAGCTGTTGGTGTTGCAGCAGCGGTAGTTTGTTGGTTCTGTAGTTGTAGTTGCAGCCAGTAGTAGTTGTTGGTCCCTGCGGTTGTTGCAGTAGCTGGTTGTTGTTGGTACATGGTTGTTGGTGTTGCAGCAGCAGTAGTTGTTGGTTCTACAGTTGTTGTTGCAATACTTGTAGTAGTTGTTAGTCCTGCGATTTGTTGCAATGTAGCTGTTGCTCGTTGGAACTGCAGTTGTTGAGTACGCAGTTGTTGGTGTTGCAGCAGCGGTAGTTTGTTGGTCCTCGCGGTTATTTGCGGTAGCAGCTGTTGTTGTTGCAACTGCAGTTGTTGTTGGTACTGCGAGTTGTTGGTGTTGCGAAGCGAAGCATTAGTTGTTAATTATGCAGTTTATTTGGTGTTTGCAGCAGCAGTGGTTGTTGATCCTGCAGTTGTTGCAGTAGCAGCTGTTGTTGTTGGTACCGCAGTTGTTGGTGTTGCAGCAGTAGTAGTTGTTGGTTCTACAGTTGTTGTTGCGTTGCAGCAGTGTTGAAGCCCAGTCCTCTTGGTTGTTGCAGTAGCAGCTGTTGTTGTTGGAACTGCAGTTGTTGTTGGTACCACAGTTGTTGGTGTTGGCCTTATTGGTTACTGATTCTGTGGTTATTGTTGGTGCATAGTTGTTGTAGCAGTAGTAGTTGTTGGTTCTGCAGTTGTTGTTGGTACGCGGTTGTTGAGTGTTGCAGCAGCAGTAGTTGTTAGTACTGCAGTTGTTGTTGGTACCGCCAGTTGATGGTGTTACGCGGCAGTAGTTTGTTCTACAGTTGTAGTTGCAACCAGCAATGGTAGTTGTTGGTCCTGCAGTTTGTTGCAGTAGCAGCTGTTTGTTGGTAGTACCGCGGTTGTTTGGTGTTGCAGCAGCGGTAGTTGTTGGTTCTACAGTTGTTGTTGCAGCCGGCAGTTGTTAGTCCTGCGGTTGTTGCAGTAGCAGCTGTTGTCGTTGGTACTGCAGTTGTTGTTGGTACACGCCAGTTGTTGGTGTTGCAGCAGCGGTAGTTGTTGGTCCTGCGGTTGTTGCGGTAGCAGCTGTTGTTGTTGCAACTGCAAGTTGCATTTGTTAGTACTGCAGTTGTTGGTGTTACAACGGCAATGGTTGTTTGACACTGCAGTTGTTGTTGAGTACGCAGTTGTTGGTGTTGCAGCAGCAGTAGTTGTTGGTTCTACAGTTATTTGTTGCAATAGCAGCAGTAGTTGTTGGTCCTACGCGGTTTGTTGCAGTACTTAGCTATTTGTTGTTGGAACTGCAGTTGTTGTTATTTTGCAGCTGTTGGTGTTACCTTGTAGTAGTTGTTGGTTCTGTAGTTGTTGTTGAGTACCGCAGTTGTTGGTGTTATGTACTGGTGTTAGTTAGTTGTTGTTGGTACCGCGGTTGTTGGTGTTGCAGCGCCTTGTAGTTGTTGGTTCTACGGTGTTGTTAATAGCAACGTAGTTGTTGGTCCTGCGGTTGTTGCAGCGCGGCTGTTGTTGTTGGAACTGCAGTTGTTGTTGAATTGCCGCCAGTTGTTGGTGTTGCAGCAGCAATGGTTGTTAGTTCTGTAGTTGTTGTTGGTACCAGGTTGTTGGTGTGCAGCGGCGATGGTTGTTGGTTCTGTAGTTTGTTGTTTGTACTTGTGGTAGTAGTTGCTGGTACTGCAGTGGTTGCAGTAGCAACTGTTGTCGTTGGAACTGCAGTTGTTGTTGGTACGCAGTTGTTTGGGTGTTGCAGCAGCAGCTGTTGTTGGAACTGCAGTTGTTGTTGGTACCAAGTTGTTAGTGTTGCAGCAGCAGTAGTTGTTAGTTCTGTTAGTTGTGATTTGCAATAGCGGTACTAGTTGTTGGTCCTGCGGTTGTTGCAGTAACAGCTGTTATCGTTGGTACTGCAGTTGTTGTTGAGTACGCAGTTGTTGGTGTTGCAGCAGCAGTAGTTGTTGGTTTGCAGTTGTTGTTGTTACCAGAGTTGTTGGTGTTGCAGCAGTAGTTGTTGGTTTCTGTAGTTGTAGTTGCAATAGCAGTATTGGTTATTGGTCCTGCGGTTGTTGCAGTAGCAGCTGTTGTTGTTGTTACGCGGTGTTGGTGTTGCAGCAGCAGTAATTGTTGGTTCTACCAGTTGTTGTTGCAATAGCAGCAGTGGTGTTGATCCTGCGGTTGTTGCAGTAGCAGCTGTTTGTTGCAACTGCAGTTGTTGTTGAGTGCAGTTGTTGGTGTTGCAGCAGCAGTAGTTGTTGGTCCTGCAGTTGTTGGTGGCGCAGCAGCGGTAGTTGTTGATCCTGCAGTTGTTGCAGTAGCAGCTGTTGTTGTTGAGTACCGCGGTTGTTGGTGTTGCATGAAGTAGTAGTTGTTGGTTCTCGGTTGTTTGTTGGTGCAGCAGTAGTTGTTAGTCCTCACGATTTGTTGCGTGGCAGCTGTTGTTGTTGGAACTGCAGTTGTTGTTAGTACCACAGTTGTTGGTGTTGCCGCAGCAGTGATTTAGCAGTTCTGTAGTTGTTGTTATTACCGCGGTTGTTGTAGCAGTAGTAGTTGTTGGTTCTGCAGTTGTTAGTACGCAGTTGTTAGTGTTGCAACGCTTAGTAGTTGTTAATTACTGCAGTTGTTGTTAGTACCGCAGTTATTTGAGGTGTTGCAGCAACAGTAGTTGTTGGTTCTACAGTTATGAATTTACCGTACTTGATCGTAGTTGTTAGTCCTCATGATTTGTTACGGTAGCAGCTGTTGTTGTTGAGTACGCGGTTGTTGGTGTTGCAGCAGCGTGGTTGTTGGATTCTACAGTTGTTTGCAATAGCAGCAGTTGTTGAATCCTACGGTTATTGCAATGTTAGCTCATTATCGTTAATTGCAGTTGTTGTTGAAATACCGCAGTTGTTGGTGTTACTGGCAGCAGTAGTTAGATCCTCATGATTTGTTGCAGTAGCAGCTGTTGTTATTTGCAACCGCAGTTATTGTTGATACGCAGTTGTTGGTGTTGCAGCAGCAGTAGTTGTTGGTACTGCAGTAGTTGTTGGTACGCCAGTTGTTGGTGTTGCAGCAGCAGTAGTTGTTGGTTCTACAGTTGTTTGTTTGTATAGCAGTAGTTATTAGTCCTGCGGTTGTTGCAGTAGCAGCTGTTGGTGTTGGAACTGCAGTTGTTGTTGGTACACGCGGTTGTTGGTGTTGCAGCAGCAGTAGTTGTTGGTTCTGTGGTTGTTGTTACGAGGTACATGATTTGTTGGTGTTGTAGCACTAGTAGTTGTTTGGTTCTGCCGGTTACGTTGTTGTGCGCGATTGTTGTGTTTATAGCGACAGTAGTTGTTAGTTCTACAGTTGTTATTTTTGTACTTAGCGTAGTTGTTAGTCCTCGCGGTTGTTGCAGTAGCAGCTGTTGTTGTTGGAACTGCAGTTGTTGGTGTTGCGGCAGCGTGGTTGTTGGTTCTACAGTTGTTGTTGCAATAGCAGCAGTAGTTATTTAGTCCTGCGGTTGTTGCAGTAGCAGCTGTTGTCGTTGGAACTGCAGTTGTTGTTGGTACGCCAGTTGTTGGTGTTGCAGCAGCAGTAGTTTGGTCCTCTGCGGTTGTTGCAGTAGCAGCTATTGTTATTTGCAACTGCGGTTGTTGTTAGTTCTGCAGTTGTTGGTGTTGCGCTTGTAGTAGTTGTTGGTCCTGCAGTTGTTGGTGCTTGCAGCAGCGGTAGTTGTTGATCCTGCAGTTGTTGCGGTAACAGCTGTTGTTGTTAGTACCGCAGTTGTTGGTGTTGCAGTAGTAGTAGTTGTTGGTTCTACAGTTGTTGTTGCAATTACGTAGTAGTTGTTAGTCCCTGCGGTTGTTTGCAGTAGCAGCTGTGTTGTTGGAACTGCAGTTGTTGTTGGTACCACAGTTGTTGGTGTTGCAGCAGCAGTAGTTTATAGTTCTGTAGTTGTTGTTGGTACGCAGTTGTTGTATATTAGTAGTTGTTGGTTCTGCGATTGTTGTTAGTACGCAGTTGTTAGTGCAGCAGCAGTAGTTGTTGGTACTGCAGTTGATATTACCGCGGTTGTTGGTGTTGCAGCAGCAGTAGTTGTTAGTTTCAGTTGTAGTTGCAATAGCAGTAATGGTTATTTAGTCCTGCGGTTGTTGCGTGCGCTGTTGTTGTTGTTACACGCCAGTTGTTGGTGTTGCAGCAGCAGTAGTTGTTGGTTCTACGGTTGTTGTTGCAATAGCAGCGGTTGAGTCCTGCGATTGTTGCAGTAGCAGCTGTTGTCGTTGGTACTGCAGTTGTTGTTCAGTACGCGGTTGTTGGTGCAGCAGCAATGGTTATTGAATCCCTCTCTCTGATTTGTTGCACGATGGCAGCGGCTGTTGTTGCAACTGCGAGTTGTTGTTATTACCCGCCAGTTCTTGGTGTTACGGCAGCGAAGTAGTTGTTGGTACTGCAGTAGTTGTTGAGCCCCACGCCAGTTGTTGGTGTTGCAGCAGTAGTTGGTAGTTCTACAGTTGTTGTTGCAATAGCAGCAGTAGTTGTTGGTCTGGTTGTTGCAGTAGCAGCTGTTATTGTTAGAACCACAGTTGTTGTTGAGTACCACTTGATTGTTGGTGTTACGCAGCAATGATTGTTGGTTCTGTAGTTGTTGTTGAGTACATGAGTTGTTGGTGTTATGCTTTTCAAGTAGTTGTTGGTTCTGCAGTTGTTGTTGAGTACGCGGTTGTTGGTGTTGCAACAGCAGTAGTTGATGATTCTAGAGTTGTTGTTATAATGGCAGCAGTAGTTGTTGATCTCACCGGTTGTTGCGTGTAGCTGTTGTTGTTGGAACTGCAGTTATTTGTTGATACGCGGTTGTTGGTGTTGCAGCAGCAGTAGTTGTTGGTTCTGTAGTTGTTGTTTAATTGCAGTTGTTGGTGATGCAGCAGCAGTAGTTGTTGGTTCTGTAGTTGTTGTTGCAATAGCGGTAGTAGTTGCTGGTATTGCTGCAGTGGTTCACGATAGCAACTGGCTGTAGTTGGAACTGCAGTTGTTGTTGGTACCGCCAGTTGTTGGTGTTGCAGCAGCGGCTGTTGTTTGGAACTGCAGTTGTTGTTGGTACAGGTGTTGGTGTTGCAGCAGCAGTAGTTGTTAGTTCTGTAGTTGTAAGTTGCAATAGCAGTACTAGTTGTTACAGTCCTGCGGTTGTTGCAGTAACAGCTATTTATCGTTAATTACTGCAGTTGTTGTTGGTACCGCGGTTGTTGGTGTTGCAGCAGCAGTAGTTGTTACTTCTGCAGTTGTTGAAGGTGGCATTACCAAGAGCTGTTGGTGTTGCAACCCAGTAGTTGTTAGTTCTGTAGTTGTAGTTGCATGCTTGGTAGTAGTTGTTTGATCCTCTTGGTTGTTGCAGTAGCAGCTGTTATTTATTTAGTACACGCGGTTGTTGGTGTTGCATGTAGTAGTTGTTAGTTCCTACAGTTGTTGTTTTTATGCTTGTAGTAGTTGTTGATCCTGCGGTTGTTGCGGTAGCAGCTGTTATCGTTGGAACTGCAGTTGTTTGGTGATACGCAGTTGTTGGTGTTGCAGCAGCGGTTGTTGGTCCCTGCGGTTTGTTGCAGTAGCAGCTGGTTGTTGTTGCAACTGCAGTTGTTGTTGGTACTGCAGTTGTTGGTGTTGCAGCAGCAGTAGTTGTTAGTCCTGCAGTTGTTGGTGTTGCAGCAGCGTAGTTATTGATCACGATTGTTGCAGTAGCAGCTGTTGTTGTTAGTGCCGCCAGTTGTTGGTGTTGCAGCAGTAGTAGTTGTTGGTTCCGGGTTGTTGTTGCAATTTAGCAGTAGTTGTTGGTCCTGCGGTTGTTGCAGTAGCAGCTGTTGTTGTTAGAACTGCAGTTGTTGTTTGATACACCACAGTTGTTGAGTGTTGCAGCAGCAGTAGTTGCTGGATTCTGTAGTTATTGTTGAGTACCGCCAGTTATTTGTAGCAGTAGTGGTTGTTGGTTCTGCAGTTGTTGTTGGTACGCGGTTGTTGGTGTTGCAGCAGCGTAGTTGTTGGTACTGCAGTTGTTGTTGGTACGCAGTTGATGGTGTTGCAGCAGTAGTTGTTGGTTCTACAGTTGTAGTTGCAATAGCAGTAGTAGTTGTTGGTCCTGCGGTTGTTGCAGTAGCAGCTGTTGTTGTTGGTACACATGATTGTTGGTGTTACAGCAGTAGTAGTTGTTGTTCTACGATTGTTGCAATAGCAGCAGTTGTTGAATCCCTGCGGTTGTTACGTGCTCAGTGTTGTCGTTGGTACCAAAGTTGTTGTTCGACCGCGAAGTTGTTGGTGTTGCAGCAGCAGTAGTTGTTGGTCCTGCGGTTGTTGCAGTAGCAGCTGTTGTTGTTGCAACTGCAGTTGTTGTTGGTACTGCAGTTGTTGGTGTTGCAGCAACGTGGATTATTTGGTACTGCAGTTGTTGTTGGTACACGCCAGTTGTTGGTGTTGCAGCAGCAGTAGTTGTTGGTTCTACAGTTGTTGCAATAGCAGCAATGGTTATTAGTCCTGCGGTTGTTGCAGTAGCAGCTGTTGTTGTTGGAACTGCAGTTGTTGTTGAATACATAGCTGTTGGTATTACGGCATGATAGTTGTTAGTTCTGTAGTTGTTGTAGTACGCAGTTGTTGGTGTTAGCACTAGTAGTTGTTGGTTCTGCAGTTGTAATTAAATTACCGCGGTTGTTGGTGTTGCTTAGCAGTAGTTGTTGGTTCTACAGTTGTTGTTGCAATAGCAGTAGTTGTTAGTCCTGCGGTTGTTGCAGTAGCAGCTGTTGTTGGAACTGCAGTTGTTGTTGGTACCGCAGTTGTTGGTGTTGCAGCAACGTGGTTGTTCAGTTTCTGTGATTGTTGTTTGTTACCAGAGTTGTTGGTGTTTGCAGCAGCAGTAGTTTAATTTGAAGTTTCACCACTTAGTTGTTGTTGCAATAGCAGTAGTAGTTGCTGGTGCTGCAGTGGTTGCAGTAGCAACTGTTGTCGTTGGAACTGCGGTTGTTGTTGGGTACCATGGTTGTTGGTGTTGCAGCAGCAGCTGTTGTTGGGAACTGCAGTTATTGTGAGTACCAGAGTTGTTGGTGTTGCAGCAGTGGTGGTTGGTTCTGTAGTTGTAGTTGCAATAGCAGTACTAGTTGTTGGTCCTGCGGTTGTTGGTAACAATGTTTGTCATTTAAGTACTGCAGTTGTTGTTGGTACATAGTTGTTTAGTGTTGCCGCGGCAGTAGTTGTTTACTTCTGCAGTTGTTGTTGGTACTGCCGAGTTGTTGGTGTTACCTTGTGACAGTTGTTGGTTTCTGTAGTTGTAGTTTGTGTGGTAATGGATTATTGGTCCTGCGGTTGTTGCAGTAGCTGTTGTTGTTGGTAAGTTGTTGGTGTTACGCAGCAGTAGTTGTTAGTTCTACAGTTGTTGTTGCCATGCAGCGATAGTTGTTAGTCCTGCGGTTGTTGCGGCGCAGCTGTTGTTGCAACTGCGGTTGTTGTTGGTACTGCAGTTGTTGGTGTTGCAACAGCAGTAATTGTTGGTCCTGGTTGTTGGTGTTTGGCAGCAGTAGTTGTTGATCCTGCAGTTGTTGCAGTAGCAGCTGTTGTTGTTAGTACACGCCAGTTGTTGGTGTTGCAGCAGTAGTAGTTGTTGGTTCTACCCATTTGTTGCAATTGCAGCAGTAGTTTGTTGGTCCTGCCGGTTGTTGCAATGTTAGCTGTTGTTGTTGTTTGCAGTTGTTATTCAGTACCTGATTATTGGTGTTGCTTAGCAGTAGTTGCTGGTTCTGTAGTTGTTGGTACATAATTTATTTGCCCAGCAGTAGTAGTTGTTGGTTCTGCAGTTGTTGTTGTTACGCTGTTGTTGGTATTGCAGCAGCAGTAGTTGTTGAATCCTGCGGTTGTTGGTAGCAGCTGTTGTTGCAACTGCAGTTGTTGTTGGTACTGCAGTTGTTGTTACGTGTAATGGTTATTTAGTACTGCAGTTGTTGTTGGTACGCAGTTGTTGGTGTTGCAGCAGCAGTAGTTGATGATTCCTACGGTTGTTGTTTTAATAGCAGCAGTAGTTATTGGTCCTGCGGTTGTTGCAGTAGCGGCTGTTGTTGTTAGAATTCTGGTTGTTGTTGGTACCGCAGCTGTTGGTGTTGCAGCAGTAGTTGTTAGTTCTGTAGTTGTTGTTGGTACACGCGGTTGTTGGTGTTGTATTTTCAGTGAACATTAGTTCTGCAGTTGTTGTTGGTACCGCAGTTGTTTAGTGTTGCAGCGACGTGATTGTTGGTTCTACAGTTGTTGTTGCAATAGCAACGGTAGTTGTTGGTCCTGCGGTTGTGCAGTAGCAGCTGTTGTTGTTGAACTACGCAGTTGTTGTTATTACCATGATTGTTGGTATTTGCAGCAGCAGTAGTTGTTGGTTCATAGTTGTTGGTACCAGAGTTGTTGGTGTTGCAGCAGCAGTAGTTGTTGGTTCTGTAGTTGTTGTTGCAATAGCAGTAGTAGTTGCTGGTACTGCAGTGGTTGCGGCGGCAACTGTTGTCGATTAAGAACTGCAGTTGTTGTTGGTACGCAGTTGTTGGTGTTGCAGCAGCAGCTGTTGTTGGAACTGCGGTTGTTGTTGGTACCAGGATTGTTGGTGTTGCAGCAGCAGTAGTTGTTGGTCTGTAGTTGTAGTTGCAATAGCAGTACTAGTTGTTGGTCCTCATGATTTGTTGCAGTAACAGCTATTGTCGTTGTTTTTCTGATTGTTGTTGAATACCGCCAGTTGTTGGTGTTGCAGCAGCAGTAGTTGTTACTTCTGCAGTTGTTGTTGGTACCAGAGTTGTTGGTGTTTTGCAGCAGCAGTAGTTGTTGGTTCTGTAGTTGTGGTGCAATAGCAGCAGTAGTTGGTAGTCCTGCGGTTGTTGCAGTAGCAGCTGTTGGTACGCCAGTTGTTGGTGTTGCAGCAGCAGTAGTTGTTAGTTCTACAGTTGTTGTTGCAATAGCAGCAGTAGTTGTTAGTCCTGCGGTTGTTGCAGTAGCAGCTGTTGTTATTTAGCTGCAGTTGTTGTTCAGTACTGCAGTTGTTGGTGTTGCAGCAGCGGTAGTTGTTGGTCACTGCGGTTGTTGGTGTTGCAGCAGCGGCGGTAGTTGTTGATCCTGCAGTTGTTGCAGTAGCAGCTGTTGTTGTTGGTACGCGGTTGATTTTGGTGTTGCAGCAGTAGTAGTTGTTGGTTCTACAGTTGTTGCAATTGCAGCGGTAGTTGTTGGTCCTGCGGTTGTTGCAGTAGCAGCTGTTGTTGTTGGAACTGAGTTGTTGTTGGTGCCACAGTTGTTGGTGTTGCAGCAGCAGTAGTTGCTGGTTCTGTAGTTGTTGTTGGTACCGCGGTTGTTTGTAGCATTAGTAGTTTGTTGGTTCTGCGTTGTTGGTACGCGATTGTTGGTGTTGCAGCAGCGGTAGTTGTTGGTACTGCAGTTGTTATTCGGTACGCCAGTTGTTGGTGTTGCGGCAGTAAGTTGTTAGTTCTACAGTTGTTGTTGCAATAGCAGCAGTAGTTGTTGATCCTACGGTTGGTAAGTAGTAGCTGTTGTTGTTGGAACTGCAGTTGTTGTTAGTGCATGGTTGTTGGTGTTGCAGCAGCAGTAGTTGTTGGTTCTGTAGTTGTTGTTGGTCCTGCAGTTGTTGGCGGGTGTTGTAGCACTAGTAGTTGTTGGTTCTGCAGTTGTTGTGGTACCGCCAGTTGTTGGTGTTGCAGCAGCAGTAGTTGTTGGTTCTGCAGTTGTTGTTGCAATAGCGGTGGTTATTAGTCCTACCCGGTTGTTGCAGAACCAGCTGTATCGTGGAACTGCAGTTGTTGTTGGTACATGATTTTGATGGTGTTGTAGCAGCAGTAGTTGTTGGTTCTGCAGTTGTTATTTGGTACCGCGGTTGTTGGTGTTGCAGCAGCAGTAGCTGTTGGTTCTGCAGTTGTTGTTGTTGTTACAATAGCAGCAGTAGTTATTTAGTCCTACAGTTGTTGCAGTAGCAGCTGTTGTCGTTGGAATTGCAGTTGTTGTTGGTGCCAGAGTTGTTGGTGGTAGCCAGCAGCAGCAGCTGTTGTTGTGAGTACACGCAGTTGTTGTTGGTACAGAGTTGTTGGTGTTAGCAGCAGTAGTTGTTGGTTCTGTAGTTGTTGCAGTAGCAGCTGTTGTCGTTGGTACTGCAGTTTGTTATTCAAGTACCGCCAGTTGTTGCGTGTTTTAGCAGCAGTGATTGTTGTTCTGCGATTGTTGCATTAGCAGCTGTTTAATAAATTGGCGCGCAGTTGTTGATGCTTGGCAGTAGTTGTTAGTTCTACAGTTGTTGTTGCAATACCAGCGTTAGTTATTAGTTCTGCAGTTGTTGTTGCGGTAGCAGCTGTTGTCGTTGGTACTGCAGGTTGTTGTTATTACCGCAGTTGTTGGTGTTGCAGCAGCAGTGATTGTTAGTTCTACAGTTGTTGTTGCAATAGCAGCAGTAGTTGCCAGTCTCGGAGTTGTTTGCGGTAGCAACTGTTGTTGGAACTGCAGTTGTTGTTAGTACGCGGTTGTTGGTATTTGCAGCAGCAGTAGTTATTGTTCTGTAGTTGTTGTTGGTACCGCAGTTGTTGGTGTTGTAGCACTAGTAGTTGTTGGTTCTGCGGTTTGTGGCTGATGCTGCAGTTGTTGGTGTTGCAGCAGCAGTAGTTGTTGTTTCTGCAGTTGTTGTTGCAGTAGCAGCTGTTGTCGTTATTTGCAGTTGTTGTTGGTCCATAGTTGTTGGTGTTGTAGCAATGGTTGCTAGTTCTGGTTATTGTTGATGCGCAGTTGTTGGTGTTTGTAGCACTAGTAGTTGTTGGTTCTGCAGTTGTTTGTTTGACCTGCAGTTGTTGGTGTTGCAGTAGCAGTAGTTGTTGGTTTCTGCAGTTGTTGTTGCAATAGCAGCAGTAGTTGTTGGTCTGCAGTTGTTGCAGAACCAGCTGTTGTCATTGGAACTGCAGTTGTTGTTGGTACCCGCCAGTTGTTGTAGCAGCAGTAGTTGTTGGTTCTGCAGTTGTTGTTGGTACGCGGTTGTTGGTGTTGTGGCGTAGTTGCTGGTTCTGTAGTTGTTGTTGGTACCACAGTTGTTGGTGTTGCAGCAGCAGTAGTTGTTGGTTCTACAGTTGTTGTTGCAATAACGCTGTGCTTGTTAGTCCTCTGGTTTGTTGCAGTAGCAGCTGTTGTTGTTGCAACTGCAGTTGTTGTTAATACTGCAGTTGTTGGTGTTGCAGCAGCAGTAGTTGTTGGTCCTGCAGTTGTTGGTGTTGCAGCAGCAGTAGTTGTTGATCCTGCAGTTGTTGCAGTAGCAGCTGTTGTTGTTAATTACCGCCAGTTGTTGGTGTTGCAGCGGTAGTAGTTGTTGGTTCGTTGTTGCAATTGCAGCAGTAGTTGTTAGTCCTGCGATTTATTTGCA
Source organism: Protonibea diacanthus (assembly GCA_028641955.1). Taxonomy (NCBI): domain Eukaryota; kingdom Metazoa; phylum Chordata; class Actinopteri; family Sciaenidae; genus Protonibea; species Protonibea diacanthus. Next base: position 8,242,008 of record CM053998.1, read on the forward strand.
GTAGCAGCTGTTGTTATTGGAACTGCAATTGTTGGTGAGTACTGCCACAGTTGTTGGGTATTTGGCAGCAGTAGTTGCTGGATTCTGTAGTTGTTGTTGGTACAGCAGTTGTTGTAGCAGTAGTAGTTGTTGGTTCTGCAGTTGTTGTTGGTACGCGGTTGTTGGAGTGTTGCGGCAGCAGTAGTTTGTTGAGTACTGCAGTTGTTGTTAGTACCGCAGTTGTTGGTGTTACAGCAGCAGTAGTTGTTGGTTCTACAGTTGTTGTTTGCAATAGCAGCAGTAGTTGGTCCTAGGTTGTTGCAGTAGTAGCTGTTGTTGTTGGAACTGCAGTTGTTGTTGGTACACTTGATTGTTGGTGTTGCAGCAGCAGTAGTTGTTGGTTCTGTAGTTTGTTGTTGGTCCTGCAGTTGTTGGTGTTGTAGCACTAGTAGTTTGTTGGTTCTGCAGTTGTTGTTGTGCGCGATTGTTGGTGTTGCGGCAGCGGTAGTTGTTGGTTCTGCAGTTATTTGTTGCAATAGCAGCAGTAGTTGTTGGTCTACGGTTGTTGCAGAACCAGCTGTTGTCATTGGGTTGCAGTTGTTGTTGGTACACCGCGGTTATTGGTGTTGTAGCAGCAGTAGTTGTTGGTTCTGCAGTTGTTGTTGGTACGCAGTTGTTGGTGTTGCAGCAGCAGTAGCTGTTGGTTCTGCAGTTGTTGTTGCAATAGTGGCAGTAGTTGTTGGTCCCGGTTGTTGCAGTAGCAGCTGTTGTCGATTGGAACTGCAGTTGTTGTTGGTACCAGAGTTGTTGGTGTTGCATGGCAGCAGCTGTTGTTGTTAATTACGCGGTTGTTGTTGGTTCTGTAGTTGTTGCAGTAGCAGCTGTTGTCGTTGGTACTGCAGTTGTTGTTGGTACCGCAGTTGTTGGTGTTGCAGCAGCAGTAGTTGTTGGTTCTGCAGTTGTTGTTGCAGTAGCAGCTGTTGTCGTTGGTACCGCAGTTGTTGGTGTTGCAGCAGCAGTAGTTGTTGGTTCTGATTGTTGTTGCAATACCAGCGGTAGTGTTAGTTCTGCGGTATTTGTTGCAGCGCAGCTGTTGTCGTTAGTACTGCAGTTGTTGTTGGTACGCGGTTGTTGGTGTTGCAGCAGCAGTAGTTGTTGGTTCTACAGTTGTTGTTGCAATAGCAGCAGTAGTTGTTGGTCCTGCGGTTGTTGCAGTAGCAGCTGTTGTTGTTGGAACTGCAGTTGTTGTTGGTACGCGGTTGTTGGTGTTGCAGCAGCAGTAGTTGTTAGTTTCTGTAGTTGTTGATACGAATTGCCCGCGGTTGTTGGTGTTGTAGCACTAGTAGTTGTTGGTTCTGCAGTTGTTGTTGGTACTGCAGTTGTTGGTGTTGCAGCAGCAGTAGTTGTTGTTTCTGCAGTTGTTGTTGCAGTAGCAGCTGTTGTCGTTGGTACTGCAGTTGTTGTTGGTGCTGCAGTTGTTGGTGTATTTGCAACCTTGTGGTTGCTGGATTCTGTGGATGTTGTTGGTACCGCCAGTTGTTGGTGTTGTAGCACTATTGGTTGTTGGTTCTGCGGTTGTTGTTGAGTACCGCGGTTGTTGTATTGCAGTAGCAGTAGTTGTTGGTTCTGCAGATGTTGTTGCAATAGCAGCAGTAGTTGTTAGTCCTGCGATTGTTGCAGAACCAGCTGTTGTCATTGGAACTGCAGTTGTTGTTGGTACACCTGCGCGGTTGTTGGTGTTGTAGCAGCAGTAGTTGTTGGTTCTGCAGTTGTTGTTGGTACCGCAGTTGTTGGTGTTGCAGCAGCAGTAGTTGCTGGTTCTGTAGTTGTTGTTGGTACCACAGTTGTTGGTGTTGCAGCAGCAGTAGTTGTTGGTTCTACAGTTGTTGTTGCAATGGCAGCGGTAGTTGTTAGTTCTGCAGTTGTTGTTGCAGTAGCAGCTGGTTGTCATTGGTACTGCAGTTGTTGGTACGCCAGTTGTTGGTGTTGCGGCAGCAGTAGTTGTTAGTTCTGCAGTTGTTGTTGCAGTAGCAGCTGTTGTCATTAGTACTGCAGTTGTTGTTGGTACACGCCAGTTGTTGGTGTTGCAGCAGCAGTAGTTGTTGGTTCTACAGTTGTTGTTGCAATAGCAGCAGTAGTTGTTAGTTCTGCGGTTGTTGTAGCAGCTGTCGTTGGAACTGCAGTTGTTGTTGGTACCGCAGTTGCAGGTGTTGCAGCAGCAGTAGTTGTTGGTACTGCAGTTGTTGTTGCAGTAGCAGCTGTTATCACCGTTGAGTACTGCAGTTGTTGTTGAGTACCGCCAGTTGTTGAGGTGTTGCAGCAGTAGATTGTTGGTTCTACAGTTGTTGTTGCAATAGCGTAGTTATTGGTCCTGCGATTTGTTGCAGTAGCAGCTGTTGTTGTTGGGCTGATTGTTGTTAGTACCACAGTTGTTGGTGTTACAGCAGCAGTAGTTGCTGGTTCTGTAGTTGTTGTTGTTGGTACCACAGTTGGTAGTGTGCAGCAGCAGTAGTTGTTAGTACTGCAGTTGTTATGTAGTAGCAGTTGTTGGTTCTGCAATTGTTGTTGATACGCAGTTGTTGGTGTTGCTGTTGCAGTAGTAGTTGTTGGAACTTCACAGTTGTTGTTACCATGCTTGTGTTATCGTTAGTACTGCAGTTGTTGTTGGTACGCCAGTTGTTGGTGTTGCAGCAGTAGTTGTTGGTTCTGTAGTTGTTGTTGCAATAGCAGCAGTAGTTAGTCCTGCGGTTGTTGCAGTAGCAGATATTGGAACTGCAGTTGTTGTTGGTACCACAGTTGTTGGTGTTGCAGCAGCAGTAGTTGTTGGTTCTACAGTTGTTGTTGAGTACGCGGTTGTTGCTTAGCAGTAGTAGTTGTTGGATTTTCTGCAGTTGTTGTTGGTACCGCCAGTTGTTGGCGGTGTTGCAGCAGCAGTAGTTATTTGGAACTGCAGTTGTTGCAATAGCAGCAGTAGTTGATGGTCCTGCGGTTGTTGCAGAACCAGCTGTTGTCATTGGAACTGCAGTTGTTGTTGGTACTGCAGTTGTTGGTGTTGTAGCAGCAGTAGTTGTTGGTTCTGCAGTTGTTGTTGAGTACCACGCCAGTTGTTGGTGTTGCAGCAGCAGTAGTTGATGGTTCTACAGTTGTTGTTGCGTAGCAGTAGTAGTTGTTAGTCCTGCGGTTGTTGCAGTAGCAGCTGTTGTTGTTGGAACTGCAGTTGTTGTTGGTACACGCGGTTGCAGGTGTTCTGATAGCAGAAGTTGTTGGTACTGAAGTTGTTATTGCAGTAGCAGCTGTTATGCGTTGAGTACTGCAGTTGTTGTTCAGTACGCCAGTTGTTGGTGTTGCAGCAGCAGTAGTTGTTAGTTCTGCAGTTGTTGTTGCAGTAGCAGCTGTTTAATGCGTTAGTCTGCTGCAGTTGTTTATTTAGTACCGCGGTTGTTGGTGTTGCAGCAGCGATGATTTGACGGTTCTACAGTTGTTGTTGCAATAGCAGCAGTAGTTGTTGGTTCTGCAGTTATTTATTTATTTAGTACGTGCTGTCGTTGGTACTGCAGTTGTTGTTTAATTACCCGCCAGTTGTTGGTGTTGCAGCAGCAGTAGTTGTTGGTTCTGCAGTTGTTGTTGCAGAAGTAGCAGCTGTTGTTGTTGCAACTGCAGTTGTTGTTGGTACTGCGGTTGTTAGATGTTGCAGCAGTAGTTGTTGGTTCTACATTGTTGTTGCAATAGCAGCTGTTGTCGTTAGTATTGCAGTTGTTGTTGGTACCGCAGTTGTTGGTGTTGCAGCAGCAGTAGTTGTTGGTTCTGTAGTTGTTGTTGCAATGGCAGTAGTGATTTATTGGTCCCTGGTTGTTGCGTAGCAGCTGTTGTCGTTGGTACTGCAGTTGTTGACAATTACCGCGGTTGTTGGTGTTGCAGCAGCAGTAGTTGTTGCGGCCTTGTGTTGTCGTTGGTACTGCGATTGTTTGGTTGAGTACCGCCCAGTTGTTGGTGTTGCAGCAGCAGTAGTTGCTGGTTCTGTAGTTGTTTGTTGCAGTAGCAGCTGGTATCGTTAGTACTGCGGTTGTTGTTCAATACGCAGTTGTTGGTGTTGCAGCAGCGGTAGTTTGTTAGTTCTGTAGTTGTTGTTGCAATAACCCAGTAGTAGTTGTTGGTCCTGTGGTTGTTGCAGTAGCAGCTGTTATGGTTAATGCTGGTTGTTGTTGGTACACGCCGGTTGTTGGTGTTGCAGCAGCAGTAGTTTGCTGGTTCTGTAGTTGTTGTTGGTACGCGGTTGTTGGTGTTACGGCAGCAGTAGTTGTTGGTCCTGCAGTTGTTGTTGCAATAGTAGCGTAGTTGTTAGTCCCTGCGGTTGTTGTAATAGCAGCTGTTGTCGTTGGAACTGCAGTTGTTGGTGTTGCAGCAGCGGTAGTTGCTGGTTCTGCAGTTATTGTTGAGTACATAGTTGTTGGTGTTGCAGCAGCGGTAGTTGTTAGTTTCTGCAGTTTGTTGTTGCAGTAGCAGTTGTCGTTATTACTGCGATTGTTGTTAGTACCACGCCAGTTGTTGGTGTAGCGGCAGCAGTAGTTGTTGGTTCTGCAGTTGTTACTGCAGTGGCAGCTATTGTGCGTTAGTACTGCAGTTGTTGTTGGTACGCAGTTGTTGGTGTTGCAACAGCAGTAGTTGCGGTTCTGTAGTTGATGTTAGTACCGCCAGTTGTTGGTGTTACGCTGGCAGTAGTTGTTAAGCTATGCAGTTGTTGTTGTAATAGTAGCAGTAGTTGTTGGTCCTGCGGTTGTTGCAGTAGCAGCTGTTGTCGTTGGAACTGCGTTGTTGGTGTTACGCGGCAATGGTTGCTGGTTCTGCAGTTGTTGTTGGTACTGCAGTTGTTGGTGTTGCAGCAGTAGTTGCTGGTTACAATTATTGTTTCAATAGCACAGTAGTTGTTGGTCCTGCGGTTGTTGCAGTAGCAGATGTTGTCGTTGGAACTGCAGTTGTTGTTGGTACCGCAGTTGTTGGTGTTGCAGCAACAGTAGTTGTTGGTCCTGCGGTTATTGCAGTAGCAGCTGTTGTCGTTGGAACTGCAGTTGTTGTTGGTACCGCAGTTGTTGGTGTTGCAGCAGCAGTAGTTGTTGGTTCTGCAGTTGTTGTTGCAATAGCAGCAGTAGTTGTTGGTCCTGCGGTTGTTGTAGTAGCAGCTGTTGTCATTGGTACTGCAGTTGCTGTTGGTAGCGCAGTTGTTGGTGTTGCAGCTGCAGTTGTTTCAGCAGTAACAGCTGTTTGGAAACAAGACCGCAAAAATTCTTATTGTTTTAAGAGTAAGCTTCTCCAAAATATGAATACCTTTGACCACATCACCGTCCTGCCGATAATGATATTATAGCACACCCTTTCATGTAATATTAGTTATGTGAAAAACAACATTCCTCCATACAGTCCTTGATATGACTGTAACACTTTTATTTTCATTTCAAGTTTTAACATCAAACTTGAGGAATTTTTTTTCCTTGACTTTCCCCTAAATACTTCAGGTTTAATGGTTGAGGAACTCATCTTTTGTTACATATGTTTTATCTACTATCACTAGGTGCATAATGTTAATGAGCAGGAGCCCTGTTGTGTTTTCATGCCATTCTGCTGACTTGGCACCTGCCTCATAATTAATATTTGGTTAGTGGTCAACCATAATATTTTTAGCTAACAAAAATTGCTTACATGTCATATGTATAAAAGAAATTCCAGTGATGTTCTCTTATGTTAAATAGATTAGGAGGAGAATTCTGACTTAAATATTTTACCAATAGCAGGCTTATTCCCACAGCCTGATTTCTGCGAGTTTTCCACCATTTTATTAAGGCACTTTGAATCATGGCTCAGAATCATTCAGCTTACCTATTAGAATCAGGAAAAGGGATGCAATTTGTCCGACACCCATCTTGTCTTCCTTTGAAATAAAATCAAACAAAACAGACTTACTAGCAGAAGCGGATTGTCAAAACTCTTTGCAATACAGTTATCTACTAAACAAATTAATTCATATATAATGTTAAAATGGGAAATGTATTAACAGTAATTACAATAATCACAATATAACATCACTTTCTGTGTTCTGTGTGTTTAACCGTGCATTTTACATGGTCACGTTCCTTAGCCTTTTTTTTTATTATAACACTTGAATCTCTAAACCTAATGTGTAAAAGTAACACTATAAAAATATTCAAAGACAAAGGGTTTGATGCAAATAATTAATATTAAAGTACAGTGTCTGTCCCTTCATAATAATCCATATGCTGCAACATATAGATTTTTAACAACAGCAACACTGCACAACATGTGGCATTTTGAAAAATACACCAATACTAAGTTGGAAAACATGCTGTGTGAACCATAAATAAAAACTAAATGATATGAAAATTCTTTTCTTTTCTTTTCTTCTCTCATTTTTGGAATGTCCCAAAAACACCTGCCTGGACATTTCACAAGTAAACAGATTCATTAGTTACATGTAATAGTCTTTTCAATTATAGGATAATTAGGTATGAAAATGGTAATTGTCTAAAGCCTCAGTTGTTCACAATGAAGCACAGGGTGAGGTTCACCACTTTGTGAAAAACTACACAGGCATATAATCCAACTGTTCAAGAATGTTTTTTTTTTTTGTTTGTTTTTTTGGCTTTTTCCAAGCTTTATTGGTAGAGACAGCTGAAGAGTGACAGGAAATGTGGGGGAATGATGGGGAATGACATGCGGCAAGGGGGCCACAGGTTGGGACTCGAACCCGGGCCGGCCGCAGCGAGCCTTCGCATATGGGGCGGCCGCTCTACCGACTGAGCTAAACGCCGCCCCTGTTCAAGAATGTTTAAAAAAAATTTAGATGGGGGGGATTTAAATAGTATAGTACAACAAGTAAGGATGTACAATAAATAAGGACAGTTAATTAAATAATACAACGTATTGGAACAATAAAAAAAACTAAAACTGGCTCTCTCGCTCTCTTTCACCTACAGTATAAATGTACAAAAGTGTAAATAGACTTACCCAAAATGAAAAAGTTACAAATTCCTTTTTTCCTCCTCCTCAAGATGGTTTGAAAAAATATTTTAGCGTCTTTTAATCGAATCCAGTTCACATCATCTGTGATATTGCAAACCTTTTAGCGTGTGTGGCACTCCACCTAACACTTCACGGTTATATAATACGAATCAAACTATTTTTCTATGACGCGAGTTAAATGTTGTGACATACAGAATTGGCTCAAAACAAAGACATACCTTCCTCTATGATTCATTCCAACAATATGAATGTTAAAACCGGCTTGACCAGCATGACATCTCATGAAAAGTACTAATAGGCCAAGAAGAAAAGGCAAGAAATTAAATAAGTAACATGATTTAGGAGTGGCATACGCATATTGGCATATTAATAACAATGGCATAAACATATTGAACGACAATGAATCGATAAAATAAGTCAATATTGTTATGTATGTAGACACATCAGAGAGTAAGCATCTCAGTTTCGTTTCCTCATATTTCTCTGAGTGCAAATCCATCATATCAATATGATCTGGTATGAGAACACCACATTTAATAAACAGATACCATGTTGTACTTGTTTCCTGATGGAAAACCAATAGGTGAAATAAGGCCTAAAATGATTTAATATGACATCCATTTCTTTTTTGGTACACCCCAGCATTATATAAGACAATTTTAATGATATAATTCATTAATTTCTATCTGTACCTGAGCTGCAGTGACTTTTGGAGGCAAAGAGCCATCACTATAAAGATCTCAGACAGTGAAACTACACTCCAAAAGCCTCAACCATCCTATATTGGACAAATAGCACAGCTTTTTAAGACTTGCTGTTCCTTGTTTCACAAGTTGAGTGATGTATTTTCTAACTCTCACTTTTGTACAAAGCTGGAGTTGGCTATAATGCAAATTCTTTTATATATCCTCTTTCTGTTCACTGGCAGAGGAGTTGGTTAAATGTTGGGATTACAGATTTGTAGTTGTTTAAACTAATTGTTTAAACTAATTGAATTAATATGCAGTTTCAATATATCTTGCTATCATACTGTTTAAACTCTGCTTTTTATTGGAAGAAGATTTACAAAAGACAGTTGCATATTTTTTATTTAATATATTTTGCATATATTTTATTCCAAGCCATTTCTGACAATCAAAACAAAGTGCTTAAAGGAAACAAAAAAACATCTCAGCAGCCTTCAACAGCAACATGTTTCACTTTACGTTTCCATTACAGTCTTGAAGTCACGCTTTGATGAATTAGATCAGAAATATAAAACAATGAATAAATAAATGAAGTACAGTAATAACAATAGAAATATGATATGAAATATGAATATGAATTATTAGGATTTGAAACAGATGAGAATATATCTGGTTACTTCCTCCTCTTTTTTGGTCTTTGTGAAAGAAATCCCCTCAGTCAAACGTTGTTAATCTTATGATTTCACACCATTCATTCATATTTTTAGACCTGCACTACCAATTCTGACAGACAATAGTGCAGCTCAAATTTTCAATAACATAATTGCATGCGCTCCTTCCTTAATTAAACCTTATCATGACTCATTGCATAACACATGTCAATAATTCAGGTATGACAGGTTATAATTACATGACTCAAATATACACTGTATATACACACCCCGTACTGTTGGTTCATTCGCACAATGTGAATGTCGACAGAAAATGTTATAATTGAAAAGGAATATTCATACATATTGAATGCTAATAAATTATCAGCGTAAATCTGTTAATAGATTGGATAATACTTTACATACAGTAACAATATTGCTGACTGAATTTTGCTGACACATCAAAGACAAAGAAATTAAGTAACATTCCCTTGTATTCCTCTGCAAATCCATTACATCAACAAGACCTGTCATGAGATCATGATATTTAATAAATGGATTTTTTCATTTAAAACCTGTTTTATGATTATACTGGCCAGAATATTGAAGCATAATGGAAAACCAGTAGGTACAACATTGCTAAAAAATTGCCTAGTTTTACTTTTTTATACATCCCAGCATATAGCTTTATTTGACAGAGACAGCTGGGGAACGACATGCGGGAAAGAGCCACAGGTCGGATTCAAACCCTGGACTGCCGCGGCAAGGACTGAGCCTTTGTACATGGGACGGACGCTCTGTCACAACAATGCCACTTTTAGTTGTTAAGTCTGTGACGTCTTATGACAGCTCACAATAAGACACAAAAACATTTTATAATCAACATCACTGCCTATGATAGGCAAGGTGAAATATTTAGGACTTTTGTCGATTAAAGTCCAACAGAAATTTTATTTATTGTCCAACATATGTCATATTAATGTGTTTTCACCCGCTTACTTCTGAGGTGATGTATTATCACTGTGGAACTACTTTGTTAGTCACAGAGCGTTTTGAGCAAGTCTAACCTGGGAAACATGACAAATGTTCAAGTTGACTGCTGTCGCTGGCTGATAACGTAATGGGTAAAGTAAAGTCAGTATGATGTTGTGTCGAACGCCATTTTAAACTCAAACTACAACAAGAAAGTGGAAGTCACAAGTGTTATTTGTTGTTCTCAACTTTCAGTGAAAACAAAGGCACAAAGGAAGAAATAATAAATGAAACATATGTAATAACTTTTTTATTAGCGACAGATTCTATTAAAGTCTTTTAGAAAATAAGATTATCAGCATTAAATTAGGTTGGATTTAAGCATGGGAGACTGACTTTAGTCAACTAGCTATTTACAAAGTATACAAAAACCAATGTTATGTCTGTAGCATCCAAAATCTTATGCAAATACCACTTAAATAGATCTTAAATAGGTCTATATGTATTTGAACACCGACACATTTTTGTTGTAAATGTGATCGAGCCTGTGGAGCGATGATGGGATGCTTAGTTACACTGGTGAAGTCATGCTGAGGCCGGATCTAGCACCAACAGGAGTGGAAGACCACTGGTGGAGGAACAAATTTGACGTCAGTGCTCACTTGCATGGTTGAGGTGTACATACATCATCCAGGACCAGGTTGCTTGACAGAGTCAGGCGCTTGCTGTACAAGCGTCTGATGGAAGAAAGCTATTTGGAACGCGTGTACGCCTTTCCTGGTCTGCTTTGTGTAGCGCCGCTAGCGCCACTCCCGTTTCTCTCATTCTGAACAAACGTTATTCACTCTCACAACAAAGACTGAGGCCGACTTATTGTAAGACATTAACGCGAAATGTAATTAAATCTGCCCCTCATACACTTTTCCCTTGTCCATCAATATTGGAAAATCATCACAAGAGAGACAACATCATTTTTCAAAAATTTTGTATTCTGATCATTGTTGACAGAAAAAAATCTCACAGAATACAGTTATGCATGATTACATTAATACTTTGCATAAATAAGAAAACTGACAGTGCTGGAAGAAGGCTTCTTCATAAATACATCATGGTGAACAAGTAAAAGTAAAGTTAAAGTAAAATTCATAATAAATACTACCCCACCAATCACTACATGCAAAAATATAAAAGAGGCATAAACACAAACTGCTTTTTCTGCTCTCACATCAAGAGATTCTGCAAAGACCTGTGCAGACTTTGGTGTTTGTTGTCCTTACAACTCCTTATAATTAACCCATTATAATACATTTGACTTTTCACTGTAAACTAAATCTGTATTATTATTATTATTTATATTTTGACATATACAGTACAGCATATCATGTATGCAATGATCCTTGATAAACCTTTTATGCATTGGTTCAGGATTGGGGTGTGCAGTCTGCTGTAATGCTACAATATGCTCTCTGTGGCATTATTAGGTTGCTATGCCATGTGATGCTGCTATGCAATCAAGTAAAACCTAAACATGAATTTTGAATGCATTTGGGGACTACAGAATTAAGTTTAAAGTAACAGCAGTATCCTTGCATGAAATTTTCAAAAATATATTCATTTAAAAGACTAAGACATTAAAAGTACAACAGTTCTCTTATTTTCTGGCTTCTCAGTGCTTAATATAATGTGTTATGAGTCAGCGGACAAGGTGCTGTGTCATTCTGTTCAGCCCAGGATCCTGGACGTTAATTTCCACATAGAAATATGCTGAGTTCTACAGACTTTCCTCATCCACTGATTTTTACACACAGCAAAATCCTATTTCATGCCAGTGATAGCAGTCATATTCTGACTTCATTTCAAATGGAGCACTGATGCTATTGCTGGCTTGACAGTAGCCATGACAACAGTACCATGATGGATGCAGTGAGGAGGCTGATCTTGTGGTTCACTCCACTTGAAGCTGTAAGTGAGAGAAAAGGAAACAAAAAATTATTTCAACAAACAGTTCTTTAACGTTTAAAAAGTTTTAATCAGGTAGTACTCAGTATTGCTTACTTATGCCATTCACAGTGATGGAGCTGCCCTCAATGTCAAAGCCAGTGACGTTCGCATTGAGCAAAACACTCGCAATCTGAGTGTTATTAGGAACAAATGTGTTTTGAAAGTTAAGGTTGATGTCATTGATGACTGATCCATTTCTGCAAAAAGAGAAACAAAACATATTGTTCATTATGTATATTAACAATGTTAATATATATTTACATCAGATGGAGGCCACTATTCTTAAATAGTAACAAGATAAGTCTTAAATTACCTGAATGACACCACCTCTATGAACCTGAAGGAGGAAGGGAATTCCTTTTGGAAAATGGGTTCAAGCTGCAGAAAGAGAAGAGATTTTTTTTTTTATTATTTAAGCACGTTCAGCTTCTATTTCTGCTTCAAACCACTCAACTGTGTGTATGAGATAAGTTGTGCAGTGAGGTGTAGCTTTATTTCTTATATTCATTGCGTTTTCTGTATTGCCAAAAACAAATTGAAACGTTCTTCGTGCAAGCAATGACATTAGAGTACAATGTATTTGTCCTTCCCTCTAACATGGCCAATTGTTCCCCATATCCTTTTTTCTTCCTTTGTACATATATTCCACATTAAATTGCAGGCCATACCCTTTTGCATTAGACCATAACATTTCAGTCTTGGTGTACCAGCAAAAGAAAAAAAAAAAAAAATTAAGGGTGAGACTTACCTCTCTCTTTAACAGTGAAGTTCGACTTTTAAATGCTTCAGATGCTGGATTGGACAAGTCAGATGTAAACGTGTTTGTAACAGATCTGAAAGTCACTCTTATTTTTGTGAGTCCTACAGTTGTAGGTGCAGCAGTTGTTGGTGCAGCAGTTGTTGGTGCACCAGTTGCAGGTGCAGCAGTTGTTGGTGCAGTAGTTGTGGTTGCAGCAGTTGTTGGTGCAGCAGTTGTTGGTGCACCAGTTGCAGGTGCAGCAGTTGTTGGTGCACCAGTTGCAGGTGCAGCAGTTGTTGGTGCAGTAGTTGTGGTTGCAGCAGGCTTTGGACCATCTGTGGAATCAGTAAATATTTGTGTCAATGTCAAATCAAGTTTGCTGCCATTTTCACAAACTAATTAAAAAAAATTGTGATTGTGTTGTGCTTACTTACTTGCTACGATTGAAGCCAGATTTATGCTAACATTGAAGGTACTGTTGGGACTTTGCACAGCATCTATTAATGTTTGAGCAACAACAGAATTCTGTGGCAAGTCTGCAGGGGGAGCAGTCTTATTGAACATAATGCCCAGATCTACTTGAGTTCCATTCGTTCTTCTCTCCAGACCAATAGGCCTGTATCATTAAACCAAATGAGACAAGTGTCAAACAATGATATGAGACAATTCTGTTGCAATACAATACTATAATCCTGCATACAATATCGGTAAATCACTGTTAGAAAAGTGTTCTTACCTGAAACTCCTTACGATGCAGGTATCAAATTGATCTCCAAATCTTCTTCTGTATATGGCAATACACTGCAAAAAGAAACATTAAAAAACTTTGAGTAGCTTTCAAGAACAATAACTTTCTTAAAAGATATTAAACAGGAATGCAAATGTCACTGAAATTAAATTTTATTTATGATTTATGATAAATAATAAATTTGATGTCCAGTGCATCCAAGCATAATAACAGTTTCTACTCACCGGTAATACACATTCTCTTTCAAGCTGTCTGAATCTGATGCTGTTGCGGTCTCTGAGGTCTTCTGTAAAAGGTTCAGATGATAAATCTGCTGAGACAGTGTAATCAGTTGGTGAAGCGGTTGATGTTGCCGGTGTGGTTGTTGATAGTCCAGTTGTAGCTGAACCTCCAGTTGTAGTCGATGCATCGGTTGTTGTTGAACCTTCAGCTGTTGAAGCTGCATCAGTTGTGGTTGATCCGACAGCTGGAGTGGATCCACTAGTTGTTGTTGATCCACCAGTTGTTATTGACCCACTATTTGTAGTTGATCCTACACTTTCAGTGGATCCACTAGTTGTTGTTGAACCTTCAGTTGTTGATGCACCTGTTGTTGTTGATCCACCAGTCACTGATCCTCCAGTTGTTGCTGATGCACTAGTTGTAGTTGATTCTCTGGTTGTTGTTGATGCACTGGTTGTTGTTGATGCACCCGTTGTAGTCAATGCACTGGTTGTGGTTGATACAACAGTTGTAGTTGATGCACCAGTTGTTGTGGATTCACCACTTGTTGTGGATACACCAGTTGTTGTTGATGCACCGGTCGTAGTTGATGCACCTGTTGCACTCAATGCACTGGTTGTAGTCGATACACCAGTTGTTGTTGATGCACCGGTTGTAGTCGATGCACTGGTTGTTGCAGATTCTCCGGTTGTTGATGCACCAGTTGTAGTTGATGCACCAGTTGTTGTGGATTCTCCAGTTGTTGTTGATGCGCCAGTTGTAGTTGATGCACCAGTTGTTGTTGATTCACCAGTTGTTGTTGATGCACCAGTTGTTGTTGAGGTACCGGTTGTTGTGGATGCACCAGTTGTTGTTGATGCTCCAGTTGTTGATGATGCATCAGTTGTTGTTGATGCACCGGTTGTAGTGGATGCACCAGTTGTTGTTGATGCACCTGTTGTAGTTGATGCACCGGTTGTTGTTGATGCACCAGATGTTGTTGATTCACCAGTCGTTGAAGCGCCAGTTGTTGTGGATGCACTGGTTGTTATTGATGCACCGGTTGTAGTCGATGCACCGGTTGTAGTCGATGCACCTGTTGTTGTTGATGCGCCGGTTGTTGTTGATTCACTGGTTGTTGTGGATGCACTGGTTGTTGGTGATTCTCCAGTTGTTGTTGATGCACCGGTTGTAGTTGATGCACTGGTTGTAGTCGATGCACCTGTTGTTGTTGATTGTCCAGTTGTTGTTGATGCACTGGTTGTAGTTGATGCACCGGTTGTTGGTGATGCACTGGTTGTAGTCGATGCACCTGTTGTTGTTGATTCTCCAGTTGTTGTTGATGCACCTGTTGTTGTTGATGCACCGGTTGTAGTTGATGCTCCGGTTGTTGTTGATTCACTGGCTGTAGTCGATGCACCTGTTGTTGTTGATTGTCCAGTTGTTGTTGATGCACCGGTTGTAGTTGATGCACCAGTTGTTGTTGATTCTCCAGTTGTTGTTGATGCACTGATTGCAGCTGATGCACCTGTTGTAGTTGATGCACTGGTTGTTGTTGATGCACTGGTTGTAGTCGATTCTCCGGTTGTTGTTGATGCACCGGTTGTTGTGGATGGAATGGTTGTAGTTGATACACCGGTTGTAGTTGATGCACTTGTTGTTGTTGATACACCAGTTGTTGTTGATGCACCGGTTGTAGTTGATGCACCAGATGTTGTTGATTCTCCAGTTGTAGTCGATACACTGGTTGTTGTTGATTCTCCAGTTGTAGTTGATGCACCAGTTGTAGTCGATGCACCTGTTGTTGTTGATGCACTGGTTGTAGTTGATGCAACGGTTGTTGTTGATTCTCCAGTTGTTGTTGATGCACTGGTTGTAGTTGATGCACTGGTTGTAGTCGATTCACCAGTTGTTGTTGATTCACTGGTTGTAGTCGATGCACCTGTTGTTGTCGATGCACCGGTTGTAGTTGATGCACCGGTTGTTGTTGATTCTCCAGTTGTTGTTGATTCACTGGTTGTAGTCGATGCACCGGTTGTAGTCGATGCACCAGTTGTTGTTGATGCACCGGTTGTGGTTGATGCACCGGTTGTGGTTGATGCACCGGTTGTTGTTGATGCACTGGTTGTGGTTGATGCACCAGTTGTAGTTGATGCACCGGTTGTTGTTGATTCTCCAGTTGTTGTTGATGCACTGGTTGTTGTTGATGCACCGGTTGTTGTTGATTCTCCAGTTGTTGATGCACCGGTTGTAGTCAATGCACCACTTGTTGTTGATTCACTGGTTGTAGTTGATGCACCTGTTGTAGTCGATGCACCAGTTGTTGTTGATGCACCGGTTGTGGTTGATGCACCGGTTGTTGTTGATGCACTGGTTGTGGTTGATGCACCAGTTGTAGTTGATGCACCGGTTGTTGTTGATTCTCCAGTTGTTGTTGATGCACTGGTTGTTGTTGATGCACCGGTTGTTGTTGATTCTCCAGTTGTTGATGCACCGGTTGTAGTCAATGCACCACTTGTTGTTGATTCACTGGTTGTAGTTGATGCACCTGTTGTAGTCGATGCACCAGTTGTTGTTGATGCACCGGTTGTGGTTGATGCACCGGTTGTTGTTGATGCACTGGTTGTGGTTGATGCACCAGTTGTAGTTGATGCACCGGTTGTTGTTGATTCTCCAGTTGTTGTTGATGCACTGGTTGTTGTTGATGCACCGGTTGTTGTTGATTCTCCAGTTGTTGTTGATGCACTGGTTGTAGTTGATGCACCAGTTGTAGTTGATGCACCTGTTGTTGTTGATTCTTCAGTTGTTGTGGATGCACTGGTTGTAGTTGATGCACCTGTTGTTGTTGATGCACTGGTTGTTGTGGATTCACCAGTTGTTGTTGATGCTCCAGTTGTTGTTGATGTGTCAGATGTTGTTGATGCACCGGTTGTAGTCGATGCACCAGTTGTTGTTGATGCACCAGTCGTTGTGGATTCACCAGTTGTTGTTGATGCACCTGTTGTAGTTGATGCACCAGTTGTAGTTGATGCTCCAGTTGTAGTTAATGCACTGGTTGTTGTCAATGCACCGGTTGTAGTCAATGAATCGGTTGTAGTTGATGCACCAGTTGTTGTTGATTCTCCAGTTGTTGTTGATGCGCCGGTTGTTGTTGATGTGCTGGTTGTAGTCAATGCACCAGTTGTTGTTGATTCACTGGTTGTAGTCGATGCACCAGTTGTTGTTGATGCACCGGTTGTTGTTGATGCACCGGTTGTTGTTGATGTGCTGGTTGTAGTCAATGCACCAGTTGTTGTTGATTCACTGGTTGTAGTCGATGCACCTGTTGTTGTTGATGCACCGGTTGTTGTTGATGCACCGGTTGTTGTTGATTCTCCAGTTGTTGTTGATGCGCCAGTTGTAGTTGATGCACTGGTTGTAGTTGATGCACCAGTTGTAGTCGATGCACCAGTTGTTGTTGATGCACCAGTTGTAGTTGATGCACCAGTTGTTGTTGATGCACCGGTTGTAGTTGATTCTCCAGTTGTTGTTGATGCACCGGTTGTAGTTGATGCACCGGTTGTTGTTGATGCACTGGTTGTAGTCGATGCACCAGTTGTTGTTGATTCACTGGTTGTAGTTGATGCACTGGTTGTTGTTGATTCTTCAGTTGTTGTGGATGCACTGGTTGTAGTTGATTCTCCAGTTGTTGTTGATGCACCAGTTGTGGTCGATGCACCGGTTGTTGTTGATGCACCGGTTGTAGTTGATGCTCCGGTTGTTGTTGATGCTCCAGTTGTTGTTGATGCGTCAGTTGTTGTTGATGCACCGGTTGTTGTTGATTCTCCAGTTGTTGTTGATGCGCCAGTTGTAGTTGATGCACCGGTTGTTGTTGATTCTCCAGTTGTTGTTGATGCACTGGTTGTTGTTGATCCTCCAGTTGTTGTTGATGCGCCAGTTGTAGTTGATTCACTGGTTGTTGTGGATGCACTGGTTGTTGTTGATGCACTGGTTGTAGTTGATGCACCTGTTGTTGTTGATTCTTCAGTTGTTGTGGATGCACTGGTTGTAGTTGATTCTCCAGTTGTTGATGATGCACCGGTTGTAGTCGATGCGCCTGTTGTTGTTGATGCACCGGTTGTAGTTGATGCTCCGGTTGTTGTTGATGCTCCAGTTGTTGTTGATGCGTCAGTTGTTGTTGATGCACTAGTTGTTGTTGATGCACCGGTTGTTGTTGATCCTCCAGTTGTTGTTGATGCGCCAGTTGTAGTTGATGCACCAGTTGTTGCTGATTCTCCAGTTGTTGATGCACTGGTTGTTGTTGATGCACCGGTTGTTGTTGATCCTCCAGTTGTTGTTGATGCGCCAGTTGTAGTTGATTCACTGGCTGTTGTGGATGCACTGGTTGTTGTTGATTCTCCAGTTGTTGATGCACTGGTTGTAGTCGATGCACCTGTTGTTGTTGATGCACTGGTTGTTGTGGATTCACCAGTTGTTGTTGATGCTCCAGTTGTTGTTGATGCGTCAGATGTTGTTGATGCACCGGTTGTAGTCGACGCACCAGTTGTTGTTGATGCTCCAGTTGTTGTGGATTCACCAGTTGTTGTTGATGCACCTGTTGTAGTTGATACACCAGTTGTAGTTGATGCTCCAGTTGTTGTTGATGCGTCAGTTGTTGTTGATGCACTGGTTGTAGTCGATGCACCTGTTGTTGTTGATGCACCTGTTGTTGTGGATTCTCCAGTTGTAGTTAATGCACTGGTTGTTGTTGATGCACCTGTTGTAGTCAATGAATCGGTTGTAGTCGATACACCAGTTGTTGTTGATGCATCAGTTGTCGTAGATTGTCCTGTTGTAGTTGATGCACCAGTTGTAGTCGATACACTGGTTGTTGTTGATTCTCCAGTTGTAGTTGATGCACCAGTTGTAGTCGATGCACCTGTTGTTGTTGATGCACTGGTTGTAGTTGATGCACCGGTTGTTGTTGATGCACTGGTTGTAGTTGATGCACCGAATGTTGTTGATTCTCCAGTTGTTGTTGATGCACTGGTTGTAGTTGATGCACCAGTTGTAGTTGATGCACTGGCTGTTGTTGATTCTCCAGTTGTTGTTGATGCGCTGGTTGTAGTTGATGCACCTGTTGTAGTCGATGCACCGGTTGTAGTCGATGCACCAGTTGTTGATGATTCACTGGTTGTAGTCGATGCACCGGTTGTAGTCGATGCATCTGCTGTTGTTGATGCACCGGTTGTTGTTGATTCTCCAGTTGTTGTTGATGCGCCAGTTGTAGTTGATTCACTGGTTGTAGTCGATGCACCGGTTGTAGTCGATGCATCTGCTGTTGTTGATGCACCGGTTGTTGTTGATTCTCCAGTTGTTGTTGATGCGCCAGTTGTAGTTGATTCACTGGTTGTAGTCGATGCACCGGTTGTAGTCGATGCATCTGCTGTTGTTGATGCACCGGTTGTTGTTGATTCTCCAGTTGTTGTTGATGCGCCAGTTGTAGTTGATTCACTGGTTGTAGTCGATGCACCGGTTGTAGTCGATGCATCTGCTGTTGTTGATGCACCGGTTGTTGTTGATTCTCCAGTTGTTGTTGATGCGCCAGTTGTAGTTGATTCACTGGTTGTAGTCGATGCACCGGTTGTAGTCGATGCATCTGCTGTTGTTGATGCACCGGTTGTTGTTGATTCTCCAGTTGTTGTTGATGCGCCAGTTGTAGTTGATTCACTGGTTGTAGTCGATGCACCGGTTGTAGTCGATGCATCTGCTGTTGTTGATGCACCGGTTGTTGTTGATTCTCCAGTTGTTGTTGATGCGCCAGTTGTAGTTGATTCACTGGTTGTTGTTGATGCACTGGTTGTTGTGGATGCACTGGTTGTTGTTGATTCTCCAGTTGTAGTTGATGCACTGGTTGTAGTTGATGCACTAGGTGTTGTTGATTCACTGGTTGTTGTTGATGCACCAGTTGTTGTGGATTCACCTGTTGTTGTTGATGCACCGGTTGTTGTGGATGGACTGGTTGTAGTCGATACACCGGTTGTCACAGATGCACCGGTTGTTGTCAATGCACCAGTTGTCGTAGATTGTCCAGTTGTTGTTGATGCACCAGTTGTCGTGGATTCTCCCGTTGTTGTTGATGCACTGGTTGTAGTCGATGCACCTGTTGTTGTTGATGCGCTGGTTGTTGTTGATTCTCCTGTTGTAGTTGATGCACTGGTTGTTGTGGATTCAGCAGTTGTTGTTGATGCATCTGTTGTTGTTGATGCACCGGTTGTTGTTGATGTACCGGTTTGTAATTCACCAGGTGTAATATACACTGTAATGGTATTAGAAACAAACACATCAATGTCATAACATTCAAAATCACATTCTTAGAGCACTGTTAACATCTTCACTTTATGTTACAGTAATCAGTAACTTACCTGTAAGTATCAGAGAAACTGCTATGATTCGTCCAATGTCCATTTTCTGCTTTGGAGACTGCAAAATTTGACAGTCCAGTCACCTACCCACAATAAACACATCGAAGTAGCAAGAATCTTTCAAAATATCTATTTTTAATTTTTAATGATTGTTAGTCATTAGAAGTGTCATTAAGAATTTGCAATCTTAATAACAATCATTCTTCTTGAAGATGTTACCCAGAAGTTTAGAAATGACTAAATATTTGAATTTAATTTAATAATTTAAAGTTTGAAATTACAAAAAGAAACCACACTGCATTTTTAATGTCAAAGTGAAAGGGATTTATCCTAATACAATTCGGAGTAGCATAATTCAAAATGAAGATGAAAGAAGTTACATTAATATTTGTACTGCAATATTAGACTTGTTGTTAGCTTAGTAATACAAATGGTATAGCAATTTGGTCTTCTAAATTCACACTTGTAAAAATCATCAATTTGTGTCATAATTATAATGGAGCCTAGCTTGATTTTAAAAGTAATCTCAGTCTTGAAAATATTTTATGTTGAATAAAAAACAAAAGCACACAAAGCCAACATCTGATTTGTCAACTATATACTGGCATACCTGACATTTGACAAAACCAAAAGCCAGTCCTAAATTTACTCTTGTCTGGCAGCCTCTCACTTGTTCTCCTTTTCTTTTTTTAGCTTCTCTTATCACCCCTTCCTTTTCAAATGTTTAGCTACAGGCTAGGTAGAAATTTGCTGTCTCTATTAGGTCAGTGATAACAGACCATCATACCTCTTCAGGGTAAGTATTATTTTGTGAAAGGAGAGTAATTATAAGCCCATCACTGTGGTGCCAAGCTATCAGAGAATAGCATGAATGAAAAAAGGTAATGCCTGCATCCTAACAACATGCCATGGCATGCCATGCCAAGTTTAATAATAACAATATTTCAATCCTATTTGGGTTTTTATAATTACTATTATTATTGTTATTACTGTTCGCCACCAAATTACTTTAATATTTTATATTTATGTATCATATAATACTGAAACTTGGAAGACACCATGCATTTTAGCCATTTATAGCAATAGCAGCAGCATAGGAAACAGTATATTGAATCCACTAGAGCTAGTTTTAAAAAAACAACAACAAATGTGCAGTTTACATTTTATTTAATACAAAGGTATACATAAAAAATTTAAAGTTTACTTACCCAAAATAGAAGAAGAAGAGAAAATAAATACTACTTGTTGTAACTAGAAATATTGCCTTCTTTGATGGAGTGTAGATTTCTTAAAGTTTATGGAAAACTTCAATCAATATTTCCTTAATCCGTTTTACATTTGTGACATTGGAGATACGTCACCTCTTGTGGCAGTCTTCATCTGTCAAAGCCTTTATATAGCCTTTTAGCCAATGCATTTTGTGACTCATAGATATATTATTCAGACATGTTGAATGACAACAAATCAGAAAAAATAGGCTATGACACATTCCTTTGTCAGTTTCTTGATTTGATCTTAGTATACACCCTTCTTTTTGTCTTGTCGTAAAAATATCTTCCTTCTGAATTCCAGTTATGGACAATAGATGTATTACACAACTGGTTACTAAACCCAAAGATGCCTCCCTCAGGTAGTGTCACTTCCAGTAATTCTGACATTAAGCTAATGACTTTTCTATGGCTGGCACTCCTTTATTCAGGACCAGTGCCATCACAGGTGACTACACCTTTTGTAACTGTAGACAAGAAACAAAAACAACAAACATGACACGGCATGAATACTATCTACAGTGTTGGTTTCAAAAGATTAGAAAAAATAACAGTTGAACAGAGAAAGAAAAAATAAGCACCGATTGTGCAGGTAAATAAGATCATAAAAAAATTAGTAAGTAAAATCAACAAACAAAACTCAAAAAAATAATAAAAAATAAAATAATAATAATAAAAATAATAATAATATAATAATAATAATAATAATAATAATAATAATAATAATAATAATAAAAAAACTTAAAACAAAAATATTTTTCATGTGACAGGATTGTTATTGCATAAGATTTTTAAGGGTGGGACTTGAGTGTTATCTTTGGATCACATTCAGTGTCTGGCGTACTTTAAAAACCCCTTGTTTTTTCATGATGTTTTCAGGTCATAAATCTATTTGTGACTGTACACTGTTCACTTCACAGCTACCTAAACTAATTAACAGGTCAGGTCAACACTGCGCAAAGTCAAAGGACAGCTGAGCCAAGAAAACTCTGAGTGTAAGAAACCTCAGTGATGTTACATAAATAAAATAATAAAATAATAAATAATAATAAAATAAATCATTAAACTGTGGATGGACACTAGCCGAGGGTGGAACGTGGCATGAATTTCACAGGCATTAGATTTTCTTGCTACCGTGTTGTTTTGGCTTTGGCAGGTTTGAGGGTTGATGCATCTGAGGAAAAATGAACAAAGACTGAAGAAAATCCTCTGGTAACCTCTGCTGTTGATGATTGATGACTGGTGGACTGGTTTGTGTTGGTGTTGTGCTGTTAATTGGTGTTGATCTTTGTTTTGCAGCTGTTGTTGTTAATGATGCTGTGAATTGCTGTCGACCTTTTGTGTTTATAGGAACTGAATATGATTGTGTTCCAGTCGATGTAGAAGTAACTGATGCTGCAGAGTTGATCAGTTTGATGATATCAGTTACATTGTTTGAATTGTTGTTAGTTTAAATTTAACTCCTCTGTCTCTGTTTTTTAAATAACGCATTTACAATAGGATCGGTTCTTATTAAATGTGACAAACTGGTTGGTTTATTGCGAGCTGTGACGTCTGAAGCCTTAGGTGTGGCTGGCATTGCACTCAGAAATATGTTTGTAATTTCATACACAATGTATGTGTGTTTCAACGGTTGTCAGTTTTGGAATAACAAGCTGATGTTGACATTGGATACCACTTTTTCCATCACAGTTGAATCTAGTAAAGGCGAACTAAACTTTTTTCTGGAGTTAGTTGTGGTCAAGGCTAAATGAGTTGTGTTTTTGTGTACTGTTTCTGCTAAGAATTCATCTATCCTGACGCACTATCCTATCCACTAGTGTGGACAGAGAATAAAAGATTAATTTTGGTTTACTACAGGTTTTACTTCAGTGACATTTTTGTCCTCCATCGGCTCTGGGGTTTGTTGATTGACTTCAGGTGTATTTGCCATCACTGAAGCTCCCATGGCTTTAAGATAAGATAGATCCCACACCAGGGAAATTCACTTGTCACAGTAGCTCGAGTTTGATAATAAATTATTCACAAATAAGAAATAAATATATATAGAAAGTCATGAAGTCATGAGGCAATGATTTTAGGTCTACAGAGGCTCGGATGAGTGGAAGCCAGGATCAAGCTGTGATAGAATAGGAGACAGTTGATGAGTAAAGCCATAAGGGGGCAGTCATGCAACTACAAGGATGTCAACAACCCTAAAAACACCGGGAAGAAGAAGAAGTCACGCGTCACTCAACGTCAGTGATTCACTACGTCGGAAGTCACAGTTGTAACTGTGCCACAAAAACTGACTGAGTGAAGCTTTAAAATAATAATATGCCAAATTATAGATGTGTCATGACTGTCCTCTCTTTTGCACAAGCACCTCCCTTTCAGATTCTCACTTGAGTTTTGCACAAACTGTGTGGTGGGATGGTTTGAGTCTGCAAAAACACCACTAGATGCCTCTAAATCCCACACACTGATCCATTGCAGACAGAGATATAATATTCTTTTATATACCAGCCGTTTTAGATAACAGGTAGCTTCTTCTGTAAACTTAAAAAAAATGGAAATGATAAACATTATTCTTGCTGTGACAGCCTTAAGTGTTATGCAACTTAACCGGATTTAAAATACTCCTGTGCTGTTGAGAGCTAGAGTTTAAGGTCATTTAAAAATAACTCTGTTGTCAGACTGTTTGGCTGTCTAATGTAGCATGAACTATGCAGCACTCCCATCTCTTGTTCTGAACAAATCGTATTCACTGACACAAGAAAGGCTGAGCAGATATTAATGCGAAATGTAATTAGTTCCTGCTATTAACTCTGCCCTTACGCACCGTCTCTCTCTCTCTCTCTCTCTCTCTCTCTGTCCACCAACATTACAAAATATCACAGGAGACTCAACATATATTTTTTTCAAAGATTTTATATTCTGATCATTGTTGAAAAATCTCACAGAAAAAAAAAAATCTCACAGAATACAGTTATGCACGATTACATAAAGAAAACGGACAGTGCTGGAAGAAGCTCTTCTTCATGGATACCCCATGGTGAACAAGGAGAGAGATGTGTCCTATGGTGTTTCACACATTTCTCTAAACTGGCAAGACTTGTGCAGATTTGTCATATTGGGAAAATGTGGTCCTCAGAAGTCCATTTAATAAACCCATTCTAATACATCTGATTATGATATTGTCATTTTCTTCATTCATAAATGTAAATTTAGCACTAATCAAACCTTAACATATACATTATCATGTATACCATGACCCTTGATTCACCTTTTGGTCCAGGACCAGGGTGCAGTCCACTACGATGCTACAATATGCTCTCTGCGGGGTTGTTATGTTGCTATGCCATGATATGCTGCTATGTTCTCAAGTGAACTCTGAAAATTATTTTTTTTTAATGCGTATAATGCATTTGGAGATGAAAGAAAGGTTTAAGTCATTTTAAGTAAAACAGCCGAAATCAGAGCCTCCTCAGTGCTCAATATAATGTGTTATTTTGTGGTTTGACTCAGTGGAGTCAGTGGATGAGGTGCTGTCATTCTGTTCAGCCCAGGATCTTGGAGGTTAGTTCAGTTCAACAGACAAACCTAATCCACTGTTATCAATGAGTCTGCTCAGTGCAAAGCTGATTTTGACGGTATGTTCAACCAAAGCTGTACGAGACTTTGTGAATCTATTTAAACTAGAATGGCAATAGAACCCAGGAACAAAGACTTCTCTTCCTCTTGTTGTTGTTGTTTTTGGATCCTCTTTGGCATCCACTGCATTAGGTGTGGCTCACTGAAGAATGTTTTCAGTTCATCATCAGTCAGACTGAAATGAAGGATTTCAAGCCTTCATTGTTTAATTCACACTTTTGTGGTGGGAATCTATAAAATTGAAAGAGAGATTCATAAGTGCAGAGAAGATCTTGACACTGTCAATTCAGGATTTTGTAATGGTTTGTGAATGTGGATGTATACCGTATGAACACTAAGCATATTCCTTAAGAGTTATCAAGAGTTAAAGACTGTTACCACTCTTATATATGGACAATAAATATGAAACAGCAAGAAACCAGATAGTTAAGATGAGCAAAAAGACTAGAAACAGAGGGAAATACTGAGTCTAGGTCTGACCAAATGAAACCAGCCAGTCTTTCTGTTAAACTCACCAACTCATATTTACTATACACATAAAAGTGGTATCAATCACCTCATCTAACTCTTCCTAAACGATTCCTTAAAAGTGTTTGTAATTACCTCAATTGCATTGTTTTGTTGTGTCTTGTGTTGCTCCTCGATGGTGGTATTTGAAACAGTGAATGTGACCCGGACCACAGTTGGGTAATCAAAGACAAGGGGCCTCACAGCTGCAATTTTAGGGGTATTTTTGAAAAACACTATATTTCCTCTAGTAGGAACAGAAGTATGGTCCACTTTCTGCTGTGTTCTGTTGGCAGTGGCAGGATTGAGGGTTGATGCTTGTGAGGAAAATGACTGAAGAGTACTCGAATTTGTGGAAACCTCTACTATTGGTGTTTTTTCTGTTGTGTGTTGACTAGATTGTGTTGGTATTGTTGTGAGCACTGCTTCTACAGATTTAGATTCTGTAGTTTGTGTTGTTGTAGTTACTGTTTGTGTTGGTGTGCTGTGACTTGCTGT
This sequence comes from Protonibea diacanthus, assembly GCA_028641955.1. Taxonomy (NCBI): domain Eukaryota; kingdom Metazoa; phylum Chordata; class Actinopteri; family Sciaenidae; genus Protonibea; species Protonibea diacanthus. Next base: position 8,267,326 of record CM053998.1, read on the forward strand.
TGATTTAGCACTTTGTTTTGTAGCTGTGGATTCTTGTTTTGTTGTTGATGCTGATGTTGACATTTGTGAAGTCACTGATTTGGTTGTTACAGGTGGTGTAGTTGCTGATTGTGTGGTTACTGTAGTTTGTGTTGATCTACTTTTTGTTGATTGATCAGTTGCAGTTTGCTGTGATATAATTGCAGAAGATGTAGTTTGGGTTGAAATTACGTGTGATGGTGTTGTTGCTGATTCTGAGGTTGTAGTTTGTAGTGGTGTTGTCACAGATACTGTAGTATTTGTTGCTATTGATTCTGTTGTGTGTTGACTAGATTGTGTTGGTATTGTTGTGAGCACTGCTCCAACAGATTTTGATTGTGTAGTTTGTGTTGTTGTAGTTACTGTTTGTGTTGGTGTGCTGTGACTTGCTGCTGATTTAGCACTTTGTTTTGTAGCTGTGGATTCTTCTGTTGTTGTTGATGCTGATGTTGACATTTGTGATGTCACTGATTTGGTTGTTCCAGGTGGTGTAGTTGCTGATTGTGTGGTTACTGTAGTTTGTGTTGATCTACTTTTTGTTGGTTGATCAGTTGCAGTTTGCTGTGATATAATTGCAGAAGATGTAGTTTGGGTTGAAATTACGTGTGATGGTGTTGCTGATTCTGAGGTTGTAGTTTGTAGTGGTGTCATCACAGATACTGTAGTATTTGTTGCTATAGATTCTGTTGTGTGTTGACTAGATTGTGTTGGTATTGTTGTTTGCACTGCTCCTATAGATATTGATTGTGTAGTTTGTGTTGTTGTAGTTACTGTTTGTGTTGGTGTGCTGTGACTTGCTGTTGATTTAGCACTTTGTTTTGTAGCTGTGGATTCTTCTTTTGTTGTTGATGCTGATGTTGACATTTGTGAAGTCACTGATTTTGTTGTTACAGGTGGTGTAGTTGCTGCTGGAGTTGCTGATTGTGTGGTTACTGTAGTTTGTGTTGATGTACTCTCTGTCAGTTGATCAGTTGTTGTTTGTTCCGGTATTGGTACAGAAGATGTAGTTTGGATTGAAATCATTTTTGATGGTGCCGTCGTTGATTCTGACACTGTAGTTTGTAGTGCCGTTGCCACAGTCTTTGTTGATTCTGATCCCATTGCTCTACTCTCTGGTGATCGATCAGTTGCCATTTGTGATGTAGTTACAGGTGATGCAGATGTTTGCTTTGTGGAAGAGGAATTTTCAGTTCTAGGGGATGGCATGTAACGTGTAGCCGACGATCTGATTCGATCCGATTCTGAAGTCGGTTGGCTTGTGGTTTTATCTGATGATGGCCTGGTTTGGGTAGATTCATCGGGAGCAGTCACAAGGACAGTGTGGGAAACAGGTTTTCCTTCAGTGGCAGCAGTCATATTTTGACTCAACTTTGATGTGATATTTTTGTCCTCCATTGGTTCTGTTATTTTGGTGGTTTGGTGGTTGACTTCAGATACATCTGACATTACTGAAGCTCCCATGGCTTTATTCTTGGTGCTGGATGTTTTTACACCAGTTGAAGAAAACGTATTTGATTCCATGGATGGAGTTGGTGTTGTCCATGGTTTTTGTGTCGACAGATGTGGTTGAGTTGTTGAAGATTCACTGATCTCTGGTGTTGTGGTTAAAACATTTGTTGAGTTAATTTCAGGAACCACAGTCGAGGCTGTGATCATGAAGTGAGGTGGGCAGACAGCTGTGTGAGAGGAAAAGGCAGAAGGAGGATTCATATCAATTAATTTTGCACAACATTTACATACAGTGCTGAGAAATCATATATCTCCTTGGTGTTTTTTTGACTTGTCAGATGTCAGTCATCTGTTCACATCAAAAATGAACACACAGGGGCCTGAAGCTTAGATGCTGTATCCACAAACATGTCCAAAAAGATGTTTGTTGGGCTATGCATATAGAAGTATAGCCAGGGATCAATTGATAGAATGTAATCTGACTCACCTGCCAGTAGGCTTAGAAAAAAACTCCAGTTCATGGCGATGAAGTGATGGTTATCCATTAGCAGCAAGCTAATCTAATACGAAAGCAAAGACAAAAAACAACACATTCAAGGCATCTTTGTCTCCTGCTATTTGCGCTTTAAGCATTGTGTTCTACATGTCTTGTATAGTTGTGTCTATGCCTTTTAGTCTGATTTACATACGCAAGACAGGTTGGACAGGTTGTATAGTTACCAGATATTTCAGGGCACATAGTCAGACAAGAACCAGAGAGTTCAAGCCAGTCAGCTACAGCATAGGTTAAGTACATAAGTACATAAGGTAACTGCACTAGTGTCATGTACAGTGACATATATAGGCCAATGGTAGAGCAGGATGTGTCATTTGGTTATTGATCTAAATAACAAAATATATCTAATAACTAGAGCTTGCTCTAATATTTTGAGGTTTAAAAGTACCGCACTCTCCCAGCCTTGATTCTTTATTCACAGCAAACAATAACAGGTGTCTCATATGAAAACGCACATCACTGACTAAATGAGCTATGGTAGATCAGTAATTTTTTAATGCATGAGTTCAGTGTTCCTCTGGTCTGCTCGTGAAACACTAAAAATTGTTATGTATAGAGTATATATGTAAAAGCAATGAATGCAGAACAGTATTTCAAGCATCCTGATCTAATTGATCTAAAGTTATCAAAGAAACGTTGATACTTCAGTCCTGTACTGTATGCAGACTATTTCTATATCACCAACTTTTGATCAAACTTCCCTTCAAGAATCCTGTGGGGCCCAAAGCTTAGAAGGCTGCACCTATACTAATAAAATCTGGACTGATGGTAATTACAGTAACGTACTACTTTGTCCAAGCTTCTCCTTTGAATGCACACAAAGCACATCAGAGTACATCATATGTGCAAAGATAGCACAGAGAAAACACCTGATATTCACATGTGAAACTGGAAAACCACATAAAACACTGTCACTGCTGCAAGAAACAGAGGCAATAAATAGACGATCCAAAGCAGAGAATGCGCCTTGAGCACATGGGACTTTGCCATCAGGGATTTTTTTTCTGAAACCTAACCAAGTAGTTTTGGTATCTAAACATAACCAAGTAATAAGGCCTTCAGGCAGAAAGCCCTGAGGACAAACTTCTCTCATCTGCCCACAGAGGGGTATGAGGGAGAACTCACAGCTAAAGCACCCCAAATAACAATCACTCCAACAAAACACTTAATACAGATTGACTTACTGAAAAATAAGAGACATCCCCCAAGTAGAAATGAATGAAAGAAGCACGGCTAATTAACAGATAATTAGAAAGGGGTTTTCTGCGAGTGGTAAGTATTGTTCTTGCAAGTGCATTTATAAAATTTAAATACAGCTATGACTCTACATGACCCATATTTTTAATCAGTTGATGTTTTCATACTGCCTGGTTGTGAATGGCTGAATGGTGTATAGCTTTTTTGAACTGTGGATGGCATTATCTCCTTTCCTTTTTTAAAGGATGATGCGGTTATCTCCAGTGCTAAAGCACTGGAACACCTTTCCTTAACATTTAGACAGCTCTTATCATGGCTGCCATGTAAATACTTCTGGGTCATTTCACTGAGTTTCCTAAGCTAAAAAAGCCTATTTATATAACTGAAGCCATTTTATTTTTTCTTTCATTTTCAAACTTGTGGTTTTCAGGTGCAGTCGCCACAGATGCAAATTTACAAAACCTTTTTTATGCAGTAGAGACTCCTGTAAATGTGTAAAATTGGTGTAGTTCCCCTTAATTATAATAAATATAATTCAGAATAACTGCCTTCCTTTTTCTGTGATCCAGGGTCAGGGCTCTGATACTTTTCATGCTTGCTCACTAGCATGCCGTACAAGAACAGTGTACCCATTGTATGTGTCTGGAACTTCCCTTTTGCTGGATTTTAATATCAGATTTGTCCATTCCTCTCAACTTTTTTCCCTTTCAGAAAATAATGAGGTAGACAGTCAACATGGTTATAATATAATTATTGTGCTTTTCATACGATGATGACGATTTCTGTTTTGTTCTTCTTTAAATAATTCTGACGTTTGTAATTTACCAGTACTTGTGAAACCAGATGACATCCAAATAATAGGTTTTGTAATTTTTTTTAATGCACCTGTGGGGAATGACCAAACAGGTATTTCCAACAAGATGTCAAGACCTCTCAGGAAACACAGGACAACATTCATTCAGGCTGATCAACTCTGGCTATGATTAAACAATCAATCAAAAAAAATGCAGACTATCAAATGTAATATATATATATATATTTCAGGTTTATGTTGAGCATTTGAAAGTGAAAATGTTCATAAAACGGGTGGCTGGAAACACACGTAATATCATCTCAATTCCAAAACAGGCACTGACAGGACTGTGTGTTAACTTGTAGAACTACTACGCCTGAACCAACTTGAATAAGCAGACAAAGGAGCTCAAATTAGTTCCAAGAATGTAACACTTGTGAATCTGAAAAACTTCAACACCACACTGACCTCTCACCCACGACGACTGACGAACATCAATGAAATCTTGCGAGAATTTTCCGTGTGTGATGAGTGTAGACAAGACTTAAAAAGATGTGACAAGCTTGTGTACAAAACTAGTTCTTCCTGTTCTCATTACACCTGTCAGCCCTTATTATAGTGATGACGAGCAACAGGAAGGAAAATCTGTACACTGCAAAACAATGGTTGCTGTAGGTGATGATAAATTATTTCAGTGTGTGGAAACTCTTCATGTCTTCACTAATCTTTTCATCCATTCAATGTGTGGACTCCATCAGGGGGATTCGCCAACCCTTATGAATATGAAGACATAAAAATGGGGTCTAATAACCAAAGACTTTTCACATTTCTCATCTTTATTGTGCATGTGTAAATACATATATTTTATCTCCTGGTTTAATGTTCTGGTTGTAAACAAAAACTAATGCATGCTGTGCAGCAACAATCCATTCTGCACCGGTTTATTTTAGCATCCATGAGAATGAGCATAAAAATAATTTAATAATACAAAACACTTTCTTGGTTTGATTCAGTTATAGCTAATTCAACATATGCCACGCAATTTGTTATGTATTGAATTGAAAAGTACAGAAACAACATGCAGCAATAAACAACAAGAGTTTTTTCCTTTATATACTGTCACATATACTGTTCATCTGCGCAGTCTGTCGAATGAATAATACAATGAGCAGTTGTCCTGTGGTTTCAGGGTTTTTGCCAACTGCATAGCACTGGCACTACACATCTTCATTCCTCGGTCTGTACCACACCTAATACACTGTTGGCAGCATACACATAATACACTTTAATTATTATTAAATTAATAACTTGTGACACATAATTATGATCAGCTGCTGCTGACTTGATTGAAGTTTTTCGCAATGCACATTTGCACAAGCTATTGCACAAGAGTCAATATGTATATTTCTCTTGTGTATATTTTTAGAGTTTTAGAGTTCTATTTTTGTTGTAGTTTATGCCATATAATAGATAAAAACAACATCGATTAATAAAATAATTTTAAAAGTCATTAGCATTATTTGCAGTGTTTAATATTTTTCGAATGGTTACGTGCAAAGAGGCTGAAACACTTATTTAATAAAGTCATTGGTAAAAACTACATTTCCTATAAGCCAGCGTGTTAATTAGTATGGAAGCCTGCGAGTCCAAACATAACGTACTGGCGTATCCGCGCTGACCACTGCTGCTGCTCTTAAAGGAGACGCATCCCAAACAGGCCTAGTCTCTGCCAAAGAAATATGAGGTTTGCTATAGCTTTAAGAAGTAAATAGTGCTGAATGTTTGTTAAATTATATTCATCATGTAACGTAACTTTACTTTATTAATAAGGTAGTTAATTAAATGCTTGTGTGGTGACTGAAAACTTACTGTTGACCGAGCTAACAAAACTTGGTCCCACCAGGGCCTTGTGCGTTACGCTGTTCCTGAATTTCTATGTTCATAACTGATAAATAACAAAAGTCTGTAAGTGCCATAATAGTTAAATAAAAGCGGCATGGACTCGGAGGAAGACGAGGTTTCTAATACTCGTCCTGGGTTGGAGACAACCGGAGACACAGCGGAGGCCGCGAAACCATCCCCGGCCTCGACTGAACGGTCAAGCGGGAGAAGAGGAAGCAAAAGGCGCATGAAAACCGCAGTGATCTCCGCTGACTCTCTGTGTGGTACCGAGGGTTCTGTTCGTGTTTTGCGGTCCAGAGGAGCTGGAGCTGGCAGAACTAGTGAGTCCAAGGATGCTACGTGCAAGAAAAAAACTACAACGACTACTGTGCAGCGTGGACGCGGGAGACCTGCGGGACCACGGTCCAAAAACACACCGGTCGTGCAGTAAGTGCGTGCACAAAGTCACATCAAATACTATTGCAACAAGGCAGCTGCATCACTTTTAAGAAGCACTTGTGAGATTGCACTACGAGGACGCCTGCAGCTGTAATTGTCGGAAGTGTGTTATATCGCTGGGGTTTCTTAAAGCTATAGGTTTACCAGATACTGAAACCAAACAATGAGCTGAATGCATGGTTTTCCTGTCTGTGCTCTTGTTTTCCTGTTCTTCTTCACTGTCAGAGAGCTGTGGAGTTAAATCATACTGTGTAGTTTCCTAGGTATACTAGAGATTTATTTTTTATTTGCGCTCTCTCTCACACAGACCAGCGATAAAGAAGTCTACAGCCAAAAAAGGTAAAATCACACACAAACACGAACACACACACACACACACACTTACTTAAATTAATTTAATCTATAAAGAGAAACTTAGTTCCTGTAATTATTTACATCTTTCACTTCTATTCTGACGTCCTCAGCAGCCAGACACACTCTTGAACCAAAGCTGTCCAAATCTAGAAAGGACAAAGCGAGACCTCCGACCCGAGCCTCACGCACCAAACCACCAGCAGCATGCAAGCCTGAAGCAGAGATGGAGGCTTCATCGTGTGGTAAGACAAGAACCACATGCATTTTTTTTTTTTTTACTACGTGCTGTATAAATTTCTTGACTGCAAATCAATCATCTGGAACTATCACTGTTTTTCAGGAGAGGAAACAGGTGCCGTAAAAGGAAGTGATGACAAGTGAGTGGTGCACAACTTATTAAATGAGCAGCAGAGAAACTATTGGATCTCTGAATTTCGTCGAATTTCATGATGTTGATGTCCATATTAGTGTTGCAGATTCAGATGCTGCTCTCGAAGAGGACCCTCCATTCAGAGATGACCCAAATGACCTCATCTATGAACCCGAGACAAAGACGTACGCTCACTGCAGAGTATTAATCATGATTACTACTTAATATGAAAACTTCCAACATGACGAAATGCTCTGTCTCTGAACTCCTTAGGGAAAAACCAAGGCGGCGGACAACAGTACCACAAAAAGAGGTGAAGAAAGAGGAGTCAGAAAAGGAAGAAGAAGAAAATGACGTTAAAAAAGAACGGCCGAGGGTCAAGATTGTGTTTCACAGGTAAGATGGAGTGGGCGATAAGACAGAGCCAACCAGGAAGTAAGCAAAGTGTGCTCTGCGATGTTTTAATGCAGGCTGTTTTTCGTCTTACAAGTCCACCATGAAGAAAGTTAACAACATAGATATGCTCGTATTCTGCTTACGATATCAAATAACAATTAATTTACCATATATTCCTTTTTTTTTAGATTGTTCTATAGTCAAAACTATCACAGGCCTATCACAGATACATCAGTGTCATCATATCACACCAGTGAGGAAACTGTTTTTTACACGTACATAACATATACAGCAGAAAACTATGATTTGTGTGATTTCGAAACTGTGTCATCACTTTGGTGAGTCATTGCCTGACTTCTTGTTCTTGCTCTGTTCCCAGTGAGAGAAATATTCCTCACTGTGTTATAAACCCTAAGGACACTTAGATTTACCACTTAGAGACTGAGCCAAACAACCTGCTGTAGTTGATACCGAGATAAACTCCCAAGCAGCTCTTGCATCAGTGATGAGATGATTACGTTAAATTGCTCTAGTTAATGTCATTATTGTGGATACAAGTCATTATTGTTTTGTAACCAAGTCATGCCAGCCTAAATTAAAAACCAAACGGCGCAGTACTAAAAGGGGAATTGCAAGTTTGGGCTTCTGTTTAAAACTTTAAATTCAATTTCTGTTTGGCAATCTGTTTTCATTTTAGGAGACGTAAAAAAGACGACAAAGGCCCTCGGCTGCCAAAACGGAGGTAACCATCTTGATTGTGTTATTCACTGGAGATGACTGCTGCTGCTTGGATCGAATATGACTATTTATACAATGTCTCTTTTTCCTGTCTTCATAGGAAAAAGCCTCCAGTGCAGTACGTCCGCTGTGAAATGGAGGGCTGTGGTACTGTCTTGGCACACCCACGCTACCTACAGGTTTGCCACCTTGTCAACTGTAACCCTGACAACCCCACCAGTGGAAACCAGTGATGTTAATGCTGAAGTGATCAAAACAGTAAAGGATTAACACTGGCAATGTACCTTACTAATTTTCTCTCATCTCTTTCAGCATCATATAAAATACCAGCACTTGCTAAAGAAGAAGTACGTGTGTGATCACCCCTCGTGTGGGCGCTTGTTCCGTCTGCAGAAGCAGCTGTTGCGCCACGCTAAACACCATACAGGTGATGTTAGGGGCACGGATGGACCCATCCCTTATTTTAATTAGCATTTGATTATGATAATGTCACAATTTCCGAGCAGCTTGGGATGCCTAGCGGTGCTGCGAAAACCGGTTTTCTTTGTTTTGTCTCATTTGCTCATTGCTTTTCGCCTTCCCCGTTTCAGATCAAAGAGACTACATCTGTGAGTATTGTGCCCGAGCCTTCAAAAGTTCTCATAACCTGGCAGTGCACAGGATGATTCACACCGGAGAGAAGCCAATACAGTGAGTAGTCACAGAGGCGCAGGACAATCTTTGCTTGTGGACAAAGAAGAATTTCCAAAATACAAAGCTGAGGAAGTCTGGCTTGTGTCCATTATTACAAGGAAGAGAGCAAATTGTTTAAAACAGTTTAATTGGAGTTGCCGGTTAAAAATTACCCTTTAATGTGTATTCTCGCAAATTCTACAAGCATTCATCGTGTTGTTCACTCACATGGAGAAATTCAGTTTGTTTTCTGACTAAGTTAAATAATCACAGAATGTTCCAGAAAATTAAACATAACAAACACATCAAACTTTGAAGTCATTGTTCGCTAGTGAGGCCCTTCCTGTCACTGCACTATTTATCTCAGCTAAACGGAGCTCAGTTACATGAAACCTGTTTGGTTCACGGATCAGTTATAAATAATCTTTTTAAACAACTTTCTTATCTGAATACTTTTCCACCACATTAAATTGCAGTGAAATTGGAGTTTAATTGCCACGAGCCTCGAGCGTCCAGACTATATTCAGACTATAACCTGTTCTTTGTCCCCCTCTTGTGTCAGGTGTGAGATCTGCGGCTTCACCTGCCGTCAAAAGGCCTCCCTAAACTGGCACATGAAGAAGCACGACGCCGAGGCTTCCTACCAGTTTTCTTGCTCCATTTGTAGCAAAAAGTTTGAGAAAAAGGACTCCGTTGTTGCCCACAAGGCCAAGAGCCACCCTGAGGTGCTCATAGCTGAAGCCCTAGCAGCTAATGGAGGTGCAGTGATAAGCAGTCCCACCCCGACCCCAGAGACTGTCCCAGTGCTCACTCAGCCTGACCAGCCCACTGTCAGTCAGGAGAGCCAGGAAGCGGTGGGTGGTGCGCTCACTCCGCTGCAGCAGGTGGTGCTCCCACTCACTCCACAGACACAGATTGGTGTATCTCAGGCTCAGTTCCTCCAGCTGTCCACTCCTCATGTGGTGCAGGTAGCACATCAGCAGCAAACCCCCACCTTGCTCCACCTCACCCCTGCTGCTCCTGCTCTCCTTTCCAACACCAGCCACGCCCAGCTCGTCCAGCTCTCTGCCCTTACTCCGACTGTCACACCCATGTCCACCGCAGATCCCCAGAGCACCCTTCTCACCCTGAGCTCCGTCACCACGCTGGCCCCCGCAGCCTCCCTGGCTCCTCAGCAGGCTGTGCAGTGGGGCAGGGAGGCTCCAGAGGAGACACCGCTGCCTGGGGAGGGCGAGCTGTGGGACAGGGTGGTGGTGGGTAGCGTTCATCAGGATGTAGGGGAAATGATGTGGGAGGGTAGCGGGGAGAGGAGGAAAGAAGATGAGGGGATTGTTTGGGAGAGGGAAGGAGAGAGACAGATACTGTTACAGTGTGCCGAGGTGCACAGAGATAGTTTAATCTAGAGAGGTGAAGGCCTCAAAATGGGAACTTTATGCACCGTAAGCTGAAGTAACAAAAGACTGAAGGACCTGTCAAAAGTTCATAAGCTGACTTTATAAATATTTGAAATAATAGATTATACGAGTTTAACACATTAGTCATAAAACAAAGCTACAGAGACCTACTTCACATCAGGTAGAACAATTTATAATATAACAGATTACATTCTTTTACCACTTAATGAATATTTTGTAACTTTCTGGTTTTGTTGCGCCCTGTGTTTGTATATATGTGTTTTTAATTTTTAATTTTTTTTTTTTTTAGATTAAAAAGACAAACATATTGTACAAGAAAGTCAAAAATGACATTTACGTCTCCATAGCAACTCATCGTGTTGTTTATATGCATCTTTTTAGGATGAGTGCCATTGTCATAATTCGGTTAACTGTAGAAGCTTCGATGTACTTGAAAGTTACGGAAGAAATGCACTGTGAGCATCAACTACAACCAAATGAGGTTCTTTGTGAATGAATGTTGAGGTATTCATTGTTTTGTTCAAATCTATATAGTTTTGCTTTCAGTGAAGACTCGGAGATAAATCACAGACAAAATGTAAAATAAGTCGTTTTTGAAAGGCAAAATGAGGCAGTGGACCTTTTTATGCAGCAGACAGTCTGACTTGTCATCATGGGAAAGGCACAAGAGTTACTAATAACATTAACAAAGCCCAGGAAGTCCCAGTAAGTTTAGACGTTGTGACAGTTAGCCACACACAAGCAGGACCCTCGTTTGCTCCTGCGACATGTTAAAATGTCTCTCTGTCCATCTTCATTTGATTATATTCACTCTTCGGGATCTCAAGTAGTGTCACTTCCCTCATCTGATTCTTTAATATTTTTTCACAGTTGAAGGTGGAGCCACTGATTCTGATTCTGGACGGAGATTATTGACATTTGAGCCAGATGTTGTGGAGTTCAGCACGTTAGCATACGCCAGATTTACCGTCAGTGGCCCTTCCCCCTGTCATGTGCACGGGCACGAATAGATTATTATTGATTGACCGGTGTAGTGTTCGGTGTGTGCTTGCGTGCATGTACACAGAGCAGACAGCTAGCAGACCATGAAGAGACAGTCGTTGAATTTGATAAAAGGTGTATTGCATTAGAACCACTGACTGCGTCTTTAAGATTGTGCAGGCAGGCAGCAGTATTACGGTGGAAATAGTTTTTGTCAGCAGTTTTATTTTGAAGCAATCTTAGATAATAAAAATATACCTCTGTACACTGCCATTACTACTGAGCACTCATAATCTCACAATCTGAATTTATCAGAAAATGTATTAGAATAATTATAATAAACAACTTGTGTTCTGAAGTCGTTATTATTCTTGACACATTGCACACGAATTAACAACTATATGATGTAAATATGCAGATTCAGCCAGACACATTTAATCAAACTGTTGACAGGTTGGTGGCAACATGAACAGCATCAAAGCTACAGTATAATGTGTTTAAAAAAAACAGTTAATAAAACACATTACAGAGCAGATGTATACATTACAACCATAATATAGTAATCTTACAAGAAATTTCTTTTTTTTTTTTTTTTTTTTTTTTTTTTCCAACTCTCTTTATTAATTTTCTCATTTTGAACACAACAGACATACAGACACCAAACACATCTTCACGTACACATCCAATACAAAAGCAATCCAATATGACGTCCCCTATTAATACAGATGGAGGGGATATAAATGCATAAAGCCAAACACTTATATACAATAAAAAAAAAAAAAAAAAAAAAAAAAAAAAAAAAAAAAAGGGTGGGGTGGGGGTGGGGGGCAGATCTAAAACTTGCCAGATCATGTGTTGTGGTTAAAATAATCAATAAATGGCTGCCAAATTCTATAGAACTTTTTTTCCTGATTCTTTAGTGAGAATCTAATTTTCTCCAGCTCTAAATGTCTCATAACATCTGTCATAAGATTTGAATAAGTTGGGGCTGTCTTTTGTTTCCAATTAAGTAGTATCAATCGTCGTGCAAGTAAACTAACAAACGAAACCATGCTATGTTCCATATTGCTTTTCATCTTGCTTGAATCAATGATTCCTAGAACCGCCACCAATGGGTCTGTATTAATAGGTCTATGTAAAATATTTGATAGAGTCTGAGAAATGTTGTCCCAGTAACTTGACAGCTTTTGGCAGCTCCAGAACATATGACCGAGTGTTGCAGGTCCAAGTCCACATCTGTCACATGAAGGATCTACTGAGGGAAATATTTTATGAAGCTTTTGTTTTGACCAATGTAAACGGTGCATTATTTTAAATTGCAGGAGACCATGTCTTGCACATATTGAAGAGCTATGAGTTTGTGCTAGGGCAGTCTGCCATTGATCTTCCGTAATCTCCCTGCCTAGGTCGTCCTGCCAGGCCAACCTCAGATGATCCATAGTAGGTTTATCTGCTAGGTTTGACAGATTTTCATATATCTTGGATATTCCTCTCTTTTTATCCGGATCTTGCATAAGTGTCAAGTCCATTGAGGATTGGTTGGGAGAATTTGGATATGATGGATTATTCTGAATAATATAACTCCTTATCTGTAAATATTTATAAAACTGTGACTTCGGAATATTGTATTTTTTCTGTAACTGTTCAAATGTTGGAAAAATTCGATCTATGAATACATCCTTACAAGAAATTTCTACTCAGGTTAGTTCAATATGACTAATTTGCCTTGAGGGGTTTTGCAATTTGTACAGCATACAATACTTTCTATCCTCCTTAGACCTTTGATTCAGAGAGGGAACGACTCCCTCAAAAAAAAAAAATAAATAAAAAAATATATATATATAAATTGAGCATGATATTGTACATCTGAAAAATAAACTCTACAGTGCTCTCTGTTGGACAAATCATGTAATGAAGACACTCCACCTTAAACATGTCTCAGACATGTCTGTACTGAACTCTTATCTGTCCACATGTGGACTGATACCAGTTTATCTCATACTAATGGTCTCATATTGGCAGATGTATTGGCCTCTACTATATATTTGTCTAAATCTAAACTACCTGATAATGAAACGAGGATTTATACTTATATCTTATATGTATCTTTTTTTTTTTTTTACCAGAGCGGCCAGGATTGTCTTCAACACGTAAAACAAAACATTCTTCTTCAGTTTTAAGTCAACTAAACAAACATTGATTTTTACAGCATACAGTGTATGTTTACTTGTATGGATAAGGTATGTTTTATTTGAATTTTAAATTAATTAAAAAAACATTTTTTGGCGAATCTTTATTGACATGTTGATTTAAAAATAAAAGTCAGTGCCTGACGCATGTCAGAGACTACTGTATCATATGTAAATCTCGCAGTTATAATATGTTTACATAAAAAAAAGACTAAACAAAAGCGTTTTTGTTCTTTCTACACAAATACCTACAGATAAAATACTTTATTAAAGAAACTCCTCTGTATTTTATTGGTCAGAACTTGTTGTGGCTCTTCATATTCGCTTGCAGTGGCTGAAAATGGTCCCTGAAAATGGACTTTTTATTATTTGTGAACGGATGGGTGGGCCACATAGTGACGTGGGTAGGGTCCTCTCTGTGCGTCCCCCTAAAAACGCCGCTGTGGCCTGCGGAACCAATTAAATCCCCCTCTGGTCTGCGTGCGTGCCAACATGAACGCCGACACAAACACGCTTCATTGACGCTCGCCGTGTGTGCGGCTCTCCGGTTCGTGTTCAAAACCCGTTAGAAAACGTTTGAAAACGTTTATTTATTTATTTTTTTCCCCGGTGCCAACATTTACGACGTTGAGGTGCGGTGGCCTGGGGGGGTGGGGGGGTCGGGGACGTATTTCTCTGCTCGGTGTTCATCCAGCTCGCTGCTAACCCACCTATATAAACAGGGCTGGAGTGCAAATGGCAGAGCAGGAGGAGCAGCAGCAGCAGCAGCAGCGGCGGCAGATAACCGTGCTGGACACGCCGGTGCCTGGACAGTCGCAGACGGGGAGAGCGGTGGCTCTTGCCCGGTTATTGCACCATGAATGTACTCATCTGCTCCAGCTATACGTGAGTTTATCAGCTTACACAAGTCGTTTACCTCGTCAGGCGGTGTGACACACACTCCCCTTACCGTTACTTGCCGAGCATGTTGTTGTACTCAGACAGCTAGCTACCTGTCGCGTTTGAATTATAGGTTTGACTTTAACTGTGTGTTCAAGAACATTCAAGCCCAGTATGCACTTGAGTGTTTTTGAAAGTGATGCCATGGTGCAGAGTGTAATCATACTAAAAGACACCCCCACCCCTCTCCTTCACCTCCCCTCCATTTTCCCTGGGGCATCTAATGGATAGAGTGTATTGGATTTTTTCTTTTCCTGCTCTCATGCTTCTGTGCCTCTTCCTTTTAGGACACCATTTAATTGATCAATATAATCAATATGGCTGTCACTTTCTGCTAATTTTTGTAACTTATCTAAAAGCCTAATTAAGGGCACCAGTAGCACCATATATCTGTCTGCTTTTGAGCGTGAATTAAAAAAAAACAACACTTCTTTTCTTTGCCCTTTCAGAAAGAGAGGGAGACCTTCTTGGCTGACCACACCCTAGACGGCGGGCGCATCGTGTCCCTGTCCCCCGACTCGGAGGAGCCTAGCTTGGAGGAGCAGGTGCAGTTGCTGCATGCAGCTCTGCGGCAGTGTTTGGGTCTGATCCACTGTGTCATCACGAAGGAAGAAGAGGAGTGGGGCGAGCTGGAGGGCGACTACGAGACCATGAGGAAGAACGTTCGGTTCCGGCTGGAGCACTTGCTCCTCAGCACCAAAGATCTGGCAGAGACCGAGGACACGACTCTGGAAGTCACCCCAGACCACCAGTGTACTGAGGTACATAGTTGTGCCATATAGAGTTATAATACATATACAAAAGTGCGTCTGTTATACCATCACACAGTTGGCCAGTGAATCCTGCTTTTCTTCATGAAATTAAGTTTTATCTCCTACATTTGCCAGTTGCATCCATTTATTATAATATGGCAATAATTAGCTCATCTACATGAAATCTGTCAGAGAGGAGGGCGTTTCTGAGCTGAGAGCTCATATTATGTCTTAATAACATAATTAAATGGAAAAGCTGCAGCAGGGGTGTGACTAAACCCTGTATTATGTGAATAATGCTTTTATGTGAATATGACTAATGCTGTGAACAGAGATTCATATCATTAACTTAAGCACTTAGATATACAAGGCAATCTTTCGATTGAGCTGAAGGCTGCAACGATCAGTATTTTCATATTACCAATGGATGAACTGTTAATATTTAATGTGAAAGGCTCAAATCTCTACAGACCGTTTTAGCATCTTTCAGCTCACTGTTTTGGTTTCTCGACCTTTTAGTGAATGTAAAGGTGAATTTAGCAGCTAAAGAGACATGTAGTTCCTCTTAAGTGGTGGTGGAGACCAAAACTGAGCTTAAAGGAATGTTAATATTCATCAGGTGGACACAAACACGACTACAAACAAATTATATTGTTGCTCTGTATCTGTCTGTTGCTCAGTTATTGCAGGTTTAACTGTATTTACTTTTGTGAAACTTGGATTTAGGAATATTTTTCCTCTTGCTTTGAACACCCCTCTCTCTCATTTTCACCATAGATCAATGAAACTGAACAGTTACTCGGAAAGTATGACCACAACATAAACAATGTCTTACTTTAGCCTGCCCCCCCATCCACTAAACACCATGTGTTATTCTTTAGTACTGTGTTTTGGGTATAATGAATGGAAATGGATGTTAATTGCTCTCTTGTGTGTAGGAAACCGATGGCGCTGGAGGAGTTTTTGGCCTTAAAGTGTGGACGTATCGAGTGCTTCTGGAGCTAATCCACTGGGCTGACCATGCTGCGCAGACCCTCCACGTCTTACACAAAGAGAGAGGAGGAACAGAAGAGATCTGATGCTCTTTGTTTCAAATCCAACATATATGAATGAACTCACTCGACACTAACAGCCAGCTTTCCCGTTTATTTATTCCAAATTAAATATTAAAGTCGTGTGGAATATACTCTGTGTGCTCTAGAGGTTAAAAAATAAAAATCTACGGCTCAACTAAAATCACAGCTAAGCTCCTTTAACAAAGCCCAGTAGACAGTTTTTCCCAGACGTTGGTATTTCCACAGCAAGTGCTAAAATGACCTCTCGTTTGCCACAGTTGCTGTTTCCTTTGACTAATAAGCAAGCGCAGACTTTCAACTGTATAAAGGTTGGTGTGCTTTGTGATGTGGCAGAGTTAGACTGTTTAGGAATGTCTTATTTTGTATACAATGTCTAATTTATTTTATTTAAACGATTTTACCTTTTTGATGACTAAATATCTGCTGTTCATAACACTCCAAAATATACTAACTGCTAGACTGTAGCCAAAAATCCATGACTGATAAACTGTGACTGAATGTGCAGCTGAATCTGTAGCCAATTGGTATTTTAATGGATCACTTAGCTTTTAATGTATCACCTTATTAACATATTTAATCTACATGATTCCTAATTCCACGTTGTTCCTGTATAGACTGAATGCTTGTGTTGTTTATGGTTTGGCACAATCTGTGTGTCAAAGTGTCATGTTTACTGCTCTGGTCACCAAGTTCTCTCCTGATGTTATACTTGAATGTGCTGCTACACTGTTTGAACACAAGTTTGAACTACAAGACGTGGGACGTGGTTCTTAATATATTTTTTTTCTGTCACGCCCCCCTTCAGAAGCAGAAAAGTATGTTTGGGAGCCACTGGATTAGACTAATAGTTTACAGTAGGATTGTAGTGCCTGTAGCCAAATGTATCAAACAGTCTACACCACAACTTCACTTCACTTCACTTCACTTTAACTGATGTAGTATTGACTGAGTAAACAAGCTGTTACTTCCAGACTAACTGATACGGTGTGCTCTTCTTTTAACTCTATGATCAATAACTGGATATGCATTAAAGATTAAAACCCAGTGTTAACCCGTGCATTGTTGACTTTAGCATTACTTTCTCAATGTTTTTTACACCCCTCCGCTCTGTGTGTAAAATGAATAATAGATGCAAAATCATCATCATCCCATTCGTTTCTCATTAATTATTTTGTAACACTTTATTTTAGATGTCCATACGTTCCTAATAATTTCTCTAGGCGTATCCTGGAAAGAGCTCTATAAACATACAAGGAAAATAATCTTTTATTTATTAAACAGCATGTAAGCGTAACAAACATAGAATAGGAGTGATTAGAACAATGAGCATCATTGAGCAGTTCCTTTCAAACATTTCCCCTATAATTAGAAGCAAATTAAATAGTTCTTTCCAGGAGCACATTATTAGAAAATTACAGACAGAAATAAAGTGTTACCAGATATGTTTGTTTCTTCTGAGGTTATTGTAGAAATGTATTGAAGTTGTAACCCTTCCCTTTGTCACTAACTGAGCTTGCTTATTGAATGAAGGTGACAAAATGAAGAAACTACCATAAAGCATAATTACACAGCAAATAAGGGAATATGTTCATGTTTAATAAATGATATGAGCTTCTTTTGTTGCCAGAATATCCTTCTCGGACAAAGAGTGCCATGTCCTGCATGTCCTTGTCTTAGGAAACTCTGTTATGAGCACATACTGTACATTTGGGAGAGGTTATGTTGCAATCGCAGATATGATGCAGGTATCCGCTGTATTAAAAAAAAAAAAAAGGTTAAGTCTGGGGCACTTTCAAGGATTACCCGAATGACTAAGAACCTTCACAGACGTCTTGCATAGTGATGCATTTACTCATTTTGTGACTTTTTTATGAGGTATTGGCAGTTCAGACAACTAATCATGTGGTTTCAATTAAATAACAGGTAAATTCAGACACCTTATCTCCTTTCCAGCCTTATTAATCATCTCATGAATGCTCAGATTCATCCTGTGGTCTTTGGAAGATAGCCCAAGACGTTTAGGTCAGGAGAAACTGGACTAAAGTACCTAGCTGTATATAAAGTGGTTAAAACTAGCCCCTCCATGCTCAGCTATAATAGTGAAATGCTATTTTTCATTGAGGTATTAGTACTAATACAATACTAACACCATTATATATAATAAAGCATTAGATACAGAGGACATTTTGTCAATAATACATATAGGCTCTAGTATACAGGAATTAATTTGATTATTTTTTTTATTGAGGAACCTCAATTAACTAAGAAGACTTATTAAATATATGTTAAACCAATGTTTAGTTTGTTCAGCTGTGAAAGAGTGCCCAAACTGAACACTGAACAGGGTTAACTAATGTGTCTATGCTGTTTTACCTTATTTCAAAGCAATAATATAAAAGCTACACTCCTTTATCTTCCATCAATGCGTCCACTAACATTGAATATCGAGGTTGTTGGTCTTCATTTCCCTCCAGAGGTGAGTGCACCCCATTTTATCATTAGAACCCCAAAGGATGTTGTGCACATGCGCGTTGTGCAATCTACCGGAGCGCGAGAGGTAGGGAAGGGAGTCCTAATGGCGGAGACTGTACGGTCGCCTTTTGACTACCGGGAACCACCGACCCTCGACAGCGACGGGGATGGGAGCAAACCGCCGCCGCCAAGGGGGTGAGTGAGGGCGCAGCGAGCCTCCGGTTTGTCACCGCGCGGGATTCTTTTCACCGGGGGATTTGTGAGCTAAAAAAAAAAAAAAAAAAAAAAAAAAAAAAGCCCGAGACGCACGCGCTGCTCGCGTGCACGGTTGTTTAGTTAACGTTAGGAGCCTTTATTCGCGTGCATAATTTCAGCGTTATATTGCAGAAAAACGGAGCTGGGGGAGTGTTTTTTGTCCGCTTTTTGGTTGCAGCTGTTGCGTCCCGTGAGGCTTCGTCTTCCCCCGAACGGCCCAGCTCCCATTTAACCGCCAAGCTTTTTATTTTTAATGTTTTGACGGGGACTGAAGTCTCAGCGTTAGCTGCTGGAAGCTAACGGGGCTAGCCGTGGTTTAGCATTAATGTTAGCATGCACCCAGCAGGAATCATCAGCTATGTACGGA
Organism: Protonibea diacanthus; assembly: GCA_028641955.1. Classification (NCBI taxonomy): domain Eukaryota; kingdom Metazoa; phylum Chordata; class Actinopteri; family Sciaenidae; genus Protonibea; species Protonibea diacanthus. The sequence continues at coordinate 8,286,655 of CM053998.1, forward strand.
GCTGAGCAGTGATCTGCTCTCTTGTCGATAATCCCTGTCATGTCATATTCTTCACACTGCACACTGCAGGGACGTAATATTCACCAAACCACCAATGCTACAATTATTACGCTCTTAACGCTGTTTGAATGCTCAGCTGGTGCAGATCATGACTCGTGGCTTGTTTGGCTTTGAGTAAACAAAGTTGCTGACCATGAACAATATGCGTCCGAAAACAGTTGACTGACACCATGCTCAGTGAATTAGCCACGCTTTGTTGTGCTAATCAGTCTTGTGTGCATGCATCTATACAGTCTGACGTGATTGGACAAAGGGGTGGGGCCATTTCCAATATTTGGATTAAAAATTATAATCATAACCGAGATATTAGAAATCAGTGCTCATGCACTAGCTGAGTGTTCTCGGTAGATCTGCTTCTTAACCATGACCCTTGATCAGCACATCACCTGGATTTCCAGGTACACTTAATGCAACTAACACCAATGTGGTGCTACAGTATGTATTCTTAGTTATGGCAGGCAAAGGTGGCATTAGTGGTCTGGCTGTGGTGTCAACAAAATATGAGCTGAGACGAGTATGCTGACGTCGCTTCAACAAAAATCCTATACCTAAATAGTGCAGAAATGATTAATCGATAAGTTAATTGACAGAAAATATATTATTGGCTAATTTTAGGACTTTTATCATGAAAAAATAGTAAATATTTTATGCTACTAGCTTGTCAAATGTCAGACAAAATGCATATCTTTTGGGTTTTGGGGGATGTTAATTGGACAGTATGTGCAATTTTTCAAAATGTCTCTTATGTCTGCCAGAAATTGTGATTGGTGTTTTTCCACACCAGACTAGATTAATTAAAACATTAATCAACAGGCCACACTCAACGCTCCGAATGAAAAGCTCAAATCCATATTTAACTTGTGCAGAAATCCAAATTTCCAAGTGTCTTTTTATTATTTTTTATTAGTTTTCAACAAAATTGCAGCATATACATTGTCCTCTATCCAGCTGTAGACAGTACCTACACTAAAAAAGGCACTGTATGAAGCATGGGGGTAAAAAAAAGGGAGGCTAACCAGTCTCATTGTATTAATAAAGCCATGACAGAGCTCCACTGCTCAGTAAAGATGGATTTTTGGAGCCTTAATAAATATGTGATGTGACCTTCTGGTTCCATTTATTGTATGAAGTGGGGGTGGTTGGTTTCAATCATCTAACAGTTAGACACTTTAAGGCTGCTGTAAGTAATATATTTAAAAGGTATTTCTTGGCCCTCTCATTCCAAAGTGTATTTGTTTTGATTGCGTGTCAAATCAAAGACATTAAAATTTTTCTCAAGCTGAAGAACAACAAATACACCGCCATCACCACTGCTGCCACCATCAACATTTGACAACTTCAAAGCCGTGTTGTTGTTGGGGATGACTCGCACACCTAAATTAAATGTTACGTGAACGCACAGTCGTCCTGGCTTTGCCACGTGTATCGCATGCTCCGCTCATTTCGCCTGCCCTCCGTTCGCATCTTTACATGAGAAGCTCGTCGTCATCGGCGCTTCTTTGTCAGAATGTATAATTATGCTAAACGAAGCTCTTCTTTTGTTTTTCTTTTACAGCCGCGTGTGTGGGAGAAAAAGGAAGGGGACACCTGTGAAGGTGTGTGACCGAGCGTATGTAACAGAAGATGAGGAGGAGGAGAGCATGTCGGAGCACAGCTACAGCCCCGGTATATACAGAAACACACACACACACATTCTGCCACCTGCTGTTTGTGTTCCTATCCACTCTGGTGCTTATGGGAAACAAGTGTGCCATGTTGTAATTAGCAGTGTATTGTAGTAAGGATTGCCACCTTCCATCTTTTAAACATAAGGTTAGATTTGGTGCTAGATTTAAACAGTGCACTCTCTCCCAGGTGACAGCCAGTATCCAGAGGGTGCAGAAGACCGCCTCCCTCCACCTGGCAGTCCCTACTACCTGCCTGATCCCACTCAGCTCTGGTAAGGAGGACCCTCGCCATGGCAACTGTGCTCGGATACTTTCCTAGCATCTCGCTAATGTCAGATTATGTTTTCCAGCGTGCCGGAGTTGGGGGAGGAGGGAGCGAGTGGTGTGCGAGGACCTGTGCTCTTCCATCCGCCGCCAAACTGCAGGATTCGAGAAGTTCACTGCGGGACCCAGGTGCGGTTAGTTGTCATAGCAATCCGAGATATCGCCAAAGGGGAGGAGATCACAGTGGACTACAGCCTGACGGACTGGGGCGAGAACGCAATGGTGAGCTACTTGCTTGAATAAAGTGGACAAGGAGTGTTATGTGTTTTTATTTTTGTTTTTGTTCCAGTCTTCAATAGGATCTATGAGTGGTCTATAAGGTCACCACTTTAAATGCGAATAAGAATGTAGATCCTGTTAATATAGTTACATGTTGAGCTTACGTGGTTTGTTTTAATTTGAAATCTCTTACCAGGAGGAAGAGGGTGGCCCTCACCCACTGTCCCTCTCTGTTTCTGATTACCTTACCCCCTCCTGGTCATTATCACCTTCATCCTCCCCTCTCACCCACTCTGAGCCCAGTGACTCAGACCGCGAGGAGGACGAAGAGGAGGAAGACGACGATGACGACGACGACGATGAAGAAGAGGAAATTGAGGAGATAAGGGGTCGAATGCTCCGCCGGCGCAAGAAGCGCAAGCTGCCCGCGGTGGTTAACTCCAAGAAGAAAACCGCACCCACCTCCACAAGAGGACCGGGCCGCCCCTGCTCATCCTTTTCCCGCCCGGCACCTGTCCCACCTCCAGCCAGATCCCAGTCCCAGCCCCCAGTCGGCACCCTGGCACCCCCGACCACCAACATCAACAACAACATCAATATAAACATCGGCAGCTCCAGTGGTGCCACAGTGAGCCGGCGGCAGCACTGCCCGTACTGCGGACGCCACTATCGCTCTCTGGCACGCCACCTGGAGAAGCACCACGCCAACCAGCCGGAGGTCAGAACCGCCATGGAGCTGGCACACATGCACAGTTCTTCAAACGGCAGCGCCCCACACCCTCACCCCTCATCGTCCTCCGCTGCCACCCCTCACAGTCATTCCTTTGCTGTCCCTCAGCCATCGGCCTCCAACCCCGCCCCACCCTCTCTCTTCTCCAGGGAGAAGGAGTCACCAGCTACACGCTCGAGCACAGGTGCCGTCTCCTTCTCCCTCTCGCTTTCGCCGCCTTCTTCGACTCAGCCTGCAGCCACCAAGAAGGGGCCTAGCTTACCGCTCCCCGCCGCAAAACGGCCCACAACCCCGATGGTGTCACGGGTGAAGAGTCCGTCACCGCCTCCCCCGTCTACGCCCAGAAGGGGTCGCAGGATGAAGAAAGAAAAGCATGAAGAGCAGCAAAAGGTGGAGGTGGAAAACTCAAGAGCTCAAGAGGAGCTGGTTCCACCTCCAACTCCAGAGCCAGACGTAGATCCAGATGAAGATCTGGAGTTGAGTGGAGAAGGAGAAGATGAAGCACCAGAGGAGAAAAATGGAGAGATTGTGAGGTGCGGTTGAATTTTTGTCCTTTTTTTATTTCATCTCTGAACACTTTGTAGTCTTATTGTTACTTAAATATGTATTGGTGATGTATTGGTGAGGTTTCGGGTGGTGCTTTTTGATTTAAACTGCTGTTTTTTTCTCTCTTTTCTGTCCAACACACACAGACATCACATGTCTCCGCTGCTCTCCTCCCTCTCCTGTTTGGTCCTCTACCTCCGCCGCCAGCAGCACTCCTCTTTCCTTTCTTTAACCCGTTCTCCTCATTCTGCCGAGGCCTGGCGCCTGCTCTGCCATTCCAGCCTCTCCCTGCTCATCCTCTACAACCGCCACCGGGAATGTGAGGTGGCCAAACTCACTGTCCAGGACTACCGCAACCGTACCACCCCCCAGGCCAACTCCAGCAGCAGCAGCAGCAGCAGCTCCCCATCTGGCATGGAAAGCCTCCTGTCCCCCTTTGAGCGCCAGGTCCTCTGTCACCTCCCGAGGGCTGGTGTTTTGGGCAAACGCGGTCGCATCCAGCCGCTTATTTTCCCACCACACTGTGAGTCCTGCCTGGACCTACTTCTTCAAACCAGCCCCAATGTGGGTGTAGACCCAGAGAGTCCCTATGTCTTTTCCCGGCCCTACCACTCTCCTGCAACCCCTCTCCGGGGCACAGACCTTCTGAGAAACCTGGCACGAGCCAGCGGGGCTAAGAACCCCGGAGCACTGACGGCAACACGTGTGAGGCGGCAGGTAGCAATACTTACTCAACTGCTACTATTAGAAGAAGGCGAGGGCCAGGGCGGAGCTACCAAACGGCTGGAGGACTTCCTTGAACGGGAGTACCACGTGACCCAGAACTGCTCCTCAATCCTGCGGGATCCAGCACTGATGGGTCGCGTGGGTCGGGTGGTTCTTTACGGAGAGAGGGAGGGCGTGCTTTTCCGAGGAATGAGCCTGCAGCACATCTGCCTCGAACTGGATGGTAAGGAGGTTGCATCACGTTTTTTTTACGGTCTTCGGTAGAAAACACTGAAGCTACCCGGAGCCAACAGCAGGTATTTCAGGCATGCGGTGTTCAATTCAGTGCAGGTTCTGGTTCAAAGAAGAAGGCTGAACTCCCAACATCTGTTGTGAATTATACAAAATATCAGCCCATAGTTTTCATTTTAATGGAAACAGCATTATTTTTAAAGTTAAACCGTTAATACGTATTGAAAGAAGGTAAGCCTTTTAAATGACTTTAAAGGGGTCAAATAAAAAATAGTGCTGTATGAATTTGGTTGAATAATCCATGTCTAATTGAAAACAGCTTTGCACCAGGTAGTAAAATGCTCACAGCAAGGTTTGTGGACTGTCGCCAAGTTAACATGGATTTCTTTTCTGACTTATTTTACGTTTCATCTAAAAACATGGTTAAAATAAACCAGCTCTGTTTGCATTGCTGGATGACTTTATGTGTGTGAAAATGTTATTTTTGTGCGCACGATTTTGGTGAATTGACACTTTACGTGGGGTTATTCGCTCGACATTTTTTTTGGCCCGGAACACTCCAGTGATTTCCTGGAGTCTGGTTGTCATCATGAGGTTGCCATGTAACCAATGAAGACTCCAGGAAGTTACTGTGCCCTGGCCAAGAAACAGTCTGGCTCATAACCCCCCATAAAACAACAGTGTGTCCTTTTTACCGTTTGGATTCTGTACAGATTAAGTAATCAAGTTAATTAGTGAGCTTTAGAGGTGCTTGTGGGTAGCTAACCAGCTATATCCCAACATTTCACAGGCAGATATTGCAGATATTTTGTATTAAGTGTTTGTCATTTGATTTAGGTTAACTCTTTTGTGTGCGTCTGTCCTACAGTAATGTCTGGCAACTCGGCAGACTCGTTTTCAGAAGATTCAGAGGCAGAGGAAGAAAAGGAGGAAGTCAAGGAGAAAGCTGAGGTGATGGTGAAGAAGAAAGGACCAGGGCGACCGCCACGGAAGAAGAGAGCACCCATTCCTTCTCCAGTCAGCCCAACGATAGCCAACGTTCACAAGAGGAGATGTATTCCACCCAAATCAGGTAACCGTCTGAGTCACGTCCTGTGCATTCTTTTTTCCATTCATTTACACTTGGTTACACCTCCTCCTCCTCCTTCTTCTCGCAGGAAAGCGCGGCGTGCTGAAGCGGCCTTGGTCAGAGGCGGAGCGCGTAGCCGTGGAGACTCACCTCAAAAGAAACCTCATGGAGCTGCGAGTCCCTGCGAAGGCGGACTGCGAGCGCTGCCTCGAACTCTGCCCTCTGCTAGTGAGCAACCAACGAGACTGGAGGGCCATCAAGTTTTACGTCCACAACCGCATCCAGCTGCTGAAGAAGCAGGGCAGGAGGGAAAGCGCCGCTTCGGTCTGCTAGGGCAAAAACACAAATGTGGGAGAGGACAGAAATCATAATGTATAAACCACCAGCAATCATAATGAACAGGAAAAGTCTTGGGTCATGGTGGAGTGCAGCTTCTCTTTTTCATTTCTTTCCTGGGTGTGGTACCTGAAGTTGAGGGTGCCTAGTCTCATCACTCCTCGTTATAAGTGAGTAGTGTAATTAAACTGACTAAGCTAAGAAAACAGATGGGTTTCTCCAGTTAGGAATCATTCATGCTCAGTGTTTTGGATGCCCGGTGACTGTTTTCCAGATGTATTTTTAAGCAGTTGGACAAGGTGTACTTAAAAATGTGAATATGAGTTCAGACACAGTGAATGCTTTTTTTTTTTTTTTTTTTAAGATTATTTTTAATGTCACATTTTTGTTGTTTTTAGATAGTTGACAGCGGAGAGCCGTATGACATATAGGAGAGGGAAGATGACATGCAACAAAGGTTCCTGGAGTGATACCAGGTTGCAGTATGCACTTTAGACCACCAGGACACGCTACAGCAAATGGTCCTTGGTCTAGTGTTTGCTTCCACTGAGGGCTGATGACCAAACATGAACATGTAAAGCTTTGGAGGAAGAAACCAATGGTTCCGATCTTTAAAAATGTCTTCAGGACTGAGACATGTATGAACTTGTATAGTTTGTGTTTGATATTGACTGGCATTGTACCCCTCCCTTACCCCATGGCCCCCAACTGACGAGTGTTTTAAGAAGTATTCTTCGAAGTGTTGGACCATGATGCACCTGTGAAGTGGTTCTTGCATACCCCTTATACCATGATCATAGTCAGACTATTACGTATCAAGGCACGCCTACTTGAATTTATTGCGTATCAGAATTAAAAAAAAAAAAAAAAAAAAAAAGAAATTTATTACATATGGTCTTATTCACAATGTAAATACTTCTTAATCTATGAAAAGTATACAGTAGTGATGGCAAAGTTAGTATTGTGTTATGGTGTATATACTGTAAATACTACCTGTACTTATTAAAGTGTATGACATTTTGCTGTGTTTTCTTAAACTGGATTGTAAAGTGAGTTTTACATTGTGGACACAGACTGACACAAAGAAAATAGAAATAACAAATAAATACAAGATCCCATATTGATTGAGTTCATTCTAAATGCTGACTTTTATTTATTTTTTTTTTACATTTTTTTTTTTTTTACATTTTAACATCACTGAAGTTTACAGAATGAGACAAAATATGAATAAAAAATATGAGGGGAAATTTATTTTAACTTGAAAGCAGAGCTGCCTCAGTTCAGATGTCAAGACTAACACATACCTCTGCACACAAAGTGCACACAACTACAATGTCGTAGTCTAACTCGTGTTGTAACTTGTTGTGTCCACCTCCAGTCCCTTATGCAGCACCATGAAGATTTAAGATTACACAAACCAGCTTGAGTTTGACAGGAGTGTTCTCCGTAGCCTTGTCACATAATGACACAGCTAAAATCAAGTCAAACTAAGTAGTAGTAAAACATGCAACATTTTAATTAGTGAATGAATTAAATTAATATAGTCAAATCATGAATATTACAGCATACATTTTCACTTAAACTCTTTGAATAAATCTAACAGATGCGCGATAAACAAAACCAAACTAATTTTGACTTAGCTTTAGCTGCCTCAGTTCAGATGCACACACAGTACAGAAGTACACACAGTACCTCATGCAACACAATGAAGATTACAGATTACACAAAGTTTGACAGCGGTTTGAGCACCTCTAATAATCAACACAATCTAATCTCAAAATGTTAAAGTAAGTAGTAAAATATACACACATACAAATATACTTACATATGAATTAAATTGGTGCAGTTTATGATTATAGCATAGAAATGTTTCACATATAAAAGTGTTTCAATAAATGTTACAGATAACAGAAATACTTTGCTATAAAAACGAGATACAGTTTAATCAGCTGATGTCCGACTAACAGGTACTTAGTAGTGATAGCTAGGAAATAGCCTAGTTTAGCACAAAGACTTGAACCGGGGGGGAAACAGCTAGCCTTGCTTGGTCTGAAAGTAGAAAAAACCCACTGATAGTACAAAAACGTGAGATTAAAAAACACCTAGCTGCTGTCTGTGTCAGTTAATTTCTTGGATGCATTCAGTAATAACGGCAAGCTGTTGTATTTACACTTGGGTTTATGCTAAATTAACTACGCATTTTCCATACAGATGAGTGTCAAACTATTTTAAGTAGCACAAAATCCAAGCTCAAAATGTCCAAGCTAAAATATATACATTAAACACACACACACACACACACAAACATGGTTATGAGCTTCATAAAACTGTTCATGCAGATTTACTGCACCATATTTTGTCTATCTCATGTTAAAATGGTTTAGATTTGTGCCTGTGTAACTATCAGCATACAATTCACACCTGTCAGCTGGTCAGTGCTCTCTTTTTCCCTTCAACACAGGATAGAAATGGCATTAAAGTCAAAAACAGATCCCTTATGTTGTCATCTCATTCTCTTGCTGCGCTTGCGACTGATGATACTACGATTTAATTTATTGTGCTGTTGAATTTATGTTCTCCACATCACTCGACTGACCCTGTCCTGTCATGTGTACTTCCGCCATAGGTGCTGTGTCGTTTTTACCAGCACTGATAGGCGGATCTCCATTCTGCGTGTTATCAGACTGACCCTGTCCTGTCATGTGTAATATCTCCATAGGTGCTGTGTCATTTCTACCGGGATTGAAAAGTGGAAAAACTTCACCTGTGAACCTGGTTGTTAAAGATCCAATGAGACTTTCATCTTCCACATTATAAAAGGAAAGCTCTCCACTCTCGTTATTGAAATACACACCAACAGTCTTCGGTCTGGAATAAACAGGCAGTAAAACATTTGGTTCAGTGTTAAACTGAAAGTGATCTGCTCTGTCAGGGGAAGACGACAGGAACACGTAACCATTAGATGGAGTTGGAGTAAAATTTGCCTCCTGAGGGATGACAGATGCACTTGTAACTCCTAGCCACCAGGACTGTTTGGGGCATGTATCAGTTTTCCCCATAGAAACCTCCCAATAGTGTTGTCCAGAGGAGAAGCCAGGTGTTCCTTTGATAGCTGTCAGACAGGTAACGTTCTGTCCATCAGGAAATTCTTGTCCCCCGTTATCTCTCATTTTAAGATCCTTGATTTTGAGATATGGATTTCCCGTCTGGTCAACCGTAACATTTTCTGATGAAAATTTAAACATTAGGATGAAATCAGAAAATGTCAAAATGGAGAAACACTAAAGTGCATACATAAGTTTTATTTCTGCAATCTTAAGTGATTACCGTAATGCATCTTAGCTGTTGATAGATCTGTTGGCTTGATCACTTCTGTAACAGAGACACATAAAAATAGATTTAATATCAACACAATCATGCGCAGCAAGAAATAAATGTGTCAAACAGCATTACTCTTACCTTTTGGTAAAAGTTTCTGATTCTCTGGGGAGAAAATACAAAAATTGTTAATCCATAGGTTCTGTTATGTTAAATTCAAGTTTCTTGTGATAAGAGGTAGGTAGGTATTTCTAAAGTCTTTAACAGTAAAATGTGATATTAAATCACTGGAACTGGAATGTTGTGCAAGAATAATAAATGATGAATTTAATGTGACTCTGTGCTTTTTCTTACCCTCAGCATCATCACTTCCTTCTTTGGCTTTCTTCCCTGAAACATAAAAGGTGTTGATTTCAGTCAATGCACACATTTAAATCATTATGAACACACGTTTTGTTTTTTTTTTAATTTAAAAAAAAAATGTCATTTTTCCTTCATTTTGACACTGAATTTACTCAACCAGAGCAAACATCTACCTTTCCTTTCCTTTTTGAAGTACAGAAATCCAAGTAGGCCTACAACCAAGCCTATGAGGAGAAGAGCAAAGGCCACCCATCCAAATGAAGATGAAGATCCAGACTCTAAACAAAAGAAAAGGAAAGTTGTACTTTTTGGGAGAAAATTTAACTTTGGCACACATGCAAATGATTCTCTTAACCCTGTTTACCAGGTTGAGGACGGTTTTCCAGGCGCATTCTTGCCTCCTTTGTCTCTTCACCAAAGAGACTTACTGAGCAGGAAACCTCAGAGCTTTTGGACACCAGAAGCCAGCTGTGGACAGACACAAGACCAGAGGAGTCTGTGCTGTACTTCAGACCATTTGGGGCCAGAACCTTTTGTTGATCCCACCAGCGCACACTGGGCTTTGGATACCAGCCTTCAGACTCACAGCTCACATTCACCTTGTTGTCTTCTTTCCACACTGGTGACATGAGAGGGGTTGTTCCCGTTTCTAGGAGGAGGAAGCAGATAAAAAAAAAAAAAAAACATGTAATTAAACGGACAAGCCAATTTTTTAAATCGTTCTTTGGTTTTGTGTGTCTTCTTGCACTTTCATGATACTCACCAGTCACAGTGAGCTTGACACTTCCACTGTCATAACCCTGATCACTGGTCACATAACAAATGTATTCTCCTGCATCCTTAAGTGTGGCATTTATCAGCATCAGGCTCACATCACCTGACATCAGGCCGGTAGACTCTGCATCCTTTAGTCCAAATGAGACTCGGCCCACATATGAAGCACTCTGGGATGCAGACTCAAACTTTTTTCCTCGGTAAAGCATGACCGGTGAATCATAGTGTTCTTTAAGGTACCAGCGTACTTCCAGACCTTCTGCATTTTGTGACGGACTGAGCCAGCATGGTAATGTGGTTGTGTGGCCATTGTGTACTGAGACAGATGGCTGGGCAAAAACCCCAAGTGAAACCGAAACTGTGAAACAGGGAACATGACAGTTATTAGTAAAGTTTAAAAATAAATAAAATAAATTAGTACTTCTAACATCCAAACTAAGCTAACTATAATATTGCTGAAATTTAATTTTGTCTTTCTTGTAATATATTTCAATACATGTTTCAATGTAGGCCTGATACATAGTCATCTTTAAGCATGCATATACATCAACCCGATTTGTTATGAATTAAACTGATGGGGAAATCGTAAGCAGAGCTGAAATGAAACGTTCCAAAACACTGCAATCATGGCTGCAAACGGGAAGAGAAATGTGGATCAGGAGGAGAGTATTTAAAGTCCATGGAAAGTAAGAATAAATATGTTCTGAGTTTGTCAGACCAACAAAGAAAGTGTTATTAACCACCCAGCCAAATTTGAGTGATTAAAAATATCAGCAAGTTCATGAAATTAGATGTCAAAATACTGACTTTGAAAGCGAGATGAATTAATCTCTATTTCTCTGCTAGGGGCGGCCTCAGCGTGTCATCGAGCCACCCTTTAAGGACCGCCCACAAAATCCTGAACTGAAAACTGTTTTAACCTCTAACTCCACATTTCAGTAATATATCGTTCACAGTCTTTTCACATGTTATCTGCAACTATTTTCCAACATATTAAATGTATTTTGAAAGAAATATCAGTATTGCTTTTACACTTCAAACTTTTAACCAGCTTCTTGCATGAGCTGTCCAGAGTTGAATAAGGTTGGCTACTCAGCAGCCACTAAAGTACCACCATTAGTGCCTAATATTTTCTGAACCACTGGTGTAGGGAAAATTTGATATTGTAAGATCTAATTATGTATATTATATACTTTTTTGCCACATTCTGGAAATAGAGCCTTCTAAATCTTACACACTGGACCTTTAACAGAAATTCCATTTAGTACTTAAGTACTAAGTGAAGATGCATTATTACCTCTCTAATGCTCCATGTATTTATTATTAAGTAATAACTTTCAAAGTGTTGCCGTCAGCAATACTTGTAAAAGCAGTGTGGTAGTCAAGACCAGCTAAACCGAGACCAGGACATGACCAAGACTTTGAGGGTTCGGGACCAAGTCAAGACCTAAAGCGAGGCGGGGAGAGACCGAGTCAAGACTAAGACCAGACAGTATGTAGCCCGCTTAGGTAGATAACAGGTAGCTAAGCCGGAGCCTAACATACTGATGTGTTTTCTTTTTTGGAGATATAGTAGTGAGTATAAACTTTGAAGCTGTTGGCTCATGATTTTGTGGTTAAACCATGACCTGACCTCTCTTGTCCCCTCTTTAGTTTTCTGTGCCAGGCAGGTGTTTGCTCTAAAATTACAGACTGTACAACAACTTTTTTAAAGCATTTCTTAGCTTTCACCATCATACTCTCCTCCATGTTGGCCCACTAGAAAGTAAAAGTGAAGTTTATGTTCTGTCTGAAGTGTAAAAGAAACTGTGGCGGGACAAATTAGACGTTATTAGGTGATTAATGGGATCTTGAAATAAAATCCCAATTACCAATTTGTGTCTTGCAGCTTCTCCAGCACTTATCTAAGTGTATGGGCCCCTTTATGGTACTACAGCATATGTTTAAATGAAAAAAATCATACAGCTCTTGTATGCAAATAAGGCTTAACATGGTTTAGTTGAAAAGTTTGTAAGTATAGCACAAAAAAATGACAATATGAGTGAATAAATATGAATAAACTGTGATCAGACACATGCAAAGATAAGAATGGAGAATAATACATTTAAATAGCAAAAAAGACGTGTGAAGATGAGGACTGGGGGGGGAAACGTGGACTTACCAGGAGCAGCAGCAGACAGTGGTACACAAAAAGCAGCCACGAGGTACGTAAGCACCGTCTGGAAGGCTGTAAAAAAATGGGAGGAAGAGAAATTATGACCCCCGGCAATTCACGTTAAACGACCTGTAACGTCAGGACGCACAAACACCTGCTCCTCATGCCATGAATCAATAGAGCTCTAATAACAGCAGAATAAAATATATTTCGTCGTTGATACATGGTGTACACTGAAAGCTCGGCCTACCCATTGTATCGTAAACCCAGGGCGAGATATCCTTCAAACAACTCGTGGTTAAGTCCGCGAAGACGCCAATACAGATCCAAATAAGAACGCAAATCACATTTAGATGTGTGGATTTGAAGTCATTTCCGGCTTTTGAAGTGTAACTTCTTCGTGATTTGAAATCATAAAAAGAGCAGCTTCGCGGTGCTGTCCGTCGTGTTTGAAAGGTTTACTTTCACTTTCAGAGGTCCCTGCAGTGACGCGCTTACAATAAATCTCCGATTTGCAATCAGAGCTCGTCACCGTCAGCGAAAGTCATGAAACCTCAAATGCACTTACGTCTTCTCCTCGTTCATCTGACCATTTAAAGATGCATGCGTAAAATGTTTACGTGCCAAAATCCAAAACTTCATGAACGCACCCTGTATGCTGCTGTATGTTTATCCATATGCCTGAGCATGGTGGGAGAGATCAAATAAATAAATAAATATGATATTATGAAATAAATACATGAATAAACTAAATGTAGAAGACTATATTAAAAGGACTATATTTAAAAATAATAAATAAAATATGAACTGACTTAATAGGTGATTAAAACTAAATAATAATAATAATAAAAAATTTAAATAAAAATTTCAAAAAATAAATTGTAAATTGTAAATGTAAATAATAATAATAATAATAATAATAATAATTTTTAAATATTTTTTATTTTTTCAAATTTACAGAAATTTTCTTCCCTCAGGATGGATGATAGACAGAGGAACCAAAACTAAAGCCTTGTGATATAATACAATATAATGAAAAGTCTCAATCAATTCATGACATGACATGAAAAATGTATTTACAAACTCTGACAAAAAGAAACATATTGACATTATGTCTTACGAAGCCATAAAGATTACCCTTAAAACTGAATATTAAGCTGTATCGTCACATCTTTACAGTCTCATCAAAAACCACATCCCTCTGACTCACAGCTCACATTCACCAGGTTGTCTTCATTACACTGATAGAAGAGTCCTATTTCTACCAGCGAGACAGAATAATGGAGGAAGATGCGGAACAAGTTATTTCAAGATTATGAGACAATTTGATGAAGTTTTATGAAGACTATGTTCTATTTTTCTTAATTTCATGATACTCACAGGTCACACTGAAACTGATACTGCCCATGTTATAGCCCTGATAACCGTTGACTCATCGCTGCTGACATGACATTTGTGAATTTCCCCAGTGTGGGATCAATAAAGTTTATCTTATCTTATACCATATATAAGCTGCAGATTCACATCATCTGCCACCAGCCTGCCAGACTTTGCATAGAGACTCAGCCCATATACTTAGCATACTGGAATTTCTTCTTTAACGTTCTCACTCTGTAAAAAAAAATCCCTTTAGTGCCCTCTGCACTTTGTGGTGGTTGAGTCAACATGGTAATGTGGTAGTGTGCCCACGGGGCACTTAGGGGACTTCGGAACCAGGAAGTGGGAATTACCCTTTATATTACAATTCTTCACACAACTCAAGGGAGAGACCTGAACCTGCTGTTTTGTAGCTCTCTGGCGAAACTAGACACATCTACAAACTCTACCCCTGTCTTTCTATTGTTTTTCACTTTCATGCTTTTGCTGAAGGTGTAGCGACGAGCAGATCTGAAGGAGGAGCAGGAAGTAGGAGGAGCCTGCACTGAATATAGCCTATAGGTTTGAGTTCAGGTGTGAGCTGTTGGCACCACCAGCAAGTTTTTGCTCTTGGCACTTGATGCTTGAGTTATTTATGTTAAATTAGAATGATTGTGCTATCTCACTTACAGAGTAGCCAGATATTTGCTCCATATCTATTACATTTATGATAATAGATAGATCATGATACGTAGTTTCTGTTTAAATATAAAATCAGCATTAATTGGTGCCACCTTATCTGACCTACAACTGTGTATGTCTACAATAAACCATAGCTTAACGAAGTACACTGCACAGCCACAGTGTTAAAGTACTTGTTAATCAGTGTACCTCTCATACTGTCCTGAATAGGAAATATTTTACAGAAGGGAGTAGTAGCAGTGGGTATTGTCATCATTGGCGAGGCCGGCATAGAGGCTGAATCTGGACCTGATTACTCTTGTGCAGTGTGGACAGGTCAAAGTGGTGGAGGGTTTGAGTTGGGCCTGTTTGGTTTGCTCTCTCCTTTCTGAGTCTGTCTTCTGCAGCCCGGTGGAGGTCATCATTATTGTCCCTGCCTCTGGTATATATTTATTGTCCAAACACCAACAGGCTGAGGTTAAAGAACGTTTCAGAATATAGTCATGTTTATGATACAAACACCAAAATAAAGGAACCACATCAATAAAAGACAAAGAAATATGAACGCACGCACCTGTAATGTGTTGAATGTGGCTAATTTTCCCATTTGTCTACCTGAGAAATTTGAACTGTTTACCATCGGATCCTAAATTTGACCTAATTTTTTACTTTAAGAACTTACTACATGTGCAATTGCACTGTGTCAAAGCTCATAAATTGGCACACGGTTGGTGTATAATAGATTTGTTGTAAAATGATGAATGGAAGATGTAAGAGGCGCCAGTGTTTATGTAATTTGTGGATTCTCACGTGAGTGCGCTGGGTCCAGGTGAAAGGACCCGGATGTTATCATGCACACCTTCAAAATAAATGCTTAAAGTTGGTCACGCTTGAAAAAAATTAAAGGGATAGGTCTTAAGAATATAACGACAAATGTAATACAATTAGTTTGCTAAGCTATGAACGCCCCGCTGTGAAAATAAACAAAAAATCAGTCCATTTTAATTCAGATTTATTTTATTTTGAAAAAGTCATACCGGATGTTGCCTTTTTAACTCTGGTCTGTGGTATCATAGTCCAGTTTGTGAGTTTCTTTATGGCGTTATTTCGTTATTTTTTTACCACGCTGTCGGTTGGAAACTACTCCACTTAACAAGCGGGTTTGGTAGTAGTTAGGTTAACGCGTATGTAAGAATGTACGGTGTTAGTTTGAGTTGCTAACATTAGCTCATACTAGCTTTCCAGAGCTTCTCGGAAGAGTTGTGGTTAGCGTTAGCAGCGTAGTTCACTGACCCTCGGCTACATGGCGACTTAGCAACACTAACACTATCTCCAAAGTCTTTGGAAAGGTCCTAATATTTCGGGTTAAACTCGCAAAAATGTCTCAACTTGTTGACTCTGACGAAACCACCCCATTGCTCGGTGATGATGCAAGCAGGTAAGTGCAGAGTTCAATGGCCAATGCAAGCTTAGCACATGGAGCTTTACAAGTGCACTGTTTACCACACAGGCCGAGGAAGCTCTAGTCTTACCAGCTCATTCACAGTTTGGGTTAAAATGTGTTGTAATGTCTTCTTCTTGTCATCTTGCATGTGCACAGTTGTGACTCTCAGGATGAAGACTACAAGAGTCGATGGAGGTCCATCCGAGTCATGTACTTCACCATGTTTCTCAGCAGTATAGGTGAGGATGCCCACGAGTTTGGACAGGTTGTGTATGTCTATGAAAAGCAGTCTCTGTCATGCTAAGGTGGAATAATGATTATGGAAACTGAGAAGGTTTTCTGCAACTTAAAGTTCATCTATCAAAGCTAATTATCCTCAGGACGGCATGTCAATCATCTCTGTTTCATGTGCCCTTTTAGGCTTCACTATTGTCATCACATCACTGTGGCCTTATCTGCAAAGGGTATGTATGGCTTACCATTTCCTTTTTTATATGGTAAACAGGAAGTGAAAGAAACTGTTTTTATCTTGGGTGCTGCACTTGCAGTCAAACGATGTCAAGTGTCTCATATCTGCATTTTAGCAATGCCATCAAAATGTCATGCTAAGTTAACTGTTCTGCAGAACGGGCTCACTTTACATGTTTCTTTGGATGTTTCTTATAGATTGATGATACTGCCGACGCCACCTTCCTGGGATGGGTGGTGGCGGCCTACAGTCTCGGTCAAATGGTGGCCTCGCCCATTTTTGGCCTTTGGTCCAACTACCGGCCACGCAGGGAGCCACTGGTGTGCTCCATCTTCATCAACCTGTCAGCCAATATCTACTACGCCTACGCATACCTGCCCACAACCAATAACAAGATCCACATACTCATGTCCAGAGCCTTTGTGGGCTTTGGAGCAGGTGATTTGAGAGGAGTTGAATGCTGAATATTGTTGAATAACCGCCCTTCTCATTTAATGCCATGCCACTTGTTACATGTCACACAGCTCCCAACATGAGCTTTGGTCTTTTCTTGGCAGGTAATGTTGCTGTGGTGAGGTCCTATGTTGCTGGAGCCACATCACTAAAGGAGAGGACCAGTGCCATGGCTAACATGAGTGCGTGTCAGGCCCTGGGTTTCATCCTGGGACCAGGTAATGCTGGGATTTCTGTTATATCTATACTGGCCAGTAGAGAGAGCACTAATGTGAAAGTAGTGTATGATGATAAAGAAGCAACCATGGAAAATTTGTGGGTTTGTTTGTGTTAATATTTGCAAAACTTGTATTGTATATGTCAGCTCTGCAGGCATCCCTGTCATTCATTGGCGAGAATGGTGTCACAATTAAGATCATAGACCTGCAGCTCAACATGTACACTACTCCAGCTATTCTGGCTGCATTTTTTGGCCTCATCAACATCCTGCTAGTTATTTTGGTGCTGAGGTGAGGCTTTCCCTGCATTCATATACAATCTGTCCACTTGTAGATTTCAATATTTGAGCACATCAAATGAAGGAAGATACCCACACTGTTTGCGCCACAACCATTCATAGATGTCTGTTGTGATTCTTGTCAACAGAGAGCACCGCGTTGATGACCATGGGAGACTCATTCGAGCCATCAACTACACATCAGAAGGTATTAACTGTCCTGCTACCTGTTTTTTTTTTTTTTTTAAACCAAATTTTTATTAAGATTGTTATAACAGGTATTGTGTACAAACAAAGAAGAAGTCGGCTGTTGTTGCAGGATATTCTTTGTTTTTGGTTCAAGCCTTTATTATCTTCTTTTCTCTCTCCTGTAGATCGAGTTGACATTAGTGAAGAAACGGAGGAGACCATCGATCAGGTGGCGGTCCTGACTTCCAACATCCTCTTCTTCATTGTCATGTTCATCTTTGCTGTCTTTGAGACGTACGTATTGCATTACAGACTACTACTAAAAGACACTTTTGCAACTTTACCCCTGCCTCTATGAAGATAAAGATGAAAATCTGACTTGTATATTTTTGTTATTTTCTTTAGAATTGCCACCCCTTTGTCCATGGACATGTTTGCTTGGACAAGGAAAGAAGCTGTGTTATACAATGGCATCATCATTTGCTGCATTGGATTTGAGTCCATATTGGTGTTTCTAGTTGTAAAGCTGGCCTCTCAAAGGTACCCTCCCTCATTCACGTATGAATTAAGATATTCCCGCTTCAATATATTTAGTTAATTAAGAAGAATATTTATGTCCTTTCAGGGTCGGGGATCGTCCTGTGTTGCTTGCAGGTTTGGTCATTATATTCTGTGGTTTCTTTATTCTGCTTCCATGGGGAAATCATTACCCTAAAATCCAGTGGGCAGGTATGCACTGTTTGATAATTTGAGATTTTTACTGTCATTATTCATGTGGAGTGGTGTCTGGTGCCTGAGAATTCAAGTCCTCATATTCTGCTCTTCTTTTCAAAATACAGACCTCAAAAACAACTCTCTGGTCAGTCAGATATCAAAAGCCACGTTGGCCTCCAACAGCTCTTTGGAGCCGACAGGCTGCCCGTATGAACAGACCTGGTGCCAGTATACTCCTGCCATCCACCTGGCCCAGTACATCTCATCTGACATCCTCATCGGGGTGGGATACCCAGCCTGCAACGTGATGTCCTACACATTGTATTCTAAAATCCTCGGACCCAAACCTCAGGTATGAGGACTCATGTTGTTTCAAATATAGAAATAATTAGGGTGCTTTAAACCACTTACACCCAGATTGTGGATGTTTGCTGTCCTGCAGGGCGTTTACATGGGGTGGTTGACAGCCTCAGGGAGCGGGGCGCGGACATTGGGCCCAGTCTTCGTCTCCCAGGTCTATACCATCCTGGGACCCCGCTGGGCCTTCAGTTTCATCTGTGGTATGGTGGTAGGGGCCATCATCCTCTTCAGCTCTCTTTACCACAGACTCATCGCCTTTTCTGTACGCCTCGGAAGAACTGCAGAACCATAATGGACACTGATTTACACTGGAGAGACTGATGTCAGTTTCCTACTTTTGTTCTCAAAGACTTTAACCAAAATCCAGGATGTAATGAAGGCTCTGTTGCAGTTACTTACTTAAAAATGTGGTAACTGATAAGCCTTTGAGAGTTTGTGACTCAGGGTTGACCTTTAAACTCAAAGGCGAAGAGATAAGGCCAGGTTAGTTCTCATGACTTGACCAAAGATGCTTCGCGAGTTAAAAGAGAGCTAGCACTGCAGCTGCACTTTCACTCACGTGTTGTGATCATAATATTTTATAAATTGTATGAGGTCGGTTCATGCTATCAAAACAGTTTTATTTTTAAATCGAGTTACTAAATATTTGTTACTGAAAGCTCATGTTTTATGTAATTGCATGGCTGGTCTAATATTTTTAACTACTACTTCAGCAAAGCCTGAGAGTACCTTTGCATCAGATTATAATTTTAATTTGTAAACTCTACAGGCACATGCACAGGAGCAACCATGACTTCAAAATATACTTGATCAGATTGTTTTTACTGATATAAAACGTGCTGACTTATGTTGGATTCATTGAATGTAACATTCCCTGTACTTTATTTACTGATTGAGCATCTTTGTTTTACTGTGCAGTGATTACTGGTATGCAAGAAATGTGACTCTTCAGAGAGAAGCAAACATTACACAGGGCACAGGGTACTTGGATGGAAAATCTTCCAAATTAAGCTGTTTTTCTCTGTTGGAAAATATTAATACTATGTTTTTAAAAATATTTTTCCATTAATGGCTGCACTTGTGGTTATCTAAAACTTCTGACTGTTGTCTACCAGAAAGCATTCAGAAAGTCGTGTGAATTTGTGGATGCTAATGATTTGACACATAATGACACATTAAAGAATTCATGTGATCTTGAATTTGAATGTCACTTTATGCTCAATTTGATCAGGACTGATAAAGCAATAGAGCTTTTTCATCCCTTATACGAAGGATGCAGTCTTTTTGAAATTAAATGTGCGTAGAATAGTTGATGTTACGCTATATACGTATATGTATATATAATTCCATGTATAAGAGTACAGCTGTGTGCGCATGCGTCCGACAGGGGGCAGCAGAGAGTTTTGACGGGAGGGAGGGGGGCGTGTGTGTCACAGTGCGCATGCGCTAAATAAAAGACAAGTTTCTTCCGCACGCGCGACGCTGAGAGAAAGAAGTTGAGCGCGCGCAAAACTTGCGCGTTGCTAACATTGGCGATAAATTAATGAAAGTTTGCGGGAAATTAACTCGAATAAACGAGTATAAGAAGCTGAGGCAGGCTATGTATGATTAAACATGGATATATTTAAAGACGTTAACGGTAAGGAAGTTCATAATTTGACTTTTGATAGAAGTTGGCGGCTACTCTAGCCAACAAAGGTTAGCTCGCTCGTACTAGTTTGAAGTTGTCGCCAACTAAACACAGACACGTTACTGCCAAATGTTGTTTTTTTTGTTGAGCGTTAATACGTTGTTTGCTTGTCTTTACCCTTTTCAGAGTTTACACATATGCAAATGATGGTAAGTACATCTTTTAAATTGTCCTATTTGTCCCAAAGCGAAGCGTTTGTTTGCACTTATGGTGGCGACAGATATGAACATATGATATTTATGTCTGCGTGTGGTCAGTGTAGCGGCAGCAGACGTCGTGTATCCTGTGCTTTAAATGCAGTAATGAGTTTATCCAGCCTAATTGTAATCAGTCCTGCTGACTAATGTTTGTTTTTGGGATACTTTAACGGAGGCACGTCCACACTTCCTGTTTATATGCTCAAGTGCGCTGTGTGCGTCGCTCCTCATGATATGAAACAAGTAGACAAACGGCGTTTTAACGCGGAACTTGACACTCGGATTGGTTGGAAAAACATCGCCATATGTAGACCTAATCTTGAAATGATAATGGCAGCAAGTTCGCAGATTCAGCAGCCCATTGAATATTCATTCAAACGAGCTGTTTTTGACCAGGATACATGACTAATATGTCATGCAACATCGCAAAGCCTCCTTTCCTGTGTTGAGGGCAGCATTGTTTACATCTGAGAGCGCCATCTTCCCTCTAACTGGGACATCACTACCTTCCACAGCTGTGCAGCCTGCAGTCTGATTTGTGCTTTGCATGCTCTTATGCATACTTCTATGAAAGAGCATCAGATTTGATGTTAGTATCACAAGTAATCAAAAATCACACTATTTCATATGATTGCACATGAAAAGTTCTAGTTGTTCAGCCTGGAAAACAAACCTGGTATTTCCTTGTGGTCCTGTTGTAAACAAACATTGTTTCATAACCTCTTGTAGTGTTTTCCATATGTACATAACGTTACTGCTGATGACACACTGTAGTTATTGACTCTCAGCAGCAAGCTATGTTAAAGGGGTGTTCTTAACTTCAAGCTAAGCTGCAGAGTTGTTTGCTTTACCCGTGTTTACTGTTTACTGTCAGTGAGAGGAAAAAATAGCTTCTCTCCGGTGAGGATCCGGTGAGTCGACATATTCTGGCTAAAGGAAAGTGAAACTTAAGGATGCAGGGATTCAGTGTCTGTAAACTTGCTGCAATTCGAGGCCACAGTCAGTGTTGGCTTTGACACGCAGGAAAATTCAAGTACCGAGGCTGAAGGTGCTGAGCTTATCTGATGGATCTGACGTTTCGATCTCTTTCTGCCGTCCAGCATCGGGTTCTGGAAGTGTTTGAGGGTCGTCCTAATTTCCAACGGCTAGTAAGACTTGGCCTTCTTGGTAAGAACATTATCATCACGTTATCAGTGTTTTATTTGTGACGTTGCATTGGCTTAATGTAAGGTTTTACCCATTATTTTACTCCATTATTCAGTTTGTGAAATGAGTTGTGTCAAATAAATGAATGAATGAATTTCCTAGCCGAACTGGACTACAGCGACGACGTTGAAGAGGTTACAGCTGAAGATATCGACGCATATGACGACTGGGTACATGGTTGTAACAATTCCCGTAGAAACCAAAGGCTATCTAACAGTGGTACTGATAGAGGATTCGGTGGGAGCAATGCAAGGTCATCCAGCTCTGGTTATCAGCTTCAACCTCATTGCTACACTGCAGGTCATGACCTTCCTCACACACCATCTGTAAAGGTTCAGGCAAAGGAGAGCGTAAGTTCACTTTCATTCTTTTTGTCAATTTAGATGACTTCATGAGAGTTCATCCAGAGTTCAAATTGTTGAAGTTGGTGCACTGTTCTTTGCAACTCTTAGGATGCTGAAAGAAGAGCCAGATTATTACAAGAAGCACAAAAAGGCAAACGAAAGACTGAGAAGAAGCGGATTAAGAAACAGGTAAATATATTTCATTTTGTTTCATAGTAAATGTCAAATTGTGTAAATTTAACCTTCAGTGTGTATTCTTGTCCAACAGAAACAGAAGGAAAGAAAAAGGCTTGAGAAGTTGGAGAAGGAAAAACAGAACCCTGTAAAAACTGAAGAGGTACTGATCATTTGTTTGCAACATCCTTTCTAAAGTATTGCAAAAAGGAAATGAATCACTCCGCACTCATAACATGTTGTTTTTTCTGTTTTCCAGGAAAAAGATGATACACAGCAAACTAAAGCAGAGGAGAGTAAACCAGTTAATGATAAATCCAAATCCAGTGTTAAAGAGTTGGCTTCAGCAAAAGATACAGACAGTAGTGAAGATGAATCCAGTGATGATGATAGTGACTCCAAGAATGACTCAGGCGACTCTGAGGTATTCATCTTATTGTAAAACATACTCTGACTTGTACATAATGGAAAGAAGATGTTTCTCTTTGTGTGATGTATTTATGTCTGTAGTGTAGTTTGGCCACCTAAAGTGAAGATTTTATTGATGGTATAATAATTTGCGTATGCTGGGTTGATAAATGCAAATGTTTTATGTCTGTATTTAAACATAGACACAGACATAGTCTTGCAAAACATTAATGTTAAACAGTGAAAGTTATTAACACTGCTGCAGAACTTCTCCCTGGAGGAGAGGAAGGCTTTCATATTCATTTATAACCTGGTCCAGGACCTTTTCTAATATAATTTATAATATTAGCCATTCATCCACAGTTGGCAACAATAAGTTCAGAATTTGACAGAACAAAACGTTAACACCATTCTTTTTTTGTTGCTGTTGTATAATAACACTTGTTGACTAATTGTGTCTCTGTTCCTATTTTCCTATAATTTCTCTTCAGGAACTGGACATGGCAAGTAGTTTTGTGACTAAAGCTGCTCTTATAGCCAGACGGAAATTGGAACAGAAGCCCAAACCTGAGAGGAAGGAGAAAAAGAAGATCCCAGTTAAAGAGGAACCTAAACCCGTCCCTGAGAAACCTAATGAAAAACCGCGGGTTGAAAAGGTGAGGTATTTTGTCAGATTCTCAACCATGATAGTGGAATGATTACTTGGATTTAGTTTTTTGGTACATGGGATACGGTTTCTCATCTCATTTCTCTCATGCTCTCTGAACAGAAGTCTGCCGCCCCTAGCAGCACCACTTTTGAAGATAATCTAAAAATAAGTACTGATCTTGGAAGTAAGTTTCTTGCATCTGCACCAACTCAGAATCAGACTGATCATAATTTAGAGATATTATTTCTTCATGTGTGAACTATAAATAAGATTTTACTTTTCTCTTTTTTCTTCCATAGATTTGGGAAATAGTTTTGCAAGTACTGGAAACTTTAATATGGCCGTTAAGTATTTCACAGATGCAATTAAATACAACCCTACAGAGTATAAGTAAGGACACATTCTTTTATTTAATTCAAAGTAACATCTCTGATGGTGTTTACACCACCACTGTTCTTTATGCAATGTCTTAACAGTTATTTCTGTTGCAGGTTGTTTGGCAATCGTTCCTTCTGTTTTGAAAAGATGCAAGAATATATGAAGGCGCTGACTGATGCAGAGTTGTCTCTCAGCATTTGTCCAGGCTGGGTTAAAGGTCTATTTAGGAAGGGCAGAGCTTTGGCAGGTCTAAAGGTAAAAAGTCTCCAATAAAATCTGCACCACCCATATGTAACCTGTTGTGCCACATAGTTTAATGACTGTGGACTGCAGAAGCATTACCTGATTTGAAGCAAAGTGTAGCTTAGTTATAGAAAACATGACATGTTTCTTCACCAATCAAGACACTGATATATAGATTTTTGTTTGTTTTTAATATTGACTATCTGAAAAGTACAATTTTGTAGTCATTACATTTCTTCCTGTTTTGAACCATGACATGTATGCATGCGTTTGTACCATAACCCCCCTAAATATGATCAACCTGTCACCAGTTTTTGTGGCTGTAACTATCTTCTATTTTCATGATTTTGTTTTGCAGGTTGGAGTGACCTTCTGATCACTTTGGCCGTGTTGAATTAATTCCAAGTGTCATTGAGCGGCAGAGGCTCACATTATTTACTCAGACCTGTTTTGGCTAGCTGTTGCTGTAAACATTAATAACTGGGCTGATTAGTCCAGCAGCATGACAGTCAATGAGCCTGAGCTCTGATTTAGTCCCGAGGTAGCGAGTGGTGAAAGCTCATCATATATATTTTTTTATTTTTTTCCTGCAGAGGTATGATGAGGCTGCACAGGCCTTCAGGGAGGTTCTCAAACTGGACAGTTCATGTGCAGAAGCTGCCCAGGAACTGAAGCGAGTGGAGATAATACAACTAATGGTGTGTAACAAGAACACATGTGTTGGTGTGTAGTCATCAATGCGGGAAGTAGCTCGGAAGACTAATTAATAGATTTGGTGTTAAAAGCTGAAGTGCTGTGTGTGTGTGTGTGTTTGTTTCAGGAGTATGGTTTCACTTGGGAGCAGAGCTCAGAAGCTTTATCGACTCATGGGACTGTAAAAAAAGCACTAGAGGTTCTGTCCAAGTTACACCACCGTCCAGGTGAGTGTCTGCCTGGCTGTGATTTTAATATAAAGGATTAGATAGAAGTGCTGCCATGCTTCGGAGGAAATGAAAATTCTTTTGTTGTTGATTACCTGTGTTTCCTGGAAGCCCAAATGGAATTGGTTGTGTAATACTGTCACAATGCCAATTTGAAACACTTGTCTTTGTGTTCAGGAGCTAATCAAAATGGCACACTTCCACCGGCTCAAGTAGCAAATGTCAGCGGTGTCTCTCCAGTCCTTTCTGCCAACACCAACATTGCTCCTCCCCAGTCCCAGGATGCACCAAAAACAGCACCTCAGAACAAACCTTTAGGTCCAGTCCAGAATATGTCCAGCGTCAAGAGTCAACCAAAGCCTGCTCATAACCAGGCCATGAGTGCCACCAAAGACAATACCACACCACAGTAAGTATGGATTCAGTCACACAGCACTGTTTGAAAAGTCAAAGTGTTCAAATTCAAATATGGCTTAAACAAAAGCTTGCAGGCATAGTTTTCAAGAGATGAATACTTTCCACACTGTCCATACTCCTGCTCATCACAATTCTAGCTCGCCCTACACTTAAAATACTCAAAATCACTCACAGTCTCAAGGGGTTAGTTTGATTCTCTGTCAACTGTGAGATGGTGACAGCTCTTAACTTAAAATTTAGCATGATAACCAGGGCTTGGTAATATATTGAATGTACAGTGAGTAAAGTGTCTGCATTATTAAAAGTGTAGACATTTTGTAAGCTGATCTGATTACTTGCACTTTATGCACACCTGCTGCAGTTTATAGGACTGTCATGACTCCAGCTTTCAGTTTGTTGATGAGAGATTATCTGTGAGTCAGCTATGCTGAGTAGTCATTTATTTGCCGATGGCTCAATACTCAATGTAACATCTGGAACTGACAGTCTTTAGCTTTTTGTGTCAACATGTGTTTTGAATGTGCACAACAAAGGCAAACATGTATGTGGTGCATACGGTTTTATTAATACTGGAATATTTTGCACATTTTGTCTTAAAAATTATATTTCAATCATGTTTTTAGTTTTGTATGTTGTAGAAAATAAAAATATAAAATGTATATAATATTGCTTTGCTCTAGTAACAACTTTGTAATGCATCAATAACAGCACAGACAACTGATCCAGTTCATTACTTCTTGTGTGATACTTGGGGCTGACAGTTTGATTTGGAGCCGTATAATGCTTCTCCTGTGTGTCTGCTGTTTGTATGTGGGGGAATTGGATGATACTCGATCAGTTCCCGTATTGGACAAGCTCGATTAAGTACTCCACAGACGGTATACTTGCGGTTATTAGTATTGCTTCCTGTCTAATTGGACAATATATTTTAAGAGAGCAGAAAATCATTGCATGCTTTAATGCAGTACAAACTTTATGAATAATGGTGTTTTTATCCCCAGAATAACAATCTGAATCTTTGCGTTGGTTGTGTCACATGATCCATCACCTTAATTTTCTCTGAAACATGTTCAGTTAATCAATCTTTTCGCTCGACAGGGAGCTGTTTCCAGTTTGGGTTGGAAACTTGATGAACCCAGTATCCGAGACTGTGATAATGAACCTGTTTAGCAAGTAAGAGAACATCGGTTTAGTGTTCATGCTTGTGACACCTATTTCTCATTTTCATATTGGTTATTCACACAGTCTGGCCTTTGTAATCAAATACTGGAGTTGCATAAGAAGTGATTACTTACACAAGTCTTCTCTTGCAGGGCCGGGGTCGTCTATAGTGTGAAGGGTCTGACTTACAAACGATGTGCCTTTGTAAACTTTACAAAACAAGAGCATTGTGATGAAGCAATCCGACGCTTTCATGTAAGTAGACCCTTAACTACAGACTGTGTACAGTTGCACTTCAATATTGTGATTGGTTGGCCATGGTCATTTTGTTTTAATCGGAACTGTGTAACTAACTAACTAACTAACTAACGTAATATTTTCATTATTATTAGAAAGTCACTCACCTGTTGACTCCTCATGAGTCTTGCTATCTGCTCTTTGAATTTGGTCCCCAAGACAAACAAACTGTTGCTCCCTCTCCTATGTCTGTACACAACGGGGAGTAGCTCTCCACTTTCTTCAAACCTGCTGATCTTTATGAATAATAAAATGATTCTTTATGATCTCTGTTCACTCCGTCAGGGCACTGAGCTGCACGGCAACAGGATTGCTGTGAGATATCCAGACAGGATTCCTCATGGTATGGGCATTTCCAAATCTGCCCTCAAAGCTCACAACCTGCAAGATGAGAATGCGGGGTGAGTGTTTTTAAATCCAACAATAGTTGGAACAGTGTTTGCTTTCTTCCCTGGAGTTATTTGAGAACATTCACACCACTCTTACGTCTGCAATAAGTCATCATTTGTTATTTTTGGAGCAGTATCACACATTTGCTTCAAGTACAAGGCTGTTTATAGGACTGTCATTGAGGCATAGTTAGCTTATCTTATCTTAGCAACCAGAAATGGGTCAAACTGGATCTCTCCAAAGTTACTGAGTTACAAAGTGTGATCAGTTCTCGCCGAACACCATTTTCTCAGTTTGTGCAGTACTTCTGGACTGATCTGGATAAAGTTCAAGATGACAAGTTCCAGGAAGTGACTGTGCTTGACTGCTATTTACCAAGAAATAGTTCAACACATAACTCCCAATAAAACCAAAGAAAGTCTGTTTTCATCAACTGCTTGGAGTAATAACAGACTAATAACTGTCACTGTCTTAGTTGCTGTGCTGTTAATGTTGAACCAGACAGTCAGGCTGCATTAGGCTTTATCATGGTGTGCCTAATAAACTGGCAACAATTTGACAAGTCCTGCAATAAATCCTCCCAACTTGAATGATATAATGTTCAGGTTGAAACTGTTTCAGGTGTTTATTTAAATGATCGTCTTGGAGTCAGGTAGATTTATGGTGCTGTTCAGTTGTATTCTATTATACTGATTATAGGTGTTTGTTGATTATAGGTATGATTTTGTCTACTCCATTTACACCGATGAGGGTAGGCTAAATAATATAAGCACTTTTCCTTTTAATGGAACAACACCACAAACGTTATCTTCCATCTCTGATGAGTTCAATCATTATTCAACCTCTATAAAATGGTTTCAATAAAATCATAACATGTTATTAACACATTATAACCTTCAAGACAGAAGGATTTCTAACAGGACTGTTTAGTTCAGTTAATATGGTTTATTTGGACTGGTGTGAAAGGAGACAGATCCCTCTCTATTTTTGTGTGTTGTGACTTTCAGCATGACTCCAAAAACTCCTATTTACTCCATCTGCTTGCTTGTTATTATTCAGGAATTAATTCATGTATTTGTTTGAATCATTTGGCATCAGAAAGTGAGCGCAGAGACTTTCCCCACATCAAACTGTCAAAAGCTGTTAACACTGTCTGATGGTAGCCCTGCTCTGTGTACATTAAGCAGCTCAGCCAGGCAGTTCATGGAAAGTGTATGACACGGTGAGGCATTGCTCTTTTGCAACCCGTCTCTACCAGTTTGTCATTATTCAGAACATGCAGCTGATTTGCAGTCTAATAATATTAATAATGCATATAAATTAGCTAGGCAGTTATTTCTTCAAGTGCTGCGTGACCTGCTGTCAGTTGCTGGAGTTTGATTTCCCCACATGGGTCCTGAAGATGCCTCGATGATCTGACAGTACAGAACTGCTGTTGACTGTCTGATCAGGGAAGGTCCCGCACTCAAGTGCTGATGAGCGTACGCGTTAGAGCCCAGCTGACACTGCATTTACATTTTTGAAATATGCTTATCAAACACTCAATTCCAATACGATGACAGTGCACTGAAATCGTGGAACTGGTTTTATTAACCAGAAATATATGAATAACACAAAAAAAATGTAATTGATGGATCTAAAAACTGCCACAAGCATCTTTTTTCTGCATTATGTTCGCAGACAGCATATACAGCAGTACCAATGTCTGTGATGGGCCTATATTTTGTTAATTTGATGACGGATCTGTCCCGTCCAGTGCTACTGTGGTTACAACATAAATGTAAATTTATATATTGCCTGTGCAGATCAGATCACAATAAGCACATGGATTTATTAGAAGTTTAGCTTTTGAAATTGTTCTCTTGGCTTTGACGCCACAAACACAGACCCTCCTTTTCATGCGCACTCTTTCCAGTTGTTTGGTTCAGTTGAAAGCTTTCACAGCACCCAAAACAAACCACACTATAACCTGACAAAGGTTTGTTTCAACGAAACCAAAAGGTCAGCTGTTGGAGCACACCTAGACCGCACCAGTGACAGCTAGATGTACCTGGATACTAACATTTAATCACTTTGTTACAGGCAAAACGATTACGTTGATGGGAGGAATGCAGTTGGAAGCCGAAGACCCGTTCGTCCTTATAGACCCGTCCCCGACTACAGAGGCAACTACAAGAATTGAAAGGAACAAGATGCCTACGAGCTGCCCTGGGGGCCAAACGTTCTCCTCAATAAAAGCAGAATCATTTACACTGTCCAATACACATTTATCAAGACTATTTACATGGTTTTCTTTTATAGAACAAGGAATGCAGTATTAGTCTGACAATGAATCCCTCTGATCTAAACGATTTTTATATTCTTCAGTTTATGTAAGATGGTAATTTCAGGTATAGTATTAGCCACAAAAACGTTTTGATGCCAAGATTATAAAGCCAGGCCGACATATTGAAGGGCAAATATTTTAAATGTCTGTATACAGAAAATCAGTTCATAAGTTACATATTTCACTTTTCATTTCTAAACTGAGAATATACGTTATCATGATTTTGATCATATTTACATATTGTGGCTTTAAAGGAGAAATAATAAAGTGGATAAAGAGCTATACGTTTTAAAACAAGCTGCTTACTATAAACAATCCTTACATTGTTGCGTACTTGCTGTTTAATCATTCATGGTTCATTTTACAGCCATAAGATGACTTTAAAATATTTAATTTTAATTTCTTCAGGCCGTTTATAACAGGGTGGCGTATCATTAGTTCTTTTATTCAGATGCACTCATTATGTTTTCTTTTTAATTTTATCTTTATTGAGCACTGATAGTACAGGATATGTACATAAGTACAATATTCACAAAATAAAACTTTGGACCAATGCTCACACATTTTTTTTGTATGAATTACCCCCCCTCACCCACTTAAGGCTGCCAAGTGGTGTTAAGTGGGCACAGTCAAGTTTACCCAAGTATGTCAGCACTGGATCCCAAACAGAAAAGGGAGTGTATTTTATTTTCTCTAACTGTGTGAACTGCATTAAACCACAGAGACGCACTTGGTGGATTTTTGGATTTCCAATGTAATAAAATTCTTCTGCGTGCAAGCAGTGTTGTAAAAGCAATGATGTTTTTATATCTTCTGCCTGTAGTACCACATATGGCCATTACTGTGTTGGGTTGTAGGTGAATATTAAGAGCTTCTGACACTGTTTTAAAGTTAGCAGTTCTTAATCCAAGAATTAAAGTTTCTTTCACGTTCATATATCCTGCCTCATCATTTAAACATGATCCTTAACTGCTAGGGGGGCAAAGAATACAGATGAACTATGAACCGGATTACCTTTAAGTGCAGAAAACAAGGCACACGGCAGCTTCTAATTATATTTTGTCTTAAAGGCAGAAAAACATATTTGAAAAATGGATGGATAAAAAGAAAAATATAAGAAGAAGATGGATGTTATGTACCTATGTACCACCTGAGTGCTGTATGAGCAAGACAGGGCCTTGATTATAGTTTAAAGCACCTTGAGCTACTTAACATTTTAGTTGATGTATTAGTGTGTTGCATATTTCTGAACAAAATTAATTTAATCATGGCAAACTCGCTCACAGTAGACCTGAGGCGTTCAGTGTCCCTGGGGGCGTTTGCCCTCTTTGTCTAGGCAGTAATCCAGCTTTGAACTTGAGTTGATTGATTTTTTTTCCTGATGTGATCTTGACACCTACGAGCCAATAGATGGCAGCACAAGCTAAGTATCAGACAGGCAGCCTGGTGAATACTCCCAAATATGCATTGCGGAGGGAAACATAATTCCTGAATGTTCCTATTATAGCACAACTTTATGATTTACATACCATCATGGGGCACTGAGC
Source organism: Protonibea diacanthus (assembly GCA_028641955.1). Classification (NCBI taxonomy): domain Eukaryota; kingdom Metazoa; phylum Chordata; class Actinopteri; family Sciaenidae; genus Protonibea; species Protonibea diacanthus. The sequence continues at coordinate 8,317,682 of CM053998.1, forward strand.
TGTGGAAGTCCTGAGCTGGGTACAGTTCACTTCTTCTGCAGCATCTGAAACAACAGCACAAGCAGTTTGATGGCCGCTGTAATTTGATGTACGGCTTAATGTGAAACTGAAGTAATGAACAGTAGCACTGGTTAATACTCTACACTGTAGGTTTGTGTGCTTTCTGCTAATGACATTTCGCTGCAGCCTCAATTTAGACAAAGTTCATCTCATTATGTGGGGCGGCTGTACATACCCTGCATTATCTATCAGCAGAGAGGACACAGATGTGTTTATAATTGGGACATAACACGCAGAGGATTCAGATCTTAGAAAGCGAGATAAGTTGCATTCGATGCATTTCGGCTGTGCGCAAAAAGTTACCTGTTTGATGATGCAACAGCAACCGTGAGGCAGTCTGTGGATATCATCAAAGTATTACCGCACACAAGACTGGCATCCTAACTTTACGTCACAGTGGGGAGGTTTTCATCTGTATATGAAAAGCTTCTTTCATGAATGAAACGTGGTGAACCCGACGACGCCAGCGTGATCCTCTCCACACGGAGCATCATGTCAAACTTGTGCCTCCAACTCTCAAAACAATTTGAATACATATTTGAGCACTGGCACCTTCTTGTCCCTCCAGGATCAGGACCAAACATCATCTGCGTTCACTTTTTTTTTTAGAACAGCATGCATCTAAAGGCATGAATCCAAAACAGCTAGGCTCTCTGAGGTCTTAAGCATCTGGTGCCTGTTGGAATGAAATGGATGTTTCAGCGTGATCAGGAATGCAAAAATGGAGGTCTTTAGCCAGCAGCAACAACATTCAACTCCCTAATGTGGACTGACTATTGAATTTTTGCAAGTCGACGCCACCTTTCACCTGTCATTCTACTCGCTTAATATGGAGCTTGTGTAGTGCGGAGTGAATTATTAGTCTGGAGATTTGATGCTACTTTCTAAAAAGCCCGCAGGTGCTGCAGATATCCATCTTTTGTTTGAGCGTTAATGTGTTGACGTGTTAACGCAAACAAGTTGGAGTCGGAGTGGCTGTGCTTAATCTCAGACGTGTAAAATACAGATTTAAAGTGTGTTTTAATAAGTATTCCAAAGAAACACATCATTTGGCATCACGTGTTTTGTAACTCTTGATCATATCCTGCTGCTGCAGAGCCATTCCACATGATCTTTTGGAAAATGAGATTAAAATACAACAGCCACAGCGCTTGCTGCCACTGATCTTAGCGTTCTGATGCCAACTTTGGGCTTAATTAAAGCCAGAGAACTTGCGATGCGCACCCAGCTGTGACTGTGCAGCAGCAGCAGCAGGCTACGATAATATCTGTTCTTAACCCTGAGCCTTAAACGTTCTCCTGCGCCAGGTGAAACGCTGAGGCGTCTTTCTTGCATTAGCTGCACGTCACTGTTACGGGGAAAGAGGGGATAATGAAATAGAGCAGGTGATAGCATCTGTAGAAAGTAGGTTCGAGGAATTTCCTTTACTTTTTGGATACTCCACTGAATGCTGAGCGATTTTCCCGAGGCCACAATAAAGCTATGCGACACTTTTGAGTGATTTTGTGTCCTAATTTTAATATATTTAAATACGGCAATGCTCTGTAACGTTGTGTTGATTCTGTTTTGCTTAATAATCTCATTTAACTCTCAGACCGGCAATAAAAGCTTACATCTACAGATCTCCTCAGTATTCCTTCTGATGTATTAAACTAAATCTCTTTGGGTTTTCGACTGTTTACTGAACTTCTAAAGTCACAGCACACGCGTGTCTTTTCTGTTTTATTATTATTGCCATTCTTTTATCTTCCATTGCTGTAGGGTATTTTACTTTTGCCACTGATTTTATTGGCTTCATTGCAGTCCGGAAATGTTCTAACGCTGTTTCAACCATGTAATGCGCTGTATAAATAAAGTTTATTATTATTATTCCTATTCACAGCAGACATAACTGTTAAAAAGTGCTGTATCATATGAAAGTAACAGTGTGTACGCTCTACATGTGATTTACAGGAATTGGTTTAGTTTAAATTGAATACAATTAATTATTTGTTTGAATAACACTTTGCCATTCAGGGCGATGACGCACACAAACATATATAAAAAAGAAAGTCTTTGAAGCATTAAAAACATCACAATGCCTCTTAAGAAAGGCTCAGTGAGCAGGTAGCGGACAGGTCGGCTAAGCTCTTGTTAGAATGCCATCGTAGCTCTTACCAAGCCGGTCTGTCTCTGCCGCAGGGCGATGATGGAGGATGAGGAAGTGGAGTGGAGCGGAGCTTTCGCACACTGGCGGGCCTGCTGACACATGGCTGCCTGCCTCGCGCTCAGCTGCAGTGCCAAGGTCAGCCAGCCTCTCGTCTCAAAGTCCACGGTGGAGCGCTGCCTCGGGGAGAAGTACAGTTCACACGTTGGGTGGAGTTATCAGCAGGTAATTAAATGAGAATATTTTCTTACTTAACTATTCATTTTGTTATAATATTTAAAAAAAAAACACCCTAACCATGAGGTCCATTTAGTAGCCATTTATAAGCTTTTGATCCCCATGAGCAGAGTTGTTATGACTTGTAGACTTTTCCATGTTTTGGAGCACTGTAAGTACTTCTCCAGAGTAGCTATTAAATGGACCTCGTGGTGAGATCTGTTCCTCGGCGGCTGTTTCCGAGGTCAAGAATGAAGCCAAAATAGACGAGAAGTGCTCAGAAATGATGGAAATGAACTCTGATCCGCTGATGATCATTTGATATGCTCGAAAACTCTTTTTTGAGATTGTTTTCTCAACTTATTCTGTCATGCGATGAAGAAAAGGTCGAATATTTACCTTAGAGCAGAGATGTCCTGTGAACGGTCACAAAGCAGCATGTTGTTAATCACAATTAACCTTCGAGTATGATGTCTTCCACATAAAAACGTGTTTAATTTCAAATGAAACAGCTGCTGACACAGTGGGAAAAAAAATTCAAATATCTTTTGAGATTTAAAAAAAACTAAAATCTGGATTTTTTTTAGGGGAGAACATGACATGAATTGTGCTTACTTATCTTTCTACCGTCACAACCACACACTGTAAAACCGTTAACTAGCTCAGACAGGTTCAATTAACTGCACAGACAGGTTCAATATTAATCACAATATGACCTCTTTCAAAGCTGAAGGCACCTGTGTTTTTTTTTCTTCGTGTGTATTCTTTCCAAACACTCAGTAAATGTCTACGATGAACCAAAAGTAGAAAAATAAAGGGTGGTCCTCTGACTCTAATGTAAGGTAGTGGAAAATGTCTGTTCGTGTGTGATATTCCTGATTTCAGAGAGCTGCTCTGACTGCCACTGTCAGTGGTACAAGAGTCCTGACCTCTAACGGACCACTGTAGGCGGTGGACGCGGATGCTTCTGTGCTAATCTGAAGTCAGACAGCTCAGACGGTGAAGAATTTCAGCGCCCTCTCCGTTCCGCTCTCCGTCAAATGTACCAACGGAGGAGTCTCAATCTCGGCGGCTCCCGAGCAGATGTTAAAAGGTGTCCCCGATCGCTGACGCTGCTCCCAGGTCAGCTCCAGAGGCAGATGTTGCTCATGGCCTGGCAGGTGGAGCTGCTCTCTGCAGGAGAGAGGTAGATCTTGCCGCTGGGGCAGACGCACACCTCGTAGACGGCCTGTTCCTGGGAAGCCTGAGCAGGCGACGCCGTGTAGACGCCGAGCGGGAGGCTCCCCAGCTGAATGGTGTTGGCGTCGAAAAGTATCTAGGAGGAAAAATATCAAGAGGCATGCTGGAAGTCATTCAAATAACATCGCCAGAGGTGCCCTGAAGTGATGTATCACCAGCTGGAGCTGATAAATGAGTCTGGTGCAATCAGTAAATACAATGTGACAGGTGGAGTGAAATACAGCAGCACTGATCTGGTGACTTCAGATAAGCAGCGAAGGAAGAACTCCATCTCTTTATTAAATAGTTTGACTTGGAACACAAAACATTTTTATCCATGCTAATGGCGCGGCTCCAGGGACAGCAATGTTAGTCTGTCGTCCCGCCACCGGTTTGGATGGATTACCATGAAATCTCATTCACACACTCACGTGCCCTTCAGGATGAACTCGGGCAAATCCCTTAATTTTTTTTATCCCGTGTCACCATCAGGTAAAATTTTACATAAACTAAGACGGTGTACATTATACTTGCTAAACAGCAGTGCGTTAGCTTTGTAGCATGCTGCTCGCGCGGCTGTAAAGTCTTAATCCTGTTCCACGAGCAGCCAGGTGGACCTGTTGTACTTTTAATAAGGCTACCTCGAAGAGTTTTTCACCGCTAGTGCTATGTTTGTGCACGCAGGCCGGAGCGTGCAAAGAAATGAATGTTTGATGTTTCATGTGCTAGCAAGTGTAGCATTCCATAAGGAATGAAATGCATTCAACATGTTTCAAGGATGCACGGTTTGTTAAGAAACACTCAGCGAATGCATAACTTCTGTTCACATTTAGACTCCACAGGGAACCTTGAAAGAAAAACATGAACATATAACTCATCTCGTACGCCTTACTCACCATCTCGTCATAAAAATATAACAACTAATAACGAGGGTGCAAACACATAAGGGCACCAAAGAACAACTTTCCACTCCATGACTTTTAACTTCCTCACCTCTCCCTCTGTGGACTCCAGCTGTAGGTCCTTTCGACCGCTGACCTTCAGCGGCCCCTTGGCAGCGCTCACTTCCACCCCTCTGGGAGCCTCCATGGTCAGGGCCCGTGTTGGAGACTCGAGCCTGATGAGAGATAAACGAGCACGGGCTCAGAGACTCACCGATTATTTCTGTTTAAACTTCGAGGAAGTCTGCATTATTACAACTTTGCCGTTTGGTATGATTTAATAACTGAAGATAAGAGATGCATTCAAGGTTAAATTGATTGCTATTCAGTTCATACTTTTTGAATAACCCGGTGTAATTACTTGTTTTTGATGAAATTTAGCTGCATTATTGTTTCACAACGGTCCTAAGGCACAGAGGCAAATAAAAACTGACAAAATATCTCACGTTTGTTCAAAAACAAACCACCTTATTGATTTTCTTGCTGCATAATTGTATGTTGGGTGTTAGTTACATCAACGACTTCACCACCTCTGGAATCTTAAAGCTGCTGTTCATGTTCAAGCAGCTCTTCTCATTATTATAATCCAGTATGGCTCCTAAACAGCCCATAATTGTATCAGCTGATTTTGACCTTCAGCAACACTGAGGCTAATGCAATTTGCATTTTCCTCCTGTGGACTATTTGTTTACACGGGGAAAAGATAAGTACGAGAGCCAATCAATGTGGAATTTGTTTTCATAACTCATAACCGTTTCAAATTGATTCCCCCCCTCTTCATCTTCCCCAAATCTGTTTTCAATGAATTTTAAATGGAAGACTTTAAGGAGCCGTCTTGAAATCGCTTAAATCTCCATACCCTCTGAAAGTGACACACATTTCGGATTATGCGCTATTGGAATAAGGGGAGGGGGAAGAAAGAAAGAAAGAAAGAAAAGCAAATGAATTTCATCTGCATTTGAAAAGCCCCTTTGACTTTAAATCAGCTTTCGGTAGATACACTTCAGAGAGGATCTGTGAAATGTGCCTTTGACCTGGGACTGTTTGTGGTCCTAGACCTGTAGAAATAGAGAAGAAATATGTCTGCTCGTTGTTTTTTTTCCCAGCAGATATGATTTTTCACAGTGGATTCAGTCATTTATTGTGCATAACCGAAAATTAGCATAATAGGTATACTATACTATTTTAAAAACATCCTCAGTCCATCTCCTGTAGCAACGCATCACATCACATCACTCCATTTCTTCCCCCGAACCGCAGCTGTTCATTAGCGAGCCATGAGAATCTGTGTTCGAAGGCTCCTCAGCGTCATACGTTTGAATAATTATTTCTCAAGCGTCCGTGATTATCCATTAAAACGCCCATTTAAAACACTTCTTACCGAGCTGTGCGGTGAGAAGTTAGTGGTATGTGATGTGTGTGTGCGATATTCTCACTCCATTCGAAGCCGTTCTGTCATCACCAGCTACACACACACACACACACACACACGCACGCACACACACACACACACAGAGTTTGGGCAATTCTGCCAGAAGACAAAGTGCTCAATTTCCAAGAGTGCTTGTTTCCGACACAGTCCAAAATAAAGCATTAAATGAATTAAATTAAATTAAAAATGTCTCTCGGGTTTTATAACCATCTCAGACGGCTGCCATTTTCATGTACAGAATGCTTATGGTCTGGTTTCTGAGGCTGCAACAGTCCAATTTCACCTTACTGCTGAGTGGGGAACATTACAATTAAAGTTAATGTTAAATTAATATAAAATGAAATATACGAAACACATGACTAAAAAATATTAACTTCACTTTTCAACTGCTGTTTCCAAAGTCAAGAATGAAAAATAGACAAGAAATCCTTAAAGCAAATCTGAATATGACAACTGGACAAAAGAAGAGTGTTATTAACCATACATCCAAATTTGAATGATTAAAAATAGACAAGTTTATGAAATTAGGTGTCAAAATCAGGTAAAAATGAGCAGCATTCTCAGCTCCAGGACTGTGGGGGCGTGTCCACTGAATGTATTGAAGCCACAAAAGCTCCAGAACGGCACTAAATAGACCTTGTAGTATGATTGGTTTCTCAACTGCTGTCAATAAAGAACTCTGAACCTCAGCTAAAAATGCTTATATTTGATGCTGTGTCCAGTTTTCTGTGGTGTTGTGACAATAGAAGCTGATGATCTTATAATTGGAGATTTTGGTATGAATTATCAGGAAAACGTTAAGTTGGAACTGAGTCTTCTTCATATCTGCTAACATGTCTCCTTTATATTTGTTGAAGTGGATGTTCGCCTGCAGACAAATTTGACATTTCAGCATGTTCATCTGACCTTTTATCCACTGAATGACCATCAGTTGGGACTAATTCATGGAGACAGTGTTCAAAGTGCATGGTTCTTTTCAGGAACTGTCTTAATAATCTACAGTTACATTACAAATAAGTAGAAAACTGTGGGACGTGTGAAGTCTTACCCATTAAGATCAACTAGGCAGCTTTGATTTGAAAGACAGAAAACTCCACCCTCCTTATTATCAAGGAGGTTTTTGTACCCAGAATATTCCAGGGCTTCTAGCAGATATATGAAGCCCTCACTACAGATAACCTATGAGGTATTTGTAGTCGTAGAGGATCTTGACGACAGGCTCTCCCATTCTCTGGAAAATCTGACCAGCTTTTCTTGCTGTGTTCGGGATGCCCTTTACATCCGCAGAAAGGTCACCGAGCTGTACAGGTCCAAACGTGCTGATGGCCGTCGCTGAAATCACACTGGATAAGGTTGGTTTGAATACTGCATATCTGCTCTGCTGGCTGAGGGGATTTCCAAAAGGTAAAAGTCAAGTTTATTTTTATATGTCACGATCACATACAGTGTCTCAATGGGCCTCACAGCAGCAATAGTTCCACATCTCCAAAATCTGGCTGACGTGGCACCAAAGCATAGAAAGCCATGACTCAAAATACAGAGCCTGAATAAAACCTCCTTTGCAATGACATCAACTGACAAAGATAGATATATATAAATAATGAATATGAGCTGCAAGGACCTTCAGACTTTCTCCCACAAGGCTTAATCTATAATTTCTATCTTTATGTTTATTCCATTAAGTCAAAGTTTGCTTATTTTTAGCTTCTTTTTTTTCCATATTTATTCCTTCATTTTATATTTATCAGTTGCTCAGATGGTAGACCGAGGGTATCCTGTTTGCCAGTCCAGTCCAAGTGTCCTCGAGCAAGATACCAAACCCCAAATTGCTCCCGATGGCTGTGATGTCAGTGTCTGTATGGGTGAGCTTAGTATCAGTGGGAGCTTTTTGGACAGGAAGCGCTGTACCGCTCCCGATGAGCAGTTGGCACCTTGCATGGCAGCCTCCGCCATCAGTGTATGAATGTGTGTGTGTGTGTGTGAGAATGAGTGAATGTGACAAGTGCTTTGAGTGGTCTGTAGATCAAGTATGTTGGCATTTAAGGAAGAGTTGGACGTGTAAGTGAAATAAAAGTATTTTTGAGTTCTCAGTTTATCAAATTTGAGAATACTAACCTGTTTATTGTCCAGTGTGTCAGACTTACAGGGCTCTATTTACAGAATATGGCAGACTATATGCATGACTATGTTTTCATCAGTCAGTAATCATTATGTTTTGTTACCTTTTATATCTACAGACACTGCTTCCATGGAGTCTGCCATAGTTTCTCCGTCATGCTAGGTGGAGAGGGTGATGCGAGGGAGCTGCAATCAGCAACTACACCGTTAGACGCCTCTAAATCCTACATGTCGGTCCTTTAACTTGGTCTTGGTCAGTTCATGCATTATCGGCCAACCAATATTGACGTTTTAGAGTCGATAACATGAAGACACCCAAAGATTTTTTGATCGATAACTTCATTCTCTTCTCCCACTCAGAACTGTGACCAAGACTGAGTGAGATATTTCACAATGTAAAAATAAATGAGATCTCTCTCAAATACATTACTCTCTTTAAATGCATTTTTGTCATTTCTATAGTGCAATTTCGGGAACATCACACATAACTCTCACAAACTTAAATATAAGATACAGAAACCAAGATAGAAATATTAGAACTAATTCTTTTTACATCAAGGAAGATAATAATAAAATTGCGTACATCAAATGACAACAGAACAGAACACGTGAAGTACATCCAGCATTAATTGCCAACAGAGATGCACAAGCTGAATCCTCATGAGTATTTAACAGTCTGATGGTATGACTTTCTTTTTTTTCCATCTTCTCAAATATCAGAATTCGATATTTTCTGTGGTGTTTTATGAGAGCTATCTTTTGGGGTTTTGGACTGGTGGTCAAACAGAAGACGACATCTGAAGATGTCACCGTGGGCTCTGGGAAATTGTGATGAACATTCTACATTATTTCCTGACATTTTATAGACAATTTGAGAAAGCAGTCCACAGATTATTCGATACTGAAAATAATCATTTTCACTTCACCGGCCACTTCACCATGTGATGCAGCTGACGTATGTAGAGTTGTGACAGAGCCGGGATGTTGTGTAACAATGATAGATGTTGTTTATTTATACTGACATTTTAAAACCAATTATTTCCACTCTACCCGTATGTAATGTTCCCTGCTGTCCAAACATTTCTCCTTTGGCTAAATAAGACGATGACAATAACAAAGAGCAGCCATATTTCTTTGCTGCAGTCAAAACTCCTGCTGCACTACATCTCAATCCCACCAAATTGGTGGGAGAAAAGTCTGGCCAGAGTTAAGTGGGACCAAGAAGAGTTGTTCTGTTCTGCCTTTATCTTCTTAATGAACCTGTCACTCTCTTGTGGACACTGCTACTGCAGAGACGGTCCCGAAAGCTGCTCGGATCAACTGGGGGAGGAGTACGTGGCTGGTCGCGCTGCAAACAGACTTTAAACCAGAAGAGGAGGAGAGCTCCGGTAGCGGAAAAAGTTGCAGAGAAAATCAAATGAAAAGCTGCTTTTCCTGCTGTCTGATGCCGGGCCTGGAAATGTACCATGTGATGTCTGCACTGTAACAGAGCAGAGAGCCTTCAAATCCTGCCTGGTCTGTCTTTGGTTCTTAGTGTCACGCATGTCTCACTTCAGTTTCCCATGTGCTTTTTAAGGAGCCGCTTTATTTACAGCGTGCAGAAAACAAGTTTTGTTCTTGACACGAGTGAGACCTAGAGATTTTTTGCTGCAATTGATCACATATCCATGTACCATCTGTCCTCCTTGTACATGTCAAGAAAATAGACTAAGTCTCTCTGAACGTGAATAAACCAGATGACAGTAGTATCACAGTGAAATATTTGGTGGTTCTGTGTACGTTGCAGCTTTACCCAGACTCCTATCACTATATTTACACCATCCTCCACAGGGAGATACGAAATGATCCGATTATGTAATTAACAGAAATATTTTCGTATTTAGGCCTGCAATTTCTGGTTGGAAGCTGCTACCACTATCACACTGTGTGTGGGCAGCCAGCTTCACAGTCAAAACATGAATCCCTAGAGCCAAATTCCCTGCAATTAACCATCAGGATTTTTTTGTCATTAAAACTCAGCACTGGAGGGTATTTTGCGAGTGAGGCTGAACTACAGAGGTGACTGTCAGGTGAAGGAGCTGATCAGAGCCTGACAAGAACTATGACTAAAACCTAATGAAGCTGTGAGCTGAGAGCAGGACATGACAAACTGACACGTCTCCTCAGCAGGACTATATCCACTTTATAACAGCGCTGCCCTTGTTTTCGAGACCTCAACATCAAGGTTTCGGTTTCAGATAGCTCCTCAGCACAAGTGCAATTATTCACAAGTCACCATGCCTAAATATGTTTCCTAGTTTTTGTTGACTGAGAGGCTCGACGGAGGACTAAAAAAATCAAAGAGAAATAGAAGTCACACTACTTAACTGTTAACTTTCTGAATGACGGTCTTTGCATAAGTTAGACTCTGCACTAAAGCCTAAACAATAAAGCGGTTAGATGATTAATGAGTGGAGGAGATGGTACACATTAGTTGCACCCCTACAATTATCTATCTGCAGACACAAGAAACTTTATCCACAACTTGATTCTGTTTAATTAATTCATAGTTATCTTTTATTGTAATTTTGCGTTTTGGTATTTTTCCATGCTTCATTTTGTGTGTATGTAAATACTCATAATATTCTAGTTTGCTGCTGTGACGTCTGTAAGTTTCTCTGTGCAGTAACAAAGTAATTTCTTTAAATGTAGTGCACTTTTTTTTTTTTTTTTTTCAAATCCAGACAACATTGAACGGCACAGTAAAAGTATTTCCACAAGCAAGTCTTACATTCATTCAAGTAACAGTCCCTGTATATTACTGAACATTATGTTTATTTGCTAGAAGAAAACGGGCAGAAATCATAATATTTAGTGTTTGGTGTTTGTCATGCACTAAAACTCTGCTTCAGACCCACTTTAAGCATCACAGATTATTCTAAAATAAATGTGTCTGTATGATGTATCTGTCATTTTTCTCTCAAAAGATTGTGCCAGTTTGTATTTTTTTTTTTTTACATTATCCAGCAGTTTTTTTTCTTATTTTTTCTGAAATCCTCTGAATAATTGACCAGCACCTGACTGAAGTACACTGCAGCAGAAAGGATTTCTTGTTTTCGCCTTTGTAACTGTAAGTTCCTCTTCACTATCTGTCAGTTGTTTTTATCCAAAAATTTTCAGTGGAAATATAAACCTGTACCTTCATTTTATAAGCTTAACGCAACTACAAGCGAAAACTGAAACAAACACGGATAAAACTAAGTGCACTTATTGATAATGAAGTGCATGATTAACTTTAATATATAAAATGTAAAACATGTAATTAGATGCCTATGGAATTACTCGACTCAGTGTATCCAATTATTCAAGCAGCACGGTGATGACAAATGAAGACAAACAGGAGCGCGAGTGTACATAGACAACGCGCTCTGGGAGGAGAACAGGTGCTTCAAAGAAAAGAAAGATCTCAGGTGGGTTTCTTTGATTTCGTCTCAGCTCTGTTCTTCTCCCAGATTTCCGTTGGCTCGCAGAGAAATGAAACACATCACAAGGAGAAGGATATTTCTTTAATGAGGAAAACAAGGGCGACGTGGACGTGCGCCAAGTTGTATCTGTACTGTCCAGAGAGGTTTACTAACAGGTGGCGAGTGGTTTGCGAAGAGGATTTCACTTTTAGGATGGTGGACGTGTGAACAGTCCCACAGCGAAAAACAGTATGACCATGCAAAATAAGATGCCAGTGTTCTAAGAGATCCATGTTTGCTTTACACTTTACCGCATCCTTAATCATAGAGTCTTGACATTTTTGTGATGACACGGGTGTGTTAGTGTCGAAGAATTTTTAGTCAGTCAGTCATTCATGATTCTGTCACCCTAATTATACCGTATGTCGTCATCGTATTGGATGATAAATTAGATTTACACGTGTGATCAATCAACACGCTACTCTGGCTCACAATTTACTGTCTGGCCTTATAATGAAAAAGTGTCTGCTTTGGTACCATTAAAATCAACCAGTGCAGGTAGAGTGACTTGTCACAGATGGTTCCGATTTTACTGCTTCGCGATGGTGACTGTCTGTATGTGAAATCATATTAAACAGGGACAAAGATTAAAATGGAAAAAGATTGTACAATGTGCCGCAGAATCACGTTGGAAGGCAAAAGTTATAGTCTGTAGGACTGCACTCGAAGGTGGAGATGTAATATTTAAATATGGGTCAAAGAGTTGCAAAGAGTTGTGTAAAGAATGAAAAGATCGAGAAAGAAGAGAGCCAGAATGGGGAGTTCAAACCCATCTTAAAGCTGAAGTGTGGATGTCAGATTGTTTCCAAAATCCAGACACAGTCCCCCTAATCTGACGTCAGAGAGGTGAAGGATTTTTATTTTATTTGACGATCTGAAGTTAGCTCTCAAGAAGCACACCGGCAGCTTATTTTCTTAAACTTTCCTGTATTATATTTCTTGTGAATCGCTAAAAAAAAAAAAAAAAAAAAAATCTGAAATAAAGCAAAGAAAATCGCTCTTTGGTTGAACGGATGTCAAGCGGTAGTCGAAAGAGGAGTTCAGTTAAATGGGTCATAATTCAAAAAAACGTTGGGGAGCACTGGCCAAAGTGAATACAGTAAAACTAAAATGGTTCATTTGTCAACGGTTATCAGCAGCCCAATGGATGAAGGCTTCTTTTTCAAATTCTGATCTGAAACTGAGTATGACACCAGCGTTGGAAGAAAATATGATATTATCATACAACTTGTGTAACCAACGCAGGATGAATGTGACAGACCTGGTCTAGCTTTGTGTGGAAGTGATGTCACCCTCTAAAACCACAATTTTTTTAGAATTTAAAAGCTCATGAATTTCAATCAAAAGACTTCCAATCTATGATTTCTTACCTTCAGACATCAGGTAATAAAATTTTGTAACATAACATTTTGAAAGTTTAAAAAGAAAATCATCTTCATAGCCAAGAAACAACAACTCAGCGCAGAGTGTGGCTTTGGTGACACATATGTAAAAAGATATGTAGACGTCTCTTTAAACTGGACAAAATATTGTTGATTCTTGTTGTTTCAACAACGATATATTAACATGCATCAGGTTCTGCATAAATAAATGACGTGTGTGTCTGTGAAAACCTTGTTTACTTTGCCCACAGCTAAATTAGCCAAATTAAACAAAATAAAGAATTTAAACAATTAGGTCTGAATTTATGTCATTAATATCCCACATTATTTCTCCATTTTGCTTACTAATGTTAATACTAATGTATGAGTAAATATAAAAAAAATCCTTGATGTTTGCAAAATAAATTGGGTTTAGATAAAAGGAGTATTTATTTAAAGTTAGTACAGTTTGTACGTCTGCTTGTTTGGAAATATTTCAGTGAGAGAAGCCGGTCATTTGGAAGCTGCTGAAGAAATTATGGATTTTTGGAGATGTAATACGTGTTAAATTAAACCACACAAGCAGAATCAAACTTTGAGAACGCGTAAATTAAACATCTTGGCTCAATTATGCATTTAAATGCAAGAAAATCAGAATCCACTTGAAACAAACATGTCGGAGCTTTTGAGCTTCAAATGTCCCCGGTTAGGCTGCCTGCCTCTCGTTAAGATTTTGACCACATTGCAGATGGTCACCCCTGAGCTGAGCCTCTGTGTCCTGTGTGTGTGTGTGTGTGTGTGTGTGTGTGTGTGTGTGTACGTGTGCTTGCTTTAAAGTGAACCTCATCAGTATTCCCCTCACTCTGGAGGAATTAGATGCCAGAACACTGCTTTTTTCTGCCAACTTTGATCCCAGCCCTCCCTTCAGGACCAGTAAGGTGGACAACAAACCAAACTCGTTATAGCTCGTTAATGGACCGACACAGGCCTCGGAGCCTCAGGCGGAGTGCAGTGAGGATCACATGCACGGGGGCGTGTACGAATCTAATAAGCATCTCAACCTCACCCACTTTTCTCCATGCTCTCTCGATGCTTTAATCAATTCCTGACTGCTATAGAGAATAACCAACAAATTAGCTCAGCCCTCGGCTGTGAAATGAATATAATGGTCAAATCTAGTTTTAAATTTGTGTGATAACGAGCCAACCAGTAGATGCTTGAGTTTACAGGAGGGTGCTTGAGAATAATGATATTAGTGAATAATGGTTCTTGCCACGCGTTTTTTTTTTTTTTTTTTTTTCTCCTTTTCTCGCAGCGCAGGCATCGACTTTGAAATGCCATGGAACATTTATCATCATCATTTGAAGATCTTCATTTTAATTGAACAGGATATGAACATGTGACATTAAGCTTTAATGAATTTCTGTAAAGTCAATGAATATGAACTTACTTAAGGTCTTCAGAAGCCCTCGCCTGGATCAGGGGAGTTTCTACCGAGTGTCCAAACACGGCGCCTTCTGAGCCTGCCGATGAAATGTAATTTTAGAATTCACAAAACTACAGCCAAGGTTGACTAAGGCTTAGCATCAAACCTCTGCGCTACAGACACATTTCTGTCTGTACCAAAAAAAAAGTACGGAGAGTCAAAGCCTGTCTAAGGGTGCTTTCATAGCGAACCAGTTAATTTCAGTTCAAACAAACTTTGCAACTTTTCTGACAATGACGAGGCAAACGTTGGAAAAAGAAATATTTATCTCGTCTGGTGTCACAAAGAGCTCTCGTCAAGACTGCAACCGGACCTCACATGTCACGGCAGACAAGTAATTACAGGACGGAGACGAGGTGTCACTCGCCTTGGCATCATGACGGGATACTGACTGTGTAGCCACTACATTTCGTTTCACTCACTTTTTAAAATGGGGAACTGCCAAAACACACACCTCTGCCTTAACTCCTTTTTTAATCTTTACGTGCAGATGCACGCGTCAGTTGAATAGTTTTACTATAAACTGTATCAGAATGTGTTACCGAGTCCACCCCAGAGTTCGATTGACAGCTTTTACACCATCTAAAACAGACTGAACCAGCTGGGCAAACAAAAAGGACTTTGTCTGAACCAAAGCAAGCAGATCAGGTGTGGAAGTCTTCATTATTTGTTCTCTTTGACAGTTGATGAGATAACCAAAATTTTGCCAGTTTTATGCCGGATTTCATTTTTGCAAAGTACTTTTACAAGAGTGAACTATTTACGAAGTTTGACAGATGAATTAACAAAAGAAGTTTTTGAGCAGAAACTCACATATTGTAGAGGTGCTAGTGTTGAAATTTTACCAAGCTGTGATGTTTTACATTTCTCAGACATCAGGAGATTATCAATCACAGCACTTTTACCTGTGACGGTGAACTTTTCAGTTGTCATGATGACCTCCTCCTCATTTGCAGTGAACAGCAGCCTGTCTCCATCTTTACTCCGCACCTCCAGCCTCTGACACTGGGCCTCCACAGCCTCAGGTCCTGCAAAGACAGAAATGGCAGTGGTGTGCTGTTGGTGAACGTTTCGTTCACTTTGAATTAATCTTTTACATGAAATGGGGAGTAATGAGGAGTCCCAATGAGTGATTCCCTCGCCACACGGCAGCTGCATAAGCTCAGTCAGGACAGGAAACAGAAATGATTAGTTCGCGACTCAACTATGCGTCCTCAAGTTTGAGTGTCTCGTTCATTAGTTGTGTGACAGCTGTAGAGGCTCAGCTATGGGGCTGTGGGATGAGCGGTACGCACGACTCACAGTGATCGTTCTTTCTTTTGTCACGCGACAGCTACCTAATACATAACAATGCAGCATCCCTGTGTAGCCGTCAACTTGGCTTGTCACGTCAACTTCCCAGGAAGAACCTGCAGAGGAGAAATGAGTTTCTGACCCCCAGCAGAGGAGGACTTCACTGAATCTTTGGACTTGCTATAGACAGTCATTGCTTGTTGCTAAGTTAGCTTGGTGATGATGTGATGTTGTAGTCCGTAACGTATCGTTGGCTGGTCTGGTTGTCGTGATTTCTTACATTTGGAATATGAGAATAAGGATGGTTTTAGTCACTGTTGAATTTTGACAACATATCTGTTTTATGTGGCTGTTTTATTCAAGTGGAGAAACAAGTCTTAACACTCAAACTTCCCAACACTAAGACATGGTTTAGTTGGAGATTCTGGCTTTCGACAATAAAAACTACATAAGATAAGCAAGGTGCTGAAAATATGACTCGAGCTGAGAATTCACCCTATTTGAATGTGTTTAGCTCTACTGCACTGTTCAATAATTTATGAACACTTCCAGGACTAAACATGGATTTTAGTTTTATAATTAAAAAGGATTAAAAGAAAAGAACTCCCCACAAAAAGTTTTATTAGTCTGCAAAGTTAACAATAATGTTCTTCTTTGTAAATGATGCTGTCAAATAAAGGTTGTCTCGTGTTTTTCCGGCCTTGCAAATCAGCTTTAGGAAACTACGTTTGTGCATGTAAGACTACGCAGTATTTCAGACTGCTCATAGAGTGCTTGCTCTGCAAATGAAAGGCGGCTAACAAAGCTGGATCAGCCATGCTTTTACAATGGATGGAGCCAAATCAGTAATCTGTTCTGCTGGTGAGGAATATTAATTCTGGTTCTCCAGACTTTGGTGTTTTTCCAGATGTGCATGCAGAAACTTTTAACGTCTCCCTTTCTCGTGCTCTCCTTCTCCGTCTTCCATTAATCCACGGGCTGCGACGGCTGGGGAATTTAATTATTCTCGCCAAGTTTCATCTCATTTCAGACAAAATGCACTTTCTACAAAAGCAGACACTAATTTTCAGAGGAAGGTCAAGCGTGACCAAAAAGTGTCATATCACCAGTCTTGTCAAATCAGCATCAACTCTCAACTTATGTTGGCTAAGATCAATAGCTATTAATGTTAATAAGCAGGTCATTTGCTTTCCAGTGGTCATTAATCATGTAAATGACTTTGGTAATCTGGACTGACTGATGGTTGAACTTGAAGATAATAAGAAGAATCCATTGTCCTTTCAATAAGTGCATCAAAGGTTAGTGTCTGGAAGAAACTACAGAGTCTTTTTTGAAGGCACAGAGACGATTAAAGAGAATTTAAAGATGAATTGCTGCGCTAATCTTGATTAAAGTCATTAATAAAATAAGATTGATCAGGCAATTTACAGTCTGCGCCAGATTAATCAAAGATCATTTTTTTAAAATAAATTGTTCATGGAAAGAGAAATAAAGGCTGAACTTGCGTGTAAATAAACCCAGACAATTAAGCCAAATGACACAAGGGCAAAACTATAAACCCCCCCAAAAAACATGTGATTTATCATCTTAAAGAAATGTCCTCTCTGAGTGTGTACAGTAGTAAGAACTGGAGACTTACCCACTGTGAGCTGACCGGTCAGCTGGCCTTGGTCGTTCCTGACGTTCAGCGTTACGTTCTTTTCTGACCGTAAGACCAACAAGCTGTCCTAGGGGAAGCATGAATGGGAAAGGAGAAAGACAGAGAGAGGGAGAACAAGAGAAGAAAAAATAAATAGGTTATACTAGGATCTTATATCGGGGATTCCTTTAGCACAAGGGAGAATCTTGGCTAGGTGAACTTTCCTCTTACTTTTCTCTGTCATGATGCCACTGGTTTTTTCAAAAAGATATTTTTGGTCATTTTTATTAAATTCAGTGGAGAGCGAGCAGAAGACATGCAATTAAACCTGGGCAGTAAGGCTCCAGGTGGGCTAGAGGTGCACCACCCGTTCAGCTACTTTAAGGCTGCTTTAATCACTATGTTAATATTACATGTTATATATTATATATATTATCATTTAACCTATGGATAAAATTACTGTGTAATGTAAAAGGGGTCAACTCTTCCCAGAGAATTATGACCCATCTCTGCAGTTCATCTCAGCCCTATGGAGCATTTTAGCATCTTTCAGCTCATTGTTTTGGTTTGTTTGTTTCACTTTGGTTCGACTGTTTTTGCTTCAGTTTCACACTCTCAGCCAAGCTCTGCTTTTTTCAATGAAGAGCTCAGATAAACCTGATAAGATAAAACTGTCATAGGGGAGTATTTATCAGCCAATAAACCAGATATTTCACGACAGGACGTGGTGGAGACCAAAACAAAAGGAAAAGGAGAGTGAATATTTCATATTTATTTAATCTGTTGGGTGACTAGAAACAACTAAAAATGAATGCTGCCCTGCGTTTGCTGGTTGTATAACATTTTGATTTACAAGTTGTTCTGCTCCCCCTGACTGCCAAACAAAAAATCAATTACTAGTGCTTGAAGTACAGGGTGAAAGTTAAACCAGGAAGCTGCTCTGTAAACCGTGCTGGATGTTTACCACTTGACATTTTTTAACATTGTCTTTATGTGTTAGCCTTTAGTACACGTACTGGGTCATTGGACTGCCCGTTTTTCTTTCCACCTGAACTTCTTTTCAGCAATGTTGACTTGGTGAGTTCGATTTTATTATACCAATAAATGACTGCTAAAAGTACAAAATAGGAAAGGTGTATTAACCCAGAATGATCCTTTGAATCCTCTCACTAAGCAGGAGAAAGTCACTGACGTGGCTTAAAATTCTGTATGACTGTACCTGCGTAAATGCAAAGCAGGTCGTACTGTACTGTGAAAAAGGGAATCTTTCTTAAATACCACTGAATTAAACTCCATTAAGGCTAAAATGGAACAAATTAAAACTAAATTATCCAAGGATGAGTAATGAAGCGTAGGTAGGGTTTGAGGAGAAAGGGGGTGGTCGAGTGGTTCGGCTGAAAATGTGTATTTTCCGCTAGTGACAGGCGTAGGTGTATCCTTTCTTCTCTGCAGACATTTTAAGTCTGGACCTCTTCTGCTTTCTGGCAGTTTTGCATTTTGCAAGTTTATAGCTGTTTGACATTTGAATGATGGCACACGTGTGTGTCGCTGTGTGCATGCTGAAAAGGCTTGACTCGGTTGTCTAAAATATTCTGTGAAACTGAAAACAGCTCATGACACATGGGGACACATTTAAAATACAAGGTGTTGCTTTGTTTTGAGAAGATATCAGTAATTTCTGTGGTATATTTTCTTTTTCAGATAACAAAATATCGGACTGTACACCTCTCTTTTGCAATACAATGACTTTATTGTTATTGTATGCAGTAAACTGTGGCAGTTTTATGAGGTACCTAGTAAACCCAGAGTACTCTAAGGGTCCGTAAGTGTATGTATGAGTGGGAGGCTTACAGCACTGTTTGTGTACAAAGTACAGTAGTAACTGTGACAAAGAAGCTGCTGAAAGTATTCTTGAGATCTCTGGTTGCAGCTGAGGTGTACGTCTGCTTGACTGCACGTTATACTGTTTTCTCGCTTTGTTGCAGATGATGTTAGAATAAGTACAAACTTATGAGAATAACACAAAATCTGATTAAAGCTCCATGGTGTGATTGGTATATTGGGAACAAAATCAGAATCATAGATGTGATAGTGGCCTAAGTTAAATGTGCAATAATGATTATTGTTCACACCGGAAATGGAAATACACTTACACATTCTCTAGCACTCTTGGTTGCTAACAAGACAGCATGCTGAAGCAGGTGCTAAAGCTGGAAACAACACTGACATACTGACACCTTATAAAGTTGACTTGTTAACAAACAATTGGTATTTACACATCCAGCAGATATGGTGCTGCACAAATTAGCATTTATTTGGAGTCGTGTCTCTGAAAGCAAGTCTAATACTCACTCGACTTTTAAATGCTCCACTATGTTCACCAGCTAGATGCTAACTGTGTGTAGCTGTGCTGGGAAGACAGTGTACGGTAGAGATCAACTGATGGTGCAGGAAAAAGCAGAAAGCAGATCAATCGATGACCCTACCGCCCCCAATCTTTGACTTTATTAGAAACTGGGTAACTGCGAAAGTCAAAATAATAAATACTTAAATAAATCTGGAACTGCATATAAAACTAAGAAGCCTAGAAGACAATATTATGATGGGATGCTAGAAAAACAGATATTTCAAAAGGCACCAGTAGACAACACACTCTCAATATAAAATCTACAGTTCAACTTTTCAGTCCTTATCTCAACAAAAAAAATCTCTTTGGGATCCCAGGAAGCAAACAAAAATACTCAGTTTAAGAAATACAACTGTTGGCAAAAATAAATGCCTCTTGCATCTAATAGAAAAGCTCAGTGATTCTCTGACAACTACAGAGTTTTACCTCCCGTAATCCAGCCAGTGTGCTGCTGTAGGCTCCAGGGAGTGTCAAGCCCGGGAGCCGAAGGTTTTTCAGCCATGTATCTTCCTACTTGAACGGCGGGAAGTTCCTTCGATAACATCTTTAAAAACGTCATATTGACACAGATTAATTGGGCAAAGGAATCAATCAACCTCGAGTGTAAAGATGGTTTATCAGAGCTTTTCTTTTTTTAGGGAGAACCAAACAGTAAAGTAGTAGTCTGTAAAACCAAAACAACGAGCTGAAAGTCACTAAAGTGCTCTATACAGCTACATAGAATTGCAAAGTTGTGTGACTGTCATTTGACTAATATAAAAGTATTAATAAATGCAGCTTTAACATAGTTCACAGAACGTATACCTTGTGCTCCTGTCTCACGACTGACTGCACACCATCCTGCATCGCTTTTGAGGAAATAGCTTCGTCCATTTTAGATTTGTGTCCCTTTTTTTCACCTAAAAAGGTCACTGTCAATCTTTGGCATTTGTTAGAACCAAATGTTGAAGTCCACACAAAAGCACCAAACAAGTTTACTTACATACTAATGATGAACAAGTAGTTGATTTGAATTCCCAACCCCCTTATATCTCACAATGCTCCAGTGTTCATGTTAATAGTTCCTTTCTGTTGTATTATTTATAATTAAAAGTGACATTTATTAGCATTTGATTATAGTTTCACATTTGAGCTAATAATTATGCTGTGGTGCAGTCTAATGGGTTTGATTAACTTCATGCTCTACTAAAAGAGGCGTCAAATTGTAGCAGATTATCTCAAGTTTATGCGGTGTGTAACTTTGGAGAGGTCATTCGGTTCATTTTTATTCTCTGCTTGCTTCTTCCCAATAGAAATGCGCATCATGAATGGAACTTCTCTGGGAAGCACAGCATCATGAAGAAAATTTGAGTTCTTGATTTGAAGTATCCTTTTAAAGAGTTTATAGGTCTTAAACTGTTTCCTGCGGGGCCATGGCTGAGATAGTGTTGCTCTCTTCCCTCAACACTTCTTTGGGATCACATAAAAGGCTTTTTAGTCACTGCGCCTGTTGAGGAAGGTCAAGTGCAGATCAGAGTGAATGCACATAAATGGAGCCTGTTGTTGAAGGTGCAGCGGGCCCCGTCAGACTGAAAAATTACCATGGCTCCTGTAAGGCAAAGGATGCTTCCCTGCATACAATGAATAACATCAGAGCCAGAAGGAAGAGCGCGGCGCACTGCTTCGATTAAATAGTTCAAAAAGCAACCTCATACGATGGTACTATCTTTCTGTGAGTGTAAAATAAAATGCAGACCTTTAAAGCATAGATAAAGCGCTCAGGGTTTAACCGTAATCCGAACGAAATATTTGCATAAATATATTTAAATTTTAATTATATTTGATTGTTCTGCGAGAGGCCAATTTGCATACTGAGCTAAACAAGTAAATATAATGAAGAAAACATGTCACAAGTTAAAAAAGGTACACATATTAGGTCTTAATTTCCTCATTCAAATATCAAATCTTGCAGGCAGGCTCTTTGCATGCTGGGTACAGCCTATTTTGGAACATGTTTTCAGGCATATTTAATATTTTTCATATTAAAAGCTCCCTGTATTTCAGTGTAATACTGTTAGCCAAATTAAATTGGTTCTAGCAAGCTGGGTTTGAAGGATGTTCAGATCTCTGAGGCACTGCTGCTGCTGCTGTTGCAAAAAAAAAAAAAAAGCTTTGATTTTAAACTGGGAGGTTTAAACAAGTGGATGGGTTTAGTCCTCATCTGCAGACTTGAATTCTGAACTGGTGCTTGCAATCGTCATGTATATCCAACGCGAGTCAGGAAAAAATCCGGTGAGGGAGAAGTTTCACCCCAATAAAGATACACCTGCAACTGATGCTATTTATAGATTAGTCAGGATCTCCGGGGAAAATAACGAGAGCCAACAGTCTGAACAGCCGAGATTTGATAAACTGAATCTGGGCAATGTGATGCCTTATGCCACATTGTTTTTCAGACTGAGGCAGAGAGTTAAATTTAAAAGTTAAGTTTCCACTTGATTTCAAACTGCAATAAGAGTGTCATACTAAAAAACAAAACAAAATAATGAGTTCTATCAAGTGCTAAATGGTAAGATAATTACCAATCCTTCTCTGCCATTTGTGTCATTACAACTCTGCATATTTATACGTTATGCTCATTGCAGTCTTTCTTATAATTTGTGTGGATTTAATATGATTTAGCTTTTATGTTTTTCAATAAAGCAACAGATTTCAGCTTCACTGACTTGACGTCACTCGGTCATAAAAATGCCGGTATTCCACTACAGATAATTGAGATCTAGTAGTAACACACATCCCTGGCTTTCTGCCTCTCTTAATGTCCTACGGTTTGCATCACTGGGTTTTAACTATGTCCAATCGAATCAAAAGCCAAGGCTGCAGGCTAAACACTAATACCTGATTTTTTCTCTGAACACGTTCAAGCAAAGCGGAGGAACTAATCAGTGAAATCAGCTCCTGTAGTCCTTAACATAAATAAAATACTCAACGGTCCATGATTAGAATTCACTTGAATCCATCAAGATACTAAAAACAACAAATCTGAGTGGACTCAATATATCACTGCTGCTAATCAAATCTAATTTGACCTCCGTTGTCCTTAAGCAGCAGCAGACATTAACCTAATGCATGTGGAAAATCTGGAGCTAAACCCAAGACTTGTCTCATTTGTGCATTCAAGGAAGTCTACCAGAAATCAAAACAGTGCAGTAACGAGTGAACTTTTTTGGGGGAAGAAATACTGATTTTTTTCATTTTGCATTTACCTCCTGGCCACAGCAGAGGAATACTCTGTGTTGCTTCTCTGGTAAAAACTGCTCAGATAAAAGTTTCTAATAGAGGATCAAAAATTGCAAGCTGGAAACAAAAAAATTAAACATTGGTGGTGTAGTAACATATCAAGTTGAAAAAAGATTAAATGTTCCAGAGCCACTGCTCCACCAGTGCCAGGAGCAAAAATGTTCTACAGCCATGTTCAAGGCTCACAAACAACAAATATGTCTTTAACATACATTACTTGATCCACCCTGCTTGAAATTTCGGTGGGAAGAAAGTGAAAGGAGGTGAGAAACGCCCAGCCAAACATTTGGTTTCACAAACACTCGAAATTTCACCTGCCAGAGGA
Organism: Protonibea diacanthus; assembly: GCA_028641955.1. Classification (NCBI taxonomy): domain Eukaryota; kingdom Metazoa; phylum Chordata; class Actinopteri; family Sciaenidae; genus Protonibea; species Protonibea diacanthus. Next base: position 8,341,106 of record CM053998.1, read on the forward strand.
ACATTGCATCCATAATTTCAAGTAGGACACAGATTTCAAGCATGAAATTACAGCCACTTTGTCGCTTTCAGATGGGTGAAATTTCAAGCGTCGACTTGATTTCACATGCCTGAAATTATGGTAGTATTGTGACTTTCACGCGTGTAGTCGGCGCTCTTGTGTGGCAATCATATACTTGAAACTTCAAGTGTAAACTGGGTTTCAAATAATATCTGATATTAAGGTTGTCCTACATAAGCCTCTTTTTGCCGTAACAATTCAAGTGTGCATGTGCTATGCCATCTGTAAAAGCTGGCAGGCACATAGATGGAAAGACAGACAGCCATGCATAGGGGGAAGCCCCCAGGGTGGGGGAAAAATAATATGCCGAATATTCATCCATCCATGTGCCTGTCGAGATTTGACTGACAGCTCAGCACAGGTATAACTGAAGGCTGCTGCAAAAAGAGGCCAAACATTAGTCACCCATATTCAAACTATCATAATATTGAGAGTCTGTAGACCAATTTACATTTGAACCTTCGAGCAGGAGTCCATCACAGAACGGAGCACTAATTTTTAAGTGTTTGAAATCAGCTCTGCACTCGAAAATTCCAGCGCCAGAGGCACACTGCTAGTGACTCAGAAGTTTGGAGAGGCAAGCGGTGACCAACCGGGTTCACACACTGCGGTGCGCAGCAGGCAGGAAATGTGAAGGCAGGAAATATTAAGCATCAACACTAAAGCACTGGTGGCTGCCCTTTGCCACCATAGTGTGGAAAATATTACATGATGTGAAAATAATCATTAGTTGCAGCCCTAATCACTTTGTCAAGCGGATAGGGGCAAACAGTCCATTTACATTGCCAGCAGATGTGGAGCAACCTTAGCATTCATTTGGAGTCTTGTTTCTGTTCACTGCTGAATTGTAAGTCCAATATTCACTTTCTCTTTAAGTCTGTTTTGGTCTCCACCAACTCCTGAGGGAAGTTATCTGTCCCAGCTAGTCGATAACTTTGTATGTGTGCTGTCTAGTGCTGAGTTTGTACCGTACAGGGGGTTCTAAAATTTTCCTCCCTGGAAAGAACTGCCTGCTGCTGGAAATGAAGTTGATGAGGGCAGTGAATATGAATCAAAGCTGTAAAGCCGTGGGTCGTAAAACCAAAACAATTCACTGAAAGGTGCTAAAAAAAACTTCAGAGTTGGGGCGATAATTCTCTGTGGGTGTGTCACAAGTAGTTATTTAATCCATTGTTAATACAAAACCTTTGATTAGGGCAGCTTTAAATGTGCAGTGTGTGACATTTAAGAAGATCTATTGGCAGAAATGGAATATAATACTGATGAATATGTTTTCCTTATAGTGTATCACCTGGAAATAAGTGTTTTACCTGAAAGTAAATCTACAGATTCTAACAGAATCCACCATGTTGCACCGCCATGTTTCCACAGTAGCCCAGAAAGGACAAACCAAACAGTCCTTACCAAGATACATGCTTGGTAAGGTAAAACTAACATCATTCAGTTGGTTGCTACTGCTAGATGCCACACTGGACCTTTAAGAAACATTGTATACTTTATTTCCACTGGTATAGAAAAATGTTGAGCAATGCTCTGCACTGCAGAATCACTAAATGTATTTTCATTGCTTCTGTTATGCATTACATTAAATATTTATTTAATAATACACTTTCAAGCTTGGCCTTTGATTGTTTTTAGCTTTGTTCCTTAGTTAGTGTGTATATTTGTTGACATGCTTGGCAAACTAATGCATACTATTGCTCCGTGCAGCAATAAAGTTGTATTGAAGTGAAAATACAAAATGATTGCCCACAGCAATGAAACAACAGAGTTGCCTGTGCAGATAAGAGTGGTGACCAGGTGGGGAAACCTCCATGTTTTTATATTCTGACCTGTAAAAATATCTGCAAAACTCCACAGAACACATTTGTGTTTTAAAACTTGGCAGAGATTGCAACTGTTGCAAACACATGTGCAAAGTTACCAGCTCTCATATCACAACATGCAACTGAGCGTGCTGATTTCAGGGGCTACTTGCCTCTAATTTCTTGCCAGCTATCGGAGTCCCTGCCAAAAAAAAACACACTGAGGGAGCCATTTCCACTTGGTATTCACAGATTATGGCTTCAGTCATTGACAAAGAATTCAAAGCACCAATTGATCCGTGAGAAGTAAAACTAAAGCTACTTCTTGTTCAGCCTCGACAGCAGCTTGGACTCAGCAAACGTGTAAAAAAAATATATATATCATACCATATCTAACTTTAAGATATCTGTGGTGCATTACAGAGGTCATTGCTGTTTGTGGTAATGGCTTATTGATCAATGGTGGTTATCTGACTGAAGAACAGCACTGTGCACTGTGGTGTAAACTCATTGGATAACCATAATCCCTGCCCTCGCAGTGCTTGACATATTTCCTCAGGTGAGAAATAGAGTGACCCACAGAGATTTTTGTCCTGCAAATATCTCTGGAGTCGGTAGATAAGGGGGCCACTGCACAGCATGTCTGTAAAACAAGACAGTAAAAATGTCTGCAGGTGGTATTGCACCGAGGAATGAAATATTGGCTTTGTCTAATGTTCGGCTTGGGCGTCTGCTATGGCCTTGAGGTGTTTGCCATTGCTAAGCATGCAGCTGTTATATTTAAATCAACATTTAGCTCCAACTAGAACATCAAAGGCCAAGAGTGGGCAATTCCAAGTTGTTTCTCAATCCGCTGTGGCAAATTGTACCCACTATCGAGCTACTTCCTCCATCGACGTCCCTCAAAAAAAAAAAAAAAAAAAAAAAAAAAAAAAAAAACAGAAAAAAAAAGAAATCAAATTTACATGGAACCCCCAGCTTCTAGTGCTTGAAATTGCTTTCTGCACCATGCCTAATCACTGAAAAAGGGGATGATCCAACTGAGCGTCTGTGATTCGTGTGGGAGAGGGAAATTTGGATCAACTTTGCACTGGAGCTGTGCTGGTTAATCTACTGAACATCAAAGAGGAGAAAGGGGAGAGAGGAAGTGGAAGAGGGGAATTTATCGTGTGGGCTTGATTGGAAATCCAGTGGGGGGACTCTGGTCCCTCTGTAATCGTCTGTAATCTCCTGTTGGGTTGTATGTGGCCTTAGAGGAGCAGAGAGGCAGCCTATTACCCATCTCCTGCCGATGGGAGGCCCTGATAGTGCGCTGTTGGGAGGATGACAGGAAATGAGGAAGAGGTAAGGAGCAAAGGACAGACAGAGTGTGTAATCTCCCCTTTCCAGGCGCAAATATAAAAAGGTAACATCAAAGTATTGTCAAGTCAGAGCTCAGAGGGAAGTCGGCCTTTGTTGTTAATGAATTGATCATCACTTCCTCGACACTGCGAGATCGATACCAGCTTGTCCGCAGCTTTGGAGAGATCTTTCCACGCGAGAGCTTTTCACACACGCTTCAGTCAATGGTAGTTATTCCTACTTCATCATCAGTGCCACAGAGTATTGATCAACAGGGCAGTTGTTGGGAAGAGCAAACTTACCCTTCTGGACTGGATCTCGTTGACGTAGAGAGGCAGGAGAAACTCAGAGACTCCCTCCAGGCGAATCCCATCCTGGTTCAAATGAAGGTTTCCCATTCCATCCTGAAACATAATCAGAAACATCATTCATGTTGCGTGGAGCCGTGCCGATTGTCCTGATTTTATTAAACAAAAAAAAAAAAAAAAAAGGAATTACAGCTTTCCAAGTGCATAAATATTGAATCCTGTTCTCGCTGAACTGCATTAGCTCGAGCAGGAGCTGCTGCATGCCAGACGGGGCTGGTGGGCAGGCGGCAGCGTTGAGTGACAGGGAAGAAGTAGGACATGACATCGAGGTGACAATGCCACAGACACTCAGCGGTGTCAGGGTGACAGGCTGCATGCAGTGGCAGGCAGACTGAGGAGAACCAGGCTAATGTGGCAGCTGTGGATGTGAATGTTGAAGAGACTCATGAAAATGACAAAAGAAAGTATCAGATGGTCACACAGATTTACTTGAGCTGGCTTAGTACTGATGTTTAAATGATTATTAGCAGTACTGGTAGTGAGAGGAGCAATAACGATTTTTAAAAAAAAAAGCTAAAGGAGCTAAAAGTAGGAATGCACTGTTCCCGTCCTCCAGGGTATTGTTGTTCTGTATTGGTCGATACCTCAAGATGAGGTATCAGAATTGACATCAGGGACAAGAAAGCTGGATTATATATTGAATATGCATAACAATATTTGACTAAAAGAACAATACCAGAGGGTTTTAGCTCCTTCACGACAAATCGTGTATAATTTTCTAACCATTTGAGAACACAAGCTCAAGTTTCTGATGTATTTTTAGCACCGGTCCAGGCAGCTATTGGTTTTCATTCATTTTGCGGACATTTTAAACTTGTCTTGAGTTATATAATCTGTCACCCTGAGCATCAAGTCTCTGCTGACTTTTATTAAAGTTTTATTGCAGTCTGGTTCTGCACTTTAAGAGCAGATTGATTTTCGGAAAAGTTAGTGCAGACTTTATGTTCACTGTAATGGATCCCGCGACTCAATCAGGTTTAAAGAGCCCGCTAATTCATTTTCATATTGTACAGACATGACCGGGGGGGCAACGGCTGCGTGGACAGTGGGAAAAATAATCTGTAGAGTTTGAAACAGGAGTAGCTGTAATGTTTAGTAAACATAATTTGAGCTAAAATGTGAAAACTCACTTCTACGGCCCTTTAATAACTTCTGAGCAGAGTTTTCCCTACGTCATTTCAGTCTGATCAGTGAGCTGTTTTCGGCTCTCCAAACGTGTGAACCATGTCAATAGACTCTTTTCACAGCAGACATTTTGGCTTACAATAGCAGAAAAGCAGAGATACAATTGCTAACATTAAAAATGACTGTACTCCACTTAGGTGAGCTAATTTTAGAAGTCTTGGTACTGTGCTGGCTCACTGGGACACTTTTTCGGAGCTGAACTATTGTTAACAAATTTTGTGCTTTTTCCTGCCGTGACAAGTCAAAATGTTTGCAGACGTTACAGACAAGGGTGTGTAACTATTAAAAGATCCCCTTAACTTTCTGCATCTTAAGTCAGGACCTCATGCCGCATTGGTGTGTCTGTATCTAGAAAAAGTCAACCAATAAACGTCACCACAACTTCTCGACAATCCTGACTTTCTTCAGCCACAAATGCCTTTTTTCTCAGTATCCTACTGGATAAATTTAGAAACCCTCACCATCCTAACACATCACGTTATTATAAAAAAATATAAAATGAAGCATGATTCTGAAACTTCACCTCGTATTTGTCACCTCACATTTAAATGTTTCATGCTCTGATTTTGCTGGTAGAAAATTCAGTGGAAATTGGACAAGGTTATGCCTTGCCACACCACGATGAGCAAAAAGTGAAGTTTGAGGGCAGCCTTGCGAGGATGTGTGTGAACAGATGGGCCCTGATGGATGTGTTGAAAGAGTCCATAGTGCTAGGAGCACAAATGGATGGAGATAGTGAATTATGGAGGCGGGGGAACAGTGAGGACAGCTCCATCATACATGGTAAGAGAGCCAGGACTGGGGGGGGGGGGCAGGTAGACGGGAGGACAAAGTCAGGAGGAACAGAGGAGGTGGGTGGGGCAGCGGTGGAGTTCTTTGTATGTCAGCAGTCAGACGTCAAAGTCGCTGCTGTGCTGAAGTGGAGGTGATGTGGTGGGTGTGAAGAGTTCAGTACAAGCTGCAGTCAGTCAGACGAGTAGGTGTGAGACAGGACAAACAGGAGGGCGTTACAAACGGTCCAGTCGTGACGCGCTGAAGGCCTGAATGAGTTCCTCGGCATTGGTTAAGACAGAAATGAACAGATATAGGTACAGATATATCTGATAGATGTGTCTGAGGTGGAAAAATGACAATGGGAAGTTTTCACTTGTGAAGTTTAAAAGAAAAAACACAGAGCCAAAGACATTCAAGGTTACGCTGTTGTCCTAACAAGCAGTTAGATTTTGAGGAGGCTGTATGACTGATGTTGAGGACAACACTCCTCGACTTGGCTTGTACTTTTGAGTGTATTATGTCCACAAAGACAGGAAACGTGGTGTCTGGAATGGGTCTGATTTTTGAGCAGGAATTAGCAGTGCAGGAAGAATTTAAAGCACATAAATTATCTTTCCAAAGACATTATGTAGTCACTGTTCCTTTTGTTGTCTTTTCGCATAATCTCTAAATCCTGGGAACACATTCCATTAACACAACAATTTATTTCTACTTTGATCTTAGATTTCTTAGCCAAAAGACATTACTCAAGCCATGGACATGAAAGTAAGAGACTCATTTAAAGCAGAACTCCACTGATAAACATAAAAAGGTCAGTTTATTGGTTATGAGCCTGTAAAAACAGCTGTGTAATGTCTTTTGTGGCTCTGGAGAAGGTTTCTGAAGTCAAAGAAAATAACACTGAGGACTTTTTAATGTGGGCATTGGGTGCTTTCACACAAGAAAAACAACCCTCGATCTGACTTGCGAGAGATTGTGCATTATTCTGGTGGTTAGATCAAGTGGTACCCTTGTAGTCACACCAGATAAATACCCTAAATTAACTACTTTTGTTGTGTCACATGTAGAGCTGTAGTGCAATTAATTCTTAAGTTGTCAAGTAATTACATTAATTGCCAACTATTTTGATAATTAATAGCTTTGAGAAATGATTTCAGCTTCTCAAATGTAAAACTATTTTCTAGTTTCTTCCTGAAATTAAATCTCTTCGACTTGTGGACAAAACAAGACCGTGGGCTCTGAGAGACAGTGACAACATCTAGAAACATTTTGCCATTTTGTTTGTTGACATGTCTGTAGTTCATGTCTGAAATTCCTCATATATCTGACAATGAGTTACAAAATTGAGGTCGACTCGAATGTTTTTTCCCATCCGGCCGCTCGCTCGTAATTACGGTTTAAACTATTTGAGTAGCAACTTACCGGGCAGGAGTGTAAGATGCCATTAGCTTGACCAATACTAGTGACTAAACTCAAGGTATCTCTATCGTTTACTTTAGAAAACAAACTTTTATTTGTAAATAATTAGTACCCTGTTAAACAATTTTTACCCAACAGTTTAGCACATTTGTTCCAAGTTCACAGTTTGGCCTGCCATCATAAGTGTTATGAATGGTGTCTAAGCTCTAATGCTTTTGGGCTGTAGCCGTCATCAGGTTTGTGTGTGACATCCCCAGATAGGTGATCATATACCTGTCTTGCCAGAAATGGTGAGACGGTGTTGCCTGGAAGCCTTTTTGGACCTGAGAACCAATGTTCTGATGCCTGTAGCGGCTCAAAACGGACCACAATACCAATACAACGGGGTGTAGGTTGGCACGTGTTTCCTCATTGAGCTGCCTGAGTCCTGAGAGATGGGGAGCAGCGAAGTACATTTTCTGGAGCGACACCAACAGCACTGATAAGGTCTTTTACTCATGACACAGATTGATGCGAGGCGAAGGAGCAGAGGAGTGATAGCAATAGTCAGGGGACGGATCCGTCACAGAGGGGGGATGCTGCCATCGCGAGTTTGTTGACAAAATGGTAAATTGTGTGCACTGTCCCTGGAAATGTCACAGGAGCTCGCAGCATCTGCCTGTTTAGTTTTCGTTTGAGATTAACACGTTCTCTGTCAGCCGGTCCTGCTGCCAAGTCTTCTCTAATTCTTTAACAAATCCAGATGAGACGAAGCACACAACGCGAGCGATGGCGACTGTGATGCATTTTAAAATGGGGCTGCTTGAATTAATTCTTTTTGTATTAAGGTCAAAACAAAGAAATGAAGAAAACTAAACTAAACTTGAAGTACAGTAAAATGAATTTTAGTTAACAAACTCTTCCTTAACCTTTAAGACAGAAACCAAGCAAATTAGTAGATATGATGATGATATTTTAACATAGCTGAGTTTGAGTTTAAATGCTCGACATTATCTACAATTTTCATTATTCTATTTATATTTTAAATCCACGTGAACACAGTAGAAGACTAATTGTTTATCTCTCATTTGATATTGACGCCAAGCACTTACCATTTCATTTTCTGAGCTGAGCTCATGATTGTATTTTAATAATTATCTAAGTGCAGAAGTCTAGATGTAAGCGTTTTTTGTTGTTGTATTTGTTAAGAGTTTAGATCCAATTATCAAACTGATCATCGCGCAAAATATTACCAAACTAATTTCTCCTTAAACATCTTTGGTGGCGAGCAGCCTCTAAAGTGTTTGTTAACACTTGTCAGCAATAATTGGGAATATAATTTCATCTGGGTTTTATGTTTGTGTTTCTGTAGTGCGTATGCAAAAAGAAAAAAAAAAATGTGCGACACAAACCACCTCTTTACTTCCAGTGGATTAGTTCCAACATCAAAAGTCCGTAAAATGATTTGTTAAATGTTGTTAAATTTTCTGCTTTTTCTCCTTTTTTTTTTCTTAATTGGAAATGTTGGTTTTGGATAGTTTGTCCACTTTGAGCTCGTCAAGAACAGTGAGTCTTTCATAAACTGGGTACAGCTTGAACCCTATTTACTGTCTTCCATTTAAATGAATTCATACAAATCCAATGAAATATTATCAAGCTATTTTGGTCGACGCTATGCTGCACTCACCACTGAGAAATTCATGACCTTTATGATCCAGACAGTGAGGGCCAGGTTAACTATCATGGTGACCAGGAGCAGCAGCAGGAAGAAGTAGAGGCATCTTTTCCTCCAGCCGTACAGACCCACTGGGTACACGGCATCGCAGCCTGGTCGCTGGAGGTGCAGGGACTGGGACGCGAGGATAAACTGCTCCTGGGTAATCTGGAACAAAACAAACAAACAAACAGACACACACAGGAGCCTTTATGTTAGTTGGCTGTCAAGATTAAATTCACTCCACAGAAGCAATCACATATTCTAAGTGGTTATCCCATTACAGCACAAAGTCCCAAACCACCACGTGGTGCCCTTTTTTGGTTGGTTTGGTGAAACCGGATGATATTTCATTGCAAAAAAAAAAAGTGTTTTCTCATTTTCCGTCTGATGTCTTCTGGCTCTGCCTCAACCCTGTGATTTACAGAGCTAGTTAGCTCTGCTCAGTTATCTGGGAATCCTGAATAATTAATTAGTCAACCAGCACACAATTAATTGGTATCTATCTAGATAATGATCTGATCGTTTTTTTTTTTTTCTTCCCTCTTTTGCAAGCAGGAATAGCAAACACTGGCTGCTTCCAGCTTCTCAAATATGTGAACTTGCTGCTTTTCTTCTTACGTTATAGCAAATTAAAGACTGCTGGCCGGACTAAACAAAACATTTGATGTTTGATGGGCATTTTCATGATTGTATTATAATTGTGAGTTGCAGACAAAAGATGTTTCAGGTGCTAAAAGTCTGATACATTTTGGTGTTTCTGTAAATCCAACTTTTTACTAGCTGATAGACCGTACACTGCCTGATACGCACAGTTCTCGTAAAAAACCAAATCCAGTAACTGTGGTTTTATAATCGATACTATTCATCAACTGCTCACTCTTGTAAAAGATATTGATCCATTGCAACAATATTAAGCGTCATCACAAGCAGAGATTCTGTTTTGTGGTTGTTTAAAAACAGAAACACCGTGCAGCATTGGCTCCTACGGTAAGCAGCTATCTGAACCGTTGAAGCAAAGAGGAGCACAGGGTGAGGTTTCTTCCACTATTTAAATCTCGGTCGAGTAATTTGGTTTGTTTAGCTCGCTGAGACTCTTTACTTGCTCTGCCACAGTTAATGAGAGCCTGTCAGGAAAACATACAATCTAATGATACCTGCCATCAGTGTCCTATGCTAATGACACGCTGAGTGTGAATAAAGCATGTGGGGCATGGATTCTGACTTGAGTTATGCATGCATTACACCTCTGGGGAAAACTGTGTGCAGGTGTGTCAATCATAGATGTGTGTTTCACGCAATTAAGGTGCGTTATACTGGCAGGATAACTTAATAGTTTTAGGTGGGAGAAACCTTTAAAGTGACATAATTGGACGTAATAAAACATTTTTTGGTTTGCACGAGCGGTTGCCTCGCTTTATTCATCATCTATGCGAGTTTTGGATGGCCGAGCGCCTCAGTATGAATCCATCCCAACAACAGCTGAACGGAGCAGTTCAGAGCCAGCCAGCCTCTCACCCTGTGATGGGGAGTTTCACACTGTCAGCCCCGCAGTCACGATCGGCTGGAGAAACAGCAACCGCTCGCCCTCTCCTGGACGACCGCACTTGACAGACACCTCTGATCTCAGATCAGCGCTCGCGTGTTGCAGCTCCTCAGTGGCTGCTGGCAGGCACTCCGTAACTCAGCCAGAGTGGAGAACATTTTTCTGGCACCAAATCGGTCCTTTGTCTCATAATCCACCTCCTGTTTTCATTAGTGCTGAGTGGAAGAAAAGCAGGCGGTAATTTGTTCTTAATGTGAAATTTCATAGCCGACTTTGGAGATGTCCTTTACGGAGCGCCTGTGGCAACCGTGTCCATTGGTTTCACATATTTTGCCGGACGTAGCTCCATAAAGCCCGCATAATGTATGTGGCACGTGAAATATTTCCCCGTGAAAGATTGATGGGCAGTAACGTTATAAAGATCACAGCCAGAGGGGAGCAGTAAACAGGTCGGCTGCAGGAAGCTGTCATTCACAGTGACTTTCTTTTGTGAACGCAGGGATCCAGTTTGACAAAATGTCAACAAGTAATTAGCATTGTAAACAAAGCTGTGACATGTTATTAAATCGATACAAATGAATTTCCGTCGTAAAAGTGCATAAATTCCAGCAGAAATGTCAAGGACTTTTGTTTTTTCAGGGTTGTAACTTACATTAATCGTTATGATTAGTTCATTAGTCTCTAGATTTGGTTGCAGATTTCGGTTTGGACTTTACAAAGAGCTGTGAACGTGCTATTTAAGAGCTTTTCCACTTCAGGGCCAGGTACCGACAACTGATCGCTGACTTGTTATCGATGAATCTTGAGTGATGATACTCCTTTCCTGCAGGGGAATGAAACACACAGCCTTTTGGGTTTGGGCACTCCGATTTGGTTTAATCTTTTAATAAAATAAAGTCACCCAAATGACCTTGTCTTTTAGGCTCAGAGCTTGATTAATTACTCTGCTGCTGGCTCCATTTCTGAAAGTGTGTGGATCCGATGTACCCAGGTATGTCATTAGAGAAGTTGCAAACAACAGAGAGTAGTCATTTTCCCCAAAATAAACCTGCAAAAAAAAAAAAATTACAGACCGAAACAACTCCTTCTCACTCCATTTAATTACCGTGCATGGATGTTTCAGGCTGTAGTAATACCTCAGCTTACATTCATGCCATGCTCTCCACCTTTTGTTCTTTATGTAGTAGCACCACTTTCAAAAACTGTAGAATTACACAGCCATCCCTCAGCCTCGGAGTCAATTTTTAGTGGTGCATGCAGGTAATAAGCATAACACAGAACCCAAGGTTATTTTATTTGTTCGCTAATAAATTCAGGCAATGTCCAGTGTGATGATAGTAGACTGAATATCTTGGCTTTTGGTTTGTTGGGTGGATAAAACAAGCCATTTGAATATGTTGCCTTGAATTCTGGGTAATGGACTGTAATGGACCATTTTCACATGAAATAGTAAACACAGTGTGTTTCTAGTGATATTAATTAAGGTGCTGTCCTGCTCAGGTCAAACGGAGTCAGGGTGCTGCTGCGCTGGCTCACTGGAAAGGCTCTGCTGCACTAAGTGGAACTGAGCCTTAATTAGTATCACTGCTAACACCTGTCATTGGTAACACTATTTAATGTCGAAATGTTGATTTCTTACTATTTTCTGACATTTTATAGACAAAACAATGAGTCATTTAATAATTTAATAATCAATTGACGATTAAATTGAACACTACATATAATTACCGCTACACTATAATTACTACAATCACTGTGATGAGTCAAAAGAATCTTTTAGTCTTTTACAAAGGCATCAAAACACAATGAAGCTGGTATTTCAAAATCTTTGCCCATTATTGACACTCTTCCTTGGAGCGGCATGAATGAACAAGAACAACAGCACAGGCTAAACATGGCGTCTTACAATAGCTTTACCAGTGCCTCGCAGTTTAATCCACTGTTTAAGTGACTGTTTCCTTGGATGAGCAGTTCAGGTCAGCGGTGGCAGATGTCTCACAAATGGATGTTGCGACTTTGCAGCAAATACAAATGACCCATATCGCTGGCCTAGAAATGTCAGTGATTCCAATTTAACCAGCGACACAGCTGAGGGACAAGAGCATTATGAGAGGTGCTTACACCGAGGCTGAATAGAAACTCTAAACGGAGTGTCACAGGAGACGTTTTTACAGGCACAACTTCGCACTACGTTTGAAGACGCCTCACATGCAGCATTCAGCCAAATCACACTTACTACAGATCATCAGTGAGACGCTGGAATCTGAGAAACTCAAAACTTCTACAAACATTTAAATAACACCAAGGAAAAAAAAGTCTTTTTGCCTACAGCCATGCCCCTGCTGGACAGATTCAGTCTATTTTCAATCCACTGTTGCTAGGGGAAACTTCAGCACTTCTAATTTCTATGGCAACCTCACTGTTCCCAACGCTAGTGGATCCTGTGATTTCTTTGCAAGAGTTTTAATGCATATATTACCCTGGTCGAGTCATGCCTCCTAAAGCTCCGTAATTCACAGAGCAAATGGAGGAGTGCATAGCAGCTGGCATTTTGTCAATCTGTCATTTCAGCATGCCGGTCACAGCTGACTCTTACAAACACGCTGGACCGGACTCATGGAGATGTCCGGCTGCGGCGGGGGCAAGAAACAACTTTGACTTTTAAAGAAACAAATTACTGATTGCAAAGCAAGCTGTGCAGGCACGGCGCGCTATGTTGAATCCCATTTATCAGTTTATGTCAGCTCTAGTAGGCCCGACAATTAACACTTTAAATGCAGAAGCATTGTTCAAGCAGCAGAGTGACTACACAAACAATCCTGGTCGTTACAAAATACTGTAGGAGCAGTGGTCAGTTAAAGGTCCCTGCAGGAACACATGGACTTAATTTACTCATATTGTAATTTGCAATAAACTCTCTGAATCTCATAATTAAACTGAGAATAGCAACAACAGTCAATGATATCACAGCCAAGTAACCAGCCAATTCAAAATCTTGACATGGTAAGGCTGTTACTAATTTGGTTTAATTTCTGGTTGCCAACCTAGGCGTCACAAAACAAACCCAAGGGGTAACAACATGTTTATCTAAATCTACTAAATCGTCCTAATTTTGTTTATTCTAGTTAAAAACAGTTAAGCTTTACCACTGACTCAAATCAAACAGTCCACGAGGAGAGAAGCACTTCAACAGAAGTGAAAGCAAACCTGGCTTGTTTCGGAGGCTGGGAGCCACAAATGCTGTCCAAAAAGCTCCTGAAGAGTGACTGGGTGAGTTATCTATCGCCTTGTGTCTGGGACGGCTCTATTATCAGCTTAAAAAATGATTATGTGTCCTCATACATATCGCTAAAGAAACTTCAGGAGTGGTTTTATGAGATCGTGTCTGCGAGATAGAGTCTAACACCATTTATCACATCTTCACACACCAAACAATGAGGTAGATTTTTTTTTTTACCTTGCCTTTCACAAGCCAAAAGAAGCATTAAACACAAAACATGCTGAAAGAAGAGTAGATCACTGTCTGCTGGAGAATTATTACAACTTGATCGGTAACTTTTTACAATATAAATTACAGATTTATTAGTTTTATTTACAGGTGAAATATGTGTATTTGATAAGAAAATAAAACAATGTTTACTTCTGTGTTTGAAGCCATTACTGATTAATGTGTATTTAGTTGGTTAGTTGCTTGCTTTTCTCTTGAAGTTCCCATATCCTGTTACATAATTTAAGACTGTAGGTACAATGTTCTTTTATTATTTCAATTCTGATGGGATAATTAAGTCATATATTATAGCCTGCATGAAATGACATGGTAAGAGCGGAAAGTCTCTCAGATGTTTGTAGTTTGACCACAGGTCACATCAATAACATCCACTGTCGCATAATGACATAGCCTAGCGGAAGTGCAGTCGGATTCTCTGAACACCACGGACCATGGTTTTCCAACGGGGTCAAGGGAAAGTGGTTAGGAAAGGAATTAGGAGGTAATTTTTTTGACTATTCGACCGTACCCAAAGCTTCTTGAAAGTGAAGGGCATCCTGTTCCTTATTAAGAAAAATAGGCTCATATATCGTTCAGTATTTGGTTAATTTTGTCCAACACTTGTAATCACAGTTAGTGTTTTGTACTCCTGTGGGTAAAAACAGTTAATTTAAAGGTCTAGTGTGTCCGATTTAGGGGGTTTTATTTACTGAATATGGCAGAAATGGGATATAATATGCATGGTGTCATTGGTGTATCCTTAGAATGAGCCTTTTATATCTACACAGGAAGAGAGGCGAGGGGGTTGGAATCAGCAAATACACTGCCACTAAATCCTACACACTGGCCCTTTAAACTGAAATAATGTCACTGATAGGGTTGCCAGCAGACGTGTGAATGTTTGCACAGTTACAGAATAAAACTTTCATATCACAAAGAGTGCAAAAACACCATTTTTCTCTCCAGTCAAACAACCGAGATGAGAACACCTTTTCCAGTCCAACAATTATTCTGAGTGTTTGTTTTTGATCCAAAAAAAAGAGGCTTGTTTCTGCACAGTTGTGCAGCTCTATCTGTGATGAAACTATCAACATATGTTCTAGTACGCTCACGACAAATGTCAACAGATTATCACGGATGGTGTACCACCTACAGGCCTGATTACATGTAGTATCTATTAATAGAAAAAACACCCACACTGTAACTTCCTTCTCTTAGGTACAGTAAGCTATAAAATCTCTGTAGATCACGCGCTGCGCTGTAAGAGTCCTTGTGGATTTCATGCACGACCGTATGTATCTTTATGCTACTTCATCAGTCCTTTCAAGTTTGTGCTGAGATCTGTGTCACTTTCCTTTTTTTGCTAGGAGGGGGAGAGAAGGGTGTCCTCGGAGCGTTGACTACAGCTGGATCCAGCCAAAGCCAGCAATTACCCAGCAGTCCCTTCCCACTGCCAGCACGCCTCATCTTCACCAATTAGCGTAGAGGGTGATATTCTACATGCTGTTTTGATCAAACAGTGACATGCTGCAGAGGCAGCAAAATGCAGCTGAGAAGCCTCTAATGAAAGAAAATGAGACGTTATTAATGCCTGATAATGTTAATCAGCAAATCGCTGAGCGCTCTCTCACTCAGCGGTGCCACGGGAGCCCCACAGGGCCGCCTCAGCTGGAGGTAAGAAAACATTTGAGACGCACTAATGACTGTAAAAGCCTGTACTCATCCCTCCTGCATATGAACGCTGCGCAATCGCTGAGGCAGCAAGGGATGGACACAATCGTGTTACAAGCCTGACGTGCAGTGTTAAAGCACCTATTTATTTAGCTTCTGTGGGCTTTTCAGATTGACAAAAAGCCCAATCAAAGAGACAGAGAGCCCCCCGAACACACAGCTGTAACTGGCAAAGCCAATTATACTACTCAAATGTGCGAGTCAGTGCATTGATGTAACCATTTCACATTCTGTTGATGTTACAATCAAGCATGCGCACGTGGTTGCTGCTGTCAATAGCGGCTCCGCTTGGATGTGAAATCCAATTTTTGTGGCTCCATCATCTCTGGCGGTGTTACAATAGCAGCCGAGCTCGTCGATGGCTCCATCGTTTTTCGCCGCGTGGGTCGCCCTTTGTGGAAGGGATGGCGGCGCGCTTCCTTCTGTTGCAAGACAACAAGGTAAAGCCGCCGAAAGCACGAGACCGGCTGGGGATCAAAGATCTCCAATAAGGCCTGGCGGGAAGAAAGGTCGCAGCTGTTCAATCAGAGCACAGGCTGAACATCACAGACTGTTTTGAAGATGGATTTTCAGAGAGAATTTCCTTTTGCTCTTACATGCCTCGCTTTTGATGACACTACAAACCTCATCGGCATGCTGCACCTCTGACCTTTGCATCATTCATTAACATCAAGAGTCGGCCTGTTGTTAAGTGCGCTCTGTCTTGTTTACTCCTCGCCGTTGATGTAAACAGACAGACACTTCTCCACAGTACACTATCTTTCCTAGCTAATCCCCCCAACAAATCCTCGGCGAGCCAACGGGGGCCCCCATTTTGGACAGCACCCCTCCTCCTCCTCCTCCTCCTCCATAGGCTTCATTTGCATTCATCAGTCAAATGCACAGGGGAAGTGCCAGACTTGAACGGAGCCTTATCAACAAAAAATAACAGCCTAAAACAAAGAAAGGCTGGGCTTCGATCACAGTGGATTCTTAAGGATTTTTTTTTATTTTTAAAAAAGGCACATTAAACGTGACAAATAGGCAGAAACTTGCAGACTTGTCACTAAAAAAACTGTGAAGTGCTGGATCAGCTCGGAGGCAGTGTGTGCAGGAGTGATTTCTTGACTGATAAGCGTGATCCAACCATAAGCACAGTGCCCTATGTGTGTGTGTGTGTGTGTATGTGTAGCCGGCCAATGGATGGACTTGAGTGCACAGCCAAACAGTAGCTCTGTTGTGTGGGTTTCTGACACGGAGCTGCTTCTTCTTTTTTTTTCCTCCTTTCTTTCTTTCTTTTTTTTTTTTTTTTTTTTGCACTGCAGCACAGAGACGAGATGCACATACTGTACCCAGAGGTTACTGCCTCCCCCCCTGCTAGACTGGAATGATAATGAGAAACCATGCAGGCAGAATATTCATAGGCTGTCACATTACTGTGCTTCTTGAAGAAGGAGAATGCATACAATATGAGGTGGTATGGTGCGAGTGGGAGATATGTAAAGAACTCCAGGCTGGCTTTCCTGAGGTGTTTGAGCGCTGGTCAGCGGTGATTAATCATCATGTTCCCTGCCTGGGGAGAGACGCAACCACTGCAAGAGTGAGAGACACTTTACATTCATGTCTAATTAGCTGGGATTTCGTTTAATGGAACAAATGGGGCGCACCTGTTGCAGGGAGGACTCGTGACAAGCTCGAGTTTGGACTGCTGAATAAAACACAATATGTAGATAAATAATTCATAAGTGCTGTCCTTTAAAACTGGGTTAATAAAACTCACTTTCCAGCTGCGTAATGAGACGTTCGTGTCAAATTGTGACCCAAAACCGTCGATGAACTTGGAAGTTTTAGTCGAAATTAAATTTAAAATAACAATAATAATAATATAAAGACACTTTTAGCTTTTGTTAACTTACCTTCAGCGTCTCTATGTCGAGAGTAGCCGACTGCTCCATGTTATAATCTCATTTGTCACAGTTACATACTTCCACAAAGTTCAAAACGAGCGAAACGCACGAGACTCAGCCGAGCTGCGCGAGCTGGCTGCGCTTCTTCACTCCCATTCACCTGATATCCACTGTTTGAAGAAAATGACATTTTTTTTTGTCTCGTTTAAATCTACATACTAGCAGTACTTCGAAGATATATATTTTTAAGCCGTGCGAAGAGGCTGTGTCAAGCGCCCGAACAAGGCGGCGGCGTTAATTAAGACAGCCGGGCTCAGGTGCTCCAGTCCGCTGCTCACTTTTCCGTCCGGCGGCGGATGACACGAGCCGCTCTCCTTCAAAACTCACCCGACGCGTCAAGGCACGCAGAGTGAGGGGACGCACTTCCGCTGGGGAGTTTCAAAATAAAGGATGCATGATGAAGCTGATCACATTTTTTTTTTTTTTTTTTTTTTTTTTTTGTTGCAATTTTGTACTTTTCACTCCACATTTATCTGACAGCTTTAGCCAACAGTTACTTCACAGATTTTGATTTTTTTTAAATACAAAATATAAATCAACTCACAAATTAGGATATATCCATCCATCCATCCATTTTCTGTGACCTCCTATCCTCATCAGGGTCACGGTGGAGCTGGATCTATCCTAATCAACTCTGGGCAAGACAAAAAGTTAACTAGTTAACCTGTTAAGTGGATGCCTTTGGACTGTGGGAGGAAGCCTGAGTACACCAAGAGAAAGCCACACATACATGGGGAGAACATGCAAACTCCAGCCCCAGCTGAGGTTCGACAGTGCACCACCACCGTACTGCCCCTTTATGAAATATTAAAATTTAAATTAATAAATTAATAACTAACATAATTTGAAGTTTAATAATTCATCTAAGGGCGGTACAATAGTTAGCACTGTGCCCCCGGTGCTTCAAAGTCTGGTCGGGGGATTTCTGTGTAGACTTTGCATGTTCCCTCTCTATCTCTCTGGATACTCTGGCTTCCTCCTCCCACGGTTTCTATAAATCTTATATTATAAATATTTACGTAAATCTTTAAACATATTTAATGCTGAGTCAAACAGTCAAAAAAAACTTTTATTGTGTGTCTCTTTTTACCCCTAAATTAAATTCATTATGTTTACACTGTAGTATTGCTACTTTAAAGGACTTCAATTTCCTGTTTCATCACGGTGAACTCTGGTTGGCTTGACACAATTCAAATCTCATTTAGGAGGGAATCATTGGTTAGAAGAATTGTTTCAGACGAGATTTACCAGAATTAGCATCAGAGGGAAAACTCTCTCTGACTGACTCTTATCGACGATGTCATGCACAGGTTCAGACTCATCATTAAACAACTAATTCACTCGGTAAATATTAAAGCTACTACCACGAGATCTTTACATCCAGGTGTGTAAAGGTGTATTAAAGACTGATGGTTCCCCTCCACCAGCACAAAGGCCACATTAAATGTAATTAATGTAAATGTGGTTTATTGTACGGCTCTAACCGATCACGTTCATTGGTAGCTGATGCCCCCTGCAGGAGACATGGTGACACTGCAACAGCAGTGAACATGGACTACATCTGTCTATATATAAAGTATTCGGATTATTAAAATTCGGATTATTAAAAGTACTAATACCGACATGTAAGACAACATGTAAGTAATAGAATGTGAATTTAATCAGAATATATTATATTATTGTGTATCATTGGAGATTTATGACTCATGCAGTCATGTAAAATCAGGATTTTACTGCTCACAATTGCTTCACAATTGCTTCACAATTGATCAATGGATTGTTTTGTTTGTAAAATAAATAAATAAATAATGAACAAATAATAATAATGATAACAAACTTTAAAAAGCAGCAAATCCTCATATTGTAAAGCTGGAAAGATTAAATATTTTTGCAATTGCTCAAACACTAGCTAATTGTTTCAGCTCTACTAGTGTTGGGTAGTTTCATTTATGACAAAATTTCATATTTTAAAAAGTTGCACATGTTGTCTTGAAAACTTGCTAGTTAGTAAAACTGACAGATAAATGTAATGAACTGAAAACAAACAGCGGCATGATAAGTAAAGTATGAGTACCTCACATTTGTACTTAAATACAGTACTTGGTTAAATGTACTTTGTTACAATCAGTGTTGCATTGCAGAAAGTAAGAGAAACTACTGTTATAATAGTTTTTATAGTTATTTTTAGGACCTTAATTTAAAAAAAGACAAACAACAATGTTAATTAGGTTAATTATGTCTAAAAAATAATTATATAGACATTTTTTTTAGATTAAGTACTTGTATTCAGATAAATATTAGCCAGACTGATTCGTTTTCCTGTCAGTATCTTTAAAAAGACACTAGAGGGCAGCAAAGTCAGGCTCAGGCAGGCTCAGACAGACGTAATCAATCCCTGAGCTCAAACTCTGAACTAGGATCAACAATCGATCACCGATCAGCGAAATTCATCATCGCAAGGATGTCAGACGCCAAGCAAATCATGGCACAGAAAAGGTAGACGGCCACATTTAATCCACCTTTCTATATTAAGAGATCATTTCATCACTTCATTCAACATTTTCATCTCTTCTTGTTGTTTAATGATGCTGCAAAATAACGATGGCGGCACTCACACATATTTATAGGTCGACTAGACTGTAATTTATAGAGATGCTTTAATCGCTTTATGGTTGCAGCGTGTCATTGATTTTTATTTGTGTAAATATGATCTGTGTTTGTTCTTTCAGTGCTAAAATTGCAGCTGGGGCTGTTGTGTGTGTTGAGAGTGAAATCAGAGGAGATGTGACCATCGGTGAGAAATAACCTCATCATCAGCGCCATTTTCATGTATTCTGTTTTCCATACAGCTGTTCTCTGCATCTGTATTTACATTTTCTTTCATTTTACAGGTGCTAGAACAGTTGTCCACCCTAAAGCACGGATCATAGCAGAGGCAGGGCCTATCATCATTGGAGAGGGCAATCTAATAGAAGAGCAGGCGCTTATTATTAACAGGTAGAGTGTGTATTACAACTCTGATTTCCCTATTTGATCATTACACTTTCACTTTATCTTATCTGTATGTCTCTCTTCTGTAGTTATCCAGAAAATATCATGCCAGACACAGAGGGAGTTGAGCCAAAAACCATGACCATTGGGACCAATAATGTGTTCGAGGTTGGATGTGGTATCCTTTGCAAATAATAACTTCCTGCTAGACTGATAAACTGACAGCTTATTGCAACTATGATAAGAAATGTATCTACAGGAATGCCTAGGATGTGTTTGAGGGCATTTGGAAAAGCCGTTTTTCCAATATGTGTCCACCAGAGAGCACTGAAGTTTATTTCAGTTGTAAAATGTCCATGTGCAAATATTGCGCTCATAAAAAAATGAATATCAGCCGATATATCAGTCAGTTATAGTTTGTAGTGGCTGTTTACTCTTTTTAAAATGCTAATTCAGAGGTTTAAATCCTTAATGATTCTGTCACAGTCTCTCAAGCTTTGAAAATCGGAGACAACAATGTGATCGAGTCTAAAGGTAAGTGCTGTAATCACTCACTGTATTCATATTAGGAGTGTGCAACATGGAGAAATCCTTCTGTTATGATGTGTACAATTTTATGTATCTCAAACTGAGAAGTTTATTGATGAAATAATCTGTCAGGAATGGTTGTTATTGGTTAATTTAATACCTGAATAATGAAGGCACATCATCACATTGATGAAAAAAAATCATATGAAAATAGACGCAGATATTAAAGGGACAGAGCTCACAGTATAAACAGTCATCATATTGTCCTGTAACCCTAAAAAACATTTTTATAATAATTAAATCTCAGCTGATCTTGGGAGAAACGTGATCCTGACCAGTGGCTGCATCATCGGCGCGTGCTGCCAGGTCAACACGTGTGAAGCCGTGCCGGAGAACACGGTGGTGTACGGCTCAAACTGCATCAGGCGTGTGCAGAGCGAAAAGCCACAGGTCAGTCTCCCCCCCGCCGGCGCTCGTCTTTGCCTGTGAGTCATGAAGTTTTGTTTTAACAGGGGATGTTGTTTTTATTTTTATTTTTATTATTATTTCTTATCTTGTAGCCTCAGACTCTGCAGCTCGACTTCCTCATGAAGATCCTGCCCAACTATCACCACCTGAAGAAGACGGTCAAAGGAAACAGCACACCTGTGAGAAACTAAAGACGCACCTGGATCGTACCTCCTGCAACTCAATTTCCCACAACTTGCACTTGTCTTACATGTTCATGTTATCTCCTGAGTCTAGTATAATACCTCTGCACTGAGAAAGACCATCACACAGTCTGCGTACGAGGAAATCCATCATTCTTCAACATGTGACAATTTCTGGTTTTACACTTTTGCTTTCAGATCGACTATTTATGATATATTTTGAAGCTGAAATTGCAAATTTCATTTACTCATATATATTTATAATTGTTTAAATAAAGACACAAACAGATTGCAATAAAGACGATAATGAAGATTACACCGAAGCTTGTATGCCTTCTATGTTTTTTGACCACTAGGAGGGACTGTGGAGCGACTGTCTGTACACCCTCTGTACTGTCTGCTCTTGAAGGCTTTGTTCCATCAGGTGATATAAAGTATCCAATTAAACTGGCGTTTATTAATAATACAACTAAAAATATCTATATTTGCATGTTTTTGTGACAAAAATAAATAAGTAAATCAAGTGAATGTGGTAAAAATAGCCACCACGGATGACGTTGGTGCCTGTCACTGTAAGTTGAGCCGTTTAAAAACTGTAATTGTGCAGAAGCGATGCCTAAAAAGATAACTTAGGGTGTGGTAGTCCCCATCTTGGATTCGGTGTGTTGCCAGTCCTGTGCCCTCCCATCAGGGGTTGCCAAATTGGTTCCCTGGGTACTCGGGGAATTCCACACAATGCCCGGTTTATTGTAATTGACACGGGTGTGGCTACAACTTGCATTTCTCCTGCTGCATGAGCCGGTATAATCCCTTGTGCACCCCCTCCTCAGACAGACCCCCTTGGGTGGTGCTCCCATCTGTGCCATGGCCTTACGGATGTGGGTGTGGATCGATGTGTGTGTGTGTGTGTGCGTGGGTGGTGGAGGAGTTGGTAGCACTTCACCCGCCTGAAACACCTGACACAAAGTTCAGATGTCACATTTAACAGTTGTTTCCGTCAAAGTCTTGCAGCTGTAAAACAAGCTCAAGGCCGCCGCTCTCGCTCGTCGGAGATTTTAGAGGCTTTGCGTCGTGCTCGGTGGGCAGGGCGCTGTACAGTACAGCAGATCCCTGTAGGAGGCCCACAGCTGGTGTCGCACACTGCCAATACTCATTTGAACATGTCACGGTGGAGTCCCACAAGGAGTCCGTATCAACCAGGGGCTAATTATTTCAGCAGTGGAGTGCAGCCGGGGCCACGTCTAGGCACTTTTCTGTTCTCACTTCTTCTGTTTTTTCACCCCCATCATTTTTATTTTGGGGTGTTGCCAAAGCGTCAGTTTACTTTAATATGACGAGGAAGACAGATGCTGGGCACAGTTGCACGGATGTGCAGAGTGACAAGGACCTCATGGAGGAGGAGGAGGAGGGGGAGCAACTGTGGCCTTTATATCTGCGGTGGGTTTTAAGAGAAGCAAAATGGCTATGATGATAGCAACTCATGGGAGGAATTTGAGAGGAAGTTCAAATGTTGTTCTATATTTGGAAGCAGTTATTTATACCTCTCCCTTACTGTACTGTTGTGAAACCAAATTATCCAGCTTCAACTCGTTTGTTAGAGCGGGCTTTTGTACATCTCGGTGGTATGTGCTTCTCTTTTCACAGCATTATCTCAAGTCAATATTTGGCCTTTGCTACAATATGCAGCATTCTCTGAAGAGTCAATAATATCTTATCAAAAACAAAGAAGGAAGCATGAGATTTTAGTCTGTAATACAGAAGTGGCTGTGAAAATGTGAACGAAACACAAATAAGCTCACATTTCTCCACCATTTAGAAACATATCAAACTGTGACTTTATATTTAAAAAAAAGGGGAAAAAACAACATCAGCTCTTACCCTTCGATGCACTGTTGTGGTCTGTGTTTACAGCAGCACATACAGTTCAAGTGTTGGTATAGTCCACTGCAGTCAGTCATGGTCAAAAAGGCCACCAGTTGGTTCGAGAGGATAAAGGCTTTCTGACAGCTGACCTTTGCATCCAGGTCCACTCCACCTTTGAAAAGTGAAATGTGACCTATAGGCCGCAGTGATTTCCATTGCAATCCCACAGAAATAATTAATTTAATCACAACAGGGACTCTGAAACTCTGGATGTCATGCCTTTTTAGCCATGCTAGTGGCGTGGCTCCGTGGATGGTAGCGCCAATTGTTTGGTCCACCGTTTTGGTCCAGACTGTTGAATGGAATGCTGTGAAAATTGGTACATATATCTACATATAATCCCCAGAGGATTAATCTTAATGACTTTGGTGATCCCCTGACTTTTCCTTTAGTGCCACCATGAGGTTGACATTTGTGGTTTTGAATGAAATAGCTCAACAACTACTGAATGAAGTTTGGCACACACATTCAAACCCCCATTTCGGAATAATTACTATAACTTTGATAATCCTCTACAACCATCATCAGGTAAACATTTTAAGTTTATGGCCAAACACCTGCGAAACTAATGACCTTCCCGTCATTGTCAGCTGTACTTGTTTAACGCTTGTTAGCAAAACAGTATTCCTGCTAAACATTAGTATTTTAGCATTGCCGTTGTGAGCACGTTAGCATGCAGGTGTTAGCATTTACATAAGTATGTGGTAGTTCATCAACCTAACAATGACTACTAGCCAATCAGAGGCACTTGGATGCTACACAGGGCATGTCTTGCCAAGAAAAGCAGTGAGACACTCTACTGTGCTAGCAGCTAGCATGACTGTAAACTCCTACATTTCCTGCATTCGTGCTATTTTATCTATATGGTGACTGTGGTAAAATCATAGGGAGTTTAGTACACAACACATACAATACATGCATGGCCAGAATGGATACAGTACGCATAGATATGTACACATGTAGATTTACTGTATGTCAGCTATGCTATTTGTAATAATATTGTTTTCCTTTATTGCATAACAAGATAATAAAGTGGTGGCTTCACATTTCCTCGAAAAGAATACAAGATGTAGCAAACAGAAAAGTTACAGATCAGTATCAAACTGACAATAGAAGATTTAAATTCCCCGTAAGTAAAGGTCAATGCACAGAGCTCTGCAGCTCAAAGTAAGCTGCAGAAAGCAAATCAACTTTTTTTTTTTTTTTTACACACACATTGTTCAATAAAGATTAAAGGCAGTGGGAAAGACAAAGACCTCAGGGACCGGGTTTTAGTTTAACCTTTTATTGGTTCCACTGCACAACAAAAAGAGAAGATATAACTTTACGTACTTCCCTTTGACCTGCTTTAAGACGTTTTAGGACCACTCAACAGCATTCAAAGGGAACATTATAGTCCATTACAAAGATCTGTGTCAACATTTGGGAATTCAAGCCTAGGAGACATACTTAGTGTGGTGTCTGCTCTCTCTACTTGATCCTTCCACTGACCACTGAACCATGACAGCTTATAGTACAGTGTAGCGACACAGACGTGTCCCTTGTTCTTGTGTTTCTGTTCCTTGACGCAATGGCATGTCTTTCCATACATGAGAAGACAGAAAGGTAGTTGCATGAGTGTTTTTGTTCGGAGCAGATTTGCTTCTCGTGGCTTGTCAGATTTAACACACGGCTGCACCTGACGACCCTGGCGTGCCCTTGAGGATAAATGTACGTTCTACCTCACTACTCAGTAATGCAACCTAGTTAATCACAAGAGCTCTCGCATTCTCTTCCTATGAGCCAGTGCAACACAGGAAATATGATGTAGAACAGCAGCAACCCATGACAAAGATGATTTTACTTAAACCAACAATTATTTCAGACATCTGCCGCATCAATTTGTAAATTTTAGCCTTCTTGAAATATTAACCTAATCTTTTTTATTTTTGCTTTCCCATTTTTCTGGCTAACAAAGACACCCCAAACAAAAAAGACACAAAAGTTTGTAAAGCGACACGTTCTTGAGGGATTATTTCCTGGCAGTGGCTTGCATTTCTTCCTGTGGGTGTTTGGTGATTGACAGTAAGCAGAGCATAACATAGTGTGTGCACACTCAACTCCGGCACAGTGTCTTAGTGATAAAACAGGGAAACTTTTTGGGCTGAACTAAATTAAGACTTCTGGTTTGTTTTAGCTGGAGTGTTTAGCCATGCCAGGCATGACTCTAGGGACAGCAGCTATGTCCGTCCGTTGGTCCAGCATTGTCCCCATAATGATTATGACAATGCCGGTCCCCAGAGGATGAAGTATGATCCCCTGAATTATTCTCTGTAGCCACCACAAGGTTGTCATTTTTGTTTTTATTTAAATATCTCAACAGCTATTGCCATGAAATGTTGTGCAGATATTCATGGCTCCCTATTGATTTTTCTTCTTGCACCACCATGAGGTTGACATTTGTGATTTTGAGTGAAATGTCCCAAAAACTGTTGATTGATTGCCATGAAAATTAGCACAGATATTCATGTTCTCCTCAGGGTGGATTGTAACAGCTTTGGTGATATTTTCTATGTAGTGCCATCATCAGGTACTTGTCCAAACGTACACCTGCGAAACTAATGAGATTCCCATTGACCTCAGCTGACGAGCTAATACTGTAAACTAAAATAGGGTTACCATATTTTCAACCTATGCACTGCACGTTTATGCATGTGCACATCTACCTGCTTGTGCACACGTCGTAGGTGTTTTTGATTATTTCAGAGTTTAGCACACCTACCAAGTGCACCTTTTAACACCATGGCAGCCACAAACGCAGCATTTTTTTTTTTTTAACCACAGGGTACTTCACAAAGTAGCGAGCCTCCTGGAGCGCTTTAGAAAAGACAGACTTCCTTTTTGGCATGACAGCTAACCGTTAGCATACTGACAGGTTCTGTCAGAAATAGCCACGAGCATCATAGCCTATGACTCATAAGCTAGCAACAGCTCTGACAATGCACTGATTGATTGACACACTTACAGACAAATCAGTGTTTAATTCAAATGTCTGGCGCATTGCTCATGTTTTTCATGTTGGGTAAGGTAATAAAGAGTGGGGCATAACAAGATAAACATCCATGTAAGCAATGTATTACATTATAATTATTATTTTGACAGTGGTGTAAAGCATCAGCAGCATGCTAACATTGTCAAAGCAAGAATGTTAGCATGCTGACGTTAGCCCAGCCGCTGAGACTTAGTCTTGTTAAACTGTAGAAGACTTTATTGCAGTAAATGGGATCCCTGAGGGCAGAAAATGCTGCAGACAACACATGAAAGGGTGCAAAGGAGAGAAAAGACAATTAAATATTGTCATTTAATGTGTTTTTTATGTTGCAGAGAGGTTGAGTAAACAGAGCTTTGGTTGTGAAGAAGCTACAAAGAAAGCCTGTGCAAACTAAAAGAGAGCACAAGGCCTCCGATGGCCAATTAGAGCGGGTCAATCTGACCACAAATTGCTCATTGGTGATCTTAGAAGAAGATCAAGAGGCACTAAACATAAGGGAGGAACACTGCGTATCAGTAAGTCAAAGGAATGGAATGGTCTGGCTCGAAGCCCAATGAGAGCCACTTACCCCACATCACTCACAAGAGTGAAGTGTGTTACTCTGCCAAATCCAGAGCTGCTGTCATGTCTACAGGCTTGTTTGTTTTTACAGATGACCTCAAGATAGATTGCAACATTGTTCTTCCTCTCTTCCTCTCTTCTTCTTTTTTTTTTATTGGAAAAATTGTGGTTGTTTTGGAGAAAGTTAGTAACCGTGGAGAACAGTGACGGCGAGTTTGCTTTGATACTGAGGTGCAAGAATGTAAAGCAAGGGTGAAAGGAGGAAGAGATAACACGACACATCATCTTTGAGTCATCTGACTGAGCGGATTGTAAGAACAACAGGGATCCTCCCTCAGGGATCCACCACTGGTCAATACATCGGCATTATGTCATGATAAATTGTTATTTTGGTCCTCATATCATGCTGGCCTTTTAGCCATGAGTCAATGATCCAGAAGACAATATTGAATAATCTGATTTGTGTCTCAATCTTCAATCCTTCCTACGTTTCAGCAGAAATAGTTGTTATCTGGGTAACAAAAGATCTTAAAGCAATAGTTTGGTTGTTGGAAATGTGCTTGTTTTTTGGCGAGATGTACCTTGTGTCTGCAACATTATGCTAAATGTGGGACTACAACCAGCAAGTTAGCTTAGCTTAGCATAAAGACTTTAAACTTTAAACACCTCGCATGGGTCAGTCCTCCAACAAAATCCACCTACCATCACCATCATCCCCACAGAGAGTGTTGATTATTGTTGAAGCCTTAATCTTGCTAGGTTAGGCTAGCTAGCTCTTTAAAGCCTGTTTATAGTCAGTTAGTCAGCTCTCAAAGTTTTTAGTTAGCCACGTGTGACCTAGATAGTTTCTGATGGCTTGTTGAATGATTTTCAGAGGAAATAATTTAAAAAATCAGTTAAAAATTGTCTTCCGAATGCTACTGCCAGATAAATCTGACCATGTCCAAGAGTCTGACAGGGGATTCTGATTATAAAACAAATTGACAAACTTCACAAAGGCTGGAATGACATTCAAGTTAATTTTAAATATTAAATGTGTCACTTTCATGGGAGAAAAAGCCCAAAGAATTAGGGTTATTGTCTGTTCAGAGTTTTGACTGATAACATTTCTCAAACGTTCTAGTCTAAAAATGTTTACTCGCTTCCAAAATCAGCTGTTTGAAAAAATGGGGGTCATCCAAGCGGCAACCTCCGGTGCTGGGAAATGAAGCCAATGCGGAAGTGCTAAAAACTGCAATTCCTCGAATTAAAATGGCCAATTTCACAGCAGAAATAAATATGTTTACAGCCTAGTCCAGACAACAGTTTTCTCCATAGTTAATTTCCCCATTCATGACAACTGTCATGCGAAGGCTCGACAGTTGCACAGGTAGGTGGCGTCACCGATGACTTATTTGAGCAACCAGGTGTCATTCGGCCCGCCTTAGGTCCACCAATGATGTACGTCTTTGCCGATGTTTAGCCCGGGAGGCAGAAGAAGCAGTACACCCAACATGGCAGCAGACAGCATTGCATATTTTCGGCTTCAAAGCAGGAAACCTACCAAGCTTTGTCCGTTCTTTATACTGCCATTGGGGTCATCCTTTATTTGTGTTATATAACACATTCATTTTGGAGGTGCTGATAGGCAGAGAGCCAGGCTATCATATGCTAAGCTAACATAACTAGCTTTATATTTAGCATACAGAGGCATCTCCTCAAAACGCCTCAAACTATTCCTGCTATGCTATCTCTCTGTTTTTTTGTGTGTGTGTGTGTGTGTGTCTCCCTGTCAACTTAGACTAAAATAACAAGTCTTACTCGACCAGTTTAGCCAACATTGCAGCATTTTCTTAGACCAGCAGTCTCTTGATAACACAAAGATATCTTCATGTAAGGCTGGACCATGTCAAAGCTTGCTGACATGTTACCCAGGACACCGTGACCAGACTGTCTCCTAGCAGCTCCTCATCCCCACCCCTCTTGTGTGTGTGTGTGTGTGTGTTTTGTGAGGAGGTGGGGGAGGCGGCAACCCTCCCTCTCCGAGCATCAGACCACACAGCTCAGCCCTGAGACCTGTCAAACACAGCTGGGACATCTCCCCTCCCCTCCCTCTCCACCAGTCCGACTCCTCTCCTCCTCCTCCTCCTCCTTTCCTACCTCTCCTCCCCCTCCTTGCTCCCCAGACTCCAGCAGGAAGCTTTGATACAGGAGTGTTGAGCAGCAAGGGGAACATTTCCATTTTTATCTGCTTCGAAAGACTCCAGGACCCTCCTCCCCTTGCTCCTCATCCCTAACAGCTCCTCATCAGCATAAAAAAAAAAAGAATCTGCCATTTCCTTTCTTCATTGTGCATGCTTCAGATGCAGTGTAATTGATATAGACACAGTCTGGGAGGAGAAAGAGCAGAAATCTCTGAGACCGATCCGCGATGACTGTTTTACCTTCCTTTGTTGCTTTTGAGGTGCAAGTTCAGCAAAAAAAACACTCTCTCGCTTCGTTTTCTGCAATGGCTGTCATAAAAAAAAGCGAGCTTCTGTCCCGTGCAATAAATGTCACGCAACATATAGTCAAAGTCTCCACCGCGCGGAGCTACTGTCAGCTCTTGAACTTTTCCAACGCGAAAATACAAAGTGAGGCAGTTGCTCAAAATAAATGTTTTGAAACGGAGGGGGGAGCGTTCAAGGCTGCCTTGTCACCTGAACGCTGCTTTTATGGCTGTTTTGCACCCTGCACCGTAGACAATAATAGGTGTGCCAGTAAACTCTTTAGTGTTTGCTCATCTCTTCTGTTGTTGAGACATCACTTCCATAGCTCCAGGGTTTGGCTGTTTCCCCCTCATAAATCAAATAGTCTTAAGTCAGCTTACTTGTTATCATATTCAAATCTTGAGTAATTTACAGGTGTTGCCCCCAGAAGAGCTTTACATGCACTCCTTGCCATGTTTATTGTAAATCTAGGCAGACAGAAATAGGGTGTATCAATGATGTCTGAGGAGAAATATTTGCCCGAGACCACAAAACGACTCCAGGGCCTTGAAATGATAAGCCAAGAGCCACGTGAAATTTATTAAACAGTCAGGTTGATAATTGTCTGTGTCTACTGCCTTGTGTGTCTTTACGCATGATGGATTGTGCTGAGTGCTACATTTCGTGAGGCTGAGCGAGAGGGAAGAAAGAAAACACTCCTGACAAAGATATCTTGTGATGCCAGATTTATGACGAAATGTGATGCAACCTGGTCAAAAGTCAAACCGTCCAGTTAACATATAGAAAAATGAGTGAAGTAAAAGTGAGCGACAGATTACTTTCTGCTCACAGGAGAGATGCTGGTAAAACAAACAATTAAACCAATCAAAAATTAATAACTACAAAACCCCTCTACTACAACATGAGTCATACATATCAGGGCAAACTGTAATTTCTTCTAATTTGACTAATTTATCATCCTACCAGGCTCAGATGAATGCAATTTAGGCATAATTTAGACTAATTATTTATGAAAGGCAGTGTATTCATCTCACGGTGTGATCAATAAACTGTGTGTTTGCTCTGCCAGGCAAATGGAGGAGGCACACAGTCAACAACCAGCACAAAATACAATAAATCACACAAGCCACAGCAAAAGTGATGAGAAAATTATAATAAACGACAACATGAGACACTAAGGTCATGTACTGTACTGATTTTGCAATCTTGTAAGCTTTTTTTTTTTTTTTTTTTTAAAAATAGATTTAATTGATTGACCAATATTTTTTTGATTTGATACATACAGTATTTGTTTGTCTCTATGTGTCCTGCGATAGGTGATTTGTCCAGGGTGTACCTCACCTTTCACCCAAAGTCAGCTGGGATAGGCACCAGCCGCACCGTGACCCTGATGGATATACAGTATTTAACAGAACTGAACTAAAGGGCTAAAAAAGTGTTGTCGTCTGATGTAAATCTGACACACAGGTGCACAAGACAGTGCACAAAACAACAATATTTATATTTATTATCGCTGAAAGTTGGTCGTGACCAGAAGCAATAGACTTGAAATGATCAGTGTGCAGAAATTCAGCAATTTAGACTCAATATGTTTGAATTTTTACCACTTGTAAGCCAACATCTGAATAAATGTCAACTAAAATGACAGTCCTGGCAAACATTTAAACACAAATTCATAAAATAGGATTGTACAGTTGAGTAAATAGAACATAAAACATAAAAATGCATATAACAAGGGGGGGGGGGTAGAGATAGGATTGGAGACTTGGAGGACTTCACTAGTGTAGTGGCACATATTAAAACTGCATGGGAGATTAAAAACACAAACATCCAATTCACCTCTTACAGGAATGTTGCACTGACGAAAATAACACCCATCTTGTCCAAAATGGGTGATTGACACTGATTTTCCACTTGTGGCTCTCAGCAGCAGCAGCGGCAGCAGCAGAAGCAGCAGCACTTGCTAAAACTTGTTAAAGACGGACGGTGCATCCCACCCTTTTACCCCACCCTAAACCCCTCCCTCCATCCCTCCCTCACGCGGAGATGAGGAGAGAAGTTTGCCTGCGGCGCAAACCATTGGACACTTACTGTATTTCATTTGGGGAGCAGCAACAAGAGAGCCTCCGGAGAAGCTTTCCAGGGAATGCTGAGGAATAATCTGACTGCACAGAAAAGCACAAGACTTTTCCCCCTCTTTTTCAAGAAACAATATTATTAATAATAATTAAATTATCATTGATGTCGCCAAAGTAGTGTTGGGAAGCTCCGGTCAGTGGGACAGCCGGCTGCACGCGGGCTGTTTTTGTCTGTCGGTTGGGTTGCCTTTTATTTCTTCTTCTTTTAATTTTTTTTTTTTTTTTTTTTTTTTAAATTCAAATTAGTCCTGGAGGAGAGGAGCGGAGCGAAACAGAAACGAAAGACGACCAAAGAAGAAGAAGGAGAAGAAGAAGAAGAAGAAGACAGTCCAAGTGAGCGTGATAAAAGAGTCCGGCTCAGAATGAATAACAACAAAATCGAGAAAGAGAACGAGCAGAGTGAATTCACCAACCACGAAGAGGAGGTACGTAACCCCCGGGCAGCCGCGCGCCGAGCACCTTACCGACCCACCTGGTGAGGCGGTTTCAATTTTAGGTCGCTCCGTGACGCTTTAATATCTTTATAAACCTTTTTTTAAAAAAAAGACGTCGTGTTTTTAACCACCCACATTAGCGCTGTGATATTCTCATTACATTCCTGCAGCTGTGTAACCTGCTCTCATAGCCCACTCTCGTAGCCTCCTGTGCTATTTTACCTTGTAAAAGTTGCAAGCCTCGCTGTTATATTATTAGATTCCCTGCACAACATTTATCATCTGCTTTCCATAAAGGCAGCATATCATTCTTTCACTAAACAGTGCACCTGTTACCTATTTTATAGCCTAGATATATCTCTCCTCTCTCCTTCTTCTCCCTACTGTATCCAAAGCAAATGCCATTTTTATTATCATTACTGAAAGAGGAGGGTGGGGGGAAAAAAAAAGCGGAACAAGGCAAGACTGAATTGATGAATCACTAATAAGTAGTTCCTGAATAGCTCTGAAGCCAGCACTAATAATAAGTTACCTGACAACAGGCTAAAGTGTTGTTAGTTCTGGCTTACTGTACCATAAAGCCAGACTTCCCACATCACTGAAGAGCAGCAGTGGTTAGTAAGTAAAGGGAATTCTGAGAGCCGGGGGGGGGGGAATTAGTTTTCAAACAACTGCTGCTGCAACATGTAGGCAATAAGTCTCTGTGCAACGCAGACCTGCTGCATTACGGTTTAAGCAAGAGGAGCCTGTTTACTAATATGACATAATTGCATCTTAACGCACCAGAATGATGCCGTTTGTCTGAAAAATGTGAGGTAATACGTTTAGTTTCGGGTGAAAATGTATTTCCTGTCTAAACACGCTCCGTAATGGCCCCGGTTTCTTCCTTTTCTCCTCTGTAAACATTGCACAATCTGGATCCATAATGTCTCCCTCTTGGTAAATAAGTTTGTAGTGGTGCTCTCTTTGCGTGGAGTGATTTTCTTTGGCACGGAAGCGTCTTTCTTCAAACAACAGATTTGTTATTTCAGAGCTCCCCCGCATCCACGGCCAAGTGATGTAAGAAAGGTATATCGGATTCTATCTGATATTTCTCTTGGAGCAATTTGATTAAGGCTCAGTGTGCTGTTCGTCACTTTGTAACTGAATAGCCAAACATACGCGGCCTGATGTATCACCATATTTGGTCCACTGTCGAGGTTACTGTGGATGCAGAGAGTTACTGTAGCACGACAGAGATGAGGTAAAGCGTGAGGAACCGACTTCTTGGAAACCTGATGGAAAGTTTCCGTTTAGAGCCTCAGTCACCTCGTGACCTTGTGTACTTGCAGTACAGTACTGCAGTATTTCCGAACTCCTTTTTTTTTTGCGTTTTCTTGCAATAGTTGTTGAGAGTTCACAGCCTGATGTCTTTGTTTCAGCTGGAGGAGGTATCATCCCATCATTTTAACCAAAGAGGACAAGAAAATAGCTTGATTAATTCCCAGTTCTCCGCTCGTACATGACTCATAATGGCATCCGGCAGCTTTGTTTTAGATCCGAACCAATTCGATTGTGATTATTTGATCAGCTATTTACCCTTAAACTCATTTTTCAAGCAGAGATGCCAAACATTGGAAGGCTCTAGTTCCTCAAAAATCAGATTTGCTCCTATTTACTTATTTTCTGTTACTCTAAATTGAACATTTCTTCCCTGGTGGACAAAATAAGCAATGTTAAGGTGTCATCCCGGGCACTGGGAAACCTTGACGAGCATTAATCCAGTCGTGCTTTGCTTGATGAATAAATCTCTGCACTAGCATCCCACTAAAACGAGTTTAAAATTCAGTGACGTCCATAGAGCAGAAGGACCGGACGAGTCCTCTCTTGCATTGTGTAAAAAGGCAGACAGAGAGACAGAGAGAGTAATGGCCAGAGGAATCTAATGGTTGTGGGAATGTTTGGAAGCCGTCCAGACTTAAATTTACTCGGGTGAATTAACGTAAGGTTAGACAGCAGCACTTTGTCTTTTGTGTAATGATGTGTGTTGTATGCAGGGGAGCAGCAAGTTTTCGGGAGACCGTACCAGACTCAAGACACGCACACACACACGTCTGCAGCCAGGTGTCCATATTCACACAAAAACACGGCGAGAATAATGTGACTAATTCCCGAGTCTGCCTTTTTCCACATGATAAATGGGCGTTAGAGTTTATCCTCTTGTAGAGATGAACGTAAGTACAAGACAAACTCCTTTATATACTCCTTTTATCACTTTTTGCATTCCGATCTCCCGCGCAGAAACGTTCACAAAGATCACAAAAGCACTAAATGCCAAACAGCTTTGCGCTTAACAACACTAAAGTAACCATAAACTATGACCTTATGAGAGCCAAAGTTTAACAGCCTCGCTGGTATGACTCTCACATGCTGAACAACAGTGGCATCCCCCACCCCCCCCACCCCCTTCCTCATGCGCACTGTAGTATGCGACTCAATGGATCACTGATTCGCACCAGTAAAGCGCCGTAGCGAGCTTGGTTTCTCGTGCCTCGCTTCACTGCTCAACCTCACACGGCATCATCGCTGTACGCCACGAGCTTCGACGATGCTTAAATGTTTATCTTCTGCGGACGGACGCTCAACCAAACATGGTGTTGTTGCAGACGAGGTATGCGGGTTTCGGGCCCACGGCAGCATCTAATCTTGCGAGCTGGTTTGATAAGCTTTATTATCAGGTGTTCTGGATGCTCTCACATGCTGTGGCACTCAGCGGCCACTGGTGAAGTCAAGCCGACACGCCGTCAGAGATACATTTCGAAACCAGCCGCGGTTTCCATGCCTTGTATGGACTCGCGAGCGTTCTGCAGGGTTCAACTGAGCCGGTTTTCTAAAATGTGACCTGATGCTGGTTTTAACAGAAGAATTGCATCTGTTTGAGTGAATCTTTTGTTCACTCCTAATTATGAAGAAAGTAAAGAGAGACAAGATTTCATTTACTTATTTTAGCGTCAAAATGATGAGATTATCCACCAGTTAGCCAACTGAGAGAACTTAGGCAACAACTATTTAGATAATAGATAAATTGGATCTCTTTCATATGATATAAATTGAAAATCTTTGGTTTATGAATTAGTGTTTGGAAAAACTACATCACCTTGTGCTCTCTGCAATAATAAATGTAGGAATTTATCTCTATTTTATAGAGAAAACAATTAATCAAGCGCATATGCAGCGGATTAATCTACAATGACAGTATTCATTAGTTGCTGCCCAAATGTTAATGATCAATTAATCATTTAAGTCATCTATCAAGCAAAGAGCGCCAAAGATTTTGTTCTCAGATTGCGGCTTTTCTCTGTTTTATCTCATTATTAATGAAATATCTTTGTGTTCTGGTCTGAAGGGTCAGACAGAACAAGCAACATGAAGTCACCTTGGCTCTAGGAAATTGAGAAGGCCAATTTGTCACTATTTTCTTAGTATTTATAGACCAAACAGTCCATTTAATTGACAGGGGAGACAAAGCTGGTTTAATCTGTAATGAAAATAATCATTTATTTATGTCAGATTAGGCCTTTTTGTTAATGGATCAGTGAAGAAAGGGATTGATGGTAGAGTGAGAACACGAGGACATGCTGTACAGGTTGTGAGTACATGGAATGCATCCTCAGCTAATCAAGTCGCCAGACTGTGCTTGACTTTTAACCTCCTCGCTGTCATTTTCCCTCCAGCTAACTCCTGTTTATTTAAGTTCAGACCTGCCCAGTCTCCTCAACCTTGGAGGTCCAACCTCAAACCGCACCTGATTATTGACAAATGAGTGAACACAAAGTACACTTTTATTGTTTCCTCTGCAGAATGAGACATGTTTTACTTGAATCACATTCATACTAATCATATTCATAGTAAAAACGGGATGCAACAGTCGAACGCAGCAGGAGTTTGAACCTTGTAAAACATCTGTTGATTTTAGTTCCCGGCTGCCCATGAACATGTAAGTGGATCTTTACAAGCGCCCAAAGAGAAACAGAATATCACTCAAGCAGAGTTCAGCAAATGTGGCGTATCTCCCTGGGGTGTAATTGGATTGTGCTTGGCCTGCTTTGGGTATCCACCAGGTCCTCTTCAAATAGCAGGTCATGTGGCCAGCGTGACCTTTTCCATGAAGAGATGTAGGTGGGGAGGCTGTGCTGCTGGAGAAGCACGGTGAAGCGGAGGGACGCCACGCCAGCCTGTAGCACAGTGGTGGTGGGCACAGTGGTTCGTACTTGTGCATGTATCTATGAAAAGGGCACCCAGATATATTAACACTCTGTGACATGAAACGTTCATGGGGGGGGGGGGGCTTGGAGGATAAAGTGGCCATGATAGGACAAAAGGGAAAACATGCAAAGAATCTCACAGATTGTTGAAGACAATATACGATATACTGTAGATTAAGACTATAAAGTATCACATAAAACATATAGAAACGCTCTATACAAGCTCTCACTCACACAGTAAAACCCTGCTCCATCTACCCGACTGATAGGTAGGAGTTTATTTATAAAAGCGCGGCGGGAATTGTCATCTTATCTTAGCCATTTGTCAGCTGTGCGACAAGAGGTATTTGAAAAGACAACAACAAGGCTTAGCGTCAGGAACGTCTGGCAAAGGATCCTGCTAGACTGATGTGAGAAGAAAGGGGAAAAAGTCAGAGATAAAGCATTGTATACTATATATACTTATCAGCTATATATATATATATATATATATATATATATATATATATATATATAAACTATTAAAAGTCTCTTATATGGTGCTTCTTTCCTTAAAAGGCCTTAGCTGTCAACTTTCAGTTTGCTTTGTAATTAATGACACAAGTGAAAGAAGTGTGAGCTTGTGCGAGACAGCGTCAGCCATCTTGTCTTGCTTTGTCATACTGTATTTATGTGCTTGTTCTGTCACCTCTACTTAATATTGCTTACTCACAAGCTATAATTATCCACCATACAGTATCTCCTCTCTGAACCCTCCTTCACGCTCCCTTTTTAATGTCCCGTGCACTTAAATAATTCTATCATTCATCTCATTTCTTCTCTCTGACGCCCCCTCCATCTTTCCTCCCCCTTTCTCTCCCGCTCCCTGTCTACACTTTTATCTCCCTTCCCCTCCGTTTCCTTCCCTCCTTCCTTTCCTCTGTCCCACCCTTTTTCTTCCCTCTCTTTATCTTGTTCTCTCGCTGTTTCCTCCCTCTTTCCCTCCCTCCCTCCGCCCTGGTACTGTTTATAATTTGCCACTCTTCTTCTCCTCTTACCTACCACTCCCTTTCTTTTTCATCCTGCTCTCTTTCTTGCTCTTGCCCATTTTAGTCCCAGTAGACAAACTCCTTATCCCTTATCGCCCCATACGTTGAAAGCATGACCCTGCGATCTCTGAACAGAAGGACCGTTTATGGTCATGGAAAAGAGCCCTAAAGACACGAGGGAGCCAGTCAGAGTTAACCATCCGAGGCCAAACTGCTCAAGATTAGCTAAAAAAAAAAGTGGGAGCAAAATCAAAATTAGCAAAGTCTGTGGATTGGCTTAGATCGAGAACTATGTAGGCTGTTTTATGGGCAAAGAAGATTAACTTTCTCTTTTGTCAATCCACTTAGAACTAAAGATATAATTTGATTAGCTTAGTGCACAAATAAAGCTAAAACTCATACAAATGAGATGCCTTCAAGTCATTGAATTAAACACAGGACTATGTAACACTTGTGAAACTGTTGTCATGAGTGGCAATTATTGGATGAAAGTAAGTAGTTCAGAAAGTTAGCAAACATTTGCTAGCTAACATTAGCTGCCACAAGCCACTGGTCATACCAAACCATTTAAGGCTGTAGCTGCAAAACTCCTGCGTATTAACGCAGGTTGTGTTATTCACCCTTTCAAAGGTGACATAGTCTTGCTTTAAGTAAAAAAACAGACCCTGAACAACTATACTTAGCGCTTAAAGTCAGCCAAGTGATTGATAAGTCGATCAACGGGTATAAACTTGTAATTTCATCATATATTTGCTGATTTTCTTTGTTTTACGTTATTGTAAATTGACAACATTTGGGCAGCCATTTGAAAATGTCATCTTAGACTGAAGGAAGGCATCAAAATAATCATTATTTGCAGCCTTAAACACACAAAGGAACATCTGCACTATCACATAAAGGAAACGTATTAGCGGTAGGCTTGGGTTTCTTCACGGAGACGTAGAGGATGACTGAGTATCTGCTGTTGTTTTTGCCTACACTTGCACCAGAAACTCTAACCCTCTGCCCACCCGACCTCAAAGTCAAACAGTTTAAGTTTGTCCACTCGGGCAGTCGGCAACAAAGGGAGTCCAAAGAGGGCCGAAGAGGACTTGGCCGATTAGTTCGCGTTAATGAGCGCCTTGGAATGTTAAGTACATTCACGGTCTCATCAGATAAGAGGAAGAAGAGAGCAAACTAGTATGAAAGATTTTGATGAACTCTAAGCTGACAGCCAAGGAGTCAAACTGATGTGCAGCTGACAATCTGCGAATGAGTCGGCCTTCTCTTCTACGCGTCATCCACACGACACCTTCAGGCCTTTTTTTTTTTTTTTTTTGAGGTTGAAAATGGTTCGCAAGGAAGAAAGAGCACATGACTGTCATTAAGACTTTAGCGTATTCTTTTCCAGGTTCAATTAAAAACAAAGGAACCTGTTAGAGGAGAGAGGAAGAAAATGGCAAGAGGAGGAAAAACGCAGTGAAGTCCTTGGTTTTCCTAGGTCATTTGTTTTAAATGTCTTTTAAAGGTTAACCTGTTGGAACATTTACAGACCCTCACTGAGCTGTAATTGTTGGTCGAAAGCACTTGTGAAAGAATAAGAAAACAAAGAAACTTTCCTCTCGGAGCTCAGCCGCGACGACCGGGAGTGTGCTAAACCTCACAGTTGACCCCTAACCTACACAATAACCCGTGCCTAACCTGTGACCTCTGACCCCGAATGTGAAACTTGACCCGTTGAACCCTGCCGATTAACAGACAAACGGAGTCATCCATTTATGGTCGTTTGACACCTCTCAGGGCCTGCAGTCTCTCACTCTTCACATTCTCCGACAAGGAAGATGAAGAAAGGAAAAAAAAAAACCTTGTGATGATGATGGAGAGCGATGCCAACACAGAGCAGTGACAACTCAGATAGCAAAGGAGTGTGGGAGTCTGTCAGTTAGACTGTTTTTAATAACGCAGCGCTCAACTGATGCAAGAAAACTCAACTTGCCCTGAGCTCACATGGGCTTATGGGTAGACTTTGATTTCAGCTCGGTCACAGTGAACTAAGGCTCGCGTGTGCGCGTTTTGAAAGCAACACACAAGTGTGGGAGTGCAATGAAAGCCGTCTAAGCTTTTTTTTTGATTTCACATGCAGGTAATCACAGTGTTGTTGCACGCACACGCGCATGCTACAATAGGCTACTGTACCGTCCCTTTCAGGGCTTCAAGGTTAGAGCTGTGTCCTGCTACATCTGGCTCGAAGGACCTCTATCTATTAACTTTGCTGTCAAATAAGCGCGCGCACACACACACACACAAGCACGTAAGGAGGGGAGGGAGAAAGAAACACATAGTAATCATCTCACATCGCACCAAGGTCGTGTCCCTCATTTCAGCCAGAATGAACGGTCAAAAAAGCACTCAATTAAAGTCAGAGAAAATATCAGAGAAAGTCACACAGAGTATAATGAGGCATTTCAGGCAATAGGTGTAACACATTTTATAAATCCACAGCGCAAGCTGAATAGAAATGACACATTAATAAGTTGCTAGGTCATTTAATTAGACAAATCAAGCGGCTTTTATTATGGCTGACAAATTGCGCTCCGTGCTGGAGAAAATTTTCAAATTGCTTCAACACGGGTTTTGAATGGAGGTCAGTTATTGTTCCAGCTATCCAGCAGTTTGCGCTGTCAGTTTTGGCTTTGTTAATTAAAGCGTCACGACATTTGATAATGGGAAGGCTGTTCAGTGGAAAGTTGGTCTCTTGGTTGCTGGGCCTAACTAAACGTTTTCCTTTACGTGACATTTCATTAGTGAAGCCAAAAAAAAAAAAAAAAAAAAAAAAAAAACTGTAGCTGATATTTTTAGCACCAGATGTTTTAGCTCAATGCGAAATTCATCATCCTTTTTCTCCCTGATCTGGCTCATTTAAGGGATCATTTTGGTTTATTATAACTTGGTTCTTATTTTGTTTGGACATCATTTCTGTTGATAGTATTGCACTCACACAGATGATTTCTCAGAGCACAGCAATATCACTAAACAAGTCAGTGTGACTTCCAGTTAGCCAAACTTGGTGAAAACAAAGGGCGACAGTAAATGTGTTTCTGCTGTAAACATGCAGACTAACTTACTGGAACAGACTTGCTGTACTTTGTTGGGAATTTATTTGGATATTCTTGTGTGCTAACTTTCACTTTCACTTTCAAATGAAGTGGTTTGGAGATAATATGACTACGGCCTCCATGGTGTTGGCAGCCTTCGTTTCCACATCTCAGAAATGACTTTCATTTACGCACTTGAATCACGTCAGATAGAAACTAGGCAATCTCAAAATAAGAAAGTACCAAAGTTATCCTTTTAAAACAATACCTCACTCAAGTTGTTGACTGCCGTTACGAGCACAAACCCCCTTCACTCCTCCTTTTCTAGCCTTAGGGTGGCACCAGCAAACCTTCGAGGTGCAATGATAGAGTATCAATAGGTGATGACCTCATCCGGGGCTTGTGGAGTCAAGGATCTCTGATTAGAGGTACATTGATCCCCTGGGACTCGCTGCAGAAGTGGCCTTAATAAGATCTGATGTTTTTGGCCTGGGGCTCCACACTCTGCTGTGCACCGCTAAGGCGTTGCCAGGGAACTACACTGGTAGCCGGCTGTGAAGTACTCAGCTGGCTTATGGTAGGTAGGGACTGCTGTTTTTGATCGAAGCCTGCCTGCTTGTGTGTGCGAGCACGCCATAAATGGTCAATGAATCAAAGGCCTATACCAGGCCACTCAGCACTATGGAAATGTAGGTATGTCACTCCCAAAGAACCAATAAAACAATGCTCCCAAAACCCAATAAAGCAGTGTCAGAGGGTTTATCTTTGTTTTGTTTTTTTGTACTGATCTGCAGAATCTGCTCAACCCCCGCGTTGACCTTTTAGTTGAATTTACTGCATCATGAAACTCCGATGCTTCACTTTACCTGGTGGCAGCACGTTTACAACTTTCCCTGCCTTTTTCCGAGCTAGTCTCAAGGCAACATAAATAAAGACTGATACTGTAATCAACAGCAGATGTCTGCAGGAGAGAGCTGTTGACACATTTGCCTGTGAATCATCCCGTATCCAGCGTGTGCAGTCAGCTCCACACCGGACACACGGCGAACCGATCATATATCACAACAGCTGACGTCAGGAAGTCTCAGGAATGAGGTTCGACATGCAGCCAAGAATGTCCCATTGTTCTGATCATTGTTGTTGCGTGTTTGTCTTAACTTGTGCAGCACATGGAGCTCTCAAGTGTCTATTACCCCCATGACTGAAGAAAGGAGTTAAATCAAAGATGGGATCTTCGTAAGATGTGCGCCAACACGTACACTTTAATAAAAGGCTGCAGTCTGCGTGATAGTCGTGTAAAAAATAACCTTATTTGGATAGTACATTTTCTGTATCGTGATTCTGATGTCTAGTTTTGACTTTAATCCACATGAAGTGAAAGAAAGTAAAAGAGAGACTTAAAAGTGAAATATAAATCTGTCATCTGAACAGAAGGGGTGAGTGCACTGTCCAGCGTTAGATCTTTTGACTCTGATGTTTTCTTGGCATCGTTTTGTGGTCATGTGCCGCTTTAACAAGATGTTCACTGAAACTGTGAAAGCGTCAAAGAAAGCGAAACTAGCCCCCGCGTAGACTTTTCAAACCCACAGTCTTGACGCCTCACCATTCACCTCAGCAACAACGTTTTGGATTTTTAAGCTTCAGCACGTTTACTGCGTTTTTTTTTTTTTTAACCACCACACTATTAGTTTTATCAGCCTCAACAGCTGTCTGTGACTGCCCTTGCTCAAGTCTTGATTGATACCATCCTGTTCTGACTCTTTGTTCCCATGTAACTCCCAAACAAGGAGACCCTCGGAAAGAGTTTGTTTAAACAGAATTGCCAGAGACGGGACCCAGCGACGGCCCTGCAGGGTTCAGCTCAGATAAAATAAGATAAGATAAGAACGAAGGTGAGAAAGTCGCAGAGGTGAGATTTGTTGGCTGGATGGCCGGTTTGGCACTCTCCAGCTCTTGCTCCCCCCCCCTCAGTTGCTAAGCTCCTTTGTTTGTGTGTTGCTCTGCCTTTGGCATCAGCAGTGCGTATCAGGTTACATGTGGGAATGAGGTGTAGTGTTAGTTCAGCAGTTCCTTTGTCCCCCGAGTTGTGAATCTACTATCTAATGAATCTGGGAGCGTTGAATGTGCTCTGTGTAACTGCATACCTACAGTTTTTGTTCTACATTCAGCCTTAAATGGAATCTGAATATTGAATAAATAATTAAATTACACCTCCAAATCCTCTGTCACAGTATTGACGTGGGTGTGTACGGTGAAGCCGGTTTGATGCTCTTGTTTGATTTTTGATGCCTCTTGTGCACTAAAGCAATTATTTTCATGTACCAGGCCCACTTTAATTAGGTGATAATTCCACGTGTGATTAGTGTCTGCGTTTAGGTAATACAATTCTCCAAAAGATATCTATATAATCCATCATTTCACGTCCACCTCAGTTATCGTAGTGCCACCTCATTGGAAAAAGTGAGGATTTTCCCAAGCTTAAGTGAGGTTAAATGCTAAGAAAACAAGCTGTTCTGTTAGTAGAAGACACATGTTGTAGTTTATAGTAAGAAATACCAGTGTTAACAACTTTTTCCTGCGCTTAACCATCTATTAAGGACGGACGCATCTACAATTACATGTAACAAATAAAATTTCCCTGTTTCATCGTCTCCAAAATGTAACCAGATCTGCATTCATGAGCTGTGACAAGACGTCTCGGCACCTGTGTCCTGAAGCTCTGCTATGTCTATGTTTACTAAGTGTTGCGCTCGGCGCTAATGTGTCTGCGTCTAGTTGAAAGGACTACTGCCGTTCACGCAGGCCTTTTTAGACACGGCAGCAAGGCTTCTGTTGGTCCCGTTTAAGCGGCGACGCTGCGAGTATGCAAAAACGAAAAAAGGCTGACAGCCTTGGCCAATTTACTTTGCCAAGCGTGCGCGTGTGTTCCGTCACAGTACCCACGGCATTGTAACCCCAAACTCTAAGCCATTTTAAGCACTGAACCAGGGTGCCACTTGGAATAGGAACATGAATTTGAGGAAATGCCCCTCTTAATTTATTTGCTGAGAGGTCGGTGAGAAGATTGATGCCACTCTTCTCGCCGGTTAGCGCACACACACATAGCGCTAGCTGACACTGCGACGTGTCATTTTTACACCTCCTCTTTTGTACAAATTAAACAAACAAGGTGACGTGTTAATTAGCGAGCTCTAGGGGTGCTGCTAGGTGTTGCCCTCTGACGGAGCCAGATGAGCTGTTCATACTGAATGGATGTGTTTTATTTACTTTTGTTTTTAACCTTTCGGGTCGGCAGAGTCTCTATTCTAATACCCGCCTGACGGTTTTTTCTTAGCTCGTACGATATTTTATTCTTTAATTGCACATCTGCTCTTCTAATTAAGACAGTTCTGTTCGACATTTGAGTGGCAGGCCTTAGGAAATATGTTGCTCAACTGCACTACACTTCACATTTTACTGCACAGTAAAGTTGCAGTACATTCTCCCCATAGTTTCCAAAGCAATATGTTTCGAGTGTATCCCCTTTTCTCAGAGTTCATCAGATGAGTTCATCCTCAACCGCCCACTATCAGCTCTCTCTCTCTCTCTCTCTCTCTCTCTCACTTGTCATCTACCTTTTTTAATCTCCGTGCCTTTTCATCTCTCAGAGTTGACACCGAGGTTGTAGGCCACAAACGTAGTTAAAAATGTTGGCTTTAGATAGCGTCTTCAAAATAGGAGTAAATTGCTCACTAAAACATAGGCGCCGCAGCCTGAAATTGCCTTTCGACTAAGCTAACTTTAAGCGCAGTACATGCAGAGTGATCACACGGCATTCATTTTCCTCTCTTGTCAACACGCATAATGGTAACAACAACAACTTTGCCTGAAAGCACATTTCGAGCAACTCTTGTGTTACCCTCCCTGTGGTTTTCCACCTTCTCTTACTCACTACGGACCACAACAAATACATTTTGCCGTAGTCACTGTTGCTTCGGCTATCGTATACATTGTAATTCCTGAGCAATGCCGGCTCAAGTTGCGAGAAGTTGAAAAGTTCAAATGTAAAACAGAGGCTAGAGCTGCGAGGGAGGATTGCCATAAAACACAGCAGGCCGTAGATTACACAGGAGAGCACAATACACGTACTGTAGGAAGGTGTGTGTGTGTGTGTGTGTG
Organism: Protonibea diacanthus; assembly: GCA_028641955.1. Classification (NCBI taxonomy): domain Eukaryota; kingdom Metazoa; phylum Chordata; class Actinopteri; family Sciaenidae; genus Protonibea; species Protonibea diacanthus. The sequence goes on from CM053998.1 coordinate 8,385,689, forward strand.
TGTGATAGGGTGTGTGAGCGTGTTTGCAGAGCTGAAAGACGTTCCTATCTGTGTTTGAAAAGTCTATCTTTTAGTGTCAAGCCAACCTGAAGAACTGTTTAACTCATGTTCAGTGTCCTTTTCCTCATAACCTCATCTGTTACTGTCAGGTATGCAAGGTAGCTATTTATAACCATTGGAGGTTAATGAAAAATACATGATCTCTTTCTTGTCTTCCTCAGGTCCGAACGCTATTTGTCAGTGGGCTTCCACTGGATATTAAGCCACGGGAGCTCTATCTCCTGTTCAGACCATTTAAGGTATGTTTGTATGTTTTAAATGGATGGGCTGCTGCTATTCTTAGCAGCTTTTCTTTCCAGCAGTCAATGGGACCTCCATTAATGGTGATGAAATAAACGGCAATGGAAACTCTCCTGCGAGGTTCAAGTGTCTGTGTTCCTAAAGCTGAGGTTCAATCACATCTTGATCCATGGGAAGCTTATGTGTGTGTGTGTGTGTGTGTGTGTGTGTCTCATGGAAAAATGGCACGCTGCCTGCAATACAAAAACAAAGCTATTTGCTTCACCTCAGAAACTTCGCTTTGTCACAGGCACAAAGAGTCCCAGAGTTTAAGTCAGGTGAATGCGTGCAGATGTAGCGAGCTTTTTTGGACCGTCGCCCTAGAATAATGCACTTTAACTGTGCAGCAGCAGCGACACAGTTAAAGTGAATAATGGGACAATTGCTATGCATCTAATCTCTCCTTTAGATAATTCCCATGGTATGCACTCTGAGTAAATGTCATGTGTCGAAAGCAGCAAATCTTGATTAATCAGGTAAGACACAATCAGCCCATATGGCCTTCAGAAGCGCTTTCACTCGTGGAACAACCAAGCTGGATCACCGGTGACCTTGCAGTAGAGCTTTTTACTAAATGCAAGCTTTACTATGCAACATTTGTCTCACTAGAACCCCTAAATGTCTTGTTCTTTACATAAAATACATTTTTTCCCCTCCCGGTTCTAACACTTTCTTTCTTTCTTTTAGGGCTATGAAGGTTCCTTGATAAAACTCACTTCCAAACAGGTATGCTCCAAGACACACTGTGTTTACAAAGACACAAATGAATGAAGGCGTCTGTCAGTCTCTCACCACGCTGTCACTGTTTGCGTTATCCAAGTTCTTGCTCATCAACACCTTTAATTTCTTTGTCTCTCCTTTGTCTTTTTTCCCCCCCTTTGTGGTCTTGTCGGCTTGTTGACTATGAAGGATTAGCAAGGAAGTACCTGAAAGGGGGGAAAAAAAAAAAAAAAAAAAAGGGAAGGGAGAAAGTGTTGCACCAACTTGCCTTTGGCAGTCGGATAGTCTGCTTGTAGTCACAGACAGTCAACTCCGGTGGGATGTGCGGGGATGGGAAAGGAGACGGGAAAAGAATTTTGAGGTGTCAAAGCGAGCGTTTTGACAAGAGCAGTAGTGACGGTTGAGTTTTGCCTCCAGGGCCGCAGGACTGAAAATGAGCTCAGCTGGCAGGTGTCCACATCCAGAGTTAAGCAATTTAGCTTCATGTCAGTGTACTTATTACCACATTACACTGTTTCCCATAAAGACGTGACATGCTCATTAGAAGGGTTTAGGACGATTTAGACTGAATGTGCTAAGTGTAATACCTCTAAAACTAAGAACAAAGGAAAGGTTTTTTTTCTGGTGGTCAGATTTCCTCAGAACAAGTAAAATCCTAGTACATAGTTTGCCTTTTTTCTTTCATTGGGTTGTCTCAGACTGCAGTCAGCGCGTTTTCTTATCGATTAACATGCCATTTCTTTTCCTGTATTTGTCGATAAAATGTCAGATGTCAGGAAATGGTGAAACATGTTGCCTGATATCAGAGAAAACTGTCAACTTGTTACCCTCCATTTCCATCTTCCACTCTGACATTGCCTCTGCTCTAACCGATTTCCGAGGGTGGGGGGGTGGGGGGTGAGTCAGTTTTCCCTAACCAATCACTAGACACCAAGGTATGCCCGAATCTCATGTCATTTTAAATCTGCCCTGATGCGCAGCCATGCCAGCATTCTGGTTTTAAGAGTCGGAGTGCAAACAGACTGTTCGGGTTTCAGAGAAATTGGTACTTGGATCCGTTTAGAACGGCCTCCACAGCGGCGTCTTGCAATTATTCCTCCTTAGTACCAGTGCACAGTTTAAAAACTGCGTTAGTCCCACCGATGATGTTGATCGGCTAAGTCCCCCACGGGGCACTCATTGGATCACTTTTTTTTCAGTCGAGTAACTGCAGTTTCGGTTGAGTGGGTGGATTCAAAGGTCTGGATGAAATGTGATGATGATCATCAGATGTCTTGTTTTGTCCAAAACCCCCAAACATTCAGTCTGCAATGATAGAAAACAAATATTTGACATGTGATCCTCACGTTGGAGGAGTTAGAAACACCGTGGTGTCACTTCTTACCTGGCTGTAGTAACATACAGGTGTAATCTAGGACCTGTTTCGTCACCGACATGTAACTGATTTATCGATGAATTGGGAAAAAAAAAAATGCAGCCGCGACTGTGACTTGCGCTTTATAGTTCAGCCAAAGGCTACGCTGGCCTCCGCTTCACCTGCAGGAGTCTAAATTTCATAATCTGGAGAATGTGGTCGGTGCAGGTTTTTGCTCTTTTTGTTCTGCTTGTTTAATGAATAAGTGAAACACTCAAAGCAAACTCTTTGTGCACTTTGGCCTCTCTCTGCACCTCTCCACCTTGCTCATACTTTAATAATTACCATCTTGCTCTGGGGGAAAAAAAAAAAAAAAGTCAACCGGTGGCCTTGTACAGGTCTCGCAAAGTGCTACACAACATTCCCCAGACCTGTCTTTGTTTTGAGCGACGCTCCGCTCGACTAATGACAACGGTGATGTAAATCAATCGATCTCGCTCTCCCTCCCAGTCCGAGAACACAGCCATCTCCATATATAGCAAGAGCCAGATCTCAGACCTTTTCTATTTATATTCCTGTTACGCTTCCTCCTCCTGACGTCTTCACTTAGTCCCTCTTTTTTTTTTTTTTTTTTTTTTTTGCATGTTTCTTCCCCTTCCTCCTCCCTCCTTTCTCTTCTTGTTCAAAATTCCCATAACCCTACACTGCTTTTCCAGATCACACGCCGCAGTGCAACCCCATGGGAGCAACATGTTTAGAGCTTTTTCGTTTTCTTCTCAACCACCCCCCCCTCCCCTACACACACACACACCTCCTCCCAACATCCCCATCCAAATACTCTTCAGAAATATGTGCTCTTTGTTCATATGTGCGACAGCAGCTAGAAATCTGACAACCAAACCTCCATCCCTTTTTTTTTTTTTCTGCTTTTCCCCTCTCACCTTTTGCTGTTGCGGGCACAGGTTCTAGGGTGACGTTACCAGAATATAAAACAAGCACCAGTGTAATAGATGTGAACAAGAATATATTGCATGTTTTTGTGTTTCTCCACTGACAGGCCTGTCCACGGAGGTCTTGAAAAGTATTTCTACCTCCCGCCTCACACTTTCTTTCATTTCCATTCTCACCTTCAACCTTAAATACTCATTCCCAAGACCTCCCTTTCTCTATCTCTTCTCCTTTTTCAGCTCCCTCCTCTCTGCCTCTCTCTCGCACTCGCTCTTACATGCACTTTCTCGCTCTCACATTGCCCGTATTTGGGCATAGGGGAGCTGAATGATGAACTCTCCTTGTACAATGTAAGCGTCCAGCCTCGGTTTTCTCTCTCTCTCTCTCTCTCTCTCTCTCTCTCTCTCTCCCCTCTCAATCTCTCTGTCGCCACAGTTTTATAAACAGAGAGAGGGAACGAGGGAGAGAAAGGGGAAGGTGGGGGTTGTGCATGATATAAAAAAAATAAATAAATAATAATAAAAAAAGAACAACATGTCTATGTCACTCAGACAGAAATGCCGACTCAGTGTTCCGCCTTAAACCATGTTTCTTTCTTTTGTTCTGTCTTCTTGTCTCCCCAGCCGGTGGGGTTTGTCAGCTTTGACAGTCGATCAGAGGCGGAGGCTGCTAAGAATGCCTTGAACGTAAGTGTCATGCCCTCTTCGTGCACCTCTCCAGCACCAGCTCAGCGCTTGTATATCTTGTGATGACTCGGAATCGCATCTCTCTGTCTCTCTCTCTCTGTCTCTCTTGCCTTCTGTGCAAATGCAGATTTCATATCGGGGAAATCCAGACATTCCTGCGTTTTTTTTATCACACACGGGGGGGGGAAGCCAGAAAAGTGAAGTGTAGTAAAGACAAACATATCATAGCTGCTCCAAATGCCGTCTGTCTGAATGTTTTTGTTTGAGTAAATAAAGTCTTTCTCTTAAAGCTTCACTCCTGCAAGGTCAGGAGGAAAATTAGCTCTTCTTCCACATATAAATAGAAGATACTGATCTAGGGTTTAATTTTAATCTTACTTATTTCAGAACATAGCTCAGTAGGAAGCCTTGATGAGGCAGACTCAAATATGAAACAGAGCCCATCCTCACAGGGTTTTATTCAGCTCTCCTGAAACAAAGTATAGATAGACTGTAATGAACACCAGCTCTCACACAGCTTTACTTTGCCATTGTTTTTTTAACCCCTCTCGATACACACCACCCCCTCTTTTTTCTGTTTCCTCTTAAGTTGTTGTTTATCTGTTTGTCACAGAAAAAGATCAGTTATATCATCCTGCTAAAGTGGGACCGTGACAACGTGTGCAGAGTCTTGTCAACTTTCAGATGCTGAGCTATTGGTGCGCATCAAAGGCAGAGCGGAGAGAGTTGAAGAAAGGATAAAAATTATCATCTTATTACAAGGCAACAATATTCAGACTGTTTCCATAGAATCGCTCGGTGGGGCTGAGAATTGAACAGCGCTCTTGTTTTTTCGGGGGAAAGCTACGTCCCGCGGGTCATATGGAAATAAGCCAACATTTTTGCAAACATCTATCTGCATATTGAAATATGGGAAAAAACTGAGGGAAGGAGGGGATTTGTTTCCTGTCGTAGCTCTCTTGTATTTCCACTAAACTCTGAGCGGATATTCCTTCTAAAAGAACCCTTGACTCTCCCGAAAACAACCCTTACAACAATTACAGTCGCCCGCAAAACAATGCATGCACAAGTGCAAAGAAGACGAGAGACTTTGAAGGTAGAGGTTCAACACGGTTCAAACTCAGATGTGCTCAGGCCTCATTATATCTATGTACCTTATTATACCTCTGCAGCCTCGACTGGCAGAAAGCTGCGAGTGCACTGAGCCAAGGCAATCCTAGTTAATTCCCTCCCCTTCATGAGAAGAGTCATCCCTCACTTGTTTCAGCTCAGCTTTGCCCGAGCCTGCAGGGACGAGCCGAGAAAACCATCCACGCAGCTTCTCACTCCTTTTGCTCCGGAGAACTTTACTCTTGACTGCTTTTCTCCTCCATTGATCTGACCTTCCGTGTTTTCCCCGCGTCTCTTATACAGACAATCAAATGAGGTTAATTTGAGGGTGTTTATTGTTGCCGGTGAAATTCTTCCTGGCCTTGTTGCGTCCGCAGCAGGCAAACAAATAGCCGCTTTGTTTTTCAGATGAAGGAAGACCTTTGTTTATGTCACATTCCTTATTTTTCCTCAGGCAAAAGTAATTGAGGAGAAAAATGATTTGGACTACTGCACACGTGGAGGTTTTTGATGTAGATCAAACTGTAGCAGAGAAAAACAACCTTTCACTTGGCTTGTCATGAGCGCCGGTATGTCAGAAGGCTTTTGGCATTGGTATCTCAAGAATTTGCCAGAATTTTTGGCTCGCTTTAAGCGGTGATGCTTGCAGTTTGTCATGGCGAATGGCGGATTTGATGTCATGATATTAAGTTACAGAGTTCAGTAGGGAGCAAAGCGAAGGCCTTGTGGCTTTTCTGCCTGTGGTGTAAATGACATCATGCGCTTGCCAAGTTCATGTCATCAGGTTCTGATTTTCAGTTGTGGGTGTCACCCGTCATCACGTGAGTCGTACCAGTAAAACAATCTAATCCACAGTGAGCTGTTTACAGCAGGCTGCAAAGATTAAGCAACTGAATTTGTCCTCTCACCGCCAGGAATACGGCAATAAATTCAGTCATAAAATGCTGAAAGATGAAAAGTATATGAAGTGACAATTCCGGAGCTCAGCCAGGGTCCCGTTGGACATCTAAACAACACACAACACGGCTGAGAATGCAAAAGTGGAAGACACGCATCAGTGGTCTAAATTAGCCTGCTTCATCACTGATTCAGAGCTCTTATTTATAACATCACCGCTTCAGCAGTGAACAAAGTAATTAATTGTGTCAGGTTGTTTCAGGCACGGTTGCTAAAGCAAAGCATTGCTGTTATAATGTGTAACATCGTCAGGAGTCATCATGTGGTGAACCCTCATCTTGCTTAACAAAGGAGCCTCCTAAGGAGTTGACTTTGAGCCACCTTCCAGGAAAACTCTACACTTGCATATTTGGCCGGAAACAATATTTGGGGATAAGTACTCCTTGCAGGAAGTGAGTTCATACTCATATTAGCGTATGAAACAATTGAAACATTGATATCATAGATATCTGCAAGTGTCTTTCGATTTCTTGCCACCAAACATCCTCCTTTATTCATGTGCACTAATGAAGAAGTTACATGCTAAATTAAGGAAAGATCAGCAGACATTTGGAATAAGTGTTTACCACACTATTTTGTTGATCGCTTTTATAGTTCTGTAATGAGGGAGAAGTTATTTCAGGCGTATAGGGTTCTGGAAACATTCAGCTTCTGCACAGAATGTGAGGGTACTTGCGCTTGGACCCCTTCCAAGGCCTGAATGAGCATGGAATTCTCCTGGTTTAATAATAAACCATGAAAGTACAAGTCTGTGTGCACAAAACTTAGCTACCTACAACAACCAAGAAGCATTTATAACTTGCACAGTTAGCGATTGAAAGCTAAAGATAATGCCTAACTCCGATTAGTGCCTGTGACTGGCTTCTTCATCATAGCAACTTCAGCTGAAGATCATGGGTATCATAGTATTTAGAACCATCCATCATACCAAACTGGTTGAAAACAAAACATGTCAGAAACAAGGCTGAAATAATTACCCATAATAAACTTCAATTATCCAGGAGACTCGTGTTTCTGTGTTGAAACATTGAGAATATAGTCACAAGAAAACTAGAAAATGTAAACTGGTGAAACGAAAAATACTTTTGCAGAGATGTCAATGTCTGTGAAATGTTTATCACAACTGTCAAAAGAGTATAGAGACTTCGATTCTTGAATGACGACACACATTTTTACAACCAAGACTTTAATTCCATTTCAAAACAAAGACACCTTTCAACCTTTAGTCAAAATAATAATGATGATGATCAACTGCAAGCTTTTTGATCAATTAGTCCAACTATTATAGAGCTGTATAAAAGCAGTCTAGGAACATTTTTGCTGACACATCTTCTTGTTTTATCCCAGGGGGTCCGGTTTGATCCAGAAATCCCCCAGACCCTGCGGCTGGAGTTCGCCAAGGCCAACACCAAGATGGCCAAGAACAAGCTGGTTGGCACCCCCAACCCCCCTCCATCCCAGCAGAGCCCCGGGCCACAGTTCATTGGCAGAGACCCATGTGAGTACTGTGATCATTCGCTCGGTCAGTCCCTGAGCTCGTCTTACTTTTTTCGTATGTGCCGCTGCTTCCTGTGGCTGTTTGTTTCTCTTGTTTGAGCTGACTGGACAGCTGTTTCCATTTAGGATTTGTTGTCATTAGTGCAGGAGTGTTTGCGCTTCAGCTGTTACTATATGAAAAATGTGAGATTCACTTGGCTTGCTAATCACTAAAAAGTTTTTTTTTAATGGTGTTGCCTTTGTTCATCATTGATTGAGAGTCAGTGAAAACAGGCTCAATTTATTTCTCTTAGTAATCAGTAACCAAGAATGGATCCTTTCCAAGCATTCATGCAAAGTGTTTCTTTGAAATCAGATTCTCTGCACCTCTGTCATGGGTTAACTTCATTAGGGTTCTCCCACTAAATGACACCTAGCCCCTGTGAGATTAATGATTCATAAACAGTGCATGTTCACTGTCAGACGTTGCTGTAATTATTTGGAATCAAGACCTTTGAGTACCAGGCGTCTTTGGAATTTGCTAATTCAGCTCTGTACTACCCCGCCCCCTCCTTTGGTTAAATATTTTTCTAAGGAGTTAAGGATTCAGCCATTGATGGTTCAACATAGACCAGCTGTAGTCGTACATTTTTCCTAAATGACCAAACCGCTCTTATCTTGGATCTTTTTTTTTTTTCACTAGAAAATGGGTGTGTACTTGGGGCTGTGGTGGAAAATGGAAGGAAACGATTAATGAAACCATGACGTAATCACCGAGAGAGAAATTGCTGTCATTTCCTGATAAGAGATGCTTAAATCAGCCATTTGTCTGATCATGCTATGATAACCACGAGACACAGAGAGCACGGAGAAAACACTCCTTTTTAAAATTGTATGGATAGCCAGTGGTTCTCCGTCGAGCTGCTGTTTTTGCTCTGTACCATCCTGCACTGTCACCCGTCTCTTCACTCGTGCACTGTGCTCCACTTTCTACTCGGCTCAGTGAGTACATCATCACATCTGAGATGTTTTCCTCTCATTTTATCCTGATTTGAGGAGGCGTATTTGATTCTTTGCTCAGCCCTGCCCCTCAGTGAGTGTTGCTACGCCTGTTAACCTTACGATAACAGAGAAGTCAGAATATTAATTTCTTTAGACAGTGTGTGTTTACATGTCAGACAGCAGAAACTACGTGCTCCTTAGAGATTGTAGATGGACATGCTAATGGTTGTAGCCTACCTTTTATAGTTTTGGCCTTGGAATCTCACACCATCCTCCAAAATTGATAATAAACTGCCAAGTATTATTGTTCTTACTGCATCCCAATGCATACCGCTTTGGCATGTTGAGAAATCCAAGACTTTCCAGGCCTGCCCTGCCTAGTTACGGTTGCTAAGCAATGATCGTTCTTCCAAACAGCTGGTTCAAAGAAATTAAATGAGAGGAAGCTACTTCAGATAACTGATGCTCACCTGTAGTGCACCTCCACGACCACCCATACGACCGCCACCTCCACCCTGTCTCTCTAGCCACTCACTTATCCACCGGCCACTCTCCTCACTCCACTCCTCCTCTTCTTCTTTCCACAGATGAGCTCACAGTGCCTGCTCTATATCCAAGCAGCCCAGACGTGTGGGCGTCATACCCGCTGTACCCGGCGGAGCTGTCGCCGGCCCTCCCACCCGCTTTCACCTACCCCTCCTCGCTCCACGCTCAGGTAACCTGCAAACCCGTCCCCACCTCCTTTTTCTCTCTCTCTCCTCCTCATCAGCACCACCTCAACCACCGCCTGTCACCTTTTTCCCCGAGTCCACCGCACAAACAGCTGCTGCTGTCAGCCCTGAAATCACTCTCTGCTCCATCCTACAGAGCACACACCACCCATTCTCTGTCATTTGCAGATTTACAGATATACTGATTAGCTCCTGTCTCTACTTCTTCTGGTTAAATGGGTTGTTTTCAAGTCAAAGGGCTAGTTTGGATGTCAGAATTTGCCTATGTTTTTTTTTTTTTTTTTACAAACACATGTAAGCTTTTGTCCTCGTCTCTGCATACAGTCTCCAGGATCAGGTAGCAGCTCTTACAAAAAGTACTATCACATTATAGCTTATGAACTGCCCTTTGTGAAATCCCGATAGTCATGTTCATCTGCTGTGAATGTGCTCCATAAAAGCAGGATGTGGATCAGAATTTGTTTATTGACAGTGAAATTAGTGACTTTATAAATATTTAATTCACAGGGTGCAGTCCATTCCTGCTGACTTGTAATGCTGTTTTACCCTTCTCTTGAGAGGAACTGCTACCTGATCCCATTAACATCCAGGAATTGGAACTAAACTAATCTCGCTGCTCACCATACCCTTACCCTGTATGCAGAGACACAGGAATGGGTTTGACTGACTTTTGAGTAGGAAAAATAGTCATGTTTGCTGATAAAAGAGCTATTTCCTCAATTCAAATAGTTACATGATTAAACAGCTGAAGCTGGAACGACCAATTAATGCTGCTTGTATCTACTTGCTACGTTTTATACTCTTTTTTTAAAATTATTTGAAGTATATAGGGTTAGCTTAGCTTTTTAATCCTTAAAATTACAGACGAATAATCAACATAAAATACATTAAATATGCTGTAAAATAGTTGCTGAAAACGTGAAAAGACTTTGAACGATATATTACTGAAATGTGGAGTTCAAACAGTTTTTCACCAGTTTTCAGTCCAGGATTTTGTGGGCGGTCCTTAAAGGGTGGCTCGATGACACGCTGAGGCCACCCTGAGCAGAGAGATTTATTCATCTCACACATTCAGCAGACACGCTTAATCATTCAAATCTGGCTGGGTGGTTAATAACACTTTCTTCACACACACACATATTTATTCTTATTTTACTTTAAGAATTCAAGGAAATGTATAAAATGGGGATATCTGTCAGGGCTTAACATCACAACTGTTTGCATTTTTTTCCATCAACTAATAACATACTCATCTCATGCCACTTTATTTATCTCACTTAGCGGCATCATCCGTACAGCTGAAAGGCTGAGTGGTTTGAAAGGTTTGCATCATCATTTGACCATCACCTACTCCATTAATTAACTCCCCCTTTCTCAACCAACCGTGATCCAGTTTATTGAGGTTCTCTAATCTGCGCAGCTCCACTGTGAGTTCACATAAGAGTTTATTATTGATCTCTTGAAATTCTTCTCATGGAGCCCGTTTGGTGCTGCCTGACCCAGATAAGATTACAGTGTTAGATGTGCTGTTTTCTGGATTTTTTGTTTAGGTTTGAAGCTTGCAACAATTTCTCAGTGCTGTGCTCTATTTTAAGCTCAAATTTTCTCTTATCTCTGCTAGAGACCGTATAGAGTATATTTCCATATATAATGCAGATATGAAGGTTATTTAAGTATAAAGGCCCTGAGCTAAGACACTAAAGCTGAAGCTCAGATGATGTCAGAATTTGAAATGAGTGCAAGTTGAATCTGCCTAGCTGGCATTTTTCCATATGTGTCGGGTATGCGAGCGTACACTGAACACACAAAGACAATCTGGCCTTGTGATTTCAGTCATGAGTTGTGGGTTACGTTTATCATTTCACGTGCCTCTTCTCACCGAGAGTAAAAAGTGATCTGAGACATAAAAATATGCATAAATACGGCACACACACACACACACACACACACAAGATGAAATGATCTAATCAAATTTATGATAACATGAGCTCAGCTTTCTGGCTTCCTGGTTAAACAGCTGCTGTCATCTAGTCAGTATAGTCATGTTATTGGATTGCAAGCAAATATTATCAACGGGGAAAAGCAATAGATCTTAGAAAAACAGTGTGCCTCTCTGTTATGTGATGTGTTGATTTCATTTAAGGGGACTATTGTGCAAGTTATGTGGAAATATAAAAAACGCATGACAATTAGCGATGGTAAACTTTTGAAAGTAAAGTTCTGAAGTCTAAATGTCTGTATAGTGAATATGCAGCTACATTCGGCAGCTGCTAGCTTAGCATAAGGACTGGAAACAGGGGGAAACAGCTAGCCCTCCTAGTATCCTGGTTGCAGTGAGGTAACGAGCAGAGACTCCAGGTAGTCACGACACCCAGCTGAAATATAGTCTGGCACATATCCACCCCCAGAAGATTGTTGTTTTTGCACTTTGGTTTAGGTACAAATAACAAATGACACATATTGTGTTAACTGTTGATCTTTAGAGGTGCTGGTACATTGAGTTTGTTGGCTTTGGCGAGAACTTTCTCCCCATGTTTCCAGTCTCTATGGTGAACTAAGCTAACCAGCTGCTTGCTAATTTACTCCTCGAGGTAACAGGCTTTTACCAAACACACGCTATTCAATGAACTGAATCGTTTTGTATGAACATAAATTGTATATATTTTTCTGTATGCATTTGTGCGAGTATGTTGACGTATGTTGTGATCGTGTGTGTTTAGATTCGCTGGCTCCCACCTGCAGATGGAACTCCTCAGGGATGGAAGTCCAGGCAGTTCTGCTGAAGTATGTGTGAGTAACGACACACATACACACACACACACACACTGATCTACAATGAAGTGTATGTTGGGCTCGGACGTGAAAATACTTCGGTAAATGTTATGACACTTTGTTTAAACAAGCGCGGAGATATTCCTAAACATATGTCAGGAATATCACTGGGTGTTACGCCATCCATGCGGCAAGTGAGGAAAACGTCCATCCAGCCAGCTGCCAAACTAACCAACTAATTCGTCATGTTTCTGCTAGTTGACTTCGAATGAGAACACACAACTCGCAAAAAAAAAACACAAAACAAATTAACCTTGGGGAAGTAAATGTGGGCAGTGTAAAACCCCAGCGGGGTCAGCGAAGCCACAGCCACTCCTCGCACATCATCATAAGAGATGAAAGATGCGATTTAAAGGGGAACGCTGTTATTTTCCCCACTCGAGGTCACAGGATACGGAGGGTTGACTTTTCCCATTGATGTGACGCTTGAACTCAGGCATCAAAGACAGAGAGTCAAACAGAATAACCAACGAGTTCCGATGCTAACGTCTTAATAAACCTGACAGGGTAGATTCCAGCAAATATGACTAAAATGCTAATATAGCCGCTTTTGATAATATTATCATAGCCAATGGTGAAAGTCACTGTCATTTTTATGCACCTACTTTAACTTGCACCTTAATAAATATGCCACTTGGGTGCAGCACACATTGACATACAAACCCTTTAGCTATTTTGATCTTGTGCTTTAGCTGCTAGTAGTTAGCTCAGGCGCTAACTCGGTGCTATTTGGCGTTGTAGCGTACAGGCGGTTTATCGCGCGTTTTTGATGAAAATGGCTGCTTGTATGGAAACAACTTTAAATTAGCAGGCCCGGAAAACCAAAACAATGAGCCGAAAGAGGCTAAAATGCACTGTATATTTCACATTATACATTGTGATTTCAGTCACCCTTAAAATGTTAAGTAGTTTTTTTGGAGCGTCACCTTCCACAGATCTGCCTACTGGAAGGACGCCTGATATTTGTTGTACTTGTATGTGAGGGCTAAGTTTATCACTGTGCACGTGCTTTCACTTAATAACATAATAAACACTAAATATTGTCCTATAATAATGTTGATGTTGTACAGTAGATATTAAGGGATATTTGTCATTTTGTCGAACTCTGGCGGGATGAAATACAGCTTTTAATATAAAAGACGTTTTCGGCATTTCCGCATTATGACAAAGTACACAGCGGAGAATTATAAAGAAGACAGGACAGAAAGAGACAGAGGATGTGATGCTCCAGAAGGTCGTAAATGTGGAATATGCACCATGAGCTGCTGAGGTACCTGGGTACTGCCGGAAGGGCCTTTTTTTATGAATCTTTATTAAAAAATGATTAGCAAGGGGCTTTTTAAAAAAATAAATAACAGATGAATGAATTTTCGTGGAGCTGCAGACGGTACACAGTGGCTTCTAATAAGTGCTTTGATAAGTACATGAGTCAACTATAACCGTGCGCGAGCTGCACAGCACATGTGCTCGGCTCGCTCTGTGATTCAGACGAACTAAACGCTGTTGTGCTTGCAGAAAAACAAAACCACAAAGCACAACAAATCCCCTGCTAGTCTGTGTATCTGTGTTGGCCGACTGTGTCTGTGCATATATGTGTGTGTGTGTGTGTGTGTGTGTGTGTTTGCACTCGGCGCCAGTCACACTGTCACCAGTACCCTCCCTTCAATGTCTCGGGACAGGAAGAAACATGTTCTCCCGACCCCCTTGGGGAGTCCGTAGAGAGTGGGTGGGTGGGTAGTGATGGTAGCATGGAGGCTAACATTCATCAAGCTGTTGATTGGTGCTAGTCCCGTACTGTCTTTTTTTGTAACCTTGCATCATAGTCGACTCGTTTTTCCAGAGACTGAAACATACTGCATGAGTTAAAAAAGCTGTTGGAGTAATTTGATGTTTTGGGGATTTCGTCGCTGTCTGGGGGGTAAAGGAGGAAGGGAGTGGAGGAGGGAGGGGCTTGAAGGAAATAATTACTCCTCTATCAAAACAGGAGGAAGTCATTTGGCCGGTCAGGCTGCCCCAGTGGATATTAGCCCCTCGATGAAACAACAACAGGCCCCACATCCGGCTCACAGTGGAGGTTGAAGTGAAGCTGAGATATCCAGTCAGAATATTGTGATAATTATAGGGCACTGGAGCCGATACACACATATGCAACACACTCCAATTATGTAGTGTGCAGCGTACATGCCCAATTATAAGGCCACGCACAGGCAAGCACACACAAACAAAAAGGTCCAGTTCATCCAAATTTCCCCTAGTATGTTTTCATGCTTATAGTTTTTTTTTTTGTTTGAGTTGTGTGTCCAGTTGTGTGATTTCTGAGGAGAAGCACATTTTCAGAAGCTCCATGTCTTCCTCTTTCCAGAAACAGTGACCCTGTAACCCTTGAAAACAAGAGACCTCGCTGTGCGCAGCACTTATTCTGAAGAAACCGTCCCGATGAAAACTGCGCACTGTGACGTCTGCTGATTATCCAGAATAACGGGAACACTGTTTCTGGAAAGAGATGTTACTGTTGTTTTATCACCACAAACTAATTCCATTCATCTCCACTGGATTGTGGTGGAGAACGAGAGAGAGAAAGAGAGAGAGAGAGAGAGAGATCTCAAAACCTGAACAAATTCATTCAGAACTAGACATCGCCAGAAGTAAGCGAGGAAGTATTTTCTTCTATCAAAACAGCGGCATTGCACATCAGGACAGAAGATACATACGGCACATATCCGCACAAATTTTCGGCCATTTCAAATTTCAACATTTTCTTCCCTTTGCTAAAATTTCTTCTGGCTGCCTCTTGTTCTAAATAAATAATATCCAGCCATGGAAGTAACCGCTGGCTTTGGGATAACGTACATTATGAGGGCAGCAAGCAGTTGTTTTCTTTTGCTGCTGTCAGACTTGTAAGACACACTCTTCTTCACCGTCGTTTAGAAGTAGGCCAAGCAGGAAACTAGGAATATTCCCACTTCGAATATTTGGATACGTGCACCACTTTCCAAAACACAGACCACGTGCTAATATGACTCAGTATAACTATTAAAGCACCAAGTCTTTTGTAATTTAGGTGGACTGACCCTTAAAAGTTAAGATGACTCTGTAATTTATGGTTTCATTTCCACATTTTTGTGAAAAATAACACTGCACAAGTATTGCTTGATTGAGCTTAATCACACTGCAAAACATTTTCCCTAACTAAGTGTGTTTACACGGTAGAAATCTAATGATACCCATGACTCACTGTATCTGTATTGTGACTATAATTAAAAAAGAAACGCGGGTCACTTCCCACAGTGAACTGTCAGTTTGGAGTTAGCCTTGCCGCTTTGTTTGTCCCTGACATTGTGCAGCTTTGCAAACAAACAAATTTCAGATGTACAAGAGCTGGTGTTTTTTTTGGCCTCTCTTGTCCGTTCAATGGACACACTCTAGTATCCAAGAAGACTTGAGGTGGACTGCAAGGAGGAGGGGGGTATTACTTATTTGTGCAATGTAATCCACCAGGCACAGTGCTTATGAAAGACTTTTAGCTGCAAGACAACAAGAATAAACTTGAACTGAGGTTACGAGAGAGAGAGAGAGAGAGAGAGAGAGAGAGAGAGAGAGAGAAGATAAAGCTGATCCGTGTTGCACCACTGTTGTACAATCTGTCTGCTATCGATGGGTCATGTGCGTTCGAAAAAGAAGCAGTGTTTTGTGAAGTGTTACTCATGCTGAAGGCGTCTGGTGAGCAAACCTTGACAATGGGAATCCAAAGAAGCTTACGGCCTCACAGTCCTGAGGGGCTTGCGGCTGATCGGTGGTTGTCTCGGCATCTGACGGACACGGACCACTCACTGTTAGAGTATGTGTATCAGGAAGTGTGACCGTGGGAGACTTTAATGTGTGTGAACAGCTGATAGTGAGGTAGTGTTCAGGGGTCCTTAGTCATGAATGGATTGGTAATCACCTGGCAATCCTGTCTGCCAAGGGCATTTTAAAAACTTTATTTACAACGCTGCCACTTCGTGTACGTTAAAGCAGGGAGCTACCCACTGTTGACTTCTTCAAAACACACTGCATTCTATGTTTTTTTGGTTATTTTCATACCCCTGGAGGCTCAAGGCTGGTCATTCTTCTGAATGTTTGTGAAGCTGAATTATATTTGACGTTCATGCTCTGGCCACAGAGCTACATCCAAAGACAACCTAATAGTGGACATTAATGCCTAGTGAACTGGAGGGAAAGGTAATCCGGATTTTCCATCTGACAAGACATGGTGGGGGAGTGTTGTGTGTTGGTGTGTGTGTACCCCTATCATGCATGCTTGTGTGTGTATGTGTGCGTGTGTATGTGTGCGTGTAGTCTGGCCGCCTGCCCTGAGGAGTTTTTTGGCCAATAGCCCGACAAAAACCAATGGTTCCTGTGCAATGTTGGACTAACTCCCACCGGAGAGCTAGGGGGCCAGCTGGGGCCCCTTCTAATAAGGAAGTGGGACTTTATTCCTTCACCCCCTACTGACACATCACACACACACACACACACACACACACACACACACACACATACAGTATAGCTACACTGTGGCCTCGTCCCTGCACCGGGTCTCAGGAGCTGGATACATGTCAGCAGCTGTGTTCATCACCACCCAGCTCCAGCAGCTATTGCTGGTATGTGAGAAACACAGCCAGAGCCTAAAGGCTTTTCTCCGGATTAAAGGGGCTTCAGATGGGGCTCTTTTTCATGGCCAAGCTGCACAGGTAGAAATCTTAAAGGAGCATATGAGAATTTCTATCTCCTAATATATAAATGGAGTATACGTTACATTTTCAATGACTGTGTTTGAATATGGGCTACAAAGCTGTACATTTCTCATTGTATTGCTCCTACAGGCAGTTATTGCTTTACATTATTTTCCTTATGACATGAAAATCAGTTCTCTCACTCTCTAGAAACACACTTATGTTGTGTAATCCATCTCCATGAACAAGTCTGCATTGATTTTTGTAAACTGTCCGTTATCATTGCGTGGCGATGCAGTTTAAGTGCAGCTTGATTTGATTTGGGAAGCTACTGTACCTAACCATGACTGTACTGCATCACTAATGTAACAACTGATACTGATTTTCTGAGGGCAGTGTTTGAGATGTGTTTTATTTTGTGAAGGGCTGCAATGAGCTATTTTCGCTTTCAATTAGTCTTTCCACTCTCACTTTTTATTCTATTAAATGTCAGAATGATGAAAGCTACCTCAGAATACATCACAATCTTCCAAAACCCGGAAGAACAGTCCATAAAAAATATTCTGATTACTATCATGTAGATGTCTCAGAAAACCAGCAAATATGAGAAGCTAGATTTTTAAAAATAGGAACACACTTCATAAAGGATTTATAAATTGCCTTTTTCCGCAAGATTGTGGAAAGAAAAAACCTTTGATTGCTTGAACCATATAACTACTTGTGTATTTAGGATTTATTAAAGGAATACCAACATTTAAAACAGCATCATTACAAAGCGAAACACCTACCAAAGGGGTATAACAACGCTACGATGGCTTATAACTAATCTATAGGTTGTAGACACGGTTCAACATGGCGGACTCCGTGGAAGAGGACCTGCTCCCCCTGCAGATGTAAAACATAAATTCAATTCTTATTTTTACTACTAAAAACATAGTGATGCTTATTATATTCCATTTCTGCTAATAGATTTCCTTAAATGTTACACACTGGACCTTTAAATGGACAGAAAATGCATCAAACCTTCCGAAATAAGGCAGCATGGTTTGGAAACTGGTTAGGCTTTATATGAAATATTAGTGATTATTGAACAAGGTTAAACATGGACTGAGGCGGATGGTGGAGAGCTAAAGCAAAGCACTATCAAAGGTTGGGTCTCTTCTTACTCTTCATTTGCAGAGATCAATGATCACTGATAACACAGACAGGAACATTTCCTACATGATGCCTAGCTGAAGGAAAAAAAGAAAAAAGCAAACAATGCACACATTCATGAGAAATGGAGTCACCTCCCACATTCTCAAACAGTACTTGTTTACCTATCTCACATTGTGTGCCTGGGCCCAGTTATTGGATGTAGCACATTAAGCCCGCAAATCACTAAACCTTTCCCTAATCCGCACAGACATGTTCAATGATCAACCCAATCTTTAACCTTGGTGTCTCAGCCAGAACAAATAGGGTGGTCTGGAAGTATGCGTCGCATCAGCTTAGCCAAGCGGCTGTATAACGCATCGATTCCCTCATCCTTGATTGAACGCGCAACAGGGCATTAGCTAGGCCACCCGTGCCCCTTCAGAAAACGCACTGTTCTCAGAACGGGGGAACAGTTCCCAACCCGTCTCCCTCCTTTGCCTGCAACAGTCTGTCTCTCCCTTCCTTCCTCTTAAGGTCATGTTTGGTTTGCTAATTGTTTATTGTTCCAAAGAGATTCTGCCCCCCCTCCCTCCCCTCTCCTCCTGAACCCGAGTTACCACGGTCTCCATGAGATGTCTATTTTTGGCGATACATCTGGGGTAGGGTGAAGGGGGTCCGAGGGGTTGACCTTTCTCTTCAGTCTGCTGGGGGTAGCGGAGTGGAGTTGAGGTGGAGAGGGATCATGGGAGATATGGTTGTTAGGCGTAAGCATTTAAGCATTCTGTTGTCAGTTGACATCCTGTTTGTCGCAGCTGGACTTGAAGCTTGAGACATGTAGCAAAACGGGTAGTCAGCTTCAGCTAAAATTAATGTCCTAATCAGTTTACTAGTCAGAGGGTGAGCTGCGCTTCCTAAGAAAGCGCTTGTATAATTTGTTGAGTCTGAGAAAAATACTTTGATCACTGAGTCATCTTGAGTCGTGGGCTTGGAGAGAACACATGTAACAGAAAGCCTGCGTTACAAACTGATGTTGTAAAGTTTGAAAAGCGTGGGCGTTAGCCAGACACAGAGCATCTAATAGAAGACAGAGTTGCATTGTGGGAAGTGTAGGATCCAAAAATTATGACATGGCTGTTTGTACTCATCAGTAAAACTCTTCCCCCCCTTTGCATCCTCAGGTTCCTGATGTGTGATGGTGGCCGTGGCCGGCTGTGACGGGCGTTGCTGATTGCCTCTAGTGTCCAATTAGAAACCAGGAGGACCGACCCCGGCTCCAGCACTCGGAGCAGCGTTACCGTCGGTGAGTTTATGGCGCGGGCTTCGCGACCATTGATCCCAACAGGCGAGGACGAGAGGTGTAAATCTCACCTCGCCGACCAGAGCGGCGCTCCTCTCCCTTCTGGCACAGCGTCTAAAGTGTAGATCTGTGGAAAAAAAGCTGTGACAGTTTGTTTTGTTTTGGTTTTTCTTTTTTTTTTTTTTTTTTTGGAGTTGGAGGCTGCCAAAGACATCTGCTGAAACGAACATAGCCACATCAAACCACAGTGACCTGTGTACATTTCAACTTTTGCTCAACAGAAAATGTTTTGAAAACAATTTGTGGTATCAGAGTATGTGTGGTCTTGGCATCGCGAGGACGAGAAACAAGAAACATATTTTGTGTGTGCGTCAGTGTGCGTATCAACCTTTATGTGCGCGTGTGTGTGTGTGATTTGTGTCGTACAACAGTTCCACACGCTCCCCTGTGTTTTCATTAGTGTACAAGGTTCGTGTGCGGTGACCATAGCAACCTCACCCCTTTTTTATTTTTTGCATCCCTCTTTCTCTCTCCCTCTCTCGCTCTCTTAGGCAGCAGCAGCCTCATGGGCCTCAGGACATACTAGACCCCAGCCTCCATCACACATCGAGCACCCTCACCCTCCCCGAAGTCCCCTCCAACTCTTTTTTTTTTTATACTGTTACACACTCGAGATTAACCGGCAGCGCTTTGGCTACACCTCCTCTGACACCTCCATGAAAGGTACCCGGGCGTGCGCGACAAAGACGCATACACACGCACCCTTTGTTTACCAGTTGACTGCGTCGCCACCGTCTAACGTTAAGCCGGTCTCTTGCTGTGCATTCTGTGTATGCAAGTGTAAAGACAGCCCGCCAAAAAGGAGCGCAAACACAATTTTATGCAGGATCTTCGCAAGGCCAGACGTATGGAAGCGTGGCTAAAGCGCTGCCGGCTATTGTTATTATATGACTATAATTATTACTATTCTGTATATCATTCATATTAATGTTATTATGATTATTAAATACATGTTGAAGCATGACTTTGCAAAAAAAAAAAGGAAAAAAACAATGCTGTACATTTTTAGATATTTTAAAGAAATACAAAAAAGTATTTTTGTAATCAAGACGATGTTTGAAATGGTTCTCTTTGATTGGTTCATGTTGTGCTAAAGTGTGTGAGGAACTTTCATACATTTATTTTTTTTATTTTATTTGCCCTTCCTGTTTTGTGCCATTTGTAAAAAAAATGGCCAAGTCGTCCTGCTATACCAAAGCAGTCCTTGTCGGTTTGCTCGTGTCTTTTCTACATACTGTGTGGATTTAGGTTTGCTCATGTGCGTCTTTGTGCGGCGTCTTCACCCAACGAAGTGAGCGACGATGTGCTTCGCTTCGGCTAAGCAGTCAGCGTGAACGAGACAAAAACACACGTGATCCAGCTCATAATTTTGCAGTTTGAGGTACTTTGACGTGTTGAAAGAGGCATTGACAGGAAAAAGCCATCACCGGTTGAAGGTAGAGTGACCCGGGAGACTGCATAACATGGCAAACCGAGACCAGCTATAATAAGGAATTCACTCCGTTGTGTAGCAGGACAGCGGCACAGTATAGAGAAACAAAAGACCAAAGGCATTTTTCTTTTTTACACTGGAGAGATATCTAGGCTAGTGGAATTATTCCATTTTTGACTGCTTTGTAGTCCTCAATCTGATTTCTTATGAAGTATGACATTATTTGTGCTGCATGTCTCTTTTGGTGTCAGTCCAAAGAGCCTCAGCATCTGAAAGGACATTCACTTTCAGCGATTTGTCTCTTTTTGTCTATTTTTAGGGAGCCAACGTGATTCAACCTGCTTTTGTAAAGTTTGAATTTACATATTATTAATCATTGGAGTGGAAAAGAAAAGAAAAGAAAAAAGAAAAAAAAAAATACAACAACAATCTTTTGTAATCTTGTGTATTCTGGGCCCGCAATAACGCCTTTTTGCTGTCTGACATATCATCGAGTGATCATGTCTCCCGTGACATTTTGATGCCAAAATTCTCCTTCATGTCGCGTTCTCACGAAAACAAACCATGATTCTTGTCCTTTTCTGATGAGGCTAAGTCACATTTCACAGTGATGTGACAATCAAACAAAAAAAAAAACCTGAAATACTGTAAAAAAAAAACAAATCTGTCATGTTTAGCCCAGGTGTGTACAATCATATTGGAGTGGTTGAATCATATAGTCAGTGTTTGTAATGAGTAATAATAATAATATGCACATAATATCAACTGATTTTCTGAAGCAGTTTTTGCTTTTACAGACATTTTTTAAGCCAAGTGTGGCACCAAATTTATTAGAACAAGTATTTATAAGGTGTGTGTGTGTGTGTGTGTGTGCGCGCGTGTGCGTGTGTGTGTTTTATGGGTATTATGTTTTTAAAGTTAGAAGATGCCCATCATTTAATTCATTGTAAGTATTATTGTAAGTTTAATTGTATATTCATTTGGTAATTTTCTAGAGCTTCTTTTTGTGTTTGTACCTGATATATGAATACTGTTTTACCTACATAATTCACTGTGAAATTCAGAGGAGAAAAAAAACAAAAAAAAACAAAAACATGCTCTTTGAATGAATGGATCTTTTTTGTGTTTTTTTTTTTTTTTTTTTTTGCCAGCATAACGGTACAGAAGTTTCCTGGAAATGAATATGATGATCCCTCCTTTTGTCAATGAGAAAAAGATTCCTGTCTCGTTTCAGTAGACCATGTGCGTACTTGTGTGTTCTGTGCATGTTCATGGCATGTGTGTGTGTGTCTTTTTTTTTTTTTTTTTTTTTTTGCCTTTTTCCCAATGCATACAGTACTGTTGATATTTATGTACTTTATGTATGTAGCCGCTGTAAGGAGAAACTGTATTTCAGTGAACTGCAGAGGTTTGTTAAATGAAGACTTTTCGGGCCATCTGCCATTAAAGATTGACGTCATCCCTGCTCTCGTGGCTCTCGTTGTTTTGTTTTGTTTTTTTCTTCTTCTTCTTCCTTGAGTGTTATTGTAGTAATGATTCTTGAAGCATGCTTTGAGTTCATGTATTTCCTCCTCAAACCGAGCTAATTTGAGGTACGCAGGCCCAAAGATGTTTAAAAAAAAAAAAAAAGCCTCAAAGTGTGGAGTACAACAGCTTAAGCTAAACATATTGAACACTAGCCTCACCCCCCCCACTCCAAATGAATCAGGTTAATGTTCTCGACTGGCTGTCTGCCTGAGACAAGGATCACTGTCATATAACACACGACACATGAAAGCCGATCACTGCTTTGCCTCCAGACAGAACAACTAATCAGTATTTTTATATTGATTGAAATAATAGCAGCTTAGCAGCTAACAGTCGGCTTTCGGCCTAAAAGAACAATAGCACTCAGTCAGTATATATCTACAGTCATACATATATAGTCTATAGTAGTGATGAGATCTTGTCCACTTTGTTGAATATCATTAAAGGCATCACTGAGCTTTGCTTCCCACAATATTTTCTTTCTTTCTCCACAACCATTTGGTGGTGCCTGGAAATTTTCTTGGGTGTCCCGATCCCCAGATTAAGAACCACTGTTCCAAGCCATCTGCAGTTAACATTCGTCAGCGGTGCCAAAAATCATGGAGATATTTTGTCGGCCTAGTGGAAAAGGATTGTGCTCGGCGTGTTTCGCCACCGGTGTTTTTACTGAAACTAATTAGCCACTTGATACTCCCAAAGATGACCCCATGCGCACTCCCACGCACAAATGTTGAACACAAATACACACCAGTACTAGTACAGGACGTTCACGGACACTCCCATCTCATTATCATATAAGCATGAGAAAAAAGGACATTTCTGCTTTTTTTTAACCTACTAATTGGTACCTTTTGTCAGTTTTGGGGCTCCATATTTCAAAAGATTGACTACACTCTGTTGCAGTTGCCTTTTACCCACAAAGAAATCCACGTGCATGAAGCTCTCTCCCTCTCTCACACTTGTCACTGGATAACACCTCCCCCACAATCCCAGGAGGCCATCAAAACATGATGTGGGATCCTATAAAGTGGTTTGTGTGCCATGGGAGCTGAAGACCTCTTCCTGCCCTCTATAAGAATAGCCCACCGAACTCAGGGGCTGGTTACTCCTGAGACAGAGGCCAAAGCCAATTTAGTTTCTCTCTTTGCTGTCTCCACTCTCTTCTGTCTGCTCACTCACACCAGGTGGCAAGCACCAGCTTCTCACATGACACACACTTGTCCGTGCCTGGAGGGGGTTACACACGGGGTGTTAGAGCAGACTAAAGTAGGGGATAAAAGTACTTGTGTGTGCCTGCATGGGGGCACGGAGACATAATCATCTGGGTGCTTGCATGCATACGCCCAACTGGAAACACTTTGTAATGGTGTTACTCCCTTTGACAAGTCCATTAAAGAGGTGTTTCAGTCGCCTTTCACTCATCCTCGTCCAGCTGCCACACGCCAGGCAAAGGTCCTTGATTTCCTCTGCACCGAACGGTCAAAAATATAGAAATGAAAGATCTTAAACTTCTCTGCTTTTGATTTATCCGTCACACGAACATCAGATCATCAGTTTTTTATTTTCACTTCCCTGTCAACTGTGTTGCTTGGCTCACAGCTGCATAACATTGACCACTGCGTACTGTAATAATAGGCAACCGTGGTATGCTATCATACAGCAATGTTAGAGACCGTCTGTGGATTCAGTCTGTCGATTTAACGCTCCAGTTTTCAAAGCCTTTGACTTTTGGCCCATTAAAATGAAGTAATGCCTACTTGTAAGCCATTAGGAGTGGTTTATGTAATAGTTTTAGGAACTGTGAGCAGTTAAACCAATGATTTCCCTTTTTTGTTGCTTTATTTGATCATTTTTTGAGACTTGATGGGTTAAAGTAACCTAGAGAATAGTCTGCAAGCTAATATAGTGTCTTTTCTCAAGGGTACTTTAAGCTAATGCGAACATGCTGATGTGTAGCTGATATTTTTAGTATGCTTAACGTCTTGGTTTAGTGGGTTAGCATGCTAATATTTTGGTGCACATGTGGCTGGTGGGAATGTCATTCATTTTGCAAATATCTGATTGATTGATTGATTGATTGATTATGATCCATTGTGTGGAGAACCTACATGTTTGCACCAAATTTCCAATATTGTTGGAGATATTTCACTTTGAACAACAAATGCCACCTTTTTGTATTGGGGACACGAGAGACAGGTGATCACCAAAGACGGGAACTAGTAAAGTCAGCTTGTACCAATCCATGCTGTAAATGTGTTGTAAACTAAAGTAACCTTTGGCCTGCTAGTGGTGCTAGTTGACAAGTCATGGGATCATTGGGATGTATCCTCTGGTGACCACAAATATCTGCACAAATTTCATGCCAATCCATCCAATAATTAGATTAATTGCTAAAACTAAGAACAACACAAATATGTTGGTATCTCCTGATACCAACCAGATGATTTTTATATGGTCTCCTTACATTTCCTGTCAGTTTCTAATAAAGGCTGGACTATAAAAAGACCATAAAATCCTATACTATCATCCTGTGACCCCTGGGTCCTCACTCCAGGTTGGCTGTATTTATATGGGAAGTTTTTAAAGAGCATTACCTTGTTAAGAAGCATTTTACTTCCATGCTCTGTTTGTTTTGCCCTTGGCTCATACATTTATACATCTAGATGATCTAATATTATTCAGTCATTGTTGTAGCTTACATCTTTAATGTTGCCAAAGTGGAAGTGACCTTGGATGAATGAATCTGGTCTGTGTATTTGTGAAGCAACATACTTTTGCTAATAGTGAAACCGCTAACTTCAGAGGGCTACTAAAACTGTGCAGTGCCGTGCATCTCAGGGCATTTGAGCAGGCTCAGATACAGTCTTTACCACTGACTAACTGGTGACTCATCATTCAACAGCCTGCGTATGTCTCTGCAAAGGTCTGCACAGTCATTGTCTAAACAGTGATTGGCCAAAAGGGGGTTGTGTCTTCTTGGAAAGATTGCCCAACCAGAAAAAGCCCTGACACTCCCCGCCGCGCCGTTGGTGTCTTTTGTGATCGTTACTCCTCGAGATAAGCTGACGACTTCAGAGTGAGTCAGTGAATTTGATTTCACAGCTGGGGGGGAAGATGAGGGCGAGGAGCATTTCTTTTTTCTTTTCTTTTTTTCCTGCACTGTCCTCACTCTCAGTCTTTTCTCTGTCCACCTCGCACTATTTTTCCTCCTCCTCCTCCTCCTCTCATCCACAGCTTCCATCTCCCTTGGGTGGGCCCCTGCTCCCTCAGTCTCACAGCAATCAAAACACTGAAGGCTAACTCTCCCACTACTTTCCTGTTTCTCACTGATTCCATGTAGCTACAGTCAACTCTTCTGATTCCAGAAACATTATTTTAATAATTTGAGTTGAGATCCAATAATTATGGAGGTGTGTGTGTGTGTGTCTGTCTGTACAAAGAGGGTGTGTGTCATATGATAACTTGACTGAGGATGACATCATAGAAAGCAAAGCCTTTTCTCTGAGAAAATAGGGAGCTCCACAGCGCTACCTAATGGTTATGAAAATACATTACAGAATTCATAAACAGTACCAAACAGTACCAAAATAAAACCAGTATCAGAAGTTAAAGTAAAAGTACTCTATTGTACTATATTATTATATTATTGGATCGTTATCATTGATGATCTGATCTATAATAAGGTGTCATATTCTATAAACAGCTGCATAAAATGTAAATACTCAACTACACGTAGTTCAAAATTGTACTTAGTACTTGAGAAAATGTTTGTTGTTAAGTAAACAGGAACTATAATTGTGAAATGAATAATAACCTTTTAGTAATTAGTAAAAAAGTTCAATATTTCCCTCTGAAATGTAGTGGAATATGTTAAAAGTACCTCAAATCTGTAGTACTAGAAAGTAATACTTGAATCGGTGCTTTCTTTTCACTAATTTGTGTAAAGTCATTTTCTACAAGAAGTTTTTGTGAAACCTAATTTAGAAAAAAAGTCATCTTAAATGTGATGTTTGGCAGTGTCACTTTATTATGCTCAGAATTAGCGTCCTGATTTTGGTTATAATTATTATACTCTGGGTGTAGACAATATGAGGGTGTTTCTGCACACTAATGAGGAGGCAAAAGATGTCGGCTGAAAACACATCTGCACTAACTGTGGGATTATTATCGTAGCTTTGCTCATTTAAATGGAAAATGGAAAGCAAGAAAGTAACTTTGGAGATGGAAAGAGAGAAACAACACCCACCAACTAAAATCTGCAGGCTCACAGGCCTCGAGCCTCGCAGCATCTGAGGGGTCTCAGAGGACTTCCCTCCCCGTGGTGGGTTCAGGGGCAAACCAGTGTTCAAAGCATCCCTGCCTCTGTGAGATTAGCCTTGTGAGCAGTGGGTTTATACCTCCATGAAAGAAGGTGCCACTCAGGGCTCAGGCGGGGGGTGGAGTGGGGGACAGGCTGCGATCGATAGATGTTAGACATCAACTGAGGGTGTCCAGGTTTAGATGGATGTAATACCTCTACTTTTTATTATTATTATTATTATTATTATTATCAGTTGTGCTTGGATGAGATTTTCTGTCTGATTTTAAATTTTGTAATGGCTTTTCTGGTTAATCCGACTGTATCCACTGTATGGCTAGGCAGACGTTCAATATTGGCATTCATCTGCTGAGGTTATACTGGAATCACATTGTGATGCACTGAAAGCGGTTCTCTATTTTGTAATATATATACTGATAATGGAAAATATTGTTACACATCTTGTGATATAGATCTCAAACCCATTTCATGGAAGCATATTTCTGCCAGGAAAAACAAAGAACATGTGAAATCTTACTCGGGATTAAAATAATAATAATAATATATTAAAGGTTTGACTTTTTATCTCATAATTTAATTTGAATAAGTCAAAAATATTGATCTTCCATGAGTTATTTGATTTGAAAACAGACTTTTCATCTATTTTCTTTCTCCTCCTGGCAGAGATTGGCTTCCATACTATTGATCCACCCTAATACGCAGCATGAAAAATGATCTCTGGTGACCTCTTCCCGCATCTTGATGTTGCTCTGCTCTAGCTCTGGCACTGGCCCTCTTCATAACACAGAAGTACTGTGTATAAGTACTTCTTTATATAAGTACTAAATATAGCCTACAGCCCATCATGAACAGTAGCTAATTCAATTGTCAAACTGATGAACAAGCACTCAGTGAGGACCCATTAGGACGTTTAGATAGTCCAAGATTTAACCATCAAGCAACCACTTGAAGGCTCTTTAGTTGGCACGGGCTGCCATCTTGTGGTCAGAGAGGCTCAATGCAACCACACGTCCTTCCTTTTAATTTTTACACTCACTGCATGTCATTAGCCGACATTTCAACAACCCCATCATGTGAGAAAATCTCATTTCCCCTGCATGTTTTTCCGTCTCGCTGTTCAGATCTCATGCTGAGCATAGCAGCTAGAGGCCGGCCACATGACAGCACAAGGCCCTGCTGTCATCATGTGATCACACTGCAGTCATGCCATGCAGCCTCAAGTCTAAAATGCTGTAGTAATGTGACATTTACTCAGTATCCTTTCCTCAATCCAGACAGCGATTATAAGTTTACCAAACACATGAAATGTAATCGAGACGACGTGATCTTTGAGCTCGATCACGATGACTTGATAGCGTTTGACTTACAGACCTGGAGGCGACATGACTTGCAAGTTTGTGAGACTTTCATAGCTCATTTATCAAACGTCACTCACATTTAATATGATGCACAAATTATCCCTGTGCTTCAATGTGTTAAGAACGACACCAGTGTTAGACACACACACACACACACACACAAAAGCTTTATTGTTACAGACTACATATAAGAACCATTAGTGCAAATCAACTCATGTCTAAAGACGGCATCTAATATATTCATGTAGCCATGTGGTGTCATTATTGTGCTGCTTTTCATCACAATGATGAGGTCTAGTAAACGCTGCTGTTTTCAGGCAGTGAACAGTAACTTGAAGTCAAGTTTAGGTGAGCTGTGGTCCATCCCTGTAGGGTAAGATTTGAGATTTTTGCCTCCACCCCAAAACAATAGAGGTGGATTGCGTTGCATCGAGAATGCCATTTGAGAAATTCAACAGTGGCACATATTTCTGGAAACAATGCGCCCGTTGCCTTGGGTAATCCCTGAACAAGTGGACAGTTTTCACTGGAAACCACGTTGTACTAATGAAGCAGGCCCTCTGAAAACCGTCGACAGCTTGTTCTGTGGATTATCGTGGGGAACTGGGACATTGTTTCTGGAGAGATGAGCTGCTGTTGAACTTTTTAAATGGCTTTTTTCAATGCAGGGAGAAGCACAAATCAAATTCAGTCATCCTCTTTTTGTATCAGGGTGGCAAATATCTCAAAGTCAGAGCAAAAATCAAAGAAAAACCTCAACTATCTATTGGCGACTTCTTGGATACTGGTTGTTAAAATTCTTTCTAAGGCACATTAGATTGACATGGTGACATATGTTCTCCCTCAGTTTGCTGAGCTTCCTTTCATACTGTACTTTTTTGTTGATTTTATTCACCTACCTGCCTATACAGCAAAATTCAAGTATAGCATCCTTGTCTTAACTTGTGTTCATGTCACTGTTTCTGGGTACACATTTAGTTTTCTGGACATTTTCAGATATGTAATTATAGTGCAATGCTCTGAGCAACTATTCCACTTATAAAACTCTGGGAAACATCAACATTTTTGAGGTATATAAAGTAGAATCCCATAAGAATACACTTTACTTAGCCTTGCCTTATTGTTAGAAAAAAAAAGAAACGCACACACACACAAATCTATCATGTCATCTATGTAAAAATAAAACATGAACTTCAGACTCCAGGTTACTGCTTCTTGAAAATCCTCTTAGCATCCACTCCCTCGTAGTTGTAACTCTACGGGGTTAAAGAGAGAGGCGTGTTACGTTCTGGAAACATTTATTGAAACCAAACAAATGAACACGTTGCATATTATTGATGAAATGCGCCTGGGCCTACTGACCTGTACGAGCTCTCCTCCCACCAGAGCTCTAGTGGTGGTCAGGACCTGGTTGTTATCTTTCCTGGTGAATTTGCCTTTCAGCATGTCACCCTCCATCTCCCACATACCCTGGTTCAAACATATACAGTTAGTGACTGTGTTTGAGTTTTTCTCTATGTTCAGTTAACTCTTATTCCAGCAGCTAGAGTAATTATTCACTGGAATTTTTCCATCGCTCCCAGCATTGGCTTTCGTTGGCTTGGTTTACACTTTCCCCCATTAGCAACGAATCCATCAGTCTTAAAAAAGAAACCATATTTTCCTAGAGCAAACCATTTCTTGTTGCACCTGGACCAGCTGCTGTCGGGTTTATTAATGTACAAAACACTTTAGAGGGCACTCACTGAGAGTTCAGTGCCATCAGCCATGGTGTAGTCGAACTGGACGCCCAGGGTGAAGTCAATGTCCTTAGTCCGGAAGGTGCTGGACTCTTTGATGTGAAACTTGTCGCCCGTCTGCTCGATGGTGACCTTTAGGTTGTCATGCTCTGCCAGCTTGCGCTTCATGACATTAATGCCTTAATTGTTGGACAGGAAAAAAAAAAAAAAACAGAAAGATGGATTGAATTGTTGCTGTGATGCAGCCTGCTTTTCAAGCGTTGGACTGTGTTCAAGTCTACGAAAAGATCTTAATTTAGCTGCTGCTATTATTAAAGGTGCCTCCATAAACACCTCAAACTATCAACGCCTCACTGCGCCGGGTAACACAATGTCAAACTGTATGAAAACACGTGACACACTTGCACACATCGCCCTCATAAACTAGATTATAAGGCCAGACATAGCAGGAAAAATTGGCTGAAGCACAGTGTGACTTTAGTAACCCACTCAGTATGATCTACACACAGCAGCTCCTAACACACTCACCCATTTTCTCCATGAATTTGTCATAGTTGTCGTTGCGGTCGACCTTCCAGGTTCCGTTGAACGCCATGACTGCGGGCTTGCCGGGGTTGAAGGCAGCTGGTGATGAAGCACTAGCAGACCGTGGGATTGTGAATGCCCATTGGCCTCCATTTATATACACACCCCTCCCTTCTCCCTATCAACCCCCCCACCACTACCACCAACACACACACACACACACACACACTCACACGCACACACCAACCCACCCTCCCCGAGCTGGCATGGGAGATGCTCTGCTTTATCTCACTGATTATCTGTCTGCTGATGTGGCCATTTAAAGACTGTGTCAAATGTAGGGCGATTGCTGCACGACCTCGAGGATACACTCATAAATAACCGGAGGGCAACTTCTCTCTGTGAATCTGGCACAGTTAAACAGTGTCGCATTGTTCTGCATGAGAGAGAGAGAGAGAGAGAAAAAAAAAAAGAGTGGGTTGTTTGTGTGGCTACCCATGGCAGTCACTCAACTGAGCCCCTCTCTGTTCCTCAGTCTCTTCTCTGTCGCCCTGTTTGTGCCTGGCATGAAAACCAAGTTGTAAAGGACTATTTGACGGTGACAACTTGAGCTGGAATGCTTACAAAGAAAAAAAAGTACTAAGACTGGAAACTTTCCAGAGTTTACCGACCATAGCAACGTGTTGCAAAGTTGTAGCACCCTAAATCATGTAGCACTTACTGTATATAAAATATTTGACAGATTTTGATTGGGTATACAGTTTTTGCTGATGTACTATTTCTATTTCAGACCAGCCAGTGGTTTTCATACATGTCTGTACGAGTAAGAAAATCAACTTGTACTGTAGTGTCTTGAAACTTGCGCATGAGTCTGGCGTGTGAGCCTCAAACCTACATTATTTTTTGTCAGCTTTACTTCTTTGGTGCACGGTGAAGCAGTTTAAGCACAAATCAATTTTGATTTTGACAAAACCACGCCGACCTAACGTTTTCGTGAAGCTTTTAACCGTATCGCACGGTCCTCATCGATCCATTTGCACAAACGTGAGAGCGGCGTCAATCTTCTCGTCTCACTCTCAACAACTGAACGAGGAGCATCTCCCAAAAATTCCTTTACGCATGGAAGCACATTCCTGACCTGATGCTATTGAAGATCATGTGAAACAGTTGAAAGTCTGGGAAAAGTAAGTGGACAGTGAGTTGGGAAAGTTTTGCCAAATTACTGTTTTCAAGCTCAAGGCTCAACTTTTCCAACTTTTTCAACTTTTCTAACTTTTTCAACTTTTTCAACTTTTCCAACTTTTCCAACTTTCACGCACTCATATTTTTATTTCATAGAGAAATTAGAAACAGATGGATCCCTTGAATTGTAGTATTGTTTGCAAAATTTACTGCAGATAAAGTTGATTTGTAATAAAAGGGTATAAAGCATGTAAAAAAAATGTATTTGTCATTCAGCTTGTGTCCTTAAACAACATGGCCATTGTAGCTGCATTCTCGAGGGGAAAACTAGTATTATGGACGCTGAGAGAATACTCAACACATTGTTCACCCTCAGCCACTTCCACTCACATTTGATATAACAGCGTTAGCAGAGGAGCGTGTTGGGAATGTGACATGTAAATCTAATAGGTTATAGGAACATAAAGAAACACATACATCACGTTTCAGCTCCACAGATGTCAGAGTTTACGCCGCTGCTGCCTTTTCCAAATCCCTCGCGTGCTGCATGGTTAAAAACACATGTGGAATTGAAACTAGGATTCACAGATATGAGATGAGTGTAGTTTGAAAAATGGTTGGAGGATAAGTCTATGGGGGGGGGGAGCCCAATTCCTGTGCTCAATTTATCTGATTAACGAGCTCTCGGTGTTCAGGAACATAGACAAAGAAACATTAACTGTGATGTTTCCAGTGACACCGCAGTATAGATGGTAAACACGGGCTTTCGTTGGAATTTGACGACAAGTATGGGAATGCCAACTGATAGAATCTGCACTGTTTTACATGGAAAGAGCTGGTGACTTCTTCCGAATGTACCAACACCAGCTCCCCACGACCCTGGTCAGGACAAGCGGTTATGGAAGATGGATGGTAGAAATAAGCTGAATCATTAAAGCCACAGCATGCACACTACTTAGTACAGAATAATAGATATTTTTCCTTGCCGCTGTCACCAAGAGCTTTCTCATGGTGGGAATTGATAAGTCTCTGTAAATAATACAATAATAAAAGAGTACGGTCTAGACTTCTGTAAATAAATAATAAAAAAATAAAAAATAAATATTCTTCATCTTAAAATTAACATCTGATTTTTGTATTCTTAGAGGCCCTTATCAGAATCTAGCCTACAGTTACATCACACAAATGGGATGTTTTGTAATTTGTCTCACTGAGTGCAAGTGTCGTTAAAAGGTAATGATATTATGTCTAATTATATCTGTGTCTCCCGTACCATAATCCCTTTTACTGCTGTCAATAAAGACAGCTGTGCACTTTGACTCTCCGTGAGCTCACCACCTGATACAGTTTGGACTACAGACTATATCGTAATCAAATTAAGAGTAATTACGGGTTTATATATCAGCTTTTTATCAACAGAAATAAACACACCCATGCACGCCGCATCCTCAGCCCCTTTCACCGTGTTGCCGGTGACGATGCTGCAGCCTGCAGAGGTTACTCTCTCTCTGTGTCTCTGGGGTTGTGATGTTACACTTTGATGTCACTGTATATAATCTCACTAATGACTCTGTTTTTAAACATATAATTAGTCCATTGATTCTTTTTTTTTCCATATTACGTTGTCCCAGTGGTCTCAATTACACTTATTAACGTTAACACATCTGGCACTCTTATATATATATATATATATATATATATATATAGAACAGGAGTCTAATCACTGCTTTAATTGATAATTATCACTGTGTTCTTTGCAGAGTGTTCTTTATTTATCATCACCTTGATGAATATGGCAAACTGCATCACACACAGGTGTGAAAACAGACTGTGATCCTCCATAGAATCTGTTGAAACAATGTCCATATTTCATAACAAGAAGAGCTCAGCTGACGGCAGTGATGGAAGAAGTGCACAAGTCAGTTACTGCTGCCGCGGCACAGAAATACTCTGCTACAATAAAAGTACTGCATTCAAAACCTAAAACTAAAGTAAAAGTACAAAATTATGAGCACAAAAATATACCTAAAGTAACAAAAGTATCATACAGAATGGCCAATTTCAGATTTGTGAATATCATATTATTGGATTAAGACGTGGGTCCTCTACCACTGTAGTTTGCCCCTTGCTCAAGAAATGATAGGGTGAGGTGAATACACCACTAAATTCCACTAAAACCTACACACTGGTCCTTTAAAGCTTGTGAAAGTACAGTATTTCTCTACGAAACTGAATATTATAACAAAATAAGCCACAATTAAAGTTAAAGTTTGGGAAAAAAGCTCTTAGATTATCAAGAATGAAACACTTAAGAGCTCTGTGTAATGCACAACACTACATATTTACAACTGTCATCACATTTTCAGTCAAATGTCACTAAACTTTGACCGGTGCACTGAAGTTCATGACACTGCCTTTTTTTTTTCCATTTGAGCCCCACCCAGAGTGACAAATGAAATCACATAAATCTCTCATGAGCAATGACCAAAATAGTTTTTGCAGAATATGTTTTTGTTCATAAAAAGAAACTGAAAGTCACGTTTGATAGTTTCAACTTCTCAGGATTTTTTGCAAACTACAACTGTAATCTTTATCGGATTTGGACTGTCACTCAGACAATAAAAGTGACTTACAGAAATCCCCTAGGGCTCTGGGAAATGGCGCATTTCTCTCTATTTTCTAGGACAAACATTTAAACAGCTAATCTGGATAATAATTAGCAGATTAATCAAGAATGACAGTGAAATTTCCGGCACATATATTTGTTACTGCAGTTTAAATTCAGCCTATTACCCATACTGTATATTCCCATGATGTTCAGCCTTTCCATGAATGCATCGTTGCCACACAGTTATAAATTATTATTATATAAAAGTCAGATAAGGAAAAAATAGAACCAACAAGAGTTGATATGAGACCTTTTCAGTGATGTAGTACTCCATCTAGTGGACCACGGATGGAGCTGCAGTGTGCATTTCACTTCCTACTGTTCATACTGTCAAAAACTAAGAGTTGAGATTTGGGTTATTGAGTTTTCAGGACAAACTATAGACTTTTAGACTTTCAGATTTAAGGTCTGCTGATTTAAAAACAATGATTTAATCTTAGAGCTCTATCAGGCTTGGATGGAGTTTGATGGTGATTTCCACTGTCATCAAGCCAGACAAAACTTGCAAAGCAATACCTGCAGCAACTGATTGCAGTCTCTGAAAAGCACCCAGATGCTGTAAGACATACTGTAAGAAAAAGACACAATCCTGCCCTAAATATATCCCTGGTGCCTCTGGAGAGTAAGCGAAAGTCAATATTATTGAGGCTCAGCAATGAGGCAATATTTGAATTTCAAATGAGCCTCAGACAGTAGAGAAAGCTAGCATTCAGTCACCCTGACAAGAGTGGACACGAATAGCGAAGAGGCGAGTTGCATGACACAGCGTTGACAAATAGCTGCTACATTATGCTGAATGCGAAACACTGTTTCAGAGAGAGGAAATGAGATAATTGATTCAAATTAGGAAAGAGTGACCTAAAGCACTTTGCGAGCGCCAGCGTGAGGCAGAATGTGAGTGGTGTTAATACATCTTCTCCAATGAAGTAGGAAACTTAAAATCCTGCATGTATGAATGCGATGATTTATGCAGTCAAATGAAGGAATTTGTGCGGGTCCATTTGGTAGAGAGCTTTGGCTTTTGGAGGAGCACCACAATGAAGCAGGAGTGAAATGATTTAAATTCAGCACTTTATTGAAACTCCTTACGTTTTCTGCAGAGTTTGATGATTAGAATGTTTTTACGGCCTTTAAAAAAAGAAAAAACTCTTTCCATTCCCATGTTTTAAAAAGAAAAATCCACAAAATTGTGAAATAATTTAA
This sequence comes from Protonibea diacanthus, assembly GCA_028641955.1. NCBI lineage: Eukaryota > Metazoa > Chordata > Actinopteri > Sciaenidae > Protonibea > Protonibea diacanthus. The sequence continues at coordinate 8,421,005 of CM053998.1, forward strand.
AACAAATCCTCGTCTTAATTGTTGGCTCTCTTCTTGGTAATAGCTTTTCCCCTATCGCCCTCATTCAGCGCTTCACCCCTTCCATATTTATTTTCCTGCGTCGACGGTGTGTTCCAACTCTGAGAGAAGGATTACACGCCTGACTTAGTCTACATCCTAGAGCCTCTGCTGGGACTGGTGCTGCCACCCACCACAAGACCTCAGTTGCTCCAGGGCTACCAGCATGGCTCAGGTGTAGGTTTATTAATGATCCGGGACCAGGCGCCATGTACTGCCACACCCGGGGCAGACCACTGAAACAAACTTAAGTGCATGTACTCACAGAAAGAAATGACTGACAGTGTTACACCACAACTTGTTAAAAGACACATATTAGATTGTTGACCTTGTCAGACTGATATGAAAGTCACTATAAAATCATTAAGAGAGAGCAGGTTCATCCTTTGGGGAATATGACTTCAATTTTGATGTTTAATTGCCCACATTTTGGCCTGTTGGTGGTGCTAGAGGAGAGGCCAGTGGAGCGCCACAAAATGTGATACTGAAAAAATGAATAAAACAATGTGACAAGAAAACAAAAAGCAGGGCACTAACAGGGAAAATCATTCTTATCTATTTCTGCTACGGCGTTCCTGGAGCATCAGCTAATTATCACAGTTCACAACGGACCAGGAGTTACAGAGCAGCAAAAAGGAGATAAAATACGACTATTTCCCAACATGAGCTTTGTAGATAAATACAGTAAAGAGTAGTGGTTATTACGTCTCTCAGCTAGAAACCAACTGACCTCATCAAATAAGATGCAGTGCTGAGTTTTGTAATTATCTCCAGTAATGAAGCCGAGTCAATCTATAGGTGTGGAGTAGAGGAGTGTGGAGGCAGTACTGTGTTTAAAAATGACATCCACGTAAACCGCCGCTGCTTCAGCAGCTCGGGTGGATGCTGCATCTTTATCTAAAATGAATGCTTTGTTGGAGGTTAAAACGACGTCACTACATGAAAACAAGGTTTTCACTGGGCTAATGAGGCTACATGCTAATCTAAATGTGCTAATATATCACTAGAAAATATATAAAAAATGTGCTCAACATTTTGATCTTCATTCAGAGTGATGACATGACACGCATGTGTTGTATTTTTCTTCATACGAGTTGGTGAGGTAGCACAAGTGCCAAAAACTGCAGTTCCTCAAACAGCCACTTGAGGCTGGATACAGAACAGTCTCCATAAGTCCCCATGTTGAAATGTCCAACTCCACAGCAGAAATAAACATGTTTACAGCCCGGTACAAAAACCTCACCTATTCAAATTAAATGAAGACTTGAAGTCATGCAGAATTAACAGTGATGGCGCTTGCCAGATGCCATTGCAGATGGTTTGTTTGAGCACTGCATTTGGCCTGCCTCAGGTCCGCTGATTATCCTCATCTTTGCCGATTTTTTTCATTAGCCGGATGGCACAAGAAGCAGGATTACCAACATGGTGAATGGCCAGTGCCACATATTCCGGCTCTTTAGAAACCTGTGACTGGCATCATGCATGAGCTGTCCATTCTTTATACAGTCAGTAATCTGCAGCTGAATCTAGATCTGTACCAATTATTGCAACTTTTCATGTATATATTAAAATGTATGACCATATATTATACAGTATTTATAATATATCTGAATATAAAGGAATTTGATAGTTTGTGGTCATTACATTTGGTGACATGACATCTGGGATATATACCGCAATCCTTACATACTGTACGTTTGCATACATATATTTTCATATAGCGTGTTTTTTAATAATTGATATGATATACAGATGTCTGATGATACTGTGCGCCCTGTTTGCACAAACATGCTCATCTGTGTTCCTGTGCATAAACGGCCCTTTGAAATGGCAGAAGTCATATTGTACCACCTAAGAAGGTCCCTGGAGTTGAGCAATAAATGTAAAACATGAAGCTGTAATTCCCACTCTCCAGCTTGATTGAAGAGATGTTAATTACAATCATCTCATCTCCCTTTGCTGATTTTAATTTGCACTCAGTGCATTTGACCCAATTTTGTCTTAATGAAGTTGGCATTTTCAGTAAAGTTCAGATGACTGAAATGTTTCAGCGGAGACAACTTTCTGGCACACACATCGCAAAGGCCGACACTTCCAGTTCTGCGCAAGACATTTTACTGTATATTAAACGGACTGAATGTCATCAGTGTTTCTGCGCTTCTCGTGACAACTTAACACCTTCTCTTCCTCGGCAGATGTCCGCGTGTTAATTACTCAGTCCAACATATGGGCAAACAAACAGAGGCTTATTCATGATGTGTGTGACCGTGGTGCAAACCTCCACCCCAAGTCGTTAAAGTGCTTAATTGTCATCAATAGCCACTAGTTATCAAATACTCTTCCACAGGGTATAAGGTGACTGTCCTCCAGCATCCTGTAATTAATATTCTGTGACAAACGTCTTCATTCTCACAAGTTTTTCTAATACCCTCGTAGTACTTCCCACCTAATCTTGACGTTTCCTCTCCTCTCCTCGGTCGCTGAGTGTTTTGTGCTGAGAGGACGAACTCTAAGCTCTTAATTGCAGGTGGTGTGTGTGTACGCTTTTCCCAATCCCAACCCCTTTTGTTCGCGGCGCTGTGGGAGAAACAAAGGTTCCTTTTTTTTTTTCTTTCTTTTTTACTCCCTGCCTTGACTCTTAGAAGTAGTGGTGGGGACGAAAAAAAAAAAAAAAAGGATTAAGTCAACATTTCTCATGACCTCTGAGGCCTGGGGTTGGAGGGAAGCTTGCGTGGTGCTCACAATAGGCAACCTGGCAGAAGTGTGTGTGTGTGTGTGTGTGTGTGTGTTTGTGTTTGTGCGAGTGCAGCACGCAAGCAAGCAAAAGGGTTGGAGAACTCAACAAGAACTGCTTTTTAACTACAGCACAGTGGCAAACCTGAAAATACGTCGCCTATTCGACGTGATTTTAGCATTCAAAACCTACTACCGTGCCTAATATTCAGACGTTCCCTCAAAACAGTAATCAAGTGCTAATATAATTCTGAACGGTGCTGCTCCAAAAATCTCTCCCGCTGAGACTGAATGAGTCATAAAGCATGGAGCAGGCTGCTACAGTTAACTGTTGTTGTTCATTTGTTTCCCATTACAGAAGCTCCATTTTGGCTAATTAGTCTTGACAGTAACTTTTCCCTGCGGTGTTGATTAGATCTAATTAATGACTGCAGGCAAGATGGAGGACTGGTGCCCTGAAGGAGCCATTTTCATACATCCCTGGGTAATTGAAGCTCTCCTTTTTTTTTCTTTTCTTTTTGCTACCAAGATAAATCTATTCTCATATTCTGTGTTTTTTTTGTCCTTATTGTTGTTTCAAACTTTTGATCGGTATTCTGTCAATAATATACAGGTATCATCGCGTCATTCCGTGCTTCATTTTATGATGTCAGCAGAGGTCTATTGATTTTATGCGGCGTCACGTCCTTGTAGTTGAGTTGTGCCTTTGAAGCAAAGCGCTGATTCTTTAACTTCGCTTAAATGCATGAATATGAAGCAGGCTGCGCTTAGACAAAGAAGAAGAAGAAGAAGAAGAAGAAGAAGAAAAAAAAAAGCAAACACAAGCAAACTTTCTGTGGATTAATCAGGTTTAAATGGAAATGGAAAATGGAAATCAGCTGCAAGAATATAATGTTGCGATACGACTCGTGTAAAACAGCGAGATGCTCCTTCGGACATTTTGCCAGTGAGCTCCCTTTCTCCGACATTGCATCATACAGTCATAATCTTTCCATAGTAACTCATCCACAGCTGCCTGCCACATCCCATTAGTCCAGTGGAGTGGAGAGCTTAAGGGGGGATTAGATCTGAGGTGAATGTCTCATAGGAAAACACCATGCCAAACTATGCATGTTGCAGGGGAGCAGATCGTCCTGAAGATCTGATTAACAGTGTGAAAAACGTTCCTTATCTGCGATGACTTGAAACCTCCATACAAAGGCAGCAACAGCCAGAGAGAGAGAGAGAGAGAGCCTGTCTGAGTGAGAGAGGAGATGAGATGATTAAGGTGGAGATGGATATGGCACGTATGTACAACATCTGCCAACATCTGCCAACAAGTCACAGCAACAATTTTTCAGCTCTTGTGAGTGGCCAGACTGATCACAAGCTGTTATCACGTTTAATTTATGTGCAAGTAAGAGCGCTTATCTGTATCCTAGTACTGTATTTTTTTTTTTTTTTAATTCTGGTTTTGTCTAAACTTGAGAAAAATAACAGATCCTATAGAAACTATAGAAACTATGTGCATTTTAACAAAACACATTGCAACAACTTCTTTAGAATTTGTATCCGGATTTGTGCAACATGCAAAGCCTGCTCTTCTTATCATACATGCGTGATTCAAATGCAGACCTTGACATTTTTATATTGAACTAAGAGAAATCGTGCTAGTAAATTTAGCCTCACCCTAGGCTAAACAAGTGAACCTAAGTTGCCAAACTCAATTATCCTAAACATGACCAAAATATCTCAAATTTGAGGCTGCACAGATCATATTTTTTACAACAGTTTGCATGTGTGTCGCTCTTGGTTTCAAGAATTACCACCCAGCTCTGTAGCTCCTCTGAGGGGGGCATCATTTTTGCATCATTTAGCTAATTTTCCTGCCCACAGCAACACTGTTTTTATTCACTTTCATCGCTCTACCCATCCATGAATGGATGAAAAAACACACTGTAGGCTATACCACCCTGCACCAAACAGCAAGAGAGACAAAGTTAGCCTCTAGTTAGTTGAGTGGGTGGAGCAGCTAAAGAGCTATTAGCTCAGAAGTTCACCAGAGAAAGTGAATTGGTCTTATATTCATTCACCAGGTGGCCAGATCACATGACTTTGAATTAATGCTAATGTTACAAGCTACAACTAGCAGGGGGAAATGGGGAAGTAACAATCAATGCTCTGTCCAAAGGTAAAACTCTGTTGTCACTCCTGCATTAATATATCTGTGCTTTCAGTTCTGAACCCAGTTTTAACATGTCCTATTTTGGCTGTCTATAGAAATGAGGCCGCCTATATTACACTTTAAATTTTGCCCTTTCCTCCCATCAATGCTGTTGGTCACATTTGACAGGAACCACTTTATTCCCATGCTGGTACAAGGCACAACCCAGAGCAGAATAAAGTATTCTCACCAGCCCCTTGGCCTATATTGCCATCCCACATTTTTTTTTTTTTTTTTTTTTTTTAACAACATGCTGTGCGTAATAGCTGCATGGTTGGGATAGAGATATGGGGGCTCCCGGTGAGTGTTGCAGGGGCTGGTGTCTGTGTGTCTCAAAGCCCCCGATGTTTATCTGGAGATACTCTGGAGTCTGATCACGGACACTCCTGCTTCCATCACCACCTGCTCGCAGAAATCCAAATAATTACCTGCGCGCTAATGTGGGTGGTGGTCCTTATCTGCAGCCAATCGCATTGAGGCATGAAGGAAATCGCTGCCATTGCTCATGGCGTTGCTCATTTCTTCTAAAATATGAAGAAGGGAAGGGAGCTCATTAAGGCGATGAATTCATTTGGATGGGTTGCGCTGAATAATCTTTATCTGCTGTTGATTAAACTTCAGCAGCTCGTTCACTAACATTGGTGTCATGCTGCCTGGAGAAATGGTTATACTCTTAATTTATGCCCCAAATTATTCTTTAAATCAGCCCGTCCAGAAAAGAATAAACGCCTTGTGTTATAAACAGTGACATGTAAGACTACTCTTGCATATAGCTCACCCAAAAATGGGCCAGTTGTATTTGCATATTGTCACCTACCTTCTGCTGCTTGACTTCAGGGAGTACAACACTGGTCATGGGCGCTGCGTATATACTGCTCTCCTTGAAATTTTGAGTTTAATTGCTCTTATATAGTTTCTATTTTGAGTTTATAGACTTCTTTTTTGACTTATTCCCAACCATGTGCTGTTGCAGCATCAGAATTTAGCCTCTGGAGAGGGTGAAAACTCATCTTGTCTTTATTTCATGACAAATAATGCATTCATGAATGTCATTCTACCTTTTCACTACCTTTTATAAAGAGTTAAACATCATTTTCATTGCAAACTACACAGGCCTGACTTGATAACTTGGCCAGCCACTGACCCCAATGATGAACTAAGATGCTGACTGACAAATTGCCTTGTCTTGTTTGGTAAAAGTGTAGCATTCATCCGTCACTAAAGAACAGAAGTAATGGTGAGTAATGGTCTGTAAATCTGTTGTCTGATTCATTTTGACTGGCAAGTGCTGACTTAAAGAGATAGTTCATGATGGGGATGAAGGGGAAAGGCTTCCATGTTTTGACTTGTTGTACTGCGGGATGGTCTGTTTGAGTCAGATTGAAATATCTCAACAGCGATTAGAAGGAGTGACACAAAATGTTGTACAGATGTGGTTCATGGTACCCAGAAGATGAACCCTGATGACTTTGGTGTCCCACTGACTTTTCAGCTAACACCACTGTAATGTTGAGATGTGTGGATTTAAGTGAAATGTTTCTTTTGCACAACTGTTGGTTGGACTGCCATGAAATTTCGTATTCATATGCCCATCAGGATACATTTAAAATAACTTTGATGATCCCTTAACTGTTTGAGGTTAAAATTTTAATTTCAGGTACTTTTGTTTCTGGCCAAATAGGGTAACATTTCACACAAACAGTATCATTTTGTTGTATGAATCAGGTAGCGCTGGAATACTTATCAGCACCTTCTGCTACTTAAGTGGGTGAAAACAAGACTAAGGGGAAAAGGGATTAACAACTGGCCATTTTAGAGGAAAGGAAAAATTAATTAGACTTTACATATTTTACAGTGCCCAGTTCTGGAAAATAAAAGTAATTGGAAAAAAACAGAAATAAATGAAAATGGTGATGCACTGTGGTACCAAAACTGCTGGGGCACAATAAGGTAACAAAAGTGACTTTACAGAATATATCTTGAAACTCAAATGGAGAGGTTGCTGAAGACCATATTAGATGTATATTGAATCTATTCTGCAGTGTAGGCTACTCACCCATTCTGGGATACAGCAATGCTGTATTTGTTTTTGGGTATGAAGCCCAAAGAAAAGGTACAAATCTTAAAATAAAAATGGACTTGTGAATCATTTATAGAATACACCAGCGTATGGGACTGAACAGTTAAAATGTTTACATACTGCAGAAGACATTAAGCTTACCAGCTGATTACAGTGCAGTTGATATCCCATATAGTCATGAATTAATAAATCTAAATACCTGTTAGGTTTTTAAGTAAGATTGCTCCAACAGTTGTCAATCTGATGAAACCATATTTTATAAAGGACCCTGACACTTGTTATTCCTTTGTGTCTATAGTCTCTCTAGTACCCATAGCAACTGGTAAAAGTATTTAATTGGTACCTGAGTTATATAAGGAAGTAACATGGTAAATTGTAGACTGTGTTATAAAGTAACAGTACATTGTATTTAGTACTAATTAGCATGATGAACGGTTAGCATCACCATATTAGCATGTCGCCATTAGCCTTTTGCCCTTAGCACAGCCTCACAGAGGTGCTAACGTAGCTATACAATCCTTTATGTTTCAATGTTAACCAACTTAAGCACTGCACTAATAATTATCTTAATGATTATTTTTTGATATCTGAGCAAACGTATAAATCCACTGAGGGAACTAAGTGTCCTTGACTGACAGGAGGCTGGCTCAGCTCCACCAGATCTAGTCCATCCCGCTCCTGAGGTATCTCTCCACCTGTTAAAATCCTGCTCCACCCACTACTCTTAATCCCAGCATGACAGGCATACAACCGGGCAGGACTCCCAGGGTCTCAACAATGCAGACCCTTCCTCAAACACGGGGGAAACATTTGGGGATTGCGACCTAAGTTTTTCAGAGTCAATCACCTAGAAAACAGAGCCTCTGAATGGATGCCCAATATATGGTCACTTAGGCACAGAGGGCCGACCAAAGAGCACAGTCAGGTGGAAGGAATATAGGCATGCTGGGAGTTGAGAATGTGAATTAAAACTCGCCGACGGATAATAAATGTGGAACAACTTTTCTCACGTTTTTTTTTTAGATCTGCTCACAATACGTGTCAAACTGGCATGAGTCAATTGTTGCTTGGATATGTGGGAGCTTAAAAAAAAAGAAGTTTGTGAGTGATTTGCTTGTTAGTATTCTCATTGTGCATCAGCATAATTTTGCCACATTTGATGTTGAAAATGCTGAGATTTACTCAACACACACACACACATACACACACACACACACACACACACTCCTAATGCTGATGAGTCTACTTACGCAATTACTCACACAAAGTTTTATCCGCCGTCATTATTCTCACAGCCGTGAATTATTCATGAGACTGGAGTCTCTTGAGCATGTGTCGCCTGCAAACTCAAAATCACATTTTGTACACGCATGGCCAAGTCATGACATTGCACATATTGAGACAGATGGCAATTACTGTTCATCAGTGTTCAACAGAACTGATTCAGAAGATGATCGAGACCACTGACGACATGTATGCTTATGTAAATATTGCCTTGAACTACATATTCAACATTCAGCCGCAGTTTGAGCAACAAACCGCGATCGCGTGGCATGTTAAGTAATGCTGAAGTAAAAGATTCCTATTAAAGATTAGCATTGTTTTATTGTTGTTATCTGACACTCCTATACACTACTTAAACCGGGGAATGTGCTCCCACACCTCACTGCAGCTCATTTAATAAACATCCATGTGCATGGCACCATCTGATTACATCAGGCAGTTTAATCCTAAACCTTTGGAATTTCACAGTGAGATCATGAACATGGCATGTTTAAATTCCTCACTTTGATATCCCAGCATTAAAATAGCAATGGATTTAATATAATCTGCTGTTGGTGCCCGCTCCTCAAATGCAAATTTGATCATGTTGTATGTTGCATGCCTTTCAGTCATGTTTGGCTCCACAGACTTATCATAATGATGCGATGGCCTCCCATTACCATGCTCTTAATGGCAAATTATTGTAGGTTCCCACTTGTTTTGGTCTAATTTTTATATACGTGCTGGAATATCTTTAAGAAATTGTGTATTTAATTTGATTATATGTCTTTGTTGCTTACCTGAAACATGGAGAGCATCGTAATAGTTTTTGCACGTACTTACTTATTACATTATGTTCTGCTGAAATGCGATCACGTCAATCATTTTAATGTTCAGCCATTGGCCTAAATACATTTATGCATTTATGCATATATTATTGTTTGACTGACCTTGAGTTTTCTCTCTTCTGTCCTGACTTTCACTGATGCAATGAAAGTTTCTTTTGGGAACGCTGTATGCTCAAAGTACCACAAAAAGGTCCTTGTTTAAAGGATTTCACACCTTATTCACCTAAGCCTCTTTCCTTAGTAGTTCTGCTTGGATCAAAGAGCGATCGTATTGCACGCAGTCAGGTAAATCCACCTGTGGACAGAGAACAAAAACTCTGCTGTTGTCAGGATGGCCTTATTCTTAGGAACATATTTGAGGCGGGATCACTTTGGCTTGCTTTGTAGATGTCAAAATCAATATTATTTGCTTTTTTTTAAAAAAAAGTCTAATTTAATATTGTTTCAACCCTTTCCAGCTTTTTTTTTAACCTTATACCGTAGTGTGCAGAAATTATCATCAGAAAATATACAAAATCACTATATATCTATTCAATATCTAATTTAATTCCTGGCATTTACATTTATCAGAACTAATTTAAAACTTTCACGTGTGGCGATGTTGCTGCAAGCCGATATAAAGCAGTAAATCACTGCAAGAGGTGAAAGTCTGTTTAACACTCTAATGAAAGGGTATCACAGTTTTGGAAAAGTTAGAAACATAAATAAACTGTTGCACTTAACCACAATATGCTATTACTTGAAAATTCACCTGTGTTTTTCTCAGTGGGCACCCTTTACCAAACAGGTATTTTTTCCTTTTACGAAATCACACTTTGATGTTTTTCCCTGTTGTGTCCTGCTTTTGTTGCAGGTGGACAGCCCATCTTTATTCCATGCTAGCAGGGTAGCAGGGCTTCAGAAGCTTTTCAAAACCACTATTTTCATGGTTTAAAGCTTTCATCTCATTTGCTGGTCGAGGAAGTGTCATGCTGCTGTGGAGTGAAGTGTTGTTTTGTTGTGAGGGGCAGCCTTAGCCTGCCTACCTCATCGGGGGGTTAAAGCACCCTGCTTGGTATAGGAAACCAGGCTGGCCTTAATAAGACAAAGTCCGGGCATTGATTTGACAAAATAGTATTTGGAATTAGATGTCGCAGTACAAGTAAATCACAGCTGGGGTAAAAACAATTCTCCCATCAGGGGGCGGTCATCCCTTCAGGGACTACTGTACCCCCTGCCTACCTGAGAGGATCAAAGCAAGGTCTTAAAAGAAAGGGAGACAAATTTGTCAAATTTCAGGATGAAAAGCTAAATCCTCCCATTGAGAGGGAAAAGCGGAAACATGTGTTAGCTTATTATCTTAATAGACTAATGGCCAATTACAATAAATCTTCCAGTGGTATTAGATTGGGTGGTGTTTTAATGATTTAAAATGTATGACAAAAGTGCTTGAATATGTAGAATGATAAAAAGTAAGGTCCCCACAGATTATCCACCTAGAAAAGATGCTGAAATTATTTTATTTGATCGTCCATATTTCTGTGAGATTTGGTTGAAAGTTCTCCAATTAAAGATAGTAAGTTGGGGCGGTGCTCAGCTCAGTCGGTAGAGCGGCCGGCCTGGGTTCGAGTCCCGACCTGTGGCCCTTTGCTGCATGTCATTACCCATGTCTCTCTCCCCACATTTCCTGTCACTCTTTAGCAGTCTCTATCAATAAAAGCCAAAAAATAATTATTAAAAAAAAAAAAAAAGATAGTAAGTGGACATTAAGTTTAGTCTTGTTTCTTCTGTGTAAAAGAATGAATTTTAGCACTCATGTGGTCATGTTTTCACAATGTTTCTTTTAATTAATTGTAATCTACGCTCACCTTCAGTGTTAATAGAAAAAGCCACTCAGAAGGTGATAAACCGATTCCTGCCATTAAAACAAACACTGGTGGAAAAGAAAAGATAAATAAATAAGAGCGACTATGAAGTTAATCACTTGTCAAAGGACTCATTATTATAGGAGAGGGACAGGCCCGACAAGAATCAGACAAAAGCAACACAGCGGAGGCTCTTTAGTTTCAATGAGCCACTCTGCTGGTGCTGGGGCGACATCAGAGGTCCTCTAAGCTGTCCTTTGTATCCTTTTCTCGTCCGCCTCGTCTCTTGGGCCGTCCCCCTTGTTCTCACCAGCAGGTTGTTTTCTCGTCCTCTCATTAAGCGCTGATCCCAAAATTAGAAGCCCTCCAAACACCACATCTGACCATGCTGTGACCCCGTGTGTCTTGCTGAGGAAAAGGCATGTTCTGGTAACAGTTTATATACAGTAAATGGCTTGTCAAACACAGAACAGTTTGGAGGAAATGTAATTGCGTGTATGTAATAATGTAATGTATGCATGTAATAATTCCAATGTAATAATTAAATGGATTACGACCACTGTCAATGGTTTTTGTTCTTGAAATGAAGTCATAGGGAGGAGGTTGGGGTAGATGATGGATGTACAAAGGGCCAAATTTCAACACCTAAAAACAGGTTTCATGTCCTGTGCCCTGCCTGTGATTAAATTTAGACTCCTACGTCACTTTGGTTAAAGGGTATCTTTGGTACTTTTCAACTTGGACCCTATTTTCCTGTGTTTTTGCATCCAAGTGACTAATGAGGACAACATTTTTTGAACTTGGAACAGTGTTGCATGAGTTTGCTTTGGAGTAACTGTACAGCAACAAAGTATGTCCGCTAAAGTTCTTGTTTTTGCCTCTGACAGGCTCATAGTTAGAATTATGGAAAGGATTTCTATAAAGGTAGACCTTTCTTTGTTTAACAAGGAACAGCTGCTGTATTGCTCAGAACAGAAGAGTGGCTGGTCTACCACTGTCACAAGAAAAATTGATATGGGCTTTTTAATCTCATTTGATTGGTTCAGTCCATGGTTTATGGGCTGAATGTTCCCTTGTTTGCAGATGACACTTCATTGTACATTATTGTTAATATCAGTAAATCCATTCACTTGAAACCCAGCATGTACTCATGTTAATGATCCATAAAAGCATTTTAGCCACTCAAGTGATCTTGCACTTTCAGTTCAACAACAAACTGGCTAAAGGGGAATCATGTTCCAGTTCAAATAAAGACGTAACCTGTTTTATTGTTGGAACACAAAGCCCGAATACATAGCAGGAATTGTTTGAAAGGAAACAATGATGACTGTTAAATGCCTCATGCTTAATCCTTCCTGTTAAACACTGAAGATTCTCGTCAACGCATGACTGTTGATTGCTATATATAACCTTGCTATATACTGATTAACATAGGTTTACTCATAAGTTTCTAAATAAGTACATACTGATTTTGACTGAATAATCCTAGGTTCACATCATGATAACAAAAGTACCCTTTATCAAAGCTTTATAGAGTTTGTAAACATATTTCTAACTTCAAAATTGGTGGAGTACTTTCTCACACTCTCTAAAGCGTCATGAAGAGGATCTTAACCAAAATGTGGATGGTAATGATAAGCTGTGTTTGCTATTCAGGGCGTCATGATCAGATAAATTCCCTGAATCCTGTGAACTTAAGGTTGCAGTTCTTAGAATCTAAACCCGCATTGATGTTAGGACTTCAGTTGTACAATTATACAACATCTAAACTGATAACAGATCCCATTTATCTTGGGTTTTGTAGATGGGAAGGGGTAAGATCTTCAAAAAGTTCCCCAAAGATCCTCCCCAAGAGTCCCCCATTTGTAAATGTTTTTGAAAATGGTGCTTTGTTCACACCTGTGGTCAGCACTTTATTTTGTGTTTTTCCTTTATCTGAGTTGAATCTGCATGCAGCCAGCATTTTGCAGTCTATAGTTCTGAATAGACTGCACTGTGTATTGTTATCTGCTCCTCTGTCTCTGTGACTGGCTGTGGTTCCCAAGAGGCTTTGAACCGTATCCAGGTGTCAGTCCATGTAGATGCATGTTGCTATGGTTTGGTGCCAACAGTACTAAATGTGAAAGAAACAAATCTTTTCCTCTACCCCATGTGATGCATTATAATGCCAAATAAAGAAAGAAAGTGCTAAATTGATTTGCTCTAAATCAACAACAAACAGCAAACAATCAGGGCCATGAACAGGATTTTAGAAATACTGAGGTCCAAGTCCCCCAGTGTGCCACCTCTCCCCCAGAATTGTAGAATTTTTAGCATTTGTAGAAAATTATATCGATAGTTCACCATTTTAATTGTGCTATTTATTCTATATTTTATCCTGTAACATGAAGGTGCTGTAAGCTGCTTCAAATCTTTCCCTGCTGGCAGGAATATAATTTAGGTGGAGAAATATTAAGAAAGAAGGACATTTTCCTTGCCATCGTCGCCAAGTGCTTGCTCATGTTGGTAATATTATAAGGTACTTCTAGACCTGCTCTATATGGACAGTGTCATGAGATACCTTCTGTTATGACTGCATGCTATATAAATAAAATTCAACTGAATTGAAAATAAGAGTCACATATTCATTTTCAGGTTTTATTTTTAGCCTAAAAGTAGTCACCTGTAAATATCTCGATTCTTGAATTTGATCTGTTGTAAATAAAGTGTGAGTTATAACGTGAACCTTATTGACAACATAATAGAATGCTGGAATGAGGCGGTATTGGCTTGTGCACATATGTACATATAAATCCCGACTGGAGTCATACCAACAGTCAAGGTCTAGGGTTATTTTTGCAGTTAAAATCCCCAGATTCCTCGAAAAAAAACTCTGAGGATATGACCTTTGTGTCCTCAAGGGTAGCTACAGGCCTGTAAACACAGCCAGTATAATAACTACAGAATTGAAGCACTTGGGAATGATGCTATGCTGCCTGGACTCCTGCTTCTGCTACCCAATAAAAATGTTTATTCTATAGGGTAAAATATGAAAACGAAGCCTGTTGAATTCACTTTTCCGGCTCACCCTGATTCATTTAGTCATCTCATAGCCATGTGTAATTTATGTTGGCTGCCTTTATAAAAAAATCCAACCTTGAGTTGCTTCATTGATAGTAATGATGTAAAGAATAGGTGAAATGGTTCATTTCGGTTAACTTATTCATTCAGTGTCATATTTTATACCTGATATAATTGATGTCAGCCGGCGTTGCTTGCATTTTGTTCTTAGTATTTGGGTCAGGCATGAAAAAAAATCATGTCAAAATGTTGAGAATAAAGTTGAACCTTTCAAGATTAAAGTCAAATGTTTGAGAATTAATCAAAGTCCTACTGTAGTGTTAGCACATGTGGCTGCCTTTGCAAAATGGCTTATTTTTTTTGCCAAATTTCAGAAGGAAATTATTTTATTTACTGTATTTTAGCACATAAATCCAATGAGTTAATAAATATTAGGACTTTGGAGGGACTATACCAAAAATTGCATCTGATCATAAAAAGAAATCACACAATCTTGCAAGATGTGCCAGTCACTTTTATTCCTGATATTTAAATTATCCTTGAAATGCAATAAATCCCCACAAATAATAATAATAAACAAAGCTTCCTCCTCTCTATTCCTTATGCCTGGCACTACTACTCTTCCACAGAAAGCTGTCTACAAGCTGTTTGCACTAAATGGAAACAATTTTAAGTTTTCTTTTGTAAGTTTTATCTCCACTATCTTATTTCTTCATTCCAATGAAGACAGTGTGGCATTTTGGATGGCAGCATACGTGCTTCTCTGCACCTCCATCTGACTGAATGATTAGTAAGGTCATGAGGTGTGAACATAAATGACATGAGATTTAAAAAAAAAAACAATGAAAGCACTGTGATCTTCCTGTTCATCTGTAACAGATTTATCACGCCTCAGTGGTTTTCCTTTGTGAAAAATGAACCGAGTTCACAGGAGTCACAGGTATGCTGAGGGCAGAGATAGCAGGTTGGGCTAGGTCAGCATTTCAAAATCAGTGCTGCAACGTTTGAAGCACGTCTGCTCTGCTGCTTCTTTCCAATTTGATACACAGAGAATAGATTTCACAAACGTCATTTTGGGGTGCAAGAATATTCAAAATACATAGTCCGAATGTCAGATGTTTACAGTTGAATGTAAAGCAATAAAACATATTTGCAATTAAACATATATAATCGGAACAATGTATATTTGACCATGTATACAAACTCACTTCTAATGCCTCCACTTCTCAGGTGGTTTCATGTTTCCTCTAATCTCAGTAGCAACTCACATCTGATCTGTTTGCAGATGCCAGTTACTATCAGAGACAATGTTTAACAATTTCCAAGGTGTTATTGTCTGTAACTGAAAGGCTAGAATATTTTCCCATAACACCCTGGCAGAGATGTACAGCACTGATGTCTCTACCTGTGCTCTGAGTTAATCTGATAGCACGCTCACCTCCTTCTTCCTTCTTTATGCTTCACCTACGCCCTTTCCTTGTGTGTCGTCTTGTTCTCAACGGTCCTCTGCACTTGTTATTGCAATCTGGACATGTTTAAGATTGTTTCACTGTGACCTAGTATTGCAACAGTGAAACAGTTAACTATCATTGATGTGTTGAAAGAGTGGAATTTTAAAAACAATACACGTTTGGCACATATATCTTTTTCACAGTTTAAAATTTAAAATTAATTACTGCTTGAAATGTGAAAAGGGTTGCTGATAGTGATATTTGCTTATAGCCCACAGAAAATTATCACATACTTCTGCAGTTGCTTTCACCTTTATAGAGCAGTTTAGCGTCTTTTAGTGCATTGTTTTGGTTAAAAAATCAAACCAAAACAATGCGCTAAAAGACGCTAAACTGCTAAAAACTTAAAACTCTGGTAGGCTCACTGTACGCAATTAAGTCAGCAATTAGCTGTTAAACATAGTGAAACTAAGCAACTCTCAGGAATTAAAGGCCAAATCAGAGTTACAAGAAGGCCTTGGCCATAAACACATCTCCAAATGAACTCTAGTGTTACTCTGCGATGTGTAATAAACTAACAAGCTTAACATAACAACTACAATATATAATATATACGAGTGTGGCTTCCACTGCCACCAGGTGCCCAAAAAAAATGTATCGATGCAAGTTTAAACTATAATTGTATAACTATAATAATGACATTAAAATAGTTGAATTTCTTCATGGCTGCCACTTTCTAACTTTCTAACTAAGAGCCAACATCAGATTCAGTGTACTGAGAAGATTTTTACAGCCTCCTAAAGACATCACAGCTGGAGGAAATCTTTTGAGCAAACAGAAATTAACCAGAATCCTTTGCCATTAGGATGACGACAGATCCTCTCACTCAAGACCCTGTAAACAACGCTTTGGAGGTCTGATTATTTGCCTATTTGCATATGAGAATGAGGAGATGGAGAAGAGGAAGGAGAAAGTTATTTCTATTTTATCTCAGTGACAAGGAAAAATATTGCATTTAATTTGGAATAATCAATGCAATAGCTATACACAAACGTACACATGTATACATATGACGGTAATTCCAAGTCATAATCTATTACAAAAACATATTTCTCTGTCACCTCTAACATATTCACTCAAGCTTAAAGTGCGTTTTCATATTTGCAAAGTACAGAGAGTTCTTTCCCACGTTGTGTCTATCATTAACACATCCATTTCCTTGTTAATGTCTGTCAAGTGTCACGTATTTATGAAAAAAACACACACTTAGAAACCTGATTCTTCAAATCCTTCACAGGGGGTTGTGCTCATCTGCCACTGAGCTATGCATTGTTGAGCTGCAAAGCTCCCCTTGCAAGTGTATCGTTGAATAAAGAAGCATCTTTGACAGGAAACAAATAGAGAGCGTAGCCAGAGTGAGTGCAGAACTAGAAACTTTTGAGGTTCAAGCTTAGCCTGTTTAGACAGGGAAGGTTGCATTCACTGCCACCTGACCAGAACCTTTCAAGGTACTAAAGCTCCCTCCCCACTCATGCACACACACTTGTATTAGCACTTAAAACACTTAAACACACACATAAACACACACACAATGAGCCAGTATGTAGAAGCAAACCTGCATTTCCTTATAGATGCATAGTGTTGATGCAGATGTAATATGCATGATTAAAACTGGTACACATGGGTTCACACACAACCCACCTACCCGCCCCACGCCCACACACACACACACACACACACACACACACACACATATATACCCAGTACTCAGGAGCAAACTTGGCTGTCTCTGGCCTACCATTGTTCACTGGCACTGAGGCATTGCAGGGCTAAGTGAGGGGCCCTGATGGATACCTACCAGACTCAGACCACCAATAAAGGTGTGAGAGGAGAAAGAGAGTAAATTGAGGAATATTCAATGGGGGAGAAGGAGATGGCAGAAGATAGTGGAATATATAATCCAAAGGGAGAGGAAAGAAATCTATTGTCCCACTCAACCCATTCAAATGCACAGGTGTGTGTGTATTCGTGAAATATGGATGTTCCACTACTTTCCTGCACGGGTTGCATGATTTGCTCTATTCCACTGTGAATTGATCCAACAAAGTTATTATTTGAATTTCCATACACTGAGAAGAGGCGGGGGACTGCTTGTGGAGACAAACCAACAGAAATATTATCACCCGACCTAACATAGTTTCCCTTGTTCTAGCTAAAACTGTTTTAGCATCTTTCAGGCCCTGTTTTGTTTTTTTGGGCCAGAATCAACCGCTCTAATCAGTGTCATCATTCCAGACATATTGGGCAGCTGTCAGTGTAAAAGCTCTGCACTCTGCATCTGCACAGCATACAGAAAAACTTAGCAACTACCTGGCTAACATATTGGAGAATTTAGCTGCTAAAATGCCATGAATGTCCCCCGGGAGAGCCAAAACGGAACGAAAAGAAGAGTTAGCAGTGCACTTACATTAAGAAAAGCGACTTAAAATGAAAGCTAATGTTAATTGGCAATTGTTTGCTAATATGTTAGCTAATGTATTAGCCATGAGGTGATAATGTGCCATTGTTGTGTTTAAAGTTTGTTGCACAAACCTCCAGTCATTAATAATTAAATAAAGCCGGCGTAATCAAGTATAAAAACTTAAAGTAGTACATTCATCACCAAATTATTCATTCATGATTCATTAGTATTGTAACAATGGACACTCCTTGTACCCAGTGGTCGCAATTTTGGCTACGTAGTAGACGGGGAGCGACCACCAGCATTGTGAAAATGGCGGCCAAGGAAGCTGCTGGAGATGAAGCGGTTACGGTAGATACAAATACAAACTGTACATATGTTTCATATTTATATTTTGGCAGGGAAATGTTGGCACTAATGCTAATATCCGAGTCTATCATATGTCCTGCATATAAAAAGCAATCAGTGGCAACTATAGCTGTCAAATGAAAGCAATATCATGAAAAGTATAAAATTTCCCTACAAAATCTAGTGGTGTACAAATATAAAGCTGAACCCAATCCAAATGCCTTAAAAGCACTTAGGTCAACGTGCTAGTCACCTCTGTTATCATCCATATAATTCACCTGCAATCCTGAGTAATGGAATTACTTTTGCCACCTTTCTGTCAAACATCTCAGAGATTTTACTGTGGAACAAAACTCTATGCATACAAATATCGCCGTGATTTTTTTGCACCTCAAAGTGCGCTGCTAATCTGATCTCCGGAGAAAGATGTGTGAGTATATTTCTGTAGAAAGCTGGCAAAGGCGTAACTTGTGCTCCAGGCGTTGTAAACAGACACACAAAGTCCAACAGCACAGCAACAGTCAACATCCCCTGGCACGAAAATAAAAAAAACAGAGGAAGCGGTCTTGAAAGCTCCACTAAAAGCAAAGTTGCTCCGCTGTGGCCACACACGTCACACGGAACACAAATCAGTTCGCTCTGTTGTCTTCTTTCCTCCACACAGCTTTGAAACAACAAAGTGTCAGTGGCATGAGAGACAGAAATAGAGAGAGATTTCAATTCATGTGAAGGGAAATTAAGATGATTGTTAATCACGGCAGTCACTCTCCTGATGACCTGATGGCCTTCACTGGTGGCCGTTCATCCATCAGCAGTGAAGTGGAGGCTACTGTGTGGCACTTAAACGACATGGGTGTGAAGTGACAGATGAGAAAGTAAACACGCAAAGGTCAAGACGCTTCGCATGCTGAAAGAGAGGGAAATTTGTTGTAACTCGAGCTCCGCATTGCCAGAAACAATGCCGCGGTCTTGAAACTTAAGACACGTTTCCACGTCAAAGTCGTGTCAAGCGATCTTTTTTAGTGTCTGTGATTTGGAGCTGGCAACAATAACATCATCTGATTCGGACCCATTGTGCATCAGAAGACTTGTGAGGTGAAGACCTATATGGATTTAACAGTGTGGCAATATGAAATCTGAATGCACAACATGCCTTTATAGGACACTGTCAAAGAAAAAGACGTAAATCCAGAGGCCATGATTTACCGCTCAATGACGGGCTTCTGCTCCTCTGCTCTACCTCCTCACCCCCTCCTCCTTCTCCTCCGCCTCCTTCTTCTCTCCATCTCTATGACAGTGGGAGACATAATCAGGTTTTGCCAGATTTGGCAGTAGATTAGCAGCCACCTTGCTTCAGATAAGAAGCCACACTGATAAAGCCCCGTCCTAGGAGGCACATGGCTGTGATTAAACGCCATATCTGACATGAGCAGATCTGTTAAGAACACAATTAAGACACTGTCTAGCCATATCTGCACTAACCGTGCTTGTCCCTGCTAATCCCTCCGTTCTGTGTAGGAGGTGAGGTTGAAGAAGCGGACTGAAAAGCAGTTCATCTGTGCAAACAGTGGAACTAGACTTAAGTTTTGCTGCGATGCAGAGATAACAGTAGTGTACACTAGTTGTTCTTTTAAATTAGATTATGATCAAGTGTTAGGATCGCACAGGCAAGTTGAGCAATGACCTTATCGCAAGGTGAAACTGATCCGGTTTGAAGGTTCTTTAAACAAACCGGGCCTTGTCAGTAATCCTATGATCCAGATACAAACAGAAGAGGCAGTAAATGAGTAAATATAACACTACAGCTTTTATCCATAATCCAATTTATAAAGGCTTTTCCAAAACAGCTATTAATGTCCCATTTTCCTCCGCTGGGTAATTAGAAATAAGCCTGAAACATAACCTTTCTAAGAGCTCAATACATAGCGACACACACACACACACATTTGCACAGGATTTTCAAAAACCATTCTGCTCGCAGCTGCCCTCCCTGCAAGAAAACGCTGCAACCGGTGTATATAAAAATCCTAAGTGGTGTGCATAAAAATCCAGGTGAGAGGAGCTTAATGTGCCTGGATAAACTTGCCAGCCACAAAATCCGAACCTCAAATTCCACTTCACAGTGGATGAAATGATAAAAGCTGAATGCGCGTCCGCACATTTATTTGTGTTTTCAGCACACACGTTTCTCTTTGTTGATGGATGCATTTCATTATCTGCGTGTCCTGCACAGCTGGAGTGAGTCTGTACCAACCCCTATCTATCAAGGCCCATAACTTGTGGAACATCTTTCTGCAAATAGCAGACTCGCGTCTCAAAACCTCTTTCGGTGCGAGTCATTATCGGGATGCTTTTGTTACGACAGATGCCTCCAAACACAACACGTGCTTGTTTGTAATGGGGCAGGTATGCTGCTGATAAGAGCCATCACTTAAGGACTGGCTGAGAAGAAGATGTGGAGAAAAAAAAGTACCATCTATCACTCATAAGTTTTGGTTTCAAAAACAGTAATCTTCTTTTATCAACAAGTGGATACACCAACCAGTCTGTACTTGTGATAAGTAGTAATATGCCTAATAATAGCTACATCTGCATCAAATCATTGTGTATTATACCATAAGCAATTTTTCTGGCCTCTAGTGTAGCAGACCTTCCTCTGAGATGCCCTTCAGGGATTCATTATCTCTGTAAAACACCACAAGGGGGTTGAGTGCTTCCATCCGCTGCCTCTTTAACCCGCATCCATTATTCAGAGCTAGTCTAGTGGAGTCAGAACTACGGGGAGACCAAGAGAAGTCACTGATGTCTCACTTTTACATCTCCAGATGATTAATAGCCGAGCATACTAATATTAACATTTTTAGTTGCCATTTTTTGTGCAAGAATTATGCAAATGCCGGGGGAGGACGGCGCGCGCTCGTGTGCCAATGCAGGACCAACAAATGTTCAAGCGATGTGTTTCCCTTGGTGACTGCCACTGTGTTTGTCACATTACGCTCAAGCAGTTTTCCGTGTAATAACGGTAAGGCAATCTGTTGCGTGTAACTGGACCCTGTTAGAATGGAGAGAAATGAATGAAACATGTGACAAGGTGTGATTAGTTATCCGGGGATCTCGCAGGGTTTTTGTTGACAGATGGGTCTTTTGTCAAGGTAATTTGTTCAACAGAATAACCAGGTAGATAATTACCTGTTGCTTTTGTGGCTATTAAGGCCATTGTTGTGTTAAAAAACATCCTAATGGTGAATATTCATTGCTCAGTAGGGCAACCAAAGGGGGTCATTGTATCTAGCTGACCTGAGGCAACATGTTTTTCTTCCTGTTTTGTTAAAACGAATTCAAGAAAATCCACCTTTTTGACCGGTGGTGCATCTTGGACCGAGTGAATCTTAAAACAAAATGAATTCATGTAGATTTGAATGTCACTTTCTTGCATATCACAATTTCTAAAAGTGCATTTAAAGTCTGGTCTTGGCAGGCCTCGCCTTTTCCACCAACTACAGCTGCATATAAGCTCACTTGCATCAGATTAGACCACTATTCAACCGTGATGCAAATAAACATGATAGGGTTTTAGGAGGCTGGAGCGGAAAGGGGTGTGACCAGGGTGTTGTATTTCATGTCAAACCACCTGGAGGGGAGACACTTAAGGCGCTGGTTGAGGGTGCCAGCGGCAGTTGAGAGACGCCAGCCACTCAAGAAGAAGGCCACATCACTTGAATAACTTTACTGGACGGCCTGACTTTGAAATCACATCTCCTCCGGCAATGGACAGCAGGATCAGACCGCTTGGCCTGACCGGGCACACCGCCAACCCGCTCGGTGGCTTGCAGGTGCCCCCTTCCCTCCTGCGCCCACCGCCTCTCTTCCTCCGGGCTTGTAACCCCGCGCTGGAGAGAGGATACCCCCGCACACCGAAGTGCGCCAGATGCAGGAACCACGGCGTGGTCTCGGCTCTCAAAGGCCACAAACGCTTTTGTCGCTGGAGAGACTGCGTGTGCGCAAAGTGCACTCTGATTGCGGAGAGGCAGCGCGTCATGGCCGCGCAGGTGGCGCTGAGGAGGCAGCAGGCGCAGGAGGAGAGCGAGGCCCGGGAGCTCAGGCTCATGTACCCTGGCTCGGGCATCGGTGGGGAAACATTGAACCCTCGGGGGTCACCATTAGGGCCCGGGGTGCCAGCAGCTTCCAGCAGCACTCCAGCAGCTCCCGGTTTTGATGTTTTTGGAGCAGAGGACCAAAAGGACGGTGAGTTAACAATAAAAAACATTACTTTTAAAAAGAAATTAATTATATAATCCAATTGTTTATTATTTTAAATGATTATATTAAGTTTGTATGCAGTTTGAGTTACTTTAAAGTTACCAAAACTATAAGACTGAAATGTTTTAAGCACGTTACCAGACATAAACATGCTCAATTCTTTTGCTCTCATTTTAGATGACAAACTGAGCAAGTACAACTTTTATAATGGATTCATGGGCCGGCCCCTCTTTGCGCCCCGGCTCCCCTCTCCAAACGACAAGAAGGATCTGTCTCCAAACAAGGACAACACGGCCTCATCCACCGATGGCACCGAGAGTCCACCTCCAGTGTTTGATCACATGGAGAGTCCACAGAGGTCGCTTTCCTCCTCGGATACGGAGTCAGGCAGCGAGTTGGAGAAACCAAAGGACTTCCCGAGCCTGGACCGGGACCCCACTGATATCATGGCCAAGATCTTCCCCCATCAGAAACGGGACACCCTGGAGTCTATGGTGAGAACGTGCAAAGGCGACATTGTCAGATCCATCGAGCTGGTGTTGAGCTCCAAAGAGAACAAAATTGACTCTGATAGCTTGTCTCACGCAAGCGCACTCCGGCCTTCTGTTGAACTGCCCGGAGCGCTTGGTGCTCTGGGGAACAAGTCTGCCTTCTCCCCGCTCCACATGCCACCCACGGCCGCCGGGGGAGGCAGTCTGTACGGGCTCAGCCCTCGTCTCGGTGTCAGCCCCCTGCGGCTGGCATACTCCTCTGCAAACGCAGGTTTTATGTCTCCATACATGACATCCGGACTGATGCCAGTGTTTCCACTGCGTCCACACCTGGACTCATATTCCTTTCCGGGCATGATCCGAGACCTCTCTTACCTTCAGAGCAAGGAGTCGCTTTGCAGTACAGGTCTTTACACACGACTGAACAGTGAAAAATGACAAATTAAACCCATTAAAGATACTTTTATTAATCATATTGTAAATTTACATTGAAAGAGCCATTCAAATGGCTCGAACTCTGCATTATGACAATTTCCTTTAAAAACTTGACTGTTTTTTTTATAGTGTACATGTTGTAAAGATGTTTTTAATATTAATAAAGCCATCAAAAGGTGCTCTTGTTTTATGTGTTTTGTCTATGCTTCACACATGCAAAAATAATCTCCTCTCCTTTAAACACACCTTTAGCATGCCATGCAGCCATTTGCAGTCTTACATAACATAGTTCCTTCATACTTTCATTATTCTAAGTTATGCATGAAACACTGTAGTCAAGCAAACCACTGCAACATCGAAATGTTACAATGTAGTGAATGAACGAGGAACCGGGAACATCACAGTACTAAAATGTTACAATGTACTGAATGTTGATGGTCATTTTAGTGTTGCATTTAACCCTCATGTGTCACTGTGGACATTTTTGTCCATGTGGGCAATTATTTCCTCTTTATCTGTCCATCATTTTGGCTGTGTTAGTGCATATGACACAATTTTTTGTAACAAAGTCTCTCTTGACAAATTTTGGGATTCAAATTTGATTTTTTTTTCTAATAGATCAACAGAACACTGAAAAAAGTAATTAAGTCAAAAATGTCCAAAACAAAACAAAAAAAAAAACAAATTCTTTTTTTTTTTTTTTTTTTGCATAAATCTCTTAAACAACTTCTGCTCAAAACAACCAAACATCATCAAATCATTCTGATTAATTACTTGACTTCACTGTTGTTATTCATGAAAAAACCCCACAAACGATGAGTTATTTCCCCTTTTTTTCATAAATAACATCAAGTAATACAACTGGCATTTAAAGCTGAAGCATGAGGGTTAATGACATGTAAAAGTTACAGTGTATTACATGATTCAGTCCAGGTTTGGTTGCCCTGGAAACGCCCCCTCTCACTTTAGGACAATTTGGTGCGTTTGATGAAATGTCGTCACTACCTGCCGTGCTAAAGTGGTGACGAGTCCATATTTGGTAATGACACACTTCTTTCAAACTAGAAAATATAAAACATTTTATAACATTAAAACATGTTAGATAAAAAAAAACACAACAAGCCTAAAAAAAAAAGCTTTTAAATCAATTTTTAAGTGTTTATTTCTTTGTCCGCCTCAGTGAGCTTTGCCACTCGTGATTGGTTAAAAGAGCCACATGCAGCTCGGATGTAAACCAATAGAAAGCCTCAGAGGAGTCACGAGACCGCGTGTTTCAGGAAGCCAGTGCATGGCCAGTTTTAAATGTTGGGTGTCCTGTGTGTGTAGCATGTTTGAAACGTCTCTGAGCGGCTTTTTGTGAGGCGGGAGGAAGACAGTTTTACATTTTTCACATCTGACATGCGTTTCCACATTATTATCGCCGCTGTCTGTTGGTGTGGCTTCGCAGACTCGCGGAAAATCAGAGGAATATCTTCGTCCTGTAAGTTCAATGTCCCCTTGTGGCTAGCTCACGGCTAGCTAGCTATCATCATGCTTGTAGGTAACAGTGCATGGTGCAACGTGCTGCGACTTTAACAGCTTCGACACAGGCAACATGTCGCAGCTTCTTATGAGGTTGTCATCGCTGCATAAAGTTTGGAATAACTAAACACAACACCTGAAGTTTGCTCAGGGTTGTAGCAGTAATAGCAGACCTTTAAGTAGTTACAGTAGCATTCATTCACAGGCTGTGTGACCTAACAGCGAGCTTTTATCGTGAAATAAATGCTACAAGATGCAAAGTGTTGTTCCAAGTCTGCTAGTTCTGTTTGGTTACATTTCTGGCTGCAGTTCAAGGTCATCAAAGCTGCATCAACCTGTGATGTTTTTTATCCTGTAACAGACAAGCGCTTCTACAGGGAGAGGAAGTCCTTCATGTGCATCGATGGGTCCAAAGTCATCCCATTTGAGCAGGTGAACGACGACTACTGCGACTGTGAAGATGGCTCTGATGAACCAGGTAAAGAGTTAGCCCACGGGCGACTCGGGGTGACACCTCGCACCGAGTTCATGCTGAAGAGCGTTGCACCATCTTCTCAAATAAACTTGCACTGACACATCTCAAATTCTTCTCATAGCCAGATCTTTGCTGTCCGCCCCTCATGAGATGCCTAGGCCATGAATAAATGACTTAATTTTATTTAGGTAACATGTCACCTGTCATTTACAAAGTGTCATAACCGTCATTATCACAATAATCATCATCAGTTCATTAGTGACTCAGTGTTCTCTTTCTGACAATCACCATGCAGATTTGTTAAAGTCTGCTGAAGGACTCATTTAGTTCAGTTTTAGTCATGTGGCGCCAAATCATAACAGAAGTTATCTCAGGGCAAGCCGAGACTGTACCGCATAAGCAAACACTCGCGGTGCCGAAGTCTACTGTGCATGTTCAGAGTACATAATCTGCTGTTAATGCCCTCCCATACTGGGTAAATCAAACCCTTACCACTGTGAGCAACATGAGTACAAGCGCCACGGTGAACGCCTCTACTCATTACGGACAAAGGAAGGCAGAGAAAGTCAGAGGTGAATGAATCCAAATCGAGCGCGCTGGTAATATTCTCTGCCCACATCAAGATTTCATGGTGATTGATCGCATATTGGCAGCTGATGCAGCCGGCTCAGTGCAGAGGAAACAGGGAAATATAAACGTAAAAAGGTCATCAGTATAAAACCAGAATTGATAGATGGGCATTTATCCCAAAAAGCACCAGCTGAATTCAGACTTTTTCTTGATATTGGATTTAGTTGAACATTATACGTTGAGAGAGAGTTATGAACACAAATCTCAGTGTATTGAGTGAAGGACATTTCGTCTTGGATCTATAATTGTTTCTAAACTATACACTATAAATACAAAAGAGAGCATTTAATGTGACAGAGGAATTTAACCTGCACTGACTACACTACAGCTTGGTGGCTACAGTTGCATAATTTAAGAAAATGTGGAAAGATCCGCATTATTAAAATGCTAGTTTGACTTGACTGACTGCTTGTACCTTGAAAATCAATGCATTCTACAGTGGCAGGTAAATTTTTACCCATCTGCGGTTTGAGGTATACAATGAACCCTGGAGGAAGGATTGATACTAGATTACAAAATGCTGTATACCGTACCAAAATGTCTTAACGCTCTGGCCTTTTTTTTCTACACTCTATTCCATATTCAGAGTTCACAGTCTGCAGTTAAGGCAAAGGCTGGCTCACTTCCAAAACAAGATACTTTCTGTCCTCTAAGGGTCTCCAAGGGATTCAGACACACTCTGTTTGCCACTTATAAACGTGAAAAGGCAGTTTTGTTTAAAAAAAAAAAAAAAAAAAAAAAAAAAAACAAGCAAAAAATTCGAACACAACAAAAACAAAACAGGACTTAAGCAGCATCTATACGGGTGCCCATTAAAAAGGTTGAAAAGGGACATACTATGTGTTACTCGCTTCAGCCCCTGTGCATGAGCTATAAATAGTTTTTTTTTTTTTTATTAGATTTGTTGTTTTGCTGAAAGTTAGCTTATTATGCAGTGCTGACTTCTGCTCCTGCTCCCATGTAGGCACCTCAGCCTGTCCTCGTGGCCGATTCTACTGCACCAATCTGGGTTTCCGCCCACACTACATCCCATCATCGCGAGTCAATGATGGCATCTGTGGTAAGGCTTTTTATATAGGACGCAAAAAAAAAGAGAAAAAAAGAAGAAGAACTCTCTCGAGAGGTGACTTTAATAAACTTAGCAGAATCTTTTTGAAGTGAGGCAACGTATCAACAATATTTTCTGCTTCAGCGTTTTTCAAGGACAACAAGGGCACCACTGCGAGTGTTGAAGGTGACGAACAGATTTATTCTTGCAATGATGACTTATTTGTTCAAAAAGAGCTGGTGGAAAGGTTTTTTTTTGTGGCGGATGTGCTCCAACATCTTGCAACTGAAGTAATTTCATAGGTAGTCGTGAGGTTGTAATCAACATAGCTCAGCTCCCTTTTTTCTTTTCATCAGGTAAGAACTTGTTCTGTTTGCCCTTTTTTTGTGTGTTTTTCAAACATTGGACAGGAATTCATTTTTTTTTTATTTTTATTTTACACGATGTCAAGAAGCTGACACGTCGGTGTACAAACTGTCACCCCATTCGTAGTGCAAACAAACAGATGAAGCAGACACGGCAAACAAAACATGGCTGACTAACGCGCACTCCCGACGAGGCACAAAATCACTCTCCTCGCACAGTTTTCCTTGAAAAACATCCTCCCCCTTCCCTCAAGGCCTTTCGCCATTCTTTCCTGTAATATCTTCCACACGCCATGCCTGATCCTGTAGCTCTCCACTTTGGATGAAATCAATACATTCTGCTGTCGACATTTCCTCTGTGTCACCAACTCTTTCGGTAGCTTTAGACGGTGTGCAAGAATCCCGGGTAAAAAAACAAAACAAAAAAAAAAAAAAAAACTGAAGGAATAAAGAATGAAAGGGCAATAGTGGAAAATTTTTCAAAGCTTCCTTCTCTTTTTTTCTCCGTCCTTTATTCTACTCCCACCTGTCCTCTCGTGCCTCCCCTGCCTTGAATGGAGCCGCTTAATAGCTAACACGTCGTTGCTTTTCCCTCTTCTGCTGGTTGTTCTATTGGTTTCTCTTTCTGGCCTCCAAAGCTCTTGCTCCACCGGTCACCAGTAGGGTTCTGGATAATTGTTGAGGAATGTCGAACTGTGCCCGCTTTCTCGGGTTAAACGTGTGAGCGAAAGCCATGTGTGAGCACCATGCAGCTGATCTCATAAGTGGTTGATCTCTAGAGACCTCTGAAACAGAGACGTCATGCACAGACACAAAGATCTGATCTCTGAGGTTGAGCGGCTAGATCAACTTATCTTTGGCCAGGCTCGCCTGTCGCTGTACAAAGAAGCAAATATTAACATTTTCCCAAATATTTAACCATTTCTTGACAATGTAATGATGATTTTTTCATCTTAATCATGTTATGCATGAATTACAAGAGAAGAATTCAATTCAGTTCAGTTTTATTTATATAGCACCAAATCAGTTTAGACTGTAAGGGAGATATGGTAGCAATAATGACACTAATAA
Source organism: Protonibea diacanthus (assembly GCA_028641955.1). NCBI lineage: Eukaryota > Metazoa > Chordata > Actinopteri > Sciaenidae > Protonibea > Protonibea diacanthus. The sequence goes on from CM053998.1 coordinate 8,449,649, forward strand.
TATATGTAGTGGACGTTGTGCAGGACCACAGCAGCAGCCACAATCTATGAGAACCTGAGAGCACAAAAACTGAAAATATATAATTTCCCCACGGCACAAGATGACATGTTCAAATGTCTTGTTTTCTCCTGTTAGAGAACAGCTGGAGCCACAGTGAATATTTTGTGTTCTCTCCTGGAAAAATGATTGAAATGTTGAATTTATTCTCACGCTCACGGTTGCTGATTAATTTTCTGACATTTGACAGAGCAGCTCTGCTTTCATCACACCATATCTTGTTTTTCTTTTTTAGTAATTCTGTTTATGTCGCTAAATCCGATATCATTTTTTTGAGAGTCAAAAGTGAATGATACCACGCTCCAAAAGTACCTGATATTGTGTTTATGTTGTTTTTTTTTTTTAAAAACTTGAATCTGTGTCCTTTTCTGTTGCCAACTCATGTATTGATCACACTGTTAATAATAAAGACACAGTGCTCACCTCTCCATGCTGATAATACTGAATGCTCTTCTGTTCTCTTGTATGTGCTTTGGATTGGTTTCTCCTGTGTCTCGTGCCAGATTGCTGCGATGCTTCCGATGAATACAACAGCCACGCTCACTGCCAGAACACTTGCTGGTCAGTTGAATCAAAACTGAGATTCAATATTTATGAAAATAACACATGCAGATTTTGATTCAGAATATGGCATGAGAGGCCCACGCACAGCTAAAGAAATAAATATCCAACCAGTCCATTTTTTTTTTTTTTTTACTGGGTAATTGTATCAAACGGCACAAACGGATCTTGTTAGATTCAAGTTGTCTTCCACACAAAGCTATTTATCGCAGCGTCAGTGCGATGGAGCTCACCTGCTGCACTTATTTGATAGTGACTCACCCACTGTGCCACCAGGGGGCATGGTGTCACTGTGATTTAAAAAAAAAAAAAAAAAACTTGATGTAGACTAGACTTGTAGTGTTGTATGTGCATCACAATATTGTTTTCAAGAGCTCATCCATGATAAAGACTGGTCTGACTCACACATCATTACACTGTAAATGCAGCTCTCACCCCCATCCAGAGGTGTTTTTGATGCTAAGAATTTAGTTTCCACGGGATACAAAACACACTGCATAGATGGCATAAATAAAAAAAATATATTTTTAATATTTATAAGAACGCAGGCTCCTGCCAGGTCATATTTATCATCCTCCCTGAGCCGCACTGCAAAGATTGACCATGCTATAATAGTGAAATGTAGCCCGCTGTGTAAATGTAACTTCTAATACAGTAACCCGCTTCTTTTGTTGACAGTGCGCTGTTATTTTATTCACCGCCATTTGCCCCAAACCCACATACAAGCCGAGTATATCTCATTATGTTTTCACAAGATCCACACTCATATTGTGTTTGCCAGACTTCAAAAACAATTTAGTTCAGCCACACAGCATCAGCCCCCATCTTATTTACCCTTCTATTTTCCCATTTGGATTCCTGCTGCATTGTGGGCCCTTAAAAAATTGGATTGCACCATCTCACTGACCATGGCAGGGGTGGCAGATGTTTTCTCAGTAATGATGGGACTGTGCATCCTGTGTCTCGCCTCTCCTCCAGGAATCTGGGACAGAGAGAGAGAGCATACGTGGAGGGCCAGATGAGGACCTTGGATGAGGGTTTGCAACTGAAGCAGCAGCTGATTGAGGAGGGAGTGCTGCTCTGGAGGGAGAAACAGGTACACTGTATTCTGCTGGAGGAACTACTACTACTGTGTGGCACTAAGTAGAAACGGAGGGTAGTCATCAGGGTTCTCCCACAGAAGGCTATAGCGTGTGACTTTCACTTTTTTTGTTTCAAACTTATCCTAGTGTGACATGTACAATGTATACACTAGGTCCATTAAGTGTTATATAGATAGATAGTCTATGGCGGCCTGTATACTTTAATTTAATCCCTAGGTCAGTAGAAAACAGGTGACCTCACAGAAACACCCTAATTGTAGAGATTTGATACAGGAAATATCAGCAAAAAATAATATACTTTCAAATAATTTGAGTGGGTTTCCACATAACAAAACACCCTTGGAGTGTCACTCAAGGTGAGTTTCCAGGTGTCACATAATAAATCAGGTTTGTACAGTGATCAGTAATTCTAAAACTGCTAAACATGCGTTACTTTCCACGTATAATAGTGTGTTTTTTTTCATAATAGTGAAATTACATGAGGCAGAAAACTATTCTTAGGTGATCACATCTGTGCTGAGGTTTGATGAGACAGCCACTGTCGCCGCTAACGACCTCTTTCAACCTCTCCCGGCTCTTTGCGACCGTGTTGTTTACGTGTTGGTATAGTTTCCGTACCGGGATGCAAAGTGTGTGTCCTGTAGCCTGCATAATAAACACCAGCTTGTTGTCAGAGCCCATTGCAGTCAACGTGGTGAACCCATGGATGTGTTCTGAACTGCGGCCCAGATTTATGTATGTCTTGCATTAATTTATGGCTGCACTGTATTACAGTGAAACGCAGCAGCAGTTTGGTTTACGGCTTGTAGATTTATTTTTGGGTTTTGTTTTCATCCCTTTCCAACGCTCCTCCATACAAATGTATCAATGCGTCTCCGCCTTCTACCTACTGTGTTTAAATATTTTTCTGTTATTCTCAATAGATTTAATTAACTTTTCGCCTTGGCTGCTTACGCTGCCACTCAGTAACTGTAGTGTTATTACCTGGCTCGCTAGCTAACACACTTGATTGTTAAGGACGTTGGGGTTAATTTGCTTTTATATGTGTTACACTCTGAGAATACCTGCTCTAAATGAGCAGCTTGTGCTCTATGATATTGTTTTGACCATACGTGCTCGTGGCATCTGCTGCTGCTACAGGCGTCTGCTGTGCGGTTTCTGACGCCAGCCTCAGCCTGCTGCGCGGCTCGTTTTTTTGACGTGGAGTGTTTTGCTGTCAAAGCGGCACCGACCCACTCGTGTTGCCGTTTTCCAGTGAGTGTCCTCTCCATCTCCATCTCTACAGTACGATTAAAAACAGATCCCGTCTCCAGACAATTCTAGTTCATAATTTCTACTCACCTGTCACCCATAAGCATCATCATACTCTTCTCCTGACATAAACTGCATCTCTTAGGGGAGTTCAGCTGTAACTTATGCTTCATTTGTAGTCACTCCAAAGCAGTAAAGAGCAAATGGTTCGAGGTAAGTTGGCAAGTAAACAAGCACCCGTGTCATCAAGCTCATTCTGAGTCAACGTGTCCTTTTACAGAGCTTGAAGATTGACAGAACCTACTTCAGTTTTTTGCTCAGCTCTCCATTTGCACGTTTAGTTCAACAAGCGCTAGGCCAAATTAGAAACCGGAGCTCTGGAGTTTGGTGCAAATTAAATTTGGCAGCTTAGGATCTCTGTAGATGTTTGTAAGTTATATTTACTGCTCCAGCGATCTCATTACTTGATGCACTATCTCTATTCAAGTTGCCCTGTTTGATGGTCAAGTCTAGGTGCCTGTTGCACATTAAAAATACATATAAGGATAATTTCCCCTGCTTTTTTTTTTTTTGTGCATTCCTGATATAAAATTGAAAATTATAAGCACGGGATATTGTTCAACATGTAATGGTCATTAAAAAAAATGTACTTGGGATTCTGACGGACTCAAAGGCAGCTGAAAAATGTTGCCGCAGCACATTTCACAGTTCTCTAACTTTGTCAGGGCTGCCCCCAATCTTGTTATTTTGTGCCTTGATTATGTTAGAAATTACTTTATTTCAAGGTATTCCGAAGCACTTTACGGCACCCGTTGGTGTTGGGGGGAAAAAATGTATTCCAGGAATGTCAGTCTTGTTTAAAATACACTTCAATTGCCTGTAATGGAAGATACAGTTAAAAAGAGACCACTTATCTGAGGACAGATTTTAACTGAAGGCCACTTTTTGTCATAAATTTGCCAGTTGGAGTGTGTACCCTGCTCTCTTCCTTTCTGTCCCCCCCCCCACCCCACCCCCTCATGTTCTTTCCCGTGGCGGCTGATTGGCAGATCGAGGCTGAAGTGTCACCCAGCCCTCGGAGCCGAGCCGCACATTGTGATCCTGTTCCTCTCACTGTCTCTCTCTGTTGATATGGCAGGGGCTCCTCAGGGGGGCCTCGTCTCAGAAACCTCACACAATGACTCAAAAGTGAACTCCTCCTGCGGTTCAAGGGTTAAAGAAGACTTTGGAACAGGATGCTAGAAAACTTTTTTTTTTTTTTTTTTTTTTAAATTAGATTAAAAGCCTTTAGCGCAATAAAAGCTGACTGTAAGCATGTCAGCACAGCAGAAATAGGAATGCTGCTGTTAATTGCAAACAAATTGGTATTCAATAAAATCCTCTTTCAGGTGGTTTGTGATTATCTGTCTGTGGATTGGCCCACTGTCGGCGTACATTTTTTTTTTTTAAAGCAGGGAACGGCATTTTGCTAGTCTTTAATTCTTTTAAGAGCTTTTTCTTTTCCTCTTCCTAGCTTTGTCTGAATTTTGTCACGATTTCAGAGGATGTCAGAGGAATCCACGGTGCTTTCCAAGACTGAACTCAGCAGGGAGAACTCTCAGACACTGTGTATTGAATCAGCACTCCTTGGTCTTTTTAAATCCAAAAAAAAAAAGAATAAAACAGTATCATTGTCACTTGTCACATTTGGAATATTGCTTATTTTTCAGATTAAGATGCACCTAAATAGATCCTCTTTTTGTTTTTAGAGCTCCGATTTTTCAGTGCATTCAAAAAACCTCGTGGCAAAACACACTGACGGGCACTGTAGTTTCTGGCGTTTTTTGTACAGGATTTTAACGTGGTGGGAGAACCTTTTTTACATGGGCGTTATTCACAAGCAAACATGTTTTTGTACACACACAAAATGGAGCCCATAAATCACTGCAGCAAACTGAAGATGTCTAAACAAGCAGTGTGGCCTAGAAAGGTAGTCATCCCTATCCGAACCAAGCAGAATCCATCACTGCATTATGAGAGTCTCCGAGGAGAGATTGGAAAGCAGTATTGACACAAACACACACACACACACGCACACACACACACACAAACAAGGGGCTTCTGCTCTTTCATATTAATTGCTCCATTACAAAGAGTGATGATAGGTTATGCTTGGTTGTCAAAAAGCTGTCATTTTTGGTGTGACAGCAACACCTCCTGACGCAAGTGATTTAAATAGTCCATTGTGCGGGCCCCGACTCCTGCAGGACAAATTTTGTATATACATGAGCTGGTTGCTGTTCGGAGGTAGATGTATAGATGTGTGACGTAGGGGAATATAAAAGGAGAGGATAAGAACGGAGACAAATCCTGATCGTTTGTTAATGTCATCGCAGACACTACGTCCTCTAAATGCTTTTGAGGCTACGAATCTGTTATCCTCTTGTCAATGCTCATGTTTACCGCGTTTAGCCATTACCAATTAGCAATGAACACAAAGTGCAACTGGAGCAAGTGGGAGTATATTTAGTTTTTGCAGCACGTATATGTGAAATTAAAAAATGTTGACCTAATGATGGTGCAAAGACTCACTGGAGTGAATACAAATCATCCTGACAGGATTTATTAATTGTTGAGACATGACAGGCTGACATTGTTGCCTCTAGAGCCGCAATGCTACTGTAGCATCGCTCTAACTCGATTTTCCAAACTGGAACTCTACAGTGTCCTAAATCTACAATCCAAGCCTTAAATAAAACATTTTTTTTCAATACTTTTTAATTATTAAGCTGTTTTATGTAGTCAATATCCAATACAAGACGCTTGAACTGTCTCAAAATGATTAATAACAAACAAATATGTTTGTTCCTTTGGACTTTTTTCAGATATATCTCTAAGTGGCCCAAATCAGAATATGATTGATTGTTTTCTATGTCAATATGTGCCACAAATGAGGGATAATATCAGGAAGAAAAGTTTGAGTGTGCCACTCACTTGCAGACACGCTGTAAACTAGAAAAGCTTTTTCGAACTGTGATTGTTTGTCTCTTTACTGTCTCTCTTCAGGCCCAGCTCAGAGAGCTTCAGCAAGTAGCCGAGGACCTACAGATCAAACTGGAAGACCACAGAAGGAAGAAACACGAGGCCGACCAACTCAAAGAGCAGACATTAAAGGCACTGGAAGCAGGGGACAGCAGTAAGTGTCTTGAAACCTTTAACCTCCCGTGATTCGGTTTGAGTCCATTCAAAGCAATTCAGTCCGCGGAATTGCTCGAGTTCGTAGTTAGGTCATTGTTACGGCGACCATAGGGCAGTTTCCATTTTATTTCAGCTCAGCCTTGCATTGAACAAAAGGAAATTGACCTTAGCGCCTCAGGCCAGATGGTCAGGATGACAAATGGGAGAACTTCAGACACAGCTAGAAGGGTTAAATACAGATCCCTGTGCCATTGAAATAAATGGACTAGGAGAGGAGTGCTGAGCAACAGCATATTGCAGTCCCACAGCTCTCTCTCTCTCTCTCTCTCTCTCTCTCTTTTTTCTTTTTTAACGTCCCTCAAACCGTCAGAGAGAAGTTGCTCATGACTCACAGGAAAATTCCCTTATCGCTCCGAGCACTGGCTGGCTCTGCATTTAAGTGACGTTCAGACTTGTGTGTGTGCGTGTGTGTGTGTGAATGTACAGAAAGTTGTGGGGCGGGAAAGGTAATGGGCTCAATCATTTTTGCACTGAAGTCCAAGGATTTAGAATCATTATGTGTGTGTGTGTGTGCGCATGTGTTGAGAAGGCAGGGGATAGAGATTGGTGGAAGTAAATTAGTGTCAGTAGACGAAACAAAACGCATCAAACAAAAACCTTTATTCAGAATAATGTCATTTGTCTTTTCAACACTTTGCTGTCACGTTCTCATGTCATTAAATGCCGGTAACTGATTACCCGTCACGTGTCAAAGTGGTCCTCGAGTGAAAGTTTTGATTGCAATAAAGGTCATTTGACTTTTCTGGCTTCTCCGAGCACACATCCATCATACGTCCCACTGCGCGAGCTGACCTTTGCTAGTCGTCACAGGCCCCCCCCCCCCCTCCGTGTTCTTAAGACTGTCATCCTTTACTTCCATTACTGCTCATCTTCAGAGCATAACAGCCACCACTTTTCACTGCCATGCTTGCGCTGGCATGTCTTGTCCATGTCGACTATCCATCTGGGCTTTTCTTCTGATGACATTTTGTATGTGTGGGGTAGCTTTGGAGCACTGAATGGTCATGCGGTAACCTATGGCATTCACTGAAGCCTGTGGCGTGACATGCTGATTAACATTTGAATTTTCCAGCATTTCGCAGCATTAATCTACCAACTTTGTAACACTTTATGGCTTTGCTGTTATGATTTGGGGTGGTAAGTCGTTACGGCTTTCATGCACATTTTGAATTCATTCTCGGGAGTTGAAAATCAAACGCAGTGAAGAGGAGATCGTACAAGTGAAGTCATCACGAGGAAGTATTTTCCCAATGTTTAACTTTTATGTTCGATGGTATTTGAAATGTGATCTGGCTGATACACAGCCCAGAGATTGTTTTTTTTTTAATACGTTCCAAGAGAGCAACCTAAGCAGTTTTAAATTTACTACACTTTTTTTTTTTTTAATGGCTGTTTTAAGACAAAGTGCCAGGCAACAGCTGCGCTAAAGATTTAAATGACATAAATTCTTACGAGTAGCATTTCATACGTGCTAAGATTACATTTTATTTATTATTTATTTTATGCAGCCAGATCACACCCATGTTCAAACCAACCTGCATGCCTTAAATGAGGTTTAGTTTCAATGTCTCGATGGTTTCTCCTCAAAACTCACAAAATATCATTAAGTAAATGGCCCCAGTTTTCTCCGTGTCATTATTATAGCTCTTTAACATCATGTAATTTTGCCATCATGACCTGTCAAATGAATGTCAGGCTAAAGGACCAACACTTAAGAGCCTTTCACTTTTCTTTAGACCTCCTTCCAGCCGTTATGCACTCACTAATCCACATAGCATGTCTCCTAACCTGTACGTTCACAGTACTTCCACAGCACATCATTTTTTTATTAAACCTTGGAAACTGTTGCCCTAAAAGATCCTTAAACTACAGAGGACCCACGAGGACAAATATCGAGTTATCTCAATTAAATATAGGAACATCACAACAAAGAAACGGTGAACGCCTTTGTCTTTCCCTTTATGACCTGTCAATAGGCGGTCTCAAAATAGGAATGAAAAGCCAGAAGAACAAGCAGCTGAGCCTGCAAAGTAGAACTTAACAGTCTTTCCCTTTACTGCTGCTGTCGCTCAAACGTGTCTCCAGGGCTTCACGTGCAGTTATTGAGAGGTTTTAAAGGGCCAGGTTATTTGTACCCTCGAAGAAAATTGCTGTTTCTCATGGTGCAATGCCTTTTGGTATGATGAAACAATAATTGCAGGACTTGGAGAACTGGGGATATTGGATATTGTTTTTACGCTATGATTTTATTTAGCATGGGAAAATTATGTTCCAAGATTGTAAAGCTTTTTTTTTTTTTTCTTTTTTTATTCATGTACATGCTTTTACAAGACTCTGAGCAGGTGCCATATTTTGTAGGGAACCGCAGTGCTAATGTGACACCACTACACAGTGCAACAAAATAATGCGCATGATTATTTTGTTTTCAGGATACAAGAATATTGCACATTTTGCTTTCACAGATTGATAGGACCGCATTACTGAGCTGCGTCCTTCATTAGCTAGCTCAGTATTTACGCTCCTGTTGCATTTTTGCAAAGCGTGCTTATAAATCTGGTTAAATCCTCATTGAATAACAAAGACTCTGCTGTTCCCGGCTACACGGGAAGGACACTGATCGTGTGTGCTTGTTGTTTTTTTTTTTTTTTTTTTTAAATCCTTTTTAATATGAACCTCTATGTGGGTTCACATAGAGGTCTCTTCCTTGTCTGATGATGTCGATTTGATATGATTCCCTCATATAGAGACATACTTAAAGTCTGTTACTCTGTTTAATGATACGCCCCAATATGCAAAGCTACACTGGCTCGGAGTTCACCCGCAGTTTGAGGGGCTTTTCTCGAGTTCATCGTTAATCCAATGGTTGACCTGATTTATTTAGTGGACCGTCTTTCAAACCACCTCCCTTCCGCTTGTATTTTTTTCCCCAAAGGTGCATGAGTGCATATGGACACCGTCAAACAAGCTCCGTTCGCTGTAGTAGCACCACGCCAAATGCACAGCATTTCATCAACATTCATCACTAAAGATGTCTTCAGTTGAAGTTTTTGTCGATGATTGACTGAATTCTTGGTCTGTCCTTTCAAATTTGAGAGTAATGCAGTTTTGTCGTAACTTGATGGCGTTGCTTGTCAACATTTACATTTTAATGTCAGATTTGTAGCTTTTCCAACAATACAGCCACGCAGAATGATTTGACAAGGTCAAAGTCGTATTTCCCTCGGCGTGGCAGGCCCATAGCAGAGTGTAAGTGGTAATTATTGCATCATCAGAGATGCCATTTTATATGTATGCAGGTTTCCCCTCTTCTTTTGAATCATTTGTGTCATTAGCGATTCATAAAAGCACACTGTCGTGAATCAAAGAGCACCTTGTTCTTACCAGATGGTGTTGTTTGACTGACCATACTGTTTTGATGCATAAATAAGGAAATCACATGAGCACTAATTTGGTATAAGAAAGTGTGACACTTTGAATAGATCCTCACAGAATAAATGAAACAAAATGTGATCGCAAATGCCTTTAAATTTAAACCTTTTTGTCTCGACTCTTTCCACTCTGGGATCAGATCTCAATACACAAATTGACGTAGGCGGAGCTGGAGGATTTGTTCAGTGTGGTTATTGGCACTGGGGAGAGTTTCACACCTGTCTGGCCATGTATTTATGAACTGGAGGACTTTTGAAGCCAGTTGAGCAGTGTTGCCCCTCTGCAGTGCTATAAAACATCCTCCAGATGTGGTCTGGCTCCGATAGCTACTGGTATTACCATGAATTTTTCCTTATTCTGATAGTATATCCAGATGCACATCGCATGTTAATAGTAGGTGCCATAGGCTGACGATAGAAATGTTTTTTTTTCCATCTTGTGAAGCAAGTTGAAACCCTCTGAAAATGATCCTTTGACCCCAGTTTCAGAACCACTGAACTTGATAACCTCCCCTCAGCCCATCAGGTCATACCAAACCCTGCTAGTGAGTTTAATGAGTGATTCATACTTTTTGTTAGATGGGTTTGCAGTATATCTACCTCTTGTCTTAAAATACAGACCTTTTGCTGTTTTTACTTTGGCTTCTCTCCGCTGCTCTGACACATTTAGGATGCAGTACATGCAACTTGAACTCACTAGCACGCCTTAAATGTGGGACTCGCACTAATATCTTGTAATAAAAAGCCGCTGCCTAGTTAGCTCAAGTTACTGCCTTTATAGACTCATAGAATAATACCATGACAAGTGGCACACTCTGAAAATGAAATTTTACCATAACAGATACTTTTCACATAGTTGTACCTTGTGTGCTTGAGGATATTTTTGTATATTAGGGATTAGGGCAGTGTGGAAGAAGAAATGTCAGTATGAAGAAACATGTATTCATGCAGCGAAGCCGCAGAATATTTGTGTCTCAGATTGTCTCTGAGGATTTCAGCTCCTCTGAGGTAACCTAGATGCAACAGATCCAGTGCCAATGCAACTTTGATACACTCCTATTTCTCCCTACCACAACAAATAAAATACATTATGGGTGTTTATTTGCAGTACCTTGAGACTATTATGGAGCCCTTTACTTTTTACTTATCCCCCAGCTCCTCCTGTTTGCATGTCGAAGTGTCCTCGGGCAAGATACCGAACCCTAAATTGCTCCTGCAGGCTGTGCCATCGGTTTGTGAATGCGTACGAATGGTTAGCTCCCAAAAGCTGATGAGCGGTTGGCACCTTGCATGCCAGCCAATGCAATCAGTGTATGAATCTGAGGTATGCAGTGCAAAAAGAGCTTTGAGTGGTCGGAAGACTGGAATGGTACTATATAGGTACAGTCACCATTTACCATTACAAAGATCAAGAAAGTCACCATGTGGGGACATTCACGGCAGGCACCCATCCTCTGAGCTACTGTCCCGTGCCATAGCATAAAACATAGATTGTTTTGATGGGAATTCATTAAAGTCAGCGGCGAAATATAATTGAGTTCATGATTTGTGTTTTCTGTGTATCCAGAAAACAAGCTAAGTGGAAAGATGAAATCAGAAAAAAGGCAAACGCTGAGAAAATAATTATGTCTGTGTGTCGTATCAGGTCTAGGTTGTTAAAAATGTCCCGGAAAAACACTGAGAATATTAACATGCGGTAACCTTGAGAAGCTCAGCCACTGTAATCACACAACCCTGATGAATTTGTGAACACATTTAAATCAGTAAGCTGTTAGTCTTGCACAATGCAGTGTTCCCATTGTGGCGGAATGTTTTCTGAACGCAGAATCTGATGCCGCAAACCATCCGACGCACCCTTTTAAGGTTAAAGCACTTATTTGCACATTCTATCTTTATGTTTACGACGTCTCTTCTTTCTCTGTAAAGTAAAAGTTCAGCGCAACACGTGCAGCCTTTTGATCTATTTCCATCTCAAAGCATTTCACCGAGAAAGGGGTAATTTCCTGTCTGCAAATATTGCTTAATACTGTATAAAAGAAAGCAAAGAGTGTATGTGTGCGTGCACGCGTGTGTGTGTGTGTTTAGCCTTCAGCGTGCAGAGGGTACAATAATAAAGAAATGTCTGTGTGGATAACATGGTCTGTAGCCTAGGCATAGATCTGCAGTCTCCTGCTGATATGTTCCATTTTCTCTGTTCTCTTTGTGCCTCTCTTATTTTACGAGTGTGCTGTGCTATCGCCAGGGCAACATGGGTGGATGAGTGATGGTGTCCATTAGTAAACATAGCCCCCTATATGTGCCATCGGCCTAAAGAACCGAAGTCTTGAACCTCCGTTCTGTCGCTCTTTTTTTTTCTTCTTCACCCTCCTCCTCTCTCCTCACTTATTTTCCACGTCCCCCCCCCCCCACAATCTTCCTCTTACCTTTTTACCACCTCTTCCCCCTCCAACCCCTTACTCCATCTTTTTCTCTTCCTCTGCCTTCCTTTCCTCCCTTCTCCATCTATCCTCCTCACGGTTGTTTTTCATAGCCCCGGCTCCGCCGTAGAGGCAGGGATGAGACCATTTCTCTTCCTCCTTCGTGCACTCATTTCTGCGAGACAGAGCGACCAGAGGATGGGTTGAGAATGTCAAGCATTAGGTTGGGAATAGCTGTTCAAACAAAAGAATAGGCCACTAATATGACAGATGCTGGGTGTAGTGGCAGAAGAATATTAGCAAATCCTGAAGCAACAACAGAGGTATAGGAATCCGGCTTCTCCTGGTTGCAGTGGTGTCGTGGGTGACATGTCAAAATTTTGCAATCTTTTTAAAATTAAATCCTAAAAAAAAATAACACGGCTTTATAAATCTGAATTTAAGATTCATATCGACAAGGCTGCATTTATGAACTGGGGTTTAGCTTTTTTCTACGTTTTCTACACCCCTACAGCACATACTCAACACGGGTGCTCTACTGTACACTCGAGAAGAAAAAAAAAAATGCTAATTTCACAGTTAGCTTTTCGGTAATTAGTACGGAAAGGTAATTGCGGCGGATGCGCAATTAGCATTATGTAAAGTGCTTTTCCCCAGACTTAGGGGCCAATCAGTTTGCCCCCTTTACATTCTCCGTTCTGCTGATGATGTGGGAGATGCTTAGGCGCCGAACATAAGAGAACTTCCTCTCCCTCCCACTCCAATGAATGCGATTCACAGAATGAATCAGTTGGGGTCACATGCTTGCTTGGAAAAGGGGGGGTTGAGGAAGTTTTTGCGTCTCCTTTTCATCTGCCTGTGAATATGAATGGAGAAGAGGGAAATCACTGTCATAGCAGCCGTTGCAGCACAAAGCCTCCTGATTGCATTCTGGACTCTGACATGCTTTTTTTTTTTTTTTCCTACAGGGAAACCAAATGTTCTCGCGCAGCGTGACTGACTCATTGCCTGATTGCCCAAAAACCTCCACCACCACCACCACCGCTCCGCCCCGCTCCCCCTACCGCTCCACCGCTCCCCGTGTTTTTTAAATCCAACTCCAGCTCGGTCCTTTTCTCCATCCCTCCCCTGCCTCTCACGTTGCGTTCAGATGTATTAGTCTCTATAGCACTGATTGGTGATTTAAGAAAGAAATCCAACACAGCTTTACAATAAGACATATCACTCACGTCAGGTCATTTCGAATTAACCCAAATATGATTTTTTTCTTTTTAGGTCTCAGACGTCAGAACAGCACAATAACCGGCATTTTCAAGTTACTGGACAGCAATAAAGACGGCAGGTAACTAACACACTGATCATTTCATCACTGACAGCTCTAGTTTTCATGCTCACGTTTAACACCACTAGAAGCTATGGGGTGTTTAAAATGCTAAATAAAAATAGAAATATTAAATGTGTTAATAGTTTGATGATGTTGAAGGCCACCGCTGATATTTTTATACTGAAACAGTTTTTCCCTCAGGATTTTACTCCTGCCAGGGTGAAAAGGCTTCTGTCACAGTATTTAAATTGCTATGAAATCCAATACTAAAGAAATTCTTAAAGCGTATTTGCTCCCAGTTTGGGCTTTTCTCCTCCTACTGTGCAGTTTTAAAAATGTACCAGAGTGGGCATGAAGGCTGGGGAGTGTTGAGAAAAAAAAAAAAAAGGAACAAGGTTGAAGGTTTCAAATCTAGCTTTATGTTTCCTTTTTTCCACCACATGATCTGCTGTCCTTGAACATTGTGCTTCTCCAGCTGAACTGCCTAATTCAACCGCCGGATGCCAAAATGAGCAAGGTTTAGTGAAATGAATATAGCTGTAGCACATTTTGTGCTCCAATCATTTTAAATCTCATTGCAAGAATAAACTACAAAGCACAAGTCAGCAACTCGGAAAGTAGGGCTGTCCAGGGATGCTGCAGCTCCTCGTATTAATGTTAAATTCAATTATTTGAGGTGTTTCAGTGGCAAACACAGCTGATTAATGTGCTTGCCCTCAGCTAATTAGACAAAAACGACCTCCTTCAGGGCAAGTATTTACTATTTAATGGATGACACTGTTCCTGAAAGAGAAAGTAGCTTTGTTTTAAGAATAAAAAGTTTTCTGTCAATGAGGATGAGGAGAGTTCATGTTCACTCACTTGTAATTCTTGTATTCCTCGAGAGAAATGCCGCTAACGCAGCAAAGCGGAACGAAAACAACGTAAGAGATGAGTACGTTAAGGAAGATCCACAACGCCGGATTAAAATAATGACTCACGTTTTGGCTCTCGCGTTTATGCTTATCTCACGCCGCCCGCGCTATAAAGATAAATGGGTGTTCGCCGGGTACCTAATTCACATCAATATGTGTATGTACCGAACTCATTAGTTCCACCTTAACTTCTGATGCAGCGAAGTCTCATCAGTCTGAGCTGAGTGCACACATCTCTTTCCGCGAAACTCCTAGTTGTTCCTCAGCAAACTTCAAGAAGCAATTCATTGCCGTATGTGCATTGTTTAATCTTCAAGTCCCAACAGACACACTTGTCACCCCCCCCCCACCACCACCCAATCTCCTTCAGCTTTCCCTCAGCCACCCAGGCTGACTAACTTGCTGTCGTGAGCAGTGTTTAACCTCTGCCAGCTTTAAAGAGAATGGCATCCATTTTGCTTTCAGGCGAGATACTTTAAATTTGCTGGTGGCTTGCAGAAAAACAGAGCGCGTGATATCCAATGAGCCTGTCCCCTTCATGCTTTTTCTCCACTGCTATCCCCACCCTCACCTTCACACACCACGCCTGGGGGAGAAAAAAAAAAAAAAAAAAAATCAATACTGCTTAAGCTAACTGGGCATATTCTCCCGGAAAGGAAGCGGGGCTGGGCATAGTAAACTGAAAGCGCTATAAAACATATGGCTGCATCAAGGACGAAGTGCTTGTGCAGCGATTTTCCAGGGAGCGCTATGTGCCCACTTATGCATTCCTGCGCCTGGATGTGTACCATTATTCAGCCCTTCTGCCCCCCCACCACCCCTCAATCCCCTTCCCCTACCCTCCCCAGCTCTGCCTCCATCCATCCACTCTATCCCCTGCCATCCCAAGCGGTGTCTCTCCACAGGGCTGCGCTTAAACAAACACATTACTAAGCTGAAATATCTGCAAGTGCCCGCTTATTTCTATACAGCCATTGTTTCACTTCCGTCAGTCAACGGGATCCGGTGAGCTGGACATCTTGAGGCAGGACATGAATTGATGCCTGTTTGAATAAAAAGCAGGAGGTGGAGGCTTTGTGTATGTATGCTACATCACCGTTTTTTTTTTGTTTTTTTTTTCCTGAAAGGCTCTGCAGCTCACACGCCCAAGTGTCGAGCTCGATTTAGCCTCCGTTCTGATAAATGCAAAGTCCAAAGTCACTGCTGTACCTGATGCTTGCACATTGCCAGGCAGTTTGCTGACTTTGAAGCAGATTAGCATTCACGTTGCAGACTCTTTATCTTGTACAAAAAGCTCTTGGCTTTGCCCCTAATGACACTTAGCAAAACACTACCCCGTCCTTAATCCACTCGATTGGAATTGCTAATTATCTTTAATGCAGATTTACAGATAATTGTTCTCATTTAAACTGTGAACTAATCTCATTTTTGTGTCCATTTAGCCACCAATAATTGCTTCATGACAAAGATCCACTCTGAAATACATAAAGGAATATGTCAGAAGCTAACACGCTGCTGATTGTCATCATAATTGTATTTAAATACAAATATTAACAACTGTGGAAATGTTTTTTTTATTCCTGTGGTTTGTAGGTTAGCGGTTTCAGACACTATAGACACATCTAGAGCATGTAGTTAGTCGAGGTTCAGTCTGAAAGTTTCCTTCCGATCAGTTTGTACTACGGGGAAAATAAAAAAAAATGAAAAAAATCTCCCCACACATTGGTCATTAAGGTAGCTTCTGGACTTCCTCACCATTATTGCATCCCGAACCACCACCACCACACACACACACACACACACAAGTGCAACCCTCTGTGCCAGCTGGCAGGCAGTTGGCAGCCCAGTGCAGGATTAACTGGTACCAGTATGCTGGCCTATAAATAGAGTCTACCAACTGCTTCAGGAAATGAACCATGATGGAGCCTCCCAAAGGCCCACGAACAGGTTGTGCTTTTTATCCCCTCCTTTCTGTCAGGATTATGAGTGTATGTGTGTGTGGGAGTGAGTTCCCTAATGTTTATTACTGTCTCTTTCAGTCAAACCCACTGTAGGTGTACATTACAAAGCACCTGCTTTTACGATGCCACGGTCAATATGTGTGTATAAATGGCCTCCGTGATTGGGGCCAAAGCCAGTTTTCCTCACACGTGTTTTCAGAGCTGCATCCTCTTTGCCGCCTCACAATGGAGAAAGTCATTGTTTTTTCTCCAGCACTTACCCCGAGCATTGATCCTCGGTAGTGGAACAAGCTATTCGCTTTGTATGTTTGCCTGCTCTTCCGCTTTTGATGGACTCCCGGGATTGATCCTGGCTATGCAGTCATTATCTCAGCTCAGTAATGTTAGTTTAGGTGGAGCCTCAGGAAGAAAGACACCAGCGGGGAAGAATGGCTGAAGAAAAGATCCAAGTGTTCCAGCATAAGAGGGTGGTGTGTGTCATTTTTGATTGTGTCATGCGCCACTCAGAGAATCTGAGTGAATGCTAGGTTGACTGAGCCCCAAGTGACCTAATAAATGAGTTCATAAAAAAAAAAAAAGTGCAGCTACATATCCATTTAAACACCAGTTTGTTTGCTAGTGCTGCTTTTTCTGAGGAACTTCTGTTTCTCCAGAGGAAAACAGAAGTACCAACTGGTACCGACCTTAATCCATGTTTTGTGAAGCCATAGCATCGTGCTTTGGGTCCAAATATTTATTTCATTACCTTCAAGGTTTTCCTCAAGTCCTTCTCAGGCAAGTTCAATGCAAATGTTTTCAGGTGCTCTGGAGTGTATACCTGAACAAGATATTGGTCTTGGTTGAAGTGGTGAAGGCCTTTTTTAGTGTGGGACTTGGACATTCGTCATCATTGTACAAAAATACGAACTTGCACGGCTGTCATCTGTCTTTTTTTGTTTTGTTTTGTTTCTCTCGTAAACACAACAGTCTAACGGTGGATGAAGTCCAGGCTAAAGTGGCAGTTGTCCACGATGAGGAGCGGATTCTCTCCGAGGATGAAGCGGTGGTAAGTTGTCTTTTACTCATACGGTTTATACCAAAATGGTAGAGTAGTGAGGGGCTATTGCCTTCGCTCGAGGGTGAGTGTTTTGCAAGGCTTCAATCCATGTCCTACCTGACTCTGATGCACTCCCTGGTTAAAAACAACCAAAGAGTGTGTAGCAAGGCATTGTAATGTACACTATATGATCTAAACATTTTTCTATCAGAGGAGATCATTTAAAGGATAAGGGTGGTGTTAATTTTCCTTGTTGTCAATACATCCTGTCAGAAAACCAATCTAACTCTGACCAAATAGATATTTTTAAAGCTGGCTGCTATTTCCTAAAACAGCTGGGCCCTGTAGATCGTATATCATTAAACAAGAGTAAATAGTACATGTGTTGGGAACCATTTGGAGACTAATACACTTTGGGTGCACTAATGAGTATCTACAGATACCGGGGATGGTGGATGCGAGATCAAATCAAAATTGCGAATCCAAGCTAGCACCGCAATCCATATGTTCCCCGCGTCAGATATCCAATAGTAGCAACATAGCCACGTTGTGTATTTTAGCATATTTCAGATTTTAAAAAATGATCCACATCCAAGATGCATGATATTTGTATCTTGCTTGGGTTGACTGCCTGTCTGGGTCCACTGTTTTCTCCACTCATACAACAGGGTCCCTTCCACATTCATTTGAATTCTGAACAGGACGAGCACAGTTTCCCAACAGTGTTTTTCCCTCGAGCTGCAATGTGTGAGAATGCGGCTGTCTGTTTCACTTTAAACTTGTTGAGCCTCCGTCTTACCAGGCAGCAGATATCAAAATCTCTGGCTGTAAACAAAATGGCTAGAGCTCAATTTTTTCCTCTACTTCTGCCTGTTCCCTTTTTTGCTACGATAGATGCAATTGGTATGCGCAATCATACACACACACACACACACACGCACAAGCACAGAAAAATAAAAACGTCTGCTGGGTTCTCCTACTGCAGGGCAGTAAAAGTTCAGCTCGTGAGTAGGTTGTCACATTGCTGAAAATGTGTTGACAGAGATGTTCAACATTTTCACAAATTAAGTTAGCTGTATTTATGGTTGGTGTAGAAATACCCTCCGCTCTGTTAGGAGTGTATCTTGCGTTAGCTTGGTAATTTTACCTGCTGCTAAGTGCCTAACAAGAGAAATTGTTTGGATGTTGTGCTTGCGGAGAACACCTAAGCAAGCACCAAAGCTGAAACCAACACGAGAGGCTCACAAACGATAAGAAAAATCAGCACTCATTTGTTGTTTCTGCTGGCTAACGGGGAGGCATTCCTAATTAATTCAGCTGCATCTGAGGAGGATGAATCGGTATGAATATGCATGAATATGAAAATGTGTACTTAACTGCAACCACAACAAACGGTGATCAAGCTGGGCAAATTAAACAGGGTGCCATTGACAGTACTTAACAGGCAATTTACATTAGAACTGACAAGCGGCCCTGTGTTAGCACCTTAATCAAGGTCCAAGGGCAGCAACAGTTTTACCGTACGAGAAGTTAATTCTGTGTACTGGGAGGGATTTAGATAAATGGTTCAGCTTCATAACCATCTATTAATTCTTTGCTAACGCCTCTTTGGCCTTTCTATCAGAGAGATATGTTTTCTGGAGACTTAAATATTGCAATTATGTTGCTATGCAGCCAGTGTGTACCCTAAATATGTGTAAATCCTTTCAGGCCGATGCTGTTGTTGAAGGAACACTGGGCTTTCGTGCTGTTTTGTGGACAGAAAAGAGTTATTTTCTCATCGGTGCTCAGTTGTCATGTCTGAAGACCTTGATTACTTTTCTTCTGTCACACTCAGGGATAGGGCCGTCTATATATATATATATATATTTTTTTTTTGCACGCTTATTCAATTTGTGTCATTTTCGCACCTTTTTATTAGTTTCCCTCTTCTTCTTCCTGGCTCTTAAGAAGCTTTGGCCTCCACTGAAAATTCAGTTTCCACTTCAGCGGCCCAGATAATTCAAGAACAGAGAGGATTTTCAGGAGAACAATTTGATGATCAAAGGAGGCACTCCACTCGGGAGGGAAAAGGGATATTCTGACGTGGCGCTCCCTCGGTATTCAATCATTATGTTATGGCCCTCCATTCCCGTAGAAACCACTGTTAATGTAGATTCAAGTTCACTCACATTTAGAGGGTAATCATAGGTATCCAAGAAGAATGTCTTGACATTGGCGGGAAAAATGGCACCATTCTTGTCGAGTTGTCTTCTTTATCAGTATGTTAAACGGGCACGTGAAGAGATATCATTTCAATACTTGAGGCGAAGCCTTCGCACTAAATCAGCTCTCGGGCAAAACCTTGCAAGGAGAGGACTGTCCTCTCTCTTTGGCATTAACTATAGGACAATGCATTCTCACAGGCACTGATGTGTGACCATGCTCGGACTGTAGCTATGTGCTTGGCGAACAGAGCCGCAGGAAATTGCCTTCTCTCAAGAAATAAGGCATTTGTGCAGTGGTGAATTTCACTTACGCTTCCACGAGCCACCCGCCTCCCTTCAAAGCCTGTAACTCAGTCTACCATAAACAGAGAGAGACCGAATATAGAATATGTTTTCTTTTTGAACGAGAAAATGAACAAATCCCCTGATGATTTTAAAAAAAAGAAAAGAAGAAAAAAAGTCAACCTTTGGCGTTCAAGCACCTCTTGGTGCTGATAAGAAAAGAGCAAAGATGGAGGAATGTCACTTGTTTTTTTTTTTCTTTTCTTTTAAAGTGCGTAGATGAAAAACATTGCTGTAGGTGAATGAAAGGGTGGGAATTCCCCAATAACAGCATGCTTTTGGCCATAGAAAGCGTGCTTGTTTCACAGTTTAATAATATTGGCTATACCCCAGGGGTTCTTATATACAGTAGAAGAAGCTGGCGTTAGTTTGTAACAAGGCAGAAATGAAGACAGTATAGTTGGGAGGTAGTGGTGCATGGACAAAGGGGGAAAAAACAGAACCTTAAAGATCTCATTATAATGAACTCTTTGGCGTCTATAACTACCTTTTAAGAAACCCTGTTTGGTGTAGCACCACTAAGACTAAATACTCAATTTGTCAGCGCTTGATAGGAAAGGAAACTGCACTGAAGCTGTATTGTATTCTCATTCGGACTTTAGAGTTCATTACTGTGCAGTTGACAAAACAGTTTCTCTTTAATGTCCATTTGGTAGCTTTTTCTGGAGCTTTTGACCAAAACGCATGATCTTCATGGAGAACAGATGGGGTTGGCACAGATGTCATGGGTTTTTTTTTTTTCCCCGATTGCTCGAAGATACTTTTAACAAAATGATTTCAAAAAAGGAACCGCGTCAAAAACACAGAATACACAATACAGTAATTAGCAATGAAACAATTAGTTGATTCATTGTCAATCATCAAAAACCTATGATAACGAAGTAGGCGTGCAGTGATTTCAGCTTCCCTAATGTGAGTATCTGTAGCTTTTTCTGCTGTCTGGGTTTTGCACTGTTGAGTAACTAAAGTGAAGATGTCGCCTTATGCTCTGGGAAATTGTGATAGGTGTTTTAACAGTCAAAAAAAGGGACAAATTAATTGCTAACAAACAATCTTGAAACCTCAAAATATTATTTACCATAAAATGATTACAGTTATAAACAGTCACAAACCTTTGCTATACCATTTATCCATCCATTGCTGACATTTTCTGTCACAGTGACAGACTGATAGCATCCCACAGAGCCAGAAAGCACCTGCAAAGCAAGCTGGCTTGACGTGACTCCACCTTTCTATCTTGGCAACAGCACTGAGCTCTCTTGATGTTCACAACATTCACTGATACACGCACACACACACACACACACAAAAAACCCAACAACAACAACAAAAAAAAAAACAAACACCCGGCGCCTCGCGTTGCCCTCCCACCCCTTGTCTCTAGCAAACCAAGGTCAGCCACTTGGCCCGGCTCTTCACACCATCTGTTTGGGCTGGTTGACATTTGGCCCTAGCCAACACTGAAATCTCACTTCAGAGGGGGGGGGGCCGGCATATTAGCATTCTGTTTTCGTATTTCAGATCAAGAGGACAGATTTCTGCTCCTTGTTTTTTAATCTCAAAGGCAAGAATTAAGATCTTCACTAAATGTCCAAGATAGTAATGAAGACGTAGATTTGGTGGTACACATTGAATCAGCGTGTAGGCTTTTAAAACGTTGCGGTGTATACAATATAATAGCTTTTGACATCCCATACAATGCTGTACATAAACTGCCAGAGTCCGGATATAAACCTCATTATAATAGTTGCACATTTAATTAACCCAAAAGACTGTAAGGTTATAATTCACATCACAGCCACAAGAACAGAAAAGGAAGGCTTTACAGTGTGCCATCTTGCTCGGTGACGTCTCGTCTCGCCTCCAGAAGGGGGCAGCAGGCCTCCTAAGTTGAGTGTGAGCTAATGGAAAAAATGGAAAGTCACATTCACAGGTCATTTAATCTCTTTGTTTTGTCATGGGCTGGGCCTCTGGTGCTGCTTTCCTGCCTCGCTCTCACAGAAAAAGAGAGAGATGCCTCCCGTTCAGAAAGAAAGGAACAATTCTCATCTGCCTCCGAGAATTTCCTTTTTTTTTTCTCGTGCATTTGTAAAGGAGGTTTTGTAAGCTTGCAGTGATTCTAGGATTTAGTGTGTGTGTTCTTAGGAGAGTCCTGGATGGCATTGTAAGAGCAGGGTTGTGTTTTTTTTTTTTTTCAGTCTGTATTTAACTTTCAATGTCTTTTTTTGGAGCAATGTATGCTCTTGCGTCACTGAGAGTAACCTAGAAGTTTGATATCTGCAGACCTAAGCTGTACTTAGGATTCCACTCTTACCGAACTGACTGTATGGATGTAGGCCATGATGTTGCTTTACAGTGTATGCACAGGCTTGCAACGCCGTGCTGTGATTGCACGTGGATTATACAGTAGTTAAGGTAAAGCATACGCAGCTTACACCGTGTGATCTCAGTAACTTCGATGGTAGAATTAGCTACGTGCAGGCGAGCATGAGTCGCGGTAGTAAACACTGGCAGCCGTATACGGGTTTTGCATGTAATTTTCTGTACTCCAACAAGATTATGGTCTCGTGTTAAAAGCCTTCTGGGTGTATGAGGCTAGCTGGTCTGATGGGGTTGGGGTGGGTGGGTGGGAATGGGGTTGTCTGCGCCTTTTTTCCCCCACAGTACCATTCATCACCTCCCATCACCCGCGTCATGTTTTTGCTTCCTGGCTGAAGTGCTTTCAAGTTATATAATGCGAAATGACAGGCTGAAACCAGAAGTGGAGTGATATGCGGTTTGTAGAGCTGAGGTAGAGAAAACTGACCTGCTAAAAAATTCTGTAATGTGTCATGTTCTTTTGAGATAGGAGGACAGCGAGGGGAGGAGGAGGAGGAGGAGGAGGAGGAAGAGGAGGAGGAGGAGGAGGAAGGGGTACAACGAATGATTTGGGCGTGCTGTGAACTGTGAAAGACTTCTTTTTTTGTGTGTGTGTGTTTGTTTCAGGCTGCACACCTGACACTCCTCAATCTCTCGCCTTGCCCTCTTCCCCTGCGCCTCTAATCTCCACCCGCACTCGTCTTTTGTTATGTAACTGTCGTGATTGGATGCGCCCGAGGTCGCGCTGGTGGCACAGGTAATGGAGCCAGCGGGAGGTCAAAGGCAAGTGAAGAGGCATCGCTTTATGCCACTACAAGTCTTGACAGCCTTTCATAAAGAGGCATCTCGTTTATCTAGACGCCTGTTTACCCGTCACTTCTTCTGTACTTACTTTTCATTTAAAGTTTGTTTCTCGACAAAATGCTGTTTATATAAGCGCCCTGCTCCTCCTTAAATGTGAAAAATAATGTCAAAAAAGTGCGACGTATGAGGCGAGACTTAACAAAGTCGAATCGCACAGCTGTGTTTTTATCGCTTTGACTCCATCGCTGAAAAGTCTGTCTTACAAAATGTACTGACAAACCTACCTTAAAGCAAGCTCAAGGCAATCATTTGTATTCTTATCAGCTTTAACCACTTGACAAATACTATTGATGTTGCACCCGTGTAGCTGCAGCTCCCAAGAACAAGGTACACATTGTGCTACCAAACGACGTCCGCAGAGAATAGACATCGGCTTCCTCTGGGACAATCCTCCCAGCCTCCCAGGTGAATGCATTGATCACTGATCTAATATCGCAACAGAAGAACAGAAAGGATGTTTGAGCAGTGATAAGCCCTGTAATATTTCATTTTAGAGGGGTTATTCCTAATTCATGCTAATGACAGGAAGTAGATAATCATCTTAATTTATGTACATGTATACCTTTGTATGGTTGAGGAAGGTGATATAGCACAATATTAAAGGACCAGTGTGTGGGAGTAAATGGCATCTAGTGGTGGAGTTGATTGCAATCCCTCGCTTCGTGCTATTCCTATTATAAAAGAGAGTATATGGTGGCTGAGTAATCTAGAGCCAGTGTTTAGTGTGTCCATTGCAGGCTCCTGTAGAGACATGGACTCTGAATGAGCACCCATGGCGTCGGCGTTGGATATGAAAGTATCATTCTAAGAACAACAGATTCTACACTGATAGAAACACAGTTATGCATATTATATTCCATTTCTGTCATATTCTGCGAATACAGACCCCTAAATCTTATACACTGGACCTTTAAGATGTTAGTCCTTGTTGATATGGCGACACCTCTGGTTACTTGTAGTAACAACAACACATGTCTAGCAGTGACTTTATCAGAAATACAACAGAGGAGGAACCGTGTAACCAAACAGTCAGAAAAACTCCAGCTACAGTCTGTGACAAGTTTCACTCACAGCAGAGCTCCGTACCAGGAGACGGTTACCTTGCTGACAAGTTGAAAGTGTGCAGACTGTTGTCGAGAATTTTATTGTAAGTGCATTTTTGATAAATGATTGCAGTTAGGGCTAGGCAAATACATTTAGTGTGACTCCTTTAGACTTAAAGCCCCGCAGTGTTTTGTCAGTTGAAAGCTTTAAATGCAAAACAACAGCATTAAAGATGTTTAGTATGCATGCATTGTTTCATGTGTATCTATCTATGTGTAAAGGAAATTTCAAACAAGTACATTTAATGCCTATTTCTGTAAATGTGTTGATTATGAATTGTATCCAAAAGGCGTTTTGGTTTTAATGAACATTTTAAGGATTATAACTTTAAAGGTATTATTCAACTATAGTCCTACCCCGAAACCCCACCAGCCACGTCACTGTCACTGTTTTGATCCGTCCTCCACGCAACTTCAAACCCCACGGCTGCTGCACGTCGAACACAGCGCATCCGTGCCCGGTTATTCTCATGATTCTGGCTATGGATCATATTAACTTTGCAACTTCATTGTAGAGATTTGGAAATTCCTAAAAAAGAAAACATATCAGGTCAAGCAGTGCGAGCCGAATAAATTTTACATGAGTCATTTGGAATTCTTGTCTCTGAATTGAGTAAACAGAGAAAGTAAACACAGAAAGCAGTTCCCCAGATTTGCTGTTGTAGCTCCCAGAATGGGGATCTCTGCCACATTTATGAGAATATGACCTGGGTTGAAAAATAGGAGAATTTCCCTTTTTAATAATAATAATAGTTTAATAGTTTAATAGTTTACCAATATTGCTATACATATATATGTATTGAGATATACTGAGATACTGCAAGTGTAAGCACGACCACCCTAAAACATCAAACAAAACTCTTCAACCATGTTAAACTAATACTTGATATTTAAAAGATTGCATGATATGATCAATGTTTGTAATGAGGTTCTACTAAACAATAACACTGAATTATTGCCCAGCCCCTCAATAAAGTCATTATCCTGCGAATAATGGAGCCTGAACTGCATTTGGTCACAGATGAATGGCAGAATTCTGTGTTTTATGTGTAAATATCAGACTTCAGACAGATCAGTGAGTCCTGGAAATCTCGTTGAAGAACCTCATGTGCTTTGTGGAGAAACAGTTGATGTGTTTTGTGTTTCCATGGTGACCCCCTCCCACCCCCCCGCAACAGCACATAAGACAATAATGAAAGCTCTCAAAGGCCGCAGGGGCACCAGAATAGTGCACGTCCTCAACGTTTTTAGCTTTTGTGGCACTTGGAGGAGTTACACAACCTGACGTTCACCCTGAGAATGTTTCCTTCCCCCATCATCTCGGGGCTTTTGAGACCGGCAAAGATTGGGCTTGCTAGCAAAGGGATGACACACGGAATGACAAAACTCCTGTGTCTGTCTGTCAGGCTTGGTCTTTATCCGACTGACATTTGCTGGCTCAGGCTCATCCAGGCTCCGGAGAAGCCAGGGATAAGAGTCAGACACAGATGGCTTTTTCCCTTGCAATTCTGTCTAGCGCAAGATTCAGAGGAGGGGTAAAAAAAATTGTTTCCAAATCTTCATCCTGTTTTTACAGACTCTCTGAATTCTAATTGCCTCTACAAAAGTATAAGAGAGCAGCGAATCTTCACATACTGCAACAGTTTGTTATTGTTTTCTTTAATATCTTCTCTTGCAGTGCTTTATTCTTGTCTCGCTGTGCTGACCCAACCTATTGGTGATTAAGGCTTGTTAGGGCTGTTACTTCAGCAGAGACATTTCTTGTCCTCTGAGTAAGTCAAAAGAACAATGCAAGAATGCCTTGTGCCATTTAAAACTGATGAGCCAAAGCCAGCATGAAGGAGGAGAGGGGAGGTGTAGGTGTTAAATTGATTGGCGAGAGAAAAAAGCATCTGCTTTGCAATAGCTTAACAGTTGCCTCAGAAGCACGCCTGCTATTGTTTCCAAACAAGAATACCCACTTCTGTGTGCCGAGGAGTGTCGCCTTCAGAAGAAATGTGTGAGAGGGATAGAAATTGTTGCATAAGAAACATTTAGAGACATCATCTTTTTTTTTTTTTTTTTTTGCAGCTCTCCAGGACCTTGATCTATTTTCTTTTTTCATAGCTGCCTCAACTCCTTTTCTTTTCTCCAGGCAGTTCAGAGTTAATACGTGGGCAGAGAACAAAAGACAGGGGATACAGGGCTGGAGTCAGCAGCTGATCCAATGACAGAAATGGCACTGAGGCGAGAGGGTCCCAGGTGTAGTCATGACTCAAGTAGCACTTCGAGATAGGGGGTTGTGATTTGAGTGGGGCAAGGAGCGAAAAAAGAAAGCACGGGGAGGGGGGCGGGCAACGTGGAAGCTCGCGTCCTGTGTGACAAGCTGCCTGTTGTGTGCATACACCCTGACAGCAGGAAAAGCAAAGAGACAGGACACCTGACCCCTCTGACCTTCACCAAAGTAGGACAGGACTCAGACTTCCGTTACTGAACAGCAGTGGCATGAGTGTGCACCTCTCTTGTCTTTGTATTTATTTCAGTAAACTTAGGTCGAACTGTTAGACACCACCCGTGTTCGGATGCCAAAATGCTATGAGAAGATATTTTAGTATGCAGATTCCTTTTACATTCTGTTCAGTTTAATTTTGTAGATCCGTATTGGTCTCTTGCACAAAAGAGCTTGCTTATCAGCAGGATTCCTACTGCAGTGATGAGACAGGCTATAGTCTGGGCTTGTAGATCCAGTGCATTGATTGTATGGCGAGGCTGTAACTAACTCCAATAAGCTTACACTTAGTTTAATGAAATATAAGCAGTTCTGGCGCTAGACTGCACAGGAAGAAGCATTAGGGTAGAATTCAACATAACCAACCAACATATCGTCAATGTGTGCTCTACTTTTCTTTGGTCAAATAAATGAACGCAGACCTGTGACAGTGGTTTTGATGCCTGGCTGAAATCTACTTTGTATACAATGATTGTTTGCCGTTATCACTTGGATTTACAGGAACTGCTTTTTATGGGCACAAATCCAGCTAAACGACAAATTGCACCCGTGATATATTCCTCGAACCGCTATTCTTTCGCCATTCTTTCAAGTCCAGCTAGCTAATTAATGAAGCTGTCAGTCGCATCAAAGGCGACACCCAGGGAAGAGCAGAATTCCATAATTAATTTCTCCCAAGAATCTCGCTCCAATACAACAATTTTAACACTTCCTAGAAATGATGTTCATACTGTACTAATTTGTTTTTCCAATTACGTTTTGGCTAATGTTACTGCTGCCTAATATAGGTTCCTTTGCAATGAAGCGCAGTATTGTAGAAGGAGGTGTGATGGACATAGGGTGTTTAAGGATTAGGGAAATATAGATGCTGATCCTGTAACACATTGTGCCTCAAGTCGGTGTTTGTCACCCCGAATATTTGTAATCACCAGCCATCAAATGCCTCCAAAAGCAAGAAGAAAGCTAATTTCTTCCCACAATATTAAGACTGGTCACCGTATTCCTTCCTCATGTTGGTGTTCGTGGCAACCAGCAACAGCAAACACAACTAACAGGTGTACTACACAGGTAAAACAACAGTCTTGCCTCTTTAAATCACAGCAACACTGATACCCGTTTAAATATAAACCAGCGTGTTACTGCTGTTGACGAGCAACATCTGCTCGGGTGTTTTTCAGTCCAACAGTCTGGAGGATGATCTGAGTTTCACTGAGTCACTCTTTTTTTTTTCTTTTTTGAAAACTCGACTCAAGTAGCTGACTTGTCACTAAACTGTGTTGCTGTGAACCGACTTGGTTATCATCGTGTCTCTGGTCGCAACGCACCCACGCTTGCGGTTGGTAATTCTGTGCACCGGGGCGCTCACTGTCTGTGTTTTACCGAATGTCCAAGAGCAGCAGCTGGTTAAAGAGTTAAAAACTGAAAATATAATTCAGAGAAATACTTCAGGATATATTATGCGAGGTGTGTTTTGTGTTTGGATACAAATAGCAGCTAATACAGGCACAGCCTTAGTGTTTATCTGCAGGGGTAAGGGTTATGAGCATAATTTGCAGGAGACAGGGTTGAAATCACTCGTTGTACTTTCCTGTGTCTCTTTAGTTACATGTTTTCTAACAAGGGTTAAACCTGATTATACTCATGTTCTCATGCTTGTATAATAGTCCGCTGTGTTTGTTATAGAGTGCATTTCCACATGTAGCCGGTGTGGTTGTGTGCCTGTGCACTTAAGTCAGGATCAGTATTGTTGTCACTCTGACTCCCTGCCTCCTCGCTTCTTTCTCTTTTCTCACGCACTCCCCTCACTCCCTCTACAGAGTGACATTCATTAATTAAATATGGTGTACTGCCGCAGGATGTGCTTCCCTTTCCACTATCTCCAGACACTAATAATTACATTGGCATTTAGCTCCGTGATAAGCCGACCCTATGGCCTTTATGAAATGTTCCCTGGGTCCGGATACTGAGCAAAATATAGACTGATACGATGCTATATATCGATCCATCTGTCTAAGGAAAAAAAAAAAAAGAGGCACTGTTCATTAGCATGGTTAAAGAATCTAACAACAACACCTGATCATTAAAAGCTGAAATCAAGCTTTGCTGGGAATGTGCATGGTGTCATTCTGTAAATGAACATAAAGCTGATGACGGTGACAAGTTATCACAGGTAAATAAATGCCACAGGGACAACTGTCATTTATGAAACATACTGTAAAGCTCTGTAGCATTAAAGTTGTTTTTATTCTACAGTGTAAACTTTAATCTTTCTGTTAATTGCCTGCAAGTGCCAGAAAATGGTGGAAAATGGCCGTTTATTATGTTTTATCGATCCACATCACGCCAAATATATGAAAAACATAAAAAAGAAATTTGTCCTCGTCTTGGCTGACAACATTCTGCTGCTATATTCAATGCAAATGTTCCCTATGCTGATATAAAAGATAGTCCAGGTGGCATTATGTTTCCCAAAAACATTTTATTAGATAATGAAATAGTAAATCCTCCAACTTCTTTGGAAATCAGGTTTACATACTAATTACAATTTGCAACAGCAAAAGAGAAGATAAGGGTATTCACACAAGTAGCTGAAATCAGTTAAATTGCTTTTTTGCTTAAGAAATTACTAAAACTATTATTTGATTGCTGCTTATCATTGCCGCTCTAGTAGACTTAGAGCTAATGTGCTGTGAAAATAACATGTTTACACCTTAGGTTATAGATTTAGTTTTTTTTTTTCAATATGCTTGTTATTTTCTGGGGTCAGCTGAATGTTTCTAAAATGAAACACTGTGATAATGTGATGGATAGGTGCATTATTGGATGGAAAATAAGTGTTTGGCCGTACAGTTCCTGCCAAATTCTGTTTTTAATTAATCCACAAATTGTTTACAATGCTTCAGTACTTTCCTGAACCCAAGGTAATGTCTTCACTTTTACGTGTTTAGTTTGACTAACAGTCCAGCAACCCTTAGATAACACATCCAAGCAGCAAGACCACACATTCGAGAAGCTGGAACCATTGAATGTGTAAGGCTGTTACCTGAAAAGCAAGTATTCCTATTGCCCAAGCCAAGTCTCTTTTGAAGTTCAGCCTAAAAACACTGAATTTTACCTCCACTGACATAACACAAGATATGTACAAGCAAAGAAATGACAAGGATAAGCTGAAAGCTCAGCTGCATCAGTATTTCCCTTAAGACTATGCCTCCTCAGATACAAGTGAAGTGAGTCAAAAACAGTATTAACTTTGATTTTGCTTCACCTAATTACTTTGCCTCAGGTGGCCTAATCAGGCTGGTACATTGCAAGATTATTATGTGGCGTATCAGCTTCAGGGATGTATCAATTAATGCTTAAGTAACAATTATTGTAAACATGCAGTCAGTTTGTAAAAATCTCACTTAAACCAGTCCCGTTTTAATAAATTGTCAGCAAATAGCCTGACGTCTCTCCCCTCAGTTGCCTGGTGTCCTTATGCTTTTCTTGTTTTATTGAGAAGTTAATATTTGTTGGGACATTTTAACGTTATCATTCACATGACTACAGCTATTTCCCATAGCCTGAAATCTAGTTTTCCACTGCCGTGGTAGAAAGACGCAGTAATTCCACAGCACAGTACAGTAAGTGCAGCGGCTGCAGGTTTGCCTGAATAATCTCCGATCACCGAATTAAACTTGAGATTTGAGACTCGCTTGTTCCAGAATGGGCCCTGGCTGAAATTACCAGGAAAGGTTTCAGTGAAAACCATCTGGGCTTCAAATTGGACCTCTGGACTCAGGGGATTGTATGTACCATTCAGTATCAGCTAAGATGACCAGCGTTCTCGTTACCTTGGGAAATCTGCCTCTGACTTCTATTATTTTGGTCGATGTTTCCGTCCTCATCTGTCAAAGGGCCTGAAAGGGGATCACTAGCGAGTACTTTTCTATCTGGACAACATGCTCTGCGGCTGTATTCGTCGCTGGGTACTCGACTGAGCAAAGGATTAAAAGCCCGAATTGAGTGACAGAGATGCTTAGATGAGGCAAACTGACATAAGTAGCTGGCAGCTTTATTACATATGTGACTTCCTGCGTACATTCAGTACGCACACATGCTGTATGTGCTTTAATACTGCGTGGGAGTGGTAATATTTTCAGTTGTGTGGGCTTCATGGTAATAAATGTCTCATCTTTTTGTTTGTGCTGTTTCCACATATTTGCAAGGTGATGCATTTCATAACTCTGACTAGAAACCCAATATTCTCTTGCCAGGTGGATATAAGTGGTATTTGTAGAACTGTGCTTCTGGGACCAGCTGGATCTATCAAATAACATAACGCAGTATGTAACAATGTTATTTGATCTTTCCTCTCTCTCTCTCTGCAAGGCAATATCTTTGCATACTGTTTTATCAGCCCCCGTGTTCGTTTGACTAAATCAACTATAGAGCGCATTTGTCAAAACTGTTGGAGAATCTTCACGTAACGGTTAGTCAAATCTTTCAGAAATTGAAGTTAAGATACAGTTTACAGACTGTACTGCCACATAAAAGCAGTACGTGCTTATTGTGCAATAGAACCACAAGAATTTATATATAACGTCGCTTAAAGTCACAGTTCTTTCTTTTTCTTTTCCTCACTCGCAATTGCCGCATTTTGATCTGCAAACAACACCCTGTTCCCTTGTTGTCAGCTAGACTTAGTTTTGTTTTTATACTTCGTTAAATTAACATTGACAGGGTCGAAGCTCATTACAGTTGTACACCAACAGAGTGGAAAAGGTCCCCCCGTCATCTTTATGCTTTTAAACTGTTGGCCAAGCTAACAAAGATGATGATTTCGATGGGTGAAAATGCTTACATTTGTGGCAGTACAGGGCCACGACCATGGGTGATTTTAAACGATTGATTGATTTTAGTTTAGTCCATAATGGTGAAAAATGGCAAGTAAAAGTTCTGAACATGTTTTCAGAATTCAATTCAATGTTTTCAATTCAAAAAAGAAGATTTTAATTCAAAATAAGCGTACAAAAAGAAAAGTCTTTTCAAAGTCCTTTCAAAGGAGAAGCTGGAACCAACAAGAATTTGACTTTTCTTTTTCATTTATTTTGCAGGTTAATCGACTAATTATTTCAGTTACTCTTCAGTCACAATAGAATCCAACTATACAGCCATAATTTTGTTTATCCCCCCAACAAAGGTCAACCTCAAGATACAAAGAGCATGTCACCAGTAACAAAAGATAAAGACTGAACCCTGCATAACAAACTGTGAACTTCAGCCTCAAATAAAGCATTCAGCTCATTTCCTCTCGGTGCGCACGGCGTAATTTGTATGCAGTTCAGACAAACACGTTTCAGTTTTCTTTTGAAAAGACTACCTATACAGAAAAGAACTTTTCACAGCACCTGCCTTCCAGTCCAAATGTCCAGATCCGCAGTCGTGTTTATTAGCTTAGCTTAATTGTGCATAGTATCTAAAGGTCAGTGCCTGCTGTGATACATCGCTGCCAAAATGGCTTCCAGGGGACACTGTTTCAGATGAATAAACACTGAAAGCTGCACCACCTTCCATCCCCGTCTCCCCATCCTTTACCTCCCAGTGCGCAGCAGCGTCACATTCGGCTCTTTCAGGCCCCGCGCAAGGTCTTGTGACTGATGGCTATCCACTGGTATGTACCGCCTCACTGACTTCCATTTCAGCAGGCAAAAGACAGCAGATTAATTCGCTTGTCAATTTTTTCCCCTCCTTTTTTTTCCTACAGGAGTTTATTCAGATGGGAGGAATGATGTGTTTGTCCTCCAGTGAATTAAAACATGCAGTTTATCCGTATAACTACAGCCTTCTCCGTGATTAATGGTATTTGACTTCTATAAGCAGTAAACTTCTTACGTTTGGCTGTAAAAGCTGATTTAATGAGAGAGTGACTTGAATAGATAAGCAGATATGGCAGTGGGGATTACTGGGAGGTGAGCTGAATGGGAGATGGATGGTGTGCAGTTTATTATCAGTTATGTAATGGACTTTTTATAAGCCTGTACCTGTGGGGCCAGAAGGCACTCTGCAGTAGATGCAAGATTGTGTGCATCCTAAGATATGTGTCAGAATGTATACATGATTTGAAGAGATGTGTACACTTGTGGTGCAGGTCATGTATTAGGTTGTATTAAGAATTTATGAAAGAAGAAAAAGCATTTTATGTTGAGTGCATGTAAAGATACAGAGCTCTAGACAATTGTTGGGCCCGTATAGTGCATTTGCACATTGAATGTGTTTTGTATGCTGTTTGACTATATAACTGATTGTTTTCAACTGCATGGTTAGATCGATAGTTTATTTTTCCTCAAGGAGACGTACAGCATTGTTAAAAAATATAAAAAAAATAAAACCCCAGGACACTTTGTTACAGCTGTCACACAACATAAATACAAACATGGATTCTCTACAAGACCACAGACTGGATTTCGAGCAACTCATGTTAAAATAAGACCTTCTGCACATTGCTAGTACATACCTAGATCCAGAAGGAAAGGGGTTAAAGCGCTGGTAGAAACCACGGTCTGGGCCTTGTGTGATTGTGAGTGCTTTGTGAAACCTTGATGAGGTGATACAATCAGACAAGTTAGGGGTGGGAATACCAATTACTTTGCTAGCTATCTTTAAAGAGCATATTCACATTGGTGACTTTAAGGATGTGGAAAAAAACAAACAAATGGCACCATGTAGATGAGCTGGCTCAATGAAGATTGGGATGGACAAGTGGTTTAGTTTACAATCTGTTAACAATGCTTCTACGTGTCACTGGTATGCTGACTGAAACCGAGGTTGTTGTCCAGTGTAACGCCACGATAACTGAAAGGTGTACACCAACTTCTGTGATTGGTGGACCAGTGTTTTGAGTGGACTAAAGAGCAGTTCTTTAGTTTTTGAGACATGATAAGGGTGAAGGTTATCTTTGCACCATGTGCTAAAGTGGGATATGCAATATTGATAGGCAGTGAGCACTGTGGCGATGGCCATGCTGTCTGTACATTTAAAGCAGAAGGTAGTTGTGGATGGACTTCGACAGTCGTTTGTATGGAGGGTGTAGAGGAGGAGTATGCACCTCTGTGGAGTTCCAGTCTTGAGAATAACGGCGGGTGACATTGAATTGGAAATGCTCACTGCGTGTGGTCTGTTTGAGAGAAAGTTATGGATCCAGTGGATGAGTGGTGTTGAAACTTGGAGGTGCTGTAGCTCCTTGATTATGATGATGGCACTGGGTTGTGTTAAAGGTCGAGCTAAAATCCATAAAAAGAATTCTGGCAAAGAAGGCTCAGTGTTTTTTTTTATACTTTGATTAAAAAGTATCTGAGAATGACTCTTACCTCATACCCCCTAGGCTTTATTGGGAGGAGGCCATCAGATGGATCTCACCAAGTTTCGACACACACTCTGGGACGTCCTGACAAAGGGAGACAGTGTCAAGGTAAGCTCCATCATTCTTCATTTACACTACATTCTGTTTTCATTTCTTCTAGCTAAATGCCTTCATCAATTACTTCTTCATTACTTTATTCCTTGGATTAGATCCTAGTTACACCAGAAACTGGTGCAGAAAAACCTCATTGACTTGTCCTTGTGAAATAGGTGGTGCTGGAACCTTGGTAACATTAAGCATCCATATGCATCCAGTTAATCATGCAAGCAGCATGGCTCTATAGATGCCAGTAGCCTTTAGGTTGGTTGGTCAGTTAGTTAGACCACAACTTTGGTCCAGAGTGCGATATCTCAACAACTATTGCATGGATTGCCATAAAATCTGGTACATATTCATGGTACCCAGAGGAAGAAATGTAATTATCTCACCGTGAGGTTGATATTTCCCTCCTGTGTCATTTTTCTTTGACCCATACCCAAAACCTCTCCATTGGTTGCTTAAAAACAACTTCATAACAATGACTAGATAGATATATGTAGGGAAATAAAGCACTGGTATCCTCCCTCCCAGAAACAATATAGAGACAAGGAGAAGCACAGGCGATAAGCACAAAATTAGAAAAAATTCCTTTACCCGAAATCTGCAAAAGCTTGATTACTTCAGAGTTCTAAATGTAGCCCTTGGTGACTCGACGTGATGATGTTCCTCTAGTTACCAGAGTGTGATTCGATTTATCTCACGGTTCTATTCTATCTTGACAGCCTGAACACAAATAACCTCATAATACCTTCCTTTCTTGACTCTGTGTTAATTTAGAGTCGCTAAAACTGCCGACATATTTCATACAGAGCACAGGTTTATAAACCACGTTTCCATCTGACAGCTAAGGCCTAAAAGAAAATGACCGTGCCTCTCTCTTTCTCTCTCTCTCTCTCTCTCTCTGTCTTCTGAACTGAGAACGTGGAGAGCGTGAGATACCATCCTTTCATTTCCGCTGCTCCAGATAGAAAGATGAGAGAGGGAGAGGACGAAAGTGAGGCCTATCGCTGGGCAGCAGTGATTGAGTCCCTTCGCTAAGCCACAGCGAGGATCTGCTCAAATAACCCTCTCTGTCGATAAGAAGCTCGTCATTTCCATAGACAAAAAAAAACAAAACATTGGGGTTCAGATTAGATTTCATCATGCGCCTGGCTTCTCTTAGTCTTGCTCCATCACAGAATGTGAATTATAAAACACTCCTGCCCCTCATCTTTTCATGAAAACACCACATATAGACTTGAAATGAAATTATTTACTTGCACTATTATTGTTAGCAGCAGTACGGGTTTGAATTTTGACGCCCGCATTAGAAATATCACCAAAAGTGCCTCTCTTTTTTTCCCCCCCCATACCACTTTAGAATGATTGCAGGAGTAATGCCTTTCCTGTTACAGGTAGATCCTTTCATTGCTAGCAGGGTTGATTACTGTAATACTCTCTTCTCTGACCTAGCAAAGGAAGCCTTAAAAATAAAATGGCAAATCGTCCCAAATGCAGCGTTCCTTTTGTAAGTTTTAGAACTCTTTTACAAGCGTCTGCCCTTGGTTTTCACACCACTCATTCCACTAGCAGCTGAACAGTACATATGAGCCACGCTTGAAGAAGTACGACCTTTCCTTTTGATACCTCAGTTTGGAGAATATAAACCCTTTGTTTTAAAAACGTATGCCCAATGCATTCATGTTAAATAAAATATAATATAGCCATAGATAATGGTCCTTAAGGTAGTTCTCCAGATCGGGACTAACCTGTTGACATCAGACGTGGAGTAACAAAGGAGTAGCATACCTGTTCTGTTAAGATGGATGTGAAGGGCATCTAAGACGCTTCAAAAATGTTGATTGCCCTTTTAAGACTTACAGGAGCTTCTAGTGCCTTTATGTGGATCCCTATTAGCTTCCGCAAAGTAGTCGCCAGTCTTCCTGGGGTCAAACATGAAGATTAGAAAATAGGTGAAATAACTGTACGTATAAAAAAAAAAAAAGAAAAAAAAAAAGGTTGCTTTCCTCTGAGACACCTTGAGCTCTCTTTTCTCTCAACCACATCATTACCTTTTCTCTGACTATTATCCAGTCACATGTTAAGCAAGAAGGCTTTGACAGGAGGTGTCCAAATATGACCCGCAAGGTACGTGGGTGTTCGTCTTCTGCGTTTGATGTCTTCTTTTAGGCCCGTACGCGCGGCACTTTATTTATTTATAGCCACATCTATAGAGTGTAAGTATGTGATGAAAGGCACAGAAAAGCACGGTTGTTTGGAAATCCTTCGAACAATAATTTCAGCTGTAAATATGACAATTTGTAGCATATAAAAGCTCTTTTCTGGCTTTCTAGATGAGGGTAGGCTGAATGTTCAATGCACTCATTCTTATTATATAGATGTGATGCAGTACAGTGTGATGCATACGTGCTCTTTACTTTACTGTTACTTTTATGATTGTTTGTTGTGTCCATCTACGTATTTTCTCCACTGTGGATATTTTATTGTTTTATGATATCGTACATTTTTTATGTTTATGTTCTGCTGGTGTGATGAAGTTGATTTATTTGTAAGGACTACAATCCGATTTGAGAAAAATGTTGATAAGTCTTTATTATATTATTCTCATATCTTCAAGCTTTGCTGAGGCTTAAACATCACTATGACATTTGAGGTTGTCACAGTTTCCGTACATCTGTCACATCCATTCCAGCCGTGTGTCCAGTTCACTTACATTATTCTTTGATTTTCTTCAGATGTCTAAATAAAAAAAAGCAGCTTATTGTAGAATGTGCTACATTAAGACTGGTGACAGATTCGACCTTTTCCCACAGATACAAAGGACTGATTGTCTTATGTTGAAGCCTTGCACAGTAGCTGCGGTGGCTAATGGCGTTTTTTCATTCCACACTTCATCCCGGCAACGGCAGCCGTCACGAAAGCAATGGCCATGACAATCTTTTCTGTTTCCAGAGCAAACATGCTAATGAATCACCGCATCCTTCATACAGCCTAATTAGAAGCTAATTATTCAGCCTTTTCTCTAATCTTATATGACTCTAACCTACCCTGCCTTGCCTTGTCAAAGGGTTGTCAGACTACTGCCGACCTTAGTTACAGTAAATAACATTTGAGAAGATGGGGAGGGTTTGTGTAACCCAAACCCAAGCCCAAGCCCAAGCCCTGCACATTACATTTCATTTTGAGCGATCAAAGAAAGTGTCCATAATAGTTCCCACTTTTCTATGGGCACAAAAAGACTACAGGTTGCCACACTTGGCCTCGGTGGTCAAAGTGTATGCACGCTTGATATTTGCAAGTAGATATCACTGGTTAGAAAAGCAATAAATACCCAGCTCAGTTCACAGTTGCAAATGTCAAAGCGTGTCATGGTTGAAAGCAATGAATTCAGTCTTTGTAAATTTACCCACAATAACAGCAATAACTGCAAGTGTTGTGACAATGTGACGCTACGTTCACCTCAACAATAAAAATAAGGAATTGTCTTTTCACCTAAAAATCTTTTCCCGAAAAGCGAGAGCTGACAGTGTCAGGAGTGCTAGCACAAGCTCGGATTTTTAGAGTGCAGCTGAATTAGCAGAGCGTTTTTTTTTTTTTTTTTTTTTGGAGATTGGGGGCTTTTGCTCTAGAGACTGGCGTGCTGTTAGGGGTACATTTGTGTGAACATTTAATGGACCCCCTGCTAGTCTCCCTGTCCTACCCCCCCACCCCCTCTGTAAACAGGCCTAAGCAAACCTGACATGAAGAGCATTTAGGGGACTCTCCATCTATCTTTTTATCACAGCACATTTGCTGCTCCCCCTCTTGCTCTCCTCTCTTTTTAAGCAAAGACAACTTTGGTGAATATTTCATGGGGGTACATTGCCTCAGTTTCACTGTGTCGAGCAGGGAGAGTGGCACGCGATGACGACTGACAGGAGCGCACGCCGGCGTCCGCTAGGAGACAGCCTTTCTTTTTTGGTCTGTCTTCCTGACACTCCCCTCCCGTTTTCCCTCTGTCACAGAAAACATTTCTTTCAGGCGAGAGAGTCTGCCTGCTGATCCTTTCGCTCTTTCTCTAAATTTCCATCTGATACCGTTAAGCTAAAATGCCAACATATGGATACAAATCTGTTTTTGAACAGACTGCAACATTTATAGCACCTAATGATGCGATTACACGCTCTTAAGAGCCCACAGAAACTTAACTGCG
Organism: Protonibea diacanthus; assembly: GCA_028641955.1. Classification (NCBI taxonomy): domain Eukaryota; kingdom Metazoa; phylum Chordata; class Actinopteri; family Sciaenidae; genus Protonibea; species Protonibea diacanthus. Next base: position 8,487,933 of record CM053998.1, read on the forward strand.
CCTCTTTTGCCAACTTTGATGTTCACATTAATAATTAGATTTAACGATCAAAAGGGAAGTGTTGTCTTTGCAGCAGAATTGTCACTCCTTCAAGTGACTTTTTCATAATATAGAATAACTCAATCTGCTTTTACCTTTTTAAGCTGACCTCAGCCTTCCCGCAGCTGCACATTATCGAAATATGCTGTATCAACCGTAAAATAATACCACCAAATAATCACTTTTGTTGTTTCTTTCAGTGCTACTCAAACTCCGGCGCCAGCCTCTCAATATCATATTTCTCAAGTACAAGCTCCAGTGATTGCCTTTACTGTTATTGGAAGGCACACTTCATTTCCCTCTCCAACATTCAATTTCATGGAGGGATGAGAAAATGCTGCCTTTCCACGCTACTTACGAAGATTTGACAACACTAGAGTATGCTCACTTTGCCGCCGCCGCATTCGCCGCTCTCTCCCTTTTCTCCCCTGCTCTCTTATTTAATAAACAGCGCGCTTGCTTGACTTACAGTAGGTTTCCACCTTGCTTTGCTCAGCGTGACGAGCAGCTGAATGGTGTCACAGTTAACAGGGGCGGCTCGGCTGCTCTGTTGTGACAACATTCGTTTGATGTCGAAGTGGTAGTCCTCGCCTGCCATGTTCTCCCCTTCTGCTCTTTTTCTTGTTCCTGCTCTGTCTGGATCTCACCGCTGTCACACGTTGGGGAAAGCCAACTGGCATGACCTGAAAGCATGACGGCGGCGCGCAAGCTGCCGCTCCCCCCCCCCCCCCGTTGATGGCCGTCCAACACGCGCGCATACATAACGAGAAACGCAGTCATTTTTCTAGATTAAAGAACTTTAATTGGCTCTCACTCTTGTCTGAACCGGTGTCCCAGGATGCAGCAGAGGGTGCCAGTGATGTATAAAAGATGCTCTGTGTTTATGTGTGTGTGCGTGCGCGCGTTCCTCATTTTCATGAAATTGTGTGTTTTCATCAAACTTAGTCACACATAAATCTGCCATATGTCCATGAATTTACCGCTGACTGTAGCTTTCAAAGTCACGTATGCTGCTCAGACAACCAACATCATACTCATCTCTCTCTTACTTGCACACGCACTCTCAAACAGATACCCACTTACTCAGAAAAACACAGTATTCATCACTGATAGCCTTTTGACTGTGTCAGTGCCGTTCAAAGTCTAAATATGATTTTGCAGGAGACGTGACTCATTCGGTATAAGGTGCAAAAATGTGCTGCGGATATCACTGTAATCTTTTCCCGGTCTTCTTCATCTCAGCTCCTGAAAGTGAAAGTAAAACATGACAACATGTAACAGGCAGGAAGCTCTTCTCCTAGTGGAAGGAGATTTTGTTAGAAAGTGCCATTAAAATTAATCAAAAGATTCACTTGTTAAAACCACCATGACTCACTCTGTCACTCCTCTGGCTGCGAGCTGGAGATACAGAAGAGGAGAGCGCCGGCAGCCATGTATGGGATCGGAAAAAAGGAAAACCACTCAGGGCGTCTTTGTCCTCTGTTTAAACAGTGCCACAGAGGGGAAGGGAAGAGTGGTGGGAGGCGGTGAGGAGTTGGGGGGGGGGTTGTGCCAGTGGAAGAGAGGATAAGAGGGAAGAAGTTTCTCACAGCTGCCCAGCCTGAGGCCCAAAATATTGAGGCGCTTTCCTCGTCACAGCATCACCAGCCATCCGTTCTCGCCCGTCATTATTTTACCTCTCGCAGAGCACACACGCCGTCTCTCAGGCACACATATGCACGGTTACACCACCACACACTGTCTGCGCCGCCTTGATCTACTCTTAAATGCTGCCAGCATCAGATCCTCAAACATGGCCAACTTAACCAGGATGGAAAAACAGACTGCAAAATTTTTGTGCTTGGTAAAAGAATACAGTTTTTTAATTAAACCCATGGAATAATGAGATACTGCACGATTAGCCGGTTAGACAATAATAATAGATTTTTAGACTATATTGAGTTTTCAGTAATGACAAATCCAAGACTGTGATCTGAAATACTGTTCTTTTCTGCAGCAATTAGATAATAACAAAGCACATTTCGGCATTAATTTATGATTCTATGGAGTGTCCACGGAGTCTTGGGTTTGTGTGGGTAGACTGTCCTCATCGGGAAGTCACAAACTGCCACCAAGGGTCCGTTGTCATCTAATGAATAATGTGAAATATAATCGGTCTGGTCATTATACTGGTACAAAAAGTCTGACGGAGAAGGTGCGGAATACAGCATGATAGAGGAAAAAGTTTGGACTTATTTTTTCATTATATTACTCTTTTTTACACAAGGACTTTAAAGCATTGTAGGCGATGCAGATTGACCAACATTTGCCCAGTAAAACTCTGTAGTGTTTCACACATCCACAGTGACAAGTGAGAAGTGGCAGGGATGGAGTTGCACGATTTGTTCGCTTCCTATAGATCTTCAGGAATCGGTCACGGCAGCATTTTGTACAAAAATCAGTTAATCCCGGTGAAATTTCTGCGATCCGTTTATCCCTGTTTTAGTCGAAGTTGATTTGCGTTGTAATTTTGTGAACTCCGTATCTAATCACAACCAAGTAACTTTAGCTGCCTGAATCATTGGGCAGGTAAGCAGCCATACGGGGTTGTTCGGGAAAGCATGAAAAACAACCTCCCTTGCCAACGAGCTATGAGAACTTGTCCAGTGCTGTGAGTGTGGAGCCCTGCGAAAGATCTGCGCAGGGTCTATATCGACCCTCCACCTCCCTGCACTCCCGTCCAAAAGTTAAACTCTACAGAGGCTTTCACAAATGTCACAGTCAAGTTAAGTTTGCATTAGCAACAGTGTCACAAGGCAGGGGAGATTCTAGGAGCTCTACAAACATTGTGCTGCTGCCACATTTCACATTAAACTCTGCGCCTCAGCAGAGATATCGGTCGTGTCGCGAACGCCGCGGTCTCCGCACAGACCCAAAATCTGACTTTAGTTCAGCTGAAACCTGAGAGTTAAGCCGCTCTAGCAGCTTGAATTAGCAGAGAGCTGTTAGACGCTGAGAGATGTGGCCACACAAGTGTGATCCGTTGCATTGAGGCTTTGCAGCGGTGACACATCCATCATAACTTTGGCTTGTGGGAAACCTGATGATCCATCCATCTTTAAGTTTCACCTTGGCTAAACAACACTGACCAGCTATAACGATCAGTCACCGCTACACGTTATTTGTTAGAAATATCTTCCCAAGAACGTGGGACAGCAAGTATGGGGAAATACAGCACACGGATGAACGCGAACACGGATGCCACACGCGTTAAGTGCGTTTAAAGAGACAAAAAGCATGTGACACATTAAATATTAAAACATACTCTGTAAAATATGACACACTCACCGACTGAGCATGCTGCTGAGGGAATTCAACATAACACACACATAGAAGGAGGCCGTGTTTCTCCTACTTGGCTGTCATGAATATAGGTCTGCCAAACTGAGCAACAACACACAAACACACACACACACCAAAACACTGCAAGTATTACATAAGTTAGGATTCTCTGTGATTTTGAACCTCAAGTTAGTGCACAGGCAGCTATTTAAATTGCATCAGTTCCTCTGATGTAAATGTGTATAGCCTTCAACTCCCTTAGAGCTTTTAGTCATTTATTTTGATTAGGGCTGTATTTATAAGATAAGTCTCTTAAGTAAGTCGCATGGGAAGACGGGTTGGCGAGGATGGTGGTGGGGGAACAAAATGAAGTCTGTTTGATGATTATAAATTCAAAAATATCTGCTTGTCAATTAATTAGGCGCTTCCTGTCTATCTGTGCCCCTGTTTTCATTTAGTGGGCCCGGCTCTCGGTGGACACAATACCCGCGGTGCGCCCATTGTATGTCTAAGCCGTTACACGCATCTCCGGCAGCTGGGGAACAGAGAATAAAGATCCTTCAAAGGCAGACAGTTTTCAAGAGCATGCCTCTGTTTTAGTGCGCTGGCTGATTTCTTGAAGCCAGCACATGTGGCCGCTTGAAGGCTTTACTCTGCCGGTGTCTCATTCTCAGACACAAACAAGAACTGGAGAGTGACGTGGACATGAAAAGATAGGTAGACTGAGAGGACTGAGCTTGAAGTGATGCTTCCATTATTTCTGCCTCTGCCAGTGCAACAATACGTGCAGGAGACTTATCTTGTTGAGGCTACTGTGGAGAGGTGAGCGTTGACTATTGTCAGGAGGATAGCACTACTTTTGTAGTGGATCAAAACCACTGATAACCAAAATGGACTGTATTCGTATAAATACTGAATAAGAATCATACCCACCTGGACATATCCTTCAGCTTTTCTCATCCTCCATATGTTGTCGGTCTGTATCCATGTCCAGAAGTCATGGATTATTTAGAGCTTCTCATACATACTGTATAAGTGTTTTACGTGTGCGTTTGCAGGCACAAACCTGTTCACACCAGGCTTTCAAATGGCGAAACTTCACAGTCAAATCAGTTAATTCAACTGAAATTGCCACTGTCAGAGCGTCTGGTCAAAGAGGTGAAATCAATCCATGCAAATGTTCCTCTGTTGGATTATTATCTTCACAAAAGAGCAGACAGTTATGTGACAGTAGTCGATAGTACAAACACGTCATTTAAATAAACTTTCTTGCCAAGATAATGAGCGAATGACTTTTTAAACTGTCCATCAGCATTTTACACCTAACACTAACACAAGTCCTGGCAGGACCGGCTAAGTAGTTAGCTTGTCAGCTAACCTTTTATTTAGTATTTATTTACACTTTGGTAATAGTTTTCATTAAATGCCAGCATGTCAAAACTCCAGGAGGTTTCAGCACTCAGCACATAAATCAGTAACAGTGCATGACCCCATATTTTGGACAGATCCAGGCTAGCTATTAGCTCCCGGTCTTTATGCTAAGCTAAGCTAATGGACTTCTGTCTTGCAGAGTCATATCCCTTGACAAGAAAGTGAGCAGTTGTATTTCCCTAAATGTCACACACATTGACAGTATAAATTAGGACGTTGTATCCGTGACATCACCCGTAGGTTTTCTGAAGAGCCGAAATGAGAGCTCAAAATGTGATGGCTCTGGCCTCTGCCGCCTCCCAGGTGATCTGTAAATAGACAAAGATGTGGATCGTCTGAAGCAGACTGAATAAAACCCGTGTGCTCAAATAAGCCGCCTGTAACGGCACCCAACTGTCATTCAAAGCAGCCATGCTATTAATTATTCATAAATTTAAGATTTTATATAATTTAAAAAGATTAATTACATGAAAATTCGGACAGTTGTCATAAAATTAGCTATAGAGACCGAAACTGTTTTTTGTAGCAGGCTGTAAACGTGTTTATTTCTGCTGTGAAGTTGGACATTTTAACATGGGGACTTATGGAGATTGACTCGTTCTGTAGCCAGCCTCAAGTGGACGTTTGAGGAACTGCAGTTTTTGGCTTCACCTCTCAGCCAGGTTGCTGCTTTATCTAAAGTCAAACGTAGTTAAAGATACTAAAACAAACAGCAGCATGCCTCATTTTGTATACCGCCTGCTCCACTTGTCATCAATGTTGGTTACTCTTGAAACCTATTACAAGAAACAAGATAATCTTAGTCTTTGTGTGTTTTCCTGCTGAGGCAGACCTAATGACTACAACCTGCATGTTATAGGGACAACAACACAGAGTTAGCATCAATAGCAATGATTTTAGGATCAGTAGAAGTTTCCTTCAACATGTCTAACGCTTCATGGGAGTAACATTTACTCGAAAAGAATTTCCCAACACAGTAACTCAACGACATGTTTTCTTTCTTTCTTTTTTTTTGTGGCGTGACAATTTTTCACATTCGTATTCAGTCCAATCTGTCAAAATATTCAGAACCACAAATACTGCGTGCAGTGTCACAGCGATCTTAAGCAGGTTTTTGTTCTCCTCAGAGGAGGTGAGTCACATTGCATTTGGCGACATCTCTCACTTGCACAGTTGAGTTTACAGTCTGGTTTCCAGTGAAGGGGGGGAGAAAAAAAAAGAGAAAATGTCAGCATGCAGCATGCGACAAGTCTTCAAATCAGACTCATATTTCCTCGGCCCCCATATGTGGGAATCTTGTCATGTTTAGTCCCCCTCAGCATCATGAACGCTCTGGAAAGAATTGACGCTGTGCACAATATTTTTCATTCTTTTACACATCATAATACAGTGCCTACAAGCATCAACAACAGAATATAACACACATTTTTTTTTCTAACCTCAGGTAGATTCCCAGCTCGAGATAAATGTCAATATTTTGATGTTCAGTATATCAATATTTTACCGCCACAGCTTAGCAATCAGCAATATTTACTTGAGGAGGGATTTAGCGATTATCTCCCTAAAACCTACCACGAGGTGAGGATGCACAGCATGACTTGGATCCCGCTAAACAAATGTGGCATGTTAAAAAGAAAATTAAAGACCTAAAATTGTTTTGGCTCTGACTGTTTTTTTTTTTTCCCCTGTGACCTAAAACAGAAGGCTAGCATCCAGGCATGTTGTCTTTCATCATTAAAACCGCCTTTAAAAGACTCCTGGGAGCCTCGAAGAGCACAGAAAGCAACCTTGTATTTTGCAACATCAAGTGCACAGTGTCTTACGTGTCTGCTGGGAGGTGCATATTAGAGTCATGGACCTGAGCTGAAATGATCTTTCGAAAACCGTCTGTCTCTCTCTCTCTCGCACGCGCAAACATGCGTTCTTTTGTTGTCGCTTTATACATTAATGCAGGTCATACTCAAGGTCTAATAAGTGTACAGATGTGTGACCTTGTTTTTTTTTTTTGTTGTCTCTCTATGCTTCCATTATGTGCTTGTAGATCAAAGACGCACAAGGAGCACCAGGCAGTCTTGTGGCTGAAGATCCTCACTTAAAGGCAGTTGACAAAGGTAAGTTACACCGTCCTGTCTGCTGCCCTTCTGGTCCTCACATGAAACCCCTTCAGGCCAAATCACTTTAAATGAACTCGTTCTGGAACTGAAATGTTTTATGTTATATATTTTTTTTTTTAAAACTAAAGCTCACATTTTACTCACAGCACGCCTTTAACACAAGCTGAGAGGTTTTTATACGTTTGCATGACGTCAGTTGCATATGATTTTATCACACCCACAGTGGATCGACTAGAACGTGTGTGTAATTGCGTTTCCCTCAAAATAAAGGCTGAGGATGGAACACACACACTTCACATGGCAACAATAGCTTACCTAAGGGAGTGTGTGGTCCAGTCTCCAAAATAATAATAATAATAATAATAGTGTTGTTTGGGAGGTATGAAATGGCTAGGGGCGTATTTAGAGCAGCACAGACATACTGCTAAAGGTGTCTTGTGACTTTGCAGGACAACTTACTACAAATAAAAAGTAGTATTATTTAGTAATTTATGAGGTTGCGTTAACTTAATTATGGCCGTGGTGGCAAAGCTTGGAGTGAAGCAGTATCGAAGCGACGGTACATACAGCAGTTTGCAACAGACTGACACCGGTTCAACATGATTCGGTCGAATCTTTCACCATGGATTATATGTGCTTACTCTTTTATTGGCTGTTTTATAGAAAATCAGCGACACTGACAATTAGATTTTTGAGTTTTTTTTGCTTAAATCATTTGTCATGTAGAAGCACGAAACAAATCTCATATCTTCCCTCTGTTTCATGTTGTGTTTTGCTGATGTTTGTATCAGGTTATAGCAAGAAAACCTGGAGAAATTTGAGGGTTGTTGTCTGATGTAATTTTTTTTACAACCACTAGGGAGTGCCAAAGTCAGACCTCACCAGATTCTAAATAGCAGCTTTAAGGAATCTTTGTTAAAGGTTAATTATGTCCATTAGGTTAGTTTCTATTTTTATTATTGTTTTATTATTGTTATTATTATTCAGTACGACAGTTTTTTTATCATGAATACATAATGCGTGGTTGTGAAATGTACACGCAGCGGAGTTGAAAGGGAATTCTACAGCAAATATAGCCATCCAGAATATTCTGTAGCTTGAATAGAAGCATGCCTAGAAGCTTGGCTTTTGTCTGGAAATAACAAACAGATTATCCATGCATAAGAGAGCTTTGTTTACCATATATCTATTCCTTTGGCCATACTTACAAACAAATCCAAGTGTGCACCTAGTGTGTGGATGCGTGGCTGATGTAGCAGGCTGCTTGTGTGTCTCATGTTTTGTTTTCAAGGTGATGCAGCTAGTTTATCCCCCCTCCCCACCCCACCCCCCTTCACACCACAAGCATATTATCCCGCTCCAGCTGCTGCGAAGAGACAGGCCCAGGTATTTATGGCTAGCATAAAAAAGTGTGTGCATTCCCTGTCACCATACAGCTCGAGATTTACAGCGCATGTGACAAACACACTGAATTTAAAAAAAAAAAAAAAAAAGGAGTGTTCAATTTGTATAGGAGTTTAGAGCCTGTCTGTTGTGCATGCTCCCAACGGATTCAGCTGTTAGTACATGTGTACGCACGCCTCCTGCCGTGTGAGGATGTGTCGGACTGTCTGCCCGCGTATGCGCACGCGTGTGTCTCTGTATGCCCATGTATGTGCGCGCGTGCGCGGCTGAGTGTGTGTGTGTGTGTGCGTGCGTGCGCGCACGCCGAGCCCGCCTGCTCTGAAACACCAGCAACAGATAACAGATGGTCCCCCTGCATTAGAAGTGTTTTATTTCCCTGCGGAAGCCAGATATGTCAAAAATAAGCATGTGCAACATTAGTCATTTGGAATATTCATGCCCCTGCCGTCCGATGGTTTCCTTTTCACAGCCAAAATACCACCAGCCCAATTCTCCTAAGGAAGTGAGGGGAATAAGGGGGAGAGTGGGAGGGGGGAGGGAAAAAAAAAGCAGTCATCAGCTGAACTGATGGAGGTGGGGAGTGGGGGGGCTGGGTGAGGCTGAGGCCTACATGCCGCTTTAATTTTTTTCCTGGACGCTTCTTTAGCATGCCAGGGGTGTAATTAAAAAGGGGCTACAGTGTGTAGATGTGTTCATACTAAGACCCACATCCCCCAGCCCCATTAGACACAGTAATGTGAATATGCACACATGTCCATATGCCTGCCTGGCTGCATACATGTACACACATCCACACACACACACACACACACACACACAAAATACTAATTTGCACCCACACTGAACAAACTCATCCAGAAGATCAGACTTCTGTTGCATTCCTTCATAGACTCATCTCTGGGAGTCCTCCTCCTCTCCTCTCCGCTCCTTTTTTTTTCACTACTTATCTTCCTCTTTCTCCTCTCCACCTCCATCTCTTCAACTCTCTGAATCCTCTGTAGCTTTAGTCTCTTTAATCTCCACCTCCTCTCCTCCCAGTCTTTCTACCCCCATCTCCTACCATTGAGCGTGGCTGCCATCCTTGTCCTTGGTGGCGGACATGGGCATGCATCATTATCAGGCCTGATTAACCATCCACGTAGTTGGCAGTCTGAGCTCCACCAGGGGCCAATGGCATGGTTTTTCCTGCTGCCGAAAACATGAATTTTGAGCAGCACTTTTTCTCACTCGCCGTGGTCCCTCATGATCAGGGTTAATTCGTGGCAGCATGCGTGAATGGTGTAGAAAGAAGAGAGGAGGAAGAAAAGGAGGAGGAAAAGCTACCAAACAGTAGTGCACTGCTTATCGCAGAAATGCAATATGATTTATTCAGGAATATGCAAATCCAACAATCACTCTGCCTTGTTTACCGAAGGGACCTGCTGATTCAGAGTCTGAAAGAGAGAGAGAGAGAGGGAGAGAGAAACAATCCAAACCATAGAAGCCAACCTACAGTGCATTCACTCAGGCAGTCACCAGCAACTAAATCACTGGTTTTCCTTAGAATCAGGAAATGAAGGGTGTCGGACAATTTCTCGGTTGTTTCACAGCTTTAGAAACCTTAAGAATCTCTTCTGGAAAGGCTGGTTTGTTGATGTAAACACTGAAGGGTTATATGCAATACATAGTATGTAAATACAGAAAATAGCTTTAAAGTGTTTTTTTCTTTTTAAAAATTCAACACTGTCTGATATTTTGACCAAACTTTTGTTCATCAAGTCATTATAATTAATGATAAATTGCTCAGAATCAGAAATCACACATCCGTTTCTATCTTAAAGTACGATGCATCATCGTCTCCCATTCTCCGTACTCGCTTTGATATGTTACTGAAGAACTAAATATTCCAGCTAGGGCTAAATTGAATCCAGCATGGCCGGAAAATGGATATTTATAGCGACTGCTTACTCCTCACTGCTCTCAAACGGCTAGTATGGAGCTAGGTCGCTAGCACTACTAAAACTCTACATGCCAAATCCAACAATCGAGGCTAGCAACAAATGCTAGGCTAAAAAACAAGGCGTACCTAGTCTGTGACGTGCCTCATTTCGGCCTTTGTCATGGCTCGAAAACTGAAAACGTTTTGTTTTAACTTGAAGTGGAGAATTTGTGGATAATGGTGAATGGAAAGGAGCCATATTAGAGAGGTAAAGATCTGCTAGCGAACAAATACACTGTGTGTCAGTGACTGTTTTTGGGAACAGCGGCTTGTAAGAAGAAGGAAGAAGGATTTTGTTGAGAAACTTATATATATTCCTCAAAGTGTAACTCAGGTCCTGGTGCTGAATCTCCGGCATTACATTGGCATTAGCCGTAGCAGACATAGTCACACGCTGTGATGATGAGTAACAGAACAGTATATTTACAAAGCATATGCAGACTTATGTTGAGAGTTATGGGTTAATGCATCTATAACTCTCTGTGTCTGTTTTCTTCCTTAGGGTCAAACAGTCACGCACACACACACACACGGTGCGCCATTTAGACGTGGCGGTCCACTTAATGACTTCATTATCATGTTACCTTTGCTGTTGTCATGCCCCATTTGCATTATCATGTTCTCAGTTGTACTCCTCTACACCTACTACTGAAAATGATTTATTAAATTTATTCAGTTTTATCTGCTTATAGGGGATTCACTTTTTTTTTTTTTGTAAGACATTAAAGTAACGTTAGCCTTTGGATACTTGTCTCTTGTATGCTAGGATCACTGGAAGGTGTGCAAAAAAAAAAAAATCCAAGGTGTTGTAAGCTGATAAGAGTTTTTACTGTGATATGAAGGGCTACGGGGAAATCCAATGATTGTTTGACTAACATGTATGAATCGGTATCTTTCAAGCAGTTTTCAGCACTAGTAGATAAGCTACTGTATTACTATGCTGTTTGCTTAAAGTAGGAAGAGTAAGAAGATTTCCTCCGACCACAGGAGATCTGATTCAACATAGTGAAACAAAATGAAATGTTTGGTTACCGTCCAGTGTTGAATGGAAAGAATTTGAGCCGAAGCTGAGGTGAGAAGCAGATAAATCTAACTGTATTCTATTTGCATACATTTCTTTGTTTGATTGGTGACTGAGATGTGCACGGTACTTACAAGTCACATCCATTTTTTTTGCTTTTCATCTTTTGTAGAAACGGGTCTGAGTCGCAGCCATTTGCTGACTCTCAGCTGCGAGCCCAATTAGCGCTGTTGTACACAATTGATTTCTCTGCACTATATTGCATGTACTCTTCCAGGTGAGTCCCTACAGCTAGCGCGAGTGTATGGAAGACAACAATTATCCCCTCTGGCAGAATCTCTGAGGCTGCACAAAAGAGAGCAGAGCTCAGAAAAATTGATCTCTTCAGGCTCGCGAGTCATTGTGTGTGGATGAGCAGACAAAAGCGAGCCCAACTTTGTGATATCTTTAAGCTACATTGTGCAACTTTTTTGATGCCCAAAACTCTGTAATTACATTCTTAAAACACTTTTTCATCACCTTATTCTCGCTGTAACATTGAGCGATGAGACCTGGTGCATGAATGTAAGCGAATTGCCTACAGTATATGACAGAACAGCAGTCTTTGCTTTTCTGTGCACATCAGTATAAAACTGCCCAATTGTGGTGACTTCCTTTTTGAGCACATACCACTTGATGGGCATGAACAAAGTTTATAGAATATGACATATGGAGAGATATAAATGTATAAACACACATATTTCCCTTTTTTATTTTACATATCTCTACCTTTTAATGTGTGTGCACAGTTAGCGTCATCATCACTTACACTAGTATATCACATTTGAACTTGAGCTGGAGGTGTTAACAAGCTAACAATGTTTGACACACTTTTAGATTCATTTGTGGTTGTCTGAAAGGGCAGAACATTCAAACAGAAACCGCACATTGCTTTTGAAAGTGAAACTCGTTTTGGTGGAGGAAATCTATTTAAACAGGCACAGCCACTGCAATGTAATTAGCTCAGTTAGAAAGGAAGCCGACAGGAATTCTTATTACCTCTAAAATTGAGCACCGCATTCACTGATTTTTCGCCCCTTGGATTTTCGACATGCGTGCAATATTTTCACATTCTTGCGCTCGTTTGCCCTGTGAATGACCCCAGTTCCTCTCTTTTCCAATCATCATCCGGCAACTTAAACATCTGGACGATTTTTCCTGGGAATGTATGTCATATCAACAACATGATGCTAATCTGCCGGAGTCATACGCCCTCCACCATGCTATTTTTGCCCCACACATGTTGCCTGAGAGGTCAGCAGCATAGCAGGGTTCTTACTGGGTTGAATTGCTTGGAGGCAGAAGTTAATTTCCAACTCAACAGAGATAAATGACTTTGCTTTGACCTGCGCGCTGGCACAACAAAGTCTTTGTGCTTTTCTAGGAGGCAGGCATTGAAAATATCTATAAGTTAAAAGTGGTTATTTGCTATTTGCGGTATGAAATTATTTGATAACAATGATTAGCCTGATTTTTCTGTGTGTTTTTTTTCTACTTCTTTGTCAGCTCAAAGCATACGGAGCATTATGGCATTAAAGAACAACAACAAAAAAAGCTAATGCTAATGCACACTATGCACACTTCTTATAATACATATGTATGTAACATATGAAGAGATATAAACGTAAAATCGTACAGTTAACATTGGACCGTATATATCATAATCATGCACACTAGTATATCACATTTGAACTTGAACTGGAGGTGTTAACAAGCTAACGAGCACAATGCTTTAGATTCATTTGTATTAATATAGCGATATAGCAATAATGTAATACAAATCATGCCTGATCGTTCATTAAGGCTTGCTCCCATTAGTGAGTTTCCATTCTTGTGCGGCACATAAACAATCCACGATAACTGCGGTTCCACTGTTTTATCCGTTCCTTGCACCTAACAAGAAACGTCGCCAACCTCCAGATAACTGACATGCAGACTGTGTCATTTAAACATGCGATATTCACAGGTCGGCCATGCCCAGATTAGACAGCTTGAACTGACTGGATGTTTGGGGGAATGGTTGAGTGAACGATCAGTTCATTAAGTTACTGAAATCATGTTGCCTTGCTGCAAAAGCAAGCTCAGTAACAAAAAGCTCAGTAACCTGTGTTCACTCACTTTGTTTCTGTCTCTTCAATCTATTCACTCAAAAATATCCAAAATAGTCCGCGCTCCTGGCGTGGAACACGTCACTTATTAATAAGCCTGTTAAATTGTTACATTAATTATTCAATCTAGATGTGCTCCTAGAGACTTTGTATCCAAGGTTTATATGACATTTTAACATCATTTCATATTCGCAAGTTATTTTCTCATACCAGCTGTCAGCATTTCTGCTCAGCGCGCCGTATCTATGCAAACATGTTTAGATAGTGTAAATGTTAATGCAAAGTTTAATTGACACGGCTGTTATTTACAATGCTGTGACGACAGCTCGGGAAACACAGTTAATATTGTTTAGTCTGTAGCTGTGTGAGGGGGGGAAAAAAAATCAGTTGTGCGTGTACATATATCCTTCCACCTTTTAGACAAGCTGCCTCCTCCAGAATGATATCCACAACTGCATGATTTGCACTCCAGGTATATGAAAAGATTTGCCGAAGACCTACTCCTGCTTAGTAAATCAAGAGTCAGACGTTGCTTTGTATTGTTCCAACGGGCAATGTAAGAATTCACATCAAATGATTTGGAAGAGTTTCCTGCAGCTCAGAAGGTTGTGCTCTTGCAGAACATAATAGAACATTCAGTGCCATCAAAATACCAAATTTAGATGCAATTCAGGTGGAAAAAAATGTACAAACTGAATTCCATTTCCTTCAAGGCTTATTACAGATACAGTCAGTATATCATTTTTTTCAATGTCAAAGCTATTTTTGAATACTTTTAGACAGTCAGGTCCAGCTTTTCTCAGACTTGTTTCAGACAGACATCGTGAAGCTGTGCTGAAATTTTTCAAGCGGCCCCTAAACATGAAAATGTGAGCACTAATAATAACTGGGCACAATTTTCTGCCATTTTATATTCAGTTGGAGTTGAATTGCAGTGATTGTGTTTGGAATCTTTGCGCTCTGGAGGCAGTTCCGGTCTTCGCCAATTAAAAAATATTAGCAGATTCCCGTGGCTTGACTAACCTCAAAGTGGGCCCATAGGCAAAAATAACCCATATTGACCCCCCCACCAGTCCTCCATAGGGTATGAGCCCAGCTTGGCCTTCAAATACAGTGCACACAGCAGACACATGGCAAGTTCATTATATTTTGCCGCAAGGGACAGAAACCAACCAATTCTCATACACTGGTATACCACATTGTCTCAGGGTTGGTACATGTCAACAACTTCAGGTTTAATAATGTGATTCAAGACAATCTTATTTTAGGCATGTGCACTATATAAGTACTGTTATCTTAAAGCTCTATAGCTGCAGTGGATTAGGACACAAGGCAACTCACAATTAGGTAGTGATGCAGCACCTGCCCTACGGCTCTCAAAATTGAGCTGATATTGTGCTTTAGTGGTGCATATTCCCAAACAAATATGCGATGCAATGAATCAAATTACCACAAGTCAAATGACACACAGTAAAGCTGAGGCTTTCAAGGCCCCTGGGGTTCTGGGAGCTGGGACAGTTGTTTAATTTTCCTGGTCAGTAAGCCAGTTTTGTAAGACGCAAACATAAACCAGAGCTACTTCTTCAAGTGAAAATAACATCTAATCCAGTAAAGTAAGAGAGTAATCCAATAACTTTTCATTTTTACATCCTTTGTGCAATTACCCCCTTTCAAACAGAACCTTCATGTATCCTCAGAGTGTATTGTAAAAGCCAGTTATATGATATGAGATATCATGATGTGCCTGGCTATATTTAACACAGAGGTTGTACATGCTGTAAGTGACCATTATGCTCTCAATTATCACCGTGTATTCTCCCCCACTGCCCACCAAGCTGCTATAGCACTTATTAGGGGCGCCTACTTGAGGCTCACCCACACAGTTCAACCCTTCAACCCACATTTGGCAGGTAATGAGCTTGACGGAGGCGACGACACTAGACACATTTCCTGCCAGAGATCATTGAGGGGGTGACACTGGCGAATGTGACCCTTGGTTTGTATTGATTTGTGACTCTAAAATGGAAGCAATGGTCAAAAGATCGGCATTATTCAATTACTAATTGACCTCATTTCCTCCGGGCTCTTGAGGGTTTGACCTTACTGTATGATAGACAGATGTCTGTTTTCTTTTTCTCGGATCGGTTGAGCTCACATAGAAATCGTGTTGCCGAGTGAAAAACTGACACCGTTGTGCACAATCCTTTAAAGTTCATTGAATGTCACATTGTTGGAGAAGAGTCTAATAATGTCTTAGTTGCAATCTGTACCATATATATTTTCTAACACAGTGATATCCAAGGCTTTCAAGTTGTCTTACAATCTATCCTGGCAGCAGCCAACCAAAAGGCAGTTCAAGAAACTGAAATTCTGCTAAAGTCCCATGTTGCTTTGAAAAACTGGGCTATTGGCAGAAACTCTTATCATTAGATGTGCCTGTCAGATTTTATTGGAACAAAAACTCATGCTTACTGAAGAATTAAAGAATTCAAGCATAGCACATCATGGAGACAGGTGGTCGCCAGCCTTGTAATGATGCATAAAAAAAAAAAACATAAGTTGTCTCCCACATCGTATTCGTGTTAATTGCAGGGTACATTTGGTGCTGATGCTCGTCTCCAGGCTTGGCGATGGCTACGTCGAGGAGGTGCCATACGAAGACAAAGCATTCGTCTTTGTGCTGTCTTCGCTCAACCCATGTTTAAGATTTCGCTCTCGGATTGTTTAGGTCGGTTTCTATACTTTGCAAGAGCTGCAGTCTTGTGATCTCGAGAGATTTGATGGTCGCTCGTACACAGAGAGTCTAGCACAGGGAAGCATGAGAGCAGCAGAAATACCCAGCCATAGGATTTACCTGTCAGCACCACTTAAGCACGTGGGATAACATGCGCGAGACGCTGGGATGGTAAAATAAAGGCTGACACGCCTTTCCTGTGATCTTCGGTCACTGACGGCTTCATGTATGTCAGCGCCTCGGAGCTAAGTAGAAAATAAACCAGCGTTAAAAGATGGTCGGATGGATGTCTGTGTTGTGAACCCCTCGGCGTCTTCAAAATCATTTTCCATGTCAGCTTATCACAGACAAATATTTAATATGTAAGCCAACATTTCATGAAATGCTCAGTTCTTTGCTTGCTTTATTCCTTTGCTTCGTAGTTTAATGGATTACTTTGCAGCGCAGAAGAAGTGGAAATTAAATTATGTCTCGTCAAATTGCAGTTATAATTGACATTTTTTTTCTCTGAGATTTCAGTAGAGGTTTGTATGTCTCTATAAAGCAGACACATAAGTCTGAGCAACTGAAAGTGATGAAGTCTTATGATGTTTGCTAAAACAAAGCAAAGGTAACCGTATACTTAAACTGTAAAGACCTCAACTATAGTTGCCACTGTAATGTCTCTCCACAAGTGAAAAATGAACAATCTCATCAAACCTAACAAGGAAGAAAGTGTAGCTCCGTATTAACATTTGAAATCTGCAGCTCCTTGCGCAGTTTCATGCTGCTGTGTCTAAAAGTACAGAGCAGAGTTTGGGGATTTAACTAAGCACAAGAACTCGGCTCAATTCCCAAAGCATCCGCCAACCACCCAACTGCACAGCACTTTTGGAAAATAGACACACAGGTAACTGATTTCTCCACTGACAATGCAACAGAAGAAAAGCTTGCTCTATCATTCCAACCATCTGGAAGTCTGGCTCAGACTTGAGGCTGATGTGTAACTTTTAATTGGAGAGACAGTAGTGGGAGGCAGAAGAGTAGGAAGGAATGATCCCAGTGGATAGACAGGCAGTGCCTGCTGCCAGATGGACAACCTGAGTTAGCTGGAGTGCACACCATTTTCGTTCTCAGGCCAATGTGGTGTGTGTTCTGTTTCACTAAGAGCTTGTTGGAGAGTCATGGTTTGGCCCAACACATCTCAGGTGCTGCACAATGCTGCTGTTTTCACCGGACGGAATGAGGGAGGAGTGATGCTCAGACACATTTCATGAGACGTCATACGGTGGATCCCGATATAAGCGTCAGTCATGATTGTCAAGTGAAAATTCAAAACTCCACCCCTTTTTTGTAGCTATATAAGCCTGGTCATCTGAGGAAATAAATTTTTATTGTAGTTTTAAATTGAGTCAAATTTTAAATGCATAGATAACATGACTTACTAATACCTCATTCAATCATTGGCCAAATATTATGTTATTCAGCCAATATTATTATATTGCAGTTCTCCTTGGGTTTGCAGAGCTTCATAGTGAGTTTCACCTCATTGTTTAGCTGTCTAGTCGAGACTAATGTTGTTTTTGGCAGGCACACACAGTTGAAGGAATAGCTGGTGGACGTAGCAGAGCATTTAGCGGCTAAAGAGCCAGATGTTTTCTTCCAAGAGTTATTGGAAACCAGAGCTAAAGAGAGCAAATACTGGACTTAGAGTGATAGAGGACAAGAAATAGAACCTCCAAATGAATGACAATGTTTCTGCATAACTGCTGGATGTATAAGTAAGCAACTGTTTGCTATTAGTTTGGTATATGATGTTCCCACACTGCAACATGATAAGAGAGCTGAGAAGTTATGAAGCATTTTGTGTTACACTTAGTCTGAAAAGTGCTATACAAATTACGTCTGATAGATAGATTGATTGATTGATTGATTGACATTGTGCCAGAACCTCTGCGCACTGGCTGCTTTTGGCAGCCTGGCCTATAGCTGGATATTATACTACATAAGAAAGAAAGAAAAGAAATTACAAATTGTTTCTTCAGGGGAAAACAGGCTTGGACATCTTGGTGGGGATATTTTCTCGCTTTTGAAAGAGCTAGGGCTAGAGCTAGCTGTCTCCGCCTGCTTCCAGTTGTTATGCTAAGCAAAGCCAAACACATTCTGACTCAGCCCTTCCCTGTAACTAACCCACAGACAGGGGAGTGGTGTCAATCTTTTCATCTCACTTGTGGGAAGGAAACTAATAATCAACTTTCCCAAAACAACAGACCAATTATTCACTGAAATCTTTTAACGTTTACAGGTTGACTCCGACGTAGAGGTGCAATATTTTTCACATTAATACAGTGTTTTCTTATCCTGCCGCTCTCTATAGGGAATAAATACATTTGTATAATGTTATTTGGCTTCACCTAGTTTCATCAGTGTGATGCATTGTGAGAGCTTATGTTGAATATTTCTCCGCACAGAGTGCTCAGCATTTGTCAGCGCAAGATGATTTGGCATAATTAAAAAGAAGACGGCTAGCTGCGGAGATGTATGTGTAAACATTTATTATATCCACAGCGTTGCAGTGGTTGCGTTGCAATTTACAGTATAAGAGACAGAAAGGGAGAGAGAGAGAGAGGTTTGGGGAGAGGTGTACTTGGAGGTTTGTTGATATGCTCAGTAGTAGATTTTTCCCCCCACAAAATTCTCCTCATTGTGAAACTGAATATAAACAAGCAGTTGTGCAGCACTGGCTGTCTTTGCTTGTATTCACTCGGAATGCAAAATCTGTGTTATGTATGAGCTTCTACAAAAGTTGAAATGTTGAAATGACAAAACCTGTTCCGGGCCACTGTGTAGTGTAGAGATGTGTTGAATCAACTTCCCCCAGCAGTCTTGCCCCTCTCCAGTATTTCAACAACAATATCTTCAGCACCGGGCAGAATTAGATCTTCACAGACATTTTGTGGTTTCTGTGCAGGCCATCTGATAGGAGCCTATAAAGGGACCCCTTCAGGGCTCACTCAGCAACTCTCAACTTGTTGCTTCAATGCAGCCGACTGTCTGTTTAGCTTGTCTCGCCTTTCTCCTTTGCCGCGTTGAAACCATACATCATTCAGGAAAATTCCTGTTTGTTAAATCTCAGCGTTGACCTTTTGTGTGTGTGTGTTTCGCTGCTGAGTCATGAACTCACAGCCCCCTCACCCCCACCCCCACCCCGCACGAATCGGTGATATTTTGTGAATAACACCAGTTTCGATAATACGTGAGTGACTTTGCAATTTTGTTCCGCTCTCACAAAAAATGCCCACAAAAAAAAGGTTAGATTTGAAGAATACTGGCATGCTGCTTGTCAGAGTACAGAACACATCCTGGCAGTGAGCGCTGTGGCTGATAAGAGTAATTCAGGCCAACAAAGTGCCCATTAATGTTCAACTTTCTGGCTCAGTACATGTATGTGTGCAGAATAAATGCTACTGACTGTTAGAAGAATGCTCAGGCACTGCTCAAAATAAAACCTTTGGTGCAGGCAGTGTGTTTGATGAAGATAAAAGCTAAAAAGAAAAAAAAAAATAACAATGAATCGATCATATAGCTGATATAACTTCCTCTGAGCCATAGACCTCCAATATTGGAATGAGGTGACTTATTATACCGATTCTGGCACTGATAGAATTCAGTATTTACTGCAGTTTTAGTAACGTTTGCTGCAAACTGCAGTGCTCAGCTGTTTTTGGGAAGTACCAACGCTTTTAAAAGGACACTCTATTTGTGACAGGCTTTTAAACAATTACATCCTCCATAGGAGACCAATGGGCTTGAAGTTGAGTGCCACAGACAGTATAGGAAAATAAGAACTAATTGCTGGTTTTAGTCTTCCGACCCCCCCTTTATTTACTGTCTTAGTTTCATTCAATTCCTGGACACCCATGGGATCGTGATTATGATAGCTGATCCTGGAGAAACTTGAGCCGAGGTAGCCGAGGTAATATTGCTGTTTGGCCAAATGTTTGACGACATCTCTTACATATAAATCCCTGTCTTAACGTCTTACGCCCACTGCTTGGGGGACCCTAACCCTCTCTATTAATTTGGGGTGTGTCATTTTCGGGTAGAGGCCTAAAATAGAGCCTGGGGCTTAAAAGGTTACAGGATTTAGTCATTTCTGACTCTGGAAAAACGATAAAATTCCTCAAAACCTTTATCTTGAACTGTCTATTTGACCAAATAGTATACATGTAGGCTACTATGTGAACTCCTTTTGATACTTAATGTAACCCCCCTGGGGAAGGCTGCCTCCCACTTAGAAATCCTCTGCTTTATATTAGACTATCATTGTTTAGCTACATACAGTGTATTTGTACCAATAACCAGTCCTAAACCTTGGCAGTCAACATTTTGCAGATACAAACTGTATGAATGCGCATTTTGTAACGCAGCTCCAGTGTTTATGTATTCCTTGTCATTCACTGTAGATCCAGCGTGAACACGGTGACAAACAGTGGGTTGCGGTTCAAATAGTGCCTTGCTCAATAGGTTCAGGTAAAAAGCCTGAAATGTGCAAGCTGACGCCCCCCCCCCCCCCCCCCCTTTCTCCATTCACCAGCCTCTGCAGGCGTGTGTATGTTTTTCTTCATTTCACACCTCTCTCATGCTGCATATTCATTTTTCACTACTATTGCCTTTCTGCCGCCTCCCCACCCCACACACACACATGCACACACACACACACACACACACACACACACACACACACCTATCCACCCAACCTCAAACCCCTTGACGTGGGAATTCAATTTGTACTGTATGTTTCATTTCTACTCAGATTTAGATTTATTTCATGTCGGCTGCTTTTAATTAACTCTCTGGATATGCAATGAGAGGGGGGTGGGGGAGAAGAGGGAGAGCGAGAGAGACAGCGAGATAGATAAAAACTCCTCACATCCGCCAATGAGTTACACCGGCAATCATTTACCACTTAGACAGTAGTGCAGAAGCCCCCTGTTCGTTGCCCTGGCAACCGGTGCCTTGGTGATTGATTCCTTGCCAGTGTGGCATCGCTGCGGGGAATAGAGCACATGAGCTTACCGTGCCCGCTACATCTTTCTAATTAAAATGGGATTACAGAGTCATCGCCGTTGTATGTTCAAACAAATGCAAGGCTGTGAAGGAAATCAATTTTGGTAAATGTCAGGGCTGTTAAATACAACTATGGATAAACAAATGTGAACGAGCTCAATGCACCGATATGCACAATATACACGAAAGACGTGCCTTCACGCGATTTGCATGTCGCGGCCGTGGCGGATGACGACGACGGTGCATCCCTCCATCCAGGAGTCAAGCTTGATTGACAGCGCGTGAATCATGTTATGCAGCACAAATCACCAGACACAACAATTAGTCTGTTTGTTGCTGTCTGCTAATCAGAAAATATTCTTCAAATTGGAGCTTAATGTACATCTTAAATGAACAACGGTTTCTTAATGTAATTGGATTAGGCAAGTCAATCATATCTGTGCTGTTTATGCTGTTGTCTTTCAGACTGGTGTGTATTAAAGGGCTAAATATTCTCCCATGAGCAGAGCTGGGACTTGATTACTTCACATTTTACAGTGGCTGCCTGCGCTCGCACCATGGGGATACTGTAGCACACCGATATTATATTTCAAAACATGATCTTACATACTTAAATGAGAAATTAGTGCAGATGCAATAGATTCTATAGTGGAGGTAGGGGAATAACAAATAATGTAACACAGCATTTTACAAATGGTGCAGCTGCACCAGTGGGTCCATTTTAATTACATATATTTTTGTTAGTTTACCGTCCTTTACTTTGTTTCATAACCACATGGTCTGGTGATGTTAAAGGTCAATGCAGATACAACTTTTTTTCAAAAGTTCTTCAAGATAATTGTGCACTTGCGAATCACATTCTTAAGCCTGTAATTCATTATGTTCAGTGGGCTTTTGAAGCCATCGACAACCCCAGAGTGGCCCTTGAACTCTTAAGCATAAAAGAGCAGAAGATAGAGAGCATGCAAGTGTGTGTGTGTGTGTGTGTGTGTGTGTGTGTGTGTGTGTGTGTGAATGAGCAAAACCCGAAAGCGGGGAGTGTGACATGCAGAGCAAAAGAAAAACGAGGTCTTGCACTCGGTTTTCAGATTTCAATCACTACAATGTAGTTAGTAAGGTGTAACATAGTGCCTTGGGCCTGTTCCCAAGTGGAGCTTTTTGGCACTGGCTGTGTGGGATGTGTCATTACAGCAAAGGTAATAATAGACCAGGGAATTTATAATATGACCCTTTTTACGTCCTTATAAAAGAGTGGCTGAAAGCCGGGGACTGCTTGGCAGAAAAAAACGGAAAAATTCATGTTTGGTTGTAAACAAAGGAAAGCCATATCATTGGCTGATATGTCATGCGAATGAAACATATATTAAACCTCTCACGGAGGACCTCTGGAATGGAACACACTTCAATTTCACCTGTAAAAAAAAAAAAAAAAAAAAAAAAATGAAACAGGTCTACCTGCAGTCCGGGGGTGCACCACAAGTCCCACGTACCTCTACTATATCACAGTTTTTACAGGGCTCCTTGTGGGTAGCAAACTACTCTCTGAAATGAAAGTGCAGTTACAGCCTTATGAAACGGAGTGCCCAGATTAGGCATAAATCACATTCAGTCTTGTGTTGCCCTTTCAATCATTACTCAGTGTGGGTGCTCAGCTTTTGTGTGCTCAGCAGGCATGCTAACATGTTTTTTTTCCTTTAAGCTGTGAAAGAAATTTGAGAATATGAAGCTACATGAATTCTCGGTTGCCCTTTAAATTGTTTAAATTGAAAACAAGTCTGTTTGCGTCCATACTATTCATCATGTCATTCAGTGAAGTGCGTGGCTCTGATTAACATAACGTGCAGACTTTTGATGAAGATAAACAGGGATGAACAAAGTTGTAGTTGCAGGTTTAGTGTTTAATAGTAGCATTAGTAGCGTTTAATAATTAATTAATAATGAGCTACCAGAGCACTGTGGCCCTATGGATGGAAGTCTGATGGTCAGTCTATCACTTTGGTCCAGGTTGAAATGTCTCACCATAAACTGATAAATTTGATACAGACACAGAGGATACTGCCCCAGCACATTTTTTGTGTGAAATATCTCAACAGCAACATCAAATTGCAAAGTTTTATGAATCCTAATGACTTTGTTCATCGTCTGACTTTTATTTTAGCACCAAATGCTGGTCAGAGTTTCCACTTGTTGAGACATTCATGGTTCCCAGAGGATGAATCCTACAGTAATAACTTTCCCTCCAGAGCCTCATGAGGTTTATGTTTGTCTCGTGTCTTGAATGAATTGTCATAAAATTTGGCACAGACATTTATATGAACTGTAATAACTTCACTGATCCCTTTAAAGGTGGGCACAGTGGACACCGCAAGTAATACAACTAACCTTAGCTAGGTTGTGGGTTAGCAAGCTGTTGCTACAGTGCTGTACTGCTAACATGCAGAAGATGAACGAGCATGCCAGCTACAGACAGTGATACTCGCCACTCTCCTACTACCACCATAGCTAACATCGAAACTTTATTGCTAATTAGCAAAGGATAGCATACTGAGTGAATAAGGTAAATATTACACCTGTTAAATATCTCGACCATGATCAGCCAATATGAGCGCTTACTGTATGTTACACTTTCCATAACCCCACCACTTTCCCTCCAAACAAACTAAAATAAAGGAAATATTTGCACGTTCGATGTGACCATGTCTGCTGTTTACACAACTCTTAGTGAGGATAACAGGAAATGGGCCTGAATTCTCAAAGAGGCTCAACTGGCTGAAAGAGGATGACAGAATATCGTTTTTTTTTTTTTTCTTCCTTTTGGGGGGGTGTGTTAAAAATCACACATACATGTGCGCAAATGGCGTTGGGTTCGCTCTCCTCTCGGGTGGAGAAGAAAACCATCTGGGATTGTGTTTGTGTTAAGCAAAGTGCAACGGTTTTCCTCCTCTCTCATTCGCACCGGCGCCTGGCATCATGTAGGGACTAATGTGGAATCTAAATCTGGACCTTGTTGATAGAAAATGGCAGGTCACACTGTTTGGCATGTGACTCTCGCAAACCCCAGTGCAGGCGATGGTGCTAATAGATAATTGTCAGCTTAATAGGAGGTGACATGTTTGTAGGATGTTGCACTCAGAGCGATCTTTATTGAAAATAGAGCCTCCTTTCTCTTTCCTTTTTCAGGTGGAGGCCTTGAGCAATGTTGGGACTGATTCAAGTCTCTTTCAATAAAATGAATAAAAGGCGTTTTTAGGTGTTGCACTTTTGTTGCTGCTTTTAATAAAACTAGACCTGTCACTCTTGTGATTACTGCAATATGTCTTCATTTACATTACACTGCTTGTATCATCAAATGAAAATCAGGCGTTCTTGCCTCCTCTCGACAACTTTTGTCCATGGATTGCAACAATTTGCGTGCAGAGCTCTCTCTCTCTCTCTCGCGCTCTCGCTTGCTTCCTCACACACACATAAGTCCTCTCGTAGACACACACACACATGCTCATCATAACCGCTCGCTGTGGACTCACACCCCCTCCCTTCGCCTCCCACTCATCCTACTGATTGGAGTTGTCAGGAGTCAGAGGGTCACAGTAGAGGATGTCAATAGGCCTCATTCACAGACACGGAGAAGCACACACAGATACACACACACACACAAGCAGCAAAGCAATAAAGGAGAGAAGCAGACAAAATGACAGACAGACAGACAGTAATACGGCCCTATCTTAAGTGTGTATAAACACACCCCACAATCACCCCATCACATCAACAGCTGTGCATCAGCTCGCTCTCCCACTCACTGCAGCCGCGCACGGCAACGCCCGCGAGGGGCATTCAATTTATATTCATTATTCACCAGTCAACTGCCTTGATTTCGGTGATTGGATATAGCCTCTAGCAGTAGATACTGGCTCCTCCCCCCACTTTCCTCAGTCCCATGGGAAGTCTCGATGTCTCGCCTCGGCTCGTAGAGGGGATAGCCACGCGAGTGTGTGTGTGCGCGCGCACACGCGGTTGTGCGTCTTTTATGTATGTAAAATGGTGCTGGGTGTGTGGCAGCGATATGGCTTTTGGGATATGAGTAGAGGACACATGTGATCAGGGCTCAGCCTGAAAGAAAAAGAGGCAGGAAAAGAGCAAGCAGGGAGGTTCAAACCTTTTTGACACAACTGTTAAGACTCATCTTTTTATGCAAAGCAGTGGGTAGTGTATTTTTGTTTTCCTTCTGTACATTTATACAGTAGTTTGCACTGTTATGCCACTTTCCACAGCGTGGATCAGTCTGTTTTGCGGAACCTAATGATATGTTTTGTGTGGTTTTCGTGGTCGTTGCTTGCTATCGTAAAACAAAATGGAATATGTTTTTTGGTTTTGGTAAGCGTTTGAGTTACCTTTTAAAGGAGAAATGCTAAAAAAATCTGCAGATGCCACCTCCTTAAATGTGATATTTTGCTTCTTTTATTTGTCTTGTATGTAAATATAGTGAATTCTTTTTGAGATTTGAATTGTTGAAGGTTGTTCATCGACAAATCAAGAAAATAATTTGCCGATTAATTAAGAATGAAAAAGTAATTGGATTGTATAATACAACCCCTTTTGGCCTGCTGCAGTACAGTGATCCACCCTCTCTAATACATCCAAACAAGACAGTAGCAAAAACACAAATCAATACATGCAGAAGTTCAAACTGTTAAAACAAAAGTTCTTTGTATATATACGTCTACTTCTCGGTGCATATGCACTACAGGCTTCAAGTTTCCACATCACGCTTGTTTGTTGCATACCGGGCTGTGATCGGCTCCAAACTAGTTGTGATGTCATAAGCCCTGCACGTACCAATTCGTCTCAGACTCAAGGTGAGCACACAGAAAGTTCCTCCCAACAGATTCAAACTCTTGCATCGCTCTGCACAGTGAAGGTCAAACATTTAAATGGAATAACGATGAGCAAAACACATTTTTTAAGGAAAGGGGGGAGGTCATTCAAACTATATATATATTTTTATATGCTATATAACTGTATATTAACTATGTTTCTAGTCTCCCCCAACAGAAATGTAAAAAGAACCCAAGGTGTCTATGCAATTCAAGGCTTGTTAGATAATTTTAGTAGGTACCTTAATCGCCTCTCCCGTCTGGTTCATACCTCCCAGCTCTATTACAAATTAGCTCCCGGTAACTGGTGAAACCACCAACACGCAGCATCTCAGTAACAACGCGCTCATCAGAAAGAATCAAGTGCAGCCGAGCCCGGCTGAGAAGTAAAAGAGACGTTTGTTTGACGAGACGTTGGCTTGGCTATCTTTATCTCTAACCATAAGCGGAGACAACCACGCGCAGAAGCTCACAGGCAGTTTGCGCTCAAATTGTTTTGGGCACCTGTCATCCTCTATTATAATTAGCAAGTGGACGTCTAAATAATTGCCATCAGGCTGCGGCTGCTGTATCAGTGTTGGAGTGCAATGGCTCGCCTTTAGTTCTAGTAATATTTAAAGGAGCGGCGCGCCTTCTCAAAGCATTGCCCTCAGCGAAGTCTTAAGCTGTGTATTCAGTCAGCGACAGCATCTGGAGCACGGAAAATAATTAACTGACACAAGAGGGTTCGGCGTTGGCTGCGCCATTTGTTTTGTCCACACTTGTCCCTTGCACACACGCAGACACGCATATGGGCGCACGTACGGGCAGCTTTTGATCATAATTGTGACGCTGCCAGGAGAGAGGGTGGTAACACACTCATCCCAGTGGGGATTGAGGATGGTTGTAAAAGTAAATGAGGCAGATGGATCTGTCTTGAAAAGTAGTGAGGAGAAAAGAAAAAAAGAGAAAGAAATGAAAAAGCCCCTTTGAGGAATGGAGATAGAATAGTTAAGTTGAAAGCACATGCATAATTTGAGAAGGACTGTAACGCTACAATAAAAGCCCACAGTTTGATATTCTCAAAAAAAAAGCTCCACAGATGTATGTAGAAAACGATGAAAGCATGTGAATCATGCAAAACACTGAGTTCTGCTGTGCTGTATGGCGATGTCTCTGTTGGTTAAAGTGCAGGTGCATCCTTTTATTGTGTACGTGTGTGTGTGTGTGTGTGTTTATGAGTGTGTGTCTCAGAACCAAGCTTCCTGCTATAAAGAGCTACGCTCCGGGGCCAGTGAGAGCTATCCTGGAGTGTATCGCCAGCCGTAGCGTGATGACTTGACTCACACTTGTCGTTCTCCCTCTTTCCCCCCGATTAGACTGATGCAGTGTGGAGATGTATGTCAGCACACACACACACACACACGCACACACACATACATAAATATATATATATATATTTTCACAAAGAGCTGTTGCCTGTGGGAAGACCATAGGTCACCAGGCTTGTCTCCACCAACCCCCCTCCTTTAGGGGCACTGCTGAAGCTGGTCGGGGGTCACTGCTGCTCAGCAGCGCCCTCGCTGTGCTGATAGCAGCGCTGCTTAGATCAGCCAGTCAATAACGTTCAGTCTAGTCCAACAACAGCTGACACACACACACACACACACACACACACACACACGCGCACACTATCTCTTCCCTTCCCCCCGCCTCCTCCATAGCACCCTTCCCCCCTTTACTCTCTGTTGTTCTACAAGCTACCTCTGTCACACTCAGAGGCGTCCTTTGTTGTTTTCTCACTGTTCTATGCATGTCAGCATGTTTGCGTGTGTTTGTCTCTTTCTCTCGGATTCTAAGTCTTTCACTTCCCTGACATGTCCTGAAAAGATCCCCATTTGGAGAGACATTATCATAGCTAGAGTGCAGCGGTGTCTGCAGGAATCATTTCTTGTATAGAGCACCCCCCCACCACCACCCCGAAACTTTGAGCTAAACAACCAGTGGCACTAGGATACAGGCGCAAATTTTTTAGGCCCCCTGGTCAGGTGTGGTGTAAACTGAGCAGGATTTAGAGAACTGTCTTGAATCTGGACCTCTTTACTGGCATTGTTGTGTCAGATTTGCAGCTCACTGAGTTACTAGCCCAGCCTTTTTTTTTTTTTTTTTTCTGTGTGGCTCTATTTTTCCTCGGTGCCTGCTCAGCAAGCGCTCTCCGTGGTGCTGACTTAGATGGAGCAAACCGGTGCTGTCCGTGGTGCTATCATCACTGGTCCAATTTCAGTTGGTCCCTGCTGAGCTACAGCTGACTGTGTTAGCTTTTGTCGGGCTCTGTCCTTTGTGCTACCTCATCTGTTTCTAGCAGAGCGCATGGCATCCGCAGTGCTAGCGCTGCTGGTTTGGTCCATGATGCAGTCTGAGCTGCCCAGTAACCACTTACTACAAGCGGAGCCACCGATTATAAGCCACTATAACTGCCACTCCCGATCCCTTTTCCGAATCCTCAGGAGCAACCTTTTTTTTTTTTATACCATGCTCACATCCTGCCAGTTAAATGTGTTTCAGGAAGTGGATTTTGTCATTGCTCTGGCTTATGAGCTCTATCTTCATGCAAGCGCAGGGGTGCGGCGAGGATTTTCCCCCGTTCTATATTTTGGTGACTCACTGCAGTAGGTGTAGTGTCACCATCAGTCTAGTGGCGCAAAGCGACAGTCGACTACGCTTTGCCCCATCTGCTGCCACGTCTCATGGAGGTGTGGAGCTGACACATCACCCGAATCCTGTAATTTTCTTCACTTTTCTTGATCGAGTTTATAATCACACAAACTTCTTTAATTAATGCCTTTTCATTATCCGTTTTCAACCTTGTGACTTTTCCATTTGCGTACCAAAAAAATGTTGTTGTTTTTTCCCCACTAATCTGGATGTGTCTCATCTTGTGATCATTTTAACTAGTAGATGTTGGCTTAGACAAAAGACACTGATTAGATATCTGCCGTGGTCTTCAGACAGCGTGGTCCACCTCTGCTACAAAACCTTGACTTTTTTTATATCATCTGGCAAATCCCATGTTGAAATGAAATGAACCCTACCAACATCTCCACAGAGTTATGTAATTATTGATGGTGCAGTGGTTAGCACTGTCGTCTCACAGCAAGAAGGTTCCTAGTTTGAACTTCAAACGCGTCTGCGTGGGTTTCTCTCCGTGCACTGCGGATTCCTCCCACAATCCGAAGACATGAACTTAACAGGTTAATTGGCGACTCTAAATTGGCCGTAGATGTGAATGTGAGCGTGAATGGTTGTTTGCCTCTGTGTGCGCTGCGATAAACTGGCGACTGTCGCTCCAAAGTCAGCCCCACCGTGACCCTGATGAGGATAAGAGGTTAGAGGCGATGGGTGGATAACTCCATAACTCGATGGATGTTGCTTCATTCAAGCATAGTTATAGCTGTGCAGTCCAGAGTTCTTTGTACACATTGGTTTTGTTGAAGTAGTGTTCACTTTAAAAGTGGGAAATATCTTGAGTTTAAGACACCCTTGTTATGAAAATTAATCTAGTATAACGCTCTAAACTTAAATTGATTGCTTATTTAACAGACATCTCATCTTCAGAAATGCTGCCCTGACGGTTCTCTACATAAATTGCACTCCTCCACATCTGTCTCCCACATATGAATGCTTCCACATGTCGCTCAGTTCATATCGGGGTGCTCTGGGAGCTTTTTTTTCCCGAAGACAACGCACCTCAGCACTCAACAAATGAATTGGCATGTGAGGCAGCGGCGCTCCGGTGTGTAAGAGAGCACAGGGATTGGTGCTCTGGCAGGTTACAAACCTTGGCAAGGGCTGATGTTAATTAAAGCCTCTGTTCAGCACTTTCCAAATTAGATGTGAAATGTTAAGCAGGAGGGGTTTGCCATTAACGTGCTGGACGGCAAGACCTCTGACCCGAGCTGAGGGCGATGCGTCCTTGAGACATAATTGTGCTCACCTTGAGTGGTGGTTTCACAGTAGGAGCAAAGGGAGAGTCAGGCGAGGAGTGGGGTGGAAAAGTGTACCAGGCTTCCCGTTGCTAGAGAATGAGCAACCGGTACATTTTTCCTCTTCTTCCATTAAGCCGTCGAGAGGTTGAAACGATTTGCCTCTCACCCTCTTTCACCCTCGTTCGTGCGTTCCGATGGCCACAGGAGGAATTTGTTGGATTGCAAACATTCGAGGGATACACCACATTAGCCCATTTTCTCTTATCAAATGTTGGAAGTCTGATTTGAGTGGCTGCCAGCTTTCTGTCTCTTATGTTGTCTGAAATAGATTTTTTTTCTCTGGTAGCTCCTGAAGCTAACAGTGTTTGGCACCGTACCAAGATGGTCCCAGATAAAGATATTTTATGAGATGGTGCAGACGAACACTCTCCAGTGTGCAGCCCCAGTTATGTCGAGCTCTCTGTTTTGTCTGTTTGTACTTGTCCATCACGCATTTACTCCATGTACCGCATCTCCCCTGCTCGTGTGACATGACTACTTGAGTACACGCTCGAACACGGGGCCGTTTATTTTTTAACACGGCTCCTTTAGAACCGGCGCAAATGGATGTTTTTGATCCTGACGTCTACATTTAGGCAGGAAGAAATGGAACTTGCCAAAACTCATGTCAGCACACGTGTAATGAATGGATAACTTGTCATCGCCAGATCCTGATTGTTCCTACAGTACAGCTGCACGACCACCTATTGAGCGTTTTCCCCTCAGCAGACGGTGATCGTCGCTCGCAAAACTATCAAGAGCATGTTGATTTGTACATGAGAGTCACATCCTTCCTGCTATTACAGTATGTTGCAAGATGACAGAGTTACCCCGGAAGGGGACCAAGTCATGAGCAGAGGAGACAGAGAAGTAGGTCAGCTCCTAGGCGTTCGTTACATCATACATATTCATAAACAGCACCCAGTTGTTGCAGAGTGAACTCACTCCGCACAGACTGTTTATTCTGTTCATTGGGCCCTCTGCTCTGTTTAAATGTTAAATAGTGATTACGAATCATGGGGATAACGTGAGCAATTGACTCTGACTGCTGCATTTGCATGCATTTTGCCGCCATTACGTGAACAGTATGCTGTTCTAATCACATATTCACACCTCTTCATCATAGTAAGTCATGCGTTTCACTGGGTTTAAAACATCAGCAATGCCACATTGAGTTGTCAGGACAGTACATCGTAATGGTGCGACGTTATGCTTAATTAAAAGATTGATGTCACTCTCGCATCCGTCCGTTAAACATGAACCTACTGTCAGTGTTTGGTTAGCTTAGCGTGGCATGAAGACTAGGAGTTGGGGCGAACAGCTAGGTTTGCTCTGTAAGAAGGTAGATGGGTGTTACAGGGAGTTATATGCCAAAATATTACTTGGCCCAAGAGCACTGACTCTGCTGGTTCCCTTGCAAATCACTGCTTACAGCTAAAAATCACAACTTGGATTTGGTACAGATGAAACCAGTGGTGTAGTGGTGCCTGGAGAAGTGGGTATACTCATTTTGTTTAAGCAGCCTGTCAAAAGGACAAATGCCCTGTGTTATAAACAGTGACATGTAAGACTACTCTTGTATTTTTTAGCCAGTAAAATTTGCACATTGCCACTTAGCATCTGCTGCTTAACTTCAGATCATTATGAAATCAACACTAGCCACAGAAGAGGTGCGGTTTTTGCAACGAATCCTGGCCCTCCCCCGTCCTTGGGCCAGTATTTATTTATGAGTGTTCCTTATTCCTTACTTCATCCACTCATGAAAATTGAACTATGTAATGCCTTCACAGTCTTAGGAAATAAAATCAGCTAGCAGAACACAACTGAAGTGGGCATACCCAATGTCGGCGGAAAAGTAAGTATACCCTTCCCAACTGGATGAAGCAAATAAGATACGGCGTGTTAGTGAGTGAGCTTTGGAGGTGTTTGGAGGTGGACAGTACTTTCAGACACAGCCAGGCTAACTGTCTTCAGGCTTAGCTGAACTAACCTGTAGCTGTTTCCCAAAATGTCAAACTATTCCTTTAAGTCTTTAGATTTAGGAGTGGTTCTGTCTCGGGTTGGATTTATTCGGTTATATTTTTTATGAATACAATTATTTAGTCTAAAAGATGGCAGAAAACAGCAAGAATATTCCCATCACGGTTACCAAAACCCAAGAAGATGTCTGCTTCAGATTACTTGTTTTGTACCGAGAGTCCAGAAATGAAAAATATTAAACTTACAACAATATAAAAAAAGAGAAAGGCCGAAAAATCCAAACATTTGTGAAGCTGAAAACAGCAAATTTCTTCTCACATTTCTTCTCGACAAATCACTTGAATATCTTTTTTTTGTTACGACCGGTAAGGCCGGAGTGATTGTCAGTAACGACAGAAACAAGCACAAAGAAACCACCATACACGTTCATGTCTACCAGATAACCAGATTCTTTTTCACATCATCACAATTGAAACATGTGACTGCATTCTAAAAAAAAAAAAAAAAAAAATCCAATCACATGTGGTCACTGTTGCTAGCCATTCTCAGTATTGGCTCGTATAATTTCATACAGTTGCACAGTGAATGGACCCATTCTTAATTTCAGTACGTTGTCGTCGTGGTGCTGCACTTGTCCTTCAAAACCACTGTAGATATAAAAGAGAGTTGCAGGAGAGTGTGGGAGAATGAATAGAAACTGAGTCAGTCACAGGGCTATGAATTGCACTGATAGTTCAAAACATGATGCTATTTCTGCCAGCTACTGTTATTCACTCAACCCTAATACAATCAGACACTCCAACACCACGATTATGCAGGGGGCGAGATTGACCTCTCCTCAACTCCCAGCAGCCTGTGCTACAGTTTGAGAATCATTTGTGAGATTTGGGTGGGTGAAGAGAGAAACGTAACTTTGTAATTCAATTACATGTTTGTTTCATTTTTTTTAATCCTTTTGCATTTGAGCACATTCTATTTGAGATTAAAATAAGACAAACATGAATTATTTTCTCGTGTAACACCTCTCTTATTAACTTTTGTTGAATTAATTTTTTTAAAGATTATTTTTTTTGGCCTTTTCAAGCTTTACTTGATAGAGACAGCTGAAGAGTGATGGGGAATGACATGCGGGAAAGAGCCACAGGTCGGATTTGAACCCTGGCCTTCCGCAGCGAGGACTGAGCCTTCGCACATGGGGGGGCTCAGTCGCTCTACCAACTGAGCTAAACGCCGCCCCCTGTTTGAATTCATTTTTGATAACATAGCTTCTTTTATGAAAAAAGGAGTAATTTGCACCTCTGGGCGGTCGTGTTTGATGCTAGCAGGTGCCTATTAATGCTATTACCAGCCCTGTTGACAGTATCTGAAAGGCCTCTTGTTCATTGTTCCAACCTGCCGTAAACATTTCATTACAGGAATCCACAACCTATATTTTAGCCCCCCGCCCCCCCAACTCTGCAGTCAGAACAAGTTCATCATTTGAGAAGAGAAACCGAAGGAAACGGAGAGAAAATGGAGCCGGAGAGAGAGAGGGAGTTGAGGGTGACAGGAAGACTCTGAGGAGTTCATGCTGAAAATATTGAAGGAGAGGAGAACGTTGAAGTCAAAATGAGAAGAACAAAAGGGATGATAGATGGCGGTGGATAACAGAGGTTAGAGAGGAAAGCGAACAGAAACCGATGTAGACGCTTGAGCACGCCGTCTTTATTTTAAAGAGCAAGCTTTCACAGACAACAGAGCAAACTCCTACATGTGCCTTGTAGCCAACGTAATCTAGCTAAAGGTTTTTTCGCTGCCTGTATGAGTTTGAGGTCCAAGGGTGGTCTCACTGCATTGCCCTTGTTTTCTTAAGCACCGCCACGGTGAACATTGTACAGCTTCTTTTCTTAGACCTGCAGAGAAATTGCCTTGCCTATTGATCCATTCGCATGTAAACAGAGCTTCTCCGGTCTCCGACTCAAGGTATGTATGCACAGGAGACTTCTGACGGGAAAATGGCATATACTATACAGCGTATTCCTCTTCTTTTTTTTTTTTTTTTGCTATTTTTGTACACGGCCTCTGTGATTTCGAAACCCTCTTGATGGCGTCTAGTGCTAAAAGCGAAGTACAGTATACTTCCTGAAGTGGAAAATTCCATCCACTGGTCAATTTAGCTTCAGCTTGCAACCGTTTGTCCTGCATATTCCATACGTATTTTTTTCTGTGTCATAAAAGGCATTTTTTGCATACTTGTTGTGCACAACAATAAATAATTGCCAGGGTCTGATTGTTGAAGTGAGCCATTATGTTAATTAGGTTTAATTTGCACACTAAGTACATAAAAAAAAAACACGCTTGAGCACTTAATTTATGCCATGACATCCACTGACCGTATGACAGATAATCTAATCCTTGCAGTTATTAGGTCATAAGCATGGGGTCTTTTTGGTATCCTGTACATCGGCCTTAGGTTATGTCGGCCTGTCTGGTGCAGAGACCATTCAAGAGGCTTTACTCACCCTGTGTTCCCTGCTCTGGGTACTTCTGTACGCCTGGCTGCCTCTCTCAGTCTTTCTTCTCCCTCTTCAGCTCCCCGCCTTACCGTCACCACTCTCTCCATATACGACTGGGCTTCTTCGCGGGGTCAAATGTCACCCACTTGGGATTCTGCGTCTCCTTTTGTCATTGCTGAGCCTGATGATTGGTGTGCGTATGTGTGTGAAAGAGAAAGAGAGAGAGAGAGAGAAATAGGACAAGAGAGGGGAATCTGAGAGTATGCAAGAGAGGGCTGGGGAGAACATTCTTGTGTGTATGACTGATTTTCTGAAGGAGTTTGAGGGGATCGGGGGTGAGTTAGGGACAGATCTCCCCTTCTTGGTGTTATAAAAATAGCCATTACAGCATGGGAAATCACAGCTTGCCTCTTGGACACACCACATCTGTACTGGGTTTGGCAAGAAATAGGTGCCGGGGGAATTGTGTGGGGGGTATCTTTATGGGCAACCAGCTGAGACCACATGCAAGGAACATGCTAATTGGTATTCAGGCCAGGGCTGTGACAGCTTCCCACACAGTCCTTACCGCATACACATTCCTTTCTGTTGCCACGGCGCCCAGTGAGAATTTCCTCGACAACAGAGATGAACCTGTCCACAACACTGTCCACAATAAATCCCCAGGTCCATCAGCACTGGACAATTAAACTCAACTCTTTTCAGCCTTTCTTCACGTCTGTTTCCTGCCATCATTATTTTTTATTCGGCGTTTCAGCCTCTATGGTTTATGTTTAACCCCATTGTGTCAGCTTATTTGGATAAAACATCCATATAACCAATCAGATATCAACAAGCATGCACACTTAGTCCAAGCCACGTGCATTATTCTGTTTTATTCATGTAATTTACATCCATTTGGAGATTTCTTGTATATTTAAGATATGTTTGATATGCTCGATAAATTGGATATATTATTGTCTCTCAGCCTTTTCCTTTAGATGTGGCATTTTGACCTGATAAAGATCCGACAAGGACTGAAACTCACTGGCAATGAATGCCCATGTCACATCAATTCACATTAAAGTATCTGGGGTGTAGTATGGATTTTAGAAGTGCACTCCTTGGAAAGCTTATAGTGCCAGCTGGGGCTCCAACTAGAAATCATTTTCATTATAGATGAAACTGTCTATTATCTGTCTTTATGACTTATCCAGTGATCTTTTAGTCTCTAAAATGAGAAAATGGCAAAAAAGGGCCCATCAGAATTTTCCTCAATCCTCAAATCTGTCATTTTGCCAGACCGAGACCCCAAAACCCACAAATAGGTCTGATAAAGCACTTAAAGCTGCACTATACAATGTTTATATTCACAACTTATTAAATGACGACAACGTAATATGAAAGGATTTGCTCGTAGCTAATGCCAAACAGAGAATTATCACTTGACCGCGCAGTCTGTCTCAGATTTACGGAGCGTTTTACTGTCTTTCTTCAACTCAGCTCTATTTTCAGGAGCCGCTGAAGTTTAGATGAGAATAAAATGACTACACAGATGATCTATATGACAGAAAGACAAAGTTAGTGGCTGCTAGGATTAAGAGATGCATCAATTTTTTTTAAGGTTTACGTCGGGATCATGCACAATATGAAACATGAATTTGGCATTACCTGCAGGTCACGGTGTACGGTGGCTCTAGCCATCAGCATCTTAGCAGCCCGCCCCTTTGCCGCCTTTCAGTTAATCCAAAAATGGGCAAAGACGTGGAGCGTGGGTGGAGCTGAATGACGCCTTGTTGCTCAAACAAGCTACCTGTAACGGCACTCACCTGTCAGTCAAAATGGCCACACCCTTAATTATGCCTAACTAACCCTCAAGTGTGCGCTGAGGGTTCTTTCTAGGCCCATGCTATCCCCTTCCTTTATGACATTGTGTCATACTAGGAACATGCTAGTGTGACAAAGAGACATAACACATCATCGCTGTGGCCACCCCTGCTGCTCTCACACTGCCTCTGACTTAGTTTTCTGTCTCGGTCTCGGTTAACACAATTGTCAGTGTGAAGAGACTAATAATCTTGCAGGCCTTTCAGCAGTTTACCACACCTGGAAATAACATTTTCTTTTCTGTTTATATTCAGCCTTGCTCCTCTCCTGGTCCTAGATATAACAGCCTATATTAAGAGCCCACTGTTTGGCAACACGCAGCTGTTGAGATGCAACAACTCCGCATTGTTAATTTGTCTGACCTTTTTTGTTTTGTCTAGCTGCAGAGTGGGAGGCTAACAATCTGAAGAAGGTAGAAGAAGCCTATGAGACAGTCAACATGGAAATAAGGTAAGGGATGAATAACAAAGAAATAGAAGCAGAGGTTGGCGTCCATTGTCACGTGTTTGTGCCTAAATCTTCAGCGTTTTTCACTGTGTGTGGACGATGCTTTTGCTCCTCACACTGCTACATGAGTGTAAACAGGGTGGCATGGTATGTAACCAGGACTTAAAATAGACTGCATCCTTCTGTGCTAAAGAGGAAAGCTGCACAGTAATGAATTTGCACTGTGTGATACCTAAGGCTAATTTTAATGAAGAAAAACAAACGCCATTGGTTGCCTACTGTGCTCTGGTTTGTAGGCCTATTCCAACTTTCTTTGAGCAGAGCAGTGGGTATGAATTATCCAAACGTCTTTGTGCCTTTTTCTTTTATTATTTTTTATTTA
The DNA here is from genome assembly GCA_028641955.1 of Protonibea diacanthus. Lineage (NCBI taxonomy): Eukaryota > Metazoa > Chordata > Actinopteri > Sciaenidae > Protonibea > Protonibea diacanthus. The sequence continues at coordinate 8,525,216 of CM053998.1, forward strand.
AAGATGGCCACGGCACAAATTAGTGTGTAATTATTTTGTATTAACGGACAGAAATGACCGCTTTTCTCAACAAATTAGTTATGTACTCATTGTTTCCTCCCCCCCGAATAAGTCTCAGAATGCTGCGCGCTAATCTTTGAAATATAAAGACATTTTATTTATTCTCTAGCTTCAACCTCTATTTTCCTTCCTAACATTACAGTATACAGTCACATGCCACAACAGCTGAGCACGTTTGGATGAGAATCTTATGCTTTTTGCTCCCTGCTCAGATGTTTTCACAGAGCTCCGAGCCAGCCAGCAATAGCTGATAAGTAGCTGCTGTGGCCCTTAGGCCTGCAAACTGTTCATTACAGTAGGAGAGCCAACCACAGAGTTAGCAGTTACCAAAAGGTCAAGATTTTTCCCCCCCTAAACAAATGCCTGCAATAGGGCAACAGAGGAAAATGGAGCTGGCATGGCTTCAGTTTCTCTCGTTCTTCATTGTCCACCTAGCTCCAGTTGCTCCTGGTGAAATGACTCATGCATGTGTGTCAGAGCATCCCCCCCACATGTCAGTTTGTAGATATAGATGTGCTAGAGCATTTGTCTCTTAGAACTAGAATGAAATAAAAACTCTCCTGCTCATTAGTCCACACCTTTTATTCCTTCAACGTGCTGTAAAGGGCAATTTCCACAAAAAATTGGCTCTGTGCATGAATTTTCTGACCTCTGCCCTGCAGAGAATCACATGCACACTGAGTTAACCAACCTGCATTGCTTCTCTGACCCTGAACCACCCTCCATATTCCACCCTACCTTATCAACCTCAAGCGAAACAATCACCCTGCCTAAACATCTGTTAACCCCATTAGCAATTCTGGGTTATGAATATGGAAATCAGGGTCTGCGCAGCATTATAGAGATAGGGCTCAGTTCCTTATTTGCGATTAGTGAAGGAAAGCAGACCTCACCAGCTCAGATAATTGGAGACAGTGCATAGAAATGGACCTTAAAGGGCCAACTCATCAACACACTATCCAAGAAGTCAGTCACTTAAAGCAGAAGGGAAAACAAAGCTACATCGTCAGCACAGCGAGAAGTTATTAAAGCAGTGGGGACTTAAACAAATGGGCCTCCATTCACAACACTTGTTTCTCTCAATTGAAAAGGAGCATTTGTTGCAGTTTTTGTACTGAAATGATTATATAACTTAAGTTTGGACATATTGTCAAACAGTTTCCTTCATAATGAGGTTATTTCCTTGAACACTGGTGTAATTTCTGTCTATTTTTGAGAGCCAGGCCTTCAAACGTAGCTTTTAATTGTCATCTCATTACATATATCAGTAATAACTCAATTTCGTGATTTAAAAACAACAGTTTAAACTGTGCTTGTGTCCTAAAATACTTGTTTTGGTTTCCTCAGTGATCTCCGGAAGAAGCTAGCCATAGACTATGGAACAGATTGGGAGTTTCTGTTTTTGAACAGCCAGTGTTACAAGCTGAAAGTATATGAGTGAGTATTGACATAATTTTAATTTCTTTTTTGATTTATATCCTTTATTTTGTCTGGAATCAATGTGGAAACTAGTCATAAAATGTGTGGTTGCATTAAAACACACACACACACTGACAAAAAAAAAATCTCTTAATAGTTTTGACAATCTTGTCCTGAATTGTTCAAGCTTTTAATAGTTAAATAATGGAAATCATTACTTGTGCACTGCAGGTAGCCATGAAAACCACCGGAAAGAAAAGTTAAAAGTTTCAAAGTACCTTCATAAAATCAATATATTAACCAGAGGCTGGAATCCACCTTATTTTGAGCTACTGTACTAAAACAAATTCCATCTGTAGCAAATGTGAAGCGTCTCAGTAAAGATCCACCATTTAAAGTTGATAATTTGTGAGCTCCAAGTCACCCTGGAGAAAGCCAAGCAGCTAAATCAACTAAATTTAATCAACAGAATGAGCTTCTTTTACTCTCTCCCGCTGCATCCCTATGGCCCCTGCTGGGGTAGAATCTGTTCTCCTCAGGATTGCTTGCCAGCTGGAGCTTTAGAAGCCTGTGGGTGGTTGCAGTTTTGAAAGAAAATTATCCGAGATCTGCACTGAGATCTGCACTGCAAATACATTTTTCAGACATCCTTGGAATCAGTGGTTTTCCCATGCCCTTATACACCAGTGTGATTTGTTTGCTTAGTTTGCCATTTAGGAGGCAAAATGTGAAAAAGGGAAGTTGCAGATCTTGTGCGTGAGCCAGGAAAATCTGTCTTTTTACTGTAGACGGTATGAGATGACAATATTGCACGTTGGTTGTGACATTGTTTAATGTCATGACGTAGGATCAATATTCACAGGTTGTAGAAACACAAGTAAATAGATAAATGTGGGCTAACACAGCAGTAGTGCATGAATGGCCAATCATGCATCACATGAGTGTGCTATGTATCTGTTTTGGTCTTTCATAACAAATAGGTTAAACATTATGTGTTAGCATGTCCGGCTAACTAGCTTACCACCTGCGGCGGTATCTGAGTGTTACTCAGCCAACAGGTTATCATAAGCTAATTATCTTTTGCCTTTTAAGATGATATTTAAAGCCTGGTTCACAATAAAACAGTAGTTTTTCCCCAGTGTGTTGAAGCCGGTCCTGGATGCTAGCAGCATTTTGCCTAACAGCAGCAGCTCTTTTTCTGCTATTTTTTGGATCTACGGATGTTTACACTCCAGCTACCCCATGCTGAACACGTTAGTTAATCATGATTCTTTAAGACTAATGTTTAAATAAAATGAAAAAAACATATGGTTTGAAAATAAGAACAATAAACTGTATATCAAACTTGTATCTTGTATCAAGGATCTAAGCTAAGCTAACCAGGAAATGTTAGAATAAAATAAGTCTGCCCTTATATTTTTCATCATTACATTCATTTCTTATTTTATAATCCTAGGGCTAACTAGCTCTACCCTGCAATACAAGAACATTCCTGCTGCGTTATTTCCATGTCTTTTACATGGTGGTGAGATTCAGAAAATTGTTCATTTCAGAAACTGGTTTCCTGAATTCTAGTGAATTTTTGGAGTCATTGCATGGCTGAGAGGTTTCAACCTGCATGCCTGAATTCATGAAAACATGTGTTGCTTTTAGCTGCAACACTTATTACATTTCTGGTATTTATTATTAATGATTGACTGCAGTCAGTAGTCAAGAGACTTTAGTCAGTCCAGATCAAGAGATTATAGACTTCATTTAAGTCATAGAATTTATTTGGAAAAGCAACACCAAAATAAAAGATGTATTTTCAAATACAGAACATATCGATCAATAAATGCATAAACCTACATTGACAGTCTCTGCGAGAGTTCTGCATTAAACTGTGCATGTGATTCCTTCTGTCTGCAAGAGTGACTGAAATGGCTGTTTGTCTCACCTACCTCTGTGAGTTATTTTAACCAAACCATAGATGGTGATTGTTAGAGCAGTAGAAAGAGAGTTTTATTTAGTGTTTATCCATTTAAGATGAACTTTTGATGTTTTTGTATATGGAGTCTGGTGGTCTAAATCTCTATAGTATGAAGAAAAACAAGCACTTTTACTGGACTTTTTGATGGGCACATGCCCCCAAGCCCCAAGGATCAACTCTGTAGTGTTCACCTATGGTCAGCTCGAGACACCTTCCTAATCCCAACTCTGCTTCTCTACCACCCTATCTTGTTCTGCCCCCGAGTTTTCCTTCTGTGTTGTCAAGAAAAAGTTTCAGAATGACAGTCACAGAGCTCGTGCATAAGAGTTAGCAGCCTTGTTTGAGAGCCTCTAAATTTGGAAACAAGCCAGCCAACATTAGGCTGTTATAACCTTAAAATAGTATAAAATCAAATTTCAAATGTAATCCAGAAGTTTAATCGAATTCATACAAGCTGTATCAATTTATCAGCTTGTTTCTCACCCTCTGTCTTTTGCAGAGAAACCCTTACACTCCACAGTTACCTCTCTTTACCTGCCCTTTTGGTATTATACACTCCATGTTACTTTTCATCCTTCAACTCACTGAAGAGCACAATATCCACCAGCATCAACTCAGCTGAAGGTCCTTTGACCTACCAGCACCCTCTCAGCAATGTACCAGTTCCCCTCCCTGCCCCCCCGCCCCCCCTTTATCCTTGCTGTTCGCCTTGAACCGTGATCCTGAGAAGACATGACATTGACAGACACATAAACCAACGGCTTTCTATAGCACTCCCTCCCATGCCCTCGAGTTGAGAACTAGCAGAGCTACAGTTCCTCTCCAATAATGGAACAGAATCACACACTTCTCTTTCCAGCTTCTTGATCATCGGTTGAAATCATCTTACATCCGCCCTCCCTGGTGTTTAGATCTCTCACGTTTGATTAAATTGCTCACGCTTTTTTTTCTTTTTCCAGTGGAAGCCAATATTGGAGAAAAGTGCCTGGAGCCATAAAAGTTTGCTGAGCTGAAACACTGTCTATCTGGAATATAACTAATAGGTTATTTCAATGAATGGATTTCAGCTGGTGACGGTGTGGGGTGTGGCAGGAAAATAGGTTTTAGATGCTACCAGTTTAAGATCATTTGACGACAGTGACACGTGTGGAGCGGCTCAGTGTGTTAGAGAGCCCTAATGGAGCAAGGAAATAGAAAGAGCTGATTGCTTTTTAGGAGATTTGCAGAAACTGGATGGGTCCTGTTTACTTTTATATACTGCAGGCCAAACTTGATAACGCTGAAAGTGTGTTTCATTTCTATCTGAGGGTGTCAGCGGAGATTTCTCCTTTTGTCTTTGCGAAGGAGGATTCTTTTCTCTGCACGTCTTTGTTGAGTTATTTCTTCAGCCTTGCTCCTGCCTTCCCTCATGATGGTGTGAATCACTTTAACAAACCAGGGCTCGAAGCCTTCCCTTGTTTGTCCAGGGGAAAAAAATATATAATTGCTTTGATTTCAAAGGGGCAAGAAACAGCCTTTTGTTGTTGAACACTTTCAAGTGGAATGATTAACGGCAAGATTAGAAGCTAAATGCTGTGTAGTCGCACACTCCACATTGCTTTCTCATCAGTTTCTCTAAAGACCATAAACAACATGAATAAAAGCTTAGCGAGGGAGCTTGTTCTTGCTGCATTATCATTTAATAATATTTATTCCCATTCTTCCGTGCACCGTCTCTCCATCCGGTTACATTACATCACATTTAAGCTTTGAAGCTCACCTGCAAAAATTCACCCATTAAAAATCCATGTATTTCCCCTGAAATGGTCTTTAGGGTGCCGGTGGGCCCTTATCACGAGATGGGAATTTCAAATGCAGGCTTCTGCCAGTGAATCAGAAATAAGCTTGGCAATTCAGTCAACACAGCCTGGCACAGCGTGAAGGAAGACACCCCATAATGAGTTCTCAGAGGCGGAGCCCCTACCTACAGCAGAGTCTAATATTCCTCCTGTGGATTTGTTGACACTCCTCAAAGCAACTTAAATCGAAGGGCCGTGATTTATGCAAGACTGTCAGGTCAGATTGACTCAGCCTCCACTCTCGTGTCATTAGAAAGTACAGCACTTCAGTGAGTCATGCCCGCCACTGTGGTTCAGCTTTGACAGAGAAGAGAGAAGGATAACGCAGCGCAAGTGACACTTCCAACTGTCTGTAGAACATCACATGGCCTTAGCGGTGCACTGGGTTATTCTAGGGAAGAAAGAGACTCCATCAGGATAGCCTAGAGGGAGCGGCTTCAAATTGGATAAAACCAATGCAAGGATGGTGGTGTGGAGTCCTAGACGTGTCTGCTGACTGCAAGCAACATGGAAATGAAGAGCCATGTATGTGTAGGACTTCATAAGGGCTGTGCCATGAATGCCATCTACTTACAAATGGGGGTTGACAGCACTATTGGTATCTTTAGACAGGAAGTTATTTTCTGCCTGGTGAGCACTTGTCAGGAATGGAAACATTTCAGTAAACTCCCTGCCTAGTATTCTTAAGAGTATCTGCCATGTCCTAGAAGTGAGAACAAATAATTAAACTAAATTAGCTTTCAATGTTAATGCTTCAACGTGAAGGCCTTTTGCTGTTAGAACTTGATGTAAGGCCAGAAAGCAAACAAGCTAACACAAATGAAATGAAAACCTTGTTTGCCTGGGTTTATCGAGGGGACGGAAAGGCAGAGGGCCTGGTTAACCATAATTGGAATGTTATGTTGTTAAAATAAGTGGTTGTGCTGCAGTAGCTGTTTATGCAGATCCATGCCTTGGAGCATGAGCACTTTGTCACACACAGTAGCTCTCAAATTATGATAGATGTGGCACAGACACTGTTGTTAAATTAAAGCGTGAAATTTAGCATTACTCATAATGAGCTGCTCGTGCAATTAATTAACTTCAAAAGGTCACGTTTGGTCATTTGTCAGTAGCAGAGGGGGCAGAGACGTTGCATTCACCTGCCTTAAGATATGCATTCTATAGCGTCAAGGAGACTGTGACATTGTTAAAAGATAAAGCTGCTGAGTGTCTTTTCTTATTGTCAGCAAATCCCATGAATAGACCAAAACCAACAATGTGTAAGCTCGTCCCTTGATAACTTGAAACTTCTCTACCTTGTTTGTGACTCTCAGCCCACTAATGACATACATATATTTTTTAAAAACATTCATTTTGCATAGTTTAATTAAAATAATATGTATTAATAGAAATGTTTTCCTGAAAGAGCCAGGCACTGTTATAAACAAGTAAAAAGTGCATTTATTGGTGACTAGTTTTAGTCTTGGATTTGCTGCAATGCAACAAGAAGCTGTATCATAATTTGAGTGTACCATCAGTTGTTGGTTTTGGCATTTTAATGGGATTTATTGGCCTTGAGGATACATGTAGAGACTTTAAAGGTTCAGTGTGTAAGATTTAGGAGTTTCTGTTATCAGGAATGGGATACAATATTAGCGTGTAATCACCTGAAAAATAAGAATCCCTGTGATTTTATTGTCTCAAATTGAGCCCTTTGGATCTGCAGCAAGAACGGGTCCTCCTCCATGGAGTCCGCCATGTTGAACCGCCATTTTTCTACAGTAAGCTAGAACAGATGAATCAAACACTGATCTAGATATGTCCCTTTGGTATATTTATGTGAATTTCGCAGCCAGAGATTTTTCTACATGCTTGGAAAAAGAGGGTGAGGCCTGGGAGAAAATTCATTTTGTTGCAATCTGCAGCCTCACCACTAGGTGCCACTAAATACTACACACTGGACCTTTAAAGAGTCTCAGTTAAGTCATTTTTTTAGCATTAATTCTTTTCTTGAAGCTCTCGTTTGTGATGAATTGAAATGACTACAGAAAGGGCCTTTGGAAGGACAATTAAGTAGTAGTATCAGTAATGTACCCCTGCCCTACCTCATTGCCTATTGCTTCTATTCTGCACCAATTTGTATATTTGCATAACTAGCCCATATTGCATGCATTGTCTACAATAACACATACAGTACACACATAGTATGAGTTTTTCTGGAGCGCAGTCACAAACCCTGTTGAATCACTGCCTCCCTCACGCTCATGTGGTTCAACAAAGCCTTTGGCTTTCAAGACGCTGGTCCTTTCCTGTAAGCAACTGAAAGCATGTGGAGATTCTGCCCATTCTACAGCAGGGGTGGCCATCTGAAGTAGCATGAGTTTTCCGTCGGCCCAGTAGACCTGTGGGCTGGCAGTAAGTCCATGTGTGTCTGGTGGGGTCATAAAATCATTACATCCCATCAGTCTTTGTTATGCTTCCAACCTAATGGACAGAGAAGTGGGCAGTGAGCAGAGTGTCTGTGGGCTGGTTGTGTTGGAACAGTCTGGGTCAACTTTTCAGACATTTTTTTTTGTGTTTATCCCAGCTTGTCACTGCACACCAGGACTTTCTGTTTCAAATTCAGAGTGAAATCATTCACAGCCAAGTTAATCATCTTTATTGTTTTCAATATTATTGTTAGCATTGTACAAGCAGCGCAAGTTAAAATTTCAATTGCTGGCTGTTGCACAGGCATTACACTTTATTTAGAGAGCACATAACCGTCCAAACACCTAACCCAGCGACCAAAACATGAGTTGTAATTATGTTTAATTTCCTCTGCAGCAAGGAAATCACGAACTAACACTGGAGCTGGAGTGTGCCTGTGTTATGTGTACTGAGGTCAGCAAGGTTTTCATATTTAAGATTGTTTGTGTGTTTCTTAAGTTTTACAACCAATGTATCGAAATATCTCCTTTAGTTTAGAGACCTGTAACCTAGAGTTATACTAATATCATGTAACATTATATATTTCATGATAATTTGATATGATACCATGAAGAAAAATATGCTAGTCTGTATAAGTTCATTATTTAGAAATGTATCATGAGTACTTCTTCTCTGTTTGTATATATTTTTTTCCTGATGAACTATTTTCAATCAACTCTGATCCTGAATTCGATTGTTGAGTGAAAGCTGATCTAAATACGTAAATATTCATGCAGGCAGTAGCTTTCTAAGAATTGACCTAGCTGCTAGCTTTGTATACGAGGTCAGTGCTGATGATTATTTTGGAAAACTTAAAGTTATAGTCTAAAAAAAAACAAAAAATAAAAGAGGTCACTGTAAAATCACTGCTGCCAGATGTGCTCATGTCAGTCATATGAATTTAATGCATTACTGGAGCAAAGATTTAAATGGTGGTTTGTCAGGTCAGAGTGAGTTTGGTTTGGACCTTTACTTAAATAACGTCATCCATAAGTTTAACAGAGAGAGAGAGAGTTAAACATAAAGTAAAAAACAATAAAAGCCAAAAGAGAGACAACAAAGTGTCTCTTTGTATAAAAATTACAATCCTTGTGTTAATCAGTGTTTTACTGCTGTGTCTCATTTACCGTTCCTGCTGTGACAACCTCAACTTCCTGGTGAGATCAACAGAGTTTATCTAATTTGATCAAATCTAATAAGATCTAATTTAGTAACTCTGAGAACTTCACTGAAAGTATAATTATTTTCCTACACACAGAAATGTTTGAGTCCTTTGTTCATTTTTCACCACATGTTGGATCCTCAGTCTAGATAAAGCAAACTGGTGTGGTCTTGCTTTTAACAGTTAATACATTGTCTGTAATAATACATACAGTACAAATAATTATATTTGTAGACACTTTTATATCAGCCGTAAAAAGAACCACCCTGTGAGACATTTAGGTCTGTATTTACTGAAGAGTTTGTGAGTCCATTAGCATAGCTGTGATGGTTCTGATCTACTAACCTGTTACCCCGAGCATTTTCTGCATGAAAATGGGGCCGAGACTTCTCGTGCGTTTGACCCATTTAACATGTATTCTGAGGAGTGGCGACGGTTTGGTGCAAATTGGAGCAAATTATTGAAACGGATCACCCCCATTAATTCATTACACCAAAACATACATAGTGGAGAATATTTAACGTTTAACTTCTTACCCAGATAAAGACATTTATACTACGTTGTTCAAATGTTCAACACGGGGTCAAAAGATAAAACTGTAGGAGGGAAATGTTCCATTCGGAAATGACATATTGTATAGGAATAAAAAATAGTAGTCAGAACGGTGTTGATATGTTTTTTTCAAACCTGTATAATGTTATATCCTAGCATGTATATCCACATGTGCTGCTCTGATCCAAAATGCTGTATTTTTTTAATTGGCTTTTATACTGATGATATTACAGGACCCAGTATTAGCCCACTGTGACCAATCCACATTGAATACTGTCTGCCAAATCTCAAAGAACATGTCATTTGACAAAATAATCTTGACTTAAGGTCAGCGTATTGACTTATTTCATGGCCTTTATCAGTGGATGGAGTTGTACTTGTATTCACTTGTCATGGAGATGTTATCTTGTAACTTCAGTATATCAAATTGGTTATCTCCATGACAACTGTCTTCTGAGGAAGATTGGTATTTGTGGTTGAAGACCTTGGAAGAGCTTGTAAGAGGACCTTGAGATATGATTATTTTGTCAAACTGCTAGAATTAACCAACGAATCTCCACATAAAGTTAGTGGACAAAAATCTCTTGTCCAAACCATGTGGATATCTAAACATGAAATCCACATCTAAATGTTGAACACCTCGCTCTAAGACAGTAGAGCTGCTGCTACTGCTTTGAGCGCCTCCACCCTTCTGGGAAAGGTTTCCACAAGATTATGGAACCTGGCTGCAGGCTTTTGCTCCCATGCAGCTCCAAGAGTATTAGTGAGGTCGGGCAGTGGTGTTGAGCGATAAGGCCAGAGCTTTGTGCAGTCAAGTTCTTAATCACCAACCTCTGGGAAACCATTTCTTTATGGACTTTATGACTTTGTGGCCACGCTGTTGCCACAAAGTTGAAATTGCATAATATTGTCTAAAATGCCATTTCCCTCACTCTATTGGTGTTGGAATTGAAAAAGTGAGATTGGGACATCCCCCTTATGATGTTTTCTACCTCTGCTGTCTGTTTTTTTTTTTTAAAAATCCACCTATTTTCACATCTTTTCTGTGATCTTAAAAAATCACGTGAGGGGTGAAAGCTCCATTCAGAGTTTTGCACTCTTTTTTTTTTTTTTTAAACACGGCCCGTACCGAAATCGAAACTTTTTTTTTTTTTTTTTTTTTTTTAAGTAAGGCGGAGTGCCGTGAGAACAGATGTTTCACAGTCACTCTCCAAGTATCAAAGCCTCTGATTATTAGCTCAGTTCTCCTCCTTCACTTTTAATGTGGGAACTCTAATTATCACCTTAAGTTATGTTGAAGTAGATTGCCTAACACATTTTAGTGTTAAGAGCCATTTTTTTTACACCTTTGAGAAGGGAAAGTGTAAAATATTATTTTGAGCCAACTTGCTCCGCACCTAAGTTGGATCCTTTATATTCTGTTATATATACACACACACATATATAGAGTGTATATATCATTGATAATCATTTGTGGGAAAAATCTCTTTAGGCTTGTCAACGAATAAAACCAGTTGATTCTTTTCTTTCACGCAGATTCCCTGCAAGGGCTATTAGAAACTCATGACATCTGTTTCATGTAGGAATCATTGGAAAACTGCAGTATTTAAAACGAAAGTACAAAACAGCAGATACAGCTCAACGTTGAAGCGATACTTCAGGGTTTCAGGGTTTAGGGTTGCATGAGGTTAAATACACAAGTTTCACAGTTCAGATACTATAGTGCCAAGTTAAAGGGCTGTCTGACGTCAAGGTAAAGTGGTGAGAATACGCTCACTATAGTGTACACTTAAACAGATATATGGATTTTTTTAGATGGGTCTTTTTTTATGTAGCTAAAATACATATTTCTGCTGACCCTGTCCACAGCAGTGCTTTGCTCTACTTCTATGCTGGGACTTCTGTCTGCATTTCCAAACTGGGAGTTTGGGAACACTGACTGTGCATAAGTATAATAACTCTAATAACTCATACAACCCCAATTTAGAAACCCCAAATCCCTTTAAGTTTTTAAATTTAAAGATGGCTCCTCATATTACTTGAAAGCATTAACTTTAATTTTAATTGCATCAAATAGTCATAATATAAAAGACAAATGTCGATATACATGCACATGGGGTTTCAGTACTTTAATCCATTATTCAATCCAAAGCATTTCAGACATTTGAAACAGCCATAAAGACCAGCTGTTGTCCCTTACTGCCTATCATCGTCCACGTCTCAACCTCCACCAATTTCGAGCGGAAAATAGCAGCAATAATAATGTAACATCTTGAGAGATGGCAGGGAGAATGCAGCTTTAAATGATCTGCCAGAGGCTATTTGCCTCATTGCCCTTAGTGATGGCTCTAAAAGACTAAATTGGCTTCAAGTTTGACTTGTTTTGTTTCCCATTTTTCGCATATAAATCGAGGCATCTTTTTGAGAGAGGTTCTTTCGCTCTGTATTTTTTTTTCTCTCTCTCTCTCTTCCTGGGTAATTTATGTGAGAAAGAGGTCTCTGCTGTGCATTCACCTTCCCTCTTCATGTTGTTTCACAGAAATGAAGTGTAATAAGATAAAAAAAAAAAAAAAAGGTATAAAATGAAATGATATCTTATGCATTGGCTCTCAGCTCTGCATAAAGAATTTCAGGGCCAAAATATGATAAGCTGTCTAGAAAGTGAACTTCAATCAGATGCATAGTAAAAACACTGTACAGCATTTTTATTCAGACTTGCATTTGTGGTTCGCCATGTGGAAAATGAAAGTAAACTAAAAAAAAAACGGTCTACTTTGAGTACGTCTTCTTTTAAACTGGCTCTAGATGGATGAACCGACTGGGTCTTTGGGCTGCTAGCAAAATTCTCAACTTGATTATCAAGTCAAAGGATTTGAAACGACTCAATCTTACAATGATCATGATGCTCTTTTTGAAATTATATGAGTCCTGGAAATGGAAATAGCCTCAGTTACACAATTGGAATTTGATTCCATAATTGCGCTGGAGGCTGAATGAGCTGACCATTCGATTGCTAAAAGTAAAACTCTCATCATGGCTGCACTTTTATGCTTTTACTGTAGGAAAGAGATCCAACCACTGCAGAAACTTTTTCACCACCGAGACATAAATCAAAGTGCCTCACTCCCACCTTCATGTTCTACAGAAGGTGCTCTTATATTAGATGCACTCCTGGAAAAAAAATATGTTCTACCACAAGGCAATTGTTCTTTCAAACAAGAATAGACCTCCCTTTATTATAAAAGTACAGTAAGTACTGCAGTTACAACAATACCGTTAGTATACTGGTGTAATAAAGTCACATTCAAACATTACTTACATTTTCTAGCTGTAATATAATGGAGAGATAAAGCCGAGTATGCATGTTAAAACGTCTAGATCTGCAAGGACACTGCGTGCCTTTTTTATTGTGTATTTGTATAAGGGATTATGTTATTTCTGCTTCTTTATAAGAAACTATGAAACCACTGCTGGATAAGAGCTGAGTGCTGCAACATTACGCGTTTAACAAAGTTTGATTGAAGGCATTTAAAATGCATTAATACTGAGTCATCCACATTTCCAACAGTAAGCGCACAAATAAATGCTGCCCTAATTTTTCCGACGTCATATCGATTCACCGTAAAATAAAAGAAAATCAACGTTAAACCGGTGAAAACGGCAGCAGAATCAGAAAAGGAGCAGCCACAAACAAGCACAATAAAAATGTATGTTGTAGCATCACTGGCTCTGCGTTTCTGCAAGTTTAGTTTCCCCTCATCAGCACTTATCAGAGTTTAGTCCAGGGAATGCCCTTTTTCCAGGTGCCCATTTAAAAAAAAAAAAAAAAAAAAAAAAAAGTTTACAGTGTGCAATGCAGGTTTTTACAGTAAGGGGTGTTTATTTTCTGTTAGGTCAGTCAGTGTAGTGAGGCCAGAGAGCGCATTACAGTCATGTATAGTAACAGTCACATTTGTCATTGTACTGTTGGTAGTTATAACCAGTAACAAGGGTGTAGTTAAAGCTGTAAGCTGCACCAGAGACACCTCAGCAAGGTGTAGACTTGTTGGCACAAAGGCTTAAACCTGGACGTGCTGATTAGAGGACAGACAGGCACTAGACAACCCTGCAGCCTTTTACAAGCAGGTCAGATGATTCACTATTGATTCAGGTTGTGAGGGGGGAAAAAACTATTAGGTGTCTTCACCAAACAAAATGTGTGACTCTGTCTAAAGATTTAATATGTGAATGTGACTGCGAAAATGAGTTTCATAACTGCTCGAGTGAGTGAACTTGATAGTCAGAAAATCCTCCAGTTACTGTTGGGTTACTCTATGTTCGCACTGAATAAACGTTTGCCAAACCTCTTAAAGGAATAGTTCAACACTTTGGCAAATGCTCTTATTTGTTTCCTTGCTGGAAAGTTTGATGAAAAGATCAATGCTACTTTTCATTTTCTGTTTGTCAAATATGGATCCTACAGGCAGCACCTGATTCGCGTAGCATAGCGCATACCGGAAACAGGGGGGAAACTGCCAGTTGAAGGAAACAAAATCTGCCTGTCTGCACCTCATAAGCTCACCATTTAACATGTAATGCCTCATTTGTATAATTTTAAAATATCTGAAGTGTAAAAACAACAGGTTGTGGTTTTACCAGAGTATATGCGTGGGACTATTTCTTGGCTGGGCGCAGTGACTTCCTGGAATCTTGTCATCATCTTGAGGCTGTTAGCAAGCAATAAAGGCTCCAGACTGGGTTAGCTGTTTCCGCCTGTTTCAACCATAGGCTGTATAAAACACGGTCAACCAAAGGTTTCTAAAGCACCGTTATGAAGATTGTGGTGGATCTGGCTGTGGCCATCTTGGCTGTCTTGCCACCTAGCGGCTAAACCTGTAAGCCTTAATCTGCTGTGATGGAGGCTAATGGAGATTGACTTGTTCTGTAGCCAGCCTCAAGTGGCCATTTACGGAACTGCAGTTTTTTGGCACTTTGTGTTGGCCTGTCTTGACAGCCATAGAGGTCGTTGCTTGGTTTCAACTCTTTGTGCTAAGCTAAGCTACTTTTTGACTTTTGAACTTTGTATTTTTACCAGCTGCAGTGCTAATAACACAGAATAACAGAGGCAATGTCCTCCTAAAATATACATTCCTTCATTTAATTTATTTTTCATTCAAATTAGACATGTTTTATTTTTATAGTGCATTTTACTGTATATTTGTATAAATGTGACTGTGTGGAAAGCTTAACACCTTGTACACTGGTGCTAAAGCAATTAATTTATATCTCTCACAATAACTCATAGTTCAACAGGAAGAGAAGCTTATTTGTTTCTGTTTCTATGGTATGTTTTAGCTCCATCTTTCTCACAATAACACAAATGCTCTTTTACCAGCAGCACTGAAACATGACCTCACTTCACATACTGTATCAGTACATGCATGCAGTGAAGGTGTAGGTTTTAATTTCTGAAACTATTAAAATATATTTAAAACGGGATGTGTCGACTGAATAAACCAATAAAGCTGCTAAGAGTAAAACCTTTTATGCAGTGTGGAAACACACTCTACTTCTAAGTGTGTGATCCGCGATTGCTCCATGCTATCAAGATGAACAGTGTTTATTTAAAGTTTGCTGCTAAACAATTAACCATGTCACTCCGCCGAATCACCTCTGACCTGTGGCACGCCAGCCGAGTGTACACAGTGTTACCTGCAAACCAATTAGCTAGTGTTGACGTCGCAGCAGTTTGCAGTGTCACCCTCAATGAACCCCACCCACGCCGTCACATAGCAGTCTAGTGGGAGAGGGGCTTAATTGCTGTCTCTCTCCTTCTCCCTCTATTAACTGGATCTCAGTGGACTGAGGAATAAATATGCATATCTCTTTTCTTCTCTTCCTATAGATCCCTGGTGACTACCAGTTGGGTGCCTGTGTCAGATCTGTAATTAACAATGGACTGTTAAAGAATAATTACATTTTATAAGAACTTGAGTCATATTTTTTTGGGAGGGTTGGACTGTAATAGCTATCTGTCATAATAACATTGTACTCAACAAATTAATTGTTGGATATTATCGCTAGGGAAAAGTTTGGGGCAAAAAACGAGCGCACAGGAGGTGGACAAATCTCAGTTTCCCTCACATTTGTCTGACTTCATTAGCTTAAGTTGGAAAGTGTTCGGTTTAGAACTGGTTTTACTCCAGCTATCAGCAGAGTTCTCAGTGAACTAAGCCTGTAGTCTGATCCAGTGAAGCATGAAATACTGCCTGAGGGGCTAAGTGGTTGCATCTGAGATATTTATTCTCTAACTGTGTACCTTCAGGCCCCAGAACACCTGCCAAAGATTGACAGTGGTACCAACTTGTTATGGGTAGTGTCGGAGCTGCATTGCATTGTCAGACTGTGACAGATCGAATGAGAAGACGCAGTGTGTTAGTTCAGGACCCAAATGGGAGGATCACTGTTGTCATTTTTGATCTGTTGCTCATCATAGCCTCCTAATTACTGTCAAAGGTTGAATCAGTGACCGACCAAGTTTTATCTCTTCGCTCCTTTCTTTCTTATCCTTCGCATCTCCCGCCCAGTTTCCCTCTCGCTGCACATCGTCAACTGTCAGATTCGCGGCCTGTTGAGTTGGTGATTCATATGCTCGCCGTCACCACCAGCACACTCCGATTCCCTCCCACTCCCTTTTGCGCATTTTTATTTCTCTTTATCCTTCTATTTTCCCCTTTCCTCTGTCTTTGTCTTATATTTCCATCGCTGTCAGTCAGTTTGTTTTTTTTTTGTCACCGCCCGTCCAGCTCGGCGGACATTTCTGCCTTTGTGTCACACTGTGCTCATTTCCTAAGGATAGCTGGGCAGAGTTTGTATAAATGTGCCCGTTTGACCTTTCTGCTGTGTTCCATTTATGTAACAGAGACGGCAGAATGTGAAGTGTCTGTCTTGGAGACAGACAGCTAATCAACCTGCACCTCCGTCCGCATGTTGGGCTCGGCATTTCTAATCTCTCCTCCTTACCCGCGACACATTTTCTGTGTTGCCTTGCCTGCTTTTGTTTTCTCACAAGCTGCCACATGGAGGCGAGCATCCAAGGTCAGATCACAGTGCCCCCGCACACAAATAGCCTAGGTTTTTTTTTTTTTTTTTTTTTTTTTTTTTGCAGTGCTGGCGTGTCAGCAAAAGTGGGCAGGAATGGATGGCTTTGCCTTGAGGGTAAGAGAGAGGGTGATAGAGAGGGGGAAGAGAGGTACAGACATAGAGGGGCACTCCCTTATGGGACTCATTTTATTGCTTTTTCACTCTGTTACCCCTTTTTCTTTCCCCCTTCCTCACTTCCTCTCCTCACTATACTTCTGTCTATCAGGTGCCATCTGTTTCTGGGCTCTGATGAGGATGTTTGTTGTTGCTGGAACACCTGCTTTACAAACTTAATGAATCTGGTGGCTTGTATAAGGAACAATAAAGCCAGTGTCGTGAGGGAATTCTGATTTATTTATTTTATTAGTATGTGAGGCTATTTGGCACACTCCACATTGTTTTATTTGGCATTTGGTTGGGAAATTGTTGCACAAAAATTTTGGACCAAAGAACTGAATTCTGTTTTCACTACGGTTATGCAAGGTCTCCACTGGTCCTTCAGGCGTGGGTGTCCTGCTGACTTGTCATGTAATTTTGACTGAAGGCATCGAATGTCCTTGAAGAGGTCAAGGCCAGCTGTGAGGAAACCATGCAACATCTCATTATGTAATAAATTTTCACTTCATTATTATTATATTATGATAAATTCCCCCTCATTTTGTTATGAATTGTTACATATAACAGTATTTGCACTTTTGTTGTATTTTTAATATCCATTTTAAAAATATGACAAGTTTTTGAATATTTGTAATATCTTTCCCTGGTCAAAACTACATCCAGTGTCACTGTGTTCCCTTGCTTAATAGAAAGTGTACTTGAGGTTTCAAAGAGAGACATAGACAATGACTGTCATGCTCATTTCGATTATACAAATAAAGAGACAGTTCTAATTAATACATAATAATTAAATAATAATGAAATTATTTAATAAGAACATAGACAATGATTGTCATGTTCATTTTGATTGTACAAAAAAGAGACAATTCTAATTAATATGTAATAATTTAATAATAATAAATTATTTCACAAGAAAAGACCAATGTTTCTTTTCAGTTATTTTTTGTCTGCCTTATTATGACATGTTTAGGCAAAGGCCACACTGTAGTGATCAACAACAGTTCTACGGATATATAGAAAATAAATAGAAATATAGACTAATATAATAACTAACTAATAATATACTAATGATTATGACTAAACAGTCATTTTACAAGTATACAAACAGTTCAGTTTTAAACTGTCAGTGATAGAAACTAAAACTTGTTTTCCCTCATCCAAGGCAATACAATTTCCTAAGACATTTTTCACACACAGTGGCATTTCAAGGTGCTTTATGAAGAATAAATTAAACATAATGAATATGTATATATAAATGACTGTGGTGTAGATAAATCAAGATTTAAAATAGGATGCCTCGCCTAGTTTAGCGATGGTACCTGCCACTACTAGCGCTACCAGCCCACACCCACTTGACCCGAGAGGTCTAGCAGTGCACTCCTTAAACCATGTCTGTAATGTATTTAGTTCCACTCCATGTACTGATTTGTAAACTAGCAGGATATTTAATTTTGTGGCCGAAAGGAATCAGGTGTAGTGAACTCTAGCAGCAGCATTGTGAATATGCTGAAGCTTTTTGATGGTCTATTCCTGGAGCTCTGTCAAAAGACCATTGTGCTAATGAACCTTGGCTGAAATAAATGTTTTATGTGGTTATTTTAGACCAGGTCACACTTAACTATGAAGCTGGCCAAATTTTAGTTACTTAAACTTAGTTAAAAAGTTAGTTAGTTAGTTAGTTAGTTGATTTTAGATGGTTTTGGTTATTGCATATTGATGTTTGCGGAATGTGTAATTACCCAATGTGAAAATGTGACATTACAACACTCTATTATTTTATTTCATTCCTTAAAATTCTTAGCTTTAGTAGTAGTCTACAGCCATGCTAACAGCTGTTTGAGGCTTTACTCCAGCCCATTGTTGCTTTTAGTTGCCGCAAAGCAATGCTAACATGCTAATGTTTACCTTTTTTTTTTTTTTTTTTGCCCTTTTCTTTACATTTGATGAAGCACTGAACACAAAGTTCAGCTGAGGTTGAGAGAATTGTTTGTTTCACCAGTAGTTGGTCATAAACCAAAGCAGGTCATTTCATTTCATGACAATGCAGCCAATAGTTGTTTCAACCAAATCCACTAATGTCAGCCTCATGCTGGGGCTAAAGGGATCTTGGAGGATCACCAACACCATCAGGATTCATCTTCTGGGACCATGAACATATGTACAAAATTTTGTGCAGATAAATCAAGTAGATGTTTAGATAGAATACATGAAACCTCATGGTAGAAACAGAAATGTATTAGGGGTTTCATCAAAATAAATAGAAATCATCCTCAGGGGAGCATGAATGTACACAATTTGATGGAAATTCTTCCGATAATAGAATATAATAGAGGATTTCAGTTTGGGCCAATGTGACAGACTGACCAACATTACTGTGATGGCAAACAATATAGTTTGAGAATAAACTAACACAGAAGAAAAACCCCAGGAAACTTGTTGCAGTGTCAAATTGCTTGATTCTCTATAAGCTTAGTCATGGTGAGACACATTTAATTCTACTGTAAGCTACGCTGTTTACTCTGCAGTCAAAAAGATGCTTCTGTCATTTTTTCCTTGCCTTTATGTCTAGTGCATGGGGGAAGAGACATCCCAGTCAAAACCATACAGTAGACATGAAAGGATAAATGCCTAAATGAAAGTCTCCACAAGCAATCCACAAACAAGCGCATGTGCAAAAAGAAGTCAGCAGCCAATCACTTACCTCTCTCCCACTAAACCCCTTTCTCTGATGTTCATCATTTTCTTTTCTTTCATCTTGCTTTTCTCTCATACAGCGTTTGATCCCCCCCCCCCCCCTCCACACTTCCTGGCCCACGTCTACTTACGCCACAGCCATTTCTTTCCCCCTCCACCCTGCATTCATTCACTCTCTTTCTCTCTCGTTGTGGCTGTCTGGGCATCCTCTGCTCTTTTATAACCATCAGTGTAATGGTTCAAATGTCAAGGAAAGAAACCCGACTGCCTTTCACCTGTCGGTTTCAAAATCAACGTCTTTGATCAGTTTGTTACTGGAGCTGGTGTGCCTCTGTGCCTCTCCTCTCCAACATTAACCCCACCAAGTACATTTGTGATGGTCTCTGTTAATTGCTAACTCCTTTAGACTCCTCTTCTTTGCCTTTGGTAGAAGAGCTGTGGGTGGCAGGCTAGCCCCTTGTCAATCTTCTATCCCAGTAGGTAACCACTTAGGATAGACAGTCTCACTGTTCACTGCTCTATTTTACTGTCTTCACTTCAATTTGCGTGTCTGCAATGTAAGTTTTGTTTTTCATCTAGCTTGATTGCTTGTTTTTTTTAACTGCGCTTAACAGACATTTAGCTAATTATATCATACTATCACTGTATGAAGTTTTGACTAATGCTTTAGAAAACAGTTGCCTATGTACATCTAGACATGAAGGAACATTAGCATTCATATGGATATGTTGTTTCTGACCACCTTGCAAATATAAGTCCAGTATTCACTCTCCTTTTGGCTCTGTTTTTGTTCTCCACCAATTCCAAAGTAAACAGTTACCACTTTTGCTCCTTTATGTTCACCAGCTAGATGCTAACTTTGGCTCTCTATATAAATAGTTTTGATTGAAAAATACTTCTTGCTGAATGACCCAGTTGAGATCGATGAGAATTAATTTTAAAAAGAGCTGCATGCCATTAAACCAAAACAATGAGCTGAAAGACGCATGTGATATGCAAATATTGTCTAGAGAAGTGTCTGGGTTTTGAAAGGAATCCATACATGTGTTTCTTAATGAATTATGACCATGGTAGTACTGAATGTGACATTTTACAATTAAAAAACAAACTTCTGTTTCTCTAGTTCCACTATGTAATGGCTACACTGTTCTTATACTACCTCATAGATCCTTGGCATTTATTTTTGTTTATTGGTCAAGCTCTAGTTTTTCAGCAAGCGCAAGAAACAAAACACAGTGTGAAAACAAAACTGTTGAGAGGAAAAGTTCAACCACCATAGATTAAAAACTAATTTTCTCATCATGGACGTTGTGCTTTCTTTTCCTCAGGTATACTTATACCCTGTGCCCGTTCAATCAAGTCACTCAAAAGAGCATTACAGGAACAGAAGTCTCATTAGGGTAAGTACCTCAATTACCTCCTCTTTTGTCTCCGTAGTTAAAATCCCCCAAAAAGAAAAGGCCACTGTACTGCATGTCAAAGAAAGGAGATATTCTAGATGCACTACATATAAACAATTAAATATTTGTAACAGAGCATTGTGAGTACATTGAGTGCTGAAATATATTTGCACTTCTAATAAGGAGCCACATTTATTTTGCTATCCTTGGGCCTTTCATCATGGAATACACCCAGAGAAGTTAAATGTCTCTTATTTATACCAATTAGATAAACTCACATGACAGCATTTCTCATTTCATGAATGGACCTGAAACGTATTCCACCGTTACACTCTTATGAAAGCTCTTTAATCATTGTTACTTCGCTCATAAGTCCAATATTTGCGCTATTGATTTAAAAAAAAATCTTATTCAACCTCTGTTAGGCTTCATACGACCTTTAATTGGTTACTAACAAATCTCTGATATAGTTTTAATACCTTTTGATCAATGACAAACAGCGGGTGAGTTTCATATACTGCTGGGGTTGTATTTCCTCGGCCTCAAAGGGTTTCAATTTCATCTAAAGGATTAGGCTCCGGCCTTTTACCGTCCCCTCGGGATTGGCTGTGTCGACTGCTGGACATTGGTACGTATCAAAATTCCTGCGTGCAACGAAAGATGCCGCTCAGTCCCCACAGAAATGAACATTTAGATGTCACAAGACATGTTCGCTTTATTCCCCGGGAGTGTCGGGAAACTGATTGGAAGTGAAATGACTCTAAAGGATCAGCAAAATGACTAACACTAAGTTCCTCGGTCAGATCTCAATTTCTTTCTACCTACTGAGTTCAAACGGCACAACGGCTGTCATTCAGTTGCAGAGTTTTGCACCTATAATGACATCATGCAACCTTTTCCCACCTTCTCATAATTGTAACATCTCTGTCAAACAGATAAAGAAAAAAAAACAGATGTCAAACTGATGTTTTCTTTGTTTTTTTTTTGTTTTTTTTTGTTTTTTTTTACTTTTTCTCCTCTTTGAATTTTAGATTTGAGGTGATAATTACGGGATGTCGTCTCGCTGTCCTTTTCCACTCTCTCATTAGCCTTAACCATCAGTGATCCGACACTGTTATAGGGTGCAATTATGGAAACGCTATTCCATCGACATTGACACCTCTCCGCAAAAAAGCTTTTATGATCCGCTGCAACTCCTCCTCAAAGAGGAGGACTCAATTGCAGTGCTGTTTTGGTTGTAGCGGGCACATAGGCTAACAACTTGTTTTGCGACCAGACAATACGAAGGCATAAATGACCACGGGAAATTCGCGACAAAGTGTCAAAACATTTTGTCTCCTTTGAGATGCGATGCCATTAGGCTTGACTTGTCTTCTTTTGGCAGTCGAAGTGAGACGTTAAAGATAATTTATTAGCAATTATCCCTTTCTGCACATGTAGTTTTGCTTTCAGATGGCAAATTAATTGGAATCTGAAGCAGGGCTGTGTTCTTTTTTGCACCGCCACCTCCCACACTACCCACTCACTTTTGGAGCGGAAAGTGCAATGCTTCACCATGTTTTTTAGCGCAGGAAAGAGGAAGAACAGAATGCTAACTGTGAGTAATGTGACCCCAGCGCTTCTGCCTGCCTGTCACTCATGATGGTATGGAAGGGCAGAAGGACCAAAACGAAACCAGTGGTCAAACACGTATCCAACTCGTGAGTTGGTCACTCTGTTTGGAAGAAATCTCTGCCAAACAGAACTTGAGGGAATGATTTTAAATATATATTTATGTTTGAAATGTTTGGGCTGATGTTGCTGGATACATGGATGCCTCGTCTAGTCTAGAAGGATGTTCGATTTTTTTTTTGTTTGTTTTATTCAACTCAACACATTAATGTAAAAGTAATAATAGTTGAACACACTGTTGGTGTGTTTTTATTTTTTTTTATTTTGGAGTAGACAGGTCAGGCAGCACTATATGATGTACTACACTGTTTCTAGAGAGTGTGTAGTGAAGGTATATGTGAAATGGTTTTGGGGGAAGAGGGGGATGGGAGATACATGAATCATAGCTCGCACACTGGGAATAAAGTTCATTTTTTATCCAGACAGACCATCAGTCAGCCCTTGCAGGATATGGCTGGGCCTCCTGATATCAATCTGCATGGAGGCATCCTCCTTCTCCCCAGAGGGGGCGCGGGGGGAGAGGGGAGTGCTTTGATTTAAACGGCGGCATTTATCACACCTGCTTCGGCATCCTAAAGGACAACCATGTGAGGAGGAGGAGAGAGGAGGAGAAACAGCATTAACATGTGTGGCCTGTCGACGGAAGTGCGAAGCTGGAACTGTGACTGCTGCGGCGATGACACTGCTAATACTCGCTCGTACCGTTTCAACTAATTTGGATTAGTTATGTTAAGTTTTCTGCAGCATTAAATGGGGGGTGTTGCTGCTGAATTTTGATTACCGCTCATGGCCGGCACTCAGTTTGTGAAGTGTGTCAAGCCTCATAAAAGTTCAAATTGTTCCCGGAGTCCTAACCTTCCTTCATGCTTGGTTTTGCAGCATAGTTGGCGTTAGACCATTAACTTTACAAATGTTCTTAAGGAACCATAAATCAGCTTGGGAACACTTTCTTTTGTAGCTGCTTGCCCTTATATTGTGGCCACACGCGCAGCCATAAAGATTTCATAAGGCACAGTAGTCATACTGTATGCTCCCAATTATCTGTAAATGTAGATATTATACAAGTCATATTCACCTCCTGAATTCCAATGTCTCCGTTTTCCATTTAGCGGTTTCTGCCTTTCGGTCTCAGCAGCTCAACCGCTTCCTGGAATGGCTATTGTAACAATAACATCAGCCACGATAATGATAATAGAGTAGAGGAAAATGCTTGCATTGCGACAAACACCATCGCGCTGTGACAGCGTCGTCCATCTTCATAATGTCCCCTCTACCCACCCCCACCCGGGGCAGACATGGTGGGTAAACTGACAGGACAGCAAACACAGGTTTTACTAAATGCTGTCTACCCGAAAAGACCAACAAACGCACACACATATAAATCAGTGATGAGTTGTCGCATACAGGGTGTGTGCCGTTTGGTAGCGTCTTGTGCTTATATGAGCTTGCGTAACATGAAAGCATTGATTTTATACTTAGTTCAAGGAAGGAACATACAGATGCTGCGCATACTGTATATAGAAACGGGACATTTATCACCCTTTGTCACCAGCATGTCGCATTCATTTCCCACAAGCCTCTTTGTTTCGCTGCAGTATCACAAATGAAGTGTGTGTGTGTGCTAATACTGAAGGTTTGTTGTTTGTGGTTTTCAAGACGGTCTCAGTTCAACTCGATGGTTATTTTTGAGGCCTTTGGTGCCCTTTGCCATAGTAGTTTTGTTGGATCTCTATACATTTCCTACTTGCCTACACAATATTGTGGTTTACAACTAATGCATTAGCAATTCAGACAGCAACTCTTTAGCCTATTTTCACAGACTGTTGCCTTAAAGAGGACCTTAAAGAGATTGGTATTTAGGCAATTGCAGTTATTCACTTGCTGAGAGTGAGATAAGAATACTACTCAGCCTCAAATGTGGTTGAAACATGGAACTAGAACCATATGGTTAGCTTAGCTTAGCATTAAGGCTAAAAACAGGAAGAAACAGCTAGCATGGCTCCCTCCAAAATAAGAGAAGATCACCTACCAGCTCTAAAAGCTCACTAATTTATACTTTTCATCTTATTTTTATCTCCAAAGTCAAAGATTTTTGGTTTGGTACCATGCAGTTTATTTTAAGCTAAGCTAACAACATCTTGGCACGTCCACTTGCATGTGCAAGTCCAGACATGCACATGCAGTTTAAAATGTTACTGTTACTCTGACACACTGCTAATTCGCCTTTATGACTCTTATTGTCCAGGTTTTTTGTCATTGCTGCCGACGTGTATGGGCATCTGGACGTCTACTGCTATTCATCATGGTGCTTCCAAGCTGCAGTCTATTAATATGTGACAGGGTTATTTGTGCTTTGCCAACCTATAGCTGATGGTACAGCTTTGTTCACGGGGCAAAAGTCCAGGTTGGAAAAAATAAAAGCTTTAATAAAAAAAGGGGGAACTAAAGCGACTTTAAACATGTGACAGAGGAAAGCAAAGTGTGACAGGCTTTTCTTGTTCCCAGCAATCTAAGTGAAACAATAACACCATAATGGTAAACTGCACGAACATAATTGAATGCAGTGACATTATACCACTGTTGTGAAAATGATGACAAAGCACAGAACAAAGTAAAGTCTAGTTTCAAATCCTCCTTGGCAGAAACACGGTGTGTGCAGTCAACTACAAACATTAAACAGGTTCATACGGAGGCGATACAATCAAGTGTATAACACAGGGCATCAGTAGCAATTTCTTCCAGTTAGCAGTGAGCACCCAATATATAATCTGATTTTTTAATTATTTTAAATTACTGTAATGGTTTAAATACATGCAGCACCACAGCTCACTATCAGTCTGGTCCATTTAAGTTTTTAAAAAACAAGTCCCTAGGAAGTACATTGTCAAGATCCATTAATTAGCTTAGTGTTTGAGTCATTTCCTGCTAACAACAGCAGCGACTACAAAAAACAACTCCTTAAAGCATGCTCTCACAACAGCGTCTGGCCATAATAACCTTTCACTGTTGCCTTTGAAATATTTATGTGGCTCCTTTCTGAATTAGCTTGGAAATAGCTCCAGAGGCAATGATATGGAGCAGTCTGGACCAGAACAAGAAGTTTGAACTAATTCATTCTGTGTGTGTATATATATATATACACAGAATGAATTAGTGTGTATATGTGTTAATTTGTGCTCTCATAACAGCCAGAGATGTAAGAAAAGTGTGAAACATAAATATATGGACCTTTTATAGATCGTAGCCAGAGAAAGCAAGTACAAACTATATAAACACTGAGCACTCAGATGAAGCGTTTTGTCCTCTGGAAGGCGGGTGGGATGATTTAAATGTAGCTGTGGAGGAAGAAGGGATCAGTTGAGGGGTCATCCAATGAGTTTTTGTTTTGGTACTCCAGGGAAATCAGGTTGCCACGCAGTTAGGGTCACGGGGTCGGCGTGTGTCACCCTGCAAAGTTCAAGGAGCTAGGCCTCTCCTTTGTGCCGGGGTCAAACTGCAATGCACTCGTCATCATCGAGAGCACGCGGAGAGGGAGACAAAGGCAAAGGCTGAAATTGTGCAGAGCCTTGGCGAGCGCCTCGCTTAATCACCCTTCAACCTTGGAAACACACTGTGTTTGACAGTCCAAGCTTGGAACACGCCCAACATTCAAATCTAAAAACAGGATAGACAATAGGAATAATAATAACTCCTAGACAGTGCTGGGCGGATATGAATAACCATAAAAGAACAGTGGAAGACTACAAAAGAAAGATTTTCACCGCTCCGGTTATGACTCAGTTCGTACACTTTTAAAACAGGGAAATGTAACCAGAGATGGTTATAAATGTTCTGATGTATGAATATTATGACTGAAGCAGATGCATGGGGTTGTAGAGGTAGGCGCAGATAATGCTACTGTGCTACCGAGTCAAGGGGAAATAAAAGAAAACGGGTATTGTGAAACAAAAAAAAAGGCTATTAGTGTTGTCAGTTACTCCTGCAGGTTCATATCGCTCAGTATTCAAACCCACAGGTCTCCCTTGAACTGCTTTATTGAACAGTAGATTTTCAAACAGAAAACAGTGGAGAAGTGAGGTAGCCTAGCAACATTGAAACCACAGTGAATGACTGTGTATGCCCACTGCGATGGAGCCAGGCAGTTGAAATGACAGCGCAGAGCAACCCCAGAGAGAGTGGGATGTGCTGGCCACCGTGGAAAACACAAATAGGTTGGCTGTTTGTAGCAGCGCACTGTAGACATACTCATGCTGTTTACAGATCTGCCTTTTTTGAGCTACATACAAACATAGCTTAACAATATTTTCTCACACCTGCTGCCAAGCTCACTTTAAACCCAGCGCTAGTGACCCTATATTGTTTTGCCACGATGCAGTTCTTGTAGCGCTCGAAATAAAAGAGCTCCAAAATGTAACAGAGAGAGAGAGAGAGAGAGAGAGAGAGAGAGAATAAAAGAATCCCCAGGTGCAAAGAGAAAGAGGTGCAGAGATGTGAATGCCTCCAGGCTGTCAAAGTCTTTTAAGGGGCTTGAATGATCCAGCTGAGCAAATTTATTGGCGGAGGCCGGAGAAAGGAGAGACTAGTCTGTGGCCATGGTAATATGGAAATATGTCAGTTTGATCAATAAGTCAATTTCTCACGAGGGCAGCTGAAATGTCCAACGTCTTTTTAAAAGTATTAAAAGGAATGAAGTTCTGATGGGAAATGCATTACGTCCCTTCTCCTTTTAAGATTAATTACTGCTTGCAGTTTTCTGCAGCGGTTGCGCATGTATAAATAGGCGAAAAGTACTGTAGCTAATTATCTCGATAGGTGGCCGTTTTTATTGCACGGCAATCACAAGGGAGCTGTAAGATTATTACTGTAAAACTACTCAAACGCAAGCAGGTTAGAAAATAAGAAAGAAACTGAACATCAACACGAGATTGAATTTGGGGATGACACGCTTCAACAGCTTTTGGCAGAATAGCTTCACTTAAGGTCGGCAGTCATAGGCTAAAAATACAATCCAGCGTGTCTCCTGGCATTTTGACAATGTTGATATTCGACAATATTTTTTCAGCTTCCACTAACTGATGGGTGATGCGTGAGTCAGCAAACAGTTTTGGATGAATAGTAAGAACAAGGGGACGTCAGAGGAACAGAACAAAACTTAACTGCAGACAAAGTAAAATTGTTGAGCCGATTTCACTTGATGTGTCATTGTTACACAGGGGAATAGAAGTTATTTTACGTACTGAATCATCAGTGCAAAGTGAAACTGAAGCATGTCGAACATCTTAATTGCTAAGTAGGACTATGGATATATATAGAGATATATCCAGGCCTGATGTCACCTCCATCTAGTAAAGTAAGAATAAATATGTGGGTATGTCAGACCAAAGAAAAAAATGTTATTAACCACCCAACCAAATTTGAATGATTAAACATATTGACAAATTTATGAAATTAGGTGTAAAAATGAGCAGTATTCTCAGCTCCAGGACTGTGGGGGCGTGTCCGCTGAATGTACTGAAGCCACGCCCACTTGTGGGAGCAGCCAAGCGGCCATTTTGAAGTGACTGAAACGTTTCAGATGAGTTCAGAAAATGACATGACTAACTTTGAAACACTCTGAGCGTGATTAATTAATCTCTATCTCTGCTAGGGGTATGCTCAGGGTGGCCTCAGCGTGTCATCGAGCCACCCTTTAAGGACTGCCCACAAAATCCTGGACTGAAAACTGGTGAAAAACTGTTTGAACCTCTAACTCCACATTTCAGTAATATATTATTAAGTCTTTTCACATGTTTTCAGCAATTATTTTCCAACATATTTAATGTTTTTTGAAAGAAATCTCAGAATTTCCTTTACACTTGAAGTTGAAGCCTTCATGATCTTATGAAGGTTACCAGCATGACACCATGCATGATTACCTCCATCATAGCTTCCTTTCATATCTGTGATATCTATCTTTGCTATTTAAAAACTGCTACCCTTTCTGGTCCTCTCTGTTCTGTTATTATTACAGACATGTCTGAACGTGTCACCATCCCTTGATTTGCCCATGCGCTCATCGTCATTCTCTCGAACTGGTGACATTTAAGTGGGCTAGAGCGTACAGGAAAATAATGTTTCTCAAAGGTGGCCAAAAATAGACATACTTGTTGAATACTTACATTTTTTTTTCATTTACCACAAAGGTCTAACTTCTAGTAGATTTCAGCAAATTCAGTTTTTTAGAAATGAGATTTTGAATGTTCTATTCCATTTTTCTAGCTGTATATGACATGACACAAATGTATCACTGTCTTTACTTCCTCTTATTTGACAATACTGTAGTATGAAGTAGTAGAGGTAGACAACATTTTGGAACAACTGCTTTTTTTATTCTTATTTTTGTATCCTGAACAGTGCTATGAAATCAAATGGACAGTTTGATCATGATAAATTTGGACTCTGTGATTGAAGATAGAGGAACGCTGTATTTTCCAGTTGTGTACTTTTGCGTTTTACTGCGTTTGTCTTTGTCTCTTATTAATTCATATTTTACATTAGCATTCCATGAAAGTTTTAACATAGTGTTCATAATACATTATATACATTATCTTGCCACCCTGATTTAATTTTTAATTAATCTGTCATGTTGAAAACAAGCACATCATATTTCCATGCATGTCTTTTGACTTAAAATGACTAATGGCTGTGTTTGTTGCTTTCTTCTCCGCCACTTTGCTTCATTTTTTTTTTGAATGTGCTCTATTAAAGAGTGGAGTGATGCTCCCTTTTCCGCTTAATTATTTTGAGAGACGTTTGTTATTTTATTTATTTATTTATTTCATCTTATCTAAGCCATAATGATTTAACCTACACAGTAGTGACAGTTCCACTGGAACAAGTGCATAATTATACATTTAAGTGTTCTACTTAATGCGCTCATTTTCAAGCTGTCAAGGTCATTCGCTAGAGTGCCATTAGTGAAGAGAGGGGACCCTCTTTACCTGGGAACATGGCAGCCCAAATGCCCAATGCTTCAAGAGGAGCATGGCATGGTGCACCAGTGCAGCCACTGACAGCCTGTCAGATGCAGAAATTCATTTATATAACGCGCACACTTATATGGGAAAACGTAACGCCTATATATTTGTGTTCCTAATGCGTTTGTTGTATGGTCCCTGAACCCTGAACAGCCCACACTTTATGTGGCAATCAAGACGAAAGGGTAATGACTCTTGTGTGTCGGAGGAGAGGGTTAAAGTGGTAGGGAGTGGAGAGCGGGGGGAGCTGACACTGTGAACCCCTGATGGCCTTTCTGCTGGGTAGCCATGGCAACATCTAGCCCTGTCGTTAATGAGGCACAAGTGAGCTGTTAACAGAATACTGATTTGGGTTTGACATCAGCCCTGATTTATATCTGTCAGGAGGTGTTGATGAAAATACGCACCCCGAGTTTTGTTTCATAAGCGCGCATAAAATGGCCTCGTTGTTCTGTTTGTGCAGCGGATGCAAAACAAAATGTGCCACGGATGTTACTCGCTGATTTGAAGTCATTATGTGGGTCAGCGCGCTATACATAAGAAAATTGTCATGATACCGCCTGCAACTTCAATAGATGACCTGTTGAAGATTTTTTTATATCCGCGCATACATTATTAAGTAATGATATATTTAAATCCTGCTCTGTGTGCCCCACAAGGAATGCAAAGAACAAAAGAATATAGATATGAATGCCCTCTATATATCAGGCATATGAAGTGAAAGCCCTGACTGAGCATGTGTCCTTCACATGTTCATATGCGTATGAATTATTTATCGAGGTGGTGGGCACAATGGGTGGTAGGAGGGTGAGAGGAGCATCAGTGACTGGCACGGTAATGACGGTGTCTGGGCTCGTCTCAAAACTGCTGCTCTCTGATTGGTGACCTTACACAAGTGGCAGAGGTTAGCGATGCTTGGCACTGCTTGGCTATGAGAGCGGGGGCTTCTTCTTCTTCTTCTTCATTTTTTTTTTTTCTTTTCTTTTCTTTTCTTAGTAGCACTGCTGCTTCACCGAACCCAAATTAGCCAGCAGCTCCCAAATTGCTCTCTCTACCTGCCAGTGCAGCGCAGCGTCTCATGCTGTAAATGATTAGCGCATTAACAGCATAGTGAGGGGACTAACTTGCTGCTCCAGACCCCTTGTTAAAGCAGCGAAAAGCATAGCTGTGAGGTATAATTCATTGCGGTGGCAGCTAATGAGTGGATGCTACAGAGGGAAGGTGACGGTAATAAGCACAGACTTTACACCGTCTTAACACAGGTTAGGATTCAGGATGAGGAGCTGGTTGTTGGGGAAGTATTTACAAGTAATCTCAAGCTGAGTTGGCACATGCGAACGTTGACAGTTGCTGCAAATGAAGGACCTAGTTTTATGTTGAAACTGATAGTTCCCGTTAGAGCTGGGTATCATTTGCGATGTTTCAGCTCCTTTTTGATTAAAAAAAAAGTGATATGTTTTTTTAATTTTTCTTCATTTGCTTTTAATTTTAGTTCCAGATAAGCACTAAATGGTATGAATTCAAGATAAAGAGGCCTGTGATGTGTTTTCTTACAAGATAATCCAGCTAATTCAGATTATATCTACACCATCTGAGCTTTCCAACAATCCAACCTCTACTCTACTGCACAACCAGCTGTAAATAAAATAGTCTAAATGACCAAAATTACAATTAAATATGAGCAAATATTGTCAAATATTGATGCTGATGATAGTCAGATCGCTGCAGTCAATGGCAGCTGTCAGTAGTTGACACCGTGGACACATTTCAGTCGATACATGATAAAGTATTAAATATAAATATAAATATAGGGTATTTATATATAATAAATAAAAGCCCTCGTTGCCTCAGTGTCGATACAAGCGCCTCTTCCTGCTTGTAAAAACAAGTTGTGAAAACAGAAACATAATTCTTTGCAGGAATATATGCAGGCAGCTTGCTCCTGTGCATGAGAAGCAGTTGTGATGACGCTCGAGTGGAGTTTACGTCAGCCTTCTAACGTCCACGAACACACACTGAATGGCACTGAAGGCAAATGAGCAAATTTATATTCCGTTTTTTTTTTTCTTGAGGAAAACCACAGACGTGCCGAACGGGGCCACCATTGTTTTCTTCTCCCTGTGGTTTTTGTTCATCCATTTTCTCTCCAGTGAAGGCCCAGAGTCTCAAAACACACACACACACACACACACAAACATACACAGACACACATCAAGGCATGCACAAATGCACTTTTGGCCCAGATTCCTATCCCCCCTCTCCTCCCTCCCTAGTATCTGCGGGGTGTTTAAATACCAGAGTAGAGTTGTCTAAATGATAATTGCTTCTGAAAGGTTGATTTGTGGCTATATCAGAGGGGGTAACTCTCCCCTCAGTGTTGAGCGAGATTAGCCGTGGATCTTCGGGATTTATCACTCGAGGCATACGGATTAATGCCGCGATGAAGTTTGAAACAGAATCACTGGCGACAGCATCGTTTTAAAGAAATAAGAAGAGCTTATATCGGCTCAAGCCATTATCAGAAGATGAAAAGGAAGCTAATCAGCTTTTTTTTTTTTTTTTTTAATGCTAATTATTCTTAATGAGGATTAGGTTCTAAAAACCAGTAAAACAATACTCTGAAACCAGTTTGGTCGTGAAAGTTGCAAAAAGTATTTCTTTAATGACAAAACGAGTAGTTTGGACATGTATGATAGCAACAGTATTTCCATGATTCTTTATTTAGTCTTACAGTGAACTCAACGAGTGGAAACTGCGATTTTAATGGTGTTTTTGTGGGTACTCGATCTAATTAAATCGCAACTCCATCTGCTATTCTGTGTGTCAATAGAAATCACACCTTAGTGATTCAGAGAGAAAATTAAATGAGATTGACTCCCTAATGTGTGCGGTTAGAGACATGTCTGAGTTCTCCGAGGCCCACTATCTCACCCCCCCGATGCAAAGTAAATGTATGGATAATAGGTTTAGCTGCCTAGATATGCCGCTATTACACATTTATCTTTGATGGAAGGTGCATTTTATGGCATTAGAGGAGGCCAGATTGAAGAATGAGTCACAACCCGCGTATCTGTAAATCAGATTCCCGAGGTTTGAAGCCTTGTCTCTCATCATTAATCATTAAAAGGAAGTATGCATTTGTGGCCCCTCCCTTTTCTCCATGTGGTTGGAAATGGATTTTCTACAAAGACTAAATGCAAATTACCGTCTGCTGCCAGTCTTAATCTATCTACATACTTTAATTATGTTCATTTTTGGACAGGAATGTGTCCGTTCTTCTTGTTCTGTTCCTGAAAAAAAAAAAACTAGATCTGAATAGTGATAGTTGGGTGTTAGCCCATTTTACTGGGCAGGCAAACAGGATTTCCTGCTTGGCTGCAGAAAACAGGTGCAGCAGATGCATACATACATACAGTAACCCAGATAATTTAAGCAGACTGGCCCTGCTGCTATGTGCAAGTGAGCATCATGTGTGTCATGGCTGCAGCTTAAAGCCAAACTGTTGGAATTGGATGAGAAAATGAAGTTGTCACTGAGGCAGGTTGGACCATTTTGCACATTCGGATTGTGCCGCGTTGTCAGTCACAGGGTCAGACTAACATATAGTAATCTTGATGTCTCCCGGTGCCATGAAATTAAGCATTAAGGCCCAATGCGATGTTTTCCGGAGGTGTAAATAACTAGCTTTGGACGAGTCTGGCGATAACTGTAGAATGACTGTAGAAAATGGCCAAGTTCAAGTAGGTATTATTACGGGGAATGATCTGTCAATAAGATCCCATCTTGTGACTCCTGTGAGTATGTTGGCTCACTCTCAGGGATAACTTAAACCTAATTGATGTAGCCTACGCTGCCTCCTGGGGCACTGGAGGGAGCGGGAATGGAGATTAAGGAAGGAAGTGAACGAAGGTGAGGCGAGGGAATGAGGTGCTTGCGTTGGGGGGGTGCGGTGGACGAGGGAAGCATGGAGGTGATGCGCAAGGGATCGCTGGTCAACTTTCAGCAGAGAGCTTGGAGCACTGTCGCTTTCGCCGCTTGCCATTTCTGCTGGCCCCGACAGCAATCCATTTGAGGGCCTCATGGTACTAAGAGAGTGCTAAAACCCAATCAAACAGGCTGGAAAGGAGGAAAAAAAAAAAAAAAAGGCGAGACGCTCGGGCCCAGCCGGCTTCCACTTGTGTGAGCAATTCACCTCTGCCTGACCCGATCAGACATCTTAAATAAGCCATGCACATCATGGACGGGGAGAAAAGCCGCACTTGGGGACCTGAAGACAGCCATGTATCTGGAAAAACTGGAGAGTGCTTTTTGAAATCAAAGAGAACTTGATGTTTGCCCTCATCAAGGTCAAATAAGAATAAAACGACATTTAAAAAAAAAAATGTGGAAAGAGAGCCTGTGTTTGTTGGACAGGTTTTTTTTTTTTTCTACTACCACGTTTATTCATAGTCATCTGAGATTTGTAATTACTTCTGTTTGTTGTAGAGGAAAAAAAAGCAAAGCAAACATTAATTATAGAATAACTATTGATTTATGCTGGATGTTGAGCTTTAGAAAAAAACAACAGATATAAAAAGTATAACAGTCTATTGAGCTCAATTACAGAACCAACAAAAATATCATAATAGGTCGTGAAATATAGCGGATTAGTTTCCGTAATACTAAAAGCAGTACTCAAAGAGTGGAGTGGTTCTCGTTACTCTAATCCCCCGTGGAAAGGTCGACGTAGGCGAATTGATCAAGTGTTGCACACTTGCGACAGGGTTGGCACTGGTGAGAAAAGCACTTTGGCAGATTAAAAGAACAATACGTAGAATTTATAGCTTTTCGCAGCTCTTTATCCAGAATGATTAACACAACATTGACAAGCAAGTTACAGAAAAAAAAGAAAAAAAGAGGCTTGCAGACTTTCGTTTTCGATGTTTCCCCCCTAAAAGCGGAAAGATTGATTCTATTATTTGCAGACACAGAAAATAGTCGCTAGCCTATGTGAGGCAGGAGATCAGACACGTTTTAAGTAGACGTCCTCAATGAGCCATGCATCAAATGAATAAAAGAGTTCCCTCCCTAACAGGATTACAGTGTTTTACAAAAAATCAATACTTTACCAGCAGCGCGGCTGCAGTCGACGCCACCTCAAAGGAGCTGCTCGAGTTCAACAAAAGATCACAGGAAGTTAGCTGGTGAAAGCGTAATCAAATGGCATCTGTCGGTACCGAGAGCTGTGTTGGAAAGTGTCCACTGGCACCCTGGTTTGCTTTGGTTTTCCAAATGTTTGGTGAGAATGTAATTAGCTAGCACTGGGCAGGCAGCAACCTCATTTGAGATGGGCTTCACTAGCGTTGTGTGTTTTTTTTTTTTTTTCCTCTTCTCCTTCCCTCGTGTGTTATTGCACACAGAATTAACTCTGACAAAATGGTAATTAATATTTCCCCTCCATTGTTGAAGAGGAGAGGGGACGCAAGAGCGCCGGTGCCAAGATCCAAAGGAGGGCACTGCCAGACTGGCCATCTTGCCAGCTTTTTATTTTTGCTGCTAGAAAGTGTGTTTCAATAAGCCAACCTAGTGTTGTTTAAATATATATATATGTGTGTGTGTGTGTGTGTGTGTGTTTGTAAAATGATTTGTTTGGCTTGACTGACAGACAGAAACTTTGTTTCCACTGGCACTGCATCTTTCAAAATATTCAAAGTGACCATTTGTCTTTCAGGAAGTGGGGGATGTGGGCAGGAACACCAAAGAACCAGTACAGTCAGATGGTGTATGAGAATGGAGAACCCTGCTGGCAAGGAGGCTCACGCAGTACTACAGTAAGTGTTTCACACAAAACCGCACATACAGACCTGCATGAGACACACATTCACACTGGTGGGAGCGCCGTCATATGCGCAGATGAGTCGATGGCGCTGGTAAAGGACGAGGGAACGATAAGAAGTCATTTGCACAGCTCATTAGAGATGTGATACAGACCCTGTTTGGATTTAAATTCATTATGGCAGTTGTTGCCATTTTAGACTTTGATTGTGATTTCTGTCTTTCAGTTCACGTGGAGATCTACGTTGTTAGGCAACACAAATCATTTTCAGATACCCTCTAAGAGCAAACATCACGGTAAAATATGTCAACGCTGCAAAGCAACATATTGTAAGCTCCCATGTGAGGCCTTAATGTAGCCTAGACGTGCGTTCCCTGTATTATATCATATTTTAGAAAGAAACTCACCAATCGCTTCACTGTGTTTCTCTAACAGAAGTACTTTCATTTATCCCTGATATGTATTGGGTTGTTTTCTTTCCTTGAAGATTTACAGTATTCTCTGTATTCTTACAGCCATGCAGATACTGTAAATTCTCATATGAAAGCCTCAAATAATAGCCAGGGGCGTCACCGTCGCAAACAAATAAATATTGGCTAAATCTACTACAAGTCCATTTCCACAGCTCTAATTCCATCAGCGCAACAACCGAGTCATGTTATACTTCCCACTCTTCTAGCCTGAGTTCCTGTTTTTTTTTTTTTTAACAGAAATAAATGTTTTCATATTCCAAAATTAACACCATCACATTTTTTTTTCTCATTCAAAGCCTACATATGATGGGAAGGATGCAAAGCGTTTATGTGAAAATGATGGAAGGAAAGCCTTGAGTTTCATTCATGAGTAGCTTAACATCATCGCGGAAAGCTGATGAAATTAGCGCTGTAGAGATGGACATTATGCGGAATATATCAAGACAACAGGTGAACATTGAGGCGCTTTTGAGCTTGCATTCACCAGAAGAACAAGGAAAAGTATGAATAAAGGCCTGCTTCTGGTTTGGTAGGATATTTATGAGATTTTTTTCTACTGCCAACCCCAACACTCACAGCATTGAGAAATTTCAGCAACATGTCCATCGACAATACCCTCATTACTCTGGACAGAACAATTCTCTGAGAGACTACAGTGAAAATTACAGTTTTGCCACAGTTAGGTTTTCAGACACTTTTGATGCGTGACTCGTTGATCATAAAGGCTACTGCACCATCTTTCTTCTTTTTTTTTTTTGCACACGTTTTGAAGCACTCAACAACCAAACACTTTAACAATCCACCTCAGAAATAAATACAAGCTGTAAAAAAAAAAAAAAAAAAAGAAAAGAAAAAAAAAGGATGTAGTCCGCTTATTTCCATAAGGAAAGCTAAAGAAAACAACCAAATGAAGCTCCTCTCACCACAATCTTCAGGGACAATTTGAAGCCTTCTCGCCCAGTCTGCTCTCTGCATGCCTCTTCTGCGCATGTACATTTCAACAATGGGGAATTAGTCAGTCAATCAGTAAAAGACGTTCAGTCCTCATGGCCCACTCAGCAGCCTGGCAAAAAAAAAATGTTTTGTTCAAAGCCAAGTGATGGAAGCTGACTCGCTTTCTCCCCTCTGTCAGTCTTCATTGGTTTTATGGTTAATGTCGCTCCAGTTGCATTATCCTGCAGCTTTCCCCTTTTCTACTCCTCTCTCCATTTTCCCAGTATCCCCTCAGTCTTTCAGCTACGTTTATGAGAGCCATTTACACGTTTGTGCGCGGATTTGCTCAATTAAAAATGCAACACGTTTAATCATCTTATTTTCTTTGCCTGGCCCCCTTCTTCAAATCAGAGTCCAATAAATGTCGTTTGCAAATGTATGTGCTCATGCCATCCAGGGACCCCCTTTGAAAAGACTAAATTGAATTCCTTTGATACAACCCCCTAACCGTGTGCAGTCGGCATAAATGAAGGCTCGTCAGAAGTCGACGCTCATTATATTTGAAATGCTGAACCTCATCTTTGGGTACTGCTCTTTCTTTCAGTGGTGAAGCACACTTTATACTTGAGTAGTGGGACCAGTGATGTATTGTTTCAGTGGTGGATATTGAGGTAATCCAAATTCAAGGAGCGTGCAGAGTCTGTAGGGAAGGGTGAACTCAACTGTTTCAGTTATTAATTAAATTTAAAGTGCTGGACTGTGACTGTTACATGTGAGCGGTGAGTTCAGCTGCGACCGTGGCTCCAGATCTGAACCGGCCTCTCCCATTTTTTAGGGATCATTCCAATTTATACAACTCGGGTCTGTTTTATGTAGATTTGGCCTTCATTTCAATCAGTCATGACCAGATTTTACTCACCAAGATCTATGAATCCACCAATACTAAGAATCTTAAACAGGACAAGAAACATGAACATTAAGTCCGTTTGCGGTGAAATAAACCTACAAGTTAGCCAAAGTTGGAAGTTGGATAATTAGCAACATTTATGCTTATTCTCTATGTTACATCCTGTAAAATGCTGGCTTGTTTACAACCTGTCAACCTGTTGTGTTTCTTGACCCTTTGTGCTTCTCTTTGGAGATGCTCCCGTGTTCCCAGATTTCACTGACTTTTGGTGAGTGGAATGTTATTTTAATGAATAGAAATGAAGACCAAAGCTACACTTTAAGACTTTAAGAATTTTTATTTTTCCAACCGTCTAGTGCATCTAGCAGTGTTGTAGTCAAGACCACCTAATCTGGGACCAAGTCATGATCATGTGTGGTTTCTTTTGGATGCTATTGTGTTATTGGTTAAAACACAACATTTTCTATCCAATTGCAGTAATGATAAATCAATCAGACAATGTTTAAGCAATTGAGTGAAATGAAACTTGAAATACAATCTAGAGTCCTCTTTGTCTTGTCAAGCCCAAGTAAAAAAGTGATCGATTCAGACACAAGACCTTCAAAAAAACATCTGGAGACCAAGACCAATCTTAAGTACTACAAAAAAAATGCATCCATGTGTGAAAAAGATTCAAAGAGTTGGGGGGAAGTGGGCAAAACTGATGTAGCAGAAGTCAAGATATCCTGATTTATGGTCCTTTATATCTAAAAACCCTAATGCAATCCCATAATGCAACCCAACAGACCCTCCCTGTCTGGTAAACACCCACCTCTTTCGAACTCCACCCTTCCAGTTGTTACTTGACTATGTTGACGTCACCATGAGATCATCTGAGTGCCACAGAGGACACACAACTGTTTTCACGGGCTGAAATACTAAGCATGATGAGTAAACCCCAACACTGATCTCTTTGCTCTGGCACCTGCAAGTCAAACCTGAATCACCAACAATCACACGGACGCACACAGGAAAACACTTTGTCTCACCATGTGGCCACACACCCACTTAATATCTCTGTGCAACAAGATACTAAGTGACATAACAAAAGACTATTTTTAATCCAAGTACGGGACAAAACCAAATCACCACTTGTACCAGCCTGAAACTTCAGCACAATAATACCTGTCAAGTTCCCGTCTCTCTCCCTCTCCAGGTGCTTTTGTTCGCCAGAGGGATCGTCTGTTCAGGGTGCAGTATGATGTGAGGGGTTGCTATGGAAACCCCCTAGAAGTAAAATAAGTTTTTTTTTTTCTCTCTCTCTCTCCTTTCCGCTCTCTTGCAGAGGGCGTCAAAGTCGCCTATTAAAGTCTTGACAGTGGTAATCACATCCTCGCCTGTCCTGTTCACACGTGGGGGGACGACAGCGGCAATGTCCCATAATGCCACAATGTCCCACAGTTACAGCATCACTTTGGGGCTTGTAATACTCCCGATTGCGGGCGAGGGAGTGGTGATGAAACTCCTCATGTGCAGTGCAATCATTTTATTTGACGAAAGACCTGATAGCGTTTGATCCACCGACTCCACTGGTGCTGTACTTTCGGCATAATTCTGTCATTTGTAGCGAATCCCATATCTTCACAAAAGTTTTGAAAATCACTAAAACAAGAGGTAGGACAGCATCTTCAATCAGCCCCCTTTGGGAGAGGAAACTGGCATGGCTCTTGACTCAGGCTAACTACGCCTCTTCTCCTCACACCACCTTAACTTTCCTTTCTTTGTGCTTTTCTAGGTCACACTGACATGCGGAACGGAGACAGCCTTGCGATCGGTGAAGGAGCCCAGCAAATGCCAGTACATCATGGACTTTCAGACTCCTGTGGCCTGTCAGCCGGTGCTAAAGCAGCGGGGCATACACAGTGAACTGTGACCCCTTCCCTTACTGGCCTAGCCTAGATTCATTTAGCTCCCCCCACCAACCCTCTTGGCTAGCCTGCGGTGACAGGCTGGGGTCCTGAGGGTCCCCTCTGACATCTGTGTTGTCAGAACATATATACTTCCAAGCAAGTCTTGCTAAGGTCAGAATCAGATTTTCAGTAACACTGCTCCTAGACAACTTTAGTTTTCATTGATTGTTACAGCGCTACTTTACATAGTTACGAAAATAGAGCATTTGTAGTACTCCTCACTTCAGTATATACCGTCGTAGTAATATATGTTTACACTTGAGGCCCAACAGAATTACTTTGTAAATAACTGAATGAACAAAGTACAGCTAGATCAGTTACAGGGTCTAATGACATTTCAGCTAATGTTGTGTCAAATAACTGCTCATTCAAGAGCAAAAATGAAAAGGACCGTGTCCTTCTACTTCCTTCAGCCTTACTTAACTCTTAAAGAATACGTCTGCTGATATTTTTCTCATTTGTCAACATAAAAAAAAAAAAAAAAACACAACCAAATGATGTGATCCTCCTAACAAGTATTACCAAAGCTTTACATAGCTTAGCATAGAGCTCCAAAAAAAAAAAAAAAAAAAACCCATGTTGAAATCACGTAGTTTGAAGTCAGTCCCCCGTACACCATCCTCCGGCTACTCACTAGAGCACCAAATGTGTATTAGTCCGCAGCTCAAAATAGTCCCCGACACAAGCACCGTTTACTCCTTTTTGATGCAAAACTACACTTTAGGGAATTGTTTAATTTAATGTAATTTAATGTAAACTGTTGTAGATTTACATCAGCAAAAAGAACAAATGTGATTTGGCCCCAACAAGGTTGACATCACAGAGAGACATTGTACTGTTTTCACTGCCATATATTCCAGTATGCTGTATTTACACTTAGGCCTCAACAACATTATAGATAGTCGAATAGTGACATTGCTACTAATGTAACTGCTGTATAAAACGACTGCTTATACATAAGCACAAATAAAAGGACTGTCTCTCTTACCAGGACTCAACCCGTTATACTTCATACTTTATTAGAACCTTACCTTTGTGTTGTGTTATTCCCACAGTAAGACGTTTGTCCCACTTAATGTTAATGTGGTCTCTGTATCTATAGTCCCAAAACGCTTTCACAATATTTACACGCTTTCAACTATTATTAGTGATGCATTGTGCACTGAATATAACGTCTTGATTTCACAAGATTCTGCCAATGTTAGCAGTCTGCTTCTTACTGTGTATGCTATTTATGATGTTGTTATGTAACAGATTGTGGAGTTTTCTGCAGCAGAGCCCTCTGCTCATTAAGGGGGAGCTAAATCAGCTGTCAGGTATCCAATAGGCTGCCTGATATATTTCTACCCTGCTGGGGCAGCTGGGTGGCTGTTTGCCTGCTAGCAATGCAATAGCCTCAGGCCGTGTTGCCCAGGGACTGCAGTTTTTTTTTTATCTGGCTTCAGCTCACATCCACATTTCCTATTTGATGGCGATTCTTACTATTTGCGTCCGTCTTCAGTTTTTCAGGATAATGGTCAAGTTTGTTTAAGGTGTCAGCCAAGTCGTACAAAAGACATTCCTGGAAAAAACTTCTCCAAACTAAACTCACATAAAACTTGACTTTGGATTATGTGCGGAACGAGATGTGTTAATCCAGCAAAATCGTGTTTTTCTTGCCCCTGGAAAGGCGAACGCTGGAACCGATCAGCCGGCAAGACAGAAAAAAAAAACAAAAAAAAAAAACTGTTGTAACCCATTTTGATTCATCACTTCATCTCACAATATCGCTGTACATTTTAAATCTCCCCCCCATTCAATGTTTCAAATGTGCAACAGATGCCAAAGCTGTATGTCAGCATATAAAAAAGAAACACACAAAGCCTTCACAGGCTCCAAACTCCCCCAACAGCTGGAAATGCTGCCAATCACACAGACAGTGTCAAGAGCGGCACTCCTGTCTAATATTGTATTACTGGCATCTGGAGAAAACTTTATATTGCATCATTGCCATATGGTGACCATGCGAAAGAACTTTACCTCGGATAAAAACCTGCTCGCACAAAGCGAACAATCTGCAGGGTATCGACAGCATCTCGCTTTGCTGAATGATCATCGTGTGTTAAATTACTTGCGTGCTTCACCCCGCACAGCGTGGGTGGGAGCCATGTTGGAAGATTGCAGTTTAAATGGACAGTTGTTTGGAAAAAGGAAAAGGGGGAGGGAAAAAAAAGCTAGCACCGTGACTGGGTTTTTTTTTTTTTTTTTTTTTAAACCAACCGGTCATTGATGTGTTGGAAAAGGGAAGGATGGAGTGGTGGGAAGGATTCAGTAGGGAAACTGAGCACGCGCTCAGCACATACTTACACACCTCCATTCAGCACATTTGCACATGAAGGGGCAGGGATGGAAAGTCTTTCCAGTTGAGCGTGGGCGTATTTGTGTGTTGACTCCAAATTGCTAAAAGGGCCCAGAGGCTTTATATTGCATTAAATCTCCGACTCAGCTTTGTAGAAACTAGTTCAGGGTACCTGTTCTCTGCAGCGGCAGGCAGCGGGTCCTTCGCCTGCCTGACTGACTGACTAGTGAGTGACTGACTGGTTGACTGACGCCCACTGCAACACAGCGCTCTTTCACTCTTTTGGAGATTGTTTTTCAAGCTTTCTTGTTTGAACGGAGGCCAGTTTTACCCTCAGGGCAGAGAAGGAAAAAAAAAAAAAGGGTGTTCGCATTGAGTCACAAGCGACAGTCACATCCGTCTCCCTCGCGTCCACACTTACTCCGGTCTATTTAGTCACGATACTGATGCTTCACAGTTAGCCTCTAGCCTACACAATCTTTGTAAACAACACCTAAAGGCGTTTGGTATGTGAGAATACAGTACATACAGTATATACAGGCCTACACTCAGTTATACTGTACAGTAACACAAAGCCGTTTCTATTTCTGAAGGTTTCAAGTGACTAATATGTTGATCAGCATTGTCATGTTTTGTTTCTAATATGAAAGTCTATGGAATGCTGTTTTTCCTCAGAGTAGGTGAAACGCTTCCGGTTTGCTTTAGCAGCTCTTGTCTTGATCAGATTTATTCGTATCTCACAGCCAAATAGTTCAATCCAGCTTTAGAATAACATAAACATAACAAATAAATAATCTTTAAAAAAAAAAAAAAAAAAAAAACATCAAATCCTTTTCCTTCCATTGTTTTGGCCACTTGGTAGGAGCAAAAACAAGCTTTAAACAAAGCTCAGAGTGAACATGACACGGTTAGCGGCAAACAGATGCAGAGTAACAGGAGCATTTATTTGAAGTCGTGTTTTTGGCCACCTCGTGCAACACTTACTCTCCTTTTATCTCTGTTTTGGTCTCCACCGATTCAAAATAATAATAATCTTTAGCTGCTAATTGCTAATCGCTAACTGTGTCCGTCTGCTATTTGGGGGGCTTAGCATGTAGCATACACAATGATGCTGATTAGAGCGGTGAGACTGAACCAAAATAGTAAAACTGTGGGCCGTAAGACCAAAACAATGAGTCAAAAGAAGCTAATGTTAATCTTAAAAAAAAAAAATCTGATTAGCAAGGCTTTAATGCTAATGCTAAAACCTAGCAGAGACGTTGTGCAAACAGTCCTGAATTAAACAAGGCTGCATTTATTCCTCATGAATTCTACTTTTCATTTGTAAGAGAGGCAGAATTTATTATTTTTCTTTCAAAAGTTACATAGTCTGGCTTTAAAGCTGTGTCTTAATTAAGGTTTCCTCGAAGCTTAGGGTGACTTCTTCCACACAGTCTGTTTTTTTTTTTCATTTTACTGTGCAATATTTCAGAAAAACAACAAAACAAAGTCTAATAACAGTCTAAGGTATTAAATCAAAATGTGCACTATGTCAAAACAGTGCATACTGCAGAGTATCATCAACTTAAGCGATGCAGATGAACAAAGACTAATAATAACAGGAAGGAGAGAACGCTATGCAGATAGACAGCAGGAAAAATGACAGAGCAGGAGCAGGCTTGAGGGAAAAGTGTGCGTTGAGAGGAGGAGAGCGACAAACTGAGTGAGGAGGAAAAACAGCAATGGGAGGAGCGAAGAAAGAGATGTGAAACTGAGGGAGGGAGGGAGGTGTATGAGTGGGACTGCCTATGTAGCGGAGGGTAAATGTTTCTGTGTTTGTGCTCTCACGTCGACGAGCGAGGCTCAACACTTCCCCTGTGGAGTGGATGAGTGTAAGCGTGTCGCGGTTGGAGGCTGGAAGGCCGAGCTGTGATAGCATGTGGTTACCAGGGCCCTCCTGCAGTTGGCTTCTCCCAGCTACAGGAGGAGAGGAGGCTGAGAGGAGGTGCAGAGCCAGGGAAGCCAGGAAATAAATTGGCATGTTTAAATTTCCCATAATGAAGTGGGGCATATTCAATAAAGGACAATTATAACAATGCCACATGGTCATAACGCAAAAGAAAAAACACTAACGGTAAATGTTTTCTAATATCACTTATGACAACAAACAAACAACCACACTGACAAAAAGGAGCAGGGGTTACAAACTGAAAGTAACCAACAGGGATGCGACACAAATCTAGAGCATTGGGAGCTAATCTGCATAAAACCTAATAGTGTGAACCTTTGCAGCAGTGTTTGCAAAAGGGATTTGGTTTGTTCACAGACAAAGAGCAATCAAATGTTGCAAAGCAAGAACTGAACTGGCTGCGTCGTCGGTATCAGCTGATCCTCAAAATGAATGCACATCATCTGTTTTTTTTTTTTTTTTTTTACTGTTTTGTGTTTCAAGAAGGCGCAGATGATCTCCACACACAACCCAAAGGTTGTCGCCTCGTCTGCTTCAGTTCACCATGACGAAGGAGGTTTGTGCTGTAAATTCTTTGTTTTTCTTATGCAAATAAACACAGATACCAATGTTCACAGTTTTCTTCAGCAGATTTATTGATGCAGAAATGGACGAGACTCTCTGTATGTCTTCATGTCTGTTTTTATTTTCCATGTGTTGCAAGAACATTCAAATCTTTCATTAATCCACTTTTACACATGACCATCATCTATGTACATGCTCATTTAATGTGCTTACTTTTTCTTGCCACAGAGGGATTGTCTCAGACCCAAGCATTGATATTGTTCAGGTGTTTGCATGATGGAGTGCTGTGGATGTGGATGACAATTTCAGCTGGTAAAAAGAAGAAGTCTGGTCATGTGACGCCGGCGCCACGCAAATACACCGATTGGCAGCCTGGAACTTGATCAACAGTTCAATCCAAACACTTT
This sequence comes from Protonibea diacanthus, assembly GCA_028641955.1. NCBI lineage: Eukaryota > Metazoa > Chordata > Actinopteri > Sciaenidae > Protonibea > Protonibea diacanthus. Next base: position 8,570,021 of record CM053998.1, read on the forward strand.
CCTTGCCCTTCTGTGGCTGTTTCTCTTCTCAGCAAATTGTTGTTTTTTCCCTCTTGTAGCCCCCATTAGGATGATAGATGAGAAGAGATGCAGAGGGGATGGTTAATCTTTCAGGGAGAGAAAGAACAGAAAGAGAGGAAGGGGAGGGAGGGAGGGAGGTAGAGAGCAGCATGCCATGCACATAAATAAACAGGATGTTGGGATTTAGCAGAAAAAATATGTGCAGGGAAGGAAGGAGCCGCTCACAGATAGGAGGATGGAAAGGCCAAAAAAAAAAAAAAAAAAGGGGGGACAACGAAGAGCGGGCCTGAGTGAGGAGATAGAAAGTGATTGAAACAGAGCAACGTGGATAACAGATGGAATAAAAAGCAGACCGGGTTGAAGAAAGAGGAGAGAGAAACTGGGATATAACGAGAGGGAGACTGAGAGCAGAGGGATCCTGGTGGGCGAGGGGAGGGGATTCTGGAGGGCTATATTGAGCTCAGTTTCTCCACAGGAGCTGCTTAATGAGCACAGAGTTTGTAAGTAATTATTGGTTATCAACCTGATAATAGTCATTGCTCCATTTTGTGTAGCAGTTTCCACATACTTATACAATTATGGCAATTATTAACGAAGTACCGTCTTTGCGTCGCTGCTTTGCATTTCAAACATATAGCGTGGCCAGGCTGGGCTATTATTTTTGTGTTGCATAATAGAGGTTTCCAGGGAGGGGACAAGAAGAAGTAAGTAGTGCATTCTTCTAAGCAATAGGGTAAACAACGCGGAGCCAATTTAGCTTTCAGAACACATAGCGGAATTTCATTTAGAGGAAAACAAGAGGCCGTGGATCATAACCTCGCTAGCTTGCTAGCAGCAGCTAGTATTTGCTCACATTGTCATCACTTAACGGCCCCTGACTTTAAATCAAACGAGCGGCGCTTTTAGCAAAAAAAAAAATAAAACTGGTCAGAATTGAGTGCTAGCATGGGCGCAGGGAGGGTTGGGAAGGAAAAGAGACGGAGAAGAAGAGTGATGGGGGAGCCAAGTGTGCATGGCAGCCTCCGCTGTGCAGGGAAGTCATCCATTTTAAGGGCTGCAGTGGAGTACCGGCTAGCTTTTCATTAGCAGGTGAGACACACTGATAGGATCGGAGGATGTGGACGGATGGCCTGGCCAGACAGACAGATGGCTCTCTGCTCCATTACTCAGGGACACAGTGCTGCACTGGACACATCATACTCCACTCCACACACACACTAGATTGTAGGCAGACAAAAGAAAAGAGCTCTTCAGTCTACTGAGAGAATAAAAGAGGAGAGGAGGCATGTAGAGATGCATTGGGGTGATCTACAAAATCTGCAAAGAGCTGAACAAGAGATGTGAACACGCTGACAGTGTAGCCTCAGGATTTATAGAGTTTTTTTTTGTGAATGAAATCTGTCTCTTTAAATAATAGAGCTTGTTTTCCCTCCCCTCCATCTCGACTTTGGAAGTATTGGATTTAAATTTCAGATGAGTGCTGAGAGGCAAAAGAGACACGATCACTGTTCAGCTGAAAAAGCAAAGAAGTCAGCGCTTACTTTCCCACACTGCGTTTGATTCGGTCATCAATTACTGTACAAGCGGCAGCGGTCGTGATAAATAAAAGTCAACAACTGACTAACTGTAAAGCCCTGTCACTGGCGCTCATCCAGCGCCCACTGCAACATATTGAGTTATAGACCAACAGTATGCGCCTGCCTGTATACACATCATTGATCTCTATAAGTTCCTCCTCAAAGTCTACACATTTGATCAAAGGTGGTGGAGGGTGGATGGCATTTTTCGAAAGCGAAAAGACCAGCGATACACCTGAGGAAGCATGGGGGAGGGGAGGGAGGGTTGGGTGTCTCTTCTGCCACGACAGATCTGGATCAAAAGTACCTATTGCAGAATCAAAGTCAGCGCCATCAATATTTCATCATAGGAGAACCTACCAGTCGTTGCACATCCCACCTGCAACCTTTCCTTTCTGTCCTTTCCTAGGCTACTGTTTTTCTGGACTACAGGCTTTTTAAAGAACAATTCTATTTTCCAATTTTTTTTTTTTTTTTTGGTGTTTGGTGTCACTGAAAGCAGATCCTTTTTTCTTTGCATTAGATCCTGTTACAGACAATGTGCCTAAATAAAAAAAATAAAAACCTTCTTGTTCAATATTTATTTCTACTTCTGAACCTGAGTAGGACATTGCAAATCTTGCAAGGTGGGTTGCAAAGAGGTAGTACTGTCATTTATGTAGTTGTAAAGTTGGTAGCTGTTGGTACTTTGTAAAAGCAACAGCCACGAATTGAGCTACCCCTGCTGGAAATGTTTGTGTCCAAGAAGAAGAATAAAAAATCCCAAAAAAAGACGACAAGAAAATGAACGATAGAATAAAAAATCCGAAAAAAAGACGACAAGAAAAAGAACGATAGAATAAAAAATCTGAAAAAAAGACGACAAGAAAATGAACGATAGAATAAAAAATACGAAAAAAAGACGACAAGAAAAAGAACAATAAAAATCAAGAAAAGACGACAAGAAAAAGAACGAGCAGAATAAAATCCAAAAAAATGCATAAGAAAATGAACGATAGAATAAAAAAATCAAAAAAGACGATAAGAAAATGAACGAGCAGAATAAAAAATCAAAAAAGACGCATAAGAAAAAGAAACGATAGAATAAAAAATGAAAAAAGCCTACAAGAAAAAGAACGATAGAATAATAAATTGAAAAAGACTTACAAGAAAAAGAACGATAGAATAAAAAATTTGAAAAAGACGACAAGAAAATGAATCTATAGAATAAAAATGAAAAAAAGACGACAAGAAAAAGAACGTATAGAATAAAAAATTTGAAAAAGACAAGAAAATGAACGAGCAGAATAAAAACTAAAAAAAGACGACAAGAAAATGAACGAAGTAGAATAAAAACTAAAAAAGATTTACAAGAAGATGAACGTATAGAATAAAAAATTTGAAAAAGACTACAAGAAAATGAACGATAGAATGAAAAACTAAAAAAGACGACAAGAAAAAGAACGATAGAATAAAAATGAAAAAGATTTACAAGAAAAAGAACGATAGAATAATAAATTTGAAAAAGACGACAAGAAAATGAACGATAGAATAAAAATCCCAAAAAAGACGACAAGAAAAAGAACGATAGAATAAAACTGAAAAAAGACTACAAGAAGATGAACGAGCAGAATAAACTAAAAAAAAAGACGACAAGAAATGAACGACAGAATAAAAACCAAAAAAGACGACAAGAAAATGAACGATAGAATAAAAATCCGAAAAAAGACGACAAGAAAAAGAACGAGAATAAAAATGAAAAAGACGATAAAGAAAAAGAACGATAGAATAATAAATTTGAAAAAAGACGACAAGAAAAAGAACGATAGAATAAAAATCCAAAAAGACGCATAAGAAAAAATGAACGATAGAATAAAAATCCAAAAGACGACAAGAAAATGAACGAGTAGAATAAAAATCCAAAAAAGACGACAAGAAGATGAACGATAGAATAAAAATCCAAAAAAGACTTACAAGAAGATGAACGAGAATAAAAATCTAAAAAAGACGATAAGAAGATGAACGATAGAATCAAAAATCCAAAAAAGACGCATAAGAAAAAGAACGATAGAATAAAATGAAAAAGGACGACAAGAAAAAGAACGAGACAAATTTGAAAAAAGACGACAAGAAATGAACGAGAATAAAAATCAAAAAAGACGACAAGAAAAAGAACGATAGAATAAAAAATCAAAAAAGACGACAAGAAGATGAACGATAGAATAAAAATCCAAAAAAGACGATAAGAAAAAGAACGATAGAATAAAAACCAAAAAAAAAGACGACAAGAAATGAAACGTATAGAATAAAAATGAAAAAAAGACGACAAGAAAAAAGAAACGAGCAGAATAAAAAATTTGAAAAAGACGACAAGAAATGAACGATAGAATAAAATCAAAAAAGACAAGAAAATGAACGTATAGAATAAAAATCCAAAAAAAAGACGACAAGATGAACGAGTAGAATAAAAAATTTAAAAAGACACAAGAAATGAACGATAGAATGAAAAATCCAAAAAAGACGATAAGAAAAGAACGACAGAATAAAAATGAAAAAAGACGATAAGAAAATGAACGATAGAATAAAAATGAAAAAAGACACAAGAAAAAGAACGAGTAGAATAAAAACTGGAAGAAAAGACGACAAGAAAAAGAACTATAGAATAAAAAATCCGAAAAAGACGACAAGAAAATGAACGTATAGAATAAAACTAAAAAAAGACGACAAGAAAAGAACGGTTAGAATAAAAATGAAAAAGACGACAAGAAAAGAAACGATAGAATAATAAATTTGAAAAAGACGACAAGAAAAGAACGAGCAGAATAAAAATTTGAAAAAGACGAAGCAAATGAACTATAGAATAAAAATGAAAAAAAGACGACAAGAAAAAGAACGATAGAATAAAAATTCTGAAAAAAAGACAAGAAAATGAACTATAGAATAAAAATCCGAAAAAGACGACAAGAAAATGAACGATAGAATAAAAAATCCGAAAAAAAGACGACAAGAAAAAGAACGATAGAATAAAAAATTTGAAAAAAAGATGACAAGAAAATGAACGATAGAATGAAAAATCCGAAAAAGACGCATAAGAAAAAGAACGATAGAATAAAAAATGAAAAAGACGACAAGAAAAAGAACGATAGAATAATAAATATTTGAAAAAGACGACAAGAAATGAACGAGAATAAAAAATCCCAAAAAAGACGACAAGAAAAAGAACGATAGGAATAAAAAAATCCAAAAGACGACAAGAAGATGAAATCATAGAATAAAAATCCAAAAAAAAAGACGACAAGAAAATGAACGAGTAGAATAAAAATCTGAAAAAAGATTTACAAGAAAATGAAACGATAGAATAAAAATCCGAAAAAGACGACAAGAAAGAACGAGAATAAAAATGGAAAAAGATGACAAGAAAAAAGAACGATAGAATAATAAATTTGAAAAAGACGATAAGAAAAAGAACGATAGAATAAAAATCCAAAAAAGACGACAAGAAAATGAAACGATAGAATAAAAATCAAAAAGATTTACAAGAAAATGAACGATAGAATAAAAAAATCCAAAAGACGCATAAGAAGATGAATCGTATAGAACAAAAACTAAAAAAGACGACAAGAAGATGAAACTTTATAGAATAAAAATCAAAAAAGACGTACAAGAAGATGAACGAGTGCAGAATAAAAATCCAAAAAAGACGCATAAGAAAATGAACGAGAATAAAATCCAAAAAAGACGACAAGAAAAAGAACGGCTATGAATAAAAAAATGAAAAAAGACGACAAGAAAAAGAAACGAGAATAATAAATTTGAAAAAGACTACAAGAAAATGAACGATAGAATAAAAATCCGAAAAAGACGACAAGAAAAAGAACGACAGAATAAAAACTTAAAAAAAGACGACAAGAAGATGAACTATAGAATAAAAAATCCAAAAAAGACGACAAGAAAAAGAACGATAGAATAAAATCCAAAAAAGACGACAAGAAAATGAACGACAGAATAAAAATGAAAAAGACGACAAGAAAAAGAACTTATAGAATAAAAAATTTGAAAAAGACGACAAGAAAATGAACGAGAATAAAACTCAAAAAAGACAAGAAAATGAACGTATAGAATAAAAATCCGGAAAAAAGACGCATAAGATGAACGATGAATAAAAAATTTGAAAAAAAGATTTACAAGAAAATGAACGATAGAATGAAAAATCCAAAAAAGACGACAAGAAAAAGAACGATAGAATAAAAATGAAAAAGACGACAAGAAAAAGAACGGTTAGAATAAAAAAATTTGAAAAAAGACGACAAGAAAATGAACGATAGAATAAAAAAGGAAAAAAAGACTTACAAGAAAATGAACGATAGAATGAAAAATCCAAAAACGACAAGAAAATGAACGATAGAATAAAAAAATCCTCAAAAAAGACGACAAGAAAATGAACGATAGAATAAAAAATTTGAAAAAGACGACAAGAAAAATGAACGATAGAATAAAATGAAAAAGATGATAAGAAAAAGAACGAGAATAAAAACTAAAAAAACGACAAGAAAAAGAACGTATAGAATAAAAATTGAAAAAACGACAAGAAAAAGAACGAGAATAAAAAATCTGAAAGACGACAAGAAAATGGAACGAGAATAAAATCAAAAAAGACGAAGCAAGAAAAAAGAACGAGTAGATCAAAAATTTGGAAAAAGACAAGAAAATGAACGACAGAATAAAAATCCTCAAAAAAGACGATAAGAAAATGAACGATAGAATAAAAAATCCGAAAAAGACGACAAGAAGATGAACGACAGAATAAAAATTCGAAAAAGACGATAAGAAAAAGAACGATAGAATAAAAATCCAAAAAAGACGACAAGAAAATGAACAGATAGAATAAAAAAATCCAAAAAAGACGCATACAAGATGAACGATAGAATAAAAATCCAAAAAAGACGACAAGAAAAAGAAACGATAGAATAAAAAACTGGAAAGACGACAAGAAAATGAACGATAGAATAAAAATGAAAAAAAGACGACAAGAAAAAGAACTATAGAATAAAAATTTGAAAAAAAGACAAGAAATGAACGAGTAGAATAAAAAATCTGAAAAACAACAAGAAAAAGAACGAGCAGAATAAAAATGAAAAAAAGACGACAAGAAATGAACGAGAATAAAAAAGACGAAGCAAGAAAAGAACGATAGAATAAAAAATCTGAAAAAAAGATCTAAAAAGAAAGAACGATATAGAATAAAAATGAAAAAAGACGACAAGAAAAAGAACGGCTAGAATAAAATCCAAAAAAACGACAAGAAAAAGAACGAGTAGAATAAAAAGGAAAAAAAAGACTACAAGAAAATGAACGAGTAGAATGAAAAATCCAAAAACGAAGAAAATGAACGGCAGAATAAAAATTTGAAAAAATACAAGAAAATGAACGTTAGAATAAAAATCCAAAAAAGACGACAAGAAAAAATGAACGATAGAATAAAAAATTTGAAAAAGACGACAAGAAAATGAACGATAGAATAAAAATGAAAAAGACGACAAGAAAAAGAACGAGCAGAATAAAAATCCGAAAAAACGACAAGAAAGAACGATAGAATAAAAATTGAAAAACTACAAGAAAAGAACGAGAATAAAAAATTGGAAAAAGACGACAAGAAAATGAACGAGAATAAAAATCCAAAAGACGACAAGAAAATGAACGAGTAGAATAAAAATGAAAAAGACGATAAGAAATGAACGATAGAATAAAAATCCAAAAAAGACTTACAAGAAAAAGAACGATAGAATAAAAATTGAAAAAGACGACAAGAAAATGAACGAGTAGAATAAAAAATGAAAAAGACCACAAGAAATGAACGATAGAATAAAAATTTGAAAAAGACGACAAGAAAATGAATTATAGAATAAAATGAAAAAAGACGATAAGAAATGAACGAGTAGAATAAAAATTTGAAAAAAAGACGACAAGAAAATGAACGTATAGAATAAAAATCAAAAGACGCCAAGAAAAAGAACGATAGAACAAAATGAAAAAGACAAGAAAAATCAACGATAGAATAAAAAATCCAAAAAAGACGCATAAGAAAAATGAATCATAGAATAAAATCAAAAAAGACGAAAAGAAAAAAGAACGATAGAATAAAAAATCCAAAAAAGACGATAAGAAAATGAACGAGCAGAATAAAAATCCGGAAAAGACGACAAGCAAAAATGAACGAGCAGAATAAAAATCCAAAAAAGACGATAAGATGAACGAGAATAAAAATCCGTAAAAAAGACGATAAGAAAAAGAACGATAGAATAAAAATCCGAAAAAGACGACAAGAAAATGAACGATGAATAAAAATCAAAAAAGACGACAAGAAGATGAACGATAGAAGAAAAATCCTAAAAAAGACGACAAGAAAAAAGAACGATAGAATAAAAATCAAAAAAGACGACAAGAAAATGAATCTATAGAATAAAAATGAAAAAAAGACGACAAGAAAAAGAACGTATAGAATAAAAAATTTGAAAAAGCATTTACAAGAAAATGAACGATAGGAATAAAAACTAAAAAAGACAAGAAAATGAACGATAGAATAAAAATCAAAAAGACGATAAGATGAACGAGTAGAATAAAAATTTGAAAAAGACGACAAGAAAATGAACGATAGAATGAAAAATCCAAAAAAGCATTTACAAGAAAAAGAACGATAGAATAAAAAATGAAAAAAAGACGACAAGAAAAAGAACGATAGAATAAAAAAATTTGAAAAAAAAGACGACAAGAAATGAACGATAGAATAAAAAAGGAAAAAAAAGACGATAAGAAAATGAACGATAGAATGAAAAACTGAAAAAAACGCATAAGAAAATGAACGTATAGAATAAAAATCAAAAAAAAGACGACAAGAAAATGAACGAGAATAAAAAATTTGAAAAAAAGACGCATAAGAAATGAAATCTATAGAATAAAAAATGAAAAAAAGATGACAAGAAAAAGAACTATAGCAAAATCCAAAAACGGCATAAGAAAAAGAACGATAGAATAAAAAAATTGAAAAAAACGACAAGAAAAAGAACGAGTAGAATAAAAAATTGAAAAAGACGAAGCAAGAAATGAACGTATAGAATAAAAATCCGAAAAAGACGAGCAAGAAAAGAAATCATAGAATAAAAATTTGAAAAAAAGACAAGAAAATGAACGAGTAGAATAAAAATCCGAAAAAAAGACATTTTAAACATAAGAAAATGAACGACAGAATAAACCGAAAAAAGACGACAAGAAGATGAACGATAGAATAAAAAATCTGAAAAAAAGACGACAAGAAAAAGAACGATAGAATAAAAACTGAAAAAAGACGACAAGAAAATGAACGATAGAATAAAAATCCGGAAAAAGACGATAAGATGAACGAGAATAAAAATCCAAAAGACGATAAGAAAAAGAACGGAGTAGAATAAAAATCCAAAAAAGACGATAAGAAATGGAACGATAGAATAAAAAAATGAAAGACGACAAGAAAAAGAACGAGAATAAAAAATTTGAAAAAGACAAGAAAATGAACTATAGAATAAAAATCAAAAAAACAACAAGAAAAAAAGAACGAGAACAAAAATGAAAAAAAGACGACAAGAAAAATGAACGATAGAATAAAAAAGACGACAAGAAAAAGAACGAGTAGGAATAAAAATCTGAAAAAAAGACTAAAAGAAAAAGAACGATAAAGAATAAAAATGAAAAAAAGACGACAAGAAAAGAACGACATAGAATAAAAAAACCAAAAAAACGACAAGAAAAAGAACGTATAGAATAAAAAGGAAAAAAAAGATCACAAGAAAATGAACTATAGAATGAAAAACTAAAAACGCATAAGAAAATGGAACGATAGAATAAAAATTCAAAAATACAAGAAAATGAACGAGAATAAAAAAATCCAAAAAGACGACAAGAAAATGAACGAATAAAAAATTTGAAAAAGATTTATAAGAAAATGAACGATAGAATAAAAATGAAAAAGATTACAAGAAAAGAACGATAGAATAAAAAATCCGAAAACGATACAAGAAAAGAACGATAGAATAAAAAATTGGAAAAACGACAAGAAAAAGAACGATAGAATAAAAAAATTGAAAAAAGACGACAAGAAAAATGAATCATAGAATAAAAAAATCCAAAAAAGACGGCAGAAAATGAACTAAGAATAAAAATGAAAAAGACGATAAGAAATGAACGATAGAATAAAAAATCCAAAAAAGACGATAAGAAAAAGAACGAGAATAAAAAATTTGAAAAAAAGACGGCGCGTGAAAATGAACGATAGAATAAAAATGAAAAAAGATTTACAAGAAAATGAACTATAGAATAAAAAATTTGAAAAAGACGCATAAGAAATGAAACGAATAGAATAAAAATGAAAAAGGATTTACAAGAAAATGAACGAGTAGAATAAAAAATTTGAAAAAAAGACGACAAGAAAATGAACGATAGAATAAAAATCCAAAAAAGACGCCAAGAAAAAGAACGTATAGAATAAAAATTTGAAAAAGACAAGAAAATCAACGAGAATAAAAATCCAAAAAAGATTTACAAGAAAATGAACGATAGAATAAAATCCGAAAAAGACGACAAGAAAATGAACGATAGAATAAAAAGACGGCGCGAAAATGAACGAGAATAAAACTGTAAAAAAGACGACAAGAAATGAACGAGAATAAAAAATGAAAAAAAGACGCATAAGAAATGAACGATAGAATAAAAAATTTGACAAAAGACGACAAGAAAATGAACTATAGAAATAAAAATCCAAAAAAGACGATAAGAAAAAGAACGATAGAATAAAAATCCAAAAAAGATTTAAGGTGAAAATGAACGAGTAGAATAAAAATTTGAAAAAGACGACAAGAAAGGAACGATAGAATAAAAATGAAAAAAAGATGACAAGAAAAAGAACGATAATAAAAACTCAAAAAACGACAAGAAAAAGAACGAGCAGAATAAAAATTGAAAAACGACAAGAAAAAGAACGAGAATAAAAAAATTTGAAAAAAGACGACAAGAAATGAACGATAGAATAAAAATCAAAAAAGACGCACAAGAAAAAGAATCTATAGAATAAAAATTTTGAAAGACAAGAAAATGAAATCCATAGAATAAAAACTAAAAAAGACACAAGAAAATGAACGATAGAATAAAAATCCAAAAAAGACACAAGAAGATGGAACTCATAGAATAAAAAATCTGGAAAAAGACGCATAAGAAAAAGAAACGATAGAATAAAAAATCCAAAAAGATTTACAAGAAAATGAACTTATAGAATAAAAATCCAAAAAAGACTTACAAGATGAACTATAGAATAAAAAATCCAAAAAAGACGACAAGAAAAAGAACGATAGAATAAAAATCCAAAAAAGACGCATAAGAAAATGAATTATAGAATAAAAATGAAAAAATGCACAAGAAAAAGAACTGGCAGAATAAAAAATTTGAAAAAAAGACAAGAAATGAACGATAGAATAAAAATCCAAAAACAACAAGAAAAGAACGATAGAATAAAAATGAAAAAAAGACGGCATAAGAAAATGAACGCAGAATAAAAAGACGACAAGAAAAAGAACGTATAGAATAAAAAATTGGAAAAAAAGAGACGAAAAGAAAAAGAACGAGAATAAAAATGAAAAAAAAGACGATAAGAAAAAGAACGAGAATAAAAATCCTAAAAACGATAAGAAAAAGAACGATAGAATAAAAAAGTGAAAAAAAGACACAGAAAATGAACGATAGAATGAAAAATCCGGAAAACGACAAGAAAATGAACGAGTAGAATAAAAATTTGAAAAAATACAAGAAAATGAACGAGAATAAAATCCAAAAAAGACGCATAAGAAAATGAACCATAGAATAAAAATTTGAAAAAAGACGACAATATACCGAACGATAGAATAAAAATAGAAAAAGACGACATGAAAGAACGAGAATAAAATCCAAAAACGAAGAAAAAGAACGAGTAGAATAAAAAAATTGAAAAACGAGCAAGAAAAAGAACTATAGAATAAAAAATTTAAAAAGACGAAGAAAAAATGAACGAGTAGAATAAAAATCCAAAAAAGACGCATAAGAAAATGGAACTATAGGAATAAAAATGAAAAAAAGACGCATAAGAAAATGAACGAGTAGAATAAAAAATCCGAAAAAGACGATAAGAAAAGAACGATAGAATAAAAATTTGAAAAAGACGATAAGAAAATGAACGATAGAATAAAAATGAAAAAGACGACAAGAAATGAACGATAGAATAAAAATTTGAAAAAAGACGACAAGAAATGAACGATAGAATAAAAAATGAAAAAGACGACAAGAAAAATGAACGATAGAATAAAAAATTTGAAAGACGACAAGAAATGAACGAGTAGAATAAAAATCAAAAGACGCTAAGAAAAAGAACGAGAATAAAAATTTGAAAAAGACAAGAAAATCAACGAGTAGAGCAAAACTGAAAAAAAGACGACAAGAAATGATCGATAGAATAAAATCAAAAAGACTTACAAGAAAATGAACGAGAATAAAAATCCGAAAAAAGACGACAAGAAATGAACGAGCAATAAAACCAAAAAGACGACAAGAAATGAACGATAGAATAAAAATGAAAAAAAGAATGACAAGAAATGAACGAGTAGAATAAAAATTTGACAAAAGACGCATAAGAAAATGGTGAACGACAGAATAAAAATCAAAAAAGACGACAAGAAAAAGAATCATAGAATAAAATCCAAAAAAGACCCACAAGAAATGAACGATAGAATAAAAATCCAAAAGATTTACGTGGAAAATGAACGAGAATAAAAATGAAAAAAGACGACAAGAAAATGAACATAGAATAAAAATGGAAAAAAAGACGACAAGAAAAAGAACGAGAGAATAAAAATTTGAAAAAGACTTACAAGAAAAATGAACATAGGAATAAAATCCAAAAAAAGACGATAAGAAAATGAACTATAGAATAAAAAATGAAAAAAACGATAAGAAAATGAATCATAGAATAAAAAATGGAAAAAAAGATATTTACAAGAAAAATGAAATCGAGAACAAAATCAAAAAAGACGACAAGAAAATGAACGTATAGAACAAAAAATCCAACAAAGATCATGATAAAGAAAAAGAACGATAGAATAAAAAATCCAAAAAAGACGCATAAGAAAATGAACGTATAGAATAAAAAAATGAAAAAAAAACGACAAGAAAATGAACGATAGAATAAAAATTCAAAAACGACAAAGAAAAAGAACGAGAATAAAAAAATGAAAAAGACAAGAAAATGAACGATAGAATAAAATCAAAAAAGACTTACAAGAAAATGAACGATAGAATAAAAATCCAAAAAAGACGACAAGAAAATGAACGTATAGAAATAAAAATCCAAAAAAAGACAACAAGAAAAAGAACTATAGAATAAAAAAATCCAAAAAAAGACAAGAAAAAGAACGATAGAATAAAAATCCAAAAAAGACGCACAAGAAAATGAACGACAGAATAAAAATGAAAAAAAAAAGAGACGACAAGAAATGAACGAGAATAAAAATCCAAAAAAGACTTACAAGAAAAAGAACAATAGAATAAAAATCCGAAAAAGACGATAAGAAAATGAACTATAGAATAAAAAATGAAAAAAAAGACGACAAGAAAAAGAACGATAGAATAAAAAACTTGAAAAAAAGACGACAAGAAATAGAACGATAGAATAAAAATGAAAAAGACAAGAAATGAACGATAGAATAAAAATCCGAAAAAAGACGCATATGAAAGAACGAGAATAAAAAATCAAAAAAGACGCATAAGAAAATGAACGACAGAATAAAAATGAAAAAAGACGATAAGAAAAAGAAACTATAGGAATGTAAATCCAAAAAAGACGAAAAGAAAATGAACGAGATAGAATAAAAAATGAAAAAAAGACTACAAGAAAGAACGAGAATAAAAAAATTAAAAAAGACAAGAAAATGAACGATAGAATAAAAACTAAAAAAAGACGCATAAGAAAAAGAACGATAGAATAAAAAATTTGAAAAAAGACGACAAGAAATGAACGATAGAATAAAATCCAAAAAAGACAAGAAAAAGAACGATAGAATAAAAATGAAAAAGACGACAAGAAAAAGAACGAGAATAAAAATCTGAAAAAGACGACAAGAAAATGAACGATAGAATAAAAACCAAAAAGACGACAAGAAAATGAACGAGAGAATAAAAATCCAAAAAAGACGATAAGAAAATGAACGGAAGTAGAATAAAAAATGAAAAAAAGACGAGATAAGAAAAAGAACGATAGGAATAAAAATCAGAAAAAAAGACAAGAAATGAATGATAGAATAAAAATCCAAAAAAGACGACAAGAAATGAAACGATAGAATAAAAATGAAAAAAAGACTTACAAGAAAAAGAACGGATAGAATAAAAATCAGAAAAAGACAAGAAAAATGAACGTATAGAATAAAAACTCAAAAAAGACGACAAGAAAATGAACGATAGAAATAAAAATCCAAAAAAAGACGACAAGAAAAAGAACGATAGAATAAAATCAAAAAGACGATAAGAAAAAGAACGAGAATAAAAATCCAAAAAAGACGACAAGAAAATGAACGATAGGACAAAAATGAAAAAGACGCATACAGGAACGATAGAATAAAAACTGATAAAAGACACAAGAAAATGAACGATAGAATAAAAATGAAAAAGACGACAAGAAAATGAACGAGAATAAAAAACTAAAAAAGACGACAAGAAATGAAACGATAGCGAATAAAAATCTGAAAAAGACGGCAAGAAAATGAATAATAAAAATCCAAAAAAGACGATAAGAAAATGAACGATAGAATAAAACTAAAAAAGACTACAAGAAAATGAACGAGCAGAATAAAAAAATGAAAAAAAAAGACAAGAAAAAGAACGAGAGAATAAAAAATCCGAAATAAAGACGACAAGAAAAAGAACGATAGAATAAAAAATCCGACGACAAGAAAATGAACGATAGAATAAAAATCCAAAAAGACGCATAAGAAAATGAACGATAGGAATAAATGAAAAAAAGACGACAAGAAAAAGAACGATAGAATAAAAAATCCGAAAAAAAGACGACAAGAAAAAGAATGATAGAATAAAAAATGAAAAAAAAAAATAAGACAAGAAAAAAATTTGAAAAAAGAGGAGACGTAGAAACCATGTTCTCAAAATTAAAATCTACGCTCTTGAATAAAGATATGATAATTCACTGTTCACTTCACTGTTCTCATAAAATAAAAAGATGCCCATAACAGAAGCAGTTGCTGTGGCAGGTCAGTGGCAGCTGCCACTCGACAACGGCCCCTGCCGCTACTGACAACGGCCCCTGCCACTACCGACAACGGCCCCTGCCGCTGCCGACACTGGCAGCTGCAACGGCAGGTCATTGGCCGCCACTACTAGCGGCACTGCCACAAATTGAGCCAGCCCCTGCTGGAAATGTTTGTGTCCAAGAAGAAGAAGTGTGACAACAAGGACAATAAATCTACGCTCTTGAATAAAGATAGGATAATTCTTCACTGTTTTATAAAATAAAAATTAAAAACAGAAGCCCATAAGAGCAGCAGTCGCCATGGCAGGTCAGTGGCAGCTGCCACTCGACAACGGCAGGTCAACTGCCGACAATGGCAGCTGTGGCAGGTCATTGGCAGCTGCCACAGACACGTCAGTGGCAGCTCAGGATGCCACCGGAAGTGCCACTTCGCCACTGCCACGAATTGAGCCAGCCTCTGCTGGAAATGTTTGTGTCCAAGAAGAAGAAATGTGAGCACAAGCATGTGATTTTTGAAATCTGAAAATGACTGAAAATCTATGCTCTTGAATAAAGATAGGATAATTCTTCCACTGTTTTATAAAATAAAAATTAAAAACAGAAGCCCATAAGAGCAGCAGTCGCCATGGCAGGTCAGTGGCAGCTTCCCCAGACACTGCCAAGGCAGTGGCAGCTGCCCCGGCAGGTCACTGGCAGCTGCCACTCGACAACAGTAGCTGCCACTGCCCACACCAGCAGCTGCCATGCAATGGCTGCAATGGCAGCTGCAACGGCAGCTGCAACGGCAGGTCATTGGCAGCTGCCTCAGACACTGGAAGCTGCCTCAACAGTTCAGTGGCAGCTGAGGAGGCCACCGGAAGTGCCAGTACTATTGCCACTGCCACAAATTGAGCCAGCCTCTGCTGGAAATGTTTGTGTCCAGAAATCTGAGTGCAAGGACAAAATGTGAGCACCAGGAGAATAAATCTGAGCACAAGAAGAAGAAATCATGCTCTCAAACTGAAAATCACAGAACAGATCATTCAAACGTCCAATTGACAGAAATCTATTGTTGTGGAGAAGTTTAATCCATGTGTAGTTAGATGCACAGTGAATCTTTAAGGTAAAAATTAACATGTAGAATTTTAGATTCTTAGTACTACAAATCTAGCATTTTTTACTATATACACCATCTTATTTTTAGCATGTTAGCATTGTAGCATTTGCAGCATCACAGTACTGGACAAACTGAAACTTTGATCTGACGATATTCCACAAATGTCAACTTCAATGACACTAGAGGAACAGTCAAGGAATCACAAAAGTCTGTAGGGTTCATTGTCTGGAGACCATGAAACCAAACCATTTAATTGAAATGTGTACAATTACTGACATCACTATGATATCATCAATAATATTTTCACCTTCTGAGTGGTTGTCCCTGATCTTCATGTATATACTTGGTCTAGTATAAAAGATGTAAAATATTGGAAACAACCCAAAAGAAACTCTTTTGTAGCGAGTGGAACAATGCCCTTCTTGACATATTAGTTATGAAGGGATTCTGTTTTTTTGTTGAAAAAAATAATTCTTAAAAAAAGTCAACAAAAGGTTACCAAATACATTAATATTAATGACCTGACAATACAGATCTGTGTGAGCTCGGTCTTACGTGTTCTCAATCCTGTTCCACTTGATAATAGCAATGACTAAAAATAGGGCAGACCCAAACTGTTTTAGAAAACCCATCCCTTGGCCTACAAATTCAAGCAACAACCAAACCTCCACCATAAAAACTTAAATTGTCAGCAGTCTCCAGGTTCGGTGTAATTAAGGCCAAACGATACAGACAGATCCAGCTGTTCAGCGTAAACAACTTTGTCTGTAAATCTAATAAATAATAAAATTTAGTGTCAGCATACACAAAAGATTCAAACTTATGAGGAATCTATGCAAATAAAACTCCAACAAGTTAAAAGAACTTTAGTTCGACAGTATGTCATATTCATGAATACAACCCCAATGTGTCAGAATTTGGATTCTTCTCCAATCCCAAAACAGGGAGGGAGCAACATTCACGCTGTGCAGAAAGTAGGCTACGCTGTGCTTAACATGGCACCACATCGACTAATACAGGAAGAGGTTAAGTTAATGCATTCGGGGGAGAGAGAGGGAGTGTGTGCCCCCCGCACGACAGTATTAAGGGAGAGAGGGAAATGAAACTTTGCATTATTTTTAGACGGAAATTATGTATGTACATCTCAGTAATTATAAAGCAATTCAAACCTGACTGATAGGCCTCCGGTGGACTTTTTTTTTTTCTCCCCCTCCCTACTCTTGCAGCCTTATCTTTCCCCACCACAACTGCACAGACTCCTACATGCATTTTAATATGGTAATTACTGAGTGAATTCTAAACATTAACCAAAAAGGAAAAGCTGGCGAAAGCATTTAAAAATGGGATTCAGCCACTAGTTTCCTATATCAACACGACTCATGCTTCTCCCGCTTCCTGATTAGGAGGATTTATTCAGGGTATTTATAGCCCCTATCTCTTTTGTGTCTGCTGGCAGGCATGCTATTTACAGTATTTTGCTGCCGTCATTTGGCTGATTTGCTAACGTGATAAACAACGAGTCAATGAATGAGGGAGCTTATTGTTAAAAAAAAAAAAAAAGAGAGAGAGAGAGAGAGAGATATCTTTGTGTAGCATAGGAGAGCACCGGCCAGTCTGAGCTATTCTTTAAGACGTGAGACATACATTGTTATGCACAACAATAAAAAATACTCTTGGAAAGCTGAGTTTGCAGATTGTTATTTGCTTTTTTTCCCCCCTCCTGTAGACTATACCTCAGCTGGGGGAGGGCGGGGTGGGGGTGTTGTTTGACAACCTTGGTCCCAAAGTTGTTGTGTTTTTTTTGCAGCTAAAATAAATGGATACAGAAGGAGTGAAAAAGAATAAGAGGGGGAGGCGAGGACCTCCCAACGGACTCCTCTATCTCCAGGCAAGTTTTTCTTGTGTTTGATGGAGCTCAACAGACAAGAGTTTTCTCGCTAAGGCAAAGTTAAGGGAAAGTGGCAACTGTGGTGCCATAGCTGAAAACATCTTAGCTCACAGTTGACCATAAATTGGTTGCAGGGGAAAGGAAACCAAAGTTGCTCTTTTCTACACTTTGTTTAAGAGGTCACAGAGGCCGATGGATCCATTTGTTTCAGGTTTATGTTGGAGTGGGTTGGACTTGGATACTGTTTAGTTTTACACAGTGGAGCGCAATCTACTCTGCTGTCAGTCTCACTTTACCTTGAGGTGAATTGTTATTCCAGTAAGGGTTGTAGCAGGTGTGTTTTTACATCAAACGTCAAAATAGAAAGTGTCTACGTGCTGTAGTTTGTAGTTTGAGAGGGTAAACTCCAGGGTTATCCTGTACCACCTTCTGAATTCAGTTCAGCTTTGACTGTGGGACTACTTCACAGTGAGGCGCCTCAAATCATGGCCAATGGCTTGACTACACAGGCATGGCGGGAACAAGCGGCAACCTCAGGTGCTGGGAAATAAAGTCAATGCGGAAGTGCTAAAACAGGTAAGTTCATTCATTCAGCCCGCCTCAGGTCTGCCAATGATCCACGTTTTTGCAGATATTTAGATTAGCCAGGAGGCAGAAGAAGCAGTACATCCAACATGGCGGTGGCCAGCGCCGCATATTTTCAGTGCTTCAGAAACCCACGGGTGATGCCACTCAGGCTCTGTCCATTCTTCATTGGGTGGGAACTAAAATTAGAGACAACAGCTTGTCTTATTCTTGGTGGTTTGTCAGAGTGGATGGGGCGACTGACACACTCAATGATGTTTGACGTCATTGACCTGTGATCATTTAACAATCATCATCATGAGTCATGATACTTAAATAGTGTCACATCACCCACTGAAGACATACTGAACACTTCTCTCAGTCCCGAGTTCACAAAACCTTAATTGGATATGTGAATATTTTGTCTGTCCCTGACACATTACTCTTCAGATAAGTCAGCAAGATTGGTCTGGGCTCATCATGTAGTCTTCCAAGTCTCTTTGCCAATTCAAAGCGACCTCAAAGTACCTCTATAGTCACGTTATTTGACAATGTGACCATCTTGAAATATCGTGTATTGCCACTTGGTTAGTACAACCTGACTCTTCACAGTTTTATCTTCTCTGTATACATCTATGATTCCCACGCATGATTTGTTCTTCCTTCTGTCCCTTTCTCTGTCTTTCTCTCTCTATCTCTTCCTCCCTCCTGGGTTAGCTTTGCAGCCTAGCCTGTGGGCCCAGGGATGTTGTATTAATTAACTCGCCTCACTGCACTCTCATCAAGCTGCCAGTAAATGGCCCCGCTCCAAGTTTCCCTCCCGGAGCGTACCAAGATGGCAGCATCCGTAAACAACTTCAAATTTACGGTACTGCAGTCACAGCGGCAAGGCCCCTGCTACTCCTTACGCTGAGAGGAGGCAGGCTGGAGCATGCAATTCAAATAGAGCCTCGCTCCACACGCTGCTGTGTGGTTTAATATGTAAATGCATTTTCGTTAGACTCAAACTGCCATCGCAGTCATCTATTTTTCCTCTACCTCTCTGACGTCTGTGATTTGCAATTGCTGCCTCGGAACAAAGTGCAATCTTTTTTAATGTGCACTGCAGTACAGAATGTGCCTATTGCTCAGCGGTGGAGCAGTCATAAACAACTTTGTATACCTTTTACGTGGCATGATTAAAATGGATGCAAATCTTTGTCAATATTAACATGGTCTGACAAGCAGCCATGCAAATGACTCTGCTCCTTAGAGAGAGCGCAGACTGTAATGAGGTAAATACTACAGTGCGTTTCTGTAACATTCAAGCTGAGCTGCCGAGGAAACTAAAGGTAGATAAATACAACCCACGATCCCAGAGGATTTCCAAGCCCTATTTTCACTTTGAATAGCCGCTGCACATAATAAATTCCAATCAGAATGGACAGTTTAATAAAGTGTTTGTTAGAAAAGCTAATTAGTTTAAGTATGTAAGCATTCCCTTTTTTGTTTTCCCCCTATAAGTCTGTTTTCCTCAGTATACGTTAGCAGTAGTGATGGTTTAATAACGCCCTGAAAGACTATGTCGTCTTTTAATTTCTGTCTGCACTACAACACGGAGATTCTAATTCAAGATAATTCCAATAAATCCACATTAGTAAACCAATCAAAAATAATCAATGCAACATATTTGGAGCTTTACAAAGCAGACAAGGCTGGATTCAGGAACAGACCACTAAGAGACCCAGAATATCCACAAAGAGACTCAAAATGACTACAAAGACGCAACATTATGCAAAATTACTAAAGGGGATACAAAGGAAATTCAACCTCAAAGAGACTCACAGTGACCACAAAGAGGTTTTAAATGACCACGACCAGAAATATAAACGCTGTGAAAGACATGTAGAATCACCAAATTAAATAAATAAGCATATCAAACAACCACAAAGACATCTGGGAGTCTTTCAGTCTTCTTGTTCTCTAAGAGGTGCAAGGCCCTTTTTCGTGTCTTTGTCCATGCTTTCTGTGCCTTTGGAACAACTTTTCCTTTGAATGTTGAGCATCTCAAATGTAACATTACACTGAATGCAACCTCAGTTGCTCTGGAGCATCTTAGAGGAACTCAATAAATGAAGAAACCGAGTGTGAGTCACGCTACCAACAGTGCAACACAGCAGCTCTTCATTCTGAAGGCCGAGCACAGAAATACACTGACCTAGCATCATCCATAAACAATGATCTGAGGCTTTTTTTTTTTTTTTCCTCCTGTGGACATAGCTTCTGTCTGTTTTCTCTCTCAGTGGCAGCAGTGGATGAAAATAGCCCTCACAGAGACACACCCAGAAGAGAGTCAAATCAAACATCATTATTCCCTGGGTAAATATTGTGAGGAGATCTCATCTCCACTGGCTGCAGAGGAAATGAGGGACGAGGCACTGTCCCTGGTGTGCTCTGGTCAACCTTAAATCAGGCCTTATTACAGACGAACAGACGCTGGTGATGCAGCCAGCAGCTTACTCCACCCGTCTGCCTAGCGCACGTGTAAACCCAGTGATGCAAAACTCACACTGCATAAACGTATGGACACATCATAAACATGCAAAATGCATTCAGATGTGCGATGCGCAGAAACTGACTTCGAGGACAAACAGGCGCACTCACGCTGAGCTTTCATCAAGGCCTCATGCATATATCAACATGCACAGCGGGGTGTTGCAATCTGTCAAGAGTGCCCTCTGTCCTCGTAGATACTTTTGGTCTCTCTGTTTCATGCCCAAAATTACATGCGAGAAAGGCACACTGGATGACATATAGGCAAAGGAAATGGAAGGTCATTTAGGGGCATGTAGTTATATTCTAATATGTTTGCCTAATGGGGAAACTGTTCTACTATTTATGCTGAAAGAAACATTATTGAACACCGCTGCAGTCACAGAGGAAATTAAATTACAGTAGGTACAGAAGGTGCTCCACATTGCCCACCATTGTCATTCATATCATTGCGCTGCAGTTGCTGTGCAAGTGATAGAAAATGGCCAGAAATGCAGCAGCTCATCAGACTGTGCTGCTGTAATGAGAGAACGCTCATGACGTATCAGATGAGAAAATCAGTGTGGTGGCTCTAACAATTTTATATTTTTCAATGATGGCTAATAAAATGTTTGTTATGGTTTGATTGATATCAGTGCCATATTGGAAAGTAATTTTAGTGGCAATAAAAATAGGAATCCTAGACAATTATATAATAATTAGCATTTACATAATGCAACTGCTACACAACAACCACAAGCTAATGTTTGCCAGAATGTGAGCTTTAAGCTTAGCCTTGATGGATTCATGTACACTGTATTCTTTTCAAAGGATTTAATCTATTGGCTTTGTTAGACAGTTTGAAGACAGTTTGTGTCAGCACAAAGGAGTTCCTCAAGGATCTACTTTGGGTCCTTTCCTGTTTACTATATATGAATGAAATTGTATTGAATCATCGGCATATATTGTAATTCTGGCTATTTCACAACTGTAGCTTGCTTTTACTAACCACAAAAGAACATTTTAAAGCGCTCGTTTTAAATAAATAGTCAATGTTTTAGGCTGATAGGCAGATGGAAAGCCATCTGTTTCTTCACTTCACTTTTATCACTGTGTTTTTGACTTGCATGTTGGACACACTTTACCATTTTCCCTGTAGAAGTTGACCCGAGCTACAAGTCAATCTTTTCAGATTAACTACATCTCTGTGAAAAGGTGAAAAGCTTATTTTGAATACTCGTACTATAGAATACACATAATAGTTTCTTCCTTATGACTAAATAGTAAATCTGCGTGCTATAAATTCATTTAACCAGCAGGGGCCTCTAGTAAACAAGTTCAGCCTGGACCAATAAAACCATTTTCAAAAACTATCGGCTGAAAAGGCTCACTGCTTCAAGAAAGCATCACTAAAGAACAAGACTTATCGATAGCAATCACTGGCAGAACAGCCTCTGTCCCCGAGATGGGTGCTCGAGTCCTCAGTTGTTTCCTCTGAAATGAAACTCATCTTTGATTTCCAAAGTCAACAGTCAGAGGCATGGATTTCCTCTCTGTTCTCCTCTGACTATTGGCGAGAGCTGAGAAAAAAGAGAGGAGAGAGAGAGAGACAAGGAAGAAGCTATGTTTTGTTGATTGCCATCCTTGCGCCGGCGGCTTGCCACAGTCGCTATTCTTGGGGCTTGTTTTGCGTGGGGGTTGAGCGAGAGGAGAGATTTTGCCATAGCGCTGCAAAATGAGAAATGACACGGCTCCCCCAAACGTGGCGCCTCATCGGCCTGTTATGGATTAGTTAAGGCTGTTATTCTAATCTGCACCCCTTTTCTTCACTGCCTCATTATGGAACGGAGGTGCCAAGGCCTCATAGGGAGAATAACATGGAGCCCTGTTAGGAGTTGTTAGAGGAGATAGATGATGCCTTGTTGATGGAAGTCAGTGCTGATCTGACAGGGCTGGAGGAAGCCAAGCACCAACCATTTGTGATGTAAGAACTTAAATCCAATCACTGAACATGTTTGACCGTGGACTGCAAGAAATAGGAAGACAGCAGAACAAGGTCCTATACTGAGCCGAATGTCTTTGATGTCTGAAAAATGGAAATATGATGCAAAAGAGAAGCATTCAACAGTGTAAACTACACTGTGTAGTGGCATTTCTGTCAGTGGCAGCAGAGATGGAGTGACATTTTTGTATGTGCTGCATAAAAAAGGGCCTTTTTTTCTTTGAACTTCAACATTTAATTAATTTCAAGCTAGACAAGAATGCTACTTCAACTCCATTTTGCTGTTTTCAACTCGCGACTGCAATTGACTCATTTGAATTTATGCACCATCAACAAGGACCATTGATCACCACTTATCCTCTTAAATAGACCGGTGCAACATTTCTCACCCTTTTGGAACCGCTTGTTAAAAAGAATATTTCAGGCCGTGCTTAATGGATGAACCTCACACAAAGAGAAGGTACTTGTGAATTTACCTGTGAATTATCCATGACACTGGGCCATTAAAAGGATCATATACAAGTCACGTAAAGGACCACTATTCATCCACTCCACCCCAATCAGCTTAAAGGCCTTTTCATTTAAAATGCTTTTCATCGGTGGATGACAGACAATGTTCTAACAGAGAACAAATACTCAATGAGCAACCGAGCACAGAGGACCATGCAAACAAAACTCCCGGTAACAGGATGTACCGAGCTAAACTAGATGTAAGCCTCTGGTTTATCGGCAAATAGGTGGGTAGCACCTCTGATCCTGACAGTTGCAGTGGCAAAAATGAAACTTCAAGATGTTTATATTTCAAGTTAATTATGTCACCAAAAACACATCAATGTGTGACAGTTTTGTGATGCATTCATTTCCACGTTGACCTACAAACTCAAGTAAGTCCATTTCTTTTTGTTTTTAAATAAAGCTTTGAATGAAAGTCCATAGTGTCCCTTTTCAATGAATTTGTCAGTATGCAGATTTGATGCTTTTGTGCTCAAAAGTACAAACATCCTGTCATTAACAAACTCCTATTATCCCGTTTATCTGTGCATGAATGCGAGCTCTCAACCTACGACAATAGGAGAGAAAACTATGAGATGAAAAAGGCTTTTGTGTCTCAGTGCTACTGTGGTATCTGAACAGGACGGTAGGTGCAAATTATAAATGAGCGTAATAGAAAACCTGGTGGGCCATAAATCACATCAGCAGACAGACCATATGCAAATATGTTTACGTGAGCCTGCTGACATCAGCAGCTCTGGACGAAATGTACAAGCATATTTTATTTATCTCCTGTCCCATTACATACCAGGCTACAGTATGTTAGGTTTCGCGAGTGCACAGGGTGGTTATGAGGGTGAGAGCTGCAAATGGGTGGCATGATAATCAAGGGACCATCTGTGTGACCCTTTTCTTCATTAACACAGACTGGAATGTAGGGTAGGGCAAAGAGAAAATGTATAGAGGACACACTGCTGGAGCTCAAATCTCCACGTACCAGCCATGTGGGAACTGCTGGTCAAAGCTACATTACTTTACAGCTACTGTACATCAAGGGCATACCCTAGAAAATGCCACCAATGTGCAAAAAAAGTGCAAAAAATAGCACACGCAGCATCAACCAGGTTTTACTTAGGCCAGTTATTTCCAAGCGGAGGTACTTGAATTACGGTTTGATGTAAAAATATATCTCTGCAGTCAGCAGTAACAACTAAATGCAATGTGTTGCAATTACTTGAGTATAGTGTGTGAACTAGTTAGGCAAGTGAGCACAGAGGTCTAAGCTTGGATATATTAAAGGAGAGCTGGGTACAGTTGGATTGCCAGGAATAAAATTACCTGGATCGTCCCGATAGTGCGACCTATAGAGCAACTCCAACCGACTAGTTCCCTCCGCTGACTTGAATTGGGATACAGTCATTTAATTGTGCAGCTCTTCCAGACTCCTAATGTTATTGCACCGAATGGATCAAATTCTGATAGTGAAACCACGGTTGCGAATGTGTCCACAGTTGTATAGCCACTTCGTTCATTCATGATGGATGTCACTGCTGTCATTACACACTTTGGCCACTATGTCAAATCAGCTACAAAGCCCGGCACTCGAAAATTTTATATAGTTGGTTAAAATGAGTCCATCCATCCATTATCTGTAACCGCTTATCTTCATCAGGGTCATGTTGGGGCTGGCGCGAGTCGTACCACCCTGGACAAGTCGCCAGGGCGCACAGAGACAAACAACCATTCACAACTATGGGCAATTAGTCAGCAATTAAGCTATGAAGTGCATGTATTGGACTGTGGGAGTACACGGTGAGAACCTATGCAAACTCCACACAGAGCTGAGGTTCGAACCTGGAACCTTCTCGCTGCGAGGCGACAGCGCTAACAACTGTGCCACCCTGCTAAAATGAATCGATTAGCTCAATACTCTAAACATAAACAATATGGTTAAAATACTGTACTAAAACTAACAGAAAAAGGTGAAATAGTTTCTGGAACAGAAATGGTTAAGTAGTCACGGTTGCTAATGCAACTGCAACGGTTGGAATAATTCTGCCACTCAAAGTGGCAGTAGTTGAAATGTGAACTTGACCAAAGCGACCTAAACACTGACAATTTAACTGTGTGAAAGTGTAATAATATTCACTTTTCAATAATAGTGCTGAATAACATCCAGTTATATAAAAAAAAAAAAAAAAAAAAATCAATCAATTCTAATGAACACATTTAAGAACATGGCAGGTTGTTGAAGGGGAACTTGAGTTCATCTGACAGGGCAGTGGGACACCTCTGACAAAAACAGTCCACATGGATCCACAGTAAGGTAATAAGACCTTTTCTTCCTTTGTGGTCTGGGTTAGTTTTGATTTGGCAGTTTCCATCAAAACACTGTTTAATATTTTGGCCTTTGCATAGCAGCACTGAGATGTCACTCAGTATATAACATGGTGTCCTCTTCAAAGTGAAGCGGCAACATTTTGTCCCTTGTACTTCATTTGTGATCTGAATGACTGATCGTCCAAAGCATTCAAAAAAAAAGGGAGTCAAAGTAATTTTCGAGCAGCTGTCAAAAACCAGATGATTCAGTGCGCTGCTGGAGGAAATCTGGCTCTTTACGTCAAACTACTAAGAGGGACGTGACATCAACTTACACCAACTCATCTGCGATGGCCATTAACCGCTGAAGCCTAATCCTGTTTTTACTAGCAGCGTGTAATCACAACACATAGCGGGAGAAATGTCCAATCACGTAACTCGTCTGCCACGATAAGACCAGTTTCAAGCTGGAAGAAGAGCCTCAAACATGCCAGATAAGAAACAAACAAGCCGTCACTCAAGCCAAAGCTCCTCGCGTCAATATCTGTTTCCAGTAAGGCACAACAAACCCGAGAAGTGCTACGCAACCTTAACACAGACATGCAGAATGCTTTTAACTGTGCAACTGTGCAAATGACTCCTTTCATAGTAAAAACTGCTGTCAGGAAAGATTACTTCTGGTCTAACATGCAGGCTAATGGAACAGTAAATATCGGAGAGACTCTGAAAGCTTTTTAAGCAGCACACAGATTAGCCTCCTTATCTTCCGCTAGCCAAACAGAGTGCTAAAATAACTACATGATTGTGCATGCCATAAATATTGTTTTCATTAAACTGAGCGACGTGCTGGAACTTTTTTTTTTCCCCCCCTTACCCAAACAGTGATTACTTTAGAGCTTTCTTTACAAAAAGGCAGTGTGGTTTCTTCAGCGGCTCCCATCTGCGTCTTTGCAATGCCCCTAAAATGACAGTCGGGCAGTGTGAGGTGGCTGCGCAGTAGGGAAGCACACTTCAAAGCAGGCCATTTCATCTTCAGCGAGGCTGTCGGCCTCAAGTGGAGCATGAGATAAAAAAAAGAAAAAAAAAAGAAAATCAATACTCTATATCAGGCTTCTTCCTTCAAGCCTTGTGCTGCTCTTTGTGACAGCACATTCAAGCCAGCACCTGAACTATGCCCCAATTATCTATTGTGGTAGGATAGATTAGATCTTTTCAGACGTTAGAGGTTGAAAGCTTAAAAACCTGCATTCAAAATACTCTGCATTTGTTATTCCTTCCCTTAGCGTCAACGCCGCCGTGCAATAAAAAAAAGGGACAAGCTACAATCAAACAAGTGACACCAGACAGAATTGACAAGTGTAGCAAGCAGGGCCATGACTACCGAACACATTCATTCATAAAAACAAAAAGTATGAGATCACATCAACTCACCAACCAAAAAGATAATATAAATCAGGTATTCCACTGACTGAGGGTGCATTTAAAGGAAGAGTTTGACGATTTGTGATTTTTTTCTGATCTTTGTTGCAGAGTTTGATGATTTGATGCCACCCGTGTCTGTCATATTCAGCTAAACTCGGTGAAGTAGGAAGAGGAAGCGGTTCACCTGGGTCTAACCGAAAGGTTTTTAAACACCCGGACAGAGCAAAGCTCACCGTTTCCCCCTGCTTCCTAAGCTAATGTCTCCTGGCTGCAGCTTGGTATTTACTGTACAGACAGTGGTATTGATCCTTGTCATGCAACATTCAGAACGTGAAATGATTTATCAAAATGTCAAACTGTTCCTTTAAAAAAGGGGCAACGCTGAAACAGACAAAAATTTAATGGGTGTGTTTTCTTCGTTCATTCTACCCCTGTTTTAGTTCAAAGATTTAAAAAAGGACAGAATGGTGTGAAAAAAAGTTACTGACATTTCAACTGTGTTGAAAACCTGCAGGAAGGAATGATGGGATCCATTCACAAAGCAGCATTGCCCTTCAACTTATTTATTGATGTACTGAACATGGAAAAAAATCCAAAGTATCCAAACACAAAGTAAAGAACATGTACATCCTTTTAAATACTCAACAAAAGATATTCTATTCCAAAAAAGCTGTGAACCAAGTCAGACTATACAACTTCAAATAAATAATCATTCTCATATTAAGAATTGAGATAAGAGGGGTGGGAGGCAACATTGTTTCATGCCGGACCATCAGCACAATTTGTCAAGACCAAATAATCATGAAGAAGTTCCAAAAAAGAAAAATATTTTCAACAATGACAGGTCAGACATGAAAAATGTAGCCTCTACCCCACAGCAGCAAGTATCACAACTCATCTAGACTTAAATTTAACTTTTACAAGTAACACAAAGAAGGAATAGATAAACAAGAAAAAGCAGTTGCAAAGATAATTATATAATGCATAGCACACTGCTCATTTAAGGGGAAGCATGACTAGTAATTGGTTTAAATACCAAGCAGGATGCAGGTGCAGTATTCAGTGCATCTAAGGCTCAACTAGCCTCCATTTGTTTGTTCAAGATGAGTTTAGATGATGTTCGTCAAACTCTTGCAACCAATTTTGCTATCATTAAATGGAACTGCTTCACTGACCTTCCCCCAAAGTGAATAAAGCAATATACACCTTTTTACGATTTTAAAGACAGGTTATATGCATTACGTATATATATGAGTATGAAAAAAAAAAACCTAATCAAATAGTTCAAAACTGTGGTTTATATCCATTCTTTACCACATAAATATATATCTATAATGTTTATATATAAAAAACAAAACATATGTCTATAGTTTCTTAATACCTTTTTTTGTTTTTTTTATACGAAGCAAGACTATCTACAGACCAAACAACCAACAAATTTGATGCACTGTAATGCTAGTCCATGGGACAACAAATCAAGTATTTCAACTGAAGGCAAACTGAAAATAAAAGGTTCATATCCAAAATGAATACCTTACATACTCCATAAAAGAAAAAACAAAACGATATATATAATATCACACTTTCCGATGAAGTCCAAACTAGAACCAAAAGAAGTCTGCCAAATACTCAACATAAAAAAGGACTTATTTACATAGCTCAAAGCTCAGGAGTAATCCGTTCTATTCTCCAGACTAATATTTCTTAAGCTGCTGCCCCGATTGGCTCGTCCTCAATCTTTCATACAAAGTATGTAAAAACTCTTATTGGTTGACATTAAGACAAAATCAGTCTAATGATATATTGTAGGTACACCACAAAACACCATGAGCTCTGTCTGAAGGGAATCCTTTAGGAAGAACTGATTTTTATCCCCCGTTTACCTTTTAAGATATCTCCACATTATAATTTTGCATGCAGTTTTTTGCGAATAAACCTTTGTATTTTTGTCAGTTTCCAAATCAAATCGGAAAGCTAGTCATGTAACAACCAGGATGACAGGGGGACCCACAGATGATTTTACAAATGAAACCAGCACTGCCATTGATTCTATAATCTAAAGATAATACAAAGATCTCAAAAGGTATCTTTTACATCATAAATCTCCCCAGAAATTTCAACCACTGCAAACTTTCCTGTAAAGTTCAAAAGCTCACAAGGTGTCATATGAAGATATTTCTCAAAGTATCCAAGTCAAAATATTTTGTTCCAGGTCCAGTAAAAAGTTTCTCCAAATTTTTCTTTTTATAAAAATAGATGCTTTTTAAACCCACATCAAAGAGGTTCTTAGCTCTTTGGCAAGGTACTGCTTTAAGAATTTTTTTTTTGTCTTTTATCCGTTAAGTTTACAATAAGCAACATTATGCAGCCAACCAATAACCAACTCATATTACAATGAACGGAATACTTACAAAATCAACAGAACTGCAAATAGTTCAAAATAAGTACTTGCTAACCACTGAAGGCATAACGCACCTAAGGCAAATCAGGACACAGAGAAATACAAAGAAAATCACTACACATAACCTTACAAGACTTACTGTTTCAAAGCAGATGTGCAACAAAATGACAAAACCTATAGTAACGTTTTAGATGGTCCATCTGTAAAGACAGCAAGAGAATTCAACATCACAGGCATTAAAACCTGCAGTATTTTTTTTTTCCTGTTTTAAAGTATATTGCGAAGATTCAAAGCGTAGTAATGAAAAGAAAGAAAAATCACATTGTTGGACGCTAAATATTGTTTTTCTTCGTAACACTGATTTACAAAGCTGTTTTTACTAATGTAGAAAGTTACGGTCGATGCACTTCCATTTTCTGTTTCCATTTTCTGCTGAGTTTTCTAGAAACAATCTCAGTGGGTATTAGGCTTTGTGTGTTTTGTTGGTTTTGAACGAGACTTGCAGCACTCTGTCCCCGAGGCGGTATCCATTCAAGCTGGCGATGGCCACAGCTGCTTCGTCATAGTTAGTCATGGTGACAAAACCAAATCCTTTGCACTTGTTTGTGTTGAAGTCGCGAATAACCTTGACGTTTGTGACGGCCCCAAACGGCCCAAACATCTGCCAAAGGATGCTTTCGTCTGCGTCTGGAGCCAGGTTGTAGACGAAGATACACCAGCCAGTGCCTGCGTGCCCTGGGATGTTGATGCCAGCCAAGCTGGTCACCCCGTCAATGGCCATAGGGGAGAACCGGCTGTAAAAGACAAAAGGTAACATGGTTCAAAGCGAGAGCCAAAATGAGGACAAAACGGGTCTTTTTATAAGACAAGAGATCATGCCAACAAGCTTAACACAATCTGACAAGTCTCCAGAGATCAGCACAAGCCATGCTTCTAGCAAAGTGTTTACATTGCTTCTACAGCCACTGTTAACACCTTCCTTTCATTTTAGAAACACCTTTCATAAACTAGATATTCTTTTACAAGTGATTTTTCTCCAGCTGGGCAAAACATTATGAAGTACAAAAAAAGAAAAAGAAATCTGAGCAGCAACAAAACGGGCAAGTCAACATGTATGCACACTTAGTTATTTCATATCTGAGCCAGAAGTTATAAATCCAGTTTTAAAAACTGTAGCTGCTTTTTTAACCCGTGCCTACAAGGACAGACGCACAGAAATATTCAGCACAAAGTCGAAAATTATAATGGTAAATAACAAATTAAAGTTGAACTTTGTGCCAAGACTGTAATAATAAAAAAAGACAGACAAAAGCCCCGGCCTTGGGTAAATGTGGGTTTGCAGTTTCAAGAAACAAAATTCAAAGTGCATGGAAAGCCAATGAATTATTGCAGCAGGTGTCACATAAGATTAGCTGCTCCAGTTGGCCTCTCAGGGAACATCTACCATGACAGGTGTGCTCCCAGCATCAAGGACACGGAGAGAGATTTGGCAATGAAGACGTCAGCCAACGAGCAGGGCAGAAGAGAAATCACAAGTCTATTGTCGCTGGTGATGGGCCTTTGAGCTTTCAGGGGATTGGACTTCAATCATACTCGAGGAAAGCATTCTTATAAAACCGAACTTAGACAAACTGGTATCCTGGCGAATCCTGAAAGACGTCTGATGCAACAAAGTTTAAAACAGGACAGGGCTGTCCATAATAGATCAAGGTACAAGTTTGGAGCTCAAAATACAAGTATGCAATTTTGTGCAATAGCAAGTAAGAGACTGTAAAAGTCTGTCCTTTGTTATGTAGACAAGCAGTGTAGACAACGCTTTAATCTAGACATGTTGTGACATTATGTCTAGATTAAAGCACTTCACTGCATCACTGTCACTAACCTTATTTTACACAGTCACTGACCTTATTTTAGAGAGGACACATTAAATAATTACCAGCCGAAATCAAGCTTAAATAGAAAACGACTGAGCCTGCTCATATCAAATTTATGAAACTGTACATAAGAGATTAAAGTGCATGAGTCTGACTAATATGAGAGAAAGCAATCATTCATTTCCACTAATCAGATACCAGGCACATACTGTACACTGGGAGGTTTGCAACAACAGATGCGCTTGGTGTCATTCACGACTTGCAGGTTTAACAACTCCAGTCCAGAACCACACTCTCAGTTCCTGGTTTGAATGGCACTGGGGTCATGTGACTTGTTCTCTCAGTGCATATGAAGTATATTAAGTAGTTACAACAGGCTTGATGCCCACAGGTGGATTTAAAAAAAAAAAGTATACAGCATCTTAACATGTAACTGAAAACAAATTTCATATGATTTTATATTTATTCCCCAAATCACTGTCAGCCCCAGGAATCCAGCAGCTCTAGTCTAAGGCAAAGGTGATCGTCAGTCTTTAGAAGCACACACTGGGCTCACTGCTCTCCTCGCAACATACACATCTACCTTTGTGCTCAATATTTACATATACACTTACATATAAAATCCAGTTGGTGTGAGCGAATCAGGCTGTTTGTCTTACGAGCATTTGTTTATAGAGGGGAACACTAATACATGTACACAAAAGCATTTTTCTTTGATCAACAACATCATATTGAATTAGTGCTACCTTATGCAGTGTTAAACTACCTACGCAGTGTTGCCAAGAGCGCATGCAGGAGAAAATAAACATGAGGGAAAAAATGCATCCCGTCAACCCCCTCGTGTTACGTCTGAATTCCCCTCAGGATCAATTAAAAGGAGACGAGGAAATCTAAAAGAAAATCAATTTACCTTTTGACTCCATAGGCCATGTTCAGCAGATTGTCCAACCTAAACAAAAACAAATGTAAATTAGTTTCAGTATAAAGAAGGTGTGTTTTTTATGAGGTTGATGATGCATTTTGACAGGATGACAGAGATGAGTAATATTTCTGATACATATAGTCAGTTGTGCCATTAAAGTGAATCCCAAGGCTATCACGTCCTTATTAACCTGTGGACTCAACTTGTTAATCAATATTCGACCTGCAGATCACAGCCAACAGGAGACATCCAGCTCATGAAAAAAAGCTCAGGTTAGGCTGGAAACTCTGCAGCTTTCACAGGATCACATAAAAATTCAATTTCCACATTTTTTTTTTTTTTTTTTTTTTTTAAACGCATACCACGGAGGTCAATCAGTGGACTGAAATTCATAAAGGATTCATTTCCACATTTACGGCCACTAACCAGGCTAATTGCTTTCAGACCATCTATTGATTTTTCCAGAGTATTGCTCATCTCATTTTCATATTTGTCAAAATCTGCCCAAACCCAATTGTGTCGTAGGCCTACATCTGCAACAGGAGGAACACAGCAAAGTTGAAGATGTGAATATGGGGATGAATTATTCTGTTCAGAGGACTGATGAGCTCCAACACAGAATATTTTCATAATACTGCTGTGAGACAATTTAAATGCTAATTTCAAAAAGCCTCAGACATCACTAGCAGTATTAACAATGCTCGGCTCTAATCAGTTTTTTTTTTTTTTGGTGTGCCCCTTTTACCTGAAGCGTTGTGCCTGCTGTGCGAGGGGTCCTGGGTACCTTCGATTGGGTGACTGATACAGCTGGGACAGCAGGGCCTGGCTGGTCTTCTGGCTCGGGTTGTTCGCAAACTTTACTGTAATGGGTTCAGTGGCACCAGGCGGCTTCTGACAGTTAAGACCCTTGATGGCCTCCTCGGCCTCAACTCGCCGATCAAAACGAATGAAGCCGACCCCTCTGGAAACGCCTGAGGAGAGTTCATTAACATAACATCAGTAATATGCTGAGTTTTCGACAGCCATGAAAACAATCAGTAATGATCTGGAGCATGAACTTCAATGACTAACTGGAATACTTCAAACATTCATATTCAAGGAGAAAAAAAATTATCGAAGCAGATGTAACGATTACAAATTTACGTTTTTACGATTACGTTATCAAACCATGACCACCTGAAAACTATGAGGCATCTTAAAACAGTGTTACATCACTGACCTACAAAGTCGTTGGCTCAAAATATAATTAACACAATGACAGCAGAGATGTTTGCTGCAGACGTACAATTCACAATTGGTAAAATTAGAGGTATATGAACAAACTTAAATCCATTTATACAAAAAGATTTGCAAAAAATTCTAAATATGGACATCAATTTCATGATTTGAACGTTTCACAAACATTGCTGACATTGCTACTGAAATGTTATCCACATCCAGAAACACAGCACAAACGTCAGTCGTGACCCTTTCCAAAACCAAGAAAGGCTACAAAAACCAAAAGCACAAAAATAACGTGTAGCAAAGTGTAGAAAAGTGGACATGTTTTTGAGTGAGCACCAGCAACAATACAAAGCTTCCCCATGATGGGACATTGGCAGGCAGCAGAGAGAAACAAGACTGAAGATCGTGACACGACCGCAGAAAGGTGGGGAAAAAAAAGAATGTTTATTTAGACATCGTTGTAACTTTAGCGTTTACAGACAGCTGGGTTAGTGGCATTACATTAACTGCTTTTAGTAATTTCTGTGTGAAGTGACAGTAATTTAAAGGCTAGCATTAGCATTATTATCTACCTACATGATTGTTTTTCAGAGTGGTTAGCTAGCTATTTTGCCTAAAATCCCATGGTTGATAAACCTTTTAAGAACAGACTGAAGCCAGTAGATCTTATGAGTTGATTGAAACATCATTCCTTTAGCTTATTTACGTTAGCGTTAGTCTGTTTGTGTGCTGTTGCTCACAAACTAACATTGACGTTTGGTCTTTACGTTGGTTCATTAACACAAAAGTAAAAGTGATTTAATGTTGGAAAAATAAAGGCAACAGATCCCATACTGTATTCCTGAAGGACTGTGTTTCAGCTGCACAGAGACAGAACCGTTGGGAAATGTCTCAGTGAAAGATGCTGTTTAGTGTTTGATGAGAGTTCCTCCACATGACAGTCAAGAAATAGAGAATATAACTTCTCTAATGCATTCCATTTCTTGCCATGAAACGGACATTGCATGTACACCTTGGGGATGAGAAGAGAAAGGGGGAGAAAGCACGAGAAGTGGAGAAGGGAGTGCAGAAGGGAGATTGGTCGGAAAAAGAAATTAGTCCTGCTACTTTACACCCATTTCATATCCTGTCCATCTATGCATATTTATGAATACCTCTAGTGGAAAATTGCATTTTGGGGAACCTTATATCACCATCTCTCATCCATTTCTCAGGCCTGACTATGTCATTTTGTTCAGGACTCACTTGGGGAGGGACGGGGAGAAAAGACACGAACTAAAAAAGGAACAAAAAGAGGGGGGAAAGAGCAAAACTGTGGGACAGCTGTCATGTCCTACTCACCAGTCACCTGGTCCACCAGAATGCGTGAGGTAATGATGCGTCCATACTGAGAGAAGAGCTGCTCTAGTTCCTTCTGAGTCATGGTTTTTGGCAAGCCACTGACGTATAAATTTGCATCTCTGATGGAGGCGGAGCTTGGACGCGCATAGGAAACCTAGAGGGAGAGACACAACATGAACACCATTACATCCAGTTTTAGCACATGAGGTAATGATCTTGCACTCACTTTTATTTTATATTTACAAGTACTCTTCTAAACAATGTGCTCCAATAGAAGTCTGTACTGTGTCATTATAAAACAACTCTAAGGTGCATTTACACTAAATGAAGCAGATTCTGATGT
Source organism: Protonibea diacanthus (assembly GCA_028641955.1). Lineage (NCBI taxonomy): Eukaryota > Metazoa > Chordata > Actinopteri > Sciaenidae > Protonibea > Protonibea diacanthus. The sequence continues at coordinate 8,605,306 of CM053998.1, forward strand.
GAATGGTTGGTTTGGTGGTTGTAAAGTGAGAATCTTAACAGATTTGCTCCAGGTGGCATGACTGGAGGAAAAACCTCTGCGCACAATGTTAGTCTGAGCTTCAGCAAAGCTGTGAGACTCCATGACTGCACAGAGAAGATGAAGAGGAGAGGGTGGAGTTCCTTGTAAAAATTAAGGTCAGTTCGTGGCTGCTGGAGTAACGCATCTGCTTTATTTGAGCCAATAATGGCAAAGTAAAAATGTGCATCCTGTTCCACACTAATGCGTCAGAGGGGACTAAACCTTGATGTCTGCTGATAGACTTGAATATAAGGCAAAAATGAGAAAATTGTTCAAAAATAAATTCAGTTCATGTCTGTACCTTTTACAAATTTTACATTAAACCTCTCTATATCCCACAGGTGTGTCAGGGTTTGTCCGTTTTGTTTTATCATCATACAACAATAGGGTGATGCCCTGCAGTAATTTGTCTGCTCCACAGTCTATTTGTCACCCTATTTTTCTTTCCCCAGTGGATACTTAATTATGACGCTCATTGGATAAATGGACAGTGACAAATCAGTCTATCTAGAAAAAAAAAAAAGTTAAACTGGCACATTTTCTGTCCATCAACTTGGTTGGAAACCTGACAGAGATGAATGCAGCATCAGGCTGGTTTAGACAGCTCTCATTTAAAAGAAAATTTATCATTTCTTGAAAAATGTTAGACAGCGCATCTGCCTCTTAAAACCAATCTCCCCCATTCCCATCTCTACAGTGAGAAGACAGGAAGAGGGGCCCAGCACAAGGCCAGATAGAAATGCAACATAAATCAACATTTGTCCATAAACAGAGCAGAGTAATAGAAAACAGACGGGGACCAGTGAGTCATCTACCAGGTCTTATGGATCAATACATCATTACACCCCTGAGTAGTCATGAATTCATTTTTTTGCAGTACACCATCCCATTTTCAGTCATGTAGACATTTATACAATAACACGCAGGAGGAACCTATACAGGAGCCGATGTGTGAGAATGGCTCGAGGAGGACTAAATGAGGGAATCACAGAGGGAGGAATAGCAGGAAACAGCAGACTCTCGACTCTGCACTGTTTCTTTCCTCTATCTGTCTGGTGGCTCCAGGTATGTGTGACTCGACTGTCAATTACCTGAACGGCACAGCTGTATTTAATTACAGTGTCAGGCGTGTTAAATGCTCCTATACCGAGTCCCTTTCTGCAATCTTATGCAATGGATTATATTAAGAAAAAAGAAAATCACTCACTTTAATTAAACCTTCAAAAAAAATATTCCTTTTTGTGCTCTCAGATCGATAACAACTCCACTTGGTCACACCATCTCAAAAACTCGCCATGTTCCTCCCCTGAAGGGAAGGCTGACAAAGTGGATGTGAAAGCTAAAGCTCCCTTCCCACAGCCAGGCAACTCCCTCGCTTCTCCTCATCCCCTGCCTCCGTCCCAGCCTCACCTTCACACTTCATTTGATGCTAATATTTGCAAAGTATATTCCTCTACCTCACTGGGGTTTATTTGCACTTCTGACAGAGCAGCTAGAGAGTTTTTGGATGTGTGAAAAAAAAAAAATGCTCCCATGTTCTACTTTCAGGAGGCATGAACCGAGGAAGAGAGGGAGTGAAAAAAAAAAAGATGTGTTCTGTTTGATTCATGGGAATGAAGTGGTATGACTCATAACACGCCTCATCTTCAACTGTCAATATTTCAGTGTAAAATACAGAAATAATCAAGCGTACAGCTCACAAATTTGGTGCTTTTCAAACACAAATTGTCTATCACAAAATAGGTTTTTGCTCGCAGACGTTTTCATAAATACCTGCCCGTTGTCAGAAGGAATCTGGCTAGCTCCTTGTAAAACCACTGTGAAAAAAATATCACATCTAATAATCTGGCTCCACCATCCACAAATCCTGCAGCACTATATGAAGCAAATGAGTTTTTCCACCAGCACATTGAGTGCTACATTGCCTGATGAATGCTAATGGCAGCCACCTCCCTGTAAAGGCATACAGCAGTGCTACAGCACATGCAACCATAGAAACAGTTCTGCTCTACTTGAGGCCCAGGCAAAGCCGCATGTGCCCAGATTAACAATAGGCTCCCTCTCCACCCCACATTTCTCCAGCCTCATTATGTTTCCACTCAAACCCAGAGAGCTAGACATGAACGGCATATCTTGGATTTTTGCAACTAGTCATGACGGGTAACAGATTTCTGTGAGTTGAATATGACGGTCTAATTGGGCTGCTTATTGGAGGACTGAATAATGTGTCAATGCCTGTTTGCAACTTAAAAAAAAAATGACATGAGATCTTACCTTGATGGTTTTGGTCTGAAGTCTCAAGCCATTTAAGGTATTGATGGCTTTTTCTGCGTCCTTCGGGTCCACATAATTCACAAAGCCGTAGCCTAGGCTCTGCCCTGCAATCACAAGAACATACAGAGGGTCACACTTAATAGAAACTGAAAGGTGACTGAAATATGAACACTAACCATGTATTACAACTAAATATGGGCAAAACTATGAGCCACTTGTGTTTCAGTGTCAGTAATACTTTGATACACAGACAAACAGTCAATCTTTTTCTTATTTGGCAGAGCATGAACACGGGGTCACAAGCCCATTTCTAACAAACATCTACTTGGCTTACAACCTATAGTGAATTCTCAAATGAGGACCAACGCTGACGAACACGTCTTAAATTAACAACGACAGGCAATTGCTCTGCTTTCACACCGACTCATCTCTTGACACAGTGCAGTAGCCGAAGCTCAATGTGTTCCCCTCCTTCTACAGTTTATCTCTAAAATGTACAATAGATTGACACCCACTCTTTATGTGCACAGAGGCAATTCAATTTCCTCCACCCACACTGCTGGGTCTCTCTGCAATTCCACTGCCGGTCAAGTTCACCAGCTCAAGCAGCTTCAGCATATTAATACAGTACAAAAGCAACTTGAATTTGATCGAAAACTTTAGATGAGATTAGAGGGAGTTAATATTTTCCACATAGCCCACGATCAAATTTAAGCACAAGACAGGTCCAGAGAGATGATTCAGACAGTGTGTGTGGTGACGGGGAATCCACAGTATTTTAAAATCAGACTCTTTAAAACTTGTTTTCTTAAGTTGTCTTTAGCTACATCAGCTTTTACGTGTTGTATGTGTGACAATATAAGTTTAAATATAATTGATAAAGTATTGTGTGTATTAATAAAGGAAATACTGTCAAAGTGCCTGCAGCATTGCTTTTAACTTAGATTTAGTGTGCATCTGAACATCCTCCATGTATCCATACTTGCTTTATCGGTCTTACCACCATGAGTCACTGGTCTCATGGGTTGTTCTGCTGTGATCAAGTAAAGTTCATAAACTTAATTTCACCTTGTATCTCAGGGACTGTTATAGCTAGGAGAAACACGCTGAGTCTTTGAAATGAGCTGGTGAAATGACACTTTTACTTAAGCCTGGAGGGCAAACCGCCTGCCTCACAGTGTATTACTGTACATGCTGTATGTGGGCATGCTACGCCCCTTATACTGATGTCTTCCTATGGAACATCTAGTACCCGCTGCATCCACTGTTCAGGCTGGGAGGCCTTAAACGTGTTTCTATAAACGAACAACTTGCTCTCTTTCAGTTGTCATTAAGGAGTCGAGGAGACATGCTGGGATTCACTTTCAAACACAACTGCACCCTGCTTCCAGTAAAAGACTAGCGCTGCCCATAGTGGGAGGAAAAACGACACAAAGACTAAGCTGCTGCAGCAGTCAAGGCAAGAACATTTAAAGTGAAGAGGATGCATGCATCTCTCTGGTGATTACTTAACATCTGATGTAGCACCAGTACACAGATGTTGGCTGGCTTAAATCCATTGCCACAGGGCCAAGGGAAAGACAAAAGCAACCCAGTCCGGAGGGGAAAGGGTTTTATGCAGAGCTGAAATTGAAATCAGAGCATCATTCCTGAGAAATGACTTGGAGGCTTTGAATAACATTAAGGGTCTAATTTCTTCCAGAGTTTGTAGTCAGTTTGTCAAGCTTTTATCAGTCAAAAATAACTTGAAGTAGTGCTTTAACTGCTTAATTTAGAACTGCTGCTTAGATACTGTTGATCAATTGATACTGCAACCTCTATTAAAATTACATGCAATGACAAAGACTACTACAAGAGTGTGGATCAACCCCTTTTCTCAGAGTCCTGGGATTTAAAAGCAGATTTCTAGTTCCAAGGTTTTGTATGATTGTAACTGAAATTTGGGCACGTACTAAATACATTTTGCCCACCACAAAATGCGTAATGGGCACACTGAAACTACAGAGCACGCACTAGTACTGTAGTCCTATTTTAGCCAAACAAATTTTAGTTTGTCTGTGTCTGTGCTGTTTATCCATTTACCTAAAAAGAAGTTTGCCTTTCTTAGGTGTCCTGTTTGACAAGTATCTACTGCCAGCCAGAGAGCTCAGAACTCACCCTTTCCAGCTGGCTGCATTTCTATTTCTTTAATAAAAAGGCAATTTGTTTTTACATGGCTAATTACGCCTAATCAGATCACCACTGATGCTAAGAGCCTTTGGAATGGTGCCGTAAACAGACCCCATCCACACTTTGTTTCACTAAAGATACCTGCATAAGGCAGAGGACAAGGCCAAAACAACTGACTTTTATAACACTACGTAAGGTAGCGAGGGAGCATCCCTTAGAGAAACAGATGATAATGGCAAACAATAGTACTGCCACTTTTAAAAGGTTACTTATAAAAAGAAAAAAAAATGTTGACTTAAAATGAAAAAAATACACCAATTCTAGAAACAAATATCTCCAATACATTTGAGATTAGGTATAGTCTTCAAAAAAAAGATAATGTGAGGTCTGTGGACTGTCCATTTCTACTTTCCTATACACATAAATAAGACTTTAATTATTACAAAAAGTTCCCTACAATTTTTGGGGTCCGACTACATTTCTGAAGTTCTTATTTCAATGTAGGTTGAGCAGTACAGGGGCATTTACTTCCATTTACCAGTGACCCTGTACGCAGACAAAATACAATCGATTCAGACATGCATTAGATTTCCAGACATTAAAACTTCTCACTGTCAAAAGAAACATCTAAATTCATAAAAAAAAGCAAACATCCAACTATTTCAAAGCCCTGTAAACAACCGACGAGTGCCAAAGACCCAAAACAACATTAAAAGACAGCAAATCTACAAGGTCAAGCAGTCTGGTTGGATCGACTTCATCTATTTGCTTTAAATTGCAATTTTTAAACCACATCTGTCTTTCAAGTAAGAAATAACCGCTTCATAGAGAAATGCATGCTTTGGTAAAATTTGTGCTTATCCATTTGTTTTTATTTACAGGTCACATAGATCAAAAATTACATTTTTAAGTGCTAGTCTTCAAATGAGTCATCAGTAGGTCTGAATAAAACTGTTTTTCTTGGTCAAAAAAGGTTCAGCTATTTCACTTGCTAAATCTGAATCTACATTTCTACTGCCCCACTTTATGGGGGCATGCAGAATTGCCTTAGGGCCAGTCTGATTTCAAACAACTTTTTTCATTTAGTTCCTTGCACTTAAATTACTTGAGTGCATGTTCACACTTGCTCCTCTAAATATGCAACCTATCAAGCATGTTTATGTTCAATCACCCAAGCAGACTGTGCTCAACACCGATTCTAAACGAGGATCACTCGTCAATTCAGCTCAACCGATTTCACACATTAACAATCAAATGCATTTCTTGTATGCATGGTTGAACAAGGGCATTTATTCCATGCAAGACTACACTTGACAATTTTCATCGCTGCATGCCAAAAGTCTAAATTCAGTAAATTCATAATGAGCCCACAAACGCACCAACCTTTGTGGTCTACCTCTTGCTACCCTTTCTTTCCAGTGACAAAATATGAAAGTTCCAGTTTTATATATAAAGAAATTCTTTACTACGAATGCACCTAAAGACAGAATAGTTATAGCAGCAGGGTGAGAAACAGTTTACAAGAGCACTTGACAATATTTTTAGAGTTGAGGCTCTGAGTAGCTGTAGGGGACAGTAGCAACCATGCAAAGACAGACTTGTGAATACTGGTCAGCTATACATAAGCGTTGTGAAATATTAAACATTATTAATATTTCAAAGCCAGATGTGGTTGGGCGCACATCTTCCATGTTAACTTTATGAGGATGATGACCTTGGAGTCTCAGAATAGAGACAATCTATGATGATTAAAGTTCCAGCCTCGTAGTTTAACAGCGCTTCTTCATAAGAGCTCTCGGCACACCGGCCTCATTTCAATGTAAAGATTTGTTCACTTAGAGGCTGTTAATGGTTCAGGACTGAATGCAAATGAAACAGATGTGTGTACACACCCTTAAAAAGGCCAGAGAGGCCGACCATCGGGCTGCATTAAAAGCAGCAGATGGAGGAAGGTCCTGGTAACCTTGACCAAAACAGCAAGTAGTAAAAATCCAACACTGAGCCATCATCTACTTTCATATCACTTTGGGGATGTCTGCTACATTCCTCCCAATAAAACATGAAATGAGTCTTCTACCTGCCCAAATATAAGAATGTCATAGTGAAATTGAGTCTCAAAATTCCTGTAATAAAGAACCAAGGATAGTCCCTCTGAGTAGAAAAACCCTCTAGAGCATCTATTCAAATTTCCCTAGAGCCCTTTTGTTTTTTAAAAAGGACTGCCATTTAGGTACATGTTCGTGCAGAATATATAGCAATTAAAAATCAGTCTGTATGCTGCTGCTTGGTAGGTTTTAGAATGGTTACTATGTAAAGTAAGTGCCTGATATTCTCCATAATGAGATGCAGAATGATTGGCTGACTTTCAAAATAAGGGCCTCTGCATTTATTGGGGGTAAAAAGGTCCATAATTTATGATGCTAGATGTCAAATATACAAAAGGAGGAAATCACACACTGTGCATGCATAAACAGACAAGCTCATGACATGGAAAGTACTGCTAGTACGGCCCCACTGATGCAGTATTTTGGTTCACTGTTGATGTTAAGAAGTGAGGAAAAAATATTTTTGCAAGCATTTCCAAATTGCATTTCATCTATCTGAATATTTATAAATCTAATTGCGTGCCCATTTAATCGCAGGATGAATGCACATACTTGCAGCCAAAAATTCAGAGCACATTGTATCTGTCAGGCCAAAGCCATTAGTCAGCCATAGCAATGCAAACAGTTGAGTTACCTGTTATTTTGTCTCGAACTAGTTTACAGGACTCAATTTCGCCGATGCTTCCGAACAAACTCTTCAGCTCCTCTTGGGTCATGTTCTGAGGCAGATAGTTGACTATCAAGTTAGTTTTACTGTCCTCTATGCTCCCTGACTCTACAGGTGAGGAGCAGTTGTTTGAGATTGTTGAAGGACCGTTGCTTGTGTTGTTGCAAGTTGGCCCATTGGACAGCTGTGTTTCCATGGCAGCAATTACCTGCTAAAGAGACAGAAAAGAAAATCAAGTCAAAACCAGATGCAGACCAAACCAAAAAAAATCAATTAAAACACAAACAGAGAGTTAAAAAAGGACACTCTTCACACATTTAAACATTGTTTTGCTGAATACTGGTGATTTTAAAATGTTTTTTTTTTTTTTTACCTCAACACAAAATATCAAGGCAACTAAGGAACATGCAGTGCTACTTGTAATGCTGTTTTTTGTTTGCACAGTGGAACTAACACATTAAGGGTCATTGCATTTTTAAGTAGAAGCTGTGAACGACAAGATATCTGGCCAAATATAAAATGTTGGATCTTACAGCATGTAGAGAAAAAATAAATAAAGACTGTACAATGAATTCCCTTTCGGCTATTCCTGATTGCTGCTTGTGTTTCTGGGCAAACAGAAGAGACTTTCTACTGAGAAAGCAATGTGACGGTTTATTAATCTGTCAGAAGCTCAACAATTGATAAAGCAATATTAACGTTGATAAGTGGCATGTTTAAACATCTCTTTTAAAGTTAAATGTGGCGACCAAAGTGAAACATTTCATTCAGCAAAATAAACTGGATATGCAAGCCTATAGCAGCGCCAAATCTGCAGCCATCAATACGCTAGCATCGGACAACAGGCCCTCAGTGATATGGTAATCAGTTAAAGCAACCAGCAACGAGTTAATGTTTGAAGAGTCATCCTTTATTAACCCACTATGCATATTATTCAATCACATTTACTAATTTGTGCACGGAGGCCATGAAGCCATAATTTTAGAATTATCCTATGAGAATCAGACAGGTTTAGACCATACCAATACAGTCAACAACTTGGGAGCTTTTCGTAAAAAAAACAAGAAAAACCCAAAAGTGCCTGAATTGAACATGTGATGAATTTGATTTGAGCATCGAAATATAAGAGAGCTAACATCATTGGTATGGCCTGAGCACTGAGACAAAAAGCAGGCCTTCTGGCCAAATGATTACAAAAAAAAAGAAGTGCCACAGACCCCAGTCCAAGGCTCAGGCGCCCACGAACCACTTCTAAGCAGAGAAGCCACATCGCACAGTCTGACTGCCATGTTAGTTTGGAGTTGCCGTCTGAAAATGTGGACACAAAAGTACTTCATGTTAGATCAACAAGAACAAAAGCAACAGTCAGAGGTGATCACATGTCATTGTTGGGGGGAAGAGAAGGAGGCTATATTTTGAGCTAGCTGTCCATGCAAATTGGTTTAAACCAGGCAAAAGCAAAAAGCAATGTTTCACTTAGTCACAATTCATCTGCAGTAAGAAGCAAACAGCAGAACCAAGGTAGAGTGTTCAGTCAAGAGAAAACCTGGCCACAACAACACTGACAATAAGCATGAGGAATGGCAATTAGTTAAATGAATGGGAGCACTGCACAAAGATGATCACTGAAATTGTAAAGCACAAATCAATTGGTCTGCTCAGGTTGTTCACATCCAGCGAAAGAACTGATGCTCAAGTTACGCTGACACATCCTGCATTTGTCATCAAGCCTTTAATACACAAAGCATTAGAACTGAAAACATCCACAGGTTCCCCATAGGCCTGAACATGTTCATACTTTGAAAACAAACCACTTAATATAAATCAAGGTGAGATCAGAAGCCAGAATTCACCAACAAATACTCTAAGAACAGCTGCTGACGACAACAAAAGCTTATAGCTTCGAAGGTAAAAAGCCACAGCAGTTAAACACTTAACAATTTAGATTTACCAAAGCAAAACTACACAAATCTCAAACAATAAAAACTAGTGCACCATGTTTACGTCACCATTCAGAGAGGACATTTGTTCTGCTTGCTAAAAAATGGAAAGGTTCAAAATTGATCAGCTGAGACAACACATCTACACAAAATGTACTGATTCGATGCGTCTGCGACAGAAAGGGTTCTCTCAGTCAGTTTTTATAACAGAGGTGCCACACCCCAGCTGAAATGCAGAGCAGCACTAACGTCAAAAGAAATTATTGCATTTTTAGATGCTTATTAGCTCTGATGATCAGTTTCCTGGGTGAAACCATGTGCAAAGGCCTTTTTTGTTCATAGTTAAATAAGCTGCACACAGCAGCAACGCCATGTTGAACAAGTCAGAAAAACGATAATGCAGGGGCACAATAAACGTTATGGCATTATTCAACTGTAGAAAGAAATCACTGTACTGTACCTATAGACATTATATGAATGCTACTTTAGCATTAAGTGTTGGTAAACTTAAGCTGCATGACAGATCCACACATAATATACAGTGAAAGACTTTTAGGATGCAGTTTTTTCAAAGCAGTCCAAAAATACGGCAGATAACTGAGCATTTGGTGTCCTATTTAAGAATTAGTTTCACCTCGTTAGTTGCATCCAGTGAAAATGTCAACTTGCCACAACTCAAACGCAAATTGATCTTCTCTAGTCAAGTGATGAAAACAGCATCACGACTGTCAGATGGACAGGTATAAGACGGATCAATACTTCTCTCAAACCACAGCCAATGTGTCATTTTTGTTTGTTTCACCATCAGCTGCAGACGTGTGAAATGTATGAATCAAAACATTAAATCTTAAATATACCTTTCACAAAGCTAGCTGGCATTCAATTCTTTATGCCGCTGCTCTACGTCTACATTTCTCTGCCATCTAAAATATACTACATGGACATGCCAATAAATATGTACTTCTACTGGAGCTTTCACACATCCACCCTCTGACATTTTGTTCTAACAGTAGTTTCATTGTTGACTAGAAAAAGTCAGTACAGCCGTCATGATCACCTTTTGAACAGTTTCTTTTTCCACTTACTAATTGTGTTACAATATTGTCGCCGCTAAGCTGTCACTGTCAAATGCAATGATCGGCTGTGTGGCACGTCATGATATACATGAAGGCATGTAAAGTGACAAACAGCTTGGTGTCACCTGGATCAAACAGCTGCAGATCTGCTCTGGACTGTTAGATTCAAATATAATTACAACCTCAGCTTCACCAAGTGTGAAAAATTGGAGGTGTGTTGTGAGTGTGTGTAATTAGAGTCCACTGTGATAGCGTGACTAAAAATGACATTGTACTGTATTTATCAATATGTTTAGATCTTTATAATCAGCATGAAACTCTGTGCACAAAACAAAGAATATACCTGCACCAAAGCACATCACCAGTACTGTAAAGAACACAATGGTTTTGTCGATCACATGTTGCCAACATCTTTGTTATTTTTACACTCTCTCCAAAGGGCCAAAATTGTACAAGAAATGTCAAAGATAATATACTGTATTCTGGCAGATATACATCGTTATGGAAGTTCAAATTTCTGCCTCCAGATCATTACTGACAATATGGGAAGTCTCCTTCCTTATTTGGAGCACAATATTTTGAAGAGTGGAAGGCTGATGCAAAACATCCACTTGGCACATCATTTAGCCATGGAAAATTGCAAACTTGTCAGCTACATGTTTTAGTCATTTATATATATAAAAAAAGACAATAGTTTTAGGCAGTTTGCCTTTTCCTCAATCCAATCTGAAAGCATGTGTCCATCATCAGATGACTGCTCTGCCAACACCTGACTGACATGTTCAGTTATACCCTTATACTAAATCCAGACAGTATCGAGAATGGTCTCCAAAAATGATCTCCACTTTTTTATGTACCCATTATTTGCTGGAGTATGCATTGCAGTGAATTCGAGCCATTGAAGGCAATACTCTGAGGAATTTATGTTCAAGGAGTGAAGTTTAGTCAAGATGACACAGCATCCTATGTGACTGACAATATGCTCATTCCAGTGTTTGCTCAAGATGTAGCAGATCAGTAGCCATGTGTAAAATGGTGTAACGGACAGATTCCTCAGTGCACATGTGAAAACACAGCAGCACTTAGCAGACTGACTTGTTATGTGTTAAGGGCAGCGACATAAGTAAACCTGACAATGAGATTTGCCTCTTGTGTTTCATAGCAAATCTTTTATAGCTGACAGTCAGTCAAAAAAGCAATAGTAAAACATCAGTTTGATACAACGTGTATCTGTCTTTATGCTTTACATTTTAAACACTGAGAATTATCATTGGAGTGAGACATTAAACAAGTGACATGCTACAGGAACTGTTTTACTCCACTATCACAATGCAAAGAAACTGAGGATGACTAAAAATATACAATCAATTTCCAGTGTGAAAGTTGAACATTCAGCACCAGCACTGCTTGCTGGGTGGGGAGACAGTTGTGTCTATATATGCACATCCATCCTTACCATCACTATTTCCAGGCTTCTGAATGTACTGTAAACAAACTGCATTGTCAATGTTGCAGTATACAAGCACAAATACATGACTCATTTGATTCACTGGCATGTCCTGAAACCAAGGTCAAAACCCCCACTGACGACGTAACGCATGCAAAAATAGAAACTACAGCTTCAACCCATATGACCCATTAGCACAAACACATTTTGCTTACCAGAAAAAATAATAACCCAGGATGAGTAGACATGATTGCCATGTGGAAGATGAACGAGAATATTATGGAAACATTCAAACTTTCAACAAGAACAGTCTTTTGTCCAGAGCCAGTAAGAAATCAGTATGCTAGCAAGCATTATGCAAGTATGCTTCACAGCTACAGTTACCTGTGTCTTTACATTGCCTGTTACCACGTGTTACCTGATATTCTGTGAAGTAATATGCAGCTTGTGTTATGAAAATCACTAAAGTTACAAGAACTACAAATGATGGTAAACATCTGAACCTTGTCTACGCCATTCCCTGTTAATAGTTGTTGTTGGTAGCCACATTTTTTCACCTGCCAGCAAGAAGCTGAAACACGAGGTGAAACTCATGCACGAGGTTCATACTATTAAAATGAGCCGCCTCAATCTCCTCGGGCATATGAGCATCTCTGAGTATTGATGTGTACATTCTGTTATGGTTTCCTGTGTTATGAACATTTTTCAGCAGGCAAAAAAAAAAAATAAATAAACAGTAAACGGGAGCTGAGGTAGTAAACTTGTTACATGAGATGAACAACTGCTGACTGCCTCGAAGCTCAACCCTCCAACACATCAGTGTATAAACACCTACTTTAACTGTTCCTCACGCAGGTTTGAGCCACAGGACGATAAATACCATGAAACAACATAAATGTGTCTACCCTCACAAATGTTATATGAAAAACTACAATAGCTATTGATGTCCTTGTCCTTCATTTATCATTAGCTTTCCTGATAATCCTTACCCAGGTTACTGAAGATGTATACAGCTTGCTCTATACAGAGGAGGTTGACAGTAGCAGTGCATGCTGTGCTCTTCACCGCTGCATAGTCTCTTCTCACTGCAGGTAAAAGCTAAAAAGGCTGCAGGCCATGATACATCACACTTGTCTGTGGCTCATCTGGACTTCATAAACAGTACACTTCTAAATAAAACACATTATACTTACATTATACTTTTACTCTACAACAGACAGCTCCAATCTGACAAATGTAAATATTTAAATATGGTTTCAGTTCAAAGTTATCCAAATATTATGCATCACTTCATATAAAAACAGATATAATGTAATCCTAAATTATGACACTGAATTATTGCCATTAACCATTGGCATGTAGAGAAGTAATCATCCTGATTGACATCTATATAATATTAGAATTTGCTCATCAGTTTTAATTGAAGCAAGTAAATGCAACCTCAAAACTGAATGCACTGCAAGCATTCACACAAAGAGAAGAGTACATGAACTTTACAGGTAAACCTAACGCTCCTGCTGCACTTCCCATCTATTTGTCTCAAGGAATAAAACTAGTTAGTGAGTGCAAAATATAATACTGCTTCCACATGTTAACTTCCGGTTTCGTTAACATGACAAAAAGGGCACAAAGACAGAAATTTCAAAAACAGAAGGGATATTCAGCCAGCATCTCTCATATGCCAAAACTGCAATCCTAAGCAGTTATCGCACCACAAGCAGCCTCCCCCCACGTGCATAGTAACAGAGACAGAAGCAGGCCACAGGAGAACATATTGTTGTTGAAGAAAATGACTTACTTCAATCTCCATTTCATATGTTTCACCTTTTATTCTAAGTACAAAGCACAAACATTGGCTATTGTCCCGCTTGAGATAGTGCCACAAGGCAGAAATATTTTATTAGATAAACACTTGGAAGAGAAGGCTTGGCATGATGCCTCTCCCCAAAAAATTTCAGTCAAGGCTCTCACTGTGTGCCGCCAGCCAGCAGCCTCCTCTTAGTGCAGGCATTTGAGTGCGGAGCATCTTGTTTCCCAAGAGGCCTTGCCTCACAGTTTTCATCAGAAAGCAGCTCCAGATAAAGACCACGAGGTTCTTTTTGTGTTTCCTCGTCACTGCTAAGATAAACTCATCTACCTCTACAATTTTACCCCACTGAACACGCTGCCTTTTAGGATTCATTAAAGTGTAATGTTTAGTTATTGGTACTCTCAGATCCCACAGCCTTCCCACCAGGGGAGAAAAGCCTCTGCACGCAGTGTTACTACAAAGTGCAGAGATTCACAATTCAACAACACTTTTGACGTTACACACTAGATGTAATCATCAATACTGTCACAATGACAACGCGTGAAATGCATAAAGGGACTAATGACAAAGCTTTGCAATAAACTTTACATGCAAGTCATCCAGTCCAATTCCTCGATAGTTACTATACTTCTGTCTAGTGCCTTAGTCTTGTGTCATCCTTCAGACTCTGTAGCTGGTGGTGCCGGCTCGGTTTTAGCAGTTCACTGATTGTGCAAATTAATTACATGGAAAAGTGGCTTTGAGTGGGTGTTTGGAAGCAAAGTTTCACAGCTGATCAAACTCTTGACTCAAGTACAGCTGTAAATCAACTCAGGTGGACTCTATCACAAGCTTTTTTAATACCTGTATCCTGAGCTAAAACCAGTTCACTGATTCATAGATCTAAAGAGCAATAACTGATTTATTCTTTATAGAGTGAATAAATTTTGAGTTTGGATGATTAGTCGAACAAATACAGCAAGATCATGATGTCGCATTGCTTTCTGAGAACTTGTGTTCAGCACACTAATCATGATAATGTGTTTAAATTGATAATTAGAATAATAGTCAGTAGCAGCACTAATCCTGCTCAGTTGTAGACCTCTCCTGATGCCAGACTACCTGAGGAAGAGGTTTATGACAAATGTGGCCTACAAACAATAGCAGGTCCTTTAGCTCTGAATTAAACCAGTCCAAATGATGTATTTAAGTCACAACTGCCACGTGAGGATACTTAGACGGCCTCTTTAGTTTTAATTAACGGCAGCTTCAGTACAGGCACATTATGATTTCCAAACTTGCATGTATTGATTTTAAAAAACCGGTTTGATTTCCTTTAAAATATTTAGGAGAGGAGAAGACTAAACTCTGTTAGTAATAATGCACAACAGTGAACAGGCTGCACTGTGATGATTTTCATTTTCCACATCTCTAATATGAGCACACAGACTCACTTTTAAAGGATTTCCAGTCATTTTGTACAAAATTGTTCCATTTGATGACACATTGGTTGAAAAGGCAGTTTAGTTTCTGTTTCCTTCAGTCTGTCACTGTCAGATTATATAAAACAATATACTGTTTAAGCCATTTCTGTCAGGACTGACTGTCTTAACAAACATTAGATCAAGGATGGGAAATGCAGTAGAATAGTTCAGATTTCGTTATACAAAAATAAATGGTCAAACAACAAACTATTTACAGATCTGACTAACTGCAGAACTTTTTTAAGTTGAACCTGAAGCCAACGGTGAGATCAGCATGTACTGATGTGACACTGAGCACTTAAAGTGAGGAGGCACGAATCTCTGCTACCAGCTCCTCAGAGGATTAAATTGACCAAGTATGCGTGACAAGCTGCAGAGTGAAGAACTCCAGAGTGCACACACTGACATGCACGGCCTGTCCTTGAGAACTAAAAGCCCACAAGTAACAGTTCAAAATATCCCAGATGAAAACACAGATGTGACTAGTCTACCCACACACTGACGTGGACAAAAGGCAAATGCGGGGACTTCTAATGCTGTGAATACAGCAATACTCGTCTGTTGATGAGAAAAACTAGGTGTGATGTGACCACGACACTGTGCCTACGACACTGTGCCCACACATCAAGTGATTTTGCTTTTCATAAAAAAAATTAAACTATATAATAATCCTATGAACTTGGAAGATTTTACTACTTTGACTAATTGCACCTGGCCCATTGTGTTGCCAAATTTCAATCATCTTAATTTTGATAAACAAGTGAAGACTGTTTGTATGCAATTTCCATCACATGCTGCATAGATGACTCCTGTCTCTCAGGCAGTGCGTTGCTCATAGGTCCACACCTGAAAACTGTCTTCAGTTCATCTTCATGCTAACATTCCCACAAGCTTTGTTACCAGATTTAAAGAGGAGAGAAATTGTATCAACATAAATATATGCTTCATACTTTGATAAAGTTTGCCCTGAAGGTGCACAGTCATAGTGGGTAGGGGGCTGAGAGTAGGGTAGTTATGCAGCAGCTCCAGCGCACCAGATGCAGTCAGAATAACAGTGAAAAGTGATGCAACGTTCACTTATAATTGGCAGGCTGCCTCCGAAGTAGAAGTGTACAATTTCTCAACATTTTTAGAGAAAGGAGTAATCCAGCTAGTCAAGAGAAAAACAAACACAAAACATTTACTACACAGTCCGCCTGAAATAAAATTCAGTTGGGTAGTTTGCATTGCACAAGAGACGGCAACACATGGTCATTAATATTGACTTGTTCTAAAATTGACCAGAGGCATCTTTTTATTCTTTCTGACTTGATGCTGTTAGAGAACCGATATAAAAATATCAACATGTCACTGCTTGTGAAAGAGAATATTCTCCATATTTTTAGCTCTATTATCATCACAATTTATTTTTCATTAGATCAAATGAATTGCTTGTTCAAACATGATTAGTTAAAATAAGTATTAACTTAGAACTGTAACTTTCTGATAAAGAAAGGAACATCACCAAAAAACGGATTGAGAGTGAAGCTAAGATAGACGAATGATGTTTGATGTTTATGTTACAGCAGTAAATCATTTTCGGACGTCACAGGCAATCTTATAAAAGAGGTACACAGCACATACATTAAAAAGCTGACTGTGGTGCTGAAAGCTGGGCTTATTATTAGATACCACTGCTCCAGAATCATCCCTCGAAACAACAAAACATAGAAATGAAAACTTCTAGAAATATCAGTGTTTAAACTAAGAATAAAGTAAAGTGAGATTGTTCTTTTGGCAGCCCTGAGGTGACATTTTGACTGAATATCTCAGATTAATAACCTCAAAAACTGGTTACATTTTTCCCTGAATACTGAATTTAAAGTAGACAATACAGCTGCTGAGCTCCTATCCAATAATAATTTAAAAAAACAAACGTCTGCAATGTTTAGACACCGGTATGTATATTCACACTACCTCTGCTTCTCACCAGCACAGGCCTACACACTAATACACAAAGCAACACTCACCACATCACACCTATAGAGAGCATGAGATGTGGCGATCCATAAAAGCTGCTGTGATGCAGTGACAGGGTCAGCAACACTGTATTGCTGGCTTCCAGTAATGACCCACACATGCAGAGGGAGGGCCACCCTGTGGCCAACAGACAATAAGGACCAAATGAAAACAGTCATGTGCGCCAGCCACAGACTGCAGAGGGTGGGGGAGAAGAGGGGAGAGGCCATGAGGAGAAGAAAGGGGGATGGGGTGGACATTTAAGAAGGACAAAGGGGGCAAAATTGCTTTTTTTTTGTGCTGAAGCCACCCACTGTATACTAACCCAGTTCTGACAGCAGCACACATTGCTGCACAGAGCACAGTAATGTGGCCTTTGGAAGTTCATTCACTGTCCTGCATTTTAGTCACTCTGTCAGCAGCCTTTATTTAGAAAAGGCAAACATGGGGGCTCAATAATACATAAAGACAACCGCTCTTATCTCGTGTCCCTCTTAGGAGCACAGAGGCTGCTGATATTGTGGAAGTTGCATGAACACTGAGGAGGGAAAATGCCTAAGAACAGCAGATCTGTATATAGAAACAGGAGCATGTACACATCTCCCTGCTATGCTAAAGGCTCAAGGTGTCATGAGATCTGGAGTGCCTCTTAATATGCTGCCAATTAAGATCTGTGCGCTCCTAACGTTACTAATATTACTAGAACTGACAATATTACTTCAGTAGTCGTGATCGCAAAACGACAAACACCGAGACTCGATTAAAACTGAACCTCAATCAGTGTTATACAAAATATTTTATGGAGGTGATAAGTTAAAAAGCAGCACAGCAACTATTTTAACAAATATTGCATTTCTAGTCTGTTAAATTAAGAAACCACGTTCAATAATCACTACATGTATAAAAATCTTACTAATAACTCATGTTCAAACTAGGCATCGGCACTCATAGTATAAGAAATGGTGTCACACCTTTAAACGCTCAGTAAGCACCCCTCCATTTCCTTTTTCTGGGCTGTCCCACCCTATACCCACAGGACCACAGATGTCCTGTGTGCTGGCAACCTCCTGGTAAATTAACTGGTCAGGCTCTTAGCTGCTGGCTCCACGATATGTAGTCTTTTCATGACCCACCAAGTGAAGATTACTCACCGCAGTCTGCCAGCTATAACTCATGATGCCCGTGGCTTCAATATATTCATGCTTAATATTCAAGGCCAGATACTAACGTTACAATCATGAGCACACACGCACAGACACACACACACAAAAGGAAACTAGAGAGAACGCCTTTGTTTGTACCAAAGATTACAGTTCAACAAATATCCTTACAGCCTTTGAGCATGAAAACTACAATGAGCCTGTCTCACATATAGGAAAACTACAATGGCAGGCCAAACAAGCCTATTTTGTCCTTTAAATGCAAAATTTAAAGAGATTTTAGCAAATTATTGGAAATAATTAACAGAAATTCTAACTGCATTGTTGCAGACATGTATGCATGCAACATTTGGTCTGAATTAAACTGTTAAAAAAGGTTAAAAAGCAAGGTTAAACCGGTTTAGAAACGTTGTTTGTAATCTGCCCATGTGCAGAGCAATAAGGGGGGAGCAGCGCGAGCTGCCTGGTTGGGCTTAATTGATTAATCAGACACACCTGTGCTACCGCGGCCAACCTGCGCAACACGCAACCCAAGCTGCGCCTGAAACTCGGGTCATGTAAAGTCCAACGACGGCCTTTAGCAAAATGCTAAACGGCTAAAAAATGTCGTTGGCGTTTAAAAGTGCAACTTCACAAAAGCTCAGCTTCCCACAATCTTGTTTAAAAAAAAAAAAAAAAAGTTACACCGAGCGGAGTCGCTCTTTTAGCCGACCGCGATTTGGACCAACGCCAGCGGACAGCTTGGCTCGGCACAGCCGCGTGTTCCGTGCGGGCTATGTCGTTTGTTAAAGTCATTTTTCCCACAGCTCGTTTCTCATCGTGCGAGTGTAGTTTTGCCTGTCGGCTAGCGCCGAAACTTCCCTCCTGCGCTCGCTGCAGCAGCAAACATCAATTTAGCTAGCTTGAAGTCGGATAACACGGTGCGACACTGTTATCACGTTAAAACATGAATATTTCCAACGGAGCTCTGCGAGGAACGCGTGGTGGTCGCTTGCTGCGCCAGCTCCTGTTTTGACCTTGCTAGCTAGTCGTTAAATGCATTTATTCTTTGCACGGTTTGGTTTTGGTAGTTACTGTTTTTTATTTTTTACACACTATTCCTCTGTGGTGTCTTACCTTGAGGTGTTGTATCGGCGTCGCGGGTATTTATTGATGTAAAGTCTGCAGACATCAAACTTTTGGTCGCAGTCTTTGCGCAGTAGAAAAGGGAGGGGGGGGGGGCGGCTGGCGGGAACTCGGCCTCCCCAAGTAAACTAATCAGAGCCTCGGCCAATCAGCGAGGAGCCGGTCTCTACCCAGGAAATACACCATTAACTAATTGATTTGCTGCAGGTGTACTTTCGGCTTCATGCTACCTAACCTGAGTCTGTTCGAGCAAAAACATGTCACTGCAAAAAAGGGGGAAAACACACACACACACACACTCTCCCTCTCCCTCTCTCTCTCTCTCTCTCTCTCACACACACACACAACAATGACTGGAGACTTGCTGGAGCAGTGGTCCCCAAAGCTGAGTCAGGATGCCACCAGGGTCCCTGGGGTATTCAGGGGAACCCAGCAAAATGGGAGATTTGAGTTGACTTTAGCCTACAGCAATTAGAAAGGGCTTTTTTCAAAGCGTTGCTGTTTTCTATTTTGGATTGAACTGACTTCCATTTGCACCTATAGAACATGCATGTCTCTAGTTGGCATTAATAGAAGTATAAAAGACAAAAGAACTGATCAAAATCCGAATAACAAACGTGGCCTTTGGAATGAAAAAGGTTAAAAATCCAGTGTGTGTTTTTTTGGCAGGCCTAAAGGAATGGTAAGCTTGTCTACCCTATAATTAGCCTAACACCTGCATGGAAATTCAAAAAATCCCATACAAACATGCCTATGATAGCAGAACTTATAGCAGAGATCTCATCCAGCAAAACCCAAGTAGCGCAGCACACAGGCTGTACTTAACCTATATAGCATTACTCATTTTTAGAGAAATACACTGAATCTTTAGCCACATGAGCTATTTTAACATTTAAATCAAAGAGAACAATATCCTGCCACTTAGTTTAAATCGCATTTGTATTGGGTCGTGTTTTTAAAATCATATTCTAAATAAAATACAAGTTTTCAGCTCAGATTTAAAGAAAGAAATCGAGTAAATTTGGTTAGTTTGTTTACTACAGCTACTAATACGAAATACTACACATGAAACAACGCAGTTAGTCTGCTAACCCCAACATAATAACGTTTTTACTTTAGATGCGGTAAAATAACCGAATACTATGCGGATCCCACGTTTCAGCTCCCTACCAAAAGGCCTATATTTCTCCACACGAGAGCAATAAATGCGTCCGTCCATGTCTGAAACACAGGGAAGGTTTTGAAATGAGCACATGTGCGGAGATAGCCTTCTTATCCTGTCGTGTAAGTCTGTGATATGCCAAGGCAGCAGCCGCAATTCAGAGTTGGAAGGAGAAGAGGAAGAAGAAAAAGAAAGGGGAAAAAAAATCAGCCGTCAATGGAAACATGAATGCATCACGGTGACTTTCCTATCGCGTTTACATGCAATAAGATAGGCTGAGACTACAGGGAAGGCATGATCTGCTGCACACACTGTCCTCCAAAGAACTGACACAGGATAAAATATCGCTTTGAAATGTTTCAGGTGAATGAGCAAATGTGTAAAAATATCTTACCGTTTCTATAAATGAAAGTTATGGACGTCCTTAGGGCAAACAATCTCTGAATGAAAACACCTGGCCAATAGCTTGTAAAATGATGAATTCCGCTCTCTCTTTAGTTCAAACTTGGAAACATAAAAAGCCAAACACAAACAAGATAAAATGAGGAAATGAAATATTTATTAAATCAAAACACAGAAATGGGTTCCTTTCAGCAAATGCATGAAACAAAAAGGGAAAAAGGAACAGAAGAAATAAAAGGAATCAAATAATTAAAAAAGCCGGCTTCTGCCTGTCTCGCTCTTTACAGGTGCGCCACACAAATACGCGACATCACTGAGTGGAAACCAATGTGAGGAGGAGGTTGTCTTTAAAAGGAAGATAGTCCTGCCGGCAAATATATAGGGCCGTATCACAGCATGCCTATACCTCTCCGCTCTCTCCGTTTCATCCATTCAACCTACACACGAACACGCATTTGGACGCGGAAGTATACCCAGAGTAGCTCCATCCACCGCTTATGCACACAGGAGCTCTCCAACGCCATTGGCTCTGACGCGGTCCTCGTTGGGGCTTGAGCGTCTTTCTAAAATCACAAGACGCCATTCGTCCTCGGCCGAGTCACTCAAAGCGATCAAGCACCTTATCTTTGAGTTATTTATTTATTTATTTATTTTATTTTCCTCCCTCTCCTTTTTTTTTCTTCTCCTAAATATGGCATTTGAAGTCAAACATCGCCTCGCCAAAGACACGCACGGTGCAAGCAGGAGGGAATAACACCACCAGCAGCAGCACCAACCCGAGAAAGTCATAATAAAACTCTTTTTATTATTATTATTATTATTATTATTATTATTATTATTATTATTATGTGTGTGTGTTTGCCACATCACCGTCTGCATCATTTCACCATCTCTCCCGTCATCATTTGTCCGGACAAAACATGTGAATTCAGTGTCGGTGCGTGTAGGGCGAGCTTTCAGCACCGAGGACAGCGCAGGTCTCCAGGATGCGTGGAGCTGCCCCCCTTTACACGCTTCC
Source organism: Protonibea diacanthus (assembly GCA_028641955.1). Taxonomy (NCBI): domain Eukaryota; kingdom Metazoa; phylum Chordata; class Actinopteri; family Sciaenidae; genus Protonibea; species Protonibea diacanthus. The sequence continues at coordinate 8,627,182 of CM053998.1, forward strand.
TGTCTGCCTCAGAGTCAACGATCAGCCACTCAATACTCGACCTATCGGCTCCAAAACAAAAGGTGGGCGTTAATTCGGACTCCCCTGGCACATTTGAAACAATAGAAACACGCTCTGCTTGAGCTTTTTTTTTTCTCCCCCTCTTTCTCTCTCTCTCTATTTTCTTTGCAGCAGTGTGAGCGCGAGGCACGCTTTCACACCCCCACCACACACACACACACACGCACACACACACAACAGGAGCGGTCGCATTCTTATCCCGTGTGCATCTTTTTTGTCGACTTTCAGAGGGTGGAGCAACAGTTAGACTCGCATGGATGCAAACGGGGGGAGCAAAGAAAAAAAAAATAAGGGGAGATCAATGCTGTCAGGAGCAAATACTGTTTGAAACATATAAGCCGATACAGGAGCAGTGGCAAAAAAAAAAAAAAAAAGGCTGTAAGCTCATAAGCTCACTGCGGAAAACACAACAGGACCAGCACCACACAATGACATCTTACATATTATCCTATAAACCCACATATGCATGTATGTTCAGGTGCTTTTCTCGATACTTTAAATAAGTGGCAGGGCGATGGCATGCTGGTTAAATGGTCTGCATCTAAAATCCTAACTATCTTAAACACACTTCACTCACTGGAAAGGGCTATTAAAGACAAATGCAGCATGCTATCCCTGAGTGAATGGTGTCAAAAAAAAAGTTATGTGTGCACATCACACATGTGGTGACATTCATTCAGATGTATTTGAAATATTGTGCAAATAAGTAAAAAAGAAAAAACCCAGAAGAGATGCAAATATACTAAAAGTAGTCCCAATTCAGAGATACAGGCTAAAGAAATGTGTTATAATGGAAGAGAAGATCTTTAGAATGAACTAAGGAAACACATCTCTGGGTTTCTAACAAGAATATCCTTCATATTTTTCATTTTAAAGCCTATAATAAAGTATAAAGTGTCCTGCAGAGCCACAGCAAATAAGAAGCAATGAGAGGCATGGAAGCATCAGTTCACAACATGCGCAACACACTGTTGGACGACTTACTCCACGCACTAAACTGTCTGAGCTATCAATGTGTACATTTGTACGTACATTAGTGGGTTTAAGTGGAAATGTGACTATACTTGTTCCATTAATCCCCCAAATCACTGTATTTGTGTAGTTTGTTTATGAATTATGAGAAAGGTGTTGACGTGTCCATGGCATGCACAGCTACCAAACAAAATCACATAAGAAATAAAGACCAAGAAGTAAAGATTATATGGAATGCTACTGAATTTTATACATGTATCATATAGGCAACTGTACTGCACTATATAAACACAGTACAGTATATGTTCTGAGTATTCTGTGTATTTGGAAAACTTACATGGAGTAATACAAAGTAGGCTATGCACTTTCCTGCACTGTCAAAGTTTTTGGACGTCAATATTCCAAAAGCAAAATGGATGCTCCTTGTGTATAAACATTCCCAGTACTTCAAGGTTACCTAAAAGTAAAAAGTCAATAACAACTGGCTTCGCTCTTTGACTTGCAAAATGAAAATATTAAAAACAGGTGTAATAATTCTGAAGTCACCATTGTGAGTGATGCCCGCTGATGCACGCCGTGCATCAATTCCTGTTAGTAGAAAATGATAAAGCACAGGGAAATAGCGCACTATTGACACGAGTACATAATCTATGAGGATATGAATCATGTGCTCCTGGCCATACCGAGTACGAGACTTTCCTGTTGGATGTAATGTTGAATTATAACTCCACTCACAGTTTAGTTTGATGTTTTTCTGGCTCACATGCTTTGAAATCTGCAAAATGGAAACATTTTAAAAGGTAAGGACAAAAAAAAATAAAATATAAATTATTCAAAATCAATCTTCTAAAAGGTATTTCCAGGCTTTACATCTTGATGACAGCACATGTTTGAGTCTTGCTGCTCTGGTTTTTTTGCTTTGGGGAAGTTATTCATGCCCACAAATATCAATTAGATCATTAGCATTTAGATAGCATATAAGAATTCTTAAAATGAGAGAGAACACAGACCTTTTACCCTTATTTTTAATGGTGATTTGTGGAAGTGTGTCTCAAAAGAATGTCAGGAAGACTTACTGGGTAGGTAGATTATATTTAAAAGACCAGACACAAGGAAGGGTCAATACATCAGGATAAATCAGGGAACTGCAAGGGCACCAGTACTTCTGTGTGACTTGTTTCCAGGAATAGACGTGGACAGGAAAAATATAGAGGGGCTGCTAAACTAATTTTTCTTGTCTACTGAACAAACTGACTAACCATCTCCTTCACTTCAGGTACTGCTGGGCTTCTTCTCCAGGCCTGACTTTACATGAAGCTAAATCCACAGAGACATTATCACAGTCTAGCAGTCAATAATTTTGGCTCGGGGTTGAACAAATGCAAGAAAGAAAAACCGCTCTGAACACTGGTGTATTAAATATTATGCTACTCGGGAGATTTCCCTGTGTGGCAGCCAAGGCAACAATCATTAGAAAAATTTTACAAGACTCCTGTAGCTTTGGTCCGGCACCATCTCCCTGGCAGGACCTCACAGCATGCTCCTGGCCAGCTACGCCGTACCCAGGGAGCAGTAAGGAAACAACCATCTTGATTCCACCAAGGAGACAAAGAAGCACAGTACAGTGTGGGAGAATGGAAAATGGACGTATTTCACCCTCTCAGTGGTCAAATCAAATATTACTTTTAATGTTTGGAACTTGTGTGCATGAGGGTTTTTTTTTTTTTTTTTTTTCCACACCGCCTAACCAAAGGCAGCAGAGAGCTGTAGTGCAGCAGCAGAAGCCTTTGTTTTGAAAGTTTCAAGCTTACATCAGTTGAACTTCCTGTTCTAATACCCAGTGCTTCCTGACCACACCCAGGGTGGGCTGTGCAAGGGGCGTGGCTTTAAAGCAATACCTTAAACAATGTATGTATTTGTATGGCGCCTTTAAGAAATGAAAAACACAGCCTCAGATTAATAACCGCAATATAAAGAGCTAAAAGCAGGAATTAATACACGAGACATAGAACAAAAGACAATAATTCAAGAAGATTTTGGTTACAAGAACCTAATATTCATCTGGGAGTTGCAATTATGTCATGCTGGACAGTGCTTACCGGCCATGGGCTAAAAGGTGGCAAACAGGTTCATCAGGGGACTCTTTACTGTAAACCAATATAACTCTAATGGAGAGAAAGCGCCAGCATCCAAACCTGACTGCAGATCAGATATCCATCTATATTTCAGGGCCACAAATATGAACCTATGTGTAATATGTACACCCCCTCGGTGGGGAATGTAGGTCAATGCTGGGGTCATTAACCTAATCCATCTCTCTAATGTTGAGCGCCAAGGTCTCATTTGGACAGTATGGATTGCATTAGGTTTTTTTTTTTTTTTTTACTTGCTCCAGGTCAATAATTAGTCACTGGCTCTGCACAGAAGGGGGCGCTCTTTTAATTAAATTAATTATTTTATATCGCAGACATGAGTCTCTTGTGGTTTGCAGCTGATCCGGCGTACAAAGGGTGGAGTAATGGCTGAAACTCGGCAAGAGGAAGTTGAATTCACACATACCGTACTTATACTTTACTTATATGCTAATTTCAGAAGAAAACATGGCATGTTTTACTTCAGTACACTTGGCTTGGGAACCAGAGGGTGGCCAGCTTAAGTCCAGCATAGACCACGCAGTATGAGGGTTGGACAGGTAGATGGACAGGTGCCAGTTCACCTCCTGGGCACCGCCACTGGACCCCAGAACTGCTTCTAGGGCGCCCTTACATGGCTGCCCATCACTTCACTATCTCTTCCTTATTTGCACGTCTATGCCCTTTCTGTGTGTATGCGTGTGTGTGATTGTATTTCGGGCCTACATATCTAACTACTTCAACTAAATGTTATGACAATCCAATATGTTTAATCATATCAAACTCTGCATCATTAGAACTCTTGCCACATGCTAAAATGGACTCATCTTTACTTAACTAAAAGATATTTTATTCTATAGAAAAACATTTCTCCATCACTGCACACTTTAAAAAATTGCAAGTAACTAATCTAAACGGCAGCCTACAGCAAAGGAAAATTAATGACTTTAAGGTACAGTGATGAAAAATGTAATTTATTAATAAAAATTGATGCTTTCTTTTACAGGTGACCACACGCAGATGAAGGTACTGACCTGGTACAAGTCATAAAATATTCCCACCTCTCCATTTGGATCCTCTCATCTCCTCTCTGCTCATTGATAATCTGTATGACTGATCCAGCAGGTCCCACCTCCTGCTATTAAATGTCAAGGGTGAGTGCTCTTGACCTCCGCACCCTCCCCGCACACTTACTGGCAACCGCGAGGATGACAGGCCAGCATTTCATCAGACACGCGTGCTCTTGTCTCGCCGATAGATTCTAGCAATTGGACTAAGATGTCAATAAAGGTTCCTTTGAGGCATTAACATTCCCTGCGCTGGATCCTTTTGTGTCACAATGGTCTCCGAGTTGCATGGAGGTGATTATTAATGCTCCCTGCTGGGACCGGGCAGAAATGTGTCGAGATGAGCCCCCTGAAAGGCTGCAAAAGAGGGTAATAAGTGGTACTGCTGTAAAATATCTCTTTGAATGTGCCTTTCTCTCTTTTAGCACAACGATTGCTATGATCATAAAGAAGTGTACAGACCGGGGCTCTCTTCAGGCACTTTGCTAAATTATTTCTGAGTATAAACAGCTCACATGTTGCACGCCTGTCTTTAGTACATTTCATTTAATACAACAAGAACCAACTCATTGTTTTTATTTTAGAAAGTCACTCAGATCTTAAATCTGAGTTATTGCACCCAAATGAGCTTCAAACTCGGCTGTTTATCCGTTGGCAATGCTAAAAACTCAAACTCTATTTTGGTGTGGCAGCTAAACTTGGATCTCACTACACAGTGTAATGTCTGGGGAGCAACTTTTTGAAGTGACAAATCACAAATGTTATCTCGGCGAGAGAGCAAATTCACAAAAGCTGACTGAACTGTCGCATAGATGCACGGTTACCTTTATTAACGCTTAGAGGGGAAACTACTTCGGTTGCCCACGCACAGTGATAAATAATAAAAGACATGAGTCAGACAGATCACAGCAGACAACATGAAAGACATAAAGCAACAAATATATGTATGTTAGCCAGGCCACTGTAAAATCTGTACATGATGCAACACATATTAAAAATATGATAGAAAATATTCAAGTATTACCATGAAAATCAAAACTTTTAACTCTTGTTGGATTAGGAGGAAACTGGGTGTGGCTCTGTGAATATAGCACTGGAACTGTAGGACCTCCCTCATTTGATACATTTATGGAATTACGCGAAGAAAAAATAAAGAATTTATGATATAAAAACGTTCAAAAGTGATTTAGGATAAAAGATTAGGGATCTGATTGGTCTAATTTTGGTTCACAGAATTGAAGTCCAGACTGGTAACAATACCCGAGTAAGCTTTAATCTTGTTTAGCTGACCAGATATTTCAATTTTTTAAATCGGGTTTCACACAAATTTCCATTCAGTCCAGGTAGAGGAAGAGAGGGATCATCAAACTTTCTGATGGTTAGTGATAAGGGCTTATTATATTTCTTTAAGGATCTCCAGTCTTTTTGGAAAACACTTAAAACACAGTGTACTAGTACTATTCGATAAACTCTGTCTCTGTCCTGTACCATCAGAGTGCTTCACCGTACCTTAGAGAAGAACTAAGCAGCGTAAGCGCTCATATTCTACAATATACTAAGGACATTTAGAAACATATGCAACAGCCCTAGGTTCTTTGATATATCCTTAGCTGACTTCAATCAAAAGCTCTTCTTCTATCTAAAAGGCATTAATTCAAAGTAACTTAGTACAGCACGAAAAAAGAACAAACAGAAAGAGCACCACATGAATACAATCATTTAATGTTTGCCCTTGTGACGCTCATGCCTGACTCCTGTCATGTCATCTGCTTTAAACCAGGAGGAAGAAAGAAAAAAAAAAAAGTCTCGGGGGGGTGAGATCAGCCTCTTTTTGTATATTTCCCTCTGGTATTAGAAGTTGATGCTTGTGGATGATGTCATTGATTGCAGACCTTCCAATATGGGTCCTGCTGGGAAGCCATAGCTCCCACCGTGACTGTTAGCGCTATGTAATGCAAGACTGGGTGATGTCATAGCAAGAGCACAGGGACAAGAATGACTGTGTGACATAATACGGCTAGACGAATTAAAGGTGCAGTGTGCAAGATTTAGGGAGGGGGCAGAAATGAAATATAATATCAATACATATGTTTTCATAACTTTATAATCAACCAAAAATTGTTCTGTTTTTGTTTGAGCCTTTTATAGCTACACACGTTTGTGGCGGAGTCCACCATCTTTTACAGTGGCCCACAATGTATGAACAAAATAGTTCCTTTATTTGCATGTTTGGAAGCCAACGTAGCTTCTTCCTTACGCTTAGAACGGGAGAACGAGTGGACGGGTTCGCCACTAGATTACATTAAATTCTACACACTGACCCTTTAATGTGGGACGTGTAATATGGGGCTTTATTGAAAATCAATTATTGTCTGTATTTAATTGTTCTACACCTGTGTCTAAATCCATGCCCAAAGTGGGGTACATTGGGTGTCTTTTGGAGACATAATATGAAAACCTTTGTTTGCTTGTTTGGTTTGTGGATTGCTTGAAAAGACAAGAACCGCCACTCATCTGGCCTTGAATAATTAGGACTTTATTCACAGAAACAAGTGAGTTTGGGATGCAATCCCTTTATCCAATCCCCCCATGCCGAATTGTAACCGCCCTTATCCTGGTTTAGCTTTTATACACACAGACAGACAAACAAATATACATTCTGAGAATGTCCTTTTATGGGACCAACTTCTGTTGTTTATCCTTCATAGCTGACTTTGCCATACGTGTCTTTACCAACTACGGACATAGGATATTCTGTTTAGAGAGAGAGAGAGAGAGCAAAAGGTCAACAAGAACCTCCCGCCATTTACCCAAAAAAGGTCATATACTATAGAGTGCTTACTCTTCACCCAGAGAGAGGTCATTGTGAGTTCTTTCAGACATACACTTCACATTCACATTAGGAGAGATCAATGAAATACGATGAAATGCCTGTAAGAAAATAATACCACACCTTCATAGAGGAATTTTTACATTACAATAAAACCGGTACTGGCAGCAGCTCCTCCAGTCCGGTGAAGAACTGCATGTAGAACAAATGTCCTTAGATCATATACTCAAGGTCAAGAAGACTGAAAGAAGTGTTATTACTTTTTTAAGTCCTTTGTCAAACATTTTGATTGACAACAAAGAAGAGCTGAGGTCATTCTGAGACGGCCATATGAATAAAACCAGGGATGAGAGCAGCTATGAATGATGTCGCTTTTTTTTTTTTTTTTTTTTAATCTCTCTTCACAACAATCATGACAAATCTATGCACGCAGTCAAATTGAATACTTCTGATGAAAGAAACAGCGTTTATTGGAATTCACTTTTGCACTACCCTTCAGACAAACCAAATCAAGCGCAGTTACTTTTGTCTACTGAACAGAAAAAAAAAAATAAAATAAAAGGCACTTTTTATTGAAAAGCTGCTGTAGCGTGATAAAAAAAATAAAGAAATAAATAAAACCCTTAAAGCAACAAAAAAACAAATAAAACCTGAAAACATTTTCTTTCATCTCGATCCTCGGGGAAATACTGCTTGCAGTAAAACAGAGCGAGCTTTTTTCGAATCTGTGAGAAAATAGGGCATGAAATCTCAATTAGATGTGTCAAGATCCCGGGAAATTTCAGTGGTCTTTCTTTCTTTCTTTCTTTCTTTCTTTCTTTCTTTCTTTCTTTCTTTTGCACACTTGTCTCAGGGAGACACTGAGGAGTACTTGACCACCCAGTGCCTCATTCTCCCCCTGAAATAGCCTGGTCTAAATAATCTGATTGCAGAGCGGGATGGACAGCGTGGGCCTATCTCTTTGGGGGTTGCAGGAGAAGGGATGGGGGGGGGTGGGGGAGAAGCAGGTGCAGGGGAGACAAGGATCGATTTGGTTGTCCACAGATAAAATAAGAAATCAAGGGGGTTTTATGTGGCACCACTCCCTGGCAAGCCTTCACAGTGTCCAGGAGATTAGAAAGTGAAGTTCCCAGAAAACAAACAAAGGGCATCATTAAACAGTCGCTGCTCACACTTTGTCTCTTAAGTGCAATTTGATCTTTGGCTCCCTTTTAAATCCAAACGTCTGAGAAGAAGAGTGAGTTTCTGAGCTCTCGTCTGATTGAAAGCCAATTGTCTCTGCCTTCAGCCTGTGGCACGAGTCTTTACACAAGAAATACACTCACTGGAAAATAAACTCTTTGAATAGCTTCTCCGTGACTCCAGTATTTATTTTGTTTTTCCGTGGCGCGCGCTCATTATAACACCATTATTAGTACGGTAACGCTTTAGCACGTTGTGTCTTAATTGATGACACGGGCACAAGAGCATCATAGTGCAGTCACACACTGAAGACACAGGGGTCAAAGTGTGACCGACAGAAAGTTAGTCACGTCCTGATTTATTTCAGATTGGTTCATTTTTTTTTTTTTTTTATAAGATCCTTAAAATATTCCTTTTCAATAAAGCAAAATCCTTTAACAGGTTATTTATTTGCAGCGTGGTTAACAAAACACAGCTCCATTAACAATCCGTGCTCATGTTTACCTGCCACATACTGCACAGTGTGCACCTTGTATCGTTTCGCCCACTAATCAATTACATTGTAAAAATCAATCCAGGAAAATTAGCGCCGCGTCAGAGCTCAAAGGGTGTTTTACTTCGATTTCATCAGGGCATAAAAACATGAAAACCTCCTTGTCGTGTAGGCACATGCATGATCAGTTGCAGTTATTGTCAAGCAAAATCTATATCCACCTTTGCCTGCTGTTGTTGTGGTGTTTTGGTCATTGGCATGTAAAAAGCCTTATACCGTAGCTCCGAAAATGTCAGCTTTTCAAAATCAAACAAACAAAACATGGCATTTTGTCTTTTTAATATGAAAGCCACACATTAATTCACATAGTTCCCAGCGGCGAGGAGTAATTAAGTACATTTTCTCAAGTATTGTACCAAAGTACCAATTTGAGACAGCTGCCATGCCACTTTGTACTTCAATTAATGAACTGGCTGATCAACAGACAATACCGGCAACTATTACAGCATCATGTTAATTAAGTTTATGTATTTTTCCAACCTATTTTCATGGTTGCAGCTTCCTAAATGGACAAAATATGTGATTTAAAGAGGTCACGTTGGCCACTGGGAAATAGTTATTTACATTTCTTACTACTGATCCAAACAACTAACTGATTTAGCAAGAAAGCAATCAGCAGATCCCCAATAACAATAGTAACAATAACAATGAATACAACCAATAATGAATGTGAAAGTGAAATAAAACAGTAAAGTTGCAGCTTTAGTAAACTCACTATGAAGCTCTGTGCAGCCAAGGGTAGCTGTATGTTGGTTCATTCCGATGAAGGACTTCTTTTATGCACCATATTCTTTTCATGTTGTCATTGATATATTACAAAATATGGACTATAGCCACTTTAAGGATCTAAATAATCCCTGAGCCATTGACAGATCAATGTCACAGCGGCAGAACTGTTTAATGTGTGCACACATTCCTCCCCAAGAATGAAAGCATTCACCCTATCACGACGACTGTGTTGGAGCAAAATAACAGTGTTAACAATAATTTCATGTTCGTATGCGACACTTCAAACGGCCGACCCCGTGCTCTGACACATCGGGTCTGAATATTTACTTTTACAATGCACAAGCCGACAATCAAGATGACTCAATCGCTAACACATAAAGAAACACTCAAAACTCGCCACCTTTTAATCTTTTATGCAGTCACATCTTTGAAATCCAAAAGACCTTTGTCATATCTCAAGGTGGTCCTGACCTTGCGTTTCAAAAGTGCCACATAATTGCAATTCACAACGCGTAAGCTGAATCAAAAGTCCGCCAGGACTTTGCTGGACTAAACATGAGAGAGCCAACAATTTTTCACAAATTAAACACGGGAATTCATTAGAAGGTGAAGAGCGAAGGATAAATGTTATACATTTGGGTCAAACAAACAAGTGATGGGATGATTAATTATTCAGCCATGGCAGTTTGCTGAGATAATGGCTTCTCCGCCCTAATGAATTTAACTAAAGAGAAACACGTTGGATCCGATTTTGGTTCACCATCTGAGGTACGATTCAGCTCTGCAGTGATGCTTTAATGTGACACGTTAATTGCTTTCACCCAAAGAAATATTTGTACAAAGCCCGGCTATACCGGGAAGATGAATTGAGCATGTATCTCATTCATTATTGCAAAGGGATTTATTGTGATGTGATTGCGAATGCATCCACAGAGGACAAAGAGGACTTGCTCACTCATTTAGAACCACTTTGGTCCAAGGCCTCGTAGAGAGTACTCTATATCTTTACATTCCTTCATTCACAGTTAGAATAGAGCAGTGGGTAAATGGATTTATTTCAATTGATGGTGAAATCAAAGTAACTGAAAGCAAGACAAAGGAAATGTTTTTTCTTACTATTTATCTTCTCAGTTCAGCTCCATTTATTTTGTAACAACACACAAAAAGTTTGCTTTGCCAAAAAAGAAAAAAACTTTCAAATCTATATCTGTCCAGGAACAGAAAGCTAGGTGATTCTTTATTGTATAAATGTATCTTTCTGTTCATGCAGTTATGTTTTCGTAAGATATCCCAAGACTGAACACAAAGCAAACTTTAGAGGTGCATATAAAGTCAATGCAAACAGACACAGCTTTGCCGAGGGAGGTGCAAATTAAGGCAAAGGCACATCCGCACCAGTTGAAATCGTTTCAGCTTGAGTGAAAAATTTGCACTTATCCCAAGGCTGTATGTCTCCATGTCATAAACGTACACGGACAAGAGGAAGAAATGGAGAAATTAACAGTAAAAGCTGGAATTCTGTACATGAGGTTTATTGGCTGTTTGCTGTTAACAGAAAGTTGTTCCAAAACAAACAAATGTATGTGGTCTGAGCAGCTTTAACCTAGGAACTACCCAAAGAACCCAGAACTTTAAGTTTAGTAGTTTTGTAAACTACTAAGCCTTTTCAAGGAACTAAAAGGTACTAAAAGTTTTGATCCGCTTGTCCAGCCTGTGCTTCCACCACAGTTTAAAGACTTACAATAATTTGGTAGTCTACAACAACAACAACAAAGTGCTAGCCTCCAAGAGGGGATAGTTCTTGTCAATCAAATGTTCTTAGTCCCTAGGGAAAGTTCATGGAGTCGACAATCTTATTTAACATGTTAGCATGCTACCATTTCATAATTAGCACCAAAGCACCATTACCACAAAGTTTGTAAATGACGGACCATTAACATTTATCCTGTGGGCAATCCACAACAAAACAACTGTCGAAAATAATTCACCAAAAAACGAAAAGGTCACCTTCGTGGCCTTAGAGGAAAAAAATCGCAAAAGCACAACACATTGTCTGAAAACCATAATGTCTTTACAGATTTTAGCACCAATCCATCCAATAGATGAAAAGTAATTGAAAACTTTAATATGCAGGTGGTGCAAGATAAAATCAGGCGACTTAAGTCATTAGGATTCATCCTGTGGGGACCATGAATGTCCATACAAAATTTCATCTAACAGTACATTTGTTGAGATATTTCAGTCAAGACCAAAGCAGTAGTAGACATACAGCCAACATCCCTAGAGCCACGCTTCCGCCGTTCATAAATACCAATGAAACACTTCCTCTGAAAAAATCGGAGCTCATGAGTCAGAAATCTTTAGGAGTATGTCAGAATACAACAAGAGGACAAAAATCCATTTCGATTACGGCGTCAAAATGGAACAACCATGAGAGAGGATAATCTCAACCACCTTTTCCAGGGCTGCAGACACTGATCATATGGGCCTGCGTGTGATTACAGGGAGCTCAATTAACGTAGACCAAGGGGACAGTTCAATCACGGAGACAAACATTCCCCCAACATAGCTTACGTGACCTGCAACCAATGGTCCATCTTAGCTCTATTGATTGAGTTCAACAGGTTTGGGATGGAGGGCCTTGCAGACATCCACTTGAAACTTACAGTTAAGTCAGAGCCTGAAAAGAAAGAGGGGGATATTTTTTTTGTGTGAGGGTTGTTGTCATTGAAGTATTATATTCGAGCACTGCAATAAAAAAGAGAGAGAGAATGAAAGGAGGACAAAATAACAGAAGATATATATGAGAGTCTTAGCCACCCGGTCATGTTGAGCCTGCTGCCAAGGCCCCCAAATGCATGATTTTTCTCTGATTTTACACTTAAAACAGCTGTGTTTTTGCAATTTCCCATCCACACACTCTCATGCATGCTCTCATATCTATCCTCCATTCTCATGCAAAGTTAAATATACCTGCAGTGAAAAAGAGGATGAATATTCTACAGAGACCGGCATCACAAATCCGTTTGATACAAGTCTTTTTCCGCAGATCACACATAGGTCTCGTGAATTACTCCCTTTCCATTTCAAAGCGCCACAATCTGGGATTTTTTACAGCAAAAGACGTCTCATTTAAAATGGAACCGTAATTGAATCTGAGATCACGCGCTCGCAGATATGGGCGCCTGTTCCCTTGACACAGGCATATCAGACGGATCCTACGTTTCAAAGTGGCTTTCATGCGATTTCATGAGAATATGGCTAATTCGGTGTGCTTAGGCAGATCACAATGGGCATAATCCCGTGTTTGGAAGACTACCTCCCAGTGGCGCAAAAAAAAAAATAAATAAAGAACGTTCCGTCTCCAACAGAGAAAACGCTTCAGTTGCTCTGATTTGTTGTGACTGAGACTGAGATTGAACAGTAAAAATGTGACAACCACAAAAAAAACAAAAAAAAAAACAAAACAATTGTCTTCTTCTTTGCCTCTGCGACTGTATACTGTGCATCACTCGTGGGCAGCAGGAGACAACATAAACTGAGGCTAGAAAGGAGACAGAAATAGAAATGTTGCAGACAGTATCTCGATTTAAAGACCAGGAAGAACAGCTTGATGTTAAAAGGAAACAAATGCTACATTTAATCTACCTGTGCCTCGCTAATGCCTAATTTGAATAGTGATTTCGAAGGTAATACAGTATTTGATCCTTTGTTGCCATTGGTAACCTCTTTTGGTGCAACCACTTGCTGCCCAATTAAGTGAATCTTAATTCACAACGCTCATATTTTAAGCTATGCCTCACAAAATGTAATTTAGAACTGGCTGGCACATTGCTTGTGCTTTATACAGCCTCTGCCCTCCTGGGAAGAGAAGACAGGCATTTTTGAGCAAATCAAAATCAATAGCTATCTAAAGGGGGCGAATCTAACGACATTAATCTTCTGGATCCACCAGTGATTCTCCCCATAATTAATCAATGCTTTAAACTGGAGAAATTTGGCAATTAATCTTTAATTCTCTAATGGAACACACACACAGAGGCAAAAAAAGCAGCTAACAGCGAAGCAAAGTTACACCAGCTCAGGGCTTATTCAATACGAGTCTAATGAGGTCTATTATGAGTCAAATGTGTTCTTTTTGAAGCAGCCGAAGTGTGCAGGAAGAGGGTACATGTCATTATGCTCAACATTTTGCAAAATGTACGATTGTGAGGAGAGACGACTTTAATAAGACGGGCTCAGATGGTCCCCATGGTGATTATTTGTCCCTAAAAACGAGCACCCAAGCTTAAAGATCATCATGTGTCCCATGGCATTTGATGAACTTTAAATGAACTTCATCGCCGTGTTTAAAGTTTTTTTTTTTAGCTGATTTAATTATTCTTTCCCGCGTCTCGCTAAACGAACCACCCGTCGCCTGGGCTGAAACGAAGCCCGCCGAGGCCTCGACGCGCCAGATCAGACACACAGTTCACTCTGCATTTGTGCAAGCTTTATCAAACAGGTGAATCCGCCGTGTCACCGACTCGGCGAGGGCCTGAACAAAAACACTACAGAAGAGGAATCAGTCAAGCCTGTCGCATTGACCTACTTGACAGCGGTTGTGTGAGCCGCACAGTGAGAGCTTGAGAAGTCAGTGCCTTTCCTTTTCCTTTCTCGCCGTCTCCTCTCTCCGCTCTGTTTCTCCATTTTGTGTTTTCGCTACATTTTCTACATCATATGCACTCAAGCAACCGAAGGTCACAGACTAAATAAACCACTACCATAAAGGACAAAGTGGCATTTCACTTTGAATACAAATCACTTTCACGAGTCTAATTAAATATCACAACTCTTATTTTGTTCATTTAGGAATCAAATTGGAAGCATTTAGCTTGAAAGAAAGCAAATCTTTAAGACAACATCTCACTGACGAGGAGGGAAAAGTTGCCATGGGTGACAGTTAAAGCAAGCTGTTAAAACATGACGCTTTTTACACCTCTGCCATCTTATTTTAAAGACTCGCAAGGCAGAAAAACACACAACCTGTGTTGATTATGCTGCAAACAAAAGACAGTTAAAGCAAGTCGCAGTTCAAGTAATAAATATAACCTGTCTTGACCTCAAGTAGATCCACATTAATACTGGAAATAGCCAGACAGAAATAGTTCACCACACTGTTGGTTGCTCATAAGCTCCCGCTGTCACTCATCACACGACTGCCATGGTAACTGTTGGTAAGGCTAAAACCCCCCATTAAATTACATTTTCAGCTGAACATGTGAGAAAAAAAAAAAAGTTAAAGTTAGGATTCCTCTCTGTTTTTTTTTTTTTTTCTTTTCCCCCTCTTGGCTATACCTGGATGACTTGCAAAACGCAACGGTACGTGTGACACAGACTGCAAGAGTGATTTCTCGATCCGCGCGACGTGTGACTGAATAAGCGTCAAGGCAGCCGACGTGGGAGTCGGATCCTACAGTTTGTTTGCGTCGTGTGCTACTTATGGACTTCTCACTCTAGCGGTGGCATTTCTGAATTTCACACAAATCGGATGCAACAGATTTGACTTTTTACACGACGCCCAAAGTTTTGTTTGCAGCTCACTCGGAACTTCTTTTAATCTGTTCCGGGAGATAACGATACAAACAGAATGCATTTGAAGATCGGTGACAGTCTGTGCGCCATCCAAGCATCAAAGCATGTTTAGGCTAGCTTAGCATTAAGAATAGCTGCTGGAAAATAGCCTGTCGCCTATCAACACCTCTAAAGCCCGACATGTAGGATCTCGTTGGTTTAATCTGTGCTCAAACAGACATGTAATGATGACACTTGATGGAACTGCTGGAGCTATTTCTCACAAAGCAGCAGTTTTCTTCTGTTCAGTGGGTTTCATGATGACAACTGGGCGCAGTCAGTCTGCACCAGCATCCTAAGGTGTTTTTGTCACTGTGTATCTTGTTAATTTAACTCACACAAAAAGAGAAATGCGAGACTGGCAATTTGTGGTTCCGGGGGGGGGGGGGTAGCAAATGTTGGGCGCAGCGTACCAAAAGCCCTGTCGTCACAGTGCGGTTGCCAGATTTAATGGCATCATGTACCAAGACCAGAACCAGAACCTGCGTTCACTGACCGCATCTGGCAACCGATGCCATAGCCCGAGAAATGGCCCCAAGACAAGGTTTGACTTGCTAACCAGGGGATGACAGTGCAGAGAAATGTGACCCCAACAAATTGAATGAATGCAACTTAGAGTCCATGGAAATGTCTAAGGGAAGGAGAAATTGTCAGTACAATATGAGTTGACGGAAACGAAAGGATTCCCCAGCTAGCAGTGGTAGCAGAACTGTTTAGAAAGAAGCTGAAAGGTTTTTCGGGACAAAATTTATAAAACCCAACAGAAGAACTGGGAGGCTGAGAGGATTGAGACATCTGAAACTCAAAAAAGTGGCGAAAGAGGAAGCTGTAATCGATCTTCTGATTCTCCCGTCCTCCAAACTGCTTTGAACAAGGCAATATCTAAATCCGCAGTTAGAAAAAGGATTTGAGGAGAACCTTTTCAGAGCCGGTGTTTGGGGAAAAGTTGTAGCTTTCTTCTATCTTTGAGGCGCAACTTGAACGGCTAAGCTACCGTGCTGAGAAATACCTCTTATGTGCCCTTTAAAGTGAGTCATTTTTACATTTCTTTATATGTATGGATTATATAAACAAGATACATCGTGTAATCGGTGCCTGCTTTCAGTCTAAACCAGTCCCAGCTCTCTACTTGAGCACACAGACATGAGCTTGATATAAATATTCTCAACTTACTCTTGTAAGGAAAGCAAATACGTGTATTTCCCAAACTATTTCTTTCACAGAAATCAACAAAACACAAAGAATCCCTTCTAGACAGAGTGGAAGAAAAAAAGAGAAGAAGAATATTCTGGCCTTCCACACACCATGTAGAGAGAAAGCCAATCCTCACATTGTTCACTACAAACTCTACATTTCACTCGTTTTATTCTCTGTCATGGCAGCTACTCCCGACACGGGGGAACAGTTTAGAATCAAACTGCCAGGAGTCGACAGCTCTGGTGTTTAGGGAGAGAGAGAGAGAGAGAGACAGAGAGGGAGTGTGAGAGGAAAGGAGAGAGAGAGAGGGAGAGAGAGAGAGAGAGAGAGAGAACGCGTGCGAGCGAGCTATGGTGGGAGAAATGTGGAGGCACAACAGGTAGCTCTGTCAAACTCCAGGGGTCTGTCTTGCTGATCCCTGCCTCTCATTAGAACAGAAGGATGACACACAGGCAGTGTAGAAAGAGGGGAGGATTCTGGGAATGAGACAGAGGGGGAGGAAAGAAACAAGAGAGGATGAGGAAGGGCAAAGTGGGCTCTTAAAGCCCTTCCACTGACAGGTTTGGTGTAGCTGAGATATGTTTCAGGGAATGGTGCTGGTAAAACAAAGCTTCACAAGAAGAAGGTTGGGTGGGTGAAAGACAAGTAATTGGGAGCTGTGGCATGACATGCTGTAGGGTGAATCCCCCTGACCCACTGACTCAGTAGCAGGGTTGTTTTCTGGAGGTAACTGGAACTGCAGTGCGAGCTCGGGGAGGGCGCTGCCCCCACAGTTAGAAAACAAAAGTCTCCGTGGGGGCGGAGAGAATGAATACACAGGAACCCTCCGCTTCCAAATATGTATGGAGCCAGCACCAACATGTACACAATCCCGGCGAAGGTGGGAGTTTGCAAGTCTCACCTTACAAAACTCCACACTTGACAGTTTTCCCGGGGTTTGGGGAGGGAGGGAGGGAGGGAGGGTTCTGCAAAGAGGCACGCAGTCACAATCTGTATGCGTGGTGAAATACCGAAAACCAGCGGCTGGCACGAAAGCACTGTCATCAAATGCAGAGACAGTGTGAGAGGCTGTCAAACACCAGGTATTGTACCAGAGTCCTGCTGTCTGTAACGACAGAATTTTATGCTCCAGTGAACATGCAAGGACCACCATGTCACAGCGTACACACAGAGACACGGTGAAGTGGAAAGGAAAAAAAAAAAAAAAAAAAAAAACTTGACACATACCAAGAGAAACAAAATGGCCTCCTGTCAAGACAGGTCAGCGGGAAGAAGCTGGCCACGAGCCTCGAAACAAGTCAGAAGAAGGGAAAACTCAGTAATCCGAGTACACGTGAAACAATTTGTACGACTGGCAAAACATCGCAGGATTCACAACCTAATTTCAGCATGAGACAACACGAGAGTGACTCATGGCTGTGTGTTTTTATCAGCAAGGTGTTTTTACACAGTTTCCTAACACCATAAAACCTGAGGAGAACGCGTGGACAGAAAGACTTTTGGCACCGGCTCTGAAACCAAACTCATAGAAGAAGGGGGGAATGGAAAAACAGTGATAAATTATTGAACGTCTGATCCCCCTGATAAAAAAACAAAGGCAAAAGAAAAAAAATATGCTCCTAAATGCCGTGTCTAGACACAACATTGTATTATTGACGCTTGATTTGTTGATGCACAAGCACTCGAGTATTTACATAATCAGTCCAGCTAGACGAACACTGATTAGTAGCAGGTTCGAATTTTCAATGTTTTTTTTTTTTTTTAAATATATATATATATAAGTAAGAGTAAACTTTTAAAAACATGAATAAAAAGAAGTTAGTTTTTTTTGTGCATTTTTCATACTACTAATACTAGAAGCCAAGACCAAGGGTCTGTGATTTTGGACTTCTGAACTGCTATGAACTAAGGGCAACACCAAATTTTTACGGCATCAGTCTTCTCTGATCATTGTACCTGGATTACTTAACAATTACTTACCAAAATTTAGTTCAGCAGGATGAAAACTTAGCAGCTGACTCAAATTTTTAGGTGAGTATCCATTAAAGTCAGCGTAAAGGCAATTCTGAGATTTCTTTCGAAATACATTAAATATGTTGGAAAATAGTTGCTGAAAACGTGAAAAGACTTTGAACGATATATTACTGAAATGTGGAGTTAGAGGTTAAAACTTCAGGATTTTGTGGGCGGTCCTTAAAGGGTGGCTCGATGACACGCTGAGGCCACCCTGAGCATACCCCTGCACCCCTAGCAGAGAGATGGAGATGAATTCATCTCAGAGTGTTTCAAAGTTAGTCATGTCATTTTGTGAACTCATTGACACGTTTCAGTCGTTTCAAAATGGCTGCTTGACTTCTCCCACGAGTGGCCGTGGTTTCAGTGCATTCAGCAGCCCACAGTCCTGGAGCTGAGAATACTGCTCATTTTTACCTGATTTTGACACCTAATTTAATAAACTTATTGATGTTTTTAATCATTCAGATTTGGCTGGGTGGTTAATAACACTTTCTTCTTTGGTCTGACAAACTCAGAACACATAAAATAGTGGTAAAATCTAAAAAAATAATTGTAAAAAGGAAACACTAATAAGCTGGTTTTATTTAGGTTTTCAAGCTACTTTAAATAGTGAATGCACTGTACTTTTCTACATCAACCAAGTGCCATGGCCATGTAAATGATAGGGCCAAGGATCAACCATCCAACCTTGTGATTAGACAATCTGCCTTTACCTTCTGAGCCGCAGCCATTATCTTTGGTCATATAATACATCTATATAAAAACTAATGTGAATTTAACCTTTTTAACACTCATTTATTTGAATATGACATCACTAGAGCCCTGCAATGAATTTGGAAATGAAGCTTTAACGTGAATTACATTGACTGCTTTGAAGGTACCACGTTTTAAAAGGTCCCCTCTAGACATAAAAAAAAATGCTTTAAATAATAATTTGTCTAATGTTTTTTTTTTTCTTTCATACAAAAAAAGTTCAATAAACCACTTTCACTTCACTGCAAAGGCCTCCACATTACACTTCAGTCAAACGTGTTGTGATGTCACAAAGTCCTGCTCGCAAATATATATCAAATTCAGATTTAAAGAGAGGACGGAAACATTTAAAAAGTATAAAAAATGTGAAAATTGAGGCTCAAACATCTCAACAGGAGGGATCCTTTAAGGTTTCATACTATACCTGCTGGTGCCTGGATTACATTTACAACAGG
The DNA here is from genome assembly GCA_028641955.1 of Protonibea diacanthus. Lineage (NCBI taxonomy): Eukaryota > Metazoa > Chordata > Actinopteri > Sciaenidae > Protonibea > Protonibea diacanthus. Next base: position 8,646,741 of record CM053998.1, read on the forward strand.
TGTTCTTTTGAAATTGACCACAGGTACTGTAAAGATCTATTCATACTTATTTTACATGCTCACATTCATGGTAACTTCTCAAGGCGTAAAAAGGCTAATGCATTTTTATGAAGTGTACACAAATCAAACTCTGCAAAGATGGTGACCACCATCTTATCAAAATATTCTCTAGTCCCATGCGCACACTGCTTTCTCGTGGCTTTTCAGCTGCCGTTCTGCGGCTCGTGCTTTGTAAAAGCTCCTTGCGAAGCTGAGGGCATTGACTGAGGCGAGGTGGGAATACTTAGCTCCTGAGAGACGTCTCCGCATCGCAGCGCTTTCTGCTGGAGAGGAAAGAGAGGCACGGCTGAGAGAGGTTGGGCGGAAAAAAAAGTGGGAGGTGAGTTGTGGTGATGGTGTTGGGTTGGGGTGGTGGTGGTGGAGGTGGAGAGGGTGGGGGGGCATAATGACAAGCCATAAAATTTTTAATGCCCCCACACCCCAGCCTTTTTAGTCAGACACTCAATTATTGATACATTTATGGTGTGTCCAAGAAGCTGCACAGAGTTAGGCCAGTAGGACAGTGAGGGGTTACTAGCTAAAAACAACAACACCGTCTCTCTTTTTATATCTGTCATACTTGTCGTGTATCCAAATGAATGAACAAGGGAGCGGCAACACACACATTCTGGTGGAAGCAATAACATTTGAATGTCAGAAAATAATTCTTGCAGTAATATTTTCTAATATTAGAGGCACAGCAAAGGCCATGAATGGCCATGGGGGAAAAGGAAATGACTTACTACTTTCGCCCGTGACAGTTCATAATTCCATTTCCAATATCTTTTCCTTTAAAAGTTTAAGGTCGCTCTTGATGTACTTGGCGCATCTCATATACGTCTTTTGAAACCGAGTTCTCCTCCTTTTTATGTTTCCCTTTGTCATTCAGCACAGGACGACATGTGACAGCTAAAGTGAAACCTCCTTTATTATTTGCCTGCCATCTTGCGCCCCTGCATAATCACCCTGAATGAGCTGTAATTACACCTCCCCTGAAAAGGGTATCGGACGCGCGGCTTTATTGAGAAAGATGAACCGATGAACGCTGACTCGAACAGCGGCCGTCGACTGCGCGGGCTGAAAAACGGATTTCACATTTTCTACGGAGAGCGGCCCACATTCACAGGCGGCAGGGTTTCAGTGAACGTCGATACGAGTCCTTGTCATACCATGTGAAACAACTTCCACTCATACACAGAGCAAACAAAGAAGCTCCCAAAGGAGTTGTGTTGTTGGATGACCGAGCTGGAATTCCATCCCCGACTAAAACATGTGCAGGGGGATGCATCGCTCTCTGATTCACAAAATAATTATCTTTTGTCCTCGTGAAAAGAAGAAGGAGAAAAAAAAAGAAATGTCCAGTTTCCCTAACATGCTGCAATGTAATTACTAGCTATGTGGCTACTGCTGGATTCTAATTGGAAATGGAGTGGCCCTATTCTGGCTGCCTCCTGTCAGTGGATCTGCCACTTGTAATGTATGGCATCCCACCCACTCACTTCGAGATCACACTGTGGCCCAATGTTGAGCTTGTTTTCCACGCCGCTTGGGTCATGCCGGCTGGCCAATTTGCAGCTAGTTCAAACGACTTCCCATTGCATTTTTTTTCTGTGTATTATCTGAACCAATGTGCGTAACGGGTTGTAATTGTAATTAATATATCCTTCTTTTTATGTTCACGCACTGTGAAAGTGTTTTTTTTTTTTTTTTTTTGCAGATTCACAACCTGGATTTTCTTTTTTTTTTTTTAACCATTACAAAAATCACTGACTTAAACAAACAGCGGGGAAGCGCAGCAGCATAAAAAATCAGCCGGCTGAGGAGAGACTGCATGAATGGGAGGCTCAGACACACATGCCCTCAAGACGAGTGATCTTTCACTGGATGCTGACACTTGCCAATTACAAACCACCCACATCCCACTTGTTTTTAAGACTAATTAGTCAGGCCCAGTGTGTATTCCAGGAGGGTCTTGGGAGATGAGAGAAATCTGCCACAGGTCAGCCAGCTCAGTGGAGGGTTTAGTGCTTAGAGAGGCCCCTCTCCATTCAACTCTGCACTCCAAATGTGTGGGCTGCATTGAAGTGGAGTAATGGAGTGAAGGTTCGGCACGCTTAACGCCTCAGGGGTCAGCCACGATCATCTTTAGACAAGAACTATAAAGGAAAATAAACACACACACACAACCACTAGGAGGGCTTTCCTTTCCATCTGCATGCTGCTACTACATTGCAGATTTGACAGATTCAATATGGCAGGGAGGGATGGGGAAAAGGTCTACATGTGGTGCTCAGTCAAACCAGGTTCAGAAGATAACTTTTTTTTTTTTTTTTTTTTTCCCACTTGCGTAATAGATATGAAATATTTCTGACACATTTTAATAGGTGGGAACATTCAGCTCTCGACCATATGGCTTTCTGCTGATGGGAGCAAAAGTAAAAGTGTGACTCAGTGAGGGAGTTATCACTGGTGAAAATGAGCGATATGATATTGTCTGAAGGCTCACGCAGTTTGTAAAGCTTTAACTTCCACAGCAATGACAATTAAGAGACATTAATTAAGAGACATTCTCAAAAAATATTTTCATCAGATCACACATCATGAAACATCATTGCTGCTTTTCCCATTAAATGTCCATTTTTCAATCTAATACCCAACCCGACATCCATTTCTAACAATCGTGGCACTTTAAATGACTTTAAAGTCCAAGACAATATGAATTTGATATCAGTTTAATACTGCAAAACACTGACAAAATTTAATTGAACTTGAAACAGACTTTAGGTTTTAGTTTTCAAACTGGTCATGAACCAGTGGTCGTGGGCACGAAAAATGAAAATGTCACTCCATCTGAATACTTTCAGTCATTTACTTTCAATTGCTAACTTCGCTAAAAAAAAAAAAAAAAAAACGACAAAACTTTGTTTTGCCATCTGCATGCATGGAAAAGAATTCATAACTTTCCTATCTATCTACCCTTCCCAGTCCCCGCTCCCGTCTCCCTCTCTAAACTCAACCGGTTGCGGCAGATGGCGGCCCACCATGAGCTGGGTTCTGCTCAAGGTTTCTGCCTCCTAAAAAGAAGGTTTTCCTTGCCAACATTGCCAAGTGCTTGCTCATGGTGGCGACCGTTGAATCTAATATTATAAAGAGTACGGTCTAGACCTGCTTTATATGGAAAGTGTCACGGGATAACTTCTGTTATGATTTGGCGCTATGTAAATAACATTTAATTGAAAAACTTCATGGAACACAAATGGCGCGGTTCACACCTCCGTGGAAAAAGCACGACAAGAGAACCCAAACAAAATAAAGCAAGACATCAAATCACTGCTAGAGGTGAAGAAAGGTTCATCCTGCGGCAGTACATTTCAAGTATATGAATCAACCAGCCTTGAAACCACTCAAGGACACTCGACTGCCGATGTGAGCAAAATCAACTTTAGTTAAAAGACGTGTATGCGTTAAGGTCAACTGTGGTTTGTCATGAATATATGTTTTGTCAAATGAGGTTGAAAGAATATAGATAAAATGTGGATTCATGCCCATTGAGAAAGGTAGTTAGGTTACTGTAAATGCTGATTCATAAGTCGCATGACTAAATGATTGAACTGTACCTATGGGAATGACCCACGGGTACAATGGCTGTGCAATAGTCCCGGACTTTCATTCATGTTTGCAGACTAGAAGTTTTGTTCAACTTTGGAGCAATTTTCTCTCAGCTCACTGTTTTAGTCTGAGAGGGTACATTAATCAAAAAGCCAGTGAAGAAGCAACTGTGGCCTGAGCCCAGAAGGTTTGACAGTACATACAGAGGATAGTTACAATAGTTGTGCGACTTGCCTCTGACCTCCTGTCACGGCATGATAAATACCTGCCGGTGGTTATGGTCGACTGGAACAAAACTGGGGGATTGTGGGACACTGATGGGAGCTTTGTTTCAGTTTGGCATGAGGCGCTAACTTCCCTCTATTTGTCCTTCCTGACCCCCCGAATTCAACATGTTTACTGCATTTAAACACAACAGATGGCAGGGTTGCTCTTTGTACAAAGCGGGTCACAAGAACAAAATCTCAAGGAGCCAGAGGATTTGGAATCCTCCTGTGTGTTATTTAGTCTTCAGTTTGTCTTCAGAGGTCGACCGGAGAAATACTCAACCCCCCCCCCACCCCATTTGTTTGCTTTCATATTATTGCTTTTCGCAAGGTCTGAGCTAATTTCTCGTCTACTTTCAAGGTTCTGCTTGGAAACCAGACTGGCCTGTGTGTGTGGGAGAAGGAGAGAGACACATTAGCGGTGTTGTGAACAATTCCAAGTCACCCATCAAAGTGCGCCATGTCCAGTAATTGTTGTTTAATTGGCAGTGAAATGTTGTTTTCTGGTTTGACAATTTAGAAGGGACACTGGAAGAGAAATGACTCCAGCGATCCTGCTATATCCATCCGCTAATCCTAAACGAACTAATTGCTGTTTTCTCCAAACATGTTGCTTTACAATAAGAAGCGCGTAATTGAGGATTGCTATGAGAAGAAAAAAAAAAAACACAGTATTTACCATCTTTCTGGGTTTCACGTGACATTTTGTAGCCGCAACTCATGTAACTAAGTGAAAAGAAAGCAAAAGGATAGTATGCGACCTTAAAAGCATATTTGAGAGCTGTTAGAGAATAAATCTAACTATCTGTTGTTGGCAGAAATGTGTCGTAAACAGCACTAACTGTGTTTTCTGCCTCTTTTTTTTTTTTTTTTTGACAGAGCTGACTCTCTGATGTCCATTATAGACTGCGAGAGAGTCACTCTCGCATTAGTCTCTCCGCTCAAGGCCACTAAAACAAACCGAGCGGGCATCAAAATCAAAAACGCTGCAAGGATCGCTCTGCCTCTCTCTTCTTTCAGCTAGTGTACTCCACCCTCTTTATCTCTCCATCCCTCCCTCCTTCCTTCTCCCTCTCTCTCTCTCTCTCTCTCTCTCTCTCCCCCCCTGCTTTATCATGGCAGCGAGACCCCCTGGGAGGCTCTGATCTCCAGCGCACATCCTGAAGAATTAATGACTTCTAATGTACCAGTTAATGCAGAAAAGGCGGAACATCCATCATAACTGACAATTTAATGGCGCTTTCATAGATGGGCCACTCACATCTCTCCTATTCTCCTTCACCATTTTTTCCCTTTCTCGTCTCTCTCTCGCTAACAGACAGACGCGCACACACACACACACCCTCGTAGATATGTAGCACATGTACAACGCATACACACAAGGGCAACATTATCCTTCTTACTGACATCATGGTAAATGTATCTAAAATGTTCTGTGCTTCATAGGAAGGATACATTAAATATGATCCGCTAACCCGGGAAAGAAGGTACACAAAATCTCGAAGAGGCGCCAGTGCACGACTGGGAACAAATCAGGAACTAACTGCTAATTAATGAATAGTTAACAAGTAATTTCAAATCAAGAATTACAGTATATACTTGAGAACATACTGCTAGATACTACGTTAATGAACCGTCAAATGATTAGTTCCTACAAATGTGAATCATACTGAACACTTTTTTAATGAATTTGCCCAGATTAATTCTGAATCAGCTGCTAAATGGTCCATAACCACTAATTAATCATTACTTTCCCGCATATCGGTTACTATTTTTGTGTCCCCTTTTTCAAAGTAGTGCATCATACCGAGCTGTTGTCAAGAATGCTTCATTACTTCATGATTACCTTAGCGTTACTTACAAGTAAAGAACCAACTGCTGAGTTTCTACTGAGAAATGCATCATTAGTTGGCACCAGCAGGAAACAGTAGATATAGCAGTAAAAAAAGTAAGTAACATAAAGGCATATTCAAAGCTGCACTGATCAGTATTTTTGAATTAAATGATTTCATGTAATGTGAAATGGGTTTTTAATGGGATAAACCAACGGTGTCTTTCAGCTCATTGTTTTGGTTTTACAGATCCACAAATTTAAAGTGTTATTTTCACTCTCTCGGCTCGGCATCTGTGTCACTGCCGCAGAAGACAGGCAACCTTTGATAAACCCACTGTATAGCACCTGCCTGGCGCTGAAGGTTCGCAAACGTTAGCGTCAAGCGGCAAACTCTGGTGAAGCCAGTGCAGAAGTGCTAACAATTGTAATTAACCAAGTGACCGCTTGACAGGCTGCAGAACTAAGTCAATCTCCATTAGAGGCAGTCTTGACTTCATGGCAGAAATAATCATGTATGTCCGACATTTAGATTAACTGGGAGGAGAAAGACGCAATACATCCAACATGGCGGCATCCGGCGTCGCATATTTTCAGCTTCAAAACAGCGTTTTGGAAACCTATGGGTGACGTCACTCAGGCTCTGTCCATTCTTTATACAGTCATTGGTGAACATAGTGGAGCATATTCTGCATATTTTTCAAGTGACCAGAGAGATGACTCAAATGCCAATGTTGTGCTGTTTGTGCTGGTTGTGTAAATATGTAGCTGTTACTAGCTAACATGTTCACCATAAAAACGCTTTTTTTCCCCCATCTTTTTACTTACAAAATCAGTTCATCTAATGTCTGATGCTTAGTTTGTCCTGCTTTATCCTGAGCCTTTGACTCTGTGCAAACTTATAGAGACATTTTTTGTACCTCATTAGTATTCTATGTCACACCAGGAAGACTAGCAGCCACTGTTAGAACAATCCTGCTTATTAGTTAGCCATATATTTTTCCTCGTCTCTTCTCTGTAACTGCTCAGCAATTTGAGTATCTTGTTGTACAGTTGGACACCGAACATCATGTCACTATTGATAAATGTCATTTAAATATGAGGTTTGTTCAAGACATATGCAATTTACCTTTTCGATATGTCAATCATATTCAAGTGTGCGTCTTACAAATAGAAATGTCATTCCATAAAATGTAGTCTCTTACATATGAAGATGTGGAAGAAGATCCCTGGCTTACAGACTTATATTTTCTATAATGTCTTCTGCTGAATATTTAATGTATCTTTGACTGATGAAGTAAATGGAATGTGATGGAATCTTTTGTCAAAAATCAATTTTCAAAGCACAGCACACTGAAACCTCTTAATTCCTAATATAAAATAAACATTTAAACTCTTCATGCACCAAAATCTAAAAAAAAAAAAAATAAAGAAAAGTGCCATTTAGTGTCAACTGCTTAATTGCTACACCAATCACACCTTGAAGTGATATGTGTGGGTTTGCAGTAAACATAACAGGCGTTGTACATTAAGTTGCTGTAATACGGCTCACTGTCACTGAGCAGACTGAGAGAGAATTTCTTGGCTCCCCAGCCTCTTTGACTTGATATAGAGGACCAATATTCCCTAGAACAGCTTGCACAGGCAGCTAATGTCCCTTTCAACACGTCTAAAATTATGTTCAGAGGACTGTCCAATCAATGGGATTGTCCAGCGATGGGAGACCGAGCCACCTTGCAGCCAAATGAGTCGGTGTTTCATAATGGTGAGCTAAATTTATTGCAGCGCCCGAAATGGTCTTTGCAGGATTTTGTCTGAGAGGGGGAGGAGGAAGGAGATAGTTTTCGCTCTGCTATTTTCAGATACCACAAACATAATTGAAAAGTGTTGGAGACAAGAAAACACTGCAGACTGCGGTCACAGTATATTGGCTTGATAAAGAAGTTGGAAGATGGTTAATGAAATTACCGGAAAGGTTCAACAAAAGCATAAACAAGAGGAGCTTAAATGTAGGTTCATGAAGTTCAGTGGAGATAAAAATGAACACAGACAATTAACAGGACAAATGAGAATTAATGCTCATGCTCTAATGTTCACAGAGAGGAAGTTATATTCTTCTTAACATTTAGTAACTTGTCATGTAATCCATACACTGAACCTTTTTTACATTTTATACCATAAACATAAAATATTCTCCTTAAAATGGATATTTCTGGCTGCTATTGGGTATAACAAGCTGTTAACAACATTGACACATCTTTGAATGTGTTAGCAAACAGACACCAATTTACACGGCAGTACAAAGCAACATTGCATCTGATTCATTGTGAACAGTGAACTGTGTCTCTAATCACTGAATAAGGTAAATGCTAGTGCTTTTAGCTCTGTTTTTGGTCTCCACCAACTCCTGTGAAAAACATCCAGCTCCTTAGCTGCTAAAGGCTTTACTACGTTCACCAACTAGTTGCCAACTTTGTCTGCCAGCCATTTGGTGCTGAACAGGTGGCACAGAGTTGGTCTATTCGAGCATATTCACTGAAAGCAGCTGCCTCTTACAGCTACAGGGAATGAGGTTGAGGAGAGCAGTGAGAGTGAATCAAAACAGGAAAGTTTTGGCTGTAAAAACCAAAACAACAAACTGAAAGACACTAAAATGCTGCGCAGAGATGACAGGTTTTTCTCTGTGGATTCATTTGATCCATTGTTAATGTGAATGTCTTGACAGGTGTCGCTTTAATTTACCTGCTTATTCTAATCTTCATCTCCTCTATTATACATTAATAAGAGGATGCACTGAGGATAACAGTCATGTTCCTTGCATGTGTTTATTTCACCGATATATCTTGTGGACAAAAGAAAAGAGCTTTCAACAATAGTCATGCAGCCTGACATGGGGAGACACTAACCATCACAAGTGGATGCTGGTATGCAAAAAAGCACAAATAATATTGTATAAGGGCAAAGTCATGGAGCTAAAGTCAAACAAAATTTTCACCATCTCATGCACAGCCATGAGTTTGAGACACTAAGTCTGAATTTTGCCCTGTTGGGTACCTGCCAAAAGATTCTGATCCAGGATCATTTGTTGTCAGTTTCTATATGTTATGCTCTGACCTCTCAGAGTTGACACCCGATTCAATAAAACGTGCGCATGGCCGAGCCTTTAGGGAATTTATTTTTCCGTGGAAAATGCAATCGGTGACAGATGCTTGTTTTTCTGGGGACATCGCTGTCTCACAAGGCTGAGCAGGTCAAAAGTACAAGATAAGCATGTTAGTATCGAGCAGCAAGATGGTAAGAAAAAATCGTTGTCATTGACCTGCAACCAACTATCAGATAGCCAAATACAGCAGCAAACTGATCAGATTACTTACTACTGTATGTGCAATAATAAGACCTGCAAGTTGGCCATGCGTTAAATGGGAAACATTATCACTGTGGTGGAGTCAATTACAGATCTTTATTTTAGCACAAGGTTTTTAAGATGGTTTACTTTGTTGTCTTGAGGGTAAAAGCGTCTCTCCTTCCAGTCAGAGCCCTCCCCTGCTCCTCTGCATTCTTTCAAATGTGGCCGAAAAAAGGGATGTTGAAGCCCCTTGTGTATTTTGCTCATAAGGGAAAAAAAAGTGAGCTCAGAGGGAATCACAGCGAATAATGAAAGAAAGCAAAGTCTGGCTTTTTTTCAATTCTACCGGGTAAGTAGCAATCTGAAGTCAAATAGCCGTCGGTAACCGGTGGATGATGTTTAGCGCCAGCTCATTTAATTCCTTTATTATTTCTCAGCAAGCTCTCTGCTTCAGAAATCACAGGAAATTGATTCCATTATCTGTATCACTTTTCCTCTGTGCATAGCACCTGCATATGAAATGCAACACACCCGCCATCTTAACATCTCTGCCACTGAAGTGACATTACTATTGTCATGGCAACAAACCCCCTTCTCCATAGAGAAACTGTAGAATGCAGCATCCTGTTTTTGGAGTCAGGTATACCAGTTTTAGATATGTGCACACCACAAATCATTAAGTGTACCATGAAAGACCTCCGTCAGTGCGCTAAAGGGCTGCAAATCAACATGAAGACATTAAGAGAATGGACAGTAGACGATGTCAGTCAGCATGTTTGCATGTCCATAGCACCCTGTCCAAGCAGCCCATGCCTCAAAAGGATTTAATTACATGAAAACAACCAGTACCATTCAAGCTCTGAAAGATACTACACTTGCAATGTTCTTATATCTACATATTCTACATTTTCTGTACATGTGCCACCCCTTCCATGGACATGTTCTGACATTTACATTGCCAAGAAAATCATGCACTGAGTCATTTTTCCATATACACGGTCCTTAAAGGTCTAGTGTGCAAGATTCTATCCTATTGGGCAAACATGACAGTAGATTGTAACGTTTAAGTATGTTTTCATTCATGTACGATTACCTAAAAATAAGAATCATTGTCTTTTTGTGAACGGGAGAGGGTCCTCTTCTACGGCGTCCGCCATGTTGCCCTCATCATATTTTCTACAGCAGCACAGCACGCTAGCAAGGGAAGGGTTTAAGGAGGTATTCAGTTGGGTGCGATCTGCAACCTCACCACTAGATGTCACTAAATGATATAGACAGGACCTTTAACTGTAATTTACATGTGGAAATGTTGAGCTATGCACACATCCAAGTACATCAGTTAAATTAAAGCATTGTTTTTCGGGTCAAAATGATGACACAGACGCCTCATATCATTTACAACGAAGAAACAAAGACGTGTCTTGTGTTGTGGGACTGAAAGACATCATTACATTAACAAATGTGACATTTAGACACTCCAAGCGCCTCTTTGCTGTTCAATTTGCTGTTCACTGCAGATTTCTGCCCGTATTCAGTCAAAGAGAGGACTGAGCGAAAGATGAAGAAAAAGGCTTTCGACGTGCCTATACTCAAGGACATCGAGGCAGCACCTTGCAAAATCTAATTTCCAAAGTGTGAAATTTCCTCATTCTCTTCCGTGATAGCTTCATTTCATAGTGAAAGCTAATTATGGGCGCTGTAATTTCTTTCAGCAGTCAAGTCATCAGCTGGTCAAATATAGAGCGGCTCACCAAATGACACAATATAATTGCCGTGGCAAAAACAAATGCTCTTTAAGATATTAGCCATCATATTGAAGACATTCTAATACACAGAAGCGGGAAGAATATTGTTTATATTGTCTGAATCTGTGTACGAGTGTGTGTTTATGTCATTTAAGGGGGGGAAACTTTTTAACTTTCTGTGTTTTTCCTCCCATCACACTTTCTCATGCTGTGCCTCTTAACATTGTTTCTCCGCAGGAGCAGCTGTCTCTCTTTTCAACCCAAGTAAAATAGCAGAACAACACTTTTACAAGCAAAACAAACAGTCAACCCAACCCTTTGACATTGTCTTGTTAAAAAAAAAAAAAAGAAGAAGAAGGAGAAGGAGGCCCGGCCAGATTTAAGATTCACTAGGGTTGCAATCTGCATGCTAAGGTCCATCAATTTTTCATGGCTCTCACACTATGAGCACTCGCAGCCAGAAGGGGGTAATGCAAAATTGATTTGTGTATTAAAACTGCTTAGCCAAGCAGGCATCACTGGGAAATGTAGTGATCACCCCCTTGGGACCCGAAAAGGTATAGCTAAAGTGATCGAAAGAGGGAGTCTTCTGTACACATAAAAAAAAAAAAACAAAGCATATATTACATTATATATGTATATAAAAAAAACAAATATAATAAACTTTGAATAAAATACAATCCATTATTTTAAGCAAAAAAGTCACCGCACGAGGCTGCCAGGAGGAAACTTGGCAGCTTATGGCATACGTTGTGTTTTTTAAAACTGTGTCCAGGTGACAGGAGCAGGAAGGACGAAACGCACCGCGAGCCACTGCAGTGATGTCAGAACCATCCTGACATCAATGACGTCAGGTCAAAATGATAAATGTGCGCGTGTCAAAATGACACAGGTGACGCCACACGTACATGGAACGGATGACGTCACAAGGAATATCAAACCGGTTATGTCACAAGCCATTAAACACACAAATGATGTCATACAGGCAGCATGACTCTGTTATGTCATGGGCAATATGGCGCTGGTGACATCATAAGCGTCATGACGTCAGCGGCGTTACCGGCAAGATGACACCACCAAAACCGAGGAAGAAAAGCCTCCGCTCTGTTTGTCTCGTTGAAGTGCACCGCCGTAGAGCGCTGTTAGGGAGCGGTGCTTCTTTATTTAGAAAATGATGTAATGATGTAAGTCATCTAAGAGGATGACTTGCAGAGAGCATATTGTGTAGACCGCAGCCATCAGTTTCAGTCGGGTATTTGGACACATTGCCTACAGAATTATTGTTTATTAGCTACAGCTGATATAATCTACCACTGGCAATGCTTTTCATTTTAACTGGCGGAAAGGATGTCCATTGTTCTTTTGTAAAGAAAAGAGCAAGGAGAGAAACGAGATTGGATCAGAGACTTGTGAGTCTCTTGCCAACCTGAAACTGGACGCAAAATGGAACTGGCTAGAATCCACTCATTATTATAATTATTAATATATTTTGAATATATGGTGAATTTGTCCACTCCACAAAATCACAGAAACAGCTCAGAAGGAGCACTTGTTGTAAGACTCATAAGACCACATTCATAATCAACAATGTCTGGTGATTTGCTAAAAAGCTCTACACGCACATCCACAAATGTGGTTACGCTTACGTGCGACTGTTGACGCCTCGTCTAATGCACAGCCTTGGTGGTGGTAAAGGATTTCACCCTCTCACTTCATTCAGCACAGGGAAAAATAACTGTGCGAGTTGTCACATGCATGACATGACCTGTGTTGGTCCGGCGTTTTACAAATGCTCACCTTTGTACGGTAACCTTGCCTGACTGCACAAAACATTACAAACACATGCATATTTATCAAAGCACGTTTGTCGAGGTTGTGAAATGAGTCGTTTGGATTTTTTCCCCAGCTCCCCTGCCTGTCTATACTAAATATGTCCTTGGTTGTCAGAAGAGGTGAATACCTGCACTTCTGGAATATTTACAAGCCTTTGATTTGGCAGTTTCAACCATTATCAAAGAGATCCTTAATATGGTAAAATGATCTCAGGTAATGAGCTCAGCGGATTGACATGACATGAAAAATATCTTCTTCTTCAATATAATCCTGAATTGTTCAGACGAATGATTAAAAATCCAGCAGGTTTTTTTTTTTTTGCTTACCAGTGGGCTATGGGAAAACTAATCCCTTTCATAAAGTTTCAAATTCATCGACTTTTCTGCAGGCATAAATGTGAAAACAAATTCATAGCATCCCCATAAATTACATACCCATCAACTCACCCTCCCACATTATGCTTTGACAACTCTGAAAAGCACTCAAAGGTCATTTTTATCCCGCAACATGAAAAGCTCCCTCTAATAAAAGTAATTTAATCATTATTTGCAAAAGAGTTGGCACACGTCACCGGAGCTGCCAAACAAGTGGTGAGTCATAGTCAGTTAATGGTCAGCTCAACAAGCAAGAGTTTAACACAAATGGAATGCCATTTCTTGATTATTGCTGGTGTCATGCAAGCTTTATTTAGTGCTGACCTGTGTGTCAAAACATGTCCTCAATTGAAGGGCCTCCAGTGAGGCAGTAAGAGGTTGAGCTGAGAATGAGCCGATTAGGTGGGCTACTGTACTGCCAGCAGGGGAAACGAGGTAGCTGAATGTGACCGGAGCCATTCGTACTCAGGATGATTATGTAGCATGCAACACACACAAACTCTTTAATGATCTGGGTCCAAAACAAACTCCTCAAACTGAATGAAAATCATCGCCAAGTAAAAACAGATCTATGCACAGCTGGGAAGAAACGCGATTCGCTCTTCTCTGACATGATCTTGTCTTGGAGAAAGAAAGGGAGGCTCGAGAAAAGACTCCAACCTGCGGTTGAAAACGCGACTGGCAAATGGCAGCGTGGCTTTTTATCCATGTTTGAGGAGCAGCGACTGACCTTTACGACTAAAAGCTCAAACATGTTGTCTGCTACACTTCGGCTTTGGGCCTGGCAGTCACTGGGCTTTTCTGTGATTATGGAAATATTTGTAGATGCCTCTGCCTGGAGAAAGCCCAGGGGAGCATTTACCAGGTCTACCATCAGGACCTTCCCTCCATCAAACTCCCATCTCTGGGTTGGATTCCTTCTAGTGCGGTTTTGTGGTCTGTAATCTTCTCCCCCACAGACATTGTTGAGCAAAACAGAGGTATCACCATGGGGGTGGTTCTGTTTTAAAGACATTTCTCTACCCATCAAACATTGTGAAAACCAGGAAGCTTTGCAGACAATAATCCAACAATATTACACATTGGTTGATACGGTTAATAGATCAGAAAGTAAATTAAAACTCATTAGAAATAAACTCAATTAAATGAGCGACTGAGGAACAAATACATTTTAACAGTTGCGGCAGAATAGAAGTTTTTTTCTCCAATTCAATCAAATTGAAACTTCAGTTCTTGATCAAGAACCTTCTGTGGCTTGAACAATGGAGTTACTCACACAATCACAATGTGGATTATGCATGACTTATTATTTCTTTTGTGGCCATTTTATATTTATTTCCTCACCTCTTCAGTGCAAATGCAAAAATTACAATAACAATCGAAATAATCACAATTAAATCTCCTTTTACTTCTAAGTGGCTATTTATTGTGCTTTGTTTAAACTGAAAGGCACATTTCCTTTATACTACACAATCATTATAATTGTCAAGTAACCTATTATAATTTGTGGGCAAAGGAACTTGACGAAAATATGAAGTAGCAGAGGTTAGCGGTATTTAGAACGTGAGGCACGACATCTGCAACTTGAATGAAGACACATTGTTGACGGAGCCTGCCCAAGCAACGTCAACGCAAGCCATCATGGCAAGCGGAACACATTTAGTCTCAGATGTAGCGCATTGAACACCTGTTTCGGCACTTTCCCAGCGCAGAAACATTTCATCTCTGAGTGTACTTTTTAGCGAAAGGGTCACATTCAAAATCCGAGCCAGTCAAATTTATTTTTCACCATTCGGCTCCAAAGACAGATCTGTAAGTGCACTATCTCCAATACGTGGGAGGATCTTATCTAACCTTTCCTGCCTCATGAAAAATTCAGCATCCTGGCTACCAATCTCCGCCGTCTCAGGATGTTATGTCCGATACAGAGGCGGAGGTGCTGGGGAGAGAAGAGGAAATTGCTTTGGAGTCCAGCACTGTATGATCAGTATTATCACCGCAATGGACCTCATTTACCCACATATTCTATAGCGCCCTTTGCGGCGCGCATTCACAGCAGTCGGATCTGATTCCAGCCATGGTGCTTTGGATGTGTGTGTGTGTGTGTGTGTGTGAGGCCTTGTGTTTGTGATGGGTCTTTGTGATAGGGGTGGCAGGTTACGTAACAAGCGGGAGGCGGCTGTGGGGCGCAGAGGAGTTGAGCGGCAAACTGTGGCATGACAGCTCTCCGAACGTAGAGGGAAGGTCTAATACGGGTGAGTGACAGAGATGTCGAGATAAAGCTTCCCGTCAGTCTCTGGCAAGTGTTGCCCACCATCGCTGCCAACCCCCACCACCCTTCATCCCTGAGGGGCCTGGCAGACAGGACAGAGGAGATCCTAAATATCACGTAGCTCCTCAACATTAGACAAGCCAAACATCTGCTTTGTAAAGCGACACAGGCATCTCTCAGCTATTTCTTCTATCTCGCCCTCACTCTCACTCGCAGCTTGCCTGAATTTTTAGGAATCTTTGTCATATTTCAGGTTTTGACTTCTGCAGGAAGGACACAGATGGTTAACTGACAGGAAATGCTGGACAAGTTTAGCTTTGCGTTTTCCCATTGGGCAGGTTTATGATTCATATTACATGGGTGTCAGCTTTGCTAGTAGTTACTATAATTTTCTCTGTATGGAATACTTTTATTTTGGGAAATACGCTGATTAACTTACTATCTTAGGATTAGATGAGAAATTAGCTAGGCTATTAGTTTAGCCTAGCATAAGTACCTGAAGCAGGAGCAGGGGAAGACAGGTTGTATACTAGCTTACCTACTAATACCTCCAAACATTGCTATAACAAATTTGTTTCAGAAGGTGTTATAAAGCCAGTACAGAAGTGGTAAAATTCCTTGAGCGGCCACTTGAGACAGGCTGCAGAAGTGAGTGTAATCACCATAAGTCCCCATGTTAAAATGTCTAACTTCATGTTTACAGGCTGGTTCAAAAAACAGTTTTGGCCACTTTGATTGACAGGGAGGTGCCGTTACAGATGGCTTATGTGAACTCCCCCGGTGTGATTCGGCCAACCTTAGGTTCATCAATGATCTATATCTTTGTCGATATTCAGATTAGCCGGGAGGTGGAAGAAGCAGCACAGCAACATGGTGGTGGCCATGCCAGCACCACTTATTTTCGGCTTCGAAACGGCGCCTCGAGAACCTACTGGTGACGTCACTCAGGCTCTGTCCATTCTTTATACTGCCATTGGTCAAGAGTCAGATGAAAAGACTGACGCCACTCTACACTACAGCCAGGTTGTAGTTAGCTTAGCTTAGCATAAAGATACAAACAAGAGGGAAACATTTAACTTGGTTCTTCGAAACGGAAGATTTTGTTTATTTAATCTGTATATGTGTAAACATTCGTGTTTTTATAGTGATATAATAATTTTCCAAATGTTGAACCGTTCCTTTAAGAAACTTTCAACCTCCGCATGTACAAGTATTTTTACATGATAGTTTTGTTATTGCTCCTCTTGTTTCTGCTGCTGCATTTTTAGTTCATTTTTTTTTTTTGAAAGTTAAAATCAAGTTTGCTTCTCACTACTTGCTTGAGAGCACTTGAGTTTTGTTTGACAGCTCACTGATCTGCAACAAACAATAATCCACAGCATTAATGTAGGGCAGATGCAGACTAAAATCAGGACAGCTACAATGGCTACTACTGAACAGTGGGTTTAAATTTAAGCCCGAGGCGTGAAAAAAACCCACGCAACCCTGCCAGCCACCAACTGTATGTTTGCTTGGCTTTGCACACAAGTGTGAGCAACACCATCAGTTGCACGATCTCACGGTAATGCCTCGGCCCATTAGATGAGGAGTCACACTGCTTTTTTTATTTCCACCCCTGCCTCCGCTGGGCAGAGGGACAACCCCCCGTCAGCGAGCACCACCCGCAGCCCACCCAGTGAGCGAGACGACAAGGAGCAGTCGAGCCAAGGCACCCGGCCAGAGGCTTGCCAGCGGGGTGCGCCTGGCCCGGCCCAGGAAGGCTCTCCGGCTGGATGTCCACCTGGGTGATAAGCACCACAGATTCCACTCACCCCTAAGGGCTCACAGCAGGATGTGGATACAGAGTCGCTGCTGAGCCAAATCCCACAAGGAAGAGCAGGAAAAAGAAGAAAATGTATGTTAAAGAGATGCAGTGTTACACATTTAAATTATCCTCGCCGATGTTTGGTGTGAGAATTTACAGATCTAAATCAGAAAGAACAGCCCCTCTAAACGAGACGTTCTTACTGGTACCAACGTGCAAATCTCATTTAATCTGCAAACCACAAAGTATCCAGGATCAAATCCCCTCCCTGTACAACTCAATAATTTAGAGTCATATTTGTATTTACTGGAAGTGACCAGTTAAATCTGTGAGGAAGTGTTTCCATTAAAACAATGTTTAAAGTTGTCCAAAATTATTTGAATCATTGACCATTCATGCTTCATGCACATCAGCGTGTGACATTTAGAGTGCGGGCTTCGAAATACCAGCCGGCCATAGCTGCATTTATTATGTAAATGTGAGATGTGAAAATCAGTAATTATAACATTATTAAAAAAAAAACAAAACAAAACACACACACACATTTCCACACATTTCCAAATTACAGCCTCTCTTTTGTGCCCGCGTTAATGCAGCAAACCATTTATGAACTGCCTGTATGTAGTCAGTGAATGTAGCAATCAATATATGTATGTTGGTTGCCATGGTTTCTCGTCCTGATGTGCTCCGCGAGTTGTGATCTACATTTGAGAGTGGGCTTTTTAGAGATGTGGGGGCACTGTAATAGAAGAAAAGAGGAACATTTTGATTGTGGTGCAAGAGGAGGAGAAGGAACAGCCTCAGATGGTCAGGAGTTCTGTGGAACGTGCGGAGATTTTAATCGCCTCAAAATATTGTTTTGATGGTGTTTGTGTTGTTATTGACAGACCGCACGGATTATGTAAAAATAAATAAATAAATAATAGCTAATAGCAAACATTAAGACAGTAATTAATACCTGCTGAGGTAAAGTGGCCCGCGCTATAAAGCGTCCTCACTGTGAGGCGCAGAGAGATAAATTATCTGAAGGAAATCAAGATAATGACTTTCATTTACTCAATAAGTAGATATTAATTATCTGTCCAACAGATTAGGAGGCCAGACTTATTGAGGGCCTTGAGATAAATGGCTTTCTGATCAGGATATAATGAAAACCTTTTAAGGTAGCACTCACAAATTTACATATTAATTCCTGCCCTTGTTTTGGCGATTACTGGTGATTTTATTTCAACGCCACCACCACCACCACCACCGCCGCCGCCATCGTAACAGCCTAGCAGCACACCACTGTGTTTTGTTTTCATCTGGGAATTTGATGCTATCACGAACATGGTGTCTCTGCTACCCCCCCTGCCCCCCTCCAGTCCCCGCCACCTCCACCGCCACCGCCACCCTCTGTGGAAAAGTAATGAAATGATGAATTTGTGAAACAACCGCAGGGTGACTATGATGAATTTTGTGGTATCTCTCAGACTAATAGCTCTGTCAACGAGAACAACTCTCTATAGACGAGCACAAATAGGCAAGGCAATCACGGTATTTGTGGTTTAATGCACAAAACATAAGCGGCGGTAGCTTAAAATCGAGGCTGCAAATATCTCGCTGATGAGAGAGGTTAATCCAACATTGATTGCTGAGGCCACCGTGTTTTTTTTTTTTTTTTTGCGTCCAGAAAGACTGAAATGCAGAGCCTCCGTCCCCGGCTGTGCCTCTCTTCTTAAGCATATTTGCCAGAGGGGCGAGCTGATTTGTGGCAGGCCATCATGCTTTTTGGCTGTTGTCCAGTCATTTAACCTGCCAATAGCAGCATGATCTTGGGAGATACTCATGAGAGCAAATATTGCCCTGCAGCCTAGCTGAGCCGGTGGCAGGAGAGCAGTCTGGTTAGGCTACCACAAGTCGAAGGAAACCTTATCTAATAACTGCCAAGGCATTTCCTCAAGTTGGCAAAGTGTCTGTGGGCACTATGTTCGCAAAGCACTTCTCCTGGCTGTTAGGGGAAGCTCACTGGGGGATTCCTCTGAAGCTACAAAAACTCGGCCAAACACAGGTCGCTTACATTATTATTAATATTTAAACTCAGGTGGTGGGTGAAACTTCTCTCATCTACAATACACATACAGTGTGTGGGCGGGAGCAACCTTTTTAACATCTGCCAGCAGTTAGAGTACATCACTGCTAAGATTCCCTGATAAAAATTATACTGACTTGTAGGATATCAAAGACAGTCTTTGCTAGCTATTATTGTCACTGCTGTTCATTGCATGTAACCTTTACCTGGGTTGTGTTCGAAAGAAGGTTGAAGTACAAATGCAGTAAATCTCAGTTTTCTTCATATTATGATATGATACAAACATGTTATCCAAGGTTGCTATTATTAGCAAGCTCAACAAGGCCATCGTGCATATGTTGGCACGCCGTACGCTGGTTTTCCACCAGAATGGCCACTGACCACACCAACGTGTGTCCAATGAAGTCTGGCATTGATGAGTGGTGGCAGTTCTGACATTTAACCGGAGAGAAGAATGATTGAAACACATCAGAGAGTATAAAGACACTTAATATTGTGATTATTTATAGACTGTGTAAAGGCAATTCTGAGATTTCTTTCAAAATACATTAAATATGTTGGAAAATAGTTGCTGAAAACATGTGAAAACACTTTGAACGATATATTAGTGAAATGTGGAGTTAGAGGTTAAAACATTTTTTCAGTCCAGGATTTTGTGGGCGGTCCTTAAAGGGTGGCTTGATGACACGCTGAGGCCACACTGAGCATACCCCTGCACCCCTAGCAGAGAGGTAGAGATTAATACATCTCTCTGTGTGTTTCAAAGTTAGTCATGTCATTTTCTGAACTCATCTGACACGTTTCAGTCACTTCAAAATGGCTGCTTGACTGCTCGCAGGAGTGGACGTGGCTTCAGCACATACAGCGGACACGCCCCCACAGTCCTGGAGCTGATAATTTTTACCAGATTTTGACACCTAAATTCATAAACTTGTGGATATTTTTAATCATTCAAATTTGGCTCTTCTTTGGTCTGACAAACTCAGAACACATATTTATTCTTACTTTACACAGACTTTAAATTACGATGTATAGCATTATCATAGCATTTTAGCTAGCTGATTGTGTGCAAGTCTCCATTCTGTGCTAAACTTCACACAAACTGTAACAAACACAACAAAGATAACTATAGTTATTAAAAGTTTTTGGTTTTGGTCTTACGTAATGAAAAATAATGGAACACTATCACATCAGTTTCTGAATTTATATCTTACAATGACCTACAAAAGAGCAACATTGTCATCTGCTTGTTAACATTTCCTCATCAGGTACATGAGATTCAAATAGACTCAGGTGTGTCATGAGTAATAATGATGCTGGGGCTGAAACTAACAATTAATTTGATTTCTGATCAATCCTCGAATTATTTTCTTGAGTCCAAAGTTACATCTTTAAATGTCTTGTTTTTTCTGACCAAAAGTCCAAAACCTGCAATCCTCAGCTGCAGATGCTAAAGTTATTTGCTTGAAAAATTACCTTCAGTTGATTGGACAATTATCTAAAGAGTTGGTAATTATTCTTTTGTTGATCGACGTTTTGATTAATGATTAAGCTCTAAAGAAAAAAAACAAAACAAAGCAAATTGGTGTTGCCAATAGAGAGGCATCTAAAGCCTTTACAATAGCAACAAATACACCAGACATTTCAGTATTATTTATACATGTCAAACATATGTCAGAGAGCAGTCTCAAAATACATACAGTATAGCATCATTGCAAAAGCAATTAACCATAGGAAATCAAATATGAGAAAAAACATGCTAAGAAAGTCACTGTAATTAAGTTTTCCTTTCTTCATAGACACCAGTGTTGCACTTCCGTATCCTCATATATATCAGTATCGGAAAATATTCATATTGATGTGATTATAATTCAGACTGCCCTGCCCCTTTCTTGTATTAATTCAACATCTAATAAGGGACATGTTTTAATGAGGGGTGCACATTTGTCTTCATCACTTTCAATATGCATGTGAGCCCGGGATGGATCAACACATTTACGCAGGCACATTTTTGGGGGTGAGAAACAACGAAACAAAGAAACCCTACTTAAAATGCTTTAAACGGCTAATTAACTTAACAGCGGCGCCGTCGTGCATTACACACATGCATTGTTTCTTTGTCTTGTGAGTGTGTGTGCTCCGGTAAGGGGAGCATGTTTTCACACATGTAAGAAAAAGGGCCAGCTGCTGAAGTTATGTTTTCTTTCCCTTCTATTATTTTTGCGTGCGTGTTGTTAGCTTGCCCGGTAACCACGGCGGTACCTCGGCGGGGTGCGTGTCTGACCACATACCAATCAGTTGCCTGGATAATGAGCATAATTGATTGGAGCCTCATTCAGATTCTGTGGAATAGAGCATGCAAATTGTCCTTGCCAAGTCATAATGAGGGCCCTCTTTAATGGCACAATCAAAAATTTCACTTCTAATTTTGCAAACTGAAGCGAGCGCTCCGTGTTGATTGCATGGTCGGGTGCCAGCGTCAACAGCACGTAAATAGATAGGTTGGTGGTTCATCTCCATTTGCTGAGGAAATATGCCACATGCGTATATACCCACAGACGCAAGCCGAAGACTGCGAGCGCTCATAATTCACATTTTATTCACTCAACGTTTTTTTTTTTTTTTTTTTCTCTAATTGTGCCATTGATTGGTTCTGACACTGGCTGCAAGAGAAGTTATTGTCTGTGTTGCGCTGAGGGGATTCTAACTGCCGACGCCCTCCATCACCGACATGCTTATAATGTCAGTCATGAGTACTTGATCCTGCATTATCCTCAAGGAAATATTCACAGTGGAACCTGGCAAGGGTGAGAGCACACATAAATCTGATGGCAAGCCCTTTATGCAGTCACAGCGTGGCTATAAATGCGTAAGTTTTTCGTGTTTGCATTTCGAAATGAAGTCTATCCAATATTAATAACATCCCACTTGCAGGACGTGGTAAACAGCTCTCTGGGAGTTATCGAAAGAATTTTGTCTTTGGCAAAGTTTTGCAAACAGAGCATCAGAATGTCTTAAGTAGTCTTGTCATTCCTGGACTAATGAATGAATTAACAAATGAAAGAGGATTTGCTTGTCTTGGGCTCTCCCTCAGAGGAAGGTTAATTTCCATTCAATATGCTAAACTGCTTAGAACTCAGAACCTTATCCAAGCACTAGCCCTCTTGCAGGAAACACACTGCTTTGCCCTACGACCCCTTGGCCCATCCTTAATCCTTCAGGATCCCGTGGTCAATATCTTAAGATTGATTCACCTCTCCAGTCAAATAAACTATTAAATCCATTAGCGAGATGGCTCAGGCTTACTTTACATTTTGATTACAATCAATTACAATCTCCTACCGCCGATCTGATTCCGTGGTTCCGTCCAAATGTTAAAATGCTCGACCGTGCAGACTGGAGCAGCTCGTCAGAATTCACCCAGCGATAAAAGTTCCTATTTAAGGGCTTTGAAATTCTGTGCATTTACGTTTTTTTTTTGCTCAGCAGCCCTAAGCACTGATCATTATCACGTTGGCAATGGAAATAGAAAATGCAATCCTGAGGCCTCTAATGACAAAGATTTATAGGTGGGTGTAGTACCATATTTATCATGGATTATTTACAGAGAGATTCTTTGTGATGAGTGTGGATGATGTGTGGGGAGTGGGGATGTGGCACATGAATCAGTCCGAGCTGGATACAGAGGCTGGCTCTGCCACCAAGGACAAAAAGAGCACAGTGACAAAAAAAAGAGGCAAAAGTTAAGTCTCGATGTGAAAGAAACTATTCACTTCAAACACCACACTTCTCATACAGCTACTCGAAAATGGCTTAAGGCTGCTTGCATCAAGGTTTGCTCTCAGAGAATTAGACTGAAGGGACAGTGAATACTGGACGCACATTTGTCATGACCTCAAAACCTCACTGTTGCTGCAACTGTTTGCTAACACATATCAACTTTATAAGCAAGTGGCAATCTTCAGGGCTGTGAAATATTACTAATGCACAAGTGCCAAAAACTGCAGTTCCTCAAACGTCCACTCGAGGCTGGCTACAGAACGAGTCAGTCCCCATAAGTCCCCATGTTAAAATGTCCAACTTCACAGCAGAAATAAACATGTTTACAGCCTGGTACAAAAAACTGTTTTGGTCTCTATAGGTAATTTCCCCATTCATGACAACTGTACCAAGTCTGAATTACTATTTAACTCATCCGTTCAAAGTAGATCAAGGCTCAAAGTTACACATGATTTTCAGATCAGCCGGGAGTCAGCAGAGGCAGGATTGTCAAACGGCCAGAGCTACCACAATCTGAGCTGCAAAGCAGCTTTTCAGAAACCTACTGGCGACAGCATGGATATGACATCTGCTCTTTACATTGTCTATTAGGTGACAAAATGTCTGTATTGTATTTACAGCTTGCCACACTTCCCAAATGCCCAAAAAATACACATTAATGTACTGCAGGTTTAAAGCCATGCTCCAGTGATGTCAGACATGGCTTCCTGGTTGAGAAAAAGATATGTAATACATGTACATACAAGCTAAATTAAGAAATATGTACAATACGGATGTACATATTTGACAATAAAATCATGACATTTATTAAAAAGTGTGTAAACATTCATAATCACAGTTCAAACAATGCTAAGACAGATACTTGTATGTGGAGCACTGTTTCCGTATCTTATGCCAGAATGAGATACTTAAACACATAATATATTGATGTGTTATGACACACAAACCCCATTCTCTGACAGTGAGAGCAGTAAGTCATGCTCACATTATATTAGTGTGGGAAAAGATGTGAATCATGATGACTAAATATACAAAGGAGCTTTGTTAAAGTAAATTAATGACAGTTGATAGCATGTCAGTAATAGCTTTTAGCGCTTCTGTGGTGCATCAGAACTAATGGTCTAATGAATCAATAGGAAACACTTAAAGGACCTTGTATGCACAAAGCATTGTCACTAAGAGCACAGGTCCTACTGATGTAATTCTTAGTGAGTGACAAGCTAAATCATGCACCCCCGAGGAGGCATAGAAGTAAAAGTCTTATGGCTGACAGGTGATTGTCAACATTAATTAAGATTGCACTTTTAATGGCTGACAAACAGTACCAATATAGTTTGCACCAAGTGGGGTTGCACCACCCATTTGTAAAATCATTAGTAAGTTCTTCATAGCTACAAGCTACTTTCAAACTGGTGATTTACTTCAATAAATCTGGTTGCTCACTTTGAGCTCAACAAATGCATGAGCTTTGGCTTGACTTTAATACTGTGTAGAAGATCACGCACTGCAATCTCCGCCAGTGATATGAAATAGTATACACTTCTCACTCCTAAGTGGGTATGTTCTTCTCACCCCCAATCTCAGATTGTGTTGTGCCACAGATGGTTCAGAAAGTTATTTCGAAGTTTTAGTCAAGTTGTTAAAAATCATCTTTGGTAAAACCAGGCCGATGATTCAGCACCGGCAAAGGGAGTTCTGCGTTGCCGGATCCAGAGTGTGTTGAGACACGACACAAAATTAATTTTCTCCTTTATCTGTCTTTTATCTTATTTATTTATCTGTCTGAATCAGTCATTTTACTATCATTGTGTTTTAAGATATTTGGCTTGTGAAAAAGGAGTCTGATATTTACTTCGATGACTTATGGGGCGAAAGAATTGTTCATGTTCACCTCTCCCATTAGAGTCAATAGACTCAAGACCTACTGTAAGTAAGGGAAGGGAAGCGTCTATGGCTAAACCCATGTCACATGGATACAGGAAATGACTTTTCAGTGTGGCATATATTTTATTAACCATCTCTAGGAAACATCTGTAGTAAACTGTAGCATCACAATCTAGCTAGCAGAAAAGAAGGGAAGAGAATAAGCTAGCCTAGCCGGTAATGTGTCCTTTGGGATAATATTAAAGACATAAAGCTTTATAATTTGAGACATGTTGTGTTTTCTTTGTTGAATTGAATCCAAGCAGCATTTTAATCAAATATATTGACCATCTTCAGTCTAGGTTAGGCCAGGTTAACAGGTCATAGGCTAGACAGTATTAGCAAGCTAACGTTAAATTAGCCAGTTTGGTTAGTAATGCAACAGTACAAGTGGAAGTTAGCTAGTGTAGTAACAAGAAATGGCTACGTAAAGGTATATATTAATTTGTGTAGTGCTACATTTGTAATATAAAACTACACTTTGTAAACACGATGTAACAGGACCAAGTTTGAAGCTGTTAACAGGTATTATTTTAGATTTGTCTCGAAAACATCTTGAGGCTTGACATACAGTCATAGAAACTATATTCAGCACCAGGAGTCTTCAGATCCATCATCCGATCTACTTACAGCCATGTAGGACATTTGTTCTGGCTATTCTGTCTGTCTTGCACATGTGCTACTAGGTATGTAACTGCATCATCTTTGAATTTTTGCTCAAAATAGCATCATAAGCTGTCTCCAGTCACACACTTTGTATCTGCCTCCTGTATATTCTTGGTGGTAGAATTTTTGGTAATCCTTTTGGATTAAATATGACTTCTCCTAATACCTGGAGATGCAAGTCAACCGCACTTAGTAGGTAGTGTATGTAAGCCTGTGTTGCTGCACGAAGACGAGGTAAACAGTTCGTGATGAAGAGACAGAGAGGGAGAGAGGAGGGAGAAAGAGAGCGCTTTAATGCTGGTGTCCCTTTTAGACATGCTTTTAATTCCTCTGCAGGAATATCAGCAATATTTAACTGGAAATGTCACAGAATGTCAAGTTGGAAAATGTCACTGGGGAAGGACTGGAGGGTGACCTCAAACCTCCCCTTTAAGATGAAATAAATATGCCTCTGTGGTATTGTAAAGACAGGTTTTTTTCAGGGCATGATTTCTCCATTTTACGGGGGGCTATTCATTTTCATAGCAACAGAGGGGCGTAAAGGCAGAAGACAGGCCAGGGAGAGATAAATGAACTCATCAATCGTGGTGAGTGGGGACACGGGAACGGCTGACGTCTACCCTGTCATTTCCACCATCCGCTGGGTAATTGTTGACTTGCAGCTTCGTCGCATTGTTGGCTCTCGCCTCCTATATGTGATTAGTCTGGCGAATGCTAAAAGGAGTGGTTACTGTTCCCTAAATGATATATTGGTCAAACATTTACATATGAAAGCATACATTAAGGGGTGAGTCACTCTCTTGATGAAGCATTCGCTCGAGCCTGACTGCAAAGTCGAGGCAGTTGCACCGGGGGAGAATAAGTTGCCGAGTATTCTGTACTTAACCTTCACAGCGAAAAACTTCTATAAATAGTTAAAAGATAGTGATTTGTTTATTCCGACCTTATAGACTCGAAGAAAAGAGGCAGATTATGATGTTTGTGTCGCTGTTGGCAAGCAGGGTAACCTAGCACAAGCCCCACCCAGCGACATACTTTCCTATGAGCCATGACAAAGCAAAGATGTGATGGATGCACGCGCTCCTCCCACCTAATACATCAACTTGGACACGGGTATCATATAAAAACACACTTCCTATACACCGCTGAACAGTGTAGCTTCAAGGAATTCGGGTTGACATTTGAAACAATTCAACGGAGGACTATAAACAGCCCCTGGGCTTGATGAGCTGGAAACCTACACGAGGCAGCGTCGTGAGGTATCTCATTGTACCAAAGTGCGGGATACAGGGAAACATAAAGCAACTGTAATCCGAAATCAATAAAGCTGGAGACAGAGAAAATATTACACAAACAGTAGAAAACAGGGGGCACAGTTCAGCGAAAAGGCACGAGGATTTTACAGACTCTTCCAAACTGCACCGGGGAAAATTTTCTAAGGGCAGAAATGATCCACTTATGCTTTACCAAGACATTAGCCAGTAGTGCTAGGTGTCAGATTAGATACGCATTCGCTTTGCTGCAGTGCATCAGAACATCTCTTTCCCCTTTCCTTCTCTGTCTCTCCGCTACATCTCCCTTTAGATATCTACCTCAGTGCTTTTAACATTACGGAAATTGACATTAACAAGATTCAGTCCATTCTCTGCTGAGTTTTATAGTTTCCAATAATGGAGCTAATGCAGATCATTACCAAGGGAGCCAATCAAGTTATAATCCGGCCAGGCAAACACATCTAGCTGACCCCAACAGGAATAGCAGGAGCTTATACATGGAGCAGGATAATGTTTCACATTAGCTTAATGTTCGAGGATTCATTTATGTTCGAGGATTCACCTTGGACACACTGTTTTCAGAAATTCTACAGATATACATTGGGTTCAAGATACTTTGGAACGTGTTGTACTTGCTGGTTATATAAAAATCTCACAGTAGGCTTATTTTGAAAGATGTTAGAGTCCTTAAATTTAGCAAAAAAAAGAAGCATACTTGACAATTCATAAGGCATAAGTCAATTCTGAGATTTCTTTCAAAATACATTAAATATGTTGAAAACATGTGAAAAGATTTTGAATGATATAGTACTGAAATGTGGAGTTAGAGGTTAAAACAGTTTTTCACCAGTTTTCAGTCCAGGATTTTGTGGGGCGGCCCTTAAAGGGTGGCTCGATGACACGCTGAGGCCACCCTGAGCAGAGAGATAAAGATGAATTCATCTTGCTCAGTGTTTCAAAGTTAGTCATGTCATTTTCTTAACTCGTGAACTTCTGAATCCGACACGTTTCAGTCATTTCAAAATGGCTGCTTGACTGCTCCCAGGAGTGGGCGTGGCTTCAGCGCATGCAGCTCACTTCCAGTCATCTGAATCGTCGCCCACATCTTGTTAGCAAATAGGTCCAGCACTGTGTTTTCTCACTTACAGTACTGACAGTTACTGTTTAAACTGATTGAGGAAACCAATCAGATATTTGTAGATCATCTTTCCATTTAGCTACCTAGCCACAAAGTGCCACTATTGAAAAATAGCAGCAGAAAAAGCAGTAAATGATATAACACAGATGTAGCTCTTCAAGCTGCTACCGCAACTGCTAATAATGCAATAATGCTGCCTACCTCTACCCTTGAAATGAGCTCACACGAACACAATGTCAGGCTGAATGAGTAATGAAATGAAATGGTGGCAGTTCAGTCTGATTATCAGGCTTGAGATTAGTGTTGTCAGGGAAACTATTTAGTTTTTCTGCAAATAAAGCCACTTTCTACTATTAAAACTTATATTCAAAATTCACTAAAATTGATTCACTCATACTGACTGAGGCTTTTCTGATATAGCATCATTTTTCATCCTTGATATCTACGATTCTTAAGAAAGGCTGCAAAATGAAATAAGCTACTTTATCACTTCTCTATACTTACCTTAATCAATACACCTTTCGAACCAATTCTACACACCTTATCAAAGAATACTGATAAGGGAAATACCTAATTCAGCTGTTCCGTCTTGGATTAAAAGCCTGGGCTTCACCTAAGGTCCCCAATTCAAACGAAAATCAAGTTTAGCAGGACAAAAAGATTTTACGGCAGCAGAAATTCTAAATGGCTCACCAAGGCTCAGGCCAGATATGAGGTGACACTCAAAAGATGTGTGTGTTTTTTTCCCCCTTCCTGCGCTATTGGCAGGTAATTATATTAAAGGTGCATTATTTCAAGGTCCCAGTCCTTAAAATGTGATAAAGTGTAATCTGATGTCTGTGGCAGCTAGCTGTGTGTCCTTTTCTGAGGTCAGCCTGCTCTCCAGCCTTTGTCTGCACTAGTCTTTCCTTACTTGCTAGAAAGCTCATTGAATCAAAGTCCAAAATACGACATTGTTTATGACCTATCACACCAAGATATTATTATTCCCTGCACATGCAAGGTGCCTAATAATTGCTCTTTTAAAAGTACCATTCCCCAGAGCATTTTTTTTAAGAAGTAGGTGTCTAAAGCTGCCGTTGGAAAGCGTGGGTTGCATTGCTTTATGTAATCGGCAAAAAGAATATGTTATTCAAAGCTCTTTTGATGAAGTCGCCACAAAGGCGTACAGTGGCTGGGACCTTGAGCCGAAAGCGAGGAAACAGTTAATGCTGATACCTGATGCGTACACAGCTGCACTGCAGTGTTGCCTCTTGAAAGCCACCCACATCAAGTGGCCATAACCCACTTGGCACCCAATGATACTCATTCAGATAATACCTCTTATTACTTCAACCTCTCAAACCATGCAACTTAAAATGTGGTAAAGCTTTTAGGTCAAGGGCAAGAAAAGATTTATATTCTGCGACCAACTGAGAATTCTTCATTGTCTCTGTGTTCTGCTTTTAGCGCTGAATAATGCTATAAAGAGAGTGTTTTATAAATGACCACAGATTAAGGATTTAGGTGTGCACTTTGAGCCCATAGTAGACTTTCTCTCACCCCATTTAAACAATTTAAATTCTTGGTTATGGCATTTTTAACGTGTTTTAATCAAATCAACCGTAAATCCGTGTTTATAACCTAAACCCACTTGACTTCCTCAATACACTTGCACGTTTATGGCCTCAAAAACTAGATACTGCATTGTGGCCCAGGCGCTGTCTGCACCTGATTCATCTTCTCAGGGTTGAGTAATGTCAGGGCAACGTTACATCACTTCCAGAGGAGGATGAAATGCCAGAGATGTTCCTGACCATGTGCACTCCATTCCAGTTCCCGTCTCCATCAGACCTTGTGTCCCCAGGCTCAAGTGCTCCTACATAGGCCGAGAGAACAGGCATTAACCTTTGAGGTTAGGGATTTTATATATATATATATCTGTTTTCAAGACGACGGGAAAATAGGGCATCTTCTTCTATTGATTTTTCCTATGTCTGCTCTGAGTCAGTGGCCAAGTTTTGAGAGTTTCATATATTCTGGCTCCCTCTCAAAACTACTCCACAGATCTGTTTTTCAATGCCTTGGGGTGTTATTAAGTGTTTTACTTTTGAGATATCACAAAGGTACTTCAGGTTTGCTTTTTGTACCACATCACATTTTTGTCCTTTTTTTTTCGTGGCCACATAAAAACAGCCATTTTTCAATTTTTGCCAGATAAGTTTTAACATTACACTAATAACTACTATACTCTTACTATGCACAGCATCCATTTGATTGACACAGCAGTAATTTCCTATTTAATGATTGCATTGTCCTCTCCTCTCTTCTCCTCTCTTCATGGATATTAACTTTTATTGTATAATAGCTTGGCTTTGACGCTACACTAAGTTTGGCTTTATGGCTGTTCATAAACATTGACCACAGTTGCACATTATAGCCGACATTTTTAAAGTGTTAAGTAAAACAAAGTCCTTGAAATTGTCCATGATGGGAGTGTTTGGGTCCACACTCATCTCAGATATGTGAAACTAAAATCCTCGGGAATGGAACGGCTGTAATAATTAAGGCAGATGATAAAGTGCAGGAGTTTATAACCACAGAAATGAGGTTCACAAACTTGATTAAATTGCATTGACAATACTTGTACTGAAAATGAATCAGCACATTTAAAAGAGGGATCCTGCTCAAAAACTAGTTTGACTAAAGAAGCTCTGCCTTTTGACACTGGACCATACTTAAACAGAAACAGGGGTTGTCATGACATGACTACACAACGACTAAGCAAACTCCCTTTGCTGAAGAAGACCATGGGATCTAGTTGAAAGGTCAAAAAACTTGTAAGTGGACAAGTCAAATTCAAAATCTGTGTTTGACAGAAGGACTAACATCCATCCATCTATCCAGTTCCTGTAACCACTTGTTCTTATCAGGGTTATGGGAGCTTGGAGTGAGAAGCCGGGTACACGGCGGACAAGTCAAGGTACATCCTGGACCAGTCTTTGCATAGAAACCTTCTTGCTGTTAGGGGACAGTGCTAACCACTGCACCCAAGGACTAACTTGAAATGATTGAATATATTGCACTTGCAAGTGAAAGATTAAAAGAATAGCTGAGCATTTAGAAAAATGTTTAGATGATCTCTGCCAAGTAAGTCGCAAGAACAGGAAGGTGATCCGGCTAGCTGAGGAAAAAGCTAGCACTCACTTCTAAAGCATAATTGTGTACACGTTAAAGATGAAACTAGTAAAGAGTTTTAGAGGTGTTGATCGGTGTATTTTAGAATTTGGAGAATGCCAAGCTTACTATTTTTAGTTGCCTTTATGCTAAGCTAGGCTAATCACATTTTGGATTTGCTGTACCTCTGAAACTGGAATAGTGTATTGCACATTTGTCAGTTTGATGAGATTTATAAGTTGCCTTTACAATGACGTAAGAGAGATCCCTGGCAACTCTTTGCATTTGCTCCTGAACACCAAGTACGTAAATGCAGCTAGTTCAAAATGAACAACAAAAGTCAAATCTTCCTTAGTTCTTAATTTAGTCTTTGTCGTCAGTATTGTTGACTAAAATGATCGTCTTCAAACAGTTTGTTGTTTCTGCTTTGGTCGTTTCCCCGAGAAGTCTGCCACTGCTTGGGTTCCAAAATTTCTGTCTACCTCCAATCTGCAATTCAAATGGAAAGAATATGCAGAATAGGCCAGATGGTGTATCCCAGCCTGCTATTCCCCAGCCCATCAGTGAGCCATTTCTGTGTCTATTCTTCTGCACCCTCTTAAACAAAAACTTTGAAAAAAAAAAAAATTACAAATCTCAGGATGTCTCAGATTAATCGATTTGCAGATTCATTAATTCAGAATTCGAAGATTAAGATGAACAGTTTGAGCGCTATATGTGATGCAACGTTTGTGTTTGAGCCAATCAAACAAGTAAAGGATTCCCATTTTCACCAGACCTCCAAGATTTCAAACACATTGACTCTGACCTTGCCAATTTGTTTACATGTGGTCTTCCACAAAAATCTGTCAATCACAAGTCCATCAATTTGCCCAAAAATGGGCCAGGCAATCCAGTCTTACAGTTATGAATGCTTAAGCAACTTTCGCCTGCCAACCTTTGGCTTTCATGGAATCAAAAAAAAAAAAAAAAAAAGAAGGCACAGGAAATGATCATTTGCATCTCTGCCAACCTGTCAAGTCAAACCCTCACCGACAAAATGAACGCTGTCAAACCCTGACATGACGGGCGATTTTGCGTGCACATGCCAAAGTGTGTCAGGAACTCATCTCCCCACCTGTCCTTCAACAACACCACGGGGTGCCATCTTGCTTTTACTCGCGCCGGCTGATGAGAGGAGGACATGGTACCGTTCCCCCTCCCGATTCCCCTAAAATAGACCCCGAGTCTCGTGTCCTTCTTGGCAGCAGTGAGTCTTCCTTGTCATGACACATTGTCAGAAAGCTACGCAAAGTAGCAATTTGCCCAGGTATCTGTCATCCGAAATTTTAAATACAAGCGAGACATGATCCCTCCAAATTTAGATCAAATCCCATTAAGCTTGCAAACATCAGTGACACGCTATTGGAGGGTGTGGACTAATACAAGATCTTCATGCACTGCAGTCTTCAGCAGCTACCTTTTATTCTGCGTATTTTATGATACAATTTT
Organism: Protonibea diacanthus; assembly: GCA_028641955.1. Lineage (NCBI taxonomy): Eukaryota > Metazoa > Chordata > Actinopteri > Sciaenidae > Protonibea > Protonibea diacanthus. Next base: position 8,679,359 of record CM053998.1, read on the forward strand.
GGTCCTTTGTGCTATGGTAGCACATTTATTTGTACGACTATATGATTGATTTATAAACTGAGCATTTCTCAAATAGGAATATTGCAGTGTATTGTATGTATGTGTGCAAAAAATCCTATCAGAAAGTTGCATTATTTGATCTGAAATGAGTAATTTTGCAGTGTTTTTTCTTATATAACAGCTATAATGTACTGCTGATGGTGTTATCTGTAGCTATTCCATTTCTTGGCTGTGAGTAAGCTAACTGTACTCAGTTTTGAATTAAAAGACTGAGTAGACCACATCAGCCTGACACTAGGTTTATTTGACCTATAAGAAGCTTTTCACACCTGCTTTTAAATTTTCACAGTGCACCTTAACAGCTCTTGATAAAGGGTGTTACTGTCATGCCGCTGAGGCATAGAAACAAGCTGTTAAAAAGCACTAGGAACACCAATATCGGCGGCGTTCTCCAGGACCGAAAAAAGAAACAAGTCCATTACTGAGGTGGCAAATATAAGATCAGGCGCTTTGTATTCTCCATGTGTTGTGATGTCCTGTTCTCACTCAGAGATCAGACTACACGCTAATGTAAAGCCCATAAAACGAAAGCCATAAAGCGAGCGAGCCCCAGATTCTTGATTAAAAAGAGTAGATTAAGAGCCAGCTTGGCTGCTCTGTAGACATAAGTCATACATGCTGCCGCTGTGCGTGAGCACTATGGGAAAATTTGCAGTCAGATCTCCCCTCCCTTTTCACATATAACATGGCACTCGGGGAGGGGGGGGGGGCGTTCTTTGTACATATCAGTGCTGCCCTCTGCAGTTCTACACCCATTTGCTCCTTAATGAAGATGACACAGCCAAATGAGTTGATAAGGCTATAAATGGGCTGCTGTGTGACAAATGTCGCATTTCTGGAATTGGATCGCCTTTTACCGTCTCATGATGGAGTTTTTTTTTTGTGGAAAACATTATTGATTAAATTCCTAAAAACACAAAACAAGGCATTTTTTTTCCCTAATGATAAGACAACAGCTCTGCACGAGTCTGACATTTGAATTCCTCCCAAATCCGACCAATAAAATCCACAAAAAGTCACGATCGGAAGAACATCCAGGGCTCAGTTCTTAACTTCAAACTTGTTTCTAGGACAAGTCTACCGTCCTATTTTTTACCCACTAAAGCGCAGATCCACAGTGACATAAATGTTCAATCCACACCTGTGGTGTGATGTGTCTTGTGACACACAGCTCAACTCTTCCCCCTTGGGCCTGCCCGCTCGCCGGCCCGCCTGCCGCATAACAAGAGAATGCAATTAATGACAGATGGCCAGGCGATGACCACGTCCTTGAGCCGCGAGCCTTATTGGCACCTACCGCTAATTATATCACATATAACAACTAAAAGCATAATAAATCTGGGAGAGAGTGGAAGGTTTTATGCAAGCCCTCTCCTCTTTTTCCAAGTGGTAAATTGCTCTGCTCTTGAAATATCTACAACCTTATGACACCCATACTGCATTAGCTTAATTGCCTCTTTCTCTGCCCAGGTTCTTCGGCCCTGAGAAACAGAAGAAGAGGGGAAGAAAAGAAGCGGTTGCGGTTAAGGAATTGCAGGGATCTTTACGCTGATTAACAAAAATTGCGGCCGATTAGGTGTCATCGCCTGCTATGAAGTGATTCGAGGAGCGAGGGCATGAAATTATGATGTGCTGTGACAAAATTGTCAAACACTGTTACAGGTTTATTAATTTCACTTGTACTTTCTCGCTGACAATGAGATCATCAATACAGTACATTACCATAGGTCTGCATGACATCTAACTATACATGACAAGTGCATAATATTAGATATATAAATAGATAGAGTCAGATCCAGTGTCTGTAAAAGTTAAGACTGTGAAACTCCATTAATGAGGACACTTCATCGGCTCACCTGAGGAGCCTCAGAAAGTCTGGCGCTCACACGTGTCCATGTAGACAGCTTGTGTCACGGCAGGGTTTTTCCCTCAACGCCGAGCGGCTCTTCCCCACCCTCACCGCCCAACCTTCCCATCTCACCCTGGGCTCGTTACGGGGAGAGTGATGACGATGTCTTGGAGCAGCTGCTGCAGGGACGGATCCGCCAACCACCACCGCCCGCCCGTCTGCCCCCCCCCCCCCCGCCAACACGGTAAAAGAATCCCAGACACGTAGCCACGTACGGCACAGGCTCTCTCAGGTCCACGAGCTGTATAATATGCTGTGTCACTCCACAAACCATTCGCAAATCACCAGAAAAAAAAAAAAAAGAAAAACAGACGCTTGCATACATTATGACACTTTACCGTGAAGCACTTAAGATTTTCATCGCCTTCCTCAAACAAAGGTTCATGCACTCCACACATGTACAATCAATGGCTGATATTGATTTCTAACATGAACAACAAGGTCCAGGTGCATGCACGCCAACACATCCAAGTGATGAGTGGATTGATTAGTTTTACCTGCAGCTTTATTCAGCACTTCTTTGTGAATTATTACGATTACTAAAGACAGGTATTATTTGTTGTAAATCCAGTGGGGATTACGACCTTGAACCTGCTGTCATTTCTAGAACACGAATAATGAGAGACAAATGTCCAAATGCTTCGAAGTGCAATGCAAAACTGCCTCCATGTCCCCTCTCCTCGCCCTCATACTTAACTACCCACTCGCTCTACATCATCTGGATTTGTCACTGGCTTATCTGCAATAGACTCTCGTCCCCCCGGTGATAAATTCACCCTTAACCTAACGACCTAGCAAATTAGTCTTAGCCTTCCGTCCCCATTGTAGATTATGCTGCAACACGGGCACGGTAATAAGCCGTCACACAAAGTAAATGCCCACGATGCTGGGTACAAATCTTTGGCCCCTCGGTTGGCACCAAAGTCCACAAAGAAAGCTGAGCCCGCAGAGGGGGCTGCTTACTCTGATGGAAAAAAGGCTGATTTATTAACGTATTCCATTAAATATATTGAACAACCAGGGAGCATTGGTTTTAAATATTTGGATGCAGGATGTATCTTAAGGGAATTTCACAGGGAACTTGAGTCCAGGTTTTTTTGTAAACCACCATTATGCCTAAAAGGCAATACGTGTCTTTTTTTCCCCTTGCACTGCATGAAAATGGGGAAAGTTCAACAAAGAAAACTGGATGTTTAACAGCAAATGGCACGCAGATACATCCACGTATACTTAAAGAATGTAAACAGGGGTATAAAGTTCTTTCTGAATTGCTTTAAAGCTCAGGGAGGTGAAAATCTGATTCCGTTCTCGGGCGGAACAATTTCATCAAAATCGTTCTCCTCCCGTATCTTCCTCCTGCCTTAAGTAATGCTTTGCACCATTTTCCCAGTTTGAGATCTGTTTTAAGGAAATGAGCTACAGCTGCACATTTCCCTCCACTTACATAAACAAGGCGACATGTCAGAAAGACGTCTCGAGCAGGAAAAGAGACGACTGTGGCGACGGTTGCTCAGCTGAGTAAGCACAGCAGGACAGATCCCCCCCCTCCCCCCCAACCACCCACAACCCACCCTACCCGCCCTCTGCAGAGGAGAAGTGAAACTAAACTTTAAAAACCACGGAGGTAAAGAGCAGGGTGCGTGGGTCCCGCTCCACCCTCCCTACATATACATGTGCAATTAAGCTCACAGCTGCACATGTGCTGTAAAAGAAATAAAGAGGAGAGCGTGGCAGCATGTTGGAGTGAGCCGAGAGAAGGTGGGGGGGGAAAAAAGAACACAGATGGGGAAATCAATAAGGGTGTGTGAGAAACGGTCTGAATGGCTTGCATTTCCTCACTGGTCATCAAAAGGTTATTTTACACCCAAAAGCATGTATTGATTGCGCACACTCGGCACGGTCTCCCAGAGAAAGTGGAGGAATATCTGCTGGGGGAATTTACACGGTATTTATTTTTTGCATTAGGATTAGGGTGGGCGTTGGGGACGATCAATGCTTGTTTAATGTAGCTGCAGGGATCAAGACATGAATCATAGGCTCTAGGGCTATTACATTTTATTTGGCATTATCATTGGTGGGCTTAAGGGCCCAGCAATCCTTCAGTTTAGTCAACATACGGAATTAAAGTTCCGTGTCAACTCTCACGACGTGTGCCAAACATATCTGGCACAGATGTGGCCGTCCATTACAGAACTGGCTGTGCACAAATAATGGCTAAATATATGACAAGCAGGCTGGAACAGAAATGTCTAAAAAAAACAACATCAGGCAACACCGTCTAATAAAAGACCCTGTATAGTTTTTATTAATCTATATTAAAATTATTTACCAGCTTCATCAAGCATTCATAAGCCATTAACAACCTTTGGGTTGTGGAAAATCTAGAGCTAGTGGTGCTAGAGGATTATTCCCATTATCAATTATTCTAAAAATGATTTTCTCAATTACTCTTAAATCAAACCCCAAAACATTCAGAAGCTAAATATATTTACTTTCCTATAACAGAAGATGAAGAACAAGAGTAAATTAGCTTAGTTTTAGAAGCTGGAACTGGTGATTTTTTTTAGCATTTTTTGAATGAAACATTAGGAAAAAATGAGAAAACGTGGCATCAAAATAGTCTGCGTATAAGTTTATGCAGCTCAAATAATCCATTAACTGACTAATAATTTCAGAATTAGAAAAAAATTAATTCCTCGGCCGACGTTTGATCACTTACCTTCTTGAAATGTGCAACAGAATTCCATTTATTAACAATTTATTAAACTGCACTGGCCTGATGGATTGTTGTAATGACTTGGTAGCATTCATAAGTGCAGATTTGATGACCCTTTAGTGATGATTTGACTATTAATAACACGCCAGACAGAGATTTTTCACAACCCGACAGCTCGAATATATTGGTCTTATTAATGGCTTATAACTGATCTATGAAGCATCGGTAGAAGATTTCCTACCATTAAAAAGACATTAATTACAACTTAAGAAGCTTGTATCAGGAAGCAGTATAATAATATAATGTTCTTATGACGAAGTAACAATAAAAGGTTACCGTGACCAAAAGAAGAGACGTTTTTTGCCTTTTAATCTCAAGACTCCTTATTAGCATATCGGCTGTCAAAAGTGAGAGCGTATGAAAAGAAAGCAGCACAGTCAATGACAGTTTCACCTTGTCAGGAACTTTTCCCGTGCAAAGAGAACCTTTGGATATATGCTACTGTCAAGCAGTTGGCATAAATTGCCTTAGCTTTAGCACTTTGAGATGATCAATTCTACCAAAACATGCATCATCATGACATACTACTATGTTGCTGCAGCGGGAGAGATCAATTCATCAAGAGATATCTGAGCACGTTGAAAATGTTTTATTGTGTAATATGGTTGGTGAAGGTGGGGGAGAAAAAAAAAAAAACTATGCTGGATCAGGGCCAAGATCCATCGTGCTGGTAAAGAACAAGTGTAGCATTTCTGCTGATGAAGAAAAGTTAGCAGAGAGAGCATGGATCATTTTCACTCTCCCCCGTCATCGCAACCGTTCTCAGCCCTCGGCCCATCAGCCCCCAGACAGTCATTGACATGGACCACATAGCCAAGCAGCAATCCTGTGGTTCAAATGAATAATTCAACCATAACCAATAAGCCGATGTTCCAGTGCTCAGCCCGTGACACAAAAACGATAGCATCCCCACTTATGTCTGTTGAAATTACAGAGATTAATAAGAGCACACAAACGTCGGCGCGCTGGCAAACAACAACCGCCATGTTAGATTTGCATGGATTTGGGGGAGGAATCTATTTACGAGCTGCTTTGATGTGGCACACGAGGGGCAGAGACATCTGACACGCAGTCCCCTCAAAAAGGGGGTTTGGTTGATCTAATTTCACTAATTGAGGATACAATATGGCCTGTAACAGCCGTGAATCAATCAGTGTTAGAAAACATTAGAGCCAAGGGGAAAATGTTTGCACTATTCTAAAGGAAGAGGTAGCGTGTTAGCACCGACACCGATTGTAATATTAGGGTAAAGATTTGTCGGCTGTAATAAAATAATTCACGTTATTTTAATCAGCTGTATAACTCGATGTCAACAATTCTACAGCTAACCGCCGGGCTTGGCTCTGTGATGTCTCAGCTGCAGCCCTGTTTTGGTCCATTATCCACGCAGCTTCACCAGGAGCATGCCAGAAGTGGAGCATTTTGCCCATCAGACGGTTCATTTGCTCAGATTTGGTCATTTTTGCTTTGTTTATGTGCTTTTATCATGGCTAAGTAGGTTATGTAGTAGTTTTGCCTGTTTTTACAATCAGGAGCCTGAACAGGGTGTTGTCATTTTGAAGATTGACCTCATTTTCCGCGACGTTTGGAGGCAGCTCGTCATGGCATCTATGAAAAAATCGACCAGGCGTGTATTCCCCCCACTCTGCAGAGTGGAAGAAGCAGTACACGTCCAACGTGGCGACGGCAAAAACGGCACCTCGGAAACCTACGGGTGACGTCACTAATGGTCTGTCCATTGTCCACCTAATACAATTAATCCTGAGGGGAGCACCAATGAATGTTTACCACATTTCATGGCAATCCAGCCCATCGTTCAAGTGGCTGACCACCTCAACAAAAATGTCAGACATGCACACACATTTCTCAAATGTCAAGATTTGCTTCTATTTTTATATATGATTATAAATTTAATATCTTTGGGTTTTGGATTGCTGGTCAGACAAATCAAGCCATTTAAAGAGACTTTGATGAGCAATTTTCACTAGTCTCTGACATTTTATAAACCATTCATCCGTCAGTCAAACAAATAATGGACTTAGCGATGAAAAAAAAAATCGTTACATGCATGTTGTCTCTCTCACATCATTTCTCACCATCGTTCTCACACACACACACACACACACACACACACACACACACACAGATCTCCGATGAAAACGTTGATTGTCAACTGTGATGACACCATAACCGCCCACAGGAGACTGTTACTATGTCCTTCTTATCCTCATTTATTTGTCTAGATATGACATCCAAGAAAGACGGTCTTGGGTTGGAAGCGTGGGTCTCATGTTCTCCACGTGTCCACCCCTAAGGACGTGCATGTTATGTCTTTGCCCTTGACCAAGACGCTGGCTTCAGAACTGAAGCCGCCCCTCCCCTCCCCCCCAGCGCTGCACCGTGGCCGCACTCCTGCTCCCGACATGACAAGGATGGGTCAAACGCACATGCAGATTTCCCCACAGGGGCTGACAGCAGTATAATTTCAAATCTAAAACTTAACCTGAACATTTGCTAACATTCAGAGTGCTTGCAGAGAAATGCAAATAAAAAAAAACCAAACAGCAAATACCAAAATAACTGCCTATTAAAAGGCAGAAAGCATATCACAGTAAAGTTTACTCAAGGGACACTTTAAAAAAAAAAAAAAAAAGACCAGGGCTCTAAGGTTTGTGTAATTGTGTCGATCTAAGAATTTAAGCGCTTTATAGTTGAGGCTAAGGCAGAATACAGAGACAAGATGGACGCCTTAACGGTAATGGTAGCTGACAGCGTGATTAGCCACTGACAGCACCATTAGCCAGGAAAGTCACCCACTTTAGGGGCCGTCCTCACTTACTTTCTTTTCTTTCTTGTGGCACATCTGAGGCTCGGCGTTACCTTAAATCAAACCTTTTTTCTGTGAGCATGGCGCTGGGAGCAACACTGAAAGGTGCTTAAGCATGACAACTTTTGATTTTTTTTTTTTTTTTTTTTTGCTGTTATTGATACAGAAAAAGCCACATGCAAATGATGAACAACTCCAGTACTGTAGGCTGCGGCGCAACCGACACACTCAAACAGCTAAACGCTACAGCTATGGATCAATATTGCTTTCTCTTGACAGGGGGAGTGATTGATCACAGGCCGACATGAGATTTCAAGATGAAAACAGCAGGTGTCTTCTCTGGAGGAGGATGTCGAGTAACAGAGCGGTGCACCCGCTGATGAAACCGACAGGCCGGCAAAGACATAGAAACCAGAGCCTTCACTCGCCCACGCACCTTACGTGACTAGAGACACTCAATTGAAGAGCCCGAGACTGTGGATGCAGCAGCTCTTTCCGCCGCCACCGCTGCTGCCTTGGAAGTCTGCTACAACAGCCTCCCGCTGTTTTGAAATGATTTTCATTTGAGTTTTTTTTTTTGTGTGTGTGTGCGTGTGTGTGTCAGTTGCAAGATGACATGCCCTGACCGGTGTTAAAGTGAGGGTCTTTTTTTTCAGTGATTATGTGACCACAAAATGTCTGTTTTGATGGTTTGTCTCAGGATCAACTGAATGTTTGCATCCCAAGGATTTCTGAGCTTTAGAAGCCGGAACATTCTGAACATGATGGACACGGTGAACAAGGACACTGATTTGACAAATCCCAATTCTTTGATAGGTGGTAACAGCTTTTCTTTGCTTTATTTTGCTCTTTTTTTTCCCCTCACACCTCCTGGCTTTATGGATCGCTCTCAGTCAAAATATTATACCTCTTCCAGACCCCGTAAATCATGCTTCTTTCAAATCAGTCAAAGAAGTCCTTCTTTAAAAATCCCTTTAGTGTTTTATCAATAGGCTGATTTATCATCGCACCCTGATATCATGGCAGCCACCACTGATAACACAGGCTTTTATCACGAAGCAGATGTTTAAAAGGGGACAGAGCATGTAAAATTTCATATGCTGCACATTCATCCTCCCCCCCCCATTGTGCCACTGTCTGTGTCACCCCGATTATATATCTATAGAAATTACAATGCAATGCGCGTTCAGAGCATGAGGCATCCATATGGGATTGATTACATGGATATCACATCCCATCAAGGACATCAGTGGGGTCCTGGCAGGCTTAAGTAATTCATCCGCATGTTCAGACATGTTTAGGCAGGCTTTTTGATACTTCAAAAAAAAGGTTGAAATGTTTGTGATAACATCTCCTGACATCTATTCATGCGGCGGTCTGAGTCTGTGAATGCAACGTGTTGCGGGCTTTCCAAAAGGGCAGCGGCGGCCGTGGAGAAGCACAGGCATGTTTGAATCATGACATTTCATGACAAAAGAGGCAACTTCGGTGGATGCGCGCGCAGGGTTCTCCCTCACGCTGTCACTTCCAGACTTTTTGAAGGATTTAATGTATTTTAGAGAGAAAACAAAACGCCGTGTTAGCGCCGTGTGATTTGTCATCTTGTTTCATTTGGAGGTCGTAAATGTTCTCCATTAAAAACACAGCGAAAACAAGTACATATACAACACCTACCACCTATTTACTGTTGAAGGACAATCTGACAAAGCCTGGAGGTCAACACATTGTAAGTCTTTTAGCGTGCACTCCAAAAGCTTCTTCTTTAGCTCAAATAGACAGCGTTACTGTACATGGGATATTTACCAGCGATGGTTATTAACAGTATCGGTGCATGTGGTGAAATGTGCCAAATGTCCGTCCACAAATTTGGTCCTGACTGAAATATTTCAACAACTGTTCCATGGACTGCAACGGACCATTCCTTATTCTGACTTTAGCGATCCCCTGACTTGTCCTCTACAGTGCCACTATAATTTGGTGTTTTTTAGTGACATTTTGGGATTCCCATGAAATATCATCCAAACATTCATGTGTCCCTCAGGATGATTTGAAATACCTTTGGTAATCTCTTTACTTTTTCATTTTTGGGCCACCATCAGATCAAAATCTGTCAAAAAATATGAGATACCTCTGTTTATGACTTGCAAAACTAACGACGTTCCCATCAACTGTATTTTGGATTTAGCACCAATTTGCAAATGTCATCATGTTAACATATTAAACACACCTGCTAAGCGGCATGCTAGCATTCAGTGTGAGCACGTTAGCGCGCTGACATTAACATTTAGCTCAAAGCACCACTGTACAACTTCACAGAGCAATTTGCATATTCATACACAAGCCATTGCAATGCAAGCTGCATTGTCCGAAGAACTAATTTTGCTCAACATAAATATAACAAACTATGGCAATCAGTGCAAACTAATACAGTAAAGGATATTTAACACTGTTTAGAGTCATTAAAACAAAGCAATATCTATCTGCAACCCCATATGTTGCCTTCTGCACGCAAGTTTATTTGTTTGATTGTTTCATTTGAATCATTTTATAGGCTTGAAGAGGCTTGTCCTCTAAGATTTATCTTATGATCCATTAGGGGGTCATTGCTGTGCTTTAGAGTACAGCATTTTTTATTTTCATCTCAATTAAAACGACAAAAAAAAGCCTCAAAGCTTTAGTACATGCAGATAAGCTTAAAACATCAATATATCCACGCTATTTAAGCTAACACAGCCTGTAAATAGTGACTAGTGTCAATGGCTAATCCTCTCTATGATTAAATATGTGCTCGCTGTATCATAATTCTTCTGCGTCCTCTCATTTGGAGGTTTTTCACATCCATTATCTCAACTTGGCCCGATCAGAGGTCAACATAAACAACCCGCAGAGAGTCCAAAGGATCTAATGCATTACTGGAGCGTGGAGTCGGGTTGAAGCAGTTTGGTGGGAAATGAGTTCCCACATTGAGATGGTCTCCTCCTCAGACAGGCGAGGTCAAGGTTGGGAGGTAATCCAATAAAGCTGATTCACTGCGTTGCTGTAATATGGGGTCACAGTGTTCTCAGACACTGGGAGAGGAAGGAAAACTGGAAATTGTCCTTGAGAAACACCACTGGTGGAGTAACGCGTATCAAGCCAGTCGTGAGTTATACTGACGACATTATTATAGGCCAGCAATTAAAGCTCAAAACTTTGCTGACTCTAATCTTTTGAGACATTTAAGTCTTTGGCTTGTTGATGATGTGACTTTCCAAACGAGTAAATGGAGAACAACGCTAAGATGCATGGCAGCGCCTTCCCCAATGCTGTGGGACTGGCCTTGAGGGTGCCAATCGCTCAGTTATGGAAATTGCATTGGCTACTTGTCAATGGTGATGTCTTGGGAGGCAGGGCCACCTAATTGGTTTAAAAAGTATTGTGCCAGTGGGGAGAGCATATCAATGCTTGATATGCAGACCTAACCGGAGGATTTAAAGAGCAAGGCCCCATGAGAGGAAAACACCGAGTTGACATGATGCAGGAGAAGAGCATATGTAGACATTGAACCATATCTGTGCTCATAGCTGCATATTAAAGAAATGGGAGAAAATGCATGGACAAAAAATATATATAATGACAGCCTATCAGTCTGAGACTCTGAACCATTGTGTATAATGATAACTTGCGAGTGCACAGTACTCAAAAAGACCCCAGAACTATATTTTTCAAATGAAAAAGGTCATGTCTCTGTATTTATGGTTTTGTGTATCTCTCTCCTTGTTTTGCTTTTAAATCTTCATAATTGTTTTCTGTTCTGTCCCACTGCTTCTCTGCGACGGAAGATACAGTAATATCTAAACTAAAGAGAAATTGATTCTACTGCCCTTTCTTGGGATAATTTATAAGTTGGACTCGGCTAATCTTCGGCAAATTGCGGTCCAAACTTGTAAAGGTCACGGATCCCCGGTACCTTAAGAGGAACGCCACGCGAGATAGGCTGTCTGTCCAAGCTCATCAGTGCTTAAGGTTGGCACACGGGAGGTGACAGACAACATGGGGGTTGATCAGTGTGCCGACAGCTATTAGGCAAGTGGGGCTGAAAGGGCAAGTGTGTTTAAGTAAGCCGCCTGGGAAAGCATGGTTTCCATCACTAAAAATTGAGAGATTAGCCAGTGGTGGTATATTTGCAGCCACAGTGCAAAGGTTCCAAACAAATATTAGACACCAACGCATCAAACATATAAATACCAAATTTGATTAAAGAGATACTTTATGATTTAACTCCAACAATGATGCTGGATATGTATCATACATCCGGGTTCGACCACTGGAGGGCAGTTGCTTGGTACCATGCTAAGTAGCGACCTCTCTCCGAATAGGAGCTAGTTATCCTTACTTACTTCTTGTATTACTGTTAATAGATAGCGCTATGACTTTCTCCAGTCACCAAGGAAGTTGACGGCATGTCTCCTAGCAACTCTCTCAAATGTCAGTTGCTACCTTGGGACATGATCATCCAGAGGCCTGAAGCACAAACACTGTTTTCACCTATGTCCAAAAAAGGTTGCACCCTCTTTTGAACAATGCCAATATATATAATAATGATGTATATCATTATAGTTTAGAGTGTAAGAGAAGAACTCAAATTTTAGTTTGGCTTTAAAAGAGGTTTTGTGTTTTCCAAGCAGTTTCAGCATACCCATCATCTCCTTGGCCAAATGCAGCACCAAGAGCTGTATAATTTTCTTTGAGACCAGCTTATTTCTCAGTACCACAGGCCCTTCTTTAGAAACTGAAAGCCCAAAGCACTATTTCCAAATTTTAAAAAGGTCACAAAGATGTAGAGGAAAGGGCAGTCATGCCTCCCTCTCATCACCCTGTCACTGATGTGTGTCCACTAGGAACGGTAAAGGACAGGAGGGCCTGTGGCAGTGTTTGATTGTGCGATGACCCCCATAAGGGATCCGTGCGTGCTAACAAATGGCAAATTAATCAGCCAACTAGGGCTGTCCTTTTTTTTTTTTCTCTTTTTACTTGAACACATACACATTTTTAAATAGGTGGAAATAATTGTTGTCTAATAAATAACTGACTCAGGATAACTGATTCCCATTATGTATGGTGTAAGGCAGACCCTGAGTCAGGTCACATGGGAGGTAAAAAGGCTTAGCTAAATGAAAACAGATAACATTCACGGCGGAGTTGTAATTGGGAAGTCTAGGGGAGAACTGAAAAGAAACAGTTCAAGGTCTGACGACTATGAAATAAACTAAGATTCATCCCAAGGTCTCTATGTTTTCCGCAGATGCATTGTTTGTTTGCTTCTTTAAAAAAGCAAATCAAATCACAGTGAGAATAGCAAAGAAAAAAAAAAAAGAGAAACCGGGTACATTCAACCTGCAACAAGCTTTCATTTAACAATAGTCAAAGCACAGCATGAGGCAGCCATCTGCTAACTCAAAATGTTCTGAAAAGCAGATTTTGTGAAATCGCAGAAATGTACTACAGGGGATTTGTGTCGGTTTTTTTATGCCTCTATCAACAATGATGAAAAAAGTGAAGTATTAGTCATATCTGCATTTCTAATTTGAATTCTACAGCAGCGTTGTGAACAAAAACAGTCACGTCTTCATGCCAAATTATCAGCTGTACAAATTTTAGAGAGTCTATAAGGTATGCTACTTAGCTACAAAGCTAGCTAAGCTACTTAGCACCACACTTCTTCAAAAATTATATTAATGTTAGCTGGCAAGATAAAGTTAGGTAGCTATAGTTTGATTACATGCCATATCTTTTCACACAATAGTAAGTATTATGTTAAGCAGCTATTAATTTGGGGATATCAATTTATTTTTTTAATCGAAAGTGAAACTGACCCGCTATTTAAAAATAAGCTAGCTGCATGGTGGTGCTAATGATTGGAAGGAAGTTTAGGTGTGGTCTACAGTGTAGTAAAGATACTGCAGGCTGTATACCTGAGAGAAATAACTGATTAAGATAAAAGGCTTTCATAAATTCCCAGAGGACTTTATGGACCTTATGGAAAAGTTCCAACTATTTTCCTTAATTTGGCAAAGATTGATACATCATCAACCCCGAATAGTCATTAAAATTAAATGACTTGAAATAAACTATTGAATTGATCATCACCTCATTCCCTGAAATGTCCTGACATGCCATGTGTTCATTTGCAACCTCATACCTCCTCATGACCTCGGCTCTATTTATGGTAAATATGATCTGATCTGATCTGACTGAGTCGCAGCAGTGGCAATCTAGCAGTTAGTAGTGTCAGTTATTTCCAAAACACTGGGGACCGGGGCTGCCAGCTTTCACTTCAATCTGATAATTGGCCTGCCCCAAAGATCTGCAATTATAGCACATCATAATTAATAGCCTGCTTTCCGGAAATGATTCAACTTTTGTCCTTTCACAGGTTTTTTTTTCTTGGTCTACAATTAAAGCTGCCACCTGAGGAAACGCGAACGCGCAATTACAACAGCCATAAAAGACTGGTCATCATGGGTCATTGTAATTTCAATACGCATCACAGGTGATGGGTAATATTGTAAAGGCTGTCCCGTGGAGTTAGACAGGCTGCCATAACGATGGACCTCCTTGCCATCATGCATGACACTGATGTAATGGAACAGCACTACGGGGGCGCCAAACCCTCCAGAGAGTTAACAGAACTCTGTGTTACCAGCAGACTTCTGAGGCCTTTGTTTGATGGGTAACGTTCCTGTGTATACTGTAGTAAAAAAAAACAGTAGTAAACCTCTCATAAAACCACAGAACATTACTGTGTATGGTTTTTGTTCAATCTCCCAGGACCTTTTAAAAGTTTGCTCAACAGAGGTCATCTGTGATGGTGGTGAAATGCAGAATGTTATGTTGTGTTTTCAGAGACCCAATCGCAATAAAATGGAGAAAATAGCCTCATTGTGACTGTTTTTCTACTACACAGTGAATACTTTTTGTAAATAAACTATATTTCCATGATCAATTTAGCTGCATTCATTGTTTAATCAAAAGTAATGTAACATTCTTATTATATGCTGCCAAATCTCAAAGTGATGTCTGAACTTTTTAAAAAAAATTTTCTGACAAAATAAGTCAAAACAAATTTTAATACAAACCAAGAAAATATAATTTCTTTCTCACTTTCAAAGCATAAAACGGCAAATATTTGCCATTTCCATTTGATGAATTTCCCTTTGTTAATTAACCGTTTCAGCCACATCACCGGAAAAAAGAACATCAGATCTTACAGGATCCTGTAAAACCCCTAATTTTGTTCAGCGACGACATTTTTACATCAGCCACCAACCTTTTCAAGATGCTTGCTAATTACAAAACTACACATACAAACTATGGTACGGTTATATTTAGGAAAAGACTGTGGTTACGGCAAATGGTGAAGGTATGAATCGGCAAATAAAATGCTTAGTTAAGGTTTGGCAATCTGTGGTTGTGGTTAATTAAGTAATAATAATTAAGTGTTGGCCTCTCCCATGAAATTTGTGCTAGATGATACATAAAACGTACAATATTTACTGCATTGGTGCTGTACAAACAGTCCATTATGAACTGATAAATGAAGTTTTTACTTCACCTTTTCGTGATGGGAATAACCATTATAACCCCAAGTTAGAAGCAAAGCATGATAATTAATTTATTTGTTTCCTCAACCGAGCTAGATTTTTTTCATTGTATGAAGCATTTTCATACTCAGAGATTAAAGTAACCTCCAGTATATGTCAAACTCGTCAGTGGAATATACACTTGTTGATTCGAAGCAAACACAACACGGATACAGTAATTAAAATGGTAAGTCAATTCACAGTTGTGTGACAACAGAATTTACAGCACAACAGTATCTAAGAGGATTTGGAACTGAGAAAATGAACAAATTTGGCCACAGCTCGTGTCTCATGTGATGCTGGTGGGAAACACGAGTGCAGTAGCATGAATCACTTTGCCGAAGCTGTTTATGCAATGCGGGGAAGATGAAGCACATACGGAAAGTGGAAAATTAGCCCTGGACATTCGCTAACCAACCCTCTTTTTTCTGCTGCTTTATTCTGCTCTACAGTATAGTGGCATTATGACGGTGGTAAACCACCTTTAAAATTCTGCTCACAAACATCGGCAGTACAAGTTTGCAAACTATTATACAGTACGAAAACACATAAGGCACATGATTCTGTTTAATTTTAAGCAGGCTGCTATTGAACAGGCCATTTCTACTTAATGCATCAATCAATCACGCATTAGCATTAGTCAAGGACGCACTCACACCCTCTCTCATCCCCCCGGGAAGAAAATAGGTTGCAGCTGCTTAAGTGGCCAAATCACACAGAGGTGAACACAACTGGGTGGAGTCACCTTTAGCATCACTGCCGGTAACGCTGGACATTAATGCTCTGTCATGCTGAGAAGTCGAGTAATTGAACATAAGTGATAAAGACGAGGATGAGCAATGATCTTGGAAATGAGGTGAGTTTGATGAATGCATGTGTGTGTTCATTTGGTTGAGCGATGGGTGTTCAGCGCATAATTTATTCAATGACTCACTTGTTCTCCTCAGATTCGGCACAATTACACGAGCCTCTATTCTCAGCATCAACACAGTGCATTTTCTGGGCCTCATTTCGCGAAGGTCTGTGAATATAAACCTAGTTTCCAGAAAGAGGGGTGCTGAAAGCAAAATTCATCCCATTGTGGGCTGAGAGCTCTTTCCACAACAGGTGCAACATCTACCTGAACCTCGGCTTTTTGACTATGAGATCAACTGCTTGTCGTGAGTTACTTTGCCATTCTAGCTCGGGATTGCCCTCTACACATGATCAGCAGTAAGAGCTGTGCTCACAGCAGACCATAGTGCAGAGGCAATGTGAAGAAGAACTGGGATTGTAACAATGAGCCAACAATGAAGCGACAATCGAGAATGGCTTGTGTGGGATAAAGGTTCTTCCTTTACGTCCATTGCAGTTTACTTTCTGGTTACATTGTAGACAGCTGTGTCATCTCAGTGTTTTTTTTCACCAATTAACAAGAACAACACTGAAACTGATCAAGCCTTGGATGTACAATCCGAGTCCACACAATGCCCAAGGTAGCACTGACACTACGATCAGTGTCTTTGCTCTTTCTGTAGAAAACTGTTTTACACCAATGCAAAACAATTGTGGCGCAGAGCCTAACCATTGCGAAAAATTTAAGTTTTATGGAGACAAACAAATCCAGCAAATCCATTAATTAGACCTTTTCTGAAGAAAAACCATTAGTTTAGAGCTGAAACAATCTTCATCATTTCAGTTCTTTAAACAAGTAAAAATACCAAAGATCCAATGGTTCCAGCTTCTTGAATATGAGGATTCACGACTTGAACCTTTAACCACACCACTAAACATAGCTAATGGCGCTTTCACAGCAGAGCTGTTTAGTCCACTTTAAACAGACCAGAGTTTGTTTCCATGGTTAGTCAGCTTTGTTGGGGCAGGTGTGAAAGCTCATCCGAACTCTGGTGCAGTTTGCTTACTGCTGGAAATGCAATGATCCAGTTTTCTTCTTCCTTGTGCTTTTTTTCTTCCTGGTCAGTGCTCATTTCGGGCAATATCACCCCAAACGAGCAGCTGTCGTAACTGCACGACGTTGTCCAGGTGGTTTGGTCAGCTTTCAAAAGTGCAGTGTGAAACTGAATCAAACCAAATGAAAAGTGTGAATTTTTTTTTGCCATTCCCCTTCCAATCGAACAGAGTCCCCCGGACTATCCTGGTGTGAAAGCGCGCCTAAGTCTGGTTATGAGCATATGGGATGTGGAAAGAGCGTTGTTGTCTCTAGTTGGCGACATAATGAAGATTATTTGCCCGGGTGCAGCTATGCTTATGCTCATTCCACAAAATCCACTGACAGATCTTGGACTCTCATTTAAAAGCATATCAGTGTGGAAGATTTACTCTGCAGCTACAGTAATTGGGCTTCACCCCATACCTCCATGAGAATTCACCATCTGGATGTGATGGCCCTGAGTGTGGAACATGCTGTCCTGTCAGCAAACACAGGTGTGACCTCCATCTCTGCCAAGCTCCCCATTCATGTTATTTTGTGTACCCTGGTGAATAGTTTTCTCTCTTTTCCACAATTCAAGAAACTTAATATAACTCTGCTACAACTCTGGTTGGCCTAGAATCAAGTTGAGGGAATGTATAAATAATATTAAGGTTGGGTCTTCCCAGGTGATGTTCAGAGGCCAATAGGTGTTGGTGTAGACTTTACACTAGAGCTGTGATGTGCTCCTGTGCTCCAGAGAATAAGTGTTACCTCCCTGAACTGACTGAAAGGGCACAAGCTACTTTGTTCTCTTAAGCACAGAGAAATCCTAACATCACTTAATTTAAAGATTCAAGGCCCAATTAATGCACTACATACACGCTGAATCGAATGAATGTTCTGTTGCTTAACGGCTTCATTTTTGAAATACTTAAAAAAAAAAAACACACACACACACACACATCCAGCACGCAATCTGTGTGAACAATCGATTTCTTCTACTTGCTTTATCAGCCTGGACAGTTTCTGAGCACTATACAAGCTTCATCCAGACTCTGGCTTGTCTTTTCCACGCTGGCTGCAGTCCATCCGGCACAGATCAGCCATTCCATCGGATTATCATTGACAGGAAGTCTGGACCTGCTGAGAGAGGCACTTTCCCTCCTGATTCTCGATCTGACATTGGGACGGACAACAAACAACTCTTTTCCACGGGGAGCGCAGCGCTCCATAATCCATACTGACCTTCCCTGGCTGCAATTCAGCTTTATTTTTAGTCGGGCTGAAGAGGAGAAACCTAACTGCGTGTTGTTGATGCGGAGAGCATTGCAACAATTTTCCCAGCAGCGCCTCACCTCACCATTGCTTTTATTTTGATGTATAGCAAGACATCAGTGATTTTGTTTTCTTTATTATCTAAAATTTCCCCACGTACCCCTGATCACAGTACACTCAATAATGCTTACAATAAACTACTAATCTACTGTATTACAAAGGTAAATTACATCATGTTGTATGCCAATTAGCAATATGCATATATATTCCTGCTGGCAAGCTGTTTAAAGGAAAAGTTTGGTGATGTTCTATTTATTCTTATTGTCAGCAAACCCAATGAAAATGGGTGACATTACCAGTTAATTTCGAATCAATCCCACATTCATCTTCCTGTTACCCTAAACACTCAAATGTGTATTAATCGGTGGCTAGAAATAGTTCCCAGCGAAAGCACTATTTACTCTTGCTTGAGATACATTTGCTAAACACCACCATGCCCATCTGTTTAGTTTTTTTTTTTTTTTTCCAAAATAAAACTATTTGTGACCTGTTTTTTTTTTTTAAAGATTTATGTCTTTGGTGGAAGAACAAATGAGCTTGGGCTTTGAGAGCAGCAGAAAGGGTAGAGAAGTCAGGAAGTAAATTTTTTTTGTTTGTTTTTCTCTTTCTGTTTTTGCACCAGTGCACCTGCAGTTTGGGCACAAATTTGGTTTCTTTGGAGCTCTGTTAGTTGTCACACCTCTTTAATTGATGATAATGCGGATAACTGGCTTTCTTTGTATTATGCCTTTTATAGTAGTTAAAGTCTGTGTGAAGTAAGAATAAATACCAAAGAAGTCCCCCTAACCAAAGAAGAAAGTGTTATTAACCACCCAGCCAAATTTGAATGATTAAAAATCTTGACAAGTTTAAGAAATTAGGTGTCAAAATCAGGTAAAAATGAGCAGTATTCTCAGCTCCAGGACTGTGTGGGCGTGTCTGCTGAATGCGCTGAAGCCACGCCCACTCGTGGGAGCAGTCAAGCAGCCATTTTGAAGTGACTGAAACGTGTCGGATGAGATCAGAAAATGACACGACTAACTTTGAAACACTCTGAGGGAGATGAATTCATCTCTATCTCTCTGCTCAGGGTGGTCTCAGCGTGTCATCGAGCCACCCTTTAAGGACCGCCCACAAAATCCTGGACTGAAAACTAGAGAAAAACTGTTTGAACCTCTAACTCCACATTTCAGTAATATATTGTTCAAAGTCTTTTCACAAGTTTTCAGCAACTATTTTCCAACATATTTAATGTATTCTGAAAGAAATCTCAGAGTTGCCTTTACACAGACTTTAACAGTTACTAGTACAGTACAGCCCTAGTACAGTACTAAATTATGCAGAAATACAGATATAAAATAAGCAGGTAGTAGTGTCTGCTTTGGCTTAACAGTGTGAATTAAATACAAAATGATGAATGAAAAATCAAGTACAAGAGCACATAGATTTGAAAGATCTGTAAATCTAATACGGCCATGAACCTCATTGATTTGCGACAATGTCCACAATGGCCAATGAGACATTAAAGGAATACATAAACAGTATTAATTCTATAGAAACATATCTCTTTCACCTCACAGTATACATTATCAGTGCCCGTTCTACAGTATAATATCACATGTAAAGTGATATGACTATTAAATTATTCACTTAGTTACCATATTACATACCACAGTTAACATATTTACCCTTCTACGTATGGATATATCTGTCTCGGCTGCGCACATTTTTCTCCCTGAATGAAGGCCATTCAAATAAACTGACACTCAGTTCAATCTCCTCAGTAGTGGACACATTAATCTTCAAACTGATTATCATCTGTTGAAACAAAATAGATATCCATTACAGCAAATCCCCCCACGTCCCAAAGAGTGACAAAACATCTGTTTTTGTCTTTGCTAATGTTGCTACTAAATCTCCTTGGTTCGCTTTATGATGACAGAATGCTTAAAAAAGGACGCCATGTTAATGGATGTGGCGTTTTGCTTTTTCTTTTTTTTTTGTTTTCGGAAATCTTTAATTATTACAAAGACTCCCCCGCTATTTGCATACTTTGGTTGAGCATCAGGGATTGTCTAGAGACCAGAACGCCTGGAGCAAATTAAATGAAACTTCGTGCCAAAGATAATTCGGTCATTAATATTTTGGAATGTTAATATCAGAATATGTAAGTAAGGTGGAAAAAAAAAAAAAAAAAGGTGACTTCATCTAAATAGAATGACTCTATCGCTGTCGCAGTGTGTGTTTTGTGCGCAGAGCACAAGTCTGTGTGTTGTCTGCGTGTCGGTGCGGTTCATGGCTGTGTGCTTTCAAGCAGCTGCAGTGCTTTCAAGTCGCACAGAGTAGAAAGTACAGAATCAAGAAATGGAGAACAGGGGGAGTAAATGTTAAAATTACCATATTGATGGATGTTACAAAATAGGGGCTCCATCTTTTTCATCTGAATTTCAATGATGCATAATCATAATGGTCATTTGCTTTGCCTATTTGCATAGTTCCCAGAATTATTCAATTTTTAGGTCATTTTACCAACAAAGAGAAATGAAGACAGAAACTATGTTTTTATGTGGGTCATGATTACAAGTCACAAACTACTACTTGCCGCAGTACACCATAGCGGTGAACACACTGAAAGAATTTTTTTTTAAAAATCCTAACCCTATGACAAGAGTCAGAATCGTGTTTAATGGCTTACTTTTGCAGGTTAACGCGTGTGAATATATTGCTCAGATTTCTGTCACTGTAATCGCCTCAACCGCACAGTCACATTTTGACACAGTAAAATCAAACCTTCACAAACTGCGAGATAACACGCTCCATCTGTCCACCCAGTCTCGCCTCTTATTCATCGACCACTGCGGACCATCCGCAGCCTTGAAAACCAAACATAATGAGCAAATTGCTTATTTTATGCTACTTAGAATTGGGTTTTAAATGTGTTCCTGGCCTGGCAACAACATGTGTGTTTAAATAATGGCTCTGAATTCTAATGCCAGTCACTTAAAATTGCATAATTGATCCAATATAGTGTTTTGTGAGCATATCTATTGAGTTTTCATATGCTCACATCTACTTGTCTGATGCAGGAAGTTAACAAGAGTATAACTGGAGTCCAATATCTTGTCTACCAGGTGTTGTAGATATGACATTCTAACACAAATACAAAGTTGTCAGCAATTTGATCTGATAACTGTGAGAGAACCGAGATTAATTTCCGGTCCACCATCGGAAAGATGCTGGTTTAATTTTGGGGTAGTAGTAAAATTAACAACAACCAGTTTGCCACGTTTTTTTGTCCTTGCCTGTTATCATCACCAACAGGGACACACCAGTAGTTACAGCTCCATTCGCACATTAGCTGACAAATCATATCTAAAAGAGCCATACCAGAGCAACGCTGGTCAGATTTGTTTGCAACTTTGGTGAAATAAAGTGAGCTACATGATGCAATCTCTCCACAAAGGGGCAAACGGGGATTTAATCTTATCCAAAATCACAGGCCTGTAGGCACCCATCATTAAATGGAATGAAGATAGATTTACTGAACTGCAGAAATGAAATAATATTTCTAAGAATGACACAACTAAAAACCAACTGCTGGTTGAGATTTTTGAGTTTGAAAAAAAGATGACATCAGTTGATATTAATTTTCTTAAATGAAATACACCTTTTTTAAAGGGATCCTTTCATTTTCATTTTCATTCATTTTTATTTCATTTTTTCATTAAATAGTTGTGTCAATAAGCTGTGGCTTTGCTACCAACGTTACTAATGACACAGCTAAAATGCTGATGTTTATTAAGTAATGTTTGCCATGATTATCTTCAGTGTGTCAGCTTGCTAATGTTTGCTCCTTAGCAATAACCACAACCTATTTAGGCCTTTAGGAATGTAATGTAATGTTATATTTGGAGGTATTTGCTCATTATAATATCAGTATGTCAAGAAGTATTCAGCATGTGGTGATGTTGTGCCAGATGAAAAGTCAGAATCATAAACACTTTACCTGAGGGAGATATGAAGGTGTACACCATGCATGATCGCCAAAAGTCATGAGGGTTCATCCTCTGGGGAATTGTGAACATTTGTATCAGATTTAATGGTAATCCCAACAGAGCCACGCTGCTAACATGGCTAAAAATAAACTTGCCAGTGCTCTCACAGATAAATCATGCAATGGTGACTGCAAACTTTTTAATATATCTGTGAATAACTGCCGATTAGCAGGCCAACTTTTTGGTCAGGATCTAGTTACAAATTAAAAAATGACTTTAAACTATATAACTTAGGTAGTTGTCTTGTATGTATGTAGTTCTGTTTTGGTTAACTTCACAGTCAAAGATGCCGTATTCATCATGTGGAATTTGATGTGGCCACGTGTGAATATGATTCAATACTGTGTATGTATATTTCAAAACAAACAAGATTTTGTCACATTGTGCCTTTGTTTCAATGATAAGACCCAGTGTTGCTGAGACAGTGTTTAACCTGGCTGCCTTTGATGTTTTCCACAAAACAGTGCCTTACTGTAGATACACTCATCTTTGTGTTTGCATAAACTGGGCATGGATAGGCTGCTGCAGGTTCCTCGCTAAGGTCTCCATAGCAACACCTTGTCATCTGTGTTTAAGTCAGTCGGTGTAGCAGTAGTGTCACAGGGAAATACAGCCTCAGTACCCATCACAAAGTGACAGTGCAATTTACTTTACTCCCTAATCCTGTTTTCCCCCTCAAAGAGCATCAACACCTGCATTACAAAAAGGAAACTGAGAAAGTACTCTCAGGAACTGTAAAAGCTTTTTGTGTTAAAATTGATATTTCGGTTTATGTCTGTAAATTTAAGTACATCCAGAGATTTATGTTGTATATGCAATTTCTTCTTCATTAGCCATTTCTCCGAAATCATAATGCATCTGCAGTTTGCCTGTGGCTGCCCAGAAGCCTATTCTAAAATTCATAACAACTCATGTCACGTAAATAGATGAGATTGTTGTCATGGTCTTATATCATGGCCCAGACAGCTCGTCCAAACACCGCAAAGTGAATCTACATAATCTATCAATACACTGTAAAGCTTTGGGCCTTCAAGAAGACTCAGTAGATCAATACTTTGCTGCAGGTATTGACAGAACTTTAAATGGTGGCTTAACACAATGTGCAAACTCTGGAAACATTTTTCACAGTTCTCCCATTATCCTATTGCACATTTGTTTCAAAGACATAGCCCCATTCATCCAGGAGGCAGAGGTTCTCTGCAGAGGAGTGGGGGGGGGGGGGGGGGGGCATAAATGGAGTGAGTTTTAAAGGGAAAGTTAATCTAAATCTGTTTGTTTGTCATGTCGGACTGTGATATAAACTGCCTCACTGAGCACTGAGTGGCTCTAATCATACATGCATCATCCAGAATTCGCTAAATTGCCATAATGGACCGTGACGTGTGTCTCAAGGATCAAAATGAGGTTGCTGCAATAGCAATCTAGCTTAGTGGACGCCGGCTGCTTAGATAATCATGTGACAACAACAATAACAACAACAATGTAGCTAGCAGTCCAGTTAGCAAAACGCTAGTGGGAATGTAAACTATCATGATTACTATTCAGATCACTGAAAGGATCATTCCAGTCTCCATTTGTAACTATGACCATCAGTTATAATAACACATTAACTGCAGAGTTATAGGAACATGCAACTAACACCATCATTAGAAATATTTCCTGTAATTGTGTGGACACACCTGCTGTGCCCCAATACCACACGACATTCTAATTTTATACAATATGCACTATATAGTAATTATAGTAAAGTGTGTTCTAGTTGGTGTACAAGAAATCACATCAAACATATTTTACTTTTTTATACTCACAGGAAATGGAAATGATGCAGTGCTTGCACCATCAGACGTCAGTCAAACTGCCTATTAAACTTCACAAAGTGGCAACAAACTACTTTTCCAAAAATATAATTTATCCTTTGTTTTTGTGGTTAGTATATATGCAGCAAACTCAAAGGGTTTTTAGCCATGCTAGCGGCTGAGCTCAAAAGTGAATCTTGGTCCCCAGCTGATGAACCCAAAGGACTTTGATGATCCACTCACTTTTCTTCTAATGTTATGAGAATTCACATTCGTGTTTTTCTGAGTAGAATTTTGAGTTAAATATCTCAATAATGCATTGAAATTTATGACACATATTCATGCCCCCCTCAGGATGAACTGTAATAACTTTGATGAGCCCCTTATTTTCCATACAGAACCACCATTAAGTCAAATTTTCTGTTTTTCCAGTGGTCAAAGTGGTAATCCAGTTTAACATTAGCATATTACCATTGTTACTGTGGGCATGTTAACAGGCTAAATTAGCATTCAACCAAAAGCACCTCGGTGACTATGTACAGCCTCACTATTGAGTACATTGTCTCTTTTGCAGTGTGAGCACACTCAATTCTCAAAAACTGCTTTGTATTTACAATGGCTTTTGGACACACCTATCATTTTCTGTGCACCTATTAGAAGTTATGAGGTCTTACTGCCTTCATTACAATTAGTGGTTTTCTAATCTGGCTAAACTGTTGGCTTGTTTCCAGCCTGCCTCTGTTTCCTGCTCTGCCAGATTTTATTTTAGTAATGTACTCTTGTTCCCACATCTCAAACAATTACTTTGGTGCATACAGTGTTAACATAACAAATATAAATGATTGTTAAAATAATGAAAATAAGACCCAAATTGCAATAAACCAGACTTTTTTTTCCCGTGATTTCAATGACACCCTAAAAGAACTCTTCTCAAACATAAACGCGTTTCCCCTTAACACTATTTTGGAAGGTCATTGTCATCTCATTATGGGGCTTAGCGCTATGATAATCACACAACACAAGCTGTTTTTTTTCCCACTGTCCAAGCTTAAAAATGGGCTCTGTCAGACCATTCTTCAGCATTGTTGCAGCAAAACATTCCGAGAACTGTCCGGATAATCAAGGCTAACACGATAACAAGAGGCTTCTAACTTATTTTGTATCAACAACTCACTAAAATCTTCTTGAAAGAAACCATTTATCACGAATTCACTTAAGAATTCTGCCCATGTCAGACCCCTTAAACAAAGTGCCATATTGGCAGCTAAAGATCCCACAATGCCCAGTCTTTTCCAGTCTTCGGATTTCCCTTCTGCGGGTGAAAGTAGACAACATCTGAGGATTTCAAGAGATTACTCAGTCATCAAGGCTGAACAGTCAATATGCAAAGAAACGAATGCCCTCGCGGTGATCCCTAATAGACAGGCTGTTTTGTGGCGCAGTGATGAACTTTGTGTGTTAGTAGATTTCTCTTGACTTGTTAAAAGAGTCACATTTCAGTATCTTATTAGCATTGCCAAACACAATATTTTATCGTTTGGAAACAGAGCCCTTTCCTGACAAATTTAATTAACAATATGAAAAGAGAAATTCACCTCCAGGTGCCTTTTGTTTTCAGCTGAAAGAGATTTATACCTTTTCTATAAATGTACCAAAGCCACGCCATAAAAAACAACTATCTTTATTTAATGTTGCCATTAGATAATTTGCTGAGACTTCAACAACTTTTCATTTCAAGTCATTCTCCCCTTGTCACTCTTTCTCTAAAGTGCCACATTAATTGTTGAAGGATAGCACAACACTTTGTTTCTGTATGACTTTAATGAGGAAGATGACATCTTGAAATGCCATCCAAACATACCTATTTTATTGCTTGTTGCCCACTTTTCCTCTCTGGCTAGTGTCTGTGGAGCAACAAGCATGTGACTAAAGAGGTTTTGCCAGTGGACATAAGAACTTATGGGTGAGGGACCTTCTGGGACAACACAAATCTCTTTAATTCATCCTGATTATCACCACTTAATTATTATCTTCCATCAAGTGTTGCAAATGGAAATAATAGACAGCACAAATTGCTCCCAAACAATGGAGTGCTGTGTTTGTTTACCCCAAAAGGTCTAATTATCTGGAAACCTTGCGCACAGCCCCCTTTCCCAGTCCCAGACCTTAAACAATTAAACTAAAGCTTTTATATCCAGCTTTTTTTTCTTTTATTTTGACTTTTTGCTATCTCTTATGCTGTGTGTGTCCCAGCATGGTGCAGACCCCATGGATCATGATGGGCAAATAAGGAGAGAAAAACATGTTGGACCAACATGAAAGGGGGCGAAGAACGAAGAGGAACGTCTCGTTCTGAAAAACGCCGTCTCACACGGTGAGAGCCTCGAGGTATTCCGCTCTGCACTTGAAAAGACTGAAAACTGACGACCTCTCCCCTTTTGCTGCCTATGATGTGCGCGTTGCAAGCTTCTAAGCGCAGGCAGTTTAGGAAAAGTCAACGGAAAAAATAAAAAGCCCAATGGATCACTGTTGAACTAGTAACACAGCAAAGGCAGCGCTGAAGTGCTGGGGGAATATGGGCTAAGTGGGCTGTGAAGGGTTGGGAGACTTGGAAGAGGAATCTGGCAGGTTGTTGCCGCTATTTACATATCTGGATGGTTATAAATGTGTGAAAGATGGAGTCATTCAGAGTATTACAGTCAGTTTTATTCAACTGCATAGTTGATCAAAGATTATGAGATTAAGCCTTGTCTCCAATTTTGAATAAAGACTCGTTTCATAGTCACAACAGCTGGCAAATACTGCAACGCCTCTTTTTAATGCGCATCTATTGAAATGGCTTAACTATCCTCAAAATGATAAAGGCTTCAAGGACTACAAGTTCCACATTGTTACTGCAACCATGGAATACTTTCCTAAACATGTATAAAGTCTGAGTTGTTTATTTGTTCCGATGACACATTTTGTAGATCACTGTGATTCATTTTTTTTTGTGTGTGTCTTTCAGCTCATTGTTTTGGTTTTAGAGTCAATAGCCTCTTTTTTCCAGCTAGCATTTATCCAATCAATAGCCACATTTGCCTCAGTAGTTGCTCGAGACCAAAACAGAGCTAAAACCAGAGCGAGATATTGGACTTACATTGATCAGAACAAAAATTAACAAAGGAACAAAGAATGTACTCACTAAAATGTATTGCCATTTTGTAATGAGTGAGTGAACGAGGGATTTCAGACACATCCGTAGCCATAACCTATGCCCAACAACTGTTTCATGACCACAGACATAAGAAATGGAAATACATTTATGTATCAGCACACTATATCAAATAAAAACTAGTTGACTGAAAGGTTTTTAGATTTTTATAAGGCTAAAACGTATATTCGACCCTTCAATGTCACTTGAATTTTTTTCAGCATTTGACATTTGAAGGCAAAAGCCACCATACTGCACTTAAACCAAAAAAAAAAAAAAAACAAGCTACAGTTGGTGTGTGTGTGCAGTCTGTGGAGCTTTGTGATCGACAGTACCCCTCTTGCTTCAAACTGCCCGCAGCCACTGCTGTGATTATGGTCTTACACAGGGGTAACAGCGGGGCCCTTGATTCCCCCTGTGCTATAGTCATCAAAAAGTCTGGCCTTATTCTGCCATATCCATCTCCCACTTACTGGAATCCTCTTAATTGATGGATAAGGAAGTTATGGGAAATGGCAGGAGTCGTTACGCTGGTGATTTTCCTTCAAATGTATCTGCCACTTGGCTGGTGGAGGGAAGGATGAACAACAACTTTCTTGGACCTTGAACAGGAAGAAATGCATGTGGGCTGGTGATGCCACATCGGCAGGGGGTAAAAAGCGAAGGGTGGATGATTGATAGAGACTTAAAATGGAAGAGGGACACCCACCTTCTCTCTCATCACGCCTATAGCCACAGTGTCTGTAATTTCCAGTGGCTGGAATCAGGATGGGTCTAATGAAAAAGGACTGTGCTCTTTTCCTCACCTTCATAGGTTTTCTCTATCTGTGTGCGTCTCTGTCCTTCCTTGTTACTCGCACCCTACCGCTCTCTCTGCAGACGATTTCTCTATTGACAAAATGTACTAATGAAATGTCACCTCCGACAGCTGGCCGAGAGGATTGATGTGCCAGAACTTTTTTCACTTTATTTGAATTTTCCTTCCCTGCACTTTCTCTTCCTCACATTTTCTCCATCGATTTCTTTTTTCCGACCATCCATTTCACAACACTGAAAATTAAATTTTTGCCCATGCCTATTTGTTACACAGATTTGTTGAGTTGGTTCAAAAATATCATAAGTCATCCTTGCAAGCATGGGCTGTAATGCCATAATTGGCATCCCGGTGTCATATCAGAAAATAAGGCTAATTACTGCTCTTCCACATGTAACACATGTGGTCAAGTATTTATTGATACACCCTTTTATATCACTTCAGAGGCCACAAAGAATGCAGCGTCATGAATTCATATTGCAAAGTAGTGTGTTGGCTGCAAATGATAGAAAACAAGAAGCAGCGGTAACAAGCACAATGCCAAAGTGTTCACAGTGACATTTACAATTTACACTGCAGCAAAAAAAAAAAAAAAAAAAGACAGTTTACTGTATCAACTTCTACCACCTTCTCTGTTGCAATGTGACAACAGAATGTCATGTTGACATTGGATCCTCCCATTTATGCAATTTTAACTATTTTAACACTCAAGATAATAAAAAAAAAAGTTGTTGGTACTTGTTGCCATGCTCCATGATGGAGATCTATTATAATGTAAAATGGTAGCCCGGGTGTTTTTGCTATGGACTAGCCTAATAATAACTGTCAATAATGGACACAGGAAGGGCTGCAAAGGGGTTGAAAATTTTTCAGTACAGTTACAGTAAATTTCCAGAAACTTTCCATTGTAAGTTAAACTAGGGACTTATGAAATTTCCAAATTGGAAACTTTCCATGGGAATTATCTACATTTATGGGAATTAACTGGAAACTTGGGTAATTTAGTAATTGGGGTTAAGCTAACATCATGATAAGACAGCCTCATAAAAGGTCAATGAAATGATGCTAGCTATAGCTTATTTAGCATCTAACTTATCAGCTAGCTATCAGCTGAATACATGTATATGAATACATTTTCATGTGCTGTTTGCAAGTTAAACATTAATACCACACATCAAATATATTTACCCCATGAGATGATCTAAATTTACTTCACTTCATGTAATCTATGGGCTCAAATGTGTGGCTTCAAAAGTCTTGTGCTATGTGCATGTGATTGAGGAATAGCAGATAAATTCAGATGTACGAAAATCTGGTTGTTTTAGTCAGGATTATGCTAAAATATATTTTCCCCAACTATACTTAAGTTCCCTGTCAAGGGCCAACCTTCAATCTTGGAAATTCCCATTAATTCCCATGGAAAGTTTCCAACTTTGGAGATTCCTGAAATTTTAGACACAAGTATATTTCATAGTCTAAAGAGACAAAAGAAACCTCAGTGAGTGGTTCAGGTGGAGGGCAGTGAAGGCGAACAGAGCCAAACATCAGGTCTGGAGGCTGTTTTATACAGTAGATGTCACCAGCCTAGAGCCAACACACAGATTTCTTTTTTTAAAAACCAAGAATGATTTATATTTGTCGTTTCTGCAGGTATGCATTGCATTTCTCATACTGTGTTTTTCTCATGCAAAGTCAGATTGCAGAAAATGTGATACTCTACTTTGTGCACAGCATAATTAATGCTGTGAGGGTTAAAAGCTTTAAATTCCATTGGAAAAAAAAAAAGCACAATTGGATTGATGCATTACTGTCATTTAAGCCTCATTAGTGATCTGGTAATCATTGTTGTTCTGCAGGGATTGTTATACAGGGTGAATACTGTGTGTAACCCCCAAGGGAACATTCCAACCCAGCTACCACCCACCTGCTCATGTCTAAAAATTAAACTTTCTTTCCGCTCTAGACTGCCTAAACTCGTGAAACAGGCACTCACACGGGGGAGGGGGAATCCATAATTCAAGAAACCTCCCTCTACAGCCAGCCCCACCAGTCCCCCAGAAATCTAGACACACCACTGCACAAGTCCACCGCGTGAGCCGCTCTCCCTCAGTCCGCTCGGAGCACACAGCAGGGAAAACAGTATGACTGAGTGACACTCGAGAATTGCTTTGCATTGCATGCTGAGCTGCATCTCAAGGTGAAGATACAAGTTGTTGCCTTTTTTTTGTTTGTTTTTCCTCTGTGTAAAAATCTAATCCAGACAAAGATAGCAGCGAACGTACGCCAAATTGGACTGGGTAATTGTGACATTTTCCGTTAACATTGCCAGAATTAAGTAGACACGATGGGTCAAGCGTTTATCACAGGATGTTTGGAGCTTGTATTTATTTCAAGATTTAAAATAGTTTGTGCAGTTCATTAAGTCTCCAGTCAGAACTGCAAATGGAGGCTGTTTCAAGACGCAAGATTGTGTTGCATTTTTAAGGGAATCGGCTGGGAGGTAAATTGGCATCCCTCTCTGTTAATAATCCTCTATTGTGGTCCAACATTCAGACTGACTCATTTACAGGGTTAGACCACACATTTTCAATTATCAGCACCCGGAAACAGCTGTCTCTTTTAATTAGAAATCACTGTTCAGCGGGGTCTTAACACAAAAACACATAACACACACACACACAGATCTGCTCTACAGCATGCACTTTAACCTACATAATATATTCAAGCTGCACTTCTGCTTAAATAATCATTAGAAACACACGGATAGCGTTGCCCGCTATGAAACAGCTATGGATAGTGAATCAACAATGAATCACACAGGACAGAAAACTGCTGTTAGGGCAGCAGCAAGCGTCAAATCTTTCCACCGTGTTGCACCTCTCTCCACACCCCAATCATGTGTCAAAGCGAGTGTTTTGCCTCTGACAGCTGATGGAGAGATGGAGAGCGCCTGCTTAAATTCAGTGGTGATTTACCCTTAAAAAACCTGGACAGGGAGCATCAGGGGATACGCCGACGCCTCAGGTTTTCCTGCAGCCACTCAGAACAATAGATGCATCTGTTGACAACGGGTCCGATGCATTCTATCTGCCCAGGGCTTAAATACCGCTATCTGTATTCTGTCACTTTTATTTAACCTTGAGGGGAAGACAATAACCGCCAAACAATGTTAAATCAGTGAATTATCCCTTTAATTTGCTCTCTCTC
Source organism: Protonibea diacanthus (assembly GCA_028641955.1). Lineage (NCBI taxonomy): Eukaryota > Metazoa > Chordata > Actinopteri > Sciaenidae > Protonibea > Protonibea diacanthus. The sequence continues at coordinate 8,710,844 of CM053998.1, forward strand.
TGTACAGCTACACCACCACTCCCCACAGAGATACTGGAGCTCAAAACTGAATTATGTCCAAATCTATTTTTAGAGTAAGAATTTCTCCTATTCTCAAGGCTCCATCTCATTTTATTCTTCACTGCTGCCTGTCCAGTGTGTGTGCTGGGATTCTGAAAATGATCAAGTACGTGAATGAGTACGAAAATACCATAAATGAATGCAGCAAAGGGGAATGAAGTTGCTATTTGACCTTTCTGCTCATTACGTCCAATGTTTAAGATAGGCGTGCTTTAAAACACGTGTGATTTCTCCACATTACCTGGATCTACGTGAGGACGTGACTCCATTAAGCGGAGGTGTGTGAAGCGCCGGCAGTCATCCCGATGTCAGATGAAAATGATGTTGTCAGACTGGATTGAGATATTTACAGAGTGCCCTACTGCAAGGCGGCATAACGCGCCGAAGACACCGGAGCGCTGTCAACCTCCGCTGTGACCTTTCAGGCATGAACACATTTACAAAATGGATACAATTATGACCAGACATATTAAATTCAACAGAGAGAAAGATGTGTAATTGGGCACAATTCTGTAACCCAAGAATAAATAAGAGGATGAGCTCTGCCTTTTCTATTTTTGAATATTTGTTGTTCTTTTTGGGTGTTCCTCTTGAGCTGAGTCACGTATAGTCTAAAACACAATATGTGCTCCAAGAAGGATTTTTCCTACAGTCTACCAGTCACACCCTGAATAATATGTCAAGTGCTTACAATGCTCTATTGAACCCAACCATACAACCAAATCCACTCTCCGTGTCAGATTTAGGGGGCTTTATTTACAGAACATAACAGGAATTGAATATGCACAGCTGAGTTCAGAATCGTGAGGTTTTTTGCCTTCTCTATCTACAGACAATGTGGTTTCTCTTCCACCACGATAAAGCGCCAAAGTAGCCCAGATTAGACAAACTAAACGCCGGCACATTATGTGCACGCTTCAGGGCCTTCGTCGCCATCTCCTTCCTAGTGTGAACGAGAGGGCTTCACGGCTAGGTAACAGCTAAATCCGACACACTGGTCCATTAACCAATCTTCTCATGATGACCAGGACAAACATAATGTGTCCAAGTTGTGCTATTCTCGGTTGCAGATCACTGATAACTAATGCCTAATTTCACACAACTCTTAAATGTTTATCTATTTTAACAGCTTTAATTGAGGATTGGTGAGATTTAAGCACAAACATAAGAATATCATGGTTTGAGTCAAGATGAATAACTAATAAACTATGAAAAATGAAGACCTACTTGGTCAAGCTTAGGGAATTATTGTAATGATCAGTGTTAAAGTCTGACGTGTTTCGTCTGCGCCGACCTCCTCCCTCTGCAGACGTTGCGTCTTTGCAACAAAGCCACATAACCTCCTCCTTTGCTCCTGATGGACAGGAGTCATAATTGACCCCTAACTGTCGCTAATGATCACTTGAACTTGTCGGTTTTGGGACAGACTCAACAGCAACATAATTATGTCGAATCATGTTTTACTGCTAATTACCTGAAAAACACACATTTTCTGGTGGTCCTTTAAAGTAAACAACAAATTACAAAGTCATTTCTTTCCGTAACAATATGTTTCATAATCAGACGCCCCCTATCAGCAGGATAATGTGATTTCTCAGTGACATAATTTAAAAAGTGAATACAACTGATCATTACAAAAATGATTCAGAGTGCTATTTTCTTCCTTTCTATTAATAAAGATGAGTAAAAAGAGATTGCGGTTGGTCTCCTGTGTCCATCTGACCCGACAATGTAACAAAATCATGCATCCGAACAAACGACAGGTGCTTTCACCGTTGTTGGTGACTTGCTAGCTATTATTAATCCTCCATATATTTTAGTCACTAATATGGGAAGCGCTAACCAACCTGCCTTGCTCCTTTCCTGTAGTCAAGCTTATTTATATCGCCAAAAGTCACATCGTCTCAGAGGGCTTTACAATCTGTACAACATATGGCACCCTGTATGCTTAGACGCTTCATTCCCTCGTCCGGCATGGACAGGGATGCACAAGGTGCCATGTGTGCAGAGTAAAAATGATTACAACGCCTACAAAAGAATCATGCATTAAGAAGTATAACATGAAGTCTATCAAGAAAATACTAAGTGTAAAAAGTTAAACAAAGCTTCAATCAGCTAACAAAAGTGAGCTGGAACTCTTCCTGTTTCGGTCATGACACATTCAGAGGTGCGAGGCATGCAAATTGATCTGCATCACTATTTGGAAAATGAAACATTTTTATGCTCTCATCTTTGACTGTTTTATTTGTTTACGAACCGCTCCGTCCCCCTTAATTTATGTTATTTGCATTTAGCGCAAGGTACTACATGATAATAATGACATTTTTATTGCCGAGTCTCTTTGGCTGTCTCAAAGCGGAAATCACAGGCACATCCTAGGGCTAAAGAAGGATTACTTTGTAGTGAGACGCCGCACGGCAGACATCACATTAAAACACAGACACCTCCAAGGATGTTATTTGCTTGATTTGTTTCTTAGATGGAAACTTACAAGAAGAATGGAGCAATAAAAAAAAAGAAAAGAAGAAAAAAGGAGGTGCAATAAAAAGAATCCTCTATGCTTGGATTTGATTTCCGGGGGTAAAGAGGTGTGTGCGAGGTGCCCCTGAGTGACTTTTTGACAGCTGTTTGTTTTTGGAGAAGCGCCGTGTTAATTTATTTATTTCTCTGACAGATTGTGGATATGCAAAGCGTCTTTGCTCTCTTTGCTCTCCGTACGGAAAATTCCTTGAGCCCTCTTTGTTATTCATTGTTTGAACAGCGCCAAGACGTGGTGTGCAATGTTAACAAACACTTCCCCCCCCCCCCTCTCTTAAATGCATCCTCCCAAAGAGAAGATCTGCTGCAGGTACAGACGCGTCTCCCTTTAGGTATAATATCATGACTGATAATAAATGAGTTAATGTGGCCGACGCGTGCCACGCCCACCTTCATAATGCTGCTCAAAAATTTACTGCTTCAGTTGACTCTCTGGCTTCAAAGCCAATTTGCCGTGGTAATTGAAGGAGATGAAACTGTGAGCACAATGGACTTGAGGCAGCATGTTGATTAGAATTGATGACTGCATTCAGCGTCTGTACATTTCTTGTGCAATGAGACGACTGCACGGCGTCACCGGTTCCGTCGAAAAACGGCGGAAAAAGTGGAAGTTTATGTTCTATAAAGTTCAGTTTTAATCCTGTTTTAATGGCACTTTTCTCCTCCGTGTAACGACAACGGCCTCATGTTGTCATGGTAATTTTCTATAGAAGCTCAGGAGACGGTCGTCTAATTTAGCACGGCTTCGACACAAATTGTCCTACAGCACGTTCTTGTTATCTAACAGGCTAAGATAGCTAATGAAGGTTTTCAAAGTTAACTCAGCGCTGTGATATTACACAGCGCCGCAGCTCCTGCTGGTCTGTAATCTCCTCAAGTATTTAAGTCCTCTACAAGTTACACCCTCAATCTGTCAACTATCTGAATGCAAGGCAAAACACTTGAAAGCGGTGTCGGTGCATGTTGTTCTGCAAAAGTGTTACAAGCTTTCACGGGCTGAAAGGGAAAAAAAAAGAAAAAAGAAAGGAATAAAAATCTTGACTGTATGGATTATATTTTCTGCGAGACAGCCTTTATCTGCCAAAGGCTTTATCAATACGGCCATGACTTTTATTAATTTCAGTGCTCCACAGAGACATTGATCAGTGCCTCTATCATTCCTATGATCTCATTTCAGGCTGTAAAGTGAAACTAAAGGGTCAATAAAGACATCTTATTTAATCCCAGTGTTTGGCCGGTTCAGTGGTTCGAGGAACTGAAAATGTACATCCCTGCGATTAGCATCTTCAGTTTCATTTAAGAGCCGGTGATAGCTGCTACCACGGGCTGTGTTGCAGTGAGATGCTTGCTTAGTTTTAAATGACAGTTCCCTCTGGAGTGCACTATTTTTTTTTTTTGTCTTGTGTTATATTACATTGTCTCCATGTCCTCGATATATTTAGAGTCTTCCAGCTCATGTATCAATGACAGATTTGGGATTCTTAACATAGTAAACACTGTGAAACGGCTGTATAGGTGGCACTGGATATAGAGATGACAGCAGATAGTGACTTGAGTGTTACTTCGCATAAAGCTGTATCACCGTTATCAAAAAAAAAAAAAGTCTTGTCATAAAAAAAATATATGTTCGAAGATTACCCTAAATCAAGCTTTTATGTCCAACGTCATTCATCAAAGCAGCTGAAATCTGTTTTTGTTTGTTTGCACCACCCTCTGAAAACCTCCCCAGCGCTGCCACAGATGGCTATAAACTTTAATTTCCTGCCTAAAAGTACATTTTATACAGCTTTCTCACGTCGCCGCGTACTTTTGTCTTTCCTACAAAGACAAAGATTAAAGAAAAAAAAAAAAGGAGAAAATGCACAAAGGGGCAGATAAAAGCGATACGCGCCATAATAACTGTAGGGGGAAGCGTTGATATCGCCGCGCTCCTTTGCCTTTTTTCCCCCTTTCTTATCAACACAACACCAGTATCATATCGAAAAACAAACCTCAGAGAGAATTCCGGAGAAACACCGTTATGTGCGATAACGCTGTAGCGAGGTGCCCTTTACTGGCAGATAGGGCTTATAATGAGGTAAAAAGGGGGGAAAAACATCAGATTAATAATACATGGGTCATTTGTAAATCAATGGTGGGGCATCAGGCCAGTGAATAGGCTTGAGGATTTATTCTGATTACAGAATGGCAATAAAGGGCCATTTACAACCTGAATGGGACAGCTAGTAATTAAGAAGCCTGCCTTAAAACAAAGGGAGAAGGAGTTCTGTGGGAGTACGCCGTTAACTCCGGGGAGAACCACTGCATGTTAATGGGCATGCTGTATTTCACCTGCAGTTGGTGGACAAGACCAAGAAAGCCAGTCCTCCAGGAGAATGTGCAGTAGCCATCCATCTTATTATAATATTTGGACCGCACTGCAGTATAATACCATTGGCCTGCAATGGATTTGCTGCATTGTGAGGTGTAATGCATGGGAAATTAAACGAACGGAGTCAAAGGGGACAGCGAAGTTGCGCGCGATGAACCAACACGGTTAAAAAAATTTACGCCTCGTGCCAGGGAAAATAATCCAGGCTTGTTGTCAAAGTGCAGCCATTTTCATACCAATCATGACTTCTTCCTCGGGTTACTCTAATTAACTTCCACTTTATTGTACCAGATTGCAAATACACCAACATATCGACTACATTAGTGTCAATCTGATTTTATCCCCATGACAGCATGATGGATTAAGTGCTGGTTGGCTGCAGTCAGCCACCTGTTTAATTGGTTTGTCTAAATGTTTTATGAAATCAAGATAAAATTCAATCAATCCCCCCCCCCAAAACTGCTGATTCATCCTAAAACGGCGGAGGACATTTTGATTTATATCAGTAGCCAAGGGGGCTGCAAAGGTGATATGTGCTCGAGTAGCAACAGCTCAAGGTTAAACATCGCTAGCAGTGTGTTTTTTTTTTTTTTTTTTTTTTATGACAGGAGGCGGGGGTGTGAGGGGGGCGACGCCCACACACGCGGAGGATAAGCCTGTAGATTTTACTGCAGGACACGCCGCCACTGCAAATGCACAGCGCAAGGAGCCTCACGCAGACGAGATGTGATGTCGGAGACATTTGGAAGACGAAATGTACAGTGTGATCAATCTCATACCCCGCGCTGAATTGACTGTGCTCACCAGATGGAGCATATCACAATCCGTTCATTCATTTCACCATCGCACTTTCAATGGAAATCAATGGTCATTAAGCTCTACCAGCAGCAGTTTGTTTTATTTATTTCACTGGTTGGTTTGGCAACTGTTTATGCAATGTTATCCTCGAAATTGATCATGTTGTAAATCATCTCACATGTCAAACTTCTGACAGTCATCTATATGGAAATAATTAGGGCGAGCGGGGCTGCAGCGACTGAATATTTTCACCATCGATTAATCTGCACATTGCTTTCTCAATGTGGTCTGAAAACAACCGTCACCATTCCTCTAAGCTCAAGCTCAAGATATGAAAAACAACTCTCATTTGCATGTCAGACACTGGAGTCATGTCTGGCATTTTGAATGTGAACATCAGTATGTCAACAAGCTCACAATGACAATGCTAATGTCCTGATGTTTACTATTTTCACAATCTCAGGTTTGCGTGTTGGCACACACCAAAGAGTTTGACAACTTTTGAAACAAAGTTGAAGTTTTTTTTTTTTTTTTAAAAAAAGGAGAAAAAGTGAATTTCTGCACCAAATTTTGTGGCAGTCCATCCGATGGATATTACAATAAAAACCAAAAATGTCAACCTCCCGGAGGAGCTGCAGGAAATGTCAGGTGGTCACCAAAATCAGTAGGAATCTGACCTCGGGAGGCCACAAATGTCCGTCTGTGTGTCTGACCAAAGCTCATCAGGTTCTGCACACACCATTGAAAAACTGCCCTATGTCACGGGTCTGCAAGTTGCTCTACAAAGTTTCAGAACATGGTCATCTGGGCCTGTTCCCCTCAGCCGCAGCAGGTGAAATCTGGTCGGGTTAACAATAGGTCTCCTTGTCCCAGAAGCTCGGAGTGGAAACTAAATAAGCCCGCTGTATTTTAAAGGGGGAGGACAGGCTGAGTCTCTGGCTAGCGGAGCTCAAATGTTAAAACACTGGAACGCGGATTCTCTGAACTTTCTGTGAACTTTCTACAACCTAAATAAGACGTATGTTCTAACTAGTTCAAAGTTGTGCAAGACAAGTTTTGGATGATGATGTTTTGGAGAACAGGTGCTGGGCAGAAGTATTATTTGGTCAGGTCTGGGTGCCTCAGACGGGGGGTTCTGGGTCATGAACACAGATCTGAAAGAGTATAAAAGGTCATGCATTCTGATATCAAGGGCTTCTCTGATGATCTCTTGCATAAACTCTTGTCCGAGATCTTCTTGAAACTGGCTTTTACTTTGTTTCTTGCACGACTTCATGTGCTGATGCCTCGGTTGATGAATTTGCACATCTTACTGGATGTGTTTAATGTGCTTGTTAAGTTTGAGGATGGTTAAAACAATGTAACCTTGGTAACAGACATTCAAACAGATATTTTGACTGATCCTTTTATTAAATTCTCAACAAATTTGACAAATTACTTTTTACTGCATACTAAATTTTACAGCCGATAATTGATTGGTCATTTCTTGTTTCCTGACTGATTGTCAATCAAGAAAGGTTGCTCATTTATAGACTGCGATTTGATTATGATTTTAATTGCTAGTGGTTCAGTTCACGGAGGATTGTTAAGAAAATATTTGAAATGCGAAGACTTGAATCACACATATTTATTTTTTTATATATCTAGTAAAAAAGAATGAAAGAAAAACACCAAGTGCTTTTGTCTGGTTCATTTTTCCATCAGGGCTGAAGTGGTGGACCGACTAATCGACATTAATTAGCCCATGAAAATGAAAAATAAATAAAAAAAGTAAAAACTAACAAATGTTAAGGCACCTTAAATAAAAGCCAGGCTTGAAAGACGTGTCTTATGGTTACTTTTATCATCAGGTTTTAACATGATGTGATTCTTAGTGTGAAAGTCTAATTATGCTTTAATGGGTTTTGTAATTGCAGATAAATTGCTTATTTTGAATGAGGATTGATGTTTTTATTCAAATGAGATTGATTTCTAATTAAAAGCTAATTGAGCATAAATCAGAAAATAGTCTTGCACTGGAAGCAGACCAGAAATAACCATCAAGTTTTTTTTCTTATATCTGCACATTTTGCAGGTCGGGCTGTAATAAGAATTTGCTCGCTGCCTGCAGCTGTGATTCACCGTATCCTTGCATAGATATTTTTCTACAGTGTGACATATGCTATCTGGGATGTCAGCTGAAATGAGAGGACGGCTGAAATGCAAAGCCATTTCCTCCTTGTTCCATTGTGGAGCTCAGCCATGTTGCTTGCCTATTGTATGGCTTCTTCCAAGTTATCTGTCAGGCCTCGCAAGCACCCTATTATTTTCTGCCATTTGACTGTCCCCTCTGCCACAGTGCAACACTTCTGTCGTGCCATGTGATCAATCTGATTCTTTTGACATCCAGCGAACAGTATCTAGTGATCTGTAATGGTGGTAATGTTTCCTGTCAGAAAATGGTCCCAGGAAATAGGGTGTGGGATAGGCAGAGAAAGCTAAAGTGAGAATAAGAGACTGAGTGAGAGGAAAAGGAGATAACAGAGAAATGCAGACAACCTTTATGGGAAATATCACAGTCCAGTCTTTACCCAAAGTCAGAACCACAGCAGAGTTTTATTGTTGTTGCTTCCTCTGCCTTCTCTTTATATCTGCAGTCCCATCTCATTTCTTTCTACGCCCGTGAGTAAGACAGAAAGCCAATCGCAAGACCAAGGTGTGTATGGGCACGCCACTGCAAAGTTACATTATTTGAGTAGCTGTTAGTCCAAAATGGCTTATTTCTATTGATTCTTTGAAAACTTGGAGGTAGGAGAGAGAAGAAGCAAACAGAAAGGCATTATAATTCCTCTGCTGCTACTTACATTGTCTTTCACAGAGACACCGTGGCCGGCTATTACTCTGTACGCGGCATCCCTGTCACTCCAGACTGACAAAGCCGTAAAGTGCCTCCTTAGCCTGTTGCTCTTTTTCGATGTCACAGAGAAAGGTCTGCTTTGAATATGGCCTTTGTCATTCCCAGTTTCTTGAAATCCAATGTCAACTTAGACTGTGAGGACGGATGCTCACAAAGAAAAAAAAAAAAAAGAAAGAATTTTCTTTGCTTCTGACGTGGCCACAAATATAAAGATGAAAAAAAAAAACCCACAGCTGCATTATGAGTTATGTCCATTTCTACTGTTTTATTATTCCTCAAACTGTTTGCATGCTATCGCCCCGTTATTGTGTGCAAGGGTAAATTTCGTATTCTCACAACTGGGTGTGTATGTTTGCTGTGTAGTGTTACATAATTGGTTTCATGCCTGTCAACCATTTCTCTCTGCGCCGCATTCAGCTACCTATGTAGCGGGAGAAGCTCGCTGTAATTAGTTTTGCTTGCATTGGAAATTCTGCATTCAGCGCATTCAACTCTTGTCACAAAGGCAACAATTGGAGGAGAAATGAATCCAGAGCAAGCGAGCAGATGTGAAAAAAAAAAAAAAAAGCTCTAACACTCCTAATAATGGCAAAGTACCTCAGAACAGGGCATGAAACTTCCTTGCTAGCCACTTACTGTATCTCACTGGCTGCCATAATGATGTTTTGTGTTGCACTGTAGTAAAAGTCTCCAAGACTGCAAATAAACACCTGGTGGAACTTTTAATGTATTTTTATAGTGTCTACTGAAAGCGCCACATCATCGAGAGAGAATTATCATCAAGACAGCAAATAATTTACATCCTTAAAGGTCCAGTGTGTAAGATGAGGGGGGCTCTATTTACAGAATACGGCAGAAATGGAAGATAATTTGGATAACTGTGTTTTCATTGCCTTAGATTGAGTCTTTGTATCTACAGAGGCCGTACATCCTCTTACTAGGAGCTCGCCATGTTAAACCGCCATGTTTCTACAATAACCCCCAAGCTAAACATGGCCCTTCACATTTCTCTTGCATTTCCCAGCCACCATAGTTCCCCCTTTACACCAGGTGGTTGAGGCGAAGCTGTTGCAATTAACAACTACACTGCCAAATGCCGCTAAATCCTACAGATTAGTCCTTTTCAGCTTACGAATCAATATTTTTGCACATACACGTCAACCAGCTCAACAGTTCCCCTTTATTCCCCCCTGAGACATTTAGCATCTTTCAGCTCATTGTGTTGGTTTTCTAGCCTGTAACTTTTTTTGGGGGGGGTTTACTGCACTGCTCTAATAAGCATCTATCTGACCGTAGAAGGCAGCTATTTTCAGCAAAAAAAAAAAAAAAAAAAAAAAAAAGCTCTGTGCACCACAGCACCGCACACTAGACAGGAAAAGTTAGACCACCTGATGAAGAATTACAAAAAGTTGGATGCAACTTGTTCACCCCTATGTTGTTTTGCACTTTTGTAAAAGGTTAAATCATTTCGGAAACATTTCTGGAATAAAAATAAATTGCACATTTCTTGGGGACTGTTCTCAGGCATGGATTAATACACACTGACCGGCAGCAAAATGGTGTTGTGTGACTTAAATTTGACTACAGCACCCATATTCATCAGAATGAACATCTAGTGTTAACAGTGATGTGTTTTTAACAGTCCTTGGACAATGAGCTATATCCCGGTTTGGACACACAGAAAATACCTGTTGTATCAAGTCATTGTTAATTTTGATATTTTCATGGGACTTGCTGGACAATAGGGAAAATACTTTTAGCAGACTTATCTTTTAATAGCCAGGGTAGTTTTTCGGGCTTACTCGAATATGCTGTTGCCTTTTCGTATTCTTATTGTGAGACCAAACTTATGACGTGAAATTATCTTGGAAACGATGCGTGGCTCTCTATGCAGAAGGAACAGGAAGAGCGCGAGTTTATCATTTTGTTTATTACAGTGCAGACAAAGATACAGCCACCTCGCCCATCAAGCCCATAGGAATTCAATTTGAGGAAGGTTTGCAATCTAAAAAGGAAAGAGATGAACAGTGAAGCAAGAGAGGAGTAGTGTTTTGGACCGCGTTCAATTTTGCGGAAGCAAATAATGAAGCTGCAAGTAATCAGAACAGACCAGGAAATGGCCTGTTTTGTTTTTGAGGTTCATTCCTATTGGTGTGTGTTTACATCCATACACACACAAATATGGTAAATTTATTGAGAGTACACATTCAGAAAAAAAAACTATATAGCAACAGTAACCAAACTTGTGCAATGTAACTCCAGAAATCTTTAATGTTCCCAAAGTTTGTCGACACATTCCCTCCCCCCCCTCTCTCTCTCTCTCTTTCTGTTTCACAATGACAGACCCTAAACATTATATCCAAATTGGATCTGGGAGATGCAAGCGTAGTCTGCATCTGCTCTGAGAGACATATACACTGAGGCGGCTGATCGTTCGAGGAGGCACTGAAAATTGTGCTGTCATGGTAGAAAATGTTGAGAGATTAATATGGGTGCATTTCGCTGCCATCATCTCGCTTTCATTATCAAGTAACAAGCGCTGGAGAGAGAGAGAGAGAGAAAAAAAAAAAAGACGCTGCTCCGCCGCTCAACCTGAGATGTGAGTGTGACATTATGTTGACAATTCAGTGTGTGGGTACTGTTCAGACAGACACAGGCATATCAATGCGAGCCATTACTGTCTATAGTAGATTGGCTTAGCTTTGTGCTGAGGTGTAATTGCGCAGCTGTCTGGCATTAGTCCTCCCAAACAAATTGGCTTGGGAAAGACTGCCTTCCAAATCTACCAGCAAGGACACTGTATTATGCACACGGCGTGCATAAAATCTCCTTTTAGTTTGCTTCTAGCTTCTGAAAATGCTTATCAATGCATTAACTTGCAAATATGTACTTTTTTTTGTATTGTATTATTAGAATATTTGATGCTCTTTAGTCCAAAAAGTCAGCTAGAGATGTGTCGGCCATGTTTGGTCATCACTCCAGGAAGTCTATCAACAATGCAAGATGTTGGCTTTCCATCCTAATACGAGTTTAGGTCTTAGAGGTGCTAAAGCCTTCTTAAAAAAGATTCCTGATCATGTTTCTGTCATGGGATCTCCTTGGGAATTCATGCTTGGCCTAATACTGTACATGCCCATGAAATGTCATTGCAGACATCCCATGCAACGGCCACGGTGACATGATACCGAGGGGGCGGCTGGGTAGTGTTCTTCCATTAAGTGATACTGCAGTGCTCTTACTGTGTGAGCTGTTGGGAATCTATATCTTGGCTAACGCAAGCTAATAACGGTGTCCAAAAAAGACCTCGCAGCAACACGAAGTAAAACGGCGGAAGCGCGTCATGAATGAATACATGTGTTGTTTGCATTGTGACAAGTCCCAGCAGTAGAGCTTAAAGTCGATCCATTATTGTCTCAGAGCAAGACGTTTAGGTGCCTATGAGCAATATATCAAATAAATCTGATATTAACATTCATGGGCCCTAGAGGATGACTTAATTTGACTTAATGATTTGGATGGAAAAAGTTACAACCTATACATTTTTGATACCCCGTCTATGAGCTGACTTTTTCTGCAATAGCCAGTCATGTATTTACATCCAGTTATAATTTCTCCATATATTAGATTCGGGTAGTTTTTTTATTGTTGGTGGCGGAGTCCGCCTTTCCTGTGCTGGATTCAGATTGCCTTCATACACACAAGGGATTCACAGGAAAATGATTCAGCATTCAGTCTCACTGTTTACTCGTCCGCGCTCTTTAAACTGTGTCAGAGCTGTATTAAGTTACCGCTAATGCAAATGGAACATGAATGGAACTGAAATTCCGAACAATTACAACTTCAGGGGGGAAGATTTTTTTTTTTTTTGCCATGAAATTTGCTGTGTGATATTCATAGTCCCCGCAGGAGTGTGCAAACACTGAATGTATCATACACACAGAAGAACTAGCCGAAGTAGAGCAGCCAGGATGTAGCAATCAGGGGAGCAAATGTATTAAAATTGTTTTTCCCGGATATCTGATGGCTGTTGACGCCTAAAAATAGGACAGTGGTACGTTCGTACATGTTGACACATGGCAACCTGCGATGACTCGTGTCACACTCTGCCTCACATCAGGACAAAGTTTCCACATGGAGACCAAAAATAGCATGATGTAATGTGAAGATAACCATGAAATTACCTCGCACATTCATAATCTGGAACAAGTTTAAATCTGGGATCATGTGTAGGCAGGTAGGCAGGTTTTCAGTACTATTTGTTCAACAAATTCGGGCTCTCAGATCTCAGATAAACCCCTTTGATATTAGTGGCTCTGCGGTGGTTCTTATACTGGCACTATTAAGCTAAACGTTTTTAGCCATCACTCGCCATTCTCATGGCGAAATCATCAGTATCTTTGCTCGTGTCCACTAGTACTTTTAGTCTTTTAGTCTTTTGTCTTTTCTGCTTTTTTCCCTGTGCAGTATTATCTTAACTCAAGGTCATAATAAAGGAAAGATTTGATATTGTGGCTGAATTTGTCTGCAGTCAGCACAAGTGCGCTTATTAGAAAACTGTTAACCCGAAAAAAAAAAAAAAAAAGATCAAATGGGTTTCTATGACAACTTCAAGTCAGCAGTCTTTTAACAAATCAAAACATGATTAATCTCTCCCATAAAGTCTGTGGAATGGAGCCTCCTTTTTTTTATGAATGGACCTTCAAGCTCCTCAAGAGATGATTAATCAATGTCTGCCGAAGACAGAAAAAAAAAAAAAAAAAACTTTCATTTTCTAAGGGAAATGCGTGACTTTTGTCAGCTTGATTCTAATGAGTTCCCCTGTAGAATCGCAGATTACAATTAAGGCTTTTCTTTTATTTCCCTCTGCCTTTGTATTCACTGCCATTACTTGACACACATATTGTCAAATGCAGCTACGAATTACAATATAAATTGTGCTCGGTAATCTAGTGTCTGACCTTGCATTGCCTGAATGAAATTCATGTTTGATTCATGAACAACACACACTTAAAGCAGATATGTTGTTCGAAAATCAAGATTCGAAATCAAGATTTGCAGGTGATTGGTTTCTCATGATTTTGCAGTATATTGACATTATTCTTTGGTAAATAGCTAGGGCAATTTTTTTCCCAGTTGCAACTGCAGTAACCACAAAATAAAAACATGTATACTATTTCATCAGAAAATATCCTACATTTCTAGCCAGACTGGACAGTTTCAGAACGCTTAGTGAAGAGTCCTGAAATGTAAATTTAGAATTTTACTTTCAAAGTAGCTTCGAGCATTAAGAAATAGGAAACTGGTCCTATGAAAGTTTTATTCCAACCTGCTGACGGTAATCCCTTTCTCATCACTCCCTTGAACGCTTTTGGTGCAGTTAAAAGAGGAACAATCGATAATGAACTGAATCTGGCCACATTAGAGCCTCCATCTGGGATATGAATGTTCTCTCCCCCCCATAAATCCATAACATCACGGGTGAAACACAGTGACAGAACTAATGAGAGAATATGCTCTCAGTGCACAGAGCTTTTTCTTTTTTTTCCCTTTCTTTTTTTTTCACAAACTGAAAACAATACAGCACTCTCCACCATTTAGGAATCCATTGGTATCCATCCACTGAGCCCACCATTATTCCTCCATCAATGTCATTCAGAGGTGTCATCTCAGCGTGGAACTGTCTCAGGATGATGACTGAAATCTAACTGTTTTTTAATGACACCTCATTTTTCTCTAACTCACATGCCTCCATGTGAATTAACTTCATAATATAACATGGACATAGGACGCAAAAAGCATATTCTCATTTGCACTGTTAATCGGAGTTCCTCTATTGTTGAATTCGGTCACGCGTGCCCTATTCCATCACCTGTTTCCTACAGGGTTATATTCCACCTCAGTTAATTGAGTAATTAAATATTTTTATATCCGTGCTTACGCGGGTGGAGACAGCCATATAAATACTGTAATAACAGGGCAGACTTTCTGCTCTGAAGGTCAAGTGTGCCGCACAGACTTCTGTCTGCCCCTTAAATATTTCATTACTTCAAAATGAAAAATAGTACATCCAATTCAAACATACCTGCGAGTCATTCAAGGCGGCTTTTAGATGCAGTGTTTACAATATAAGCAGGGCTGGATTTTCACTCTTTTTTTTTTATTTTTTTTATCCTGTTTAGATCATTGTGTTTATTTGTTCTCGTCCGTAATCCTTAAAACTGAGAAGTGATTCATCACTAATGCCTCAAATGAATGGGATCACATTGAGCCTACATGTTTGTGCACTGATCTGCCTGCTTTGATTAGCAAAACAGGGCATGAGGTAAAAACAACACCATACCATACCATAGGTATGAGATTAATTGTTAAATTAGTTATTGATTAGTCTGCAGAACATTTTTGAGATGAAGTGATTCATTGTTTGGTCTGTAAAATGTCAGAATATAGTGAAAAATCCTTATTTCCACTATCTAAAGTGACAAAGGACTAATAAAACTAAAATATTCACACTTGTGAAGTTGGTGTTTTTGGCAGATTTTCCCATAGAATGACTTAAACAGTTAATAAATCTAATGTAATGTATGCATGCATGTATGTGATGGACTGAAATCGATAATAAGATTTAAGATCAAGCATGTAGAACCACAGTAGAAGCACTGAGGCGATAACATTTGTTATTAATAAACCCAACTGTTATAAACAAACATTAACGTTACAATTTGGACCTGTTAACGGCAGCTGGATGGAAAGCGATCCAACATCTGTGTGGACATTTC
This sequence comes from Protonibea diacanthus, assembly GCA_028641955.1. Taxonomy (NCBI): domain Eukaryota; kingdom Metazoa; phylum Chordata; class Actinopteri; family Sciaenidae; genus Protonibea; species Protonibea diacanthus. The sequence continues at coordinate 8,726,283 of CM053998.1, forward strand.
ACTCTGAATTACAATTGCGAACTTCCTGGTGACACTGAAGGAAAAGTCAGGGGATCACCAAAGTCGACTGATGACCAGCTAACCTTCTCTAATCATGTCGCCTCAGTTGCCTGGTCGTGCCGCTTTGCACGTCACAACATAAGAAAAATCAGGCCTAACTTGACTCAACGTGCTACCCAACTACTGATACAGACTGTGGTCATCTCACGACCCGATTACTGTAACACCCTCCGGACGGGCCTCCAAGCCTGCATCGTGAATCCTCTCCAGATGATCGTGGCGGCGCACCTGGTTTTCAATCGATCCAAAAAGTCACATTACCTCGCTGCTCATCCAACTCCACTAAATTCAAATTGCTAATGCTCGGCTACAAAGTAGTCTCAAGTTCTGCACCCACCTACTTAAATACCCTGATACGGGCATATGTTACCTTGTCTGTTGTTCCCCATTGGTCGAATAATTGGTACTACCACTTCATACCAGAGGAAGGGCAGTTCTGTCTACCTTTAAAAACCTCCAGAAGACACAGCTCTTCAGAGAGTACCTCCTCTCCTACAACTACCACAACTGGACATGCTAAATCTAGTTGCACCGTACCTTTATTGTATCCCATTTTTGTAAGTCGCTTTGGGTAAAAGTGTCAGTTAAATGACCAAATGTAATGTAATGTAAGCAATACATACAAAAATGCCAACCTACTGGTGGCCCTGGACAAAATTCAGGGGATTCCATCTGTGAGAATGACATGGAAATCCACAGAAAAATGCAGTGCAGATTTGTAACATTTGAGAGTCATTAAGACAGACAAACACACATGCCCCCTTTCCCTTCCTGCTGCTATAAAAGCCCCCCCTTGATTCGATAAGCGATAAACAAATGAATTAAGAGACAATTAAATGCTAAGTCCAATGTCAGACAGGAATCCCTCCCTCAACCCCACCGTGCAGTCGCTCACAAGCATGCTAAGGTTAACCCAGGCTAACATTAACACTGATCGGGGTGCAGCCTCCCTCCTCACAGGGTGCCAGGCCCCTGCTGTCCAATCTCCACCATCACACTCAGCTCGGTGTCGTTCGATCATCCACAGAGTAAAGACCCCAATGTTAGACATTAATTATTCCAAAGGCCAGGACTCATTTGACTAATCAGCAGTTATGGGACTCGGGGGCGCAGCCGCCTGAGTGGCAAATGCCAATATCCACTCTGTCGGTAGGGGCAAAGGGAGGGGTGACTATGGATCAACAAGCCAATATGGAAGAACTGATCCATCATTTTGTCAGCCTTTGTCCAAGGGGTGAACCATGTGTTTTGCCAATGAGAAGCAGCCGCAGCGGTGGCGGGGGTAGGGTGTGTGGGGGGGGGGTCAACAAGCAACGCCTCCCCGATGAATGCGTGACCGTGCTTACAACTGCCACTTACAGCTTTTAATTACATCAGAGGAGAAGGCAGAGGTGAGGGAGATGCATGCCGCTCTTAGCGTCGGTATTACCACTGTACAAAACACACTGTTGTGTCAGTGATGGTGCTCCACCAGCGGTGTGAATTTTAATCATTTGTTTGAAAAGTCAAAATGAAGCAAAGGCCACGTGTTGGCATTATCATATCATAATACTCTTAAAAAGGCGCTATCAAAACAGTCCAGACTCATGTGAATGACTGTTATTAAAGACACTGGACCAAAGGGTCTGTGAACTCATCTTCACACAGATTGTGTACATGTTGAACCCTGTTGAATCAAAGTGGCAAAGAAAAACACAAAGTGGCCATATTTCAATGGTGCATAAATTATAACCCTCTTTCCTAAAAATGCACTCAATTCCATTCCAGCTTCCCACGCCATGCAAGCATAGCCTTTACAGAGAGCTTTTAACCGATTGCATTATTTAAAAAGCCACCCCAACGCACAAAAGCAATTTGGTAGAATAGCAGCCGTAAAATATAGCTTTCAGTATTCAGTCGTGGGCACAAATGGTTTGTCTTTCATCACCGCTTTTTCCTGTGAATGCTTCTGTCCTCTTGTCAGACATGGCACCAGCCGCCCCCACCCCATCGCAAAGAGCATCATAAGTGTTACCGCCACACTCCAATGCAATTGATCTCACATCAGGTACACTTGAACCGTCCAACCCCGCCCAATTTACGGCACATTTTCCAGACCGCTATTTGAATTGTCTCATTTGATTTTAGGCGATGCCTTTACAGCGAGAGCGGCAGATACGCCACCCACCACACCACACCACAGCACACCACAGCACACCACAGCACGCACATGTCCAAACTCTCAAAAGGTCAATGACAAGAATATCTTGTGATTTGAAAGACTGGAGGCACTACTCACATTTTATGGGTTCTGTTATTCAAAGGCATCTGAAAAAGTGGACAGAAAAAAAAAAAAAAGTCCACTGAAAGGAAAAAAAAAAAAAAAAAAAAAAAATCAGTGGGCTCTAATTCATCTGGTTGAAGGATGAAGAAAAGGAGGGGAACTGTGCAACTAATTAAAATGCTGAAATGGTGTAACCTTCAGAGTTCCTATGTTTAAGCATGGCTTCTTGCTCCGCCAGAAAGAGGCAAATTAAATCAGGTCTGAGCAGTGACACGCCGTGAGAGACAAGTTCAATATGTATGATTTATCTACTTAGACAAATGAAATCACTGTCAGCTTATTCTTGCGAAAAGGTTTCAATGTCTCCTCCTTGGGAGCAAATGTAATTTGTATCAAATTTGATTTTGGAGAAACTTTTTTCCTCTCTTTCCCCCAGTGGCCGATGTGAATGGCTTTAAAGAGTCAACTTTTTTCACATGTTTGTGACCATCGACTGTCATTATCATAGTTCAGAGGAGCAATATCTTTTATATTAATATCTTAGCTGTATCTTTGTTCCATATCTGGAGGAGACAAATGGGAAGGCAAGTAAAGATTTGCAGATTAACACCAGTTAAAGTGTGCTTAATTAATTAAATTCTTTCCAATAAAGTCATATTTACCTTTCTCAGCAGAAGCTATTCATTTTTTTTTCTGCACACAGCTAAATACTTACGTCTCTTTCAGCATGTCAGGGAATATTGATACATTTAAAATCTCATATTATTGTCTGAGACTGTCCTGTCCAATGACAAACTGATAAAGTGATGGACAGGTCCAGAAAAAGTCCAGAGACCACTGTATCCTTATTTCATAAGAACAGTTACAACAAAGTTACAAAAACTGCCCCAAGACTTCATTGTAGCCAAGATGAAGAAGGTCCGAACCAACCCAAAACAGGTTGGTTTAATCCATACCAACCTGTTTTCCCAACCTACACCAAGTCATTTTTGTGCTTAAACCGAACCAATTCCTAACAATGAAAGCGTTACAGCAATTTATAAAAGTATTGGAAGGCACTGGCAAAACAATAATGCCCTGCAGACAGAAGTGTCAGATCAGAAAATGGTTAAACATCTTACTCTAGAGGGCAATTAAAAATCGAGTATTCTGTGGTTTCATTTCATTCTGTTGAAAAATTCAAATTAGAAGTGGTGGAAATGATTTTCGAGGTCGAGGAAGTTTCCAAACACGGCGTGGATCTTATCTTCTAAACAATGAAAGAGTAACTGAGCACAAATCAAAATTGATTGAAATTTCCACAGCGTCTACCAAACGGACCTGGTGGTAAGATTGTTTTGTCAGCCACTGTTTCCAAGGTCAAAATGAAGTTGGAACCTCTTTTTTTAAGCTAATAGCTAATTAAGACATCCTTAGAGTGGTCCTAAAATCTAAAAATGTGAAGATCCACAGATACAGATCATGATTGCAAGCACCGTGACCGCGAATGGACCTTAAGGTGAGGCCGTTTTGCTAACAAATGAGAAGCTGATTAGAATGATGGGCGTCTCCTGAAGATGCTGACGCAGCATTCAAATATTCACCCCTAAAAGCAGAAAATCACTCTGCGTCATCTTTCTGGTTAATGGAGCCGTTATCAATTCAATACCATAAATAAGAGCGCTCGGTGAACTTTGCGTTATCATTTCTCGCCACGAGCAACAGAAGTAAGTGTTTAAAAAGTGCTGACGGTGGATCTGTTTTAAGCAGCCAACCCTTTCTAGTCTTCAAATGATGCAACTGTCAAATGCACCGGTTCTAACCGGCCTCTTTCAAGTAGGAAATTTGAAAGCTTCTTGGATGTAGACGGCAATGTGAAGGGTGATACAGCTTCCAGTGAAGAAAATGTTCTTTGAAATGTGTAATCTCGGTTTGGGAGGGTTTGTTGATATCTGTGTTGCCGTCACCTATGGATACCGAGCGCTTAAAATTATTTACTGACCTTTTCTCCGCATGTTCAGTTATATAACCATTTATCCAGCTGCATTGAAGACACCTAAAAAGAAGAGCTAACAGATGTAATGGCTGAATTTAAGTGCTTTTTCCCATTTATCCTCAGCCCGACCATCGTATTTAGGTCCCCTGGTGTCATCATTTCCTGAATAGCATCCTCAGCGGGCCGACGCCACTCGCAATGATAACAATGAAAAATGTGCTTACTTTCATTCTGCAATCACCATCACCTCCGAATCCATAGTCATTTTCTCCAAAAAGGATATCCACATTAGCTAAGTGAGTGATTTATGAACTTGTCCACACAGTTTTAAATACAGAAAGCACGGAAGTTGGATAATTCCCATTATATCACTCAGTGGAACTCTTAAGTCATGTGCACATTTCTAAGCAATGATACAATGGATAATTAATTACAAATACATACATCTCAACAACAGCAGTATACACCTCCTATCTAAATATAGTAACAGGATATTTTATGTAATACTTGACATGAGTTTTTCTCACAATAAGATATATTTTGGATATTAACAATGATTCTACTGGTATTTAACTGCAGGTTGACCATATTTCTGATTGATGGGTGCAACCTTCTATAAAAATATTTGTGGGGTAAGAAATCTGCAATAACCTTGGCAGATTTCATTTACTGGTTCTAAAGCAATCCAAATCCAAACCCATAAACAATCCATGGGAAAGAAAACAGTTGAATGAGAGGGAAGGACATTTTTATTGAAGCTACTGGCTAACGCTTTACTGTACAGTAGCAACTACTGTGACAACAGCACTTTTATTCTTGTCTTAACGAATTAACTTCCTGTCAGGATGTTAAGTTATTTTTTTTTTTTTTTATCAAGGTCAGCGTAGCTGTAAAAAAGAGGATTACCAACAGTTCTGATGTTGTGCAAACAAAGATATTCATTGTTAGCACAAGACCTTGAGCATCAAACTGACTTTGTACATAACGATGATAATGAATGAGAACAAGGCAGGAAGTAATTATTGGTGAAGCACGAGAGAAATATTGAGAATAAGACATGTTAACAGGTGCAGATACTATGGGCTGGGAAAACTGTCAGCACAAACAAAATACCAGACAAAGAAATGGCATAAAATACAAATGAAACACAAATATAACTGAGTAGCATCTGAGGCTCAGCGGTGAGGCTGCAAACCCAGGGACGGCCGTGTGGAAGACGGTGCCAGGAAAATGCATCATCTACATCCACCACCTGTTCATACCGGGAATCACAGACGTCCAGGCATCACAGCTAAAGTTTAGTCATGAAAGGTAGACTCCAAAGCAGCTGAGAAGGGCAACCAGTATCATCAAAATGGGAAGATGCTGTAAAGTAGGCTGAAGTATAATTAATCTCATGACTGAGACTGTCATTTACTGCACAATAGTATTCATAATTAGCTACATTAGCATCTTCCTTCCTTCTCTTTTATATATATTTGATGTAATATTTGCACAGACTCAATAGTTCCAACAGAATTTGCATATATCGTAAGTAACAAAAATGAATAGGAAATGAGATAAGATATGACAAAATACTCATGGTATAATCAAGTGGCAACCTCCATGGCTGTGAAATGAAGTCAATGCGGAAGTGCCAAAAACTGCAGTTCTTTGAACGGCCACTTGAGGCTGGCTACAGAGAAAGTCAGTCTCAATAAGCACCCATGCTAAAAGGCCCAATTTCCCCATCAAAAACTGAGTCTGAATTTCGATTTAACTCACCCGCTCAAATTATATACATATATATATATTAAATAACAGGTGTGTGCCATTAGGTGTGAGCAACCAGGCTTCATTCAGCCCACCTCAGTTCCACGCAAGCGCCACGTCTTCGCACATTTCAGGGTTAGCAGAGGAAACAGTCTTTTCAGAAACCATGAAACGTTTCGGTGACGTAGTGATCTTCAAGAAATCTAATATAAGGAGCACTTAAGCCTGTGTATGATGTATGTATATGAAAAATGGCAAACATATTGTTTTATAACTTTCAAAATATTAATATTGTTGCAGGCCTCCAGAATTCATTGTCGGTTCTTGTACTGTACTCGCTGTACCAACAGAGCAACGCTCTGGTAGAAACTGGATAGTGTTGTTGCACTGCTACATGAAAATTTGTAGTAAAATAATCCAACTCAGTTTTTCTAATATATATTTTTGCTCACTTTGTTAACTATTTATGATTTGAATATACTTCTAAGCACTTGCAAAGCACTTTAACTTGCATGGTGTCTGAATGGTGTTGTATGAATAAACGTGCCATTGCTGTTCTTTTTTAGTGTTATCCCTAACGCGTTCATTTGCATTAATGACTTGCAAAATCAATTAAATGCTTTAACTGCACATTGTATAAAATGTTGTTTTAATGATCCAGCACACACAGAGCTGTGATGCAGTGAATAAAACGATTTTTTATTTTTACTTTTTTTTATTTGTTTAATGATGCCTATTTTAATGTACATCCAAAAAGCCCCAATGGTTTCTTATTCCCATATCCTGATGCAGCAAGAATTGATAACAGCGCTTCCAAACAATGCTGAGGTAAAGGAAACAGAAGTTAATATTGTTTACCAAGAATCTTGATTTGCCTCAAGTCCTGCAACTATTTCTTTAACAATGTTGCCCATCCATTTCGGGGAAAGCAAGGATTGTAATTTTTAGCTGTGTCACAGTGATAACACGAGTTTCTTCAGTATGTCCAGTTTGTTGCTTTCTATTCTATTATGAGCAGGCCCAGGATAAGAGGTATGGAGTAGAGGGATGTAGACTGTCAATCTAGCTGTCAGAGGCAGTAAGGTCCAGATCTCATCTCTAAGTACCAGCTGGCTAAAGGGGGGGACCCTGCACTACAGATAAGGAATAGTGTGACCTTAATCCCCCAAATGAAGCTTCCCGTGCCCTCAGGAAGTCAGACGAAACCGTGCACCAGCCAGTCTGCCCGTCCCCACTACTCTCTCCCTACTGTATCACTCTGCTCTAATTTTTCATGAGGCGTCCTGCCAGTAAACGCCGGATAAGAAGTGATGTAAACAAAAAGCTTGGAGAAAGCTCCAGGTCTAATTACAATTAGGGATATAATTGCTTACCGGTGACTATTTTCAAAGCAGACAAGTAATGATTTCCAATGCGCCTTAAAAAGCTAAAAGGCAACAGAAGCTGAGTTGGGCATCGGCAATGTGGGGATCTTTCAAAGGAATGCCCTCAAGATATCACTTCTTTTCATTGCCAACAGCAAATTAATTTCTGTGGAATATATTTACAGTGCAGGTTATAAACTTTATTTTCAGTGATATTAAATACTCTGTTACATTACACTATTTCAGCATTAAAGTTTTGTCCCTATGTACATACATACATCTCTTTAGAAGAACAGCCATTATATACAGTATGTGTTCCATATAGAAAGTTAGTCACATAGGTTTTAACTCATAAGATCGCAGTTGTTTCTTTTTACACTCACAGAAAAATAATGAACTCAACAGAAAAGCTAGCCGCTGCAATCAGAATCCTGTTCAAGCTCATTATGGTTTCTTTTCTTGCTAACTTACCCTGTTGGACTAGACAGTGCGTAAAGAGAAGCAGGTAGTGTTGATGCACCAACCAGTAGGGGTCACAAGTGTTCCCTCAACAGCTTCCCCTCCATGAATCTGGATCTAAACTGATTTAAGTGACCAGTAGTAAAAAATGTCCACACCTAAACAACAAAAGATACAAGTGTGTGTTCTTTGATTTGCAATTGCTTCAGGCAAGAGGACGGTGTTTGTCCTCCAAAAAAGAAAACTCTATGGTTAAAAGTTTGGACTCTTAAAAGATCATGACTATGGTGATCAGAATAGGAGATGGGATCTGACTACTCCAACTATCCAACTCCTGAAAAAGGTATAAAGCCGTGGTAGAGGTTTGGGTTTGGCAGTAGGAGGTGGGTGTAGAGGTGGAGGGCTGGGAGTGTTTGGGCTTTTTATTGTGTGAAGCACTTTGTGTTATATGTTTTGTATGAAAAGTGTATACAAATAAAGTTAATTGATTGGTTGATAATGTCATGATATGACAATACTAGGGATGTAACGATATGGAAAATTTGACATCTCAATTGTAATGACCAAAATGATCACGGTTAACGATATTATCATGATATTCGTAAATGCTGTACAAATGTCCAATAAACACATACACTGAAATAATATATAATAAATAATAATATCCGTATTCTTAAGAAACCCAAAATACGCCCAGACCTCAGATTTTCGTCCTTTTAATGCCTTCATCGCGAGTCGCTTGCGAGACTTGGATGAGGCTGTTATAACATATCCCGATAATCCACCAAGATACTGAGATTCAAAAAGGGTAGTTTTTATCGCGGAAAATTTCACCGAGATTTACCGTAATACCAGTAACCGTTACATGCCTAGACAATACCATGCTACTTTCACTTTTATTTCTGACACATGGCCACTAGAGGTCCGTCAATAAATCTTAAAAATAGGTTCCTCCTGTACTTCAAATTTTGAGGAACTTCAACAAAGTTATAATTCTCAGCGTGACACTTTAAAAAGCCTTAAAATGTCTACTCATGGGTTGGACTTTAATGTATAAAATGGCTTATTTGTAGGTAATTAAAGTTACTTGAAAACCATTAAGAAAAATTCTAGGTGTAATGGACGGGCATTGGATAATCTATCATAATACTCAGTCCATAATTCCAATTTACATTAGATTAATAATTGCACTATGCTTCCAGTCCATGCGAGGCTGAATGCATTGCCAGACACCAGGGCAATACTTAATTATCTATTCATTACTCATTGTTAGTGGTATCTCACTTAATATTTTGTTTGTGCCTGTAGGTAGTATTATGAGCAAATATTGTACCAGTCCAACATTTCTCTTGTGGTTTGCTCCTTGGATTCAGCAAACTGTGAAACACTTGGGGACTTGCAAACAAGTATGACATTTTTACCCTGAGGGACTGCTTACATTAAATATTAGCACTGACAGGTGTAGATTTCTCATGCCATCAAATCAAGTTGAGGGCTGCTCTCCTACATCCTTGCAAGCTAAGGCTGTAGCCAAGAAGTCTACCTTAGTTCACAGGCAAGTCACTAGAACCAGGTCCAATCAGCTCTGAATCAAGACCAGGTCCAGGTGGGGTGCGGATCAGTCGAACTGAGACCAGAAATGTCACAGAAAAGTGTCCATGTCTTAGCATATGCAGACATATAAAACAAATATATGAATTTTTAACTCTATACTATGTACTTGATAACGTAATTATTGCATCTAATACATCAACAGAGGTTTGGGTGCCATTGTATATCGGATAACATAAAATTTGTAGCGTCTTATAGCACAAAATGACCAAAATAAATTAGCAGAGCTTTCAACTGTTGATTAGCACCAACAAACACTTTATCATATACTGAATAGTGACAAAGTATTATTATCATGTTCACTAAATGTTTCTGATCGAGCTTCTGCTCTAATTAGCTAGCGTCTTTGTTCCATTGTTAAACTGTCACTTTTATATTACTGCCCATCTTTAACCTACATAAAGCTTTGCCAGAGGCATGTCAATATCCATGTCAATATCGCTGCCAATTCCTTGGTTGCCAACAGAGGTTGATGAAAGTTATAAATTACTCAGTGCACTCTGTAAATTGTTTATATTGCTGGGAAGAAAATAAACAGAGGCAGAACAGGTAGGCAGAGAAAAATAGATCTGTGAAGCGCTTGCCATAGGCAGGAGAAGGTTGAGACGGTGCCCCATGAAAGCTGACGCGAAAGTCAAAATAGACACATCAAGACAAGTTATTACAACACATGCATAATGCTCAGTCACCATTCTTGCTCCGTTACAATTACAAGGCAATATATGATCAACATAATTTATCTTGTCCTCCATAACAAATATAATACAAACAAATTACTTTAACATCAGCAATCCATACAGGACTGACAGTGGCGTCGTGTGTTTCGACGGTGGATGTGTCATTCCGGAGACGATACATTAAAAGTATGGAACGTAAACATGGAAGATGGATGGGGGCACATCTTGACAGCGAGCGTCAACCCTTTCTACAGGTTTCCTGACAGAACACCACAGCTGCCTCGAGGCAAACTACAAAAATGCAATCTTCACAGCCCACTGGCCAACGGATCCGCTGTTTGTAGAAGGCCTTCAAAACCTTTTCTTCCCAATAACTCCTCATTGCGGTACATTTAGGTTCAGTTAACTGTCATGTTCTCAAGCGTAAGTTGCTTCATGGGCATGTTTTAAAACCGATTTGGGAGAATGTATGGCGCATTTTCATTAGTCTGCACTCAGTGCGCTATAACAACAGGTATATATTCAAAGAGCAAAATAATAATAATAATAATGATAATAATTATAAACAATTTCTTCCTCCTTTCTGTAAAGACAGCAACTGAAATTAGGAACACACAGACCGAGAGACAGACAGAAAGAGACAGCAAGATTATGAGTGTTTGAAAAGTATTTTAAAGACACCCCTGATGTATGTAAATCGATGCCTCCTCACTCCTTTGTGTGTCTGAGAGGACAGACAGGCTGTGGCTGTCTCCAGAAAGAGAGTCGACACCGATATGAATTCCTACACTGCCCCCTGTCGGTGATACACGGGCGAGCACAGTGAAGCATGGATGAAACGCCTGGACTGGTTAAGCGCTTATAGAAAATGGCTGGCTGGATGGACGGATGAGGATTATGATGTTAAAGAAAAAAGAAACTGAATGTGCCACAATGCATGCCGCACCTGAATGCAAATATAATTAATGAGGGCTTAAACATGTCTGTGCACACAGTTGCTCATCTCGAGATCAATCTGTGTGCTTGCCATTTGGAGATTGCACATACATGTAGAACTCTTTCGAAGTCATTGTGTAATGCCGGCGAATCTGAATCTCCGTGCGAAAACGCCAACCGTGTCTTGAGGGGTTGAGGAGTTTTCATTTTTTTGTGGTCTATTGTTGCTTACTGCCTGAGCAGAGTGGATAAATCAAACCAATGGCCTGGGAACACCCCTGGTCAGCTGCAATGGGAGAGTGAGTAGGGGATAGTAGGAGTGAAAGCCCACACATTGGAAAATGAACTGCTGTCTTTCAAACCAAAATCCCACATGATGGGAAAGCAGCGAAGTGGCACTACACTGTGACAGCGCCTTGTTAGTGACTTTAGCTTAAGAACTACCACTGCATTTGGCTCCTTCTGAGAGGGAAGGGAGCTGGAAAAATGAATAAAAAAGAAAAAAAAAAACATGTTGGGGAGCAGAAAGAGAAGTTCTAGTCGAGGGGAGAATGGAAGAGAAGGGGGACAAAGAGAAGAGAGATATGGCCATGGATCACTGGTCCTCTCTAGTTCATGGAAAGTTCATTTGAACCCTTGCTCAGATTCATGTCATCTGTTTAGCTGTTCATTGGTCCCTGGGGTACATCTCTCTGCCTTCACAGTCTGTTCAACTTGACTAAAGGGCAGGAGGCTTATCAAATCTCCAGCAGCCAGGAACAGGTTCTTGGCCAAGTTACATATTTCAAATGAAATTCACAATATCAATTATGGATCTTTCCCAGTATGGACAAAGTGGTTTCAGTTTCTCACTGGCAAATAAAGACATATGATGGTTTGGAGCTTCTGAAGGGAAAAGAAAAAAACAACCAGTAATTTTGGCAGACAGCAATAGTAGTCTAATTACAAACAGTGCCTCTGTCAGTGAGTAAGTGGGCATTGCAGAATGGTATGAAAAATTGCTCCTTCTGTCTTTGTCCAGATGACTGAAAAGCAATGGGAATAATAAAAAAAAGAGGAGTCATATGTAATTGCTACAACAAATGCCAAAGTGGCAAATGGCTGTTGTCAAACTGAGAGGGAAATTAGGCAGAGGACAGTTCATAGAGTATCTCCAGGCTGTGTGTATCAATAAGTTTCAGTCAACGAAAAAGAACTAAAAACCGAGCTCATACGCAAACACATGCAACTCCCGGATGGCACACATGAAGGACAAAACAACAAACGCTACTTGAAAAGCATCAGCGTCTAATTCAGTTCAACAATCCTGAAGGCACAGGTGAATATAATTTACATGAATGGAAATGAAGACCCTGCATTAGCTTTGAAAGAGAGGTAAAAGGTAATGTAAGGTAGATGTAAAAGGGGGCTCGGTTGGAGCTGAGGGAGCTCTAAAAATCCATTGTGTGGATGTATGCTATGTTAGCAGCTAGCAGGTGAACATAGCGGAGCATTTAGCAGCTCAAAGGTGAATCTTCAATTTACAGTCTAAGAATTCACATTCATTGGGTGGCTACAAACATGACTACACAATCTTATGAATGTCCCAAAAGCCATCTGCATGCTAACAAGTATAAAGTCATAAAATGTAAGTTTCATGTTAACAATTTGTTTGTCTGCTCAAAAAGTGTCCAAAATATCATTTATTGCCAGTTTAAAGCAGTATTATGAAGTATTATTTACTTGCAGTGAAATAACCTCGAGCTATATGAAACACATCCATAATTGATTAACTAGCCAGCCTGTTGTTATTGTCAGTTTTATGTTTTATTGCTTTGCTTTTAGACACATTTCTTTACCTTATAGAACGCCCTTCGTCTGCCCCCGTGTTTGAAAGATGGCATACGAATAAATTTGCCACGCTTTGTTTGCTGCCCTGCTGGCAAACACCGCCTATCCCTTCCGTATCTCACCCCTCTGACCATCTTCTCCATAAAACTCTCCCCATGCAGCTCGTTCATCAAGAACTGCACCACCCATTCGGCGAAAAATAATGCTCAGAGTCAAGGTCACCCTGATTTTAAAGGACCGTAAATGCAAGAATCTGAAAATTCTGTCAGTTAACTATGGTGTGTGATAGTAGTACTGCCTTCTCTGTTCACCTTTACCCATGATGCCTCCGTGCTTTGCAAGACTTGCCCTACTTTGTCTTCTGAGTGGGGATAAGTTTCACCTCAGGAAAGGGAAGGTGGGGGAAGGGTGGAGAATGACTTAGCTGTGAGTGTAGATTGTTTTCTAGTCTCGATAGCATATATCACTCCACCTCTGTGATACAGGCTGAAGAATATATGTGGTGCGTGCTTCGCAAAATTGCCATGGAGGATCTGGCATCTTAAAATCAGTTGGAAGTCATAAATCGGTGTGAGGAGCACAAAATCCGGAGCTGGAGCCTTTAAAAAGTTTGCAAAACTTGCAATTGGAACAACAATTTAAAGTTAATCTATCACTGTAAATCAGAGGCCATTTGATCATTGGTGTATATCTCTGTAGACTTAAGGGTTTGTTTTCTATTAACGCACACACGGAGGAAACGCAGTGAGAGCTGAGATGGAAATAAGACTTTTCTAATACTTGGATTCTCGTGTTTTCATCTTCAAAATGAAACAAAAAAATCTCTGTGGTGTCATTAAGACCATCGCTTCTGTCAATCACAGCACAGTCGAGCCCACACACAGACCCACTTCTCCAGCTGTAGTCCTTAAAATTAGCAAGGAAAAAAAAAAAACTCGATTTCACACAAATAGGATGAGCTGGTTGTCGTTTTCTACTGGGAGCGCTTCGATCTATTTCACTTTAAAAAAAGAAAAAAAAAAAAGAATCAAGACCAGTAAACCAGAGCAAGTATAACACCATGCCAGCTGAAAAAAAAAAAGAATAAAAAAACAGAGTGATGTAAACCAGTACAAGAAGGCAGGAAATAAGCCAACACTCCAATCACACCGGAATAATCCTTTATGGGAATTTATGGAGCGCAGAGTGCAGTGCAGATTTCCGCCTCCTTCATCACTCAAAGAACTGGAGGTTTTGCTTCCTGAGGGATGCTTCAACTTCCCACTGCACACAGTTCAACACTTGTATGACATTACAAGGAAGAATGAAGCTGCTCTGAAGGCATAGCATGGCTTTATTCCTTGCTGGGTAAATAATATTCAGTGCACTATATTGCCTCATGTTCCCACCTGCTGTATCTCTTTATGATATCCACATGTGTATGACCCGGGGCCGTGCAAAAGCACAGAGACAAACAGAGCTGATATGTTGTTCCTGTATTAAAAAGTGACAGTTGAGGACAGATTACATTTCATTTCTATCATGTCTATAGTATGGCATTTGGAAGCCTCAGGTGTCTAGCGTGGTATTTAGCATGCATGCAGAACACACAAACAATACAAAGAGCCCTCAAATGTACCTCTTGGTTGAGTCAAATGAAAAATGAAAGCTGTTAAAATTAGCCTCTCGGTTCGTTTTATTATTCCGCTTAAACCATGCCTGGATGTGATTAAAATAACACCAACTGCAGAAAAGGCTGGGATAATAAACCAAGAGGTTGTGTGCATGTATCATAATGCTTCATTTAGGCACTAATTCAAATTGAAAAACAATATAGGCTGGTAACGGTGACATGATTTGCTCATGCTTGTTTTTCAGCAATAGCTTTGCTTAGAGCTGAGAACCTCTTAATTCGAGGAGCTGGGCCACTTTACATATTTCAAACAAAAACAACATTATATTGTTCACAAAACCTAAATACAAAGCAAAGAGGACTAAAAATGCTTTATATATATATATATATATATATATTTTTTTTTTTTTTTTTTTTTTTTTCCTCCCAGAAAACAATTTATCAAATGCTTTTCTGCTGGAAATGATTTTAGAGGAGAGAAAGAGAAAATAATATCTGATTTGCCCATCACTTCTGTTGTCACATTCAGAAAGAAATCAGTTCTTCAAAGTGCATGTTTTAACTGAAGTTAAAACATGCACTTTGTTTTTTTTAGTTTTTTTTTTAGTTTTGGGAACTATTGAGACTCGAATATACTTGATTTCTATCACTAAGGAGTTACTCAAAGTGTCAACATTTTTGAGACACAGTTTTGATCATACAACCACACCAGCAACATAATAAATGATTCCTTTTAGCGTCTTGGCAATAGATTCTTGATTTTCATCACATGTTTCTGTAATCTATATAAAACCTTTATCTAATTTGCGTGCCAAGCTTTATTCTTCACTTTGGAGATAGTCATTTCACAAGTTCCTCACTCACTCCTTACTTGATGAGTAAACTTGCTAATTAAGGCTCCGAGAGCTTTCAGAGTTCTGGGAAATACTAGTAGTGGACCTTGAGTTTATTATTACATTTGTGCAGTACCTACTAGCACAGTCTTTCTACCACTGCACAAAGATTTTTTTAAAAATGTTGCCATGACAGTTACAGCTAAACCAGAAAAGAGTGTTGACAGTATTGTACATGCTGCCAGATTTATCCGAATGCCAAAGCAGTCTGCATGGAGATGTAGTAAGATACTCTGCGTTTGAAGACTTTGGAGTGTGATGTCTTTTTCCTAATGTAGTTTTTCTAACGCTGAGCCACAGTTGTTAGCATGCCCAACTAAAAAGCTTACTTCCTGGCAGTAACAGCGCTACTTCCATGAGATTGATTCACGGAATCTTGTACTGAATGTTAGCATAGTTTAGCATAATGTCAGCAGCTCTTTATTGGCTTTAGGAGAGTGGACACTTCGGCAACCGCAATCACCATTACTAAAGATAGCTTTCAATAAGTCCCCACCCTAAAAAACCTAGTTAAAAGGTCTACCATGCAGAATTTAGTGACATCTAGCAGTGAGCTTGCAACCAATTGAATACCCCTCGCCCCACCCTCCCCTACAGTGGCCAAGAACCCTCTGAAACACTCTTTGTTCTGGGTTATTATAGAAACATAGTACAACATTGCAGACCCACTCCCTCTGTGAATATAAAAGACTTTTTCTAACAAAATATAATGATTCTTAGTTTCAGGTATAGTACACCAATTCCATTTTACCAATGAAGTTGTAGATCCTCCTAAATCTTACACACTGGACCTTTTAGTGGAAAGGTACTGTTTGAAAATACATGCATCTTACATGTTTTACTCTTATAATACTAAGACTTACTAGCTCTACCGTGTGCTTATTTACACATCTTCTAAATGGATCATTAACTGGTGAGGATGCCGACCTTTTACCCGAGACATTGTACGTACCCATCAACTTCATATTCAAGACCTTTTTTTCCCAGAATTCTCATGTTGAAACAAGAAAGATTAAGTTAGCGAGAGAAAGCCTGAACTGACGGAGCTAATGTTAGCTTAATAAGCTAGCTGCTGCTCAGTGGATAAAATGTGTCAGTGACAGGCATGACACTTTATGAAAAGCAATTACTAGTATTGCAATACCATATTTTCAGTGGTTAGTCTGCGTTCTGCAAACGGTACATGTGCTGCAGCAGAAGGGAAAGCTTGACAGGCGTAGCTACACTGAGCAAGACGGGGGCATGGTAAACACGGTTTATCCATTTAAGCGTGTTCATTTGAAATACATTTGAATGAAAATACATTTACTTGGAGTCGGTTAATAAGCATTTACTCTTTATGGAAACTGTGTTCTTGATCACTTATGGAAACATGACCCACAGTCACCAACCCAGCAACCTTTCAACCATGAGGCAGGCCTTCCTTAGCAAACTTCCCAGCTTGCTTACTATTCTGTTTGGGTTGCCTCCACGCCTCTCTTTATTGCACAATTCATGGCGGCCCATAAAGGCCATTACAGAGCAGTTTAAAGTGACAAAGCATGTGATGTGAACAAGAAGCAGAGAGGCCATTATCACTGTCTAGGGCCAAGCAGCGGTGCCAAGTCCAGCTGGTACCCGCAGCCCCCCGGCAGTGCCCCCATGGCGAGTGAACGTCCGCAGAGTAACACTTGGGTCTCACAACTGTCCTGGAATACCGCTGAACGTCATCAGGATTTAATGAGGTGACAGTGCATTGTATCAAAAGCTAGTGGGGGGTCCACTGCTGCCTTCCACTCTACCCTCATTAAAATCCTTTTAATGGGCTCTGAGGAGGGCAAACCTCCTCTAACTGGCTTAACGCTTGTTCAGGTTGTCAAGGAAAATTATTTTTGTTTAAGGACGAACTTGCCATACAGCACTGAAATATTGATTTGAGTAAACTTCAAGGGAGTTGCTGGCTGGCACTAGTATAATGGCACAGTCAGTGTCTACAGAGCTGATGGCTTTCCGAGGACTCAAAGAAATGAGAAAGGATACAGGCCCGACTTTAAATTTAGCAAGTTATGTGGCGGTTGGAAAGAATAGACTGATAATTGACACTTTCGATTCTGACACGCCATCATTCCTCTGCACAGTTACGTCTAAGTACAGCATCTCGTCAAGTTTAAACGAAAAACAAAAAGGTTAAAGCGAACGCTCAATCGTTTTGAAGGAGAGGTGACATTTACAGACAGGGCTTTGCCGGCGTTTTCTTACAATAACAGCGCAGCGTGATTAAAATCAAACAGATAAGATCAATCAAAGTATATAATATGTTTAAAGAACATCCCCCACAGCAGCTTTTCATGTTCGAGTTCATTATGTGCTCTGCACTTTTCAAGCTCACGCTTCGAAAGCAAGCCTCGAGCCAGTCAAGATGAATATATTTTCCATTCGGTGTGACAGCTTATGGAAATCAAACAGGCACAGGCATTAGAGTCGTGGATGTGGAGCATTTTTTTTTTGGGTTTGTTTCTCTTTTTTTTCAAGAACTAATTACATCATTAACCACATTAAAACGACTTTGCATTTGAGAAAAGGGCAAACGACGTCTATAGTATAAAACGCAATCTGTTTGTCATAGTAACGTGGAAATGGGAGATGGTAGCGTTCTGAAAATTGAAGACGGGGCAAAATTACACGTTAATTAGTCCGACAGTAATTGTGTATTTACTCAGTTAATGAGTGCGGATGCTTAAAAGTAGATAATGGACCAATATGTCCTTAAGGTACTGTGATTAGCATAAAATTAGCTTTCTTCTACCAGTCAGGCATGGCCACATTCCTTATCAAGGTTTATGACACAGCCATAAGTCTCAATGGTGATCTAATACATTGTCTGGGTTATTATACGTCTCATGATGCAGAGGAACAAAGACCTGTAGTCTTAAGTCACAAGACAACTTTTACATACAGTGCAGTGCATACAGATGGAGTTTTGATACTACTACTATTTAGGATTGCAAAATTGTTAAAAGTTGTAAACTTTATGTGGGAATTAACAGGGAATAAACCAAGAATTTACAAAACTGAAGGTTGGCCCTTAACAGGGAATTTAAATATAGTTTGGAAAAATATATTTTTAGCATAATTTTGAGTAAAACCAGTTTTTCATGCAAGTACACTTGAATGTCTGCTATTCCTCAATCACATGCACATAGCACACTGCTTACTGCAGGGCCATTTAGGCCATGCCCCCTACATGCACTGTGCATTCCTCCATCACATGCACAGATGATTACTACAACCCTGGACCACACTTTAGAGCCCAGAGCACACGACTATTGAAGCCACACATTTGAGCCCGCGGACTACATAAAGTGAAGTAAGTTTTGATGATATTATGGGGTAAATGTATGGCATCAATGTTTAACTTGCAAATAGCATGTGATAATGTATTCGTACAGATGATAGCTAGCTGATAAGTTAGATGCTAAATAAGCTATAGATAGCATCATTTCTTTGACCATTGAAATTGAGGATTGAGGCGATCTTATCAGGATGGGTAGCCTACCCCCAATCACTAAATTACACCAAATTTCCAGTTAATTTCCATTAATTTGCATAATACCCATGGGAAGTATCCAATGAATGGAATATTTCCCAAATTCCCCAGCTTAACTTCCCATGGAAACTTTCTGGAAATTTTCCACTCCTTTGCAATCCCATTACTATTACTATCCTTTAAAAAAATCATTTTTTTGGAAGAGGAAGAAGAAGATTTACTGTATTAATCCCTTCTTTAGTTTATGACCACAGGTAGTGCTACGGGCCAAAGTCTTTACAAGCTGGTCCCCACTTGACTGTATCATACACACACACACACACAAGGGTGCGCGAGACATGATACACAGTCCTGGTGGGTGGTTGTAACAGGGAAAGAAACACCAACAGAGACAAGGAAGAAGCTGGAAGACATGGATGTCGAACAGTTTCAAATATTCAAATATGTATTTGATGTTGTTTTTTTTTCTTTTTTTTTATGACTTGTTTATCTGACGCTGTGTTGATACTGGAAATGTTACCTTTTGATCTCGTGTGTGTCACTGAAAAATCAAACAAATATTTGAAAAAAAAGGAAAAATATTCAGATATTATGAGCATGGAAATACATTCAACGCATGTGCTTCCAAAAGAAAAACTCTTTGTATGCTCATATCAGACAGAGTGATTACCTGCGGTTGCTTTTCCCACACTCCTAAATGAAATGTATCAGAGCTGCAGATGGATGTACGAGCTCTGCCAAAATGGAAGCTCTCCTGTCAGTTGACCTCTGGACAGCTCCTACAGGTAATGCTGAGAATGCAAAGACTTTGACTGGATTTATGCTGCCATTACAATTTCTGTCACTCTAAACTAAAAAAAAAAAAAAAAAAAGTTCAAGAGGATGACCTCTGCACGGGTGATTGTGGTGACAGTGAAGGACACCTCGACCACAGTTAATCTTTAAAAAAAAAAAAAAAAAAAAAAGTAATACGTGATTTGTTTTTCTTCTGGCTGCCAAACTCTGTACTGAGTACTGACATTCAGACAGCCTTGTCAAAAAAGTCTAGAAACAAAGTTGGGGGGGGATGTGTTTTAGTTTCTTCTTCTTCTTCTTTTTTTTTTTTAACAAATGCACATTCATCATGCCTTGCGCTCGGTGAAATTGAGAGACAGACCTGAAATCCCTGAATGATTTTCGCATCGAGGCACTTTCTGTGATGTGAGGGGAAGCTATAACTCTTCAAAACAGCAGTTATCCCCGGCAATCTATAAACATACATCATCCGGTAACAACACATTCATCACAGGGTGGCAAGAAAAAAGAGCTGAGGTGGGGTGGGTTTGCGTAATACCTCTGATTAAATCTCGGGAGCGCGGCACAAAAAAAGTTACATTCTCAAGCAAAATCATTTGTTCTTGGCAAATTAGTGTGGGCAGGTGCTATTATTCTCGCATGAACTCTTTGGCTTTGGGAAAGAAATTCATCTTTTCAGCAATAGGAGAGAGCAAATCACTGTGAAGTTATTCAATCACTACCTAGTGATTCAAGTAAAATTACCTTTTTGCTTTGTATGCAACTACTGAGCTTCAGTGTAGATGGCATTTAGAACAATGATAGCGACTGTCAAAAAGAAGTCGCCCTGGTTCACCGCACCCAGGGACTGGAGGAATAAGAAACTTGCTGGACTCACTGTAACGGCACAATTTCACTTTAAAGCTTCATTTACCCCCCTCAGATGAATAACCTATTGCTCCCTGCGCAAGGGCAAAAACGCCGCTGCCCGAGATCCTTCCTTTAAACTTGTCAAACTTCCACCGACAACACCTCGACGTGTTTAACTGACCCCTTTCTTGCAAAAACCCCGCCGCTGAATGCTGCTGCAATATGAATAAATAAGCAAACATACGCTCATCTTGTGCCCCCTCACACAGCGTACAGTTCTGAACTCAATTTCACACTCCGCTGCCTTCTCAGACAATTTAGACAGGCTGATGCCAACAGCAGAAAGTGAAGAGACAATGCATTTATTTATCGACTTTTTGGCAGAAGGGAGGATTTGTCAGACAGTGTGTATGTGTGTGTGTGTGTGTGTGTCAGAGGTGTGAGCGTATGTCTGTGTGGTGTATGTGTGCATGTGCCCGATGCACCTATATGTGACAGAGACACATTGGAGGGAAGCAAGAGGAATGTGATTCAGCCCCCGAAGAGACACACACACAAAAAAAAGAGCGCGTGCGAGAGAGAGAGGAAGAGCGAGACAACAGGCATATCCAGGGGAATTGTTTTCTTAGTCACTCATCCGGTGTTTGTCCCAGCGCTCCAGCGATGTGTCTGAGAAGGACATGAAACGCTCCACGTCCGCAGAGAGACAAACTCCGCCGTGAGAATGCTGACGAATAAAAACGACTCGGGTGGAGTTTAAACACGAGCGGGCCAGTTGTCAAAACAAGTCAACGTAAATATTGGACAAAAACATGTATGTTGCTTATATGTTTTATGAAGTGTACTCACTATAGTCTGTATACAGCAATAGGCCACCTATATACTGCACACTATACTATTATTTACATCCATTTATATAGAGATGAATGGAGGGATGAATCAAATGTGTGCACATTTAATAATTTGTCATTAGTAGTTCATGTAAAAAGGGTCCAGGGAGCTCATGTAGGATCCAGTGTTTTTTGACTCCCAGGATATGGTGGCTTCTGCTGCAATGCTTAACTTGGAGGAGCATCCCTTTAAACCATGACGAATAATTATACAGTGTGGAATAAAACTTGTATTAAAAACTGAAAAGAAAAATACTTTTCGTTCTGTTTAAGTCACGAGACCATTACCTGACTGCATTTTCTGCCCCTGAACAACGCGTGCATGTGCGTACATATCGGTGCTGGGGAAAAGAGCAACAGAGTGCCAGTGGGGTATACGCAGGTATCTGATTTGGGCAGAGGTTTCTCACTGCAACAGGAGTCACCAGGTCAAATAGTATTCCAGGCTGTGGCTGCTACTTGTGTGTGTGGATATCTTTAATTAGCACAAGGATTCCCTACCATTTTCGACAACGTATGGAGCAGTCTCACTGAAGGAAATTCGTTTAGTGTGTCAGTGTAGATTTAAAAAAGAAAAGGTTACATCAGCAGAAGCTTTGACACTTAAAATATTATGAAAACGTAGAGCTGCAAAGGCTCGACAAGTTTGAAAGGAGCATTATTCACACATCTGATCTGTTAAAACTGTCAAAAAGTATAAAAATATGTGAGGTCTGACCAGCAGCATGGTGTCTTTTTGTGCTATTAATTCTTGATGAGTCACTGTAATACGGTAACTAGGGAAACCGGTTTTTTTAAAAAAAAAAAAGAAAGGAAGAAAGAAAGAAGATGAACATCATATCCTTTCCCTGCAATATGAAGGAGTTAGTCTTCCCCAGTTGAGTTTTATCCAACACTCCGCGCTGTTATCATCATTTCCGACTAAGCAGAAGCTCCCCAGATACTCCCCAGAGAGCGGCATTGAGCTGTACTCGCGCCTTTGCCATGTTACCATGGAAACATTCCCATGGCATAGCCCATTACAGAAACAGACACTTACACATCATTCCGGAAAAAAGCTTTCCGGGAGGAAGATTTCAACCCGTGTGAAAACACTACAACTGTCTTTTACTTAAACTTTAAACCTCAATCTCACATTAGCTGTGCAAGAATATGTGGAGGCGCTCTGTTGGTGGTTTTCTGTGAACATTTAAATCTTTAAAAAAAAAAAAAAAAAAAAAGGTTCAAGAAAGCTCACTGAGGCATCCTCCAAAATGCTAAAAAAAAAAAAACAAATTACACAAAACTCTTCATTTAATACAGAACGAGAATGCACCCCATAATAAAACGCACTGCTGTAATTGTCTCCAAACTGCTGACTCATTTCATCAAGCATAAATTGAAAATAACAAACAACCCCCTAGCAGCCCTTCGCCTCAGCATCTGTGTCCTCCATCACCTAAATGAGGACCTTGATGAGGTTAAGTACAAGAGTAGCCCCTGCCCAGTTGTTTCGCATATTCAGCTGTGGGGAGCCATTATTCTGGAGGCCTGCTTGGTTTTGATTAAGTCACGTTTTATTAGACCAACTCTGCATCCGCGTAATGAGTCTGGTGCAGGGATGATAAAGCTTTGATAAAAAAAAACATCTAACATGGCTGTTATGACTTCTCGGCCCGGCTGAAATAAATTTAAAAACAAGGCTTCGCTGAATGCTGAGTTTAACTCTCAGTGGCAGAATGTTGGTTGTTCACCTCGGGGGAGCAGAGGAAACAGAGGGAGAGAGAAGAGGGTGGGCAGTGTTTTTGCCTTCTACTGCAAATACCGAACCTGCTCCGATCCGACGTGTACTACATCACAACTTGCGTCGTCTTAGGCCCGAGTCATCACTCAACCTCCAGAACGCTGATTGCTCTATTATGACATATCATTACTTCTGTGACTAATGAGTCACCTAGGAATAGGTTGAGGTGAGGTTATCAATACTGAGGAGCCCTATAATCGGTGGACTTCTGCCGCGAATACAGGATGACTCATGATGGATCTTTTGGTTTTGCGGTGTTGATTTTTGAAGTGACTCATCACTTCCGTATGACCTTTAATTGCGCAAAGCGGTAGTCAATTCATCTTTGCAGGAAAAATGGCATAAAAACTCAATTGTGAAGTCTTGAGAGGGGCTGCATCGCCTTCTACTGATTAGTTTGGGTTGGACCAGATTAAAGTGAACGGCAAGGGATTGTTGATTAATGTTAAAGTCACTTCAAACTCACCTTGATTAATTACAGAGAAATCATTATTAGTGCTGAACGACTTTAGCCTCTGACAAACAAATAGTTCATTTCCTGAGCTCATAACCACGCGCGCCGCGCACATTCGCTCGACAATGACATTTCTGCTCATCAACATGGCACCCGAACGGTTGTGTTCTCACTTGTAATAAATACATATGTCAACATCATTTCCCACTGAATTATTTGCAGAGTGCATCGACAAATGAGTGACAACGTGCAGCCAGACTTTGTGCAAACTTACCGCTTTCAGGCAGGCTGTGCAGGTCCTGAGGAGCTGGAGCAGGACCAGAAGCTTTCGGCACATGGACGCGGAGATAAACAACCACCTCTTTCTCCTCCCGGCGTGCCGACTCCATTTACCAGCAGGCCCAGTAACACCTGTTCCTGCTGAGGTACGTACCAAGAATGACATTTCAACATCTGTCCGGAAACCCCTGATTGAATCTGTGCTCACTTTTAACATTACAGACACGGTGACCTCACTTTCAAAGGCAAAACTTGAGAGGCTCATTAATTAAGCGAGCAAAGCAGCCATCATTTATTTAATTACAAAAATACTAGTCACAATGAAGGGCACACAGTTTCCACAGGAGCTATCGCTCTCCCCTCGCAACTTCTGTCATTCATGTCCACATGGAACACAAAATTAAAATCAGTTTACTGCCTCTTATATTTATATTATATAACCTATAACTATTTGTTGCTCCTTCTACTTCATTCCACAAACTGATCCATTCTTCCTTCTGTGTTTCTATCCGTCTGCTCCTATAAATGAACACCCTCTCCATGGTATTTTCAAGGGAGGAGAGATCAAATAAACTGCTAACAAACTTTGCGTATTCTTTGTTTATTTGACTGGAAACCAACGCATATCTTGTGTTCATAGAAACAGAAAATGATGTTCTTTATGTCCGGATGTTGTGACCAATATGACTATTCAGAAATGAAACATCTAAGTTAATCATGGCAGATGTCTGTGAGATGAGGAGAAACTAAAGCCCTTTATGAGGATAACCTTTAGGCCTTAGCATTTCTTTTCTCTTCTGTCACTTGGTGCACAGTCTGTTTCAGATTATGCACATAAATATGTTATGTAAAAGTATATAAAAGGTAATAACTCATGCTTTTCATGTGGCCTTTTATGTGCGTTCTTTATCCCTGTAAACAGATATCCACATACGAATGCAGGATCTGTAGGCAAGGACGCAAGAGTTTGGCATCAGAAGTATTCCGGTTTCTGTTTTTTAGTCCAAAAAGTACTGACCAATCACGTTTGAGTAACTTTTGATTGCATGCAGGTAAAGAGTCCATGTGGAGAGCAAAAGAGGCCGAATGCATTAGCCAAAATTCAATCTCAGAACCGATCTTCCATCATCTGACGACAACATCATTCTCGTATATGAAGTTTCTAATCGCACTACAGAGGACATTTTGGACCGGCTATCCGCGGCTATCTATCGTCACTGGACAACAGATGATGGGTTCCAAGATTGGTGTGTTATCAGAAGATGTCTTCTAAGACTTTTGGGTGATTGATATATTGTCGCGTTCCAACAAAAGGCAGAAGAAAAATACAATTCACCCAAGACCGTAGATTCTTCTCATAAGTTCGCCTCACTCAACATTAGCTTTCATATCAAAATAAGACTGTGAAATAACTTCTCTTTTCTATACCGTGCAGTAATGTGTGTATATTTTAGAGTGATCATTTGTTCTGAGGAACATATTCAGCCCTTTTCTACTCACAAAAGTTCAGTGTGTCACACGGCAGTCTGGTTAGCAATAAGGTTAATCACAGTCAGACATTTACATGCTGGTAACCCTTCTCCAGCTTTCAAGAACGGGCTTTCCTAATAAAAAGTTCAACTTGGCTGAATTTCTTACACTGCTGAGGAACTCTGTCTGGGATCCTTGAGTGTAGAGTTGACAGAAGCGCAGTGTAATAATAAAATGTGATGCCATGCGACTACTACTTTTAACTCTCTTGAATGTTAGCATAAATGGTTATTGAGTTGAGAACGACACTGGAAGTTCCACTTCCATCAGTCAAACCATTTTTTTCCCTGATTGTTCTCACATCAATATAAATGCCATTTCAGTGGCAAACTTATTGTATTTGTAAAAAAAAAAACTCACAATCGGAGCGAGGGATGAGTAAACACTGGCTGTTTAATTGGCTGTCAAGAAGTCCAACTGAAAAAGAAAAAAAACACTATTCATATGTTGTGATGAAGAAGAGGAGAGTATGGATGTTGGGACTTGAAGTGGCGGTGTGGGGGTAAGCTTTTGTGCGGCTCAGTTTATTGGTTGCATGACTCATGCCTATTGTATTGTGACTTCGAGTGACTTAGACAACAACTTCATATGTCTGACTTATTATCTCCCATAACTTCCGAACTTATAGGGATCCGAAGGTTGTTGAGTTCTCCCAAGAATCGTAAAACTTATCCACTATCAATCAAAAGTGATAGATGACACTTGCCCTACTTGTTATTGTGATCCATAAAAATAAGGTGCGAGTGAGGCTGGTGTCAAAATCTGGTGTTCAAAACTGTTGGTGTCAGGCATAAAATGAAATGCAAAAGAGTTAAGATTAATTTTGACTCTAACTATGGCTTTACCCCGGAGGGCTACATGCTGCAATGTAGTTAAAGCACACGACAGAGCCATTAAACTAAGGCAAGGAACGTAAAGCCCTGATGGAAAGACTGACACAGACTCAACGAACAATATACTCCTCTCTTGACATTCCCTTTGACAATTACTTATGTAATACAATCGCTTGCCAGCTGATGGTGGGAAGCAATTTGACAGTTTTATCACAACTTTGACAAAAGTAATTTACTCGGCTCAGTCCTTTCTGTGCTTCTGTGGGAAATAAATCATCCAAATAAAAATAAATAAAAGGGCACCCCACCAGGATTTGACAGTTCAATGTCTTCCAACCCGGGCACGAATCGTGTAGTCTTCACCTAGCATCATAAAACTGTGAGTTTCCAGGGCTGTGTACTGTGATCTATCATCTGTCTGGGGGACGCTTTGGTGGTCCATTGCTGTTCATAGGACAGCTGGGGCTATAACAATGCAGCTGTTTAAAGCTTAGCTTCACAGAAAGTGTGATTAGTTTAAAGAAACTGGATTTAGAAGGGCTGTAGAGTTTATTTTTTCACATTACCACGTCTTTTAAAAACTGTATAGTCGCTGCAGTATACCAAGGTTTCTTCATGATCTATATTTTAATGTTATGGTTGTTATGGTACAGTGTCTTGACAAAAGTCTGATTTTAGTTACTCAAGTAACTCCCTAAAAAGGTGTGATAATGTAAAATTTAAAGGTGTGCATGCAAATTGAATATTAGTCATATTTGCATCACTCTTACGTTCTTACTCTCACAACAAAAAGCATGAAACACTGTACTAATCACGTAACAATACAGTCACACTGCACATTAAATTTAACGGGAGAAACTCTGCTACAAGCACATATAAGTCATAATTACACACCCCAAACATAACTCCGACTAATCGTTAATTAATTATCAAATATCAGAATCCGTACAGCGTCATAAAGTCAGCCCACTCATCACATTTCCATTGCTAGTGCTCTGACACTTGATGCTATACAGACAAACGATGTGTCCTATGAAAGCTCAGGCCGTGACGATTTCAACAACTACCATCACTGTTGCTCCATTACGAAAACTCAGTAAACCAGCAGCCAAAGAATATTTATATATTATGACACTGAAATTATTCATACAGACCTTAGACCTAAACTTTAATAGTTGCACAAGTTAGTTATGACTTCAGTCCTTTAATATTTCTTTCCACTGGGTGTGGTGACATAGCATTTTTAAACATAATGCTCTTTTTAAAGTGATTACATTGAAATTAGCCTCAGTGTTTTGTGTTATTGATGTCGAAAAAGAAATCTGACGCACACATAATTATCTTGAGTGCCATCACCCTTGATTCCAAAAAGGAAAGCCAAATCTTTGCATACTATTATAGATTACGAGGTCGCAGGATGCATACTCATTTCGGCGGGAATCAGTCATGTTTACTGATGGAAGATTAGGCATAAATCGCATGAACATTTAAAAGCCACACAATATTACAGAGTTACAGAAAGCGCCGCTCCATGTGTAAAATATGTATTCACTTCAGGCCATCCACCACAATATTTCTGTGAGAAAAGCATCGATACTCCAAAGATTGAGCTTGTTGATCGCGTTGCAGTTGCCGTCGCGGTGGGAGTTGGCTTTGATGTAATATTGTGATATTTCATTTGATTATGCTGATTTGATTGTGCGAGGTCATCCATCCTGCGTGATGTCTCCGATATCCTTCAAAAGTATTTTGCTTTATTGGCTTTCTGGTCTACACACTGGAATTTTAATGGTTGTTTGATGGTATTAATGCACCATTTAAATGCAGACCCCGAAGTTGAGGGGGGAGGACCCATGCGGAGAGAGCATGCATGGAATCTGAAAGTCAGATGTCAGAGGAGTCAGTGGAGGGGGAGGAATTTTCTCAAAATGCAGATACTACACTGGAGTGGAATATCAAATCAGATCTTTTTCAGGGATTTTGTAGTATGACAAAAAAAAAAAAGGGAGTACTTTCAAACTTACAATCACCCACTTCACATTTTTCAAAAAAGGATTGAGCCAAATGTACGCCAAGCATTTATGCACACAAATGAAGTCAATAGCGAACAGATGTGTAGCACACCTGCTATAAAACTTCAACAATTGCCATTCTTTTCTATCGAAGGGGACAGAAGTATCCATTTTTCCAAAAAAATGTCGAAAATATCAAGGCCAGAACTGAACACACCATTTCTCGAGTAATCTCACCACTCCAATATAATCAGCACGTTTACATACTTTGACTTTCTACAGCCTTTACAATGACAATCATGATTATTGCCAATGCAACAGGCAGTTAGCGCCGTTACGGAATTGGACGTTTAATCAAAACAAACCACGTTTAACATAAAACATCTCTTCGTCTGCTTTGTTAAGAAAAAAAAAAACGCTGTCTGAAACTGAGAATGAAATGTGTCCTCTGAGTCATTGCTTGGGGAAATCAATTCATTTAGTCATACAGAGGTGCTAAGTTATTTATTGCCTGTCAGCATGAGCTGTTAGTTCAATTTAATTTCTTTCTGCAGAAAGAACAGAGACGCTACAGAAGGAATTTGAAGAGAATTACTTTATTTATGCAAACAGAATGTATTCTCTAAAAAAAAAAACATCAATATTTTGCAATATACATATATATTTTTATCTCCATCTCCGTTTTCCTGTTGCATCATAGTAACATCTATAGTTTCATATTGGACTGACCAGTTAATTCTTTTATACAAACATACTTCTACTGCTTCTTTTACCCTTTCCAGTTGCTACAAAGTACAAACATTAAGCAAAATATACCCCAATATCCAAATAAAATGTTGAACTAAGCCTGATAAGGCATCCAGATGTACTTCAGTTACCTGCAACTGTACTTTAACGGAAAGTTTTGACCTAACATCAGTGTGCCAGGATACTGCAGTTAGCACAGTTTCGACAGCTAGCATGTCATTTGAAACTTTATTGTTGTACGCAAATGCTATAATTTAGTATTTTAGTATGTCAGTGCTACATTATTATGAGGCTTGATGTGCAGTTGAGCTAATATCAATGTGCCGAGACACGATAGTAAGTGTCGTGACAAACATTTAGCATCATTCATATTTGCTTGTACATGCTATCATGCTAAACGTTAGCCTGTCAGGCGTGTTAAAGAACGAGGCTGCGAGTGGAGCTGAGGACAGGAAGTGGTTCGTCCATTTCCCAAAGTAAATGCGTTGACATAAACTAAAGGGTTGGAAAAGTGGAAGTTTTACGGGTCTGCTGTAGATCAAAAGTAGCAGCATCTACTTATTCAAACTCTGCAGACCGTGATTGTCAATAATGGCAACTATTCAGTGATTGTTGAGATACCAACGAACCAAAACTGGCCTCCACATTGCAAGAGACACGCTGTTGAGACTTAACTCCGCTCCCCCATGTGACACAGCACGTTCCCATAATGTTTGTGCTTTTGCTTTGTATTTATTTTGGTATTTGTTGTAACGTCTGGAATGGAGTGCATTCCTTGAACACTCTTTAAGGATTGCAAACACAACAAAAAAAGAGAACTGACAGTACAATAAATGCACAATCTCATCTTTCTTCTTTCATTTTAGGGATGCAATCTAGAAGCCTTGACTTTGCAGTACGGCGGTGGTTTAAATTGATGATGTCTTACACTGAGAGAAAGAAAGTGATTGCAGACAACTGCGAGCATTTATCACAATATAAAATGCTCCAAAGCTATCAATGCTCCAAACCTATCAGTTTCTACACCCGCTACAACAACACAGTATCTAGCATATAAAGTATCCCAGAACATCTAGTACATGACCCAAGTACCTGGAGTCATTATGCTCATTGTTCCGTCTTAAGCACAACCTAAAATCTTGAAGTTTTGAAAGGTTGTTACATGTTACAAAAAAAGTTCAATAGAAATTTTAAAGGATAAACCACCCTTAAATAATTTGAGGACAATAGCGTATTGAGCATCGCTATGTAGACGCTTGGTCACAACACTGAAGAAGATGACAGGTGCAGCTATTAAATTTGATAAACCAGTGTGCACAAGAACCTTGTTTTTGGCTTTGATAATAGCACCATTCATGGAAGCATCATACCTGAATGGCGTTCATGAGGCTCATTTAAAATCAAAAAGTACTCCCTCAACAAAACTGTATCATCTCACCTCCATCAATCCATTTTGTAGCCTGCTCATTCTGAGGTCTGCTTAAAAAGCCATTTATCTGCTCAGACTAAATCATAATTGGCATTCTAATAGCGGTAAAATGACACCGATAAATACTCACCAATCAGTCACCATGAGCACTTAAGGATCGTTGTATCCCTTTTAACTAAAGTGCACGGTTCCCTCTTCAAATCATCAATGAGTATAAAGATACCTGCACATAAATGCATAGACAATGACGCATTTAACCCTCCCCTGCCTCATTCCTCCCCATGAAATAACCCTTTTAAATGCAAATACCCGGGACGCAACTGGCTTCTTATCGTACATTTCATTGTCTCCTTTGGGGTGGTGGCACAGAGCTGTTTTGCTCTACATCTGCATGTAATTGCACACACACACATCGCAACCTTACAGTTTATACAGGAACAAAGCAGCTTTGGAATAAATTACAGCAAGAACACTAACACGGCAAGGACGCTATTTAGCTGCGAGGAGGTGCAGAAAACACACAGAAAAAAAATGATTTTAAAGTTACTCTGGTGGATAACAGTGGCAGGTTCTTTAGCTTGATGTATAGGTGAGGACAGCGGGCCTAATTATCTTTGATTTATTTCATTCACGGGTTTCTTTGTCTTTCGTCCGTGGGAGACGTTTTTGTTCTCCTTGCCTAAAAGATATCTATTAAAACCTGCTGTTAGGAGATGGCTATACGTGCTATTAATACGCATTTATCAGACTGACAAGTCAAACAGATGTTCAGTGAGGAAAAAAATCAAGTGTGTCTACTGTACATGACAGTACAACAATGCTGCCACCTACTTTGGCATTCAGAGCTCAGCCTACATACAAATAACACTGACTCAAGGAGAACCTCCACCACCAATTTTTCTAACCCAAACTATTTTAGTAAATTACATCATTACTAAGAAGACTTGACTTCCATGCTGCTGTGACTATTCTGACTGTAATGTGAGCAAACAAATCATCTCTTTGCTCTCCTCTGCGTCGCCGCCGTGGGTGCACTGTGGCAGGTTAACACTGCCATCTAGTGACCAGAGAGAGAAACGCATGAAGAAATGCCATCACACTAATCATCCCAGAAGATTCAGAAGGTGAAGGACAAGCCTTAATGTGTTTAATTTGTCACATTAAACAATCTGTAACATCATTCCAATATGGAGCAATAACACGATGTGGCATCCTCACAAAACAGTAAATCAGGGGTTGAAAAGAGGAGATCAGTCCGATGTTGTGAACGCGAATTGTATAATTTAACCACAAACACAAAGAACAAATAAAATATACTAAGCAGTTTTTGTCACACAAGGTTTTTTCCTGTCACTTGCTTTCATCAGAGCCTTGATGGCCCTCGCCCTCATTTCCAGCTCCAGAAGCTCCAGCTGCTGAATCGACGGCTGACACGTCGTCGGTGCGCGGCTTAAAACGGGTCCACCTTGAACGGGTGAAATGACATCTGTAGGCGGCGGAGGCGCGCTCTGTACCGCTTCGGCCACCTCTCTGCCTGAAGTGGACGATAACGCTAAAATCTCGCTGACGCTTTTGTCGATGTCGCTCTGAATGTCTTTCTTCGCCTCTGTTGGCGGAGAGACCGCGGGAGGTTTAGGGTTTCCTGGGTCAGGGTTCACGGCTGGCTCAGCGCCTTCCCTGTTACTGTCCGCTACTTTCACTGCGCCTTCCACGGACTTAATATTCTGCTCCTCTTTGGGTCCCTCTATGTCACTATCGTAAGTGTCTGCGTTTATGCTCAGGACGTCACTCTCCTCGCTTGAACCACCGCCCTCTGTAAAGAAAAGACATTTTAAATATAAAGTTTCATGGCTTTGATTCCATTTTTTGATGGGGGTTGCTCTTTTTGGATATTACATATTTATTACCTTGCTTAGGGTCCTCAGTTTTCGTAGTTTCTTTGAGGCATGATGTAGAGTCCACATTATTGTCTTGCCTTGATTGGAAGAAAAAAATGAAATAAACACATAAAGGTATGAGAAAAGCACGGGAACACACTCTGCTTTCATTCTGAAATTGTGCCCTCAGTACATTTGATAACTTCTCACTCACTGGCTTTCCAAGGTCTCGTCTGTGCTTTCATCACAATTTCCAGACGTCAGTTCTTCCCCTAGACACAAACAATGGCTTTAAGCGCATAAAAATGCTTGGCGATAAAAGATTGTTTTAAGCACAGGCGGTCCAGAAAGTGCGTAGATGTGGAAAAAAAAACGTAGCCTTAAGTCTTACCTGCTAAGATCTGAGCAATATTCTTCTCTGAGATCGGCTCCAGCTGCTCCCAGCACAGCTTTTTGATTTCCTCTAAACTACAGCCCTGTGAATGACAGTGTGTTTAAATAGTATCTTTGGCGGCGCGTTGCTTTAATACAGCAGAAGCCTGTGGTCTTATTTCTATAACTATATGAGATAATCACGTGTTATTTCAAAATGTCACATACATTCTAGAGTTGGCACAAAAACATAGACGTGTTTTTAACTTTTAAATTTTACTATTCAGCTCCATAGCTATAGATATTCATAGCTATAGATATTCATAGCTATAGATAAAAACACACAGTGAGTACAACTACAACAAAAGTGACAGCAGTTTTATATCTATCTGTGGATATGGTGACTTTCAACCAGTTGTTATAAAATGAAACATACCTTACCATTAATACAGTATATTCCTACAAAAAGGATGGAACAAACCTTTTCATGCAATGATCACTATTGCGCAAAGTGTTGTTGCTTTTTCAGCCAAATCTGGTGCTGCTGGAATACAGCGATCAGTCTAAAATATGCCCATATATGTTGGAAGACAACACTTGGCAATGGACAAAATGCGGTGTGTAAAAACCACAAAGTGAGCGTAGCGGCAAATACGACACTCGTAAAAGACTCCATTTAAGGAAGTCCAATGCTACATCGCAACTGTGAAATCATGCTAATAAATAAAGACAAAAACAAAACACAAATGCCGTTTGAGCAGTCGAGTTTCTTTATCGATGAAAAACATGGGTATGATGTGTGAAAACGTTTATTTAAAACTGACATTCACATTCAGACAGATGCATTCCAGGCAGAGGAAGACGAGGAGTTTGAAATGATATACACATGCATATACTGCCGTTCAACATGGTCACACAATTACCTTTAGCTCATCCGGCAGCATTTTCCGGAGCTTCTTGTCACCCAGCACGTGGAAACACTGCTCCAGCATCTCCCGCTTGTCAGTGACATAAGCAGTGATGGGCTTGAATAACACACTGAGGTCGAGTCCCCCGTCCTCGATGTCACTGCTGATGCGGTCCAGCTCTGGGTCGGCGAGGTCATCTTTGGAGTCCTGCTTTAGGAATACACTGTGTTACTGAGAGGTCTTAAATTAAAGGTTTAACTTATTCAAAAACCCTGTTATCAACTGCTTTAAATGAAAAACCATATGCGGGTCACATGGATGCAAACCCCGGTAAGGACTTAGTCTTGGCATGCTCCAGGTGAGCTATTGGGGCACCCAAAAATGTTGAATTTCGTGGGAACACTTCAGAGACATTCAACTTAACGAGCACATAGAGAGGCTGTAATTTGTGACGCTGTGTGTTCCGTTTGTCCACCTCATGTGATCTGACAACTTAACACTTGAATGTTCGGTTAAATTAGTAGTGCGGTAAATCAAGCAGTTAATCATTTGTCATTTATTGTTGCCGTGAACGCACATTCTTCAAAAATGAACACAACAACCTGATATAAAACAAAACAACGGTAGCAATGTCTAAAGTTAGACACAAACACAAAGTTTTAAATGCTCCGTGCATCCATCATTTGTTAAACCCTGCTCATTTACTGTCTACAGCCTAATTTAATTGTACATATATATTTTGTTGTTTTATTTCTTACTGTTATAATAAAATCTGTTTTTTTAAAAAGTATTTATATAGTTTATCAGTCGGTTTGTACAGATATATAGCTAAACTGTTAATTATACATTATTTATGTAAATATCATCACTACACTCATACTGTATATTTATTATTTCACCTCTGCACTATGCTCCATCTCTTATATACCTTTTTATATGTACATAGTTTTATTCTGTCTGTCCATAGGACCACCTACAGCCAATAGGTTTATATCACTATCATTAATATCATTATTATCCATGCTTCCTTTCAGACTAATTTACCTTCATGGGTTACCCAAAGTTAGGCACACAAGACTTCTTCTGGTAAACATTAGGTAGGTGTGTGTGTGTGTGTGTTGTTCATATAACGAGAGCAGCTCCGTGTTATCAACAAAACATTAGCATTAGCATTACTAGCTTGAACAGCTCACCTCCACGCCTGTTTCAGCGCTTCTGCGTTTATTGCTGTCGTGTCGCTCTTCGGACTGCGAGTGTTTCCGCTTCTTTTCGGTGCTGCTGGATTTCTTTTTGAGCATTTTTTATAAAGGTTAGATAAAACAGCAGTCTTTCCTCCACAAAGCTCTTTCCTCACTCGGGAGCTCACTTGCTAAAAAGTTGCGGGCGGAAATGCGTCATTAGCGAGAGACGACTTCTTCTTCTTCTTCTTCTGGTGTCTGACTTTTTTTTTGTGCTACCGCCACCTGCTGCACCGGAGCGTCACTGCTCTTCTCTCTAAATCTAGCAGCATCCTGTGTTGTGTTAATTAATGCCATTAATTAACATTCGGCTTCCTTATTAATCCCACAGGTTTAGCAGTGTCATTGTGCCTTACTTAAGTTTTGACTTTTGTTTGACTTGGCTTTTAAAATGTACTGCATTCACTACCAGACTTAACAAATGAGCACTGGAGTGCTTGACTACAACCATATGTCCACAACTGGTGAGAGTGGTGTCTGTAAGTTCCCACATTCACACAGGTCTTCTAGCCACAGCAACAAAAGACTGTCAATCTGGCGCTATATCATATTCTGTAAACGTTACATCTGCACAGCCGCCTGTATTTTGACTGAACCTCCTTCTCTCTCTCACACACTCACACACTCACACAGCGAGAGGTGTCATTCCTGTGACCTCTCAAGCTGCTGATGGAAGTGCAAATACATTCAAACTGTATCCCATCATCATTTTACACTTCAAAGCTTGCTCGGATTACTAGTGACAGTCAATCACAAGTCCTCTTCCTGTATTTCACACAGTCTTGCCATCTTCCAGTTTCCATCTGCTTCACCATTTCATCAAATACGGTGTGTCGGATTCATTACTCGCGAAAAGCCTTCAAACCTACCGCCTCCGCTAATTTACATCAATCAGGTTTTCACATTTTAAATCAGACAGCAGTATCCCCGTTGCTGTGTTTGGGGTTGGATAACGGTGACACATACTGTAGGTGACAGATGTTTGCACAACTTAGGCTACACCAATGCAAAACAAAGAGACACATATGAAAATGTATTA
Organism: Protonibea diacanthus; assembly: GCA_028641955.1. Classification (NCBI taxonomy): domain Eukaryota; kingdom Metazoa; phylum Chordata; class Actinopteri; family Sciaenidae; genus Protonibea; species Protonibea diacanthus. Next base: position 8,762,276 of record CM053998.1, read on the forward strand.
TCAATGGCTGTGGTGCATTATGCACGGTGCGGACGACATGCAAAGCTGTGAGATTATCATTTAAAATAGGTAACAAGGTTATTATGCAGATATGTTTCCAAATGAAATCGTCTCAAAAACAGAGTCTATTCTCTGAGGAAATCACTGCACTAACATAACTGAATGAGCTGCTAAAATGTTTCGTGCCACTGACATAAAACGGTCAACAGGAGGATGTATGTATATATCTTCAGGCGGGGTTTTAATATCAGATAGTCAGACAGTAATCCAGGGATTTGTAGAGCAAAACACTATCCTCATATCCCCTAAAAAAGTTCATTAACTTTATTTAAAGTACACGCTAACATTAAACAGATCTCCCGTCTTACATATCGATAAATTCACCGATAAACAATGCTGCTGCTCTCTTCAGCATGGCCTTCTTATTACCGCCCAGGTAGCCATGTATTTTCTTTAGCTGGACTGAGACACAGGTTTCAAGGTGGTGACGACACGAGGCGAGCTGTAAATCACTCTAATTGGCTTCCCCGCCTCCGCCTGAAATAAGGCGGGAGCCAATGCGATGGCTGCCCAGGCGCCATGGCGACAGCTGTCTCCACATAATGCAGGTTGTTATCCTGATGCCATCCGCCAAATTATGCAGTGGATATGGTGGGTGGTGCGCATCGATCACAATCACGTCACAATGTGTTTTCTTTGCAACATCTGCTCCCATGTGTCTGGATATCACCTCGTTAAAAGGGCAATGATGGAGCTGGCACTGTTGAAGGGGACATTGCATTTGGGAGCCATGAAAAGGATCAGAAAAACAACCACACTGTGTATATGAGAGAACTAAAGCAAGACTAATTCTCCAAAGAAGAAAAAAAAAAGTACGTTTCCGAGTTTTGTGATGAGACAATTTCATTCACAATAGCACATTATTACATTCCTAAATTAGAGGGTGCTCATGGAAATAGAGTTTAATGATTCTTACTTTGTCTTCAAAAGGGCAAGAGTATCTGTTGAATACCCATCGAGGCTCTGTTGTCTAATGAGGAGATTCGGCTAATCAAGAGATGTATAGCGGCGCTTCGAATGCTTTCTTTCTTTTTTGCTTTAATTTGGTCGGAGTTGCATAATGCATGGGAAACGATGACTCGCAGGGAAGAAGAGAAAATTTCAATTAGTGAAAGTGAGATTAAAATGAGGAGAAGGGCTGATGAGAGTGGCGTGCCTCAAAGAAATCAAGAAAGAAAAACAAGAAACAACACGGAAACAAAGTTAACGGAGAGAAAAAAAATGGTATGAAGCACAATAGGAGATCAATTCAGTCCAATCTGATGCAAGAGGAACAATGAAATCGAAAGTTACAGTATGATATATTGATGTGATGCATACATTATGTGTCTGTATGTAGTCTCACGCACTGATGGTGCGTTCAGGTCATCATATTTTTCATGATTTTACAGTTGAAAAAGAGCACATGCATCATATCATCTGTCAACATTCTTCTTTTTGAACACAGCGTATGTTTGACAGCATGCTTTGATTGCATTAAGTTACTCATATCTTGGCACAACGCAATCATCTTTACGCTGAATAATTACAGAAATGAATCCATAATCGAGCATTATCATTCCTTCAGCAATTAGACATTTTACAAACAAGCCTTTCATGCCAATTGTTACGTTCAGAGAAAACAGCGCTGGTTTAACTTGGAGCACACAGATCAACCTCAATTTGATTCCCAGTTAAAAGCACATCCATCAGATGTATTCACTTCAGCACTTCTGCCACCTTTTTTTTTTTTGAAGCCATATAAGTTCTATGTGTGAAGAGACAACTCTGCAATCAACACCTGTCCTTGACAAATCAACACATATTGGGTGTAAAATAACAAATTCTCTGCCAACTGAGATTGATGTGTATTTTTACCTCTCGAGTCGTACCTGAGATTAAGTCATCCGAACAGTTCTGTTGGGACTCCTGATTGGTTAGACCATGTGACATCTTATTATGTTGTTACTAGCTGAATGCCCCTCGCAGTCATTGGAAATAAATGTACTCTTACTGTATCTGACCAACAGAAAATAGTTTTAAATGACAAAGAGCCGCCCTAAGATTGAAAAACATACACATACCAACATGCCACAACTTCACCTTCACTGCTAGGCGCCACTAAATCCTACACACTGGACCTTTAACATTTTTCATTTCACCGCGTCTTACTCATGGTGACCCAACCTGACACACATCTCTCCACTTAAAGTGTCAGGTGTTGTGGAAATTCCTCTGCTGCTGGTGAAGAATGAAATAGAGACTTCTGCTGGCCCGACACGGTTATTATTTTCTTTGCAAAGAAAAGGTCAATCAACACGCGAGCGGTCAAAGATGAAGAAAGATCCCGAGCACGGGGAGACCTAAACCTGAGGAGCCTGAGGAACACCCCCCAGAGTATGTTTCACATCCCTTTGTCTGTTGCAGGTATCGGCGCCGACCCCGTTGGGTGTGTTTTGCAGGATCTTGTATTTAGGTGCAAAGTTGAGTCTAGACATCACAATCTGAAACACAAAAGAATCTGGTATCTCGTGTTAGGAAGGGGGAGGTTGGGCATCTCAAGTGGCTGAAACAAAGAAATTGAAATGATCATTACACAGGAAAATCTAACCAAAGCCATGCCGGAGCCTACTTATCAACTTCTCATATCTAGTGCCTTTGAGATTGAGTCTCTCAATAGGCTATTGACTTTGAGACACCTTAATATCATGTCACTGGTCCAAAGAGGTAGCTGTACGAGATAATGGCCCCCTCACTGAAGGGTTTGGAGAGGGATCTTCCAGAAATCACCTCATACGGCCAACGAGTCACAGCTGCTCTACAGCAAAAGTGAAGGAGGGAAAAAAAAAACAATCTCTGCAAGCGGGGGTCTTAATTCAGCCCATTATAATGGCTGTCCAGACTGTCCCTAACTATGCTTTCAGTGAGTATCCTCAGCTGTCATCCCTGATAACGGTTTGCTCTATAAGCTTCAATTATCCTCACACAGCTTTGTGCAGCATGCTGACAGTTGTCGCCAATTAAATTTAACTAATGTATTAGTTGTCAGCGGTCGTAAAATTATAACCAGTGGGTAACATTTTGTCTTAATTACTACTCTCCTTCACATTTCAAGAAGTGTTTCTTCTAATATGAAGTGATGTATCCTGGTCTAAATGGACCTTCTTCAAGTTCGGAGCTCCGACACTGTGACATCTAAGGCAGGTGAGGCAATATTGACGATTGGGGTTGCCATGGTCGCACAATGCCGAGGTAAAACAACTTCACAAATGTGACTGAATAAATCTGTTTGCTAGGGAGCCTGAGTTGCATTAAAATTATGAAATGGAAATAAGCCTGATACTTAATTATGAATAATTTACACTACTGACCAAATATTTTATGTTACCGCTTTAAAAAAAACAAGTCACTACACCACATAAAACACTGAATAATGGAACTAAAGAGCTAATCGCTTTCTTTTTGGCTCGAGATGGCAATACAACAGCACTCCCACTTCCCTCATTCAGCATGGTGTTAACTTAAATATCAATTGTTCTCACTTAAGCAGCAGCTTTTCTCCACGGTGCTGCTCGGCAGCTTGTTAGAGGACTGGAAAAACAAGCCAGCGTGTACACACACAGTTGCTGCCTTGAGTAATGCAAGCCAGAGATGTCTATTAAAAAAAAAAAGCCCTTCATTGCCTCGCGCCGACGTCCTGGGAAAGTGTAGCTCATCAGGAAGAGCGGTCATTCTTGAGTGAAGGTGTTTTTGAATCAGGTGGCAAAAACAGGAAATGAGAAACACTCCCACAGTGTTGCCTCGTGCTAGTCAGTTCGTACTGTAAGCAGAGGCGTCTTTAAAATATTCATGAGCCCGCTGAGGTTTGAATTAGACATGTGAAAGTGCACCAAAGTGTGCAGCCTTGTTGGGGTAAGACAAATGCGCGCACTGCTGGAGCTTCGAGGGATGAGCACGGTAAAAAAAATTTTGTCAGACAACACCGCCTGAAGAACATTTGAGGAGTTTCCAAGTTGTAGCCGCAGTTAAGAGCAAAATGTCGAGGATACGGTACAAGCCGCATTGAATCGCCCCTTGCAATAAAAAAAATAATTAAGAAATAAAGAAATGACGTTGTGGAGTCTAAATTGACATTATAAAGTTAAAAATATACAGTAAAACAAACAAAACCAAAAAGAATATTCAATCAGTTGAGCAATCTCTAGTCCTTTTCTCCGCAAACAGGCATTAAATGCATTTATGTTCTGCAGTAATTTACTTACATATTGTATCGTGTATTGTTTGTGGCTATTCTTGTGCTTGATTGACGTTGTTTATACGGCAGATTCACAGGAAAGTCTGTGGATCTTCAGTCGAGATTGTTTTTTTACCAGTTGTTGTTTCCAAGGTCAAGAATGAACTGTCAAGCTCAATACTGAATCCTCTTTCTAATCCTCCTGTTTTTGTTTTTTTTTCATATTGTCTGCTCTTGCTCACTTCACAGGAAGTGTTTCATTTATAGAAACGTTTTGAAGTCGATCAGTCACAAGACATAAGCAGTAGCCTATGCTCTCTCCGAAAGAGGTTGTCGTAAAATTCTCAAACTTTTAAAAAGACAAAAAAAAAAAAAGACTCGCTGAAAACAATAACTGACAGATGAGTACGCTAGCATCACTGGGCATCTGTGCTTTACTCCCTAACAGTTTGACGCATATCTTTAAAATGGACTTTGCCTCGCTCCTCCATCCTGAGCTGTGATCATTTGGAGAGTATTCATCGTAAATCTACAGCCTACCCAAGGAAAATGAGAAAAAAGAGGCTTTTCTCACAGCCGGTGTGCATTTCATATAAACCAGTCAAATGATGTCACTCATATTCATATTCCAGCTGTCACTGCAGTCGTTTCTCCACTGGCATAAGCCCCTCACTACTTATGCTATAAGCCTTTGTGTTTAGTAAATAACAAGATAAAAAAAAAAAAAAGTACATTTCTTCACAGGACAGGCGGGGAGATAACGCGGGGGAAGTGGGATGAAAACGCCGCTGACAAGTCTCATCTGCGCACATTCACGTGGGAGCCGCTTAGGAATAAGCAACATGTAAAAAGGAGTGTGTGGGGAAGAAAAAAAAAAAGAGGTAAGGAGATATCGAGAACTCACCCCATCTGCTGCTCCCGCCGAGAAAGAGCAATGAACTTTGAAGCTTCTTTGGAGCACAACCAGCAGCTCACTTGCAAGGTTCCCAGGAGCTGTGCTCCGTGTGCGTTCCAGTTAGAGTGAGTGAACAAGTAGGGAGAGATAGCCTGTCGGGTCTAGGAGGGTGAGATGAGGACCAGGCGCAGGATGGGATTTGGTTTTCCTCTCGCCTTTGATTCAGTAATTGAGGGCTAAGATTGGGAGGAAAACTGACAGGCTCTTGGCCCTCAAGGGCCAACCCCTAGCCTCTCTGAGTCCTCGGGCACAGGTTCATTCCCAGAACACTCAGCCTTGGTTGGGCCCATACATTTCTCATTTAATAAGGAACAGAAACGGAGAGAGATGAGTTCATTGTTATCTAGCTTGCTTGGGGATTGTCTGAGACTATACTTACCACCTGGCTGTCTTCTTCAGACAAAGTCAGAGCAACTTTCCAGGAACAAAAGTATCTCTAAAGAAAGCAGGCTGCAGGGCAGGAAGGTTATCTAAAGTAAAGGACAAAACTGGCTTGATAATAGAGACAGCGACAAGTTAAAACAGTTACAAATCATAGTCTTTTTTTTTTAAATGTTCAAATTATATCATATCCATTCAACATGAAGACATTTGTTCACTTACTGGCATTGCAACTTATGCAATAATACAACAGACAATGCTGATATACAGTATGCTGACGTTTAGCAACTGGTGTTCGCCGTCTTAGCTTAGCGTGCTAGCATGCTAACATCTTGTAATTAGCACTAAGCACAAAGTAGTCTACAGCTGGGGCCCATAGGGATGTCATTAGTTTTGCAGTTTTGCTCATACTGAAACGATACACACAATATTTTATCCAAGCTGTATCAACAAAGTGTAAAAATAATATTTCCAATTAGAGAAATGTAGAACTCGCTGTCAAGCATTGTCTTTTGAAAGATCATACCAAGCAATTATCTTCCTCTTATTATCTTCATCCCAGAGTGAAATATAATAATACTAATACCAATATGTCACAGTCACGTTTTGCTTTAAAATGGGCCCCATCTGCTTAAGAAATAACAACATGTAATCAAATCAGACATCAGGATTCAGCATCTGAACATATAATATACCCTCGTGTGAACTCTACAAATTCAGTACGGCTGAAAAGGCTGGCAAAAACATAAAAAAAAAAAAAAACATAAAAAAAAGTTTGATGCATCCCAAGGTAGCTTTGAATGACAAGCCTTTGCAGCAACCTGTAAGTCTGATTGACGGCAGCGGAGCCTGACATATTAACTGTCAGAAGGATATTTACAGTCACATAAGCCATGGATTTATCCATGACTAATTTTTGGGAGCAATTTCTCTCTCACATCTTACAGGCTTTCTATGAGGGAATCTAAATCACGTCAGATAAAAGTAAAAATAGATAAACATAAATTGTGCAGATCCGACTTTTCACAGAGAAGGATACGTATTGAAAGGACTGTCAGAGGTTTCGCTCCATTAAATGAAGGCCTGACGCTCAGTATTTCCATAGATGGCACTGTTTCATTGCAGAAGAGACGGACAGACTCTGTGCTGCCCAGAAACAATGATGCAGCGGCAGACTTCAGTTCAACATAAGTATGATGTCATGCTGTGACAAGCAATGAACTCTTGTTTTCTGTGGTCCTTTACAGGTGTAGCTGATATTCATTTAAAGTGAAAGAAAAACGTGATATGTTTATCAAATAATAAAACATTCCGTCCGTAATGTGATGGCTCCACAGTTTCCTCCTGTGTCCCACTTAATATCAGGTAGTAAATATGTTGTTGTTTTTATGTCTTGCCTGTACAATAAAGCTTATGTGTGATGTGATTCCCGTTTAAGAATCTCTACATGTCAGAACCATCTCTGTAGTGAAAGAGAATTAATTATTCTTCCCCCCATGAGGCTCTGTAGATGGAGGAAGTGGGAGTGACTACTCAGGAGTCTGGACAGTGTCTGGACAAAAAAAAAAAAAAATGTCTTTTGTGAGTCTCAAGCGTATATTAAAGCCTCTCTATGCTGAATATTAACTTCAGCATATCATCCTCAATTTAATTTTGATTGCACAGAATGTCTGCAGAACGGTTTTAATCATGGTGTAATTGATTTATTCTGTGTGTTGACTGCGGCTGACTCATGGTAGAAAGAAAGAACCTGAAAGGTGACTGATTTGCTGTACTTCATAACTCTCAAACCTGATGTACATATCAAAAGGCGATTTTGGCTCATTATAGCTTTAACTGAAATATTTTGTAGCGAAAGCAATTACATATCTGTGCCACTCTTTCATTTGTATCATTGATGTCGTCAGTCCCCATCTAGTTCATCTTCTATACTAGTTAGCAAATGCGGGCATGCTAAAACACAACGCTGAGATGGTAAATATAGTAATTATATCTGCTCAACATTGGCATGTTACCATTGGTACGATCTAGTTTTAGCCACTGTCTTGGAGATTTTGGTGTAGCCAACAGAATTCCTCTGCAGTCCAATTAGCAACTTTACATGTGAGGCATAACGAGGAAGACACACCTAAAAAGCGAAATCATGCGATAGCCGATATGTTTTAGCCTTTTTTTTTTTTGCTCTCTGCACCGACAGTTGACCTCCATGCAACACACTAGCTCAACAGTGATTGAAGCTGACGCATTGAAATCAAAAATCTCGGCCCCTTGCGTACAGATTGTGCATTTATATGCACATATAAACTTACAGAGATCACCATCGTCGTTTAGCTAATGTTGTTGTTCTTCATTCATATTGTACATCATTTATTATAGTTCGAATTCACAATACACACAATATAACACAATATAGATGAGTGTCATTTTATTTCACTGTGGCTAATTTGCCATTTTTTATTTTTCAATTCGGCAAGATCAGCGAATTAATTCACAAATAAACGTACAGAGGCCTGTTTTACTTTGTCGCCGAAAAATGGTGTACTTCAAATATACAGGAAGTTGACACGCTGAACACCGGCTGCTCTGGTGCCCCTGAGCAAGGCATTTGGGTCACCTCTTCCTTTGTAGCTACGAACAGTAGGAGGCTCAGCTTGATCCGTAAAGTTGGAAATGTGTGTGAAGGTAAAGCGGGGCATTGGCGCTGAAGGAGTTTGCATGCCGAGCAAAACTTAACGGGATATGTTGAGGTTATACACACACACAAACACACACACACACACACATTATAAGGGTATATCAAATAGGCAGGACCTGGGATTTTGGCTTACAATGTAAGGGATTGTCATGCACTGTCAATCAAACGCCCTTCAGCTCTTTGGTTGGAGGAACAAAAAAAGCCTCCAGTGAGCAGGCTGATGACTGATTATGCCTGACAATACCGTTTCAAAAGCATCACGCCTCCTAAATATGACAAAGCAAAGCGTTGGGTGTGGGCTGCTGCAATCCCCAAAGTACTTTCAACTTCAACTGAGTGCTGCAAAACTACAAAATGCAATACATCACTGATGTTTTAACTATTGATGTTCTCCTGTCACTGGTCCACTGTGTACCCTCGTCATCCATCACAAGTTCCTACCTGTCTCTCCTCTTTCTCCTTACACCTGTACTCTTTACAAATGAGCTCCCAGGATGCAGCCTGTCCATCCCACCAATATCAGCCATTTCGCACTATACTTCACAGTGGAGCTGACGTGTTTGTTCAGATAAAACAGCTCTATATCTGAGCCCAATGGTCAGATCGATAACTGGGATGGATATGAATGCAGATCATGGTTTTCTTCCCTGTGAAAATAAAAAGGCTTCAAAAATAGTGGAAAACAAAGCGCATTCAGGCTGGAGCTGGACCTGAAATAGCCCTTGTTGCCCTTTTTGGAATCAGAATTGCAGATCAGAAATTTGCACATGTATCTGAGAGAAAAACATGCATATTAACAGTCAGATAAATTTTACAATTTCATATATAAATCTCATTATGTTCTACAAGGGTAAGGTTATTAAGAGACCTGGTAATACTTCACTGGATTTTAACCTCCTGTGTTTCTGCGCCTACACGGAGTCTATCAAAGTTTGAATCCTCTGCAGCGACCAATTTGGAGGCCCATCCGACTGTAACTAAGGTGTAAAATGCAGATGTCCAAGGTGTGAAAATGCTTCCTGGCAGGCATACTCCCCGTGGTGTTTGGTGTTCGGCACACTTTTCTGTGTTTCACACAAACAAATGGTGCCAATTTCCAAAATGGAGTTTGTATCCAGGTCAGTAGAAGGGAAAGCTCCGGGTTCTGTGGTGTGAACCGGTGCTTCCATGTCTGAATTTGACTAATTTTCTGACATATGCTGTAGTTGTCCTCTTCCTGTCCATTCAGGAATTGTAAGAAAACATGCTCCTGCTCCAGCGCTTTACAGGATTGGTACAGTCTGTGTTCTTGGTGGCCCCTTTTATTACAGAATTCAGCTTCCTGATCGTCTTACAACACCTACTCTTTAAAAAAACGTCACGATAAGCAGGTGGGTGGCTTAAGAATGGTGACATAATGATTACTCGCAGGGCCAGTGGTGGGCTGCTGTAACTGGCGAGCTAACTGTTAGCTTAGTCACAATAAGCTCTCTCTCTGTTTTTCTCTCTCTGTGTGCTTTCCTCCGGCGTTTAGCTCAGCGCCGCACACCATTACGTTCAACAAAAAGTTATTGAAGAGGGCAATTAGCAAACTCTTTTGATTAGTTTGGTGAAGTTCACAGTTTGTTCAAAGGATATATTTTTATCCCCAACTCCTGTCTCATAGTTTGTGAATCATTGTGATTTTGTGGAGCACTTAATAATGCAACAGAGGAGTTTGAACAAAAGTGGATTGTGCAGCGCAGCTAATAGAGCCTCTATTTTGGACCCTTCATCCCATCGAAGGTCAGCAATGTTGAGACAACTTGCTATTGGTCAATGGCACAAATTTGCATGCCAAAGGAAAAGTAATTACGCCTCCTCGAGGCGGTCCCATGATCCCATGAAATCGCTGAATAACTCAACACCTTCCATTTACAGAAGATTCAGTCTTCTTTAGGAAACAAGCTCTCGGTTTGGCAGTGCCCTCATTAAGTACTTTTCAGCTTGAGCGTCGGAGACAATCTAGATTTTACACCCTTGCAATATGTCATAGTATCGTGAAAATGTCAAAGAAGAAAGAGTGAGTAAATATATACATGGAGTGCAGGTGGTATTATCCAAACTCTGGTGGCCTTTTCCCCTTTTGTTTTTTTCCCTCCGCACTTTATTTTGTTGTCGCGGTTTCATTTTTTTTTTTTTTAAAGAATTGATTAAATATCAAGTGAATCTCACATCCTTTGGATTTTTTAATTGTTAAACTGTGCAGCAACGAAGTCACTGTTATTTGTATTTTAACCCAACCGCTCAATAAAAATATGAGCAAAATTTCTTTTTGTGTCTCCTTGGACATTGTTTTCTTGCTGAGCTGGAGTGGACAGGTGGTTGCAAAAAAAAAAAAAAAGACATTTTATACCAAAAAGACCATTTGATGTGGTGAACTTCAACTGATGAAACCTGGAATAAGCTAAACTGAATATAAGAATGCATTTGTGCATAGATTGAGGATTTTCTTCCCCGATTCAGGGGACGAACCAGTGACCTGAAACTCTTTCAATGTACATATACGTGTACGCCTACGTTTAAGACCTCGTCCACCTATCCTTTAAACCCCAGAAAGTATTTCTCTCAGACAATAATCAGCTAATCTGTTCCATCCAGACTCTGTGGGTTTAGTTTGATCAGATTTAATTGACGATGGCAAACTCTGCTGACTCCAGCCCAGTGATAAAGCAAAGGATGAAAACACAGACGTGCTGAAATTTGTTGTGTGAAATAACCAGACGCAAACTAGCTAAGATGCCCCAAGAGTCTATATAAAGAGCTTAAGCCACACTGTATTGCTCAAGTAGTATTATTTCCCTAAACCAGCACGAACCTTGGTCAACAACCCATCATTAGCGACTGCACTGTATGTCACCACCAGCTAAGCAGTTGGGCGTGGCCTCACCCCACTGATATGGCAGATCACGGCTTTGATGGAGCAACCTAACCTATGTCCCCGTGTCCTACACCGCTTGGCATGACCCGCTCATTAGCAAGGTCCAAGGGTCCAAACCTGCCATCTGTCCCAAGGCTGAGGTTCAGAAGGGCCCCCACTGTGCCCCATTGCACCCTCCGTGGCCCTCCCAGTTGAGATGCCAAGGAGCAGAAGGTGACATTCCAACTTTCTGCCACTCTCTCTCTCCCTCTCTCGGTCGCTCTTTTGCTCAACTCCAACTCTAGTCAACTCCGGGGTTAGGTTTATTCTGAGAAAGCTTGGATCCATGTGAGGCACCGCACTGTCGACACTGACTACAAAAAGAAGGTGGAGAGAGTTTGGTGTGTTTGTTTACAATGTGAAGAAGGAGCAGGGGAGAGTGCGTCTGTATGAGTGTCTCAAATCGGCAGCATCTGGCTTTGAACGTCTCGGTGTGTGTTTCTCTGTGCCTGCACTCACTCCCTGCGCACATTTGCTTGTACCCATTGGCAGTGTGTGCCAGAGGGAGACAAGGATGGGCAGAAAGATGTTCAAAATAAACAGTTCTTACCCCACTCCACCCCCCCGTTTTCCCTAAAACACTTGATAGAGATGTGCAAGCCTGCCTCAGCATGAAAATGCTCACTCCTCTCCCCTAAAAGTCACAGACAAAGACCGCAGAGCAGTACAGAAAGAGGAGAGAGGCGGCGCTGCAATTCACCTGTCAGAGCCACAAGTCTGACTAGTGCTGACACTCATCTCGTGTGTCATCCGGACTGATATTAGGATGTGGCTGCGACGGCCATCAATCAGAGGCAGAGCCCGTGCGCAACTGTTGCGGCTACAAATGAATATCACCATTTGATCACTTTTAATCTCCCTTCCCTGCACTTACATCTTTCCTCAACTGGTCTTAAACTGAAAATAGATTTTTTTTTTTTTTTTTTTTACAAAGAATGTAAGTAATGTCTTTGAAGGAAGGCTATTAAAGACGCCTGCAATTCCTTTTCCTCGCACCATTAGACGTGATAGAGTTATCCATTTGTTTTCAATCACAGTAATGAAAGATTTGAATGCTACTGTCTCAAAAAAAAAGGGAGTAGGGTGAGAAACAATTTGTCTTTATGGGAAGACTCTTTTTGCTTTGCTGGCATTGGGATTAAATATGTCCTAATACGTCCTGTTAAATCATCAGCAATATAAACTACATTAACAGTAGGAGTTTCATATGAATGTATATAAATATATGCTAAGTTTATATGATATATATAAAAATATATATATCATATAAACCTAGGGGCTGTAAGTCCTTCTATATATATATAGATAGATAGATAGATAGATAGATAGATAGATAGATAGATAGATAGATAGATAGATAGATAGATAGATAGAGATAGAGATATAGATATATAGATATAGATATATAGATAGATATATAGACATATATAAACAGACTCACTGCAAATGTATTTCTGTTCTGAACCACTAGGGGCCAGTAACAGAACATCTGATCCAATATGTACCCAGCATTTCAACAATACAGCATGTACCCTGACACTGCTCACAGCAGGCCAGATCACCAAAAACATGCTATTTCCAGAGTGATTATCTGATATATACAAAGCCACACTGGCAGCAAGCACTGTTCTGCTGATGGGTAATACGTCTAATTTATTGTCTAATTCTCATAATCTCGTAACAAACAGTGTCTACCTTAATATTTATGATATACTCCACTGGAACTTAAAGAAAACCTCCCCCTCTGCTATCCCAGCCAGGCCCGCAAGCAGGATGTCATGATTTCAGGGGATATTGCGGCGAGGATGCGCTATAGAGGAGAAGAAATAAAACATGGCATTAATGTTGTGTTGCAAATGACTCCACCTCTGATGCCTCTCCAGTGAGCATTCAACACCGCCACCTCTTTGTCTTTCTCGCTCTCCTGTTTTCTCTCTGGTGACAAACTCCAAGCCCGAGTCTTATATGTGAAGTTTCTATAGCAACCCTGTTGCCAGCATGAGCTCATCAGTTAATTTCCCCATAGGCTGTCTGACAAAGAGAGAAAAACAAAAAAGACTTTGGGCATCAGGTTGACTTTGCGGGGGGTTTGAGGTCTGCTTCTTGAACCCCACTTCTATTTAATGTTTAATCTTCTAAATGACTCTCCCTGCTGAATTGTAACCAGTGGAAACCGATCAGACTGCGAGATAACTGTTTTCGATCAATCCAATGACCAAACACTTAGTTGCTGTCACAAAAGGCTTCTTTTTTTGTTTGTTTTAGACATTATGCAGAGATTGGAATATGTGTGTTACTGTAGATGCCTCAAGGCAGCGATGCCACTTTCTTTCTTCCTAGAAAGTTCATGAAGAGGATGCTGTAAACAGTCAACAGGAAAAAGCAGGAGTTTGAGTGCAGAGGACAGGGCACAACCTGCCTTGTTAATGTCTCCCTGACAGCGGGGGATGCCTAATGTGGGTGGAAACACACACAGCCTCCGCATTGATGGGCATACGAGGGGGCCGCTCACCCGGTTGGAAATCCGGCAGCTTTTAGGCTCTGGCTGTGGCTCCAGAGGTCTTTGGAAATGTCAATCATGTGCCCTTGGACCCACATGCTGGGGCCTGGGCTTTACAACTTAACTTGGCCCTGCAATTCTCCTGCAATCAAAAACAGCTCAATAGGCTATTTCTTCTAATGGCAGGCGGAATTGGCTCGACGTTGTTCTGCATTAAATTATAATAATTGCCACCTAGATGAAGTGACCTATCAGTAAAGTTGTAGTAAAAAAAAAGATCCTGGCATAAGAAATCTGGGAAAATACTTTGCTGGTTCTCTGGAAACAATTCTTAAACACAGTCAAACGTGTTCTATACTTATTGGCTTTCTTGCAGAGAATGAAAAGATGAAATGAGGAGATGGATATAGCAATGATTCAGGCAGAAACAGCTGGCCTGGCTCTGTGTAAAGATACAAAAAACAAGCCTGCCAGTATCTCCAAAGCTCACTAATGAACACAGTATATCTCTTTTGTTTCATCTGCACAAAAACCACAGTGTAACAATCACACGTTGTGTTCTGACTATGTTTTGGATTGTTTGTTGGCCGGCAGCGCTGACTTCCTGGAGTCTCTGCTAGATGCCTGGCCACTTCAGAGTGAACAACTCCATTTCTTTCATTTGGACAAAGCCAAGCTAGCAAGTGCCCTTGTTCCCAGCCTTTATGCTAAGCTAGGCTAATTGGAAAATGTCCCTGCACTTTTCAATTTCATAGCCTGGTTTCCTGAATAGAACTATAGAATTTGGCAATTATGATAAACCAAATGGGGACAGTGTTTAGTTGAGTCTTTCTCTCTAATCTAACCACTGGAAAGAAAACGTCTCCTATAAGTCAGTTGTCAGTGTTCGAGCACAGGCCTGTACAAACTCAGATTTAAGGTGAACACAGGAGAAACTTCCCCCCTTTCAGCAGGTGAATGTGAAAGCAGTCATCTAATGTCAAACATACATCACTCCGCACGGTGAAGGTCAAACATCCAAGTGATGTAACAATAAGCCAAACATTTGTGAGTGGAGGGGGACCTTAGAGAAAACAGTTTCTTCAAGGAGTTCCTTATGAACTCAGCACAAGTGACTAAACTCAAGTGGAAATTCAGTGTCTGTTTTCTTTTAATTAGTCGCAAATTACAAAACTCTCCTGAAAAACCCCCCAAGGTAATTATCGGAAAATTATTAGCAAAGTGAAACTAAAAACCAACTCCTCTTAGTACACACTTTTAAGGGAAGGAGTAAGTGCTTTCAAAGCATGCATCTGTCATAAACTAAACTTAAAAACACTGTAAAACTTGAGAAAATTGGCTGCCAGGTTGAAATGGTCCAATAAGCCAAAACCAAATGCAGCCCAATATTGGCTGTGTTATTGATTTTGCCCCGCTGTTTATTTTTTATAAGCTTTCCCATTTTCTTGTACGTTGACAAGAAGAAACATAAATTTGGCTGTGTGTAATCACTGAAGCATCCATTTGTTTTTTCGTAAATATAGCCCAAAGTAATGCGATTTATTGCGGCTCAATCATTTTATCTACGTCTGTAAACATTTTAAAACATCAGTCTGCCACATGTCATAACAGATGCAGCCTAATAAGTTCAGGTAGAGCAGCCAGACACTCACATAGACATTGATTTGCAGTTCTAATAAACAGTAAGGCTAAATGTGCAAAAGTTATTACTGCTTGGTATGCTGAAAGCTGGAAATACAAGCATCCAATACTAGAAATGAAATTTTAATATCGGAGGTTTAACCAGGGGAATGTTTTGTAAGTAATAAAAATGTGCTTCCGGCCGTGATCAAGGACTAGAATCTGGACAAGCCAATTCCCACAACAAAAATCTAAACTTTTAGCTGACACCGAGAAAGATATTTGATTTCTTAAAAGTTTGACATGGCGAGGCTGCTCCATTTAGTTGCTTTCTACCCGCAGTAGTAGTCATCTCAAGGCCTCCATATTTGAGCGTTTTTTTCCCACCCCCTAACTTCTTGAGAAACTCACTTCCTACAAATGAAATCTTCGCCATCCAAGGACTTTCTCTACTTCTCGACTGAACGTGAGGACCAGGCTATTTTAGCTACTTCGTGGACTGCTATTTTGTCTTTGTTAAGGTCGACTCAGTGGAGAAACAGAAACTCTGACCTTAGTGGCAAAAAGCTCTCTGATTTGACAATGAATGGATTTCAATTTAAGGGCCTTCAGTTTAAATTCAAAAACCTTTTTTGGTTTGTCTGGGCCGATTAAATAAACAATCATATAAAATAAAATATATAAAAAAATGGATAAACAAAATGATTCTGAGTAAAAAAAAAAAAAAAAAATCAAGCTAAAACAGGAAATATTATTGCTGCTTTTACACCCAATCCTTTGCTTGGAGGTTCATTTTAGAGGTCCATATATTTATGTTGTGATGCTGTGTAACTCCACCTGTTTACGAATGTAAGAAACGTCCTTTATAATGTATGAGCTGCTGTCAGAGAACACCAATTAGTAAAAGCTGTGGTTCAGAAGGAGGCTAAGTTCACCATTCATCTTCATGATTGTTCTCAGTCGTAACAGTTTTGGTGCACGGAGCGAAGTCCCCTGAAAGTCTGCTATATTCCTAGGTATCTGCGTCTCAGAAAGTGCTCTCTCCTCTGCCTGTGAAAAGGCCTAATATAATCATATCGAGCCATGACAGCACTTCAAACCAAGCAGAACAGACAGGACTAAAATGCCATCAATATTATTCCAGCGCAAGAGGGGGGAGGAACAGGAAAGCTTCTTAAACTTTTACATAAAAATCCAAACAATTTCATCAGGAGTCTCATTCGGGTGGCTCGGTCATGCCAGGTAAAAGCTTTGACATTGTCACCGGCACATCATAATATAAACTGCGCCAGGGTGCTTCTGCCTGCGTGGCCATGACACTGCCGTCTCTATCTCTTTCGATTGTGGATGGACCTGCCACTCAGATCACCTCGCCACCTGTCAATCACACGTTGCACCGACACATTAATGACCCTCATTATGTGCCGTGGCCATATGGCACGCCACTCTGTGTGTGTGTGTGTGTGTGTGTGTGTGTGTGTGTGTGTGTGTGTGTGTGTGCGTGTGAGCACATATGCCTGCGCCACCGTGTCTGCTCCGCCGTCCTGAAAGCAGATTGCACAGGAGACGAGGCCAAACTCTTGGTCACCTCCCTTAGAATCTCATTGCCGTGGTTACACTGACAGAGGAAATATGGCCATGGATCTGGGGGGGCAACCGTAATGGACTCTTTGCATCTGCTTCAGAATGTCAGCCCAGATGTCCCCTTCTGGCCGGCAAGAGCAGGAGAATGAGCAACGGGCAGAGCTGAATAATCGCTATGTGAGGCCGCTGTGGGGTGACTTGGCGCCTCTGAATGGCACAGAGGGTGCAAGTCATAGTGAACTTCTCACCCTTTAAATATTAAAAGTGTTCATCTTTGTGACAATCATTTTTTCAAGAAATGGTGTTTGTGTGGGTTATGCGATTCGAAAATAAGCCCACTGAAGTCAAAGTCAAGTCAAAATGGCAGAGAAGTTAACCTCCGGTATCACAAACGCCTACGATAAAGATGAAAAACCTGATATTGATTTGAGGATTGGTCACCCACATGGAGACCTCTGTATCTTTCAGGTTTTCACGCAATTACCAGTTTTAACTGCTTTGCAAAAGCAACTTATCTTCCTGGCAAACTTTGTCGAAGTTTTATGGAAAGTGACAAAAATAAAAAGACTTTTCCCGGAAAATAATTCACACATTTTCTGTCAGACATCCCCACAATGAAGCATAAAAAAAAAAAAGTAGTTAAACGATCTGGGAAATACAGTTATTGACGTTCTAGCAGAGTATTATATGAGAAGATCGATACCACTCTCATACTTGTGTGTGAAGCGAAAGGTGGAAGGTGATTAATGTAGCTTAGCTTAAAAGACCGAAAGCAAGGGAGATAAAACCTAGCTTGACTTTGTCCAAAGTTAAAAAATATGACTACCGGTACATCTGAGGCTTAAAAATGAACAGGATGTATCTTGTTTGTGTACTTTGAAAAAAAAACAGTCCTATAAAACAGCTTTTTCATCCACCCAGCACTTTAGTGCAGCATCTCCGCTGGTTGCTTGGAAACTGTCTTTAGCCTAAGCTAGGCTAATCACCTCCAGCTCCATGTGGATTTTACAATAGCAATGCTCAACTTCTCTTAAAGGGGCAATATGCACGATTAGGCCAGAATTATAGGTCAAAGACATCTTATGCACGGTGTTACTGCTGAAATTATTAGCATGCTATGTTTTTAGCGACAGCTTGAACTTTCTTGTAATACCACTTGTGCCTTGACAGATGATAGTGACAGCGATACAGACAGTCACTGTAGCGTCTTAAGCGCAGAAAAGGGAAAGATATGCTGCTAGCCGAGCGATGGCATGAGCTTCAGGATGAGACAGCAGGAGAAGAGCTGGAGATTCTTGAGGAATAAAAACCTGCAGCCTCGCCAGATTCTGCTCTGATCCGGGGCCGGTTACCAGCAGGAGAGAGGAGAGCTCAGAGTTCTTCTTTTAAACTTTTGGGATTAAAAAGTGGATTCATCTTCACTCTCAGTAAAGACATCCACTGTCATTGCCATTGTAGCCATGTGGCCACCCAGAGCTCTATATCATGCTACAAAAAAAGGAGATCGCTTGGAGAAAATTCAGCGAGGAAGTTGGATTACCTCACCAAGTGCTGAAAATATGTGTCTATGCGTCTGTTACTTGACTCCAGAAAACACTTTGAACTAAGTTAGCATAGTCTTCATGGACTCCATTCACCTCGACATTTCAAAAGCTGTTTGCTTGCCATCTTGTGAAGAGACCTGACAAAATCGCCATCATGATGTAGTTATTTTGGCCTTTGGGGTTCACACATTATTCTGTGATGAGAGTTTGGGAGTTTCGCCGTACATTTTTGAGGACATTGCAAGTTTGGTATGTAATTGTAAACAGTCTTGAAGTGTGGTGGAGGTGAAACGCTGTCACCTATTTTTTGGAGCGGGAACTACAAAATTGTCTCATTAAACACCCACAAAACTCTGAGTGAAAAGAAACGTTCAGAAACGGCTCATCCCGCTATTCAGACCATTTCTCATGGCCGCGCAGGTGTGGCAGACGGAGGAGCAGCATTTTAGCTGCACAATAAACCAATATCAGTGAAATAAGACAGCCCTTTCGGACACGGAACGGAAGCTGTTATCTACGTCCTCCGACTGCTTTGACGAAAACAGTAATTTGACTCGAATATTTCACATCTAACTCACTTATATTTACCAAACCAGAGTTGGTGGTTGTTGGAATAGTGGAGAGACGAACCAAGACAGCTTGGTTGAATTTTATAAGAATATTTTGTTTCTTTTACAGTTTATGTTTTGTGGGATAAGTGACATTGATTTTGAATCTGGATCGAAACCAATTCCTAATACTTTTTGGAAGCTCACATCGACCCTACATTACATAGTTACAAGGCTGTTGTGGATTTCGGTTTCCAGTGGCATAATGAGTTGTAACTTCTGTTTCTATGATATTTGACCAATTAAATCAGCGCGTATTCAACCGTCTCTGTAATGGTGACACGTTAATCTTCCTATTTCTGAGAGAAACATATGTGTAATACTGGCTCGAGGTTGTTGAAAATGTACAGCTCTGGATAATGATTTCCCTGTAATGTTTTGCTTTCTGTTTCCTTTAACAACCATAATAAACAAAATGGTCTCCGTCTAGTGAAGCAGCAGTCAGGCTCATTGCGGCCTGATGTAATGACTCCACTGGTCGGATTGACTTACCCTGACTGACTTGCTGCTCTCGAGAGGCTTTTACTTGGCCTTTCCTATTATTCTTCAGTATGTACTGTATCTTCTAATGAGTCTCATTTGTCTGCTC
Organism: Protonibea diacanthus; assembly: GCA_028641955.1. NCBI lineage: Eukaryota > Metazoa > Chordata > Actinopteri > Sciaenidae > Protonibea > Protonibea diacanthus. The sequence continues at coordinate 8,781,963 of CM053998.1, forward strand.
TTAGCCACCTAATGCTGCTTTCACAGTGCAATGGCAAGAAGAAAGCAAAGCCACATGCATCTGTGCAAATTGCTCATTTTTTACCGAAATGTGTTTTTCGCGAGAAGATGGAAAGTTTGGAGTGGCCGAGCTCTTCCAATTCCCTGGTTATGCTTCCTATTGATTCACAGTAACACTGAAATTTCATTATCTGCAAAATATACCCTGATAAGACATTTTGAAATTAAAATAAATATTGAACATTAACATTTGTGCAGAGATTTTAGATAGAGTCTTACTGCTGTGGTTACAGTGAGCAAGGAAATATGGCTGTGGAGCTGGGGGGGCAACCATAATGGACTCTTTGCATCTGCTTCAGAATGTCAGCCCAGATGTCCCCTTCTGTCCGGCAAGATCAGGAGAATGAGCAACGGGCAGAGCCAAGCAATCACCATGCGAGGCCACCGGGAGGGGTGACGGAGAGCCTCTGAATGGCACAGAGGGTGCAAGGCACAGCGACCTTCTCCCCCCTTTAAATATTTTAAGTGTCCACCTTTGTGACAATCGTGTCTGCGCGGAAAGGTGTTTGTGTGGGTTGTACAATCCCAAAATAAACCCAGTGAAGTCAAAGTCAAGTCAAAAAGGCAAAGAATCTAACCTCCAGTATCACAGGCGTCTACAGAGAAGATTAGAAAACTGGTACTGACTTAAAGATTGGGCACCAGATGGAGGGTGACACGCACAATAGTGGTGGGCAGATCGATCTAAAATATTGAGTGGTAAGACAGAGGTCACTGGTAGAGGCCTTTCAGCATGGTCAGATATATCCAGGTAGCTGATTTATAGAAGTGAAAGTAAGATTTAGTCATGTCCAGCATTTGTTAAAGTTATTTTTTGACCTTTTTTCCAGCTTGAAGAGGAGGAAATGTGGGGAGAGAGAGATGGGGAATGACATGCGGGAAAGTGCCACAGGTCGGATTCGGACCCTGGGCCGCCGTGACATGGACTGAGCCTTCGTACATGGGGTGGTTGCTCTACCAACTGAGCTAAATGACACCTATTTTTAAAAATCTAATTGGTCACCATAGTTGTAATTTTAGCAGACTGATAAAATATAGACTATTCAGACAGTCATATAATATATTCAGCCAGGTGAAATAAATCTAGATGAATTTACTGGAAGTGAAAAATAGATTTCTAAATAAAGATATATACCTGAAATGTGAATATGGCTGAATATAATAACCCTTCTGTGTTAACTGTCTAAAGGGACATTTGTATTCTTATATTTGCATTCCCAAATTTGCATATTGATGATGTATTCATGCCATAAATTATGAAGCATTGCTCTCCCCTAAACAAAAGTAGATACGCTGCTTCTCTAAGTAAAAAGTATTGGTATCGGCAATAATGGTCCTGTATTTACTTGGTATCAATGCCATACAGATCAATACCAAATTCTGTAGGATCGCACATGCATTTCTAAAAAAATTGCTGGCTGAGCTCTTCCAATGACCTTGTTTGTCGTTCTGTTGATCAGTCTCAGTCACATTCATATTTAATTGTGGGCAAAATATAGTTGTTGATAGTACATTTTGAAATTAAAATAAATATATTTATTAGCGCTGGCGGACACCGATTTGTTTAACCACTTAACGAGAAGTCATGTTGCCATTGCTGTTGACTTGCCCCTCGTGATGCCACCAGCTCGTTTATTTTTAGACCACAACGTGAACGCTACACATTTCTCCGCCCCCCCCTCCTCAGTCGGCCAGCACTATCCTCAGAAGACGACTCCACGCAGAGAAAGCATGGCCTCCTCCTCCTCCTCCTCCTCCTCCTCTCCACTGTCAGTGCATTCCAGTGATGTGGGACGCCAAGTGGGCTGGAGCACGGTAATCAAAGCTGCTGGAAACACCAACAACCAGCCGCAAAGGCTGAGGCGGAACACACGCACGAGTCGCAGGGCTCTCTTGCCTCGCAGCCGTGAGAGCCGCCGTGCTCCGTCGTAGGTGATCTATTTGGTGAGCAAAGTGGTCTGATTAACTGTCTAACGAGGAGGTTAAGATAAGAACATACGCCGGTTGTAACACTCTGTGAATGACTCCAAAAATGTGTTTCTGGCTGATAATGAATTACCTCACTCTGAAAAGCAATCAATTACTGCTGATCATTTTCTAATTACAGCTCGGCTACCTACATGCACAGAAGATTTTTTTTGTTGTTGTTGTCTTAACACAATCAAACTGTGATATGCGAGATTTGTCTTGTTCTGCCTGCATGATACCATCAAAATTCATCACAATAAAGAGAGCCACTCTACAAATATTGTTGGATATAGACATTTTCCGCCGCCATGAAAGGCTGACTTTATTTTTTTTTTTTTCACCTACAGGCATATAACAAAACTTTGTAACATCTATAAATAAATCAGTCACTCACGTACAAGCCGCCAAGAACAAAAACATAAAGCTTGTCAGTCTGATCTGCGGCACGGAGCTAAAAGTCACACTCTGGAGCCGCGTCCTTCTGCCCGGGCCTCTTGTTTCTTTACAGGCTTCAGATGCGGTGAGACAACTCGGGCGGGGGTAAACGAGGGAAGATGTGCTGAATCCAAAAGTCCACACTTGCCCAGATTTGCTGACTTGCAGGCTTTTTCAGAAGGTTAGGGCAAGCCTTTGCCAAAATTCATCTAGTCTGCACGGGCTCTCATGCGAATATTTGGTGCGGGCTCAGTGTGGACTTCCGCGGACTGTGCTAGCGAGAGTTTCTCACAGTTCACTGCACCGCTGATATGATCATAAAAGACATCAGGTGACAGAGGCTTGTTCTTGTCTTTGGTATAAGGTCTGGAACAAGGTCTTCAATTCCCGGGCACAATATCGGGGCGCTAATAACATCCATCTGGTGCTGGTCTGTCGAGGCGTGACGATCAAAATATCTGGGAAGTTGCTATTAATTAAATCATTAATATTACCCTTGACAGCTTTGTATAATTATTAAAATGCGTTGACTTTAACGGCGTTTCTCTCGGGAATGTGAATCCCGCAGAGAGGAAACTCTTAACCTTCATCAAGGCCACATTTGTCCCATTCGCCCGAGCACCCCTGCAAACTCACGTATTCGGGATGAGCACCGCAGTCAGACTCCCTGAAAACCCAGTCCATCAGGGCTCAGCGTGTGCATCCGGAGTCCAGACATTTTGAATTCACCAATAGAACAACCCCGGCACATGAGGCCCACAGAGTGTAGAGCAGCAAGCCGAAATGTGCTCTTTGACTAAAGCTGTTAAGCCCCTGCTGATCGATTGGCCTGGCCTTTTACTGGCACTGTACACACACACACATACGCGGTACGACATTGTTCTCTCTCATCCATACATACATGAACAAACCAGATGCAAGCACACACACACACACAGACACACACACTATTGAAATCCTATTGTCATCACAGTTAAATGAAACTGCATTTAGGTAATAAGCAGTCGACTTCGTCCTACCTACTTCGGTACCTGCTTTGCTCAGGCACCGACTGAGTGACACTTGTTGTTATGGATACCATTCATCAACTGTCATCACCACATCTAGCGCCAGTTAATCACAAGTTCAAGTTAATTCATCTACAGCGTGCGGCCGTACAGCCACTCATAAGGAGGTCTGGTAAGCGCCATAATTTGCTTCACAAAGAGAAAATGTGCCCACACAGCTTGATTTCTCATTTCCGTTACATGATTGACGTAAAAAAGTTCTGATCCTGTGATCAAATGGAAAGTTTATTTAAGGTTGCACTGAAGCAAAGACCTACGCAAAAGACATAAAACGACCATTAACACATGACTAAGAATGGTGCACCAAACCAGAAGCTGCTTGTCTGGTGGGAGAATCATGTTGTAAACAATGCTCTTCTGTGTGTAGTGTTGACTAATGTGAAGCAAGTTGGAATAGAACCTACTGTAATACTGGAAGTAAAGTTGGGATTTAACAGTAATAAAAAAAAGAACAGATAAAACGATTTCTTTTTTGTTTGTCACAGAAAAACTATCAGCACCTTATCATTGAGAAAAAAAAAAAGCTGCACTGTTTCCAAAAGTAGCATTGACATTTTGCTTCAGCAATTTCTTACACATCTTTGTCGAATACGCATTTCTGATCGCAGACTCTGGAAGACCACAGCAGTAAAATCATTTTGTAAATCATCATTTTGTAACAAATAATTGAATTTTTCTTGTAAATAGCCATGTATGCTGGATAACAAACAGCAAGCAAGCAAATGAAATTTCTTGATCACTTATTAAAACGTCAGCGGCGTCTCGTGTCTCGTGTCTCGTGTCGCGTTTTGCCTCTCGCGACCTCTCAGGAAAACCAGGCTTGTTTGAGGGGTTCGTCCGGCTGCTGCGGCATTCCGAAGGTCAGCCGTTTTGTGTGTCCTCAACGTTTTTTCCCCTGATGCAGCGAAGTGTGAGGATGGTAAACATATGTATCTCTTTCGTTTTTAGCCGACTGCGCTTATCTGTGAGAGTGCAGGGTGCTGATACTGTTAGTTTCCAAGCTGTGGCGTCCTATTCAGAATTTGGCTTTAAAAACAGGGGCTCCTCTGTCTCGCCTACTTTGTATTCCAACGGTGGTAAGGTCAAACCTCATTTGATTTAAAGGAGGAGGAAATATGTTGGGGGGAAAAAAAAAAAAAATCCCCCTCCTGCCTGTGGAAAATTTAGGGCTTGTGTTGCCACAGGCCTTAGCAACAGGCTGCTGCCCAGTGTTTCATGAGGACACTGGCGACCAAAGGTGGCTCTTCAAGTGAATCCCTGAATCGCTCCATCAAAATAAAGGCCTGGGTGAATCACCCCGTGCTCAATGGAGCTTTGCTGATCAGTATGCACCTGCAGGCAGATGTGTGTGATGCATTAATAGGTTCTTTCCTGGCTTTATTTTTAACCCCTAACCCTGCACTGCATAACAATTCAACTGAAAATCAAACCGTGTTCCTTTCCGCCGCCGTGTGAGCTGACTTTTGAATTGTGGCTTGGCTATTGTGGCTATTTACGGCCATGATTCTGCTCAAATACACAGATCACAACCCCAACTAACCTATTTGTCTTACTTACTTTGGTAGAAAATGCCTCTGTAGTCAGTTGCAGCATGATAACAGCGCCATAGCTACAGATTCAAGCATCTGCTCATGCTCCCTGAACAAGTCCGGGCATAGCTGCTGGGTCATAAAACCCTGTCAAAGTGAATAATGAGGTGGTCTCCGAGGCTGAGTCGGTGCCAGACCAGGTAGGTGACGTGCTGAGGGCAAAGCATGCTGGGAGCTGCGTGGTTCCGCCGACAGGCTCAGCAGCGCTTTGTCATCTGCCGAGTTGGCTTGCGTGTGCACACTGAAAGGTTCGGGCTGTCAGAGGATCGGGGGAAGCCGAAACCCTTCATGGTGTCAGATAAACACTGGGAGTGGAGTAGCATGCCCAGCTACAAAACAGATTGGAAAGCGCTGGGAGGCATTAAGAAGGGAGAGAAGAGAAACAGCCGGGCATAAGAGTGTCTGGGCCGTGAACTCTCCTTCAGCTTTCTTTTCCCCCTCTTTTTTTTCCCCCCTCCTCCGGCAGCCTTGCTGGCAAACCGAGCCTCTCCACCAACCCATTAGACAGTGAGGTTTTGATGTGGCAAGAGGCGGCGAGAGCCGCGCTCGTTATTTTCGCCTCTATTGTCAACGAGGTCAGTGCTGCCCTTTCAAGCGAGTGCATCACTTTCCAAGACAAGATTACGTACAAAGTCACGACCACTGTTGAGACTTCAAGGCGGCCTTTAATGGACAAGACAACACGGTAAAGCAAATCCAACCAAATGAAGGAGGATTCCGGGAGGGAAAAACAGGCATGGCTGTCCGGTGAATCTTCCAAGTGTATATTTCCCTTCTCAAAACACTCAAACCTGCTTGACTGGGAGGATGCAAGTAATAAAAGTACTCTTTCTCTACAAATCTGATGACATAGAAATGTCTGGGTTGGGCATGTACAATCAAACAAAGGTCCAAAATGCATTTCTGATGTCACAGGGGCTAGAATCAGATTTGTTTTGCCTCAACCGACCGCCAAACCCTCAAACCATCATTCTGGATGATAAGCCACACAGACTGTGTCCAGCCAATGAATTAATTATGAGCCCAGGATAGTTTTGTTGCTGAGCCCTGGCAAATTTGATGTATTGTGAATTTAAACAAACACACACACACACTCTCTCACACACAACAACACTTTCTTCCGTTGCCTGCATTATGTTAGCTGGCTACATGTGTTACATTCTTACACAGGAATCCTAAGGAGGAGGTTGCTGTGAGTGGCTGCTTGAAGCTAAGAATATCACACAGCATCCTCAACGACACTTTAGAAATGACAGAAAAAAGCTTTCACTGACAGCCATTCTTATAGAAATCAAACAGACGTGAAGGCACGAAGCTTGAATTGCAGCCTTGACATCCCCAACCTTGCATATGTGTTGCATTTTATTCTGACCAGCTGCGACTCAAGGTTATGTCATGAATACTTGAGTGAAAAAATTGAGGAAAAAAAGTGAGAAAGAAAACATCACTCAGTCGTATTTATTGGGTTGTTGCAAAAAAGTGCTTGGCTTGCACCAAATTTGTCCTGTCAGTGATTCATTGACATAATTGTGGAAGTGTAATAATCAACCCCTGCCCCCCTCGCCCCTCCAAAAAAAAAAAGACAACTGGAATTTGTACAAGCTAAGCAAGTCCAAAGGAGACATTATGGAATTAATTGTGAGGCAATGCAATTCATCACTGACTGCAAAGGTGACTTAAAGAAAGCTCAATTATTAAAATGGCCGTAATCAGTCAGCGAACCGGACGTTTCATGCCTGACGGTGCCGTGACAGCGAATCCCATCCCACCACCTTCAAAGACAAGCAGCACTTTGGAGACGGCGGCCGGACAGGAAAAGGATGGCAGGAAGGTGCTGAGAAATGTCTATGACTTCGCAGCGGTGTAGCAGCATTCATCGCTGCGGGAGCTCCTAAATGAACACCAATCAGACGGTGAATCGAGGCCCACGCGGCGAGTTCGAACCCTCATCATCCCTCAGTGTGAAGCCCCAGAGAGGAAAAAAAAGCACCTTGCGTAACTTCAATAGCTCTGAACAAAGAGTGCGACAACACTCGGTCATCGTGGCTATTTCTGACTCCATATTGCTCTGATCAATATTACAGATTTCATTAAGCCAGACCCCCGTCACTGAATATGTCATCAAGAGCCCCTGGTACTGTACCTCACCACCAGCTTCCACAGTGTGAAGCTCTGAATTTGCTCAAAATAGTCCAAAAGCAGTGCTGCACATACTTATTAAAGGATACTGACTCAGTGTGAGTTTTGCTGCATCCACTCCACGTCAGAGGGGGAGCAGGGGGGATTAAAGAAATAACCCTAACTCAATAAAAACAGAAATATCAGTGACAAACACTCTGGACTATAATGGCTGCCGTAAAATATTTTTGGAAGCTCTTACGTCCTGTCTTGAGCTGGGGACAAAAACAGAACAGGAAGAAGAAAGAGGAGTATATCAAAGCAGGAGACAAGATGGAGAGTTTAAGCGTGGCGTGTATGCATAAAAATGTCAACAAAGGCAATTAACTGGAGGAGGGAGGGAGGAGGAGGAGGAGGGGAGATGCGAGCATGCATGTGATATCTCACACCGGCCGCAGACAGGGTCACAAACTGGGGTCCGCTATATGAGCAATGTACAGCGGCTGTTTGAGGCAGAGAGATAAAACTCTGCACACTGCAGAGTCCAGCATCCCCCCCTCCCCACCCCCCAACCCCCATTTCTTTTTGTCTGCAAGAAGCTGCTGACATTCATTCCTGCAGCAAATATTCCCCCTGCACGCTCGCTTGACTGCGCTACATGCAAAACATAAATACATGTCTGATTTCCATGAGGTTTGGGTGATACAGGAGACGCTATTCATCATGAAAATGACCTCACGCGCGCACGCGGTATGCAAAATTCAGAGCGTGACGTCGGAGCCTGTGGAGTTGCTTTGTTTTTTGCTTATCATGAAAACTGCTTTGTGCTCACGTCAATGTCACATGACTAGAAATGAGGCAGAAAACGACCGGGGACGTGCATTAAACCGCGTTCGGTGTGACCGCGTGCACACTTTTAATGAGCCGTAACAATGGGATCTTTAGCTGCTTGTTGCTCAGCACTAAATGAAAAGCCACGTATCGCTCACAGCAGGCATTTTGACTCGTCATAGTAGGAAAACACAGATGGCATTAATACCATCTCAGTTCTATTTACATTTCCCCACTCAGTCACGACTGCGTAGCGGAGAGCCAGCAAACACCGGGACCCTGTGGCGGGTCAAAACGTCTTCTGTGAAAAAGGTCAGTGGGTGTTTCTGTAGAACTACTTCCACCGTTATCCACCTAAAATCACTTCTTTTTTGTCCATGTCAGTACTTTTCATTGATGGCAGAGACAAAATGAATGATGATAGAGTTAAAATGCTAGTGCCGGTGCTAAAAAGTTTGACCCAGACTGACGACTGAATTTGCAGCGCTGCAGGCAAGCAACGTGACTTGTCTCTCAGCAAATGTAAAGTTTTAAAGTTAAAAAATAGATTTATGATTTCATGGGCCTGTTATATCCTTTTTGGAATTGCATTTACCTTTTACCTTTTAGATTTGTGTGTCTACAGCATTCAGATTTTCAATTAAGTGATGTCCATGTGCAACTCAGTGAGGTACGTGATGATTTGGCATTCCCCTGTGATGTTACCTTAAAGGTCCAGTGTGTAAGATTAGGGCCCTCTATTTTCAGAATAAGACAGACATGGAATATAATATTCATAACTATGTTTTCATGCATGTGTAATCACCTGAAAATAATCTTTTTGTTTTTGTTACTTAAAAATCATCCTGTTACATCTACAGTTGGAGGGGGTCCTCTTCCATGGAGGCCTCCATGTTGAACCACCGTGTTTCTACAGTAGCCCAGAACAGACAAACTAAATACTGACTCTAGACTGGACCCAAGTGTTGTTTCTCTTTTTCCCTAGGTAGGTGAGGACGATGTGCGGAGATCGCAATGCAGCGATTACACCACTAGATGCAACTAATTCCTACACACTGGACCTTTAAGTCTTTGAATGCGCATGTGTGTACTTTTAACTTAAATCATCTGTACTGTACACACATTCTCAAAGTATGGTAGCAACCTAGGGGCACTTGGAGGAATCTCTGCAGTTGTTTCCCCATTTCCTGTCATATTTTGGTTCAATATGAGCCTGCAGGTAGCACCACGTCCGTGATTAGTCACAAGTTAAAATATGATGTCAAGCTAGTGAGCCATCGTAAAACAAAACAGGAAATATTCAAAAGAGAAGTGTGGATCTGGCATAGCTCTTTCCCACCATATTATTAGAAACATTGCTCTAATATAATAATTATTTCAATCAAATCCCTCCTGTTTATATTTTCATGATGAATTGTGTTTCCTGTTTCACCAAAGTCTCATGGAAATCAGGCATGTATTGTATGTTTTGCATGTAGCACAGTCAAGTGAGCGTGCAGGCAGAATATTTGCTGCAGAAATGAATGTCAGCAGCTTCTTGCAGACAAATGAAGGGGGGGGGGGGGGGGGGTAAATGCTGGACTCTGCAGTGTGCATTTAATCATTCTTTGATGATTTAAAGAAAAAAACGAGATCACATAAGGAAATTAAAAATGTCAAGACATTTGATTTGATGAGACCATGTTGACCAAAATCACCATTTAGTAATTAAAGCGTTTGTTACGGCCTACCTCCCCCGCTGCCAGAGGAAGTCTACTTTTATGTAGATAAAGGACTGAATAAATAATTTCAGAAATGAATAAATAACAACACATCAAACAAACAAACACTTAAAGTAAGTTCAAAGTCATAAAAAAAGAAAAAAAACAACAACTCAGAACCATAATTAGGTTTCAAAATAGCTTTCCGATCACAACAAAGGCTTTAAAAGGGCAATTTTTCAAACACACTGATTTGGGGCGCTTGTGGTAGCAATCCCCAAATGTCAACTTTTTTCTTTTATGTAAGAAACAGCTTCAGGCGGGACACTGTCATTTCCAGAAACCATGTGAATTTCGTATGTGTTTTAGATCTTAATTCAGTAAAAAATATTGAAAGTTTCATTGTTGTAGCATGCAACAATTTCCGACTGGATATTTGATTTAGCCTCCTACCTCAGTCAGTTTCATTACATTAGTGAGATATCCACTAAAACAACATCGGCAAAGTTAATTTTAAAATCCACACGTCTGCTTAACACCTTAATCTGTAACAGCAGGAGATCTGTTGAAACATCAGCCCACCGCTGGCACCGCGGTGTCCTTTCACTTACTGAATTAAAGAGATGCTTTCATATGTCTTTTTAATTGACTGCACATGCAGTCAGTTCAAGGACTGCCAGTATGAGAGTCAAGGTGTTTTGAGTGCTTCAAGAAAACAAGTGTAGCATTTAAAAGCCGCCGGAAATGTGGCTTGAAATAGTAAAAAAAAAAAAAAATGCACGCATGAAGTCGAAGTTGTGTGTCTCAATAAGAAAATAAACTCTTCGAAAAACTTTGCTCAGAGACAACTTCTTTTCCTGTGTAGACAGTTTCTCAAGGCCATGTTGTGTTGATTGACATCTCCCTCAGGAGTACTGGCAAGGAAGCTAAACATGCTGCTGTGGACGGGCGGAGCAGCAAAATGTATTTTAGCCACCTAGAAAAATTTCATCAGTTTAAGTGTCCTCTCTTCAAAGCCACTAGACCAGCCTCCTTTTACAAACAGTAATTTCGCCAGAATATTTCCACATATAACTCAGTGAATCGACCATTTCTATTGATTGTTCGGAACAGTGGAGGGACTAACCAAGGACAGTTTTGCATTTTTTCCGATGAGTTAACAAGGTACTTGAGAGCAGAGAGATTTTTTGTTCAGATCTTCAGTACTGGAAACTATGTGGAAAAATATCAGCCAACCTCTTTTTTTGAGTTTATACACACAGAAATAGAAAATAGAAATCGACCTTTGATAATAAAACCTGATGATGAAACATATAGCTTCATTTACAGTGACGAAACGAGACAGGATCTAAATGTTAGCGGTGAGCTATCGGACGTTTTCCCCATTCAATTGTCTGTCAAAACATGAGCGATTCATTCCTATCACTGATTGACGTGTGCAAAATCCTAGAATCCCAGGTGATGCTCTGTGGACACAAAAACACAATTGTGTAGCTGTAGTAACGGGAGGCGGAGGCGGACAGATGCCTTGTGCATCTAAAATGTTGTGAGTTGTCACAGACTAAAAATACACTAAACCATAGCGGATAAAAATGACAAGAACGCGACTAAAACTAATAACCATTTTCATTGGTCAAGACTAAGACTAAATCTAAAATAGATGCCAAAATTAATACTGGTTCCAAGTGTAAAATGGCATAAAATGATGGCATACATCTTTCTAACAAGCTCAGGTCGTAAGTTCAGTTGAGGTCGCAGTTTAATATACAGTATAAACTATGACAAACAGCATGGACCCTTAAAAAATATGCGATAACTTTAAGAATCACAAGACAGACAAAAAGTACAAGTTTCCCTGAAGTGCCTAGTTTGACTGCAGTGAGATGAACAGAGCCATTCCACCAATTACTACCTATTCTAGACAACCTATAACAAGTACCCCCCGAAGCAAGAACAGCAAAGTCAGAGTACAAAGGGTGATTGCAGTGTGAAAGGGTGGCAGGAGCTTTCTGTAAAGCTTCCCCTGTCAAGCAGATCATTGAATCTCCTCTAACTCATGTAATCTTCCCATTCCGACTGACAATGCCTTTTTATTGCATTCCTGTACTTGGCGCTGGGACTGGCAAAAAAAAAAAAAAAAATGTCGAGTCATGGGAAAGATGTTTTGTGTGGACAGCATGAGCTAGATTATCAGGGTAATGTCTGTGGACGTATCATTTAAAAGCGCAAACTCACTGAGTTCACAAAAACTAAACTGAAACTAATTCAATAGGAAAATGAGAATACAATAGGGGGGAGATTATTTTTTATTTTATTTATTTATTTTTTTTGATGAGGAAGCAATGACAAATTTCTTTCCAAAAATACTGGTGCAGCATTCAATTCTTTGAAATGGAAAACACCTTTTATGTGTTGTTACCTGGTGTTCCTGGGCGCATTTTCCACTCTCTATCATTTCATGCCAAATAATAACGCTCACTGCTGCACAGGAAGTGGGCTTTTTCTTTTGAAAGCGGCTGGAAAATAATAATAATAAAAAAAAATATTTAATGAAAGGCCTATGGGGAAAATCAGGTCTGACTCTGCATGTTAATATATATTGAAGAATCAATGGCTCAAAGGAATTAACAGTCTGCATGCTCAGTCCCTGCACACCCAACTCTCCTGATCTGTAATGTGACCTCTGCTCATAAACCTCATAAACTATTACACTGGGACAAAAAGTGCGAGGGAATAATGTGGAATGTGACAAGTCATCTTACCTTAAGACTCCACACTTTTTATCGCCTCTGTGAAGTTCCCGCCTGACTGATTGCCTCTGGCTGTGTGCCCCGGAGCTCGTCGCTTCTAATGAGTAAAAGGTGCAACACATGCAGAAAGCCCAAACAATAACTCGAGATATTCGAGATAAAATTTGCCAAGATTAAGACCTCTCCTCCTCTCTTGGTGTGGTAGATTAGTAAGGTCATGTCAGAGCCATTAAAACTCATATGAACAATCAAAGGATTTGCTAATTATTATATGCAGGTAATTCACCCACATCTTAATAAGTTAATTGTAAAAAAAGTTCATTAAATGTCAGACGTATGCGGCATGAATAGCATATTGCGTGGACAGCCGAGTGTATTTATGTCACACAATTAACATCATCTCATCTGAAGATGAAGTGAAGACGTTTTCACATTTGAAAAGCTGGAACTTTTTGGCATTGGTGATTGATAAATGACATTTAATCCATTATCCAAATTGTTGTTGACACATTTTCTATGGATCAGCGATGTCTGATGGGCCATGAAGATAGGCCGTTAAAACTTTAGCCAAGTGAAAAACTTACAGAGGGCCGCAGCTGTCCCCCTCTTCATCTGACTGCTGCTCACAAGCAAAAACAAATACATCGGCACCTCAGTGAGATAACAGAGAATCCATATCTATTAATCTATATCATTCAGACAGTTAAGGCTTAATTGTCTAATCCAGAAGGGATAAAAAAAACAACAGGAAATTGGTACTGAAGATGTTTTTAGAATTACAGAAAAATGAGATGTCTTAATGAATTATAGGAGGACAGGCGGTTCCAAAACGAGCTATATATTTTGTGGTGCTGAAATGAAATTGATAAAACAATTGGTTTAACCTTAAGGTGTACTAGCTCTGGAAAAAAAAAAAAAAAAAAAGTTTAATAAACCCAAAGAAAGCACACACACAATAAAAGTCTGAGTGATGGTTTGACAAGAAAATGAATTCATTCTCAGACATATGGCAGACAAAACGTTTCTTCCCCTTGGAGAAGGAGCGACGGCACTAAATGTGAAATAAAATGCTTCACCCGCTCCAGTGCAGTCTATATTCTGGCATCCCATGGCCTCATTTAAACAATGGATGTGCGAGAGACTCAAACGAATGTGAGCCCTTCAACTGAACGCTGCGCTCAAAGAGAACGACAAGACAGAGTGAAAACAACAACAAGACAATAAAACAGCATGCAGAGAGTTGAACTGAAGACACTTTCAAACTGGGACCCAATGAGTCAGCGGACAAATACAGCAACGTGCAAACATTAAAAGCGGAGTCGCATTACAATTTGTGCAAATGTTTAATCGTTTGTCTTGGCATGAAGCAATATTCATTACAAGTAGGATTCATTATTCTTTGCAATGGGCACGATAGTAATGTGAGGACTTAGCACAGCATACAAATTATGTCAGGCTCTCCAAGTAAACTCGAGCGTCTTTGAGGGGTGAACTGAAGAAGTATTTACATTCTCGAGTGCCAAGTAATGTAAGCAGCATAAGGAAAGAGCTTCGGGGTTTTAATGGTTAGGGCACACACAAAATTGCATAACAGTGTACAGTACAGTTACAGAATGATGAAAATAACAAGAATGAAGCTATGAATAACTCTTTCCATTTAATGTAGACATTCCTGAGTGAGAATTGCACACCTTATTCCTGAGTGATACTTCGCCTGAGAAGACCGTTTCGCAGTTTTGGAATTTTGTAAATAATTGACCATTTGCTAAACAATTCTAGCTCAGCAACCATAACTACAATAATGTAGGCACAGCACGTCTGTCACGCTCACGTGGATTTCGCCACGTGCCGAAGCGCTGTGCATGTCTATCCTTACAAAAAAAATCAAAAACACAAAAGCAAAAGTGTAAGAAATTGCTAAAAAAAAAAAAAGCATGTTGCCCAGCTTTGTTACAGGTTACTCCCGACATTATTCCCAACACTGTCCTGGATGCTACCACTGTTTTCACTGTAAACTGCATATATGCAAATGAGGAACTTGACAGACGTACCAAAAGTAACTAAAGGGGCTGCAGCTTAGCAAATGGTCAATTCCAAAAAAAACTGGTCTATATCAGTCTGTTACACATCTTAAAATAAAAGGCACATTGTGACAAAATGCGTTCACTTGCATGAGAGGGAGTGCTATATCGTGATCCAATGCCAATACCAGCATGTCCTATGACAAGAAATCTCAAATGATACACACATAATTCTATATAGGAGTGACAGATTTTACAAGACAATGCATTAAAAAATTTCATAAAATATAAATCTGTTCTGGGTCATTTGTAATTCTTGAGCAATCTCTCCATGTACATTCATAAATGCTGAATCTAATGTGGCTGCAGTTGTCTCAAAGCTGTGGTTGGTGCCGCACCACATGGGATGTGTTGTCACCGCCGTAACCTCTCATTAAACAGCGTCCACCAGCCGACTGAAGACGCATTCAGATGTTCAAAGTCAACACATCCGACAGAGTTGTTATTATTCATTTTCCGTCATTGGCAATCATCAGAGTGGCTGTCAGTGCCTCACAATAAACTAGAACTAAATGTGGTTTAGTAATTTGTGCTGACAAAATATTCTCACATTAGGTTTTACACTGCAACATATCATTAGAACCAACAGCAAACGTAAACAAATACAGACCATACATTCGTTTTAGACGCGTTCACAGAATTTAGTCCTTTCACTCTCCTGAGGTACACGAAGGCCAACGATACACTCCGAACATTGAAGTGAAGTTGTCTTCATCGCTTTGCAAAATACAGCAATCCAACCATACAGAAGCACAAGACAGAGATCTCCATCCCATCAAGTCATTTCTGTCTGTAATTTAGTCCTTAAACTTTATTTTTTCTGAAGCAAGTGAAAGAAAACTGCCAACGCTGTGAGAATATTTCAACCTTTTTCAAATGCAAATTGATTCATTTCAAGTACTTTCTAAAGTGCAGTTAAATTTTTCTTGATTCTTGTGCCGTGACCCTCCTTTTTTCTTGTATCAAGACACTCGGCGGTAAAAAAGAAAATGAAACAAGCTGTTCTTTAGTCAGAGACAAGTTGAAATATTCTTATTTTCACAAAATAAAGTTTTGATTTGATGACAGACAGAAATAACTTGAGCTGGAAAGTTAGACATGTCTAGTTTAACTGGTTTAGATCACTTATGTTAAATATCACTAAGCTGGACGTGTGCAAAAAGGCCGGCCTAGGCACAGTGTGGTAATTAAAGCTTGATACTGCAGTTTGTTTCGGTCGTGGAACCATTTTTTTCTGCCCATTGCACGTCACACCCATTCATACTTAAGTTATATTGCTGGACCGCAACATGCGACGTGAAGGCATTACAACTTCTATGCTTCTTGTGAGGACTTCATGGCTTCCAGCGGCAGCTCATCTGAGGTGTCCACTCGGTTCTCATAGGATTGAGAGTCGTTCTCCTCGGGCTTGTGCCTTGCAAAATTCACAAAGACCTGGAATATCAACGAGGAAAGAAGGTACTTAAAGGCAAATGCAAGATAAAAAAAAACAAAAAAAAAACACAGAACACACACAGTAGTAAACTGTAAACTCGTGGACATTTCTCTTCCCATCTCATTTTTACTCTCCCTCCACCCTTTCCCTTTAAAAACAAACAGAAATAGCGGTACAGACAACAGGGTGCATGTGAATGAGTTGCCAGACAAGGGTTATGAAGCATCAAGTAAGCGTCTCAGCTCACACAGTGAATGTCAGTTTGACATCTTTGACCAGCTGAGAAAGAGAATAAAACAATCATTCTTCTCTCTGTGATGCCCATTTAATGTCAGAAGAAATCAATCCTACGGCGTTCATAAAAAGTCTGTGTGTATTTCATTGTGCTGTAAACATCACTGTAGTCCGAGCTTTTTATTCTCTTAACACTGGCTGTCTGCTGTGGTAGAGCCACACAAAGACTTTTAGTCTACAGAAAAACCCAACCGAGAGGATCGTATAAAACGATAAGAGCATTGCTTTTTCATTAAAAAATTTTTTTCCAGCGGCTGTGAGTATAAAAGGATATGTGAATTACTGGATTGTATTTAAAATCTTAATGGGAAAATAAATAAATAAAAAAAAATTATCCAGACCAATTCCATCAGAAACTACTCAGACTCCAAATGAATTAAATCCTTCTTCACAGCGACACACTGCCCATTAAATTAAATGGGACAGAGAGTAAAATGCACGGAATGGGCAGAAATAAACAAGAGCGTCCTCTCAGGCTTTTGTTTTTGAGAAGCTCAGATAATGAAGACAGGGCAATAAAGATATGACCTGTCAGCCTTTGAAGCTTCTGTTTTTAATTAACCAATTTATATAATCAGCGGCCTTATAATTTAATATGAATAATGAAGAAGAAAAAGTCTTATTAACAGTGTGTGCCATTTTTTTTTCTAACAGAGGAAGAGGCTCCTCTGCTTAGTCTGATGCATGCATTTCCTTTGTCACTCCTCTGTAATAGCTTCTGCATTTGATAGCAAAAATGCGAACAGAAGGCATTTTCATCGCTCGTGTAATTGGCAATATTCATTTATATACACTGAAAGCTTCCAAAAAACAGTTTGACATTTTGGGAAGCACACTTATTTATTCATAATTTTTTTTTCTTTTTATACTGAGAATGAGATGATAAGATCAATCCGATTTTTGTGTTATGTTATTACATTTCTATTTTACGTTTTAGAGGTGCTGGTTGGCAGGTTAGTTTTTAACTTTGGACAGAAACGTGCTCACCGTTTCCTACCCCGTTTCCAGTCTTTATGCTAAGCTAGGCTAATTAAACATCTAATTCTTTGGAACGCGTGTGTAATTTTTTCCAGTAGTACATCTTGAGTACATGAGTCAAAGCCTTTATTTAATGGCTCAAGCTGCTGAGAAAACCAACAATATAATTGCAGTTGATGTTTCCTAAGTTTCTGTTTTTGTCTTTTTTTTATTTATCCAGGATACGTTTACTGAGAATAAATACTAGCTTCCTGGAAAACTCTGCTCTAAAGTCACTCTTGGAAGGAATCCAGTACAAACACAGTCTCACTGTATTTGCTGGTTTCACAGCAACTGAACAGCAGAAGCAAGTTTGGGGTTAAATGCCTTGCTTGAGGGCAAATCAGCGGTAGTAATGAGTGGTGGCATGTTTTGCTGTTTCACGTGGTTTTTAACAAAGAAGTCAAACTGTTTGAACCTGGTTTCATGGAATCAAACTGTTATGCTTCCAGTCAGAGTTTATTCACTCCTGAAAGTTATTAACTGAAAGTTAAAACGGAGATTTGCTACATCATATACTAAAATTCCAAAGCATAAGCAACAGATATTAGTCAACAAAATAACATTTAGAATTTTATTGGAATTTAGTACCTACATATGTAAAACTTCCTGACCTCAAAGCTCTTGGAGCTGGTGGCTAGTTGGGTGTACAAAAAGCAAAACAGCAGACTACCTTGTAACTGAGAAGCAAGCTATGCCTGCAGAATGCCCGAGGCTAAAGTATGCTTCTGTGTGTGTGAAGTCAGACCATCAGCAGTGTGTATCAAGGTCACACTTGTCTAGGCATCTTATCGGGGCAGAATGAATAAGAGAATAAGAATGACAGTCGCAACAAATACACACTCCGTCCATCTCTCTCGGCCTCTGACCCTGCCACTGGCTGATATTGGCTTGATGTGCTGAGGCTTGCACAGCATTTCATATTCATAGTCAAGGCTGTATAGTTTTGCAATAGAATTTTAAAGTACTGTTGGTATTTAAGTTTCTGTAAGAATCCTAGTAGGATATAAAAAAAAGTGCTTCAGTAGTGCAGTTGACAGCTTTCCTGACTGAGATGACCACAGTAAATCCATCCCCTCCCTACACACTTTCTGTATTTAGCCAACCATTCATGACCTGAACGTCATGCACCAGTGCTGTTGAGTGGCATTTTCTTAATAACAGATGGATACAGGCATTAATTACATTACAGAGGGTATATTTGGGTGTTTATTTGAAGCCTGTTGAGGCAGAACAGAGTCGGGGAAGGACGTGAATCACCCAATTAACCTTGTGTATATCAAAGGAGTCCTTGCAGAATGTAAAAAAAAAAGGCTATTTTTACATACATGTCTCCCATATGTTCATACCATGATACTGGACTTGACTTTGAAATGCGCTTTAGCGGAGCACAAAAGACTAATATGGAAAACAAATCCATGTAATAATAACCGTTCTTCGTAGCAAAGTTAACATGACAAAACATCAGTACATGGTCTGTGTCACTGGGCATCACTTATTAGTTATGAAAATTATTAGAATGTGTCATTTAAATGTGCAATAATTAAATTTTAGGGTCATTTTAGCCTCTTTACATGCAAATATAAAGTGACAATATCATTTGGAGTCATGTGCCAGGGCGCCTGGCAAATCTAAGTCCAATATTTACTCTCCTTTGACAGGAATTGTTTTTGTCTCCACAAACTCCAAAGGGAGTTAGTGCTGGGAGTGAACCAGAACAGTAAAGTTGCAGCCCGTAAACTCAAAACAATTAGCTAAAAGACCCTAAAACATTACCATTAAAGTCCATGTAAAGTAAGAATCCAATATGTGTTCTGAGTTGGTTAGACCAAGCAGCCAAATTTGAATGACAATATCGACAAGTTTATGAAATTAGGTGTCAAAACTGGAAATGACATGACTTTGGAATACTCTGAGAGAGATGAATTAATGTATATCTCTCTGCTAGGGGTGCAAGAGTATGCTCAGGGTGGCCTCAGCGTGTCATCGAGCCACCCTTTAAGGACCGCCCACAAAATCCTGGACTGAAAACTGGTGAAAAACTGTTTTAACCTGTTTCAAAGTCTTTTCACATGTTTTCAGCAACTATTTTCCAACATATTCAATGCATTTTGAAAGGAATCTCAGACTTTAAATTGCATTTTTATAATTCATTTTACTTGGACTATGGCAGATTTTAGAGGTAATAGGATGGAATGTAATTACCTATACAATAGTCACAGTATGTTAGAGCATGTTGGCTTCTGATGTGGCGGAAGGTATTCAAACAGGACAGAACATTTAAATTAAATATACAGCAACAAAACAGGAAAATGTAAGAATAAGCGAAAGGTCAGCTGCTTTAGTGGCACAGCGGTGACATGGTGTAATGTGGACTGATGTCCACACACACACACACAGTAGCAAACATTTTGCATTCCTACCACACAATCCGCTCCTAAAAGACAGTTTAGAAAGTCACATTTTCCTTTCAAATGCTCCGTCTGCTGTGCACTGTCTCGGCCATCAGCGTTAACGCCTGAGCTCCAGGCTGTGTGGATCAATATTAATTGTAGTGCAAGCCTGGTGTTATACTATAGGTCAAGACGCTTCTCTATAAATCACCAGCTGAAAGGTGACAGTCTGGGTCTCAACAGGTTCTACAGTCCCCCCTTCTGTGTTTTAATACTGTGACCTCCTGGTCCAAGTATGATTTATTTACTGCCTATGATCTGGTAAATATTGACCAGTGAAGAATGTTGTTGACGAAAAAGTTAAAACAGGAATTTCTCAGGATTGGCTGAAGACTAACAATGTGTGAAGTGCTAAAAGCCAAATTTAACTCTCAACCACACTTTGTTAAAGCATTAAGCTTTTCATGAATTCCCTTCCCGTCATAGTGGTAGGATAATTGCCCCCTGAAGGGGCATATTTCACTTAAATAAGGCTGTGAAAGATGGTTTTATGTTGAATTAGGGGTTATCCACAAGGGGATCGTGTTGATAATGAAATGCTTAACATCCCTGTAGTGTTCTTTATATCACATTATTTGATTTAAATACAACAGTGGCACCGCACAAATGAATCCACGGGCAGCTCACTTAGTCACTCACTCATTTCACATCTATGTCTGGATCATCAGTCCACTCCACTGGACCGGTGACCTCTCTGGAAGCACTCACAGAGGTCATGCTCACCTCCCACCTGGTCATCTGCTGCTGAGCTAATGGTGAGCTCGCAAGACCAGACACACTCACACTCACACTCTGTGTGTGCCTGATTGCATCAGGTCCCCGGGGCCATTTGGGAAAACACAAGGTGAAGCCAGTCCGTAACATGCAGGGCTGACTTTATCTCACCAATCAGGGGGTCTTGCCAGTGCACTTGGGATGGAATAAAAAGGCACTGCCTCAAGGAGCTTTTCATATATATATAGAGTCCAGATTCTTGATCAATACTGGGACCTGGCGGCTGAACTATCTTGGCTACACAAACTCAGTTTAGCCCTCATTGGTCAGTCTGACAGCCTAAATGGGAGAGGACAATGTGTCGGTAATGATAGATCTTTAAATCTTATCCTGGACCGCACCGACTAGCATTAGCTGAGAGCACTTAAAATGCTGAATGCATTGACTGATGACCCAATAATCTGTTGAACTGAACTGGCACTCCACAGAAGGAGTAGGACAGTAGGACAATAGAACATGGCCCCTGGGCGCTCTGCAGTCAGCCTAAATGTTTAAATTCGGGGTGAAATTGCGCATCCTCTGCTCCCGTACAAGCCGAAACCAGTTAAAACTGATGTTATGCCCTCGAGAATAATCACACAAAGCGTTATTAAATCCACTTTGATGCTCTGCTCCACTTTTCTGTGTCAAAATACAGAATCACTTTTTTCTGAATAGATTCAGAGGAACTCCAGCATTGACAAACCTTTGGAAATAATCAAGTTTCCAGATTTAAACTACAAACACCCGAGGCACACGGGGAATGTTTCCCACATTATGGAGCCTGTGTGTGTGTGTGTGTGTGTGTGTTTTCCCGGGCAAAGCATGTGCACAAAGCATGGACTGTCTGTGTTTGTAAGCAGTTTTCGTCTTTCCTGTTTTGCAAATATATTGCCACGGTTTCTGATGGTCGAGATAAAAAAGACTGAGATTGGAATAAATGTAGCGGCGGCAGAAAGAGGTTTCAGCTGATTTCTTTTCAGCCGTACCTTGGAGAATGATACGAAGGAATCCTGATTAGACGTCGGACGGTACGCTCACCTCTAGAAATAGTTCACTTGTTGCAGAGAGAATGGGGCAAATGACCAAATTCAATTCAATAATCAGCTACAGATAGGTGTGCTAAGAGCAATGTGAGGGATTAGATTAAAAAAAAAAGATGATCTATAAGTTTCATATGAAAGTTGTCTGCAAAACTTAAATGTCTAAAGTGAAAAAAAAAAATGAAAAAACAAAGTTTAAATACATTAAAAGAGTCACAAATGTTGATTGATCCGCTCTTTATTCAGACTGACAAACTACCATAAGTCTGGAGCTGCAATTTCTTCATAATATCTAGAAATACATCTCATTATACCCTGAATATGACATGCCTCAAAGTGCTGTCTATCATCCTTTCCCTGACATAATATCAGATGAGGGTGAATGATGTAGAAGCCTATCGGAGGACTCACTATACACTGAATAACGGTTGCACATTTTACTCCTGTATCATTTGTGATTGCGGTTTCTTCATGCAATTTTTATCACTTATGACAGCGGTTCATAAAAAATGAACATCGTTTACGCTGTACGAGTCAAACTAGGGGGGGGTCTTACCTGATCCAGAGTGGTCTGGGACACGGAGTAGTCTTCCACACTGAGCCTCTGCTGGTGGCTGGTGAACTGGCCGAAGATGTTGGCCAAAGCCCCCTGCGTGCGTGGGAGCTGATACTGCAGTGTGTTGTGATGCTTCTCCTTCAGGACGCTTCCTGGGAAGGTCTGCTGGACAAAGTCTTCGACTGGTTTCAGCGCCGGAGGAGAGCCACCAACCCTCACAATCACTGTGTAGCCATCACCAAATCTAGAAACAAGAAAAAAAAAAAAAAAAAAAATAGAAAACTAAATGCATTACAAGCAAGCCGGTGCCAGATTGCTCACAGCTGGTCATGTAAATAATGAACTTTTTCCTTTCTCCTGTGGTCATAGCACGGTGTGCTGGATAATAGGTTGGTGTACTGGAAGAAAGAGACGAAGCAGGAAGCAACAGAGATGACAAAATATAATTGGTCTCATATTTCTCACCATTTCAGTCATCTTGGATGTGGTGAACTGGAGGAGCAGGTGAGTCACAAGCAGCTGAGAGCAAAAGCAGCTCGACTTAGACAGCCGTACAATAAAGTTGCGGGCTGATGGCCGAAAACTTTGTGAAGTAATTGCAGGTTTGAACACAGTCTTCTGCGGCAAATGTAAAAGATCAATTTCACTCGGGCAGAAATGTCAAAAAGACGCAGGACAGCAATTACTTTTAGACAAGAGTGGATATTAGTCAAGAAGCCTTTGCATGGCTGAAACAAATAAAGGCAAAAAAAGAGAGGATTGTATTTTGTTTTGGACGAGTAACTAGTTATTTTTTTAGGCACACTATCTGACAACCAATATTTATTTATTGCCTGCGTATGATCACGAAACAGAAGTAGATGTAAAATGTCCAAGTAAGGTTGCTACATCCATGGGAGTCAGATAAATAATACCCAATAAGATTGCTGTTGTCGAAGGCCATAGAGATGGCCAATGGAGACATATAAAGTTCTGTTTTAAAGCTGCAATAATAAAGATTTTTATATATTTACAATGGCTCAAATGATTTAGTGTAATATAAAAGCTGTGGCTAATAGTCACAGAGAATAATCAGCTCCCCTCCGCGCTACGAAGTTTTGGTTTTACTTTACCGTTTTGGTTCAGTCTTAACGCTCTCATCAACCATGTTTCTAGCCCGAGGCAGCTGTTTCCAACCTGATTAACCCCCCACTACATGGAACCTGCCCAGCATACAGCAGCTAAAGATTTCACTCAAAAGTTGATGGAGATCAACAGAGCTCGAAGGAGAGAATGAGAATTAGATTTGCGGCTGATAAATGTTAAGGTTGCACAATGTCTGCCGGATGTGTGAACTTTTTTGCTAACAACGATGAGGTTATGATGTGTTTACGTTGTGTTTACAGCTTGACCCGCAGGCAAAGAAAAAAAAAAACACTTATTGCTGCTTTAACAGTCTGAACATTGCTCCATGGAAACATCTTTGTAGTACTGTATATGAAATGCAATGCAGAGTTCATTTAATGTGCTTGTGTTGTTGAACAGCCAGGGTTTTGTAAATCCGCAAACATGCTCTCCTGGTAAAACCTCCTAATATGAAAAAACATACCGGACATAAAATATTGTCAGAAATGAAAGTGGGCCACAGCAACGCTCTAAAGCTAATTAGCATTCTGCATCTTCCCGGTTGTATGTTACGTCTGGTGAGCACCACAGAAGACTCCGTGCCTTGTTATTCTGTCGTTAGCACTCTTATGACCCATTGTTTTCTGCCTAATTAATTCCCTAATGTTGGATTTACTCATGGAAATGTCCATTGTGGGCTAGTACAGAGTTACATGCAACGAGAGTCAGCGGCTCCCTTAGTGGCAATTAGAGATATGGTGAATAAACTGCAGGCCTTCATGATCCCAAAGGGAGCCAAATATGACGCGCTGGTGTTGAGATGCACATTGAATGGACTCCACGGGTGGCAGTATCCCTTTAGTTAAAGCACACGGCGCAAGAATAATGGAGCTTTGCATAAATTGTATGTGGGAATGCTTATTTAATCATAATTCCATTAAGAATGCATAAGTGGCTACTTTTAGAATCAGATCCTCTTCCTTCACTGGAATTTTCTTGCATTATGATTGGACAAGGTCCGATACATCTTGTGATTGGATGCCAGAAGAATATTCACAGAAATCTGCAGGGGCTGGCATCCGGACCAATCACCTGTGACGTCACTCTAACCGTAACCCCGTGACTTCTGTCTCCTGCCGCATGATCTACAACTGGCGGTGCCAAAACAGTGAGGTGAGGGAACGGAGAAGAACATTGCGGCGTGATGCCACAATGGAGGAAGTGTTCAAAACAAAAATAGCACCGTATAACTATGCACACGTTTAAATTGGCTGCAAAGATAACACAACAAGTCGATGTACGGCAATGACTGGAGGCATGGCACGCTATCCAGACACAACCGCATCCGAATCGGGAAGATCTGAGAACTGCGCCTGCACTGTGATCTCCTCAGAAGTTTCACACCGCAGGTGATCAAAAGCACCCCCATGAAAACAAAACAAAAAAAAGGGGAAAAATTATGTAGTACACATCATGTGGATACAACTATGGGTGCCTTGCAAGTATCAGCATGTTAGCGCTTAATTAAGAAATTGCCCTTTAGACAGCCCTTCAACCGTACCAAATTATACTCCTATTATACTGACCTGAGCCCTGCTCACCCTGGCTATGAAATACCGCTCCTCCTGCTGGCGCGTAGGATTTCATTAGCTCAAAGTGCAAAGCAAGAGCTGGTTCATAATGATCATCAAAAAGAACAGAGGTCCTAACAACTACTCTGCTGTCGTCCCACAAAACAAATTAAACCACGGTGGCGCAGCTTTGTCCTTCTCCCTTCAGTTAATATTAAAAACTCTTTCATTTCCTTTTGTTCATGGCGACATTCAATCGCGATTATGATTCATATGCGGCAATGAAATTAAGCATGAATTGAATGTGATAGAAGGACTTGGTACTTGTTATTGGACGCTTGTTATTGTAATATGTCCATTTTGCTGTTTTTAGTAGGAAAGGTTCATGAATAAAACCGGGTGCTTAAAACTTAAACTTTGTGTGAAAACACATGCAAATCTATCTTGTTAATAAATAATAATAAGCGTGAAATGTCACAACGCGCTATATATGAGCTGTTTGGCTCCAATGTAAAGACATCATACCTGTATGAGTTGCCTGCCTGTCTCTTTTATTTGCACACACAGCACCATTATCCATGAGTAAAGCACACATTTTTAGGCTAAGTGCAGCCATAACTCCGGAAAGCCGCATAATTTTGGATGATTTTTACAAGATGCAACAGACTACACAGCCTGTAATCAGACACCGCCACCACAACGTCACAGACAACCCCTCACACATCAAGCTTAATTCATCATCCAATCAAGACTATGGCCATAATCTCTTTGTGTTTATTATAGCTGCCGGCTCAGGAAATGTGCTTTGTCCAAGAACTGCCAAGCTCAGCCAAGATGCAAAAACATTTTTTTTTTTTTTGCAAAAATCCAATAAGGCCAGGAAGCAATGTGGCAATGTGAAAAGGTTTGGCTAAAGGGTTTGGGGCGTATGTGGGTAATGAAATGCTGCTTGTCAGTGACAGTAAAAGGACTTATCAATTAGCTTCCCCTCATTCTCTCCCCCTGCCCACCTTATTTCTTACTTCCTTTCTGCAGCCACACAGGAGCTCCAGGCAGCACTTTGGGAAAAAATATCTTTCTTTCATATTCATCTTTTTTTTTTTCCTCTCTCTCTGCCTCTGTATTCACAACAAAACAAGTTCTTTCATCTTTGATACACTGTGGATCTTGGCTCCCCTTGAATAAACTCTCTGCCTGTGTAGGGAAAGGCAGGCTCGGATATGTTTAAACAGCACCTCCTCTACAGTACATGTTCATGACAATAGCGCGGCACGTCCCGAAGAATTAATTCGCCGATGATGGGTGATTTAAAAGCTAAAAAGCGAGATCTCGGAAATTTGGGGTTGATACAGCCTCAGAGAAAAATAATGAATGGATTATGTTTAAAGTCATGACTGCGACACATTTTCACAGCTAATCCTTTCATAATATTTTACATTAGAGATAGGATACGGCGGCTCAACGCAGCATGACAGAGACACTGTAATGTCCGCGCTGCTTCTTCTTTTTCATTATTCTGCCGCAATCCTCTCCTCCACCCTGGTCTGCTGGAAAGTCGTTCTTCCATGTAATTTAAAACAAACAACAGCCAGACACAGATAAGGGCATGACAGGCAGAAAATAATTCTGCCGCCTTCCTTCATCTGAGGGGAGTCTAGAAAGGTCACCCTCACCACTGCCAAACCTTGTATTTGTGTCCACGGGGGGGAAGGCGGACACGGGGCAAGAGGTCACAGTGTGACTTGGGTGGTCTGGTGCTTTGATCAGGCAGGAAGTCATCCAAAAAAACTTCCTCAGTTCCTGGAGGGGGAGCTAACCGAGCTCTGGGCAGAGGCTCGGCGGGCAGTGCAAAGACAGAGGGCGAGATGAATGGATAAGTGATCTTTGTCCAGAAAAGTAGTTTTGCAATGAAGGGAGGCATTCAAACTGTGTTTATCACAGCTAAGGCATCATTTACACATTGAACACATGTCCTGTAAAACCATGCAATGCGTCCTTTCTTTTAGTTTCATTATAAAACATATCCATGTTTGCTACCATGTCTTCTCTTTTTTGATAAATGAGTAAATGTAGATATTTATAGACCATATGTTGTGGTTTACTGGCGCAGACTTTGTTAACTGTGGCTAAAACTGAAACAATCAAAGCCGTCTGTCAACAATTAGACTGAAAATCATGTTTGTACTGATCTAGACATTGGGCTTTGCTTCTCGCTACTGTATTGTGTATTTTATTTCATTTTGTGGTTAATTGGAAGGTGACATTTGCTTTTAGAACTCGGTTCTGAGTGAGCTGATGAATCTCTCCATTTTAAGATTTTTTTTTTTTTTTTTTTTTTTTTTTTTTTTTTTTTTTTGCCTTTGAATTCAAATTTTAAAAGTAAACATTCTAAATTCCATTCATCTTCACACAACAAAGCTGAACCCATGTGACACACATCAAAGCCAAACATTCCGAGGCAGAACTAAATAAATAAGTGTCTAACACAATATTCCAGCTATAGTGCACACGATCACTGCGAAGAACTAGATCACTGCGAAGAACTAGATCACTGCGAAGACCTGTACGCGATCACTGTGAAGAACTTTACAAGATCACTGCGAGCTACTGTACATCGCTACACGTATCTCCAGATTTGCCTTCAAGGCATATAACTGTTCAGAAACTTTTGCATTTCTGCAACGAAAAAAACTTCCTTTTAGTTCCAATGGAGGGAGATAGACACAACATAGTCAGACCCCTCAGGGGAGATGGACGCCCCTTTCGACATGGACTTCAAATAGGAGACGCGCCCTTTATGGATGATATACCCCTCGTGGGAGACGGATTCCACATTGGAGCTGCTCACCCTATTGGACAGCCCATAGGATTCAGACCAATCTTTGGAGATGGACCACGCCTGGCTCACCCTGACGATGAAGTCGTCCAGCCGGTGGTATATCCCCTGCCTGAGGAGGACGAGCGCAGCAACGATGGATTCCAGTGGTGGGATGAATTCGCTGACTCGGACTCTGAAAATGACACCGACTCTGAAAATGACACCGACTCTGAAAATGACACCGATAGTGATGATGAAGAAGAACAGCCAGCGTCACCACCCTCCTCTGTGCCACTGCCTCAAACACCTAAGCGGAGGCAAAGAGAGGAGGACGCTGAGGACGACGAGGTAAGAAGCAAGCGAATGAGGTCTGATGAATCCTCAGATGAAGACAGCGGCAGCGATGAATACCGGTGGTGGGACGAATTTGCCGACGCAGATTCGGAAACCGAGAGTGACAACGAGAGTGACACCGAGGAGCCATCATCACCGCCCTCCTCTAGCCTACTCCCTCAAACATCTAAGCGGAGGCCAAGAGAGGAGGACGAGGATGAATATGACGAGATGAGCAGGAAGCGACTCAGGGCATGAGTCGCTTCCTGCTCGTTTCCGACACTGGCAACGAACAGCCAGTGTCACCGCCCTCCTCTAGCCTACTGCCTTAAACATCTAAGCAGAGGCCAAGAGAGGAGGACGAGGACGAATATGACAAGATGAGCAGGAAGCGACTCAGGGCATGAGTCACTTCCTGCTCATTTGTTTCTGACAACGACACTGGCAACGACACTGAAGACGAGGATCCAAAACCAAGAGGATTTAAAACAAACAAACAACAACAAAAAATCTGATAAAAAAAAAGAGAGGAGGACGCTGAAGACGACAAGGTAGGAAGCATATGTGGCAATGAAATTAGGCATAAGTTGAATGTGATAGTAGGATTTGATACTTGTTATTGGACGCTTGTTAATGTAATATGTTCATTTTGCTGTTTTTAGTAGGAAAGGTTCATGAAGAAAACTGGGTGCTTAAAACTTAAGCTTCGTGTGAAAACACATGCAAACCTATCTTGGCCATGTTTGCCAAGCTTAATTCATCATCCAGTCCAGACTATGACCATAATCTCTTTGTGTTTATTATAGGTCCGGCTCAGGAAATGTGCTTTGTCCAAGAACTGCCAAGCTCAGCCAAGATGCAAAAACAAGGCCAGGAAGCAATGTGGTGAAAAAGGTTAGCCTAAAGGGTTTGGGGCGTATGTGGGTAATGAAATGCTGCTTTTCAGTGACAGTAGAAGGACTTATCAATTAGCTTCCCCTCATTCTCTCCCCCTGTCCATCTTATTTCACCTTATAGGACGCTGAAGACGACGAGGTAAGAAGCAAGCGAATGAGGTCTCATGAATCCTCTGATGAAGAAAGCGGCAGCGATGAATTCCACCGTCACCGCCGTCCTCTAGCCTACTGCCTCAAACATCTAAGAGGCCAAGAGAGGAGTATGAGGACGAATATGACAAGATGAGCAGGAAGCGACTCAGGGCATGGGTCGCTTCCTGCTCGTTTCCGACAGCGACACTGGCAACGACGCTGAAGAAGAGGATCCAAAACCAAGAGGATTTAAAACAAACAAACAACAACAAAAAAAATCTGATAAAAAAAAGAGAGAGGAAGACACTGAAGATGACAAGGTAAGAAGCATATGTGGCAATGAAATTAGGCATAAATTGAATGTGATAGTAGGACTTGATACTTGTTATTGGATGCTTACCCACATATGTGGGTAATGAAATACTGCTTGTCAGTGACAGTAGAAGGACTTATCAATTAGCTTCCCCTCATTCTCTCCCCCTGTCCATCTTATTTCACCTTATAGGACACTGAAGGCGACGAGATATGATGAATCCACTGATGAAGAAAGCGGCAGCAATGAATTCCAGTGGTGGGACGAATTTGCCGGCACAGATTTGGAAACCGAGAGTGACACAGAGGAGCCAGCGTCACCGCCGTCCTCTAGCCTGCTGCCTCAAACATCTAAAAGGCCAAGAGAGGAGTACGAGGGCGAATATGACGAGATGAGCAGGAAGCAACTCAGGGCATGAGTCGCTTCCTGCTCATTTCCGACAGCGACACTGCCAACGGCGCTGAAGAAGAGGATCCAAAACCAAGAGGATTTAAAACAAACAAACAAACAACAACAACAACAAAAATCAAATAAAAAAAAAAAAAAATCAAAAAAAAAAAAAATCAAAAATAGTCACCTGGTATAAATATTATAATGTTATAACTGATAATATACCAAATAAGTATTTCCCAGCCAATGTTGACTTAGTGTAAGACACATAACACCATCGCAGGGTAACTGTAGGTTCATTCATGTCCTTGGAAACACAGTAGTAGTTTATCAATGTAATCTTAACTCAAGGTCCAACATGACATGTTGCTGAAAAGCCCCAGATAAAAGGTAGTGATTGGACCTTGAGTTAAGATTATTGTGTTCAAATAAAACCGTTTAATCTGTCCTTAGCAAATAGTGATTAGTCGTGACACAACTGCATGCAAAGACATATTCACGTGTGTGTGTGTGTTTGCACCTGGTATTATAATTCAAAATCTAATCTTACATGAAGGCCATCATCTAGCCAGTAAAACTTATTATTACAGGATATTCAAACATACAGTACCTCATCTCGGGCGTAATAAAATCTAGAGCCGTGGAGAAATTTCCGCAGTCCTTGAAGGGATAAAATGTAGATTGCCTTGCTTGTAAGCACAGAAAACAAGCTATGATAAAACTAATGTCTGTACAAGAAGCACAATCCCATATAAATTAAGAATCTCACCGACCATCAAGGGTAAAGATGTCATATATATTTTGAGCTGACAGCTCTCAGATACGTACAGTATATATACAGTACACCATCTGTGTCTGTCAACGTTCTTGCAGCCTTAATTACACCTATGTTGCTGATGCATTGTAAAGCGCAAGGAGAATTATTTTGTCATCCATCTCCGCGCGTGACACGCACTTAAAAGCCATAAACTGTTTAGTTAATGGCACACCTGCAGAGCTGACGCAGGCTGAGTGGGAAGGACTTTATTGGACTTCTCACCGTCAACTTCAGGGGATTGATCCAAACTTTTTAGACGCCGCTCTTGTAAAAAGCACTCCAGCACCCACACCACATTACCTTAATGCATTAAAGGCACTTTACCCCCCTACTTTTATATCATGACGTGCTTTAAGCAAGGAGAAAATAAGACCGCGGGCTGTGGTGTGTGCTTACTGCAGGTACTCCATAAGAAAGGGATATGAATGATATCAATCAGTGGAGAAATCCGGCATCGGCTAGTGGGTGTCCTTCCTAACTGACAAGATTATAGGGGAGATCTGAAGCTGCTTTTATTGGTTCCTCCACTTCATTTGGGTTTACTTAACACCTGGGAGCTTTCATACCGGCACACTGCTGTACTAAAGCACTATTTACAGCCTCTTGCAATTCTTTTTTTTTTTTTTTTTTTTTTAGTTATTTATTTTTCCCCTTCCCCATCTGCCTTTCATAAATTGCTAGAAGTGTGATTGATTTGAGAGTCTCAATGACGGGACAGGTAAGGAGGATGTTTTTAACGGCCGTGGGGGGGAAGATATAATGAAGGAGTTTTTTTTTAAAATGGCCGCCCTCCTGTTCGGAATCCATCGCCCAAATGAAATCTTTCAACCCCTCTCGCACGCTGACCACCTCTCCGGTAGTTTAAATGGGCTATTTTGGCTCATTTGGGGCATGATTGATACGCAGAGGCGGGGTTGTTAAAGCAGCAGAAGGGCATCTCGGTGATAAAGACAGGGTCACCACTGAACTAAAGGGGGCAGCACTAACAAGCACTTGGATGGCTGGGTTGGAAGCCCTGCCACCTGAGAGTAGCAGAGGGAGGAATAAATAAGGGTAATATGGCAAGAGGTTTTTTTTTTTTTTTTTGAAGGAGTGAAGGCGATGGGAGGGTGAGCGATAGGGGGTCAAAATGTGAGAGCTGCCCCCGCGGTGAGATTCTGCACTCCTTTCAGGGGCTTGTGATGAGAAAGAGATGGAGACGTTGGGGGGTGTGGGGGGTAGGGGAGAAGCGGCAGCCCCAGCTTTTGCGGGTCAGCCGCTCGCGCCGTGTGACAATGACGTACGCCACCTGCCTCTATTGCCACGCCACCGCCACCCTCTCCACCCTCCCTTTCAACCCCTGCGGTCTGATGGAACTCTTCCCATCTGCAAACCGGCAACAGCTTGCGCATTTATGAGAATCAGCCCCTCCATTCCTTGTGCGGGGCTCTCGATGTAGAGACCCAAAATGCTGGACGCTTGACGTTTCACCGTGCCAGGCTGGATTGATGAGGCTCACAACAACTTAAACGATGGTAGATCACATGTTAAACCAGGGGTGGGAGCGTGAGTGTGGAGAAGGGGGGGAGCCAACATGGCAGCACAAACATGTGGTGGGATAGTGACGAGAAAAGAAAACAGAGAAGACAGACCTTAATTGCCTTTTCAGTCATTAACAGGGTCCCACACCTCATGAAACATTAATTACACCAAGCGCGGCGAAGATAGGGACGCTTAATTAGAAATTATTCACTGCGTGGCAAGAGCTGAGCGATAGCATTGCGGCGGCATGTAAATCGTCCGTGTGAGATCTAAAATAAGCACCGCAAAAATCGGTGTAGACGTCATGCTTATCTGGTTTCCCCTCACTTGACTGTCTTGTGAAGTGTGATTCCCTTTTACCTGATAGCATGTTGAGTGAAGTAGGACACGTGTTAACCCCTCTCCTTCCTTGTTTGCTGCTTCTCAGTGCCCCCCCACCCTCCACCCCGGCTCCTATGGATGTTACCTATCCTATACCTCCTGCGTGGTTCATAAATTATTTACACCACCCTGCTCGTCCCCATGCAGACAGGATGTAATTGACACAGAGGATCTGTCTATTACGCTAACATCTGGGAGGGACTGATTGGGACATCGCTCTCCCATTTGTGACCTTCGCCTCTCGGCTATCCCCCGTCCTCCCTCTTTTTTAGCTACAATCTACCTCTTCCCTCTACCTCTGGCCAATGATATGACATTAACGCTCTTGATGTGAAATACCCTTGACACCGTTGCCCCCTTCTTGCAGGCCCGTGCGCATCATCTCATCCCCCCGCACGACTTTAAAAATGGTCTGCTCCACCCCTCATCCCAGGTGTATTGATCTTTCTCTCCACCCAGCGATTGCCACCACATATTCCTGTCGTGTTTAGCTCTTGTGTGTGTATGTGTGTGTGTGTGTGTGTGTGTGTGTGTGGAATGTCCTTCCTCTTACAAGATCACACAATGGAGTGGTAATAATGTCACCAGACTGTACCTAAGGTAATGGATGGGCCTCACTGATACACGCAGGGCTCAGGGCATAAGTGCTGGCCTTGGGAAATGTCAGAAGAATATCAGAGAGCGGGCCCGAGTGCTAAGAGTTAAGGGCAGGGGATATCTGCCATGGAAACGTAACAAAACACATTAAGGGATATGTACAAAGCCTATTAACGGTGTGCATAAGGACAAGGATGGTGGAGATTTATTGGTCTGTAGAGAAACAAATGTGAATTAGATAATGGTGAAAGACTGGGGGCACTAACCTGATGCCCACAGAAATGACGGTCTGCACATTTGCTTCATATATGGATCTTTTCATGTGAAATCAATACAATCATGTTGATGAGTCGACATTAAAGAGAACATCTTCAGCTTAGTGCACCGAAATATATGGGCCACATGGAATATAAAAACAAGAGGTGTACATTAGGAATGGTTTTACGTTTTGGGATATACTGTACACTTATTTGTTTTTACATTCTCATCGACGGCTGTGAGGAAAAGCCAATGTGGAAGACTGACTACAGAACAAGTCAATATCCATGAGCTGAACTTCACAGCAGAAATAAACATGTTTCTATTAAACTCACCTGTTCATATCATATTAAGGCTTAAAATTATGCATAATAAATAACATGGCTGCTTTGTTTGAAGGGTGTTTGAGCAACCAGGCCGTCATTCAGCCCGTCCCAGGTCTACCCACGCTCCACGGTTTTCGCCCGGAGCAGCAGAGGTAGAACTGCCAAGATGGTGGCAACCAGAGCCACCACACTGTTGTAACAGATACGTACATCTATACATTCAATATGAAGCTAGAGGAGACGTCTGATTAGCTTAGCTTAGCACAACAACTGTAAATCTGTTTGGCTCTGTTCATAGGCAGTGACATTGGACTACCATCACCTCTAAAGTTCTAGTATTAACACATTATATCCAGTTTGAAAACATGCCAGGCTAGCTGTCTTAATGCTAAGCTAAGCTAACTGGCTTCTGGCTGTAGCCTTATACTTAATGGACAGATAGCTTCTCATCAAAATCTTGGCAAGTTCACATATATACCAAAATGTTGAATTATTCCTTTAATACTAATACAATTGTGAGTTTATGTGTATCTCAAACAGCTGCAGTAAAAATGATAAAAGAAGAGAATGCGTTCTTTCCTCTTCTTCCTTGAAAAACTTGAATAATTTTCTTTTATTGCCAATATACATTGCCTTATGCCATATTATATGCAGAGTATAAATAACAGAAGAGCTCAGTGGGAGACAGGGATTTCTTTCATCTCATTTCAAGGGGCATCAAAGGTTTGTTTTTTTTTTCTACTCATGGGCTAACACACTTGGTGGTAAAAAGACCCTTACCTGTTCTTCAGATGCTGGATGCTGCCGAAACACTTGAAGCGACCGTTTACCATGATGGCCATGCGTGTGCACAGTGCTTCACACTCCTCCATGCTATTGAAAGAAAGAAGGGGGGCATTATGCTGGATAAATGAAAAGCAGCAATAATGCTTGAGTTGCTTGGTTTCCGGATAAAAGACATCTTAAAATGGGTCTCTTTGGTATAATGGGGGCATTCCAGTGAATTTTATAATGCCTGTTCCTCTCATCCAGCTGGAAAAAATGTGCTGTATTCTACAAGAAAACACTGATCACAGTTGGTTTTTTATAAAGGGTAGAGCTCAATCAATTTTAGACTTTCAACTCAAATTATTTTGCAGATAAAGAACTTAACTGATTTACTGAATCTTTTTCTTCTCATTTACAGTTAAAGTTTGGGTTAGAGTTTTACATGTCTGTTTTGACACCTTAAATACGCGACAAATTTGGTAATTAGAGGGAAAGGAAGGGACCATCTGTAGTTCTCATTATCTCATTTTTTTTCCTCTTTCGATGCTGGGCTGGAGCAGAAGTCATTTGTAGTTGAGGCAAAACCTGTGAAGCCTTTCTGAGGAATGGTGCAATTAGGATTATGACTTTGTAAAACCTGGTGAATCTGCCACTTAACAAAACTCAACCACCTGCTCAGGCCATGGACGACTGGATGCCGCTCAGCCACGCCGCCTCGGACAACAACAAATGCTTTCATCTCTCCCGTGAACACAACGCACGTAATGAGAATAATGTATTCCAAAAGGAAACAGATAATTCACGTGCACAGCCGGCGGCACAAACGATTCAAAAAACCCAGGCAATTTGGGGAATGGTGAAATGAATAGACGTGCGCATTGTTAAATGTTCCCTATCGACTTGGGCCATCAAGTTTTAAGTTTCACAAAAAAATGAGGCATTTAATTTTTCTTTCTCTAACTCAAAAGCTTGTCCAAAACTGGCCAACTGTACGGAATATAAAGTTGGGGAAAACTAACTTTGCTGCAGGAAGTCTTCGATAATGAAAAGACTCCAGCACTGATATTGACAGCTTCTCTTTTCATGGTGGGAAAAAAGCGCCAGTCAGTCAATATGCCCTCATGCTTCATGAAAGCTTTATAGCAGCCAGCGTGTTTGTGGCAGCCAATATTAACTGCCACGCAGGAAACAATACCTTTCCACTAAAGTGTAACTTAAATCAATTGGAATTACAATATTTACGGCTCACATTCATTTCACGGGCAATGCGGCTAACGTGCTCCCCCCCCCCCGGTGACAAATCAAAAATATCTGGACGGCATCTTAGGGGGGTGAATCCACCTGAGAACGTCAGTAGATAAAGAGTGCCGCACCTGTGTGACGTGAGAATGACCGAGCGTCCCTCTTTGATGATACTAAGGATGCAGTCCCACAGAAAGCGCCGAGCTTTGGGGTCCATCCCGGTGGTTGGCTCGTCCTGCAATAAATGGAACCTCCATCAGATTCCAACACTCAGCACATCATTTAAAAAAAAACAAAAAAAAAACGAAGGATCTACTTTTGACGGATAGTCCAATGATGTGTGTGTGTGTGTGAACAGACATCCAGATGGGTGACAAATAAAAAGGAAAAACCTGAATTAATGAGAGGAGAAACGTAATGAGCAACAGAAAGCGCTTATCACATCTCCACCCAGTTGAACAAGTATGGATTTTTTTGGACAGATCTGTCAGCGACGCCATCATCAAAACACCAAGAGAGAGAATGATGTTTGAAAGAAAGCCATTGCATCTGTCCAGTACGGGCCAAGAGATGTGTCCAAAGCTGTTTATGATCATTTCGCTCTTAATTTGTTACCCATATGTGCACATAAAACACGCTATACTAAGTTTAAATGTAAATATAGGTGACATGTAAAAACACAGGCATAAATAGGTAAAGTCTGATTGTTAATTATACCCATTTACATATAATAGAGACACATACTGAAGCACTTTCCAGCATAGTACACACACACACACACAGTCTCAGTGACTTGCTGTTTCTTTTTCCTAAGGGTTAGTCTGTCCATGCATGATTAGAGAGTGACAGTACTCAGTCCATTGGCTGGTTTCGTTCCAGGCTTGGTTCTCCCTCACTTGCAGCGCAGTCACACAAATCCCAAGGGGTATTTCCATCACCGTGCCCAATGTGTCCCTGTGCAAACCCTACGTGGCACCGCCTCAAGGCCGCCTGGACTCTCTGGGGCTAGCACACAATACTGAAGCTGACACAGACACTGACAACACATTATCCCACTGCCTCAAAGTGAAAGCTAGCCTGGCTCGGGCGAGTAAATAAGTAGGTTTGGAAGAGTGCAGCTCGATGGGCTAAGCGCTGAGCCAGAAAACAGAAATAGCTGGAAAGATTACTCTGTAAATGTAATTTATCATGGATTACTCATTATCTGACTGATTACTCATTAAATTGTTATTAACGGCATAATCTGATGGATTGCTTGAAAGTAATGCATTTATTACCGTTTACAGGCAACAAATTAAACCGCGTGGACTGACATTAAAACGTATCCATATAATGTTTCTGCTTTATTAGACCCTGTGATGTGGTGGCTGGGACATGGGATAACAAGTAAAGATTCTAATACTCTTAATGCAAATGTACACTTCGGTGAACTCCCTCTGGGAGAACCCCGGCGTGATTTAAGGTCATTAAAGTTTGTCCCTCATAATAACACAACTTCCTAATGCACATGAAAGCCGCTTAATTGAAAGCATGTGATGCGGCGTATTCTGAGTCATGCTTTCATTAATCTTCCATCAGTGAGGAACTGCTTTGGCGCTCACTTTTAAGTCCCGATGAATGGGAATTTTAATACGTGCAAACACGGTCCTGTATGCTCTACGTTTTTTTTTCTGAAGATATTGGACTTGACCCGCGAATGACCACCGGGAAATACATCACTTCCTACTCCTCACTCTTGAAAGCATACATTACCCCAAATTTCTACGCTCTATCATCTTCTTCTATCGTTGAGTCCAAAGCTGAGTCTGTGCGTGCTTGTAAAGAGGAAAAACAAACTGATCTGCTGTAATCCAAACATCTGTACAGCATCAATATTGATTCAAAGTATTACACCCTTAAGTCTTAATGAAACAGCAGGCTGTCCTCATTTTCACCGTGTACAACAGATAAGCACAGTGTCTCACCAGGAAAATCACAGGAGGACAACCGATCAGGGCTATCGCTGTCGAGAGTTTGCGTTTGTTCCCACCGCTGTAGGTTCCTGCTGACTTGTTGGAATATTTGACAAGGCCCAACTTCTGGATCCCCCACTCGGCCACCTTTTGGAGACAGAAATCCAAAGAGATGAAACCCATCACAGTGTCAAGAAGAGTGTTCACATAAGCACCATCATCAGGCTCGCTCGCTCCATGATGGATGGTGTTTTGGCTTGGATCTTCAACGTATTTATGCTCTGTGGTTTTCAAGGACGAGGCTTGACAGCTGGCATCACTGTTAGACCTTAATCACTGGCTGCCGAGATGCTTTACTGTTCTCCTCGCTATTAAAACAAAAAGTCTCGTCAACACCGGCTATCAGGAACATCAGCAAAGTGCACTGCGTCTCGGGGGACGTGTTTACAGTAGGTGTCGCAATAAAATGCAGGGTGCAGCATTTCACGTCCAGCGTATTTCTTGAACATCCGTGTGGACGTTTCTGTTGAGTGAATATGCAAATAGGACTACACAAGGGCTAAATCTGAATTGTGCATTACCACCCACAAAAAAAAAAGGCATATCACAAAGGGGCCACAGTAAAATTAAGAGTTATGCTAGCAGTACAGAACTGGGTCCCTTTACACCGCAGCTAAGAGATCAAAGCCCTGGCGCCAGGTCTGAGGCCCATGGTCGCCGCCAGCCTCTTCCTCTTTTGATCTCACTATTGCAGAAGCGGGCGGTGCAAGAGTAGTGCAGGGAGGCCGCACAGGGCCGGCCTCACTACTGGGCATGGTGAATAATGTAGAGCCATAACCCACAGCTGCTGCTTTTCTACCACTGGCTATTTTTCATTATGTATGGCTTCTCCCATTGAGGTTATCTATCACGACACGTACTTCAGCTTGTCCTACATGCATTCTGGCTGAAAAGTATTTTGATGGTAAAAACACAATAAAAACAGTCTGAGAGGAGATAAACATGTCTTACAGAACATTGGAGGTTTTTTTTCACCCTTTTTGATAGTCCGATCACAAAAAGCTCGACGACTTATCTGCATCGGCTATCCGTGTTTAGATTTACAGCCACGGGCGAAACGACACCTTTTTAAACGGGCAAGGACAAAAAGAACAAAAAGGATGAAATGATTACCATGGTGACCTCTTCTTCCGGTACCCCTCGTAACCTGGCGTAAAACTCCAGATGCTCTTTTCCAGTCAGCAGGTCATCAATGGCATCAAACTGGGGACAATAACCCATGTTTTGATGGACGTGCCTCATTTCTGTCCGTATGCTGGGAAGAGAGAAGATATTAGAGATTCGAGAATGGATGCCATTAAAGTTTGAGCTCACAGATCCAAGGATTGCATTAAGTGCTTTGCAAAACATATCAAATATAGAATAAGAAGAGTCAAGAAGTATACACTTCATTTATGTGGCCTATTGTATTTCATCTAGAAAAAAAAGAGAAAATCAAAGCTGAGCCAGTCAAGGCCTTAGTTTCCCTTTGAAACACTTCCAAACTAATATAGAGCAGCAGAGTGGTTCATTTTACATTCTGTACTTGTGATCTCAAAAGTGTCCCCAAAACACCCTCTCTTGGAAACCAAAGGCAAAAAAAACAAAACAAAATCAGATCTTTTCCAAGCATACATGATCAAGGCATACCAACAAGCGCCCTCTGTAGGCAAATAAAACAATGGCACGAGCCATTCTGGATGCAGGCATGCCCTTTCCATAATCTACAATATTAATACTTTCACAACCCGCAGGCAACAAATGTTACAGCTGATTTTCTTTTCTTCTTTTAACGGCTACTTTGTTATTTAAAAAGATAGTACTGGAGAATTTTTTTATTCTCCTCATATGTTATTTTTCCGGAGCAATTGTCAGCCTGAGGTAGTCTAAATGTGATCTGATGCGTCTAGAGGCTGCCGGATCTCAACAAGGCCATAGCGAACTGAAAGCTTTCCTGATCTAATATTGTGTTTTGTTTTAGCTTTTATAAAGCTTTATGATAACAGTGGGTTATATAGCCTTTGGCTGGTTCAGGTTGCCGACCACAGCTTTCAAGTAACTCAACCTTTTAAAACTCTCCCCCCGCAGAACAAAGAATTAACCTTTAGCTTTGTGGGTAAACATTCTTTTTTTTTCAAGTTTACTGCCCTCAAACTAGAAGACATCCATGATCCTCCAGCCTAAACTTACCTTAATATTGCATTTATGGGAATGTTCATGAAACTGGTTTGACTCAATAAATGTTAGCTGTTCGGGATTCTGTAAGCTATTAACTACACTAGCCAAATAGCTAACACACACACACGCCTGCGTACAATTTTGGAATACTTGAAAACAACTGTGGCTTTGATACACTGTGTCATGTTTGGCATTTTCAGAAAATACGTTTACTGATATCTGAGCATGAGACTTATACTACTTGGTTACTACTTGGATACTTGGCAAAAGGAATGGAAGCGGAGGGAAACATTCTGGCTTTGCCTAAGGGTTACAAAAAATATCCCCTACCAGCACCTTTAAAGCCTGCTAATTAACATATGCCGTATGGTACACAGTATATATGTCCAATCCATATATAAACGTTGAGAGGGATTATGCGCTGTCTTATGTTAATAAGTGAGTTTCAGAGGTGCTGGTGGGTGGATGCTTTTTTACCTTTGGCTAGGCTTGCTGCCTTTATGCTAAACTAGATAATCACCAGCTGGCTGTGGCTTCATATTCAGTGTACAGACGTGTATCGATCGTTCCCTCCAACAGTTAGAAAGAAGGCAAATAAGTCTATTTCACAAACAGTACAAACACCAAAATAGTTTTAAAATGCCCTAAACACAATCCGTGGTAATCTACTGCAATCAGTTTGCTCTTGAGACGAGCAGACAGTGAACCGATACTGGTTGTTAGCGGGCTAGCACTCGCAAGCTATTCTGTCTGGATGTGTTGGGCACACACAACCGCTGATAAGAGAGACGACTGCCAGGAGAGAACCTTCATTTTAGAGATACTGCTTCTCCTCTTCTGCTGATCATCTTTCTTGCCAATGCACACAAGGCGTAATGAGCTGGAAACACAAGTGTGGGCGTGCACACATCTGTTTTTCTCTCTTTTCGGTTTTTTGTTTCCCCCCTAAAGGTCTCTGGGATTTTTTTCTTTGATCCTTGTTACCCACATTAATCAACATTAACACTGCCGTGTTGGGCCCTGCTCTATTCAGCTCCCTTTCTTTGTTGAACACAAAATCAGTTACCAGATGTATAAATGAACACCTATAGCAACCGCCGTGACGCAAAGCCAACCGTCACTCCGCCGCGCTCGCCATGCATGCTTGTTGTTTGTTCCTAAAAATAAGGGGAGAGCGAGCCTCTCTCCCCGCTCGAGCGCTCGTGTCTCATATCGTTGGTGTCAAGGTACTTTCTTTTTTTTTTTTTTTGGCATGTACAAAGATTCCTTATGACTGATTCTGTAAGGTAGAGACAAAAAACAGAGCAAGGTACAGGCTGAGGATGTGAAAAGGAATGAAATATGTGCAAGAGGCAGGGGGAAGAAGCGGGAGCAGAGTCTTCAGCATTTCTGAGAATATCGCAGTGAGGAGACATGAGAGAACCAAAGTTGAAAAGGCAGAGATGGCAGAATGTATAAGAGATATCGAGACGTAGCCAACAAAAAAACACACACCGAGAAGTAAGAGCGATGGAGGAACAGAAAGCTGCGTTACACACAACAAGGGAAGCTGAGCGAAGGTGTGAGCTATAAAAAAAAAAAAAAAAAAAATCTCCCACCTTAGCTCGATCCCCATCTGAGCAGCCATCTTGGGTGGCTAATTATGATGAGTTACTCGGTGCACTAGTGGGAGTTAGCAGCTCACCTGTATCCATTTACGAAGGCCTCTCCACTGGAGACTGGGATGTCTCCTGTCAGCATCTTGAACGTGGTAGTTTTCCCAGCCCCGTTGATTCCCAGCAACCCGAAACACTGATGAAGGCAATGGGGAGGCCTCCATTAGGAAAACAGTGTTTTGTAGATACAAGCCTCAATGGAAAACAGCCGCTAGATGACATCTCGAATATGCCATATGTAGATGAGTTTTCTATTGAATAAATACCCATTAACCCCTTTAATGAAGTTTATCTGTAGACCATGTAAATATTTATTAACTTCATAGAATTGAAGCCTCAGTTTATAGATTATGCATGAGTGCTTCAGTGTTTAGAAAAGTAAGAAATTGATATTTTTCTGTGCACAAACAAAACAAAGAACGCTGAATCAACACGGCAGGCACGCAGCAACAAACGCGGTAAAAGAAACAACAACGACCATTCCCGACAGCATTTCTTCCCGCCTCTGTAAATTTCTACAACAAACACGACTCTCTCTCAGTCTTTTCTCCCTGATGCTGCTGATTTTACTTCCCTCTGGAGGGCACGCGGCAGGAAGTTGCTTCTGTGAAGCCGCCCCGGGTCACGTGACCCTCCTTGGGTGCTCTAGCTCCGGCATAAATATTTGATTTCTGTCATTCATTGATCCCTGCTTGTTTGTGACCTGTGCTCGCGACTGCATGGACGGAAGGCTAAGCTTGATGTAAATAATGCATGGAAATGCGGTGTGTGATCAGCGGAGCGCCGTGAATGACAATATTCCGCTGGCATTTACATTGGGCTTTGGGTAAACAGTGGCAGAGTGGATGGATACCACCGGAAAAGCCCACCTAACACAAGTGCCTGTCAGCGTTTGGAGATTACGCCGAAATCAGGCTTCCGTCGGTACAGTGTGTGTGTGTTATAATGAGTGAGGAGGCTTTGCGCTGACAGTACATCAGTTCCTCACAAAAAGTTTCTTTGTCAAAGACTGTGTAAAAGTTCACTCTGTTGTTTGCGGTTCGTTTAGTTTCCTACTGCTAATCTTTTCAACTAAACATCACTGGATCCTCATGCCTTTGCTTCACACACTCCGTTGCTCCAGCAATGCTCTTCTACTGCTTGTGTGTTTTTTCGGCGCTCACATGCTTGGCACTGGCATAATGGCAGGAAACAAGGCCGATAAGGAGATTAGTGTTCCTCCTAACGCCTTCTCTAAGCTGCGTTTGGAAGATATTTTGATTCGACTCACTAAAAAGAAAGTCAGAGCAAAACACCAGTTCAAATGTTTAAGAAAATAAAACCATTGTTCCTTGCTCCCTGGTCTCGTATGTCGATATTTTGCATGTATTATTCATATTCAAATTTTAGTGGAATGTGTATAATTTAGTCAATTTATACCCAAGTGTTGTTTTCGCAGACAAAACACAGCTAAGTCGTTTCTCCCCCTGTACTAATCAAAGTGTAAATGCAAGAAAGTCCTCTAATATGGACAAAATCAAACAGACTAGAGGCTTGAAACGGTGCTTGTGTGATTCAGCAGCATTTGGCTCACCTCTGCGGCAGGTACGCCCACACATAGCCTGTCCACAGCAGGAGTGCTCTTCCGAGAGTATACCTGCAGAGAGCAGACAATAAAATGAATCAAGCAGCCAGCCAGAGAAAGGGAGAGAAAGGGGGAGAGAAGGCGGGAGGCAGGGGAGGGCGAGGGAGCAGACAGTGAGAAAGATAGCAGAGAGGATAGCATGAGAAAATATGGAGCGATAGACCGGAGCAGCAGGGAAGAGCAGAGATGGAAGAAGCAGGTGGAAAAAAAGAAGGTGGGAGAGAGACAGAGTGAAGGCAACAAATTTTAACAAGAAGGGATCATTTGCAACATTTAGAGCGAGCCAGATGGGGAAAGGTATAAAAAAAAAAGTTAGACACTTGCACGGGGGGGTAGAAGAAGAGGACATGAACATTAGTATTTCTGACTGCAGTGACAGTATTCATGAGGAAATCTGTCTCCACTTTGAGTACAACTTCAGTACCCTCAGTAACCTTCAACACACACAGAAATCACCCCGTATTTCAAGTACGGACACTAACTTTAAGATTTTTGGATCAACAGAAAACTTTCTTACTGTTCTTATAACAAGTGGCTTCGCTGTGCTAAAGCTGAGCTAAATGACAGACGGACATGATGCATAATTCTTTGGACACTTTTTGGAAAGTGAAACAAGCTTTAAACACACCATTATCACATGAATATGAATTTTGGATCATACACATCCAGCTGGCACAAAGTGTCTCAGGTTGCCTGATGAATGTAAATCCAATAAGAACTCTTTCTTTTAGCTCTGTTTTGGTCTCCACCGTCTCCTGAGGGGGACATCTAGCTCGCTGGCCTCTAAATGCTAAACAGTGTTTATTCACCATTCATTTTTGCTAAAATCAATTTCCTGTTGCTACTGGAAATGAAAGTGAGCAGCAAGAGTGAATCAAAACACCAAAACAAAGAGCTGAAAGAAGCTAAAACACTCCATGAGGGCAAAAAGTGGAACAGCACTTATTTTTCAATGAACCCATTCCAACTACTATTCTATGTTCAAAATACAATAGAGGCTGGTGGGATTTAGCATTTGGTAGCAGTGGATATTTATACCAACTTTCATGCCAATCCAGTCGCTAGTTGTCAGGATATTTCACTCTTCACAGGAGTGTTCATGCCATCCATGAAGTTCCTACCACAGCTTAAAATGCAGGATCCCATCTCTTGGGACAAAGAAGAGAATGAAACGTCTCTCTTTCTGATTGTGAGTCAGTATCCTGCGAAGATCGTGCGGCGAGACTGGAAATGAGGAAGTGGCTGATGTTCGACACATCTCACTTGTAAACTTTCCACGCCGCATCCACACCCTCCCCCACTGACCGGCCTCATCCACGCGCAGTTGCATTCAAGTGTGCGTCATCCGAAAATCTCGCCAGAGGAGGTAAAGAAACCCCAACTTGAAGTGAACACGACGCGGTACCATCTAAAAAACAGCAGGGAAACATTTGACAAAATGAAGTATTTAGTGCATGCAGGCGCTCTTCCACATCCAAGAACATGTTAGGGTTTGATATGCTTTCAAAGTGGTTTGAAAGCGGCGTTGTCTTGTTCTAGTATGACAAGACAAGGCCTTTGTTGTTGCTGGTGAGTGTCACAGCAAAGACATTTAGC
Source organism: Protonibea diacanthus (assembly GCA_028641955.1). Lineage (NCBI taxonomy): Eukaryota > Metazoa > Chordata > Actinopteri > Sciaenidae > Protonibea > Protonibea diacanthus. Next base: position 8,826,623 of record CM053998.1, read on the forward strand.
ATTCAAAATCAAGGACAGCGCTGTGCCCCTTTTGAGTTCAGAAAAAGACGTGACTACTGTTGGCTGCTTCTTTTTTTTTTCGTTTTTTAAAAGTCAAAAACTTAGTTCTCAGTGGCTGCTGTGTGTGTTTACATGCCTGTACGCGAGTATCACAGTCTGAAACAGTCAGCGTTCATTAAAACTGAGAAAGTGACAGCGTGCGTTTCTCAGTATGACGGATACATTTCCCATATAGAATCTCTAGACCAATATCCACCATGAAAAAGAATCATTCGGCTGCTGGTAGCATCTAGAACGCTACCGGGCAAGCATAAATTTAGAGGTGCCACTTCAAGCCTGACAAACAATGACACAGCATTTATTTCACAGTTGGCACATCAAAAGCCTTCGATAAAAGAGATAAAAGAGTTGCATAGATCCACCATTCTTCCTGTGCCATCTGGCAGCTGCACTCGGTACTTATCAACCTGGATTACATATACTACTTTTTAGTGATAGTTTGCGGCGCTAAAGCCACATCAAAGCAGCAGATACATGTAAGGAGGGAGGCAATTAAAGGATGACTCCCCTCTGACTTGAGCACCACGGCAACTGTCACGATAAGCAGGCCGACGTCTAATCAGATGAGACAGTTGAGGGGATGTGATGGCGGCGGTTGCGCAACGCTAAAATATAGATTTAGGTTGGGAAATCACAACGTTCAAACACTGAATGTTATGGCCCCGATAGATCACGACGCCGGCACTGCTTTATTAATGATGACTCTCCAATATTTGCTTAAGTTACAATGGACTCAATGGCGGGTGAAACCTGTGCAGACGGCTTGCCGTAACACAGTCGTTTATTTGAATTATTATGATAAAGACAGTGTATTGAGATCCACCTGAAACAGATTTTTCAGGTGTTTTTTGTCATTTTTAATTTTACATACAAATATGTGGATATATACTTTTTTAAAAACCTTTTTACCACACCATAAAATATCTACTTTTTTTCAAATTCACCACTTCAGAGTCGTTCCAAGAACGCAAAAACACCCCTGGTTGGGAATCATTGCCCAAAGTCATATAGAAGGGCTGTCACTTTTAATGAGAGAAGCTAAATTAAACAATAAAAACACAAAAGAATCTAAAAAAAACAATAAGGTTATTAACCAAGCTGTGAACATATTTTAGCATAATATGTAGGCAAAGCCAGCCTTTCTGTAACTATGCAACACGGAGCTCTTGTCAAACTGAACCACTCATACGCCCAGAGTGCATATTAACACATGAGCATACTTGTAGTATGCCAAGGTGCCACTCATCACTCATTAGTCTCCTGAATTCAAACAGCTGTCACAAGGTTCTTTAAAACTTTCTCTGTCAACTTAGTGAGTGACTGGAAGGTTAAACTGACAGCACTGGGCCTGGAAAAACCGCTCGCAGACGAACACACTTCCATTACGGTCTCCATCGATTACGGTGCCGACACTAATGCGGGAGCTAAGTGGAGGCTAGCAGGTGGGGGTGCATAGCAAAAACACTCCTGTTTAGAGCAGCAGGAAGAGGAAGGGGAGGAGCAGGACTTTGACACATGATTGATGGCCTGTCGATCGCTTCAGAGGCACGCTTAGATTTATGACAGGGCTCAGCCTGTGGCGCATGGCCACCGAAGCCATGCGCTCATTGATCAATTTGTTATCTACACCCCAAATGGATGGGGCACAGCTGTGATGGGAGTCAATGAGGGCACTGCAGAAAGAATCCTGATGCCTTCTGCCACTGCGCTGCTGTTTTTGTGCGGTGATGGGCCACTGTGTCTCATCTCAGAGAAATATCGCCAACCATGAAGGTGCTCACGAACAATGGCTGCTTGTCAATAGCAGAGTCGCTTAGTCGAATCTAACATCATAAATTGGCACTGTTTCTACGGCTGTATTTACAGTGCAGGTGAAGTGTTTTCACAAGTTTTTTCAGTGCATTAAAAAGTTATCTCTACAAGTTTAAGCTGAAAAAAAAAACACCCCCTCTCCATGCCTTTTCACCTTGTGAGATGATTTGCAAGACATTACCCACCCGACTGTTTCACCCGGCGCTTTTTCGGTAATTACCCCAGGGAGTGTTACGAACGTCTGTGTCGGTGTGCAGTGAGTGAAAGATTAAGTACAGCGCGACTGAGAAGAGCGAGGGAGCAAAGACGCGAGGAAGGCTGGTAAGAAGCGAAAGGCTCTTAGATCGTCCAGCTGTTGGCAGTGGAGCAGCAAAGCAGGCTGCTGTGGTGACACTTCCTGCTGCCGCGCCGCCTGCAGGGCGGGAACATCTGCCAGTGGATGAGGCGTTAATCTCGGCGGCGTCGAGGCATGCGGCGTCGAGGCATGCGCCGTCACAGCGCGCTCGGCTTCACCTACTGCACGAAGGAGGAGGCCGGAGCGATACATTAAAAATGCAAATGTCCGGTTCTCATGCCCACTCATAATGTTCGTCGGCGTTCGCAGCTGCAAGCGAGATACCTATCTTTTCCATTTTCCCTGCAAAAGGAATGAATAATGCAAGTGCAAGTGGTGGGGGAAATAGTTAGAAAACTCCTCCCACCCACCTACACACATCCACATTCATACATGAAGCAAATTACCGCAATTTAATATAACTTCACAAGGTCAGAAAAGAATAAAATGAGACCAGAACGGAGAAGTTAATTGCACCGTGTTGTTTCTTTCCCTTTGTCTTGCATACTGCACTGATAGGCTAGTGTGTAATTTTTCTTTATATTTTAGAACCTAAAAAATAAACAAATGCAAAGTTTTGTACTTGCCTGAGAGCAAACGTACGCGGAAGAGCAAAAGATTCACAGAAGACAAGGAAGACAAGACAAATCAAAGGATATATAGAGGTCTGGACAAAGTTCACCATCCTGATGGCCTGAGGGAAGAAGCTCTCTCTCTATATATCTCTCTCTCTATGTTGGACTTGTGGCTTGTTGCCATAAACTATTTAAAACAATCTTGCATTTTATAAAAATAAAAAATAAAAAATGAAGGGGATGAAAACAAATAAAGCGATTAAGCAGCGTTTGACCCAAACGACATAAAAGAAATGAAAAGAAAAATCGGATCGCGCGCTACGCATGCAATCAGAGTTTCGCTCGAGCTGGAGATAAATGCACTGCACAGTACTGTACCTTAGTGAGGTCACAGATCCTCAGCAGGTCACTGTGGGCCTTGCCTTCATAGACCCGCTCACGCTCCCGAGCAACATCGATATCCTCTTCCTCTGCCGATAATGACTTCCCTGAAATAAGCCTGGCAGAGAGAAGTCAACCACAGTTGGCATAACACCCTTCATTAAAATTAACATGAACTCGCATGGCAAATTATCGCGGTCAAAGTTTAAGCTCAGTGAAACAATCTCTGCAATTTTCATAAGTACTAGAAGCCACAAGCTTTAGTTTCCATGGCAACCTCGCTTTTGGAGTAAGTAAACACTCAAAAAAAAAAAAAAAAAGTATTATTTGCCAAACAGATTCATTGCGCAACAGATGTTTTATATTAAAAAGAATATGAAGTACATTTCTCATTTAAATGAGGGAGAATAGGAGGGAATATCCGAGTGAAACAAACACTGGATGATCAACACAACTTAATCGAAAACATGCGCGAGACCTACTGCAGTAAGACACCCTGACTACATAGTGTAAGGTCACTTTAGGATGGACGATTTTAAGTCCATTCCCAGTCGATTTTACCTCGGTTTGCAGAAGAACTTGTACTGGATGAGGATTGTGATGGCAAACATGACAGCTCCCTGGATTGACATGGCACACAGGTTCTTTCCCACCATATCCCAGCTGAGTGGGTCTTCGAAACGATCTTCGCCTGGTAAAAAAAGAAAGCAGGAAAAAAAAAAACTTGGAAAAAATATGGTAAGAAAATCAATACACGGTTAAAAAAAAAAAGGTAAGCAATTAAGAGCCTGAATACTGTGTGTCAGTCCATGTTAACTTCCAGCCCTTATCTCCGAGCTCAGGGGATGATTTAGCAGAAACGTTGTCAAAACAAAAATGAATTACCAGATGTGTGTTCCCTTTCATGGCCAGCCAAATATATCTTTGTCAAAAGTTAGTGCAGAGACGGAATTTGTCAGCTCTTTGAAGTGTTTCTGAGATATATTCATTGGCGAAAGCCAGCAGTTTAAAACACCACTTAGCCTTAAAAATAAAAAATAGCTGTCACCTCTGTCATGTGAGAAAATCACTGATATCCTGTACTCCTCGTGCTGAAGCCTCCTTTGGCTAATGAACACGTAAGTAAACCGCTGACACTCTAATCATTGTCAATTCTCCCCTTCTCTCTCTCTCTCTCGGCGTCTACAACCCTCGAGCCCGAGGGGGCAGAGTAAGGAGACAAGAAAAGCGAAAGCGCTTTCAGTCTCATTCTCTGGTAAATAGCCCCTCTCCACACTAGCCCTTTTAGGTTGTGATTGCTTTTCTCTTCCTGCTCTCCGCCACCGCCGCAAATGATTCCTCAAACCACTATTTCCTGCACCATCTCTCCACAGATAAGACTCCTCTTTCTCTTTCATGTGCCTCTTTGCCTCTTGATGGCCTCCTCAATCCCCCCCGGCTCCACCTCTTGGACCCCCGGTCCCCTCATCTCCCTTTCTCCTCTCTAAATTTAACACATGTAGAGAGAGAAGAGCTCTTGTGGAGGTTCGAGAGCTGTGTTACTGGTCAAACATTTTTTTTTTTTACTTGGTGGGATATAGATCTTGCATTTTGAATGAAAATGAAGAAAGCCATATTGTTTAAGTGTTCTGTTTAAGTGGTCTCATGCATGGGGAAAAGGAATGTCACCTTGGGTTGATCACAAATCAAGCGAGAGTCCATCTTGCCAGGCTTCAAGCTATGCACTTTTATGTCAGCACGGTAGTTAAAGACCAATCAGCATAATCTGAGGATCCACAGGCAGCTACAGCATGAGCTCTGGCCGTGGTTTTAATGCTAAGTGTGTGCGGAAAGGAATGACCGTTTGCTAGAAAAAAACAACTATAGTGGAAGCTAAACCTAAAGCGTAAATGCTGCTAGAATCAGTTACCAGAACGGGAGAGCATTTCTTCAGTGGAAGAAGAGTAAAGAACAACACTGAATGTTTTTCTGGCTCGCTTTGAGAATGAGTTTGACTGTTAGATGGTTTGTTTGTCCGATTGGTGATTCAAGTTTGATTACGATCAACTGTAACCTATAGATGGTCCATACAAACTGGTTCCTTTAGATTACAACAGTACATAAAATAGCACAAATTAGCTCCATCTCAAACAATAATATAACAGGGGAATGTTTTCTTTATGATTATGAGTACTTTTACTTACTGATACTCAAGTTTTGTTAGAAATACATACCAGCTTTATGATAAGGAGCAATGTGTAGGATTTTGTGATGTCTAGTCACGTGATTCCTAATTGCAATCATCTCACCTCACCCTGACTTTGCTACGTTGTGTGTCAAAGGTATTTAAAGGCTTGCGAAGATATTTAGAGGGTTAGCATGTTTAGGGTCATGTATTTTTATATTTGTCTCACAAAATTAGGAGTCATGGAAATAATAAAAGCTTATCTTGTGTATTTTTTTATTCTTGATTTGTATTTTTATTTGGGGTCTTTCAAGAGGTGACCTAAGCTTAATTTCTTTGGCATGTGGGAGGGAAACTCAAGCACACAGACGTGAGGATGATAACTTCCTAGAGGGCTATGACGAAACCGCTTAGCGCCGTCAGGTTATATGTAAAGCACACAATCCTTCCTACCAATATTTTCACAGCATTTCAGTCATACGCAGGTGCTGTTAGTGCACCAAGAAACAGCAATGCACCAAAATAAGTAGTGAATAAGTAAACACAGACTGAATGCATTTGTTTTTTTTTTGTAAATGTTTCATTGTAAGGATGCTAAATATGCAACAGTCAAGTTGCATTTGTCCCTATTGACTACAGGACAGCCCTGACATTTTGCACTGGTGAAACAGAATAAAACCACTTGGCTCATGCAATATGTATTTTAATGCATTATATATAGGAGTTTATATAGGAGGTGGGAAAAAAAAACATTTATATAAATGGCTGCCGCACCTAATTTATCACCACAGACTTACCACTGAGACCGAGGAAATTGCATCTGATCAACGTCTGGCAAATGCAAGTGTAAAACTCACGCAAGGATGAGAGACGACTGGATGATGGAATATTGATGCACATTCCCTGATGGTGACATCCCCCAATGTGTTGCGGCAGAAAAAAAAAAACAGAGTGTAGACAGAAACTTTGCTTGTTTACAAGAACACTCCACGGGCCACCTTTAAGGGCCGAGCTTCACATTCAGATTCATGTCGAAAGCTCTATTGTCAGCAACATAGTGTTTTAAAATGAGGCAGATTGCTGCTGTGATATCAAAATATAGTCTCTTGAGACCAGAAATTTGTAAGTTTATCATCTCACCCACTTGACAGATGTTTTCTTTTGTTTGAGCAGAATATATTCTTAGAATCTGATAAAATGAATCACTAAAATGAGGATTTTTTTTCTCTTATGTCATGCTGATAATGTTGGTGGACTCTTACCAAAACCGCTGTAGAGGATGGCCATTGCTTGGTTCTTGGCCATGTCAATTAGCCCTCTGCCCAGACAGAAATGCGGGAATATCAGCAGCACCTGCTTCACTATCTCGTTGATGCGGGAGACACTCTGTTGAGGACAATTCACAAAAAACACAGACACGGGATAGAAATTGGTGGCATGTTTTGAATATTATATAAGCCAGCACAAGCCAGACGTCGCCACCTAGAATCAGCGGGGCCGGCGGCCTGAGAGCTTTTGGAAGACAGCGCGTGCCCTGACGCGAGCGTGGATAATTAACCAGCATCCTGCGCTTTGTTTGCACGCTGTGCACCGTTGTGTTGCGGGGGCTCCGCGTGGCACGTCGAGGGAGCGCCGAGCGTCTAAGTTCATCTACCTTCTTGTTGTCGGAATTTAGCAAAGGATAGGGAGCACGCTGTGTGATCTGTGAGGTGGCACACATACAGTATGTGTAAACACAAGCTGATGAGGTGGTGCTTGGGGAAGCAGATGTTCATCCTTAAAATCATAACTAAGGGTGGAATGCGCACGGAGACCCAAAAAGACACAGCTGAAAAATCACATAAAATGTGAAAACACCTACAGGCATTCTCACTGTGTGTCTGCTTCTTCTCCTCCTGATATTGTACACAAGAACAAAGAGACACGCGAACACAAGCACATTATTTCACAAGGCATACATAAAAGCCTTGTCTTATCTTGACAGGGCATTTCCTGGCTACAACTTGTCTCTCCCCAAAATTGTACTGTCCCTTCTCTCTTTACCCCCCAGGCGAAGGCAGCAATTCAACGGTGGCCCAGTAAAGCACAATAGAAATAATGAATTAAATTAAGACACAATGGATGCGGCTGTAACAAAGTGACTAGAATAAGGAAGTACAGTAGTCAGGAAGGCGTGAGTGTGGAAAAGGCAGAGAGAGAGGGAGAGGGAAGACAAAATATTACTACGCGGCATGGCGTTCAAAAGAATGTTCATGCATTATGCATACAGCTTCATTGCAGCATGGTCTTCAAAGCTCTTGCATACATGGAGGAAGATTGCAAGATTTTCCCAATGACGGCCGTTGTTGTCGCAGAATGCATTCACAGATGCGCGTAACTGCTCTGTGATTTAGCGGTTTCACCGAGGAAGCCTTCGATTGGCAGTTGAGGACGAGCGCATGAAGCCTTATGAGTCTGAACAACAACAAAAAAAAAAAACACAAAAACAAACAACTGCCAGCGTGAGAGATATCTTTTGTTTTCAGGACGTCTGGATGAGTAGCTTGACATTTGGGAATGCGGCACATGAGAGTTAGATGATAAGTAAAAAAATGTAGTCAGAGCTTAAGCTGAGCATAAAGAAAAAGGGGGGGAAAAAAGCTGGCATGGTTCCGCCAAAGGTAAAAAAAAAAAAAAAAAAAAAAAAAATCTACCTCTGAAGCTCACTAATTAACATGTTAGATCTTGTGTTAGTAATTTCTTGGAATCTCTGTTGGTTCCCCGGCAACCGGTTCGGGCCAAGAAATAGTCTTGCACATAAACCCCCGTGAAATAGCTAATTGGCATTTTTACTCTTCAACTTTTGTGTGGAAAAAAAAAAAAAAAAAGCTATAACGTGCTAATTAGTGGGCTTTAAAGGAGAATTTGTTACCTCTGGACAGAGCCAGGTTAGCGGTTTCCAGTCTTGATGCTAACGAAGTGAAGCTAACCACCTGCTGGCTCCACATTCAGCAGACAGACGTGAGAGTGGCATTGAGAAAACGCAAAAAAGAAAATATTACGTGGGGGAATTTGTCTTTCTTCACATTTATATTTTACTGTTCATAACACATTATATGAAAGTATGCAGGTCAAAAAGAAGAAAGCAATCTAACTTAATCTTCTCCCCTCGTGGCAAAACATAAAGTAATCTTCAAGATCAAACGTGGGTAGATGCATATGCGGGATGATTTTTTTTTTTTTTCCACGGGTAGGTGGTCACTGGCCTAGTTTCTCTCAGGCAGATATGAGAGTGTGATGAAAAGGCCTCATTGATCACGATGTCAAAGCAAACCTTCAGATGTCCGGCAATGTGTTCAACAATAATTCATCACTCCTTTTATCTACAGTTACGCATTCGCTTGAAGACTAAAGGGTACAAAGGACTGAGGAATGAGCTACGAGTAAAATCCACTGTGAATGCAGAAGGGAAATCACTTATAGAGAAACGTGTCGCTTTCATCAATTAACACATCAGTACTCGTATATTGCGGAACATGTTACAGATCATGTCGGTCTGGAGAAAAAACTGTGCGTGAGATTGGTAGAGAGAGAGCTGAGGTGCGTTCAGGAACATTATTTCACATTTATGAGCAATTCCATTAAACAGTTCACTCTATATTTATCCATGTGTAAGATTTAGTGGCATCTAGCGGTATAGATGTGGATTGCAACCCCCTTGCCTTACCCTATCCTAGCCTATAGGAGAATCTACAGTGGCTGCAGAATGTGCAAAAGGCTTTATCTAGAGCCAGCGTTTGGCTTGTCTGTTCTGGGCTTCTGCAAAAACATGACATTTTAACAAGTGGAAGACCCCATGGAAGAGATCCCGTTAGGTCTGTAGATATAATTCTAAGATAACGAAAACATAGGTTCTAATTTTCGGGTGCAGGTACACCGATGAAAATAAAGTTATGCATGAGATACTCCATTTCTGCCATATTCTGTATAATAGAGCGCCCTAAATATTTCACATTTCACATGCTGAGTGTTGATTTTCGATTTGTCGAGCTGGATTTTTATTTAAATACGGGAATAAGGACACTTGCAGCTGCAGTTCAGCCAGGGATTTATACCTAAAGATGACATTAAAACTATCTTTCCTTGCTGTGTGCTAACATTTAATGTCAAGCATATTTTTATCCCAGAGTTGTTGGCCAACGTATGTAAAAATATTCAAATACTGGGGGACGTCTGAAGGCAGCTCTGTTCTTTACATCCAACACTAAGCTCATACGGAGATAGAGAAAGTCAAATAAATAAACAGCAGCTATGACCTTGGCTGAATGTGGCCCATCCGTCTGGCAGAGGAATGCTTAGGAAGCGAGACCTAATTTGAGATCAATACACAAAATAACACATCTTCTCTTGACTGGGTGTTCATCAAGGAGATCTAAGAGGCTCTTAGTCAGGGATGATGAAACGCCGGACAATTTTCCTCCTTACGTTTGTGCTATATGCCCATAAATCATTTTCAAATGGTTCTGAAGGTGGTATAGTCTGCGAGGCGCTTATCTGACCCATATCGCTACTTGTGCTTATTCCCACAGCATAGCTTCATTCATAATGCTGGGAATCACAATGAGAGCAGACAGATACAATATATGACTCAAAGAGTCTAGTTGGATATTTTTTAAAGGTGATATTCATGTTTTTTTTATTGTAGTTCTTGTGAAACTAGCAGGAGTGCTACCAACCAGGTAATTCAAGACTTTTTATGTCATTTTAAGCAAAGTCCATGCTTTAGTTGTCAAGCTATGCTGGTGATTTAAAAAAAAAAAAGTGGTAGGAGGACAAAAAAATCTCAAGAATAAACTCCACGAAACGTCTGCCTTTAATACCTATTTTAAACATCCTGTCGATACAGCCGGCTGGATTTCATACAATGCACCCCAATTACACCGCATGAGGTAGGTAGTACCTGACCACGCTGCCACACCTTTACATTTATCCTGGAAAATCTATCCGCGCCTGTGGTTATCTCTGAGTGGCACGTGGTAGAGGTATCGACTCAGACGGCGCTTCAAGCATACAAGGCAGGCTGGGATTGATGCAATCCACAGGGAGCTGGACAGTCCTGGGGGGAAGAAAATCTCCCATTGGTCTCGAGACAAAACTGGGGCACCGAGTCTGTAACACTTGCAGCTCTGCTTTCTCACTCCGTTACTTTTTCTCATGGGGAGGGAGAAAAAAAAAAAAAAATGGCGATATGCCCAAAAGGAATCTTGATTCACCCAGTGCTTGAAAACAGAGCCTAGACTGAAGCCTGTAGCTTTACTTTGGAGCAACGTTGTTTAACTAATGCCACCGCCGAGGAGACTAGAAATGATAAGACGATGCTGTGGAACAGTAAAAGTCGCAGACTGGATTGAGCCGTCATGTGTAGGATCTAGCCTTTCTGCTTAACTGGGGCACACCGGGGCACTGTCGTATCTACGCTAGCTTTGTGAAGAGTCTGTTCGGTAGAGATATCTGCTCTGAACAGGGGACACATGGAAACCCGGAGAGTCGTAACGTTTGTTGATTGATGTCGACCCATCAGGTTCTCTTATCAGCAGGTAAATCACGTCAGATTAGCCGAATTATCATGGACCCCTGTCCCCGCCGAGTCTCAGAGAAACACTATCTCTGTCCCTAATGCCTTGGACTAGAGAAGAGCGCAATAAATCCGTCCCTTTACACTGCCAGTGGGCAACATCCTGTCCATTAAATTACCACCAATGGCACCCTTTTTATGAGTAATACACTGCACTCGCACTGTATCAATAAATAAATCCAATGCAGAGACAACACGGTGGCAACAATGACATTCTTTGAGGGGCGACGTGCCAGACGAGAAGTACAAATTGATAATGAACGGCGATAATGAAATCACGATGCAAATGAGGCAGCCTCGTTAGGAGACAGGAAACATCCCATGCCATCGCCGAGCGACGCCAGAGGAAACATCAAGTCAGAGGCAGGCGTGTCGGAGGGGACACAGTGTGCAGAGGCACAAGTCTTTCAGACAACATTACGCTCCGTCTGATGTGCCGGCGCAGAGCTGCGGAAGACATCCCGATGAAGCATCAGATGTATAAGCAGCAGCTTGTCAGAGAGTGAAACGCCGCTACGTCTGTTGACAAGGAATGACTGATCAGTGCGGGGCTAAGAATGTGATGAGAGAGAGAGAGAGAAAAAAAAAAAAAATGCAAGCGTGGGCGATGTATCCTAATCATGCAAATAACAATTAAGTCTACAAATCAAATTAGACATATTTAGTTCAGAGAGGAAAAAAAAAGACATCAGGAAAAGTAGATAATTCTCTCAGTCATCGCCACCTGTAAGGAACTTAGCTCCTGTTCTGGCTGTTACACAAACTGTAAAGCCAGAATAGACCTTTTTTTTTTTTTTTAATGAATAAATGTGATTTAAATTATAATCAAAAGTAAAATGACTGGCAGTCAACACCCCCCTCCTCCGTCGCTCCCTCTCTCTCTCTCTCTCCCTCTCTCTCTCCTTCTAAGCTCTCCATTTCTTATGCGGTTCTTTTTTTGGTGTCTTTGTCTTTTGATTCCCCTGAGACTGAAGCAGCTTGCAGTTAAAATGAACACTTGCTAAAAGATGGATGAGGAAAGTTCTCCGAAGACCCAATTCTCACCAAACGATTAAACATTAAAGAGAATAGGGAAAATAACTCCTTTGAAAAATCCTTGAGAGGATAAAGGAAATATATTAAAAGTTGTACCAGGTGGGTACACACTCCACCCACATGCGAATGGAAGCCTTCGCTTCGGAAAAAAAAAAAAAAAAAAAAAAAAACACAAGGCATTTATCCATGATTCATGTCAATTAACCATCCATAGCTATAGCTTCCAAATGTATTTTTTATACAGCTCAGGAAGCCTGAACGCTTGCCCCTGCTGTTTCACACGAACTGTGTCTTCCGAGGTGTTAAAAAATGTGCATATATATATATGTATGCATTTGAGTTTGCACATGCGTGTGTGCAGGAATGCCACCTACTTCATCGTCAAAGAGCTCCATGACAAAGGTGGCCACGCTGCCGTTGATACCAATGAAGAGGTTGATGCAGGTGAGCACCACGTAGGCTGTGCTCGGTACGCTGAAGATGAAGGAGGCCGGGTACATCATGGGGGTGATGGACCACCTGCAGACAACAAGAGTGTCACGTAAACAAGCGAGCAAAGAAAGAGCACAAACAAGGATCCCCTGACCTGATTTACCAAGACTGCTGTGTACTTAAAGTCGAAAGTAGAAAAGCACATTTCAAACCACGTTTCAGGGGCCAGTTTCATGTTAAAAGAATTTCTTTTCAACTCGTAAATGCAGATTATTAAACATGGATTACCAGATCACTTGTACCGTTTCATCACCGGCCTCTTCTGATCATTTTCACGACCGGTGAGTGACCCATAAAAACACCGCCGAACAATAAATGCCACCCACGCTTGACCTGCAGTAGTTACAAGTTTAAGAGGAGGTAGAAGTGTGGCGCTGCTCGAGGTAATCACTGGAGTAGTGAAACAGTTCAATATCTCAAATAACATTTTATTAAGTCCAGTATTGGACATGCATGCAGAATTAAAACATCTATTGGACCTTAAGTTTTTAATACAGGTTTGACTGTAGGCCTGAAGTTGTTAAAGGTCAGCCATCAAATCTCTTTTTTAATTACTTCCTTGACATTGCGCGACCTGTTACTGTACGTTTCATGATATGACTGTTCACACCGGCTGTTATTTGTGCAACATCCAATTTACATATTGATTTTCATTAGCTTTCACTTGGGAACAATGATGCAACAGCCAGTACACTGCATTCATGCTCTGATCACCACCATTGTACTGGTGCCTACTTAATGTGCTGCACATTTTGTATGAAATACTGTGTAATAGCAGTTCCCTCTAAATTTTATGAAAATGGGGCCAATGTGTCGAAATTGTGGATGATGTACTATAAAGATTTTTTATGTGACCTCTTATGCCTGGAAAATGTGACAATTGCTTGCTGTCAACTATTTGACTGGTGGTGGCGGCCTTCAAATTAAAAGCTTAAAGAGATTCAATCAACTGCATCAGACTTTGCTGAATAGAAAACATACAGTAAGCCTTGGCCTCGACATGGACATAACCACTATGCCATAATTCAAAGCATGTTACAATTGTATAAAGGCATACATAATGGCCAGATTATGGCATTATCATTGTTTCCAATATTTCTTTTCCATCAAGGAAAAAAAAGTTGAACAAAGTTGGAAAAGTTGGGCACCATTCCAAAAGCCAGTTTCTATCATGTGATTTCTTTGCGTACAACAGCTTGTATAGATGTTTCATAATATAAGTGCTTTGAATTAGATTGTTTCATTAAATATATTAAGTATGGACACACTGTAGCTTCCATGTGTGCTCCAAGTGTTCAAACTAGCAGACTACCATACGGTATATGTGATACTGAATGTGTGTCTGGAGAAATGTGCTATTTAAATCGTATCAAGGGTACCCAAAGGGTAACCATACCCCAGAAACTTCTGTTTTCACTCCTAAACTGACAGGAAATTATTTTTTATGAGGACAAATTTCAGAAACATTCAGTTTTTAATGTACTTACCCGTACATAACAAGAAGCAGGATCAGAGCCGGCAGGTTAGGAGGTGAAACGTAGGCTTTTTGTTGGAAGCAGAGGAAGATCACAATCACGATCAAGCACGGGACGACGTAGTTACACTGTCAGGACAAACATAAGCAAAAAAAATTAACAAGCTATCCCCATCAGAAGTACGGGGCAGTGCATGAATAAGAAATCGATCTTCAGGGCAATGGACTACATAAAAAGTTTCTTTTTTTCCAGACAAACTGAAAGGATGTGTAATTAGGAAATCTGTAGATTACTTTTTTAATTAGCACTCAAATATATCCATCTTTAAATTTCTAATTAATTCATCAAGTAACACGTCCTATCTGATTCTCTTCTGTTTGAGGCAACGGGTTGCCCTGTGACACATTGAAATGAATAAGCGCACAATGATATTGTAACATTTTCTAGGGGAAAAAACATTTTACTCACGGGTTTAATATTCTTTTTGGCTGAGGAGCTCTTTAATAAAACAAATCCACACTTTCCACTGACTAAATAATGAATAAATGATGTACTATAGATGAAATAAATGGAATGCATCAAGATACAAAAACACCTTTATTTACAGTTCACGGGGAAAAAAAAAAAGTGAACACATATATTAAGGAGCCTTCAACCTGGAATTCCTGCAATCTCCCGATTGTTGATAGAGCGTGCATGCTAATGCGGAGACCTTCAGGCTACAATCATTAGGCTGACTCCTTGGGTACATTTGTCTTCCACTCATACAGCATTTATCTGCCATAACGATGAGCGCCCTGATGCCATTTCTTTACCATAGGCACCTGATAAAATGTTTACTTGAATTACGCCTCAGGGGAAAGTGCCAGGGAGCCTGTTGAGCGCAACCAGCGGGGGGATCCGGAGTCGATAATTACGCCTCAGCCAATAACTGTTGCTCAGGTGAAGAAGCTTTTCCCAGGGGCCAGGAGTGCCAAAGCTACATGATCATTTACAGTAGATGGATATTCTTTCTACATCAAGCCTTAGGTGGGCAAAAAAAAATCTTTAGTGTTGTAGAAAAGTATCAACTAGGCTAAAAAAAAAAAAAAATAAATCATTCAGCGTGTAAAAAAAGTGGCAATAATAAGTTAGGATCAATAAAGAGGCAATGCGGCGGCATGATGAAGCTGGTACTCACCATGTCCCAGGCAAAATTGGCCAACCAGTAGACAGCTGGGTTTACTCCACTGACAAATTGCAGGTGCTTGGCTTTGTTCACCCTCTCTTGGATGAGGAAGAGGACAAAGCTGGCAGGGATGAAGGACATGGCAAAGATAACGCAGATGGACACCACCACGTCAGTGGAGCTTGTGGCCCTGTGATTGAATAGAGCACAGAAAACAGGAAGTTTGACAGAAGAGCACAGCTATGTGTGCTAAAAAAATATGTGAGCCCGTGCAACCGAAAGACATGGATTGGCTTCATGAGATACAGAACTTTAGCTCTGTAGAAATCTAAATTAAATGACCTCATGCTTCTAATGAAGTCAAGTTCTAGTGTGATTTTATTGACTACATTTAAATATTTTTTTTCTCCAGGAATACTGGCTCACTTGATTTTCCATTTCAGTAGGCATGAACCAACGCTATACACCACCGTGTTCATCATTTACTTCCTCTGCCAACATTTACAAGGCCAAAAATATTACTAATCAACACGCTGACGTCAATGAGGAAAGCAGAAAAGGTTAGAGATGGCAGATTCAGCGCTGTGCTGTGCTGTGCACGATTTTTGTCACTGTAGAAGGCTGAATAAAAGTCAAAGAGATTCAAAGGCAAGAGATCGGGCCTGTGGTTGGTTCTCTTGTTACCAGGGAATGAGTGAGATGACACTGCCTGGGTGTTTCACAGCGGTTACGTTCAACACATATAGAAACACCCCCGGAAACCCCTCCAACGCTGTACTGTAGCAGCTGTATGCACACTAAAACAAGTGTTTGGTTCATTTCCTGCAGTGCAACAAATGTATTGCATTTACAGTGGTAGGGTGTATTTAAACACACTGTCACAACTAATGTTTCAGGCACGTGCTTGTAAGTATTGATGACTTCCTCAAACAAGCATTGCATACATTAACGGAAGGCACTGACAATGCTGTACATAATAAAAAAAAGCTTTTAACGCTCATTAGCCTCTGAAACAATGATAGGGCCATTACGTTAGGTTCATAACTCCTATTGGTCTCTTGGCAACCAGGAGAGAGCATTTTAAAATCTTGACCAGATTTCTTATATGTGTCAGTGTCCTTCTCTCATGGTTGTGACAAACTGTTCCTTTCTCCTCCGAGATATTCACCTTCACTTCACTGGCGTACGTCTTCATTTATGACATCCCAGCTTTGAAAACGTCCTTCGGTTTGTCTACTCAATTAGCATCGGATGAAATTGTGGTGTATTCTTTTAACCCCCGCCGCCGTCCTCACCCTCAGCCCACGGTAATCTCTCACAAGACTTCCTGTTGTGTAATTAGCATATTAAAGAAGTTACCCCGTGTGGCTATGTGGCTGTATTTATCATCACCAACCAGACGCAATTAGAACACATAAATAAAATAATTCACCGCAGTGGGTGCCAGCCCACATTTCAACAGGTTTCAAGGGCAGTGTGCGCTGGTTGGCGGCCGGGATTCAGTGGTGGTGGTGGGGGGGGTAATGTAGGGGACAAAGCTGTGAATGATCTAATGCTGAATGCTTGAAGCTGGCTAATTGCTGTGAAGAGGAGGACAAGCAATCTGCTAATTAACTAATAATGGAAGAGCAAGAAAGATGAGCTGTGGGAGTAAAGCGTTACAGGATGTATTGCATTCCTTTAGGTTTTTTTTCTTTTAACGACAGGGGCTGCGGGGCGCAGCCCTGAAATGTTAAAGTGTAGGAGGGCCACTGAACGAACGAGAGATAATTATCAAATCTGAAGCTCCGGGCACAGCGTTCGGGTCATTTTGTTGTATTATGCAGCATTGTGGAGATAATCTAGAGAACCATTTCAGTTCTGACAGAAGAAAATTCATTTGGTAGCTCAAGTGCACATGATTTTTTATATTTTTTACAGATAGCATGCATCAATCAGACACAATATTAATCCGCTGATCGCAACTAAATTACACATCGAATTCTACAGGGTCGTAGGAACAGAAGTCAGTTGCTAGATACTCCTCGGCTATTAAGAAGCGATACATATATCTCCATAATGAAATGGTGCCAGTGTCTGTCACTTCAGAAGATGGCAGAGAAAAACCGAAGGCCCTATTTTGTGTTGCCAATGCGGACGATGCGAGTGAAGTGGTAATTTTCGAAAGGCAGAAGCATTTCGCCTTTCTTTGCATCTGCATGCTTCCACCCTTTTGTGGCTCATGACATCACTTGCATTAAAATTGGTTGTGAAGTGCACTAGAGGGGAGCGTCACTTCAAATTATACGCTGTGGTGCAATTTCGGGGTGTCCAGAATCCGGAGAGGGAACAAGTCATTAGTGATGAATTATTATTGATAGGACAGCCTCAGCGATTGTTTCTCCGAGAAGTGTCAGTGGGAAATATGAATTCATTTTAAGGTCTGACGTTCCCTTGAAATTCAGATTATTTTAACAGGACAGGGAAACACTTTCCGTTATTGGCGGTTTTCATAGCTCCCTGTAATTCAGGGACTTTACTTGGGCCGGTGACAAGCAAATTATAGTAGACTTCACAACCGCACTGACAGGTATTTGACAGCAAACTGACTTTGAGACCAAAATAAAAAAAAAAGAAAATTTAAAAAGTGGGCATTTTACCATTCATCAACTTTCATAATAGCTTTTGCAACTTAAGAGTTCTGACACTGTTATATTCATAATTTCTGAACGGAGTTCTTCTCTGAAGATAAAGCCAAGCATCCCTCCTGTCATGCTCATCACGCAACGCTATTCCGCGATCACGTAATCATTATATAACATTGTTATTGTGAACGTTTGCCTATTTACACATACAGCACCTGGAGAGCAACACTAGAATTCAGAGACATCTTTCTGGATACCTGATGAACAGTGAACTCTCCTTTGTTCTCCACCACCTGCTGAAAATAATAAGCTCGATTCTGCAGTAGCTAGTTGTTCATTCTGTCTCTTGATGATAAAACAAAAACAATAAGCTAAATAAGGCTAAAAAAACCCTGCTGGCCTGAGAGGAACTGCACAGTAGGTTCATAATTCTTTGTCAGCTTCCACAATGCATACGACTGTTGTTGATCCATTGTTCATATAAAAAATTCTGAAGTGGAGCTTTAAGCTAATTCCACAGCGATGTTCAGTCATCTCCTCAAGAAGTCCCTTGCCCCTTTCCCCCGCCATTCTCGTCTGCAACCCGCACACTTACTCAACAATGAAGGAGTGTCCAAGCTAATCTGGAAATCATAGTTCATAAATTGTAGTCGTCACACTCAGCGCAGAGAGGGAGGCTGAGAGGAAAAGAGGCTCATCCTGAATCTACCGTAGACAAGCCGTCGTAATTACCTCCTAACCCCGGCACAGTCTCCCTCTCTAACTCAGGGCTGTCATCAGCACCTGATCACTACATAAATACCTGACTGAAGATTGGGCTGGAACATCGGGCGGAGTATGGAATAAAACTGCTACTTTGCGGTGATTGGTGGCAACCACTGAAATGCCTGCATAATGTCAGGAGTTGTGGTTATGGCACTGCATGGTAATTTGCTTCAGCGGGATGTATTCCAACTACTTCCCATTAAAAGTGTTGATCGTGTCGGCATCTCTGAACAGGCAAAATGCAAAAAAATATCAACAACACATGATGTTGGGGAATACACAAAAGCTTAAAATTGCCAGCCATAATCATAGAACAAAACAGTGCACAGTACACAGTGAGCAGTTATATCCATATGTTGTGATTTAGCACGTCATTAATCTCTCGTTCTCATGGGGAGCTGCTCTCTTGCTAGCCCTGGGAAAAGGCTAGAGAAAAAAAGATGGTATATCCTCGTAAGGGGCTCCCATGGGCCTCCAAATCTGTGCATACTCAAACAAATACCTCGTCTATCTATCTGTCTTACGCTTTCTATTGTTTTGTCTCTTACTCATCTGTTCTCCCTTTGTCTGCGCTGTCTCTGTGCTTCTTTCTCCCACTCCATTGCTGTCCCTCTCGCTCTCGTCTTATCTCTCTCAGGTCTCTCTTCTGCATCTGATGATGCATTGTCAGAAAGGGAAAATCGGCTTTTCCGGCAAGAGGCAAAATGCAATGCAGCAGCTCTACATGTTGAAACTGTAAGAAGGAAACTGCAAACGAGGTCTGCAGATGCAGTTTTCTCAAATAAATGCGTACATAGCATTTGCAGTGTGTGCTAACACTTTTGTTAATGTGTTTAGATCCTCAACACACCATCCATGTGTCACATGTAAGGATGTGAAGTTGTACATACAGTATGCTGTTAGCATTTTATGCAAACTAGCTTAAATAACACCATATTTTACATGTTAGAGGCCATCTTCCTGCCCTCATTTTCTGACCTGGACCACTATGATGCACATGGGATGTGACAATGACCAAAAGCAATCCATTTTCAAGTTTTCAAGCCGAACGACTCACATGGCAGCATAGGAGAGCTGCTCCTTGGTGAGGTTGAGGGGGTGATTGGACACGGAGATACCGTATTGGCGGGGATCCTTTCCTGCCGGCAGATTTCCCCTCAGGATGGCGTTGCCGGCCACACTGAGGAAGGACGGCATGCCGTGCCATGCTTGGTTATAGAACCACACCTGCAGAGGTAGAGATGGAGCGTGAGCGTTAGAGAACAGCATGCAGAGGCTTTTCCGTTGCTTGATATGTCTCCTAGCAACTAACATCCGGTCAGTGAATTCGGTTGGAGACACTTTTGAACACGCAGGTTGTGAAAGCAGAAGAAGCAAATCTAAGTCATGAGTGTGGACCTGTCGCAGATGAGATTTCTTCGTCTTGACCCACGAGTTGCGACCTCATCATTCGGATATACGAAAGTTAAACGTTTTTCTGTCTTTACTTTGGATTTGTTAGCATGCAAACTAGCCAGAAAAGTAACAAAGAGAGGCACACAACAACAACATCTGTCTGCAAGTTGTTCTGTAACAACTGATTTGGTACAGTCACCATCAGAAAGTACGTCAAACACTTAGAAATCCCACATTAGTCCACAAAATTGGAGCATGAGTTGTATTTATAGCACAATAAATCTTTTGTGATATTTATTAAAAAAAAAAAAAGATTTTTATCCACTTGCAGCACAAAAGAATCTCTGAGAGGGCTCAAAAAATATTTCTAGAACATACTGTTCTATAGAAACGAGCAACAGAGCTGGCAAACATTACTTTTTCCCCCCTCATTTAATAGAAGATCAAGGCCCTCAATGACTGTCATATCTCGATATGTCGTGGCATGCCAGCTGCAGAGACGGAGTAAAGAAAAAACATTTTTGCCCACTTCCTTTTTTAATGTAAGTGATTCTCTGAGTTTGTGGCTGCTGGGGTGTAGAAGAAAAAGAATGGATGAAAGGGAGTGGGAGTGAGAGAGGACACCCCGCTGATAGTGCAGCGCTAATTAAGAGTGGATGGTGTTTGAGTGTCAGCCTAACATAACGCCGCATCACAGAGGAGGATATGGAGAAGTACACACACACGCAGATGTGTGCGCGCACGCACGCCCTCGTGTCTCTTTCTTCTCGTTTCTGACTCTGTTTTTTTCTTTGTTCTTGCCGTATCTCAGGCACATAGACTTAAATTGATATTATGTTTAATATTCTATTGTATCCTGAAAGATATCCAGCTTAAATACCATTTGATGTGTTCAAGATAACAGATACAGTACAGCGCACGGGCTTGTCTGCTAAACACATGAGGGGGTGAAAAATATGAGCAGATACGATGGCAAGCCACATTTGCATTTACACTTCTAAAACTACTTTAAACATCACTTGTTTTGAGGAGGAGCAAGGCTCAATTCTCAGTATGAAATATGAAATATGTGTATTAGATATTAACTTCAGTTTTAACATTAAATCCAAAAGTATACCAGGAATTAAGCACAGTTACATAAGTGCTGCACCTAAATATAATTTGGAGGTGTTGTTTGGGAACTACTTTGATGTTTCCTTTTGCTGCTATTTTATGGTTCTGTACTTTGTTTAACTGACAGCTGCAGATCGTAAATACTTTTTCAGATTAATACTTGACTTTTTAATATTTTATTTTAATATATAATATACACTGTTATAGGTTGGACCGGTAGTTCCCACCCTTTCTAGTTTGTAGGCAGTTTCTCCAAAGACACATCTCCCCTCCAAATGTCTCACATGGTTTCATATCAGTTTTAAATGGTTTACGTAACTGGAAAGAGGTAACACGATCCAATATTTCGCAACAAAAAAAGGCTATAGAGAAGAAAAAAACAAGAAACAAACTAAAAAATACACACACACGAGCATACCACAGTACAGAAACGTGCTGCAAATGCAGAAAACAACAATGGAAGTGTCTCCAGAGGACACTGAACACGGCTGGGACACACTTGTTGTTGCTATGGTTTGTGACTCCTGAAGTTAGAATCGATCCATGTAACATTTGCTTATGCGCGGACTGACTGCAGCACGGAGCTCGCAGAGCCAAAAAAAAAGTGCAATTCTATGAGTCATTTAAATGGTTTCTGAGGAGACGTCATGACGGACATGAAACGTCAACCTGTTGCTCTGACAATCACCACTGAGGAAGCAAATGCTGCTTTATGATTATTATTCGGGCTACAGACGACTTCAGAAAAGGTCCTGTGAGGTCACTTTCAGTGCGTGCGCAGAGTAAAGTAGCCGAAGTCAGTCCACCATAAAGCAAAACAGACGCCGTACATTGGGCATGTCACAACGATCCTTTAGGTTTGCTAGGTCTGAATGACCTAATAGCAACAGTAAAATGCTGCTTACACATTGATGCATCAGTATTAACAATCTAATAATCTCATATATGATAATACACTGGTCAGGGGACAATTTTCTGCAAAACTAATACTTTTACTTTTGATAGATTAAGTGTATTTTGCTGATATTGCTTACAGCAGAGCGAGGATCTGGATACTTCTTCCACCAGTGATGTAGTTAAACTATGTAATTATGTGCGAGGCTGTATTTTACAGTATGAAAACACATTACTTTTATTTATTACTGGTCTTGCGCTGATTTAATTTAAAACAAAAGAGGCTTTTAATTATTGGATTGCATTGCAAAGGATAAGGACAAAGTATTTGCACTAATAGACTGAACCATCATGCCGCACCCTAAATTTATAGCCATCTACTCATAACCCAAGGTGTCATTATTAACTCATCTCCTCCGTGTTATATAGGTGTGGTGCTACAAAAATGTTTATTAGGATATGATGGCATCGTAACGTCATAATTAAGCAAACTGCACCGGTAAAAAGGTGAGTAAGGGCAGAAATAGGTGGGTCTGTGCCTTCACGGTCTCTGCCTATGTCCCATTCCTTTTAATCACCACCTTTCCTCCTCCGAAAACTTCAGACTGCACCTGCTTTATTTCCCCTCAGAGATCATTAAACTTTCATCTCATTGGATCAAATCAAACAGCAGAGCGGAAGGGGGCACGCGGCAATTAATATAATACCTTTACGTTGTCCCTGGTTCCCAGCTTCTTCAGCAGCGTCTCAGCCTTCGGGAAGATCTGATCAGTCACATTATCCTAATGAAGATGAGGAAAACAAGAAAAAAAAAAAAATACTGAGTTGGAGACTTAATTGGATACACTTGGAAAACCACTACTGCTCTTTGAAATGCAAAACACGAGGCAGAGGGAGACAAGAATTAAGATTTCCGGAATGCATTTGGGTGTGCTGAGCCACTTATTTTGCACAGACTTGGGGAGAAATGTGTCCCCTGTTATTTTGCCTCCTCTGACGTTTCTGTTTTATTAAATAGTGTGAAATAATTAAAACCACGAGCGGGGGGGGAGAGGACGTGAAACAAAAATTCACAAGTAACAAGAAATCGCCTCGTTACCTAACGCAGCAATCCGATTCTGGCGGCCTGACTTTGACTGTGGGTCTGCCAAGCGTTCACGTTACAGTATTTTCCACAGAGTGCAGAGTGACTGCTGGGTTTTGTGGTGAGGTGAGGAGATGGAAATGACAGAGAGAGAGAGAGAGAGAGGGTAGCTGGGACAGGTTGCATTAAAAATTGGCTCTATTCCACTCAGGTTTCATGTGAAATGAGCCTTGGGATGAGGGCTCGAGATGACAGGCGTGCGATTTCCAAAGTGTCATGTTGATACCATGCTGTTCAGCCCGGCCATAGGAGCACTGAGCACATTACATGTGTGATATAAATGCAAATGGACCTCCTGTTGGACTCTTGCCTTCATCATAGGGCTATAGCGGAGGTGAGGGGGGGTGGGCATGGCATGTGGCATGGAGTGAGGAGAGGTCTGTGGTGGAAAAGTGCAGATGACAACTGGGGAGAGGGGTAGGGGGGGTAGAAAAAAATAAGACGAGACACGACAAATCAAGAAAGACGTCCCAAGAATGCAGGAGGGTGCTCGTGTGCAAGTGCTTGTCTGCTCTGAACGAGGGAGTGTGGGAAGGAACGGTCACAAAAGATATCTCCAGCACCCAAGACAGTTACCTGAGGACAAGAGACTCAGGAGATCATAGCTTTCCAGCTCTTTCTCGTCCCATAATCCTTCACTCAGCCAACACCACGCTGTGAAAACATTTTATTATTTTACTGTTACTGGCTTTTTTTTTTTTTTTTTTGCCCTGTCATATCACAGTGTGGAAAAGGGTAAAAAAAAACATAGAACAAAAAACGCCCCCATCCACGCTGACAGGAGTTTATGTTAAATAACAACCCCCTCTGTTCCAAGTCATTACCTATTCATACACCGGGCAGAACAAGACTCCTACTCTTGTCCGCAGTGCTTCCTCCAGCGACAGGGAGGGAATCTTAGCAGTATCTTTGTGTTTTTTTTCTTTTTCTTCTCCTCTTCGCTCCAGTCCGCATCCTGCCAAGCAGCAACGGGCAGCGCCAATAGGCGGCCTTCCTGAGGATTAGCAGTGGCTAAAACAAGATGAGAAGTGGGCCAGCGGCTGCCTGGGTCTAATCCTTGACAAACTCCTCCTCGCTCAAGGACAATGACAAGGCTGGTTTGGCCAGAGGACCTTCTGGTGCCACGGCTAACGACACAGCAATAAAGCCACTCGAGTGTGTGGTGACTTTTTTGGCTAGTATTCCAGTGTGGTCGGCACAGTTCGGTGGTCAAATGGTCTGTGGTCATGTGTGTGTGTGTGTGTGTGATTGTATTGAGAACTTGCCAGGAAAGACTTCATGGTTTGTTAAATTAGGGGCTTATTTTTCTGAATAATATGAATAAAAAAAAAGAAATGTTGTTTGAGAAGGTTAAATAAACATTTCAGAGAACAGTACTGACGTGAACACATTTTTTTGGAGTAATTAAACAACACCCGGCACACAGCCTTTCTTGTTTACTATCCTATTCCTACCTGCTAGACACAAGAAATGCAATTAAACAGAAGTTTCAAAGCCCACTTCCCAGTCGCAGGTGGCTCGGAGTGCAAAGACACGCTACTTCCTGTTAACGTCTCACATCACGGACGCCTGCTGAGCAGTCGAGAGCCAGACATTTCCCAAGGACAGTGTAGCACTTTAATAACAAGGAATGCAGAGCTGGGACAGCTAATGCCTGGCCATTAGGGTTACATCATCGCTGCTGCACGAATTAAAGTCACATTAGCGCAGAGATCCAGGAGACAGAGAAGGGAGCCTGGGTAGGGATGAGACCGGAGACGCCTGAGGGCGAAGCAATGTGCTGATCTCAAAGTAGTTTGAACATCCAAATTTGAAATGTTAATGAGGGACTGTGTGTATGCAGGAGAGAGACTGAGGGAGATAGATAGAGAGATACATGGAGGGGACAAGTGAGTTGATGTGAAGTTCAGGAAAGACTGCTTGAGCGTAGAAATGCATATTTAGTGTAGATGTTTATGCATACACGTATATGTGTATGAACTGAATTGAGGTAGTTGAAAGTGAGAATGTGTGCAGGATTGTGTGTGTGTGTGTTCTGGTGCACTGAAGACCCAGATTCCTCGATTTATTCAGGCAACACACAGTCAATCATAGCCTGTTGCCATGGACACTCAACAAAATGGATTTGAAGAATCTAAACTCTTCTCCTCCTCGCTTCTTTGCTTTCATTCCTCTTATTCAATCATTCAAGAATTCAGCTGGGTCCAAGAGTCCACGACGAACAGCATCACCTGTGCTTAAGATACAAAGCTCACTGCAGAAAGGAGCCCGTGCTCCAATTAGGACAGGCGCCAACTTAAAAGGGTGACTGACAAACTGCAGCCTTGACAGCAGAAAATCTGCTTCTGAAGCACAGCTTCAGGCACCAAACTTTAGATATTGGACACAGATTTACAAGACATAATCATTTTTTTAATGATTTATGTAGGTTAATGTGTATCAAAGCAAAGCCAGGCCCTTTTTTAATTACAAGGAGTTCTGACCTGCTTGGATTTCCCTGCACTGTCGACACATCACAATATCTCAAGAGTTATATAAATGTAATAATGTTCAGGGACATTGGACAAGGGAACAGAACAATGTCTTGGGGAGACTAGAAGAATGCGGACTGTCTTACAACTGATGCGAGACAAATAGATGTGTCATCAACATCAACGTGCAGAACATTACTAGAAAGATGACGATTCTACTGCCATGCTGGAGGCACAGTGTTGCTTTGAGATAAATGCTAAAACACCTTAGTTTAAAGGGTTTAGTGTTTGCTAAGTAACAAGAAATATGAACTACAGCTAAGGATGATGGAAATATCATTTTGCAGATATCTGGTCATAAATCAAAATCTTTGAGAAATTAAAGGATCATCAAAGTAACAGCAATTCTTCCTGAGGCGATCATGAATGTCTCTGCCAGGGGTTGTGTTACATTTTCTTGCTATCCCGAGATCAAAGATAAAACTACATCACAATAGCTAATTACACACTCACCACCATCTGGCCATGACGGGCTCTACTATATCTGGTCTATGTGTGGTTATTGACAGTGTTGCGTGAAACTGCTTAACGCATCACCCCAAGTGTTAATCTAACAAAGCGACTCGTGGCGGCGCTGGAGAAAAAGAATCAAAATCAGTAGGATTCATCATCTGGAGACCATGAATGTTTGTACATTTTATGGCAATCCATCCAATACTTGTTGAGATATTTGATTTTAGACCAAAGTGGTAGTCCAACTTGGAAAAATTCAAATTTAAATACAGTTAACAAAGCTCACATTTAAGGATCAGCATACTGGTCATTTGAGGGAGGTGCTTTTTGAACACGTTCTTAGACTTTGACTTTGAACTTTAGGGGTCTTTGTAGATGTCTCGAAGCTACTCAAATAATCATGTGGCATCAACAGGCGTACCTCTGTGAAATATTTATGACATACCTGAAGTGAACTGAATAGGTCTTTAAGATCCCTGAATGCAGCTTCGATTGCTGCCTCGTTCAGACGGACTTGGGAGTTGATTGCTCCGACAGAGATCCCTCCGTACCTGAAGTGGCAGAGAAAAGCAGAGGTAGGTTCAAGTGGAGGTAAGATCATCTGAGTAATAACAAGGATGCACACAGGTTTTGCACTTGCTCTGCAGAGCTACACACAAACATGAGATACAGGCTTACAGTAAAAGCAGACATTACAGTGGGAATGAATATGTTGCCGCAAACACGACCAAACATCTGTTGAACAATCACATCAACCTAACACTTACAATTCATCATTTCTGTCACGGACAGTTTGCTGTGAATGTTTTCACACAGTAAAATGACGGTTAAGGGACGCGCATCACAGAGAGGCCCAGCAGGGTTTGACAACTGCATGACAACTGCATATCATGTAGAGATAGAAATGATAGCATAGTGTGCAGGACTTTTTTTTCCCCTTTCATTCATATTACACTCAAGTGACCTCCTAAAAGTGGATGCACCAACACCACAACAGCAGCCCAGGTAGTAATTTTAGTTCTTTCTTTTTGTGACAACAAAAGGAAAAACAGAAACGATATCTTTGACCAAAGCAAACGCACCAGAGAGTCACTCGTCTCTAAAATGCTACCACATACATGAATGCACTACGGTACCCTGATTCACTTACACGGACATGCATTACCTTGTTTTACCCGAGTGCTCAAAAGTCTTGATCAAGAAGTCTGTCATGTTCCGTCCAGTTAAATCCAAGAGTGTGTCTGTTGTGTTCTGGATCCTCTGAAAAAACAAACAAAAAAAAGTGTTACATATACGTGATATATATGTGATATTTTATTGACTTTGAGCGTAATCTTAGATGATTAATTCCTCATGTTTTTTTTGGCCACTTGGGGGCAGCACAACAAGCTGTGAGCACAAAACTGACTAACAGGATATTGTGACTATGTTAGAATATGAATATGTTGCAACATTTTAATGCCTGTTCATACATCCAGCAGTTATGGAGAAACATTAGCATTCATTTGTCGGCCAGCAGAGGAATGCAATTTCAAAAGTATCCTTCTTTTTAGCTCTGTTATGATTTCTAACAATTGTGGCTCTTAAAGCTGCTAAAAGTTGCTAACTTTGACTGCTAATGGTGTAGCGTAGATAGTGCAAATTGTATTTTTTAGAATCTCTTTGCTAAAGTATCATGAGAGTAAACCAAAACATTAAAGATGCCAAAATGTTCCATGGAACATGCAACCCAGTGTGACGTCTTTCACATTAAACGTAAAATCAAGATATCCAATGTTAATACAAAAATACTGTAACCCATCTTTAAGTTTAAGGTACAGAAAACACATGATATTGATGCATATTATATACTTTTTTGGGGATATATGAGAAGTGTAGCACTTTTTCTTTGACTTACAGTATAGAGGGATATAAAACTTTTTTTTTTAAAACACAGACCTTAACTGTGCCTGTGTGAAAAGAAACGTCATGACCTGACCACAGAGGGATTCCAGCGGGCACAACTGCCCAGCCACCCATAAAAACCCATCCAGCAGATGCTAAAAATCAACAAAAACCTAAGAGGAAGAACATTCTGCAGGTGATATCTGTTCACAACACCGTAGAATAAACGCTCTCAACCCTTATCATAATAGTCAATTAAGCCTGGCTATGGGAAGCCTGGTTGAAATCTAGGCCCCCGTCAAAGCTGCGAAAGCTGTGTCTAATGTCAAAGGACCCTAATTAGATGCCCTTCTGTGAATAAATTGGTACATTCAAACATCCAATTAAGGGAGGGTGCGACATACCACCATGAACACACTCCATGATGTGTAGCCTGATACTTTCCAGTGCACACACACTCATGCCGATGCCAAGCTGCTTTAGCCCTACTTATTTAGAGAGGTAACAGTATGCTAATTAGCAGAGTGATCCTTGATAAAGCACAACTGAGACCCCTGACTGCAACGCAATTTACTAACATACCCCCTAGTTACACTGGTTATCTACCCTTCTGTACAAACAGCTTGATGTACTTTAGGTACACATGCTGTGTTGTTTAATGGGTTACCCCTGTGTCAAGTACTTTTGTGCATATACCCATTCTTTCCACTTACAGACGTTTGTAAGGAGTAAATGTCCAGGTATCAGTTGTTTTTTGGCATTACTTTCATCCCCGGGTCCAAAACTCCCTTCAGAGATAAATCACTGTTTGTTTGCATTTTACACTACATGCTAGTGCAGTTCCATTGGGTATAGTGATAGCAGTAAAGGGAAGAGGAGATGAGGATAAGTTGAGGTAAACCCAGAAGGAGGGGAAATATAGAGAGATATTAGGAAGATTAAAGAAGTCGCTAAAAACAAGTGGAGAAAGAGAGAGCAGGAGTGGATAGAGGTTGGAAACATAAGTTAAAAGAGCAGAGGAGAAAAGAGAACAAGAGGAGGAGAACTCCAATCACAAGTCAAAGAACAAACAGAAGGAGAAAGCCGAGGAAGAAGAGGACCCATCTGGCTTATGAATCAGAGATAAGGAGGACGAACGGCACAGCAACCTTGGCTTATCTCTGAACAAACACGCTTCTCTTTTGAAAAGCCACAGGAACTCGGAAACAAACAGCACCAAAAATAAGAGCTTTTATACTCTGCTGTGTGTACAATGAGTTTATGCTCAAGCATACAGTCAGTGTGGGTCTAATTATTTTGGCCTTGGTCCATATCCCCCATCAAAAGACTGAAATGGGAACATTACGTGGTTGTGCAACAGCTAGGCCTGGATCTCTTGTTCATTACCTGGGAACAGCATCAGTGTGCTTGGCATTCTGTACATAACATCAGTTCCCCAACACACAGTGGTAGCTTGATAGCTGGGGAAGCAAACAGGGGTGAGGGAAATGTAAACTAAGGAGTAATCAAATCTGTTGAATGAGCTGGCATACTCGAGCACTGGGGAGATAAGAGACTGTGCTGTGTTCATATTAATCTTGGCACTGTTTATATCACGCTGTACCTAAGGTAAAATTCAAATTTTTTATCTTGTGTACACAAAGAAAAGCAATCTTGGGAAAGCAGAATCTTCTATAATTAATGTTAAGTTAAGGTGTGGGGTCACTTGTCCCCCAACTTAAAGTTGTGCACATGGTGATCAGGTTAATTGTGTTTTCATGCCAAACGGTATGTTCCTGAATGTGTGAAGTTGTTGTGAAATCATTTAAGTCATTACACCGCGATGAGTTTGTAGTGGGAGTGACAGGTGGTCTTCTGCGTAATTGTGCGTGGGCGTTTCATTATTTGTGTTTCAGGAGCAGCTCTTCAGGTTAGCACATTGTGTCGTGTTGTGTGATTATGTCCGATATGATCTCATCACAACAATCATTTTAAACTGAACCAAACAATGCCATTAGATAATAGCTGGAGTGGCGTGCAAAGCACTCGCTGGATCGCAAACACGCAGTTACAAGCTGCTCCGGCTACTCCGTGCCAGATCAGAGACGTTGCAAACATCCACAACCGATGACAGATTTTCATCTGCACACCTTCTGTTCTGTTTAGCCGCAACAAAGGGAAAGCACTGCCTCGCCCGCCATTTGCCTCACCGCACAATTCAATGACCTTTCTGCTTTTGTTTTCGAGCATCTCTTGCCTTCTGCCGAGAGGCTGGTTCTGGACAGGTCGTTTTCCACTAAAATGGATCTGTGGGTGTTGGGAGTCAAAATGACAAATCAACAGGGCCCAGCAGGAAAAGGATGTGTCAGGCTGTTGTTGTTCGCCGGGTCGGGTATGCACTGGCAGGGATTTGGCGCCGATCTGGATTTGTTCTTTGCCAACAGCTGTTGTTTTAGAAAAAAAAAAAACCTGCCCACAGATGTAAAGTTTACAGATTCATTATGGCTTCATTGACCGGCATGATCAGGTCAGTCCTGCTCACTTTATGTTCTGAATTTAAAGTGGATTATTATTCTCATTTCCAGCTCTCTCTCTTTGTTTATAACATAGCTTTTTTTTTTATTTTGAAACTCCAGAACTAGCTTTGCATAACTCACAGTTTGAAAACATTCTTATTAATCTTATACTGGCCCTTCACGCAGCCAGTCAGTTCAACCTCTGTCTGAAACAAGCTGTCTTTTCAGGCCCCCCACATCTAAAAAGCCCACTTTCTTCTGCTTGGCCAACTTTTGCCTGCTGACTGGCTGCACCGAGCGCCTGTGAGCACTGCTTTGACCTCTTGCCGTTGTGCTCGACAGCATATGACCACTTCAGAAACTCAGCTTGGACAATAGCAATATGGAGCACTGAATTTGATTAACATACTGTTTAGCAGACTCAAATGCGATGAGAGCTGGGCTGGAAAAAAAGCCTGTTGGAGCGGAGAGATTCTGGGGGGGCCCAGAAAAACAACTTTTATGAATTTATTTAATGGTTCTGGTGAGACTGGATCATATTTTATGGGGAAAATATTTATTAGTCTTCCCTCTGATCTCCTCCAGCTGTTCAACATGCTGCTTCAACATGCTGCTTCAACTTTTGATTTATAGAGTTTCCCGATGGACAGATGGATTGGCAGTTAGCTACTTTTTACACTAACTGTAGCTGCCGTTAGCTAGCTAGCTGTGAAGCTAACTTAGCTCTCCTTTTAGCTGACTCTGCCTGGACTGGGAGCTCAGAGCACTAAGGGAGTGTTAGTGTTTAATACAACTCTAGTACCAGGGCTCTGCTCTGAACTTCCACTTTGTTAGCAGTTAACTACTTAACAAGAAGTATAGAAGATATATCTCCATCAGTAAACTCTGTGAATCACAGAGAACTGAGGCCGAGAAGCTGGAGGACATCAGAACGAAAACCAGAAAATATAAAAGCCGACAGACTAAGTGGGTGGATTGGGGTGCCATTGTACTCTGTGGGTGTGCTGTGCCTGGAGGAGATGACCAATTAAATACCTCCATGATGAGCCGGTGTCCAAGTATTGGAAATGTTGCACACAAAGTCTGAAATTTCAGCTAGTTGCCCACAGGGATAACTTTCACATACATTTACCTCATTACTTGAAACTTTGGCCAAGTTTTTTATGAACATTTGACACTGTAACATTATTATGTAGCATTATAGATCCTTTAAATGAATGGGCAAAACAAAAGCTTTCTTTTCTCAAGGTGCAACAAATACTCTAATTGAAAGACTTTATTCTCTCAAACCAACAAACTAAATAAGATAATTGTAGTTCCTTCCCTTGCAGAACTCCTTTTTCCCCCCCTCACATAAATGGTAAGCCAATGCCCAACTTCAATAGCCTGATAGATGAGGCCAAGGAGAGTAATTTGCAAGCAAGCTGTAGTTAGGCCAGTCTCCAAATGATAAAGACATCAATCGTAATTCAGTGAACGTGGCGGCTTTATCAATTCCTCTGCACGCATGGCGGCCTATTCATCTATGAAGGTTAAATATCACCAGTGAACAAGAGTCAATACCTCAGAATTGATAATGGGCTTACTGTTGCCTGCCATTTCCATGGAAACAATGATTTCACACCACCTCCTGCCGCGATGTGTCCATGTTTTTTTCTCTCCCGTCTTTTCTGTAGTTTCTCAAGGGCATATTCGGATGATGGGCAGGAAAAAAAAAAAAAAAAGATAAAAAAGAAAACTAGTGTGAAGCTGGTACACTTTGTCATGATTTATTCAACGGGGGAAGCTTTCAGGTCAAAGGGAATACATCCTCACAATGTGCTCGGCTTCTGTGGGTGGTCTTGGACTTGCATTAATGTATGGCCCCCCCTGCGATGGACCACATTCTACAGGTAAGCAATGAAAAAACGCACACGTTCCCTTGCACATGGGCATACATGCCTCGAACTCCTAAGTGCATATGTGTGTTGAGCAGCATGTCAGCAATATTTATCCTACCTCACCACATGCAAGAACTGTACTCTCTTTGGACCCCATACTGTATAATTCAGCACAATGGCCACACTGTATAAAACTGTATGTTTCCAACTCATGACCTTAAGCACTAGACTACATTTTAAACTGTATACTATGGGTTATGGGCCACTGGTGCATTGCAGTTAACAGCAGGGGGCAAATAAGGTCGGAGAGGTGTAGAGGGTTATGTGTTGCAATTGTTTTCATTCACTGTCATTTATAAAGAAACTTAGACTGGTGAAGAAATGGTCATTCTACCTCAAAAAATCCTGCTGTATTACAGTCTCTTTCTGCCATATGAACTCACACACTTTATAAATCTTTCAAACCGTCAGATGATGAAATAAAAGGCAGCAACGCTTGCTGGCTTACTGCTACACAAAAAAAAACTGACCCCTGCCAAATAAATAAAGCGTTGCATTATGCAAAAAGGCGGTGATGAACAGAGAAACACGACTGTTCCCAGCATGTGCGTTGCATAGAAATGCTCGCCTCTTGTAACGGTTTCTTATCCTAAATTCAAAGTTCCTTTAGCCACAGTGGGAGATGACTGGCAATAATCTTGCTGCATGATAATAACTCAATGTCCTCAAGGTTGTTTCCATGCAAAAATGAGAGTCCATTTTAATATCCTTTTACAGGATCTGGATTGGAACAAAATAAGATGTTGTAAATAAAGGAGGAATGATGCAAGTGAATGTAATAAGATGTAGGCAAGAATTGGCCTTCATAAATGGTGTTTTTACTCAGGCTAAGTGTACTAAAAGTACCCACCACAGCACAACACGATAAAGTAAAAATCCAGTAAAGTAGCAAAGTGGCAGAAATTCATAAAATAACAGAAAAAAAAAGATTCAGGTTGTTGAGCAAGACTGTTTTTACCTGAAGTAGCAGGTGTAGAGGAGGAAAAGAGCAAAATAAAAAAGAAGGTTAGAAAGATAGACCTTGATGGCCTAGCAGGTACCAGGAAGATACAAAGATACAAGTATCGTCTCAACAAATGGGAGACTCCTTGACAGTGCTGTCATGAGCTAGGACCGAACGTCAGGAAAAGGAAAAGGTTACACAAAGGGCACTTCTCTTGTTTGACTGTCTCAACAATCATCCTATAACATGATACCAGGACAGTCGCTCCATTAATGTGGCCCTGGATGGCCTTGTCACAGAAAGGAGCACGCAGAGAGCCTCACAAGTTCAACGAGGCATTACTGATCTGTGGAGGGTGTGAAATGGCACATTACATAGCGTGGACTATTGTATAGGGGAGGTATAGGGGAATGGAAGGGAAATAAAAGAGTTGCAGAGGAGCCCTGCTGTTTCAAACTGTGTCATTTCATGTCCTGTCTGTTGGAAGTCATCGGCTTTTCAGAGTCTTTTTTTTTTTAACGGATGTCCCACTTGTCCTTCCAAGATGACATCTCCCAGGTACGTTCAAATACTGAAGGGGAAAATGCAATTGCAGTTATAAGAAAATTATTTTTGACATTTTTCATTTGGCCAGAATATCTCTTGTTAATGCTCCCTCACTTCTCTTAAGAACTGAAGCTGAAAGAAGCTTTGCTGCTTTGCAAAGTGACTGTTGAAATGTATATCATAGACATACAAGAACTGACACTTTCAAAAACTTGTAAGGCATTTTCAACCACAGGGAAGCATATAACTATTTATTGTGTAATTTAATCCCCCCACAAAGTGGAACATTAATGAGCTATAACGGTATTTTAATTCAACATCAAAAATACACATTTGCTCTAAGTCACTCATGACTTTTAAACTTTATTCACTCACAAGGCTTTGGGCCACGTCGCTGTATTTTATCTTGCATAATAATGTCGGATTAAAGTCACAAAAAAGATTCTTTTTTTTCCCAATGGTGTTACTTGAAGTTCAAAATGTTTCAGTTACTTTATGACTACAAAAACCTGGCATACAGTGCTGAGCTGCATCTCAGATTAATCTCCAGGTTCCCGAGGATCTACAGCACTCCTGTGGTACAGTATAGACTGTTGACCTGCTATGTTCCCCTAACAATCCTCTGCTCCCTCAGCAAAGAAGAAAATATATTTATTACATGTATATTATGCATATCATGTAGAATATACAGATATATATAGAAACAAAGTGAGCATATGCGAAACTTTGCAACCCCATATTTGATTGAAAACAAACAAATTGGATTGTTTTTGGAAATTTTTGGATTTGACGCCAGCAACACGATTCAAAAAAGTTGGGACAGGGTGTTTACCACTGTGTTGCATCACCAGCTGGGAACCGAGGAGACCAATCGTTGTCATCTTGAAAGCGTAATGTTTTCTCACTCTTGCTTGATGTAGGATTTCAGCTGCTCACTTCAGGGTTACCATTGTTGTATTTTACATTTCATAATGCGCCAAGCGTCTTCAATAGGTGAGCCCTGCTGTAATACGTGCAGAATGTGGTTCAGCATTGTTTCGCTGAATTTAAGCAAGGTCAAGCCAGGAAAAAGACGTCGGCATATGTTGCTCTAAAACCTGTGTATGTCACTTTCATGGTGTCTTCACAAATGCGCAGGTTACACATCACGCTGTGTGCATTAATGCACTACCATCTCAGATGCTGGCTTCTGAACTGAAAGCATCCATAATTTCTAAACAGAATTTCAAATTTGAACTTGTCAGACCACAGGACAGTGGTCAGGACAGACTGTGCCTTGCTGAGATTTCCTCTATTTCTCCACTGTTTAGTGAATTCACTGAAGTGGAAGATTTATGGAACATTTTTTTTTCTTCAAATCATAGCCAATAATAGCTATTCAGAAATGGATGAATACACATCAAGGACTTTTGTGAATGTTACAAAACACTAGAACACAGATATATGCACATGACCTGTAGGAGCAGATCTCAGCCTACCTATTCTTACCAATCCTCAGGGGATTCCTAAATGCAAAGTAGTCGGACGTGCAAGGACGTGCCTTACCGGAAACAATCAACACTGAAAATGGATGTCCCACATTAGATGTTCAACAAGCACATGACTTCTACATGTCACTACCCTAAAGACTTTGTATTCCTTTGTCAAAGTAGATTTTCTTTTACCTCTGTAACTCTTTCCACCCAATATTGGCAATGAAAGTTCCCAGTCTCTGTGAAGTGAACCATCTAGAGACTGACTTTCGATTCTACATCTAACTAGACACACATAACACTAGATTTGCAGCCCCATCTTCCCACTTCTGCAATCCATTTACACCAAAGACTGCCCACCAATGCACAATCCAGTCTGCGCGAGTTATCACCTCATGGCCCCAAATGATTTGCGAGTGCTGATTTAAAGTTCTTGAAATATTTTGCAGAACTGTTGTTTCAGTGTGACAAAGACATCCATTATGATTGTCAAACTGTTGCCACGTTTCGCCATCAGTTCATCTGGCATGCTACTGCATGTGAACAGAAAGCATGACTGTGCACGATTACCGACATCAAGCGTTACCAGACCAGTGATAAACACAATGATGTTTTGTAGCCAAATCTCCCTCTCCCTCCATCTGGGGTAAACTACCACAAACAAATTCTCGACTGTTGTAAAAGTCCAAGAGGAACAATGCTGGCCGATTTAGGTAGGGTTAGGAATGAGACATTCAAATTCAAACCTCTTGAAATGCAGGAACAAGCCACAAAACCTGAGTAAACAGACAAAGCCAACTCTAATAAGATGACATTAGAGTGAAGTTGGCAGCTTCTCAATCTACTCCCTCTCAAGCTTAGATTTCTCATTATCATTGCAGAGACAGCAGTGCAAACCAGTTAGCTCCAAATGAGACACTGCTTTGTCTCTTTATTGTGATTGGTTCAGTCAGCAGGTGGCGGCTGGTAGGCAGGCGTGCCCATCGATCCCGACCTGGATGAAGCCTCTTTGGGTCCGACCATGCAACATTTGCCCTAGCTGCATTTGGTCATGTATATTGTTAAAGTAATGGCCTATAAAGGGCTGGTATTGACTTCAGGAGGATTAGAGACGCAAATCTCACAGGATTTGTGATGTGAGGAGAAAAGCTGAAGTTCTTTGTAAAGTCTATTCGGGTAGTGCATGCAGTAAAATGTCCTTAAAGATGCCAAAAGGTCAAAGGCATGGCATATACTTGGATATATTTTACCTGAATTTTTAGCAGCTACAAGCTGAAGCATTCTCACTCACCAATTCAGTATATTTTCAGTGGAATCAGTTTTGGTCCTACTTTCATGCACGCACACTAGTTCACAAAAGAGAGGCAGCACAAAAGGCTGATTTACATTTTGCAATGCAATGCAAATTCCTTGTTACTAAGTACCTTTACATTTTCAAATCAAAATGATGCTGACTGGGAATTTCAGACCGCAAGCCAAAAGCTTCCATGACAAGTATTTTTTTTTTTTGTACTGTTGTGTCACTGATGTATTTTCTAATATTTAGAATATTCCACACTTTTGCTGCAGTATACAGTATCTTATATAACATTGTGACACACATACATAAGTGTAGGCGTTTTACCAAGAGTCAAGGGAGCACAGGCAGGCTAGGTGTAGTACCCCAAGTGGTTCAGGCAGGTTTTAACCGCCTTGCTCAAGGGACCTCAGACAGACACAGTTCGGGGTATCAAAACTAAAACCTTAAAAACACATAATGGTGGATCCAACGACCACACTAACCTCCTACCAAAAGCCACAAGCTCCAGTGTGAGAGACAAACCTGAGGTGGGGGGAGCCCTCCTGCGCCGGGTGGACAGTCAGGTAACATGATTGTCCGTTTAGGAGTGCTGCACTGACAGTTGGGGGAAGGATTAGACATGCTCCAGTTCCCGTTGAGGAAGATGTCAGCGACGGACTGATCCACAGATGGAGTGAACCAATCAGAGCCACTAGGGGAGCACGGTAACTTCCTAAGAGAAAACAATGGAGGAAATATGTGCATTTAATTGGTGATAAGTGACACCTGCCACCCACATCTGCTGAAAATCATATGCACAACATGCTGTCTTATCTTAACTGCAACTGTTGTAGCATGATAAAACACTTAAGAGTAAAGCTCGAAGACTAGTGAAGTGAATGAGAGGGATCAAAACTAAATATTATGTTAACAGGAGGGGTTTCTTTATACTCACTTAGTACAGACAATAAGTCATATATATTTTAAAGGCTGCTAGATAATACCTCTGAGTGAAAAAGATAGGGGGTCTGTTCTGGAAGAACTTCCGCAAAGTAAGTCGCTCACAGCATTCGTTATGCACAAGCACTTGTGAACTATGTGGGGCCCCAAGCTCAGTAATAATTCCATTTCATTTTCAAAGTTTAAAGAGGTATTCATTATTCAGCTCATTCTAAACAGGATGGTCGTTTGGCTTTCAAACATACTGTACACACACAGAGCGCTGCTTTCCACAGCTTGTGTTATTTCTGCAGCAGGATTTCTTGAAGGAGGCAGAGACACATGCTCAGACATGCGTAGCGCAATGTTTGCATATGTGCATACACAAGTGGCTTCTAAGCCACACATAAACCACTTGCAAAGCGTGACACTTTATACGTTTAAATTGGCATGGATGCACGCGGGCACACTTGATGTATTTTTTTTTAGGCTTCTTGTGTACTCAAAAGCACTTACGGTATTGGGTTTCCATTCATGCAGCGAGTCCCGAAGCCAGGCGCGTCCACCATGGTTTTCACCACCTGAGACACCTCCACATTATCTGGCAGATCGTTGCTGTAAATATTGGGAAGAAAATCAATAGAAAGACACCACCAAGCATTTCCGTGCGCCACATGGTTTTCAGTTTCAGCTCTCTTTGTGACAGATTACTTATATCCTCGAGCATCAAATCTATTAATTGGATCGTATGTCCTGACACAAACGCACAAGTAAACAAAAAGCGAAAGCCTTTTGGTGGAGCGTGTATCCATCTATGCTTAGAAAAAATAGAAAAAATATGAAGTCACTGTCTTAAATGTGAAGTGACACTCGTGTGGGTTATCAGAAGTGCTGTAGCATCAACCAAAGCTTCATTTAGGCTTCAACACTTGAGGATAACTGGACTGATTTACATTAAAATTACCCATCTGGACATTCAAAATGGAAATACTAATCAAAGTCTCTGTGCTCATGACTAGTGATCAGCTAAGATCTATTTGTCATTCCAATGGACGACAGAGTACCGTGATGGACTCTATCTTAAACAGCTAAATCGATTTACAGAACGACCTGTGCAGCCTTGATAATATTGGAAATCCTTGGTCTGAGCAACCAGACATCATGTCACCTCAAAGTAGAAGACTGTCAACAGTCAATCGTTGAGCAGAGCAAGCCGAGTCTGACTTTAAACCTCTATTCTTGTTACTTTGTATAGCAAATATATTTTGATATTAAAGTGAAAAACCTATGTTTGATATGGACCAGTAAATGGTAAAAGGACTGCACTTAAATCACATCTTTCTAGTCTTCTGACAAATCAAGGCGCTTTTATACTACATATCTCATTCACCCATTCATATACACATTCATACACTGATGGCATTGGCTGCCATGCAAGGTGCCAACTACTCATCAGTTCAGGAGCTAATCACGTTCACATACATTCACAGACTGATGGCGCAGCCTTCAGGGGCAATTTGGGGTTCAGTATCAGCACAGTTCGATCCCCTGCCCCCATAGTGACAAGTAATACTTCGAGTAGTTCCACTGAATCAAGTAAAAAAAAATCTCTGATATCTATCATTGTTTGGAATGCAATGAAATGTCACAACTAGTTAGGACTTTAAGTCTTCCAATCTGTCCTCCATCACAGTTGATTAGGATTTCCGTCTAATCTATCTTCCACATTGGCAAAGCACAGGCGCTTAGATGGTCATAAATCTTAAAAGTATCTTGAGATCCATGGAGGCCTGAAACAGGGCATGTACACGGGGCGATCAGATGTGATGCATTTCAAGTAAATGCTCGACAATGATGTTGCATGCCACCGGCGGTATTTTAACCAAGAGTGTTAAGAAAACATTCAGTTTCTCTCTTCTCAAAACAACATTAACTGTACAGCGATGTGAACTTTTTCCTCTCTAGCTTGAGTTCAGCTCCGTCCTGATGTGTATTCTTGTGCAAGCACATATTGATAAGAGCCTGTTCAAGATTCTGTGTACAATATAGGCTCTTCAAAGCCTTTCATTATTATCTGAGTGTCCTGTACATATCGAAGCCCTGTGTCTCAGTTAAACAATCTTCCCATTCCAATTTCATTCTCATTACTAACCACACACACTCTGCCCTTTATCTTAAAGGTACCGTGGGAGTTAAAACACAGCGTTTCATAAAGACCACTGCAATTGGCTTTCTGCCAGCGGTGGCCACAGCCCAGCCAACCACTTGGATTAATACAGTGTTCATTGTCTCATTTAGAGGCGCCTCCATGAAGGTCATGCGGTCATTTCCTTGACCACCACTGAGCACAATTGAAGTAGTCCCATTGTAAAAAAGGATTATGTGCAGCCATCTGTTTTGCAATTAACAATGGCTGAGTTACCACGTTATTCAAGGTAATAAAACTATTGGACAGTTTCAAAATGAAGACTTGTGCATATACACAGAAACAGTGGAACTAATGAATAGTTCATCTCGTCAAAATGAAACATCATAGATGTAAGAGCTGTGACAATATTAGAAGTCAAATGAAGGCTACATTTTATTACAGGAATATGAAACCAAAGACAGTGTTTGTGATCTATTACATGGAGTGTTAATATTACCTGATACCTCATTTCAATTTCTAACCAAAACCAGTAAAACAACATTTCATAGAAATTGGCACCAGTTTCAGAGTGCTATACCACTGTCGTAAATTTGGACAGCTCTACACGTGTATTTGTTATTATTACTTATAATTAAAATAAGTGAGTTGACAACTTTGCTAAGAGCCAAACACTAAGCAAGTGCAACAACACAAGACATAGCAGCCAGCTAATATTATTTACTAGTCGAACATCAAGAAGCTCAGCTCAGCATCTGTCTTTCGGCTGTTTATTTCATAAAGCTCTCTCCAACAGCTTAAAATCAGTCCCAGATTAACTCTTAACGGAGTCTTGCTTGCTCTCTCTCTCTTTTTTTCTTCTTCCTTTTGTCTTTTTTTTTTTAACCATGGTACAATCACTAACAATCGTCTGTGCTCTGAGCTCACAGTCTGGACAGCCTGGCTAACAAACTGAGCAAACATTAGACAACAGCAGCGATAGTTTGCAGCATTTTACTTTACTATCCTTCAAGAAAACCAGAGGAAGAACCTAGAACATATTTTCACCATAAACCAATCTGCATCCAGTTTCACCAAAACAAGTCAAATAGTTGGTGATGTGTGACTTAAAAAATGCAATAAAAAGAGCTGCATTGATCTTCTGAATGAACCTTTAAAATGGAAGCAAACACAACTTTTAATGCCACAGTCACCATGGAGAAGGTTGTTTAAAAGCCACTCAAGAGAAAAGACAATATTTCATAATTGGCCAGAGGGCATGTCCGAGAAACTAACCACACACCAGTTTCACACAATTCCACACACGATTCCCAGGAGATGTGCCACTTTGCCACAAAGACTATGTGACAAAGTCAGCTGAGGAACAGGCTCTGCTCTCATGCTTTGCAAGCCAGGATTTTATTCCCACTTGTCGCATGTTGTATTGTGTTAACATGACGAACAGAATGTGAAACTGGCAAGAAATGGAACATTTACTCTTGAGTGTCAGGACAAGCTTCAAAGGATATACAGTGGGGGTAAACGCAAATTTAACATGTCAAAATTGCTTTCTTTAAGCATTTCTAATGCAGCTTTACAAATAAAATTTAAAGCTGACATTGGTATTAACTCAGTATAGCTATACAGAAGAAATCATGACATTCTAATCCATAAAAAGCTATGTGCAATAAAGTAGAATGACACAGGAAAAATACTGAACACAGTAAGGAAAAGCACTACACCAGCTGATCCTAGATTGATTAGTTTTCCTGCCTGTGCTAATTGGAATCAGCTGGGTTACTGCATGTTGGTAGATTAGCACTTCCACTCTTTGAAAAGGGGGTTACCCACCTCTGAATGCAAGCAAATGAATCATGTTCTTTACCAAGCTGTCACGTAATAAGCATGTCATGATGACTAGAGGCTTTCCCCAGACCTCCATAAACAACACTGTTGAGCAACATAGCAACGGCCTGGTTAACGACAGATTTCGCAACTCCTAAATGTTCTTATAAGCACCATTGGGGCCATTATACATAAGTGGAAGCAATATCACTACATCATCGACCATGCACAGGACCTCTTTGTGAGGGAAGTAAGCAAGTTAGTCAGAAGTGTAGTCAGGGGGCCAAAGACCTCTGGACAAGAGCTCCAGAAAGACCTGATCCCAGCATGTACGTCATCACAGAGAAAATGGTACAATGCACTTCAACTCCATGGTTTTCCATGCATGATCACCCCGGAGGTTTTCATTCCTGAAGAAAAGGCATGTTGAAACTCATTTGAAGTGTGCAAGACAACATTTAGATAAGCTTGTTATGGTATTTGGAAAATGTGGTATGGTCAGGAGAGACAAAAATCAAACTTTTTGGCAGCCATGTTTACTGGAGAATTGGCTCTGTCATGTGACTCTTTAAATACCATACCTGAAGTTCAGAACAAAACGCACCTGAACACTGTTTCTTACTGATTAATTTCTTTATACAGGAAGCTACTTGAAGCTGTCATTGTAAACAGAGGCGCCTTCAATTTTAAATTTGCTGTGTCGTTCAACTTAATTGCATATATATTTTTTTAGAATTTGGAATGTTATGACATCTTTATCTGTTTAGTATGGCTGTTGTTGCTAAGTGCTTGGGGGAAGTAATCAGAGTGGTAAAAATAGTGACAGCAAAGAAACTAGGGTTGAATGTTTCAGCACCATGGACAGAGACAGACTATTTTGAGTCTTTCAGCACTGCAGAAAGACTGAATAAGTATGATTCAGCAGATCTGCATTTGGATGTTTAGTTGCATTGTTGGCATTAAATTGAGTTGAAGTCTGGAAGAGAAAACACAACAGTGTACTATTGGACTACTCGGAAAACAAGTAATTTTTCAGGAACTGAAAGGCTGAGAAGCTTTCTAAATGCAATAAAGTTCCAAGTGTGGTGAATCATTTGAAGATTATCAGTGGATAACTTGCAAAAGTAATAGCATCAGTGTCCTCGATGACCTGCACTTTGAATTGTGTGACGTGACTAAATTCAAGAACGAAATATTCACAAATTGTTTTGTCATTTGCATTATGACTCGACAATTCCACTTTAAAACTGAGCAAAGCAGTAAAAACATTTACCACCAAGCTAAAGGCAAAC
This sequence comes from Protonibea diacanthus, assembly GCA_028641955.1. Classification (NCBI taxonomy): domain Eukaryota; kingdom Metazoa; phylum Chordata; class Actinopteri; family Sciaenidae; genus Protonibea; species Protonibea diacanthus. The sequence continues at coordinate 8,869,412 of CM053998.1, forward strand.
CCAAGTCACAGATAATACAAATAGTATTTTTTTGGTCTGGACTAGAATATGAAGTTTGCATTATATCCTAGCAAACAAATTGTATCAATACATTAACAAACACAGAAGAGATTGGCGTCTCGCTTTGACCGAGAGGTATGATTGTCTCGTAAATAAACAGGGTTCAGGTTACAATTAATTGTGTCTTGACATCTTCAAAGTGAGTTTCTACAAAGTGCTGCCAGGGGGAATGAAATACCTGCAGGGTTGATAAGCGACGACAGCTTTGTGTCACAAGAACAGATTATGAATGCAGTGTCAATATTACTTTGATACTTTGGACAGATGCTGTGACCACTAATGCATATTAGAATTCAATTGGCATTTTTACAGCACTTGTGTTGTTACAGAGTAAGATAGAGCCTCTGGTAGATATTTTGAGCTTACTAGTGTGAGTTTGGAAAGTAAGTAAGTAAAAGTAAGTGTACACTTGAAAATAGTAAAGTATTGTTATGTGCTATGCCTTTTTTCTTATTCTTTCCAAAAAGCTATTTATGGTGGTGCACATTTGTTTGTTCTTTTTATGTCGTGTGTCCACATCCTCCGCAATAAGTCAAGTTTATTTTCAGCGGGTGCTGGCGTCCACCAAGGCCGTGTCCTGTCACTGAGCATGATTCTTCAGAACGGAACAGAAAGCTGACGCCAGGGGGACAGTGTCCAGATTGACGACCTCAGTAAGGCAAAAAAAAAAAAAGAAAAAAAAAACTCTCTGCAATCAAACAGCATGAGCACTACTGTGATATCTTTTTCCTTTGATTTTTTTTCTCTTGCTTTCTTTAAAGTTTAAAGTTTCTGTGTCCTTTTTGGTGCTCCTGCTACGACTTCTTTGAATCATTCGATCCCTGCTTCTGATAACACTAAACATTTGCTAGAAGATTCTTACCTGGAAAATCTTGTTGCTTCTGGGTAATAGAGAGTGATATGACAGGTTCATACAATGGGTACAAGCTTATTACTATACTAATAGCAAAAGAATAGTTCATCCACTTTAAGAAAAAATATCACAGATTGTAAAAAATTCAAATTAAGAATCTGCGGATTGGGTTAAAATGCCATAATAATATAAGCCGGTTACCTGAAAAAGGTAGTCTGAGGCAGGCCGTACATCCAGGGTTGCAGCTCCAGATTCGGATATTCAGTAAATGGTGGGACGATGAGCGAGAAGATCAGAGACAGGCACACAAAAACAGCAGGCAAGATCACCTAGGAGGACAGTGACAAAGTCAAATTACCTCATCAGAGCGTCTCCGTCACGACTCTGCTCATGACATTTAATTGCCAGACAAAGTGATTCCTATGCTGTACACCTATACAAAAAAGAAAATATGAAAACATAAGACAACGCAATGCAACAAACCTATGTGGTACGATTTTTCTTTCAGATTAAAAGCATGTTACTCGAGGAACTTGAGTTCATCCAGCTTCATTTATGTCACAGGGCTACTGCACTATGCAGCACTATGTATTACTTTAACTGTGGAAGCATGCTGTGCTCACTTTATGACCAACGCAACGTTACAACACACTGTGACAGTTATGGGTGGTAAAATTATAGCTGACTCCTTTAAACAAAACAAACGCATTGCCATGTAGTCCACACAGGGCGTCTGTTGCGTGGACGGTAAAGGTGCACGTTAATGTGGGCAAGCATGACAGCGCAAGATTCAATGCGAGATCAATTTCATTGCACCCCCTTCCTCCGAGCCCCTTCACTGTCATTACGTGCTGCAAAATGACTGATGCAATCAACAATAATGCGGGACCGCGGCAATAATGTGTGCACATTAATATGCTCCCCACCAACTTGTTTGGGCTCTTCTGCACGCTTTATGAGTTTGATTAAACACTTCCAGCGCTGCCACCATCATCTGGCCACTCCGATATAATTAGTTTCTCCCTATTTTCTTGTCTTTTGTGTTTTTTTTTTTGTTTTTTTTTTTTTAAACCAGATGCCACCACGCTTCCCCAACACTCCTCACAGCCACCGACTCTGCCGCCGCCACCGCCGCCACCACACATTCCAATCGTCTTTTCTCCGTCGTGTAATTCTCTTTTCATGTCATTGTTGGGGCTGACAAAAAGGTCAGCGGGAAAAATGCAAGATATCTTTAATGTTTAATCACTTGTAGGTCGGGGGGCGGGCTCGGCAAAGTGGGGGGAGGTTTGCGGACGCTTGATTAATTGCAGGGCACGCAATTTGCCGGGCCAATTCAAGATGCTACAATTGAAAATCCTGAATTCACTGAATGGAGCTGCAGCTGTGGACATGTGCTTGAAAGAAAGATAAAGAGCAGCAATGAGACTGAAAAGTTTAATGGCAGACCGAGAAGAAAAAAAAGAACTATTCTTTTTTTTGTCTCTCTCTCTCTGTCTGTCTCTCTCTCTCTCTCTCGACAGTAATTGCAGGTGACAGCTGGTACTTCTTCCATAGAGAGAGATCTGGAAAAAAGAAACAGAGCAAAGTCATTATGCTCACAAAGCCAAAGCACCCCCATGAACAATGCATGAGTTTATCGCATTCTCAAGTTTGGTGGGGATTTAAGGAAGAGGCGGGATCATATGCAAACAGGGTATAAACAACTAAACACGATTAAGATGTGTTTTATTCCCTGCAAAGTCAAAAGGCTCATTAGATTGAGTTTGTTTACTCAACAAAACGTTTATGTCTGCCCAATTTCATTTGTGAATAATAGCTTTATTTCTGCACCTTCCATTAAAGTGGATAATAGCAGCAACTTGGATATTTTCACTGGTGCGGTAATGTGGTCTTTTCTTTTGACGGCGCGGAGACAAGATATGCCAAATAGTTAATAGCAGGAAGATCATATCCAGAGCCGTAAACAAAAATAATGCCAAAAAAAAAAAACGTAGCAATAATTGGATTAAAAACAAAAAAACAATGTACAGTATATCATCTGCTGCTTAACGGCACGGTTGCTGCAACACCCGCAGCCTTCAACTCATCCGCTACAACACAACCAATAACTGCTTCTCCCTGATTCTGACATTGCCAAGACTCGCCTGCGCCCAACTTTCATTCCCATAAATCACTCCTTTTGTGTTACATGCCATAATCTCTTTTATATTCCCCGAACTGCTTGTATTCCGGCAGATTACCTCACCACACAATCATATCTGCTGACAATGGGAGCTGTTGACATGATGGGGGGGGGGGGGCCTTTAGCCAAATGAAAAAAAAAAAGGGGGGGGGTGGGGAGAGGTACGAGGTGCGCCCTTGCAGACAATGCGCACCCTTGTACGTACTCGCTCGCACACACTTATCCCTCTATCCCGCTCTGCGTCCGCACTAAAGAGGGACGTCCAGGACTGACAGTGACTAATGGGGATTGGTGCTGCAGCAAATTACAAGAAGAACAGGCACACCTCACAAAGGTGAAACACTGTTCGCTCTCTTTATATCTGTCTCTCTCTCTCTCTCTTGCACGCACACACACGACAGCACCCTAGCGCGACATAAGCTGCACTTCAGTCATTTTCACTCATGATTGTCTCAGCATCCTGGCAGCTGTCACGACTGACGGCATTAACTGATATTTACATAAACACTGTGAATGTAGTTGGGTGGTGCGTGCCAAGACAATTTAAATCACAACGCACTTTTTGGAACTTGTGCGTGAAAGAAAAAAAAAAAAAAAAAGCTTTGAAATTGCTACTTACCGAAATTGGTTGTGACTTGCTTAATATCTGCCTCTTTATTGGTTTTGACTTTTTTGAAATGATGTTTACGAGGAACAAAATAATATAGACGTACATTTAACAGGCTAATAGGAGTCTGTCATCTGTGTAATTGTTACGCGATCACATTTAATACGCGGCTAGCGTAAAACACATGATTAGCATACAGTAGAATGAAGGAAAAACAAATCACAGGCGTCACTTGGCCCCTCTGGTGCCAATCACGGGCATCAGGTGAGAGTGACGGCGCTCTAAGCACATTTCATCAACTCGCTCTTCGCGCTGGTGGGTTAACAGTCTCCTGGCCAGGATAGGCACAACTTTTGGGTCGAAAGGTGAACGGGACACCTCAAAAACTCAGCCTGAAACACACTTCTGGTCCCAGGTATCGACGCAGAAAGTGATTTATGAGAAGTGAGCAGCAATAAACACTCTGTTCACGCCATATTTAGCCTCTATAGTCCCTCGAGTATTCTTTGGTATAATACATGGCCTCCTTTGGGAGGTAAAGATGATTATTGTACGCGCAGTTTCCAGGCACGTTGCTGCTCTTCAAATTTTTCAAACTCTTTCTTTTTATATAAATATATACTCCCGTCTGTGTCTGTTTATTTTCCCACACCTTCAATTCCACAACTACTGACTCCATCAAAAATAGATGACATGACTATTCCCTCCAGATTTTAAATCAGCATTCTCTATCATACATGGAACTGGTTTTGAAAGCCAAAATGTATTTCATAGAATCCTCCTTGATCCTCCCATGCAACCCCTCCTAGTATAACCCTTTAATCCATCAACATGACACACTGAGGCCATTACCTGGGCAATGAGTCCCTTGCGGCTCCTTCGGGCGTAGTGGAAGCGCTTGATAAAGAGCGCCAGGAACTGCCTCCTGATCAGTTTCCATCCGGTGATGACCGTGGATCCCTTCCCACTGACACTGGCGTTCTTCTTTAAGTCTGGAGTGGACATTAACCCACGGCGTTATTTATCATCTGCGCATATGTAAAAGACCTGCTGAGCACGCTTTCCGGCACAGCTAATGGGCTGATCAAATATAACTTAAGTGTTAAACCTGCCAGCTGCAGTAGCTCATTCCTCATTCTGACGTTTTTTTTTTTTTTTTTTAATATATATCGTGAATCTGAAACTGACATTTGGGTGTGACTCACTAGGGGGAAAAGGTGATAAACAAGAGCTTTGTGGACACCTTGGTTTTATGTCCCACACTCTCCAAGAATACCGTATTTTCACTGCAGTCATTAAGATAATAAAGCGCGCTCTGATTGAAAGCCGCTTTCATAATGGAACGCATTGTTTGAACGTGAATTTCTTTCATAGAGGGAAACCTGAAAAGGTGAGGAAACGGCTCAGATAATGCGGTATGGATTGGGAGGAAACGCTGTTTAAAAATGACTTCTTCTGAGGGCAGAGCTCTTGTTTGTGCCCTCTTTTCAAAATGGCCACTGAGGTGAGACAGACAAATTGAAGCAAACCTAAATGAAGTTAATAAATGAAGAAGAAAAGACGTGTGGGGAAAAAAACAGAGACTTTCGGGTACAATGAAACTGTCTGTAGTAAGGAAGAGGCACGGTACTCACCTTCTACTTTGCTTGTGAACTTTAATTCTGCACGAGAAACAGAAAGAAACAATAGCAGTTCATTTCCTATGCTTCCATTTGAAATAACATCCCCAAATATTAGTCACCAGCCAACTTTCTGCATTGTTAAGTGGACTCAAATGTTTAATTGGGTTTCCTTCATTAAAAAATAAACACGATAAATTTGGAGAGACTTGCCACTCATCCCAGAGACTTGCTCTGTTTTAATGTGGACGCTGGCGATGCTGTTCCGCTTGGATGCGCAGGAGCTTCTTTTGCAGTCTCTCACCAACAGCTCCTTTGTTGCTGTGGGAATACAAATAAGATATGTTGTTTTGGCCTGACCCAATTTAGGGTTATAAATAACAATAAGAATAGCTACCTGCCCTGCAAGACGCCATATTATTCCCTGTAAAAGCACAAACCCAGGTGTTTTAGGAACGTGGGGGAAATTAGATTTTTGGGATTAAACTGAAAAGTGAAGTAGTTTTGTGATAGATGCAAAGAAAAATGTTACAAATAGAGGGGTGGGAGATTTATTCTCTGAGGTCAGTTGTTGAGAAATAAGAATTGGTTAGAAAATACTGTAATTCAGTATAGAAGTATAAAAGCAACGTGAACCCGGGGTAAGACAAGCAGCACGTCTCGAGGTCTACGAGGTGACTTGTACGGTCCCGTATGCCAATCATACAACCAGTTGTTTAGTTTAAACGTGATGAGTTCCTTTTTTTTAAACACAGTTTGTTTGTTCTTAGCATTCGTTGTCTTTTTTCAGTTTCTTTGTTTGTTTTTGCTCTCATAAACCTGAAGGGCGAAAATCTTAAAATAGCGACACATCATAGCCACAATGTTATGTAAATGTTTTTGAAGTTATGAAAACTTTGTTTTTCAGAATCGATTTTCACTTCGAGAAGTGACCGTAAAGTTCCATTTGCAAAACGTCCTTTTCCAGACAGCTTTTATTGTGAAAGGAGCGGTCACTGCTTTTAGCACCAACTTGTTCTCATGTCTAGTTTCCAAATGTAATGTCTTTAAATGTGTATCATTCTGTATCCAGCCTACCTTCTTTTTACTTTCCTATTTTAATCTCTGATTTTCATAAAAGCAATTTGAGAGAAGGATGCAAATTAGCGTCCCCTATTAACACAACGATACTTTTTTTGTGTCAAATAAATCAAATAGACCATGAATAAATAAATACATTGAATGGTCTCTTTGGAGCTCAGATCAGATGTTGCAGAAATCACACAGGTGTCGATTGTCTACTGCTTTTACAACTGATGGATGGTGCTACCGGCTAGCATTAAACTTCGCTAAACGTTGAAAGCCACACAGAAGTGCCTTGATTGGCTGCAAGACTGTGGCTCCAAAAACATGCTACGTGCAAAGAAAAAACTATATTGTCAACAGCTACATCACCCTGATTATATATGATACATACATTAATTTTAACATCACAAGACAGATAAAACAAACAAACAAACAAACAAACAAAAAAACATGAATCATCGATAGTCACATCACACATTGTATGATACAACTCTGTGAAACAATACAAAGCACCAACCACCAATAATCAATTCTGGTTATAAGTATCCACAGATCTTGACGTCAGAATCATTGAACCCTTCTTTGAATTCTCCCAAAGAGACTATGACATTCACACCTACGGTCTCTTGAAACTTATTCCAGGCTCCAGGTGCACAATAATTAAAAGCAGTTTTTTTTTTTTCCCAGTTCGGTTTTGACTTGAGGGACCATGAGAACAAACCAATCCTGAGATCTTGTCTGCTAGTGATCAGAGTGCCATGTAATTAGGGATGTCAGGTAATTAGGTAGTTTTTGTAAGATTGCTTTATAAAGACACAGGAGCAAGCGCAGGAATCTCAGTGGGTTGGCCAGGGGCGGCCAACCCACTGCCTGATAAAGATTACAATGATGTCTTCGAAAATGATCACCATCATATGTAAGTATGTGTTAGCTGTAACATTTACCCCTCTAGCATGCATACGTGTTGTCACTACTTACTGTCCATTTCTGCATCTACTCCAGTATTTTCTGCCACTTTAAGGAATATCTGTAAAACAAACAATTTCTGTATAAATATATCATCTAACGAGAGGTGCGGCATGCTTCCTGACACTTTACTGGTTGGGTATTAATTAGAGTGTGCACAGATTTGATGCAGATGCCAGTTATCTTTGTCAGGTTTCTCCTTTGAATCAGGTCAGGGCTGTGCATCCACAGAGACCCTAACCTTTACTTGAGTACCCGCCAACTGGCCTCTCTTAGAGGAGTACCCTCCTTGATTTCATTTATTAATATAGGCCATATGTCAAAAGAAATAAGCCTTCATATCTGGAGTGAAGTGTCCTTCACTTGTTTCACTCTGCTGCGTGTGTGTTCAACGTCTGCTCTTTAAAAAGTCTCTGCACACTTCTTAGAAGAACCAAAAAACTTAGAATTTGAACTCAAAAAAAAAAAAAAAAATAGTGTTATTATATGACTAACTTCCTTCGAACATCTACAGCCGTATCACACCGTATTTCAGTTGAAAGGTGGTCGGACTTCAAAAGAAAACACGGACGGATAAAATAACCTTGTTATGTCTGAAATTTAGAAATTCAAAAGGAATTATTTACATTGCCTGCAGGCCGGGAGTGTGTGATTCATGCCTGAGTTACATGAAGAGCATTAACCAACAGACACTCAACTTGATGATTCAAGACATCTGGATGCCAAACACACTGCGTGAGTCATTTATTTAGCAGAAATAAGGCCGTGTCGTGTATGCGAAATGATATCGCTGACAATACTTCTGCTTCTACTTCACTGGATGATTTGACAGAGAGGATATTGGTTTTATCGCTCAGGTAAAAGTCCTTCACCTGCAACTAAAAATTGTACTTGATGAATACTATTTTTCGAGAATGTTAAAATGGATGGCTGTTGGACGTTCTAGCTGTTAATATTTAGGAAATTTGCCTTCCTTTTCCTGTTTTTTAATGCTGCTTTCCTGTGAAAGCCTTGTCAGCTTTGCATGAACTAAGAAATAAACCGTCGATTGCAGGTTTGTGACAAGGCATTTTCAGCTAATCCAGTAGGCTTTAAAAACATCTATTTAGCTTAAGAACCAGGAGAAGTTTCTCGACCTATCAACACAAACTCAAAATCAGGAATTTCAGGGACAGTTTCTCACCATCTAGCTCTTTTGTCCATCATAACAAACAAGAAAAAAAAAAAAAAGACTCTGCAAGCAGTATGCAGATGCAAGTTGAGCAGCTGACACACGCATTGTGTAAAATCCACTTTGTGGGAGAAATATTCAGATACATTGTAGTTGCTACAAGGTTAGTTTATATGAAAATTCATTACCTACACATACAAAAAATGTTGCTGTTTGCTTGAGAATGAAGCACAGCTTTGTCCTTTCAATATAGGTTGTGCACAATGGACAAGAATGTGGATTTTTCAAGACAGTGTGTAATATGTTAATACAGCCTAAAGAGTTTGTTTGTGGCATTCATTTAAAAGTGAAATAACTTAAAGAAAGAAAAAAGAAAAAGGAAAGAACCTCTAGGGCATATCTCTATGCGCTCCTGTGTGTATGTGGGCAGCCTCTCTATATGTGTTCACGCTTGTATTTCAAGCCAGCTTGTCAGTCACACGCTTAAGTGTACCTCCTCCAGCGTGGTGTCAGAGATGCCGTAGCTGGTCAGGCCGAGGTCAGCCATGGCCAAGTCGAGCTCTTGAAAGAGCAGGGCAAAGGTCCCATCTCTGGCTCCCCTATAAGGCAGTATGTAGGTGATCTCCTGACCGATGCTCTCCAAGAAGGCCGCCTCAGGGACGTGGCGGCGGACGAGTTGACCCACAGCTGTCAAATCTGCCGGGTGGAGAGCCGCGAAAAAATTACTGATGAAACAAACTCTAAAGAATGATAATATCGCGCGCACGCAAGCAGACATTTTTTCAGTCAATGCATATTTCCATCCATCCCAACCGACTGTCTCAAACCACGCTTGAAATAGAACGCCGGAAAACCACCGCGTAATATATTGAGATCTCAACATACCTGATGCTGTGACCTTTAAACATACTGAAACAGATCAGTGGACATAATTTTCCTGCCTCATCCATTCTGAAGTTGGGTCTTAGCGAGAATCAATCAGGACAGTGTTGCAGAACGCACCGCATCCATTATTGATCCAGAACCTCTCATACATAATTACTGCAGCTTAACAACCAACGGCTTGCTGCTTTATGAAGAAGTAAATGGCTGCACTTCGCACATCACACTGGATTATTTGTGTGCGTGTGTTTCTGTCTGTTTGGTAATAAAGAGAAATGTGCTGTCACTTCTGGAAATATGATTACTTTTTGGTATTTTAGATTTTATATTTAGCCATCATCACATTGCAGATACGAGCAGGTTTCATTGTTTTTCATGCATAATAAATGAGAACCTACCTGGAATGTTTTTTTCTGATCATGTCTTGCGTATTTGCATATTTTTGTTGACATGATCAAGGCTGAGAGTGATCAGGACAAATCAAATCAGCGGAATCGAGTGTTTTTTGTCTGGCAATATGTATTTTGGTTTCTGCAGCCTCTTTATTCATTTTATTTAGATCAGAAAAGTGTGGAAATGTGAACAATAATTCATCTGTGCTTTTCAGGACTGATTGGGTTTATTGGAGATATTGTGAAACTTAATTTGAATCCATCCGTTTATATATTATATGTCATAACATAACATCAATGTTACAGAAGAAAAAATAAAAACAAAAATATTGTGGCTAACATTAGCTAACAGACTACACTTTCACCTAGAGTCTACACAACTTTATTCAGTGTGCCAGAGGTGGTTAGAAGAGTTTTTAGAAGCAGAAATCTCAGGGATTTTAAACCTGCAATAACTATTTTTTTTCTGGCAAGTTGTAAACACAATAATCATATATCATGTGTCATCATCTGTTAAGATGATATCACAACCTTGATAGCAAACAATGACTTGTTTACACATCTAGTAGTCCTGGAGCAACGCTGTCAATCATTCGGAGTCGCGTTTCTGTCCACCTGATGAATTCAAGCCTGATATTCTCTCTCTTTCATTCTCTCTCTAACTTTCACTCCTACCAATGGCTCTGGGTAATATCTGGCTCTTTAGCTGCCGAATGCTCCACTGTGCGCACCAGCTAGTTGCTAACTGTGTTTATCTGCCATTTAGTGCCGAGCAGGTAGAGTACAGATAGAGATTTTTTCACTGAGAGCAGCTGCAGGCTGTGGCCAAAAACAATGCAGTGAAAGTGGTGAGAGGGGTGAATTAGTAAAGTTGCAGCCAGACAGCTAAACAATGAACTGAAACTCACTACAATGTGTGAAGAGCCACGTGATAGTTCATCATCACGCAACACCCCTTTGTTACATTTTTACATCACAATACATTGTCATTCTAAAAATATTTATTATGTCCATTTTAATTTGGTAATCTGACCCTCAGCATTAATCAAAATGTGAGGGTATCATTTGGTTTACAAGAAGAGACTCTGGGTATCTGTTTGATTTCAAGTGAACGCGAGTTCTTTGTGTTATATGCTTGGTATATGAGTGATATTTTCATGACCAGCGTTGTTATGTTTATGTATATCTGTTTTTTGATATTTAGGTGTTGCTTTAGTGAACGTAATATTGAAAAACCGGTTTCCATAAATTTTGTTTGGAAATTGAAGGAGCAATCTAACATGGGACGGAAAGCTTGGGCTCAAATCTTCGAGTGCACACTCTCCAAGTCGAAGAGTGGATAACCGCTCACATGGATGTGCTATCAGCTAACAATCCGCACGGCGAAGGAGCGTCTGAATCAACCAATTAACTGGGACATTAAAGTGCACTCTACCAGTATTTAGAACTTTTCAGCAACATCTCGAGGCAGCAGCTACTTCACCGCTCCTGTGGTGGTGTTTGTGGGTTTGGCTGACTGAAAGGGATGGGCTAATGGATATACTATTTTGAGAAGTTTTATGGTTATTGTTTGTGTGTTATGAGGACTCCTCCCGGGCTTTCATGTTGTTTTGAAGGAGGCTGGCATGGAGCTGAAGTGCTTCAGCACCTCACTCAGACTGTGCAATGGTAAGGTTTTATAAGGGGGCTGAAAAGATAATGTCGGTTTTCAGTTTGGGATGAAATATTCACACAATTTGTTGCTATTGTACAGTATATTGCACCAACTATACAATATTTTCCTATAGCAGGTTAGCTTAGGTGCTAATCCTAAAATACAGCTGACTGGAACAAAGAAGAGAAACAAAGGTTTCGACCTGAGGGATCAGAGTTGCTCCAGGTCTGGCTGCCGATGCCATCATCCACACTGCTTCTCCTTGATGGACAGTCCTTCTCCTGTTAATCAGAATTGATTTAGAGAGGCCTTATCATACTTTACCACTGAGGACAACTCCTGTCTTCTATTAATGGAAGAATGGATGCCTCCACAAGTTTCTCTTTAATTGCTCTAACTCTATAAACACCAAGTAAACCAACCAGGTCAGCCTGTAATGTGACATGAAATCACAATCTTTTCAGTTTGACACGCATATGGGGATTATATTTTCAAGGTTGAGCAAACCTCACCGAATTTCTAAAGAACTTGATGACATTTAAATGGAGTTTAATCACACTGAATGAGATCACGACAATCAAACTTTTGTCCAGCTCGGTTTTCGGAGTAATTGCAAAATCTTCCACTGAATCACAAAGTCGTCATCTTGGAGAGGCGGTACTATTCTTACCTTGCCCGCAAATGTGTTGGCCTGCTTATTTATTTATTTCAAACAAATGACTCCGCTCACCTCAAAGAGCCTGCAGACTAATGGTAATTGCTCTAGCCCTGCTGGCATCAGTGCATCTTGTTCATTTGCTCCTATTGATTAAAACTAAGTGTGCGAGGCACCATTGGCGAGCAAGAGCAAGAATCACCCCTCTCCCTGGTGACAATTAGTATCATCCAGCACGTAGGCGTTTGCCAATTCTCATGCTGGGAGAGACTAAACACAGATCATTATAGGGGAGGGAGGCAAGCGAGAAAGAGAGCACTCAGGAAAGTCAGGAGGGGCCGTGTTCAATAATAGACTAGAGAGAGGTTACTGTTGTGTCAAAGGGGTTTTGCAGCTGAAGTTCTGTTCTTGATACCAGGAGTCAAAATGAATGATCCCCTTCCAATTACAGCGCTTTTATGTGAAGTTATTCTAATACGGATTAAAAAAAGGGGTAATTGTGTGATCAGGCAAGGGTCCTAATCATCAAATTTGTGTTTATCTTAAGATAATGAGCTCACACAGCTAATGTTGTGTCTCCCTACAGTCATGGTTAAATATCTTTGAGGAGACCAAAACAAAGGAGTTGATATCTTAGTTTGAGGAATGGTTTTATAACAAATACGTTTTTTTTTTTTCTTAATTCAAGAAGAGAAGTCAAACTTTATAATTGTTGAATAATAATTAAAAATCAGGACCAGGACCTGGACTCCGCCATGGACAAGTGGGCTAAATGCAAACATACCCTTGCCACCATCGCCATGTTTGCTTTTTTATTGTTTTTTATTGTTCGTTTTCTATTGTCAACCTTCAATAAACAGAAGAATGTCTAAATTTATATTGAAATCCGTAAATATCTTATAAAAGATGAGCAAACAAGAATAAGCTGGCCTTTTGTGGATGATGCTACCAAAAAAAATGTGGGCATGACATCTTATTTGAAATGTATGAAACCAAAACATAATCTGTTCTATCAGCATTAATCTACTTTGTGTTTTTTTGTTTGGTGTGGCAAAATGACGTAAAAAACTGAACATAGATGTTCCGCCAACAGTTTCCTAGTTACAGTAAAGTGGGTTTACCAGTGTGTTTTTTTTTTTTACTGAAAAAAAGCTGCATGCTGTGGCAGCAAAGGTGTTGATGAGAGCTGTGACAATGAACCAAAAAGTAAAAAGTTGCGTACCATAAAAACCAAAACAATTAGCGAAGGTGACAACTGAGGTAATTAGCTGCTGTGCAAGTGACAGCAGCAGAATATGCAGCCATCAATCAGTTCATTCCTAAAAGGGCACACATGCTATGAGAGCATTTCTTGCAAAAATGAAGGTTCAAAAGCTAATCAGTAAGCAGAAATCCTGCATCCTGTTCCTACCTCTTTGGCCTGACTGCGTATGATACCGTTACGCTGAGCTGTCATCTTTTCAGTCCCCTCTCGCACCAGCGTGAGATAGTAGCCGCTGCCAAAACATTTCTTGAGGAAGATCGAGGAGCCGCAACAACGCATCTTGCCGTGGGAGATGATGGCGATGCGATCGCCTAAGATGTCCGCCTCATCCATGTGGTGTGTAGACAAAATGATGGTGCGACCTGAAGAGAGGCGAAAAAAGAGAGACTTTTGTGCGTAGCAGTAAAAAAACTAAAAGCTCTGGATTGCAAAAGTTCAGGAACAGGTGAGAAATTCTAACATAAATAACACTTGTGAGGCATTTTTCTCTTTGGACCTTGTTTGTTTTGACAACTGTCGTTATGAAAAAGAAGCCTGACTAGGAACGATGCCACAGATCAAAAAATCAAGGCAATATCACAATCTGTCTCTGCACTTATCTCCGTATTGCCAATTCCACTTTGTTTTTTTTACCCACGCTTATCCGCATGGCAATAAAGCAAACTCAAGAGGAACGCGTGGGCACGAATCTGGGACAAAATTACAATTATGATAAAGGCCACCAGAAGCCTACTTTTCCGGCATTTCTATGAGACCACGTTTTATTTCAGCTCTCCCTCTTGTGCTGCAAGCCCTTTGATTCGAGAGACATCAAACTGAGCGCAATTGCAGTGACAACTACAGCATGCATTGCAAGGTTATTCACAGGTGTTCTAATCCTTTCATATCATGCTGCATCAGATAACACATATTAATTATCACATACCCCAGAAATTAGACAAAGGGCTGGATCTGTAATGAAGTCACAGCATGGTCATGTCTCTGCAGTCGGCATGAAAGCGGCATCACAAAGTACAGGGTAACTTTTGATCCAGTCGTGTTTTAAAGCAGAAAACATTTAACCTGGTACCTTTTTATGAAGTGACAAAAAAAAAAGAAATCTGCTTTCAAGTCATTAACATAAAAAAAGAGTAGTTCAATTGGATTACATTTTTAATCTGTTACTGAAGCCAAAAGAGTCAAAGAGTTGTGATTAAAGCTGAATCTTTTAAGCCGTGCTAGTTGCATTGCTCTACTGAGGGCAATGCTGATCTATTGGTTGGTCCGCCACTTTGGCCCAGACTAAAGTTTGACTGTAAAATATATAAAATACTACACTAAAACTATACTATAAAATCAACTTAACTTAGCTAATTTCCCAGCTAATGTGAGGCCTTAACATTAGCACGTTAGCATAGTCCCTGTGACCATTTAGCTCATGCCTAACAGTGCCAAAGCACAACTGTGGACTCTTAGCCGGGTCAAATGTCCAGTGTGGAAGAACCAGAATGTGCCAGAAATGGAAGTATGTTTTAATTAGTGTATCGGCACTAAAAACTAATCTCCAATATGTTTTTGTTACCTTAGAAAGAGTCTATCTACAGGCCATGCAAGTGCTCCATATATAGTGCTTCATATATTCCACCATCTTGAACCACCATGTTTCTACGGTAACTAAAGACGGACCGGCTTTCGCATTTTTTGTATAACTCACAGCCATTGGAGTTTCTCTTTCATGCCAGGAAACAGAGGGTGAGGCAAGGGGTCGCAATTGCTGCAATCAGCAACTACGTCACTAGATGCCACTATAGCTCACCATGTGAGCTACATCAGGCGTACTAATCTCAAAACAAAGCAAGGTGATGCTGCACTTTCAGTAAATAGCTGACTGAAAAGAGTTTTCACCCTTTCTTCACTGAATTTGGAGTGTTTATTACAAAAGGTCAGGTGCTGTGCTGAGCTTTTTTTTTTTTTCTTTCTTTTTTTTTTTTTTGCAGCGAGCTAGTTAAATCTGTATCCTCACAGGTCACATTATCCCAGGGACAAGGACACACTCAGAGGTCATTAACTGCAGCCCAGTGCAGCCACTCGCTTGACCAACTATTTCTGCTCTGTCTCTCCTTCTCCCGCGCCGCCTCCCCCCTCCTTTTTGCATGCTGCCACCAGCTGAGCTGCTAAATCCATCCGTTCCTAGTCAAGTACTGCTGTCTTATGCTATGCCAAGAAAGTCTGGATCCCTCTATATAAGAACTCAGACGAAATGTCCGAGTTGAATCAATGCTCACAACTCAGTCAATTTAGCATATGGAAGGAGAAAGCCATGCGTATGAAAGGGGGTGGGTTGAGGCAATTGCTTGAGGTTTAGTTTGACTGAACCGGCTCATTTTGTATGGGATGCTCAAACTCAAAGATGATGTTCTCGGGGTTTGTTGTGGTTTACAAGGAAGGAAAAAAAAAAAATTAAATCGCACTGCATCATCCGTGAGTTGGGAGCAAAACAAATGTGTTTGGACTGCAGATGGCCCACAAAGGTATTCTGATTTATGGTGTGTTGTGGTGCATTACAGCACAAAGTGATATATCAAATAGAGTTGGGTGTGTTCAGGTAAATTGGTAGGACTCGCGCTACGTACAGCAAAGTGAGACTGAAAATCTGGTTTCTGTTATTTAGCTTCCTTCTCTCTAAATCAAGTTGATAGAAATGGATTTCACAGTGGTCGAGAAAGCCGGATGGATATTATGTACATCAGCGGTAAGACGAATTACTGGACAAAACTGTATTAACTTATTTTTGTGGCAATCAATTCACCCGTTAGCTAAACACACTTGTCCGACCGAGGATGCCAGAGAAGGACGAGGGGAGGTTGGAGTCGATCCCAGTTGACAACCATTCACCAGCAGACAACCATTCACACCTGTGGGTGATTTAGAGTGGCCAGTTGAGCGAACCTGCATGTCTTTGGACTCCATGAGGAAACCCATACAGGCACAGAGAGGCCAGGAAAACTCCACACAGGAAGGCCGCAGCTCGTCGACAGATTCAAACGACCGCACAGCCCGCAATCAATTTAGATCGATGTTTTTTTTTTTTTAAATTACCTTGACGTCACTTACAGCCTGTCAATGGAGTTAAAAGAAACAGATGGGCCTGTTGTGTTGATTAAAAGCAACTGATGGCATAAAAACTGGTAAAACACACGTGTTCAAGGTTTATTCACTGTTTTATAAAACACTTAAAATCTGGCACAAACTCAGAAAACTCTGTGGATATTGCAAAGAATCGGTTTGCTATTGCTGAAGGTTGCACAGGCCGAAAGAATATTTTTTTCTGTCAGTTTTTTGTGTTAAATCTTATATGATGTTCCAAATAATAAAGCTGGATGTTTACAGTTCGCTTCTGTCTTCCTTCTTCGCCCCTTTGAAAATCTTAGTTTGATTTGAACACATTTTGGTTTCAAAACAAAACAAAAAAAAAAAGAATTACACACGATCCCATACGAGAGAAGAGGTTGATGCATTTTTATGCCATTTGTACTGCAACATTGGCTTCAACCCTACATTAATTTGTGTTCCTGGGGAAAATGCATTATGTATGGTAGTTCAATTTTTCACAAGTGCCAGAGAAACTATAAAAATGCATGCGACTGCAATCAGAGTCTACAATAAATGGAGATGTTACAAACATCCAACTTAAATTTAGTCAGTGAGATTTCGAGTTAAATCGAAGACACAAGACTTGTGATGGTACTATCAATGTGGTGTAATAATTTGAATTAATAATTGAATTATAAAATCAATTAATGGCATAAATATATATTACTACATTCTTTAAGTAGCTTCTCAATCAAAGCTTCTAAACATGTTATTGAACGCTTACGTAGACACCATGTTTCATATGTTTCAGGTCATAGGAATGAAAAACAACTATATTAACGCTGGATGTTCTAAAAATATTACCTGCTTCCCACACGTTCTTTGTACCCCTCATCTGTCACAAACTGAATCACCTGCCTACATGTGACAGCTCTAATCGCAGCATTCATGCGTGTCAGTATTCGACGTGGGATTTAAGACGCTCGGCGTTATAATATGCTACTATAATGTACTGTTTATGGCATTTTTCTAGGAGTTGGTTTATGTTAGTTAACTGGGTAACTACTACCTAAATCCTACCAACTAACTACAGGGATGCTAATGTTTTTACCTCCAACCTTTGCTGATACAAGCTGTGGAAGAAATCAGTGCAACATCTACGGATAACGAGTTTCATTATGTAAGTAATCTCAAATATGTTGTGTATAGTCGTGTACTAAGTGCATCTACGTGGGATGAAACGTCGTATTTATGTGGCAGTGAAGAGATATGTGAGGTAGAAATTAAAGGGAGTGGAGCACCTAGAGCTTCCAGGGCACCAAAAATGGCTTGTAAAATTGGCAAAGTTATCAATTCCGATCAATAAATCAGGTGACATAAAGGGATGCTGTCGCAGCAAAAACACACAAGGCTGAAGGCACAAAACTTAATGTATAAAATCCATTATATGAATATCATCCTCCAGGCCCATTTTATAGCATAATGAGTAGGGTAATTTAATAGTAATCTACTTCCACTAATGGGTAATAATTAAAAATTCATAATTTGCTAATTTTTACTTTAAATCTTCACCTTCCACTAGCAATTTTCTAATGACACAAGACAAAAGAGACACTAGAAGTCACGTTAAATGGAAAGATCAGAGGAATAATCAAAGACCAACATGCCAACATATGAGGATTTTGATGAAAACCCGCTATTAATTACACAATATATGAAGCATACTCATCTGGAACATACGCTGAGGGTTTGATTTAACCTTTTAGCAGAGAACACTGAATTTAATCAAAACAATACTCGCTTTAGCCAATCCGGTGACCCTGTCCGTGCGGAAAACCCGCACACTTAATGAGTTACGAAGAGCCACGATGTTAAGCTCAATTTTAGCCGTCAATTTTTCCACACAAACAGCCTGCCTGTAGCCTTTTTTTTCTGCTTAATGACAAACCTTAGCAGCACTGTGGTGCAAATAAGACTGGAGAAGGACAAAACATGACTCATTTAACCAGCCAGAATGTGGGTGTTCTCATTATAACGGAGTTATCTCCACCTCCCAATTGGAGTGAAAGGACTTGATTAGAGAGAGAGGGGAGCTAATGACACAGTGGAGGGTGGCATGTCACTCAATGCACATTAAACATTTAGACATCTGCTGGGAGAATGTGTTACTATAATGTCCATGTCCTGCTTACAGGCACCAGCAGCCTCATAGTATATAAGGCCGACTGATATGGCAGACAATTAGGGAGTCTGTTAAATAGCAATGTCAATTAAATCTTCTTGGATTCACTTGTCTTCACTTCCATTTCAATCTGTTCCAGTACAAATTACAATTTCTTTCAACCCACAATTGAGTGTCACAGAGACCGAGACAAAAAAAAAAACTACTACTCTAGATGGTTTATTACCTTAACAGCTCTTAGATTGGATACATTTGAGCGATGTCACTTAAAAGTTTTACCTTTCTTCTCAGCTTGATTTTGGAAAGTTTCTCGGTTTGAAACAGATCAAACGCGCACCCAACGCAGCTCGCTCAATTCTACAAACATACTTCAAAGTCTTTAGCAGAGCCTCCGCTCTTACCACCGACCCCATACCTTGTTTGTACTTTAACAGCAGTTCCCAGATGCTCCTGCGGGCGAAGGGGTCCACTCCCGCTGTAGGCTCATCTAGGATGACGATTTTTGAGCCGCCGACAAATGCTATAGCCACAGACAGCTTCCTCTGCATCCCACCTGGAAGACAGAGCGATCTATATCAGCTGCAGTCACATGTTTTTTAAGCTAAAAAGAAAAAAGATATTTGTCTTTGTCAAGGGTTGAAGTCATTCAGGCTGTAATCATTGAAAAAATCCAACACGACCATCTGTCAACATTAGGTTTCGGGTGTAAAATGGACACATTATTGGGAACTGATTATGGAACAAATGTGTTGAGATGTACCTCTCCAGGTTTTATTGTCTTTTGCGTGGTGTGAAATGATTGATGGCAGGGAAGTGGATACACCTTACTCAGGTTATTCCAGTCCCTGCTCTCATAGCGAGCTCTTCAAAATGCATCCAATGTAGTGCTAATGTAGTGGAAATGTCAGCATAGATCAACCTTGAAAGTCATATTTCAGTGATTTTGCTCACAAGCAATCCGTGACTGGGGACAATTTATCAAGCAGGACTTGCTCATGCCCCCCCAGACAATGAATTACCACCTGTGACACACAGGTACACCGCATATGTACGTTGAGACAGCCGCATGCACACGTGCTGGCGGGGGGGAATGGCGTAACAGGGCAGCTTTATCCTGAATAGAACGGATAATCTACCAATGATATTCCCTCCCAGGGGACGTGAACGCACAGAGCACAGAAAACTGATGCACACATCACAAACTTAATTTACATCTCTGCATAATTTCACCACCAAGATACACACATCCAAAGCGTAGACACACCTGACAGGTTCTTCGCAAGATCCTTCCGCTTATGTGGTAAACCAACATCCTCAATCATCTGGTCCATCTCAATTTTCACCTCTTTGCTGCTGAGTCCCTTCAGCCTGGCGTAGAAGTAGATATGCTCCTCGACAGTCAGCCTGAAAGGTGAAAATAATATCATAACGCCCATTTTGAATGACATGTGCGGAGGCATGAGTGACCACAGAGGGCACCACCTGCCACATATTCACATGTAAGTGTTTGACAATGCAATGTTGAAAGATGATGCTGGTCCATTCTCGTTTTTTCTTTTGTGAACGGACACACAGAGATCTCGAATTTTCATCAAAACATAATATGTCCCGAGTCTAACTTTTCTGTTTGCATGAATATTTTAACCCTACTTAATATAGATGCGTTGACTGACTGGGATTAATATTAATGAAAGTAATTTGCAGGTGCTCAGTCGTAATTATGATGTAGGACTTGTGTCGAGTTGCGGGCAATCAGTTTGTGGAGAGAGAGAGAGAGAGAGAGAGAGAAAGAGAAGTAGAGGGGGATCCAAAGGTGAAATAAAAACGGAATAATGGCTGCGAATGACGCTATTATGAGAAATTTAGTGGACGGAGCGAGCAAAGTTCACTTCATTGTTTTCACAGGGAAAAGGAAAGGGATAATGATGTGTTGATGTGGAACATAAGCTGAGAATGAGCCCTCATTATGCATGTGATTAAATAGCACTGTAATGATCTGTTTTTTTTTTTTTTCTTTCCACCTCTTTTTTGAACACACCAGAGGCAAAACATGATTATACCAATGACCAGGTGAGAACAAAGATAGATCGGCTGTATATTCACTCACTCATTGAACAAGACGTTGTGCTGCGGGCACATTCCCAAGTACTTTCGGATGCTGTCCATGTCAGTGTGGATGTCGTATCCGTTGATGAGCGCCGTTCCCGATGTGGGCGGGAACAGCCCTGTCAAAATTGACCTACGGAGAAGAGAAGAGGTGAACCAAACGCAGATTACAGAGCTGCAGACGCACTCAAAAGGAGAGTTGGAAGCAGCTGGATGAACATAATGGCAAATTAGATTTATTCCCTGCTCCACTTCAACATATTTGTCAATAGATATTATGTCCCAGTTCATCAACATGTGCTAATTTAGTGCTCATAAAGTATAAAAAAAAATGTTTTTTATCACAAGAACTGACAAATGAAACCAGGACTGTACTGCTGTATCAGACAATTTGGAGCAATGACTTTTCATATAATATCCATTAAGTTGTATTCAGTCTCAGGTCATTAATTATGGATTAATTACTGATCAGACCGGGCAGAAAAATAGCAAACGCCTCACAAAAGATTGTGAAATCATCCGGAAGATATCAATTTAGACAAAATAAACTCAGAGTATCGACTATATTTTGCAAGCTACATGTGAATGTACAAGATTGGTGCACAAACTCAGTTGTATCTCACAGATAGATAGATATTGTGCTCTGAGCTCCAGTGTGTGACAGAGTCCTTTCTCTGTCCTTTTCTGTTATTGTGCTCTGTTATGTTTCGTTACAGTTGCTCAGAGGGGATGTCTCTCCTTTCAGCCCTTAGTCTTGCATCACTTGCTCTCTCTCTCTCTCTCTCTCTCTCTCTCCCTCCCTCGCACATTCTTTCTGGGCCACTGGGTTTCAGTTATTTCCTGTCATCCTAGAGCCCTTCTAACCTTTCCAGAATTTTTTTTTTTTTTTAAAACAGCAATTAGATAAGTCCCACTATCAACACAACAGCTGACCGTCTGTGATAAATGTCCTCTCAGAAGATGCCACTCTTTGACAGTCGTGACCACGGAATGAATGTAGCTACACTACAGTCGGCGTTGTGTACCAGTTAGATTAGTTGCACCCTGTGAAATTACATGAACGCTGAGCCAAGTGGCACAGCATGGGAGAAGCAGATAATGCAACTCACATTGTTGTTGTTTTTCCGGCTCCGTTGTGGCCGAGAAAAGATGTGATCTGATTCTCGTAGAAGTCCATGCTCAGTCCGTCCACAGCGAGCTTCTTTCCAGTCTTGTAGATTTTAACAAGATTACGGATAGACACCCCGGCTTTCATATTGGGCGGTGGTTTCTCCAGATACTCTTCAGAAACACATGTATGCATTCATAAAATCAGAAAAAGACAAGCATGAAAGCACATAAAATGTTTTCAGAAGACACAAACCAAAGAAAGTTAACAATAAAATTACACCTAGAGATACATAGTGATGCTAAAACCAGTCTGTATTCCCTCTCACTCTTTAATTAAGCACAGTATGTGATTATTTCTTTCATTTATATTTTCAAAAATACTGATTGGGCCTTAAGAGTGAAAAGAAAACACTACTGAGTGGTAAAAGATAAAAATAACCAGCTCACTTACTCTGAATGCTAATTGGAAAAAGTGTTTTGTTTTTTTTTTCATCAAGTTCCTAACTCGAAACTCACTTTTTTCCCCCACAAAGCGCCAAGCTCGATTATCACCCAATGTGACAAATAAGGTGCTAATGTTTGTTTGCGACCCATCCCAATTAACTTGCTCCACAATTAACTGGAGAATCTGACAAATACATATTAACTGGGTTTGTCACACTACAGTTACACACCACGAGTGAGAACTGGAAGTTTCATGGCAGTTTACCGGAATGTACAATGGTGTCCTTCAGCAAGTCTGGGTCAGCGTTAGTCACTGATGGTTTCCCACTCCAGTAGGACACAGTGAAAGGAAAGTACCATGGCTTAGGGATTCCATATTGACCTGGGATTAAGTGTGGAGAACATTATTTATATTTTAGAAACATGATGAAATATGGTACTTTCAAGTGGTGGTAATCGCTTACAATAACAACAAGATAAAACACCAAATGTTACCATCTTTCTTTCTTTCTTTCTTTCTTTAGTTACGACCATGGTACAAATAACATAATAATATTTCATCCACTTCAAAACAATTACCTGGAAAGATGTTCTCAATGTACCAGGTGAGCACCCAGTGTAAAGTAGCATCAGTGAGCATCATGATGATGGACACGAGGAAGGTGTAGCGTTCTCCATCTTCTGGACTCTTGTTAATGTTGTACCACTGAATACCGATGCCTTGCTGCTCGTACTTGGCAAAGTTCTCACAGCCGTAGCCGAAAGCCACACATGACAACAGACTCTGGAAATGAAAGATATGCAAGTGAAAAACATCCGTAGTCAATAAAGTAGTTAGAAATGTTGCTTTCATGCTGAGAGTAAGACTGATAGCACTCTCATGTCTGTATCCTAAATATGCAGTTGGAGCCAGAGGTTAGGTAGCTTAGCTTAGCACAAAAACAGCTAGCCTGGCTCCATCTTCTTGCAGTTTTTCTTAGTTATTTGCCAACTGGTCACAGCCAAGAATTGTCTGGCACTTATGATTTTGTACAAATTGAACAAAAAATTTAACACTGACAGACTGAACCTAGCTGTTTCCCTCTGCTGCCAGTCTTTATGTTAAGCTAAAATAACCAGCTTTGGATATCAGAATGATTCTCATCTTATTCTCAACAGGAAGGAATGTGTGTATTTCCCAAAATGTACTTTAAAACAGATTAAGTATGGCCTTGAAGAATATTTCAATGTACTTTTGGGCAAACGGTAAGACTGCCTGTGTGGTAGGCTCTGGTTACTACATTCAGATGATGACTTAATCATAAAAGACATACTGTTATTACCCAAGGTCATACCCATAACTGATGAGTGAACTATTGCAGCAGACAGAGGAACAATATCTGCACACGCATCAGCTGGTGTAATTGCTGTGTTGCCTTTGTGAACACCTCGAAGGACTTTGAACTCAAAACGAAGTCAGAGACTAAAAAGTGCGTACTAAAGACCAAGATTTGTTGGATCTTTCATACAGTAGGAAATTGCAAATGATACTTTGCCCATGAGACATCATCTGCCATGGCCTAACACTCTGCATTGCCATGTTGCCTGCCAGCTGTTTTATCACGCCTCATTTGCTCCCAGTATTTTCACTCCGGCAGAAGCATTTGCTGAAGCTTCAGAGACAAAACCACCATAGATACTGTCTGCTCAACGTCACATTACCAGGCAGAATATCAGAGAAGCTCGGCAGCGACGCCAAACCTCTAGCCTGGCTGCTAACACTTCTGGCAACTTCCTGTGTTGTCCTCCACTGCCCGTCTATTGCCAAGCAATCAACAGTGAGTCAGTAGATGAGGGGTGACAGCAGGGCTAGTGGGCAGCCATCCTTGACCTCTGCATGAATGGCTGACAAAGTGACAGGAACCACTCCTTTGGCTTTCGAGAAAGGGGCATGAGTTGGGAGTCAGACAAAACAAGCACCCTCTATTGAACACATGTCAACACTGCAGATTCAGCCACCATTCAGCTGGCTGCAGACAAAGAGCATTGTTAAGAGGAAGAGTAATCAGGGTGCCAGCTCGATCTAAGAAGTCATTTTCCAGGACGTTTTTTGACAAATAGAGCTGGAATGACGGACAGGATCACAACAGAGGCAAATGTGTTCTGAAGAAGTCTCACATGAAAATGCCAAAGTCCAAACTCTCTGAGTCTGAAAACTGTTTCTCAGAATGAATTGGATTTGGAGAAACAAAAGAGGAGGCTAGAGCCGGGACGAGTCCCGTAATTAATTAGTCGATGGCCAACTATTTTGATGATCGAGTACTTGTTTAGGTTGATTACTGTGGTTTAGCTTCTCAAATGTGAGGATTAGCAACTGGAAAATCTTTGAGTTTTGGACTGTTGTTCAGACAAAACAAGCAATTTGAAGGTCAGCGTTTTTCGCCTTTAGGAAATTGTACAGACATTTTTCACACTCTTCGGATATTTTATAGACCGGACAAAGGGACCTTTGCTGTATGTTATTCCCTTTCTCTCTCCCCTCGTTTCCTGTCTGCCTCTCAGGCAACTGAATATACGTAAAAATACTCCAAAAATTCTAATCTAATAACAATAATTGTTATACCGTGTATTAAAATGTCAGAGGAGTTGGTGCAAAAAAAAAAAAAAAAAAAGTCTGAACAAAAACCAGATGTGTAAGTCAGCTGTAAAAATTAATGACGGCTTCACCTTACCTTTGCGGCTGCCAGATGTTGCAAAAGCATAGATCAATTAATTGATTTCAGCAAAGGAAAACCTGAGAAGTTCGAAATGATTTTGCAGGAATTACTATTATTTCTCAGAAAGACTGATGCAAAGTACTTCTGGTGCTCAACGACATAAAAAGGACTCTGAGCTCTCTCGCGTTTTCTAATTTGAAACTGGAGGTAAAAGAAGGATATAGCCAAAGTACAGTAGATAGGTAGTCGGATTGTGACTATGTCCTGTCTTAAAGTGGCCCTCTGATACAATGCCTCTAGCTCTCCTCTGGCACACAGCTGCAATCAAAACCTGCTCATATAAATTCAGGCGATCTTTTGAAATTCCGTTCCGATTAAAGACTTTATTATCAAGGACAATGTGGGGGAGAATTTGTATGCCTTGGCACGATGTGGTTTCATCCAGGCTGGGAGAGAGAGAAACCTCTGCACGCACTCACACACACATCTCTGATAAAGTGTGAGGATGAACTGGATAGTGGTTTGGTCAGAGGAACATTGCTCATGCTAATTAGAGGGCTAGAGGGCTATCCATCTAGTTGGAGCAGGGGAGAAAAATCTCAGCGCCAGGGGAGGACCTAGCAATGGCACTTGTGTGGAGATTAAATAAGGTTTGCAGTGCTTTATATGTAAAATGCCTAGCTAACCTGCATACAGTCTGCAAAAGGAAATGGACTGAAAAGTTTCCTACAGGAAAGGAGCAACATCACTTTAAAGGACTTACTCAAAGACAAGCAATTTCCACAGGTATGTCGGCGATGCTCGTCGGCAAAAGCGGGGTTTGCAAAGTCTCCGAGGATGAAAGATGAAAGCAGAAGTGGCTTCCGTCAGGTGCCAATGTAAGATATTATTGACTGCCACTATCTCGATATGATAAATAAGAAACATGAGGCTGTTTACCTTGGCCACCTGCACCTCATACTGCATTGTTGAAATTGACAAACAAGAAAACATGACCTGATTGAAATTCTGGTGGACATGCACTCGCACGCACGGCAATGAGGATTCAGGATTTTGTGTGTCTTTGTCTGCAGAAAGGACAGCTTGAGGACAAATGATACCGGTATTGCCATAAAGGTCATGCAGAAAGGCTACACTGAAAGTTGAGCAATGGTGTACTATTTATCTTTATCCCTTGGAGGATAGGAGAAAATCCTCAACTTCCTTGCTGGGTGTCTGTCTAGTGTCTTCTTTTATGTAAATGTTTCATGTTTCCGTCACTTGAGTAAGTCCAGGTCTAACAAGATTTTTCAGGTTTGTGCCAAAATATGTCAGAAAAAATGGAAACCAATGCAGTCTTACTGGATCTGAAATTCATCTTGCAGCCACACTTCACGCCTCATTGTCAGGGGAGTTGTGCAGGTATGATAAAGGCAAATCTCATACAGATATTATTGACACTGGGAATGAATTCACTTCCTTTCATAACAACCGGCAACGATCAAATCAGACTCGTGCCTGTTTGGATTTAAAAAAGAAAAGGACGAGGAACAAACGACTGAGACCGCCAAAGTGTGATTATAGTGACAAAAACATAACCTAGAAATATAACTCAAAAATACAGTCAGCCCTTGTGTATGATAACAGCAGGGGAAGATATTAAAAAACCATGTCAGAGCTAAAGACGGACTTACCACAGCAACCTTGGCCCCGAAACCCATGACGTCGCTCCAGGCGTAGCAAAGGACATGCGGCAGGTAGAGGACAAAGTAGATGAGGCCACCGCACGCCGCTGCTAAGTTGGCCTTAGAGAAGAAGACGCTAATGAAGAAGCACTGAGTGATGGTGGCCAGGCAGAACACCAGCAGGAAGACAAAGATTACTGAGGGGTCGCTGTATTGCAGCACTTTGCCAAACTGTGGGGGAAAAAAAAGACAAATGAAAGACAGGGGCGAAAAAAAAACTGAAAATTGGTGCCAAAATAACCCCCAAACATTTGAGGTTTGGTAGAAGACATTATCATGCAGATTTTTTTTTATTTAAGAAATTGGAAAAATTCAAAAATGTGATAATTGTAGTTGATTCTTACAACACAGAAGGCAGAGTAAAAGAGTTTTGAAAGGATCAAACATCTGGCGTATCAATATTTCTGGTGCACCTGGACATTTTCCTGGTTGACTCATATTCTTTTATCCGAAAGTCATTAAACGTGTCACTCTTTTGCTCTGCCAGTTTGAAGGAGGACCCATCTCTAATTTTAGCGAGCTCCTTGTGAATCCATCAATTCTCCCACATTACACCATAATGCTGATGTTCTCTCTGAGCCTAATTCAAAGAGGTACTTGAACTGTTAGTATAATGGTGTTATTGTAATGGGTGCAATTATGATTAAAAACCTTATAGAGGACACTGTTACATAGAGCCGTATGAATGTTCATTATAGAAACCCTTCTGAATTTGCAGGGACTAAATGAACTCCTCAAGTACGACTGTGTTAGCGTCAAGTAAAATGATCTAATTTTATGGCTTTAGGTTTCTCTTCAGTTTAACATCTTCATTATTTTAAACACAAAGTCTCATTAATCCACAAGGCTTGATGGCCAAAACTCTCCAAAAATAGTGTTGGGTCCTCCTTGAATTATCCTTAAATCATTTAGAAATCACCTTCAGGATAAGGGTAAGGAGCATAGCGCTGATGGCCAACGGCAGTACACTGGACACTGCCCAGCTCAGCCAATAGATGGCAGGTCTCAGGCCCATGATCCTCACTGTTTCCTTAAGCCTCGCCTCTTTCTCTTGAACGATACCCTTAACGATTACGGCCGCGGAATAGATCCAGGATAAAGTCATGTATAAAGGGAGGGAACGTGCCAGACTCCGGAGGAACCTGAAGGATTGAGGAGCCAGACCAGACAAGACAAGAACCTCATTTGCATCTGGTGCTAACATATAGCCTTTTCTGGATATTGACATTATTACTGATGACTGGATCTCAATGTGCAAATTAGGTAGGTAGAGGTGGCAGTCTCGTCAGCAAACATCCCAGGCCAATGGAAACTATGGTGCTTCATGGGATCTAGGGCTCATCTGTAGGTTTTTGACAGGCTAGCTCCAGGTAGCAGGAAAAAGCCTAAACTTTTTGTGCTCATTTTTTAGCCTGAATTAGCTGATCAATCAGTTTTGTTTCTTTCTTCCTGATGAAAGTCCAATATGGACTCTCCATTTGCTCTGGTTTGGTTTCCGCTACTATTTCGGTCTTTTTGCTGCTGGATTTTCACCAGCCAGTGGCAAACTTTGTCTGTCTGATGTCTTTTTGGTGTTGGGCTGGTAGGGTACAGTGTGTTCTTCAAGCTTTCTAGGTGGCTACTGCTGGAGACAGTGCTGATGAGAGCTGTAAGACCGAAGAGAAAGAGTAACGTTGTAGACAATAAACCCAAATAATGAGCTTGAAGATGCTAAAGCACTATGTAGGGCTAAGGAGAGGGGGATATGTCCATATAGTCCATCACTAGGAGCACCACATGTATCTGCTGTTAACATAAAAATACTCAAACTCGAGTCGAACTGCTTGAAGAAAACAAACAGTACAGACTGCATTTACACCTACCTGAGATTTTAGCACACTGCAGTCCATAAGCATTCTCATTGAAATGCACTCTGCATGCATTTACACCTGCCATTAACATGATTTTTTTCCCCCCCTTTTCCAGAAGAGATATTCAGATACAGATTTCTTGTTAGTACCAGGAGTAAATGGTGATAAGTCTGTCGGCAAATGACTGATTATAGCGGTGCTAAAAAGAAACAAAAAAAAAACCGCCGGCACTTGAAGGTGGTGCTGAACATGATGAACATTCTCACTGTGTAAGTTTAGTGAGTTTAATACAGGCATGTGTCAGCTTCAGTGGAGGAAGAAGAAAAAAGTTTTATGATGTAAGTTTACTCATGCTAGTAAAGGTACTGCTTTCAAAGTTCAAAACTGAAAATGGGTTAGCATTATCATCAGAATGTACCTAATGGATCAAAACTATGATTTATGACTTGATATACAGTCAGATTAATATGTACAGGTGAGCAGCATTTTAATGTTGTGGCTGTTTAAAGGTAGCAGTAACTCTGACTATAGCTGTGAAATAAACATGTTGAGTAACAAGTTCTGCAGTTTAGAGTAGTGGAAATAAAAAGCAGCATAAAATGGATGTTTTGAAGTAAAGTACAAGTACTAACGTAAATGTAAGGTTCCACCAACATCCGTTTCTGGCTCAATAATGTCTCATTTCATTAATTTTGTCGGGCTGTCTTCCGACTCTGAAGGTGGCCTCTGCTGCCGTCATTTGCATTCTTTCCTCAGCGCGCAGTGTTGACGTCCACAAGGAATTAACCACACTTGAATGGCCGAGTGCAAACATGACAAAACATTTGGGAGGTGGTTTCACATTGTCAAAGCAAGGGTACACTGTTTGAGATGGGAAGCGCGTATTGATCACGACTGATCAGTGTTAGTTTTCATAAAGATCTTGTCGCCTCGATTCAGCTGGTTCGAGACGGGACCCGAGCGTGAGAGCAGTGTAAATATATCCGTCTGCCTAATCATACATGCATTACCTGCTCCATAATGGAAGAGGAAACAAGTGTAAAATGACAGAGGACTCAGGTGCAGATGACAAAACTGGTTGTTGTCACACCTAATCCAGATACAGCCTTATGATAATTACCATTTGATTTGCTATTATTATTAATGTGCTGAAAATGGCTGTGAAATTATCATTTAGAATGGGCCTGTGATCTGAATACACATCGCGCTCGCAGCTCCTCCAAGGCACTCAACTAACTCAATTTATTGTTATTAATGTTTACAAATTGTTGATGGCTTGCAAACACATTAGGCTGATGGGAAATTACATTTCACCCAGCTGTTCAAATATCGGTTTTTATTTACCAGCCGCATTTTCCAATTAAACTGCAAAAATTGATTAGGCTGATCTAAAATAACCATCCTTTTTTTTTTTTTTTTATTTCATTAACAACGTCGACAAAACAAGGCGCGGCTGAAGGATGTGCTCTATCTAAACGAGGCCGATAATAACGCCGCGACATTGTGTTTCACCAGAGGCACAAAGGGTCTCCTTTCATGATAACCGCGCTCTGTGCATCGCTCCTAATCAATCCTCGAGCAGAGGATCATTCCAACTGATAAGCAAGTTTGGTATGTACTACCGAATCACTGATTCAGAGGGATCAGTATGTAAACAACGAAAAAAACACAAGAGATATACTAAAAGATATTTTCGGTATAAAGAAAAATGATAATACACACCCTGCACATAACTAATGTTGGTCACATTATCTTTAGCCCCGTTTGGGAATAACACCAACTCCATTTTGCATTTTGTTCCAAAGTTTTTCCAGATGATTGATGGTGTTAAACCCATTAGATGATTATACTTGCAGTGCATTATACATCATGCTGAGATAGGCTTCGGTTGTCTGAGGTATTGTTCTTTCATATTGTTGCGCACCGTGTACATAATGTATGGGTTTGGAAGGCCGGTGAAAAGTTTGACGCGGTGAATGCGAACGCGGCGAGCCGTCTCAAGTTCATCTTGCTTATTAAATCTGAGAGTTAACTATTGTTTAAGTCAGCACGGGAATGAACATCCAGCGTGTTCATATTTGTCTCACGTAACCAAACAGTTAATTTATTTTTCATACAAATCAGAGCAGTGTGGTGTTTTCAGCCACACGCTAGAGCTTCTCCCTGAACTTGAGGTCTTTAGTGCGCCACCATTCCTCCCACTTATGGATATTACCTTGCAGATTCAATCATGTAAAATAGTGCACTCCACTGGACGACGACAATACATTTTCACGGCAATCGCAACACACACACACAGTACCAATCATACACTTCTCAAATGACATTACAGCAGCATTCTTTATGTATAATGCACAGAAGAAGAGATGATGCAATCATAGGAAATAAAGGACAAATAGTGCTGGCGTGACTCAGTTAGAGTTTTGGTTGCATGCTCAATTAATCAGGTGATTATGGGTGATTTCAGGAATCATGGGTAAGGATTTGATTCTGTGCTCATTAATAGGTTAATAACAGAATATAAAAACACAAAGCATGAACTATTCTCTGACCTGAATGACCCACCAGAACATGGTTAGTAAATATTTGTTTGGATGCATTTGGTCAGATGGTCATCTTCTTCTTCGTTTTCTGTGTTTGACGAGCTACATTGTAGTCTCTCTAACAGAGTTATCTCTCTTTAAATTATTTAATTCACAGAGATATTATTCTCCAAAACAAGCTTAAAACTTTTTTAACAGAACTTTAAAAAAATAAAAAAATAAATAAAATATAGTGGAGACCAACCTGGATTATATTCCTATTGCATGCTTTGTGTTTTCATATTTTTCCATTAAATTTTCTACTGACCTTAACCATGACACTTATGAGCCCACAGGGAACTGTGAGCAGAACAATGTTTTCTATGAACGTCGCAGACCACAGAGCACCGTTTTGAATGCCAACGGCACGTAGCACTTCCTTGAGCCGGAGTTCCTTCTCCAGCACCAGGCCTTTGATGGTCATGCACACAGTGTACATGAAGGCCAGTACGAGGAACATGGGCAGGATGCCTCCAATACTCTGGATGAAGCTGGTTGTAGAAGAAGGCCATCAAAAAGGTCAAAGGCAACACTGTAAGATGTTAGTGTGGTTTTAATCTGCTGCATACTCCCCATGTGTATATACTGAACTACTGAACACACACATTGTGTGTGTGTGTGTGTATATATATATAGATTGGTACTTGGTAACACTTGGAGCTAAACAGATAAATCGTTCAGTCCATCAACAGAAATAAAATCAAAGTATTTCGGTAACTGATTATTAAATGTAATTCATCTTTCAAACAGAAATATCATCCACTCTGAGTTTTGCTAATACACTTTATATAATATCTGAAAATCTTGACTTTTGGACTGTGGGTCAAACAAAACAGACACATTGCCGTCGACAAATTGCACTTTAGGAAAGAGCTTCACTATTTAATGACATTTGAGAGAAACTGAGCAACTGATCTGACAAAAAGAGAACCAACCTTTTATAAAGGTTGCCTTTTGCACTCTTAACCTGCACTTGCTCCGTTTTAAGGAAAAGCTGAGAAAACGTAAACTGTGCAGCAGATATCGAAAATGTTAGGATGAGGGACGATCCAGACAGTCACATTCGTTTTCATGGATTCGATGGCGTGAAGGAGGTTTTATTTTTACACTGAGCCAACCTTCGTGAATCTGGTGCATCAGCTCAATCAAGCCGTTTAGTCCAGCCCCTCATGCCAGAGATGATGTATGATTTGATGCTGTTACAACACAATAAGGTGATATTAAACTGGCTTCATAATGCCACCAAAATGCCATGTCAATATATTCTCCTCTGCCAATAAAACAAAGTGCTTCCTTAGCTTTATTAGACAGTGAAGGAGGAATATCAAATATATTTTGACAAAGTATAGATTTCACATATCACTTATGCTTGCATTCCATAAATACCGGGGTTATTATGCAAGCGAAGCACTGCTCAGCACAGACGTATGGACGAGGCACAAAGTGAACGCGCCGAATGATGCCTTTCTTTCAAGCGCCTTTAACAAACAATTGATCAAAGTACACTTCCAGCACATTTTCATGAATTTAATTTCCCCTGTAATTCTGGACAAGTTATTTTTTAAAGGCCTTATTGAATCCCTGCCAAGTGAGAGCAGTTCACGCAAACATCTACTTACCATAATTGCTAGGTAGCCCTGCATAAGTGCTTTTTTTTCAGAAGGTAATTGTGAATCAGTGTGATTTTTTTTTTTTAAGGTATTTTTATCTCTTTTCAAACAAATATAAATTATTACACTATAATTGCAAGGCAAAAAAAAAAAGTATTTTCTTGCCCCTTTATTATCCTTACTAGGACAGCTTTTCAGAGGATAACATGACGTTATACGAAGTTAACAAGCACCAGGCGAGTGCATTCATTGTAAGTCTATGGAAAATATAGTTTGCTATAGACAGTTTTGTCAATAAATCAACTTATGATGAAAGTCTTGCAAACACAACAAAGAGATTAAATTAGCCCCATTGAGACCTTAGAGGAAGTTCAGTTATATGAGAACTTGAAGGAGAGTGAGACAGACTTGTTTTTCGAGGACACTTCCCCTGCCCTCGTGGGACGGATCACTGACAAACTAGGCCTTGAATGCAGCAAGACAGGATTGGATGACACGAGTTTGTAAAAAGTTTCGACCCAGAGCAAATAACACCAAAAATCTGTTACATTATTATATTAATAACATTTGCCTCTTTGAAACATCGAAATTCAAACTTGGAGAGTTTGAAATCGATACACTCCAACAAATAAAATCTAACTTGCACATCTGCACCTTTTCGAGAGAGGTGAGCAGCCTCGAGCAGCGAATGCATCAGGTTGAATACTAATTCGGCCATTATCTGCTCCCGATTCTACCCTAACATCTCTGTAACAGCTGACAGCCTGTGTGAGTTAACTCCTTCTGTGACTTCTAGCACTGGAGGGGGAGAAATCAGTCATGTACACCGTGTCTGACACTGACAACCTTGCCACCAGATGCTCTTGAATTATACATTCGCTGATCGATCAAAGGTGCTTAAGTAATAGAACTCCAGGCGGGTCTGTGTTACGGGGTTCCAGTTACATTGGCAGCCTGACCTAAATTTAGGGAAGCTGGAAGACTGATTTCTCAGTAAATCGAGAGATAGTAGAGCACAGCCTCCCCAGAGGTTGGCATACTATGCTAAAATAAAATAATAATGAAAGCTTCCTGTCTAATTTTTTGTAGCAAATATATCGTCGAGTTCTTGGCTGGCTGGAAATGAACAATTCATTGAAAGGAAGAGACTTGATTCAATGTGGATCATCTCATTGCTGGTAAAAATTATTGCTTGAGGTTAATGCACGCGTGGTTATGGCATCAAGAGTACTTAGGAACCCATATACTATGTGTTTTATTTATTTTCATTTGTAACAGCAAGAACTGTTGATAGTGATGTGCTGATTTTATGAGTTCTTGCTGAATTCTTTGAGAATAAGCATCATTAAAAAAGTATTTTTTCCAGTAGTGACCTCTTGGAAAAAAAAAAAAAAAAAAAAAAAAATATATATATATATACACACATATATATAGAATCAAATTATCTATTGTCCATAAGGTAATATTAAAATGTCTGTGTTATAAGGTAATATGAAGATGTCTGGCTCGCTATGGAAGTACAGCATGTTCAGAGTTACATCAAAGTAGAGTCAAGACCTGTGAGAGATGAAAGCAAGAGTTTCCTCTTTCTTTTTCTCTTTGTGCCTATAGCAGTCATAGCTTTACAAACATTCATATAACAAAGCTACATGGAAATATAATATAAGAAAAAAATGAAATAGTGACACAAGGGGTTCTGAAAAAGCTGTTTACATTCCCTCAAAATTCAAAATAAAATATAACGCTGATTAAATTGAACGTGGAAAGTTTAGCCTGCTTCACGCTGAAATGTTGACATTAACCCATCCAAAATATTGTTTTTAATATCATAATCATAACTTTAAAAAAAAGAAATGACTTGTACAAGTCCCTTGTTTGCAACAGTTTTTCAGCAAGTTTAAGGAATTTGCTTCTATCTATTGGAAAAAGTATTTAATTAAATATCTTCATATCCTCAATTGTGAAATATGATTTGTGCTGATGCTACAAAACTTTACATGCTAGCATGGTATTAATACTGCAACATCTGCCACTGAGCCTCCATCTGATGCTATTAAACAGGATCAAACAAACTCATTAATGCACAGCTCTTATTGCACACATATATTGCTGATTGACTACGTACTCAGGTTTTGCACTGTGACCCTTTAGCTTTACATTTAACATACAAAACACAGCAAGTGTTTATTGGACCCTTATATAACAGTGTAACAATATACAGCCTGTGCTGTATATGTCTTTGCTCCCCGGTGTTCTCTTATGTAAGCACACATGAACAATATCTGGAAAGCTGGAGCTACAGAGTATTAGAATCCTTTTTCCTTTTTTTGGCTGTGGATAACAAAGAGGTCTTTCAACGTGTGGGGAGTCATACAGGGAATATTAATGTAGCACATCACTTCTGCACAGAAGCAGTTTGAACGTGAAACAAAACATCAGCAGATGATTTTCGTTTGTTGCAAGCGTTGCGATGCTCAACTCTTTTGCTCACTCTCCGGCAAAAAAAAGTGCAAACATTAGCTTAATTAGCAACTGTAGATGGACAGAAGCATATTCCATTTGCTTGTCCTTTCTTGAGTTGAATATTCCTTATGATCACTGCAGGGCCTATGTTATGTATTGCTGAAAGCGGCTTTAGATCTTACGTCAAGCCCATGTGAATGTGAGAGCACAGCCTCAGGACGCAAACAAGCGATGCCCCTTTTTCAGGAGCATGCAATGGCGCAGAGGCCGCTGATAAAGCAGCAGTTCATGTGCTATCGGGCCCTGCAAGGGTCAAGCTTTATCCCACACCGTCATCTGTGCACAATGTGAATGCGAAGACAGCGGGGAGCTAATACAGTTTGGTTATCTCAAGTTCGAAATGCCAACAGGGTCAGCCGTGGTTGCAGAAGCCCAGATCACTGGTAGTCCATCGGATGTGTGACAGCCGAATGTCGTGAGCAGGAAATGAGGAAAGGCAAGAATAGGAAAAAGATTTTCTTTTTCTTTTTTTTTTTTTTTTGAAATGGCAGGTTTGATGTTGGGAATGCAGATGAGTGCTGGGGTCAGTGCAGATAATACAGTCTATCAGTGAAGCTGAAATATGTTTTTGTGAGACTGAAAGGAACAACAAAAGATGAAACTCTTATCAAAATATGTTCTGTCGTGTAAAGTGGGCATGACGTACATGCACATAAATGGTAAAAACCTATTAAATTCCTGCAATTTACATCCAATTTCCACATGCATTAAACCTAACTTTAATGCTAAAACGTGTTAAATCTTGCATGCAAAACTGCTACTGCAACCATATATGCTTTTTATGAGGCCAGCAGGGTACATACATGTATATTATTCATCTCATAAAAGGGTTTTTAATGACATCTTAAAGTTAGATCAGCCAGCAGACAAACATGTCCATCCGACTGTACAGGGCTCCTTCCTTCCTTTTGGCTGGCAAAACTAACATGGTTCGAGGTGAAAATAATTACCACCAAGGTTCTTTCCCATCATGCCCCTCTGTGTAGTAGAACATCTTCCTTTGTGTGATTTCACTCTCAATTATTTATGGATAAAATAGCCGTTTTCAAGTGTTAATAATTTATAGAAATGCCCAAATGGCTAGGCAGGCGAAAGAGTAAATGGTAGAGGGACCGAGGGTACTGCAGTGCTTTATGGCTCCCATTTATCTTCTGTAATTATTAATCCTTTGTTTTAGGAAGATGAAACTGAGGCAATGGGACTGGCAATAGCAAATACTCTACTGTACCGCGACTGTCTAATTTCAGATCATTGTCACAACAATGAGTTGTAAATGAAGATGCAAGGAAATTGGCGCTTTTCATTTGAAAGCTGATATCAGAGGAGACACGCCGAATATGGAGCGCGCCACCTCTGAAGATGCTGCGTGTGACTACAGCGTGGAGGTATCTGGTGCTCGGTTTTGGTCGTCATTGTGGAGAAAAGACAGCAAGACAAAAAAGCAGTCTTATTCAGCCTTCAATGTGTCTACGATCAAGATTTTGCAATTAAGTTTAATTTCTCTTAAGAATATCTCCATTGAGTGCAACATTTAGTTCAAATTCTCTTCAGTTCTGAATATGCCAAACCAACTGCGCCCAAATACGAAATATGTGGCCTAAGCCGGGTTTACTAAAGCAAACCAAAAGGTGGATATAAAGCAAAGGAAATAAGCACTTCATAAAGAACCAATAAAAACCTCACATGATGAAAACTATATTAATAATAGCTTTGAATATGGTTTTCATAGTACTGATCTCCTCATTTCCTGTCGACAAGACAAACATGGTATAGATTACTCAGAAAATATGTATATCAACAAGCCTCGCTTGTAGATATTAGCAGCAATATGTCATAATTTCCATGCTTCTTACTGCTTCTGCCTCTTTAAATATGTTGATCAAAACACCCTCTGAAGGCTGCTTTACTGTAAATTCTGTGCCATCCAAAGCACATAATATTTTTTAAATTAGATCCCTAATCTCTGGAACTGCGTTTTCCCACTGGGTGCAAATATTTTGTGTCTACTGAAAGGGGCGTATTGTGTTGTTGGACTTAAATCTCCCTGGTAATTATCTTTTCTCTTGATGGCATCACTGGGCTTTTCCTTTATTAATGGAGATGATAATGTTGTGCGGATGCGAGTAATTTCCCAGGCTCTGAGGAAATCTTGGCCGTTGAAGATCAAGAGTGATACCCCATTATTTTTGTCCCTAGTTGAAAGGTCTAACACGATAGAGGCAAGCGCTGTCAGACGATACATGGCACAAACAGAGCCCTGATGTCAATCTTTACACATGGCGGAGCTATGTGGGACATCGGGTGCAGCATTCTCACTTTGTTGTGAGTGCAACGCCTCGGAAATACAAGGAAGGAAGGGACTCGTGGTGGTTGCTTAAATAATTCAGCATCCATCAACTATTCAGGAATTTCCTGTGGTTGGACTAAAATCGATAGTTTTGGCCCACTCTTTCTCTCTTGTCTTCATTCAGCCTTTTTTTTTTTCTTTTGGTGACCCTCAAAGCATGGTCCAATTTATCCTCAGGGATGTTACATTTTTATTACTGACTTTCAAGAGTGGCACTATTAGAGGAGCGCCTTCATCGGTGATCAGTGATAGTGTAAGACACTAGCAGGAGTGCAACATATATATTAAACAAAAGGTAAGACAGAGGGATAAATAAGAAGGAGCGTCTTGAAGCTTCCACAGGGGAAATCTACAGGGCCTAAGTGACTGATAAGACAATAACTCAACTATGTGGTGGCAGTGAGTGGCAACTCCCCAGAGTGAGCAGAATTTTATTGCTATAATACGTCCTTCCTCTTCCACTAATCACAAGGCTGACAGATAAAAGCTTTTGTACTCACCTGTCATCCACAAAGCAAGGGTATGGCATTTGCTGGGCAAAAATACCAAGGGGTTGGGTCTTTGACGTTTGCAGTCGTATAATGCCGTGGTCCATCATGTCCTGCAGGTAGGAGAAGCCTCCCCATATGTAGCGCAGGTCGTTAAAGGGGTTGTCTCGGGCCCCTGGAGACCATGACCTTATTAAAAGCAGACACACCATGATCTGTCTTAGCAAAAGGCAAGTAAACTACAACCAGAATAGTCAAGAAATACAGTCAGAGCGTGATGGTTGTTTTTGGAGGTCGTATTGTTTGACAGCCAACTTCAAAAGACACAAAAAGATCAGATCTTTGGATAAACATAAAGGACAATAAAACGCGGCGTCTTCTTCAATGTTTGGGCCTAAAGGTATACTTTGACATTTTGGAAAATCTGCTTATCAGCTCTCTGGCCAAGACTTAGGAGGGAAGATTGATATCATTTTCTTGTCTGCACTTTAAATATGGAATTAAAGCCAGCAGGTGATTAGCTTAGATACTGGAAACTGGAAGAAGGGGTAAACAGAGTGGACAGAGTGGCTCTGTCTAAAGGTAAAAGTACTAAGATAACATTTGGGCAGAGCCACTCTTGAAGCTAGAGCAAAGCAACAATTAGCTGAACTTCACCTCTAACCTCACCCGAAACCCCACCTGTCACATTGCGGCCACGACGCTGTTTTGATCAGTCAATGTATAACTATGCTAGGTAGTTAATTTCTTTCCCTTTTGCCTGTTTTTTTTTTTTTTTTTAACGACCAGCAGTTTGCACAGGGTATTTTATTTTGAAAAGCCACCAGATTATCTATGCCGTTTCTTGCTGCTCTGTGCAGATCGATGCAGGCTGCTCACGGCGTCCGTCAACAACAGAACAGGTGTACTCCCCGCGAAGCCGAGCGGAGGCCCGCTTCTGGGACACACAACCGTGACGGGCCTGGTGGTGTTTGAAACATTGGACTACATTGGCTGCGTATACCTCTGGTGGACTCGCCGTATCTGTACCTATATAATTTGGTTTAGTTATGAAACCCACATTTGTTTAATTGCCTATATTTACCTTTAGACAGAGCTAGGCTAGCTGTTTACCACTATTACAGCCTTTATGCTAGCTAACCATCTCTTGGGTATCTCTCAGTAAGTTACCGTTTTTCAGTAAGCACATGTAATATTTCATCAGAGTGCCTCATTTGCGTTGAGTGAGGAGACTCAGCTGTGTCACATACCTCTCTTTCACTTTTCTGGTGCGCTCAACGTCATCGATGTCCATGCGAATCTTGTATTTGACATAAGGAGGGAGTTGGCTGGAGTTTGGTTGGAGGTTTTCGAAGACAATACCAGCCCAGAATGTATCATTCTTCAGAAGCTCCAGTGCCTTTTTCACCAGATGGCCTTCAGTGGGGGCTGCCTCAAACTTATTCAGGTCTAAACACTGACAAGAAACACAGAGGTATCACTTTTCTATAATCTCCTTACAGCCAAATCATTCCTGTTCTATATAAATCTTTAGTGTCCACAAAAGAGGGAATATAACCGAGGCAGGCATGAACTCACTGGCAGAGTGGCAGATGGATATTTAGCAAAAAGTATCACTCAGCTATTGACTAAGCCACGCAGAGTTTAGTTCCAAATTATCTAGAGCTGCCAGGGGGTGGGAAATGTTTTGAGCTTCAGACAAGCAAATGAGATACAGCCTCGCTAGCACTCCCTGTTCTGTAGCCTTGTCCCCCCGTTTCATGAGACGATAATGAGCTAGCCATCCTGGGAGGCAGTCACACCTGACAGCTGTCCACACATCTCAGTGCCGCAATAGTTTTATCATTTCCCCCCAGGATTCTCTAGTCTGTATTCTATATCAAGCTATGGTGGGAAACAAAATATCACAGCAGCAGCACTAGTTCAGTGCAGACTAGGAGGAGAGAGTGAGGATATAGCAGCAGTGGAATGGATACATGAGCCCAAAGTTTGGACAAGTACTGAGAGAAATATATGGAAGAAATTTCTCCCTATAAACTAAGTATAGGAGATATAGTACATGGTAACATAAAAGAAATGTTTGAACTCACTAGAACTAAAGATTGCTACAAAAATACCAAAGTCTACTGCATTTACAGAGTCTTCAGAGCCTTTCATGTCTCTATTTAATCTTAATATATTTCGAGAGGGGATAAGGCAAGACTATTTATGCATTTTTTGTCTTTGACCACTGGACCAACAGCAAAGACTAAGCTGTCTGATTACAATCTGACTCCAGCTCTGGGCTGAGAAACTGGCCCCACTGATAGCCTGCCAATCCCATCTTGGCCTAATTCAGCGGAACATCCAGGGCAGCTCATTGAGTCACTCTGGTCATCTTAGCGTCGTGCTCGCGGGGGCTGTGTGCTTACTGCAGGCTGGTAGTTAAGTGATTAAAGCGGGTGTATCTCAGTGACATTATAAACATATGATGAAGTTGAGTGGCTGAGTGCATGCTACGAACTCTTTTAGATCTTAGCACATGCCACAAATCAACTTTATCTGCTCGTGTCAGAGACTTCAGTGGCGTGAGTCATCCTTACAGAAATTACTCTTAATGTATAAGCAATGTATATGCACTTCACATGGCTATTCTTATATATTTAGCTTTTATAAACTTCACCATTGGTACACCAGCCTATCAAATAGTGGGGCAGCACATAAATGAAACAGGGCAACAGCAGTTTGTGGCTCTCATTTGGGCCTGTGCTATCAAAGGGAAGCAGCCTCACTCTTCAGTGTTTATGCTGGTGGAGGCACCATGGAGAGCCATGCCAAGCCATGCCAATTATAAAATGACCACAGATTGCTGGGCATTGATCTTGAGTTACTAATTTGTGAGCACAGATTATTATTTCAAGGATACAAATGACTAATTTGTGAGCACATATTATCAAGACATTTACCTCCTCCATGTGCCGCAACTGCACATTTGGCAACGCGCTAGGCTTGTTTTTCTCCACGCGTGCTATAGAAATCGGGACTGAACTCGGTTATTCACAATGCAGAGGGTGAATGTGGAACCAGTAAACAAAAACTAATTAAATCTCGCTCAATTATGTTATTTATTAGATGGGCAAGATGTTTGTCTTTAAGATTAGTCATGAAAAAGTAAATTCCTAATTTTCATTTTCTATCCGGCACGTAATGTAGCGTGGATCTAATTTGTGGTATATATTCCATCATTTTTCTTATGGCTACTGCACCTGCTCTCGTTGCCGTGTCAGTTCTGAAAGTATATACTAGACTGAAAGAAGCTCTCCCTCTTCCCCGAGACAAGAGGACACCACAGTAAAGGTTGTCTAATAACGGCCTCTATCCTGGTATCCATTTTGAGCAATGCAATTTCTATTAGGGCAGAAAATAGATTGCATTATGTTGGAATTTCATTGGCCATGTATGGCTAACCCCAAGGGCCCAACCTGCCATCATACCTACCTAGGGATTGATGTTATATATGTCTGTGTATGTGTGTGTGTGTGTGTGTGTGTGTGTGGCAGGGGGTGGTGGGTGGGCTTCATACGTGCGTTTGATCACAATGTCGAGAAAGAAGGGTTTTGCTGCAAACTGTGCCACAGATCAATATATCAATGTCAGCTGTGTGTGTGTTCCTACTTAGAGACACCACTCTGTTTGATGCCTTTACAGATTTACTAAAGTCAGGCCCATAACGGTGTTTTTTTTTATGATTATCGTGGAAGCAATGTAGTGACAGATCTTCCTGTGTATTTGACAGTTTGCTAAGTCAAGGATATTAAACTTTAATGCCTAAAAGACCAAAGTCTTTTTTTTTTTCCTTTGCTTGTTAGACATAGACTGATAGAGTGAGCAAGCTGAAAAAGAAAAAATCTCGATTTTAGATTTAACAGCACAAAAGAGCTAAGAAGCAAAAAAAAAAAAAAGGAATGTGTTCAACAAGGACACGTTGTGTCTTAGATGCAAAGCGCCGCGCTCTTACATATTGTAGCACCCCTGGTGTTCTGCTAGAGTTTTGTCACAGATGTGAACAAAAAGACACAAGAGCCAATTCAAGTGCAGCAATTATGTAAAGGGTACAAGACTTTTACACTGATCATTCTCTTAAGTCACTAAGTATAAAGAGAAAAAGAAAAGATGCTTGTAAATGACTTGTGTTCTGCTGTATTATTAAATATGGCGATGCACTGGCGCTCATGGCTAAAGTTAGCACATCTGGATCATTATTTGAGCAAACCAGAGAGGAAAGATGATACATTTGTCAACCTGTTTTTGCAGAAAGACCCTTTTGTTGAAGCACGTTGGAGGTCATACACTCATATCCAACCAAAGTAATCACATGGGTAATATCAGGTATACTGTATAAATAACATGGAAGGGAGAGGCTAAAAAAGAACAGTAGAGGGGGGGAAAGAAAAAAACATCTATCTGCAATTTCCTCACCAGTGAGAATTCTGTTTCTAAAAAGATCTTAAATGCCAGAGAACAACCTGTTTTTTTTTTTTTTTTTTTGAAAACATACTAATCTCCCATTTTACTGGAGAGGTCACAGAACCCTCCAGTGCATGAGTGGGCTGGAAGCCAGCTTCATGAGATGCCACGCATTCAATAAAAAGCCCAGA
Source organism: Protonibea diacanthus (assembly GCA_028641955.1). Lineage (NCBI taxonomy): Eukaryota > Metazoa > Chordata > Actinopteri > Sciaenidae > Protonibea > Protonibea diacanthus. Next base: position 8,912,156 of record CM053998.1, read on the forward strand.
CAAAAGAATTACATACACCGAGGAATTTGGAGAGGAGCTGCAGGATTTCGGTCGTGGCGTTGTAAACATTGCGCCAGTCGCGGGGTGGCATGCCAGGTGGACGGTCCTCAGGAGGCCCGTTGTAGAGGAAGTTGGCCAGCAGCTCAGCTGTCCACCCTGTGCCGTCGAGACGCTGGTTGAGGATGGCTGCAAACACCGGATTCGCCAGCAATTCCTGATTTAAAAAAGGCAGGAAGATGATTTTATTTATGTGGTTACTAGTGAGAGGTTTAGAATGAATGTGGCATGAATGCAATGGAAGACCAAATCGGTGAGGAATGCTGTGTATTAATTTTAAAGAAAAAGCAGGGGTGGGCTTTGTTTATTGGTGGCAGTGACGTTCACTCTTCTGCAGAATAAACTAAGAACGTTAAGATAGATGGCACTGTTGTACTTCAGGCTCTGGGATACACATCAACTATTCTCATGGCAAGAAGTGCTCATGTGCATGAATGTACAGCATATACACATACATTAAAGAGTGTGAAAATGAATGCAAATTCAAACTGCATAAGAACACACACACACACACACACAAAATACAACAAACAGGCATACAGGAAAATGCTAATTCCTCTCAATCCCCTTCACTACCATGATGAGAGACACGCGTGAAGCTCTCCCAGGTCATAGATCATGTGATGAATTAATAAAAGTGACACTGATCTGAAGGCAAACATAACCTTGCTGCTTTATTTAAGCCCTACGTATGTATATACAACACATGAATATGCATTTATGTCTTTTTGTTGTGTAAAAAAAAATGGTTCTAATCCCCTCAAACACAGGCTGTTCCATTATAAGATCATTTCACTCCCACCTGTCGCTTTAAATGCATTGCCCTCTAGTTAGTAGCCACAACTGTTCCCCCTCACTCCCACGCAGCATTCCCATAGTTTCATGATGTTGTGAAATCACCGCATTAATATGACAATGTCCCTGTAATGACAGCGTTACGACATAAAGTAAAATTAAACATAACAGTTATTATAAACCTGTCATGTACACAGAGGAGCACTGAAAAGGAAACTAAATCCACTGAGATAATAAGTTATTTAAAACATCCATTCAGCGGCATTTATAATTCAAAAAAAGCTTTCCAAACCAATCATTCTAGCGGCTGAATATGTATGGTTCATATTTGAAAGTTGACCGTGTAGACTGGAGAGGGAAGGGCCGCTGCATGTCAATCAAGAATTGGGCCGAAGTGTGAAGGTCTGAGTTGAGATTCTGATATATTCTGGCCAGTGCAGTGGCATTTCAGTGTCAACACTTCTGATGATATTCTGCTTAACCTTAAGACAAAGTGTCGAATTAAGTAATCTCTATGCTGCTTGTGACCTTTATATTAAAAAAAAAAAGAAAAAATTAAAGAATCAGTACATCCATCTTAGTGGGTGCTACATTTAGGACATGACGCATGAAAAAAAATGTGTCATTTAAAGTCATTTGGAAATCGCAGGAGCAGAGTCACCCAAATGAACTATTAACGGTTAAACTGGCTCAGTATTTGAAATCTTCATGAATATATGCAGTACAATTTTGGGCCAAAGAGTTGCAGACATGCCATTTAACCTTGCTCGTCACGTTTCAAATGAAATGTTTACCATGAGAGGATCCTCCAGTGAGGTCGCTTGCCTTTTTAGAAACAGGGTCAATGTCCAGCATATAAAAGTTTCTGAGAGTATGGCTCATGTTTTAATAGGCTTTAATCAAAGAACTGAGTTAAAATTAGAGGTAATCCTTGTGATTTTCACATAATCAAACCCAATTTTTAATACCATTTATGGTCGCCTATTTGACATTTCCATTCGGTAATTACCTCTCGGTATGGTAGCTTTCATTGTCAGTGGCGGAGTCCGCCATTCCCACACTGCCTTCAAACACACAAGGGATTCACAGGAAATGAGTCTAACCAGCGCAATTATTGATAACAGCCTGACTGTTTACTTTACACTCTCTTGACATTGGCTCATGCAAATGGAGCATCTCTTCTTTAAAAGCACAAAAATACATCAATTCCGAGCAGAAATGTGCCTACAAAACGAGACATTTTCATCATTACCGGATAGCTTTTAAATGTTACAGGGAGTAACGGCACAGGACGGACCGACCATAGCGAGCTGTTAGATGGCGAGCTACCCAGAAAGGTACTACTGTGCCCTCCACATGAAGTCCTTTCATGTGCAGCAAGAAATCATGTTGTAGTTGCTCATGACATGATGGAAAAAGGCAGATTATTGACCGACTTCTTTATGAAAACCAAGTGAACATGTCTGGCTGTGTGTTGTAAACACCACTGGCTGTTTCTAATTCTGCTCCAAAAGACCAGCGGTGTTAAACAGCACATTGCTGTTACCATGGTAACCACGGGTGTCAACCAGGATGAAAGCATTACAATTTTTAACATGGAAATACAACGTAAAGGCAACATATTTTTAGCCGCTTTTGTTTGGAAACCGTGTTGTACAGTACGTCCTTCTGGCCGGCTCCGCATCCGACATCTTCTATCACAAATGTAGCCACGGTGGTGATGGTAATTGGTCCATCAACGTAAAATGCGTCTGTGACCTTGAAGGCCCTCTGAAGATGACAAACCTCCGAAGCCACCAGCTTCATAGCGAGAGGTGGAGAGCGAGAGAGCCGGACTGGAAGAAAATGAAGACAAAGGAGGATTGCCGGCCCATTTGTGTAAAGGTTAGGGCTAGGGTAATGAATACCCTGGCTATATGGAGCTCCCAATGTCTGCTTCCCTCCAGCTGCCTATAAGCTCATTTGGAGTGACACTGGAGTAATGTCAGTGTCAAGGAAATACGGCGAGAGGCAAAGAGAGAGAGAAGGAGAGAGGCAGGGAGAGAGAGAAGTGGCGGCGAAGAGTCCATGTCCTCTACTTCTATAGATAATCCTTTCTGCCAGGATGGAAATTATCCTGCACTTATCCATAATTACTTTCCTCCCTCAGTTTCCATATCTAACAGAAGGTGCAACAAATTGATATACACAACATGTATATTCTCACCTGCAGTATATATGAGGGTCATCATTTTCTTATTCTTACTGATTTTTATGAAAAAAAATCCGGATTTTAAGGAAAAGGTGAAGGATTTTTTTTTTTTTTTTTTTTTGCAAGAACCTTGTGAAGGAGGTTGTCTTGTGATGAGTTCAGCTAGGAAAATGTAGTGAAGAGGAGAAAAAAAGGGAAAAAAAAGAAAATAATCATATATTTTTTAGAACAAAAAAACTGAAAAACAACCAGCAGGTCAAGAATACTCCAGCACATAACACCCCTTAAAATCAGTTTTACACCTAAAATCAAAGAAACAATTCAATAATTAGCATGTTTTGATGCTAAGTTAATGTCTCCTTGGTAATCATGTTATGTTAATAAGAGTGGTATCAATCTATCTTTGGCATGAAAGCAAAAAAAAACAACAACATATAAGTCAACTTGAAAGAGCATCATACAAAGCTGCTTTATGAGACAAGTGAAGTACTGCAGGTCAGATCTGACCTGCAAAAATTAAAAACTTCCCTGCAACTTTAGCTGTCACAACATATTAAGAAACTACATACTGAATGTCTAAAATAAAAACATGTTTGTTTTAGTGCTTCTTAGTGCAGTCTTACCCGCATTCGATTGACTTGAGGGCTATTTTGCATGAAATCCCAGACACGTGGCCCGAGTTCATCCCACGAATACGCCAGCTCTTTGAGCATAGCCAAGGCGCTGAATGTGCTGTTTGCCTGAAACAAAAAAAAAACAAAACAAAAATCAACACAATATAGTTATCTCACCTTTCCCTGACTCAAAGCATACCCACTGAGCCACTTCTATTCGCTCGGAGCCAATCCACACATGAAAGTGCTCCACATCTGAACATTTCAGCTAATCCCCAGAGGAAGTCATCACATTGTAACACTGGCACCCCCCGTGGTGACGAATGTAAATGGGGTTATTTACTCCTGAACATTGACTTGTAAACAATCTGAACGTCTGGTGTGAAAAGGGCCTCCTGCGCCAGCACCGGGCCACTTACTGTGAACTCATTATGCATTCTCAATGCAAAACTCTCACCGCCTGCCTGTTGTTTGTTTTTACTTATGCAGTTATCAAAACGAGGCACATATCTTGGAGAAATGTCATGTCATGAAAATACATTAAAAACAGCACATCCTGTGCACATCCAGGCCTACTGACTAACTATTGTGTTATTTTTATTTTCTTCCCCAGGTGGTAACTTTTAACACGCTGTGTTTTTTTATTCTCCCCACTGGAGGCTTCTTCAGACTGATACCTGTAATTGCTCTGATTCTGTGCATACAGGATTTTCAAATATGCCCATAAACAAAAGAACAATATATATTCAGCTACTCTCCAAGTGCGCGAGAAGTCAGTATGCATGTAAATAAATTACATTTTCCTCTCTGGGCCTACCTCTTTCACGATGAGGCGAGCAGCAGGTGTATCAGGTGTGTAGAGGACTTTCCCTTGCAATAACGGCTTGAAGGTGCTCCAAATGTAGCGCAGGCCAGGTGTGCCCTCCAGGGTGTCGACGAGAGTCTGACAAAAAGCATCTATATGAGGAGAGGAGAGGGGAGGGAGACAGGGAAAGTCAAGGCAACGCCGAGAAAATACCTCTTTCACGGGACAGGAGGGGAGAGGAGGAACGAGCTGTTGGATCAGTGTGAGATCACGGAGTTTGCAGCGCCCACGAAGCAAACACGATAAATATTGAACATGAGCATTTATATGTGGCTACCATGGCAACCCATTTCATCTCAGGGTGAGCAAATATGAACATAGTGAGTTTTGTCAAAACTAATAAACATACATCTTTACTATTTAACTTCATATTTATTACTAAAGACCTCTACCTTTAGATAGACATATTATTAATATGTTTAATTATATTTGAATTGGGTATTGACATACATAAAGGGGATGCAACGCTGACGTAACCCAGCGAAGCACAGCAGTAAAATGCAAGAAAAGAACTAAATAAAATTAGTGGAAAGTACAAAGCAGAGAGTGTACGCCATATAGGCAGTATTGATGCAATCACTGCGCTTCAGAACAGACAGCAATTACTTCCAACTGCTACTGATGACTCCTTTCTGTACAGTCCTGATTAAGGATTCTAGTTCGATTTTTTGTTTTTTAAACCATCGCAAGAAGTAAGTATCATGATGCTGTTCATTCAATGATCACTTCGCAACAGTCTCGCAAGTAGTTGTAACAGCCCAACGGGACTTGACAGCAGCTCCTGGCACTATAAGAGAAGGGCTGAAAGTGTTGATTTGGTTTATTGCAGTATATTGTTAGGAGGAGCCATGTAATTGCCGGTTTTATATGAGGACTGACAAACTGACAGTGACTTTAGAGCACGATGAGTTCAGACACATAACGTTTTATTTTCTTTCGTTCCTAAACATTACTCATGAAACATTACCTACTTTCCGTTTTGAATATTGATTTACCACCAGACCCACTGTACTTTGCGATAGGAGAGATGTCTGATGGAACGTTGGGAAGGAGAAAGACTTACGTGTTGCATGTATACTTTTATTGGCAGCAAAACGATTATTTTTTATCTTGAGTTACACCAGTGCTACCCACTCTACATCAACGGCAAGGCATGTTAATGTGTACGTAATGGAAAAAGATTACAGCAAAACTCCATGTTAAGTAAGACATGTCTTGCATGTAATTGAATATTTTATATTACCAGTCTTATATGGTGCTGTACTGACATGAATCTGGCCAAAACTACTACATTTTCTTTGAGGGTATTGTACTTATATTCTTATTCTTCTTAAGAAGGAGGGAGTGAGGCGAGGGGTTTGCAATCTGCATCTACACCACTAGATGGCCTTAAATCCCACACACCTTTAAAGTACTGGAATTTCTTGATGAAACAGCTGTATGGATGAAGCTCAGTGCTATCAGTCATCACTTCATGGGACTCAGATATTAGAGAGATCAGAGTTTTTTTGAGGAGCTCAGGCTCAAACGATACTATTACTATTCAACACAGGCAAAAACCACCAATGTCAACAACAATGGCAGACACTTCAGGAACATTTCGTGATAGGTTCAGGTCACATCCTAGCCCTTAGATTAGAAAAGAAACCTTTGGGTTTATACAGTCCTAACAGCTGAAAATAAAAACTGTAATATGGACGCAAATACTCAAATGACAACAAGCTCAGCTTGTCTTTCCATCAATAGTTAACCCAGCAGTGTGAATACAAACACATGAATAAGTTCACCTAATATGAAACAAGTTTTGTCTATGTTGTTGATAAGAACACTTGCTATCTAATTGTTAAAACACAACACGTCTGCTTCCTCGGTATGTTGGCAAGATTTTTCTTGAGAATGTTTTATAAAATGGAAAGTTGAAGTGGATATCGGGTCAGTGCTTACGCGTCAGCGACCAGACAGAGTTGCAAAGTGGCTGCATTTACAAAAAGTTATTAAAAGCTATTATTACTTTAGCACACAAGCAGAGGAAAACACAAGCCAAGAGTTCAGACCTGGCTGCATAAGGAAAGGTTTCTGTGGAGCAGAGCAAAAAAAGAGTCGATATGCTCAGCAGCAGTACGATCATTACTAATTTAACTTATCTGCCAACGTGAATATTGCCAGGTTGGGAGAGCGCTGAATAGGTTACATGAGGACCTGTACTGCACGGAATGGAGCCTGAAGTAAAAAAGGAGGCTTGTGCTTGAATAGTGTCTGCCTTGTTGTGACTGAAAATATGTGATTCTTGCAGTCTGGTAGTTAATCAGACAATTGATCGATTCAGTGTGCTGTCTGCCAGTCAATATGGCCGTCTGCCTTTTTGATCTCTTGCCAACTGTCCCTTTTGTTCAGACACCTGCCATTACATCAATGCTTTTTCTGGTCTTTTTTTTTTTTTTTTTTTCCCCTGTCAAGACCGCAACAAAACCTCAATCTTCCACTTCTTCTCATCTCACCAGGGCAACCGTCTCCCACATCAGGGAGATTTTAGCGGCCGTTTTCAGTGCAATTAAATGTTAGCCTTTCTGCCTCCTGGCCATCTTTCCCAGGTGCTCCTGGGAGGTCTGTGTGCAGGCAGCTAATGGCAAACCCTTAGTCTGAGTCTGGCCAGCTGTTCCCTCCATAGACCGCACAGATGCCACTTCCTGCAATCCTAACACTTGAAAGACAGGAAATGTGTGTGAAACCCGGCACAGGAGCTGTCTGCTGCAAGGTGTCTCTTGGAAAAAAAAAAAAAGAAGAAGAAGTCCAAATTAAAAAATAAAAAATAAGTCAACTGTGCACGCCAATTACAGTAAGATGAGAGGGGAGATTTCTGGTGGAATAAGAAATAAAAGTAAAAGAAGTAAAAGAAAAAAAGACTAGAAATAGGGACCCACGATGAGGTGTAAAGATAAATCTGAGAGGTGTCTAAATAATCAAGGGGCTCATAAAGAAACATGGTTATATTTTTGTGACACAAAATATTGATTATTTGTTTACTATATTACATTTTTGCCTTATTCACGTCTTCAAGACTCCTTATGAAACAATCTAAAAAGGAAGAATTGCTTCCTGAGTCTGTTTTCATGCTATTCCACTGATCGACAGTTGGTGGCGGTAACGTTCAAAGAAGTGTGGCAACAAAGGTGCTGAAGAAGAAGAAGAAGAAGAAGACAGCTAGCAAACATGGACATACACGATGCAGAATTCAAAGTAAACACATATATTGGCTTTGCAAGACCACAAGAGTACACACAATGTGTAGGACACACAGTACATCAGCTCTGTTTGTTTACAAGAAAACTCCACAGTTGAGTGGTCACCTTTCAAAAGTTTTGGAACCACTAGGGCTGTAGTCAACCAACAGAAAAAAGGGGGGGAAAAAATCCCTGCAATCTGCAAATCGAAATTAAATTAGTTTAAATTGGGCACAGTGCACTAAGTGTACTTTTCTTGCTAACTTCTAATCAATGCTAAAGTTACATAATGCTGCCAAGTAATAATTCCTGCGACTATTCCTTTCACTTTCAAGTCATGTCAACAAGTAAATTCAGATACAGCATGGGAAAACGTACAATTTTGTAAGTTGGTTGGTCAGTTAGCAGTTAAAATATGTGTGCAAATTTCCATTAAAAATAAACTTTATCCACTCACGATCAATGCCGTGATTTGTGGGTTCTTGGACACTGTTTGGAGGCATGTTTGGAGGCTGCCTCCATTAAGTTGGCAGGGTTAGAGGTTGTGAAACAGAATTTCAATATTAATTCTTTCTAATTATTTCAGGGATTTTTGTAGCCGTTATTAATTAGTGACAGCTTGACTTTAGGCGGGAAGGGGGGTGACAGAGAGAGAGGGGATGACATTCAGTACAGGGCCGCAGGCTGGAATCGAACCCGTGCCAAAGGGGCAGGGACTATAACGCACAGGGTGCACCAGGATGCCGGGTTCATTGTTATTTCTAACACAACAGCCTATCACTCAAAAATTCAGTTTTAAGAATTCAAATTCACCTCAAACACTAGAAGGTGTCAGCCCTAAGAACCACTGCACTGTGCGCCGCTGGGCAAACTCCATATACAATTCCTACATGTGAACTGTATTTCTATTTCTTGTATATTGTTACATTTCTTACACCAATGAAATAGAGAAATAAAGTAAACTATATATATATATATATATACATATATATATATGCCACACACATGGATTTGTTTTCTTTGAACCCTCTGTGTATACAGTATGCTGCATTAAGAAAAAAAAATACAAAAATCAGATCATGAGAACTGACAGCAATGCATGCTCGGGCCAATTACAAGACACAGAGAATAAAGAGCTCTAGTCAACAATGGTGCATGAATATAGATATAGCACTGATAAATGCCTAACACCCTTAACAGTAAATATCTTTGTACTGCGGGAAATATATCCGTTTTTGATATTTTGTTTGCTAAAGGGAGCATCAGATTACAGAGGTGAGCCGTGTAGTTCTTTTTGACAACAGATCTGTGCTTTATTACAAAACGGCAGTACGAGAGAACAAGAGAATCTGTTCTTTACACCAGTTTTAGCCACAGTCAAATAATTGCTTGGAGCCTCAAGTCAGCCCCTCAACTTACCTGGCAAATTTAATCAATTTGAGTTGCACCCTGGAGATAGGCTCAATTCAGCTCTACAGTGAGACAGTGTAGGCGACACACACTACAAATGCTAGTGCCACACACACACACACACACACACACACACACACTGTCTTGCACCTGCAATCGCGTGTGTGCACGCACAAACAGAAAATGATATTACTCTAGGTTCAAATGACTCATATTTCAGGCCCTCATGCAATGAGCAATCCGAGACACACCGATATCCAACACATCCGACGAGTGCACACAGACAAACACCCATATACAGCACGCATGAACACCTAGCATATCACACGCATGCATCAATAACGCTGCACTTATTTCCTAGACGCGGTACAAATCAAGTGCTGTCTTGCAGCGTTCCAACAGAAAGTCAAATAAGCATGAATAAATGTCACTGAAGTCGTTCTCTCATAAGTGACAGAGAGAGGCCGCTTTGACATTCAGCTGTATAAGACGAACCTCTATCACTCCCAACAATTGACTTGATAAGCTGTGCCTTCGCCGGCTGCAGTTTATATTAAAGGGCTGTGCTTAAAACTAGAAATAAAGGGTACCAATTACTAATTATTCAAAGAGGCACCCATGGGCAAATACTCAGAGGACGACAGCGCGAGTCTCGAGATAATTAGGAAATGTTATGAGCAATGTCAGGGAAAAAAAAAAAAAAAATCACACCAGTGAAAACAGGACAATGCTAAATGAAAGAGGAGAACTTATTTTGACAGATCAACACAAGACGTGTTAATTTGAAAGGTTGATGTTTGCCGTTGGTATAAAACACTCAGGGTGCTGCGAGGTCAAGTCAAATTACCGGGGCTGTTCAGCCTGGAGCTGTTTTGCCTATTTCTGTCTGCAGAGAAAAGGGACATCAAGCCGTACGGCTACTCCAGGCGGTACCACACATTTTCTGCAAATGCATCCAACAAATTAATATGTATGTATGGAATTGCAGAGCCATATAACCGCTTTTAATTCATGCTAATCTAATGGGCAAATTCTGAAACTTCAAATTATTGTTTACTGTCATGGAAGACCAGTTACCACCCCAACTATTCTGTAGCGTGACTCTGGAGTTTTCCTTTGCTGTCAGCCATAAATTGGAAACGGAACATTACTGCGCCGTTAACAAACCTCAGAGTTGGCCTTTATTATTGCTATTCTACTATTCCTTTGAGTGTACTTTTACACTTACAAAGGAGTTGTAATTGGCCATTATGCAGACACACTGCACATGCTAGATTCATTTAACCATATGCGGACCGACACAATGAAATGCCACGGCAAATCCAAAACAGCCATTAGCATGCTAACAAAGACGTTAGTGCTTAATTTTGTATGGATGATACAATGTTTTTGCTAATTTGCGTTGGCACTAGCATGCAATTCCGCTTTACAGTCTAACTTTATTCCCAGGGAATAGAGGCGTCTTATTAAAATCTAATTTTGTGCACTTGTCTCCAAAGAACAGGCATTTAATGAAACAGGAATGCACGGTCTCTAATGAGCACAAGGCTGCAAGAAGTTACACTGAAGATCTAATTCTCGGGGACTTTATGAAACAAACATATTCGGTGATTCTCAAAGCTGTCTCCGCCACCGCCACCTACAACTGTTGTGCTACTTTTATTTATCCTTTTTATTACAGAGTGATGATGACAACAATGAGTTCATTCCAAGACGTACGCGTTCAATCTTCCTGGGAAAAAAAACGTGATAATTTCTTCTCTCAATTATTTCTGTAGTACTGTATGATGCAGGTTTCAAGAAAAATACATGCAGTGAGATCATTTTTGTATTAATTAAACAAGTAAAACTTGCTGTTATATTAGCAGAATTAGAGCAGGAAACTTTACACGGTAATTATTTATGCAGTTAAAACAAAGACTTATCCCCATGTGGGAAATGTTACCATCCCTTAAATGACTAAAAATAGAATCAGGTGCTCTTAAACAGGTGCAAATGATAAAAAAGTTTGTTATTCTTCCAGGGTCTACCCATGCATCAAAACCAGACACATGGTCAGGACCAAACATTCAGGTGTGTGATCATCCATAATGACTTTTTTTTTTCCTGTGGGCTTTCCAGCACCCATAGATGAAAACATATGGGTGCACAGACATTCTGCAAATAAAGAGAATTTCAGTCTGCTGCCAGTCCGTTTAGATGAGGTCATCTTCAAACCCACAGTAACACTAAGTGATGTACAGGCGTCTCTTTCCACTGTCAAAGCACACATCAGCTGTAGCTTAAATTGGACCCACATGGTAGCTCGGGAAGGTTTGATGAGTAGAAGACAAGCACACCACTTGCAAGGTCTCTTTTTCGTGGTGCGGGGGAATCAAATCCCCCAAAGATCCAATCCCAACGAAGAAAATCAGCTTCTGCACAAACTCATCAATGCTGACTTTTTTAATAAATCAGTGCAGAGGTGGTGAGCGTGCGCAGGAATCTCTTTTCTTTTAAGCTCAGGAAGGTTTTCCAGGCAACACTGGGATGGAGAGGAACACTACTACTGTACAACAGCAGTGCATCCTGCAGCCAGCTGTTTAATAAAACACAACACTGCTTTTGAAAAGATCAGCCTTAATCATATGTGAAGTATTATACAGTAGTTTGGGGATGCCTTATTGCATCAACAAGCCTCAGGCCACAGCTTTTTTTTAGCTTATTAAATGACACATTTCTCAGTGTGAGCCCGCCTGCTACCTTCTCTCACTTTGATAGAAAGAAGTGGTAAGCCTGTAAAAATACAGTTACAATATAATTTACCTGACTGTAACTATGCGTTCACACTAAAAGCAACATGGTCAACAAGTAACCTTTCATCTCGTACAGAACTGAGTCACATAAATCATTTTTTTTTTTTTTATGTATGCCTACTTTACTTTGATATTAAGTCCTCAGCCACCAGACAAATTTACGCTCCGAGAAACATACTTTGATGCAGTAATGCCAGCAAAGCGGAGTGTGAACTGGGTTAGATCAAAGGGTGATTCATATCAGTACTCCACTCTCAAATCTGTCCTCCACAAATGCTCGCAGAATCTGTCTTTTTCCTCCTTTATTAATAAAATCCTTGCAGCCGCGAGAACGAGCGTTCACGTACACCGCCATACTGACGGTGGGTGGGTGGTGCGGCCCGGAATTTCAAAGCAGTGTAAATGTACCACACTTTCTTCCAATGTGGCTATTTCTGAAAAAACTATTTCACAATCTGCTGCAAAGTACTCAACTCTCTTTGGATAAAGTGTTGGTGGATACTTACCATGTTTACATGCTGATCATTAGTATGGGGAGGCGATAGCTAAGTTGCCTTCCAAATGTATCGCCGATTTTAACTGAATTTGAAGAAAATCGGCAAGAAGAAAATGCAAGCATCGTGCGTTTATTAGTAGTTGTTTGATCGAGATGAGCAGTAGGTGGCGCTCATTCTCTAGTCACATACTGTAATGATTTCCCATGGATGTACTGGATGCAGCAAATTAACCCTAACCCCAACCCTAACTCCTGGATATTTTAAAGCCACTTAAAAGAACTCCATCAAGTCGGCCCCATCCCAAAAATCTTTACAAACTGAGGTTCAGTGAAATCAATACAACACAATTAGGAGTACAAACACTGATAATATGGCGGACATGGTTGTATTCATTACTGGATTTACAAGATGCCAGTTTATAACACAAAAAAAGTGTTTTAGTGACACCGTCTGTCCTCCGTGGGAAGTTTGGGTTGCCATATGCTCATGTTTAGGATGTTATGCATTTTCGCCTCGTGACTCTGCACCACCCAGACAACAACATCATTTTCCATTCGGGATAAATTGCCCTGGACTTTCCTCTCCATTAAGAAAACATCATTATGTCAGGGTGGGGAGTGCACAGCTTTTAAATGAAATGAGAAGAGCTTGATTTGATTGGCTACGATTGATGCCAGAACCTGACACGGCCACCGATAATGTATTCCTAATCAAACCCAGTTTTCAGCTCCGGTACAGGTGCCAACTGTGCCACAGGTGCCTGGTTCCTGGATGTGCACGAGAAGTCACATCCTGTGCAACCTGCACAGTCGACTGCACCGTGTATCATGCACCACTAATTCCTGAAAGTAGGGATCACTGTTTTTTTTTTCTCTCACATGCATGCATATATTAAGAGCAGGGTTTGGATTGCCTGTGTATTTATTGATATACCTGTACTCTATCTCCTAAAATTCCCTTTAGTCTTTGCGCACTAGCTGCATAAGGTTTTCTTTCTCATAAAATTGTAAAAACACCATATCTCTGATATGATACTGCTTTTGATCAGTCATAATCAAGCAAGTCGATTCTCAGCCCTTCCTCCTGCCTTGCCAAGCTTCATAACTCTGGCCGCACCAAAAATCAGTTGCCGTGTCCTGTGATGTTGTGGTCTCTTTTGTCCGTTTTCCCGCTACCGTGACTACAAACACTACTGTGAAGCAGAAATGTAGATAAATGATTATGACACAAAGCACTGTGCGTCAAGTTCGCTTGATAAAGGACTTTGCGGCAGCACTTACCGGAACTGTTGCCCATAATGAAGATTGCCTCGTTGTTAGCCATCTGTTTTGAGCGTGAACTGACGTGCATTCGGGTGGAATTGAAGTCAGGCTCCTTATCACACAGAAGCTTATTGATACTGCCAAACATGTCCCTTTGGAAATCCAGCGTGCTAACAGCTTTGAAGGCCGCAGAGTTCCGCAACCTGGCCATCTGGATGCAAGACAAATCAAGAAAATACATCATAGGGTAACAGTGATATGAATTTCCTGGCCAGTGTATCGTGTATCATGATACAGGAGCAACACTAACCTCCCGAATCACTGGTAACGCATCTTGGGTGAGTTTCATCAATGTCGCCCTGTCTGTAGCATTCAGATCCAAAGCTGAGGGTAACTAAAGGAAGGTATGAACAGTTGGTTTGTATACATGTACATGTACAGACAAAACCTGGAAGAAAGCAATAATCCAGTGCATATTATGCTTGAAGGAATGTTTGCCATTTTGAATATATTCAGTTGCCTTGGAAAAAGAGTAAAAAAAACGAGGCTATTTATTGTAACATCCATAAAATGTGAGTTCTGTGTCAGCCTTTCCATTCAGGATACCACATTAGCGATACACATAGTAATTTGTGCATCTTGATGTGTAAATTGAATCCTAGCACCATCATCTTTGACACCGGTTTAAAAAAAAAGTTGCATTAAAATGTTACTGTGTGTTACAGTGACATTCTGAAGGTACACAGTATGTGTCCAATTAGAAGAAGTAAATGGCATGCCCTTTTAACCACTGTCATTTTCATGCATCAAGTGTCGAGTCTAGGCTCAGGAGGGTCTGTATTGTCTTTCAGCAATTAAAATTACACAGCTTATTAATGTATGAAAGACACAGGTTCAGAATGACGGGGAGTGGAAAGATGAGAAGGCCGAGGGAGGTGTGAAGGAGAACAGGATTAGTATTTTTTTTAGGTAAAACTCAAATAGAAGTCAATTCAAGCATAGCTTGGACAATAGCCTGGCTATCGATCGGAGTCGATCAGGCACATTCATTTGAGATCACTTGGACTCTCCGACATGCAGAGGAGACTTTGCAAGAAAGCGCGGGAGTCTTAGAGATCATTTGGAGGAAAACCGCTGAAAATCACCTGTGAGTAATCAATGGAAGAAGAGGTTTCAGCAATGTCACACTAGGAGGTAGATAAAGTGAACCCTGGCGCTGAACCGATTTCTCAAGCTCGTTTGTTAAACTCAATTTGCTTTATTACTGAACACCCCGGTGGTTGTGTGTGTTTATTTTTCTAACCAAGGAGGCTGATTAGAAAAAAAATGATTCTACATATTTCGAATGGTTCAATTTGGGGGGGAGAATTAACTGCAAGGGAGATAATGCTATCAAAGGCACACACTGACATTTGAATGACCATTTCTGATCGCCTCATATACTCAACTGCTTTTTCCTGACCGCCTTCCCCGCGCTGTGTTTCCGCGGTGACTTCCAGAGACACAAACATGTGGAACCAATGTCTAAATCTACCTGAGTGATAAACCCTGTCTCCTTCCCGTGTCCTTTTCTTTATGCTGTCACCGTTGTTATCACAATCGTTCAGCAACGTCGAGCTTTAAGTGTGAAGTCTTGATGTTCCTTTCCATCCATTTGCTTGCGGCGCTGAAGAGCTTTTCCACCATATCTTGTCTGGCTGTTCTGTTTTTTTTTTTTTTTTCTCTCTTTCCCGGTGTCTGAAAATGCCTGTGGGCTTAAATTGTTCAAATGCTCTCTCCTACAAACTTCCTGCCTTATCACTTATTTATTGGATTTGCTGTACCATATATTTTCTCTCAAAGATAAACTCAAAGGAGAGTGCAGGCTTTCATCATCCCAAAGGAAACTCAGAGATTTAAAAGAACTGAAGGAAACACTGGTTCTAATAAATAACTCCCTGATTGCATGCATTCTAGTAAAATCACTTGAAGACAAAGAGGTGCACATGACAATTTTAAGCTCCAACCCGACGGGACAAAAAGTGATTTCCATTCAAAATGAAAGAAATTAAAAAAAAAAACACTGAGATAATAGTGCAGTAATACAAAAGGTTTTCCTGTCAGTTTGGTCATCAGCAAGTTTTGACATTTCTTCATCTCTCACAGTCACAAGGCCAGACAAGCATAACATTTCACTTTTGAACCGGTTACTCCATCGGTTGGCACAGAGCATCGCTGTCTTTTAATTCAATTTACTGCAAGCCGAGCGAGAATTACAGTTAGAACAGACCATACGCCCACACACGATTTGTGACTGCATTGAGCTGCAGGCGTTGTTTTTATCTTACAGTATGTAATTGATAGAACGTCCATGCTGAAAATTAAGTTTTTGCAGCCATGTTTATTTCCTCTTATTTTCCTGTCAGTTCCGGCTGCGTATGATAACTCGCACAGAGAAAATGCCAGAAAGGAGACTCAACATGAGATGCTGGCATACAAAAACCACCTACACACTTCATTTTTGTTTGGGCACAAAGGTTTGCTCAGCAGTTCAGAACCACTTTTGTACCAAAAACTGACCTACCCAGTAGTTTATAAACGGAAATGTATCAGCGACAAAGATTTATTTGTCCATGAGTGACGATTTTGGAATATGTGTGATTTTTTTTTTTTTTTTTTTAAACCAATTCATAACTGAGCCACACAAACAGAAATATATTTCTGCTCTATCAACAGAAATATCTGTGTGGGCTGCGAGGTTACACGACCACTTGTTGCTGTGACTTTTGACACTCTGGCTCCATGAATGAGAGACAGCTAACACTAGCTAGAGCACCTCCTTTGTATAACGTGAGACGAACGCTGAGCTGGTCAGGAGCTGCCGGTGACTCTGCAGGTGTATATATTGTTGTTGTCCAATAAATACCAGGTTGTCCAAAAAACATTTTTTTTTTCAGGTGGATGAAAAAAAAAACTTTTCAGGAACTAGCTTAGAAAATAAATCTGAAATGTGGTGAGACACATTTTCCATTGCTAGAGAGGAAAATCAGTGTACACAGTCATCAGTGAATCAATATTTTAAATAGTATTACATGGATTGTGAGCAAAAGATACATTTTTTAGACATTTTTTTTTTTGTGGTTTAGAGCCTCAACACTCTCGTTTATGTCCACCCCACTTGGTAAACTCAATAACATGGCTGTCTTACATGTTTCCACTTCACACACTGGCCTTATCAAAGCTATTTTACCATTTTAGATCCAAATCAGCATAACCCAGGCTAGAGGCCTGAAACAGACATGCATGAATCAGTCTGAATCTATTCAGACTCTCTTCTTTTGTCTATCTTTGGCTCAAAACTGCAAAGTTATTTATTTAAATGGCCGAAATGGCCATCAGGAGGCCTCAGTCTGGATCTGATTAGAGTGTTAAGCTGTGGCTTCATTCAGTTTTAACAGCTTCAGCATGTTCAGTTTGAGTTAAAAATTCCTGATGGAGGGTTCAAATGCATCCTCCAAGTTATTTTTCAGTCGCATCGGGGGCTGGCTGATAGATCACAAGAGTTTTAAATTTACATTTTTAATACCACCTTCATTAGCCCAGACAGTGTAATATGTAAGAACATTAAATGTCGATACTGTTGAGCATTAATTAGTCATGTAAAAAATGTAGACATCATCGCCTGTATTACCACTGCAGTGTGTCACCTCCGGGCTAATTAGCGTAAACTCTGTGTTCTCTAACTCTTCAGCTTCTTTGTGTCAGAATCACAAATGAAAATTCCTTCAAGTCTCATCAAACTCAAATTAGAAAAAGTTGGGAGATTTGTTCGCCGTGCGTGGGCGGCAGCAAGAAAAGCTCACCTCAGAAAGCACTTTCCTCGGATCCAGATTTTGCAGGAATACTTGTTGGGTGTTAATCAGCTGCCGTGGAGTGAGGGAGCAGCTGACATTTTGAAAAGCTTCTTTCTCAGCTTGGCTGTTAAATTGGACATACTGATCCAGATCTGTCCCCTCACACAAGATGCTCTTGAGGTTGCCTGGCCCCGGGATGTCCATCATCTGAAAAACAAATACCAACTTTGGTAGAAGTTGACAAACAAGGAAACTTTACATCTGGCCATATTTTGTTTATTAGTGTGCTGTGACGCCCGGGTAGATGGTATGCACAATCACGTTTCATTTTAGTGCATCCTCATTTATCTCAGATCATTCCTCTAATGAAGCCTGACATGCAATGCATATACACAACCAGTGACAATTGAAACAACACACACACACACATAGACATAGACAGCGACAGCTTGAATCAGATAGTATACAGTGACACCAAGCAAGACAGGAAGAGTAGCAGAGGACAGAGAACAGCTCATCAACTTGTACTTTCTGGGCACATAGCACAGTTTGCACCAGAGCCCACTGCAACTATCAGAATGCCTCATGCACAGTAGGGATCTTTTAATCAGCGCACATTGTATTTAAGCATCCTTGTCAATGTCAGTGAAACATAATTACCTTCTTGCAGCTCATTTGATATTACTTGCTACATACCACAGTATCAATTGGGGAGCATTTAGAGACAAGACATTCTTATTGCCGTTGCAAGTTCATTTCATTCCAAATTACTTACTGTAGGCATCATCAAACGACTTTTTCTGTCAAGCAAATACCAGAGTTTGCTTTGATTATAACTGTCGAGACAAGGAGTCCCAAAGGCAGTCCCGGGCCAGGACATTTTATTTTTAAATGTTCAAGAATAACACTCTTGGCAATCTTGCTCTTTTGAACATCTTGGTTTAAATTCCGTCATGCACAATCAGAGGTAAAGAGAAATAAATAAATCTTTTTTTTCAAAGCAGATGGGATCCTCAGTGGATCGACATGGAGACAGAGGAGCGGAGTGATACTCACTGAACTGAGTTTAACCTCTGCATTCACGAGGCTTTGGACCACTCTCGGTGGCACAGACAAATTCTCCTCCAGATGAGTGGAGAAAGTCTCATTGTCTCTGAGAATACTCCTGAGGATCACTGGTTTACCTTAAACACAGAGACGGAGAATCAATACTTTTTGTGAAACGGCAATTTATACACAGCAAAAAATAAATAAAAAATAGGACACACAACAAGAAATACAGTGTACAGAAGTGTACTTGATGTTTACATGTGCGCTGGAGACTGGACAGAGATGGATCGTAAAGGTTAAGTCTTATTTTCATAGTTTTTTTTTGTCCATAAGTCCCCCACACTAGCCATCTGCACTGCAGATATTTTGTAGCCAATCCTGCAGAGTTTCTGTCTCTGCCTCCATTCTTTGTCCATCCTCCTGCATACTACTGTTGACAAACATGGAGTTCATGCAGCAGCGCGTCATTTGTCCTCATGTACACTTAATTCATCGATGCAGGAGAGCCTGCCGTGTACAGTAACTAAAAGAACGGCGGGCCTTTCGCTGCAATGAAAGGTTGATCTAACCAAAGCACAAGAGGATTTATTCTGTTGTTGAAAGGACAAGGCTGAAGTGAAGGTCACTGCCTTCTAAATCACTGTGGTGCAGTTGCTGAGTATGTTGTTATACTAACTGATAGAAACAAAGTCCAAATCTATGAAAATAAGGCCTAAAAAGGATGAAAAAAAGAAAATCAAGAATGCTAAATTCTCGATAGCTTTCTGATTGGATTTTGTTACACATGAATCTTGGAGTGGCATTACAGCCTGATGAATTTCATTTTAAATCAAGCTTCTTCTTTTTTTTTTAGAAGGCTGTTGCAATTAAATCCTTCATTGGTGCAAGTAGGGGTTGAACACTTGAGTTGCATGAGAGGAGATAATTTGTTGCTAAACATCTACCAGATTGTTAAGCAGCCATTTTCTCCTGATTAGCTGCCCACAGACAGTCAGGATTTTAAAGAGCCGGCTTCATATTGTTCCCCCGTCACAATGGCTTCGCATAGCAGGGGCCCCCCCCACTATATTCACACACTGGCGCACATGCTGAATCTATGCAACATGTGTTTTCCTCTTTGTGGGACTTTGGGACTGTTGAGATGATGAAGGGGTTACGTAATTTAATTAGATTAGCCCATTTGCAAGTAAAATACATGCAAGCCAGTCATTATCGGGGTGAGGGGAGGAAGTGACTTATATCGAGTTATCCAGGGTTCAATTAAGATAAATGTTTGGTACAAAAAAATAACAATCATTCACTATTGTCTGGGATTAATTATCCTGCACTGTTTACAGTCCACGCAACACCTCCTGATTCCTACTCAACGCATTATTATGCCCCTCATGAATGCAAGAGCATCAAAATAGGTGGAAAGGGTTAGGTCATGGGGAAGCAGAACATGCTCTGGGCTCTTCCTGAACACTGCTGCCTTTCTGATTGAAGTGACCACCTGAGTCTTTTAATCAACCTTTGGTAAAAAAACAAAACAAAAAAAAAGGGACAACACAATCGCCTTTGCCATTTCAGTCTTTTGATTGTACTCCATTCCCCATTCTTGTTAATGACCTTTTGTGCTCTCGCGTCAGACACCGAATGCCATTAATTATACCCGGGCTTAGATCTTTGATGGATTTAATCTTGTATATTACAAGCCGACGACCCCAAAATGCAAATGGCCCGGGAGCCGTTTGTTGAACAGCAACCCCTTCTCCCCCCCCCTTTGTCTTTTTGTAAATTAGGTACCGTATGAAAATCTGAATATCATCAGGCTAAATGAGCCTAATGCAAAGCAGCAACTTATCAAGACAAACGATCTGTCAGTCTGCATGGCAAATTGCATCATAAATAATCACGCCATTGTTTTTGAGGGATAAAGGGGAATAACAAATCCTCCAACTTGTCATCCACATGAAGGGGATACTTTCCTTGATGGAGAGTACTTAATAAAGGCATAGCAGAGTTATTGTTGCTGAGGCTGAGTATTTTCTATACCCAATTATTTTTTGAACCATTACTCAATAGCTATAAAAAATTTATAACAAGGAAGACTGCTCTACACCTTGACACCGCTGCTTTTCACCAATTTGTCTGTAAGTGTTTAATGACAAGGTCTTTTCTTGAATAGTTTCAATGTTTTAAGGTCATTGTATCAAGAGTTTGGTATTCAAAATTCTCTTACTATTACCAGGCGTAGACTGCGACAGGGCTGAATTCCACTGGTCGATGGCATCTGCTAGCAGCTGTGCTTTGCTGAGAATGGATCTGTTCGCCACAAGGACTTGCAGCTCTATCAACATCCCGGAAATTCTGGTTCACCAGAGAAACAAAAGAGATCATAAATAGTTAATCAGTTTGTATGTGCATGTGTATGTATGATGTCTTAGACGATGTTACAGAAAAGGAAACATCCCAGTACGCACATAGAGTTGTTGAAGTTATTCACTTGGCCAGGCGTCTCCCCTGGTGTCGGATAGTTCAAACAGGGATTCTCGATGTTACACATCATGCCTTGAAGCCAGGGAAGCACGCCAGCGGATGGCATGGCTTTATTTGGGTAGTGACCTACAGGAATAGAGGTCAGTACTTACTGTAGTATTCATCTATCTAGCTACATGGCTAGCACACTGCTGGTTGTGAATATAGATGCAGTGATTAGGTTTGTATGTTTTACGTTCATGCTAGGTTAGATGTTGGCTTGCCAATGTGATATAAAGGCTTACATCAACTGTGGCGTATGAGTTGTGGAATGTATGGAAACACACATTTAAACCTGAATGTTGTGCTGCAGGGTTAACTTTCTTGGGTTTAACAGCTACACTTGTACTTACATTGGCCTTTGTAAAATGGCTTGTTGGTGGAGCGCACCCACACCAGTATGAAGAAGAGAAACAGGGGCCATAGCACTTCTACGACCAGCCGCACCTGCACAAAGAAGAAGCACTCTTATTTTCATAATGATTTTATGAGATACATATTTGAAACACATCATATCTTTTCTATTGTTTTCTCATGAGTAAAAAAAAAAAAACACTCATATTGTCAAAGCAAATCTCTCCAAAGATATGAGATGTGAAGATGTGCGTAGTGAAAAGTAAACAGAGGCTGCTGTGTCTGTTAATGATTGACTAAAAAGACGTCATGAGCCTGTGTGTGTCCATGTGAGTGTGTACACGGTATATAGCTGCACATGTCATACTACATGTGTGCTGTTAGTCTTGCTTTTGCACAAAGTACTAACAGGATTGAGATGAACAGCCTCTGCCTGCGACTCTCCAAACAAAAGCTATCACACGCGTCTTATCATCTCCTTACCAGCCACTTCCTTTGCTTTAACACAACCCATTTTATTACCTGAAGGCAGGTAGCGTGCCATGTAACATGCCAGACTTTTATTTCAACCTTAGGGAATGGGTGAAGAGAGAAAAAATAAATAAAATGCAAATGGATAACTTCAGGACTTTACCTGTTCACTGGGTTGTTTCTTAGATTTTTTCCCCTAAGACAAATACCAAGACTTCAGAGTTTGGAGGTTTCACATATATATCTTAAGCACACTGGGTTTATATATAAAGGCAAATGTATTTACCAAACACATCTATGGTACAAACTTATTTTTACCACTGCTGTCACTGTGGAAACAGTAGTAAAAAGCACCAAAGCAGTCCTGTTTCTTTACATGAGTCAAGGTGCACTTCTAAAAGCTGAAGGCCAAGTAACATTTGTGCAACAGTAGATTTCACTTCATAAAGGCAATTCACCCCTGTGGGGAAGCATTTTTAGCAGGGAGTAATATCCACCACGGATGACATCCGGTGAGCTCTTACAATGCTGCGGCTCACTCTCCCTTGACTCTCAACCCAACACGCTCTGCCATCTAGGCTTTTACGGGTCCCTTGGCATACCCATCGCTCAACATCCTCCCCCCCTGCCAAAGCCATGCTCTCACCCGCCGAGCCCTCTCCGCCAGCCTCAGCTGACCTGGTCTGCCTGCACACTCATCCCTCCTAACATCTCTAGTGGAGTGACCTGCATAGAGGAACCAGCTGGAAACCTCCAGTCAGCCAATTCCATGGTCCTACTTTGGTGACATGTTTAGACACTCGGTCTGATGACACACATTAGCACAAATAATAAGAGAAGGCGTCTATACTCAGGTTGTTGTCTTCTTAATTAAACCGAAGGGCAGGCAGAGGGAAGAAAAATAGCATCCATATTGCTTGTTATGCCACTGCACCATGGGAATCTTATGAATTTAAGTAAGGTTTGTGCAATGGAATAGAGATGAGGGCTGGGGGTTGAACACATTTCATTTAGTTCAATGGCGTATAGTGAAATTTCAATTCAGTATATATATTTTTTTGTCAATGAATTACAGATGAGAAAATTACAGAAAATCATATTGTATATATTTCAAAGAAACTAGACAGAATTTCTAATTCTGTCCTTTAATTCCCTCCAGTCTGTGTGTCAGAGAGGATGTAGTTCTGCTGAGAGGGTGAATTATCATAATGTATTCCAAAGAAAAGGCATCGAGAGGGAACACAGAGATCATGGGGACTTTCTCAATGTCTGGCTCCCCAGGCATTTGCCATTGGACACCAGCGTCTTTGTGAATAGATAATCTCCTCCTATGAAATTATGTGAAATACTGGACCATAAAATCAGTTTCATGCCTGTTATAAAATCTTAAAATGCTTGGTGAGGCATTCATATAATTGGTCATTAACCTCCACAAGCCCTCCAGAAGCACCATTGTCCTTGCTAACTCCCACTGGTTTTGTCTAATAACAATATTTCATGTTGACATTGGCCAAATATTCCACATCTCATGCACAAAACCACCACTGTCCCCTTACATATTTTAGGGGGAAAGTAGGCACATATTTCTTCCTTACACAAGAGATACCAGCCAGCCCTTTTGGCTGGTTGATAAAATTAACAAGGGGAATGTTTCCCAGACACAAAGTTATAAACTTGCAAATGATTTTGCCTTGATGTATTCCAAGAAAGTATGAACTCTGATGAAAGAGGACTTTTTTTTTGGGAAAGACGTCTTTTGTTCTATAGACGCACTGCTCTGCGTGTGTAACAAAACAAGTGGGTGGATATAATTCCTGTTTTCACTGCAAGGATATAAATCAAAGAAAACACGCAGCTCTTTGTAACAGATATATCTGCCTCAGAAATGACTCATGTGGCTAACTAGATTCCTTGACAACTTCTTCTGACCCTTGAGATGCTGTTGCGACACATCTTCCTGCAGCATGTGACCTCTTAGCCAGTGTGGGTGACATCAGAGGCAATAATATCCACCATATATCATTGGCTGTTCATGTGTAGGCTAGTGTCTGTTAGGAGAATGAGAAAGTAATGACTGGGGTTAAGGGAACTGGTCTGGGCAAAGGGACAAGAGAGACTTACTCTTTAGAGCAGGGTTAAAATATTATGTGAAAAGTTTTCTAAATCAGTGTTAAGTTAAATAAGTTTGCAGTCAAACAGCAATGCCCATTAAAAAAAAAGTTAAATATAAATTTAAAGTCCAAAGAAGAAAGTGTTATTAATCACCCAGCCAAATTAAAATTAAAAATATCTTCAAATTTATGGAATCAGGTCTCAAAATCTGTCACGCCCGCTCGTGGGAGCAGTCAAGAAGCAATTTTGAAGCGACTGAAACGTGTCAGATGAGTCCAGAAAATGACACGATTGTAACAACTTTGAAACACTCTGAGAGAGATGAAGTAATCTCTATCTCTGTGCTTGGGGTGCAGGGGTATGCTCAGGGTGGCCTCAGCGTGTCATCGAGCCACCCTTTAGGACCGCCCACAAAATCCTGGACAGAAAACTGGTCAAAAAAAAACAAAACAGTTTTAACCTCTAACTTAGACAGTTATCTGCATTTGAAGTATTTTCCCTTATTTTCAGTGATGAAACCTTAGTATAAACTCGACTAAAGGCTAAATGACCTCAAGAAAATCAAAGGTGCAAACAGGTGTTATGTCTTAAAGCAGTGGTGTCATTGAAGTTGAAGCACTGAAAGCATTCAAAGTGTAAGAGCCCAGAGCGGTTAAATTTTAACTCTAGGCAGTTGTCAACTCACATCGCAGCACCTAAAGCAGGCAAACTGCTTTAACATTTGTAGAATAAGCACCGAAAGCAGTTGACCTGTCAGTGGAAGTGTGAAATATGAAAGCAGTTAAAACATCAGTTGAACTGTAAATGATGAAAGCAGTTAAAAATTTCAGCTGAAGTAAAAAAGGGGCTGAGATAGTTTAAGTGCATTGTAAAGGAAAAAAAAAAAAAGGAAATGTCAGTGGCTGTATTTGAGCTTCCAGTCAAAGAGTAAAAATTAATAACCATTAATTGCCCGGTGACATTTTTGCAAACTGCAGTGATACTACACTTTTGTGCAACATTGCCGAGGACAAAACTGTGACCGTGAGTTTGCAACGAGAGCCAGAGAGAGTGTTTGCCCTTCAAACAAAGAATTTAACATTCGTCACTCCCTCTCCCAATCCATTAGGCCAAACACTGGCTTTGTTAGAACTAAAAAACAGGCAATGTGACATAAAGTGCACAAGAGATAGATCTCCAAAAATTGAAGGTGACACTTAAAATTGGTTAGCATTAAGGTAAGATTGTTCTTGTTCTCTTGTGGGAGAGTTAAAGGTGGCTTACTTCTATAGGAGACAATTTTCATTGTAAATCCCTCCTATTACCTGACCCGCCCATGAATAACTTAGTTGCCCTTGATAACACAACCCAGGGACCATATTCTCATTTTCCCTCCATTGCTGACCAATTTTAGCAGATATACGCTGATTTGCAAAGGGGGTTGGTGAGCACAAGTGTACCTTTTGTCTCTTCCGGAGAGTGAAGTTCTTCCACAGGAGCAGAGTGAACTGTGTCAGGAGACCCATTACGGCTTATCCTGGCAATATCCTGCCAAAGCGTCGCTATGGCAACTGGCCCACTTAATAAACCCTGGAGGGAATAAAAGGCAGAGTTTGGTTTTAATACAGAGGAGCAATGCATCTTGGGGGACTGCCACTAATCATTCACTTCCCCAGGCCTTAGGGCTTATGGTGCAGCACCTGTTCTAAGAATTATTATAACCTACACTCAGCAAATCTCAGGATGGGAAAATGTCTCAGCACGTGGATCTACAGGATAAGAATCTTTATTAAAGACCATGTGGTTGTTTTACTTAATGTACTACATCTAAAATTATTAGGTCAAAACCGAAATCTCTTCTTTTCTCATAAAAGGGGATGAGCCAATGTATACTGTCTCTCTTTGTCACTACAAATTCTCTGTCAATTAATCAGTCTTTTTTTGTTGACCGGAGTAAAATAAAAGACAAAACCTATATGGGCAACCGCCTCACTTTTCATGTGAACCAAAGATTGCTGTTAAATATTTATTGCGGGTTTTACTAGCCACTGAACACTGATTATACAGATAATAAACAAATAGATCTGCTGTGGCATTTTTTACACTGCTACATCAAGTATGACCTTTATTAAAAAACTCTACTGACAGCTGACAACTGACAGGCCGATAAATGAACTGTAGTCAAAGGGGAGACTGCCGTGGGGTCCTATTGATCACTGCAGGAATGTTACTATGGAATGTTACTATTTATATAAATATATAAGGGCAGCTGGGGCTCAGAAGGTAGAGCAGGTCGTCCATTAACGTGGGTGATTAATTACTTTCTGATGAGCAATTAACACCGTAATTAACACAGTATATGAATGAGTGAATGAGATGTCTGATGTAAGAGCGCCTTGAGTGGTCAGAAGACTAGGAAGGTGCTATGTAAGTACAGTAATTAGCTCAAAATATGTTTTTAGCATATGTATTTTCAGATTTTATATTGAAACTGCATCTTCATTCCATGTTGTGGACTGAAAAGATGAATTACCAAAATACACGTGCAGTAAAC
Organism: Protonibea diacanthus; assembly: GCA_028641955.1. Lineage (NCBI taxonomy): Eukaryota > Metazoa > Chordata > Actinopteri > Sciaenidae > Protonibea > Protonibea diacanthus. The sequence goes on from CM053998.1 coordinate 8,938,733, forward strand.
TTTGATGGAAATTTGAGGACCAAAAACTTTAAAATGGAAGGGATTGCTCCAAAACCTTCAAAGAGTAGAATTATTAATAGTTAATATTCAAGTTAGTTACCTGGCTGCGTTTAAAACAGGTCGTAGAGCACTTCTGCTGATGCTCTGTCGAGTCTTTTAAGATTGGAATATGTGTACAAGGTGGGGCAGGTGGGGATGTGGATGTGCTTTTTAGCCCAAGGGTAGTCCTGACAAATGTGCCACCTTTTAACGCTCCATTTCCTCTTTCTGTACTGGTTCCATCTTCCCTCTGTGTGTTTACATTATTTACTGCTACTTCATGGATGTTTTATTTACTGTCATGGGAAAGATGAGGCTCTCTCGCTTCCAAGTGGCCAAATGAGAGCTCTAATGGGCTAAAGAATCGGAGCGCTCAAGGCCATTCAATAATCTGTCACAGAATGTTGGTGAGATGGCAACTAGCTGAGCACAGACACTCCTGACTAACATTTTGTATTATTTGGGATACCAATTTGAAGTGTTGCACCGGTTCTTATTGCTGTTGCTAAGCTATCAAATGCATTACATGTTTTTGACATGCTGCTGTAGAAGGAATGTACTACAATCACATCACCTCCTCCATAGCAGGTTTCCTTGTACTCATTATTTGCCGTAGCTCTCAGTTCATGGCTTACTCTGTATAGGGAGGAGAGTATAGAACTGTACAAGGGTAAACCAACCTGGGTCACCACAAAGAGGCCTAGTGTGCGCATGGCCACTCAGCTCCATCAATGCTTGTATAATTGAGTATGTGTTGCATTCGCTTGCACTTTCAAGGCTTGTTTTCTGAAACATTAAATGCACAAGAGAAGGACAGCCTGGTACCACCTCCACTCTGAACTCACGTCAAGCATGAAGGGTAAACAACATCTCTAAGAATATACTCAACCCCGTACGTCAAAAATGTGTTTGTGATCTGAGAAAAGAGATGTGGCTGTAAAAGATTGTGTGTGTGTGTGTGTGTGTCTGGGTCATGGAATAGCCCTGCTCAAGGACTCTTTTTCAATTCCACATCTAAAGAACAGATAACAAGTAACAAGAGAGGGGATGATTGTGATTTGCATTGCAGCCGCAGTGTTGCAGAACACAATGAACACAGCTCTCCAGAGGAGAAAAAAAAAAAACATACAGTTTGAAGAGTGTTTTCCAGATCATCTTTTTAATCTACAGCTGGGAGCAAAGAGAATAATTGAAATAAGTTCTTTTTGCCACTTTTTGGACTTGTGTTTCACAAGACTGCGGCCATCAGGCGCCGGCATCAGCTTTTCACGGTGTCATTAGTTCCAAAGAAAGCCGCATGAAAGGACCGAGGAAGGGAGAAAGGGAGAGAAAGTAGTGATACTAAAACGGGGGGGGGGAGTATTGAGAGGGTATAAGTGCTGATTCATGCCTGGCGTTTGGGGACAAGGGACAGCAAAGTGCATTATTTCAGCCTCTAGGATGATCGAAAGAGTAAACAGGTATTTGTCATACAGCATGAGAGCAGAGGACGGCGGAGAATGTCTGCGACATCCGTTACAAGGGGTCTGCTATAGCCCTCTGAAGGGTATAATGGTCCCTGTGCTACTTCATTCAGTCTGCCTTTTTTCTCTATCCCTGTCATAAGCTCCCCTACAACCTCGCTGCAGGTGCAATTCAGACTGCACACTGTGAGGAGGAAGGCTCAAGGAGATACTCAGGTTATGTGTTTTGAGTTAATAGTGTATTTGTTTGGAACGTTATGATGAATCGCAACATTCTGTCACCACCAGCCTAATCATGTTGGTGATTTAATTGCCGTGCAATTTATGACCCCTGATCGTGTAGTTCATTGTACAATCCGAGCTGATTAAATGTTCAAAAAAAAAAGAGGCATTAAGAGAACACCAATTAAAGATCCAGTGTGTAGGATTTAGTGACACCTAGGGGTGAAGTTGCAGATTGCAACCAATTCAATACTCTTCCCATGCCTCACCCTCTTGTTCCCAGCATTTAAGAAGAACTCTGGCTGCAAAATTCATATAAAAAAACAAATCTAGATTAGTGTTGGGTTGGTTTGTCTATTCTGGGCTTCTGTAGAAAAATGGCGGTTTAACATGGTGGACCCCATTGAAGTAAAAGTAAAGGACTCATTTTAAGACAACAATTCTTATTTTCAGGTGATTATACACTAATGAAAACATACTAATAACTATTGTATTCCATTCCTGCCAGTAAGTACTAATTTTACACATTGGACCTTTAAATTGTGTACGACAGATCCTTAAAAGTTTTAGCTTTAGTTTTGGGTAATACTTTTTGGGTAATACTTTAGTTGTGATGACCTGGCGATTTGTCCAGGGTGTGTCCTGCCTCTCTAATGCCAGCTGGAATAGGGCCTGATAAGAATAAGTGGATACGGGAAATGCACGGATGGATGTACTATTTTTTTTTTTTTCCAAATGTGATATAACTGTTGCACAGCAGCTTACTCAGGTCACGTTTGACACTGAGCTCAGGATGATGGGTGGAGGTAGCAAGACATTATGTAAATATCGTAACAGTAAAAAGATGTGCAAATGGCAAACGCTGAAAGATACGGTGTAAACACAAAGTTTGATACATCTGAAGAATATATATCCTTATTTTTTCATCACATATCAGCAATTGTAGAAATGATTTGCCCAAAACTTGTGCTTTAAACATTAGGAATTCAGCTGTACAGGCTTCAAAATGGGTTGTTCGCTCAATGCTCAATGCTGTTGAATTGTGAGCTTAAGATTCACAGAATCCTGTAGCCCTGGACACTGGTATTGGCACATTTGTCCGGTCTTGACCTCTCTGGTCCTGGTAACTCTATGTTTGGCACCAGTGCATCATTACATTGGTTTCATTTTGTATTCATTGCTACAGCTACCTGCTACTATAACTTTTTCTCCCCCCCTCTGTCTGATTCCTGTAGCCTAGCTTTTTCAAAAGTTTCAACCACAATCTCAGCCAGCGGTACCCGACAGCCCAAGTCCATGGCCACAATATCCATAGGCTTTCTACAGCAGCTTAAACCTTACTTATACTGGCTATCAGCACCGTGTTCTCCCTGGGGCACCTCTCTTGCCTGTCCCTGCGCCAGCTCTGCCAAGCCGATAGGGAAGAGAGTTTATTGACCCAAAGATGGATCTTGATTATCTTCCAGACCCTCACACTGAATTCACAGCAATATAAGTCCTTCTGGCATACACTGCTGTTACTTTTTTTTTGGAGGAAGTTCACCTCATAGCTCAGCCTTGTCGCCACTATCCACATCATTACACAGCAACAATGCAAACTTCTAAAGTAGCAATATGGTCAGTGTGCCAACACAAAGCATCTGATGACCTGACATCAGGGGAGTCAACTCCCTCAGGGGAGGGCATATTTTGTCACAATATGTCTAACAGAAGCAGCTCGTAGTGTAAATATGAAATATTTCATTCAACAAATGTAATCACGTAGCAGATAATAGGCCTACTGCGCCCCAAAATTATACTTTTTGTAAAACTGTAAATATATAACATCAGTGTCCACATCGACAAATGAATTAATGCGCTCTGAAAGCAGTGTAAGGGAAGATAAATAATACTACACACCTATTCATTTACTTGCTATACTGACAGGGGCATACAACCGTGATTACATATTTGGGATGAAAAATTATGCCTTGAGAGGACAATGTGGCAACATTACGGTGCTGCTGCACTCTGGTGTCAGCAGCACCGGCACTTTTGCACTCATGTTAGTTTTGAGGAGAACAAATAAATCTGGGGATTTCTGTCGCACCTGCACGAGGGATCTTTTTTTTTTTTTGCCGAGCGAGAGCGAAAGACGAGCGTGCTGCTTTTTCTTGAAAACCATTTAATTACCTGCTTATTAAATATATTTTTTAACACAGCCCCTAAAATGAGTCGTCTAATCAGATTGTCTGGTAACAGCTGGTGTGTAATTCACATCCTAAAAACTTTTTAAAAGCCTTTTTTTTTTTTTTTTTTTTACTAGAATTAATTGTCTGTGTCCTTGTGTGTGAGTGAAAGACATAAGTACACACACTAAAGTAAAAGTTAGCGCGGATAGAATTCAACTTATTACATCAGGAATCAGCATGTTCCCACTTCAGGAACTAATTCAACCATTTTACAACACGCCCCCTTTAATCGCAGTGACTTAAGCTGTAATATCGGAGTCTGTCAAAATGATATCACTGATATTAAGTCAGTCATTACAGGTAATTAGTTTAAGAGAAGCAATATTTCTAAACTCTGGTAGCTGTGGAACCTGTCAATCACTTTTAGCAGCTAATTAGTCATTCATTAGGAACAAATGAAATGATAAATAAAAAAAAGCAGGGGACTTAATGAACCATTAGGACATGTCATTCAAGAAAATATTGTTTTGCACATACAGTGTACAGTACAAAGGTGCACCACATCCTTTTTACTACTTGTTACATCAGTTTCACCTCGGTGTAAATCATTAGCATTCAGGTAATGTTGCTCAGCATGGGCTAAAGTTCACGGTCTTCCCCTCTCTGACTCAGCAAACCAAGCCCTTCCAGTACGAGCATGTTCAGATTTCCCGGTATTTGGTCAATAACGATAACAAAACACAAATCAATACGTGTTTAATTTTCCTCTCTTATTGTGTAACCGCAAAAAGGTATCCGGTGAAATCCTTTAATTCCTTCTCAGCTGCTTCATTTCCATTTTAAAAAGGAGCTGGAGCCCGGAGACCAGTTTATTAAATGCTTTTTTTTCAAATGAGATAAGCAGTTTTCAGGGCACTCTATTTGATCCACTGCAGACAAGCCGGGGCGGAGGAAAGAAAACAGACAAGTGTATAGATACCCAGGCCTGAGCCTGAGCTCGCCTCAGGAGTAGAGAGCGAGCTACGAAAACAACAGCAGCAGAAAGAAAAACAGCATCACGGGAGGCTCGGCTACAAAACATGTGTCCTGTTAGAGAAAACAAACTGTCAAAAACAACCTACCTCCAAGCTGCCTGGTTTTCACCCATCAGCACATCTTAAGGCCTAGAGATGGATTTGACCAGTTCTTAACTGCCGGTCCTTACAGTATGGCTCACGTATAAAGCCACGCTTTACCATCACTTTCCTTCCCTATTTCTCTCTCTCTCTCTCTCTCTCTTTCCCACACACATACACACCAAGTCCCTGCCTACCTCTAATACTTACCATCCCCTTTTACCTAGAGTCATAAAGTATGCAAATGACCTCTGCTGAGCCTGCCGTAGCGACTGTAGCCACAGTACTGTCACACAACAGCTAGGGAAGCACACAGGTGGTGTACATTACACACGCTAAGCCCTGTAGCAGGACACATATGTCTGCACTTCCCGTGGCCTTGTCTGAGTCACATGAGAGGCGAGGAGGGTGAGCGGGAGCAATGCCCTACATTTCGCTGGCCTTGTTTTCGCATTCACGGGCCGTGTAAGTTTGTCTCGCGGGGTGCCTAGCAGTAAACTTTGAAATTTAGTCACCTGTTGACTTAGCACAAATTATTCATGAGCTAATTAGGCCTAAACCTCATCTTTTTTTTTTTTAATAAGCGGAGCGTCAATTAGAGAGGTTAGAGACCAGATGGGATCACGGGATGTGTATTTATTTACCATGAGACGGAGTCGGCCTGAAAATCTTGATGATGTTGTTGATGATCAACTGAATGTGTCACAAGAGGGGAGCAGCCAAGTGCAGTGACTGTAGGGTTTTATAGCAACTATATAATTTGGTAACAAGGGGGCTAAGAGTTTATTATGCTAGGTGATAAAGAATAATACCAAAGGTGCACTGGGAGGATATAATTATGTAGATGAGAGGGGTGTTTAGATGGGAAATAAACAGGGAAGCTTCACGCTGGATGATACTTTTGTGTCCCTCGCAAAATGTGTCACAAAGGCGACAGCGGGGATATTCCATTCGAGTTCTGCAATTCATCGTTCCCATGAAAAAAAAAAAATACAACTTTTGACAGGTTTGAACACCTAAATGAGATTTGAAAATAGTTTTTTTTTTTTTTTAAACCACGATCATGTTTAAAACGCTCGTCCTTCAATGTTCTTCCAAACAACGGCAGAAAACTTTTCCATCCCTCTCAATCACTGAGGGGTCACTGTGACTTGTTCATGAGGTGTGGGTCCATACACTCAATTCGTTACACTCACTCACACTCATGGAGCCCAGGTGAAACCTCGACTGCCCAAAAGTAATTGCTTCGACTAATGAAGTGCTGCCGCTCAAAGGTGCCAGCGCGGTGGAGTACACCTGCTGTTCCCAGGTCAGTAAACCCTGTATTAGTCCAGCCATACTAATGAAAAAACAAGGTGCACATTTGCAAAGGCAATACCTTGTAATTTGTTTCTTGCATACCTTAAGGAACAAACGATAAGGGGAACACGGCCAGAACGTGACAAGAAGAAATGAGCCAAGGCACACAAGGAAGAGCTGGATACAGCAGGTAAAGCAAAGCAGTGGAAAATCTATAATGAAAGCAAATATTCAGTGTAGCAAATAGTTAATTTAACAGTTTCCATCTCTGAGGAGCTCAACGTCGCTACATTATTTACTGTCTTTGGGATGTCTACATAGAATGATAGGCAAGTTATTTCTTATTCTAAAGAGGAAAGCAGAAAACCGAAATTATTTAAAAGCTGAAACTCTGCTGGATTAAGTGTTCCCGCAGACTAGACGCATAGTAAAATGAAGTGGAGCGCTCGGATCAAACATCAAATCCTTCATCCATTTTAAAAAAAACTGAGATTAGTCAAATAAAACAGGGAGAAATCAAGCTTACGCTTCACAAACACAGCTACCCCTACTGGTTCTCCAACTTTAGCATCCTCATCACCATCTCACCACTCAAATCATTATGGAGCACTAATGTTTGCTGTGATCTCCGGAAGTGAAAAAAAAAATCTAGTGGAAAGTGAGGAAGATGCTCCTCTGCATTCCTTGCTGATTTTATTGCCTGCTCAGGGGAACTCAAGTGCAGAAAAGTTCACTGACTTATTTATGTGCATCAAAGTTCAAGCTGGCATGATTACTTGGTTAGACCCTCGCGAGCTTCCACTCCAGTCAATTAAAATAAATAAATAAATACAATAAGAGAAATGATCACAGATGAATGCCCAAGCAAGAACGGTCGATATCCCAGGCTGCTCACGGAGAGCAAGCCCAATAAAACACCGCGGAGACCTCCCCCAAAGTGTGTGCTAGCTAGCTCACTGATTCCCGCCCGCCCCTTAGTTTCGACAGCTTCTCTCACGCTGTAGATGAGGTGAGGGGTAAACACACAGGTGCTTGTTAACCATGTTCATTCGGACAGATTGGACAGCTGACGGACGCCGGGCAGGGATAAACATTAGACAGCCCTATAGGGTCACAGCTGGCTTTTTTTTTTTTTTTTTTGCTTTCCGTTCTGTGTTATGTCTTCCTCTTAGCAGGTGGAGAGTTGTCCAGGGAGAGAGAAAACCGGAAAAAGTTGAGGAAAAACAAATAACAGCCTTCCTCGACAGATGCTGTTGCCTCTTCCTGACTGCCGGCCACGGGTACAATTGTGTTTGTTTTGACTTCAGCCAGCACAGCCCACACAGACTGTGCAAGGGAAGAGCAACACTTTCTCTTTCTTTCTTTCTTTCTTTCTTTCTTTCTTTTTAAACTTGTGTAGTGTATTTTGACATCGCCACTGTATGGACTGCAGTGCGAACATGGTGTGAGAAAAACAACACCTTGAAATTTGGACTCATGGGGCTATTAGTTTCAAGCAAAAGAACAGTTCTATCATGTTTTTTTTTGCCAAGTATATACATGTAAGATGCCGAAGATACATTTGGGCTATTACCTTCTGTTGTGAGATGAACAATACTGAGCGTATTATATTTAAACATACAACGTTGATCAAAAAGGGGAAAAAAGGACCACCGGAGAAAGATCGCTTCATTCTCTGGTAGTGCTGCATCCAGCTACAATGAACAAAAATAAGGTGCACATTGATGTCACTTTTTTACCACCCCACTCACTGTGACAGGTGGCTGCTGAGAAAAGGTGAAACTTGATAATGAGCAGGAACCAAAAGGAAAAATAATATCTTGAATGACCGATGGAACGTGAAATCTGGCAAAGAATTGATGCTCCTTTTGTTCATTTGGGGTTCCTCATCTGCCTCATGAGTGACAAGCCAACGGCTGATTTCAGGTTTCTTCTGGAAACATTACTGTTAGGCAGTTGCATTCTAAATGTCAGCAAACAGCTTCACAATTATCCACAAATTTTCCATCTATGGTGACACATCCAAAATGCTTACGCACATTACTTCCCCGACAGTTTGGTATCATGATTAGCCATTCACCACGGCTTGCTAGTTTACTTCATTTTGCATTAACGCAGAGAACGGCAATAGCCTAGTTTTCTGAGGGTAGTGGAGCATGCAGTCGATCAGACTGAGTGCATTTTACTCCTCGCTGCAGTCCAGGAAATAGCCCGTTGCGCTTATACACAGACCTTTAAATTCAGAGCATGGAAGTTCATTCTTGACTGTGACGTTTAGAAAAGGCAGAAACCAGACATGTCGCATACTAAATTATAAATTCATCATGACAGACAGATTTTCTTTTTTCATTCAAATGTTGGTTCATATGTTGGATTTGGAATATATGAAACTGTGTCTTCATATTTGTATTTACATGTAAATGTATGATGGTGGATTGGTCCTCTATTCAGAAGGGAGTGACCATAACCATATGCTAATGTCCATGCTGGGAAGCCAGTGAGGGATCACACCCTCATTACTGCACTAATGGCTCGTGCTACTTAGTCTGCTCATCTACACAAGTGGGGACGGGATCAACAAGATTAGCATTAACTTCAGTTGCCTGACTAAGGCTGCTAGCTGAAAAATATTCAGCTAGTAAGTTTATGTGTAATGGTGGAAGTATAGTTGCCTACAACTGGGTCAACAGTGGGTGTTCATGCAGTGTTTGGTAAAATGGCCATTCCACATTAGGGAGGTAAAAAATCCAATTTTTTCTCCTCTGGGCATGTGGACAGCCCGTGATAAATGGGCTAATAGTCTGCCAGGCCACAGCCAGGTGTGACACCTGCTGCCACACTGGCATACAGGGCCACAGAAGCACCAATGCCAACCCAGCTATTCGCCAGCATATTATGGGGCCAAAGTCAGCAATTGTATCATCTGAGGTAGTTGGTGCTGGTCCATCGGTTTGGCTTTCTGAAGGCACTTGCTTGTATTTGTGAAGACTTTCATCAGTTAACAAGTCTTTTGGGATGCTTGGTGCAATTCTGACAAAATCCGAGAGTGTTATCAATAGTTGCATTGGATAAGATTGACATTTGTTGCACAGATGGCCTCGATGCCCACACTGACACAAGAAAGATGCAGTGTTGTATGAGTTTTATGTCTTTTCAAAGATAACTAACTCATGAACTTTTAACTCTAAGAAACATTTCCCAAATGTAACACATCATGCTGTTTTTACCGTCTTCATTTTCAAAGCAGGGAAGAGACAGTCCAACATTTGCAACAAAGATAAAAGCTGCACTAATGAGAATTTCTGCTTTTTTATCTGTATCCCTCGTGGAAATGTAAGCTTTGCTTCACTGTTGAATTGTACGCTCGTGTTATCTCTAAACACCTAATTTTCAGTCTTTAAAGCTGAGTTTAAACAAGCAGGTAACTCAACAGGAAGAGCCGCAATAAATAAGACGATGATGGTTATTATTATTACTAAGATTATTTTTAATTTAAATCCAAATGACAAAGTCTAGACCATCAGGATTCAAAGGATGGGTGAGAACATTTCACCAGTCAAGCTCTTATTTTCACAAGAATGAAAACCGACAGTCTCAGGAACGCTAAGTACAGTACATGGACATACTGTATGTTGATGTTATATTGATTTTCTTAGACAGTAGACACTTGTATAGCTTGTATGGAGAGAATGACAAATCTGTGCATTGATACTAACACTACAAACTGTTTAACGGGCAGTTCGTTTTCATATAATCATCCCCGAACTGTCCAGACAGACAGATAGGTGCACATGTGTCTGCATCCACGTGTGCTTCTCAGTCCTAGCCTCAGTTTTCAGAATGCTAATCATACAGGCCTCCTCTTAACAAGCCGTGTATGCTCCCAGCAGGTGAGATCTCAGGCCTCTAAGACTGGCCCCACACAGAGATTCTTTCCGATTTATAGGCCCAGCTTGACCATTCCACAAGTCATTATCTGGGAGAGTCACACAGATTTTGGCACCATCTAGCCTGATGGATGGCCCTGGGAACATTATAACTGTGAAATAGTTTAAGACTCAATCTGCTGTAGAGTAGCTGCAGAATAGTCTGAGTGGCCAATTTTTTTTTATTTATTTTTTAAAATACGCATGGTACAATACTTAATGTGAAAAACATCTGCCAAATGGGTGAAATCAATTGACTTGAGCCCTAAATTTGCCCCAGCATGATCCCCAGTGATTTTGCACTTCCAAAGTAGATGTTTTGTTGGTTGAGAGCAGATCTGCTGTTATGTGCACCGGTGCGGCACATTTTTTAAACTTTTTTTTGTTGTTGTTGTTGTTCTCATTTTAAGAAAGATAGATCTTGACATTCACATTGCAACTCATGTTGTTCGGTGGTTAAGGGACCACACTGGCAATGCTCAGCCTCCTTTTGACTTCACTTTTGAAGAGAGAGATGGGGTTTGTCTGCCGGTTTGAGGTCATACGGATACACAGACGAACCCTTGATAGAAACTAGCCGAGACAATGTTTTGAAGGTGATTAATAAAAATAAACTAGAAGCCAAAGTAGTGCTGCAAACATGAGAACTGTTTGGCACTTCTTTTAATTCTTGTCAAAAGCCTGGCTGCTGCATTCTGAACAGGCTGCAGGGGATGAACGGATCAGAAAGATTCAATCCAAGATTTAATAGAAGAAAAAGTAACTTTTTTCCCCGTGTCAAAAAATACCTCATTTAGAGATACTTCTTAATGAATCAGTCTCAAAGAAAACAAGACTGAACAAACTGTTGGGGTTGAAAGACTTCAAACTTGAATGAAAGACAAGGTTCAACTTCCTGGCAGCTAATTTGACATTTTTTGGGGGGGGATGCTGAGAATCTGATGGATAACAGAGAATGCAATTAGTGGGCCAAAGAAAAGTTTTGAGACGTCTAACTTTTACTCATAAATAGACTCCCTAGGTATCATCAGTGTGTCAGAACTGAGGATCTATAGCTGGAAAAGGTGAGCAGATTATTACCGGGAATGTGCAAATGTTTACACGATCAAATCAACACATCTGTTTCTGGCTGTTAAAGCTATTATTCCAGTGAGTGGCCAGTTTGAGTTGGTTCCGTTGAGAGCTCAGACAATTCTGGCTCAGCTGCGTAAGACCTAATCATTTTGACAGCAACATCTTGCCTGTTGATATCCTATTTAACAGCTTCAGCCCTGAAAATCATCTCTTTGCACCCCACAATTTGTGAATAATGGAAAATTCTAAAGGAAGAGTATATGTTATTATAGGGAGATATTATTATTAGATATTATGGGAAGCTGTGTCTTCATTGCATTATTCTTTAAAGTCTGAGTAAAGCAAGAAATATGTTCTGAGTTTGTCATATCAAAGAAGAAAGTGTTATTAACCACCCAGCCAAATCTGAATGATTAAAAATATCGGCAAGTTTATTAAATGAGGTGTTCAAATCAGGTAAAAATGAGTAGTATTCTCAGCTCAATGTTTATTAATAATGTATTATATGTAGCAAAGCAGGATGTACTCAGAACATACAGTACTACAGTTGTGCCCATTACATTTAAATTTGCGGTAACCAGGTTACTTTCATTTGATTTGACTGACATTCAACATCAACCATCTATACACAACACGAGGTCTTAACAAAGACCACAGAGGTAATTCAACACCTTGACAGAGTATACATTATAAGCTTCACAAGGGCAGTTGTTGTTGCAGGGCTGCTGTATTAGATTGCATTGTTTTGTGCTGATTGTTCCAGTTACGTCCACCACCGTGTATGTCTACCCCCAGTGACATGGCCAACAATGCAAAAGTGCAAGCAAATCATTTCTTTACAAGGCAAAAATAAAAAATAACAACTGATTGCGTATTGATTACTGCCAACTGAAACAATTAGAGCATGGCGTCTTGTCACGGATCTCGCTGCAATGTGCTTGGAACTCATTGTGACTTGTAGAGGTAACGGGACCCTTTTCGAGTGTCTTCAAAGGAAGTTATAAATTTGAAAGGATGATGAGGTCGCTGGATGTTTTGGACTCCAGAGCCTTATTAAAAGTATGAATGGTGTTAGGCATGCATTGAAGCATGTCTGAACAGAGGAAAGTGTCTAAAGTTTTCCACATCACATCAGCACACAAAGGCAGTCTTGATCTGGAGAAGTAATTATTTGCACTAAGCGACCATGTATCTGAAACCTCCACAAAGGATGGCGTGAGTGATGCTTATACCTGGAGTCTCAAAGAGATCCACCCGCATTGGGCTGAAATAAACCTCAGCTGGATAATAAAAAGCAGTATTTCATGTATTGTCAGCTGTCACTGTAGGGCAATGAGAGGAGCCATATTGCTTACAAAGAGACAAAACCGAAAGCTCTCTAATATTGTAAATATCAAGGGTGCACACTGAGGAATAAAAGAAAGTAATGGAATTTCAGTCTTCTACTGGTTAGGGACACATCACAAATCGACTCGTTTGTAGTTTCTATCTTTCTTCTTCTTCCCGTTTATTTTCATCTATTGTGTGAGTACCTTGGTTCAATATCTAATTATGTTACCAAAACTGATAAAAAATAGGAGTCCTTGGCTTGAAAGATGAGGCACAGTGTCGATGGGAGAAAAATGGATAGTTTGAGTATTGACACTTGGTGAAAAATGCATTTAGGTCCTATTATTTGGTATAAAAAGCTGACAGTTCATAAGAAGCTATTGTGATGATGAGTCTGAATGCATTTTAAAGGGCAAAATCTACTAAGGGGCTTCCTTTGGACACAGTGCACAACTTTGATATTGACATTTATCATACTGTAAAGCCTTCAAATTGAATTAGTGTTTTAATTTGGTGAGTAGCGTGCTGTGCCCGCTGTTTACAGTTCCACATCAAAGAAAATGGCAGGGTGCTAATGGTAGGCCATGTTACCAGAGTAAGAACTCCACCAATTCACAAATGGACATGTAGTGATGTCAATTAGTACAGCAGTGAAATCATCCATTAACCCCTTTCTATTTTCTATTTTTTTCTTATTCTATTTCTCTCTCTCTCTCAGATAAGATGGTGTTTTATTTAAATAAATATATAAAACGTTATTAATATCTATAGCTATAATGCCTGCAAAGAACCCTGGTTAATTATAGTTTAATGGATTTTGGATTTTATTAGCTGCTTACTCTGACACTTTCAATTGGCTACACACACACACACACACACACAGACTTTCTGAATTCCTTTATACACACCTTGTGCAACAGAGGTCATCTGTCACACTTTTACAAAACAGTCTGCAGGGCACGGTATGGAAAAAAATCTGGCATTTAAACTTAAACATAAATACTGTGATTGAGTTTAGCCTTGATGAAAGATTGTATGATTAAGTATCGCAGTCCAAAAGCAGAAATCACATCGGCATGAAAAATGTTTTAACATGAGTCCTTGGCCCGAGCGTGAACTTTACTATGTGGCAGGCAATGAAAGTGTTAAAAACTCTATTCAGAGCAAAGCAATTTGAAAATCATTTCATTTCCAAACCTCTTTGCACGTTAGACTGTAACAGAGATATCGTCTTTATGTTTGTAAGGTTTCTGAGAGATCCATTCCTTCATAAATCTGTGTGTGAGATTAATAATTCCCATCATTCCCCATGGCTCATCCTCACTACAAACCGGAAAAAAAAAGTAATTTGATTGTCAGCCAGTTCACCCTCAAGTTTCAACAAGTTGAGCCAAATTCTTGCAGGATAAAAAATATCCACACCAAAACAGGTAACGTGTACATGTGAGCAAAATATGAATTAAACACTACACTAGACTATACCTAACATTTTGATATAATGGTCGCCTCAGACTTGTCCATGGGAGAACATGAAGGTTCTGATGTGGGTACAGGCGTCTCCCCCAGCAGTCCCTCTATGATCTATGTTCAATCCATGGGGATAATCAGTCAAACCACTCCAATTTCAACTGTGGCAAGAATTGTCAACCGGCTGCATTTTTTTTTTTTTTTTTTTTTTTTTTTAGCAGTGCTGTTGTTGTAGTGAATAGAAAAAAAAAAATCCTTATCTATCCTGAACATGTTATTTCACGTGTGAATAGACATGGCATTTTTCCATACAGGGTTTTATGTATGAATGCCAAAAAGTGCTGTCTTACTCATATGTGTGAACCAAGATTTGTTCGGGTTCCATGAGTAGAAAAAAAAAAAAAAAAAAGATTCCAGATGCAGTCCAAGAGAGCTGAACTGCAAATAAGCTATTAACTCATCACACAATGCAACACATCTGCTATGTTCCCCGACACAATATGGCCAGGGTAACACAAACACAGATATTATAAATTGATCTCAGTGTGATGTTACAGCCTTGAGCTGGAAAGAGCAGAAATTGACTTGTATCTCTTCATGCTGTATTTGAGAACAAGAGGTTGCTGCGATTCACCTCACTGCATGAGGGGAAAGAGTCGATAAAGGTGGATAAACTGGCTGGAGGACGTCTGTACGAGCTGCATCAGGCTCTTAATAAAGACCAGCAGTTTGAACGCACAGGTTGGAGCAGCATCTGCATCCATGGCCTTTTCCCTCCACTTCGCAGTGTCGTGACTAACTAGCAGAGTACCAGTGACTTCAAAGATAAGTCATCCCCTGTCATGTAGATATGTGGTATATCCCCAATGCTGCACAGCTCTATACTGCGCCAGCAAACGAAGAGATAGAGCATTAAAACAACTAACTAATAGCTTGATACAAAACAGCATCATTCTATTCGTGTAGGCGATTGTATTGGCTAATAAACACAATAAAAAAATATCTTTGACAGGTTGGTGAATGACCATAAAAGTGTGAAGCAAAAGGTCAAAACAAGATATTTTTATCTTCCATTAGGCACTCTTACAAGGCTTCTTTCTTGACATATTTTTTATCTGCTCTTTGAAACTGCGAGGCTCCGGGTGACAATGGTTTGACCTTGGATTCACACCTTCAGGTGCAGGCGGCTCAGACTGATCCAAATTGCTCTCTGTTCAAAGCCTGATTGGCATTTCAAAAAACAGTCCATCGATTTGCTCAGGTTATTTCCTCCACTGTGTGACACACTCCCCAGGCTGTTATCCCAGCAGGAAGTTGACTCGCAGCTCGGTGTAAGAGCAGGCAGCGTGAGCTGGCTAAAGAACCGCCGCGTTACGAGCGGTGGTTGAACTGAAACAGCAGTAGTGGACAAGACAGAGGTGTGTGTGTGTACAAACATTTCGACTTACTGCACATCATTTTTACTGAATGATCCTGAGGCTATTCAAAAAAAAAAGAAAGAAAGTAAAATCAGGAATACCCAGAATGCCAAAGGCACATTATGTCCCTAAATGCACGGTAGAGTGTTGAATTTTTTTAGACACTAGCCTGTGTATCTTATAATATATCTGCTCTGGCAGTATATGCTTGGTATACACAAGGGCTTCCAAATATGAGTAATGATGCTGTCCCATCTCCCATAGGATATGGACAAAACTTTATCTGTGAAGCCTAGAATCTGTCTCGTCTACTCTCAGTTTTTTAGAATAAAACAGCTTAGCAATATGGTCATCTTTATCTACCCGCTGGCTTTCTAAGACGGTTACAACAATGTGCATGCTACACAAATATACAGTCAGTATTTTTTTTGCACCACCGGTATTCCTACTGTATAAAGATCACAGACACCTATATATATATACACAAGAGAGTTAAAGGCACCCTGCGGAGACAAAGTAGGACTACAAAGTATTGTTTTTACAAGCAGGTCCCCGTTTCATCTGTACAATGCATGCAAATATGGACACAGCTGTAAATATGTGAATCACGGCGAAGTCTGTTTCATGCAATTGTGCCAGTGGAGAGTTGGTGGTGGCAACGTGGAAATGGGCCAATAAAGGGAGAGAAGAAGAACGCTGCTTGTATTGTGACAATTTTTGTTTATTTGTGTGACGTATAATGGATCATTGGCGAAGGTAGTATTATTGCAATCACAATGCTAATTTCCATTAATAGTAATATCCATCATTATGTGTTAGGAACGGACCACCAGACTAATATAAACATACGTTTTGTTAATTTTGCAGTTTCCAGACTGTATTCATTTGTCATGTATTGTCATTTAATCGAAGCCGTTTTTTGGAGGCTGTTAAAGAGGTTGTTCACATTTTCTGCTCAATATTCAGTTATAATTGACTAATCTAAAGTGACTGACAGTCGACATTGCTGTTGCCTCTTCGTCTTCAGTGTAAAGCTAAAAAGTCTGCACATCTGTGCCCCTGTGCCATGTGACTGCCTCCAACAAGGGTAGACCAAAGAGAAGCATTTACCTGGAGTTTGAGTTTCCAGAATGCGGTGTTCAAGCCCGGACCCAAATGAACCCTTCATCCACATCTTTTCACACTAAAGCCGCTGGCCTGACAAAAATATTTAGCCCTGCCACTCTCTCGATATTGGATATGTCACCCTCCATTGCCTGTACCATGGACCAATGTCAAACTCATTTTGCCTGTGGTGATTTTCTGTACCATGAGCAGCACAATAGCTTTCTAGGAGATGATGCTGTCCATGAGATGAATATAAAAAAAAAAGTGAATACGCGGTGAGCTCAAAGGGTATTATCTCTTAAACAGTATTAAACTTGCATTTTAACTGACTGGAATCAATATGTATGAATTGCTGTGCACGTGCAGGCGTTTTTACTTATTTTTCCTGATTGGAACTGTGAACTGCGGACGTGCACAAACCAGGATTGACATCTCCCTCACTTCTGTTGAGATTGTTAAGACACCACGACTCATAGCATTAACGCTGTTATTGGTATATTGAGTTTGGTGACATCACGTAATTACCAGCAGAGCAGAGGGCTAAACAGCCACGATAACTGAAAACAGCCTTGTGGGTTTCCTTTTCAGCAAAAGGAAAAAAACAAAACAAAAAAAGCTATTTAACATGGACTAAAACATCTTTCCATCTTTCCACCAATTATTAGTCCCTTAGGTATTTAGCCAAAAGTGTTTCTCAGCTACCCATTTTCTGTTTGCCTACACTATTATCCTTTCAGCAATAAAAAAAAAAAAAAAAATCAAGGTCCTTTTAGTCAAACTGGCAAGATACAAAGACTGACAGGCAGAAAGAGTAAGGAGGGGACGAGGAGGGCATCAGACCGCCAACACAGTGACAACCAATTTGGCAAAACAACCACTGCCTGGCTGCTGCAATATGATATTTCACCAGGGGAAGAGAACTTTACATGAAATGTCACAGCAAACATTGACCGTGACAGGATGACCATTGAGGTAATCCATTACTGGGCTCTGATAATGGTGCCACTCAAGGAGCCTCCAGTGTCTCTCTACGAGTCTCCCTCAACACCCTTGGGCTTCGAGGGGTGGTGGCATGACTGTGAATGATGTGAGTGATGACTGTGAAGATGAATGACTGTTAGTGGAGCCAAGCCTGAGCCGCAGGGAGCTCACCGAGACTTAATACACCACCTTCAAATATGTCAAATAACGCCAAGATCAGCCCATCTGCTTCAGTTATTGTGCCATCAGGTACAGCGTTATGAAGGCTTCTGCAGAGAGCTGTGCAAATTGACTGTAATTTTATCATGTTAATACCTAGTTAAATAAAGATATATAAAGACATGCACCCTGGCAGCACTGTCATGAGAAATTAATAGAGCACTGTTTTCAACAATCATTAAACCTGAACCAATTTATTCAAATAAAAGGGGAAAAGATAAGAAAGAACTTTATTAATAAATACAGTGAGTATAAAGTGGTTTTAAATGAGGTCATCCACTGACTATGGCACCAGGAGTATAACGTTACTTCTCACACCATAATGTCTCCATGCAGAGCTTCTCTGTCATTTCAAAATATGAAACAAATCAAGAACAAATTAAGCATGAAGCTTTAAAGCCGCCAGATGCATTACTGCAAGACCTGCAGCTTCAGAGGTGGCCAAGCAATCTATTTCAGCTCTGCCCCATGCTGGCTTAATTATACATATCAAATCCAGCTCCCAAATGTGTTCAGTTCAAAATCAAACGGGGGACGTCTATGAACATGCTCATACTCATACAAGAATGATAAGGATGCTTTAAGTCCACGGAAGCGTTAACTTACCTGTGTGTGTCATTCAAACATCCACAGCTAAGACTTAATCGCACACTGCTGCTGCTGTACGACACAGAAAAAGGCCAAACCACAGAGAATAATTTATCTGCATGCTGCAACTCCAAGTAAAATGACAATTATAGCCACAGGAAGCTCTGTGGGCCATCAAAAGAAACATGGATGTGGTTGATAATTGATTATTTAACAGAGGCTCAATTCTGTACATGAGATACGGTGGGAGGACCGAAAATGTGAACACGTTTTTCTACTTTTAACACACAGTTTACTTTGTCTTTTTGCCAATAACATATGTATTCTTTTGATTGAAAAACCCGTGTCCGTCAAAAAGCTGTTTTTATATTTATCAATGCTATTTAGTTTGTCTCATTTGCAGAACAGTTTAACTCTTACCTTTAAATCTTTTGGGGAGTAGTTCAAGTCCTGGTTCGAGTCATCCCCCTCTTCTCTTCATCTTTCTAATCACTCTCTAATAAAAGATATAAAACCTATCAGTAACCGCGCATGCTTCAGCAGTGGTGAAAGGTAGCTAAACAATTGAGGAACAATCTGAGGAACTTTAACGGCCATTTTACAGTCTTATCGCACTACATTTCATACAATATAATATACACAAATACAATATACAAAACTATCAGTTATTTTTCCATGTCAAACTACCCAACAATATAAAAAAACAGTTATAGCCCCACCTCCACTAGCTACCATACTGAACCTCAGACACAGCTGCAACTCACTCACAGGGGCCTTTATCCGTACATTCTGTTGATAACACTTGTTCTTTTAGTTAAACACACTGCAGAGTGTGTTTTTAACTGATTATGAGATAGTCTCAATTTAGAACTGATAACTAAAAAAAATAAACAAAAACAAACAAGACTGTCAGCGAGAAGATTGATTATTCTCATTCTTAACTGGGTCAGATTCCCCTTGAAAGAAGGGTGGAAACATTAACAGGGGCCACCGGATTTAACACGAAATTAAAGTTCCTCGGTGCCTCTCTAACTGTGATTTGCAATGCATGACTTTTACTTGCAACAAAGCGGGTTTCTAAATACTTCTTTCACCACTTAGTTTCAGTATTTTTTTTTTCCCATCTCATATACAAGTAGTAATTTGTCAAGCATTCATCACAGAGCAATTCAATTCCAATACCATAAGAACATCAATATAATGAGCATGGAACAAATCACTGGGTTATGATGGAATGAAAACATTATAAATCTATGTGCCGCAATCAACTCAAAAAAAAAAAACTATTGCAGTTCATTAGTTACAGATGACACTAGCAACCAAATGATATTACACCCGATAATGCTGCCTTGGGCTTATACATAATGGGCGAAATATGCATTTTCTACTTTGTGGAGCTAATTGTTAATGCATGACAAGTTTGTCGGCAGAGTAAAGTCAAACATGGATGAACTTATTTGTGGTCTGGAGGCATCCATTCATCGTCCACGAGCGTCCACAATTCATATTTCCCTAGAGCTCATCTACATCGCCGGTTAGCAAGCTACAGAATGTTCTCTCGCGTCGTTATTACATGAAGTACGGAAACAGAGGTGGAATATACTGAAATGAACGAATGCAGGATTATTTTTTTCTTCAGCACTGGCTTGCAGCTGGACAAGATGATTACAAGGATACAATCAGAGCGTCCTGGAGTGCCTACAGGCAGCGCGACTGGTTGCAACCCATCAACCCATTTGCTCCTATAGTGTACAAACAAGTCAATTTCCTTCTCCGCAGAGCAAGTTGAGCTGTCAGGATGCTCCTCGGGCAATGATCTACATGCCTGCATGATGGGAGGGTACACACACACACGCGCACATGCGGATGGGTCCATTTGGTTTTGGATCTGGATCATATCTGGGAATATTTTAGCACGTTCAAGTAAGCAAGTGCCTTGACTGACAATAAAGAGGACGGAGGGAGAGAAGAGGGAGTCATAGCAAGAGGAGAAGGAGCTGAAATGCAAAGTTGCCCACCACTGTGGTTCCCGTCATCAGTATTCTGGGTCACTCTGAGACACTCATTTATTTATTTTATTCTGTCTCTCACTTCCCATTCACAAGGTCCGGGGCTTTTCATATCACTCTGTGTGATGGAATGTACCCATTGTTCCCCTCTGGAGATTAAACTCCATGAAATGTCAATTTGAAATAAACTGTGAAAAAATGCGATTCTAAATCCAACCCGAGCTCCCAGGGAGGGGAGGGCGGAGTGGTGACGGTGAGTGAGACAGAGTGGAGGGAATAGGGGGGGGGGGACTGGGGAGGGATGATAGGATGAGAGGGGGGAAAAAAAGAGAGGATTGTAAGATGCAAGATGTTTTCTGATGTGTCTCGGGCAAGGGGAGAAGTAGAGACTGGGAAAGTGTCGTAAAAGAGTCTAAAAAAAAAAAAAAAATTTGGGACTGAGCCGCTGAGCAAATCCTTTTTATTCCCCGAGCAAAACAGCCATCTTGGAAGAAATGTGTTTCATTCCTGCACATTTTCTGCTACGGGCGACTGCAGGAACCATCAACCAACACATTGTAAAGTGCCACAGGAAGCTTGGGTGAGGAAGGTTAATGAACCCACCTTTTCCATCATCCCAGTGGGCGTTTTTATGGGTGAAAAATTAATTACTTGTGACAAATACACCGGTGCTTGGACGAGCCGCCGTTTCTGCCAGGCGGCCTGTGAACAAAAACATTTTTTCAATGCGGTTATATTAGGCATGGACCTGCCTAATCAGTGCCCCATGCAGAAAGTCGTGTCAACACAGACAGAAGACACATAACCAAAGCTATACATGCCTCGACTCACTGACAAAACATGACAGGCAATAAAAAAAAATTTTAAAAAAAGAAAGAAAAGTGCAGTTCACATGACCTGACACTGACGGCCAGCAGTTTCCAGCGTAAAGCGCTGTATATTCTCTGCTGTTATGCTACTCTCTGGAGGAACAGCCATGTGAAATGACAAGCGTTGGTCCTTTTGAGCTCAGACCTCAGCAGTGTTTGTCCCTGGCATCCTTAGATCGGGAGCTGCAAGGCTTGAGGGTCTTTTTTTTCCTTTTTTTTTTTTAAACGCAGTGCAGCAAGATGCTCGAAAATGATAATGAAATGATTTGCTCTCATCTCTCCCACAAGCATTCCCATGATTAAAATGACATGTTTTAGTGTCCCCCGTTAGCAGCATATTGACCCCATTAATCACGTTGCTAAACGCAGTTTCCTTTTCCGGATCGGTCAGTTTGATGAACTGTTCATTGGCTTCACATGTTGGCGAGTGCCAGAGTTTGAAACAGAATTATTAAGCTAATAAAGAATATGGAGTTTTTAATAATTAATATCATGCTGGCTTATGATTGCATCCATGGTTCCTGGCAGACACCATGGAGACATGATACTGCATATAAATGAAGCATTATCTGTATGACTAAATAAATATAAAATCAAATGTTCTGATTACATGACAACCAAAGGAAACATCTATTTATGTGGAGTGCTGCCTCGACAGGAAGTGTCCCCATTTATTCTGTTGATCAGCCCACACACTCAAGAAAAATGTGCTTCGGTATATGAACATGGCTCAGCTCGCCCTAAATCCTTTGAGCTGGCCAAAGAGAAGTGTCCCTGAAGAAGACTATTAATCCTCACACGTGATTCATACCTTTGTAAATCCAGAGAGAGAGAGAGAGAGAGAGAAAGGGAGAGAGAGAGGGAACGAGGGGGAAATATATAAGCCAAGAAAGAAAAATAAAAAATAAATAAATAAAAAAAATGAATGTGGATTTCAAATCAAAATAAAGCAGAGGTGGTAATTCAACCAGGCTATAGACACTACTGTCATTGAAAGCGCTGAAGTATGGCCACAGCAAGACAATTAAATAGCTATCCATTTGCCCTAATGGTCGCATTTGGTGGAGGAATGACAAATTAGAATCCAATGAAGTTGTACTTATTATAGCTGGATGCTTGCCTTTTAATGTCTGCGCGGTGGCACCCTGAACTCACAGACAAATTACCGAGAACACCACAGCAATGAATTATTTATCATGCGATATTGGATAACGGACACCTTCGGTGGAAACTTCCACGAGGAAACGAGTGAAACTTTGAAAATGTCAGCTGGCTCCAGCACTCAATTATTGTGTTTTGATTCGTTTATGTGAAAGCGACACACTTATTCTGGCATTAAGCATATATGGATATGAGCACAGGGATCATTTGTCTATCGTTATAACATCAAAACTGCCACCAGTGAAAACATTAGCATGGAACTGAACGCCGGTTTCTCTGAGTCATTTCCTCTTTCAGCACCACTGCAGCTTCGACAAACTTGAGCTTAAAGCACACGCATATTATTGTTGGAGTGCTCCATATGGTGCTGCAGCATATACTGTCAAGCCATCACCGAGTGTTTATGGCTGTATGGGAAGAAAGTGCCATATCTGACACTATAGAAGACAATATTAACAGAGAAAACAAACAACCAACGCATTTTTCCTCACAATCTCTAGAAAGCATCCATCTGCCGGCACAGATGTCAAAAGGATCAAATTAGCCTATAATTTCTTTGCCAGTACATCAAGCAAACAATCAAAAAAATGCATTCAGATGTACAATTTAATCAATCCAACTACCGTCTAGGTGGCCTGTTGGGAACTGCACTTAATTGACATTATTTGCGCAGGAATACTAAATAAGCAATGGCATAGATTGCCTTTAAAGCTCTCTTAGTGGGATATGCATAATTATGGAAACACAGACACAGATGCTCTGGGTGATATGATGGCATCAGAAGGCTCACTTAATTTAATGCAGGCGCATCATTTGTCCTATGGGAGCTTTATCCTAATACAGGAGCTTATTGCAGATTTAGTTAGATACTAATTTCAGTCATCACTCACATAAAGGACACCGCCAGAATTGCTACTGCAGGAAATGTATAGGACGTTTAGGAAGGGTTTCACATTCAATTTGTATTCAAGAGGGCGGAGGACATGACCTTCCTGATAAGATAAAGAATGACTGATTTTTTTTTTTTTAGTTATTTTCGATTTAAAACCGCCTTTTTTCCATTTTTCCAACCATCCGTTTTTGACTGAAGTTTCATGAACTTCCTCAATGAACCTTCAGCAAAAACTCAGTTTAACATGTAAAAACAAAAAGTTAGTCAATTGTGATGATGCTATCATTCTCTCTTAGCCAAAAAAAAACTGTGGATATTTTGTTTCAAAGCAAACTTATTCATTAAAAAGAGGTGCCAGACATTCAGCTGTATTCTCCTCTGTGATATGATAATGCCTTGAAAGGCTGAAGTAGACTTTCCATCCAGTCGGCCATTTGTAGCCGTAAATTGCTCCCAAGACAAGGCCATTTGGTTCACTCATGTATGATCTACTGGAAACGGTGTACCCTCAGAGGCTTGGGAGACTTGTCTTGGTTAGCCTCTCCAGGGGAAGAGAATACCACAAGTGTCCGTGATAGCGGATATAAATGAATAGCTGCACTTCTGAATTGAAATAGGTCTTGGTAAGCTTTGGGGTCATTACTTTAAGTTAGATGGAAGAAAGGGGGAAGGGAAGGCGGGGCGTTTGACTGAAACTCATATCTCAAGAGACGATGTAAGGTCATGGCAGTTGCATCGACTGTCACGGTAACATGGGGAGGGCAGTGAGATCATGGATCAGGGGCTGAAGGAGTACTATCTGTAACGTTGACTGATTTACAACACTGCTCTGTGTTTTGATGACAGAGTCGGCTGGCAGGTGGCCTGAGGAAAAAGGTCACACCTCCAGCTGGACAGATTTTAATATACAAACAGGATGCCTGGCAGTGAAAAATAAGATGACATTGGGACTATCTACTCTGAAATAAAGAACAGTGTTCACAGCGCAGGACAGACAGGCATCCCAAAAGTCCCAAATATCAAAACACAGAGCCCGCATCAAAAGCAGAGATGAAAAGGAAAAGGAAGCCCCGAGATGCATTGTGAGAAAGACATCATGTCCAAACTGTCTGGTAGACATCCAGCACTATTATCAATATACATCACCAAAGATGTGTGGACTTGTGTAGCAACCTGCTGTTTACTTGAATCAGCTGTCCCAAAACTTGACAAGCGACTTCAGCTTTTGATTTCAGGGCGTGAAAATACAGAACACAGAAAACGTGGTGCGAAACATGTCGCTGCCAGCGTGCTCACTCAGTTCTGAACATACTGTACTTTATTGGCGATGTCAGACAGGATAGGTGTGACCTGACGAGCTGACAAACTATGAAAACGGGGAAGCTGAGTGTGAACCAGGGATGCAATGGTTTGAGCAAATATATGGAAAGGCTGAAAAAAAAGTGGCAAAATTATCCCTTAAAAAGCCCAAACCTGAGTTTCTACGAGCTTGACAATCGTTGCATTAATGCACTTCATGCAAGTTTTTTTTTTGCAGTCTTTTCTACTTTAAGCAGCAAGTATCTTGAACACAGCCCTTATCACATATTGCAAAACCCATTTAGACACCGACAGAGCGGCATTACATCATTTCCTCAATAAAGAGGCAAAGCACTACAGTTAAAATGAACACTGTAGATTGGGAGCCATTTTCCCCGAGTACCATTCAGAGTTCTCTTAAATGCAGCTAAAAGTTCTGATCAAAGATTTTCCTCTAAAGAGCTACTGCATTCACAAAGCTGCTGAGAAGAACTTAGTGAAAGTCCTTGAGAAACGGTTTGGGTTGACCTCACTGCTGCGTATGGCATCGATGTCTCTAAAGGAGTTTATACACTGTCTACAGTGATCTGTGTCAGTAAACTACTACGATACTTCTAGATAGATGTATTAAATGTTAAATTCAAAATCATCAGAAATCTTAACGATAAAATAATTGGTAATAAATGAAATCACAGTCATTTTTTGGAACTCAATTCATCAGTTTAAACAGCAACTGGTGAAAAAGAAACTTGATTTGATTATACAGAACACATTTCAACAAATTCTAATGAAATATGAAATATGCCACATAGCTGAAATGAAATCGATTAAAAACGACAAAGCAATTACTTAATTACTTGATTTGTTGATGAGCTGATATGACTGTTGTAAATCTACAGTCCAAATATGCTTTTCCAAGCCCTTATGATCAGTGTATTTTTCCAGAACGCTGACACAAAACGGGATATTACACGCAGCATTTGATCGATCGTGAGAGAGAGTTTATTGATTTAGGAGTATTCTGGACCAACTTTTAGTGCTAAAATATTTAAAATAATAAATTATAGTCCTAGACCAAAGACTCAGGAGTCTTGAAGTTAGAATTTACACCCATTATTTTTAGTAGTTTCTCCTAATTAAACAGGTTACTTTAGCCTAAGGATGTCTTGTAAATATGGAATCATTCAATAAGGTGCCCATACGTAAAATTCAATAACTTCAGAGGAGTTACCTAAGCTGCACATTAGCAGCAGCAGCTTCGGGCACTTCGAGAACCTTGTATATGAGCATATAGAACATCACTGTAGATTGTGTGCCATAAATACCAACCATAATTACAAAAGTCATGCTGATATCACTTCTTAAATGACTCTTTCATACCACCACTAAATATCCTCTCGCTACCTCGTATGTATAATTTTCCAGTGAGTCTGCTGTGCGGCGCATTCCTAGCACATATTCTTAATCTTTTTTTTATATATATTGAAAATCAGCATTCAGTTCAATGTACTCTTGATTTATCTTTGGCATGTAAATATCTTATTTATAAACAACTGCAGCTCCCAATGAATCACCTTGATAACCCAGCTTGCAACGTACAAAAATGTATAGCCCTCCTTCCAAGTGCAGCGTCTCATACAGAACAACTGCCATTAAGTCTGGCATTTGCACACGTAGACCCTCAGCATAAAAATCAACTATATTACAAAGTGGCTTTTCCTTCCTCTCCATCTGTCTGACAGTTCAATTTCCTGTGCAAAGCTTTAATTTGGAGCATCCTCTCTATACTGTATCAGGAATTTAGATCTTACAAGGTCATCCAGGCATACAGAAGAAAGGGCCATTGTGCAGATATTCATCTGCAATGTGATTTCTCATAATACCCTTGTGGCACAGCAAACCTTGAGCAGAACAATACTTATTTGCAGGGGTCACTTTTATCTACACGCTTCTTTCAAAACAGCCAGTGGGCATTTAGTTTTGACAGCTGCTGCTCAGAGCTGACAGAGAATACACAGAACACTTACACAAAACACATTAAATAACTTAAAGGCCAGGAGCCTCATCTTTAAATGCAGTCAGTCCCACTGGGCCACTGGTTTCTTATCCACTAAGGCGACAGTAGAGGTACGCGCTGACAACTAAAGAGCAACCTCATCAAATGAAATACTTCCACACAGTACCGAGAACCAAAAACAGAGGTCAAACATTACACCAACAGCAACACGTATCGGACACGGCAAACATCTGTTGAGCGACACAAGCTGGAAAACGCATAACTGTGCACACACACACACACACACAGAAAAAACAGAACGAGTGTTTTATTGATTGAGGAATGCGCTTAAAGTAATTGCCTAAGGTCAATCTAGCCAGATAAACTGTTTTCTTGCTTCATTAAAGGAAACCACAACTTCTCCCTCAGTCATTAAATGTGAGTTATTGACTCCCGGTCCCATGACATTTTGATACAAAAGCAAAGTCCCGCAGATTTGAGATAAACTGATTGTTTTCGCTGCCCTTTGTCTCGTAAAAAAAAAAAAAAAAATGTCTTTATCGGACTTATTCCCATTCGGTTTCACTGTTGAGCCTATAAATGCATTTATATCCAAAGAGGATGGATGGATATGACTCACAGTTTGATATATATTTGACCTGTGATGAACTGCGAAGGTATTCGTTTTATTTTTTTTGTGTGTGTGTGTGTTGTGTGAGTCATATTGCTAGAAAGTCTAAAACTAAACTACCATTTAATCCAGATATACACATCCTAAAAACTTAAACTGATTGCCGACCGATTTCCATTCATTAAACATAAATCAGTATGCGGACCTGACCGTCGCCTGAGTTCCATCGATCACAGTGAACGTCACGCCCGCGCTTGTTTTGGTCAAAGTTCAGTGAACCGTCAATGCGTCTCCTCTGATTGTTCTTACATATAGAAAGACAAATATAAAGAGTCCATCCAAGTACTGCTGCACTGTTTTTAACTATTTACTGTGGTGATGTGTACCATGATATGTTACTTAGAGTCAAGCCTAAACTGCAATTCATTTGTCGTCTTGTTGTCATAAGATCGAATTGAAATCTGTTGCTAGAATAGGACCACAGGAAGCAAATATTTGATTTCTGGGCAGGTTATTGGTAGTTTAGTTAAGTTATTTTGTGACAGTAATCAAATATTACAACCACTACTTTTAAATATTATTACTAACATCATGCTCATAGCTTATAAGCTAATACTAGTTCTCCTGTAATGTGTCGGATTCAGCTGCTACACTGGGCAAGTAGGTCTAAATCTTTCAACCTAAAACGATTGTGTCAGTGGCAAGGCTAAAAGCATACAACAGCACTTCTTAAAATACACACGGAGCAGGAAATAATGTTAAATGTGACACAAAAGGGGTTTAAGAGAGAGAAAAATATATATATATATGTACACTGGAATATTTATACCTGAATGTGCCAGAGATTAGCGCAGCACATTTGAAACAGCACAGCTTCTAACACAGAGCAGAATATTATACATCATCATTATGTTAGCTAGAAAAGGCTAGTGTAATTATTTTAAGTCTAAATATATATATATATTTTGCTTTTTGCTTTTTACAGTGGCACCTTCACAGCAGACAAAATACTGTAAAGGGTGTCATCTTTTTTTTTTTTAATATGTTTCCATGGAGCCTTCAAAGAAATAAAAAATGTGTGAAGATGACAGGCTTGTGCTAACATTTGAATATTAACTAGATGTTAATAGCGAGCGTGATTGCATCACATACTTAAACACCTCAGGTCTAAACTGTTTCTCCTTCCAAGTTTGATCAAGCAGCTCTAATAAATATCACACTAGTTCAGGAGAGTTGAACATTTGGACTAAAATATGCGACCCATACGAAGATGCTTGCATTTTCTCACTTTCATATGATTCATCTTTACATTTGTAACTCCTATAAATTCACACTAAACAAACCCACTTCCTAAATTTGACTCACCGTGTTGATTCACAGAGCCATTGATTAAAATTGAGCCAATTAGGAATGCACAAGGAGAGCCGGGCAATTAGTGATTTGAATGCTTTGTTCAAAGCATGAAATCAAACTCCTTAATCAGTGCACAGATCCTCTCCTAATGCGCAGCGAGCATTTGTAAGATTCATACGGAAATACCTACTCCCGTGGAAGCGGTGCAGAACACGAGGCCGCTTTGCAACGTGATAAAATGCAATTTGAGTTCAATGCAATTATGCCAATGTGATACCTTTCATATCAGAAAACCAATAATCCTGCGCAGATTTAAACGTCAGCTGGTCTGACAGCAGGAAATTCAAGGATTCTCGTTTCAGGAGACTTGAAATCCGTAGTTTCCAGAGGGCATCCCTGCTTCTCTGAGAAATCCAGACTTAACCAGGCTGCTCAGCGAACCAATTAGAAAACATGGCACTTTACGACTTCATCATTTATATCTAACTGTGTGCTGCTAAGTGCTAGCATCCATGATATAACCCTGTGTTGGTATTAGCATCCAGCCATATCCAGCCCCTGTGATGAAAGCAGATGTGTACACATTAGGACGAGCATCCCTTTAGGAGATCTCATTAAATTGCTGGATCACAGCAGCATCCAATCAGCAGTATCCACAGAGAATCCAGAGGAATATATTTTTATTATCTTAGCGGGGGTTACATATAGAGCTTTGTTTTTTTTTTTTTTACACACTAAATGCGTCCAAGCCTGTAATTAGCAGATTGAAACACAGGCCTGTCACATTAGAGAGCCTTATCTTGGCTCTCAATGGCATATTTTGAAGGAACACTGATTATAATCGAGCAAGGTCAAGAGATTAATGGATCAGTGAGATCATTAGAACCACACACGGTGATCCCGTGAACTCACATGAAGTAACCGTACCCTGTCTTCTTCCCAAACAATCGTCAAGGAGGAGAATGTCTGCAGTTTGGACAAGAAACGACACAGGCTGTATGTTTGAAGGTTTTAAGATGCTGGTGGTGGCGCATCTGGGAACGGCGCACCTACCCTGCTATGACACTATCGCCAGAGTCAATCTACAATATGCTGATTCTATCATAATAAAGAAAATTGGCTCAATCCCCGAGGAGAGGGGCCCTAATAGAAAATAATTCTGCCCTTGAAAACACTCTGGGCCTGGCTTTGATTAGATGATGCTATCTTTGTTTAGACTTGAGCATCTGGGGCAGGACCATGTGTTCATATATTTAATTAAAATACCATTGCCTGCTCTGACAAAGGGTACTTATCTCATCAAAGTGTTCACCCTGGATTTTTTCTCTTAATTCAAAAGATTATCTCCGTTGATTGGCCATAGAGGTGGGATGGATGGGATGGGGGGGGGGCAGCAATGGCGAGTATGGAATCTATTGGCTTGTCAGAATACTGGCTCTTCTGCTGTCCACCTTGACTGCAAGCCAGATATCATCACTGGTGCCATCTGGCTCAGAGACAGAACTATTTTACCTTTATCGCGGCGTTTTTATCATTCATCGAGAGGGGTGTGCGCGAGAGAGAGAGAGAGAGAGTATAATTACAGCACCATTATGGTTGTCACAACCTTGCTGCAACAAAATTTGTATTGCTGACCCACCAAAAGTGACCTTTGCATGCCACTACAACGAGCCTCATCTACCGCCGATACACTTTTAGAGTGCAATACAAGCCGTGGGACACACGAGTCAGAAATACAGGACTGCCACATTCATTTCTATGTGTGGCTGCTCAGTACTTTTTTGACTCATTAATCATTTGATCTATAAAACGTCAGAAAACGGTGAAAAAATACCTGTTGTTGTGTCCCATAGCCCAAGGAGATGCATTCATATGTCTTGCTTCATTTGGCCAACAGTCTGAAAATCAAAGAAAAGCGTCACATTTTCACGTTTGAGAAGCTGGATCCAGGGAACGTTTGACATTTCGTTGCTTGGAAAATCATTGAAACAAATAATCAATTCCCATTAAAGTAGCGGACAGTTCATTCGATGACACAGTTCTGTTTGCAATGTAATGACTGTAGTTGTTTTCTATGCGGAACATCAAAATGTTTAATGGATTTCCATCCAAAAAAACATTTAGTCAACATTGACTGAAAATCGGCACCTATCTGAAATGTTAGCTTCAAACTAATCCCTGAAATAAAGTTTACAAAACAGTTTTATAGAGCGTTTTTACAGCAGCCATTTTGACGTAAAATGTAGATTCAACACAGGTGTTTCCAATACCAGTTCAGGTTCCATTCCGTTTAGTGCCGCAGAGCCTTTACAGTGAGCCAACGTGTGCCGCAGCAGCACCCTGACTCTGTCTGACCCGAATGGAACCAAACCTTAATTAGCATCACTGGTAACATCCGTGTTTCTCTGACTATTTCACATCAAAATGGCCGCTTACAAAGAGTTGGCATGTTCGCCTCATTCATTCGCGTAATGTACAGTGCATTACTCAAACGCTGTGTAATCCAATCACCATACATCACGGAAAATCACTATCTATGAGTCAGTCCAGCTTTTCAAGGTTAAAATGCTGCAACATCTCCACTCCATGTCTAGACTGTAAACAAGGCTGCGTCTGAATTGACCGAAGAGCTCTCAGACCGCTGAGATCATACCAAGAATTAAGTAACAGGTGAACTACATCATGCCGCAGCAGTCTTTCTGGTTATGAACTCCATAACAAACTCCATCCTGTGACCTGCAGTAACACAGAGAAATTCCCTGGGCAGCCATTACCGTCTTCCTACCTGGCATGCTCCTTCTCCTGTGGCCTGCGCGCTGAAAATTATCCTCTAAATTAACTCACTGAGGATTTTTGTGAATGTCATGTAACCTGTTTGCCCGTGGCGTGAGGGGCCTGTTTGCTTCTCCCAGGTGAGTAAGTGTTGTGATACTGTCAGGCATTAAAGGGGTACGAGGGGTTTTTACTGCTTATCCCTTCCGTCATAAAACGGGGCCGTGATGGAACATGATGCCGTGTATTTATGAGTGACCAAAAGTGACAAGGGCGGCTGAGAGTGAGTTTAAGATACAGAGCAACGCATGGAGGGCATAAAAAAAAAAAGAATATCTATAGGCTGGCATTCATGGGGTGTAGATAAATACACAGTGCTAACACATATCAGGCACTTGATGAAGAACTTTTACGTGACTAAGTCAGCATTGCAAACAGTGGTTTATCTTAGGTGGCATGCTATTTGTTGATCCCTGTTTATATTTTTTAAAGAGCAATTAGTTGATTGCCAGAAAATGGTTTAATCGATTTATCATTTAAAATGCTAAAAGCTAAAGTCACTTCATTCCAGCTTCTAAAATGTGAATATATTTATTTTTTCTGAGAGTGAACTGAATATCTTTTGGTTTTGGACTGTTGGTCAGATAAATTAATGTATCAATCTTTAAACAAGTCAGTGTGATCTGAGGAAATGTGATGGACAATTTTTGCTATTTTCTAGCATAAAGTATTACAGACCAAATTTATTATGAAAAAATAAATTATTTTTCATTAAAAAATATTGTCATTGCAGAATAATTTCTAGTTAGGTTCAACTTGTATCCACTGTGGCTCCTTTTACAGTAGTTTGTTTTCATTTATTATTCCCTGTAGTGGCAAAAAGAAACACCATTTCACACGTTTTGACACAGTTGTTTACATTTAAAATAGTACAACCAAAACTAACTATATGAATATCTGGCTGTACAATTGATTGACACCTCTTTCACCCCCAACACTACGCTATTCACTGGGCAATAACCATCACAATGTGGCCTAACCATGTCACAGCTTCACAGCTGTCCCAAAATAAAGCAAACGAGATGTACAAGAAATGCCCTCAAGATGCTAATGAAGTACTAATGTGATCCACAAAAGAAACGAAACATGCAAGCGGAAACAATCCTTCAACCAATACAGAAAGGAACAATAGCTTCACATAAAGCAAACAAAATCTAATTTCAAGAGGATAAATTTAACCCAGAAAAAACATCCCTGCTTGTACGTTTATGGAGTAAAACCAGTGGCTTCAATATGTCGTGTGACTTCAACTCACTTTAACGGAGCACTGGTGAGCTGCCAAGTCAGCTACATAGGAAAGACAAGAAGACAAGAAAGAAGAGAAAAACCCAACAGAGATAAGGCAAAACAAAACTAAACAGGAAAAAAGAGACAAAATAATGAAGAGACAAGTCTTGCCATGGAGTGGAGGCTGAGAGAACCAAGACCGGTTCCCAGGTGCCTATGAATGGCATGAACATCCAACCAGACTTCACCAAAATCAGCTTTGCACATGTACGTACATACCAGAAAGCAGTTGTGCAGTTTCCCGAGACAGCAGAACGAGCTTCTCTCTGTAACAGCCTGAAATGGACCGCTTTATCGGTTCCCACGGCGCTGAAGAGAGTCTGCAAGCTGCACCAGACGGAGTGGAGGCCGGAGACGAGCCAGTCACGGTGCGAGGTCCAGAGGTGGATGCAATGTACACACCTGCGTTACAGTTACCGTCTATATACGGCTCTGCAATAAACACACCTGGTGGCTTGCTTGTACAGCCTAATAGCTTGTAGCTGCAATGCTTCAAGGATATTCTTCGGTTACTGAAGATACATTTTTGTTGGTTTCATTTTGAAAACCGTGGTCTGGTCTACTTTCCATTTGGAGCTGAATAACTGGAGCAGAAGAGCCTAACATTGACGTTGTACCCGTGACGTCACGTACAGGTTTCTGAAGAGGCCTTGTGGAGCTGAATTGTCTTGACCTGTGATGGTACCCACCTACCTACCCAATTATGCATAACTTCAAGCCTCTACATAATCTAAAGGGGTGAGTTAAATAAAATAATAACAATAATCACCCCTAGTACAGTTATGATAGGGAGAAATCAGCTATAAAGGCCAAAACCATTTGGATATTTGCATATTAATATGGGGACTTATGGTGATCCAGCCTGAAGCATGGGTGTACAGGTGGGCCCTGTTCACATTCTTATGACAGCTGTTCAGTGGTGTGAAAAAGCTCACATGCCAGGCATTAAAATTACGCGGATCTTCCACGTATGGCTCAGAGAGCAAGTGCACTAAATACTTCCACTGGCCAAGTCAACCAACTTCCAGATAAAAATGTGATTTGTGATTTAAAATTAAAAAAAAATGATTTAATCATGCAACTGGACCGAATGGACCGAAAGTCAGATTGTGAAGTGTTGTGGCACAAAAATATTCCACTCTATTCCAAAGGTTTCCACTGTAATGATATTTAGCTATTTGAACATTTGTTTAATTGCAAAATAAATAAGCAGCAAAGAGCTCTGTCCAATGTTAGCCTGTAATTGCATTAAAATAAATCTTTTATCTCTGGCCCTGTGTTTAGTGCAACATTAATAAACCCTGCAGCAGCTAACGCCTAGTTTTTTTTCAGACGAGGTGAAGAATAAATATTTGTGTGTACAAATGTGTATGCATTTTAAAGACATAAGTCACACAGGTGTTTGGCTGATTAGCCTTGCTGCCGCCAAGAATTATTTAAGACCACCAAAGTCCAGCGATGATAAATGTGGAATTTGTCCCGCAGTCGCAGGTGCAGCAAAGCCCCAGAAAGCGAAGGACGTACTGAACGAGCTCGGTCTGCAAGCACGCCGATACACCTCTGAGAGGATATCTGATCAGCCGGAATAATTAAAGCTGCTGAAAATCTGTTGTCTCATCTTCGGAAATTCTTTATTAAATTTTAATGATTAAAGGTGCTATGAGTTGAAGATTTTAGGAAGGACATTTGTAGTTATTATTAATGAAGAGTTTAATATTAAAACCTGAGTTTATCTGCTTCATCAGGACTGTGCGGGAGTGGATTGTGAGCGAACACAATGACCTCACGACACGTTTTGAATATTGCTAAATCATGATTGGTGCACAGACATACTGTAGGTGACATCATGTTATTGATCTGGTGACAATAATGTAAGTTTCATAAAGTTTCGTGACCTTTCTTTTGTCGTGAACTTTAAGTTGCAGTACTGACCAGAGCTTTAATATCTCAACTACAACCCCAGCTCAAAGTCTTCAACACTTTGGGACCCAAAAGTGGCAAACATTGACAAACCCCCCCTCCCCCCACCTCTATCTTAAATCAATGTTATCTTGACTAAAAAAAGCCAGAGGGGTATTTTCTGTTATACGCTAAGGCTGTCACGTTGTCCCACAACGCAAAGCTGGAGATGACATTGATTCACCTTTCATTTGGAATTCTGCCAGCCGTTCGCCCATTGATTTTCCACCCGGGTGCGAGATATGAAATGTGCCATTTTAGGTATCACATCTGAGCTACTAATACACTGCTGTTCACATGGCGTTGCAGGTGTTTTCTCTGACCGCTGGCTCTCGTACTCACTCCACTCACATATGCGCAGATGCAGACTCACGTCTCCGATACGGATACGTGGAGGCACATATCCACGGCTGCTCATGAGTGCATGCGTACACACGAATGGCAGAATATAAATGGACACGTGGCCTCGTCGGCACATGTGCGGCGTCTCGTCTTCATTTTCACTCCAGTGCTAAACTGTTGACCAGATCTTTACCCTGTAAATTGGTCATCAATGCAGACGAAAGAATTTTCCAAAACAGAATAAAATTGTACACTAATTTTTTTAAGCACATTGGATGAGTTTAATACTTGGTTATATTAAAGCTAAAACCGAATGAGTCAGTCATGGCAGAGCTGGGGGTTTGTTGGTTAGAGAAGGGGTGAGGATAGAGTTGACATCGCCCTTAACTGTCACCAACAAGGATATCTCCAGTCACATGGACAGTCGAATGAAACAGCTTGCCACAGAGAGCTTCCTCTGGGGCTTCAAATGTGTAGTCATCTGCTCCATTGTCTTCTAAAAGGTTTTTATAAATGTAAATAAATGTATGACGGTAGGTTATGTGTTCCTATAACACCATTAAATCTCTACCAGAACTTCTTCGGAGCGATAATAAATAAATGCTGTATATTGATTATTTATTTAGGATCTCCAAAGTGCTCTACTTTAAGAGCATTGAGCACATGTCAACACTTACTTTGTGGTTAGGGAGGTAAGCAGAAAACCTTTAGCAATTAAGGTTTTCAGGCTAAAGACTGATGGCCTGGCCAGCGAAATCAATACACTTGTGCTAGTCAGAAAATATTCTCAGCTGGGCAAACCGTGTGAATAAAGGGATATTATTCACATTTGCCCTGAAGATGTCACACGCTGACTGCGATGTGTATGGTTTTATGTGCCGGTAAACACATGTATGACAATGGGAAGCGAGCTGCAGTGTGACTTATTCACCGTGGCATTTTGCGCCATGCAAGCACGTTTCTGGACGGTGTCGGGGGGGGGGGGGGGGGGTTATGAGCTTGCGTAACAAGTCATTAATAAAGTGGATAGGGGTGCAGAGTCACATCTTCAGCACATTTCATGAACTCGCTCGGGTTTGCAAATGCCAGTCAAAGTGATGCAGTGGTGACAGCCAGAGCTCTTTCTGTTCACCCAAGTCATATCTCTAAGTAAGCATCCCCGCTTAAGCGTATGGGCCACAGAAAGCCCCCATAGCTCAGAACCCCCCCGCCCCCCACCCCGTACTTTATCTTTTGACGCAAGATCCAGACTGTAATAAGAGAAGCCAAGCATGTCTGGCAATTTTTCCACAATGACTCAGCCATCAATCACTGTAGCAGTTCTGTGAAAATGGGCTGAATTCTGTCTTTCTTCCTGCGACACAGGATATAGTAAAACACAACAAGACAAACACACAGAACAGAAAGCCTGTGACCCCTCACCCACTATTAAATTTTATGTATTTGTCTGCCTGCTGGGAAAGTCTACTCCATTCATATTGTCAATCCAGTCACTTATCACTGTGTGATTAAATTATTTTAATGTTAACTGGCAATCTTTTTTTTTTTTCCATAATGCAAGGTCAAGTACCACACTCACACGCAAATAGATTTAAATCTGTATTAACCTGCCCACAAGCTTAGAGAAACTCAGTGCAACCATGGTCCGTGTATGTTTTGGTCATTGGATTTTTTATATGAAAAAACAAGCGATTTTATCTTTTGTTTTTAGAAACAGGAAATGAAAATCAACCGTTTTTTAAAGTTGTGTTTATCCCTTCTTGACCCTGATAAAGAAAAATACCTTGAATTTCATTTTAAATTAAAATTTTTGAACTTTAAAATAAAAATCAAATAACCGCTCATTATTTTGTTTTTTAATATCCTTTTCTGAACGGAAAATCCAATGACCAAAACACAATAGTGAAAGTTGAACTTGTAGAAGGTTAAAGAGCCTCACACTTTTCCTCAGCAGCTGCTTGATTACGAAAGTAAAATCCATCAGGTGGGTAGGATGAACTCCAACGGGATGTTCATGCTGCTCCGTGTCAGTTGGAAGTTTAAGTCTGAAGGTTTGCTAGCTATAAAAAATTGATAGTTTCTCTTTTTCTGTCCCATGTGGCCACAGTGTTTGGTCAACAGAAAAAATTCAAAGGGAACATCAGAGAAGTGAACTTGCTGTATAAATAGCCACGAGCCAGGTTCTGCTCGAAGTTTCTGCCTCTCAAAAGGAAGTTTTTCCTTGCCACTGTCTCCAAGTGCTTGCTCATGGTCATAACTATTGAGTCTCTGTATAATATTATTAAGAGTACAATCTAGACTCTACATGAGATCCTGGGATAACTTATGTTATCATTTGGTGGTATATAAATAAACTGAATTATAATTGTGCAGAGTGTTGCTAAGATAATTAAAAAAGAGATATAATAAATATAATTGACTATATACAAATATCAGTCAGATTTATTTTCATTTTTCATATTTACGTCACATTCAAATTCATTGATTTTTTGGCCACTTGGTGGCAGCAGTTGAAGCTTTGAAACTTGTGGCGAACACACTGGCAAATGGTTAGCCCATTTGCACATCTGGCAGACACTTAGCAACATCAGCATTCGCTTGGATTCATGTTTCTGGTCCAGTATTTACTTTCCTTGTAGCTCTGTTTATGGTCTCCACATACTCTTGGGGAAAATATGTGGCTCCTTAGCTGCTAAAAGCTCTATTAAGTTTAATAACTGTGTTTGTCCTTTGGTACTGCAGGTTGCAAACAGTTTAACATTTTAACTTTTGAGCAACTGCACGCTACAGCTGGAAATGATTCAAATCAGAGTGCTGGGACTAAATAAAAGAGAAAATCAAAACAATGAGCTAAAAGACGCTAAAATGCTGTGTAAAGCTGAGGTGAACTGCTAAGTAAGGTGATAAATTTGTTTTGGTTTGTTACTACAAGCACTACTTAGCACACTGCACACCATTTCATGTATACTAATCCATTATTAATGTGAAAAAGGGATTAGTGTTCCTTTAAGGTCAAACAGTTAATATAATTTCATTCATTTTAAGAATAAGAATTTAAGAAAATATGCTAATTTCATCATGACCATCAGCACTTTGTGTTTCTGTTGGTGCATCACAGCATGAAACAATAAAATACTGTAAAAGAAGTTACTTTGTAGGACAGGGCTTACTCACCTTTTTTTTTTTTAATGTCTTCTGCCAGGATGAATGGTCCGGATGACATTCATGTCTCCTTCTTAGCTTATCAAACCCATGTTAAACATACAGTATCTGTAAAGAATTCATTGGTTACACGAGCAATGATATTGAAATATTTATTACAGCTTATGAAATCACTGCTTCTATTGTAAAGCAGACCAGAGCATACAGAGCACATCCACTGCTGCTGGGCCAAAATTTATTTGGCACTAAAATGGACAGAAGGCTAATGAGGGATATTAACTGATAATTTGAAAAAGAAAAAAAAAAAAAAAATTGATCGTTCCATCATTTGGAGGTCCTTCGCTGTTATCCATATAAAAGTGTTCCATGACCCAGACAAAACACCAGAACTTTTGTCATAGCTAAGTGATAAATCTTAATCAGTAATTTATTTGTTGGCAAACAAGTTTCACTGTTACAACAAATATTAGTTATGAGGTCATTCAACTTGAAAACCATTACAAAAAGGAATAAATAAGAAGCCATAATCATAGCCAATAATAAAACCTTATCTGTGCCACTACACCTCCTGTTTATTACTGTGTATTTAAACAAATAAATAAATATATTTTCTCCTTGAGGAAGAAAAGGAAAACACTTCCAGTTTTTCTCACTCCAAAAGCTCTTTCTTTAATAAGTAAAACAACCATATTTCCTTTTCATACAAGCGCCTAGTGCTCATAAATGTTCAATTTGTTCTCTTTCTGAGAAGCACAAGCGTTTTCTGAATGCCAATAGAAATGCAGAAATGCACCATAAACCTTTTTGAGGAACACCTCCTGATTAACTCGCACTTACTCGGTTCTCCTCGACGATTTGTGAATCAGAGCTCTGCCATCTACAAAGAATAAAGGGAACAAAAAAAAAAAAAAATCAAACAGAAACTAGAAAATAGACCTGGAAACAACAAAAAAAAAAAAAAAAAAAAAAAAGGTGAACATGTTGCACAAAAATGCCTGCACGATAAGTGTTTTGCTGTGATATTTTTTTGTGTGTTATTTTGTTTCGGTTTAGATGGTCATCTCTCGGAAAGTGATAAAAGAGGAAAACAAACAAACAAACGAAAAAAACATACTGGTACCAGAAAAACCCAGAAAGGCCAGCACAACAGAACAAAATTGCTCCTAGCCACTACATTTACAGAGACAAAGGGTTTGCTCGGAACAAAAAAGCATACTAGTATGTGCAATGCTAGTTATCTGTACAATTACATAGAAATATCTCATAATTCTCTTATTAGTTTTTTTTCTCCCTCTTTTAACAACTGTTATTACAGTAAACTGAAAGAAAAAAAGAACAGCTATGCTTGAAAGCATACGATCAATAATTCCTTCATGGTAATTGTTCAAAATGTGTTTTTTTTTTGTTTGTTTTGTTGTTGTTTTTTTTTTGTCTTTTTTTCATTGAAGGGACACTTCAGCAAACAAAATGTGCTGCAACTCACCAAAGAGGAAGAAAATCTTTCAAAAAGTCAATATAGATACAGAAGTATAATAAAATAGTCCTTTTTTTTTTTTAAATTTCCCATTTATTCTGGTGAAGTCTATAGTTGAGACTTGTGTAGTTTGGGGCTATGCAGTTCCTTTTGACTGTCAGACTATATCTCTGCGACCTAAAAATCCTGTGTGGGTAATTGTCTCTTTTCACACTGAGACAAAACACAGCAAACCACACAGGGTTTGAGGGGGGAAACACAACATCAACAGATTCCCGCAATGTCTAACCAAATACAGTCACATATTAGGCCCCACACATAGCAATTATCATCCTGTTTGTGGTCAGCAACAGCAAGAGTACAGTTATTTGCTCCGCCTCAGTGTTCGGGACACAGAATAAAAAGAAAGGCTACCACTGCCAACGACTGATGAAACAAGGGGACATGGGGAAGAGAGGAGGACTACGGTAATAGGTGGGACACTGGAGGAGTGGGAAATTGTTGGGCCTATAGGCTGGTGACCAGGTGCGAGGGCTCCTGGGGGGCCTCTTCTGGAGTTAGATCCTCTTTATTTGGGGGCACGATGAAGCCATCGCTGCTGCCCCGCCCTAGCTGGTAGTAGGAGTGCAGCTGATGGAGGTGGTTACGTGAGCCTAAGTTGGGCATGCTCTTGTAGTAAACGTCATCCGAGCTGGCCTCTGGGCTCTTGGTGTCCCTGCCATCCTTGGAGCCGTCAGCAGATTCTGCAGACACATCAGGCAGGCCGGACAGCATGGGCATGCTGGTATAAAGGGAGTCTCTCTGGTGGTTGTGGCTGGGTGACGAGCCCTCGTCCTCGGTGTGCTCGTTAGTAAGTAATGGAAAGAAACTTTCGCTGTTCTCCTGGGGGATCCTCCTTCGAGACGATGAGGATGTGGTGGCCGACGTGAAAGGATGGTTGGGCAGTGGGAGGGGTGGTGGCACTGACTGGTGGAGGTGATTGTGAAGGTTGTCCACCGCCTGCAGTGATGGCGGCGGTCTTTGAGGCAACAGAGGGGCATTAGACTCCTCGCGGATTAACTCCAGGCCCAGGCCTTCGTCGTGGTGTGGACCAAAGGTGGAATGGTCATCCAGGCTCAGAGCGACATTCATGCCCATCCCCACCCCCAGTCCCATCCCGTAGCCACTGTCCTTGCCGCCGTTGCTAACATTATTGACAAGCTTATTCATTAGGTTCCGGTTCTGCTCGGTTGAACGCTCGTGGGAGTTGTTGAGGTAGGAGGGGATATAATTGGAGGTGAGCTCTTTCAGGATCTTCTTTTCCAGGGTGGTCTCCTTGTGGTTGTAGCCCCGGTCAATGATCTGGACGCAGTCACTCATGTACTCAGCACTGGCGATGCTGTAGCTGTTGCCATGGTTACCATTCAGTGGTAGAGTATCCATGACACTTGTATCCCGGGCATTGTTCAGGATTCCCTCTGGAATGACAGACATGGGTTGGGTTGGGGGGTAGAGTGGGCGAATGAGTAGGGTGAAGTCTGATGGGATGTAATTGCCACAGCTAAATGTCAGCCTTTTTTTAAAAAAAAAACACAAATTAATACAACACTGCAGCCCTAAAATATGTCTCAGGATGTAATATCACCCACAATTCTATAAAGTGCACATTGTGGAAATGAAGACCCTACAGTATTTGGATTTGGTAAAACACAAAGCGCAATATTCACATCAATCAATCACAATAACACTTA
This sequence comes from Protonibea diacanthus, assembly GCA_028641955.1. Classification (NCBI taxonomy): domain Eukaryota; kingdom Metazoa; phylum Chordata; class Actinopteri; family Sciaenidae; genus Protonibea; species Protonibea diacanthus. The sequence continues at coordinate 8,980,147 of CM053998.1, forward strand.
CCTTGAGACAAAAGAACACTTTCTAAGAACCAATTGAACTTTCATTATGTTTTATAGATTATTCTATGGCTGTGATGAAAACACTGATATATGTATATGTATATATACACACACAAACGACAACACGAAGCTCAAGCACAGCACAAAAACACAAAGGTCACACACTGAGTTCAAGCAAAGACAAAAACATAGCCATGCATTTCACACTTAAACACAAACCAGAGCTCCGACTGTAAATTTGCACCCGAGCCATATTGTCCCGTATGAGCATTGTGATGTAGCATTAAAAAAATTATTTATTGATGTCTCCTTTGTCAGTGTGAACATAACTAGACGTCTCTCTGAACATGAATCAACCCTCAGCGGGAAGGAAGTCGACTTTCTGTTCTCTCTGTTGCATGAACGTGTAGATTTCATATTTTATCTGTACGACTGAGTCCATGCTATCAACATCAAAGCATATGTTTGATGATAATTTAAACTACCCCAGACAAGGCCATCCAAACAGTCTGACATCTTGAAAATTTGACAAGACGCATTTCTGAGACCTTCAAGAAGTGTATTAGCTTGATCAAAGTGTAAAAAAAATAAGTGCATGTACAAAGGCACGGATGTTCAGTATTCACTAAAAAAAAAAAAGAATACAGATCAGTTTATACTGATGTGCCTTATGAAATGTCAAGGTGAGTCTGAATGTTGACTGTAATTGGATTATCTTATTCAGAGCGTGATAGCAAATGGGCCAGTGTATATTTGCCTGTCTTTCTTCACTTTCTTTAACTAGTGCAAACTACAGCAATCAGTAGAATTCAGGATGATTTAAACTGATTTTAATGCCTCTGTGATGAAAGAATACGATTACTTTCAAAGGGAAGGACAGTCTTTTGTTTTTTTCTTTTTCATTACCCCTTTTGTCAGCATTGAGTGAAAAGAAAGTAAAGCCAAAGTCAATTACATTTGATAAGCAATGTTTAGTTTGACTCCCATACTTGTCTCTCTGTAGGGCTCTTTTAGGGACAGCATGAGGGAAAGGAAAGAAGAAAAGAAAACACAATAAGCATAACAGTGACAGGTAGAAGAGAAATGTGCACATACAGTATGCCGATGATGCATCAAGAAAATGTTTCTGGGATGCAACTGTTATCCGGAAGCGGAGGTGAATTATAGCTCTCTGTCATGTGCGCCTATGCAGTACTCGTAAATTAACAACTGATCAAAGCGTAGTTTTACACGAGTTTCTCCGTTTTACAGACTCGCAAAGTCACAGCAAGCTCATATTGACTGTTGAGAGTTGGAATAAAATAATAACAGCTCTGCACGTAGAGAAATAGCATTCCAATAGTCAGACTGATCCCAGAGTAAAGTGGATTTCTTGTTGGCTGATTAGAGATGGTTTGTAACGCTGAGCTAATATTTGTATTGGTGTTGTAGTCAAAAACCAATATATTGAAAAAACATCCTCCCAATATTTGCTGTTCAGACTATTCTGTTCTATGCAACAGATCTGAAATTTTAATATCACATTCAATGACATTTTTTCACGCACAACAGTGTTTGACAATCCAACAGCAGCATAAAAAAAGTAAGAAATGCTAAAGCTAAAAACAGAGACACAGAAGACAGGGCACACAAGCTTCACTGACAACATTAGAGCACATTTAAAATAAATGACTGGGGATGTATCTGGCTCACTGAGGGCACCTATTCTTGATTATTTTTACAACCTCTATGTCGGCCAAACAGCCATGTTTGGGTGTGACTTATGTGGCCGAATTGCGTGCCCTGACCAGAAGCCAAGATAGACCTCCAATGAAAAACCCCACAGCAAAAGGGTTTTTGTGACAAAGCTAGAGTTTGTTCAATGCTAACACACAACATCTAGAGCAGTGTTTTTTAATCAAAGCCCACTTAAAAACCCTCAAGGGGGGGGAAACTGGCATTTTAGCTCAGTGCAAGTCCATTACTTTTAACTCCAATCATAAAGTTGCTTTCTGTTCCTGGGCAAGAACAAAGATGTGCAACTTCACAGTTTTTCCAGGATTGGACATGAAAAAAAAAACACTGCCCTATCCACAATGTTAAAAAATGAAAAGAAGCTAGCACACCTTGTGTGTTGTACATGCCCAGAGGGTTGTTATAGACTGCCGATTCCCCAAGCAATGTATTATAGGGATTGTTAGTGCCATGAGGACGTAGGAGTGCATTAGGTATAAGATGGTTAGCCATAGCCCCTGGAGCAGCCAGAAAGAGACAGAGTGAAACAGAGAGAAAAAAAAAGATAGGTGGGTAGATAAATTGAGATATAGACAGAGAGAAAGAGAGAGAACATACATATCAGTTGGGCAGATGCAGCTGAGCAATGACAGCCATTAACATCCAAATGATCACATGATCATTAATGTGAGGGGTTTTGCTACATGAAAAGTGGCAGAGCTGAACTGACATGGCTAATGGGACCGATGGAAAGTGTGTTAATTGTATTGTTAATGTCGGCCATTAGTGTTAAGCCTGTTTTTGTGCTTCACGTACTGGCAGCATACTCGTGTCAACAGACATAAATTACAAAGAAACACCAACATGGCCAGCACAACACATATAATGTTATATTTATAGACTCAAACAGGACGGCATAATGTAATCAAACAACTGTTTCATCGAAAGTTCTCCAGATTCTTGTAAATAACTGTTCATGACACACCTTTCCTAAGATTGCAATGATTGGCCATGGTAACGGCAGGCCTGTCAAGCTTTTCAAGATTCACTTGTGTTGGCCCGTTCAGATGTAGTCCGGCTAAGAGCTTACTAGCTTCAGTAGCAATTATTAGTATTATTAGTAGTTATTTACAAGGCCAAGGAGAACTTTACTGACTTAGTTATTAGTATTTGTGGTTTAAGTAAGAAAAAAGCTCAGTTATTGATAGAACATTGACTATGTTAAAATTCCCTGCTACGAGGAAGCAGGTCCTGGAAGATATTAGAGTTTAGCTCAAACATATTGATTGAAATACAAAAGGTAAATAAGCTAAGCATTTAAAGGTTTCTATTAGAAGAAAAACAACAGTTGGAGGTTACACTTTGCCTAATTTTCACTCATGAACAAACATTAGCTTAATGGGCTAGCTAGCTACATCTATGTGACAGTTGTCATTTTAACCTGCAGAATCACCTGTAGGTGCCTAAAAATGAGAAACCTGCATTTATCTACCTCCTTCTGAAGCCAAGGACCCATTGTTTCAGAAGTAACTGAGAATTCTGAGTGGTAAACCTGCCACCATTATCATTGTAAACTGCATATGTGCACTGTGCAAATGGAAAGCTTGACAGACATAGTAACGGCCTAGTGAATGGTCACATATTGCACTATTATTATTGCCTGTGGCATTGCCAATCTCGGAGGCTCAAGTGGTATAATATTTCCTTTTCTCTATGGAGCAAAGTTCACATTTTGTCTGATTCTCTTATGCGCCAGTGTTGAAATAACCCCGGAATGAAGTGACATGTCCTCTCTTTAGTCAAGATGGTCATTACTTTGCTCCCGCCTCGCCTCCTTCGCACAAACAGAGGCTCATTTTCTATTTATGTGATGTTTGTCCTCAGATACTTGCTGTCAGGATCTTGCCCGAATGACTCATCACTTTCCCAACCTCATACTACCACACCAAAGCAACCTTCACAGTCTGAGGCCTGTGATTAGCTGTAGATTCGAAGGCTGCAATCCTAAGCATGAATGCTGCAGATTCCCTGATGTTTGTTTTTCTTTGCTGTTGATAAAAAAATAATTTATCTCCAAGTGTTTGAATATATTATGCGGAATATCAAGTATGCTGAAAATATTTGACTCACATTCATTTCCTGTTTACAAGATTTTTTTTCCCCCCTCTGTCAACATGATATGATGCTATTATTTTTAAAGCAGCCAAATTCAAGACTTGTGAGGGCGATACATGCATGTGCTTCCACCAAACGCGCTTTGCCAGAGCGGGTAAACATCTTTTATCGGAGGTACGAGTACACGGCTATTACATCCTCTGGCAGAGTGTGCTGTTCTTTTCTAATGCTCTGAATCTGTCATACCAATGGAGGAATATTCTTATATTATCTTGTGACCTCCACATCTTTTTAAAAGTTGGTCTTATACTTTTTGACGGCATTCTAATTGCAGTGAAGTATTTTCTCTCCTTAATGAAATTTAAAAAGAAGCTGATTTAGGCTAATCCTGCAAGCACTCATTTTTTGTCTGAATATAATATTAATTAGGCATATCATACTTTTGCATGGAAATCAGAATGTTGTTTTGATTTAAAAAAAAAAAAAAAAAAAAAAAAAAAGTAATTTGTTGTTGCTGTTGCTGCATGCCCTAATTACAGTGTATTCCACAAACACCAGGCCCTTTTGAATTCTCCCAAAGACAGATACCCCCACTTATTGTGTCTGTGTTTGATAAATTGGACAATTTCCCAAACCGCACTGATTGTGTGGTGCAATAAACCTGAATGCTGGGATAAATTGAACATGCAACGCTATCAAGATGATTGCATGACTCCGCTCTCGAGGAGAGCGCAGCAAGAGTGTCAGCTGCAAGCTCGCTCTCGGGTGCGGAAGGGAGGGAAGACGCCGAAGGAGTGGGGAGGACAAATCAGCAAGAAATATTTGCTCCTCAGCACATAATTCCTTAATAACAACACAGGAGAAGCCATGGATAAGTGCAATTCTATTTACATCTGTTCCTTATGATACTTGTGATAGGGCAATACACTTGCCGGCACACTCTTGAGCTCTTGGGAGTGTTTTCTCTATCAAATCCAGCCTGGTAAGAAGCCAGGGGTGTAAAATGGCATTAAAATGTTCTATCTTTGCCTTTTGCTTTACCATGCAGGCTTTTCTTCAACACCCAACCTACTGCCCCAATCCAGCCTCTCCACAACGGATAAAGGCTGTGTCTGTTGATGGTGCTACACTGAGTGCCTAATTATTGAGATCCTGACACTTCCTCCCTGTGTTGAACATTAATCCATCATTGTAACTATGCATTAGTGTCTACGCAAGCAGGCGCCCAGAGCAAATTTAGAGAGTAAGCAGTGTGGAACTCGAGCCCTCCATCAAGAGATGCGATGAGCGGAGAGAGTGTTAGGGAGGGATGCCAGCCAGGATGGTTTTCGCTACTTGATGTCGGATGCAGCCTGCTATCTATTTTCTCTATAAACTGAGAGACTCCGAAGTTAACTCTATTCACTGCGCGACTGTCAAATGCATTATGGTAAAATACTTTTTATTAACGTGTTTCTGAGAGGGAATTCCACTGAATTGATTTTTTCTCCGATGGTATTCAGCACTTTTCCCTGATAGTATGCCCACTTCTAGTTTCAAGGTTTTTGCAGTCAGATGGCATGATGTTTCATCGTTTGACAGAGGAAGAAAAAAAAAAAAAAATAGAGGTAATTTTATTTGCCTTACCAAACAAGAGTTCTAACTATTTCATCAAATGCGTTACATATCAAAATTACATTTACTCAACTGTGTTTTTTTTTTTTGTTTAGATTAAACAAAAATCTTTTTTGAATACTAATTACAAGACGGTGGAAATGATTTCTTGATGCTTCAGAATAACAGACGTAATAAACAATTTTCCGCAACAGCATGACACCAAAGCGGGATTTTTATCCTTTCAATCAATGCCTTGTATTCACAGGCACGTTCTCTTTCATCGAGGCAAGAATGTTGACAAAAAGACCGGCTATTTGAGCGCTACATCGCTATTGACAGCAGTTCTGACGCATCTCATTTCTCATATTAAAGAACTTGCTCCAGTATTTGGTGACAAAACTGAAAGTTTTCCTTGGAGTTTTAATTCTGAGTATCTGAGGCAAACTTAACTGAGTAATTTTTTTCTTTGACTTGATATGCTGTCTCCTACCTTTGTGGTTGAAAGCTTTGCTAAAATGACTTTTATACTGGGAAGTGAAAAGCGCCCGTAACCACAATTCAAGAAAATAGTGAAGCTTTTGTGAAATTAGTCATGAATTTTAAGGTGAAGGCCAGTCTACTGAAGAGTTCAAGTAAATATTTGCTGCGGGACGAAGTACCTCTGTTGAGTGATGCAGAGCTGTTGATGTCGCCGGTCATAAAAGAGGACTCTGACTGTTTTCTGACTGTGTCATTCCACATTCGGCGGATGCGGCTCTGCGGAGACAAACAACATGTCAAAACACGTCAGAATATTGGGCTGCGAAAACTCTCGGTAATACAGCTAAAAAAGTATTTCTTCCTCAAGCGCACACTTAAACACAATAAAAGGATGAGACGTGAAGCTAAAAATATAGACTGTCACCTTTATAATTTAGTATTAAAACCATGAAACAAGTTCTGTGGGGATAAGTAACCTCCAATTATAAGATGAGTGTTAGTACTGGGATAGGTGAAGTCAATAATAAAGTCATCAGTCAAGCTCTCCGAATCAGTGTCTTGGGTTGCGGAGGCTCAATCCGAGAGGGTTCATGCTGGTTAATTATGACAGAGTCCCATGGGCTGTTGCACAAGCTAAGGTTGTGTAATCTAACCACGGAGCTGATACTTTGTATGCTGTGCCAGAGGGGCTTGACAGACTTCAGATTCATGTTAATTAATATATATATATATGTATATATATGGTTTGGTGAAAGCAAAAGGACAATAATGTACAGTTTATTGCAAGCAATGTCTTATCTTATCTCTGTCTTTAATAATATTACATTAAAGTATCATCTTACTATTCTCATAACATTTGAAGGGTTCAAATGAAAAAGGACAGCCTTAAGAGTAAAGTAAATGCAATGAAGCAACGCTCTCCGTGATTGCCTTCAACACCTCAGACAGGTTTCAGCTTAATTATGCCATTGCCATCACCATTAGCTAAATTTGGAGCAACTGCCACCGCGCCTCACCTAATCTTTTCCTGAAGTCCTCCATTAAAGGGTGACATTCAGACTGTGAACATTTTTTTTTTTTTTTTTTATTCACCAAAAGCTTCATCGTGGCATCAGAAATGAACTGCACCCGTGTCATTTTAGGATGACGCGCAGCTCATGTGCTCTAACAGCAACATACATCGACGCAGTGGATCTCATTAGCATACAGTATGTCATGTTGTCCACAGCACTGGAGGCACAGATGGGTTGGAAATGACACTGCTGTTTTTTTTTTTTTTCGTTTTTTTTTTCCTTCCCTCTCACAGATAAACCACATTTATAGCCAGCAGGTTCAAATGTACTTTTCTGATTATGCATTCATTTAGAAGCCTGAGAGTTAGCAATAAGCAACCACATCTTTCTGAGTGTTTCCATTCCTGTCTTATATAGATGCACTTAGCATGAGGTTAGAGTCATCTTGTCAAAGCCTTGTGTGTAATTAAACACTTTAATCTGTAGGCAGAATCCGGCTTGTACTGTGGGTTGCTGGTGCACGCTCGACTCCAAGGACTATTTAAGAAATCACACTCTTTAGAATATAGATGTTCAATTACAGTGTATCAAGGCAATACATCCTATGCTTCTTGTCAACGTGGGAGGAATCCATTAACAATTTACTTTACAGGGAGGCTCACCGCTCACACACAGAATTCACATATTTTGGCAGTCAAATCTGCATTCGTGAGCAATTCTTCACAAAGCTCAAGCCAACGCTTTAGTCAGCGCCGCTGTACCAGTGTGAAGCGTGCTCCAGTAGAAAATGAATTGCAGACTGACTTTATGTACTTAGAAAATGTTCAGCTCAACAAGCACTACATTTCCCTGCTATCGCTTCCGAACATATAGTGTACTTCCTTGAAATCTATCACGCGCACCAAAACACCTTCAAAATATTTTCTTGTTTGTTCTGTAAGGAGGTGCATATCTGTGCAATGTCAGAGATTATTATCGAGGAAGTCGTCGCTGTTTCGAGCTATGCAGACTCACTACTCAAAGATAAAATTTGGTCGTTATCTTAAACCGAATGAGTGCAAATTTGTCCTGGTTTGCTGAAGAAGACACTGTCAAATGTGGTTAAATCTATAATGTACAGTAAAGAAAGGGGAGCATGAAAAGTGTCGTGCCACCTGCGACCCGGTAGAATAACGTCCTGGAGCACGAGAGGCGGTGCCTTTTCCAGAGCCAATGGAGCTGTCCACACTTTTTCCACTGCAGCAGTGAGTACGCAGGCATTTCCCGTACTCCTTACGCACCTGTATCAAATAAGAGCACAGGTACAGCACGCACACGCAAACAATGAGGCTAAATCCGAGGGTAACAATCTTGGGACACTTCATCCTTTTAGAGATCATGAAATAAGTGTAATGATATGCGCAGTGAACTCGCACTGTACATCTTCAGCATGAATCCATACCTTCTTCTGCAGCACGCAGTGGAAGATGAAGATGAACATTCCCTGCAGGGAGTTGAAGATGGTGAACAGGTAGGCCATGACCACCGTGCTCTCGTTGACATACATCAGGCCAAAGGCCCAGGTCAGGCCCAGCAGACATAGCAAGGCAATGGCCCCAATCACCCAGGATCTGAAATGTAAACAAAGAGCCGTCTTACAAACCTTTTGACAAAGTTATCATGCGCACAATGTTTTATAACTGGCTTTGAACTTATGAGAAGCAGTGTGTTTTATTCAGATGTAATACTTTGTGAGAATAAATGGAGGAATGGCTGATTTAAAAGCCACTGCTTTAACTGCAGCGTGCGCTGCAGCTGAATGAAAAAAATATCCAAAAAAGAAAATCAGTTCAAGGTCAGTTAATTCAGGGTTAATAAAAGAAATCAAGGTTTCCCTGTGAGAGGGAGTGGAGGCACAAAACAAATGAAGAGGGAAAAGAAATTGATGAGAAATGATGACGGATTTAATCTTCGGTTTTTCAGATTCCGCCCTCATCTACCTTTTACCTTTCCCTATTTGCACTCATTCAAGCATTGCCTTTGATGGTTTGAAAAGCCATAGATGATCATAAAACCGCAGATTCAAATATACGATAATGGAGGTCTGTATAAATGGGAGGGAAACAAATATGGCATTTTCATTAGAAGACTATTTACATGAGTACATTACATGTTGGATTCTATTGCCTGAGGGTTGGGATAAGTGTCTTGTAAATTCTTACTCAAGCTGAAAGGTTGAACGGAGATAAATGCCCTTGAGAATGCACAGTCTATTAAGAATGAAGGGCTCTGTCTCCGTGTGGGCATGCTGCATGGAGAAGTGCCATCTTTTCTTCACCTGCACCCTTTTGCCATTTTGGTGACTCCCCATGTGCCGCAGTAGGCAAGGCAGAGTCAAGATTAATATCTCATTCTTGCCAGCATCTGTCATCCACAACAGCCTGCATGTATGAAAATCTTCCCTTTGAGTTGATTAAATACTTTTATAGCCATCTGAAGGAGGCAGTTAAGTTTTCCTTCTGCAGCCTCTAATTTGAAAGGCATGCTTTGTCAAAGCACACGCCAGAATAAGCAGGTGCCCTTGATTAAGCACTGCATGAACAATACTGTACCTGGCAAACAGCAAACTTCTCTAGCTTGTAGGATTCTAGTTTCCGGCTTTATGCTATCTCAATTAGCGTGTACCTGATTTATTCTGTGTGGACGACAATGATGCGCTCATTCTCTAATTTATTGCAATCCTTAGAAATTGTGCGTCATTCAATTACGACTGTCAGACATTGGATATGCCTAAAAATATGGATTTGTTGAGAAAATAAACTTATTCTGCTCGTGGTGGCATATTTGAGCTGCACCTGCAACCTCAACTTTTTTTTTTTTTTTTTTTTTGTCAGCCTCACCACCACAACCCTCTCAGCTGAGCTCAAGTGCATTATTCACACATTTATTCACACCGCCCGATGTTCTAGAGGTGCTCATTTGAATTAGTTTGAAACAGGATACCATTTCATGCTATTAATTATATAAAAGTGGATATTTTTTTATGATCGTTTTAACGGTTTATTCACTACTTTTTAACAATTCCAAACATTTATCCATCAATGGTGACTAATGGTGTCCATTTCTCTTTGTCTTTTCATCGTGATTGGACTTAAAAGGTTGGATTTTGATTCATGGAATTAGTTCTTACACAGATTTTATCCAGATAAAACAAAAAAAAAAAAAAAAGATGACCAAATGATAAATGCTGTATCTATAGTACAGTACTAATATATCTAGAGTGCAGGGTGAAGATACAGGTGCCATTTAAAACTAATCTTGCTTGTCACATCTGTAGGCTATGTATATCTAAGACAGGAGTGCTGTGTGCACACTAATGCGGCCTTCAACATGACTGAGTACTCCACAATAAATCACGTTAATGATTCAGAGAGGCAGCTAGATGGATTCGGGTTCCGGATTTGTTCATATGGGGGAGTAAATGAAAGATGGCATTATGGGAAAAGGGGCCCTTTCCAATTTTGTCTTACTTGATCTCAGGTTCATAATCCTGATAGCTGAGCGGCACCACAAGAACAAAACAACAAAAAAAAAAAGAAAACAGGCAGAAATAAATCACAAAACACAGAGATGGAGACGTGTAATCCAAAATGTGTGGCCATGAATACAATGTACAAATTTAGACATCAAGAGGGAAACATATAATGCATCAAAAATGAAGATGGCTTATTTTGCCAGCAGAGATTAAAGCTACATTCACAACATCCACATCCAAACATCAAGGCCAGACATTCATACATTTTGGGAAGAGATTTGTTAGTGATTTACAGGTGATAACCATAATTATCTCTCTTCTAAGAAGTATCTAGCTCCCCTCATAAATGCTGGCAGACCTTCGCATTTAAGCTGTTATAAATGGGCCAGGTGTGCGGCAAAATAAATGATTTATGAATTCACCAGGGCAACCATTAAACATAATTTTCCCAGGGCTGTCTTAATGACCTGGTGGGAGAGGTACTTCATCAAGGCGATTGCCCCCGGAATGGACACAGAAACACAAGCAGTGGGCACAAAGAGAACTAAATATTGTCCTCTAACTGGTGGCAGCTTTCTTTAAAGAATGGTGGATGACAGAGACACAAGAGGTCATGAGAAATGTGTCCAATAGGACAGGATATGAAGAAGCTACGACTCATATCGCACATGGCTTATCTTCTTCTGGAGTTATAAGATAATATATTTGAGGGCTGCATGGAAAGAGCCTTGAGGGCAAAAACTTCTGAGACTGCATAACAGTCAAGTGAAGAGGGTGCATTTCAATTGAGCTTTATCCTGTCAGAACTGTTGCATGCCTAGAAGCTAATATTAGCAATACAATAACAATTACAGAAGCTCTCATTTCATATTTCTGGCATCATTAAGTTCACAACTATTTATGCAAAGTGTAGTACTTGGCAAAGCAAATCAAGTTATTTAGGAATAATTCGAATGAAATGTGTTTAATCTAATTTTAGAATGTTGTATATAGCATCAAAGCAATATAGGTACTTTAGCTCAACCGTGCTTGTCATAAAATCATAGATCCATCTGAATGGCTGTGCACTATATAGATATATCATCCATCCCTGAGGGTTGCAGCAAAGCACTTCCAGGCTTTCAAACCACAGAAAAAAGTGGAAGAAGCTTTATTGTGCTAATCGTCAAGAAGAAACGCCAAAAATGAGCACGGCAAAACGAGCTACTTCAGACTGTGGCATCAAATTACTGTCAATTTCCTTCAAAATGACTTAATTTGCAGAGGTGCCATTCATTGCAAAGTCAAAGATCGTTGATGCATGAGATTGCAATTGGTCAATTCAACCGGTTTTAAGCCTGCGTGAAGTCATTTTACACGCTGTTTCTGTAAGGAGAAGAGGAAGTGCTGTGATCACCCCAACAGGGTGTTAATTATTTAACCAAAGGTGTGCTTAAAATGCTAATCACCTCAGAGTGTTTAAGACATCAATAGCTCAAAGTTTTTGATGTTGGCGGAGACACTTTTATCCTTGACATCGTCTTCGTTAGCATATTTCATTTGAAGTGTCTTATCTGCGCGGGGAGGAAGCTACGCAAGTCACATTTCAGACCTTTCTTGAAAAAAAAAAAAAGTTCAGTCCATTATGTTGTAAATATGCTGCTATTCAGGAGAATGTTTGGTATTTCAAGTCACAGTGGTGCAAAAATCATGTTAATCCATGAATCATGGGGCAGTGCAGCCGCTGTCTGGGTTATGAGGTGAGGAGGGAGAAAACACGTCAAACACAATATCAATTTTATTCTACACCCTCTACTGAGAAATGTTGTATCTTACCAGTGCCATTCTACAACAACACATCCATCATAATAACGGTAGCTAAAAATGAAGAAGGGGGGGAAAAAAAACAATGGAAGATGAAAAACAGAAAGATGTTAAAGATAAACACAGCATAAGATAAGAAGACAGGACGTGAGTGCTAATCAGAAGAAGAAAAGCAGGGAGGGAGAGATGCACAGCGAAAGAGAGATGAAACATTCATTTTAAAACAAGGCAGCATGATGAAATCTGAACAGAAAACATGACATCAAACCATAAAGAGGAAACAAATGGCAGAAAGATAAGACAAAAAGAAGACACAGCTAATTAAACTAAGCTATATTGACTTAATCAATATGCAATATCCTCGTCATCGAGCCAGTTCACCTTGATAACTTGAAAAAAAAAAAAAGGTCCAGTAATAATGGATCTGAGGGCATCAACTATGATGTTTAAAGCCCATCTGGTTATCACTCCATTGACTGCCAAACCAAATTGGACAAACACATATGTGGCTTTGATATTCTGCAGAGAAAAAACACAAGGATCAAATGACCTGGACTTCAATCCATGTCAGAAACCGCTGGTTTATGATGAAATGGAAGCACTAGTTAATGACTGTGGCAGGATACGTTCGGGTAAGCCGCCGACAACACTAAAGCCAGTCTTTTGAACGTGCTTGTGCAGACGTGTGTTGAGTAATGGGTCTTGACTTCAAAATAGTGTCAGATGAATGAGGGCTGACAAAAAAAGCAGCGCAGCTTCATACTATTTTCCAATGGTCATCTGAAACATTGCAGACTGTTTCGAAGTCAGTAAGACTTGGGGTCAGGCGGTCAGTTGTTTGTTACACTTAAGGGAGGCCAGTGTAATAAATCATATGACACTGGGAACCCTAGCAGTCGATATTTTGCTGCAGAACAAACCACGCAATGTATCTTGCGGTACCAAAGATGGGTAACACAGAATATAAAAATGGACTTGGAAAACGGTGAGCAAATATACAGCAGTCTGCCAAAGCAAACTTGTAACTATAAACCTTAAGATAGCTAAATCTGTTGCAAAATGTGTTGTATTCTAATGTTAGAACTGAATTTTAAATGGGTACTATTTGCAGTATTTTGCTCAATGTACAGTACTTGCTGTTCTGGACCAGTTGGTAGCTGTAACAAAGTCCTCTACTAAGAAATCTATTTCCAGACCGAGCCTTAGTATATAGCATAGAAAGCTAATCAAATGGCTGCAGGTGGTCTATTTGCATTTGCATACTTGCCAGTGTTTAAAACACAGTGTTTAAGATGCAGACATTAACTTGTGCATATAGTAGGAGTAAATACATAGACGTGTATTATGAGACTAAACTGGAATAACTTGTTTTCTTAGGACAGGAATGCCATGGGGAAAAGGCCACATGTTACAGTGTTTAAACTTATATTGAGATCATTTTCAAGTCAAGCCTCTCCGGCTAACCTCGATGTCTGTGTCAACACTTCCTGCAGCTGCTACACAATTCTCTAGCCATAACCCAATTTCAGTTCTTTCATTGCTGCAAAGTGCATACTACTGATTCACATTTCCTTTGTTACACAGCAGAATAAAATAAGACCAAAGCACACAGCCTGTTATTTCACAGAATATGATGGAAAAAAAAAAAAAAAAAAAAAACGTGGAGAAAAGAGGTGACACTGAATGGCTGTCACCCTGTAGCCACTGTGGGATGTGTGAAGTCTGGATTACCATATTATTATTAACATTGCAGGAAAGTATAGGATGTCATTATAGCTAACAAAAGGAACAGGTCAGAAATTAGCATGGCTTCTATCAGGTTAACTAGGATTGGGTTGCAAACCTATAGTTGTCAGCTGTACTGTAAATCTTTAATAAAAACTTGAATACAAAATAGTTTGTGCAGCACAAACATTTTAATTTAGTCATAAACCTCTTTAGTAAATGCTTAAATGCTTACATTATAACTAGGTACACAACAAAGAGCCGATGCATTCTGTTTGCCTCAGCTAACAGGAGGATAACAAATCTGCAAAATATAACAACTTGTGCGTTTCTCAGAAGTGACAAATCTAGAGACAGCTAAACATCTTTTGCCCTCCTACCACCTACCACCTGTCACCTTGAGGTAACTGTAAGTACAGGTCACAATTTGGCCCTGCTCGACAGAAGCACTTAAAAACCATGGCCTCGCTCAGGAACATCCTGCAGTGATTTCGGGATGGAAAAACACATTGACACAGTGTGGTCTATGATGGCGCAGCTAAAGCAGGCTATGTCATACTCGCAAAAGATTGTTTTTTTATGTGTGTATCACTGTGCTGAGAGGAGCGGGGCAGACAGGGCCACTGTGCTGAGACACAACCAGTGATGTGATGCCACAAAAAAAAAACAAAAAAAAACAAAACAGCCAGAACGTCGACCATAAAGCAGACTAATGTGTCCAGAGTGGCTTAAAAAAATGAGGCAGACAGCAAAAACAGAGCAGAGAACCTTATCCATCATAGCAAACAGGCAGCAAAACAACTTTACACCATCTGTGGGATGAGCCTGCCCTGACACCAGGTAGCTGAGCTGATGTCAAAGACAATGACCAAAAATGCTGTGTCATTCCACAGGGTAAAGACACCTTTAAATCAACTTTTAAAACTCCTTTGTCATATCTAGTCTGGCTGCGTGAAACTTTTTGGAAGTGTGATTGAACCAAATAGCATTCATATTTAAAAACTGCACAAATCAACATTTTTCTAGTAACAATGGATGACAGAACAGCTTGAAAGGCAAACCCACAAAGAATTCGCCAACTGCAGCAGCCCTGCCCGACTCCACAGAGCATTTTAGTGTTTTTCGGCTCATTGTTTTGGTTTTATGCTGAGCAACTTTAACTTTCACCGCCCTCGTGGAGCTTGTAGGTCGATAGGTAAGGAAATAAATAGGCTGTGTTTGCCAGAAAGTTCATTTCATCAGTTTCATCTGTTCATATTATGTCAGTGTTGTATTTACTGCTAGTTCAGCTGCCCCCAAATGGCCAAAAATAATCAATTGATGTTTAAGATTTAAAGATTTGTGTAATCCATCACAGTGAACACCAAGGCTTCATTTTTATCAATGTTACATTACCATTCTATAGTAATGCCTGAGTGCAGACTGCTCTCATTACCTCATAGCACTAATATTACTTTGTAACTGTGATGGATTACACAACGAAAGCAAATTTCACATGTCTGCTAATTGACTTTGGTGCCATATGGAAATGAACAGAGACCTTGAACAGAATACAATATAGATCCAAATTACTGGAAAAAACAAAACAACAACAAAACAGCATTTGTAACACATGATAAACAAGCTAAAACACACTAAACAACTCGTACAGGTAATTTTAAAGAGCCTCTCTTATTATTCCAGAGAGGTATGGATTTCCACTGAACGTACACAAACGTGTTGCACTTATTGATATTTTGCCTGAAGTAGAGCTACTGAATCTGTAACTTTAACAGAAATATTTTATGGGCTGAAGTTTGACTTCAATTATAGCAAAGCTGAAATTAATTTCACAGATACAGTAAATGTATATGTATATCACAGGGTACTTAAACTTTTACTGGCAAACCTATAAGAAACACCAAAGAAACTTTGCATCTAAGTTTTGTAGTCATTATTGCCCCTTGAGCTTTCATATTATCTGAAAGCAGCCGGGCATAGGCAGATAAACAGACTCACATAAAAACACACACACACACACACACATTATGAATATTCATCTACTGCATGTTGACACCCAGATAACACCAGGTCAGGTTTGTCAGATTGTCTCCTGGCCTTTTCCCAAGCAGACAACAGTGTTCTTCTGATAATGATGGAGACACAATCGAATGCATGTTTGATTTTAACCCTGTCTGACACAACCTTTCAGCATAATGGGAGGTGCTTACCTTACAGGCTCAGACTCTTGGACCCTTGGGTTGGGTGTTCGCAAACTTAAGTGCTTTTAATGAGGTTTCAAAATATCAAAGGGGGAGGCAAGATAAAGTGAATTGCTTGGGAACGCCGCTCGGAATACAGAATACCATCCAAAATGTCGCTCTTTAACCAGGCATTCATTAAACAGAAGGAAAGTGGTGGAAAAGTCAGCTCAAGCTGAGTCTTACTAGATACGATTCAGCTGTTGGAAGCGTTTGGTGGAAGCGAGCCCATCACACTCATGTTAAAACATTCTTTCCATCTGCAACAAAACGTCACGAGGAGGGCTATTTCTGGACGACTTTAATAGATATCTGGGTAATCTTAATGCTCTTACTTGATGTTGTCCAGGCAACCAGAGTCTGGCTTCAAGATGGCCGTGTGATGGAACATCTTGTAGAGTGCGATGCCCAGGAAGATCACGTTGAGCTGGAAGCCAGACAGAGATTGACAGAGGTACACAGAGAGACAGAGAGAGAGAGGGATGAGAGCTTGTGTGTCTTATTTTAGTTCCACTCATTTTGAATCAGAGCAGTTGGAACGCAGGATCCAGACTTGGTTTCCCACTTTGCCAAACAGAGCACAGATCCTATGAAACTATTATGGTGGTGCGACAGACTAAACAAAGAACAGTGAGACGAGACAGACACATATTTGTACGAGGGAGCCTTTCCATCTGACTTATTCACACTTGTCTCATCATATTCACACTTAGAGGCAACCACAGGGAATAACTGCCACCACTGCTGCATCCGTTTCCTTTTACAGTTTCTACATGTAGAAAAAAAAAAAAAAAAACATTTGGCATTGGGTGAAATTGTATTCAAATTCTTGGAGAACATAACATCATGCTACTTGCTATAGCACAAGCAATGGCAGCCTTTATTTGGTGAGATATCGATTTATTTTTGATGTGTCTTCTTAGGATAAAACTTTTTAACTCGTTTTGTGTTCTTTAAAAGTAGACAGTGATAAAACCAATTATGTACTGTCAAAGAATAAAACTCAAAAACAGACACAGATGTTCAGAGCACACCTCAGTGAGTTGAACTTTAGCACTTGTGTTGGCCAAACATTGTAATTATATCTAAAAAAAAAAAGGATCCTCTCTGGTGTATCTCATCATCGCAAAATCTCAGATCCGGTCGCGGCATGGAGGTCTTTACAGCACTTATCGAGCTTGCACTTACTTTACTGCTGTCTGTTTACAGGTAACATTCAGCTCGTGAGGTATAAAAAGCTTTAGCCATTTTTAAACTGCTTAAAATGCATATTTGCCCAAAACCCTCACCAAAGAAGCAGAGCTGGCTCTGAGCTCTGCGTCTTCTTTCCAACATAGATATTCTTGTTGGTGAATCTAAGAAAGAAGCTAAGTGAGTCATGAGACACACAGAGATGCATTGTGAATGATTACACCAAACTGGAGCGTGAAAGTGCATTACGCCTGTTTGGATTTAGCATCCAGCTGGGCAGTAAGAGTTGTGTTAAGATTTGTGGGGAATTACACATTTTGGGTCCTGTGGGACAACAATATTTAGACTTTTTCTTAAGTTGTCATTGATATTTCACAACTAAACAGCAAAAAGCTGATTTACTGACGGTACGATATTTATTATGATGGCTGATCGGTGCTTTGGAAAATCAGGAGCACATCTTTTGTGCCAGAGCAAATTTACAGCTTGGCATTAGCTTAAACAGCAGCCTGACACCAGATTTAAATCAGCTGGATCAATAAATGAGCTCTTTTGTTTTTGTTTTTTTTAAAAAGAAAATTAGAGCTGTCCTAGTTGGGAAAGACACAGAAAGTGTGTGTGTGTGTGTGTCCTCCTTGCATAACGCTTGTGTAGCTGCACCCAGAGCTGTCTGTGTGCCTGCGAGGAGGAGACAGAAAAAGGTAGCGGAGTACAAGTTGGAACCCGAACAAAATCAATCATAATCGCAGTGTGGATTACTCCAACACTGCATACTGAGCAGAGTTCACTCTCTTTTTCTCTGTCTCTCACCCCCTCCCTCCTTCATCCCCCAAAATTGTCTCAGCCGGTGACTGCAGCAGGGTGACAAACTGCAATATATTCTCTACACCCCTCATTCGTTTTTCTGGACGGCTCTGTGCCCGGCGGTGGCATGTATGCTCAACAGGGCAGAGAAAAGAGGGAGGATGGGAGCTGGAAAAAGAGATCTCGGCGGACCATTTAAGCGACGACCCGCAGGCTAAGTAGGGTTAATGAGCAAAGGGGGTTGAGGGTTGGTGGGTGTAGGGGGTGTCACGCTTACCATAATTATCAAGGTTGCTGGTCCTATGAAACTCCAAATGAAGTAGGTGTCCAGGCGAAGCCAGCAACTGCAATGAAAGAGAGACAGATGAACGGGGGGGAGAGGAAGTAAGAGAAAGGATGGTGAATATGAGGGGGCGGGCAGGGGAGAAAGATTTGAGGTTATAGCTTTATACTCTTGCTCAGAGGATATACATCAAGTTGGAGGCTGGAGTGACACAGAGGAATAGGCACTTCAAAACATAGATCGCCACAAGGGGCTTGAAGAATTATGACCACCGGGAAGAAGTTGGAGGAAACTGGCCTTTTAGTGTCAATGACAGCAATAATGATGGGCTTTCATAACCAAAACAGGTGTACCATCAAAGGTGAAGAAAAATGAGATGGGATGGAGCTAAAACTGTAAAGGATGTGCCCCAAAGGCAGAGAGTGACCAGTCTTTGCTTCAATTCTATTTCAATTTGTAGGGTTAAGGTAGCAGATTACCGTTAGGGATGATAATTTATGGATGATTCAATTAGTTCTCGATTGAATCCTCACTGTATCACTCCAAAGGAATTGGACTGACCTTGACCCTGACAGACATGACTACACACAGTCCTTAAGCACTCGGCAAAGTGTCTTACATGTTCGCGTTAGCCGTGATGACACTGCAGGACTGCTACAATTATGTCAATAATTAAATAAGGTGAACTTCCGACCTCACACTTCATATCAAAACATTGCAGTCAGTTCTTCTCCGCTGAGTAAAACTAAACACAGGCATGAAGTAATGGGGCCGGTGGAAGGTGACAGTGCTTCTTTGAAATGGGCAAAAAAAAAAGAAAAAACTTGATTCATGACCTGTGGTTGAATTATTAATCTTTTAATCTCCGCTGCTGCAGCAGCAGATATACGCCTCCATTTTTGGCCACTGGAAAATTACAGTTCATACAGCCGTGTTGTCATTCAGGCTGACAGAGAGGGGAAATAGAAGTGGCAGAGAATTAGCTGTAACTCAGTAGCATTTCAAGGCTAATTGAAGTGTGTGGGTCACTTCAGAGATACACACCGCTGGACTTCGGTTTGTGCTGACGTACAAAAAAGTACGTCATTAATGTGGTACACTGGTTAAAAATGTGGATGTGTGTTTTTCCATATAACCTATTCTGGTAGCACAATGTGTTAGCAAAACAAAGCAAAATCCAATAATCCACGATATAATGAAGAGTATTTTGGTCCCGTTCTCTTGCAGGGAAACAGAAATGAAACAGAATTTACAGCAACTTCACCCACAAATGGAAAATTCAGACTAAAAACCTGAAGTGCCGTGGACAAGTTTGTTCATGTTTCACTTTTTGGTACCAGAAAAAACTCACTGACACAAAAGAAGTAATGCTATACAAGACATGACAGGATAAAAATTGACTGTTCCCTTTTTGTTCCTGGGACTTGATATGTCTCTCCCTCACTGATATCACTGGATGAGAGGAGGCAACGCAGAAAAACACATATGGGTGCATAAAGAAGTGAACAAGCGCAAACAAAAGATGCACAACATGCACGGAACTCTGGCAGCTCATCAAAGCACGCGCTCCGAACATCGCTGTTATAAATTATGCTGAAGGTTCCATTGTTTGTTTTTGCCTTCTTCTCCTTCAGATCATAGAAAGATTTAAAGACGTGGTGGGCGGTGGAAGCTGCAGGCTTTCAATTTCTTTTTTCTCTGCCTCCTCTACTTTCTCTTCGCCATGGTTGTGTTTGGATTTTGGAGCACATCTAGTTTTATCCTCCCCTCCCGGTATGCTACTTTGTGCAGTATTCCTTTAGTAACTTAAGCAATGAAAACCGCAAACGTGTGCCAGTCAAAACACAAGGCGTGCTCGTGCCAAACAGCTTGTGCTGAGTATTCTGGCATCCGTGCCGCCAATCTGCAGTGATCTGACACAGGCTGTCCTTTGAGCCAAGGCCGGCTTAATCTGCAAAGACGTCTTTGCAACAGAGATAGTCATTTCAGGGAGATGATGACCAAGTGAGCGAGTGAAGCTATGTGAAATATTTGGGCCAAGGAGATCGCTAGTGACTTTTTAATTTAGTATGAAGCACACTTTATGTGAGAGTATGACCTTCAAAGTACCCTGTGAAGTTTATGGCCACTGGGGGTGCTATATCATGATGGGCAACTCCTTGTTTTGTTTGGATCATCTATTCCTGCAGTGATACAAATTCTGGTGGATGGGTTAAAGCTAATGCACTAAAAATAAATGTAGCCAAAGGTGGGGAAGAAAACAAGACACGGCTAGTGTGGTACTCTCAGGAGACAGCTCTGATATGCAAGGCAAAGGTGACATGATAGAAGCTACTTTTTGGTGGCCTTGCTAGCTTGTGCACTGTAAGAAACTAATAAGTGAAGAAGTTCATAACACAGCTGCCCAGGAAAAACCAGTGGATGCTACAGCCTG
The DNA here is from genome assembly GCA_028641955.1 of Protonibea diacanthus. NCBI lineage: Eukaryota > Metazoa > Chordata > Actinopteri > Sciaenidae > Protonibea > Protonibea diacanthus. Next base: position 9,001,058 of record CM053998.1, read on the forward strand.
TCATGTTTTTTAAGTAAACAATACAAAAGAGAGACTCAAACTGCTAAAAATAATGACTTGTCGCATGCTAACCTTCTTTCAAAGTAACATCTGTAGTATGTAAGGCTCCCTTCAATATAGGTTAATTTCCAATTTCTGTATTATTGTTTTATTAATTGCCTTAAGGACTCTGAAATTATTTATTGTGTGGGTCTGTTTCCAAGCAAAACATCTCCACCTACTCTGTTGAGAGCATCTGACTGGAGATCAGATAAAATGCTATTCTTAGTAATCACTGCCAGCTGACACGCTTTTATTTAAAATGAAATGAAAACGGCACAATCAAACCCACAAATAGTGGGGTCATAACATAATGCTTGTTTAATAATAAAGAAAATGCATTCAGCGTGTTCGTTGGGCCTCCAGGACACAATGATACTGACGAGGGACGCTAAATGTAAACATAACTGTATTCATTTACAAGAAAACACCACAGGGGGCCTTCGACAATACCCGCCGTTACTCTGCGCGCTCCGTGGAACAAACTGCACGAGTGCAGCAACAGCAACTAGATTAAAAGGTAATTCTATCTCCTGAGTTTACAGGTGGTTTGATGTATTGCTTTCATTAAAGTGGAGGAATTAAACAGGATCACACGGTTGTTTTGCTGACCACGGAGCACCTTCACTGGACTTGAGAGGAGCAAAGTGCCTTGCTCAAGGGTTGAATTAGAGAGTAATTGAAAATTTAGAGTACACAGTTGTAATGAGTCACCGGGACGCCGCTTCAGCCAGCTACTAAGCCGGGGTCACTTTTCGACTTGTTGGATATTTCTGCTCAAAGTGAGACCGCCCGTGATAGCGTCGCCGTGATCCCCAAATCAATTTGCGGCAGGACCACGCACCCTCCCCCCCGCTTTCTGCTATTCACCACGTGTCACGCCTCGTCCCTTACCTCATCCTTCATAGGCTGCGTATAATTGTTCCACCGGTGGCAGGCTTTAATTATTCACATGATGCCAAGGCTCAGGCGGTGGCAGCTATCACCTCATCCATCACCAAGAACTATGGCTCTGCCGGTCTACAAATGCACTGTCTACCAGTTGCGTTGTGTGTGGCGATGTGGATGTGTGTGTGTGCGTGTGCGTGCCATATATGATAAACATCTCAGAAGCAAACTGCTGATGCTGGTCTTCATTATTTTCAGATGGGCTTGAGATTAACAGAGGAATGGAGGGCGATCCTCTCCTTGGCATTACACTGCTTTATAGACCACTTAGTGTTTCAGAGGGAAGAGCTGGGAAATTATATCTTATGTCGCTTCTATAGGAAATACAAAAAGGCAGCCTCTGTCGCTCACCATCTTTTTGTTAATCTCCTGTCTCCTTCTATCTCTTTCAATCTCCGTCTCCCTGTTCACGCTCACTCTCCGCCCTCCCTTCCTCTCTAAATCACTCCATCCCCCATCCTGTAATTTGTGCATCCTAAAATGCTGTAGACATTAAGCACAATGGGCCGACATTCATCCGGCAATACTATCTCTTGAAGTTAGCATTTTTCACTGTCAAAACAATGTCAGTTCAGCAGTGGGGAAAGGCGCGCAGCTTGAGTAACCGTTCTGCTTCATTAAAAGTTGATGATAAGAAATAGCTATTGGTGTGTCATCTGCGAGACTGTTAAAGCCCCTCAAACAAACACAATCAGTTGTCAAGTTGTTAGCAGCGTTTCTGTGCAAGCGAGGAAACATATTGGGTTTTTTTTTTTTACTGGCCTTCTGGTTTCCATCAGATCAATGTGTGGACTTAATCCTCAGATTTTAAAACTGTGTAAGCATTATTTTCTCGTGGTGGAGTGAAATATCTACATCATGTTGCCTCCTTTGGTATCCAATTCAACTTAAAGGTGCAATATGTACGATCGTGCATGATACTAATATCCAATGGTTAAAAATGTGCACCACAGCCCAAATTCAAAACACCGGAGACTCAGCATGAATAAATTCCTCTAAACCTCAGTAAAAGAAACGTCCCACACAAATGTTTTGGCAACGTTTCACCACGGTCTGCCCAGGCCTGGGATGAAGCTGATGATGGAAGGAGGGGGGGATATTTTTTGATTTACAGAGGGAATCAGGTGGAAGAAATCAAGAAGACTTTCAGGTTTAAAACAAAAACAAATAAAAAATAAAACTGACAAAATCGAGAGTTATTTTCTCTGGTTTCATGATGCTTGAGGTACCAGATGTGAAAAAGCTCATCCAGAGCAACCAAAGGCATTTTGAATTTCTTTCACAGGCTGAGTAGTACACTTTAATACTGTTAAATGGATCTTGATGTAAATTCAGATTCTATAAAAGGATCTGATGGTTAAGTGGACATATGAAGGAAGCTCTTACTCTACAGTAATGTATGGGCTTGAATTGTATTTGATCATTTTTGCCTCAAAAAAAAGGCTCCTTTAAATGATCGCTTGAGCGTTACATGCAGAGATGACAGCTGATTCTTCTGCAGCATTCAGGCAGATTGTACTCACATTCGGTCCGTGCCGTAGCTGCGGTAGTCCACTGCTGCGGAGACGGCCACAATCAGCGCGGGAACTCCATAGCCCACCAGGTAGAAGTAGCGCCGGCGCGAATGCTCGCTCTCAAACACTTCCACCAGCATGATGTAGAGCTGCACACCCTCCAGGAACATCCACGTAAACGCTGCCAGGAAGAAGAAGTGGAGCAGGGCGGCGAAGACGGCACAAGCAATCTGGGAAGGGTTTATAGCGGCAGACAGAAATAAAAATCAGAGGGATAAAGAGGGAGGGGAAAAAAAAGAAGGGAGATGTGAGAATTCAAAACATATTTTAATCAAATCACTTTGGGGAATTTAGCCAATTTCCTGAAGGATTAAATGTCTTGCTCAAGGGCATAATATGACTAAGTTAATATGGCAAAGAGCGCCATCCCAGTGACTGAGCAGCATTTTCTGACCTCTGCATGTTTGTGTCTTCCCAACAATTATCATTGCTAAGCTTTGTTTGGCTCAAACGATTGGATGTTTGCCTGCAGTGACTGGCAGAAGGACGCCGCAGCTACCGAGCCCATGTGGTCTTGTTTGCTGTAGCTGGCATTGATGAAAGAGAGATATGAAGAAGTGAAGTCAACAGTCCAAGAGCCATTTGGAGCTCATTGCATTTTATACCACGGCCAGGTGTGAGCACATAGTGTAGTTACACACTTCCCGGGCTGATAGAGATACCTACAGGCGAGACTAGAATACAGCAGACTGTCATTAGCATATATTCACGTGCCCACACACTTTCTAACAATAATAAGATAGAGTACTTACATGGATTGATCTAATTATTGGCACAGTTGAACATAACTAGCGTATTTTGTCACTGAAATGGATTCAATTAAATAACTAAAAGGTTGAGTGGACATTAATTGCAGTCCGGGAGAGTGATCTTAGAGCCGGGCTGTGAATCACACCCATAAAATGTTATGGAAGGGAAAGGTGTAGGCCAAAGCATTTTCTTTTAACTTCACAGGGAAGTAGTTTTGCGGATAAACTATGGCGCGTGAGTTTTGGTTCTGATAGTTATAGTGGTATTTGAAGAGCAAAATATGGTTGTGTTTTGATAGCATGAGGCTGAGTAAAGGAAAATGATTACTTTCTATGTGAATTTAGTGTTTTTTATTCATCATATTTCATCTATACTCACCCATTCTAAATGTACAGACACAGAGGTCATTTCATACTGTGCCCGGACAATCAGTCTTTTTTTTTTTTTTTCACCCCAGGTGAACAAAGCTAACGCTGCCTCATTAGTAAGCAAAAAATGGCATGATTGCACGAATCTGTAAGTGTCCTTTGTCAGCCTGCATGCATGCAACTACAACATATTTGTTTACAGTATGAGTGTTCAGCACACACACGCTGTGCAGTGACAGCATGCCTCCACCTGCTAGCACAGCTGAACTCTTACAGGAACGCAGTACCATCCAAACTGCGTTTAATATAGCAGAGGTTTAGTGAAATGAACAGCTGAATCCAGATGGGAGCTTGGGGGGAGGATACATTCATATCAGTAAGTTTGTAATGCATAATCTTGATAATATGGAGTGTGTGTGTGTGTGTGTGTGTGTGTGTGTGTGTGTTGTGACTAAGTATGTGTAACAAAGGGAGGGAGAATTTCTAGTATGAGAAACGTCCACTTCTTTCCTTTCACTATATTGTCTCAGCGAGCCAGGTGGAGTGGGAAAAAAGTTCAGGGCCGCTGGCACTTACTGCGATTGACCACTCGCAGCTCAGCAGGGCACCAAAGGTTGCATTTTCTCAAAGAATGTAGGCTCTTATATCTCAAGAGGATGTGATGAACAGTCTTCACTAATACAAAGAGAGCCCTCTGAATAGCCACAGAGGACGATGTATTTGCAAATAGATGAAAACATTGTGATTCAAGGTTTTTGTGAAAGGGGCAAAGAAAGAGTCAAGTCTTCATTTTGTTTGTTTTGTTTCATCTAGACACCTGCAATGCGCCCTTTGAGTATGTCTTCAACTTCTTGTACTTTTAAAATGACTAAATGCGCATTCAAACATCAGATTGCCTAATGAAATTGGTTGCAAGTCAGCATTTGAGACTCCAGATTAACTTGTTTGAACCCTTATTCTGCACTCGAGGGGAACACTTTCACACCGTGTTTTCTTTCCAGAAGTTAGATGAGAGAGTCGATTGTACTCTCCTGTCTGTACAGTAAAAACTGTGAGTAGCTCTCTCTATAACAAACTTCACCTATTAGCACCTCTGAATCTCACTAAGTAACACATTGCATCTTGTTATAGTTTGCTGTTTGATCTGTTATTAAAAAGAGCAGTAAAGCTCACGTTAGCTTTGCGCTATGCCAATAGGTGCTAATCCATTTCATCTGAGCAAGAAAGTGAAAAAGCATGGTCCAAAAATATAACTATTTTTACAGTGTTTTTTTTTTTTCGTTTTACTTGTGTTACAGCATAATGCATTGTGAGCAGATGAGTTTCTTTTATTAGCATCTCCTTTAATGGCTGTCACCGTTCTACAGCGCTCTGAGCGGCATGCTAAATGAATTTGTGCTAAATAAATCGATACTGTAACACAACTGTCAAATATTGTCCAGCAGCAGTCTTACCGGCTGGTCACCCCGATTGATCCCCACCAGGAACAGGGACTCTGCGATGAACAGGCTGATGCAGAGATTCTTATGGATGGTGTTGCGATCGCTCTGGAGGCCGCGGAAGAAGCAGAAGGTGAAGAGGCTGATGAGCAAGCAGACCAGCGACAAGAGGATGCCAACCCAAGTGATGACATCAAGAAGCATGTCATGAACGGGGTCCGTGTTCTGTAAGAGGGGTGATGAGAGAGAGGGGTCAACAACATCCAGTCCGGTATGGCGGGAAAATAGAAGACTTTGAGAATATTTTTGGAAATTGACTGTATGGAACAGTAAGAAACAAACAAACAAATACAATACAACAAATAAAATGTTGAAAATGAAAAAAATTACCATAAAATTCAAACACCATTCTTTCCAATCCTTTTATTTTCATTTTTATTATTTTTGGGGGTAAAGTGCATTCACTCAACTCTCCAATAAACCACGACACAGCGAGCCACAGGTGGCAGATATGAATCATGAATTAGTCAGTATGAATCAATATAAAATGCCCCCCCATTGTTTCATTTTGGAAAGGCAACAAAGTGAAACAAAGTGAGCAGTCCACGGGGCCGCAGGTGTCTAAGACCAGCACAACAGGAATACAATCATGGTCAATAACTTTCGCTGTTGCTCTTAGATAATTTCCTCTTTTCAAATAGTAATTTGCTATCACAGCCAGTTTTGGGCACTAAAAAGCTTTTTGCTGACAATAAATCCGTGGCTTTACGGGAGAGATAAGGATCAACAGTGATTCCACCACAGCCATGAAAGAGAATTTACATCAGTCCATAAAAAGCCAAGTGCACATAGGGATACTTGGACAGAAGCGGGAAAAGGCAACACGCCCTAAAACAGCAGAGTCTGCACAACGACTGACTTCTGTGGCCTTAAACAGATTAAAAACAAACACATTAGATGCAACACCCTGCCAAGAACCTGCCACGGGTAAAAATTGGGGCCTGTTAGAACCCTAATTAGGAATGTGTAATAGGTGACATCTTGTCAATAAGTTCTGTATGAAATTTTGCAGACGCGTTCCTTCCTTGCCTGATCAGAAAGGGTTCTTGTAGCGCACATGGTACATGGAAAGACTGAAGAGAAGTTCAACTAATATGAGAAAAACAGAGATCACAATTTGAATAAAAACATAAATATATCCACTTATTAATTCAGTTGTAACAGCTGAAATGGAACATCTGAAATAACTAGCATATATTATATAATTATTGGAACAGTTAAAAGGTTAAAAGAAATCAATTAATGGTTAATATTAAAGTAATGGATAATTAAAATATATTACTAAAATTATTGAATAAACATTTGAAATAATTACTAGTGGATCATTGAAAGAGATAAAAACAATGCAGAAATAATTGAAACGTTCATCTTTGGCTGCTCCAAGCAGAAGTAGCAGTACAAAGCAAACATATACATTGTAATATCCCCTTTTTAATCATTAATAATTCAATATTATCCACTTAAAATCTATTCAAATGAACACACTGGGGACATGACAGGTGGTGTCGATAATGGGGGTTCATTTAACACGCATGTGGGAGTACATCTAATAATATTATTATTAATAATAATAACAATAATTTCTTGATACTCAGGGATACTTCACTGCAGATAAAATCATTAAACAACACAATTAAAGTATACAATACACATCAATAATCACAGATTAAAGCGATTCTAAAGAGGTGAGGTCAGAAACCACGGCTCTGGAAGATTTAACAAACTCATCACTGAAGCAGATGTGCAGATTCCCTGTTCAATTCACATCTGGTGTTAGAAACTGCACTGTCATCTGACAGATTTCTATCATGCTACCAGTGGGGAAGAAAAAAAAAAAACATGCCAAGACAGATGCCAAAATATGACACGGCCATTAAATGAGCGTCTTCTATATGTAAAACACGGGGATAGGCGCCAGAGAGTGACATCTTGATTCATTAGCTAAACATAATTACTGCATCCAAACATTTTGGTCAGCTTCTGAGGCTTCCTAATTTCCCAAAGGGATAGTCCTGTTTTTCAGCCTGCTGGGCATTGATTTAAAAAAAGGGAGGAGGGGGGTAATTTAAAAAAAAAAAAAAAGTCTTTCCTTATAACTGGCTGTCATCCCTGCTGGGACTCAAAGATTACCTGGCTGGAACTTTTGAGTTTTGACATGACGACGACGACGACGACGACGACGACGACGTCTGAACGCTAAGGAAGATCAAACAGGCATTATTTTAACGCATTCTTTGGTGCTACAAATAGTTAAAAGCAGACAGTTAATTAGCATTGACAGGCAGTTAAAAATCTGCACAAGTCTTACATCAAACACCGAAGCCGTATATTAACTACCAGACTTAAGAGTACAGTTAGGCTGTTTTGATATCAAAGGCTGTGTGCGCAGTCTTAGCCTCCAGCAAGTAATATATGACCCGAGAGCTGTAGTGTAGGATAAACCCGTGAAAATATTTGCTTACGTTTGAGAAACAACGCCGCAAAAGCATACTATGTGTCTAATATGTCTCTCAAACAAGCACCTCTTTAAATCATATTTTGACCACAGTCAGCAGTATTTGCCATGGGGGGGCAGGGGGAGAGGGAGCATCAACATCCACGGGTGGTTATTCTTTTTTTTTTTCTAGCCCCCCTCCCCACCAGTCAAGTTAAAGTGAGGAAACTTGGGGGATGAAGTATGGCACAAAAGCCTTGTTTAGTGGCAGCTCAGCTAACGCTAGCAGAGAGGGGAACAGATGCTGATCATTAAGGGGCTCTGGTACAATAACAGCCGCAATGCTCCTTGAGTCTGGGGAGAGCGCTCTTTTGATTTTCCTGCCTGATGAGCCGTTGTGTATACGTCGGAGTGGTGGGGGCTGGCAAGATGTTACACAGAGCAGACGTCTGTGTGTGTATGTGTGTCAGTCTCCATGAAAGTAAGGCTGATTTCAGCCCCCTTACTTTAGAGGAGTGCCTACGCAGTGGGTGGCAACAGATGTTGATGTTTGTGCTCGCATGTTCGGTAAGGTGTGTGTGGTGCAATATGTGACACATGAGTCTGTTTTCGGTCCGTTGCGTTACAGAGGTATTGATGCGGTGGGTGGTGCTATCTGCGACGCATTGCGAGGGGACCCTAAGGTCTCCTGGGCTAGTGAGCTGCACGGTGGCTGCAGGCTCTGTTCATCACAGTCTCACCTTCAATTGGAGAAGGGTTGGGTCAGAGAGAAAGAGAAGGCAACGGAGGAAGACAGAAGAAGAGACGAAACTATAGAAACAGGGAGAGAGAGAGAGAGGGAGGTGCACGGAGTATATCTACACCTGGGTGATGGATTTACTGTGGAATGATTTCTTTGTTCTGGGAGGTGGATGATGGCTGAGACGTCGCCAGCCACAATGTCTGTGCAGAAAAGTTTCCTTTTACTCGGGGCTCTGCCTGGACAGGATGGCAAATGATGTGATCTGCAGAGCCTCTGCACCTAACCTCGCACTGACAAGCCTCCATGATGGGAATCAGTATCGAGGACTCTGAAGTGGGCAGACGTAATTTGCTCCGAAATTCACTTGCGACACTCGCTCTTGCGACACGGCGACCCCAGTCATACAGCATCCATGTTACTTAGTGGGGCGAGGCACATTTGGGCACATTCGATTTGTCTTCCAATCTCTCTCTCCTACATTTTTCTCTTATTTCTTAAACACATATTTTTCATTCCAGACGGACGCCTTAGGAGATTGGCTTTGCCCCGGATCTGTTCGCACAGAGCACAAAATAAGGTTTCTGGGCACTGGAGCGGTCCGAGAAGGAAGAGCAGACGTGGCAACGAGCCTTTTGCGTCCCGAATGGGTCGTTCTGGCCGAGCCATATGAACCTGACATCAAATCATACGCACTTAATTACCATAACATCCAACGCCAAAATCTTCCAAACCAGTTCTCTGAAATGCGTAAAGAGGGTGAAGTGGTGAGTAGAATAGAGGCGTCAATCCTTTATGCCTCAAAGAACCGCTCTGAGCATGGGGCCATGAAGCCAATCCAATTAAAATGCATAAATCTCCCTATATGCCTCCAGAGTCGGGCTTTGACTCATGAAATACGGTCAGGCAGGGCAGACAGTTGCGCTAAGGGGTAGTGGCCCACTGCAGGGAGTCATGTGACAAGTTCACCTACGGTATGACCAAGGATTTATGATCTGCACAGGGATGGGGAACAGTTGCAGAGAGGCATATGAATCAGGGGTCTGGGCAAATTCGTCACATTTAAAAGGGCTGGGAGAGAGGTTCCGGCTTGCGTGGCAGGAGTTGACATTCAACACATGCACCTAATGTCACACTGTGTTCTAAGCGACAATAACTATGATTTAACGTCCAAGCTCGACTTTCGGTTGCTATGGCAGTTATCGCGGTCTCCGTCTTCTCTGTGTCTCTTCTCCCGTACCTCGAACATATATGCATAGATTTATTTTGAACCACATCTCCTGCTGGTGTGCACAGTGCCATGCTTATGTGTAACATCATAAAACACACAACCAACCTTGATTGTCCTTTCTCATCATATCTACTGCCTGATGGTGCCAGTGTGGAGATGTTCTATAAGGACAGTGATAAATGTTACCCAAATATCACCCTCTCCATCATCTAGTGGGATGTGCCATTGATTTATACCTACTGGTCTGTCGGGAATAGTGCCACTTACCAGTAGCTCAATGCTTCCCTGGGGCCTATCGTAGCACACACATCTACTACGTAAATAATGGCCTGTAGGTGGAACCAGAGCAGGTCTATATTTCTTGAGCTGGGGCTTGTGCTTTAGCCCATATTTAAAGGATTTTTTTTATCTCAATACCCACTAGCTATCTTTACAAATGGTGGACTTAAATTCAAAGGAAAGGGTTCAATAAAGAGCCTCGGGGAGCCTGAATGGTCATAAGCCATTAGGGAATCTTGAAAAATATATTTAAAGTAGACATTGATGGAAAAGTGGCTATCCACAGTCTGTTTTTTGTGACAGGCATTGAGCTGCATCTGCTAAAGCAAGACCCAGAAAGGTTTATCCAACAAAGAAGCTAATCTGCAATGATCAAAGTTTTTAATTTGAATATTCATGTGGCGTCCAAGTTCATGCCACCAGTTGAAAGGCTAAATCCTGCCTTTTCAATATGGTGTCCAGCACAGTCAGTTTAGTGAATACATTTTCACAAGGCTCGGTAACAGAACGTCTTGAGGTTAGAATTAAAAGCATTCTTAGCAAAGTCATATGAAAGTACACCCACTCTCTCATCACTTGCCCAAAAATCCCGCTCGCAATCATTCTGAAAAGATACAAAAGAGACATATAATCTCTCACACGCAGCTGCCATCTGTGAGTACAGTTTTAATTTGTTTATGTGGCCGACGGCGCTTCTCAGCTCGGATTGTAGGATCAGTCAAAGGCATCAGCTCTCTGGCAAGATAGCTCAAAATTAGCAAACAAAGGGCTCGAGTGGCGACACAGGCAGCAGTGACAGCACTTGATGCCCTTGTGATTGTCCAAGTGACGGTTACCTGATCCTCTGCATCTGACAGATACTGCGCGAGTGGGTGTACTCCTGAAATGAAGGAGGCTCGATGTAGATATTTGACATTAATGAGTTCTTGTGAGCCTGCAACTTGAAAAATATTTCACATTCTGTAATTTGGTTAAGGACACTGCATTAGAAACCACCAAAGCTCTGAACATCTTCGGGAACTTGCTTGCAAATTTTTAATAATGTGCAGACGTCTACATTATGTGAATTAGAAATTGTTCTGAGGAACTAAACGACTTCAAACTTAATTAATCCCAATGAGACGCAGCCTGTTTCCTCACTGCTTGTGTTTCCAATAATCTCATATAAAGTACATTCTAGTTCAAGGGGTTCTTTTGAATATGAATGTGTGGGCAAAGTTTTCACCTCGCTCACACTCACAATCGATTTCAGGTGGAGTATGATCACAAGGCTATTAATGTTAAAATATATAGTAGTGCATATATATTAGTTTTCTAACAAATGACTCAAAACAGTGAATGTTTAGTCAGTAAGAATGAACTGAACTCAAAAAATGAAATAGATTATGTACGATTATAAAGAATGAATGTTATTTTCCTGACAACAAAGTACCAAAGTCTAAAAATTCTAAAAGTCTAAAACTTTTTCAGACAAAATTGGCTTCTTTTCGCACTAAATGTGAGGTGAAATATAAAAACTCATTTGAATTCTGCTTGTCAAAACTCTTAAGACGCAAGCGTCCGAAATAATGCGGCGACTTCAATCACCGTCAAGGACAAAATGACAGCGTTCGCAGCGTTACGCGTACAAGCAGGAGCATTTTGCCACTTCTAATTTGTGTGAAGTATGCGTCATTTTGAATGCAGTCGTAACTCGGTGCGAGAAACGTAACACTACACGCGCTGGATACAGACACCACCTTATTGAGCCGAACATAAAGATCTCTGGATATAACACTATCATTATTGCCAACTAGCGTGTATGATCCATTGGCCAAAAAAACAACAAGATGAAAGATGATGGTGATACTGTAGTGAGTCCCTGTCCTCCGAAGGAAGATTGTAATTACAGCATGCCTATCTTTCTTTTTTTTTTTTTCCTTTCTGAGATGCCACTGAGAAATAAACAAGGTTAGAATATAATCTGTTGCTCTGAGGGTAATGAGTAATAACAATGCAGAGATCAGCAGTGGTATGTTCTGTTGCCATGGATACAAAAACAGTCTCTTCAATTTATGATTTTTTTTTTTTTTTTGCGTGTGTGTGTGTGTGTGTCTCTGCCTCTCTCTTGCACAGAGACACACTCCTACTTTCCCTCCATTCAGTGTGTTCTCAGATACAACACAGTGACAGTTTGTCAAATAAAAAGCCTCCGTATCTCCCATTCAGTGGCATCTTCCAACAAGCTGCCTTTTATAACATCCAAGAAGTGGCAAAGATGAAGAAGGGAAGGTAAAAAGGAAAAAAAAAAAACACTGTCACTCAGAAGTGGGGTGTAACTACTGTCCACTTTCCTCCGGTGAGGAATGTTTGGGATTGGCTTGACTGAAAGCGTTCCTTTCACTGCTTTCTTATTTTTATTTTTTTTTTCCTGCTGCTTTGCTTTCATCGCGTGAAGGCTCCCATTCTTCACGACTCCCTCTCTATTCCATACTCGACTTCAGCTCTGCAGAGAGCTTAGCGGGTCCAAAAGTCATGCTGCTCAGTGACAAACAGTGGCTCTCTCTAGCTAGAAGTAAACTACACCATCCCAGACTCCTCTGGAGTCGAGGGTAGAGTGGAAAAAAAAACAGAGTGAATTTTAGATTTTTGGGTATGATTGTGTGCATGACTGTTTGCGCATTGTGTCTGTGTGTGAAAGATAGAGTCAGACTGGGGAATAGAGGGAGGTGAAGGAAGGTCTAGTGGTTTTATGGACAAGCGCCAACTGGGACAGTGCTCTGAGTTTTTTTTGTCACTGATTCAGAAGGAGGCTCTGGAGAGACAGATGCTATACAGGATACCAAAAAACTAGCCTGCTCTGTCAGCAGCATGCTCCTCAAACTTCTTGTGACAGAAATAATTAAGCCGTCTGTCAGCATCAGAACTAAGACACACTTTCTTCCCTGACTGGCAATATTCTCTGACCTTTTCCGTCTTCAACTGGCCCGATTTTTTTCCCTTTCCAACATCATCTTCACCCACCTCTCCTCCTTGTTTTTTAAGTGCTGCCCACAATGCTCACTCTACGCAAATCTCTCAGCCGAATGACAATGTCTTTATTCGAACACCTTTTTATACAACTTCCATTAACACCTCCCAATTATCTGCTTACCAGCACTTCACATTACACTTGCTGTCCTCAGTTTGCTTTGTTTCTGTGGCTCACCTGAAGGCAAAAACAACTCAAGCACCTCATTTTCTTTTCCTCCTTTGTGTCTTTACATAAATAAAGACATAATAAAGACAGCAATCAGCATATTCATGTGTAATAAGATGTAGAAGAAGCAGTCAAAGGTCTCCTTGTAAGAAGTCCTCTTTAAAAATTATAAAAAAAAAGACAAAATAAGATTCGATAAAACATAGATAAGAGTCCTATTGGACAAATCATTTTACTTCAAATGATGAGTCCAAAACACAACATCTGTAACTAGTAGCTTAGCATAGAACACAAATTCATATTTTTTGTATTATGGTATCTATGTTTTTGGTTTTTGTATGGATATAATAAGCATACTAAGAAGTGCTTCTCATCCAGCTCTTGGCTAGAGAGCAGGAATAGAAAAAAAATAAGATACTTTGCTACATGAATGCCTGAAGTAACATATTGTGCATTAGTCTTTGTTGAGCATAAAATGAGAGAGGCATTTGGATTCAGACAAATCTGGTTATTTTTTTTACGTTTTTCTCCACTGGAGCTGTGTGGTTATACAGATTTATCTGTTAAATTGTATATGTCTTTTGATTCAGCGCCCACCCAAGAGGACCTTAGTGGTGTGTGTGTCTTGTCTCTAAAATAGCCCGTGTGTACAAGACACAGCGCACACATTGCTGGAGCAATCATATATTTGAGCTACTTCTGCAATCAATACACACTTTACACTGACAGGGTCATTGTTCAAAACTATATGAACAGCGTGTGTGCATATTGGCACTTTAAATGTTACTCTACAAAGTGCCGTGAAAGTCAGAAAATTGTTCAGTGTGTTTTACACTCTCATCTAAAACACGAGGGAAATATAAAACATATAATGACAGGGATGCCTTCTGCTTTACAATGCGTTCCACTCTTTGGATCTTTCTTTTCTTGTCAACCGATCATCTCGGAATGGATTGGCCTTGCAAACCACGATGGATCAATGCGATTTCATTTCTCACAACTGCATTTAGTAAATTGCAGATTTTGGAGGATTACTAGGACCGCTGAGAAGCAAGAAAGAAAAAAAAAAAAAAAAACACAGCCTACCTTGACATCCACATGCGCCATGAGGACTGCAAAGTTGGTTAGATGCGTACAGGAGCATGTGGTGTGCGTCCTGTTGGTGCCCAGCAATCGGCAGTCCTGTGTTGACCAGTAACCAGTCATGGTTCTCTTGGAGTAACTCCAGAAAGAACAGTTGGGGTTGAAGTTCTCCTCAGATTGCTGTTAGAGGGCAGAAAAAACGTAAATAATTGAGCAGAATCAGACACAGTGGTATTAATAACAAGAAAACACACCCACAGGGGCCTAGAGTTAATCACACATTAGCTCTGTTCATTTCTACTTTCTTTTGTGGGCAGAATAAACATCCTCAAAACAGGCAAACGTTTTCCCCGCTGCAATCTGTATCCATTCAAGTGAAGAGCAGGTGGTCTTACTGTCATACAGCATCCAGCAGCCTCGTGCCTGTATTTCATTGTGTTTTTTGACCTTTCTCTTTAACTTTCACTGCGTGAGAATGAACTGCCCCACTGTTTAATGGGCACCACCGCTGTCTGCACCGGGCTGTGGCTCTAACGACAAGCACGCCTCCCTGCTATCTCGCTTGCCATTTCATAAAAGTAATCCACGACGCTGAGGTTGGGTAACACACGAGCACAACAAAACATAACTGCTGATAAATAGATGCCTTTTCCTCTTGAGCCCAATTTTCTTTTGTTGCTTCAGAAAACAAAGGAGAGTACACTTAAAAGCCTTTCCTTTGTGACTCACAGCTTCCAAGGTTAAACATATCTACTTTCTGTCTATAAACACGGCAGGGAGCTGTAGTTTTTCATAGTTTCACACTTGCTGTAGGGTAATTGGTCTAATAAGGTTTATCCTCTGTGAATATAAATTTGCCGCTGATTGAGTTTCCCCTTCACACAAACCAAACCCTGCGTAAAATATTCCGCAGCAAGGAGATAGGATGACCCCCCGGTCCCATTAATGGCTTTAATTGGTCCCATTAAGTGGCGAGGCAAGGAAGCAAAACAATAACTAGAGGACACATCATCATCCCAGAGGACCAGTGATCCAAAACTTCACGGTTGAGAGGGGGGTTTAACTGTGGGAAGCCAGAAAAATAGGAACCCATGTTCTGCAGGTAGTTAAGATATCGGAGGTTTATTTTCAAGGGCAAGTCCACTCAATACACCTGAGATAAATAATTAATACTGTCTGGAAGCAAAATATTGATAATGTTTTATGTGCACAATTTTCTCTATTTACAGTAGTGGCAGCATAATAACACTCAGTTTACCTAGGGCTCCATTATTATGGATCAAAGATGTTTTTTTTTTCTTCTCTTCACTAATATCCAATTACAATTATCTCAATTATTACAATTTGTCTTTGATTCTTCAGGCCAAATCTAAATCAAGCTGAGCTAAGAACAATAACACCACAGCGGTGTGCGGTACACCAAATAAAAAAAAGGATTTATCCCTGCGGAAAATAATAAGAAAAGGTTCTAGCTTGCAGCCACGGCCACACTTTAGAAGCAGAGACTGGTTAATCAGAGCGTTCTCTTCTGACTGGTTTGCCAGTTTACCAGAGAACAGGGAGCTCTTGAGTTGATGCACCGGAGAAAATGACCTGATCTACATGTAAATATTGCATCCAATGAAATTGTGATATGATTAACTTCACAGCCCTCCGTGTACACAAAATACACTCGACAGTGTATGTAAATGTCTGCATGTTTATTGGAACTTGAACTTGATGAAATGATTCCAGCAGAGGCTCTCTTGGTGGACTCACAGTGTTATAAAAGAAAGAAGCCACTTTACAGGAAACGCACTTTTCCGAAAGGGCACTGTTTTATTGAAATGACTTGATCGGGAGCAAGAAAAGGGTATAAAAGCACAAGCGCCCCAACATTAGACCAACAGTAAAATTACTGAATCTACAGTCCAAATTACAAATTACACTTAAGGCAGGTGAGTCACGGCAATAACTGCGCTGACATTGCCCTCTGACATTTCCCCACCATTTAATTTTGACATCCATAAGCTATCATCCTTTTAATCTCTCTATCCCTCTGCGCTCTGTGTGTGTTTTTTTTCTCTCTCTTTTTTTCTGCCGTTGTTGCTTCCTTCCAGGTCCCTCCTACACATGAGACCCGCTGCAATTCTCTTATGAATGTTCAGCATCCCTGATAATCGCTGAAGGCGCTGTTCGTAGACAAAACAGGGATATTTCGAGGGTGGCAGAGTGTGGAGAAGATAATGTAGTCAAGAGGGAGAAGTCGCGACTCCCCACAATGACTAAGCAGCCTCCAGGGAGGCTCAATAGGACTGATATTTGTTCAACAGATCAGACCTGTATTTGTTCAAACTAATAAACAACAACATGCATCACCTTTTGAGCGATTTTGTTCTCCATAATTTAATTTTTCACACCTTTCCTCGAACGAAACTTCTTCATTTCATCGAGGTTTGAGATAGAATTTGTATCTTTTTGTTGCATTTCCGAGATGGAGAAAATTGTGATGAAAGGATTCTGGCAAGAAAGTGTATGTGCATTTTTTGTGTGAGTAAAAGAGAAAGAAGCAAAAAGCACATTAAATGCAGAGGCAGTCACATCAAAGTAAAAACAGAACACATCTCACACAGTGGAGACACATAAAGAGAAAGAAAATTACCTGTAGATGTCTGATGGTAAAAATGACAGGGTCAGAGAGGTAGACTTTGTTAGAGTCCTTGTTGATGGCAGCCGTGATAACCGGTGAGTTGACGATGACAGAATAATTGGTAGCCATGGCTTCACTGCCCAGCTTCATGCTGGCGTTTTCCGTTGAAAGGTAGACTCCGATGTGTTTGTACAGGACGAAGGCTATCCGAATCTCTCCTGGAACAGGATGATTGGGGAAAGTGTTCAGTGTTTCACAAGCGATACCCAAACAAAGAAGACCCTACATGGCCAAAAGTATGTGTACAAAATCAACACAATATGACTGCTGAACATTGTTAATCTGCTGCTTCGAAAGACCTCTGATCTCATTTTCGAATCTGGCTGGAGGATTTTCTTCCATTCAACCACAAGAACCTTAGTAATGTCGGCACTGATGTGGGCAAGGAGGCCTGGCTTGCAGTTGGACTTTTAACTCATCCCAAGGGTGTCGGCCAGTCAAGCTCTTCCAGATGATGCTTGGTGTTTTCAGACATCAAGTGGTTGGCACTGCTGCCTACACGAATTCCTGCTGCCATCAAAGTTGATGATGCTTCAACTTTTTCAAGATACAAGAGGTCATTTGTGCTGGTTCCCTAAATTATAGGCCTGCGTGTGCCAAAAGCAAACAATCATTTCAAGGAATGGAAATAGCTTTGGATCAACTTCAGCTTTCAAAGATTAATTATCTGGTCTGGGATAATAAATAATTGTTGTTGCTAACTACCTCTAGCATATTTTAAGCTGCAACCCAGGTAGACAGCAGCAACCTGTAGGAGGATTTAGAAGGTCAGAGGGATGATAGCTGCGGTTGGGGAGATGCACATGTCCATTTAAAATAATAATAAAAACTAAGAATCTAGCCTCAACCAGGAAAAACAGCCCCAGACTAAGAGTCCAAGAAACTATGAGCATAATGTCCACACACTTTTGGCCCTACTAACATAATGTGACAAGAATGTGCATGATGGTCCATTTGGGTTTATTTTCTTTCATTCCATGTTCCCATTTGGTCTACCAAGAGGCAGGAAGTCCAGTTTTTATGTCTGTTATAGAGCTTATAGATACTGTTAGCAACGCTAGAGTTAGACTTGAAATAATAACAAAGAATACTGGAAATAATCTCTGAGTTGAACCTTTGTTTGCACAAGAATCGGAAACAGTAGTAAATCAAGGCTGGCAAATAAGCTCCACGAGAAGGAAAAGGGGGAAATCTTTCCTATATCAACAAACATTCATTTTAATTCAACATCTATATAATACGGTTACCACTCTGCTATTGAGACTGACAAAGGCGAGCATTTTTCTTGATAATAATTTCCTCCTCTCTTTCCGTCTCATACACATCTCTTTCCCCTCCTGCCGTCTCACTTTTGAGCACTGATATGAAAGAAAGTACTCTCCCGCCGTGACTGAGATCACTCACTCAGATGAAAAGAAAACAATTTGGGTGCTACAGCACTGGATGACGGGGAAATATCCGCCACCCTGCTATAATGATCTGCCCGGGCACGGCTGGACATGGACTTAGTCATCCAGCTGAGAGGCACCAGGCGCAGCTTGAGTCGATTCTGATTTGCATGAGCTGATAATAAAGTCTAAAAATGGGGCTGCATTGCTCCTGAAGATAGCTATGTATTGTGTCTAACTGCCTCATTTACAGTTTAGAGGCAGTGCTTGAGTGTAACTAATTCTACAGCCAGGGTCCCATTTAAAGACTGCAGAACGATCTTTGTGCTTTATATGCAACCCAACAAAGGATTTGAGAAGAAAATTGAAAGTTATTCACAGGCAGTATAATGAAATTCCTACAAAACCACTGCAGCCCCACGCAGTGCCACATGTGGAAAAAAAAATAACAAAAAGAATTTTTGATTAATTACAATAGATCTTGTACGCCAGAACATTTTTCAAGTAATACAACAGTATTTCTATTCTATCCAACTCACATTTACTCTGTTAAACCTGTTTTATCACAAGCCTGAATAATATACCCACTGAAGTTGTGCACAAGGTATCATTACCACTCAAACCAACAATGGGGAACCATTAAAAGCAGATCCGAAGCCTTGACCACTTACCATTTCTTCCGTGCTGCTTTAGCGTATTAGCTGAGAGGTGGATGGAGTTGCCCTGGCCTCCAGTTTGTGGGAACTTCAGATCAGGCAAATTCCCATCCGTGCTCATTCTTGCCACCTCCAGCTCTGCACACAGACACAACAAACCCAAGCAAGACACCATTAGTAATCAACGAGTTTGGTTTTGTTTGCTTTTTTTTTTTTATGATACACAAGCTAATAGACATTATTACAATATTCTAGCTGAGGCCTTAAAGGAAATATTCAGCATTATGAGTAATATGGTTATTAGATTTCTTGCTGAGAGTTAAATGAGAAGACTGTGCCCTGAATATGAAGCAAGAGCCAGGTGACCGTTAGCTTAGCTTAGCATAAAGACTAGGAGCTGGTGGAAACTGCTAGCCTGGCTGAAAGCTGTAAAATATGCGTTTTATATTTCTCATGTGTACAGATCAAATAAAAATGATACAACGTGTTAATTAGTTTCAGCGGCGCTGGTATGAGCTGGTAAGCATCTTTCTGAGAATATAACAGTATTTTCTAAAGCTGTGTTCAGACTATGTGTATGTGGGGACCATCATTTCCAGTCTCGTCAACATTGCCTGGGTGCCCGTGAATGAGTCATGAACATCGTCACATCACAAACACCGTCAGTGGAATGAGGGAAAAACCTTACAACTACAGCACGCAGCACTCACTTCAAACACATCTCGAATCACTTCACCGATTTAAAAAGCCATTTATCTCAATACCGGATTTTATTAATTAATCTCCAATGAGCACTAAATGCAACACATCCGTTTCCTCAGCTCTGAAGGATGACCTCCCTCTCAACTTTCTGTGTGAGGTTAGTGTGTCACCATAGGCTTCTTAATCAAGTGACTATCAAGTGTTCAAGGTACGTAGTTTCCTCTTAAACTGCAAAAACAAATGGGTGCTTTTGCCCTTTTAATAAAAAAAAAAAAAAAAAAAAAGAGATGCCTTCATTTCAAAGAATCTTTCAGTCGAGTAGAGCAGAGAGAGCGATAGATACAAGGAGGAGATAAAAACCAGCTCGGGAAGACAAGCTTGCTTCTGCGGCAGCTCAACAGCTGTTGTGTCTGAACCGAGCTCCTAATTTATGGTTCAAAGACTCCGGCGTCATACAGCAGAGGAAAATGAGCTGCTGATAGGAGCCTCGCTGAAATAAAAAGCTCGTTCCATCAAAGTTATTATGGTGTGATACAATTCAGTTTAATAAAGCAGTCGAGTGTGCTCTCGTCTGAAGTAGAGGAGACCTGTGTGAAGTCTAGGCATTCCTAAATGTCACATGAACTCCCAAAGTGCTGGCATGGATCCACTGACTCATTGCTAGGTAGTAAGTTTCACAAATGTCAAATTCCAGAGGAAGAGGTGAGAAGGTCAGACTGACCCAGGTGGTACACACAAATAAACAAGCTGAGAGTATTACAGTGACACGGCATGTAAATTCAGTAATGATGTAGTTTATATAAATATAAATTATGACACTATTTAACCATTATTGAGCAACTTTTGGGAATAAACATGTCAACAAGATTGTATAGAACTGACAGTCACTGTGACATTTTAAAGGATGAATTCAACATTTTGGGAAATTATTCACATTTTTGCCAAATGTTGATGACAACATCAATACCAGGTCATGTCCCAACAGTAAATATGATGCCACTATTGAATTCATCATTCCTGGAACAACATCCACTTTTGTATAACTTGCCTTCATCAGTCAGAGGGAGTGATTTCTAACGACAATTAGCCCAAACATCCCAAACCAAGCCCAAACATTTACACTTTCACAGTCAATCACGCTGCATTAACCTCTACTCTGCCGCTAAAATAATGGCCGTCATTGGTAGTGCAGCATATAAACAGGCCGATGGTTTAGTCTGCAGTGAACGGTCGCAACGGTCATCAAGTGTAAGAAAAAGAAACTTCATTAAGCCCCGGTAAGGCATTAAGGCAAGCCGATGATCTGATGTCAGTGGACTATGGCACCGCTGTCTTTGATAAAGGTTAGTGCACACGAAAAGACACAAAGAGGCCATGTTTAATCCTCCCTTTGTATCTGTTTCTTATACCAAAGCTTCCCATGCTTTTTCTTATAAAAAAAAAAAAACTACCTTTTATTAACATTCTCTTGTGCTTTTGCAAAGGCCAGGGGGTTTTGGTGATACATTCCTATTCAACTTAGCTAAGACAATACCCCAGATAGCTCACCATTCCCTGGATTCCTTGCCCGCCTTTGGAATAAAGGAAGCATTTTTCTTCTCCCTCTCGTTTCCCTGTTGGTTGTGTAAAAGAGCTTATGATGGGCTTTAGGGAATTTCTTTGATGCCATAGTGGTTGTTGGACCCAAAGGCTATACCTTCAAAGCCTGTTTAAATAACACGCTAATCGTCAGAAATCTGCTCATAAGTTTATCATGCAGAGAGTGAAGCACTCTCCTGCACAGACAAAGCCTTAGAAGAGCACATGCACTGTGACGTGTAAACACAAAGTCAGACACAATGGGTGAGGAAATATCCTTCGTCTTTGAAAGCGAAGAAAATAGATCTCATTATCGGCTTGAGCCTGAAATTGGAACAAGGCTTTCTCACTGTTCAGGATTCACTTTAAAGCAAGACGACCAGCTCACCCTGACACTGAGAAAGTGTCACCAGGTGCAATGTGTGCGGCCTACGGTACACCTGGACACGCAAACCCCTTCAC
Source organism: Protonibea diacanthus (assembly GCA_028641955.1). Taxonomy (NCBI): domain Eukaryota; kingdom Metazoa; phylum Chordata; class Actinopteri; family Sciaenidae; genus Protonibea; species Protonibea diacanthus. Next base: position 9,022,655 of record CM053998.1, read on the forward strand.
TTTAGATATAAGTCAATGCGAGGGATCAATAATTAGCTGCTGCAGTGATTACCAATGTTTAAATGGGCCTTCTTGTCCTCCTTTAACTACCCTGTATGAGGGATTGCAGGAGCCAACTGGCCGCAAAAAATAAGCCCAGCAAACAGAGAGATAAGGCCTAGTAAACATGTCACCAGCACATAATTAACCAGACTACCACTGCGCTATAAAATCTCACTTGAGTTGAGCAAGCATCGTCTCATTCCCCTCTCCAAACGAGCCCAGAATCTCCTTAATACCCAGATGAATTGTGTGCCAGATACAATAAAATCCTTTTTATTAATTCTCCTTACGCTTGCTTCCTTTTAAGTCAGTAGACCTATATTTTTAGGTTGCCATGGCAGCAGGAACAGAAAAAAAAAGAGAAGAGGACGTACATCATAACATAATTCTTTTCTTAATTCCCCTTGCCCCACTAGCCATCGTCTGCAAAACAGGTTATTTGATTCAATTTTAGTTTGCGCTTTGAAAATGCTTCTCGATATAAACTGCAGATTACTGATAACTGATGCATCCAGTTTTGAAAAGCACCATCGGGGAAAGCGTTTGATGACAGAAGTTCCATTATCTGTGCTCACTTGGTATTTATACACTGAATAATGAGGGCTGATCCCTGATCTGCACGACAAGTGGTTAATTCCGGCTAATAATTCACATGAATATGAACACAATCATTTTAGATAATTGTCAATTTACAGCTGAGTGCCGTTGGCCATAAGCAGCCCTGCCAAACTTAACCTCCTGTGAGGCAGAAAGCATTAATCCAGTGACCTTCACACTTGTTCAACAGTCTCAAGAGCTGCGCTGTCAATACGAGAGCGCCCTGGATCAATAGCAGTATGGTGAACTTTGTTAATTCTGTACAACAGGCAAGAGTAGAGAGGAATGAAACACTTCAAACACGATTAGAAAACATATTTTTCTAAATATCATAATTGGCTATTACAGCATTTCCAGCTGAGTAAATAATCTATATTCCCATAGTTTGAGGGGAAATGAACTTCATTCTGCCCATGCTGCATTACTCATGCAGACGCAGACAACCAGATTAAAGTGTTTACTGCTTGTTGGCAGACAACTTTCATTGTTTTTTATCTCTAAAATGTATGTAAGACATTTGTCTGTTCTCATCTTTAAAGGATCAGTGTGTAAAATTTGAAGGAGATAGTACTGCGGCTGCGAAAGGTGAAAAATGCAAAAGGGACTATCTAGAGCCAGTGTTGAATTTGAAACATGGTGCCAAACATGGCATGGTTTGGAAGTCAGTCATATTCCATCAATAAAATGTAATGTGGAAACATGAAACCTCCTGACTTTTCCATGAAGCATGAGACATCTTTTGGAAATGAGCAAGATTTGTATAATGTGGATGAAGGAAGGCTGTATGTAAATTGAACCATTTTTAAGAAAAAGAAACCAACTGTCGGGTGATTTGGGCATAGTGGGCACACTCGGTATTGCCATATCACGTGATGAACACAGGCGTCAAGCCATGATAATCATTAGGAAAGAAGTGGCTATAAAACGGTAAATAAAATTTTATGAGAATACACCCTGATACGAGCCTTTATCAGAATCATTAAGTATTATTAAATTATTTTATGGGGGCAAGGAGGTAACAGGAAGTCACCCAGTTTGGAAAGGAGAAATCTCAAACATGTTGTCAAGACTGGAGACTGAAGAAGGACAATGGGATGCCATCTTGGAACATCCATAAAAAAATTAAAAAAAACATGACAAAGGGCACAAATGATCACTCCAATCCCCAAATGTCTCAAAATATACTCACGGATGTTGTCAGTGTTCTCTTGCACAATGTCCGTCTTCAGCAGGTTGTCAGCCAGGACAAAGGCTCCTTGCTCCACTGTGTCCAGCAGCATGGTGGCGGCCCTCAGCTGCTCGCCCGTGCTCAGCTCCCTCCACGCTCCCTGGGCTTGAGGCTGCAGCAAATTGTTGACCGTCTCCACCATGGCCTGGGGAGTCCAAATCATCAATTTAGTAAAAAAGAAGCTTAGCTGGACAGCAGTCCCAGCTTTTGTTTGACATTATTTGGTTATTTGGTAAACGGTATGATATGAGTAAAGCGCTGAACAAATCAAATCAGAAAATACTGTGGGACTGTGCGAGGAAGAAGCATGAAGAGTTTCTGTTTTCTGTTCTCTTTAATCATCTGTCTACTGAGCAATTTCATGACCCTATTTCCAATTCTTTTACAAGTTGCGCTTTTGGGCACGGATCGTCAACTAGCAGCAGCCGCAACACCTGAATGTGTAATGACACTGGATATGTTCTTAGGCTGCTTTTTTTTTTTTTGTTATCTTTTATCTAAAAGAATGAATCATGTAAATGAATCAGAGCCGATGCTTACAAGTCTGGAGGCCAGTTCTTGCATGACTTGAGGCTAGAGTCTTTAATTGGAGTGATTAATGTTCTTCCATGCAGACAATCCCAATACACAAAACCCTACACCACAACACCGAGACATTCCAATGGATGTACAAGGCATTTGCTAGTAGCAACTATCTACAACAGCCGCATATTAATAGCAGGGAGCGATGATTATGCCTTCTTTAATCTTCCCACAACAATGCTGAAGCTTGTGTGCAAGGAAGAAACACGAACATTCTTAAGACAAGTTGAAAAATTAAGAGCCATTAAAGATTTAAAAAATGCCAATGGCAAGATTTATAAATGGAATACTAATTGGTCAAGCAAAGTAATTCATTCTTGGTACCACTGCTTTGAAGAACCAAGTAAGCCTGACTGCCTGTGGAAAAAAAAAAAAAAAATACTTCTAAGCCATTAGAGTACAGTAGGTGGTCAAACACACAGGTCTTTAATAGTTACATTCCCACAATTCAAAGAGGAAATTATCCATCTGATGAAAAAGTACTAGTATGCACATATGCATTCCTGAAGACGGAAGCTACAGTGTGTGTTTGGGAATAACAGAACTCCTCTCTGAACTTTGCTTAGATCCCCTTTTTGATCAATGGATTGTGGAACTGGAATAAGAGTTTTAGCATTCCAAAACAGCACGGGGATAAGAGAGAGACCATGTGCTCCAGTTTATCAAATGAATTACTTATCAAAAAAAAAAAAAATAAAAAAAAAATGGTTTCACAGTCACAAAGCATAAGTGTGATGGACCCCACCAATTACCTTATAATGTTAAGTTGCATGTTTGTTTCAAATCACTGTGATAGTAAGAGGAGACGGAGGACTGATTGTGTTCAACTCACCAGCGCTGGCAGAGAATTTCAAATAGCACCAGCTGGCTTTTCCTCATTCAAAACATACCCTGCACACATTAAGCCACCCACACCCAGACACAACTATACACACACACACACACACACACACACACACACTGCGAAAGACTGACGCAAGAGTGAACACACACCTCTGCACCTGCTAGTATATAGCAGCATAGACGCAGGCAAAAAAAAAAACAAAAAAAAAAACAGCTCCACATAGACATGCACAGGCAGTCTGCCATCTTTGATGTAATTATTCATTATCTGCAGCCAATCTCCAATCACACCTTTTGACATTCAGCGAGAGACAGAGGTTGATTCGCTCTCAATTAAGGAGCTCTTTTTCTTCAGACGCTGACATTTCTTTTTCCTTTGTTCATCACTGCAAAAATTCTTTTCCTGCACTTCTTAAAGCACTAAAATAATGGTTCAGGGAAAGGATTGATGGACTTGCAGCTGTCTGACTGGTTTCTTTCTTTCTTTCTTTTTTTTTTTTTGCATGCAAAAAAGATCAAGGTGGAAGAATAGTCTACCCCAAAGCCAGAGGGATGGGTCAGAAACTTCACGAGAAGGGAATATACAATGGATAACTGATGAACACAAATACAACAACCGAGGCTAGGGTACACAGAATGTGTTAAAAAATTCATATTGAAATCAAGATCAGTTTTCTTACTGGCCCCTCAGGCGATTATAAGATCATCCAAAGAAAAGCAATAAAGCATTCACTCACGCTGCATCATTTGGACATGCAATAGATTACCAAATCAGTGTGATGCAAATTATTCATTACTGTTAATAACACGCGGATGGCATGCCAATTTTCCCTTCATTCAATCCAGAGAATGAAATCATGAAATTAGGGCCGAGTATTGCGTTTATGTTGCCTCCAGGTGACTCATGCTTTGCCGACGAGACTGAGCTTGAGCATGCAGGCGCTACAGAAATACAATGTGATGTGAAAAAAAAAATGGGTCCTCTAGAGGTTACAATCACCAACAGAAGTGTGTTCAAAAAACTACTTGTTGCCAACAATGGTGCTGCGGTCTGAATGCATCGTATTGTGTGAAAGTAAATTCTAAAGCAAACCTTAATCACAAAACTCACTCGTCTATCTGAATGAACCATTTTGAAGCCTTTGTCCTGTATAACTGTTTAACTACTGCTGTCAACAATTTAGACAAGTAAAGTAACTTTAAAAAGGTCACTGTGAATGAAAAAATGCCATTACTGGTTTATTACCTTGTTTACCTTGCTTTCTACGTGTGACAAACAACGCTGCAGCTATCATTGAGGACACTGATGTTGCGTCCTTCATATTATTATTATTATTTTTTGATGGGATTGTTTTCTGGTTAAATAAAGGCGCCAAATTGTGAGGAAATATTGATATTTTCGCTCATTCAGTTTATTTTGCTGACACGTAAGACAACTGTATGTTAACACCAACAGCCAGTTAGCTTGGCTTTAGCAGAATGTATCTCAGCACTGATTAAACAATGTACAACATGTTATGAAATGAGCTGTAGAGGTGTTGGTAGGCAGATTTTGTTACGTTTGGAAAGCTAGGCTAGCTGTTTTCCAGTTCCAGTTTTGAAACAGTCAAAACAGTCGCCAATTCCAAGAAGTAGCATACTCTTTAAAAAAACAGGAAGTCATCCAAGATTTCAATGTACAGTGTCTGCATGGTGAGATTTTTAAGGCGGGTGCCAATATTTTTCTTGATCCCAGTGTTTTTAAAATCCCAGCTATGGCTCTGATGCCAAACACATGTCAAATTTGCATATTCACTTGTTTATATCAAAGCGACTACTTCCTCTTCCTCTAAAATATTTCAGCTGACAGATTTTGTACCCAGGGCTATGTGTAAACAAACAAACAAAAAAAAAAATCAATTAAAATGCCATCGTAGATTCTGAATTGGTCCAGCCAACTCCCTCCTTCCATATAAAACCATAAAGACTTCTCTCTCTAAACTTATGAGGACTATGAAGTGTGTCAAAGACTTGTATTTGGGCAACAACATTTGCCAAAATTGCTGGTGCTGTCAAATGGAAGCATGGCCTTTCAAAAACACATCACTCCTCTCCTTCTTTGTCCACGTAGCAAGCGACAACAATAAACTCTAAAGACTAACATCCATTTTATACTCCACGTCCTGCCTGTGTGTGAACTCTTAAATTAAATCCTGCCCTAATCCACAATTTAACGGAAAAAGCCTCCACAGTAAAGAAAGATCTCAAAGCCATTTTATGGGATCTTGAAGGTTAATGGATGGGTGCAGTTGAATCCAAGTGGTAACGTATACATTTGAAAAGCTCTTTTGTGTGAGTGCTGGAACAGGTGAACTACGGGGTTTACTGTTACATTAACACATCGTAGCGTGTATTGACAATGCATTAGTTCAGCTCCCAAGTGGGTTATTGGTTTTCTTACAGAGAAATGGATAAAAGAATTGATACTTTTATGGATATTTGGTAAATATGAAGCTACAGCCAGGAGCTGGTTAGCTTAGCTTAGCATAACATAAAAACTGTAAACACAGGAAAAATCTAGCCCGTGTTAATAAGTTAATAAAATCAGGGTCTGTAAACGCTCACTAATGAGCATAACTTTACTATTTCTTGGCCAGACGCACCGTTGCCAGGCGACCAACCAATCAAACAATTCATTTAAGTGAAGATAGTAATGATAATGTTATGCGTGAGTGGGTTAAGGTCATGGATGGCTCGCTGTTAATGGCTAAATAATAACTTTAGCTGAAAATAACATGTATTTAGAGGGTTAATATATTTACGCCGAGCAGACCTCCGCACCGTTTCTTGCCATGATGCATTTTCATTGCCAGAGCCCTGCCTGTTTATATTTGTGTTTTCTCCATGTAATCCGTCCCCATATGGGGAATCTTGTTTCTCTCACTTTTCATGCACAGTGCAGGATAATTGCATTTTCTTTTTTCTTTCTTTCTTTTTTTTTTTTTTTTTGACAACGTTGGGCTCATTCTACCAAATTTCATGAGATCAGTGCGAGAACATAATTTCCAGCCTCAGTGGGAAAAGGCAGAGAGAAAGTGAGAGAGTGAGGGGGGCGGGGGTGTACCCAAGCAGCACACTTCTACCATCATCATAGTCTGTGCAGTTGAGTAGTAGAGACGCGGTGGTGGCTTGCTGCTATTTTACTGCTATTAGCACACTGCCACTCCATCTGTCAAATGTAGCAGTTCTCTGCTGCTGCAAACTCTCAGCCATTTTTTTTAGCTACTTTATTTTCCTGTACTGAAAGAATGGGAGCTAGCAGTGAAAAAAAATATATATCCCAGTTCCTGGTACATGAGGAAATGCTAATCGTTAACTGGATTCACTGCTGGAATGTTCCACTTGGAACAAGGATGATGACTGGGCGTGAAAAGCTGCAGTGCACGGACCATTTATACCAATGCAGAAGGAAGGAAGGAAGGGAGAGGTGGACATTAGCGTGAGCTTGGCAGGAGCCCAAACCAACCCGTGGTGTGTGTGCTTCTATCTGTGTGCTGATTGATGAAATGAACTCTGGGTCTGGGAAATTGATTCTGGCTGAGGCTGATCTTCCTCCTTTCCCTTTCTAGCTTGCTTGCTTGCTTGCTGGTCAGCTTTCTGTGTTCACTCATCTCTCTCATCTCTCCTCACTCCTTCCCCTCCTTTTGCCAGTTGGTTCTCCTCAATTGTTTTGTCAAAGGGGGGGGGGGGGGGGGGGCAACACAAACAAGGTGGGAGATCTTGTTCTTTCTGTCCTCTTCTATCTGACTAGACGTCTCTTGGCACAGGTGAAGCTCTTGCATCATGTCTGTCTTTCATTCACTGTTTCATTTTACCTGCGAGCCAAATCATCCGTCTTTGAGAATCTCTGCAACCCTTCTTGTTTAATATTTCATGAAACCTTTTCTCTGTAGTAAGCGGGGTGTGTGTGAGTTTCTGAGGGATTACCTTTGTGCTCTTGTCTTTAGTTTAATCTTACTATAGTACAATTCCCAAACGGTGGCCCCTTTGCTTACCTCGACAGCAGAGAGAAGCCAATTTTCATTTGAGAAGTACTTCAATGAGAGACGTGCCTTTATTTCTCAGTGTGTATTGTATTTTAGAAACAAGCCCTTCAACAACAGAGTCATGTTATACTCAACACTCGGCTAACGTCAATAAAACTTAACATTTCCTGCACAGATGTATCACATTAAAAGCCTTCCAGTGCCAAAGGGCAGAGTCTCTCCCGTTTCTGGTAGGCTTTTAATTTGAAATATTGTTTTATTTTAGGAAGGAATTTATGATGTGCTTTAATTTTGATGAACTTGCCTTCACGCTCACACTGCTCTGCACATATTGTGATCAACACAAGCATAAATCCTGAATGTGTGAGAGATCCGTCCACTCTTTGCACAGATTATTCCGGCAGAACTCTTCTCTGCAGGCGAGATGACGAGGTCTCTGTTTATAAGGATGTGGTTAACTTCCATCTTTCAACAAATTGACTACCGGGGAAATTTTATCATCTCGTTACATTCCCGAACGAGGAGCCTCCCTCCATTTCACCTGCTCTAAGGTCATCTCGCACTGTGGCACTCCCCCTAGTCATCTTTGCATGCAAAGGTGTCATTTTAATGAGAGGTCAGAGCTCAGTATCCTCCCTCTATCCTGCAAATTCACACTCACTTGGCTTCAGCTAGGGCGGAAGATATTATTTTGATCTTTCGTGTGTTGAAATGGCCGTATTCACGGGGATAATTTGCTGGAAATCCCACGTCTTTAAAAACAAAATAAATGCCAGAGGAAGAAGCTATTTGACGCTAGTGTGCTTGACTCCAGCGTTGGAAAAACATAGACGGACATAATCACAGTAATTGGACGACCATAATGTCACTACCTATAAAAAAGCTGCCATTAATATGACCAAAAGGCACAGGAGGCAGGATGCTATTTTTATCATGTTTGTTCAAAATCAAAGGGCAAAACAGAGAAACATTCTTGTGGGGGAAAATGCTGAACATAGGAAGTTGATCATTTTACACTTTGTAGCTTTCTCAAGGCCAAATCCTGTTCTCTGGGATGAGACAGGCTATAACATGTGGCAGAGAACATTGTTTATGTTTGCCAGGAAAGATAATTATGCCATGATTAATTGCAGGGAGACAGGGAGACCAAAGTGTTGTACTGAAACAGCAAAATGATGCTCTTTGTATTCAAATTCCCTGATGAGATAAAGACCTCAGTAACAGGTGAATTCAAGTGGCATCTACTTAGTTTACCACTTAAACAACACAAGCCCTCAATCAAGATGAGAATCACTCCTTATTTCATTGAGACATCATCCTCGAGCCCTGTGCTTTATTTTGGACCACGTCCTCCTTCACCACAACCACACCTGCGCTCGCACAATCTGCCTCTTTCCAAAGTGCCACCGAAGTCTGTTTTCAGCGCGCCGCATGGTCTCCGAGCACAGGGACGGCAGAGGCAGGTGCACCTCTGATTTGCTTTGTATTCCTCTGCAAATCCCACTTATGTCAACCACCAGGGCCCTGTTGGAGAAAAACATTGCCAAATATCCCTAATCAATGAAAGTCCCTCAAAGGCTGGCAGAGTGTGCAGTCGGTGCCTGTGTTTACGTAAGGCCACAGATGTTGCTCCATTATTCCGGTTCGTCAAGTGAGAGCTCTCCACTGTTGTTTGAATTTGTCAAGCCGGCGAGGAAACGGAACAGTGGAGGTGGCGCACAGCTGAGCACTGTGTACAGTCATGTATAGTCACGTGCAATACAACCTCAAAGTATTTACTGCGCCGCAAAAACGTGAACTCGGATGCAGGAACAGAGACTCACAGATGCATGTAACTGAAAAGACAGTATAGATTTATATGTCTGCGTCGTCTTCTTTAGCCATGCTTCTGGCTCTAAGATATGGCAGTATCATCTGTTGTCTGTCAGTACACCGCTTTGATGCAGAATGCAACATCTCACGTTGCGTCATGGTAGTATGAAGCCTAGTGACTATGAGTTGGACATATTTTGATATGACTGACATGTCTACTTTCAGGTTGATGTGTAACAACATCTAGCGTCAACATCAGTTGAAATTTGGAATTCTCCAATACCAACTTTCTGCAAAATTCACAACAACCTCAGCTATACTCTGTGTTTGGGGTTAAATAGCAAACGTTAGCAAGCTAACATGCTGAGCTACAGTAAGATGGTGAGCATTGTATTAGCGCATTAGCAATGTTATGACATGCTAGCATGTCTCTAGACTCTTAGTCTTGTTTAAATTTCTTTTCTTTGAGTCTGACTGAGTTTGACTTGGAGGTCTTTACACAGAAGAATGAGTTACTGTCAGACTTTGGCTACACAAATAATTGACAGTTGTTGGTTTTGGTTCATTGTTGGTCCCTCTATAGCATTTGTTGACTAAAAGAAAAACTACCAGCCTCATGCTTTAACCGTCTCGCACTCACAAAACCCATCCGCACATGTGAGCACACACGGCTGTATGCAAACATACATTCCACTTGGAAGTCATTTGCACAATCACATGACTACACATATTTAAGTGCCTTCTGACATGCCTCGGAGGAATTGAGGCAAATACGTGTTGCTTGACATGAGCGCTGCAGAGCATACATGGAAAACAACATCTGGCTCTAATGTGCAGCTTTTATTGGAAGCATCTGTATGGAAAACAGAGATGTCAACTTATTCCACAGCTCTCTTGTCAAGGTAGAAATGATTCTGGTGACAGCTAAAACGTTACCATAGGGATAACAGAAATCACTCAGTAGCCCAAGAAATAGCTGAGTGAAGTGATAGAGACCCCCTAAATGGGGACACATATGTTTTATGCATCAGGGAGAATCATAACATGCCATGACTTTGGCTGACTTAGTAGTTATAAGTTGATTTGCTGGTATAATGAGGTCACTTCTTTTGGCTCTTAAGCATTTGCTGAGAAATGTAGGAGTTGGTACATGCCTGAGAGCTCGGTTTTTGACTGATGCTATCCACTTGTGTGGGTTATTTCGCTGGAAAGCGGCGCTGGTGTGATAGTGCTGGGGCATTTTTAAAATGATTGGAAGACTTGAGAAAAACCACAATTGGTACATGGCATTTGAAAATAGAGAAATTCTCAGCTTCATGCTCAGGCCAAATGTATTAGGGGAGGAAGGGGAACACCACAACATATGCATGCGGGGGGAAACACACACATTTAGGTTTGAGGCACTGATGGTATTTACTTGGACGCCAATGGCATGATATTAATGAAATTTGACCCTTTGATCATTTGAACATTAGAATTAGCAGGAATACAGTATATGATTGTATACACATATACTGACTTTGATACTGTGGCTTTGTGTTGAAGTTCATTTCACTTCAAAAGGTCAAACTTCAAATTATATGGAATTGGAATGAAATTATATGGAAAGGATCAGAGGGAAGTAAGGGAATGGAGGGTGGGTTTGAGGAAAATTCAGTCCAAATACCTGAACATAAAAGCGGCAAGAGCGCTCTCTTTTCTGTAGCTGCAACCGAAAGAGAATAAAAGAGTTAGCAAAAGGTCATCAACTCAAAAATATCCACTGAAAAAAAAACCCCACCTTACTCTTGAAACACTAATTCTATGAAAAGATTATTTATTCACTATCTTAGAAAAACAGCACTGACTCTCATGTTAATTAGCACCAAAATGAGACATGTGGGAGTACACCTAAGACACACTTAATTGTGAGTTCAAGGTTGTCATTTTTTTTTTCCCTTTACTTGAGAACTTCACATGAGAACTCAGGAGAGCGATTAATCCCCTGAACCTCTGCCACCAACGAAGGAGAGTTAGTGCTAACAACAATTTAGCATACCTGACAAATGACAGGGGGCTCAGGTTCAAAGAAAGGTTGTTAGCACTGCATGGAGAGTGAATAATTTTAATTGAGTTCTGATACAAGCAGGGTAGCCAACAGAGCTACTGTGTGGCTTAACAGCTAGGTTCTGGTACCATGCTAAATCCCATGCAGATTATCTCCAAAGACTACCATCTCCCCATAAAGGAGCCTCTTGCTCGACATCACAGCCCACTCTTCTGGAATCGCTCCCGTCAGTACGGTTAGCCAACGAACCTTTGATCATGAAAACGACACTGATCTCGCCGTTTGCCAACTCAATCCTTTCATAGTCTGCTGGCAAAGAGTATTGTGCTTCGCTATCACAAAAAAAAAAAAAAAAAAAAAAAAAAAAACGAAACCAAAACAAAAAAAACTTTAATTCGCTTAGCTCTTTGCAGGTTGTGTCAAAATGATTGAACTCGGGAGGTAAACATCAGCCAGTGTAAGAGCAAAGAGGGAAGAGCTCTGTGGGCTCCGGTGTTTCCTTGGGGAGAGTTCTCATTAGCAAAAGAAGTCATACACAAGAGAAAGAGCTGTAGGGCCATTTTTCTCCTTAGATGCACCACACTGCAAGAACAGAGTGTATATCAGAGGATAGAGAATTACGAATAAATCATAGGTACGGCCCTGACCTCTTGAATAAATGATCCTGGTTAAAAAAGCTTTTTTCATTTCCCTCACCTAGCTTCTTTTTTCTCTTTGCGCCATTTCTTCATCTTTACAAGAGAAACTTCAGACCACAACAGCAATCTTGACTGCAGCAGTAGCCTCTATCTTGAATGCTGTGTTTTATGAGAACCCCCTTCCCCCACACCTCCACTCTTTTTTTTCAAGAGGTATTATAAACTCTAGTTGCTCCTCAATGTGAATTTACTCATCACGTTCCCTTCTGAGGCCTTTTGGCCATCTTTACTGCCTCTCCTCTCCATTGGAGAAAACTGCCACTAAAATCTCAATGGGGACATCTGTGTCTGTCGCGGCAATGAAATAAAAACTGTCCCGGAAAAAAAAAGAAAAAAAAAAGCTGTCCAAGAACAGGTGTTCATGTTCTTCTACAAGTGAAGACGCTCCAGCAAATTAACGACTGACATTTTGAATTTCACTGATGTTTGCTTTTCTGTTGGCTGCTCTGCAGACAGAAAGTATTATTTTAGCTCACTTTGCCTGAGTGCTCCTTACTGCGCTCTGCCCTGAATCGAAAATAAATTAATTAGCTTCAGGTTCAGCAAAAATGAAAAAAAAAAAGAAAAACTCTGCCCTCCAACAGCGTAGATCCAACCCACTGAAATCTTAACCCCCGTCCCATTAGTAAAAATCAATTGGTGCAAAGGTAGTACTTTTGACAAGCATGACATATGGATAACATCTTTTAAACTACATCAAAGTGAAACTGATAGCATAATACATGATACTAGAGCAAGAGATGTTTCTGAGCTATCCACTGAAACTGAAGGTGTGTTTTAATATGCACTGGACCACAGGGAAATGGTAGATATCATTTTATCTGACAGCACAGGGCCAAATAGCAGATCATTAAAAGAATACCTACTGTTCAGATTTGACTGGATTGAAGTCTTGTGTTGGGTAGTTCTCCATTTTTGTCAGGCTGAAAATCTTGACTCACAAATTGGCCCTATTGAGTAAAACGGTCCACCTAAAATTCCTTTGTTTGAGTCTGGCCCCTTTGCAAAGATTGATCTGAACTGTGTGGGCGAGCAGGGTCAGAGGTCACCATTTTTGCAGGTTGTGTTTATCCAGGCTGCTAGCTAGTTAGGGGATTAGTTTAAAGGAATAAATAGTAGTTTTGGTATTTCTTACAAAAACAATTTATTTCACTACCTTATTCAGGCTGCGCGCTGCGCTGTCTTTGCCGCCCGGCGTGAGGTTCCTCAGCTGCACGTCGAGGAGGTCCACCAGCTGAACCATGGCCTTCACCGTGTAGGTAATGTCTCCTGCCTGAAGATTACGCTTAGTTTGCTCCGCCAACTCCCTGGCAATGACTGCAGCTGTCTCTCCAGCTTTTAGCTGTTAAAAAAAATGACACAAACACCAAAAAAGGAGCAATTTAACATAAAAAAATTACTTCACCATAGAAATATCTGAAAAGATCTGGAGATTTTTTTTTTTTTTTCCAAACAAGTGTCATACCCTCATTTCTTTTAGTTACTATGGCCTATTATTTACAGCCTACACACTGGAAAACATGACAAATTGCAATATACAAATGTGCTGCCCCTTAAAATAAATGCTGTTTAGTCCATACATTTTCTCCAACTGCTGCTATATTGCACACAATTAATGTGGTGAGATGGTACTCAGCTGAGTGTACACTGGGGCAAATATTGTATCTGGAAGCAATTATGAAATCAACTGAGGGAATTTCCCCAGGTAGCCTCACACCTTTATGAAACTAATGGGGAGCACTGCAGCATGGGGGACGCAGTGTGTATATGTTGTACACAAAGGACTGACCCTGTTTTTTCTTATGTTTGAAACTTGATGTGAGGTTTGTGTATGTCATGGGAACTGTTAAAAAAAGAAACATATATAGTAATACCCTTTTGTTGTTTTAAGACTTCAAAAACGTGAAATTATCTTTGCTTTGTTAGCACATTATTAGCTTACCAGATTAGTTTCTGGGGTCACAGGTTAGGACAGAGAGAGAGAAAAAAAGAACACTCTCTCCAGTTTTTTTTTTTTACCTCTGTTTCATTCTTATTTGGAGAGGTTTACACTCCAGCAACTTTCTTCCAAACAAACATATCCATTAGTCTTAATTTGTTTTCTCCTTTGCTAACAGCCACACAAACAAGTGCAACAACACAAGACATAGCAACCAGCTAATATTATTTACTAGTCCAGCAGCTAGAAGCCCAACTCAGAGTTTGTCTTTCTGCGTTTTGGTTCATCAAGCTCCAGCCAAAAACTAAAAGTCAGTCCAAGATTCACTCTTGCCCAGTGGCTTTTTGTTCTGATTGACAAACTGAGCTAACTTTAGCTAGCATTAGCTAACAACAGCAAATAGTTTGCAGCAGTTTACTCTCCATCAATTTGTTCATCCATTTACTCTCCAAGAAAACATTTTCTCCACAAAATATGATCCAGTTTCACCAACAGTTGGTGATGTGTTTACATAGTCACATGAAGAACAGGAGTACGGGCCGCAGAGCCATTCCAGTGATTAGATGTCAGTGTAGCATTAAAAAGATTTAAAACCTGTTATTTTAATGCATAAAGGTTACACAGTATTGCTTTAATATTGCTTCTGGAGCTAATGTTAGTATAATTAGCTAGCTAGCTGTAGCAATATGCTGGCATAATCCAACACTTACTAGCATATAAGCAAATGTAAAGGTAGGAGGAGGGAAAGATAACAAAAGTAAGGCATCAAGGTGGTGAACAGTGTGTTTGAACATAACAGTCATATGTATCATGTAGCTTTGCTTAGAGTAGAGGACGTGTTTCATTCTATTGCTTTCACAGGGAAACTTCTTAATATGTTAATATCCTTTTTGTGAGCTGCAGAGGCATCTGTTTATTGGCTAATGAGACTCACTACAAACCTAATTACATTTCAAACTAGCTCTCCCCTTGACATCATTTTCATACTTTTAATTTTTGAGTCTCTACTTCCCCACCGTTTAAATAAATGGGCCTTATCCAGCAACTTAAAAACTTAACAAACAATTCTCTTCAGTGCAATGCTGTTTTTCTTTCAAAGAATCTGAAAAGCTTATTGGGAAATACACAACTTTCATACACTGTGCACACTTGTCTAGCAGTCAACTTGACTAAATGCAGAACACCCTTTTGGCCTGGTGTAGTTTAAAGGTCTGTCACCTCCAGGTTTTAACTAATAGACTTGGTGCAGTAAGATGAGCCTCAAAACTGCTGTGACACCAACAGAAACAGGTCCATCCTGATTTGCTGTGGCATCACCTGCTATAATCGCCTGTGAGTTTATTAGTCAGGCCAATTATGCTGCTTAAATTGGTCTTCACAGAGGTGTATACAAGCGAATGTGTCTTTGGAAGATGTTTTCCTCTCTTCCCTCCCTGCTCTTGTCTCTTAATGAGGGGATGCAGGATAAATAGCTCTGTTTTTTTCTGTCTTTCTGTTTATCTGATGTCATCTCTCTCTCTTTTTATTCTTTATATCTTTCCTCCTCAGTTTGTACACCGAACCATCTGGTAATGAGCAGTACCGCAAAACAGGACAATGGCTCTCGATATAAAATAATTGTGCCAGATGGGCATTCCAGATCTGTGACATGTTGATCTTCATTAGTCTTTCTGTCTCCACGGCGACAGCACTTTTGAAGCGTGATTTACTTAAAAAAAAAAAAAAAGATTAATAACACTTTTGTTAAAAATACGCACATTATTTGATTGTCAGGTCGATTTTAGCATGCGATATTCTGTTAAGAGTCACACTTTTGCAAAAGCAAAACAGCCTCTATAGCAAGTTCAGAAATAACTTTGCTTTAGTTAATTTCTCCAAACAGCAGCCTGTACTGGAGCTTTATTGCACCGCTCAAATGGTGCTGTGCTGCACGGAAATGCACCTGATAATTTCTCTCCATTCTATTTTGTTCCCCAACAGCCATTCTCCGTCCATATCTGCAAACTGCCGTTTGTTTAATGGGCCGAGCTTTGTGCCGCTGAGTAGATCATAAGTGTTCTAACATGCACGCCTCAGGGTCCTATGAGTTTAAGGGAGAACATTTTCAACATTGCCTGCAATTCATAACCTGGAACCCTCGATCCTTACTTGCAGCTTGAAGAAGGGAAGGCTACTGCAACCACCCACGCCAAACCCCACATTGAGTAAAACTTCCGGCTAATCCATTACATTAATTGAGTGGTTAAGGAGAGTCAAAGAACAAAAGAGAGAACACACAAAAGCCCTATCACAAGCTGTATTTATACCTTTGATATGCATTGTAAGCTGTGTTACTTGGAACACACATCAAAATAACATTTAGACTCAGTGCCAAATCCTTCTATGGCTGCATTCTAAAGAGAAATGTTTGATGATTCCTGATCAGAAAAAAAAAACACAAAAAGCCACAGTAGCCAACAGTAATGTTACTTTAAGTAGAACGTTTTCTGCTCATTAAGCCCAGAGGCTTGGTACCTTCTGGCTGATGAGGTTAACCCAGGGGGAAGTACAGTTGCTGAAGTCAGGTCCCTGGGGGTCCCAGTATCCCTCCGGACCCATGCACATGTATGAGGCCACGCCTAGAGAGAGAAGATAGTGCTTAGTGAGAACAATGGCATGAAATGTATTAGATCAAGAGACACAACCATGTCAGTAAAGACGGAGCAGCTACATGATGCGTGTTTTGTAATGTGTGTGTCGTGAGATTCTTCCAGAGACCATCAAGCTCAGCCACATTTTCCCATTATGGAGTAATGGACTAGACAATGGTTTCAGTCTTAACAACTAATGCCCAATTCTTCTTTATTTTCTATCTTTCATATTTGCAAAACTTGTCCAAATAAAACTGTTTTCTAAGAAACACAATTCTTAAGTGATTAAATTAATGGATGTAGCAAAAAATGTAATTGGATGGTTTTATCTTATAGGGACTGAAATGAAGTTGCTTCACTTGAGGCCAGCCGAGCTCCCCTAGACAGCGTCTCTATTTAATCATTAAAAGTCAGACAGTGTCTGCATGTGTGTGACAGTTCAACTCCTGCACGCGAAAGAAAATACACCAAAATAGGTGCCAATTAAGTCTGCCATAGCTGAATTCATCACGAAAGGTCAATTAAGCTGGTCCCAGCTGACAGAGATGTGGTTCAGGGAGTGACTGTCTTACAATGTTCCATCTGGGCTTTAGTGCAAATAAACCTGCAGATACTGAGCGGAATTTAACGGCGTGGCCATCATCTGTTAGGGCTGTCTGACCCTGCTGTGCCTACCATCAGCTTTATTCGTCATAATTAATTTATGAAACAAGATTCTGGTGGCCGCTGGATGTTTGCAGCGGATGCAGTGTATTCAACAAGAGTGTATTTGACTTGCTCTTAAACGTACCTGAGATAACTTGTGTCTATATTTTCAGAGCTGACATCAGCAGGGCTACGCGCTGACATTAAATTGCCCTTGCTTGTACTTAGAGGGAGGGTGCGTTGGAGGGCGAGACGACCAGCATTAACAGATATAAATTTTGATTGACACATAATTTCCTTCCCCGGTCCACCTTGGACAGCCTTATGTTTGATGGGTTTATAAGATAAGGGAGTCTGCATTCCCTCCTATATTGAGAGGAAGGCGAAGGAGCATGAAAGGGAGCAGTAAAGAGAGAAAGTCGGAGGGGGAGACAGAATGACAGCGAGCGAAGTGAGGTAGATAGAAGGGGGAGCTCGAGGAACTTTCAAAGAGTGGCAGAGGAAGCTCACACAGTCGTGTTCTGCTTGGCAGTGGCGTCTGAAGAGCAATGGCTTTGAAGAGTTCGCTGAGGGGAGATGGCGTGCGTGTTCCTCTTATCTTGCCATATGATGGCTGTTAGTGAGGTCTCGACGGGGGCTGGTGCTGCCCATTAATGAACCCTGTATGTATGTGTGTGTGTGTGTGTGTTTCTGATTGATGCAATGAACAGAATCTTTTAGGCCTCGAGCCTGATTTGAGGGCATGATGTCACTCCCCGATCTAGCATGACTTACTCCATGAAAAAATCATGTGAGAGAAGTTTCAGAAAATTTCAACACGGGGACTTTTTGCACAAACTGCTTGGCATTACTTCTTCTTTTGTATTTCCAATCATGTAGTGCTACCACTGAGTTGCTTTATTAATAAAACAATAGTGTTTGACAGCAGAAACCCACACACACACACAGACATCAAGGTTTCTCGGATACCTTTCGATAAACTTTATAATTCCTTCGTTGCTATTCATAATTTAAGCATGCAGCATGATCTTCGACCTCTTATCGTATAACATCAGAGCAAGTTTAAGCTCAGTGGCCAGGTCTCATTACAATATGATCCGCTGTAAGATCAGCTCTCAGATATTCTGAGGTAAAGCTTTTCGATGTGAAGGAGCCAACAACGATGTTATCTAAATGCACACTTGATTTCATTCTCTCAGTACTGATACAAAGGCCGAGCTGGAGCAACATATATGGAAACAAATGGTCTGATGCCTGATAAACAAAGCTCAACAGCCCTTTCAAAGTGCCGAACACAAATGAGTTCAGCCACTAATTAATTACACCAATTGCGTCCTGAGAGACAGTAAATAAATATGTGTGTGTGTGTGTGTGTGTGTGTGTGTGTGCAGTCTACTAGTTACTTGTTTCCATATGGATGTGATGCTAAGCTATCTTTATTCTTGCATCAGTGAGTCAGGAGCCGGAAGCGAGAGAACAAGTGCAGCAGGAGTAGTGTAGAGATAAAGGAAACACACACCAGCAACCGACATCAAGAGGAAGAACCTCGTAGTAGACGAGAGTATTGACATCTTCACAGAGTGAAGGAACAAAGAAATAACCTATATGTTCCACTAGCAGAGCTTTTCAGAGGAATGTTTGAGGCTATGGAAGATTAATCAGGTTAACTGCATATGTAATGACGTGTAATGTCACACATTGTTATACCCTGTTGACGCTCCACATAATGTAAAGTGGTAGACCTACCAACAAATGAGACAGAAACGAAAAACAATAGTGGACAAATAAATGAAGTACATGATTGTCCCCTGTGCCACCATGACTTGGACCCACATTAGTTGCCCGAAATGAATAAATAGATAATGATGGCCCTAATTTTGTCTTTCAGAGAAGTCTGGCTAACTTGGGGGTTATTAATGTAAGGAATGATAGCTAAAACTCCAAAGACTTAAGTTGTTATGACGCCAGACGCCACATTACCTGTGGTTCCAGGCGGACATGGCATCTTGGACATCACACCCTGCTTGGTCTTGGGCCAGGAGATGTCCATCATCACCAGAGGACTGCAATATTCCACCCTGATGTTGGGAAGCTTGGAGGAAGCCGGTGCCTTGTCTTCGTCTTCTGGGACCAAACCCTCCACCGGCGTCTGGGCAGGGGCCACCACTGTAGTTGTGGTCCGAGGCCACTGCGCCATCACGGTTGTTGTGGCTGGCATCTTGGTAGTAGTGGTCCTGGCCGTTGTCGTCGTTATGGTAATAGTGGTTGGTCGAGTGGTGGTCCTGGTCGTCATGGTCGTAGTGTCCATGTACACCATCACAGAGGAGGACGTTTCTGCAACAGGAGAAAGACGGAACAAAGTCAACCGGCTGATTCTGTTGGAGTTGAAAAAATAAGATGGAGAGTAAACGTCTTTCTTTTTTCAGTCACACTTCATTAATGTCTGGGAGGGAAATTTATTTTGGTGCTGGTGAAAAAGAGAGAGAGAGACAGCAAGAGAGAGAGAGTGTGTGCGTCTATGCACAGGGGTTCAATTCTTCCCTCCTTTGCAACATGTCAGTTAAAGAGAAGATAGTTCAAAGAGGATCAATTGGAACTGGCAGGTGTGACTTGCATCGGCATGCATGGTGTCTAGTTTGGGACCCCACTGGCAAACAAACACACACATCACACACATACACACATTTACAGCTGTGCAGTCTAAATAGAGCTGTTGAAAAGGGCATATCTCTGCGAGTCAGTAGCTGGATGTGGTAGTTACGTACTATTTCTGGGTCAGCCGGGACAAACCGGAAAACCTTTTTTTTTTTTTTTTGATGACAGTCCTCCCTGTGGTTACACTCCAGGGGGTGCTTGCTAATGACGCTGTTTACTTGAGCTGTTGGGGACATCATAACACCAACACACAGTAGTCTTTCTCATTCCACTCAAATCCATACAGACCTCCTCAACTCCCTGTCATCAATCATCCCATCTACCCATCCATTCTTTCCCCTTTCTATTCCGTCCCCCTTGTCCCTGATTGAAATGAAAATAGGGGCCCCAGATTAATTTAGCGACATGCTTTTTATGAATGTGTAGACTTGGTTAAGCCACAGAGGGTCAGAGGGCACACAGGGGCCATACTTCATAACACATTTTTAGAAAGTGGGAAGTAGCCAGGCTTCCTCTGTGAAACCGTGTCCTACCGAAGGTCCTTACTTATGAATACTGTTCTGTGTTACTCATTATACATTTGTTATTTTTGCACAGATATTCTTCAATATGCTATGCTGACATTTCTATATGTCATGATCTTATTACTGTGTGTGGTTTGGAAGAATGCAGCTTGCTGTGGATCCTTTAAATAAGTTCCCAAGAGAGAACACTTTCTCACACACACACACACACATGCATACACACACTTTGGGGCTTTGCAAAAATGCAATTTGTGTTTGGGCGTTGCTTCCGCCTAATGCAGAGATACAATCAAAATGACAAAAGTGACAAATGGTCCCAATCTTTGTATGAAACGGGAGCAAAACAAAATTTAATGAGGGTTGATTTTAGGTTGGCAGGTGTAATGGACGTCACATATCCTGATAGCTAAGATAGCAGACACGACTGCTGAAATCCAGTACAAC
Source organism: Protonibea diacanthus (assembly GCA_028641955.1). Taxonomy (NCBI): domain Eukaryota; kingdom Metazoa; phylum Chordata; class Actinopteri; family Sciaenidae; genus Protonibea; species Protonibea diacanthus. The sequence continues at coordinate 9,043,366 of CM053998.1, forward strand.
ACGTTTCAATTTGCAATCGGGCGATTTTCGGGGCGAATTTGAAAGCGGTGGAATAAGACGGCATAAATTAGTGCCATTGTTTGGGAATCGCAGAGTCGCCTGGAGGCTGTAATGACACAAACCAGACCACTATCAGCAGTCAATGCATTCAACACTCAACAGCATTCAATGACAGTCAAGGTTGATTAAATAGGTTGCGGGCGCAGCAAGAGTTCTGAGCTGATTGACTGTTTGCTTTCTCACGCTAACAGAAGAGTCTGTCGCGTTTTTACGATCCACAGGTATCGTGTGCACCCCTGTGGAGGTGCTCCATCAGGAAGGTGAAACTATACCAAGAATCCAATTGAATTGCAATGCGAGTTAAAGGTAACGCAGGCTGTATAACTTCCAAATTTCTTTCACAGACAGTAGGAAAACACAAGAGCTTGGGAAAGATGTCATTACGCTGGTGCATACGGATGCAAACACGTAGATAAGCTCGCATAAATGCACAGTCACATGCCAACACACAGGCAGCCGCACGCTCAGAGACAAATCTTCATCAACCAACATAAACTGACACTACCACCCATCAACAGGGCTTTAAAAAAATCACATGAATGCTCAAATAGGTATTTAACATTTCCAGCAGCCACCAGGACATCACCATTTACATTCTATAACCACTATTAGACATCATCATCAATCTGCAGCCCAGCGGCTCCTTCGGCTGCAATCATCATGTTAATACGAGGGAGAAATATCTTCAAGGACACTAGTCTATTTATTTGATTATTCATGGGAGAACTTATTTATGCATCTCTGTTTGAGCAGAAGTGATGATAACCTGAAATATGTCACAGCAGCTCTTGATAAAGAAAAGTGGCATCAGTTTAAGTATAACTGAAATCAGCCGTCGGTGCTTAAGCTACATATAGCGAATGAGACCATGAGAGTAGCTCATGGAAAGCTGATCATGGGAATTCACTGCTCATATTGAGGTCAGTGAAGGTCACAGTGCACAAGCTCAGATAAGATAGTGGCTAAAACGGTCTGCAGATATGACAGCAGGATAAGGGAATTATTGTACTGGTCAGGAAGGCACCGATTTTTGCTGAGGAAGTTTGTTGCTCTAGACGCGCAGTAAATAAACTGCAGAGAGGCATCACAGGGAGACATAATATTAATAATATATAAGAGACCAGATTATATATTGGGCTTTGAAGCAATTCAATCAAAAATAATATCAGTCATATCCATTAACTGAATTGGTTTAAAGTAAGTATTATGTAACATTTGAAAAATGAATTCTTCCTCATAGAAATGAAAATTGTATTCGCGAGTGATAAAGTGCACTATTGCTCACTTCTGTAAACTCAGCATAGCTTTGCATGGTCTGGTATGACCAATAGCTTAATGTTAGCAAACATATCAAACGCGCTATGTAAATGATATTTCTGAATTAGTTTGTTGATTTCATGACTCTTCTTGTCACTTTCGTACATGCGTCACAAATTAAGAAAACTGAATGTACTCTGGCAGGAGACATATATGCTGCTTTCTGGAGCCATTCCACTGCTATGAGTCATCGAGTGGTAACTACAGAACAACAGCTCACAGCTGCCCTTTATTGTTCAAGATTATTTTAAATCAAAAACGTTAAGGTGACCTGACTCATTGCATTTGCATCATACTGCTCAGACTATAATTATGAGAGGGGAAAATAAAATGTTCATGTGAGCCCAGAGCCATGAATTTCTGAAAATCACTGGAAATGTCAATAAAAAAAATTGGCAAAATGGCTGCAAATGCATTATCTGTTACTGTTTATCCTTATCAGTGTCACAGGGGGGCTGCAACCTATCCCAGCTGGCATTGGGCGAGAGGCAGGGCACGCCCTAGACAAGTCACCAGTTCATCACAGGGCCAAAACTCACAGGGACTGCATCGCTGTGCTGCCCCAAGTAGCTAATTTAGTTTATTTAAATGATCTGACTGCAAGGCTAGCAATAGTATCTTGGAATAATACTCCTACAGCAGAAAAATAGGAGGTTTATCTCTTTCTCTTTCTTCCTATTCTGCAGAAATGTTCCTGGTGTGTTTACCTCTTATCTTTGATCAAATGTTTATCTGCAACGTGCTAAAATCTAGTATAACAATAACACAAGAAGAGTCTTATCATCAGAAACCTGACTTGTCAGTACTGACACACCAATATCCATCTTTCTAGGATTGCTAATATAAGGTGTATGCTATTAACATTAGCCACCATTAGCTATGGTGTACTGCAATTAGCAATGTTTCATTCTTGATGAACTCAACATTTTTTATTTTAAAGAAATCTCCTTCAAATGTTACTTGAAGTTTATTCCACCAAGTCAAATATCCAGCTATCATTATCTTTTAATTTCAAAGACAATGACAGAAGTTTAATTTGACAAACCTTTTGAAATAATAATGAAAAAAGTTATATCACCTTAAATTGCTGGAGGTAATATGGCAGCAGAGACAAATGTGTCTTGAGGAAATCGACATCACAGTCTGAGGTTAATTCAAAGTCACTAGGAACCATGTCTAGAATGTAATTCCATACTTCCAGATGATCCCGTTGAGCACACTTTTGAATTATTTTTCAACATGCACCACGTTAAATATGCCTGCAAAGACACACACAAGAGACAGAGAGCAGGAGTGGAAAAGAAGAAAGTGTCCTTGAGCAAACTTGTACATCTTTTCCATGAGATGAGCACAAAAAAAAAAAAAAAAAAAAAAAAAAAAGGAAAGCCAGCAGCACACAGCAGCCACAGTCTGCAGGCACTATCGCCTTGGAGACAACACAAGGACATTTTGTTTTGCTTTGCCAGCTTTCCCATTCTATCCAAAGGGATGAAGAGAGGGAGAGAGAAAAAAAAAAACTAAGCTCAAGAGCACCAACGAGGTGAACGAGACTTTGGTATGCTCCGAGGGAACTCGTGAGTGACCTTAGAGGAAGATTTGAATGTGAGATAGGTTGTGAGTTTTATAAAACGACAATAAAACCGAGGACTTGTGGTCTATGAATTTCTTATTTCAATGTGTACTTAACAAGTACAACCTCTCTGCAGTATGTCTTATTAGAATTTGGTCCTAGGATATGTTTAGATATTCCAGAATGATCCAAGGCAAAGTTTAAGAATATAAATAAATGGCCTCAAACCTCATATTAATTTATTTTCTGTTAAGATTCAATGTGTTCTCGAAGGCATTACAACATTGATTATAAATGAATAATACTAACAGCATGCTAACAGCTATTCATGTTAAATTAAGAGCCTTAAGAATGTTCCTACACCTGAAAAGGCAACCTTTCCATTCATACTGTAGAAGACAGGAGCAAACTTTTGTGGGTGCTCCGGCTTCCTCTCATTGAGACATGAATTCCACTCATCCTTTCCACTCAGCTTCTGTTGCAAAAAAAAAAAAAAAAAAAAAAATCCCTCTCACCAAACGCACAAAGTCTGTTTCCACCACACACAGAGCTTTGTGCTTAATTTCAAAGCATTAATTTCTAACTAATTAGCCTCTCTCTCTGTATCCCAGGGCTCGTGGCTTCCACAATTAGATAAGCCCACTCTACTTCGCTCCAGGAAAAAAAAAAAAAAAAAACCTGCTATGTTATTATGAAATGAATCCGGTTCACATGACTTGCCGTTTCCGCACCGAGACCGGGCTCGTCAGCTTTGAGAAACTTCTGCAGACTCCAGATCAAAAGAGGTGGAAAGGGCTTTCTGGGGTAAAAATGAAACGAGCATCAGACTGTAAAGTAACTCATCCAACCCCGTGTTGAACCCAATTACCTCCTAATTTTAATGTTTGAACCTGTATGCATCTTCAGTAGGGTCTTGCACCGACTCTAGAAAATATTGGACAGTCTTTGTGTGATGTCACCCATTAACTTTCTACTAACCTGTTTAAGGCTGCAGAATGGGATTTCTGGGTGCTGGGACATGTATTTTTAGACTGAAGCATATTTGAAGCCCAAATCCATAATCACGGCTATTAGTGGATCTCTCAGAAATTACACCCATATACTTGCTTAATTTGGCTGATCCACGTGGGCCGCTTCCACTTCGGAAACCAGTCTACTTTTTTTTGAAGTTGGGTCTGATGTAAGAACTAAAGCACACGAAGAAAGAAATATTAATGAAACTTCATTTTTCTGAACAACTTATACTGCATTTTCAGTCATCAAAGGTTGACAATTTTGGACACCGGCGTTCTGATTAATGAAAATAAGTTGGAAGCATTTGTCAACGTCTTTGCTGAAGAAATGTACTTTGAACCAAACCATCTGTCAAGAAGCAAATAATTACCAGTGTCACAAAATGTCATTGAGAGGGACTCAAAATAACAGGAAGAAAACTGTTTACGGCCAACATTAGGCTAATGTAACGCTTTAATGGAAGAAATTAATGTCTTTCACAGCATGAGTCTGGATGTTTGACTTCTATGATGTTGATTTGCAGAGAGAACTTGAGGAAAAAAATGAAATTCGCCTTTAAAATGTTTAACAATGTGGTTTCCATCAGCTAATTGAGCATTAATTAATGAGTCATAATGTTACATTTTTATCTAGGGTTAAAAAATATTGATATCCACCCACAGAAGGAAGTAACATAATCTATTTTAAGCCATCTCACAAAATCAGGACCCTCTGCATAATGGCATGATTCACTCGCAGGCTTTATCAATTCCCTAATGTTTATGTCATACGATCCAACCAAAACGCTACACATGTCCTCGTTCACTTGTGGGAAAATAAAATGATGATAGAAGTCCTGTCGTTTAATGGAGCCTTTTGTGGCAGGCCCACAAATCCATCAGAGAGTGCAACTGGGATTGAGGGGAGTGGAAGGATGGTGGCGGTGGAGGGGTTTGGTAAATTATGCAGCCAGACATCCGGTAATGCTTCGATATTATCTGACATGATGAGAACCGTAATGGATGGGAGCTATGCATTGTTTGGCAATTAATTTCTCATCCCGAAGCTCTCTTCCCGGGGACTTGAGAGGGCATCTATGGAGGTCACACAGTGCTGGGAGAAGCGTGTGCGCCGGGCTGATATATATGCACACATGAACACGGGCCCGGAGAGATACTCGCAGTGTTTGAGTTAAATGACAGAGGCAACGTGAACAAAACCTGCTTGCACAGGCACTGCAGTGAAGTATTGTAGGTATGAATTCACGACACAGATGTGCAGTAAATACATGCAAATTGCAATTACATGCTAACTGTAATGTGCATACATATTAGCTCTCATCTGCACTTGCAAAAAAAAGAATTTTGCAAATTTGATTTTTGTTTAATATACAGTATGAAATACTCCCAAGACCAGCATGCAAATCATGTATCTACACATGTACAGTATTAAAGCAAAACATACAGTACTGTAATGTGTGCAGTGAAAACGAGTAGGAAATTATATTTAGCTACATCTTTTTTAAGCTAAATGGAAAAATGCTGGATTCCGTTTTTAGTCTTAGATCCAAAACGCAAGTCTCTTAGGCAACTGACGAGGCCAAACATCATCAAACATACGTACCAGGAGGAGCAAAAGGAGGAAAGAGAAGTGTGAGCACATGAGCAGAGGGGATTTTAGACTCACTAAGAGAAAAGGCACACTCCTCCAAGGTCCCGCTATTTGCCAAAAAACACAACCCTCGAGTAAGGCCTTTCAAAAGACTGTCAACCAACAGCAGAATGGGCCAAATGGATTGGGTTGCTGTGCAGAGGAACTCTGACACCGGTGATAAAGAGAGTTAAAGATGCTTCAGAGACCTCCAATCAGATTTACTCGGGTGATTGGCCAAAATAAATCACTTTGAGCTTGTGTGTCACCAAGTCTGTTAAATCTAATGTGGCAATTTTGGAGGTGCTCTAGAGAAACTGGTAGCCATACACATCGGGAGTAAAGTTTGATTTTCATTGGGCGAAAAAGGACAGAAAAACTGTGAGGAAACATAAAAGGTGTTTACACACCGAAATGAGACTAAAAACCTACATACAGTATGTACGGAGGTCGGACAATATACGTTTCACGTTAGACAAAAGTCTTTGATTTTTACTACGAGAATGGTTTTCCTCATTTCTGTCCATGTCAGGAGAGATGAATAGGGTGTTAGCCTTAACTGAGGAATTGCCTGCCACCTCTCTCACTACACAGGTGATCTGTGTATGATTTCTGGATCAAGGTAGAGTCACTAAGGGCCATGATGGATGGCTAGTCAGGAGGGGGGACAGCAGAAAAAAATCATGTGATATATAGACAGTGAATGAACATCCCACATTTTGAATCACTTGAAACATGAGCTTGCATGCTCAAATTGACAAGTTCATTCAAATTATACTAAGAAATGTACAAAAAGCAGTGAAACACACACACACACACACACGTGCACTAAGAGGGTAACAATGATAACATCTTACAATATATTACAAAGATTCTTACAAGAGGGAATATGGCTCTGGAACACTCAGAGAAGGCTCTGAAGCTCCAACAAAGCGCTCCCTGTTTCCACGCTAAAAAATCTAAAGCTGCGTTGCTAACAGAGCCCCATTGTGTTGCGGCATTAAAGGGTTTGCGAGAAGGCCGTGCATTTTTCACATGTGTTTGCGTGAGCATGTGTGTACATCTGTTAGAGAAATCATTTTGAACTATAATCCTAAACGTTGCACTTTCCCTGGAAGAAAATTGCCCTCCGCGAGAGGTGCACCAGCCATGTGATAAGTGTTTAGCCTGCAAATAAGCATGTAGCCTACATTTCTAAGCCTGACATCAAAAGAGCTTCATGCAGAATGCAAGGCTGTTTTTTTTTTTTTCGTAGTTTGAATTGCTAAGCAGATATTCCTTAAAGCTTTGCAATCAAAAAGAAAAGGTTCTATGACGACATATAACAACTGCAGGGTGTTACTTGAATATATATAATAGCATGTCAAAGAATATCAATCAAAAGTAATGATAGGTGCTGGAAGGCTAGTGCGTAAGCAATGGAGCTCAAAGAAACAATAGTTTGTGCGTTTAAGAGCACACTGAGTCGGACTCACTGCCAGCCTGCATTTACCGCTTAGACAGTCTTAATCAATTTAGCATGTGTTGGGCACTTCCAAACACAGCCAAGAGGAGGCTGAGCATCCAAAACATCGGCTGTTTCGGCATGAAGGTCGGAGGGCCGCGTCTGCGGGCTCCCTCCAGGCTCGCGGGGCTGGCACCGTGCCCTAGCCAGATGGCAACATGTGGCAAAATTACAGGACTGCCAGACAGTGAATGTATCTATGACACCAACTGTGTCGCATCCTTTGCACCAATCACGGGCCAACAAAAGCAGCACTCATACAGCGGCGCATTCAGAAATCAGAGGTTGTCTGACTGAAATGCGCGACTGGAGGGAACACCCTGCAGATACTTAAGTATCAACAGACTAATAGGCACTGATTGGAGCATTCTGTGAACACACAGTCCTCAGATCAGACTGAATATGTTCATTTTAATGATAGAAATCACTGAAAATGCATTATGTAATGCATATGAAAGTGCATTAATGTACACAAACCCCAGACACATCACTGTCAAGTCCATAAGCTAAGAAGAGAAGATATTACGTTGGGTTAAACTTGAAAAAATGCATCTGAGTTAACACAAATATGCTGTAGCATACGCAGCATGAATTTTATGTTATGGCAGCATGTTAGTGCTGCAGCAGCAGGTGCTTGAGACTAAGGCAAATTTTCTCATGTGGCTGCCCTCGTCTTTGCAGCCCCGTGGAGTCAATACAGCTAATGCCTCATGCTCACTGTGGCAGACAGCACAGAGCTTCTGGCAAAAGGTGAGGTCAGTAAAGTCTCGAGGCAATTTTAAGGGAACAGTACTGTGTGTGGTAACTACAATACACTGCAAGCACAAGAGGTGCTTTGAGTTTAATTTTAATTTAATTGGCAGCCAGGAAAACAACAATCTCACTCTGATAGGGCAACAAAAAGACTACAATAAACAGAGCATTGTAACACGGAACATAAGGTATATTTCATATTCTCTGGTCAAGTCTGGAGGATGAGTGATGACAAAAAAAAAAAAAACACTGTGTCATGTGGAAATATATACCCGGCAGTTCAGTTTTGGAAATGAGAATATACCCAGCCATGCTGGCAAGATCTTTGAGGTAAAGTGGTGCTTGGAACTAAATGCTAATGTCAGCGTGCTAACACACACATAATGACAATGCTAACAGGCTGGCATTTAGCAGCTGTAATCTGCACGATGTTCACCACCTCGGTTGCTCATTAGCGCAGAACACAAATACAGCTGAAGCTGATGAGAATGTCATTAGCTTAGCAGGCATTTGGTCAAAAACCAAAGTGTCTGAAACAATTGATCTGATGATGGGGCTAGGTGATTCGTAGCAATCCACCATCATCATCTAATTTGATCATTTTGTGGTCATTCTTCGACGTTCGCCTTAACTGGCTTGTTGATCCACGACACTGAGCAGAAGCCATTAAAGGAATGGATGAACGGTTTGTTAAGCAGTAAGAAATTGTTCAGATGATGTGATCTATTGGTGTTGATGGAACAGGACATTTTTACAAGGGTGATTGCCTGGTTAATGGCAATTACACTACATTTCAATCTTGATGCTGACTTCAACTTTTCTGTTCAGAGCTTGTTCGCAAGCCTCATCTTGCTAATAATCGCACAATTTGTCCTTAGTGGAGGGGATGGTTGAGCTGAACCAAACAGAGATGGAAGGGGTGAAAACACTCTAAATGGTGGATCTGGAGAACTGGGTCATGGTCACAGGGGAGACAATGAATTTCCACAACTGTTGGAAGAGCAACAACCTCGAGAGAGGTCACTGTGGCCTTTCGAAATGAGTTTGCATAATTTTCACTTACTGATAGGACAAAAGTCACATTTTTCAAAAGTGTGCTTTGTGCTCCTGCGTGCTACTGCCTGTTGAAGCATTACATGTGCAGTATGTAGTGCTTTGTGGCTATCTTTGTTTTCTTTTCTTTTATGTTTTTAAAGAAGACCACAGAACATTTTATTTTCAAAACTGTCCTTGCATATTCTACAAGGACAACTCAGTCTATTGAATGTGATCATGTGGAGGAGCTTTCATATCTGCCTGCTAATAGCAGTCTGTGCAGCACACATTTTTTTACCACCAATTCAGTGAATGTAATTATCAATGGAGTTGTCATGGAAGCACTCATGGGCATAGATCATTGGTTTGTTGAAGAGACTTTAGCAACGGCTCAGAGTAGCACAGGGTTATTGTGGAGACTGTTCAAAATGCAGGCCAAAGTTTATTTTCATGAATAAATAATAATAATAAAAAAAAAGTTGCACTTTTGTAAAGAAACAAATCTACGTGCCTTCCAGTGCCTATCATTGCTTTTGATTAATATTCTTTGATATGCTATTATATAGATTCTATTTTTTTGTGCAATTCAGCAGCCTTCTGCTCTATTGTGAGCTGTGCCACGGCCCTTGTAGTTTGGCATAAGGCACGGGCCCCAGCTGTGGGACTGGCCATATCTCTCTTGCTCTGTTGCCCATATAACATGCTCCACTGGTACAACAGGTCATGCATGCTCATGGTGGTTGAAGCACAAGTGGAAATAAGCTTGTGTTAGAGAGCTCACAGAATGACACCTTTCTGGAAGTGTTAACAGGAACGGTGATCATGACGCTGGATCAAATTTCAAACGCTCGTGTTTGCAGCAAAAGGAAAATATGACATTGGCTGCAGGCGCTACAACTCTCATCACGTCACTGGTCGAGTTTCATGGCAGGCAATTTTTTTTTTTGTTTTTCCAGTTTTCCTCAGTCACATTTAGCGATTTGATCTATGTGCATATAAAAAGCAGACCAGTTTATGTGGACTATACTGATTTAAACAGTGTTGTACATTATAGTGCAATGCCAAATTGAGGCTCTTCATGAGAGAATTGTGTGGAAAATGCGCACAGCTAAAAATACTGGCTTTAACCAGAGTAAGTCTGCATCCTCTGTGTTTGGTCTGGGAATTGATCGAATAAAACGGTTTATGACTCCACAGTCCATTCAATCACTCTTTCATTTCTTATCAGTCTGTTTATCTGACATTTATATTTGTTCTTTGACTCCATCCATCCACTTAATGCAACATTTTATTATCTATATTCATGCAGCAGCCTCTTTGGAGGGCAGCCTATTCTGCACACCCAGCAGCCAAACACTCGAGTCAACATCTTACCGGGAAGTCTGGTACTGAGAATTTTCATTTGCATGTGAATGCGCGCGTGTGTGTACATACAAGTGAGTGGTATTGTTGTGTATCACTGCTAAAAAATTATGGATAATCATTTAGTACAGAAAGCACATAACACCATTTCACTTCCCTTAACTAAGGCAAATTATATTATGGGTAGCTGTGTATTATCAAAACCAAACACTGTAGGCATGGCCAGTGAATGAGTGAATATATTATCGGGTGTGTTGAAGCAGGACTCAGTGCAGAAAAAAAAAAAGATTTGGTAGTAGCAGCCAGCTGAGAAAAATAAATTAAACTGGCAAGCGGCAGGTAGACAAAGCTCCGGAGGAGAAAGCAGAGGTAAAGACTTCACAGTCAAATAACTTGTGACATTTTTGACTAGAGCTGTTGATGAGATAGTGCAAAGAATTACCTTGGTGTGTCAAAACAGGTTCTTTTTTCCCCCGTTTCATGCTTCCCAACAAGCACCAATTTATAAAAAGAACAATGGAGTGGATGAATTAGACTTCTCAAAAGAATTCTGGGAAGTTTAATCTGAGTAGCCGTTTGTTCCTTTGCAAAGGCAACTGCTAGAGTGAGTAAAAGATTTACCTTGTAGCTGAAACACACTGAAAAATATGTACAGTGTTAAACACCCAATGTGCCATAGACTTCGACATCATTTATTTATCCTTTCTTGTACCTGACAGATGTTTTCTCATATTTTTTTAAGTGAGAGCTGACACAGTTCATGATATGGATGCTAACAACTTGGTTTTATGCTACTTACTATTTTTTTTATCTGGGTGTTTAATTTTATTTCACCTGTATTTTTGAGACTTATTAAAAAAAATAGAAATAACACATCGAGCAGCATTCCATATTAGGCAATTATCACCAACCCACACTGTTTTAAGGTGCTAGATTTCTTATATTTTTCTTTGATGTCTTTCTACTTGCTCTAAGATCACATCTACCAAATCTATCAAATCTAAGAAATAGATTATGAAGACAACTCCAGCGCAAAGAGACTTTGGACCATTGGTGGTGCTAATGAGAAGCTTAGGATTCGTTATGGCCAAGATAACTGATGTTGAATAGAGGGTTGTGGATCACCAAAATTACTGAAAGGTATCTTCTTTGAACTACATCCATTTTGAAATCCATTCAAAACTTCACGACAATATAGGAACTATTTTTTTAAAAAGAATATCTTCCTGTGAAACCATGCCATTTTCCATATACTATACAACAATATTTCAGTGCAACTCACTCACTCCAAAACAATGAACTGCAATGACCCGAGCACCGAAAACAACGTTCAAAACTGCACATATATTCTGGATATGGAATAAAAAAGATAAGCTGGTCTTACCGAGCCTGTTGTCCAGTGCTCCAAAGTCCAGAGAGTACTTCACGACATGGTAATTGTTCCAAACGTACAGCAGGTTGTCCCTGGGATTGTAATCCACTGCAGCGATGTACTGATAGGAGTTAGGGAAAGGGATGTCCAGGAACCCGTCTTTACTTAGCTCTGTGTTGTAGATGTAGTCAATTTTGTTTCCTGTGGCCTCGTTGTCATCGTCTTCGTACACTGACTTTACTACATAGAGGATTCCACAGATCATGAAGGCGTTGGATGCTGAGCGCTTGTCATATGCTGTGTCCCAGGTTCCCTCAACGCGTAACGTGTACGGATTTAGCTGGCTGATGACAATCCGTCCATTGTTCTGCTCTGTAGCATAAATCACCCAAAGGCCGTTTTCGTCAACCGCCAAGTCAATGTCAGATTTCCCTCCCCAACGGTAAGGGGAGGTGTCATGGTAGTTGGCGTTAGCAATGATGGCCTCGCCGCTCTTGATACGAGTCCGCAGGTCAAACTTGACAATGTTGCGCGTGCGCTCCTTGTTGAAGAAGAGCGCCCCATCGTAGACCACAAAGCCGGTTCCGTCAACACGATGTGGAAGTTTGTAGGTCGTTGTTGGCCTCCCAGCGATGAAGTCTTCTTTGGAGGAATATTCAGTCAATGTGTCAGTGCGGTAAGGTGTCCAGGGCATATAGTAAATCTTATCGGAGGCTTGGAGAGGGTCCTTGCACCAGGCTCCTGACTGGTGGTCCGATTCAAAGAGGTGCTCGCTCTGGTACACCCTGCGCAGAAGCCCTGGGCACAGGAATACTGAGGAGCCAAAATAGGGGAAAGACAAGTACAGAGTTACATTGGCAGGTATTATACAGTATGTCAGTAGATAAAAAAGCAACTGGATGCAGCTATATTGAAGTTCAAATCTGCAGCTTAATCTTCTCCCCTGTCAAGAGCCAAAACACTGAGTCACACCCTCTTCATCAGTGTTGGGATGATCAGATTTTGATTAAATGCAGAAAAGATGACTGATTGTCAGACAAAGAATGTTATTAGTAATGTGATTGGATTGCACAATGCATGAACACAGCCAATATACAAAGAGAACAGCTTTCAGTATTTCACAGTGTCTCCAATTCTAGTGCTATTTTGGTTTCAATTACGTATTGCAGTTTGCAATTTTAGTGCAAGGGACTTCGAATTCAGTTAGTCTCGGAGCCTGAAGGCAATTATTTTACAATGTCACTGAACGAACTGACTTTGTAGGGAGGGGTGAATACATTAAGTGAGGGTTATCTCTTCTGACTTAATGTAGAGCAGAAACAAGTCAGAAGATGCTGTTAAAACTTACCACAGAGCGATTCGCCCGCACACGTTTCTGTTTCAGTTTGTTTCCCTTTACAAAAAGACTTCCCTTTACATTCTACTAAATTAAATCTAATAGCAGCAGAGAAAGACGGTTTCATTCTTCCCTTTTATTAAAACACCCTGGAGGCTGTTCTTCATTAACAGTATTAAACGTACAAACCCAAAGTTAAAAGATTTTGACAAACAGCTATGCTGTAATTATTGGCTAAGGTAGCCCTTTAGGAGAAAGAAAACAAAAGAAAAAAAAAAATACAGTAATTACATCATCTATATAATGATTGCCTGTCCATTATTTCATCCTCATGACATTTTTAGTCTGCGGCATGATTTACAACACCACACACGGTAAACTAATTATACGTGTACTGGTTTGTACTCAAATCTGATAAAGCTAGGCCAAGGCAATACAGCTAGAGCAGGTCAATAGTGGGCACTGTTTGCAAAAGCTCATTTGAGTTCATTATAGATTATCTTGGACTGAGGCAATTGCAATTTTCTGTCTCTCTAAAAAGATGACATCTGAATTCAGGATTACAAGGACAAAACCAGCGTGGGTTACATTCAAAGATAATAAAATAAAATCACATATATAGCATACTCACCATGAATCATCATCATGTAAATCATTAAAATAGCTAATCATTTAAAGGAGAACAAGAAATAGAGAAGAATAATACAAGACAAGACTGCAGTTTTTCCTTTTTCCACAGGTTTGGGCTCACAGTACCTCACATATAAAAACAAAATGTGTGTGAAAACTCCTTTCACAGTAATGGGCCAGCAGCCTGACACAGCGCTGACAGGTTCTAGCCGCAGATCCGTGGAGAGGTAAAAGCTGCACACTCCGAGGAGAAGGAAGAGAAAGAGACAGCGAAAAAACAGAGGCTCCTTTCCCTTGTAATCTTAAGATTAAACATGTTGTCTACCTGCAGGTGAAAAATGTGGTGAGACGCATCCCATTGACATAGCGCCTTGGCGCACATCTCAGCGGTTGCTCTGCTAAATGCTAAGAGGGGCTGTTCCTTATGGTTGAAAAGGATAAGTTGAGCTAGGGTCCAAGGTCATAATAGGTAAAGCTTTGTACTGACAACACACTGCTCTGAGGAGCTTGTAAAATATGCTTTTTAAGGATGTAAGCACAAAGACGGTGGAGTGAATGGAAGATATTAGCGAAGTGATACAAAAGCAATCATGGCTTTCATGGGGAATTTCACAAAAACTGTTTTGGCAGCAGCGCAGTCGTCTTCATAAAGTCATCTCATTGCTCATTCTCTTTGCCACAGATTTCAGTGATAAGTCATTAATTAATTACTATGAAACTTAAAATGTATTGCATAACTATTAAGGCAGAACTCTTGACTCTTGTTTAATGGCTCCATTTCCTTCATCGGCTCGAATCCAGCTTTATATCTGACAAAGGATTTCCAGCTCGTGTAAAAAGGTAACACTGCTGCACAAACACAATCCTTGGGTGCAAGTGAAGTGAATTTGGCATATGTTCTGCAGCATCATGCAGTGCTGATAAGGTAAGAATATGACTGCTATGATCTGTCTCCAGTATTGACTAGTGAGTCCCTGAAGGTTATAGCCATCATCATGTTAGAGCTATAATCAAAAATGCTGACAGCTTATTGGACAAGCTATTGATCACCCCGTATAGCCCCCTCCTTTAATATTATGCAGCTGATAAAGCAGAGCTGGAATAATCTTCAGTTATAACAGGGGATAAAAAAACATCCCAGGGTTATGATTTCACTAGGGAGCGGGTCTGTACCTAAAGAAATACTGTATATGCGGTAATGTCAGAAGAGCTGTCAGTCTGTGACACAGTGACGCTGTTTTGGATGCTGCAGCATGAACAGCACTAAATGAAAGAATGGATTTTGCTCATTAGGTATGTTCCTAACACTGTTTCCCTGAGCGGTTTTCATTTTCCCCATGAATGACATGTTCAACCTCAGCAATGAACCACACAATGAGCAACAAACCCGAATTCAGCAACCCGTCACCAGCGTATACCCAGATGAAAATGCAGATGAAAAAGGAAAAGTTGTTGGCATTTAGTTACCTTTTTGTTCCACTTCTATTTTTAGGCATGAAGGGGAGAGAAAGAAAGAAAACATAAAGAACAGATTATTGATGTGATAACCGGGAAAAAGTCTTTTTATTTTTACAGTCACGTAACAGTACAAGAAGAGCATGTGGTTAGTGGAAGAGACACACAAAACATTCAATCATAAGCTTTCAGGAAGGAGAAGAGAAGCATCGCGTCACCCGTGAGCCTGTAGGAAAAAGACAGATTAATCTTTAATTGTATAAAATGTTTGTTTCTTGAAGTGTTTGCAATGTGTACAACAGATGTACAGCGCATGACTTTTTTTTTTTCTTTACAATGATAAAATAATTCAACCATATGGCCACTTAGAGGCAACCTTTTGAGCTTAAGTTAAAACTAGGATTTGCTGCTTTAGTCATCTGTGACCATAGAGTTGTATACATAAATTATGAGATGCTGTCAGTGGTAAAGATAATTTTAAGTGCCCTTGATATTGACTTAATCTAGGCTGAGATCTATATTTAAACCTGCATTAATTATTTGTATTGCGGGCAGCATGGCGTTAGCACGGGTATGGCTAACGTGTTAGCCAACTGTTGCATATTTACACCTTTAGTGAGCATTGAGCAAAGCTGGCATTCATTCGTGGTTAAGTTAACTCCAGTATTCCACTTTCAAAGCTTTAGCTCTGTTTTGGTCACCCACTGTGCAGATGTGTTTAGCTCCAGTTCACTCGCCAGTTAAGTTTACCAGCTAGCTGTTAACACAGCCCGTCTGCTGTTTTGTGTTGGGCAGGTAGTGGGTTTAGCACAACTTAATCACTGAAAACATCTGCCCGCTGATGCTGGAAAAGAGATTAGGGTGATAATTCGGCAGGATTTCACATTAGTCGGTTGATCCGTTGTTATTATAAAAATATCGATTAGTGCGGCTTTAAAAACAGAACGCACTTTACAGAGATTACTGGCAAGAAAGTAGTATTTTTCTATGTGACCTATTTTATTAAACATGTATAGCTGAAGGTGTAAGTGAAATGTAACAGCTGTCTAGATTCTACAGCTCAACACACATACTGAAAGCCTGTTGAAAAATTACTGTGGCTATTATATCTGAACTCTCTCCACAGTATACGTATTACTTCCTCTTGTGGACAAGCTTTTTATGTCAGTCATGGTATCTTGCTGGTCCTGTCCCTTCCCCTCCAGTAATCCCGGTTCTAATAAGAGAGGATTAACCTCTGTTACCAGGGCTTACAAGAGTCCTCTCCTCCAAATGGAGAGTGCAACGGAGTGAGGTATGGAGGTCAGTGAGTAGGAGCGGGCGGGGTAAAGTTTGAAAGATGGGGAAGTTATTAGAGGAGAACAATATTAATGCAAGGCGGTGAGCCAATGGAAAACAGCGGGTGAGGTAGGGCCGGGACAGGCGAGGGGAAAGAGCGAAAAGAGAGAAAAATAATGGGGAGGGGAGAGGCTTTCAACAAGTCGTCTGTGTTTGTCAGATCATAAAATCGTACACTGGTACAGCACGGCACCTCATCAACAGCAAACACTCCAGCTGTCATTGAAACACGATAAGTCCATAGCGAGCCTGAGCAACAATAGCTTTGGGCTACATCTGAATCATCATTACTGGCAACTCAAATTTGTCAATAACTCGGAACTGCACATGGACCCCATAGATCAAATCAAAGTAAACAGCCAAACGGCCCCGATCGAAGCCTCTTCACCTCCCATGAGCAACGGCCACACTACAGGGACCACAGGGAGGCCGGCATTTCTGATTGAGCGCTCGCTAACAGTGGCGAGGGGAGAGGAGGGTAATGATCTATAGAAAAAGGCATTAGCGGTGGGGATGTGAGAAGTGGTATACGACACAATCGCCAGGGGAGGTGGTGTGAGGGAGGGAGTAAAGGATTCGGATGAAATCCCTGACAAGGAAATATGCCACTCCCAGGGCTAGGGTACAGTATGTGGCCCTGTCGCTCGACCAGAAGTCGCCGCTGGATTCAGCAAGGTCACCCTTCATATCACTCAAACCAATTTGTTCACGTCGCGTCCACTTGTGTTTCGCTGCGAATACAGTAAAGCCTGAAATACACCTGTGATACGATCGTTGGATTTCCACGACTGGAGCATCGCGGATACAAGCAGAGGAGTGGAAAACAGCAGGGTGAGATGGAGAATTGATTCATCGGAAAAGCTTCTTTAGTCCACCCCATCACCCTCATTGTGACCTTAATACGATTTTGGTCACGGCTGTCATTGAGTCACGAAAAAGCACTTAGCCCTCTCATCCTTTCATCTCATCCTTTTCGCTTCCTGCTCGTTGTCTTTCTCCCTTTCCCTCCTCTGAGACTGAAACCCCAGACATCAGAAATAAAAAAAAATATATGCACACAAATATGACTAAGGAAATAATGGTCCTTTCAGAGCTACTGTTTGAGCTCTTTAAGTACCTCATTCATAAGCTCTACATGATAAAAATGCTCCTATGTCTTTACTTCTGCACCAAAACACTTGACAAATCCTTATCCTAATATTCAAGGACACGGCATTCAAATGGGTTATAAACTGCAATCTGCGTGTCCCCCAGTGTTCCTTCTACTCTATTGTATCTTTGTTCACAATGGCCGAGGGCCAAAACAACAGCTTTTTTATTTATCGTCTGCTCGTTTAGAGATCATTTGAAGGTATAGGGAAATACAATTAATGGAGATACTCAACAGAATTGTGTTAATGATAATGTTAATGGTAATCACACCACTCTCCAACGAACTGTGCTTTAATGAAATCAACTTTAAAATGAATGAGGCAATGAGCTAATTATTTGAATAAGAGCTGATAGGCCTTGAGTGGTCATTAAACTCTTGAAAAAAAAAAAAAAAAAAAAAAAAAAAAAAGCAGATTTAGGATGAGCAAATGCACCATTTTCACGATGGGTCCAGAGGCTACAACTTTAGGGGTGCTTGCACAAAAGTCTTGACATTTCAGAAACTTAAGAGGCACGTGTAGCTTCAGTCACCACTTGAACTCAGAATTTAACAATTGTCATGGATAAAGTAACATAAGAAAATAGCTTGTCTGGTTCTGGTTTTGCAATGGGCAGGACAGTTGGATGTCTCATCCAGAATCACAAGCGTCTGGCACATTTTCCTTGAGGAACAAAAAGAAAAAAAAAAAAAAAAAAAAAAAAACGACTGGCTCCCTAATCACCCTTCCTTTCTTGGATGCCAAAGCAAACCAGAAGGAGGAAATGCCATCATTGGCAAGGAGAGAGAGAGAAAAAAAAAAAAAAAGATCCCTGAAAAACTTACACATCTCCCGAGTTTGCCAATTGACAAATGTTCTGTTATTGTACATCAGTTATCTAGGATGGATTTGCTAAAGACCAATGCTCTTTTTCCACCAATACCCAGCTTCACACACAGTTGCACACAGGCGCACCTGGAAGCAGTCCAGTACAAGCACTCTTATCTTCTGCCCACTGAGAAGCAGTTTGCTCTAAGGCACCTCAATGCTACTCATTCACTTCCTGATATAGATTTATCTCCGGATTAGTTCAGGGACAGAAAACTGCTGCCCACACGTATCTCGGAGCATCCTTTGCCTATAAATGAATAGGTAATTAGTAAATATAAACAGGTAAAAGAGTCAATCGGTCAAGTACCAGGCAGTAGTTTTGTTGAATACATTGCTCGGTCAGGTCGGGGAAAATTCTGGCAACAGGTTTAGGGCTAAACAATAACTTACTGAACCGTGTGCATGCAGCTTGTAATGGTTTGGCCGCTGTGTGGTTCACCCTGCCAAACACATAAAGCTGGAAAAGACAACACAGCTGATTCTGCAGCTTTCCTAATTGGTCAAGCTGTTGCACCAAATTTAATAAGCTGAACCTGTAACTTATATGTATGGTTTCCCTTTAAAAATCACACGTTTTTTTTTTTTTTTTCTTTTCTTTTTTCCAGGTTTATAAAATGAAAATTATCATTACAATCACAAAGTGTGTGCACGTAACTCAACAATGCAGACAGACGCTGCTGTTCAGCCATACCATATTCTATAAAATTCAATTATAATGTCACCGCATAATGCAGTCCATACTGTATTTGTTCAGATAATGCATAATTTCAAATATAATTTTCACCTGAGGAGTCGCTCTGCATACTTATTGTTCGTCGACTTCCTGCTTCAGGCACATGCCGAGCAGCTAACAATGGGGACCTTTAGCGACTGTGACCCTGTCATGTGAGCGGCAGCTGTATGGATTTTCATTTGAATAATTAACGCTTCCCAATTTCACACTAATGGTTGAGAGGTATCAGAATGGTATCATTAGCCGCTAATAGAGATTCATGGCAGAATGGCTGCAATATTTTTTGCAATATCCCCCTCCTTTTTTCCCCCCCCATTCCCTCTCTCTCAAGCAAGGAGTTGCAGAGTGCAAACCCCTTAACTCCATCCCATCAGCTTTTTAATTAATGACACAAATTACGGGGCTTTGAATAGCATGTGCCTAAGGATGGGGGAGGACGCGCCGGCTACCATCTCTCTTTCTCTGTATTCTCTGTTCATCTCCTTCATTTTTTTCCTATCATTTCCCTCGGTCGGTGCTCATGAGTCTCCCATGCCATCATTACAGGTTCCATTTCTCAACACCCCTCTTTTTCCTTCAACCACTTGTCTGCTCTCTTTGTGCTCCTTTCTCATACTTATTCAATCTCCTCCCTAGCGTCTCTTCTCTGTCTCCATCGCTTTCGCTCCCCCTCCTACTGGGAAGCGGCTATGCTATCTTATAACCTTGACAATGCAGGATGCTGTGTATGTGTGCGCGCGCTTGCACTGCTGCGCGCACGCATGTGTGTGTTTGTCTCTCTTTGAGGGACAGGTGCAAGGACTTGGCGCTCATCCAACCCGCTACCCACGTGGGACCGACCAACAGAGGGAGAAAAGACAAGTGCAGCCCAGGAAAAACAAAATTAAATACATTTTTGTGGAACATAGCGGCAACTGGAGCAGAAATAACCTAATTGCACCTCCTAAAATATATCTTGATTTTCAAGGACCTTGAAATTATGGAGGAGAGCAGAGGGTTGGGGGGACGGCTCGTGGGTGGGGGGGGGAGAAAAAGGGGAAAGGGTGTTTAGTCTGGTGTGTGGCTGGACGTGGTGGAGCACCATTGAAAAAAAAAAAAGGAGGAAAAAAAAAAGACAAGGGAATGGAAAAGGAGCTTTGATTAGTAGGGTGATCATTAAAAGGAGAGACCCCCTGAAGAGACCAATCTCTAATTAGTGCTATATCCTCGACACTTGGCACCCCAATGAGTCTTTCAGACATGTGTGCCTGTGTGTGTGTGTGTGTGTGTGGGTAGCAGTTGGAGGAAACACCCAGATAAAAGCTTAGCTTCTGTTATATAAGCGGAAATGTTTATGAACATTACTAGAAGCTTGCTCGGTGTGCAAGAGCATTTATTCCAATATGTTGGAGTGCGCATGTTTTTTGTCTGCGGCAACTTGCAAATGTTATCGAACAAAGCGGAACCCAGTACAGAACAAGAGCGTAACAGATTAGGGAGGGGGAAACAGTTTCTAAATGTCCAGATTCGCCCCTTTCACACCACTATTTATCCACATTGGTAATCACAGTGTCCCTGTGCAATTATCTCGCCTCTCAACTGAGAAAATCATTGTCTTTTTTTTTTTTTTTAGAAGAAGAACTGCTGTTAATCCTGCTCTAAAACTGCACTTTATTACGTTATTGTGATTTTTATAATGAAAATGTAAACATTATGTAACAGCAGATAAACAGCTATACAGCGCCGGTTATTTATTATTATATGTTATTAAATGAGAGCGACTGACATTTTATTCTTTATGCGTTGATAGTAAACAAGTAAGGCTGGCTGATAAATAACTTTTAATTTGAACGTTATAATGAGACTATGATCGTCGTGTGTTGTTACAGAATCCTGTAGTCTGAATGAATCATTTCTGACAAACAACTAACAACTAAAAACAAAATGAGCTGCTGCATTTGTAGTTTGAAGACCTTTGTCTGGTGTAATGCATAGCGCTCATCATATTAAACATTAATAATAACAAATATAATTTTAGTCACAAACTTGGTTACACATTATAATTTGTACATACAGGATATATATATATATATTAATATATTCTGACTGATACCACAACACAGTTTTTAACCATACTTCCCAGCCCTATAAACATGTGCCTTCACATTCTGGCTGATGTTTTTCTGCTCCAGCACACACATCTGCTCTGTAAAGCCCATATCTTGTTGTGTTGTCCTTTGAGAAAAAGGGATATATATTTCATAGTTTTGAAGCCTGTAGCCAATCAAAAGATTTCACTTCAAACTGTGTTTGCATAAACATATATATCAGTACTATCATCATTCAATTATAGGTAGATGGTCAATGAATTTCAGACAGATAGCAGTCTGCGACACAAGACAGCAAGAGCCTTCCAACAGTAGCAACCCACATTAGCTTTCTACTAGCTAATGCCTCCTTCTTATCTACAAACAAAGACATGTCTTGTCCTCCAACTTAGCTTGTTGAACGATCTCTCAAACAAACATCCACTGTGGAAAACTGTACTACTAATGTCCATTCGCAGGCTAGATAGCCAATTAGCGAGTCAGATGTAATATGAGCACATTAAACTGCTTAAAGAAACTTGTGAAGATCTGCCAGGGTAGAAGCTGGCGTGGTCCCTTTGCTAACAAATGCTGACTGTCATTGGCTTATAAGCTATAGATACCAGCCTATGTTTGTTTACTTGGTCTCTTTGTGTGCTGCACCAAATGAGACTGCAGGCTAAACTGTCCATCAAGCACCAACACTGACTCAGAGGCTCGAAGGGAAAATTACTCATTTTAATATATTTCTCAAGACCATTTATTTTTCTTCAATATTTTTAATTTATTTTTATTTTTAAAGCACAATGACTAATTCTGATTTCAGTTGGACTACGAGATGTAAATCCCTCTAAAAAAAAAAAAAGCACTTGTGACAAGACCAATCTCTGCGAATTCAGGGCACGACACCATGGCGGGAATCTGTCGCGTGAGATATGTGACAGAAAGTCGTAGTCATCAGAGCTCGCTGCGTGGGTTAGGGAGTGGTCAGCTGTCACTGAGTGATGTGATGGCATTACAGGCTCCCGTCATACATGGTAAAAAAGTGGAGCTGGTCACTCAGGTGGGGAAGGAAGGAGGAGGAGGAGGGGGGGAAAGCTGTCTGAACAAGAAGGCTAATGCTCACTGGCATTTCAGCAGGGAGTGATGAGGGGTGTGGTTGTGTGATGTATCTGCTGTCACGGTGTTGACTCCCACACTAGACCTAATGAGCGTGGATTGGAGAGCTCAAGGGCAAAAAGCCACTGAACTTCCATACAATCTGCTCAGTAGATTTTCTGATAACATCGAATAGAGTGATCTGCTCTTCAAGAAGCTTAAAAGTTGCTGCAAGATTATCCGAGGCAAAGAGAACTGCCCGGGTGCTTGGAAGGTAGCCTGACGACGATGTTTGAATACTGAGTCAGAGAAACTACCAAACCGTTTGAACATCGGCCAAGACGTGATTTTGATTAATAATGTAAAATCGTGTGATTGGGTAGAGTTTTTAAAACAATGAGCTCCCCTGACGAGACACGCAACCAATCGCGGTGTCCACATTACAGCCATGAAGCGCCTCCCTGGTCACACAGGTGGTGTTTACCTTCGGCGTGACCACTGCATAATGGGCCCTGTAATCACACCACATTCTGCCCAAGCTGCATTGTAAGCGATAGCCATGTGTAGAGCATCAATTTCATGGTTTCACCTGCCAACACAGAAGGACAGAGATTGGTAGCAGGTGCTGAGTAAAACATGCCAAAACAATCTACTCCTGTTATTCGTCGAGGGCCCCCTGAACCTGTTAGGTGTGTTATTATTAGCGGAATGAATTAAAAACCAATTAACTAAGTTGGAAATGAAAGAACTCGACAAATTACATGGCAAGTTTTTATGAGGTACGAGCTCGGGATTACACCGTTCCGTTCAAATCGGAGAATTGATTGCATGATTATATGTCCTGGCTTAGCTTCCAAAGTGTGAGAAATATCTGACAGGGCTGAGCTGGATCCCACTGTGCGAGACAGGATTTTACATTGTCCTTATTAGCTACAAACAGTGGGGGGAACTAGTGGCTTATGTATAGCAGCAGACTGCCGGCAGGTTTTCTTCCTTTGTTCTCCCCCTTCTCTTCTTGTCTGTGCCTTTCTGTCTCTCACTTTTCCTCCACCTCATCTGCCATACACACTGAAGTGTCAATTTTTGAAAAGTGAACTGAACAAAAGCGTTTCCCTGAAAGGACGAGTAATTATCCTCTACCTCATTTTTTTTTTTTTTTTTTTTTTTTTTTTTTTTTTTTTAGGAACGAGGGGTTTGACCGCTCGCTCAGACCAAATCAGTCAATTTGCCATGGAAACTACACAGGAAGGTAGATCTAATTACTGAAGGGAGATGCTTGATGCCCGGGAGAAGGACAAGAAAGGTAACATCAAGCTGTCAACAACTGAAAGAGTCTTTCAGCGACAGAGCAAGTTTGAATGCGCTCTCTTGTGTGACAAGTCTGAGAATTTGAAGGGCCACTGAGGGGATGTAACTGCTTCATTACTGCTGAGGAAGAACACTGGGTAGGTGGGAAACACAGACACAGTTGTGTTGACCTCTTATGAGCTTGACCTTTGGGAGGAGCTGTTAAAACGAAAGTTACACGGAGAGAAAGACGGAGCGAGCGGGGGAGAAAGGTTTTAATAAGGCACTAAGAGAATAGACACTCATCTCTCCGCTGAACCGCGGAAAGTCAAGGTGAGAGGGCGGGGCGGAGACAGATGTCAGCCACGGGAGCACAGTCATGTTTATGAGTCATCATAAAGGGTCAGCACGTCACTTCTGCCTGAGGGTAGCCTTACTAATCTGTAAAGTGCATGTGGGAACATGCACAAACTGCACTAGCACAAAGAGGAAAGAGTCCTCTGGCAGATGAAAAATGAATGTATCCTAATGTTCACAAGACGCCGCCGTGACCTACGGGGTGTGAAGACGCAAATGACATTCAGTTTTATGTATTAAGTACATGTTTTTTTTTAATCCAGTGTGTATCAATTTCTTTTTTTTTATTGTTTCACCTTTCTATTTTACCTCCCTTATTGTTCAATATGATGCTATCCCCCCAAAGTAACACAGCTCATATCAAATAATTATTCAGATGGAAGCTCAAATGAAAATATGATGGATTGCCGTGTGCTGTGGTATCGCCACACAGGACAGGCAAACACTGCCACTCTTAGGAGTAATTGTTGTAGCATTTTTTTTTTTTTTTCCATTACAACTGATGGAGCGGATCAAATTGCAAATTAATAAAATCAATATTGTATCTGCGGCATGTGTCCATCGATTTAGCACACTTCTTTGCCATTATTAACGGCACGTCTGATTGTACAATCTTCGCCGGCTTATGAAGATATGGAGAAGAGAGCGGTAATTTATCCTAAAAGAAAAGAGGCTCCCCAAGCAGAATACAGATAAAAGCTGTCAGCGAAGGTGGTAGGGAAGGGAGGAGGGGCAGCTGAGATTGCGCAGTGAGGGAATGGAGGGAGAAAATAAAGGGATATAGGGGGGGAATAGCAGTGAGAGCACTTAAAGGACAAAATGTAAGTGAAAGCGAGGGAGACTTGGAAGAAAAAGAGTAGTAGGACGGAGAGGGAGAGCTTGTCAGTGGAATACAAAGTCAAGACTTCACCACTGAAGGAGAGTTGGGAGTCATGGGTGGCTGCTCCTCTTATTAGACACTCAAATCCTTCAGTCTGTCTCAGGCACTCGGTAAGGAGACTTCTGTTAAAAGCCCATCCACAATTGAGCAGTCATTTCTACAACACTACCCTTTTTCCAACGTAAATACCAAATTAGTTTGCCGTAAATTAATGAGCAAACCAACTGGAACTATTCAGCCTTTTTCTTGGAGATTTCAACAGGCGATGTCAATTGATCTCTAGTAGTTCAGGATTAATTATGCAACGCAGGTAGTAAAAATTTAACAAGACACAAAGAACTGTCTCCAGTTCTGGCTCATTCAAGCCAAAAAAGGATCTGATTGCTTTATTTGGGAGGAAGGAAAGAGTCCACTAGGCTGTCACAGATGAATTGAATTCACACCCTGCGATAAAATGCGTCTCAAAGTCCGTCTCCAGTGACCGTTTGTGATTACACTTTGCTTCCCCGCTCAAATTAATATACAAATAAACGCCTACATGACTTCTGCAAAGTTTATGCATTGCCAGCAGATTTTTTTATCCTGTGATGGCTCTGGGCACAATCCATAGTTACACCAGACAAGGTGCCCCCTGCTTCCCTCCCTGGTGCACCCTTAATAGGCGGCCTCGATGTTACTGGAACAAAGCTGCCAGAAGCAGTTTTCAAACAATTCGGTGGACTGTTACGTGTTTTGATGTTGCTTTTGTAAAGGAAGTTGAGTATATTATCAAAAAAGAAGGTAGAAGGTGGGTAGTGGAGGCATACAGCTAAATAGGAATGCCACGGTCCCGTGGGAGTTTCCGTTGGGCAGCACAGCTATTACTTTGTGTCACAGGGATCAGAACAGGGTGGCAAAACCAAGCCTCTGCACTGAATGGGAGCCTTTTTTACATTGTGGCAAAATGTATGAGTATGTCCTTCATATAAATTCAGAAAAGTGACATCAGTAGCCTTAAGTGAAAGTAATGGAATCAGGATGTGATGGGACTGGGACTGACATAAGCTATTTAACCGTGGGATATCGGGTAGAAATAATTTAGGATTGGGCGAAGGGAATAAAAACGAAGCACTCCTGTGTCAAGCCTCTAGTAGTAAAAGGTGGGTAATCAAGTCTATGAATCGGGAATGTTGTGGGTGTTCTGGATCCCACAGGTTTCCCATGGGACAGGAAGTGTCACCAGGATTAAGCCAGGACAGCAAAACCAACCCATTATGTTTGCCAAACTAAACTGGCAACAAAAGCAGGATGGGGCAGAACAAGATAAAAGAGTATCACTGCAGTTTCACCCTCCAGTGGGCAATGATCACCATCTGACTACAACCAAAGGGAGCGAGGCTGCCCTTAAGGGGTTGGTGTAAAAAAAGTAAAAACAAAAATACTCGCACACTGCCAGTTCCCAACACTGGGACAATGTCCATCTTGACTTCTACAAGTAAAAACATTAAAACAATGGCGTGCTAAGTTGAAAATCTGAGTGGATGGAAGCATTGTTTAGACAAAATGGTCAAACATGCATACTAGGTTACCAATCAGGGAAGATGGGAAGTCACTTGGAACAAATTTGGGCTATCAAAAGTCCATATTTGACAATCAATGAATAAAACATAGAATGTTTAGATAGATAGAAACTCAGATTTGAAGTTTTTCTGTCCATTACAGCAGCTTTGGTCGGGTCAGTGTCCTACATGGACACCTTGGAAAGACACTGACTTTGGGTGGCTGAGATAGCAAAATGTGGATACTGCAAAGAGCCATTGCCAGCATTGATTCACTGGTAGAAACGGTTTTTACTTCACATCATGAAAGCTTCCGTCAGGCATCCTGCTGAGGGAGCAATGTAAGGACATGAAAAGTTAAAAAGATGGTTTTGATTTGAATTTGAACCAAAAGGGTTCGCTTGAACCTGAAAAGCTGCAGACTACAAAGACTACAAAGAAATGTCCAAGACAAAATATTTCCAGTTGTATATAATTTCTGATCAAGCCACGCAATATGTCAGGATTTTGGCAGACATAATTATGGTGACTTTAATGTTCCACTTCAAAGGTTATTCTAACACAATACCTAAGGTCATATGGCAATGTCCATGCCATTTCCTCTGACCTCACCTGGACTTCCTCGCTGTGTGCTCATCCTGTCACCCCATGCTGATCCTTCCATTCCCCACCCAAATGTTTCCACTCAAGTTATGTGCAGCCAGACAGTGTTTTTCACCTGCTGCACTAATTAAATCCTTTTTATTTACCCACTTCAGAGATGCCTCACTAGGCTCAACATTTACTGGAGTCCATTGAGCTGAACTGAACCGAAAACAACAAGTATGTTTCATTTTGATTAAAGTCAAACGGCCTTTCTTGCTGTTATGCTAACAGAGACATGACATGATCAGACATGATTCCTCAAAGACATTAAAGTGCTGTGAACTGGGGAAGCTGATGGGAGATGATGGGAAGGCGCTGACAAGCACCATCGAAAAATGAAAAGTAGCACGGTCTCTGACTGAATACATTAATGGCTAAGCAGTTTTATTCTTTTTAGCATGTTGACACAGCTGTATTATTCTGGGTGACAAATCTACATTGGTCTCAAATGACTTGCCGCTTGTATCACTTTAAAACCTTATCTACAGTACATACCTATGATCCGCTTACTTTATCATCAATAAATTATACTACCACTATCCCACAGAAGACATTGCTTGTAAAAATTGAGTATAAGCTGGCACACTGTTGGCATAATTGATGCCATGCAGGATGAAGAAAATGAGGAAAGCGTTAAGCTCTTGTCAGTTACAACAAAGACTTTAACGTTTGATAAACAACAATATCGCGTCAATGGGTAAACATCCCTCCACACTGACATACTGTAACACATAAACACTGTCAGGAATATTTTGTGTATTCATGCAGGATGTTTTTTCAGATCACAGGAAACATCTCTTGTCTTCACATCCACTGCTGCGTCTTAATCTCTGCGACTAAACTGGATGACACATTCAAGATATTTTTTGAACATCTGGAACATTGCTAGCATGCACGTTGATTGGGTTGTTGCATGAGTCACTGCTGTTAAAAGGAAGCAAGAATGGGTAAGAGCATTAGAAGGTGCTTTAGGAGTGTGAGAGAATTAAGGAATACGTACTGTAGGGTACACATTCATATTGGACTTCCAGATATTTGTAGGTTCCAGGGCAAGGGTCAGGAAATACATCTGGTCCAGCCACAACGGCACACTGGGTCCGGTTATTACATCTGAAAACAGAGAAAAGATCGTTTAAGAAAGAAAAAGAAAAATAGCAACATCAGATAATCTCGTACTTCTAAATGGCCACAATGTAGAGTAGGACATTAGTCAGATGTTTAGTCTGCGGTTAATGAAGTTGAAAGTATTTAATTTTGTAGAAGAGATTATGATGATTATGAAGCTTCACTGGAGATGATTCATCCAGGCTCTTTGCTTCAGGACTGAGTAGGATTTTATATTTGGACATGTTAAAAGGACTCTCTGCCATTTTTACACACCAGGTTTACTTTAATTGCAATAGGAAGTAGTGCTCAACTTAAGAAAATAAATGCATTAAGTCCTCTGTGTCTTTCCAAAATAACCCTGATGTCATCATGATGTCACTGGGCTTAAAGTCTACACATTTACATCAGGGAGCCTGTATAACAAACTAAGGATGTGGAGTTTGTGAGACATTGGCATTTACCAGCCAAGGAGGGTCTAATGAAAACAGCTATAAAGTTGCATTATGGGAAGTGCAAGATTAAGTGGACCACACCAGTGACTAAAAGCCTGGATATATTAGCCTTTGCTGTTTTGATTATGACCACATTTCAAAATATGACTCTTGTAAGTCCCCCATCTTCACTGTAGTACCAGAGAAGGTCAAACAAGGACTAGATTTGGGGCCATTTAGTTGTTGGATGTGTTCAGATTAGTTGACTTTTAGTTAGGTAATCAAAAAGTGGAAGAGGTGGCATAGATCTGAACATACATTTTGTGTTGAAACACTGGGATCTGATGGGTTAGGAAGAGCTCTTACATTTAAAAGAACATACTGTGAAAGAGTTGCGGTGTTGTATTTTGTATCTATGGAGATGTACAGTATATAGTTTTCTTGTTCAGTTGCTCTGTAGAAGATGGAGTATTTTATTTTGTGCAAGCTATTGCTTACACATTGTAGACATTGTTTTTACTTAAAGGGCACACGACTAACTAATGAATTATATACAGTATAAGGAAACATGATACTGCTTCAGATACCATCCTGAATAATGCAAAGGAGCTGAAAATATTAGGAAAATAAAGCATGGTATATCGGGGTAGAGTTCACCCTTCTTTTTAGGTTCAGGAGGCACTATCGTGGGTAAATTCATCTTCCTGTTGAGGACTAGAGTTCCACGTCATGGACTTACAAACCAGCTTTAAACCATGTACTGTATAGGCTACGTTGCCATTACTGCATGATGGATGGTTGTGTTGGTAGATAGGAGGGGGGTAGACACAATCAACTGAGTGCGAAATCGGCTCCAACATGAAATGTAGGTCTTCATTAAAAAAACACAATTATGGCTGCTTGTGGTGTTCTCATGTGCCATTTTGTTTTTGGCAGTCATCAATCAAAGCCCCACTTCATATGCACAGAGAGCCTCTCGCCGCACATAATAGCGACACTTATCTCACAACATTAACTCTTAAATGTTTTGACAAGTATTGATCTGTTGGTGCTCTGCATGTATTTACAAAATGAAGCCCAGGATATGAAGGTCGGTCCGGTTTCTATTTGAGCACTCATTGTGTATGTGATCTTTATGAGGACTGCTGCAGCAAGCTACAGTATATACTTGATCATCATCCATCAAATCTATACTACCATTATCTCGCAATATATAAAAGGTATTTATTCCCCAGCAAGGCCGTTCACAATGTAAGTCTTGTGAAGGTCAAGGCGGGGTCTGACACAATGATTCATACGCCACAATTAAAGGATTCTCTACACCTTAATTAACATTGATTGGCTGCCGACTAATCAATCGAACCAGTGAGGAACAAGCAAAAAGGGGCCCATCTCATTTTAAACCAACCCAGTAATGAGATATGGTCTGCCGAGTCGCTCCCATGTGAGCTTTATGGGTTCATGAACCCACGCACAACCCCCCACCGCACACCATCACCCTTAGCCACTCACTCACTCACTCTAGTCAGCTGTCTGCAGCCAGTCCGTGCCAAAGAAGAGTTAATTCCCAGGCAGTAAATGCCAGTCAAATAAATAAGGGGTCAAGCCTATGAAACTGAGGAACAATTATAGAGGCAGGTTTCTCATCTCCACACCCTTCTTCCTTACAGCCATTTCTGGTTTATTCTATTTAGAACTGGGGGAGGGGGGTGTGTAATCAGTGAGTGAGAACACAAGTTAAGATTAAGTGTCACATAGAATTAGGAGAGGGATGGATAAAAGATGTAACTAGCTAGGGGTTGGAGCAGAGACACAAACATATACACTTGCACAACTGGACAGGCAACATAAGAGCTTCTGGCTTGTTTTGCGGGTTGGACAGCATGAATGTTTTTTGTTGTTTTGTTTTTTCTGATTTAACAATGCTGGCCTCGAATTTGAGCTAGAACCAAATCTGGAATTTTAATCACAGTTTGTAATAACTTCCTCTTGAGGGATTAAACATCATAATGTTTATGTGGATTGCAAACTTAATCCCAGCCTTAACATTTTTCTTGACCCACATTCAAAATCCCTGTTATCACTGCTGTGCATTTTTTTTTTTTTTTTACCTCTACACACACAGCCACAAATACCTCCCGAGATCAGTTTTCCACTAGCATCTTAAAAGCTCCCGTATCTTGCAGGGTAATGAAATAAGGTGGAGAAATAATTACAATTAAATGTATCAAGTGCAAATCAATGGCAGAGTAGGAGGGCGATCGATAGCGGGAGAGGCTGCCCACACCACGTGCCACAACGACTTCACAATTACCAATTAGGGGGGTAATTAGGATTTCATCACACACTTGACTCTGATGGAGCCCTTTGAACTAGCAGGGGGAGAGGGAAATGGATCCATTCTGAGTGATGTATTCAAATATGAATAGGAATATGTGGTTTGCATAGTCAATATAGGAGGAGGAAGACAGCAGGTGGTTGGAAGCTACCGCAGGCTAGATGATCTAATTGGCATCATGTTGGCGTTCACTAGCAAACAAAAAGGTTGAAATTTCTTCCCTGAAACACATGTAACGGTGATACATGAGTTATAGGTGCACAAACTCTACACTGGACACATAATGAGAGCACATGATAAAAGATTACATCTGGATGTTACTATCTATTAGAGGACGCAAAACTCGATTTTTTGCAATTTGGCCACCAAGTGCCCCTTTTTCATCCGCATTCCCGCTTTTCCTCCCTGATAGCTTTATTCCTCCTGTTCCCTCGTCTGCTGTTTGTTATAACTGGCAGATTAGAGCTCAGACTGCCAGCTGACGAGGGGAGATGTGGCACAAAGCACAAGAGCCCTATGTAAGCACAAACTGTAATGACTGTAATCGCTGGCTGATCCTGCTGCTGCCTAGGATGTACAGTAAGTGGGTTGAGTCCTCTCAGTCAACTGACCACTGACACAGGACAAAAAAAAAAAAGAAATAAATGGATGAACAAATGAATCAAAGAAAGAGAGAGGAAAAAAAAAAAAAGCCAGTAGTCTAAGACAGGGATGGTGCAGCTGCTGTCAAAACTAGACAGATTTGTCCACATAGGGGAGTAATAAAAGAGAATTGGTGTGCACCACTGTTCCCTTTCAGAACTCAAGTGATTTATATCAGAAGGAAAATACCAACCAAGTGGAAGTAGAGAAAGGTTTCCCAGCGTTTAAAAGTTTGGGAGGAAAAAAAAACATGCAATTCTAAATCTGCTTCCAACACAGAAACTTGCTTTGAGTGATTTTCCAGAGAATCCATATCGAAGAAGTTTGCTTGAAGTAAGTGAAATAAGAACAGAGGTGGTTTCGTCTGGCGTTCTGCATTGAGGCGATGTCTCTGTGTAGAGTTCTTCGACAGTTCGTATATGTTTGATGAAACAGTTCCTGTCAGGGAGTGCAAACTCTCCCATTTGCTTTCAGTTAAAAAGAGCAAACATGTCCAAAGTGCCCCACCTCCAGGAAATTCACACACACACACACACACACTGGCATTAGTTCTCGTGTCAAGATGAGAAAAAGATGCACGAGGTGCTTCGGGGATTTGTGTGGTGTGTGCGTACGTGCGTGTCTGTGTGCAAAGAGTGTATGTTGGTATTGTCTGATTCATGTGTGCACTGCAGTGTTTGTGTGTGTGTGTCAGACTGTGTACACACTTGTGAGAGTTTGTATTTGTAAGACAGGGAGGGGAGCAGGGAAAGAAAAAAAAAAAGTGACGGACGGGTCAATATCCCCATCCCTCTGTTGGGACCCATTACGCTTTAGTGATGGTCTTCGCCACCCACGGTCGACTTCATTCATTATCTTTCCCAGCTGCACGTCGCAGCATCCATCTTTTCTCATTCGGGCTGTCTCCTGGCACAGCACACACACACACACACACACACACACACACAAAAAACAACCTTTAAGACTCCCATGAAAACCTCAAGAAAATGGCAATGGCCTTGAGTCTGTGCATTAGCTCTTGAGAAAAGGAGCATTCAGAGGTAACTGCTGAGCCTTGATTGGTGTAACTCTTTTACAGAAAGAGGAATGTTCAGAATCTCGTTATTCACGTACAGAAGCATGTTAAGAATCAAGTTTTCTGTTGTGGATCTGCTGCAGAATAATATATTTTTCATATGATAATAATCTCAGTTATTTGGAGTTACTTAAAAAGATGCTCCAAGCTGGGGATTATCAAACAAACTGTAACAACAATGCTAATGCTCTCTAAGAGATGCTTTTTGCCCGAGGGTTGGGTTTATGCAATTGAATTCAGTTAAACTACAATGATTTCATTAACTCATCCACTTAAGTGCTGTGGACCACTACTTAACAAAAGGGATTTTTTCAAGTGAGAGAATTTCGGCAAACACAATTATTTTATTCATGTTAGTCACTACAGGTGGAAAGTGGCAAAGCTATTTGTGTCAGTGTGACATCCACAGTAGTTATCAGACACACAATAACCAGTTAGACCAGAAAAAGTTCCACTGCAAAATGAATTTGTGCTCCCTTGGTAATGGTACTGAAGGCTTGTTGTTGTCGTGGTTGCTTGCATCTTGCTTGTTTACTTTGGTGGCAAAATAGATGCAGGAAGAAAAGCTCTGCTGGTGCCGTTAGTCAGTTGGCAAAGAAAGGTTACACTGTAAAATTGGGTGGTGCGACATGGCTAACGATAGCCCCCCATTATTTTGGACTTTGTCAGCACATAGGTTAAAGTCTCGCACCGCACGGATTTACTTTGGCTCCAACACCGCTGAAATTATCTGATTTAAGTCAAAGCCAAAATTATGTTGTTGTAAATTGTGGTCTGACCAACCCGTAGACGAGACCCACCAATTTTATACATCAAGGTCTGTTTACAAGTCTGGGGGAAAACATTTGCATGTGTGAGAATAATTTTATACAGCCCTTTATATTCGGCTGGAGCTGAAGACTACAAGTTTGAAAAGCTGAGCTTACCAGACTTCTGAAGCTAGGGAAGTGTTTGATACAATTCTCATTTATTTTTTTAATCCTTTATTTGAAACTGTCCATCATGAGTCCTGCAACAATGTGCAGTGTTAAATCTGTGGAGTCCTCTTTACGCTGCCTGTGCTGCTTCAGTGCATATTATAATTGATCATATTGCAAAAGTGTTTTGCACAGAAATAAAGAGACAAACATAAAAAAAAAAAAAAACAGCCCTGACAGAATCATCACCCCAGTTAAATTCCTTGAGGTACGCCTGTTTACCAACCGGGGTTTAATACATGCAGCGTCAATCAAATGGAAAGATTCAGTATAATTTTTAAAGATTATATGATAATTTTGTACTTCCCAAAACAACAACATGATCTAAAGCAAACCACTGACACTGCTCTGCTGATTATAACTACAACAGTAGTGTTTTTGTTTTGGTAGCATCTGAATGCATCATCGCAACAGCACATTATATTGATTCTCCCAGAATACATCTCACATCTTCATATCCATATCTTTCTGTCTGAGAATGTATGTTGTGTAAAAGGTTTAAGATATTTATCTAATGCTACACACTATATAAGACTTTAACTTGACATCTATCCATCTATATGACCTGTTTGAACTGGAAGCCCTATGCATCACATATTATACATTCCGCTGGCTACTGACCAGCTCAACCATAGCGGTCAAAGGTTAAAAGGTTGCGCAGCTTAGAAGTACACTTTATGTTCTCATGTCAGGATTCAAACGGACACCTATTTTGTAAGAACCTTTTAAAGGTTGCGTGTTAATCCAAAGGATGATGGACAGTTGTTGCATACATATTCACACTGCCTACACAGAGAGGTACGGCGCTACAGAAACTGCTTTCTATACATGCTTATAGATTATCTTTAATGGCACTACTGTTGTTATTCTGAAAGCTGCACTATTTGTTTCCAAAACAGTAAGAGAGGCGCTCTTAAAGAAGCACAAGAGGAAGATGTGGACGGGATGTATACAACATGAACGACAATGGCCGAGCGTGGGGGTGGAGTATTTAAAGTGCAGCGCTGAAGGAGCTCGCTGTTCTCGAGAGCTTAAGTTCACATAGCCATGCCGTAAACGCGGATGAACATCTGCACCCGAGCGCATGCAAGCGCCTTCGCGTTCAACAGATTGATCGTCAACGCGAACCGTCCCATATGGAGACAACTGCGTGTAAGATTAACTCATCGCAGCATTGCTTGCCTCCTGGGTGGCATTAGCATCGTGCTACAAAACCACAGAAAAAAAAAAAAAAACATCAAGCTCTGTCACACTGTTTGTACAAACACTATGGGTGACAAAACATGAGCCCTATTGCCTTTTTTTTTATAGGATTAACTATGTGGAACTAAGCAGAAATGAATAAAGTGCCGAGTGACTGTTGGGTATAGAGAAGATGGAGCATGTATGTGCATGACCTATATGAATGACCTTTATCAGGCTTTATTAAGCATGGAATAAGAGTTTCATTAGGGATGGTCAAACAAAGGTCGAGATTGATCATCTCTCATGAACTACTTCCGCTGCTTACATAAATTCAATGCTATTTCTCAAAAAAAAATAAAAAAGAGAGCATCTTGAGCTCATTTTTTTTTCTCCTCCTGACAAGCATAATCCCTTTTAGCCATTCACACAGATTAGTAGCTTTCATACGATTTTTTTTTTTACATCACAGTTTTCCCTCTCTCTAATATTGTATTTGGAAGATAAGCCACACTTCATCCCAACGCAACAACAATCAGAGAGAGAGGAAAAAAAAAAAAAAAATACAGTGGCACCACAACCGCTGCGAGTGGTTGTGCAGAGATGATTAACTACAATACACACTTCTTGAGTGTTTTCAAAAAAATCCTGCCGAGAATTCATGGATGGGGAACTATGCACAGATTTGTCTATGAGGTTCTTTGTTTGGCTTCAATCCAAGAACCTAAAGTGAGGCTTGATAAACAAATGCTTTTCTTGTTCCGCTGCTCGCTTGGGCAAGTAGGCACTTTCACTGAGGTGATGACTAAAACTATATACTACATCTGAGAAGGGAGCTTGTTTATGGCTCACCGTGATGGATGAGACAAATATAAGCAATGGTCAAAACAGTTTCTACTGCTGATTTGCAATATTTGTACATTTCCTCACTTTCTGAAGCCTATAGCAAGAAGAAATCCTTCCTGACAATTGGCTTCTCTTTACAGTTTGTGTGAAGAAGAAATGCATCTAGGGTTTTTTTGAAAGGATAACTCACCTTGTGGTAACCATGTATTCAACAATATGTATTCAAAAACAATGTACAACTCTATAGAAACAGTCTGTGGAGTAAAGTACACACAACGCACACAGCAGCGGTCATATCAAGTTCAAGTTGAAATATTCACTCCTAATATCTACAAGTTGAACGCAGCACAGCAGCGAAACCCCTCAAACTTTCCATTCACGTCCAAATATCCATGCCCAAAACTGGAATAAAATAATAATCAACTGACCTGAAATGATCACAAAATAAACCATCTAAAATCTCAACTGATCTTTCTTTTTTTTCATGAAAGTTTGTCCTTTTTTAGTAGCAAAACATTTTTGTCTTTGAGGCCACAACCAAAAGAGGATGAAAACTATGACTGAGTTGCTGTTACTTTGTCAGGCAACACATGGATTTGAGGTCAGGCCAGAGAAAGGTTATCACCTCAGGGGATGCGCTCCTCCCACGATGAGCCTTGCTTTTGAGGAGGAATTTATTTACCTCTAGGTCGGCTGCTGTTCTCAGGAAGGTTTAAGCCATAGGATGTTTCATGAGGGCAGAGCAATCTTAACTGACACAACAAAGGTTGATCAGCTGCAGTAAACATTTCACAAACAGATGTTTTTTTTTTTTTTCCTCTCAGAAACACAATGCATTTTCTATTTCTAGTGGCATCATTTTGTGGCACCAAAGGCTGCTACTGAATCTAAAATCAGCCTTAAATCTCTAAAGAAATTTGAATATTACCGAGAGTGAGTTTGATTGAAAGGAAGACAAACCTTTGAGCTCCTGAGCAGATGTTTACTTCACCTTCAAGTCACCCTAACAGTTTGTTCCCAACCGCTCTGACTGTGTGAGTGGAGAGCTATAACAAAGAGAAATTAAATATATTTTGCAGCAGAGCGAACGTGGAAGAAAGTGGTTGTAGGAGTAGAAAATTAGTTAAGAACAATGTTATTTATCTAAGCCCTGGGACACATCCAACTCGAGAAGCACTGTGATTTCTTTACAAGAATTTTGAATACAATTTCTCTTGCTATTTTGACGGAAAACTAATCCAGCTGCAGACAGATCAAACTTGCTCAGCTAGCCTCTTTGAAATTAATCCATCTATTTCAGTGCCACAACAGGTATTAGGTGATGCAATTTCTCTCTCCACCTGAAAGGTCAGTCCGTGATTCCGCACATGCTGTAGACATCTATCTGGCTGTGCACACCAAAATTCCATTAAAGTTTGAATCTGGCACATGCTGGAGGAGCGCTAGGGGAGTCGGGCGCTTCCAAATTCAACATTAGGAAGAAAAAAAGAAAAACACTGATCCAAATAAATCCAGTAAAACTGCTTTTATAAGAGGAGTGTAGCAAGAGTTTATACTGCAAGTGTGTTGTTTAAATTATACAATAAAAGCTTGGCCCAGTATGATAATTAATTTAGATGAGCCGGTCCGTATTGTTGCAGTTCAACTGTATTCTTTTACACACTGCTAATATACAGCCATTCTTTTGAAGACAATAGAGCTTGTGTACTGAATCCTCTTTGACATCAACGCTAGTCCCCTTTCATATATGCATGCACATGTACAGCTTATCTCTGCTTTCAAGGCAGGGACACAGCAAGTGGTCTTTTGGAGCGCAGACACGAGTGCCTGAGTTCTATCTCAAAAGGGCAAAGATAAACTCAGCCGAATAATCCACAGACATTTCCTTGGATGTCAGGAGATACATATCTTGAAAGTTGCGCAGTAAGGAACGATGTTTTGTTTAAACTTGAGAGCGATTCCGAGCTCTGCCAATATTAGTCTCTCTCACACAGACAAACATACATACATTGTGCTGCCGTCTTTTCACCCAAGTGTAAATTCTAATAAATAAGACATTATCTGCACTCTTTCTCTTTGTTTTATCCTGTGAATGAAATAAATGTTTATAGAAATTACACATTTCTTATTCAGATAATCATCATCGCTCCTTTTATACTGTTGACATCGCGAGAGAAACAGCCCAGAGGCAGAAATTCATGTATTCCAATATATTATCATACAAGCAGAGATATATGATTTATATGATGCAGCAGCTAATTAAAGCTAATTTAAACACAAGCCCGAGCCATTACTGTCAATATAGTTCCTGATTGCAGCTACTGGGATTTCTTCCATGGAGGACTGACAACTCAATATACAATTCGCTTCAGTTCATAAGATACAATATACTGTTGTATCTTCATCATTTCCCATGGGATACATATTTCCTTCAGTTATGATCAGTAAGTAACATGTCAACTGTCTTAGATGCTTCTGCATTGCATGAGTGGAATTTCGTGGAGCAAAGCGACGTAGCGACCTCAATAACGGTCTCAAACTGATATATGACTGAATGTAATTTGTATGCAAGAAGCCAATCGAATCAGCGGGTTTTCAGACATTATTATTAAGTCAAAATGGGTAAAAGGAAAAGTTATTTCCACTAGCTTGGGGACAATAGTTAATTAAGACGTGTTTTGAAATCTGCTGTGATGAGAAGAATAGGCATTGATTACAAAAGTACTCCTACTCCACTTACAGACCAGCGAGCTAACCTGCTGACACCGATATCAGTTACACAAGCGTAATAACACATTTTTTCTGATGCATCTCTTCCATTACAAGTAAACAAATAAATAAGGCTCAATGTATGATTTAAATATCTGTCACTCTGTCAAAAAACAAGTGTCTAATCTCGGTATGTAAATCACGACGCCTACGGGGTCTCTCCAGGTGCCTGTAACAAGGCAGAAGGGAGGATTGAAATGTGCAATAACTTCACGAATCGATTTGTTTGGTGGGTGAGGCTTATTCACTAGGGCCTGCCCGTCTAATGATTTACGATTTCCAGGATGAATTTTTCTATTCTTGCCAACAAATGATGCTGCTCCCTATCTTCCTGGTGACGCTTGATTTATCTTCCAGCGACGGCCCTTGGGACTCTGAGCCTGTAGGCCCATTTTAGGCTAAGCCTCATTCCAAGGGGAATGTGTAAAATTGAGGATTGGGTCATATTTTTTCTTTTTTACAACCACAGTCGATATGAATATTAATGGGTCACATATTGAAAAAAAAAAAAAAACGATACTTTTGATGTGCAAGGTGTGAAGTGAGATTTGCGATGGGCGTACAGCCGTGTGCACACATATGTGAATCAGAGGCTAAATTGAAGTCGTGTATGTATGAGCACTAGGATCTCTGCAGGCAGGCTGCATGCACACACTCTATATACTCCTTCTACAGTGACAAGGAATCCATCCTGAAATATTCCAGTGACAAGCCCCATTGAATTGCTGACCAGCGTTAGCCTTTTGAACCATTCCTGCTGAGATTTTAAGCCCATCTCAAGAACATCTCTGCAAGCGTCGGATTCTTCGGCCAGATATCCAGTGGTGCCACTGCTGTGCTGGCCTTCTGACGGCCGGATAGGGAATAAAAACAGAGAGGCAAGAAATGCAGCTCGCCGTTTTCAAGGCATCAAGTCTCGTTTGTTACGCACAAAGAGCGACGTCTGCTGCTGGTTCGAGTCAAAGGAGTGCTTCGGGGAGCTTGTGTGGCTGCGTGCACTGCACAGCGACAACAAAACGATTCTAATCCTTAGCTTGGACCATTATTCAGTCTCAGTGTTGGAAAACTGGAAGACATTCTGAGGATTGTCAGAATAAAGAATAAAAACCACTCCACCACACCAGTACTCCATTGAATAGCACTGTATTCGCTGTATTCATAATCTACACACAAATCAATAAGCACACTGTATCACTGATCCCCCCCCACCACCACCCCCCATCCCTCTCTCTCTCACACTTCCCCTAGAACATACATACACACACACACACACACACACACACACATACACACACACACACACCAAGGCCTGTCTTTAAGCACAGATTTTTCATTTCCAGTCGCTGTCACCATGGTAACTTCCAATGTCCGACTTAGGCCAGTATGTGCTTCCAGCACTTTCCTCCTTCAAAGCCCTTTTTCAAAGCCTAAGACCGCATTGCTTCACTAACGGTCACCTATAGTGCTTAGCTTCCAGGAGGTTTGAGTTGCTAATCACCTATTCTGACAACGGGACAAATAGGTATCTGTATCATCTATACAATCCACAAGGTTTAGCAATAAATAACATCTCCTCACAGCCGCCGTTTCATAATTCCTGAAGTAAAAGAAGATAAT
Organism: Protonibea diacanthus; assembly: GCA_028641955.1. NCBI lineage: Eukaryota > Metazoa > Chordata > Actinopteri > Sciaenidae > Protonibea > Protonibea diacanthus. The sequence continues at coordinate 9,083,350 of CM053998.1, forward strand.
AAAATAGACTGAGCATGACCTTGCAGATTTTTAACCAGCCATTTCAAAACAGTATGTTTTTTTTTTTTTGCTCACCTCAACCTTTTTGTACATTCAAAATGGCCACCATTGTTGTCACAAAGAGGAGTGTCTTGGCAGAGCCACCCAAGCAACAATCAAATATTCCTGTGTTGACCGATCGATGAGAGCCACCCCTTGACCTTCCTCATTCACATCTCAATAATGAAAGACGAGCAGGGGTTATGAGTAACCTCAGCGCTCTATACAGGAGGGGTCAGACGTCGATAGCTCGGCAAGGGTCCAGGCATGCATTGGCATGCAGGAAATCACCACAGGTCTTAAGGAATTGTCCTGAAGGAAGCATGGTTGGGATTAAAGGCTTGGGCTTGACTGAACTCTGCTGTCTCCTTTATGTCAATATGCCCAAGGTACTGTCAGTCACAACTTAAGTCTGAGAGGAAAGTAATTTACTTGACCATGAAGGCATAAAGGTCCTAAATCAGTACAAGGTGTATCAATTATCTTCATGGTGGGATGGTGGCAAAATATAACCTGAGTTTGCAAAAGTGTTTTGAATTTTCAAGGCAATTTTGAAAGGCAAACATTAATTATAAAGCTGCAGACGATGATTAATACATTATTATTTCGCTTTTCTGCAATAAGAGAGAATGATATTCTCAAGAAATTAAATCTAACAATATATGTCTCAGATTTGAGTTATGACTCAGAAAAAGTATGATACTGGCTCATGCTCACACACCTTCTTCTGACAAAGTGCCTAAAACCCCGAACCCAGGGAAGCAAGAGCTTAGTGAAATGCTGGAATCAGCAAACAGCTAATTAATATCTAATTCATCTTATCATTTTTTTTATTAGTCATTAAAAAATGTGAATGTCCTTTACTTTAATACTTCTCCGTAGTTTAATTCAGAAGCCATACTTCATGGGCACTCGGTGTGACTGCCTCAGATTTATTCAGAGATTTTGTTTGACAGACCAGGAGTGCAAGTGAGGTGAATAAAGAGGGAAGAAGAAGTACAAAGACTGATATAGTTCTGGCCCTTTCCTGTACTGGTAGAGGTGACAAGGCGTTCCTTGTATTTCACCCCACGCAGCACCACTGTCCCACTGAATTTGTCAAGGGAAGCCGAGACATTTAGCTGTCTTTTAACTTCTCTTCCATACCAACAGGTCTCCTGAGATCCAGCCTGAAGAGGAGGAGAGTCGCATTCTAGTGGAACACAAAGTCTAGAGTGTGTCATCCTGTCTGTTTGTTTCTGCTCGGCTTGCTTCCCAACTACGATATGTATTTGGTGTCAACGTCTGTTTGCAGCAAAAGATTTATTGCAAAAACCCTTTGAAAAATGACAGATTTCGAGGACGCACTTTGTTTCGTCATTGTACCGAACATAAAATGTGTTACCGTCACCTAATTCCATCATTTCAGGTATCCGTTATGACATGAGGGCTGTCTGACAAAGCAGGATTAGTGGGTATGCAAGCTAACTTTGGTCTTAACCCTCACTGTTTCTCACAAAGACATGTCAAGTTCAAACTGAGCTGTTCCCATGGTTTCTAACGCCACACACTAAACCTCCAAGGAGTTCTTTTTTTTGTCCTGGCTCGTGGATGAATACGTACAAAAAGACCACCTCCTCACCAATTGATTGTAAGGAAAATGGAGCCACCATTTCTACAAGGTTCTAAAAGTGACAAAAACACTCCATTCACATGGAAGTACAGAGGAGCTTAGAGTGATGGTAGTACTTTATGGCTGAAATATATTTTGTCACAGTTAATATCTATATCACTAGCTGTAGAACAATGTCTCTTTAAAAGATATAGAGTACATGTACTAGTTCTGTTCGGGCACATATTCAATTCAGAGTTACTATTAATAGATGCTCAATTATACTACAGTATTTTTAACAGTGATTGGTTCGATGTATTTAAATTTTCATCACTGCAGTTATGACATACATGTAATGACCTGAATGTGAAATCTTTAATGGGCAGGAGTTCTAAAAGGATACGCTACAATTCTGATTTCCAACATGTGAACTATTTGTTTAAGAGTAAATAGCTTTAGTTTTTTGTTTGTTTTTTAACAGTTAAAATTGTATTTACTTCTTCATTATACTTAGAAATAGCTTTTACTTCATAAAAACGCTGCAGTGCTACTAGGGACTATTTTAATATGCCATTATACCACTGTTATTTTTTGTCTTTCACGTTGTTGAATTTTACTATTTTATGCTGCTGCAGAAACCTAATTTCCCAACTGGAATCAAAACTTCAAACGTATATTTTATTAAATACACCGCTGTCAAGCCATTGGGTGTCTGCACATTCTTCACCTCATTCGATGTGAACTTGCATCATGAAAAAGACCTCAGCTGTAACAGCGAAGGATGCAATCCAGGTACTGTGTTGAATTGGTTCAGAGAAATTTTTAAGCAAAAAAAAAACAAGCAAGAGTCAAAAGTGGATGAGACGGTGAGTGTCCAAAACTTTTGACATTTAAACACACACTGTAGACTATGATTATGGTCAAGTCAAGATGCTTGAAAAGGCAAATTCAAATTCTGGTCTTGTAAACACCAAAACACAACACTGTAAGAAAATAACTATCAGGGAACAGTGGGTGTACTGTATAATAAACTCAACTTTTCAAGGTGATATGCGCAACTTGATTGTGTGGTGAGAGTATCAGCGGGCAAAAGGGGAAAAGGAGTAGTGGAACCTCAGATGAACCATCTTTTTATCTCTGCTGTCTCCCTCTCTGTCATCCTCCAACTATGAAAACAGTCTCTGTCTCCCTCCCTCCCTTCAAAACTTTATCCTCAGAAGTATTTGCTCCTGTGACACGGACGCAGATTACAGCCACAGTTTTAAATTCTTCAGCGATTCTTAGTTGTTTTATTGTCAAGTCTTTGGGTCAAAAAAGGGCAGATGAAGAAGTGGTGGACAAAATTCCTCCCTTCATCTATGATAAATTACACAATCAAAATCATGTTGTTATGACTTTCAGAAGCTTGCAAAAACAGAGAAAATAACTTTTTGGAGGTCTAAATGTTTTATGGCCACAAAATCCAGCACTTTCCTCGAAGTTTGAGGAGTAGCCTCGAACTGCACCAATAATTATAATTTAAATAATCAAATCTGTAATCGTAATATCTGTGAGAATTACCTGATTAAATAAAGGTCACATATACTTGTAAGACAAAAATATAGGTAGCAATCAACCCTGACCTATCTGACCCATTTGATTGAACCTCTGTTTTGCTAAAACAAAGTACTTAACATTTTAGAATTTATTTTGGCATTTTGTCAAATCCAATTCTTCTAAAATCACGATAAAGACTAAATCTCAAACAGCACCGCTGCACCACTGCACAGACAAGGTTACATTGTTCAGTTCTGCTGTGAGGTCCCTAACAAGAGGCTCACGTCCTCCCCTCCCCCGCCTCAATGAGTGTGTACATGAAAAAATTAGGTCCATGTCAACACCCACAAAAGCCCTTCTCTCGCCTTACACGGCGGGAGGGCGGGGCTACAAGTGACACTCCTTTAGGGTGTAGCATTTCTCTGTGGCGGCTACAAGCACTTGCACTTAAAAAACACACCATAGTAAGGAGCAACCACGGTCCAGTGGCTGAGGAGGCCATTGATGAAATTAAGGCTCATGAATAAGAATGCAGCGCGGGGTGAATGAGAGCTCTCCCACTGTGTAATATTGACATGCTCCCCAGTAGAAAAATAGCTTGGCATAATTAGCTTTCAAAGGAGGCCAAAAAAAAAAAAAAAAAAGGAGAGACCACTCTAGACACAGACGAAACCTTGAACAGGAACGTGTGCTCAACTGAACTTGTGTGACTGCTATGGGAGTGAATTGGGGGACAATCACAGACAAGACAGATCTTCCATCAGGACAGATTACTTCACCTTATGGAGTTGCCTGATTTGCAGATAGGCTTGTGGAAACTCTTTGTAAAATTATATTGATAGAATTATTAGAGAGTTAACTTGAAAGTCACCAAAAAAAGTCAGAGAAAATTATGATCATGTGTCACATTGAAAATTTCCAGGATAGCAACTAAATGGACCTTGAGGTGGCAGTGTTTTGTCCAACAAAGATGGGAAGTTGTAGGGACGCATAAATAAAATTGACATTTCCAGGACATCTAAATTTACTGCTGATAAATATCATGTGATACAATCAAAAACTCCAAAAATGGACCTTGGGATTTTGTCAAAGGCTTGTCATTTCTAATACTGCTTTAGGAGCTTTCACAGCCTAAAAAAGCACAATCAAATTCACATTACTTTTACATTGATTTATTAAACTGTATTTGCTGAGATCTAATAATTCTGCAAAGTAAGAACAGACCAACAGGAGGTTGAGAAATGCTGGCTAAGAAAAGATGTTTATTTTGAGACTGAATACACACGATTGCTGCCCAGAGCTGCTTTTAAATATTTCTGAATTTTCCACATTTTCAAAAATGGATGAGAAAGGAAAAGGTAAGGAAAAACCTCTATTTTCAGTTTTATTTATCGTTTCAGGGTAGTGGGCAAAGCTGCAGACTTGATACTCTTGAGTTAGAAGCAGCAGAACATATGGACTTATTTTTGAGACCTATCTCCCAGAAGACTTCACTTGACATGAGATTAGAGAGGAAAAGTAGTCGAGACTCAAGTTTGAAGCTCATAAATTTGAAAAACAATAAAATTCAAAGATGCCGTGACAGGCAGGCTTTGCACAGCCACATCCTTAAAATATTTATTCATCGGGCCACAGACTTGCTCTCAGCCATTCAAGAAAACACTATTATCACAACACTGAAAGCAAAATGTTCAACTTAACTGAACCTTTGTTGTCAAGACTGGAGACCTGACTTGACTTGGACCAAAAAGGTGTACAAACAGCTCAGGTAGTAGGCTTAATATGGTGAGCACACACACACACACACACACACACAAACACACACGAACCTCTAGTGCTTCTACAACAGTGGGAAAAAAATGAAAGGTCAGAAATGTCTCTAAATTCCATTAAAGAGGACATCATTGATGATAAATGGCCAATTAGTCTGATGGTGATTATGAGAACAGTTTAAACCATGTCAGTCACGAGGGAACAAGAGATGTCAAATTAAATATTGTCATGAAATCTAAATGCATTGGAAGTCATGAACAGCGAACAGAAACCCACAAGATAGTCCACTAAGTATTTCCATATGGATTACTGGGTATGTATAGAGTTCAAGTGGTACAGACTACTATGAATATTCAGCTGCTTGGGCAAGATCAAAGTGAATTATGCAACTGTGCTATAAAACATTGATTACGTGAGTGTCATCAGTTTTAAAGCTTAAAGATTGATACATTATGTCTTAGCTTTCCACTGCATATTAACTAGGCAGGTGGGTCCAGCAGCCCGAGATCAAACGGAGGCTTGATTGCACCATTTTAATTAATTAGAATTTAAAGTTTGTCATGTTTCAAAGAAAAAAAAAAAAACTGCAACTCATTTCTAATAAGACTCAGCTAAAATATAGTTTGAGATCATACAAGATAGAAAAGTAGAAATTGGATTTCAAACTCTTCAGAAGTGCCCCTTTCATGCCTCAGATAAACACAAACACCACTATCACATTTATCATAAAAAAATTGAATTTCTCAAATGCGTATCAGGGACATCTTAAACACAGTTCTAGATATATCCTCTTAGCAAAGTGGAATGGAGGAAGCAGATGAGAATGCTTACAGCAGGTGAATGAGACCAGGCTAATAAAACAGAGTCCTTTGTGAGGTGCTAACCGTGTGCAGCCGTCAGAGAGTCACGAAGGAAACAAGGTGAAACCGCTCCTTGTCTTGCTCCCTTGATTTCGTCTTCGCCAAGGTTAGAGGGCATGTGGCGTGAATGTAGATCCCACTTTGACTGCCCTCGCGCAGAACAAGGAGACTTTGGATTGTGGCGACGCATTCATGCCCAGCATAAGCCCATTAGAAAAAGGGTGATGTGACAAAGGCACAAGGAAAAAGAGAAATATTAAAGTGAAATAAAAGAAATGGAGAAATTGGAAGAGGAGCGCTAAGGAGGGCAAAAGGGATTAGAAGTCAAACAGTAATTGAGAGGACAGAGAAGTAGACAGAGAAGAGAAGATAGCAGGATTAAGAGAGGTAAAAAGTGCCCTGTGATGTCGGGCTGAGTAACAACTGGAGACTTTCCCAGCCCAGCAGTGAGCCATCCATCGCTTCAGAGGGACTACGGTACCTCGTCGCAGCCTAGAGCAATGTTCAACACCAACCAAGCCAGATGACAAACATCATCCTTCACGTAGACACAAAAACAACATGGCACAAACACACGTTCTAAATATCCATGACAAATGCTAGGAATATATAGAGTTGTACTACACAGCAGCGGAAAACTAGAAAGCTGCGCCTCTTTATTTTGGGACCAAACACTTTGGCCTACACAGTGCTTAGAAATGTCTCAATGTCCAAAAAGACAAACCCTATCAAAAGAAAAATTATTCATAAAAGTTACGGTAACATGAATTCCTGAAGGTCTTGACATAAAAAAACAAGAATTGATGATTTAATCCCGGAGACGCTCATATAACGTGGCTCTACTGAAGCCATATTGGTTGGAGAGCTGGCTCAATGGCATTTAAAGTCAATGACATTAAAAGTAATTCACATGTTCACCTGAATCCAGTACAGTCTGACCTTCCGTCCAGCGGTTAGAAGCATATTAAAGCCAAATTCACGAAAATGTGATTGTGTGAAGAAAAAGGGTTAGATGAAGTGAAATTTAACAATGAGAAAGGGTTGGTGGGGTGATTAATCATGATCTTCCTGGCGAGCCTTATTACTGGTCTCATACATTTTGAACAGCTCTCCAAACAGTTGCAATTGACAAAAATGGCTCAACATGGAGCAAATGGAGAAAACCGTGGTGGGAAAATGATTTTGTTGCCTGGGAGATTCAGTGTGGCAAAGGTGCAAAGATACTGAAGGTTTTATTTGGCAACACGATGATTCTCCGCTGCACACTGACTGTCGTAAAAAATGAAATGAATTATGTATTACATTCTTTTGATGCTTGACTTTGTTTCACTTAAGTGATTAATAAGATTGGATTCAACTAGTTATGCTTACTTTTATATGCAATAATAACACGACTGCTGCCAAAACAAAGACTGAAGCAGTTTGTTTAAGCTGTTTATGATTGCATAAACAGACAATTCCGCACAATAATCCTGTTTACATGGCTATCCACAGAGAGTTGTTTTTGTTGGGTTTTTTTTTTCCCTCGGAAGATAAATTGTCTGCTCACCCCTATCAAATTTAATCAAAACTATTACAATCACAATTCTGCTGCATAACATCACATTGCCATTTAAAATTCATTTCGGCAATTAGAAATGCAATGCTAGTTTTTGCCAGACAAGTTGAAAAGCAAGGTGGTGACTCACGCAGCTGTTGCCCCTGGCAACTCTGGGTTTCTGGATGAGGATATAGAGAGAAGACTTGTGGGAACAAACAGCCTCGAGATCGTTCAGTGATGTGGAGAAAAGAGAGAACTTTTAAATGGACTTAAGAGTTCTCACTTTGAACTGTATGTCCAATAATGTGTCCCTCAGGAGCTCATCATCTCCTAAAGCTGATGGTGTGTAATGCTTGAAATAGGAAAATACCAAGTTATCATAGTTACGCAGGGTGGTTATCAAGTGGTTACTTTGTAGTGGTCTTGTTTTGTTTGTAACTGGATGTTGTTGTCAGATAAGATGGAATCATTAATCTTTACTAAATATCTTATAATAATCATGGAAAAATGTGCTTTTTAAATGTTTACCTAAACTGGAAAAACACATGTTGATTTTACTTTCTGCTGCATATCTAGTCTATTCTGTGTACAATGTTGGCTATATTTAATCATTTGTATTCACATCTGCACTATTACTGTTAATATTGTTCATACTGTGACTATACATATTTATATATTTACATATATTACATTTTACACTGAAAACAATTTATCTCAGCTTAATTTAACCATACTGTATAATTACACCAATTATTACATTTATACCGCAACTGCTGCTACCACACAAGCTGAAATATCTTAGTGTATTCATTTCAGTCTATCCATACTGTTAATACTGTATATATCTGTATAACTGTATGTAACATAATTCATATTTATATCTGCTCTATTATGTATATAGACTTATACATTTGTATACTCTGCCTTTTTACACTTCTGGTTAGATGCTAAATATTATGCTTTTGTTGTCTTAGTACTTTGTGCAATGACAAAGTTGAATCTAATTGAATCTCATTTCTCACCACACATTTCATAACCCCTGCTGGTGAAATCACCAAACTATCAACTAAATGATTCCTCCGCTCTACCTGTGCATAGAACCGCATCGCTTTTTTTGCCACGCCAGCTTGCCAGGGCACATTCTTCCAATAAGTAGGTAATGTAAACTGTGTATGAATCAACATAATAATTCACTCAGGGTCCCTCAAGCTGGCGACATTTCGTATGATGACTATATCTCCACAATTGCAGATGTTAATCTCAAGGAAAGCCATCAGAGGAAAGTTCTTTCTACGGCAAAGTGGTAGACTGAAGAGATGAAAGAGCCACAAGAAGTTTTGGAACTCATTCCAAAAATGAGTCATGAATCAGCATGAAAGGATGTTGTTTTTATCTTGGGGGAGAGATGATGAATAGCCAGGAAAGTTATTAAAGGTCAGTAGAAGTTTCGTGCCCTCTCTATGTTAGAGGGAAAAAAAATAGATCCAGCGCTTCAGGGCAGAAGGAAGAGATAGAGCAGAAGACATCAAATGTGTATGTTGTCTACTCCCACCTGCCAATTAAAAAAAGAAGCAGAAAACTGGAAGAACAAGGATGAGGGAGTGCACAGAAGGGCAAATATCAGATAGAGGAAGGGAAAAAGGCTCATCTTCTCTCTGCACTCTGACTAACCACCTGCTCCTGTCTGAATTAGCCCTTTCTTTACTGTTTGCACTCATCCAAGTGAAACTCACTCCCCTAGCTGACAAATGGACTGATCCTAAATCCCATGTTTAGTGAGCCACCACTGTGACAGCTATTAATCTGACACCAAAAGACCCAATGACCAGACTTTAAGGATTCCTGAGGGTAATATGGGGGAAGGGAATAACATTTTTTTTTTGTCAGACCCTCAAACTTCTGGATTTGTTGGCAAAGCACTAAACTTATAGGGGCATAACGAAGTCTATGGGGCATTCAGCTCAGGAATCCAAAAATGGACAACTCTGCAGTCGATTCAAACCACTGGCTTGGTTGGATTCAATCCGTTCCTCTTTTATCTCTATCTCCTGAGAGATACCAATCCTGCTGTGTATGGGGGGGAGATGTCCTTAAACATTTCCCATTTGCCAACCAGGGTTTCCTTTTTCCATCTAATCACCAGAGAGTCTTGTACGGCCATGTCTGGAGACCCGGGCTGACTGGATAGGCTGCCAGTTTGAAATTTACAGCAACTAATTGGCCAAAATTGAATGCGGCAGGTTCTTATCAAAGAGGATTGGAGTAGGGTTGGTGGCAGGAAAGGGGTGAAAAATGAGACAGGATAATGAATGTCAGTTGATGTCATCCAACGCAGGAAAAGAATAGAATGTGGAAGAAATAAATCTCTTTGATTTAAAAAGTCTTCATGAAAAAGAGGGTTATGCAAGGGTAAGGAGCAGACATGCACAGAGGAAAGGCTTTGAAAACATGTTTATTACTTTGCAAGTTTGCTTTACAGCAAATGTGAGTCTTTATCTTCTCTTTCTGTCAGAGCTTTTATTAATACCCTCTTGCATATTAATGGCTGGCTGCAAAACCACCCACCATTCTCTATTTGTTCATACTATTACAACAGGCAGTTGTCCCCCGCTGCGCTCATCGGTCATGTTTTTGTTCTGTAATTGTCAGGTGCTCAACACATAATTGTATCATGGAAAAACAGCCTCCAACCAAGAGTAAGCAAGACAAACCAATGACTCCTGCATAAACAGAAAAAAGCTGGTTGACAAAGACTCTCTGCTGAGTGATGGAAATATGCACTCGATATGAAATTATATTCTGTTAAGTGCATGGTTTAAACACATTTCATATACATATATACATAGATTTTGTGTTGTATATCTATTTTTAGATTCCCAGCTGGAACCAAATCCTTAAAAGTAGCAGCAGTACTGGATCAATCCGTATAATTAAATACTACAGCGGCTCTTTCGTTATAATCTGCCTAATAGGACCTTTAATTTAAAGCAGAACCTGCATGATATTTGCACTTCAAACATTAAAATCATGCATTAATTCATCTGACATCTCATTGTTTGGGGAGTTAAATGTTTATGCAAACCTTGACTTTAAACAAGGGAATCCACTTCTGAAAGGGCTTTGGGGTCATGCATGAACAATGATGATATTACTTTCACTTCTGCTCAGCATGATAAGCTCTATCTTAATGAAAATGGCAGCTGTATATTTGCTTACATTGAGGACTGTCAAGGGTACTATAAGAATAAACAACTGAAGGTGGCAATATTAAAGATTATTAAAGGGGTACTCCAGCAATTATCATTTTCTTAACTTCCTTAGAGCTGGAGGGTGCAATTGTTTTATGAACTTTTATTTGGGTTAAGCTCCAAAAACGAACCATACATTTCCCATGGTGCAACTTGATAGCATCTTTCGTCAGATCCTCCCTGACTCTAACAGTACATGTCCCGTTCTTTTAAACCCCTCTACTCCAACCTGTCATGCAGGCTTTCTGTTACATTGACATCATCAGGGTTACTTTTTCAAACTTTCAATGGCTTCCTTCAGGGCCACAGATAACATTACACATCATAAAACTGTGTTCACAGGCTGGGCTGACAAGTAAACTGGACTTAATGTGTAAAATCAGTAGACTGCACCTTTCCATCACTCACTTTAATTATATGATGCTATAATTTTGTTGTTCCATATCCTGTCAGATCAAATATGTTTCTTTATGTAGCATCCATTTAAAATATGCTAAGTGTGTCACATTCTGGACATATTTAAGTGCTATAAAAAAAACTCATAACAATACCAGGGATATGTGGGAGAGTATGAAGCAGATGGTCATGCTCTCATATGAGCCTGGCCACCCTCAGAGCTGAGGGCAAGCGAGGACAGGTAGGCATGTGTTTGTGTTTTAAACTGCTTGGAATTACAGCCGTCATGTTTGTGTTTGTATGTTTATATATATTACTGCCTCTTAGCCGGATTGACTAATCTTGAGTATCTTTCCTTCGTTGCTTCAAGACTGTTGACTGGTTGTTTCTTGTTTGATGATATACAACACAAAGTTAAGAATTTAATGAGAATTCTAACTTTCATGACATAATCTGTATCATTGTGTGTATGTTAACTTCCCCTTGATCGTCATACCTTAGTATTTCTGGGAACAGGGCAATGCATGAACCTCTTTTCTTGCTGGAAAACCCATAACATTCTGCCTGAGATGAGGGGATTTAAATAAGGATAGGCGAAAGAACCGCTGGGGATTCTTCAGTTAATCCTGCTCTCCTTCTAAAACAAATATCTCATCAAATCCTTCAACTCTGAAATAAGGTCAAAAGCCAAGGATAATGAGAACTGGAACGTATGGGAAAGATCACTGGCAAAGGAGGAAGGATCCTCCCATCTGTTTTCCCCTTCTTATCCCTCAATCACTCTTGTCCCTCCGTCAGCACATGTTTTCATCCGACGGGAGAGGAGCCATTTGTCTCATGCATTCCAGCCTAAGTGTGGTGAAGTAAATAATGGCCCGGATGCATTTATTTCCCACATAAACGTCATTAACAGGAGGGTTGTCAAATGTCAACTGTCATGCGGCCAGCAGGTTCAAATCACAGGTTGCGCTAATTTAGATCTATCGTCCTCGAGAGACTCATCAAGCTGTGATATCTATTAACCTTCATCATTAGTGTCATGCACATTAACGCAAAATGCGAGTAGACAAAAATATGTTTTGTTCTTCTTTGTTCCTTGAAATGACAAGTGTGATGACACAGCAGTGGAAAGAATCCCGGAGAGACTAAGGGGGGGAAAAAAAACATTAAAGTGACACAAAAAAAGAGAGACTGGACAGATAGGGACAAGAATGTGTATGTGTGTTTTGTTTGGGGAGGGGTGGGGTTGCTCAATCCTGACCTGCTTTTCTCCTTCAGGGGTCATGCACAAGCCTGCCACAATGCTATCAGCTGTCCCTTAAGGTGCCTGCTGAGGTCTACTGAGATATAAGGTGATATATAGCTTTGATATAGCCTGTAATTACTGGCCGTGAAGGCCACACCGCCTTGGGGAAAGGAAAAGGGGAGCACAAAAAAAAAAAAAAAAAGGGAGAAGTGAGACACTGGGGCTCTGATGAGAAAAGGGTCACTGTTGTTTGATAGCACAAGCGCCCGGCCTCTCCAGCAATTTCACACAGTAGGAAATGGCACTAGATCTATACGTGTTTTGGAGAGAGGCAGGTTGAAAAGACGCCTCAGCTCCCGAACAATAAGCTCCAAAAATATCCCACAAGGGAATAGCAATGATTGCAAATCACAGGCGGCGGCGTGTGTGTGTGTACACGCTATGCAAATGGCCTCAAATTGTGCTAAATTAATCCTCGGTAGCATGGTTCAATTACAGCATCATTAGCCTCCACGGAGCTTGTAACACGGCACCACCTATAGGTGACATGTTTATCCAGAGGCTGTAGATTCTGCACAGCCATGATGTTCACAGCACAAAAGGGAGGAATGGCTAATGAAAGAGAGCCATTCATTTCATCCCGTCACAGCATGGTGTGAGACAACCTTCATTTTGAGATGCATTACAGCACTCACAAGCTCAGTGGTGTGCTATCACTCAGGTACAGGGTGCTATTAGCTCTCGCTTAAAAGACTGTAATGGAACCAAACACCTTGTCGAAGTAGCCCAGTATACACCTTTATAAAGGGGACTAAACTGGAAGAGGTAGTGCTTGAGTTTGATAGCTGAATATCAATGGAGAGCTCTTAGGGGCTGGGGGAGCGGACGGATTGAGCCACCTAAATGTATATTGACAGCTCGCGAAAGTCGGTGACATGGCTGGGCATTTGCTGCTGATGGATGTGGGCCTGGCACACAGGCTAAGCCAGCAGCAGCGTGGCTCATCTTCAGACGGGATGTGAATGCTAACTACAGCGCTTGCCAGTCACCACGACTTAACTGGTGCCAGCAGGAGAGGCAGGTGGTATACAGGCTAGGGGGGGGGGGAAAAAAAAATGGGGCCAATACTATCAATGTATTCACAAGCATGCTAATGAGATTTTAAGGTAATGCTCAGATTATTACACTTTAACCAGTTCATCATTGATAAATTAAGACTGAAATTAAAGGAAACTTAATCAGATTAGATTAGTCGCTAATCTTTTTATCGACTTACTAAATGTATATGGTTGTATACTTTAAGAGTAAATTTTCAGCGGTTAGAATAGAAGAAATGAACGTACCTTACCGTTTTAGGCTAACAGGACATCAATAAATTCTCTGCCATCAATCAAACTGTGAATTTAGAATTCTGATGCAAATTAAACTCCAAGGGTTTTCTAAATATTTAATACTTGCTTAGATCTTTCAGAAACTTGTTTCATCATTATTAGCAATTTATTTGTTTGCAGCGCTTCAGTGCAGATACTGAACGGGCTGTTAAAGTTAGTAAATATAATCGTAATCTTATAATCTTAATCTTATATACATATATATATATATATATATATATATATATATATATATATATATATATGCTGGATAGTAAGTAAGGGTAATGAGAATTTAATGGTAAGCTTCTTCTTTTTCAGCCTTAAAGTGGCAACAGGCAACAGGCAACAGATTGCTATTTTGTTTTTTAAACTCTCAAATATTGATACTGGTATCTAAGAACAGAGCACTGACTTGTGCTATAGTGTCTATGAACAAACAGTCGAGTAATTATGCAAATTCATCATCACAAAGAACAAAAAAACTTCAATAATTCTGCCCATTTTCTGTCTCCCTATTGTTTCCTGCAATCTACAGCACATCCTTTCACACATTAGGCCTGTAATCAAACAACTCATGGAAACCATTATTGGGGAAATCAGGTTACCGCAAACCATGTAAATGCTTTAATCACACTATTACATTGTTTGGACTGCTTCCAGTGATTGGGTTATAGTGTGCATGTAAACATGCTGCGTGATCTATAGAAGGAGAGAAAAAAAGACAGGAAGGGGAGAGACGGGGGAGGAAAATCAAGCTGAAATGTCTATGAAAGACTGTGCTTGTAAAGTGACTCATTGGATAAAGTAGACAAGCTGGTGAATAAAAAATAATAATAATAAAAAAATCTGGGCTGATAAATTTAAAATTTTACTAAAGAACTGTGCCAACTGGCTGCAAACCTGATCAAAGCAAGTTGTGATTCAAAAAGAGAAAGCAACACTGTAGATCAACATGTGACATTGTTTTGCAGTTTATTCTTTCACGCATCACATCATCACATTATCCACGCTGAGATCATACAGTACGCCTCTCAAAAAAAGATATATCAAGTCAAATCTTTGTGCCCCGGCTTTAACCTGGGCCTTATCGCTTATCTTTGAAGACTTTCTCTGCTCAGATTGCTTGTTTCTGTTTTGTTCTCGTTTTCTTTTTAACCCTAATGAGCTTAGCCGCAGGTGCCTAGCAACGGCTCTGACAGCTCAACAATGAAATAGTCGGGGGAGGCGTTCGTTTGTTGTGCTAACCTCCGCATGCTAATGCGTGGCTGAGTCGCTACGGCCACAAATATCATTGAGTCCTCTCACCCGTCCCTTCTTTGGCACCCTCCTTCCCCACCCATTCTCAATTCATACCACCCACACCTTTCATCCACTTAGCAACTTCCTCTTCCAAGACAAAGTGCTCTGGCTCTGAATCGGGTTGTAGCTACCTTTAAGCATCATTGGAACGCCCCCGGTAGCAACAAGATGCTAAAAAGACTTGCTTTTCCCTGGTACTTTATGTTAGTTTTGTGTTCTTGACAGTAGCAGGACCCGTTGATTCATTCCTGCGGGGATTTTTAGTCTGAGTGGGCGGCTGGAGAACAAGGGAGCTACAGGGTGCATCAATTATCTGACAACATGTTTCAAACTGCCTCTTTTTACCATCAGCTGCTTTTCACACAGCTGATTATCTGAACTCTATGGCACCAAACTAAAAAAGCCAAGAGCAATTGTTTGATTAAGCCCAAAGGTCCATTAGTATTCTCAAAGGGGTCTGTTCTATGTGGAACTAAAGCTTTGGATATAAAAAGAGGTAGAGAAATGTTAACATAGAGTAGCAATTTAGATCAAGTCCATCCCTTCTAAGTGCCGCAATACGTCAACAAAAGAGTTAAGATGGACTATAAATATATTGACTCCACACTTGTCTTGAGCTCTACATTTTCTTGAATCTAGACTACTTGGTTAAAACCCCCCGAAACTTGTGTATATATTACCTTAATGTTAGTGATCCATTATGCTGCAAAAGCCAACGCAGAGTAAGACTATACTCTGTCTGCCCTGACAAATAGGTCTCCATGTCCCGGTTTCTACACAACAGGGTCATAATTCTGAAAATAAGACTCACATATGGCAGCAAAGCTCATTGGACACATTTTTCTTTTGACAAATAACTGATAATGTATTCGTATTATTTTAAATGAACACTGATTTGTGTCGGATCAAATCTATGTTTAATATAGATTAGTAGCAAGGTTTGCTGAGGTTTATGTTTGGACGCATTAATAGTTTATCTGGGTTCATGACCCAATTAATCCATAAAAGAGATATGTTACTTAACTTCAGTGTTTTTTGGGGGTTTTTTTCCCCCTACTTTTTACAAATCTCCAGGGCCAGTCCTCAAATGTGTCAATTAAAGAGAAATCACTGAGAAAGCGTCCGTGATGCTGTGTGCCATTTTTCCACAAACCCACTACATTTCCATATTGTCTGAAATGAGATCAATAAACAATTGTTTCATGAAGTCAAACATGTCTTGAGGAGAGCAGCATTTAATTCCATTCCAGTTGACCTCAGGTGTGAATTACAGCGTCTCTCATTAACTGAAGATTATGTTTGCAACACAGCTCCTCGAGTCAATTACTCAACAGCAAAAAGCTTATTTTGCTTGTGTATGTGGCTGTGTGTGTACATATTCATACATTCCAATATTCATATTCATTTACCCGCCTCACCTTTTATTACTGTCATTTGTCGTCATCATCGACATGAAAGAACTTCAACTGTTACCCTAAATATACTGAAAACCATGTGTTTAAAGCCTAAATGTTACTAGAGCTATGGTGTATATTATTTTCATTTTATAAAAGAGAATAAACTGGTTATTACTTTCGTAATCAAATTCAAACACACACAAACACTTGAAATTACCACTCATTAACATAACAGACTTATTACACTTTGCCTAATAATAAATTGGCCTCCATGTAATTTCTCCAAGACCGAGGCGTCCAGAAACACTTTCCTGCAACCACACCAGTGCTTGTGTTGAATCACTGGTGTCACACCTGACCAAAACAATACACTTTGAAAAAGTCCAGGTTCAGATTTCACAAACAATCCTGACTGCGTCAGACACATAACAGGGGGGGTTTTACTTATTAGCAACATCAACATCAGGTTCATCACACTACAAGATCAGAAAGTAAGGTCGCACCATGGCAAAATATAAAGCTGATCATCACGACAGAGGACACCACACATTAGCTGCGTGTGTGTACTCAGGATATATTTGAATTAACCTTTTGTCAATCTGAAAAGCTCATAAACCTGCCTGGACAGACAGACAGACGGGCAGCGTCAGATCAAAGCTCACATCAAACACAGATAAAAGGAGATTTTGCTTCTTTCACCTCTGGGGTTACCTTTAGCTTAGCATCATCGCATTTGTTTTCTTCCTAAATGATGTTACCTTCAGGGAAAATTTGTGCAAAATAAAAAAATATATATAGATTTTCAGTCCCTTCACCAAAAGAAAAATTAATTAATACCAACGTGTCCTTACCTTTGAGACATGATCTTGTATGCATCTGGCAGGTAACACCGCGTGTTTTCCATCTGTGCTGGGTCTGCGTCACAGATCTTGTCATCGGTGCGCCCGTAGTTGGCGCTTTCAATCATGATGACGTCCGTGCCCGGGCAGCGCAGCTCGATGGGGTAGCTCTCGCACGACAGCTCCCTCCTCACCACCGCCATGGGGATGGGTGCTCGACTGAAGGCTGCAGAGTGGGAGAAAAAAAAAAGTCTGTGATATTCTGAATCCTTTTTTTTTTTGTTTTTCTATATATGCGTTGGTAGTATTTTATTTGTAAGTATTTCTACACTTGAGTGTGAAAACAACTTAATCCTGGAGTGAGTGTTTGTGGGAGAAAAAAAAAAAATCTGTATATTCCTGCAGGAAAATACAAGAACAGATGGGACGACCTGCAATCAAAAGGTCTGACACTCAGACATATGAGAAGAGGTTGTCCACCCTAGACTAGATAGTGTGGGCGGACAGGACGCTGGCTGTTTGGAGTGGGAGGATGAGCAATACCTCAGGGGCCCTCGAGAAGCCAGGGGTTGTAGAAAGAGAGAGTACAAGATTGGCACAGATCAAACATAAGGAAATAGACACAGTGTTTGCATTTGGCTGTGAGAAAATAAACATTCATTACACAGGCATTCGACTGAGAAATTAAGACACATACAGAAATGCAGAGACAAAGCAGCAGCAGTGTGTCTTATGTAAAACCACATCCCTCCCGACTAGAACCTACAAATCATATGAGCTGCATCATGCTTTGTCTTTTAAGGTGACACAGTGCACTTCAGTTAAGCTACATGCAGACAGAAGGCAGAAGGTCAAAAGGTGCTCTGTGCTTCCAGCCAAAGCCGAGAGTCTGTTTGGCAAAAAATCTGCTGTTTACCGCAGAGCCAAAATGGCCGGGAGGGCTAGTGGGACTGAGCGGCAGCAGTTCGGAGGTTGCTGTTTTTCCCTCTCCTTGACACAGACGCACGCTCGCACACCCACGCACATCTGTGGAGGCTCACGATACGCGCACGGGCGGGGCGCGTGCGCGACAGGCTGCGAGGAGTTGTGTGTGTGTTTACAGCGAGAATAAAAAATGAGCGAGAAACGTAAACATTGGCCTGAGTGACTGTAGGAGGACTGTGGCAGTTATGGATTTTTATAAACATCCTTTCAGACGAGTGTCTGAGCTGCGAGAGCCACCGCTAGACGACGTGCAGCACGGACATTTATCATGGAGCACAGACAGAAAGAGAGGGAGAAAGAAGAGACAGAGAACAGAGAGAGAGAGAGAGAGAGTGCTCCCACGTGTGAAAATAGGGTGAGGCAATATCACCTGAAATCGATCAGGGTAAATAGCCACATTTACCTCGAACAATAAAGGAAACATTTTTAAAATAAATGTGTGCACAAGATTCTCTAGGACATTCAAATTCCCCTTATGTTGTGTGACTGAAAGCTCGCTCCAGAACAGAAACTAAATGGACCTTATATCAAAGTAAAAACGGGCAAATCTGAAGTGTGTGTGATGTCAAATAATTTTACGATCATTTTAGGTCTTAAGCCAACCACATCTCAATCAAATGACCATTTGTCATCATGTAACTGATGTTTCAGCTAAAAAAATTAAAAAAAAATTACGTGGACATGGGGTGGGAATTATTTTGTCTTATTATGTCTAATTATGTATTACAAATAAACGGTTTCGTTTCTGACATTAATCATCATTTTTTTTTTTTTTGCATGCTTTAGGCTATGATACCAGATGCTGCAAAAATAAGGCTGGGAGGATCATTAAGCATCCCAGCCATCAGGATAACGTCCTTTTCTCTCTGCCACGATCAAGAGGAAGGTTCCAGATACACCAGACAGGTGCTTCTACCCTCAGGCCACCAAGATCCTAAATGAGGACACTGTCTAGGACTATTTATTCATTATTGCTATTGTTCTTGTTGCAATTGTAATTATTATTCTATTATTACTAGTTATTAATTAATTATTATTCCTATGATTATTGCTTATTTAGTTTGATTAAGAATATACAGGAGATAACAGAAATAAATTTCACTATAATTCTTTTTTGATTATATGTGACAAATAAATTGAAGTGAATGAAATGGCAGATGCAGCTCTGTCTGAAATGTGACTCGATGGCACGATATATCCTATCCTTACTCTTTTCCTCAGCTATGCAATCATCATATTACAAAACACTGTTGTGGTTCCAGGTGATGGAAAAATTGCTCATCCTCTTGAAACTCTAATAATGACGATTTTTCTGACAGAAGTTATATTTAACTTCACGTTGACTCACGCGGCATTTTCTTTCTGTACCGGCTCATCCTGGTTCCCTTGCTTTTTCTGAGTTAGACTTAATTACATATCTTAAAATAGCTGCGGCAGGTGCGATGATGTCGACACGATTTACTCTGTTTGGAATAAAAGCACACGAGGAATGCAAGTGCAGTCGCAGTGATTGATTGTGAACTTTGGGTGAGGTCTGATTGCTTGACATACTTTTCAATATATTAAAGGGGAATGCTAAAAATGACAGCATGTCTGAAGGAATTTTTATTTATCAATATTGTAATGTCACGGGTCAAATCAATACATGTAACGTGGAAAAGGGTCAGATGCAGGGATTAACTGACAGGGTGTTTTTTTTCCCTTCCCGCTACAGACCATTTTAGCATCTCAGTTAATGGTTTTAATTCCCTACAAGTACGTCCAGTCAATTTCGTTTTGTTGTTTTGCTGAAAGAAAAGTAATATTACATATGAAACCTTATTATGCATGTGATGAATTCCCATAAGAATATGTCTTTTTTTGGAAAATAAAAATCTGAGTATGTCATATAGGCACAAGTGGTCAGTCCACTGCATTTTTGTGAGGTATCAAATCGCCACCACTTTCAGGTTTTCAAATCCAGGCGTCACGTTTTCATCTTCAATCTTTCCCTAACAATAAACAACAAACATGAGAAAGACACCCAGTGAGGTGAAACAACAAAAGAAGCCCCTCATTATCGTGTCATTTCAGTGTGTCTCATAAATCATTCAAACTCTAACATAGTAAAGTGCACTTACCATCAAAACATTACAGATCAGAATAACTGCGTTCATTCTGGTGATGAAAGCCATCAATTATCTTCCTCTTAATAGGAAGATTTATTCCGCCCCCTGAAATATACTGGTCTGGATCAGACCAAACTTCTTTGCAACCGCAGAGAAAATAGATAACATAGGTTGATTCAAGCGGGTACACTTAGATAAATTACAAATGAGTAACTGACTATAAATTAAAAAAAATAATCTGCATGTGTGGTTTCTTCCTCTTTCGAAAGCTGCCACTCAAAGTGTAAAACCTCCCTAAAAGTACTGATGTTCATATTATACAACCTTATGGATCTTGATTAATTTGACCTCTATGACTTACTGTGACCTGAAATTAAAAAAAAAAAAGTCTTTTAAGCGTTGCAACTCTGCAAAAAGCAAGGGCTCATTTCAGGCCAGCATCCCCAAAAGAAACATTAAAAAAACATCAGAGGGTAGCGACCATGATGCCGTCAACATGGGCACCAGCAATCCCCTAATGTAAGCAAGCAAATGCATGCCAGTGATGTCTCGGATTACCCGGGTAGTCAACAACTGTAGTGTAATTACATTTGTGCCTGGAGGCGGTGATTGATAGGGCTCATATTCCTCGGGTGCCAGAGCCAGCATCCTGCCCCACTCGCACGTACAGATGTCTACCTGTATGTATCATTGACAGAGCTATCGAAAATCGAAATAGTCTTATTGAAAGTCCATCCTTTTATCTAAGTTCCCATGTTCTATTCCATTCATCTCTCTTCGCCCCTTTTTCGGTTTATACTTTAGAGCAGTAGTTATATGCAGTGCATATCTCTCTTTTTTTTTCTCCACTGAAGATTCTCCCTGGATAATTCCTCTGACAAGTGCACTGCTGAATGTAGAGGGAAAAAAAGAGACAGAGTAGGAGTTTGGGAAAAGCAAACTGCAAAGGTTATGCTGGATACTTCCATTACTTTGACACCACCGAGCAGTGTTTTCAATCACGATGCTTGCAAATGACATAACTCACAAATGAATATTTCAAAAAAAACTGCAATTACTCACCAAAAAGGGCAACAGAAAGGTCAGAAAGAAAAATGTTCATTTGGAAAATGTCGCTCCCCCGCAGAGCTTTTAAAAACCACTCCGAGGGGGAAACGCTTTGGAGTATTGATTGTGGGTTTAATAGTGAGAAATTTTGCTGTTTAAAAGCAGAGCTCATTCCGGGGTCAGTGACACAGAGCGGAGACCTATTACCTTCTCTAAACCACCGGGCAGCCAAGTGCAGACGGAGCAGAGTAACAATGACATTTAAAAGTCATCATTAGTAACAAAACAGAGGCCTTGGGGAGCTTGTATTTCATTTCATGTCTCGAGAAAACATGTCAGGGAGGAAGAGCTAAGGTCATCCACCGCGCATAATTACAATGAGCCTGACTGAATGAGCCACCGTCACTAGGATAAACACATGTCAGGGGCTTATGACAGCTCTCAACATGAGAAACGTAGTTTCAGATCCTTTCAGGCTTCAGCTGAAGTACAGTATGTGAGCTCAGACACAGCAGATAATTTCCCAATAAATAATCATGCTCTCTACAATCAGGCAGCCGGGAAGTCGGGCAAAGCGCCAAGTATGTTCCCAGAAAAGCAGGGGAGGGTAAAAAATGTTTAGGCAATTAGAATGTGGGGGAAAAATATTTTATTCTTTAAAAAAGATGCTCACATTCTGTAGCAAGATGATACAAACTTACAGTGCGTGAATGTGTGTGTGGTAGAGGGAAAGAGAGGGAGCGAGAAAGAGAGGGTGGAAGAGGGGGGGTTACGTTCAAATAAACTCTGACTTCATTGAATTAATGTAAGATAGATGGAAGGGAGAGGAGGAGACGGTGAGGGAGCTGATTCAACAGATCAAATGTCTCTTTTTCCACCGAGAATCGCTGGATGGGTCCAGCCCCCAGAGCTAGTGATTAATTAGCACATGAATCTGGATACCGTTATTTGATTAGGCCAATGGGAGCCTGTCACACCCACTTCCGAGTTTACAATAAATGGCATTGTCTGGTGGTGGGAGGGAGGGAGGGAGGGAGGGAGGGGTCAAAATAAGTCATTTGCTAGACTTTGCAACTGGGGGGGGGGATCTTACGAATTGTGACCCTGGGAAAAAAAAAAAAAAAAAAAAAAGTATAGCATTTTCAATAATGCATGAGGGATTATTTATCTTAAAGTGAGAAACAGTTCAGGCAAATTGTTCTCCCAAGTAAATTACGTTTACATATGGCCTAAGGCAAGCGAAATCTCAAAAGCTTTTACGCAGAGTGCAAAATTATCCAGGAAGTTAACTGTCAAAGAACTCTGCAGATAGAGCTTTTAGGAGAACGCCATCGATAAAACAATGTGTGGGCTGCATGGGACGAATCTGTGGCGCGAGGAACGCTCTGCCGGGCTGGTCGGACAACTTTTTTTTAGTCTTTGTAAGTTTAAAAGCTTTACAAATTAGACTAAATAAGCCATTTTATTGAGACATGCAGCTGGATGACAGATAGCACCTCTGTAATGATGAATCCGTGAGCCGGCCACGGGAACGATTGTGACAAACTTCTCAAATCGACTTGATGCTTTTGACACTTTGACCAATGATGCTGCTAAGCACAATTAGCATTACTCATTATGACAGGACACAGATATCCATTCAACGCGGCGAATGAACAAGCCATTTGTTTTGCTCCTGCTTGCATTCGCTGACAGACATTTGAACACATTAATTGGCAACACACCACGCACTTGCAAATTCCAGCAGAGGAGGGGGGGGGGGGGGGGTAAAAGACTGATAGTGGTTTTTTTTGCAGGGCAGCAACGTGCAAATGCGTGCTTCAAACCGTCAGTCAAACTGCCCATGATGCCTGGGGGAAATTAGCTCTTCGGTGTTAACAAATTAGTTCACGGGAAGGACCTGTGCAGTGGTAATAAACTACTGCAACTTACTGGACCGGCCTCCTCATATGGTAAATATCTGATCTGTTGTTTTATACAACTTCCACCTGGCGAAATCAAATAGATAGTAGTCATTATAGAGCAGTGTATTGCTTTTTTCCTTTCCTGCTGTAACGATGTATTGACACAGTGAAAGTTAATAACTGTGAAAGTTAATAAATTGGTCACTAGATGGAGGGAAATCTGCAGAGCACAGCAACTTCCTCCTCCTCCTCCTCCCCCCCGTGATATGGCTGCGGCAGACAGGAGCTTCATGTTTGCGTACACACACACGTAACAAATACAAGTACTCCATAAAGGCTTGATTCACATACTCAGAACACAGAGGTGAAGCGTCTTTCCATCCAGAAAGCACTTTCATTTAATTAATCGCTACCTCAATTCATTAAGTGCATAGCCATGGCAAGAAAAAAAAAAAAAAATGAGGAAATGGGAAGCAAGTCTCCCATCAAGGTCTTATGTTTAAAACCACTTCACTGTGCAAATTACAACATTAGTTTCTCAGGTCAAATCCACTACAGCTTAGGAGACATCATTCCCCTCGGTGTGGTTCGAGCGCTTCGCATCTTTATTGAGATGAGCTGAAAATTTGTCAAATTGAAATGGAACTTTTGGTAGAGTTTCAAAAATGCATCAGGCACCGATTTGGAGCAAATTTTTGGTCATTTACCAATTTTCCTCTCCTCGGTGTAAACACACAGCAGAGACGTGTGTCCTGTTTCCTTTCAGCAAAGCGTCGTTTTGTCAGATGGTCCAAGCCGGAGGTGAAGCTGCGGAGCTGGCAGCTGCTGCGGCAGCGGCTCCTGACAGCGAACTGGGTTTTGTTCAGCTCCCGTCATGTCTGACATCGTTTTGCTTTTTTTCCTTCTCCCCCCCCCCTCCTCCCACTCCTTCCTGTAACCCACCCACATGTGCCGGCATCACTCAGGGGAACATCTCAGCCAAGACTAATGCACCTTGGCCCCCTCCTACTGTACAGTGCCTCCTAGGCTAAAATGAACACAATCCCTGACACACATACACATAGAAGATACACGCAGGCGCACACGCACGCTCCCAGAGCAGACATGACTCAACATGCCCCTATAGTAACACGTGCCCTGATAGTAATTGAGGTCAAAGAAAAGAAACAACAGGCTGATTTTCGTCTTGTGTGAGGGGGAAGAGGTCTTTTCCTCGGTCTTCTTTTACCACACATTATCAGATAGAATTGCCTAACTGCACACTGGAGGGGAGACCTAGTCCAAGTTTAGCGTTGTGAACTGAGACAAACTGCAGAGCGACCTCGCTAATCTGAACCTCTCAGGAAACGGATGTTATTTAGTGCTCAGGCAAAGAAAACGCTGAAGTTGAGGGGGCAGGAGAATCAATATAGGAACGCATGCGTACGTCCCGAGGGAGATATTTTGGTGTCAGAAAACTGGTGGTCGTCTTGTAGATTTGATATAGACGGACATTAACATGTAGCTGGCACTTTTTTTTTTTTTTTTTTACAAAGATACAGTTCTTACACACCTCCTCACACCAGTTTTCATCCAAAGGATCATCTTTAGAAATCTAAAACTTAAGGATCGGCAGATACAGAAAGTATCATCCTTGTCTTCTGCTACATTATCACTGATGTATCATAATGTAAGCAGCATTTTCAGGTTGTTGCTTGTTAAAGTGAAGCAAATAAATACTGGCGCACCTCAAAACTGTCCCCAAGACACAATGCATTCCACCATGCTGTGAGAACAGAATGTAGATGTTTTTTATTATTCTGCATTTACTCTTTTATAAGTCTGTTTTGTAAAATTAAAATTTGACTAGTTTGCTTGTCAACACAGTCAACAAAAAAACACATCTAAGGCTCGTTTCTCAAGTTGCAGGCACTGTGTGTATTTAAAACCAGTAGGACTTATATATATTATGTAAGTCACTATGCTGCTGTCTTGCAGGGTACACTGGATAATGTAAAGTACACTTCTTTATCCCTTTCTTAAGTTTAGAAAGCACCATTCATGTGAACACTTGAGTGCACTTCAATTATTCCATAGCAGCTCACAGTACGACATCTTTGTGCTCCTTTCACTTGAGATACAGAACAAACTGATGCGAGAACACCTTGAAAATACTATCTCTTGTAATGAATAGGAAACCAAGCAATATTGCCGTTTGAATGGATCCCTGGGGCTCTGCTTATTATAGGTGTATTAATAGCGAGTGCAAATAGAGCTGAACTCCAGTGTGAACATAGTGGCTACCAGGTTAACACCATCAGACTGATAACAACTTTCCGCTTTGGCAGAATATTATGTGTTTGTCTGTTGATCATAGTGATAGTAAAAAAAAAGAAAAAAAAAAAGCACTTGATCCACAATGAGTCGACAACAGCAAAATGAACACCGCACTCCACACTGCATCAACTATGTCCAATAGCCAGTAATTTGCTGGAGGCTGATAAAAAAAAAAAAAAAAAACAAGTAATGTATTTTTCAACTTGAAACAAGGAGAAAGTGGGCGATAGATAGTAATGCAATTTACATAAAACAGCATATTGGCTGTTGATGAAATCTTGAGATGAAATTTCTTTTTCTTTTTGTCGTAAAGGCTGCATAAAAGATTTGGCCTTTTTTTTTTTTTTTTGGAATTTGGGGTTGGAGGGTTGTAAGGATGAACATTTTTCAATTTCTTACCATTTGAAGACAGAAACAGGAAATTGGAGCTCGTCCTTGTATGAACCGGTTTGCATTCTATTTTATCAAAAGTATCCTTGCACCAGAAATGAACTCTGAATGAATTACGCTGTAGTGATTTGTTTTCCGCGGTGAAGAACGTTTGGAAGTAAGCCTAATTCCAACTCTCCTTCCCGCGCTCCTGCAAGTGTAATTTCTACTGCAGTTTAATATCCGAGGGGCAAAAAAGCATGAATTAATACCAATTAAAACTCAGTGATGTAATGTAATGTTTACTTACATAATGAAGAACGAGATTATTTAAATGACAAAAATTAAAATGTGATTTCATGCATATGCATCTGTTTTGTTTTTAGGTTAACAAAGACTTCATATTTCTCAAATTATTTGTTCCAGTGGAGCCACGTTCATAATATCAAGTACAGGCAAAATGCAGCATGATTAGTCACAGTACATATGAGATGTTTCTCGCTCAACTGGTGGATGATAAAGCGAGTTTAAGCTAAATCTCTAGGGTGTAAAATCAAAAGGTATTGAATGAGTATAGTGAGTTCAGTGAAGAAGCAGGTGGAGGTAGGGATGGGTGCATGGGTTTGCCCTATATACTGTAAAAACTCAAAGGTTGGTGCAATGTGATGTGCCGGGTGGCATCAGCAAATTAAGGACTGTCTGCATCTGTACTTAACAGCAACCCACTTCTTTTGTTACCTCCCCTGTGGCTTGTTCATTCTTACATGTGTGTTTATATGTGCACATGCCCACTTTAATACATTATGCATTGGGCGGGTGGGGGGGTGTTTCGCCCTAGGGAGTATTGCTATCTGGCACGCACACCTACATGCACAGAACGTGACACCGTTCAAGGATGACAATTTTTTAATGAGGCCCTGCGCTTGTTCTGTTTCACTTCCTCCTACGTGAGCTACAACATCACTGACAAGGTGTAGCACTGATTCAATCCTCTCCCAGGGCCACAGACTGTCTTAGTACAAGGCAAAAAGTGCCTGACCAATACTAGATTTTGGGGGCCAATACCTCTATTAGGGAGTAAAAAAGTCTGTATGTCTGTGATAAGGCAGAGAGATATATGGGTTGAGGCTGTACAAAGCACCTCATAAGCTATTTCTGTGCCCGTGTCGCATGCTTTGGTGAGGTCAGTGGCTAAGGAACTAGCTTGCAAAAAGTTAATGGTTAGCACTGACACGCACGTCAAGAAGCTGAAGAAACAGGAAAAGGGGAAAGGAATGTGTGCTTAACATTGCTGGAAACGGTGGATTTGTGAATAAGGGAAAACTGACAAAGAAAAAGTGAGATACGAAAAAGAGGGAAGGAAAAGAAGGCTCCAAAATCTTGTTGAGTGTTGAGAGAAGGAAATAAATGTGAAAAAAAGCCACCCACAGAGTGAGAAGTAATCTCATTCCACATGTACAGTATGCAATCATGGCAGTGCTGCAGAAATTAGCCTGGGTGGCTACGCTACATCTGAGAAACACAGCTATAATGATCTCCTTTGATAGTCTTTTCTTTCGCATTCAAAATGACAGTTATCAGACATGGGGTTATTGTGCGGAGATAATGAGCACTGAATATGTATGAAGCAACATGTACGCGGTGCTCACAAATCAAATCATCTGGTCGCAACTCTTAACATGTGGCATATTGGAATCCGACAACAAGCATAGGAAGCATGAAATAGGAGGGAATGCAAAATCTGGGCAAAACGCAGCATGCATGATTTCACACAAGTGCGAGCAGAGCTGTAATTTGAGTTATAATATCACATTGAGACAGACACGCATCTGAAAAAAAAAAAAAAACAACTAAATATTTGGCAAACCTGTTACTTGGAAACTGGGAAGCTCCAGTAGTTGTATATATTAGTTTTAAGAATTAACCGCTGCGAATCTTTGCGAGTTCATGTTGAACATATGAGAAAACAACGGGGTGCTTAACCCCTTTAATATGAGGCTCAGTGTTCACTGCCTTTTCTTACAGGATGATGGCAGAGTCAAAACATGCATTAGTTAGTCACAGCTTAGAAATGAGGTTACTAGGAAATGTAATTTGGCATGTGAGAGGTGATATGACAAATATTGAAATTGCTTGTTTGGCTATCTGTATGTCAGAACATACTAATGTATATGGATGAATCAATTGGGGCATAATTGTATGGCTTTGTTCAGTAAAACATGCTGATAATCTCAGAAGGGATATTCACTCTATGGTGAAACAGCTCATAACTCAGTGACATGTGTAATGAGTCACAAAGGGCTGGATTGCTTTATTTTGAAAGGGTCATCTTGGTTAAAGGTGACAATTATGAGGCAATATCTGAAGCTGTGAGGAGCATCTTACAGCTTTAATGTGATTTCCGCACTGTGCACTGTGTGTATAATACACTCGCATTCCATTCGACTAATTTATGACAGGGAAAATGTGTCAAATGGGAGCTATGGGTGAAATGAGGACCTCCCAGTGAAAGGGTGGCCTTCATCATGACCCCAATACAAAATACCCACATTGTATGCGCATGCAGCTGAGAAACATCTGCAGTTGGCCTATAAAAATGGCATGCCATATTGTTTGATGCTGTCGCTTGCTGTGGAATGACATCGCTCACTCTGCATCTCCAGTTTCAGGCCTTTCCTCAGTGCATCTCGTGGCACAGAAAGGGGAGCATTATCCCAGTGAAAAATGATCTCCACGCACGCACACACACACACACACACACACACACACACACACACACACACCCACACACACCCTCCTCCCGCCACCAAATGAGCGGCACTGATCACGGAGGCAGCGTGTGTGCGTATGCGCTTCTTTGGATGCGTTAATATGTGTGTGTGTGTGTGTGGAGAGTGGGAGGCAAGAGGGAGTGCACCACTGGGGAATGTGCACCTGCAATTTTTCTCATTTGACACAGTTGGTCTTTTGTAGGGTCTCAGGCACAGGGAGATGTCTGTGAAAGTTATGGCTCCTGGCCTCTACCCCCACCTCGTCCTCCCCCAAAAAAGAGACATCTTAACTATGGTATTCGCAGTTTAGAATAGCCTATGTCGAAGATGGGGAGGAGGGGGGGACATAATCCACAGATGACCACACAGTTTGGCTCAACAGAAGCAACGCACACACACACACATCTTGTCACTGGAGACGTATCAGATGTAAACAAAGCTTGTAACAAGCTGCAGGTCCATATGGGAGATGGAAAACAAAGACAGAAGTTGAAAAAAAAGTTAAAAAAACAGAAAACATATGGTTATAAGGAGAATAAATGGTCATGGTGAATGCTTAATTTTATTCATATAATCAATTTTCTTTGCACAAGACGTTGCTATATAACATCGCAAACAGCCATAGCGTAGAAATTATAAATTAAAGAAAAAAATTACCATAAAATAGATGTAATATACCAAAAATGCCTTAAGACCAGATGTGTTTTTTGTGATCTCCGTGTTGCTGAGGATTAATTTAATTATGTGTTGTACTGCCTCGAGTAGAGCGAAGAGATTAGACTGTCCAGTTTGTTTAAACGTGGGTGTATTTCCGTAGTTTTGGACATTCAGCGCTGGAATCAAGGAGTATTGAAAGACGTCTTTCTGACTGCTTGTGTTTTCTTGCCCCGTCCAACTTGTTGCCGTGTTCCCACATGTCAGCAATTACTTCAGTGAGTATGATGTCATCATAACTGATAGACATGAAAGCAAAAACTACAAAAGAATTATTATTTTAGCAGAGAGTCAAAGGCTACGTTAGGGAGTATATTTGGTCAGGGTATCAGTGATCCATGGCCCAAACTGACGAGTCCTCCCCTGTCTGACAGCTGTGGTGTAAGACTGAGGCCAAGCCCAGACCCCCTGAGTCTTGATCCTGTACATCTGCAGAGGATGCGGTCGGGGCCAGCAAGGAAGATTTGTGTCCTTACGTGTAGGAGGGCTTCAGAGAGGGAAGATAAAGGGAGGGAATGTGTGCATATATCTGTGTGTACTCAACGTGCAGAACATAAAACACATAAACTACAGTGTATTTTCCATCCCGGTGTAAAGCCCTAGAACTGTAAACTACTTGACCCTGGCACCCATCCAAACAAGGAGGCCACGCTGAAGAGCTACCATTACTCTCGTGCTATCCATTCCCCTCTCCCCTTCCTTTTATTTTAATGAGAGCACAATTAATAAGGAAATGGAACAGCTTCCCAAAGGAGGCTGCTTCTTCCACAATAGAAGCCTTCTTTTGTCAATGGCTGTATTGAATTCCCCTACAAGGCCACTGGGCCATATTGAAGGCCATCTCCAGTATCGCACACCACCTCCTCTCTTTGGCTTGCTCCCTCTCTCTCTTATCCTCAAGGTCTCATGGGCTAATCTCTGCCACAGTATCATTTGATCCCCACCCCCTCCACCGAACCCCTTTGCTCCAAATGCAGACTTTACAATACTTTGTATTGATTCGCTGAGATGAAATCGCCAGTTACTGTGCATGCTTGGTTTATTCAATGACAGAGCTGAGGGGAAAAGAGAGCAGGGGTCACACACCATCTTGCCCATAATTATTGCTCTGCGTGTCTGGTGGACATTACTTTGAGGCAGTTGGTATCAGATCTTTGGTATTCTTTGTTTGTGTAATTAAGCATTCAGATTCACCATGATACACCAAGTGTTGCGTAAGGAAGAGATGAAAAGGAACAATAACTGATTAATCCTCTGCCCCTGTTGTTTCTCAATCATTCCCTTTGTTGGTCAAATAAAGGTGGTATCGCTTCACCTGGTCCTCTGAGTCAAACTAAAAGAGGCAGCTGTATATTGCTCAGCAGTTTTATGATGCCTGAACGTGTTCTGGGAACGCTCAACAACAGTGACAATGCCTCACATACCAAACTGTGCGAGACTATTTTAAACTACTTATTTTAAGATTTACAGACAATGCGCAAATGAAAGCAGAGAACTAGCTGTTTAGACGCTGTAAGCAAACAGCTTCAGTGTTGTGCTGTTGTATGGCGATTAAGCCCCATGTTACATAATCTGAAGTAGGCATTCACGGGCTCTCAGAGAGCTTCCCCAGACATATGATCTACATGTCTCAGTGTCAGTGAACAGTGCCAAAAACACTACCGCTTGATCAATAGTCTTGCTGATGTGAAATACAGAGAGATATATAGAGAGATAGAGAGATAGAGAGATAGCTAGATAGATAGATAGATAGATAGATAGATAGATAGATAGATAGATAGATAGATAGATAGATAGATAGATCACATTTTTATCATCAAAAATGTGAAAAACTACACTAAAAAAAAAAAAAAAATCAAGTTGCAGTTTACATCCATGCCTGACCAGACACTTATAACTGTACTGACATGTATATCTCCAGAGAGAAACATGCTGTCACCTGAGGCTCAATCCAAGCAAGACCAGCAAGCTTGTGGTGGAAAACTGTTGGACATACGATATCTATTGCACTACCGTCCATCCCGGGGAAAGGGATCCCTCCTCTGTTGTTCTAGCTGAGGTTTGTTCCATTTTACACATTAGTGGAAGTTGCTCCTCATCCGAGTGGAGGGGATTGGTGATACAGAGATACGTGGTATAAATAAAATTGATTTGATTTGACTTTGTTCAGCATTGACGTTCATGTTCTGCTGTGTGTCTATTGAGTAAATTGAGAGAGAAAAAACATCAAATTCCTTAGATTTGTTTACATGTTTGATTCTCATATAACGCAAAATTGTAGCCATGACAGCAGACAGTGCTTCACATGTACCCAGCAGCGCAGAGGATGTATACAGTCACCACAGGTTCAGGGTGGGCTCCAATGGTTAGTGACATCACTTCACCAAATGTGAAATATGATCACAATCTGCCGTTCTGTTCCTGAGTTATGGCATTGAATAATAGCCAAAAAAGTGTTTTTGCTGGACATTAAGGTGTCACTGTGAAGGTGACGTCTGACCTTTTGGATATAAAATGTCACTTCATCATTTTAAACAAGACATGTTTTATCAAAATTAGAGTATTGATTTTATTTTATTTTTTGTTTTAGTTATATTGTGTGAGGTCACAGTGAACTTGACCACCTTTGGCCGACAAAATTGGCTCAAATTTGTGGCAAATTTGAAGAAATTCCCTCGAGGCATTCCTGAGATATCATGTTCGCGAGAATGGAAGAGAGGGATGGACGGACAAACCCACAAACATAATCCAGCAAAGAAATATAGAAATCAGAGCTGAATCAAACTGTATCAAATAACTGCGGTATATCATATGATTACAAACATATCTGTGATCTTGGACTGGTGTACTTAGATACATACTGAATGGACCGAGAGAGAGGGAGACACATACACACACTTAATAGACCCCTCCCACAGCCGAAAGAATAAAAACATATACATCAAAAAATCTTAATATCAGTGTATGTTATTAGCAACGTGTGGTTTAAAATTGGAAGATTATAATCTAAATAATTAGCAAACATGCATATAATATGGCCTTGGGGCCTGTATTGTAATCATTTTCTGCTGCAGTAACAATTCATCATGTGGGTGGGGAGGGAGACTGACAGCCTCACTCACACACCCTCATAGCTTCACCCATGATTGTGAAAGCCATATAGTGGGAGCAGAGCTTGGGGGGGGGGGGGGCAATCCTACCAAGCCGATGCATTTGCATATACAGCACTGTAGTGTCTAATGTTGCAACATGTTATCATCTATCCGGTCCATCTCTGCACCTACTGTGTCATCAGAATGCAAATATGTCACATACGCAAGCAGCCACGTATATGTGGATGCGTGGCGGGGATAAGAACATATGTTGCTCGTATAGGTTTCACAGTGTGACTCGGGAAGGAAAAGTAATTAATTTTACAATCGGTCGCTGCATTGTCTCTCTGCGTGGTTTCTGTTTGCCCTTCCTGCTCCCCGCATTCCGCCCACACCCCAAATTACTGCCTGACCCCTTGCTGCTATGCAGTGTGGGAAACCCTGTGGTACTGCACGCCCACCATTTTTGCCCTGCGAGATGGTCTGCGGGGTTACTTAGCGATTCTATCTCCGCTGTGCCAGACACCACAAATATAGACGCGCGCTACGTGCACGCGCACATTATGCAGCCTAATGTAAACTAGCATCCAGTGCCACTTGACCTTGCTGTCAATATCTGTCCTCATTAAACACCATTCGGCCAGCTGCAAGTCCACTTTAAATGGCATCATTCAGTGCTTACCAAATTATGCCTGTGTAACTGGGCTGAATGAATGGGGAGTCTAACTCATTTATTTGGAAGATATACGCAGGACCCGGTATAGACACCTATAAAACATGCAGAGGTATTTAACCCCAGCCTGCCATTCTTAATGTTGCTGTCATTCATTCCTCTTTGGTTGCAAGTTCTGACAGCAATTTGGCAATGTCAAGCAGTCACTACGGATGCCATGAGCAGCAAAGGCCATTCTTTTATTCCCCATATCAAGCAGGTATTGATTTTTCACTCATTACAGAAGAACATAAAAAAGGAAAGGGGGTTTCTGAGCACCATGCCAAATGCCACACAAAATGTTATTGGGGATAATGTGGAACTGAGAACTGACACTGAGCACAAAGTAAAGTGGATTTTAAAACCAGTGTATTTACTTTAAATTAAAATCTAACAGTTCTACTCAAACAAGGCCACAAGTCGTGACAAAGACAGACCCACTAAAACTGCTGTACAAAAAGCGCAAGAAATTAGCATTCAGAAAAGAGCTATAGCATAAACTGGCATACAAATGACAGCTGTGGGCCACCCTTAGGGTAGGTATAAAAACGAAGTAATTTTTTCCATAATTGCAACACTATTATCTGTTTTCAGGAAGCCATGTGTGGCTTATGGGAAAAAAAACATAATCCATTCCCAGAAAAAAAAAAAGAGGCAACTAAAAAAAAATCTGTTAAAGCATTAAACCTAAGGCGTCTTTAAGAATATCATCAAAACCATTTTCAGTGTAATCAAACTTTTATGTGAAAGTGAAACAAAATTACTGGATATACATTTTGCCAACAATAAAGTGCCCTACCATTACATTAAAATCTGTGGTTCTCAAGTCGGAACTCTCCTCCAGTGCTCGAAAGCAATATAATTTAAAAAATATGGCATCCCCAAGACTTTAAACTAAACTGACTTATATTTATCATCATACTTGGTGCTATATTTTCATGCCAGCACAGATCAAATGCAGTGACCGTGCACCAGGGACATGCTAATGTCAACAGGCACAAGCTGTTTTCCTGCCTGTGCCTCTTTAGTACTTTTGTGGCCTTGCCTTGACATTTATTGTATCAGTATGTGCAGTACATTCCACAGTCCAACCACCAGTTTGAGGGATGTTTCAAACCCTCATCTAGTGCGAATGAGGCATACTATTTTGCACAACTAGCGCTGGACTCTCACAAAACAAACACACAAACGAGGCTGGAGTTTTTAGCCGGAGTGGCGTGGCTATGGGGATGGCAATGTCAAGCGGTCGACCACTTTGGTCCAGACTGAAATCTCTCAACAACGATTAGACGGATTATCACACAATTTAGTTCAGACATTTATGTCTCCCTCAGGATGAATTGTGATCCACTGAGTTTTCCTCAAGAGGCCCTTAATCT
Organism: Protonibea diacanthus; assembly: GCA_028641955.1. Taxonomy (NCBI): domain Eukaryota; kingdom Metazoa; phylum Chordata; class Actinopteri; family Sciaenidae; genus Protonibea; species Protonibea diacanthus. The sequence continues at coordinate 9,117,883 of CM053998.1, forward strand.
GCCAGTACTTTTCTCCTCAATACTTGCAAAAGTGATGAAATTCCAAGTAGGTATTTTTTTGGCGCTTTTCGACATGTTAACATTCTGAACTGAGAGTGATGCTGCTAAACATTGCCTGCCAAATATTAGCATTGTCATTGTAAACATGTTGTCATACTAATGTTATTAGCTTAAAGTGCTAAAATGTTTAGCGTGTAGGCTTGTTTTTTTGGTTTTTTTTTCTTTGTCACACAGTCACACAGATATACAACATGTTTTGTATAAAGTAAATTGTCAGTTCATTTCCATTGTACTGTACATGACATGTACTGCACGTATATGCAAAATATATTGTACATGTAGTTTGAGCACAGCATGTGGTTACTCATCCATGTTACAAATATATGCAAATAGCCAAATAATGATGCAAAACAAAAGACAGAAACTTTGTATACTCTTATACAAATACATATGATATGGATAGGCATGTTGATGTTTCCACAGACCTCAGGCCTGATCTGGAACACTTTGAAACTTGCTAATTTGGTAACTAACTTGGTAATAACTAACTCGGTAATTAGAAAATAGGCTTGATATGTGCTTGCTTTGAGCGGAGCCTCATTCCTGCCTAACACTAGGAACTCTTATTTGACCAATTTGAGATTAAGTGCCTTGTTCAACTGCATCTCAACTGTATTGTATATGTTATTGGTTTCGCATCAGTTAGTATCTGACATCGGTACACGCTCCAGAATTCTCTTGGTGCACTTCTGTAACTTTAGGCCTTGCACCACCCACTCACATTGCACCTTAAATATATAAGGCCTATTTTCTTCTCATTGACAATGTGACTGCACAAAGTCTACAGTCATTAAACTCTTCTTGTGTTTACTTCCACCAGGGTGAAACTATGTAACTGTAATAATCCTGCTCAAAGTTATTTCCTGAATTGAGTGTCGTACACAAACGCATACATAATTTGCCCCTGCACTGAGGCACTGTATCTGCCCGTACTGCAAAGGAATGATTGACATCCACCCACTGCAAAGCCCACTTATTTTCAATGCTTCAAGAGGCATCTCGCAGTCACAACAAAACAGTACATGCCTCAGTAGGCTCTACAAAGAACTTTCTCCCGCTTTGAAATATGAGCTCAAATAAATCATTTGTTTAATTAATTAAGCAAATTAGGCAAATCCAGGGATGCCTTGGCGGATGGAGTCGGTGCCCTGGCACAAGGAGATTAATTAAGTGGATCGGGTACGGGAACAGTGAGACTGACACCGGAGTTTAATGCTCTTGTTCAGTTCGATATGACTAACCTTAGCATATTGGTGCTGATACGTCGATGTAAGCAACAGAAGGTGTTCATAAGGTGCACGCTGGCTGGGATTCAACTTTGTGTAAGCTCTGTAAGACGGCGTATGAATGAAGGAAAAAAGTAAAATATGTGCATAATTTTGGGGGGGTCTTTTTAAAACTCCCTTTTGCAGAATTGTCCCTTACCTGACATTATACTGAGAGCTGCAAAACTCTCACACATCTGCCTCGCTGTCTCATCCATCCCTCATTACATACCTATTCCACCCCGGCAGGACGATATCTGCTTCCAGGCTTGATGTACGCACTAGTATCTGACCATGAAAAATATGTGTCAGACTTCACGCTTTCGTCTTTTGGATTGGTCCACAAGCCGCCATCCATTATAGCCGCGATGTCTCTGATTCCATGGGGTGGTATTAAGTGGAATGAATATAAAATCCTTCCTGGAGCATTTTACATGCACAGAAACGCATGATTAATGCGCTGCTCAGGCATGGCCAGACTGTTTGGGACATTGCTTTTCCATTGTTATTCACTGTTACCAAAACAATGACATGGATGCGTTTTACTTATTTTTCAACCCGCTGACTGCATCTGCGATATATAACGTTTTATTAATCTTAAATCTAAAAGACGTTGGAGCTATACTTTCACACACACACACACGGTTCAGGATCACATGCAAGTCCATACACAAAAAAAAAAAAAAAAAAATACATACATACACAATCCCACCCATACATGCCCCACTGCTTCTCAAGCTGTATTCTATCACTGACTATTTTAATGTCGCTGCCGTGGCCCTTGTCCAGAAATATTCCTCATTTTCTTCAGATACATGTAAAGTGTCAGCCAGTTGGATACGTGTTGACGCACAAATAAAGACAAGAAAGGGCAGGGCGCTGTGCAGCTTGAATTGAAAACTCATGGCCAACGCCGTATGTGCCTGTGTGTGTCATCTTCTGCGCGCATGTTGTGATTATTATACACGGAGCTTGGCAAGTGTGTCAACAGAAACAGTGTTATTCCCTGTATTCCGTTCAATCTGTGCACATGTGAGTGCATGCCTGTGCCTGACTTGTATATAGACAAAAGGGGCTATGGATCCCAAAGTAGGCCAGCATCCCCCTGGAGTACACATTTCCAACACTCTCAGGGAGAAACATGCACAATGACACCATGTTGAATATTCCCACTAAAGCTTCCCCCAGCTGCGGAACAATTCACTGGTAACATCTGGCCATGTCCGCTTATAGCATCAGTGTTGGGTTGGGTGTTAAATGATTGCTTTTTCTTAATAAAACTGCCAAATTATTTACTTGGGATGTCAGCCAATTCATCTGGTGTTTAAGCAAGCCCAGAACGTACAAATGTGGTTCCTTTGGGGTATTAGTTCCAGCACCAAAACCCTTAGCTATTAGATAGTTTGTCAGTTCGATGTCACCTAGTCTCATGGGATCAATGTGTGACTGATTGCTGTGGTATGAGTAACAAAGCAGAATGATTGATTTTAAGGACAGTGAAGATGATTTTGCCTGTTTCAGCCCATTTATAGCAAATTATACATGCACTGCTGCTGCTGACCATTTTCCAATTGGTTCACATTTTTTGAGACTGATGGATGCTTTTTCCTACCTACCTTTTCACAGCATATTGGCATAAAACTGAGCCTGAAAGGTAGGAAAAAAACCCCAAAAACTATAGTATTCTTGGAACGAGAAATACTGCACTAGAATGAAGGATATTAGATTTGTGGTAAATGGACTCACACATGTAAAAACACAGCTTATTCCTTTAAATAAACACTCAGTCTCAGGGTGTCTGCAGTGAACAAGTTTCAGACGCATTTCTCAGACATATATCTTCTGTAAACCACTTCACATCCATCCCCCATGACACTTTCTAATTGGCTGAGGCTGGTTGTCCTACAGTTAGTGTTTATCCAGCCAAATGGAGCATCAATATGCATCTCTCTAATCCCAAGACATGCCTAAATGCTTTTTGTTCTGATGCTGTTTGTAAACAATAGATTTCGACTTTGCAGACAGCGTACAAGTCTTTAAAAAATTACAGTAAGAACATCATAATATCTGCGAGTACAGCTGAAATGCAGCAGACGGACGGAAGATTCTCAGGGACAGGTCGAGAGAGACGCTTACATGCAGTGTGATTGACGCATCTGTTGTAGACAGCACTTTAGAGTCAATGCTAATCAAATAAAAGGTCAAGAGGTTAAAACAATAAGGACAAATAACACTGACCGTCGGCTATCTACGATATTGTTTGTACATGGATATGCTGGCCTGTGTGTCACTCCTAACATGGGTTTGTGTGCCTTGAAACGGATGTTGAAAGGCTCACAGCAAATACTAAGATATGCAGTTTCCAAATATGGATAGGGATGGATAGTTAAAATAGTATTGAAGGCTAGTCAAACAGCTTTTAGAAGGAACTGTGGAAAAATAGCTCTGTCGATGCAGATCAAAGTTTTGAGTAAAGTGTTTTTGATATAGATTTGTGAGACAGTATGTAAGCTTCTTGTTCCTGTGTGGGCGTTTCCCATTGCAGCATGTCATAGCTACACACAATAATACAAGATATTTTGTTTTTTATTTTTTCAACAAGGCCACACAGTGTTAGCTATCAACTGTTAGCTGTTATTTAAACCATCTGTCCATTTACACCATCAAATATTTGGGAGGACCAATTGTTTTTGTTCCTCTCAGGAAATGGAAGCTAAAGAGCTCGGCATAACAATGGGTAGCCTTGTGGCCTCAGGCCTCCATACATTAAACCATGATTTTAATCATGACATAGAGTTAATGTATAGAGGCTCGATGCGACATTGGTAATGTGCAGATGGGACTACAGGATATGACATAGACCACAGCTGGTTAACTGCCTGTGTAGACACTGGAAGTGAAGCGTTATTGTGATGCACGCAGATACTGAACAAATCATATTACCAATACTCACATTATCAGCTGGAACCAAAGGTTCATACCCTGGTGGATACTTGGGGATGACTTTTTTAAGGATATATTGTGACTTCTTTGCAAACTCTTTAAAAATACAACCTATAGTCCTCATGGTCTGTCTTTGAAACTCTTCTGGCTAAATCAGCTGCCTCATCATGTCTCGAACTCTGGTCAACAGCTCTCTGAAGAGAGATGCATGACTTGTTGTTGTCCCTCGATCTCTTTCTAATGAGCATTAGGACAAAACTAACAATGTTGGAAAGTGTGTGCTCATTAGAACTGGATGGTAAGCCCAGTCTACTGTCCTGCATACATATAATGGCACAAAAACAATCCAATTAGCTTCAGATCTCCCATTAATGGTTTTAGCCATATCAGATTAACATTGCTATGGGCTATTGCCCTACTCCCCACACTCCCTACATCTAAACCCTAGTTGATTGTGACCAACCACCCCAACTGCACATACACATTTCCACACACCCACGAACCGCCCGACCACCACAGACGTCTTTTAATCTGAATTTAAATGACTTCATTTAGTTTGTTTTGCAACAATCCACAGAAGGCTAAAGGGAAACTGCGGCGGTTTCCATTTACAAAGACAAGGGAAGATGAAGACTTTGCAACTTAATCCTAAGATCTTAATGCTTGAAATGATGAAGTGTTTTTTTTTTCCTCCTCCTGCAGTTCTCCCTATTCTAACCATTTGACGCAAAGCCAAAGCAGTGTTAATGATTCTTTGAAAGTAATTTCAGTTCATTTCCTCAAGAGAAAGAGGGACAGATCTAAAAATAGGTAGAAAATCAGAGAAAGAAACAGGCACAGAGCGCAAATAAGAAAAGTGTAGAAAAGTTTCAGAGAGTTTAGAGAGTAAAAAACTGCTAATTAGTGAGAGGAGCTAGATAGCTGCCGAAAAGGAGACAGACATAAAGTCAGAGTCTTTTATCGCAGTTGGCTGACAGAATCTGGCACTTAAACAGAAAAAGGATGAAATTGTGATACGGATTCAAATGTTGCCAGTCACAAAATGCAAGAGGTGTGTTTTTGTGCCCACATCTGCACAGAAACATAGATGCAAACCCAAACACACACACACACACACATACACACAAGCTCTAATGAGCCAAACTCACCCAGAGCGGCTGGTGCAAAGAGGCTGGCGAGGACAAGCAGGCGTGCAGTCCACATGGCCTCCTCCTCTTACCGCCCGCTGCTGAAGGTCCTAGTTGAGGTCAGTCTTTTGCTGGCGAATGCCCGAATCGGGTGCTTCCTTTATGGCACGGATCCCTCCACTGTGCCACTCTTCCAACAAGACCACAAGTCCTGTTTGCTCTGATACCAGATGCCCTGCGCAGTCTGTCAGACAAGATGAAAACCATATATGTTAGCAGAGCAGAAGCCTTTAAGTGAATGAGTTCTCTGTTAATTTACAGGAACATTAGGCGTCTTTTCCAGTAAGAAACACAACAGATGGATGCACCGTGGTTTTATCATCCTTGCGTGCAGTCCTTATGGCATTGTGGGTTTCAAGTTGTCATCAAGTGACTGGGTGCAAGTTGCTCAATCTCCAGTCAGCTGAACTCATACCGGGTGCGATCAACCAAACACTAAGACGGTGCGAACCACAAAATGTATTTTTGGCTATTTTGTTGTTGTTTGCTCATCAATGTGTTAACTCCCCCACCTTACCAAGAAATCACTCCCACAGAGCGATAACGCGAGAGTGATGAAGCACACGCTGCTTTGGGCTTTTGGTGGATAACTACATATGCGCAAGTACAAGTCGTGCGTCTTTGCACGTGCATATGCGCTTCAGACCCTGTGTGTATTCTCGCAAGGCCTGATGGTTATTGACATAAGAAACGCGGCAGTGTCTTCCCATTCCCGTGGGTGTAAGCCATAACTTCACAGTGTGAGTTTTTGCACCTGTGACTGTATTTGCACGGCCTAAGAAACGACTACTGCGCTTGCAGGCGTCGCTCCAAATTTCCAGTCGACAAAACGGCTAAGCAGAAACGCTCTGAAGAGCTGAACACGCCCGAGCTATCTTTGACCTTCTCGGAAGCTCATGGGAGTGGCGTCACCGCTGCACTCTTGACACCGGATGAAGTCATCGCTGAGCTATTGCTAGTTGACATGAAATGAATTGCAAACATTCAAATGTCATTTACATGGTGTTGGCTTGCGACTGCTGTGAGATTAACACCTAGGATGTGTCGATATTTTAACAAAATGCCGTGTGAAAGTTTGCAACTTCACATCCCATAAGTGAAGCATGAATATAATAAAAGACACTGTTATGAGGATATTTCCCCCCCCCCATCTATATCCTGATAAGATTATCCTCATCATGATATTAAGGTTAAGTCAGCTTTAATGATTAGGCAATCCAAACCCTTCTATTATCCACTATCAACCATGATCTGCTGCAGGAACATAATCTCTGCAAAATGACACAAGCCAAAGAGCGCACACTATGCTGCCATCTTCAACACAAGCATTATCCTTGCACATTAGGCATTCAGAACTGCCTTTAATATTGCAGGGAGTTAATTCCATTGTGAGATGCCAGAAAATCTGGTTACAAAAGGTCAAAATGTGAGCACTGCATCAAAGGACAAGACACTGGGGAACCGAACGGCTGACATCATAATCTCAAATCAGTAAAACACTTGATTTTAAATACACCTCGATCCTTTCATCAGACTCTCAGCATCCATCTCCCATGTGGCGCTGGGCTCTCTGAGTTCTTTGGGAGCGGTGACATCTCAAAATCTAGCTCTTAATCCCCTTTCAAAAATCCCACATTAGAGTAATCAGATTTTTTTTGTTTTTCTTTTTTGAGCAGATATTAATGTGTTTAAGAGAGTCATGAGTCTCTGCATAAACAGACCATTTGGGGAATATTAGAAGGTTAGTCAATGCGCTCATCAGCAAAGTCTTGGCAGGAGGCCACGAGTGAACAAAACCAGAGCTCGAACAACTCGTCTGAATCACATCTGCTGTCTTGTTGACTGCATTCTTTGTATTCGTCAATATATATGTATATATGACGACAGGACTTTTAAGACGTTAAAATAGAAAGAGCGCATTTGATCCAAGGAATGTCTTTGTGAGTAAACAGTTCTTTTAATAAAACACTCTGACAGCTGCAGGGGTAAAACATTAAAATATCAAATCGAATCAGATACTATTCCAGGAATAATCACATTCAAATACAGAGTCCTCGCAGCAAATTTGACTATCTTAATTAGAAGGAGTGAAACAGAATAAAAGGAACGCACAGACACAGCAGCATGTTGAAATATATACATATATATATATATCCAACAAGACCATCTATCACTTATCCGTGATATGATTGTTGGCAGGTGGCTTTTTTAGCAGGTTTGCACCCGAACTGTCACCAAGAGAAAAAAAAATGCAGTCAAGTAGATGGAGATAGAGGCTGTTTCTGTGGTGGGAGACAATAAGAATATATAGCTTCCTGTGCATCAACGTGTGCATGTAATGTGTGTGTGTGTGTGTGTGTGTGTGTGTGTGTGTGTGTGTGTGTGTGTGTGTGTGTGAGAGAGGGAGTGAGATTCCATGCGCTATATCTCAGCACAACCAATAAAGCAGAAACTACTCGCTCAGGTGTTACTTAGAAATTATCACATCAAATGAAAAACACTTCACTATCACAGTTGTTAATTTGCCCCCCCCCCCTCTTCAAAGAAAATAAATAAATAAATGTGTGCGCTTACATACGGGAACCGCTATCAACCGCAAAAAAAAACGAACACATCATAAAATACATATTTATGAAAATGGTTTGGACCCAGTTCAAGGAAAAGAAAAGGAGGAAGTTAAAAAAATAAGACACAGCGGTAGTCCGGCATTGCCAACTCGTCTTGTATTCCAGAAGGAGCCTTATGATACATTATGGTGCTGACGTTTCAAGGGTACTTGTTCTGAGGGGGATTTAGTATAACTCCCTTAGATAAGCTGGCCAACATTTAGCGGGCCGAGCAGCGACCGCCACTTCTGTTCTCAGCCACATCAAGGAGACTTCTTCACAGCTGCCTTAATGTTTCCTGCAACTTTTTTTTTTTGTCCTAATCAGTGGTGATGTTGTGTTTTTTGTTTTTTTTTGTTTGTTATTTTAGTAGTTGCACGTGTCCCAACGGCGCCCAGATGAAACTTGACAGATTTAATTAATTGACTTTTCTATCTAGTTAAATCAAAACAGAGCCGTGTGATACAGACGGTAACAGGAGTAGTTAATGGGGGGAAATATGTCGTCTTGAAGCAATCATGTGACTTTGAGGGAAAAGACAAATGAGAGGCAAATAGCGTTAAGGGAAATGAACCCATTAGCTTGATTTAAGTTGGATCCAAAATTAAGGCTGCATTCAAGGGGCTTGTGAGTAATGGAGGCTGAAAACGCCAAAGAAAATATATATAGGATTTTTTTCTTAGATATGGAATAAGTTTCAGTGAGTTCAGATATACATTCATTATTCATTTTTATATTGCAAATGACAAAAACACCTTTCTGGAAAGGTGTTGCAGGCAGGCAATAATATGAGATGCCAGCGTTAAAAGCTAGAAAAGAAGATGTTTGGCTTTGCTGATTTACTACGAAACACCTCCCGCTACAGTATCTTGACATTCATAGCGCTCCCGTGCTCCTCGCATTGGGTGAGAGTCAAATGTGTTATGTTGTAATTAGGCCTGATGTGTGACTGTGCTTTGTCAATGACACAACAGCTGAAATAAAACAAAAATCTGAAGGGCAAGCTTGAAACATAAATAAATTCTACAGGGGGAAAAAAAAGAAAGAAAAAACACAATATGCTTGGCATTTGGTGCATTACCTGTCAACACCACGGTGTAATTTCTCTCATGGAAAATTGTTGGAGTCCATTTAATATATTTTATATCAGCCTGGTCAGCCTTCTCACTGTAAATAGTCTCTGGCTCCCTTTTCTTTCTACTGACTGCAGTAGTTTGCCAGTAGTGAAATACAGTATGCCTGTTGTTTTACATGCTTTTTACATGTACTTTTCATATTTAAATACACAACTACTAGTTTATATATGAGCCAGTGTCTCCCCGCTGTGATTGCTGAGCACCGCTCTGGCTCAAAATGAAGAAACCAAATCCATTCTGAAAAGATGTGATGCTATTTTAAAAGAACAACAGGTCATTAACGTGATTATTGAGCGTACTATCGTCTATAGTCTTGAACCTTTGTACTGTTTTCTTTAAAATATCAACGATGATGCATAAATCTGATTTTTACAGATTTTCTGCAGCTATTTAGCAATTCTCCATTTTCATTACTGATTAGTCTGAGGAATACTTCCTTGATTCATTCATTGTTAGGCCTGTCGAATTTTCAAAATTTTGAAAAACACAATTACAATTTCACAAAGCCCATGGTTATGCCCTCAAATTGCTTGTTTTTTTTCCAACCAGCAGTCCAAAACCCATGAATTTAGATTTTTTTTTTTTTTTTCTTACAAATGACAAAAAATAGCAGCAAATACTGATAGGTAAGAAGCTGGAGGACAGGCAAGTTTGGCATTTTTGTTTGAAAAACTACTGAAACAATTAATTGATTGTCAAAAACGTCAATTTAAAAACTGGATTATTTTTCTGGCAATCGACTAATTGTGCCAGCTTTACTGATATGATTGTCATAAAGTTGGATTACTGCACATGTCTGAATAGTACGTGAAATATATCCACAAATCTCTTCAAAAGACTCCTAACTTGACTTTCAGGTTAGCTGTAACTACACAATGTCATTCATCATCAAGGCTTTTTAATGATGGATAAGAATTCACATGCAGCACTGTCATCTCTGTAACCCAAATATAAACGGTGAGATAGCTATCACACTGATGCACATCACCACCTTTAGGGCATTTCTCCATCTGTCACTTCCTGACCTGGAGGAAACCAAAGATGATTTTCATTAATCCGGGCGCGTTCCATACAATGCTTCTGAAACAAAGTGAAACTTGATCCTCGGCGTTATCTGATGGGGGCACACTAAGTATGATGTTACTAGTCACACCTGCTTTAAGCCCTCCCACGTAACACAATGTAATGAAGTGGGATCGTGTTTCCGGGTTAAGTACCACGTCTCAGATTTTCAACTGTTTCATGTCCAGATGCTTATCATAGCAGCAGTGAGGATTTGCTAATTTTTATGAGACAGGCAGTGTGTTCATGCAAATGAAGTGTCTCATATAAAATGAATATTAATCAAGCGGAGTGTCTGCATACAGTTTGATTGATGAGCACTCACTCGGAAATCTTAGGAGATGAGCCGAGATGATGAAAAACTGTGATGATCCTTTCCTTCTACAGTTAAAGATTGTTTTTTCCGCTCGGTCAGGCATCTGAACCTTGCAGATGGTTTAGAATTGAGCGGTCATTTTTGTAATACTAAACACAGCAGAAATGTCAAAATCGTGACTTTCTAATGCGAGTTGAAAAGTGTGAAAACTTGAAGGTAAATGGAGAGTGCTCTTTTAAAAGGCACTGTGCGCATCCCTGGAGCTTGACAACATGAGCAGCAAGGCATTCACTCATACAATTGGTTTTCCACAAGGGACCCTAACACAGCTAGCCAGTGACAGGCAGATAATAGCGCTAACTTTAGCCAGCACAGTCTCTGAATGGCCCTATATGATAGGCTTGTTGAGTGTGACTGATGGCCTGGGTTAAATAATAGGACTACCCCTCCTTCTTGCATGCACACAAAGACATGGCAACCCCTCCTGACACACAAACACTTCCTAACTGCAAGACAATACAAATACAATCCATTAGAGGGAATTATTTGCACACACAATGAAAAAAAAAAAAAAAAAAAAATGTAGCTGCAAAACAAATAAAACAAATTACCATTACAAATATTTAACAGTACACAAGAGGGATGGGTTTCATTCCCACAAGAGAGAGAAATAAAAAAAAAAAATTAAAAAAGCAAAAGGCCTGAGCAGACGTACAGTTGGGTGAATAAATGCAGATGGATGCATCGTTTTAAAAGGCAGGGCAAATCTGCCTTGAGACAGTTCTCCATTATAATGCAAAGCTCAGACACTATCCATTTTCCACGTCTTCCTTCTTTCTATCCTCCCTCTCTTTCTCTCTCAGCATATCTTGCCTAATGCAGCACAAATGGATCCCAGACAGAGGAAGAAAGGGAGAAAGAGGCGGGGTAATGGGGAGGACAGGAAAGAGAGAGGGATGGACTATCAAGAATTGGGAAAGGGAGAAATGTGAAAGAGGATAAGAGGGTGGGAGGACAGACGGAGGGAAAGGGATATCAGGGAGATAAATGCGAAAGACGGATGAAATGGATTCATCGATGAATGCAAAAATGGAAAATAAAAGGGACTGAGATGTAAAGGGACATTAGCTGATATATGAAGGTCATGATTTGTAGACTGAATCCAACATACAGCCTTCAACTCAGCTGCTGTTGCTATAGTGGCTCAGGTGGGCAGGTTACCATGACAACCTTACCTGTTGGCCATTAATCACCAACCAGGAGCAATTGGCATGCTGTGTCCACAAACACTGCAAGTCATTATGTGGCCAGGCTTGATTTTGGACGATAGCTAAAAGGCGGCACGTTGCATGACTGCAGGGGACTAAACTGAATCATGCACGCAGCAAATGTACTTCCAGTTTTCACGGTCATACAAAGAAAGACATATAGTATATAGATTTCAAACAATGCTGCGACCTCAAAGGGAGTTCTGTATGGATTTCTTTTTAGACAGCCACATCAATATATTACCAATGAACTGTGCTGACAAGAGCAGTTTTCCAAGATACAAAAGGACAGTATTGGCAGGGTTATGGCTATGATAGATATATAGCGAAAAAACCATGACCTAATCTTTAGCGCCACAGTCTTAACATGATTTTTAGCCATGTTAGCAGCATAAGTCAACCACTTTGGTCCAATTCATGATCCCCAGTTGATAGTCCACAGACTTTGTGAGGACCTGACAGTTTGTTTTTTTGTAGTGAAATATCGCAACAACTATTTAGTGGATGATTCGTGATGATTCCTAATAACATGTGATAATGTGATCCCCATTCATGGTTCCCAGTCAATGCATCCCATAGCGCCACCAGTAGGTACACATTTGTGGCTTTTCAGTTAAATAGATGTGTTACCATTAAATTCTGTACATCTGGATGAATTGTAATTACTGTACAACTAATGATATTCCCATGATGGACAGCTGTACATTGTACATGACTGACAGCTGTTTAGCGCTAATGAGCAAATATTAACATGTCCACACATCAGACAGAGCCTATTTAGCATATTAGTATTGTCACTGTGAGCATGTTATCATGCAGATGTTACCATTTAGCTCGAAGCACAGGACAAAAGTAGAAGTACAGCCTTACAGAGCACCTAGTGAGGTTGTAGACCGCGTAGAAACTCTGTTGAAGCTATAAACATGTATGAATGAGCTGATAATTGGACACTTTTGATTGGCTACCAAAATGGTATGGCTGTCCATCTATCAAAGCTTCTTTGCCGTTTTCAAAATGGACAACATATGGACAGTTGTAAACCACGTGCAGCACTGTAACTATGAGCTCTGAGGCATACAAAAAAAAAAAAAAAACACAATACAGGCCACACCCTTTCACACGTTAAACAAAGCCAAAGCTATTTTTCTAATTACTGCTATCATTTTTCAGCACAGGCTCGACTCGGCTGAGCCATGTTTGAAGGGCATCTGCTCAAAACAAACAAAACACAAACAACACCTCCTTTTATTTTCTTTTTATCTGTATTTGACTTTTTCAGGTCTCAATTTCGCTGCATTTTGTACTCTCTATAACTGCATTTGCATAATTTTCCAATAGGCACTTCATTCCCTGCCAGATTTGAGAAGAGAGGGTGAGGGGAATCACATACGCACACAGTCACACACACACACACACACACACACACAAACAACAACAGCAATTTCAGCTTAGCGTCTGAATCAGAGGTACAGCAAATTCCAGTGTCAATAACACTGATCCCAATGGCGCATGCATTTCAATATCATTATCTGATGCTAAGCCAAGTGCACAGAATATAATGAAATCTTAAAACATGAATTGCATAGCATCCCTGGCTTGGCTAATGTGATGCACAAGAGTACATTATGTATCCTGCTGCATGCACTCTCCACAGAGTTGATTACAATGTTAATTCTCCCTTCCATCTGGTCCTCCATGTCTATGTTAGTGTTTTTGACCACAAATTGAGCATGAGTGTTACCGATGGCAAGAATATGTTGTAAATGGTCTGGAAATGAGAGGTATGACTGTGTCACAAGCAACCACAATGGTCACGGCCAGAGGGAATTCAAATGGGTTCCACCTGGACACCGCTCACAGCTCAATTAAATGGAGAGGAAGGGGGTGAAAGAGGAAGAAAGAAACAGAAAGACCTAGTGGTTTGAAGAGAAGGCAGGTGTGTGTGTGTGTGTGTATGCCTTTGTATCCATCAATGTCCACTAAATGTTCAACTCATACATATAAATAACTGTTGGGAGGAAGCGGTGTACATTAGCAAATCTAGATAGATAGATAGATAGATAGATAGATAGATAGATAGATAGATACTTGATTGATCACGAGGGAAATTCAAAGCATCCAGTAGCAGCATGAGGCACAGTAAACACACTATCGACTGAAAGAAAACATGGAAGGATGTCAGAAAACCAGAAAACTGTGGTAAAGAAATCATTGCTTTCCCTGCTCCCCACAGGTTTACTCATTTTGTACGGATAGCAAACAAGAAAACTTTTGTTGAGCGGCAGCCATTGTGACAAATGACAATTACAGGATAATACTAAATGTTAACAACGGCTCAACGGCATAGCAAAGTAAAGAAGAGCCTTTCATTTTACAATTTCTTCTACACTAGCTAATATTAGCCACCATAAGCTACAGGTCGTACCAGCCCAGTAAAGCTGTAGCAGGGAAAACCCTCTCAGTATGAGTTCAAGTTTTTTATGATATACTGTTTCTTTTTCATGAAGTTGCATAATATCACTACAGAAATTTAGATTGTTTTGATCAAATTCTGCATTGCTTTGTTAACGTATCACTCTAGATTAGTCTCATTAATTTTAATGACATCATTTTTTTACATACTGTAACATAACATTTTAAATATATTTCCAAAAACTACCTTAATGTAATGACTTTATCCCTCTAAGAGACGTGATGACAGTCTAATTTGTGAACACAGAAGGAAAAAAAGATTCACCGCTCCACTGCCAACACTTGAAGGGCCCCTTTTATTCCGAACTGTTGACATTTCAGCCCAGACATCTTTTGTTCGAACCTGCTCTGCCTGTTATTGTGTGAAATGTCCTGGTCCTTGCAATGTTCCTGAATGTGCAAATATCAATATGAAAGTGTGAACAAATAATCAATGCTGCAATATAGTGTGGTGTGTTTTGTTGAAAGGCATTATTGATTCTCTGGAACCAATGAAATGAAAAACATTCTTTTGTGATCATTTTTTTCTCCAGCTTTTTACCTTTGCTGTCTGTGAAACTGAAATCAGGTCAAAATAAAATTAATAAATACAACACATGAATAATTCTGGCCTTTTTTTGAAAAGATTGTTTTGCATACATTGTCTTGCAATACTTGGCACAGTTCTGTAGCTGTACAGTCTTTATTTCAAATACGATGTATCATGAATTAATGAGTCTTGCACTGTGAGTTAATCTTTCTTTAAACCATAAACTAGCTAGCAAGAACTTTAATGATATCATACCAGTCTTCTGCAACTCTGCAAAACTCATTCAGAGTGTTGGTCTACATTCACCAACTTATTTTCTCGGCTGCTTTGACCTGAATCAAAGTAAATCAGCTTGACTGGAAAAACTGACTTAAAATAGTCTTTAAATGTGGCACATGTCTATAAAAGACTCAAAGATAACGTGAAGAGGTTGAAAAATGTAGAGAGAAAAAAAACAGAGTAAACACCTGGTCTTTGTGGTCATTAATAGTCCATTTCCTTGTTGAATCAGACATGCGTATTCACCTGGTGTTTAAAGGTGAATAATCATCCAAACATAGTTGACACAGAGGTCAAGGGTCATCGCGGTGAAATGCTTTGTAGGCGCCTTGTGTTTTCTTGCAGCTTTTTAGAAAATGCTGGCTGAAATGCGAGAGAGCTTCTCTGGTCAGGACCTCAGTGACCTGGCTTTGGCGTGATCGATTTGCGTGCAAGAATAAACTTGTCTGGTAGAAAGCTCGAGGACCAACTTTTTCGAAAGTTAAAAAATACAGGAAGAATGTGGTTACTGCTACAAGGTATTCACAGATATAAAAGTGAAATTATTTTTGTTTTAAACTGTTTCTCACCGTTGGCCCACACAGACTGCTGCAAAAAGAAATAAATAAATGGTTGATGGCAAATGGCAACGGCTGCCAGGCCAGCTAAGATCTTATAACCTATTTCCGCGTCATTATGGTCTAGGTCACCCCGAGGAGTCCTCCCAGTTGCCAACACTTCTTCCTTCTGTCCTCCCCAAGTCCAACTTATCAAAAAAATGCTCAAAGATAATCATCTATAATTGGGTATTTTGTTTTTTCAAGCCACAGGGAAGAGGTGCCTGCCGAGTAAAGTGTGGAAGAAGTGTAGACAGCTCGCGGGCTGTAGGGTCCCTTAGAGCTCACTCGGACTAGTATAGAATAGAGTTTGATGAAAGTCTGATTGGTCTGGGCAAACATCCTCATGGGGTATGTCTCCGGACAAAAGGAGCAATACTCTCCTCTCTTGTCGAGGCAAATGCTCTAAGGTCTGACAAATCACGGCGGGTCTCGAGGTGCCTAGCCTTACCACGAGTTCTAAACCTGATGAGATGTCTGGGGCCCCCAGGGTTATATCAACCTCAATCTAAATGTCTCCTGAATTTCAAGTAAGCTTCTTCCTCTTCTTTTTGATATAGTCTTTTTCCTGCAGCTCACTAAGTACATTGTATTTGCTGTAACTGAACACACCAGACATGACATTTTTTGGAAAGACTCCAACTAATGTAGTACTCGCGTAATGGACTCAGCAACATGCACTCTCATGCCGAGTTATTTACAGAAATAGCCATTTAGGACGTAGCAGTTTAATTTCACTAGATGCTGACTAATTCTATTTAAGTCATTAGAGACTTAGTTTAAAGTACAAATCCGCAAACACAAGGGATTGGGGAACAATCTTAAACATAAAGTGGATTGGGGACCACAAAGAGAGAATCACACTGACACCATGTTGACGCCACGAATGGCTGTTCCACCCGCGGGAAACGGGTTAGTTAGAGGCTCTATGTGTCAAATCAAAACATGAACCAACAGTAGATGTAGTACACACGGGGGGAGGACAGGACCTGTGTGTGCCTTTGTGTTTCTTTATGCACTCAGACACACACTTCGGGGTGTGGCATGAAAACACACACACACACATACAGACCATCCAATGACCTTGCCCTGTGCTCTCTTGGCTGAGCGGCAGAAATGTGTTTGGGTTGGACTCAGCAGGCAACCTTTCCAAATCTAAAAGCGGAGGTCTCCCGGGGTGAGGCAGCCACATAACGGTCGGGGATAGTTAGCGAATGTCAAAGTACAGGAACAGACTGTAAACCATGGCTTTTACAGGACAGTGATTGGAGCTTACACGCATGTACACCCACATACACACACTGGACTTTTACAGGCGTCTACGTTGGAAAGGGTGTCAAAGAAACAGCCTGTAGTCCAAGAATTAAAAATGCACATTATGGATTCAAATAAAGGGTTTGGATAGATGGACCTGGAAGGCCTGACAATTGCGGTATGATTGGACTGGAAAGCATAATAACAGGGTTTGCACCCAGATCCTCTATAGAAATGTAACATTGTGTATTTATTGGCATACTGGAACACACTGTGGAAGAAAGAGTAAGTGCATAAACACACACTTTCTTATTTCATGACAAACACTCCAATACAGTTGGTTCTTTCTCTGCCTCTCTAAAGCGCGCTTTAATTGACACAGCATAGAATCATCACGACTTGTGACCCAGGTCCAAGTCCTAATTGTACTCTGGTGTAATGTTATTCGTCCACTTACGCCGCAGCCACAAACGCCATTCTGCCCTCTACACGGAGCGGATGAAAGCAAGGAAGTCAGTAATTGCTTTTGACTTTCCAGAGTACCGCACCCCAAATAAGTGGAAATTTCGCAGACCCACACGGAGCACAGTCTTTTTAATGAGATTGCCTCCTGTTTATGCAGACGGGATAACAGAAGACTCTTGGTTGATGGCATTGGCCTTTTCCCAATCAATATTGAACACATCAATACAGGGAGGTCTCTGGGCGCAACCTGTATTTAATTTGGCCAAAAAGATTGGCCCATAAGGTTTTAAAGAGAAGTCATCCAGCTAGTTGTTTAATGCCAGAGCCATTTTTTAACCCAATTAACAATCTTTATAGAGCCTTTTGAGCCAAATTAGATTAATGGATAAATTTGTCTATTATGAACTAGTGGCATACCTCTGGGGATCAGTCAGCCATTTGGTTAACCATTTTGGTCCAGAATTAAATATCTGAACAACTGTGAGATGGATTACGATGAATTTTTTTTTTAGACATTCATCACTGCCAGACAATGAATCCCAATCACTTTGATGATGCCCCAACCTTTAGTCAGGTCAGTGTTTAAAGTTTCATCATACTTTGGTTTATAACCAAATACCTAAAATTAATGACGTTTCCATGAACCTCAACCAATGCTAATTAGCAAATGTTGACAGTGAACATAGCAAACACCGGCTAAACATCAGCTTGTCAACATAACTGGCATGAATCTGTTAGCATATTGTTGTTAGTACTTAGTCCAAAGCTATGCAGCTATGCCTAAGTAGAGTCTCACAGCTGCTACTGTGGATCTCGACTCTAACTCTTGCTTAACCCAGAGTGACAACCCTGCATTTTGACAAAAATCTGAGACAAAAATGTAATGCCATGATGCCCATCTGCACTCCCATTTGTTGTAATTTTAGAAAGTCTCAGGGTTGTCTACTGACTTATGGTGACTGTGTCAAATCATTCTGACACTGACTCCAATGCCATGTTGCTTTTTTTTTTTGCATTTCTGATTATCCTTTTTGTTCCAAAACTTTACAACCTTTCAGAACAATACTCAGACTCAATTTCTGGGATCAACCACCTCTAGCTCATACAAACATTGGGGTGCCCAAAGCTCATATGACTGTCCACCCCGCCATCCTTTCTCTTTTTGCTCTCCTCATTTCATTTTTATATTAATCCAACACTGGAATGTTATTCAAACTGCACAACAGGCCATCAGCAGTGTTTGGGGGGAGGCACCTTTAAAGCAAAGCCTGAAACTCTATCCTCCGCACGACCCCCTTTGCAGACTACCTTCACCCTGATTCCGCGATGAAGTTGGCCTGAAGAAAAGGAGATTTTTGTCTTACTTCTATATAATGAGTGCAGGGGATTTCAGCGCCATACTTTATTTTGACTTGGACACAGACCAAAGAGGGGTCTCTGGGACTCTCCACGAGTCTGGCATGCAATTCCTGGACCAGTTGGTTTCAGCACAGGAGGGTGTCTCGAGTAGGGGGAGGGGAGGATTCTGCTCTGACAGACGTCCAATACACACAGCTGATGCCTCAGGCTGGCAAGTCTAATAACATCATCTGCGCGAGACAGTACTGGTGGATCTCATATTTATTACCCAATATGTCCATTGGGAGGAGGGTGGAAATATTGCAACAGCAGCCAACACCGCAATGCTCGTGTCAAGAATTTCAGAATGGATATAGTTAGGCAACTCTTGGCAATGATGGGCATACAAATTGAGAAACGAGAGAAATGCTTCACAACTAGCATAATCACGGTTGTCTCTGATTAACAGATGACTTAGAACTCCCAGTACAGGGGCTGCATTCCCTCTTAAAATCTGTTACCATCTTGAGTTTGAGAGGTTTCATCAAATTTGATAGATACTTCCAAACCGAGATTGAAAAATGAGTAATGTGTGCCAACGGGGAGACTTAAATTCATGTGAATAGTACACCCGACTGACATCCATTTAAAAAATTTAATAGTATAGCCCTGACACTATATGTATATCACTGGGCGCATTTTACTTGGAAGGTTTCCCTCAGTGCAGTTTTGTGTAATTCACTGCAAAAATTCACATTAAGGGTCATTAAAATATCAAGAGGTAGAAAAAAGAAACTCCCATATTTTCAAGCCTTATTATATCCCACTATGTACTGTCTATGTAACCAGCATTTGATACAGGTTATTATTATTTGTGAAAGAGATGGATTGTTGAACAAATAAGCTGTTGAAATGTCACAAATACTTTCTTAACTATCAATAGGTGGAAAAGTGTTATCGAAATATGAATATATAGGATAGGAAGGGAAGGAAAGTCTGAAGGGGTGCCACTTTGATGGTTTTGATTTCTTTTGATGGGATTTGTTGACAGTAATAAATGTATATACATGCACTGTATATACAGTATATACAATGCCAGCTTTATCCTTTAAAATACTTGGTATGTCTTGGTTTTCTGTAGCGCATGCATAGACAACTTTTAAACCAATCATTATAGCAAACATGCTTTCCTGCTTTTCTGCCTCCATGCCTGATTTCCTTTAATAACCTAGATTCTTATGTGCATGTAAACATAGTCAGTGGGTCTGTGAGATGAGTTTCCCCGCTGGTTCAGCTCTGATGGTACCTCCTACCACAACACATCCTGATGCCATCGACTCAGGAGCCTGAATTTTTAACAGCCCTATCACTGAGAATCATGCCTTTCATCCTTCTGACACATCACAGCGACTGAGTCTCTGAGGTGATTGATGATGGCAGCATGTACTGCTGTGCTCCTGTTTTCCGTTGTCTAAACTGTGTAAAGAAAAAAGCCCAAGAGCGTGAATTGCAATCGTTTCTGCTCCAATCGCTGCAGCCTTATCTGCATATAGGCAGCATCTGGTTTGACCTCGCACACTGCTCAAAGCTAAATCAGACATCAGCCAAGATGCATTGCCAGTATGTGTATATTCCCACAGTACACAAGCACTGTGCTTGAGCTGTAACGCGCGTATTCCAGAGAGTTATCTGAATCATCATGAAAATAAGGTCACAAAGACAATGAATGAACATAATATTACTACTTTCAAATAATAATAATAATGATAATGATGATAATAATAATAAAGTAGATGTAATATCAGAGGACATTGTCAAATGGTGTAACCGTGAGAGGCTGATTCCGACCACAGCGACACTTGGTTTTATTCAAAATCTGGATTTCATTGCCCTTTCCCACTGATATAAGCCAGTGACATTTCTTTTCCTATTCTTTTATTTTTGCAGTGTTTTTAGTGCTGCCTTTAAATGCCACAAGTTTTTAATTTACTTTTTAGTAAGGACAACAACACACACAAGATATTTCCACATCTTTCCCAGGCGATATGCAGTCTAACACAGGGACCTGTCACCAGGATGGAAAGGGCACGTGTTAAGTGGAGTGACACGGAGAAATGTCCTCTGTTCAGTCTGACTCTGCGAATCATTATTCAGATTGAAGCACACCTCAGCGATCCAAGCCTGTATCCATGCACTAATGCTCGCAGCAAATGGCACCAATAACTCAGTACATTTGAGTGATTTCCTCCGTGCAAGCTGATGCTGACAGTTTCTTTGACGATCCCTTAAAAATTCAAATGACTTGTGCGAGGCGAAGAAGTGTGTGTGAGTGTGGGAATAAGGTGAGCTGAAGACAGTTTGCAATGTGCAATGTAAGCATTAATTCAGATTTACAGTAGTAGACTAAAGTGATTATAATTTCACGACAGTTTTTATTAAAATTAGTTTAAATGTAATGCTGCTGAAGTGCACTTAGCACTTCATGTGACATTTCTTGTTCTTAGTATTATGTAAATATGTCTTATAATGTCAGTGAGCTGCAATGCAGCCAGCATATCCTGACAATACCAATCCCTTCACTCCTTCCCCTTAACAACAACTGCCCATAGCTTAAGCAGATAGATAGCATAGCATAGCTTAAGCAACCATACAGTAACTAAGCTCTTAGCGTTTCTTAACCTGTTCAAGTTGTACGAGTGATCCTTGACATTTAAGAGTGTAGACACTGGCTTTCTAGCCCGTTCAAAACCAAAACCACGAAAGCAAAAATGTAACTAGCATGCTAAGCTAACTAGCATGCTATCATCATTAACTAACTACATTAGCTTATGGGTACAGTTTACACTAAAAATGTCCCATTCATAACTAGAATATTACCTGTGTATAGTATCCCTGATTGTTTGCAAGTCGTACCTGGATGCTATTGAAGTTCAGACTGACTCTGTGTTGTATTCATGGAAGTTGGCTAGCTTTCATGCCAGCTCTCATTTCAGCTAGCAAAACTGACGGTTGCAGACTAGAAATGAGAAGTTGCCTTACCTCTACCTGAAATCAAGGACCCATTATTTCAAAAATGAATAGTAAGTGTACAAACTGCAATATGCGCCATATGAGAACATGCAAGAGCTAAACAGGCTTAGCAACAGTAAACAAAGGAGGACAGGGTTTGTCGAATGGTCAATTATAAGCTCACAAATCAAGTGGATTTGCTTCATTCATTCAGGCCCACCTTAAAAACCTGAATATCACTGCACTTAAGCATTTACACTCCCACTGACTGGCTGAACAAGGCAGAACTATAACCTCTGGCTAAGTGTGGTGTTTTTCTTTTTTTCTCCTCTTCTTCATGTGGGATTTGAGCAGCTCAGTTTTCCTAGAGCGGTATGTCAGTACCGTGCAGCTGCAATCAGAAAACACAAGGTGTACATGCCAAAGTCAGAGTCTGTCTTCATTCACATGGAGCACATGCACATTACACCACATCGACAGCATGACCCACACATTAAACACCAGAGCACAGCTATTAAGCCGAGGTCTGAAACTTGGCTCACGTTTCATGCTAAATTGAGTGTGAGAAGCATGAATGCACATCTGTGTTCATATGGAGCTTGGGCATGATGGGAAACAAGTGTTGAGCACATACCTCAACTTAGTATAAATGTACTGATAATGTCTAAGCTATGATTCAGACCTGCATATGATATTTCCCACCAAATAAACAGCTAAACACCCTGCAGGTCAAGAAAAAAAAAACACGGCTTTTAAATTTTAATAATGTGTCATATTTGAACGATTGAAAATGAAATTATTTAGTGCCTGCAGTCTTTCACAGCACTCCTTTATTATACTTCTGCAAAGCAATTTATCCGTTATTGCTTTCTAATAGGGCAACATATCCCGGGTCACATCTTCAAACAGCTAGGAAAAATTGAAAACGTTGTAGTATATTAGCAGAGACAAGGCGTTGCAGTTTGCGGGTGTTAAATTGTTTAAATATGCATATAATGTCCCATCTACCGTGTGAAGCTTGCCCTTCCGCTAAATGAATTATAAATACGGCGGACCTCATGCTAGTGTGAAAAATGAAGCACTTAGCACTTAGATGACTGTTGTTTTGAGGGTTCAGAGTGCCATATGGCATCAGATCCACTTTCAGCAGTGTTGTCTGTAAACTGATGGACAAAAGGATAAACTCAAGCTGTCACTGGTAGCTGAAAAAAGGCAGAAAAGTATCCTCATGCTATTGCTTTCAGTATTATAAAATCCCTTACTCCACAGGACCTTAGCAAAGGTTACCCATGCTGGCTCCTGCCTGCTTTGTACACTGTGTGAGGATGTCTAGCTGAAGCACTTATTATTGTTTATCTTGAAGTGAAACTCACTAATAAATACAGCCGCGTATTCTGCATCCTCCATCACTGTCGCCACATTTGTTCTTATAGGCTGTAATAAATGACCGGGCTCAAATCTGACAACACAATAGATGGCACAGAGTAAGTGGGATATCAGACGAGTCCATCCATGACCGGGTATTATTCTTTTTTAATATGTATGTATTCAAATTCCACAGCTCTGGGGGTCAGGTTATGAAGTGAGACGCATCTGATGTATTTGTCTGGCATCCCGAAATCTTGGCAAAAAAAAAAAAAAAAAAATCCCAGCTTTGGAGCTTCTTGTCACAGACAAGTAATATATCCCAAGGGTCCCCTAACCAAGTGAAGCACATCGATCTGTTTTCCTTCAGGAAAAAAAAAAAGAGAGATAGGAAAAGAACACATCCTAGTAAGGCATTTTCAAAACATTTCTGCAACGTCTCCCTTGTTTTTTCAGTGCAGAGCCAAACGGTCATTAAGCACAGTCAGAGTCACTGAATGTTTCTTTTTATTTATACTCCCCAAACGTATCTTTCTTAAGGTCAAAGTGCAAAATGCTGTCAAGCATCCTCCACCTCCAGACTTTCTATGGCTGCACTTTTTCTGTCGTCTCCGCAGCAGTTACCATGCAAATAACACACTCTGCTGAGTTATTGATTGGCTCCACAGATGCAAGCAGCAGGTTTAAATGGAAATGCTAAGTCTGCATGGAGGGAAAAGTAATATGATCTGATGAGCTTGGCCTGCATGGAAACATAGCCCACTTAATGTATCTTTAAATCATTACTGAAACGACTGTGCAGCAACAACATATCATGAATCTTTAGTTTCTACAAATAAAAACTTATTAGTTGGTAGATACAAGGGGCCAGCCAGCAAGATTGATTCAATCTGCCAAATATGATGAGAATTAATGATGCCTTAGAGATGTGGTTCTCTAATTCTTTTCCAAAAGCTTTTTAAAATATGTCCTTATAAAGAAAATATAATACCATAATCACATTTTTGGACCATGTCTTTGTGAGAGAACCTAGGAAGTGCATGTAGGAGATTTCAGAACATATTGTTTTATGTTCTTTGTTATGTTCAATCACTAGAGACTAAAAGAACAAGAAGAGGAGCCAAAAAGCTTATTATTCAATCTTGCCATTTACCTCCAGAATTCTGGATAATGGTTCCCAGTCCGCTAAACATAGCCTATTTAGAAATTAAAGGAAAAATGCCAATTTTCCATCTTTAGACATAAGACATCAAACAAAAGAGCCAGAAAAATTACATCTAGCATCCTTTCCATGGTCTGGCAACACAGATGGATTACAACCAAGCCATACACTACTGAAATCCAAACCAGTGGATAATGCAATGGAAAAACATTTACAACTCCGATTAGGGGAAATGGATGGAAAGTGGGATGTATGGACAAGAAAAGACGAAGAGGTTCACAATGAAGGGAGTTTATTTACATCGTCCCCTTCTTCATTAAAGCAAATATAGAACACTTTCTCTTGGGATGTGGAACAACAAAGTTTCTTTTCCTCAGAGGGTCTCTTCCTGTGAGCGATACGCTGGAAATAACTCAGTGTCCTCAGGTGAGAGCCCTCAGGGACACATCCAGAGGAAGTGGGCTGTATGTTATCATACCCAGCTCATCTCCAAATACTTCATCTAAGAAGCTGACTTCTTCTGGAGGCAGAAAATATGCCTTACAAAGTATTATTTTTAAATTTTTATATACTGTAGTGGCGTTATCCCAATGGGAGAACGTAGCAGACTCAGGAGAACAAGTAAAATAAATTTACTTGAGCTGGACATAGCAACCCTAATATACTCTCTAAAGTCCGCATTGGTTCAAAGTTTAGGTAAAGATATAAATAAAGTTTTCTCTGTTCCTTGCGGTCGTTTTATGTCCAGGCTGAAGTGCATCTATTTAGTTAAAAGCACAAGAAAAGGCCGGGGCCATTTTTCAAAAATTGATGACGGCCTTGCATAAATTATGCAAACTTTTGTCCTTGTGCCAAACAGTGCATCTACTGAATAATAATTACGAGAGGGACTTGGGGATATGAGTATGCAGAATATGAAACACATGCCAACGTCCCCTGTCATCTGTGGCCAAATCAAGGAGAGACAGGGTTGCAGAACATAATGAAAGACAAAAAATATGACAACACTGGACATAGCTTTGGACTCCATTTTCTTTTTTATTAAATATAAATTGTTCACCAGTTCAACAGCCTGCCTTTTTTTTTTAAACATTTTAAAGCACAAGTGCTCTAGCTGTCATATTGTTAACATCATCTGTAGGACATGCACCAGTGCAATCCTTAGCCTGGCATGTAAATTAACAATCCATTACTTTATTGTCATATTTAGTGGCTTGGATCACTGTTGGACATTTACAAGGATTCCATGTAAAATATTTTTTGCTGGAGATAGCGCGGCTTGATAACTCAATGAATAAGGCTGTTAAATGTTCACACAGGGGACAACAGAGTTCAGCTGGATTTTATAAGTAGCAATGAATGGAAGTCTTGGAAATTGTATTTTTCAATGACTATTTAATGAAATTAACACAGATAGACATGTCTGCTTTATAAACATGAAAGAAGATGTGTAGATTCATGCCTTTATAATTCATTAATTAATTATAGTAATAATACTAGTGACATAAGACACCTTTTAGCTATCATAGCATGAAGAAGACACTAAAGCCAAAGAAAACCTCTGGCATGGACAAAGCAGCGAGGATAGTTGTTGGTGATTTAATATGCAAATGCAATTACCTTATTAGCTAATCCAGTGTCCCCCCTTTGGCAAGACAAAGGTGTCCAATTTCAGGGGAATCCTATCACTTTTTTCTATCTGTAAGTAGAGAGCAGTATACTGTAGCTTCATTAATGAAACAGCTTCCTTGCGTTTGCTGAATATACCCTGTCGTGTTTGATTATAGAGAGATCATGGCCTTGAAAGCTTCAAGAAACATTTTCTTGTGCTCCTGGATTTTTGTAGAATGGACAGGTGTGTACATGTATCAGGGTTATGGCATGTATTTGTGGTTAAATTCCTTCGTTTTCAGTCTTTGTGGTAACCAGCTGCGGGCGGTGGCTTCATATTTAACGTACAGACATGAGCGGTATTGATCATCTCGTTTAACTCTCCGTAAGAAAGTGTGTAAGCGATTTCCCAAAATGTCAACCTATTCCTATTCCTTTAAAAATCACAAATCTCAGTGGGCTGATTGATTTAATGAATAAGGAATTTCCTGTGGGTTTTCGGTCAGTGCCTTGTTAATACATGTGATGATTGCACTTTTGGTTTGAAAACAGTCCCTCATCAGCCATCTCATTGAATACCAAATGAATTTACTGGGTGGATTAGTATGCGTGTTTTGTGTGCGAGCATTTTGTTAGTTTCCTTTGTTTAATTCCACTGGCGATCTGTTTCATCGTGGAAGTGACAGGGGGAAACGGTTGATGATAATTGATTTATGGAAATTCATTCTATGCCGATGACATTTGTCAGGCTGTTATATCAATAGCAATACTGACAGCAACAATGACCATGCCAACGTCTCTGATAGATTCTACAAATAATGAAACACACAAGTAAGCGCCACACACAGGGAGATTTAATTGTGTGCATTTGCATTTGCCACTTCTCTGTAATTCAAGAGGGGAATAGTGTCTTAAGACCCTAAAAAAAGGGGGGGGGGGGGAGTGATCACAAAGTAAAGAGAGATTGACGTGCTTAAATATACACACACACGCAAGCATACACACTCCTGCACACATCTGCTCGTCAGTAAGCCTGTTGGAAACTGTCACATGCCTGGCAGGTTCTGTAACTTGGGCAGATGGTACAGCACAATTAGGCCCACCGAATCTCTCAATCAATCTCCTGCATGCTCTATGAGGAAACCGGTTCTCTGTTTCTGTTAAACCGATGTGCTTGTCCACTCTGGATTTCTGTGCCTAGTTTGCAAATTGCCTTTATTCTCACATTTCTGTTGCTTTGCTGTTCCTAAAAAAAAATGCTTTTACAGTTAATATTTCCCTTGCTTCACTCATTTTCTGCATGCTACAGTACAGTTTTATCACAGACACGGTTCTTTTTCTAGCAACGTCTTCTCTTCATTCCTCTCACTTTGCACTACACTTCCTACGACTCCCCCCCTCTCCACCCTTTTCTGCCTTCTTTTTTGGCTTGTTTAACCACTGGCCTGAATGCAAGACTATACTGTAGACAATAGGCAAGCGCAAGTGTTTCATTCACACCCAATTACTGTGAAAGGGTTTTTTCTGCCCAGAAATTCACCAAGGAGCACAATGAGAGTGTCACACAGGAACAAGATATCCCTGGCGTTTCGCGTTCTGTCCCATGTTCTACACACAAAAGGGAGGAAAAGTGATCCGGTGTATTCAACACCGGCGAGGGCCATTAGCCGGTGCTGGTTAAATAAGGATAGCTCTAACTGAGGTGCTAACAGAGACAGGAAACATCTGCTTCTCGCGCTGGGCCCTTGTTGGCCCTGAGGAGTCTGCCTTTGATCAGCGGCCCTCGCAACCACCTTCCTACAAGAGCTCGGATGAAACAGCCTCTCAGACACGCACGAGGTGTGCGGGAGAAGCACACCCACACAGAAGCAAAGGCAAGTGCAAACACACAAACAAACAAGTAGGGCTAAGCTCCGCAACGGAGCATACACAGACAAGCAGTCAGATGCTTCATAGATGTATAAATCAGAATATAATCTTAAAAAACATTTACCCTGCAATCTTCAGTATCGCTGGTTTCTGGGCAGAGAAAAACAAAAACTTTCCCAACTACTTTCTCTCTCCTGCGTGAAAAAAATATGACATATCCACATTTCCAGCGGAAACAAGCCAAACACCTCACTCAACAGTGGGCCAGACGCCACCTTTGGACTGCCAATCCCGCTGTTGTATTTCCCCCACCTGTGACGGGAAGATGATTCACTAGGCCTGCCAGACTGCATCGGGGGACTGTGTGTACTGGGGCGTACTCACTGCCAGCACAGACAGAGGGGGGAAAAAAAACACCACCTTCTGTACTGCACTGTGACCCGCGAATGCAGTTGATAAAATAATGTGGCCTGTGAGCAGATGTATCATACTCCACCTACTCGGGGTGTAACAATTCACCAATTCGAATCAAGGCATTGGGCCAAATGATTATGATATGGCAGACGGGAGCAAAACTACGACTTATATGCAGGGAGAATGTTAAAATCGCTGCCGCCCCACATGAACACACCAGCTGCACCGGAAAAGCAATATGAGAATTATAGGTTAAATTGGATTTTTTTTTTTTTTTAAAGGCGAGAGCATGTATATGCAATTTTTAGGCTCTATATTTTTAGCCGTGGAACCCACGCTCCACCTGTGCTGCATTCCTCCCTGAATACACAAACAGTACACAGACAGAGTTTTTGTTTTGACGATACAAATGGAACACTAGATATAACCAGGCAACACAGATTTCACCAGGAATTTACAGTTAGGCTTTGCTCAAAACTCCCCGAGCAACATAAACAACAGGGTGTACCTCTGCAAAACATATTTCATTTTCTTTTACTTGCATCATCTACAGTCATACTCTTTCTCAAATTTGATTTTTACCTCGACTTTATGTCTGAAACAACTGTGTGACACAATGAAATGTGGCGATCGAGAAAGGCTTTTTCACGGTCCACACGGCGACAATATATAATGGCAACGCATTTCTTTCAGCAGGCTACTTGACAAATTGCTTAATAAAATTAAGGAATGGTGCTAAACAATCAGGCAAACCTGAGAGAATCATCAAATTATTAAATTACAGCAATCTAATTAACACAAAGAAGAGAGAGAGTTAAGTTGGTTTGCAAAGGATTTCATTGGCACTCTGTAGGACTGCATTAATTCTAATCTGTGCTTAATACATTTCAGTCTATCTCTAACTGTATTATACCATAGATCACATGACAAATAGGAATCCAATTAATCTAGCTGGAGAACACAACCTCATGCCCTTAAATCATTTTAAATGAATGGAAAAAAAAAAGAGTGCTTTCATGTAGAAAAACTGGGATGAAATGGAGAAAAAAATGCAGGTGTCTAATTATAAAGGCCACACAAGTTCAAAAGTCTTAATGAAATGACTTGTGCATGCGCCAAATGATTCTTTTTCAAGCTCTTGCACTTCGCCATTTCCAGGTGTTCATTATTCTAACCATGGAGAACATCCTGAGGGTCGTGCCATGTTCTAATTCCTAATTAACTGGCCAGAACAAAGATCATGGTCGGCAGTGACCCTGACCGGCGAACAGGACCAGTTGGAGTCTCAGGGCATTACTCTTACTCAGGTGTGTAACCGCTTGTTCCCAGTAAACCCTCCTCTAACATAGTTACTGTACTGTGTGTCATGGAATTGCAGGAACTGGGTCATGCTTTAAGAAAGACAAGCTAAAGCCCGCTGGAGGCTACGCGTTTTTAAGGCATAGCACAACTAGAGACACCTGTGGACTTTGGGGCTTATGGGTAATGACTGTTAAAGATCCCACTAGGATTCTGTTTATTTTGTATGTGCCACCTATCTGTCAACCAGGAATAAAAGAGAGTGGGAGAGGGGGGGTTACAACAAATGAATAATTCCCGAGCTGATCTCAGCTAAAGCTGCGTACCTATCAGTGGCATGTTTTTACACGGTTTCTGAGATTAGTCATGTGTACACTAGCACATACATATTGGGGCATTACCAGCACTCGTAAGGAATACAAAAGCAGCACCAGTGACTAAATGTCTGTGTTTGCTTTGGAGAGATCATGCGTGCCCTCCATGTTACAACACGGGCCACCTGCAGTCCGGGAAATAGGTTTCTGGGGGGAATTAGAGGATTCTGATGAATGAACAAGACAGACATGAGTAACCCGGCCCAATATACTGCTTATCTACAAGCTTATGTTGCACAAAGGAGGCAGATAAGCTCAGACATGCCAGCAGAATGAAGGAATGGAGAAATGAGTGGAAATGAGGGGGGTGAAGAAAACGTACCCAGGTCAAGATCTACAGGAGTGCGGTCAGTTGCGACAGAGCATGGACGCTTTGAATCGCCGAAGAACAGTTAACCATTGACTAGAGGGACTAGTCAAGCTACATAGCACGGGATCCATGTCATTCATGGTTATTCTATTCCAGAGACCATGAAAACAAAGCATAAAGTCATTATTAAGGCCTCTGCCTGCCCGGGGCAGTGAATGCAACACTAATCAATGAGAAAGAAAGTCATTGTGGTTGGTCTTAGAGGACAGGTGATATTATGTTTGTGTGTTAGTCTGTGTGTGTGTGTGCGTATGGATAAGATTATCCTGTCTATTAGGGTTCTCTTTGAGGTAGGTGGTCTGGATGGTAGCAGCAAGCATCACGTTGCATTTATTAATTTGTGACGGTGAAGGAAGGACGCAAATATTCCATGGCCTTTGTTTCTTACAGTTACTAATTATTCACTTTATTAGCTCTGACTTGAGCTCGTATAACAGATTTAACCTTACTATGTGGTAGGATTTGAAACCACTTGTGCAAAAGCACAGTTAGACTCATTTCATATTCATGACCCAATTTCTATAGTTAGAGGGGCTGTGTGTAGATTTTTTATGAGATTATTGTTTATCACAGGTTATTCTAATGGCATACGGTTATGTGTGTACAAAAAAGGAGATAATCCTGATGAAACCTGGTGCACACTGTGCTTCATTTCAGCTAATTCATTCTTGGTGCACTGCCGTCTACCACAAAGCATTCTTTGACACAATCACTAAGAATTACACGTCTTTCAAATACTAAACAAAGAGGCTTTAAAACATCTTATCAGCACACCAGAAATGTGATCAACTAACATAAAATCATTCTGTGACAATTTATGACTGTCAAAGAACTGCCTGGTTTCAGCTCCTTTCTCTTAATATGTAGTTGTAAAGGTAATGGTTGGGTTTTGGACCGGCAGACAAAACAAAACAAGCAATTGGCAGGCATCACCTCGGGTTTTTGGAAATCCGTTGACAATTTCTACAATGATTGTTTAAATAATCACAGAAATAATCTTGCTATATCTCATTTGGTCCAGAATCTGCCCAGCAACAGTCCTACATTTCCTGAAGACCATCGCAACCTTGACATCTGTGCTGAAATCACTCTGCGACAAAAAGACATTTTTCATGTGGTGACAGAGAATTGAAACAGTTTCCCCATTTCTGATCCGAGTTTGGGAAATGTCTGGTAAATGAAAAGCCGTAGTGAGTTCTGCACAACCCTGTTCACTGAGCTCTTCACAATAAACCACAAGTGACAAAATTGAACTTCAGTTGTCAAGTACCATAATTCCATCCCTGGTGTATATTACGCAATCATCCACTGCGCCAGGAAACAAATCCCATTGACTTGATTCCTATTTAATTATTCTACTTGAAAATCCTTTCTGCTCGCTCTTTTCTCTGAACCTGAGGGGAAAAAAGAAAGAAATTGCTTTACCCATTAAACAAAATCTCTACCTATTCAAGAATTGCATTCCTTCCATCTTGTCAGATTCCATTCACGAGAACCTACCTTCAAGACTTATTTTATTTAAACCCGAGCAAATGTGGCACACAACACAATGGGGTTTCACTGAGGTAAAAATAATTGCCTAAATACAGTGTGACAGGGGAGGTTGATTCATTCTGGAGAAAACGCTGCCTGTTGAGAAAAAGTGTTGACAGAGTAGCAAAAGACAGTAAAATGGAAGGAGAAAGAATGAAGAGAGGCGCAGAAAGGGGCAGCGTACAGTTTCCATCACCAAACAAAACACTACATATTTCTTTGAAAGACAAAGTGTTAAGTTAGGCTACTCTGCACGCTGTCAATAGCAACGTTCATCATAGGGCCAGCCACAGTCTATATATTGATTAAACCATCCATCACTTAAACTCTACAAGACATTATTTCTAATTAAAAAGTAAGTCATAAATTTTAGGCTTTACTGCCAAGCTGCGGCTGTAAATAAAATTCAAGGGAGGGCGGAAACAGATTGCAGCCCCTGTCCATGGTTTAGAGCCACCGTAAAAAGGACAGACGGGTGAGATGGCACCTTTGGGATCCTCACATCCAGACCGTCGGGCTGACAGCAGGGAGGTGCTCTGCTTCATCCCAGATAAACAGATGCAAATCAATAATTTCTCGGGTTGTGTTTTTATAAGACAGGCGGTTCCCCTCAGAGGTGCTAAGGAGTCGGTCATGCATATGGAGAACAAATATGTAAATGAATTTTTCATAAGCCACTTGGGAATATGTGAAAGGAACAGTGGTCGGTGTACTTGAAAATGATGTATAATTATAAGAGGTCATGAAAGTGTATGAAAGTGCTCCATCACACAACTGGGTTAGCTGGTACGTTGGCAGTGACAACAAGCTCCTGTTATCCATCTGTGTCTCCATTTTCCTGTGCTAAACAACAATTTTGCTGCCAAATATGCAGTTGCAGGACATTATTTAATGATCCCTGTTGATAAAGAGGCCATTAGTACACCTAGACTGTAAGCCAAAGCTCTGACGTTGGATACGCAAACATGGAGCGCACTCTCATAGCAGAGGACACTTCATGTTTGACAACTTCTGATTACCTCAGCGTGTACGCCGTTGTAAGGAGGTGAACTCCCTTGACAGCCAGTTGCAGTGTGTTGGTTATTTTTTGACGGGCACATTTTTTGACTGATTTCACAGGTACTAGCCAAAGGGAGGGAGGAAATGGAGGGAACTGGGGGAAGAAAATGAAGAAAAGGCATGTCATAGGCTCCACAGCCTCCACTGCCAACAAAAGAAAGCATGTGCAATCATTATTCATCTGTCTCCCTTTACCTCTCCTGGGCCGATTTCTTGTTCCCGTACCTGCCAGTACGGGAGTAGCTCTGACCACACAAGCTCCTTCTGACTGTGACTTGATAATGATGGAAAGGCTGGGGAATCATATTTGGTTAGCTCATAGTCAGACAGGTTCATCGGCAAAGTGAGGGGAAGTGGCCTTGGTCTTGGTGAGAGACAGAAAGAGAGAATCACCCTCCGGGGGGAAGCGAGAACTAATGAGTGAGCTAAAAAGGACAAGATGGAGTGATCCTCTATAAAAAGACCAGCAGTAATCTCTTCCTCTCCTCTCCCCTTAATGTCCTAAGAGATCTTGGCTCCTCCGTAAAGCCCACTGCCTCCGCACATCAAACAGAGCTGATTAGAGCTGCACACCTTGCCGGAGCTGAGGCTTTGGACAGGGTGCAGCCCAAGTTCAAGGGAGACTCTGTTACAAAAACCAGAAGGGAAAAAACTCTTCAAGTCAGCAGACATCTCTCTGGACCATATACATTTGAACAGCTTCCACTAAATCAGCATGTGACTACAAAGACTGACTTCAGTATCCACTTCCCATATCTCTGTCCTGATGCCTTGGAGCTCAAATAACATCAGTGTCTTTCAAATTAGGGCCAGTGTGAGGCTTTGGATTCTTCTGTCATGTCAGATGATATCAGCGTAGCCCCAGAGGTGCAAGTGGCGCTTGAATCTAATCGTCATCAACAGATCGTCCTGTTCGTTTACATTAGCATAAATGGTCACAGTGAGGAGGGCGGGAGGGCTGGCAGAAGATGATGGAGAGAGACCGCAGAGCTGCTGTGTGAGTTCACTGTCAAGGGTGTTGTTGTATTAAGACACCCGAACTGTCAGGGCAGATATCAGGAGAGCAATCCGGCACACGACAAGACACTTCTGCTAACATCCCAGTAACCCCTTCTAATACTGAAATAGCTCCATCCAAATTTACCGGTCTCTCTGTTGGAACAAGGGGGGCACCACTGTCGAAGGGACTCTTACCTCTACCAATCAAGACAAGTGAGACGTTCACCTGCATAGCTTTCCGAGACTGAGGAGGTGGCTTGTGACAGGCAATAACAATGTGAGTTTGTGTGGGTGAGAGACAGAATGGCAGAGAGGAAAACTACAAGTTGTTACAAAAGCGTATTTTTCACACTCGACCAGTGTTAAAGGAACGGCTCAACAGTGCAGTGACTTCTCTTGGGTATGACTTAAACAAACAAGACATAACATGTACATAATTATTGAAGGTTAAAGGAGCTGATGGGCAGAGGCAGATTTTGTGACATTTGTTTCCACCTGTTTCCAGCTAAGCTAAGCTAACCAGCTGTTTCCTGTAGCTTCATCAGATATTGTTTCCACCTCCTCATCCCCAAACCTTCAACGTATTTGTTTAACCACCGAAGTTTTAGATTAACTGTAGTTGAACTATTGATTTTTACAAAAAAAAAACTTTTAATATACTGTATAATAATAATCCTTCATTGGAGACACGATGTGCAGGATTTAAGAATGCATGAATGCATGTAGACATCAAAGTTTTTTCTACCGTGGCATCAGCTCCAACGAGGCATGAATATTGTTTTGGAAGAGGTCAATGGGGTGGACGTGCACGGTGTCCCAGCAAACCCCACGATGAGGCGTGTGCATACGTGCACATTTCTTGCATGTATACACACGCCAGCTGCCATACACACACATATGCTGATAAAGCATGGCCACCACATGCAGATAAATATATCTCCTAAAGAACTCGACAACACTCGAATAATTAAGGTTACAGCTGCTTAAATTCAGAACAAAAAAGGAAATTAATGTCTTAGCTCGGCATGCTGTGTATATATATAAAAATAATAATATAACAATAATATAAAAATATACCTTTAATTTATTCAAATAGAGGCAGCCATACACACATGGCCTAAATAACACTACTGCTTAAAGAACATAAAAATTAATGTAAGCTATTTTTTTTTGTAGTTGCTCTGATAATTTAGAAAATTTGGCATATGAGCACATTTTTTGAACAATATTAAAGTATATGAGTGAGGATGAGATCACTAATTGACATTTTCATGCAGCTGCAGGAGTGTTCCCACATGAACTCTCCGCCCATTGTGATAAAAATGACCACAAACATGTCTGAGCAAATACATTTCCGGAAGGTTGCTGTTGTCAAGACGACAGCAATTTGTGCAGAGGGTCAACAAATTTGTCATTATCAGCGATGCACTACATCAAGCAATGTGTGCCTTTTAAATAATTTGCTCATTTAGAGGGTTTTCGAGGCTCAGCCCAGTATCCTTGAGCCGGGTTGCTTTGGTGCTGACCGTAGTTGCCCAAGTAACAGGACACAACAACAAAGACGTGCAAAGTCAACTATCTCTGGACAGGATTCAAATTCAAGAACACTGCTGACATCGGCCAAAAGGATTTCACTCCCTTCCCATTCAAATGACCTGTTTTGCATCTTTTTGAGAAGTCCGGGCAGGATCACACTATGAAAACAAATGGCAGGGCTTTAAGATAACAGAACCAAAACTTGGCCGGGCTAATGTCATCACAGGCCATTATGGTCAAACTAACTTGAATGGCCGATGCTATGGGCAACCATGTTGGGTATGCAAAGCATTGTGGCAGCATGCAAAGGTTCATACTCCCCAACACGGCTGAAAAGATCGTCGTTGAACAGATTATTAGATTTTCAAAATTAAAGATCTCTCCTGAATAATATCTTTTTACTGCCCGACGTTGTAAGTGTTAGACTCATAACAAAATATTGTGCTTGTAAATCAAGCAGGATTTTTACCTCACTAGCATCTCCCCAAAGTAGATTAGACATAATCCAAAGTGACCACAAATTAGGCCAAAGAAGCGTCAAATGAGGGTTGTAATTCCACATCGGGCTGCATTAGTATATTTATCATCAAGGCGATACGCACCTTTTAATTCATTTGACATCTTTCAGCACTAATACAGTATCTGATTCCTGAGAAGCACCGGCACACGGTCACACAGCGTGACATCTGCAGGAAAAGCAGCGGGTTGCAGGACAAGTTTGCTGAAATGTGTTTCTACACAGAATGGAGAGCAAGGCCATTATGTCTGTACCAGACTTGCGCTTCATATCTAAAAAGCACGAGCCAGCACCACGCATAACTACCGCCCGCTGCTCTCAATGTTATTCAAATGACAGCACAATTCTATTTTCACCTTGCGACTAATGTGACCATTCCTCCCTGTGTCAGCAACATTTACTGTTGTTTCTTTTGTGCTGGATATGCTGGCGAACTGGCAAATTAATTCTAAAAATGGGATTATCCTTGTACGTATTTGTACTTGCTGGGATTGAGCTCAAATGTAGTCCCCGGTTATTCTCCTTGGAAATCTCCCATCCCATCATGAAACTGCCATGTGGAGAATATCAGCCCCTGAGGCCTTATCAAAAAGGTGATATGACACATTCTCACACGGTGCAAGTTTTTAAGGTGTAATCTTGTTGAATAGAATGGCATGAAATAACATAAAAAGATCAACGGGGGGCTCAAGATGCAATGTAAACAATATTCGCACAAAAAAAAATATGCAGTGCCGCAGGGAAGTTGTTTGGAAAATAGAAAGGGAGGGGTGGCTGCACTGAGTTGGATGAAACGGGTTAGCTGGGTATGTTTGTCAGTGTGAGTGAGTGAGAGAAGGAAGGTGGGGGGGGAGGGGGGTGTCACCAGGCAAACCTATCATCCATGGAGCCCACCAGTATACTCTAGAGGGCAAACAATCTCCCTAATTGAATTCAATCCAGGCTCACCACAGGAGGCACGGAGGCTGGTGGCTCCATTAAGTATGGAGAGGGTTGGTGGAGGTGGAGGTGGCGGTGGTGGAGGGGTGCGTATTGACGGGATGAGGAGGGGGGAGGGCTTTAGCTGGCATGACAAGTGAGCGAGGAAAGGGAGAGGAGATAAGTGCAAGAAGCAGGGAGCAAACACGGGGTTGTAGAAGACAACAGCGACAGACAGTGAGAGGAGAAAGGGCTCGGCGCGCGAAGGTTTTGCTGGTTAAGGGGAGGAGGGGGGAGGGCGGTGCGCAAGGAGTACGAGACTGGAGGCGAAGAGAAATGGAAGCCAGCTGCGCTTTTGCATGATTACAGCGAAAACATCATTTGCATCAGGGAATGAAATCCAAACACGCTCGGTCGATACGTATGGTTACCAGCCCTCCTTGTAGCTGGCGGCAGAAATTAAAGGCTTACCAGTGATGCCCTACAGATTTACATATGAAGATGAGTGCCCATCATGAATCATTTTTATAAACATCCTATTGCACACAAAGAACAAGCCCAATTGGCCCACATGAATGCTCTCCATTACTGTGCTGTGTTGGAGGGGGGGTGTTGTTGCTGGAATATATTGCGTATTCATGACATGTAATGACACATTTTCAGCTCGCTTTGTCTGGTCGGACACTGTCAGGGATGGTGATAAAACTCTACAATACCTTAGTGTGAGAAGAAGAGGTGCGATTCTTGAGTGTCTCCTCGCAAATCCTGTATATCACATTCCAGAAAATAAAACCATGGTCTGCCCTGTGACAAAACAGAGAGGAGGAGAAGCAGGTTAGGAGAACAGGATGGTCTTGCGTCAGTAATATGGCAACAGTTACTTTTTCAAAATAGGGCGACAGGGGACATAATTAAAAAGTCCAGCAGCAGAAACTTTCAATGTCTGCCAACATGACTTTAAGTCACTGTTAACTGACATGTGCACACCCAGGACATAGATTTACTCAAAAAAAAAAAAAAATAACTGAAAATAATTACTTTTCAATGCCAGAAGTGAGTTGTCACAGTCACATCACACGCAAACTCTAAATTTCGGTCTCTTCTGGGTCCACCATCATTAAGTGGCATCTTCATAAATTTTTCAGCTGTTGTCTGGTTCCCACACTGGTGATAGAGCCGGAATTGCTGCTGTATGAAGTGCTATTCAGGTCACATCAGCTTTTAATGGCTGATTTATTAGGGCCCAACAGGGGCTTGGTGATGGGCTGCAGGACAAAGAGCCTGTTTTAAACTGCATTAACACTCTGCAGTAAATATCCCATACAACATTAGCATTTTGATGACTGCCTCCCCCCGTCACCTTTTGCGCCGTCTCGTTTTCCCCTCGCACACATTTTGCTCTCCTGCTCTGCCTTTTCGCCTTTGTACCAATCCATCTTTTGCACTCTTCAAGCCATCGCGTCACGCCGCTCATTATATCTTTCCACTCATCGTGCTCAGTATAAACCTTAGTTGGGCTCATAGCACAGGTGAAGTGCTTATATTTAATTATGGCATGAATTAATGAGCGACACGAACGGTTTCACAGAGCTAAATTCAAATTGTATTCGGCGAAATTGGAAAGCTCGTTTCTTCTTCGCCCTCAAAGCTGAAAAACATGTCACCTTACTCCCCTTCGTTATTGTGATGCAAACTCTCTTTACATGACTTCTAATTAAATCTCACCTGCAATCATAAAAGTGATGAGCACCAAAGCTTTTGTAATTGAGGTGTCTATAGCAGGTTAAGGTTTTGAATAATAAGCCAAAATGAAAAAGGAATAATCAGTAGCACTGTGTTTATTATGCAAATGAAGTAGAGATTGGATTACACAAAATTAAAAAACTTCTGTTTTTTTTTTTTAAACTCCTGGACCTATTTGGGATGCCACATGTCAACATATCTTTAATAGCATTGGCACATGCTTTAAAAGTCATAAACTAAATTGATGATAATGCCTCCGGTTTGTAGCTGTCGTCAGGTTTGACATTGAGCATGTGTGTGTTACTGATCAAAAACACGCTGAGTAAAACGGTTCATTTTTTTCCCTAATTGTGTAGAGATGCTGCAAAAGAAAGGACAAAACAACAAAAAAAAAAAACTCAATTATATCGCCAAACGTCCAAATATCATCTGGGCACAATGGCTGACCGGTCTTGGCTTGTAAACAAGTGCAGAGGACGTGCTGTATCAAATCTGCTGTTCATTATGTTTGATCAAATTTGAGACTTTGGCGGAGAAAGCAGATGCCATAGGTCAATTCAGCTGAACCGCTGAAGCTAGTTTGGTCAACAAAGCATCTGCCAGTCATTTAGTGGGCCTG
Organism: Protonibea diacanthus; assembly: GCA_028641955.1. Lineage (NCBI taxonomy): Eukaryota > Metazoa > Chordata > Actinopteri > Sciaenidae > Protonibea > Protonibea diacanthus. The sequence continues at coordinate 9,157,056 of CM053998.1, forward strand.
TAAGTGCTTGGAAAAGAACACAATCACACCATATTGCAACAATCCCAAACCCACAAACTGCTGCACAAAAGGATGGACCGAGTTCACAGACAGGACAGAAAATAAAAATTATATTCCGAGACAATTTAATGGCTCGCAGTTGGCTTCAATCATCAGCTTACACTGGATCCAGACCTGATTTACAGTAATTACAGCAATTGTACGAATCTTTAATTTGTACATATTCTGCTCTTTTGAAACTCATATTGAGTGCTCCTCTCACTGAGCAGAAACACTGTCAGAGTCCAATTCAAACCTGCTCTCTTCTAATCATCTGTGTTAAAAGTACGGGCAGTAGTTGAGAACTGAAGCTTCCAAAAGATCTTCAAAGGGTTTTGGACCAAAGAAATGTACACCAGGCAGTTCCAGGCACTGAAGGCAATCTTGTACCATTACTTCTAGGACGTTCATTCCAAAGATATGCAATTCTATTGAAGTGCTAGGCATGGATGACCCAATGTGACACTGCGAAAGATAGCAGCATATTAATGCCAGGTTGCTTGTTAATGAAAGCATAACTTCGGGAGTGGGTTTGCCACAAAGCTGGTATTTGGGCTCAATTTAATTTGAAAAAAATATATATTAATTGCAATTTTTCTGAACAATATTGCAATTTATATTGCTTTCTATGAAATTAAATAGAGGTCTGTATTTGTGGTATGCATGGTATTAAACAAGATATGAACTTATCACGGTTGTGCGTGAATTAAATCAGATAAGGTAATGGAGAAAAGAAAAAGTAGTTCTCTATCCAACAGAACAATTAAGCTCACATGTATTAAAATTAGACAAGTGGAGTACTTCTAATCAAATACTCTAAAATAATCGAATCAGTCTAATCAAATAAACAAGTCTAATCAAAGAAATTCATAAAGAGTGGGCTAGTTATGGTAATAACAAACTGCGGGTAAGTCACATATGCCAGTGGTTTTTCGGACAGGCAGCATCTAATGTTACTGTAACTGCTCTGCAATGTAGCTGTTAATGTTAAAGAATACTAACTGAGCACTTGTTATGTGCGTGCTTAAATCAATCAAGGGTAACATAAAAGATTGCAACCAGCAATCTGTTATTTGATGTTACACCTGAAAAATGCAGAGCTAGTCACAATATACATTCCTGAAATTGAGGTTAGAAACCCAAAGGGAAAGAAGCTAACACAAAAAAAGTACCTTTTTCTGTATCAAAACATCCCTGAAAAGGATGCAAAAAAAAAAAAAGAAAAAAGAAAAAAGAACTGTATTCATATTTAACAAAGGCTTGCTAGGATACCCTTTTGAGATGAAACTGACAGTGGGATTATGGTTTACATCATGTTATTAAGTTTTCACTGACTTCTGAGGATATTACAGAGAGCAGATGCAAATTATGTGAGAGAGTTTTGTTGGACTGCCAAGTAAGCCAGCCAGAATCACTTGATATCTGTAAGGGAATGATTGCTCATTGCAGAAAATGCACAAAACCAAGAGGGGTAGAAACTTTGTGGCTTTAACACACACACACAAAATGTTCCATAGAAAGGCATCTTTGACCGGTTTCTTTGTCATGTCATCTACTGTACTCCTGGTTTTAGTTCCCATGGTGAAAGGAGTGTTTTCTGCATTGCAAAGTGATGAAACACAGGCCGACTATGCTGCTTTCACTCCCATGAACTTCCACACAAATTTGATTTCACACCCCCAGAGTGATTCACTGTGGTACAGTGTCCACATCACTGTTAAATGCGCAATGGACCGTATTTATGACCACGCCCGACACTAATGTTGGGTGTAACAAGGATTTCCAGCCATGAGAGATGTAGTTCCGTCATCTTTTGTAATGTTCATTCCATTAAAACTGAAGAAAGCGTTGAGACAGGGTGGAAAAAAAGGTTTTGTGGGTTCACAACAATCTGCTGTACTGTAACAATCCTAAAGCTGAGTATTTCTTTCAAAGCATACAACTAAATTAGTTGACCTCTCTGTCTCAGTTAGCTTACAAAGTCTCTCTTAGTGTTTGAATTCAAAGATATTAGAGCTGGCCATTGTTGACTTACTTTAATTCCTGTACCTTTAAAAAGTATATAAAGCACTTGAATGTGAGCACAATGTATTTAATCTGAACAAGCACTTACAGACCTGAACGAAAGCTTAGAAAGCAATCAGAGTTTTTTGTGAGCACTTTTTTCCCCCCCAACTACAGGCAAAAAAGTAAAAGGTGAGAACAAAAAGGAGCGCAAGCACAAGCATCAAGGCGACAAAGCTCTACTGAAGAGTGACCATGAGAAAGAGTAAGTACACCATCGATCAAATTAAACACTTCATGCTGCTTTTCACATTAAAAGGAAGCTAACAACAAGACCAAAACCACAATGAACATGAGCAATTCCATTTTTCTGGATTGGCTGATCTCGCCGTCTGCTACTCTACAGCCTGTGTTAGCTTTGCAGCTGTTGGTTTCTTCACCCTCGGGCTTCATGCTGTTTCAAGGTAGACAACTAATCATGATGAATAATACTGGGGCATGAATTTGACCAACTGAAGAGAAAACAGGGCAGGACAAACAATACCTTTCCTGCCTCAAGGCGAGAAAAATGTTTCAGATTGTAGTTTTAGGGCATTCTTGAAACATATTAGCCGCTCTAGCACCGGCTTATCATTGTGTGTCAAAGGAAAAAACCTGCTATCAGGAGACAAAAGAACATAAAGAGAAAGCGCTGGACGCATGCAGCCGCTGTATGACTGATCCAAGTCGACAGCGTGTGGTGTGTCTCTATAAAAGCATTTACTGAGGCACAGCACCGTGGCCTGCCGAAAGCTCATCAAAGAGTGGCTTATTTTATCAGCCAAGTGGAAAATGTGCTGAGAAAGAGTGGGAGAGGCAATAGTGAGGAAGTCAGCGAGAGTAACTAAGCTATTGTGCCCATCGCTGACCCAAACACCCGCGTTACAGTAGTCACGGCTGCTCACAACAAAAGCCTTAATCGGCGGAGCAGGGCTTTAAATTAAATGACCCTGTGGTTGTGACACTGTAACTGACAAGCCAGTCTGTGCATGCGGAGGCCAAAGGCAAAGGAGATATGGCTAATGAACAGAAAATGTAATGAAATGCTGCCATATTTTACAAGTAGAGTCAGCCTTGAGTAACCTACATACTCCTGTGTGTGAAGAGTGCAATATGCACTGCTGGTACTTATTCGACTACTTGCAGCTATTTCATAGATTATACAGACTTTCAAATGAGCTGCTCTCAGAGACAGAAATAACCAGGCTTCATAAAGATTTAGTTTGTACCCTTAGGAAAACTGCACTTCTAGTATAACATAGCGTGACGTTCACCAAATGTAACTATTACATCTCTCACGTGGCAAGGAAAAGTCTGCGTGGTTTAATCCTAGCGACACTTAGAAAAGGTAAGAAGCAAAAAGGAAAGCAATTCATCGCTGCATCAAGGTGTGAAATACAAACAAGCCCTCTGTTCATGACTTGGAAATTGGACAAATGACATTGCGATGCTATTATCAGGTAAGTAATCATAGCCAGTCGGGGACTGCTCATTTGGAAGGGAGGAAAAGTCTACCATCTGAAGTCGATGGGCAGCATTTATAATGCATGGGCAGCATCCCTACCCCCAAGGGTCACATTAAATTCAGGCAAGCTGATAACAATTGACTGAGGTTGCTGGCAACTGCAGGAAGATGATGTATACTTACACGTCTGCTTTCTCATTCTTTAGTCTCACTCTAATTCTCTGCCTCAGAATCCACTCGTCTCGAGTCATGGATTCCTTCTTTTTCTTCTCCCTTCATTTATCATTATCTTTACGTTTCCCCTTAGTCCCTGTTTCTCTCTCACACTCTGTGATGGCATACCAATGAGACAGACAACACCGAACAATGCAGTCCTTCCCCCGAAGACTTCCTCTTACACAGGCACTAATTGGCCTTAATTGGAAAGGGATGAACCTTGCAATATGAGTGTGTAGGTTAATATGTACTGTATGCATGATTGTCTTCTTATTTGTGTCAATTTGTCTGTGTCAAACAGACGGAAGCGAACGAACAATAGGTGAACAACACACACCTCCTCAAGAATAACGCCCTCAGCTAAGGTGTTACATAGCGCCTCCTTTTTGAGTTTTTATTCCTGGCTGTATGCAAGCTCATGTGTTTGAATATTTATGTAAACATGATGTTTTTGTGGTCCTCGTGTCTCAGATTGCTTCTTAAGCCAAAGTGAGATTTATGTCATCGCACGATCTCGCCGCCAATCCCAGCTCAGAGACAAATCTTAAAAGGCTTCATGTATACGGCGCACAATATTAAATCCATAAAAATGTATCGTCAAAAATAAGATGTCAAATGTCATACATTCACATGGACATTTTCCTCTCTCTTGGGGCCGGGGAGCCGTTTACCTTAGCAGGGGAATATCATTATGATAATCATGCTTGTCATACATACATATTCCCACCACGATGACCAACCTTGCAGCTGAACATAAAAGTCAATAGAGGGGAAAATTGTATGGGTGACACTTGTGGGACTTGACACCATAGGTCCTTCATGAGGGTGCACGTTATGTGCATGTTCAATCAGCCATTTAGCATTTTTCTGTGATGGTAATGCCACACGGAGAGGCACGTTTGTTCCGTGGCGGGTTACCGGCCAAGGCAATGGAGAGTCGCTCAGAGAGACAAAGAGGACATACTTGAGATGAGTGTTGCAAGACATCAAAAAAGAGGATTAGCTTCAATGGGTCATGAGTTATATAGTGCTCTCGAAATGTGTCACACCACTAAAAATAATGTCTTTTTGAAAGCAGGGCTGGAAGTAATTTATTTGCATTGTTAATTAATCTACCAACATTTCTAAATCAAGCAGTTGTTTAGTCCGTAAAATGTAAGAAAAGGTGTAAACTGCTTATTTTGAATGAAAACTCAAGAGGATTTGGTTTAGATTGATATGAAACAGACACAGCTATGAATTTTCACACTGGAGAAGCTGCAACCTACAAATATTTGTCTTTTTTTTAAAACGTTAGTTAAGTTTAGGCCTACAACAAATTATTTTCATTATTGCTTGATTATTTTCTTAAGTAACGGGTTGATTTTGTCTGTGAAATGAAATGAAATAATGAAAAATGTCCATCATAATTCCCCTGTGCCCGAAACTACATCTTTAAACGTCTTGTTTTGCTCTGACCAAATATTCACTCTAGCTCTAATGAGAGGATTTGGGGCATTTTTCCATTAATTTTTTAATAACCTTCATTTTTGCTTCAGCTTTAAAATGATTTGATTATAAAAATATATTTTTTTCCCCAGTTGTTTCTGCACTAATGTAAACCACACATATTTGCTACAAGGAGGGAAAGGACACTATGTCCCCCAGTAGTTCTCCTCTCAACTCAAAAACAGAAAATCTGCAACTGATTGAAGCAGTGGATCGAGTTACAGGTAGTTTACGTCTAAATCCTGTTTCCATGTGCAAGCTTGTGCACCTCTACCAACCTTCTGTGCCCTTGCCCTCCCCACCCTGACAAATATGGAACTTGACCCTTTCTGAATTCTGAAGCCGACCTACACACTGAATATAACCTTAGCATCGGCGAGGCGACTGTGGTGTGTTTCCAATAAAGTTAAGTCTTTGAGCATGCGAGTGCCTGCTTCAGAGTGTGAGATAGAATGTATGCAAGCGCTGTGTTTATGTGAAATTCAATTGTGTGTGTCTCTTTGTATACATGTCTGTGTCTTTATAGATGTCTGAGTAACCATGTTTATTTGTTCATATGTGGCTGCTTTTAGGTGTGTTTGTATGGGTGTGCAAGGGTTCAATAACCATGTGTGCAGCAGGGGGGCTCTGGAGTGTCTCAGCACCCAAGGCGCCAAGGACATGGCTTGACAGGTGTGTGTTGAGGACCTAGTGGTCTGCAGAGCAGCAGCGGGTAGCAGCACAATGTGCCCATTCAGGCCTGGAAGGAGACAACCGAGATATCGCAGGACCCCTGTGAGGAGGGGGGTGGTCATCTGGGGGCATGTCAACCTTTCACTGTGACTACAAAGAAAGACATACTATAACTGCACTGACACAGTAATAGGCTGTGTGACCCCATGCTGGGTAGCTGTCTACTGGTATGTGCCAGATTTAGTTTGTCCACGTTTTCTACTGTAGATAGATCCGGTTAAAATACCTTTGACTATTCAGGACAAGAATTGGGTCTAATGTGGAACTATAGGTCTGACTAGGTGTATAGCTGAGAGTGGCAGTGACATTATAGAGGCTAAGAGTGGAAATGCTTGAGACTTGTCAGAATAAATGATTGTGGAGTTATATACTGCACCCTATAATGTAGCACAGTCTGGTTTTATATCATTTATCCCCAGTATGTGCCAAATCTGTCAAAGAAAAGCAAGCCACTGAAGGGTGAAAAAAATACTTTTTTTTTCCTTTTTCTGAACATCACTGAAAAGCATTTTCCACCAGCTATTCTGCAAAATTTAAAAATTCCAACAACTGGCTTGACTAATTTCCAATTTCATATCCATTCCCTATTTAAAAGAATGAACAAAGTGACCATTCAGGTGGTAAAGTTTTTCAGCATCTCTGAAATGAATAACCAGAGGGGGGGGATTTCAGTAATTTAACTATTAAGCCATGCATGTGCACAGTCACTGATGGTTATGGTTTCATATCTAGTCCAATGCATACCAATAAGCGCACACACATATACTCAGATACTCAGCTAGACCAAAAGAAATCGCATGACAAATCATTGTGATACACAAGCTAATGGCAGGATGTGACAGAAATGGCCAATGTCTGAAAGAATTACATGGCTGTGTGGTCCATACGTCCTTAACGCACATCTGATGAGAGCTTTTAAAACACATACAATGCCACCAGCGCTGCCATCCATGCAGAAAATTGGACAGCCATCCTTCAGCTCTGACATAAATCTGCGGGGTAGCAATACGCATTGGAGAGCAATATAGTACAGAACGAGTCTCTGCTGAAACCAAAAAGTAATTGAATCGAGGATGAATATAGACAGGGTGGGATGAGAGTTGAAGGGAAAACATGTCGCATGAATTTGATGCTCTCCGAGAAAATGTTTGGGGGGAAATATGCAGGAAAGACAAGTCTGCTCAATCGGGATGAGCAATAAATTATCACAGAAGAAATAAAACGGCTGAAAATCGTGAAATAATCTGGATATTCTAAAGGTTTGTTTTATGGTCTGTGTTGTTGATGGTAAAGCAAGAAACCTCTGTGCTTGTTCACTAACCCCAATACCATCCGTGCTCTTTATGTAAGAATTCCTCCTCTATAACATATCCAGCATGAGTAAGATAAACTTAACCTACATTCGATGCTGCCATATACTACACAGCAGAGGTCTCTGCCTCAACAACCCCTGAGTCCCAAGGCTATCTGCCCACTAAATCACATTTGTAGAGTCGCATTAAACACGTTGCCCTGAGGAGAGTAAAAGCTCAGCAAAGAATGATAGGCATCTTTCTATCACTGAAAACCTGCACCGCATTATTCCATGCTAGTGACTGATGTGAGAGCATGTGGCAATCGACTGCTTTAATGTTACAATATGAACTGAGGAAACGTGGTCAATTCTTCTTGGCGCGCGATAAAAGATAAGGGCCATGTTCTCATCAGGTCACCTGCAATGACCAAATGTGATTAAACTGAACAGATGTGAAAAGAAACAGTGGCTAGACTTGCTAATGCATGGCAACAATCTAAGGAAACCATGTTTGTTTATGCTCATGATTATAAGAACAAGCTGTATAGAAACAGAGAAATAAAACACTTGAATGTTCCACAGTAGGTGCATTTTCCTGCAGTACAGAACAAGGTATGGATAACCTTTACACTACGCTTTGCAGCACCCCTAAAGCCCTCCAAATCCCACCTCCAACATCAGACTGCCACCAGAAATGTTAAAGTTAGTCATCTGAACAGGGATCTGACTGCTAGGCAAGGGGGGGGGAAAAAAAGGTGGGGTGGCGGTGGGAGAGGAAACCAGAAACAATCATAATGGTGAGCAGCAGTGCTGTGGTTGCCAGTGCTCAACTGAAAGGGAAGCTGCCGGCTAATGAAAACCAAGATCTTTGAAGCTAGCATATTCTCAAGATTCTCCTGCTGGCGCTGTCTAATTGGGCATGTTGCAAGTACAACACGGGCAGAGTCATTGCCACAACTGTCTAATTCAGCCTAGTATCCGAGGAATTACATCCCTATTAGACGATTCCACACCTCATGATTTACATCCTAAAGTAGGGTACATTTTTTGGAGAAAAGAGGAAAACTTGCTAGTCACAAACATGCAACTGACCTTTTTTTGAACTGCAATCAAGTGTGTTAGTTGCCTAACCTCAACTTTATCTTAACCACAAGGTATGCTATACCCATAATCTGTTCAAAATATTAGCCATATCATTGAAAAGTATTGTATTGAGTGTTGAGCAGTATTATACCAATATTGACATCATTGTTTTAGAGTTACGTTAACGCTGCAGTGGTTTTCATTTAGTCCGTTGACTTGGTGACGTGGAGAAATAGCTTCTGAATCTGGTATCAGTTCCTCAAGCAGAGCGATCCCACTGACCTTCATGCTTTTTACCTGTTATGGTTTGGCATGTTGTTTTTGTTAGGTCATCTAGGAATCAGGTAGGGGGAGTCAAATTTAATTTTAACTAGGCACAATAACTCATTCCAGCTATCCAGTGGAGGTAACACTATAGTGGGGCACCTAACGGCAAACCTTTCCACAAGTCTTAGAAACTATATATGGTGACAGTCAGTATATTTTCGGGTTTCGGTTACTTGGGTCATGTATAGGTCGGGAATGAGTGAAGTTCATAGGTCATGATATTGGTTCAGCATATTTTGCATGCCATTAAAATTGTATATGGGTAATGGGTACAAAAACAAACTGCCGGTGCATGGTAACAGACACAAGGAGACAGATGGCTGCCGGAGTGGGGTTTCTTATGCATGACGAATTGTCGCATCTGCTGGTGTGACTGTGCAAAGCACACGGTCAGAGGAAGTTCTCAAGAAAACAGGAGGAAGCGTCATCTCAAAACAAGAAAACAAAAGCCATGCTGTCATCTGTTTCCAAAGTAACTGATCTTTTTATAGTCCAGAGTCATCAGCAGTAGCAGAGTTGAGCAGGAATCCTGTCGGGACCTGAGGGCAATCAAGGTGGCAGTCACTCTCTCGATACCCAGGTGAGGTGACATTCTGCCAAATAAAGGCTTAAGATTACTGGAAACAGCACCTGAGATGGGCATAAATCCTTAGGGGAAACCTGGAGAAAGATCCATGCCACACCTTGTCATCCAAGTTACAAAAATCCACACCGAAGGCTGGCCAAAGTTTGTCAGATGTCAAAACAGATCACAAAAACCATCAAAACTCTATCAAGGTAAAGTGCTTGTGTGGCCTCTTTCCAGACCTGTCTGAGTTCCTTTTCAATTCAATGGCATTTCCTAATTAGATTAGAAGGATGGTTTGATGTACATGCTCTCATTGTATTAAAAATAAAGCCATGCACGGAGCCCCCCCTTGTTTGCCTGCAGTGCAGCGATAGGGAAGGTTACAATTGTCTCTCCCTCTCCAGTATGTCCACAGATGCAGAGAAAAATCGATGCACAAAAAGCACTTCATTCCTGCTCAATTTCATCCTTTACAGCCAGTATAATTAAAAGTGGCTTCTGCAGACTTTACAATCCAAATTTCCCCATCAGCTGAAGGTGGCCTGCTCAAAGTCGCCCACGCTAAATTCCAGGGAAGAGGCTTCTCATGGGGACTGTTATAGAATCAAGTATGCAGGACTTATGTTGATTGTATGGAAGGTCGGGTTATTGACAGCTACTCTGTGGCAATTCACTGGATGAGCGTGTGCACTTTGTTTGAAGTGATAGATACTGCACAGCAGGAAACAGCCAAGACAACATGGAGAAAAGTGGTGAAGGCACTTTTAATTTAAGATTTCAGGGGGTCATGTTTCATTACTGACTATCACAATTCTTCTCCCCCCTAAAGATACAAACACTAAGACGTTACAACTGCAGGAACTGGCACAAAAAAACAAACAAAAGCTTCTTTTAGACAAGCTGTTCGCTCTGCTTAATTTCCATTTCTACCAAAGCAAGATGAAGAGTATAATTCACTTTTACACACTCTTTTCGAAAACCACGGCTTCCTGCACTGATAACACCAGCGGAGAGACAGAAATTAGCAGATTACCTGTGTGTCATGGCTGCATCCAAGCTGCTGGACCAATTATTTCTGCTCTGCTGCAATTGTAAAGGCCTCTCCAGCTGTGTTTGACACAAAGCTGGCTTAGGGAGGCTTACTACTGACCAAAAACATAAACAAGATTACAGGAGCCTAACCTTTCACAGTGCTCACGAGCGACAACAGAAACGCTGCTAAATAGACTTTTGGTCAGGAGACGCCAATAGAAGTGGGATGTCTCTCTACCGCTTTCGATAGCTCTTGGGAGAGAGACTGATAAGAAATCGTGGAACAAAGCAATCCTTGTTGTTTATACCAATCAATAATGGGCTGTTAATTAGTAGAGACTGTATAGTGCACACAACGAACAGAAAGACAGAGAACAATACATTAAGAAAAAGAAATAGCAGCACGGGTGTAATGAAACTGGATTATAGCTTAACTCTAACATTCCACTGATGACTTCCAAGGCAATAAGTACACCTACCTTATTAATCATTATGGGCAGGAATTCCATAAAGGGTTGACCTACGCTGACCTGAGTGAGCTCATTGTCTGGTGGCATGCTGCAGTTTCACATTTTCCATGTGGAACTAGCATGCTACTGTGTTAAGCTATTTGCTCGATGTCGGCCTGACTTTTAGCTACATTTATTATGTATGAGAGGGTAAAAGGGGTCCATGAGAAGATTATAAAAGCTTAACATTTTGATGAGATTAATCTAGCTATCAATCTTTGCATGCATACAGTAGTGAACCAATTATTATGTGGCAGTCGATGAACAAATACCATTTATATCTCTCTGTGACTATATGTTCATGAGCTGCTTGAGAATCTTAAAAAAAAAATAATAATTGGAAGCAGAATTATTCCTGCTCTATTCATAAGAAATGTATATCACCAGCATGTCAAGTGCACTAGCAAGGTGCGGAAGTGGGGGATTGCAACTATCAATGCAGCCTCTGTCAGAAGATAGAGTATCACCGTGGAGAACAGGAAGAGAGTGGATGTCAGTTGCCTGGAGAGGACTATCTGACATCTCAACTCCCACTGTCTGTCATTCTGTCTTCCCAATGATGTATGGATGTTATATGGCACCGTTCACCCAGCAGAACCAGTCGATACTACGATGCTGAGGAATGCTATAGCAAGACAATGGGAGACTGTGACCCTTGTTATGGAATGACAAAACTCCATGAGGGTGGAGGGAAAGAGAAAAGGGCCTAAAAAAGGGGAGGAGGTGTTTTTTTTATTCAATATAACAAGGTCAGCAGGCCTGTTGTAAATCCTGAAAAAGACTAGATTCATCTGTGGTTAGATATTTTGGAGCAGTTTGCCTTTTTGGCAACATTTCAATGTATTTATGAAATAGCAATAAAACATATCAGACTTTAGGGATAGACTGTACTGGACTTTCCACTCTTTTATTAAGAGTCTGCAACCTTATCAAGGCAGTGAGAAACTTTTAATGTCTAATATGAAGATTACAAAACAGAAACTAAAAAACATTTTTCAGGATCCACACAATGTCGTACAATCAACCAGAAAATAAATTAATTCAAGAGTAGTATTTAAAAGCACTTACATTCTGTAAGGTAGTACCGAATAGAAGCAATTTTAACCTATCCTGTTGTAGTGCTACCTGATCTCAGTTTATATATTTGACACAGCTTTTAACCCAAAGCACATTTCTACTTCGACAAAATCCTCAAAGAACTGCAGAGAAAAGTAAGGATAATTTCCTCAACTGATCCCACACATTCCCTCTTAGCACCTCGATGTGTGTTTGCCATTAACTGGAGGCAAGGCTCTAAACAACAATTTCAGCCTGCTGTATGAAAAGCTCGATCCAGCCCTTGAACCAAGGTGATGTCCCTGCGTAGGCAGACGAGAGGAATAGGCCCCCCGTTTTCTAGCTCGCCCGCGGGGGCTCTGTTCTTGCCTGCACGCCAGCGCCGTTATCTGCTGCTTATTATTTGGCTGAATGAGCTGGAGCGGGGCTCACGGGGCTCGCTTCTGACATAATGACTGATTACAGTCTTGTGGCTCCCCTCTAAGAAATCCCACAGTTGCCACCATTGCGCCGCGGCGGCTCAGCATCACAGGCAAGACCGCTGTATGAGCGGATGGCAAAGCGGTGGGGGAGGGTGGGTTAGCTGGTCTTTTCCAGTGACAGCGTAACTGCTACCCAGTCCTCGAGCTGTCATGACTGACAGGGGTGCTGCTGGACACCTGGGTCATCAACCTACTTGTCATCAGGCAGCTTGTTAACGACTGCCTCCTCTCACTAACAGGCAGAAATGGGAATAACACAAGATATTTCCAACAAATGTGACGAAATAACGATGCATGTATTTTAATTCACCCTTGAATATTAAGGAGCACATTTGTCACTTCTCCTCCCTGCAGGAAAAACTGCAATACATACTAATGCATACAGACATTAAGCCCATTAGGAGTAACACGTTTCACATGAACCATCCATAATGCACAGCCTTATGAAGACACCATCCACCCGTACTCATGAACGTGGCATACAGATGCATGCAGGTGTGACAGCAATCTGAAAACAACACAGAGCAGGCTCTGTCAATAGCAACCGTTTCCAAACAACAAGAGAAGTCATTCTGTCAGCACTTTTCAAACGCCAGCTTTCAGGCAGTCAATTAAGTTCAAGGTGAGACAAAAATGTGTTGTCATTTAAACCGTTTTGCTCCACTGGGGCGGTGCATCAATTCAGTCATCTCCATTCCAGAGGTGACAAAGGGCTGGCAGGGAAGTTTATATTTGCCAGTGCATACACAGTTCTGCTGTCATTATACCAACCCAAGATGAAGCAGGATAGCAGACGTACAAAGCGCCAAGATTTAAAATGCGCTGTTCCTCCGAGCACAGAGTCTCATACAGGCAAGAGCAAACAAGGGACTATTCCTGAGGAGCCTGCTGGTTGAGGCGGCCGGTCCTGCCAGATCCTGCCCCCCACTCCCACACTACTAAATCCAATCCTATGCTATTGATTAAGAAAATCAATTTGGTCTAAGTCACAAGCACAGAGGGAGATGCTGAAATGCTGCAATACATTTTTGAAGTGGGATCAGATTCTGATCAACTTAACGCATACACCCTTGTTTAAAAGGCATGATAAACATTCCTTCCCTTAATTAAGAAAAAGAGGAAGCGACCTCACCCAATGGACGCATAAATCTTTCATTGCATAGTTATCCACCTGTGTGAAAATACTTTAATTATCTGCCCGCACAAAAATGCTTCTACCCTCTCTAAATCTTATCAACTATGAATGGGAAAATGGTATTTTAATTTAAAAAAGATTCTGCAGGATACTGTAATCAACATTTCTGCAAGGCATTCATGCTTTTCATTCCATTACAATCACTTATTTTCGAAGGGGGAAAATATGGCAGAATCAAAAGAGAAAAATGTGTTGTAATGGAATTTTTATCCAAACATAATAGTAACGCTGTTAAAGTTTATGTTCTGCAGAGTGCCGACATGTTTTAAACAGGTACACCAGCCAAAGGTATGGGAGGTCAAGGGGTCACAGAGCTGTTTTTATGACTGGCAGTTTGCGCGGGGCATTTTATTTTGAAAATCCACCGGATTTCTCTTTTTATCTGTCTGGCTGCCGCCCACTCAAGGTGCTCTGTGTAGATTGACGCGTGCTGCTAACGTCAAGCATCAAAAATAGAACAGCGTAGCCGAGCGTGGACGCTTCTGGGACGCTTCGAGAAAGATCCACATTATTCACTACACAAAAAACATCGGCATCGGCCAAGTTGTTATTTTAAACATCAGTATCGGCCCAGAATTTCACAATCGGTGCCTCCCTACTAAAAGAGACGCAAAGTGACTACAAAGAGCTGCAAAAAGACAACAAAGAGATGATCTAATCTTGGTCACATGTGGGAAGGGTGAAGAGCCTTTGACATTTATCTTATACTTATCATCTGTGCAAACTGAGGAGCTACAGTACTTGATGTCATCCAAGTTTTTTTTTCGACAGAACTGTTATTAAAAGGCACTGAAAAAGGTATATTCTGTATCAACGCTCGTTCTAATCTAACTAATTTACGTTAACAGGATAAATTCAAGTGCTCATTTGGCATGACCTTATTAAGAATATTTATATTTTTGCTAAACTAGAAGATGAAGATCCACTTTTTAAGAACTGACGTGAGACTGGTGGTGCAAAGCTGCTCTGCGCAAATTTGCGCCTGATATTTTGCAGATACAGCAGCCTGTGAACAAGGAGGCTATCTTCATTTCTCTTCGCTGGCCAATTAGTGGTCAGATCAGGAGGTCCCAATGGTTTCGGGAGGCGTAAATACTAACCGTCATTTCCATTCATTTGTATGCGGCTGCAGGTGCACTACCTTATTATGTATTCAAGCCCAAACCTGCCTCCCAAACAGGCCATAAATTAACTTCTTTTAGAGCTTCAGTCTCAGAGAAGCATTGCATCTTTGTTTGCATCCTCTTCACTGGTCCAAAGTTCACGAGCAAAAAAAAAAAAAAAAAAACACCCTTGGAACAAAGGAAAGCCATCAATATTGTTGCAAAAAACTTGGTGTCATACTGTAAAATGCACATAGACAAATGTATCAGATTTTACAGAGTAGTAAAGAGGTTGATGTACTGCAGCTCCGTCAGGCTTTGTCAGTTTGATAGCTTTTGGGTACCTTTTAACACCACCAACAGGATCGTAAGAGTGGCTTGGATTGCTTTAAATGCTAAGTTGACATTTTTGGGTCCATATCAGCACTCCAGCCGAGAATGTGTCTTTTTCACTCGTAGGCATTCATTTATCTTGGGCCGCTTCTGTCTTAGCAGGGGCTGGGGTTAACAGTGTTATACAACAAACCGCTTTTTTTGGAACACAGGTATAATTTCTAAAAACATCAGCGGTGATTTCACCAAGCAAGGGGCAACTGATATGATCACTATACTGTTCATTGGTCAGATATGCTGCAATGGCCCTTAACTGCAAGCAACATTCTTCTAAGAATTATGGCTGCAATACAACGATGACATCTCCATCTCCATTCATAAAATTAATGTATATCCGCATCTGCTAGTTAATGTGTGGCGCCCGCATCCCCTTGGCGTGCAGTGTTTGCATCTCTGCCTGCTTAAGTTGTGGAGTGTTAGAATGCAACTGCTAAATGATTTGATCCCCTTAGGGACAACTTAGCTACGTGTCAAGTTAAGGGTGGCTTGCAGAAAATAAAAAATAAAAAACTGCAAACCGCAACATGAAGAATTTTTTTAAAGCACACTGTCACTGGTCATGGTAACGTCTACAATTGAGCTTGACAATGTACCAGCCTTGCGGGCCTTAATTAAAATTGAATGCAGTGCATAAATTTAAATGACATGCTCCTTGAATTCAAAACACAGTCAAGGCTGAGTGCGTTCTATGAAAGTGACGGTAAGAAATGGCATTTTAGCATCAACTGATTTCACAGTCAACCTATGATCTTATCCCACTGGCTTGTATCCGCACTTGTTTTCCTGTTCATTATCATGATTACAAGTGAAAAAGGTACAGACAATGAAATGTTTCCATGACCTCATCCTATCTGCAACACACCACAGACTCACTGAAGTGAGTCCCCTGCAAATCTGTTAGTGATTTAAAAGAGGCTTGTCAATACACCGCACACCCTTTTCTCTCTTATCCTAACTGCTTTTTGTGGCTGTAAACCAGCCACAGAGATGGAGCCTGGAATTAATTTGATAATCCCCCACCATTTACCAGCATGGTAGCATGGCAAATAACAGGTGTACTGGTGGGAAAAAAAAGGGGAAAAAAAGGGTTGGGTTTACCAAACAGCGTTGGTGTTTCTGTTTTTGATTACGGATGGATAAAGCCCGCTCACGCTCTGTTTTTAAAACTTTTCATGAGACATTTGGGCATTCATAAAACATTCTTTATCACAAATATCAGAGTGGATCTGTACTCTGATCCACACTCAAATTCTTACACAAATGTCAGGTATGCTGTATCTGTGGCAAAATATGCTTTTTGGAAAGGACTTTATCTGCTGTTTTACACTTCAAATGATGTCAGTCTCTGGGGTCACTCTTCACAGAGCCATCCAGAATCAGGAAACTAATTGTCTGTTCTTTCCATCAAGCACCAGTTGAAGTCTCTATCTCAACTGTAACCCCCATTTCCTGCAGGGGGTTGTGAAAGCTTATGTCAAAACCTTTGTGCCCAAGCTATTTATGAGACAGGACAGCTAAAGTGTTGAGAGGCGTAGACCTCAAGGACCTTTCCTCGGCCGCATGCTTCTTTTTCTTATTTTCAGCTTTTGCTTTTCTTCTTTTGTGACATTCCTGCCAGAGAAAGGGCCTCAGCAGACCAACCTGTCTCACTGCTAACAGCATGATAACTCCGGTCTTTGGGCCTCACTGTAGCAATGGGTGAGATTTAACCCATAAGAATGTGAAAAACTACAGTAGGTGGCCTGCCTGGTATTTTTTTGGTGCACATGGCATATTTAGCAACTAAAGCTAGTCTGATTATAGGGTTTCACTGCAGACAGTGCCACTTATTTAAAAAAAAGAATCACGGAAAAATAAATAAATAAATCAACCAGAAAACATAAAACATCACCCCCTTCCTCTGAAAATGTTTCTGTGATGCTTAACATGTCAGCATCCAGCCGCAGGGATAAACAATCATTCAACTGCAAAATAAGTTTTAAAATCCATCATTTAGACAGCCTGTGTGGGGATTCAGAAAGCTCTTCTTCTGTGGCATCCTTATTTTCTAACTTGTCAAAGAATCCTATGCAGTGCTGCCTATGATGAGTTTTAAAAAAAAAAAAGAAGTAGAAATGTCTAATCTCATCACGTGCAGGGAGGTTTAACATAACAGATCTTCTAATGCTGGAGGCCTTGGCATTAATGTAGCAAAACTGCCCCAAACTCAGGACAACTGACTGCACACAGTCTATGAGAATGCTACTGCAGTTTGTAAAATAAAGGTTGTGGCACTAAAGATTTATGTTAGACAATTCTCTCTATTTCCATTTTCCAGTTTGAATTGGCAAGTTTAAGCTGCACGAGAGTGAAATCTGACCAGCAAGTCCACCAAATCCAGACACGTCACACCAACACAGGAAACTATGGCTGCAACTACGGACTACTTTCTGCTCTTACTGAGCAGTCTGCTCTTATTCCTTGACAATTGTAATCATTTTGGTCAAATCCAAAGGTGGAATCTTAAAATGTCTTTGTCTGTTGACTTTTAAGAGTCTGGGAATGATTTCAGTTCTACAGGAAACACATGTCATTGAAATACTTTCACTGAAGTTTATGGGGAAAGGCTGTAAGAATTAAAGCCAGCAATGTTACTGATTCCATTTGTGAGAAAGGCCAGTGATTCGTAGCTATGGAGACAATCAACTGTGAAGAAATTGTAATCACCAATTGTAAACTGTCAAAAACTGACAAAAAAGGAAGTTTAGAGGCAGATTTTATCCTGCACACCTCTACTGAATCATTTTTTTTTTTGTCTTTGATAAATAAAGTAATGTTAATGTACATGGGAGGCAGGAGGAATATAAGTAAATCACAACCAATCCACAGCCTGAGACCCCGAGAGAGATGACTGTGCATTCTGTGCGAGAAAAGATGAATCTAATATCTGAAAAACTATGTGCAGTACATGACCTCGAGCATTATATTCAGTTGTACAGCGGCTTGCCAGATCACTACGGACAAAGCAGTCAGATAAAGACATACAGTAAAAAGACGTTCATTGCTGTACCGCTTTTCAGGGTTGATTATTATTGGGGGCATAGTTGTTAGCACTGCTTTTAATTTGCCTACACAACAAGAGGGGTACAGCATTAGGACAGTACAGGTCTCACTAAAAGAGAGCCAAGTGTCTTCACAGTTTGAAGCTAGAGTACGTGCCTTTCATCGAAAAAGAATCCAATTCATCGCATCCACTTCAAATTTGTAGCACAAAAGATGTTGACAGTAGACAGCAAACGTGTGTGTACGTGTGTGTGTGCGTGCGTGACTGACAGAATCTGGTTTCAAACGCTACTCCTTGAAGAATGGTAATCCAAATTGATACACGAGTAAAAGCCCTCACAGTACATAATATGAGCCATGAAGCTTTACCCCACATAAGCTAACCTAATGAAGAGAACTCTGGAATCGCGTGTCTCCGTTCATACCACCACAACAAATTGAATTCCTCCTCGCGATCGTGTCCAAAAAGGCAAAAAAAAAAAAAAAGAAAGAAATCAAATCAAATATATGGAACTGCCAATGGAAAGAAAATCACTGACTGAAAAACTACACTACATCAGTAGGGTGAAAAAGGCAACATCACAGAGAGTGGGGTTACTCCAGAGGAACAATACAAAGAGACTAAATGAAGAAAATGCACGCTTCTCAGTGATGGCAGCAAATTAACCCATATTTGTGGAGAACAGGAAGAAATATGTGCCAGCACAAAGTGTTCGAAAGAAAAAAAAAAAACAAACATACAAGGGAATGAGTCACATGCAGGCAAAAGAAGCAGTGAGTAATTCTCTTGAAAGGGTTCTGATGAGTCCTAAATCTAAAGTGTTTTTTTTAGGTTACAGTCCTAAATACTCGTGATAGATAAAAAAATATATATTTTTTCCTTTCTGAAAGATTTAACTGGCATGAGGTGTTGTGAAAACACTCATCTACAGTGGAGCAGCGTGCATCCTGCCAGTGTGCCGTTTCCATGTTCATCACTATCTCAATGTGATTCTTCGCCCAAGATAACCAATTTAGTCAATATGTAGCTCAGTGTCTTGTATTTCAGCATCATGGATGGCAAGGTAACGACGTGCTTCAAGTAAAGCGAGGGAGCAATTATTTTATTTTCATACAGTGCCATCCCATCAGGTATCACACCAGATGCTAGGTTCAACCGCTGTTATATTAAATACAGCCTAGATTATATTCCACAAGGAGCATTTAGCTGAATCAAAATGGATGAGACACACTGAAAACAAAGTGCATGCTGGCATAACCGTTTAGTCAGAAAGCATCAAATGTCCCCTTTAGTTTCCCCTCGAGGAGAAAGTCAAGGTTTGTACTGCTGGTTGAAAAAAGAAAAAACTGTGTATGTGTGTATCTCTGTGTGTAAGTGGTATTTGTGTGTGTGTCATCTGCTTGAGGGCACTTCTACCAATGCAGATTATATGACAGATGGTACTGCAGTCCTGGCCGTAATGAAGGTAACTGTCAAATAAGGATACAACCAAACACACACACGCGCACACACACACTCAGATTTTGGAAGTTAATCTGTGATCTGGTCAAAATCCTGGTTGAGAAAAAAAAAAAAAAACTGCTCATGAAGGCTCTCAAAGTGCACAGCCGTTATATTATTCAGGATAAAACTCGACAGAGATCGAACCATGAATTGGAAATCGCGGAGTGATGGGGAAGAACTTCAGATGCGATTCAAAGTGATAGGCTTAGTTACCTTTTCTACTTTGATTCTGATGTTGAAAGACAGTGTGCTGTCCTCACATCAAAGCATTCGGTACAGCGGCCCCTCAACCCTGCACTATTCTCAGACACAGGACAGCATGTCTTCCTCAGCATGGGCAACCATTCCCCCTTTTCCTATATGTGCATTAAATTTTGATATGTGCTGTGCAGTGTGTTTTGTTTTTTTTTTAACTGAGATGGATATTCTGCAAAAAAAAAAAAAAAATGGAAATGAGTTGACTGACTGACTGAGGGGGAGATAGTCAGTGAAATATGATTTTTTTTTTTTTTTACATACCAAACACCAATAACTTGCAGATTTTATTCCTCGCCCAAATTCAAACCTTTCATGAAAAATGCAGATGCTCACACCACTGCGTCTATCCTCACACTCCAGTCCATTTTTGAACAACAAACTGCAACAGAAAAAAAAAAAAAAAAAAAAACACACACAGGCCTGCAATGGTACATTTCTTCATTCAAGCACCTTTGTAAGACACTTTGTGCTTTACAGTCAGCTTCTGTCTCAGCTCGAGCCTACAGACATCAGAGAGAAGGGCAAAAAAAAACAAAAAAAAAAAACAGGAGATACATAATGCACAAACTTCATTCATAGGCATGCAACCGATATGCAACTTCTTTGCAAAGCCATTTTCAGACCGGGGCACATTGTTTGGGCACCTTGTGAATGGTGTTTCTACTACTCAACAATTCCCCGGACACATTAGATCATAACCGGTGATCTAACGGAGCGGGTTAATTAGTCCAACAGGAAATTGAAATTTTTCATATTGGCTATCAATACGTTGCACGCTGATCGGCGCTGACTGCACCTGAACGCATTGATAGCCCAGTTAAAGTAATTAAGAGTGGGGTGCATGCCAAGACTGACATTACGGAGCACATCAACACCGCTGCAAGCTTTCATTCACGGGCATTACTATCGCCCGGAGCTGCAGATAATTGTGGATTTGCGCACAAACGGAGGGTCGTGCGCGTTCTGTGGAGGAAAGTGACACTTACCGCGGGGTTTAGAAACGCCTGGTGTAAAGGAGGTACAGCCCACGTCCTTCCATTCAAAGTATTAGCGATAATTTCTCTGTAAACTGTCTTTCGGGCGTCGGGTACCGTCCTTACGCGCTCCGTGTGCGTGCTTGTGTGTGTGTGTGTGTGTGTGTGAGGAATTGACTTGATGAAAAGAGGTCGAGGAGAGAGAACAACGAATCCAAATAGTTGACTCCAGTCGCTTCGTTCAATATCCTCGTGAAAAAAAAAATCGCCTCGCTTTGTATTAACGTGCCGTGCGTCCACAATCCCGAGTCCCGGTGATGCCTGGGGAGGTGGAAAGAAGGAGGAGAGGGGGGGGGGGGGGGGAGAGAAACAGCGGCTTCCCTCGCGTTGTATCCACGGTACTGTCCCCCCTTACATCCCTTTATGGCACAAGGCGTCCTTCTGTGCGGGGGCTACATCACGTCCCATAAAAGCTGAAAAGGCGAAACGCCAGCAGCACCTCGCCACTCAGGCACACAAACACACACACGCTCACACACACACTCAAAAAAAAAAAAAGAGTATCCAGAAGAATTTGGACAAGGAGGGAGGGTGAGAAAAGCTCCGCAGGGGTGGGTGAAAAGAGTCTAAGTTGTTTGGGTCCAAAAAAGACTGAGCTCTCTGCGACTATGACAAACCAATTGTGCGCACTGGCTGGGAGTAATTCTGTATGGAGACCGAGGGTTTGTGGAGCCAGTGAAAGGTGAGAGGAAAAACTCGGATGTGGATTGCCGCTCTCGCCGTATACTCGGGCTCCACCTAGCAGCAAACACGAGATAACATGCTACAAAGCAGAGCCTCCTCTACCTACAGTGTATCTTGCCTGAGGCTGGCAAGGAGACCTATGTTATATTACATTCTGTCTGTGCGCCTGTGACTGCAATATTTATGTGAAATCCACTCCCTGTGTGCCAAAAGATTTCTTAAAAAAATGCAATAATAAGAACCGGCCATCGACAGGTCAATCAAGCCAATATAGACTATTAGTTAAAAACTGAAACTGCCAAACACACTTTTGCCTGCAAGATATATATACGTGTGTTTTTGTCCTCAAAAAAAAAAAAAAAGAGTTCATGGTGTGTTTTTTATTGCTGGATTTCATACAGATCAATTTGCTTGCAGGCTGTTGGAGCTCCACGCTTTTATCCCACCACAGCTGCCATAATTCCAGCTAGTCCTCTGACTGCATTTGCAGCTGGAAATGCAATAAAACATAAAGTTAAAAAAAAATGGCTTCGCAGACGAGGGCAGATAAATCTTCAATTACTCCAAAACGCAACACACAAAAATTTCTGTTGACCTTTGAACGCTGCACCAGCTGCACATCTCCTGTTGGAGCCAGCCGGTGTTCAACCTCTCAATCATCCTATAGCCAATTAATCACTTTAATAATCCTAATTACAATCAAACAATAACAAGTAATCATCCAATCACTCACCCAGTGCTCCACTAATGAGCCCATGCGAACACAGACCTGGTAAAGCACTTTTTTTCTTTTTTTTTTGCACTTGTTCTCTGTCTGAGAAACACCTTGAACTCCTGAACGCCCGGATGAAAAATAACCGGCTGCCTGTGTTTGAAAAGATGCAGTGTTATCTCTCCCTGGCACTGCTTTCCGTGCACTGGCCACCCTCCCCCCACCCAACCCTCTCCCCCCCCGATGCAAATGGATTTCTCCAGGTAGAGCACTGACCAAAGCTGCCTGCCATTACACTTGCATAAACCAGGTAGCTTCAAAGCGATACCTTAAGTGCCGTGCAATATACTGCTGCCATCTCAACTACATAAAATATACAAGGAGTACAAAATAACAACCTCCACATTAGCAGTAACATGAATTCTACACCAGTATTAGAGATGCAGATGCCTACAGACTAATAGAATACTAGTCAGATTCGGATCGGTTCCTTTTTATCTTCTGAATAACACACTCTTCATCATTAAAGTATAAACAGCTTTGCACGTCCTCCACTGAAATGGAAAAGCATTTCAAAAACATGGAAATGAAGGCAAGTGAGACCCTACTATATCTAGCTTTATTGCAGAAAAAGACAGAAAATCATGAAAGTGACGTCCCTGAACTGCATGCATATATAACAGTTTCCTTATTTTAAAACTGGAAAGCGAGGTGGGCTAAAATGAGCCGAGAATTAATGGTATTTCTGTTCAATTCTTGTGTTATTTAGGAGCTCTTCTTCAGAGTCGTGAAACAAAGAAAAAGCTCTGATCTGACAACAGCTTCATGACAATGAATAGCTAATCAGACATGTCAGATTTTATGCTTCTAAAATATCCCCATCAGCAGCATTAAAAACACCTTTTATTTTAATACTGTCGCCCTGCCATTTACAGTAAGTGGATCAGCACAAGGATTTGTTCCTTACTTCGTGCTCGAAGAGATTTCTTCCTGTTAATTCGAAAGTGTCCTCTAGACAGAGATAACGTTACTGCCATCAGATAAAAACCTTTCAATTCAAATGAAGTATCCTTCCAGGAATTCAAAAAAATTACAGTCATTTTCAGAAGCCTCTTCTAAATTGCAAAATTAGAACGGTTCAATTTTTTGAGGTGAAGTGTTTTTCGTAAATCAAATTCAACGCCCACGCACACCCTCGTCGTGATACAAACATCATCATTAAAATTCATATAATAAACAGAAAAACAGTGTGTCAGTGTTTCAGACCACTGCAATTTCCTAAATTAGGAATCAGAAGAAGTTTCCATGAGTATTCTTATATAAAGAGTTGAACACAAAAGTCCTATTATGTTAAGATATTTATCATCCAACTCTTACTCTAAGATCCACCAAGCTTTAGAGAATCTTTCAGCTCATTGTTTTGGTTCGCCATGCCCATAACTTTACTTTACTGTTTTGGTTCACTCTCACAGCTCTCGTCAACTACTTTCTCAGCTGCAGCAGGCCGCTGTTTTCAGTGAAAAAGCTCTAAAAACCAGCTGTATTCCACCTGTCCTTTACCAATCAGCCAAGAGACAAAGTTAGCAACTAGCTGGTGAACATATGGTGAAGCAGTAAAGAGCCAGATATATGCCTCAAAAACCTGAGCTAAGAAGGAGGCAAACTATTGGACTTGCAACGCCACAAGTGGTCAGAAACATGACTTTATATGAATACTAATGTGTATGAAACAACGTATCAGGCCATTGCACATTTAAAAATCCATTAGGTATCAATAAAATGAATAATTTCATAACATATTAGAATAATTTCTTCTGTAAAGATGGCAATAAAGTACAATGAATAATCCATCTTAATTGTTGTTTGTCAAATGGTTGATTACTTATATATCTTATCTATTCGTCTATAAAGTGGCACGTTGCATCACTTAAAACAGTTTTGATCACACATTCAGAATTAAATTTAGTACACTGATACCAAAACAGAAGGACTTATGATCACTTGTGTATTACCAGCTGCTGTTGAAGACACAATATGCATATTGGGGCATTAAATACTGCATGTAGTATTCGCAAAGTTAAGTGTGCCAAGTTAAAGTAGAATGTATTTGTGTTTTTTTGTATATTTGGTGTGTCCTTAGAGCAAACACAGAAAAAAAGAACTGAAAAAACTTCATATATCAGGCTGAAAATAGTTTCTTTTTTTTTAATGTTGTTTCTTTTTGTAATTGTATTTTAGGATGCCACCAGCTACCCACTATGAAATGTTAATGAACACAGATATGCAGAAAGAAAGGTGGCGGGAATGTAACAAACATAGCTTCTGAGCCAAGTCATTTGTATAACGACAAACTCATTTCTATGTCTATCTCCTTGTAAACACCAGCATTCCAGCTCTATGGCAATATGTATAATTGCGTGCATAACATGCTAATGCTAAATTTCCAGCTGCCAACAATGGATTTGCTAAATACAGAGAGTTAAGCACCTGAGACACAGTCATAATTGAACACCATAAAGTGATGCACGGCACCATAAAACCTCTGTACAGCTACTCACCATGCTGTTGTAAGAAACTCCTGCCAAATATAAAGCTGTTCAGGAAAATTAAGGCTTATGGGTACAGTTGTTGTGCAAAGTGAATCCAATAATGTAGAAGCCATTTTCCCTGTTTATCCATGCTAGCAAGCCTCAAAATTATCATATCCACAGTGCTGACACTTACATATGCAGCAGTGCTTAAAGTGCTTAGCCAACTAGACACTCCTCTTCAGTTGTTTGTGGGGAAATTGTGTGGATGTGCGCTTGGTTCAGGAAAGCGGGTTGAAAAGTTGTAGCATACTGTCAGTGATATTAGAACTAAAATAATTAGCAGTGCTAGATACAACTTTCTCTTATACGTAAGAATGGGGAACATGTTGGCTGCTTCAACAAGCCCTTCTTTGGTTAGACATGAAAACTACTTTGTTTGAGCGAGGCTGTGTGACTTTAGAAGAAATAGATGACACATTCTTCCTCTTGAGAATTAAAATAGAACAATAAAACACACCCCGGCTGAATTCAATATGTTTGCCACTATAGCGTTAATGAATTGACATGATATAGCCAGTTATTCATGGTGGCTTATTATAGCAAATGTTACAGATTGCTATGTAACTGAGTCAATTTGCTAACTTTGTGACTGTTATTTACTCATCACTGTATATTTATTTGTTTTTTTTAGCATTTACTGTATCATTATCTTGTATCTGTGGCCGCCAATTCTCAAAACTTAAACAGACTCAGTTTAAGGTTAGCTAGGATCATAGTTTAGATTAAAAAATGGCTTGGTTAAGTACAGAAAACTATCTTGGTTTAAAAGTAGAATTTCTTGGTTATGGTTAGGGAAGGACATGTAATTGGGAAATGAAATCAGCATTCACTGACAGAAAGGAACAGATAAAAGCCTCTGTGTTTACGTCACAGCTGTTCTTGACCCATCCATCCACTTTTATCCCATCTGAGAGGTTTTGTGACACTAATAACATCACACCACTTTGCCTTTGTACCTGACAGACAGGAGTCATAATTCACAGTCAGATAAGGATAAATATACAGTGTTTTAGGCATTTGAACAAATGATAAATTGTTTTTTATAAGGACAGTCTCTGCTCAAGACAAAACAAATGACTAATGTCAAAAAGGAAAGCAACAAGAACAACAAGGCCTTACATTTTGGTTTTGCAAACTTTATCAAATGCCAATGAAGTTCTGATAAAGTTCCTAACCCTGAAATGTCACCCCTTTGTTTTATTTGTTATTTTTTTCAAAGATACTTGTTGGGCTTTTTGAATCTTTATTGTATAATAGCAGCTAAAGACTGAGGAAAGTGGGGAGATGACATGGAGCAAACCATCGGTCGGATTTGAACCAGTAACTGATGAGATTTGGCTCATTTCAACTGCCAAAACTGCCCAGAAGCCCCTTGCCTAGAATATGAACTGAATGATTACAGGGAGCCACTCTCTTTATACATATATGGCAAGTAAGAATTGTATTAGACTTACAGTAAGTAAGCAATCTATACAACATATCTTGCATTATTAAACTTATTTTGTAGACGTTTCTTAACCTGTTGAATAGTTTGTATTTAGCTTCAGTGCGTGCTGGCACGACTACCCACAGTCAGTGGGCACAACATGCCTACCTACAGTACATCCAACATTACATCAGCTGCAATAAAGTTCACCAAGCAACACCTACATTTCTTTCACCCACTGCTGCCTTAATTCTTCAACGAGCAAAGGTTGTGGAACGCAAAAAAGCTTCAGCAACAACGATTCAACACCCCGTATTTAAAGGTCCAGTGTAGAAGATTTAGGTTTTTCATTAGTGTATAATCACCCGAAAATAATAATGAGCCTTTTAAATCCACAGATGTCGCAGGTCCTCTTCCATGGAGCCATGTTTAATAAACACGTGTTTTTCATGTTTCATGGCCTCTGTAGTTTCTCAGTTCACACTAGGAAGGAGAGGGTTTTAATCCACAGTTACACCTCTAGATGCCACTAAATCCTACATACTGGTCCTTTAAGAAGGAAATGCAACCTAAAATTATCGTTAATGAATTATGGAGAATTTAGAATCATTTGACTGACAGCTTACTCAAATGCTGGTCGAGCAGCCCATACTGTCAAGATGCAATTACCATGCATCCAGCAGCCTTGTCATGACTGATTGTATCTGTGTGTATGGGCATGTGGTGTACGTGTGTGCTTGCCTGCCTCTTTTTTGGATCAAGGTGAAACTCTCTCTTTTAAATCTCATTCATATGATGACTAAGACATATTGGACTCAGCCCTGATATAATTTTTTTTAATAATTTAATCGACGACAGCAATCCCCCCTATCAGAATATCGGCTGCTAGCCACTTCAGATTAATTTGTGTCCTAATGAATAGTGGTATAATGGTTTCGACACAAACTCAAAAAAATGGATGTATAATTCAATGTTCTGAAATTAAAAGCTGGATCGATGACTCTCTCTCTCTCTCTCTCTCTCTCTCTCTCTCTCTCTCTCTCTCTCCTCTATTGGATGAGCGGGAGCGCGCCTGTGTGTCTGCAGCGAGAGTGTGTGGGAGCAAGGCAAGATACACACACCTACTGTCATGTAGACAAAGGTTGAAGAAAAGATATTATAAGAGCTCTGCATTCATTTTTTTTACAGACTTGGGTTAGCTTTGTGCATACATGCAGTTGCACATAAACCGGTTGCTGTTAATAATACAGATGATGGTGATTCGTCTGCGTTTGCATGTGTGTGCATGTGTCAGATACATCTAAATAGCATGACAATATGAGATCTGATAATAACAACAACAACATACACCTACAGTGGAGCTGTGCATTCCTGGAGATTTGGGTTTGACCTTTGCTGTGTTTAAAGCCCCACATGACTGAAAAAAAAAAATCACTGCAGCACAAAAAACACAGCAGCACATACACACAGAGGCACCACAAAAGGAAAAGCAAGACTGGAGCTTTGTGCTAAAAAGAGACAACCTCAGCCCACATTGCAGTGTTTCAGAACAGTGTCTTGCTACTTGCACTTGAGTTTTTTTTTTGTTTTTTTTTTTGCACAACATGCAAAATTTGCACACTTCTTGAAAAGTTTATTTATTTTGACGGCGCTATACTGCTTCTAGTCATGTTATTTAAAGGTGTAGGTAAATTTGGGAGAGAAGAGATCAAATCTACAGACAAACAATCATACACATCCTATTATTACTTCCTCTGTTTCAGAGTTCTTGTTGGTTGCATGCATTTCCATATGTTTCGCTTTGAAATCAGATCGCTAGAAAGCAAAAGGATTGGTGTTACTACTGTTTCTGCGATTCTGACATATTATCCAGTGTTTTTGGCGGATACAAAGGTTGGCACACATTATGTATTTTCAATTATCAGTCAATTTTATGGAGTTAAGACACTTACCTTGAAGCGTAGACCTGAAGCGTGTGGATGTGGATAGATATGGATATGTGGATGCCATCAGGAACAGTCTAAACAGGAATGAGCAGGAGCACAGTTGAACAGTTGAACTGTAGCTTAAAAATAAGTCAATTAAACTAGAACTTGTTGAAGTTTTGGCTTGGTTTTGCTATATATTTTGGGTATACTAGTCGCTGGTGTTTGTGCATTTTAAGGAGGTGAAAGTGGGAGCTCAGCATAAAGATGGGAAGTAGGGGGAAACAGGCTAACTTTAGCTTTCCCCATGCTAACATAAGCTAAACTTATTGTCTCCCGGGTCCAAACATTACATACTCAATAGCCAGAGATTAGAGTGGTATTAAAATTTTCATGTATTGTAACACACACTTGAAAAGTAAGCATAGAAAATAAGAATATTCCATATTATATATTATAAGTACTTGTTTAACTTTAGCTTAGCACTACCTTTAGTTTGTTACAAAGCTAAACATCTCATGTACTACCATGTGAGTAGTAGGCGTATTCTGTATGAGCTATTTCAATTTATTGGCAAAGTTCTGTGCTTAATATTTGTCGCCATGTCTTTCTAGCCACAGAAGCCAAAAAAGCTAAAAAAAATTAACTGCAAGCGTACCTGTCCAAAATTATCATAAACAACAGAACAAAGCTAGCCACTAGCTAGCTTCTGTTAAAGACACGGGAGCATTCAGCAGCTGAACAGCCAGATATTTCACCTCAGGTGTTGAAGCCCAAAACCGACCAAGAAGAAGATGGAATTTTGAACTTAATATAGCCAGTTGACCAGAAACATGACACCAAGTGACTTTGTGTATCTTCGCGTACCTTTTTCACAGAAATATGACATGACATAGTAGGGTCAACGCAGGTGTTACCAATGACACTAATTAAGGTTCAGTTCCATTTAGTACACCAGAGCCTTTCCAGTGAGCGCCAACATGCACCACAGCAGCAACCTGACTCTGTTTGACCTGAATGGAACAGTGTGTTAATTAGTATCATTGGAAACACCTGAGACAACCCCATTACTTTATCTTAAAATGGCTGCTGTGAAAAAGGTCTATAGTTAACTGATGAAATAGTGTACAATAACGAGTGAAATGTTATTTTTTTTCTGTTTCATCAACTCTCTGACACACTCAACAAAAGAGGAACATGTTCAAACTATTTACTGCAGTGCCATGGTATATGTAAGCATTCATTTAGTGCCCTCATAAACTCTTAATTTAATTGTCTCGAAACTATATGGAGAACAGTATGCAGGTGGTCATGTGTATCACGACATGGTAGATCAGTCAACAGACAGTTTTCGCGGGGATTCTTTTTTCCACCCTGTCACACATACAGCATGGCCGTCACTTCCTGAGCAATTAAAGACATTCCCACAAACAACACTACATTATTTATCATCATGACAGGCATCCACAACGCTTCTTTGCTTTAAAGTTTGCTGTGAAATTGCTGACAATAAAAGTTGAAATGGACCAGATTCAAACTTTACACAAGTCATATTACATTAGTATAACTTTGGCAAAAAAATAAAAAATAGTCTGGAAAATATTCAAATGCCCGTAGCCACAAGCACCCTGAATAATTACCAGAAAAAATAACTTTGTATTTCTTGGATGCAAGACAGGCTTGCCATGCTGTCAATTCAGAAAGAGAGTTACAGAAACATGTAATTAAACACAAAAACTTAACATTTATTCCTACCACTGTGTAAAAGTATGATGAAATAGTGACTGATTCAGAAGGGAAACTGTATTACAGGCTAACCTAACAATGTAAAGACCATTAAAACAAAACAGAAGCAGCTGACGTCCCATTTATCATCTTCTCTCAAGAGGAATATGTTACTGCACATATGCTCTCGCATGCAGCCTATTAGCCATGTGAAACACAAAACTCGGTACAACTTTAGCAACTAAACTAAACTAAACATGGACGGCTGAAGTAGCACATTTACAGACATTCATGTTCCCCTCAGTGAATTGTAATGTCACCTTACACCATCATTAGGTTGGTTAAGCATGTTAACACGCTATCCAAAAAAAAGTAAATTTGCATGTTAGCGTTGTCACTGTGAGCATATTAGCATGCTTACATTAGCAGTTAGCTCAAAACACTCTAGCTTGCCTACGTACAAGTTAACAGAGCTGCTACCATGGCTGCAGACTTTCTTGTTTGTTTGCTCACTCTGCTTTTTATATAATAATCTAAATGAAGATTATGATCAGAGACGTGTCTTACTATATATGCGGCTGAATAGGGCCCCCAAACTGCAAGTTCAGCCTCATATTATATTATATTTATGGAGAATTGTAGCCAGGCAAACCCCCTCATGTGCCGTGTGGAACACGTGTTTGTGGGGTAATCAGGTCAAAATCACCTTTTGGCTGAGCTGTCACGTAGGAAGTGACTTCTGCCGACAGGTATGACAGGATGACTGATAGCCGCCCACCATTCACTGAAGTGAGAGAATAACAGTAGGCACCGTAAACAATGGCATCAAACCGGACATGGATCATCGTCCAGCGGGTGTCTTATCTCAAGCATAGACCTGTACTACTATTTTATACATCAAACCAATTATGATTATTGTTACTGTTAGTAGTGGCAGTATTGCAGTGGATTATTCATATAGCTAACACTATGAATTTTAAATGATCACTGTGCTCAGAAAGTTTGTCCAATTCTCTGCTCTATTGTATTTTTTATATACAGTGGTCTGGTTACTGGACAACTCTACTGACTTAGTTGAAGTCCCTTTGCCAGTTTTATTAGAATATGTATTGTGACAATGTAGTTTGCTAATTTGAACAAACCTGCCTTTATTCCTACAGTAGAGTTAAAGTTTTGGATGTAGTACTTACTAATTCAAAAGAATCACTGCGACACAAATTAAAATAAATTTAAAGTGTACTTACTAGTGTAACGTACTGCAAAATATATGCAAACATATTCACTCTATCATATGGTGCTCATCAGTCATTTACCTTCATTTTTATTACTTTAACGAGTATAATGTGGAGATAAACACAGAAAAAGTCTGAAAGTGACAACTTTGAAACCGGTAGTGTGCTTTAAAGGGATGCTATATTGTAATATTTAATATAAAAACAGATTCAGAATTTTTGCATTAGTGCAACACAGCTGCAGTTATGTGATATGAATATTTGCTTCTGATCAGTTTTACTTGGTAACCTAAGGAGCTTTGTGTTTGCAGGTATGTTATCCTATCCTTGCTATCCTTATAGTTTTTTCGTTTTTTATTGTTTGCACATTAATATGAATCCTGGTCCATTGTATTTTTATTTATTTAAGTAGGTTAAATTATTTATTTTTTTACTGTTTTGGATTGGTGGCAAAGCTTTTTTATGTTATGCCACCTAAACCAAGTTTACATTAAACATTTTTCAGGAACATGCTGCATCTGTTGCATTTATTAATGCACCCTAGCCTGTTTTCCTCTTAAAATGTAACAGACTGTTGCATTGCCACAGATCATCAGAAAAGATTAGGAATCTCTCCCTCAGACTTTGACTAAATAGTGGCCCCCAAATAGCATCTTGCATTGGGCCCCCAAACAGCTAGAAACGGCTGTTTTTAGCTTTAAATTATGATAGATGAATGGACCTGAAAATAATAATAATAATAATAATAAAGTATTCAAATACGGTGATGTTAAAAGTCAATGCCACTTCCACGTACCGTGCTCTAAGAAAAAGAAGAGCAATTTTGTAAACTATAGAGTATACATCTTAGAAAGCATACTGAATATTTCTTTTGCAGCTGGAGAGAAGAGTCTTTGAGGAACCAGGATATGTCTTCAAAACATCAGTAATTGTATTTTAATTTACCTTTAGTGTTTTATCCTTGTATAAAACAGCTATAGCTCTGTGACTCAAGTGCAAGGATCAATAGAGTCTCACAAACTGCTGCTATTTTATGAAAACTGACTTTTCCTTCCTTTAGCAGTCACCAGTGCTTGCATCTATTTAAAGAATAAGTGGACACTTCATTCATCATTTTATTCGTGCCCTTTTGAAACACAGCTATTATCCTCACTGTTGCTCACTTCACCTGTTGTGACTCGGGGTGCATTCAGAAGCCAGTGACTTTGTGGGACATTCGAGAGCATGACAAAATGAAAACCAAGACCAGTCCACGCTGCTGAATATTAGCTTTAGGGCCTTAATTTCCGATGTCAGTTATACTGGGGTCAGATATTCTGAGAGTATGGCTCGGTTAACTGCTCTCAGAGCTCCTTCAAGTGATGCAGGTTGTAATTTCCTCAGAGTGTAATGTTACAGAAATTTGAAAAGAAGACGGAGGCAATAAAATAAGCAAGCAAGCAATCACACAGTTGCCAGCTCTCATATACTGACTGCAGTTGACCATAATCACATTTACTCATATAGCTTGAGGAGCGGATATGTCTTTCATTGTATAGGCTATGGGGCTCTTAAATGATTTGATTTATTAACTATAGAAATTCTTTACAAATAAGGAAAGTATAGATTCTAGAAGACCCTTGTACCTTTGTTTCCAGGACCGTTGGCTAAATATAAGAGAAAGTTAGAGTTCAGTAGTTATCACAGGATGTGCACCATTGTTTGGTTTACTTATGTCTGGATTGGCATGACATTTAGTGTACGCATGACTGCTCCAAAGAGTATATATTTTTGATGACCCTATGACTTGCCTTCTAACAGAATCCCCACCTAATGCCATCAAACTTTTTGTGGCCAACAAACCCTCTCCAAAGTCTCCAAAATCTCTAAAAGTTGCTGCTAAATTGGTATTCGGTTTCATCTGCACATTTGGATCCCCAACAGAAACACACCCATTGATCAGCTATGACCCATGTGACCTTTGCTTTCCAATGCTATCAAGCCAAACGTTCAATTTCCTGAAGGCATACTGACAAAAAGCTGCTAGACCTTTAGTTGTTTTTTTTTTTTCTTTTTTTTTTTTGGTTGTATGCCATTTATTGCCATTGACCCAACACAGTAAAAGCGGACCTGTAAATTGATGCATTGTGCAATAAGATTCTTTCAATAAAACCAGGAAACTACGACTACTTTGATGAATTATTATTTCATTATTCTCTAGCCGGCCCTGCGGCATGAAAAATACTATCATGATGTCTGATTCTCTCTGTAAACTCTTTTACATCATTTGGGATGTTAACAGCTTCAAAGGCTATTTGAATGTTGATGGATTTATTGGCAATAAATCAAGACAGGCGTACTATGCCAGCGTTCTATCTGCCAAAATGGCTCAGTCATTGAATTTGTGATTCCTTCAGGGAATCTCTATTACACCTCGCCGGTATCCAATAAAGGACGATATCTGAAAAGAAGTTCCTCTAAAGAAAATGTGTGGTTTTCACACAGAGATGTCATTTTTATAGGAACTTTATAGGTTGTCATTTTACCCCTAAATCACAGTGACCTTGAATAACAACGTCTACTATTAATCTCCACGCTAAACTGCAATCAAGCGGCGCGAGCTGCGTGAATATAACTGGTGCAAAGCACTGTATATCAGCTATCTATAGAGCCCTCACGCAGCATACATGTTGACCTGTCAACCACAGGTGTTTCTAACAGCATTAATCATGTCAGCATGCCATTTAGGGCTGCACCATGCTTCCCTTAATGAGGCCGGGCTTTGTTAATGTTATTAGCTACTTTTAGCGCTTTAAAGACGTTGAACTGGTCCGTTTCCAGGGGATAAAATTAATGGAAAAAACAAAATGAAACCTTCAGTGAGAGTACGAAACACTGAAGATTTAAACCCAGTTACCACAGATCATGTCACTAAGTAGTCTCTCACAGTGACTACCGCTGAGGGCTTGTGATAGGCAGGTATAAAAATACAAAATGCTGAAGCTGCCTAGTGCTTTTCCCTTCCTTTTCTTTCTTGTTTCAATCTCTTGTCTTTTTCAGAGTTTGGCTGACTCAGACCTCCCACATAAAAGAGGCTTATTGTCAAAGTAAGATGGGAGTTATTGGGTGGATAAGAGGGCGGTGGAAGTAAAGATATAAACGGCGAAGGGATTTAGTTCGTATCAGCTCTCTGAAAGCAGCTCGTATCCCTTCCCTGCCATTGTTGAAATGACTTCTTGCAAAGTGACCCGGCTCCTTCCTGCCCCCCCCCCCCCTTGAGACTTGATCCATAAAAACTGAAAGTTCTTAAAGTTGGTCGCGCTCGGGGTTGAAAGGGCAGATCGGCATCTCGGTCGCATCTACCTCACCGCCTTTACAGTGAAGGGACAGTGCAAATATAATCAGAGTATTGCTATCTGGTGCCGTTAGATCTGAGTCATGAGTTAACGGGCAACAGCTTCTATCCCAGTTGGCATTTGATACATTTCATTTCGAGTAACAGCTCATATCAAATTTGTTAATTGCCTCCTGAAATGGAGTGTATAATCCCGTAAACAGGACACAGGCAGAGAATTCTGGTTTTATCAGCATGCTGTGTCCTTTTCCAAGGTGCCTCTTGGGTTTGACAAAAATACTTTACTTTCCACTTGTAATCAAAATCAAATAACATATTTCTTACTCGATGCTTATTAGTGTAATCATGGAGAGGTATTAATAATATCTTACATATACATATACAACGTCAGCTTATCTATGTTTTATCAGCACACAGTTGTTGCCTGACCAATGCGCCTGATCCACCAAAAATTCGAATGACTAAAAAACACATGAGACGTTATCAGATGATTTTATCGCTGATAAAAACTGAATCATAATGCAAGTTTGTGTCAGTTCTGCCAAGAACGAATCCCCTTCAGCAATGTTTGTAATAGACCTGCATTAAGAATTCAGGTCTGGTTTCTCTCTTATTTGTTCTACAGTGACTCCAATATGTCGAAAAAGAATGACAGCAGTATTATTCTTCTTTTGTAGTATATTTTAGATACGGAGCTCAGCTTTTTTTTTTCCCTTCTTTCTTTCCTCAGGGGCATATAAACAGTCCGCACCTGTGACACTTGTGGGTCATTCTCAGGCCAGGTGTCCTCGGATGTAGTCATTTCAAGGACTTAATTCAGCTGCCTTAGACCAAATAGCATGATTCTGAGAGTTTTGTCTCACAAACCCGCGTGTTAATAAGTAACTTTTATTATAATTAATCATTGTTTGGCCTTTGAAAACTATGTGAATGATTTTCTACTGTCCAGGCTAAAATATTGTGCCATAGGCAAGGCTGAGTTAACACAATATGGGGCTGCAGAGAGAAAAAAATGAGCTGTTGGGCCCCTGTTGACCCCCTGTTTCTCTTGCTATTTGTTCATTGTGTATGTACAATGTCACCTTTAAATACCCCTAAAGTGCACACTGCTGACTATAATATTTCATCTAGAGACACACTAAACCAGCAGTAATTGCAAAGAAGCTTTCTGTATTTCAGGTACTTTTTGGTGCATATTCCAAGATTGACCAAACCAGTTCACCCCGTGGTAAATATAACATGATGGAGTGGCCTGAAGGGTGAAAACATGATGCAGTGCCATATTCAATTCAAAGCTCGTCTCTCGAAAAAAAACACTGAGGTCACCCTCATTTACAGCGATGTAGATTTAGTCTGCCCTACATGCTGGAAAAGGTCTGAAACTGTTTCACAATACAGCAAATGCATCGTGACTCTGTCTTGGTGCCCTGTTTGCATCTGCCTCTCAGACAGCCTGAGGTCTGCCACGGGGCCCTGGGCACCCGGGGCCAAATCTTTAGCCTTGGTGATGAGTATAAAAGATAGATGTTTATATTTTAGTTTAGTGCGTGGGTGTCCCTGAGCTTATTTCATTTTATTTACCTCTTTTTGCATTGTGCTGCCTGGACTTAAACTGGACTTTACAGATTAAAAGACCCTGAAATGCATGAGGGGGGACGGTAACTGAAATAATGGCAGTCCTCAGTGAGATTTATCACCTGTCTGTACTAAAGACGCAATGACGGCATGATAAAAGTCAACAGAAGCTGCAAATCCACATTTTTTTACTTGTAAGTTCAAGGCTTCCAGTTTGGGACAGACACTCTCAAACAAACCTCAATGTACTGTCTCCTTGAATGCACACACTGTTAAGGGACTTTTATGACATGGCCCTGGAGCTGGGAGCCAGGCCCTAGGTGTTAAGGGCAACCAGCAAGGGGCGCTTCAGCCCCAGCTCAACTCTCGGTGCCGCTATCGCTGAAAATGTCCATAGAGGATCGGGTTACACTACGCCCCATCTTTAAGCCCCAGTCAGTGCGCCGTTAGCCGCAGGACAACAGAGGATAGGATAGGACACTGGCCGCCGGGAAGGTAAAGCCTCCACACTCATGTAAGTGGCTATTTTCTGACAAGTTTCACTCGTGTAAAATGTTGCTAAAGATTTTGGAAAATAACACTAACTTCAGCTTTTTTATTTCTTTATTGTTATTTGTTGCAAGAGTCGCCTTTGTTCGCCACATTATCGCTCATGAGAGGAAAATACGCCT
This sequence comes from Protonibea diacanthus, assembly GCA_028641955.1. Lineage (NCBI taxonomy): Eukaryota > Metazoa > Chordata > Actinopteri > Sciaenidae > Protonibea > Protonibea diacanthus. The sequence goes on from CM053998.1 coordinate 9,193,794, forward strand.
GTTGTCGTGGTGGGTCACTAAGCAAGAAAGACGGGTTTTTAAATCGCTTTAAGCGTCTCTTTTCGACTAGAAACTGTATAATGTTGACCGTAAATAGCCACCGTGGGTGTTTTTAAAGCTCCTAACCAGCGGTACAAGCTAACTTGTTCGCCGTCTCCTTCTTCTCGGAAGCCTGTTGCTTTTTTGCTCCATGGATGAGATGGGGAAGGAGGAGGAGGAGGAGGAGTTGAGAAAAGCGGATTGTCCCAAGTGCTTTGGCGACTTTATTCAAAATAAAAGCTGTTTTTTAAATCAACAATACACACGTCTACTGTAGCAAACGCTTTAATACGACAAACAAGTATCACGCGTGGACGTACTCCGACCGACATTTTCTTCTATCTTGGAGAAGAACCGCGCTATAAAATGACAACCTGTTGTTATTAGCTATTTGTGGTCGCGGCAAAGCTCACACGCATTGACGGCACTGACGAGTATTTTCGGAGGCGGATGCCACCTTTAAGCTCCCGTGTTTCAAAGCCACGGTGTAACGGTAGCTAATGACTTCTTTGGCCTTCAGTGAATCATCACAAGCCACTGTGTATGTGCAAACCCAAAGGGGTGAATCACCTCTGCTGTTGCTAAGAACAAGAACTGTGCGTTATATTTCCAATATATTAAAACGTCCTTGAAGGCACCACCTATAATACTATTATATCCGTGTTATTGTCATAGCAGAAGAAAACATGTATACACCCACTGTCATGGGCAGCCTGTACTGACACACTAATTGTTAAAGCTCAAGACATATAAAACTTTATGAATGTGTATTTATTATATGTAAAAAAAAAATAATAATTTTAATTAATTAAGTAGTGAAAATAAATAGATTCATTCCCTCCTTTAGCGTTTTATTAGTACGCTAAAGTCAGCACTACTCAAAACAAAAACAAAAAAAAGTTTAATTAAAAATAAATCCAATAATTTACAAGTCCAAGACCAGTAAAACACACATCAGCCGCACACTGTATTTAGAAAGCTCATTAGTCAGTTTGGAAGTTTGAAACACACAGTGGATGAACTGAAATGAACATAAACAAACCAGTGCTGCGGTGATCCCGGCGGCACATGCACTGTAGCTATTCTAAGAGTCCATGCAGGGCTTTTAATTATCCCACCAATCTCCTTTAATCGTGTGATGTCTGCCTGAGTCCTGTCGTAACAAAGCCACTTGGAAAGTCAAGTATGACCATCCTGATCGGATGGGAACTAACAAACCATCACACACCGTCAACGGGAGCATTAGTCAGGTATAAAAGACATAACCACCTTTGTATGTTAAGTTTTAAAGGTGCGATGTGTCGAGGCCCTTGGCTGGCTTTGTTTACACGCTGTATGGTTTCTCCTTTCCGATCGAAGCAATCTGTGACCACGTATCTGATGGCAGGTTTTTGTATTCATTCCGCCTGCTGTCAAACAAATTATAGAACAGATGTATTATGTTATAGAGGATAAAAAAAAGAGCTACTTCAGTACATTTTAATAAACCTTTCCACCGAGGAGCACAACAAAAACAAGTCCATGGAAACTGTGAAAAGAAGTTAGTCAATCCAGAAAAGTTAGTTTGTACGTGAACAGCTCCATTAATGTGAGCATTTGCTGCGTTTGTTTTGATATTTTGATATGTCATGCTGCTGAAGTTCACCGAATGAAAACCCAAGAATGTAAATTACCAGGTGTTAATCCATCAATAAGAGCATTAGTCAAACATAAAGGCACCAACAGGCTACAGTAGATGTGTGCTCAAATGCACCATCGTGCTGGGGACTTGGTAAATAGCCCGCAGCTCTCCAGCACAATGGTTACTCTGTGATGTTATGGCAAAGAATTCTTAAGAGATAAATATGGCCCCCCGACGGAAAGGGAATAAATCCATTTTCCCTTTCATGTTGACCTTTCGAAAAAGACAGCGTTTAAGAAGTCTGGTTCAGGGGGAGATTGAGCTTTTTCGGCTTTTACTTCCTGTTTGCATCGCGGGTGGAAGTTCCAGAAGTTCAGCAAATGTCTGTCTGTTAAGAAAGAAGACATAACACATTATGTTGTTCTTTGCAGGCCTTGAAAAAGGGAAGAGTTTGAAATTGCCGTTAATGGGGGGAAATCAAACTCGCCCGGAGTTCTAAAAATGATAGAAACAATGGGTAAGTAATCGCTTTTTATTTTCTTATGACAGATACAACCCATCGAGTCAGTGTGTTTTTTTTTTTGTTTTTTATTATGCTTGAAAATATATTTTAACAAGACGCATAAGGAGTGTTTGGCTGTGTATCTATCAAATCTCTCTCCTTCCCACTCCTAGCTGAGCTGCTTAAGTGTCTGAAACATCAAATGCTGTTTCATTAAGATTCAACGCTGGCGTAATAAACAAGATAAAACATGAAATATAGCCCTGTGCACATTCGCTGTGTCTTTATTTTTTATTTTTAATCATCTTTTCTAAAACGAGCACTTTCTGCAGAGGGGGTTGGTTTAGTCAGCTGGGTGTCCGTCTTTGCTGGCTCTGCATCCGTATTTGGCTCCTGCTGTGAGTTTTTTTTTTTTCTTTTTCTTTTCACAACCAGTGTAAGAGTCCCTGGATTTAGTTCAAGGCTCGTGGACTGCCAATGTTGCCATATCTGATAATGTTGCCATATACTTGATTGTTTGTTTGTCCCCATAGAGATTTATTTGTCCAACTGTCATGCAGTGGAGCCAAATTGGTGCTGCCAGCTTCTTTCTTTAAAGCCGCAATCTGTGGTCACTCTCAAGACTGGCGTGTTGACCATGTACTTATGTACTATTAAGCGTAACGTGCAGGTCGGGCCAATGAAGCTCATTTAAATCTACATTTTACCGTGTTTGAATTCGATATCAGTGGAATCGAACTGACTATTTTAACAGTGTCACCCTTGTCCTCTGCTCCGGGACGCACAAGTGCAAACAGACTGATGCGCGCACACATGCCACACTCTTGTGGGACTCCTCATTATGCACACTGAGGCAAGGGCAATGAAAATGATACACTTACCTGCCTGTAGGACCAGTGGGTGAGCAAGAAAAAAAAAAAAAAACCCAGTGAGGGGACCAGTGTTATTGGATTGTTTACAACCTTTGTTCAAACAACAAAGCTTCTCAGTGCAAAAAAAAAGTGCCATGGACCTTGTGCACGCCCTATTAGGTGTTAGTCACAGTTGGTGAGCTTCGGAAATTGCTTCATTTTTGTCCAGATGACGTTGGGCTCTCCCATCCTCGCTAACAAGCCACTCTGGAGTTGCTCGATTGTGGGGCTTATGCAGGGTCCAGCAAGCAAACTGTGGAGGGCCGGCTTCTTTTATCTGTTCCTTTTCGGATACTCATTCTACGGTCCCGTGCAACCCACCATTGACCCTAAAGGCACAAAAGGAAACATTGCTATTCTGCAGACAAACAGCACATTGAAAATTAAGGGGTTTTTTTTGTTGTTTGTTCGTTTGGGGGCAAAACCTGATGTGATTTCGATATATTATGGTCTGCTGAGCGGCAGTCAGCCTTAGCTAAGCTTAAATGTTGGGATGTGTGGCTCTCTCCACCTTTCCTCTATGCGTCATTTATATAAAGACGAGGCTAAAGAAATGATGCCAAATGGTTGTGGAACACTGCATGTCTTTAAAAATATAGGCCATGTCAGAAGACCCCCCCCCCCCCCACCACCACCACCACCCCAACCCCCATGTGCTGATAAAGCCTCTGTCCTCATCACCTCTCTCCATCTTTATCTCTCCCACACGCATCTCCTCCTCCCTCCCATCCACTCCGTCACTCCGGCCGACGCTGTCACTGAAATATGTGATGGCTTGCAGATACACAGCGTGCCTTGCAGGCGGTGGAGCGTCTCCAGGCCAAACTGAAGGAGCGGGGGGAGGTACCCACCGAGGAGAAGCTCAGCCTGCTCAAATCGGTGCTCCAGAGCCCGCTCTTCCACCAGATCCTGGCCTTGCAGAAGTCCGTCCAGCATCTCAGAGACCAGGTACACTCAAAAGTAGCTCGCAGGAGGCCCAGATATCTGTAACAACACAAGAAACATAACTATAGGTCCAATTCATGAAGCACAACTGGGCCTGTGAAACTATGTTAAATTAGAAAAACAAAGTAGCATACAAATGATGGCGAGGGCACCATGGAAGGTAATTAAGAGGTCACAAGGTCATGCATTATTTGTATATGAGTACAAACTGCCAAGATGCCAGATGGCAGTACGACATTTAGCGCAGAAGTAAAAATTTGCGGACAAATTTGATGACGAATAAGAGCCTAATTTGTCTTTCATTATCGTCATGTTGGATGAAGAGGGGGGATATAAAATGACAATCATAGTCGCTGTGACAGTGTCAATGTAGCCACCAAACACAGGCATCCATGGCTTAGCTATGGTGATATTCTGATGCTGAGACCCAAGTGTACCACTGAGATATTCCAAACACAGTCTATTAGTGTTTGTGACAATGAATTCTAATGGGTTGATTTTTTCCAGGTTTACTCTAAAACAAGCGTGCCCATATGTACACTGGAAGAGGTATCGGTCGCTGTAATCATTCCTTCTGTTCATACTGGGGTAATTTAGCACTAAAAAGACTTTAACCCTGGGAAGACACCCACTTAATTAGACTTACTCTGACTGTTAAAGCCTCATATTAGCTTTGGCTGAACGTTAGGATGCTTTTGTGCCTAGAGAGAGGACTGCGGAATCACATTAGGAAGGGAGCTCTTTAACAGCTGCGAGCAATAATGTTTTTGATGAACATATGGGCATAGAAGTATTGTTTTAAAACTCAGTCTTTTGCCAGCGCTTTCATGGCATCAGGTAGAAAGGGTAAAATTGAAACCCCTGTACTACCTGCGCGTCGGTTAGGTTAGAATATTTTCCATATTCGTGACGGCTGCTGCCCTCATCTCTTCTGTTTCCTGGGTGACCTCACTGATTCTGTTTTTGGCTCGTGTCAGGACACACGCCCCCACCCCTTTCAATCCCCATTCCCCATAGTGCTGCTGCTGTGGCCAAATTGCTGTCAGGGTTCACACAAGGCAGATATAATATGGGTACATGAGCAGAGATAGTTGGTCGAAGTCAGGAACTCTTTTTTTTTTCCAAGCGGCTTCTCTCCATTGAGAATTGAACATTTGAGTGGAAAGGAAAAGAGCTCTTAAGTCACAGTGGAAAGGGGCCAGGCTAAGCGTTTGAGAAATAGAGACGAAAATATGTGAGCTATGCGGCGGGAGGCAGGGATGCTAGAGCTTTTTACCCCTTGTGGAATTTAGATTATAAAAGCCCTGCTGGCATTTTTGTGTGCTGGCGATTTAGCTTATTTCAAAAGAGGTACATTCCGGTATGCATGTGTGAGTGAGTGTGTGTGTTCCAGTGAATGGGTGTTGCAAAATTTATTAAGCAGCCACTCATCACAGACTGTTAAAACAATGGTAAATAGACATATTTCACAAACTGCAACAAGTCTGTGTGATGTCTTTATAGAGCTTCCAAACCTAACTGCACTTGTTTCTCTCCCTTAAGCAGAACCAATTTGGAGTGAGGGTGCGTTTTTGTGTTCTGTTGTGAGACAAGAGCCAGACACACACACACACACACACACTGTCCGTCTTCTGGCTCTGCTAGTTAGGCCTTGCGCGGGGCCCATGTCGCTATGGCGACAAGGTCCTGCTCTCCAATGGGAAAGAGGCCGCCGTGTGAAGTGGGGCAGAAACAATTTCTTAAATGTGCAAGAACCAAACTGGAACTTTAATCCTCTTAGCCAGGCCCCGGCTAACAAAGCTCATGCATGAGGACAGCAACTTAGCAGCATGCTACGCTAACTTAGCCCGGCCCATAGGGTTTTGTTTGCAGTGTGCGGCACTAATGTGTGCTTCCCAATAGAGTCCCGTGTCTCCGTGCTACTCCGCGGACCGCGTTTAAAGAAAGGATAATTTACGGTAGATGTTTCCAACGCTTTGAAAGTTGAGCAACTTCCTAGCGCAAATGCACAAGTTCACAAGGACAGCTTTAGGTTGGCAATGCCATATGCCAAATGGAGTGTTTATGGAATTATTGCTGTGCATTACGTCCGTCCTTTTGAATGCAATTCAGATGGTCATAAACATTAAGCCCTTTGGCTAATGAAATTGGAAAAATGTAGTTGTCGCTTTCATGTAATTCATCTGTCACACAAGTAAAGTCATTGCAGTAATTAAAACCAAAGCATATTAAGGCATCCAGATGGCCAGTGATGCTTTTTCCCCCCGCCATGATAGAAATATTGTATTTGGAGCCTCGTCATTGTTGGAACATCAGCTAAGAGCCATTATCTCCTGAAGGATTAGGCTGCCATAGATCCAGCTAATCGTGGTGGAATAACAAACTATCTGGTATCCCAGTGGTTTCAGACACACAGACTTTAGGGTTTTGGTGTCTAAAATTAAATCTGCTAAATGTTTATGTTCGCAGCAGGAATGAGTCATTATGTTTTCTTTGTTCCAACTTTTAATTGTCTTTGGTTGGATCAGCGCCAGTAATTGCCGCTCTCTGTAGGATCATTCTGTAGAAATTCAATGCTCCAGTGCTGGAAATCTAACGGATGATCACAACTTTCATCATGGAAGTCAAATCATTTTCAGTTTGATCCGATCAGCTATTTTCTCCGCGGTGTCGTTTTGCTGACATATTTATATGGAAAAACTCATTTCAGAATAATCTCTCAACGAAATGCGCATGTTTTTTTTTCCCTTTATTTTAGCAGGGGAGTGTCCCAGTATCACGTGGGAGCGACCTCAGCGATCACGTTGCCGCAGTCAAGCCCAATGGCGGCCATGTTTCCTACTCAGACACGTCAGCTGCTGCACACGTCAATGGCAAGACATCACCTGAGGAATTTGAACACATCATTCACTCCATGGCACAGGTACAGGCGATTGTAAAGCCAAAGCAATCATTGTGCTGTTCGTGTACTGCTTTTGAATTAAATGTCAGGGTAAAAACATAGATTTATGATCACATTTTTTAAATGTTTGGGTCATGTTAACTCACTCACAAAAATCAACACCTACTCCGTAAACAGGTAGATCACTTTGAATCACTCTTACCCAAATATCCAAAGACAGTCAAAGACGAGACCTACCAACTACACGCTGTGTTCTTTTTCTCTGGAGGCACTTCAAATAGACTTCTAAAGGCTGCCTGTAGCTTTGATGCTATAGTGAATCAGCATGGTGCCAAATTGTATATATATATATATATATATATATGTGCGTGTGTGTGTGTGCGCGTATGGTCCAGGGGCGGTACGTGACCCATGCGGAGCTGGAGAAGCCGGTGTCAGGAGGTCTTGGCTTCAGCGTGGTGGGCCTAAAGAGCGAAAACCGCGGAGAGCTCGGCATCTTCATCCAGGAAATTCAACCGGGAAGCGTGGCTCACTGGTACGTGAGGACCAACATGCCATCATTCAAAGAGCCATGAGAACACTGAGGGACTTCAAAGTGATTAAAATCCAATCACAACAAAGTGTGCGTTCCAGACGGTTTTTGCCAAATTGCCGAATTAGAATTGAGGAATTAGTCTTATTTCAGACAGTCAGACAGATTCACTGGGGAAATTTAGGGAATCGTACATATTGGCCGTTTAGCCAGAAAAGCAAGAATGAAGCTTTTGTTTCAATTTTTTTTTGGTTTAGACTGTGGCTTTCAGATGTTTTCTTCAAATTAAAATATGTGTTATGCCTTGAAAATTCACAAAATCTGCCAAAAAATTCTAAGAACAAATGACAAAGTTACACTCTTAAGGAGTATTCTGCGTACTTTATGTGAACTGAGGGAACAGATGAGGATAATTACTCAATCAGAGGCAGATTTAGTTGAAACCTCAGAGGCTCTGACACCACTTTTACACTCCACGCCTACAGTGATGGGAAGCTCAAAGAAGCCGATCAGATCTTAGCCATCAATGGCCAGCCCCTGGACCAGACGGTGACCCACCAGCAGGCTATTGGCATGCTACAGAGTTCTTCAGAGAGGGTGCTGCTCACGGTGGCAAGAGGACCGATCCCACAGCTGGCCAGCCCTGTGGTGTCCCGCACGCCCTCTGCTGCCAGCACACTGTCAGCCAACTCCAGCGCGGTACAGATACATTCTCATACCACTGTCATGAATGAAAAACTTGCACAACAAACACACACTTACTTGTTTTAGAAAAAAAAACTATTATATCTGTATATATTCCAACCATCTGCACGATTAAGCTTATTAAAATCTCTGAAGTTTATGGCTGGATGAATAAACTTCCTCGTTTGAAAGTTATTTTCTCAGCTTTCATTGCTTCTTCTCGTTTTCTACTCTTAGTGGCAGCACGTGGAGACGATTGAGCTGGTCAACGATGGCACTGGTCTCGGTTTTGGTATTGTGGGAGGAAAGACCACAGGCGTTATCGTGAAAACCATCCTTCCTGGAGGCATAGCTGATCAGGTGACTGTGTAAATGCATCTGCATAAAATGCTTTCTTTGGAGGGTTTGGCATTGTTCACAGATGTTTATACAGTGACTATCATGAAAAGAAGATGAGTTTTTTTTTTTTTTGTATTTTATGACACTTTAAAAGATTACTCTTGTCAGCTAGGCATAATGAGAATGAGTTCACTGCAAGCAAGCACACAATTAACTGTCATTCTGTCTTTTGTACTCCATGTCACCGTGGGTTTGAGTTTCACTGAAGCTAAACATATGTTTTCCACCTCAGGACGGACGCCTGCGCAGTGGGGACCACATCCTGAGAATTGGGGAAACTGACCTGTACGGCATGGGGAGCGAACAGGTGGCTCAGGTCCTCAGGCAGTGCGGCAACAGGGTGAAGCTGGTGGTCACCAGAGGTCCCGTGGACGAGAATCCCTCCGTCTCTGCTATCATGCCTGTGGTGCTGCCCACTGTCAACGAACAACAGGTGAACTATAAGCCACAAATATGGCAGAATTGAAACTATAGCACAGCGATTTCTCCGTAGCAAATCATGAAGATGGATGGATATAATACCTCCTGGAATTAAAGAAAATAGCACCTGTGACTCACACAGCTGATAGAAACTCAGCCATTTCATAGCTGTTCTCAACACCCCCTATTTAAACATTAATGAATTTCAGTGAGTCACCATATGAATGACGAACATACCCTTTTCATCACACACCTATAAGCTGTGTTTTTTATAGCTGCCGGACTTATCATTATCAAAGTTTAAACGTGTATTCTTGGTGGCCGCCTGGTGTGGTCAGAGCGCTGGAAGGCCACCGCTTGCTTTTCTGCTGATGACCATTGAATCATCCTTTACTGTACTTGTTAGTGATGACGAGTACCTGACATTCCCATGAATCTTTTTTCACAGGACTATGAGGACGAGGAGGCTGAAGCGTTTGATGTGAGCCTTACCAAGAACGCCCAGGGACTGGGCATCACTATCGCTGGTTATGTTGGAGATAAAAATTCAGGTGAGAAATGGGAGAACAGATTTAATCTCATACTGAGGTTTCACTAAATATTCATAATTTTTCTAGCCTACAAAAAAAAGATGTATATGTATAATATGTAAGCGGTTTCTTATAGCAACAAACCCATTATTGTCCCCCAACTCTATATAGTGTTTTAGCATCTTTTAGCTTATTGTTTTGGTCTTCAGGCCCACAAGTTCAGCTGTCATCAACCCAGTTTCAAACTGTGGCAGCTATTTCAACTAACAGGACAGACATTAGTATGAAGCATTTATCACCTAAAGACAGAAATCATTTGCTCATACGTCCAGAACAGAGCTAAATGAAAAAGTGAACATTAGACCTCATCAGGTGGGACATAAACACAACTTTATATAAATGCTATTGTTGCGCCCTGTCTGCTGGATTTGACAGCTACATCTTTAATAATAACTTTATAAGGTTATGTTAATGTCTGTTTTTGGTGTTGCAAAAAATGAGCCATGAAATGAATGAAATGGAACCTTTATTGAGCTATAATATATAACAATTAGCCAAAACATAACGGGACCACAGACAGCCTTTATATAACCTTTTATATGCACAACATTTAATTGTATATTGAATTGCCTTGAATGAAAAGTACTCTACATTCTTGTGTGCACTGGGATTATGATTTATATATTTATATATTACTGAAACATGCTTACTAAAACTGACTTTTAATATTAAAACATTTAACATTAAGCTTATTAAGCTAACTTTTGCTTATGTTTCAAGGCTATAATTAATCTCCTTATTCTTTTTTTTTGTACTTATTCTGATTCCATAGAGCCCTCTGGTATTTTTGTGAAGAGCATCACAAAAGACAGCGCTGTAGACCAAGATGGCCGTATTCATGTTGGAGACCAGATAATAGCTGTAAGTACCCCCAATTATACTCTCTGTCGCTACTACTATTTTCTCTGTCTTTAGCGGCAAATATGCAGTTGAATGTTTAATATCATCTATCACAGTGATCACATTGACTCATTTAGCCAATGGAGGGAAATGATTATGTGCATAATGAATAATTTACAATTAACTGATAGTTCATAAAGTGTTTTTGTTCTCGTGACTTTGAATCAAAGAGTCTTAAATTCGCACACTGAGCAATTAAGTTTTTAGTTTCATCACTGAAGGCCATTAACAATGGAGTTAAACTGTGTGTAATTTCTTGCATCATTTGAAACTTGAGTTAATGTTGCCCTGTGTTTTCTAAGGTGCTCGCAAACTCTCCTTTTGTTTTGCTGCATTGGTGTGTGTGCTCTTGTGTGTGTGTGTGTGTGTGTGTGTGTGTGTGTGCTTGATTAAGTTTTGTTCTTAAATGATAATGCACTTTGGGAGCCAATTTAAGAGTTTAATAAAACACTTAATTGACTGTGAATTCTGTGAATTTGCACAGTTTTTTTACCGGTCCTAAATGAGCTAAACAAATAAAGTTAATGGCTAAACTAGAGAATACTTGTGTGTTTATCAAATTAATCAATATTATTTAAATTTTACCTGAGTCAAGTAAGAATATAGAGGGCAAGCTGCTCTGAGGCTTGTTTAATCCGTGGGCTCACCAATTATCGCCCTCTGCAGGTCGATGGTGTAAACATCCAGGGGTACACCAATCAACAGGCAGTGGAAGTGCTCAGACACACAGGCCAGACAGTCCACCTCAAGCTGATCCGCCGGGGCTTCAGGCCCGACGAGATCCCCCCTGTCGTGGCCCACACCGTCCCCGTCCTGCCCCCTTCAGCCACCATCCCCACCACTACCACCGTCATGAGGGAGCTAGAGCTGGAGAGGAAGAAGTCTGAGGAGACTGCTCAAGGTAGGAGGGATAACGTGAGAGACATTTAATGAGGACAGACAAAAACACACTCCTTGTTACTCATCATCCTGTCAAAAAAGGTGTCATTTGATGTGTAAATGTGGCTCTGACGGTTTTCACGATGCAGTAGCAAGTGACTCGAAAATGGAAATTTCAGTCACTTTTATCAGTGTATTAAAATGCAGAAACAGAACTTTCTCCAGCTGCGTATGAAAAGCACTGACTCGAGGTGGACTCAAATACAGCCGAAACGGATGTCAACATCTTGATTTAATGAGAATCAGAAAGATGGCCCTCTATTAAATATATAGCAGGTGTCTTTACTTTGCTGCAGAAGGATTTATTTGTTAATATTTTTGTCATCATTTTACTCTGGCGAAAAATGAATTAAATGAATTAAACAGAGCGAGTACGTCCATGCTGCTGTCTGTCTTCTGCTAATAAGAGAGCGAATACACTCATTGTTAATGATCAGTGACAAAGGCCAAGAGGACATAGCAATTTTTTTCAGACGTGGAAATAAAATGAACCACATTTTAAAACAATTGTGCAACCCTTCTCAGTTATTATTATAGAATAACGCACTGGCTGGACTGACCCAACAACCACATTTCTACAGAAATAACTAAAGGTTTTCCATTGTGCTTGTGCTTGCACACACGATGTACTTGTTACACGTTTTTAAATCACTTTTTGCATTTTTATGATACAGCATTCATAAATGATATATCATCAAACAAGACAGACAAACAGAGAATCTACAGTTCTTGTCTCAAGCTGTACTGACAGGACCTCCAGGCTATTGCAGAAGCAAGAAAAGCAACTTGCATAAGTTGTCAATAGTGATAGATGGAGCTTGAAAGGGATTCGATTTGGCAGCATGAAGCCCAAAAACCTGTAGAAAAACTAGCAGCCAGCAGTTAGCAGACAGAGGAAGCCAGTATTTTCTCGGGTGCTTTGAAATTTGTCAGGAATTTGCACTTTTGAGTATTAAAAATAATAAAAGTCTACATCCTCATATTATATGAGGATATTCTTCTGTATCTCCATTGGGAAAACAACTGAATAGTTTGGTGGGTAACTATAATATATTGTAGTTAAACTACTGGGCATGTGTTCATAGGATTGGTGTACAAAGTTGTAATGGGTCATTTAATAGTTGGGGGTACGGCAAGAAATTTAACTACACACTTAAATTGTTATCAAGTCAGTGAAATGGACTTCCTTTTCGCACACCAGATAGCTAGTATTAGTTTTATGTTGCCACTTAAAAGGTGCTGATGTACAGCTTTAGACCATGGCTTGTCTGGGCGCATGGGTAGTAATTTCATGGGCGACCAACTCAGTGCCCTGTGGAACTCCAAAGACATAAACAGTGGCATGAAGTTGTAAAAAAGTACCAGGATCATTAAACAGATATTTGAAGTCTTGGAATGTTTATAGTCTGTCATTATGGATAACATCATCAGGGCCATGTACATATCCTTTTCAGACCAATATGGAAATGAGATAGGTTCCTCTTTTAAATTGAGGGTGGTTATGCAAGAGCAGGACATGCTCAAACTACTATATTTTGGAAGAATTACGTAGCAGAACATCAAATAAAAAAGCACTTGCTATTCCAAAGAAATTCAGCAGTGCTTTTTTTGTATCTGTATGTGCCGTTAGTGGAAAGTAGATGACGTTTTCCAGTGGCTATGTGCCTATAGTGGCATGTGTCTGTGCCGTGGCCTGCTTCTGTCCTTCTCGATGTGTGTCTCATCATTGTGTGTTTACAGTCACCGCAGATGAAAAGCCGCTCCAGACAAAGACTGAAGGATCTGATGTCAGCCTTGCCACGGATCAGCTAACAGAAGACAAACATGGTACGAGGCTGGGATTCTTCTTTAAGTACACCGGCAGAGATACTGAGCACACATCTGACAGATAAGGGTTATTGTTGTCAGGACCACAAGGACTGGCAAAACACACTGTGAGGACATACTTAGATGGTGCCGCTGGTATTTTCACAGACAGAGCAGTATTTTTTTTTACGACCTTGAAAATCGATAGAAATGTACGCTGTGGCTGTGAATGATTTATTACAAATTTGCCTTTTATGTTGTTTTGCGTGTTATTGCAAGTACTTTGTATTGTGTTTTCCAAGAGATGAAGCTAACATCATTTGAAGAGGAAGAACTAATGAAGAAGTGGCAAGAGATTCTGGGTCCAAGTAATGAAGTTGTAGTAAGTTTTTAAAATTTCATGTACTTTCATGTATCAAATTATACGTACCAGGACTTCTTAGGAGCTCAAAGCTTTAAAGGAAAATTCCCTGAGTAGTCAAACAAAAGGGATTGAGTCAATAATAGATTTATAGTAAAATAATCTCTTGTGATAACAGACACATGCCAGCTGAGATGTGATGTCTTTTTTTTTTTTTTCTTCCATAACAGGTGGCTCAGGTGGAGAAGTTTAGCGAGAACAGCGGCCTGGGCATCAGTCTGGAAGCCAACAGCGGGCATCATTACATCCGCTCTGTTCTACCTGAGGGACCTGTTGGTCGCTGTGGCAAGCTGTTCAGTGGAGATGAACTGCTCGAGGTACGTGGCCCCTTAAATGAGAGGGAACATTTAATTAACAACAGTGTAGACCTCTTCATATTGCATTTGGCACTTATGTTTACAGAGATCTACATGTATTTAAAAACTAGGTTGCCATACTTATATACTGCATACAGTATACACATACTTCAGCGTACATAGATTGTCTGTTATAGCTCCTCAGTGTTTAGCAGCAGTTAAAGGCAGAGGATGATTTTCCCCCAACAGGAACTGATAAAACTGAAGTATAACTTAAAGCTGCAGTCATCAAAATTTTTTATATTAACAAAAAGTTGAATGACCATGTGTCATGTGTAAGGGATCATGCATAGTGTAAACCCACAAAGAATTATCACCCACCTCTGCAGCTTCCCACAGCTCAGTTTCAGTGTATTTCAGCTCATTGTTTCGATTTTTTACGACCTGCCATTCTACTGTTGTGGTTCACTCACTGCTCTCATCAACCCCATTTCCCAGCCACATCAGGTAGCTTTCAAAAAGCTCTTCAATACCCATTGCATGCTAAATGCCAAACACTAAAACTGGCAGACAATGGCGGGTATTTCTCTGCAGAAGTTGGTGGAGACCAGACCAGCGCACTAAAGAGCAGAGAAAAAAAAGGAAAAAAGACAATTAATGCTGCTTTAAACCCTGAATACTGTACCGTGTGGTATTCTAAGACTAACATTTTCTGTCACAGGTAAATGGCATATCCCTAATTGGTGAGACCCATAAGGAAGTGGTCCGAATCTTGAAGGAGCTTCCACTCTGTGTATACATGACATGCTGTAGGCCAGCTCCTCACCTGCAGACTGATCTGGATACTGTCCAACCAGAGTCAGAGGTTTTGTCCACAACACCTGAATTAAAGGTACTGCATTTTGCTTTGCTATGATATAGCATACAACTAACTACACACAACAGTTTTAGCCCGATTTTTTCATTTTCAAAATGTAAAATGTATATATACATTTTTTACTGATCCCCTTGAATTTCTTTGCTCATTATTAAAATAGAGTAACCTTAACCAAGAGAAAGTGAATAAATATTTCTCTTCTTATGGCTACAAATCAGCAGGCTGTATTACTTACAGAGCATTGCAGCAGATGATGCATCTAAGTACAGTCGGAAACTCCCTGCAGCTCCTTGACGTGCAGTAATGTAGCATGAAAAATGTTTCCCCGCCCCCGCATATAAGCAGGGGAATATGATTGGAGAGCAATAGTCTTTAGGTCCTCCTCCTCCTTTATAGCCCATCAACCATTATTAGCTTAGCCTGGGCTGTCAATCGCTCCATTGGCTTTCCACGTTGCCAACCATGATGGATTAAGACTTAGCGATAAGCAGGGGAGTCTGAAAGTTTATTAAGACCAATTCTGGTAATACCTCAGCAGCAATAGCCAACAACATTTGCTCGAGATATGAGACATCAAAAGCAGCTTCCCTTTGGGGAGGGGGTTTTCATCTCTCCAGCTTTATCTATGATAATGTAATAAGGCCCTAGCACCCCAAAGATATTTCCCTTTTATCTACTGCCAGAAAACTGAGCCAGAAACACAGCTAGAGGGTAGCAGCCTATGGGATGGGAGTAAAACTGAGCAAGGCATGCTGTTACATCGAGGTTTTGGGCTTTTCCTCGGCAGAAACAAATAGACCTGAGCAGCGTACTGGTTGCTGAAGACACAGAAGTGATCGCAACGGCGGCGACACAGGATAATGTGACAGAGGAGGCGATAGGATCTCCTTTGGCGATGTGGGAGTTGGAGATCCAGAATATCGAGCTTGAAAAGGGAGAAGGGGGATTGGGATTCAGCATTCTGGACTACCAGGTGGGAAACCTTTGGGGAAGATTTTTTTTAAATTAAAAAATGGTTATTTTACTATTTTTGCTTTTATTTTCCACCTATGTATTTGTACTTTTATATATGCTGTTATATTGTTTAACTTTTTAACTTTTATTTGAACTTTTAGGGTAGCAAGTTATATCAGCAGGAAACAATAGTTAACTTTCATAGCCACAATCTGAATAAATTTTGGTTATTTTAGAGTCTTGTTTTTTTTTTTTTTCAGATAAAATAGTATTTCCACAGAAAAAGTGACATATTGTGTAATATTCTGAGGCTGTTTGTGTTTACCTCCTGACCTCCTCTCTGCCACAGGACCCACTGGATCCCTCCAAGACGGTGATCGTGATTCGCTCTCTGGTTCCCAATGGCGTGGCCGAGCAGGATGGAAGACTGCTGCCAGGAGACCGTCTCATGTACGTTAACGCCACCAACCTTGACAACGCCAGCCTGGAGGATGCTGTTCAGGCCCTGAAGGGTGCCAAGCTTGGCACGGTCCAGATAGGAGTTGCCAAACCGCTGCCTGTAAGCATTAGAATTTGTATACTTTCTCTTTTCCTTCACTTTAAAGCTGTCTGAAAATTGAAAGTAGAATGCGACCTGCGTGTTGGGGGTAAAGGGGCAAGTGTATGCATACCTGTTGGGTTACTCTGAGGTTTATACATATTGCTTTGAAAATTTGTTCAGCACATCGGGGATTTGCCGCTGCGTGTACGTGAGGTTGTGAGTCAGGCTGTCTTTATTTTTGTGTGACCGACTTAGCAACCAGTCATGAGGGTTCAGCTTACGAGGGCTTGAATTTTTCATGCGGGAAAAAAAGAGCGGAGGCAGGCTGCACGGTTTAGCATTCCACCCGGCGTTCTTTCAGAGGTGGCGACCAGTCTAAAATGTTCTGTGCCCTTTGCTTCATCTTATTATATTATTGAATTTCCCAAGAGCACAGACCCTCTGGTACATTTAAACACATCGGGGCACCTGTCAAAACATTGGGTCTGTCCGACAGCATGTTCATTGCTCCAGGCACCTGTACTCTTTGTGCAGGACTCTTCCCTCTGCCTTACATTCCTTCGGCTTTAGAGCTGCCTTTCTCTTGTATTGAATCTGCCGTTGGATTACACAGTGAGACCTTTGGGCTGCCAAGGTTAGCTGGATTACAGAACTGTAGGAAGCCTCCGCGGAGTTATCCAACTCACCTGCTGGATGTGGAATGTACTTCTGAGGGGTATTTTGTTGTATTGCCTCTCAAAATTGAGTCCGACAAGTGTAATCCTCTAATATGCTTTCGTGGTTTTCTTATAACTGTCTGGGCTGCATACTGCACAAAATCAATATCAAGAGCCCTGCGTGTGAAATGCTCAAGATTCTTTCTGTTAATGCAAAAAAAAAAAAAAAAAATGTCATGAATCTGATGTTCTGAGTGATTTCTCTGCTTGAAGGCTTCTGCACCAAGATCAATATTTAACTCTAGAGCTAGTGTATGAAACCATCTCCATAACTGCTAACATCTTTTTCCCATTCCATACTAATATTCCTGTACTTGATTTGGTCACCCAAAAAATCAATCAACCAATCAATCAAATTACATAAAGCTGGAGACTGAAACAATTTCTCCACTTTCCTAGGGAATATGTGGATATTCCCACTCTCCACACCCATATGGTGAGCAGGAAATTACTCCATCATCCACCATCCATTCATTTGACTTCAACAGTATTTTGGTTGAAGAAGGAGAGGAAGAAGGACTGACTGAGGGCATCGTTTACCGAGCAGAGCCTGCATTGGTCAGTTAGCTTTTGGGGGAAAACAGAAAAAAATCAATCAGCTCATCCTGAAAAATGGAAAATCAGTTATTATTTAAATGTAAAATTTGCCTAATTTTTACCAAGAGAGGTCTGTTTGATTGTTTTTAATGCAACAGTTAAATATAAGTAGTATTCTGACAAATAGATGCAGTTAATTAAAGGTTATATTTATGTTGTATGAGCAGTATTTTGTAGTTAGATAAGTTTAGCATTAGTGACTCTAGAATAGCACCACA
This sequence comes from Protonibea diacanthus, assembly GCA_028641955.1. NCBI lineage: Eukaryota > Metazoa > Chordata > Actinopteri > Sciaenidae > Protonibea > Protonibea diacanthus. The sequence goes on from CM053998.1 coordinate 9,211,604, forward strand.
TTGGTCAGTTTTGTGTCCCGGTCGTTTATACCACTTCCACTCATTATCACAGATCGACACCAGCGAAGCAGACCTGTCTGACGAAAAGGTGTTAGATCACACTTACTCCGGGATCGAGGATGACACTTTCCAGGCGTCCATGATTGCTCTACACGGCAGCGCATGCAGCGCAGACCTGGATTACCTGCATTCATCAACGCCCAAGGTAAGCAACCGTTTCCTTTGTACGGCAACAACCCAAAAACCAAAAGCACAGCTCAGAAGCCGTTTCCTCATTTCATTTAATGCTAACGCAACACTAAATGGCCTTTGTCACGACGCACTATACAGCGTGTAGTCATTATTCTTTGTTTTTAGTCACTGGGAGCCAAAATGTCATGAGAAATGTTTGTTTTTGTTTGTTGAGGCAGTAACATCATTACTGATTTTGTTGTTGTGTGGGGATTGTGGCTGCGTATGCCTCTGTTGCTCTGGGTGCCTCGAGAACAGCGACTCCCCAAATGGATATTAAATTATAAGGAAAATAAACAAAGGAGAGCAAGGGGTGCACAAACTGTTTTCCTAGAGGTATCTGTGCGCTTCCAGTTTTCCCAAAGGTCACAGCTGACCTTATTTGTCGGGCCTTCCTAAAAAAAATAAAAAAGTGCCTTCTTAATAGGGAAGCCGAGGGGGACAACACAACTGGGGGGCATTTTTATACCAGCGAGGGATTTCACAAAACAGATTCCAAATGTTTGTCTGAGGTCAGGCAGCTCAGTCTTCTCATGAACACTTTCCCCCCCACCCCAAAGCTTTAAAGAGAGGCAACGCGTCTGTTGATAAATCTTGCTTCTACTTCAGTGACAGGAAAAGGTGGATGGCTTTTCAGACTTGCTGACAGTATCTAAGGTGATACTCTCGAGGAATATGGATGTCTTTTTTCCACGCCTGTTTATGGAACAACAACATAAAGGTTAAGCAGCTGTTAAGTCCACAAAGTCAGCCATCCAGACCACTGATTGCATTAATAGATTACAGTTGTCCTACTTGCTTTTCTGGTATCTAGTTTTGAAGAGAGTGATTCATGCACACATGTGCTGTTGAACGCCATAGAAAACTATATGAGAAATCTTTTCACTCACTCTCTTGTCTCTTGTCAGGTGTTCTTTTAACGCCACAGATTAGATGAAAATTCAATAGACCAAGCCAGACCAGCATCGTTTATTGCTATGAAATCAATACAAGTTTCTTTCATGGCATCTTAAGCTTTATTTGGGTACGCCTGGAGTGTGACAGTAAAACTTTTGACGTCCAGATTGTTTTCATGGTAATGATTTCATGTCATACTTTTTAGAGATGCTAAAGATTGTTTCAAAAATACTGTCCGATCCTGCCCTTAGATATTTGTAAAGTTAACTTTTAGTTTTATCACCCCCCCTCTGTGACAATCTCTGCATAAAAAGGACTTATTCCATAGTGATGTTATGTACACTTAAAGGTGTGTATTTACCACAGACATACTATACTCTATAGAGACAATACTCTCTAACTTTAGGGGCTTAACACATACAAAATATAGTAGTGAATTTTTGCCTGTAAATTTTTATAATTGTCAGAGAAGTACCCTCCTTTGTATAGTTACTAGTTATTATAATACTTTACGTCACTATTGCCCAGTCCAGTTCCCTCCATATTTATAGCAGTACTTATTAAAATGAAACTCATTTTACTTTACTTCTTATGTCTGCTTTTTGAGCCCCTCTTGTGAATCCCATATTTGCATATTTGAACTTTTTCTAAAAGATTTACACTTCTGTTCTGGCTCCCTAAGGGAAGTGCTTGCTGAGATTCATCACTACTCAGTCTGGTCCTAATAAAGTCTTAAAAGCCGTTATAATAAAACCACATTTTGCGCATGGCAAACTCAAGATCACCAGTAATTCCTGCTGTCCTCTATTGGCCACTGATGGCTTTTCTATGGCTCATTACAAGGAGGGCAGGACCGTCAGCTGAGCAAGATGAATCCCCCTCCCCTCCCCCCCGTTGGGCAATTGTCTAACTAACAGAGTGGAACGTTCATTCAGCTGCTGTGCTTTGTTTTACCCTAGCTGACAGCTCGCCTGGACTTGTTGGATGAGCATCCCCGCTTTGTACCGCCGTCCGGCCTCGCAGACAACACTCCAGCATTCTCTCCGGAGAAATCTTTCACTCCTCCGAGTTTGAGAGGTCACGTCCCTGATTTCAATGCCATAATGAGCATTCCTGATGAGTACCTGGCTCAGCAGTCGACCGGCGAGGAACTAGCGGAGTGCTCAGACTCATACAGCCCGTTTGCAGAAATGGGACCCAGGTCTAACGTCCCAGACGAACCTGTGGAGTCGCTTCATTATCCAGAGCCACCCATCTCTTTTGGAGATATTGGAGACATAAAGATTTTGATGAAGGTAAATGAAATGGTCCTGTTACAAAACACGGATCTGGAAGATGTAACAGATAATTTATAAGTCTTGAAAAGAACAAGATGAGCAACGAGCATTCAGATTAACTGATGAATAGTATTAGCGATTGATGTACAGTAAAAAAAAAAATACTGTATGTCAATTTGCGTTATAACAACTACAAAATAACCATCCTTGATCTTATTTTGAATAGAATTTTTGACTGTTACCTCTTCACAGTCGGTCGTGAGACTTTTCAAATCTTATATAAACAGACTTCTAAGCTTATTTGTTTTGAATTCATTCTCAAAGCCCATTCACTGCACCTACCTTTTCTCCGGAGGCGTGTGCTTTGTCTGGTATACAGCCTTATATTTTCATTTACTCTCACAAATAACTGTGTTGAATTATCGCCCTCAAGGACGAGGAGGTTGGTGCGAGAGAATCAGCAGAAGACGTTGACAAGGAAGCACTGACCTCAGGGAGCAATTTTGAAAGGACTATCACAGTTGTCAAGGGCAACTCCAGCCTTGGTTTGTGTTAATTTCTTCACATTCTTTTTTTTTTTTTTTTTTTTTAATATTTATTTATTTTTGCCTCAGCCTTCACAGAAGTGTAAATGAGTTTGCGAAAACTGAAAGGCATGCTGGCCTTTACTTTTGTGTCATGTTTTATGAATGCCAGATTTGAAGCGAAATTATAGAAAACGATTTTTTGGCTGTTTTCCATTTTGAAAGGGTAATTTCAGCGCTATGTTTTTGCATTTCAAAACCCAGACATGGGACTGCCACTGACTCTGAGAAAACTAAGTTTTAACTTCTGAAACAAATAGGTGTTATGAAAGCGCCGTTTGTAATCCTCAGTGCCTCATTTGAAAACAATACCTCATTTGTCTGCACACTTTAAGATTCCTAAGTACGTCTGGGTTTTCCACTCGCACACTAAATAGAACAGACTGATGTTACTTTTATGATCTTTGCAAAAGAATCCCTGCAGACTGGGCTATAAGGGATTTTGAAAGTTTTAGATATATTATGCATTAATATATTATGCCACAGTCTGAAGTTACTCCACTGAGAATGAAAACCAAATCTGTAAATACTGTGACAGTCTCCAGGAGAATTTGCTGTATATGAGGACATGTTCTTGTTTTACTGACATATCAATGAAAGTATGTAGTTCTTTTATATTTAGGGTTCATTTTCTTTTAGTCCATTTCAGTTCAGTTTTAATCCTTCAGTAACTGCCCTTAAATGTTAGAGCTTATTAATTCAGATCAAAATCCAAATGAGTGCGTAATAGTTTCTTATAATCTACCTCAAAGGGATGACAGTGAGCGCCATGAAAGATGGTTTGGGAATGCTGATCCGCAGTATAATCCACGGTGGGTCCATTAGCCGCGACGGACGTCTGGGCGTTGGTGATCTCATCTTGGCCATCAATGGAGAGCCCACAGCCAACCTGACCAACGCTCAGGCTCGTGCCATGCTTAGAAGACATTCTCTGATTGGGCCAGACCTGGGGTAAGACACTAAGTTGACATGTAACATGTGAAATGACAAGTTTTTAAAAATCTGTGTTAATGTTGTTTCATAGCTCTACCGGAACTTTCTCTGAATGAACTGTCCAACATTGATAAAATTATGATTTAAATAAGCTAATGTCTAAAATGCTTGCATCTGAACCTTATGAGTTTGATTGTCACTGATCCCTCAACTCAGCTGATCAGATTTCACATGTTCACTGTCTTTTGATTCACATTGCACGAGGCGTTCCTCTTCACGGTGCAGTTGCGCAATACAGCGTTCATTATGTGCCAACTTTTAGTTGTTTGGCTGAAATTCCAATCCAGACATAATTTGGATTTCGATACCAAGGTCTCGTGAAATTGTTCTTTGCTCCTGAAAATGAATGGTGGTGGGATGTTCAGTATTTCTTTAGTAGAACTGTGAAAACTAGCAGAGCTGCCTTGTGTTTTTGTAAGTCACAAAAGAGGTGTACCTCAAGGTCCAACCTCAGTTACATCAGGATTGCTTAGTTAATGCTTAGACTTACTTCAGTTTTAAGCATTAAATATTAAGTATTTGTACTTGATAAACACATCATGTTTTTCTATAAACTGGGTGATGTAAAAGCAGCTTATGCAATCATATGTTCCATTAAAGTCTGTGTAAAGTAAGAATAAATATGTTATGAGTTTGTCAGACCACTCAGCTGATTAAAAATAGCAACAAATCTATGAAATTAGGTGCCAAAATCAGGTAAATGAGCAGTATTCTCAGCTCCAGTACTGTGGGGGCGTGTCCACTGAATGTGTTGAAGCCACGCCCACTCATGGGAGCAGTCAAGCAGCAATTTTGAAGCGACTGAAACATGTCAGATGAGTTCAGAAAATAACATGACTAACTTTGAAACACGCTGAGAGAGATGAATTCATCTCTATCTCTCTGCTCAGGGTGGCCTCAGCGTGTCATCGAGCCACCCTTTAAGGACCGCCCACAAAATCCTGAACTGAAAACTGGTAGAAAAACTGTTTTAACTCCACATTTCAGTAATATATCATTCAAAGTCTTTTCACAGATTTTCAGCAACTATTTTCCAACGTATTTAATGTATTTTGAAAGAAATCTCAGAATAGCCTTTATACAGACTTTAAATAAATCACCCTTCCTCCCACCCTTTGAGGATATTACCTCACCAGAAAATCTGAATGTGATATTTCACAAGTTCTTCTTGCTGAACTAAACTTGGCAGTTTGTTAGCTTTTTTTCCGGTGCATAAAAGCCAACTCTTCACATTCTAGATCTGCTTGTGCACCTGAGGACGATCTGTGCCCATTTTATGTGTGAGTATGACTAACTTCCACGCCGGCGGTGTGTTTCGGCAAAAAGCTGCCATCTCGGTTTCCTTCCTCTCGTTCTCTCCATCTGCTCTCGGGGCTTCATCGCAGTCTGTTCAAGAGCTTTATCCAGAGACAGAATTAGAAAGTCAGATCAGTTTAGTGATGAAGTGTCAAAACAAAGGACGGCAACAAAATGGAAAAAAGTTTTGTAATCTAATTGGTGGAGATGCTCTTCATAATCATTCAGATACACTGATTAACCTTTTAATGATGCTGTGATTAACCAACATATTTTTCAAATTCGTCAGTCAGTGTCAGTACATAACCTAACGCACATATCTGGATAAATCTTAACCGACTGCATCACATACTTACCTGCTGAATAACTTCTTTCTTTAACTTCTGTGACTAACATTTTCACTTATTACCTGGATGTTTCATACCATTTATAACTCACTGTTTTTCCATTAATCATTGACGTTTAACTTCTGCCATGGCTCTCACTGCACGTTGTGATGTACTTAGTGAATTCATTGATCCATTTCATGATTTCATTTCACTTGGATTCATTTTCCTCTCTGTTCGCATGCCATCATGTGTAAAAAAAAACAAAAAAAAAAACAAATCAACCCATCTGCTGAGGATCTGTCAGCTTCCCTCAAATGTGTTATTGTGCGCCTCAGAAACAACTTCACTCCGAATTGTTTGGAAATGGGACTCCGAGTGGGTGTCAGATTTTGTCAGCAAGCTCAACGTGAATTAGGAACCTGCTCAGGAATGCAATGATTGATACCCCTCTTCAGATTTGTCACATGTTCATCACACAGTAGGAGATACAAGACCTGAGGTACTCAGACATTTATGAAGGTAAACATCTGTTTTGAAAAGTCAGACGTGGAGGGCCTGTATAGATTTCTCACTGCATCTCGCCTTTGGCTGGAGAATGCATTGGAGAAATGTGCTCACTTGTGTATTAGCTGGCGAAAAAAAAAACAAGCTTCTGAATTAAACAGGCAGATTTCTTTAAAGGAAATGTGTGTGGGGGGTGGGCGTTCATACCTGTTTGCACTTGAATGCCAGTTCTTTTCTATTTTGGGTAAATTACCATGTGAGCTCATAATGAACAGGAGGATAGTTACCACTTAGGTTGGTAATGAAGGTTTGACTCATTTGTGTGCATGTGTGTGTGTGTGTGTCTGTGCTTGTGTGTGTGTGTGTGTGTGTGTGTGTGTGCGCTCAGCATTACATATGTTCCAGCAGAGTATCTGGAGGAGTACAAAGCCAGCTTAGAGCAGGCTAAAGAGGGCGTCTTCTCTGAAACAGCTCCAGTACCGCTTCCAGCTCCAAAGTATGTCCTTGCACTTTTACCACAGGAACTTTAATTCACATTATCTAACAAAATATATTCTTTGTGTTTTGTCCATTGAGCTTTAATGAAGCCCTGACAACCAGTTTTGTCAAACTCTTCCTCTATCTGTTTAGAGATATTCCTAACCTCCCTGAACGGGAAGATGGAGAGGGAGAGGAGAGCGCCTCTTACAGCAACTGGAACCAACCCAGAAAGTGAGTACACTCTGTATCTACACTTGTTCAGGACAAACAGAACTTCTTGGTTCATGTCATATGAAACACTGACACACAAAGATGGATGTATTTTCTGTCAAGCATTCAACAGAAATCGCAATAGAGTTATAGTATGCTGATCTGGGTACTTTCCTCAGAGTGGAGCTCTTCCGAGAGCCAGGCAAGTCTCTGGGTATCAGCATCGTCGGGGGTCGAGGGATGGGCAGCCGGCTGAGCAACGGAGAGGTGATGAGGGGAATTTTTATTAAACACATCCTGGAGGACAGTCCTGCTGGACAGAACGGGACCCTGAAGACTGGAGACAGGATTGTAGAGGTGAAATAAAACAGATCTGATCCACGTTGCTTTTTGGTGTAATTTAGAAATTTTAGACTTGTTTTCAGTCTAATAAATTAATCTGGTGTTATTTTATGAAGGTGCAGTCATTTGAGAGAACCAAACTAACTGAAGAGAGCATGAAATCTCTGAGAAAATTCTCATGTGGAGTGGAGATTTCGGATGCCTGACAGATTTTTCTCCCTGATATCTCTTGACAGGTGGATGGAGTAGACCTAAGAGATGCTAGTCACGAGGAGGCAGTCGAGGCCATACGCAGGGCAGGCAATCCAGTCTGCTTCTTAGTCCAGAGTATTATCCACAGGCCCAGGGTAAGTCCGTATAATAGTGTCAAATCAATTGCTCGTAACTACCTCATAATCTAAAGGTCACAATTTTCTCACTCTTTTTTCTTTTTGCCCTCCTCCGGCAACAGTTTAGTGTATCTGCACAGGCCACTTAGGGCACTTTCAAAAACTAAAATGTATAATATACAACCCCTGTAGAATATGGATTCCTTTTGAACGTTGAACGAAAGCGATTTTGAAATCTGTCATGAGAGCAACAACAAACCCAGCGTGGCATATTAAATATATTAGCAATTTTTAACCTCTAAGTGCGACACTCATTGAAAATCACCGTATCAACAACATCGTTTGTTGTTTGAAAGTGCCCTCAGGCTTTTAAAGCATGACTAAGTAGTTTCCTGCTGGGGCTGCGACTGGCTTGGCTCCAGTGTCACATCTCTCATTGTCAATCACTTTTCATGCGTTGTTATTTAAGAGCTTATTCCCACATGCTTTCCTTAACATTCTGGTTCCTCATTAAGGCTTGTCGCAACTCATCATGTAATCTAGCACATGCGGATGAAGGACAAGTATTCGTGTTAGTACATGAACATATCTTAAAGTGGCTATAATCAATATGTTTATAACAACAGGGGGTCGTCTTGCAGTGACGAACCCTTACATAATTATCACCCAACTCTGCAGAGGCTTGTAGCATCTTAAAGCAGATTGGTTTAGCTCTATGGCCCGTAACTGTTCATGTTCACACTGTTTTCTGTCATAGCAGGTAGCTGCTTTGAGCAGAAAAGTCCAAAAACCCTCTACATGCTAAATACCTAGCACCCAGCAGCAGACAGACAAAGTTAGTAACAAGCTAGTAACACCAGTGGAGTATTTAGCCTCTATCAGCTTAATTTAGCAGCCAGGTATGTCCCTCAGGAGAGCTAGACCAAAGAGCTAAAAGGAGAGGGAATATCGCACTTAATTAACACTAATTTTGCCATGTCTCCGCTTAATGTGTGTAAATGTGTTGAAAAGTGATAAGTGGCTAAAAATCAGTTCATGCAGGTTACTCCAAGTATTAGCCACTTGAATGTTAGCTAGCTAGCTTAATATGAAGCTAACGTTGCAGCCAGAAGGCTGTTAGCACAATGACTGGAAACAGAGGGAAACATTTAGCTTGGCTCTGTCTGTCATCACTACTAGATCTCACTCATTTATACAGCAGGTTTTGTTACCTTTAAACAGAGCCAGGCTAGCTGTTTCCCCCTGTTTCCAGTCTTTATGCTAAGCTAACTATCTCCATATTTAGCATACAGACATGGGAATAGCATCTCATCAGTTTGTTTCCCACAATGTGGAACAATCCCTTACATGGGTTAATACCTTATGTCTCCACCATAAGTGCATATACATCATTTTAAACTACAGTCACTACATTATGAGTTGCCTCAATCCTCTCTGTTCCTCCACACTGCTTTCCCAGCCTGAGTCAATATATAACCCCGCTCCATCACCTGCTGTAGAGAAACAAACCACCGCTTTCACATGCATACCGCATCGCACACGTCAGGTAATCTGTCTTTCGCTTTTGGTCTCCCTCATTTGTATTGCATCAGCTATCCATCACAGTTAATCTTTGTTGCATTATCTCTCCTAACTCCTCTTTCTTTCTGTCTCTCACATTGTTTGCTGAGTCTTTCTTCTTAACTGCATCTTTGACTTTGATATACACATAATGTGCGCATTGATGGAAATAAAGACAAACTGGAATTGGAGTTTCCTTCTGGGAGAAAAAGAGCTGAAAGTTTATTTTAATATCCAGACATCCTATTTTACTTTCTACCACAGAGTAATCTAACCGTAATAACGACATGACCCAGAATGATGTTTTTAATCAAAAGGGTCAGCAAATGGTTAAATCAATTTTGTCACAGGCGCCAGCAAATATTTTAGAAAACATCTTCGCTGAAGGTGCTGACATTTAATTCATATCCAGATTAGATTCTTAATGCGATCCAACCATAGGGGTTATTGAAATGCTATATCTAATAAAAGAACTCATCAAATGCACAATAGAAAAGCAAATAAGGAAGTCATTCGTACTTGCGTTGCTACGCGGCTGCCAAAATATAGCAATGGACTGCTTCTACACGACAGGTAAACATTTAGAAAGAAGATGAGCTTGAGCTGCAGCTCCACTTAAATTCATAACAATAGTCTGAAATTTATTATTTTGATTAGATATCTTTAAGTGCTGTAGGCAGGTCAGAAATTCCATCTTTAAATGCAGCCACCGGGGGCCACCTAGACGGTGTATGCACAGCCACGCTGTTTCCCTTTAAGTTTCAAATCTGTCTCTTGTAAGCAGTGAATAATCTCAAGGTAGCCTGGAGGAATCTTTGAAACATTTTGTTAAAGAATTTCAGAGAAAGAAGCTTTGCTCTTTTTTTTTTTTTTTTTTTTTGATTTAGAGGAAACGGCTGTCCTAAAGGATGCCGCTTGCTTTAATGGTTACTCATTTAAATAAAACCTGAGGTGCTTCTGTCCTCCACACGCCCTCTGCCCCCCCTTCCCTGTTTTGTTTTTTTTTTTTTTCTCCCGAACGTCCTCCAATTCAATTTTGTCAGAACGGCTCAGCCTTTCGTATTAAATATTCGTCATGTTGTCAGCTTGTTGGTCCTGTGTGTGTGTGTATGTGTGTTGCTTTTAGAAGCCGCCCCTGCCCTTTCCGCAGCTAAATAGCCACCGCGGGTCAAGCCTCTGCTGCACTAATCAAACCTGCTTAGCACCTGCCCTCCCTCAGGTTAGAAAAGCTACACCGTGTCCGTGTCTGCCTGCTCGTGTACCTGTCTGTCTCGTTCACTTTGACCCTCTGACTCAAAATTGTGTCCAGTGTGTGGGATTTAGTGGCACCTCGTGGTAAAGTCGCAGATTGCAACCAAGTGAATTTTCTCCCACGCCTCACCCTCTCCTTCCAAGCATGTAGGAAGAACATTTGAGACAACAATTCTTTTTTTTCAGTTGATTATACATTCATGAAAACACGCTAATGACTATTAGATACTCCTAAATCTTACAAACTGGACCTTTAATGATGAGCTGCATGTCACGAGTGAGGACGAGGATGAAAGAAAGAAGCCTGCTTCACCCAAACACCCTAAACCTTTTGTTCTATTTCTGCTTCTGCATACGCAGTGTGTGTGTTCAGTACATCTATTTTGAATCAATACATTTGCCTCACCTGTTAGCACATGGCACCTTATTTATGTCTGTGCTTTGCTTCATCTCTGTGTTGCACCAAACAAGAAGTAAAATCACGGCAGAGGCTTTTACTTTAAGTGCATTTTAGTTTTTCTTCCTGTCCCCCGGCTTTGAAGGCCCAATTTTTTCCTAATTATCCCTCAAACATTGTCTCAAGTGCCTCACTGCCAATGTAAACAAGACAACTTGATACGACAGTCGGCACTCGACACAAACACTGTTGTGTGAAAAAAAAAACTATAAACGGCAATATGTTTTTTTTTTCCCAAAATGCCAGACTTTCTGGCAAAACCTTTAAAGCTCGATCATTAGGGACAAATGGTCAAGCTTGGAGTGGGATGTGGTGCTGGATAAGCTTTTTCACCCACATCAGTGTTTTGGCATTGTTGCGCGCGTGTGTTGTTGGTTTTTCCTTCAAGTGAGCTGAAGGAAACAAGTCGAAGTTTCTTTCTTTATTTAAGAAATGCGGTAAGATTTCTCGACAGATGGTTTTACACGATACAACATATGGTGCATGAGACTGGTCATTTAGAACACTCACGACTTTGGATGAACTTATTAATATTTATGGGATTACCGGATTAAGATACACTTTTCTTTCTTTCACTGTCTGGTGACACTGAAGTGGGTGTTATGAATTTTGCTCTCTGACTCATGAGTGATGACTTTCATATCTGTCTCATATGAAGCAGTTGATAACAGACTCCGGCGAGGAGAGAGCCACGGCGATGACGAGGGACAACAAGGACAAGGTTGGTGCTTCCAATTACGCTCCACCAGTAGCTCGTATCGGCACATTTGTTGTCGTTTCACAGCCGAGCGTTTCTCCCTGCGACTGGAAGCAGGTTTGATTTATGTACAAATACGGATTCCAGTAGATACGTTCAACCTTCCACCATGAACTCAAGATATGTTTGTCTGTCAATAGCTGTGGGCGTCATGAGTGTGTTGTCTAAAGTTGTTGCACTTTGTCTCTTCTCTGTAGGAGGTTGACAGTCACAGTAGACTTTTCCTCCGCCTCTCCCCAACTAACCCTTTCACTCCTACCCCGTTTAAGGTTTGTGGGTCTCTGTGTTGTGCTTTCCACTTTCCTCTCTCTCTATCTCTGTGTGTGCTCGTACTGATATGTCGATATACCGCAATACAGTTGAGTGTATCCTGTAACATACAGTACATGCACACACTTGTACGTGTCCTAACATCTCCTCCATCTGTCTAAACTCCTTGGTGTTTTGTGAGATCTGTTTTGTGTTCCTCGTTTGCCTTTCGACGTCAGAAGCAAATTTGAGATTTTCTGTTGATCGTAGGCGGGTTTTATTTTTAAAAAGAGCGATTGAAAAGTGATTTGTTGCTCTTGGTCTTCAGCTAAGTGTAGATATAAATAACTATGGGTGGATTTAATGATAAGTAATTCCATCAGTATCAGTATTTTTGCTTTTACTTTCGACCTAGATCTGATTTGAGCCTCTCGCATTCATATCCAAACTAAGCACATGGCTTCACATCAACAGCTCCCATGTGCCTTCCTAACCCTGTACACATTTATAGCAACTTGATGTCAACGTTACGAATCAGCTAAGATAAAGCCGTCGTCTTCTTCTCCAACTTTCGCTCACAAACTATTTTCAAACCCCCCCCCCATCTGCGGCGTGACAGCCGGCAAAGCGCGAAGCGGCGAAGGCATCTCCCACCAGCACTGTCCTCCTCCTGCCAGTGGTGCCCCATGTGGGAGAGACTGATACAGACACGCTGACAGAGATTCCTGGCAGACCTGCTGAGGCAGAGGAGGAGAACAAGGAGGAGGAGGAGGAGGAGGAGGGGGAGGAGGACGAGGAGGAGGAGGAGGAGGAGGATGAGTTTGGATACAACTGGAGTGAGTTCAGTTTCTCTGTTTCTAAAGGGTGCAATTATACAGCATGTTCTTTTCGGTAAAAATGTTTACTTTGCAAGATTTTTTGTCACTGGTCTATTGAATTTCACACTGAGGGATATTCATTAAACCCTGGCTTTATACACTTCTGGAAGTTTCACCTAAATAGAATCAATTAAATGACACACGCAGTGCATCACCGCAGCATGCTTTATTGCCTAACTGCCACTAGAGGTCCTCAAAGTGGCACGTTCCTCTCCCCTGCTCATAAATCCACCCAGGGTCTGCAATAAAAAGAGCACTGATTCACACGGCCGAAGTGGTCGTACCTCAGCGAAACCTGAAGGACTCGATGTCCCAATTAAGCTATTAGCATCGCGCGGATGTCAGCTGTAGGATGAAGTGCAAGGAGAACGGGGTCGCAGTCAGTCACATTCAACTCAGGCGACCAGCTTTAAGGACAGACTTCCAGCCTTCCAAACACCTGGGACTGTGGCGAAAATATATGTGTGTGTTAGAGAGTGTGCCCATCCCGCGGGGATAAGATTGATGAGGTTGGGCCCGGGAAGGTGAGTTGTGGAGATTAGTACAGGACTGATGGTTCAACAGTGGCAGGGAGCCCAGAACAACAGGAGCCCATTGGTCTGAACAGTGGCTATCTAACACACCAGAGACAGGAGAAAGGGAGAGAGACTGGAGGGAGAAGAAGAGGGATCACAATAGAGACAAGATTGAGACAAAGAGATAGAAGGTGAGACTGAAACTAAAAAAAAGTCTGACATTTAAAACTTTTAGCGTTTCCCTTCAACGTCCACGCATCCTACAGAATCCAAATACCTGCCCCCGTTTTTTGAGCAACATGTCGAGAACTGATACGAAAGCCCAGGCTCAAGACAAATCTGGCACTCTTCCGCGGTATTGTCAGCTTACATCTGTCTGCCATGACTCTCGTGCCTCTTTCAGAGAACATAATCCAGCGTTATGGCAGCCTCCCAGGTGTCTTACACATGATCGAGCTGGAGAAAGGCAAGACGGGCCTGGGCCTGAGTCTGGCTGGGAACAGGGACCGCTCTCGCATGAGCGTGTTCGTGGTGGGCATAGACCCCAACGGGGCGGCCGGCAGGGACGGACGTATGGTGGTGGGGGACGAGCTGCTGGAGGTAAATTGTGTACTGATCGTGCTTCTCAAAATTGGCAGGATATTGAACTCTTTATAGTTATATAATCCAAAATTTGCGTATAATTCTATATTTTTGCCTCCTCTCAGATCAATGGGCAAGTCCTTTATGGCCACAGTCACCAGAATGCATCCTCCATAATCAAGAGCTCCCTATCCAAAGTCAAAATCATCTTTGTCAGGTATAACAACACTTTTGTCTTCCTATTATAGCTTCTCTGAACACGTTACCACGGCAACAGGGACTACGTTTCACTGTCAGACAGCGCTCATAATGAAAACTGACGTGGGAACGATCAAGTCTGTTGTAATGCTACTGAAAAGTCAATAGAGGGAGCCATTGTAATTCAGCAGAGGGACACACTTGAAGATGAAGTAAGCCATATTCAGTGAGTCCTCCTCATGCTCATATGAAACAACATTTATGAGCTAATCAATCAGAATGCATATTAACTATATTTTAAATCTATAAATTACTATTAACAGTGATTCACACACCTCTGCATCTTCACAATCCACACCACATACTAGTTCTAAGCAGGTTTTGTGGATGTAACGTACTAAGTATATATTAAGTATGTCGGCATGCACACTAAAAGAAATGAAACAAACAATTTTTTGGTGCGCTGTTGACGTACAATGTTCTTTTTTGTGCAGTGCACAAAGGAAATGGAAAAGCTTTTTGTTGCCGCAAAAAAACTGAAAACTATTTGTGGACGGTGGCGGAAAAAGCTCCAGGAACACATCAGAAAACAAAAAAAAAAGTTCAAGTTCTTTGAAAAAGTATTGCTAGAACAAAACAGCGAATGTTCATTTCATGCTACAAACTGTCTACAGTTAATGAGTAGTATAGAATTGGGAGCACAGAGTCCAACATGTATGACCCTTGACCCTCCTCCAAACAGCCTCTGCCAAGAACACACTACTTAACCTTCTACTTAGCTCACATCCCTTCCCTGACCCCCCCCCCCGACAGACAGACACTGTGATCAGTGCACATAAATCATGGCCTCACTGTCACGAGGCAGAGGAGCGACGACTTACGTGAGTTATGACTTTTTTTTTTTTGGAACAGGAACACGGAGGCGCTCAACCAGATGGCTGTGGGGCCGGTGAGAGAGCACGAGGGAGACACAGTGGAGCCCCACGCCGAGGTACGACTGTGCTCACGACCACACGCATAAGACACACAGCAGAGAGTGAAGTTCCGACTGCGTACGCTACGAGACACACACACAAGCCTTTATTAGTACTTGACTCAACTGTTATATATTTAGTTTGTTGCCCTGTGTCATTTTCCTGAATTGTTTTCATGCTCCTAAAAGTCTCTTTGTGTGGTCCCGGAGATCCCAACCTCCCAAGCCCTGTGTGTTAACTCCCAAGACAACCAAAAACCACAAACAGTGGCGTAGACGCACAGACACTCAGTACCGTACTCCCACTACACAACAGACACGCACACAAGTTCCAGTTATTTACTTTATTACCCCGACCAACTGCTCCCTGTTTCCCTCACAGCTCCAAACAGCTGCCGCTAACGGAGACGCTGCTGATTCTTCAAAATATGTGCATCACATCATAAAGCTGAAGGTGAGACACACCGGACCCCCCATACACACAGCACACACACACACACACGTGTACGAACCCTTTTGAAATACCAAAATAAAGGCAATAATAGAGAGAAAGTTGGAAGCGGCGCAATAATGAGGGAGGTGTACACACAAAAAAGTCAATGGGGTATGACAGAGGATGAGAGGGGGAGCGCACAGGAGCGGTCGAGTCTGACGAGCTGCCAGGAAGCAGAAAAGACGGAGCATTGTCAAATAAAAGGGGTGAATAAACTAAACAACAAGTGAACGGAAGAAGAGGAGTTCCAAAGAGACATAAAGGATCAGTTCACCCACATAATAAAAAGAGGAACTGATTTTTTTTTTTTTTTTTGCCCCTTGTGGTGTCGATTTAATGTTAAAGAATATTTCCAGTTTTATTTTTCATGGTTTTCCAGATGTCAAGACGTTCAAAAAGAGAAAATGTTCCCCACTGACAGCCGTTTAGCCTGTGCATTTTTGAGTCTTTTTTAATCAGTATATTCAGCATGAGGTTATTTGGAAAGCATGCATTTTTTATTCTGGTGAACTAAACCTCGAAAAAGACCCGATGCACAAACAGAAGATAAAACAGGGAACACAACAAACCTGGGAAGGCTATGGCGTCTGAACAGAAGCCCCAAGTCGGACTATCCATATGGTGCATAAGGAGATGCGGGACGACGGTGTAATTACAGCAGCATATGGGCAAGAGTGCTCTTTGAACAACGGTTCAGAAGTGGGAAGGATGCGAGGAGAAGAAGGGGCTAATTATCTTTCTGGGGATAATTGTCAGCGGTAGCTGGTGCAGCTCTGTCATTTAGATCGCGTTCAAACTCAGGAAGCGAGACGCGCGCGTCAGTCCACGTGCTTTCGCTTCGCACGCGTCGCCTCTGAAGTTTTGATTCTCCAACAGGATGATGGAGGACTTGGCATCACCTTCGAGGAAGGGAACACTGAGAGCGGAGTTAAGATTCAGAGTATATCCGAAGTGAAAGGACCCGCAAGCAAAGTATGTATCGCACGCTGCAGCTAATGGTTCTTATTTATTACAGAGCTGATTTCTAATCGTATTACGATCTGCTCCATGCAGGAGGACGGCATGAAACCAGGGGACAAACTCTTAGCTGTGAACGGGGAATCAGTGCTAGGCTACACTGTGGAAAAGGTACACTGTGCCATTGGAAATACACTGTAATCATCATATTGTATTTCTCTTAAAAGCAACTTGCTTCAGTTTTCCTAATGTAATAAAGTAACAGCATTATTTGCAGTGTTTCAAACGAGTGGTCACGATGGAAGGCCTGACTCTGATTAGTAATTCCACTGTGTTTTAGGTCAATTACCTTCTGAGAAAAACCAAAGGTCCAGTGAAGCTAACCTTCTCTACAAATGAGACCCCCTCCTCCCTCTCCTCTCCCCAGTCAACCTGCCAGGACGTCGGTCGCTCGGACGGCGTCCTTGCCAGCCTGCCCAGCGTGCCGAGTGCCGCCACGACCACTCTGAGCCAACCAGAGGCCGAAGCAGGCACGAGTGAGTCCGCTCAGCTTTACTCACAAAGTTTGACTTACGTAACACCGACCCTCACGTCCGTCACTTTCTCTATTTTAGGTTTGAGTCGCTCGTCCACTCCTTCCACTCTGGCCTGCGACCCGGCGACCTGTCCCATCATCCCCGGCTGTGAGACCACCATCGACATCTCCAAGGGTCGCACAGGCCTGGGCCTCAGCATCGTGGGAGGCTGTGACACCCTGCTGGTAGGAACTGTTACTAGTGTTGTTGTACTGTTTTGTTTGGAGGAATCGTGGATTTAACAGCACAATATTACAGATTTTACAATCTACAAACCTTTTTCTGAACTATACTGTAAACTTGTTAATAACTGTAAAAAAGTCATGTAGCATTTTGAAGTTGCCACCCACTTAGAATCTTTGGTGGTGGTATAACACAGGTTTGAAATAGCCGTGGCGGCTCAGGAATGTAGGAAATGATGTTGTCACAGCCTTCCTCCACCTCCTCCTCCCGCTGCTGTCCTCTCCTCAGCCCCATCTATTTTGTCTGCTCAGTCAGGCTTGGGGAGGAGGAGGGGGGGGGTGCAGGTCTTTGTCTGGCCTCGGCCGCAGCAGACAATATCCAGTACTGGAATGTAACCTCTGAACCTCGAATGACACTCACACTCGAAACGCAGAGAAAACACACTTGAAATCGGACGGACGCACACGCAGACACATTCAGAGAATCCATAATAATGTCTGTGTGCTCTCTCCTCCTGCATGGTACTTGGTACAATGGTACAATTTCATGTGTCGCACCACTATTAACTGCCCTGAATTCACCTCCTCCTCCTCCTGTGCCGCACTTATTTGCTCTCCTTCCTGCTCTCATTACAGGGTGCCATCATTATCCATGAAGTCTATGAAGAAGGGGCAGCCTCAAAAGATGGAAGACTCTGGGCAGGAGACCAAATCCTAGAGGTACGACGCAATATAATGAGCATTTTTAGCAATTGGGCTGGCTTGAGACGTGGCTGCCTGATGACTTTTAACGTGAACATTTTGGGTTTCTAAGTACAGCCACGGATCAAATAATTTGATACTCCAAAAGTGTGTGATAAACAGCTCGATATATATCCCAAACATAAAAGCAACCACTTGTATGTGTCTCTGTCTGCACAGAGACAAGTTAAGTATGCCTCCTCAACTTGGATTTGCCCTCCATTCGACCTCATGCTTTGTCACAGAGGGAGGGCAGGGGTGGAGCTCAGAAGTTTAGTTATGGTAGCTCAGTAAGTAGACCTGAATTGAAAGGCACACATGCATGCGCACACACACACACACACACACACACCCCTTATGACTTAATTGCCCTCTACTATTCCCTTTCTGTCCCCGAGCCAAGCTGCTGTGTTTAGAAAACAGGGTCAGAGAGGAGAAGTGAAAAGAGCGGTTTCCCAGTCCGCAGCAATGCCGCTAGCTGGGAAAAATCTTTTGCACGTCCATGGCGAAGGCTAATGGGGTATTTCCCTTCCCTTAATGTGGTCGAAAAGAAAGCTTGGACGTCAGTCCTCAAACTGACCACCCCAGCTTCTCACAGAGTTTTGTGGGAAAGGCTGCTTCCCTTAAGTGTTGTAACATCACCCTGTGATTTTCATATTATGATCCAGTGTTCAGATATCTCAGCAGTTTGGGTTTCTAGAGAAGAAATGTGACCTCTCCGGTTGAAGGAAAATTCAGTTTTAACATTGAAAAAGGCTGTTAGCACTTTTTATTGTCATACATGTGTGTTTTTATGAAGTCAAAATGAACCTTAAATTAAGTGTAGCAGACATTTTTAGTTTACTGAAGCACAGTTTTGGTAAATATTTTTTGGTAAATATGACCAATAGTTATGATTTATAAGACACTGGAGTGTTGAAATTTCCTAAAAAAAGAGGCCTGCAGCACATGAGCTAACTTGCATTTCCTCTCGTCACAGGTGAACGGTATCGACCTGCGTGAAGCCAGTCACGACGAAGCCATCAACGTGCTGCGACAGACCCCGCAGAGAGTCCGGCTGGTGGTCTACAGGGACGAGGCCCAATACAAGGAGGAAGACCTGTGGGACTCGTTCACTGTAGAGCTCCACAAGAAGCCGGGCCAGGGCTTGGGCCTGAGCATCGTAGGGAGGAGGTGAGAGAGATTTATTATTACTGCTCCTGCTTAATGCCTACTGTGCATTTATTAATGTGCAGATTTATTACAGTGCTGGATGAGCTTTACACATGAAAACAATTGGTGGTTTTTCATTAGCGAGCATTGGAAGCTTGTTTGCTGCTACGGAAAAATGAAAATTAATAGTGTGAGTAGAAATAAAGCAAATATACTCAAAGTATCAGAACGATGGTAATTTCGATATTAATTATATTGTATTTAACTCGTCTCTTGAGTCTAAAGATAATGTCAGAACAGCCAGACTACAAATTAAATAAGTAGACATATAATCGTATTTTAAGAATAATCTTAGAGTCAACATAGTTTGACAGTAACCATAATTCTTCTTTTTTAATGCAGATCACGGGAGCGGAGGTAATCATTATTATAAGAGCTGTATATTGAAATAGTTTGTAGTGCGTAGAGAGTTAGAGAAATAGAGATCTTATACATTTATAAAACAAAATTCATTAGATTTGACCAATATGTAATGAACCACAAGTAGTCATGAGGTGCGACCTTGTGTTTTACCGTCTTTGGGCCTTTTGCGTATGGAACCTTTAGCATGAGTAGGTTTAATTTAAATGGAAGGATGTTAGATTTGATGTGTACAGATTCCTACTTCCCTACATGTCATTGTCTGTAAAGAGGGTTTATTTTTTGGTGAAATTAAGTACTATAAGTTATCACGCCTAAGGAACGCATCATGACTAAATAATTAAAGTCTGTGTAAAGTAAGAATAAGTATGTTCTGAGTTTGTCAGACCAAAGAAGAAAGTGTTATTAACCACCCAGCCAAATTTGAATGAAATTAGGTGCCAAAATCAGGTAAAAATGAGCAGTATTCTCAGCTCCAGGACTGTGGGGGCGTGTCCGTTGTATGCGCTGAAGCCACGCCCACTCACGGGAGCAGCCAAGCAGCCATTTTGAAGTGGCTGAAACGTGTCAGATGAGTTCAGAAAATGACATGACTAACTTTGAAACACTGAGAGAGATGAATTATCTCTCTGATGAATCTCTATCTCTCTGCTCAGGGTGGCCTCAGCGTGTCATCGAGCCACCCTTGAAGGACCGCCCATAAAAATCCTGGACTGAAAACCTGTTTTAACCTCTAACTCCACATTTCAGTAATATAGCATTCAAAATCTTTTCACGTTTTCAGCAGCTATTTTCCAACATTATTAATGTATTTTGAAAGAAATCTCAGAATTCCCTTTACACAGACTTTAAGTCTTATTTCATGGTTGAATAACTGTTAATTGAAAATCCACTTCTCTTTTCTACCTTTAATGATTAGCCAGCTGATCATTTTCTGGTGTATTGCCAGAGACAAGGCTCTATCGGGGAATGGTGCTACTTTTTCCCCCATTAGAGCTGTTGAGGAAGATTTACTCGGATGTGAGCTGGCGAATTGTACACCGTCTTACACATTTTTCCTCGCCATAGCGTTTAGGACTTAAGGCACATGTGGGAAAATGGCCTGCTGGTCCACATGCTGACAGTCTGTTGCTGTCAGGTGTGTGTGGAGTGTGGTGATTGATCTGACCTCTGGGATCTCCCTCAAGAATGGCTTACCCAGACCATACATACACATGTACAGCCGATTATGCACGTGTATGAGTGGTTTTTCAGAACAACCGCAGGGTAAAAGGCCCACACTGGGGTCGCGGGTTAAACGTCTTGGATGGCAGTTGGTAGATCAGCTTTTAATGTAGCTGTAAATCGTTGCCTCTGTCACAGCGGTTTAGCTACACAAATGGAAAAAACAACCAAAATGCTCAGTGGGATGGAAAAGGCAGCAATAGAGACAACCTAAAACCCTCGGCTAAAGCGGAAAGTGCAAGCTAGCAGTTAGTGGTGAGGAGTTGTGACAGCCAAGTGTCTCTGGCACCAGGGATTGAATGGGATCGTGTTGCCGTGCTTCACAGCTTCTGCTCGTGTTAGTTTTATCCACGTGGAGATTGGCACTTCAGATATGCAAAGTGAACAGCAGAGATGCGCTTTCGGGAAAAAAAAAAAAAAAAGAACGAGGATTCGTCGCCGCCTTCTCTGCAGTTGAGTTAATTTTCCGAGAGGTCAGTGCTCAGAGCAAGTGTGGATGGATTGATTATGTTGACCTCTGACTGCAGACAGACAAGGACACACTGTATTTTCCTGCGACAACACAGTCTGGTTTGAGAAAGAATGTTCTCAACTGGGTTTACCAGTCGCTGCTTTTTTTGGCCAACCTCAAAACCCAAATTTGGTCAGGTGAGACAGGCAGGTGGCAATCAGAGCTGACTTTGGTATGTGTAGACACCTGTCAGTCAAGCAAACAAGCCCCAAGACATGCTTCTCATAAAGGCTGAATATCTCCTTGGTGAAGGATGATTCTCATAAAAAGTCACCTATGGACTAATTGGAGGAAATGAAGTGTCAAACCCGATAAAGTCTGAGCTTCTCGCTTCTTTTTCCCCCAGCTGCAACATGTTCACAAGTGAGCATGTGCAGGATTCAAGATGGAAAACACATCTACTGAGGTCACAGTTGGGGGGTAAACACTCTTTGCTATTAAATATTCCATCTTACCAGCTGTGTGTCTGCTGCTTCCCAAGGAATGAGCCACATTTGCGCAGAGGTCCATTGGAAAAATGGGAAATTGCTGGATCAATAGCATACCATCAATTACATGCCCAACAGCAGACGTCATCAGTATGATACAGTTAAGATCAAGCAAAGATAAATGCCGTATGACGTCTGTTTTTCCGACCTCTTCCCACCAGGAATGACACAGGAGTGTTTGTGTCCGATATTGTCAAAGGAGGTTTGGTGGACACCGATGGCCAGCTGATGCAGGGCGACCAGATCCTGTCAGTCAACGGTGAGGACGTCAGGACGGCCACTCAGGAGGCCATGGCCGCACTGCTCAAGGTACGTCCGGCCCTCAGAGCGAAGCAGAGCTAGCATTACACGTCTGCTTTTATACGACTGTATTAAAAATAATGTGCCTCGTGTTGCAGTGCTGCGTGGGACCTATAAAAATGGAAGTCGGGAGGTTTAAGGCAGGCCCGTTCCACTCTGAAAGAAGGCTGTCTCAAAGTAGTCAGGTAATTTACTGGAATCTGTGTTATCTAGTCACAAAGCTCAACAGAAGAACACAAAGGAACACTAAATGTCTTTTCAGATGAGTGAAACCGGCAGCTCCAAGGTGGCCGCTCAGTCTTGTTCAGACTCGGGAAACCTTCCCGACGACCCCGACAAACTGAGCACGAGATCAGATTGTAAGTTTCCTCCGAAAAAGCATACGAGTTAGGCAGCTGTAGGAAAAAGGCAACGTAACATCTGGCGTGTTTGCTTCCTCACAGCTCCGGAACATCAGGACACCAGAACAGTTGAGTTCACTAAAGGGCCCAACGATTCTCTGGGGATCAGCATAGCTGGCGGCGTCGGGAGCCCTCTGGGTGACATACCCATCTTTATCGCCATGATGAACCCCGTCGGAGTGGCAGCTCAGACCCAGAAGCTCAAGGTACGACATTCACACCTCCCCTCTCTGTGACTTTAACTCTAACTTGTTTGGCTTCCAGCGGAATAATAAGACGTTTCATACCAGCGATTCTTGCGTGGGATTTAATGTGAATCTCGCTTATTTACAGAGATGTCATTCCCACTCACTTTTACTCAGTTTGTGAGTCTCAAATCCTCCCAAAGGTCAAGAGCCTCCAGTCTTTAGCAGTGACCTTCGCAGTTAAACGACAATTGTGGCTCTGTGTGACGCAGACCGGAGGAGGACAATAGCCATTGCTAACACGGATAATAAATCTCCCACTCCTGCATTCAGAGCATTAAGCCTTCAGAAGGGCTCATTGAAATGAATAGGGGGGGGATAGTGAATCGTATATTCATGCTGCTTTATCTTCTTAACCAGAATGAGAGATGAGAATGCCGCATAATGAAATTACTCAGCTGAACATGAGCATACTTTTGCTTTTGTACAGTTGCATGAATTAAATTTTCTAATAGTATTAGCCAGTGTCTCACATCCAGAGTTCCTCTATAAGCTTTTACAAGTGGGACTGATGTGCTGATACAAATTCATCCTGATTTTAGAAAACACTTCAAAGTTGTTTTATCATTTAAAACAAGTCATAGAGACAACTTCTGTTACATTTTCATCGTTGTTGCTGTTGTTTCCAGCTCTGAACGCTGAGCTATGCGAAGAAACCCAGAGCCCTGATCTGCATCTTAAATTTCCAAACTTTTCTTGGAAAGTTGAAGTTGTTTTTTTTTTTTTTTTTCCTTTCTTTTTCCGAGCCTTTCAAATTGTATTAAACTCTCTCCCTCTTCCAGATTGGGGACCGCATTGTCAGTATCTGTGGAACCTCCGCTGAAGGCATGAGCCACTCACAGGCTGTCGCTCTGCTCAAGAACGCCACGGGCACAATACAGCTGCAGGTTGAAATAGCACGCACGCACACACACGCACATAGATTTGTCCGTTCACCCTTTGTGTTCATAGATAAACCCACAGACACAGTCAGACAATCTGCAGTATTCTCTTCTTTATCTGCACGCAAAGATTTCACCTGAAATAAACAGCGGCCGGGCTGCCTTTGAAGCACCATAAACCTCTTTCTGTTCATCCAGCGCTAGCACCCTGCTATCTGTCTTTATCTTGGCAAGCGTAGCGTACCATAAATGTTTTCATGGACCTGTAGGTGGTAGCAGGCGGCGACACCAGCGTGACGGGTCCCTCTCAGGAGCAGGCAGCTGGAGCTCTCACACCCAGCTGCATTTTCCAGGATGACCTCGGGTATGAACTGCTTGTTACGTGTTCCTGCGTCATAACACACATTTTACTCGCTCTGTATGAAAATTCCCTTCCCGTGAGTGCAGTTCATTCACTCAGTGTCTGGTAATAACTGTTAGCTTAGTAGCTTGTGGTTCAAAAATAGAATGGCTGCAATGTTTGCTAAACATGACTTACTCTTACTTAAAATTTAACCATAAGGTCCACCCCCCTGCTCACCCTGATTATTTTCTGTATCTTCCCATCAGTCCACCTCAGTATAAGACCATCACTCTTGGACGAGGACCAGACGGACTGGGTTTCAGTATCGTCGGAGGGTACGGCAGCCCCCACGGTGACTTGCCGATCTATGTTAAAACAGTTTTTGGAAAGGTAAGCAGCAAATAACTAAATTTTTTTGAGAACAAATTGGGTGCTACTGATCAAAACTCTTATTTTTATGAGTGTGTGTGTGTGTGTTTTTTTTTTTTTTTTAGGGGGCAGCAGCAGAGGACGGCCGTCTGAAGAGAGGAGACCAGATCATGGCTGTTAACGGGCAGACTCTCGAGGGCGTCACACACGAAGAGGCCGTTGGCATCCTGAAAAGGACCAAAGGAACTGTCACGCTCACTGTGCTATCATAGACGCACATATGCAAACCATCATAACTATCTTTACCTACACTTTGTATGACCTTATATTGCACCCAAAGTTAATCCACATCTATAGAGACTGAAACGCAACCCGCAGGTGTGACTATATTTCACAGGTCGGCGATGGTTTTAAAGTCACCTGATGTGCACCTATGAAAATGTGCACTCTGAAATATGAACAACCATACACTGATAATCATAAAGACACTTATTGCTCAACGTAGCTTTGAACACTGTGATCCACCCTACGTCAAGGGGACTTAATGTACAAGTATGTGTCCTGATAAAGGAACTTTTATGACTGAAACAATCGCCCAAATTGCTCCCAAGATAGTATGTAAAGTACATATATGAATTCATAATTTGTCACGCAGTTACCAGTTTTAATTAGCTGTTTCGTGAATGTCAAAGAGGCTGTAAATAGTATTAGAAACATTAGCTCAAGACACTTACATTCCATGGCTCTGGTATGAAGTATTCACTGAGCATCGGGGCTATGCTAAGTATTTTTCTGTTTCCTGTATTAAAATGATTGCGATCATTATTTTAAGGTGTATTTTAAGACAGATGGTAACCGAAGGCAACATCGTAGTATTTCTCCCGAAGAGAAGCCTATTTTTCAAGTATTTTTTTTGCGGTCTGTGTTTAGGGGTGACCTCCCTCTAAATTCACAGCATGCAAACACCCTCGAGGCAATTAAAAGATTAGAGCAGGATTTAGCTAATGGCTATATTAGCTGATTATTTCTCTTTCACGTTGCACTGCCGATGGCAAGTCATCATACTGATTTTCCTGAAAGGCTGATGCTGCTGTAACTGGTGTTAATCAACTTATCATGAAGTCTTGTTGTTTTAGCAAAAATGGCCAAGAAGGCATTTTTTTTGAAGTGCTGGAGGCTTGAAGTCTGATATTGTAAATGTGTTAAAGCTTCCCTGAAGGGAGAGATGTGAAATCCTCGATGTCTTGTTACTTAAACTAGGAAGCAATGGTTTGATTGTACTTGGCTAGATGAGGAACTGGGTGTATGTGTGTGCGTGCGCGCGTGTGTGTGACCAATTCACTGAAGTATAGTGCTGCTAAAGCTGAAAAATAAGGTATTATATCACAGTATTTGGATTCTTTTTTTTAAGTATTAATGTTCACTTCGTGAAAGTGCACAGAAATGTAAACCACCTGCTATCTCGGTTGGACGTGTTTAACTTGTCAAATGGACCTGAGCTCATCTTGACCTTATTATTTACCCAAAACAAAGTCATCCAGCGTGTAGTTTCTGAAGTCATCAGGCATGTGTTGTGTCGTCTAGTTTCAGAAACCTGTCTGTGCTCTGTTTTATCACCTTAAATATGTGGCTCTAGTACTGTCACTGCGACAGTATTGAATTTATTCACACTGAATTAAATAAAAGTGACCTTTGGATTCAATCAATGTGTTCCACTCTGACATCATTTTGTACTTTATTACTCGTTGAGCGCCTAAAGCAGGCAGCATTCTAACATCGACACCCTCTTTCAGAGAACTATCTTGTTAAACCTCGGCAGAGCGAGCGTAAACTTTAATATAAAGATATAATGATCTTAAATGAATAATGGCGTTTGAGCGTTTCGAAACGCGGTTCGACTTCCAAAGTGCACCAGCTGCTAGTCGATCTAACTGCTCCTCACCGGGGTATTGTACAATATATATCACATCTGCCATACATCACCTAAATACATTTTCTAGCCAGGAGATAAAAGCAATTTACTGTCACTGTAGGTCACATTTCAATGAAAGATGAATAGATCTAAATCAGGAGCTAAAACAAGTTGAAATGTACGTGAGCAAAGATTTAGAGCTGAAGGATAATGCAGCCAGGTGGAACGCCAGTGTGTGCTGGTCTTGCTTGAATAGACTCTCTGTTGTCACTTGAGACTTAATAAAGCTTGTATAGAGAGACAGGGCTCTCCATTAAAATATGGCAGCCCATCTGTCTGTACACTGACAAGCACAGCTGCTTCGCAGCCTGTCACATGGCTGGTGCAAAGAGTCTTATGCGTGAAGTCCGTTTCTAAAGTCGGTTTAGAGGAAACATGGGGGGGGGGGCTCCTAATTAATCACACAAGACCTTTGAAGTCCTTTGTCTAATGAGGTCTGGAGTTTGTTCAGATTCAGTGGGCTGTTAGAGAAGAACAGTGTCGTACTTTTATAGTAGAAGTACAATATGCTCAACTGTTGGGTGACTCCTCCACCCTGAGGTCAAGACCGAACACGGTTACCTGCAGCTGCTGCTAGCTAAACCGCAAGCTATCTAGCGACAGCTGAGCTTTCCTCAAGCACCTGTTGTTTTAATGGCCCCGGTGGGCTTAGAGGTTACCCAGCCTCCCTCGAGGTCCAGGAAACGCCGGTTGGTTTACCTTAGGCTTGTCTGCGCAAGTCTTTTAGATGTGAGATCAGATGTTGCCATCCGGTCATGCTTCGCTTGAATGTGGGTAAACGGGTGTAACGTTTCCGCGACAATGGCGCCAAAGTTAAAACACACAACTTAAAGGCCTGAATTATCAAGATGCCAATCAAGCCTTTTTTTCCAAGCATTTTCATGGGATTTTCCCATGAGCAAGACTTTTTTTTTTTTTTTCTCCATAAACGAGTTATAACAAAACTTCTTATGTCCTGCTGCATGCAAAAAAGTCAACTTGCATAACTAATGCGTTTGACCCTGCAGCTTTACAAGCAGCCCATGAAATACACTTGTCACCGCCTGTTCAAACATTTCAGAGCTCAGTATCATCATGAGTCATGCTAGCTCCACGCTGGCTATCAGGAAGTTAAGCAAACAGAAACCTATGGTTGATGATTGGGCTGTGACGACTTGGCAAACATACCTAATGTGACACCATCATGCCAGTTTAACTGCCAAAAAGAGTTTGGTAACTATTTGATTATCAAAGGGCAAACAGGGACAAGTTGGTGGAGATAACTTCTATCAGTCAAATCAGTCAAAGTAGATCTCTTTCTTCAGGCTTGAAAGCGGGGAATTTCTTTCAACGGCATGTGTTATCTTCTCAGAAATGTGGCCATGAACCTACACTAAATATGCAAAGCATCAAAGAGATGCTTAAACTGGGTGTCTAATCGTCAATTACGTGTCATTGTGTCAACAAACGTGGTGTAACTAATGCTTTAATAAAGGTTCAAATGTGTCCCCAACACAAATTAAGCCACGCTTGCTGATTAGCCACAAATATCTCTAATTGCTGCTGCAGCTTCCTGCCCTGTCCCAACCTCCTCCTCCTGTTGTATTTCATATTGTTGAGTTGACTAAGATTAATGTTCATGTATTTATATTCGGGGATCACCTCTCTCAGCAGAATTTTCTGCCAAACTCTTAACTGTATATACCATTTACTGAATGTCAATTCCTTGACGCCGGTTTCTCTGATGGAAGAGTTCTTGTGTCTTGTGCTGACAGGAATGGACTTGACAGAAAAACCCCTGAGGTGGCATGGGTGTTGGAACAGTAGTGAGTCGGTCAATCAATCCAGCACTTAGGTTGAAAGTAAAATATCTCGACCACTATTGGATGGGTTGCAAGAGAAATGTCATAGAGATATCGGTTCTGACAGGATGGAGCTCACTGACTTTTGTGATCCCCTGACTTTTTGTCAAGTGCCACAATATGGCTGCAGGTATCCATAGTCTGTACAGTTGAATACTAATTAGGTTTCTTTGGTTTATACAGACATTCATGATTTTCATTATGTCATACAACATCCATTTCCCCATTATTCCCATTTAGTAGCAGAGACATTCTCCTTCAGTCAAAGTTGATAGGTCATTTTTTTCCATACAAGTTACACCAGTTCCTTGTTATTGCCTTCTTAGTAGTATCTTGACTATATCCAGTTACACATTCAGTTACATTTCCAAGGTACATAGTTTTGCATTCATTTGGTATTCCATACCCCAATATAGCTTTAACTGTGGCCCTGACACCATCCCACGGTAGTGCACATCCAGAAGATATGTGCATGGTTAGTTTCTTTGCTCCCACATGCGCACCCAAAGATTGAATCTGTGGTTGGTCCAATCTTTGGTCCAAGGTTGAAGAATATGGTGATCCCCTGACATTTTTCAATGAATCTGTAAAATATCGCTACATCTACTAGACAGATTGGTGCAATATTGGAGACATTCATGCTCCCTGGCGTAGAAGACTTTGGTAAAACCATGAGGTTCACAGTTTTACTTTTTAGTGAAATCTCCACAGCATTTAGCGTGATGGATCCATGAATTTTTTTACACACATTCATGCCCTAAAGGATGATCTGTAGTTGCTTTGCTGACCCTGTGATTCCATCATAGGTTGAAGTTATGACAAATAATCTTCAAAACTAACATTTCCATCGGCCATAACTTTGTGTGTAGTCCTATTAAGCAAATGTTAGTATACTAAAATATTAGATCAATATTTCATCATTATATATACATCATGCCTGCTAATCCATCAACATGTTACTGTTGGCTTGTTGCCATGCTAGGATTAACATTTAGCTATCCCTATATGCGAATGTTCGCAGAGCCGCCGGGATGGCTGTGAAGTGTTTGCCTTGTTAAATGTTGGCAGCTCACAGAGGCAAGCTTTCACATGACAGTATGAAGGAAGTGAGCAGTTTTTACAACAGCAAGTATTTATTTGTTATCTCAAAGTGTTCAAAATCATTTCGCTGTTCTCAAACCTGCCCTGACATATCAAAATGTCACAAGGAACACGTAGAGCTATGAACAGACATGCTCGGTTAAAGAAAGTCATTCATCACCTGTAGTACCTGATCCGTCTTGTGAACACTTCAGCATCACGGAAAAGTGTCTCCTATCTTTTGCATATCAGACGTCTCCTTTACAGTGTGTCGTTTTGTTTTGGAGAACAGAGGGTCTTAAAAGGTCAGCTTTCATGCCCTAACAATGATGCACTCATGCATACCCGGACTAGGAAGCGTAATTAAATTTCCATCACGACAGTGGTGTAAAATTGCAGCGTGATGAACGCACTACTCCTTCTAGCTTTTAAGGAAGGAGCCTCCCAATAAAAAAAAAAGTTTCTGAGGCAATCATTTGACCTTTTCCGCGCAGCAACTCTGTTGCCTCGAGTCTTTACTTAGTTGTCAGAAAGATAAGCACATCACAGCCGCAACAATCCTCCGCATTGTTTGAGTCAGCAGGCTTTAGCTGCTCTTTAACAGTCTTTCCTCTAAGCACAATGGTGTGACTGCAGACAAATTGGGTGGTGATTGTTGGCGACAACAGAATCCGGAGGCGAACGTGTCAGATGCCAAGAACATTTCATCTCGATGAACATTTTGTCATTAAGTGACTAATAGACATTGGAATGCGAAAGAAGCAACTCATTATGCAAGTTTCTGTTTTTTTAATTAAGATTAATATGCATGATTAAGCTCTGCTGAAGTAATGATTAATGACAACCACAGACAATGATAGAGTCCAAACCGACCGGGATATATTACCTAGGACTGATAAACAAGTCTTACAACTCGAACTGGGAGTGAGGAGTTATTGCAAAAAAAAAAATGTTTGCATGACAAATTTAAACCAACCCGGCGTTTTCATTTGATTACTCAGGTTTTACATATCTCACTCCGGTGTTTGTTTCCAAAATAAACAAAAAGATATAACTATCCTTCTTTATTTAGATAGTAACAATTATATTTTTCTGAGTAAACAGTCAAGACACAAACAAACACATACTTTTCTTCTTCTCCATAACCTAAAATTATGCCAGAGTCATACTTTGCGAGTAGGAAACTGGATGTTATCATGATTTACAGTGAGGTTTTCCTCATTACAAGGATAGCTACAGCTCAGCACACAGCCCTGCGTTCCTGTTCAAATAAAGCTGGGAGTTCACCAGGACGGCGATGACATCATGCAAGATCGGCTTTCCTCTCCACCTTTCGGCGTGTTTTTTGCACAAAGTGGAGTGTGAAGGCTCAGGATCATGTTTACACGGACAACAGAGCACATGCTCATGAGGGAACACCAAACACTAACATTACATGTTTGCAGTTTAACCGTTAAAGTCCAGTTATTACATGTTAGCAATACAAACAGTCGACTCAGCTCAGACGAGCACAGCAAGACGAGACAGCTTTAACAACCCATCCCCTACAGTAAACGACACTGTGTCTGATAACAGGAAGCTACTGCACCATACGGCCACGGCCTGTCTGAAGCACACCTTGCGTGTTTCTCTTGGTATGTTTGCATTTCAGTTACAGCTTCAAATTACATCACCTCGGCCGAGGCCTGATAAGGCAGAGTGTGTAATCATGGTTTTATGACCTGTGTGTAAAGTAATGCAGTGACACAGCCGCTGGGAAATGTTTGCAGAGCTGAGGGTAGAATCACCTGTTTGCCCGTGAGAGGTGCTCACGCAAGTCTGACCTTGTGGAACAATGATGCTGCAGGCCAGCAAAGTATTATTCTCTCATCGTAAGACAAATAAACTCCTTTAATAAATAAGTGAACATGTTAACTCTAGTTGTTTTAGCCTGGAAAAACAAGACTTAAAAGTCTACAGCCATGCTAGCAGCTCGGACGAGGCTTATAGGCACAGCTGTGCTTTGAGCTAAATGCTAATGTCAAGATGCTAACACACTCACAATGACATGTTGTGATGCTAATGTTTGGGTATGATGCAGTGTCTCAATTTGGATTACTTGGATTACTTCCTTTAGAACAGTTCTATGTAGTACACTGTGTACACTATGTACTTCCTGGTGAGCTAATTTCGGCAGGATAGCTTTGAGTACAATCGTGCACTTGCTAGCATTGATGATCAAAATATTTTTTATCACCTTATCACCTATCATTTTATATTTGGTCTATGGATACAGCTGTAACAGTGCAGCTGCAGCTGATGGGAAGTAATTTGTTTTGCAAGTATTTCATGGTCTATTAGTATTGGACAAATTAACATTTCAACCTTGCTTGTAGCGCTACAGGGAAAGTCAGAAATCACCAAAATTACGATTCATTCACTTAATTCAGTAAGGAATATGAAATTATGTACAATATTTCACGGTCCAATCCAATATTTGTCAAGACACTCCACTCTGAACCATCAACCTAGTGGTGCCAGAGGAAATATTTGTATGGTTCATATTTTATGCCAATATATCCAATAATATATCAATGAGAACTTAAGTGGTGAACCAGCCAACAGACTGACAGGCCATACCACTAGGCTAAAAAAAAAAACACAGCAGTACAACATAATAAAGGTCTAGCAAACACAGTCCAATATGTGTGATTCACATTTGTTAACAGTGTGTATTGACTGCCATCTCTCTGCATTGCTGGTTTAAAAAACAAAGGCCTCCTATTGATTTTAAGGCAGGATGGAAAAATGAGCCAGTGATGAAAGTCCATTCATGCCTGCGGTCCCGGCTGCTGTTAGTGCCTATTTTCCATCTTCGTTCAGCAAACCTGCCTGTGCCATTACGCTGAAACGAGTGTCAAATTAAATGACGCGCCATAAATAACCTTTTTTTTTCTGAAAGCACTACTTGCTCAAGCTTAGACATGAATGTCTTAACTTTTGATTCATGCCGAGCTGCCTTTATTATTGTGAGGATGACACTTTTAGAGCCCCCGTTATCAATCCCTCAATTACGACCCAGGCTTTAACCCCTATTTAAGACCGGGTTACAACTGCTGTGAATTCTACAGTGTGGTGGGAGGGTGAGACGTATGTCATCTGGAGCTGTCAGCCCTTGAAAAATGAGAAAATAGCCCTGTCATATTCAAACCTGTTCACCCAGTGAGCTTTCGGCTGTCGTCTTTGATCTGGCATGTTACCAAGTCATTACTCGCATCATGCAACCATTATCTCACCTTAACCTATAATTGACGTTGGAACAAAGACTTGATAAAGGCATCAGTTCTGTGGAGTTATTGAGCAGGTTATCACTTAAAAGTCTGATAGTTGGCTTTGTAGCTTTTGTGCTACTCTGCTATCATCATCTTATTTGTTGAGATGTACTTCAGTGATTGTGATCCACCATTGAAGGAGAAGATTAACTTTATTAATCCCTCAGTGGGGAAAGTCCAAAATTCAGCTTCACCGGTATATTATGATACTAGTTGTGTCCAAAAGCAGCTTTCATAAAGTTATCATCAATGAAAAACCGCTTTATTTGAAGCTCTGAAAGAATCTAAGATATGAAGCTCAAAAGAACGCCTGCATTCCAAAGTTGGCGTTCAACAATATGTTTTTCTTCTATCCGAGAGCAGCGATAAACGAAGCTAGTCTGTGGCAAGCCATTACTGCAACAGTACTTAAGGTGCTACACTTTACATCCAACCCTCCTGCTCCTCTGCATGATTTATGAGGACTTCCACTTGCCTCTAAACGAGACCGCAACTGGCTGAACGCAGACCACAGCAGAGCTTTAAAAGATGTTTACATGACCCTGACCAGGTGAATGTATCCCGGTGGTAAATGTCTGGTTTGTGCTGTTAAAATATTTGCTGCCACTGCACATTGTTCCTTTTCTTCAAGATCACAGATGCCAGATAGCTCTGTTGGGCGACCGGCTTTTTACTTCCTGAGTGGATTCCAACATTTAAACAGGTGTAACCGTGTCCTCTAGTCATTGTAAAAAAAAAAAAAAACAGGCACAGAGGCAACAGGAACATGTTTTTCCTGCACAAGCTTTCATCTACCGTGCTGCTATCTCAAGCCAATGCAAATGAAAAGACAACAGTCAAAGTTGCCACCATGGGTGACTCTCAGACTGGATTGATGGCTATCTGACGTGCCTCTGGTGCCATTGTCACCTCAGTAATAATGAAAGAAATGCAACCGGGTGACAATGCGGCATGTCTTCTAAAGATAAGAACACATGTTTTGAGTCTGGCCTATTCCGAAAAAGCACCTAAGGAGAAAACTTTTTTAAAGGGCTCCTAAAAATGTACGTGAGCACACGGAATGACAAACATTGGAATTTTAAAATGAACACCTGTCACACCTACACAGAGACAAACACAATTGAAACAAGCACGTGTCTCTCAAGGACTGTATTTTACATTTGCATGCACCTACTTTTCAATGTTGTGAAACGCTCGTGCATAATAACTGCTTCTGAATTGTTTCTCTCAAGACCCAAATGACAATCTTTTGTCAACAATAAGTGGCCTAACAACTCTAAGTTGTTTGATCTAGAGCAGATTCAGTGTATACCTAAAAAAAAAAAAAAAAAGGTCAAATGGAAAAGAGAGCAGTGTCAGCAGCCTACAATGCATCCATCACGCCAAAGCTGTAGGGTATGCAAGGAAAAACTTTCCATCAGACTTGCATGAACCTGTTATGTGCAAGCAGACGAAGTGATTTATGCGCTCCTGATAACTTGCTATGTTGTTCTGGTCTCGTACAGGCAAATCAAAAACGACAGGATTCGACATCATGTACTACAATAAACTTGGGTTCATTTTGGCTCAACAGCTCCCATGCTCGGAAGATTTATCTAACGACTTTCGGAACACGCGTAGACATTGGCGGAGTTACCGTTTCCCTTGTGAAAGTTTAAAGTCAGCGTATTTCTGTTTGTCGATAGGCAAAGAAAGTGAGCTGCCAACAGACGTGCCTTCGGGGCGTTCACAAACACATGACATCATTAGCGGACCCTTTCACACAACTTGGCAGGCTTCATTTCACCGTGGCGAGGTCATCGACATGCATTTAAAGTACATCCTGCTGTATATATAGAAATGATTTATCATCACAGGTCCCCTGTTATTTTCTATCCTTTGAACATGAATGAACCAATTTCTCCAGATTGCGTCATGTTTTAAAGGTTTGAAAGGAAGAAATAAACAACATGAATCATATCATAGCAGAAGAGTAAACACCTAATTGCAAAATGATGCCGAGGAATAAGCATTCCTCTCAGCAATGACTTGCGATTTACATAATGGGTTGCCTTCAGTACTGTGAAATTACAATGTGTAAAGCTCATCTTTTTTCATGGAAACGCCAACATGCCCATGAGTCTTGTTTGGATTTCAAATCATTTAGCTCTGATTCAATCACCATTCAAAGAAACTAACACAAAAAGTCAGCTCATTTGAACTTTTGCAACAATTTAACGCATGTAATGAACCAGATGTGTGCAATGTTTGATTCTCTAACTAAATTAGATGTATACGTTTTTACAGATCCTCTATAATAACCTCCACATTATATACAAATAAGCCTTACCAACCACTTATAGTGTCAGAAAATGCCTGAAAATAGAATGTCGGCATCCCTACAACAAAAGAGAAAGCTTTTTTTGCAAAGCCTTGCAACCATGCATCTATCCTTCCACTGTTTTCAGAAGTGGGCTGCCATGGAATTCCTGCTATGTTGCATTGCTTGCCAAAATCCAGGACTTCCCCATGAATTCCAACTTCCAACATTGCATAAAGAAAGCGCTATCCGTTGAAATTTATTCATTCATTTTCATGTTACATGTTGATTTTCTGAAGGACATTTAGTGCTGGAATCAACTTACAATGTCATGCTGCAAATACTTTTAAATAAATAAAAAAAAAATCCCCAAAAGACTCATGGGCATGTTGGTGTGTACTCATTTTGATTTCAAGCATCAAGGAAAAGCATCAAGGAAAAGCAGATACACTTTTAACAAATGATGAAAAACCTATGTTATTGTTCTATTCCTTTAAACTAGACCAAACGAGTGCAGAACTTGATGACACCTGAGCACACCTTAGAATGCTGTGAGATGTAGTTAAATACTTCAGGAAAAGCAAGACAACCTGAAGTTTAGAAAATCGGGAAACTGAAGCAATTTGTAAAGAGAGATCATGGGAGTTTCTCATTGATGGAAATGTTCAATCTCTGTAAGGTTATAACAATGCACATGGTTGAGAACTTTTTCCATGCAAGTGTAAATATATGAGGAAATGTTCCTGAAAGCCATTAGCAGAGTAATTCACAACTGAATGGATTCACAGCTTATACAGGCCAGGAAATCTATCTTGCTCTTCCAGGACTTTTACCCTATCAGCAGTCTGTACGATCGTTTATCTTCATTAGTTCCTTAGCAAGTGCAACATCCTCACCTATGTGGCTGCAGAATTCAAGAGAGACGGTGTGGTGGGGCCAAACATCTGACTACATAAGCAGACAAGCTGTCAGTGAGTCGTGCACCAGTGATTCAAACAATGATCTGTAAGAGGCAATCATTAACGCAGACTGCCAGAGGGGCTGAACACTGTTAGGTCAGTTATCAGACTCTGCAGTACACTATGTGTTTTAAAGCTGGTGTTACCTTGACTGGCCTGTACTATTGACCGCACAGCTTCACACCAAGCCTGCATTTGAGAAGTTCATAGAAAATATCTACACCGCTGGTGTGGACAGAAGAAGAAGACAGAAGGTGAACCACGTCACTGTAATACACTGCCGTTACCCCTCCCATTGACAACAGCAATCTCCTGAGTCCTATCAGTAACAGCCTGCTAAGAGGCTTTACTCCCCCTCCCCAGCACAAAGAGCTGTCTGTTAGGCCAGGAAGGCATCCCAGGAGTCAGAAGAGACAGGTGGCTATCCCCACAGGGTATGTATGTGGGGGCTGGGAGGCTGAATGCTGGGGTAATCAGAGACAAGTCAAGACAAAAGCATGGCGTTATAGTAGCGGTGTGGGTTTCCAACTGTTGAATGTCTAGGTTAAATGTTTGGTTAATAGGAACATCATAGCAAAGAGAGGAAAAATAAAAAAAGTAATTTTTGTCCAGCTGAAATGCCTATTTCTACAGCCTGGACACGTGAAAATAAAGTTCAAGGCATTAAATCATTCGAATTGGCTTTTGATTAGGGTCACAAAAATTATTTGTGCAGTGGGGTTTTGTATTTCTTTTTCTTTTTGCTGAAGGAAAGAGAAATTATTTAGTTTATATTTTATTCTGTCTACCCTTATTCTCAGAAGGGCTTTCTTTGCTTTCTTAAACATTCAGACGTAAGGTTCAGCTCCCTCCACGCTCCGATGATTTGTGTACAGTCCCTCAAATAAATAGTTACTTTTGTGCCCATTTACATTTGATTGTGTTTGCATCAATTTGAGGACCTATGTGTCAGATTTAGTGCCATCTATTACAACCTCGCCACGAGGAGAAACTGCAGTGACCATGAAAACTAGCAAAAAATGCTAAAGGCCCTATCTAGAGCCAGTGCATGGCCATTCTAGGCTATCGTACTAAACATTGCCATGAGACATGGTGGACTGTGTAGAGGACCCTCTGTAGATATGAAAGGGCTCATTCTAAGGTCATGAAAACAGAATGATTCTTATATTCAGGTGATTATATACCAATGAAAACACACTTAAATATTGGATATTACATTTCATGCCATATTCTGCCAATAGCTCCCCCTGAATCTTTCACACTCGACCCTTAAGTTGATGACAAATGTGGATTTCTTTTTAAGGGACTGGAAATTAAACTCAAATAGCAGATGGTTCCCAAATCAACAAGAGGAAACCATATCCAACTGTTCTTCGAAAATTTACACCCTGACTCTAAATCTAAATCTGCTTTTCTTTTCGCATGCTAACTTTCAGATAGATGGAGCCTGACGGTAATAAAACCTTCCAGAATTACACTGCCATGATGAAAACCATCCAAATCCTGCTCAAGTAGAAATGAGCTTGTGTTTTCAATGAAGCTCTGGGTTTAAATGAGGGGGCCTTAAGAGGGCACAAAGAAAACCTTACCAGTTTCGTATCCTAATCTCCCAAGATATTAGAGGTCCTTTATCTCTTAAACCAAAGCACTTGAACAAAATCTTCTAGGTCCTGTTACACCAGTTTTGAGATACAGAGGAGGGCTTTAGTGACAAGTTTTGAGGTTTGAACTCGGATGGTCCTGGGAACTTTTCACCCTTCAGTGCCACCAGATAGGAAAAAGAGGATTTTATGTATTAATCAGAGCTGAACGTCAAATCCCAATTTACACCATATTTTAGCAAATCAGGGCTTGAAGGGACTGACAAGAATAACTTTGTCTGTTTGTCTGGAATCAAACTGGGGTTGCTGAAACATTTATCATATTGTCAGAACTAAATACATAATGAACACAGGCAGAATTACTCCAGAGGGCAGCTAACAACGGTCTTGATAACCCACAAAAGGATAACACAAATGTCTATTCTAATGTTCAGTAGAAAAATGGCAAAATAACATTCATGAACAAACTGTATTTCTTTTAGAATACAAGACTAATTTTACTGAGTACTAATGTCTTGGCTAACTGCGACATTGCCACAAGAGGACTATGGGAGGACACTGTTTGGGGGAGTGAACTGTTTGGTCTTTCCCAAGA
Source organism: Protonibea diacanthus (assembly GCA_028641955.1). Classification (NCBI taxonomy): domain Eukaryota; kingdom Metazoa; phylum Chordata; class Actinopteri; family Sciaenidae; genus Protonibea; species Protonibea diacanthus. Next base: position 9,249,436 of record CM053998.1, read on the forward strand.
GGATCACATCTCTTTCCCAGGAATGATGACAGTTTATGAGAGAATGCAGACAGAACGGTTGGGAAAATTGAATCCCACAGTGACAAGAAAGCTGTGATACTCTTGCACAGTTGTGAAGAGACAGAAGAGCAAATTCAAAGGAAGGTGCAGAGCTCATATGAGCAAAATGTAACAGGTTGAAGGAAGGACTGCACAGTCTGACGAGCTTGAGGCCATGGAAACTGAATTAAGAAATTCCTCAGCAGAATTCTTTAAACTGGGAAAGATAAACAAACATCTGTGACAGTTATTTTTCCTACTGCTAGTATTTCACTTAAAATTGTATCTTTAGGCAGATGAACAAAAATCTGACATACCATTTAGCAGATTTCAAGAATATCCAAGTGACTTTGCCACAAAGTGATCAGATCAATGTTTCTTGACCCCTACGGGTCAATCAATTGTAATGCTTTCTTGTTGACCCCAAACTGCCCTCATTTGATCTGAATGAGTGTCCAGGGAGTTACAAAAGGGCCATCCAAAAGGAAACATTTTGGTTAACCGTGTTTGCTAGCCAAAGAGTAGCCCCAGCTCCGCTCTTTTAATGACACAGTCATCTTGTTGCCAAGAAACGCTTGAAAAGATTTTTGACCTTTTGGCTTCATGTCGCCTGTTGCTGGGAGGGTTTCTCATCCTCACTGGTTTTAACCAGTGAGAAAATCACCAATGCGACAATACCTTCAGAGGCTGTTTGTGTCCAATTTTGATTTTATAATTGTCTTTTATATTAAATACATGGCTCTCCCAGAAATCCACATACACCATTATGTCACAACTTCCACGAACTTCAAAGCAACCATGATAACACATATTTCTCTCTGTGTCTTTCATGTCTCACAGCTTTGCTGTCAAAGAGCAAAGCATAAGTTCAAAAGTCCTGGCAGGGTCAGTGCCTTCCGCAGAAGTCCCTTTGATTCCTAATATAGCCACGGAAATGCTTTCTGGCCTGGATAGAAAGAGAAAAGGGGAGTGAAAAAAAGGGGGATCAAATAGGATAGAGGTTTGTTTTGTTCTCTCCTCTCTATCTATTGAAGCTTCCTGGCTGATGTAGCCTGCTGTTTTATCTCAGCTGGCTCAACGGCTCAGCCTGCGGTGGTTGTGGCCAGAAAAAGGCACCAGACGCAGCTTACCTCTATGATTGAACCTACTGTACAGCTGTGAAAGAATATTTTACCAGTTTATAGATTTGATGTGATGCCCTTTACCTGCACTGTTCAGGTTACACAGAATGCGATGCCTGTGAAACTCAGCTGGCTGTAAGTAGAGTGACGGTGAAATTCGCTGATCTTCAGGGTAGAGGTTACACTCATTAAGTGACTAATGATGACTCCTTCAAGCATAAAGAGCAGGAAATTGACTTCATGGGAAAACATCACAGTAGTTGGGTAATATGTTGACATTAGCAGTGGCCACACAGTGAAGCTGGTTCCACCCGTTTGTGAGAATGATTTGACAACCAGCCTTCGACTGTCTCTGCATCACAGCACGATTAAATTAATATTTCTGTTCGGTGGAGTATTTCAACATCAAATTATGTTTTTCATACTTTAAGGCCAAGTAGGGTTTCTAATTTTGTCCTAAGCTCTCAGTATTACCAGTTTCAAACATGTGATTGACTAAATTGGGTTGTGACACCGAAAAATAATGAAATAATTATAATAATAATTTTTTGGGTCATTTGGGGAATAGTAAAAACAAGCTCCAACAACATCACATTTTATGTTGATATGGTGAATCCTTATTTACACATGGAGCTGAAACAAATGTTGCATTTATTTGGAGTCATGTTTCTGTCAACCTACTGTCCAATATTTTCTCTCTTTTAGCTCAGTTTTTGGTCTCTACCAACTCTTGAGTAAATATCTGGCTGCTCAGCTGCTAAATGCTCCACTGTGTTTACCAGATAGTCTCTAAGTAGTAGTGTGCAGTGGGATTTTAGGAGTTGAACCACCATCAGTTGAGGTTGGACAGTTAAGCAATGAGCCGGAACTTCACGTGATACATTGTTATTAATATAATGTTGACTATAGCCACTTTATGAAATGTCTTGGTCAAAACACTAACGCTATTTTCTCTTAATTTTATTGGCATGACATGATATTTTGCAGTTTGAATAAATGTTGAAACAAATGTGTTGAACACATCCAATATTTTACTCTCACAACAGCATAAACAGGTCAAGGTTCACAGTAGTAGCAAGCTGACGTTAAGACTATACCGAGTAGTTGCAGAGTGTAAATAGAATTAAACATTTAAGTGTGGAGCTGAAATATAAATGCCTTCAGAGCCAGCGCAGTACTAAAGAATGCAGTGATTCGGATGTAATTAGTTACATCCTGTGATTCCTAAATATGAGAGGAAAATGGCCCAGAATAGGTCTCAGGGGCAATTTGTAATCTGTAACTCCATCTGATAAATAATCAAGCACTCCTTGTTATTATGGCGATTATAAATAACCCCATGAACTATGAATGGAATGCAGTGTGACCCGTCTGGAGACCAATGTGTTCTCAAGACTAGCCGCTTTCTGTATTTGGGTTTCTCAGATGTTTTGTGTGTGGTGCTTCCAGAAGCTCGCAAAGGGTGTTTTTTTTTTTCTTCTTCTTCTTCTAAATCTCAGCTGAGATAATTTATGAGAGCAGAGGCGGCCATTGTTAATGTTTAATATTTGCACTGACGGAAACAGCGCTGCTGCGTCTGGTAACGCTGGTTCCCAGGAGCAGAGACGTTTCACAAGGCTTTTTAAGATCCACAGCTTGGCAGGAGGCCAACCGAGACCTCCTTCAAGATTTTAACTCTGCAAAGCGGATGTTTTCCTGACGCATAAGGTAGACATATACGACTTCCACTTATGTAATAATCCGATCAGAGTGAAGTATTTATTCGGACTGCTCATCGCACCAGCGGTGCAGAAAATCTCATGCGAAGCGCAACATTAGGGTTGAGGTTAACCTTGAAGTTCATTAAGTATTTTTCCTAGACGAAACAAGATATTCATGCTATGGGACAGGCCATATTAAGTTTTCCACGTCTTCATAAATCTTCCAACATGGAGCTTCTCATGCCTGGAAATGTAATAAGGCTGACATAGTTAATGTTATGCGCCACATCCATCACAAGTATTAGCATGACTGCATGGCACACAGAGCCATCACAAACATTCATTAAGAAGTCCACCATGTTCTGAACAGTAATTACATTATCTTAAGCAAAGCCGTAATATGTTTATAGAGCTGTCCGGCCTATTTAAAGTGTGAAACAAACCAGAAGCCTAGTGAGAGAAAGGGGAGAGAATGAATAAGAGGGCCTAATTAAACCAGAATAAAGTAACTTGACAATTGTGTGTATTTACTTGGAAACTGCGGCTTCCTGTCTGAGGGTCCAATGTGTCTCTGCTTCTTTTGATCCCCCCCCCCCTCCTGAAACCTACTCCAGTAACCCATATCCTGTATCCTCATTTGGTAGCATGGTGACAGTTTCCCAGATACCAGACGGTATTGGTTTCCCTTCATCTTGTGGCACAAACCCAACCCCAGTGTCTAATTTGCTAATGGATCCCTGCTGGAAGCCGCTGTCTCTGGGCTGTACGCGAGTGTAATTATTTGTGCTCAAGTGAAGTAACTAAGAGAATGAATAAATCATTGTTTTGCACTCTGCTCCCAAACTCTGCACTGCAGGAGTTTCCCTCTGTTTGCTTTCCACAAACAGAGTTTCCTGAATGTCATTCACCCTCGAGACAGGTTGACTGTAACGGCTGACGGTAGAACTTTGAGTAGCTTCACTTGAAACTGATAATTACACGGCAATATGGACTTGGAAAATAAGGAACAACGTAGGTCTAAGCTTACAGCTTGAGCAAAGAAGTCAATTTTCTCAAATGTGATTGGAAGATTTGGTGAAAGACAGCACTTGTCTTCACTACAAAGGCCAACTGTCAACTGGTTCTCCCATTCATGTAGGAAATGTACACCTATAAGGCCAGGGAAAGGCAACTGTCTGTTTATGTGTAGTGTACCATGTAGCTTTGAGGAATTTTGACTCAGACGTATTACAACATAAACTCGCAGAACCTGTTCTGTAAGTCCAATTACTTCAAGGCCACTAGCTCTAGTCTCAACATTCTCCCCTGAGGGATATTAGTCAGTCTTGACGTAGTTACATATGTTCAGACATGAAATTTGGGGAAGTTGAGAGAACCTTTTTTATGATTTTCATCAGATTGCTGACAAGGAGGGTTCATGCTGCCATTCACAAGGCTCTTTGGTTTAGTGGCCTCAGCCCGGTTCAGCTTGACAGGGAGCCTAAGCTTGCCAAAGGCTCTGGGAGGCAGAGATAAGGAAAGGCAGCATAAAACCAAATAAAACTGCTGAAGTTCCAAGTATGCTTGATGTGCCTGGATAAAGTGATTACATCTGTCTGAACTAATGTAACACTAAAAGTGTCTTTTGTGTCCAATCTTGTTATTATGGCCATTTGATATTACGCACGGTCACGCATTCAGAGAACATCCTCAATAATTACATATGGTTCCAAATAAGATGAGATCTATGGACAACGTGAATAATTGAAGGCTTGTCTAACAAGGCAGGATTTCCAAGTCCTAATGTCAGATCCCAGTATGACAGCTACTGAAGTACTGCGCCCCATGGCCACTCATTCATTTGCAAGCCAAAGAGACCAAGGTTCTCATCTTTCCCATAATGACTTTCCCTGTATACCCCGTCTGGAACTTCAATTATCACATGAAAGATAAGAAGCTAGTGAGATGCATAAAAATGAAAATAACATAACAGACCATCAAATATTCTGCATGACTGGAATTTCAATTCTGTCTCGTCTTTGATTGGTGTTATTTTTGGTTCAAGTATTGCACTCATGATAGATACTTGTAACACAGTTCTTCGTGTATGGTGATACTTGGTACGCTATCCTAAATAATATCCCAAATGGCATTCCTGTGCTAATAGCCTGCAAACTTTAAAAGGCGCAATAAATAGAGAGCAATTTGCCAAATTTAGAATCATCCTATAGTTTTGTATTTTATCATAGGAAGTGACATGGAGTGACAAAATGAATTAACAAGGGTAATTTTCCATGGCACATTACACAGGGCACCACAAAGCCTGACTTCATTAAGAGATTATTATTAACTTAAAATTTCCAAAAAAAGAAACCACCATAATGTTCATTTTCCATCTCATTAAGATTCCATTACAGGCTCAGTGAGCTGTTCTTTGCTTCTAAAAATTGAGAAAATCACACAACAGCCGCATTAAAAGAAGCTTACACAACGTGAGCAGGAGAAAAATCACAATATATTATTTCATTTCCACAACAAAATGAACGGCAATCAATAAAAACCGGGTCTTTCTTTTCGAAAGCAGGCAGCATAAAATACAAATGTCAAACAAATCAACAGAATGGGTTTTTAAAAAAAAAAAAACAACTAGTTAATCTACAGCAATGTATAGCTCTCGTTAAACCTTTTTTTTTTTTTTGTTTGGCAACAGAGAATTAAAATGTGCTCACAAAGCAAACATGTGTTTCACATATGCCCACCATCAACAAATCCCCCATCTGGTGTGAACAGGGTTTTGCCTCAGGCTTAAATTATCTATAAGACAATCAAATTGCTTTGGTTTTCAGTCAAGCATCTGTGCTACTAATCTCATGTGTGTACATGTGAGTTCTACTATCGCAGATTTTAGCTTAAGAACGTCCATCAGTCAAAACATTTAAGTAAAAACAAAACAAAAAAACAAAACAATTAAAAAGCCTAACATTTACAGTAGGTGCTGCTCAGAATTTGGCATGGAAGCAAATTGCACTTGCTGTAACACTTAAATGTAGTTTAGAAGTTTAGCCTCTTGAATCAGTCAGCATGAAATGTCCAATTTTCCAAATGGCTGCTAAATCCTAATCTACCCCCTTTACTTAGATTGGCTGATTGTGGTTGACCTAACAAAGTCGAAGCTGAGTTTTCCCACAGATAAAGAAGGAACTTTGCTGGTGTTGCTACTCATATCCACTCTTCTTTAGCAAATTTTAGGCTAGGGAATACTCTAAATGCTGAGGTATTGAATGACTCCACAATAAATACAACCTTTAAATCATAAAAGAGCACGTTCTCAGTATAACTGACCTGCATGATAAAATATTAAGACATGTTCTCACTTGCATTTGGTGTGACGTTAAGTGGCAATGGTTTCATGGGCCGTGTTCAACCCACAAAATAAGGAAGCTGGTTTCAAGGTAAAAAGTAACACAAGTTATTTGGTAAGTCTTGCCAACATCTTGGCTGTTATAAGGAGGAGAAAAAAAAATCTGACATCTGTGTTAATTTGTCAGTGTAAATTTTCAAATCTTTCTTCACGTCTCAGTAGTCTCTGTAACCACCGCGTTTAGCTTATCATTATCCAAAGCAGTAGTATTCATCTGATTCCACCCTCAGTTTCAGCGGCGATTTGCTGAAACCATCGCCGTCAATTTTGTCCACAAAGCAGTCTAGATCCGTAGGTGAGGGGTTGTCCGAGAGATCCTCTGCTAGAGTGTCCAAGTAACTACCCACAGACAGACTGTCCAGCCCGTCACTGTTACCGTCGTTCAAGCTGTTTAAGCTGCCTCGCAGTGAGGTACCGTCCTGGCTGTCTGACAGGCTGTACAGGCTGCCCGTCAAGCTGCCATCTTGGCTGGCCACTCCTCCCTTGTCTTCGATCATCCAGCGGATGGACTCAATGCCCTCGTTGATTGACATTAGCTGCTGCATCAGCTTCACGTCAATGGCTCGCAGATGTGCCTATGAAATGGACAAAAACAAATCTCGGTCATGTCATGGTTCTTACAGATGATCCAACACTTAAAAGAGTAGTACAACATGTTGGGAAATATGTTTGGTTGACTTCTTCTTCTGAGTTTAATGAGAAGATTCACACCACTTTCTCATCTGTCCATTAATATATATAAGCCTAAAACAACAGATGGTTAGCTTAGCTTAGCGTAAAGACGGTAGCTAGCTACCAAAGGTAACAGAATGCCCCACGAGCACCTCTTAAACTCACTAAAGAACACACGTAAAGACTAGATTTGGTTATTTTATAGACTTTAACAGCTCCAACTTCCTTGAGTTTTGTTGTTACAGAAAGCTAAGCTAACCTGGTGTTGGGCTGGAGCCTTATATAACAACAAACACGAGAATGACATCAGCCTGCCCAGCTACAGAAGTATGTACCAAAATGTCAAACTATACCGCTAACACAGCTTCTACATGGAACAATATTCCCTCATGAGTGCAATGAAAGTTGATATAATACAGAACCAGAGCCATCATTGTTGCGTAGTACTGCTACCATTGAGGTTCCAAACTTATTCTAGACGTTGGAAACAGCAATGGAGAAAACAGACACACACCACATGCTCTATTTAGTAGCTCTGTTCTGAAGCTTTCGGTCTTATCACACAGTTTTTAAACAGATTAAAGCTCAACATGAATTCAGGAAAAAAAAAGTTTATATGTCTACAGTTCTATAACAAATGTGTGAAAATCTCCCATCTGCTGATGAAGAAGGGAGGCTCCAGATCAGCTATTAAAATAAAGAAATCAACCTTGTGGTGAGTTTTTTTGTCTCCTGTTGGCATTCTCATGTCTTCTCATGGCCAGAACACAATGTGCTATTTTGTTTAGACTATCAGGCTTTGTTGTGAACAAAGAGATTTAACTATCTGGCACCGGAAAAGGGACTTGTACTACTCATGTATCAGCACAGGAAACAGTTTGAATCCAGGATTCTGAATGATATCCCCTACTTTACACAGTATGGCCATTGATTTAACTTCCTGCCATGACAAACCACGCCATTGACTGGGGATGGAAGTGGACAGCCTATGAAATCATTCAGAGGGAGACCCCTGTGTGGACTGGGTGACAAACAGAGTGAAAAAAAATGGTAAATGAGCAGCTGTGGCAGCCTGCTACACTCAAAGTGCAATGATGCAGATGAAGGCAGACACGGCTGGTACAGTGTTCCAGACAGCTGGCTTCATACAACAGCCTTTCTTTGGGGATGGATTTGCAACCGGCCTTCATTTAGCTCATATAGCTGCCGGTGTGTTTGTTTTGTGAGCATAACCACCCGCTTTATACACACACAGAAGCGGAGAGTCATATTGGAATTTTTGCTCACGCAGCTATCTCCTGTTAATAAGATGGCACCAGTGGGTCAATATCACAAAATGAATTCGAGCAACACAATTACTGCAGTATAATTTGGTCTCCACCTGCTACAACATGTTTAATTTGTCACATAAAACAAACAAAAGCTAGTCCCTAACCTTTGTGGGAGCAGCACATTGCTCCTTTGATAGGCTGTATATAATGTAAGCCTGGAAAAATGTTAAAAATTAGCTAAACATTGCAATGTTGCCAAATGTGTGTGTGTGTGTGTCTACCAGACTTGCGCACAGCAAGGCAGAGCAGTCTGATTGGATTAGTGACTAAGCTGTGAAGGGAGGCACAAAAACAGGGAAGCCCAAGATGGCCTAAATTTGAAATGAGCTATCTAACAATAAAACACCACTAATTGAAATTACACTAAACTAATTTCTATTCAAGTCAATTGGTTTTCTTTTCTCCTCCCCACGTATCGGCACAATTAAATGACGTCTGTAGGTAAATTTGACAGTTCAGCTTGCAACAAAAGTGAATTGAACCAAGGTGTGCGCCAAATGTGCCACTTATTATGGGACTCGAATGCTCCGTCGCATCAGCGTAGATCTAAGCCTATCAACACAGGCTCTCTGGGTGATTGGTCAGTCTGCTGGCCATGATTCAGCCCTACTACTGTCTGCAAAACTCGGTCAACTGGGCCATCTGCTCAGGAGTCTTAATACCTTTCGTGACCTCAGCTAAAATGGGGGCAAGGCTTCAGTTCAATGAGCAGGGCACTTGGAAATAATGCAAGTGAGTGTTAGAGGACATGTAATCATGAAAAGACTTCACATAGTAGTTTGAATAACAAGAGGCAGTGAAGGGGGGGTAGGGAGGGTTCATCAACAAAGGTCTCTGCTGACTGTAGGTGTGAATGGGTATCACCTGCTGACCTTTTTTTTTATTTAAAGGCAATGAGGAACACTCATCCCTGGAACTTTGCATTTAACAACCACATGTTGATATGTGGACCTGTTTTACATCTAAAATACAGCCTAGCCCTTTCCTGTGAACTCAAGCTTGGTCACCAATAAATGTTAGAGAGAAATCAAAAGCTACCTGTCAAGAAACCATGCTAAATAGATAACAGCTGACTCATATAAACTGTCATATTCATGGTGTTTTTTTCATTCAGTTCATACCTCAAGATAACACACCTGAGAACCGTACAGTTAAGTATTAGTGCGCCAGCCTAATTACAAGTTAGTAAACTTTAAAACAGAAGGCTCAAAAAAGCAATATTTTCTATCTGCGTCGCATGTACTATATGGTTTGTTGTGATTATGTCTACAAACTATAGAGAATGACAAAGAGGCTTACCATTTCTTGTTTCAGGAACAGCATTTTGCTCTCCAGTCTTTTCAAGTCGGTGGAGTTATTACAATATTTACGGTTCGTTAAATGCACAGACTTCTCGTGCTCTTCGTGATGTTTCCCCGCAACCAGAGAGCGGATGAGGCTGTCCGGCACTTTTCGACCTAATTTCGTCTCTATATCCTTCAGCTCGGGCATGACGTTGTTATCCTCGTCCATTGTAGACTGTCAGAAAGATTACACGTTTTTCCCCGTATGATTTGAAGCAAATTACAGAGTCGCGAGCGTATAGGGAGGGAGGGAGGTGGGGGCCAGAGACGCGCGCGCTAGAGTTATATCCAACTCAGAGTATGGAAAAGTTGCAACAGGCGCGTGCCCCCTTTTACAACTCCGCTCGAGCGAGCTCGCAGAATGAAGTGAGACAGTTCACGCTGGCACCGCCGTTACACCAACAAGACCTCCCCGTTCAAGCGTCTGACCAGTAGTGAGACATTCACACGACAACGTGCTCTCCGTGGACCCTCCCATGAAGGGAGCTTCCCCTGAAACCAGACACCAGACAGGTGAGGCGACACCGGGGGGTGTTCTGAAAAAATGTGTTCCTGTGAGCGAGGGAGTACGTTTGTCGGAGGTGACAAATGAGCAGAACACCATCCACAGCCTGATGAGGACTGTGTGAAGCATACATAAATGTAGGTTAAGACACAAGTAAAAAGAAGTTTTCTAACCCTACACACGTGTGCTCCATGAATGATGAGAGGTTGTATAAAATATGTTGTGTACATACATGTATTTCTCGTGTTTATTCATGTTTTAAATTGCATGATCACACAGTTTAAAGTCGAACAAACCACCGTGGAAGCGTGTAAAATGCAATCATTTAAATAATTTGGCATGCCCCCCCGAGACATTTTGGCAAAAAAGTATAAATGTAAAAACAGAACAGCAATCCATCAGCATTGCACATAAACAACAGAAAAACAGGGGGAAAAAAGAAGCTGGGATATGGTGTGTGTACACAGGTCAGTGAGGACAACCCCGCTGACTGTGCATTTTTGCTACATTTCCTCTGAATCATCATCTCTTCGTTCATTAATAACATTTTAGGTCACTTGGATCAATTTATCTTCTACATTATTAGAAAAAAAACAAAAAAACAAATCCAGAACTCTCCTGACAAGGACGACAGCTTCAGAAATTGAATTATTGCACCCCCTTGTGGGCGTCAGCGCCATTGTACAAGACTAGACTAAAAAGCCAGATAAACATTGGAGAAGTTGCAGATCTGTAAGGTTATGTTTTAATTGTCCTGTTACTCTTGTTATTTTAAACGTGTTCAGTTAATGAGGTTAATTCCTTTCTTTCTTTTCACCTGGTTGCCTCATGAGTGAAACCTCAAACGCTTAAACAACAGAAGGCACCGGTGCTGACAATGATGAGAATCAGCCCCACTTGGTGGCGTCGCCATCACAGTTTCACCTCACATCATTTCAGTTGGTTTGAACACACTCTTTATTTTCCATTTTCAAATTTTGCCCGAACTCTGAAAACGTCAAGATCTTTGCAGTCTTCGAGAGCCATTCTCTTAAAACCCTTTCCATGAGAAAATGCATGTTCGGTGAGTGCTTTGTTCATTGGGTAAACAGAATTGTTAACTTTTGTACACCACAACGGCTGATAAAGGGGTAACAGAGGACTTCCTATCACGTTGTAGCACTCGAGAATCTACACATGCTCTCCAGTGAGAACAGATCCGGACTTTAACAAACAGGATATTCGTGTCACAGTAAAAGTGAAGGGAAGAGACAAGTCGGGGGAAAGCTTAGACTACAGATTGGCTTTTCTCGTCGCCGTAGCGCTGATACTGATCCCCGAGCAGAGGCTGGTGGCCCTCCATCTTGTAAGATCTGGCACGCACGGCGCATGTGGTGGCGGCGAAAATGACCGCGACGACCACAAGGGCAGCGACTATTGCCATGGTGATGATTTCAGTCAGGGTGAAAGCTTGCCCTGGAAAGGTAGAAGTGGACGATTATCACCGCGGCTGTCTGCATTTATTCAGCGGCAAGACTGAAAACAAATCTTGAGTGAAATGTGAGAAGTCATCCGACATGAATACCTGGCCATTCAGCTTCATAGGAGTAACCGAGATTTTCAGGGGCGGTCACAAACATCTCGGCGTTAGTCACCGGAGGCCAGAAAGGCACCATGTTGTAACCCCTGTTGTGTCCAATGGGGGCATTTTCTTCAGGATAGACAGCCGCATCTGTTGAAAAACACTTGACGTTAGCCTAAGAGCTCATAGTGCCAACAAGAGAGAAGTCAAACATGCATGTATTACAATAGAAACAACACAGATTTTGCTGCTAAAACACCTGCGCCGTGTCTCCTCAACCATTCATCAAAAATAGCATCGGTGTAAGTGTGGAGCAGGACGAAGATGGGGTCATTGGGTGAGAGGTGAGTCTGTCCTCCTGTGCCATTCAGGAACAGATGGGCCAGGTTGTGGAGGCTCCTCACCACAGGGTCATAGTTCCCCTTGGGGGCGCTGTAGCCTGTCAAAACAAGAGGAAAGGGCGTAAGAAAACTCTGTATTTGATGTAGAAAATACCGCAGGGCCGCCAGACAGTGCAACAAATATATTTGTAGTCACCTTCAATTGTGTTTCTGAAGCTTTCAGTGGAGGTGGAGTAGTAGGGCGCTGTGTCAAAAGCATTAACCTGCAGGCAGTCAGCCACATCCTGGGGTTCTGGGAGACGCTGGACCATCGGCCGGTTGACATTTCCTGCTGGGTTCCTTCTGATCGGAGAAGTCTCAGTGCCTGGAAGGTGACAGGAAAATAAGTTAAGAGACGGAGGAAAGCAAAGAATAATAAATAGGAGCACTGTAAACATGAGCGGTACACAACAGCCTTACTGTTGCAGATGGTTCCAAGTGTGTCATAGTCCTCTACGCTCTCACAGATGACCCTCCACTGGGAGAAGATAGAGTTGGTGCTCAGGGAATTCATGTCAAAGCTGCTCCTGGCTCCCATCAGGTCATCTGTGCAGATATCACATGTGCTTCCACCGATGGCAAAGTTCCAGTAGGGCAGGGCGAAGGACGGGTCCTGCAGCATATCCTGGTTGTTTCAGACAAATAGGGCTTGTTAATGTGGAGATAAGGCTCGAAACAAGAGGGGAAGAACACTTTGAGGAGTTTGCTTGAGGCTTTATTTTACTGGCCTCGCAACAATGTATTCTCACCCCCTTAGGTAAGGAAGTATCCATCGAGTCTCACTTGGTATTGGAATCATAACGCTCTGAATAAATTGGATACAATTTTCATGCAGTGCGACTTCCTTTAAAGATCTACAATATGTGTTCACGGTGCAAAATTAAAAATTTGCTAATTTGCAAATTCTATAGACACATTTTTGGACTGTAGTCAAAACATACAGGTGAAATTATAAGTAAATGTGTCAACACAAGATTTAGAAGTACAAATACTCATTGAGCTCAAGGGGACATAGACTCTTGACACTCCAGTGAATCACAAACTTTTTTTACTTTGGAAAAAAAAAAGAATCAAGTTTAAAGTTACTACATCGCATTCTGAAAGTCTACACTTTTTTCGATTAGGAAAGCATTAATGGATACCAACTGCTGCTCATGAAACCTTTAACCGGATATTCTTCAGTTGCACGACAAGGAACTGGGACATTTTATTTTTAGTCGTCTTGGTTGACAGATTTCATCCTGAAAAAATGAACACTCTCCTGCAATCTGTGCCTGTCAGTCTGCATATTCAATAGAGTTTTTTTTTTTTTTTTTTTTTTTTTTTTAAAGTGGCTAACTTGGGAGCTTGACTTAACCATCAACCTGTATCCAGTATAAGGATGGAGACTCTGTCCAACATCCAGAACTTCAATTTCACCGCTTCCTAGTGCATTATTGTGAAGTACTGGTTGGCTATAATAATTATACAAACCTCTTCGCTGGGAGTGATTTTCTCCATACATCACATATGCAATTGGTGCAGTTTTAATAAGTCCTTTCACCAAAGCTTCAATACTTCGCTACAAGCAGTCTCCAAATCGATGGTGTGCAGATCAAATCGAATCCCATGAAGCGCTTAAAATCATATTTTGCGCGCCGCTCGCCTATTAAAGCGTGAAATTGCGTCGTACATTATGATTTCCTCGCCAATGCAGTTATGGGGGGGCACATTAGGTAAAACAAACACGATGGAAGAAACGACAGCTGGGTTGAAAGGGGCTATTAGTCGCTGATATATTAAGTACATTAAAAAATGAGGATAAGCAGTCAGGTGGCGATTACCCTCCACAGAGAAAATCTATTTTTAATCTTAAAATGACCCGTCACATAAGAGCTATTTCACGGAACTATTATGTATGTCATTATACCACGATTAGTCTAATTATACACCCTCTTTACACAGTATCTTACCTGCATGTCTCGCTCCAGCTGCAACAGGTGGTACCTGTGCCAAGTGACAAATCCGGGGCCCTCATGTGAGAAGTCCACTCCCCCGAAACTGGCCTGCCCCGCACCCAGGAACGTCTTGCTGACAGAGAAGTAGTGGGTCCACACAAAGTAGTTGTAGATGGTGATGTTCTCGAACTGCACGGTGTTCCCGTCTGGACCGAAGATCTCCGCGTAGCGCCGCGTCGCGATCACCAGGTCTGGGTGCACCGTGCGCTTGGCCTGGTCCAGCGCGTTAACGAACGCACGCTTCTCGTCAGCGCTGAGCTGCATCACGTTTCTCCTTACTGGGGGATTATAGCAAAGGGAAAGTGGATTAACACAATCAGTCATGCGTTAAGTGGAGATCTCCCTTTAACGACCGAGAAAAGAAGTTCAGGAAATGTGCGTAATTGGCAGTTTTAATCAGTTCGTTTTGTAATCATATGCATTTCCCCAAGTTTTAGGGGTTTAAGTACTTTTTTCAGCTTCTTTCATGGATGCTACTTTGAATTAATTGTGGCAAAACTCTGTCGTTGTCCTGTAGAAAGATTCAATTTGCAAAAACCTGTTAATTCGGCTTGGTGCGGTGTCCTAAACTAGTGCCAGAGTGCCGCTGGGCAACGGCAAAGAACCAACTCCAGAGGTGCTATGACCTCTCCTAACTCCCCATGAATTAGAGTCATTATAGTGATGACATGAATATAATTTGGATATTTTCCAAGACTTCCAGTGGAAGCGCACTTACCAACATTAATCCTCTGGTCACAGTTGGCTCCAGTCCATCCGTGTCTGCAGCGACCACAGTTAAAACCGCTGAAATTTCCGTTACACTGACAAGTACGGTTGAAGTAACGGATGGGCCACCGTTCCCGATCATCCCGCCCGTCGTGCGGGTACTGAGGGCCGTGCCGGCGCGCGTCCACCGCGATGGACACACACTGTCCGCGACCTGTGCTGGAGCCGCACGGGTCGTCGTTGAGTCCAGATGGGGACGGACAGCACTGTCCACTCCTGAGTCCGTCAGGTGTCACGCACTCTCTGGGGAATTGAGCGCTCACGACCACCGCGCCCACGAGCACCATAAAGCAGTACTGAAACATTATCCAAAAAACTGTAGCCAAATTTTACGCACGGTTGATCTGGAGTTGTATTGACTGAATATTGACCTGCAAATACACACGTCAACTAAAACTTAACCCAAAATGAACATGGATCCTTTGGACACATCCGATATTGCCTTCTTCATGAACAAAGTTTGTATTAAACCTCCCCTTCCATGCGCCCAGAGCCTTGATTCTAAACCAGTGAACCATCGACCTTAAATACCGGATTAGCGCATGACTACCCGGATTTTCGGACTCCCGCGTGATGCCATCACATAACATCACATTTCCTACTGTGGAAGGAGGGAAAGAAAGCAGTGTGATCATGCACAGCATTGTTCTCCTAAAAACCCACTGGGCCTGCTGCATTTTATCTAAATGACTCCTGACGTTAAATGTGAGGAAGTCGAATTAATCGCAAGATTCCTTCAGAATAAAACACAAATTATGATGAATTAAGGCGTGCAACATAGACGTCTTTACGAGCTTATGAAAATGAATTTGTTATGAAGTGATAGCCTTTTCCAGACGTAGCCCCTAGCACACAAGAGTAGATGTTTGTGGAATTAAAACAATCAACCTGAGGCTGCAAGTAAGCTCAGAAGTAAAATATTTTTTGCTTACATGACCTGCTATTGCACTTGTAAACTAAAAAAAAAACACACACAAATGCACTGACTGAAACAGTGTATGAAACACTCACACACTGTATAAAGGGCCAGTATGTAATCTTGAAAAGCCTCAGAGGTTCATGTGTTTGTGAAAGTGATCATATTTCGTGTCATTTGACTTCTCAGCGTTCATTGTTGTCATCTGACAACTGAAGACTGGGTTCATTTTGAGCAGAAAGCAACAAACACACGCACGCACGCACGCACGCACACACACACACACACACTGCTTTCCTGGTCTCTTTTGTGATGCAGGGAATAAACCCCCCACAAAAAAAACTTCTTCCAAAGGAAAAAAAAAGGCAATTTCTGCAAGTTCTTATCATATCTGCACTAATTCGGCAAAAGTTAAGGTTTCTGAATTGAACTGAAACGTCAATTTTAAGTACATAAATCCAGAGGTGAAACTTCAATCAGTTTGAACAACAGATTTCTATCCTTGTTTGTTTGGTTTGAAGTCACTTTTAGGCTCCAAGTCGGGAGACTTTTTCCCAGTCATAATAGTGAACAATTTTCACAAGTTGGATACTGGCATTTATGATAGTTCTACTATAACATGAATGCATTTTTAGACCCTTTGTGCCTTGTAAATGCCCATATCTTTCAACTTCCCCAACTCCACTCATCCCATTTATGATAGACATTTTCTGCCTCCAAGTCAAAGCTGACATAACCCTGATTACATCATCTGGGTTATTTTACTAGACTTGACACGGTCCTTCATTATGCAATTGTTTCCCCCATGTTTAATAGTAGCATTCATGACTAATAAGCTGATCTATGTAGGTATGAAAAGCCCCTATAGATGTTTCATCCATGTATCCAGTCAAAATAACTCTACCAGGTGATAATTTAAGGTGAAAGTTGAGTCAGCGAGTAAAAGGACGTGTTTAATCATTCTGAGTTATCGCAGTATGAAAAACTTCTCCTCTCCTTCAAGCATTTTCTTCTTGCTTACCTTTTTCATGCAACATCCATTTGAATTCTCCCTCCGATCGCCCCTCCAGCATTTGTTTATGGTTAAACCTTTGATTAGTTTAAATGAGCTGATGATACCAATGGCAAAATCCTGATTATTTTGCTCTGCTGCTCCTATAGCCTCGGGACATTTTTTTTTTTTTTTTTTTGTAATAGGGGGAATGATTGGCTGTTATAGTTGACAAAACTCACAGCAACAACCCCAAGGAGTTAGAATCTAGGGCAAGATCGACAAGGCGACACCCAAAGTCTTACAGAACCCCCATAATTCTCAGCAAGTTTTACACCGGGTTGCAGAGAAAGGCCTGGACAGCATGAACAATAGGCGTCTGATTGCACCAATTGTTGTATATTATTTCACAACAGCTCGGACGTGTATCAGTTCTCCTCGAGGGGATCGACTCATACTAATTAGCAAACCGACACTTCACAAATTGGCTCATCAAATGACGGCGACGGTGGAGCTCTTTCAGGAGAGACAACAAATTAATGTCAGAGTTTAGGTTTAAAATAAGCACACCTGCTTTCGCTCGGAAGACAATTTCAGTATTGAGCGAAGCAGTAGATAATCAGGGTTCCTTAAAAACAACAAACAGCCACCAAGGCAGTGCTATTAGCATTTAATTAGCCCTTTCTGATGTCAGTAAATGAAATAAAACAACAAGGTACTCGGTGCTAAAGTTGTACTTTGCTGGAGTATATCCATTTCGTGCTACTTTATGAGTCTACTTGAGAGGAAAATATTGCACTTTGTGCAGAACTGCATTTGTTTGCAACTGTTTGCTACTTTACTACTGTATGGTGGGTGACAGACTCTGTGGAAGAGAAGCCACAGTGTAGATATAAAAGGCTCATCCTAAGGTACCATGAACATAAAGATTATTATTTCCAGGTAATCATAGACTAATGAAAACAAACCTTTACTTGTAAGTATTTTACATGCTTACATGCATGTATTGGTACTTAAGCTAAGTAAAGGATATGAGAAAGGTGTGATGCAAAAGTACGTTCTAGGAGCCAACACAACAGCTTTCTCTTTGGAAAGTCGTGACGAAACCGATGCCGTCAGTATTATTAATGCTGAAAGCACATCGCAACAACACAGCGCTTCTTTAAGAGGGGAAACTGTCTTTTCCCAATGTGATCTTGCACACTGCAAGGCAAAGATTCTTAACCCAGTCACATGTGTTTCACGTTGGCTATCATAATTCCAGTCTGCGTGTATCGTTTCATAATTGGGGCGTGCTGGGGAGGATTACACAAAGCTAGCACTAAGCCCATTCTCATGAAATATATTTGAGAATACAGCCGCATTCCTTATGTATGTGCAGTTCCCAGGTTCCCCTTGAGAACTAGTAGGAGACCCATTAGTGTGTCAAGGTTGCTATGACCATTTAAACATGATTCGCCTGAAGTCTCCATCTAGTCTTATTCATCTTTTTTTTTTTTAATGTCAGGCTACTGTAGCAGTTGTAATGATCAATTATTTTGACCTTAGAGTCTCATACTGGCCCTAAATGAATTTACTATGATAAATCATCATCATAGATTTGTGGGTATTTAATAATTCAAGGCGTTATTGACCTGAAAATGCACTGCAGTATCATTAAGGTCACATTAGGGCAGAGGAGGGGCCAGCTATTTACTGTCTGACTGTCTTTTGATTAAGTTTGAAAGAAGCTTTTATGTTCATCATCTCTCTGGGAAACTTCCGCAAAGATCACTTTGAGCCATAAATGTGTCAAATCGAGTATATATGAATGTGGCGAAGAGCCAATACAAACCTATTATGGCTACAAAAGTGAGGCAGGGAAATAACTGTAAACCAAACTAATTTGCTTTGTTGCCGCGTGAGATTTTAGCAATTTATTTTCATCCGTAAATGCTAATTTGTCGGTTATCTTCGAAATAACTCATGGTAGATTAGTTGTGTAAACACGACAGTAATTAAATGTCACGGATAATCTGATTGTCGAAGTGGACTTTAACTGACCGAGATGCAAATTAACTCGCAAACTGCGCAAAGAAAAGGCATGTTTGACTTATTATTTAGAAATCTGCTGCATTATTCTCCCTCAGGTGCTACACGAGGTCCCAGCTCCTCTGTTCGTCCCGTGACCACCGCTCAGCCGACCTCCCTTTCATCCCCCACTCTTCCCCCGCTACCAGTCTCTGTGTGTGCTCACGTCTGTGCATGAGTGTGAATAAACCTTAGGCGGGATGGAGGATCATGTGAGAAGATGTGACTCGGGCTTAATGGTAATCCTTGCCTTTGGTAAAAATGGCACAGTGGGAGTTATTAGGAGGGAGCTATTGCGAGCAGTTCATATGACTGCCTGCCTCTGTCTCTCTCCTCCCCTTCCCTCTCCTCTAAGACAATGCCTGCAACTGCTTGTCATTCTTACTTTCTCATCGCAGGCTGTAGTCACGCCACTCATTTCATCTCAGCTCTTGCTGTTCCTTGCCATCACTCGCTTCTCTGTAAATGAGATAGAAAAAAAAAACAAAACAAAGACAGTCATTTTTCACGATGTGAAATAATGGATCCCATGTGAACACATTACGGAGGCGTCTATGGCCCGACGCCGACATGCTCACGATGTTAACATGCTGAGGTTTAGCATGTTTACCAGGTTCGCGAGCATGCTAAGATTGGCTAATTAGCACAAAGGTCAAGAACGCCCACATGTGGGAGAGGTTTGCTTTCAGGACTTTCTGACAGAAAGGCTTACATCACCTGGAAGGATTTGTAGCAGGAAGCCCCGAAGGCAAATTTCTCCCAGAATGAAAAGAAAATAGGAGGGGACAGATTAGCCATCAACAATAAGTGCCACTTTTAACTGACTTTTTCAGAAAACTGGCATCAGAAAATGTCTGTAAAGATCCACTACCATTATGTGATCATTGGGAATGGAACGCATGGAGATAAACAGCTTGTGTGGCTAATTCTCCAATCAGGTGCTATTAAACAACTGCAGACGGAGAGAACACGTAAGATGACGTAATTAAAAGAATTCAAGTCCTCAACAATGGAAAGAAACCCTTGTATATTTTTGTATCATCTTAAGTCTCTTCAGTGGAGCGGAAGCTTCAGTGTCCCATGCTTCACTCACCACTGCACCTCATCGTCTTTGTTTTTTTTTTTTTTTTTTGATATATCAACTTTTCCACCTCAGCCAAGCATAAAAAAACTTTTTTTTGTAATATTATATATTTTTTGAAAATTTTTGCACCTATTTTTGACACATTTTTTAATTTAAAGGTCCGGTGTGTCAGATTTTGGAGGCTCTATTTGCAACCCTCACCCTAAGAACACACAGTGCAAGTCCTCTTAAACAGAGTCCGCCATATTGAACTGCTGTGTTCTGTAGTAGCCCAGAAAGGACAACATAACTTTGGCTCTAGACAGATAGTTGAGTGTTTTCCACACATTTCTCAGCCACCATAGTTTCGAGGAAGGAGCGAGGGTGAGAGTGAAGCAACTGAGTTGCAATCAGCAACTGTATGTCAGTAAATCCTACACACTGGTCCTGTAATTCGGACAAGTCTGGACTAAAGAGGTGACAGACAGAGCAAGCATCTGGCAGATACTGCCAACCCACGAGCAAAAATCATCACAGGAGAGAATGTAGTCAAACAAACAATCCATTCAATTCATTTCTACTACAACATATTTGATCACACAGACAAACACTCATTTTCAAATTGTCTGCAGTGAACGTACAAGATAAGGCGCGGTGACAATGAGTCTGTATGAGTTTGGAGAGACAGATGGGGCTGCCATGTGAAGTGTGACTGCTCTTTGATACGATATTCCAGATGACAGATGTTATTACTTCATTAAGAGCGGCTTATGGAAACCTTATCGCGCTGAAAATACATGATGGGTTTTTACTGAAAGTTCACGTGAGCTCAGGGTGAATGGAGATTTGTCCTGTGGGACGGTCTGCTGACAGAACGGAGCAGGCTCATGACCAACGCTCTGGGGTGTAGAGGTGGTGGAGTGTGAGTTTGTGTAACGACATGAGGGTAATTTTCCCCTTGCACTCCTGTGCTCACAGCATATTTTTTTTGTTTCATTTCTTAAACTACAGACACATCATAATTTTTTATATAACAGCAGCTATTTTTTTGCAAAAACTGTCCTGTGGGCCCAAAACAATGAACAATATGTATTTTATTTTCCCTGCTTGGTATCGCAAATTAAAAACCAAAACGAATGCAAAGATCAATGATGTGTGATATAAAGGCACTGCAGGTCTGCTGCCTCATAGCGGCAACATTTCTTACACAAATTTGCAGTGGTCATGACCGATGTATTTGTGCTCATGAGAAATCAATTTGAATCCTTGAATGAAAAACAAAACAAAACAAAACAACTCCATTAAGCTTCACACCGTATCTGGCACAGGAATAAAAACAAGCCACGGACTGAGGCAATGCATTATTGCAAAAGGTATAAGACTGCGTGCTGGGAAATACAACAGAGACCTTTCTAAAATACGACAATTAATTCTCACAATGGAATTTCCTCCTGTGATAAGCCCATTAACAGTCACAAGCTTTAATTCCACCACAAATTAGTCGTCCTCGATGGCAGGGTAACGGTTTTAGATGTGATAGAAGTTGCGCGACTCCAATTTATACAAAACCAGTTGTGAATAAAGTAAAACCAGAAAAAGAGAGTTTTTTTTTTTTTTTTTGACAGACCAGCAGCCTTCACACATTCTACCCTGGAGGTGTAATACTGTCTAAAAACCAGCAGAGGACAGTGACATCTCATGAAAAGATTTGTACTAAGACAAGCCTCCGACCTGTGTTTACAGCAGCTCTGGGTGGGGATCCATTCACCGTGACGTACCCGACATTACAGACACTATTTTCCAGCCAATAGCTGAAGCTACAAACAACCTTTACCTTGAAGAATTTGACTCCTAGATGAAATCGCTGGAGGCTTTCGAGACCTTTCTTACCTCATCAGTCTCAAAATATCCCAGCCCCAAGTTTACAGACAATATGATGCAAGCAAAACCTTGACAGTTATAGCTTTAGACCCCCCGTAATCTCACTGCGAGCACCTAAAGTTTTACACTGGGAGTGTGCAAAGGCTTCTGGGGGAACAAAATATGGAAAAGACAGAAGGTAAAAGTGCTTCCGAGACAAGCTAGATCAGAACTTTTGGGTGCCGCACTTCACATCGGTTTTGCAGAAATACAGAATAAGCATTTTATCTGTGAGTCAGAGAGGACTTCATTTGTTCCGCTAGCGAACTTCTCAGAATGTAGTGCCAGCTCGAGGTGGACTGACACGCTGATGAATAGCAGGAGTTAGTCCCTCAAATGAAGGCCTCCACGAATATCGGGATACTGTCTACTTAGCACATGCACCAGCATCTTAAATCTGCTGCTTTCCAATACCAAAGCACTTCAGGTGATTTACATAGCAATAATTTAAACAGCAGAGGTGCCGTGACTGGGCGTTAGCAATAAAATACAGAGATCTACCGCCCAGACTGCTGCTACCACTTGATTGCTTTTTAACAGTCATTAGTCTTGCGGGAGCCTTTTGAAAGGGCATCATTTTTCGGTCAATCCTTTGCTCTACTTTACGGATTTTTTTTTTTTTTTTTTTTTCCACTGATGTATGAAAATGAGGAAGGATATTGACAGGTACTGTAAATGGGGGAGGTGAGGGTAATTCAGCGGGAGCTAGCTGTGTCACAGATCATCGCAGACAGCAGCAGTAATTAGCGAGGAACACTAGTCTTGCTCGGGGATGTAGCAGGGAAACAGCTGGGTTGGAAGGGTGTGCCAGCCTCGGCCAATTAAAATGCTGCACAGAAGCAGATGATGACAGGGATGGAGGTTAAGATAGATCCTGCTCGTCGTTACTGGAGAAACACAAAAGCTTTTTCTATGGATTTGTACCGAGGAAATGTTTGGGATTTTGAGACTATCTGTGGTAAAATGGGGCACCATCATTGGAAGTCTTACTGAATGAATATGAAAGTTATATAAATGATATGCTAGGACCAGTTAACAAATCTCAACCCAATAGAACTCTTATTTTTCTTATGAAGTGTTCATTCTTCCAGTAGTAATAGTGATAGTACCTGAGTGTAGACCAAAATAACTGCACCAAGACCCCAAGAGATATTTTCATACCTATATTTGTTCTCCAGTTAGCCACTTTATACTGCTGGTTTCATTAATCCAGATCCCAGCATGCAAAACGCACCAGGCTAAAGGAGCCATTTAGCTCAAAACTGCAGCGTTTGCATGGTAGTCGGGACTATTTTGAATCTCGTTCACCCACTACAACTGAACCATCCCAGAATAACTTTGTGACCCAACCAAGACCACTAAATGCTCCCTGTGCGGTTGTCAACACCAGCGGAATTCAGCTCTGCCTAAACAAATCACAACGAAGCAGAGTTCAATTCAATCTTTCGAAACAACCCGGGTTTGAAAATGCCCTTAGAGGAAGTGGTGCAGTCACAAACTAATAATGGAACATTTTGTTTGTAGAGAAACTGT
Source organism: Protonibea diacanthus (assembly GCA_028641955.1). Lineage (NCBI taxonomy): Eukaryota > Metazoa > Chordata > Actinopteri > Sciaenidae > Protonibea > Protonibea diacanthus. The sequence goes on from CM053998.1 coordinate 9,272,746, forward strand.
TTGTGCATAAAATAACAAGTCGGTTTTTGGCCAATCCAGTGAATGAAATGTTTGACAAATCAAAACACACAATTGCATTGATGCATTAATCAAATTCTGCCACAAAGAAGTCCCACAAATTAATTCTCAATGCTGTCCACACTGTAATACAATCAGACGGTTAACAAATTCCATTATATTTCATCTTATATGAATGATGGCTGACAATGCTGGATTCTGATTGCCTGGAATATGATGATTCCATTTTGGGAACCAACAAGTATGACAGAACACACAGGAGTTTTGAAGTAACGTTAGTTTCAGCAAGGTTAGAAGCTTGCAAAGTTGGGCGTTCCGTTATAATCATGGAACACACGCCATGTTTGCATTACTGCTTCGATAATGCCCAACCAACACGTTTCTCAACGCCTGCACTAAGTTGTACAACATTGTCACCTTGCCCCATCTTTACTTCAAATACTGGTCCTGCTCATACCCTCATTAGTTGTCCCTTACATGTGACTTCCCAAGGCAGCTACATAAGCTCACAGTCGCCTTGAACAAAGGGATTGGAAGAAAGAGAGATCAAAAGCTTTGGACAAGCTTTGTAAATTCCCAAATCTGGATTCCGCTATGACTCGTTCGGATAATGTATGGAGAATTTTCTTTGAAAGAAGATTTCAGATTTTTTTGTACAAAGGGAGACATATCTTATAATGTACAGCAAGTGCTGTATGTGCGGAGCTATTCAGAGTATAGAGCAATTCACCTTGCCGCACTCTGTGGGCGGATGAGAGTCAGGCACTGATGTGGCAAGAGTTGTACGGAGATGGAAGCACGTCGCTCGCCTGTCAGGGTGAGGCGCACAGAAACAATATAATAAATCTAAAATGAGCTCCTCACTTGTTTTCCACTTATTACAGTCCTAGTTGAGGTCTGCACATCTATGCAGAGATGGCACATTTCCTTTGCGCCGTGTCACGTGTGGTGGGGTGACAAAAGTTTTGCGACTAACGCTGACTTTTCGCAAACTTACCCTGGGCGCACCGACAGCATGTTAATCCGTGCGAGTACACTCCCTCTCATAGGTGTGTGCTAGAGTTTTCCTCAAGGAAATTAATTTGCAGTTCTAAATATAGGCCTGCATTGATCTGTTGCTAAAACACGTCTTCGGTTTGGTGGAAACTTTGATAACAAACCGACCTCCGAACACAAAAGAAACGCGAAACTTCTCTGCGTTAATGATGTCACGGCGGCGTGGGCTGTGTTTCATAAAAACACAACATTCGTGGGTGATGTAGATCAGCCAGGCAACACTAGTTCTTAATGAGACAAAGTAAACACATTCATGAACTTTTGAGCCTGTGATACTTATAATTATCGGGCCAGTGTTAGATAAGGGCACAATATTGTCAATCAAGCAGAGCGTATTACCATACTGGAATGAGTTTAGGTAGTTTATTCTGACCTCAAAGAACCTACCCAGGAAGTGATCTCTGATTCATCCAACAAAAGTTACACTGATAATAAAGATGTCTGCATCCTCATGCTCACACATCCAAAACTGAACTTCCTTCACACTTTTTTTTTTTTTTCTCTTTTTAACACTCCCAGATGTGATAAGGTGCCGGCAAACACAATTTACCTGCCACTGTCTCTCCCTGTACCTCACACGCGTGGTGAGTCATTTATTAGCACTCCATTATGTCATGTAGCCAAATGTATTTCATTTGTTATGCGTGCCGGGGTGACAAAGGTGGAAATGTTCTTGCTAATTTAATGCCTATTGAGACAGAAAATTGGATCTACTTCAGGGAGCCGTGATGAGTGTCATGATGCCCAGGCTGCCAATTTCTGCCCAAGATTAATTAAAATGAAATTTCCACAGGACCTGTGACAGTCGCCCATCTCCTGTACACATTTCCTCATAATTGGAATCACAGTTAGTCTCTGGAGGAGGAAAAGGGGTTTCTGGGATGTTTCAGGGAGCCAGCAGGGATTTGCTGAGGTGTGCACTGGGCAGAGTCTGATTGTGCTTGGGGGAGAAAAAAAAAACACACACACACACACACACACTTTGAAAAGCTGGAACATAAAGAAAGAGAATATCTCATTTCCGCAAGCAGGTGGCATAAATGACTTACAGTACAGTTGTGGCAGAATGAAGGACAATGAAAGGCAAGCCCACTTACAATCCAGCAGAGGGGACAAAACCAATATATCAAGACAAAGTACAAAGGAGCCATAGCAAAAATGTACAGTGTTTGGCTATAGTGGTGACTCATACATAACTAACAGGCAGTAACATGCTACATTACTTAATATGCTGGCACAGCATGAACAAAACACAAGTAACAGCAACAAGCCATTACACTTTGAAAATCAGGACAGGTGTGCTTCTTTCATTGCACTGGATGCTTTTCTATTCACAGCCGGCAGTGAATCAATTCAATCCGCCACAAACACTACAAAACAAAAAGATGTTGCACACCAGGGGCCTTTAGTTTACCACATTTATTTCCCTGTCAGTTTTTTGGGTGTGTTTTGGAAGACATACCTTCATCAGTGGACAATAATGAATCTGCTACCAGCTTCACTTTTATCATATTACAGCAATAATACCCGAGTGTGTAAGTGTGGATTCAGACCAAAAACAGCTCTGGGTTAAAACATTGCAGGGGGGCTATGTATGGTGTTACATGTAAGACAATGAAATACAATCCAGGGAGTGTAATTGGAGTAACAGATTAATGCGTTTAAAGGCTTATCAGACGGCAAAACTCTGCACAGTGGTTTATAGTACAAGATTTTATAACTGAAAAGCTACCATGGCGGAGAGTATTGTATTATCCGTTGCCCTGATCATGAGGTAAACAGTAGAAATAAAGGATTCATGTTACAAAGTGATCCATCAGGCAACGCAGTGCATTGCCAGATGATGTTGAGTTGCATTGCAGCAAAGGTTGAGCCTGGTTCAACTTTTTTTGTTGGATGATCGTGCGCTATTTTGCCACAACCCTCCGAGTTAGCGCCACTGTTGCTTCGGCAGACCAGCTTCATTCAAATAAATGTGAATTCGAAAAATCAAGTCGGTCTGAGAACAGCCTAATGGTGGAATTAACAGCTGTTAACTGGATTAATGGGAGGAATGGAGGGTTTAATGAACGATTTTGCTACAATACAACTATTAAGTTGTATTATATGAAATGTAGTACACAGTGTTCTAAAAGTCAAAATATCTGTACTGCATCAATTTCAACCATTCTTTTTTTAAAAATCTGTCTATTGCAAGTCCCCTAACATTATGGAAGTTTAGTACAGACTTGCTGGTGTACCCCTTAAAGCAAAAATGCCAAAAGCTTGCTTCAGCTTCTCAAATTTAAAGATTTGCTGCTTGTTAGTGCTATAGATCGCTGTGAAAGTTTACTATATCTGGGCTGTCTGGAAAAAAAAACAAGCAATCTGAATATGTCAAGTAGGACTGACCTTTAACTTGACATTTTATTGCCGAAATGACTATCCAATTAATGGGAAAAAGACTAAGAAATGAATGAATGATTTAGTTACTGCTAAACTGGTTCAGACTGGTTAGTCTTGAGTAAAGTTCTGGTAATGTTAGTGTGCACAGCGCAGGCTTAAGCATCTTTGAATACAGTAAAGGGGTACTCAGAAGAATCCAAAGAAAGTCAACTTGAAAGGTTTAAAATCAATCATCAGGAAAATGTATAGGAACGTTCATACACGTTGGAAATGACAACCTGATGGCATCCATGCAGCTGCACTTTATTTCATTTCAGTTGTTACTTAAAGGTCCAGTGTGTAAGATTTAGGGGGCTCTATTTATATAATATGACAGAAACACATAATTAAAAAAACAAAACAAAACATATAATAACCATGTGTGTAATTTTTATATTTAATAACTGTTGAAAAAGCAAGATACAAATACTTAAGATGTATGAGATTGGAGGTTTCGGGACAAAATTTAGATCTTATTTTTGTAGGTTTGGCCATGGTTCCTCATGGCAATGATAAAACTTTACGTACCAAAGTAATTGCTGAAACATTGTTGATGATATTGTTAAAACTAGATTTGACGCAGGGCAGTAAAACTCTATGTCGAGGTTACAATTGCGTTTACTAAAGACTGGATGCTTAACTATGGCGGGTAAATTAGGTCAAAGCTCACCAAGGAAGAAGTCACTGACTGATTTACTTTCCTGCTTTTGTCTTCTTTTCCAAATAAGCTTGGCTTACCCAGGGGTTTTCCTGTATGATTGTCTGACTGCTCTTGATTCTTGCTGCATCTGACTTCTTTTTAACAACGTTGCCTTGTTCCAATATCTAAGCAATTAACTTGGCGAGCACAAAGTTTTTTTTTTTATTATTACAGACAGGAATCACGACAAAACCTTTGAAGAATAACATTCGCTTTGTGATAAACCAGAATTATCCTCAAAAGAATGTCTTTTGGTATATTTTTTTTTATGATCATTGATTAGCAGTTGTATCACACTACAGAGAACATTCAAGCAATTCAAGGAAAAACTGCTCAAATAAGTAGAGCACGATTCATCTGTCTTTTTTTTTTCTTTCATCCATTCTGTAATCCTTAGTCAAAAGATCAAGCTGCTTTCTTACCTTTCTAGGTAGACAGAAACTTAAGTACTGTCACTGGATGGATTTGGGCAAGACCTGAGCCGTCTGTTAAGTCTGGTATTTTTTTTTTTCTTTTCTTTTTTCTTGGTCAAAGCAAAAGTGCTCATAAGTTAAATGTAGGTTTCTGTGGGAATCAAGGGCTCTTTAAAATGAGTGAAGTTAAAGCAGGTGTATAGAGACACACACACCCGCACACAGAGAGAGAAACCTCAGAGGAAACCGAGCCAAATAATAATGAAACAAGAGGGAGCTAACAAAAGATAAGAAGAATAATACATGACCAAGAAGAATACAAACCAAGAAATGTAGACAGCCGCAAGAAAAAGAAAAAGAAAAAAAAAAAAAAGAAGCTCTGGATAAATTTCATTCAGAGCTTGGAGTAATCAAAAAGACCAAAAGGAAAGAATTTCAGTCCTTACGCAGTAAATGAAAACTTGTAACTTCTAATAGCTAATTAAGGACTCACATCACACACACATTTGTCTTTATTTCCTTTGTAGATTTCTTCTTAACAAGAAAGCACTAACAAAGCAACAAGCTTAATTAAAGATTTAAGATTTTATCTTTTATATGTTGAGGTAAAAATAATAATAAATAATAAATAATATTTGCAACAATACACTATCTAGGTATTTGCTGCTCTATGAATCATACCGTGCTTTTGCTTATTGTCAGGACTCTTTGCTTAGGTTAAAGGTCCAGTGTGTGGGATTTAGTGGCACCTAGCAGGGAAGTTGCAGATTGCGACCAAATAAATACTCTCCCATGCCTCATTCTCTCTTTTAAAACATGTAAGAAAAACTCAAGAAAATCCTAAAATTCACATAAAAAGCAAATGGTCATATATAGATCAGAGTTTGGTATGTCTGCTCAGGGCTACTGTACAAAAATGGTGGTTCAACATGGCGGACTCCATGGAAGAGGACCCACTCTCACTGCAGATATAAAGGACTCAAAAAGTTAACAAGTCTCATTTTCAGGTGATTATACACAATTGGAAACACATTAATGAATGCTGTATTCCATTCCTGCCAATAAATACTTTTAAGAACAATCTGCTTGGACCCTTCACCCTGGGTTTGACTGTAATACGAAGATGAGGGCAATTAGTATGGGAAATTCTGAATAGCTAGTATCAGCGTCAAATCCTAAAACCCCACGTATCCTCGTCCTATTATAAATGGCTCAAAATTGATCAAGTGTTATATGGAAAATTCTGACTTCTTGCTCTTGATTAATTCAATTATTTGCACACGTATCAAACTGAATCCGAAACGTACTGGGGAACGCGCTAAAGTTCTAGTTGGAGAGCACTGCCCAAGGATACAAGGCAATTTGAGTTCACATTTTTTAGTTCTGTGCGGAGACAATTTATCTCAATAGCAGACCATTCCTTGTCTCACAGTAACTGAAATTCTACAAAAACAATTTACCCTTGTGCAGAACAACCATGCAGGTGGATATGAATAAATCATCTTTTTTGTTTTTTTTTCTTTGATTGGAATACGGAAGAAAAACATGTCGTAACTTTTGACTGATGTGGACAGTATCAGACTTGAAGGGAAAGAGTGAAGCAACTCAGTGGAGGCTGGTATCCAAACATATGGGTGATAATTCGTCATGCTTCGGGATCCTCTATTTATATGTTATGGTTCTGAGGGAAATACCGTACAGCATCTCAGCCTCAGCCATTCATACCCCAGGTGTAGCAACCTTCATGCTGAATTGAAGCAAGAACGAGACGGAAAAAAAAACCAAAAAAAGAAAAACATGTTGACATGTTCTGGAAGGGCGGCAGAGTAAACCCACCTTGACACCAGAGCTACTTGGAGTTTTTAAAAGACTCTGCTCCGAGCCTTCGCCAATGTCATGTCCTTGTTCTACATGTTCCTTTCAGAGAAATATTCATGTGAATACAAAAACACAATGTGGGTGGTTACATGCTCGAGTTAAGCAAGCATGTGAAAACATACGCTTGTAGTCACAATGACATAAAAATTGTCATCCAGGCGCACAGATTACCATTTGAGTAACAGACAATACCCTGTCTGTTCTCCATATTTGGGCCACTTACATAACTAACCGCCGTGAATTATGTAATGCTCACTGTTATTAATTTTTAAATTCAACTATCTTTGAAGCAACTATAATTGGGCATTTATATGTTTAACGCCCGCTCTCTGAGGTATTGACACGCCCTGCGTGAGTTCAGTGGCATCGAAACAAACGTCTCCAAAGAAGAGAACACATTTTCCCTCGTTGCTATTTGGCTCAAGAGTACAGGTCGGATCTCTCCGATTAAAACTAAAGCAGAAAAGGTTCCATCCTGTCATAAAGAATAAAAATGTGATATGCTGCTTTTTTTTTCCAGCACTCAGAAGGTAGGCAGACAGAGAAGGCAGACTAAAGTGTGTTGACTCCGTGACAGCTGTCACAAAGCTTTGACAGCTGTTGTTAAGCTTTGTGTATTTTGATAGCACCGCATTGAAGGCTTGAGCGCCGCAGAGCAGGTGTGCTAATTTGCACAACAGTGAGATTTTTGTCAATAATGCTCCTCTGATGCTAACTGCTGTGCTTTGACGTCACATCTCTGCCGATTTAGCTCTTAAATTAGTTCTCTGAAAAAAAACAAAAACAAAGTGGAAACTGCAAAAACATTTGCAAAGCCCAGGTTCATTTGCAAAACTATCATCGTAACGCTAAATTTCCTCATTCAATGCTGCATTCGTATTTAAAGGTGCCATATGTAAAAGCTGGTTGTGACCTGTTGAAGTCATATTCCAAATAAGTAGGGGGTAGTGATATCACCAGAGTAACCCCTAATTGCTGCTGACTGTAGGTGCTGTTAGCTAATCAGCTCAGTTAGCTGTGCAGCTCCAAATATATCTGTGGGTCCACAGAACTACAGGATATGCAGAGTACATGACAGAACTTCTAAATGGTCATAGTTCACACGCACAAAAACTTAATGTTATCTCAAGGGTTAAGACTCTGCCCAGACTAGGGTTGCCACCTTCAGTGTGGAAAAATAAGGGACGCCTTACCAGCCCATGCTCGAAGACACAAATCAAGTGGAAGGCCTCGGGGTCCTTCTCCACGTTTTGAAGGTGAAACACTTCATTTGGATGAATTTTTATGCACCAATTTGCGTTTTTTCGACATTAATTTCAAAGTCCAGTTTGCACGGTAAAAATAAGAATTAAAACATCAGATCATATTTAGCATAATGTTTCATCTGTCAAAAACAACTTTCGCACTGCTCAGATGTGGTAGTCACCCGCTGAATGTTGCTTCAGGTCAGACAGTCTGCTATGGCAACAGAAAATACTCTATTACGGTACTCTGCATCACTGACAAGACTGATCCACTCAGATCTGAATTTGGACAGCCTCTTTCTTGTTATAAGTGGACTCGGGCTGCAGGTATTTGCCGACGTTTAACCAGGACAACGATGGCGTTGAGTGACAACTCAACTTGCCTGCCATTATCAGCTCAGCTCAGTTTATATAGCAGCTTTCATACAAACATTGTTCAAAAAGGCTTAACAGAGCCAGACATTCACAGTGTCACTGTCTGAAACTCTTGTTTATTTCTCATGTCTGTCGAAGAAAGTCAAAATATAGTGCATGTATTAGAGTAGGGTGTCCATGGAAATAGTTTCCCATATTGATTCAGGAAGGGACAGTGCATTTTATTTTGATGATCCCGTAGTATATGGGACGGATGGTAACCCTAGCCTGGACTGGGGAGCTTTGAGCTCTGGGGTTTGTGTTTACATCACTAACACTGGAGTTTTGGATTTTAGAGGCTTTCAGGCCCAGGGTGGGGAAGACCCAACTGGGAATGCTGGTGGGGAGCGCCGCTGGAATGGGGACTAGAACCAGAGACAGCAACCAACATCCCAGTGAACACAGTGGGAGTGGGATTGCACACAGTCTCTGAGAACAACGAAGGCCGGTTTGACGACGGGGAATACAGAGGTGATTTACAGCAGCTATGACCAGGTGTCCGACTCTGGGGACAACAAAGACACAGTGGCTTCAGGCAGGGAAAAGATGAGGACAAGGACAAGAGGGTACGAAGTGGTAGAATAGGAGGCCTCTGGAGGCCTGAGCAGGGGTTATGGTGAGGTTAGCCACTGCACGCTAGGAGCGAAACCCAGCAAGAAAACCATCTCATTGTCATTGCTGTCGGACTGAGAGCAGACTGAACGCTACAGTAGCTCACTATCGCTTTTTGAGGTGGAAAGTGGTATTACATGACAGGCTAGGCCAAGACTAGCTGGTTAGCATGCTAACTTTCCTAAATAACTTTACAATACATAAACATTTATGTATTTCTTAACATTCTGTTGACAATTTTGAATGTTTTGACTTACATATTACACCTTTAAGGTATGTAGTGATGTAGAACTAATGAATTTAGTCAAAATACGGTGAAATTGTGGTGTTACAATATGATTTATATACTATCAAAAGGAGAAACAAAGAGAAATCGTTGCTAACAATCTTCCTGTCTGAGCAGAACAGTTTTTATTAGAAATGTTTCCTTTTATATAGTTTTATGAAAAAGTAAAACAAATGAACTGTAGCTCTGACAATGAGACTGCCTGCATGAGAAGATGTGCAATATACAGAGCACCTAGGGCAAAATGTTGTGTGGGACTCATAACACTAAACACATATCACTTCACGATACGAAGGCTTGTTCAAAACCTATTTCGGTAGAATAAAACTCAATTCGCAACATCGTAAATGCGACGTAATTGCACTTTCCCACAACTGTTTGGCAGACAGACTCAAAATAGTGCACTAAAATTATTTGCCAAGATGATCATTGGATTAAGATTTTGTGGAAAATAAATACATCTATATGTGTGTATGAGCAGCCACATATTGAAGCAATCAACACCAGGTTATTATTATTATTTTTTTTAAATTTCGCAGTCAACAACAGACTTGCAAGTCTGACCTATGTGATATTTGCTATTACAAACTCAAGAAATGGCAAACAAAACGGGGGTCTTCAAAAACACCCCATGGGTACAGCGGTTTAAGACTCTTGATTATGCAATCCAATCTCACAGTGCACTATGACATGAGCGGTTTCCCCACAGGGATCATGAAAGTTTCATCAGCGTTGGCACAAAGAGGGCCTAAAATGCATTTTTCTTCATCATTCACCATTCATCATTCGCGGTAATCATCTGAAGTCACGAGCCCTTAAAATTCACAAATGTACACAAACATGTATCCAGTGGCTCTCGCTGACTGCTCAGCATTCCAGGAGGTGCATTGCAAATGCTCAATGATTAACTGTCCTCCCCGAAGTGCTGTCTGCGCGTAAGTAACTGTAGTAACATTTAAGGGAGGAAGCCAGGCTTTCTCCTCACACAGACTGACAGTGAAGGAAGATGCCTCCATCATACCATTGATCAGAAATGTGGCCGTTATTGTGAGATGCCCTTAGGCCTAATTAAATATTAAACCTTTTATTTGCTCCCGCGAAGGTATTTGTAAATACATTTCATGCCAGGGAAAGCATCAAAGATTCCAGATTCCCCTCCTGACACAAAGGTGCGGTTATTGCCGCTCAACCCCTCCCCACACCCAAACCATTTAGGCGCATTTAGAATGATGAAAGAGCAAGGAAATTGCTGGCGATGGCTTCCAGGGGAATGGATAGTATATACATCTCAGTCTATCTGTGAGAAATTATATGTTCCTGACTTCTATGAGGTTATAAAACAATGCAATGTATATAGGGTTGCCTCAGCTTACAGTTATTGTAATTCTGATAATCAGATAAAAAAAAGAGGTCGATGTTTTAATGAAGCTGGAAAATGGATACTACTAGTTTAGGGGTGGCGCAAATTGCAGCTGGGTAATGCACATTGTTTTACTGCCTCATGTCTGGGAATAATCACAGCTGTGAGCAGAATAGTGGTGAACCCGCCCCGTTCTGCAGGAAGCTTATTCCCGAGAGCATAGACAGTCAGTCATAAACAACAGGTGACAGTACATTCGGCATGTCTGTCCTGGCAAGGCGCCTTAATTGATGGCCCTGGCTGACTTGAGGGGATAAATCAGGAAGTCCATCATCAATAGAACTGCCAGCTATCAAGTCATAACCCCAGCCAAAATAAATGGAGGGGAGCGTGGTATAAAACATATATTGGCCTTCACTTGCTTGGTATATCCATAATTCACAGGCATAAATTATACTGCCTCAACCTCATTGCTGAGTCTGGCTGTCCCCTTTCGTTTACGGGGCAAGGGAGCCGAAGTGAGTCAGCTGGAGCTTTGTCAGACCACACGGTATGAAGTTCACCTAACCGAACAGTAGATGGAGCCCCTCGCATGAGCTTTCCGCTGCAGGGAGGACTAGGTTTTCACCGGAAACATTACATCAGTGATTTATTTTTCCCTCCAGCTCCGTATCATCACCATTACATGCCATTTATGTCATTAAGGCTGGTGTGTGTTTGTGTGCCTCCGTATGTGTGCGTTCTGTTTTAGGTTTCTCTACAGTGAGAGATGCTCAAAATAACTTGAGGCAGCCGGGGAAAAAAAGAGGTTACTTCCAAAAGAGAAATCGTTGGAAGCACTGGAACAAATGTAGGCCATAGGTTGCATGTCAATTAGTTGTATTTGTCAACCTCAATTTAAATTTGTCCATCAGATCCCCTTGGGTTATTTTGTTTCAACTTTTGACCGCCGTCCCTCTTTGGTGATGCAGTTTGTCTGTGTCTGAGGCATGAATTGTCATGATTTTCCTGATTCTTCCCCATGACATATGATATAATTCAACCTTTTCTTTTTACTGACTGACTGATTTGGGCACATACCATTTAGATTCATGTTACTTTGAAAGCCCACATACTAAATCACTTTGCAGGTTGCTTGCCCTCTGCAGGTTGTAGGTAAGTTGTAAATTGACATCCCTCCTTGTCTGTTTTCGCCTTTCTCATTCTGCATTTCATCAGAAGTTCAGAGTGTTTTTCCATGAGGCGCTCGCACTCATTTGTCCACACGCAGTGCGTCTGTCTTTTATCAACTTGTAATCTTAAACCTCACCACAAAGAGCAGGAATAGATCCACGCTGTACTAAAATAATGCTGGATCGCTGCTGCTTCCGTGTTTGGTTAGCCTAGAGGGACACCATGGGAGATGAACATGATGGGAGATGACATTTAAGAGGAAAAAAAAAGGAAGTTGTAGAAGAAGAAGCAGTGTAAAAAGCTTCTGGCTTGGGTGCCGAGGCATGGACGACACTTCTCAGCGCTGATTACTGCCACAGCTGAGGAAACCTGTGGGTGTGAGGGGACCCCGTTGGCATTTTGAGCTTTCTTTAACAAAGCCTGGATAGAGTGGGCTCACAGCTTGTCACTTGCTTGGGAAATGTTGAACCACAAACAACAAGCGAACAACTGGAGCTGCTACAGCTGCGCATATGACTTGGCCAATGTGGATTCTTCTGCACCTGCATATAACTGCCCATCCAAAGTCTTTCTGCCCTAAATATCCATACTCACAATGGCACAAAATTTTTATTCATTGTCACATTCAGACAGCTGTTCACACACGCGCACCCACACACAAGCATCCGCACAGCAGTCGAGCCAGGCCAGATTGCTGTGGCTGAAGATACGTGGTGGAATCATCAATCACAAGAGCCTCCCTCTGGTCAAATCAAGTTTGTCCTGGTGTGAACAGAGTGCAGTGCCAGCTGAGCAAAGACAGGCCCTCACTGGCTGGTGGGCACAAGGGTTATGCTGGGGCCTTTCACGACATCCAGAGGCATATCAATCTCGTTGCAGATGGATGGACAGACAATGATTAGGATGAGGCTGTGGCTTCGTAAGGCCAACTGGGACCCAGCTTCCACTGGTGACGGATTCCTCTGTTCTTCAGTCCACCCTGCGGTGAAATGAGAAACAGCTGGAGGGACGAAGAGCACATTGTTCAAGCTGCATCTGTTCTCTGTGAAACTCCACCTCCGAAGGAAGACTGGCTTTTTGCCTTAACATCTTGGATGGCAGTTATGGCCTTGAAAATAAAAGTGACCTTGGGCCATTATGAAAGTTAATAAAAACGCCTCCTGCTCAAAGTTCGGAGGCAGAATCATGTACCTGGACCTTGAAAAGCTACTAAGTGTTATCAAGTCCAGGTTGAATCAATGAAAAAGTGATGAAGAACTTCCAATCACCTTTGAATCTTCTGTGAATTCAATCTACAGCACATTTATACAAGCCTTGACTAACAAAGCCAGTCTATGTTCTGCTGAAAATACAGACCAATATATCTCATACACAGCGGATACTGCAGCTTTAGACAGGAACTGCAGAGAAGTTAAAATACTGCCATGCTGTTTCCATGTTACCAATTCCTCTCTGCATTCTGCTATTTGTCAAGGTCAACTATTTCATCGGTGTGGAAAAGAAATCTGGGCTATAACCATATTTGAGCAGCAGGATTCAGGGAAATGAGAAAGCTGAAGTGCAGCTCACAAGTGTAATTGGTCTCCTGGCATCTTCACACAGGGCTTGATTAACATGCCTTTGAAGCATTCCAGGCACATTTGCCCACAGAACAAAGACACAGCAGATAATGATGATCAGAAATTTCTGAATTTCTACCAGTTATTGACAGACAAGGTATTCGAATGTCTCGGACATTCGTCTTTGATGTGAATTGATAGATACGCTCGGTCCCTTAAAGGTGCAGTTATCTTCAAAAAGCCAGACAGGATTAAAAAGAAAATGGTAATATTTGGGGTGAGCAAGAGTAACATTAATATTAAGGCTCTGTCAAGCAATGACAGCCTTTAATGCCTGTTGCTGCTTAAACCAATCAGTGACTGGCTGGATACTTTTAATATACACCAATAAGTGTTGATTGATACTCGACTGCAGTAGCTATGGTACTGTCCGATATACTTAATTTATTGCTTTTATGAGAGAATTCAAGTCTGGGTCACTGGAGGCAAGAGTCTATCAGAGCATGTTCTCACTAAAAAGCAAAGAAAGAGAAACTATCCTGAATGAAAATATGACTTTGTCCTTCTGTATCTTTATGTTGTCCATGACTAGCAACATCTTGTGGTGGTGGAACAGTCATATAGATCATGTTTGTCAGTGCTGTACAGGTTGTTCTGGATGTGGACTTTGGGATGTTGGGGAAACAATATGCTAGAATTTACTGGTGAACTTACAAGATGAACGTACCATTCATTCCTCACAAATTGGCAATATATTTAGTTGACTTTAGTATAAAAAGAAAGTTCTTCCCACACAACTACTAAGCAGCATCTAACTGTTCCAACATGTTAAGTAATTCAACATTTATACAATGATACTACTTAAAATAGACTCATTTGGAGGTGTTTTTTGTGTCATACACCTCAACTGAAATCAAGGATGAATCTCTCCTGAGCATGAAATATGTATAAGGTATCTTGATCTACTAAAAAATCAAAGCCATGCAGGGACTTTACAAAAAATGCATTCAATCAGAGACAGAGAAGGCCGGAGAGCATGAAAGCTTGTTTCAGCATCACAGGGTCACACAGCTACACACATTTGCACTTAGGAGGTGCCTGATTCCACCACAGTGCCCTAATGTTGGAACTGTTGGGGGGTTGAGTACATCACTTGATGGCACTTTTACGCTAGCTGTTCAGTGAAGGAGGGACTATCTGCCATTGATTTCCACCATCTGTAGATCGAGGAATACCAGACGAGTCAATAATGTTTCATCCGTGATTTTCACTTTGTTTTAGGAATCATCAAAGGATGGCGTCAACTGTGGAGCCAACTGGACATTCAGTTCACCTTCTTCTCCCTCTTCTTCTTCTATAGTCTTTATTGATTAAAAACTGAACACAGTGTCATCTCATAGCTTAGGCAGAAGATGCCCGATGAAAAGTGGTTGTGTCAACAGCAATGAGCATCTGATCCGAAGACCCAACGAGTTCAATGGATTGTGCTACAGAGGGAAAATCCAGCCTAAAATACAACTTCACAGACTGCTCAATCAATCGATATAAACTGAACCAATCGTGATGGATCAAACACTACTGCGTTATAACCACAAACAAACCTCCCACGTAAAATGCAGCTGTAAAAATGAGTTAGTGGCTAGCGTCATCGAAAAGCCACGTATTTGGATTTACCGTCAGTGAGACATGTACAAGATGTGGCTCAGTCATGTCATGTCAAGGTTGTTCCTGGCAAGGAAGAAATCTGCATTCATGTTCATGTTCATGTTCATGTTTGAACAAGAATATGCAAATTCTGCTTTGGGGTGGATTTTCCATTTGAGTCACCATATTATGTAACTATGCCATTAACACTGGTTTTAAACTGAACAGTATCTTGAAGAGGCAAGTCGTGTCAGTCACAAATTTTGAGAAAGAGGTGCTAAAACCAAGTCAACATGAGTTCAATCTCATGTACTTCAACATTTCCTGTGCTTTACCAAAACAGCTACTTGTCTGTAACCGCATTTCCATTACAACAGAAGCAGCTTTGGAGCTCATTTTATTTAAATTGCAGACAGGAGGGGGAATTTATTCCCCCATTGTGGGATAGAAAGTAAAGATCAATCACTCATGATCTCCTCCCTCATTTGCTATATAGGTCTATATAATATTCAACAAAGCATGAGCTGAACTTTGAATGCCTGATGGAAATCTGATACATTCCAGCAAGTAAACACCCGGCAGGTGGAACTTGATCACATCATTAAAGCCGATTTACTGTACGTAAAAGTTTTTTTAAATCTTCACCTTCTTTTCAAAACACTTCGAATCAGATCAAGGCAGAAAACGAGGTTAACGCCTCTTTGAGCATCATCCAGTTTAAGCCAGTTCTGTTTTGATCCAAACTCTCGCACAGTATATATCCTTGGGAGTACAAGTGCTCTTCCTCTGCATGCATATTCAAACAGAATAGAGAAGAAAGAGGGTAAACAATTAAAGAGACACTGTGCGTACTTCTGAATCTGGAGCACTACGCTGTTGATAGAGTGGAATTAATGTAATACCATATGATACTCTGGTGTAGTACACTACAGTCACATGCAAAATGCAAAAATGGAGATGAGCACACGCTGGGATCCACACTGCACTAAGCATCCTTAAAGAATGCTTTGTCCTTGCTGCTAACATCATGTTAAAGGATGTGTAATCACAATTACGTCAGAATTAATGAACCTTTTATTTCATGGCGGAGTAATCACAGGCACTTCATCTTGCATTACTTTCACATTGCTTTCAATATTTTTCTAAATTAAAGTGCGGCTAAGCTGATTATGTGATGACAAACTGCCGTTCCTGGCTGCAGGTCATTAGCTTCACTGTCTAGGAGGTCACACGTGGGGTGTAGAAGTTTTTTTTTCTTTTCCGTTACTTAAAGTTCAATAAATGACTTAATTTGTTGCCTTGGAGAAAGAATTAATTAGATAATGTCATCACCACAGAGGCAAACTGCGGAGCAAATTGAAATGAAATTATTTGTGACAAAAATCCTCTGAAGCCCTGAGCAGTGTCAGGCTAATATTCACACAATACCGCAGTAACATAATCTGTATCGCTCAAAAAGTGCAGCTGCATTGATTTGAACCCACTCTTCACTTTTAAGGGTCTTGATTTCCCTGACATTACTATTTATTCTTACTCTCAGTGGGAGCCCAGGCGACGGCAAAATAAAATCAACATGTTAATTAAGTTCTGCATATGTAATACCGACTCTGATTGTCAACACCTGCGCGTTGACCTATGTCAAGTCAGCAGGCAACAGCTAGACAACAACAAATCCAGGTACAAATCTGTCACAAGGGGAGAAGAAGAATGGCTCAATTAAGCGGCGGTTTACAGTGAATATAACGGATTTAACGAAAAAAAAAAAAAAAAGATGAGTCATTTCTATAAATATGCAGCAAATGTCTGTCTGTTCAATAGATGTTTGTTTTTGTAAAGTATCCTGTTCCACAGCATGTTTTGATGACCATATGGGTGCATAGAGAGAGATGGTGGGGCGGGTGGGAGGGACGGAGGGGGTGGTGGGTTCTGCTCATCACCCAAAATGTGTCCAAAAAGAGAAAAAAAAGAAAAAAAAAAAAAAAGGAGCGAAAGAATGAATCATCACATTCTGTTCTTTGTTGGTACAAATGAAGGCAGCTCTTTTGAAGTCACTCAGGACTTTTTAATTCCCAAACGGAGGACTGTTTGAGTTGATGTTTAACTGTTCAAACACAAGTCTGAGCAACTGAGATGAAGAGGGAGCAAATATCAGCAAACGGCACATAAAAAGGAATCCTCCAACAGCTCGTGATGTCTTTGAACAAACTGTTAACTTGAAAAATCCTATAATTTTGAACAGAACTGGCCTCGGTCCAGTCAGGTGGCCGGGTTACACTATCTGGAAGTGTTAATGCACTCTCCCTGTGGTCCCGACTCGGATAAAATGTCTTCACACACAAAAGGGACAACATTCCGGATGGCCTCGTTGCTCTACACACTTTGTCACGTCCCCTTCAATATTTGATGAGGTCAATATTTAGCTTTTTGTTTCACGGTCAATAATGCATCAAAATATCAAACAATATTTTAGTCTAACGTGGTCTATCTAACGCTATTTCCATCTTGAAACACTGTCAGTTCTTGGGGAGCTTTTATGCCGGAGATCAAAGCGTTGCCAGGCTTCTGTTTTTACCCGACTGCATAAAAGATCAAGGCACGTAATGAGGCAACCTGAAAGGTGATAGTTCAGAAGATGAAAGTATTGGCTGTTTTGGGTATGTCAAAGAGCTGTGCACTATTCTGATATTCAACCATCACATGCTTCCACTGTGATAGCAATCACGATTCTAATTAATTGTGTAATTTGCACTTGATCTCTGCCCACCTTCATTTTGAGTAATATCTATGTATGTTATCTGATATGGAATATTCTTGGATCGAAAGGGTTTTTCATATGCCGTACGTGGGAAGAAGAAAAAAAAAAGAAAAAAAAAAGATTTGCAGCACCTGGTAGGTGAAATGTTCAAAAATGTGTGATTAGTCTGAAGTGCAAGGCCGTTATCTTTTGTCCACTGCAGGTATCACTTTGAATGTCCTGCTGAGTTTACATTATCATCACTGTCTGGTCATGTATGGAGTCCCAAAGAGTTCAAAAATAAATGAACAGGTGCAGAATTAAGATAAATATATGAATGAATTACCTAAAATACCAAAATTATAATAACATCAAACCGCAACTCGTTACTATGAAATCTTATTGCATTATTACTATTTTTCTTGAATGTCTGTTTTATTTCATGATGTAATTTCCATCAGTGACACTGTTATTTGATATCACATTTTATTATATGATTTCAAAGTGCCCATCACTTTCCTGACCCCGCCATCACTACTGAATACTTTCCACAACATTAAAGCATTAAAAACAAAGACCAATTAAAAACGATAATCATCGAGCCTCTCCAATTTGAATCATACTGTATGCTGCCAAAAGACTGACCCAAACAGCAATCAACTGATCTGGTTATTATCATTGACCCCTGTAAGAAAGAAAGGGCATTGTAATCAGGCCGGCACCACACGGCGGTTTAATTCCGGTGGATCGTCAATACTGTGAATGACAGAAAAACTGAAATGAATCTATTGGTCATATTCAGTCATGCTGAGCACAGCAAGACAGCTCGCCCTCGGGGGGGATATTAGCACTTCATTTTCACTTAACCCCCTGTGCCTGGTTGTTGAGTGATCTGACGTGCAAGTGTTCTCTGAAGCGGCGCAAATCTGTCATTCATACGTCAGATATGTCGAAAGTATTGGGAAAATGTCTTGTTAGGCATTGATTGCTACGTAAGCCCGATATACTTCAGTCAAAATAACACAAACACATGCCTGTTCTGCAGTTAGTAACATCATGGAATGATAATAAAATGATGATATCAATTATCACAAATAATGACACCGATCATAAAGGAACGGCGTGCGGACAGCAAAGGGATGAAAGTACACCGATAGAAGTGTCCGAGGTCCTCCTCGCATATGTCTTACAGCATAAGAAGAGGTCATTCAGTGCTTAACTTGACCTTTCCTCGGTGTTTGTGAACAACGATTAAAAATCCCTCAATTATTCATGTGGTTTCAAACACAGTGGGGTTCTAATTTGACTCTAATAACGCTCACACCCCTATGACTAATTCTGTGAAGGGCGCCGCAACACACTCAAAATATACGTAACTGTCAAGAGTCTGAGCACCCACATTGCTTTCTTCAGGGTGTTGGAAAAGAATAGCTCAATTGAGCAGGGCCATCTGGAGGAGGCATTACAGCTAAGACCATACCAATAACAATAGACCATACCAATCTCATCTAATGTGGGATGTTGTCTGGTACAAAGGCTCAAAGACATCTGCGTCATGCTTATTATCACACGTTTAAACGTGCTTATTCTCATGGAATAAATGAAATTTCACAAAACATGTAGCTTGTAGTGATGTCACCAGTAGATGTTGTTTTCCTTGATCATTCATCATCTTATGTAAGCCCGAGATGGTACATGACTACAAGGTCAGGTAAGGTAATTGCCTACTAATTTAGCATGATGGTGTCCATGGCATCTCTATTACAATGGTGAGATTATGCAAATAATGGCATTAAAAAAAAAAAGCTCTGAAAATGACAAGAAAATGTGTCAAAAGAATGAGATCTGGCACATAGGATCATCAGGGAAACTCTGTTCCAAACAAAAACACAACACTTGTGTGTACTGACATTCTTTTAAGCTCTTTCTTTGAACCTAATACATTTTGAGTATATTTATTCCCCACACATTCTTCTCACCATTTGCTTTTCCGGCACATACAAAATCTTTAAGAAAAGTTTAGGAAAAACTTCAGCTCTTGTTTGCAAGCGTGTGTTACATTGGCACAAATGGGTGGCGCAGAGAGCTTTTCGCTCAACGAAGGACAAAGAGGATGTGCATCAATATGCCCGGAGAGATCACATCTGGACAACAAGTATGTTTGGGATTCCTTGTCTGTCTTCGTCTCTCAGCTTCGTCTGTGTGACTCTCCCTGTTGCACTGATGCTTAGTGACAGTAATGCTGAAACATTTCAGTGCTAAAGTACAGTAACTTCTGGACATCACGAATAAAAAAAAGAAAAATGCAGAATTATGAAATGACAGTGAAGTACATTTTATATGATATGTATATATGATATGTTATTTAATTACAGGTCAGAGGAGAGTCAGCTTTGAAGTACACTTGTCCAGCTTGGTGTTACATTGAGATTAAAAACAGCTAGCTGGCTGATGATGGTAATAATGACAAACTGCTGGAATGTAATATGCATAACTATGTTTTCATCAGTGTAGAATAAGAATCATTGTGTTTTTGTTCTCTTAGAATGAGTCATCCACAATGCCACAGGTCCTCTTCCATGGAGCCTGCCATGTTCCTACAGTAGCCCTGAATGGACAAACTGAACACTGGCTCAGTTTTCCTGTTTGTTGTGCTAGGAAGGAGATGGTGAGGACTATACCGCTTAATGCCACTAAATCCTACACACTGGTCTTTAGTTACTAAATGAAAATGTTGAAGAGTTTCTTCTTCCACAAAACCATCTTCTGCCAAGCTTAATAGTACAGACACCAGTATCCAGAGAGAGCAGATTGACCAGACAGCAAATAGTTCATTTTTTTGTTGTTTAGCCATAATGTTGATGACATACAGCTAACTAAATGTGCCAGCAACAGTTGTTGTGATCTGTAATGCATTCATTAGTACATTTTAGAAGTGCTGTTACCTTCAGACAGTGCAATGCTAGCTGTTTTCCCTCTGTTTCCAGTCTTTATGCGAACCTAAGCTATCCGGTTCCCAGCACCAGATACACATTTAGCTATAAAGCCATGAGAGTAACACTGATTTTCTCATCTAGCTCTGAGCAAGAAAGTGAAGCCTAATTTCCTAAACTATTCTTGCAAATAACTTCCATACAGTTTCACTCAAGGCACGATCGTTTGTTGAATTAACAAAGTCAAACACGATGAAATGGTGTTGAATTTTCCTCACTCTACTTATTTTTCTAAAGTAGGTTCCGACTCGGGTCTTTTTTTGCAAACAATAAAGGAATGTATGCCACTTACAGAGAGATTAATCCTAAACCAGCCATTCTCAAATTCTTTTAACAATTAATGCCACTTGCAGCATGGGACAGAGAGCCAACATGGAAGTATAGAAACAAAAAAGTGAATATCAAAATGAGCCTGCTGCCTCAGGAAGCCGGTCCGATGTGTACTCTCCTCTGTCGTCTACTCTCGCTCCATTTCTGTCATATACAATATGGAGCGCTGTGATATGACAACATTTTCTTCTCATTTAGCAAATAAATCGAGTCAGTAAACATGCTTTGCCTTCCCGTTCAGTGGCTTTGAAGATTTGCCACTTTTCCTTCTGTAACCTGTTACCGGGCTTTTATATATTAGAAGCACCACAAATTTAAATATTACCAAGCAATAATAAGATTTTGGGAACCTTTTTTTTTCCACACTGAGGTAGCTAGCTGAAAAAATACCAGGAAGCAGTGCAATACATGTGATGATAATAACAACAAGACAAAGGGGAAAAAAAAAACCCACAGGGGAAAAGCAGAGTGGCGAATAACAACACAGTGATAGCATTATGATTCTTTGCAGTTACAAAACAAGAACGCAGGAATGCTAAACACAATGCAAAGCTGAATTCATATGATAAATCTGTTGATTGACAATACTGAAATCACGTCCAGAATGATAAATCTGCTCGACGTGATTTGTCGGAGGTTATGATAATGTAAATCTTGGTGCATGCTATATTTGTAGTGTAAGTTCATGTGTGCTTACAGGCCCTGTTGCAGCTCCAGAACCTGAATTCTCCTGCAGCTTCAAAACAGATAGGGAGCAAAGCTTTTCACCCTTATGTGCCAACTTTTTGATAAGCACAAAGAGACATCTTAACCACTTGTCAGTCAGCTATCGTAGCAGCCGGGCCAGAAGACAGGCAGGGCAACAAAACAAACAACCAACACTCCTCTATCTAACCTATCTTGGAATAAATGGACAAAAGCAGCAAGGGAGGCAATAACCAGACTACTAAACCTGCTCCGCTCACACCAGCACACCAGCCAATTCAGCGTCAAGACACCCAAACAATTTTGCGCATGTGGAGGCTCGGCCCAGCGAAGTGTAAATAAGCATTTCCACGCTCAGCATTGGGTGTATAACATGGTGTCAGGTAGCTACAATGAATGTAGAGAGGCAGAAGGAGCAATCAGCCAACCTTCGCCTCGCTGAGATGGAGGGCCACCGCTGCACACACAAAACAACCAATCACCATGGGACAGTGATTGATGTCTCATCCCGCTTTGAAATCTATCATCCCGACCAAGTGGCTGTCGAGACCTCGCCTGACAGATTGTTAAACAAAGCTTAATATGCATCACCCTGGCAAATAGTTCATTAATTCTTTATTATGTGGGCTTGGGTTGTGTAAGCCATTGTCCAAACCGGTATTTAATACACTGAGTACTTGGGTGTCCTGAGTGAGACATGCTTAACTAATGCCGCGTTCCATTTAGTTCAAACTTTTGCACGTTGATGCGAAAAATCACAAGACGAGCTAATTTCCTCATTAAACAGAAGAAAAAAATAATTGATTTCTTCTAATTTTACTAAAGAGTCATCATCTGGTACACAAATAATTACGATCATGGAGATATCTAGCGGCGTGGAAGAACTAGAGACAAAAGAAAGGAGAGAGACGACATGTGGTGACATACACCGAGATTTCTGGCCTCAACACTTCATTAGCAGAAATCCAATGCAAGTATACTTGCGAGCGTGGTGAGGCAACGGTTTGGTTTATTCTTAGATCTGTGAAATCACATTGCATCTTGCCAGTGTCATTTATGCTACCTCACCTCAGCCTTTAAAGTTTACTGCAAGACTGCGAATAATACAGGCAGCCACTGTCTTCTTGCCAGGGTTTTTAAAGTCCCTGTGAGATTTCTTAGCCGCTTACTTCTGCACACTTTCACAAAGGCCTATTTTGCCTCAAATAAGTGTGGAGGAGGCTTGCGCCGACTTAGTTAACGTAATTATTTAATGTACTTTGGCTCTCTGCCGACCGTTTTTGAAGGCTCTTATGGCGGTGCCCTTGCAGACCACATCCTTCACACACACACACACACACACACACACTGCTGCGACTTCGGGAAGGTAAAACCATGCCAAAAAAAAGTCTGAATGATGAATGTCAATGCGACACGAGTCGCATTCGTTACAAACTCGAGTAAAGCCACCCAAGGGGCAAACGGCATCACTTAGTTCTTCCACCCACATGGAGCTTTCTGTTTATCATCCACCATCTTGACAAGTTGTTCCTCATCCCCGCACTTATATGTCCTCCTCGACCGTGCTTGTCCCCTCCCTCCGTTGGCTAGAGAAGTCAGAGAAAAGGGGGAGGAGAGGCGCCTTCGCGGCGAAGGTTATTTTTCTTCCCTGATCTCTGTCTGATAAGTGTGTTTGCTCTTTTGTGTCTGGGGCTACTCTTAATCAAGAGGAGGTGGAACATAGAAAGAATTTGGAGGGGCCGCCGATAAGGAAAGCATCTGTTTAACATTTTTTTTTTTCCCCTCACAAGCAGGGTTACAAATGAAAGGCAATTTGGCCGTAGGAAATGTAGATAAAAAGGGAATAGCAAGTTAATGCAGATGTATTCAGCTTCAGCTCGAGCACTGAAGACAATACTACAACCATTCAGTGAAATTATCGCTTTGCTTGGATTCTAGTTGCTGATAAAACTGATAGTATCTTTTTTTTTTTTTGGAGAAGTCTCACAGCCTTTATGATGCTGTATTACTGCCTTGTAAATCATGGCACAATTTTCTTGCTCCTCTACTAGAGATAATTAGGCCTACTCCATCTAGTCATGTAATGGACACATCAAATAGCATATATATGGTAGTTTATATGCAAGGGAAATCGAGCAAATTGCAAAGGATGACAATCATCTCTTTTTAAGACCTGTGACAGGTGGGGAGCAGACATTAATTTAGCATTTCAAAGCCTTTCCAGTGTTCACATCCAACTTCATACCTGTAATCGCCTCTCACAAATATATTTTTAGCCTCTTGGATTCTGCTGTCCCCACTGGCTGCTTCCCCAGGGAAATAACCATCCCCGGTGCTGACATCCACGGTGTGTTCTCTATAGATCAAACAGGCCTGGTCGTGAATTGCCAAGGCCCTGAGGGTCCATGCTGCCAAACACATGAACTGTCTTTGTTAATGCCTGTTGGTCAACTATCAATAAAAGCTGAAGGTTTTTTTTTTTTACTCATTCTTTGAGAAAAGAAAGCAGAAAAGCATTACGTAGCGGAGAGAATTAGAAAAGACGCCCAACTTGATCGTGAGCGAGTGAGCGGCTTGAGAAGCTCACGCTCCGCCTTTGCCGATGATCAGATTTAGGTTTCTTCCCTCGGCTTTGAAGCTTTCTGTCTTCTTCCTACCCACTCTCGTCCTTTAAGAACTCCAATTAAGAGAAAAGTATGTGTGTGTGTGGGCTTCCACTCAGTTCAAACAAAGACCTAATCATAGAGCATCACTGGCATTGTGAAGCAACAACAACAACCAAAAAAAAAAAAAAAAAAAAAAAAAAAGCACTTGGCAGAAGGGGTAAAGCATTGGCCTGGATTCTGAGGAAAAGTTTGCTCCACTTTTCTCTCCACTTTTCACTGGTCTCACAGTGCTTTGTGTTTGTTGCTCCCAAAATCAGAGATCAGCACATTTGTTTAATGTGGAAATTAACTTTCATCCTGTCATGCTAAATTTAACATAGTACAAAGCAACCCTTTTTTGGGGGGTGGGGTTGGGGGGGCAAATGGTGGTGTTTCTCATTTTAGGAAGCTTTCACAGAGAGAGAGAGAGAGAGAAAAAAATGAAATAAAAAAAAGATATATTAAATTCTCTTTTCCAGCAGCCATTTTCAGAAGTAATTTGTGCAACACTGGTCCATCAAGGCAGCTATCTCAAGAAGACGAAGAAACGAGGGAAGCATGTAGGCCCTTTCATTCAGAAATCAGAGGCGGGTGCTTAGTCATCCCAGTTGGTGTAGGTTTCGTATTAGCAGCAGCTCTGGGGTAATAATCTCACTGCAAAATACTTTGCGGTAAACATCCTAAATAAGACCCTAAAAGACCAATTATCTGTACTATTTTTTGATGTGTCACTTTTATTGATTCCGGCAGTGAAATTTCCTTTTAGAGGTCAGTAGTCACTTAGACTGTCGTTCAACAATTTAGAGATAAAACAGCCAAGCAAGGACACTGAGCTTTCCTTATAAATAAATACATTCGTATGAAAGATGTTGTTGCCCGAGTGAAGAGAAGCCAGTGTTTGCGCTGTGATCATTTCATAGAGCTTTACAGATTTATTCCTCTTAGCCATTCTAATGTCTCAGCAGACTCTTTCCCCATGGGTTTAATTAACTGTAAGTGTAAGTGAGAATGGTAGAAAGGGGGCAGTCTTAATGCATTCTGACCAGTGCCAATGCAATTTATACTGTCAATCAGAGAGCGATAAAGGAGCGGCGCTTCATGGTAGGTGGATGCATTAAAGTTTTCCTTCTTTCCCGGGCCAAGTGATAAAAGGGCAAATTCTACTTGACTGATTCATGTTGCTTCCTAAATGTCATTTATAAATACAGTCTGTCGTCTATACGAGGCAGAAAAAAAAGCGCGGTTTCCCCCTTCATCAATATTCACGGGCACAAATTGTCAGTGTGGCCTTAATAAATTTGATAACATGCTTTTTTTTTACTATCCCATGCGAGTATCGTGTAAGATCGCAATGAAAGATGAAACAGTGTTTGTATAACAGCACCTTTATTATTCATATGTTTCATTTTGAAGTGGCCTCCTCATTAATCTAGGCTAATTATGGCTGTAACACTTTGGAGAGTGAATAGCGGAAACATGCTTGGAGAGAGAAATGCGCTCTCAAAGACACTCAAAACAACTACAGAGGCAGTGTAATTTACTGCAAGCTGCCCTAGATAACAGAGAGACTTGTTTGTTCTCATGCATTGGATCTTATATGCAGCGTTGACTTGGCACCTCCTTACATTTCTCTGCGTTCTGAAGGCGTTTCAGGTAATATTATGTGTCATTTAATGCTCACATCGGTGACAAATATGTAATTTGGCATTAAAAAAAACACTCTTGTTTCTCCTCTTTAAGCCACAGTAATTACATCGGTGACATGAGAGAGCTTGATACATGATTAAAACATCACAACAAGCATCAAAAGGAATTATTTGCTTAATTATTCTTTATGCACCATGGGATGAGTTATTACAATGAACTAATTAGAAACAAAACAAAGTTCTTGAGTGAGACAAAACTATGTTTATATTACAATAAATTCAGAATATGACATAAACATTATAACAGCTCTCTGTCTTTTTTGGATTCATACTCTACAGCAGAGATTCCCAACCAGAAGTACTTATACCCCAGGGTTACTTCTGCAGTTGCCAGGGGGCAGCCTACGTGCAAAGACAGCAGAGTAGCTCAGGCAATATAAAAACATTCAAATGATGTTTTTGTTGGAAAAGTTAGCTAAAAGGAAGGGGAAATAATTGAGATAGCTAAACAGAAGCTCTGTCAGGTAAACAGTTGATATAGTCAGCTGAAAGGTATTGCTACAGCGAATGTTGAAACAGATGATCGGCACTTGAAGTCAGCGGACAGTCAGCTAAAAGTGATCGATAAATGGTTGAGGCACGCAGCTTCCAGCACTCCAAGTAGCAGTACAAATGCAAACGTGACCAAACAAACGAAAACATATAAAGTTAAATTACATGAACACATCCATCCATCCATCCATCCATTTTCTGTACCAGCTTATCCTCGTAGGATTGCGAGGGGGCTGCTGGAGCCTACTCAAGTGGACTTTTTTGAACCCTTCTTGCTGTGAGGCGAACTAATTTAAAGCATGATGAGTGGTATCAGTGAAGTTATAATAATTATGTTAAGGAGCCGCTGCTCACCGCAGTCTAGTGTCTTTCTGTGGTAGGTATCACAGCACACGCTGAGCCTTTGAGCCTGTTTTATGAATATGCTGCTGCACCGTTTAAGCCACAGGGGCCTAACAACGCAACGCGGCCTTGACTGTCGAGATTTCTTGACTTCTTTAGGTTAAACACATACTTACGCTACATTGTCAATATCAGCATTCCTATAATTAGACTAGTTGTGCCAGCCAGAGTCCACCTCGGAGACAATATGTACTTCACTAACTTCAGTAAAAACATTAAATTCCCTCTGAGACCTGCTGGCAGACTGCTACTAGCTCTTTGAAAAGTAAGTAAGAAAATTTAATCAGGTTGTTTGTGATCCAGTTTGCACATTAACTATTGATATCCCAAGCCTTGTGCGATTACATGGCATGGTAAGACTAATTACATTATATTATAATACTAATTACAGTCCTAAGGGTCGCATAAAATTGTTGGCTGTCATTTCCATACCAAACTAACATCCAAGGGGCAGGGTGTATATAATTAGCCTTCAAAATGAGATGTGCGCGTATTGGATTACAGTGTACTTATTCTGTCTGTTTCTCTGCGCCTCCTTTTTTTTCATCCACATTGATTGCAATAATGCAAGATGACGACTGTGTGAGCTTCTCAAATAAGCAAATCGCCCATACAGAACGACGCCGGGCTTGCATGTTAATCTGCAGAGCATAAACAGGGTATAGTTTGCTTTCATTTCCAGAGTGGAGGGCCTTATTATTCTGGTTCTGCTGTATGACACTTCTGGGTTGTGTCCCAGTAGAGAACCTCGCTGAAACTGGGTCGAATGTTAAATCGGCTGTTGAATCAAGAACAGAGCAGGAAAGCCTCAAAAGGAGGCTTGATGTTCTCTAAAAAAAAAAAAAAAAAGGTAGGATGGTAACAGCATTTTCTGCTCATTTAATGATAGTCTCATCATACCAGCTGATTTCACATTCAAAAGCAGATTAGTTAATGTGTAAAGGAACATAAGTACTGCTTGTTAGTCAAGTATTAAATAATCAATTACAAATTCTGCAGTGTTATACACTTACTATGCCCTTTGAGCTCGGTGTTGTTAAGATATTTAAACACCACCGCACAGGGTGCTTCGGTGCTTTATTGAAATATTGTAATTTCAAGGAAGTAAACGGCACGGACCTTTCTACCTCTCTTTTTGGTGAGCGATTTGCATGTTCCCAGGACTTTCATGCTTTCTGAGATCAGCACAGAATGAACTTGATGATAATATTCAAATATATGTGCACAAAATTTCAGAATGCTCACTGCAAGTCACCTCCAGATGTAACACCTCAGAGGCTCCATCTTGACAGTGTCATGATGTAAATTGGTCCCTGATGCAATGTCTCTCTTGCCTCCTGGTGCACGTTATTCTCAGCTCTGATATGGAGCAGAAGTTTGCTTCTGAATGATTGCACCCAAAAACTGGCAGGGTTTTAAGGTGTTGAGTGGAAAGCCTTTGAGTCAATTCCTGTTTTTTTTTTTTTTGTGTGTCCCATATGTATCAGTCTAGTTACTAGTTAGTGACAAGTTACACATCAAACGCGGCAGAGAAAGCAGTCATTAGAAAGCAGCTCCGACAGGCTCCGGGATGTTCCAATAATGTAACAACAATTTGTGATGAGTGTTACCCCAGGTTACACACTGTGGTAGATGAAGCTGATTTCTAAGGAGGTTAAGTCAGGGGGTGGGTTGATTTGCCTGGTTACACATTCATTTGTGAATAATATATCTGAAGATAATGGGAGGTTTTCTGGTGCAATAGCTGCAAATAGCTTGCAAAAAGGAATAAAGGACCTAAGACTTCTGCCATTTCTTGTTATAACATTTTCAACATTAGTTTCTCTGGTAAATAGAGAAAAGGCAGAACCCCCGGACAATCTTGATGTATTCGTAGTGTTCATCTGAATGATGACAGCTTGATTAAAGCCTGACCCGTCCTTGACATGGAAGAATCTTGGTTGTCGACCGTATGGTTTCTCCTGAGCGAAGGTGAAATGTTACTTTTTATCTTTTGTAATGGTGCAAACACCGAAGATTGGAAACATTTTCCAAAGGGCTGACAAATTCAATAAACTTTTGTAATAAGTAGACGTTATAACTCAGTAATGTTTCACATTGGCTCCCAATATAAATGTTCTAAACTAAACAGGATGCTGTCATGAGGCCTTCTTTGTGAGAACTATGACTATCCAAGCAAAATAAAGCAATCTACATGACAATATTGAAAATGCGCTAAGTGGTAAAGTTATTACGATACAGTCATTTGGTTTACAATTATTATGAAACTAAATCGAAGCATTTGAGTGCATTGCTGACATTTTTAATGCTGTCTTGTTTGTTTTTTGGCCACTAGAGGGCAGAGGCAAATCCAGGCAATCTACCCAATACAGACCCATGTACATGTAGTTTCTATGGCATAATAACATGTTCGTAAACATTTGCTGGTAAAGAGAGCAACATTAGCATTCAGGTCCAGCATTTATTCTCTTTTTAGCTCTGTTTTGGTTTCCACCAATGGGCGAGAAATGGGTGCTAGCAAATTTCTCATATGAATTGTTTCGGTAACATTTGGAATACGATGTGACGTTAAGCATGAGGATTTGTTGAACTAAAAAGTTACAGAGTCAGTTGATAGCTGACCCTGTTCATATGCGACAGATGCAATTATTTGATTTAATGTTATTTTCCGTAAAATGCTTATTAATGCAGCCATAAGTCATTCCCCCCTTTGCCAAAAACAAATAACCTTATAATTCTTATAAGTTACCTTATAAGAATTCCAACTGTCTTGACATCCTTGAATGCCCTGTGATTAAATAGCCCTTGTCTATATCGTGCATGTACGTATTAACCACTTGGCATCATAAGGGCAACATGCAATTCCTTTGTCTACATTAGGCCAAACATCCAGATAAATGTCAGCAAGGTTGATGATACCCTACCGCTGGTGATTAATTACAGAGTGTGAGATACTGCACACCATACTGAAAAGTATCTAGAACCACAGTCAGAGACAAATAGGAGAGTCAGGTAATTTCAGGAACTGACACAACAAACATATTATCCAGCTCTTATCTTAGCAGGCAAAACTGTATTTGGAGCATCCGCTCAGTAGATAGAGGAAGCACAAATTGTTGCATGGGTCCACGGTGCTCAAGCACAAAACCATATAGCAGAGGCTGTATCTGATGAAGTTCTGAGGTACTACAAGGAGGTTAGTAACACTGATCAGTGTCTCGGGGGACATTAATTTCTGAGGATAATGGTATTGAAAATATGACACGGCAATGCCAAAATTGCATTTTCAGAACAGTGTATAGCTTAAACGCTGCTCTTAAAAGAATCCATTTCGCCCCAGCAGAACTGATTGTTATGAATGCTGAAGTCAACAGCAGGAGTTCAATGTCAAAATTCAAGGATTGTACTCAACACAGTCTTCCAATTCTTTAAGTTTCACTGGCATGAATTATGTATTCTCCTGCATTCAGAGTTTAGGAAACAAATTTATTCTTGACACCATCTTCCATTTTGTATGAGTCTACAATAACACCAGTATGTTTCAAAGGAATAGCAATTAGGGCGTACACCTCGCGACTGGGTATGCTGATATAATTTAATAACAGGCAAATTCAGCTGAGAAATCCATCTGCTTTTTTGGGTTGAGTGTTGCATACATTTTGCACACTCACACTTCAAAGGGGAAAGTTGACTTCCAGAATCACACAAGCACATCTCGGAATTCTCATACAGCACCGACTGATCGAAAAATAAGTGCATGCACTTTTCATATTGTTACTTTTATCAATTTCACTTTGGAGACTGAAGTAGTTTCTGACACTTGCTTTCCATCAACAACGGTTGGGGGTAAAAAATAGCATTTTCCCTGTGTATCACACAGGCTGATTCTCACATAAAGAAAACATGTCTTCAGTTGTCAAGCTGCTTTTGTGAGCCTTCCAAAGGGGCTGCTATATACTTCACGATAGAGAAGGAAAAAAAAAAGCTACAGCGGGCTTCCACGCACTCTTTATCTCTGCCTTTCTCTCACTCATAAACTGCGAGCCCTCACAGTACGACAACTAAGATGCACCTTTAATATAATTGCTCTTTCTCTTCCAATTCTGAGGCATCAAACTCTGGCCAGAATGAGAGAGGGCATACGGCATGCAACAGTGTGCCATCTCCAAATTACCAACAGGCAAACAGACGGATGGCATGCATCATTACTGTGAGTTAATGGAGCAGTAGTTAAGATTCTGCATATATGCAGTCTCATAGACTCCTTGTCCAAATTGTTTCGGGCTTTGCATCCTGCATGGTAAGCATGTGTCGAGAGTACATTGTGTCTCTGTGAATAAAAATGCACTTTAACTTCCAGACGAATAAGGAGAAGTTTAATGTTGGGAGGAATAGTGGAAGGCAAAACTGAGCCTCTTAGCACCTGCAAGAAGTCCAAAAACATCAAGAGTTGGATTATCTTGGAAAAGGCCACCAGCTGTTCCTGCTTGTCTTTAACAATGCATCAGCCTGATGGCAATTTCCACTCCATCATGGAGCTCAATTTCCAGAATGTTCTGCCAGACTATTTGATATTTATCGTGGAATTGGCAAGTGCTGTTAACTTCTGTTCTGAAACGTACCAGCAGCCAAGACCCTGCATTACTCATGCACCCACAGTATGGTAGACTTTGGCCTATTAATTTTGTTCCAGGATATGAGTAATGGCTCTGCCATTCTTTATGTGGCCACGAGGGTATTTACCTTTGATTTCTTAATCATGTAGAAACTCCGGTTCAAATCATGGGAGTCTGTGCTAATTTTGTCTTGTGTTATTTGCAATATTTATAATGTTGGCATCAAAACAGCTTGGATACAACATCCCAGTTAATAAAGCAAACAAGCAAAGTGTTGGTTCATTTGGAATTTGACTGATGGCGTCAGGGCAATGGTGGCTTCCCTCAAACCGCAATGCGCGCCATTTAACACATGAACTATAAATGTACTGTACGTCACGAGGCCTCATCCTCAGGTGACCTTAAGTTAGCCCGTTCCGTCACACTAACCCCATCATCCGCGCCATCGCGAGTCAAGTTCAGAGGGCTGCTCCCTCTCATTGCCTCTCGCACTTGTCATTTAATCAATGCAGACTTACACCCACAGTCTTCCAGAGAGCAGACGACAAATGATTAGCAATCATTTTGTTTAGGCTGCTGCCGAGGGAAATCTAACTCTCAGGGTTAATGTCCTATATGACACGTGGTAAGCCGAGGAGGAGGGATCTCCCTGCTTATCTGCTGATCAGCACTTTGGGTTATCCCACTTCTGGTGATTGATATTAAGTAAGATGCCGCCGAGGTGGGAGGCTCACTGTAATTGTAGGCAAATTATTTTGAGAAGAAAGTCACTCCCGTCTGTGATGCATTACAATGAGCGAGCCAAGAGCTCCACCTAATCAATCAGTGCAGAAAGCCAGATCGCTCAGGTTTGTCTTGTCAGGTTTTTGGCCATCAAAGATACCCTTCTCAACATGCTCGATGCCCCATTTCTTGGGAAGGCAATGCAGAAAATATTGCACTGCCTGTGCCAATTTGATAATGAGACTTTGCTATGTAACTGAACTATTAAAGTTAAGTGAAAAAACTAACAAGAGAGCATGTGGCCCGCTCAAAATCACTCAGAAAAATGGTAGAAAAAGTCAATATAAAAAGAGTTTCGAGGTCAAGGTTTTCTCCTGATTTTTTTTTCCCCATCACCTGCTGTAATTGGTGATAAATTGGTCTTCACAATGAGCAGAGAGCGACAACAATCATCCTCTTGGGTAATCAAATAGGTCTGTTAAAAAGCAGTTCAAATTGCTCTAACATTTCACATTTCTTTAAATGGCCTGGATTTGGTTTGTTTACGAACACGAGGATATTTGTAGTCAAAGGAGGCAGCTTTTAGGGTTTAATTACCACTTATGCGAAATACTTTAAATACATTTAGCACACATTCTGATAACAACAACCAAATAGGTTCTATTGTTCTTGCGTATATCTCTTTCCATGACCAAAAAACCTTGACAACCACAAAATAATTCATGCTTTGGTTCTCTGGTGTGCAGATACTTTATCAGATGCTGGCCCGGTTCTAATTTAATGTAAAAAAAACAATGTATGAGACAAGAAGGGGAAAAGTCAATAATTATAATGAAATACCCTTGGGAGATCTCGGAGACCATTAATAACAGGTATAATTTCCCCACTGGCCACTATATTGCATGATGCTTGACAGATTATTTTCCCATGTCAGAAATGAAACATATGAACACAAATAAAGTACATTTTACAGATGGGAAGAAGCAAGGTGCAGCCAGTAATTGAGTTCAAGACTGACAAGTTTTGTTATTATCTTGCCTGTTCTATAGCTTCAAAGCATTTCATGTCTTTAATTTGTAGGAAGAACTATTCCTACAACATCTGCCTGTAGACCTGTTTACAATCCGAGATGAACGTAATTAAAGACGGTATGTTCTCCGTTTCCACCGTGCAGCGCTTTTCACATGAACACCTTAAACTGTACGTAACGGTAACAGGCTCTTCTAATAAACAACAGCTTAAGAAACAAGAAGCGAAGCGAAGGAATGGAGAACTTTCGCAAAGGTTAAGTTAAGATCCTTTCCCCAGCATATAACAGCCCTGAACAGTGAGCTCACCTTCTTCTACAGTTTCTACATAACACAAGAAATAAAAAGCAGGTATGTCAGCAAGAAAATGACCAATTCCACAGAGTCCAGGTGGGAGCGATGGAGAGGAGGGGGCAGATGCTAAGAAAAGAGATGGCGGTGGAAACTGTTAATGAATGGCTATTGGAAACTCTGGGCGGACGCTGCGTTGAAATGCTTACTCGTCTGTGATTAATGACTACTAGGCTGCCGTAATAGGTACCACTGGGACCTCAGACACTGGCACCTTTTTATAGAATAGCCCCAAAAGAAAAAAGATGAAGTCCCCATTACAGTGCTTCTTCAAGGGAAAAAAAAAAAGGTCTCAACGTGGCCCAGGGAGCTACAGTCATATCATAATGTAGCTTTTCTCCACACAGCAAAAGTGTTTTGTCAAATCAACTGAAAAAATTAATCACATGAAACACCTGAATTTCTCATTGCTCAGCAACTCTGCGCTGCTGCAACGGGGGGACAGTTGCATGTTTTCTTCTTGTTTGTGGGTGAAGGATGTCATTTTGCTAATTATTTTGTAATTGTAATTTTGTGATTAATCATCTAATGATTATGAGAATGTGAGCGGATGAGTCGATCCTGGAAAGAAGAGCATCTAAAATCCTTTATGATTTCCATACTTTAAGGGTAAAATATATAACATATAATGAAAATGTCACAGCTGTCTGAAGCAAAAGTACTGGATGTTGCAGTGGAAACTGAGGCAAAGTGTTACAGACACAGATAGTACATCTCAGTGAAGATAAACATGAGGAAGTCGCGTACAGTTTAACCCTTGTCCTTCCTTTCTAAATCGCTCATGAGCATGTTTAGAGTTTCGCACACTGATTTGGAAACTAACACTTGCATGTGTATGACCGCAATGCATGCAGTGGCCAATAAATTATTCATATCTCTTTTGTTCTACACATTACCTAATCCTCAGAGTAAGGAACAGAGTGCATCTCAGATTCCTGTTACAATCCATTTGACTTTAAAACAACTTTGACTGTGTGTGTGGGTGTGCATGTGCGTGTATGCGTGTGTGTCTCTCTCTGTGTGTGAGTGCATAGCACCATACAGAGCCAGAAAGTAACACTATAGCTTGGCTGCTTTATCCAAATAAACATTCATCTTTGCATACCAAAGGCACTTTTGTGAAATACATAAACTCCTAAAATTAATCTTACTATGTTCCACATGCAGTCAGGAGGAGCAATTCAGAAATGAATTAATCACCCCACCACAATTGCCTTGTTTGCATTTTTCAAGGTTATTTTGAACTGATTCAATGTAAGCAAGGTTGGTTAAGGAGGGGAAATGTGTTATTAGTAACAAATAAATGCAAGCTGTTTTATTGGTCAAACGCTTGAACTGGGGCATTTTAAGGTGAATTCTTAAGTTTGTTACACTGTTGATAAAGATTCCAATTTAGCTTCCATTTGTCTCATCTCGATGGCGCTGCAGGTTACTGATTTGTAAATGTTGCTCTGTATCTTTCTGCGGGATGATTAATTTTTGAAATAACATTTACTGTCAACAAATTGCGGTCTTATCAGTAAAAGTCATTTTTCGCAGTTATGGCAGGGTGGCAAGAGGGGTCATTGTTACAGCGCAGTCTAATAAAAGTCGGAGAAAGGAACAGAAATTATAAAAATGCAAATCACATGTTGCGAACACAAGCTCTTTGCAATGATTTATGTCAAAATAAAACACTTGGTCAGGGTGTGATGCTTGTCTCTGTCAAATATGAGAAACTGTGGCTGGTGCCAAGTTTCTTTTTTGGTTTTAACGGGGAGTGATCAGTACGTGAGGTGCTAAGATAATACTCGATTTTCATGACTTTAGAGTTAGAAATAAGGAAAGTTCAATAAAAGCAGCTTCTCAGTAAAACCATATATGGTATATAGCACATTTAATATAAGTGTAGTTTTTTTGAATTTGGTCAAAGATATTCAAGAAAACAGCCAAATGCAAGTGACCACAAAGCAATGACAAAAACTTTCTCACACGCAAAGAAATGAAATACTAACAGCACCCACAAAGTCACAATTAATAACAACACAACACGTCGGAAATCCAACAACAACAAAAATGGCTGATTAACTTTTACATAAAAAAACAAAACAAAACAAAAAAAAACAGGCAATGCTTAAGGGGGGGTTAAATTGGGCTGTGCAGATTTGTGACTGTTGCACTCCTTTGCTGTGGGAGTAAACGGCGAGATAAGATGGGAAATGTTCGCCTAAGATGAGTTTGGTTGTTGACATTTAAAGCTACGCTGGAGTTTTCTTTCAAATGGACATAAATTATGTTCACGCTGAGAGTTTTTTAACCAAAACAAATTGTGTTTGTACTCCACCACTAAGGTAATTGCTGCAATCTACTGTAGCGGTTACACAATCAGATAAACAAACCAACAGTGTTCTCAGATTATCTAGACCGCTTCTTTTTTTTTGAAAGTAAAAAATCAGTAAGCACATCTGTCACGAATTCTCCTGCATTGCAGAGGAAAAGGACGGTAATTGGATATTGATGTTTACAACAGTTTTGGTAAGAATTTTACCTTTTGCCTTTGTGTTCTTTTCCAAATGAGCTTGCTAACATGACACTTTATTTAATTATTTATTTAAAACCTGTATGATAGTTGGATTGCTTGTGTTTTTCGCCCTGTTTGACTTCATTTAAGCAGGTTCCCAAATCTTAGCACTTAACACAGTGAGGACAAGATGCACCAAGGGATAAACCTACAAATAAATACATAAATGATTAATCTAAATTGTCATGAACTGGATTTATCCTTTCCTTTATGCATATTGACCACCCTAACACATCTGCTGTTTACTGTACGTTTAGTGTCAGACAATGTGTTTGTTGTATCTTCTAATCCTATCAGGAGGAGTTGGAGGGCAGAACACATATTTGGAATATTATAATGCAAATGAAGGCAGACCGGGCTTGCTTGGATTTTGCAGAGAAAGGCCAATGAAAATACATTTTCCCTTTGGCGATCAGTGAAATTTCTTATTCAAAGTCTGCAACACTAATCATTTCCTCATATTGCTTGTATAATTCATGTAATCTGCACATTAGAGCGGTATTTATAGCCGATGTGTTGAAGGGATTCAACACAAATTGAGCTGAACTGAAACGCAAAGATCAACCTGTGAATGTTCACTCTTTCAAGCGCAACACGTTCTGCCAGACGTGACAACACTGCATTATCTAGACATAATCAGAGTCACCCAGCTACATCCTCTCTTCCCTAGTTTAGTCTATATGACATAATCCCTCTTTGTTCCCTTTCAACACAGAAAGCCAACCTGTTCGCAGCCTGCTTTGAAAAAGTCTCTTTTCATGGGGGCCCGTACAGGAGAGCGTAAAAAGATTTGGCTCTGAGATTAATTGAAGAGGGACCTTTACAAGAAATGAGAGAGGGACAGTGTGATTGTCCCAAACCCGAGCCAGATAATAGTGTCTTGGCTGCAGGGATCCCTCTGGAGGTGTCTCTAAGCCTCAAACAATGGAAGAAAAATAACCTTGTGGTAGCCCATGCTGACACTGGGCCCACCCAGCACAGATTGGTACCATTGTGCCACACAAGCAATCTTAATTAGTTTTGACGTCACTGTCCTGCTGATTGTATTGATCTAGGCCTGAAGTTTATCTCTGGAGATCACAATTTGTGGAGAGAACTCGCAGTTTGAGGTTTTCCAACCATGACCAATCAACGTTTTCTCGGAACTCTACCTCTCTGATAAATGGGTAAGACGTATGTAGCCCATCTGTTTCCCTGGTGGTCATAGTCAAAACTAAACTGACAAACAAAAAAAGCTAGACTTTTGTAGAGTAATCAAATTAGATATAATCCGTATTCTTGAGAGATGCCCCAAAGTAGCCACATTAAATCTTAATGAGTTCAAAGACATGGATTTGACTGACAACATCTGCTCTGCAAACCCTGCATGTGAATTGTGGGGGTGTTAAATTCAATCTGAACTTGCTTGGCCTCCCTCCTTCAACCTTAATAACCACCAGATTACAGAATTTCTATCCATTTCATGCTCATTTCAGCAACTTCCTGAGCAGTGTCCGCAGTCGGCGATTTCAAGGTGATTGTGAAAGGAATCAAGGCCGTAAGTCAAGCTGCCATGTGCTGCCCCACCTGCGTTATTCCACCTTCACAAGCCCTACCGACTTCACCGAAACCATCTCTCACTGCTCTAAGGTCCTGTCATACATTCTTTATGATGGCCCGGTAACCAGGCACAGGATTGGTCAGGAATTCAGCTTGTAGGGGAAGGAGGAGACAAATGCAATGCTGTCAATATATCATGGGAGACAGGGACAGATTTGATAATCAAGGCCCGACTGAGACAGGTTTAAGCAGCAGCATCAGCAACCTGTTTGTGTCTGCCGTGATCCTGACGGATAAGCAATCTGCCTGCAACATCACCTCAACCCTGACAGAATGTGATTCAGCCTCAACTAGACATGAAAAGATGGCTTTCTCAGAGTAGATTGGAAACAAGCAGAAATCAATTCAAAAGGCACTGCTAAACGAAACTCTATTTGCTGAGACCATATTTCCGAAAAACCTGTAAATTTATGTTTTTTTGTCTGCATGCATGTGTGTTTCCATATTTACATTTTCTCTGTGCCATATATCATGCCATTCATAAAGCAGACCATTCTTAAGGTTTGCAAATAGTGTTTCATAAGAACACCACAATATCAGTCATCAGGACAGGGTGAAGGCGTCAGCAAAGGTCTCTGTGGACTGAAAGCAACACGCCTTATGAACCCTCTGTCACACCCTCATAGTTAGTCCAACATACTACCTCTTCCCTTTAGCAAACTAAGGAAGGCATCCGTAGCAGCTGCAGCCTGGCTAATGGCAGCTGTATGCTAATGTCCTTTTCTGAGTCAGCAAATGCAGCCAAGTTCATGGCCCGACGCCACAGCTTGCTATCTCCTGTGTGAGTGGTCCTCTCCAACAAGTCGACGAAAGAGGAATCATCAGCTATCATTGAGGGAGATAGCTGAGCCAGAGTTGGATTTCACTTTGTTTGAAAGAATTTCTGCACACGTTTGCAAGAGCTCCAAATGACAGGATGGATTATCCATGAGCAAGATCTGGAAAGTTTAGAAGGAATTCTGAGTGCTTTTCACTTTCTAACTTGTGAAGATTTATAACATAGCTATTACACTGCAATTAAAATACAAGCGGCAGAGATATTTTTTCTTTGGCCAACATTTTTTCACGCCTCTAGGGAGCAGATAGATGTGCAAGGTCCAAGTCGTTTGCTAAATCTTTAGCTAATATTTAAGATATGATTTAAAAATGACACAACATAAAGTGGATGTTCAATAATAACACCATTTCTAAATAACTAGTGAGCCATAATCACCACAAAATCCAAGTAAACAGTGAATTTCAGCAATACATTAAACAACCACCACCCAGCTTGAGAGCAACTGCGCTGTGCTGGGCAGAGCAGTCTGCAGGGTGGGCTGCCACCGGATCGGCCCTCCACACACACCAAGCTCTATGTATTAGTCAAAACCTGGCGCCTACATTACCCACCATGCATCTCTCAACAGTTTTGCTTGTAGTGACTAATTTAGCCTTGAGCCTTTAGCTTCACGCAGAGATGATAAGTGGGCTACAGAGGTCTGGTAAGTCCACTCTTTTCAGTCTTTCAAACTTTTGGTCCCCAACAAACGCCGGCTCAAAGGACACAACTTGAGCCAATTTATTACATTTTGCACTGCTCCATCTACAGCCACAAAAAGGGTTTTTTTTTTTTTTTTTTTTTTAAAAAAAGGCTTTTTGTCTGACATGCAGCTCCACAGCATGCGGTAACTTGCAGAGGGCTTCTTTGCTCTCAGTGCCGCCGCAGCGGGCAAAGTCGGGCACGATTATTTCGCATCTACGGATGGCGGTGGAAGCGTTTGTTTACTCCATGCATGTGGCCATTATAGGTGGTCAGCACACCTGGAACTCCAAACAAACAGACCTAATGACACAACCCGGCGTCAAACCAAAACCACAGTGCAATTTCTGACAGTTTACACAGCAAGTCCCTCATCTTCTACGTTACTGGTTAATTACATAACACGAGAATAATCACACTGGAACCTGCATTCGACCAAGACATATTGTTCCTTTTACATCAGCTCTCTAACAAATTTAGGAACTGATGCGTTTCTGGTTCAAACAATGACAGCTGTTGAGATAATAAATTAAACATTATTCATGACCAAGGCCTAATTGCACACATTATATTGTGAAACAGACTCTCATAGAGCAGAGGAAGAGATAGCGACTCTCATTTGAGGATGAAATAATACCTGCATACAGTGTACACTTCATGATCAAGAGTCTCATTTTCTATTACTCACCTACTCAACCACTTACTTCTTCCTCTCACTTTGTCTGTCTCTGACAACCTTGTGCCTACACACACACACACACACAGAGCCGCTGTATTTCTTCGCCGTGTTCCTCATCATATAGTTTACACAAATTTGTGAAAACAACTTCAGCGCGCTAAGCTCATTAATCAACAGTCCACAAACATAATTTATCTGGTCCCTTGCACAGTGTGCGTGTTAGGTACATGCATCTACATGTGCGCACACGCATGCACACTGTGATATGTAAATGCGGACAGATGCTCTTGCATAACATTTGCAAGTCATTCCTTAAAATGAATAACTATCTGAAAATCGAGCTCTCCTTTAAAAAAAAAAAAAAAAAAAAAAAAAAAAAAAACACAGGTGCACCAACTCCTGTTAGTGAGTGCCTTGGGTAGTTTTGTGTTAGCATGTTAAGGGAAGTGAAAAGTAGATCTTAATGGTCTCCAGAAGTCACCCAAATGGTGAATGAGGAAGTGACAGATCTTTTTTTGACCGGTTTCTATTAAAAACACAAGTGCCTGCCGGCACCCTGGCATTTCTCCGCAGGCTCCGAGCCGTCAGGGAATCCGACCCTTGAGCTCTATTCCTCTGCCTGACAAGGAGATGACACTGTGTCAATCAAGAGATGGTGCAGAGATTTTTTTTTTCCTCTAAAGGCGGTCTCAGCACAGGGGTGCCATCCACAAGATGGCACAGCAATTCTTCACTATCTCAGGTAGTCTGAGTGTGACACAATAATTGCTCTTTGTAGTATTTGTTTGACCTGTTAGGACGGTTTGTTCTGGAGATGTTACCCGGAGAAATGGCTGAGGCTGATACGACACGCATTTTCGCGCGGAATCACTATCACTTTTAATCTTTGTCCTTCATTTCCAAATACATTTGACAGTAGACTGATGTCAGCCAGTGTCTTGATTTGACATAAGATTACCCTAATGCCTGGATAAAAAAAACATCCCAAATCTGTGTGGGCTCTCTTGCTATTGCTGCACTTTGTTGCCAAAGTATCTTAACACCCTAAAACATTGTTGGCATTATACGTCTTTAAACGAAAAGATTTACTCTGCCTTGTTTTGACGTGTGAATAAAGCGATTAGTTCAGCAGAGATAATGTCATTGTTATTGATCTCCTTCATGTTTATGCTAATTACAAATCCATAAATCTTTACAAACGGATTTAGCTAGTGATGGAATTAATCGTAAGCTATTCCCGCTGCCTTTTCCCTTCATTCCTCCTCAGGTTGGTTGATGTCTTATGGATTTAATGTTGTTAATGATGGATTTGGGTGGCGGAGTTTGCAAAAGTGAAATGCAGAAGAGAACTTTTTCTGTGGAACTAAGTTGAATGTATCCATTTTTCATTATCGCTGACACCCTGCAGTTGTTTTTGCATGTAAAAAAGGGGCTGCATTATTCAATCATGGAGCAGCTAAATATAAACAGATTAAATTTTGAATGTTTGTCAAAGCAGTTCACAGAGGGAACTGTCAGTGTAACCCAGTTTTAAACGTCTCTCTTGTGCAATCATTTCATCTCATTACGCAACAGGCCTGTGATAAAAAAGGGTCACGGACTCTTCACTAAATCCTTTTATTTT
This sequence comes from Protonibea diacanthus, assembly GCA_028641955.1. NCBI lineage: Eukaryota > Metazoa > Chordata > Actinopteri > Sciaenidae > Protonibea > Protonibea diacanthus. Next base: position 9,314,233 of record CM053998.1, read on the forward strand.
TATTTTGAAGTAATCTCTTCTTGACAGTAGTGTTTCTAACACATAATCAGCATATCAACGTGTCATTTAACCTACAGGAGTATTATTAAAAACAAGTCAACAGGCTGAGGTAATGTGGCAGTACCTTTTTTTCAGGACATTTATTTAATAAATAATAAGAGGAACTTTTCAAGATAACGGCCCATCTGAAGCAAGTTGATTTACAGATGGAGGTTTGTGGATTGATTTCAGCTGGAAGCTGTTGTAAGGGCATCAGCAGCAGCTTTCCTGCATCATCCCACCTCTTTACTTCTGATATTATCATCCAGCACAAACATATCACAGATATATCAACGTCCACGAACAAGAAATTGCTACATGTCATGTCATGTCATGTCAAATGTCCTGCTCTTGGACTCAGTTCTTTAATAACCACATTTAAGCAGCACTTATCAAGATAGCCTGTTTATGTCATGTGTTTATATGACAAAATGAGAACTAGTTGAGATACACTTGGTTCCCAGTTTATCGGGCACATCTTGCTAAAACTAATCCAGTCTAATACATAATTCACGTCCAGTCTAATAGGTTATTATCAGTTTTTGTTTGAACTGTTTCAGATATCAGTCCAGGATTGCATGAATTATTCATCATTATATCCATCATTATATATCAGTATTATTATTATCATCATTATATATAAGAGAAACCTGCATCGGCACCTTTGTAGAAGTGTATCTTCAAAAGTTTTAGAAGTCTCCTTCATTATCTAAAACACATTCAGTGTATATTTATAAATGAGTTGTTCATTTTTAGTTTGTATTCCCTACAGGCCTTTTTCCAAATACAAAAGAGGAAAATAAAATACTGAGACTACTGCACATTTTTCCCCTAAAAACAGAGGGACATGGTCAGATAAAACTCCCAAAGGGTGTACACCTGACCAATGGGGGGAAAAAAATAGCTGCTGTTCATTTGAGAATGGCGAATATTACACCTTTCCCTTGCCTCGGTAATGGATTTTTCCTTGTAGCTCTGACAACTCTCCAGTGACCTCGACATTGAGCAACTACCCCTGGGGGTCAATTTCTCCATCCTTCTCTCTAAGCCACTGCTATATCAAGTAAATGGCGAAAGTAAGGTTTGTTTTGTCTGGCGGGGTGTGACTTGATTGAAGATAACCATGCATGCAGTAGTAAAAAAAAAAAAAAATGGGATGGGGTGCAAATTATGCAGGATTGCTTACAGTACAGGTCACTGAAGACGCTGGCAACTGAAGCATTATTACTTATTATTACACCTGAAAAATGCTTCATTTATGGTTTTTTTTTTGTTCAGAGTAAAAGTTGCTGATGTTGGCCAAACTGAAACCTCTGCTTCATATTTTCCACAGTCGGTTCAATATATTTTTAAAGTGAGGTTACACAAAACAGAGAGTACAAAAGCCCTGACACATCACCGAGCATTGTTATGTGAAGGATCACACAGCACTACATTTTGCTATGATTCACACGGTTGCGCTCTCATAAAAGGTTGTCTAGTGTGATAATATGATCTAATCACATAATTAGTCCCCGGGATTACAGCTAATCACCCAGCCCAAACTTTATTCAGCTAAGCAACGCCAACACATTGATGATAGATACATTTTTTTTTTTTTTTTGCTTAAATAGGTGGCAGTTCACAGCGACGACTGCCCTCTAATCTCCAGTTACTCCGTTCACTCTTGAGCTGAATCCCAAATGGGACTGTATTCATCCAGCATCGCAGTGGGCCGTTGGACTCATCTCAGCCTAACAATAGGGGGGAGGACAAACAGGCTGATGACCTGACATGTATGAGTGCAGATTGTAAAAGACAAATGAGATCGGGATGGAGGGTGCATGATGGCCATTCTCAGTCAACGAGGCATTGAAGGGTTAGAGGCATTAGGAGCAGCCATGAGGTAAACCGCAAAGGCAAAAAGAGGAGAAAATGCTCATTATGACTTGTGTGCCTATATCCGCACAATCCATTAAAAAAGATTATCATTAAAGAGCAAAAAAATAGACATTTTTATACTCCTCTAAAACCTCCTTTTGGTAGTTGTTAACATGCTATTAAAACCATGCTGAGCAGCGTGCACGATCATAATCCAGAGCCTCCAGTGTTCACGCTGAGTAATACTGGCTTAACAATTAGTCATGTCGAACAATTATCCGCATACGTCACTATTTAGCAATTTTGCTTTTGGGGAGCAGTCCATTATTGCATTAGCTCTATTTGAGCATGCTTAATTCTGCATTTCCGCAGCAGTGAACATGACAGTCAGACAGAATAATACCAAAAAGTCCTCCTATCCTCTGGCAACAAGCACACTCTGTGCCTGACGATACACAGACAGTAACAAGGACATGTCTGCCTATCATGACAATGCAAGTTTTACAAGCCTCCACTTATGTGTCATTCATTAGCAGGAAAAAATGCCCAACTATACGTCGGGCGTCAGCACATCCGACTGCTTCTGTCCTGTTACTATACAGGGAGCTGACTGTTTCACAATGCATACCATTTTCCCACTCTTGTAAAAATCTGTCACAAGCAAGTTTACCATTACATACATGGAATATAAAGTTTATTTTACGGCAGCCCAAAACTAAATGATTTCAGTGTGAAGCCTGTTGTAAGACAGTATTCATTCAAACTCTTTTGGATGTGGATATTTAGATCTAAGGTCATTTCTGTACATTTATAAGTGTAGCAAAGATGCTACGTACACAGAGACTCCCTTCCTTAAATCACTTGTCCTTGTCAAGAGGCCTCATGAAAGTCACCCACTAGACAGAGATGTCCTGTATGGCGTGAGATGGTATAGATATAGACTATCAATATTTTCACCGGCCAAGCGAAGCTGCTGCGAACAGGGCACGGCTGCAATTTCAGCAGATACTGCATCACATTTAATTAAGAGGACATTACGGTCAAGGCATGTTCGGTTACACATGTCGTGGTATTGATTTGGTATCAAGGGGGGAAACATTGTAATGCGCCACCATATACAATCACAGTCACACCCCCGTGTTGATAAGGTGCGGGATATTTAACATGCCGCACTTGTCTTTTCTAGTAGAGTCTCGTATATTGTCCATGCTCGATGTTAGACGAGGACAAGCCTTGGCTAAGATTGGAATAGCAATAAACTTTCCATTAAGATGCTCCCAATAAATCCTCTCATTTTATTGTGCAAAAAGCAGATATGTGCGGTACAATCAATGGTATAACAAAATTACTCTAACTGATGTGTATATGTGGCCTATTAGGTTAATTTTATTTCATTTCACAATAAGACCGGGCTATTTGCATAAATTCATTTTGCACCACTGTTAAGCCTGCAGAGAGGATTCATAGAGCTTGTATTATAAAAATGGTCAATCGCTTTAGCCCAATTGTGCTTTCCCCTGAATCTCACATATAGCACCTGAACAATGCCTTATGTTTAAATATCATGGCCTCTTTTCACCTCTCGGACCACTAGGAAGTACAGTAAGCCACCCACGAGCAGTAATTTGTCTTAATCATCAGTTGTCTGTGACAGACAAACTGGATGCATTCGTGTGGAGCCTGGAACAGGGAAAAAAAACCAACAGCCAAGTATTATCATGCATTAAGATGGATTGTCAAATGACAGCCGAAACAAAAAGCAACATCTATCTCTTTATGAATAACCTTGCCTATTTCCAATTGGTGCGAGCTCAGGGGACAGTGTGGATCCATGTGTGTCTGTACACACAAATCTATCTGTAGCCATGAGCTTGTTCATGCCCAACTCTTTCTTCTTCATAACATGAGTTGTTCTGACAAAAAAAAGTGGTAACAACTGGAGGAATTCAAAGATCCATCCATCTTTATGACAGTCATTATTAACCAACAATCCACAGACTTTGATTTGAGACTCCCATTGATTGAGATATTATGTACTGGGACAAGTTTGGTTTTTCTTATTGAAACCTTAAGTAAAATGCCATCAATCTAAGCTAATTACAGACTTCGCCCTCTGCTAAGAGGCAAGCTATGAAGTTGTAAATGCCAATTCTTTTTTTTTTTTCAAAGATTTTTTTTTTTTTTTGGCCTTTTCAAGCTTTATTTGATAGAGATAGCGGAAGAGTGACAGGAATGCGGGAAGAGAGAGAGACGGGGAATAACATGCGGGAAAGAGCCAAAGGTTGGATTCAGCAAGGACTGAACCTTTGTACACGGGGTGGCTGCTCTCCCAACTGAGCTAAACATCTCGTAAATGCCAATTGTAATGTCCACAGCGGGTTACAATCCATTTGGAATTGGGGGGGTTCCTTTAAAACATGGCTCACATATTGTAACCCTGGCTGTCTTTTCTGCTTTATCCTCTTATGGTAATGCATGCACACACAAACGAGGGAACATACACATATGATGAAATATTGTAATGATCACATCATCTATGAGAATGTAACTATTCATTTTGTGCTCAATTTACCTCACGTATTCTTGATATTGATAATACTGTATGTTATGAGAAAACCCTGACCCTTGTTAGCTGTGGTTAGAGTTATTTTTGCAATGTGCCCGACTAATAAACTAATAAATAAATACAAGGCTGTGACACTGGGACATACAGCGAGTGGACTGTCACTAGTACTCTTCCATAATGGGAACAGGAGCACAAAGTGACAGGCTAACTGTGCCTGAACACACTCGTGTAATACTGCAAGCAGGCCAACAACAACACAAACTCCAACCTCTCACTGCCTTCAAATTGGAAAAACACCTGAAGAAGCCAACCACACATCCATGTGCATCCTTTGGACACCTATGGGACGCAAGTACCCATTGGGGTATCTATTAAGGCCTGTATCATTCTCTGAGATTGGTCGACCACCAGAGGCCTCTGCTCTGCGCAGAAGACAAAATAATCAGTTCCTAGAAGAGAGAACAACCGCATAAGATAGCCAAACCTGATTCCACCAAGAGTGCTGAAGGTAGTTTAAAAAAATGCACAGGTAGATGGCAAAAGCTGTGCCAACCTTGGGAAGAATCAAGAATTGTCCTGAGCAAAATCCAAAAATATCTTGAAAGAACAGGCAAACAAGAAGGAAATGCTGCAGCACTGATATCTTCAATTTATCTCTATCTCAGGCAGCCATATGTCTAATGTAGTTTACCATTATGGCACTTGGGAGCTTGTGAAATGGAATGACATAGGCAATGAGCGAGTGTCTGTTCCAACAAGGACCTGCCACCTGCCCAGTCACTGACGCAAACAAAGTGTCTGACAGGGGATGTGCATTGCAGATAACGCACCAAAAGAATGAGACGGAACCCAATTTGAATGTGCCCATCAAGAAACTCTCTCCTGGTTAGGGGATTGCGGTGGCAGCAACAGCTACATACAGCAGAACAACTGCTGGGAAATCAAAGAAAATGCCCTGCTGTCCACTCAGAACAGTATAGAGAGTTGTGAGTTTAGATGGGCCAAAAGGTCACATTTGTAAAGAGGCAGATGTACCCATGTTTGAACACATCTTTTTAGTTGCTATGTTATTCTTTAGTTAATGAAAGAACGTATATTGCAAGGTACAGAATCCTGTCCATTTATACAAACAGTAACCGGAGGGACTGGTAGGTCAATCAGCCACAGTCTCTCGGCCATGCATTCAGAGTCCTATTTCCTTGATTTCCGTCCTCAATTTCCTTCCACCCAGTGCACATCATCATACCTCTGCGGCTCCATAGATCCACACATTCAGCTGATTCAAAACTGGCCTTCCCTGCATCTCACCAGTCCCGTTCATAGCAGACTATTGTAAATGTGATTAAGGAAGAACAATATGAAGAAATTGATTGTCTACTGCGTAACACACAATGTTTTGGCTCCTTGTTCGTTAGTCTGGTGATGGAATCCTGGTGGTATTGAGTGGAGCCAATCCCCCTGTGTTGCCTGAGTGGATCATGGAGTAAGCTCTTAATTACTCGGAGGGACAGTTCAGTGGCATTATGGGCTGTGTAAACACACACACATACACACATAGACACACACACACACACACACACAAACAAACAAACAAAAAAAATCAGGACCCACTCAGCTAAGAGGATGACAATGCATCCTACACACTCATTCCTAAACACAATATGTTAACACTCGATAATACACGATTTGACAGCGTGACTCAAATTTTGAATGCCACCAGCTATTGTCGTTGAATCTTAGAAGGGAGAAAATGTGTATAGGATTTTGCGAAGGCGCCAGAAAATGACCAACATAAGTCAGGAAATAATATAGTAATATCGACCAGGGTCATTGCGTGAGCAACTCTTTGACATACAAATAAAACTTTGTATTTACAGAAAACAAATGCAGGGAAAGTAAGTACAGTACATTCCACAGCCAGATATGATTAAAGCTCCGTGAACAAGCTGTACAAAGACTGTGTTCCCCTGGTTTGACATCACTATTTATCTCCCTGTTGAACGTGCGCACATTCGGACGACTGTGCAGATGTTTGGGAAGAGTCTACGTATGCAAACTCCCAATGCATTCAGTGTAAGATGAGCTGAATGGACAAAAACATGGACAGCAAGCACAGTAAATCCTCATATTCTTATTTTTTTTTAAGTCCTGAGTCCAGCTCTTTGATTCAACTCTACCAGTTTGACTGGAAATAAAGTGAAACATGTTGACAATTCTAATATCAGGCAACTAATTCATAGTACACAGAGAACTAACACCTCAAATATCTACAAACCTCTTTGAAACTAAATAATCGCACACAGATCTAGTGATCTTCACCAAATGGAACGGCCTCTTCAAGGTCACAACATGTGAACTGACATCCTCAAGGGAAGTCAAACTGGTGCTCTCCAGCTTCCTTGTTGGGTTCATTTCCCACTAACACAAGAGGCCATGTCGAGGGCCTTCACTCATCAGTGCCCTCAGAAATCTGCCACTACCAGGCTGCATGGAACAGCAACAGTAAAATCAATAACATGTTTTCAAACCTTGAGAGAGGCGAGGGCGGCGCTACATCTACTGCACTGAAATGAAAGCAAAATCCATCATGTACTGTTTGAGCAACCTTCTTGCTCTGTATTTATTTATTTTTGTCAGTATTTAAGGTATTAGTTATTGGGTAAAAAATATAGTGGGCAGGATGAATCGAAATGGACAGAAATAGTCAGTGTTATATACCTTTATTTGACTTTCAAAATGAATGTGGTATAGCTAAGTTAATTGTGTTTTATATCCAGCAATTAATTGAAAATGAGTACATCGTTTACATGGATTCATTTCTTGATTCATTATCTTTTTTGTCACAACCATGTAGAATGCTATGCTAGTTTTAGTTTTTTACCTGTGGGCTGTTGAGTAATAATACAACAGAGTCAATAATGAAATCTGAATTTGGCAGTGCCAAACTTATTCTGAAGATATCTCTTTGCAGGTAAACCTACAAACCTGATTTCACAGAAGGTGGGATGCTGTCTAAATGTAAATAAAAACAGAATGCAATCATTTGCAAGTCCCTTTCAATCTACATTCAGCTGAATACAGAGACAGACGAGATATTTCAAACTAATAAACTCCTCATCATTCATTGTGAATCGAAAAAGAAACAACAGAATGCTGAATGTGCGCAAGATGAGATGATAAGGTGGTCAGTGTAAGGACCTGAAATGAAAAAGAGAAGATAGAACTTGATCAAATGTTGCTGTTAAAGGTCAGAGGAAGTTCTGCGGTCTGTAAAATCAGGATCTTTCACGCTGGCTTTAAGAAACAGCAGTTTCTTGTTTGCTATCTGTTCAGCATGTACACTAAACACCGGTTGGGTCATATGCAAACATTTTTGGAAACTGTCATCACGCTATGCCAGGATGAACGACCACACACTGTGCTGGTTAGTGCACTATTTATGTCAGGTTCTTTTTGCCAACTCCACAAATTCTTACAACTTACTGAAAGTGTGCATAAAGGAATTGAAAAGTCTTCCTTAAGAGACTTAATGCACTCGCCGATTCCACAGTTGGACAGCCCTGAGCCCATCTCGAATTATCGGAAACGAGCATCAAAGTGTCTGAGTCTGGGAGGGTGTACATTGGGATTAGAGGCATCACTCACACTTATTCATACCTGCGGGCCATTTAGGGGATTTCACTCTACCTTATGTACCTTTAGACTGTGAGACGCAACAAGCATCTGGTATTTTTTAATCATATCTCAAGACTAATTCCGTCTTATCTTTTATTCTAGTGAAGAACAGATTAAGCAGTGTTTAAATGAAATTATTCTTCACTGCACAATGAAAAGAAACAAAGTCATCAAGGTTTTGCTGGTCATCAGGATGTGCTGTGCTGTGCTGTGCGTGACCCAGTATGAGGTAATGTACAATACTCCCACAGATGTGATATGTTCCCCTAGACTGACTGTGTCCCATTTTAACGCTGCAGGAATGCAAAATGGTGATGTTCCCTTCTTCTCAAAGTTTTTTTTTATAAGGGAGCACTGTGGAGGTATGTGTGTATGTGTGCGCGTGAAGCCCTGCTCTGCTCTGAAACATATTTCTAGACCCCAATGCTCAAGCTGTGGGGGAAGAAGAGAGGGGAGATTGAAATGTAAGGAGCTGCCGCGGTGGCGCCACAGTGATCTGAGGGGTGCCATGGAGACGCCTGTCATGGGGGGGCGAGAGTCGTGTGATGTTGACGTGTCTCTGTCTGCAAAGGCTGACAATCTGCTAAAGTCAAACTCCTCAGATGAGTGCTTCCTGCGTGTGTGTGCGCATGTGTGCGCAAATCTATGAATATGTGTATACTTGACGTGCACGAGCGTGTTTGTGTAGGAGTTCTACTTGCTGTGTCAGTGTGTGCCTGCTCTTTGTAGGTGTCTACTTAAATTTGAAAATATCCAAAGAAGGTTCTGCCTGCAGCACAGTGACAGGTTCAAAGGCAAATCGACCCAATTAGGACCAGAAAATGGTATTCTCATTTCGAAAGCATGAGTTCAAGTAGATGCAGCCACAGAATTCATAATACAAAAGCATATCATTCCTGTACTGCTTGGCTGGCAAAAGACAGAAGTCTTGTATAATTCTACTTGATTGGTTGTGATTGAACAAATCGGACCGGTTCATCAACGGATCTGAACCAATCTTGGCCCATCCATTATCTGCAGTTGGACATTGTTCTGAGCGAAACGACTCAGTGCACTTGGAACCTGAAAGAAAGCAGCGAGAGCAAAGACTATTTTAATCCTTTTGAAAAAAAAAAAAGTGAACATGAATTGATTTTCTCTGCATAAGACACCTGTGCAAATCAAGTCCCTTCATTTGCCTCGACAGCCAGCATTTCATTCATGTTCTCACTCACATGGCATTAATAGAAATGTCAACTCCTAGACCGTTTGCCTTGACATTTAAATTAATTTAGTACTTTTTGACCAATGCACCTTGCAGTATGGGTCCTCATTCTAAGCCCTGCTGGTGGCTCATGTTGCTTTGGAAAGTCATAGTTGGAGTGTTCAAACTATTTTATGAATGACAGATACCGCACCGTAGTACTTAATTTAAATAGATCACTCTTAAATTGGTCATGATGTGTTTAGGTTTCTTGTCTGCCCCTACTAATATTTGCTCTACCCAGCCACAGTACCTGACTTGTAACAGAAACTTGCATTTTCAGTCACGATTCAGTCTTGCACTACCTGTTCCTGAATGTTCTCCGAACTCTTGATTTGTGGTTTGATGTACTGCTTCCTAACTCCCAGCCAATCTCACCCATATTGCTAAATCAATATGTCCACTGACGAATGTTCGACCTGACAGATTGTGGGTGACAAAAATCAACTCAAACATTTGCTGGATGTCCATTTAACAATCCATTTGTATATAGAGGATGAGGGGATGGTGCCGGCCTTGGGGACGCTATCCCTATTTCAATTACAGGAGAACTCTCTCAAGGATGAGGTTGAAATAGAGTTCACGTCAAGAGATACAGTACACAGCCTTTACTTACATGTCTTGGAAATTATGAAAACTGATTTTGATGATTCATTTGCTAGGGGCTGTGTCTGTGTTAGAGGGGTTGCATTCATTACATTCCAACCTTCCACCATAAAGTTTTGAAGTTATAGACGGCACAATAAGCACTTTCAATTAATGAGCATATTTCAAGTCATGCTAATGTTTACCCAAAACTAACTGAATACCAAGTGACTACTTGCTTTTGAGGTGAATACCATTTTATGTCATTTCATACTTCTACTCTACTACATTTCAGTGGGAAATATACTTTTTTTTACTCCTCAGCCATTTGACATAGCTACATAATAAATATGTTAACTTTAGTTCCACTCTTTGATGATTATATGTGACAAATATATTGAATGATTAATGCTAGTACTTACATACTTTATTTGTAATGAGGGTAATAAAGTACTTCCCTCAGAGTTAACTTATTCAAAAATCTCCATATGTGATGTGGAAGTGTTATGGGGACACAAAAGAACAAACTGTGAGTGAGAATGTGTGAGAGTCAGCAGGGGGAGGGAAGTTATTAGTGAGAAACTGTGTTATTTTTAAATTTCTGACTCATCCCTATTCACTTCTCTGCCAGCATGAGAGTTGTTCTGTATGACAAGATGCTAAACATTTCTTAAAGTAATAACAGTATACGTCTACACGCTCTCTGTCCCACACTGCAGTATATTAGGGAACACTCTTAATTGCCCCTGTAAGTACTAAAAAAAATGAACTAATGGCATATTTACGAAGTACTGACTGCCTTGCGATTGTAGCACAAGATAGCTTTTGACAGTGAAATTTGACTGGAAGTATCTTGTTTGTGTCAGACATGTTAGCTCGCTTCCATCTGGCAATATAACAAGACAAAAAAAAAGAGGTGATCGCTGAAAGTTCCTGCCTTGCTCTCGCTGTCAGTGACAGCAGAAGTAGCCTCCTTACATGACAATACCATCATCTAAGTCTTGAGGGAAACCTGCTAAGTCTGTCTCTTTAGGGGTCTCAATGCAGGCTAGGCAGCTCCTTAGCCAGCAAAAGGTATTAGACACAATAAGTGAGCAGACAAATCTGCCATGAGGAGGCTTGGCTGGCAAAGACAGCCAAATTCTCCAGTGGTGCATGAGCTATTCTCTACATAAGCACATCTCTGTGTCTAGAGGGGCCCCAAGTACAATGCCCTCATAGCTGCAGCAGCCAGCAGCCATGAGCCCAAAAAATTAGGCTGGAGAAGTGGATGGAAATGGAGAAAAATGGAGAAGAAAAGAAGAAAAAAAAAAAGAACTTGTTAAGAAGTGGGTTGGGAAATAAATGCAGTCTTTATTTTTAGGTCCATACATCAAACATTTGTTTCTAGGCTGATAGGTGCAGCCCTATTTCTGTAAGTACTTACTGTTAAATTTGCTGAGGCTATTTTGCCTCCACAGAGAAAATTATGTTGAAAAAGGACAACACAGTCTCATAGAATCCATGAAATGAGCACACTCTGAGGCACTTTACTTTATGGTCCAGTGGTGACTTCGTATTTACAACACTCTTGTGAGGTATCACTTTTAACAATATAAGAAGAGTGGTAATTAGATAGTTATTAATATATAACTGTCCTGTTTTTCTTTTTTACAAATAACCTACACAAATTACATACGTAATCATTTGTAATCAGCACAGCATAGTTATTACCTGTGTATTTAGAATTTACTCATGCACTGATATATGCAGTAGATATATCAATGTATAGACAACTGACTTTAGATGGGTTCAAAACAAGAGTCTACAGCTATACTAGTGGCTCTATGGCACCTTGAGCTGTAGGCTAACATCAGTTGTTAGCATCGCTCACATGGACAATGCTTATGTTTAATGTTTAGCTGTTATAATGTTTACCATTATATGGTGACCGCCTGATTTTATTACATTAGCATGCTAACATCTGCTGTACTAGCAAACTGAGGTTGATGAGAATGTCATCAGTTTTGCAGGTATTTCATCATTAGCCATTAGCCAAGTGTTGGAAAATGAATAATCAAAGTTATCATGATTCATCCTGAAGGGGATATCACTGTCTGTCCCAAGTCACTTGACCACAAATGTCAACCTGATGATAGCACTGGAGCAAAAGTTGGGGACCACCAAAGCCACTGGGGTGCATCATCTGGGGACCATGACTCTCGATATTAAATTTTGATGTTGAGATATTTTTACTGGGTAAGGTAAAGCGTTGACCTATTCATAATGCTGATGAAAACACAGGGGATAAGCAAAACATTAGGATGCATCCTGTGGGGATCATGGATATTTGTGCCAAATTTAATGGTAATCTAATCCAATATTTGAGATATATATTTTTTTTATTTTAAGAGGAAAACTCTCAAATGGGTTATGGCATATTGTGGCTCACATTCCTTTCCCGTGAGTATGTCGTTTGGATTACACCTCTTTCTTTTAATCAACACAGAAATTGGCAAAACAAGTTAACACCTGACATTTGCAGACAACTTTATTATAAACATTATATATTTATCAGTATTTCATCCACAAACAGAGCCTAAAAAGGGCTCGCAGGTTTATGCCAGCATGTCTTGAATGCACTTGAACAATGATATCAATACTAAATGCATGACAAACCTCCATGTTGGAGGGCAATGCGTAAGAGAGCAGTCCTGAACAACTCTCTGTCACACACTCATCTGCATCTGTCACTTTCTCCGTTTACAGGCCCCCCGGTCATGTCACACAGACGTGTGAAAATAGTTGCTGAGAGAAACGCGAAGAGGGAGACAGCGGGAACAGGGGCTGGGAGTGAGAAATCAAGCAATGATGAAATGAAGGGAAGTGGGATAAACAAGGGAGCAAAATAAAGAGCGAAGAAAAGTGAAAGCAGACTAGAAGGGCGGAGAGAAAATCACCACATCAACTTGACAAGAGTCTTGATAGCTGTGCCAGACAGCTTCCAATTTAGAGCACCTAAACTTCCTATCTTAAATGTAATTTAGACAGCAATATAGAAAGACAGCTTGTATTTTTTTTTTTTGAAGCACTCACGCTGACTCGCACTCAAGCATGTTAGATCTTTAACAAATTTCCAGATTGTCAGATGTTTTACATCCGCAAGTGAATTATGTTCTGGATGTTCTAGGACTGAAATTTGGCTTTAAATAAAAGTTCAGAACAAATTCTGTGCATTGTCATGAAACAAGCAGTTGGTAGGTAACTTGTGCCAGTTCTTACAAAATAATAAATGAAATGCACTAAAGGAGGGTGAGTACTCTGAAATGACGTCAAGGAATGTATTTATGGATATTAACAGGCTACGTATCCTGGTTATTTAAAGGATGAGTGCATCCTTAACCTACAAGACCAAGAAGAAATTACCATCTGAACAATTAAAAACCTACATCAGATGCACTTAGCCGCTGTCTCAAATCATAGAGCAGCAAAAACTCTGACATCATATTGACACACCAATTAGAAGAGTCATGTAACACCCCCGGTAATATCACCAGACGTAATTGCAGAGCTAAAATAGAATGATGGCTGGATCAATACAGAAAACCTTAGAGGGAGAGTGTGTGTATGTGAGTGAGACAGAGTGTGTGTGTGTGTGTGTGTGTGTGTGTGTGTGTGTGTGTGTGTGTGAAAGCAAGGCCGTGCTTCATTGTGTAGAAGTCGATCTGTGGAAAGAAAAAAGGTGGGAGAGAGTGGTGGGAGGAGGGTTCCCAAAGGATACCACCATCTCATAGCACAGTGCCCGTTGGTACCTCCTGGGTTGGAACTAATTGGTGCGAGATTAACTTTCCAGTGGGATATAATGACCCCGAGCGCTCCCACACATCTTTGGATCAGTGACATCGGAAAGGGCCAGTTTCCGTGCCATACGCTGAAAGTGATTATTTGGTCCTGGACTGTCTGGCTACCACTTTAGCCCAATGGGACAAAAATAGCACACTTCTGAAAACTCTGTCGGCCCGTGATATCTGTTTATGAGAATGTGGAACATCTAAGAACTACCGTGTGTGTGTGTGTGTGTGTGTGTGTGTGTGTGTGTGTCGCACCTGCAGCTGCCGCATTGTGGTTACATCAATATCAAACGGAATCACAAGAGGAGGGTCTGTTTAGAAGCTGCTGCTCACTCATAAACATTTTACCGTAATGAGAGCCATAAATTACATAAGTGAGTTGTCGTTTACGTCATCCGGAACAGCTATTGGAGGATGGTCAGAATAAATGCTTATGGACTCTAGTTTGTGGAAAGTAGGCAACTGGCATTTCCCTGCAGAGCAAAACGGAGGACAAATTGGTGTTCTTTCATAGCTGCGTATACACTTTCTGATTGTGCTTACGCGGCTTTGTTTTAGGTTACATTAGTCCTCAAACAGCTGCTTGTTTTTCTTGCGCCCACTCCCGGTTTTACCACCCGATCTTGACAACCCGAGGGGCAGCGTCGGTCAATTTCGACGTCGTGCTATCGGTCGCTATCGGACAGACCCGGTGTTGACATGTTGGTCTTCACCACCATCGATCCAGCCTGTGTTTGATTATTGGGTGGCAGCTTGCTTTGGCAGGATTAGCGCTCCAAACAACAACTTCACCCGGCTGCACTGCTGTTTGCTCGTCGCAAAAATTGATGCTGATTCACACCGCGGCGCAGAGCATTTCACCTTGACAGGAAACGCAACGCTGTCGGCGTCGAAGTTGCTTTCTCTGCTTCTCTATAGCCTGATGAAAGAAATGTTTTGTATAAAGGGAGCACCACAATCATTGAGGATCAAGTTACATGTTGGTAACATTGATCCTTACTTTAATAGATGCTGGACACTGGTACTATTTCTCAGACAAAGCATATACAAACAATTTAAATCATAAAAATATATTATTATGTTACAGCTGGGTAAAAATATATATTTGTTTTGGAAACAGCACTGCAATAAGCCGATTTTTAAATGGGATACACCAAACTCTTTCTGATCTTCTCTCATTTATTCCCCCCTTCAACATGAGCATTAATGAAAACACACAGAAAAAGCATGTATAATTGCTGTCCCTTTTCTGCCATTCTCATCTTTTTCACACTATCACTGCTCCTCTTCTGCATATTCCCCAGAGACAAGCAATTGTCAGTTCTACCCAAGATGCTTCTGCACATAATAGGCCTTTTGAAGGGATGCACGGTGGCTATAAAAAAAAAAAGAAAAAAAGAAAAGTCATTCATTCGGAGAAAGAAGCCGTCTTCTGCTAACGGTTTGAATCTAAGTCAGATGTCCCAGTTATCACAGCAGACTTGACAAGGTGCAGCTACCACAACTCATTTCACCTGTCAACAGCAGGTATATTGACACATGGAGGGGAGACGGCGTTTTCACGGGTGAGTGGCACACAGTAGTGGAAACCATTTTGCAAGGTAACCAGACTATTTGTGGGTCATATCCCCCTTTCAGGATGTGTAGCGCTTCACAATGCTTCAGCGGCTCCACACTATCAGTGAAATTGTTGCGTTTGATTTCCAGCATGACATCCTGTCTTTATTTCAGCAGAAGCGCCATGTCGTGACTTTATAGAAATCACTAAATCTGCAATCAGCTCTGGTGAGTGTTATACATGAAAAGACTGAGGGTGGTGCTGTGGATGACACAGAACAAGCTGGAAAGGTTTCTCTGTCTACTATATGAATAGCTGCAATACATTTTTATGTTTCATACATGCCCGTATTAAATACACTTTAAAATGCATTAAAGGGCGACCTGTGGTTCTATTTTCTTCATAAATGCATTCATTTAATTATAAAGCAGCCATGCAACTGTTAGCTTACAATAAAGTAGCTCTCCATATATTTGCAAGATCCCTGCAGGATCGCAATTTCATTTGAAGTGATTTTCTCACTTACATATGCTCACGCTGGGATGTTCAGACTTATCAGACTTAAAATACATCTGGCTTATAAATCAGAAACATTCAGAAACACACACACACACACACACATGCACAACAAATGAAGATTGTCTTTTTTTAGGAACGCAAGCAGTGTATTAAAAAAAGTGTGGAGTTCGAGGTTAAAACAGTTTTTCAATAGTTTTCAGTCCAGGATTTTGTGGGCGGTCCTAACAGGTGGCTTGATGACACGCTGAGGCCACCCTGAGCACACCCCTGCAGCCCTAGCAGAGAGATAGAGATGACGTTTCAGTCGCTTCAAAATCTATGCTTGACTGCTCCCACAGTCCTTGAGCTGAGAATACTGCTCATTTTCAGATGATTTTGACACCTCATTTCATAAACTTGTTGATATTTTTAAGCCTTCAAATTTGGCTGGGTCGTTAAAAACACCTTTGTCTTTGGTGACTGGAACGTCGGAACACATTTATTCTTACTTTACACAGACTTTAGCAATAATAATACAATAAATAACTACAAGCAGTGTGGAGCTGTGGATTGCACTGTTGATTCTCAGCAGGATTAGCAGGACAGGAAAAGTTTTTGTGTTCCAGAGAAGCACTTGGATCCGTGGTGAAACTATTTCCATCAGGCATTTTTTTTCCTGATATTTTTATGTAGGACATGGAATAATGATGCTGGTTTTTTTTGTGCATTAATGAGTGTCATGCTCCCACCCAACTATTTCCCGGGGTGAGACTATTTATAGTTATGTTGTGACAACCACGTTGCCTAATCGTGCCATTTGCAATGGGCAAAAGGTCCCACATAAGAAGTGAACGTACATATATTGGTAACGGTATTCTCTTTGTAATTATACACAAACGGGAGTTAAATTTCTGGTGTTGGTGAGCTATTCTAAAGTAAATACGACACAAATCAATTCTGGTTCAACTGGCTGAATATGAAAAATACTACACTGGAAAAAAGAACAGCCCGTCCAGGTTTAGAAGGTACTAACAGCACAAGACTTTTTTGGCCTTAAAATAGATGAAATAGAAATGTACCATAGGGCTATTGAATAAAGATGAAATGTTGGGATAATTCATGTTATGGCTTAGTCTCCTTCGTCATCACCACTCACAGAAATGGCAAGTGTACTGTAGCCCCACACTCATCAATGCTAAAACAACTGAAGTACATCACATTTAAGTGCCAAATTAAGTTTCCAAACGCCTGCCCCATGAGTCGGGGAGGCAGTTAACTGTCATTAAACACCAATAATATTTAATTCAATTCCCATCCCTAACAGATGTTTATTCACCAAAGTCAAGTAGTGACCGACCCGTGTTCAAGCCAAACAGATGACAGATGACACACAGATCAGCTGTCACTGTACCGTAGAAATGGGGGCAGAACACGTCGACTCTCGCCTCCCTCTTAGACTCTGTCACACTCAGTTAAAAACTGATAAACAGTCCAGGCACAGACCACGACGCGACTGCATGTTCTGTATCTCTTCCAAGCACCGAAAAAATAACCAGCTCTGTGTAACAATTATTCTGTTTCATACAGGATTCAACTTGTGACAGGGCTCAGTGGGTTTCACGCATATTTATTAACATGCATAATTCACGAGCTTGAGGTACAAAAGGAACACTGGTTAAGCGCATTTTGTGTGCTCCAAAACTGACCATAATTCAATATTTTTTGAAATATTGAATCATGGTGCTTTTGCTTGAACAAACCGCTGATATACAATAACAAATCTGACATACGTAACAAGTGGACACAGTGGAGAGTTACAGAAACATGCTAACAAATCTTGAAATGCACATACAGTATATGGCCCCATTTGACAAGAACATGGGGTCATGTGACAATTAAAAACCTGCACAAATGATATTAAACAATGGAAGGATGTGGTTTCAGGGGAAAAAATGGAAGATGTAATTAAACATATTGTGTTCCTCTGACCCCCTTAAATCTGTCAAAACCGAGCTAACCAGGTTCTGAATTCTGAACTGAGTGAAAGATGAGATCTCCCTTTGTGTGTGTGTGTGTGTGTGTGTGTGTGTGTGTGTGTGTGTGAGAGAGAGAGAGAGAGACTGTGCTGACACACAAAATGGGAGAAAAAAAGAAAAAGAAAAAACATTCCCATAGACTTGTGAATAATTCACAAGCTTACCAGGCTGAGGTTGTTAGGCCTTGTTTTGATAATACCACTCCAAACCACAGAGGGAAGAGGAAGTCTGAAGTGTCTGAGGAGTGGAGGGACAGACACAACACTTCTTTCTACACTATACTGTTTTACTGAGTCAAACCTCATTCATTTCATGAACATCTATTTTGTTCCAAGCTGGTTCATGTTCATTTCTCTAACAGTAGAAGAGAAACTCATTTTGTCCCCTTTGGAATGACTTTACTGGAGGCGCAGATGATGGTTTTTGCACCTCACCCGCTCTTTCTGCTTGCATGGTCACCACTGCTGCTAACCTATGACACTGACATTAAATTGGGCTTTTAAAGAACTCTTTAATTACTTTATTGCAAGGTAAATTTAGCAAAAGCAAAACTTCTTCTGCATTCTTAATTTTATTTGTTCTGTTCCTCTGTAATGTGACTTATTAAGAAAGTCACTTTGGTTATGCCATGCCAAAACAGCAAATGAGATCATTTAGACACTTTTGTAACTTTGAGCCTGCAATGCCCACAGCTTGTGCCGTGCTGAGAAAATAAAACAGGTATTACGAATTATTTTAGGCCACTGTTTACTTTAGACAGAAGCTAAGACATTTAGTTTTGTTTTTCTAGAGTGCGTTTGACCCAGAGGACACGAGCTATGCAGAAGCACAGAGGAGCAGCAGAGGTCCACACTCTCAGAGGTTGATTTCAAGTGTTTTCCACACGATTCTGCACAGATATGCTGCACCTTATCATATTAGAGAGGGAAAGCAGCTTTTAATATCTACCCCATAGGTTTCCTAAGCAGCACTTTGAAACTGAAAATATGCAGCGCTGCCATATTGACTGTACTGCCTCTTCTGCCCCCCGGATAATCTAAATATCGGCAAAAATGTGGTTCTAAAGTGGGCTGAATGATGCCTGGGTGCTCTAATAAGCCATCTGTAATGGCACCAACCTGTCAATCAAAGCGGTAACGCTGTCATGTGCAACATTAAGCCTTAATATCATTTAAACAGGTGAATAAAAATAAATAAATAAACAAAAAATTATTTATGAACATGTTCCCCATTCATGTACAGTTGTCATGAACGGGGAACTTAGCTATAGAGACCTAAACCATTTTTTGAACCAGGCTGTAAACATGTTTATTTCTGCTGTGAAGTTGGACATTTTATTATAGGCACCTATGAATGTTGAAATGTTCTGTAGCCAGCCTCAAGTGGCCACTTGAGGTATTACAGTTTTTAGCACTTCCTCATTGGCTTCATTTCCCAGCCACGGAGGATGCAGCTTGTTCTACCCTCATTGATAATTTGGACAAAATAGCATAAACACCTTTCAGTATAACACAATATGATTCAACAGCCCGACAACATCCAGCTTCCAAAATGATCATAAACTTGAACCCCTCTAAAACCATTTCAACAAAAATCATAATCACCGCGAGGACAGTTATTTATTGCAGTGCTGTTATGGCAGCTTTAGCTACAGTATCTATTATGCTGAGTGTATGCAAGTCGTATCAACCCCAAGGAATTTTAAAGGCTACCTTTGACCCTCGCACAAACAAAGCTTTTGCGCAGGCAACAAATTATGACATCCCATACATGATAATTTATGACACCACAGTGGAGCACAGACAGACACCACACACACCAGGAGAAAAACATGTCAGGTGTGATTTTTTTTTTGTTTCCTGATGTTGTTTCATTTTGCTTGGCTTCATGCTGTCATGAGCTAGCTTCTCACCACTGCATATGACACATCCTGGCCGAGACCTGTCCTGTCCTTCAACAAAATCAAAGCAAAGGTAACTCTCAGGATATCACGATAGGTTCTTTGTTGGTACTGCTGTCATCAGCACTTTGACATTTTTCAGACATGTTCTTTCATTCATGAAATAGTGATACTCTGACTGCAGGAAAAACAAGGATGCTAGCAGCAAGCTGACCTGATGGGAGTGATTGAACGCATAGGTCACATAATAAGAAATGTCACAGAGGCGTCAACATCAAGTAACTAACTACTATAACAGTATGTTATTATGATTTCAGATAACACGATGGGCAATTCTAATTCTGACAACCTCAGAACAGACAATGCCTTGCATACCGCTTTGCGATCTCTGGCGCCTCCGTGAGGGTGGATCAAATTTGGGAATCATTGAATTCAATACCAAGAAAAGAGATTTATGGGTTTGCACGGTATACAATGCTAACTCTTGGGAGATTAAGGTCAAAAGGAGCCAGTAAAAGAGGTCACATTGCAACAATAAACCTAAGCCAATTTCACATCCAAAGACAGCGAGAGCGCTTGAATGCTGACCCAGAGCTCAGAAAGGCCAAACAGGCTCGGACTTGACAACATTTATCACACACGCATCAATACTTTTACTCACAGATCGCCGGCCTTAACTGTGTTAGTTTTACAATATTTCATGTCTTAAATTCCTTCTTGTCACAAAGCCTTCAGAGCTGTAAATGTATAACTCAGTTGTGACAACAACAGTCATATGAAATGACCTCGCTCAAGCACACATACTCACAGTAGCGTTTGCATCAGGCGCTTTCATAAATAGGCGTGAAAATGATCATAACAGGAGGTCATTAGACCGCAGCTAGACTTTCAGCATGGTTTCTTCACATCTTGTCACATCTAGAAAAGCCTGAATATTTCAATTTAAATTCCACGTATAATTTATATTCCTCATGTGTGCATTAGGAGGGGAGGGGAGTTACGGGATCTCCCACATTCAGCTTAGTCCATGTCAAAGCTTGTGCTTGAACTGACTCACACGTTTAGATCCTAACACCAAATATCAATTCAGTAAAATGTTATAGTTGTGGGGTGAAGATGTTGAATTGGAGTCGCTCCTCTTCTCTTAGCCCTGAGACGTGCGTATTGCAGAGCACACATATTTATCACGGCAAAGCATATTGAAAAATCAGAAAAATATCACAAAACAAGCCAAGGTGTTTATCATGAACACTGGCCTCAAAAAGTTAGTTAGGCCAGTGCCTTGCATGCTAACGTTGTGCAGGTGCTTTACATAGAACTGATACATAAAGTGTCTATTTTAAATCTCCCATGTTGATCTAATTATCATGATGAATGTACATAACAGGCTATCATAATTCCACTAATATTTACAGCTCTTGTGTGTATGCATTTATATGTGCCTGCTACATACCCACAAGAGCAAAGCTAAGGTAGAGGGAGTGTGCAGGCTTCCATCGAACTTTATGCTGGCAGGGAGCTGCTGTTAAAAATAGCCACAAGCTGAACACACAAGTTTCTTCCTACTTACCTCACACCAAAACCACGGCACACATCACGGGAATACATACAGTACCTTTGTGCAGACAAATATGTTCACAGCCTGCACTGGTGGTGGTGGTGGTGGTGGTGGTGGTGGTGCAGTATTGCTATCTGTGTTTGTCTTTGTGGTGTAGTACACCTGCTGTGTCTGGCTCCATTCTGAGGCTTGTGCTGCCTAGTTTGGCAAAGATTCCAGACAAAATCCACATGCTGCAACAGGAAAGTATGCAGGTTTACCCCTGGGCCGTCAAGTGATTCTGACTAGTCATAAAATAGCCAGATCTTTCCTCTCACTTTGCTGCACATCATGTCTGAAACTGTCAAAAAAAAAAAAGAAAGAATGAAAGCACAAAGGAAGCATAGACAGGAAGGAAAATCCAGAGTGTCTCTATCCAGGGTGTCATTCCAAACAGTTGTTCCAAATAGTTGTTAGCTTGTTTGCACATTGGCTAAAAGCACTTTGGCACTCAAGCAACGAAAAATAAATGGATGAGATGAAGAGACTAACTTATGGTGGCAGAAGTTGGAAGAAAACCAATTTGAGGTGCCAGTCTGCCAGTTGAAGTACAGAGGCAGAAATCACCATTCTGCTGTAAAAAGCCGGAGTCAAATTAGTCTGACAATGTGTCGGGTATTCATTTTACTTTTCTTCCAGGGATAATGATGACACCCAATCATGCGGGAGAAAATTCTGTCCTTGGGCCACTTAAAAGCCACTTCCTCAACCTCAGGCGTACCTTCTAATGACTGAATCGGACCTCATTCCAGTGAGCACCAACAGCTGCCATTACCTTTTCATAAACCTTTGACCAGTAAGCAGATATATTAATGTGGGCAGAGTCTATTGCAGTGCTCATGACGTGACCGCAACGAGTGTTGTAGACAGTTTTCCATCCTAAGTCAGAACCTGTGGTTCATGTGGAGCACCAAGGTATGGTGATCCCTCCTTGTGTTACTGCCCCTCCACTTCAGCTCAGCAGGGAAACACAATCCAGGGTATGAGAAATGCAGAATTTTGTAATAAAAGACTACAGCTTTGGAGTTCATTTCGCTAATTTGAACTGTTCAAGCCTAAAACTAGCTTTTCCTGAACTTTGAAATGTCTGTTTGCACAGAAGGTGGACTCAATCTCATACTTTGGAGATTTAGGAGGAAGGGATCTTGCCATGCCCAGCAGGGAAAGGAGGTTGCATATAGTATGGGCTTGCGGATATTGTATTGAGACAGACTGAACCCTTCCTTTAAATAAACTGCCAAAGCCATGGGGAAATAAAGGCCCATCATTTGAATAAAGTACTGCAGGAGAAAAACAGTAGGTAGCAGTTTCCTTACAATTTCCTCATGATTGTATGAAGTCCAAAATGAGCAGTTGGTCAAATTGCTGGAATTTGTGTGATGTAGTGTACTTTTTGTGGTCATGTGACTTAATGACATATCATCACACACCACCAAGTATTTTGACCCCAAATTTAAACAATGAACACAAAACTAATTTACCCTAATGGGTCTATATTTCACGTCAGTCAAGATATGTCACTCAACACTAAAAATATTAACCACATTGAGGATCAGCAAAGTCTTAGGATCCTCCCTCAGGGAGCCATGGACGTCTGTACCAAATCCATCCAGTAAATGTCAAGCTATGTTATGGAATAAGTGCCAACTTTCACTTGCTAGTGGCACTAGAGGTAAAGCCGGAGGATCACCAAAGTTAGTGCAGTTCATTCTCTTAGGGACACTGAATGTCTCTTGCAAAAGTTTTGGGAAAACATCCAATATTCATTAGAAGATTGGGTTAAGGGATCACCAAAGTGAGGAGGATTCATCCTCTGAATATATGCACAGACGTTCATGGCGATACAGACAATATTCCATTCTAGACGAAATGATGGTCAAACCAACTGATCAATTAACAGACCAACACTGCCATCCCTACAGACGTGCTGCCAGCAAAGATTTACCCCAGAAGAGTAGTGAACAGAATACTTTGTTTTACAAGGAGCGAGCTACTATGCAAAGTGGTTTTTGGTGATTACAACCGTTGCAGGAATCATTTCCAGACAAAAAACATGTTATATGAATCAGTGAAATCATTTACAATAAACCCAAATAATAAGGCGTTACTATTTTCTCTCACTTTTACGAACATGTTGATGTGTTTGCAGCTGTGAATAAACTGTGTTCAGACTCGAGGTGTAGAATAACAAGGAGCACAACCAACCACTGCTATTAAAATGGAAAGTACCGGAATAAAACATGAATATGAACATCAAGTGGGAAAAAAAAAAAAAAAAATTAAGATACAAAGAAGACAGAGAAATGAGAGAGAGACACAGAAAGCAGGACGCAGAGTACAAGGTTTAGACAGCCAGATGGAGAGAGCAAAAGAAAGAGCTTAAGATGCCACAAGCCACAAAAAGTTGAGACATGGTGAGGAGCAAATACCCAGCAACACAACCCACACTGTCATCACCTCGTCAGATGGCTATTAAGCAGATACCCATGCGATGCTCTCAGACACAGAAAACAACCCAAAATAACAACTGTTTACCTAAGCTATCAGGAGCTTCATCGCGATTGCACAGAAGAGGGCAACCTGAGTCATCCTGATATGAAGCAACAGTGAACGCTGCACTCGAGAAAATTGCGACTTTGTTAC
The DNA here is from genome assembly GCA_028641955.1 of Protonibea diacanthus. Classification (NCBI taxonomy): domain Eukaryota; kingdom Metazoa; phylum Chordata; class Actinopteri; family Sciaenidae; genus Protonibea; species Protonibea diacanthus. The sequence continues at coordinate 9,338,263 of CM053998.1, forward strand.
AGTCACCAAAATAATGTGTGTGTTTCTGTGGCTTTCTGCCCAGGGTAATAACAACCAAGGGCAGCGACAAGACACACAAGTATGTTATTGAAACGATTAGCCCGCTAACACAACGCTACGTTTTAACTTCTTTTCTGCATAAATACTGCAAATTATAGACATCTGCTCATCAGCAGTGGAAAGAGCCACTTATCTCTCTGCTTTATTTAATACAGTACAGGTTCATCGTTGCCTGACCATGATGGAGCCATTTTCTACGGTCTTCTCTAACTCTTCCCTTTGTACTGTAATGTAATACTCAAGTTGAGTGGTATCGCACAGAGTGAATGCGCTGCACTTGTGTACACAGCGTTGTATCTTGGGTTTAAGTGCTCCATGTGTTTGTGTGTGTGAATAAGAGAGAGAAAGAGACAGATGGGCAAAGAGATACTGCCATGTTTTACCACTCGGCTGTTCTAAGCTCTCTTTCCGAGACACCTCTCCTCCCCCTTCCCTCCTTTTAACACACACAGACCATACATCAAACCATGCATTTATGCCAAGCAATTGAATTCTTATTGGATATAAATCCGAGCAGTGACAAATGAGGTCTCTGTCTGCGTCCTCGCCTTATAAACTGACGCGCATCTCTCATGACTGATACCTTTAATTAGCACGGCAGTCGGAGAGATCCATGGCTCTCTGTCTTTCACCTCTCGAGCCAAGACTGAGTGAAGTCGCAGATAAGAACCATTTTGTTGCCAAGTTAGCTGTAGCCGCGAGGCACTTTCAGACCTTCTTTTTTTCTAGGCAAATTGTGGAAAGTTTAAGGTCTAGCTAGCTGAAAAGTAGAATACAAGAGGTTGAACCCATCCCTGCATTTGAGAATTTAAATCTATTTGTATGCAGATTGCTATAATGTTGGAAATATTTAAGAGAGTGAACTGAATGTATCATTTCACAGCTATTGAACAGTGGTGATATAGATTTAGAATGGATCTACATATTTATGGCGCTCTTTAGCACTTTTGGCAGTAATATTGGTAATAAATTCATAATTTCAGTCAGTTTCAGTCTTTATAGAACAGATGGTCATCCTCTGACTGCAGCTTCATGTGAGGGTTTCCTGCTTGTCTCTCTTATATATAACTCAACTGAATATGTTTGAATGTGCTTTGCTCTGGCCAAAAAAGACATTTAAAGATGTCCTCCTAAGTTTTGGGAAATTGCGATGAGCATTTTCACTACGTTCTGGCATTTATGAATATTATGATTAATGCTTAATGATTTTCTGCTGTGAAAAATACCCAAATAGTGATATGGGATACCAATGGTATATGCCTTTCAGTAGAGATTCTTTGTGTGCTTGGTGATTTGGAAAGACTGCAGAAGAGGACTTCTGCTTGGCCTCAAAGAGGTTTCAAAGAATAATTTGGATATTTCGGGAGCACTTCAGTAAGAGCTTGAAATTGGTATCAACCTTTATAATAAATTAAATAAATAAAGGTGGAAGAATTATCTTCTCAACACACAAGTAATACGTGTTAAATAGGAAGCCGAGCTGGAAGATTTGGATGGTCTGCAGTCCATCTCCATGGTTCGGGTCAGTGGAGGAGTCAGTAAGCTTCTTGGGGGCGAGGCAGCGGAGTTAAAGGAGATTCTTCCTGAACTGTCATGGATGACATGTGTCTTCATTGGTGCATGGAGTTAAAGAGAACAGTGTCTCAGGATTGGGGAACATAAAAAAAAAAAAAATCCTTTTGACTTCATTGAACCATGCCCTCATGTGCACTAGAGCAGTTTGCAGCATTTGAGTGATGCAGTCAGGATGTAAATGGGGGTTAATTTTCAAATCCGGATGAAAAGAAAGCACTGTGAGGTGGATGAGTTTGGGTGTCTCGGGGTCTCATTCGCAAGTAACGGAAAAAGGGATCGTAAGCTTGGCAGCTGCTCAGGGGCATCACCTGCATCACCGCAGGCTTTGCATCAGACTGTAGTGGGGAAAAGACAGCTAAGCTATAAAGCAAAGCTCTTGATTTAGCAGTCAGGCGTTTTACCTATGGTTAGAAGCTTGGGTTAGTGGCTAAAAGATTTATATCATGGACAGAAGCGGTCAAGATGAGGTTTTGCAATAGGGGAGCTCGTTTTACCTTTCATGTTAGAATCAGATGCTATTGGGTCTTGGGAGGACCTCAGTATCTAACATTCAGAGGAGGCAGTTAAGAAGGATTTGACCCTGAGTAAGGACTTCTTCTTGTCCCCTTTTTAGTCTGGATGCTATCCAGATGCGACCTTATGGGAGGTGACCCCCAGGCTAGACCTACGACAGCTAAAGAAGACTGCAAAAGAAAAAGACTTAAGAGCTGCCCTGTTTATCCTGTTGCCACCGCCACCGCCACCCCGACTAGGCAAAGACAAAAAATCCTTCCCTGCCTGTGTTCAATGATCTCATTCAATCATTACTTCCTTTATGTGATGTAGTTACTGTTGAAATAGGTTGTTGGGGCATTAAATAGCACAGAGAGGGATCAATCTGAGGTGTAAAACACGGAGTGATTAGTTCTTGAGAAGACTTGGGGGGAAAATGAGTTTTGGACAGCATAGACAAGAAAGTGGACTTGTTCAAACATATGAGATGACTTTATTGGTTGCATGATTACTTAAAGCGCGCGTTGCTACATGCGGTCATAACAGTTTTACGCGAAGAAACAAGTTTTCAAGTGGTTATTTCATTGCAGCTTCAAAAAGGTGCGTAAAAAGTACATATGTTTTTAATTTCTAATCTTTTAAGTCACAGTGGATCAACTGAAACAAAACGTCACCGTCAAAGACTATACGGCACATGTAATCTATGATCAAACAAATGCCGGAACAATCGTAATCATCTGACAAGAAAAAAAGGGAGCGTGAGGCCATTTACTGCCCATGACAGTCATAATGATTGAACATTAAAATCAGAGCCACTTTATCTGTCCGTTTAGTCCCGGAACACTAGACTTCCTTGTGAAATCATTAAGCACTCACTCTGTTCGCTCCTTTTTTTATTGTATTCCCCTCATCTCAAGTGTGTGTCAGTTGTATGCACAAATTTGATAACACGTCCTTTGATAAATAGCACACGTGTGCCAGGAGACGGTTTTAGTGTTATGAGTGAGGCAGAGAGAATTATTAGAAGCTGAAAAGGGATCATGGTTTCGGAAGTCTCTTGACAAAGCCCAATAATTCTCAGCATTGAAATTATTGTAGTTTGTATTCAAAGATGTTTTTAGGGTTTTTAGAGCCTTGCTTCCTTTAATGTATTTCTAGTCATGAAACATAACTGTGATTTATCAAGAAATTGGACACAGAGCTAAGGATAATTGTTTCTAGCCAAATCATAATCATAGTAATCCAGTCAGTTTGAGGTGAAAACCATGTTCTTCCATTTTTGAGTGGTTTTCAACTGATACATGATACAAAAGTGTGAAAATAACCAACTCTGAGATGGATTTTTAACAAAAAGCAGTTTGTTAAAGCGGCCTCGGTGTAAGAAAGTGCTCTGTTGTTCGTTCACATGTTGCTGGTTATATCAGACATAATATTTGTGCACATCTACTGGAGGGAAGTGCTTTCATGGAGGTGCCTTTTTACCAGAAGGTGCCCTGGTTGTTGCAGAAAACCTGCAGAAAAAAGGAGAAGTCAGACTTGCAACTCAATTACCTTCAGCTCTTGTAAACAAAGGAGTCCGCGTGGGAACAGCACACTTTAATTTTTTTCTTTTTTTTTTTCTCTTTTCCCAGCGTTTTCGCAGTGTAAAATGTGAGCTAGGCAGAAGCCTGGAGAAAGTCAGAGGGAAGAGAAAGAGACAGAGGGCGGTCAGAATGTAAATGGCGGAACAGCTATGTCTGAAACATCACAGCTTATCGCTCCTGGCTCAGCTCTCCCTCGCTCAGAGAGTTTGCGTTTCTCTAGAATCTCTTCCTCTCTCTCCAACTTTGCCTCCCTAATCATCCTCTCTCCCTCTCTTCCTTCCTGTCTTTCCATCCCAACTTTCTCGTAAAATGCAGGGATGTACACCCAAGCACCGATGCTCCTCTCATTTACGCAGGTCTTCACATGGCCAATCGCAGCCTGACATTTTGTCTCACAGTTCAGTGCATGCTATTCCCAAAGGGATCTATTAAGATATGGTACTCAGTGAGCCAGGGAAAAGGAGAGCCATGCTGCAGAGTGAATTAGTTAATCAATAATATGGGGAAACATTAAAATAAATGCATTTATACGTTGATACAGAACAGAGGCGCGGAGCTTTCACAATTCCCTGAGGTATTGATCACGGCAAATTGTGGGTGGACACTTTTTCCAGGGCAATCGTAGCAGCAGTGAACTTTGGTATTTACGCGAGTCAGCCCTAAAAAAACAAGCATTTGGCTAGCTTCAAATTCATGTTCACCTCTACAAAACGATGAAAAGACAGTAATGATGTTGAAAGAACGTGTTATTGTTGCAGTACAGTTATTTCTGTCTGACTGTATGGCCTCTGAGGGCACAGTAACCCCGGAGTGATTCTTTTTTGTCCTCATGCAAATGATACTTTTCTTTAATTCTCGGGAGAGGAAAAGAGGAACCAGGCTCATTATCATGCAACTTTGCTGCATTACTGCACCACTGAACTCCTTTTACCTTGCCTAACATCAAACTGAACCTACTCTGTTCACCTCGTTTCTGTACGACATACTCCAGTCCCTAAAAACCCCCAAGGGATGCTTAACAGCAGCTCGATTGAGACTTACAAAAAAAAAAAAAAAAAAAAAGAAAGCTACGGATGATAAAATGATGTGTAACGCAAGCAAGTAGCCACAGTAATCTTGAGCCGGGGGCATTTTTCATTATGCAATTATATTTCATTGCAGAGTGGACAAAAGGGCCTCGATCTGGGAGTTGTTGAAAATGGAGCATGGATAGAAATGGAGGAATAAAACATTACAAGGTGGTAGGTGATAGCGGGATACACAGACTGTACTGTGTACAAGGCCCAGTAAAAGCACATAGGGGTACCTTTAAATAGACTTGTACAAACATCCTCAAATTATCTCAGATTTATGTGTTCCGGTGAATCATGTCTAGCTGGAAACCAGTGTACTAAAATGAAAAACACAGCCATGGACTGTATGTGGTCTGTGGTGTAGTACAGAGAGTATATTTGAGATTTATATTGTTTAAAATAACAAAACAAAACAGGAAAGTGCAAATCAATTAAGAAAGGGGGGAGATCTCCAGCATATAACAATAAAATTAAAAGAGTAATATTGGCCAGGTGGACAGAAACATGACTCCTACTAAATGCTAATATTGTTCTGTATCTGCTGGATGTGCTAGGCAAGTTATATGTTTTCCATTTCAGCTTTATAGGTGATAAAACAGCAAAGAAAGAGACTGAATAAATGCAGAAATGTGAAAGGCCCTGTCTAGAGACAATGTTTAGTTTGTCTGTTCTGGGCTACTGTACAAATATGGAAGTTCAACACAGTGGACTCTGTGGAAGAGGACCAACGGCGTCTGTGGATATTAAAGGCTCATTCAAAGGAAACAAAGACATAATTCAAAACTATGAATGAAAACACAAATAATTTGAAAGTGTTGCCCAACACGTCAGTCCAAAATTTCCAAAATGGTGTTCGATTTGGTAGAGATGTGGTAACTGGGAACTGTTTTTTTTTTCCAGTAATTTGTCACCAGTCTGTAGTTCTGAATATTATATTCCGTTTCTGACGATATTCTATAAACAGGGCCACCTAAATCTTACACCCTGGTCCCGTAATATAGGTTTAAGCTTGTTATGGGCAGCTGATGTCCTGATCAAATGTGCTCGAAATGTTTGAAAATGTAGGGGCCTTTCTGAAATCCTTATTTCTAGCCGGCAACAAATACACGGAAGTGGAGGACTCAAAAGGTGTCCATCCGCACCAGCTAGAAAAAACTAAAAAAAAAAAAAACACACACAAGACAAAGTAGCCTTGAGAGGTCTACAAGACACACTGTAGCAAAAAAAAAAAAAGACAAGGCACATCGATTGGGTTTCAAGAAAAGGCCATTTTGCGTCTTAAATTTGAGCCTGATGCCTCCCTCCCCCCGCCACCAGTTATCTAAGCTAATTTCTCCCACCGCAGTCGTCTAAACCAAACGCAGACAACATGATGTCACAACCAGATATTTCAAACGCATCTAAAAATAGACCCTCGATAGCAGAAATTGTTTCATCTTTCGAAAAACGTCAACCAGAAATGTCAGGTTTTGGCGTCAGCCTTGGAGAATCAAAGAGAAGGAGCTTCTTTCTAGAGTCATCAGTCCCGCATCACCATTCAGCAGTCATACGGGGAAAAAGGCAGTGATACAATTTTCCTCGCAGATAACAGCTGCAGTAAAATGCAATACCGTCCCGGCTTGGGTCTTTATCTGTTGTTTATAGCACATGAAATGCAGTGCCCTGTGCACTGTGATGTGCTTTCTTTTTTTTTGTACTTTCATCAATTGGACACGGGACATCATTTGTCTTCAGACAAATTTTTGTCTTCAGCTATAGGTTACATTTAGTCTGATGTTCCTTTCGGCTTTATTTAGACATGACAGCTCATTCACACAGAAAGAGCCACGTGATGCGAATGTAGGGCTGCCGCTGGAAAACAGCGGCGAGTTGAAAAGTTTAATGACTTGAAAGGAGAAGAGTGTTTTCTCTCACAAGCTGCAACAGTGATGGATGTTAAGAAATGTGCTCTGCTGCCGATGCCTTAATCAATAACCATCGTGGAAATGAACTTTACTTTCAGTTGAGTCTCTGGTTTGATTCCAGTCGACTCCCACAATGTTCATTCTGATGATCGATGCAATTAGTATGGATGAAAATATAGGTAGAGTGACAGCTGGTGTGACTATACTTGTGGTTATATAGTGTTTTAACCTCTTGTCACACACTGAGGGGTAAATTGATTTTCAGACTGACCTGACATGGGAACAATGTAAAATCAGCGAAGTAGCTAAGCTTTGTGTTTTACAGGTTTTTTTGTTTTTTTTAAGTTTTAAAAGTTCTTTTCTTCGAGTCTTTGTGCGCAAAAGATGACAACCGCACGAGAACTTCTTGAGAACGGCGGTCTCATTAAGGCAAACACGATGTGCCCTCTCAGTTTCTCTCCTTTGTATTAACCTGACGGCGTTCAATTAAGACTTCTGCCACGTTGAAAGTGTTATGTAAATGCATCAAGGTCTGACCTAGCGCCGCTGTGACTTCCACTTAAAAGTAACTGGGGTGGCTTATTCAAACACCAGCCTGACATATTAAACTGTCAGAACATTAAAGGCGGTCTTTTCGGGCTCTGCGGTTGGACGGCAAACTGCCACGGATGAGTGAGGGTTAATTTGAACTCACGATACTTCAAAACTAACTGGATGGTTTGATTTCTTTTGCTTTAAATCCCCCCATTTTGTCAACAATGTTTTGATTACGTCCCGCAAACACGCTCTCACATCATTCAATTCAAATGTTTGCAGGTGTAGCCCAATCAGAAATGGAATGCAGATCGCTCCATTATTAGGCTGATCATACACCTGATGCTTGCTCACTCTCGCCTGTTTGTCATTTCTGTCACTGCTTCATCTTTCCTCCTCTCTCTCTCTGCTGCCTCCATCTTCCTCTCTCCTACTTTTTTTTTTTTTTTTTTTTCTCGTCTGCCCCTTGGAATCATCATTATGCACGCTCAACCATATCATCATTCAAATATTTGTATGCTAATGCCTGTTGGGCTGGTTGTGTGACACAGACTAGCTAACAACCCATAGTGTGCTCTCTCAGAAGGCAAAGAAATGAGTAAGACGACCTATAAACTCAGCTGCTCGCCGTTCAAACCTTTTCCCCATGGACTTGCAAGCTTGTGTAAGACAAAGACCTGTCTGATTGGCTACCAATGAAATGCCTTAAGCTGACCTCCCGATGGGACAGCAGATAAGTTAATTAGCTATGCATCAGCGTCTCTCTGGCCAAACCTTGTCTCTGGTTGGACAGAAAATTTAGCAACATTTCCCCCTATTGCTCTGTTTGCACGTTTGTAGTGTGGCGCAGAATGGTTAAAGCCTTTGGGACCAGGCCTAAGCTACAACCTGATGTTTGTACATTATAACCAAGTGTGCCAGCTTCCTCCTTGTATTATTTTTGGACTAAACCCAGAGGAAATGACTGAAACTTTGTTACTGTCAAAATTCCCTTCATTTATCCTCTCAAAAAGTATGGTTTTCCATCAGGCCCTTAGGCTATTGTATTTTTATTTACTTTTTCATTTGTGATAAAATATCCATGCTATTCACCAAAGGCCTAGTGGCCCCAAGTTTAGATGAAATTAGAAATCTATAATTCAGTTCACACTTCAGAAAGTGTGCCCAGCAGAGTAAATGTTTGGCGAGAGAAAGAGAGAGAGACGCGCACACACACAGAGGGAGGGAACAAGTAAGGGAGAGAGAGTGGAGGAGGGGGGGGGGGGAAAGGGAGATTTAATTTCCTATGCCTCAGCCGATCACACTGCTTGTGGCACAGTGAAGTCCCCCGGAACAAAACACAACCTTGAATAATGAACTATACGTGCATAACAATATATTCTTTTTCATTTTGATATTCATATGAAAACGGCAAAAGGGTTGCACAATAAAAAAAAAGCAAAAAAGAAACTTCTCTAAACAAGCAAGAATAAACCCAACATCAACAGTTTGACAAGTCATGGCATGGCAGCTTAGAAAAGAGTTCAATGCTTGAACTTCTGACATGATATTTGACACATTTCTCTGATATAATTGCGTACAGAGGAAACTATACGGCCTTCCACATCATCCAACTTTCTTTTTTTTCCCTTCAGCCTCTGCCAGTCACTTCAAAAGATCCAACTTAGTGGGATGTTATTGAATTTTTGACGGGGGTGGAGGGCGGGCTGGCAAAGATATTGCTCAAGAGTTTTTCACCAACACTCAGACCAATATCATCAGATATTAAACATGGGGAGAAATCACTCCCTTTGAAGAGCGGTAGAGGAAAAATGAACAAAGGCAGGAAAACACAGGATCTATTACCTCGGATGTTGACAGAAAAAAATATATATCAAAAAATGGCTCGGGGCGTGAGCGCACTTTAACCAGATTCACACAAACACTCCACCTTTTCATTCCATGCGGCAGGGGTGTATTGTGCTTTGTAGAGTTTAGGACACGAGCAGATGCTTCATTGCCTTGACACAAGCAAATAGAGGCTCGGTTTTCACGGGAAAATGTCAGAATATAAATAATATTCTTGGGTGGTCAATTTTGGAATCTGGCTCAGTGGCGCGACCAGCAAGACAGGTAGGTTATAGAGAATCAATGTCAATATCAGTCATCGGGTGTTCCCGTGATGCTGTGACCTTGAGCAGACATGTGCAGGGCCTTGTGCTGAAAGAAAATAAGTGTTACCCAGTGTAGCAGAGTAATTGTACGTCCACCGCAGTTCACTCTCTCCGCAACTGAGGGCTAGATGTGAGTAAACACACAAAAGATGGCTGTTGAGTGACAGTGACACACGATGCCATATTTCACTCATGAACAAGGTTAGCATTCAGTTGATTACATAGCTTTTCTTCAGTCTGCCTCCAGCTGATGCTATAGTTTTATGTGAAACCACTTCGGGAATATCACTGAGTAATAACCTTAATCCTGGTAATATCTGCCACGTACAATTTCAAAACGCTTCTGGTTATTTTGACGGGGAACATGAAAAGGTCTTTTTTACCATCTTGTCGCGTGAGGCAGATGGATTTTTTCACCCGTCATGCTTCAGTTCAAGAGAAAAGTGGTGAACACAGAGCGATGTACCAGGGGCGGAGCTTTCCTTTATGTTAATATATACATTATTAAAGTAATTAATCAAAGTCTGTTAATGTGAAGTGGTGAAAAAACAATGATGCGATGTAACTGAGTACATTTACTTCAGTGCTGTACTGTTCTTAATTACAGATGGGGTACATGTACTTTATTATTGTAATTTTAGGCAACCTTGTTATGCAACTGGAACATTTTGCACTTTTAACTGCACTACATTTGTTTGACAGCTATATTTACTTTTTAGATTAGAATTCTTCAGCTCCTTCCTGTCTACGAATCTCCAAATTTGGTAGCTTTGAATGTAGATATTTCAGATAACAGGAAGGATTAAGTGTTCCTGCATGGGTTGAGAAAAGTCTCCTACTTCTTAAACTAAATAAACTATTTAATAAACTGTCTTGGATGGGCTGGAGAATTCATTGTCACATTGTCATTCTTGGTTGAAAAGTTTGAGAGATACGTGGTTCTCACAGGAGAGGGATCTTATAGAAAGAGTTAAGCTTCTCTGGAGGTAAAATACAACTAGTTTTCAGTTTTACTTTTACTTTAATACTTGAGGTCAGTTTTGCTGATTATACTTCCATATACTTGAGTAAAGGTTTTAAATGCAGGGATTGTACTTGCAGTGGGGAATTTTTCACTTTTCTTAAGTGTGATATTGCTACTTCTTCCGCCACTGCTGTTTGCCATTATGAGTTAGTTTCTGCTACCGTCAATTAAATGAATAGCTGCATGTCGCATATCCAATTTAAAAATGTCCAAAAAAATATCCTTTTTTTTTTATTGCTCATTTTACAGTTTACAGTACATTTTATCAGGCATATTTCTGGCTTCCAAATCTCATCGACAGAGGACAATGCTAAGAACGAGAAAAGGATATTTTGGTTTCAAGCAAAAGGCAATTTATTTATATATTTTACATCCTCAAAAATATGACTATCGCCATGAGTTTTGTCAGTTTAATGTTGATATTTCTGCAATTTCCTGGTTGCCAAAAGAGGACACAATAACTGTCATACAAACTGCTGAATGCCTTACAAAGTTACTATAATTGTTCCTGGATGCTGTCATTTGCTCAGAATCACTCAAGGACCTTTCAGTGGCAAGGACAAAATGTTAATAATCTGTTATATGATGCGTTTTTCATTGATGACTTCTGCGATTCTAAACTAACAAAACCGTAATTTCAGTTCCGTTTAACACAAACAAAAAACAAAGACCAGTTTCCTACAGTGATGTGATTTCAGGCATTTTAACAAGCTGTTGGTTACCTTTGGTTATGTGAGTCCACGCATGCAAAACAATTGGTCAATGCTGCATCCCTGGGCTTTTTTTTTTTTTTTTCCATGTCTTCTTGGAATAATAAAATGTATCACTAAAAGCAATAAGCTTCTTTTATTAAAGTAAATCCCTGCACTGCCCAAAAGCGAGAGAATAAGCAGTGTGAATCCAAGTCTTTTCTATCAAATAACTGAATGACTTAATGCAGCAGTTTCACTCATTTATTGCTCGTTTATTTAAAGTCCACCATTTTCTTGGAATAATGACACTGAAATGACAAAGAAATTGATTTTACCTCTCTCATAAGTGTGACTGTTAAATATCTTAGATCTAAAGTTTGATATGTGCACCAGCTTGGGCTGATTTTAACATTCAGAAATCGGACTTTAAAAAAGAAAGCAAAGTCAGCCAGACTGCTTTTTCTGCATATTGATGAACATCAAATTCAATCAATCATCACTCGTAGAGCGCAACGCAAAGTTTCTCGGACATCAAGTTGATGTCTGAAATCACCGATTTAAAAGACAATGTTCCTGGAATCCCTTCTACATTTTCAACTGATTTGTGGAAGAGCTCTTGAATTATTCAGTCTTAAAACTGTGCATTTTTATTGATATACAGATTCAATTATGTATCGTGTTTCACTGTCTTTCCTTTGAATTGATCTGTCCTCTCCAACGGGCATTATCAGCACATTGTACAAGTCTTTCACAGGATTTGATGATACCCTCCATCAACACATTGCCAGGAAATACTGTGTATAAAATAGATCATAGAGTGTATATGACAGTATATAACTTTTTAAGAGAGCAACATATGAAACATTGATTTAAAAACTGTATTTAAAATTGGACATCTTCAAATTGGTAATTAAGAATTTGCATCCAGATTCACAACTGAAATGGCCAAGCACGATTATCTTTATGTAACTGAAAGGTCCCTCACAGTGGAACAAGGAACCACTTTGGTGAGCCTTGTAGGCCATCTGCCATGGCCACACCAGAGATCCAAATCTGACAGGCAATTAATAAAAGAGCATCTAGCTGTGGTGGCCAACCTCTGTGGCATATGTCGCTCTGATGACACTAGTGTGTCTGGCATCTTCTTTCAGTGGAATGACCAGAAACAGATGATGGAGCATTTTTATTATTGCATTCTAAGATCCAAGTGGATAATTCCATATAACCATCATGTTATAGATCCTGTAAAAACTGGCGTGAACTGTTTCCAGGTGGTCAAGTTCATGGAAGAAATGGAACATTCCTCCAGCATGCCTTCGTGCTGGACCAAGGTCATTAAATAGTGATGTAAATGGGAAACAAAGCGGTGGTTCTAAGCAAGTCGCACACCACAACAGGCAGCATTTGTGTACCAGTCATCAAATACCTATGCTTTGGGCTGGTGGCAGCTGATTCAGTCTCGTTCCTAGAGTGAAAGCCACCAATTCTGTTGTGTGACTCACTCTGAGCCACTTTGTTTGTATTTCATTTACATCAGTATTGGACAACTTGGGAAGAGTACTCAACAATCAAGTATCTTTCTCCGGTGCGACTGAAGTGAGAGAGCTGAATGGATTATTTTGGGAACGTGCAGTGATTTTAACAGTGAGCTAGCAGAATATCCTTGAGCATGGACTTCAGGATAGTCGGAAAGCTTATTCAGCTTGTTGCTGAAAGACTGTCCATATGTTACAAGTCTGCTGTTCTGTCAGAAGTCAGACAACAAGGGTCATATTTATGAATGCGCCCCACAGAGATTTTGCTTGTTGGCCAGGGTTGTATCGAGCAGCCCACAGTATGTATCTGACTCTGGTTGTGTCCACACCATGGGAGATGAAACCCAAATATTTTGGTGTACCAGCGTACGGCTGAGGATCTTGTAGATGAATGGATGTAACACGGCACTCATGTTAGATTGATGCATGTGCCAGGCGGAAATGTCAGCGTTTGGTTATGGACTATGATTGTGCTGAGAGATTCTCAAAGGTTCGGCAGGAGGAAGTCCATCAAGTTGAGCTCTGCAGAAGAACTTTGGTCAGTGGTGTGAGAATGATTGTGCCGAAGACATCCCGAGACAGGTTAACACTCAAGCTGAATTTATGTGCCCACCACTAGGAGACACCAGTCATCAGTAATGAAGAGATGTTGTGCAGAGCAGCTGCTAGAGTTTTGAAAGGTGAAGCTTGTCTAAGCTTATGATATGTCTGCTTTAGTGCATGGCAAAGGCGTGCAAATATGGTACAATGGTGGCCAGTTTTATAGAATCCAAGCATCACAGCCAACTCCAGCACACTCGAGCTAGCAAACAATCATCTTAAATATTTTTTTCTTTACCTGCACATACAACAGCATTATTCAGATTTATTCAGGAGTTTGTGGGAGTAAGTGAGATACAAGACTGGTGGCTACATGTTTAGCATACAACATTAAAGTGCAGGCCACATTTGATTTCATGTTATAGCAGAATGCGAGTCCGATACACATCAAGCTATATCTCTAATCTAGTTTGTAAGTCCTTTGATTTGAGAATGCATTTCTTGTTACAAGTGTACATTTTAGCATGATGCTGCTATTGTCTTACTTTATTTTCTCCAGGGGAAAAAAAAAAAAAGTTTCCTGAGGCTGTGTCACATGGTAGCAGGGCAGCGTCTCTAAAGTTAAGGGACTGAAGGCCCAAGGGTGAAGCTAATTGGCGCACTGGCCAAAACTAGGGGTATGAAGGGAGCACAGCGTATATGCTACAATATCGATATCTAGGAGAATGTTGTAGCGTTTGGCAGTGAGACTGAGAGAGAAGGACGGGGAGGAGGGTACATATAGCACTGGTGGGTGGGAATTTAAGTGGGAGTTTAGTTTTACACGTCGGCGGGAAAGGATCAGTACAATATCACTCTGACACTATCGAGAGTCACTCATCCAATCTTGTCATCCAGCAACTGCATCAGACAGAATATAATTATGACTACTTCATACTCGTGCATATGATTTTTTTTTTTTTTTTTTTTTTTTTTTTTTACTGCTGATAAACCAGATAACACCAAGAAACGCTAATGTGGATTGGGCTGTCTCATGAAGTGATGGAGCTGCTCCATTACACACAATGCTTATTAGAGAACTTTTCATTTACACAGTCCTGACAAACCCTTATTAGGGAAATAAATGGCTATTTAACAAATGCATAGCAACCAGACCGTTGGTCTTTGAATTATACTTGTGTACGTATCTGTGTCCATAGTAAATACACCGAGTATTAACTGTGATGATGAGCTTCATTGATTTAAGCAGCTGTGGACCAAAACTATCTTCTACATGAAATGCAGGCTTAATGAATTTATTTACTTAAATTGTATTTGAGACTATCAGACATTTCTCACTGACAGCAGTTGGAGTTGCCTTGAAGCAGTCCATTCAGTAGCACCCCTGTAACCCCAATGAAGGTTACATGTGTCAATACTGGGCACATGTACAGGATCAATGCCTCCAAACATCACTATGTCCAAGAACAACACGGCTGTTATTGATACTGTAAAGCACTTCTTTGCTTGTGTAGTGCGACACAGCTTAGTCTTTAAGCTCTTCTCCAGTGAATCCATAATGTCAATGGCGCAGCAGTTCTTGTTCTGGGCTGAAATCAATTGCAAACATGCAGAAACATCTGGTGGTGCGATGTGACTTTTTGTGAGGTGAATGGATAACAAGCAACAGCTGAAGCGGAGCAGGCAGCACTTAACAACTGTCCAAAACCGTCAAAAGATAATACGAAAACAAATGACGTAAGGTGCCAAAACGTCCGCCGTGACTGCCAAAATCAGCCCAAAGAAAATAGCTGAGAGAGGGAGCTATTATCAAAATCCAAACACCATGCAATTATCAGTTGTGCAGCCATGTTGTAAGCCTCTGTTAAATGTCACAATTATCTGTTCAAGTAGTCTGTCCAATGTTTCAAAAGAAGCTGTTCAAATATTCCATTTCTACCACAGATGACAAAGTGTCACCCCGTTCTGGTTCATTTGTCTTGTGAATTCTAGTGGTTTTGATTATGTCTGGGCTCAACCAGCCATGCTGTTGCTCTGATGCATTTTTCAAAGCATCGGTCGCATGCTTTAAACTCGAATGCAATTCTCTGTGGTCACTGTATGCTCGTAGCGATTGTTAATCGTTGATCAATAATTGAGATCTGCTCTTAAAATGTTCTCCTTTGGGTGTGGATTAACTTTAGCTTGAACTATGCTATTTAAAATTGGCATATTTGTCTTTACAGCTGATAAACTGGCAAGGGGCAAACATGTAAATGCTTGTAAAACTTCTTTTTCAAACTGGTTTTACACAGGTGAGCTGCCTGATAACTACCAGTCTCTGTGAGGATAAAAAAAAAAAAGGTTGGAAAAGATTCAATATGCAGATGTCCTTATCGCTCTCAAACACTTTAAGCACTCGGCTGAATGGAAGACAACAAAATCACCCTCTTTCCCCAGTAAAAATGGTACGAAGGGGAAAATGCCTTTGAAAAGAAGTACTGTACATTGGCCTGATACAGCCAAAGATTTATCTCATTTCCATACTAACAGGAGAATGGCACATGATACATGATAGTATGCTTCTGTAGGTTTAAAAAAAAAAAAATCATAATGCATGGATTCATAATGCAGCCCAGTGAGTGGAAGTGATTTTAACTTCTAAGCATTTACTGCTTGTCATTAGATATTGTTAGATTGCAGTGGACAGATAATGGATTTTATTAAATGTCATTCAGAAACTAGAGGTTAAATAAAATCAAGTTGTTTAATTCTGTCTGAGTCACTTTTAAGTACAATGTAGTCTTTTTGTAATTTATTCCATCAGCTGTATGAGTCACAAACAGTATCTATTCATGGGACTTTTTTTTGGCCGTTGCAATTTAGTTAGATCTATTAACATAACAACATTTCTACCAATTGCTTCCTAATGTTTCTGCTCTGTATTAAACTGAACGATTGCAACTTTGCAAATCTTGACAGAGGGCCTTTTAACTCCAATTTCTGTTTACGTCTGTCTTTGAATCTAACTTCTTTTGGCAGTTACCCAAATTGCAACAACTGGAGGCTAATTTTTAGACACAAGCAATGTCATCAGAGGATTTAACGGCTCGTCGATCACAGCAGTAACAATGGCAAGGCAGTGTAACTCAGGATCTCAATTCACAAGTAAGGTTGTACTGGTAAATCCATTCAGCTTTCCGTGCAACACATCCAGTACGTGCAGGCTTCTTCACAAAGCCCGTCTCCTGCATTTCTAGATACTTTACCATAACCTACCAACTAATGTGTCATGACTAATTTGATCATCATGCACAATTGCACAATTGTAATAATGGCAAGCTAACATAGCAGATACACTGGGTTAATTACTCCTCTTATAATTTGTGTGTTGTAATATGTGGCTGCCTCGAGCTATGCCGTTGTATCTGTTGGGAGGGTGGGAGAGCATGGAGTCACGCAGTCAGTCACATGGCTTGGAAAGCCATCTGGGTGTCACACAGGCTGGTTGAGCTACTCCTGTACGGAGTCATGCTTGCTCTATCACCAGCTGGGGGGGGATCCCTGTGCAAATTAACCACGGCGCCCTTTGGACCTTTAGAGTCGAGCAAGGCAAGTGTCAGCGGCAGAGCAGTCTGGCGATGCTGGCTCGCGTTGGCATCCAAGAAGCCAGAGATATGAGTGCATAGGCTTTGCTAAAAATTCACTGGACTGAGATGCGTGGCATCTTCTTACCAGCGGGAGCATAAGCAGAGCTAATTAGCAGAAGCACAGTGAACTGTGTTCTCTCTTTCTCCATAAGACTCTTTCCTGTAATTTAAATGAAGTCATGCCTAATCCAACATCCTGGACACAGCCATAATTATGACACAGGCCAAGGCAGTAGTTGCATAGGTGCATGTTACACCATCTCCATCTACACCTGTACCAACTAGCACAGCTAAAGTTAAAAAGGACAAGCCCACAAAGCCAAAAGACTATCCAGTGGGACAGTGACTTCCCTGGTTTAGATAGTTAGGGTTCTCATTTACGGTAGTGGAGGAGCTTGACACCCACCTCAGTGGAGAACAGAGGTACGGTGTCACTTTCACTGCTGAGCAACACATAGTCATCCTCCTCCTCCGGAGGGATGAATGGCAGCAGTTTGTCTAGACAGGAAGTAAGAAGTGGGGCTTCGAAGCATTGCCACCAAACTATGCCCAACTTGTCTCCACAGGTTAGTATCACCAGGGGGGATGATCTCTGGAAGTAAAGTTACCGCTGCTGGCAGAGAAAGATAGTCAGTGCAGTCTGGCTGTTCCTGGAGGCCAACAGTGAAGTGCCTGGAGCCAAAGCAGATGAGGCACCGCTGGTGTGGGTTGACAGTGGTCAAGGCCAAAGGAAAGAAGACATCCTCAGCTGTCTGTTTGTATTTAATTATGACACTGTGTCATGCAACGATGTCAGAAGACTGCGTGAGAATTGGTATTCATATATTGTGCTGTCATAGAACAATATGTACGTGTAATGTCATAGTATAGCTTGAGAGAATCATATAGAGCGATACCATTATCTTGTATGCCATGTCATAGTATGTTGTCACAGGACAGTATATTATGTCATCACATGTTGTTGTTAAATGTTATTTTTTTAAACAACAATGATGAAATATAGTGATTTATATGGTCTTGAATCAATGGTTATATTTAAGCTAGACATGTACTCTAAACACATCCTGATTTGCTTTGCCCATACGTGAGAACTTTGAGTGTACTTTCAATCCTGATGCACCAATTATATGACAAAAAAATAACTAGTCTTTAACCAATAGAGAGCCACAATTATGTCACTGGTTGGAGAATTCCTTGCACAGAGCAGCTTGGCTCAGATTACACAGCATGTAAACATTTTCTGGCAAGGCATACGAGCAACCCCATCTCATTAAGCCGCCGCTAACAACGCTTGGTCAACTGTGACTTCTGAATGTGCACATGAATGAGAAAATAACTGGGCTGGAGAACACTTTTCCTTTCGCTGTCCCTTTTCAACTATGGGCTCATATAAAGGGAAACACGTTCTCCAGCTGTTCATCAAGTAGCCCTTAATGAGTAAATGAGACAGAGGGAAACTCTGCGCTGGGGAATAACCTCAAATATGTGACAGAAACCCACACTCTGGCTATCTAATTGGTGTACATGCGTGCAATCCTCCAGTGAAACTTTGTTTCATTTGCTGTTTAGCTGACAATATCTTTAGGATGTCAATATCACTAAGTTCTTTATGACTTCTACTGTGTTGGCAAAGAAAATTCTGCTACATAGTCTCCCGAAGAAGAAGTTCTTCAGGGATCCATTAGGTATTTTAAGTTGACGGTCTCCAATACACCAGTACAATTAGAATCAATCACCATCCAGACTCATTCCTTTAGGATCCTTTTATGTAGGATGTTGATGGCATCGTATGTAATGGAGTGCTCTCGATCCTTGCATGTTTGAAAGCAATCCCAGCAGTGATCAGTCATTTACCTACCTGGACAAAAGAAAGCAGTAACTTTAGCAGAAGCTCCTAAACTACTCATAGATATCTCATGATAATAGAAAATCTATAGCAGCATGCAGTTATGTTTAGAATATGAATGCTCCAAGGGCTTTTCAAGTGTCTCGGATCTTTATGCTTGATGTGAGGGATATTTAAAATTCGGTTACATACTGCCTATGTAAGCTGTAACAACTGTATAGAAGCACTCGAGGCTATGTAGCTCTGGTACGGCCAGCATGAAGCTGATGTTCAAGCTCGGGGACGTAGGCTTTTGAATGATTTTGTCACTATTCTCCATCACTTTCAGTCAGAGCCTCGGGAGATGTGATCTCTGAGGACAGAAGGGGGGGACTTGACTTCAATATAATTGTTTGTGACAAGCGAGTTCACATTGGTGCTTGCCCCCCCAAACTCAGCTGTCAGCATGAAATTTTTTTTTTGTCGGAATGAACACATTGTTTGTGAAAACAGAGAACAGCATGGAGGGATTTAAACTGTTTTTTTTTTTTGTTGTTTGAGCATGGCATGTTGCCAACTGATCTCTCAGTTTCTCTCATCATCCTTACCTTAGGCAAGGCCAGCGTGAGCTTAGCTCTGTAATCTATAGAGAGCTAATGATAGTATCACAGGGGTGAGCATACTCCCCCATCTCTTCTTCCTCCCTCACAGTCTACATGCTTATTTTTTTTTACTGTACATTCACTCATACATCAAATAATGTTTCCATATCAACATAAATTCGAAAGAATTTAGAATAAATCAGAGCATAGCGTATATTGGAATGTGACGTATTGAAAGCGGCCACTTGAACGCATGGAACAAGAAAATATGCAAATCTACTTTGTCCTATAATCCTTCAGAGATCACAAGAGGTATGAAAGAGCCGTACAGCTGTGGAACTGCACCTCCTAAAACAGGTATGAGCAAGAGAATGTTTCAAATATTTCCAGTCTCTCAGAATAATACAATGACTCATAAATATCACCTTACTTTTGTGTGAACCAAAGTGAATATCAGATACAAAGAACTGAACATAGCTTCACCCACTCACCTTGTATTTATACTGCATGCTTGGCAGAATTCCAGCTATATATTTTCACCCAGTATAATAGCCAAAATAAAGCTTAAATAGTAGAATCCTATTTTGATCATCTGCTCTCGGTTTCACTGGTATTTTAATATCATTCCTTCAATTATGTGCACATATGTGATAATATTGTATTCATCCACAACACAGCCTGCTTATGTAACAGGAAATTCTATATATAAGCACAGTTAGGTGGACATTATAAAACCACGGATAGCTGTGAAGTGTCTGTTTCTCATCCACCGCATACAAAGCAGTTTTAATAATTTTCTGTCCTCGCCTGCAAAGCATGTCGGCGTTATCATTAGAAGTGTGTAATATTTCTTTTTCTTTTGCCTTCAACGATGGCCACTTACTTGACCTCTCTTGAACTAAAGAGTAAAAAAAAAAAAAAAAATCGCATAATTGTCAATCAACGGGTCATGACACATCCATGAAAGGTCAAGAGCACTTTTGTAATGCAGCTCTCACGCTTAGAGAGCGCAACCTTGGACGATAGATGCAAAGGTTACATCAACAACCCTGAGTGAATGGATGACCTAACACTGTGACAAGTGATACACACTAGTCTGACATTAACATCTCTGCAAGCCTTACATTAGTTTATGCAATTAACAGTTTATACAAGACACCTGTAGCACTATGATACACTTGGAAGTATCTTAAGTATATATATATATATATATATATATATATATATAGTTTATCCACGTACAGCATAACAACAAAGTAGTGTCTAAGCTACAGTATCCACTCTATTTCAGAGCAGTGCATATGAGTAAGATGAGGCAAGGCGGAGAGATAATGATGTAATGTTAGTCTAAAGTTGAAAGTAATACTTAATGTTTTGTGTTTTTTTCTTTCTTTTATTGTGTGCCTGAACCCAAACCAAGTAGGAGGGAAGCAGTCTGAGAAGGTGCTACAATTCAGTCCAAATGGCAGCCTTTAAACTCCCTGAAATCATTCTGTTTTCTTAGAGGAAAAACTAGAGAGTCAGCGCTGATGAAAACCTAAAAGTGCCCGAAATTGGCCCTGCTTTGAATCAATTTTTAACCATCTTCTTTATCTTCTATATTTTCTTACAGGGCACACAGTTAAGTCAATAATGAAAGAGATTGCCTACAAACAGCTTGACTCCAGGATCACATCTGAGGATTTCAGCTCCTCCTTCAACACAAATTGCTTCGCAGTAAGTTAACTCAGCTAACTTTTCCTGTTTATAGGTTACCAACATCCTGACAGGAAGGACGGTGTGTAAGACAGCAGAGAGCTGGGGAAGTGCTTTCTGTAAACCACCATCAATCAAAGAAGAGGAGAGCTGGCATGGTTTGTACTGACCCCGCACACCTCAGCAACGTCCTCGTCTCCAAACTGTCATATCAAAGTCAGCGCAGGTCAGTTGCCACCTGGAATCTCTGCAGCTTCTTTCCTCAACCTACTACTTCCTAGTCGCATAGTCGTCTCCCAGCACAATTACACTACTGATTTTCTCTCCACTAGTAGTTTACATACGATATGGCATTAATGTGTTGCTTGTTAGTCATGCATCCTCTTGCTTATTGCTGTTCATCTTATATATTCTTACAGGCAGAATGGTGTCTTATCAGCAAAGGGGTGGTTGAGTTTGCGCTCATTATTACTTATTATTTTTTATTGCCGTTTATTTAATAAATATAGTAAATGGACTGTACTTATATAGTGCCTTTCTAGCCTTCCGACCACTCAAAGTGCTTTTACATTACATATCTCATTCACACATTCATACACTGATGGCACTGGCTGCCATGCAAGGTGCCAACTGCTCATCAGTTTTAGGAGCTAACCATTCATACGCATTCACACACCGATTGATCAGGAGCAATTTGGGGTTCAGCATCTTGCCCAAGGACACTTCGACATGTAGACAGGAGGAGCTGGGGATCAAACCACCGATCATTTGATTAGTGGACGACTCGCTCTACCTCCGAGCCACAGCTGCCCCAACTAATAGTGAGTAAATTTATGCTATCGGTCACAAATTGGCCCGAATTGCCTATATTTGCATAAAGGAATCTGACAAACACATGCGAGATTATCAGGCAACACTTCCCGAATTCTTTTTTTAAGCGTCAGGTCCCCTTGCCTCTGGACTTGGAATACACAGGCAGAAAGTACTCACCTGGGCCAAAAGACCAGTTCAAAGCACCTCTACGCAGCCGCCCAGAAGATGATGGATGAAGGGTGTGTCAGTGCAGTGACTGTGTCAGAAAGTCATGTATTATCCCCATGATCTTGTTTATCATAAGCGAAACACTGCCTGGTGTTCAGGTTCTCATTTCCCTAAAGGGACTGGCTCTGAACGACTAGCTGCTCTTGAGGTGAAGGGGTTGCCCCCGAAATGGCACAATTATATGTACAAATGCTGCTCTGTGCAACATTAATGGAAGCCTGACTGTTTGTCCTGCTGCACAGAGCTCACATCGGCCGTCACTAAATCATTCTTTGAACTGACCCAAATCTGCGGAGTATGTGAGATACAGCAGTGATTTAAGGTTGCTCAATAAATGCGGCTGTTTTCACTGAGCAAGTTGACATAATCCTGTCTCTTATCATGCTACACTGGAAGACCTAACACAATATTTCTAACCAATCTCTAATATCCTGCATGGGAATTTCAAGCTTTTAAACCGAGAGAGTTTATATACCGGCAAACAGTCCATGTGGAATAAGAGAGCTTTATCATTCTACAATATGCTGCGCACATAAGATGGAGCTACAAACAGTGAAAAGTGAAACCAGTGAAAACTTCTTCAGTGCTGCAAGACATCTTCAGTTTTTATTCAGAGCAAAGCCTAACAAGACAAATAGTCTTTATTTATTTGAGTGTCTCCTGAGGTAACCCGCCAACAACGCTGTTGAATGGAAGAAAACTGAAGAGACAGTTTTGCTCGTCTTATATACCACCAGGAAGGCAAAAATATAATATTTGGCCTGCAGGTAAAGTAAATGCAATGCCATTACACTGGACGCTTTAGGAATATATGGTAATTTGCTTTCCTGCCAATAGTTTGGCGAGAAGATTAAAACCACTCTAACAGCTATCCGTTAAATATGGAACTACAGCCAGTGGGCGGTTAGCTTAGCTTAGCTTAGTTTAGCATAAAGATTGGAAGCTCAGCACAGCTAATCTGGCCTTACACATCTGGAGCTCCATCGTGAACATGTTACAAGTGATTTGCTTAATCTGTATAGTATGTATGGCCACGAGCAATGACTCCATAAAGTCTTCATAATATGTGAAAACCATCCACCTGGAAGCCTGTCAGTGACTCAATGAACAGCTGAAGATACCCATTTGTGACTGGGTAGGCTACAAGAGTCCATGTGAACACACACACACCTGATGGAGTAGCCATGTTCATATAGTAATGAGCATACTCTGTGTTGAAAAGATGTTTCTCTCCTGGAATATTGAGTTGTACACTCTGTTTTTTTTTTTTTTTCAATTTTCACGACTTCTCCTTCATTCTTCATCTCATCTCACCATCCCATCTGTCAGTGCATTTTATTCCCACCACCTAAAAAAAGCCTTGGTAAACATTGTTAATGTATCTGTTAACAAATAAGATGACTCATGTTCTCCTTCAAAATGCCTCCTGATGTGACTAAAAAGGACACCTGTAAGTGTGAGTTCTGTGTTTTATTTTGTCTTTTTACTGCTGGTTATTCAGATATCACAAATCTGGGAAGACTGTTTACTTTTTAAGGCTATTGGTTTGCTCATTCTGATTTTGAGAATATAATTCTTATAGACTTTCTATGTCACAGTAAGTATATCCCCTTGTGTATTGTACACTGAACTGATGGAGTAGACTCAATTACAAACTTATCCAACTTAAAAACTGCTTAGTCTCTGCATTCAATATCTTGTATTGATGTACCTTCATTCTATCTGTGTAAACAATTCACTTTGCACGTCTTCTCCACTCCTGGCTGACTCTATCAACGCCGTATGGATGAAACACTTAGATTTTGATTATCAAACAATCCCTGAATCTGAAAAAAAAAAAAAAAAAAAAAGTAGTTTGCTCAATCACAGAGAACAGCATTTTTGTAACCAGCTTTGATTCACAGCGAGCCACGACGGATTCCACCACTAACCCAGTTCAAACGCAACATTTCAACTTCTCACACCACTCCTGCAGCGGATATTCACATTAGAAACATTAGGAACATACACATGAGCGAAGAAGAACATTGCCCGAAGTCATGATCCCAATACAACAGGCCCTTTTCACAGCAGACATTATGACTTGTTAGAGAGGGAAAAGCGCAGGTGTTGCTAATAACATTAACAATGATAATGATGATTGTGTTCAAGTGTCCCAGTGAGTCAGCATGCACAATTACAGGACCTTCAAACTAGAGCAGATAAATACAATTCAGGCAATCTTTTTTTTTTTTTTTTTTATATTTACACCTGCACTTTCCCTACTGTGACATGTCAAAACATCCTTTGTGAAAAATGCCTATACTCCATAAGTGTTCACCTCAGGTGAACTCCCAAACCAGAGTCTCATTTTTTCATGAGAAAGCTTCAATTTTTCAAACCAGTATGAACCACTATCACACACACAGACATTGCTGCAGAGCCAAGTGCACAGAAATAGAAGTTAAGTAAACACAGCCCGCAGCTATATAAAGTCACACGAATTATCACAACGTCACAATACAGACATCAAAACATCCCACAGATTTGACCTCGGCTCATGACTGACAGACTAGTATACAAACACCTAACAACGTGGAGTAGTTACATGACTATAAACACGAAGAACACGCAAAAAAAACATCTTGCTTCTTCTTTTAATCTCAGGAAAACAATTTTTCCAGCTGACCTGCAGCAGATGCAACATACTTCTCAAATCACAGGTCTGATTAATAACATTAAAGAAGGCTGCACGCCATTTAGGTGAGCTGATTTATGCTAACATTAGATTTTTAGTTATGCTTGTGTAAGTAAAATAACAACGCTTCTCCAAATTTTATTGTGACACCTCAAACAGAACATTAAAATATGTTGTAACAACATGTTTTTTTTCCCTCTCTTGTCCCTGTTTCTTCCTATAGTATGATACTTACTTTGTTAGCTTTACTTTCTAATAAAAAATTTAAAAAAATGATAATAAATCTAACTTCTTCGCTCACTTTTCTCGGCTTCCTCAGTCAACGTACCCTTTGGTCTTTTTTCGACTCATCATTATGGCCATAGAGGCTGCTGAGCCCGGTTACATTGCCTGCTACCCCAGCTCCAGTTCTGGCACGACACTGGCTCCACTACCTGTATGCATTCCTCCGCACCTTGGGCCTGAAAACCTCCTCTTCCTGGTGGATCAAAACGCCTGTGGCACAAACACTAATTGGTGAAAGAGTTGGTGGTGTGCGACTTAGTACCATAAACGGTTACGTACTTCTTGCACAAAGTTACATAGCGCAAGAACAAGCGTATGGGACTCAGAGTGGGAGTAACAGCGGCACCATTCACCTCATTACAAGTCAAAATGAGTTCAAATCTGAAGTGAAAGGTTACACGGTGTTGCTTTAAACGAGAATACTCAAGTAAAGTCAAAGTAACTGAGATTCTCAAGTCTTCAAGTTGCCTTCCACCGCTGTATGGTTGAGGCTGCAGTCTTTAGGCTATAATTGAGCTGCCATTTAGAGCTATCAATGTGCAAGCTGCCAGGTGCAGGCGATAATAAATAATGATAATGTTAACAACTGCAGTGATAGCAGATGATATGGTTTCACATCAATATGAAGACTGTTTACATTTTCATAATGAGCATATCGGCCTTCAGCAGCTCGGCTGAAGGACAGTTGGCCTGTCAAATTCGGCAGGGTGGGAAAACATCCCGCTGAGAGCTGCTCCTCTTCAGCCGGCCATCAAGCGGCCGGACTGTGAAGTGCAGCAGCATCCCTGCCGTCTCCGGTCTCTTCCTTTCCTCCCTCTCTCTCTCTCTCAGTCTCTCTCTCCAGCCGTCGCCGGGAGCAGAGAGAGAGAGAGGGAGAGAGAGAGTGTGAGTGTGTGCGTGTGTGCGCGCGCTGCTATAATCTGACAGCACGCTGGGGCTGCGTTTCCTAAGAAAAGCTCAGCTCTCTCTCTCAGTTTTCTGCCCGTCTCATAGCCGCTCTCATTGTCTTTGTCGACAGTGATAAAGAGAGCAGGTACCATCTGTCCATTCCGTCAATTTATTACGAGTTGCCTCTTTTTTTTTTTTTTTTTTTTTTTTTGTTTGCTGCTCTTCACAGATGTTATGTCAACACTTTTTGGGGTGGTGGTGTGTGGTGGTGGTGGTGGGGGTGGGGGGACTCCCGGTTCTAATGGAATTTGTTGTGGCTGTTTGGTCTCTTCTCTCTTTCAGTTTCAACCAAAAGGGGGCCTGTTTTTGGAATAAGAAAAGCATTGCTGTTTTCTGACTTTGAGGGAAGAAAGAAGGGACTCCTCTGGAATTTCCTAAGGAATTTATTCGGACAGCTCCGGTAAGTGGACATTTTGAAATGAGAAAAAGCTTCACGACTCAGAAACCATGCGGCTATTTGCCACGCCGAGTTTGTGTCTGTGACGAAAATAAACAAGCATATGCTTCATTTTTGCATTCTTCTATTTTAATTACAGTTACCGGGGCTTTGCGTTCTACGCCTGGGTACATAGTAAGTAGTATAGAGTTCTTCTTCTGCATCTTCTAATTCTGTGAAATGCACTTGAAAGCAGCCCGTCATGTTTTTTTCTTCTTTTTTTAATGTGTGGAATTAAGTGTTTGGCTTAGTGTCTACTCCAAGTTATGTGTCGTGCCGCGATGTGAGTAGGTGCCCAGGGCGCATATTTTTGCATATCTGGAAGCTGCGTTATGGATGAATGTAGCGCACAACGTGCATCGGTCTGCTGGCTCGCCGTTGCACTCCAGATGGTGGCGAGATATTTACAGAGATTTTTATTATTATTATTATTATCGTCATCGTTTTCTAACACATACTGTGCTCACAACACAGAGCCATCATTGCCCCCCCCCCCCAGTCCCTAACCGGTGGTCTGTCCCTCTTTCGGATACGGACGCACAAGCACGGCGCGCAACAATGTCACATTGTGGGGATGTTCTGTGGTTGTTAGTTGGATGGAAGACGCGTTGAGAAAGTTTGGTTCAATGTTTGGTCCTGGAAAAAAAAAACTGAAGCAGTTGGTCTGTGATGGTGTGTGCGTGAGTGTGTGTGTGTGTGTGAGAGAGAGAGAGAGAGAGAGTGTGTGTGCGCGCGCGCGCGTGCCCAAGGGCTCCTGACTCAGGTGATGCAGGCGGTGGGTGGGCTGTGACTCACCTAGTTTACCCATTTTGCTGCTGTTATCTGACAAGCTTTGATGTCAGATTTGACTGGTGATTGACAGTGGATCATGCGCAGTAGCTTGTCAGCAGAGGCCCATGAGGTTTTTCTTTTCTTTTTTTTCCCCCCCCTCTATCCCCCTCCATCACTGCCAGCTATATTTGGAAGTTACCAAATTCCATGATTTATACAACCCCTTCCCTGTGTTAAAGAGTATTTGTCAGACTACTACTGACAAGTGATTCATATATAGCCAATTACCCGTGATTTGCAGTCATACTTTGCAGCCCAGAGGAGGAATAAAAAAAAAGAAAAAAAAAGTGGAAAGCCTCTAAAAGGCGAGATAATGAACTGAAAAGTTTGTGTGCGCCTCAGTATTTTGTAGCAAGCCGAGCTGAGGGGGAAAAAGCAATCGCAAATGAGGGCAAGGACAGCTCACACAGCCGGGGAGATGTGTCTTCCCTGGCTAGCGTAGAGTGACAGAGGGCTAAGTGAGCATGACCATTGAGGAGAGGTAATAGCATTACGGTCTGCCAGTCATGAGGCGGTGCAAGAGATAGGCTACTGTTACATTTCAAAAAGAACTAAATGGGAATCACACGAGGACAGGGAGCTATGACATGAAGGCACGGGGAATTTAACACTGTTGAAGCACATGGCACAGTGCTCTACTTTTTTTTTTTTTTTTTTTAACTTATTTTAATCATTGTGCTTCAACATGAAGTTGTTTTGTGCTGTGAGGTCAGCGTTATTGAGATGGGGAGGGAGGGGTATCCTTTTTGGACTGTGATTAAGGCTGGATTTAGCTTCGCTTCAGTAATATCACCCTGGGGTGAGAGATTTGCTGATGCTGAGTTTATTAGGCAGGAATTTTGACACCATCTATCTATCTATCTATCTATCTATCTATCTATCTATCTATCTATCTATCTATCTATCTATCTATCTATCTATCTATCTATCTGCTCTTACATGTTTCTTGCTTAAAACTGCATGGTGCTAAAGGGATAGAGGAGTACTGTACTGTGGACATCCTCCAAAATCTGATTGCGGTCTTGCACAAACAGTGAATATGTAAATATAATACTGCCACCACTAATGTGAAAATAAACAAACAAGAACACCAACCGGCACAAAAACACGATCCTGCTCCTCTTTCAAAGTGCTATCGCTTGCACATCAAATTGCAGCATGACGAAATGTGGAAAACACAGCGCTCCTTGAGGCTAGTTACCCCCGCGTGCGAAGACAGTTTGGAGCACAAAAGCGAATTTGAATCGTTTCTTGCAAAGCTCTCAAGGATTAGTCCCAGGTAAGAATTGTCCCCCTGCCATCTTTTACCCAGAAGCGCTCCTATTTTATAAACCGGCAGCATTCTGCAATTTCCTTTCGTCTTCCCTTTGAGTGATATTCCCAAAACTACTCGCCGGGCTCACATCAATCACCGCTGGATGAGATTTGAGTCACGGCTAGAAGTTGTAAGCGGCGTAAGGACAGGTGCTGCTTGCTCACAGTTGCACAAGCTCCCCTCGTCGGTGACCCAGACAGCCACGACCAGCAGTGGCGGTGAGGTGGATATTTCCGCAAGTCTTCCTCTCTCATTAATTATGCTTTAACATAGGTTGGTCTGGTGCAAATGTGTTGACAACACACCCACTTTTCGTCTGCCTGCCTGCTGCTGCTGCACCTCCCTGGAGAGAAACAGGAGTAAGCTGTAATTATGGTTTATAAACTTCATCCAGGTGACATAATCGGGGCAAGGCTGAGATGGCATGGGCTGTCATAACAGCTGCTAATACATTTATAGGTGTTTTTTTTCTTTTGCATTGCATATTTTTCAGAAACTCTTGCAGTACAGATATATGTTTACCGGATGTTGCATATGGCATCCAGTTTCTCCTTGCTGAAACTACACTTTCTATATTTTCATACACAGAATAATTAAGAGGGAGCAAATATTGCACAATTCTCAGCAAAAAAAAAAAAAAAAAAGGTGAAAGCAGTACAAATATGGGAGAGAGGCGGCTGCGTTTTTTTCCCCCCTGTTTTTTACTGCGAGGAACACCTTGATTGCGGTCCAAGGCTCAGCAAGCCGAGTAGCCGACTCCCAGGGGCCGTTTTATAATGAGGATGCACTGTCAGATAATTAGATACACCTGACGCAGGCGTTTTCAGGAAAATTTTGATTCATCCCAAAATAAAATGTCTGCGCCTGCCAACATGAAAGCAGGATGGGAAAGAAAAAAAAAAAAAATTCCCGCTGTCACATTGCCTCTCTCTCTCATGGCGGCAATGTTTTATTTATTTATCCACATCTTAATGCTCTTGGATGAGGCTGGGCCTTCATTTTGTGCGAGCAAAGTTTCTCGTCATCCTTCTCATCGCATGCAGCCAAGGCTGCCTTGGATGTAAGGAACAAGATATCTGATTCTGATTCTAAGACGGTGGTGCAACAATACTTAACAGACTATGTAAGCATGTGCGTCACATAATCAGAAACTAAATATTAGGCCGCATTTTAGTCAGCCATTTCATGAGATGAGTGATTAATTGAGTTCACTTCAAAGCCCACACAAGCAGACACATTTCTACACACACAAACACAGTCTTAAATATAATGTCTTTCTCTTTGCTGCTGATTAGAAAATGCTGTGTGTGATGAAACCCTCTCACCTGTGCTATTTATTTATCAGGCATATGGCTCCAGTCATAAATCAGACACTCATTAAGTTGTTAAACAACAACTTTTGCCTTCTGCCGGAGACATCAACGCTATTAAGCGTGATGTATGTGATATAGTGGGAAGGCGAACAATTGCAGGCTGCACAGGCTCCAATTAAGGGAGGACTTTTTTTTTTTTTTTCCCCATTGTTTTACTCTGGTCACACTTTATTTGAAAAGCTCAATACAAAAGGCGCCGCTGATCAATGCCGAAAAGTACTTTTCGTCACGTGATAGCTGAACAGCGCGGCGGCTACAAACCTTGTCCGAACACGATAAATTATGCAAGTTGATGTGATAGATTAGATCAGCAAAGGAACTTTTGCTAGGCTATGGCACCAGGTGGCAGTTATGGGACAATGCTAAATGCTAAAATATAGCGTCCCATTAGGGCAAGTGGAAAAGAGCAATAAAGTCTGTTGTTAGCTAACATTAGCAAGGATTAGCATACATAAGCTGTATGTGGCCGAGTAAACTTTTCATTTTTAAGACAAATAAGTTACTGCTTCTTTCAAAGTGATTAAATGTGAAGTACAATATGGATCTACACCCAAAATTGTTAATTATCTTTTTTTTTTTTTTACCTATTATAAACATTTCATTAAGGTGTGAGAATCAAAATAACGTTAGCAAGAGCTGCAAAAGTACAAGCGATCATAATGGCGTTCATAAATCACATCTAAGCTCCAGCTAGACCTCAGCTGGTTGTGTTACTGTACAGTACGTGTCTAGCAGCAAATATGATGTCAGTTTGATCACATCATTTGATCTGAAGCATATTCTCTCCCTGTGAACAGTCAACAACATTTCCCGGCCTCTCTCTTACATCACGAGGGGTGCAGTACAAGAAATTCACCTGTGAGCAAGTGTCAAAATATGCCATGATTGGCAGTTGTGCGGCTTAAATTGCTGTCGGTTACGAACTGCGCGGCCTGCAAAGCAGCGCTGCAGGGCAAATGCAATACTGTTTGACACATACAAATTAAATCCTGTAATATTTGAATATGTTGCGGTGACATTTGAATGAATCATAGGATGTTTGTCTGATGCTGCAGAAACCTCGCTGGTCGTGCCGTATATTAACATGAACAGAAGTTGGACGGAAGAAGTATTCATGTCTTTTATTCATGTTTTCATCCGGGCTTTAGCTTGAACCCATGACAGAGTGACCAAGCACACAGTGGCTGTGCTCAATAATACTCAATAATATTATTTCTTGTTACTGAACTTCTTTCTCACTGTAAGCAAAGGAACTCTAACCCAGGCTCAAAGATGCATGATTTGAAATTCATCTCAGCTGCTAAGGCTGTGGCGGATGTTTCCCTTCGCTGCTCGATTTACTGTATTGTTATCGGCTGAAGAAAATCTGCGTCCACATTGTACAGTTGAACTCGAAAGAAACAAACAACATTGCTTTCTCTTCTCTAACATGACAGGAACTCACAAAACTGAGGGATACTGACAAAATACGAAGACGACGAGACAAGAATATATATATATATATATAATATGTATGTATGTATGTGCTGCCCTGACACAGAATCCTGATCTAATAATGTATACTGGGCTGGACACAGTATCAGGAACATCTGCACTGTAGAATGCAATTCCCTACACCAGCAACACTATCTCCAGCTCGAAAGTATTTATAAAGCTGAATTAAAAAGCTATATGACACACTCAAAGATATATGAATATTCATTAGCAACAAAAGTACTGTAGTATTTATTGCAGGGCTGTTACATTGGATTGCAATAGACTGCACAGGCATCCATGATATCATCTCCACCCCTTGCAGATTAGCCGTGCTAAACTGGTAGTTCCTCTTCTGACGCGATAGGTATTAGCCTGGATAATGACTTGTTGGTTTTGTAAAGAGCAAACGACATGATCTTACATCCTGACCTTTTTGTAAACCGCATGTACTGCGCTGTGGATGTTTTATCTCCATACATGCTACTGCTGTGGCGTTTCCCTGCTTACCCGGCACGCTGAAAGGTTTCAGAGGGCGCTGGTATGTTGAGTATTGGCCTTCGAGCCTACTGGGATGTGTGGAGGCAAAGAAGAAAACAGAAAGGAATAATGCAGGCAAGCTGGAGCCAGGGTACTCTGCACAGCTCGATGCTGCTGCCTCTAACCGACATGAACAAGAGAAATCAATTAGACCTACTCGGTTGCTATCCAAGGGACATCCACCATGGGAAGGGGTAGAGCGAATCAAAGCAAAAAAGAAAGTAGCAGAAGAGGAAAGTGAACTCGAGTGGCAGTTTGTTGTATTCTTTGTCAGATCAGCCGCCTCTGACCTCGAGATAACATTCATTCTCTCGCCTTTCATCCGAAGCATGTTTATAATTCCAGACACTTACCCATCTCTCTTTTTTTTTAACGGTGATTCAAAGCTTTCATTCTTACTGTCCCTTTCAGGTCAGTAATGATACAAAAAAAAAAAAGAGAGAGAAAGGCTGGCAAAAAAAAATGGCCCTCGCAAGAATATTTGGACAAAGCCTAAGCTTAGTTTTACCTGCGGACGCAGCAATCTCTGTTTTCCCAGCCGCTCCAGATTCACACTATTATGTTTATATTCATACCTTAAAGCCATTCGCGCAGTCACTTGGAGGTCACGGTGAGCAACGCTTCTTTTTTCCCCACAGCATGACAGTTTTGTTTCACTGCGGAGAAAAAGAGCAAACAAGTTGGAGTGCGAGGGCATTATGTAGAAGTTTTGAGAAAGTTGGATTTTAAACGGGGTTTCGCTTTTTAAAGAAAAAGAAAAAAATCTATTTGGTTTTACAGAGAGAAATCTTTAAGTGTCCCTCAAGATTAAAAAAAAAAAAGAAAAGATTCTTCATATTCAATATGAGACAGTCCAACTATTGTGGTAAGATCAGTGAGGCCAGTATCCACAGCATATCATTTATTAATAGTATTTCACATCTAGCTAAAGCACAGTCTGACTGTCATCTGAAAATATATGCACTGCCACGGCGAACGGAGAGTTCCTCTGCAATCCCGCGAACAAACCCGCCCAAATAGATCCGCGCGTGCGTTTTTGAAGATCGTGAGAAAATTACTGAGCATAACCGGCGATGATCGAAAGAGATAATTGATCCTCTATGCATATTTCATTAAATGGGGCTGAGCTCTGTACTGTAAATACCGAGGCTGAGAGTGCGCAGCATGGATTTCACAGGGCCCGGCGGCCTCATTGTCTTTGATCAGACTGAAAGAGGACACTTTTTGATCAAGCTCCCCACCTTGGACATTTAAATCAAACCCTTGACAGGGTAAGGCTCTAAGGCTCTAAGCCTGGGAGATAGGGTGTAATCTCTGCACATAGGAGAGAGCGGACACCCCTGGAAGTGTGCTGGAGTCTATTATATTGTACATTTTGAACCCCCCCCCCCCCCCACGCCTCCCTTCTCTTGATGAATATCTAGCAAGTTAGTGATAGGGGAGTTATTCTACGGAGCGGAAATTCAATTTGACAAAGGAGATCTGTCTCATGGAGTGTTTTAAATGGTTATGATGGCATAAAGTCTGCAGTATAACAGACCTAGAAGGATTAATGAACAGGAATCCATAAGTTTTTTTTTTTTTTTTTTTGTCTGTGGAGCTATTTATGAACAGCTCTGCTATGGAGGGAACATGATGGAGATGTGGAAAAACAAAATGCCGATCGTGCGCTGATAAAATATTTTTGAAAAAAAAAAAAAAAAAAATCAAAACCAGCACCAGCTTAGGAAGTTGTGTTCCATCTATAATCCTGTGTGTGCAGTTAGCTCAGTCCCCTGACAGAGCACACATGTAAACACAGCCCCCCCCCCCACCCCCACCTCCCACTCAGCCCTGCTGTAGGTTTGGCTGTGGGTGCTCGGCAGATCCCTCAGCATCATGAGAGAATAACAATGAGGGTTTTGGGAGGGATCAGTTCCCCAGCACAGAGCCATACTGGGTAGGGTTTATGTAAGACCCCGGCTTCCTGAGCTCTCTGCCAGTTTAAGATGACAAACAAATGGTACCAGGGAGCACCAGCTTGCCAAAGGAGGGGTGCTTCATCCTCCCCTCCACACGCAAACACCCTCCCTTTGTTCACGCACCAGCCTGGTTATGTGTCGTGGCTTGTGATACCAGGTCTCATGTGTACCCATGCAAGTTGATGTGTGTGTTTTCACACCGTTTGTCTTTTCTCCAGCGCCGTCGCCCACTTTGAAGCCACCCCCTTCCCGTTATCCTCCTCTTCCTCCCTTTGTTTTCCCCTTCAATATGTTCCAATGAAAGGAGGCTGGGATCTGTCAAAACCTATCCTTTCTTCTGTCTGGCTTGTCAGCTTTTTTTTTTTTTTTTTTGGTGGGCTGCCACAGAAATTCACTCAGCCCTGACACCCCAGTGGTTCTTAAAATATCAAAACAGGTAGCACGCTGAAATGTTGTCTATTCCGATGATACCATCAGCCTTCTCCGTTTTGCGTCATGACGCGGCGCTTCTAACGATGTGAATCGTATCACAGCTATACTGCAGCTGCTTGGGGATCTTAATTGTCTGCCATTAATTGTTAATGTCACATTAATAGAGCTGGATCCCATTTTAAATACCCCCCGTTTAACCACCTCTTTAGTTATTTCGGCGAAAATCAAGTGTGAAAAACAAAACAAAAAAAACAACAACAACTATCGCAGCGATCACGCAGACGGGCCTGTTAGAGAGTGTTCAGATGTTGCAGATCTCATTGACTTTTTAACCTGGATCGCTTAAAAGTGCCAGTCCAACTCCAGGTTTAGGCTCACTGCAACAGAATTGCAACCATCTACTGATAAGATGAAGGCCACAGTCCCTTGGTGCCAGGTGTATTATTAAGAAGTAAAAGGTGTCTTTACTTCTTGCAAACAGAATGTTCCCTAGTCTGCTGTTTTAATCACCCACATCTGGACTTTATGGGTTGGAGAAAATCAGGAGTGACATACACTTAAATTTTTTCTGCTGTGTCTTTACCCAGACAAAGAAAAAAGGCAGTCTCTCAATCCTTTGCTTCCCCTAACCCTATGAGCTAGACATATTGTATACGGTATCTCCTGACACATAGTAGTCCAGAGGAAGGTCTCCCTGTATGCCGGCATAGTACAGAAATACACCATAGATAACATTAGGATCCATTGAGTTGGGAGTAAGGGGAAAATCGATGTAAGGTGAAAATTAAATTTGGCCCAAAGAGCCTTTAGGCAAAGTGCAATTTGAAAACACATCTTTTATTTTCCCCTGGGCGTCTGATGAGGGTGGGCAGGAGATGGGCGGTGGATCTAACCATCATGGAAAAAGGCAGAGGTATGCTCGGAGGGAAAGGGAAACACCTCATCTCACTCCTAATGTGCCTCCCCCCTTTGATTGTCTAATTTGGTTAGGGCCGTGCGTCCGTTATCGGATCATATCAAAGGTCAGAGGCGTCCTGTAGACAAATCAATCTCCCCGTCTGAGGAGGCGCAGAGGAAGCATGGATTGAGGGGGAGCCGATCCATCTAGTGGGTCCGGAATGAAGGTGGGGGCAAGAAAAATAATGGCATCTGCTGCTCAGAGAGAAGTGGGCGAGGATAGCGAGATTGAACTGTTGACTTGGGGAATGTGATATGCTCAGAGAGAGAGAGAGAGAGAGAGAGAGAGAGAGAGAGAAAAGAGTTTACATTATTGCTTGCAAGATAAGAGCAATTCTTTGAGAAAGCCTGGCACATTATGGTCTACCCGACTACCAAGATAGGCGATTCACTGATGTGTTCCAACAAAGCTGGGCTGAACACGCCAGTGAGTTTATTCCAAAAAAACAATACGAGTTTGAGTGTAGGACACAAAATGGTCGAAAGCCTCTTATTTTTCTAAAATTCAAGTAAAAAAAAAAAACTATTTGTCTGCTGGTCAGCACCGCCTGACACTATTAGCACTGTACTCTAATAGGAGGGAAGATAATCCAACAGCTGTACATCTCCTCATGCATGGCTTCACACATTTAATTCAGCTTTAATCGTAAAGTTTTAGCAGATTTACAGCGGTTCTGTTTTTGTGTGTTCAGGCGTGGAACGCACGCCTTCCTCCTACAAACACGTGCAAAGCTGACATTCGGCAACCCCGCATTGTTTTTAGCCATGTTTACACGCTAGCAGTCTCCTTTGTCTCTGCCTTTGTTTGGCACATCACGGTGTTTCTTCACCTTTAGATCAGCGGATGGGGTGTGAAAGCATTGGCAAGAGCGCGTACTGTATCACATCGCACATATGCTTGTGCGTGTGCGCAGATGAGAAACAAAACGGGGGGCCGGCTCATAGACACGCCGCTCGATAGCGCTACCGGTGGCTCCAACCTCCACAGGGTGCCTCTAATTTGTATTGATATTTTCAATCTAAGTGAGTGGCAGTGCGGGGACATATTGTATTGGCATGCGGTATTTAATGGAATGAATCTGCTTGGCTGTTTTCCCCATTATTTTTCATATTCTTAACATCGTGGTCATGAGATAAATGCCGCTTGCTATCATTTACTTAAATGACAATCAGAGAGCAATCACGCAATTTAAAGTTGCCGCTCTGAGCACTGGGATATCAGACACAGACTAAACGATTCATCAAAATACATTGCCAGAGTAATTGATAATGAAAATAATAATTAGCTGAAGCCCCAGTCACAGCGGTGAGTTATATGCTGCCTTTTGGGAGGTCCATTAAAGGTTGTTCATGAGAAGCACTGCTGGAGTGAAACCACTATTTTCCAGCCCTCATCCCACTGAATGTGTTTAATACTCCAGACCTCTTAGAACACCCATTAACAAATAGTCATAATTAAAGCAATGATGCATAAACATAGTGGTGGTGGGCAGTAGTCCTGGGCAAAGTTTATAGGTGAATATAAATCATCCACAGTTTAATGCCAGCAAGATGTTTAATTTGGTACCCTTGAGTGCGTAATTAGCTCAGTTTGCCTCAGTCCTGCGCGGAGAAGCACGTACCGAGTGGACCCAGGTTGCCCTCTGGTCTCCCTGCATTAAAAGGCAACAGTGGATTTCCTCCTGTAAGATTAAAACTCGCCGCGTAATAATTCACCTGAGCCTTCCCTCCAGACACCGTCGTGGCGGTTCAGCGTGAGATAATGTTTGCTCAGGCAACTCTCAATGAGATTCAGCGCTCCGGTGACACCATTACTCTAAGCTCATTGCCTAGTCAGGATGGGTGGGTCTACCCTGCCTCAGAAAAAGTCGAAGCGCGGAGGCGCCAGAAGAGAGAGCACCTCTCGAGACAGATTACACGTCTGTGGACAAGCGAATAGGCCCTGCACTTCACCTCCGCCTGAGACAAGCGGGTTATTATCTTTTTTTTTTTTTTTTCCCCCCTTTCACGCTCTTGCCAGTCATGTAATGCATCCAGGACAAGATGCTCACCCGGCAGCCCGAGCAGGTGGACGACAAGGCAGCTTACACATTCTGGCTAATTGCAAGCAGCCAGTGAGACGTATCTGAAATGAAGATGATGGCACAAGCCTGCAGAGGAAGTCAAAGCAGCCTAGGCCCGAGCCAAAGTGTTTTAAATGGATTACACCAGTGTGTCATTGCGATTACACGCTCCTTGCAGGGACGGCGACAAGATGAATTGTATTTTATGGCTTTACAGCAGATCTTTTTTCCTTCTTTTCTCCTCCAAGTTGAATCCATTTTTTTTTTCCCCCCGCTACGATGTAGCGTGGTGGTGAATGTGGGATTGTTTTTGCGTTTGAACTGCTTCACAAACAGTTCATATGCTTTTTTTTTTCTTTCTTTCTTAAGGGGGCATTTTTCTGTTTATCTCAGAGAGGAGTAGCTCACAGAGAAAGCATGTATATGTATACATTTTTTATGCTTTGTAAATGATATTTCAGACTTATTCGGGCTTGTTTTGTGCAGCTGAAACACTAGAACTCACCTTCGTTTTGCCCCGTGCAGTGTAGCAGTTCAGAAAAAAAAAAAAAAAAAAAAAAAACTCACGGACCTCAGAGGGCCTCAGAAAATGATACATAAACACAAACAACAAACCCCTAGATTCTGTGGGTCCAATCACTCACACCATTTTTTTTAATAATAATGTCTTATCTTTCCCTTCCCTGCCAGTATAATGTATTACTGCAGCCGTGTCATTTACATGTACTGCACAGAAACAACTCACAAACACCGTTTTTTTTTTTTACTTATACATACAATATCCCACATGTCACAACGCTCACTGATAACACATGATTTAATATCTTTGCTTCAGGAGTGTCCTCCAATCCTAACTTCATCTCTCCAGAAGATCACTTGATAGGTAAAGGTGCGCTCGTGAGCAGGTGGGAAGGATTATGAAAGCTTCAGTCAGGAGTGTGTGTGTGCACGTGTGTGTGAAGGGGTCTAGAGGGACTCCATTAAACTGGGGAAAGGGCAGGAGGTTAAGCACTCTTAGAACTCTGACACGACCCAGAAGAATGTACTGTATGTTCATAACCTCAACCCCACAACTTTTAATTGCACCGCCCATCTACTTCCTCGCGTTCTGTGATGTGCACTCTTAGCGAAACTTGTCCACACACACTATTTTCAGTCAATCTGATGCGGGGGTGTATTACATCTGGTGCTATACTGCTGGAAATAACCCCTCTGCACAGACCCAGCACGTCTGCATGGAGCTGTCGGAGGTGTGAAGTTGTATTCTGCTTAGTAGTCAACATACAGTGTGGGCAGTCAGTGGGGATGTAGTCTGCTTCGGAATAATCAAAGTGATTATATTTTTCAATTCTCCATGCCCAGTTTTCCTTAGACAGAAAGAATTTTGAAATTTAAACAGGGTTAATCCTAAAATTCAAACGGAAATCTAACGATTTTACAATTGCGTTATGGCAAAATGTCTAGTTAGAACATGACACGTCAGCAGCGTCGTCAAGTTCATGCACTGCAACTTCACTGCAGTCATTTTGCATTAAATGTGCAGCCACGTTGATTTGAGCTATGTTGCAATTCACTGAGGTTGAATGTACTGAATTTATTATTCTCAGCTCTCGAGTTGGTCTGTTGCTAGCAGCGTTGTTCCTGTGAAGCAGATTTCTAGTGTGCAACCTTCACATAGCCCCACAAATAGAACAGATCATCTGCAAAGCACTCAGAATATCACACGACCCAGACCATCCACTGTACCAGCACTACCCCCATTCCTTCTGGATTCAGATACAGACATATGGGCAGAAAAGGCCTGTTTTAGTAAGAGCTTTGATCTTGCAGCCATACAGGGTTTAAAAAATGTGGCCATCTCTTAAATTCCTAGAGTCCGGACTGTGGTGGGTAAGGTGTTGTGTGTCTCCTGTAACTATCATTCTAAATCTGTAAATAAAAATGTATTCCTTTCTTTCTTTTTCTTTCTTTCTTTCTTTAGTTAGGTAATCCAAAAGCTAGCCACATAACCTAACTTTAAAGACACTAGCTTGGGTTGAGTGACAAGCTAACAGGGATATGTGTTGCCATGGCAACAGCAATGTAAGACAGCTTCATTTTAAAGCACAGACGGTCTCATCTTTCTCAATGATTTCTTCCAGCGGAGTTGCATCCAAAACGCTTCCTCACATAACTTCTTGTTTAGCATAGCGCGCTGGCTAACTCCAGTAGCCTAGACTGCGCAACATGACATCCAACACTCGAGTACAACGGATGAATGGCCTGTTGGCTGATGCGCTGTGAATGTGAGCACTGAAGTTCATTCTCGACTCTCGTGAGATGTGGTTAAAGTTCTGACAGATACAAAGTGAACCTTCACGTTGCTCCCACGTTCGAACGGTAGTTTCACTTTTCAATAAGTGGCAGCCCTGATGTGAACATGGCCCATGCACATACAAAGTGGTGCCGCTAATTCATGCTGTAAAAATGCCAATCTTCCACCCCGTTCTTCGCAGGGATGTGACTACGCTGCCCTCGGAACTCAAAAAAATCCCTCAGTCTCTCCTCTTCAAGTGCCCACATGATTTAATGCTCTGCTACTGGGTTTTTATATCAGAGGACACACTTGCTCCTCAAGCTAATCATAGCGCTAGCGTCTATGAAATTTGATCAGCCTTAACAATGACCATTGTGCGCTCCTATTGAGTACCATACAAATTAGCCTCTGTGCTGGTGGCCAGTGGGACAATGTATTCTGCTGGCTTTATCACATCTTACCCCGGCCTGCTATTAATCTTGTGGACTGTATG
Organism: Protonibea diacanthus; assembly: GCA_028641955.1. Lineage (NCBI taxonomy): Eukaryota > Metazoa > Chordata > Actinopteri > Sciaenidae > Protonibea > Protonibea diacanthus. Next base: position 9,378,300 of record CM053998.1, read on the forward strand.
GGATGAATTAATGCACCGGGGGATTTGCGAGGCTATGGATATGGATTACATTGTCTAACAGTATATTTGAATTGGTCTCTGAATGTAATTCCTGTGGACTGAGATTAAATTCAGCTGATAAGAGTCTGCTCTAACAAACCACATTATTATTGCCCTTGTCAGTGGGCTGTGTGCGGCAGAATGAAGCAGTGCTCCCATAATCCTGTTCATCTACATGAGGTCTGCATCTCTGATTGAATTTCATGAGTACAGTTGGTAAGGATTGGCTGGAAAGTGATTGCCATTTTTGCTTAATATGTCCTCTGCAGACACCTGGCTCTCACCTTCTAGCTCTTTTTTTTTTTAACTCTTTTGCCTGTGAATGAGCTACTCAATCATTTATGAAATATCCACCACTGGTCAACCATAAACCGTTCACATTGGAAAGATAGGAGGCCATGAAGAATGTAACATCCAGAGGAACCTCTCCCTCTACCAATCAAACAAGACGTCCTACAGGGATGTCTAGACTGCGTCTGCTCTCTGTCCTCCTCAGTTTTTCTACTGCATTACAAAAGATTACTGTATCATAGCACGGTTTCTCTTAATGCTCCCTGCACTGTAAAATCACCACTGTAGTCTTTTTTATCTAATCCTGACCTAAAGTGATTTTTTTCTTTCCCCCGCTCATAATTGAAAATGATGTTCTTAAACGACTCGTTAAGCGTCGCGCATTTTCTCCCACACACCGAAAGCGTTTCCCTCCCCGCTTTTGTCTGACAGTCACATTAAGAGAAGTTAATGTGTCGTGTGCATTCCAAGCATCTGCACACAGTAGAGGCAATCTCAAAAACAGTCCCCCCCCTTCTCTCCAACCCCTATGGCTGCGCCCAGCAAACAACGCTGACACCTCCACAGTAATTTGGTTTCGTGTTTTTTGGATTATTTCTGTTTACCTCTTTCACCCACGGTGGCACAGTGAGGACAACTGCTTGTAGCTTCTTGTGCTTTCTGGCAGACCCTGTGTACGCTACCGGCTATGATGATTTCCAAGCCAGGGAAGATGAGAAAATAAATTAGCATTCGGCTCCAGGCTGTGCCACAATCATGGTGGAGCATCTCCAAAGAGAAGCACAGGCATCCACACTTAAACTTGCATATTAATAAAGTGTAGTAATGATTCACCAGCGACTCTCTTCCCCTTCTCTCTCTCTCTCTCTCTCTGTCGCGCGCCACCTCTGCCCCCTCAGACGCAACCCATTTGCTCAAACGCATGAGAAACTGGTGGTGTCATGGCATACGGGGGGGGGGGGGGGAATCCAACATTCAACATTAAGCTTGCTACTCGCCTCAATGAGCCAATGAATTTTTTATGAACTGTCCCCAGAGGTTCATAAACATTGAGAGAGAGAGAGAGAGGGAGAGAGGAAGCAAGAAAGATTGAGTGAGCAAAAGAGACAGACATGAGTGGGGGGGCGGGGGGGCAGAGGGGGTCCCGTTTCAGATTCCTCACAAAATGTTGCCTTGCATCAAGCGTGCGCGGACAGACACCTGCCGCAGGTGAACTTACTGTAGAGGGAGGTGGCAGCGCTTCCTCTTTAGCAGCTGTAAACAAGGCTGCGTCACTCCCGTGTTTTTCAGCATTTAGAGCTGACCCTGGCATCCATTTGGCCCTACTTTATGATTACCATAAATGCCTGGATTGCCTACATAAAACTGTGGAGTGTGGAGACGAGGGCCTCCGCTTCCATTAGTGGCCGCGTTTTACTGGAAGGGCCAAGTGTGTCCCCAGGGTAAGGCCAAAACTCTTGCTGTCCTCTACAGTCTGTCAAATAGATTCTGTAATCAAGGACTAGGCTAAGTGGATGGCTTCGCTGACGATGATGTTCATAAAATGATTATTCATAGACAATACACGGAGTGTGTGCGTGTGTTCGAGAGGTAAAAGGAGTGGAGTGTTTCCGCACAGAGAGATCATCCTTGAAAAATGAAAGCTCAATCAGTAAAAACCTATTTGTATTGCTCTGAAGTCTTGAATACCCTCCGGCCAATCAGAAGCTGCAGGACGCTGTTATTAAACTGGTTTCCACAGATTAGTGGATCTTTAATTGATTTCCAAAACAAACAAACACACAAAAAAAACATTTTAAAAACCTGACCTGATGTTGTAACCATTGAGAACTTGGCCAGAAAACATTTACAAATTGTGCCCAAATGCACGAAAACGTTAAAAAAGGGATGCGTTTTAAATAATAATAATGTGAAGTAATGAAAGCAATAACATGAAAGCAGATATAGCACGCGGTCCATTATAATCCATGCCTCATAGATTTTTCAGGTCATTTAATCATTTGGGAGCGTGAGTCCAACTCAGTTTTAATATCAGCAATTGTGCAGAAACGTCCAGGCGGTACATGGGGTTGGAAGGTCTTGCCGAGACAGTACGTATAATAAAATTGCCTTGTCTTATTCGGGGATTTGAGTTTCAATTTGATCTCGCCCCGTTTGTTGAGAGAAAGCAACTTCTCTCGAGATAAATCTCGGCGAGGTCGAGAAAATATGGGAATCCAAACAATAACTCGCAGGGTTTACACCGCGTGTGAATTTGCGCCCAACTTAAAAAAAAAAACGCCTTCGCAACAAGCCAGCGCGGTGGTGGCGGCGGCGGCGGCGGCAGCAACCGCTGTGATTAGCATCGACTGCAGTGGAGAGCATTCGCCTTTTTCTTTAAGTGAAGAGATTAAAATGTGAAAGCAACTCCCATAGGAGCTCAGGGGGGAAAGCAGCACAATAATATATGCAAGAGGGGGGAGAAAAAATCTATTATGAGCATGATGACAAGAGATCAATGTTGCCTCTTATTCCCACTGACAGTCTGAAACTAATATACTCATTAGCGTTAATGCCACCGTGATATAAATTGAACAGGCTTTATTTTTTAATAGTCCCGCTCCTGTCTGTAAAGAGTGGTATTCTCTGAGCTGAGCCTGTCATGCGTCCTTGGGCATCAGTGGCTAACAGTGGGGTGAAATTGGATAGCTATTGTAAAAAAAAAAAAAAAAAAAAAAAAATTGTGCAGGGAATTGTGCTATACCTTAAAAATACCTGTATTTTTTCACTGCTGTGTCCTTACTTTGAATTACTGTACTGTAGGTGGACAGCGCTGTATAGTGGAAAGCATTCTGACAAGCAGGAACAACATCTCATTCGGTGTTGCTTTCGCCAGGTTACCTTCGTCCCGCTGTGTGTGTTAATACAGATTTAACAGTCAGAGTTCAGGTGATTGCCAAATCTGAAGATTAATTCTTTCTTTTTTTTTTTTTAATCTATTTTTATCTTTTTCGGAGCTGTTTTTCCTCTGGAAAGATTAACAGTTTGCGTATGAGGGAATGAGTCTGTTAAACAAAGCAGCATGCTAAGTATGGGTTTTATTATTGAATAAATGGACCCCTTAGAAAAGCCCAGTTACTATATTTATCTTCACAATTATCAACCGTAAAAGCCCCTAACTATTAGGAGAACATGCAGCTTTTATTTTGTGTCTGCCTACCTGTATATCGAAATGAATCTTTTCCCCCTGCAACACATCTGTTGCTAATATCGTCAAGACTTTTTTTTGCCCATCCTACGTCATCAATGAACCATTTGTTCATTGCAAATCATGTCAAACACAAATTGAGGTCCAAAAGAGTGTTTGGAGGGGTGGTGGTGGTGGTGGTGGGGGGGGGAAACAACACTGCTGGAAGGAGAAAAAAGATAAGCTGCTGAAGCTGGGAAGTTTTTTTTTTTCACAGCTGCTGCTGGCTAACAGCAACAACAAAGCCAGGAGCTGGGATTAAACAGTTGGTGCCACATACTGGAGCTGACTTCTAATGAGTGAATGCAATTTCCCTGCATTTTTTTTTTTTCGAGAGATGTGTAATGTAATGTAACGGCCGGTGGATTGCATCGTTAGTGATGAACTGTCAGAATTGTGGCCAGTCTGGCACGTCACGACTAAGTGATGTGATGCGCTGGACAGATCGCTGGCAACATTTGCGAGTCCCTGCTCGTTTGTACTTCGCTAAGTGTGAAGTTTTGGAACTGTTTATTCATTTAATAGACGTTGAAATATAATTAGGCTTATAATGAAAGAGCAGCAACGCAGCAATTAAAATAAACCTTTAATCATTGCTTTTTTTTGCTGAATTTGAGGGCTATATTTGGTCAGTTAGGCTTTTTGAATCGCCATACGGAATATTCACAGCAAAAACTGTGTATGAATGCATTCAGACTCATTATTCCAAGTCTGACTTTTGTATTCGGGCGGATTACTTTCAGAAACGTCCCGAGCAAAGCGAGCGCGAGTGACTGCGCAGGCCTGTAACCCCGCAGCTCTGCCTTTTGCCGACCAAGAGACAAATCGTCTATGGTCACACCTTCTGACAGAGAAGAAGCATGTCACTGGATTCCACTGCCGGTTCGGTTACACAGGGCTGGCTTACAAATCGATACGAGCCTGCCAATGACAATGTCTGTGTTAAAGCCTCAGTTCGCTGCCGTACTCTCCCTCACAAAGCCATTTTTTTTTTGCCAATCCCTCCCCTCCCTAATTACACATGCATTCTTTGTTTTCCCTTTGTCCATTCTCCGCGACGAACTCGTAACAAGGGCTAAAGCGCTTTCATTGCCTCATTTCACTTACAGCCAGCGGATTGATGAAATATTCATCCAGTTATGCAAAGAACGCCAAGTCGGAGTTTTCACTGTGACGAGCGCTAATCCCGAAATGAGGGGTTGCGTAATTGCGCGCTTCCTGCTGCATCATTACCATGTGCTCGTGTCTGACTAATAGCGGTTGTGTCTAAGTCGGCCACCTACTGTAGTACCTGGGCCTGCGCGGGCACACGTGAAGAGATGGGCGGAGGGAGGTGGAGAGGAATTAAGAACAATGGAGAGATGGAAGACGCATGAGGGGGAGACAAAAAGGGGAACAAAGAAGAGACAAGAGAGAGGAAGGAATATATTTCTGTGGTTATGAATTATTCAGTGGCTTCCAAGAAGAGACCACATTATTGGTGCTGTTGTGCTCTTGCGTCTTCTTTTTTTTTTCTTTTTTTTTGGGGGGGGGGGTCGATTTTTCACTTGAATTGCAACATGACTTAATCTTTCATGGACTGGTTGTGTTTCCTGACCCCAGAACAAGAAAGACTCTTTGTAGAATTCGAACAGAAGCGAGTTGTCACGACGAGAGCTTCGGCTTTAAATGGACGCAGTTTTGACGAGAACGGCTACAAACTACAGCCCCGGTTTAAGAAACCCATGAAATGCCTTTAATGGTGTGTTAGTCTAGTCCCGTGGGGGCCTTTTCACTCACTGCACCTTTGATCAGCAGCAGGTTGGCAAGGTGCATCCCACTATGGGAGCTGCGTGACAAACACATGCACACACGCATTTCTGTTTGTTTTCCGGTAGCTGTTTTCTGCATGACAGACTAATCAAGTGTTTTTGAACGTTTGTGCACATCATCATCATCATTATTATTATTATTATTATAATGCACCCAGTTCTGTGCTACAGTCGTGGCGGCAGTGATGACTCTGGAGACAGGTGCTACAATAATAAAAGATAACATAAAGTTTATAACAGAGCACAGTAATGTACAATAGAATGCCCCGCTAACTAACCTCAGTCTCCTTCTCTCTCTCTCTCTCTCCTCCTTGTATGGTTTGGCTCACTGTAGACACATTCTGGCGCTTCCTCTTCTTTCACAATAAGAACATAAATATCTCCGCTGCATATCATCCTTTCACAATCTCTCTGGCATCATTTAGCTGGAAGATGACCAGATAAAGACAAAAAGGGCAAAGTGCTGGAAGGTCCTTCCTTGTTTGCAGGGAACAGATCAACTCCACGAAGCAGGAACGTTACAAACACCAATTCCGAAACATAAAATAACCCTTTAACCCCACGGGCTAGTTTGCAACCAAACTATACATTCGCGTATCTGTGTAACAGCAGGAAACAAAGTGAAGGAAAAAAAAAATCACTCTGCCACAAAGCCTTCAGCTCTCCACTGTTACATCCAGCAGGCTTTGTGTTCACCACATCAGCTGTGAGCTTGTGTTTGTCTAACAGAGCTGTGCCAGCAGTGAGGAATTGCATGTTAGAAGAGGCATTTGTGCATGTTTGTGCTCTTCCATATGTATTTGCACACCCTCACTGAAATGACATTCATTTGGAATAAAGATAGACATTCAAGTTGACTTTAAAGGCTGACGAATTCTCCCTTTTTTTAGCAAATGAAAACTCAATATGATCGCGCTGCATTTATAGCATGCACAGCATGTGTTAGGAAGTAATGAATATATTGTAAGCATGAGTTACACACTCTCAGCAGGTGGGGGGTTCAATGAGCATTAATAATAATCAGTCACTTCAGCTACTGTCATCACCTTTAAACGCTGCACGCCGTTTCCTAACGGGGCCGAGAGGACGGCCCACGACAGCTTCTCCTGACATAAAAGTGATCTCGTCACACGGCACACGTATGTACAGTGCGGTAGGGTCGAATTAGCGCTCCGACGGGGAATTAATTGGCAACCGTTCCAAACGAACGGCCATTAAAGTCAGTTTCCTGGCAGAAAATGCAAAACAGTCTGTCGTTCTGCCATCTCCGCTGTGACAGTTTGCTGCTTTCTGGATGTGATAGTTAACTGACTGTCTCTGGGATTTTGGGACTGTGAGTTAACAAGCCACATGAACGTGTCACTTTCCTCCACGTTTCTTTATTTTATGACATTTTAAATGCAGAACTATCAGAGCTTTGATGAAGAAATAATCAGCAGATTAATGACGATAATTGTTAGGTGCAGCCCGACATTGCAGGACCTTAAACGTAATTATAGACTCCGAATATGCTCACAGGGTCAATGATGTCTGATTTTGGGATAATTTCATATTTAGGCTACACGGAAACACTAAGTACAATATAATACGTTGCTATAATTTTTAGCAGTTGCTTATATTTGTGTAAAAATGTTTTATTCGGTTATATTTGGGTGCTTGTGTGAATGCTACTCCTGCAAACTCGTCCTGCAACTGCTGCTGCTGCTGCTGCTGCTTGTTCCTTATGAAACACCTGCATCCCGGCTTCTGCCAATTTTACACCTGCAAGAAAATCCTATTCTGTAAATATTGCCGTCGTCTTAGAGGCACACATACCCTGCAAATATGCATACGGCCCCTCGCCTACACCGCGCGTAATGGCGTACAGGTGTTCATGCGTGTGAATGCTGTGCGGACTTCATTATCGGTGCAAAAGGGCTCGTGTCTGGAGAGATTCTTGTGCTGAGGTAGTGGGAAAGAGCAGTGCTCGAAACAGCTGATTCCTCTCAGTCACTTGGCAAAGCAGAGAAAGTGGGCCAGTGCTTGTATAAAGAGAAGAGGGGAAGAAGAGGACACACAGAGTGAGAGATCATAGAGCGAAACACACACACACACGCACACACACGCACACAGAATATTCACCGTACAAAGCTGAGTTAATTCTACAGTTGGACTGTACTGCGCGTACCTGTACTTCAACATTAATGATGATGTTATGGTAGAGTTTTAGAGACTCCCAAAGATTAAAGACTCCCTTTGTAGCTCTGCAGATTTTGTATACCACCTGCTGGCAATCTCTCTGCAAGTTCATTTTTTTTTTCGGGAGCTTCTCATTAAATTTATGAATGCTTGAAGGGAGTCGGCTTTTCTATCCTCTCCATCTGTATTTTTGTCCATATGGGGTGAAGTGCTAAATAAGTTCTTTTCTCCCGTCTCTCTCATTCCTCCTGACGTCACCCCGCTCCGCTCGTTCTCCGCTCGGAGAAGAGAGTTTGCTGAGAAAGCCACACGCGCACGTATCAGCTATCTAATCTATCTCTTCCGAATTCGTCAACACAGCGACTCGCTGTACCTCGCAGCTGAGGAAGGAAGTGGGCACATTTTTTTTTTTCCCCTCCGTCCTTTGCTTTCCGTTCTCGGCGTTGCCGCCATAGAGTGAGAGCGGAGTTTAGAGAGACATAAGTCAAGGCTAGGGAAGAGGTGGGGCAGGAAGGGTTTGTTGGAAAGGTCAATGCCACACCATTAGCTATGGGCGAGTGTAGGAGGGAGTGATAAATAAAGGAATAGATAAATAAAAATAGGCCCAGGTAGTTAGCAGCGTAATGAGACAGCTGCGCCCATCAGCAATCGATGAGCTCCAGAGACAGTAATCACTACAGCTTCCTTAACAGTGTTTTAATTGGATGTCAGTCATTCGCACTTCTGCTGCAACAGCCCTCCCAGACCTGGCTCTGCCTGCGCGAGAAAGACAAAATGATCCAGGGGCATGTGCGAAGCTGTGCCCCTTAGTATGCTGTGTAATTACATAATGTGTCCTTTGCATTTGTGTGTACAGGCGTGTGCGCGCTCGAGTGTGTGGCAGCACTCACCAGTCATTAGCATTGATTTTTTTTCTAGGAGGGTCTCCTCTCTCTCTCCCCCGGTGTCCGTCTCTCTCAACAACCCCCACCACAGACAGACACACACACACACACACACACACACCCACCCGTTGCTCCCTTGCGTGCAAATAGCTGTAATTTTTGCTCTCACGGTCTTGGTCACCATGGGCTTTGCCCTCCCGCGGTGTAAAAGATGGCAGTCATCGATCGGGGCATCTGGACGCCTGCCCCGCCCCCTCCCCTTCCTACACACACACACACACTCTGAAGGATCCCTCTGTCGATGGGAATCTCAGGTAAGTTACGAGCGCGGCTGCGTGGCTTTCCAATTAACTAACGGACCCAATGCCAGCCGGCGCCTCCCTCCCTCGCTCGCTCCCCCTCCATCCCAACGCATTCGCCAGGTCTTAGCATTGCGCCGCGCAGCCGCACTTGGCGGGCCTTTTCCGACCGTCAAGAACACACACACACACGCTAAAGCTTTATAAGTAGAGGGGTGGCTGAGGTTTCTGTGTGTGTGTCACAAGTGAGGCGTTTTCAGTGAGAAGTGACTACTCGGTGACGGGCTCTGGTTTCCATTTCGAAAAAAAAAAACAAAAAACGCCTCTTTCACCTTGGGCGGCTATTATCATTCACAACCACCATGACGGTATAATCATAAAAAAATAATTGTCTGGCCTTTTTCTATGGAACACCCTATCATAAATGCACAGCCTTGTGCTTGAGACGTGAATGCTCAGGAGTAATCAGACTCATAACCAGTCTCACCTAGACGGGGTACCATTTCCTGCAAAGTCACTGGGTGGAAAGGAATAATACTAAATGTGATTGTCCCCGCTGAGCGCAAATCCCGGTCGCTGTTTCTGTGCTGCATGACAAAGTCATTATTTGAAGTCTGAGCTGATTAAATATTGACTGACATGAGAGACGCTGTATTGAATCAAGTACAGCATGTTAGACGACGCCACTGTACCAGTCGCGTGTCCGCAACACGCCGACATGCTTCTGAACGCGCTGTTTTGTTTGTGCTCACTAAACCCAACTTAGCCAGGTAGCCAGTCACACCACCTTTGATTGGCTAATTAAAACAAACAAGCTAGTTAAATCGTATCTAAGCGCAATATGGCTATGAAAGCAAAACTGGCTTAAAAGGATACAAATTTTTTTTTTTAAAAGCTGTAAAAAGACCCAGACAACAAACATCTGAGCAAGAAAATGAGGAAAAATAATAAAAAAAAAGCTTCACAGCTGTGCGCCTACAAGACTGAAACCCTGGCCGTTCAGGCTGCAATTAATATTCCGAGACCACGGCTCAACTGCCACAGATTATTTCAAGTGCCATTGTTTTTTTTTTCTCCCCCCTCCCCACCACTGAAGAGGCTTAATCATCTTAATGTTTTAGGAAGAAGTAGCAAGAAGCTTGACATTTTGTTGTTTTTTTTTAAATTTTCTTCAATGTAATAGGGCCGGCGATGTTTGCAAGCCTGAGCACATTAGGACCTGATTATTCCAATTTTCTCCCATCTCCATACCCAATCCTACATCTTCCTCCGCCCCCTCCATAAATAAAACCCAGAGAATCTGTCATTTTGCCAGGCAGCTGTTTTTTTGGCTGGTTTTCTTGCCTCCTCTTTCTCGCCCTCCCTTTCCCTCCTTCTCTCTCTCTCTCTCTCTCTCTCTCTCTCAGGCACTAAGCCCACTGGGCCCAGTGGGGAAGATCTAGCAATCCGCGTAATATGAGCATAATAACACCAACAAAACATCTCATTCCACGTCTAATTCAGTGTAGCGGCTGGGCCACCGTGTGTGGGATAGAAGACAATCCTCTCTCACCAGTGTAGCCCGTGACTGGCTTTTCTCAATAGGTTTTTTTTTTTTTTTATGGAAAGAAAATAGGATGGATGCATGCGGCTCTGCCTCGGAGTTCAAACAAAACAAACCCCCGCCGTGATTTTTAATTTTAAACAGCATCCTAACGCTACCGTTTGAGTTTTACGCGACCCTTTGTGCAGAAAATGACGGCGCAAATAGAAAAACTTACCTGATTTAGCGGCATTTTAGGTTATTGCATCGTAAGAAGAGCCAGTGGCGTTGTAATCAAAGGCTTTTATGTTTTCTCTTTCGGAATTCCACCCCATAGGATCCTGATTTCATCAGCTATATTACATCTCTCATTGCTTCAGAAATAAAAACACAGTGGCCCACATTTTAAGTCAGTGCTCTCTTTATGAGCTTCTTTTTGCCTTTAGCATTGATATCATCAGGTTTTTTTTTTTTATTGCATCTCTAATGTCCATTCTCCTTGTAGTCATAGTAGTTCAATTAAAATCAAGGGTTTTTAATTCGGCATGGCTTTTGCCCGGCTGGATTTGGCTTACTACAAGGCTCTACATTTATCAGAGCCCACTAATTATTGCTTGATAATTTGATTTAGTTATTTGCACCCTTGAATTAATAATTTGTGACCCTAAATTAATCAGTTTGTTCGCAGAATATGGTGATTTGTGCTTATAAATCGCCCAAAATACACGTTACATTGTAAAAAATGCCGTGTGATTGTTGGCAGAAGGCTAGTAGTGTAAATGATGAGATAATTCCTTTTAAGTTATCAGTGTTTAATAACCTGATGGAAGATATTACTTAAAGGGAATTAATTACTAACATGCGCACACAATCTATTAACCTGAGTGGTTTAAGTACTAAACAAGGTACACAAATGGTGAAAATTATCACCATTGTCTGCAAATCTCTCCAGCTCTACACACAAAAAAAAACACAAAATAATGATGATGATCTGCATTTTAATAAAAGAATGAGAACAAGGATTCTCCCGTCGTCTCTTTTTCCCTCTGCTTGTCAGTCATTGTCACTCATCAGTGAAAACTTTGTTGGCAGTGTCACCTGAAGAGCTCGCACGTCCAAAGCTCTAATTAAAACCTCCAACCCAAACGCTAATTATCCCGCAAAAGCACAACCTTCCTTCACCTCCCAGCGCGTCACAGTCGGATCCCTGAAAACATGTGCGTGCAAATGCGACTCGTCTTCCTGTCCTGGGTTGTCACGGTAGCTCGGCAAATCATATGGTGTCTGGAGGAGGCGTGCGCCCGGTGTGCTCCCCTCTGCAGTGAACCGTGAACGCAACCACTCAACATTATCACAGGTGATAATCACGTGAAAGGACCGGCCGCTTCCAAAGGCAGCTGGAGTTTTTGGAGAGACTTTTTAAACTCTGGGGCTCTATATACAGTTGAGAAGAGAATGATTCCATTTTGGGCCGTGCAGATAAAAAGAGAACTAAAGAGCCGATGCTCTGCAGTTGCCTAACTTCCCAGTGTTATTAGGACCAAAACCACACGGATTCAGTTATCACCGACTCCGCTGAAATAGTTGTCAACCACTGATCAAAAGTAACTCCAGCAAACGGCTGATGGAGTGTGCTGCAGAGTTTTTGTTGTGGTCTTTTTTCCCCCCCAATGCATTTGAATTTTCAAAACGGGACATGTTTTGTCCTCCAAAGACAGCTTAATTGCCCAAATAATATATTGGTGTATTTTCAGCTTTCATCACAGCTCTGGCCACTTGGCAGTAAATAGCAGTTATAGCAGAAATAGCGGATAGTGGCGGCAATAGTAATTAGATTTATGGAGCTGTCTTTGTATAGATCACTGTTTTGTGAATGGGTATGTAGTTGGCGATCGGGGGACTTGCACAAGACAATCAATACCACTCTAATATCTGCTCATTAAACATAGGGCCGCAGCCAACAGCTGGCTAGCTTAGCGTAAAGACTGAAAACAGTGGGAAACAGCTAGCCCCTCTCCGTGTGAAGGTCACACAATCCTCCTGCCAGCGGAGATTAAACAAATGAGTTATAACGTGTTAATCGGCGTGCCTCGGACTTGCACAGAGGCAGTTTGCTCGCCCTTGTTTTCTTTGAGCTAAGCTAACCAGATATGAGCGTGGTATTGATCTTCTCATTTAACTCTGCACAAGAAAGAAAACTTTAAACTGAGAGCACTACTCGCAACAGAAAGAAAAAAGAAAACTTCTCTGTCAATGGACAGTAGGACCTGTTCAACTTATTGTGCCACTTTGGGTTATTAATAGTGAAGCTCATGCAGAGTTAATTGGGCTGTGCACAAAGGTGTACATGTAGACTATGCATTATGCATATCAGCATCCCTGATTCTTAATTTTTGGCACAATTAAGAGCTCACTACATTGTTGTGGCACAGGGCACCTGGAGGGAAGGTAGTCCTCAAGAGAAAGGCTCAAAGGGCCCCTTCAACTGCTGCATACTAATTCACATCAACTTTTTTTCCCCCACTCTTTCCTCCTCCTTTCAGTATTCCTGCTTTTGTTCGTCACACTTATGGCATATTCTCCATCATTATGCCCCCTTCACTGTACTTTATTTTTCTCTCTTTCGCTCACCTCGTTATTCAACCCTTTCAACATTTATGGGTCTTTTTTTTTTTTAACAATTGTTTCCCATGGTCTCCGTGGAGTGTTATGTCCCCCCTGTTCACAACTTTGTTTTCCCCTGTAAAACAGGGCTTGAATGTTCCCTTTAAATAGCCAATCAGGCTTTCAAGTCTGTGAACAGCCTTTGACAAAAGCCAGTCATACTACCACGCTTGCATGGCAATCAGAGTCATTCAGAGCCACTGGAGGCTTACAAAGACATGCTAGTTTCACATTAATTGTTGATCAGCAGCGGTGATTTATTCTCAAAAAAAAAAAAAGCGTGTCTCAGTAGCACACCAATATGTCCACATTGTACTGAGAGGATAACAATGTTACAGCAGCAAAGTGGGTCGATGTATGATCTGTGATCAACTTAATTTTGATATAGCTTGTAAATCATGCTAAATTCTCAAGGAACCGAGCAGCCGCTGGGAAAAGAAGATAGCTGATATTCAAAAATTAGGCATTCAAATTAAGATTATTGTTGATTATTAGGTCTGGCTCTCCTTAGAGATGCAACAGCAAGCCTGGTGTAACCTGAACTCGAACTAATGGCGCCGCCAAAACCTCATGCAAGTCATACATTCGAGAATGTGCGCTGTCCAGGGTCCTGAAACTCCCCTCACCGAGCCCCATTCACACAGCACAATGCAGTTTTATTTTGGGGTGCATCTCATTTTTCCTATAGATATTTCAGAACTGTGCGATCCTCACATGACCTGCAAATCGATGAGGTCCGTCACCATGAAGGACGTTTCATTTCTCTAATGAGGGCCTAGGGGCAAAGAAGGCTTCTTGTAAGAGGCGCTTCCTATACAAACATCCACACACATGCACACAAAATGGAAATCTACGAGCATGCACAACAAATGTCAACACCATCTCCTTCATTCGTATTCGTGGAATGAATGGACACAGTGTTATGAGTTATGAAAGAGATCACACAAAACATTCAGCCTTTTCAAGCACTATTTTCTGAGAAAATTTCCTCAATTAATGATCTTTTTTTTCCCCTTTCAATGTGTTGTTGGCTCATTTTCAGGGAAGGTCAGTGAATAAAACTTTTCCTTTGGGCCATTACCATAATAGAGGTTTACTGATTCGTCTGTTTCCTGCAATGAGATCATTTTATTTTGCCCTATCTGTATCATTTATATTCAGTGAAGCGGAGCAATCAATCACTGTACATTGAAATGAAACACCCGCTGCGTTCAAAGCGTTTTCTTTCTTTATCTCTCCCCCATCCCCCCCAAAACGGTTGCTAAACGATTTCTGCAGATTATGAACCCCCCCCTCGTCATACTCCAGATTGTTATTAAATTATTGATTTAAAACTGAAATAAAGAAATAAATGAATGCTGATGCAAATTGCCGGAAGGGAAAGTCTTTGCTGTTGCTACAAATTGCTCGAGGCTAAATGCATTTAGTCTGCACTAACTCTTTTTAAGTATCACCTTAAAACATTCAGTTTTTATTGCTTTTTTTTACACAAATCCAAGTCTTGCCACTGCCACTCCAGTCGCCCGGCTTTCTCTCACAGCTCAGCAACTGCCACAACCATTCCAACTCATCAAGATCAGAGCTATAAAACATTGAAAAAAGTTATTGATGCATGCTTGGCGTCGGGTGTAAAACATCATAGTTTAACTGTCTAAGTTGTCACAGAGGAAACTGCTTGTCAAATACAGATTTTCTTTCCCCCGCTACATTTCATTTCAAAGGACAATGTTCATAGGTAATCATTTACACATCTTTTGCGGAAGGACATTCTCAATCACCTCCGCAGCTACATCACATTATCTGTGCAAACTCAAACTTTGAGACGGCACAACGCTACGGAGAGGTTACAAGCCCGCTGACATGTTCTCCAGCTGTGCTGACGTCACAAGTGACTGACGTGACTTCAGATAGCGTCTGACTGGGAAGGACATCTCATTTCACGACGTACACATTGTCTTTCCTTGTGTTTTTTTTTTTTTTTTTTCACTTGCATCTCTTCCTTGTGTCGTCAGTAGAAGAAGATGCGAAGCCAGACTGAACTGAGAGAAAGAGTCCCACTCAGATAATATGCATTTAATAAACTACCGGAAGATGCAGGAGGAATTTATTAAAAAAATTTATTAACTTAAAGCTCCAATATGAAGAGAAAAACCTTGTAGAATCCAAAATTATCACAACTTGTGTGCACTGTGTCTTTCTGGGAAGATATTTTTTCAATAGCAAGTGCTAAACATGCAAAACTGACTTTCTGATCACCACAAGTCCCCTTGCAAACTTCATATTACCACTTGAAAGTCATTCCGTGTAAGCACAAATGCTTATGCTTGCAGTATTATTCGGGATCTGTTCATGGACCTAAATGCAATACTGTCAGTGACAGCCCCACACTCCACCACTGTGGACAAACCGAGCGTTCCCCCCAGAGTCCTCTGTGCTGCTTCATATCAGCTCTCTACACGGCTGAAATGGAAACCGCGTGTGCAGCACGCGCGCGCGGTCCAGGTCATGGGTTGCCTCTCATTTTCTGAGCAGATTCATATCTCGGTGTTACCCCTCCTGAGATTCCGCTTGCCCACACTGCTGTGTGGAACCTTTCTCAGAGGAACCCTGTCTTCACCGTTTGACCTCGCTTTCATTACGCCCTGACTCCCAGATGTCTTTCTGTTAAGAGTGCGGGCTACGGGGGTGGAGATCCACACCCCTGCCACGCGACCTCTTCACCCTTTCAGTACCCCTTCATTAGGGCTGAGGAGATATAGGCGAAGACTCGCTCTCACTGCCACAATATGCTGGTCTATTTAACGGATTTGCACGGAACCCGTTATTCAGATACATCATCAATCGTACACCGTGAGTTCTCCTGAATTTAACTTGCAGCAATGTGCTGATTGGGCACTCAACCTAACCCTATAATCCCCTCGCACTGCAGCGCGCACTACTTCCGACACTCTTCCATCCCATCCTCATGTTTAATATCAAACAAGCGATTTATTTGTGTTGCCGCGTAAGGTGCACTAACTGCAAAGCGCCGCTACAATTCACATCACCTGCCCTACTTATGTGAGGAGAAATATCCACCTTTATTATGCATAGGACTCTTGACAATCCCCTGCTAGGATTAGGCGCGTGTGTGACAGTGAGGGTGCAAGCAGGCAGGCAGGGCTCAGCCGAAAATGGGGAGAGGAAGAAAATATGCAAGGTTATACATTTTTTTTTTCCCCCCACTCTCCTCTGTCTTCAGTGCTCATCTAGCCAGCCTAGTGTATTATACATTAAACTGTAAGTAATGACAGAGCTCAAGTATATTCTAGTCAGCAATAATAAGAAAGCCTCAGGGATTTTTTTTGAAGATCTGCATGCACAAGCATATGAAAATGTATAGGCAACCCACAATGCATCTTGTCTGTGTTTTTTTTATTTTTATTATTATTATTCCTGGTGGCTGTTGAGCCGTCACCAACGTGTGATGGGGTTGTACATAGCATCTGTAACGGCAAAATATTCTGTGATTTTTTTTATTTATTTAATTTTTTTGCCAAGCGGTAACAAATGCAACACGACTACAGCAGCCGCTACGGGGGCACGAATGCTGATGGCTTACGGGAGAGGCTGTTTTGTCCGAGTGCTTTCCCTACAAAAGGAAATTAAATCTGTATAACACGCGTGCCTAATTAAGCTTCAGGTGCAAAGACTGAAGTCCAGAATGTTTCGAAACGCCGCCATGTTAAGACACTTTCTAGTTCCGTTTTATGCGAGAGTTACGTTACGCGCCACGAGGAAGGAACAATGGGCCTTTTGTTCAAATTAATTAGGTTCACATGATTTTGATTTATTTTCTCTGAAAAGTACGTTTTGACACCAGTTAGATTAGTCACTGGTGGGGGGGGGGGGGGGTGAATTTGCAAAAAACTGTGGGAACCTTTCATGTTCTTTCTAAGTGAAAATTAACATCTTGTATTTTAACACCTTGTTAGGATTTTGCCTATAGATTAACATTTTCTCCCTCATTATCACCGCATAGATGCCGTCTCTCCCCCTCTCTTCACAGCTCTGAGCGCGAGAGATTTCATTAAAGTAGCTGCTTAATTATGTAGGTGTTGAAATTTAATTAATGAAAGGGTAGAGCAACTCCATTACTCTGACACATTTCTGACGCTTGCCGAGAAAAAAGAAAGAGTTTTAGAAGAGCAATGTCCCTTGAAGATGTCTTTTTTTTTTTCTTCTTTCCCCCCAAGCCCGTGTCTAGCCTATACTACCTGTCTTTTCGGCTGCTATGCTTACACCTCACCATCGATCATCCCTAGAAGTGTCAGAAGAGTTGACAGCAAGATTCTCCTATCCCCAGGCCTCGCAGTCTCCCTCAGTGGGGGGAGAAAAAAAAAAAAAGACCAGTGACAGGGAGTAAAAGCCGTCCTTTCTGCTGATATACACTTTACCATGGATCCTGCGCTAGATAAGAACTAATAATTTTACACTTCTGATGCTGCTCTGTACACACGTCTTCATCAGATGAGATAAATGGACGATCATTTTCTCAGCGAGGAAAAAGGGCTGAGAAGTACGTCTCTGCTTAGTTTAGGGACTGTATTTATCATGCGTGTTCGAGTAGGAAATCAGTTCTAAAATTCTCACCGTGACACATTTTAGAGACAGAGTAAAAGTATTTTATCAACTTTTTTTTTTTTTATTTATTTATTTTTTTTTATTATTATTCATGTCTCAGCCAAAAATTTAGTAGAGCTACAAAGTTGCACTAACTTGTTAGGCAGAGACCAATTCTGTGGGAGGAAAGCTGTCCATTGATGACAATGAGGTTGATAAAAGACATTTTGGCAAAAAAAAATATAAATTTTTTTGACTGACTTTGTGTGGGATGCAGAGGAGGCTCTCCAGGTAATCCGAAACGTACAGCGACAGGGGAAGGGAAAAAAAAAAATGCAGCTTTCCAACAGCGATGATTTGGATCCATTAGAACCAATAATTTTGCCAGTGATTAATCAAAACTCTGATGGCTCTTAATGTACGGAGTCATTCATATTCGCAAGCTGCCTCATGCAAATAGTGCTTTAATTATTTATCTATTTCAGATTACAGATGGTGATGGCTAAAATAGTTGCGAGATATGTTCACCCTGTTACGGCGTATTTCCCCATGACAGACATAACAAAACTTTCCGCCAGCTGCAAAGGCACATAAATTGACAAGGAGAGTTGCTGAAATGGGGGACTGAACAGTGGAAGAGGAGACCTCATGGAGAGGTGCGCCGCAGACGGATTGTAACATCCGTACTGCGTGTGCAGTACTGCACAACGTATGCAAGAACTGTCCTTATTAGATGTATTACAAAGGATGTGGTAGGCGATGTAATATATTTATTTTTTAAGCCGCACGAGCTTGTCATCCACTCTGCAAACGGTTTACTGATATATATTGCAATGAAATTTAAGACGTGCATTAATTCTAGCATAATATTTTTACATTTATAAGCTCGACAGGGTAGTTACGTTAATTTACACACACTATACATACACTATACACACGAAGCCCGGGGCTATTTTCTGCATATTAAATTTTATCACTCCAATATATCAGACGGCAGCATAAAAGCTACAGTATAGAGTGTTGTGAAGCTGTGATGTCACACTCTATAGTTCTCCTTCTTTGCTGAAATTACAGATGTAAGTTTCATAAATAACTCACACTATCTACGTAAAGGTGGTGTTTACCGCCATAGTTCAACTTTATACACACACCATGTTGTGCAGACCGGTTTGAGGGAATAAAGGATCCTGGAGTTAAAGTTACAGAGTTACTTTTTCCTCATGTCTTTCTTCTAATCTCGTCTCCCGTGTGCAGCCAGCGTTGCACAAGAACATACGCACGTGCAAACACACACACACACACACACACACAAAATCCAACCCCCAGGTGCGTTCTCATCTTTCCAGCAGGTGCAGAACTGGCCAAGCGCCCTGGCACCTCCCTGAGAGAAACACTGTGTGTCTCATAGTGTACCGAAGTGACCTCCCTTCCCTTAAGCTCGAAAGCCTAGAACAATGTGAACCATATAGCGACAGAACTTTGACATCTTCAGCACGGAAAGTACAACTTCTTCAAAGTTGGCCTTCTAAAGAAATTAGTCTTGTTACAGCGGCAGCAAACATATACCGTATAGCCACATACGGGATTACACGGGTGACTAATTTGTGTGAATGGTGTCGCATGGGAGACATGATAGGCATTTTCAGTCGTAGCGTCATTCACTCGCAAGCGCTCTTTAGGGCAGATCAGAGAAAGCTTCGGGGCGACATTTGCCACGGCGGGTCTCTCTTGCGTTTCTGGCCTTTAGTCCACGCAACCAAGGCGTGCCAGCAAGTGGCTATTACACAATCTGTGGCACCATGATCTCTGAGAAACAGAGGCAGAGGCACCAGGGGCATGCTGGTGTGTTAGACAGAGAGAGAGAGAAGGAGAGAGAGAGAGAGCCGGATGGAAGATGACGAGACTAAAACGAAAGAACAAAGTTGGTGGCTTTCCTGCCTCTCTGTGGGATGTTCATACAGTATTAAACCATATATGGCCCTAAGTGCAGCAGCTACAGCCGACCGGCCAGCTCAGCTGAGCCTGTGCCACAGACTCCCTTTGATGTTGCAGGAGGGGGGGGGCAGAGTGGAAGGGACGGCGAGGGGAGGAGGGAAGAAGAGGGAGAGGGTGGCGAGGGTGGTGAGGGTGGGTATACCGCAGCTGTTTTGGCCTCTCCACTGTCACAGCTGACATGGCAAGAGCCAACGATAATTCTTCTCTGTAGTTCTGCACTACAGCCCTCATCCACCCCGATGCTAGACACCTTCCTCGACCTGCTTCCCACCCCCCCGTTGGGCTAGATGCCCACCTGCCTGTCTGCAAATTGAATGCACACACGTACAAATACACTGGCAAGTGAAGCAGCTGAAGCATAAAAAAGACTGGGTGACCGATTCAATGCTGTTCTGAGTCACTCTCATAAAAGTACATAAGCTGTCTGTGTGAAAATGCAATCATTGTAAATCATTGTGGGATAATAGGGGAGACAATAGGGTTACATGAAGCCTTGCATTCAATTCGGTGTTTCATATTAAATGATATTTGTGCGCTTGGCCCTCGGAAAGCATTCCACACACTCAAACAGCGACGGCGCTGCATTGTCCTCGTCACCCTCATGTTGCATCACCCCTAGCTGACGTGGAATGTCTGCCAGTGGACTTCACAGGTTGGAGCGTCTTCCCAACTCTTTTTCTCAAATGTGCTGCTAGAGGAAACATTGCCACAGTCCCACAGCTGATGCCCCTCCACATTTTATTTCTGTTTCCACATATTTTGGGCATCACTGACACAAATAAACGGAGTAGGTGGGAGGACCTTTTTCATTTTTAACTTTATTTTAGAAGTTGGTTAGTTTTCTGAGCAAGAGTTGTGTTTTCTTCTGCAAACCAAAATCATCCACTGACTTGAGTTGACTGTCCCCAAATTGTGATTAACCAAATTTTGCTTAATAATTGCAACTGTCAAGCTTCTGATTTCTCCAAACACTGAAGTGGGTTAACATGGTGCACGTTAAGAACGACGCTCAGAATGCAAAGGATGTTCCTATTTTAGCCTTTCACAAATCACTACATTTTGTGGGGTTATTGGTTGTATTAAAAAGGCCTTGGTCCTGATTATCCACTGTGTCGTATTTCCAAACCGTGTGGAAGCTTTTCCTGGATGCTACTATATCAAAGTGTAGGCTAACATTAGTAGCTCTTTCCTGCTCTCTACTTAATTTGCCCTTATCCTAAAACCTCTTTAGTTTGTACAAAAAAGATGTAAAAATGAAAAAATGTAATCTTTGGCTTCTTAGTTTACACACTTGACAAGCAAACAAGTCAAACAGGGTTATGTTAGAATGAAAAAAAAGTGCACATTTTTGCCTTGTCATACTCATAAGATTCTGACTAATTAGCTTGACGCCGCGCTACGAAAACAACGTTGTTCCTTTATTTTGATGTCTTCTGCATGCTTCAACTAGTGATGTTGCTGAGTTTAGCCTCTTTTTTTTTTAGCAAAAGACAAGGCAAGTGCATATGTGAGACCCTTTTACAAAAGGAGTGAGCTGAAAACATTTAATATGTCAGCAGAAGACGGTGTTTTCAACCATGCTGCGGCGCTAGCATAAGCTTAATTAGCTACGTAAGCTACAACCGATGAAATCTGTGAGTTAGGGTTAAAATTCCACGTTGCAGTTGTCGTTGTAAACTGTGTATGTGCCGTTTGGGGCTTGGTGAACTGTCAGTTTCTAAGCACCATTATAAATGGACAAAGGCGACTTTAGTGAAAATGTGGGGGCATATGAGACTCAATAGACAGAAGCAGGTTTGAGTAGCACTGCGGGTAAAACCCATGTCTGACACCAAAGCTTCAGCATTATGTAATTACATGTAATTAATTACAGGGGTTTGGTTTTGTTCTCAAATAGAAGGTTCTAGAAGAAGCACCAAACTATTTTCAATGGGATAATACAGTCAAAGATCTCACGTTAGTTTTTTTTTTTTAATACAAAATCTGCTGGTCTACTTGGACAGCACTGGTTAATTGGTGCCATTGTCATACTTTCATGGAACTCTCAGTTACCTCTGTCTGCAGGAGAACTCGCTCCACTTCCAGTGACTCACATAAACCTTCTGCCTTCCCACCCCTACGCTTTCCTCCCTGTACTGAATGGGTGTCTGATTCATACTGTTCCGTGTGATTTTTTTTTAAAAACGAGTCTTTTTTTAGAAAAGCCCTCCCTTTTGAAGTTCATTTTTAGACCCCCCCCCCCCCCCCCCCTTCAGTGCTCCGTGGAATAGGTTAAACATGTCCAGATGTGCTGTGAAGAGCTAAATGAACTGGAGACAATTTTCATTGTGATCCATAGATAATTCTCAACTTTTTAATGATGCCCCTTGGCTCCTCTGGTACACGCTACACCTACAGGCATTAGTAGTGTTAGAGCACAAAGAGAAAAGTCATCTTTGTAATAGTGAAAGCTCATTTCCCACAGTGTACAGCAGTACATTTACAAAAATAGCATGGCGACTGGGACTCTGCGTGTCCCTGTACCATTGCGAGTATGCAAAACCCTCCAGTAGATTTTAAATAATAAAAAAAAAAAATACTTATACATGTTCTCCAGGGACTTCTGAATAGTGTACTTCATTGCATACCCACTACATATCAGCAGCCATGTTTGTAGGACAGCTGTTGAGAGATGTTGCATAGGTTTTCCTTGCTATTGCCATTTTACGATTATCTTGCAATTACAGCTGAGGCCAGTGTTTAAATCTCTAAACGAAGTTTGCAAATGTCTACATGCTGCACTATACTACATATTTGTTGCACATGTTGTACAGATTTGTTGTATTTAAATTCCATTGCATTGGTAGGACATGCTCATTCATAAATTCTTTGTAGGTTACAACTATCTGCATAAAAAGACAAAGACTTTCAAATGGATGTCTTATTTCCAAATCCTTTTGTTTTTGTATTTGACACAGACGTGCTGACATTTCAGCAACACAATGTGTGATCACATTGCAGACTCTTGGCTCTGTTTGCGTTTTATAACTCATCATAATGGACATCAAGTGTGCATTACTTTTTGTTACATTACTGTTATGAAGTAAAAGTGAAGACAGTTCAGATCAATCTGCTCTCAAACTGCGACGCTATGCAACAATAATGTAACACTTAGAAATATCAATGCACACTTGACACTGTTAACCAATTAACTCAAGTTGCCTTCAAGGGTCGGCTAGATTTCGATATAGAAATGAATGAAAACCAACATGCAGCACATTAAATATGTAGGAAATGTAAATATACGTGTATTTCCAAGTGGTAACTGAAGTGATTTCTGACAAGCTAAAATTTGCAAACACAATCATCGTGTACTTTTACACACAGGCCAAAAACAGTAGGAAAGAAAAGTAAAGTTTAAAAAAAAAAACGTGCACCATCTACTTGTTCCAGAATATAAATGGTCTGTCAGTATTCCCCATTTGTCAAACAAGCACTTCGGTGACCTACTAACCCATAAAAAGTGCAGAATTCTGTTTTATTTTGGAGCTATCAATCATTTTGGTAGATTCAGTATTTTTCCACCCTTTGTCAAATGATCTATACAGTTGCTATTTATGAAATCAAACCTTTGAAAATTAATGCAAATGAAACTTGCATTCTGAAGCCATTTCTCACCATAATGACACCACGTAATGTCATAACATTTGCATTACTGGACCATTTGTTGCCACTTTGGACTCTCTCACTCTCATACTGCTCACAGCAGCCCGGCACCCATCAATGTCGTACTACGCTTAGATCGATTTGGTCTGCCTCTTTATTCTATCTGAACGGTTCTCTGTACAGTGGGTGAGACACTGCAATGCCACGTTGGTATTCCAGCTAAGTTCCCCTTCGCCATCCCAGGAGGACGTTCATGCATAATGGATTAATTGTTGCACACGTCCACATGTAAAAGGGCCCACAGGTTAGTATTCCTGCAGTCTCACGCCACTCAATAGGTCACCCAAATGGCCATGCCCAGCGATATCGCCGCAAATCTATTGAAATAGTTCAATTAAGTCCACAAGTGCTCTACGGCCTCCAGTGGGTCGCGGCTAAAGAGCCGTAATAGGTTGCTGATGTTTGAAATTGACACGTGCATGCTGTGCCTACACACAAACACACACACACACACATATGTAAAGGCCTCGGTCCCACTGGAGAAAGACTTTGTGAATGTCAGTGCAATTCAGTGGTGACAGCAAGCCGTGTCAGCAGTGAAATGGGCCCTATGTTGAGCGGAATGTAATGACTCACAAGACAATCGGAGTGGAATATGGAATGGCTCCCGCTTTGTTGTGACGCGCCGGGGACGGCTGACAGGCCGACTAGCGAGCGAGAGAGCCCTTCAACGGTGGGGTGTCCTTTCCTCTCCCCTCTCCCGATGTGTGTACTCTCGGAAACACATTTCCACTCCGGCGTTTTTATTTATGCCAGCTCCCCTGTTGAATGCTCAGGGATATCGGTTCTGTCTGAACCTGAGTGAGAGGTCCAGCTCTGCTTTTCCTGTTGTACCTTCGTGTTCTTAGCATCTGGCATTTATCTGCAGAAGACACAGGCCCCAAGACAAAGCATCGTGTTCTAGTATCTCAAAAGGATGATAGCAGTGTAAAAGCCATGTTCAAACAACAGAGAATCTTTCACACCTCGACAGGCCTGAGGAATTGTTGGAAACTTTTTTTTTTTTTTCCCCCGGTGATAGAAACTTATTTTTCACCCACCTCTGCCGGCACAGAAGCATCACTATTTTGTGGAATACTGATTTGCGGCTTTGCTAGGGAGAACGGAAGAACTGAAATAAAACATTACTGACATTTCTTTCTTTCTTTTTTTTTTTTTTTTTTGACAATGCGGTGTAGTACAGTAGAACTTAACAAGCGGGCTCATTATTTTAATAGTGCAGGAGATTAATGTTGACACCCCAAAATTGGTTCCATCCATCCATATGGTTGATGAGCTAAAGAGATACATCAATTCCTTGAATCAGATCGCTAACATACAGTAAAGTATTTTGCCATGGGTGAGGAGAATGAGCAGCACAAACATCATCTCTGCGTACCAGGCTCAGTGCAAATGATGTTGATGTTACTCGCTGCATCAATATTTTGCTGGAATGCTACTTGTGACTGAATAACAACACAATGAACGCCGCATCCAGCCTCTCCCAAGTGCTCTTTAAACAGCGCAATTAGATACTGGGAGATCTGAATCCTATACCGAAAGCCTCTTCATTTCAAACGTCTCTTTGATCACCTTGCTGACAAGCGCAACAATTCAGCCACGGCACTCAAAGTAGTATACAAGATGGAGATTTTATAACTGTAATTTAGGTGTGACGTGTCACAGCCAAAATGGGAAAAATGTGCACGACAAAAAGGAAAACAAAAATGAGTAGTACTACTAATATACTTGATGGAAATTGCTTTATATTAAAGTGTTGCATTGTGGCTGTATTGTAGAGAAGGCACTCAAAATGCACACTAGTGTGCATACAATGACTAAAACAGTGGCAGCCACTCTGTGTCTCTCTAATGAACTAATGATAAACACAGCCAGGCACAAGCAGCCAGGCTGGCCGGCTTGCCAGTGGACCCGTGTGAAAGAGGACAGTTGGAGAAAAGGAATTTAAGAGTGGTAGCCGTCGAGCAGAGAGAGAGAGAGAGAGAGAGATGAATCGCACGGCTGAACGCTGGAAAAACACGGGGCTGCAGAATTAACAAGCTCCTTCCAGTTGTTCCACCATGAGAGCAGCGTGCGGAGATCAAAGGTGGCCATTGTTGCTGCCAAGGACATCTTATCAGAGCTATCTATTTTTTGGATCTTTTAATTGCAGAAGTTTTCGCCAGAGTGCTGAAACAACAAAAGTTAACAGACACAATTAGGGTAATATCCAGGCTGCGTCCATTTTGTCACTTGATAACTTTGAAAACTTTGCTTTTATACCATATTCTTGTTATATTTCTTTCTTTTTTTTACTTGATTTAAGTGACGTACAGCACTAATGATTGGGGGATTAGCGTGTTATGTAGATTGACTTTGGTTCTTTAGAGACCCTGATTTACAGATTTTCTCATCAACTTATTACAACTATGAGTGACGCAAGTTTTGAACAGTTTTTGGTTAACACGACAGATTGCTGTATTTGTGTCATAATGTTACAATGTATGTGGGGTTAATGTGATTAACTTAGAATAATTAGGTGTGTCTTTTTTTTAAACTTTTACCTTGATTGTCGCTTTTTTTTTTTGGTCACAACGTTTGAGGGGCTTTAAACTTTTACGGCTCTCACTTTTTTTCTAGGTAGATAAGCACAAGTAGGTGATTGCCAGATATTCCGGTTTACTTCTAGGACATTAGCAGATAAATATATATTTATAAACTCCAAAATAGGTGAATAAATCAGCCCTGTTTCTAAAGTTGGAACCTCTGAAATTGAGGTTAATGTACTGTACAAAGGAAAACCTGCTGGCAAAATGGAGCATTTAAAACATCAGCCATTAATGTTATGCTTATAGTCAAGCGTTCAACACACATCCAAACACAAAGGCGACCCACTGCTACTAATTCCCTTATCCCGATGAGTTCTGCGGATAGAAATGTCTTTTAAGTACTCAACCACAGTCAATTACTGTTGACTTACAGTAAAAGACAAATCAATTCCTTCTCTTTTCGCTGTGTGTTGTTGACTCCTGCTGAGGCAACACAATAGTTTTTTTTTTTTTTTTTAGGGGTACAAAACAGTTTAAGCGCTCTACTATTCTTCTTTTCAGCAAGGACAATTTGCTGCGGCACAGCAGTCTCAGAATATCAACAGTCTGGGCCAAAACACTGGCTGCATACATCATAAGCTCCAAACTCAAGGAGTGATCTGAAGCTGCCTCCCAAAACGCGAGTGTTTGAGTGACGCCGCCAATGGATTTAGCTTTTAGGCTGTCAGATGGCACCTCCGCTTAAGAATGTGACACAGTGAGAGATGTTATATTTCCTTGTCAGTGTGGGTATTAGAGAAAAAGAAGTCATGGTATTGAACTGATAGGAACAAGGCATCTGGAAATTATACACTGCTTGCTTGCTGCTGACGGAACGCGTGATGGCTCTCTGTGTGACATATCCATTTCAGATGATCTCCATAACAATTTGTACTCTCCTAGATACAGTGTCTTTATTTTGATCTAACACTGGCACTACAGTACAAAACTAGATAACCTGTCTGAAGCTTTCTGCCAAATAAACCTCCACTAAGACAAGATAAATCACCTTTGCCCGAAATCATCATTTTACTAGTCACAAGGCCGCCCACAGCTCTTGTGCCATCGAGCTTAATATGCATTTTCAAAAGGCTTGAATGATCAAGTCACAGTCTGTTACGGGACTGACCTATTTTGGAGAGCCAGTGAGGGTCAGTTCGGCTCAAAAGGTTGCTAGGTGCAGTCACACGCGGCGGCTTGCAGGTAAAGCCACGGGGAGCAGCTCGCGTTGGTCGATGTCACTGGAGCACTTCCTTTGTCTCCAGGTCAGCTGAATATTTCATAAGTTCAGAACAGAGAAGGCCGTGCCGCACTCAACCGACCTGCCAGCTCACGCCACCATGGGGAAAACGGCTTTACTCTGACCCTCTCTCCTGCCTCCGCTGAAAATCACACGCTTCAAAACCGCTGCGCGTACACGTTACATTTGGTTACGTGTGTTTCTGACTGTGACGGGCTGATCAAAAGAGATTAAAAAAAAAAAAAAAATGAATTGCTTTATCTTTAGCAATTGATTGCTTCTTTTGTGAGTCATGGTTCCTTTTTATTTGATGTTGTCAGGAGCCGGATATTAAGGATGGAGTGATATAATGGAGTGCAGTCACATTACTTTCAGAATTATTGGTACACTGCTTATTGGTAAAGTGCCGCTTTGATGGCCTTATCAAATAGTCCACTTATGAAGGGCTCAATAGAAATTGGGGAATTAGCTTTAATGGAATAGTTGGACATTTTACAAAATATGATACCACTGTTTTTACAGTAGCCTAGCCTGTGAATATTCCTTCTCCATAAACTGTAAAATTGAAGGTTTTCCACTTTGGTTTTCATACATATTAAATGATTATTAATATTATTGTTAATTAGTGAGCATGAGCTGGCTCTTTAACCCTATTTCCAGTCTTTATGCTAAGCTAAACTAACCACCCTCTGGTTCTAATGTAGAAACTAATCCTCACCATACAGACATCAGAGTTGAATCGATTTTCTCATCCAAGTCTCCGCAAAATGTTGATTTATTCCTTTAAGACGTGCATTTGGACAAATCTTGGCAACAACTAGTCCCCGGGGGCCTCTCAAATGAGCCTCCCTTTAATATGACGAGTTGAAGCTGCCTCCTGTCAAACGAACATCACTGTGAACTACGTCAATGCAAATACGGCTGTTTGTCTTACTTGGGAACGGACGCGAGCCTTCATCATCTTTAAGTGATGCTTGCAAAAACATCACAGCGGCACAAAACGCTAAGCACATCACCAAAAAACACGGACGCTTCCAACTCCTACACAACGCCTCCTTCGCATACAGGCCCCCCTGTTCCTCCCTGCTAACTGAGGAGGAGGCTTTCGCTGAATACACGGGAGAGGGGAAGGTAAATCATCCATCCATAGTTCGAGCTGTTTGTTCCTTTGCTTTTTGGCATGTGATGCACCTTAGGTATCCTCAGTGCTGAACACGTGGAGTCTCGAGCAAATATATAACGAGGTTCGACACGCCGTTTGGTAGTGGGTAGCAATAGGGTGAACAGACAATGTGTTGTCTGTGTTAATACACGACAGTGTGCTTGAACCAATATTAGAATAGAAGCACCCTCCCACACAGCCCGCATCATTTTAGTTTAGTAGTAAAATTAGAGTAGAGGCGCATCCAAATTCTCATTAAATTTTAACCCCTGGACTTTAGCTGACACCCCCCAGTAGGTACAGTATGCCCATTTTTGCAAAAAAATGTTGATGGTTGAGCAAAGTATGTGAACCACCTGCATCTATCTGTTTTTTTGGTTTTTTTGTTGGCTTAAAATTCTGTGTGTTTATGCTATGAATGAGCATTGGCCGGTTTCTCCAACAGAGATTCAGCTTTGTTCCAGACTCTCTCAAATGTGGTTCGGAATAGTCATAGATTCTAGCCTTGTCTGAACTTGTCTGATTTCCTGAAGGAAGGTTAGAGCTATCCCAGGACCAAAAGGCTTAACCCCTTCAACGTCGCCAGCAATTATATTCTCATGCTGCACATCCCACACACTGTAACAGAAAAGGACTCACTGACCGGAGCAACTCCTTCATCTCGGCAAAAACAGTTTCTGAGATAGTAATTCATGTGAATAATTCTACAATCAGAATTTAACCTTGCAAGGCAGCTTGACTCGTGTGAGATCACACAACAGTGCAAGAAACAATACTGCATACGCTTTAAGCCTTGGTTTGGACCAATATGCATCCAATAAGGGGCTACTGGTAGCTATAGCATGAGCTACAGGCATTGTTTAACACTAGGTGTGCGTGACAAAGTGTGTGAGGAGTGACCGCTTGCAAAAACAACAACGGCAAGCTGCTAAAGAGGTTAGCGTAGATGCTGCTAGCATCAGTTCATTTGAACAACACTGAAGGGTTTTCTCAATGCAAAAAATGGTTTTAGTGTCCTCCTGACTGGCTCCAGTAAGAGTTTGGCTACGTTATATGATTGGTTGAAGTCCCCGCCAGTAATAGACAGATGGTTTATCCAATCACCTGGCCTGTATTTTTTTTTTTTTTTTGAAAACACCTGCCTTTTTTTTTCTAATAGTTTCCAATGACAACGTCCCAGATGGTTTTGTGTAACAAACAATCTGGTGTGTAAGATTATTCAAAGAAGCCAGTAAAAAAGGGAAGAGAAAAAAGACAAATAACGTCTCACCCTTCCTCTTAATAATGACATCCTTGTACTCATATAAATTAGCCAAAAATAGTTTTGCAAACTTAGCATTAACTTACAGACTCAGTCAAAGTCAAAGGAAAACTTACATTTTTTATGACAGGATTAACTGCTTAGATTCAGGCTGACTTTAGGTTTAATGTATATTATGCTGTCTGTAGTTATTAATCACTGGTTTGCAGTGTGCAGCCTTAAGAAAGGCCATAAAATAGGGAACTTATATAATATATGCTCATCAGTGTTATTAACTGTGATCCAGATCTTTTTTTTTTTCCAACACAGCAAATGAGGGATAATTAATATAATTTGACACAAAGTAGTTTTGATCAGGCACACTGTGCCACGGATAACGTTACGGCTCAGAGATGCGATCACTCAGATAAAGGGGGTGAAAACAGCTCTAATGTGTGGGGAGGAGCAGAGCTGCGGGGGGGGCGGAAAAAAAAAGCCCCCTGTAAAAATTGCAACAGTGCAGCCCTTATTTTCCTCCCGATTGATACTAATTGGCAGCAGAATGCCTTCCTGACAAGCCTCTCGCCCTCAGCACCTCCCGCATGCGAGCGTGATGAACTGCCAACTCCGGAAATAATCCCAAGTTTAGCTGGGAAGGATCATCAAGGCCTTTAAAAATCTGCTGGGACCTGAAAGATCTTTTTTTTTTTCCCCCCCTCTTCTCTCTTCTGGTATTTTCACAGACATCTTAGGCTTGTTCTCTTTGTCTTTTTCTACTATAGGCCCACAAAGAGAAATACTTATTAATTTTAACTCAATTACACGAGCAAAAGAGAGGAAAGTCCCTTTGACAAGGAGGCAGGCTTGTTTTCATCTTCGTATGGAGTATAAAAACATGTATAAAAGTATTTTTTTAATGACAGTGTTACATTAGAGTGACGAAATATGATGAAATAAAATACACCAATCCAGGTTGGAGAAAAAACAGCCACCCGCTGCGAACAGGTAACAGCCTTTAGTGTTCATATAATACTGCTTGATCTCTGCTTGTTTGTACTGTTTCATAGATGATACACCAAATATATCAGGATATAGATCTCGAGAAATTGGCAATTTACCACACCTTGCACAAACAATTCCCGTTCTTCACATATCTAAAAAAAAATAATAATAAAATTGACGTCACAGTTTACCATCCAGCTCTTTGCCAGAGTAAGGATGGATTTCTTTCTCCTGGTGCGTCATTTGACACTTGACAAAGTGCGGTGGATTTCATGGATGAATGAGTGTATCTATCGGGTACGCGATCAGGGTTTTTACCTAGCCATGCGGTCCAATGTGCCGTACCCCTTCCAACCTTAAACGTCTTACCCCACTATGGATATCTACCAGGTCAAAGAGGTGTTTATGCTTTCAGAGGACAAGAGCTTAATGATCAAAAAAAAAATCAGAGTGTATGCTTGAGAACACTCCGGTTGAGTAATTACAGACTGACGGTTTTGTAACTATGGTAAATAAAATTAATTTGCAGTGATAAACATTTTTCCAAACTATACATCACTGGGAATATAAGAAGTGATGTTTTTTTATTCCATGTTGGCGAGAGAGGCATGCAGAGGGGGGAAAAAAATGATGCCTTTGGATGCACTTGGGAAGGGTCATTAATCGAAGGAGTGCTTCTTCTTCTTCTTCTTTTTTTTTTCCCCCCCTCCCCCTACTCTTTTAGGAGAGGGCAGGATAATGCGCTGATGATAAATTGAGTTTATGCGGAACTGCTAAATTCCATCTCTGGTGGTAAATCTCGCTCTCTCCTCCTTGCTAACTTCTCTCATAACAGAGCGTTGAAGTCGGGGGGGCACCTTCGTGGCCCTGTTGACATTTGAAACAAATCAGCT
The DNA here is from genome assembly GCA_028641955.1 of Protonibea diacanthus. Classification (NCBI taxonomy): domain Eukaryota; kingdom Metazoa; phylum Chordata; class Actinopteri; family Sciaenidae; genus Protonibea; species Protonibea diacanthus. Next base: position 9,409,620 of record CM053998.1, read on the forward strand.
TTGACAGGTCAGGATCCCTTCAGAATCACTGCCCCACAAAGAGGTCAATCACTGGATGAATGATTTATCTCGCGGAGAATAAAGTGTTCCTTTCCGGCTGAAACAAGATGTATGCTAAAATCGTGCTCTGAGAAAACTCTCGGCAGGGAGTATATCCTGCGCGCCGCCTGGCTGGCCGACAATGTGTCGAGCACGCTTGCGGTGAGACGGCTGTATTGTAGGATGCTCGGGGTGTGAAGGTCACCTTACTCGAATGACTTTGAACATAAATCTCCACCAATAAGGGAGCAGAGGTCTACCTCAGTACACATTCAAGCCCGTGTTGTCTGGAGCATGTGATTCTCCCAAAGGCTATACAGTACACCGTGCTGCCAAGCTCTCTTAAATGTGCCAAAGCGCGCTCTGCCTTGAGGTGCACCGTGTCCAAAACCATGAAGCCTCATCCAGCCAATGATGTAAGTCTCCCTTTAGAGAAATGTGTGCAAACTGGATTTGTTCTGACCTGCTTCGGTAGTCTGGCAAACGTCTCCGCGGCATACCTGTTGATGAAAAGATTGTGCGTGTGCCTGTTAGGCGCGGCGTGATCATATTCTTTTTTATTTAGTCAATTAGGTTCTGTTTATTTCTGCACTGGATGAAGAATCCTCTCCAGGGCTAGATGATTTTGCAGTCAGAGCACCCTCAGCTTTCAGCAGTTATTGAGGTCATGTCCTATTACCATCTGTCTTTAGCTGCATCAGGAGTAATCCTGGAGTTTGCTCCCTTAACCTTATTAAAGAGATCAAGTGCAGCGAGCAGCCGCTGCAATTTGCATTTGTTTGGACCAACTGCTAATTTCATCATAAGGGGATGGTGACATAATGGCAAATCTTGCTATTCTAGCCATTGTTATGCTGTCTTACTTTCATGATAGAATTACAGTAATATTTATTTGTGAATTATTCATTTGTTGGATGTTTATATCCTTTATTCCTCTTACCAACGTTCCAAAGCCCTTTTGCTCTCTGTGCCCCTTTGTATTGTTATTATTTTGTTTATTTATCATGCATACATATGTATCGCTTGCATTAATTTGCTTTGGTAACATTCTGTAGCACGCAGTCATGCCAGTCATGCCAATCTAACGACGCTGATATCTCAGTTAAGAATAGTTCTATTTAAATACATAAATTAAGTAATTTATGGGTGGAATTAAGGGCACAGGATGGAAAGTTCCTGGGGAGATCAGAGGCTTGGCTTGCCCGAGCCTCTGAACCTTCACCACACCAATGCGAATCCCCGTGTTGACATGTGGTATCCGCTAGGCCTGCGAGGCCAAGGAGTCTCGACAAGACACAGCAGTGCCAGGCAGTGCCTGTCAGAGGCTACTAGGCCAGCTGCCTGTTAGCTTATGGAGCTAGGCCTCGTGCTATTCCCGGCCATTACGTCGGGGCAGCGGTTCAAAACACACAACATTACTCTGCGTTGACAAACAGCATTGCAGGCCTACTTTTTTTCCTCCGCTTTTATTAAATATAGTGCCAGACATTGCACGGTGCATGAGTCAGGCGGGGATACAACAACTGCAGGGTCAGTCTTAGATAAAAGATGTTGTAGGAAAAAAAAAGTGGTAACACATGGGCCCTTCAACTTGCACTTTGGCATAGGGATGCTATATAGTATGTATACCAGTATTTCACAGTTTAAAAGAAAAGTTTTGAAACCTGCTGGTACTCATCATTATACATTTAGATTTAATTAAAACTTGGAACCATGAGGTGACCTAAACTAAAGGCTTGTGTCCTCTCCTGGATCTCTCTGGAATCCGTATCGGGGATATCAATCTACCTGTCTGCAGTCTGATATCAAAGGTGATGGATGATGGCCGGCCAATGCCAAAGTCAGCTATTTCTGCTGAGCTATCTGGTTCAGACTCAGTCAAGCACAAATCTGAATGTCACAGTCTCGCTCACATCAAAGGGCCCCTTTTGGATTCATTAATTCACAGAGACGGTCCTCCCTATCAATTATAGCCGTGATTAAAATGTTTTGGAGTTGTCTGGCTCAGACTTGGACTATTTTCACTGAAGGCATAACTTCACAAGTATGGCTCCTTTCTTCACAGAAATGGAATCCTTTAAAATCGTCTGTCTGTTCTGTGGTTCAGAAAATAAAATACACTGCAACAGTCATACGGGGACTGAAACCAATTTGTTAAAATGGTATGGCTGTAGGTATGTTTAAAAGAGAAACAACAAAAAAACAGGAAGCAGTGGGACATCGCTTAAAGCTATACAGAATAGAGGAAATAAGTATTAGAGAGATGCTTAAAATGAAGCTGCTGGCGGCACGAGAATGACTGTGAATAAGAATTATTTCGATTTTGATGAACGGGGAACGAAAACAACTGGACTCGTGTGGACACATGTTGAAAGTTGAGTTAACCAGTTTTCAATCAATATTTTGCCAGTGTACATGCTGTTTGTGAATGCTAAACCAATAAAATGAACTATGCTGTTTGAAATCCACACAAATTATTTATTTTCAATCAGTTTGAAGGAGGAACAATCGCAAACATGTAATCCATTCCTAATCCATCCGATTTCAGATACGCTGCTGATGAGCTATATTTTAAAATGTCTGCACTCAGTATCTCTATATAACCCTGAATGAGCCATGTTAGAATGCGGAAAAGGTTTACAGCCTTTACAAACACACCACAAAGAAGAAGCTACATGCGACTGTAAACAGAGCCCAGTGCCACTTGACTAATTTTCCTCATCCATCCATGTGAATTGAAAGACCCTCTGAAGAATCTCTTTCTAGCTTGTTTGCGGCTCGTGTTTGTGATGTTTATTTCCGCAGTGCGCTGGCACTGCCTCGCAGTTACTTCACTGGGAAGTGAGAATATAATTGAGTGATGACAACATTGGCTGCGTTTTGATAGAAGGGGCCAGCGACGGTGTTGATTGGTGTGGCTGTTTGTCCCCCCCCCCCTTTTATTTCTTCATCTTTCTCCATCATTGCTGTTTCAGCAGCTATATGCAGCATCATCATGTGATGCTTCCTCCGTGCGCATCATTTCAGCCCTTATTCTTCCCCCCTAAGTACCGAGAGCCAGGTGTGAGTCCGTTTGCTCTGAGCACTCTGTTTTGCTGAGTCCTTTATTTTTTTGTGCATTGTTTAGCATCCACACCAATTGCCGTTAAACTAAATCCAATATCAGGAAGCACAATTAGTGAAGCTCAGGACTGCAACACAGCGATTTCCATCTTGGCAAATGTCAGTTCACCTCTACAGTAAGAGTAAGTGACGCCTGGTAGGCTGCCTCACTAAAAACCACACGCTAACGTGAAACGGTGCACTGCCGCTGTGTCGCTCGCTTTCTCTCTCTTTTATCTTATTCCTGCAGTCCAGGATCCTCCAACACAAAATGCTTATCCGTGGGAATCTGCGAATCTGAAACATAACATGGTTTGTCAAGTCAGGCGGCACATAACTGCTTGGTGTTTTCGCCGCATAGGCAGACGTCCCTCTGACCGCGATGCTTCAGACACACTGAGCCTGATTCCATCAAAAACGCCTGCATCCCAGGGCGAGACAAAACTAGTTCTGAAGTGCACAGCTTCTTGTTCAGAGTCACCGAGAAATACCATGAGCTTGGACGGTGAGGATGCCATCTTTTATTCTGAGCTACAGAGGAGGTTTTTTTTTTTTTTACTCCTGTGTGTGCAGTGTCACACTGTACCCAAACTGTCAAACGACGCAGATCGAAGTCTTTTGTTTTTAGAACAAGAGATATTTTGAACCTTCCTCTCTGTATGGTTTCTTTTTGTAGAACAAGCTCTAGAACTCCAGCTGCGTATTGCCGTGCAAAAAAATGGCATAAGTATTGATTTGCTAACAATTCTGATCATTCCTATTTGTCCATTTCGCTCTTTAGACCATTTTCTTTTTTTTCTTTTTTTTTTTTACAAGTTACCTCTTGTAAATACTTCTATTTCAAAGAAGAAAAGCCTGCCGGGCACTGCTGTGTCACACATTAGTGCTCTTGCGGTTCGAGCAAACCTCAGATCAAAATCCCCACAACTCCAATAACAGGAGACAAACCATTTCCTCTTCACCCCCCACCCAAACACACACACACACACACACACACACACACTCCCTCCCGCCTCTTCCTTCATGTCCTTACACCAAAAGTGTTCCTGAAGGCAAGCAATCAATAGAGCTCATGCTGAAAGGCTGTAAACCTGAAATAGTACCCATGACAAGCCCTTGAAGGTAATAGGTCAGAGGTATTGATTGATCTGTTCATAAACACACATTTCAGAACGCCTCCCTGTGAAATGTTATGTCCATGTGTAAAGCAAACATCTGAAAATGTGCATGATTTATCTCCGTCCAGGTAAAGATTTGAATGTCTCCCTGGCACTAATTTTACAGGAAATGTAGCTTTAAAAGGTTTGTTGGCTGAGCGGACCTGCTCCATAAATCATTTTTGGCAACTTCAAGTTTCTGAAATTATAAAGTGCCTCCTCAGCCAAACTGCAGTGCCAGATTTGTGATTCATACGTCACGCCACATACCATTGTTTCACCTCTGCTGTCACACTTGGAGGCATCATGAGCACGTCTGTGCAGTAATAAAATGTTAAGGCTAGAGTGCAAACTGACATTTACCGCTGAAAATGGCTTTTAGGGGTGTCGTTTAGCTCAGTCGGTAGAGCGACCGCCCCCATGTACAAGGGCTCGGTCCTTGCTGCGGCGGCCCAGGGTTCGAATCCGACCTGTCGCTCTTTCCCGCGTGTCATTCCCCATCTCTCTCTCCCCACATTTCCTGTCACTCTTCAAGCTGCCTCTGTCAAATAAAGCCTACTACGTACATCAATATTCTGCTTTTTAGGAGCTGCGAAAATTCTGTCTCAGGCATGTATTAAGCCAGAATTTAATTTTGCCGGGATGAAATGATTGACTAGCCTACCTGTCTACCTGCCTGCCCTCACTGACTGCACATGAAGATGTCTTTTGGGGGAGTGGCTTTGGAGGGGTTGGATTCTTTTTTTTTTTTTGGTTGGGAACTTTGAAAATCTAGCTATCTCTCGCTAATTTCTCCAGTGTTACCTACCCTAGCTTTAAGCAAGCCTGGTGGAAACAGTAATAAGTACATTTTCCACTATGACAGAGTGGCGTGTCCGTGGCATCCCTCTCTTCCATCCCGGCCTATCTAATTTGATCATTGAGGTCGGACCGTAATGCATGCACAATCGAGATAACGAGAAACCCATGGATTGGACACTCATTGTACACAGATACAGACAATGTATCTGTAATAGCAGATGTAAATGGGGCCTAAAATGTACATATTAGTTCTGTTAGCTATTGCTGTAATGGGCACAATAAAACCCATGCAGACACAGGACGGCAACTATTAACTAGGGAAGGGAAGGTTCAAATAAAATATAAATCCAGACGGAACCAGCCAAGTAGATAAAATAAAAATCTCTCCCCTGGTCTCGCAAAATACTCTACTAGTCTACTGTCCCTTGAGCCAAAATATATTTTGTAGGGTCTCTGAATTGTTGATAAGATTTGTATGCATACTGTATATTCAGTAGGTGATAACTCAATAGGCTGACTAACCACAAAAAAAAAAAAAAAAAAGGCTGTTGATGATTCAAAGCTAGATTTCCATTCCATCAAAAGGATATAAGGACCTTGAGGAGATAACCCTGCTCGGTATCACTGTGGAATGTTGTGTGCAGACCATTTGAAGTTCCGGCACATTTTCCACTGTCCACTTTTGAAGTCTTAACCACGCCGGTGTGACATAGATTTCTTCTCATCCCGAGAAGACGCCGTGTCCTTCATCAAACTGAAATTGAGACGATGCAATCTTTCTCTCTCCCCCTTCATTCCCCCCCTCTTCCTCTCTCTCTCTTCCTCTCTCTCTCTGTCTCCCCTCACTAATAAGCAGTGCTCTCTTCTTCATGCATGAGGGACTCGCAATCGCTCCCCTCCCTCAGTCAGACAGATAGCAGGGGAGATGGATGTGTCAGTCAGTCAGCGCCGTCTCATCTCAGTCAGGTGCTCTGTGTACTTCAGGTTATTTAGAGGCCTGCCGGCCAGTAAACCGCACACGGCTCGTCTTTTTTTAAGACTCAAATTTGTCTGGGGAAGGCAGAACTGGGCTCATTTTGCTTAGTTGTTTTCCAGCGGTTCACAAGGCTGTTTTTTTTTTTCTTTTTTTTTTTTACTGGTACATCTTAGATGTTGGCGCCTGCATGTCAATTTACAATTCAGCACTCAAGAAGTAAATAAAAAAAAAAAAGGACTTAGATGCAGTGTTGCTCATGGCGTTTGGGTGGCAAGGCTGTTTTTCCTCAGCCGTCTCTTTTGCCAAGACGTTGCCACCCCTACCCGACAGAAACTGGAACAGTCAGTTCAGTACATCTCTCCATCTGCCTCACTGCAGTGTCATGTCAATGAATAACAAGCGCCAGGCCACAATCTCCAATTATGCAAATCGATAGCGGATCCAGATATAGGGTTGTTTGTGGCAGATCTAAATGCAGATGCACTGATGGTTTAGAGTTCCATCACATTACAGTCATGAATAAAGGACTGTCATCTAAGACTCTCTACTCAAGCGTGTCTGTAAGCTGCCGGTATGTATTGTACACTACAGCGATGTCATTAAAGAACTACAGAGGTCTGAAAAACATAATTTTTCTATCAACCAACGCTATTAATTCCCTTCAGATCGTCCGTGAGCTTGTGTATGATGACAGTGTGATACAAAACATGGCACCAGTTCGTGGTGGGTTTTGCAGTGAGTTCCTTTCCTTTCAAGTATCTTTTGACACATTTAAACCCCAGCCGACCCATTAAATCAACTGTCCTTTTGAACTGTCCTTTGTCGAGACGCCTGTGACGTAACTCCACTTCCTGTCGGCTAACGATCCTTAAGTGCCGGTTTGACTCGCTCCGATTCATTTTAGCGGCGAAAACTCTGGCGCTGATTCTCAATGCCGCAGCACAAGAGACCTTAAGTATCACTTAGAATGCGTCGATGCAATCTTTCACCATTTGTTATTTCATTAAAAGCTATTTGTGAAATGTGTACATGAAGTCCCCTTATACACCAGTACACTGGGTGTCTCTTTTAAATTAAAGGTTCTGACCTGTAATTTGTAATTTGCAGACTGTCGAGTTAAGGCAGGTCAAAGCAAGCCAAGCTGTTTTTTCTTTTTTTTTTTTTTCCTTTTTTTTCTCTCAGTGACCACAGACCGCCTTAAAAAAAAAAGGGTGACTTCTAACAACTTCTGCTTATTAAATGAAATGAGAAAACTAGGCCTGTGAAGGCATGGACTGTGTGCTGGGGAAGAGCAGAAGAAGCATCCAGATGCAGTGAATTTCACACATTTTCAAGGGATGACTGTTGACTTTTTTAAAGAAAAAATGTCTTTGCTCAACTGATGCATCTCTTTTAGTCTCGAAGGCATAATGGTTTAGTCATGGCTTGTGACCATTCCCTCCACAGTCTTGATCTGATAACAAAAACATTTTTTTTTTTTGTTCTATTGAGCCGTATCTACAGAGGGATACAGCGTTTCATCAAACCTGATGTTTGTCTTCATCTTCGGGTTATTGATGTCACAGCAAAAAAGAAAACATTGTTTCTTACTTCCGCACAACAAAGGGCTTGTCAGCGCTCTCTATTCAAGTCAGAGCTCTGCTGCAGTCATAGCCGGAGTGATGACCTGATCCCACTTAATACAGCCTTGTTTGAAGTGCCCCGTGGATCTACAAAGGAGCTGGGTGCTGGAGATGGTGTGAACTGGTCGCTAAATGCAGCAGTTCTTTTCTAAAGAGCGCCACAAAAAGAGGCATGGCTGATTTCCCGCCCTCCAGTTTTTTCATCTTAATTTTTATGTGTGTGTGTGTGTGTGTGTGTGCTCCCATCTGGGTCGCAAGTCCTGGCAGTCTCCCTTTGTAGTTGATTTAATTGGCTAGTGTTGAATCTTGACGTGGCGTTTTCATTATCACTTACTTCAGTGTTGGCTTCTGTTCAAATTAGAGCACCCCAGAGGAGGGATGGACTCGGAACACAAATCAAGATGCCTGTCACCAAAGTTTGGAGGGGTTACCGTGAAACGGTTTAAATGTGTCGAGCGGTTAACTGCGATAGTCACCGCAGCGTTTTGAAACGCGTAAGCGGCTCAACAAAGAATGCAAAAGCTTGTCGTAGGTCAAACTTCCAGCGGTAGAATAAAAGAATGTGTAGTTCTACAAATTTTGTGTAAATATGATGCATGCCATCATCTCTCACTTCCTATTCTCCGGCCACTTTTTAAGAACTCCTCCATCGTCTTCCCCATGGAGGCATCTCATTTAAACACGTAAACCGCTGGGAGGGCAGCCACAAATTCCTAATTGAAACCCTTTTCGGTTTATGAATAACAGAACACCACGTTCCCCGGATGACAGAATGTCTTTAACGGCAGGGCTATCATTGAAAATGCAGAGCATGCTGAGTGGCTCTCCGACGGGCCCGTTACGTAACACGCCACTGCAGGTGCAACTTATACAGAGTGACTATGAATGGCAGGCGGCAGCTTGTAAGTGACCATCGGCTCGTGAGTGGGGGCTGGGGGGGGGGTAAGGTGCATCAGAGGCATGACAAGTGAGGAGCAATGCACTTTGCTGCGCATGCTGAAGCCGCTGAAATCAGTCACGGTGATCATAGTCAAACTATTTCTAGTGGAGCAAAGCAGGTGCGAGTTTGTCAGAACACCGCACGGCAGGATATGAGTCTGCAAAGTGTGAGGACGGCTCGTAAAGCAAATATATCTCTCTGTCGCATGCGCTTAAAGTTGCAGTTTTAAGTGATGTACGTTATCCAGTCAAAGGATGTGACATTATACAAGACATTCATGCTTTAAGGTACCCGTAAGGACTGAGTTTGGGACGTGAAGAAGGTTTTCCCTATCGCCTATGCATACTGCATGAGAGTTATGAAGCTAAAATAACGCAATTCTGTGAAAGTAAAGTGCTGCATCAAACACCCCGAAATGATCTCGCCGCCGTTGGATTAGGAGCTGTAAAAGATGGATGTGGTGAGGGAGTGAGCTGCTACACATCCTCGGAGTTGCTAGCAGCTGTTCAGGGTAGGGACTTGGCAGGTACAGATCGCGAGGGAGCTCGCTAGCAACTCTCTCCTCCCCTCCTCCTCCCTCAGCTCGCGATGGCCTCATTTATCTGTCACCACCCCCCCCCCCCACCCCACCCCACCCCCCCTCCTACTCCCCAACCCCCTTCCACTCCAGACATCTTTGTCTAACATGCCTTCGCCGTCGCCGCCGAGCCGAAACAACTCCCGTCACTTTTGTTTTTATTCCATCAATTACCTTCCCGCCAAATGCTGTGATCGGCCACTCTGAAAGCTGCCTGCTGCCCCAACAACTTCACGTCTGGGCTGTCACCGGCATCCTGTCACTTAATGACTTACCAATAGGCTCGACATAAAGACCGTATTAGTCATTCATATTATATATTCCCTGCGCAGCTGTGTAAGTATGAGGGGGGGAAAATACCTATGGGCCCCCCAAAGCACATATTGTTGTTCTCCTCTGAAATATGCCTTCAATTAGAATGTCATATCGCTGTAGCTCAGTCATCTTTTGCCATTGCTTCGAGTGATGAGAGGGAATCGGGCATTAGTTCTCTGTCTGACAGATGCCTCCCTTCAGAATCTCTCATTAGTCAAATGCATCTCTATTACATCACAGGCAACTCACATTGTTGACCACGCATCCTTTTGGTGACGACCCACACCCCTTTGCATTCAAATACCAATAAATCGCCTAAATATGTCACCACAGCAAATGCCAGTATTTCATCTAGTGCTTTTGAGTTTGCAAACACACTCAGAAACACAACACCTTCCATTTAATAGCACATATTTGTGCTTAAAATTGAAAAAAAAAAATAAATAACGTGCTTGTTCACATCACTAGATAGGGGTGCTTGAGCTAGCACAAAAAAAAAAAAAAAATCCGTGTGCTGTATGTGTTCTGCTGTCAAGCAGCATCTCTGCAGCAGAATATCAAACTGACGGCATGAAGTCTCCATCTTCCCAACACCTTCTCAAACTGGCATCAATCGCCCATCTCCCCTGCTCCATACTACTTGCTGATGAAAGCAGAGTGCCTCACCATTTGGACGGCCCACGCCGAAAAACGGAGCTCTCAGTCTGACAATCGGGCCAAGCAGGTGTTTGGCGTTGTGTTGGGGGAATAGAGCAGCTCAACAGCACATTGGAGGATCAGAGGAGGCTTCGGATGCACCTGGTCACGTGCCAAGGCCTCCCTCCCCACACAATCTGGCCTGTTCTGTTCCCACTCAGTGGCAGACGCACCTCCGCTGGCAGCTCTGATGGACGCTAAGCTCTGTTCTGGTGACAAATGCAGAGATCATTCGCTCCGACCCACGCAAGCGTTTAATCATGATGCACTGCTACTGCTGCTCACACCCAAGATATTATATGGCGCGTGAAGTCCTGTTATTCTTATATTCTGAGAGCTAAAAAGGGGTTTTGATATGTAATACTCAAGGATGGCTATTTCATGCCGGGTGTTGCCTTGTTTGCTGGGTCTTACCTGGAGCTTTTACACGCCAGACAACATGCAGAAAAAAATAAGGCTCATATCTAGTTGCTTAAAAGTGAGGAGCACTTTCAAAACATATTTAAAATGCACTGCACGTTTTAGACTCACAGTACATGTCCTCTACTGAGCACATAAGTAAAAGGCCTGGAAATCCCTGGTTAATATATGAATAATTTTGTGTTGTATATGCAGACCTTTAGCTGACAATTTCCATCTGACTTTCACTAAATAAATGGACTGTTTACACATATAAGCCTGCAATACTTGGGAGTGTGCAACGTTGTATGCATAAAATTGGAGCTGGACAATTTATCTTAACGTGGAATTGTATTTATTTATTGTGTGGCAAATGTGATTTTCTTGCTGGACCCTTATTGCATGCAGCTGGCTGAATGTCTAGTGTTTAATAGCGAGTTGCAGCTTTCATACTGTACGTGTAGATATAGTTATGAAATTTCCTACTATATGCTTGTGTTATAAATTTATCACCGAAGCTGTGTGCAGGGGAGGTATCAACAATATCAAAGGTAGCCTGAGCGATGGGAATGAGAGCATCCCAGAGGGTCTGCGAGCCGAAATAAGACAGATACAGCCGAGTGAGCCTTGATGAAAAAAAAAAAATTGATAGAGAGAGAGAGAGAAAGAGAGAGAGAGAGAGGGAAACGGGTCAAAGAGATGGGGCTTGGACCCTCGGGAAGCCTGGAGATGTGAGAGAACATAAGACATTGTTCACCAAAGTCAAGCTTCCAAAGACTCAACAGTTAAATAGTGACAATAGAGAGCAGGAAGACAAGCAATCACTAAGTTCACTACACTGACAACACTCCATTACTGACAGAATGAGAATTTGGCAAGCCATTTGGTAAAACATAAATACAGTCCAAGTCTCAAGTTTAAAACAATAGTTTGACAGTTTGGGAGATATTTAACGTTTTTTTTTTGTTTGTTTGATTGTTTTTTTCTGTTACATGAGAAGATCAATTTCACTTCCACACTAATTTCAGAGCCAGCATCCTGGTACAGTAGCTAAACTTTGATAAAGACTAAAAGCAGGAGGAAACAGTTAGCTTGGCTAACGGGCACTTGTGAGTGATTGCCACCTCAGGCATACGTCTGTGTTCAAAGCAGAAATCACAATAAAACAGTCAGTAGCAATCTATAACACACACAAATATACAAATACATACAAATATGTCATGAAAGTTTTTTGGGTAACGCGTTACGTTGACGACATGATACAATATATGATAGCTAGGGCCCATCAGAATAGCTTGCAATGGGGCCTGCTGTGACATTACACCACTAATCCACGGAGCATGGACCCACAAGGTCATTGCATACAGCTAAGAAAAAACACAACTTGTGTTCTCAGTTTTTGTACGAATTCACCAAACAAAATATACAATTTTAATTACAGTTTTCAGAGGTGCTGGTAGGCAGATTAAAGATTAGGCAGTCTTGTGGCTGTAGTTTCTTATTCAACAGACAAACATCAATCTACCCATCTAAGACAGAAAATAAGTGTATTTCCCAGAATGCCGAATCATTGCTTTCAAGGAATTAGTATTATCTGAGTACATTTTTGAGAAACAGTGATCTAAATGATTGAGTTATTATAACACTCCACTTCTGTCAAGAGTGCCAATTAGAGCCACTTCCTGTCTTTCAATCCAACCTTCAAACCCCTTGTTTTTGTTCCCTTAATCACGACTCCCATTTCCACCTCTTTATTTGGACCCAAACCTTGTTGTAATGAATAAATTAGTAAATTCTCCCCCTTTCTCTCTCTCTTTGCCGCAGACTTGTCCCAATTTTACCCTCGAAGGAATCAATGAAGGATATGCTCATGTGATAGGATAATTTCAGAAATTTCTCAGTGAATCACATGCTAATTGCTGCTTTATGCTTTTGCAAATGAACTGAGCAATTTGCGCTTGCAACACAACGTTAGCAAATTTTCTCATCTAACAAGCACATCATTATTATGTTATTGCGTCCTCGATCTGAGAACGCTCGACAGTTTCAGCTTTGGGACTGACGCCGCCAAGATTAATTTATCCGTTTTCCCGACATTTCTTTCTCATTGTAAAGGCCACTTGTATTTTTTTTCCACCATAACTCCATCTTTGGCGTCCCCTTGACTGTCTTACATGATATCCAACTGCGTCCTTGTGGACCTGATAAAGCTGTGGGACATCAAGGATCATCAAGGTGATGCGTAGTTACGAGGCCCTGGTGTTTACTACAGATCTCAAACCGCTGCTTAAAACGGGCACAGCGACAGAGTCGAACTGACAGCCAAGAGGTGCAATTACTTCCAGGTTACTGAAAAATGTCACAGCCAAAAAAACAATAGGGATTTACCAAAGGGACCACAATTTAATCAGCCACATTCACTTTGTACTCATATTTAGATCTTCTCTTAGGGATTTTATTGCTGTTTTTGTGGCAGCTATTCAAGATGCTTTTGCTTCCGAAAGAACTATTGATGTGCCCACTTTGGTATTGTTTCTCAAGTGGAAAGCGGAATAAATATCAGCGCTTGCAGATGAATGCCGTCCTCCCGGCGTTCTCAAAGCCCTTGTGCAAAATGAAGCGACAACTTTTGTGTGAAATAATGTACATGCATTCAGATACGTGGGCGGCGTGTCCATAAGGTGTTGTGTGACGCGACAAAGCGGCCGAGCTGTTTCTTCCTCAAAGTCACGATTGCTCACAGTCGTGGACAGCAGGAGTGGAATTTTAACATTCGGTTTTACTCTTTTCAGATGTTAATAATTCATCTGAATTATAGATGGGTAGATGTCACAAAGGGCTATTTGAATTGAAACACACAGGAAGACATCGAAATTTATGGTAATAACTTAATAGTCGAATACAGTCAATAGAGTCGGTGTTCCAAAGGACTATCAACTGATTTTTTTTTTCCCCCCAGTGCGGTGACTCACTGCCATTCTGTTGTTTTCAGGACACGCGGACAAAACTCTGCAGATTTGATTATCATTCCCGCAATGATCTGAGCCGCAGAGCAATTACTCGTCAGGAAGTGTAATCACTCAGAGTCTAAGCATGCATTTAATTACAGGAGTATTAACAAAAAATAATCGCTCTTGAACACCAGTCACACAGAATGAGATTTGGCGAGGGGACTCCGAGATGATTACTGCCTGTAAATCTAGCCATAAAATTGGGGGCTATTATGTCTCGCACTCAAATGGCTTGTTCAACAAAACTCTAATCGCATGCATAATTTTACACAGTTCATTACTGTAGTTCATTAAGATACGAGAGGTGCTTTTCAGAATGAAGGCTGTTCGTACTGCATATACTGTGATGGAGAATATCCGCTGCGTTGTGCCAGCTCGGGATGTGGAAGCAATGTAAGTCACACATTCCGTGTTAAATGAAGCTGATGTATACACAGTGCGGGAACTGTACAGCAATTTACCACTTTCGTGTCTTGCATAACTATGCTTGGAAAGCTACCACAGTGCCGTATCTTAATGTTATCCCTAACATAACCCTGCAAACATCAATTAAAAGTGTTACATAACAAAACATAACCCCGTGTACGTACTGGTTTGCCACTGCCTCTTTGCTCCTGCCTTTGTTTTCCCCGTTTTAGCTCCCCTCACCCTCTCTTAGCGATGATAATGTGTGACAACACACAGCGCAGGGGGGCCACGCGGCAGGTGGCCGCCGGGAGCCTAGCCATCTCTCAAGCGGCTGGCCTCTGGCAACCGCTGACCTCGCACAGCGCGCGCGCACGCACGCACACACACACACACACACGCGCGTACATACTAACCACCTAGGGTGTCAGCCACAACAGTGTGGCAACCCAGGGAGGCTCGTCCGACATGCTGAGTCGACAACAAGGGGAGCTCAAGTGGCAGAGAGGACAGCAGCCTCGGGGGGGTTTTGCTCGCGATGGGCCTACGTCACTGCATACACTGCGTGGCGGCTTGACAGGTCAAGCAGATAAAACGCAGTGGCTAGTGTAAAAGCATCACATAAAGTCCAGAGCAGCCAGAGCTGCTGAGTATTACTGACTAGACACGCAGAAAAGCAATGAGTTAGCTTGTTCGGGGTTGTGACTGCCCTTTATTCCGTGTGTTTATTGGATTAGATGAGGAGAATGTCTTAAGAAATCAAGGTAATGAACTCAAAATTGGGGCATTCAGTTACAGTAAATACTGTGTGTGTGTGCGTGTGTGAATGACTGCAACGAAGGAAAAAGAAAGGAAGCCTATGATGTACTGACATGGCTTCAAAGCCGCCTGGGAACATTTGCTTATTAACATTTAATGACATCGACTTAAAAGTATTCCACATTCAATCCTACATGCAGCTTTTTGGAAGGAACAAAAACGAGACCATGAGTGCCCAGACTATAAATAACAGGCTCACAGAAGGTGGAAAGAAAAAAATAAAAATAAAAAACAAAAGCAAAGCTTCTTCCAGCTACACGAATCGACAATGTTAAGTCCACCGGCAGTCATTTGTCTTCTGTCGAAATTGGTGTTGAAGCCTCCTCCCCGTTCTTATCACACTTGGCAGTTTGTGTTATGTTTATATGCAGTTATACAGTGAGTGCCCTTCTTCCCTGACAGCCGGGCGGTTCCTTAGCAGAGAGCGTATATTTCAAAGGGGGGTGGGGGGTGCCCTTCTGGCAGCTCAGAGGCTTAATGTCAAGGGGGTCCATGTACTGCAGTATAAAGTATTTCCCTAGAGATTACCTTTGGTTTAATCAGCGGTTGCTGATTGATTACATGAACGGAAACACACAATCAATTAAGGTTTTTTTTCTTTTTTTTTTTCAATCTATTTTTCACACGAGAAATTTTGCATGCAGCATGTACCGTGCTTGGGAGAGATACAAATATTTTTGCTCCAAAACTGAAATACCAACTCATCCAACACAAACCTCTCACACCCTGTGCTCTCGTGTTTCACAGATTTTTTCTTTTTTTCCCCCGAAATGCTTCATGTTATAACAAACCTCTTGAATGCGGCCCGTTATTATTCCACCGCACTTCACAGGAAGTTTAGAATTACCAAAATGGCAGTAATTGAGTCGGAACTTTTTGTTATCTAAAACTTGGAATTATGCCTCAATCCAAATGCCCTTTTTTTTTTTTTTTTCACGTCCTAGATTAAATGACTCATTGAAATCATTCAGCTTTTCAAGTGGCATACAGTATATCGCATCATTGTGCATTCATGCGGCAACTGCTGAAGTGATTGAACAACCAGAAAACCGTGTTATTTTGCAGTGAAACATTCAGATAAAGCTTCTTGAGGCTCTGCACCAGCTATTACGATACCCGGAGACTAAAGACTTACTATTACCTGCAATCAGTTGTTCATTAAGTAACTACTGCCCTCACTTTGTGTGAAGATTACAGGGGTAAGAGGCGCACATCACTTGTCTTTCAAGCCATTTCCTGTTCTTAAAAAGCATTCGCTGTAAATTGCTGCAGTGAATCAGTGAGTGGGCAAATGAAAGAGGCTGAGGATTGTAGCCGCTTTCTCACCCAGCGCACGTCCGATAATGGGTGAATCAATACTCTCACATGTTCTTGGTTTAAAAAAAAAAAAAAACATTACCTTACACAAGCTTCGCCTGACCTACAAATGAAATGTGCGAAAAATTAACCGAGTTTAACAAAACCAGGTGTCCGTTTTGAACACGTGGGTGAGAAAAGATGAGCGAGCCGCATTTTGGAAACAGAGCTTTTAGAAGTGAGAGTCCATCAGGCGGTGTGCCATGCCGCTCTGCTTTCATCTCCACAGGTCAAGGCAGGGAGAACCCTTAATTCAAAGCCCACTGTCTGGCCGAGGCTGATGTCCTTATATAAATCACAGTCTGTAACGCAAAGGTGAAAAGACTTGGATTTTTGTTCAACTGATAGCATTTAAGGTTCCGTCCGGACGACGGGGAAACAATGTTGTGAGAAACAATGGATTTAATTGCTCAGAACAAGTGTGGTGATGTTTGTTTTGGCTCGGTCTCTGTCTTTGTTAATCCTTCAGTCTTGGCTTAATCATTTTTGAAAGAATTTTCACACTTTCACATGTGTGTTTTTCCATTCTTCTCTCTAAGCCGCCAATCTGCGGAGTACAGAGAGCCAGCTACCGGCTCTTAAGTATGCTTTTAGGGACCTGCATGCTTGTTTTCATTCATCTTTTGTTTTGTTTTTTTTTTTTGTCAGATTTTGTGCTGTTATAAATGATACAGTCTGCTCTTATGTAGAAAATCAGCAACATAATGAGGCATCATTAGCTGGTTTGTTTCCCTTGACAGTTCAAACCATGTACCATTTCATGCTGCCTCTGTAGACAAAACTAGGTGTTGAAAAATTATAAGGTACCCTACAAAGAGTAGCCATAATTCAATTACAGTATGTATACAACGAAAAAAAACATATTGTGAGATGCTAATTTTGAAAATTTACACCATATGAAACAATCGGAATAATTGGAATATAAATGTGTCATGACGTGAATAAATCACAGGCTGCAAATTAAAGGAAATCCCATAAATTCTGATCCTGCTTCTAACTTAAGCGATACCTAGTGTGTCATCTGTGGTCGCTGTCACCTTTTTCAGAAAAACCACCTACAGTATATCAATGCCACACATGCAGAGATACGGTACAGTGGGTGAGAGTGATGATAATACCTGAGGTGTGATCATACCGTGTTCCTGCCAAATAAAAGTGACAGGAGGAGACGGTAATCCCTGCTCGTCCCGCTGCAGTTTTTGACTGTAATCTCAGATTAATGTCCGGGAAATGTCTTTACGAAGGTGATTGCACACTGGGGCAGATGTTGCAGCCTGTTAAGTTGTGTGTTGGCGCTGGAGTGAGTAGATGGATGAATGAGTGCTCACGTTCTCTGGTGTTTCCAATCTAATCCAAACCATGTCAGGGGGTTGTCTTGTCGAAGATAGAAGGCTTTTATCTTCTATCCATAAGTACTGATTACACACACACACACACACACACATATATATATATATATATATATATATATATATATATATATATATATATATATCCGTTCTAGAACTGAAGTAAGAGAAATGTAATTTTTACATATACATTTACATTATTTGTGCAAAGGGATTGCAGTTTCCTCATACATTTGCATCATTAACAAGCTGCTCAGGGACACTTTATTCAGTATTCTTGATATGGCAATGAATTTTACTGACTGGCTGCCTTGTAGCACCGAGTACAGTTTTAAACATTGTTGCAAAGCAACTGAATAATTGGGGATAGTTGTTTTGGAGCTACTGTCTTCCCCTCTTACACTGTGCAAGCACTGAAAGGGTTAAACGCTTACAGCTGTGCTGGACAGTAGCAAAGCCTTGAACAATGACTTAATGCACTCCACTGAGGCTGCCTCACATCCCTCTAATGGATCATTTTTCACCTGGCACCTCAGCTCTCTTAAGATCAACTGAGAGGGATCAGCTTTATCGATTCCTTTCCTCTACACCAATCCGGATCAATAAGGATTCCTGCATTATAAACCACCGAGCCCATTTCCAGGGCGGCTGTTCCTCATCGTGATCTCACTCTTGTCATTTGAAATTGCATAATGAATTACGTCGATTGCCGCGCCGCTGGCCCCTGCGTTTGTTGAGGGCAGCCGCGCGCGTTCGAAGCGGTGCCACACCTCAGAGTCGACTCCTTCCCGTGCTCTCCTAATTAAAGGTAGAATTACTGTAAACGCGTCACGGTGCTCATCTTTAGCCTCGTCCGCGAGCACGTTTAATGACAATCGCTCTTGCAAGTTGTCTTCATCAATGCGCAGAGCTATCCCCCGGGTGCACATTCTGGCAGATGATTCACTGCCATGTTGAAAAAGGCGGTTGGAAGTCTGTGTGATTGTTAAAACCTGTGGGGAAAAAAAAAAAAAAAAAATGCACACGCTCCATCAGTATGCAATACATCAAAGATGCCGAGATGCCTCAATGATGCGCTTACTGGCATGATCAAAACAGCGTGCTTAAAATGCAAAATCTCACCGTGATGGCTGAGATGGGAAGGAGCGCTAATACAAACAACAATCTTCGGGGAAAAAAAAAAACAAAAAAAAAAAAAACAAAGGGAGGAACTACACAACGCAACGGAGTGGAACACCTTCAAAGGAAATATGAATATGTCATTGTGATAATGACCCTTTGGCTTGGATTCAACTTTCATCCATTCACTTAGTGGGAAGAAACCAAAAGAATTTCCAGTATGATCAGATATCATAACTGTAAGATGAAAAAAAAAAGGAAGCAATTATTTATACTGCCTGTTGACACTGGCATCAGATACTCGGGGAAGGTGCCTCGGTGTCAGATCTCGCTGGGTAATGTGGGGGTGGGGGGCGGGGTGGGCTGAGAGAGAATACATTTCCAGTTTTACCTGCAGCACTTCCAGTCTTTTATTATGCGAGGCTGCGCGGGGTTAACGGCACAGGCGGGCCTGTACGCCTGTGAGGATTATTGGCAATGCGCTCCCACAAAACAGCTGTGGAAGGCAAATAATTGTCTTAAGGTGTATAACAATACCATGTTATCCCGGCAAGGGGGGGGGGTTGGCGGGCTTAATACAAAACCAAATAGAGCTTATTTCTTCAACCTATGTTTCATTTATGAGATGCTCTTATGAAGCCTGTTACTCTTGGTTTATATTCATGGCTTATACATAGAAATGTGAGGGGGTAAAGAGATTTAGCTAGAATGCACATGGAAATGAACAGGGGTTGCAGGGCCATGCCAATATGCTTATAACACACTGGTACAAGGACTCTCCCCTGAGTGAGTTTGGATTTTGTGAATGAAACCCCTCCTTATCTATTCTGCTCGGGCTGCCGATCAGTAAATGCTGCCCGGGGCGAAGCCCTCTCTGCCGCGCACAAAGACTCAAACACATTTGCAAATGAGCCAGCTTCTCTCCAATCTAAATAAGCCGAGATGCGCCGAGCCAGAGGTGAAGCATATTAGGATGGCCTGACTCAGTCATTACTCGGTGGTAGCATGCAGTATGGCCTCGGGGTAGCAACTGAGCGAGGCGGCTGTGACATTGAGACAAAGAGCTTGTGTTTCTCGCCACACCAGGCCATGCTGGGCTTGTTTGTGACTCATGTTAGGTCAAACAGACATCGTGTACCAAGGCGAAGGAACTGTCTGGCAGGTTGACCGTCAGAATCAGCAGGGGACTTGCCAAATCTCTGCGAGCTCTGACTGTAGACAGAGGCTGCCTTGATATGTTTTATGGGTAATTGGTCAGAGAACATTGGACTGCTTTGGCAAACAACCACCACTACTACTTTTATTAATTAAAATTATGTCAGAATTATGTTGCCTGATTGTTCTGGGTTGTGTTTTTAGGGCTCAATCAGTGGAATAAAGGACAAAAGATGCTTTTTAAGGTTTTAAATGATGTTTTGATGCAGCTACATTTGTATGCATCTTCTTCCACGGGTCTACTTTTTGCTGTACACTCGCAACTTTCAGTATATTGGAGTTCATCTCCATGCCTTATCAGCTATGCCTCTACACTCCCATGCATGTGCTATAATTAGCGCCTAATGGAGATGATGTGATTAGTAATTGCAGAAATTAGTGGAGCCCTGAATCTTAAATTACCTCTTTTTTTTTTAATGGCTTTAAACATGATATTGTTGATGAAGACAGTTCACATAGATTTACTGTATGTATCACGCTACCACGAACACAGGCTTAGCGAAGGCAGAATCAATAGTTCAGCCAGAAGTCATCTGTGTTATTTTAGCCTCTACATAAACCCATTAAAATAGAAGGACTTTCTATAGTGTTGTTATTTATGGCAGCACAGCCGACTTATACGTTGGTGTAACTACATAAGATGGAAAACAAACACAAACTATACGTGCTGCGCGTCATTTTATATTGATCGTCAATGTGTGCTTAGCATTTAAAACCAATATCTGAGACGGGCCCGCTGCCTTTGGACGAAAGCTGACTCAGTGAGCTAAAACAACAACAACAACAACAAAAAAAGATCCCCCTTTTTTTTGATTTCATTTGTCAGCGTTCACCTGGTGCATTAAGGCCTAATCCTGTTTACACATTGGAAATCCCCGCTTCTTTTGCTGTTTGATTTGGTTTCTGCCTTGAGCCACACGCTCTAGTTTTGACACGCCTGCCTACCTGGCGTTTCCAGTCTGCACGAACCGAAGGGAAAAAAAAAAAGGGGGTCAATTGAAGAAAATGAAGAAAATTGCAATTTAAATATTCATAAGGCTCTTTGTCTTTTCCCGCCCATCTGTGTCACAGAGAGATCATGCTATTCCGCCGTGGATTTTGGCAATTACCTCTCATTCTAACCTCCCCATGTCCAAAGTCACCCCCGGTGCTCTTGAGAGGCACGAGCAACCTTAACATAATTGTGAGGTTAGAGGAGGATGCCGGCAGATTGGATACTGCTGAAGCTGACATCATTTCACTGTTGTTGAATAGCAGCACACCCCTGCATTGTCTACCGCGAATTAATCCTAATGCCATGGCTGTGCGGTCTGAAAAAGATTACATTGTATAATTGCATGTCTAGCTCTGGCAAAATGAGCCATTGTGAATGCCAAGCAGAGGGTCTAGATGTGTGGAAAAAAAAATGGTTTGTTGTCTCGCAGCGGTTATCTCCTGCTTTTGTTTTTAGCGCCGTACATCTTTATTTATTTTTTAACCGTGTGCTCATCCTCCCCCAAAACGCTATCTTTTGGCCAATTTAATCTTTTTTAAAATACGGTGTGCCCGACTGCTGTGTAGTGACAGCAGTGCCATCAGGGTCTACATAGCTCAGACAGGATCTTGGCAAAAGGCTTCAGCTAAAGGCCAACACTCTGCCAGCTCTGTCACACCATCATTCCAGTATGGACCGTGGGGAGCTCGCTCCCCAGTGTCTCTGTTCTCTGAGTGCCAATTATGCCATCCAATTGAATTATGCCCCTGAGTGGTATTATTAGCAGTTGTTGAGGGATCCAAACATTTGTATTCATTAAGGCTTGTTCACAGGAATGATTGAATGACCGGCCTGGTCTAATTAACATGTGAATAAAGACAATGCGTAACGAATTTAAATGTTTATTAGCTCCGTGCATTGCAGAAATAAAGCTACTTTTTTTTTTTTTTGGTGGACTCGCTCCCTCTCTGTGAATGCAAAGTAATCTTGGCCTCGGTGCCTTTGAGTTCAGCACGAGTGCCACTCTGCAACATCTTGCACCCTGAACATCGGTGTCACAACATGCTTCAAGTGGTAGCCAGCGCTCAGTTTGAAGTTGTTCTGCACAGAAGGGCATTCGGTTTAATGAAGCTGTGAATCAAAGAGCGACCAACTCATCGTAAATGATGCTGCGGCTAATACAGTCCCCAGTACTCCCAGTTCTGCATGCTACTGGCCTGGAGAGGATTCAGAGTTCCTGTACGTGAACATTACTCACATATATCAGTCGTACTTTGTTTTGCTCTGGTGTAATCGTATTTGGTAGGTAATGCAACAGATTGCAGCCACGGAGAACCCTTAATCAAAGTTGTCGACACCGTGCTCATGTTGGGTTTTAACCATTAACAAATCCTGATGGGAAACACAATGACTTCCTCTTCAAATGTTGTCGTTGTTATGGGAATTTTTCGTTCCTAAAATCAGCGCTCCAACATGTTACCATTCTTTCTCTTTCTCTGCCTTGCTCTTACCCCTCCTCTATCCGGGGCTTTCTCTCTTTCTGCAGCTCTCCCACTGTGGCACAGCTGATTGGGCTACTAGTTTATATCACAAAGCCCTCTCAGTGGAAGCAAGGAGCCAGTTGGCAGAGTCCTTCCCTAGGTTTCTGCATGCTCTGGTAGTTCTCCCCTTTCATCCCACTCTCACTCCGACACAGTCGCGTCCAGTGTACAAGTCTATTGTTGGTGGGTCAGATCTGGCACTGCCACTATATGGGTCAGGGCCAAAGAAGCGGCATGCACCTTCTAATGTGTGAAGTCAACCCCGCCAGGAAGTATTGCTCTTTTCCTCTCCACTTATTTTGTTCTCTTTGGCAATATCTGTGTTCAGTGGAAGGCCACCGGAGGCTGCAAAGCCAGCGCCGGCCCCCTTCCTACCCACCTGCAAGGCAGTTGGTCATTGAAAACTGGTTACAATTAGATGGAAGGAGCCTGATCTCTCTCAGGAAGGTTGCAGAACACTTCAGTGACAGCAACGCTAAAGTGATCTGAACTTGGTCGACCTGCCCTGCTGATGTATTTCTTTCAACATAGACCAGCAAGACAGTAGCCACCACAGAACAGCTGTTTTTTGTCTTCATCCTCTGATGTAAAACACATCGGTGCGAAAGAATTGTTTTCAAATCCTTTGATGAGGAATGAATATGGTTTCACACATTGAAGTTTCTGCAAGTGCACTCACGTAGTTTGTCAGACACAAAAAAAAAATTCAAAGGTAGACGCTTGCAGGATAAGATCAATCGAGAGCTCGCTCCCCACCCCAAATTCAACTGAAGAGGGCTGCCACTTTATCCATGTTTAATCCCTAGCTTCATTCCTCCATAACAGTTCCCCCATGCGCACACACATAATAGGGCAGAATGTCTTATGACTCAAGAATTGGTTTAGCTAGTCTATTCAATTTAATGGCAGTATGGATTATTTAAATAGACAGTCTGTCAAGCATGCTGATTCCATTCTATACAACTTTACTCACTTTCTTTAAATGAAAAAAGAGAGAGACGCATCCAGTGGATTACAGACTGAATTGTCTTCTTCAAAGGCTTCAACAGAACAGCCAAGTTAGTAACCTTGCCCAGATCCAAGTTTACTTTTCACTCGTTCTTAGCTCCAGATTCAATTTACACAATTAAATGTAATCCAGTGTAGGGAATGCAGGTAGCACACGGAGGTTTGATTAAAAATTTAACAATACCATGACAGGAAAATCGAATTAAGAACATGGCTGCCTCAGTCAATCAAGTGCTAGGCTGTGGAAACTCATCAGCGTCTCAGCTAAGGGAGCGGGCGTCGTCGGTGTGTGCGGACGTGCTTGCGCGCGCGGGCGTGCCGCGCTTTTACGCGACCCTGCCATCTCAGTACACTAGATAATCCACATCCTGGACAAGCGCAAACTGCAGTCTTCCAGAACACTGCAGAAGGTAATTACAAATTAGGCCAGCCCTTGGATCATGAGGCAGGCGGCATTCTCCAGCGCATCCTATCACCTCGACTCTCCCTGGCCAAAACAGGCTTAGGCCAAGTGAACAATGACTCAGACCTCCCCACTGAGACCGAAACGCAAGCAGGCGTCCTGCACTAAGCCCGTTGGGGGGGACTGTTGTCCTTGGTGAATGGCTTACCGTGAATTAGCATTAGAGGTCACTGGTTGGGACGCAAACTGAGGGAAATTCTGGTGAGGTACACACTCAAGGGACTGTGATACTGTATGTGATTCTATATAAAACTTTCAATCAGTCAAGAATTTCCTGTGAAGCTTTGGCTTGTGGTACTCATCTCAGAACTTTTGGTGTGTGGGAATAAACGTCTGTCTTCATCCAAGGATATTTTCTACGCAGGATGTGGCAGCTCAGTTTCCCCAACACATAGAGAGACATCTCAGACTGTTCTGATGATGATCATCATCATCAAGCTTCAAACTCACATCCAGTCCCCTGGCAGGATGTACACACATGTATGAGCAAGAGAGAGAGAGCTCATAGGAACGCAGACAGAAAGCCTGTGATCGCTCCTTTTGTGGGGCAGAAAAGTGCGACAGGATGTGAGTGTGTGAGCGGGCGAGGAAAGCACGTCATTATTATTTTGAGCGCGCCGGTGTGTGCGCACGCACGCTCGCGCGCATGCATGCATATGCCGCCTGTCGTCACGGTCATCCGGGCTGATGATGTGTTCAAGGTGGCACGACAGCTCGGGGATGGCGCTGCTGGGCGCATGCTAAGGGGAATACCAGCCATCGAGACGTTCCACTTCATGAAGTGTGCAAATCAGGCGACAGGGGAGGGGGGGGGTGGGACAGAGATTAGAAGGGAATGGAATAGTCAGGCCAGGGCCAGACCACCTCATCTGGGAGGAGAGGGAGGAGGGGATTAGAGGGATAGAGAGAACGGAGAGGCAGTGAAGGGGAGCAAAGAGGAGAGGGTAATAAAAGTGGGGATACAAAGACAGAGGGAAGAGAGCGATAATAGATGAGTGAAAAGATGCTAGATACAGTGAAGTGGCGGCAAGTGACGGCGAGTTGATCGCAGCGAGCGCTTCCCCATTCAGGCTGTATCTTCAATGGAGCAGACTGCTTGCAAACAGCTTAGCTTTGACTGCCTGTCCTCGAGGAGGATTTTTTGGAGGGCTAGTTACAGTTTGAATTAACAACCTCACGGAGCAGACACGATACATTATACACTCCGCCTTGGCTCGGAAGTGATAAACAATTCCGTATACCAACTTGTCACGCGTGCCGTTTTGGCCTTGGGGCAGAGAAATCCTCAGTTTTGCGACTTTCCCGACATCATGGTTTCAAATAAGTCTTTGGATGCTGATTCCCCCACTCCACCCTCCCCCCCTGCCCTTTTCTCGGTTGCCATGGCAACACGAGCGAAAGATTTGGTTAAAAGAAAAAAAAAAAAAAGAAAAAGCTTTTTCAAGAGTTGCCAACATTCACAGACAAGTTCTTGGATCTCTCTTTACACCTTACTTCCTCTCTTTTTTTTTTTGCAAAGTAAGGTCTTTCAACCTCCCTCCATTTTTTCCAGCAGTTTTCTGGTGATGTACAAATAACCGGATTAGCGTGAAGAGCATCACTGATGTGGCAAGTGTGCAGGACTCAGGAGCAGCAGCAGCAACAATAGTGCCTGGCAATTTCGCTTCTCCGAAACAAGACGCATTTTAATCCGCCTGCATGATTTAACTTGCACTCTGCAGTCATACCCTTTAATGTATTTTTTTTTTTTTGCACTGGATCAAATCCAGCACATTTTCTCGATGCAGGTATCCTGTAAAGAGCCGAGCTGTTCCGAAGCTCTGAGCGGTTTCTTAAAGGTTACATTCTGCCTGTGTAAAATCAAATGTCTATACACTGTACTCTCTAATTTGATCAGCTGCGAGTATGTCACTCTAACCTGCTACATGCTTTAAAGGTCACGCAATGATCTTCATCGTGACATGCTACAAATCCTCACAATCCGAAGGCCTAACTGACTAACATTGTTCATGTGTTGGAGCGATGGCAATGAGTGACTCCTCCCTGTTTTGTTAAGGAGAATGTGGAACTAAATGGGCAGATCGGCTGAGTGATTCTGTCAGGGCTAGGGAGCGGTGTGTGTTTGGGGGTGGTTTTGTGTAATGGTGCTTCTCTCTATTAGATCCCATGATGTAATCAATCTTCTGGATAATTAGCAATGAGGGGATAGAGGGGAGGAGGTGGAGGAGCTTGCATACACAGTTATAGATGAAGGCTCCTCGCCTTTAGCCTGACGGAGGGTGTGTTTAATAGGTGTGTGGCGCGCTAGTCTCTCAAGACAAACACAGTAGTTGCCACGTCAACTGAACGCTCTCCAATACCGTGCAAGCAATTGCATGTCTCTACATCCTATGCTGTGCCTTTTCAGCTGTGCTGGAGTTGTAACATAAAACAAACACAATAAAAAGAGTTTAAACATAAACTAGCGGCCGATACTTGTATTGTCTGTATGTGTGTGTGTGTGTGTGTGTGTGTGAAAGGAAAAAATAGAAATCCTGGTAGTGTTTTGTTGCTGCGGCCACGCTGTTTGTATCACCCTGCGTTGTTAGAACAATGTATCATTGGACTCCACGCGAGCGATGCAATCCCCTTTGTTGTCTCCCGAATTTGCAATCAACCAAACAATGGAAGACATATGCTAGCTTGTAGGATCACAGCAATTAGCATGCCGCCTCGTGTGTGGGTAGATTCAGGTCACAGACACAGCGCGGTCACGTCGCTTCACATAACACAGAAAGCACACTGGAGTAAAGATAAAGTAGAATAAGGCTGAATTTGCGCCACATAATTTAACGTAAAGAGGGGATAAGATGAAACTTGAAAGATTCTCTGGACACTTTGGGGGTTACAGTCTAGACTGGAAGTGGACTGAATGTCACCTTCACGTTCCATCTTGAGACCCTTGATTGGTTCGAAGCGAGTTCTCTGACTTCCAGATCGGCACGTTTCCTTGGTGCTCTCTTGCGCCCAAGCTACAAGAAGAGAACGTTGAGCGTGAAGGAATCAGATTTATTACAGGAGCCTGAGATTAAATAACAGCGCACAGAAATGGTGCTGACCAACGACAAAAATAAGGCTTCGTGTGAAATATGCAGCGTGCTGCTTGTTTCACTTTCCCACAAAAAAAAAAACCCTAACTACAAGTGCACTTCGGGTCATCTATATTTAATGTGAGTGGCCGTCACAGGATGATGAATGAAAACGAGAGTGCGCATGTGTTTGCGTCGGCGCCGTCAGCGATGGCCAATAAAGTCGCCTTCCTTTTTTTTTTTTGACTCAAATACATCTTCTGCACCTCAGAAAACGACTCATTAAACTCAGCCGCACGGATGCACGTACGCGTACGCCCGCATACAAGCACGCCCCGTTTGCGCGTGCGTCCGCGTGCTTTTGTGAGCGTATGCACTTTGTATTTGTGCTTGAGCCTGCTGCGGCGAGGTGCTTGTCAGGGCTCATGGGAGGGGTCAAAGGGAGAGGTCGTTAATCAAGACAGACAGGAGCAACACCCTGGCGTTCCCAGGATGGCGGTGTTGCTGGGAGCTGCGGGTCCCTCAGCCCAGATCCCTCTCTGATCAGAGCACCAATTAAGAACCGTTGCTGCTCCACTCTTCAGCGGAGGCAGGGAAGACAACCTTTTGTTCCCTGGCCTTACATCACACTGTATGAGACGAGAGCCCAGGAGCATTTAGGTCCAGCTCACTTTCAGTACAACAGGAAACAAAGTATATTTGGTGCACTCTTACAAGAGAAGTAGCTCATGTTTTACTTTTTTTTTGTTGTTGTGAATTGCGTCATCATAATTTATGACTTGACAGATCTAA
Organism: Protonibea diacanthus; assembly: GCA_028641955.1. Taxonomy (NCBI): domain Eukaryota; kingdom Metazoa; phylum Chordata; class Actinopteri; family Sciaenidae; genus Protonibea; species Protonibea diacanthus. Next base: position 9,437,363 of record CM053998.1, read on the forward strand.
GGCGGGGAATGGAGTAGAAGGCAGATACAAAGAAACGTGCAAGCAAAATCCAATTACAATGCATATTGTAAAGCTAAGACAGTTGTGTAGGGGAAAAAAAAATAAATAAAAGTACTGAAATGGATCAAGAAAAGGCAGTAATTAGACAGCACAGGCAAAAACTAGCAAAGTGTCATCAGTAACAATGGAACGTGTCTCTCAAGGATCTTTCCATGCTTCGACACCACTCATCAAATTGTGGAGCGTCTATTCATTCTTGTATTTTTTTTTGTTTGTTTGTGTTTTTTTTTTTTTTTACCTCCCCCAGACGGCACTAATGATCAATTCCAGCCCTCAGCATACTTATTCATGAGTGTATTACACCTGGTTCCTCTTTGTTGCTGGTGCATTTCCTGAAGTATTATGTGACGCCTTGCCTCCTACGCTTCTGGCTCAGATGGCATTTCTGTCTCTTCCCTCTCACTCTCAGGCTTTGTCGAACCTCACACGCGTGTGTGCGCGCGCCGGCACGCGGCACGTGGCACGCGGCACGTTTTCCCACTGGATCATCGGGGCTCTTTTATTTAGTTTCTGTGCGTCCCCCTGTGACTGTGAGACAGTTTTATTCTTGCTTTATATCGTGGCGGCCATTCCGGCGGAGAAAGTGTGAAGCGCGTGTTGCATCAGTTTTTTTTACACACCAGGCATCATTATTTGATTTCTATTTATTTTTCATCAAATTTTATTATTTGTGTTCTGTTGATTTTCTGTGTGATTTGTGCACTTTCTCCTCTCTCCTCTGTTCATGGATGGGCACATGCATAGTTTACGGGGGCGTGTATCTATCTATGTTGCATGTATTTTTGTGGACTGTGATGCAGTCCAGAAATAATGGAGCGGCATCGAGTTATTGAAACAAACAAACAACTGCAACTGGACTTCAAAAACAGACTTGCCTATTAGTTATAGTGCCCTCTGCACTGTACTGTGATTTTTTTTTTAAAGCTTATTATTGTTGAAAATATTTTAATTAATCTTCCAACAGAAGTGAAAAAAAAAAAATGCTCTTCACAAGTTCTGAGAGCCAAGAAAAAGTAAAAAGGCAGCAAATCCTGACATTTTAAAAAAGCACAGATGACTCAGTGTTTAATCAAGCATCAAAACTGTTGCCGATTAATTTGTTTTTGATTAACTAATCGATTAATGACCAGATTCTATCCAACAGAAATGTGTTAACAGCTGTGCTCTCTGTTCCCAAGGCTAATGTGTAGTAGCAGTTTCCACACTAAACTAGTAAATGGGTTTTTAATTATGCTTCTCCCGCTGCCTGGAACAATCTCTACATTTTATCTGGCTGCTGATGTTTTGAGGCATTTTAGAACTCTTTTTTGTTTTCTTGTGTATTTGTTGATGATTTAGACAGTGTTCTGGCTTTTGTTTTATATGTTTGCATTGGGATTTGTATTTATAAATAATTTTATTTATAATTTTGAAATTATGTTTAATTATAATTTTATATATTATAATATTTTGTGTTTTCTGACTTATGTCACTTCCTTGGTTTCTTGGTTAAATATATCTTGGCATATTAACCCAGTAATCCACAGTGAACTGTGCAGGCCTAAGTGACATTTTGTAATATGTTCCTATGGGAAAACATAGTGACGAACAACTAAATATACTATAATACAAAAATGTCTATCTCAAAAACTATGAAGGAGTTATATCAAATGCTTGGTACCATTGCATTCAAACCAACTTCAATTCCAATATGTGATACAGGAGCCAGTAGAAATCTCATATTTAACCTGTCAAATGAATATTAAACTTATTTCTGCGACATTTTCATTATTGAAAGAAAGCAGAAGAATCTTTGACTGCCAATTAAGGCATGATAAATATGTGATGTAAAAAAAAAAAATGGTGATGTCAGGTGTAGCAACACGTTTGACAGTCTCCTATGCAAATGTTGTGTCTCCATCTCCAACAGAGGAAAATCTCAAGGACTTACCACATTAAATCTCTAAGTCATTTGCCAGTAATGAGTCCAATAAATATAGTTTCAGTAATAATGGAAAAAATGCTCACTAATTCAGAAGCTCCACCACAAATGCATTCTTTTATTCATTCACTCACTCGCATAGTTAATCCTGTGGCCTCCTACTCTCCAATAAAAGGCTATAGACAAAACACTGGCCTTATTTGTGCAATATTACTGGATGGTGTGGGCTGCATCACATCTGTGACTCTGTGTCCTTGTTTGCTTGACTGTGTGTGTGTGTAAACACAGCCACTATGTTTGTCTGCCTGTTTCATCTATTCACGAACGCTTCAGCTAGAATTTCTCGCTCTCTCGCTCTCTCCTTCCTCATGTCTGTTTCGCCCTCTTTCACTTTTTGTTTCTCACTTTTCTCCTCGGCAGACTTGACGGGATGCACCATTTTAGAGCCAGCTCGGTGCTTAGACTTTCCTCCCACTGATATGATTAGGTGTCATTAACCAGTTCGGCCCGTCAGGCCAACCCGGCCGTCAGCAAGTGGGAAAGGTTTACGCTATTGATTGCCTCTACTTTAGAGCCCTCAGCACCAATCTTTGGCCTTGTTTCATCCCTCGAATTTGATCATCATACTATGCCGTCTGTTAGCAAGTTCAGCCTGAAATCTTGAAGAATGGCATGCATATACGTCTCTATGTATATATCAACTTATCTATCTATCCGCCCATTCATCTTTTTCACTCTTTTTCTTGATGTCCTGCGGCCATCTCTTCCCTCGGCTGTGTGGCCGCTGAAGAATATGAAGTTTTAGCTGTGGCTGTCTCACTGGGGAAATATAAGTTGACTGTCTATTGCATTACTGTTTCTTAGCTTCACATCAGGAGGTGATCGGATTCCCCGAGGTAGAAGGAACGGGGGGGAAATGGAAAAAGGGATGAAAGAATGTGTGTGCCGGTTTGTCTCTCGATGTGTGTGCCTATGTTTATATCTGGGGGTGCACATTAGGGCTATTACTTTTCACTAAATCGCATTTGAACGGGCTCTCGTGTTATTATGTGTGTCTGGATCAGGTAGGGAGTCATTTTATGTGGTGTATACAGTGTGTACACAAACAAACAGGTAGCAAACCTCAAACAGCAAATCATGTCGATTACCTCTATATAACAATGCGTGCAGACATTAGCATGAACAAGATATGTAACCTGGCTAACTTTTTTAGGAGATTTGATTGTCGGTGCACTGACAAGTCGGTTAAAGTGCAGAAAACAGCTGCTGTCTTGGGATTTTCAAACGCTGTGTTGTCTAAAGTTTGTGATGGATGGGGTTTTAAACTAATATGCATACAGCCAGCTGTTTTATTGTGGGGGGAAAAAAAAACAAGCTGTCACAGAGATATGTCAGAGGAGAGTGGCCAGAATCATTTAAGTAAGCAGCAAAGCCTCCGATTTGAAAATAACAGCTCAGTGCAACAGCCAATATCCCTCAAATTATTTACCATTTACCTAGCAATACGTAGGTTCATGCTACATTATGTCCAAGTAAGTCCATGCTGGTGTAATGGTGCACCGAGAGTTTCCTTGACACGCATTAGGCCCTTCAATACGAAATGAGGATCACTGTAAAGTCACAGTGTACCCAATAAGGTGCACCCCTTCATGGTCACACTGTACTTCCAGCACGATGGCGCACCATGTGACTCATCATCTCAAGATGGTTCCGGGGACATGGCAATGACTTTAGCGAGCTACCATAGCCCCCAAACCTTTACTCAAAAAGGGATTTGAAGGTTGAATCTGCAACTCAAAAGACTTTGATAATGCTACAATTCAACCAGATTAGCATTAAATAATCCCCCCAAAACTGAGGCTGTTCTGGTCATAGCCAGTTCTAGCTATGTGTACCTAAGAAAATGGCTACTGAGTGTACCTACGTGGTATTTCAATATCATCATAAGAAAAGCATTTCAGTGTCATTTCTAATGTGCCCATCTGGTTCATTATATAAGAGCACTACATTACAATTGAACAACCATTTGAACAACTCCCATTCTCTACGATGACAAACCCTGGATCTGAACCCTGAGTTTTCTTCCCGCTCCCTGAGGCCGATGTGCGTGCTCCCTCTATGATTGAATATATATCCCCAACGATCACAAATGAGGTCTTCAGCTATTTAGTTTTACTAAATCAGGGTAAGCACTTTATCCAGCGGCCTATAGAGCCAAGGACTAGCAATACTGAGAGTGCCCAGAGCACCGCTTTGACGCCGGGTAGCAGCTTAACAGGCTTATAACGGAGCAGGGGAGCGAGTCAATCAGCTGCTATTGAGTGACTCTGTAATGGCCGGCCTGACCATCACACTCCCCAGAGAGCCAGTTTTGTTTTCCATTAAGGCTGTCATTACACACGGAGGCATGACACAGCCTCCAAGTGAGTGTGTCTTGTATTTTCTATGTGAAAGATAGAGAAAGGAGAGGTTTTAGATGAACTTGGAGCGATGTGGCAAAGACGATAATGGCCTTACCTCTTACTTAACAGTTAAAGAAGACACTGCCATCAAACCAACTGGGGCTTAGTTGTCATGCAATTCTTTAATATCATGTGATTTAACCTTCCGTTGCGCCATGCTAGAGATCTGCATTCACGTCTCGTCTTTAAAGAAGTAGAAATAATGCTTATGTCTTTATGGAGTTAAAGAAAACCTCCGTTTGTATTTAAGGTCAGCCAGTGTTCCACACGAGCTAAAGAGGAACTTGATGCCATCCCCGTCAGGAGGGATAGCCATTAGTTTTAATCAAGCGTCACTCTAATTGAGAGGCCTCCCATCTTCATAAAGATAATTACTAGAAATGTCAGACTGTACATGTGCTTCCCCCCTCCCTTATACCCGACCCCATGAATAGCGATACACCACAAGGCTGGACATGTATCTTTATAAGAGGGCAAAGCCATGGCATCTACTTGAGTGGAACAATTAGTCAACATTAGCCGCAGATGGCCTCCGTAACAGAATTAAATGCCGGTGCGTTACTCTACATCACCCATTTGAACCTTGATGGACCAATCACTTAAGTTATAGAGCGATAGAGTGGAAATATATCCACAAGTGGATTCACTCTGTTTAGTGAGTCGCTTGCAGTTTGCTTAAAATCACAACAAAGACAAAGAATATATCAATTATGACTCGCATGTCCAGTGTAATATATTATCTGATACTTTTACTTGATAATATCAGTATGCAAAGTGAGTCCATGGAGCCAAGCCAGGCTTTAATGTGATGAAACCTAGAGGGCTGTCTTAGTGGGGTGTTTGAAGTAAAATATATGCTGGTAATAGTAATTGCTGGGCAACATCATATGGATCAGTCACTACTCGGTCTTGAGTAAGAGATGGTAACTTTGTCGTGACATTGGTGTTTAGTTTTTATATTTATGAGCGTACCTTTACTAACTAACTCCTTTAATAAAGTCAAGAGAGAGAGAGAGAGTGATGGTATAAGTGGGCAACTAAGTAAGAGCGAGCGTGTTGGAGAGAGTAACGGAACATTATTTTGGCATTGAATTTGTGTGTAAGTCCAGGTATTGCTGTGGTATGAGCACTGATGTGGAACTACTGTTGTAGACATAAGTCTCCGTGAACAGTGACACCCAAGGATTAACCTGTGACAGCAGTCTCTTGTGAACAGGGTCAAGCACAGGATAGACATGTGTTCAGCAAAGCGTGATATAGCGAGTGATCTATACAATAGTACAAAGCGGGGCTGACGTTTTGTCCGAATGTGGAAAGACAAGGACATCAGAGATTCCTGCCTTTTCAGTTTTTTGTTGCCCTGCCATTTAATTTCAACTGTTTTTGCTTTGAATATTTTTTCAATGAAACATGTTATATATAGTAATACATAAGGAGTATAATGAGTCTGTTTATATTATGCAGGTTATTCTGGTAATAGCAGCTTGACTACTAATGGAGGAAGTGAGGTCTTTCACTTCAATAAACAAAAAAGCACTTCAATTATTCAAAGCAAAAGTACTCATTATGATGCAATGATCAGTATTTTGCATATACAAATGTCCCCTTCAGGGTGTTTTACTGTTATATATTGTTTTATTGTAACTGAGGCATTGCCATTTACGGTAAAGAGCATTTAATCCGAGTGCAAATCAATTCACAGCTACTTTAATTGCTTTTTGTACTGTTGGTTGGTTTGTTCTCTAGCGGTACGTCATGTTTCATAAATTGATTGTTATAATCTGATCTGATCTAATATCTCTCCGAAACGTTGTGAGTTACAAGTGCAAAGTAGCACAAATTGGGAGTGCTCGAGTGAAGTAGAAGTTCCTCGTAATTAAACTTCAGTGGATGAGTAAATGAACTTACTCTTCGTCAGTGTGTGTGTGTGTGTATATATATATATATATACACTGTATATACAGCTTATCAACTCAGCTTATCAATATATATATATATATATATATATATATATATATATACACTGTATATACAGCTTATCAACTAGCAACTCCCAGTAGTCTTGCACAATTCATACATGTTTTTCTTTCTTTATGTTAGTCATTTCCAATAAATATGACATAAAGACTATGCACAATCCAACTGCACACAGTGTCCCCAGAATCCAAAGTCTCATCGGCTCTTTGACGAAGCGTCCCTGTCTCCTGACCTTTGACTGATCGCTCTCTCTGGGCTTCGGCAGAGTGTCAGGAGAATGGATGAGGTGGCAGAGAGTGACTGACAGCTACTAGGCAGCGGCGGATCCTGCGGCAAGCACAGTACAGACGGCCTATCTCTCTAAAAGCTGGCAGTAATTGAATATTAAGTGCATTTTAGGATGCGGGCAACGTTTGGTGAATGCCTTTGAAACGCACAGGCTCCCTGCTGTGTCTCGCCAGGCATGTTTCACTTTCCTTTTGCCAATCAAAGCAAAATAAAGGGCTTTATTTTAGCTCATATTTGGTTGGAACTCTCTTTGATAATCAGATCTATGCCTTTAAATATTCATTTTAACAAATGTTATTATAAATCTTGTCAGCTACCCATACTGACAGGGTGCTAGGGACAGCTGTCACAAATATGGCTTTTAATTAGTTAAATACTTGACATTTCTCTGTATACTAACAAGCCCAGCACATCACACATATGGTAACAAACACAAGTGAACGGTTATGGATCTATCATATTCCCCAGTACAAGCGTTAATTTGGTCCGACCCACGCACAGGATATCAAGAAATCAATATTGCTTTCCCATGTCTGTGGCTGCGCTAGGTGGGCCTAATTGAAATGTATGAGGGAGCCTGCTAAATGATCTGTGCAGGCAAGGGAGCCAGAGTGATTGCAAACATATGGAACGGTTCCTTAGACAAGAGAAACATTTGTACAATGCTGAGAGAGAATCAGACAGAGGAGCGCGGAGTGTGTGGAGGAGAGCAGGAGAAAGAAAGAAAGAAAGAAAGAGAGACAGAGAGACAGAGCAGAAGGAACAGAGTCGGTCATTGTGCACTCATCGCACGTGACGGTTTCTTAATGTTCATGCAACTGGACTCAGGAGAGATATTTGACAGCTTTCCGGAAGAATGCCCGAGTTAGTTAGCACGAGAGATGAAGGCAGAAAAAAAAGCTCACAAAGATGTGGGTGTTGGCACATTATCAACCCATTAAAAAAAGAAATGACGGCGCAAACCTGGAACTGAGCATTCATTGTTGTCACACAGAAGCAGGAACGCTGAGCCTTGACCTGTGCGAATGTTTGTTTTGTCGTATTTGAGTGAGAAAGTTTGTATCCTGGTTTATATCCGCGGCTCCTTCTTTCCTTTCTCCCTCCTCCACTTTCTCCTCCCTTGTTCACTCCCTCCTCCATCCATCTCTCTTACCACGCCCCCCCCCCCCCCCCCCCCTCTCTCTAATAAGCTATTGACATTTTGCTTAGTAATGACTGCAAGAATAATGGGTCTTGTATCGTCCGGAATGAGCAATAAGTAGAAGTGGCATTTTCTAACCTCCACAACAGGTAGACAACCTGGCTCACTCAATTCCAATTGGTCAGTTTAATTGGGCTATCTCTGCTGGGTAAAGAGTACCATCCCCTGGGCACTGAACTGGCCCTGCAGCACACCGCAGCTCCATGGTGCAGCGATTAGTCAGTACCATCTTGCACAAGCAACGTCTAACACAAGTGAGTCATGTCCTTCAGAAACACGGCCAGGTTTACACAACGAACTGCACGACATGTGTGTATAGACGTCGGCGTTGGACATGATTTGGGGAAGATGCAATCTTAAATGGCTAATCTTACACCACGGTGTCCGGTGCAATTCATCTCAGCTCATATATTTGATAGACTATTGTAGATTTTTATCTTCCTGAGCTCAAACATTAGTGGCGAGAGAACGGTTTGAAGTCAGACAGCAGCTTCCACTTCAAGAAAGATGGAAAAAAAAAAGAAAAAGAAAAAGTCAACATGAAGAAGTCACCAAAAAAAAAAAGCATCTTTTTTCAAGTGGCCCTTTAGCCTCTCACAAACGTTAGGTCACCGAGAGTTCCCTTAACTAGCATAGAAGGGGTTATTTTATGACAGCAGACTGGCAGTAATGTGTCTTTACAAACATGCCCTGGGGCTGCAAACAAAGCTCGAGACACTCGCTCACGGGCTCACCAGGCTCGTGAGCGAGTGCCAAGTGTGCTGATATAACTTAAGCTATCTGCGCCTCGCGCATTGCTTCGCAAATCGGGGATGTACACAGGGTGTGTGTTAAAGTTCGCGGTGAGATTTTCCTCTGCGCATCAAGTCTGACAGGTAAAAAAAAAAAAAAAGAAAAAAAGGGGAAATGATTAGCATTTTGAGGATTTCGTGATAACCTGCATTATTAAGTCATATCATAGTGAAAAGAAAACTCTCAGCAGGACATGCGAAATTTCTGTCGGCCTTTCAGCCACCGAACACTGGGCATTTTCGGAGAAGACGCCTTGGCACAAGGATACCACAAAATAGCATCTATTATTCATTTAGTCAATGTATTGACATGGGCAGCTCTGGTGAGCGCCGAAGTAAGGTCAGGACAAAAAAGCTCCAAGAAATGGAATCTGGGACAAACATATAGCTACAGATGGAAATAAAAGATTTCAAGATGAGACATCTCGGTTCACAGACACGTAGAGTGGGTTTAAGAGGGTCACGGAAATTAAATGCAGGCTTTTATACTTTACATTTCCTGACCTTCAGTTTTAATGCAAATGTTTTAGACTGCTGTGCGTGCGCTACACCATCTTAAGAGCATGGAATTATATATAGGATGACATATAGAAGTAGATGTCACGGCAATAGAGTTGAGTGACAGGCAGAATGGATTTGGTTGGCACAAGTCTGATTTTCTTTATATGCACAAATGCAGGGGTGTTATATTTCCCCCTAACATTTCCTGCGCATCTCCAATATGCGTCTCTCTCATTCAGCCTGCCACTACAGACTGGTAAGTGTTTTGGAGCAAGCGTGATCTAGCCGAGTGCGCACAGATGTGGTAATCCATTTGTTTAAATACATCTGACATGTTCATTAAGCTGCTAAGCCACACACTCTCACATTTTTCCCTTTTCTCTCTCAATCCTTCTACCAAAAGCTGCTTTTTCTTACCGCATTGAGACGGTAATTACCATGCAGTCAAATGAGAGGATGGCAAGCAGAAACACAGCGCTCGTCTGTGGGCTGCCTGCCAGCCAAGCTACTTACACTGTGGAGCACACAGCACCCAGACAGCACAGGCCAGAGCGGGGCTGCATATAACTCTGCCTTCCTGAGCTAATAAAGATCATCTCTGAGTCTGAGGATTTTTGAGTGAACATGATATAGCATGTTGACAATCGGACAGAGGATATGCTTGTAGGAGGGTGAGTTGTGGGTCACTAAAACAAATCAAGCAGAAACAGAAGAAACATTTCAAAATGATGCAAGGCAAAGGCATGGCAGAGGTTATTGGGTTACACAAAGATGTTCATCTGATACAGAGCATCATGTACCAGCAAGGCTTTTACTCTCGACACCGACAAGTCAGAGAAGACAGAACAGACAGAACGTGGAGCAAAACTGTGACATTTTCCTGAATTCAGAAAAGAAAATCAAAGGTTTACCATCCTTTCCACTCCAGGAGCATTAGAGAGACTGTGCCCGCCTGCTTTTCAGGCATGTCGCTGCCAACTTGGCATATTACCCGGGCACTACATTGGTGTCGGCAGTGTGCCATCTCTGCCAGCTCCATGATTGCCATGATCCGGGTCGGCAAGAGTATTACATGGCCACCTGGAAAGAGGCGAACACCTGGACGGAGCTTAGCACCCGGCTCAGCCATAATACGGATCTTTTCTCTGCCAGTATATACAAACCTCCTTCCTCCCTCTCTCTCTCTCTCTCTCTCTCATATGGTGCACACAAGTGATTAGGCATTGTGTAGGCCCACTGTTGGTCTACAGTAAGTAACATTTTGTAAAATCAAACCGCATTCAGCGGTAAACCTGTTCACAGGCCAACTGAAAGTAATGGCAGATGCCAAATGATGCATTGTGTGATACTCAGCAGGTAATGTACTCCCCACTTGACAAGGCCTTTCGGCATAATTAGCTTAAATTATCAATAGTGCATTGTACTGACCTTTGAATATACTGTGGCTTTCTGTAACCTTAAAGAAAGTATCAGACACTTCTTGTTCCTTTTCTCTATTCAGTTAGCTTTTTCTTGTATTATAAATCATCCAGCTTTTTATCCTGCACTCAAAGCTCTGCGAAAAAAAAAAAAAAAACAGTTGTGTCCTCGTCCAATGAATTTTCATGACAGCACTGTCATCCCACGTTGTACCGAAATGATCCTCTTGACCTCTGTCACTAAATTTCATTGTCTGTGATCAAATTCACAATTCATATTCCCTCTTTTTTTATTGTTATTTTTTCTGCAGAGGCTTAACCTCTGTTTCCTTATTGTCGGTGCTTAACTCAGACTGGGAGGATCCATTTGCTGCATCATTCAAATAAATCTGACCCCTGTCCACCGAGATAGCCGACCATGTGTAATCCATGTTTACCCTCACAGGATTAGGACCGAATAATACTGCGTTCCTCCTTCCTCCCCTTCCACCAATTCACATTCTCTTCAATAGATAAAATATAGTAGATAAAAATCGAACGCAGCGTTCTTACACATGACTGCTTGATCTTTCTCTAAGTAATCAGTCGTCATTACGTTACTACCATACGCGCCCTTCCTATCCATTTTAAAAGATAAAATCTGCATTGAAGGACACAAACTCTCAGACATGTATTGCCACAAGACAGGTGTGATACTATATATATATATATATATATATATTCTTCTTCTTGGGAGAACCAGCATTCATTAAATATGGTTCCACTTCAGTAACTCCAAGAGTCACAACTCACAAACAGCGGGATATCAAATCATGCCTCAGAGAGTCTGAAGAGGTAAGATGTCTGACTTTTTGTGATCTTGACAATGGATCTCGCTGGGGGCCATCAAAACCAGACAGCCTTTTGCAAAGGTATTCTGCAAAGCACAGTATCCCAAACTAGTCCTCCCAAATCATCACAAGCATTGTGCATGTTGAGGGGAAAAAAAAAAAAAAATGGACAGGGATTTGAATGCCGATTGAACACAGATATCCAGGAGTGATAATGGCGATCACGAGAGAGAGTGACAGTGCATAGTACACAGCAGCGATAACGCAGAAAGGTCACACAAGCAAAGGGTGTCGATAACACTACAGAACCAATGAGGTGGGAGAAACTGTTTGTGAGTTAACCATACCTCCAAATTTGTGTTAATTACTAGTCCTGTGGGTGGTTGTTAGTGGGGAATGTCCACTGCTTATGTGTGCTTATATAAGCAATCAATGGCTTTAATTAGACTATTAGGTGGGATAGGGTCCCAGCAGACTACTTCCGAGCCTCCGAGCCCGATGCAGGCTTGTTGTTTACCTTCCTGGTTGCTGAAAGTGCAGCACATTCAGAGGTTGAAGTGGAGTAACTATTGATACCATGGTTGACTGTTTGGTTTCAGAGAGTAGAGGCTACATGTCAACCGGTGTTGGATTGTTAATAGTGACTGATAGCGTGATAACAGCTGGCATATGTTTCAGAGGGCATTTACAATATGGTGGCCGGTCGGGCGGGCAAGCTGTCCACCGGTTTGATTCAGAGTGGAAACGGCTTAACAATGGTTGAATGGATTGCCATGACATTTCGTGTAGACTTCCATGGTTCCCCCAGACAATGAAGCTTACAGTATCGACTATGATGATCTCAAATGCCTCAACAACTATAGGAGGGGTTGCCAAATAAATCCGGAACAGACAGCCAGTCAGAGGATGAGTACTAATGAATTTTAGTGAAATCTAGTGCCACCAGCAAAGCAAATTTTTAACTTATCCAGTGAAAAATCTCAGAATCTACTAGAAGTTTTGAAACATTTGTTTTGAATGTTTTGAAAGGTCGTCTTCATCATCATTTCCATACAATATATCCTAACTTTATTTTATGAAATGTCTCAAGAAATACTTCATGAATTCATGTCTTCTAATTTCTAGTGTTACCTCCTTCTCAAAACATAATTAAATGCCTGCAAAACTTGTGAAATGTTCACCATCCTCAAGTGTATTTTGTGTTTAGTGCTAATTATGGTGAACATGGACAACAATATACATGCTAAACGTCAGCATGCTAGCACTCTCACTGTGAGCACGTTAGCACACTGACATTAGCATTTATCCGAAAGTGAAGCTGTGCCTAATTACATCCTCACAGTAGGGATGCAGTGATTACCCAATTTCACCATTCACGGTAGCTTTCAGTGCGACGTAAACCAATAACAACAAAGCAAAACGGAGGAGCAATGCAACTTGTAATTCACAAATGTAATGCTCACCAGAACAGCATGTATAATTCCCTTAAGGGTATGAAACCTGCATGAGAAATTCCCTTCAATTTGCCTGCTTCATCATTAGTAAAACTAAAACTAAGCCAGGCCAGTTCTAAAACGATGACCAACAATATAATGAAGTCAGTATGAGAATAAAATTCATCTCTATTCATATATTCATGTTTGTGATGGGTGTCTTCAGTGTTACGTCAGCATTGTTTTTGAATGGTGAACCTCTGCTGTATATTCTTTTATGTGACACAATTCTGTCTTTACATTACTCTGAATTTTTGCCCCACAATTTCTTTCCGAGGGGCAGTGCTAGCCGACTGTGGCCTTTTTCCCTGAACCATCATAGCAGCCTTATAGATCCAATAACACTGCGTTTACTGAGCAAACATGCTGAAAAAACACTATAGCACTTCCCCATTTTCATATTCAATATTCCACATCAGGCAGATTCACTGACCCCTCAGAACTGAAACGCTGTGAAATAGGAAACCCTAATGCTGGTATTATTTTCAGTAGCCTTTTATCTTGAAGAGTTCGACTTTCATATGAGCAGCCAGGGTGACATGAAGAGGGGTTTTCAGTCCCGGTTTTTATCCAGGAGGGAGAAACAGAGGTGTATTGAGAGGAAGAGAGACACTAGAGATGCAGGTCAGGTAATGAAGGAGGAAAGAGTGGGGGAGAGGAGGGGCAGAGAAAGTCAGGCTGAGCTCATAAATAGACAAAGGTGGAAAGCGAAAGAGAAAGATCCAGTTGAAGGAGCAAATGAGAGAGAGTCAGACAGAGCTGGGAGGCGGAGGGGAGCACTGTTATAACTTCATGCATGTTTAAGCAGAGAGGTAACAAGAGTTAAATGCCCAGAGGAGGTGGGTACCAGCGCCCAGCCAGGGAGATGACACCAGGTGCAATGCATCTCACGAGTGGGAGAGGGGCGGTGAAGCAAAGTCACACCGGGGACTATTTCAAATGACGGGAAAATGTTGAATGTATTAATAATTTCATTAATTTATCCAGTAGATCTGCTCAGAATCTGCTGGTCTGATGTGAGAATTTCTGACTTTTTTCCCCCTATTTTCCAACATTTTTGGCCACATGAGCAGCATGGTTCTAGAGATGGCAATGCCCACCAGTCAGGCAGTCCTGGCTGAATTATCTCAACAACTATTGGATTGATTGGATACTGGCATACAGGCATTCAATGTCCTCAGAAATGAACCACCCCAACTCACCCTCTGGCACCACCGTGAGGTTGGAATTGGAGTCAAATGTCAATTTTTTGCACCCAATAATTTGGTTCCTGAGCCAATATATTATTGACAATCCCATCGGCTCATTTTGTTTTTCAGCGCTAACTAGCAAATATTAGCATTCTAACCAGCTAAACTAGGCCTGACTTATGCCTGTTAGCATGTTAGCATTAGCACTGTGAGTGTGTTAGCATGCTGGCATAGGCATGTCTGTATATAGCCTGACAAAGCTCTTAATCGTATCAGTCAGGGAAAAATAAGTCATTCGAAGTAGTCACTGTAAGCTCTCAGGAACTGTGTGGCCATTTTTCACTGTTATATAACATTTCATTGACTTTGCCATTAATTGATTGATCATGAAAATAATAATACTTCCAGGCCTCTCTCTCTCTCTCACACACACACAGTCCTTGGTTATACAGTTCGTACAGAGTGTTCAAGATAAATGTATTGTGCTCTGTGCCCATACCGCTCTGTCCTTCACTCTCTCTCTTTGTCGTACACACACACACACACACTCGCAGACAGACTCCTCTCGTCTCACCAGGGAAAATGTCCACCGTCAGTGCGAAAAATGGAGTGGAACAGATGGCATCAGAATGATTGAAACCACCTACAATGGTTCCCACAACTTCCCTATCTTTTTTATCCCACACGCCCCTCATTTGCTGAATACTTCTCGCTCCCCACCCCCTGCCCAACTACACCCATCGTCTGGATGCATCATTCCAGCCTCTTCAATGCCATACAGGCTCACAGGTCTTGCCAAAGAGGCTCAGGCTCACTGGAAGCCCCACGGTGCTACACAAAGTCAGCCAAGAGGAGAAAAAGAGGAGGGACGAGTACAAGGAGGAGAAGAAAGGTGGAGGAAAGAGAAGGCAAATGGTCTGGTGTTTCACCCACCGACCTGAAATCTCGTTTTCATTTTAGCTGCACGTTAATTCAAAATATTAGTGGATTCGCCGCTAAAGGTTTGGAATCATTGCCTCATATGCTAAAATGCTGAAACAAACAGGCGCAGGCAGATGCATAGATTTCCTCAAACAGACACCATTTTCCCTCCGCTCCCTTCTTTCTTCTCACCCCTTCTTCTCGCCATCCTTTCCTCGCCGCGCCACCTTACCTCATCACACCTCCCCAACACCAGGCCATGCTGAGCGACAGTCATGTAAATGAGATAGTTAGCAGATCAGAAGGCAAGGAGAGGTATTTTTAATAGCAGAAGAGGTGTTGATTAGTGTCAGAGAAGGAGAGACAAGGCAGACAAGCCTCGATTTCATTCCAACGCTTTGTGTGTGTGTGTGTGTGTGTGTGTGTGTGTGTGTGTGTGTGTGTGTGTGTGTGTGTGTATAGGTGTGACTAAAAGACAAAGCAAGTAAAAGTGCGTCCGTGTGTGCGTGTGTGTACATTCTGGCATACATTTCTACATTTTATAGTACACCTACAGACACTCTTGATTGTGTGAGTATGGGTATCATCAAAGTGTGTGTACCTTCCCTCCGGGGAATCGTCATTAATGCATAATACATAGCTCCATATTTCCGACTATAACAGCAATAATGTTGGCGGCGCTGAGTTTATGAAGAGGAGATCAGGTGTACGAGAAAGTGATTACAGGGCATAAACACCGCAACTGATATTGCTTTATTGTGCGAAGAAACTGGCACCGAGATGACGGCCGCTGAAGACCGCCTCGAAGAAGAATGCCTGCGACAGTGTTAATCAAGTGCTTCGCTGCAGTGATTGTCGGTAGTTATGAAGGAGTCACGCCGATAACGAGTTGTCCCGGTGAATTAAATTGAAGCTAAAATCAGGCTAAGTGTCGGACATGGAGGCATAAAGGTTCCAAATGTGTGTAGAGTCATTACACTCCAGTATATGATGATGATCTAGCCTGGCTGTGTTTATTTGTATACGCAATACGTGTCAAAATGAAGATTTATTAGTATAATCAGGCAACACTCTTCTCTGGTAATATACTGTATGCAATTGTGGAGTTAATTACGTTTTAGCGTGACACTAAGCAATGTGTGCAGCATTTTTAATTAGACCTCTAAGGCATTGTTTTTTGTTTATTCTTACGATTTTATTTGCATCATAGTTAAGTAACACATGCCATTTTTTTTTATCCAGAACAAAATATGACCCCAGCCAGCAGTCTTTATCTCGATCTGAATTTCAACGGTAAGGTCTTGGAATAAATAAATAGCAGTTCAAAGCTGGCATATCAGTGGCTCTTCATTCTGTGTCCAGGGGCTTGCCCGCATGCTTTTGCCCGTGTCAGAATTTTCATCTTCCCGCTCTCCCCCCCCAGCTGCTTCCCTCACACGACTCTCTCCCTCTCGCTCGCACAGATGGCAGAGGGGTCGAGGCACTTTAATGAATTTTCAAAGGAGCTGCATTGGCAATATTAAAAGGAGCTCCCAAACTTAACCACGCCTGACACCGGAGTCGCGCGCATGCGCGCACATATGAAAAGGGAACGAGCGTCCGCTCTCCCCTTATAGACACGAGAGGATGCAAACAAATACAGCGCGGGTGACGCGCGCACGCATCGAGACACGGACACCAATATTGCTTTCTTCTGCAGACCAATAACATCCACAAACACAGAGAGAAAATACCACATTCTACACACCGGTGGACAGTCTTAATTAACTCTATTTAGAATGACAGCCACCCTCTGGAAGGTCAAAGGTCAATTTTAATGATGAGCCTACATATGGCAGCCACCGTGTTGCCTTGCAAGGCAAACGAGAGCCACTTCTGCTGATCCATCTGTCCCGTGGTAATGACTGCACCTGGCCTCGCATGGGCCAACGCACACAGGTACCGGAGCTCTCAGAAGTAGCTCGGTGCACAGAGGGAAACACAATTAAAAAGCAATAAGCACTCTTGCATCTTGCGGCCACATTGTTTACTCATTATGTCTAATTATCTATTTGAGTCGGAGATTTAAAAGACTCCTTTGTAGGAGCTTTTTAGACAGCCAGCATGAGTGTTTACGGTGCAACGAGGCCGTAAATGACTGTGATCTTGGACCCGATGAATTTCAATTGGAAATGCAGTCAATTGTCAGTCGTGTCCTCATGACCTATGTTAATGGTTTTCTTGTTGCAAGAGGCCAGTGTTTAGGAACCTGATTTGTGAGTTGAGAGCAAAGTGTCAAACATCATTACAGCCTCTGTGTTTTTGCTTCTCCCACTCACACCCGAGCCCTGGAGGAACCAATCCAATCCAAGCCTCTTTTAGCCGGCCTTGATCGTGCCAGTCGACATATGACTGCCTGTAGGGTTCCCCCCCCCCCCTGTCTTCACAAGTGGGTGATATGAAGGGCCAAGCCAGTGCTATGCTGCTAGAGGCATCAAGGCTATTGCCTTTCTCTCTCTCTCTCTCTCTTTTTTTTTATTTCCTCTTTTCTATTCTGTCCGTCCGTCTACTTCTCCCCAGGCAAGATAGTCTTTATCCCACCTCTATGTAGCTGAACTCGGGGTCAGAACACAGCACAGAGCCCATGGGTGTCTCATCTCCCCAACTTCTGATCACTCATCAAGGCCTGCCAGGCAGAATTCTTTAAAAAAAAAAAAAAAAAGAAAGAAAAAAGCTGCATTTGAAAAAGTCCCTTAAATCCCCTTCCGTGTTTTTTTTTTTTTTTTTATTATTTTTTATTTTTAACACAAGAGGATGAGCAAAACCCCCGGGAAGATACATCAGGCTGTGGCTGCATTTGATTTAGCTGTTCTTTCATTTAATTTTTTCTTTCTAGTCATACTCTTATAGCATAGCAGATGGTGTTACGGTATAGATATATTAACTCTTACACCCTGGAGATCTGTTTCAACTCTTTCCGTCAAACATGACTGCAGCCGTTTGACCAAAAAAGTGTGTGTAATTATGCATGGTTTTACATTCAAAATCAAATAGTTACTGACTTGTCGGTCATCGTCGGATTTACCTATAATCTGACCAGAGAGAAAAATAATGAAGGCAGCGCACTGAAGATCCAGGGATTGAGATATACTGACTGATGGCGCATCACTTCTGTTTTTCAAACAAGAGACAGCTGCAACAGGAACAGAACATCTGCTGCAGTGCTAATATAAGCATACCTCCCTTCCCGTACTGTTCTGCCTGAGCGGCCTTTAAACCGGACAGCGCCGAGTCTGACAAGCGCCTGATGAAGTTTGGAGTTTCTATAACTGCGCTCATCAGGCTGTCACTCACAAAGTACTTATTCACACCTCGACTTGAAGAGAGATTAAAAACAAGTGAGCAATTTTCTCTCTTTTTTTTCTTTTTTTTTTTTTTTCCCCTCAAAGAACAGCCTTGGTTTTTTCGAGCCAATCTGGCTTCTTGTCTGACTTGTGTAAACTTCTAGATACTTCTGCAGTCTGTGTGAGCCCGGGCCATCTGTAGCCTCTGTCAGTGCCTCTCTAAATTCTTTGTTGCAACAGGGGGAAAAAAAAAAAAAAAAAAAAAAAAGAGAAGTAATGTTTATATCAGCTCAGATGGAAGGGTGCGAGTTCTCGCAGTATCATTGATAAAGTGGCAGCACTGTTCTTCTCCTGCAATGTCTGTTTCGCACCTTCTCCTCCCATCTCTCTGCATTAGGGCCTTTTTTGCGGCTAGCTGGAGCTTGGCCAGCAAGAGCCATTTTGTCCCGTTATGGAGTACTGTAAAAAAAGAAAAAAAAAAAAAGAACAGCTGCTTTCATTCAACACTGGTGAATAGGTTAAATGGTGACACAAGGAACAGTCTCTCTCTCTTTTTTTTTTTTTTGTCATGGTCTAAATTGACCGACAACAGGCGCTGGAGGTTCTACTGTTTCTCCTCGCCTGCCTTCCAGCTCCATTGCTTTTGATTTCCAATTAGTGGCCACTCAGTCCTGCAGCCATTTTAGAGACAGAGCTCTCTCTTTCATGCTCTCACTCCCTTTTTTTTCTGTGTGTCTGTGTGTGTGTGTCTGCGTGTGTGTGCGCATTCATTGACGTTTTTTTCTGTTGGCCACTGAGAAAGAGGAGCGAGCGAATGCAAAAAGAAAATGGCCAACCCACCGATTAACTGAAATTAATCTGTAAAGAGCACTGTATAACTAGAGGAAAGAGAATGCATTTCCCGCTGCAGTGGCTCGGTTGAGTGCATGTGTCTAGTTAGCGCAGTGATTGTTTCCAGCCTGTGCCATCTTGAATGTAGGCTGCTCTCAACTGATCTCCACACTGCCTTTGTTTGTTTTCTACACCCCCCATAAAGGAGTCTGAACTTTCAAAAGATGTGATAGGAGTCATTGAGCACCGACATCAGGTAGCAAAGAGGAAACTTCTGCTTGTAAATTTTATATTTATACATTTTAATATTTTTACACGGAGGGAAAAATCTTGGTATACTTCACTTTAAACATTTACAAGGTATTCAATGCCAGTATATTGTATGTGGGCTGTAAGTGCACTTGTAAATCAAGTATTTAATAGCACACTGAAATATGCATGCTTAGGATAATACACTGAGCCATAAATGTCATATTTTATAGAACATTTCCCTGTTAGAAAAGAGAAGAAGCGCCCAGCAGAAAGATACTTGTAGATAACGAGAGAAAGAGATATTTAGAATGAAAGAAAAGATAAGAGCTACTTAAGTTACTTATCAAACATAGAATATTACTGCCTTCTCCGTTCCCTCAACTGACCTCAGAGCCAAATTGGCTAACCACTCTGATCACGTTCAGTCCTCCATCTCTGCGGAGTTGAAAATTGGAGCGGTGGGTGAATGTAGTCAAACAAAAAAAAAACAAATGTGGGCGAGAGAGATTCTGATAGAATTTCCAGTAGCTGGTGAAGAATCGTCAAGCAACTAGTCATGATTAACGTCCCTATCAAAACCTCACAGATATAGCGGTGGTCATTTGTGCTGTGGGAGATAAAAGTCAGAACATTTAAGGCCAGATTAGGAGATGGTGAATTATTAAGGAGGTAATTATTAGAGTGATAATTCATGATTTGTGACCACTGCATAGAAGAACTTAAAATGCAGTGTTGTCCCTGCCGCGGTGCACTGACTGTTATGTGACGAATGAGGAAAGTCAAGACCGGCTGTGTCAAAAACAATCTCCCTTGAGGAAACTGATGTCCTTGTCCAAGAGCCACAGAGTCTCAGAGGATTGAATATACAGCCCTGCAAATATCCCAGCAAGGGCAGATGATGTCTCTGTAAGTTTAATCAAAAATTTTTGTCATAGCGGAATCTCTGTCGCCATGATTGCTTTACTCATCAACATCTGGCGAAAAGCCCTACGTACATTCTGTAAATACCTGATGTGATACCTGAAGCAGATGCATGACAACTTTATAATGTTGACAGCATCTTTCAAATTATGGGCTGCGCCAATCTGTAGTTCTTTAAGCAGAGTACAAACTAAAGTTCCCTTTTTTACACCCCAGTGTCTGAGCTGATCAGCTGCGCACATTGTTCATAAATCAGGATGTGACAACCCTGGGTAGCAGTCAATGTGTACTACTTCTTCTAGCCTATTTTGACAAGAGATGCCGTGGTGAGCAATGGTGATATTGAGGAAAATAGCCTCGTAACAGTGTCACATCACGTACAAAAAAAAAAGAAACCAGTCTAATCCGGAAGCAAACTCAAAGGTTTCATGGCCTGGCTGACAGTTACTCATTGTGGCATAGCCATTTATGCCGTAACGCAATGACTAGTCAAAGAAAACATTACAAAACTGAGTCCATGCCTTCACTAAAACCCACATCTGAGCAGTGACATGCTCACGACTGTATGTCACATCACAGAGGCTTTTTGTAATTCCCCCCAGCACTGACCACTCCAAACATCCCCAAATCCCTCTTGTCAATAGAGAAAAGACAACGCGAGGAACCCGACTTCTCAGCTTTTCTTTGCCTTGTCAAAAGTTTCCATATCGTGTTGTGGGTTCTGCACAGCATAACTAAGACCCTGGAAGCAGCTTATCTGCTTAAAACAGGAGGGTGAGAGAGGGTAAAAAAAAAAAAAAAAAAGTGTCTCTGTCTTCCATCTTTTTCCTGGTTCACAGAGTGGGTTTATTGAAGCCACCAGAGCTTTGGTTTCTCCCTCTAGATTCCCCCCAGCACCATTCCCGCTAGTCTAATCCACTTAGTCCAGACGCTACCTTCACTGGTTTTGATTGGCCAGACCTCCAAACTTCTACTATAAGACTAAAAAAAAAATCAATAATCTTCACTGCACTGCAAAAAGTCTCTTTTAAAAAGAGTCTCCATGGTTGTCTGGTATTTACGCCGTATGCCAGAAAGCATCACATTTAAAATTTTACCACATCCCACTCGTCTCCTTTCCATTTATACTGTTGTCTTTCATTGCCATCCCTTCAAGTGTTTCTGTCTTGCACTCTCTCTCTCCACCAAACAACACTGATGCTAATGTCATTGAAACCCCAGGTGCTTCTTTTGCCTCTTGAAGTCCGACATCAGTCCCTGCCACCCCCTCCCCTGAGTCCAATTTTCCCGGTATGAAGCTTCAAGGTCCTTAGCTGAGGTCTCTGTTTAGCAACAACAGTAGCAGTGAGTGTGAATGCATGTCAGACAGAATGGTAATGAGTGTCCCAGAGATTGAACCCAGTCGTTCCCCCTCTTCCTGAAAATAGATTTGTTCTCATGTGCAAAACAGATATTGTAATCGCATTTCCTCATTGTTGATCCATTCGGGATTTGTTGCATGCACACCAAAAATGTAAATGAATGCAGAGGGATAGACTTCATCTGTGATAAATCATATTAGTGGCAAATTCTGCTTAGCAACACAACCAGAGTGCACTGTAAGCAATGGCAACTCAGAATTAGTCCTGAGTCTAGTATTTCCCTCACGCTACATCTAGTTATTGTCAGTTCACTCCATTTCCTTGTTTTATTGCACATTTACAAGAAAGCAAAACTGTACTTTGGACGAGTACATTCGTAGAGGGACCACTTTAATTGTTAAAAACAAGGCTGCTGTAATGGAAATCCAGTTTATATATCTCGGGCTGCCAAAGAGTTGGTACAGAAAAGTGGGAGGGAACGTTCAATAAATCTTTGGAGATATGAATGTCAGGAAGCAGTGACACAGTGAAAATGTGGCTAAATGTTGCTTTTTTTTTTTTTTTTTTTAACCATACTGGTTCATTGTTTGTGCCAGGGCCACCCTAGGGTCTTTGTGGGTAGTGTGGGACTGTCATTTTATTATGCTGTTAGAGCCCTGGACGTGGGCTGTCAAAGTAACAAGCTCGGGGAAATGTAGCAAAGGTCGAAGCACACGGGGCGAGAGATATCTGAGGGCTACTAAATTACCTCAGAGACATATGGAGAGAGGGGAACACCTTGGTGTATGTTTGTGCGAGCACATTTGTTTCAGTGGTTATGTTACACCGGTGGAAAGAAAAGGCAAAGACTTGTCGGTAATAGATTAGGTTTCCTGCTTACATCCTCTCAGCCTCCACCCTCAAAATCTTGAAACACTGACAAATATTAATGCAAGTTGTGCAAACTTTGGATCCTCGGGGGAGACTATCTCAGACGTTTCATGTCTCTCGATTAATAAATGATGTCCCCCTCTTGACAGGGACTATTCTTAACCCCCAGTCTACGCAATGCTGGGACACCATCATTTTTTAGCAGCGGTAGTGACAGCCTCAGCCTGCATTGAAGTTCAGCTTGCTGTACGTTGTAATTTGCTGACGTTTCTTTTCTCTCGTTTTCTCCCTCTTATCCCCCCCCCCCCCCCCCACACCTTCCCTCTTTTCCCCAATGGCCCGCTTACAGATGTGACCAACTATTCCACACTAGGTAAGACATTTCATTTTTCATAGCACTGTTCTCAAGAGTGAGAGTCATGTTTGAGTTGTCATGTGTCTTTGGGAGTGATGTGAATGCATAAATATGGAAGAGAGTCAGATGGGGGAAGCGGCACCAAGATGCTGCTGTTTGCTCAGTAAGGTATGCAATGCTCTGCAATCCTCACCCATCCCATCTTCCCACATGTGTGCATGAGAATACACATTGGTGGCTTTTTTCTGGCAAGCGGATTGTGTGCTCTGCGCCTTCAATTTGAATTTTATTCAAATGAGAATCAAATGGCCCAGATTGTTCAAAGAATACGCCGGCAGTGTTGACTTATAGAAGCATAGCACGGATGGTGTCTGTTTCCACACTGTTGTGAGGGTGTGGAAATATCTCGTATGAACCCTTCCACTGTACCCAGCGCCACATGTCAACATGAAATCCCCGGTTCGGTGAACACTGACACTTTCGGTCATAGCCTTGGATGTCTTGCTCTCAGGGGACAACTTAACAAAACTCTCTCGGGGACCTTCTAATCTTTCTTCACTTTATACTCATTTTATGGTTAACTGCCATGTATTCGGGAGTAGCATAGCACGTGATCTTTTAATCCATCTTTCCTCGAGAGGCTCAAGAGCTGTGAGGCACCTTCACACCAGCGGTTCATTCCTCCGTTCAAATCCACAAGCAGCCTAAAGACATAGTAATATAAGCATTGTTTCCGAACCTAGGTATACACCTAGAAGCTGCGCGCAATTGAAGTTGAGATCAGTTGAACTGCGTTTTACCCCGAGCAGTCAGAACACAAACTGTACTTCCAAAGGAAGACATATTCACGAAACAGACACCATGAATAGAATTATTCAATTGTTAGCCACACCAGGGAATAAGATTCAGTCCTGGCTTGATACCAGAAGCTTTTTCTGTCTAGGAAGGGAACCGACACGTGATGGATTTTTGACTTCTTTTTGGCCTGTAGGGGACATGCTCTCTTCAGCTGTGCCCGTGTGGCTATCCCACAGGACCCTTCGACATAAATGGTGCCAGTCACGCAAGGACTACGCATGCAAACCACGGACAGGATCAGCCGTAAAAAAAAAAAGGCTGACAGGAGACCCAACAGGCTTTCTGAAATGAGGAACAATTGAACTCTGATTGAAACTAATGAACATAGTGTGAACATGACCCTTGCTGTTGAATGCCAAGTGTAGCATCACATGTATTCTTTCAAGAGACACTCAGCGGGCAGCAGGAGTGTGATAGAGGTCAACTGCATGATTGAGTCCACCATAGCAGGGCCACAGACCAGGACAGCAGGACTTTTCAGCGCTACCCATGGCTCTGAGCATCTGTTCATAAGGGGAAAATCAATCATCTCATCTCCAAAGTGGAGCAAGTGTATTGGGCAAATAAGAAAACTGGCATACCGCAATGTTATGCTTACATGGCTGGTGTCTAGTCTTAGATATATATTTGCTCTCAATGCACTTGACTTTTCGTTATTTGGACAGTTTTGGGAGACTGCCACCTCATTGTGTAATTGAAAACACAGTGCCATGCCACTACACTAGCACAGTTTGGCTACCCGGCAGAGCATCTGCAAGCAGTTCTGGTCCGGCTCTCAACTCTTTGAGGCAGGCACTGGCTGACTGCTCGGAAACAGAAAACCCCTGGCTAGCTGAGAATAATAAGTACCCATGGGAAGCTGCCAGATGGACATTTACTGTGAGCCTAGCTGGAGAGGGAGAAATCTGTCAAACATCACACTAGGCATCTGTGGGGGAGCAGCGCAGGTTCACGTCCACTATGTTGGATAAGAGGAATGCTCTTTGTCGAGACTAAAAGCTGTTAGATTTTTAACATATCACATCTAGTTGATGCATTTACCTTCTTTCAAGGTCAGCAATTCACATTGCATTAAAGCCACCTGTTACAAGGGAAAGCTTTAAATAATGTCTGGATAATGGATGCTTTAAAAAGGTTTATCATTTGATAGCAGTGGCCTTTGCAGAAAGAGTCAATAAGTGTGGAAACTGTGGAATGGCCCTCTTCGTTTAAGTCAAATTTGATTCCTCTTTCCATTCGCGAGCTATTAATTAACACTGAACTCATTTTGCGGCCAGATTCTGCAGTGCTGCTGATGTGAGAAAAGGCATAAAGATCTAAATTTATGTTTTATACTTGTGTGGGGGCATTTTCAGATACATCCCTCTGCATCATTTCTTATATCTTGCTCATAAATTTTAGTAAAGACAGTTGTGTCTGTCCTGTCATAGAATAAGTCAAAAGCAAATTTCCTCCTTAAGATAATCCGTGAAGTCCATTCTTTTGATTTGGAGCAAAAATGTCTTTAATACAAAGCTATAAACGGGGAATTACAATTGCTCATTATACTCTTGGAAGCTCAGAGGCTCCGGAGCTGGCAAGGAGAGGGAGAAAGAGCACAAAGGGTTCATCACAGTATCGTCAGCAGTGAAATAGGACCTTGGTTTTCTTAGACAAGCTGTGCACCAGTTATTATTGCATTATGTCTGGCAGCCCTCCTCTCAGACAGGAGCTGAGCCACACTTGATCAGTGATATGACACTGGCAAAGAAAAGAGTGGTTGCTGGCTGCTTAGTTAAGCAAATACTATTACGCTGTTGAAGTCTAAAAGTAGATCTGTGCTCGGTAAAAATCATAAAAGGCCAACCCGGACAGTATCCAAAGCAGTGGTAGCTTTATTATACTCAGGAGTGGGCTCTTCTGAAATGGTTTTGGTTTATTCATCCCTCAGAGGACAAGAACAATGCCATCCATGGATAATACAGCACTTTCAAGCCTCCATCTGGGTTTCTCATGCCCTAGAAAAATGTTGTTATATACTGTTCAAAATACCAAGAACAAATGCCTAATTAGAATCATATGGCTGTTGATAGTAATGTGCATTATAATTATGTTTTGCGTATAGAGGTGGTCGTCTTCCTACTCTCAGAAGAGAGAATGCATAAGTCAAAAGGTGCATGTAAGAGAATAAATTTTATAGGAATGATCTCGAGTTCACGGTCCTCATAGGAATGCTTGTATTGAGAGCAAGCGAGCAGTCATAACCCCAAACCATTAGAGAACAAGCATAGCGCATTCCTGTGGTGGGTCTTAATGTGTAGCGCTTTCTTTCTTTTAGCCGTGCCCTCTGGGTAACGGGCCATTTCGCTAATGGTGAGTTTCTCAAGCATGTGTCAGAAGCCTCCTGGCATTATCAAAAGCTCTTGTGGGAGCTTAAAGTTGCTGTATGTTGATTTCCCCTCCATCTATTTCTTAAAAAGACCAACTACAGCTGGGTAAGTTGCTAATAAGAAATGTGACTGATAGCTTGTTAGCGTGACTTTGCATACATTCTACAGTAATTAGACTTGAGTGACAGATTCACCAAGTGTTCACTTTTATAGCCGCATCTGAGAAATCTGCTTACATTGTATTATCTTAGCAGAGCCTGCCACTCCTTGCCTTTTCATTTTTGACTGACAATTTCTGATATTTTCTTCATAATCGCTCATCATGGCAAGATGATCGCACGCGCGAATACCTACGCTACACCCATGCAGATGATTTAGGGGTGGACGTGCGGCAGCAGTTTACACGCCGCACACATTCGCGAAAGCTCGAACGCCCGGCTCCCTGCGAGTAAAGCTGGGCTGCTGTTACGAACAGATGGCTTATCTTTAACTTTATCAGCGGCGGCAGTGTCACCAGCAAACGCGATAAGTTGCTCCAGTGCCTAGGGAGAGCGGCATCCATCAGTAGCTAACAGCATATGGTGAAGGCACATTAAGGTGTCCTCTCTCTCTCTCTCCGTCTCTCTCTCTTTCTCTTTTCCTGCCTTCCTGTTCTATGAGTGGTTTTGCAGCCAAGCATCAGATGCTCACTTCACAGGACAAAGTGCGTGCGTGTGTGTGTGTGTGTGTGTCTCTGTGTGTGTTTTGAGTGCGTGCAGAAGGGCAGTGGGCACCCAATTTGAGATCTAGTGCTTCGTTTCTGATGTGTTTTATGTGTTTTCAAAGCTCTGCAGCTCCCACCTATCTATCTACTGTATATATCTATCCATCTTGCAACCTACTTATCTGCCTGTTCTTTTCTCACTCCTTTTTGCCATTTCTTTTTTTTCCTTTTGCCTGTGTGTGTGTCTTTAAGTAGATCTTAAGCGTTAAACACCGTTGTTACCTGACATGATAAAAAAGCGTTTTTTAGTTTTTTTCATTTGAAGAGGAATCACAAGGCAATATCAGCAACTGTGTCTGTGTCACGGAGGTGTTGTTATTTCCTCTTTCTCCCACTAATAACAACCTCCACTGCCACACCAACCTAACCACCCCAGTAAGGCACTCTATTCCAGCGTTGGAAGGAGAGCGTGTTTACCACATCTTCCATGTGTTGCATTCCTACATTCATCTGAACGTCAATCAAAGCCCTTGTTTGCCTGAGCGAGTGGCTCAGCCGTCAACAGACCGACATGACAGCGTGGTGTTGGACACGAATCAGACGCACTTCAAAAATTATAATCAACTCTTGTGCGGACTGGGAAGTGCACAGTGGCATTAGCGGCGCTCATTATGAAAAGCTTACCTCCCGGAGAACAGAAATTGTTCATTCATTAGTGGTATGTGTCTGTCATTAATACCCCACACTAACACATGAGCACCTTTGCTTAAAATAAAAAACGCCTACACTTAGTCCTCAGGGCTGGTGACACCTTGCCTCAAGGCTGGTGCCATTTCGTTACATTTGTTCTTATTGTAGTCAAAGACTTAATATTGGGTTATAATAACCTCCTGTGCTTTATTAAATTTACTCTCACTTTGCTTTCAATTCTGACACCCCTTTTATACCAACTTTCAACTTATGTATGAAACCTCTGATATGTCACAGCATGCATCCCACCCAAACCCCTCCAGCCTTTCTTTTTCTATTGTTATTCCCATGTTGACATCTCTCTAATAAGCAGCGTTAATTAGCCTGCTCTTCAAAAATATAATTTTCTCTTGTGTATCAGAGTTTGGTCATTAAATGAACAAAGGCAGTCAAACAACTGACACAATAGGCTCTACTGATTAAGGGTACAGCTCGTGAAAGAAGTGTTCAGATACGTACTAATACGACCCTGCAGAAATGCTCAGGTGCTGCATTGAAAATGTTATTAAAGCACGTTAAGTATAGTCAGGAAAGTGTACTCAAAATATTTAAAAAAGTAAATTCACTCAATGCAGAAAAAAATGTCCTTTGTGACTGTTATGCTATTATACAGTACCAGCCACTTGGGATAGCCACCCCCAGCCAGATATTCATTCATTCCTTTTCAGATAAGCAAGTATCTGTCATAGACCTGTCATGGACCTGTCATGGACCAGCTGGCAGTTTTTGGTGTCTGCATCTGTATATTATATCATGAGATTATTATTATCAGTACTCATGCAGTAATATAAACACAGGATTTGGAGGTGGTGTTGATTTTAAACCAACATAGTCCAAAGCGACTGTTTATTATCAAAGATTAATTTTCACATGCGAGTTGAAAAAATGATCAAAACCAAATCAATTAGTTTACTGTCAATCAACTACTTGATTAATCGATTATTTGTTTTAGCTGTACTTTGTGTACTATTACTGTAGATAGTTTGTTTCAGAGCGAAACATCACATTTTATAAGCTCTCCGTATGTTCTGTGTGAAACTATTACAAATTATAATTTCAATTTTGTATTGTATTGTTAATTGTATTTTAAAACAAAAAAATACAATTACAAAAGTAACAAAAGTTGGGGAATCTACTTGATTTTACATCATCAAAAACTGTGTTGTTGCACATGTAGTTTTCAAGGCAATGCTCCCTGTATGTGTGTATACATTTTTCTATATCAACAGGAAAGATGGCCCAAAACTGTTTGCAGCATTAAGCCTAAAAAATTCTTGCAGAACCAAGTAAATCAGTTGGGATATCAGCTGAAGTCATATGGCGTCCTTTGAGACAGCATCTGGCTCAAGCTGGCTCAAGCGTTCTGCATCCATTTTGGCAGAACATTTGAGAGTGATGAAGACCACTGGACGGAATCCACGGCCTTGCTTCTCTGAAGGTTGAATGTCAGAGGTCGTTGGGTGGCCAACCCATCTGCCAGTCTGGCACGGCCGCATACAGTACAGACTGGATGTTAGTAATCGAGTGGCATGTTTCGTGGGTGTCTAAGCAGAGACAGGCTGTGTTCATAGCCTGCTTCGACGTATACCCTGCATCTACATCACAGCATAGCGTTCCAGCAGATTACATCATAGTCACTGACGTGATTAACAATGTTTTGACAGGTGCAAAGCAAAGTCTTAATATAAAAATGCTTAATAGTCATCCGACTTTTCATTATCTTCTTTACTTTATCATGAAATCCGGTTTGAACTTGAAAACCAAAAGCCCTGTTTTACTCACGCGTTGGATCATGATCACGGCAGGACTAATTGGGATCAAAGATTGGATATTGGGCCGCAGTGAACCCCCTCTGTGCATTTTGCATGCACACTGTCACTTCCCAGCCCTCACTGGGTCGAGTGCACACCACAATTTGGAGTAATTCGTTGAGGCAAACTTTTTTCTATGACTTTGCATCAAGTCAAACACGACATTGATAAAAAAAAAAAAAAAAAAAAAGAATGGTTGGACAAGGCAGGGTCTCAAGTTTAGCTAACTATACAGGACCCACTTTAACTGATATTGTACTTTAGACTTGAAGCCAAAAATTACACTACACATGTAAGATCTGAAGCCATTACACAGCCTGTGTAGACCCGTATCGATTAGAACAAACTCCATCCATTTTGTCAGATTCACGTGACACGGGCACGTGACAAAAAACTTGGCTGAAACACCCGTGTAGACAAGCTGTCAGGGGAACCTTCCCCACCTGACCGTAAATTTAAAAGTCCTCTTTTCTGTTTGATTAACAGAACTTCCATGGCCACTGCTAAACTTTACCACCTAAAGAAAAATGTAGACTTAATCTGATCTTAAAATCTAGTGTCACTGTTTCTCTGCAAGAGAAGACAATAGGAAGAGATAGGGTTGAAAACCTTCAAAGTGGTACTTGCTTGGTGCTTTATTGTTCTTTCACAGTGGCGGTTAAGATAGCATTCATTTGAAGACAAGCATAAATGTGCTGTAAATAGACATGTTTGGCCCTGGTATTAGTTACATTTTTACACGTATCTACATCATCATTCACACGAAAGCATTTATCACCATATAAAGTAAGCGGCCTTTCACACAATACAACATAGCCTTGGAGGCTGAAAAAAGTAGCCTGATGTATTAAACAGTTTCTTCTTCTTAATTACCTCTAACAGTGCATCAAGTGCCACCGCATCACAGTGTGGGGCAGTAAACCGTTGGATCTGTAGAAGCTGCACCGTATTTACCCCGCAGAGCTCTATGTACACAGTAACCTGCTCCACCACGTCCCAGTGCAATCCTACTTTCCCTTCCTTGACCGAGACCAAAATAGAAACTTGTGTTAATTAGTCCTTCGTGGCCTGCCATACGGAGAATCCTGGTTTGTAAATACAGGAGAGGATGTGTCCTCGACTGTCCCTTGTTACAGATTAAGGCCTGAAGCCAGAAGGGAAATTTCAACCAGGCTATTGTTTTTGTTGTTTTGTTTTTTTTCCTGACATGTTGCACTGACATTCCTGCAGGTCAAAAAAAAAAAAAGGGAAATTACTGGAGGGTTTGTGTTTGCTCAGGGCCTCAAGTGACCACAGGCCTTTGCTAAAGGGTTACCCTGTGGGGATAAGTGCAGAGTGGTGACGGTGGGATCGGAGTCAAGTTTGTGACATATGGCTAATGAACTGCTGTGTTTACAAGAAACAGAATTGTAATCTCATCACTCTTCACACCAGAAGACAAAGCCAAGTCACAAATTATTCAGAAGGACCATCTCAATAATAGCTCAGCTCTGCTATGCGCGTTATGTTTTTCTGTGTTCTGATGTTGTCTCTAAAAGGACAGAGGTTGTCGTGCAGGTTTATGGACATCGACCCACACAGGCATATCTTGCCCAGCATTACATTTCTGCATCTCACAGTTTACATAAGCAGTGTTATAGAAGGTGTGGTGGTTGTGGTGGCGGATGGGAATAAAGCAAAGTTTGGTTCCTGTCGCAAACTTGCATCACATTCAACCTTTTATTAACCATTGTCATTCTCTCTCTAACTTTAACCAAGTAATTTAGTTGCCTAATCCTGATCATGGCTTTAAATATCTTATTAGCCACAATCACCATCTTTCCCTCACTGTACCTTAACCCTACCATAGTTGCCTTGCGTGGATGCATCTGACGAAATGGATGGAATAAAACTAAAATAAATGTTGTAATCAAACACAGTCTGGGTTTGTGCTGTGTGGCTACAGGGTTGGTTAAACCTGGCTTCAGGTGGCGTTCACGTGATCTGTATTTCTCTTAGCTTGTGGAATCAAATCAAACACGAAAACCAGGAGCGTGCTCAGTAGCGTCTTTGCGCCATGAAGCGTTTTCCAAAGGCAGAATTTGAGGAGAACATTTCAGAATAAGCCACTAAACTTTGCTGCAGCTGTGATTCTAGGTGTCTTACTTACATCCAAACACTCCATGTACCCAGCTGGCAAAAGCTATTTTAGTGTCTTACATTGTCAAAACATGACCTTAAAACATTCCGTGTTCTACCTGAATTAGATAAATGCTGGTTGTTAGGTCACAATTTTAGTGCTGCTGATATTTGCAATCTCACTGTGAGTAATGAAAAGGTCTCTTTCTTTCACAAGGTGCAGTTTTGACTGCTAGGCTACAAGAGTCATTTATAGCATCACCTCATTGTATTAATTTAGTGTGTTTTTTTTTTTTTTTTTGGAACGGGAAGAGGCCGTTACACGTGTCACTGCAGCATTGCATCCCGTCATTAATTTGCTATCTTGCTACCGTACAGCCACCTCTCACTTCTTTTATTATCTCGCTCTCAAACTTTCTTCTCTGCTTTGGCACGATAATCACCTCACTTGAAAGATGGCAGGCAAAGAAAAAGAAATCAAGATAGTGTATGCAAGAATAACAAGCTGATACTGCACAGTCAACAGCAGTGAATAATCTTTGCCATATTTTTTTTATTCCTCCCCCTGGATTTCCACCATAAACATAGTGCGATATCTATTTTTATCCTGCTGTTTTCTTCTTCTTCTATCTCCAAGACTGTATTAGCTCTCCGGTTTTCTGTCGTTTCGTGTTTTCTCATGGATCTGGACGCTGTGAGCACTCTTTTTGCACGCCATGACACACCTGACAGTATTGAACACAGCGTATAACCTTTCACATTCATGACAGATATTATCAATCATATGCCGAGAGGTAAGCAGGGCAGATTTAACCCATCTTAGTGCACAGATTGGTACAGATCTATCTCATGAAATCACCGGAGTCACTAAGGAAAAATGCTTTGGATATGCAGACGGGAATTCTAGAAAAAAAGATGAATTTCTTGTCTAAAGAGAGGATGAACCATAACAGCTTCTCTCATGGCAAAATCATGTCATCGCTCTCTCTAAACCAATATTTATTACGCAGCTAGAACAGGTAATTTACAAGGCGGACTTTCAGTGAGGCTATGTTGACTTGGGTGCATTATGATTTTATTAACATAATCCGGTCTTGTTAAATTGGATCAGCAATATTATTAAAGCTGGCATAGCTTTCACCCCATGTCGCTAATTCTTCTCATGCTTAAGTCCTAATGAGAAATAAGGAAAGCACTTACGAGGGAGTGTATAGACTGAACGGCAGGTAGAGATTATCTGTCCGCCTCACTCAGTTTCGCTCGCGCACTGTGAGCCTGTGGCATGCGTACATTTACACAGAACCCGACACACACACCCAGAAACAAAGAGAAACCAAACACGCACGCGCACGCACACACACACACACACACACACACACAGTCAGGAGTACACTCTTTCGTTTGGATTCTCCGTCCCCGTGCCTGCCTCTCTCAAATGAATAGCACTTTGTAATAAAGCCAGGAGGATTTTCAAACACATCATTATAACGCTCTAGGGAAACTTTATGGAACGAAGACCAGTCGACACTCCATGATTTGGCACCGCATTGCAGTTTTGCAAATAAAAATCATACTGTTGTCAAAGGCAGTGCTTAAGTCTCACATAAATTATATATTGCCACATTAGAAATGATAAACTAGAGACTACAAAAGCCCAACAGTGAGGATTTGCATTTATAACTGATTGCTGCTATTGAAGCATAAAAAAGAAAGAAGAAAAACGATTATCGCCGTGTATTATAGCAAAACCTGTTACGCACAGACTGGGCTTTAGCTGTCTTAAAATGAGTACACTGCATTATTCATACGGCGTGCCCCGTAGTTAACAAAAGTTTTAACTAAACAGTGTGCGTTCAGTGTGAATGTGTAATTATAAATGTGATATATTCCCTCCATTTGCTTTGTTGTGCCTGGCTTGCCTTCATGCCAATATTTTGTTATCACACGTATAATTTGGTTCGATTCACGGCGACTGTCAGCGACGGTCTCGGAAAGAGAACTTCAGCCGCAACTTGGCACGCGGATAAGCTAAAGCGCAGGATGGCAGACGGCAGTCCAAGGGGAACCATTCACCGACTTATCGGGCGATCTGACAACACACAAAGCTAATTCAGGTGTGAACAGTAAACTCATTTGCATTTTTGTAATCTGGCCGTGCTTTCAAAAACACTGAGAGTCTGCCCATCTCGTCGCTTTCTATTGGACACACAAACGTAAACATGACATCCAGAATAAATTGGGAACGAAATGAGTTAAAAAACGATTCATCATTATGCACGCACATAATATGACAGTCAATACCCTATCGATCACTGTGGAATTTTAATTTACCCATAATGACACAACATTAAGTGAACCTGATTGATAGTTTTTACACATGGGAGGACACAATTATGTTCCACACAGGCCACAAACACACGCACGCACGCAGCGTGCATGAGCGCCAGCCGTGAATCCGCACACTCCCATTCCATAATGTTATTATCTCATTCTCCACGGTCTCATTTTTCACAAAGCCCCGGGGTGTGTGAGGGACAGTCAGGGTTGAGCTCACACAAGCCCAGGCTGCACACCCGACTGCCAGCGAAGGTCTGTGTTAGTACCAAGTGCGACACCGCCAGAAGAAAACAGGAACGGGGGGTGGGGTGGGGTGGGGGGGGAGAGAAATGGAAAGAACCCAGATGATCCTGCAACACAATATGGTGCAGGACCCTTTCGCACTGCCAGTGAAAGCAGCTGCCTGACTTCTTTATTGGAGATTACTGTTTATTTGGAGATTACAATTGGACGCTGATTAATAAAAAAGACGTGTTATTACAGGACAGATAAGGCAGAGGTCTTTGCAGCCAGAAATACAAATGACCACGATGTAGCGGCGGGGTTGCAAAGCCAATTGTTTCCTTTCAAAGCTGACTTTTTGGCCGGCACTGTGTTTTGGATTAAAAAAAAAAAAAAAAGACTCCCCGCTCATTTGAATTTAAACACTATTAATTTCCTCCTACCTATTATTTACATTATCAACAATGCAGAACAGCTATTAACATGTTATTAAGATGAAAAAGCAAATTATTATGAAAACATTATGATATATGCTCCCTTCACTACCAGTTTCTGCTGAGTTGCTGCTCTAATTTCCAATCTTATTCATCTTTATTATAACACTGTGGGGTTTGTTTGTTTTTTTCCCAGTGATGGAGGTGGTGGTAAGGTGCTGTCAGAGACTTGAGGAGACGAGGGTTAGTTATCAGACTCAAAAAATGTCCAATCAATACTTGTCTGCGTGCAGAAATTCTTCTAAAGTTGTCATGGGGAGAGTGTTTTTTTTTTTTTTTTCCACATCAAACACACTTCCTGGCTGTATGAAATGGACTGTGGGATTCATTTCACAGTCGAGACACGCAACTGTCCATTTTCCCAGCTGTTACAACTGGCTCCGTGCTGGAGACTGCAGCATTGCCTGGACATGGTGCATCATCATTGCAATGAGTTTTGGGACCTCGTTGTTCATTCTCACCAGCGGAGTCGCCATCTGATGCATTTTGCAGTCGAATTTTGCAAACTGTATTCTCCCTCCATCCTTCATCAATACGTTTCTTTTTTCTTTATTTTCACACTAAGGCAGTGAATTACCGCAGTGCATCATGGAGGTTTCAAGAGTTCAGCTTTAGGAAGAGTCTTCTTCTGCATATATTGTGATAGAGGCCATATATTATCCAATGCTACTGTTATTACATCTGCCAAAGAGGTTATGTTTTCAGTCCGGCTTGTCTGCTAGTTTATTTGTTTGTTTGTATTTTGAAATCAACTTAGCAGATTATAATGTAATTTGTTGGAAAGTGAGGCCATGGGCCAAGGAACTGATTAGTTTTCAGCTATGCGGTGATGTATTTAGCATCTTTTCGCCTAGCTGTAAGGCCATAGGGTTGTGCGGTGGTCGGCAGGGGTGTGTGGGTGTGCTTATTTGGTATGAACTTGAACAAGTGCGGTACTCTGTCTATGTAGCTC
Source organism: Protonibea diacanthus (assembly GCA_028641955.1). NCBI lineage: Eukaryota > Metazoa > Chordata > Actinopteri > Sciaenidae > Protonibea > Protonibea diacanthus. The sequence goes on from CM053998.1 coordinate 9,472,943, forward strand.
GACTGCTGCCGTTTCTCTCTCTCTCTCCTTCAAACAGACACAGACCAATGGAAACTTCTTGGTGTTGCTATTTTGCAGCCAAGACTGCAAGCCAGACACAGATGCAGAACACCACCTGGATAGCCCTGGTTTCAGTTCTATTTAAAGCTGATTGTGGAGCAGTTACATTGGTCTGATCATCAGATTGGCCACAGCAGCAGGAGGGTTGCATTTCTCCAAAAGTTGAACTTGGCTGAACAGCATATCCTGCAGCCCTCACAGCCGCCTAAATGCAATAATCCCATTCGAATAAATAGGAAAATCTGCATTTTTGCCACAGCAGCCACATGTGGTCCAAATTATGTCTAAAGGGACCTGAGCCTGGTTACATTGCCCAGTGGCTCTGCTTCTGGTACTATAGTGGCTCCACTCTCCTTTGCATTTCCCCACACCCTTGGCCCAAAAACCTCCTCTTCCCAATGAAAAAATAAAAATATCTGTGCTACAAACACTGACGCTCCACCTTGTGCCGCCTGGCTAACAAACCGGGTTAACATTAGCTAACAGCAGCTATAGTTCTCAGCAGATTACTACACTGTAAGGGAACTCTGTAAATTCAGAGAGTCAGAACATTTGTCCTTGAAATATGATCCGGTTTCACCAAAATCAGTGAATTACTTGGTGGCACGTGCCATAAAGCCTTATGCACTTCTTACAGGAGATCGCTTCTGGATCACAAAGGTATCATGCATAATGCAAGAACAGGCAAGTCAGGGTGAGAATGACAGTCATCAGTCAGGATTACATTTAAAACTGGTTATTTTATGGTAGAAAAGTTACACAATGGGGCTTTGACAGTTTCATATCTACCAACGCAGATTGTTTTTTTAGCAGAGCACAACAACTCAATGCGACTCATGCTCTAAATGTTTCCCAGTATTTACAAAAGAGGTCACAAACTATCTATATTTTGATGTTGGAGAGAACGCACATACAAACTCTGAGCTAACCAATCAAAACTTGGTATTTTCTTTATAGGAAGCACTACAGGAGTGTCACATAATAGATCAAAACGTCATGTCTGACTTCAACAAGCATCTGTGTTTGTATAAAGTTAATGACTGCAACACGTCTGTGGCAATGTGGCAACACGGCTAAAGGCGATAGTTTGGTAGAGGTATTCATGACGCCCAGGGGACGAATTCACCACCAGCAGGTAAAAATAAATTTTCACTTATTTTGTGAAATATCTCAACATCTAGATGGATTGTCACAAAATATTGCACAAACATTAATGGTTCCCAGAGGATGTATCCTAATGATTTGGGTGACCCTGATGTTCCACCATGAGGTCTGTGGCTGTGAGTGAAATGTAATGTAAGATGTAATAACTGCGGTGATCCCCAGACTGTGTCTCGAGCATCGCCATTAGATCCAAACTGTTATTTGTTCAATACTTGGGTTTGTGATAAAATACTTGCAAAACTAATGAGCCTCAGCTAACTGGTTGCACAGGAGAAAGTTTGACATGTCATAGCTGCATTTTACTTCGCAGGCGGTCGTTCTATTGCATATGTCACTGTGGGACAATTGAAACTGAGTTGTTATTACTGCTATTACGTTCACCTGTGTTTTCTGTGAGTTGACTGATGAAAATAGCTACTACCGGTCCATTACCAAATGCATGGTCAACGGTATACATGCTTAAAATTAGCTTGTCATGAGCTACTTATCATGCTGACGTCAGGATTTAGCTCAGAGCCCCGTGGTGCCTAAGTATAGCCTTGCGGAGTCGTGCCATGACTGTAGACTTTAGTGTTGCTCTCTGTTCAGTGTTGGCTCTAAAACATTTTGACGTGCATTTTCTGTGCAATAGCAGACTTATTGTTGTAAGGTGTCCATTAAAAATATTCTTGCTCCTCATGCACAGCATTCACCGGGTTATGTAATAGGAAAGACCAGCCTTGAGCTGTGGAACAATCAACAGTCATAAAATTGACGTGTCGCTGGAGGCAACTGGATCTGATGACTGGCTTGCCAACAGATAGCCACACACATGATTAGTGTCAGATCAGTGACATCATCTAATGTGATGCCCCAGACATGGGCCAGCTGTTAGTTCAGGGAGCCAACTCTCCACCACCACTTCTTTGGTTTCGAGCCATAATTTTATTTGCGGGCACAGGCGGTGGAAAGGGGTGGTTGGAAACCAAACGTCTGTGTGTGTGTGTGTGTGTGTTCCACCAACAGTGGCATACATCGCCTCGAGGTGATGCCACCGACTACTAAATCACAGAGTTAGTGATTAGCAAAGTTGGAGGGGCAGAGGCAGGAACCAAAGCCCAAACCAATAACTCTCAACATTGGATTTAACGTTTGTCTAGGAGGTGCTGTAAAATGTTCGTTCCATTTTTCAATTTCCACATTAATATCTTAAAAGAGGTTACAGGACTCATGTGGCGTTGACATCTTGCTCTCGGGTTGTTAGGTGGTTTCTGTGATCTACTCATACACTTCAGCTGTGGTTATTTGAAACACGGTGATATGTGCGGTTGTTTCAGAAAGCACTAGTGAGAGGAAAAAGCAGATATTACAGCTGTCAACAAAACAACATGAGGTAGAAAATTTGCCGTAGGGAGAACACAAACTTAGAGTGCCGGTGATATACTGAATAATACATTAAACGCAGAAGAACGTATGGAGGCGTTACACAACATACCGAAAGAACTTTTTCCTCCCTCACTTTTGTTGTTGGGGAAAACTACTTTTTTAACACATCCACAAGAATAGCGATGGCAACATCTTTAAATTTAGAATTACGAATGACGCCCCCTGAACGTGTGATGAACACTAATTAACAACCTTTCAGCTTGAGAAAATGCTAGTCTCCTGCTTCTTTGCACGTCGAATCCCCTTGTTGCTGCTGCTTTGGCGGGTGGGGTGGAGGACTGAAAAGGGACTTTTTTTTTTTTTTTTTTTATTGCCTCCTGTAAGATGAATATTCCACCCCTACAAAGTGTAAAACCTCCTGCTTAGCCCAACTAGCATCTCCGTGAGTTTCAAAATAAGCGTTCGAGTTTGCCGTGTAAAACTGTGGAACCTCTGCGGATCTTGTTGTCTTGTGATTGTGACGCCAGTGTTTTGTCAAGGTGGACAAATGGTTAATTTAATTAGATTTTTGGTCGATGTTGTTTGAAGGGTAGATAAGTTTAATATCGGTTGATGAGTTGTTTGCTTGTTCTGGTTTAATAGGTAGATGGTGACAGAGGAATAGAAGGGGGAAAAGGTATGGAACACTCTTGTTCTGTGTTTCTTCCAAATTGAAATAATAAAAAATAAATAAATTGGCTTTTTGCTCAGAGTGAAACTTTTTGTAATATGCATTCGGGCCTTTAAACAAAAGGAAACCTATTTGATGTTTAACAGCGTAAAAAGCCTCTCCCCCATAATGAAAACAAAATATTCAATCTAACCTTTTGTGTAATTCAGCAGCAAATTACTTAGAAACAAGAATGGTTTTGAATAAATGAAAGGATAATTTACTTTTTGTCATATGCACTTATTTCTACAACATCTAATTGTACCTGACAACGCTGCAGTCGGCACCAGCTAGGTCCGAAAAGAACCCCTCCTTTCCTCCACTTCTGGGCATCATGCCCAAACCTGCCTGATCTATGTGATAGATCCACATCGGCAATCTCAAAGCAAGGCCCTGAACTCAGTCAATACTATTTTCAGTTGTATTTCACACCCTGCTCCTGTGGCTTTTCAAGCAAATAAAGTGCCATAAGGACATGTGAAGGCAGGAGGAGTGCTAAAACTGGACAGGTAGGTCCGTGACAATCCACTGACTCCATCATCCTTAGATAAAACTGATGCTTAAAGGTCCAATAAATACAGTCTTGACCAGATAAATTGCAGTCACTAAATATTGACATAACAGAGTATAATTCATTAGTTTGACCTTTAAGCTAGAAATAATTGTGTTTCTTTTATCTAAACATTAAAATAGGTCTGCCTTGTTCTCTCTTTACAAATTTTTCTGATAAACCTTTACACATAACTTGATTGTTGCAAAGTGTATTCTATGTTCTCGCATAACATATAGATGTCAATTATTATGGGCAAGTTTTTAAATTTTGGTCTCACAACTATGATATTGTACACTATCAAGGAATTACTTTTCTATATATGATCCAATAAATCCAGTGTCATTGCAGAGCATAGTGTGTTTCTTGTGTAACAAGGTGGGATATAAAGAGGTAGAGAGTTTTTGGTGGTGAATGCTGGTGTAGTACACGCTTCATGCTGGGTTTTGCAGATTCCTCCAATATGAAGAGTCTGTGTGGCAATGACACTCAGATTTTAGTCATGCTAGTGGCTGCGGTTGAGGGAATGGCAATGTCAACTGGTCAAACCACCACTTTGGTCCAGGCTGAAATGTCTCAGGGATTAGAAGATAGCTTATACACACAGTCATGGTCCCCAAGCAATGATTCTCAATGATTTCGGTAAGTTCCTCACTTTTCTTCTAGGGATACAATGTGGTTGACATTTTTGGTATTTATTGAAACATCTTGATGACTCCAGTATAGGAGAGACTACCATGAAAATGGGTAGAAATGTCCATTGTCAAATACCAGCAAATCGAATGACTTTCCCATCAGCAGCAGTTGTGATGCTAATTAGCAAATGTTAGGCTGAGCTAACATGTTGAACAAAGCAAACAGTATACCTGCTAAACATCAACACAATTTAGCGCCGCAATGAAAATGTTAGTTTTAGTATGTTAGTGTTTAGCTAACTAAGATGCCCAAATACAGCCTCTTAATTACAGCTGCCATCATTTCTGTAGACTCTTCTGCTACAGTCATGTTATTGTTGCACTCCTCATGCTGTATTATATGTGCTATTCTCCATTTGTTCATGTAAGCTGTAGAGGCTCCACATTCTGTGTATTTGCGGATTAGAACAGTGCAAATTATTCTGATTGCATCTCGGGTGTATTTTCCATTGGAATATTATTGTAACCCATTTTATATCCATATAAATGAGTCACGGTTATTTATTTAACTTGGAACTTCTTTTTAATGGGCAAAATCCACGCTGTTCCTATTTATTCAACTACAATCAACAATCTCTGGAAATTGTTCTTTTATTTTTCTAATCTTGCCTTGTTCAATTCTCAAAACAAAGACGCTAATGTCATATTAGCAGAATGTACTGCATTATCCATGACTTCATGGAGGACTCTTTAACTGAATAGCTCTTTCACAGCTACAAGTACAATGCCTAGTGACAAAATGTGGGTAATGGTTAATGCTAAATGAATTATGCTAAAGAACTTTAATCAAAACTGTTATCCACTTATTAAATATGTTAACACAGAAGGCTAAAGCAAACAACTGGTAGACTTCTGAGTATTAATATTGTGCTTCTGCTTAACCACCGCTGGGTGTTGAGTCCCTGCACTGTATTTCTAAGGCTTGTGAAGATCTAACTGTAGAGTCTCAGAGGTGTATTATTCACAGAGAAATGGGGCTTACTACCATAGCCCTCATCCAACACTCACTTTAAAAGGTGTGTGCTCATGGTGTAGTGCTCTCTCCTGTTCCTTTTGCTTACCCTTATACTCTTTCTCTTTCCCTCGCTCAGTCTGTCTTGCAGAATGTTCTTCTCCACTTCTGTTCTCTTATCTAACGCCTTAGTGGTGATTTTTTTTTCTCCTCTAAAAGTCTCCTCTATAACAAAATGCCACCCAATCACACCATTATTATTCCCTGATTAATTCCTGTTTGAAAAGAAAAGAAGAAAAAAAAAAAAAACACTCAAGTCACTCAAGCTCTATTAATAAGATGGAGTATCCATGTTTAACACAATCTAATGGATGTGTGAAATAAGCCCCAGCCCTATTAATGTTTAATGTATAATTGAATGTTCTACATGGCCAAACTTGTTTACTGGAATAATTGATGTTTCTGATTTCCCATTTGCCTGCAATACAAGAAGGGACGTAGACAGTAGGGGGGACGAGACGTAGACAAAGAGACCCATTTGGCTCAGCCTGTGCGTCTGAAGGTGGTGTGGTCAAGCCACAGTTGTTAGAAGTAATTACCACGCTTCAAAGCGAGCTCATTTGATGAGCTCTTAAAAGCTAATGACAGACCTTATATTTCAAGCAGGCTGCTTTCCAAAGCATTTCTTGGAACATGTGCGCTTGTATGACTTATAAACTCCTTAACCACTAAATAAAGACAAACAAACGGACTTTTCTGATATGTTCCTTTCCCCATTTTGGCAAAAGTCCTCCGTGTCGGTTCTGAACTACAGCCTGAGAGGTGCTAGGTTTCATATTTTTGTTTATGTGAGCGTGTGTGTGTGCTTTCTCATTTCATCTGTTGGGTTTGGTTTGCGTGTTTACCTGAGAAGAACAGCGGGGTGTGACTGAGGTGGAGAGTGCAGTCTCACGGTCCACTGCACATTAGACATAATGCTGTCTCCGGAGTGAGCCTTCATGTTTTCAATCTTCCTGTCTTTCTTTCCTGATTTGCTCAACGCAGAGCTAAACGATAACAAGGAAAATATCTAATTGTGATTATTCTGACAAATATTGCCATTGTGGATTAAATTGGAATCATTTCCAACGAATTAAACTGCAGGACTTGTATTTGTGGTCTACATAGCAAACAAGACATGACCGTACTGCCCGTTATAGCAAACTTATTTTGTTTCTTTATCAACTTGGCTCCATGTTTGTAGAAAACTGTACTGATTCAGGTAGAATTGAAGGTATTATTCTTATGCTTCACAGCTCTGAATCCTCAGAGTCTCACTTCAGAGCGTTTAAACTTTACGGAACTAAAATAACATGATGAAAATTTAATTGGGAGAATGCAAAGACTCGATACGCCAGTCTGCAATTTTCACTCGATAACTGCAAAGCTACAGTAGCTGCTAGCTACCTGACAAGCGGCGTGTCGGCAAAGGCCTTGACGGAGAAGACAGCAAGCTCTTAAATAGATGGATTTAAATCAATGCATAATTAAAAGCAATTATAAGTTAAGAAATACATTCAGCATGCTTGTTAGACCCCAAAGACACACACAATGAATTCTGATAAGCAATATATATATATATATGAATACAAATTTAACTTTTCTTTGTTTACACTTAAACTCTACTGAGCACCATTAACTAGGCAGCAGTCAGGCTTATTTATTTATTTATTTATTGCCAGCTCACACAATTAATGTTATTTGCCAATGTACTTCCAGGCGGCAGTTGTCATAGCTACCAGAGCCAACATTTTCCAACTTCAGCCTTCACTTGGCTTGTTAACGCACTTAAATATTTAAGTTACGACTAAACTCGGTACCCTTACTGTTTGGAAACTGGGCTCTTTCAATGTGAGAACACTTGATCATTCAGCCCTCACTCTCTACCTGGCTTAATGTATCATTTCACTGAACCCTTTCATGTTTTTTTTTTCCTTTCTCTCCTCCTCTCTTTCTGTTGCCTCCCACACCACTCTAACAAATCAATAATCAATGTGCACGGCCTGCCAAAGACAACTGACCTGTAATACTGTTTACAGTGACTGGACATTAGCCAAGCCTTGATCAACACACACAGAGGCACTCACAGATGCACCCTAGCTGAGCTTCACACTGTGGGGTGTGGGGTGGGGTGGGGGTGGGGGGGGACACTTTGCTCACTCCCACCGTCTCCCACTCCTTCTTCTTGCGCGCTCCTTCCACCTCGACTGCTTAACCACACTGCCTCGGAGTCATTTAGATTTCTCCCAGGTGGTTCAAATTTAGTTTGAACTACAGGCGGGTTTAAGCTGATGAATAGCTTTTATTGAACATGAATATATTTAAGGATTGAGATTAGTCAGCTCTTTCTCTCTGATGATCTGAGTCTGCCAGAGGATGTGCTCGGCATTAAAAAAAAAAAAAAAAAAAAAAAAAAACTCAGACGAAGGAAACAAAAATGTGCACGGCTTCTGCTGAAAAAGACCGAGGAGGGAGGGCCTGTTCTGCGTGAGCTGGTAGCTGAGGCTCATCTACACCGTCTTATGAAAATATCAGTGCATATTGGATACTGGAGCATTCGGGAGAATTTAGTCACTGTCTTGTTGCAGAGTTCAAAATGTTTCTGAGGTTGGCAGTCATCCTCGCAGCTCTTAATCTCTTGTCCTCTTATCGCTGTTGTCGATCTACCCCATCCTTGTCCATAAACTATCCCTGTTATTTAGCCTCTTCAAAATTAAAGCCCCTGACACCAGATCTCCCCCAACGTGAGTAATATCGCAGCCATTGACCTTCCCATCCCTCAGGCAGGCACCGGCTTGCACATTGATCGATCCCGCTGATGGCCTTGGTGCTAATCTTCCAAAGGACCGACAGGAGGTGACGGTATTTCACTGTTCAATCTGATGCAATTACCCTCAAAATAAACACATTTTGGATAGCGGCTGACCTTCCGATGGAAAAAAAAAAGAAAAAAAAAAAAAGGATGGGTGGCCGGGACAGGTTTGCGCTCTCGTGCATGCCTGTGTGACTCCAGTTATTAATCAATCAAGCTGACATCATAAACAAAACGCATCCTGGGCAAGGCGTCGCAGAAGAAAAGTGGCTCAGGTCTGTTCTAAATGAAGCTCCTCTTCCTCTAAAACATTTAAACGTCCCACAAGGTTAAGTGCAATTTCATTTGCCACCATTTCCCTACTTACTTCCTAATGAATTTTATTTCTGACTCGAGGTAAAACCCCTTCAGTCCATTTCACAACAACATGAAGCATTTACATCATGTAACAAAATCCCCTATGGGAAGATTATTACAGCCGTTAAAATGAATGGAAGGTGATAAGATCACACGTGCGAAATTGAATAATGAAATGTGCTGTAATCACTCTGGATTGAAGCGGTGGTAATGAGACGTGATATAATTATTTACCTTCACGCCGACAGCTCGAACAGCTCGGCTCAACCTCGGCCATGTCTTTGCCACAGGCCAAAGAAGGCTAGCCTTTAAATATTATGTCTTTGAAGACAGAACCCGTAGAGCGTGGCCAGACGCGAGCATCACTTCCCTTTTAAGTATTCCACAACAGATTTCTTACAAAGACATCCCTCTGAGCTAAGTTCTTACACATTCCTAAAAAAAAAAAAAAAAACAGCACAGCACACACCAGCAAACAAAATCAATAATCAACAGTGAGGGAACAGAAATGCATTTTCCGTGTGTGATCAGAGGCTCCTGAGGGCCAAAATGTAAACTGTTAAGTGTTTATGTGGTGAATTTGGCTGTAAGCAAATGAAAGAGGTGTCAATACAATCAGGTCTACCTGATCACAAGTTCAAGTTGTGTACTAGTACTTTTATATAGTTGCAGGACAGATTAAAAAAAAAAAAAGTCAAAAGCAGCGAGTAGAGGCAGACATATCCTGACTTGTAGCCACTTGTATAGATCAATCCTACGTTTCCCAAAAACCAACTGGATAGCATATTTAATCAGACCCTCCTCAGTGTGGAGGTGAAGTTTAAATCCCACAAGTACAGTTTGTAACACACAGACTTTCTGTCAGAAATTTGAAGATTCAAGCCCAGGCAGATAGAACAATAACATTCCAGTTCCCCACAGAGCCACAACAGACGCGATACGACTGTTTCCACAGGCTGCACTGTAGTAATTGTGATAAACTGAAAATAATAAATAAATGTAACATCATACTTTATGGGTCACTTTTGTAAATTCTCACCGCGCTGCTCAAGGACACTTCAACAGGGGAAGACGCCCGCCGACATATGGGATCGAATCTGCCTACCGTGGTTGATGGGCAGTCTCTCTAACCACCACTCCGCCCTGACACTTCCATGAGATAACATTTCCCCAACGTGTGACAGCGGGAGCGCAATTTAGTTGCAAACTTCAGACGTACTTTCATCAACCTCGCTCTCCAGCTACACATTTGGGACTGAACTCCATACACAGCTGATTGTGGCGAGACGGGCATCTGCCTTTCCAGATGCACTATAGCGGGCCTGTTGTTGGAAAGCTAAAGGGACAGCGACAAGCACTTAGCCGGTCCCTCAGCAACCAGTCCCATTTCCTTCCCCTTATCTAAAGCAACAAGAGGAGTTTTCCAGCCCTCCTATGCCTGAGGCTCATCCTGCATTATCTCCTAGTGCACCAGCACCACGAGCTATCTTGTGTCCCTGATTCCCTCCGTCTAAAAATATGCTAAAAAGGATGATGGCATTGCTCGAAATTCAGGAGGAGGGTGAATCAGCTGTGCTCCTCGGATGTTTTTCAAACCGCCGATCATATCGCAGGGTGATGGACGCAAGTTCCACGTGTGCAGAGAGCATGTAAAGATCAGCGCGGGTCCGGTTTTCCTATATATCATGCCATGTACTGCGTTGCCCTTCCACGCCAAATGGCTGTAGTTACCGATCCGATAAAAGTGTGTGCGGAGAATGCAAAAGCGACAAAACATGAACTAAAGCAGACACCCTAATGAGATATTGATTGCCCACTCTGATGTTTACACTTTTGCCTGTCTAATACTCTCCAAGTCCACCATAAACAATTGGCCATCTGTTCAAGCACATTCTGAGCTCTTGCTGTGCAATTTAGATACGTCTGATGTTGGGATAAATTCAGTTTTTGATATGTAAGGCAGCCGGTATAACTAAGACACATAATTAATACATTTTTATAGACTTGTATTTGCTCCCACTGCACAAAGTGGACCAAAACAACCTAAAATAACCAAATGAATATGCATCTTTTTTTTTTTTTTAAAGCAGTTCCTGACTGAATGAGTCAAACAGAGCATACTCGCACTTGAAAACAAGACAAACTGCACCCAAACAAAACATATGAAAATGCTGGATTCTTAGCTGTTTTGACAATTTTAAAAAGACTCAAAGGCCACATGGAGAAAAATAGTTTCTCCTTGAGAGACAAGACTGCAATTACATCTTAGCTCCCATCTTTCCTTTTTTTTTTTTCCTTACTCCTAAGTACCAAATGGTCCCATTTCTCTGTGCTCAATTAAAATGTGTATTAATTGTGAAAAAGCCCCGGGGAATCGATTCATTCGGATAGTATTCATTAGCCACGGCTCATACTTTATAGCCGGTGAATGCAAAGCAGCAGATGATTGAAAAAAAAAAAAAAAAATGTTTGTTCCTAGCAACAAAGAAATGCTCACCCCGAGCTCCCTGTTGTTTGTGCAATGGCCCTGCCACCTAAAGTAAGGGCTGAGAGCCCCCATATAATGAACCTGGGAAGCTACTCTTCGTGCAAAATCAATAGTTGACGAGCTCCTTTAAAACTCTCAACTTTGAGCCTTTGATGCTCAAGAATACATTACTGCTGTTAACTAGGGCTCCCGTCCAGGCAATAAGCATGCAGCTCACTCTCCAGGCTCCATTTGCCCCCATCCCCATACTGACTTGCACCATTACTATTACAATTACAGTGTACGCCACAGCTGTAGACTACTAGTTTCTCTATTTATCACCCTGATCATTCTCTCTCAGCAAATCAAACGGTACAGTTTTATTAAGGGTAATCAATAAATCTGTGGACTTGGCATGACAGTAGCGATGAACTAAAAAAGCTGCCGGCGAGGGTTTGATGTGTGTGTAATGTCCTACACGTTCTGAGCACTTCATCACCGCACCGCCAAACTTACCCCGTAACCCCTTCAAACCGTACCGCGCGCGCCTACGCGACACGTAATCTTCATGAAGCCTTCGATTTTCATGTGGAAATGGCTTTGTGTGTATACCTTGCAGTGATTACAATGGTCATTGTGCTGGAAGAGACGAGATTTTGAAGGTTGCTTGCGTGTGCGTTTGTGAAGTACTACATGTGTGGATAAGAGTATGTTTAGGAAAATGTAAAGAAGGAATGTTTTGCCATCGCTTTTGGCCCCGTGAACTCCACAAAAGCATCAAAGCGCTCATGAATTTAAATAGGATGCCTTTGCTACTGTGCTCAGGCATTCGCAGCCATACTGTGCTCAGCTGTGTTCGGTATTTGCATCCCTGTGCGTGACGGTATGTACAAGCAGCCTTCCCCACCATGCTCCTGTCACTGTCATACGCAGGGATGTAATCATATAAGCGCTGGGCTTCTTAAGCACTTCCTTACTTTCTTCTCAGCCTCGAATTGCAAATGTGAGGAATTAAGGCTGAAGCAAATAGGTTGGATTCTCACCTCGCTGTCCGCCATTAACTAATTGGCGGCATTGTGTGCACAGCGAAGACCAGAGAAAAAAAAAAAGGAAAGAAAAGAAGAAAAGGAAACATCTTCAGAGCGTGAGAGTGAACCAAACTCTGTGCAAGACAAGCTGACAACGAAGAGACAATTCCCATGCGTCTCCTCTCACATTTCCACCTTAATTCGGCGATGCAAAGCTTTAAATGCAACACGGAATAATACTGAAGAACAAAGGACGAGTAATTTTAGCAACTAAATGACAAGAGACATCTGAAACTGGCATATAAATATTTGAAATAGCCCTCTCAATTAAACATGTGCGTGGCACATCTACTCTGCGGCAACGTACCAATATACATTGCATAGATAATAACCCGGAAATAGCTTGATAATTATATAGTTAGACAGCTGCGTCTGCGCACTCATGCATTAAAAGCGCATGCATTCGTGTAGGTTGGAAGCCTTTATATATTTAAACAGATGCATGCAACTCATGGCCTGTTGATTGCATAAAGGGATGCTTGTCCCCAGCAGTGATATGTGTGAGATTACATCTGTGCTGCAGAGCCCTTAAGTGTAAGAGTATTATGCGAGTTACATCTCATGTGGGAGGGAAGCTATTTATACAGATTATAACTGTGAATAAAGTGTAGAGGGTGATATACTGTATGTAAGGCTGAAATGACACTGTCTGGACAAGGCCCGGGTTTAATTTATGTCACTTTCTAAGCAGAAATCACCTAAAATAACCGCTTCCAACTTCTCAGCTGTGAATATTTGCTCGTTTCTCTCAGGGGTCTTTGATAAGAATTTCTCGGGCTTTGGAAAATTGTCATTTTCCCACTATTTTCTGCTCGACATCAAATGAGCAATCTATGAAAAGAAAAGAAAAAGTAATCAGCAAATGAATCAATAATGAAAGTAATCATTAGTTGTACGCCTAAATGATGCTACATGCTTTTTTTGTGTGTGATTAAACAGCTTCCGTCACTATTTTATGTGACTTTGTGTGACTGACAAACTCGCAAACCTACACAATTTGTTATGATTCATAGAATGTGGTATGACACGTTATTATCCTTGTTATTAATTATTAATTGCTATTAATATTGGAGCATAGCGGGAGAATGTCAGTAGGGAAGATGGCGCTGTAAAATGACATCATGGTACCGTTTCGAGATATTTTTGGGTGTACGCCCACTAGATAGCTGTCAAATCATCACAGAGCTACTGTGCAGGAACCAGAAACGCACGATTTGTGTTGAAGTCATCCTGTGGTAAAGCTCTCCGGATGGAGATGTCTTTTATTAGTTCCGCTTGGATCATTCTTGGAGGTACTTGTGAATCTTGTACCAAGTTAAAAAAAAAATATGCACTGGCCTTGGGGGGCAGTTTCTGAATGACGGCCTGCCTTGTATGATAGTATTTGTTGGGATGTCCACATATGCATGTGGGTCAGCTGCTTTTCTTCGTTTTCAATTCGTGCACATGCCAGAAGCCTTACGCCGAGTATGAAAGGCATTTAAAAACTCTTGTCTGTATGCACGTTTCAGCGACACTGATGATGAGCAACAGTGAAATTTACCCAAACCGCGCTGTTTTGAGGTTCATACAAAGAATTAGGCCTCCGCTTTTCAGATTTGCACAAAACCGTTCAAGGTGCCAGCGCTGGTTACAGCCTTGCATGTCATTTTGCTCATGGACACTGACACCGTAAATTGGCTATTACAAAATGTCAGTCATCAGAGCAGAGAAATTATTTCTTTCATGGGCTTGCGAAATACAGATGAGAGTTTTAGAGAAAAAAAAAAAAAAAAACATAGGGTTCAAGTGTGCCCTTTAAAAACGCATTTACGCTTCTGTTGGACAGAGTTCAGACAGTACATCATTTGACTTTTTATTCCCCACGAGGTTTCAGGTATACTCGGACAGATAAACAGCTCACCTTACATGTGATAGGACATCACTATTTTCCTGTTTGGATAATTTCCATATATCATTTTTTCCCCATATCCTGTCACCTTGTCTGTGTTTGTTCTGCATCAGTACTACAATACTTTGCAGACATATCTACTTGTGAAAATAGCACCTATTCGGTAACTTCTGCCTCTGTTAAAATCTACAGTATATCTCAGATTGCAAATGAAAGGATCCGCAGCTGTTGTGGTGTCCGATGCCCATTTAGTCCATATTTTCTCAACACCACAGCACTCCAATAATTCTATGAGGTGTATAAAACACCTCATAGAATATATATTTGTATTTAATTGAACAGTAAAATTGCTTCAGTTTTACAACAAGCAGCCATTTTAAATCTCAGTGTTTGTGTGAAACTAGCCTTTGGAGCCATTTAGCTTATCTTATTTCAGCTTAGCATAAAGACTGGATGCCGGGGGAAGCAGCTACCCTGGCTGTCTGTCTCTCTCTTGTTTTTATGTAACACTGCGCTCTAGGATAATCTAATCCATACACAAATCAAAATGTAAAAATAGATAATGCACACACATGAGGGGAGGTACACATCTTCTCGCTAACTCTCAGAAAGAGGCCCTAAGCGTATTCCCCAAAATGTCGATCTATTCCTTTAAGACACTAATTCGACTCCAGACTTGACTCAGAGTCCCTGATGAGTTTTGTGCTAACACTCATGCTATCTCGGAACACATTGCTCTTTGTTCAACAGCAAACACTTCTTTGCCCGACCATGTGGGAAAAGCATGTTCTTCACCACAAAAAAGGGCACTTAGTCTGCGTTTGGTTTGTTAGAGGACACTTGCCTGCAGGAAAGTGATCTATAATAGAACTGTCTGTCGCGGTTTGTTTCCTTCCTGCTGTTCTTAGGTTGTGAAGTAAATAATATCCTCACCCTACGTCAGACTTCACGTCTCTACCATTGCTAATTTGTTTTTTTCTTCTCATTCCAAGCGGCGGCATCCTTATTTCTTCACAAAAAATACTATAAAATGCGTGTCGGGCAGGATGGGCAGTAAAATGTTCTACATAACAACATGCTGAATGAGCCCACCACTCCGTCCCCCCTAAAAGCACCTGGCAAAAAGACTTGACCGGACACAAAACACACACACATGCACATTTTGACTGACCAAAAAAAACAGCAGCAGCACAATCAGCAAAGCCATTTTTAATGAGCCTCTCCCCCCTTTTCCATCTATCAGGATGGAATTAGGACAGCACTCAGCGACTGAGGGGAGTGAAGCTGGTGGAGAATGGGGGCATGTGGCAGAAGGAAAAAAAAAGTCTTCATTAAGGACAGTGAAGTGGAGGTAGGAGAAGGAAGAGAGGGAGAAAAATGAGAGAGGAAGAGAGACTTTCTCACTCTCCTCTCCTCTCCTCTCCTCTCCTCTCCTCTCCTCTCCTCTCTCCCTGCCACCTAATCAGGGAGCCAAAGTTATGCCGGTCAGAGCGTTTGTTATTCCAGCTAATCCCTCATCGCGGTATTTCATCAGGTTTGGCATTTGGCTATCTGCATTAATTAGATGTTGGAATGGACGCGGCGTTAATAACTGACACGCGGCAGATAATGAGAAATCGCCTGCGCGGCCGTATCCTCCCGCCATCGCGCCCCCTTTGTCAGCACTGATATCTCTGTGCTTGAAACACTGCGTCGTGTTTACCTGCGCCGGATTTCATTTATTGATGATTCAGGCTGTTTTTAGTGCCAGGGGCGATAATGTACTGTCTGCACTTTGGGAGATAAGTGTATTCTGGCGCGATAGTTTGGACTTGTTCGGAATGTCTCTCCTTCTGTCTCCTTCTCTATTTTTATCTCCGCTCTCTTTCCAAAATTTTTCTTCCGCTCTCTCCTTTTCTTTTTATCCCACAATACTCTTTACTCCCCCTCGCCATTCTCTCCCATTCACTCTTTCTCTATCTCACCTGTCGTTCTCTTTTTTTTTTCTCCCCAGAGCCTCCCAGAGGAGTGTAAGAAGCCCTATCTCTCTTTTGCACACCCTCCTCACTTTTAGTGTCTCCTCCCTCCCCTGCTCCCCTCCCTTCCTCCCCCCCTACCCGCCTTCATCCATATCAACACCAGGTGAATGGCCCTCTTCCTAATATTCATTCACACGGTTTCCCTCCTCCTTCCTGACTGCCTCTCCTCTCTCTAGGTGTTTTTCAAGCCGCGCTGTACCACTTTCAGTTTACACTCCGCGCTTTAATGTTCCGTCATCCATCCCGGCGCTGCCTCTCGACGCTTTGTCTCCCCTCCCCGCCTCCCTCCTTCACTCTCTCCCTCCTTCGAGTGACGCGACTTTCCCTTTTAGCATTCTCTAAGTCACCGCTAAGTGCATAGTGATGCACATCACTCCGTCACAGGTCTCAGATCAGCTGCAATCACGGCAGCGGCGATGCCTTTGACCTTACCGTCTTCTCCGATGTAAAATCCACGATGCTCGCCGTATCGAGCTATAACAATCTCGTGTAATTTGTTACTTGCTCTATTTCCTCGCCCGTTAAGTGATTTATTTTGCTCCAGTGCTCTACCACCTTCTATCTCACCCCATGGTGCTCTTTTTAAAGCGTAATCCTTTATCAGACAAGGCATGTTGACTAAGAGCACATTCTTATTTACAGGAAACAGCCTTGGGGAGTAGTTGCAGAGAGAAAGAGGTCATAGTCCTTCCCACCTTCACACCTAGGAGCTGCCCGTCGCTGTACTGTTTGCCACCGAGCGGCTTCATTGGAGCGGTCGCGTGACTGCCTTGCCAAAAGGCACTTGAATAAACTTGAAAGAGTTCTCAGGACCGTCTTCCACCTTTTCTTTAATCCTTGATTTAACCGCTTCTTCTACGCGTCTATACATGCTGTCCGTCAACTTTACATTTCGTCTCTCTCTGCTTTTCCCATCTGTCCCTCACCGTCACACTTCAGGAGTGTGTCAGGGAAGATTCGGAATATGTCAGAGTGCCGTCTGGTCACTGTGAGTTTTTTTTTTTTTTCTTTCAAACTCCCCTGTCATCTGTGAAGGCTGTCTTTCTGTCTTTTTCCCTCCTCTTTCCACTCTCCCCTGCCATTGTCAACAACTGATTATGCTCTTGAATTATTCCATCAGATTTCTTTTTTTTTTTTTTCTCCTAGCCTAATGATTCTTGTCATGGTGCAGTGCTGAAAATTGAAGTACTCACAGATCCCCAGTGCAACAGAGCCTTTATCTTTCAACTTTCAAATCCCAGAAGCTCCTTAAGTCCTCTCTTTGGAGAGTCAGCACCAAAAGCTAAATCTCTCAGTCAATTTACCACACGGCCTAGTCGTCATTATTTCGTGAACGCTGCCATGATCTTACTATCATTAACATTCGTCTCTTATATAAACATCAAGGATTGCTGAAAAGGACAGTATGGATCGCATCAGCGCGTTGGCGCTCACGTACACATATGTTTGCTTGTACTTATTTACCATTTATTTATGATTCAAAAGGAACGGATGCTCAATAAGCGCAAGCCGTGAGTAAAATATTCAAACGGTGCCCTATTTACAAAGACTTGGAGAGTTTCTCTCCCACCGCCGTCACATGTTTGTTATGTGATATAAAAAGAGAGGCAGCGGCGACTCCAGAGACCTCATCCAAAGATATTATGCACCGAGCGCAACCTTTTTATAGCAACTGTAAACACGTTGGTTCGCTGCATTAAAATCTCCGCAAAAAAAATTTTTTGGCTGGTGTCAAGATTTGCACAAAGGATTAGCCGTGTCTTCCTTTACAAAAAGGTGGAGGATGCCTCAGTGTTGGTGTGTTTTTGGGTGAGGGATAGGATGTTCAGGGGAGTACAGTAGAAGAGGGCTTTTGTGTACTTATGCAAAACCCTGTGTGCTCCCACACCTGTGTGCAAAGGAGCGTGTCGGTGTGTGTGTGTGTGTGTGTGTGTGTGTGTGTTTTCGGCCGAGCTGCCAGACGGCTGCTATCTTCGTGAGTCAGACGGGCAGGGAAGCTGGCGAGGCACACCGATCGTTTGAAGTGCTATTCTCTCCCAAAAGTTCGATCCGCCCTGAGGAAATTTGTCATGTTGTTCCACCTTTCTGCTTCCTGTACGGTGCGGGGGGGGGGGGGGGGGGATCCTTCCCTATTTGCTGTCAACATCTCAATACACACTCACTTGTGTGTAGCAGACCGGTAAAGGTAACTAAGAAATTTGTTTGGCCTTGCTGTGAAATCCTTCTCTCTCCCATTTCTCTCCCTGGTTTCGGGACAGAAGTGGGCCAAGCAGTTGTTTGAGCCCAATTCTTGACAGGCCCTACTTCATCATCTATCCACCCACCCCTTGGCTATACACTGCTTTGTTCTGCCTTTTTGCCAAATATCTGATTGTCTTTCTTTTTTTCTTCAGTCCCCACCGAAACCTACCTATCATTTATTCTTGCCTTCTTCGAAATTCACCAGATCCCCGTTCCCCTGCTTATGAAACCTCATATCTCTCTTCGCACATCCTGATCGCCTCTCTCATTCCCTCCCCCCATCCATGTTCCCACCCTCGATCTAACACCATCTACTCAAGTGTAGAGGAAGTGCTTGTCATTCCATCTGAATTGAATACCTTTTCTTCCATTGGTTAATTAAAGCCACTCTATCTAACGTTATTAACATGACTCCTCCGAGATCCATCAAATCCCCTGGCCAGTGAGGAAAAATGAGGCCGAAAAAGGGGTGATGGAAGGAGAGTGAAGGAGAGACATAGGTGGCACTGGAGAAAGGAAGAAGAGGAAGAAGACAGAGAGAGAGAGAGCATATTGTGTGGAGACAGGGAGCCTCAAGAGTGATTCAGCCATTGTTACTCATCCCCTCCTTTTTGCAAGAGGGCTCATGTCATGAGTATTTTAAGTGCTCTCCATTCCGTTGTTCTCCTTTAATCCTGTTAGATAACTCTCTTCCTCCCTCCTCCTTCTGCGCCCTTCTTTCTATTTCTCTTCTTTCCTCCTCCGCTCCCTGCTGCCCACTCAGCAAACGGCGAGTCTTATACTCTGTGCCACAAAAGAGGCTAGAGAGTGTGCCTAAACAAGGTAGAAAAGGGAAGAAGGGAGAGGAAGTGAGAGCAAGAGGGAGAGCGCGGGAGAGAGAAGATGACAAAGATGTGGCGGAACTGGTAGGCGTAGGAGAAATCTGCTGGCCGGCACAGGCTCATTTGTTATGAGGAGGGATGGAGTGTGGACGAGAGCCAAGACAGTGGCGAGTGAGTTGTGAAGTGGAGCCTGCACACAGTTTGTAGTTAAAAAGGAAGCGGGATGGAGTTTGGGCTGATTTGAAATGCATGAGTTGGAAGATATTGTGAAATTAAATATCTGAGAGAGACTGAAAAGAAGAAAAAAAAAAGTGAATGTGTGTTAATGCTTTGGACAACTGACAGAATATAGACTAAAGTACAAACACACACACACACCCATGGCTCACGTACACACATGACTTGCGAGAAGAACGAGTGTGCTCCAAAATAAAAGTGCATTTTGTAACCTGAAAACAGAACCTGCTTTTCCCATGCCCTGCTTTTTATAGTGTCTCATGACAAGAGGTTGAATCACACCAGATCCACACTTGTGTGCCGAACAATACGTGATGCAATGTTTCAAACCTGCCTTGTAACCGCAAAACCAGCAGCACTCCATCAGCCTCGCTAGAACTCCTTCCACTTCACAGGAAATACATTTCCCACAAGCCCTCCCCCACCCACCCCCCCACCCCCATCCCAAGCCCATCATTTACATGAGGACAATTACAAATGCCGTTGTAGAGCAGGAGCCCGGCACTGTAGTTCGTTTGCCAAGATGAGGTAGTCACTTATCGCAGGTGAGGTGGGGCAGCCACATTCCTGCAGCTCCTTGCATGGAAAAAAAAAAATGGGTCACAAGAGCGAAGGAGGAATTTGCCAGACCAATAGCACAGACTAGTGGTAAAGGGTTGGAAGTGTGTGAGAGCAGTAGTGGCTGATCTTAGCTCTGCGCCGTCTATTTGAGAAACATTCCGTCAAATCCAACAACCCTAATTCCAGCCATCACTGCGAGTGGATAATTCTCTTTGATACATGGTGAGTGCCATCATTACCACTTACTTGAACAAGCCTAACCTTCTCATTCATACCCTGACCACCTGATTTACTTGCAGATTCCGCTCTTCCTCTCACTGCCAAAGAAATTAATTCAACACAAAGAGGACGTAGATGGGGCAGGCACTTGTGCCGGGAAGAATTTGCATGACCCAAAAATGCCCTGCCTCTCCTCCGACTCCATAAATCAAAGGGATAGAGAGAATCCCCCGACGCCTCCATTCTTTGTCCTCAAAGGTGATAAATTGATCCCTGGTTGGCTAATAAGCAGAGGCACAGGGCGGCCCAAACTTCCTAAAGATTAATGCAGCGACAAGTGGATTTATAGAGTAGGAAATGTGAGCAATCTTGAGAACAAAATCTATTTACTTCATTCCTTCTCTCAGCACTCATGAGATTTGAGATGGGAACTCCTCAGGGAAACCCGGGGGGATGAGCGTCCGAGAAGTGATGTATCAGGACAATAGACATATCCGTCGTTGAGGTGATGAATGTGATGGAATTACCCATTTTTTGATTGATGAACACGTCCTTCCAATTACAGAAAATCTCAATCCGTGTGAGTATGCCCATGCCTTTGGGGCGGACACAACTCGGTACAACTTTGAATAGATTTTGTTGCCTGACTTTGTCGCCCTTTCATTACATTTGATCTAATAACAGAGCTGATTGCTGAAAATTAAGATAATGGACTCATCAGCATTCATAGGTTTGTCAGCAGTCTTATCAAACGAAGGGAGGCGAGATTGTGGAAGGCGATCTAACAGCTTGCAGCCTTTGCCAGCCATAAGAGAAACCTTTTAAGGCAACTCAACCAGTCATTTTAATGACGTGAGGTGATACGGTGACAGGAAAAGCGGTCTTTTAAGAAGATGATCAATGCTATCATCTTCTCCAAAGCTGACTGGAAGAAGGGACAGAATACAGTGGCATAGAGTTTCCTAACAGTGCCGAAGGCAGATAGAGCAAACCGCCTTGCCTTTCTCTTCATCTAATTCTCCCACTTTAGCCTTAATGTGTTTTCCCTCTTCCTGTCCATACCCGCTGCATCTTCCTGTTTCATACTCAGTTTCATCGTCTCATCTGATCTCTCACCCTTTACCCTCATCGCCTCTCTCCCCCCTCCTAACCCCTTCCTCTTAAACCGAACCTCCTCTCGCTTTCTGTCTACCGCGCACTCTCCCCCCCCACTCCTGTCTTTGCACTGACAGCATGCTTATCCCGTTGTGTTGATGAGATATTTGAACGATTAACATTATGCATGCTGAGCAGATTATGATAGCCTTTGGGGAGGAGCGGTTTCAGCATGATGGAAAGTTTTCGGTGGGAAACTCTGCTGATAAGAGGGCTTTGACTGCAGACAAGGAAAAAAGGTACCACACAAAGATGAAGTCTGTGCTCACCTATTCTTCACCGCTGCAGCAGCAGCCTTCCACAGTCTTCAATCTGAGAGAAAGATGGGGAGAAATTTCGGTTTGCTTGAGAACTATATCTGTCTGTCGTGCTTGTGTGCAGAAGACAAAACTTGACTGAGGGAAGAAACATTGCTATTTATAAAAGGATTAGCAATTACATTAAGGAGAGGAGGGACGCCAAATGCTAGTTTTAAAAATAAAGCATCAACACATGCCCAATTTTCACTCCAACTATGCACATAAAGTTGCTTCTTCAAAAAAAAAGTGACTTTTAGAATTTGGATCTTTGGAGTTTGGATGGCAGCATTTCTCTACGAGACAGCTCACATGGCAAATGTGATATCCCGTCAACATCAGCCTGACTATCGCAAACGTATGCAAATGTGTCTAAAATATCAAACCTCCTCCCACCCAAAGCGTATCTTTTTTTGGGTTGCATGACGCCAATTCTGAATAGACATATGATGCACTATATAACTAATTCCATCTACGTCTGACAGTGACGCTACCCTATGCCACTGAGGCAGCTGTTGGTACAGAGATAGAGGGGGAAGCGAAAGGCAGATCACTTCCCAAATGCTCATTTTTAGCTGGCTTGTTTGGGCACAGCGCACCAGAGCTGACGAGCTGAGCACAGAGTTTTTGACACAATGGTGTCAAACTCGGGACTGTGATGTTCAGCTCACACAAGTGAATAGCATCGCACCTGCTGGCAACATGCAGACACAGACACAAACAGACTGTTCGCGTTGCAATTAGTGTGTTTGGGAGTGCTGCGAATCCTAATGACACATTTGCCTTACATTGTTTCATTAAAGAGGCTTTCAGGGGAGGCGGCATATGGAATCTATTGGAGGTGCTGAAACAATGTGGTAATGATAGTGTTACTTAGTTACCATTTTTTAAAAATATGATACAGTATTGTTGTTTAATTCTGATTAATCATATTACTTCAGTAATTTGAACCAAAACTCGCTGTAATAGTTGCTGATCCATAGCTGCTGCGTAAAGTCTAGAAAGTTTTGTTCTTCCTCTTTATGTTCTTAGAAATGATTTAACAGATGGGAACCGCTGTGTTTTCTATGCCATGCTGTGTGCTGAACGTCTTTCTACTTTCTACTGCTTCAAACTTAAATCGAGCGATGATTACAACGAATGCAAGAATCGGGGTTAATCTAATCATTACATTATGTGAACAGTGGCTCCATATTGTGTGTACTGTGAGAGGTGCCCCTCGTAGTGATGAGGTCGCAGTGAATTAGCACCTGACTTTGCAGTTTCCCCCTCAGCTCTACAGAGCGTTTAAAGATCTTAACAGGTCATTGCTGCTGTTTTACGGCCTGCGATTTTACTGTTTTTTTACCGCTCTCATCAAGCCTTGTTTCTGGATGCAGCAGGCAGCCATTTAAGCAGGCCAAACAAGCAACTCGCTGCTGAACCCTGAGAGGCGTATTTAGTAGCGAGTTGGTGGAGACCAAAACAGAACAAAAAGGATTGTGTTCGTTTATTATATACTTTGCATTTCCCGGGTGTTCATAAAGATAAATACTGAATGGTAAATACTTCAACTGAACCAAGTTTATATGGTAATCATATTTACATTTGTTTTTTGCCCCCAAGGGATCGAAAAAAAATGCAGGTTTAATTTCAGCTGTCTAAAATCTAAATTAAATCTTTCACTGACTTTTTATAGTTTTGCCATAAAAATGATTGGGTGCACTGTGATGTGTTTAAACTGGCAGCAATTGCATGATTTGCATTCAAGTCGGTTACTCCTGTGCCACAGTGTTACCTAAAAAGTGCATGCAATAAACCATCGGAGTACTACCCCAGCTTTTATGTAGTATTCAGTATTCAACACTGAGCTTTATTTGCAACTGGACAATACATTTGTTGACATTTCTAAAGTATCAGATGACACTTTTTTTCCCGCAGGCCTGAAGCTGGTTTTACAGTGGTCTCGCAGTAAACATTGAACTAACCCTCCACACTACAGTCCATTTCCTGTGCTGTTTATACAAGCCCGACGGTGCCATAATTCCTATGCTTTGTCAGCAGCAAAGTGCGTTGTAAATTACCAGTCATTTATGACTGGGTGTGATATTCCCAGCATTCAATCAGAGCACTAAAAAAAAAAAATAAACAAATAAGGATTAAATTTTTTTTTCTAAGTGCTCCCACTTGACTGGCATTTTAAAAGTCGTGTATGGATAAATACTATCTTCACCTCCACCTCAACATTCTGGTGGTTTTATGAGGCGAGCTGGTGTCTCTGTTGGTTACTGTTCAGGGGAAGGTCATAAACGGACGATTTATGTCGGAAGTGCAGCCAGGAATGCTGATGCTACTGTCAGAGAGCAGAGATACTGTCTGGTTTGACTCACATTTAATGGAAACTGTAAAGTCCACAACTGCATGTCCTAACTCATGCACATAACAGTATGTGCTCGCACAGAGAGGGAGTTAACATAACCGGCAGACAGGGGATATACAGTAGAATGGTCTAAGAAGATAGATGGAGGATAACTTTGCTCCATGTAACACTAGAAGCAGGTTTCACACTTTCAGCATCTTACATCATATTTCAAGTCTAATTTGAGGTCTAAGTGCACCGAATGTGCCGCCAGCACTAAACTTAATCATCATAGTGAGAAATGAAAACACTTCATTAGCTCTCAGTCTTCCAGTGGTGTCTGCACTTCTGGAAAATGTCGTTCCGTGCAAACACATGACTTGCAACACGGCCTCACAATGAGATAAGTGCAACAGTTTTCATTAACACAACACCAGCTAAGATGATGCCACATTGATTACTGCACCACCTACTTTTTCACAGCAGTTATCTGGACTTTTAGGCCGCCATTGTTAAATTATGGGCATTTTAATTGCTATAGACAGGGCCCATTAGCATAGCTTCTTGGGTGGCCATGGCCATGTTTCTCTAAATCATTAAGCTAATTATACAAGCTAATTAATCAGTATGCTTGGAATGGGCCGCGTGAGCAGGCACTGCTCTTTGTTGCCTTGCATAATGAAAGGAGTCCATTTTTAGATAGGGAAAATGAAGGAGGGGAGGGAGAAGGAAACTTTGATCTCAAAAGTAAACATATGATTTTTGCATATCAAGTGCTTTAGCAAACCAGAAAAAAAAAAGTGAAGTAGCATTATAAATGCAAAAAAAAAAAAAAAAAAAGTCAAGCTCGATTCATATTTGTTGTGCTTTGAAGATGCAGGATACTGCATGGGGACAGCAGACAGCAGAGGTAGTGTGCACCACGGTGTCCAACAACCAATTATCATAGTCGTTGTCATGCAAGACAAACAGAGGCAGAGATCTGTCAGTCTGCGCCGCTGTGATGATTGGGGGACAGTCGAACAATCCCAAGAAGGCGCTCTTCTTCCATTATAGAAGCTGGTTTGGTCTTAGAAATATAGAAGGTAAACATGGGGGACGGTTAATATTGATGTGTGTGTGTGTGTGTGTGTGTGTGTGTGTGTGTGTGTGTGTGTGTGTGTGTTTGTCAAACCTGTCTGTGTATTCTCAGGAATGAAGAGGACCTCTATGCTCCTCGGACATCATTTAGGGTCTCTTGCCAGCCTATTATTTTCCAGTCATCAATCTAAACCCAGCGGCTGACAAACTCAATTAAGGCTCTATGTATGTGTACTGTATGGTTATCACTGGGCATGTATTTGTGTGTGTGTGTGTGTGTGTGTGTGTGTGTACGTCAGGCACGTATTCATGCTTTCTTGCACACAACTAAGGGTGTATGAGCGTGAGTCGCTGTCAGAAATTATTACTTACAAGCAGACATAACCAAACATCCTGCTATCCTGTCTTCAGTATGTGGTGGAGACACTGTCAGCGTTCAGGCAGGAGTCTATTTTTAGAAGCTCTCATTATGCGCAACGAAAAATCACCTCCTCAAAGTACATGAAGCATGCTTACAAAACCTAATGGGACTATGCTGATAACCCGGTAACGCTTAGTGGCTACAGTGTGTGCTGGTTCACGCTCGTTTCCATACATTTCAATATGTGATTATGTACGCAAAACTTAAACGAGGTCTAAGTCTTTAGCTGTGAATGAACAATGACAAAAGACACTAAACCATGACTCATCCTGATCTCTCTATCTCTTTTCCTCTAGGGATATTCTGAGGAGTTCTCTTCTTTCATCACTCTGGTCCGAAGCAGCAATTGCAATAGATTATTCCAAACTGGTAAGATCCACCTTTCCTTGAAATTGTGTTATTTAATAAAACACTCCATCTATGACAATCAACGGTGACCAGAATCCTATTTTCAGTGTTCAGCTGCCAACAATTTAATAATGTCAACCCATAGAAATCAAATTAAAGGTCAAACAACTAAATGTTGTTAGTATAGATGAATGCGACTAAAGAATACATGTCTTCAGATGATCTATTGGTCAGTCACGGTAAACTGGTTTCATGACTGCTTGACTTTTATTATTGGATATGAAAAAAAGTCTCCAGCTTGGCAAACAAGTTAGGTTTGATTTCCTGTTGTTTTTTTTAAGCAGGATGTTAAATATAGAAGCACGAATGCCCTTTTCAATAGCCGTGTTTACAGTATTAATACAGTGTCCAGCTTTAATCACATTGCAAACATCTGACCAGCGTTTTCCTCATGGACAATTACAGATCAATACCACAGATGGTGTTGTTTTGCGACTGTACTGGACGGATGCTTAATTGCTTGAAATATATCTGGTGCTGCTCAGTCTAGCATAATGACACACATAAAGCATGCTAATGGTGCCCTCTGGAGTACAGGGATCTCTACTGCTGCTGCTGCTGCTGCCGCCGCCACTCTGCTGAGCTGTTTTCCCATTAAAACTGTGTCGATGACGCATCCACTCGCAGCCCTCACGGCATTTTGATAGAGGACTGACAGGTGCTTTTAGCACATTGTGATTGTCTAAGTACACAAACACACAGAGACTTCTTGAAAAAAAAAAAAACAAAAAAAAAAAAAACAGTAAACTAGTTACAGGAGATGACCCAGATAAAAACACACTGAAAATGTTGTCACAAGATTGTAATGATATCATTTGCCTTATTGTCATTTCACACAGCAAGCACAAACGCTCTTCTATACTGAAACGACGTCTCCAATCAAATAAATGACCTCTAGGACTAACTGATTTCCAATTATTGTAAATCATAATAATGTTCTAGTTAAGGTAATTAAAAGTGCAGTCCATGTCCGCTAGTGCCAGCATGGACTTGCCCTCCGCTGGCACCAGCGGACACTGCTGTTTTTTTTTCAGATCAATGAGTGGTGCTGTGGTTTTCCCCAAAGGACTTGCGGGTGCAGCTGTAATTGGAGCGTTTGTGTTGCTGCAAGTTACTGTTCCCTGGCCAGCAACCAGAACATCCCTCCTCTATGTCCACAGGATTTACAATGAACTTATCAAATGCACCTGCAACACAAGTTTCGCCGCGTGCTATTTCGAGACAGAATTATGCCAGTACTGTCTCGTTATTGGGACATGGCCCCTGCTTTTATTTCTTGTACTCGCTGGCAGCCTCAAATATAACCCCAAGTGTGTTAAATGGGTGTGTGTGTGTGTGTGTGTGTGTATCCTACAAGGCAATGATGCTTTTCGCTCAGAGCGTTTCACACATATGATGCCCTCTGTCCCTCGCGGCAATTACTGTGAAAATTTGCGAAAATTTGTCGGAGGCTCAGGTGGCAAAGTGATTTGAATGAAAGATGACAGCGACGAATGTAGCTTCAGTGGGAAGGCAAGACAAAAACAGTTAAGTACAGACAAGTGCGTTAGACTAACTTTGTGCCTGAAGTATTGTAAATGACAGCGGCAAAATTGTCACCGCCGCGGAGGCTGTTGGAGGCCATTTGAATGTCCTGTTCAAGAACCATTAAGCCATTAAATTTAAATTGAATCTACTGTTTCTTCTCAGTGAGAAAGCCTTTAAAAATACTTGTTAAATCACGTTGCGGTGCATTTTCCCAGAGAACTTTGGGTACATAGGTGCCCTACACCTGTCAGATGGAGTTGTGTTATATAAAGCAGAATTCGCAGCAGTAGCAGGTGACCTGGTTTAGAATAGCAGCAGCCAAAAAAAACTTTCCAAAGTATACTTCCTAAAACTGCTTACAATAAATGAAATGTGACCTGTTAACAGTGAAAAATGATGTCTTTTTAAAGCAAAGGCCATTTGTAATTTAGAAAAAAAGGTTTAGTGCCACAAACCAAAACGCATTACTGATTTGAATGATGACTAATATTAAAATAGCTTTATATTGTATAAAGTATATTTTGGCCATCCATGGGGTTAAGTGTAGGCCTTCCACTGGGATGTGTGGTATGACCTAACTGATTACTGGTCCGTCCTGCTATCTTAGAGGGTCACTGTACCCGATATGATTGTGTTTCCATACTTCTTCACTTTGATATATTGGGTTATGGCTTGCAAAAAGTGTGTGTGTATGTGTGTGGATCTAAGCATGTGTTATGGGCCGGCCCCGGCTGTGATGATTTATTATACCGCTTGAAGGGACTTGTACTTTCATGAGGTCACATGAGTAACATGGCAGTCAGGCATAGCACACTGTTCTCTTCGGCCCTGCTGGCGATATTAAGGCATGCCAAAAACAGCTAAAACTGATTCCAGTTCGCACGTCTACAGGTACACAGCTAAGTATATATTCATTGCGTGCACCTGCACGCGCGCACACCTGCTGGCATGCGGACCTGCGCGCACACGCGCACAAACAAAATCAAATACAGTAATCCAGGCTTAATGCTGCTTTATCACCTGCACAGGAGGCAAACGTTATGCAAATGCACATAAGCTATTCTAAAGGCATGTCAGATTGAGGCCGGTCTTTAATGTCTTTTGAGAGGTTAGTTCTATGCAAATGCAGCCCCGTGACGAAACGCTAAGGATATTTTTCTAATACCACTAAGGTGGTGCCACGAGATGCAAAGTGGAGTCTTTTAGATTGACCTTGGATGATTATTTTGAGCGAGGACTTTATAGATAGCACCGCCGTAATTTAGTTTTTAGTTTCTTTTTTTTGCAAACACCAGACGAATAGTTCATTCAGTTCATGTTCAGGTAGCAGTTAAGTAAATTCATACAGCTAAAGTCAGTTTACTCTGGCTATTACTAACGCATCTGTATAACTACAGTCAAATCTGCCAAATGACAGCAATCTGCAAAATGGGCTGCAGTGTGCTGAGTTTTCATTTTACAGCTTTGGTCTTCTTATATTCACTCTCATGTGCCTTTTGTCATATTGTGTGAAATATCAAAAGAAGAAGAAGAAAAAAAAAAACAGCACAATGCACCATGATGAAAAGAAAAAAAAAGGACAAAATGAACATATCAAATGTGACATATTTGTTTGCGCTTTCTCCCGTAAGTATCCTATTGACTGTTCACTGCGGCGGGAAAATAAATAAGTGCATTGTTGAAAACGGTCCCTGGAAAAAAAACATGCTAATATTAGAAATACATCTAATCCACTGATTTCTTTTGCTTTCAAAAGATGGAATAAGCCTCTCAGGCAAGCAGTGTGTTGCTGCCAGTTGATTTTGGTCCTGTTATTGACAAAAAAAAAAAAAAAAAGTAGAAACTCATTCGGCATTATTACAGTCTTTCCAGTTCGTATTATCAGTGTGTGTATGTTTTCAACCAAGCTTTGTGTCATATTTTCTGTTCAGCTGTTCAAGATGAAAACCTTATCCTATTGTCGTCTTGTCATCTCCTATAGGTGGGGGCAAAGGGGGCATTAACTTTCAGTGGTGTGTCGGCGAGTGAATACAACAGCATTGGGCAGCATGTTGGCACCTGCATGAACCCGAGAAAGGAGCCTCATTTCTTGGTGAGTAGGACGAGTGTTCTTTCGAATTCAAGCATAAACAAAAAATCCATAAGGCCAGCTGTTCTCCTCAGACAAGGTTTTTTTCCATAATAAACTTAGAATTTCCGCTGGCTCATTTAGTAATTACTTTATCTCATTAATTCTTGAGGAAAAAAAAGGCGCTTTATTGCAAAACAAGCGGCAGCGTATCTGTCTTCACTTTAAGCTTTTAATATGAGAAAAGCAGCTTTCCGAATAAATTGGAACAGCATTTTGACTGAAAAACCCACAGACCATCCGCTGAGCCTTTTTCAAACCAAACCAAAGTTTTTTCTTCGCCTTGTTTTTAATTGAGACATAGCCTTTGATCTTCAGAATCATCTAAAAAGATTTTGATTTTGTACATGAGACGGGCATGTATTTAACTCTCACATAAATTAATATCAGAATCTAACAATGTTCATAAATTTTACTAAAAGGGGTGGCAAAAATGGGACCAGATTTGGACCAACATCATTAGCTTCTGCATGTGAAAATATGTAAAACAATAGCAATATGCTGCTAATCGCTAACATACACTACACAACTACACAATAAAATGTCTCTATTAAGTTATAAAGAGTTAGCCTTTGGGAACTAAGCCTGCAAAAAATAGAATTCCTTTTGTATTATAAGACTCGTGGGGCTCAGAGGGACAAACAGCTAATGTTGATGTGAAATTGGAGATGATGACTAGAAAGTACATAGTTGTGTGTCATCAGCATAGTTGGTGTTTTAACGTCATAAGGAGCATGGAAATGCCTGTTGACCCTCACATTGAATATTAAAATTTTTAAAACTTTCAACATTCATTTCAAAGGAGAACTTCATCACAAATGAAACATATAAAGTTATATTAATCAAGGATTTAGGGCTCTATAATTACACTCCAAAATCATTTTACATCTGTGCTTCATTAAGTGTCTTGCGTCTCTAAGAGAGCACCATCATTAGCAACAATGTGTTGAATCGAAAAACTTTTTTTTCCCCCTCCTTGCCTCTATTAAACTCCTCCACACTTTGAATTTTTTTTTTCCACCAAATTTTGAAGCGTTTAAATTCCGTGTGAAGCCTCTGTGAAGAAGAAGAAAAATGCATTTGTATTGAACAGAACAGAACCAAAGAACGAGATGGGGGGGGGGGGGGGGCGGTGAGGCTAATCAAAGACGGGGCTAATCGAGAACAAAGCAGACAAACAACAGACATTTACTCTGCTGAGAGTTCAAACGCAGGGAACATAAGACACATAACAAGCTCACTGGCAGTGCGGACACTTACCAACCCTGTCATTTACTTTTGCCTGATAACGGAGAATGCAGACACAGGAGCGAATTCAGGCATTAATAACATTAGAAAACATATAAAGTTTAAAAATAGGCACGGAGCTAGAGCCACGTGCATCATTCTAAACAGACAGAATGTGATCGCGGGACAAATTCATAAGGTTTGTTTCCCAGATTTAACTAGAGTCTAAAATACTAAAACCTGTTCTCAGAAGAGAAAATCCCTGCCTTGGGCCTGTGCGATGATGTAGCTGAGGAAATACATTCAGCAGGGTATAAATATTGCACGGTGAGTACATGGAAGGCTTTTTGCCCGATGAATTATTACAAAGTCCAGTGGCTTTATGCCAGCCTCAGAGTATATCTCGCTCAACCTCACCCTGCAATAAGCTGTGGCTGGGGAATTGTGGTTATAGGCACGCCACAAATAACTAGCAACGATACCAGAAATCCATCATGCTCATCCCACATGTTGGGTGCTTACACTTGAGTGCATTCAACATCAGCCGGTTAGCGAAAACACACACACACACACACACACACACACACACAACAGAAAATTACATCTCACAGTGATTGTACCTTATAAAGTTGCTTGCTTGATTGACTGATTGCCTTTGAGGCCTCAGTCAGGACAGGAAAGCCTTCCCAAAATGTACTACAGTATATAATAAATTCTATTTTTACATTTCCTCCATGAACACTGTGTGGAAGTGCGTTGTCAGGAGGCAGGACCGAGAGGGAAAATGTTTACCCGAATATTCACCTCCGGGATGCTTTGATAGATGGTTCATCTCCCAACAGAGCAAACCGTGCCAGCTCCTCGTGCTCACTCTCAGAAGAGCGAATCTGGATGAACGGTGACGAGTCTATTCGCTCAACATCAGTAGAACAAGGTTTTGAAATTAGTCCATCTTCTGCTTCTTTTTTTTTTCTGCTCAATCACTTTTCATTTGCGCGAGATAATCATGTAACTCAGCCGAGCATGAAGTTAATGGTTAATACATCAGATTGTACCAATACAATGAGAATAAAAGAAGATCAAAATAAGCATCTAAATGGGAAAGGACTTTTTGCTTGGCGCGCTGCATTGTCGAACCAAAGCAATGTCGGGCAGGTTGTGTCTTTTGGTGATTAGCTTAAAAAAAAAAAAAAAAAAGTAATCCTCGGAGTGCTGACGTATTTCTTTTGAAAAGCGCCTCTCTGAAAAAGACAGATATGCTCAGGAAAATGGATCAAATCTGTTTTATGTCAGATAGCAGCGAGGGGTTTCCCAGGGTGAATCTCTGCTAAGCCACAAACACACAGGATTACAGATTGAAGTACTGGCCATAGTAGATCAGGAAAATACCAAAAAAAAAAAAAAGGCAGATATTAAATGGTGACAACTTACGATAACCTCCAACTTACTCATTCAAATACAGTGCATACTTCTACACTGTGCACCGAGTTCTTCAGACATACAAATTTATAACCTTCCTTAATTTGTTGTAATAAAAGTGCTAATTCTTTAAACATTACATTGCTATTGTGATTATGAGGAAACAGGCGTAGGAAATTAATTTTATTTCCTCCTGCAAAGGAGGAGTAATTTTTTTTTGCAGCTGAGCCGAGCCATGTGCGCTTAATGAAATGCGCGGATTTATCTCAAGGCACTATGGATGAGGTATTTAAGTCTTGTGCATATTTCATGACCGTTAACTGCACACCGGGCTGCTCATTAGTCGCGTGACAGGTAATGGTTGTTGGTGCCTTTTGAAATGCATTAAAAGATCTCACTCTGAAGCCTGCAAAACGCAAGCTCGTGTGCATGAAGGCATACAGAGAGAAAAAAAGACAAAAAACTAAGCACTAATGGGGCAAAAATAGACATGATTAATTATATCATTCTGCATTCCATATCATAGTGCAAACATTTATGGTAAACGTCCTCGTGGCAAAAGCAGGCGTTATGATCCATTTAATTAAAACCTCGCCATACTTAATCCGATTACAATCCCCAAAAGGAATGAAAGAGAAATGTTTATACACGTCCTTCCGTATCAGACTTAACAGGGGGGAGGCTATTTTAGCGGTTGTGAATTATCAATAAAAAAAATATCCTGGTTTTGAGTTGGATCATCAAATGTGCAGGATATATAGGTGGCTGTTTTTTTTGTTTGTTTTGTTTTTTTTTCCCAGTCAAATGGTGATTTCTGCCAAGCTTTACTTTATTCAGTGTCGTACAACCACAAGATGGTGCTGTGCGTCACCGTTTGTGCTGCAGGACTCAAACTCCAGGAGACTCCATCTGAGGCGATTTACCTCCCATCATCACTGATTGGCTTCTGTTCATGTTGACTTTCTATAGCCTCATAGACATACATGGAAATATTAAATAAGAGTCACATCTGTTTTTGTTTTATTTATTTATTTATTTATTATATATACACTAAATTAAGTGAACTTTACCTTTAGTCTTCTTTAAAAAGAAACAAAAATGCAGTAGTCGCATTAATTTAGCTTACTTTACGTTATCTAAGAATACAAATCTTTGTAGTGCGTGCACAAGTTTAAATTCAGTGTTTATTTACATAATTCTGGATTTTCAGGTGTTTTCTTAATTTTCAGGTGAAGTCCTTAAACATATCTACTGAAAAAGATAATACTCATTTTAACTGTGAAGTATTGAGTATTCTCAGTACACACTGAGAGAGGAGGGACGCAAACCAAACACTCACAACAAAGCCGCTGTTGACAGAACAGCTTTGTGTGTGTGACGCTTTAGATCCATGGACGTACAGTACAGGGGGCATAATAAACAGTAAATGACAATCATCAAAAGGAACTGCATAGATGCATGCACTGTATGAAAGAGGAGTCATGATGACAAAAATAGTATGCTTTGAAATTACAGTAAAATCCAGTAGATGGCAGTCTGTCAATGCAGAATATTTGCACCCACTTCGTCCTCACACCCACGGTTCCTCCTTGTAGGTGTGCCTCTCATCATCAGGAGAGGTCCCTCACTTGCAATGTCCCTGCGCGGTATGACGGGGCGAGCGCAAAGTGACAGCGCGGATGAACTTTTATTGCCGCTGTAACGGAGTGCGCGAGCGACGCGGATGTGAAATAAAAAAAGGGGGAAAAAAAGAAAAGAAAAAGAAGAGCACGTGGATTAATGCCTGCACGATAAAGCCACACACACACACACACACACACACACACCTCTGCAGTGTTTTTCCTTCCTTCATTTTCTCCTCTTATATATCTCTCACCCCCCCCCCCCCCCATCTCTTACACTTGTACAAAGCCGGATAGCGTCACCACCAACCTCACGCGTGCACACACCCACCCTGCATCACACACACACACACAAATACACACACACACCTCCTCGCCATCTGTCTGTGCAGCGGCCCGTGTCTCTGGCACTGGGAGCAGTTGGGAGCAAGCGAGTGAAAGAGAAAGTGTCTCTTGGCTCCGTAGTCCTGAGTCTCACTTCCTCTCTTCTTTCTCCTGCTGCGCCGTTGTCTATCAAACGGTCTCACGACATCACGCTGCCCGCCGATGGGCCCTCCCCTGCCATCGTAACACCTATACTTGATGCCATTTGGAGAACAATCAAATTCTCTCTCTCCTCGCCTCGGAACCTTATGAGCAGCAGAGATGGAGGATATGTGCTGTGCGTTCCCAGTGATTTCGCTTCACAGTGATGAGAGCTCATTTCAGCTCAGTTCATTAACTGCGGGGTACACATTTCCTCGCAAACGTTAAAGCCTACAACTCAACAAGAGG
The DNA here is from genome assembly GCA_028641955.1 of Protonibea diacanthus. NCBI lineage: Eukaryota > Metazoa > Chordata > Actinopteri > Sciaenidae > Protonibea > Protonibea diacanthus. The sequence goes on from CM053998.1 coordinate 9,507,584, forward strand.
AAAAATAAACATGCTTGATTAACTTATGTATTAGGCGTTCCAAATTAATGCCGCAGAAGGCAGAATTACACCCGGCATTCACCATTTCTCGGGAGGCAAAAAATATAAAACAGAAGACGCTGGGAGGGACAGCCTCTCTGCGTTTGCCCTGTGACGGAGTGACCACACTCGATCTGGACGTTGCTTTACAGATATTATAACCTCTCTGGAAGTTGTGAGAAAGCGGCCTGGCTTTTAGTTGATCAAACATGCAAATGGAATACATTTGAACCCAGAGAGCTTGCCGCGTGCACACGGCAGAGTGAGAAAAGTCAGACGCACACAGGTGGATTCTGTTTTTTCTTTCCACCGAACAAGATTTCCTTCTTTTCAGTGAATTTTTCATAACCATGCAGCTTAACAAAGAGCTTTGTAGGCAGCTTAAGTAATTTGAACAAAAATGCGCTCCCCCTTTCTCTCTCTCTCTCTCTCTCTCTCTCTCTCTCAATCTCCTCCATTTAGACAGCAAGCAAAAGTGCCGGTGCCATATTCAACCGGAGTGATAAGAAATGGCAGCTATCAGCAGGCGGTTTGGGAGCCGCATATAACTGTTATTGTATGTGTATATATAAAAATTGATTTATGTGGCCTATCACTTAGCAGGCGCAATATGTGGATGAATATGGGCTAATATAATATTATGGAACGGCTGAGAGGGTTAAGGAAAGGGCCAGGTGCTGCCTCAAGGTGAAAAAAAAAAAAGTATGATCAAAGTCCAAAGATGTATAAAAAGACACATCAACAAAGCAATGTGAGACTGCGTACTTCCTGCATATGCAGGGGTGGGGTGGGGGGGTGGGGGGGGGTGCTATATAGTTTTATACAATCTAATCATGTTCATGGATGTCACATTCTATTTTTAGCTTTCAACCACATGAGGGTACTTTCTGTTTGAGAAACACAATATGTTTTGAATATTGTATATCACAAGAATAATGGACGGTTTTAAAGTTGTAGGAAGGACAATATTAATATTTTCTTTGGACCCTCTTCTTCAAACACTATCCCCCAAATGTGTCAAAGTGACACTGAACTGGTTTAACTAATTTCATTATTATCTCAAAGAGACAAAAAACAAAGAATTTAAGACAGTTTACGTCAATTTAAACCAAAATATCTTGTATATATCTTTTTTTTTTTAAGGTTTTTTTTTTTTTTTTTGGCCTTTCCAAGCTTTATTTTTGATAGAGACAGCTTGAAGAATGACAGGAAATGTGGGGAGAGAGATGGGGAGTGACATGCGGGAAAGGGCCACAGGTGGCGACTCGAACCCGGGTCAGCCGCAGCGAGCCTTCACATATGGGGCAGCCACTCTACCGACTGAGCTAAGCGCCGCCCCATCTTGTATATATCTTATCAAACTAAGTGAATTAGATTAGATTGGATTAGATTAGATTAGATTAGATTAGATTTAAAATAAATAAATAAATAAAATACAGTTGATACTGTTGCTGCCAGGAATGAGTGAGTTAGGCCTTCATGTGTCATGCTGAAAAATAATGTTTGGAGTCTGCATTTCTCAAAACTTATATATCAATAGTTGATTATGATGGACAAACAGAGTCAGGACATGATGTTGTCTGCATGTGGCAACTATTAAAAAAAAAAAAGAAATATTGCAAGGGAAGGCTGAAATGAAACATAAATATAGGGTGAGAAAACAACAACAACAAAAAAATCTGCACTAGTTCTCCCCCCAAAATTAAAACCATCCACCAAAAAGAAAACAAAATGTAACCCTGCCGCCATGCATCTAATAATTCTTGCATGCCTATCATCTATAATGTTCAAACCTAATAAATTCATACATTAATGTATACTACCACTGCATCCTCTTAAACAGTGTGTGTGTGTGTGTGTGCGCGTTTGACTGCAGAAATGTATAAAACCTGAGAGCCTCCTTTAAGGGTTTTATTTGCATTCTTGTAAACAAATCATAGATCTGAAAAGCGACTTTTCTGTTATGAATATCGGTCTCTCCTGCCCATTAAATGCAGTACGGAGAAATAGGCTTGGCGGTAGCAAACAGCCTCATGTTTACCCCTTGGCGCGGAGCTGGTGCCATGTCCAGACTTGTAAATCAGGCCCATTGAGGTAGCATAATGCTGATGATTATGACAGCCAGTCGCATGGGAGTGATAGAGGGACGTTGAGTTATGGGCTTGGGGAGGATGCCCAGAACTGAAGAGTCTCACAAATGGAGAAGCACTTTCACCAAAACACAAGTCCCCAGATGGGGACTAATGCTGCAGTTGGCGGCTGTGCCACCCAAAATGAGTGCACATTAGCTGCTCCAAACCCACAGAATAGTGAAGTATGTTTGTTTGTTTTTTTTTTTTTATTTCACAGCTCTGCCGCTTCACTCTATTACCGCTAGATGATATTTCAAAAAAACACAGACTGAATAAAAAAAAAAAAGGCAAGACACAGCCAAAGTATTTTGAAAGTGTTTTGTATTGCGCTGGCAATGCGATGCATCACTTAACGAGATGACTTCGGGATGAGAAATGCATTGCCGTTCACGGGATTACCAAAGAATGTACTGTTTGCATCCTGTTTTCTTCATGCCGCTCCCCTTTGCGGATGAGCGATCATTCATTCGCATTGATCGTCAGCCATGATAATATAATCAGGCGTAAAGCCTGACAAGGCTGGCCGGTCCAATAGATCAGAGCTGCTGACAGCAGAGCTATGCACAGGTCATAAACCCTCACCTTCCTTGTTTGACCCCACATCAATTTGGCTCTTTCCAATATGAATGCAAATAACAATGCATTTTTGGTGACATGTTTATGGTTATCTCTGTATCTCCGCTCGCTCCGCAGGCTGCCCCTAAATGTGCTGATGTTACCCAGCTAATGGGATTGAAAAAGCTAACCGATTGCTCACTAGTGGTCAGCTCGCCACTCCATTCCCCTCCCCTCCTCTCCTCGCCTCTCCGACGCCTCCCCCGTAACGTAAACACAAGCGTCCACGCGTGCCCTTGCTCTCACGCACACGTACACCTACATGTCCTCCACCCCAGTCACTTGTGCATGCATTGAGCTGATAAGTACTGCGGTTCATTTTCCCCATGGCAAAGCACAGTAAAAAACTGGGGAGTAATAATTGCTTTGGGAGGGGGGGGCGAGACGAGGATGGCTAAATATGCTTGATTGCCTCCTAAGCTTCGGTGCTGTGTAATGAAATATGGCTGCTGCAGACAGGGGCTCCCGTGCGATAGCTTTCTTGTCACTTTCTCACTTGCTTACCCCCCCCCCCCTCCCTTTTATTTTATTTATTTATTTATTTATTTCACCCCTTCGCTCTTCTGTTCTGGCGTTTTCATCTTTGCTCGCCCGTCGCCTTTGTCACGGAATGAAGTCCATCAAAGCATTTGTTGCCATTGAACACTTATCTTAGCTATAATGTAATAATTACGGGGGCCAAATCCGGCCTAATTGAGTATTCCTCGCCACATCAAAACGGCAGGCGCCCTAATATTCCTCTGTTCTACAATTTAATTTGTGGATTCATTAGCATGAACAGGGTGTACGGAGAGAGAAACCAGATAACAAGGAACTTAGGAACACACTGTTGATGAAGTCAGGTTGAAGGGGCTAGTAACCAGCCATATCCTCACTGGGGTAATTATGTTACCCTGTCATTTTTCCATGTTAGGACCCTAAAACTCTAAATAAATGTTGTCCATGAAGACCTTTTAATGCAAAAACTAAATATGGAATCAGCTTGTTTGCTTCTATTTCTGTTTTCAGACAAAAATCACCAAACTGCATTCACACAGAAAAAAAAAGACTCTGAATGAGAAGTTTTTTGGGCAGGGAGACTACTCTAATTGTAACATTCATAATCACTGATGCTAATCATCTCATTTGACTGCCATAAAGCTGTACAATAACGCTTGAAAAGATAACGAGTCAAATTAAAGCTCAGCCAGTGTTGCTTAAAAAATATTTAAAAAAAAAAAGAAAAGAAAAAATAATAATTAAAAAAACAAAATGTAAAAAAAAAAAAAAAAAAAATGTTTATCCCCCAACTCATTCTTGTCGTAACCACCCAAAGCACATTTCTCCCTGTTGGTTAAATAAGTAGCTAATCATTTACAAGAATATTAGTCCACAGGCTTGTATGGGCACAGCAGCATCTGCTAATGCATTTAGCAAGGAAATAGCTGGGAGAAAATCTTCCCAGCACATTAAATGCAAGCCTCTCCCCTCCCCTCTTTTGCTTCCAGAATAACTCACAAGCCTAATTTGTTGTGCTACTTAAAGGAAAATGTAATTACACTTGTTTTCATTATAATTCACAAAGCCAATCGATAACCGGTTAAGTCATTCTCTGCTGCACACGCAATTTTCTGTTCCTTCTGAACTGAATTTGGTCGCAAAACAAGTATTCCGTCTTTACTATATGTTTTGTGCATAATGGTGGTGAGTAAATCAACTCATTAAATGAACGACAGAACACGGTTTTTATGGCAAACGCTGTACAGTAAACTCCATCGGGGCTTTATTTTTTATTAAATGTTCCTTGTTGTTTGTAATAAATGTACAGATTTGCCCGGTCTTTACTCCACACAGACAGGTTGATTAAGCTATTCATCCCTATCCTGTCCCTCTCTTGTCTTTCTCATTTATGCAGTTCTCTTTCCTGAGACGTCAACCACAGGATGAGGCCTGCGGCAGGTAAGAGACTGAAAAGAATAGCTGATGAGCTGAGGGCGGGAGTGATCTGACCCCTGCTTTGCATCATTTCCCGCTCGCTTTTAATTCCACGTGACACATCAAGGCGCATCTCGCACGCCACGTTTCTTTTTTTTTCCTTTCATGTTTCGGCGTGTGTCCACCAAGGTGTCGAGTCCATCGCGTGTCCGAATATCCGTCTTTGTTTAAAAAGAGGAGCTGCCCATTTTGAGCGCAGAGACAGGCCGGAGAATGTGTCAAGCGATATCAAATCAGGTGCTAAGCTGAATCTCGACTCCGGCTCGATCCCTCCCATCTCCTGACCTGCAACGGGGCGGGGAGGGGCGGGCGGCGGGGGGGGAGAAACAGACTATATCTAGCAACCTAAACCTTTTTAAAGTGACTGAGAGAGTGAGGGAGACTGACTGGCACTGATGGGACCAGACGAGGACTGTGCGATGCCGTGCTGCACTGCGCCCGGGCCTCACAAGCCTGATTGATAGAGTGTGATGAGACTGTCACTGAGCAAGGAGAGCAGCAGAGAGAGATAGGCGAGATGGAGGGAGGGAAGTGGGCTGACCACGGCGGAGAGATAGAGAGAAATAAATTTGAGAACATGTGAAGGATGAAGTGGGGGAATGAAGTCGCTGGATGGAATGTGTTTCGGACACATGAAGGATGGGGAAGTGGAGGGGTGTGAGTCGGGGAGGGAGGGGGTGGGGGGTACTGATGGAGAGGTGAGTCAGACACGGGAAGGCTGAAGGCTCCACTTATATGCAAGTTAAGTTTGGCAGAGACAGATTTGGTTGACATGATATGTTGGGGAAACGGCGTAAAATCTTCCCTTAAAAGAGTGAAAACAGAAATATTCCGCAAGCGCAATCATAAATCATGATTGCGCTTTATTTAAAGAAAGGGGTTACCCACATTGTCACGAGATAATTCTGGTATCAAGTTATGCAAATACTTTTGCTGAGGTTTCATCCTGTTCATAGTGATTATCCAGGGTAATAAGGACACGATGATGCTGAAGTTTTCAAATGAACATTCTTTTAATCCTGTGAGCACTGAGAACACCGTTCCAAAACTGCTGGTGAACTTAAACTAACGCAATCGGCATGCCGTGCTGAGGAAACCTTGTCTCAGACAATTAAGCAATTAGCGCATTTTTATGGAAGCATTTGGAACTTTCATACTGAACATGAAAGCAAAACATTCACTGACAAAACCGTTCATTTGTATTCGCAACAATGTCCGCCCTACAAATACAATATCTAGCAATCCGAGCATGATTGGACGTTAAGTACGCACATTTCATTTATTCCCCCGTAACCTTAACCCAAGTGTGTTTGTTGCGCAAATCTAACCGCACAAAGAGCATTCACAATGTGAGCTCAGGTGTATTCAGCAAAAATAATAAAAAATAAGCAAAAGATAGTACAAAATATATGTGCAATATATGAAATATGGTAGTCCGTATTGAAATGGCAATGCCCACGTTTATTCAACTGTGTATTTCCTCTGTTGTATGCTGTCCATATGAATGTCATAAACAGTTTTCTGGCTTGTTTATCACTCTATCGGCACGTGCCTCGGACACAATATTAGATCTTGCGGACACATGGCATCTTGGCAGTGAGTGGAATACAGGCTGAGCTCAAGTCCCGTTCTGGGAATTCCACAGTTAGTGATTTCAGACTCAATAAAGGCACCGTGTTTTACTTTTATCCTTGCCTGAGGAAAGAAGGGGCTGACTCACCAGAACGCATAAGTTATTATTAGTGCCTCACATGTGCGGAGAAGAAAGGCTTACGTGCATGTGCATGTGCATACAGGTGTGTGGAAGACAGAGAGAGAGAGGCGTAGCTTCGACAGCATGTGGTAAGTGCATGCAGGAGCAGCATGAGGAGCTCTTATCTGCCGTCTGCCAAGCCCTGACCAGGGCCCTGACTCCTGCACTCCCCTCCCCTCCCTCTCTAGTGGGGCTTCCCAGTAGTCTGGCAAAGCGGCCAGGTGAAATGAGCAATTCCCATTCAGGGACAGGAACGCCGTGCAGACTTGCCCTGTGAAATGGCTGCTCACTTTGGCAGATCAATGCACTCTCTTTCCCTCGTGCACTGCCACTGAGTGATAGCCAGGGAGAGAGAGAGAAAAAAAAAAGAAGAAGAGGAAAAATGGTTATGGGGGAGAGAGAGAAGGGAGAGAGGTTTGTTTGTGTATATGCGAGAGTGTGTAGAGGGGGGGGCAGGGTGTTAGCAGGGCATTTAATGATATTTGCCATGGCGGCTCTGAGTGAGTGCTGTTGGAGGAAAATGGGGAACGCTTTGCATAAACTCAAAAGACATGCAATATTGCTGTTGCCTCTTTGGGAAGAAAAAAAAAAATGACGTTCCCACTCCCACCGGATATGAGAATATTCAGCTGCTGAACTGGAAATTTTGCCAATATGAATGATATTAGTGACAATCATATTAACATGCTTAGTTGTGCCAAAATGAAATCCATATCTCTACAGTGATGAAACTCATATCCATAGCACAGACACAGGTTGGATATATAGTTTCAAGGGCCAAACTGTAATATGATATGTGCATTATCAAGGCAAATGTTCTACCAGATAATTCATACAGACTCAATAACCTGTGGGTTTCTTTTTAATACTATGTCTGTGTTCTTACTAACTGCATGCACAGTAATGACTCTTGCTATTTGAATGGAGGTGCAAGCTTAACATAAACTGAATCATTCCCAAAATGTACACAGTCTTTGACCGTAGTCTGCATTTGCACGGGCCCTGAGTCATGTTTGGCTGCAGATGATTTCAACAAAGCACTTTGCTAATTGGTTATTGGTTACATCATTGCTTCACGCTAGCACAAGGGCTAGGTGATTCATGGACAAATCAATTATTTAAATCTCAAAACTCATCCATAAATCTACCATGTGCACAATCAACACTCGTATTTTGACTCGTTAAACTACGCACATATTACAGTCTTTGTTGCTCGTGATCATTGTGTTGTACGTTTTTAACCTTAATGAGTATAATGTACATAATATTTATATTACAGCCAAGCCTTGCTACATGTTAGCCTGTGTTACATAATCTGCCCAAGTCTAATAAGCCAATGGTTACCAATCTGTAGATGAAAGAAAGAAATCAAACTGTATTATCCAGACATCAGATGCATCTTTATGATAAAAAAAATAGGATGAAAATCAAACAGATCAAGGGAATGTGTGTTTCTAATATGAAAACCATTAAATTATCGCTCAAACTGTTTTGGCCACTCTAAATGAAAATTACTATTCCCCCCAAATTTACAAATTTCACCAGTTATGCTTTTTTATGAGAAATGGTTATTTAGCAAGCTTATCACCAAATGATTCCCAATTGACTCATTTTACTCATTTTCTGATGATCAAGCCAATGAACTTTCTTTATTATGTCAGAGTGACAGGAATGAATCCTCATTAGTTAATAAGCTAAGCATTTTGAGAGCAAATGTTTTAACAGCTGTAACTTTGTTATCCTCTTTGATTAGCAACAAGTGACTGTCTTTCTGTTTACACCACAAGGCAGCATACTGGGTCCTTTCCTTTTTTTGGGCTATGTGATTCATGATGATTTCATAAACATGTCAACAATTCAATTTGCATAAACCCTGAATGTAAAATCTTTATATAAAGCTTGCATTTCAGCCCAAGAAGCTGGACAAGAACAACGTTTTATACTTGCGTGGATTTTTTTGAACCAATCTCACAACAATTTACTAAAATCTAATTTGCTTCGGTGTCATTTGGTTATGTTTTTTTGTTGTTCTACAGTCTTCCTGTAAGCATAGCAAACAGCTGTGTGTCTCAGGGCAGATTAAAATTTATAAGAAAATGAAATCACCTTGCTCCCTCTTGTAAATCATAGAGTGATAGTCTCGAAGTGGTCCAGACCACTTCAGATTCATTAACGTCCGCTTGCCAAATCCGCGCTGACTTCAAATGACATACTGAACAGAATGAAAAAAAAAAAAAAAAAAAGCAATGCCTTAATGAACGAGCAGCGCATTACTGATCCAGTTTGAACAAGGGAGTCAAGAAACACTTGACCTGAGGCTACATTTTGTTCTGTGTATAATACAGAATTACAGAGAATTACAGCTGGGGTCTTAATCATTTGGTAGAACACATACTCCAATGTGGAAATTAATTTAACACTTTCACTATTCAATTTTACAAGCTCATGAAACATTTCCCTATGAATTCAAATGGAAAGCTAGCTGATTGATAGATAGGCCCAAAATGAATGACTCATTGAAACCTCCATTGGTTTTGACAGGAAATTTAAATGCGATGATGTTCGAGGATGTATATTTCAGTGACAAGTGTGGCATACAAACTGATTTAACCTTTATTGCCACTGTTCGGAGCGCTCCCTTATTGCACAACTAAGTCAAATTCTTATCAACTATTTATTTAGCCACTCACTCTGCACTAGAAGGTATTCTATCAATTTCCCTTCCCCTTTCCAAACCTCTTTCTTTCCACTGCCTCAAGTCTCTCAACACCAATGAAGCCCGAGGTAAAAAATATAGTCAGACCTATGCAGACATGACAGCAATAAAGTGCACTTGATTACATGGTTGAAAGTAAGGACAAGGAGACAGAAAAGCACCGGAGAAGAAAAATAGAAGAGAACACAGCCTCTCAGCTTTGATCGCGCCAAACATCTCGAAGTTAGAAAGTCCCGTTTGTGTGCAGTCTTGACGGAGGCAGGTGCACGAAGGTTGAATCTTGGTCATCAGCTGTCAGGGCAGTAATGAACAGTGTTTACAACTAATACCATGCGCTGCCACATTTCAGGGTGTGGAATGTCAAAGTGTCCATTTTCCCCATAGCTGCTCCGAAGCAACACTGTCAATGCTTCAGCTGTAAACAATGGGAAGAGAGGGGGAAGACGGCAACGGGGAGCTTTCTCCTTTTCACCCATTACAGTCAGAGTGAGTGGGTAAGAGTGGTAGAATGTCAAGCCTTGGAAAAAAAATAGAGATGCTTGTAAAGGCTAGAAAAAGTGGATTCCATTTGGCAGACACATAATGATAGCTGTTAAACAAAACTGAGGGAAGGGAGAGCGGGAGGCGCTGAGAGAGGAGAGCGCGGAGACGCGGGGAGACAGACTCGGGGAGGGTACGAGACAGACAGGCAGAGAGACACCTGCTGTTGCATCACCTGCTGTAATAATAGTGTTGACATTCAAATGGAAAGCTCTGACAATAGGAGCCGGCTGAGGCAGCACCGAGTATGCAAATAAAAAGAACACATCAGGAAATATTAGCTGGCGTCAGGACTTTTCATACACACACATTGAAAACCACTTGACCCCTTTGGCATCCCACAAGTGCTTATGTATTAGATGTGTGTGTGTGTGTGTGTGTGTGTGTGTGTGTGTGCAAGCACGGTTGACACATTAATATGAGCTGATTTACCACTTTAGTCTATTCATTTCATACTAACTGTGCATCTCAGGCTATGAATGTGACCAGACTGGCATTCTTTGTGCATACAAACACACTTAACTGAAGTTAATTATTTCTCTGCCTCTTCCAATGCAATTAGTTAGACCTGTTCGGTAGTGTATAGGCTTTGTTTATCTTGATTGGCATTCCAATTCCACTCACAGTTCCACTCCTTCATTCTCGCTGTCATGGTATCTTGAATACCCGGGTTAAACATAATTCAAAAACGGAAAGGATCATTAGTTAGCAAATTCATTCTTGACTCTCTCTTTCATGCACCCTCCGTGGCCCCAGAAGGCCTATCAATCAAAATCAGATTCAGCTGATATCACATTCACCATTGCACATATTTTATTCCCTTTTAAGTGCTCAGCAGTCTTTTGTATCAATTTAGGCCAATGGTGATCGGAGAAACTTTTCATGTTTGAACTCAGTGGGCTTTGAAGGACTGCAGACGTCAGCAGATCCTCGCTGATGCACAGGTCAATACCTATTATTGTAAAAGCAATAGTCAATGTGGCGCGCTCGCGTTACCAGCGTTGGATGTGATTGTTTTCAAAAGCCGGGGCCCTTTCTGCGGCACTTTGATGACAAATCTGACGGTTTAACCGCATCGTGATTGTTTGTCTTGTCAGATTCTTTTGTATTATGTGAGGGCAAAATAAAAAAAATATAGAAAAAATAAATAAAAAAGATGGGACATCGAGAGAAGAGCTTCACATCTCCATTAAAAGTAGAATCAACTCTGCTATGGCTGGCTGTTCCAAAGTCTAGATTGATTGGATGCTTGCCATCATTGCTCTTCAGAGAGGCCTTCGCAGGGAGAGTAGGTTTGCCAAGTCTTGACCACTGTTTTAAATCACTTCCAAAACCTCACCTTTATCGACCCGCCTGTACGTAATCATCTTAAACTAATTGTTCTTGACGTCCTTCTTAATGCAGTACTCTCAGTCCACCGGCATGATCATCAACAGTCAAATTCTTATTTTTTTTTAACTACAGCTCTGTTGTTTCACACAAACCTCTCTGTATGGTCTTGTCTGCTATCAATTTTTAAAATTTCTCGTAGACAACCACAATCAAGAATACGTCAAGAATATGACACATGGGCCTTCAGTCGGATGCCGTTAAAGAGCTCTGCAATCAACTGACAACAACTGAGCTCGAGTTTTATTTATGATCTCAGCAGAAAGAAAATATGTCATTAAGTCTCTCTGCTACAGTATGGATACTTTACAGATCATGAAATGTCTATTTTACACATTGTATCACTGAAAGCAGCTCATAAAAACAGGGATGTTTGCAAAGTTGCAATCATATCCATATTGATCCGTTCTACAACAAATGATACATTGTATACCTATTTTTAGGGCCAGTGCAGGATTATTATGATCAAAATCTTTAGTTTTAGTTGCCAAACTGTAACCGTTTCCATTGTGAGTATATTTTTAACGTAACTTAACTTCAAAACAACATTGTTAAATAAATCCTGGATTTCACTGAATCGTCGTAATATCAGAGTTCTGCCTGCTGGTTAGTAGTATCTTCAGATCGTGCTAAAAAAAGGGGTTGTGATTATTGCTATTGTGCTCATCCCTTGTTAAATCTCGGTCGTACATGGAGAGGAATGATTAAAAAGGGCAAGACTGGAGGATTTGAATATCTGAACGTATTCAAAAAAAAAAAAAAAGAAAAGGGGAAAAAAAAGAAAGAAAAGAAAAAAAATGCTTTGATTTATCCAAGGGAGCAGAGGAGTGCAGACAAGCTTGAGCGACTTTAAAGTTTTCTATGGGAAATGAGATTTGGAATATGACAGAGCTCCTAATATCCTTACGCGCAGCCTCTCAGCATGTATGCTAATGCCCTGTCCTGACCACTAATACACAACAGGGAAAAGTGGGCTAAATAAAATGAAGGAGGAGGCTGTGAAATATAATTCTGAATGCCTATAACGACTACAGTATCAGCCGTCTTGGATCTGTACTTCTTCATTCGGATGTTCTCATTTGTATCCACACCTGTGTCATTCACAGCCTTACGTCTTAACCTAATTTCATGGTCTGCGGGTTTGGATGGATGGCTCTGCTGCAACTTGTACACTGAGGGGAGCAGAGAGAGAGTGCCGTGGGTGTGTGTGTGTGTGTGTGTGTGTGTGCGTGCGTGTGTGCGTGCGTGCGTGCGTGCGTGCGTGCGTGCGTGCGTGCGCCCTCGCGCAATAACACACAATTGTGGCGAGCGAGTGAGAAAGAGCGCGCGAGAGAGGGGATGCGCTGCTACAATAGCATAGAGAATTGTAGCCACTGCCAGATATTAACCTTTTAACCTTGTACTTTTCTGTTAACAAAAATACATTAAGCTCCGCTGGATGGCTGACAGTGGATTGGGGGTTTTACAGACTTTCGCTGAGCATGACTGAATGATCAGAGGTGAACCCATTTTGCGGTAATGCGCTTCAATTACAGTGAAAGTCTGCTAAAAAACACACAAGTTAAAGCGATGATATATTGCGGAATTCGGTAACGGCGGATGTTATTGCCGTTCATGATCTGAATGTTCCATGAGCCGTGCTCATCTGGAAAAGCGAGACCGGGGGAAACAAGTCCACTGAAAGCAAACAATGTGGTCGACATTGTAACGCGTGCAATAATCTTAAAATCCCAGACAAAAGAGACTGTTGATTAGATAACTGACATTTCCCGACCAAATGTGAGTAATTCCTGCTAATGCTACTTGAAATCCTTCTAAGAGCTTTGTACAGCATAATGCCTAAAAACCTTTTTGTCAGTGTAATTGCTCAGTATCTTCTTAAGCAAAGTGTCAGCAGTGCCCTTTTTAGTTTGCCAGAGTATCTTCTGGTGCAACGGCTTATTTAACCAAACCAGGCATGACACCAATTATGCTGGAGGGAAATCGATTCCAACAAAGCACTCTGCCGGGACAAACAATAAAATGATCAAAGTCGCTGGGATGTTTTGTTTGCGACAAGGAGCAAAATTAGTTTGTATTTCAAACTTCGTCTTTAACCCAGCCGAAATCTGAAGCCATTAAGAGAATTCTCCGGCGTGACATGAATTCATGGATACAAAGATAGACAGAAAAATAAGCAGGAGTGGAAAGAAAAAAAAAAAAAAAAAAAAGAAAAGCAACAAAGGAAAAAAAGATGAAACCGCAGCAGCCTCATCAATTTTTCTTGCAACAACACAAGCGCGATTAAGGGCTATTGCGTTCCTTTATTGCGAACGTTCTTTTCCATTGAAGTCCACAGACTTCTACCAAAAACAAAATTCAAGATAATTGCTTTTTCCACATTAGTTGATAAAGTTGCTGACATTTTATTTGAAAAGAAAGACACTGCGGCTCAAAGACAGATTCATACCCAGTCCAAGCTCTGTGTCATTTTCATCGAGTGTTTATTTTCCCACCTATCTTCAATTGACAACTTGCGGGAAAACACCGAGAAATGTCACGACTGAGTAAACGGCGCTGAGTTCCCTCTGAATAGCACAATTTGTAGCTGGTTTGTAAGCTCATCTTCCCAATAACTTTTCATTTCCATCCTTAAAATAAAGAAGCTAAGCTAAATAAGAGCCTTATTTGAAGACCACATAGGGCAGTAATATCCCTTGGCAGCAGTTTTGTCCCTTTTAAATTCATGTACACATTCGACGGTATGCGCACAAAGGGGATACACAACTTATATTAATTAAAAGGTAACCTTTGTCTGGCACGGTGTCGCAAAAAGACCACCGCCGCTTCATTTTATTATCTCTTACCTCGCCTCTGAGGCATTTAATTTGCTATGTTGTCATTATACGTGTGAATTTTGGAGCTCAGAAGGAAAATAAAGCAGTAAGTCACACAGTTTGCGCTAAGCTTATTTTAATTACTGTAGTATCTAACTTTTGCTCTGATGGTACAGTCCTCACTGAAATGTACAGTACTGTGAAAGATATTAAAATCATAATGAATATGCTAATTATCCCCTTTTTATATTCAGAATCCCACAATGGTTTTTATATTCTAATGACAAAGCACCATTTTATGTAAGCTATAATAAGCGCATGTAATTACTGATATTATAAGAATGTGTGTGTGTCGTAACACAATAGTCCATTGTGTGTGAGCTACAGATCGCCAATATTGTCGTAATCACTAAACCGGAATTTTAACTCATAAACAACCATCAATGAAGTGCCAGTGACTGTTCTCCAGTTCATTTTTAGGCTGTCTGCAGCCTGGTGCTGCTCGATGTCAATCTTCATTCCTTCTTCCAGACGCTAGTCTGTCGAAGATAGATCCCTCATATGTCAGAACCACACAGACCATTTCCTGGAGTCCGCTGTGACTGTCAGGCTCCGCAGACCATGAAAGCCGTATATGTGATGCCCGAAATTACCTCATAGTAGTATGCCACAGACTCCCACATTGGCGTGGTTGCAACTATCCCTTCAAGAGACACTCGGGGAGAGCTCGCTGACACTTTTAGGCAGTTCCTTGCCAAAAATATAGTGTGGACTATTTCACTTTCTCAGGCAGAAACATAAAATAAATCTATTTTACAGTATGTGGGTAGAAATTGAGTTGAGCATGAATTATCAGGTTAATGGTGTCCAGGACATTCAGTAGGTTAAATCATAGATTTTGCAATGAAAGATGATGTGTTTCTGGCATTTTAATAAGGTACTACAGCACCCACAAAATACAGAATCAAAAACACTGTAAATCTGTGTGAATATATATTTTTTTTTTTTTTTTTTTTTTGGGAATGTGGTCCATGACTCACTCCTGTAATCTGTCTGCTGTCTTAACAAGAGGTGTCTGAGGCAAGAGTGGGGAAGAAACCCAACTCTCTGCGGTGCAATTATAGGAGTGTACCGCAGTCACTTAGCCCGCTAATACACGGTGTGATATTAATTACTGTTTGTAAACAATGCACTTTGCAGAGATTATTGCATGCACTCGGCGTCCTCCATTTGTGTTTGGTAATTCTCACAAGTGATTAAGTGGTGAAGCTAGGACAGCTGTTCAAGATGAGTTCATTGGCATGTTTAATTAATTGCACTTGAGATAATTATTCAATCATTACTTTGATTAATTTTCGGCGTCCCAGATAATGCATCAAACGTCTGCTTGATGTCAATAGTTTTGAAAGCGTGAGGAGAACGAGGCTAACCGTTTTTGGGAGCTTGATTTAGGAGTGAATCCCGCTTTGTGGAGGAAATAATGGCAATGTCAGCTGGCCGTGATAGCAATTCATTATCATGGCTGGATGGTTGATTTGAATAATGCTAATGCTCACTTAACAGACACACTACAAAGGTCGTCCTAACGTCCAACACCTGTAAGCGCTGCATTTTTACCTTCTGTTTTCTGCACGTCAACAACGCCCTGTCGCTGCTCACTTCAACGTTTCAAGTCGATTCAGTCTGCATTATGTTTGAAACACGCTTATTCTTTACCCCCTCAGATATGCAGCGTAGTGGCAACATCCAACTGAAGGAAAGCCAGGCAAATCGTTTGTGAGAGATCTTGTCAAACAGATTAATTCCCACCCTGGGCCTCGGGGTTCTGGACCGTTTTTCTGTCATGCTGCTTTGCCAGGCTCCCTCTTGATAATACCCCAAAGATAAAATTAATTGTGCAGGGAGATGTGGGATGGGGAGTATCTAAAAGGACCTTGAGCAACACATGAAGCTCTCTTTTTTCTCTCTGCTCCCCTGCATGTGAAAACACAGAAACAATCAAACCGTCAGAAGCATGACACATTGCGCCGATGCTCACTAACTTTGTTAGGAAGTCTCGTGGAAGTGGGGAGTTCTGAGAGAGATGCGGAGGGACAGAATCAACCCTCATGAAATATCCTTGTCTAAGAATGTCTGTGCTCAAATTACCATCAAAGTGGAATCCCTCATTTCATCAGCAGTTTTCAACGGGAGTTAGAAAACCAACGTTTGTCTGTAATTGTCTCTGTACACGGTTGGGAAGATGCTCTTTGGTGACAGCAGGATTCTGTGCGGAAATCAACCTGAGGAAATTTGGTATAAACTGAAGCATTACACATTAAATAATTAAAATTGAGATCTGCTACATCGCCAAGGCAAATGCAATTTATATTCCTGATTGTCTGTACTGAACTGCATGACAATATACCTCATAATTGTTGAGACGTGTACCTAAAAACTCAAAAGTCAGCCTCATGGTGGCATTGGAGGGAAAGTCGGAGGATTGCCCAGGTTACTAGGATTCATCCTACTAGGGCGATGTCTGTGCAAGATTTCATGACAACCCTTCCAATAGTTATTAGTTAGTGATATTTCATGCACACGGCAAGCATGGTTAAAAATCATTCCTTCTGGAAATACTGCCCATTCAGCTTCACTATACAGTACAGCAGTCAAATGCAGTCACACACTAAGCGAAGCAGACCTTTCCCACAACCTCCTGTCACCGCAAACAGCTCAGAACATTAGCTAATCCCTGCTGTGACAGTGTGCAAGCACACAATGTCTCAGTCTTTCATCACCGCTGGCCTTCAAAAGGCACCGAAAGACCAATTTAACCAAGAAATATTCCAGAGAGGGCAACGCAGAGGAGCAGGTAGATTGTGGCAGCTGTGCTTTTTTTTTTTTTTTTTCCCAATAGCCCCTTGGCACCTGAGTCGCCCCTGTCACCTCCACTGGCAGATGGTGCAAATGAGCCTTTATACGCTGCTGCTCGACACTGTGACACTGAAACAAAAGTGTTGCTTTTAGTACTGTCATAGTCAAAACACATCAGCGACTGCTTCAGAGGTGGATAACGTTTGTACCGCCGCTCGAGCTTGAATCGGGGGTTTTGTCGGCTACTGTCTTTTTTGCTGTGACAAATGCAGACTCAAGTGACTCAGCTATTGTCGTTATTTTTATATATATATATATATATATATATATTTTGGTAACACATACTGAGACGCTGCTGTCGAGACTGTGCCGTATGAATAAGAGATGAAATCTTTCAATTGTTTGTTGGTACAGAATGCATATTTGGTCCTTTGTGCGAGGCTTCTTCTCAGTGTAGTGGAAGTATAGTCCAAGAATGTGTCTGTGCTTACGGCAAAAGAAATTTATGTTTGGCAGTTTCCCTGGATATGCATTTGGATCTCATTTTAGTGAGCGTTTCACACACGTAATTGTGCACATACACAGCGGTACACGACTCAACATAAACACTCACGGTCCCTGGGCAGCCCGTATCCAGCAGTTTTGTGCTCAAGTAGTCGCCGCTGTCACAGTGTGACATCATCAACCGGGCTGGCAGTGTCCCAGTGGTGTCCTCCTTTGGAGCCAGAGATATCCTTCAACAGAGCTCATCCTGTGACGCTGCTGTGTCACTCAGGGGCCCAGACAGGCAGTGCAGAACGGATGACAGCCCCGGAATGAGAGCTCAAGAGCAGGTAGAAACTATTGACAGGACCCTGGGGAGCAATTATGAGTGACGCCCAAGGGGTTGCTCAAAGGACCCTACGGCTTGTTTAAGTCTATCAAAAACAGAGCTCAGACCCCTGTTGAGGGATAATAGCTCTTACGAGTTAGCTAGTCACAAAAGTGTTTGGGGGAAAAAAAAAAAATGTTTGAAGCTCAATTGGTGACAGATTAATCATATGTACTCCACAGGGTTGTCAAACTCAGGAGTTTAGCTTAGAAGTGAATTCAACTATTTGGCTTTCCCGACGGTAAAATCTCGTCCGTCGTCATCTGTAAATCTGTGATACACTAAATGTACTGATGTGATTACCAGGCTGACCTTTTGTGAGCTTTTTCTATCATCAGCATTTGTATTCTTAAGCCTCCAAAAAGCCAACGGGAATAAATTCAATAGCTTCCGTTGACGCTCGGGACATCACTCTCCATAAAATACCTGCAAATGATTAAGGCAGACAGATAATGGCTTGGAAGAGGATTCGGCTTGCTGCCCCGTGACAGACATTTCCAATTAAAAAGGGTAAATAACTTGAGATTCATCTATTTCACCCTGTCCCGAGATTTATCAGTCCATCGTGCTTTAAATCTGTTCACCCCTGAAATGGTAATATCACAGATTTGGATTTCCTAGGCAAACAAAAATGTCATACAGTTCCAATATCCTCACCCTCCTGTTTAAATCCCCCTTCCCTGCCTGTACTAGAGCTTTCATGAGGCAACTCTTGCGTGGGAGGAAGCTGTATATTGTGGCTCTACATTTGTCCACAGGCAGGAATGGAATCTAACACCTTCACCTTTTACCAGTCCCTGTTCAACATGGGGCGTCAGCATATTTTGTTTTAATGTAAGTGGATGGATTACATAATTTCTGTTGATTGACTGTAATGGAGTGTCACATTAGTTCAGGTAGAGCACCGAAGTTGCACTTGCATTAGCTGATTGGAATAAGCTGTTTCATTCATGCTTAAAAAAAACACCGTCTCAGCCAGCTAACTGGTACGTCCAAACATATTCATGTAGGTATACAGTGCAGCCATTATAACCCGACTGTTACACTTGACTATCATTCTACTGATACACTCATAACAGTGTGGTTTTCTTTTCTTTTTTTTTTGTGCTGTCTAACTAAGGTGTAATATCCGTATGTGTTTATCAAAAGTGGATTTTTCTCCAGCGTAATTCTTGTTGCTGCAAGGATACTTTGCAGTTTCATACCCAAACACCCAGACTTTTACTTTCCCGACTTAGCCAGCATTTCCTGGCCCAACCATGACCTAAATCTGGCACAGCTGGTTGCACAGACTAATGCCGCAGGTGTGATGAATGGACCGCCTTTGGCCTGAAGCTTGCCCAAGTGCTAATAACTGGAGCCCATTCCAAAGCCAAATTGCCCCATGTCTGCATCCCCCAAAATCCGTCCAAATTTGGACCTCTGGTTTCAGAATACAACAGAGCGTGCAGATATTCAGCTGCCATCAGCCTGACTCGACTGGCTACCTGGGCTACTGTAGATTAATACTTACATTGCCTTTTTCGATTAACTTCAGCCAGCATTAAGAGAATGCCGCATCATGATAGTGGGGACCATCCATGGGAAAAAAAAAGTCTCGTTTTTTTGTAAATAAAGTGACATGACTCATTAATGTGATGAATGACCACGCAATTCCCTAGGACCTCAGCGTCAAGTCCACCCCGAACACACACACACACACACACACACACACACACATACATACCCCACCCCCTTCCGGCCTCTTGTGGGCCATTCCGGGTGAAAGCCGAACATTTAAACGTGTGCGTGTAAGTGCTGAGGCAAGCAGGTCCGCAGGCCAAATGGTTGCTCTTTTCAGCTGTTGAAGCTCCCAAGGACCCATTTCACTGTTAACATCAAATCATTAAATTCACCCCATACTCAGTCACTTAGAGTTATAGAGAGATAGATAGAAAGACAAAGAGAGGGGGTGGCGTTAAAGAGGAGAGGAAAAAATGGTCATTGTCAGCTGTAAAAGCTAAATAGGCCACGTTATTATGGAATCAAAACAGACAGTTTTCTCAGGACTTAATTCCATTTTGTGGATCACAAATGCAAATTTAGTTCATAAAGGAGGGGATCAATAAAATATGATTTGGCTAATCTGTCACTGTCAAAGCACAGGACTTGAGATTATATTGCTCTATTAAAAACTTAATTGCATCTTCAGTTGTGTCTGGAAATCTTTGATAGCATCGCACCTTGAACCTGTCCGGAAACACATTCAGAAATATACTGGAAATTAAACCTTTCTGGCAGAGTTTTAAAAAGGTTCCAACAAGTCTGGTTAGGCCTTTGTGACTTACCAAAATAGAAGTGCTGAAATATGTGTGTACATTCATTATGGATGGAAGGCATTTTTATAAAGGCAAACCATCCACAGCAGATGGTGTAGTCCTTTAGATGTTCAGCCTCTTTGGGTAAAGGTAACCTTGATGTGTGTGTGTTCGGCGCTCAGTCGTCGTATTATTTCATGCCACCTCAAGCAATTACAGTCTTCGGCTGTTTCTCTCAGCACACTGAGTGCATTTGGTGTTTGAGGAAAACTCCTGCATCTGATGCATGCCACCCCAGGGTGCAAAACAATACAACAAAACTGTCCACAATTATCTCTCCTGTCTTTGTAAAGAAGATGTTTAATCTAATATATGTAATTTCAAAGAGTGGTCTGCAACAAATTACCAGACAAATCATGTATTTAGAGTTAAGCAATGGAAATATGCACTTTCAGGACTTTAATGCATGCCTGTGCTTCTGGGTATACTTGTCTATGGTGCTACATGTTCACAGGTCCACACAAATCACTTGATATCCAAATATGGCAGCTCCATTGTATCACGGCGTATACTACATAACACACTGCGTAAGTACTGATTACTTGCAATTATACCCAAATGGAGACCGCTCATACAGCTAGAGTCTATTATAACCTGACCACTTTAAAGACACTTACAGAGGTGCTCTACCCTCGTTGCCACTGGCTGACTGAACTTGGTTTCTATGGGAACACAAAGTGCAACACAAGCCAGCAAAACGAGGATATGGCTGCTGTGCTCACAGGATAAGCAGTAGGAAGCAAAATGAATGGGAATCTATTAAAACTAATAAAGGTGTACCGAGCGAGGAGACGGATGATAAGTCTAACGGAGTCAGACGCTGAAAGGAGGAAGAACACACTTTGTTTAAAAGAAAGATAGTTGGGGAAAATAGCATTACAGTACATGGCACAGTGCACTCTAGGGGTGTTTGACTTTCCCACTTTCATTACTCTGAGCTCCGTAATCTTGATGTTCAAGGCAAGTGGAGAGATAGCAGGTGGAGGCCATCATGTTTGACTTAGTCTTAGTCGGGTACAGTACGAACTTGCAGCCGCGCTGTGAGCTTTGAGTCGCTAAGAGACTCCGTGCTTCCTGAACGAGGAAAGGAATGACTTCATATCGGCGTGCCTCCTCTGTATTCAAACCTTGCACCTTCCACTGGCAATCGATTTCTGAATCAATCACTAAAACACACTAAGAGCAATTTCTTCTATTTATATCTACAGCGTTTGCAGAGACTGTGTGCATGTGCCCTTGTATCGGGATTGTTGTGTTAGATTATTTATTTGATGAACTGTATAGTGTAACCTACAAACAGTGCGATTGATTGAACAATTATGTGAAATGCATCTGCACTCAATACGAAATAGTCTTTACCAACATAATACATGTATTTTTTATGTAATTTTTATATATAGATATATAGATATCGATATATAGATATATATAGACAGAAATAATGGAATGGATATATATAATGGAACCTGTGAACATCGGTGTCTTCATATCTAGTGTGGGGGATGTTTGTCTATTCAGTGAAGTTTGCAGAAGAAAAAAAAAAAAGTTGAAGCAGCAGTCAGATGCCTCCCTTGAAGGGCCGGCTGTTTTTGGCAAGCGCCCTCCTCACCCGCGTACATGGCGTGAATAGAACACAAACCAAATGTGTCCCTCCTTATGGTAGGTCAGACTACAAGGCAGTCCAGATTTTTTCGGGAGGATTTTATTACAGGGCTGAATCAAACACTGAATTTCAACGCAGTGGCATATGAGGCTTTTGCCTCAAGGGCCTGATTTTCTCGTTCTCGGGTGTTTTAACAATGAGGCTGTACTTGACAGTCCAACTGAGGCAGTCATGTTTAAGTGGCTCTCAACTTCAGCGTGTTTCGTGCAACACGGTTAAAAGCACCACAGAGGAATTGGTCGGAACTCATGGGTGTTTGGCTAATGAAGTCAAACACATGAAATGAACTAAAACTCATCTTTGTCAAGTTATTGATCACTGATCGCTGCAATAAGACACGACTAAGTGTACAACATAGTTACTCTAAGTTGCACTTTTCTTGGGTAGTTTTGACACTACTGCAGGGTAAGTGGCACCTTGGATGATCAGCCTTTGCATGCTAAAACTGGAGTCTATAAGGAATCTATAAGGTTGAAATTGTGGGAGGGAAGAGTAGATGTGTTCCTCAATATATAGCTCTAGCTAAATATGGCTAAAGGATGTTCTTGGAATCACTACTTCAGTGTCCAGTGGCCTAAAAAGAAAAGGTAGACACGATTCGGGTCTGAATCAATACATATGCTGGGATACCTTGGGAAAATATAGTCATGATGAACAAAATCATTTTCTAACTTTGACTGTCTTACAGTAATAATACTGAAGTCTGGCTTCTATTCCAGCTGTATGAAATCTGCCAAACTGGATGATTCTTTTACTGCCTCTGCAAGCTGGGACACTATTCCCACTACTTACTTTTGCCAATTTGTTTCCGGGAGCCCCTGAGTCCTTGTCTTTATTAAGGGAGTTCCTCATTGATCAATCACTGTCAGAGGAGTTGCTCTGTAATTGCACTGTGGCCTAATCATGACTGACGTCTCACCCCTCCCCCTCTCTGTCACAGGTCTCAGGAGAGAGAATGTTCCTTGACTTTCACACCTTCGACCTCAAGGTAGGCCTCTTTAAGGATTTTACTCTCCTCTCTGTGGTTTATCTTTTGAGCTATATGGTTTTATAATGGATATCATAACTCAAGTGTGGATATGGTGGAGATGATGAGGACGGGTAAGTTAAGATTGGTGATGTGAGATGGCTATTTTGAATATTTAGAAGTTCAATGACAAGGCTGCTCCATTGTTTCCGTTTTTTTTTTTTTATATGTGTGATGTACAGCTGGCACAGTTGTTTTGAGAGGTTGTATTAATCAATCTTGCTTATCGTCACATGCAACCAAATATGCGATATCGCTGATTGACTATTGCAGAATTGTTGTTGAAATGTTCAGCCAGTAGATTGTTCACGCAGTCAGTTACATCTGTCAAATGTATTACAGTGAATGTAAGACAAAACACAAGTCATAACTGCAACAGATAACAGCCTTTGACATCTTTACCGAGGCACATACAATTATTCCAGTGGCAAACAACTTCAGAAATATGTATATACATTTTTTTTTGCTGTTGCTTAGTTGTTTTCCCTGACATCCTGACATGCACACATGCAGATGTAAGCCTCTAGACACAAACATGCATGCAGACACACATACAGTGCACAGCAAAGTATGCACATACACATTTATATCTGTGGCCTTGGAAACCTGCCTGAATTATATTGCATCGAAATGTTAGTTTGCATTGTTAGAGAGTTTTATCTTCAGTAAAATTGGCCTGAGTGATTTGTGTTTGTGATGTGACGTTTACGATTTGTAAACGTCACATCTTTGTGACGTTTACAAATCGTGTGTGATGTGACGTTTACGACCGTCAGAAATAAAAAGTACCAAATCAATTGACAGAACAACTAATGAACATAACCTGAACTTTTGGGTGAATTTCAGTAAATCACTATGAACAAAACCAGAAGTGAAGTGATACATTTTAGTTGTAGTTTTGTTTCCATGGCAATAGACCAGTATTAACATGTGCAATGTGCCATGCCTGTCTGTTCTGTATGTTGCAGACCAGTTCAAGTGACACACAAGTGTGTCTGATTTTGCAATTTTACCCATGAGGTATAAAACTTTTTTTTTTTTTTTTGTTTAAATTTGCCAAGAAACTAGACAGACAGTCCCTCTTGAAAAACTGGAAGCCTTGTTGTTGCAATAAAATGCCTCGGCGCTGACACTGAACTCAAACTATTGGACTTTTCTCACTTGAAGCTCAGCAGTGTGATTTGAATAGCTTTGAAAAGCAGCAGCATCAATGCATTGATAGAGGCAGACGGCGAGAGCTTGGATTCAAGCCAGTGCATGCTCATAAAATGGTTTTATGGCCATTTACTTTGAATATCATCGATGTGATACAGATAATCTACTGCAGTGCAGCACAAAGACAACCTTTGTTTAGCTATAAACTGCACAATACCAAGGGTCTTTTTTTTTTTTTTTTTTTTTAAATATGGCTAAAGTGATGATGAGCAGCTGGTCATAAGTAATAACATCTGAGAGGTGACAGTGATCCATATGCTTTAGCCACAGAATTTAAAAAGGAGACTGACATTCAACTATTATTTCTTACAGTTAACTTTTCACAAACACAGCACACAGTCAGAAAGACGGCAAGTCAGTTTGCCATCCAGCTCCTTGATCTGCGGTGTCACACCGACACACAAATCTTTGGAGAACAAATTGGAAAAGATGCAAAGTGATGTTAAAAAAGATCAAGGGCGATTTTCCGGATTGAAATTGATATCTCTGCCATGATATTAGACCCACTGGGACGCAAAACTTCCCAAAATCTTAATGTGATTTTGTAAGACGATTTGTGAGTCTTCAATTTTTTTGTGACTGAAAGAGGTTTCATGTTGGTTTGATAGCACAGATTAGTCTCGGTCCTCTTGTGATCTTACATTAGCACAGGGTTATTCATGCTTACAAACAGCGCATATTTAAACACAGCAAAATTCGGCTCTTAAAACTGCAATATTTCCTTTCCGATTTTGCAGTAAGGAGCTCGTGTAGGATTTGTACGCATGCATGTACATGACATAATCTGTCATCTCGGAGAGAGGGCATGGACACAATTGCAAACCCTCCCTCCCAATATGCTAATGCTTTACCCATGCCGGATTTCATGCAAATGCCTTTCATCGCACATTTTCAAATGCCATTTATATGACAGCTGTAGCACAAGCATCCATAATGTTTTGACTAGGGGGGAAATTGCAACATGGATCTCAGTCATTGTGAATTCTGCCCACAGTCAGAATAAGAGAAAGCCAGGAAGGCTGAACTCCTACAAAACATGATTGTTTTATTAAGGATTTATGAAAACTGCATTTCCAGCTCTCGGATCTAGTGGAGATAATTCAGTGTTACGTTTTCCATTTCATCAACAACATCTGTAAGGAGTTGATCAAGTAGGAAAACCGCTATATGTACATATAGTCACATTATTTCTAGACTATATTTAGCACTAACAACACAGAGAAAACATTATTTTTGTTTGTTTGTCCATTTGTGAAATCCATACAGCGAAAGATTTGTAACTTCACTGCAGCGAAAGTAAAAAAGTGTGGTATTTCCCTGCCAGTCTATGAGATTGCAGGCACCTTGGCATTCTCTAAGCCTGCTATGTCATTGTCTGCAATGCTGTTCGGGTCCATGTACTAGGAGGAAAGTTTTAAATTTAAAATGTAATCAGCACAATCAACCACAAGCAATCAGTTCCTCTTCACTTCACCTGAACGAGCCCCCCGCTAAAAAGGGTCTGTTAAATAGAGCATCTTATCAGGCCTGGATTAAGTTTTGACTTTGATTAACATCTATGGCAGCAGTTTAGAATGTCAAAGTTCAAGTTTGGGGAAAATATAGTTTTTAAAAAATGCAAAAAAGCGGCAGGTGTCATTATCAAGCAAGCAAGCCACAATTACTGTGACGGGATTTTGGTCCTTACGTGTGCCTATAAAGTTGAGCCATAAAATGTTAGTCATACTAAACATTATAAAACACCTGCAAACTTTTTCAGATCAGCTGATAATTAGATGACAAGATTGACAGCGTTCTCATGTTTACAGTAAATATATTAGCTTAGCTTAGCTTAGCTTAGCACAAAGACTAGAAACAGGGGAAACAGCTAGCCTGGCTGTCTCTGGAAGTAAAAAAAAAAGAAAAAAAGATCTCTCTACCAACACCTCTTTTGCTCACTAATTCAGACATTATATCTAATTTCTATAATCTGAACAAAACGGATATGTAACCGTGCATTCAGACAGAATACAAAGTGAGTTTTTTTAAAGGTGGTGTGATTGCATACAAGGTCAACATGAAGACATGATTGGACAGTAATTTGCCCGGGGCAGGGTGAATTGATGCAAATTATGCAGACATGTCTTGGAAAAAAAAAAAAAAAAAAAAAAAAATTCACACATATGCCAGAGCTTTAGGAATCTGCTTTATGAACATGCAGAGATTAGAGGGAAAAGGAGAGACACTGGAGGGGGAATGACAGAGCTGCTGAGATCAGTCAGAGGCTGAGCTGAACAAAAACACAAAAGGCACACAGACGTGGCTCGTGCATCTGTTGCTAACTAGCTTACAGCTAATGTCTGTGCAGTTGGTACGCTGGCTATGTGGATCGAATAAACACAAACGGTCCAGTAGTCAGATTTGGGCGGATAAAACAGGGCGAAAATCTGCTTTGGAGGCAACAGGTCCTGGCTGGATGGAAGTATTAATCAGTCAGCTTCTGACTTAAACCACATATTTACCATGCTGATATGATGATGGCATCCATTTATTTATATTTGTAGCAGTTAGAGAGCACGCATAGACAACAAATGGCTTCAAGAGACCAACATGCTGTGACACAAACTGCACAGGTGCTGTTGCAGGTGCCACCTGTACACCTGCCTGCTAGAGAGAGAAGACTGACACTGAATCACATGGCGTTTGTACTGAACGGGGTGTTTTTTTCCAGGGTCAGTGGCAAACCTGCCATGAAATGAATTCTCCATTTACCAGAGACTTAAATTTGTGAGCAATTTGTAATTTGAGACCATAAACTCATTCACGTTGTTTGTCCACGCGGCTTCAATGAGACACGAATTTAATTGTCTATTTTATCGTGGCTGCAGGAGTTTGCCATTTTTTCATAGCATTGTTTAATGAATGAATCAAAACGCACTAAATATTGTTTTCCTATTTTTTCTGGGTAATTGTTTTGAGATGAACAGTGCCGATACGGCCCGGCAAGGCAATCAACTTTAAGAAAAGACTTGATTCAAGTGATTTGCGCAGATTAAAAACGCCTCAAAGTGGCGCATTTGCCGTTATCCAAAGTTCATAATGAAATCCACAACAAGCAGTCCTGACTGGCCAACTGTAAACATTTTATGAATTTCAATGGCACAACAGCTGAGCTCATTTGAGGAAAAGCAGACCAAGCACACACAGGCCACATCCAGACATAATAAACTGTCACCCTGTTCACAGAGGCGTGGAGCGGTGAGAACACCTCCCCAGAACATCCTCAGACACATCTGTGTCCGTGCCCCTCAAATGATGTTTCTTTTGCGGGAGAAAATAGGTCAGCCGTGAATACCTGGCTCCTTCCATCTCAAAAAATCCTTTAACACGCTTAATTGACAGTGTAACTATGTGGATTTATTGAGTGTGAGTTAAAAAATGTTGTTTTTTTTTACCTGTCCTGAGCTGTTGTTTGAGGAGTTGTATGATTCAGGCGTTAAAGAAGCGCACGTCATTCTAAGAGATTCATCATTCCTGTGCTTCTTAAATTTTTAGAAGCAGCTTCATTAGGAACTGTAAAACACAATAATGCCAACTAGGCCCGCATTTAGACACTGCCAACTTGGCCTTCATTTAGACGCTGAATCATTCAGATTGCACCGCTGTGATTGCTTAATTAAATGCTCGGCTGTGTAATGACTTTGCTTGAAAGGGAATTAAATGTCTAAATGCTGCAGAATCTGCGTTGACTTGAACAGAAATCAATGGGACATAGTGCTGGAACCCAAGGTGTTTTCCGACTTGTTTTGTATTGATGCTGTCCCTCAATCAGTGAGTCAAAAGCTCATTCCTCTTAGTCTAAAACATTGATTGGCGGTATACAACAGTGTGCTTACTTTGTGCTTTCTGCGGAGGCCTAAGAAGATAGTTTACAAGTCAGCAGTGTAGGTAAAGCTGCATTTATATTTAAAGAGGTTAAACCACTAACACCATCTATTTCTGGGGACTGTAAAAAACAACAAATACATGATGAAACACAAATCCACAACCAAGGCCTCGTTGTATCCAATTTTGAAAACAATTATTTATGGACTGGCGATGACGGTCTGTTGCTCCGCCAATCTGGTTTGGATGGAAATCTCTCAACATCTGCAAGATGGATGGGTGCAAAATCTTCTGCATTCATGTTTTCAAGATGATCAATCTTTGGTAATCTCCAGACTTTTCCTGTAGCGCCAACATGGGGTACATTTGCTGTTTTTACTGAGACATCTTAACAACTGTTGGATGGATTGGCATCAAATTCGGTACAAACCTCTTCTATTATGATGAACTTTAATAATCTTGGTCATACTTTCACTTTTTACCGAGTTCCCATCAGCCTTTTTTACTTGCTAAACATCGGCATGTTAGCATCCTGGCATTTGCATTTAGCTCAAATCACTGCTGTGCCTAAATACAGCCTTACAGAGCTGCTGGCATGACTGTAGACTCTTAATCTTGTTACTAATTCATGACACATTCTCGGTATAGATCCAGCCGCAATGATCCTATTTATGTGTTTATGTTCCTGACTGTTACATTTCATAACTGGTTTGACTTTACAATGTGTATTATTCCCTGTTGACCATTAAATTGGAGTAAAGCATGGGTAGATGTTTCTCAAAATAACTTTCCGAGTCCAGAATTATCAGTCTTTCGGCATATTTTCAGTGTTTTACCGTGAAAGCCTGAAGGCAAACATTAAAATCCAACCCACATGGAAATGGTTCTTGAAAGGAGTGCAGCCAACTAATCTCGCAAACATTTGATTGAACCAAAGACCTTTAGAAATCGCAAAAGCTGGGAAGGGCATACAACTCCTAAAATGACAACCGATTATCAAACTGCCTCTGGCTCGAGACACTGTAATCCCCCAGATGTTTGCAGTCTATGAAATATGAGAGTCTGAATTAGATCTCTCAAACAATGTCAGCTTGTCTGCATCCGTAAACCCTCAGCATTTAAGTCACAAAATTAAGTTGACCCCGTCGGAAAGCTTAAGGACATGTAACAAAGCCGCCGGCAGTCTTATTACTTCATCTGCTTTCGTCTCATCTCCTCTGTGTAATAAGTTCCCACTCTAGCAAGACCAGTGGGGCTAATAAGGGTTTTATCTGCTTTTGATATTAGATATTAACACCTCATCAAAGTTAAGCCAGCGGTAGGCTCTCGTCCTCCCTCCAAATTTACATTAGCCTAACAATGTCTCAAAAAGAAATCTTATCAAATTCAAATTAAGGGTGAGCTGAATAGCCAGAAGGACACTGCTACCCATCACTCAAGGAACATGTAATTCGGTGCTGCTGCAAAGACTACAAACTTGTAACGAGCTTTGTAAATCACCGAGATCGCAGTTCTCGTGAAGTAATGTTAATACTTTGAATGTGCGTCTTATAATCAAAACAGAGGACATCTGCGCCATATGAATGAGGACTGTTTAGCTGCTGGGTATGAAAATAGGTCTGAGTGACACGATCGCGATTTGTTGTTTTGAAAACTCTATAAATAGCGACTCCAGTCAGCCAGCCTTTGTGATCTTTACCTGAGGGGGAACACATTTGTAGCATGTGTTATTTTGTTGTTTTCAGATGCTCAATGCGGGTTGTAACCCCGTGGTTAGTCATCCGTGAGCTTGAATTAAATGCACGTCAAGATTCACATTAAGCGTTAATTATTTCTGTTTCAGAATCAACTGTAAGAAGAAGAGGAGGATGCATAGCTTGCATAGATCAAAGGAGCGCACTGGTGTTGTTTTAAGTGTCCTGCTTATTTTAGAAGTCTTATTTCTTCGAAAAATTCTCAAGGTAAATCCTGTATCTGGAGCGGGAGTGCAAAGGTTTCAGACTTCTTATCATCCCTTGTGGCATCCTTTGTCAGGTTGTATGAAAAAAAATGAAATATTAACTGGAAAATATAGCTTGGAGAGATAGAAAATAAATTACTTCAGTGTGGCAGGGAAAAGAAGATTGTGAGATTTATCAAGTCAAGATGGAAATGCCTGCTAAGTCTCTGCCCCTACCTTGAAAAATTAAAGAGAAATCAAATGCCTTAGAGTACACAGCAATTGTGACGTAAAGGCGAGTGTGTTTATGTGCGTCCTTACATACTTGTTTTTTTTTTTCAGTAATTTATAGTTGAATGTTATTGTTCAATCATTTCTGGTGTTTTTACATGTTCCATAATAAGGGTCTTATTGTATGTGTTCCTCTGAAGAATAAATGTCCACAATTAGCCTCGCTGTACTCTTCAGTCTTTGGACACTCAACAGATTTTCTGGGAAACAGCTTGACTGGCAAAATCTATAATTGTACAGATAAGTGAACATGTTAGCTAGATAAAGGTTAAACTATCAGGGATATGTTCTCCATCCATCTAAAGCCAATTTTACACATTCAGCTCAAGCAATAGTGGGGGTGTGGGGCGGGGAGGGGGGTAAAAAAAAAAACAAAAAAAAACTGGCAAGTCAATATTGATTGATCTGGAGCCTGAGCAATTACCTCCATGTGCAGAAGACCATGTTAAGGTCAGTATTATCTTAGCTCATTTTATGGGTCAGCGCTCTGGCTTTAGACGAAATAAATTAATGGGGTAAACACTTTTAGCTCACCTTGATGAAATTTACAGCAAGTGTAAAAGCTTTGCATAGGTGGAGGGTACAGTGCCGGAGAGTGACCCTTGATATTTTTCAACAAATTTGGTAAAATGCGGTCCATAAATAACATCGACTCCCCTTTAAATGGAGCTATCGGAGTAGAATTATCCGCTGTGTGTGTAATGAGCCTATTAAATTAATGCATTTTATAGACAAAGCCCATTTTGTTTTTACTGTTCTGTCTTTTTTTTTGTTTGTTTGTTTGTTTGTTTTAAATTGTGCCGTGAGTCCAAAAAAAAAAAAAAAAAAAAAAACAGTTATGAGGATATTTATTGGTGAAATTATAAATCCCAACATCTTTTTAAAAGTTTTATTAACACCACTCTGTGTGTTACTGCTCCTAGGACGAACGCAATAACCCATATACACACAAATGCTATTATACAGCAAAGCCTGCTGGGTGTGTCAACAACTCTTAATACATTCTGCATGTAGCTGTATGCAGCATTCCTATATGCCCAAGGCTGCTATCATAATTTCAAACTAGGCTAACAGCATTAATGGCCTACTGTAAAGAACAACTATAGCACACCATATCCAATAACAACAGCAGAGTACCCAACTTTGCATGTTTTTTTTTCTTGACACCTGTGTGTATTGCACTAGAGGGGGGGAGCATTATTAGTCAACCAAAACATTCCATCAGCTCTCAGTGTATTGGCATTCTTCTGTGGCCTTCGGGCTGACTCGCAAACAGCTCTGTTCTTAAGCCCAAAATAAATTCAATTTCCAATGCAGTGATCTCCTTAATGAAAAGTCAATGTCCCTCACTCATTGGCGAGCTCCCACGGGGACAGTCAGAAAGATGAATTTATCAGCGGGCCGGAGACTGCACCCTAGGGGACAGCACCTCTTATGATCAAACAGAATGTTAGAGTGTGTCCAACCAGTCCTCCATTATTACCCAGCTTGTGCTCTTAATGTGAGCTGACGGAGGAGGGATGACAGTATTGATCTGGTGAAAGCGCTATTTATATTCTTACAAATCCTCTCACCAGTGATTACACAAGCACTCCAGCACTGTGGCCAACGCATTCCCAATTTGTTAAGTGTACAGGGTGACGGTGTGCCGCACGTGCGCGCAACGTTATCTTGCCACGCTTATTTCGGCAGAGGGTTCGGCATTTCCCATCAGAATGCATGTAACCACGCAAAAACATGCCGCTATGGTATCTCAAGTGTCATATTAATGTCTCCTTCTGAACTTGAACATCAAAATGTAAACCCAGTTTTACGGGATATTAAAAACATGTTTACATTTGTCATGTGGGTCAGGTTTTTTTTTTTTTCTTTTGGTATAATTTCAGTGGAAGTTCTGCATTATTGGGCTGCATCCCAGTGAACAGTTCAGAGGTTTTTGATTATTAATAACACCATGTCTTGTCAGCAGCTAACCCTGTGATAAGGGGGGACATGGGGTTGTTGTCACGGCATATGGTTAACAGTACTATAGATAAGCTTTAATCCCCACTAGGCTCGATGTAATGCATAGCAAAAGTGATGGGAGCACAGAACATCAGCAACGGGGTAAAATAGCAGCGTGCCGAAATTACACACAGCGGAGAGGAGAGGATGCAAATGGGTTTTTTTCAGAGCGCACACGCGATTCATGCTCACGCTCATATTTATGATTGCGTAAGTGCACATCTTGTGTAGCTTTCACTCACATGACCCACCACAGGAAATCATGTGTAGTTTAACATGCATGAACATTCATCTCTACCCGTGGCTATACACTCATGAATAAAACACTGAAACATGGATAATTATTGACCTCATGTGTTTAACCGTGGACCTCCTCCTAGCAGAAAATCTGTACATTTGGACGTCGCAAATGACTCCATACCGTGCGTGCTCGTAAAAAGTTGGATGGATTTCTCAGAAGGGAGTTTTTTGTAAGTTAAAGGCCAAAATGTAAATATCATACATGCATGAATCTGATCAGAAAGAAATAAACGGCGCCGGTATTCCAAGGCAGCGGCTGCACATAGTTTTAATCTGTGAGAAATATTGCTGTGTACTCTGCATAGCTGATTAGCTGTGTTGTTAAATGCTAAATGTTATTTAGATTATCCAATTACAGTCAGAGCACATCAATTTACATTAATTTGCGTGCTAATACGTTGCAGTAAATTAAATAAACAGTGCGCATTGATGTGACATACAAAACATCAATATCTCAAGCTTTTCTTATGGACTATAGATTGGGTATTATATTTATTATAATATGTATCAAAGTCGGTTGTTTATGGGATGGAAACCATGTGAGGTTAGTTGAGACATACAGCATATGAAGCTCAGTTCAATCTGTGACTTGATCTAGAAGAAGAATAATATATAGTTTTCAAGAACTGTGCACTAATAAACTTTATCAAGATGAACTTTAGGCTTATTAGTATTACTTTCATTGCCTCGACTTACCATATTTGACTTGGATATTATCCTGCTAAAAGTTATCTTTACATCCCTTGAGCAAATGCATGCTATTCATCGCGAAAGGCTTCTAATTTATTGCATTCTTCATATATAGAGGATCTCTGTTCATCTCAGGCTTCACTGTGTGAGTCTCTCTCTCTAATGTGGCTGTACTGCCCATAAACAGACATTGAGTGATTAGCGCTGCTCTGCCATTGACATCATTTGCATTTTAATAGACCATAATTACAACTCGGGGAAAATAAATTGCAGTTTGAAGAATGTTTGAATTACTCCAACTCTCCGGCTCTCCTTGCAAGATAGCAGCGAGCATATTGCAAGAGCTGCCTGGGTGCTTAATACCAGGTTCAGAAATGTAAAGTGAAGCGGGATTGCGAGCTGAAAAGAGCAAATGAAGACAATGTGGGCTGCGTTAATGTCGTTCGTCGTGCTAATCAAAGTTTTTGGCTGATTTTGAACTGATACGGAAAGAGAACACACCGGCAGTAGTTCACTGTCTTGCTTGAGGATACTTCAGGGTACAAACAGCTATTAAAAGGACACACATTGACTATTTCTGGGATCAAATCTGTGACCTTTTAGCTACCGAATATGTCTCTAATCACGAAGGCCACCCTGCCCCCACCTCCACGAGATGTTTCCTTTCTCATTAATTCCTGTGATAATTGCAGTTTGACCATTTAATGTCCCACAGACTGTCTTATCGCCACACCTCACCTGCTGAGATGTGACACCTTCCCAGGATTTGCCGAAGGATGTCTAACCCCTGGCAGCTAAAGCCCATGTGACCCTGTAAGCAAGAGTGACAACACAATAATACTCCCCGCGCCTAATCTTTCATTGGTGGATTATCAGATTAGAGGCCCCAGTTGTTTATGGGCTCGGTGACTATCGAAAAAGTTGATCTGTCAAGTTTATCTTACACTTGTCGTATCAAGGCAGTGTTGGACCATACAGTTGGCTGTGGATGGAAGATAAGGCCGACATAGCTGAATGGAACCTCAGGAAAATGAGAAACAAGGCTTTTCTTTTTACTCTGACGATACACTTTATCTAGTTTAAGAAATGGAGCCCACCAAAAGCATTACTGGTCTTTTGGATTCACTTGATTTCTTTCACCTCTTCGGTGTGACGGAGGTGCCCTTTTTTTTGTTTTATTTTGAAAGGAGATATCAGAAATCATCCACCAGTTTAAGACTCAGGTTAGTGGTGTGGAGTCGCAAGTTTCAAAGAGGACATAATCCATCTTCTTTCAAGCTGCCCCTTTGTGGCATTTCAAAGACTTGGACCGATATAGGTTTCCTATCAATCCGTTGTTTTGACAAAGTAACAGGATAGAGGGGGACCATTATTGAACCTTTGGATGCGGTTCACTAATTCAGGCTAACTGGTTTCTTTCCATTACAAAGCAGTGACTCTGAAGGTCATGGCCTCTTCAAACGTGACTGTCAGAAGATATCTGGGAATAACAGTCAGAGATGAGATCACTATCTAAAATATAAATCTGCTCTTATCAGATTTGCAAGCCAAGGTGTAAATATTTTGACATCGCCCCTGGTAGGATGGGAAGTTGAATTTCCAATTACTGGAGAGAGATCCTTCATATGAGCAGAATGATAAACGAGCATTATTATTATTATTTTTTTTTTTAGCAATTTTGCATAATCACCATTCCAAAAAAAAAAAAAAAAGTTAAAACGGGCTGTGTAGGTGAAATTTAAACCTTCAACCTTCCTATAGTTTTACACTTGGCGAAATTACAATTATAAATCTGTAAATATACAACATTGTATGCACCCAAACTGAGGGCTTTGGTCAGTAATCCAGTTATCTAGCTAATGGCCCTTTATATGTCATTTGTACATAAAATGTTATCGGATTATTTTTTCCTTCTTTAGTAGTAACATTTCATTGTATTGTCAACCCCATGTTAACCTGCACATGACAAATGAAACCTGAAAGTTGAACTTTGGTTGGGCATTTAACCACTTTGATCTAACTAAAACATCTGGTCAGCTATTGACTGGATTTCCATGAAATGTGGAACAGACATTTGTGATCCCTGTCAAAATGAATTACAATAACTTCAGTAAACTTTTCCCTCTGACATCTGATCATCACATCAAATACCTGCAAAATGAATGACATCCCAATCAGCCTCAGTTGCACATTGTGTTTAAAGGCATTTAGCGACACTTAGCATCATAGCAGCTAAATTTCAACAGTGAACACATTAAATGTTACACCTATTAAACATTATTATGTTTCCATACAGACATTAGCATGTATCTCAAAGCTCTGTTGTGTCAAAGTATAGTCCCACAGAGGCTGCTGGCATGGCTGCAGACTCTGAGCCTTGTTCTTAGCATGCAGGTATGAATACCATTGATAGTGTTGCCAGTAGAAGCAGTGACATGTTTTCATGCTTTTAGTAGAAAAGGAAACAGTTGAATTTACAGGGTATTTTTTGTGGCTTACTAAAGCAGAATCCTCTGACAACTAACCTCTGCCAACGATATTCTGCATTCACTGTATTTAGTGGATCATATTCATCAAACAGTGGCTTAACTGTTTGGGGATGCATGTCATCACAGTTGTGATTCATCTAAAGCCCCTTTTGAGTGTTAGGGCAGTGGATAGTGCCAAATAGCCAGAGTTTGAATTTATATGTATAAGTGCTAGCCTTATATTTTAGAATAGTAACAGCAGAACACCCTCCTAAAGGGATAATAGTAATTTTCCCCTGCCCCATTCCCATCTTATTTATGGCACAGCACACTGGTTTGTCACTTCCAGCCAGTGTGATTATTCACCTGGCAAGCATATTATTCTAGCAAATACCACAGCTATAAAAATTTTCATATTTCATTCCAGGGGTTTGATGAGAATGCGCTGAATCCCATTTTCCAAAATATTGGGTATTCTGTGCGACAAGAATATGGCTTCCCTGATTACATTATGCCTCTGAGCTGTGTTTAGCCAAATGTGCATGACTTGCAAGTGTAATGTACAATAGGCCGTTGCCAGTGTGTCACATTAAGGAAAAAAAGAATGGAAAGACAGCAGAACACAGAGGTCCCCTTTTATCAGAATATTTACATCCAGATGAAATCCTCAGAGTTGAATTTGTCCCTCGCTGGAAATTAAAGCACAGTTAAGGCGATGTCTCTCTCCTTATGGCAGACTTCAGGA
This sequence comes from Protonibea diacanthus, assembly GCA_028641955.1. NCBI lineage: Eukaryota > Metazoa > Chordata > Actinopteri > Sciaenidae > Protonibea > Protonibea diacanthus. Next base: position 9,543,848 of record CM053998.1, read on the forward strand.
CCTTGAATGACTTTAATGTCTTAAATTTTAGATGGTCTTGGAAGATTTTAGTGTTTAAGACATTAAATTAAATTCTGGTTCAAAGAAATGTTTCAGTTTCTTCTTCTACAGTCCAGCCCAGTCACAGTGTTATATAATGGACAGAGCTACAACAGCTACAAGTCACTATAATCACATTTACCGCATGGACACAAAGACCTAGGTAATGCCAATTCAACATGGTCCAATTAAAAAAAAGCAGAATATATTTCATATTTAACAACAAAACCATTCTACGATAATAAAACAAAGGAATCCACACTGCAACGAGATGCAATCTGCAGCACAGATGTCCACCACATGGAGTGGACGCAACTCATTTGTTGCATTTTGCAGTTATTTATTTATTTCCTAGGTCTGATACGGGGAAACATCTGTCACCTTTGCCTAAGTGGCCGCTCGCATGATCCATGGACTATGTTTCAGAATAAAACACCCCCATATTGTCTGGCTCTCCTGCCCCGTGCTCAGGTGCAGAATCCTGTTAGGCATTTGGAATGCCCTGCTGTTGCAATAGAGGCAGGCTAGACCCAAACACCTGGAGACCTCATGTGTGCCACCAGAAACAAGAGTCGTTGCCAAGCTATCACATGGCTTTGCTTTGCTTTTTCAGTGACATCATGCCTTCCTTTGAATTTCCTTTGAACATTAAAATGCATCAATTTGTTGAGTTATTCACTGAAACCTTCACTCATTGAAAGATTCATTAGCTGGAGTGGTCTGTGTCGTATATGGTCTTAATTGCTCCGGTGCCACTTTTTTTCCTCCTAGTCCTCCACCTAATGGCAGTCAGCCACCCCCAAAGTAAATTAATTAAATGAGCCACACTTGAGGAACAAAATCTGACGTTCGTGTCTGAAGTATTTGAAGTGTCAACCAAGATAAAGGATGTCGGAGAGAGGTTCTAATTCTCAAAGCCCAGCCCCAAATAGCACCAGTAGCCATCTGTATTCTCGTTTCTGCAGCGCTCACTAAATCAACACACTCGACACAAGCCCGAGGATGCCTCCGTACAATCATGCATGACAACATCAAAGCTTTTCTTTATTGCCTCTCCTCTTCATTTTCCCCCCTCCTCAGCCCCTCTCTGAAGCTAAAAGCAGTGGTACCACTGCAAATATTATCTTTGGGGTTAGTGCAAACACTAAGAAATCCTAGCTGTCTCTAGTCAATGGGTTCAGTCACAGCTGATAGGATGATTTTTATCCTTGCACCGGTGCAAAATTAACAAATAAACCTGCATGTGCATGGATCACCAGGAAAGGTTCGTTGGCTGATCTGTGGTCTTAGACTCCTTAACAACAAATCCTTAGTAATGGACTTTTCAGCATTCTTTAGAACCTTTTTTCTTAATTGCCTTGTCTTTGTTCCCACCTCGACATATTGACGACCATAAATCTCTAAGATGTCGAATGAGCCAAATCCCCAGATTTCCATGAGCAAGATGTTTCAATGATAAGCTGGATCTGTCATTGGGGAGCCACTCAGCACCCACAAACAGATTGAGCAGGCACCCAAGATGGATCTGTCGACACTTCATTCTGCATATCTCTATTTAATGATATTATATTTCATTTCCCGAGCAAAGAAAACACCATTACCCAAAGCAGTGAGTCGGAACGAGCCATTCTGCAACAGATTCTAGGCCTCCTTGGTGGTACAGTAATTGAATTACAATCGCATATGACACAAAGTTTGAGAATGATTGTATTTGTTTCCATTTGTTCCTTCTATGTTACATACTAAGCTAAACTTTGCACACTGTTGCAAACATTCTATCATCTAGCAGCTTAGCACGGGTTGCCTTCTAAATGACCATTGTCTGTTTTGAAAAATGCTCTAAAATGTTCAAATGTTTGAACTTCTCGGATGCATCAAGAATTTATATGCGCATATATACATATGGGTAAAATAATAGAGAACCTGTTCGTAGCATGCTATATAATTCCACTGACTTTGCAAATCTGCATGCGAGAAGGCCAACCAGCAAAGAGGTCACACGAAATGGTCCTCAGGCAGCATTTAGGCTGATTTCTGACAATCTCGGTACTCAGGCCCATATTGATAACCGACTAAAATTCTTTCTCTGGTAACTGTCGTTAAGAGCTTTGAAAGCCATTGGGGTTTTGAAAAGTGTGCCCAGTTGTTTTGACCACAGATTGAAAAGCAGTTATCATTTCAATGGGAGCGATATGCTCATAGGGGAAAGGACAAAGAGGTCAGCAGAAGTGGAGTAAGTGCTCCCTCAGGCACAAACACAATGCCATTCGAAAGGCCCCACAGAGACACCAGAGGAAATTGATTTAAGCTTTATTCCTGGTCAAATGCATGACTAGGCTGGTGGGTGACCCAATGGTGGACCTGTCTGTTCAAATTAGGAAACCATTTGGAAGATATGGCCACATGTGAATGGCCAATCACACGCGATGAATATTGTACCATAATAACATTATTTCACACATCAAAACATCTAGAGGTCATCCAGTGGCCCTATTTTGTGAGTGATGATCTTTTTGTCAGGACGGACCCCCATCTACTTAAGTAGTTTGCGATAAGTGCACTGCATGGTCTCCACCAGCCAATCTGAACAGTAACTCTGTAAAATTCTGGGGCACTGTCATTGGCGCAAATTACATAAAGACATAAAAGCTTTTGCTACTGGCTGCATGCATTCTGACAAAAGAGGGATTGGTACGTACTTTTCCGCATTGATAATGGAGAGAGAGTGATTTCAGCTACACTGAGAGAAATTGAAAAGCCCCATAACACCAATCACCCATCATCATACCAGCCGTCTAACACCAGCTGACTAGAAAGGCTTTGAATGGACATTTACTCGTCAACTATTTATTTATTTGCAAACAAAGAGGAAGCCATTAATATTGCCCTAGATGTGGTCGTAATAGTTCAACTGGAGTCTCTAGGAGACTGTTTGAATTTGGTGCACTACAGAAACTATATCAACATAACACATGCAATTTGCCAAGCAATTCTTCTTTCAGGCATGACTGGTAGTAGCACTAAAAGAAACAGCCATGACTTTGTTCATGGCTTTTATAGTACAGTATGTCCTTGATGAATACATGGCTGATAGATAGCAAAGAGCTTGCAATGACTAAAAGCCCACTGTTTATTTTGAGCCTAATTTTCAGCTGGGTTAAGTTCAAAAAACTAAAAAGGGTCACCCAATTTGCCAAAATCATATCTCATTAGGGGTTATTCATTTCCGTAAAAACAGGAAGGTCTTTTGATTTTATTATTATTATTTTTTGAGTTACTGGAAAGGGATTGATCTCCAGTGCTATGAGCACAACAATTTAAATTCCATTCACTGCCATCATACCGGGGTAACGGGAGAAACCTTAGAGATGGGTGCCACCTGTTAAAGTTATCTGCTTGGATTAATCGAGATACGTGAGAATATTTGTAATTTATGTGAATCTATCCCTTAGAAGTGCACATGCCATATTTTATCTGTTTAAAAGGCCATTTGTAAAACTTTAATTTCCTATTAAAACAGCCACTGTGGTGCCCTTTGGGATCTCTGTGCCTATAAGCACATACCGCGCACATACATGATTTATGTATGTTTTGTTTGCTTTGCTGCTTTTACCATAGCACAAATCTAGTTTAGCGAAGAGCCGATTTTCACCCCAAAAAAGAAGAAGAAAAAACACAACCACAACCACCATGTTTATACACTCCACTACAGTATATAAAGCAGGGCATGAGCATTGGTACGGAAAAGAGGGTTGTACCAACCATCACTATGTTGCTTCAACACCACAGACCTCTGGGCTTCGCTGGCTGCCAAGCTGCAGTCACCCACAGAGCCGTGTGCTTATTTTTTCTGCCCTCTTCTTGACCATATGGAGCATAAGGGTCATAGGGACACGATGTATCACAGATTTGTCTCTGTGTGTGAGAGTGTGCGTGCGTATACATGTGCGTGCGTATATGTATTGCCTGTTTGCAAAATGAGCCAAATCTGCTCGCTGGTGTCTGTGGATTTGGCAGCAGGGTGCATTGATTTTGTCAGCATTTGCATTTTCCTGCCAGCCAAGAATACTTTTATTAGCTCTACCAATATAGATGCAGAAAACAGTTCATAGTCTTTTCACATTCTGCTGTGTTGGACCAAACACAATGACTGTGTTCTTTTCTCTGTTTATGCAGGGATTCCTTTTTTCTTCCCCATTCAGTTTAAAACCAAGACTTGCCAAGCCGATACAAGCTGTTTCTATTCACGTGAAAGATGGACTATTCCATGCTACAAGTATAAGGAAAACCCCTGATGATAAATCTAAATGCCAAAGGTCAAAGACACTTTATAGGTGCAAGATGATGAAGTGTCTTTTATTCCATTACCAGACGATCCGGGGTCAGCTTGTCAGACCTGACACAGTGACATAGTAGCAACCTCTCATTTAATCACCATATTAATTCACCCATCCCAAAGCCCTAATGACACCGCTGCTGGCCGATTAATCTCCGAATTTGATTTAGCGAGTGTCCATTCATCATAACTGACTGTTTCAGTATGCAATCAATATGGCCTTTTAGCACTTCGGACACCTAGACCTCAAGAGGTACACAGTCATGGTGTGAAGAGTGTTGTGATAAAGTAAATGCTTGCCCAGGCCAAAGGGGAGAAGCATCAATCATGTACCAGCGCATACATCAGCAGCACTTTTTCCTCAGGTTCTCCTGAGCCTTCTCGGACAAGGAGCAAAAGGTGTTGCGTCAACACTCTCAACGGTGAACATGTGTCTACCGCTTCGTCGCTTTATGAGAAATGTTCTTCCTGACCGCAATGAAATCAGAAACATGATGCAGCCTTTTTTTTTTTGGTTGCCAACAGCTCCCAATTTACTTGTGTGCAATTGTTTATATTGCCGTATCCTAGAATAAGCTGTGTTGCTAGTGCACCTTGTCAGTATCCGTGCATGCTTGCGCTTGGACACACTCTTGCCCATACATACACACGCCATCAAGCCGCAGGGCGAAGGCAGCTCTGCTCACTCAAGGGGAAAGTGAACAGCTGTGCCTGTGACAGCTGGAGCAGTCATGACATCCCTTCACCAAATATCAGGAATGGCTTTGGACACAATGGTGTATCAGCCGAGAGGGGTCCATTTACAACCTGGACGAGACGCCGAGGCTTTAGCCCGCGACCGCGCTGGAGCGACAGAGCTCAGCTTTTCCTCCTCGCATTTGGGTGATAATGTGAGAAGTAATGAGTTTCTCCTTGGTCTTCGGCCCTTATAATAGTCCCCCATTTGCTTCAAAACAAGCCCAATGGAGCAAATTAGAAAATGTTATGCCTGTGAAAAATGAGCTGAATACTAATGTTTATTTTTGGAGGTCCAGTTTTAGTGAATCCTCATCAGATTCTCACCAGAATCTTGTTTCATTGCTTACAGTTTCTAATCTTATAGAGGACAATGTGGCAGTGATTCACTCATGAGAAAAATAATAATTAAAAAGAAAACATCTGCCAGATGCCCTGAATAAAAAAAAAAATAAAAGCTGTACATTTAGAATTTAGACCGTTTCACCAACTAAACATTGGTGGCGTGTCAATCATTCCACCTCACCCTGGAGAAGATACATTAAGAATGCAAAATGTTATCGCTCATAAACACTTTTTCTAATCATCCTGGAGTTTGGGTTTTGTTTGAAATATTAAAAATGATGGATGTCTAAAATGTGTTAGAACCAGTCGTAATTGTGAAGGCAGTATTTATAAAAAAAAAAAAAAAAAAAAAAAAAAAAAAGAAATCAGTGTACTATGCAAATGAGCATAATCACCTTCAGCCCCTTTAGCACCAGACCGATTTTAATTACACCTTAATTTCATGTATAAATACCCCCTATTCAGACGAGCTGCTGCAGTAAGCCCCTGCAGAATAGACTGAGTGGGAGGACTGTATAGGTACAGATAATTACAATTCACTGTTATGGACTCCTGATTATATGAGATGGTGGCCAACATACTGTCTTCCAAACACCACTGAATGAACTTCATCAGGGTGATAGATTAAAGTATATCACAGCTATGACAGTGGTGTCCAGTAAACTGAGCAGTACTTCATACATGGCCAGGACAGTGTTGTTTTATCTTGACGGTGCAGCCTGGCCAGTCCAATTTTGCGATGTTAACACAAGATAAGACGGACAGCGGTCTTTTTCACGCCGTATCTCCAAGAGTCCAGGTTTTATAACGTGCGTTATGTTGAGTCTTACATTTACTGTCTGGTTACGCGGTACAGTAAGAACCGGCATGGAGATCAGATGTTCTGAAAATGTGTTCAGTAAGTGGAATTTTATTCAGACTCGGTTTATGTACAAAACAGACCCTTTCCTGAGTGAAGTCATATGAAAACCAAAGACTCAAAGTTGTGTTTGTGGACGTATTTGTGTTTCCAATTAAGTGCAATTTGTCTACAAAAAGTTTCCAGGTTTTAATTGAGTTGAAAACGTTAACCGATTTTACAGATGCGACCACATGTTGGCTTTTTCCTTTTGATGCAATCCGTGGAAATTACAAAAAAATGATATGTGTGTGGTTGCCTTAACGCGGACCTTAAATATATATAGAGTACTACCTGGGAAATTTGCTCAGTCTGAAAGCAGCAAAACCACAGTCCATCTTGAGGAACCATTAAAGGCGAATGACTATAAATAGAGGCTTTTTTCTCCTGCAGGGACTGAAGATTGAGCATTGTTGAAAACACCGGAGGAGCATATGCTTAGGCACAGCTTGTTGCGGCCTCAGATGTTCCTTAACAGTTGATTTCCTCAAGTTGCATTTCCTTTTTCACCACGCTATTGTGCTAATTATTTTTCGGCACGTTCCACATGGGTGGCTCGTGGCTCGGACAGCGCAAACTCGTCTTTTTTTTTTTTTTTTTTTTTTTCCACAAGGACCACTGAATATCAGCCCAGCTGTGTGACACATTGGTTCCTCAACACTATTGACTGTTTTGAAATGCTTATGAGAGCTGATGGCGCATTTTTTTTTTTCTCACTCTTCGCTTTTACAGCCAAATACGATTTGTGCAGAGCAAATTTCCTGCAGTTGCCTCTCGCAGTGTTGATGTTCAGGTAAATTCATATGTATAAGAGAAAAAAAAAAACACAAATCATTGTTTATATTGCCTGTTTAGGGTGATTTGTGTTTGACTGTATGTACTCCACCTCCTGCCATGCTGGAAGGCTTAGAAAATATGAACCAAGTACTTCCATTATTCACAAAGTGCGCCGTGCTGCCACTAGTAACCGCCGTAGACAAACGCACACACTCACGTGGAGGCAGAACAGCGACGCAGTCAAACAGAAGTGTGTCGTCGCACGGCTCGTCACGCGGATTTTTTCCAGCCATACATTTTTCACATTTCCCACAAGCACTCAAACATGGAGTGGAACCTTTGCTGTCTGCCATTATGTGTAATGGGCCTGTACTGTTTTTTGTGCACACCTGTGTACCAATGTCATGGCTGCAATCTGAGCTGTTATTCATTTACTGCGAGGAGCAAATAATACAGTTTGACCTGACTGTATAATCTCCCAACTTCAGCGTGCCAGATACGATCTTTGTCTGAAATGCCAACAGAGAAATTCAGACTAAATCTGTCACTCTCTGTGATGTTTCTTATTCTTACAGCAAAGATCATAAAAAACAACCCTGTGGGTGTTTTTTTTTTTTCTTTTTTCCTGTAAATAAATAAAATAAATCAGCCAAAGCATATTTCACGTTCTTTTAGAAAAAAAGTACTGGCTGTTCTATAATTTCAGACTTGCCTACTGAGGTCAGGGGTTCCATGCTTGAATGCCCACATTTGCATCTTTGACTCGCTCTGGCCCAGTGAGGAAGAATGAGCTGTTGCATCTCCTGTGATGTGCAAAAGTGAGAATGTACAACAGCATTCACTGAGCTACATGCGCTCCACTGATCTCAGCGTGAAACTATTTCACCGCAGCAGGGTATGCCTCCTCTCACAAAAACTATACAAATGCAAAACCACATTAAAATGGGGCCAGGCTTTTATGGGAGCACATGAATAACTGCATGGAGACACAATAAGAAACATAGTCATGCAAAAAAAAAGAAAAAAAAAAGTGCTGCTTAATTCTATTTACATTTATTTTGAGTAAACAGCACATCTTCATTCCACACCTATTTTTGCTGTGTATTTAAATATCCTTGCATGGCAGGTATCTGCGCTAAGTCGTCTTATTGCCGCTGTTTTCCGTTCCCCAATTATCATGCAGGATCATAACAACAACAGTAACCACAGGCATTTGCAGTGACTAGGCTACCCTTGTTTGTCATTCCCAAGCTACTCCACTCTCAATCCTCATGCTGGCAAGGTGAAATCTGCATCCATTTCTCATATTTACATATGAACTAATGATTCCCCTGTGGGCTGACTGTGGCCTTCCAAATACTCGACATGGTGCAACCGAAGGTGATGTATAGTACTGGTGGGCTACTGAAGCTGGTGACTAACCCAGTGTGATACATGGTTTCACAGCCTAATTGCAGCTCCCAGCTGAATAGGCCATAAGCCAACAGAGACCTACTGACCTTGGTGAAAGTAAAAAAAAAAAAAAAAAAGGGCCCCATGCCTCGTCATGACCCATTTTGTCACTGAAAAATCTTTGCTTGGCATTAAACAACTGTGAAAGGCTATTGTGAATGGCTGTATTTGCAAACAGTTACTACAGTACATGGGCAGGGATGTCAGGGGAAACTGCGTGTATGGTACATTCAGAAAGAAGTTAACATCTGTCACATACCCTGGGGAGAGCGCTGTGAAGTTATACAGAAAGTAGCGCTTTAGTCATGTTTGTATGTGACGGTATTTCTAAGCATAGAGGAGTTGAACAGCATCACACAGCCAGTTCTGTGGCAAAGGCCTCTGTACCAACTGTTCACTTCCAGTATGCAACATTAAACAAACCACATGTCTGTTTGCATAACTTCATCTATACTGGTACATACCTTCATGTCCAACTATATTAGACGCACCTGGAGGAAATCTGCTCCGGTGGTGGTATGCCACACAAGGATATTGATGAAAAATAACACGCCATCTTTCAAAGAGGCAGATGCTGCCCTCTTTGTTCTCCATCACCCGTCTTCCTACCCCGTCGAAGCTAACAGCTGTTCCTTTGCTGTGCACTCGAACAGCCAAGTAAAGGCAGGAAACAGATAATTGAAAATGCCGATCTCATTAATTATCACAGTGAAACTTGAAGAAGCAGCTTTCATTCGGAAAATAATTGGCTCATTCTGATAGCTTCAGACCTGCATTCTTACAAAGCAAAATCATATTCCGTGGTAAAACCTTTTACCAGTACTTAGTGATCTCAAAAGCTTATAACGGCATTCAATATGTTTACTTGTCAATGGATCAAATGATCAAATGTGTAACATGAAAGGGGTCGCTCATAGTGACTCTGTAGTTCCCCCTCAGCTTTGCATCGCTTTATAGCGTCTTTTAGCTAACGCCTTTGATTTTACAGCCCACTTTCATCTTCAGTGTTTTGGTTCACCCTTGCCACTCTCACAGCGTCACAGCTGTTTTCTGCAAAAAATGGTGTAATAAATCTACTGTACGCTACGTACCCAGCACCTAAAGGCAGGCAGTACTAGGTTAGCAATGAGCAAACTGACAAATTGGAGCATTAGCACAGCTTAAGAACCGGATATTTCCCTCAGGGGTTAGCCAAACAGAGCTAATAGGAGAGTTAATATTTGAACTTGCATTCAACAGATGACCAGAAACATGAAAGAACGCAGATGTTGCTCTGTATCTGTATCTTTAGCTGTATGTATGTATGTAACGGTTTACTGTTGAGTTAGCCATATCAACTTAACATTTAGCATACAGGTAGCTTAACATTTGGGATTGCAATACAAAGACGTACTTTGGACACATTGCACGTATCACATTTAGGCCACAGATAAACCCCAGGAAAACATGTCAACTCCAGAAAGTGGACTAGCCATTAACATTCGTGCTGCAAGGCCATAGTGCTGCCCCATGAGCCACAGTGACATTCTGACTGTGCGTTATGTTGCACTGCATTGGTAATTGACAATAGCGGCATAAAAGAACACAAATAGACTTAAGCCAGTGTTAGTTTTGTAGTTTAGCCATAATATATGAGAGCTTATTATTTCATTGAAGAACTTTAAAGACAAAAACGAAGCCCTTCAGCTCAGAAATTTCCAACGTTGCAGACAGTTTGTACTTTCTTTGCTCTGCAACTCCCTGATGTCAAAACTTTAAAAAAAGTTTTTTTTTCCCAGTACTCAAACCTACAGTATGAAGACACTTCTCACAAGAGAAGATTTTATAGTAATTCCATGACTAAGTGCTACAGAGTATACACTCCTCCATGGCAGATTTAAACCACTCTTCCTGGTCCATTTAGAGAGGTGCCAGCCAGTGTTGTACCTGTAACACATACTACAACTCCTAATTGATTTTACAAGGCAGCTTAGGCTCTAATTGCTGATTTGCCTGGGGAGATTCTTGATCCAAATGGCTTAGCAACTTCTTTTGTGGTGTGCTGTTAGGAGATTTTCATTCATGGGAGAGGAGATAGGATGGGGATTGGGCGAACGCGTCGAGAAACAAGCTGTGTAGTGTATTTAGAGGAAAGGCACGCTGACATGAGTGAACAGATGCATCCCATGTACCTTACACATCTTACTTGAAAGTTATCTTTTTTTTGGAGCGGCACAGCAAATATTGTTCACACTTGGAGCTCGGTGATGATGATGATAACCAATTACACCATGCCGATCGGTAGAGCAAGAAATCATTCCATTATTATAGCAATGATGATATTACTACTAATAATATGATTCAAGATAGATCTGCATGGTTAAAGTGAGGAAGACATTAATTGGATGTGTTTTACTTTATACTGTTTTAAAAAGTTTGACGCCAAATATACTAGGCAGATGAATAATTGAAAAACTATCAATAAGATCTAAGGTGTGTAACTCAGTACACTTTTTCTTCTTCTTCTTCACTGAGTAAGTATTCCTTTACAAAACAATAAAATCCATATCCCTGGCGTGCTCAAACCTTTTCATCTGCATTCCATTTGATTTTTAAATGAAGCTTCAATTGAAAACACATAAATACATTGCCTCAGTGGTCATCAGCACAAAGATAGTGAATGCATCAATCAGTATTAATCAGAGCAGCAGGATATCTCATTTAAATTCACATTATTGAATGACCATTAAGCTAATGCAGTTCATTTTTTTTAATATCACTGTACTGTAGGAAGGAAGGACTAGCATGGTACCGCAGTGGCCAAAGACAGTTTAGTGATCTTTCTGCAAACACTGTAGCTCCTCCATAGACAATGAGTACAATACTGACTTTGTGAACCGATGCATTTGCCATTTTCCCTTTTATGCTCCAGTGGGCTTTGTATAAAGGTCCAGAATTGTCAGCATTACTGGAATGTAAAGCTTATTTCAGTGTAAGATTAAAACAATTTAATGCTGCAAAAGTCAATGGCCTGTTCATTCTGTAGAGCAGCGGCAGCCACATCACACTTTCAGGTAGAAGTATAGATTCAGTGATTTGATGAATGATTTGACTTCAATGGGTTTTTCACATTGTAATACTACAGGGATTAGCTTTAAAGCATCTATGAACAGGATGCAAAAGGAAATCTGGAGGTTCCGGGAGTGTAGTATAACACTCACAAGTTTGAAGGGTGTCCAATGTTGTGTGCAGTGAATATTTTAGCACCAAATCAATATTTTTATATTAACAATGGATCAAATGACTACACATAATTTAAAAAAGGTCACCCATAGTAATGAATCAACAGAGAATACAACCAACTCTGTAGTTCCTCTCAGTTCTATGGAGCATTTCAGTGTTTTTCAGCTTTTGTTTTGGTTTTGTATGGCATGCAAATGCACTGCTTCGATCTCACAACAGCAAAAACAAAAACAAACAAAAACCAAAAAATCACTGTATGCTACTTGCTCAACAAGATGTTGAACACAGTGGATCACATCTCAAGTGAGCAGCCAGATTTCTTTCTGCTTGGTAACGCATTCTGCATAACGACTTCATAAGGTATGCCAGTGTTGTATTTACAGCTTGTTTTGCTGTCTGCGAGGAGCAGAAAATACAAAAAAAAAAAAGAAGAGAAAGAAAAGTCTACTAGTACATTTCCTCTCAAGCTTACATGGGTCAAATGTAGCGGTGGTCTCATGTAAGGTGATTTCCTCTTGGTTGCACAGAAAAATGGCTTTTCCCTGTTAGTTCTGATTTGTTGCACTGGTCTACCATTGTCCTCATGTGAATTTTATTAGCTATTTTCTCTCATGCAACATTTTCCTTTTTGTGCACAAGAATAGCTCAGGCTCAAAATAAATAAGGACATTCAGGTAATTTTCCCAGCAAATGAAATTTGCATCATCTTCATCATCCATCTGTCATCATCTTTTTTTGTGGTTGATTATAGCCCATGCAATTTGTGGATTTGTTATGTTTCAGTAACAAGATAGTAACAGAAAATATATATTTTTTTATCTCAATAAGATTATGGTATATTACAACCTATTGCCCTGTTCAAGCAAAATATTAAACTGAAGGTCATTTTAATTTACTCGCTGTTTTCCCTGAGACAGGTTGCTTAAGAACAGAACAAGTATGAATAGTGAGCTTTACCACATCTACTTAAAATGCATCCATTCATCCATCTGGACATCTGGTAGAATATGAACAACTGTACATGCTCATCATAATATGATAGAGATGCAGTAATGTGCTTCCGAGACCTTAAACACAATTCCGAATATATTCACCGCATCATGGGATCAGGTAACCACGAATTTGATCTTTTAGGCGCAAATGTCCATCCTTAAATCTCTGAAGTGCAGCTAGTCTCTGATCAAGCTCTCACACACACATGCTGTGTTGTTTTGGCCCTCATTTTCAAGTCTGCTCCTCAAACAGCCAAGAACTAAACAGTATGGGAATATGGTGGGAGTAATCTGACAGAATATATGCAGTTTCATAAGACTAGCCAGGCAGAAAATAGATTGGGGGTTTTGATTTGGGGGAGTTAGGGCGGGAGTGGTGGGGGTTACAGAGAAATAATGTGTCACTCACAGTGCAGAGACTGCTGCCTCTGCAACTGAGGCTGAGGCATGACCCAAAGCTTCTTTTATGCGATAAAACCTGAACATTTGTACCTTTCACCTTCACCTGCTTTAAACGTTCTTATGGGGGGGAAAAAAAGCAACAAGAAAAGGAGACATGATGGGAAAAGAGATCCATTTAGACACATTTTTTCTCATCATTCATTTTATCTGTAGTGCTGAGATGTTAGCACGGTCCCTCTGTATGCGCCTCGACAGAAGTGGAAGGTAATTATTGAAACATATGGATGACTGGGCCCTCTCTTAACCCTCTCACTAATGATGCTTAGCTATTACAGAAGGGCACGGGAAGGACAGTTCTACCATTAACTGATATATCCCACCAGAGATCCATGACTTCTCCTACACTTGTTGGATAAAGAGAAGCTGTTAGAGCTTCAGACACAAGTGGGGGGGAAATGTGTGACCTTATTCATGCTCAAAAGTCCCTGTCAAAACAAAAAGAAAATGGAGCCACATGCTGCAAATACAATTTGCAATTTTAGTAAAAGCATGGTTAATAACCTTGACTTCATTTCCATGATAAAATTTATTTTTTTTCTCACCCACCAACATGATTCATGATTCAACATGATGGTCGAACAAAATATTTTCTCCTTTTTTTCAAAATCTATTTACATAGTTTGACCTGTCGCCACATCATATTGACATCTGTAGATTATTATCTGGTTGAACACATTACTCCTACTGAACATGCTGCAGAGTTACTGTATTTCACAGCATGTTGTTGCCATCGGAGTAAAGCAACCACTGATGGACTAAGATCATTTAAAAAAAAAAAAAAAAAGATTTCTCTCCGAGGCTGACGGTACTCCGGGTTTGCACATAAAAATACAACAATTGCTTAATCTTTGCTACATCAAAGCTTTTCCATTGGCAGCGGATTCAATTTAACTCTAGACGACCCACTTCAACTCCATTAACTTTCTTTGCTGAATGGGATCAGGGAAGATGCTTCGCCATAATGCCAGCTCGCTTAGGGCAATTTTTTTTTTTTTTCAGCTTGGAAGCTGTAGCCTTCTCTGATGTTAATGGACCCAACAGTTACCCTCCCCAGTCCATGCAAAACATGCGTACATCCCCTAGGTACTTCACAGTGTGACCCAGCCAACTGGAGCTTTTGTTCACGTGGTCTTGTGGCTATGAGCAAAACTGATGCTGCTCCACAATGGGCTAAAAGCTTTGGCGGACAGCAAGAGTCCCCGGCACAATAGCTGTAGCCGGTTCCAGAAGCAGTAGTTGAAAATAGCTTCACTCCTTCAGCTATATGCAGCACTTACACAACACAGCTAAAGTGGAATTTGCTAAACAGATCTCGGCAGGAGCTATTAGGTAAACTGTTAAATATTTGCATTATTAAAACATTAATAAAACACTATTAAACACTACTAAAACATAAAGCAGACTGGACAAACATGCAGCATACCATTTTTTTTAAAAGCTCAAGTCTAACAAAGTTTTCTGTTGGATCATATTTTGTGTTATCGAGTGTCTTGACACAACCTTGCTGTGCTGTTGATTTTATCTTCAGGCAGTGTAGATAGAGTGTACCGTAAGTCCAGCTGAGTGGGTGAAACTAAAGGCCAGCAAGTTCATCTGTTCAGTCATTCTCGGCGTAACATTTTAGTCTACTAGTGCCTCTGGACCACCTCGACACATTTTCCAACTGGCACATAAGCACGCGTCTTTCATTGGTCCCTAGCACCGGAGCGGTTCTCACATCCATCTCTCCCAGTTGCTAATTGAGACAGGAGAAAAAGCTTCAGCCATTCTATTCTTTCCCTAAACGACTATTGGACGCTGGAGACCAGATGGTCTGTCTGCGAATGTCACTGGTGGCCAGTTGTTACATTTGACAATGTGGGCCGATCTGGCAAGTATCAGTACAATTTTGCAGCCTTCGAGAAGGAGCAAGTGGGAAAATAGCACTTGGATTGATTTCATCCCTCATTCGGCGCACAGCAAATATTTTAGACAAAGACATATGGTGGAGAGAAATGCACAGCAGCAGGCTGCCCGGCCTCAAGCCTGAGCTGTTTTCACTTGATTGTTTCAGGCAACATGCACATTTAGACAAGCAATGCATGCAATGTCTGCATGCAGAAAGGCAGGCAGGCAGGCAGGCAGACACACACAGTTGGCTCGAACACAGACACAGAGGCAAGTGATAAATCTCTGTAGAACCACAAATATTGTTCCCTTACAGTATTCTCCCAAGAGCCTTTATTCTTTTTTTTTTTTTTTTAAAGCATCATAATGTCTACAGATATAATTCAACACACTGTTTCATGCTTGTGTTATTAAATCATGTTCATCAGCCCACGTAAAGCCGCACTATTTGTCTCCAGACCACAACACTGCATGCCAGATGTTGGCTGCATCGGGAAGGAAGTAACGGCGTCGCCTCGAAACTCCGGCTCAGCCTCCCTGTCTTCAGCTGAGCCAATCTTTGAGAAATAGAGTCTTTCACCTTCAGTTTATTTGGAATTGGGGGAGCCAACCTGACGTTCAAAGTTGCTTGCTGAAGCACAGTCCCTGTCTGGGCTTTGGCAGCTGGACTGATAGCCAGCCCTGTGGAATGGCAGCTGTTGAAGGGCTTTTTAAATTGCACCCAGGTTGATGGGTGGCTGTCAGGAGGGCAATGGACAGAGAATTTCGAAAGGAGGAAAGAAAAAAAGGGACAGAAGGGCGGGCGGGGGGTAGCGGGGAGGGCAGGGAGGACGGTGACCCCGGCACCAAAGGTGGACAGAAAAAGAGATGTCTCGGATCTTGGAGGGAAAAAAAAAAAAGTATATAAACTGAAGTCAGTGAACATGAAGTGTGGAGGAGGGGAATTGGTGAGGTGGGGGCACATTAGTGTTGGAATAAATGGCATACTAAGGCTTGTCATTGGCGCGGGTAGGCAGCACAACATCATTGTTCATCAGGTTTGATATTCCCTGCCTATGTTTACATATAGCAGGGTAATATCACTTCTGCCATCTTGATCATCTGTCACAGATACACAAATGGAAATGCCATGCTCTCACTCTCCTTTTCATAGTAATTTACAGTCGTCTTTGTGCCAATCCAGTCTCACAGTTGCATTAATTACAACAGCTAAGACATGTTTCCACGGGCTTTTGAATGAAATCATTGTGAGTGCACAATGGCATTTCAAATTAGACAAAGTGGAGATACTGTTTGCCATTTACAGTGCAGTGGAACACCGTGGGTGTCTCCCACTCACTCTCTAATCTCGCCTCGCTGTGGTTTTTTTTTTTTCTTCGCAACAGATGGTGTTTTAAAAAGGTCATCACGTCTATTTCCCCGGTTGTTACATGTGCTAGTTTCATTATTTGGGGATTTTTTTTTTTTTTAAGGCATAATCTAGAACCTGTCAAAGTGCTGTCAAACTGCAGCTGAATAGACACGGCGCTTGTTAAATCTACTCTGCGGAGTTCTCTGTGGAGTTTTTTTAGGATTGAAAAGTACCGAGTGTACGCTGAGCAGCAAATTATCTTAATAAACTGCCCAATTAGTACCGTTAAGTGTACTCTCTTATGGCACGCTGTAAAATGACAAGCGGTAATGTCTGCCATCCTAACATTTTTCATATGATAAGGTGAATACGGGCTTGGGCACCATTAACTGTGCCTGTCTATTTTAAGGAAGGGACCTTATTTTCTCGAGCTATTCTCAGTTTCTCACAGGCTCGGGAATGTATTTGCTGAATTTCCACACACTGTATTCGGCATAAAAAAACAAAAAAACAAAGACAGATTAATTCTCTTCTGCTTGTATCTCCAACCAACTGGCCCTGTGAGGTTCTGATAGTACCAGAGTGGCTACATTCATGGCCAATTATTAGCCATAAATCTATGAAGGGCGGTAGGACCTCTGACAGGTAGCTCTCTTATTGCCTGCTGATTGCTGGAGTGTACCTATTAATCATTTTCTGTATTCCCCACCGGTCAAGAAACCTTTTTAGCGGAGGGATGGATCAGACACAATGGAGCTACCAATTTCCTCCTTGCTAACTCTCCGTTGTGTTTTGCCCTCGCTCATTTGCTCTCTCCAAAATCATGCTCGCATCGGATTCCTCTAATGCAAGATATAACGACGCCGGGCATCATCTTTGAAGAGATGAGATTAATTGAAAATGGATTTTTTTTTTAAGCTCAAGTATATCAGATTGTGCAAAAAAAAAAAAAAAAAGTTTTCACACATAACAAGCTGACATGTAGACCAATATTAAGGCCATGGCAATTACAACAACAGTTCAAAGACTATTTTATATTTTGAAATGTAAAGGATTTGTCATATCCCAGCAAATGACTGTATGCTTTCATTGCATTCACCGAATCCAGGCACAGCACCCATAAGCCTGTGCCTAGAACAGCTCCGTGATTATACGCTGGTGAAATGACAGCATACTGTACATCAAACTGTGGCCATTTAGTCTCAGAAACTCCATGATATAGCTTGCATATAAACTAGGAATAAATTCCCCTTCAGCGTTTTGACAGCAGCTATTCAGATACTTAGCCCTCATACTCTGCAGTCATATTCCTCTGCCAGAATCAATTGTGCTGGCAACCATTGCCGAGCCTGAATTTTATCTCCCAGCTGGAAAAAAAAAAAAAAAAAAAAAAAAGGAGAAGGGAACAGAGCACGGAGATATGCTGTTTATCAGTCACACGACTAATTCTCTCCCTCCCATCTCTTTCGATTTCCCTTTTGAAAGTGAACTTGGTATTAATCTACAAGACCTTGAGCGCCTTATGCACACAATCAGCAGTGACGTTCCCCTTTTTTCTCTCTCTCTCTCTTTTTTTTTTTTTGGTCAATCTCTGACCTTTTGAGTGCCGCCCACATTTTAATTAGTCCTGAACTAAAAAGCTGCTCAGTGCTTCCCCTAACTCCCTTTTCCCCCCCTTTGTTCTCACAACTCCTTTTTTTTTTGTGCCCCAATGAAATCCATGGGAGATACACCACATTCAAGCAGTGATTGAATATCAGCGGTGAAGAAGTGGGTTTTGTAACGGGTTGGAAAATTACAAGGGCTTAAGTGTCAGACACATATGCCTGCCAAATGTAATCAGCGGGTAATAAATGTTTGCCCTTTACACTATAAAAAGCAATAGCAGTACTCAATGTGTGCTCAGCTCGGGGCAGCAGATCACTGTGTTGCTGTAGCCGTAATTAAAATGATTTCCCAACAACAGAATCTGCTGCTATCTACTCCCATGCCTCTTGAACTCCTTCCCACAAATGACATCAACTTCTTATCTTAACAGTGTTTATGATGGTAGGAATAAACTGTAATCTAACATGTTTTTTTTGTGTGTGTTGTTGTCCTGCAGCTCTTGATCTGTTGGGAAGGTTGCTTGAGTGCTGAAAGGTAAGCTTTTGCAATCATTGTAAAGTCAACAGCGACGATGGGTCATGGCATTTTAAGTTGTTTTTTTTTTTTTTTCCCATTTCTGCTTGGTCTCAGGACTGTGTTAATGCTGGGTGCAGCAGAATGGAGCCTCAGAGGACAGAGAGTGAAGGCCTCTTGCTCTTTTCTCCCCACTGTTTAATTAGCATGGTCTCCGAGACTGGGGTGCCGCTTTAGCAATCACGAATCCTGCCCAGCCAATAAGAACTTGTGTTCAACCACGTCTGACAGAGATAAATGGCACGCCGCAACATCTCAGCCTCGCCCATCATCACTGTTACCCATGCAATCGTGCATTGTGGGAAAAACTAGAGGAGTGCCACAATTCTGAGCGGGCATGTGGGTCATTTGATAACAACATAAATCCACGTGGGTGTTCTCAGTGTGTGCAGATTGTCTGCGAAATGAACCGGGTCTGATTGTGTTTGCATTGTGTGTATGATTGTGTTTTTTGCTAAGGATACCACAAAGTGAGGCTGCATTAGAGAAGAGTGCCCCACATTTCCTAATTGATCTGCTCTGATTCAGCCAGATGAGAGACCAAGTGCTGGGTTTGGCCAACAGGTGGGAGATGAATAATGGCTGTAGGCAGCGAATGTGAGCAAATCACAAAAGTCGCAAAAAAGATTTGATTAAAAGAAAGCATATTTTGGGAAAATGACGGAAAATCGGGCTGTCTCAGAAACAAGGGGACTCTTATTCATCCATGCAAAAGACAAGATTAACACAGAGCTTCTGCTGAATACATTATATGCAACTTTTGAATTACCATCCTGAAGTATCGGCTAACGGGTTCAGAACCCTGATGTTGTGTGGGCACAGATTCGATATGCATGAGACCTTTAATGTATATAAATGAATAAACCTACATAATTACACCCTGTGATGCTGAAGTTAGCATATGTAAAGAGGACTAAAAAAAAAAAATCCAGCATTTTTTTTTCCCCCTGTAAACAATGATTAGCATGTGATCTGGTCTTTAGCCTCTCTCGTCTAAGAGTATCAATTTAAAGTTTCGTTTCCTCTCGTTTGCTTTACAGTGCTATTAATTTGCAGGTTGACAAATATGGGCCTAACTTACAGAGTTATGCCGCTAACATGGAGAACCTGCAAGGCAACCTTTAAAATTCAAGCACATATGACACAAAATTAGAAATGTATACATTTTAAGCTGCACAGAAGGGTAAGTAAAAAGCTGTTTTTAGACACATGACTATTAATCACCTGCAGGCATGTGCTGGGTTGCTGAACTCATGTGGCTGAACTTAATCACAGATAGGGTTCACTTTACATAGTGCGCTTGATTAGCATGCATACATTAGCATGTCCCCCAAAAAAATGTTATAACACACCACAAAAGCAGGTTGTCTTTATTGATAAAGCATGTTAGTCATAAGACACTAGTCTTATGACTAACATGCACTTCACTTATGAGGTGACTTTGGCAATAATTGCTGCAGCCTCTTCCCTTGTCTTCAATTTCAGTGGATCACAGTAATGGAACAGTTTGTTGCAGTGGGGGCATAATTAGAGATAGGCCTTGGACATGTCATACTCTGTTAGTTGGTCTCGCTTTAATTCCTTTGTCTCCTCTCTGCTCCTAGCATTTACTCAAGGCTGTGCGTGCGTAAGTGTGTAGCTTTTGCGTGCACATGCTTAATACGTCGAGGGAGAGCTTCATTTGACCCTATATAACACAGTGCGATGCTAATACAGGAAAGATGTTTAAAGGTATACCTTTGCACTTACATGCTGATGTTTCTCTCTTCTGTCCGCGTGTGCTAGGATTCCTGTGTGAGTGGCCCTTTGATTTCCTGTAAAGCAAAAGAAAAAGAAAAAAAAAAAAAAACAATTCATCAATTCCGGCTTTGTCTCTCAAGCTAGAAAGGCTCGGGTATTCAGCTGGCTCGTGAAGCTCATTTTGGCCGTAATTAGAGAAAACCTTTTTAGGCTTTCTATATTCCTTTTTAAGCAGTTCCCTGTAGCAACAAAATGCATAAAAAGGTTTTGTATGATGCCAAAAGGTAGACTGGTGATTACTGTCAAAGGACGCTTGTGTGTCTATGTGTGTGTGTGTGTGTGGAGTTTGCAGAGGGGTTTCTCAACCTAGGCTGTTGATGTGAGGGCGGATGAAAGCCGCTTTGAGGCTACAGTATACGGCTAGGAGAAAAAGCTTTTCCTCCACCACCTTCCTTTGCTTTTCTCCAATTTTCCCTCTCTCCTTCATCTCCTGCTCTCATTCTCCCGCCCCTCTACCCTTGCTATCTACTCTTGACTGCCTCTCCCCTCCCTCTGTTGTTTCCCTATCCAATTTTCCCTACGCACCCAGCCCACTCTTTCTCTGGGGCCTCTTTCCCTGCCATAGCTGTCTCCATGCCTGCGCTCATCTGTACATGTTCTCCGTCCTCTCTCTTTTACTTTTATCCATTTACTCCTGACCCCTTCTCTTTTTCCCATGCGAGGCTGGTAGCAATGAAGGACACTGCCCACAGCAAGACGATTAGTCTAAGAAACATTCCCAGAAAGGAGGGATTACATGATTTAAAGTCAACATCATGCGTACTTCTATCAAATATATCTGGTACAACATTGACTTAAAGAATAGCTTGTGCAGTTAGTGCAGCATTGTTGCTTTAAATCCACAACTCACTACAAGATGTTAATTATAAAAGTGGAGCACAGGGTTCAGGTGTGTGCCCAGAGCTGTTTCAAGGAATATTCCTTCAGCCATAACACACGGCACCTCTGTAGACAGCAACATTTGCACTTCTGGTCTTTCATCGTGCTATATTGGCTTTACAAAGAAAACCAAAAAAAAAAAAAAAAAAAAAATCTGAAGTGGGCTTTAGAATTACACCTTGACGTTGAAATTCATTTGCAGAATAGGTGGATTTGAACAGATCGATTATTTCTGATGTAACCTCCTGACCCTACAGCATGCACCACTTCTATCCAAGGTGAAGTAGCCGGAGAATTAGTTTAGAGAAGCAGAACAGAAATACTATTTCACAAGCTAGGCATGGCATTTTCTAAATGGGTACTCTCGCAGGTGCAGCTGCAGGTGTGCGAATTCTATTATCACACTAATGTTTATAGTAGATAGTAGATAGTAGATATATATAGTAGATAATAGATAATATATAGAGAACTGAATGTTCAGTTCCAAACTAATAAATTCACTTTCAAATTACAATTGAAGTGATTCAAATTGTACTATACAAATTCAAATTATGTCATTCGGATTCAATTTTTAATGCAATTATTCAAGGTAAGCAATTCAAATTCAAATATAAATGATTCAAATTCAGTTTCCGGTGGCACATATCTCAGCCCATACATTCTGTGCATATTTACCAGAATATTTTTTTTATTGTTCAGTTGGTCATAAATGGCATGTCATAAAGATTGCATCAGGGTTGTGTTGTTATTACTCTAGACCTTTATCCTTTCCATTACCCCTCACCACAAAGCAGACTTTAACTATTCAGCCTTCAGATTCACATCAAAGTCCACTAGTTGCACAAAGCCATCTTGTTCTTGACCATCTTAAGTAGGACTAATTTGCCATGTATTCGGGGTAAATTAGGACTGCTTTCAAACTAACAAATATGGTTGACTGAGATAAAGCTCCAACGCTGCCCGGCTCTGTTCATGCCAGCATAAGACATTTCTGGTGGAAGAATTCAGCAGTCACAAGGACATTTAGAAATCCAATATTTAGTGAAGAAATCAAACAACAAAATGCACCTGCGCACGGGGTTATCGTGCTCGCTAAAAACTCTTTCCCTTTTCATTGCTCCAAACACACAAATTTGCGAACAAACGACAAATTACGGGTCATGTTTTCTCCTTTTGTGTGAGCTGCCAGCAGGTGTGATTTGATTCTTAACATTGAGACGCAGCAATGCAAACTCAGCCTAAGAAATCAGAGACTAAATATAGCACAGCTCCTTTTCTTTTTTTTTTCTGTGGACTGGATTTCTCCCAAATTTACTTATTTACTTTTTTTTTTTTTTTTTTTAACTTTCAGCCTTGATTCTCTTATTTTTCTAATTTTATTTTTCCTCTGTGACATGTCAGAATATGTTTATGCCAAGATTCTGAGATGTATGACAAACCCTGTACTCAGGGTATGTGTGTGTGCGCGTGTGTGCGCGCGTTGCACACATGCTTCTTCATACCTCGAGCATTATTTGCCTGATTGTAATTCAATGTCTACTATTTGAAGAGCCTAGGCAGCTTGTTTGCTATTGATTTTATTTACAAGGCTTCTATATTTTACTCTGTGCAAATCAGAGCAATTGTTTCCAAGTGCATGCATGAATCAATGCTTCCCTGGAGCTTGTGCTGGCGACTGCATGCAGCTCAATACCTCCAATTTATGTTTTAATTACCATGATCTACTAAGTGTTGGGAGCTTGGCTCCCAGCAGCGTGCATTGTATTGTACATTGCATTTTACTGTCTACATAGGCAGACACTGGATTTGACTGCATTCATCAAATTGCCCTGAATCTCAGCTGGGCTGATTTATAGCGATGCTGACGGAGAATGCGGTTGCGGGGATGTTGCACCTTTTGCTGATATGGTTAGAGTGGAGTGAATAGTGAAAAGGGCAGGTATACAATGGGAAACCGGTAAAAGGATCTTGAACACATTGCGGTTATTTTCATATTTATAGCACCGCGATGACTTTTGGCAAGCCGCACAAAATAGCAGGTAGTAGTTTATTTCATGATTTGCTATCAATTGTTGCTCGGGCAGAGGATAAAAACAACAACTGCTCAGCTCAGACGGCCGTGTTTGGAAATGCGGCTCCAGACTGGATTTTATACCCCTCCATATTTGTTCTCTACTGTTTTTGTTTGGCAGAACAGTATATCATTTGATCACTTGCCATTAGAGGTGATTGCTTAACTCAGTATGCCATATAAGTGGCTTCTGGCAAGCTTGAAAGCCATAAATTTTATTGACTCCTGTAATTAGGACAGATCAATAAAAGGCAGTTTATTTCACTGCTTCCCAGGACTGTATTGGTTGGTGCACTTTTCTCAGTCTTGGTTCCACTGCAATCACTCAATCTTATGACATAAAACCACCATAAAATGCAGAAAGAATATTTATGGTGTATTTGACAAAAATACATATAGCAGCGCAACAACTTTTTTACAGCAACAATCGCAAATCGTGAAGAAATATTATGCCATTTCATAGAGAGAAAGACCACCGGGGTTCCATTCTGCTTTCAGAGATTTTTTCTCTCTATCTAATTTGTTGCTGTTGTTCTGTGTTACGCCATTTGCAGATGCTCCAACAGTAATACCTATTATAATACAGTAGAAAAACGGCCCCATAGTGCGTTGCTGTCAAGCCTCTTAAGTTGATAGCTGTGTCTTTGCACACTGCGGGAAGAATCCCTTTCTGTCAAACAACAGCTGGCGAAGACAACATGATGTGGAGGCCACGGACGAATGAGCCATCAAACCTCCGACTCTGACAGTATTTTGGCAAGCCGCGTTTCTGAAGATTCTGTCTCACTCTGCCCTGCTTTTTATGGCACATGAATCAATGATAATTGTCCTGTGTTCTCACTTGAATGGCATAAGTGTCCCCCATGCGGCAACAGTCAAAAAAAAAGGGGGAGTTTGAAGGAATGGATCAAGGAATACCCAGAAATTAGCATGAATGAAATGAATTGCATTTCCCCAGGGGATTATGATTCATTAGCTGGAAATGTTCAGAAGGCATTGGTAGCACCATGCCAATACAATGAATATAATATAAATTATGAGCGGCTATGAAAAGAAAGGTTACGCTATGCGTGACGCATGGCAGTTGTTGACGGGTTCAAAGAAAAGTTGTGCAAGGCGATGATTGTACAAGCTGCTCTTTAGCTGTAACTGACCCATTGGGATTTGGAGGGTAATTGAAAAATCCCTTTACAGACTACTAAAGTATAAAATAAATATATATTTTTTTATTATTACCAATGTATTTCACCCAAGCCGTATAGTACATTCCAAGCGCAGGGTAGATTTGATCAAACATGCTACTCAAAAGCTTTCAAGCAAACAGTCTGATCAAATCAAAGCCCAACAACCTTATCCCCGGCTCCATCAGGGCCTAATTCCATCCCAAACCAAGCCCCCATTCTCCTTTCTTTTATCCTTTCTGAAAAGCCCAGTGATTAGAAGTAGACTTAAAGTCCACTATAACACCCCTCCCGCACACACACACACCTCACCCCTATCCTATTCCCGACGGGACCTTCTTGAATCCCCAAAGCCTCGGCCAGTTTATCAGCATCAGGGGATCAGGCAATCCTCCTCCCCAGACACGTCAAACGGGGGAGCCCAATGTGTTCCGCGGCCTTCGGTGTAATCTCTTTGGCTGTCGACAGATCTAGCGAAGGGTCAGCTGTGATAACGGGATCACTCAGGTGGAGACAGGGAAGGGGACCACTAAAGAAAAGGACAGAAAGCTAAAAAGAGAGAGAAATGTGGCCAAGGTGAGTTCTGTTGGTGGAGTGGAGCTGGCACTTCAGATGAGGAAAAAGAGAGGAAAGCATTTTTTTTTTCTTTTTTTCTGTTTTTAGTACAGAAGTTCGGTATATGACCATGTCTGACGACGATGATTATTCAATCAGCATCAATTATAAGCACTGATTAAGTCATTTGCAAAGATGCTAAATGTTTTAGCTAATTAAATGTGTGCGTTCTTTGTTTTATATCAGTTGAATATCATTTGGGTTGGCTCAGACAAAAAAAAAAACTAAACAGATGTGTTTAACATTGCGGCAGGATTTGAAAAATGCAGCTTGTTTTTCCTGCGCCATTTTCACACATTTTATAGAATTGATTGAATGATCGGATTAATGAGTAATGAAAATAATCAAATAAAATGAGCGGCAGCCTTTGGTACCAAATGAAAATGCTTTTGTTGAAAGAAATACAATTATGTCCTAACTTAGAGTGGAAATAATAGAGAATCCAATATTCGGTTACAAACTGAGACCTATTTGACATGGCTGGATGCCTGACAGAGCAGCGAGGCACCCTGACAAGGCTTCTTTGGCCTTTATCTGGCTCTTGCAAGCACTCCGACCTGCCATCTTATTAAAACCGCTATCCCCCATAGAGAGAGCGAAAAAGTAGCAGCGGGCGTAAGTAGTGGAAAAAATGCAAAGGTGAAAGGTCATCCAAAACTGAGGAATCACAATATCAATTTTACGCTCGGGCGTCCAGTTGACAGTGAGCAACAAGCACATAGGCGATTACTTACACCTCATCACAGATGCTAGCAGATACAAAAAGTTTTACAAAGATATTTTATATGCATACGGACACTAACATTCATAGACTCTCTCTCTCTCCTCTCTTATTCTGACTCTCTCTCCCTCTCTCTCTCTGTGACACACACACGCTGAGAGGCAGCATGGTAGGCAGTGACACAAAGCTAATGCCTTGTCACACAGGCTGTCAGCAGATTAGCCAGTGGATTACACCCCAGCCATTAGATGTGCACAGAGCGAAAGGCCACAAACATGGCAGACAGAGAGGAAGAGAGGAAGAGAGCGAGACGAGAGTGTGAGACTGGCAGTTATAGGGCATATGCTGGCATAAGGCACGGGAGCTAATGGAGGTTAAGTTAAAGGGGAGGAAAAGGGCTGGTTAAGTAGAGCACAGAAAGAAGGCAAAGTGACATGAAGGAGATGTTGGAGGGAAAGATGTAAGGATAAGAAAATGGTACTGGGTCAAGGAAATTTGCTACTAGAGCAGTGGTAACAAGATAATCAGACAGACGGGACAGAAATGGTAATAACCATGGGAGAGGGAGAGACAGGAGAACTGAAAATGCAAGAGGAAGGCTGGGTGCCGAGAAAAAGGGGGAGAATTTGTGGAGTGTGGAGGTAGAAGAAAAACAACAACAAACCAATACAAAACCAAACCAAACGGATGGGTGGAGTGGAGGTGATGAGCGAGACGAGAGCGGAGAGAAAGGGGAAAGAGGATACTCGAAAAACAGAACGCGAAGGGAAGAGAGGGTAGGGGAGGAGTGGGGAGAGATGAAAATGAAAGAACCAGGAGTAGAGATTAGAGGGGAGAGATGGGATGTGAAGCATCAGAGGAGAGGCTGGAGAACACTCAGCAGTACATTACAAACAAATGCAACACGCAGACAAGTAAAATAAATGGCAAGAAGTGGAAGATGGACCTTGATGTAGCCGAGTTCAGGAGAGGAAAGGTACAGATGGATTCAGTCAGGGACTTGTATTTGGAGTATCTAGAAGCATAATGACACCATCATGGCTGGAAATCAGCAAAGGCTGTCGAACTTCATGACAGCAATAACTTTAACCAACATTAGCTTATAGTTATACTTCTGCCACAATATGTTCATTCCACGGAGAATCATCCTGATTTTTTTTTTTTTTAAAGACAGACATTTTGACATGTCACAGTAGGAAAAGCACATAAATATAATTCAAGTTGGCTGAATTCCATTTAGCTAGCTTAGTTAGCTTAGTTTCAGGCTACATAATGGCTACTGTCACATATTATTGTTTTACATTATTTTGTTTTTTTTTAAATGCAGGATACCAAAAAAAAAAAATCTTATTTCAGGTCAAGTTTTTGGCCGCCTGATGAATGGAAATCCAAAATAACTCCCCTATTAGCTCAGTTTTGGTCTCCACCAATTGTACCTTTAGCTTCCTAAACATTCAACATTTTTGTTTACTGGCAAACTTTGATAGTGCATATGTAACTAAAGTAAAGAGCAAAGTAAAATAATAATAATAATAATAAAAAAGAAATCGTATAACTTGTGTCACCATAAGTGATAGTTCTCGCATTACATAGAATTATTTGATCCAGTATACAAGAAAGAAAAACTGATCTTTTCAGCTTCTGCAAGTGGATGAAAAAAGTTGATAGCTAATCCAGAACACAGCAGTTACAACACTTATAGGACAAGTTTGATTGACACATACGTCATTTTGTGTTTTGTGTAGTAGCTGTTCTAATGCTTTTGGTCACCATCAGCTTTTAGAAATGTCACTTTTCATAATTTAACATCTTAAATTTGACAGGCAGGCCGCGTGTGCTGATGAAAGAAGTGAGATTTGTTTTGTCAAGTGTTTTAAGAATTAACTTTGAACCTCGACTATTTGATCTGTTTTTTTTTTCTTTCCCCCCCCAAAACTTGAGTTTTAAAAATAAACCGCCAGAAATAAAGTAAAGTCACATAACATACTGTAAGCCTTGTCAAATGTGGACACACTGCTTTCCTCAAGATGTTACTAACTACAGATGGCAGTATAGATGGCAGCGGTGTCAGAAACTTTTCAAGCACTTGTCAGTTTAACTTTTACCACGACACTCTTGTATCACCATCTGCTGAGCAGAATGAAAGCTACTCCCTGCACTCTGAGGCTTTTTTTTTTTTGTCTCTTTCTTTTCTTTTTTTTTCAAACAGTCTCTGGTGCAAGTGGAGAGGTGTCATGCCTTCTCAGTTCTCATTTTATGATAATGGACTCCACTGCCCCGTGCCATCACCACCACCTACAGTCCCCAACTGCAAAACCACTTTGCAAGTGTAATGACACATAATTGTCTGCTGGATTTGGCCAGTAGGAGCTTCTTTTTGAGCTGGTATTCATAAGAATATAAGAAGGGAAAAGAAAGATGTGACGTTAACAAGGGCCAGTGGGAGATTCTGATATTTCAGACTGGGGGACTGTGATCAGAAAAGCCATGAGAAGCATGTTATAACGTGTTCACACGGAAGGCATATGTTTAGCATGTGCATTGCGTGTACAGTATGTGATATGAGTACATAGCAGCATATTCACTGATTATTCTTGGTGACTGAGGTGAGAAGGGCTTCACATGTGTCTGTGTTTGCATGTACGCCAACATGCGTGTGTGCATTATGTGTGTGCACGCATGCATGCGTACATACATGAGGGTATATACTAGTGTGTGTGTGCATGTGTGTGTGTGTAGGGGGGGGGTGTATGTGTTTGACAGCAAGGCTGATGTCATTCAGGACGCTTTAGCTGGTTGACTGATTTGAATGTGTGCCGTGGAATGAGCTGAGTCTCAGAAGTGCCGGAGGGAGATGAGGGAGACTAAATGTGTGAATCCCCACGGGAGATTTAGACTGTTTATTATGATAAGCCTCTGCGAGCAAACATTCTCCACATAAACGTACATAAGTACACACATAAACCCATGTGCACACATGTTAAAAAAAAAAAAAAAAAAGAATGAGGGGGCGTCACATGAAGATGTAATGATAGGCGGAAATGATGAGGGAGACAAAAGAAAACAGAGAGAAAGAACGAGCGTCGCTCTGAGACGTGCGATCCACGTAAGCAAAATGATAGGCTCCCGAGTTCGCAACCTATAAAACACTGATTCCGCGCCAGCCATCTCATGTGGGAGCCATTGCACCTTTTAAACCTCCTCTCACTTAAAGCGGGCCCAGATGTAAGTCAAGGGGCTGCTTTGGATTAGCCAGAGAGAAAAACTCATTTCCTTTGCCATTTTACGAGCATTTAATTTGAAACAATTAAGATATTACGGTGCTGCGGATTCACTACACGGAGTGACAGCTGGGAGCAATCCCATAAACCCCTGAGCCAGTGAATGAGGCACCTTGCTCCTCTCTTTTTCTCCACTCACCTCCTCCTCCTCCTCCTCCTCCTCCATCTCCTCTTTGTTATTTCATTGAAGCATTTTGCTTAAGGCTCTGTTGAGGTGAACGGGCTACCTTTGCCTCAGCTGAGATCTCGCTGCAATCGCCAATTACTTTAGCAGCTCATAAATGCACCAGTTGGCTGATGATAGAATGGCCTAATTTCCCAAGACTAAAGGGAGGAAGTGAGCACAGAGAATGTTTACCTTCTGGAAGGCTTTTCCCATCACACCTTTTATTGGGTTATTGGATTTATAGCATAAGTTGTATGACTCATCTTTGGAGGAATAAATGAGAAAGATGCAAACTAGAGGGCAGCAAATGGCAAGCCGAGGTGCAAACACTTCATGAAGCCGTCCTTTTCGTCAGATCCTGCTGGACATATTCGAACTGGAACACTTGTTTGACGTCGTGCGGTTGTTTAGTTTGTTCACGTTGACAGCGCACATATCGATGACCCTCTGTGTCCTATCTGTCCTACACTTGAAGAACTTTGTCACTCCCTGACTTCGAATTCAAGCTGGCTTTGTCAGCACTCACCCATCAATTCACCTCCACCGCCCCCCTCCTCCTCCTCCCGCCTTCCACACTGGCATAGGAGGGCATTGGAGGTGTGAAATTGATGAAGGTGCGCTTGTGAAAATGTCAGTGGGGGATCACTGGCCAGAGAGAGAGAGAGCGCCAGAGAGAGTATATTTTGGGGTGGAGCGGTGACAGATAGGAGTGGCAAAAGCTCCTTTTCGTGAACACTGAACTGTAAAATGGAAGACCCGGCACAAAACAATGGCCGCGATCAATCGGTTATGGTGAGAGGCTTCTCGTAAATGCCTGAAGCCGGCCTGCACCCGCTGACAGAGAGAGAGAGAGAGAAAGAAAGAGAGGGGAATGGAGAGAGAGGGGGAATGACAGAAAGAAAGAGACATAGACAGAGATGAGGTGTGTGTCACTGCTAATTTGGACGAGGGGAGTCAGAGAGGTAGAGAGCGGAAAAAAGTGGATGTAGAGAGTGGGGTAGAGAATGGGCAAACACAAGAGCAACGGGACTAAGATGATGGCAGGAGAAGGTAAAAGGCTTTTAGAGTCGGGAAGATTTAAATAAATGAAAGGACAATGGCATGGAGTGGAGGGAGATGGAGAAAAGATCGACTGACAGGAAAAGCGCGAGAGCGTGGCTTTTGTTCAGACGCATTCATTTGAATTCGGGCAAGAGTGAGAAATCAGAGAGGAAAGGACAAGAAAAGAAGGCGGTAAGAGGAAGATCTGAAACAAAAGTGCCCAAACAGTGCCACGTTATCACATCAGCACTCTGGTTACTTCATCCATTTCTGTAGAGTATGTGCCATATCAAGGACGTTCTGTAACCGTTTGTATAAAACTGAATAACAGCGTGCATGCAACATGATGTAACACAATGTAAACAAGTTTAAAAAGAGAAAACATCACTTTGTCCGTGAACTGCATTGGCATAATCCCATGAGCTGAACTCTGGCTGATATGAAACTGTTGCTCGAAGCTAGCAAATGACACAAATGATGAGTTCATAACTGAAATCAGCGTTAATAGATTTTACGACAATTGACTATCTAATGAATCAGCTACACGTTTCCGTGCTGAGCTCGTAATGTATGCGCACATAGCACATGTTCTTTTGGGATGGAAACGGCACGTAATGAAACTCAAAAGCAGAGCGACTAATGCATCTCAGTATCCATGGTGACGGATGTTTCCCATTTATGAAGGAGAGCGGCAAGTGCCTCTCACAGTTTATCTGCTTATGTATACCCTCCCACTTCATGGAGAGGCCCCCCCCCCCCCCCCACACACACACACACGCACACACACACACACACACACAGTTGCGAATGTGCCTCCATGTGGACTGACAATCGAGTAGTGGGGCCTTGCTCTCAAACGCAGTCCCTGTCTGTCATCTACAACCTCCTCCTCTATCACATTTTTATGATCACAGCATTGATGCCACCTTGCTAGGTGCTTATTACCTTAAGCAAAGACTGCGCACACATCCGGATACAAATTTGCACCGTTTAACTGGACAGATGTCCTGAGCTAGGTTCCACGGTGGGACTCTGTCAGGCAGGAGTTGACTCAATCTGTCTAAACCTCTTTCCCTTGCTACTCTCGTCTTTCTCTCGGTCTCTCTGCGCAGGCTGCTGCACACCATGGCTACTCACGCCATCCCAGTTGATCTCTTAATGGACCTAATTGCTTTTCAGCTCATTGCACCCCATGCCAACACTAAACTAAATCAAACCGGGGTCCCATCCACAAGCACCGTCGCCAATCTGATTCTGCTTGACATCATAATAAGGTGATATTGACTACTCATGACTCAGCAGTTCCGGAACAGATGAGTAAGCGCACATCTCTCGTCACGGCATGCCCCCGTGACAGGCGGGGCTGTTTGGGTCATGTAAGGGTTCAAGTTGCTCTCCTTAGGAGTGCAGCCCTTTGTGTTTTCATTGATGATATCCTTGTGACCCTCTTTGTGGCAGCAATATATTATGCATTGTTGCACGCTGAACTGTGGGATACTAAACACTGCTACTCAAGCAAGGAATAGATGCTGCTTTCATAAGCACAATGGCACAATCTGTAGTCATGTCTGCCTCTGTGGTCTTACTACTGTGACCTTTAATTGCCACGTCTGTGTCATCTTGGGTAGACCAGTCAAAAGCGGCTTGGAAGCTAATCAAAGCTGATCAAACATGTAACACGAGCATTCAGTCAGCTCCTCCATTCTGAGGCAATGTCAGACTAGACTAAACATGTAGTCAGCTTGACCAGAATTTAAGACTACGTGCAGGCAGACAAGGCTCCACAAAATATAGTTAATATCTAACTGCTGGCAGCACCACCAGTACAAGCTAATGTACGACCGCGACACTCACTCCAGCTTCAGCTGGCTGGCTGAGAATGTTGCAGTGAATTAAAAAAAAAAAAAAAAAAGGCCCTGAAAAACTATTTTCTCAATCAGCTTTTTACTATGAGCGATGGTCCAAAGTGAACCCAAGAATGTTCTGCCAAAGTTAGAGCAGCGTTGGTTTATATTTGACATAAAATGTTGATGCCATATGTTTCTATGCACCTGTGAAAGTTGGGAACAGTTGAATCAAAGTGCAACAACAGTTGTGGGGTTGTTTGCTGTTGTGTGTGATTAATGAAACCCAGTATACTCTTCTCGTCATTGCACAACCATCTCAGTTCCAGGTGACTCTCCAGGGGGATAATTTAGAAACATAAATAGGGTTAATTTAATAATCTGGCTTCGGGAGGCGTTAAAAAGTGTTTCGCCCTGACATGTCATACGGCTGTCATTGTTTCCAAGTTATGTAGGTCACTAAGTAAATTATATAGATGTTATCACTGATTGTGTAAGGCTCTGTATACAGCTGTCTGGCATCAGACCATTAAATTAACCACTTCTGCTCTATCATGTACATAATTATGGCAATCAATCTGGCTCTCAGACTTTACGAAAATTTTCCCCCACATCATAAAATCATGTGTTTTGTCTATGATGAACTCTGCGACTATTAAGCTAATCAACGAAATGTTAATTGCTCATGAAAGCGTGGCTGTATGCTTAGCCGTCCATCATGTCTGACAGATTCTAAGGAGAGAGGTATCACATGTCTCAACCAAGGACTACAGTTGGGTGTTGGTTTACAGTTTTCGTGCCTTGGAGATGTGTGTAATATCACCTTGGCATTTGTCGCTCTTAGTCCCCCACCCCGCCACCCTCCTCTCCCTCTCTTGACTGCTTGGGCAGCGGCCATAAACAAGTCAATCTCAACACATTGGATTAGATTTATCCGCTTAAGATAGATTGTTATCCCAAAGAGCGTGAGTCTCGCTTGATGGGGAAATTAATTTTACGATGACTGGTTTACTTGATCAGGGATGTGGGGGAGGTGGGGACTATAAATGTATCAACTCGGAGGTGTGAGGAGTTGAAAACGGCAGTCCTTGTTTTTGATTCAGATAGGTTGTCGCTCGTCTCTGCAGTATTATACATGGTGTTGTCTTTGGGGCACAGAAACTGGAGTAATGACTTGACTGACAGTCATTTGTAAAGCACCAGCAACTTGTCAAGGGTGAAAAGGCTTGCACCCCAAGCTAAAGGAAGATTGACAGAAAAATATATTGTATTTTCATGTCTGTCTGTCTACCATTAAATGTGAAATTGACAGTTTTGTATGCAGAATTATATGATCAGAAGTGCAGTTGAATCTATCCAGAATTGAAATGCTGTCCATAGAGGAGAAAAATCCTTCTAAAATATCTGTCAGCTCTCCCGAATCTTAAGTGCAAAACTGATACGGCAGTTATTGGATTGAGTTACAATGGAACTGACCTCAGCCTATTGAGCAACAAAACCCAGTCTGAGCCTAGTTCTTAAGTGTAAATTCATCTGACAAGCATTACTTAAATGCCTCTTTTAGCAGACTAAAAGCAAACCTCTTTTCTTGCAACTTAAAGAACAAGTTGATTGATTTTTCTACCTGCGTTGCCTGTCTGAGCCAGACAGTTTAAAGCTGATACACAGAAACAGAAAAGTATGACTTTAAGAAGTAGTTTCATCCCCCACTGAGATAAACACTTCACCTTGTAAAATGAAATCTAACCAAATCTATAAATGTATTTACTTTATAAAGTAACTTACATAGTCCACTTGGCCACCACCAAAGACAGCGCTGAGAGAAAAATCTATAATTTTAAGTTCAAGGGATCCACCAACTCGAGCACCATGACACAAAAGGGCCTGTCAAGGACTGAGTTTGTATTAAAAAGCATTTCAGAGTATTTTCAAATGAGACTACAGCTATGCTAGTGGCTCTGTGAGGCTGTGCTTGGGCACAGCAGTGCTACATTCTAATTTGAGCATGCACATTATTTAACTGTGCTCCTGATCTTTGTTTTAGCAAAAATAATAAAGATAGAACTTGGGGCCAATGGGGATGCCATTAAACTTTGCAGGTATTTGCACATAAACCAACGTTTATGATGACAGGTGCTAGAAGAAGTCAAGGGACAAGCAAAGCTATTACAGTTCATCCTGTGGTGGACATTAGCACCAGATTTTATGAGAATCTAACAAATAGTTGTTGTGATATTTCATTAAAAACATGAGAAAAGTCAGTGGATTCGCCAAAGTCAGTGGGATTCATCCTCTGGAAACCATGAGAATCTGTACAAATGTTGGGCCAGTCCATCCAGATGGGATACGTGACAGGATAAGTATTTTAAAAAGTTTTAAAAGGGGATTTTCAAAGTTACTGGAATTCGTCCTCTGGGGACCACACATGTCTGTATTTCATGGAAATCCATCCAATAGGATGAATGATGACAACACAACATCATATTTTAATATCCATGTTGACAGTGATATGTAGCTGGTAATAAATGCTAACCTAAGCTAAACTCATCATTTAATATGGCATTCGATTTTTTTTTCTTTGGCATTCTTTGGTATTTTGTGGGGCGACCCGCTACTATTATTCAGTAATGCAAAAAATAATAATTTGACAGTTCTAAAATGCCTTTCAAAACAAATGAGAATATTCAATGATAATGAGTTTTGTAAAGTCAGAATAGTCCCCACAGATTTACTGCGTAGGCAGGTACAAAGAGAAGCACATACATTAAAGGATTCACTTACATTATTCATCCAAATCGAATGCATATTGAAACTGTATAACCTTTAGCATCGTTTGCTGCATTTGCATGGTATTTACATAGGAAATGTCAATCAGTGCTACACTTTGCATGACCCCCGCACATGTATGAATGTAAACATGCCCATGGCAGTTTATCAAACACAGTTGGCTCGCATTATAGTAATGTGTTGCTATTGTCCTATAACAAAGAAAACATTTGCCAAGTGAGACTTTTATTTATTTAAATGTCCCTCCTACTGTCGAGAGTATTAATAGGCAAACTTGCAGCATGTGGTAATGCTGTATCTCAGCCCAGCACTAAGGTTTTCTCAGTCTTGGATCCTTCTTATTGAAGGACAGGTGGTTTATAGACTACCGTGTAATGTTGGGCGACAGAGTTCAGCCGTGATAGGCCAGCAAGTCAGGCTCTTGATAAATCCTACCCACGCCCCCATTTATCAAGGAATGCTGCTGTGCTGCCGCTATAGTTGGTGCCAATGATATAAAAGCACAAGGTTGGATGCAGAGTAGAAGTGTAAATCTAATAACTAGTGTCGTCCAATTATACTCAAAGATCATGAATGCAAGCAAGGAATTTGATAACAACAAAAGAGCTCCGACAGTCCTGCACTGAAGGCGAATGTCAGCGGGTCTCAAGTAAAGAAATAAAATCATTTCTTGAAGAGACTTAAGGTTCATCAAACATTAAAAATAATGTTCCAAACAATTTCCTTGGTGAAAAAAAATCAGATAATCAGACATTTGTGATTTACAGTACAATGTGCCTTTAGACAGAACCAGCTATCACACCCACAATGCGTTCCTACAGGCAGCAGTTGAGGGCAATAGTTCACATAACAGTAATTTCATCAAGTTTCTCTATTGTTCATTGTCATAAAACCAACACTTTCTTTTGGCCTATAAATCTACATGCGGAGGCTGTATCAATTTCTGCCCTTAGAAAATGGAGCTTGGTATAATTTGCGGGTATAAATCACAATCACTGTTACTCAATCAGATACGTGACGTGTCTGAGTGCAGGTAAGAAAACAGATCTGCTGACTGTGGTAGTCTGTCTCTCTAGGAGTACTATTGTAGGGCGCTAGATGTTTGTGTCTGCAGGGCTAGGTTGTTCATCAGAAGGTTTGGGTTGCTGCCACAAAAGCAACTTTTCTCAAAACACAATTGGTCATAGTCATCTGTCTCCCCGGGCCATTGCTGTTATTTTTCTGTAGCCCTACATCAGAGGACCGTGCACTTGAGTGTGTTATCAGCAGTGATATTGTCCCTTTAGACATTGTTATGCACCATTATGTCTCTTTGGTGACATGGATGTGAGTGAAGGACGTCTTGGAATCATTACATGAAATATGTGATCACGGGTTGTAGAGGTCGCTGCTCAACTTATCAGCTTGAACAGGCTGACCTTGGAGCACATAACGCGGTGTGTGAAGGCAGCTTTCCCACATACAGAAGCGATGCCTTTGATAAGAATAAACAAAATGGCAGATGATATGCCTCCCCGATAGACGCGCAAGCACGCACACACATTCACAAGACAGCCTGACAACAAAATCAATATAATATCCCTACAGGGGCTTATTGTGTGTGTGTGTATGTGTGTGGCTCTTAGTGATGAGTTTGTTGTGACTTCATTGTACATGATGGCATGTTTTTAAGGAGTTTGCGTTGTTATTACGCTAACCACAAGGCGTCCGCATATGCCAGGCTTCACCTCTGACCTGCTCAAGTGGTAGACACTAAATACATTTACTCAAGTAATGCACTGAAGTAGAATCGTGAAGAAGTACTTTTTAAAGTACTTTTTTAAGAAGTACTGCTTTTTTTTTTTTTTTTTAATTTGTTGTACTTTTTGTAATATCTTTGACAGCTTCAGGTTAAAATGTACAATATTAATAATAAATATGTTACATATTTAAATGGTAAACCACCCAGGAGGATACAAAATAGGCAGATGCTTCTTACATGTTAATATAATATAATGAATATAATATAATAATCTTTCATATATATATATATATATATATATATGAATACTTTTTTCCACCACAGATTTGGACAGAAACATAGACAAAAATGATTTTACTCCCATTTTTGTCTCTTTTTTTCCCTCCCTAACACACTGTCGGTTGGTTATTTATATACAGTATGTGTTTACTAACCCACCCTGCATCCCCATGATAACATAGCCGGAGCTATATAATAAGTAACATACACAGACACACACCCAAACAGTCACCCACGCACGTACACACACTCCCACGTCTCCCTTAAACACAAATCTTCACACCAAAATAGCCATGTCCAAGTGCACATTCCTGCAGTGGACTTGAGGGAGGGAGGGAGGGATGGGGGGTGATCCACGATCCAGGAGAGTTAGGAAAGTGGGACCTCGCTGTGTGACGTCACCCCTCCTACACACACACACCTCTCTCACACACTCTCTCTCTCTCTCTCCCGTTTTTTCCATGCCTGGGTTTTTAGTCCGTGCTCGGGTCTCAGCAAAGAGAGACAGACAGACTGACTGACAGACAGACACAGAGAGAGTTAGGGAAGGAGAGAGAGCGAGAGAGAGGAGAGAGAGAGCGCGCGCGAGAGAGAGAGAGAGGGGGGGGGAGAGCGAGGGGGCTGTGTGTCCCAGCCACACCGCACTCTTCAAACACAGCCACAGTCTCGCCACGTTCAATTCAATGAAGATCTAACGAGCACAACACAGACAAGAGACCCAAAACAGAGAATATAGAATACGCGCTCCACGTGCGTGTTTTCGATCGGTAAATGCGTTCGTGACGGACAACTCGAGGAAAGAAACGTAATAAGAGAGAACAAACCGGAGGGGGGGAGAAAGAAAGAAGAAGAAGAAGGAGGAGGAGAAGAAGAAGGAGAACCTGAGGACGGATTTCTTTCCTCCACGTTATTTTATTTCCACGAGACTGGACTGTCATAACTGGATGTAAAAAAAAAACAAACTCACTCTCGACCCGTCTTTGCGCAGCAGAAAAAAAAAGGGAGAAACTGAGTTTCAAACTGACCGCAAAATGGTGATAAGGTAAGACTGTTTGACGTGCCTGTGTGTGAGTTTGTGTGACAGTCGGAACTGGAGTCGCTGCCGCAGTGATTTCAGGTGTGCGTGGAGCCTCGCGAAGTTGCTCCAAACACATGATCTGAGAGCAGTTGAGACACATTTGATCTGGGTTTTTTTATTCCCCCTTGTGCGTGCGTGCCGGCAGGCGTCTTCATGTGCCAATTACTGTTTTACGCATAGTTTGTTATTATGAATGCGCGCAATCTTTGCAGCGCGCTCGATAACCTCTGTGAAACGCAGCGAATTGCCTCTGTTGAACTGCTTTAAAATTCCCTGTTTGGATTACGCGCATGAAACACGTCGGTGAATGGTGCAGGTGGATTATTTTCTTGTCATGGTGTTGAGGTTTGGAGAGGCGATCAGTGTCAAAAAAACAAAAAAATCTGTTTAATTGTGCCAGAAATTGTCGCCACATACATTAATAAAACAGCCTTCGTTGTCTGCAGTTGATTTGTCACCCTCTGTGTTAGAAAATATGAGAAAACCGACCACCTCAAACATGTTATTTTAAGCTCACAAGCGCTGTCATGTATAGTGGACCCTTTTTTTTTTTTAAAGAATTATTTTTGTTAAAGCCTTTCCCAGCCAGTCTATTGTGAAGAATTTTCAAAGTGCATTCCTGCAACTCTCCAGAGATCCCTCATCTTATCAGTCTTATTTTTAGAACACTTTTTTTTCTTTTAGTTTCGCGGGGTTTAAAGTTGACAGTGCTTTTTTTTTTTTTTTTTTTTAAAGCGCTCACATGTTTTTGTTGTCCTTTTTTTTTTTTTTTTTAATGGAAAAAAGGGGCAGCTATGTATCAGCGATGCAGGCAGGCAGGCAGGCAGTCAGTCACGCAAGCCTTCTGTCAATCAGGTGAAAGTGAACCTTTATTTCCAGCAGAGCTGTGCACACCACCTGTGCTCAGTGTGCCAGTTGAGCCACTAGGGGACTCATTCTCCCCAGTCAGTGAGGGGAATGCAGTAGAGAGAGGGGGGGGGGGGGTACCATGGTACCATGCCAAGACCCTCACTACCCCTTGGGTTTAGAATGATAACATTAATAGACCTAGTGGTTTCCAAAGCTCACTAAATAACTGGTTATGTACCCGTCAGATTACATGAATGTGTAATCCGCGAGGGATTAGGATGTAAAAAAATATGTGTGTGTAGCCTTTAAAAACAAAGACCATATGTATTGTAATAGACTGCTGTGAGAGCCACATGAAAAGGTGGTGACTGAAGGTGGAGTCGACCAGTGAGGTGTTTGAAGGGCCAGTAAGTGTGTGTGTGTGTGTGTGTTTAAGCATGCAAATGAGTCTGCATGTGTGTTTGCTCAAGCAATTCCCAGTTTATAGCCAGTAAGCACTCTGGGAGAGCTCACCCCCAGCACCTCCACTGTCTTACATGTTTTACAGTTCCCAGCTCAAACAATTAGCAGCCGGCCAATTTTGACACGGCGCAATTAACGCTGTCACCGCACGTTCGATTTCCAATTTTGCTGTTGCGACAGCCGGCGCTCAAAAGGAGAGGAGACAAAATGGATATGCACCAAGGTGGTTGCTCGCTTAAAGCGCTGCCAGCCAGCCAAAGTCGCTGAAGGGAGCAAAGTGTCTCAGTCATGGAAAAAAAAAAAGCAGCACTGACGCGGCCATCTTCTCTAAAACCCGCATCCTTCACTTAGTGACATTTTTGAAATCCTTCAAAATAATACATGGCTTTCGGGTGAAAAAAAATCTTGGTGTGAATTTTGAAAATGTAATTCTGTATTATGGGGCGAAGGAAATGAAAGGAGGAGTGAGTCAAGCTCAAGTCACTCAGCGGTGTGTGTATGTGTGTGATGGATACAAACAGTTCATGGCATATAAGCCATTAAATTGAAAAATGATATAAGGGTTTAGAAAGTGCCTATGAGGGAGTTAGGCCATTTTTGCGTGCCTGCCGATCCACCTTTTTTCCTTAGCTTTTTTTTTTTTTCTTTTTTTGTGCCTGAAGCACATTCTGAAATCATATCCCACATTTTTTTTGACGGTGTCTCGGAGGGACAGTAGGGTATTTCTAAGAATGAATGGAAGAGAGAAGTCGACAGTGTCTTTCAGGTGTCCTCTTTTTTGTTTGTTTTCTCGAATGCGCACTCACCTGCCTAAGTGTTTTTTACAGCCGCTGCTACGTTTGCAGGTTAGATGTTAAGCTCCTGGATACGAGCTCATTCACAGCAGTGCGTTCAATGTAACGGAGGCGTCTTGAAGGACTACCAGTGCTTTCAGCATTTCTTTATCCAGGTCCCTCTTCGGCAGGGAGCCAAACCCTCTTACAAACAAGTGTGCCTGCACCTCACAGTCCTATTGTCTTGGCACAGCCGAGTACCTCTGACTCACTGGTTTATTTTCAAGAGCAGACAAAAAAAAGAACGAGAAAAAAGTTTGTTTTCTATCAGTGTGCATATACGTGTGACCCTGTGTGTGAGCACTACTTCAGGAATTTCAAGGCTAGGGCCCCTATTACGAGTGTGGAATGAGAAATCAACACTTACATTACAAAAGTGGATACGTAAACATAGAGGCCACAATTATCAGGCGCCGTGGTGTTGGAGCTGGAGGAGATGGAGTGCCAATAGGTCTGTTAGCAATCACCCCCCTCACTGCCTGCCCTCTGTAATCCAGTGGGTGTATTTTAGCTTATTTTGTGCCAGCAGCAGCCCTTAACAACTACCCACTGACTGGCAGGCCGACTGGCTAGCTGGCAGGTCGGGTGGTTGGCGGATGCAGGGGAAGTTTGACTCGTAGAGGTCACGTCGGAGAAAACAGAGGCAGGCGGGAGGGTGGCAAGGTGTGTGCGCATGTCTCCTTTTCAGTGTCTGTATGTTTGCCGCCCGCGCGCGCACGTGCGCAAGCGTTTTGTAGATCCTGCAGTTTAGTTTCCCCCGTGTTCATCAGCCGGCGCATGTGCCTGTGCGGCAGGGGCCTCTAGCCGACTACAAGCCCACTTCACAGAGGCCAGCTTGATGCATTGTGACAAATGAGAAAGCAGTTTGATTTCGCACAACACTGAGCTGCACTCCAGCATAATGAAGTGATCATGACTTTACCCTTGGTTCACTTTGGCCCCGGTCCCGCTGTGTTTTTCCCCTCTATTCAATCGCTTCACTCACTTATTTACTTGGCAAGCATTTCCTCCTGTAACCTCTAGTACTGCATAACTAGCGTCAAGGGTGGGTTGCTTGATAAAAACCACCGCTACGGGGCATTGGTTTTACACATAGGGGAACGCTAGCACTTTTTATTGATATTCAAGTTGCCACTGGGTTGGAATAATAAGAAGCCTATTTTCACGCCCAGGCAAAATCACCTCTACTGTCCATCACCCTGTCAGGACAGAAAGCTGAGGCGTAAATATTATTTGGCAGTGGAGGGAGCACAGGGCTATAGCCGAGCTTGTTCTCTCCTGTTACCTCTCATTCTCTCTTTTCCTTCCTCTTGTTTTTTTCTCTACCCTCTCTTACATTCTTCTGTCGTTCTCTCTGATACGTTTCATCAAAATGAAGTATCGCAGGGGAAAAAAAA
Organism: Protonibea diacanthus; assembly: GCA_028641955.1. NCBI lineage: Eukaryota > Metazoa > Chordata > Actinopteri > Sciaenidae > Protonibea > Protonibea diacanthus. The sequence continues at coordinate 9,585,550 of CM053998.1, forward strand.
AAAAAAGAGTCTGCCTTTTCCATCCTTTCATCCCGATTTCTCTACATGTATCTCCCCTCTGTGAAATGAACTTGTATGTATTCAAACACGCAGCGTGTCACTTCCAACATGGTTCGACTCGGTGTCGGCCACAGGCTCTGCCTCCAGGCTTTGCATACAGGGGGGAGCACCGATGTGTCAGAAACAAGGAGGGCTGCCTCTCCGCCGCAGCTGTCCTTTGCTTGCAGATTGGGTTTCGGGAGATATGATGGATGCCAAACGCCTGTAGCCAGTTGTGAAGACGGAGGGGGAGGGAGTGTGCTGGTATGGATTTGGATCGGGGTCAGTGGCACTGGCAGAGGATTGGAATTCTGCCCTTGACCTCCATTTTGGATCATCCCCCATCTAGCCACTAACAGCCTGTCGCTATTATCACTTTGAGAGAGTTAGGACTCATTAGAAGAAAACTAAAGACCGCAAGTGAAACATAATTCTGGTTTCAAATATTGCAAGAACAAAAATGAGGGGGTATGAAAAGGTAGCCCGTGATATATTTTTTTTTTAAAGAAATCAGCGTGATTGTGTTGCAACCCAAAACATTTTTTCTTTTTATGCCCTTCCCATTGTCTCGTTTTCGCTTATCTTAATTTTCGGAAAGGCTGAGAGCAGAATCCACCGAGGTTCATTTGAATAACCGACAGAATGAGGAAATAAAAGCTGAGGGAAGAAATAGAAGTGGCGGTCGGCTCTGTGCATTCATGTCACACAGCTTTATCAAATTATTCCACAATGGCAGCCACACAAGTGATGGAATTTCAATTAAAGTATGACAGTTTTAGAATTTGTTTCTGCTCGAGAGAGAGCTAGTGGAGGTTGTGTTTCATGCGCTGGGTGAGGGCGAGATGGCGGATGGTGGGGAGGATCTCGTACAGGAGACATACTTTCCAGTCCACTGTATATTATCCATCTATTCACCCCTCTGCTAACCCCCCCTGATCCTCCATCAAAAGGGAATAGCTAAAACACTTTTTGTTCAGAGGCACTCTGTGGTTAGAGCCTGGAGCCGGGCAAAAACGGGGTGTTATGATAAAGGTCTCCGCGACGAGGAGTCAAACACGGAGCCTCTGCTTGATCTTTCCAAGAACAATTACGCTACCTGCTGCGCCAAATAGAAGGTTGCAGGGGATAAGTGCAAGGGAGGGGTGCTTAGCTCAGACTGGTGGCTAGCTCGTAAACTGGGAAAGAGCAACATATATACGACCCTCAGGGACTGTAAACTGTTTCGGGGCCTGGAACTGTAACGCACACAAGCTCGCAAACACTTGTGCACGTACACACACGCCAAATGTGAGCGGACAGACACGCACAAAGACTGTGAAAAGCTGTGTAAAAATGATAGGACTAATCCTAAGGATAGACAAAACGTGGTGTTTGTTGCTGCAGCCGCTGTGCATACCATTATTAGTATAAAATAAACCTAAACTAAGACCTAACTTTTATTCTAAATGAAGCTTAAGAATTAAAGTGATTGAGATTTGTATTTGTTGGCAATTTACATTTCCCAGCCTCCCAGTGGAACTGGCATAGAGGAGAAAATTCCATTAAAAAGTGCAGTGACATTGCCACATAGCAATTTCACGAATGAGGAATGCATTTAATAGTGGATGGATTTTTTTCATAATTTGGAAGTGTTTCCCCGATTTGTGCCATAATTCTTGAAGTGACACGTATTGTAATGGGATCCACTGCCTCCAATTCGCTCACAGCGTCTGGCACCCACATGTCCACAGGGAGGTGTTTAAACACGTATGGATATCTCGCAAGAAAAGTGAGAGGTACTGTCCAAAAAAAAAAAAAAAGCAGGGGAATTTTGACTGATTAATATCAACAATTTGTAAATATAATGTATGTTTTTTTCTCATATATCTTCCACTTTATTTAAATCGAAATTCCTGCATCACTGCAAGGTTAAGAGTCAATGTTTAAATTTTGTGTAACCCCGGCATTCTCCCTCTACTCAATCTGCAATTATAGCTAGCTGCTTTGAAGAAGCCAGGCGGAACTAAAATGACTTTTCATGTCCGGTATAATGACTGCCATTTGGAAGCAGACATGGAGAGAGAGAGAGGGCGAGAGAGATAGAGCAACAGAGGAGAGAGTGAAAAGACATGGAGGGAGGGGCAGAAGGAGGGAGAAAGGGGGACAATCAGTGGATGAAAATGGCTTAGGTCACCTCTGGTTTTGACCAGACGGCTCAAACCAACCGCTTTCTGATGAATCTACCACATTTTGGTCTTTTTCTTCCCTCCCAGTGCTGCTCACCGAAACTTTCAACCTCTCCTCCCTGTCTCCATCTTCCCTCCCATTGGTCTCCATTCATTTGCCATCAACGGAAGCTTAGCAGCTTTAAGGCGGATTACAAGATGAACTGCACAGAGCGAGGCGCCGTATATTCTCTTTAGGGTGAACCACCACTGCCAAAGGGCCAGAGCTGAGTGCCGTCACCTGGGCTAGCAGCTGGCTATCTTTTACACTTCACTCGTTAATGAGGCCAGACAGTTGGGGCTGAAGTTATAGCGCAGGCTGGATGCTGTGTTGGTAATCTATTATTTAGACTCTCGTGGGGTGGCTGGTCTCAAGAATTTCATGCATGTATTTTGCAAAGCAAATGGTAGCCCGGGGGGAATACAGAGTTCTGTGTGGGAGAAAAATGAACGAGTATTAGACATTAATGTGAGTTGCAGTGTTTCCTTGTCCTGCCTATTTCAAACCTGCCAAGACCTGAAAGGAAACTTTGGGGTATTTTGTCATTTTTTTCATCATACTAGACAAGGAATGTTGCTCATACAGATGTGCTTCACTGGCGCTAGCAATGCTGACAACTCTATCCGATGCATGCGTCTTCTTGTCTTTTTCGTTCACTGTTTCTTCCCTTCTTCCTTCCTCCCTTTATTTTTTTTTTTCTCTCTCTCTCTCTCTCGTGATATTTTATGGATGACAGATGAAAGTTGCGCTTGCGTCTTCAAACAACCAACATAGAAGAACGGGTATATCTTTCCGCTCTCTTTTCATGTATATTTTAGGAACTATTTCAGAGGGGTTTCGAAGAGTTGCATCACACAGTTATAGATAACACTGCACAGACAGGACTTGTTTATATTTAGTCAGGCTAGAAAACTATGGCACACATGACCCCACCAATGTATTTATAGACTAATACTGGTATTTAAACTTTCTTAGGTACTGAGGGCTGCATTGGCAGTCTCAAAAAAAAAAAAAAAAAACATTTCCAGACTGGTGATACTGGTATCAGGCCAGTATGTTGGTCACAAAATCAGCAAATAAGGCTATGAGGCATCAGTATCCACTAACTTTTACAGCCCTGTGAACCAATTTGGCAATTAACTATATTTGGCTCTGTGTATACGCAAATCTACTGGGAGATGAGATGGCAACAGTTAAACATAGAAAGGCAGTTTTAGCCAGAGCTGTTTAGCAGACTTAGGTTACTCTTAAATGAAGTTCATGCAGAATGGCTTAAGATACCACAAATAGCTCCAAGTTATGGACAGTATAAATAATCTACACATACCAGCGCCTATGAAATCACCAAGTTATTCATGACTCCATACGTAACACATATCCACATCAGGATAATTTAACGGCGGTGTTTACAAAAGCATGAAATTGGGCACAAAGTTGTGATGAAGAAAGGGCCCTATCGAGTCATCGAATCATGAGGTACAGTAAGAGAAATCAGCTGTGTCATGCTGTCAGACTTAAAGTGCCATAGTCTAGAACCACTCTAAACCACATTACGCCATGCCATTCATTGGCCCGATAATAAGTATTGTCAATGACACACCTCACAGTCGCATTACACATTTTACAGGTGCAAACTTTGGAGAATACCATCAGCCATCCATGAAATCCCTGCAACCTTTAGGGTAAAATAGAATTTCCGTGACCTTTAATACAGAGTTTTTCCACTGAATTTCTCATGCTGTTCAAGGGAAGTCCATGTCAGGTGTAGGGCAGCGTAACCCAAGCTGCCACACTTAATCCCCCCCACCCCACCTACCCCTACCTTGTCCTTGCATGTGTTCTCCCATCCGTCTACCCCTAAAGAAACATTCCAGGAGAGTTTTAGCGTTGCTGTAACCGGACACCAATCATGCCTTGTGTGTGTGAAAGGGAGAGTTTGTACGTGGGAATTGGAATGCTTTAGTGCGGCCTTCTCTTTTTTAGAAAGTTTAACATAACATTCTCCTTGGGTTACATGATGTCAGGCAACAAATAAGCCCCGGATCAGGTCCCTCGATAGCAAAGGCTAATAAGGGAATTGGTTTAAGATGTGAGAACATCATCTTTGGAATGTGTGACTCTGTGCAGCGCAGGTATGAGAGGTGGAAGGACGGTGGAATCAAATGAGGGAATGAGAGAGGAGGGGACACTAACAGACAGACACATATAGACGATTAGCGGGAGAAGGAGTGTAAAAAGACAAGGCGGCTATGACAAGCAGCAAAACAAACTGAAAGGAGGGTAGACAAAGACTTAAGACAAAGGAAGGTATCTACAAAGGAACACAAATTAATGGTTCGAGGGCAACTCAGGAGAAACACTGACAGCCTTACCACCGTGACTGCAATTGAACCGAGATTTAGATTGAAACTGAGATTTACTTAATGTGAAATTGCTAACTTTAAGTGTCATCCATATTTGATGGCTTGCCTCAGGTCTAGACAAGGAAAAAGGTGTCAATTACAGTAATTAAAGTATTAACTCAGAAAGAAAGCTAATATGCGTTTAAAAAAAAAAATGGATGTGGATGGATGGCAATTTAGCCGTTGACGCTGACTGCCGCCCCTCCAGCTTTAAATATTGCAAATGGATTTTCCCTTTGCCATAGCTGATTCTTTTTCCTCCAAAAGACTATGTGTGTGTGCGCGTGTGTGTGTTTTACAGCACTAGGCTCTTTGTGTCACAGTCTATAGAAAGGTTCATTCGGTAGCCGTGAAAACACACATTAAAATGCAATCCCTTCCTTTCCCCTCCTTCTGCTCTCGCTCCAGTCTTCCCACCCTCTGCCGTTTATTTGGAGCCCTTCCCGACCGTCTATTGTGATAAGCTAAACACAAAGCTGTGAGGAGGATGTCCTGCACTAGCTGCTAGCCATATTGTTGTCCCGCTCCTCCGCTTGGACTGCCAGCCTGCATAACACTGCACCGGGGAATTAACCTCTGCTGCCGTTTCTTTCATACTGTATACATTTTCACAACAGCCACTCCAACAGAGCCGCGAGTGTGGGGGGGGGGGAGTACAGTAAATGTTGCCAAATTACTGACAGCCCCTCTCTATCCCAACTGCATAAATACACAGCGAGTGTGATAAACAGCTCGGACCCCCTTGCTTATGGCTGCCTCTAGTGCAACCTTTAAAGAAATGAAAGGGCATGACATTTTTTCTTTTTTTCTTTAAGGACAACTTAGTTGACATGAAAGCAGGAAGTTAAATAAAGGAGAGTGTAGTTCAGTCAATGGGACATTACTACATTGTCACAGTTTGTGACCTTTCCTATTTGCTCAGACAAGCCAGGGTTTCTCTCTGTCAAAATGGCCTACGCCGTTTGCAAGCGATTCCTCCCTTCCTGTCCCTTTTTTTTTTCCTCTCGTATCTGCCATCTGCAGTGACTGCGTGACGCCACAGCTTCTGTGTCATCGGTGACAACACTCTCGCACACACACGAGGAATAGAAAAGGGAGCGCGGAGGGGAAGAAAGCGGGGAGACAGAAGAGACCGTGGAAAAGAGAGCTCACTTCATCCTTTAATTGTGCCTCTGAATGTCCCAGTGGACTTCATTACCCAGGCATCCCAAGAAATCTCACTTGTTTGCTCTTGGAAACATGTAAAAAGTGTTTGTAGTTCTTTTTATGTCTCTACAGCAGCACGGAGTGCTTCAATTGCGCTAGTCAAAATGTCTCTGTAGTACACATCGAGGCATATTTTAAGCAGTCAGTAAAGGCAAGGATTTCTTTGCAGTAAGAAAGTTTTGATGATTATGTGCTCAGTTAATGGATCCGATCGCTGCCCTCAGCAGGTCCTTAATGCCAATATCTTTTACAGCAGCAGAATTAAAGGCTATTCTTATTTAACTTAAATTAACTGCTGGGTAGTTTAACGAGAAACTTATTGAATGATTTGATGAGGAAAAATATACACACTATTTAAATGTGTACATATTTCAATGGACACTAAATGATAGACTTGAGACCTGGCGCTGCTTTTATCAGAAGAGTAAGCACAAGCCAACTGTTAATAAACTGCCAATTAAAACTTTTTTTTTTTTTAAAACTTTGATTCATAGAAATGCCATTTTTCATAGAAATGACACTTTTCTTAGATGGTGGCATTAGTCATTTCGTAAATGGCCATGTTTGTGAAAATAACCCTTTCTTTGGGGATTTAAAGATAAATATTAGTGATACATTCAGCTTCCGTAGATCCTACCGGAGGATTGAAGGTAATTTTTGACTTCATTAAATCTGAGGCTAAAAATCTACAGCATCTCTGCATAAAAACACAGCAGGAGAGGTGATTATCTTTGGAAATTAGCTCACTCATTTAGAGCTGTGTGGATGCAGATGCCTCCGTTCAATGGAAGCCTATTATTCCAAACGACTCTCATTAAGCCATAGTGAAATAAGGCAAGCTGTGGAAGCAGTGAAATAAAATCTTTAGACTGGCTGTGCAGAACTCGGCGGCGGCGAGCTACACTGTCTTCATTAAGAGGCCTGACGTCAGGAGTGAAATGCAGAAAACGACTTGGTGTAAAAGGAAAAATTGTATGTAGCTGATTTCTGCCTCTTATGCCCTAGAAGAGGTTATTTGGTCTTTGGTGCGCTGAGCTGAGAGAACTGACAATACAGTCTGAGCTTAATGAGTGAGTTAACTTAACGCTAAAGAGCGTGAGTCACAGCTGATCTGTAAGTCTTTTATTTCGATGTAGACGTGCCGATCAGGCGCTCTTTTTAGTAACACTCAAAGAAAGCCACTTTCCTGATTAGTCATGTTGTGCTGTGCTCACTTCTAACTCGTGCATGGCCTCTGACACCGGTTCCCACAGACCATTATGAAAATCCCCATCCATCCTATCGCCATCTGCCTCCCTACACTTGTCCGTCACTGCTCAAGCCCTTTACAAGTAGGCATTGTAATGAAAAGCAAAAGGCCTTGTGCTGCTGCTGTTGTCAGCTAGCGGGCCATATCAGTGTCACTGACCTCTTTCCTTTCCCAGTAACACAAGTTTTGAATGGTCAAATCTAAATCAACTGCTGCCTGGGTTACAAAGTTTGGTCAGGTGATGGTGTTGAGTCATTTTGATTTACGTCCAATTGCAGGTTCATCCCTGGTTACTGTGTTATATATATCTGAAGGTACTATCAGTGACATTCACTTTCCAAGCCACAGTTTGGCCACTTTGCAAAAATTTGCATAAGCTTGCTGAAGTAAATCAAATATTTGCATCTTCTGAACCTAGAAAAAATGTTGCAAACAGGCTACTTTTTTTAAAAAATCAAACAAAAAACAACAACAACAAAAAAACTAGTTAATATTAAGTAGAGATTGATCGTTGGTTTGATTTTTGTCTAAAAATACACTGACCAACACTGTAGTTATTCCAGGAATGTTGCAGCTAAAATGACAGCAGAAACCATTGCTGCATAACTGAGCAACATGGGACTGTACAGCATCTGGACTTATTTTTCCCCAGGATCCGTTTCTAAGTGTTTAACACCAGGGGAGCACAGTTGGAATAACCAGGAAGGAAGGGAGATTAGATGGACTCTTGTCATATGAGGAAAAATACTGATGGGTCTCACGGCTCCCTGTGGTCTCAACAACACAGCAGGTGGCCTTCATTTGCATCTCCCATGAGCTTACCTCCTCCCTCTCCCTTTTTTGAGTTTATTTATTACAGTTGCCGCAGGTGGAAATCAGACGACTGTCAGATCACCTAAATGTTTAACAAGGTTCTATAACATATGTGCTGCCGCATACAAACACACATGCACAACTCAGCAGAGTCTGTTTTTAGAGCGTTCCCCAGTTTATTACGGCTCTACGATAACATCCGTCCGTAGATTCATGTGCCGTCTGGCCGGGGCCTAAACATCAGTAGCCTGTATGAAGTGATGGAATGTACACATTAAAATTCGATCTCCTGCATCAGTACATCCAGTGCTGGTCAGGACGGCAACTATAAATTGCTGGCCATTATTTTCGATTAACCACACTGACACCATGGCCCATGACATTTCCTCCCATTTTTACCCCCTGTCACAGTGGCGCCATATTTCCAGCACCGTTTCATTTAGATTGTCCCGAAGCATGATAACACATAAAGAAACCCCAGGACACAAGCCACCGGGTGATCTTATTAATGGCAGAGCTGCGATAACAGTAGCCATCTACATCCTCAGTTGGTATCTCGATCTTCAGGCACATCCTTCCCAGGGCCTGAAGAGCAGAAGTGCCATAGCGGGTGCAAAGGCACGATGACTTGACAGTTTAATATTGATATGCCGGGAAAGTTTAATTCCCTGCAGCCCAAGTACAGCAAACAGGATTCCCAACCAGTGGTTCAAAAGAAGACACAAAATGGCTGTCTTGGGTCATAAATGCAATTTAAACTTTATTGTAAAAGAAATCAGGTATTAAATGAAATAAAATTAGGAAAAAATATAGGAAGTAACCTAAATACGTTTCCAGAACTTATATGTTCATATAAACATCTATGCATATTGTGCTTCACATCATAATAAAACAGGCAGATAGGGTGGAAACAGCTATGGTCAGTTGCCAGCTAACATCAGGGTGAGCAGATGCACAGCACAAGGGGAGCAGATATATGACATTGTAATCAATTGCTCATTCTTTAAAATAATGGCAAGTGTCCCAAAGCGAGTAACCGCTGCCAGAATTCCAGTGCTATCGGAATTATCGTCTCACTATCCTCATTGTTAAGCAATCACATTATGCGCATTTACCTAATTGTTTATCGTGAGATTTAGATATACTTAAGCACAGCTGATATTAAAATTGTTGATATGGCGTGGAGCCACGGCTCATTTGCAAAACAATGAGTTCAAAAGGGTAAAGGGAGTAAAGTGAATCGGTGAAAGCAATCTGACTGCTAAGCTCTTGTTTTGACAGAAACAAATTGTTGTGTCTGTGTGGAAAGTGCTTCTCCTAGTTCTTAATGAGTTTATTGGTAATCAATATCTCCTTTTCATCCGCTGACATGTGACACCGAGGCAGTGACCCAAGAGGGACCCTTAGACGGTGGAGTTGAGTGGGTCAGTGAGGACTGGTAGCTGCTTGTTCATGCTTAGGCAGACAGGAATGCCCCAGTTTCACCTAGGTGAGACGAAGGAAGGAAATGAAAGAGGCTTCATCTCTGCACTTAACCCATTACCGTAGCTTTTTTTTTTTTCTGTAGTAACTGGGAGGCATGGATTCTTTTCACTTAAAAGAATGGCAGCTGCCTTTTCTATTTCGTTGCCTCATTTATTTCAAGGAATTACATCGCGTATACACTCTGCAGCACATGCTAACTGATTTGGCCCGTGACCAATTCTCTTTGAAAGTAGACCTCCCCAAAGAGCTGGGTCTGCGTCCCTGTCAAATTCTGCACAAAAATGCCAGTTTGCCTGTCAGTCAGAGCTTCTTAGCGGAACCTCTCTTCCAGTCATTCTGTTAGGGTCCTGCTGATTCGGGTGCTTTTTCTGGTGGTGTTCCTTTTTTCAGGAAGATGGGGTCTTGCCTCCTGGTGGGGGTCAGAGCAGTTGACCCCACCGTGGCGAGCTCTCAGTCTGACTGCGGTGATTTTATTCAGCCCCACTCAGTAGAACAGCAGGGTGTGACCCGGGTCGATGTGGCACTGCCAAGGCTGATTCCATTGAGAACGCCAAGGCCCTTTGAGAGGCGCTGATCAAGGGTGCCGGATGTTTTTGATTCACACTGCTGAGCCTTTATACATTCAACAGTCAAATCAGTCTGCTGAAATTGGGTTTGTTTGTCTTTTCTGGAAACGTGTAATTCAATGGAGCTGGCAGGGTGCAACGGAGCTTTGCCATCCATAAAACAGATATACTCTTTCTACTATGGTTCATGCCAAACACACTGTATATGAGCATCATTCAAGGTCTGCCTTTTTTGCTATTATTTAGCCTGATACAAAGCATAACAAAGGAGGGGGAGAAGAGGATATCTGGCAAATGAAAAACAATTGGGCCAGGTGCCAGGCTCAAGTCAAGCATGTGAGCTCAATAAAGCACACTGTATCGATTTGCGAGTTATTCATTATTTGTTTTGGATGTAGAGAAAGTTCTTTGGAAAATGATTTGGTTGTGCTGTTCAGACTCCAAAATAAATGGTTTGACAGATCATCAATGACCACAGAATATGATAGTAAATGGCCTGATATTGATTTATTTCCTAATGCCCCCCACCCCTTCCTCTTCTCGTGAGCTGTTATGCTTAAAGCAAGACCAAGCATCCTCCCGAGTATTGGATTTTTGTCCACCCTGCTTTCAAATGTGAAAATGAGGATTTATTTTGTCCCGCTGCTTGAGTGATGCTTAGAAGAGAGCACGGATTTGACGAGATAAATGGAGATGGGGAAAGGGATATACATCACATCACACTTAATATCTCTCATGACAACAAACAGCCTTGCTGGTGGTAATATGCAAGCAGCCAGACCCTCCGAATGCAAAAAAAAAAAAAATGGCAGCTTTGTTTACTGCATTCAAAATAAATGGCTGAGGCCCCGCTGTCACTCACAGATGGCACTTCCTTTGAGAAAAAAAAAAAAAAAAAAAAAAATGCAGAGCCAGTGACTCGTAATAATGCATTGGCATGGCGGCAGCCATTTTGCACAACCTCCGGAGGCACTGATCGTCACAGAGAGGCGTTGGCATTGTCTTGGCACCGGCCCGACCCCGGGCCCAAAGTAGTAACTGATAGCCAAGCTGGAGCTTGTCAGGCCTGACGCTTATCACATTTGACATCTGTCCACGCCATCTCTCTTCCCTCGTCTGTAGCAGGCCCCAGAACACTGACCTTGGGATCTCTTTCTCTGTTACTCCGCTGCCCCAAACCCACCCACCCCCTCCTTCTATGTCCTCATTTGGCACTGCTTCCGTGTGTGTTGTTTTGAGGCTATCATTTACCCTTTTAGACCTTGTTTTGTGGTCAGACATGACTTGCAAACCGATGTACAAGCACTGACAAGCCCCCCTGCATTATTTGGATTCCTGCTTCTATGCGATATTAAGTAGATGTAGTCAATGTCTATATTGTAATCCTAGCTTGTCTAAGTCTGGGAAATACAGTTCGTTTATTGTTTACTGTTTATTATAGGATTGATTTATGTTACAAATACACTATACAGTACATGTAATACTGCAATACATCATAGGAAACACATTGTAAAAGAGTTGTTGTATGAAAATACGGCAGAAGTGAAAAAAGAATAATAGACCAGTTTTAAATGATGTGTGTAAAGCATGGTTTAAATCGAAACTGATTTCTAAATGCAGATGGTACGGGTTGTTTTATAGTGCTGTTGTATGCATTTGTGCCAGTAAGACAAAGAGAAAAAAAAAAAAAAGGGAAGAGAAAATCAAGCAGCCACACACAGCCTAGTGTTGACAGGTTGGCAGGAAATGTCTGACATGATGTGTTGTGAGGGAGAGCTGCTGCTGCTGCTGCTAGAGTGCCGTGTTGCTGTTTGACAGCCTAAAGAAAGGGTCAGCGTGGCAAGCGCATATGTCTGCATGGCATCCCGAGGCAATTTGTGTTACGGTTGACGAGCAAAATATATTCAGTTGGTACATATGTTGATTCATGCCCACATCTGTCTGCGAGAGCCAACAGGAAGACCCTAGAGTTTAGCAAGTCAATGGGGGGGGGGGGTCTTTTGAGTTTTTTGCGTGTTTGCACGAAGCAGCTGAGATATTAAGCGAGTCTAGTTAGACTCCCATGCGGCTTTCAATAATAGATCATTTCTGCCGAATAGTTTCTCGCGACTGAGTCACCGCTTTAATCAAAATCCACAAATCGGTTGTGCTCGCGGCAGAACGGCGCATTTTCCTGTGTTACATCGCACATCCTTTTACATTATGCTCCTGTGACTGATCTGCACCCCTCACCCCTGGCTTCCCTTATGAGGTAATTAAGCCTCTGGTTGTTTGTTTAGCTGTCTGCATGTGTGTCCTGTATAAAACACAGGGGGGGCATATGTTCTTCCTACCATAAACCCATTGAAACAGCGGGACATGAGTGGTGAGGAGGGGTCGCCTCTGCATCTGTGTGTGTGTGTGTGTGTGAGTGTGTGTGCTCTAATTAGGCAGGCAGAAGTGTATTAGCCTCACTGGACTACGGCCAGCCGGGAGCATCTGGAGTCGTCTTTCATACTCACCAACTTCCCCATTGCACACATACTTGTCCACACACGCGCGCAAAATTAGAAAAGGTATCTATGGAGCAGCAGTGATAAGAGAACTTAGGTCAGGCACGATGGGTCATATGCGCAGCTATTTAGGTCTGCCTCCCTCACATCACAGCCCCCCCTCCCCCATGCCCCCGTCTGGAGGCCTTGCTTTTGGAGTAACGGTGCCACTCTCACGTCTCTCTCGAGACTGGAATGCCAGCAGCAGCAGAGAGGGGAGGTCCTCGTCCATTACCAATGGCTTCTGCTCTCCCAAAGACGCATCAAAGCAGTCTCGAGGGACCAAAAGAATTTAGTTTCAAAGCAGGGTCAATATCTAAAATAATCCTCTCGGCCTCCTGCAGTCTGCTCTCTGCGTTTGTTTATATTAATGCTAGATGAGATGGCTCTTTTGGCCGCTCTTTTTATGGTTAACATTTGATTATTTAATTCTTTCAACCCGTCTTGTATTTACCGAAAGCTTAAAACACTGCAGCCCTTCGCTGTGTAAACAGGAGAGCTTTCGCTTGTTAATATCAATGACATACTTCAGCTGCTCCCACTCACTGCATTCGCTCTAACGTCCAACTCAGGTTCCTGCGTAGGTGCACACTCGCCACTGCGCGGGATACATCACTTCCTGCGTATGTCTGAAAGACTGTAAAAAGAGATACTGCTGTCACGCACTGTGGAGAAAATAAAAGAAAAAAACAAAAACAGAAAGACTGAGTTGGCACTTTCAGTATTTCTCCTGTACAGAGAGCTCAGTGAGCCAGCTGAAATAGTGTTTCTCTGTGCTATTGATTAGCTGGTTAGGCCATGAAAAGCCAGGGACAAGACAGCCTCTGAGCTCCCTTCCTCTGGCTTACCACCGCATGCTAGTACGTCTGCTCTCCTACTTTTCTCTCTTTTACACTCCTGCTTTTATGCCTTGTTTTTCCCCACTTATCCCAATCCTTTCTGTGTACTGTATTTGTCATCCTCATTCTCATGTGTTTTACTATTCCGCTCGCAGAGGGAAAAAAAAAAAAAAAAAAAAAAAAAAGCCTCAGCGAGCCACTTGCCGAGTTGGATCACAGGAACCCAGCTGTTCACAGTCAAGGGCCGCTTCTTTTATTAGCCGTCAGTAGGCCAACCTGGTAGGGCAGCGAGAGGGAGAAAGAGTGGGTGGCAGGAGGAGGAGGAGGAGGAGCGCAAGAGCAGCAGGGGGCACAGATTTCCCAGCTGTTAGTCCACAAGCTCTGCCCCCTGTCAGAGATTAAGTAGATCAGCGGGAACGCAAGCGGATACACAGAGGCGAGACAAGACAGCTGACAGAAAATGGATTGACATGGTCTTTCTCACAGGGAGTAGTAGTTGCAACACAGACTACCAAACTCTTTAAGCTTTTCGTTGGCTGAGGACTGTAAAGTTTCGCACACCACTGGAATGTACAGTGGGATAAGGCACAAGCCAGCAGGCGTGCAATTCCTTAATACCCCTACAGATCCCCTTCTCTTGCCTTATGTCCCTTTTATTTTCCCCTACCGTCTCACAAACCCATGCCGCCTTTCAGTCTGTGGAGGGCTGTTTTACTAGTGAGCCAGTTGTCTAGAGGGACACAAAGGACCTGAGTGTAAAATTATATTTCTGGCTATATAACCAGACCTCCATTGTGCCATTTTTACGATATTATTTTCATTAAGATTGCAGTGATGGTTTTCAGTCTTTGTTGTGCCTCCCCTCTATCTGCTTCAATTCTAACCACAGTGGAAACAAAACCACTCAAAAGAAGTGGCAGCGATGAGAGCTGCACAGAGTGCTCCCATTTTGTATGATTAAATTTACTGTGACAAGCAAGCATGCTGTGTTTTGGCAAAACATGTTGCTGTGGGAACCCAGAAACTTCATAATGTCTGAAAAAAAAAAAAAAAAAAAAAAGAGCCCCCGCATGAGGTTTTCAAAAGACATGACTTGAGATTTGAGAAAGGGTCTTCGGCAAGTCATCGCCTAAAGTCCCTTTTGCTCTCGGAGTACTCAAGATGTCTGTATTGTATTTGCATATTTATGAGAAATGGGTGTCACAGTGATTAAGTTAACTGGAAGCCAGTTCTGCAGAGTGTGGATAATGAAATCATATAAAATATGAAAGTCAAAGGACATTTTCTTAAAAAAAAAGAGTATCTCTTTCAACCTTGTGGCAGAGTTTGATAAAGTTTGGCTGAGAATTTGGCTTCAGTAATATGATGGACACGTACTGTTCATAATGATTCACATTAAATGACGGTTCAATTGCTGTGATGATTGTTGGAAGATGTCCATGATACAGTAGACCTTTGCATGGTAGATGTGACGGGTAAGCACTTGAATTCCAGGCCCTCACTTTGTTTTACTGAAATATCAAAACCCCCATCCGTGTTCTCCTTTTACGAAGAAAAGACCCGAAGCAAGGATAAATCCAGGATATTTTCACGAGACAGTCACGTTGTGTTTAATAAACATGGAACCAATATGGACTTCATTACTAAGTGCTTGAGACCAATGTAGCTCAGTGGCCCCAGACAAGTAATTAGAGTTCACACTGAGACCTGACTCTAAAATACAGTCATTATCCCAGCAAAAAATACAACCTTTCCAGGTCACATCACTTTGTTTGCAGCAGTAAAACAAGTTTATTTCTGCATTGAGCCACCATTATAGTAGCCCCAATCCGCTTGCCAACGTTTTATGGAGCACAGAGTGAATGGGGGCTACTGAGAAATTCAATAAAAAAGTGGTAACACAATTGGCTCAACACAAGGCAACCGTGTTAGCGTGACAATTTTTGTGCGCGATTATAGCATCGTTTTATATGATGCTATATGTGATGCATGCGCAGAGTAGTTTTCATCGCCCTAATTTAACAAGCGCCTCCTGAATGAAGTCCCAAACGAAGGCACCAAATTCTTTACAACCCCCTTAAGGGCTAATCAGCCATCTTGCAATGAACAGTTTATATTGGCCCTTCTCACACAATAGTCCCAGTGTAAGCTTGTTGTTGAGCTCAAAGGTCTCGGAAAGAATGAAACACATCCTGTTGCTGTCTTGGTGATTACTTAATGGAGACAAGAGAAAATAAAGGCCATAATCTGTGGAGACAAAAATCAGTTCCGAAGTATTTTTGGCAGCTGCAGACTGGACTTTGGACAGAAGTTTCTCCTAACAATAAGAAAAAGTCCCCCCAAAAATTACCCTTGGAATGTGAGATCAGCCGTGAATTTTCAATCAGCTCGACTTTCCTCCTGCAAGACTTCTGAATCAGCAAAACATCTTGTAAATATGATGTCTAACCACTTTTCAGGGACACAGTTTGCAATGCTCCAATGGGTTGGATCTGTTTTCTGTTGAAACTGTATGATTAAGATAAATATAATCATCTGTGCCAGTGTTTTGTTAAGCTTAAAGTAAGCTATTGTAATGTAGAGTAGTTCGGTATAGGGTTGGACTGTTTTTGCCAAGATGTCGGCATACTGGTGATTACATAATGAGTCTAGTCAACGAGAGGTCATCTTTTAAGCTTCTTGAGATGGAGGATTCAAGGGTTTACGCTACAGAATTTTCCATATATCAACCGCAGATGTTATAGATCTTTTATATATATATAAAGATTCATATTTACTGTAATTTTTAGTCACCCTTTTGGACTGAATCCATTGAAGTGCTTCCCTCGTTTTCCCCAAGAGGCACTACTTGAATGAGAATACGTGGGAGGATCCCTCTCAGACTCTGACTTTCAGCATGCTGGAGACGGATGCTGTGCTTTCAAAGACTGTACACTTCATCAAACACACCAGTGAAGGAGAAGGGGAGGATGACCCCATTCACATATACGCAACACTACTGACACCATCGCCAATTTATCACACGTAATTTCCTCAGCTCTTGACCTTTGACCCTTCTCTAGGGCTGTGTTTGTATTGGGGGCAGCGTGCCACTGTCTGAACTGTCTGTCTGAAGCCTCCCTACAGGGACACAGCGGTGTTTGCAGGAGAAATACGCTGCTAAATCCACTGATGGTGAATCTACCGTTGTGCCCAGCGTGTTTCTGTCTCTGTGTATGTCTATCATTGTCTTCACAGCCCTCCAGTGTTTTATGCATGCTGCTCATTAGTCAGACAATGGCCACTTACGATGAAATGCCGTTCAGGGCAATATGTCATCAAACCCTTGGGATGAAAGAAAGGAGGGTGGCAGCAGAAAGCGGTGTGCTATGAATGAGAAAGGGGAGGCTGGAGTAAAAGGAAAGAAAGGTGAATGTACAGGGAATGACAGTGAGAGTATATGGACAGCTTGAGAACAAAAGAGAAGGGGTTTATATATTTTTCACGGCAACGACCCCTGAATAAAGAATCAGAAAGACCTCAGGTTCAACCGAACAACCCGCCTTACCGAACAGTGACATTACAAGCGAGCCCAATGAGTCAGAATGCCCTGACCTCTTGTGCATGTGAGACCTAGTGGAACAAGGCAGTGCCACTGCGCGATACATGCACCAGCCGCACCGCTGCAGCTCTGACTGAGGCACTAGCTCCATCCAGTGTATGCTGGCTCCCCTCCCCTTACATCATCGCGTCTGGAGGCGGAAGGTGGGGAGGGGTACAAGATTAATGACGGTGCTAACCGTGTATTTATCATCCGGCTAGAGAGTAATGCGACACCTTTCTAATCTGAATATATTTCATTGGGCTGTTATGGCACTCAGCCCTGGGCCCCATGTATGTGTGCGTGTGTGGTGTGTGTGTGTGTGTGTGTGTTGCACCTCTGTGCGTCACTGGAAGTGTATTTGAATGTTAATCATATCTGCATAAGTTTGTGCACGAGTATTCGTGGGCTTGTAAAGGCGAGCACTGTGATACCAGTCAGCCACCATAAACGCTCACGCTATCTAACCTGGCAAAACGGCCCTGTGGTAATTAGATAAAGATGAAGTTCCTCTTTCCAGCACGCTGGGGCCATGCTCCCAAAGATCCTCTCCTCTGATTCTCAGCTGCCTTATCAGGTGAACACCCTCCCTTCCATCCTCCTCTCCGTCTCCCCCTCTCATTCTCTTGCTACTTCTTTTTGGCACTCAGCAGAAATCAAGATGGATGTCTCCCCAACAGAGATCGGGCGATATGGAATACACAAGGCCAAGATGGGGCCTGATAGGGCCCACATTGTGCCGCCCATTAGATTGGCTCTACTGTCACCACGGCGGCCAGAACTATTGAGGAACTTTTGGAGTAGAAACTACCCACAGCTGTGGGTGTTTTCAGACGGAGAACTCGCAAGCTGGGTAGTCACACTTTGGCATACAGGAGACCACACACAGATGTTAAATTATGCAATAATTTGGCTTTCTTACATTAAGAATTACCCTATTAATCCATTCATGTGGTAGAATCTCAAAACGTGGCAGCACTGAGTATGAAATTTGTTTTGCATACATTT
Source organism: Protonibea diacanthus (assembly GCA_028641955.1). Classification (NCBI taxonomy): domain Eukaryota; kingdom Metazoa; phylum Chordata; class Actinopteri; family Sciaenidae; genus Protonibea; species Protonibea diacanthus. The sequence continues at coordinate 9,603,473 of CM053998.1, forward strand.
TCTAAATCTGTCCATATGTTCGGTCTTGAATATGAGGTCAAAATGTGGTCATGTGCAATTCTACTGAGATAGGATAAACATAATATGTAGCACTGGTCATGGAAGAAAAGGATTTGCACAATTCAGTGACAACATACAGCGTTTCAACAAACACTGGCCCCCTCAAGTCCATAGCTAATTACAATCAGTCACAAGGTACAGTCTTTGTACTCACGAATCTCCATGTTAGGCATTCAAATTATCACGCATGCAGGCTTATATTCTAGTCAACAATCACAGCAGAGACAAGGCCATCAGAATGTTACGCTGGAAGGGAAGTACACACATGTGCATGATTTCTTGTACAAAGCGGTTCTCTCTAGGAGATTATGTGTTTTGCTTTCTCGCGTACCCTTTGCCAATCTGTCATTTATGCAAGAATATGTTTCAGACTCTGAAGCTTAGCGTGAGCTTCATTGTTCACACGCTCATTGTAAGGCAACAAAGAGAGAAAGTGTTAGATAAAGATTTTCCAAGTGAGGGATTTGGATAAGACACCCTACCCACTAACTAACCATGCGCCCCTGATACACTCTGTGATGTATTGATCTAATATCTTAATCTATTGGGATTATGTGGATGCTACTCAGTATGTGTCACTCTACATGCATGTTTTCAAGTCAGGTACCTCAACGTTTGCTAACGTTAAAGATGTGGCTTTGCTAAAGATACATGAAGTGTCTAGATACTGATCTTACAATGTGATACTGAAAGATAGCAGAATTCCCTGAGGCCTTTACAGCAGTCCAACAATGATTTAACAGTGAAACAGCTAGTGGATTCACTTTTGAGTTTGTTATCATTGGTGGCTCAGGGACAGATTTCTCATCTGTCATGTACGAGATTCCAGATTCATTTACTTGCTAGTACAGGAACCTTTTCAACCTCCATCATGTCAAATAAGAATAATAGGTCTGGTGCTGGAACAGAACTGACTGACTCATGATGTTTCAGTGTCATTACAGCCTTGAGCGTCTTTGGCCAGACTTCAGCACCACTCCCCCTGCCATAGTGCTCATATGAATCCCCAGAGGGAGGGACAGTTTATCTGTAGCAGTTAGCAGCTGGTGTCTGCCCCACAGACTCCAATAGCCCCCAGCTAGCGTTGCCACTTCAGATGATAGTCATTTAGCAAACAAGTCAATCATGCGCAAGGCAACTGCCAGTGACTTGACAACATCCCCAGTGACCCTAGATATAGAGATGAGGGGGCAAAGAAGAGTCAGCCTGCTGGGTCATGGAAATCAGGTCAAATTGGTCATCAGCAAACTATGTGGGTCTAGCATTCTGCTCGAATGATTGCCATTGTTAAAACTGGTTGTAATGGCAAAAGATCGGGGCCCCTTGGTGTCGTCCAAAGTCTACCTCTGTTCATTGATTTTAGCCCCTGTCGTATGCCAATCCAAATGCTTTTGGATCTCACAACAACCACAGAATTACAATGTGAGCAGTGTGAGTACATGAACAAAGAACCAGTGAGACACCCATGTCGTTGAAACTGCTAAGAAATCTGTGGTCCGCAAAAAATGTAAAATGTTGGAATGAAAAATGAATAGAATTGTCTCTGCACTCTACTGGTGAAACTTTCTGCCACAATAGCTTTGAAGATTTTAATGATTGCACAAATAAAAGATCCTTTTGAAATAAATGTATTTTTCAAACTATCTAAGCTCCACATCAGACACTCAAATTTAGTGGTAAACATCACATCGAATAATTGCAGTCTCCCAGCTTCTGTAAAGCAGATAAAAAGATGCGTGTCCCTCTTGTATCTCATCTGTTGTCTGACAAAACTGCTTCAGATGTGGCGCTGGAAACCTTGTGGCTGACACTTTGTGGTGTCAATTAAAGTATGAGTTTAATGGCTGGCAATGTTAGTGGCATTAACTCACTTGCTGTCTTTTGTGGTTTGGCTAGAGGAAACTTAACAGCAATGTGTACACACCAATTTCCCTTGTATTGGATTCAATTAGTTTCACAGCGATGGGAAATATTTTAGCTTTGTAGTGTTTTCTTTCTTTTTTTTCCTCTTTTATCATGTGTAGCAGTGCCAGTATTCTCAAATGTTCTCTTTTAGTTTGTAGCTTTATTTGTCTGGCAGGCACAATGTTACCCAAAAATAGCAGTTGGAACAACTGGAGCAGAATTTGCATCACATTAACACAAAAACTCTTCATATCTCCTCAACAAGTTTTCGTTGGCTAAAGCAAGAGGTGGATGCCTCAGTCCTGCCTGGGACAACAGTTTTTTGTCAGGTAAATAAGGAACAATGATAAAGGCCTACATTACAATATGAAATGTCAGCACTAGAGAATGTGAAATGCATTAATCTTCCATTTGGTCACCGTTGGGAAAAAGTGAAGTGTCCACTCAGCTAACTCGTATTGCAGATAAAGTAACTTCTTCAATAAGTCATAAGTTGTTTTGTTTTGACTCAAAAGTTTTCAGGATAATTGAGGGCAGCTGAGCTAACAACTGGAATAAAATGAAACAACTACCTTTATCAAAAAAGTCTAACTTAATAATAAGTCATGTTTACTCATGACTTCAACCGATTTCTAAAGGTGAATGTCTATTTGATTTACTTGCACAATCATGTACCAGTCTAAGTGCAATGTCAACAAAAAAAGAAAAAAAGCAAGAGACATCCATGCTAACAAGGTAACCTTTGAATTCAAGGTTACACACATGCATACACAAATGCATGCGCAGGCAAATATGTCTCTCTCCCTGTAGTGCCCTCCTTGGCAAAATCTCAGTGCCAGTCTCTTAATGAAATGCTCAATTAGGGTCTTTAAATAGGTAATTATGCAGTGCCTAATCCCTTAGCTCCTGGGCCCTATCTCATTTAGATGACACTTGGGCAGGCAAAATGGGAGGGGCAGGCACTGGGGCCTTAGTTTCTGTCATCAAAGCCCCTCCACGGTGGCGCAGGCGGCACTGGTAATGATAAGGCACATCCAGGCAGTCAGTCAACAGCGACTCCCAGTGAGGGCCACTGACAGCATGGGAGATGGCGATGTCAGGCTTGACAGTGTCTTAATCATGTTTGTGAGTGTTCGGGGGTGGATTTGTATTGGGTTGGGGGAGCTTGTATAAAGGTTTCTAAGAGGGTGTTAGATGTTGAGCAAGAGCAGCGAAGACTATTTGTGTGATGTGGGTTCATGTGTATTTTTCCTGACAACTGCCAAGTTAATTTTATATGAAACAATGACAGAGGAAGAGAAAATCACTTCCAAATGTCAAACTGTGTATTTTGCTTGATGCCAGGCATTGACAGAATGGCTTTGATTTCCTGTACTGACATTTCTTTGAAGGTGGCATTTGATTTGAATTTCAATCTCCAAACTGGCTGGAGAAAAGGACCCCATTCATTCGTTTTCTGCAGCATAATAAAATGTCTTGTTCGAGTACTACAATATACCATCACTGATGGGGAACTGCTCTTGTTTGGTTGCTAACGTAGCAATGGCAAGCATTTGTCTTTGTGAAACGACAAAGGGGGAATTGTTGTTTTTGCCTTGGGGTGAACCATTGCCTTCCCTCGCCTGAGTTGCACAAGCAGTCCGCGCTGCCTTTCCTGAGAACAATAGCTTAGCTTGGCTAAAGCACCTTTCAAGGGCGCCCGGGAACTGAAAAGAAGTTTAGCTTTTCAAATCTATTAATCAGCAGCATCCACATCAAATGCTCAGTATACTTTAGCGAGGATACTTGAACTACTGAATATTGAAACAGCTTTCCTAAATGCTGTTCATCCCCACCCTGCATGTCCTTTGACAGTCTTATCAGGCTATAGATGGAAAAGCAGAAACAACACAATTTCACCTCTATCTGTGTGCTCAGCAAAAACATCTCGTATCTGTGATAATATTTTTTTGTCCTGTTGCCCTCCCTGTTGGCACTGATGTATTTTCATGCAAAAAGCTTTGATAAGCTGCTGGTTCTAATGCCGCCTCTCTGTTCTTTCAGTTGTTGACTCAGGCTGTCTTATCAAATCTGAGTCATGGCAAAAACACCAGTGCCCAAAATCTGCTGAGAAAAATGAAGAATTTCTGTCAGTGCCCTCACGAACACCAGTTTGACCAGCGAGACAGAGTAACATATCTGCATTGAACATTTGTAAGCCTGTTGATATCTTAAGACAGCAGAGGGGTGGGGAACCACTTAAGAAATCCACATGGATTCATGCAGAGCCTGCATGATGAGGCCACTTATGAAAATATCCGCCACATCACCTTAGGTAAGAGATAGCGTACAGTATGCTAGGCTAATTGAAGGGAAATTCACCCGCCACTGCCTTAGTGCGCTACAGCGACCATAATGTGGCGTTACATTTTAGCTTAGGGTATATCGAGGCAAATTAGCATTTAGATAATGGGGGACACTTGGCATTTTAATTATTTTGCTGCCCTGTGAGTGTAGCGTGTATGCCCCGAGCGCCTCCTTACATCCTTCATGTACGCCTAAGTAGTGCATTTACATACCAAACGGCCTGGCATGTGTACAAAAGCCACAAAAATGTCACTGCCACACAATGTACCTTGGTGTTCAATTGTTTCCAAAAGATAAGGGAGCATATTGTTGTTGACTTATGCCATATGTATTAGGGGTGCAATACAATTCCCAGTGCCGTGTTATTCAGTTATTTTCAATAGTGCTCTGTTCTGATGTCTTCTGCCATGTCGGCGAGTGGCAGTGGAACGCTGTTTTGTCTGTTCGAGGGCTCTGTACTTTCCATAAAACGACATGAGCTCAGGCTGGGAACAACCTCCCTCTCACCCTCCTTCCTCTCTCTCATTTTCTCTGCCTCACGGAAGTGAGATTATTCATCCTCCCACAGACCGTTGCTGTGTTGGGGGTAGATGTCAAAGTGCCAGGAGCATGTGGTGCAAAGGGTATGCGTGCCTGCTCTCTGCTTGTATGTGTCTATTTGTGCACATGAACGCCCGAGTTTACATCTGCGAGCATGCATGTGTAGGAGTTGTGTGTTTTTTTTTTTTTTTTCTTTTTTCGCCGCGTCTATCCGATTGGATGCGGACGCGAGCCTGAGCGTGTCGCTTTTGACGAGTTTACATACACCGCACTCTCATTTTTTTTTTTTTTTTTCACCTGCTGTCACCTTTCCAGTTCCCTTCCTTCAGGAAACAATACCTTCAGACTGTCAGGCCGGCCTCGCAACTATCATCTCCTCTTCAGCAGCGCCTGCTTTTTCCTCCCTCTATCCCTCATCCTTCTTCCATCTCTCTCGCGCTGCTTCTGTTAGGCGTACAAGCACAGACGAAGCGTGAGAAAAGCTGGCAGCGAGGCACATTCCCTTGCTTCCCTCCCCTCCGCTTCCACCTCTCCACCCTACAGCGCACTCTCCTCTCCTCCCTTCTTCCCGCTGCCTGCTCTCCTCCTCTCCCCTCCACATTACTTTCCCCCTGTCCTCCTCTCCTTTTCTCTCGCCACCTCTCCCTCTCTGCCTCGTTGCTCCCCTTATCCATTATATTTCCACCCCTCTGCTCCGCCCTCCCCTCGCTCCCCCTTCTTTCTTTTTTTCCAGGTTCATAATATGTAACATGATTTTGCCCTCCCCTGTTCATGCGGCATAAATTTAATCCCAGCCATTCCAGGTTGGCTGCTGCTGCATCTACCATTTTTTTTTTTCCTCATTCCCACCCCCCACCACCCCCCTCCCGCCCCATCCTGCCACACTCTCTGCACCCGAAACAATAGGCCCCTCAAGATTCAGCCTGTTTGCATGATAACAAGTTATTTCCCTATGCAAAATGCTGATGCGCAAGGTCAAGCGCAACACAAGTGGCACATGCTTGTACTATAGAAGCTGCCCACGCCGTGCCGAGCAAACATAGCACAAGAGCAGGCCTCCCCGACATACAGGTAATCATTTGAATGGTTTACACAGCTCGCACGCTTTAGCCAACAGCTGATTCTAATCTGCTGTGGTTTTTATCTGCGGCCCCTTGAAAAGGCATTAGCTGTGTCTATTAGAATTCAATAGGAATTTTGTTTACGGGTGTCATCAAGGTCAAAGGATGTGATCTAAACGTACAGACAAAGATGAAATACATTGCTTTGATTTTTTTTTTTTCCCCCCACCCCCTCCTCTCTAAACTCCACAGTGTCCCGCACGCTTACCCCAATAGCTCTGTAACCTTGCGCGCGCGCACGTGTGTGTTTTGTTTGCGACTGCCTGTGTGTGCACTTTGTGTTGGTATGCTTTCAGGGAGCAGCACAACAGGGCACTGGGATAATCAGTCACTAGACTGCAGGTCAGGGTCTTGCACTGTAGGGACCATCCATCTGAACCCAGCAGCTGCTGGGAGACGTGGCAGGAGGAATGAGACGAGGAAAAAAAAAGGATGGGTGTAGTGAGAGAAGCAAGGAGAGAGAGAGGGAGAGAGAGAGGGAGAAAGTGGTGAGCTAGACCAGGTAGAGAGAAAAGTCAAGGAGAGGCTGTTGAAAACAAAAAAAGAGCACACGCAGAACAAGTGGGAGGAGGAGGAGGAGGAGGCGGAGGCGTATTTGTGAGCTGATGCTACATGGTCATTTGAGTTACTGAAGTGTATGCTCAAGGTCAGTTTGGGTGGGCTGAATTCTCATGAGGACGCAACCTTGCTCTCTGCACCCAAACACGGTAACAGTTTTCAAATTGCAACATCCTCTCCTTGACCTGTGTTTTCCAATGCGAAGCCGTTGGTGGTCTATGAAGACGTGTAACCTTTATTTACGGTGGCCAGTGTTCACGCGAGAGGAGACGCCGTGGCAGAAAATGCTTCAACCACATGATTTGATTAATAGCAGTGTGCGAATAAGTATTATTTTGCATTATTTGTGGTGACATTTCAAAAATCTAGATCAGTTTGCGGACAAATAAGGGGGGTAGTGGGTTGGCTTTGAAACCTCCTGGTACTAATTTGCATTGGACACACGACTGAGATGGGATCGTGATAGCTTCCTTGTCCTGCAGCCACAGCAGGTGCTTTTAAACCAATTATGAGACAGACAAATGTCATCAGACCCAATTAGCTTCCCGCTGTGCGTTTCATGTTGGGCGATTCAGTCATAAGAAAACAAGATATAACCGTAGACATCAGCTGGAGCATTGGCAGCGTTTTTGCCTGTCAAAATATAGTCAGGCAGGCTTCCAGGCAGAACTGGAAATTCTGACTTTCTGAAACAAAGTCTGGCGGTGCCACCCAAAGAACGGTTTATGGCCGTGGGAGGCCTGTCTGAGGGAGGTCGGGGGAGACAAGGAGGGCGGGAGGAAAAGTAAATAAATAAGTAAAGCAAATAAACTCCTCTGATGTGTGGTTGTCGGGGTCTTTCATGTGGAGGCTGCACTTGAGGGCATAGCTTAGCTTAGCTCGAGGGATGTCATTACACATGCTGGCTGATCTGGAGCGATGTGTGAGAAACGGCCTTGTCACTCGGTCTTAAATCACACACACATCGCGGGGCAGAAGAAAGTAGCGGTAGGTGAAAAAAATGAGAGAGAAGAGAAAAACAAAAAAAAGGAAGAGCGGTTAAGGAAACAAAGAACTACACACAAGAAGGGGGTTGAAGAGAGACTGACAGACTACACTGTGGCATTATAGAGAACTAGAGGAAAAGATGGCTGCAGCTAGCATGTAAAAAAACACAGACTTCACCCAAATTTAACCTTTCTTGATGAGGAAGTAGGGACTGGCAATGCTAATGGGTGGGTGTAGATGCATGAGAGTGGGTAGCCGTGCCTTCGATGGGCTTATTTTATAACTCTGGTCATATGATGTTATGATAAAAAAGCCCTCGGGGCCACTGGCAGCCATGTTTTACCGTTGCCAGATCAGTTGAACAAGAGGTGGCGCTAGTGCACAGCAACCCGTGCCCCTTCATACGCCCTTTGACCACGACGCTTTAATTTAAGCAACACTTAGTCCTTAAGTAGTGGAATCAAAGTAACTATAGCGTTCATGAATATCAAATTTGTTGAAATGACCAATTATGTGCTACATTTGCAAAGCAAATGTGTTAAATAATACATGTGCTACGATGTGTCCTGCTGTTTGTAGGAAGTGTGTGCAATAGCTGTCAAACAACTATAAGAGGAGTAGAGTGTTGTTTCTAATGTAGCATCTTATATAAATAAAATAACGATAATGAGGAAGTGTTACACAGCTCTGGTGTAAACACTGCAACAGCATATTAGCAATGATGAACTATGTCTTTTGGTTGAATTGTTAGTCCCCAATAATCAATTACTGCGCCTTCACTTCATCAGGGTGTTATGTCGGAGAATAGTTGAATCATGTATTATGTCAACAGCAAAAGTAAAGTGAAATCTGTAGCCGCCACCGCAGCCCTGACGCCACTTGAAGCGATGCCGTCTGTCTCAGCATCGGGTCAAAAAGAGTGCTCACAGAGATCATTGCAGTGCTAAATTAGTACCCAACCCTGTGCGCCCTTTACTATAGCCCTACGTATCACTGTAGTTTCAAAGTGTGCATGTGGGGGGTAATTACTGCATTCCTTTACTGTGTGCTAGTCTGAAGGGAAATAGAACGTCCTGCCTCATAAAACAAAACTAATTCTTATTTGCTGTGCCTGGTCGGGTGTGATGCTGGGCAACTTTTTTTTTTATAACACAGTGAAGTATGGATTACATCCTCTGTAGTTTTGTGGTGATTCGTCCTTGCATGTGTCGGGCTAATTACAGAGGGATCGGCCTTAATAGATTTGGTGGCATTTTTGTGGCCACGTTGGTCTGTTAGGATAACATACCATGAATCAGCTATTTCCTTGAAGTTCAATTCAGTTTGTTCACCAGCCTAAAATTAAAAACACCCCATTTAAAAAAAAAAAAAAAAAAATCAAAATTCCCCGGAGCTGGCCAAAAGTGAAATTAGTCGACTCGCACGAAGGATGAGCATAATGCAGTGCAACTGCTATCCCTCGCACCCATGTTGGATCTGTTAAAAATGGCACCGTCAGTAGCAGTCTCATGTCAGCATTTGTTTCCCACTGGTTTGTACTCTTGCTTGCCAAAAAGAAAAAAAAAAATATTACACCATGTGCAAGAGAACATGGAAAGACAAGAATTGGCGTGAAGCTGATGTTGTGAACCTGCTGCTTTGGGGAGCTCATAACTTTTCCGCCTGCATTCTCCTCCATAACAAGTTTATTGCGGCATGGCTGGAATATAAGATAAATATGACTCATTCTTTTGTCTTTTTTTTTTTTTTTTTAATAATAATAATATTGCTCATCTAAATAGACCAGGATACCAAACACACAGGCTCAAATGAGAATAGAGACCAGCCATTATGGAGAATATAAACATCCCACCCTCATTCTCTTTCACATTTCTGATAAGGATCATGGGGAAGGAGAGAGAGAGTAGACAGCTCAACAGCCCCTTTCTTTTTTCTTGCCACACACTCCCCCCCCTGTTTCTAATTAACATTGTGCATGTTGTCAGGCTTTGTTTAATAATGCATGATTGCTATCAGCAGCAAAATCCTTTGAATGAAGCACCAGTGAATGGGAACACAATAATACCACCAGGGGCTCAGGAATAAAGACAAGATTGTTTTTTTTTCTTTCTTTCTTTCTATTGTAATAAACGTTCAGTGGAAGGCGTCGGTGCCGCCGAACGCGTGAAAGTGAAGGTGCAGAGTGCAACGCAAAAAAAAACAAAAACGGCCACGTCGAGGATAAAACGGGCACAGGTGGTTTCGCCTTGGAGAAAGCCTTTGTGTCGACTAACGGATCATTTGAACTCGTGTACATGCTCATACGTGTAACTGCAAATCCATGAGCGCGAGCTTTCATGCAAAAAAAATAAAGCTGCATTATTTAGACTAAATCCACGGTGAGATAACAATGCAGTCGGCTGCTGTTTCGCCGCCAGGTCTGGCAGGTGGTTCGTCCACCCTTGGCACGTTAGGAAAGGAACCGCAGCGCAGTTTACTTACTAGAATTAACGCCACGCATCAACAGCAAATATATATTTTGGTATAAATCAAGGTTTTGAGGAGGGGTGTTTTAGCTGTGCTTGCATTAGCTTCTCCTTGTATTTACTCACATAGCACAGCCTCTTGGTTATCTCACTGGTGGTTACACAACATACAGATGGTTTTGTTTGCCTCTATCAGCGTGTGTGTGTGTGTGTTTGTGTGTGTGTGTGTATAAATGGGTGTGTGTGTGCCAGGCTTGAATAGAGAAGGGGAGGGCTGCTGAGTACTGTTTCTTGTGTGCTGCCTAATGTCATGTCATTATGGAAATTCACACATTAATTAACTCAGAGGCTATCACTTAGATTTGGAGGGGCATATGCATGAAACAATAACCCAAGGAGACTGAAAGCCGTACCTGCACGACGTATGGATCACATTGCAGCTTTATCCCCTCGCGCATGGCGCGGGTTTTTTTTCAGTCCAGTTGATTCTAATCAAATTCACAGTCGCTACAAACACTGCTCATGTGAAAATTCTGTCTGGTGTGCTCAAATGTATGTATGTGTATACGCATTTGTGTTTGCAAGTGTGTGTGTGTGTGTGTGTGTGTGTGTCGGCGGTGGTGTGAGCGGGGGATGAGATTGCCTCAAATTGATTCCCTTCGCCACACGTCCCCCGCTCTTGCGCTTGCCGCTAGCCCCGCGGCGCTTGGAGACAGGTAGTCGTGTCTATCTCCCCCCAACACAAATCGAGTGTGACAGGTGCGCTATCTTCCCGTCTTTTCTGCCATTTACAGCCCACAGAAATGAAAGAGGGAGAGCTAGGAGCGAGAAAGAGGATGATTGGTAACAGGGAAATGAGGTACTTTGTCATCATCGGGCCTACTGATTGGGCTTAGGGGGGCTTGTTTTTCTTTTTCTTTTTTTTTTCTTTTAGTGGGTGGCGGTCAAACCTGTAGATAAACAGCCCGATGAAGTATTATTTCTGGCAAAAAAAAAGCGTTTATATGCGCCGCAGAGCGTTGCACTAAAACCGCAGGATCCCAAAACTTCAAGCGATCTGACATGTTGCTTGTTTCATCACACGGTACATCAAGAGACTGAAATGCCATGGTACACAAACCACGTGCCGGTCCGCCTTCGTCAGTCGCCACAGCTGAAACAACAGCGTCCTGCAGAACAATGCAGGCAGACAAGCTAGCATGCTAACCAGCAGCACAGTATGTCATTAAAGCTCACACACACACATATACACACACATGCATGCACACACTTGGATTAGCTGGGAGCTGTGCTAAGAGCCCAAGACTACCGCAGAGCATCCATCACTAAGGATCAAGCTCTGGCTTAAGCAAATGGATGACAAGGGATGGAGCTGTTCTGCAGCTAATACTAGCTCACTGTATCGCATTGATTTTCACAGCTATGAAGTGGCCCTCCGATAAAAGGTTGAAACATGAACGGCAACACTTGGTCACTCTGTCTTATAGATTTTAGTTGTTGTCGGAGCAGCGCTGGATAAAAGAGCTTTTGTGTGTGTGTGTGTGTGTGTGTTAAAACTGAACTACTCCATCACTTTGTATAGACACTTAGAGCTATTTAAGTATTGACTATGGATTATATGTTGTGCAAGAAGCATAAACATCAACTTCAGATGGGTGTACTGGATGTGTAGATCCTAATGTAACTATCATTTATGTCTTGTATTGCACTTTCAAGAAAAAGACTCAATAATGTCAGCAGCTGCTCAGTGTTCAAATTAAGTTAAAGGTCCAGTGTGTAAGATTTAGGGGTAGAATGTATGGCACAACATGCAAAACTATGTTTTTATTAGTGTATAATGAGCAGAAAATAACCATAGTTATGTTTCTTTTACCTGAGAATGAGCTTTATCTATTTACAGATGCCACGGGTCCTCTTCCACAGAGTCTGGCATATTTTCTACAGCAGCCCAGGAGGGACAAACTAAACGGCGGCTCGATAGGGGCTTTGGCGTTTTCTGTGCTACGCTGCCACCGTAGTTTCTCCTTCATGCTAGGAAGGAGAGTGCGAGGCGACACCGCTAGATGCCACTAAATTTTACACGCTGGACCTTTCAGTCCGACTGAGGAGCTCCAAAAGAGTTTTCAGCATGAATTATGAATATTTCTTGTATTTCCTGACATGCGACGGAGGTGCTCTTGATGTGAAACAGATATCAACACTGATCTGACTTAAAATGTGCTCTTATTATGCTGCATATTTAATTGGGGCTCGCCACCAAAGCTGTGAAGGCAAAATCTTATTAGTCCACCCTTTCATCTGTGTGGTTTCTCCCTCTCTCTCTCTCTCTCTCTCTCTCTTGCGTTCTCTATCTCTCTCCTTCTCATGCACACGTGCACACGCATTGTGTGAAGTGACTATTCCATTTAGAGAACTGTCAGAACATACCCTGTGAGCACATCAGCCTCTTCCTATCCTCTGTCAGCTCCAGCCGAGGCTGTGTGGGGGTATGTCAGAAATGTGCAGGGATAGATAAAACCCGTGGAGCCAAACAGCTTTGTTTCATTCAGTTCCTCTCTCTCTCTCTTTCTCTCTTTTCCCTCCCCTCCTTACTCCCTCTCCCTCTTCCCATCCCTCCTTGCCTTGCATAGGCTGTGAATACCCTGCATCTGAGAAATCAGACCAGACTGACTCACAGGGCTCTGTGAGCCAGCGCCACCGAGGCTGCCAAAGCATGCTGGTGCCAAGCTGTCCCACCATGCACAGAGCCAGACCCACGCTGCTGCTGCCGCTGCTGCTTGTCCTGGGTCTGTTCCTCCACCTCGCCGACGCTCAAAGTAAGTGGACCGTTGGCTTTCACGTGGGCCTCAAGTGTTGTGTCCTGCTGGGTTGGGGGCGAGGTGGTTTTGTTTCTTTTCTTTTTTTTCATTGAACAACATCAGACACATAAATACTTCATGTCACACAAATGCAACTTTAATAAATACTTCATGAAGTGCATGAAACCACTTTGCGAAACACACATGCTGGTATGCTATATGATGAGACTGCTGATATACTAAGGCGATATGACAGCCACTATTAGATGTTACTCTATTTATTTAAAAAAGAAGAAATCAATTTTCAATTCATTATTCACTTATTATATTTAAACTAACTCTGAATGATGAAATTATTGGGGGAAACACAGAATCCGAATCAGTTCTGGTATGAAATATGAAATGTATGGCCCACCCTCCACTCACAATTGTGTTTTGCCCATTGTTACTTCACTTTGATGCTTGACCTTCACTGTGCAGAATGATTTATTTGCAGAGTTTGACACAGAGCGGCTATTTCCGTCTGCTGAAAGGGGGAAAGTTTTAAGAGGTGGATGAGATGAGCACAACTAGTTCAGAAGCCAAATTGTGGTCCAATATCCAACTCACACAAGGAAAAGAGCACACACACACACACACACACACACACACACACACACACACACACACAGAATACACATAATAAACTTTTGAAATGAACAATATTTGAATATTTACAGATTTGGGATTTTCCAATGAGGAAGAAGGATGTCATATTATGAATTTTTAACTTTTTAGGAGGGAAAAATCAAACAAAAAATAATAGCACACACACACACACACACACACACACACCTATATTTCACAGTGCTACATTTTTTCATCTCAAACTATCAAAATGTTCACTTCCTTATTTTCCAACTACTTTTTTTCTGCCACAAAAAAACGATCAGGTGAACCTGAAATGCTCAGGCTTCAGCCAAGAATCTCATGATGAGAAGTCATTGGAATTGAGTTACTTGACATCAGACACCTGCCCATTGATGTGTGACAACAGTTTTCAAACCTCATTGAGCTCCGGTCCTGCACCACAGCACCCCACCCTCTCCCAACCCCTCTTTTTTTTTTTTTTTTTTTTTAACGCCAAGATCCATGAATCATTAGCTTCTGGAGTCACAGAGGGATGAATAAAAGTTTTATGGCTCCCTATGCACCGACTGAAATCCCCTCAGTTCAGCTGAATATCTTCTGAATGAAGGGATCATTCACCCAAGGTCATATACAACAGAGCCACGCAAAGTGAAATTGATGGGTGAGATTTTCAACTTTGTGCTTGAGAAATGTTCCCTGCAATCTGTTCAAATGTGTTTTATTTTTCTTCTCTGCCTCTCGCCACATATGTCTCACAGCGGGGAAGAGGCAAATGGAGAAATGTTTTCTCCGTTCATCCCCCCCGTTTTATGTGCAGCTCCAGGATTTATTGACACAATTTAATTACGGGACCTTCCCAAAACGGCATTAACAGTCGATAAACGTTACCATTGAGGGGGCTCTTTAGTAGTTATCTTTTCAGAAACTTCCATCTTCCACAGTCGAGTGTGAATTTACATAACGGCATTTGATGTGGGGGGAAAAGAAAACACCATTTCCAAAACCTTCTCTCAGACTCTTCACTCTCGCACGTCCAGACATTCCACAGTTACATTTGAGCACGAATGTAACAGAGACCTGCACAAGTGCGGCCAGCAGCCCCTGAAATCTCGACGCCTCTGTGCTCGCCGCCGCCACCGCCCCCCCCCAAAAAAAACCTCCCTGTTCATTTCCTCCCTTTAGCTGTCTGGCTGTGAACAGCTGCTGCCGCTACCCCATACCCTACTTAGACAGCTGTGCTGGGTCATCATTTCAAAGCCAAAACAAACTTAACGTGAGGTGGCCACAGTGGCTGTCTGTTAATGACCGAGTGGGTGTGTGGGAGTCAGGGAGGTCACGGGGATGACGCGCGTGTCCTGTCTGCAATCGAGGTAAGCGAGCGAGTGTCCGTTTAGAAGCAAAACCTACTCCAGGCGGCGCATATTAGCCCCGGGATTTATATTTGCTCCATTCTGTTCCTGCGCCGCCTGATCTCCCACGTTGCACGTGTTTGTTCCTCCCTTTCCCAACTCCCCTCTATTGTTTTTCTTCCTAATCGCTCTCTTGCCAATTTTCTCTTCATTTCTCATTTGAGCTTTCTACTGTTTTTTTTTTTTTTTTCCCCGCCTGCGCCTTTGTCTTCTCCCCACCTTCTCCCCTTGCTGTTTGGAAGCGGTGCAACAGCCCCTTCCAGCGACTGAGCAGCTTCTTAATTTCCTGCACATGTATACCCAGACTAGGCACTCTGGGGCTCTATCCCAATCTGTGGTGTGAACCTCCTTCAATTTAGCCTGCTGCAGGCTAACCTCCAGCACCAAAAAGCAGCACCCGCTGCATTTCCAAAGGGAAAGCTGCCCTCTGTTGGTGCTCTGGATCCATTTGGGTGTGAGCTAGCCTCCGGCTGTGGACATGGTAGAGGATATGAGACACGCGAGAGCAGAAAATGGCTGAGTCGGCCTGCTCAACAGATGGCACGATCCTCGGAGCCAGTCCTATTCGCCACCCCACACAGTGGACGCTGCAGCCCCCTCTCAAGAAAAAAAAAAAAAAAAAAAAACGCCAATTGGGCCCTCCTAATAAACGCACATTGTGGTTAATGTGTTTATGGAAGTGCTACCAAATTTGTTCTGCCTGCAAAGTTTCCAAGTGAGACCTGCGTGTGGCTGGGAAGAACACGGCGGATTCATCAGTGATCCTAGCTACGTTTCTCTGTTTGGTCTGTTGCTGTTTCGTCTCTGGCCTTCTCTCTGTTTTGCTCACTCTTGTTTTCCCCTTCACCCCCCCCTCCACCCCCCTTCAAATGCGGACCAATTAATTTGTGTGGCAAATTGGGCTTGGCAATAGCTTGAAAGAAGGGCATAATTGTCCCTGGTGAGCCAAGGGGACAGAGCGCGAGAGAGGAATAGCAGGGAGGCAACAAACAATTCCTCCTGTGTCTTTTGCTGAACGGTAATGTAAAAAAAAAAAAAAAAATGAAAACAAACAAACATATGAGGATGAGAGGAGAGCTGGAATCATTTAACATCTCCACCACCTGGGCAGGGATGGAAACTTTGGCGCGGGCACTGGCACTAGATAACTCGGGCCGTTCGTTAAATCGACGGCTTGTTTCGTGAGGTGGAAGCAAATATCGTGTTACAAGTCTCACACCGGATTCATTGTAGTGACTATAGTACACGCACATCCACCTATACTGATTGAGTTACATTACAGCAGCTCAACTGAAATTTGCTGACTGTTTAAGGATGTTTTTTTTGTGTTTTTTCCCCTAACTCAGTGATTGAAAATATGCTGAGCTACATCCTTAGAAAATGCCCAAACACTTTCTGGCCAGCGCCACCCCATGCTGCGTCGGACTATGTCAAACCCCGGGCCTAATAGTGTTTTAATTGATTCCTCCCACTGCTGGTGGATGGCATGGTGAGTCCCCAGCGAGCCAGCCCACTTTAACACGTCAAATGACTATTGACGGATTTCCTCCAGCCTCTCTAAACAGTAAGACGTTAACACCCGAAACCTCGACACTCTCTCGCTTACGCCGGGTTTAACATGTGTACAGAAGCGTGCCCTCGCACGCGGCATCCACAGGCAACAAACGCATGCCAAATCCTTTTGAGCCAGCAATCAAAAAGGTGAACCACATGGGGCCAAAATAGTAAATCGTCTATCAATGTGACACTTCTTTTGAGCCATTATGGTGTGAAAAAAAAAGCAAGATGGGGGTAGGATGGGAGCAAAAATGACTAGTTTTATGTAACAGAAACATAAAAATGGACTCCTTTTACACCCAGTCAAAATTGGACTCATGACATTTTTTTTGTGCGAGGAATCAGTTTCCCATATGTTCGCTATAAGTTACACTGAGAGCGTCTACTGCCCTGCGAGGAGTGATTTGTTTGGCAGTAGCGCGGTAACAATTCAAAGCATCTGCCACTTTTACAGTCGTTTCTCGTATTTTGCGGGTGGAATGCAGTGATCATAATTCTGATTTGTAGTGGTGTTTGTATATCTGCTAGAGCATACAAAAAAAAAAATAGGGGGAGATGCATGTTGGGATGGAGGCTTAAGCATGCAAAAAGATACAATACCACTACTATAAACATGATAATGTTATCTTTGATGCAGAGCACGCTAAATCATCGATACAGATGAATGGAGATATACAAATACATGCCCACGTGCCCCCTAACCGGGATCACCTTGTAGCGAGTCCGAAAGCTAATGATACTATATTCCCCAGATGACATCAGGCTGTAATATGTGTGTTTTATGCATGCCTGGCCTAATATGAATTATTGTAAAATAGTGTTGTATTTGCATATGAGCTTCCGGGCTGTACTGAAATTAGCATTTTTACAACAGCTCAAATTAAATCCCTCTGCTTAATTTGCCTGCATGCTAATTTGATTTAAATTGAGTCTATTCCATTCCCTTTCACACTCATACCCACACAGCGCTAACATGCAAACCACGCGCGCGCACACACTAATTCAGGCACGTACACACGAGTGAACGCACAGTATGTACTCTTAGGAGCTGCAGCCTACATTCACCGCCCCCCCCACATACACACACACACACACACACATTGAATTAGACACACAAATAAAAGCGCGCACAGCTTGCATCTTTGCGCATCCCGCATAAAATAACATTAAAGCCAGAGGAGAGCGGAACCTCAGAGGCGGTTTTGATCCAACTTTAAATCACTGTAATTCTCCTAGTCTACTGCATCGTTCATCATCCTGCCGGACACTGCTCAAGTGGAAATCTCATTGTTGGCTCCACTCGTTCATTTCAAAACATGTCTTAGTGCAGTACATCTTTAAAAAAAAAAAACAGCGTCGACGTCGACGAGAGGGGAGAGAGCACGCATCGTGTTCACGCTTCAAATAAATGTGGTGAAAACACCTTCGCTGAGACTGCCAGCGCTTAATTACCATCTCGTTGTTTGGATGAAGACCTTGTGACAAGACTGGGGATCTGAGATAAAACAATGTTATCAGTGGCATGCAAGATGCTTCTTGCTTGCAGGTTGAACTAAATGAGCAAGAAGTCATTATCATTTGCTTTGGCTGAAAATGCGTGTACCAACTCCCATTCAACAGTGTGGCACGATTACATTTAGAGGTTGTATCAGGCCCATTATTAACTCCGTGAATGCCGATTTCTTTGGCAACTACGCCCAAGTGTATTATTTAAGGCCATTAGCCTCATCTATGGATTGCAGTCATTCTGACTCGCACTTACCGCGGCATAACACAAAAGCCAAGCAATTTTCACCACATTCCTGACCCTCCCACTCTGAAGAAAGCCAGATAATCACATACAATATGGAGATGTTGTACAGGCCCAGATGCAGGTAATTAAAGGCTAGCCCCACAGCCGCTAATGCTATATCTAAGTGCACTTATGTCACCAAGACACATTGACTTGAAAATGGTGGGGCAATTTAACCATGCCGTGCCATTCACGTCTCAAAGTGGGAATATTGACAGAACAAAAGCACCATAATCCAAATTGTAAATCCATTGGAGTGGCAGTCAACAAACTCCCACAAAACCCAGTTCTCGACATCCATATATTTGAATACCTCTACATGAAATGACTGGGTCTATCATAGTGCGGAACTGTATGAATTTCAGTCAAACCAGAACCTCCTTATTTGTCCTTTGAACATTTAAGATGCCGGAGAAACAACAGAGGACTATGTTAACGCAGTGCACCAGACTAGGTCTCTCTACTTGCACAGTCACTTTCTCTCTCACACAAAGGGTACCTTGTAGCGTGCCTTTGAAGCTGGGATCAGCCGGCGAGCTGAGCACAATGCCAGCTGTTTTGCATCTGCCGGGCTTACACTTGGCATGATTCTGGCCTTGCTGGCATATGTACTAAATCTGATCACCCTTCATACACTATGCCAGTGAACTGTATAACAATGCAGGTGTTTCATGACATTGCCCCAGTGACAGTGCAATTAATAGATTGATGCTGTAGCTGCAGTAATGGGATTACTGGACCAGTCAAGTCTGAAATACAACAGCGTCGCCTGCACAGATGATGTTTTACCGCAGTGTGCCGTCAGAACAATGAAGAGCTGGAGTACATCATCTGCACGCGCAGTAATGTAAGACGGAGGGAAGCCGCACTAAAATGTAGACCAGGGGTTCGGAGATGATGACAGCCTGATTTAATGTTTTTATGCTTTTGGCACAGTTCCCCAACAACAAAATTCACATTCAACTCAAGACAAAATTCCACAATGATCATGGATCACGTCCGTTATGTTGAAGATAAAAATGTTCTGGACATTGTCTTGCAGTGGCTGCTACCAACTCTGGATTGACTCATTAAGTGGCTTCTGCATACAGATACAGCAGAATTAATGGTCATTTAATGCAGGTTTGGCTAAAGCATGACTTCCCCTGCTGTACCTTCACGGCTTATTAATCGGTTTTGCTTCGTAAAGCAGACCCCCAATTGCAGTTTTGATTATCAACACTGGGTGGTTCTAAAACATGTATCTTAAGCGTGTGGCATTGACTAGATATGAACCCAAGAACCAGCCTGTATTTTACACTAGGGAGCCAAGTGGAAGATGACAGAGCCTGCATGATGCCAGGATTTGTTTGTCATTCTGTTAATGAATTATTCTCTTGAAAACGCCATAAAAGAGCCACCTGGATGTTGCTGAGTGCATCACTTTGTTTAAAAAGGAGCGAAATCCTACTCTTTTTATGCCTTGTGTGCTTTCAGGGAGGGAATGCGTTTTCTTCTTCACTTGTATGGTAACATAACAGTGTCATTATGAAAGTGTTTTTATCAGAATTCATGCAGCTATGTCCGCGTGTGTGTGTGTGTGGTCGTGCGTGTGAGCTTGCACGGGTAACACCTGGCCCTAGGCTGGAGCTTTGGTCTCACTCCAGGGGTCCTAAGAGTGCGACGCATTGCACTGATCTCGGCGCAGCACATTTGTGTGCCTGTGGGGTATGTTGAGATTCTGCGGTGGGGTTAATGGTCTAAACCATTCATCTCCATGGAGTGCCTCGGGGCGATCTTTCACTCCCAGTCAGAAAGCTTCCATCCCCACCTTCTTACCTACAGCACTCTCCAATGCTTGACGCCGATTGGGAATCTTTATGCCCTAAGCTGCTCTTGTCAAAGTTGATTTACATTCGGCGGAGTGATGGAGTGAGTGCTCAAAGTCTGTCTTTGGAGAGTCGTCTTTCTCACCTAATACTCTCTCGCACACCGCATCTGTCACCATTGTCTGTCCCTCCGCTCTCTTGTTTGCTTGCTCACTCATTAACTCACTCTCGCACGCACCTTATTCACAGACTCGCCGACTTGCGCTTCGCTCTCTCTTTGGCATCGCTGTGCCACCAAGTGAGTCATGCCATTGGAGAGGTTGAGATTTATTGTGACACACGGCTTTAGTGTGGTTTATTACTTATGGCAAATGAGAGTGAAAGCCTCCAACGCGAGGCGAAAATGCTCTCGCGCCACAGCCAGAACCATAGGCTTTTTCCTGTTGAAACCGAGCCAAGTCCTCGTTCCTAATGGCACGGCGCTCTAAGTGGCCATCCCATCACTCTGTGGAACATGGGATGTGCATTCTCTCACACACATACATGCGCTCACAATTACGGAAGAGTCCCTGGACATTTATGAGGTGTTTATATAGCATCCATCATAACATCCATGAACAGTCTGTTTCCCCTTAGCTTTTAATACTCCCTTGGTGCTGCCTTTCATGTGATTCATCATTCTCTCATCAACGAATTAATTACCACCATCCCCTACAGCCCTTGAGTCATGATGAAGGAGATTTAAAGTTAAGTGTAGATAATGAATGTACAACTGAGAGGTAGGGTGACAGCAGAATCCAGAGTGGTCATTTACCCCAAAAGGTAAGACGCTATCTGGTTTTCTGCCCTCCCTATAAAGGCTCAGTTGAAGCAAGTGCGCAGTCTAACACGTTCCATCGCAAACTTTTAGTCCCCTCAAGTTCGATCTCACTCAATCCTTATACAGTCATCCGTTAATCCACTCATCTCCCCGCTTTTATCACTCCTTCAGTCTGATAGTTAGTACAAGAGAGTACATAAGGAGGGATGTGGAGGAAGAGGGGAGAAGGCTGTTGAGTAGACTCGATGTCAGGATTTATGCCTACATGGATTTCTCTAAGTACACCTTCTAAATAAGATTTTCTCACCCTCCTCCTCGTGCCCCTCGGACAGAGGGGAAAAAAAGAACACATGATCAGAGACTCTCGAAGAGATTCCCTTTCACTTCCTCAATCTCCTTCCTTCCTCACTGCCTGGGTAAGACAGAAATTTCACACCGCATGATCTGCTGCCTCTCATTACACGGCACAATTTAATTGGCTGTGCTTTTCCCCCCGTTGTGATTATTCAAGGAGAGGTGTCTGCGGAAAGGATAAGCTGTAGTTTTGCCGTCAAGTCCCACGGGGATGGCATTATTTGTGTGTTTGGCCAAATTATGGCAACTCCAGTGGGACGAGAATGGGAACGCCCAGAAGATGTTAGTCAGTTAGCGGGTAGCAAAGTGCTACTGAAAGGCCTGGTTAAACATGACGAGATGAGATGCATTTTAAGGGTTTGGCTGACGACCAGCTGCTTCCATTCTGCATCAGGACAGTTTTGTCTAAAATCTCTCGCAACATATTTGCCCTAATGAAAATAAATTAGGAAATTAGGTTGATCTAAGAGGGTTTCACATGGCAGTGCAATATCCCTTTTGCACAAGTGATGTGTACAATCCTGCGTGCTTATACAAATAAATCCATTTTGTGTGCACACTCCCACACAGAGTATCTTCCTCAGGCGTACAGTATGTAGCTAGCAGTAGGAGCTATGCACGGCCGTACACTTTCCTCGTCTGAGTAGTATACGTGTATAATAACAATGTTGTGCTCTCCACACACATATTGGACACCTAATGGAACCAAGAGATGGACAACATGGCATATTTGTAATAATATGCTTTTATTCTCCATTAGTGCCAGAGTGCCACTGATCAGATGGTCTGAAAAATCCACTTTGACCTATGCTTAAAATAACCATTGTCTGTGATGTCTGCCTCAGTAATGTGCTGGAGGTACAGTATACAAATCACTATGTGGTTTTCTGGGAAGACAGCCATAGTACTTGGTAAGGTGCCTATAAAAAATAAAGAAAATAAGCCCAAATAAAATATAGGTAGAGGAAAAGGTCAGATTGGCCGACACAGTGTGGAAATTGTCAAAAGACGTTCAATCTTTAAATACCATAGGCACACAGAGATCCTGGTGAAACATAATAAAGAAATAGCTTAGATAGAGATTAACTAAAAGAATGGGCTTCTGAAGACATTCAAACCAGATGAGGTGATAGGAATGAAAGAAGGGGAGAGCTAATATAAATTACTGGGATTTCTTTTATGTTTCTTAACTGCTTAGTCACATTATTTTTTTTCAAAGCTCATAAAGATAATTTCCAAAAAAATAATCCTACAGCCTACAACTTTAATCCTACAGATATGATTAGGTTCTTGACATCTTACGGAATGATCTCAAGCGTTTTTTTAAGGATCTACAATTTGGTAATGAAAGTCAAAGGTAAACAGATTAAAGATATTGCATTTTGGATTGAATGTCACATTTTGATCTTGTTTCTAGTCTCTTGTCACACACAATGGGGGGGAGGAAAAAGTACATTTTTGTCTAGAAAGTGTCAGTCATTGAATTTAATTTCAACCAACTTCTATCAAAGCTGGGAGTCAACATTTCAAGGCTAAGAATTAAGTGAGTTTTTATTGTGTGTGCACAAAGGGAAGCACTTTGGCTTGTGGTACTATTAGCTTATGGTATTATTATTATTGTGGCAAATGGAAACTGAAGTGTTATGTGGGGAAAATGAAAGAATAATGCAGGTTTATAATGTGTGCAGGGTAAGGAAAAAGTGAGCTGAAAATGCAATCTTATGTTAAAATCGTAATCCATTGCAACAGACAGTGAGGCAATAAGCGATGAGAATAACCCAGGCCTAGGCAACTTAGTAGTAATCAATTGGTTGCATAGTGACTAAAGCGAGTCAGGGATGGAGACGGGAGTCACAGTAATAGCAAACAAAAAAGCAAAACAGAAGCATGAGAGGGTAATTCTTATCTCAAGATGACTGCTATCTCGTGGAAGACAGCCACTTTTGTTTTGCCATGCCTCATTGTGTGGTGTCTTTGAAATCAACAAGGGCCTGTTACACAGCATTCATTTCGTTTCATCACTCACACAAAGGCTTGACTGACAATATTTGAGATAGTTTGTTTCAGGTACAATGAGAGTAATTATTCAGGCCGCATTGAGAACTGAGAGAGTACCAACAGAAAGTAAGCAATATTATTGGCAATGATGGAATATTACGGCAAAATTGTTGATAAAAGCTACACAAATAACAGCACTCTGGCAACATGTAGTGGCTTTTTGAACTTTGCTTGCGAATGATAAAGTTTGAGAAGCATTGGTTGTATCTTTGGTTGCTTGTTGTAAAGTATTAGAACAAGAGAAAAACATTTGGGTTTGAGTCAGTTAATGAGCCAAAGTCAAAGTGGCCACACAGTGGCATTAAAACATATAGATAGCCCAAAGGCACCTCTGTGTCCCAACAACAACTATAGAAGAGAGGGAAGTTTTTCAGCTTAGACATATCTAGTTCTTTTTAGTCATTCCCTAATGTATTCAGGTACACTAGAGTCGGTGTCCATCACTGGAAGAAGCGGTAGCGGTATACGCCCTTGGCGATGCATACAAAGAAGCACGTTGCCGGTCACTGCGGCCCTGCTACAGCTTACCCCCTCTTTTCCCTGCTACACAGGTCTTCTTGGAAGGCAGATCTACCCACCCGGTCATTGCTCTACATCTGTACAAGATCTGGAAATATTGATTAGTTGATAATTAAATTGTCCATCCCGGCTTGATATGGATTAATAATTGCCCACTAATGCCCTCCTGACATTTTGCTGTATCGACTCGATACTGTTTGCAGCGGTGCGCCTATAATTATGACGCTTGGCATTCTTCATTTTGCCCCTAATGAGACCAATCAGAGTTGGCTCGACTTTTGCCTAAGACTTAGAAAGGAGTGAGAAGGAGGGATAGATTTTCTCATAGGACTCATTATTCAATGCTATGGACCTTACCATAGAGATATTTCCGTGTCTTACACCAACATTTCTTTTCAGACATTCTTCATTTCTTGATGTGTAATTACTGCTTTGTCAGAATCAGGATAAACTATCATACTATGTTGGCCCAAATCACATAAAGAGGGCATCTTTGGACAAACAACAGCACCACTAGGAGTACTATAAATACTGAGATGAGAAGGTGGTATGGGCAGCGTGCCACATCACTGCTTCGACTTCCTCACTGCCATCTGTGAGTGTTCCTCCTCTGGCATTCTTACAAAGGCCTTTTGTGCATTTTTCCCCTTTGTCCCTGTTTGCTAGGTTTAATTAGGTTATTTACTTGAGCCTCACCTCCCAGTGTTTCATTATAGTGGTCATTGCAGATAGGGGTTTCACACAGGGCAGGGCAGATAAAAAGTTAGGACAAAAGATGATAAATGTCGCAAGTGGGGACCGGAATGCAATCTGGCCGCCACGATGCAGAGATGCTCTAATGGCTTCCCAGCAAGGAAGGGGGAAGGCACTGTCGAGATGGCAATGTGATAAATGGTTCCGGGATGGCTGTAAGGACTGTAGGCAAGACAAAGAAAAAGAAAAGAGTCATGGAAGGCGGAAAAAAAACGAAGATGACCACAAAATGGAAACTAATTAATCTGGACTTGGTTCCCCCTCCTGACAAATTCAGCGCAGAAGAAGAAGGGGAAGGGAAATTGTTTTTTAGGGATGTGTTCAGCCCCCACCCCCCCCCCTCCCCATTCTACTTTCCTCCCAGGTTGAAAAGGCAAAGGGACGTATGGGTTCTGACAATGCTCCTGCACCTGTGGAATGATTAATGACAGCAGACTTGCCTTACATGCTGCAGAGTGAAAATATCTGCTCCAAAAACACGCCAAGGAGAACTCTGCTATAAACATAATTCTTCTGCTATTTACTGGAACAATACACAAATGTGGGCTTTAGAGTCCCTTTAAATAAAACAATAAGCACTGTGGACCCTTCTTTTCGTTTTTCTTTTTGCTTTCACTATATTGCATAATGCAGATTTTTTTTGTACTATATTGAATTCCCAAATGTTTTTTACATTCGGTAAAATGTACCACTGTCATATAGGGTTCATATAAGTAACAATTTAACTTTAATCAGCGCTGATGTGCAAAATGGACAGAAAACAGCGAGCATGAGAGAAGATAACGCCGCATTAGTGCCAATATCTGATTCAATGAGATGTGCATTCATCTAATTTACATTAGTGTTTCCCCACATGCAGAAGGCGGTGCTGGTCATTTATGGATGCAGTTTGACTTTGACTGTTAATTACACACAGGGGGAAAAAAGCACACTTTATATGTTTGTCTAATGTATTTGCATTCTGTACATTATGATTCAGATAACTGGCAGAGCAGTGTGACAAACTACATCTCTTCAAGTTGAAAAAAAAAACCCAGTCACTTTGAGTTTCCTTTATGTGCTTAAACGTACTAGATTTCCTAGAATATTCATGGAGGGAACAATCATGCTGAGTCAATGTGCCGGCTTACTATTTAACCTTTAATCTATGTGAGAAAACGGATGAAGTCATTACTTACTGAAGACCATAGTACCTTGTGGCATTTTGTGACAGTGTCATTGGCTTTTTACTCTCTCTTCCTCGCAGTTTCACTGCTGCACATTAAAAGCCAATAGCCCCAGCCGTTACTCACTTGTGCTTTTAGAATAATTCAGAAAACTGTGAAAAAGGCACTGTAGATGGATGGCTCTTTATATTTTTTTTACTGGGCAATTCCTGGCCTCCAAATTAGTGATTTATGACTGAAAGACGCTCTCCCCTCACAAATACATAAGCAGATTGTCCAGAGCCACAATTGAGCATATCGTCTGTACAGTATTTCTATTCAAACGCTTATGTACATACACTTAAAGCACACAAAAACCACACACTCACACTCGCCCAGTGGACTAGAGCCCATTACTGCTGGCAAACATTTGCTCTTGAGGCCGGCGCCTTTGTGTACCCTCTCGCTCTGTCAACTGAGGCTCAGTTTGGCAAAGGGTGAAAAAGACTAAGAAGAGAAGCGCAACTAACTCCATCAGTCCAAAGGCCACATCTCCGGTCCCCAACAGCCTTGTACCCTAAGGAGGTTCCTAGTCTTTAGAAATCTACCCCCTTTTTTTCCTCTGAATAAACATGACACAATATTCCATTAAGTCGCTCATTGAAACACAGTTGGAAAAATATAGTAAACATGAGCTCTGAGAAGAATTTTCTTTTATACTTCATCACAGCCGGGATTGTTATGAAGCCATCAGCGGGTTCAGAGTATTCGGCCTCCATTTGGTTTCTCTTTTCGTCAGTCACTTTCCAAATAGTAATTCTAAGCGTCACCTGTGGTTCGCTTTTCTTGCTTTGACAGCCCCACCTCCACCTAAGTGGTGTGTTTCAGCGCCCCCGGTCGTGCACATTATAATCGCCTCTAAATATTTCCAAGGTTAAAGCTGTGTTTTGGCTAATCACCGCTCAAAAGCAGGATTGCCACGGATAATACAAGCATAAACTTTCAAAAAAGTAAAAAGTTTTGAGCCCGGCGGTGTAATACTCGGCTACAAGGGGTTGATCAATACAGTGAGTAAGAACACACCTTTAAAAGCAGAGTGCCTAGTAACACCCACACACTGTAAACAGACAGACGCATGCACGCACAGAGTCATCCTCTTTACACTTATCTACTCATCTCTCTCGATGAATCATCCTCACATCCACACACATCAATAAAGAACCTTTCAGAAGTGATCTGAAGCACTTAATTCCACTGGATTATTTTAATTATGTCCCCTGAGGGTTGTTGTTTTTTGCTCCTGAGGTGACATTGCACTGTTTGCTTCCAAGCGAAAACCCCCATCCGCCGGTCCGACCCTGATGCCAGCCGCCCTCATTTGTTTCCCATCTGTAGCTCTTCAAAGACATAGCCACACACGCACACACACACAAACACACACAAGCTAAACTGTTTTCTTCAGGGGTTCGTAATTAAGAATTCAAAGACCTCAACTTAGATTTACTGCATGTGGTTTAGTAGGAGACATATTAATAATGTGCAGCTGACAAAAACAACCCACTAATACACGGCTAATGTGTTATCCTGCAGTATTGCATGTCACTCATTTAATGTGAAACAAACTAATTAAAAATGAGAGCATGATTAAGAATAATCATTTGAATTTAATTAATTTGGACAATTATATGGCATTTTGACATTTATTATAACAAATGCAGCAGCTTATTTATTTGCAATATTTTGACCACAAAAAAATATTTGAATTCCTAGTAATTAATGTTTTTTATGAAACATGAACTTTGGATAAAATTTGTTTCACCGGGGACAGAAAGTTACATTGGAACTTAGAAGAGAACGCATGATAAGCATGTAACGCTAATACACTTTCACTGAACACATAGTTATGTACAACCGCATATACAAATCCATCTGTATCTGTTCAAAGCTAGCATTTAAAGCTAGCAGCTTCCACCAAATTGTTGAGTGTCACTGACACTTCGCAGAATGCTTTTATGCTACTGTAAGTCTGACAAAACACACTGACTGTTGGCTTCAGAGAGGAAAAAGGTGTTATTTTTTTTCCCCCCCACCACCTCAAAAATGTTTCAATTACTGCCATTTTTCTTCCTCTCTTTTATATGCAACACTCTTCCTTCACTGCTGCATAAAATTAGTGGCCTGTGAAAGGTCACTTTGGTCCTTGACTGACTGTTTGTGGTACCGCCCCTGCATATTCTTTGTCCCGGTAATAGGTTTTTTGCTTTGAGGATAGCCATGCTGGTTGCAGAGAACAGGGTTTTCTCAGTAACTACATTCTCATATTTCTACATTGTCCATTGCATTTATTCCCAACAGATAAGTGGAATCTTTTTTGGAACTGTCAACGTAAAAACTGGAAAAAAAAAAAAAAAAAAAAGTAATTTTCTGGTTGTATGGTAGACGTGGGAAAATATGAATCAAAGGTCTATGTATTTTTCCCAAATTGCTTGGTTTAGGAATATTGGCAGGACATATGAGCTGCTAAAAGGAAGCCAGTTGTCATCTAGCAGGATTGCTGGAGCATGAGCTAGTTTGCCTGAAAGCGCCTGAGAAAACACAGTGCAGGGAATGTGTCACCTCTTATGGCCTGACAACTGGCATCCATCGGAAATGACTTGGCACTACTTATCCATAAAATTAGAGTCTGTTTAAATATACAATGTCGAATCCCTGGAATGATTTGCTACATAATCCATCTCTGCTCCCACGGAGACAAATATGAGGCAAGCTTTTCCGCTCCGTGGTCGAAGGCAAAGACAATTATATGAAGTTTATGCTTTAAAGAAATCGGACAGGCCCGAGCATAGTGTAATTCTCGTTTGAAAAGAGCCGGTCAAATATGTTGTTTATTTGATTTTCCATTTCACTTTTGCCAGCCATATCTTGAAATCCATATTTTGATTTCTGTTAAATGTAGTGGAAAGCCAGCGGCTTTGCAGATTGTCATCTGCACATGCCGTCATGGTGATATTTTCTTATCAGCCTCACATTAAAATCTACATCACTTGTGTGGTAGGACATCAGAAACATTCGCAATCATGTTCTTTCATTATCTACATAAGTCATTATGTTGGCAGTAAGCTGACATGGCCGAAGAATGTTTATCACTTGTGCCATTTTTAACATCTTTTTAAGTCTGTGCAGCTCCAGTATGATAACTATTGGCCATTTTGCTGCAGCACTGCCATTTAATGAATCGTTCCATTGCCTAGTGGATAACAAAATGAACGAATGGCTTTCTGTGTTAGCGGCTGCCACTGCCTATCCTATCAGATAATTAACTTTTTGCAAATAGACTGCACTGACTACCAAACAGAGTAAGCCTGCACAATTAGAATTACTTATCTGTGTTCTCTCTCTTTTTTTTTTTCCAGACGTTGGAGGGAAAAACAAACAAGACAAACAAATATAAATTTCATACTTCTTGCTCGGCTGTTTTTTTTTCCTCAAATGGTCACACACGAATTGGCCCAAGATTTGTGTATTCACACACAAATGAACAAGTAATGAATGAGGGGAGATGAAAATGAAGTCTTATTGAAATTGAAAGCGCTGTATTACTTTGGACCAGCGTTTGACAACCTCAGCCCAGATGTTCAGAATTTTCTGACAGGAGGGTCTAGTCTTTTCCCTCCTACCTCTTTGGATTTTTTTTTTTTTTTTTTTCCCCCCCTCTGGTGAACAGTCTTGCGCCAACAGTGGCGCAATTCATTATTTATATGTTTCCTTCTGTTTGGTTTGCACCGCAAAGGGAGGTGGGCTTTCATGTGTCTGATTTGCCACAGCAGCGATTCGGTTCCAGCTTTTAAAGCGTTGGGGGCCGTTTGAACAAAGCCATCTGTTTGAGTGGGCTGTTTTATTAAGTGACAAACTGGATCCCTCTACCTCGCTAATGTGTCCCGTGGGAGATGGTGGTAGCTTGTGTGTGTGTGTGTCTGTTGGTGTGTGTGTGTGTGTGAGGTAGAGAGACAGA
Source organism: Protonibea diacanthus (assembly GCA_028641955.1). Classification (NCBI taxonomy): domain Eukaryota; kingdom Metazoa; phylum Chordata; class Actinopteri; family Sciaenidae; genus Protonibea; species Protonibea diacanthus. Next base: position 9,633,110 of record CM053998.1, read on the forward strand.
CACAGGCAGAAAAAGAGAGAGGGTACAAGATTTCCTCTGCAAACATTGTAATATAAGAGACTACATCACTGATGTAGCTGTCATTGCACAACTGAAAGGTTTTTGCTTTTATGAATCTGCAATGATAATTGAATAAGGGAGCCATCTTATTCCAAGAAACACAGAAAAAAGAAGCTCCGCACTGCTCCATAAATAACCCTTTATATTTATTTAATGGAACCTTTCGAGAATTTTCTATTGTCCCACACTCTCCAATTTATTAATGTCCTTCTCCCATTTGAAATGTTCCCTCCATCCAGCAAGAATATTCTAACACCCATGAGAGTGTGTCTGTGCATGTGTGCACGCACATGTGCATGATAGGTCGTGCATGTGCACCCCTCTCTCTCTGTCTCTCTCCCTCTTTCTCCCCTCCCTTCTTGTCACAGAATCTGTCAGTGCACTGAATGTGGGACAAGAGCATTAGCCATTCTTTTTGAAGCTGTCGCTGTTGTCTGTGCAAAAGTGCCCTAACTCCTGCAGTGCTATAGCCAGAAGCTCAGACCTTGCATAGCGGTGCCGCCGCTGAGCATGAGTAATACACACTTACTGGGGGTTCACAAAGTCTCGTCGGAATATTATTTTTGCAAACTTAGTCATCGGGCTGAATGTTTGGCAGCGAGAATACGCTGATGACTATGTGTATTACAGTGCATGCTGTGGTTTTCCTGCCTTTGAAGCCGTGTTGTAAATGATGATGTGCATTTATTTATTCACAGAAGACTCCCGCCGGCTTATGAGCAAAATAAGAGACCCTGACCCTATCACAAAATGGACCTGCAGCCCTAGTTCGCATATGCAGACTCAATATTAATGTGTCATTAGTCTGCATTCTTGTATATGCCATTGAATTAGTTTTACATAATGACTGTTAGGAATTTTGCTTAGAGAGCACATTTAAGCATTTGGGAAGGGGGGGCGGCGGGTGTAGAAGAAGGGTTGTATTATGAACTTCATTATGTGTGACAAGCAGCACAATATTGATGGAGGAGCAGGTCCCCATCATTGCACTGCATTAAAACCTCTGCAGTGAATTAATGTACTATTCCTGATCCAGTAATTAACAATCATTCGGGGGCCATATCCCTTTTCAAGTAATCACTAATTGCAATAAGAATTTCAGTTTCCATTTAAGGCGAGATTACCGATGAGCATGCAATGCAAATCAGCCAACAGTTCTAATTAAGCTCCGATTCCTTTTCTTCCTGTCTGCCTAGACCCTTTGTGAGCGCATACAATGTGGAGTTTGTTTCCTCGGCATTACAAAAGAAAAAAATTTTTATCATAATGCTGCAGATAGAGAGCCGTGTAGTGCCCCAAGAAAATGGTTTATGCGTGTGTTTGTTCTATTGATTAGTATGTATGGTTTATTTTCCCTCTCTCTCTTATTTTTGTTTTTTTTTCTTTTTGGATTGTTTATCTCTGTGTTTGTGTGTCTGCATGACTATGTCTGCTTTCTTTTTGGCATGGGGTCATATGTTTCTCAACACTGCATAGACAGTTAATTAATCCTTAGGGAGGGAGTTGCTTTACAAACCGCAAACATGCAACAGTACTCATAATCACCAACAATCCATCCCTCTACACTTTTTTTTTTTTTTCCTATCTTAAATGCTATGATACTGATATTGATAGAACGGACTCTCTGAATGCTTCTATGATTGCAAGAAGTTAAATGGCGAAGACACACATACTACAAGCGTCAATTTTACCCCGTCTGAACATTAGCCGCCGCCCCCCCCCCTCGGTTCATTCTGCGCCACTTGTGACAATTCATCAATATCGCAGAACTGAAACGCTGCGGCTTAAAGATGTCGAATGAGGTTAATGGCATCTTTAAATGCTCCTTTCTTCCACCCGTATGTCCAAATGGAGCAGGGTATTTGCAAACTGCCAACCAAAGTGTTAGGATTAATTATCGCCCTCCACAACCCCACCTCACCCAGCAAGTTAAAGATTCAGAGAGGAAATGGCCCCTTTCATGCAAATGAAATTGAATATGTCAGTCAGTATAATTGTGAAAACCGAGCCATCTTGGACTGGTGTCTGTGCCGAATAGAGGTTCCAGCTGAAAGTGGGTTTATTAATGTTCTTCTCTCCACTCTTTGATTCATGCTCTTTAATGGCTTGGCAGATCAAACTTGGTCTATGGCGGAATCCTGATGACCTGAAATGTTTTGGCCATTATGAATGAAACCCAGACTCTGATCTATTTGAGAACAGTATTTAAATGCAATGTTTGGCTGTGAGTTAAGCCAATATCAAACAAACTTGTAATGAATGCAGATCCGCAAGATGCTGTGAACCCAGATATCCAAGTTCAGCATGACGAGAGAAAAAAATATGGTCTCAGCCCCAGTCCTCAGTTACAGTTAGTCCATTCAATTTCTGGCCCCTGCAACAGGTACTTGGGAATAATCATGTAAAACAACCTGATTTATTGATCGCTGACCAAGGATAGCAGGAAGAGTTCCATTTATGTCTGTCCATTAAAAAAAATCTGCCCCCTCAGCCCTGTGGACACGGGTGTTCTTAAGAATAGTAAAGACTTTCAGCCAGCCCCCAAGTTATTAACATGGCGCTGATCCATGAAAAATAGAGCGAGGGGATGCTAAGAAGAGCTTCTCCCATTTTTGTGGCGATGTGAATGCAAACAATGACCTCAAGGGAGAGCAGGCACAGGCCCATGTCACTAACCTTTTAGCCTGTGACAGGCTTTTCACTCCTCATTTGTTTGCCGGCTACAGCTTAGCACTGGATTAACAGGTGCCCAGCCACGGTATTAATTCATGTAGATCATGGTTACCTCTCAGAGGAGATTCCGATGTGCAGCAGGGGCAACGCGAGCTTTTACTGAATATGCAAGGTCTCTCGGTTGAGATTCTTTTTTTTTTTATGTGGAAAAATGAACACGATTACAGGCAAACAATTGGCGGATAAATCTTTCTTCAGCTTTTGTGTTGTGATGATGGTTGTAATTTTCCAACGCGCTCATTGAGAAATCGAGGCACGGTGGTAAAAAGGTGTCTTTGTGGTGCGCGGGTTTGCGCAATGTTTGTTCATAGATCATATCTTTTTGGTTTGCTTGTCAAGGTCTTAGTCATGCCATTGTTCAGGGAAAACAGAGGTTTCAATCAGCCTCTGTCTACCTGAAGCCTTACAAGGAGTCTACCAAAATGGATGTTTGTCAGCGGCGGACCTAAAATGGGGGTGTGATGGTGATATCAGCGGCCATGTCTGTGAAAACACCATTACCTCCATGTCACGCCTCAATCACTCCCCATTGTGCGATGACTCCCCCACCCTCTTCCCCTCACCTCCAGTGCTGATCTCCCGTACATGTCCTAGCAGTCTATCACAGCCGGCGTAGGGAGACGCACCGAGCCGTAATGGATGGCCCCGGAGCGAAAAAACAGCCCCAATAGCATATCAATTACCCATCAGCACCCTCTTGGCTGGATGCCAATGTGCACCATACCCCAGCCAAGTCAATGCGATAAGGTGCAAATGCAGATATAATGGTGCTTTTGCCGCGTACAAATTACACAGTGTCAACTCTGCTGCCCACCTGTCGGATCTGTCAGCCGGTGAATGAGAGAGAGATTCTGGGAAGTGTGTGTGTGTGTATGTGTGTGTGTGTGTGTGTGTGTGTGTGTGTGTGTGTGTGTGTGTGGGTTTGTTAATGCGTGTGTGCATGTAAGACTGTGTGCATGTCATGAGGCAATCAGGTGATTTCCCAGACTCATTTGCCCAGTGGAAGCCCAGCTGCTTGCCTGTTTATCTGTTCACCCTTTTGATTGCTGACCACACATCTTGTGTCACCTCTCCGCGAATCCTGCAGGTTAATTTGTCCCTCACTCAGTGCTGCTGCTGCCGCCGCCGCCGCCGCCGCTGGGCAGTACAATCTGGGAGGGGAAATTCGGCGTGCACAGAGGCACACAAACGAGCACATTCGCACATTCTCACACACGAACAGATGAGGTGATTCAGATGGTTGGCATTACCGCAGCTGTGTGGCCCCTAATGGCCTGCTGTAGTGATTGATAAAAGGCAAACAGTTGCTCCGCAGGGGGACAGATGGAGCTACACCTCCCACTGAAGCTGGCACTCGAGCTTCAGAGGAGAACACCGAGGGGGTCTGACTTAGCTCTGTGACATTATTGCTATTGAAATTAGCCTTGATCCTCATGATAAAGCGGAAATGTAAATTTCAAAATCAAAATCTCATCAGGGAGCGACAGCTTCTTTTGATTACTTACCATCTTTCATGCGTTTTGATTTTTTTTTTTTGCCGGTTGTAATAAAAACGTCAGCTACAGAGCAGAGGTACGGCTCACCTCACTGTTGCAGAGGTCAGAACCTGAGCAAACGCCGCCGTCCAGTCGATGGGCGCAACCACGCCATACCCGCACAAAGAAAACACTGTTCCACTCTGCCGTTCTCTCACCTCCACTCCCCTGCATTTTTAGCATTTTTATCCTCATTGCCTTTACACTTGACTTGTTGTGCTGAATTGAGGGACCAATTAGGAGCACCAAATGCTCACATCGCTGATCAGAGCGTTGCGAGGACCTTATCAGGTGCGTGTCTCATTTGCGTGGGCCACGAGCGCCGTTCCGATTGGCGGTTTTCTAGAGATTAGTGTTGTCTGCTACTGAACCGATAGACAAGCTTATGTTTCTCTGCAACTGTTGGAAAATGTTATGTTATTAGAAACACTGACTAATCTTGTGATTTATGTCCAGTGGAACAGCATGTAGACAGCGTGATGGGTAACAGCTTGTTAAGATAGATTACTTTTTTTTTTTCTTTAGAACAATCGTCATTTCACACAAATTATAAGAAAGTGCTGCGTAATCCAACCTCTTTTCAGCCTCCTCTTTTCCTCCTTTAAACAACACAGTGTGACTCACTCGGTACTTTCTTTTATAGCTTTCTTTGTAGGTTGTGTCATGAACAGTTGCTTCTTTTTTCAGTCTAAATAACTGACATCCACACCCAAATTTCTTACCACATTTTGAAAACAAACAAGTATATTATTTTATTTTTTTTTGTATTGCTCTTCTCCAGTGATTGGTCTAAATGAAAATTCTTTCCGTTACACAAAACTACATCCCTTTATCCAAGAAACTTTCCCTCAAAAGTCTCAGTCAGTTATCCATCAGAGGAGATTTCAGTTGTGTAGAAATACTTCTTGGGTCAAGATACAATGCTTTGTACACTCTGCTTCCAAGATCTCTGTCCTTTAACTGATCCCAGCCTCCGATCATCTGTTTCCACTTGCACAATAAAGTCAGTACAATCGCTTGTCTCGACCTCCAAAGACAATCCTCTTAACAGCCACATGCTGAAATCTGCAACTTTGTTACCTTTTTAGTGGGCACAGCTTGATAAGAGAGATTAATTGCTCTGTCTGCGATGCTTAGCGTGCTCACTAACCGGTTTTGTTATCTTTTATTCTGTTTCTGTCTGTCTGCAGCACCACCAAAGTTTTTAAGAACCCCCAATGACCAAACAGGCGTGCAAGGAGGGGTGGCATCCTTCATCTGCCAAGCCACAGGAGATCCACGGCCGAAGATTGTGTGGAACAAGAAGGGGAAGAAAGTCAGCAACCAGAGATTTGAGGTATTAGGTCTATTGTTCTGATGTAAAATGCTCGACAAAACTGGAATGTTTCAGCACTGCTTTTGGCTGCGCACGCACATAATCCATCGCGCCAAGCCCCACTCGCTCGCTTTTTTTCCGCCCTGACTTGCCACCACGCATTAGCAGGCTCTAATAATCATGCTGGCCAGGCTTTTAAACATGCTTGAGTTTTAATGAGCTATGATACAAAAGATCTGGGGACAGATTTGTAATTAAATGAAAAGACAAGAAGAAAGCAATTGGGTAGAAAAAAAAAAAAAAAAAACAAGTCGTGGTGTGACCCAGATACCTACATTAACATCATACCACATTTGCCAGCTTCATGTAAAGTGAAATGGGAAGTAGGCGCTTTCACTTCGAAATATCCTTTTGCTTTGTGGCATTTTCATGGGAATGCATGTCCTTCCCTCCTTATTTTGGCCGGAGCTTTGATTTATGGTCAGCTTTAATCTGCACTTGGGCTCAACCATGAGAAATAACGTCATCGGAGAACACTTATAAGATTTCTATTAATTTCTGTGTCAGTACTCAGGACTATCATAGTGTCACTTCCACTGGTCTAGATGCCATTTCACTTGCTACTGCACAGCAGCGGTGGCTTAACAGAGCCCGGAGACCTCTTCCCGCCTCTTCTTTGCGTCTCATAACCACAGAAATCTAATCTTATCAGAGTTCATCACGTTTGCAACGCACGCTGCGCTGAATGCTAACGCGCTAGTTTTCATTCCATGGTTGTCTCGCAGGGCTTGCTGGCTGCCACCATTCTGCGCCCATTCAATCATGCACTGCTGCCTCATCTCCTAACAAAAACCCATTTCCTTTTTAGAAGTCTCACAACTTCCTTTTCTAATTCGCTCTCTTGGCTTTGATTAAGAAAGCGGGCTGTTTTTTTGTTTTTTGTTTTTCCTCATCACCTGCTGTCAGCCTGCAAACACTGCTGCTGTACCGCTTGGCCAATGAAATGTTAAAGTGTATTGTAAACTAACATATGCACAGATATATTGTGAACTTTAAAAAAATGTTTGTAGGCCTCTGTGTGTGTTTGTGTGTGTGTGTGTGTGTGTGTGTGTGTGTGAGGGTGTGTGTGAGTGTAGCTGAGGTCTCAGGCCTATCTTTATTCAAATCTACCTCTATGCTTAAAAGACATTGAGTTATGACACAGGGCTTTCTAAAAATCAGTGAGTATACAACATGTAGCATGCAAAAAAAATATATATAGCTGTATAAGCTACAACAAACACCTGTTTGTGAGCATTTTATGTGTCGTTCGTCCAATACAGTCGGTCCTGTCTTTTGTACCACTACCTCACCTCATGGTACAACTGTCCTTAACCGTTTATCAAGCCACTTTTAACTGTTTGTGCTTGTTTCTGTCCCATTGACACAATCCAGTGTGATGCATTTTTCAAGGGATAGAATGTTAACTTTAAGAGTGGGACACATTCAGATTTAAATTTTTAAACCCGATATCCAAGCAAAAAAAAAAAAACTTTCTGACCAAGGTTAACCATCCCCATTCTTAAAGTTAGTCAGCCGCATCGATTATTTTTACCTATTACTGCACAAAGCTAAACTGTACATCAGATCAAGCTCATGGCTTACTGCTACAGGCTCACTGGAAGTTTGAACACATAGCAAATGTAGCTCATACCAACAACAACAAAAAAAAGCTAAACGACTTTTCAGTACCTACATATCATTGATAAGCATTCGAATTCTGCACAGATCCTCAAGTAACGTTTTGTACATGTACAGTACATAACCACAATACTCACAAACCACAAAAATCACCAGGGTTCAATGTAAGGTAGGCAGCAGCTTTTGTGTCATAGGAAGCACATTGTGTCAGTCACCATCAGTGTTGTTAGCCAAACGTCTTCGACGAGTGTTGTCTCTTCTTTGCTTGCGGAAGGTCCCTCACCTGTTGTGAACCAAAAAATCTCCTTTAACATTATCCTGTCTCTCGCACCTGCAGGTGATAGAGTTCGACGACGGCTCTGGTTCAGTGCTAAGAATTCAGCCATTGCGCACGCCCCGAGACGAAGCCATATATGAATGCGTCGCCTCCAACAGTGTTGGAGAGACGAGCGCTACAACCAGACTCACTGTTTTACGTGGTAGGTCCTTCTCAACAACAAGAAAAGCAAAAACAAAACACACCACTAACATGCCCATTTTCTCCCAGCTAACCCAGGTAAGGCTGCATTTACTTGTTTAATGTCTGTCCTGTCCTCTTTTCTTTGTTTCTCCCTGTTGCGCCGTACACTCAGACCCAATTAGACGCTCCGGTTACACTCACGTTGTGTACTCTAACTTGATAAGATTTAGTCCATTAGCCATTTAGCCAAGTAAGTTTCCGTTTCTAAGTGACTTAAGTCATTTGCATGCAGATTTCTGACACAATAATTAAGATGCCAGTTAAATTATGCAAATAGCCATTCATTCCTAGCCTGTGGTGGTTTAATGGAAAAGCTCAGCAATAATTTTCAAATCAGTCATTTTTCATCTCTGCACTTCAGCTCTGATATCCGTTTGACCGTGCAGAAAATAAAACTGTGTATTCTCATATGATTTGCAAGCGTTTATTGTTTATTTGGTAGCATTCCAGTCGCCGGTTACTTCAATGTCAGCGAACAGTGACTCTTAACAGCCAGCGCTCCTCTACAGAAACATGTAACAAACCAGGCGAGAAAGGTCAGCCACTTTGTTTACGTCCACCGAGCTGCGAGAATAAAAGTCAGATGACAAATATCAAATCGTTTGACAGTGGCTCTTTTATAATAAGCACTGAGCAAAAATTTTATCTAGATTACACAAAACATTCCATTCAAAGGCAAATATGTGGTGGCCCTGAGCTCAAAAGGCTGCGTAATATCTCTCTAAAACATGACTTGTTTGGATGTGAATGGAGAAAATGGCTTTAGAAAAAAGCCTTGGGCTGCCTGAATGAGGTGCGCTCCATTATGTGCCACAATTACACAACATGGCAAATGAGTTCCTATTGAGAGGGTGCTTCCATCCTATAGAAAAAAAAGCTGGCTCTGCGAGTCTCTGAAGCCCACACCCTCCTCCCCTGCTCTCCTCCCTTGCTTCTTATCTCACCAATGAGCCAACAAAAGGCCCTTTGCACTGTCTCCAGAGGCCGATTGAAAGAGAAAGGTGGCACGTTCACATGCAGCTCTCTGCTGTTTACTCTCAGCACAAAGTAAGTGTGCGTGTGTGTGTGTGTGTGTGTGTGTGCGTGCGTGCAAGCTCTCACGTGCAATATTGTGCACATTTCCTGTACGTTCCTGCTCTTTCTCTATCAGTTTTTTCACACACACACACACACACACACACACACACCAATAGATAGCAGAGGGACGGGTATAGAGGCTTCTCTTCCCGGCTCCACGGCCTAGCATTAGCATGTTTATTACCATTTCCATTTTGCTCTTCTGCTTGCTCTCCTTTCCCATCAATGTACTGAAGGTGAGGAGAGGCCTATCACGGACCAGAAAAAAATATATATAAATAAATAAATAAGAAAAACAGGAAAATATTTTTCTTTCTCAGCTCTGGCGCAAATAAATAGGTGTGCTCCTGTCCTCACATTGCCTCTCTTAGATACATATAAACCCAGAATACTGGCATCATGAATGATTTAGGTAATAATCTGCTAGATTTTTACATCAGTGTGTGTTCATTTCACTACCCTCTGTGTACACTTGCTATGACACAACAGGGATTCAACCTACACCCAGTCTGAGCATTCATTTGCCAGACGTCTGGTGTCTGGTGTAGGTGTTACCAAGGAAAGGTATTGTCACACACACCTTTAAAAAGCAAATGATGAATAAAAGAGTTGAATAATTATTACGAGCAGTGATAACAGTTCATAACGAGACAGACAAAGGAAAGGAAGCAAGATGAAAATCAAACATAAACAAAATGAAAATGATGCCACAGTGCTGGTCACAGACAAGGATATCAGGGATTATTGTAATGAGATAAGCTCTAGCTAGGCATTTTGTTTTGAGCCTTTTATTAAACAGTTAGAACTTCAAGCTGTAGACATCTATGATACAAAACAGTTTATTTTCTTTATTCAAGGACCAAACGTAAGGATGACATTGACGTGAAGTTGGGAGCAAGCTGGCATGCTGCATTGTGAAGGCAGTGTAGTGTACGAGGTAACACAAGGTTACTTCAAGGATGCATTATATATTATTTAGGAGGCCAAAAAGCTTCTGCCTTCCAAAACTACTTTGTACAGTACAATAAATACAGCACTGCTGGTTTGCAACTCATCATTCCACATGACATAAACTGCAGTTTGAAAAATGCAACGGCACATTTTTAAAGTCCGGTCTGCCACCAGCACCAGCAAAAAAAATATATATTTCTCTCCTCCTATGGCCCTTTTAGTGGAGAAATACTAAACTTGCACATAATTGTGTGTTGCAGGATTGGAGAGATAAATAAATAGGCAAACAAAGATAAGTGATACTACAGCAGACCTAATACATATAAAGTGACTGTTCGTTTAGTTCATTTGGGCTCCAATGGTCTGTGGCAACGACTGCAAAGCATCTGTTGTGGGAAGCTCGCCACAGGGGGTGATGCCTAATTCCATGAAGGAAAAGCACATTGTTGTAATTGCCATGCTATGAGGAGAGGGGATTCGAGGTGACAAATCCAAAGTACTGGGGGATATTAGTATTCGGATGGGCCTCTAACTTGATGGGAAGCGCCATTAGTAATGAACTTCCAGGCTTAGAGAAGCGATTTGCATGAAAGGCGAACCCTGAAACGTAATGATGTTCCGAGTCAAATCTGCCAGGCCACGGCATGAGGTGCGGGTTTGCTTAGTGCACTTTTTTTCCCCCTCCTCTGTTTTGATTAAGTATGAGATGACCCACCTCATATGCGACTCGTGTCTTTGAATTAAGGTCATCATGATTTGCTTTGTAATTGAGAATGGCAGGGAGGGATTGAGAAATGAAGAAACAGCACATTTTGGGTGTCATGGCTGGAATATAATTTCAGTGAAGTGGTATTTGATCTCATTTATGAATATGGAAGGTATTCCCGTATGAACATGTACTCATGGAGAGTCTCTATCTGTCACAGGCTGTCTGAGTTGGATCTCTTTCATAAACTTTTAACCAGAAGTAAACAAAAGAAATACCAGAAAATGTAGCCAGTGTGCCTCGCGGTGTTGAGACTCTCTGCTGGCAGTAGTTCCAACAGAATGATGTGTGGATTTGAGTGCTGCAGTTCATGATTCAGGCATGATTAAGGATTTATATTGCATCCTCATACTCCCATTATGCTGTCAACAGCCATTTCCTGTGCCCCACACACAAGTGTGCAAACTTATGCAGCTGTGCACAACTTGACAGTGGGAGCGGAAAATGGGAAGCCGCTCTCCTGTGACGGAAAAACAGAATGCATCATTTCCATTTGTATGGAATGGTGCAATGGCACAGTCAAAGCCGTGTAGCTGAGACGGATCTTTCCTCGTACAATGAAAGGGCTGCTACATGATCAGTGATTATTCATAGACAATGCATGCACTCCACTCTTTGTCATTGTTATGAGAAAAATGGTCTCCGCACTTAATAAAGGACCAAAAGCTGCATTTATATTCCAGGCAGAGTTAACTGATATCCATAAGATGCTGGTCAATGTAAACTGTGCGGGCCAGCCCGCCTAGCACAAATCCGTAGAAAATTGTGAGCGGTGACTGATAAGAATAATTTAAAACGTACTGTAATGCTCATTCCAAACCATCGGTTTTCATCATCTGTGTGCACCATTTTCCCAGTGCATAATGCCTTTCCTCTAACAAGTACAGAGTGAGAGATGAACAAAAGCCGGTCTGCATGCTCAAATTGCTTAGCAAGATAAATGCTGTGTCAGCTGTCTCGGACTGTCGGAGCAAGGGATGCAGTGGGGATGAAGCAAGTGACCATTGTAAAATTACTGCGCTTGTGATCAGTGGCTTGAAAGAAAAAAAAAAAAAAAGGAGAGTAGGGGGGCCAGCAGCTACCATACAATTCTCTCGGTTGCTGGCAGGAGCTCTATAGATGGCAAGACCTGGGCCGCCACATGGAACGCTCAATTTTCTCTGAAAAATACATTTTTCCTCCAAAAATGGTGCTGTGGAAACATGCTGAGTCACTGTAGGAGTTTAACTCTTTTGTTGAATATAAAACAAAGACATTCTAAACTTCTTTGAACAGCATTTTTTTTTTACTTTGAAGGAATGCTATAACCCGAGAGGTCCATCCAATACAAACCGTATATCCTCCTACACTATGTAGCACTATTACATTGGTTGTCATTGTGTGTTTTAGCAGGTTTGTCATGTGAACAAACAGTCATTAATTGTTATTTGCAGCACATTTTTTGCTCAGAGACCGGCATGTTTTTCTCCCTAAGCATGCTGGGATAAGTCTGGAACCAACTTCACAGGCCATAAATTATCTCCATGTCCATTAGATGTTTTAGAAAATATCCATAGGCAGTTATTGCTTGGGATTTGGCAAATAACGACAATGCTACTCCCCACAATTCCCATCCTCACTCTCTCATATGTCACAAAAATGGAACACATGATGACAAGTTATTCATTATTGTAATTAAAAAGATGGAGTTGACTGTCCACATGGAAATTGATCCAGTCCCAGAGAAAAAAAAAGAAAAAGCCCCCACTCCCCCTTATATCTTAGTGTGTGGTTAATCGTGGAAGCCAATCAGTATCTGTATAGTATGCAGGATGATTTAAGACAAAACCACTGCCAACAAGATGGATGTTAGACTTTATAGTCGGCATAGCGTGTGAGAAAACATCTGCTGCAGCCACAAAGGCGTTTGGACTGCACTCTGAACATGATAGATAACTCTGCGCATGTTGCTGCTCTGCATTTGTTTTAATAAAAGTAAACACAGCCTCCTGAATTAATAATTATCGATTCAGACAAATGAGGAATGTCTTTGGGTTTTTTTTTGGTTTGTTTTTTTGTTTTGTTTTTCCCCTTCACTGGCCTCGGATGCCACTGCATTCCACAGTGACCTCCGAATCCTGGTAGAGCAATTAGGTGATGAGTGATTTTAAAATGCAAATTGCTACTCACATCTTATGGAAGCACACCAAAACAGTAAATAGTAGGGGAAGGTTGGGCACTTCAACAAAGTTTCCTTGCAAATCAGTATATCAGACCATGCATGCATTTGCATTAAATATAATTTTGTAATTTGTTATTAAATACAGCTGATCTTGGCATTTAGGGAATTGAACTAAATGCTAACATGCTCACAATGTCAACATGTCATCTTAGACACTGCCAGTCTTCTGTAAAAAAAAAAAGGGAAGATATTTATGTCTCTTATTTTAGCTTCATAAAATTCTAACTGAATTTTTGCACATTACATGATAGACTATATGGCAGAGCTTAACACATTTTTATGAAGGAATATTGGCTGAACTAGATGGGACACAAGGTCATAAAACCAGGAGTGTGAGTAAGTCTGAGCCAGGTAGTCGAGGGGTGCTAATGTTAGTAGCTTTGATCCTAGCTGCACTCAAAAGTCATTTTCCACCAGATTAATTGGCTACTGCAGGGTCGTCCTAATTCATCTAATGATCTTGAGAAACTTTTCAAGCTGCATAAGACTCCTTGCTAATTACAACCAAACAACTTTGGATTGAGAAAAGTGATGTGGCAAGAATTGATTTTTTTGGGGTTTAATTAGTTGTGTATACATTATTACATTCAGTACAGCAAAGATGGGCGCGGTGACTACTTAAGATGTTTTATGACTGAAGGAAAAGGAGGGAGGGACTGACATATTCTCAGTCACAGCAGCTGTAAAAGCAGCTGTCAAATTTCAATTTCAATTTTAATGTAGTCGTTTCTTTATTAAAATAATACCACCCACTGCCTGCTGTGACACCCATTGTCCCCCACAGTCGATTCTGGGGCGAATGCCCGTCTGCTAAAGTTGAAGAGCCTGATATAACCCCCCCTTTTCCATTAGAGAGGCAAGAGGTCCTCTCTGCAGGATGTTAGCTAGCATGAATAGCGCCCATACTCCCCTCTCCTGCAGCAAGCTTTTAGCTGTATCAATAATTGAAATGGCCGGTGCTAGGTTTTCACTTTCTCAGGAAGAAGTGAACTTCTATGATGTGAGTTCCCTCAGACATTTATACCACACGTCTCACAGAGTACTCATCTGAGTCTGATGACACCCTGTTCAAATGAGAGTCTCGGGCCATGACCCACAAAGATATCTGCCACTGTCATGCGCAGAATGCTAGAAGTGATTAAAGTTCAGAGGAATTCATGGAAGTATTCTGACAGCTGACGGGATGGTGTCTTGCAAGTAAAGTATGCACACCTTCACATATACACACGGACGGTCGCGTACAGTCTTTTTCTTCCTGCCTTAGACAGACACACAAACAAAATGATGTGCCACGTGACATATTAGAAGCACCCGCTTGATAAACAGCCTTCCCTGCTTCTGAATGTATATTACATGAAGGTTAATGAAGCAACTCAGTGTCTCACAGTTTTGCCTTCTGTCTTTTTTCCTGCATGGTAGGAAGACTCACCTGGTCGCTTATACTCTCCTGAGTACATGCTGGCTCCTGCCTATGGCCTTGATATGCCTGGAAAATGACTCAATAGTCCATATTATGTTGACATGCAAACATATACATTATTAAACTTTAAAGCATCAGGCCATCCCGAGTGGGCGGTAGGAGGGTAAATATACAGTGAACGAGCCTGAAACATAAAAAAAAAAAACCTGAACAGATGTCTGGCAGTATATGCTTCAAAGTGACGGGCGTCGGAGAGAATGAAGGCATCTCTAAGGAGAAGGTTGTGTGGTTGTTTATATATTGCCCTGCCGCGTCCTCTTTATTTGTGAATGCTTAATGCACTCAAGAGGATCAAATAAGGGTTGATGGACTGTTAAGAAAAAGATTTATAAAAAAGAAATGAAAAAAAAAACAAGCAGAGGCTTCCTGAGGTGCATCTCATGGAGTTGAGAGAGAATATGCGACATCCATTTCAGTTTTTGTGTTTGGCAAATAGCTCAAAGCATTGTCAAATAGTTGTCTCCCTCCTCCTTTGAATATTACTAATAATAATAAAAAAAAATGGTGATGGCAGATAGGATGACAAGAGCCAACTTTTTTTTCCCCCCAGAGTCTAAATAAATGGGGTACTGTTTTCTGAAGTAAATGGAATCATTGCTCAAGGTAACAACCAGCAAATGGAATATGCAAAGTAAAATCCTGAAGAGGGTGGGAGAGGGACAGACGGCAAAGAGGGTGGGAGACAGACAAAGACAGATCGAGGGAGAGTCTTTAACACCAGGCTTCATCTTTTAAAGTCTCAGACTGTATCGAGGCAGACGAACTCAGCGAGGAACGCAAAAGACAACGCGAGTGCGGAAGGAAGACTCGATTGTAGGTAGAGGAGATCTTCAAATGTCGCCCTCTCTCTCTGCCTCTCCACCTTTCCCCTAGGTGATCTTTACTCAGAACAGTACATCTGGCTGAGCTGATGTGAAGTCTGTAAAGCAGGAGGGGGTAAGGGGGGGGGGCATCTGAGCGTAAATGGAGCTTTGTGCCTGGCTTCCTGCCTGCCTTGCTGCTTGCCCAGCCAGGCCTGTAGAGAATGGCCCCCTCTCCGCCCTTCCTGCTTCATCTCTCCTTTTCATCTCCCTCTTTACCCATCCATTTTAGCACTACCCCTAAGGGGCAACCGACACTAACACTCACTCTCTGCTTTCATTCTCTTCCTCCCACTCCCTTCGCTTATGTTGTAAATGGAGGAATATCACAGCTAATCCGTCATGTTTATGAATGACATGGGGCCTAGGGAGAGGTTGGGGCGCCTTGCCAGAAGTGGCGTGCATCTCTGTTGCATGCCCTCTGCTTGGCTGATCCAATCTGCCCCAACAGCGATGGCCATAAAAAATGTCTGTGGGGGATGGCAGGCTTGGAGGAACATTAGGCGGGGTCATTTTAAAGCATAACTCCAGCCATTTTTAACCTGGATTCTTTCCCCTGCCCCCATCACCTTTTTTTCTACTCAAATTCCAACCAAGATCGCCCCCAAAAAATGGCCTACCAGTATGATGCGAGCTGTGGACACTACGAGAATCAATCTCCAATCATCCAGTGACTGTCAACAACATGGCTACTCCCTTGGTAGTGATACATGAAATTCAAAAGTGCAAGAAATGTTTTTTTTTCTTTAAGTATCATGTGATTAACATTTGAAACTGACAAGAGCAGACAAGAGAATGGAGTTTTAAGTCTTATACTATTATATAAATGTACTGCGACACCAGTATGTCAACGTAGAGTTTCACAACTAGTTCTTCAATGTCATTCCGAATGAGGAACAGCTAGAACTGTTCATCTGTGAAGGGTTTTCTATGGTTAAAAAAAGCCCCGATGATTAATAGATTGACTCTACAATGGCTTCCTCATAATCTCAGGCATTAGGCGAGGATTTTTAATGACAAATAAGCAGCATTCAATTAATTATACAATCTCAAAGGGGATTTATGGAAGAAACAATCAGTGCAGGGCAAAGGGGGAGAGGATGCTATTTTTCACCAAGACAGAGTGCCATGAACCCCGGGTTATGGGAGCTTTCCACGCCTTCACCTTCCTCCTCCTATATTTTGTAGCAACGTTCATCATCGCAAGAGTTTTAAGGAACAGACAGGATAGTATTTCACCATCCATTCCTATTTTGCTCCTTTAGGCAACAAGGGTAAAATAAAATTTGAGTGGATACTAGATGGTCTCTCGCTGCCTGCCCTCAGGTTTTAGCAGTTGTTTTTTTTTTTTCAAAGAAGCTGTATTTGTTCAGCAAATTACTCAACTACCCTTTTAGAGGTAGCGAACTAGTGAGACCTAATGCCACTTTGTTGGAGTGGCCCTGTTCCTCTTTAAACTCTATTACAGTGAATTGGAATTAGCGGTTTGAGCCAACTGTGGCACATTCACAGTAATATTCATTAGCCTGCTCTATACCTGTAGAGTCATCTAATGAACTGAAAGCGAAGCTTGTTTTCGTCAGCGCAGCTACGCTCTTCCTGCTGATTTTTTGTCGGGTTGAATTTTTACTGCACAGAATACAGTGTATTGGGAACATCTGCAAAAATGTGTTTGAGTTTTCCAAAAGCCCTAGTGTGGGTTTAGGCATCATTTGAATTCAACAGAAAAAAAAAAAAGTATGATGTGCAAACTTCATCTAAAATCCCCCACCCTTCAGAT
Organism: Protonibea diacanthus; assembly: GCA_028641955.1. Taxonomy (NCBI): domain Eukaryota; kingdom Metazoa; phylum Chordata; class Actinopteri; family Sciaenidae; genus Protonibea; species Protonibea diacanthus. Next base: position 9,650,088 of record CM053998.1, read on the forward strand.
CTAACAAGATGGTTTATGAATGGCTGACTTTTCTCTGTGAAAATAGGGCGTCAAAACATGCAGGACAGTAGACACATTACTCTTTTTATGTTATCCATTCCACTGATGTTGTTATGAAACATACTTTGTATCCTCAGGGGAGATAAATGGATCACAGTCTTTTATAGGAAACACAAACTCTCAGTCACTTTGCCAGATACAACAGGATTAGTTCTAACCTGCCAGTCCTGCACGGACGCAATTGTAAGCCTAAACTAAAAAGTTGCCATGTCATGCCACTTAGTGTTTTCTCATATCAGTTCATCTAAGGCTTTGGAACATAAAGAACTTTGGCCCCAGGCATATAATTGGGATGTGCTGTCACATTTGAGCTACTCATGAGTCTTTTCCAGTCTGGGCAATCATAAAAACCACATGAGTCTAGAAAGAGTACATTTAAAACGATTTGAAGGTTGACTTGGAGTTCACTAGCCTGTGATCCCTTAAAAAAACAACTCGGGAAGGTAAATTTCAGAATTGTCCCCCACCACACTAGTGTGTGCCTTATTAGACAGAAGTGCTGAGCATTTTGTTTTCCATTATTGGATTAGTTAAGCAATATCTACCTTGTGCAGGTGCCAGGAGGCTTATTTGGGAAATCTGGCTGAAAGGAAGCTCTAGGGGGAAAAACCTAATCTTATTTAGACTGGACAACATATGTGCCAACCAGCTCTGGGAAGTATCAATGAGATAAATACAGGCTTTAGATTCTCTGAGGGCATTCAGGGAAAATTTAGAAGCCCCAACACGTCATTTCTTTTTTTTTTTTTTTTTGCTCGGCAGTGATGCACATGTGCTTTTATACTCTGCATGCTTGTCTGACTTGTTGCCTTTTAAATGAATGGCTATACCTGCCACTTATGAGTGATACTTTCCACCCTTAATGTTAAGGGCACTTGGATCTTAAACTATTCCAAGTATTCAACTCAAGGCAGTACTAAGGCGATGTCCAGACAAGACATGACCCGGCCTCACAATACTAAATATTAACATTAAGTGTTGCATCTAACCTAGGTCTAGGTACACTCTGTGTTTTTCTGTGAAAATAGGAAATAAGAGGTACCACCTACACACAATATTAAAATGTCCTAGTCCCATGGTTAAAAACACATGTGCGGACAAGTTTCCCCTCTGCAAAAGTTTATGGGCACAATGATGGATGTGGTGTTGAGTAAAGCAACTCTGTCTGAGTCCAAGTTAGAGGTAGTTTAACCAAGCTGCAGGTAGCTGATAAAGCAAAGAGTGGGTTCAGATTTAGAACCTGTCAATCATTAGGTGCTAGATTGTAAAAGTACACCTTTTTACCACAGTGTAAAGTGTACCTTGTAAGTAGAGCAAGAAAATCAGCAACGATGTGGGTGAAAAGTGGTGAAACATTGGAGGGGGCGGGGGGGAGAAAAATAGAACGGATGCCGTCATAGAATTGGCACAAAATGGAATTGCTGTCTGCCTTTGTTAATCAAGAGCTCTTACGTTTGGTTGAGTAATTTTGTTTGTGTGAAAACAAAAGCATAATTAACAGTTCCCTCTCCCATGCCAAAGGAAAAAAAAAAAAATAATAATTGAATACGTCAGTTGAACAGGAGCCGAACAGAACATTTTGTTGAAGAGGATTCAGGTCGTCTCTGAAGGGATGTATTAACTAGGCCTGCAACAAATTTTTAGAGAACGGTAAACAAATTATAATGGACAGTGTTTCAGTGCTAATGTGTTCCAAATCAACAGCCTCAGTCAAAAAAAAAAAGTCAATGCCACAAAGAAGTGTCTGCACTGAGACATTTAACTGACATAACTGCACTCTTACAAGTCTTTTATCCTTTACCTTGCATGGAATTATATTCCCCGTTAATTACCTTTTACTAGTTCACAAAACAACAGGTGCTAATTCAATCTAGGTCAGCTAATGCATTAGCAAGCCATGAAAAAGGACATCCAGATGATGTCCTTGTGAGCACCAAGAGTGCTATATGATTCCTATGATCAGCACCCTAACCCCGCTAAATTCTCCTATCTTCTTCCTCGCCTCTTTCGGGTTTTTGAGCGTGGAAAGAGCTTTAATCAGTGTCCCTCAACTTCAAATTATATGCTATGGTGTGGTGGTAAAGAAATGGCTTTGGCTCAGGCTGCTGAGAAAAATAAGCACCGCTGTCACACTCCATGGGTAATGTTTTGTGGCTCGTCTTTTTGTGCTGCCTAAAAACTTATCTTGGAAAGTGTAGAGAGAATCAGATTGATTCCTAAACTGGGCAAAAATAATAGAAAATGGGGCAGAGGGAAAAAAAAGGAGTGTGAAATGTAAGGGTGTCATACTTGAAGACATCTGCTCCACATTCCCACACTTCCATAATCCAGCATCTTTGGCGACGAGGGATTCCCAAACAACAATACGTCTCGACACACACTTTTCTTCACTGCGCCTCCACAGCAAGTGACCTGTGACAGCCTCTTTGAGGAGATTGTATCCACTCAAATACGTCCAACAAATATATCTTATTATGGCCTGCAGGGATTTTCCCTGAAGAATAACCTCAACTGTGGGGTGAAAAGTCTTGTTCCGCTTGGGAAGAAAAGGGTCGGACCGAATCCAATCCTTGTGAGCAACCACAGTACTAAAGCCAGAATGTGACCGGAAAGGTTTATGTTTTTATGGCTTCACTTGAAAAGTTCAGTGCAACAAAGGCTTATATTCTTCTCAACTTCTTTTATACTTATTAGGTAATTTTGGAGCCACTGATTCAGTGACATAAAACAATATCCACGTTTCATGTAATTAGACTTAATCAGATTTGTACTCAATTTTAACTCAACTCATTTTATTGATGTTTTGCTGCAAAATGAAGAATGTCGTTCATATTGCATTGCATTTGGCACCATTGCCCAAGAGTATAGGTGTAAATATCATTCATTAATACAAATGAAATGTCAAACCTACTCCATTAAAAGCTGTAAACCTACAAGCTGAAGTACACTGAACATTACACTGACTATTTGGCAACACCAGCTCTCTGTGTAATTGCCTTGTCCAAAGCATGTGCTCTGTGTACATTCTATCATTCACAAATAGAAGGACTGCCACCACTGTATACAGTAGTAGGTATACTGTAGGTGTTGTAGGAGAGAGAAACATACTTTTAATTTGGGTTTCCGGAGCCAAAGTGTCCAACAGCTGTCAACATTTGAGAAGATATCAAACTCAAGCAGACATCCTGGCTTTAGTTTAACTGCCTGGTTCCACTATCTTTCTAATGAATTCCACTCCATAAATGTAACTGCAGTAGTCCTGTAATACCTTGTAAACATTACCCGAGACTGCACACACACACAAAAGTTCTCCAGTGTAGCACTAACTGAGCAAACATGCAAACAAAAATGCTCACAAGATCACATTTGAATTATATCTTTATCTGTTGAAACTCAATTAGGCTTATTTAATTAGAGCCCAAACAAGGAGGACATTACTTGAGTTTGGTATTACATCACAGTAGGTGAGAAGTCTAGTTTGAACACAGCGCATAAGAGTGATTGTATGTACAAAGCAACTGCAGCATGACAACAAAACTGTGCCAAACATTTTGAAACTGAAATGGCCACTATTTTCATACAAGGCAAATGTGATTTCACTTGCTCGTATTTTGTACGAGTGATCAATAGATATAATCTGCTAATGGTTTTAGTTTATGTCTAGTGGCCTTATGTCTTCGGCAAAAATCTGCTCACTGAGGTACTTTTGGAGCCAATGTCCTTTTTATACTCCTCCCATACTTGGCACCACACACTCATATGGCCTGATAGCCTGGCAGTGGCTAATGTGTGCAAATTGTCATTGGGAGTCTTTTTATATCAAGCACCAGTGCTCAGCACTTCTCTAGAAGGTGACTTCAGCATTTCTCTCCCTTCCATCTCATTTAGTGTGTAGATCCATTGTTGAATATACAGTATGGGTCTGTAAAACAGAAACTGCCCTTGTCTTAGAATGTCCTTGAGATTGCAGCAGTTCTCAGCGAGATAGATTAAGGAAGTGGGGGAAGTCTGTAAAACCCCTTTTTTACTGTTAATTTCACCCTACAGCACTGACTATATATATTCCACAGGGAAGACTGGCACCCTATGCGCAAGTCATACAGCATATAGTATGCTAACCCCGAGATGCACATTCAAAAACAGATGCACCACAAGCAAACTCTTTCACTTCTTCCACTCCTGTCAGGATGCAGCTCAGAGTTCCTAAAACAGTAATGAAGCCTGATAATTTATGTAACCACAAGTCGAAAACAGACCTCTTTACTGTTAGCAGAACTGAAAACATGGCACAAGGGGAAAAAATGCGAGCCACTTGGCCCCTTGTTGATTCATTATTTCAACACATTGTCAATAACCCAACTTCTGCAAAAAAAAAAAAAAAAGGGTATGACAAACATGCCGTGGCTCAAATTAAATAGTGATTAATCTGATTTCATTTTGGTCTTTCGGTCTTGTAAGGAAAATGCTGCAGCAGCTCTGTTGACATGAGTTGTTAATCACAGCACAAGCTAGCAAATGTGCTCAATTTCCGTCCTTTTATTTATCACCACAATGGCAATTCACATTGTGAAGTAAATTAGGGTTTAGCTGAGAGCTGCAAAAAAGCAAGTAATTGTGTTTATTCAGTTTTTTTTTTTTTTTTGTCTATCTTAATCTCAAGTTCTATGCGAGAAAAGTTTTAAAGATACCTCACAGCTGATGTCATGACTTTGTGGCCATTCTAGATGAGCACGAGTGCACAAAGCAACTGTAAAATTCATTTCTGGGCTGAGCAAGAATGCATTCAAAAGGCCAGGAACCTTTGTAACAGATCATTAATTTTAAATGCACTGCCTTGAGTCATATCAGCTGCCTGCACTGGAGTTACGGGCTATCATCATGTAACACACGCAGTCTGTAGGAGAGGGATGATGGGTTTGGTGAAAGTGCCCTTTGTACATTTGACCCGGCCTCATTTTTATAGGTTTTTTTCCACAATTTTAGTGAGTCATAGTGTAGTTAATCAGTAGTGTAAATCAAACATTGATACTATCATCATGCTCTTGTTGAAAAACGCTCACGTTTACTTCAGTTACACCATCTATAATTTAAAATAAATGTTGTCCCGCACCCTTTTCTTTTCTCCTTAGGGCGGAATAACTAGGGACATTGAATACTGCAGCATGAGAACAATTCTGACTTCTTAAAGGACAGCTAAATTATGATCTCTTGAGCGCTTTGTTTTAGAATACATTGCAATTTCACAGGAGTTGCTTTTTAGTTCGCATGGATTGTCACATTCAATTACTACATTCAACACGCATCCATGCTCCTAGGCTTGCTTCTGGCTATTGTGTTTGATCAGGTATACTTTTGACTCACTGTAGAATCGACTAATTGTCTGTTCGACCTTGAGCAGGCTGAAGGGAGCTTGGACAGGAGCTACCTTGTACAATTAATTCCTTCCCCCCTCCTCCCTGTCTTTCCCCATTTGAATGAGCACCTTTGAAAGTGCAGTTCCTCACATTAGGCCATTCCTTCATTCCTTGATGGTTGTTAACGCAGTGTTTTTAGAAAAGACAAGCCGATACGGCTGTGACTTTTTCACATGGTCCTCTTAATGCCGTGTTTTCCTTCTGGAGAATGCACTCTGTCACTTTCACTGAAGAGAAAGCTATTCAAGTTCTTGAAGCCTATCACATTATCATCTAAAATTTGTAGAATGAACCATCTATAGACACGCAATGGCATTTAATTACGAGAAAGCCGATCTGAACAAGAAATAATTGGGCATTTTAGGAATTTCTAAATGTTTTATCCTCGAATTGGCTCCATCCTCTAGCTTTTCTACTTTAATCATGATGTTGAGTAAATATGGCCTGAGTGTGACTGAGGTGGATTGACTAAATGGTTATCGTTTTAATGAGCAGCACATCAATTTTGCGAACAAGTAAACCCATTGCCAGACACCTACAAACTTTTAACAAGAGTAAAGCCGGAGCGTCTCTCATTAGCTTAATGGATACCGAAAGGAATAAAGATAACATATATCTTGCTCTTGCTCAAAGACCTAAAGTGATGAACTATATAGGGGCCAAGATGTCCCGCACAACAAACTGCCAGAGACATTATACTGGGTTGGAATTTATTGGACCATTTTGAGGAGACGAAAGAGATATGCAAACAATATCCTTCCCATCACTGTCAAAACACATGTCAGTTCAGGCAGGGACACAGAGTTGTGTCGGAAAGTTTTGCAGTTCAGTCTGAAGTCGCTCATTTGTAATACAGTCTCTTTCTGAGAAGATTTATCCATTGAGGTGGTTTCTCATGCCAGATACCCAAAAGCATTGTTGGAAGGCGGCCATGATTGTCGTTTGGCTGTGTGCAGGCTATGGCATCTCAAAGCTGTTTCTAGACTGATGTCTCCTCATGAAAATTTAATGAAGAAAGTGTTTCCAAAAAGGTGCCGTTTACGAGAGCAGCAGAAGACACTAATTAGCCATATCACAGCAGGGAAAGGAAAACTTAAAAGGTGCACATAAACCTCATTGGCATTCAGAACGAGCAGGTTTTGTTTTGTAGATTAACACTTAGCTAACATTGTGGAGCAGCAGACATTTTGCATATGGAGATCTCGTGGTGTGCATGGAATATTCCAGTCTGCACCCTCTCAGAGATCACTCGCTGCAAGCCAAAAATACTTCCTGCTCAGAGCGGCGAGCTTCACACAAAAGCTTCTCCGGGCTTTGATTTTCTTTGTTTTGCTAAAAGAACATGTTTGGAGCATGGGGCAATGTGAGTTATCTTCTCTCACATCTCAAAACAGCAGCAAGACGTAGCCCGCCCTTGTTCAGTCGGTAAGTTGAGATCCAGGCAGGAAAAAGACAGCTCAAACAACACAGCAAAGCCACCTGCCATCATCAAAGAACATCAAAGCTGTACATCACCTGAGTATATGTCCAGCCAGTGTAGCTATGGCCTCTCTCTTTCCATCTTTAAAAAACTGAAATACATTGTTTACGTTCTTGCCCAGATTTAGATTAGACGACCGATACCACTATCACGTCTAAATATGAAGATTAAGCCAGGATACAGCTTAGAGTGAAGGCTGGAAACAGAGGAAACAGCTAGCCTGGCTCTGTCCTAAGATAACAAAATCCACCTAGCAGCACCTCTTAACCTCACCACAAGCATCTTGTACATCTTGTTTGTTCAATCTGGACAAAAACTCCAGGAGTCAGTGCGCCTGGCTAGGAAGTATTACCCTTTGTAACCCTCTTAAAACTACAGAGTTTTCTTTTTTCATTTTAGAGATTTGGAAGGTGCTGTCAGGTGGACTTTAGTACATGTGGTCAGATCCGGGCTTGCCATTGTATGTATGTCTTTGACTCCTGATGCTAAGCTAAGCTATGTAACTAGCTGTTGACATATGATTATAGGAGTTAAATTCTTAACTAAGCTTCCAGTTTATTTCCCAAAATACTCATGAAATATTCCTTTAATTTCTTGGAGATTAACCACGTAGCTGTTTAACCGTTTGTCTGTTTACATGTTCATTTTATCCTCGTCAATACCAAATATGAGTAGGAAAACATGTTTGAAATGTAATTGATTCGGAAATAATGAATGACTCTTCTGTAAGATGCTCCCCAGAAACTGTATAAATTTTTTACCTTCTCTCGACTGTCTGATTCATCTTTCACTCATCCCGTTGCTCTGACTAGAATTTCCACTGGTTTTCCCTCCTCACTCACTCAGGGTCTGAGAAAGACCACTGACTTTGTGAATCTGACCTCTGCCACAATGTCTTCTCGTCTACCTCCAGAGGACCAGCTGCCCCCTGGTTTCCCCACCATAGACATGGGCCCACAGTTGAAAGTGGTGGAGCGAACACGCACTGCCACCATGCTCTGTGCCGCCAGTGGCAACCCGGACCCTGACATCTCCTGGTTCAAAGACTTCCTCCCTGTCAACACCACCAACAACAACGGACGCATTAAACAGCTCAGATCAGGTAGGCTTCCTCTGCTGAAAACTTAATTACAAAACAGGGAGTCTTCTTTCTTGTTATCCTCTATCTGATCTGCTCCCCCTGTTGTCTCCTCTGTTCTTTCATCCTCTTCTTCCTCCCATAATTTAACTTCTCATTTGGCTTTTTTCATTTTGTAGGTAATGGCATTGTTTCTACTATTTCCTGTCCTCTACTCTCTGTACGCCCCGGTGTGTGTTGTCTGTATGTGCGTCTCCCTTTGTCTTCCAGTGTTGTCATGGGCTGTTGGGATTGTTCCCCCCCCTGTGTTTGCTGGCTTCTGCCCTAACTTCTGCCCTCATTGCTCACTGCTGTGACTTTTTACAATGAATTATTTTGCTTTTTTGTGTTCCTTTCCACTGCATCGGTGCAGTATTTCTTTTGGATTCATTCTCGTCATTTCTTACGTCTTTTCTTTTGACAATTAATACTCAACATTCGGAATCTGCTGAGGAGTGCACATGATTTAAAAAATAGGAAAACGTGCAGAAAAGCAAACTAATCATCGTCCTTGTGCATTTGTTTAAATTTTACTTATTGGAAGAGGGATCCTTAAACCTCCTCTGAATAAATATTTGCTTTTGTATGAGAATTGTCTTTAGGTTAAAGAAAAACATCTAATTCTGGACACTAATCAGCCACAGTAGTGCGTAAAACTCCATAAGGCTTTCCCCCCCACCCTTTGATTCTTTGAATTTACAGCCCCCCCCCACCCCGCTTTAATGTGTAGAGCTTTGTTTTTCTTTGCCTTTGACGCACCCTAATAAACCCATTCGCCTGAATACCCCAAGTTTGATTTCAATATCTCAATCCAAAGAGATTATTCTATTTAAAAAAAAAAAAAAAAATCATAGCTTGCAGCTATATGTGCCAGCTAACGGCAACACATTAGCACAACTACCTGTAAATTTTAAGTCTTGTATGTTTGACCACCTGTCTTCACAGATTTCACAGCTGTCCTTTGTTAAACCGTCTTGTTAACCCTACTTCCTTGCTGACTTGTTTTCAACAGAACTGTGTAGAATTAACCCTTATTTCTAATGTGCGACTTTGATTCACGTAGAGTTATTAAAGCATTAACGAAACCTTGTTAACTAAACTTACTTAAAGAATATAATCATATTCTTATGCTGTCTTTCTTCTCTCTATATTTTTAAATCTACAGAATCCTTTGGTAAGTGCTTAGCTCTAAAGCACACATCACCCCCCACTAATTTCCATGTTTACAACAACTATTAAAATGCATGGCATGCATTTTACTAACAGATAGTTTAGACTCAGGGATACTACTAGAGACACACACACACACACTCTTCCCTCACCCCAAGGTGTTCAAATGTCCTACCACTTGTCAGCTATAGTACCACCTTTATCTGGAGATTATGATCACCAAACCCTAGTTTAGGGTTGTCATATACTGACCTGGGTAATACCTGTCCTCACATCTTTGTTACTCACTCACTGACCCCACCACTTACTCACTTATTGAATCGTTTAACACCAGCACAGTAGGTGATGGAAATGTCAAGAGTTTTAGGGAGGTGACCAGCTCAGATCAAGCAAAGGGATCTCAAGTTTTCTTTTTTTAAATATGTCTGCTCTCAATCTCATATACAAAGTCCGTAAAGTCTTTCCCTTCAGTAGATGGTCTTCAGAAGCCATTCCAAAATGGCACCTCCCCGTGGTACATCAATGTACAAGTTCTTCTCTCTGACCTATGATTTTTCTATGATGAATCCTGTCTTTCTCTGCCAGTAGAGTACAGAAAAGTTCTTATTCTCTCTCTCTCTCCTTTCTCTTTCCTCTAGTACCTTTATTTACGTACCCTGTTAAATCTAATTTGATTCTTCTTCCAAAGCCCCCAGCCTCTATCTACTCGTACTAATGCTTCTTCTTTCTAATCTTATTTGCATTCATATTATCCACCCAGGTGGTACACCAATAAGAGGTAAGAGTGCTGAACTGACGTTCACAGAATGAAAATAATACAAATTCATTCTTGCTGTCAACCCATCCATTCACTTGAATCACCTCCATTTTTGTCCTGTTTACCAAGACCAAATCCCATTACTTTCATATGGACCTTCCTTCTTATTTGTCCTGTTTCGTTGACTAAATTTGTATTCCATCTTTTTGTCTATGCTTTATTTACTCCTTTGTATTCTGGTTTCAAGAGCCTGTTTAGCTCAGTTGTGATATGCTTGCCCTGGCTCAAATAAGCATATCCAATGACAATTATTTTTTTAAACTATATTTTTTCTGTTCATTTTTGTTTTCTTTTTGGCCATAGCGAATCATGTGTCCCTCTTTTTGTCCAACTAAAACAACCAAGCATTTTTCCCCCTTAGCTGTTTCTTGTTCAGCACTAAAAAATATGCACAGATGCTGTGGAATCACGCAGGCATGCTGAAGACAACATTGCCTCTCCTCTGCTTTTTTCTCCCAAAGAATTCTTTCTATCTTTGCAAACTATTTTTTTTCCATTTCTTCTATTTGCTTTCCTCTCCTGTACCTCTACAAAAAAGCCCAAACAACCACTTTTTTGATAAAGTTTCTACGGTGCTTTTTTTTCTCTTTCACCTATTTTTCTTACTTTTCTTGGGTTTGGAGACTATTTTACTTTTTGACTTTTTTTCTTCAGGGTTTGGGGAAGGCAAACAGTAGAGTCTGGCGAGGACCTGATTGGCTCATTTTTGCCGTGTGACATGAAGCTGGAGAGTTGTTGATGCATAAAGCCATTTTTCCCATGGTCATGTGACACCACACTGCTGATCCCATTGGTGGATTTTTATGGGTGTCTTTTGTAGCTTTCACAAGCTAAAGCAGTGGTTGGTTACTTTCTTGTCGGCCCAAGCCGATATTTTGAATTTTGTCTTCTAATACAATTGCATTTTATTTTTCAGCTAAGGGTTGTCAGAAGGTTGTAAGTTGTGCCGACATACATTTCTTGCCAAGATTTGCATGTCAAAACTTTTGTTACAGAGGGTTATATGTTGGTTTTACCTTATATAATACTTCAATTAACATTTTTCCACATATATGAGCAGCATTTTTCAATTTTTTGTACGGGCTGCATTTTTTGAAAGTTACTTCACCTAGATGAAGTCCCAAATTATTCTGTTAGGTCAATGTTACACTTGATCTGTGATTGAATATGCTAAAATTCATACCTAAATTTCTTTCGTTCAATTGTCCTCCCTTGTTATGCTGCTTTCTTATACTGTAAACCTCTTTTGTTTGATCCATGTTTCCCTGAAGCAGTATCACTCATCCCCATATTGACCAGTCCAGTGACATGTTGTATATTGAAGGGCTTGCCCCTATTCTTTAAAGTGAAATTATTATTATTATTTTTTTTGACATTGGCGCTAGGATGAGTGTCTTTTTAGACCCTTTAGCCATATAGGTAATCAGGCTTTTTCTCTAAAGAAGTCATCAACAAGGTAAATGTATCATAGTCAGAAGATATCTTAGGTGTTTTTCCTTTGTTTTGGATTTGGTTGACAATCTGCCATTTTCTTTTCCCTTGCTGTTACTTTAAGCCTGTTAAGAGGAACAATATATTTGTATCGCAATGTCTTGCATGATTACCATTTGCAGCTATCCCTCAACTAAAGTACGATAACACAGTCTCCATTTACCTCAGCCAGTGGATCTGGCTGTGATAATGACGGGGGATAAACTTTAAAACATAGAGTTTATAGTAGCAGAGAGAATAATGTAGTATTTCATTCATTACAGTTTATTGGATATGGTTTAATTACAACTTTCCTTCAAACTGTCCAACAACTGAAGCTTAAAAGGGACAAAGAAAAACTAGAAATGATGCTGATGTTGGCCTCAAGCCTTGAGGTCAAACAAGCTCTTTTCTTTTTTTATTTTTGCATGTGAACTTGATGCAATCCACCTTGTTTTAACCAAACATACTCTGCTACCCCATTTGCTATTCCCAACCAGGAGCCCTCCAGATAGAGCAGAGCGAAGAGTCTGACCAGGGGAAGTATGAATGTGTGGCGACCAACAACGATGGAACCCGCTACTCTGCCCCAGCAAATCTATATGTCAGAGGTAGGAAACGCGTGTAAACAGCACTGACATGCTTCTATCAAACATTATATTAACATTCTTTTTAAAATTCATGAAGAACAGGCCAGTAAAGTCTGCAGGGGCCATATTTAGGTCATTGTAAGTATGCTTTGTTTTTGATTTTGTTGTTCTTTTTTTTTTTTTTTTTTTAATTTCCTTTTTTGTACTTGACTTACCTGCACTGATTTGAACCTACAGTATCTGATCTGTTATGTGTTCCTGGTTCTTTCTGTTGATTATCCTGAATCTAACACCAATGACTAGACTGCTTGCTGTGTTTATCTACTAATTGCCTTTCAAACCTGACTGCCGGAGGTGGTAAAGGGTGGACGACCCATCTTGCATTAGTACCCACTCTTTCCCCAGCAGAGAACAGATCCTTTCTGGCCTTTTTTCTTTTTTTTCTTTTTCCTCCCAGTTGATCAACCTTGGAAAGATACCTTTAATCTCACTACTTAAAATTCAATTAAAAAAAAAAAATAAATAAAGACATACAAACAAATAAACAGTATAGAATAATTTCAATATTGAAGGCTTTCATTATTCCACCTTATATGTAAAATAAGCTTGTATAAACAGTCACAGCTTTTGATTGCTACATAGTGTTAGCTTCGTGACTTTAGCAAATACAAAAAAGGGCAGGTGGAGTAGAAGCAGTGATGTTTTCTTTTTTTAAAAGCTTCAATCTTTCACCTTTTAAAGTCAAAATATTTGCTGCATTGTCACAACTGTTGTTACATTTTTACTTGCACACAGCATTTAAGGCTTCTTTTGCTTTTACACACAACAGCGCACTGTTAATCTTCCACTATTGACAAGTATTGTCTTAATTAAATTCTGTATATATACATATGTGTGTAGCAGATATATTTTTATGAACTGATTTTGTAATTTTCTTATAAATTATGCAATGCTCTTCAGTCTTATGGTTAGCTTTCCTAATTGTCAATTAGAACTCAGTCCTCAGGAAACATGATACACAATATATACTAAAGCAAAATACATTCATTTTATTCATTATTTTAAGCTAACCACATGGCTTGGGCAGAATTTGTGTTAAAAGTAATTCTTTGTATTCAAAATGTTTGAGCTCAGACAGGTCAGACTTGTAATCTTGGTGCCAGGGAGATACAAGGGGCTCCCTGCACCTTAGAGACAGAAGATCCTTCAAATTGTTTAAGTAGCATTTGAACACCTAAAACATGGCCTTTTTACTCTCTGTGTTTCCCTTGTTTTTCTCCTGTCCCGATTTCATTTTGTTCTGCATCAAATTCCCTACATCCCTCAGAGCTACGAGAAGGTTGGTGTGTTTTTACTTTTTGAACACAACACAAAAAACAGAAGTTCATGTGTCTGCCACAAAAAGAAATATCTCTCTCTTATTTTTTTTCTTTTTACTTCTATTGATGCCATTTCTATCTCTGTCACACATTCAATGTTCATGAGAATGCCAACAGTCTTTGTCAGAATGCTTGACTGTCCAACAGGTGGTGCATGTTTGCATCTTTGAGGTGGGGGTGGTAGGGACGATATTTGCATCTGTCTGAGGGTCTATTTGCATGGTCACCTCTGAATCGCTTGAGCTAGTCATCCCCTTTCCCCGACCCTTTCCCTGTCAGTGTTCCTGCTCAGTGTCTTCCACGACTAACAACAAAGCAGGTGGGATAAGAAAATGAAAAAAAAATAATGAAATCTCATTAATGTAATAAATTCTATTTAAAGAGAAAAGAAAAGTAATGTGACCTGCAACACCAGCAGGAACAGTATCCTTGATTATGGGCTCCTGGAACTAATGGCTGCTGCTCTACATAGATGCAGTGCTGCTCCATATGAGCACTCAATCTTTCTCTCCGTAGAGCCATTTAAGCATCACTACATTAAAATTTTCCCTGTGGTGGTCTCCTGAATTGAAGTTTCTCAGAGATAAAAATATGTTAAAGCAAAATCCGTCCTTTGTCGTAATTGGCACTAAAGTCAAGCACCAAGCTGTAAAAACAACCTTGCCCTCCGAGATTATGCACTTCCTCTGACGACGTTGTTTCGGCACAGGAAGTCATGAAAGAATGATGTATTTAGAGCATTATCCACCAGACTTGACAAATGTAATGATATTCAAATGAGCAGGATAATATTATGTCTGTGGGGAGCGTGATCCAATTGGATATTAATTAAATATTGAGTGAGAGAAACGTTGTATTTAATAATGCAAGCAGTTCCCCTAGTTTTCCTCTCTGGAGAGCTGCAGTCTGCTCGACAGAACGGGCTTTGTGAATTAGTAGCAGGTAGCAGGAAGCGTGCGCCAATGTTGCAGTCAAATATAGCAAATGCCTGCATAAGTAACTAGCTTAGAGTCAGGAACTACTATTGAGGCTGTTTACAAAGCAGGGTCAATTAGCGGGCAGTAAACAGATATCCAGCATTTAAAAGCAGTTTTCTTCAAGGTTCACCAAGCTAACAGTAATCTGTTTCGACTACCATGAGCAGTAACACTGACTTCACTTTAATTTCAGTCTTCACTAGGTGTTTTTAACAAACCCTGTAGTCTTGTTCTATTTTCCTGACGCCGGTGAGTTATCCACATCGTCTGTACTTAAATATTTGTGCAAACAAATTCTCACTCACTTGAACCTGAGGAGAAATACTATATTATCTAGATTCTCCTTCCTTACATTCATTTATCCTTTGTGCTAATATGTTGTTGCCATCTTCTCTAAGTGTCTCTTAGTTGTCCCAGGACTCTTAGCTTGTGCTAGCCACATTTACAGCGATGTAACATTTCATTTTAATGCTATCCTTTTGACCACATTTATTGCTACTTATTTTGCCCTTGCAGCCCTCCACCCCTGACTCCCTTACATGTCATGTAACATTTTCTTTGAAATTTTAGCCTTTTATTTGTGTTTGTTCTTGATTTTTTTTTTTTTTTGAATGTGTATCCACTAGAGCTGTCAAATGATATATTTTTTTTTTCAAATCCAGATTGATAGCAGCTGCAGTTAATCATGATTATCCAAATTAAAATCTCAGGATGTTTGTTTTAGTCTCTAAGAATCTTACATCTTTATGAGAGGGCATAGCTTGTCTCACCTTGTAAATGAAGCTGAATGAACTTTTAGTCTGAATAACCTTTTTTTATTATTATTATTTTATCTTAAAGGGCACTTAATGGCCTGCAGTCCTGTTTAAATGATTTTAATTTGCATCAGTTAGTTCTTGATTTGTACGATCATAGAATATAGTCTGGCCAGACACTTTGGTGCTTTAAGCATCAGCATAATTGGTCCTCTTGTGATAAGCTAAAGACCCTTTCATTTGTCACTGAATTCACCAGTATGAAAGAAAGTATGTATAACTTTACATTTATCCTCTGAGCTGTCTGGCAGAGTTTTAAAGTCTAAAAGGACCCTTAAAAGTTCAACTTTTCTAATCATTGCATTGTTTATGTTAAAGATAGGCTAGCACAAAGCATAGGAGGCTTCTTATCTTGCATGACCGTACATAAAAGGTACAGCTCAGCTTTGTGAGTGTATCTCTATAGGAGCCAAACGGTCAAAAGGCAGAGAGCATTTGGTGTGATTCAGTTAAGTGTGGATGCAGAACATTTGACAGCTCTAGTTTCTACTTTGGACTTGAAAAACACAGAAAAAAAAAACATTGTAACCCCCCCGATGCATATGCGACTTCTCTAGCATTGCTAGAATCTATGTTTGTGTGATGTGAGAACGTGATGCGGCGCATTATCTCACATCAGCTGGAAGAGCGCAGCCTAAAAGTTGTGTCTTTGCATACAACTGTGCAGTGCTGTCGACTCTCCAGCACTTTGTGCGGTTCTGTATATCTGTACCGATGGTGATACAGTATTTTTGTGCATGGCGCTCATATTGATGTTAACCCATTCACCACTGAAATCTCTAATTCTTGGATCAAATGTTTGTAAATGTGTTTTCTTACCCTCCATCAAAAACTCAAATTATCTTACTAGAAACAGATTTTATTTTTATGCTTTAATTAAACCTGCAATTACAATTCTGTTCATTTTCTTGTTATATAATGCAGAAATGTATTTTCTTTTCTTTTTTTTGTTCTGGCAACATTTGAAGCCAATTCTATGAAAGGAATTCAGTTGTTCCATGTTATGCTGGGTTTTCATGCTATGTTTTGTCTTTTTCAGTACGCCGGGTGCCACCGCGATTCTCCATTCCACCTACAGACAATGAGATCATGCCAGGCGGCAGTGTCAATATCACATGTGTGGCAGTGGGCTCTCCAATGCCATATGTCAAGTGGATGCTAGGTGCCGAAGACCTTACGCCAGAAGACGACATGCCTATCGGGCGGAACGTCTTGGAGCTTACAGACGTCCGGCAGTCGGCCAACTACACCTGTGTGGCCATGTCAACTCTGGGGGTGATAGAGGCCGTGGCACAGATAACGGTGAAAGGTAAAGCTACTTCTTATTCTTCTTCATTGTAATTAGAGGCTGGAATTACAGCAGTATGCTCAGACAAGAGATATATTAAGGCTAGACTTGGACTTTAATAGCTCACTTAGAGCAATTTTCCTTAAAATGTTTCAAATTCTGTATGCAATTAAAAACATATCCATCAATTTGGAGCTAGTTTATGTTAGGAGTAAACTATCCAAGCAGAGACTACAGGCAGTGCTTTAAAGAAAGTTATTTACCTCTCCCTGCCACGATAAGTCATCTGTGGAGGATTCCTTAAAGCTTTAGACAAGCCCTGGCACCAGCTTCAGTGTATTAGATGCCAGATTGAGAATATAGTGAAGTGCTTATCTCTCAGCTGGAGAGCTACAAAGCCACAAGCTCACCATTTCTGTTAGCAAGAGGTGGGAGGGGGGCAGCGTGGGGGTGTGAAACGTAGTGAGTATTGTTTGGTGTCCTCTGTAGACATGGTACTTATCTGAGTGTAATCATATCTACAATGCAGCGTACCAGAAAGATATCCCGGATTGGTGTCGCTGTGTTCACGTGCACACAAGGGACTGACTCACGTACACACACGCGCGCGCACACACTCACGCTTTGTTTTTCCTAGACATAACATAGAGATATTAGTCACAATATAACAGTCTGGCAGCAAGCTCCCCCAGAAGCACACTTCAGATGGCATATAAAGACAATATATTGCCCTCAAATCTTTTGCCATGTGGCATGGCGCGGGGAATTAAAGCAATAAATTTACCTGTTAAATTATTAAAGTGATAAACACTGGGAAATCTGAGATTAATGACAACTGCACTCTCAGCTGCTGAACGGGGGGTACGCAAAGCCTTTAATCTCACAGGTTGGTTCATATACATTTTTTTTTTTTTTTTTTTTAACAAATGGAAACTAGATAAATTAAATAATAGGAAGCTCATCTGGCACCCACCTAATAGAAAGTACTTCAGTACAGGACTGCATATCATCACTACGAAATAAAGTGGGCTGGTAAATTACTGCAATCAGTATTATTCAAACACCTAAAAAAATAAGAATCTAAATAACTTCTTTCTGTATATTTTGCATTTTTGTTTATATTTATGTAAAAAATTCTCATTACAGCATTGCCGAAGGCTCCTGGCATTCCTGTGGTGACCGAACGCACCGCCACTAGCATAACATTGACTTGGGATTCTGGCAATCCTGAACCAGTGTCCTACTACATAATCCAACACAAGTCCAAGTACTCAGAGGACTCGTACAAGGAGATCGACGGTGTGGCCACCACCCGGTACAGCGTTGGAGGCCTCAGCCCATACTCGGACTATGAGTTTCGTGTGGTGGCGGTGAACAACATTGGGCGAGGGCCACCCAGTGAGAGCATCGAGGCCAAAACAGCTGAGCAGGCACCCAGCACGGCGCCCAGGCAGGTCAGGGGTCACATGCTGAGCACCACCACAGCTGTCATCCACTGGGATGAACCAGAGGAGGCTAACGGGCAGATCATGGGCTACCGAGTTTACTACACCATGGATTCTGCCCAGCACGTCAACCAATGGGAGAAGCAGATTGTTCGGGGGTCTAACTTTGTCACCATCCAGAGCCTCATCCCCAATAAGACCTACTATATCAAGGTTTTGGCCTACACGTCAGTAGGTGATGGACCTCTTTCTCCAGACCTTCAAATCATCGCCAAGACCGGAGGTAAGCAGGATGTTTTGTTCTTGTTGTTAGAGAATCCATGACTGAACAAGTTTAACCAATGTTCATAGGCTACTCCACAAGTAATGTTTGAGTGTCACAAACATTTTCGAAGCAACATTTTTTATCCTCATTAGTGGGTTACAGTTGTTAACCATAGCTGTAAACACACAAATCTTTAGGCTGTCAACAAAAACTTCAATTGGTTTCCTCAAGAGGGAAAAATAGTTTTGCATGAGAAAAATTAACTCAGAGCAGGAAGTGTAAATGCTTTGTTGTTTACTTCAAAAGTCAAATATTCTTTTCAGCATGAAGTATCCACATTATGTGTCTGCACTGTAATAATCCTGCTGCATCTCCGGAAATACAATGTGGCTGTGTGGCATCTGTGCGAGTATGACTGTAATAATAATGAATAGTGCAAGACATGAGAGAGAATGAACCCATCTCTTCCTTCCAATTGCAGTTCCCTCCCAACCGACTGACTTCAAAGGAGAAGCCAAATCAGAAACAAGCATTCTGCTTTCATGGATCGCCCCAGCACAGACTGGACAGGAAAATCAAATCACAGGATATGAACTTATGTACAGGAAGCGGGATGACAAAGAGGAGGTAATTATTTCTTGATCTGAGACGTTTTGCCAAAACTTCAGCTTAAAACACTGTAATAACAAATCACACTGTGATTGTTCAGTAGTAGTTTTTGTTACACAATCATCCCGTTTACTTTTAGAATGCAGTGTTATGTTATGAAATTATGTTTTTGTTCTTCCCCACCACTAAGTCATACATATTAACATAATACCAGATATGTAAGATTAAGTTGGTTATTAGTTATCTAGTTATCTTTTTGCTTTTTTATTTACACTAACAACAATTATAAGTAGTTAATAAATAGCATAATCAATTTTGTTGTTCTGCACACTAAAAAACACAGCCACATGCCATATTAGAGGTATGAAGAGTCAGAAATAGATACAGTATGTTGCCATTTGGTTTTTAACTTTGAGACTTTAGTCAAACGTGACTGCATACAAATAGTCAATTGCTATAAAGTGTACTAAACTGATTGTCACGTTCATTTATATAAACCAACAACTTGTTACAATTCTGACAGCAAATGATGATACCCTCACATTTTATTTTCATGTCAGAAAGGGCAGAATGCTTGTGTTCATTTTTTTTTTTTTTTTTTTATATAACTCTGTTTATTTAAAAACTGACGATATGAAACTTTCTCCCCAGAAACATATCAGCTTTGAGCCGACAACGACATACCTGCTGAAGGACTTGAAGCCCTTCACGACTTATACTTTCCGGCTGGCTGCACGTAGTAAACATGGCGTTGGGGCTTACACCAATGAGATCTCTGCAGAAACTCCTCAGACACGTAGGTCTTCTTCCTTATCTGACAGAGTTTAAACTATTTGGGAAGGAACACATTTTCAAATGCATTCAAAATTTTACGTGTGCTGCAGAATCCAAAAAGTGACAAAAATGTCAGGAAGGTCCTGAGCACAGATAAAGCAAATATGATTTTTTTTTTCTTTTGAGGGTTCATGCATTTGAAAAGATGTAACATTTGAATAGTAAATAAGTGTTATGAAGTCTACCTGACCATGCAGTATTCACTTTGAAAAGGTTGCATGGACAGCGTACCCAGGCTTTCCTGTGAAGCCAGGAGACAAGGTTACAAAAACTACCCCTCTCCACCTTTGTTGTGCAAAAACACTTCTTGGCTTAAATGAATGATATAGCCATGAATTATTTATGTGAATGCCCACATATGCGTTAGTCAACTGTTCTTTTTTTAAAGTGAAAGGGCATTTTAGGAAGCCTTGTCTCTTGACATTGCATGTCAGCCAAAAATAAGAGAATAGAGATTTTTTCAGACTGAGCTTTCTATGTAGCTACGCTGCCAAAAACCACTTCACTGGACCACAAAGGGATTGTCCAATTCCAATTCAATTAAAATTAGAATCATTAAAAAGTGGAGTAACGATATCATAGAAAGCTCAAAGCAAGTATCGTCTCTGTAGTTAGGGACATTTCCACCGAAAGACCTCAGATTTATGAAGCAGGATGAAAATTGAAAAATTGGATTCTGTTGTTTATCACAAAATAACGGAGAATTCCAAAAGAACTGTTGTCTTTGACTTTGGAAATCTAACATAAATCTGAGGTCTCTGAAAGACAAGGGCAGAGATCAGGTGGGTATAAAAGCTCAGAAGTTCAAACTCTGCCCAGATGTATGCTCTGAGGTAATAATCAATGAAGATAATTCAGAAGTGCATGCCAATGTTATCAGAATCTAATAAATCAGTCATGTCTCCTTGGGAAGTTCTCTGTTGTACAATCAGGCTTTTACCACAAACCAACAGGCTTCGGAAAGGTTGGTGACAAATACAACATTTTTCTATCTTAAACTAGTTAAAGCATCAACCTTTATGTTTTTGGATTGATGGTAATTGCTTGCCAAATTTGTCTTAGTTATTGCTACATTTATTTTGGAATGGTTTATCTTAAATTATTTCTTGAGTACTACGAAATAATTTTAGGTTTTCATTTTAGAATTAAAAGGTTCTACGAAATGGTATATTGGGATATATGATTTTTGTTTCCCTTTGTTTTTATATATATTTTTTTCATGACAAAGGTAGGTTACATATGTTGAAACTGTCCCTTTTCCAATCAACACCTTCCATTCATCATCAGTGTGTATACTTTTGTGTTGGTCTTTGCCTTTTGCTTTGTCTTTATTTGTGACGTTTCATTGATTTAAAATACTTTTCATTTATCCATACAAGTCCTTGTGATTTTTCCTCATTTTGTGTCATTTTATTTTCCTCTTCTTTTGTTTTTCTCCTTTGTTTGGTCAATTCTACCATCATCATCACGATCAAACCAAAAACTGAAACTCCTTTGAAACAAAAAATCCAACTCAATGAACGGCCTGACCAAACAAAAAACCCTGCACCTGCATAAATACCAACCCAACAACCAGAGCCCTCAGGCCCACCTCAGGAAGTCAAGTGCTATAGCTCCAGCTCCACCAACATCCTGGTAAGTTGGCAGCCACCCCCACTGGAATTACAAAATGGAATAATAACGCAATACACCATCCAGTATGCTGCAACTGAAGGAGAGGACACTACTACACATCAAATCTCCAACATACCTCCGGAAAGCTCCCAGTACCTTTTGGAAAACTTGGAAAAATGGACAGAGTACCGTGTGACGGTCACTGCTCATACAGATGTCGGAGCAGGACCAGAAAGCCTGCCAGAGCTCATCCGCACAGAGGAGGATGGTATGTGTTCGCTAAAGCAAAGCCTCAGCTGCAAATCCAGTCTACCCCTCTTAACCCACCCCGTCAAATACTAACAACTGTATCTACAACTCCCTCTTCTTCTCTACCCCCTCTGCCTGCTTCTAATGCGACTGCCGCCACTTGATACTTTTAGCCCCATTTTGGACTATGCACTTTTTTATCTAACTGTGACTCACTTTGCAACCTTTTTTTGGCTTTTTTCCCTACGCTGCTCAATTTCAACACATGGTATGGCATTTTCAGCTGCAGGCCTCCAACTTCCAGTCCCAACTGTCATTTTTGAAACTTTGAAATATCCTCTGTAGTATTTTTTTTTTTTTTTTGAGTGGCAGGATTTTTTTTATAGACCTCACTTTTTTAGGAACTTGGCAAAAGGACAAGTTCTGGACAGTGGGAATAACAAAACGTGGAAGAATTTTTTTGAAGGCCATTTTTTGTATTTTTTTCTCCCCTCATGAGATAGAATCATTTTTTATTCATTTTTTTTCCTTGCTCCATAGCCAAAATTCTTGTAGTGCTTCAAGTATTTGAAACACTTGAAGCCCCCCTTTGGCTCCACTTTTCTATTTTGACAAAACACATTTTTATTCCATGTTTTAAAAATCCACTCTACCCATTTTTAATGTTTCAAGATTAGGTCAGTTGTCAGACCTGTTTTTGCTGTTGTTTTTTCCCCCCCTTACCATTGTTGAAATATTGATGTCATGCAGTGCTTGTTGCAGTTTGCTGCACTTTTGTGATTTTTTTGTCACTGCAGCATTTTCCGCTACGGCTTTTGGGCAAGATTTAAAAAAAAAGAAGGTGAAGAGGTTCTCTATAATTTTGACCTTTTTTCTTCTATCCCATGGTGTTCCTCCAGTTCCTAGCGGGCCACCTCGTAAAGTTGAGGTGGAGGCTGTCAACTCCTCATCAATTAAAGTGATCTGGCGTTCACCGATGCCCACCAAGCAGCACGGTCAGATCCGAGGGTACCAGGTGCACTATGTCAGGATGGTTAATGGGGAGCCCACAGGACAGCCAGTCATCAAGGACATCCTGATTGATGATGCTCAGGTACAACACCCTCCTCAGCCAGCCACCTCATCTCTCAGACACAGTATCGCTTTCTCTCTCTCCCTCACCTTTACATGAGCTACAGCAAAGTCTTTTATTTCAGCTGGAAAAAGCTATCAACATGTCACATCAGTAACAGAGCTCAGTAAAATAGTGACTATTTAACTGTTTTGTCACTGATTACAATTCTACTGGATGCAATAGCTTGGCACATATCAATCTGCACAAGTGATTACAGCTACTTTTACTAAAATAAATCTACATTTATTTGGTGGTTGCAGAAAAAACTGTGTATATTTTCTCATCAGTGAATAGTGGCTGTACCTGGGCCTTATTTGTTGTCTCTTCTCTTTCCATATTCTTATATCATAATCAGTGGGAATATGATGATTCAACTGAACATGTGAGTAGTTGAACTTGACAAAATCCAATCTTCTTTTCCCCTTGTATTATCTTCTGCATGAGTGGCATGTGGCGTTTGTGCTTTAGGAGTTCAAGACCTTGAGCTTGAGGGCAATTTCAACATCTTAATATATACTTACCTTAAAAAAAACTGCAGATGGAATCATTGACTAACATTGGGTTCAAATTAAATTTAACTGACCAAATAGTCACCTATACTGTATGCCTTAAAGGTTTGAAATCTATTAGTGTTTACTGAGGAAGCTATTTTTTTTTTTAAACACTCTTTGCCAAGTTATTTATTTAGCACTACCCTTTCCACTGAAGCATGCCTCAACTTTAAATATATGCTGAGAGAATGTGTCTGTATGTCCTCTGTGATGATTATGCTGACAGCACATCCCACTTTTATCTCTCTGTTTGCTTACATCTGTAAGTCGGCCAGTGATTGTCTTGCAACTAAAGTCCTGCATCTTTACAGGAAATGATCATCACAGAGCTGCAGGCTGAGACCACGTATTCAGTTACTGTGGCAGCCTATACGACAAAGGGCGACGGTGCCCGCAGCAAGCCCAAACTGATCACCACCACTGGCGCAGGTAACGTAACCGTCAACTGCTGACAAATCTCCTGTGGTTCTCTGCTAATATACAAGATTTTCTTTGTATAGAGCCGCATTTCTTGAATAAATGCAAGTTCTATTACAAAAATTGGAAAGCTGTGAAACTGCAGCCAATAAAGGAAAAAGCACCAGGCAAGTATTCTAATCATCGAGCATGTAAAGTGTGAATGCAGCTAATTGCTGTCTCATTTAGTGCAATAACTCTTACCCACTGGTGTGACGCGGCAATGCTGAAGGCACTTTCAAAATAATGGAAAATGCAGAGAGTGAAAGACGGAAAAAAAAGGACACCAAAAAGCAGCTCTTTCACTAACCTCTTTTGACAGCATTATGCCACAGCAAAAGTACTTAATTGTGCATATAGAAAGATGGTGAGATAGAATAATATGAATACTGAATGCCTGCCTGCTCCTAATATGATCAAATTAAAGCATAATTATAACAAGTTGTCCCGTTTCCCATTTGTATGTTTTTTTTTAGTTCCTGAAAAACCTCGGCTAATGGTCAGTGCAACCAACATGGGCACAGCTCTCCTCCAGTGGCATCCCCCAGCATTAACCCATGGCCCTCTGCAAGGATATCGCCTCCGTTTTGGCCGCAAAGATGTGGATCCACTGACTGTCATTGAGTTCCCTGAGAGAGAGAACCACTACACCACCAAAGAGATCCATAAGGGAGCCTCGTACACTTTCCGCCTTTCGGCTCGCAACAAAGTGGGCTTTGGTGAAGAGACAGTCAAAGAAGTCACCACAAATGAAGATTTCCCGAGTGGTTACCCTCAGAGCATTACAGCAGAGGGTGCCACCACCTCCACCATTCAGGTTAGCTGGCAACCTGTATTGCTGGCAGAGCGAAACGGGCAAATAGTGAAATATGCTCTGCAATATAAGGACATCAACAGCCCACGCAGTCCCTCAGAACTCTTCATCACCGCACCGGAATCAACAGTCATCCTGGATGGCCTTAAGGCAGATACCACTTATGATATTAAAATGTGTGCCTTCACCAGCAAGGGCTCTGGTCCCTATAGCCCAAGTGTCCAATTCAGGACACAGCCTTTGGATCAAGGTAGGACCAGTCCCTGAACCTTTTTAGCCATTTCCCTTTTAAAAATCAAGCTTTTCCTGCGCAGCCCTTTCCAACCACAGCAGCTTCCTTTGAAAGCCTCAGATGGCAGACGTTCACAAAATATGGAATCAACCAGAGGAGTTTGGTATTAACATATTGTCCTACCCTTAGCAGTCTCACTAATCTAAGAATGATTTTTTTAAAAAAAAGAAAATAACTCATGTGTAAGTATGTATGTCTCTTTGTGTCTTGTCAATTAAGCAAAGGTCAGTCATTAATTTAAGTTCGTGTTGGTAAAAGGTAAGCGGACAGTGTTGAGTTCAGTGTAGTACAGATGTCAGCCTGGTTTTGAAGGAGACTTTCTCAGGTAAGCACTGGTGTGGGACCATTGGTGCAGATAGATAAAAAGGGATGTTTTGTGTCTAAATCACCTGCTCCCCCTTTCTTTTAGCAGTGTTTGCAAAAAATTTCCACGTGAAAGCTGCCATGAAGACTTCGGTGTTGCTGACTTGGGAAATCCCAGACACCTACAACCCAGCACAACCTTTTACTGTAAGCACTGCTGAGCTAAATATATTCCCATATGCGTACATACTTTATACAATGCAAATTCTTCAGTTACCATCTACAATACACCACCGTACATGAAACATCAACTCCTCGGCATACAGATCCTCTACGATAATGGCCAGAGTGTGGAGGTGGATGGGAAGCTAACGCAGAAGTTAATCACGGGTCTTCAACCTGAGACACAGTACTCCTTCCTCCTGACCAATCGAGGCAACAGTGCCGGAGGTCTGCAGCACCGCGTGAGCACCATGACGGCCCCGGACATCCTTCGTACCAAACCCTACCTGATTGGCAAGACCAACTCAGACGGCATGGTGACTGTGGAGCTACCAACGGTGCAGACATCTGAGAGAGTAAGGTGAGTAGAGATGATCAAACTGAAAGGTGATTTCTGCCCCTGAAATGATTCAATGAAAAATGATTTCTCTTTTTTGAACTGCCGTTGTACCCAGAAAAATGCAGGATAACAGCACAGCAGGCTATAGACTTAAGAAAAACAGAGTTTTGTATCAAAATTACTCTGGAGTTGATGCATCAACTAGGAGTGCACATTCCGGTACTGCCCTACTTGCCAACTTGCATCAATCATAATATGATTTGACTTAATCATATCAGAAAAAAAAGACTCTTTTGTTGGATATGAGACTTTTACAGACATGAGTATGGTACGGTGGAACTGTCCATTGCTAATGCCTATATTACTGATGATTATTTCGTACTGATGGATTGTGAATGGAAATAAACAAGTTAACCTGATAGCTGACCTTGTCAGTGATAATCCCTCCAAAACTGAGTCATTTATATTCATCCCTATATTTCAGTGTAATATCCACTCCACCTCAGTCATTACACACTGAAACAGTCCGGCTCATTTAAGTGCACTCCTCTAAGCCCTTTAAAATCTCTTACAGCCTTTCAACAAAGCCCAGGGTTGTCAGAAGGCCAAGGAGCACATCCGATTGCAGACCGACGCTTCAAACCCATCTTGGGTTTTTTGATCTTGCACTTGGCCCACTGTCTCCCATGCCAGAGCTTAAGCTAATTAGGTTCCCATTAGCCTGCCACACTGCCTTCCTGGCTAAGGCTGGTTAGTGCAGTGCCCAACCAGGAAGCCCAGAAACTCTGGCAAAAGCCGTTATCTCTCTTGCCACCCTGATGAAGGGATGAAAATCCTTCTAATTCTGTATCTCTTCTGCATTCACAGAGGTCTCCTAATTAGCCCTCAGGGGGCCTTGGTGAGGTGTAACCATATTTCACATGCTTAAATGAAATGGAAAACAGGGGGAAATGGTCAAAATTAAGTGATGGTGGACACTGTGCAATGCTATATTTATTCTAGCTGTCATACAGGACTTTGTTTGTCCAGGAAATAGTAATCATTGTCTTGGAAATGCAACGGATGAACTTGTGTTTTTTGAAAATTGGCAGTGATCTAGAATATTAATGTGCTGTACTTTTTATTTTCCAGGGGATATTACATTGTTGTAGTACCTCTGAAGAAGCAGCGCACTGGCAAGTTTTTCAAACCCTGGGACAATCCCGATGAGATGAATTTGGAAGAGGTAGGTTTATAATAACTCAAGAAAAATGAAAATATGGCATGAGAAATTTCAGCTTTTTTTTAATATGCAGTTATTGTACTCGGCTTCTCAACAGGGCCGATGTAACTGTGTGCACATACCATACATTTCTTTTCTCAAAACTTGAAAAAAAAAAAAAAGTTCAGGCAGTTAAGAGGGCAGGAGGAACGGGAGATGAGTCTCGCTGATTGATGCAAATAGCTGCAGAGAGCACTGTTCATATGGAAATGAGAACATGAAGTAGCCATCAAGAGCACTGCAAACTCAACCCCCATCCCCACGTCCTCCTCCTCCTCTTTGTGTCTGTGGTAATTACCTGAAGAGCTGCATCAGGCCTTCATGTCTCTTCTCATTCCAGGCAAAGCTGGGTTACTGCGTATGCACAAAACACTTGACAACTTTTATATTTAGCCAGTTGAGATAATTCAGGAGCTTCTGTGCATTGCAGGCACGATTAAGCGCGTTTTATGATGATGATGTTTTATTACTTTGTATTGTAAGCTTAGGTATTACATTAGATTACTTTAGATGCCGCACATACTGTAGTCTTTGTCCTAGAAATGTATAGAAATGGAAACTTCTAAAAAGTTATCCCTGCTTCAGTTTCCCCACCTACAATTTGAAATGTGGGCAATGATTGTAATTTGCGAATCAAATCCTCTGGCAAATTATATCTTATTTTGAAATTGCGAGTTTTAAAATATTGATTTCTATTGTATGAAAATCATAATATATCACGTCTAGGAGGCTAAAAGAAACCACACCATGTCTCATCTGGCATTGGCTTTACAGCTCATGCCTACAGGCCCATGTCTGCAGCCTTGACCGATTGCCCAAAAGTCACCCCTCTGTCAGAATTTATTTGTTTGTCAATATTGGCACTCACCTTTTCACAACTTTTCCCAAGGGCAGCTAGATTTAGCCGTGTTGACAGGAGAGATGATTGAAGACATTATCGGGCGGCACCAACAGCCCTGCAGCCAAAACAGAACACACAAGAACGCACACACTTTAATGTGAATGACAGGCGCACACAGCACGCCCGCACACACACACACACACACACACACACACACACACACACACACTCATTTGTGCACACAAGTCAGAGATATGAAATCAGACATCCAAACAACTAGCCAGGCCTGATTAGCATAATTATGATCCGCGCTTTGTACTGGAAGTTTAAAGTCAGATGGTACAGACTTGTATGAAGGGCACACTTGTGTGATGTGATGTGGGGTTTCAGCCTGTGAGCGTTATTATCGTTGGTTGGGGGAGTGAATGTGGTACATTCGGTTTCAACATTAATTCTCATATGTAATATTTCCTTTTGGAAACTGGCAGTGGCAGTTTTTGGGGGAAAATCCTGCAAGTAACAATGTTTTTTTTTTTTTGTTTGTTTTGTTTTGTTTTTCAGATACAGTTTAGTTACGGCAGAACACAGTTTGAAGTCATTTGTTGATACAATTAATTTATCCTCGCTTTGCATATCTGTCATGAATATTTATGGAAACGTGAATTGGAAAATACGGAGCAGTTGTACACTGTTCAGATTCTATTTGTCTACATTGAGCCATCTCAAGCAAAAATATTTCTGATTGTATCAACAAGAACAGTAATAGAGCTCTGTAAGCTGTATTTTTTTATTTTATTTTTTTTTTTACTGTTTGACGCCGTTGGATAATCCTCAACTACTTCATATGCTGGAAATCCACACAATCTTTTAATTTCACAATCTTTTGGAGTCAAAAAAAAAAAAAAAAAAACAGATGAAATAAGTCACTGATCTTTTCTGTAATGTTCTGCCTCTTGCAATCAGAAATTTAAGCTCAGCAATCAGGAAAAAAAAAAGAAGAGAGAGAGAGATAGACTGATTTGGTTGGTGTAGATGTGTTCTTATGTGTGTGCTGGAACATGTCCTTATGCGTTATCAACTGCCTGCTTCTTACTCCTCGCTGTAGCTGCTGAAAGAGATAAACCGAACGAGCAGAGGCCTACGGTTCCGGAGGCAGGCAGAGCCTAAAGCCTATATCGCTGCCTACTACAAAGACCTGCCCAAAGAGTTCACCCTGGGAGATGGCAAAATCTACGGGGACTTTGAAAACAAACAACTCCAGAATGGCCAGGAGTACATCTTCTTTGTGCTTGCTGTTTTGGAGATGTCTGAAAATGTAAGTTTGCTCTTTCACTCATGTATGATCTCAGTTTTATGTGTCTCATATTATACTTGAGTTCAGCTGCAGCCATGAGCTTGCACCTCTAGGTGATTCAATGCTAGCAATCTCTACTAAAGCGTGTATGTTGATAGACAGAAGCCTAAATCCACTGCATCTCGGCGGCTGGTTGGAGTTTGCTTCTGGCTAGATGTGTTACTCTGAGCCCTCGTGAGGCTTTGACTTAAAAACTTAAAGCTGCAGCTGGCCCAAGAAGCTGACCCTTGTTGCTTTAGGGAGAGAAACCCCTTAAGACCTTAGCTGATCGCAAGAATGCCTCGATAACAGGCCTCCTCTTTAATTGCGTCCTACGTGCGGTCCACCTTATCTCTGCTGCTGCACTTAGTGTGTATGTGTGCATGTGTCTGTCTGGATGAAAGTCCAGAAAGCCGCATGATTAGGCAGCTGCAGGCGTGATGATGGATTTGATGAGCTGCAGGTTCTATATAGTCTTCGCCTCGCACTCTCTCCTGCTAACCCCGAGTTCAGGTAGAGCAAAAACGATAATGACGGACTGAGGGAAATCTCTAATTTGCCCACTGAAGCATATATTTTCTTCCCACAAGACCATTTTTTTTTAATCTCCTCTTAGGATGGGAAATAGTTCAATCAAGGCTCCGGTATAGCAGAAGATATTAAAGATCATTTTGATTGGCCAAACTGCAGCTTAGCAGAAATTACACAGCAAAACTTTGAATTGCCTTTTAATTTGTATTGTTGGTCATGCTGTGTTTGTCAGAGTCTTGTTAGATATGCTCTGTAGAGGGGGTAAATTAATTGAAGTCTTGCAGTAGTGCTTTGAATATCTTGAGCTCCTCAAATAAGTCTGGATCTAATGTATCCCCTCAGCAATCAGGCCTGGATGTCGATGCAATTCAAACTAAAGATCTGTTTAAGGAGTGGCGTAATACATTTGCAAGAAAACATCTTTCAGAATCACTAGATCGATACAATTATGGAATAGAGAGTAGGATAAGGTCCGATCCATAAATGAAGCACATGATGGTTGGAAAAAAAAGATCTTAAGATAGAATATTGATCAGCGATTTACTTTCCCTGGCTTAGATCATGTATGCCACGAGCCCCTACTCGGACCCGGTTGTGTCAGCCGACATCGACCCCCAACCGATCATCGATGAAGAAGAAGGCCTCATCTGGGTGGTGGGCCCTGTGCTGGCTGTCGTCTTCATCATATGCATCGTCATTGCCATTCTCCTCTACAAGAGGTGAGGATATTGACTGATAATCTGCATCTAGAATTAGCCATCAAGTCAAGCGAATGCATGGGAATCCACCACATGACCTTAACACTAAACATAAACACTGTGCATATAATACTGACGAAGTCACTGCAGGGACTGGTGCAAAACATGCACTGTATAAATATCATTACTTATATATGTGCGTTTAAAATTCATGTATAGCCACTCAACTTTTATGTATGGGCATTCAATATTTAGCTTTCATGACACCAATACACTACACTACACAAATCTTTAATTAGCACATTCAAATGCAGACACTAAATGTAAGATTTGAACTCAAAAGCCTGAGGCGCATCGATCTTCAGACTATCCATGACCCTCACTCCCTGTAACACATGCACACTCTAAATCTCAGATGAGTAAATCCAAGCATGCCGCTACCAAAGCTGCCATCGAATGCAGACGCCCACAATCCTTCACACAGACACACACGCTGACTGAAAGTTAATCAGACACATCCATCTACCTCGCGTCTTGCACTCAGAAGACACACATGTAAAGCAGGAGTAAACATATGCGGTAGTGCACTTTCACACTGAATCAAAACAGCCTTTTTTTTTTTTTTGTCTGAAGCACCCTAGTGGTACCGAGACCTCGTGCTGTCACTGCACATCAGTCAAGCGTAGGAGGGCAGAGCTTTGACTATCTGCTTCATGTCACTGGATGTGTCTGCAGCTTTAGAAAGACCCTGGGGGCGTGGGCGAGCATCCCAACCACCTAAAATGCTACCCTTTTACTACCCATTCCACAAGAGAGAGTAGTTCTAGATCCCCGACTATGACCTCATGCTGCCCTCCTTGCTTAGCCATGTCACCCACATACAAGTGCACATTTTCCATGCATGCGTCCACGCACAGACCTTTTCTGTCCTTCACTATCTTGTCTCTTCTCCCCTTTTACATAATGTTCTGCAGAGTTCATTCAATCAAATGCTCAGTCCTAAGCAGAATTTAACAGTAGGCCTCAAGAAGTAATTTTGGGAAGGTAAGATTAGTAAGTGAAGAGTCAGCACAAGCTATAATCAGTAACAGTACCAATACTGGAGACAAAAAAAATACATCAATAGCAGTGTAATGTAAGAGGTTTATGCACACAGCTTTATTCCGGCTCTCTCTTACACCTTATTGTCCTTGGATTCCATTCATATCAAGTTTTGCTTTGGATAATACAAAGGTGAAGTGAAAGTGAACAAAGATCGCATGTGTGTTGGGGAGGGGGCTTCAGAGTTTCCGGCAGTTTTACACATCAATTACCTTGCCAGTGTCACCGCCACGTTGGGGAACATTCGGTGCATAACCAGGAGATATTTCTCTTGTCGAGATCAATTTTTATGTGACAGAGTGTGCCTCTTGTGCAAAACAAAGGGCAACAGCCATGTTATGTTGAGCTCTGGGAAAGGACAATGGGGATAACAATGTGGGGCTTTTTATCAGAGACACATAAATCAGAGTACATTGTACACCTACACGTGGAATAAATGAAGTCAAGTCATGTCTGCAAACAGACGAAGAGATTCTGGTCATTTTTCAAATAAAAACGTTTCAGTGCTTCATTTGAATACAGTATATGCTTCGTGAATGATGATCCCACATGTTCGCATTTATAATGCCACATGCATAAATCCTGAATATGCATAATTCTTGATTTTAATAAATGTAACAGTGGTGTGCTTATTTTCAGGAAAAGACAGACACAGCAATTAGGAGTCAAGAGATGACTTTTATGCTTGAACAAGAAGCAATCAGCTGCAACTGCTTGAAATAGCAGAGATACAATGTACAAATCTTGGGTGCACCTGGGAAACTGTAGTATTTGAAACAAAGAGCTCCAAGGCAGCGTAATTGAGCATAATCTCTGAGGTGAAGCATCGCTAATCTTGCACGTAAAGCAAAACTGAGATGTGATTGGTATCGTTTGTCTCTCATGCACACAGCCATTCGCTCATTCTACAGGAAAGTTACTGGAATTCTCCATTACATAAAGCCAAAGGTCTTACCACCTAATGTTGTGTCGATATTTCTTTTCTTGCTGACCAATGGAGCAGCAAACCAGACAGGTAAGAGTGAGAAAGAAGTAGAGAAAAACTAATTCCCTTTGAACCTTTTTTTTTTTCTCCTCCATACCCCATACATATTATATACAAACATATAGAAATTTGTTGGCCACTGGAGTTGAGGTCATTCACAATATCATGCCGTGTGCTTATAATGCATATTTTGCAAAACATGATCCAGTGGCCAATGTATTGATTTTTATGCATGAACAAACTGCACTGCTGTCTATGAAACTAACACTTGATCCATACATGTTTTTTGAGTTGACAATGTTGTAAACTAAAGATATGTGAAAAAACAAAACATATATTCAAAATACTGAAACATAAAAGGGAGCAGAACAAATAAAAAATACGCTACATCATGATGATATCCAGTACAATACTCTGTAGTAAATGATACCTTCCTGTTCCCATCTAAACACCACCCTTAACCACGACTTCAAAATGACTATAGAGTTGAGTTGACACTATCATTGCAAAGAGCTTCACTAAATGTAGTATTTAAACGGCTATTGTATTAGGCTGCATTATACTGTGAAGGGTTGATGTTATTTAGTCCACCCTCTGTAGCCTTATGTACTGTAAGAATGCAGTGCTGCCACCTCTATAATTACATATTTGCCTGTAGTATTTATCAGACCACAAGGCAACGCTTTGAGGTTGTACAGTAAGAGCAACAACAACAACAAAAAAAAAAGAAAAGTCGTTAATCAAAAACAATTACAATTTGCTGTTTGTTCTGCAGAAAAAGAGCAGAATCTGAAGCTAGGAAAGGCAGTCTCCCCAACAGCAAGGAAATGCCATTGCATCATCCCACTGACCCCGTTGAGCTTCGACGCCTCAACTTCCAAACGCCTGGTGAGTATTCCAAATGAAGCCAGTGACATCCATGTCCTTCACTTTGAATACAGCTGAACATGCATTGTGAGAGACGCCAATGCTACCGATTGCTTGCTTAAAGGAATAATGTGTATTCAGAATTAGGTCTATATGCTCCATTGTTGTTGTTCATTTGCATCCACCGCTGACACTCAAACCTAATACCTTAACACCCTAAAAAGTCAATCATCTATGCTGTGAGACTGGCATTAAACAAGCGAGCAGTTTGCAGATAGACAATGGACAGGTGCTTAGAGAAGGCACAGAGGGTCAAAACTGACAGTTTCCTCCCCGGAGACACTTCTCTGTGGAAAATGAATAGGCAGAAATGCAAACTTGACAGTTTCATGGCAGCTGTCGTCTTCCTCTGCACCTGCGTTATCCAGGTCATCAAGACTTGTCATGCTCACTCAGAATAGTACAGTCCTGCTTGGATGCTATCCTGCTGCGAGAAGTCACAGGATGAGGTGTTGTGGAAGGTGAGGGGAGAAAAAAAAAAATACAAAATACAAAATGTGTCACGACTCCGTGTTTCCATTTTGTATGCGGGCCAACGGATGGCGTCGAGAAAGTGGTGACAAGCTGTAAACACAAACGTTTACTTGGTTTGACCTCTAGTGCTTCAGGTGAGTGGTGGTCAGTGGTCATGCCTTGACTCGGTCATGTGGCTGTTTCTCACCTGGGAGAAACAATGAGCGTCACAGTCCATTTATCACCTGGGAAGGAGGTATGCATCTCTGCCCCTGTCCTGACCGTGAGAGACACACTTAAATGCCGTTTGTGTACCTCTGGCACCAACTGCTTTGGGACAGGTGTTCAGAGACCGCCAATAATGTTGTAATATCAAAGCCATATTTTTCAGGTCAGCTAGTATGAAAGCAGGATGAATTAACCCTGCAGGCTCATTTTTGGAAAAAAGATTATGCATATTTATGAAAGCCCTTCAATGATGTTAGGACCATTACTGGCTGTTTCATCCTGGCAGAGGGGTATTTTTCCTTTTGGCTCGGAGTGATCTCAACCATCCTCCCACTATTTTGCCTCTGAAGCCATCATTTCCACCCCTCCAACCACCCCCCAAACAGCCTTTCTGAGAGCTGGTATCTTGGCTCTCTGGTTGCTTAAAAAGGACCAAATATTTTTTTCCCTGACCACGTGACCACTTTCTCTCAAGTCCTGAAGTGCTTCTACATTAGACCACCTCTATCCCCTACTCCCTCTACCCTTTATTTCACCTTTTTACCCCTCAATGGACATTTTCATCTTAAGGATGCTTGATGTTTGAGCGACGGCACGTTGGAAATGGTACTTTCATTGTCCCCCAGTGGTGGAAATGGATTTTGAGTAGCGGGGCTGCAATAGAAACACCCTTTGCCGTCTTTCAGAGAGACGCGAGAGTGGGTGGGAAAACGAGGCTCAGCTTCCATTAGCTAATGCCCACTTGTGGCAGCAACCAAAATGAAACATCACCTCAAAGTTAGAGAGAGAGCCAGAGAGAAAGAGAGGGAGAGAAAGCTATCCAGTCGGTGTATCAAAATGGCACTTGCAGACCTTTCGCCACAGGCTAGATTGTGGCAACATGCACAAAAAGGTGTCTTAGTGAACACTTGTTCAAACCCTACACTTTTGATTGTTTCCTACATCTACGCTCTTAAAATATGCTGATGACACACATACCGGGACTACCACCCATATTCAACAATGTCAATTCCACATTGTCAAAGTCAAGTGAACTTAACTGCAGGCTGAAACTTAATGCTGCAGACTATGCAAGTAGTATATCACCATGTCAGCATCCTCAGGTTAAAATGAATGTCAAATAATATCCTGTGGTTGCTTGACTTTGATTTGTGCTGCTGGGATTTTTATTCCCCGTGCGCTTTCTTCTATGACAAAAGCATGGTGGCCTAGCCAAGCTTCTAGCATGATGATTTTGTATGTTACTAATGAACGTTCCATTTAGAACGCATATAATTCATTCAACTACTTCTCGTCACGTTTCAATACCTGCCTTCTGTTTGTGAAGGAAATAGTCATCACATAACATCTGCAATGTATTTAATTACACCGCCGTTTCCTCCACAGGTTCAGGTGCGTCCAGTCACCCCAGTAACCTCCATTTGTCAAGTTAGTTGGTCTCGATTATGCATTTGACATGATTTGTTTTTTTGTTTTTTTTAATAGCTTTAATTCCCTTCTTTCCTTTTTCTGCCTAGTCTTGTATTCCCATCCCCATCTAATCCATCTGGTGTTAATGCTATGTCATCACAGGAGGCGGAGTTTGAAATGACAGCCTGAAAACATGTCATCACTCAAAGCAGACGTCAACATCTGGCCTAACATTTTGAATGTTTTTTTTTGTTTGTTTTATTTTTGATTTTTTTTTTTTGATTTTTTTCTGGGATGTTTGTGTCTGTGTCTTACTTTCATGCTAACCCACGGCAGCTTTCTGTGTGAATAACGTTCTTCTCTCTCAATAGGGAGAGTCCCAGTGGGGCAAGTGTGCTCGATGACTTCTCATTGGCTTCTGTGTCCATATTCTCTCTATGAGCATGGCCACTGCTTTGAGTGAACAAACTAGCCTAACAAGACCCACTCTTCCATTCCCCCTGTTAAACACACATGCTGCTTATCTAATGATTCACTGTTGGCTTGTGCTTGGGTGATCCCCTCTTACAAGACTGGTGACTGACCTTGAGTTCGTCTGATTGACAGGTATGGCTAGCCACCCACCAATTCCAATTATGGACCTGGCAGATCATCTGGAGCGCCTGAAAGCCAACGACAACCTCAAGTTTTCACAGGAATATGAGGTAAGCGTCTGTGGAGTCCCGATGTTGTTTCGACAATTCCGATAAATGCCGTAGCAGGAGTGTTAGATAGGAGTGTGTGCCAGGTACTCGCAGAAACTGTCAAAATACTGTAAATATTTATTGTGGTGGGGCAAATCCACAGTCGTGCATTTAATTATATTTTCCTGGAAGCCTCAATCCTAGCCTTGCACATCCATGCCAGCCGCACAGCAGTTCAAGCATGTCAACAATGTGTCAACTGGCTTTGGTGGATGACGGCCAAAGAGAGAGAAACGTCGGAAACTACTTTCAGACTAAGTCACAGATCTAAAATCAGCCCGTAGGTATGCCTTTTTTCACAGCAGCCACTTTGCCATAGCAGGAAAAACACAGGTACAATTAATACAAAAACAGTGGCTGCATTTCATGTCTAGAGCCTTGGTATTGTACTTGCTGGCTCAGTGACATGACCAACAGAGGCACTTGAATAGAGAACACGGCATCATTAATGTTTTACCGACATCTGTGCTTCTCCTTCTATGACAAGTCAAAAGTGTCTTCTGTGAAAAAAGGCCTGTATGACTAAACTGAATGAAAATACTGTCACTAACATACAGGTAATATACAAAAAAAAACCTGCACCCATTTAAAAGTTACAATTAGTGCATATTAATCTAATTAAATCACTTGATCAAATGATATTTTCCTATATTACTTAGTCGATGACATTTTTATAGTGTAAAATTCAAAAAAGTAACTCACTTTATCAGCACCTAGAGGCATCGCTATTTTTTGCAATATGAATGTGTTGGATGAGCAAACAACATACCGAACATACAGTCCATTTGTAGAAGAATATTCAGTATTGTTTATCCCGGAGAAACCTAATGCTTTACTGCTTTGTTGATGGTTGTGACTAATGCACTACTAGACTATGGAGATTGTAAAGGCTAGAGTTTTCTGACACTTGTCCAACCTGTTAATCATATCTACACTTTAGCTCAAGTCTCACTCTCTCGAATGGATTGCCACTATCAAAATAAAAATGCGTCCTGGATCAAAGGTGATAGTTATACTTATGTATCGTGTGATTAGATCTTTAAACATAAAAGTCCTTAAAATTTAAGTGCCCTCAAACCCCTGTGGGCTGTAGTCAGACAGTGTAAAATGTGTCTTTTACATTGTAGATGAACGTATGCTTGCGGAACACTTGTGGAGCCTGAAAAACTTAGACAGTAAGAGATCCTGTCAGGGGCACTGTATGAGAAGGGAACGGTCAACCTTTCTCTGCCCATTTCTCTCTGCGGGTCCTGCAATGGCTCCAAAATCTATGAGGTCACCATATGGGTGTCTGCCAAGCTTCCCAATCATTATTGCAGCTTAAGTACATTGAATTCCAATTTCATCGTGCTTATTCCGGAGCAGTGGAAAGCAATTCTGCGAGCACAATGAAATAAAGATTTTTATTATGAGCAATGTTGCGGCCCACTGTTTCAACGTATTTTGGTAAAATATCAGGCTTAGCCAGTGTTTTGTCCCCCGCAGATAAA
Organism: Protonibea diacanthus; assembly: GCA_028641955.1. Classification (NCBI taxonomy): domain Eukaryota; kingdom Metazoa; phylum Chordata; class Actinopteri; family Sciaenidae; genus Protonibea; species Protonibea diacanthus. The sequence goes on from CM053998.1 coordinate 9,687,774, forward strand.
GAACTCCTTTTCAATCCACATTGAGCCCCTAAATACCTCTTAATGTATTTCCCCCCATGGCCATAGCAGTTTTCTAAAATGCATTATTAAACTGGTCTAAAATTGAATAATAAAGCTATTTTTTATGCATTTTTTGCCCCCAAAACTCATAAAACTGTGATCATATCCAAATTTATCTGTGTTATAAGCAAGGTCAAAGAGGCTATGTGTGTTGGGATGTGTCTACAGCACTTCCAATGCAGATTAAGTCATAAAAGAAGTCTGCAGTCATTAAAAACAAGCACAATATTTCCCCTGTAATGTGAAATGGAATGCTATCTTTCATGTCTTTGTAATTTCCCTTCATGATATTATATTTTATAGTTCATCTAGTGGTGATGAGGCACTGTTATCAGTCTTTGCTTTACAAAGCTGAAAGAGGGCTTGGATAGCAAATTCGGTTGAACTGGTCTCAAGTGTGGTATTCTAGTCTGTGCCATAAAGTCCTCAAACTCAAATGAGGAAAGCCAATGGAACACAAGCTTTTCCCTTGTGACCAATTCAGAACATTTTTGTAAATCTAATCATGTATATGTAGTGGTTCTTTCATGGCAAAAACAACTAATAGTTCACATATTTCTTAAAAGTGATCTGTCCACTTTTAAATCAAATTTCCATCCACATAAGTGCTCTCTTCCACTTTTAATTTAAGATTTGGGGGCCAAAAGTGTTAACTGAGATTCCTACGTCTGTTGACGCCCCATTTTCTAAAAGACACTGAGGCCAGAATAGATTCTAGTTAAATGAACAGAAAAGAATAAAAGTCTAGCTTTAACTATTCATCGACTAAATCTGCTTTGAGTCAGAGAACAATGATTTTCTTTGGACTCAATAACCTCAGGTACTTTTATAACAAACCGAATGGTCGCTGCTTGATTTAGGAGCCACGTTCTGTGTAGAAAGTGGACAGCAGCTGGTTATTTTAGAATTCCAACACATAGTATGTTTCTTGCATGATGAAGGGCTAGAGATGACGATTTTAACCACACTTGACAACCTTACAACCGTTCTTCACTGTTTTGTACATATATGGATGTCTGAAAGCAGCAATAAAAACAATATTATGGATATTAACACAAAATATATTGTTTTTGGCCAAAGGTACTACCATAAACTGCCTTTTTTTTAGCCTTGGCAAACAAGCGCTTGGATAAATGGCTGAAGACATACAAGGCTAAGTATGGCCTTGAATTTCAAGCACACTCTTAAAGAGAGTGCTTGAAACTTGAAGAGATGCATTTGAACTACAATAGGTCAGATTTTCATTTCCAATTGCTCTTTGGTGAAAGCTATAATTCACTAAGCTTTCTAATATGGGTCTTGCACCAACACCTCATGGGTAATTGCTGAATTCAATCTTAGCAATGAACTATGATCAATGTTCATGAAGTGCAAAATATTCCACTGTAATGACAAATCTTCTGCTTCACAGTCCATCGACCCTGGTCAGCAGTTCACCTGGGAGCACTCTAACCTGGAGGTCAACAAACCAAAGAACAGATATGCCAACGTGATTGCCTATGACCATTCAAGAGTTTTGCTCTCTGCTATTGACGGTATGCCACCCATCCACATCTTCCCTCCAACTACTGTATTGATTCCAAACATGACCTGTGCCTGTGTCCTTTAGAACTCAGGAGTGCAACCACACTGTACTTTTAAAATATAGTCCTATACAAGCATGCCAGACTACTCATTTCCTTTCATGCCTCAGGTGAGGTGGTATTAGAAAAAGCAAGCGTTCAAATCAGATTAAACAATAGTGTATAGCAGGAGATGCAAAAATGTATTACCATCATCTTTTTTTGATGTGAGATTATCCTTTTAGTATGCTGTCTTTTATGAATCCAATTTTGTATGAATATATGGCCTGTTTCTCGAGCATAGTTTTTGTGAATAGGAGTTAGTTATTCAATCTGATGTATATAAGCATTTTTCCATTCGATATCTGGTTGAATCCGACAAACAAAGCTCACAGTAACAAACAAGATAGAGTGCTAAGATTACATTGGCCAGAGAGACTCAGTCGACAAGGTGTTGCTAATAGCATTATATGGACAAGACTTCATCAAGATGTGGCTGCAGTGCTCTGAACACCAGGGCTCAACCTGGCAGCTAAATAGTGACACATTTCTATGTTCACAATTTCACGAGCCGCTCACAGACCTGACTTGAACAAGAGTCTCTGGCACATTAAAGAAGTTTTGCACTGTACAGCTTCTAAGGAATGAAAGGCCATTTTCAAAAGGCTAGTAAAAGTGCTGGCTCCTTCACCAGTTTGTTGGATTAAACATAATTGCACATACACAAACAGCTATTAATTAACCATTTCCATTGAGCTGCTCCCATGGTGGGCGAAGTAAAATAAACAAAGTAATAAATGGCTAATGTGACAAAAACAGATAGATAAAGACTTAGAGAGCCCTTTCTGCTGTCTCTCTGAAACAACACACAGCTTGAGTGTTGATGGAACTCCATTAGCCAGGCATATAAACACATCTGCACAACCACATTGGAGTCTTTGTACAAGAGCAAGAGAGTAGTTCTCAGCCAGAGGGACATGGGGGACTTCCTCTTCTCCTTCTCAAGCTTAAACAAAGCCTTTTGGCAAGCAATGCGTCTATTGTTTACTCTGATTGAGTTCTTTGAATAAAAAGGGATTTGGGATTTGACATCAGAATTTGAAGACAGCTACAGTACTTTCATAATTTATTGATGTGGGGATGGATCAGCGAATCTTAGGAATACAGGCGCTCTAAAGCTTGAATCCATCTTTGGACTTTATTCATCGGGACATCACTAAATTTGTTCCACTTTCGACAACTGATGAGGCATTTATTGCCAAGTTGCCTGACATGCGCTTAGCAGGATTTAACTGGTATCTAAAGTTAATCCCTAAAACTTTGTTGACCTTTCATTTGCCAATATTTTACATGACTAATTTCAATTAGTATGTATTCATTTTTGTATGTTTGTTTAGCCCACTAAATTACATCAATTCTTTGTTGTTTTTAGAACATTTAAGTTATGCAAGAGCTTGCCATTTTTATATTGTTCTATATTTAGTGTGGAAGCTATCACAAGCCTGTTCTTATTCAATGGAAAGAGCTGTACTGGGAGAACAAGACAAGAAAATCCAATAGAAATCTAATGTGACAACTTTATTGTTCATCATATATTATAATGTTGCATCCTAAAATGTTTCTTTCCTTTGAGATTCCTCTCCTTTTCTGTGTCGCGTGCTGAACAACACTGTGGCAATGTTTGTTTCTCAATAAGCATATTGAAAATGGTAGAATTTATACAAATCCTGAGTGACAGAAGGCATAAAGGCGAAATCCATTTGCAAATGTGCATTAAACAACTTGCCTCATTCTCATTAAACCACAGTAATGTCGCTTTTTGCTTTTCAATTTGAAAACGCACTGGGCTTAATTGTATTTATCCCTTGTCCATCATGGAAATGTACGGCTGCCTGGCTGTGTGGACAACTTCAACAGCAAAAAAACAGAAGGGTGGGGGTAAAAAAGAAAAAAAAATAATGTGGGTTGGTTTTTTGAATTTGTTCGTTTTCCATTTTCTTTCCTTTTTTTTCTGTTGAATAAGTTACCTGGGAGTAAAAGGGAGTCTAGGGGAGAGGAGAGAGAGGTAGCAGTTGGAGTGAGGGGATTCTCTGATACGTGGCGTCCATGCAGATGAGACTTATCTTGGTCGACCATGTGTGCACGAAGCCCCTAAACTGCCAGTCCTAAAGCATTGACTAGCTGTCAGCTCTGTCTCTTATGCCTGGATTTCGAAAAAGGCTGCTGTGCCTTTCATTTAATATAAGCAAAGGGAAGGAGGAGTGAGGAGAGGAGGGGGGGGAATTGTTTTGCTAGTTTTTTTTTGTTGGTTTGTTTTTCTCCATGTGTGGCGATAGACTTTTACAGACTGAGCTTTATCTGCAAGTCAGTTGCAGATACGGAAGAGGGACACGAAAACTGTGGATTTAAATGTGCTTGTTGATAGCAAATACAAATCCTTATGGACTGTAACACTGGTTCCAAATGTGACTGTTTTATGCTATTTTTCAATTTAATACTTGCCATGGAGGATAGTCACACAAACACACACACACACTATGTGGGGAAAATCTGACGTTATCTCAAATAACTGTATAGAAAATCAAGACTTAGACCAACCTGGAAAGCAACGAATTTTGGCATTGACATTTATAGTGCATCTTATGAAGCATTCCTTCATTGATTTTTTTTTTTTTTTTGCATACCAACAAGTTTGACATCTCTTTTTTTAGGTATCCCTGGAAGTGACTACATCAATGCCAACTACATTGATGGCTACAGGAAGCAGAATGCATACATTGCCACCCAAGGATCTCTGCCAGAGACGTTTGGTGAATTCTGGAGGATGATCTGGGAGCAGAGGAGCGCCATCATCGTCATGATGACCAAACTGGAGGAGAGGTCCAGGGTAAGAGACAGAAATACAGATGATACAGCCATATTTCTCCGGAGTGCTAGCTGTACGCCAAATAAATGACAAGGTGAACCCCAGAAGTGTGGGAAACTTAGTTTTCTTGCAAAGAAAAAGATCTAACAGCAAAGTCGAGCCAAAGATATTTTCACATGAGCTAAAACAAAGTGCATATTTTAAAGCCAAGTATTTAATTTTTCCATTCTTCATCTGACATTTATATATTTTTTCATAGGAAGTCTTCCAACCCTCTTACAGTGATAATCAATCTGATATCATTTTCAGCCTTATCTCCTGATTTCTGCAACCCTGTTTATTTGTACAGTGTGTTTGTACTCTGGCCCTCCAGATTTTATTCTCTCAGAGAAGCCAGGTTGCATTCTGCAACCGACTGATATCCTCACTTCTCTCTTTACGACAACACTCTGTGTTGTTGTTTAGTCCTGACTGATTACTAGTGTGGCTCCCTTCATTAGCCCAGCACTGCTGAAGGCACTGGATTACAATCAGTGATAAAAACACTCAAAGACTGGAGAACGCTATAATGCCCAGCTGTATGCACTCACTACTTCTTTAAGGTTGACGTGGTCGAAAGGCACTCTCTCTCTCTCTCTGGCACATCTTACAGTGTTTGATTGAGCACATGAAAGCTTGCACAGACTCCATAAGCTTCTGACCTTCACACTCGTATGCCTTTTCTAAGAGCCTGGCATAGTGTTAACAGGGGTGCTGACTCAATCCAGAATCTGTTTTTTTTTTTTTTTTCCAATCAGTATCTGTGCTATCTGCAAAGCAAATACATTCCCGTGGCTGCTTCTTCAACATTGGAGCCACTGTAAAAATCCATGGTTCTTTAATTAATTTGCTCCATGTTGTCAGGTGTCTGTTTGCAGGCTTTGTCATATAAGAATGCTTCTTGGCACTGCAGTAAGAACATCCCGCCCACGCGGATACCCACGTAGCCAGCCATACCATTATGTTGTTGACATTTGTGGTACACGGTGTCGTTTTTGTCGCTGCTAACAGCTCCTGTCTTTCATATTAATCAGTCATATCATTCGCTCGGAAGCACTCAAGCTGTCTTTCAATGTTTTGCATATATAAAGCTCGAGTATTTGCAAGTAAACGCTATTATGAATCATTTCATTACTCCTGATGTCACAATCACTTCATTACCCCCGGAGTCAATGCTATAACAGCTGCTGAGGAAATGAAATTAGTGGATGGTGCACTTGTTAGATGTTTGCATATTCCGGAGATACAACTGGTGTCCTACTTTAACAGTCACAGAGCAACAGGAGCATGATGGCATTTGATTGATTTGAAAATACCGTTAAGACCATGTCATGAGAATTTGAAAAAAAAAAACAAACAAAAAACAAACAATTGAATTGGAGTTATTTGCTCCCCGACACCAATAGTGTTTCCCTTTGTCAGCTAAGCAGTAATGCTATAATGGAACAGTGTTTTATTGGCCGTTAACTGGGAAACAAAGCTGTGCACTCCAACAGCAATAAAGCTGAGTCGGTAATATGATTGGAAACTGTAGTTACCTTTGTAATTATAGAGTATGTCTGGACAATTAATAGCACCGCCAGCTTTGTGCAAATATCTCAGGCCATTTCATTGACTATGAAATCAAATTTAGTCAGTACGAACGAGGAGGATTTTGATATTTATTACATTTGTGCTCAGTAAATATCCCTCAAATGGATGGAGGTTTTTATAAATTACATAGGGTAGAAAGCGTTTCTATCCGGTCCTTGTCTAATGAGATGTTTCCCTCCACTGCAGGTGAAATGTGACCAATACTGGCCGACAAGAGGCACAGAGACATACGGCCTGATCCAAGTGACACTGCTCGACACGGTAGAGCTGGCCACATACTGCGTCAGGACATTTGCACTTTTTAAAGTAAGGAGCATTTTCTTGTTGTCCTATTAGAGCTACCCGGACCTCACGACAGGTCAAGTGTTTAACGCGAGCTGTGCCGATCGCTAACCTTTTCTCCGACTCCGTATTCAGAATGGCTCCAGCGAGAAGAGAGAGGTGAGGCAGTTCCAGTTCACGGCCTGGCCAGACCACGGGGTGCCGGAGCACCCCACTCCATTCCTCGCCTTCCTGAGACGAGTGAAAGCTTGCAATCCTCCAGATGCAGGGCCCATGGTGGTACACTGCAGGTAAGAAACAACATGGTCTCACAAAAACATCCTGAAGCATGAAATTGATTTTGTTCTCTCCATTTGCTGTAATGAATATATGAATACATATGACAGAATACAATACATTCAGGGTTATTTAGAGGTTTATATGCAAGTCATTTGTGGACTGATAGAGATTTTTAAAGGAGATCAGACATGAACGAGTAGAAAAAAAATATTAGAATATTCGATAAGGCGTAAACTATGTCCCAAACAAATCTGCCTACTAGCTGCCACAGAACGCACTTTCAATCTGAAGGTGCTTTCACCATCGCAGCACAAAGAGCACGAGCGGCATTGCCGTCAGCAAACTCAAACGTCTCCTCCCACGCACTGACACCATGCAGACCTGTCGAGTTTTCCTTGCTACAACCACTAGCATGTCGCACGTCGGCAGCCCAGAAGTTGCCTCGGCTTATCCCTTGGGTTATTGCATCTGTAACAAATAACTTTCACACCGAGTTCACTTCCCTCAGCTACTTAAGCGGCCAGCCTCCCAACAGAGAGGCCCGATGATATAACACAGACTTCTGGCTCCTCTCAAACTCGGGAAGCCATCAGAGACTCTGCAGAGAGAAAGCGAGTGACTGAAGGGGGTAAAAAAGGCAGTAAAATGAAGAAGTAGTGATAGCGGGTGTAATAGATACAAACTTGTGTCAGAATGTGGCAAAAAATGGAAGGGGGATTACTGAAGAATTAGAATTACCACATGCTGAAGTTAATTAGAGCTAGTTGCCGAATCGCTTCAAATTGAAAATCTGGACTTTTTACAATGAAGCAGAATGCAGGAATTAATGTCACTCTGCAGATGGGAGTTTTAATTCCTCTGGCTCCCTATCAGATACAATCATTTTCAAGCTCTCATGAGAGGCTTACTTCACTTCAAGTTTGACCACGATTTTAAAACAGAGCCATGGGAACAGTTTGCAAGCTTCCAGAATAACTTTTTGTGCCCCACCATTGATATACTGTAGATTTATCTGAAGATGTTTAAGCACATGCAAAAAGGCCCAGAAAGAAAAACAATAAAGTGTCCTAAAATCAACAGCATGGTACCGACTCATGAGCGGTAGATTAATTAGTTGGTGCAACAGAATTTGTAGCTAACCATGTATGCACCATTTAGACCATAAAGACATAAATATAAACAATCAAGGGCTCTGGAGTTGCCTGTTTGGTGGTGAGTGGTGATGTATGAGGTTAAAGTTATTGGAAAATAAACTACCCACTGCTCCCATCCTCTGTAAATCACTAATTAGAAATATTTATCATCATATTCATTATCTCCTGGTCTCCTCATTCCATTACACCACATAGACACCAAACACGGATAGTGTAAAATTGAGAAAATCGGATGAGTGTCCATAAACTATACCTCTGTCTAACAAAGCAATAACAAATGACTCAACCTGTTGCGGAATTCCCCTGAATTACTTTTGTGTCTCACGCGTCACTGGAGTTCCATAACAATTCATTTGATATACACAAGACTGCATTTTGATGACGCAGATGTCAGGAAGATTAGTGGTGAACCATTTCTTACTTAGACTTTCAGCTTTGTGGGCTGGTGGTACGTTATTTCTTTCCAGGCTTCATCATGAAGTAAATCTTACACAGTCAGGAAGTTAAAAGAAAGAGGGTTTTGTATATCATTTGTAGTTTTTAGTTCAGAATTAATCTAAACAAGCTGAAATTACTTTGTTATTACGAGCAATTCACATGGAAGCCCTAAACTAACCCTTAAATAAGGGGAAAGGAATTTTGACTGCGTAGTTCGGACAAGGTGAAATCACAGTAGGCCTTGAGAAACCCGCCTCCCACGGACACGGCAGCATGTTTCCCGCTTTTCTGGTTCCTGCCGTTCTCGCTAACCCCAAAGGTCAGGGACTGTTTTGGTCTTCTAGCTAAAGGGCTACCCAGGCATTGTGAGGTGACTGTAGAGGTCAAAAGGACATGATTGAATGTCATGGAGATCACTGACCTTTCCCAGTGACTCGGAAGGGAAATTTTTTGATAGAACGACTGACAGTTTCAGAGGATTCAACTGGCAACCTAGCAATTTTCCCTTTTTTTTTTCCTTTTCTTTCTATTACTTTGTGTCTTGCGGTAGTCGGCACGTAATGCATAATGTAGTCAAACTGGCTTCAGTTCCATTAGTTGCAAATGACAAACGCAAACACCTAGCCAAAACAGAAACTCTATATATCTAACATAAATAAACATACTCAAGGATGGCAGAAGACTGGATTGTGCTGCAGTAGTTTGAAGACTAACAGTTACCACTGGAATCCATTGTGCTCTGACTTGAGGAGTAACTGTGCTTGCGTTGACAATTAGTCACCCTTTGCAGCCATGATGAAGCATTTCCACACCTGGTCACAACCAGCTGTGTTCATGGGGTTCAACAGGCGTTTGAACCCGTAATGGTAGATTTGGTCGGAGTAACTCTTTATCCATTCACCACTCAAGACCTTGAAGGTCGAGCCTCACTGATATGATGAGGTTCAGTACCATGGACACAGACAAAACATCCCCAGTGGGAAAAATTAAACATGAGCTCCATATTTCCATCAAGAGTTACCCAACTCTTCCAGTCGGAATTGTAATGCAGGGAAGGAAAAGGGACGATTACGTAGCACTGCTGCGAAAGCCACTTCCCTGTCATCGACAACGCCGTTGTTGGCGTGTCAAAACGAACAAGAATCAGCAGTCGACACTCTCCAGAGGTTTGTGAAGCAAAATGGGTAAGCCTGTTATGGCCCAGTTAGTGGACAAAGTCTTTTTGAAAGAATAAATTCCATACAACTTAAGTTAATAAATTATTTTGTTGATTTACTTTCCAGAAAAAGTAAAAGTATTCGCCCACGCCAAGGACTTAAAAACGATTATTATTGACTCCGTTAACAGCCATGCAGTGATCCTAGTGAGTTTGAGTTCATATGTGTGTGTTCAGTTGGCAGTGTAGGGGAAACGGTGACAGGTTAGCTGACGGCAAGAGATTTGGTAACAATACATATGTAATTGCTTTCACTGCTGCCTCACGCTTTATCTTCTCGAGACTCATTGCAGCTGTATTTCACACTGCACTTTTTTTCTCCCATCCCCTATTCCCTAAACTCCTGGAAAGCATATTAGTCTGACACTTAATGTGTGTCGACGTCCAAAGCAGCTGGTCTTGACTGGCTGAAAAGGCAGTGTCAGGTCATTAGTGCAGTCAGTCCGCCAGCTCCCCCTTCAACTGCCAAATGTTCCAACGGTTTTCTGTGCAACCTCACCCCACCGTGCACACAACGCCACTTGTCAATAAAGGAAGACTGCACGTTCTTAATATTTCCTGGTCTTACATTTAAAGAAAATTGTGGTTATTATATGAATATATATTTCCACAGCGCTGTCTTTAAAAAAAAAAAAAACTAACTTGAGAACAACACAACTTCATGATAATTGGCAGCATCTCCCCCCGATAACCCAACTCTACCTCCTGTCTCCTCACCTCCCTCCCCCCCGTTCCTCATCTTCCTCCGTCTCCGTCTCTCTAGCTCAATGCTGTCACTCTGTCACTTACTCTCTCGCAGGTCATCACTCTCCCGCATTCAGGTCTGCACTGTAAAATGTTTTCAGATTGGAAACAGCTGGGGTAAAGGGAGAAATCTCTTCTAGTTTCTGCGTCCCTCGCCCAAGGGCTGAGGTGTTCTCAGACCTGGAAGTGATTCATTCTTCTTATCCCCGGGACACTTTCGCATTTCTTTGCAGTCTGATTCTCCCTTTGACTCAAATGCACGTTGTGTAATCGCCCCAGAGCTGTGAGGACTATTGTGAAAAAAGAATAAATAAATAAATAATAATAATAATAAAAAAAAAAGTCTCATTCAGCCAGTGTCAGCCATTTTAAAAGTGATCATCAGATAATTTGTTAAAGCCAATGACTCCCATACGTGTCTTTATTCCATTTGCAGCACAGTTCCAGTGCAGCATGGCACATTAAGCAGGCTTGGCCCCCGGGGACTAACTTTACTCCCTCTCGAGTTTTCCTTCTCAAGCCTTTTTCCCCATTCCTCAGAGCAAATGAAAAACAAATGCTCCATCAGAAGGAGGAGGCACGAGAGCATGGCTCACACCTCGTAGGCATGTCAGCTTAATGGATTGAATAACCTATTTACTTTGGAGTGCCAAGTGCAAGGACTTGTCTTGTCAGTGCTGTGCTTTGGTGGGGAGGTGGGAGGAGAGTTAACGAACAAGATTTAACACCACCCCGTCGCCCCACGGTAAATAAATTGTCATCAGAAAACATCTTCGGTGCTGAGGCAGGCGCTATTAAAAACATGTAATGTGTAGGGACGGGAATTTTTAGAGTGTCAGCAGTCTGCAAACAGGAGCTACATTTGTACAGTGCGTATCAAGCTGGCCTGCAAGAAGAGGTCAAAGAGAAACAGTAAAACATTTTCCCTCTTTGTCAGAGTGCTTTTTTTTTTTTTTTTGTACACGCTAATGTAAAAATGTGCCGATGTGAATCTTAATGAAGAGCCCTGCCTTTCACTTCCTATTCTAAAGCTCTTATGCCATTTAGGTGCACTGTGGTAATCGAATGGCATTAATTGAAGTCTGGTGCACTTCTCAGAAGTTGCCTGGCACATTAACGAAGCCCTCAAAAAAAAAAAAAAATCATACTCTAAAAATTGTGTCTGTGTGTCCACATTTGAGTGTGCATTTGTTGTAGTGGCACTTTTCGGAACCATGAGATAAAGGTTAACTGTTGCTGGCGCATAAGTGATTAGTCCTGATGGGTTCGAGAGCGCAGGTGGGATCCAGAGGGGAGAGACTAGATTGCAAAGGCAGCAGTGAGCCCCCCTGAAGGCTGCGACTGCGTAGCCCTCTTCTCCGCGCAGTGCCACTTCAGATTTAATTATACTCCGAGCCAAATGGTCCATCTTATAGTGACAAACTTGGCGCAGAGAGTTTACCTCATCGCTGGAAGAAAGGGAATTCTTCAACCCAGAGCACTTCTCTTTCCACTGGACTGACCTTAATTCCTATCAGTCACAAGTTATGATATAGAGTTGCATAATTAACAAAACTTTTCTTGCACAGGTGCTACTGGGAATACTGTCTAATAGCATTCTTCCTTCCTGTTTTTGACTGCAGTGCTGGGGTGGGACGCACAGGTTGCTTCATCGTGATTGATGCCATGCTAGAACGGATCAAGCACGAGAAGACTGTGGACATCTATGGGCATGTAACGCTAATGCGTGCCCAGCGCAACTACATGGTGCAGACAGAGGACCAGTACGTCTTCATACATGACGCGCTCCAGGAGGCCGTCAACTGCGGCACCACCGAAGTGCCCGCCAGAAACCTATACGCCTACATCCAGAAACTGACGCAGATAGAGGGCGGAGAGAATGTCACCGGCATGGAACTTGAGTTCAAGGTACAAGCTGTTAAAGCGTTTGGCGAGAGAGTTTAGGTCAGGGATCATTTAAAAACAAGAACAAGCAGTGTTTTAGTTTTAGATTCCCTCAGCATAATCTGAACGTTGCACATCACACCTGACAAAGTTTTATACCATCGGTTTGCCATATGTAGCAAGAATTTATAGGCATCCCATTGGCACCTCGTGTTCCGAGTCACGTGCAGCGTCATTTATTGGCCATTCTCAGTACAACTCTTTTCCAGTTCCCATAAGGTCCACCAGACAGCATGGGGCCTGTGGTTTCCTCTGTATTCCAGTTAGTTGACCCACTTGTGTAACCCGGCACAGGATAAATTCTCCCTTTCTGGTTCCCCCTTCCCATAGCTCCCCTTCCCCTAGTAACAGGGGTCTTGGTTTACATGAAAATGCCAAACACAGGTTTTCCCCACCACAGAACAGTTGCCAGAGGGACTTGGGTAATATACTTTACAATGAGAGGCTCAACCATCCTTGTTCAGCCTCTAGCAGTCTGTGGTGTTGCTGTATGCACTGTATTGCCTTGCTTGTCACGCACCTACCTTCTTGCTTTGTGATGGATGCTGATTCCACTAAGAGATGATAAACAGGTTAGATTACACTGCACTTCTGTCCACTCCAAGCTCGCTTGGATATCCATTTCCCTGTCTTTTCATCACAACATGGTATTTTTTTTTCCCCTGCAAAGGCATGCTGCCTTGATAGTAATCATTTTGATTCCATTTCCATACTTTATGGTTACGTGAAATAGTATATAACCACAGAACACTGTCAGCCACGATAGTGTAGGTTTCATCACCTGTGCCTTCCTTTCCTGTTTGCGCAGGAGGAGGAAAGAATCCAAAAGGCATGTGATTGTTCATAGTACTCAGATCTTTATCACGCACAGTCCACCTTAAGTGTCACACACAGTCCAAGGAGATAGGAAAAAGGAAAAAGGAAAAAAAAAAAAAAAAACACCAGTATGTCTCTGCTCCTTACCTGGCACCAGTACGCTCAAAGATATCTCTTTCTTCTCTGTGTTTTAATGCAGCGTTTAGCTAACACTAAAGCCCATACATCACGATTCATCAGTGCCAATCTCCCCTGCAACAAGTTCAAGAACCGCCTTGTTAACATTATGCCATACGAGTCCACGCGAGTGTGTCTTCAGCCCATTCGAGGAGTTGAGGGCTCTGACTACATCAATGCCAGTTTCATTGATGGGTACAGGTAAGTGCTAATGTACTCTTGACACCCATTACCAATCAGATGGTCAGTATATAAATTCACTAGACTTGAAAATGGCTTAGGGAGAGTCAGCAAATTTGTACAAGACAAGAGCCATGCCCATGTTTTGGTCAGTAATCGACTATGACTCGGTCAAGCCAGTCACAGTGAAAGTTCTAATGCATTTCCATGCTGATTGTATCACCTTTTCAATCATGTGATTAATGCGCTCTCCCACAGGCAACAGAAAGCCTACATTGCCACACAGGGACCACTGGCGGAGACCACAGAGGACTTCTGGAGAATGCTCTGGGAGCACAACTCTACTATTGTCGTTATGCTCACTAAGCTTAGAGAAATGGGCAGGGTATGCATACACTTATTTCCTTCCTTTTTTGGCACCTTAACCTCCTTATTCTGGCTACAGACGACATGCAGATTATGTGAAATACAGAAGAAAAATAAATACATAAATTTAGCCATGAGAATATAAGCGTTCAAAAAAAAGGAAATATAGTATGAAATTAACGAAAAAATTCTGGGAATGAACACAATGAAGCTAGTGTATGAAGAGAATGTTGTGGCTCACTGTGGTATTCTATTTTTCACCCTCTACAGGAAAAATGCCACCAGTACTGGCCAGCAGAAAGGTCGGCCAGATACCAGTACTTTGTGGTGGACCCCATGGCCGAGTATAACATGCCCCAGTATATCCTGAGAGAGTTCAAAGTGACTGATGCCAGGGTAAGCAGACATTGTTTCATAGAACAAAGTTTAAAGATCAAACTTTGACATTGCGGTAATGGAGCTCTAAATTCAGCACTATTGTTTACAGCATGGTCTAGTGTATTGTTTCTCATAGTCTGGGTTGCAGCCTAACCATGGGTCATTGAGGAATTGAATGGATGACCAAGGGTTCACCAATAAAATAACAGTTTTAAACTTTTTTAATACATTTTAACACATAAACTGCAACTGTATTTACCACCAAACAAGACAGTGCTGAACATGCTGGATGGTGAACAGTTTTAACATTGCAGTAGTCATCAGTTCAAAATGTTGGCATTGTATCAAGTGTTTGTTTATACCCAACGATGGCCTTGAGTGTAACATAAGCATAAATATATATTTGTGGGAATTATGACACATGTCAATGTGTAAAAACAAATATGGTGCCGGTGGCACTAAGCTGCCAGAGTTTTTAATTCCATCAAAGGCTTACGCAGATAAATGGCACAGGCTTCGTTCTTTGTAGTGCATGTTACACTGTCTCGTCAATGGGATTTCTTCCCTTATCAAGGGGATACAATATCACTTAAGTAATGCACACCCTCAAAGTCGATTCTCCAAGCACCCTGTCGAGAGTAGCACATCAAAGGAATTTGCATTTTTAGTGTTCATGTTTAATACATTCAGGTAATACGCTACGCATCTTTTTTATAACAAAACATTTTCTCTGATGGTTTAAACTTGGCGCCAATACTAGATTTTTTCAAGAATGATGTCTCGCACTGTAAACCCACAAAGGTGTGAATAATTATGATGGAGATGGTCTGCGGAAAACTTCAGATTGCCCTCTTCGTTTCACTTCAACAGTTTTTCTTTTGCCGGTTTTTCCGTTCCGACATTCAAAGAGCTGGCATAGTGCTTGTTCTCACCCTTCCCTTTCCTCTGTTCCCAGGATGGACAGTCACGGACAGTAAGGCAGTTTCAGTTCACGGACTGGCCTGAACAAGGAGTGCCAAAATCGGGAGAGGGCTTCATTGATTTCATTGGCCAAGTACATAAAACAAAAGAGCAGTTCGGCCAAGATGGGCCTATCTCAGTCCACTGTAGGTAGGTGACCAACCAGCATAGCACACCAAAATTATATCACTGCCATTTTTTTGAAAATTAAACTGATCGTAAGTACCTCTTGAGCTGCAAATGCTATATACACACGCATGCACACACACTCAAATTAACACAATGGCAGATTGTTTTAATGTAGAGCAAACTTTTTCTGACTTCTCTGACCGCAACGCTGACCTTTTTGCCCTTTCTTGCACAGCGCGGGTGTTGGTAGAACTGGAGTTTTCATCACCCTCAGCATTGTCTTGGAACGAATGAGATACGAAGGCGTAGTAGACATCTTTCAGACAGTGAAAATGTTACGGACACAGAGACCAGCTATGGTGCAGACAGAGGTGAGGCTTTTTCTTTTCCCTTTTTTCACTATACTTGGAAAGAAAATATAACTCAACTGAGGTAGTAATGAAGCTACTTTGGCTACTTTTTTTTGACAATGTAGACAACAGATGGAATCAGTTAGTGTTACCAGTTTGATAGTATATTACAGTTTCCTAATGAAAGGGGTTGGTGAGATTCCAAGTATCCTCCTGGTCTAGACTGCGCTCAGCTGCAAATTTATTTCATCAACTCAGAACAATTGGCCAGTACATTCCTCACACACACACTATTCAAGTTTTGAAACTGCAATTCTACAGGGGGTAAAAATGTTTCACCGATGTTTTAATCTAATGGAAAAGGCAGCTAATGAATTTTACTTAACAGTAGTCATGATAAAAGGACAATGTACCAAAAATGGTACGAAAGATTCGGTATCTCATGATTGTTAAGAGGGACTTTTCTCTTCTTTGTTTCCAGGATCAATACCAGTTCTGCTACAGAGCTGGCTTGGAGTACCTGGGAAGCTTTGATCACTATGCAACGTAAAAGACCCAGTATTGGAAGAAAAAAGCAGAGGGCCCTTTGGAAAGAAAACCCAGTGAGCCTCTCTTCTGAGCCATAAATTCCTGCTTGAGAAAGTACTCCTTAACTCCTTGCTAACAACTCATTAAGTGTTGGATGTGCGACATGACTTGTCAAAAAATGAAAAAGATGATTCCCGGAGGACCAAGTATTTCCCAACCCTAATAAAACCTCGCCTTGACACAAGTGAGGGAATCCTGACTGTTGAAGCATCATACGGAATTACCCTTTCTTTTGCTTCAAGGATTCATTTTGGGGCTCATAAAAACTGAATGAAACCAACACAACAAAAAAGTAAATGAACAATAATGACATCGTCAGAAATGCATCAATGATTATGAACCATTACGAGAGGCATTGGAGGCACACAGAATTGCAGGGGGGGGGGAGAAAAAAGAAAAAACTTGATGCACATTGTAAAGAAAAAAAAAATCTGTTTCACAATCGAGTACACACTGACAACCATCGAAAAAGAAGACAATGCTTGGTCCACAACAGCAGGACAGACTTAAAGTAATAATGAATAAATACCCCTTTTCCTGTCACAATGTTCATCATCTAAATTTTGGGAGAGGGTAAAGTTCAAAATGATCTATGAAATAAATAAAAATTATTGATTTAGTTTTTTAGTACTTTATTATACAGCTGATGTGCTTTTTTTGAACTGTGTGAATTTCCTTTTTTTACACAAATTTATCACTTGGAAGGAAGTGATAAAAACGTATTTACGTAAATGTTATTTTTTTTTTTTGAAAAGCTGTAGAACTGTTCTGATGTACGTGCTATTTTGCAGAGAATCTCTTTGCTCTTGTTTTTTTGTTTTTCCCTAATTTTGTTGAACTTAGTGCACAGAACAGAATTCACACTACCAAAATGTAAGTTTGGTTATTTTTTTGGTCTTGACTTTTTTCTGTTTTTTGTTTTTTTTGTCCATGATCACATACATGGTAACTTAATTACTCCCATAAGATAAACTGGGGCTTTGTGGAATCAACAGGGATGAGCAAAGTATGAAGTTGCTGCTACCGATTATCTTAGTTCTTCCATGTTAGAAGGGTGATAAGAGAGAATCTGATGAATTGGATAAGATATATGAATATATAAATATAAGGTACAGATTGTCAAATATATGTGAAAGATATATTAAAGTATATATATATAACATTCTAAATATATTGATAAAGTACATAATTTATGAGTTAAAAGTATATGAAATATGGATTGTCTATGAAAGCTTCCAAATTGTGAGTTGTGTGCTATGGGGGAAATGAAATGAGATTTTTTTTCACTGGAATGCACATCAGTAGGACAAAATTGTATTCTGATTCAGTGCATCTTTTCTTGTGCAATAAATATGTGTGTTTTTAGATAGGGTTTTATTGTGGATATGTCATTCACTCATGACATTGTTGTCCCGCCCCCTGCAAGCGAGGTGTGGGAGTGGGAATGTCAGATGCCAGTCAAAGCATCACTGGTGCATTTTTTTTTTTTTTTTTTTTTTCCCAAGCTCTCATACAGTCTGTAATTCGAGGCAGAGGGGTCACACAGCCGCAATCACCGCTCCACACAATAGGGCAAGGTACAAAGACGTCACTTTCTTGTGGTTCTTTAAAGTATTCAGTGGTAATGACATTTTTTTTTTGTTCATTTTGCATTTAGAGTGCCTTATATTTATGCCTGTTTTTATAATGTTTCATTTAACATATTAATGTATATCCTTTGAGTAACCTAGGCATTTAGTATAAATGTAATTGTATAGTTTATTTACCTTTTAGTATTCATTTGTCACACGATGAGATTATATATGCAAATAAGAACATTTCAAAGCTCATATTTTTCATTTTCAGTGGCCTTATTGTGGCTGAGTGAATTAGAGTAAAACTGTTTATATATTGCTGAACTCTACAGATAACAGTCAAGAACACATAATACCTACAATAAAAAAAAAAAAAAAAAAAAAAAAATCAGACAGAGCTAGGGATGAGATTGCAGAATTCTGGTCTCAGAACTAAACAAGATGACAGCCCAACATAAAGTTAATGAGCTCTTTAACTGATCGTCACCACGGTCCCATCTTACAGCAGCGATTTTCCGACTCTGAAATGATCTGTCAACGTTAAATTCTATGAAAAAGGATGCCTCATGCACAAGTCGTCACGGAAGGGTTTCTTCTTCATGCCTTAGGTTTGAATTACAGACTTCACGCGTGTCGCTACGGAGAGCAGATTTAGAGGTCTGCGACGAAATATCAGTTCTATTATTCTGACAATCCTAAAACAGCGCGTCACATCCTTTTTTTGATGACATTGCAGTTAAGAGACTGAGGGGGGGGGGGTTTGGTTACGTGGCGGTTATGTTCCAGTCTTTACATTGAGCAGCATCTTTAACTTCTCCATACCCTCTTCGATGGCTTTGTGGATGTGCATTCCAGGTGCTTTCTTTCCCTTGTTAACTCAAGCAGCTATGTGTTTTACTTTAGTCGACTGCTTACGTGATTACGTTTGTCATAATTTTAAGATATAAAAGTGCTATTATTTTTACTCCATGGTGGCAAATATTACATTATGTTCAAGTCTTGGAACATGTTTATTTTCTCATCTCTATTTTTCCTTTTTTTTTTTTTTTTTTTTTTTTTTTAAATTAATTTTTCATATGCATGATGAAACATTGCAGAATGGCCAAAGCTGGCCTGGTAGGAAGATTTGCACTTTCTCTATCTTTGTACTATGCACTGCCCTATTGATTCTAAACCCAATAATATATTACTTGAACCCATCTATAAAAAAAAAAATCTCCTTCAACGTTCACTTTGTGTGTATGTAAATAACACAAAAAAGGTATCAACTCTTGAAAAAGACAAAAAAAAAAAATAATAATAATAAAAAAAAGTTTGTGGCGAAAAAGAGCATCCATTCTGATGCCATGGTTACTCCAGCAGATGACTTCAGAAAAATCTGTCCCCCAACCATCTGTTCTTGTGGCTTTGCCATTCAAGCTTGGAGTGTCATTAACAGAAATAAACGTTGTGTTCTCTGCTCTCTCTATCTATCTCTCGTCTGGATGCATAGACTGAAAAATTAAATAATGAAATTGTAAAAAAAAAAAAAAAAAAAAAAAAAAAAAAAATGGCTTGTTAAAAAGATCATACAATTACCTCTGATTAGTTGTAAGCGTAAACTGTTTCTTTTTCTGAATGAAAGGAGTGCTTTTTATTTTCTTACTTAGGTTACATTGGTGGCGAAAGAAGTCTGTATGAAAATCAGTTCTTTGCTGACACAAGTTCCATTTGTTATAAATGAATTCTATTAAAAAATGTCAGTGTTATGCATCGGCGTTTCACTTGTTTCCCTCCACCTCACTTTGACTGGAAAAGACTGATGGAGCTATTTTACCCCCTACTGGTCTGGGTCCAACATATTATCCACAGTTCTCTCATGAAAGGGGAAATTGAGCCTCACCGCATTTGAATAGATTTCCATCGCTCTGGTTTTTCTGTCACTGATGTCAGCTACGATGAATCATCAGGGGAACCTTTGACAGATGAAGTGCAATGTTTTTGAAGCTGCCTTGTTTTTACCACAGATTCCGCTCACCCCGTCGACGAAGGGGTGTAGGACTGTAACTCGGATTTAAAACCACAGTCGCATTACTCTAAATGCCACCGCACTACTTAAACACAGAGTCTTTTTTTTTTTTCCTTTTTCCATTTGTTCCTCATTCTCATCTATTATGTATGAATTTGTTTAGTTAATAACACAAGAATGACAACAGCAAACAATAAACGGCTAATCTAAAATCATACGACACATTTAAATTATGACTAGACAACACTGGAAGATCTGTCTTCAGTTACACTAGACCCTTTGTGTGTGCGGTGGGGGTTGTCATAGCTTGTCTGATCCATAGAGGCTCATCCAAATGGAAAGCCAAATTGACTAATTAGTTCTACTCATTTATAAATAATTAAAAAGTATTGTATTATAAATGGATAATGATATATACCAATATATAGTGATAAATATGAATATATTATACAGAGTTTACAAAGCTGTTGGTACTGGCACTTCATTTTTAATGTGTGTGTGTTTAGATATTTATTTACTGAAGGCCTTTCTAAACAGGAGACATCGCAGCCACATTTTTTCTTATCGTCTGTCTAACGTCTAACTGATGGAACACACACACACACATACACGCGTCTATTTTAATCAATAGACCTCTACTACAGAGGCTGCATAAAGGCTCACATTTCACTTGCACTTAATGCATACAGATGCGTCTTAAAGCCTATTTTCACACTTAACTGCATGGATTGCGTATTGGGCTTTGAACGCTGCCACCAAAAAAAACACAGGAGACCTACACGGCGGTGCTGCGCCTGAAAGCACCCTCTGTAGATACTGAGGAGGGCTGGCGCGGAATGTCCTGCTGATGCTACTGACGCCCAAGTAACAAAAAGATTAATTGGCACTTTAAATGAATCTGAATTCAGCATAACCTTTTTGCATAATTGCATAAATATCAATTTATCCGCCCGATAATGAACATTTTACAATTAAAAACAGGCACTTTTACTTTGCTTTCAGAAATGTCCACATGAAAAAGGTGAAGGCAGTTCAATGGAGCATATATTCCATATTAATTCTCATCTACGATGATATATTCATACTCAGAGGTTTCTGCAGACTGGCTGTCTCAGTCATCCCTCAAGGGGAAAGGAACCTCACTGTACGACAGTCCATTCACAATCTGGCCGCATGTTACTAAAACTAACAACACCAGTGCGCCGTGCTACATTTTTGTCAACAACTCCAACCTACAGAAGTACAATAAATAGCCAATAACCTGAAGCAAGACTGCGAGAACAAACAAACAAAAAATGATTTCTTTAAAAACAGTATTAAAGTGCTTGACAGCTGTGGAATAGTTTAGAAGTCAATAACCGCTTGCCTGGAGACGTTCAGGATTTCAGAAAACTATCCATGCACCCAATTAGAAAACATCATCCTGCGCGGTAACAAATGGCAGATGCTGTTCTGATATACAACCGGCATTGAAAAATGTTAGTCCACAATAGCAGATCAGAGCTGTGTTGAGATGCCATAAATATCAAGAGGTACCTATCTTGGACAGAAAAAAATATTGTTGTTGAGATTATGTGTCAAAAGCAATGACATACAGCGAGAACAGCAGAGATTTGTTTGCCGATGTTGTTCCGCTGAACCTCAAACTAAAGATGCAACTTAATTCTAGCACTGCATCTGCCTTTTGGGGCTTGTTCTGGTAATGTTTTTGAAGGATATATGCTGTATATACTGATGTTTGTTTGCTGTTATGAAGCTTCACGATATGCGAAGACAGGTCATTCACATTTGCCTTCCCACCCCTATGCATGTTTAAGATACGGCTCCAAGAGACTAAGATTTCAGACACCAACATGGAAGCCGCAATAGACAGACTGCTCCGAATGTTTGAGTATCACGTTACCGCACGTGCAAAATTGCAAATGACACAAAGGAAAATGTTCACAGATTGCCGCGTGGCAAGGCCAATTATTGCTTCATCTTGTTTCTGACAATTTGATGGAAATTAGCCAAAATTAATTTCGAAAATTTCTTGAGCAATCATTCCGCTGCAGATGTCTTTCATCACCTGACAAGAGTACAACAAAAAAATAAGGAACTCCTACTGTCATCAGCTTTTATTTTTCACCGGAGACTGCACCTCAGATGTGTCAAGCAGATGTTCTGTCTTCGTCTCTCAGCAGTTTTTTGCAGAATTATGAAACCAACCAGCCAGTCACAACACTGCGCACAAGTCATTTCTCATTTATCCCCTTCCCCCTCCTCCCTTAAAAAAAAAGACAGCTTGCCTTACTCCCTGATTGCTTCATTTTCTACATCCTAAATTTGATGAAACATGCCTAAATGAAGGCAAGGGAGCCGCCGACTTTGTTGTCAACAGGAGCGAGGGGGATTCAAGAAAGAGACATTTCTTTTTTTATTCTCTCAATTTTGAAAGCAGGAATAAAAACCCCTCTGTGTCCAAGTGTACTGCAGCAAAAAGAATTACATAACTATGCATTCAAAGAATTTAATTATATTGGCAGGTTACTTTGATCGAGAAGTCTGACACTCACAGCATCCGCCACCCACTGTGTTCTTGATGCTCCGTTCCTGTGTTGACAAACAATCAGCTGTTGCCACTTCCCCATCTCGTGTATCACCATCATTTTCATTTTCACTAATAAGACACTGTTGGCAGTTATGTTGTGCATGCATCTGTCTTCATATCAACACTGCTGTGAATACTTTAATTATATACACTGTAATGCTGCAGGTGCATGAAACCAAAACTTTTCAAGGAACGCAAGGGAAGTCTTGAAGTCTGTTTAAAGGCAATTTCCAAGATTACATATGTTGGATAATAGTTGCTGGAAATATGAAAGGACTTTGAATGATATATTACTGAAATGTGAAGTTAGGTCAAAACTGCTTTTCACCTGTCTTAAAGGGTGGCTTGATGACATACTGAAGCCACCCTGAGCACACCCCGCAACCCCAGCAGAGATAGACATTAATTAATCTCGCTCAGAGTGTTTAGAAATGACTCATGTCATTTTCTGAACTCATCTGACATGTTTCAGTCGCTTCAAAATTGCAGCTTGACTGCTCCCACGAGTGGGCGTGGCCTCTGCACATTTAGTGGACACGCCCCTGCAGTCCTGGAGCCCACCAATTTTGACACCTAATTTCATAAACTTGTCAATATTTTTTAATCATTGAAAGTTAGCTGGGTGGGTCTTCTTCAGTCTGACAAACTCAGAACATATATGTATTCTTACTTTACATAGACTTTAAGATTACTGCTCTTGATGTCATGATTGAGGCTTAGAATTGATTGGTGGCGCAAGAATTAGAAAATAGAGCACTATTTACAGGTTGTTATACCAGTGCACTGTGTGCAAAACAGTCTTTGAATTGCAGTATGTAATATTACATACAGTCAAGCCAGCAAATTACCACGAGAATACTGAAGTGTAATTTACTGACGACCACCACTGGTGTCTTTTGTAGAAAAAGAAGTTAGTGTACTGAACTAAGGAAACAAAGTCTGCTGTGCTGTTACTAAGGATACATCTCCAGCAGTGAAAAATATAATTTCTGCTGCATCATTATCCCCAACGATGTACTGACGCAGGTTTTAAAATGAAAAAAAGAGAGTATGACAAATTTACAAAATATATATAAGTTTAAAATGAACCCAAATGCCCACCTGCTTCTGGGTTCGGCTCTGTGCAAAATGTAATACACAATGACGTACAAAACTTTTTTTTTTTAAACTTAAAATGACCCACTGTTGGAGAAGATAAGTACCGTGATTCAATTTTCTTCACCCATCCCTGCTCCTCTCTATTTCCTGGATTGTTGGAATGCCTTATCTCATTCATAAACTCTTCATAAGATTTAGTATCAAACACACTTTGACTTCCAACAAAAGTTGTAAAATGTGATCTTATTCACAATTCTCTCTGATGTAACACCTTTTGAAATTGTTAGACCACAGGACAGGCTTTCATCTTTAAGCCCTCTTGACTGTATTCTTTAAATAGCTTGTTCCGCGCCCCAAAAATAACTAAACAGAACAATCACGGTGAATATAAAGCAACACAGCTTCTCACTCTGACCTGTAATTTGGAGTAAAATTTAAAAACCTTGCCTTACAATGTCATTTTCAGGTGCAGTGGAATACCGAAATTGCCTTAATGACTGGGTAAACTAAAGCCAGTTTTTCTATCATCTTTAATATATAGTGTATTGTGGCACTCTTGAGTTTACAATGCCGCGATTTCATTGACATGTTAAGGGCACAGCTCATACCCCTTGTCACCAATTCACTGTCACAGCTGGCTGCCAGCAAAGCTAATATTAAACTTGAGAGCAAAGCAGCTGAGTAAACAGACATCGCACTTCTTGGATTCTTCTGGCTTGACTGGACTAAAGGCACAATGCAGAACAAGTGGAGCGACTGTGTGCTACAAATTAAATGGACAGCTATGGCTCTGCGAGCAGCACGACCCGGGGGCCTTTTGCCGGCAGAATGGTGAAGGCTGTTGTGCGGCAGAGAGACAGGCACCGTGCCCTGCAGCAGCCTGATGATGATGATCCATATGGGGATCCTCAATCGAGCAGGCTCCCAGTCCACTGATGTCGAGCCCAGATAAGAGCTGACACCGCTGCCAACGCTACATTGACTTTGTCTGCACATCACATTAGAGCTAGCTCAGAAGCAAAGGGAGGGTTTGACCTTTAAATACTACTGCAACAGCACGGGGAAGGAAACAAATACAAACGCAAAAGGCTGCTCAAAGAATGCAGTTATCAGCGTGATTTTTTGTTTGTTTTTGAAGTACCCATTATTGCTTGCCTGCTCTGTGAAAATAACACGAGGGAGGGGGGTTTCTTCAACTGGGCGACCAAGTAAAACAAGAGGGAGAGAAAACAGGGAGAAAATAATTGACGAAAATGGAGAAGGATAGGGTAGAGGCAGTGAAAAGGTTGACTGGTGACTGGAAAGAGACAGTGAAAGAGGGCTAGAGAGGAATCCTGCATGAGCCAACAGTTGCCGCAGTGTGAAAACCTCTGAAGGTTAATTTCTCCAGCTCAGCATCTTGCCAATATCCCTGCGATCAGAACCTCTGTAGGCCAGCCATCTGCTTCCCCTTCTCTCTCTGCTGCTGCACTCCTCATTCCTAGTTGGCTTCATCTGGGAGTGGACATGCATCAGGGCACTTTTAGGAACTAATCTCTGAATGGGGATGTGAGGAAAATCCCCCCCACCAAAAAAAGAACTTTTTGGCGTCCGAGCTTGTACCGAAAAACCAAAAACTCTAGTTTCCAGTTTGGTAATGAGATGATATTTTTAGGTTTGTTGTTGAAAACTTCAGCAGATTATCATATACATTAGATCTTCTAGTCATAGCTTCAAGAGGTTATTTACCTCTAGGGCTGATACTAAGGTTAATAAAAGAGAAAACCATTAAAATATTAACATTTGACCAGAGAATTTTTTTTTTCGTTTATCAATTATTTTTCTGTTGAGCACCTGATTGTTTCAGCTTATATTGTATTGCATGTTTTCAATTGTTATTTAAAGCACCAGTGTGTAGCATTCAGTGGCATCTAGAAGTGAAGTTGCAGAATGCAACTAACTGAATACACCTCACCTCGCCCTTCCCTTGTAACCACTGACGAGAAAGTAGATAAAATGGGCTCCTTCTAAGGGAATGAAAACACAACGGTTCTTATTTAGGGGTGATTCTGCCAAGTTCTGCCAATAGATCCCCCTAAACAAAAAAAAAAGAAAGAAAAAAAATAGTAGCTCATTTTCCTGTTTAGACCATTTGTCAAGACTGCGTGGGCATGATGGATCATATTTTGATTGACATCCCCCTCAGGAGCACTGGCACAAAAGCTAAACAACGTACTGCTGTGGACGGGGGAGCAGCAATGTATTTTAGCCACCTAAAAAAAAAAAACAATGTTAGCAGGGTTTCCCAAATAATTGCCTAGACTGTGGTGACCTGCTATAGTCCAATTTGTCTCGCCACAGTTTGTAACCGACATAACAAACATGACATCTAACATAATAAACTGAAAATATTTTTCTGACTTAGGCGGGACATACTTCACCTCCCTTAATTGTGTAATAAATGTTTGCTCATAAACAAGAAAGTTTACTAAAAATGAAATGACAATATTTCAAATTAAAACTAATTCCTAATACTTGAAATGCTGTTATGTACATAAGACCCTAAATTATATAGTCAGACTTATGGATTTAGGGTTCCAGTGCCTTAAACATATGTCAGAGTAATACACAGAAATAAAGTGCTTATAAAGAGGTCAAAAAAAGAAGGAAAAAAGTATTTATTGCCTCTGAAGTGATTTAATATTTTTCTGCTTGAAATGAAACCGGATGTAAATTTAAGTCTATTGTCCGGTGAGCTGGGAGATTTTTTTTATTTTTTTTTAATAAGACCCAAAATCAAACCACCAGCGTCCCACGTGACCTTTTAGACCTGACAAACAAAAGAAATATATACAATATGGAGGCTAGTTGAAGCCAATTGGAAGTTCACAGCACACATCAATTATCCTGTCAAGTCTGAAAAAAAAGAAAGAACAGGAAATATTATTTACGAGCTCCCCGACAGGTTTTTGTTGCAACCTAAAGCAATAATACACCTTCAGTTCGGTGCTCAGCTGCAATCTTTTCATACACTGCCACTTCACCAATGGGATAAGTACTAAGGGTATATTTTTTGTGACCTCAGAGGACACAGTGTCAATTATTCTGGGTATGGCTCTGTGGAGGACTTCATTCCCTAATCAAAATAAATGGCCAGGGCAGCAAAAAGTGAATGGAGCTAAGCCCCCAATATTCCTACGAGACAGGAGGGGGGGTTTGGGCCACAAACAAATCCATTACCACAAGGTAAATAGGACGCATCAGCACTCTTGGCCCATTTGAATGGTTCTAGCCCCGTGACCACCCTGCACAGGATTCTTCCATTTTCGACGCAGGAGCTGATAGACAGAGTTTCTTTTTTTTTTTTTTCCCCCTTCTTCCTTGCACACCACCCTGCAGTCAATCTTACATAATACATTCTGATGATAAAACTCTTCCGCGTATGGCAGCTCCGCTAACTGAAAGTGGCTGTGACTAACTCACTATAATGGGAAAATTCAGCTTCCTGCATATAATGGGTAAAACATGGAGGAAACGTAAGTTCAAACTTTAATGCAATGCTGTAGCCTAATGTGGTCTTAAGCAATTCATGGAGGGGGTTGGAGGTGGTGGTGGGGATGTAATTAAAATGAGCTGTCATGAAATTAAATGCCCCCCCCCCTCCTTATTTTTGCTTCACCAGCTGGGAGTCATTTCACTGTCAGGGTATATATAATTTTCAGCTGATAGTGGAGACAGTTCTGCTCTGAGGCATTTTTATTTATTTATTTATTTTTACAGAAACAGTGCTTTTAGGGGGCTCCTCATACACAGCAAGGCTTTCATATTATCCATCTTTGCTCTGATGTCTTGCCCACAATAGTTTTGCTTTGGACATTAGATAAAAAAAAAAAAAAAAAAAAGTACATGAGAGGTAATATGAAGCTGCCATGTTCTTCTGCAGCCCAGTCTCACACGCATAATAGCGCAGAATAGACCCGCCAATCCACGAGAGGGTATCATGTCAGTGTCACGTTTTGCCTCGCCTGATGTGAATAGTACACGTGTCGGAAGGTGCAGTACCAGCAGGGAGCATCAGACAAACGTAGTCATGTATCTATGAGATTTGGAGCCGATGTGGGCCAAACAAACACAGGACTTTCAAAGCTGAGCCAAGTGGTTCTGTTGTTGCTTGATTATTATTATTATTATTATTATTATTATTATTATTATTATTATAAGTGTAAGCGATGAGTTGCATATTTATCACTGCCAACTAAACCATAGAATGAGTGTGTCAAGTGATGCGAGGTGCGGAAAAACCTATAAGAAGCTTTGGTGTCATACTATTGTGTTCTGCAGACGTTTAGAATCAGCTAGCGATACGCTCAACCAGAAAGAGAGGAAGGAAAGAGAAAGAGTGACAGTTATAGTCATAAAAACCTATGTAATGAGGAATAATCAAGAACTTTGTCTTGGATTCTCAAGATAATTTCATGCCTCACTCTATAATCAAAACCTGAATGTACTAATGTTTTTTCCACACTTGCACTCTGAATAGTGAACAAGCTGCACCTAATTTAAAGTACACCTACTTTAAGAGGACTACTGACTCAGCCTTTCATCTGTTGCAACTGCTTTCACAGTTGTAATAGTTCTTTTGCCCTACACCAGGGAGGTTGTTAAAGCACATCCACTATTGAAGGCCAAGGCTAAGAGTTGCCGGCCTTCGGCGCGGTTGGTGGCAAATTCCATTTTCTCTCCTAGGCGGGGATTCTCACCTGAAGCTAGTGGAGCAAAGAAATTGTTGTCATTTAAAAAAAAAAAAAAAACAAAAAAAAAAAACAACATGTAGTGGCACCTCGATCTGCGAGCCTATGGTTTAGGTGTGGAGCAATCAATGTATTGTGACATCAAAAGTGGTAACTTGTTAAGTGCACGATATTGAGTGTGAGGAATCCTGCTGGATTTTGTGGGTGGGACGAATAGATCTATAAAAATACAGATCCAAAATGTTCTTGGTGATACTTCTGCACCCTTTGGTAAAAACTTGTTTCGTTTTTGTTTTTAAGCCGACAAACATTTCCTTTCCAACAATCAATTCAGTATAGAAATACCTACCTTGGAATAAGCTTTTCTTTTCCTCATGTAATATATTAGAATAGGGCTGAACAGATTCCCTAGAGAGCAAGTAAAGCATAAAAGAGGGTATGGTTGACTGCTACTGCTCAGGGCCATACAAGAGCATTTAACTAGCAGAGATTAACTACTGTATTCCCACTGGTGGCCTAGATGTCCTAGTGTACAGCCTCAGGGAGGAGAGATACCAGAGAGGGAGAGGTGGAGGGAGTAAAAGAAAAGGGGAGGTGGGGATGGAGTGTCCATGTAGCGCCAACAGCTTTGGTCACTGGAGAGTATAGAGTGACAGGTGACACAAAACAAAAACAGCCTCCCCCACCTCAATCATTTTTTTTTTTTTTAGTGTTTGAGAAGCACTGGAAGGTGCAATGACTGCCATGTTGAGTTTCACATGAAACTATGACTCAATCCAGTCAAGGCTGGTAACAACTGTATATATTACGAAGGGGGAAAAAAAGACAGGTAAAATACAGTGATTGCACCCCAACTCTCCAAACTGACATATTTTGTGTTAGCAAACATTAACACAAAATGGCTGCACAGCAGCTGTGTTTGCTAGACAATTTATTCCCTCCAGAAAACTGTCTCTCATTTCCCCACAGTCTTGATATGAACCATACCTAGACATGGCAGCGATCACTCTAACTCCAACAGACACATCTAGTGGAACTTCCTCCAATTGCTCCCGATCCATCTGTGACATTTTCTCAGGGCCATTGCTTGTTAGCATTCATAAAATCACAGGCATACCCGCTGGCGTTTATGTTATAAATACTGTATGTTATGTATCACCAAATTTAGTCACGGAAACTTTAGATGCTAAGTTGAGACTATTACGTCTGAGTTACGGGGCCGTGCAAGCCACCGAGTTAATGAAAAAAATCCCTCCTCTCCAACTTCATCATTGTAAGTTAACTCTGAAAATCTTAGTCACGGTCACTCTGCAATTTATCAGGCATCTTGCATGTACACACAATGATGCATAACATTATCGTCTCCTAGCAGGGTAGTTGTTCAAATTTCCACATTTACCCATCACGGTGTTTGGGGCTGTATTGTCCGTTTTCCAGTCCCTTACAGCAACTGAAACAATTAAGACCCCCAACCATGACAGTGGACGCCTCTGTAGGAACACTGCGGAGTTGTTTATTATATCAACAGCTTGCACCGCAGGCTTCCCCCATGTCTTCTGAGTGTCTGCGGAATATATGGACGCAGGAAACACACAGCAGGGCTACTCTGTCTCTGTTTTTTTTTTTTTTGGCCTCCATCAACCGCCCACCATTTTCCCTTCCTCTCACCCTCCACCTCTCTCTCTCTCTCTCTGCTTCCCTGCATCTCTCCTCTGTGTTTCTGCCTGGAAGTGGAACCGATCGTTCTGGATCCTCTCCTCCATCACTGAAAAAGCTCCTCTACTTGTGATGCAGAGCAGGCGAAGAAGCACAGGAATATGGCATGTCTCCAGCATCGCTGGTTCAGAGAGGAGGAGTGCAGCATTTTGTATGCAGGCAGGATTAGCCTAATTGAAGTGTCAGCCTGAGAAAATTGTGGATGCGTGCGGGTTAATGTCTGGGTATAGCAGAAGCTTCACTCATCTCGGTGATGATGAGGAATTTGGCTATCATTGCGGGCCTCATTTGATTGTGTGTGCAAGTGTGCGTGTGTATGTGTGTGTCGACCCCGCCCCACCCCACAGTGATTCTAATTGTAAAACCTACCATCTAGTGTATTTATGATGCTGAGACAGCAAGGTGGAAGCTGTTGGCTATATAATTACTTTACACCACTGAGCCATTACATTAAGAATTCACAATTAAAATCAGCAGTAGTCTTGATTAATTAAATTTATGTGCAAACTTGTGAACAAACTGATGAACACACACGTTAGCCTCTAACACTCTGCATTCACTTGGGTGAGAGTTGAATTGTACAGCTCCCATACTTCTCTCTCTCTCTCTCTCTCTCTCTCGGTTTCTATCAGTTTAATTGTCATTGCAATTGAAATGTGTCAGTGTGACAGTGGTAACCGTGAATTAAGGCTGAACCTAAAAGAGGGGAAATAAAACGATACACGCCGCATTGAAGCCACAAGGACGGAGCGGCACAATTTCCGCCGATGTAAGTATAGACAAGAGCTATTATTGCCTTGTCAAGGCATGGAACCAAAATGACTACCTTAAACAGGTCTCACTCACCATGTTCACGGCATACTCAGTGGAGATGATGCTAGAGGCTTTAGTGCTTTCACAAGAGTTAGTGCTATCTTGAACAGCATGACAGCGCGTCGCCTTTTTTTTTTTTAACAAATACCAATACCTAATTTCACACTACACTTAGCTTTCAGTTTCCCTGTTAAACAACTAAATTCAGTCTAAAAACCCACAAGTGTCACCTATCTTTGTGGGAAATTGATGAGCCTTTTTTTTTTCTGCTTCATCATCACAGTTGCCCGAGCCGTCCAACAAAGCAGCTACATTTCTATTAATTTACCAGGCTAAAACAGAACCCCCCCCCCCTCCCAGAGGCACTTTCACTTCTAAATGTAAAGGGTTTGACTGGATTCTGTTTTCTGTGTCATGCAATTTGATGGCACTCTTTGAAATTTCAAACAGCAAGAGACCGTTTTAATTGGCTTTCTGCCTGTCATCTGAATGCATTTTACAAGGGGAAAGTTTGGGCTGGTGACGCTGGATATCATGGGCTGATATATCAGCCAGTGGCAAATTTCATGATATGTAATTAATGCCTTTCACTTGGGCCAATTTGGTTGTTGTCATTGTGTGTGTTCTCTGGTAAATATAATAGCTAATATTTACACCTGCTCAAAGATTGGTTTATCTAGCTAGGTAGTAAACCTATTAAAACCAAGTTGACAACTCTAATGGTTTATTTTCCACATGTGCATCTAGCATATGACAAATGATCAATGGTTTTACCCTTATTGTCAGCTAGACAGTAACAACATGTCAGTTTGCGAGCTCTTGTTTCATGTCTTTATATTCAATAAGGTGAGTGAATGTCATCACCAGCTATGACAATTTAGGCGCCAAGACAAGATATTGAGTGAAGCAATGTACCACACAATGACAGATATCTCAGACCTGCCCTGTAATATACAGCATTTCTTATGATCTGTGCCTGTATAGATGTAGCTGCACTATAAAACCTATGGAGGAGGAAAAATATGTTGGAGCAAACTGCTATATTTGCTCTGCTATGGGGTTGTAGTTTGTATAAATGATAACTTAGGTACAGCAATGATCTCATTCAGTATAGGATGGGTTTTTCCTGTTAAAGCCAATTAGCTTAATGTGTATGAGATGGGATCGGTAGCTTTGCTCGTGTCCACTATGAGGGTTACCCTGCTGGAGGACCACCTTGCAGTTTAATATTGCTGACTCATTTCCTCCTGAAGATGAGGTCAGCCTTAAATGCTGCTGTAGTGATATGGAACCAATAGTGATTTCACTGAATGGCGTAGCTGTCAAGGTGAAGACCTCTGCGAGTCCTTCGGCCCCTCGTGCCAGCTCACCCCTCTATGAGAGAAAATCCACCAACAGCTATTGACACCCATGAACATAAATCTATTTTATGGTATGCAATTGACACAAGCACATGGTGCTAAATGGCTTAGAATAAAGTATACTTTTATCTGTCAGTCTACCCCCCCCCCCCCAACTTAAAAAGTCATAAAATATGATTTTCATGAATATACAGAAGTCATGTGGCTAGTTCATAACAAAGCTAATGAAAAGCTTTAATAACGATGTACTGAAAGCCAAGCCTGTCTCAATGCCCTTTCCGAGAGTATGCCCACTTTGCAGGAGGTAAACACCTAAATTACAGTTAATTTACACTGATGAGAAAGAGTGGGCGACCAACTGGTAAATACTCAGTATAACTATAGCCAGTGTCTTACGAAGACAGCCCAGCTCAGAGTTGGCACAGGCACACGTGGGATGGATTAGTGTCTTCTTGTTTATTGCGCTTTAATAGGATTTGATTTTATAGATTGTGTTGGCAATTCCTCCTCCTCCTCCTCCTCCGAAAAACGCCATCCGAGGGCTGAGAGATACATAATATGGATTAAGAAATGGCTTCCTTGAGAAAAATGTGTCCGTTGTGTTGCTTGAGGAAGATATCATCCTGCCTTTAAAGTATTTATAAGTGGACGTACACTGAAGTTAAGAGTACATATATTTTTGGGCCAAAAAAAGAGAGAAAGTCTTCATGTTAACATGCAGACCCAGATGAATAATACAAAGAAATATCAGATGGTCTAGTAGGAAGTGAATTTTTGCCAACAATGAGAACTTGAAAGCAATGTCATGTCTTCTTAGCGCAACGCTGTGAAGATTACAGTAGCAATTCCACCCAGATATTGGATTATGTTACTCCCAGAACAGATGAGCCAGTTAAGTGTTTCCAGAAGTATCCAAAGAAGCACCATGGAAGCTATAGGCAGAGTCAGACTTTGTAAAGCTGTGCTGAAAAAAAGTTTTCCTGAATAACCAATGGCATCTGTCACATTTGGGGCAACTACTTCATATTTTAAAATAAACTGCTCTTACAGAGTACATTCTGTAACTTCCATTACAAAGGGACACATGTGTCTCTATATTAATGGGAACCTAGCTGTAAAGAAACAGGGAAGTTAATTCAGTGACCTACATGGTCACTAAAGTAACCACTGGCTTTTAGGATCATAAGATCAAGTCTTACCATTCTTTAGATAACTGCTTGAACTGATATAAATCATATAGCAAGTTCACAAATTCAAGCTGAATTTTTATTTTTACTGCTAAAAAAAAAGACAGAGAGGTTTATAGGAAGTACTACTGTCAGTTTATATACTGTAATACACATACTGAGAGCAAAGAGTTCAAGGCTACAGACACAACAATCTCATTTAACTAGAACAACCAGGCAACTTAGCATGGATGTTTGGATTATGTGCTTAGGAAAACACACCAAAAACTCCCCACAGGAGAAAATGTTGACACTCTTTGCTGCGAGTTACGTGTTCAAATATTCTGCTAATTATTCAAGTGGATGATCAGGCAGCACTTGGACAACTCCCTCTGAAAATGAAATGTAAATATTTCAAGATCCTCCGAAGCTCAAAATAAAAGCTACAGATTGTTAGTGCACGTGCATCTGCGGTACAATTTTAGCCTGCAAATTATACCTGGGTAATAATTCAGGGGGGGGTGAGACATTGGCTTTGCTGTTTGAAGTGGAAAGAATTCGCCTCTTAACTTGACAGTCGTTTTATTGCAGCCATTAAACTCTGAATAGCTTCAAGTTGTTAACATGACAGAAACAAAGACAAAACAGTCCAACACTAACTCCCATCAAAAGCAGGGAAACAGGCAATGTGTCATGACAAACACTTCCTCCAGTGTGTTACAATATTTAATGTAAAATCCCAAAGAGCTCGGGGTGCCGAATAAGTTTGGACAAAGCACAGATATAATTGGCTTTGGGTGTCGTCCAACTCTGTAAGCCTCCAAATGCAACCCGTTAGAGATATATTTTCCCCCTTTTGGCCTTACTCTTTAATATAACGAGGCAGTGAGAGAGCTTCCTTTCGACTACAGACTTTCAAACTTTTGTCATATTTTTACCTTATCTGTATTAATTCCACTGACAGCCTGCAGATAAATTCAGAGCTGTCTCTGAGCTACAATGACAGCTCCCGGAAATCCTCTGTGGCAAAGAAAATCTTTTTTTCCACCCCTCACGGGCTGAAAAACCCTTATGCATCTAAACCTGCTTTTTGTATGCAGATTCCTGAGTGAGATTTAAAAATGTACTTTGCAACAATTAAATGTTCCCCAAAAAAAGCTTACTAAACATTGTAAACATTGTTCTCGCATGTGACTGGGCATGCCTTTTGTATGAGCTGGGAATGGAGGTTAGTGGAGTAGAAACAGTGAACGGGATTTAGAGAGAAAATAAATGGAAGCTTCTCAGTTCATTTGCTACAGAGTCTCCCAGCTCCAGAGAAGGAAACCCATCCTCTATGTAACATGTCAAATCTGTGCTCAGGAGTCATCACAATCCTTGTCACATTCCTGCCTCCCTTCTGACTTTCAGAAACTTTGGAAAGATCTCAAGAACTTAACCTGGCTGTACTTTTTATGTGGAGAATATTTCTTTTCTCCGTCAGCCAAATATTCCTTTTATTCTGTCATTTAAAAAAAATATTTACTCATTCAAATAAATTTGATTTAGCTTGACCTGATTCCAAAACTTAAATTATAAGTTTGGAATCAGGTCAAGCCACAAATACTTCAAGTGTCATATTCATACAAATGCTAATACACACTCAACGACCCTTCCAATGCACAAGTGGCCCTGCTGGGCAGGCTTGTCACTCCCTCTGCTACTCAAATCTTTCTCCACCATCCCTCCATCCATCCCTTCTTTTCCCTACTGCATTGTCTTCTCCTCTTCAACTGTCTTTGCAGCCATTTGTTTTGCGTAAGTCCCCTGAAGAAGACATAAGCCCGGTTCTCTAATAGCTGTTGTCAGTTGGGTGTCCAGCCATTGATGGATGCAGTTTTGTCAGCCATGTCAACATATTGCACTGTATGTTCGATCACTTGTACTAAAGTTTCAACCAAAATACAACAGCCAGTGTTATAAGCCCTCTTTGAGAAATGGAGAATGCCTTATTGTACGTGATGATTTTAAGGGACTTTTACTGTCATACAAAAGTTCACATATTTTCAATACTAATCAGGTCAAAGTTGCTACTCTATACAGGATGAATACTTTGCACGGATATTGTGTAATTTCACAAAGACTCTTTGTTTTTATTCATTTTTTTCTGCACCAGTTATGTGGTGAATCGCCTTGGCTGCAGTGGAAATCAATAACAGCTCTGATTGCATTTTGGAAACTTATAGAGGAAACTTGTAAATTGATAATGGGAACATTTAATCTTTCAACAAGCTATGTATAACTTCTGGGACATGATAGTGTGTTACATTATTTTTTTTTGTTGTGACTTGTTCCGCCCAAATAAGGCTTAAATGACTCTGAGTCTGTTAATTACTCACTTACTTTCAGAAAAGCCCATAGTTGAACATGCATTTGAGAGGATTGTATGCACGATTTTGTTAGACACCAAATGCAAATTAGACAGTGAAAAACAGTTAAAACTTATGAATGCAATGTCTGGATAAACAACAACAAAATACTAGTTTTTCATCCCGAGCATCCTCTTTCTTGATTAATATTGAATTACCTTCTAATGAGTTGATATTGAATTCTATATGTATGGCTTGGACTTTTGTTTTTTCTGGCTTACTGTAGACTCCTGCAAACGACATGATGTATTGTATTGTGTTGTACTTTTAGCACCTGCTCTATCTCACCACTTTAGAGTTGATTGATGAAGTATCTCAAGAAAATAAATTCAAATCCGGTGACTTTTATTGCTCTGGTTGGACAAGCATATGGTCACCATCCATCTAAAAAGAAATACAGGAAATCCTGGGTTTCATTCAAAGCTAGAGTGAGAACAGCTGCTGTCTGTGCAGTGGGAACTAGCAAAGGTAAACTGAAAGGGAGGACAATTTCGGTGCGGAAACCAGGCACTTTGCCCTATGATGTCATGGTCTCGGCCAAATATAAGCCGAGCGTACGAGTGCGGAAGCCAACGGTCTGTCATCGCTCACCATTATTTTGGATGACACATGCTTAGGAACGCACCATGACCCCACTGTCGAGGAATGGAGACTGGGGAAGAAGAGAGGGGAGCTAACGTGGGGGCAAGTGAAGGTCCAAAAAGGTCCAAGCAAACAAATTCTTGGCAGCCCAACAGACAGTAATGCACAGGGCTTTTTTTTTTTTTACACACGCTGCTTTTGAGGCGACTGTCTTAGCAGCAGTTCTATTTCAAAATGTGAGCTCTGTGTGGGTAGCCACATGTCTTTGCATATCTCTGCACACTGAAAATCTTCAGCCAGTCAGGATACACCCAGTGAACCCTATCATTGTTGCTCCAAACTCCCTTTTCCTTTTCTTTAGCTACAAAAACTTAGCCAAGGATGGCAAAGGCCCTTATCACCATAACAGAGTAAGATTTACAGTATGAGCTGGGTCGGGATATCTGAATGACAAATACCCATACCATATTTTGATGATATCCCTATGGCCTTATCCGGAGAGTAGGCTATGCTCCACAATGTCCAATGTCCAATACCTCATCACCAAGTGACTGCTATAAACCAGTAGACATGTCTTCCCCCAGTCAGATAACCTCTAATTTATGAGTGACAATGGTCAAATATTGTCAATATCCCTCCTACCATGCCGTTTTTTGTCATGCAACACCTACTGAATGAAAGTAAAGGCTCAAGCAGGTACATATTTTATGCACAAATACACAAAGATGAATGGTTTCTCACCGGCTGAGAGGGCTTCACCTATGTTCAGATAACTAACCAACAAAGCACCAATCTTTGGTGAATTCACAGGAGCATTCAAATGCAAAAACTAAGCATTGGGGGGCTGCAGTTGTAATACTGGGAGCCTTCTGTTTACTTAACTGAATCATTGCTTGACAGATGGATATAAAGCATTGAGTAGTTTGTACGTTCAGAACAAAGAGGATTTTGTGAACTGTTTCCAGCTAAATCCCACTATTTTCAACTTCATTAGGCGCTATATATCTGAGGGATTTTATCTGATCGATAAACCTCAGAGATGTTTATCCCTAAGTGTGTACTTTTTATTATGGCTAATACAAGCAGACATCTGTACTTTAGCTGCAGGAAGGAAATATTTCCTGCACACCGCAATACAGGCAGTCAAGCACTAACACTTGCACAGAGACTCAATTACCTTGCTAGGACTGAGGAATGATAATAACACACAGGTTAGTCCAGGTTTCTTAGAAAACAGTATGATTCAGCTTTATGCTGTGCGGTGTTTGTGTTGTACCATTTCATGCTGAATAATGGAAGATGACATCATTCTACATTTGTAAGAAGGTATACATTATTGAATGGTGAAATTCAAGTTACACCATTTTCAATTATTTATGTTGGATGTTTGCAACAGAAATATCAATCAGCTGTGATAGTCCTAAAAGCCAAGGGAGACTTTTGGTCAGTTTGGCCAACAAATTGTTGGCCACCGTCATCCTAAATATGAAATAATTCACAATGACAAGTAGCAAGACTAGCAACACTTAGTTTTTCTACATAATCAGTGAGATTTAAGCATTCTAATAAGTAGTTTGTGAAGTTTTAATTGTGTTTTAAAGTGTAAATGTCTTTGGGCAGAGAGACAAATAATGAAATGCACAATGAAGAGACTAAAGTATCACCTGGTTAACACACTTCCCCCTGCCCTCAATACATTAATTGCACTTGATATTAATTATGCAAATTAATAATCACACAAATGCCCGTGTGCTGCGTGCGCTGTTCAAATCAGCATGGAGTAATCCTCTGCAAAAGACAAAAATTAAAAAGGTGTTCAGATGTAGCTACGGAGCGATAGCAAAGACTGCACACCTACTTCATTTCCTTTCCCAGAGGATTATCAACATCACGCAAACGTAAAGAGGTAAGAAAGCGGACCTCTGGCCTACACAATCAAAAGAAAGAAGCGTGGGAAGCAAAAACGTCAACATGTGTTCATTTCGCATACCATCAGACTGCAAACATTAACCACTGTATGTACATAAGAGAGAGTTGGATTGTCTTGCAGGGATTGAAAAAAAAAAAAAAATCACATTAAAAATCTCATTAAAATCGGGTAATCATGCTTTGCCTCAGGACCAGAGAGGAGGGGGGGTTCAGGAAAGGAAATGCTTACAAGTTGAATCAGCCTGGGGAAGAATACATCTGCTTTTGCTGCATGCCTTAATGCTCCAGAGTATTATTAATGTTGAGAGGAAATAGATCCCATGTGGTATAGAGAAAAGAAAAAAAAAGGGATTGTTGCCTCTTCTCATCCTGCATTAGGTCATCAACTGATTTACTACTGTGGCTGCTTTGTGGTACAGTAGAAAGCACTATCCAGCATTGTATTCCCACGCTGGATAAGGCAGGTGGCTTGGAGAAATAAACTTAGTGTGGGAGAGCGGTCACTTCGAGTATCACCCTGACGTGTGTTCCAAATATTCTCCTATAGCTCTATAGCTTTTGTTCCTCAGAGTATATTCATTGTACCGTATGTGAATAACATTACATTTCAAATGTGAGTACCATAAAACTAGAGGTAAGGCCCCATTCTGTTTCTTTTTCTCTCGCTCTGCACCTGGATACATTAAAATGCCACCCATCAAGATTCAGATGAGGTGCAAGGTTATTATAGTGGCAATCAAAACTAAAGTCATGTTATTTAACATGCATTTCCTTTATGTGGTCTAATCTTGACTGGGCTTAAATATCAAAATATTATTGCCTCCATTGAATTAACAGCCCTGAAATTATTGTTGGAAAACGTACATCAATAATATCTTGTTTTGCAGCTGTAAGTGAAGAAAATCTTGATCCCAGTTAACCCAGCATCATGGGAAGGGTCAAATGGAGTTAATCGGAAAAAAAAGGAAAGAGTTCTGAAAGCATGTTCCACATTAAACAGATTTCCTGCTGCTTGTTCCCTACTTATTCCTGGCATTGCACATTTCGAGCCTTCCTATTTGCTTTGGCCTCCTGCAGGTCATGGCTACGAATACAAATAACAGGGACCATATGTTTTTTTTTTTTTCCTGTAGCTTTGTGTTTTCACCATTTAAGTAATTTAACCAAGCCATCACTGGATAGGACATCTGTTGGGAGAAAACCTCCTTTCAACGTGTCTATAACCTTTCCTGAAAAACTGCGCCAAAGTAGACATGGGTGACTTCAGCACTCATGAAAGTCAAGTAAGGAACCAGTGTATTTAAGGTAAGCTGCACCTTTTGCGCATTATGCTGTAATCTTAAACACTCAGTAAATCACCTGGTCCCCTTGGTAACTGTTGCTACGTCTGTCAAGCTTTCCTTTCTCGCACAGCATACAGTATAAGTGGTCTGTTATTTTGTTCTAACATAACTCTTAGTTTATTACTTAAACAGCATGGATTTGAGGACAAGGACTAAAATGTGTTTGGCAAACCTAACACTATCTCAGATAATAAGTTTTGCTGGGGTTGCTGGAGTTTCAACTTCTCCAAATGCAATACAGAGCATGACAGAGCCACTAAACGCTGATATAGTACAGGATTGTCCGTGTCCACCTCCCTTGTACTTTTGGTTTTGGAAAAGCTAACAACAAAAAGACTTCATAGATCCAACTTCTTGTACACTGGGAATAATTCGCACTCCAGCACTGCCTCAGCATGTGCAACGATCCAGAGCTGAGGCCTGTTACACGTAAGCTATTATTGGGCAATCGTAGCTCACAGGAGGGGGTTTAACGAATGGCCATCTGGATATAAATACACATTTTTAACTATTATTCATCACTTTTAACTAACTTTAGCAGGCAACAATATATAATAAAGATAGAACGAAAAGACAAAGACCCATGTCTGTTCATGAGGTTGAGTGTTTATAAGTGATAAGAATCATTGTCAATGACCGTCTGCATCATTTGTGTGCACAGAAAGGTCAGGTGATATCAATCAGGAGCCCGCCGATTCCAAAGGTCTTCTTGCTCAAGCCACAGGGAAACATTATCCTCTGCCTGCTTTTTAGTGCTTGACAGCTGACATTAATTACAGTACTTAGGCTTCCTTTTAATTATGCCCAATTATGTGGCATATGTAATAATGGTCCACACACGCCAAACACCAAATGCTGAGATGATAG
Source organism: Protonibea diacanthus (assembly GCA_028641955.1). Taxonomy (NCBI): domain Eukaryota; kingdom Metazoa; phylum Chordata; class Actinopteri; family Sciaenidae; genus Protonibea; species Protonibea diacanthus. The sequence goes on from CM053998.1 coordinate 9,728,080, forward strand.
GTAGATTGATAGTTGGATGGATCGGCAGAACATCCTTTTGTGCTCGGCCCAAAATTAACACGGCAATTAAAGCATTTTATAGCTCACGCAGAGAAGGCTAACTTAGATATCTCTACTATTACCTCCCAATAGGAAAGGGGGGAAAAAAAAACAAAAACACCCGTAAATCAAGCAAGCCATCTACAATAGAGAATCACACACAAGGCCGCTGTAAACTCTGGAGACATTAAGAAGGATGTGGGGACCTAAAAGTGTGGAATTTATGAGTGTGAATTTATATTCTCATTGCTGCAGCGGGCCTACTTTGAAGGGAAGATTGATTCCTCCTCCTCATTACCGAGCTATTCAAACTCTACTATAGATTTTTTCCCCTCTCATAATGATGCAAATGGGAAGGATAAACAAAACAAAAACAGATCTGATAGAGCTGGAAATGCATTGTTGCTCACATGAAATTGCAGTCTTATTGATGTAAAGACGGGATCGTGTTTTGTGATGGCTGACTTAGGGACAGTAAAACAACCACTGTCCATATGTGTTTTCTTTAAGTATTTACTTATGTTTGATCAAAGTTAAACAGCAATGAAAATGTTTCGGCGTGGGCTCTCGTGGCATCGAAACGACCGCTTTGGTGGTTGCTTTCAAGGTTACTTAGTGGGCACGAACACAAAAGGGCATTTAGAAGAAAGCATTGCACAAAAATCAACAAGTGGCTATTTCAAAAGTAAACACTTTCTGCTACATCAACTTCGGGAGCTCAACAACATGGAAAGTCAACTTCAAAGTGAAAAAGACCCCCCCCTTTTTTTTTTCTCCTATGATTTTTCCATGAATCATCCTTTCTGGAATACCGCTTGTAAACCTTAATACCCCAGCAGAGTGGAATAGCACTTATAGGCGACCATAAATTCTCAAAACACCCACAGTGATTTCTTAATGGTACATAGGCATCAAAAATTCATTGTGGAACTATTAAGTATAGGTTCTTTTGGCTGAAAGGGAAGTTATGAACTAACTGGAGAAATCTTGTCACTTGAAAACTGTAATTGCCTTTAACATCTCTGAAAAGGGAACGCATCTCAAGTATATTCTCAGAGAAAAGCAGCCGTTCAATAATAGAAACAGCTGTGGGAATGATAAACTAGAAAATGAGGTTCAGCTGTAAACGTGAACTGCCTTAGTCTTCTAAAAAGAGACTAAAATAACGATGTATACCATCAGAAATACAACACAGATTTTGACCTGAATCATGATACACATAGCATTTTTAAATAAAATGATTAGTGTAGAATTAAAAATAGAAAAGTACAACTAGAAATGTTAAGTCAGTTTCAAGTAAGATAAAGTAATGTACAATGAGTCAAAATTAAGCAAATATGCCCTAAAAAAATCTAATTTGAGATCTATGCACTTGAAAACATCATTTTGAAAAGCTTATAGAGTCTTATCATCTTCACCTGCATTCAGACCACAGTCTTTTTTCACTTTCTCTTTCAGTCTACCGCTCTCTCTCATCTCACAGCCCTCAGTGTTTTGCTTTCTTCTCATTCATTTTTAATGAATTGTTTCAGGTGCAGGCGCGAGAAGAGCAAATCAAGGGGACATTTAGCACTGGGAGAAAGGAGGTGACTATTGAGCCGATAAACCAAAGTAATGAAAACAGCGGCTCCAATCTCAATGCTCTCCGCAGGACGTTTGTCTTTTTCTCATAAGCGGTGCGCCAACTCAGTGGCTCTGCCTCTCGTGAGCCATAAGAGTGTCAGCCTCAAGATTGTAAAGGGTGAAAACTTGGGCCTTGGGCCTATTGCGTGAATGAACTCCCACATTTCTTGTTCAGTTCTGCAGTTGCATTGCATCATGTCTGGTGAACATTTTGGTTTTGTGGGTGCCTGTGTGTACACTTTGTGGGTGGTCTAAAATTAACCTATTTGCGAGAGATGGAACACGTAGGAAATTCACCATGAGGTCATTAGCGATGATAGGTTGAGGGCGTGTGTATGTGTGAGAAACTATTGAACGTGCAGCAGCAGGACACATTTGGCAGCATAAAGGACATAGCGTGCCATCATTCATTTTCTCACATGGAGAACTCCATAAATAGGGAAGAACTGACCAAACAGTGCGTCTCTCCAAAACGCGGTTACTGTACAAACAATGTGATTATGTTGACATCATAGCACTTTGGTTATATGAGGGACTATTACCGCCTGACCACACTGTCCCAGGACTTGGCCAATGACGGGGACACACTTACGTAATGGGAGAAGCTGTGTGGGATCAAACTTGGAAGCAGTGCTGCTTTGGCAACAAGGAAAAATGAAACATTCCGTGCCAGGATGGCGCACTGAAACAAAGACCCTGCCGCTCAGAGTTTATTGTGTCTTGAGCAGTTCAGATATTGTAGCAAGTATTCAAAGATTTGTTGAAAATACCACAGCCATATAAACCAGCTGTTTTATGTGCTGTGTTTTGTATTTTTCTTATTTTAAATCCCATTCTCTTTGTTGCCAAGAGAAAGACAAGAACATCAATACGACTCCCATGTCACCATTAGCTTAGCTTTGCTTAATGAAAGGAAACAGGGTGTAACAGTTAGCCTGGCTCTGTCAAAAGGTAAGAAAATCTACCTAGCAGCAATTCTAAAGATCACTAATTAACAGATTACATGTGGTTCCTTTAATCCATATGAAACTGTACAGTAAAAAAAAAAAAAAAAAAAGACTATTTGTGGTTGAACGGGGGGTTACATGCTGCACCATTTCATGGCTGCTCTAACTGGAGGTTGCCAGACAACCAGTGAAGAGACTCCAAGAAGTCACTGCTCCTGGCCAAAAAAAAAAAAGGGAAAAAAAATCCATAGCCTATTAAAATCCACTAATAAATTCTTCAAATAATTTGTACTTGGGGAAATAAATTGTATTTTTCACTTATTCACTTTCCTGCTCAGCGTTAGATTAGAAGATTGATAGCACACTCTGATTTGTACACTAAATATGAAGTTGTGGCCAGCAACCAGATGGCTTAGCACCTGGCTGTCTAAGTATAACAATATCACTCTAAACTACACTAATTAGTATATTATATCTCATATTTTTCAATCTGTATAAAAGAAAAAATGTAAGAAAAATAAGTTGTGGTAGACTCCAGGAAATGACTTCATCAATAAATAGCCTAGCCCATAATCCCATCCTACTTGGCATTTTCATACAGTCCCACAGAATCCTATACAGTTTGGGCTGTAAGACTCTTGTTAAATGACTTATAAATGACTCTCACTTTGATCTCATCTTGCTGCAGCACATGTCAGATGTCCATGCTGTCTTGATATACTAAATTATTATGTGTCATTTCACATAATGATCATGGCAATTAGATGGGATGAACCATAAAATAGGATATGGCTGACGTAATGTGTAAATGTAGTCGGCACAAAATGTTTGGCCTCTGCGGACATGCTATTAAGGAGAGTGTGGCAGCCATTTTGGGTTTAAAAGTTAGTCCTATTCTTTGGTAAGAGTACACGCAAGCCCACAACATAACACAATACTTGAAACCCCTCACTGATTATAATTATCATAATTTCGCCTAATTGTCTACCTGGATTGCATGGATTATGTTATTTTTGAAGCCAGTGTGGGCTGTATACCTACAGTCTTGTCAAAGTGACAAGCGCCAACACACTTTGTCTTTTTTCTTTTCTTTTTTTGAACTGCTTTATTGCTCTGTTTTTCTTCCCTGATAAAGTTCTTTACTCAAAACAGACCTCGGCACTTCAGAAATCGCTCTTTGCCTAAGTCACAGCGGAGAAGACGTGACACTTTAAATGCTGATGACAATCAGCATTTTAGCGATCTTTTTATGATTCAGTGAATCATAAAAAGATCGCTAAAACCCTTTTGGGGAGATAGTATCCGATTCTCTGGAAATGGGATGTCTCACCGCCTACGAACAAACATGAATCACAAAATTGAGGTGTAATGATGTCAATTCCAAGAGTTTGGAGCAAATGGCAGTCCACCTGCTGTGAAGAGACAATCTGTTCAGCGGGGGGCCAAGATCCACGATGCACTGTGTTATGAGCTCACTTAATAAAACACATTTTTATGATGGAATTTCAATATAAAAATGGTAATGTATAATCAACACTTTATGAGACTGATGACATTTGCCAATCAAGTGCAGATGAAGCAAATATATTTACAAGTATTTTCTCACCTCATTGTTAAACGTAAGATTTCATCTATTTAATGTCAACCAGGAAAAATTAGTGTGTAAGATCAGTAATTACTGGTCGTGCTCTTTTGTCTTTCCACAGTTTCATGAGACTGAAAAGACAAATCAGTTTGAGAATGTGCATTCTTTTAGTCATCTGGGGATATGGGGTGTCTTATATATCGGTTTCACATGCAGTATTTCTATGTCTAAACATGTATTGTGTTCCAGTTTTGTGTGTGTGTGTGTGTTTTTCTTGTTCTGCACACTCCGGTTCACTTGAGATGGTAAACTGGGTAGACTTGAAACGTCGACACACTCGACACAATTGTAAATGTACGCCTCGTGAAATGTGGTCTCATATGGTGACATGGTGACAGTATGATTAAACTTCACTTTTACCCTTTTTAACAGTTATATTTCCCACAGCCTTAATCTGATTTATGCAAACTGAAACATGAACACATTCTTCTGATGCTCTACAATTTATCAACAGCATAATCCATCTACTTGCACTGTTTCATTCCTAAGTGACAGTTTGAGTGTTGACCTATCATCTGAGCGTTGTATTTAAACGCTTTGAGATCTACAGTATTAGTATCTATTGTTTCAGCACTACCATACACAACTATAGAGCTTTTGATGTTGGTCTTCACACATACAACCCTGGGTTAACCTGACTACAGAATTATATGATTCATACTAGACTTAGTTCTGCACTAAATAGGAAATAAAACACAACACATATGCTTACATCTTGTTTACTTGAACCCAGTTTCACACCGGCAACTTTTTTAGCCCGGCGCTAACAGCGCCCATAGCCTGAGAAAGTTCTATGAATTCTTATTTTTTGAACATAAAATTGGGTACATTTGTTCTACAAATGCAGTCCCCAGCAAGCAATCCCACAGAAATGCTCGTCATTTCAAATGGTTGAAATTGGGATACATAATTTGGCACATGTCTATGCATGCATTTATCTTCTTTTCTGGGGAACTGAATGTGAATGTATGCCTATGATACCATCTGAAATAACTTTTAAATTGATTTTTGGGGAATTGAGTATTATTTGCCAGTTTAGTCTGCGGGGACTTTCAGAAGTGAGCCAAATTTAACAGAATCAGGTTGTTTTAGTGTTTCAGTTTACCTCCTTCACGTAAAAACAGGCAACTTGTTTTGCTTGAACTTATCATTGTGATGTCTATGCCTGTGATTCTACGCCAAGCACTGTTGTAGTTACTTGTTTGTGCAAAGCAATAATGTTACTCTTATTTCCAAAGTGGTGCTGATTATTCTTTCCAGAGGTGGGTTCTGTTATTATTATTTCTTACTTTGAGTTTTTGCTCTTCAAGTGAGACTGCACTCTGAAAAACTGAACCTTCATATAGGTAAACATGGAATTTGGACAATTTAGTGATGGATAACACTGAGTAGCTACTCCATATTTGACAGGTACCAAGGACTAAAATTTGGACTGTGCCCAGGATGCTTCATTATAAACTGCAGAGAGGAAGTGACATCCATGTTGTCAAAATGTACTTGGTGAGAAAGCACTTAAATCAATTATTTGACAGCAATATTTGTTGAGCGGAGGAGCAAACAAACAGCTGCACCACTACAGAGTGACACCCACAGAGCCTGAAACAGCATACCATTAATTTGGGTAGCTTATATCTATGTCAGATGCTGTTTGTTTCAGACACACAACTGGGAGAGAATCTGTCACCTGTCACATCAAGTCAAACCAGTTCTTTATTGAATCACTGCAGCCAGGTTTTAAAATCAAATTCAGTGACTAACTGGCCTGCGTTACCTTGTTTGCGGAGACAATCATTTCTTTTCTAAGCAAAAACAAAAAAAGTTTAAATTAAAGGGGGTATCGCTTTTTTACTCTGTGATTACAAAGCCAAAGCTTTCAACTTCGTGGTGCTGTCTTTCTCTTCGCTGTTGGCACGGTGCTTAATGCAACAAAACATCCAGAGTCCTGAAAACTAAAATGAGTTTTTCAGTGGTTGATTTGCTCTCAATCAAGACAGGCTGTAGCCTCTGTACACCAAAGGCGGCTTAATCACTGTTTTTGTATATAAAGTGTGTATCTTTACAGCTAATTTGCATCTCTGCCATCTCCATGAGGTTTGGAGAATCTATCCTAAGGGGTGTGTTAATTATGTCTAATTTTACACTCCGTTTTTTTTTTTTTTTTTTTGAGAGGGACCCAATTTGGTGTCTGGCCCCCTTAGCTTCCTTAACCTGCCATTTACCACTCATCACTACAAAGTAAACAGTCTCAACAATAGATAATCAGAGAGGGGAATGATGAGGAGAATGTGGCAGATGCGGCTCTGCATTGCAGATATCTGCTGCCTCTGCTTCAAATCAATCGGCAATTAGCGCCATTTCACCGCAGCTGTTACGGAGCGATTTATTTCACTGGAGTGATCCCCTTTTCTGATCAGCCCCAAACATAATTGCAGAACCCTCCAAGGCCTTGCTGAAAGAAAGAGAGGGAGAGAGAGAGAGTGAGAGAGAGACGAGCAAGGGTGAGAGATGGATGGGGGAGAGAAGTAGTGCGTGAGCGGGAAAGGATGAGGCTGATGGGGAGAGAGAGAGAGGAGAGTGCAATGACTGAATTATCTGAGTTCAACAGCACAGGAGACTGCTGCTCTGAATTGTAGTTGACGTTTCAACAGCTGAGCGCCTTTTCACAGCCCGGTTTTGAAAGTGTTCTTTGAAAGTATGAAAGAAAACCCTGAAAATTCCAGACTTCATCCTCTTTCAGACAGCGTAAGATAAATTGGGAAAGACAGGCTTCTCTGTTCAAAAGAATATTGTTCTCGTGAAACACCGCGCTAGTTAGTCCCATGAATCTCTCCAGTAGTGCACCAAGTTGCTGCAATATTCTCTATAGAGGATACTGCATGCACAATAACCCAAAATCTTTATACTGACATCATGAAGTAGATGTTTGTGTGGGCAGGTGGACAGCATTATTTAAACATGCATTCATTGATTTTTAGCCACTTGTGGCCAACGCAGCAATCTGTAAACCCAACACTGACATATCATCACTTTATCAAATTATTATTGCAGACGTGTTAGCAAACGCGCTGGCTTTTTACTCAAGCAGACGCGGAGCAGCATCAGGATTCATTTGGAGTCGTGTTTTAGGCAATCAGAGAACTGTAGGTCCAATATGTATGCTCCTAGCTCTGGTCTGATCAACAACAACAACAACAACAACTCCTCAAGGAAATATCTAACTCTGCGGTGGCTAAATGTTACACTATGTTCACAAGCTAGTCGTTAACGTTGCCTTGTCTGCTGCGTGGTGCCGAGAAGGGTCTGTAAAGTTGGTTTATCTGAGCTTTTTGTCTGAAAACGAGGCCAATGAGAGCGGTGAGACTGAACCAAAACAGTGAAGTGCAGGCCATAAAACAGTGTTGAAAGCACTAAAATACTATGTAGAGCTAAAAAGAAAAAAAAAAAAAAAAAAAAAAAGAAAAGAAATAACAATTTGTCATTTCATCCGTTGGTAACATAAAAATATTGATCAAAGGAGCAACGTAAAACATGAAGTGGTGAGAAAATGTCCAGATGCTTTTGTAAATGGCTTGTTGTTAAAGAACTTAACCTGCCTACGAACACCTTTGGGATGAATCGAAGCATTCACTGTGAGCCAGGCCTTATTACCTAACATTATTGCCTGACCTAACTGATGCTCTTGTGGTGGCAAGGGAGCAAATCCCTGCAGCCAGAGGATCAGAGGAGTGGAGATTCTTCGAGCGGCCTATTTGTGTCTGTAGTTTTAGGAGGAGAGGTTTAACAATCACATATGGGGAGCACAGCATACATGCTTCATCGTTTTGTGTTTTTATATAACTATGCTCCAAGTCAAATGATCCATAAAACATGTAACATCTTTTTTTTTTTTCTTCCTACAGCACACAGAGGTACGATTTCATTTGAAAAAAAAAAAATCACACACAGTGCCAGAGCAGCTTGTAACCACAACCCTACAAGTATGGCTGTCCCAGAAGTCTTTATGGAAGGAATTTGGTTTCTATGGAAATGCTTTCATATACAGTAATGGGAGATATGCTTGAATTGCAAAGTCAGACAGAGTGCTGAATATGAGATATAAAAGTGAAAATGTTGATTTTGCATCAAAATGTAGTCCCTCCATGTTTCTACAATCCCTCCAATGTTGGTATGCTAAGAAAACAAAAGATAAATGCCACTTATCGTCTCTCTAAGAAAAATACAAACATGTATAAAAGGCATCTTTTCAATTTTATGAGAGTTCTTGTGACAAATATATTACTAAGACTGACATGCCCTCACATGCAAATCATGAGGCAAAAGTGACACACTGAACATGACACTACACACAGTCATCATCTTGATTACAATGTTCTTTATGATCACCAGGACGAGTCCTGAAAGCATGACAGCATAGAACAGAACATACAAGTGTCACTGCTGTTACTGTGACAGGAAGCGATGTTCATTTTTCAGCACATCAGCGATGCACTTTGAATACTGCATGTGTGTTAAGTGTGTTGAGGGCATTGATCACTGATAGTAAAATATATATATTATCGTCTTCAATCATCCCTCTCCATCATCAAATCATCTTTGAAACTCAAGCTCTTATCAGCAAGTCTCTGAAAAAGTATGAAATGAAGTTCTGACAAGAAATCTTGATAACACATCAGCTGACAGGCAACAACGCTGCCGATTTTATCTGCCCGAGTGAGGAAAATACTAATTAAACAAATTCTAACGTTGTCCTCTTTTTCCCTCTGCTCACACTACTTCACACAACAAATATGTTCAGTTTGGACTTGGCTGTGCAGCACATTCATTTATCTCAAAATGTTCAGTCCTCAATTTCATGATAACAATTATAGGACTCTAAAAAAGGTGCTTCTTTTTATAGTGGTACATTTTCACATGCTGCAGCTTAATCCTCAAAGCCAAACAGTTCTCAGTCAGAACCTCACAACTGACTCTTGGTGCAGAGGAGCTCACAGATGTCTCCACAGACATCTTCAACACCTCCCTGAGCCAAGCTGTTGTCCCCACCTGCTTCAAGACTACCACCATCATCCCGGTTCCAAAGAAGGCCTCTCCATCTTGCTTCAGTGACCACCGCCCTGTGGCACTGACCCCCATCATCACGAAGTGCTTCGAGCGGTTAGTCTTGCAGCACATCAAATCCATTCTCCCTCCCTCGCTGGACCCCTACCAATTTCCATATCAGGCCAACCGGTCCACTGATGATGCAATCTCCACCGCCCTCCACTCAGCTCTCACTCACCTGGACACTGAGGACTCTTATGTGAGGATGCTGCTCTTGGACTGCTCTTAGTTCAGCTTTCAACACGATCATCCTACAGCAGCTGATACAGAAACTAGACTGTCTAGGACTGAACACCTCACTCTGCAACTGGTTGTTGGACTTCCTGACTGGAAGACCACAGGCAGTCCAGATCGGAGCAGCACATCCAGCACCATCATGCTGAACACAGGGGCGCCCCAAGGATGCGTGCTCAGCCCCCTAATCTTCACCCTGCTGACCCACGACTGCACACCAACACACAATACCAGCCTCTTCGTCAAGTTTGCGGACGACACAACTGTGGTGGGGCTCATCAACAACAATGATGAGTCAAACTACAGGGATGAGGTGAGCCAACTGGCCGCGTGGTGCAGAGACAACAATCTCTCTGTCAATGTGGAGAAGACGAAGAAGATTGTTGTCGACTTCCTGAGAGCCTCCGTCTGGAGCAGCAGCACGCATCACTGGCCAAGAAAGCTCAGCAGTGCCTCTACTTCCTCCGCAGACTGAAAAGAGCACCAGTCTCCCATCATGCACACCTTCTACCGTGGAACCACCGAGAGCATCCTGACCAGCTGCATCACTGTGTGGTACGGCGGCTGCACCGCATGCTGCCGGAAGACCCTGCAGCGCATAGTGACAGCAGCTGAGAAGATCATCCCCCCCCCCCCCATTTTATGTTTCATATTTCAGAATTCATGTTTATTGCTGTTTGCAGCAGGGATTGGGAGAAACGCTATTTCAATTCTGTGTATGTCCTGTACATATAGCAGCAATTGACAATAAAGGTTGACTTGACTTGACTTGGTGTTTTCTTCCTTGAAGTCCACTTAAGATGACAAAAGTAGCCGCCTGCCAAGATGTATGGCCTCAAATTATGTCCCGAGTTTTTCCCTAGCTGTTGCTGATGGCACTGTGGGAGGAAAGTGATAGCAAGTAGCGCGAAAGCAAAGTGGCTGGGCTTTATGACCTATTGCCTTGTCTGCCATCTGCAGGGATCAATTAGTCTTCCTTGTGTAATAGCTGAGAGCAGAAAAAGCTCAAAAACATACACTTTCTTCAGAGTAATAACAGGGTTTCCACTAGTCAGACTTACGGCTCCTAATAGTGTCCACAGTATTGTACACAGATGTAGGGAAAACAAATGTGTCCCACACTATAATGAAATAATACGGCGCTAATTCTAAAGCCTTCCAATTTTACTCCGCTATAATTTATCTCAACTCTAGCTCTCCAACACAGAAATGCATGTCCCCTGCTGTTGTGTCTGGACGACTGTGATTGACTTCTGGAAGGATGGAGTAGAGGCTGTTGAGCTGACACCATCAAAGCACCATATTTAATGGATCACACCCAAGAGGTAAACATGTATCTTTCTAGTCAGATAGTCTTTTTCCGTGCTATATGTTCACTCTGAACATCACAAAGTCCATCTTGTGAGCTAAATAATCAATGGATTCCCTTCTGGCAGCCTCCCAGCTATCTGGCAGAGGACAGGGAGAGGGAAACATTGCATGTTTGTTCGGGGAAAAAAGTAAATAAATATATAACATTTTTGATCCTTGAGGGCAAGTGAGGACAGAACCATTTTCTTTCTTTACCAACTTTTTCCTCCCTTGGGTGACAACTTGTCACTGGCGTCAGGAGGACAAATGTTAATTGAGAGTGACACCCCGAGATGTTCTTTTGAAAAGGGTCATTGCGCTGGGAAATAACTGCACTTTATCAATCTTCAAATGTTTTTCAATCTACAGACTCTGTTTTGGCAGTTGTAAGGAAGCACTTTAAGAGAACATATCTAAAATGTACCCAGTTGGTAGTTGGCGGTTATAAGGAAGTCTAAAAATGACACTTATTACTGTTTTGTCAAGGTATGATTCTGTAAAGCAATTTAAATGTGTCAGCAGCAATTATGGTCTCCATTTCTTTAATGTGGCTGTCCTCTTCATGTCCATTGGGCCTTTGAATTTAAGGGACAGCATGACAGAATACAATTTCCTATATTATTCTTCATGCATTTACAATATGATAAACTAAAATAAAATTACAGTTCCTGAATTTTAGAACTTGCTCTCTGGCCCCATTTGATGATTGATGATCCTCAAAAATGACATGTTTTGTTTTCTGTACCATAACTCATCCTTTACGGGACCAATCCAAGCATATGACCTCAGGACATTGTAGTATTTCAGTTCCTGTTCCCCAGACTTCCCAAGCAACGTCTTGCCCATAGGTGTATTTCATAAAATGGAGACACTATAATAAGAAAGTTAAGTGTTCACATACCTAGAGAAATGCAACGTACAGTAAGTGCCCAGAGTGGCTTGTGACTAAGCTGGGGATTCATTTAATATGTTACTGTCTAGCTCCGTCTTTAAAGTGACCTCAAAACCATACAGAAATAAAAACAGCCAGATTTTTTTAGACTGCGCAGCATAGTGAAATATCATATAAGCAGAATGAAGGATTAATACCACATGCTTACTTATGCCTTAAAGAACCAGTCCATAGATTCTTGACGATGTCCTACACATCAGTTATTGTGTGCTTTACTGTTACTCTGTCTTCATGGCAGGCAGTGGTTTTCGTCTCATTTTCATTAGTCAGCTTGTATCATTTAAAAATTTCCTTCATAACACTTGCTAATATTACACAGGAACCACTGTTTTTTTTGACAAAAATTTAACTAGACAATGACATAAACACAGCTTGGGGAAAACAAACTATATGTGCTTTATAAAATGGCTACAAAGCAAAAACACTATGGCATAAACTATATGATATATATTTATGCCCTATACCAATCACATCTGTATACTGAATTAGCCTGTTGCTGTCATTAGTATGTTGGTTCTAAACGTGTTAATGTAATATTAAACCATATTACATGCCTTGCAAATAAACGGTATAGCACCTTTGTAGTCTTCCGACGACTCAAAGCACTTTTTACACTACATATCTCATTCACCCATTCATTCTTCGATATTCAGACTGGAGGAGCCAGGGATCAAACCGTCAATGATCCGATTAGTGGACAACCCGCTCTTTATACGTCATACTATGAACTGTTTCATTTAAATAACTGCTATACATTGCCCATATATATATATATATATATATATATATATATATATATATATATATATATATATATATATATAATAATATATATGTGTGTGTATTTCCTTTATATGCTTGTTTGTATATATTTTTTTAATCTTTATCTACATATTTCTCTGCAATATGTGATTCTGGATTGGATTGTACTAATTTTATGTTGACTACTACTTCTTCTCTCTGCTCCGGAGTTTGCTTTTGTTCTTTTTTGGGCCCATTACATAATCATATTAATAGCCTCCTCCTTTGCCACCTGCTGACCACCGGAGCTAATTGCTTTGGCCTTGATGTCCAACACAGTGGCTTACCTCAACTAATCCTTTAATTCAAATGAGATGACCCATTCATTTGCTAGAAATTATTCTTTCATACTGTGAAAAACAATTTTTTGGGCAAATGCAGTCTATGTGGAGGGAATTGCAGAAAGCACCAGTCTATATGGAAGAAATTTAATTTGAAAAAAAAAAAGAAAGAAAGAAAATATCACATGGGGTCAAAGGGGAATTGTAGAGATGTATATCAGTGAAAGTGTCATCGCCTTGGCTTGGCCTGACCTGCTGCTCTATTTTGTTCAAGTTATATCTCCTGGATATGAGGTCATGCGTTTCACTGCATTATTCTCACTTGCAGCCTTATGAATTAACACTATGGATAAATGCCATATAGACTATTTTTGTGACAATGAGAAACACACTTAGTATTTCCAGAAAAGGTAAAGAATGGAGAATTCTTCTAAGGAGTGTTTGTACTCAAATAAGTATAATCTGACTGACAATGTCACTGCTATTTATTAGCACAGCCTCAGCCTTACTCAGGGAAACAAATGGAAAGTCTTAATCTGAATGCCATTATTTTGACAACAGCTATTTGTGGAGAAATCAGCAAAGACCACATTTTGGGGATTCAGAGGCCACTTGGGTGTGCAAATGACTTTAAAATGTTCAGATTAATCTCACAACTAAAAACTCCATAAATCCTTTCCTTTGGTTAGCAAACTGAGAAAATAGTGTTCACAAATTATTGCTGTGTTGATGCAGAGCTAAATTTACTGTATTTAAAAAAAAGATAGCTACTGAATCATTACATGCATACACAACTCTTTGAACACAGAATTAAATTGTAGGTGTAATATTACCCTGCATCGACAGTAAAACTAACTTCACTGACACAAATGCACATTATTTTCCAATTAATTTCAAGATGAGATAGCACATGCTGTCAGAAGTATGGAGAGGCAATAAAAAGCAAATGGTTCAAGTGTCCTTTTCCAAATGGTGTGCCCAATGAGGCCTTCCTAACCTCAGGCGAATGTTATTCGCCCACTATTATTCCCATCTTATTTATTTGGAATGGAACATCCATTTTTATTTCACATTTGCTCAGAAATCTAGACAAGGCAATCGCATCTCTACCGCTGGGCCCCCATATTGTTAGAAATTACACTTTCAATTTACCACTGCACAGCCACACTGTAGCCTGCCTCTTTTGTGATGATCAGCAGAGACAATTGAAAATACAATGGATTTTGGAGGACAGCCTGTGACTGTTGTGATTGGCATCATAGACTGAATTTGATGGAGGTGGTTGATGGAGGACTCCAGAGGTTCCCGTGAGGAAAATGAGGCAATAAAACTTGCTTTTTTCCCCTTCATTTCCATTTGCTGATTATGAAATATTTGAGTGAATCATAATATCAAGACCAAGAAAATGTTACCCATTTTTGTACATTACATGGTCAAGTTACTTAACTTAATTTCTTAACTCAATAAGCCATAAATATCTCATCTGATTCCAATGAAATTTGTCCAAAGTTTTAAAACTAAATCAGTTGTCAGTTTAAATTTTCATGCCAATTTCAGTTTGTTACGCTATGATCTTGGCCCAGATTTTAATCTTGGTGGGAAACTTTTGGCCTCTGAGGCATTCATGCAATTAACTATTGATTCAAACACACATTATAGGTGCCCTGTGGATATTTTAACCACTAGTAGTGCAACAAATAGATACATTTGTCAGGAAGTTGGGAAGTCAAAACAGCCCAGTTTATTTTTTGATAGCATTGTGTGTGGATTTTACAATGAACCATTTTCCTAGTGAGGGCTAACTGTATTTTTCTTGTTACCCTGCACTTGCCGCTAGCATGGTGTACAGTGTAGAGGCTACTCCTACAGGTTGGATTGAACGGTGTGAATTCATTTTCTTGGAAATGTTGTGTCAGTTTGATCAGTATCAGCTAGCTAGCTGCACAAGGGTGTTGGGCAGTTGTTCATTATGACTGATTAGACCTCCTCAGTTAAACATTATAAGATGTTTAAAATAAACCTATAAATAACTTATTGCTCAGGCAAATCTTGTGTCAGTCAAATGTTGCATCCCAAGCATTTTAAGAAAACAATATCAACAGTTTAATTTTTCCAGACATTTTTCTGCAGCCTGGCTTTGCTGGAATAGCAACATAGACTCATTTCAAATGTTTTGGGTGTTTCTGTATCTGAGAGAGAAATCAGGCAAGTCAACTTGCTAAGATTACAGCAAGCTCATATATTTATTTCACTGCCACAAGTAACTAAAATGGAACTGACAGTCCCTGCTTTAATGTTGGTGTGGACTACTTTTTTGGGGATTCAAAGGCTGTTGGTTTTGTGTGTCGAGTACGACTACTGCAGGAAGATATTACACTGAGACAGGACACACTTTAAAACAGTGAATGAGTCTAAAGCCCTATTCGGAGGGGATTTATTTGTCTAGGGGTGGTTGGATGATTTTAATATTGCATGCACTGATCAGTAATTTTAATGACACCTGTGCTATTTTTCTTTCCCTTCCCCGGTATTAATAACAGTCCTGAATACCTACTTCTTCGCAGCTCATTAGTCCTCTTAAAATCCTGTCTGGACAGACAACCTGTGCCTAAAGTTTGTCTGAGTTTTTGCTTGCTCTCAAGTTTTATCAGCTCAAACATGCAGCTGGGCTTCTTTGTGACAATTGAAGAAGAAACCCGACACAGTAAATGCAAACTCATCAGCACCAAAATACAGTGCAATTTGGGAAGCCTTGGGATGAAGGGGGGGGAAGTCAAGTAACCTCATCAGCTGCAGAGTAAGCACTTATGAATTGTGCTGTTGGATGAACGTATACAAAATGTAGACAAACAAGTCTTCACATCGGGCCATGCTTGCAAAACACACCCCCCACCTTTTTGTTATTCACGCAGCGTTGGGTTCTAATATATTAGATATGAACGTGGGTCCCCAGTTGTTTAACATCTGCCAATCAGCCAATGGCAAATCCCCATCTGGACAAAGGGGGTGCATTATAATTGAGAGCCGAGCATTTATACACTATCTGCAAAACAGTTGGCCTGCTGAGTTAATTTCAAATGCTTGTTTGTTTGATTAAATGGTAAGTGCTGACTTAACTCATTTGAAAATCCTGATGGTGGACATACTGTATATTTGCTTAATATTTTTTTTTCAGTAGGTATTAAAAAGATTAAAGACCATGACATTAGCTGTGAATAACCAGTGTCGCTGCCACAAGGGCCCCCCCTGCCAAAGAGGATTCACTTGAGCGGGTTCCTCCCCCATGCAGAAAGAGGTCTCTTGTTATGTGTTGTGCCCTAGAATGCAGAGCTTCACAGCTGACTGGGTTCCATCATCATTCCAGCTACCTAATGAGTGATTGTTTGTGGGCTGATAAAATTAAATTGCAAGCCTCGCTGATTTCAGCAACAGGTGTTTTTTTCTCTGTCTCGCAACAACATGAGAGACAGGGGTTTTCACCACCTACTCAGGATGATAATGTATTCTGGTTTACCGATTCTCTTGGTTTACCATTCCACTCCCACATACGGTGAAAAAAAAGGAAAAGAATTAACCAGTTATGCTTCATCAAGGTTCATTACGAGAGCTGGCAGTCTTGTCATGTCAGAAATAAGGTTGGGTTTGGGTTGAATTCAAGATAAAATACTTGCACTTCTCAAACCGGCAACCGAGTAGTTCTTAATTCTCTTTTTACAATTAGAATTCTTAAGATTTACATTAAATTATATCCCACCTTTGATTCAATTTAAGGTTTTTCAGTCCACCATCTAAAGCCTTAGGTTGCCTTCACATGTACAAGGGATTTACAGGAAATTCAGTATTGTTCAGTATAGTATTGTAATTGTATCTCATTGGTGCCTGACTGCTCAATGTTCTCTCACCTGATGCAAGCAAAAGATCAGTGTTCAGTATTAAACTGGCCAAACACGTCTTCATTCAAAGTTGTTTGGCTGCACTGTAAACAGTTTTTTATATTCATTTAGAACACTACAGGTGAATAGGGGAAAAAAAAACAAAAACAAATGTAACTAACTAATATGATATCACCATGAAAACTTACCAGTTATCAATTGTTTTTTTGGTGTTACAAGGTGTATGTTTAAATATGAAAATGTGGCATAATCTAATGCTAACCTTTGGTGACACTGACATACACATAACAGACGTGCAGCAAAATAAACACATAAATGTGTATTTTGAGTATTTTTTTTCCACTAGTCTGAAAGAGGACATGTTATGGAAACAAAAACCTCAAAACTGACCAGTATATGAAAAAAACAAACAACAACATGTTGTTTCCTATAGTGTCTCACTTCATAACTAAACACAAAACTTATTGGGAGTTTGGAAACTTTGGCTTACTTTTCAGATATAATTTCAAGTATCCAAGACTTTTAACAATTAGGTAAGAAAAACAATGCTATGCCACAAATAACATGTAAATATGGAACAGACAAGATGATTGCATGATTTGTTGTGTATATAAAAGTTGCACAGCTGGTTTTTATTTCTGCAATCCACTGGGATTTCATTTTTGTGATTGTTAGTAGTAGAAGTAGTCAATTTTGTTTTTCCATCCAAACCCACAGCATGATGTTTTGTAAACACTAGAGACTGTGATTCTTGTGAATTGAAGTTTAAGTTGGTTTTGACATGACCAGTGTTTTCACATTTGGCCTCCTGTGTCACTGCCCCTCCCTATGAATATTAAGTTATCCAGCACTGTCTTCTGTGGAGGCTGATTCTGGGTGGTCTTTCTGAAAACGTGATGTTTTTTAAATATACTGGAACTTAATTATTATTGTTTAATGAAGAAGGACATATTTGGTTCTCAAACAATTAGTGGCAGTGGTGGAAGTGTTGTTTATCACTGGTAATGCGTATGTGGTGTGTAACTGTTCAAATTGCCAGTTCTGGTGTGTCTATTTCTTGCTTATTACTACCTGGGGTAGGAGACTGGCACCAAACCTGCAGTTCAGCTACTTTATTCAACAGAATTTAGATTGTTCTTTCATCCAAGACTCTTCTTAATGAAATCGTATCTTCAAGTACTTAATATGATAATCTCAATTATGATCAATTGTCGGAGTGTGAATATGCCATGACTTCTGTAAACAAAAGTAGTTCTGCTCAGTGGCAGGATTCACTTCCAAGCCTTCAGAGAAATAAAATGTTTTAATAGCCTCTTTTCCTGTTAATGATATTCCGTTCGTTCTTAACACACCATTGCACAGATATTGAAACCATTCATTTCTATAATAGGGGAAAGGGGCCCACAGAGAACTCAATCTGAATCCTGTATTCTTGACAGTTAGTTTTCTGTGATAACAGTTTTAACATCCTGCACCGCCATCTATTCAGTAGATTTACTTATTTTATAGATTTTCTTGCAGCTTGATGTTCTGGCTTGGTCAATTTCATATTTCACAAGAAACCACCTCAAACATCACTGACACCCTTCCAATGTAATACTGAAAGACATATTAAAAATGTAATGTGCAGCTGTGGTGAGTCATGGATCACAGTTAGCATCACAGGTCAGTGCAATAGCACTTGTCCATAGACAGAGTATTGCATTGTTTTGTATTTATGAGTAATACTCACTAAAGAGAAAAGCCCTGTGCTCTTGAAATGACCTCGAGCAATCTAACACTGGCTTGCCTTAGGCAAGAGAACGTTATATAAATACATTTCTGAATGCTTCACACAATAATGGCTGCTAACTACATCAACATCCAAGAATCTGAGCTTGAATAGAATCTTCTTTCAAGCACCTTTTTTTTTTATGGCAAAGGCTGGCTGGGGCATCTTGACTATTTTTTACGTCAAGGTCTTTATCACTGGATTTTTACTCTGGAAGGGAGACACCTTATGAAATATTACTGCTTCATGATCTTTCAGTAGCATTTTTTTAAACACAAATTTGTATTTTTTGTATTGGAACCTGTGGCCATCAATCTACAAACGCTCTAATCTTTTTTAACAAGTGAAAAAACAGTTGCATCAGAGTGCTACACTCCTTGGAGTTCTTCATGTAATCTAGCGACGTGATGTAAAGTGTCTAAAGCCAGCAGTAGCTTGCCCCTGGGCCATGTGGTGGATTCAAAGAGACAGTTAAAGCTGAAAGGAGCCAAAGGTGCCAAAAGCACCCGCAGGGCTTTACTGAACACAGTGTCTGCGGAGTTAAGTAAAAGGCTTTATTCAGATCAATAGACAACACATTAACCTTTGGCTCTTCAACACAAAAGGGATCAATACCCTCACACAGTTAACTCACTCCACAAGACTGTGGCAGTGTTGTTTACCCGATGTGTGAACACAGTACGTCTTACTATTTCATTAAACTAGGTCTAAATAAATGATAGGGGTCACGCCACGGCATCAAGATTTCAAAGTGTCAGTGTTGCCTGGTGTTTAGATTCATACCATTGATTATGCAATGATGTGTGTCACTAAATAACTGTTGGGGACAGATAACTGCCATAGACTACACCAGCATAGGCTACATATGAATACAGCAGCTGATTGTCATTGTGGTCCAAAAGGCCTGCACTATCATTGTGTCATTGAGTCTGAAACAAAAACGTGTCGCTGTTTCTGTATAAAAACAGGACAGGCTTCAAAATATCAGCCTCAGACAAAGAGAGAGAAATAAAATAAGTGTGCGGTGAGGCAGAACCGAAGCAGTGGTGGTTGTGACGTTTTGGTCAAAGACACTAAAGACGACCAGGATGCTTTGACCCCGAAAGCAAGGTAACCTGACATCAGGACGATGCTTTAGGCCTACAGTGGGATAATGACAGCAGTCTGCCTCAAATTTAGATTCACCCTGTGCTCTTGATAAATGTACATTTCCACCAGGGGTTGAGACAGCCTGAGAATATGCATCTGCCCTTGAATCTCTGGGGCATGTTCCAGCATTTCCTCTATAGAAATATGCCAAACGAGACACATTTGAACAGACTTATCTATTTGTATACAAATTGGTTTGAACCACGGAAGGACAGCAGATTCTGCTGCCTATGTGCGTACGTGAGTGACAGGCGCACGCCGCCAGCAAATTTTGCCTACTTTAAATTACACTGCGCTGCAGAATGTGAAACTGATTTGTCATAACAAAACAATCGCCGACATGTTAGGTTTTGTTATGTTTAATGCCGCTCTCTGGAGTAACGCCATTTCTACGTAGGTTTGCAGAGTGTTGTTGCTGTTATTGCAGTATTGGCTTGGAGTGAATATGTAATGTAGTCAGCCAAACATCACCAAACTAAAACAGCAAAAAGGTGGCCACAGTGGAGTAAACAATAGAATCTGTGTACAAATACAATGACTGCAACTCCCTGGACCACAACAGAAAACATAACTGACTTCCAACTGCCATTTCATTAATTGTATATAAGACAAATGAGATGGGGGCCACTGAGCAGTAACTGTGTAAATGCCAGCACCTACACTGTCTTCATTGTTGTTTGATGCCATATATACATTTTCGCTCCAAAAGCACAGTGACCATATACAGTCTATACAGTGACGAAGACCTTTGTCTTCCATCCTCATGTACAAGGGGAAATCTTGACATGTTATCGCATCAGTTAATTTCACACTTCACTTGATACTTTGTGATGTAACGGAAAGCCATATTGCCGGGGTCTTGCGCAGTCAGCCCAATCATATTCGCTGAGAATATGAAGTGGGTGAGTATGTAAAAAGAGCTGCTGGAATTACTGAATGCGCAAACAGGAATTCATCGTGTCCTAATTTTTTTTTCCACTGTGGCAAGAAGAGGGTAAGGCAGATAAGGTAAGGACACCGTGTGCGTCTGTGTGTGTCGGTGAGCGTCTTTGAAGACAGTGGCTGGGATGATCTAGTGAGAGACCCAAACATCCAGAGAAATAGGGCTTTCCTTATCATGCAGTCACATGATTTTTTTTGACTGAAAGGCCAGCTCATCTTGCGGTTGCGCTGACTTTGAAGCAGGTCACAGGGATGCTGCCTTTCTTTCCCAGCACTATTCCACACCTGTGTTGCCCTTATGTATACACATTTATACGTTGGCATTTTTTCCATCCTGGAAGGGCAGAGTGAATATCAACCTCTATAAATCAAGCCAAACACCACATGCAGTTAATTGACTTTCTTAATAACTGCAATAAAGTGTTGGAGTATGTGGTTTAGTAATAGTTCTTTTTCTGATTGATTTTGTGTCAACATGTGGCGAGTGACGTCATTCTGTTGCGTTTTATAATGCTGCATTGCGACCACAGACAAAAGGCAATGCAATCGTGTGAATCGAGAGCAGATTTGGTCACCGGGACAAAATGTTTTGAAAATGTCTGCTTTTTTTTTCGTAGTTTTACGACTACGAATATAAAAGCAGGAACAAAAAGGACAGGGTCTGGAGGAAAATAAGAGAGAAAGAAGTTCTCAGAGTTTGGGAATAAATTTGAGTTGCTGCTTGTCACAGCAAACATCCGTGGTGGAACCGCGGACTGTTTGTGTCCAACAGAGAGTCTTAAAAAAAAAAAAAAACACTTCAGTGATCAAAAGGAAACCAAAAGTTCACATTTGTATCTAAATGTACTTTTCTCATTATTTTGAGCTGAGAGAGAAGACAAACTTAGAAATATCCCCACTACAGTGCTCTGCTCCCTCTACACATTGCTCACATTTCCAATTAATAAGCTGAAATTGCAATTTGACTTTCCAGCTCTACGATGTGCATCATCAATTTTTTTTTTTTTTGCCTTACAAAAGATAACGCCACAATATGTAATAAAACCACAGTCTGACCTAACTGTTGTGGGTGACTAAACACCTTGTACGCTTCAGAGCGCAACTAGCATTTGCTGCTATTAAAAAGCCGAAAAGCATTGACTTGGGATATAAGTCATATTTGATGAAAAGGATCAATTGACTGCGTGTTAAACGTTGCATTTTAAGAGAGATAACCAGATAAACCACCACCAAAGAATCGGAAAGATTTAATCAGATTATGTATCAGGCAACTTTCTCACTTTCAGTTTTTTCCGTTGAGGCAGACCTCCTTGTCAGAGTTTACGTGTCACCAGCTTTGAATAAATACAACGCAGCATATACTGTAAGATAATGAAATGTCTGTCACACAGAACTCGCGCTTGAAACAGAAAGCTAGTGTTTCAAAATAAAACACTTCACGTATCCAGTTTGCCATAAACCCTAAAGCTGAATGGAGCCTACCACATGCAAAAAGATCCAATGTGGGAAAGAACATTAGAAATGACTTCCACACTTATGGACCATAAACATGAGAGCAAACTCAGATCAATGAGATTCCATTACCATCCTATCTCATTTCCCAGAGCTGAATTGGAAATGGGTTAGAGATGGATCGTGTCATTACCAATTCTAGCGGATCCACGGGAGCCATAGATGAGTGTGTGAGAGTGTGTGTGTGTGTGTTGGGGGGGGGACTGCTATCTGCACCCGCTGCCAATGAATAGGTTTTTAGTGACAAGCAGGAAGGTGAGCAGGAGTTCATACACTATCACTACCATCATAGTTGTTAATACGCTTGCCACGAGATGCAGAGCTACTGGAGGTTCCTAAGCTAAACAATTTCTGACAACTTCCTGTTTTGAGTGTGAACTGTGGAATGATTCCAATTGGTTAAAAAATTAAAATATATATTTTTAAGGGAGATTATACAGAAATGTCAGCTAGTTAAATCACATATGGTTCAGAATGTGAGACTGATTGGCTCATACAGTAGACTGTGCCTCCTCTGAACACTAGACTTCCAAAATGTGGTCAATCTTCCTTCGTTAAGCTTCTACCTGTATTAGCATTATTTATTCATTGTGCCTGCCATTCAGCTGCTGCATGCATAACCCTTCCAATACCTAATCTGACCTTTAAACAGAACTAACATTGCTTTGAAGCCAAAAAATAGAAGCTTTAAAAAAAAAAAAAGCTGTCGACTTTCTCTAATGTCTTTATCTTTCATATTCAAGCTCGTTGTAGCTCCATAATCCCCTTTGCAAAATATTTTACTTGACCACCCACAGACGTTCCACTAAGTAGACAGGTCATAAATAAAAGAGTCTTTTAAACACAAAGTTATGGGACCATAAAATAGATCATACAAACTCACTCTGGGCAGCATTAATTATTGAACATTATTGATTAAAAAAAAAAAAAAAACACCTAATCTAGGAAAAAGGGAAATTGGCATAATCAAATAGGTTTAAGCTCACACTGTTCAGGTTATTGTACCCACAGAAAAAAATAGATTACAGTGACAAAAGTGACAGTAAAGTAAAATGTAAAAATATAAACATCATACTAAAATATAATAAGTTAAAACAGACATAATTTCCAAATATTAAAAGCAAGGCTAAGGCTCAAAATAAGTATGGATACAGTAGCCTAGGCTACAGTGTGAGTTCTGCTATTTTGTTGGATATATCTATTGGATCTGAGGAGGACTTTAATCAGGACTAATGACTATTTTATAACTGCTCAGATTGGTGAGCGGTGAGTCTATACATATAAAGTCCACTGAAATTAACAACAAAACATGCTTACATACAGACACAGTGTCTGTAGATATGAAAGGATCATTCTTAAGTAACAAAAACATCATTCTGTATTTATGTGATTATACAATATTAAAGGCAGTTATGCAAATTATATTCGGTTTCTGCCATATTCTGTAAATAGAGCTCTCTGAATCTTACACATTGAATAAACTACCATGGTTCTTATCAGCCAAACAACACTGAAATATTAATTTTAGTTAATCCTATAGCACCAATGCTATAGCATTAGTAAGAATTACTGTATAGCCCACTCCACATCAGTGTCAGTGAACTTTACTGTTTAAGTACTGTTAAGCTTTCTCCCTATTTGCTGTGTGCATACTGTGTGTGGTGGCCACCATCCAGAACTGCATATGAAAATGGAAATCTTTGACTTCGATCAGCCTTGTGTCAAAGGGTTAATTCCACACAATGATCCCAGTCAGATCATGTAGTCTGTGCGTTCTGACAGAGAGATATGACAGGAGAATCACTTGGAACAAATTGTGCAGAAGTACATTGGCTGTTTCATGCCAGGAAGAAACGTAACGCTTGATGAACGCTTTGGCCAAATGACATGTTGATGCCAATTCACGCAGTACACAGCAAGCAAAAAAACAATTTGGCATCAAACTTCGGACACCGCATTCACACTGAACACATTTCCTGAACCAGAAGAGACCCTGATCTACTAGCAAAAGACTGTGTGGTGATGCATCTCATAAATCTTGTTTCACAGGCAAAGGGAAGAATGTCATCATGGACTCTTTCTTTACATCACTCTCCCTGGCCAACAAACTAATTGCCAATAAGACAAGTCTGCGCGGAACCATGAGTAATATTAGACAGGAGCTGTCGCCCTCTGTAAAAGCCAACATGCTGGGAGAACTATAGTAAACAACAGTGATGACAGCTGGCAAGTCTACAATTACATTGTACACATACAGGCCAAGACTGTCTGCATTCTCAGCACTGTTCATCCTAATGTAAACCATCAGCAAAGACACACTGACAG
The DNA here is from genome assembly GCA_028641955.1 of Protonibea diacanthus. NCBI lineage: Eukaryota > Metazoa > Chordata > Actinopteri > Sciaenidae > Protonibea > Protonibea diacanthus. The sequence goes on from CM053998.1 coordinate 9,752,644, forward strand.
ACTTTCACACCGAGATACATACGCCTACAGTATGCTATCCGTCCTACCTGCCTGACTTGGCTAACACCAGTGACCACAGTTTGTCCAAGAAATGCTACTTTGCTCCCTAAAATGCAACATGGTGCCAGATGGGCAAGTGCATACGCAACACAAAGCACCACTAATCTGTGTACTGGGGTTGTTTAGACAAAACAAACAAAAAAAATTAACAGCATAAGCAGAAAATAGCTGTAAAACGGGCCAGAGATAATTCAGAAGGATAATTTCCTGCGTTTGGCAATAACCAGATGTTAAAAGACAAAGATTGAGTTCTTTACTAATCCCGTCTATGTGCAAGTATAAATGCCAACCACACATAAACAGTACACAGATATACAGCATAATCCTGAATACAATACACTTGGAGTTGTCCTTGTCACATGCTTACACTACGAAGACAAATATAGAAACATAATTTCTTTGCAATGTTGCCACCAAGCCATTACCCTGACTTGAAGAAAATTGGTTAATCAGTGTAAACTTCATCTGTGGAGATATTGCCTTAGCTGAACTTGAACTGACACCCAATCTTTTCCCAAGCTTATTACGAGGAACATGTAATAATCGTAATTATCGACATCAGATCTTGCGGGATGATCATATGATGTGCATTTCTTTTATTTGTGCTCCTTCCCTAAAACTCTCAACCCAGTGTCTACAAACTGCTTGTAGCGAACAATTCATTAAAAATGCATTAATTATTAATATTTGTTTCTAATTTGTAAAATAATTGGGCCTTTAGTAAGTGATAACCGACCACAAAAGGTTTCTTTTCTCTATATCATTAATCCTGTATCTTGCATTCATTACTGGAGGAGCAGTAAACCAAAATTCAATTGTTGCAACAAACAAAAGCAAAGCCACCAGACCAATTACGGCATGCAGGTAGCACGACAGAATACGGTATGTGTGTGGAGTGCTGTGGAAAGCATACAGCAGACAGACACAAAAATGATAAATTGTAACGCTTCATTCATGTATATTCTTACAGGAGCTGCAACATTATGCAGATATTTAGAAATAATTGACGATTAAGTTTGACGCCGCTGCCTTACAGGGAGAAGAAAAAGCAGCCGTAAACACAAGAAAGCAAAGAAGAGAAATGAAATGAAATACTGGAGTAACATTTTAACAGCTTAATGTGAGAAATAATCACTTCAATCTAGAGTCAATATCCAGGAGAGAATGTAAATTTGAACTTGAGTTCTCTACGTTTCTAATAATGATGGAGTGTTCCCGCCAGTTGATTACATTTAGGTGAGGGAAGAATTATTGCTGAGTTATTGCTATCAGACATTCATTAGTGTAATCAGGGTGTTACCCATATATAGTTCAAAGACCACTATTATGCAATGGTCATAAAAAGATATGTATGTTTAGCACAACTTCTCTTGTGTTTTCAGACCTATAACCAACAATACAGCTTGTGTTGCGGTGCAAGAAAAAAGAAGGAAAAGGCCCTTTACTCAATGAGAATGTGAAAGGCCACACTTCAACAATAGCACAAGGGTCATGGCCTTTTACCTGCCACAACTGGGCTCAGTATCTCCCATCTGAAGACTGAAAGGGACTTTAGCTCTCTGCACACAAGCAACGGTGGCTTTAAGATGCACTCAAACAAGGCCTGCAGGATGATAGCTCTTAACAAACACGGCTTGTTACTGGTCCAGTGATAGTACGCGATGGCGGCTAAAAGTTCAATGAAAGTTGAGCAGCTTTTTTTGTTTTTCCTTCAGTATGCTTTCACTCTGCCTTTTGCTATCTCTCACAGACAAAGATATACGAGCACAAAACCAACCTAATCTGACATCCCACACAACCAGAAAGCCCGGAGAAGATGCCAGCCACACAAACAATTTCAAAGGGTGGGCTGAATTACCCTAAACTGGTCCTAGATTACACACATCATTTGTGGGAAGCGACCATCGATGCAGGGGGAAGTCATTCTCAAGTATCTGTGCTGGCAGTAACACACACATACTGGGGAACTGAGGAGAAAAAAAGTGACAAAGGGAGGGTGGGAGCAGGGAAGAAATAAAATCATGTTTGGTAAAACACAAGAAGTGGGGTGAGCTTGGAAAGACCAGATTAGACCAACTACAGACAGTGGTACTTTGATGAGCAGAGCTGCCCGTATTTATGATTAAAAATTGTCCGCTTCTGTCTGCCAATAAGCCCTTATCTACTGCATGCATATAAGTCTGATAGGGCCTCAAGCCATAGTGAAAGATACAAAAATAATTAGCTAACATTCAGCTTTGAGCAGACAGAAATTTTATACTAAAGAGAAAAAAATGCATTGGAAAAGGAAGATAGGAAGACGAGCACCAGTTTTACTTGCAGCTCATTCTTACATTAAATGTTTCTGTTTATTTCTCAATGTGTTTGTCAAAATGACATTATTTCCCTTCGGCAAGAGCAGGCAATCACTTTGAGATAAGCAAATGCTGAAAATCTGCACTTGCACCTTGCCGTTCAACTGAAGTCAATCTTCAGTGATCTAAAAATGGATGGAACCTCAGCTGGGATTTCTATATATGGGACTGTTTTACCCTTTCGATGATATTTAAACGTGTACTTTGTAGATTATATTTAAACTTGAGTGATGGATGAGATTAATGTCAACACCTTCTATTTACTAATTCACTTTACCACCACAGAAAAAACACATTAAAGAAAAAAAAATACTTATATATATTCCAGTTCCAACTTTCAGAGTTTAATGGGACTTCAACAGAAAACTTTTCTCTGAATTACAGTAAAACACTGATACTTGATGAAATGTTGAGAGCCAGTGGTACCAGTTTCTCCACTGACAGAAACTTTAATAGTCCGCGCTGGAATGTGTTGTGGCTATAAGATCATGTTCTGTGTTTTCCAATACTTACACAAGGCTGGCATTTCTTAAAAGCAAAGAGAAAAAGACTGAAAGAGTGCCAGTAGCTAATCAGCCACCTATATGATCCAAAAATCTTAGAAGGAGACTACCCTTAAACAATGGCTTTTACAGATTTAAGATTAGTGCACCTTGAGTGATGTGTTGTGTGAAATTATGCCACAGTAGCTGGCTAACAAAGCCATAATCTCTCTAAACAGATATCTGTGTTTGTATGAATGATGAAGGACCAAGATTCTGAGACCAGAAGCGTTTGGATAGTATTGAGCAGTCATGTTTGAGGAGGTTTTGGTTGCAACACTCCGTGTGCAGAGCAAGTGGGGCAGAACGCAATGGCCAAAATGCAATCTTGGCCAAGGAAGTCTTGGCCCAGATATCAACTATCCAGATATCCACTGGCTACCGGAAGGCCAGAAACATTAGCTAAATTGGCATCAAACAATAGCCAATGGTTTCCGAGATTGCCTAAACCACAAAGCCATGGCTTCAGAGCACACTATCATGGTCTGATTTCATTCAGCACTTTAATAATTAGTAATTTGGGATTCCAAATATAGATTATGTCTAAATACAACTATCATATCAGCCTAATTCCCTCCCTTTACATGATTTCTGGGCACTGAGGTCCAACAAACATGAAAATTTTCCATCTTGCTACAAGGCTACTGAGGCAGTTAACACCTGTGACAACCGTGCATGTATTATGTTAAATGTACATTAAACATATTGCATAGTGCTTGCATTATTATCACCATTATTCATAAAGACAACTTCTTATTGCGCTTGACTAAAAGATTTTCTTTCAACTACACCTCAAAGTGAAATATGAACAGACAGTCTGATGATTTACTTTCTTCCCTTCAGTGAAATTTAGTCCCAAGCCATGAGTTGAACACGGATGTTTTCTTCTAAGAGCACACTGTTAGCTAAGACAGTGAAGATAAAAACACAAGCAGAGGGAGAGACTGAGACAGACAGTGCAGTCTCCTATAAAGGAGTCTCATCTTTCTCTGTTTGGCACCAAAGACAGGGTAGCATATGGGATCCCAACAGGCCTATGCAACATAATTTAAACATCTAAGCCCGATTTACTTTGCCACTAATGGCAGTTGGGTTTGATAAACACTAATGTCCGAAGGAAAAGCCACGAATACTGTTTTTTGTTGCACTTAATAATGATTCTGGCAGAGTTCCAAAGATGTCCCACAGTAATTCCACTTAGGACCAAAGCATGTAATTAAACATCCCTTTATATGCCTAAAAGCATAGCACATCTTTCTTTACTTGTCTGAGATAAAAATGCACTCTATTGTACCTTTCCTTATTATTAACTCATCAGGGTAACATGACACTGTTCATAAAAACACATAAAAGCAAATGGCCCACGTGTTGAAATGAATGCACGTGCCTGTCAGCGTGTGTGACTTTCACATACCTGCTTCAAGTCAACCACAATATTCCCTCACAAAAGGTGAAATGTTGGACAATGCCGTTACACGCTGTTGATCATGAAGCCATACTAGAGGGCCATGTATGCACTGACAGTACAGTTAGAGAAAAGGACAGTCAACACAAGGCAAGGACGGCTAGCATAAGTAGCTAATGCGACCTTCATCTGGGCCTTACCTGGTTACTTAAACTATATGCTAAGATTATACCCAGTCAGCACTGACCATGGCCATGTTTACTAATGTTAATGCAGTAAATTGTATGGGGCTTTTCTGATTCAGTATTTAAAGTTTTAAATACTGCATTTATCATTTTTTGGTTGATTTAGTCAAACATTAATTTAAAAAAAAAGGCAAAAACATAAGTGCTGTGAATCAAAGTGTACTGAATTGCAAATGTATTATCACTTTTTTTTAATCTGATTGTCATCTAAAAGAGAAAGATACATACCCCATTTTACTATGAGCTGAAAATTACCCATAACCCTAACCCACTTCTCAATCCAACTCCCAACACTATGAAGGTATATTTTTTTTTTATACTTGTGATCTGCATAATTAAAAGTATATGGTAAACGTCTCTTTGAACCCCCTGTCCTACACCTATACAACACTGGTATTGACTGATATCTGCAACCAAATCACAGTACAATCTAACAAAATTATTCCTCCAACCAAGTGCTTGGTCATTTTAATTGGAAATTTATTACTAACATTGACTGAGTAAATGCTCCCATGAGGAAGAAGCAACAAAAGCTGATTTCAGGGAAGATTCCCTGAACACAGCGTCACCGTAATTGGATTAGAAGGCTGCTTGCTACAGACAGAATAGGAGAGATAGAGAAAGGAGCTTTTGCCATGTATTCTCTTTTGTGTGGTTGGAGGTGATTATGACTCGTCAATGCTGGCAAGTTTCAGGGAGCTGCCAAAGAAAATGAAGCCTTTTTCCCCAGTAGTTACCATTCTGTAACTAATCCTTCTAAACTGTTTTCGCCCAGTGTGACTCCCTATCATATTTGACTCTAGACTTCTTTAAAGGAAAGCATTCAAGTACATTAATTATTTAAGAATGTATAACTTCAAAAGTATGGAGTGTTCACATGCTCGCAGTATCTAATACAAGTTACTGATAATGCTGGGTGAATGTACAGCATGTTTTAAGGTGATAGAGCTAACAGGAATCGTGGATCATTGTATCTTTAAATGCCAAAACAATATTCTAGTGCATGCTTGAATTCCTATTATTTATATAACTGCCCCAGTGTGAAAATTAATCTTCATCTCTTCCTCTGGAGTGCCAGTGCACTTAATAACCCGGTCCATGATAGCATCTGAGGAGGTTCCCCATTTTCTCTCTGTTACATGCCTCCACTTCATCAGCTCTCCGCCAGCCCTACTTGAGTGAAAGAGGTTGGGGTGGGGGGGGGGTTAGGTTAAGGTCCTTGATTTGAGTGAACAATATGAGATCATGCAAATGAGATGAGTGCAGTCCTTAGACCTATATAAAGAGGACAATCGCTGTTGAACTCTCCCATTGGTGCAATGTTAGGAATCACTATAAACCCTCAACTGTAGCATGTCCTCTTTCAGTTACACCCAATAATATACCGTCAGCTCATAGAAATTAACAGGTTTATCAATAGAATTGTTGTCTCCTGAGAAACACACATTTTTCATCATCAGTCAGGGGTGTTCAATGCATTTCAGTGTTGTAATTCATTTAACTGGTGTAACGACATTACTGCAGGCATACGCCTCTACCTGAGTCAGTGATTTTCTGTATTTCCCACAAACACTTTGGCAGACTTTCAGATGAAATAAAAATGGTACATCTGTCTGAGTTGTACACAGATGCGGTTATAGATAGAATTGTTTTACCTGGCGGTCTGGGACAAGAGCCATTTGGCCACACCACCCAAAAAAGTCAGACATAGACCAAAACAAAAGTGTCAAGTCATATTCGGTTCAGTATCTAAGGCTTTAAAAGAAAGTTTAACTTTGACCTGAAGTAGTGAGCTGTGGCTTGCCTTTGTGTTTTTAAACTTGCTATGTTTAGTCTATTCAGTATGACATTAGGACAGCGAGCCTCTTTAATCCTAAATTCTTTTTCTTTTTTCTTTCCTGCGCTGTGATGGCGAAACTTGCTTTCAACAAGAACCCAAACTGTCTATTTTTAGTCAACCAAAATATTAGATTTTTTTTTTTTAACTGATGATCACTGAGGAAGATAACCTAATAAAAAAGTATGAGATTTTGGTGCAGTGGCATACATTTTGCCTAGATTACTTCACAATGTATTTGCTGTATATAGAGCCAGGGAGCTATTGCATCATTTGAGTGACTAATTAATCACTGCAGTGTGCGACACACAGCACCAAAAAGGCATTTACCCACAAGCGAGAGGTTCCAGAAACTCAGACAAATACTAAACTAAATAACCCAGCATTGTTTTGACTACTCTGCTCGGCTTTAGCTTGCCACAGTCTGGTAAAGTCCCGGGTGCTCATTTCACGTGTCTGTCTGCTCTGACAGGGTGAGTCATTACTCAAATCCAATTTGCCTGCAAGCCTTTATGTTGCCTGCTTTGCTCGTGTGTCTTTCTGTTGACATAAAAAGCTATCTCTTTCTATCCCTGGCATGTGACCAGCATGTTTCTCCTTATTCTCGCAACATCAGTTGGTGAGAGGGGCAATGAGTGGACAAGATGCCACTTTAACCGAGGGCAAAAGAAAATGAAGCCATTCATCTCCCACTAGGTCATGAAAAGAAATGGGAAACTCAGAGGGGAAACGCTGGTCTGCTTTCTGTTATATTTCTGTAGATGGGGAGGCCTCTCATTACAGCAGTCCCCCCCCTCCTTTCCCTTTCCAAACCCTACCCCTGTGGCACTGGCTACGGCCTGCACTGGCTGCTGCCACTACAGCCAGCTGTGAACAGATGGGTGGCACAGAGCAGGCCAATATGTCATGCCTGATGGTGTATTGCAAGAAATATGAAGATTTTTTTCTCTGTGGCGCATTCAGTTCAGATTGAGAAAATGCAGTAAAGAGAGCTGCTGCCACTCTACAAGAGGCAAAGGATGCAGCACATTTAAACCACCTTGATAACATAGTGGTTATTATTATTATTAATAATATTATTATTATTATTATTAATATAATAATATTATTAAATAGTTTAATACTAATCTCACAACCTTAAAAATAACTGTAAAGTGTTTGTTTTTTTATATTTGATCTTCTACTTCTCTAATCTTTAGCGTTACAGTAGTGTCTTTGCAAAAACTTTTCAGACAGAGACATCTCAAACATGACAAAATATGCTTTGGCAGATAGTACTGTGTATCTTTGAAGGAGGAACAAGAGTTCTTGTAGGTAGATATGTTTCACCCAGAGTCCAGGGAGACTACTGAATACTTGATGGGAGCAACTTTTTACAAGGCAATACTCTTAGCTTGCATGCTTATCACTCCTTATTCTAAACTAAAAACACATGTGCAAAAGTATGAACAATTGATCAAGCATTTTTTTTCTGCAAACATTAGCGTGGTCAGCTAACTAGCTTACTCTTTTCAGAAGCCTTGCTGAAGTAGCATTACTTTTAAAGTCAAAACGAAAGATCCTCAACCAAAAACATGTTGTGGGGTTACAAGGTGTGTTAGACTGGGACGTCCACTGCTTGGGATTTACCCACTGTGTGGCAGCTGGTTATGTATGGGACTATATTTGAGTAGGGCAGATAAAATGTATGTAGCCATATTGAAGACCCAATAAAACTAAAATAAATGGGATCCCCATAAAAAATGAACATCTATAAAAGTTAAACAAAGTGCACCAGTGCATACGTTCATGGAAAAGGTATGGCCATAAATTTGGAAAATGTTTTATATGAAGCCACATTTCTTGGGCTCCAAAGTATGTTAGGATGTGTTCCGTCAACGCAGCATTTGCAACAGACCCCTAATGTTTTGTCATTTCAACACACTCCATGACGCCATATTTCCATGCGGTCAAGTGTTGAAGCAGCCAGGGCTGCACAGCTTGTCCTCTCCCCCCTCCAAAAAACAAGATGGAGTCTTCTGATAAATGATTAGCTTGATGAGGAATCATGATCTAGATCAAGAGCAGGCTAATGTCAGCAATCTGTGATGTCCATCTGTCTCATTAACCAACCAACCACCTAACTCACTCTACACCTAGAGAAAAGCAGATCTGGTTTGTGCAGGAGTGCAGCTGTGAATGAATTCATTCCCCGTTTTTGTTTGTTTCACTCCAAGAAGCCTGTAAGATCTTAATGCATAATGTATGGTCTGTGTGGCTGCCTGCCCTTACTTCCTGAAATACTGACCCTGAAGCTTGTATCTTGTTTGTGGCTTAACCTTTACATAGGACCGAGGGGGTGATCTGTAGTTGGAAAGCACAAAACATTATGAATCATAGGCCCTTTAACCTGAATGTAGATAAAGTTAAACAGTTTAAAGCAAGGAAGGAAGAAAAACAATAGGAAAAGATAGAATCACTGAAAAGACATGTTTTCTGTGACAAGAAAAAAAACTTTTACCACAGTTTAAAGTAAGCAAGCTGTAGTTGTGACATCAGCTTCACAAACAATATTTGCAGTTGTAGAAGGAGATGAGATAGGTTAACTGAAAAGTCAATTAACAGCTGAACTTTGAAATATTTGCTCTGTATTTCAATAATCCATCTCTTACCTGCCACATAAACACAGACGCATTTGAAGAAAATCCTCAAATATTCTCAAAGATGTATTTTATAGCTTATGAAATCATGGCTACACATTCTACAGTGTTATTCCACTTGAGCAATCTTCAAACTTCTACAGGAAAAACCTGATAATTATTCTAATAGTGAGGTCACAAATCTGGGGTAAATGTAATTTGTCGGCAAGGAGAGGAGAGAGAGGAAAAAAAAAATACAGCTCGTCTCCAAAGAGAAAATAAAGTGTTCTTCAGATTGTCATCATAATGAACATCTCGCTACTAATACCTGTATTTATGTGACAGCAAGACATGTGAAAGGTGCCTGTCACATGACCAGAGAAGCAGGCGATGTAGAGAATAATGGTGAGTGATGTGGTGAAATGGCTTACAAAATGAAGTCCTGCTCACGTGAGCTTTGCCATGCACTGCATCATCCATTTGAATTATCTGCGGTCTGGTAAACACACCTTGTGTGGCATACAACGATCATGTCAAAGCTTGGGGGAAAAAAAAAAAAACAACCCTCAGTGCATTATGTGTGAGCGCACAGATTTCAAACTGTCACATGTGCAAGTTCTGTTTGGAGGAGATCTTGGAAAATAAATGGCTTGCATTTGTGTGGACTTGACAGATCTCAGATTTGTATGCAATGAGAGGTGAAGCTGGAAGCCTGAGTAGCAGTTCTCAACCAAGGTTTACAGGCAAACATGAGGGCGAAAATGCTATAAGCTCAAGCTGCATCTCCTCTTCACACACTCACACACCACAGTGCAAAGCTAAATCAAAAACAGGACGGATGGAGGAGAATTATCTCTTGCTTTTAACCAATTACCGCCTCTGACTTATGGTGCCAAGCAACGTGCTGTGCCAGCATGAGGCCGCCTGCTCCCATGCATTACTTTGTTATGTTGCATTACATCATTACGGAGCTCTTGCTAAATGCAAATTTGAACACTGAAGTGACATTGGTCGCACATCACTTGTTCCACAGGTACCTGGCACCTCCTGTGCAGAATGTAAGGGACGCCAATCCTGCCAACCTCTATCCTGGCAATGAGCTGACCCAGACTGCTGCCGATGGCATTATCACCAGCTTCCCCACCTTCCCTGGCATGTCATGTCTGGCTAATCTCGCAGTCAGTTTGTGTCTTGGCTCGGACAAGGCTCGTCATGAGGTCTTTGAGACGACTTCTATGCCATCAGAGGGAGTACAAAGGGAGTGTAAAGTCTGATCCGGCTGTCAGGTCATTACAGGTAAAAAGCACATGGCTCGAGTATCTCCTCTTTAAGACTGACTGTATGAGTCCTTTTCACATTATTGACAATGGCTCGCCCGTTGAATGGAATTTCCCAAGGGAAATTAATATCAGAATTAACACTAAATTTCTACCCACATGTGAAATTTGCCTTTAAAACAACCCTTTTAAAGATTTCAATCAACGACTGAAATGTCACTCTGAAATTGACCAAACGCATGCACGAACATGAAGACAGCATGTAACCATGTGTTGTAAATGTTTGTGATGCTATTAAATAATAAATCTTTCCACCATATTATAACTACATAAGTGAACCAGGCCTACAGTAAAATTTCAATTACAGGTTCCATAAGAAACATAATGCTTATTTTACTGTAAAGACAAACTTTACAATGGTATCTGAATAAAACAGTAATTAATACGGTCAAAAATGTACTGATTAGGTCTTTAGCAGCCTTTGGTTCAGTGGGACAGCATTACAGTTAAGAGTGGAGACCCGCCGCACTGACTCACCGACCACGGCTGCAAAAGATGAAGAAATATTACCTGTGGGGAAGGATTCTGAACCTAAAACCCAGAGGCCATATATTATCCCGATAAGTCATGTCGACCTAAGCCGGCAGACCCATTGTCAAGCCCTACCACCTAATGACGGGAAACTGATAAGCGGCCATACCATGTCACCCACGATGTAAAACAAAAATAGATTCAATTAATCATACGGATTGCCATTTAAGAAAAAAGAAGATGATGAGACAGGCTCCAGCCAGGTATGAGAGTCTAATGAAGAATAATCAGTCAGTGAATCATTAAGATTTGAGTGGAAGGACATGAGATTTGACTGTGTGGATAAAGAATGGACCCTAAGTGTGTGAATGAATAGTATTCACAGCTGACAATGACATTTTGATTTTTAAATAATCATTTATTGCGGTTTTACATTTTAGCTGCTGCTATATGCTATATTGTAATAACTATATTTTGAATATAAGTACAGCAGTATAACACGGCTGTGTTTGTATGAGTCATAATATTATAGAGACAAAAATTGTGTCTGCATCACATAATGCACTCTATACACAAGCTGTATTTGCAGTCAAGAGGAGCTAGGAGCCCTTACACGCATTACTCTCCGTAGACAACATACCTCCACCCCATTTGAATACAATATGTTTAATTAACAAAGACACCAGAATCCATGATGCAGTACTTATTTTAAATGCGGTCGACGCCATGTTTGAAAAGATGTTTGTCATGTGAATTAAGAGTAAGAAAGAATGAACAGAATCGTTTATCAATACAGCCTTATCCAAAAAAATCTCATTTAAGGCACGAAAGAACATCTGATGCTACACGGCCTTCCCATCTCAAAGCTTGTTAAAGTGGACTGACTTGCTTGGAGACATTGTCGATGCCCTCTGAAATGTGAAATTAATATCTGTATCTGTGGGCAAGTAAGGAAAGACAAGTCTAATTGCCTGCACACTCAATCATTTATTCATAGATCAGATTCATATCCAAAAGAATTTTTGCACTCCTACGCTGATAAACTAATAAAGGATAGAGTATCCCAGTAAACTGTTAACACTGTGTTTTATAGATGTTAAAAATAAAGCATCAGACATTTTGGCTGATAACTACCCTGCACAGGAGTATAAGCTAATACAGCATATGTATAAAACCTCTACACATAAAACCGGTTTACTTTTGGTGAGTAAAATTACATACCTCACGCAGTCCTACAACAATAAAATCAAATTTGCCATTACAAGACAGGAATATAAAGTCTTTATCACCTAATCAAGTATCCAAGTTACACATTTCCTTATTTTTAGAGTAAAGTTGTATTTAAGAGTGCTTTACCTCTCCAACACTGTTGGAGTGATCTTAAAACTGTTTTATGAGTTACTGCATTAATGTTTAGCTGTATGAAGGTTTGTGTTTTCAGTAGTTTAAAGGCTAAAATCAGTACATGGACAGTTTTAGCCTCTCATTGTCCGACGATATAAAAGCGATTATCCAGCTTATATTCAGCTGTATGTGTGCATGGTTCCAGAAACATTTGACCTCACCTGACATAGGACGGTGTTGTGTAGAGCTAGTCGACCTCAAAGACACTTGTATGCATGTATATTCTCTGGTGAAAAAATATAGTGTACAGTCCATAAACAGCACCTCTACACTGCTTTTATCTAACTCCTATTAGCCTGTGAGACCTATGACAGCTTAAATGGAAGTTTTATGTCTTCAGGCAGGAGGTAAGCCCTAATGGCAGTCTTCTGCATTATTAAATGCAACGGTATGCAGCACTGACAATGTAATGCCGTGGCACACGTCAAATCTCACGACCCTTATTCAAAGAAAGTGACTCTATCCCCACCACCACCCACCACCCACTACCATTCCACGTTATCACCTGCTGAGTAAAGTACACGGAAACTCTGACATCATCCTTTAATGCTGCGATATATGTGCTTAAATAGAGGAACGAAATGTACTGTATGCCTACCTATAAGACGAACTAAGATTATTTCAGTTTACAGTATGTATGTGTGGAATTGTGCATAATAACCAATTAGAGTCATAAATTACTTCACATTTGCACCATAACTTACTGTAAAGTTACAAAAGAGTACTTCTCAGGACTGCAGATTTTTAAGTAGGTGATAATGTGTTCCGTTGGTCCTTGGTTTTTATCTTTTTTCTCCCTCCCACCTTGTTAACTTGACTTTTGTTCTCTTGACTGATCCCTCTTTTATTCCTCAGAAACAGTTCATATGTTGCTACTCGACCTCATTTAATTCACTCTTTTTCCTCTGTCTTACCCTTTCCTCCTGTCCCTTTTTTTTTTTTTGTTCACACTTTCACTATCTTGCCTCCACAGAGGGCACATAAGCACAATGTTCTGGGTGCTTGCAAAGCATCTGGCTTCCAAGCCCATACATTCAGCCGGCCAATATGTTTGCTCCAACAATGTCTGTACACAAAGTACACTTGTGACTGCCTGCTTGAGTTGTCAAATACAAATTACTGGCCAGCGGGAGTCTGAGCTTCGCTGCGGTTCTAAAAACCTAATTTCCGTGTCTTTATTTTGTTTACAAGATGTAGTAGGAGAAGAGAAGAATATTAGCAGTTCAATAGTTTGAGCTGACAACATAGAAAGTGCTTTAGATTTTTAAAGGAATTGAATGATAGTGCCTTAAGCTGTTTGTTTTGACACTGCATACTGCTGCTGCCATTTCAGTGTGAAATCATTGCACCTCCAGTCCATCATATTCAAAGCCCAGGTTGAGCTCGACAGAAGTCCACTCTTCATCAAATCTAGATCTTCTGTATTCTCTTCGCCCCTTCACCACCGCCAGACTTTTCGCATTCTCATCTTTATTTTGCACGTCAATAAATATATTGGTTTGTTCAAAACCTAATTGAACTGTAGCCGACGATTAAGAGCTGCTGCATGCCTGAAGCTAAACAGCAAACCGTGTGTGTGTATGTTTGTCTTTTATGCATGGGAGAAAGAAAAGCACAAGCTTCAGAGGAAACATTTGAAGAAGTATCATGCAAAGGAATGCGAAACAAGCAGAATGCTCAAGAGGGGAAAGTGTGCCGGAAGAACAGACATCATTGGAAGCAATGCGAAGCAAAGAAAACTCCCTGTTGAGGACAACCAAACAAAGCTGATCATGTAAGTACAGTAGAATCCACTGTCTTGAATCACAAATATATTGGGTTTTAAAGATAATAGTAGCGGTATTAAAGCAGGCATATAATTTGTATTAGCAGCTACTGTTATCTATTTACGACATACTAGTGTTCTAGGTAGAGAAAACTAAATTAAAAAAAATGTTATGCCCTTTTGGTTGTCAACCCCTGAACTAATTCTATCAATCTGGTCAGACAAGCCTTACACATGGGGCACTCAGAATATAAAACTGCAGTATTGAATGCATGTGTACACACTGGACTGGTGCCAGAATAAAATGTGTCCTTGAGAGAGAACTAAATTAACAAATGGGCATTCTCATGGTCAACTACCCTTCAATGAACAGTGTTTCTGAGTCATTTACAGATGTTTAAGTACTTCCTATCGTTTGAGCAGTGTCTCATATTGCACAAGGCTTTTACTGGTTTTCTTACACTCTACATCTCTCACCTACACTGAAAACTATGAGAAATTATTTAATTCTTATTCAATCCACAAAGTATGTTTGCAATTAGCCTTGTTTTCTGTACGTTTAAACTGCTCACATATCATCTAAATTGGTCAAAAAGCAGAGGGACATGTGAAAGGCACCTTTTCCTTTCGACTATTCATCCTCTTACTTGTTCATTTCACAGGCTGTTAATCATTACTGTTATTATTTAATTAAATAACTTTGCTTTTTTCTGCAGCCCAGAGTCTACAAAGACGGTCCAGTTGCCATGAGCAACGGTGTATGTGCGAAGGAAGATGTGTGACATAATGACAGGACAAGCGTCTGTAGGAGTGGCACCAGGGACGGCTTTGTGTGTCCTTCTGACTAGACCGCAGTTGGATTCACACAACAGACATCCGCTGATGTCAACAAAGTTTCCACTCCATTTCATTGATTAAGCTCACCATGAGTACAACACGCCACCCTGCCATATATTATATTAGTCCATCTGCAAGACGATTAGCTGGTTTACAGAGGCATGGACATCATTTTCAGAGCCAAACCAAATGGTTTGGTCAGGCATTTCTCATTAAAATAAATACACATGTGATTAGCTTGTTAATAATTGTTGTTTGTTGGTGTGACTGCAAGGGCAAAAGGTTTGGCTGAATCACTAGTGGGCTCACCAATATACTGTATGGCTGAAACTCTATCAGGATTTTTAATCACAACACTAATTACACCATGGCAATATCAACTGTAAAATGGCTTTTTCATACTGTGCAACTGTGGTTGTCCTTAGAAAAAAAAAAATAAAAAAGGAATGTCAGGGACCCTAAGGCTGTAGCAGAACTTCAAAAACTCTGAGCGATAACTCCAGTTAACTTCCTGGCCCATGTCCTCTCTGCGTCTTATTGAGCAAGTATTGGCAGCCGCTCAGAGGAGCTGGGCCCTTCAGGTGCATACACTCCAATAGTGTTCCATTCCTCTCCATTAATTCGTCATCAATATGGATCCATCTTTTGTTGATGGTGGCAAACTTGCGCCTTCCTTGCCCTGTTGCTTTGCCCCGGACGGCCTTGCTTGAATAAAAATGAAGCCAATTTCTTCCATCGTGGCAGTCATTGTGCCATTTGTTGAGTAAAACACGCAGGTCCATTATTGGAGTGTCATGACGATGTGTGTTTGGAACACGACAAATCACTGCGGGCTGTCGCACAGGCAGTTTTGTGGCATTACTCTCAGCAGAGAGGAACGCTGTTAATGCTGACAAACACTGGAGAACGAGGGTCATTTACAATACATCCATTAAGCAAGGTGCCAATACTCCACCAGCAGCAGAGACGTCTCCTACTCTTGCAGGGTCATGTTTGCATCCAACTTGGACAATCACAAATATTAGAGAGAACAGTTCAAATCAGTAAACATTCATCTCTTTCTCAACTCTAAACACACCAAACAGAAAAAATGGTTCAATTTCATTTACCCATCCATTCATCCGTCAATTAACTCACATTTAAATAACAATGGTTCATCCCCAGACAACTCACAGCCCTTGTGGCGTTTCCCCACCTGCATTAGACACTGATCATACCAACAGGCCACACATTGTTTGGTTTCTGTAAAAACGCCCAGGGAAACCATTCAGGGTTGCCTCACACAGTGTTTTCTACGAAGGACGCAAGAAAGATCACAGACTTCAAATCCATTTCAAAGCTCTTGCTCAGGGCTCTAGTTAAAGCTCATTAAAAAGTCTAATCAAAACATAGCAATAGCATAACATGTGAAGTTAATTTGCAATTTTTTTTTCTTGATGAGCAAGAGACCATAACAATATGAACCCTCTTGGCCCCAATGAAATATTAAAGATACGATCACCGACGACTTCCAAGTTGCAGCACACCTCATTTGAATTCTAAAGAAACGTAATTTATGACTTAACTCCAAATTCATTTTTTTTCCCTTTCTAATTGTTGATATTGCCCGAAGGCACTCCTCTTTGTTGGATTTCTAATTTACCTAAATGAGCGAAAATTATTTTTTCACTTTTATCCCCACCCCTTGGAAGTCAGCCGTGGAGACACTTTTCCTTAGACAATTCATGCCACACAGTGTGTTTGACACAACTTTAATTGACACAACCAAATTTACATTTTTCTTTTTTTTTTGCAGAAAGAATATCTAAAATATATTTCTTCCATGACACTTTGTTCGAGCGGCTATGATGGATGGCTGAGACATTTCAATCCTGACATGAAATATGAATTACTGGAATTGACATTTGCTGACCTGTTCCCATGTGAAGAGCATAAAAGGTCCTCTCTCTTTGAATAGACAGCTTGAGTCTCATAAATATGACATAGAAGCACCTATGACCAATTTTGAGGCTGGCACATAGCACTGATATAAAACTAACACTGCTAATCTGCACATTTCATGCATCATTAAAACATCAGTTCAGAGGACTGGAGAGAAGGTCATTTCAAAGTAGCATGCTGTTACAAATGGTGTGTAATCAAGCCATGAATGATCTGTTTTGAGTCTTTAAAAAAAAGAAAAAAGAAAAAAAAATCAAACTTCAGCTGTATAGACTTAAGATTTCCATCGAGGAGGTTGGTCGGTTTTGTACATACAGTATGTGTTTCTGTACATGCGGGAACTCAGCATGCATCTCACAGCCATGTCCCCAATGACTCATTTCAAAATTATGACTATTGCTCACACAATTGTTATGATTCTTATAAAATTCACCATGAATCACCTATTATAGACTCCGTTGCGGTTATTGTGGTAACAATGATGCACCACAATGGTATGCTGCAAACCATCCATGACAGTCAATTGCATACGTATATAAACACTAAAATTCAAACATTTTCTCCATAGAAACGGCATTCATAGGAACTTGAAAAAAGGAGAAAAGAAATCATTGGCATCCATAACAACAATGCATGACTGTTTATTCAAGAGAGTGGGAATGATTTTCTGGCTGTGTGGCCATTAGAGAATTGTATTCAAACAGAGTCAAACGCATCAAATGTGTGTTTGAAACAAACACTTAATTTTATGCCATCATAATATTGATTATAGCACAAGATATTTTTTAGACACTTATATGTCGCAATATTCATTAAAATTAGAGAGAAAGATATCAAACTAGATTGACTATACTTACAGCTGAATAGATCCACATAAAAATATATAGTCTGGATCGCAACTTTGTTTTAATGGTTTCCTATAATAATTCTGAATAATGTGTTATAGTACTTTTTATGTGAGGGGAGACAGAGTGCTGGTGTGGAAAGACATTTTGGACAGGTTTTTGACAGCCATTCTTCAACCTCAGCATGAATAAAACACTGACATTCAAATGCAGTTTTGAACCACAAAAGCAGAACTTTAGAGGCACAGTGAACCTGCGGAATGTAGCTGAAATAAAACTGCTGGCTGCTGTATTTTTATGATGATCTTGTAGGTTAGACTCCTTCCTTCCATTCATCCAGTTAGGGTCATAACCAGTCCTAAGTAGAGTATGTGCATCATTTCCTAGCTGTACAACAGTGGTCACAATGTAATCTTAGAATAAAGAGACTTTCACCTCGCACTAAAAACCACCACAAGAGTGCTAACCATAAGTACTGCATTTATCAGTTAAATATAAAGAGGCAATAGTTGGAAAGTTACTTTTGTGTACATTATGTGGTTATATAATGTGGAAACAGCGCAGTGGGAGAGCAGCAGGTTTGTTATGGACATTCTTTGGAACCAAACTGTGTTAATCCAGTCTGGCCACTAAGCAACCGTGCCACCAAGGTGTGCTATGACTACCACTATTAACAATAGTGGACTTTACAATAACAGATGACAGAAGACTTATCACTTATCCCACTTTAAAAAAAGCTTTTTTTTAAAAAGTTCCACATGCTCTCAAGTTTTGAAGTAATACTTTCCTCATATGAAAGTAGAAATGTTTATTGTATTGCATTTTGAGCTTTTTATAGCGAAGTAGGGGAGGAACTTCAGGTGGGCTCTTGCAAACACTACAATTAAAAACAGCGAGGGAAATTTGCACCGCGTAAGCATATCATTAACTCTCAGGGAAAAAGAAACAATGTAGTCTCCAGGGTGACATCCAAAGATAGCCCTCCAATCCACCCTATGTAGGTGGGTGCCACAGCAGGCTCCCCAAGCTAATAATCCACACAGTATTTACCACATTCTTAATATAGGTATCCAGTTCAATAATATTTGCAATTCCAACTGAATTTCTTTCAAAGTACTAGAATATATTAAAACGTGTGAATTCGGCCAAGTTGGTGTTGGCCGTGTTCAGTGAGATTGTTGCAAATTGCTGTCAAGTCCATTCACAATAAGACCAGCCTTTCAGCACTTCCATTTAAGCTGAGAAAAAAAGGGGGGGGGGGTATATTGGTCTTTTCTTTTGTTTATTTTTCGTTTAGCTCAGGGATATTTTGAGATATTTTCACCACAACAGAACTCGAAAGAGATGTTTAGTGTAAACTGCTGTCACCAGTGTCCTCTTCAGCAGTAAACTCAATATTTGAGGGAGGGGGGGAAAAAAGCCCTTCCTACTTCACCCCATCACAACCCCCATTCAAATCATCTGAAATTTTTACCTTACCCCGTGTGATGGTACAGGCATGACTGCAGAGAGTTCTCACACTGCATTTGCCAAAAGCACATCCACTTCTCATAAATGTTGAACTTCCCCTCCTTTTGCAGAACTGAAGGTTTTACTCAGAACACTTTAGATCGAGGCTGCTTTAACTGATGTAATGTGAAAGGATCAGAGACCCAAGCTACACCTACAGCCAAAAATTCATCATCCTTTTATTACCATTTTATTGAGGCATATGTAATATCTCCTGATGAATCATCTTTCTGAATCGTTGACTTCTTCCAAGCCAGAAAAGCCAGAGACAAATATGCAAGAATCGTTTGCAGATTTTGCACAGGTCCACAGCTCAAACGGTGCAATGAACAGAAAGAAACCAATGAAAGGCAGTTTCAAGAATAAAAAAAAGAAAAAGAAAAAATCCAATGTAAACAAGACCTATTCATTATGGTGAATTCCAGCCATATTGGAACTCCCCTTCCTGTGGCCACACGTTTCAAATAATATCATTTGAGGCTAGAGTTGGAGAAAAGGGAGAAAGTGCGGAATGCTCACGTTATTTATGGTCTATTCCAAGGGTCACAAATTGTCAGTTTTCCTCAAGTCGCTGCAAAACCTCTCTCAACTCGCGTACTGAAAGCCCCAGGCAGCCATGCAAACTAAGAGTGGAGTCCTGGGAAAGTGGTCAGAGAGTGTGGTATTGGCTATCAATTTTCCAGGAGAACTGTAAGTTTTGTGAATGAGGATTCACCCAAGGGAAAGGTGGTTTGGAGGAAAGAAAGGCAGAAATATTGTGGCAGCTAAGTGGCCTGCTACACACAGTGAACTCTATACAGTATGGTTGTTTTGCCTTGTGCATGAGTCATGTGTGATTAGAGTCTAACTATGATCAGCGCAATCATCTTTTGGTTGACAGATTTGACAGAATGGTTGTTGTTTTTCTGCTCATTTCTAATTTCACTGACAATGGTGCTGTCTGATTACACCATATATTGTATTAAAGGATTAGCGTGTAGCATTTAGTGAGATCTAGCAGTTTGCAAACCCCTAGCCTCACCCTCTTCTTATTGGCATGACAAAGAAACTACTGTGAAATATGCAAGGAAACACAAAAGGCCCTATCTAGGGCCAGTGTTTAGTTTATGTATTTGCATGCAAATTATATTCCATTTCTGCCATATTCTATAAATAGAGCCTACTACATCATACAAACTGGACACTTCACCCTAGCCTTAACTATGACCAAAAAACCAAGTATTTACCCATGATTTAGTGGTATAGCTTGTCAGGAACAGCCTTTTTTCACAAATGTTAATGGAGTCCCCTGAATGTAACTGTAATCTGACTGTGCCAAGGATTTTTGTAACCACAATGTCATTAACACACGATCACACGTGCCATGAACATTATACATTTCTCACTGAATAAGTGACCAAACGTTACTGAAGAACAATAAAACCGGAATAGACCAATCATTGCAGACTGAATCAATTACACATTTGTAAGGTGATGTCTTGAGTAGGGTAAATTGCAAAATAGGCAGAATAATGACTATAATTCACATCAGGTGAATCCTTAATCACGTCTGATGACCGATTTTGCTTGGACAACTTGATTGGACATATCCAAAATTGGAAGACCAATGTAATCGGTGTGGTGAGCGTGATTTGGAACCATATGAGTGCAGTTAAAAAGAAAAGTCAAAATATTACCTACTGCTGACGCTGAGCTATCTGACGCAACTAAAAAGAAATACCAAAATGAAGGTACAGTACAGCGCAAATGAAGCTTGCTACGATTACTTCAACTAATTACTTTGTGTTAACTGATCATTTTCATGGCTAGTTCCAATTAGCAGTCAGGTTTCTTTAAAAGCTAACAAAATAAATATTAACCTGCAAAGGTAAGCATCGTCTATTCACTTACCTAAAACACAGCAGAAGCTAATGGCCTCAGCAGTTTAGTGAAGCAGACAAGGGCCTACAGCAGCTAAATGTGTTTTTTTCTATTACACCAACGTTACAGTGCTTGGAAAGTTGTTTTTCAATATACCTATCAATAATAAAGCAATACTGTCCAGAGATACTGTATACTAGCTATACATAACTGGTCTGTCCAAGTACCCTGGTCCACTGTGCACATTGTGACATCCACAGAAATTGGGCTTTGGTGATGGTTTACGATTATGTGGGTGAGCTTACCAACCTATAATACTGTATATCTAACATGCTTAAATAATACCAGAGCTTCCAATATCCTGTCCAGACACAGTAGTGTATGTAGTTTACAATCAACTTGTGCATGTACTCAAAGAAATAAAAATAAAACATATACAAGTTCACAGGTTTATAGGTACATAAGTGGATTGAAAGATCAGTGAAGATGATTTGCTGGTCATTATTCATTTGCACTGTAGTTTTGATTTACTCAAAATGGCTTGATTGGCTGAACTTTAGCATGCTGTAGCACATGCACAAGAATCTAGTACCACCACTGAGTTCACCAGCTAAAGGGAGCTAATGAGATTCAGCTTAATTCTGATTCTGGTCTGACTGGAAAAAACCTCCAGAGGTGCAGTAACAGTTTACAATTAGGAGATAAACAGCTGACTCTGTTCAGTGTTTCATCCCAGCTCAGATCATATGAACATCTCAGCCTACTATTTCTTACTATGAGCTGACACCCAATGGGCCTGTACTTCTAAAGAGATCTTAGAGATCATTTACTCACCACCTATAATAAGATGCAAGCATCTAAACTCCACTTGAAGGAGTACAACTTTGTGTAAGGACAAATTAAACTACCGGCGCCAAAGATTTAAGGATTCTTTCATTTATTTATTCATCATCAGGATGTATGCACAATTGAAAACATCCAAATGCAATTTAGCAAAAATTGTTCAGTTCTGTACATTTTTGAATAGTAAGATATAAGTGAATGTATATTCTAACATCAATAGCATCTTGTTTTTTTTTTCTTTCTGGAACACTACCCAAAGTTGAATTTCCCCAATACTTCATGCAAATAAATGTGAGTTGAAGTGTTTCCTGTGTGTGTTGTGTAAATGACTGAATATCTAGTAAATGCCTGTTTAACATAATATTGCAAAACAGTGTGCTCTGTGTGTGAACACACGACAAAACTTCTTATATCTAGTCTGTACAGAAAATAAAAAGTTGCTGTGGAAGAAAAGCAACTCATTTGTTAGCAGTCTTGCCTCATAGCAAGACGTTCCCTGTTTCAAATTACAGCCACTTTCAGGACTTTGATAGGCTCAATCCTCCAGCGGCCATGGGTTTGAATCACTGTGCACATTCTCTTTGTTCTCTTGCTTCTTATTTTGCTTTAATTTCTATGTTCTCGATTTGTTCATGGGGGTGTCAGGAAGCTCAGACAAAGGCACAGATGGATTTCCTTGAAGCAGACGTCATTTTATGCAAGCTGTTTCATAAAGGATGTACAGTGTTGTACAACATTATACGTTGTGAAACTATGAATGTGACAGTTAATTTGACCTAATGTTTATACAGTGGCTACCCCTTAAAAATCTCTAGGTGGATTCGGCCATGAGTATGTACAAAGAGCTTAATTTTAATTGACTTTTGCATCAATATAATGAAGTATCTTGGTTTCACAGACATTTAACTGGGTCCTTGATCCATGATTAAACAGAAAATATACATAAATACTGTATATCAATATCATAATATAAACTACAGATACCAGATTTTAACAGTAGTGTCTCTCACAAGGTTTAATGCAGGGCAAGGGTGACTGACGAACAGTCCTAGGCTGTTCTTTTTCATTTCACTAAATGCATCAAGTTACCAGGACCACCTCATCTAACATCTGAATAAAAATATTCGATATATTATTAACATGCCTTTGAACACTCATTGCAATTTGAGGGAAAAAAACAACAATCCCTCAGATGTGTTCTTTGATCTCAAAGTGTGTGGGGCTTAATGTGTGCGCACATTTTCAATGATGCGAGTTTGAGTTAAGTCCTCTACAGCTCCTGTTGTGTTGGGTTTGTCTGTCTGGACAGGGTTGAAAGGATAGTGTAAAGAGGGTGAAACAAAGAGAATAATGTTATGTTTAATTTGGGGTTTTCCTGTGTGAGTGCATGACCTGACTCAGTCTTCTGACCCAACTTGTCTTCACCTCATCTGAACTGTGTGGGAGGAAGAATGAATGACTCATAGGAGCATGATAGTTTTGATTGGTGGTTGGCTACGCCTGGTGGTTTTGCTTTTCTTCATAATGGTTATACATGAACCCGACCAAGCGTAGGAAAATACTTTTGTCTAAAAAAAAAAAAATAAGAATTTCAAGTGGAACATCACTCAGAGAGTGTTAATGGAACATGCATTAGCGTCGATCCGCCTATCCTGTCACAGGCACTGCATTGGTAAAGACTGAAATGGAGACACAAACTCAAGGCGTGAGCACACATTAAGTGTAAAAATATAAAAGTGCTGTGATTACTAAGCAATCACGTGTTGATTCACTTCTTTGTTGGTCAGTTTGTGGACAAACTATTAAAATATACAGGGGAAAATAAAGCCAATATAATGCTGGGGCAAGATATTTAAAAATGGCCATCAAGAGTGTGTACACTTTTATATGGCTCTGAGTTTTTTGCTTGTTTCTTTTGTTTTTTGGTTCACTTTCAACTAACCCAGACCTAATATCACTAGAATACAGTTCGGTTAGCGTATCCACCAGTAATCATTTAATAAGCCATTTACAGAAAGCGGAAACGTCAAATACTTTGAATAATGACAAATATCAATCCGTTGATGCATGTCTATCACGTCTGACATGTGCTGACATTTGCAAACACTGTGTGCAAATTTTATCTGAGGACTAATCTGGAAGGTTTGATTGACATTTTAGACTTGTGTACTGTATGTGCTTTACCAGGTTGTGTTGCAGGAATCTACAGAATGTACTCGAATGCAGAAGCAATCTTCAATATAGCTCAGAACAAGTATTCAAAAGCAGCAGTAAAGAGTTAAGCTTACATTCTTTGCGATTCATTCTTAAGAAGTTCTACAAATTCAAACCAAATTCAAACTATGTGCTATAGTACAAAGAAACACTGCTCTGCTAAAAAGTGAAAATATTTTGCAGGACTTATTAATTTCAAAAGTTAGGGCAGAGGTTAAAGACAACAAAAATCAAAACCGCAGAGACAAGGAAAACATTTGACGAGAGGAAAGTTTTAAAGAGCTGGGGCTGAAGGTTTGTCTGTCTGTTTATGTGGGTGGCAGTGGTGGTGTAACTACCACAAGTGAAGAACCAAAATATGGAACAACACAGACATGGCTGTATGACACAGATAAATTCTGCTTATTCAGAGTAACCAGAGGGTGCGAAGCAAAAATAATAGGGCCATTTGCAGAATGGAAGGTTGCCAGATCTTGCTCTGTTGTTGAGCAGATGCGATGCAAAAATGTGTTTGGGGAAGTTGACATACATATGCCAATATGGCATTCACTCCATTTTTTTTCCACACTTTTTTTCCCCCCATTCTGGCTTTCAGTGTTGACACAAAGCATCTAACCTGGTCTTTTACTGTGCATTCAAAGAATAGTGCTGTTGCAAACCAGTCAATAAATCTATACATACCCCTCTGTTCAGCCACCGTTTATGATTGATTTCCCCGGTGATGTTATTGATTCATGTACACTTCTGTACCCATGCCTTTTTCTACTTGCATGTGAATCAAATCATGCGTAGATCATTGTTAAGTCAAGCTGGACCTTCATAGGTCACTGACAAAGATATATGAAATAATATCCTTGCAAAGGGGCCCTCATAAAAATCAATCATGCCAGAGGCCCCAAGAAGATCCCCTTGAACCACTAACAGCCTCACGTCAGGTTTTGAAGAACCTAGTCGACCGTGCTGGAAAGCATTTTCTAAACACCTGCTTTCAAATTAGTGGTGGTAGAGGTGCATAATCGGGTTTGACCATTGCATGGCAGTTGTTATTTGGTGCTTCATTTTATCCCCAGACATTAGCTGGGCTTTTGGTTGACAGAGCCAAGATCCATTGTGACGGCTTACTCTGGCAGGTCTAAATGGATGATGCCTTAGTGTCACTGGCTCAGTCACTGCTTGTAATCCACCAAAGCAGAGCTAAACATTTATTTCTTTTAGGCTGTTAGCAATGGTATTTAAGAAGCTCATGACTGACTAACGTAAGCAACTGGATTGGACAACACACATACAAGCACACATGCAATTAACAAAAATATAAATGCAACACTGTTTTTTGAAGTGGAATTGAAGTAAAACATCTAAAACCTTTATGTAAAAAAATGTTATTTCTTTCATTTTGTTCACTTTTTTTTTTAAACATGCATTTACATTTTCCTAGCCAAGATAATCCATCCACCTGAGGCACACAGCTGAACAACACAAAACTATGGCTATTTCCCATAAAGCTACAGATAGCATTTTTTTCCCCCATGAAAGTGAAGATAGGACATGCCCTACTTCACCTCTGTTGGCCAGTGATCATTGCCTTTGTTGGAATATCAAGGCAAGGCAAGCCAATCAGAGGCAAGAAAAAAAAAAAAAAGGTATCTTATGAAGTCTTGACTTAGCAATAGCCAATAGCAAACAAATCTAGATAGCTGTAAATCACTTGTTGTGGTCACAATGGCCTAATACACTACCTGCCCTGGATCAGACTTTCAAGGTCACTAAATACTAACCAGTGTCCTTGATTTTTTTGAATGTCAGAAAACCGGAGCTTTATTTATACATCACAGATGGTTGGGGGAATATGAAATAAGCCATGTCTTGCCATGTCTTCTATGCAATATGGTCACACAGCTGTGGATCTTGGTTCCATTGTTGGGTAAATCCAAATTTAGCTGTCCAGTTGGCTGCAAAAAGCTAGCCTGCAGCATAATTCTTTCACTGGGAAGCCAAAATGCACAAGAATGCTCCACATAGATTATGTGAGAAGCCCGTTCACTTTTAACAATCAAATTCAGTTTAAGGTTGATAAAGAAACAATAAGACGCCAACCTTCGATTTCTGAGGCTGCTTCATTTATCAATGGGACGTCAACTTCTAAACTCCGGTCAGATTGCAACAATATTATTTTAACTGCTGGAATTGTGTCTTAGTCTCATCATAACAAAGATTTCCTTATTAATGGACTCTTTTCGCTTTCAAGCTTCTTGCCGAAGCTTATAATATATTATTCTCATTTTGGAGTTATTGGGAAATATCTGTTGTCAAAGGACTGGAATTTGTCATTTTAGGTTGGACTATGTACAATAACATCAGCTAAATGCCAAAAAGTTATGAAAACTCATTTTTGTTGGCTTATGAGCCTCACAGAGACACTGAGAAACATTATTTGAAATTCAAACTGACAGCAAGTGAAGTACAGAGTGCGGGAAAGAAATCGGCACAAGCAGATGAACTCTCCAAATATAAAATGAGGCACAGACTGCAGAGGGAAAGAGGGGAAGATCTTTCTCTAAGGCTCATTACTCCCCTTATAGCATGCCAAGTGCTGACCTAGCAGCATCCCAGCCCCCTATCCTCCCCTTGCCCTTCAACCCCCTCCTCCAGCAGGTGAGGGAGTCGCATGCCGTCAGGCACACCCGCCGTCAGGCCATTTGGTCTGTGACACCCATAAAGCAATGCAGGATGGTAGTGCTCCAAGAGCTTTTAAAGCAGCCAATGGCTACTTTAATGGATGGATACACTATTTAGTTTAATTCATGCTCTGTTCAAGCCTTACAGGGAGGATTTGACCTCTCTTAGGTTAAATAATGTCCCAGTGTAGATGGGTTGGTCGGGGGGCAAGAAGGAGATAAATGCACTGTGACATTCAGCTCACTCCAGCGTCCCCTGATGTGTGATTTGAGAGCAGTCTATTAGGCACATGCTTTGCTTAAACATGGGAAGAGTTATTAGACGGGGCAGCAATGACTGGGGGCTGCGCAAAGGCAGCATTTGAAGACAGAAACGGGTGTGGGCAGAGCTTGACAGCCATTTATCAGAGCAAATCTGGAAAAAAACAACGTGAGAATCCTTTCTGAGAGATAGTATGAGAAATTTAAAAAAGGCCCATCTGACATTGTGTGTTTTGTGCTTTAGTGGGACAAAATAAATGAATGGATAAATCAGAAAAAGAACCGTAGTTTAATGTGGTGGTAGAATGATACCAACTACTCAAGTATTAGCATTCTTACTGAGCTTTACGTTTTCACAAACTGACTGCTCCGTATACAAACATTTACACCAATATATCTTGACTATGTCCAGTTGTTGCTGCACAAAACGTTATACAATCACCATTTTGTTCTGTTTTTTTCAATTTCAGGTGTTCAGTCCTGTCGAAAGCTGAATATGAAGTGAACCACTAACACAGGCTGAATGGGTCAGCGGTCGGACAGTCGCTGAATGGGCACAGCACTTATGATAATCACATCGGTTTGATTTTCTTGAATTTTCTTGGTCTTCAATGACATGAAATGTGCAATGACTTTTTGAGCACCACTGGAATGGAAAGACCAGTGATAACTCATAATGTGAACATGTACGCTGTGTCCGTCACACAGAACAATAAAATAATTTTAAGTTATGATTCACATACACATGACAGGAAGACAGTAACAAAATACTATCATAATTTTGCTTGCAGCTAAAATAAATCCTTTCACAAATGACAACATATTTTCAGATTTTCATTTAATGACTGATTTTTTCACTTTGTACTTTGTGCTCATAGCACTAGATTTAGATGGATGCAGCAAGAAAATGGAAAATTAAGTCTCAATACGGCTCATACAAAAGTATTGTGTGTCTGCTAATGGCATATTATAGCCCTGATCATACACTCCTATTGGGGAAAGATAATCATGAGGTATTAACTAAATCTGTGAACCAGGAGGTTAACGGGGAAATAAATATTACTAAAGTGTCTCCTCAACACAGTGTGAACGATAATGCATATCAGTGAACGGCTTTACGTTTTCTGAGCACGTCAGAAGTGTAACTTTTCCTTACAGTAAGATGCAATTTCTACTTCTGCTTCTTAAACTCCAATCTGAGAATTTGAACCAGGTTGCTGGCCAAGACTTTAGGTTATATAAATTACAGGGTAACGTTTGCAGGCTTTGGCAAATGAAATGGCAGATGATTATTCTCTAACTTTTAAGACCGTCACCCATACTTTTTCATTCTTCAAAGATTTGATGGCATCTAGCCATCTTTTAGATTGCTGAAAAACATGATCTAAAGCCAGAGTTTAGTTAGTTTAGTTTAGTCTGTTTTGGGCTACTGTGGAGACATGGCAGTTCAACATGACGAGCTATGTGGAAGAGGACCAGTCGTGTCTGTAAACTCACTCTAAGTTCACAAAAACAGAACAATTCTGGTGATTTATACACTAATGAAAACATAATCCATATTTCTGCCACATTCCATAAATAGAGCAATTCAATTAACAGTTTGAACAAAAGCAGTCCCTATAAATGACAGAATGACGTGTTACTTCAAGGACACATCGAACAACGTCATCGCTGATGGGACCAACTCATCTGTCAGTCACTACTGGCTGAAAGGAACAGGAACACTGCTCCCTGGTTTTACCTCATAAACTGCAAGAAATCTATATTTTACCAGCCATTAAATCTAATGACAGACATGCCAGTTCCTTAAAATAACCTTAAAAAAAAAAAAGACCAAATTAAGGGAGTTGACACTATTTTTACAGTGCCATCATTGTTGGTTAAAATATGCCCTTGATTCCAACTAACCACAGTTAATCAATCGTACAACAAACTGAAATTATAAAGCTCTTTTGCTCATTCATTGCATATAATTACTGGCACTTTATGGAACAATCTGTCAAGAATGTAACACTGCAAGACCTGTTAATATATGAGAGGAGCGATTAAGTGGCTGACCCATGAGTGCCAAAGTATACGTTATTCATTGCTCTGCTGTTCCTCATCTCTAGAAAGTGTCCCTATTCACCCTGAAGGGGTCAAGAGGACTCTTTTACTTTAGATGCAGGTTAGCACGGAGATGTGCGCAAGGGGTCAGGCCAAGTTTGGCCATGCTGTCTCTCTCCATCTTTCTCTCTGTGAACATCCTAACATCCGCCCCCATCTGCATATTCCCAGAGTGACAAAACTAGTTAGCCGAGTAATAAATCAAACCTCGGCTGCCCAATTTGGTTTCCTAATGTAATTAATAAGTGCTAAAAGCATTTAACTGGCCGTAATTTGCGGATGCCACTTTGAAGCGACTATTTAAGGAAAACTTTGTGTGCGCGTGGAAGAAAATATTATGCTGGCACCGATATCTTTGCGAGAAATTGTATGCAATAGCATGCAATGCAAGCACAACCCACATACTTATCTATATAATTGAAAACTTCCGGTGAAAGAAAGATGTTTGACTACATCAAGATCTATGAATATTTATCTCATCAGTTTTTGGGAACAGTTTATCTGATTTGTGTTCCAGTATAGTTATGAGGCAAAGAGGCATTTAGTTTCGTACAGCAACAGTTTAGTACAACCAACATATTTTCCAATACAAAGAGTAACGCTTGCAGATGATCTCCCCGTGGATATAGATAATTAGATACCTTGACATTTCATTTTGACCTGATAATAATCTGTCACAGATTAGACTTTGAAAATAACTTTCCTGATCTTAACATTTTTATTAATTGCTTTACTTTTAAATTGCCTTGAATAAATCATTATCGACACATCCTCGCACTGCACTCCAGCCTATCAAAAAGATTGACTCTCTCAGAAAGGATCTATCAATTAAATCTTTATTACTTGGGACCCAATCCTTGCAGTCTCATCCAGACTTGCTTAATCCCCTTCTTCACTTTCTCTCTGCAGCAAACCACTGAGAGGATAGTGCAGACAGAAGTGAGCGGAGGGAAGGCGAGAGGGAGGAAGTACAGAGGGTTGACTGCCGAAGAGCAGAGCTTGTCATGAGTGGATTTATGGCTAGGGAGACAGCGGCGGGAGGCGGGCGAATTGATGGGTGACACATAATCAGCCTCCTTATCGCAGTCCCGCAAAACTGGATTGCATCCAGAGGCTTGTGATCCGTCCGGATTTGGCTAATGTCTCCCACTCCTCTCCTGAGCCCCGACAGCTCTCCGTTATCAGGGCCTGGCCTGGGCTTCCTTTCCTTTCCTGTGACTGCTATCCCTCCACCCCTCCATCTACTCCCTCTTCTATGCTGTCTGTAGCTTGACAGTGTGTCAGGTGAAGAGGCAACTAAGGGTTTTGTTGACCAGGTCTGTCGTCCACCTCTCCTCCTGCCTGGTTCTCACTCTCAAGTGCTATTTTCGCCTCTCTGTCTTCCTCTTTCAGCTATTCTTCCTTTAATGCCACATTAAAGTTTCCACAAGATAAATCTCCAAATGTCCTTCTTAAATCAGTATCATTTGTTTACAGTATTGTGGGCAGAAATAGAACCAGACATCTAGTGTGTCACTGCTGTGGAAAACAACTAAATGAGTCTCTGTAAACTGTTCTTGTTTGCAGTTTGCAGCCCAACATGCCAGTTTTTGTCAGGGATGTTTATTGTTTCGTGACTGGAGTTACAAAAGCTACAGCTCAAGGAAGGAGTGAATCACAACTTCCAGAGTGATTGGGTTCAAAGTTTCACAAAGTGGTTTTGGGGTGAAATGGAGCTATGCTATGACATAATGCTCTGGTTCACTCACACGAGCTCTGCACTGCTTTGCTCTCAAAACTCTCACACAATGGATGGTAAAATACTTGGTTTCTCGTAATATGTCATTGGAGGGACTGGCCAGGCCAGCAGGAATGACAATATTTTTGAATATATTGCATGCACAGCTTTAGTATCGCAAGTGGTGCCCTCTGCCGGTGTTCTAAAAACAATACATTTAGTGTGACAACAGAACTCTCTTCAGAATAAGAACCTTTTTAGATTTTCTAAATAATCTAGGGATAGTTGTCCGTGCATCCAACCTAAACTATTGCAAACAGGAACTGCTCTTAGGGGGCACACAGTGTCAGATTTAGAAAATTCCTGGTCTAAACAGTACAAGGGGAAATCATGAGCACAAAGCATAAGTAGCTTAAAATGGCCAGTAAGCCTTAAATAGCAATAACATTGTTGTAGTTGTAACAATAGCTGTTTCTTCTTATAAAGCTTAATTTTTTTGCCATTATTGGCCAAATGAAAATGACTTTCCCAGCTAAACTTCACAATCCAGAACTTAATTGTGCGTGCAACACTATATTGACGCTACTATTTAATATTTGGTGGTTTTAACAAGGCCTATTTACAAAAATGTATAATTATTTCTTCCATTTCTGGTTAGTTTGCAAGGCTAATCTAACTCATAGGCTATGCAGACCTTTAATGCAGTCGAAGAGAACAAAATTTGAAAATATCTGACATAAGCCTGCATCTCCATGCAGCAAAATATTCCAAATGAATCGAAACCACAACACCTTCTGGAACCAAGATGTACCGGGGTTTTTTTTTTTTTTTTTTTTTTTTTTTTGGAGGACGGCTGTAACTAGCAGTGGTTAAATGGTTAATGTGTAGTTGGATTTTGCTGACACTGCCAATCTCCATTTTAACTTTGGTACAAAGTAAGATAATTACCACATAAAATGACACAGCTCTGTGGCATTCTCTGTGCTTTTTTGTGTTGGCAAGCAGAATGCAGAGACAGTAATGAGTTTAATTGGTTTTCTTCAGAGCTAACATGAAGCTGTGTTGCCAGGCGGCTGGATTAAAAACGTTTATGGCATTTGCTTGAGTAAACCTCCTCTCATGGGAGACAGCATACCAAGATCAAGTTAACGCACCAACACGCTTATTCAAACACCAGTACATTGCAATACAAGTACAGTAATGTACGCTATTGTAGCTTAAATGTCTAATTTTAAACAGTCCCGGTCAATCTACTTGACTGAATGTTGAATATACTATACAACAAGTTTCAAAATAAACAGGCACGTACACAAATGATCACATCCAACACCCACTGAAGTGGCTTGGCATTCCTCATCATGCTCACATGTTCTACTGTCTTGTTCATGACAGGTCAACACAGTGCACATTAAAAGAAAATGAATATAAAAGGTAATGATACGGATGTCACTGTTGTTCTGAATAGCACAAAACAAAAGCAGCCAGTGCTGATATAACACAATAAGCTCATTACACAGGAAATATAACATTTACATATAAATTGAGTTAAGTCACAACTCACTCTGCTGTTTTTCCAGATTATTCTTATCAGTGAAGAAGTTGGGTAAATAAAAAAAAATGTTGACATTGCATTAAAAGTGCTATTATTTCCATCTGCAGTAGTGTTAACCAAGTCAGTTTGGTCAATGACCTTTAACTTAAGTTATTATGCTGCATAATGCGTTCTGAGTATCAATGAAGCTACATGTAGGCACATGATTTTTCCATTTAAAAAGAGTAATATCTGCAATAAATAAAACAACTTGATTAGATTTAATTGTAATTCATCCACTCGAGCCATTTCGCTCAAAATCACAAATGTCAACCTCATAGTGGCATTAGAGGTAAAGATGATTCACCAAAGTCATGAGGATTCATCCTCTGGGGACTATGGTTGTACTTGACCACTGTTTTTGTTGTAATTGCAGTGTTATGATAGCATCAGTGTTTGTTTATAGTAACAGAAGACTGTCACAGGATGCAAAATCTGATTTTTTTTTTTTCATTTTTCAGACATTTTCATTTCCAAATATTGGCAGAAACAGAAATCTGAGGGTTGCATTTTGCCCTACCCTCATTTACAAAAGTGGAACCCATTTGAACTAGCTGTACCAAGGTCAAGCAGCCGCAGCTGGTATTACAGGCAATCATTTGTGCTTTTTATTCATGCTAATCTTTCTTGTGAACCAATGTTCATGTCCTTTAAATTGCAAAATAATGATGATGATGATGATTATATTCTAGGTTAGGTACACCTTAGCCCTCCAGATATCAATAACTTAAAAGAGATTCCATTGCACAAACAGTGACAATTAGGAAGAAAGATGTGTGAGGAGACGTGTGCTGCCATTATGAGTCCTGGACTATTGGATTCTCGTTAATGACTCTGAAAAGTGGCCATTTACAAAAGGTAGCTACGTGACTGTGCTTGCTATCTCTCAGTCATTCTCCACATCCTCCTCCTCCTCCTGTAGGGCTGCAATTTTCCCAAGATGCAACAGCCGGATGACAAATGGTTGCTTAAAAAGCAGTTTAAGAGGATTACTGTCTGTGTCTGTGCTGCGTGTGAAGGAGAGAATATATGAGAGCATGAGTGAGAGAAAGGAGAGACCGGGGAACATCAGCCCACCCCTGCTGATTTATTGTTTGTGGAACAACATGAGGAAAACATTTACTTTGGTGAGTTAGCTAAAGGAAGAAAAAACACGATGATTTACTTCATCACCTAAAAGTGATGAAGTTCTCTGTAGGCTTGCTACAAATTTTCATGGCAGGAAAAGGGACTTAAAATGCCCATATAAATGTCTAATCTC
Source organism: Protonibea diacanthus (assembly GCA_028641955.1). NCBI lineage: Eukaryota > Metazoa > Chordata > Actinopteri > Sciaenidae > Protonibea > Protonibea diacanthus. The sequence goes on from CM053998.1 coordinate 9,786,342, forward strand.
AGCATATTTCAGTCATTTTAAATACGCTGTTTTAGTATTGCTGTACTTGAAGCTTAGGTCTACACATTCAAAAGGTGAAAACCTAACTTCTTTGACAGCCACCAGTGACCAGAAGAAAGTGTTCTGATACTGATAGATTTTTTTTGTGACAGAGACTATATAGAGCATTATGGTTTTCCTTGAGCAAGACTGTCTGCATATGAGCTCTTATGTGCTTGTTGGAAGGAGCATTTAGATTGAAAGGCTTATTGTTTGGAACTTGTTGCAATTCCTTCTAATGTTATTACTCTCTAAAACAGTGCAGGTGTTTGCCCAGAGCAGAAAAGTGATTGAATTCTTTTTTTTTTGTTGTGTGTGTTTTTTTCCTCCTGAGTTTGAGGATGGGTTTTCATTTTCTTGAATGAGTGCCCCATGACAGTCATTAGTTATCACACAGCACCATCCCATATTGATCATTTGGAGTGGCCAGGCTATCTGATACCACCTTGTCTCGGTCATCAACTATGGAGAGATTTCACCATCTCCTCCAGATCAACAACAACAACAAAAAAAAAAACTGCACAGAAGAGCACACATCATGTCTAAAGGCCTTTTTGTGTCAAAACACAGTGCTCAGTATTGACTATAATGATGGACACATTTTACCGCTTGACAAAGCGCAGCAGGCAAAAAAAAGAAAACTGAAATCCAACTCTTCCCATGTACCCCACACATAGTTAATGCAATTACGGATGTTTGATCTGGATTGTGGGAACTGCTCGCATGTATGATAAATAACCAGTCCGTCCGGTCATTAGAGAGCAGTGGAGTTGTTCTTGTGGGTTGCTTTGGCGAGTATGACCTGTGGTTTGGAAGCTGCCATGGTCTATGTGGTCAGCAGGTCAGATATATCTGGCAGCTCATAGCTCGAGTGTTCCAATGCCCGCAGACTCAAAGTGTGTTCTTTAAGCAAAAACAACACTTTATGAGACAGCCTTCAAATGTAGGGAAAGTTACCACTGGATTCATTCGCTGACGTGATTTCGTGTGCAATCATACAATAAAAAACTAGCAACCAGTTTGTTTTGCTTCCTCCGTCAACATCCTCTCCAGTCTCTTCTGTTATTACTGTATATCCATAGACGCTGCCTGGTTACATTGCCCAACTGCCTAGCTCTGATTCTGGTACAACACAGGCTCGGCTCCCCATCAGCGTTCCCCACACCCTGGCCATCAGGAGACTCAGGCAACAAAGACCTGATGCGCAGCAGCCGGAGGACATCCGAGGGAAAACCATAAAACACTATCTCTATAAAATATGATCCAGTATCACCAAAATCTGTGAAATATTCAGTGATGCGTGAATTAGTACCGTGGGAGATCACAGATTATATGTATAATACAGTAATAGCATACAGTAATAGTGTGGTATGGTCATGTGGTAACAAGATTGTTACCTTGTGATTTTAACAAATAAGTTACTTATATATCAAATTGCTAATTATTCACACTGATTACACAGTACATTGTTAGTTCTGTGCATTGTGTATGTGTATGGTGGGTTTTTTGTGTTGGTAAGCAGTTGGCACTTTAAAATTAATATTTAGACAGTGATGAGGCCATAGTTGGATTAACTGGTGGTGTGGAATTCATAGACAATTTACAGGAGACGTTCTTCTGTGAGGCTGAGCTTGAGTCCTGCCTATATGGTAAGATTAAATCAAAGCCTGTGTGTTCACTATAGAGGAAGATCGAGGATTGTTGACTAGTCCTTGTGCTGTGCTGCCTAAATGCTGATCCGATTTCTTTGGTTTAGGCAGGAAAGTAGAATTAATGTGCACACATCAGCACGAGCAAATGTTGGCAGTTGATTTGAAATCAAAAGTTTCATATTAACTGTGGCCATAAAGTAGTTGATTTGTCACTATAGCTATGGAGAAATAAGGTGGCCGGGTTTTTTTAGTGCACTGCTAAACTACAACTAAACTGTCAAGTTGGCAAGTGGGGACCAGGCTGTGAATGGATTCATATTCTTAATCATGCTGCGTGTATCAGAAGCCATTTTCTTCCATAATTTAATTTGAGCTACAGTAAACACAAGTTCAACAAGGTTACATTGTAATTTCTATTAATGTGTATCAACAGCATGCACAGTAATGGATTTTTTTTCTTTGGTTTTAGATGTACCAACACGTCGTCAGCACACCAGAAGAAGCAGAGGAAGATTGGATGAAAGGAAAAAAACAAAACAAAAAAATAAAATGCAACTTCAAACAATGCTTTAAAAGAAACGTGCTGATAGAAAAAGCTGTCCAACAATAATAAATTGAGGTGAAAAGAGGAGGGAGCATGGAAAACGTCCTTTGTGACACTGCCGCTCACTCTGGTGAACACGCATTGAAGTGCTCCCTCCTTCTCTGATCTATGGACTGTCACGATGGATATTTGCTGAAATACTTTATCCCATTTCTGCCGCACCAATATGAACTGCCGCTGATGTGAGCTGCAGGAAAGTGGGAGTTCAGACAAACCACAGAGCACCTCTATCTGCTGTGCATAAATTAAAAGCTTTGGCGAGTAAGCTCACTCGAAAAACACGGGTGAGATATTAGTTGGATCTCAGTGACGGCATAGGTGGTGCATTTCCAAATATGTGTTTTGTTGAGTTTTGTATTGGGAAAGATGATTCATATTCTAGATTGACCAAACAGCTTTGTGGTTGAAACCTTGACATTTTGACTGGGATTATTCACAGGCAGCATCCGGTGAGGGCAGCTTGTCCTCTGGAAAAGACGCATGTGGCGAACCTCAGAGCATAACATTCTTCAACAACAAGCCTCTCACTTTGTTTGTCTATTTGTTCCCCTCAGCAAAAATACAGAGATAGTGGTTAGCTTTTGCTTCTGGAGCCAACACATGGATCTCCAGTTTTTTCAAACTAAATCACATCACAGTGTCTCCCCCTTTGTTGGCCTCTACACTCGCCTGAGCAAAGAAAAGAAAATAAGGTGAATACATAGCCAACTCTTGCAGAAAAAAAAAAAAAAACATAATGATGCAGCCCCAGTGAATCCCTATGAAAACAACTGACAGTTTTGGCTTTGTGCTGATTTGCGGTTTTTGGCAGTCTGACACAGTCATTAAACAATGGCCACTGTTTACCACACTACCCAACCATGGTGGTCAAAAGTAATTACTTCCTGATGCAACATGTTTATTTACAACAAGTACTAAATATTAAAAAGGAACCACACACATTGCCTGCATTTCTGCCTGGCCATTTTTGATTTTAGTTTATGACACCATAAACTAAAATCATGAATGCTGAAGTCCACTGTGTGTCCATGTCAGCTCATTTTGGGGCTGAAGACAAGGAAAGACAGGATGATTGACCACCTTGGAAGGGGGGCAAAAGATTGACCTGGAAATGTCCTCCCCATGCTCAGAGGCTACACTGAGCATCCCTCTCTTGAATGCACTCATGCATCAACTGGTCCAGTGAAGCTAGTCGGGTCCAAGTTGTGGGTAACTGAGTGTGAAATGGCATTGCTGAAAAGGAGTATCTGCACCCACCGAACAATCTCTGGAGTAAATAAAGATGTCATCCTACATACACCTGTCATCTGCACAGAAGAAATGAAGCATATATATGTATAATTACCTATTTTATTACAGCCACTTGTTACATCACTGTTTTTGGTTGTTGTTACGTCACAGACTTTGAGAAAAGTTTGGGGAAAACCTGCAACTTCAGGTGATGATGCGACTCGGTTTTGTAGCTGAGCAAATTAAATATTGGATGAAAGGTAGGTGTTCTGCCTTGAAAGCAATTCAATCTTCCTCCTATGGACTGTTGTTAGGTACATAAGTAAATTGAAGAGGTCTTTGAGAATCCACATCAGCTTCACAAACATTAACATTTTCATTCTCCTCTCATCGCTAACAGCCCCAGGGAGACCCAACCATGCGTATTCTATTAACAAAAGGCACGCCCAGTGCTCCCAAGTCTCAGTCTCGATTCATACACATCCACAAATCCCTTGGCAAAAGCTGTTTGTGTTCACTAGAGCCTGCAAGAGGGACAGAAAGAGAAAAAACACTGAGACAAAGACAGCGAAAGGAGAGAGAGATGTAAGAAAAGCCGAAGAACAAACCTTCAACAGCAAAATGTCACTTTTTGCCACAGTACACATCCCTTGTCTGAGCTTCTTTATGATCATCTGAGTAAACCCACTGTTTTAACTATAGGGGCTCGGCCTTGGCTCCTTCATTAGCCTATAGATCCATGAAGTGCCATACAAGTCTGACAGATAGACAACATTGTGGAGCCTTCCCTGAATGTCAGCACTTCTGCCTCCCGCCTGCCCACAAGGTCAAACCCAACAAGGTCATTCATTTGAGATATTATGGGCCACTCACGATGCAGTTGCAGGCTCACAACACACGCAACTGTGACAAAATCTGTAAGGACAATCAAAGACAATGTCACAACCGTGTTAAAGGTTAGGGCACAGAAAGGCCAAGGACAAATCATGATCAAGAAGCTTCAGGTCTTACACACAGGACTTTACTGCACACCAAACAGTGAAAGCATACTGTAGTTATAAATCATTATTTACTTCCTGTATTCTCAATGGGCTTCATTTACTGCAATGTGTGTAGAAATGTTCTTACTTTGCCTATAATAAGCTAATCAGAATAAATAAGAATAAATGTCAGAATATTTACGTACCCTGTACGCCTGTTAATAGGTTACCAATTATCACAGGCTACATACAGTATAGTGTGTGTAATTTCATGGCATTATAAATTCCAAGGCCAAGTCAATAAAAATGCTGTAAACCAAAGTTACAATTCTTGCATACTCTATGGTAAGCTAGGACTAGGACGCTGAATATTTCAATTCTGTTTTATTACTTAGATTTCAATTAATGAGAATGGAAGGACATCAATTTCATGGTTATTTAATATATCTGACCAATGAGTTTGTAAATTAACACTTATAAATATTGTTTGTCTATTAATTTCCTCAGACAGCCAAGCTCAATCATTTTGTCTGAGGCAGTTCTAAAAAAAAAGGTAAAAAAAATAACGGGTCCCAGATTTGCGTGTAAAATGCTCATATGCACGGTTTAAGCATAGATCTCTGTGCACACGCAGATTGAGGGGTTGATCTACTATTTAAAGACGTTAAGAAGTTAAAATATATGATTTCATACATGCAATACCAGCTTTTTAAAACATTTAAGATACCTTTGGCTTGAGTAATCTGATTTAAGCAATAAAACACACTAAAATAGATCACATATTTGTCACTTAACATTTGATGTTAACTTTTAACGTGACCAGTGACTATTTCTGTTTCTACTTAGCTCAGACCTGAGTACTGAGGACTGGAGAATCAGCTCGGACTACTTGTCAGCCCTCTGAGGGGTGAGTGTCTCATGTCCAAGATAGATTGTGGATGGAGTCTCACTTTAAGAAAAGCCTCCCTTTCTGTGTAGCGCGGTCCAGACGACATGTTTCTGACACAATAATAGACAAGCAGGCCTACACACCTGCAAAGTCACCGTGTAAAATATCTGCAGAGTGGTGACATCATTGATACGTAAGAGAGAGCTCTGAACCAGAGAGAGATGTAATTCATATGGCTGCAAGCAACACAGACTGGGATTAAAAAGCTTGATGCTACCCGGGGCAGGTAAAAGACAGGGTGGCTGTGAATCCAAATGTTCAAACAAGGATTCGATAATACAGAAAATTGTCCCCTTCTCAAATTGTTGACTCTGATGCATTGTGTTCATCAACCAGAGAATGAATATTATACTTCACAAAAAGGCAAATACTCTTTCGCAATGTAACAGTTTGCTTCTTTGCACACCTTTGCAAGGATTCTGCACTCAAAGCACACGAACAGCAGGCATCATTTTCTTGTCTGATAGAAATTGAATGCATAGTTAATTTCACAGTAGGTACAAGTAGAGCCAAGTAGAATTGCTGATGGTGGAAGTTGTTTGCCCAGCAGGTCAGCAACACATCACTGACATTTGCCTCTATTCATTTGCCCCAGGTCTTGAACCTGCTGTGAGCTAGACCAGTCAGAAAAGTAAAATGATCTCCTTGGTGGGCAAAGTAGAGAAACCAATTACACTTAAGAGCTGGCTTCTCTCAGGCTGTAATGAATGCAAAAAAATATATTTGAAAATGACCCGGTGTATATTTCAGGCCAATAATATACTGTAGGGGCTTTTGTACATTTTCCCACTAGATTGGGCCAACACTAGATCATTACGGGCCTTCTATCAGAAAAATTGGATTTGACAAATTTTTAAAATTGTGGGAGCAGAGTATGATAAGTGTTTAATGAATTCATAGTCAATATTAAATTAAGGAAGTTTGGTCTTGTGTGTATGTTGTGATCTACAGTGCACATTTGAGTTAGTTAGAGAATCAGTCCAACAAGTTTACTGTTGCTATTTCTGAATCCAACTTTCTTGGACTCCAGGTACTGCACTGCACTGCACTGGGCTCTGATAGTGAAAGGTGTTTATCATGTAATGGTATCCACAGTGGAGCCACTGCAGGGCGCAGATAGCAAGCTGCTGTTTTCAGATCAGTTCTGTTCCAGCAGTCATAATGGTTGTTGCTATGATTAAAGATGGAGAGACAGTTCTTGGACCTTCATCTTGCTCTCTCTCTGTCTCTGTCTCTCTCTCCCTCTCTCTCTGTCTCTCTCTCGAGGGCAAGTTTGGACTGAAGCGATGCATCGCTCAAGTGACACACACACAAATACAATTGTGTTTTTTGACTTTCCAGAAAGTTCTGTCTAATTATATCCATCCCTTATTCCCCAACCTGCAACTTCCAGTTTTCCTTTGGAGGCCTAGAAATAAGTTTTCCAAAGTTTTCATTTGTCTAACTTCTTTTTTTTTTTTTTGGACCCCCAAAGCAGTATGAAAATACAAACCCACACTGAAAATGATAGATGCACTACAGCTACCAGAGGGTTATCTCTTTTATCTCTGGCTATCTTGGAGAGTTTGTCATACCCATTCTATGTGACAGCATGAAAGAGTGGGTATATGTTCTCAATATGCAAGTGTGACCACCATTCCTCCTCTCTTGTTTACTTTTAGATCAGCCCCTCTTTTTCCCTCTTCCCACATCTTCCTCTTGGGCTGAGCTGTCCCTCACCCCAAAGCAGGGCAACCACAGTGGTAAGAGGGAAATGAAATCCAGCCACATCCTTGTATGCTGCTGCAACAGTAGTTGAGACTTGAGACAAGGAAGGACAACGCTGCCCCCTAGGTGTAGAAAATATAATAATGTCCAGAAAAAGAGGGAGGCGATTCCAGCAAGCAAGTATAGTTTCATACCTGCAGAAGTTATTTCTGTTGCCAAGATTGTGCAATCAAAATATTTAATTAATGTCTTGATCTAACAATAATAGCAAATCTTTGACTTTGGCAGCACGACACAAAGGGAAAAAAAATCTCATAATTTAGATAAGCAGTTTAGTTACAACTACAGAGGAAAATTTGATTTGTGTGAAAGTGAAACTGAGGGAAATAGGAGACTAGACGAGAGAAGGTGCCAAAGACATGGATGAATGACATATTCATATTACCACAACTCTTATATGTCTGGATCTGTACAGTTAAGGTACTCTGTACCCTACATTAATTTCATCAAGATCAACAGAATATCATCAGCGCTCCAAATTGGAAAGAGACAATCTCCATCAAAGCGAGCAGTGAGCCCATCAACAGCTCTTGAATCCCCTCTCTTCTTTTCACTCAGTCTCTCATATGCAGCTCAACTCGTTGCGCCAGGCTGTAGCTAATCTGGCTCTAAGCAGTGTGGGCGGCAGTGGGCAAGGGCACAAAGGGGCTGCTGGGTAAAAAACTGTGGGGAGACAGCAGTGATTGACGGCTATAATTAGCCTGCTGAAGTTGTGCCGACGGAACGAGGCCGAGGGGAGGAGCTGGGGTGTTGTGAGAGCATCTAGTACACTTGGATGCACACAAACATGCACGTTTTTATGCAAACAAGTGTCGTAACGTATGGGCATGCAAATATGGACTTGTGCAATACATTTAAATATACGACACTTGGAGAATCGGCAATACAGTAAGTAACAAGGTTGGCATAGTGTAGGCCCACACAAATTTAGGTGAAGGGTTTCCTTAACTTTTTTTGCTTTGTGAAGAATCAAAATTCATTAAAAAAGTCATTAACGTCGTGGTTAGAGCTGAAGTCGTTTGTTTACATACACAAAACCAGGCATACTTCATAGTAACATGCAGCGTGCACTTAAACACACTATCTCAGTAACACCATTAGCACAATTTAAACCCGGGAAAACAGACAAAGCGATAATGGGCAATGCTGACAAGGCCTTGAAGCAACACAACTTCTGATCACGTTAATGGAAGTTTTGCACCCCGTCTCGCTCCTCTTGGCTCCTTTTATGTGGAATATCATGTCACTGTCAGCGTGGCCATTAAGGCAGAACGAGGGAAAGAGGGGTGCAACTCGCTGCCAAATGGTCCAGAGAAATGAGGATTCCATCAGGCTGACAGACCCCTCGCCGGCTTTCTGAAAAGGTGTCATTTGCTTTAATTTGATTGTTTTTGGTGGCCAATAATATGGCTTTTATTTAGCCCACCTGCGGATCTTCCCCAGTCTGCCCTTCGGCAAATAGGCTTATGTGTACCTGCATGCAGATCCTTTTAGACCATTTACTATTCAGAGATGTCTAAGAGCGCTGTATTTATATTGAATGTTTTCAAAGCTATAATAATAATCTACAGTATTAGCTTCAATACAAAGAACAATATGAATTTACGTTTTGAGCACAAATGTCCTTTTATTTAAGCTTTGTTTATTTTTATTTATTACTACAATTGGCAGCATCAGTGTTTTACACATCAGTGTCTGTTTAGGATTGTTGTATAAAGCCTTTAATGGTTGCAGAGGAAGCTGTGCTACGTCTGATAAATTGCCTCATGTGATGCCACTTGAGTCAGTGTTGGTTGCAGCTGAGGAAAATAAAACAAATATGGGGTTGTGGAGTTCGATAGTGAAAGTTCTAGTAGCTCAGGCTAGTGGCTCAGGCTACATTAGCTGCTGCTAGCATAACAGACTATGAATACCTGAATAACTGTTGGCAGTCGGGTTGTATTGTAGGTAATGTAGGTGTCAGGTAGACTGACAAGGAGGAATAATACATGGCATTAGAAAAAGGCGATCTCTCTGGTTCTGCTGCATTGACTTTCCTATTTGTTTTTCTGTCTATCATGAGTCTGAAAATGATGTAAGAGTGCAATGCTACATCGGTACTTTGAAAATTTTACACAATGTGAAATTTTATCCTCCGTAAGATGATCTTTTTTATAGCAATATATTTACATACACATCTACAAAACAGTAACACTGTCAACGACATGGTTTAAAATGCCTTACAAGATGCTGAGAGTGGATGTCTTGCATGTAAAACCACTACACTAAATCCATTTTATCTCAGTGCTCCATATTTCCAATTCCAAAAGAAAAGGAAGGAAATTGTTCGTTCTACTATTGATGACTGGGGTTCATGGGTCCAGCAATTCTGAATGATTATCACAGTTCCTATAAAAACCTTCCCAACCTTCCTTTTTCAGCATCAGTGTCCACCAAACAGCTTGCAGTTGTAAGGAGGAACAAACTGTGCCATGATTTAGGTCAGCTTAGCTGCTACAACTGTCGGCCCCCCTTCTGACACAGAATTCATAACTACAACCTCTTATTTTAATAAGGTCTGACTGCTCCCAGCCTGCGGAATAATTCTATATAACAACTCCCCCCGAACAATTATAGTTAGGGGAGAGATTTCAGAATACTGTCATCATGTAGTGCTGGCAAATTATCACTTCCTGATGTGTCATGGCTTACAGGGCAGTTCTTTTGACTTGTGTTTTAGCTCAAATGGCTTCATATAGAACAGTGTGCATATACTTCGACACAGGATTGGCCCATTTCAACATGAGACTGAAACACTGTTAACAGTATTTTTGGTGGTATGTGGAAATCATCTGGTAGAAATGAAGCCAAAAAAGAAAGGTGGGTTCACAAAGAGGATACAACCAGCAAGCACAACTATACACCTATTGTGTACGGCAGCGCTTGACTCTAGTGGAGCACATTATTTCCCACATTCGGTGATTGACAAGTACTCACTCTCTGGAGACCTTGTTGGTACACTCAGGAAATTAGAAAATGAAAACAGATTAGAAAAATGCCACCAGACTGCTTCTATCCATGGCAGATAAAATAGCCTCGCAGTGCACCACTACAGTCACATGTCAACCATATCGACTTCACGCACCTTTCTAAAGCTGCACTGCAATCTCAAAAACACAAACTTTGCCTCCCCGCTGCTCTCCAACTATGATGGTGTGGCTCGGTCCGTCTAGCCTGAGGCTTAAACTGGTGTGTGATTTGTCTTCTTCTGAAAATGTTCACATACAAGTTAAGTTATTTGCTGTCAAAAAGGCAGGAGGCATGTCATATACTAAAGATTTGTGGAGCACCTTCAGTGGCTGCACAGTTTTGGAGACAGAATAGATACCTTTAGGGGCTTTCACACAGACAGTTCAGTACAGTCCACATCAAAATTTGAGCAGATATTTTTTTCCAACGTTGGTGCAAACCAGTGAACTGTACCAACCTCACCTGCATGAGATGGTTGAACTTGTATGCATTTTTAAAAACTGTTGTCTGTCTTCTTTATATTTAAGTGGGGCTATTAGAGAATCATGGGGGAAGCTTTCTGGATCGTTCTATATAATAATAATGGTGCTTGAACAATGCTGTAAATTTTAATGTTGTGTTGTGTTTGGGTGATAATGGCAGGAACATGTTTAGTAATAATTCAGGACAAATACCAATAGAGAGTTGTCTTCAGAGGTTACAGCATGGTAGTCTAGCTAAACCTATAGTAACTAGACGCATAGTTGTATTCTAATCAAATGACAAATCTGCATAGAAATCTGCAAATGCACATCCCTAATTAATAAGAAATAACTGATGAAACTCTTTACAGGTGCCCCTTATACATCTACATAAAATACAACTATAATTAATGTACTTCCTCTTTTACAGTGATAATAAGTTCCTTTTTCTAAAACTTGCCTGAACTGGTGTATGTGGGAGCAATTTCTATTCTGTCAAAATGTCTTCTCCCTTATGCATGCAGTCTCCTATCTCCCCCTTTTCTGCCCTAAAAAGAGACAATAAGTTTAATACTGTGCAGCTCTAAACCCACTGTTTACCAGCAGGTTTAATGCAGCAAGCCCTTAATTGCATTCATTATCTAAAGCTCCAGGTCTGGGCCAAGGTTGCGGAAAGAGATGGGGGATTTCAGTTATCTCTTGTTTATTCAAAAATATATATAATAACTGCCAGTACTGTAGATAATAAGTAATGAGCGCATATTGTGAAAATAAATAATGAAATAGGAAAGGATTGCCTCTGCACTTTTATCATCCCTCATTTCCCATACAGAAAAGAAATAAGGATGTGTAGGCCATCATAGCTTAAGATGTATTGAAAGTCTAGAGGAAAATGGAAGTTTTTGTGTGTGAGGGGACACATAATGGAGTCCTCCCCATCCCCTGAGGTGAAGTGAAAAATGGGGATATAATTGAAAAGCAGTGCATGAACATAAAAAGGATTATTTGAATTTACCTATAAGGAATGTCATGTCAGCTGACATTAAATAGAATCGAAGTTGGGAGGAGATCTGAAAACTAAGCTGAATAATCAAATATTAACACTGAGAACATTTTATACTGCCTTTTGCTGAAGGATACTTTTGTTAAGTTGTTAACAAGACATGTGCTTTGACTCTGAGTCTCAGTGTGAAACATTTGGGACTTTATAGTTTTAAAAATGTCAGCAAGTATAACTACCAAAAACATGGAAATTAATTCCTGCTTTAAAAGTATTACTCATCAACACCAAATATAACACCGTGATAATGATATGGGTCGTTTCAACATTCAGCCTAGTCTCTCCATCAGTCAGCAAGCAGTCTTTTTATATTTGACAGTACACAACAGACATCCATCTATTACCTATAGCTGCTTATCCTTTGCATTGTCACAGGGGAGGAGGTGATCCCAGCTGATATTGGGGCGAGAGGCGGGGTACACCCTGGATAGGTCACCAATTCATCACAGGGCTGACACATAGAGGCAAACAACCAATCACGCTCACATTCGCACCTACGGGCAATTTTAAAGTTACCAAAGTCACCAATTAATCAGCGTGATTTTGGGCTGTGGGAGGAAGCCAGACGACCTGGTGAGGCGACAATGCTAAGCACTCCACCACCGTGCCACCATGTGCCTTGTAAGACACATTTACAGATTGCTACAAGCTGAAGTTAAGAGGCATGAACATGATGCTGAAAACAGAAATATTGTGATTAAGTTGTGATATTTAATATATAATATTATATTTAAATGACAAAAGAATGTTAAGTATATTTATCTCAAGGTAAAGTCACTAAACCAGATATGCTCATAGTCCAGACTCATATGAATATCATGCAGGGCTGAATTGATAAACTAAGTGAACAAGTGCTGGTATTTCTTTCATGTTTCAGTACTTGGTGTTAGCATTTCCCAGTTGTATGCTGCTTACATTTTTCATGCAGTCCTGCTGAATAATAAAATACATCTCTTGCAGATTTCATGACACAGAAATATAATAGGCATAATCAGAAACAAATTTCAGTTTGGGTCTTTGCTTAAGTCTTTGTTATTTTTCATGAAATTGACAGAGTAGGAGGGACATTTTTAAGATGATGGACCAAATGTTTCTCTTCATATTTTTTGTTTGTATGAAGTTTGGGAAATTTTGGCTCACTACTCCTTCAGTCTTTAGACAAAGTTCTGCTAAACTATGAATATATTGAAAACTTCAGCAGCTGAATTTGGACAATTACATAGCCTATTATTTTTATTCAGTTGCATGTTAAATTTGGACATTCTGTACCATACCCCTACAATGCAAGCACAAGTCATAAGAAACCACCAATTTATCCTGATATACTTCAGTTATAACAATATGGCACGGCTGCAAGAGTGGAGAATCAGTACAGACTTTGGTTCAGATCTCTGACAGGTTCAAATGCAGCATTTCACAAATTATCTCAGGGAATTCACATTAAACAGGACTAGATTTAATTTAACTGACTGGTTTACCACAATGTCACAACGTTTTATTGGGCTATCAGGACTAAAATGACTCGAATGCATTACTTATGTTAAGTCAGTAAAAGTAATGCTAGTCTCATAGTTTCAGAGAAAATATACTATCGTCCAATATTCCCCACCAAGAAACGAGTGTCCTAGTATTTCCTATGACACCACAAAATAAAAATCAGAACACAGTAGCAGAGAGGGAAGGAAGTCTTCTTTGTTACCTCCATTTCAATTTCAATTATAAAACGTAAATAATACATACAATGCAGGAATATAGAAAATCATATATCATCATGCATTACATTTAAACCACTCGAATCATTAACATATTAATCATAACCAAATCACAAGGACAGTGAACATTCACACTTCTAATATATAGACCTCAAGTGAAGAGCAAAAGCAGTAGTTTACTAAGTCATATTTTAAAAGCACACAAAGCTAAATTCAATTCTATCACCCAGGCAGGTCCCTGTGGTGTTTCTATTGAACCGCACATCGCAGCTTTTGGTTCTGTAAAATCTCAAATTAATTGGCATTCTCTTTCAATAAAAGGATTCATACATTAGCCTCTGAATGAATGTATTACAACCACCTGGCAGCCATGCTTGTGCTGATACTGACTCAGTAAGGTGTACGCTCCCATCCCAGTGAGTTACATCAGATGACATATGTAGGGGCAGATGGGATGGATAGTTCTTCCAGGTTTATTTATCAGGGATGTCGGCAGCATGTTGTACCAACTGATCGAGCCAGGTGCCAAATCAGATAACAACCTGATTGATGAAAACTGCTCCAACAAAACACCCACCTGAATATGAAGGATCCTAATGTGATGTCTTGACCCAAAACATTTCTGTAAATTGTCGTAAACATTTACTCATGGAAAAACTAAATGCTTGCAGCTTATGGCTTTACAAGTTATTAAACTCTTAATAACAGATCACAGATGCTCCAGAATTATGAGACATAAAACAATGGGATCACAGACAAGTATCAAACATATATTGCTGGGCACACTGTCACAATATTTGATGAGCTGAAAGCATGCACACACACTTTTTAGTCCACCAGGACACTGCTGGCTTCATGACCATATGTTCCTCACTGTTGCATGTAATATTCATTCACTCTTCCTCCTTCATTCTCTCCTTCTCTATCAACTGTATACCTGGCAGTCATCCCAGAGTACACATCAGCCCAAACAGAATCCCTGGAGGCTTCTCTTCCTAACTCCCACACCCTGTTTCCCTTTCTACTTTTGCCTTCCTTTCTTTCTCTTACCATCTCCCTGACACGCGCACGCACAGTCGGTGAACTGCCTGAAAAATCCCACACATCTAAGCTGCTCTCGAAATAGAATGACTGTAGGAAGGAAGTGCAGAAGTACAGGATGAGTCATGTGACATGTCACGCTGACCCCTCTGCAAAACAACACAAGGGAATCAGGGCAGTTAGCCACCTACACCTCTCGCCCTTTAAATCCAATTACAGCTACAATGAAAGCTGATACACAGAAGATCTTCCACCTGAGAAGGTGGTGAATTCGAGGTAAATTTACACTAAGACTATGTTGCTAATTTTAAAAAACAAGAACGAGCTCCAAATCTCGAGTGCAAGTTCCACATGCATGCTATGAACATATGAAGTCATCTGCAGGATATGGACACCCACGCAGTTGTAAGTCTTTGTGGAAAGCAAGACAAGATGCCACAAAGCAGAAAAAGAAACACTACCTGATTATGCTAGTGTAGAGGGCTGATTTTGGTATTGTCATGCAAATTCTTTATTTTATTTTGGTTGTACAGGCAATCGTCTGCTTTAGCCTGCAGGAGCAATAAAAAAAGAAAAAAAGACAGTCAAGTTATTTCAGTAATGGTGTCTCCACCTTGCTGAATTTATAACCCTTTTAATATGGCAGAAGATGGCAGGAAGGAAAGAGGAAAGGGGGGGGAGACGATTTTTATCTGAGAGAGGAAGAATGACAGTTCCATTACCTTAGAGTCGCAGGATGCTGCCTGCAATCCAACAAGTAGACTTTTTTTCCACCCAATGAGTGCTTATCAATACTGAAGGCGTGCCATTTTGAACCATCAGCAGTGAGGGCTCTCATCGATCACACCCTGAAAAGTCAATCATGGTTTTCACTAATCAAAGCCCACAAAGATTTGTGAGTCATCTTTGGACTGCACTCACATGGAGCACCACGTGAACCCGTCACACAGTACATATTAAAGTAAATCTCCTCCAGGGCTGTGACAATATTGATAATTTCTAACTGTAGACATTGAACAGTGTAACCCCCCAACACATATACGCACATAGGAATATTGAACTTAACAGAGACTTGCAAATGTTTACTTTAAGGTAACAATATGCCAAATTTTTATACTGCATCTACGATATGAACAACTGCCAGAGAGTTTGTGACGCACAGTGCACATGCTTTTCCACACAACAGGAAGATCACAGTTAAAACGGTTACGTTTCAGAGGTTTGGTGTTCATCCAAACCATAGCAAGAGCCCGTTGTGTACAACTTTTTATTTAATCTGCTCTCTGTGGCCATTTTTGGTTTTGCTGTTTCATCAAAGCACTGAGTGAAACTTCTTTTTATTGATACGGTTACCTATCTTTACACACCAAAGAGTGAGCAGTTAATGTCGTTGACATGAAGGCTACAGGAAACGACAGCTACTTCACAATAAAAGCTTGAAAATGGTCGGTAGGAAGGTCTACATTTACATTGAAATAATGCTTTGCTTTGCTTGTTTGCAGGTAATGTTTAATTATTGATGAAGATTAGTGGGTTCTTTTCTGCGATTACAGTCATCACATTTTTTTATCCCTCTAATAAACCTGCACAGCCATATCATAATGCCAGTGGTAATGTAGCAAACATTTTAGCCATAAACTTACCATAATTAACCAAAATAGGTTGATGGAATACAGTGAAGCATGTTACTAGTTAATTATATAATATGATGAAAGAATCAGACAACAATAAATCTTTTAATCGTTTTTTAGCAGTCTTAAAGGAGAGATAATAGCAAAAGAGGTCTCAATTATTAATTCAATTATTTTACATTTTTATGCAATATTCCTTTTTTCTGTTCATGCATCCAAAATGTCGTATTAAATTAACTGTGGGAGGTTAATACCTCTGCTAGTCACAGTATCTTTGTATTTTAGGGGGGTAATTGGTGGACTGAGGATGAGGGCTGGCATTAACTAACTTAACTGACATTATGTGCTGACCACTCCCTGATCTTAATACAAATACAGTGGGGCCAAATGTTTGGACTGCATCTAATCAGAAATGACCAATTATTTCTGTCAAGATGGCAAGTCCAGCTCCCATTCAGTTACGATGTCAAAGAGGCTAATGGTTCTCTAATGCTAATTAAACTTCAAATATAGATCAGTTGAGCACATGTAAGCAATCATCGTGGGGGCATTGGGGGCCCTAATGTAAAATGGCAGCCATGCATGAATAATCAATTTGCCAAAAATTCCACAGGAAAAAATTAGGCATCACAATGGCACACTTCATTTGACATATTAATTCCCTCCACAGTCACCACCTCTCATTTCAATACAATTGTTGAGCTTGTAGATGCAGAACAGAATTTCAACAACAGCAGCAGATTCAAGTACTGAAGTTTGCCTCAAGCTACACAAATGAACTTCTTCTCCTGGATTTCCTGTATCTGCAAGTATTTCCATTAATGAATAAGAACACCAATACTTTTTTTTTCTTGTGAGATTCCAACAACCACAAATAGCTTTTCACTCCGTCAAAAAACACTGTACTCATTTTAAGTACTACAAGACAAAAGATACAAAGCATCTCAGTTAAGCTAATATCATCTAATGTTAATGACCTTTATTTCAAAGCCGTATGACTGCATACCCAAGAGCCAGTGGATTTAAACTTTAATATCTATGAATAATTAAAGCTCTGGGAAAAGACCATTTAGCTGGCCGATAAAGATGAAGGGAGCTGCCATGTTCAATGTTGAAATTTTGAATAGCCCTCATTTGGAAAGTATTACATTCCACTGATTCACTTTTTGGTCAATAAGGTTAAGACCAACTAAAGAATGGAAAAGAAGACCCAACAAGCTATTCCCACATGAAAGCCACCAGCCCTAACTAATCATTTTTATTTAACTCATGAGCTTGTCTGAAGGTTGGTTTGTTTGAGATTTATAGGGCCTCTTTCGTACCAACAGGATTACAGAGCACCAGGATGAGACTGAAAGGCTATGCCTTTGCTGAGCAAGCTATCTGAGCAGCTACAGAACCTAAGCAAGTAAGAATGTACGTGTGTGAGAGAGAGAGCGTGTGCACTTTAGTCTGACTGGAGAAGGATCATTGTGATAACTATAGCCCTGGCAGAGTGGAGCCACACATTTGAAAAGACTAAATAGCGAGAGATAAATTAAATCGCCTCGTCATCGAGCGTTGATGCCAAGTGCCATTACACACAGCGGGAGGAAAGAATGATAGGTCTTAAGGAAAGCAAGTAGCATCCACATTTTTGGCTTAATGTGAGTACTCCAACTCATCATCTTTGCAAGCATTAATGACATTTGCCATCACTACTGGGCAAAAACTTCATTACACAGGCATATACGCATAAAGATTCAAACTAGGGCCGCTGGGTAAACAAGGCTGGCTTTTCCAATAGAATCCATTATGAATATATTCCAAGTTATCTCCTTTAGCTTGACACATTAAAACAAAAACAAAAAACAGAAAAAAAAGACTCAAAAGACTGTGTTTTTTCAGATCCCGAGACATTTTGGCCAAAAGGAAGAAAATAACTATTCTATTCCTGAGAGTCTTTGAACATCTTTGACCTCCAGCAGAACCTACAGTGTCTTATGGGCAGAAAAATGGTAATAGTATTGGTCAGCAAAAAGGGGTGACTGACCTACCCACAGCCTGTCATGGCAAACACTCCCTGCACATCTCAGTCTCTTGATGCCATCCTCGGCCCTGCTCTGTCCTTCAGACTGACTGAGAGGGCAAAAAGGCTGAACTTGGGCCGACGGCCGACCCGTGATGGATGGGTTTGGGCATGTCGGGTGTTGGACGGTAAGATGCCGTGCTCCAGATAAATGCCTGTGCTTAAGGTTTTAAAGCATTCGACTCCTAATAAAGATGTCTATCATCTGAGAATAAGTAACCTTGTCGACCCGCCAAGTCGGCACTGAGCAAGGGGTGGAGGGTGAGATCAGCAACCCACAAATCAATCACGCATAAACAACGCGACAAGATGAACTCGCCTACGATAACAATTCCAAGAGAATATTGCAGCATAAAAATGGATAATGAAAGCCAAGAAGCCATGCCAGTAATAGCATCAAGCTAATAAAAGAGATAAGCAATCAAATGGGAAGCTGACTTGCGGTAAAGGGAACAATATCAGTCCTCATTCTTTCTGATGGCACAGGGGGGAGGAGGGCCTTTCATGGCTGGAGTAACCCAGATTAAAAGTAAGTCTTTTCAAAATATCACCAAACTTTTAAGTAGAAACTAATTAAAATCAATAACATTAAAGACAAAGGGGCCTTGCCTGACAGACATGACATAAAGAGGTTGTTGCGTTGGTGCCATTTATTAATCCTGTATGGGGCAGCCTTTTCAATAATATGGACTACTTTGAAGGTGGTGTCTTATTGCAGTGCCTATTTTTCTGAAAAGTCCATGAATAATGCTACATTTGTTTCTGTATGGTGGCCAGAATTCAGTGAATAAATGTCATATTTTCATCGATATATAGCATAACATGTTATATTCCCACAGTTTAGCACCATTTTGAGCCAACACTATGCACAGACATGCCTTAGAACAATACAGCGTTTAGTCTATATAGAAGGGGAACTGTCCGAACAAGGAGGGCTTAGAGAAAAGATCAGAAAAAGGGGCTTAAGTTGACAGAAGAAGAGGGAATTGGTAGAAAGGTACAGGACAGGAGCTATGTGACTGGAATCCGTGTCATCCTCCTCACTCCATCAAGTCCAATACACCCGCTCAGATGATGCATGAAAATCCATTTATGCTACAAGCCGGGAGGGAAGACAACGCAGAGAAAGAGGGCGAGAGATACAAAGGATGGATGGAAGGATAGATGCATCTCTACGGGTTGGTGTATCACCAAAACCAAATGGTACCACTGAGCAGGTCAAACTCAACAATTCACTTTTGGGTTTTCAATAGCCAATCAACACTCTCACTCTCTCATTAAAGTCTGAGTAGCATTTAGATGTCTAGACTATCTTAATGACAGGTAAAACCTCTCCAATGAATAGACACATGGCAGAGCCTGCTTTTAAAAAAAAGGTGAGATTTTTTCTGTTCCATAATCTTAAGGCCCAGAATTTAGGTTTGTTTTTCACAGAGAAGTAGAAGTAGAAGTAGTTACTCTCTCTCTCTGAAAAAGTTTCATGTTTTTAGTTTGAAAGTTTTTCAAGTCATAAGACATTGTTGAGGACACTGACTTTGACGCTGAGATGGATATCCTAATTCTGGAATCCACACATTGTCTGTAGTGTATCAACTTCACTCCACCAACCCAGCACATTTATCTTTTTAAGGTTTGAATATAGATTGTTTCAAACCAACCAAGCTCATCGCAAATTTAGTTTTGTATGAAAGGGACACTATTTACAAACGCTGTCATTTTTTTATTTGAAATTTAAACAACCACTTGACCATGGGGGAAAAAAATGATATATAACCTGTGATAATCTATCTGAATTTAACTTCAAAGATCAGGGTATGAGAATAATGATGATAATAAATTGTGAGTTAGTACCCACTGTAGGAACTCCTACATGTTTGGAGAGTGAGGCCAGCAGGGATTCACTTGGTTGCAATGATGATGGAACAGTTTCCTGTCTTACAGTAATATTGGCACTAAGCAATGCAATCAAAGACTAAATTAACAGACTAATCATTTATGGAGTGTGTGCACATTTCAGCCACCTTTAAGCAGTCTTCTCACGAGTTTCTGACAGAACAGATTCACTTCTCTTTTAATCAAGCTATCATCTGTTTTCTTCCATTTAACCTGCACAACTACACGGACTGTGTAATGGTCTCGCAGCACTCTCAAAATGTCAGTTATGAACACATCCTTTGTAAACAGACTGAACACTGAAGCTGACACTGCTACGGTGCCAACGTGCTGCTCACATTACTGTAGACAGTATTAATCTAGAAAATGTCATAAAATAACATCACAGAGCCCATGGTGTCATTTTCAAAAGATATTCAATTTGCAAAATAAATCACAGAAAGGCAACACATCATTACGTCTGAGAAGCAGGAAGCTCTGTTTGGAATTTTTTTGATAAATGACTGGATGATCACTAATCAAATAGCACAGTAAATACGGTATAATATGTAATATAATGTATGCATTGTTAAAACAATAAATGATTAGCTCTTGAAACAGCCAAGACAGCTTTATGAAAACCTTAAAAATAGGTTAGTGATATCAAAGATAGAATCGAGCACAATAGATAACCACAAAAATGTTGGCATGAATAACCTTCTGCAAATAAGACTGTATTGGAAATCTAATTGAATACATCATTCACTCACTATACTTTTAATTTAATAATCAACTCCTTGCACACATACCCTTATTAATTTTACATAGTGTCTAATAGCTATTATTTTAACCACACATTTATGGACACAGTGGGAAAGACTATGGGTGGTGTTGACTCTGGCATTAAACTGATCTGTCTTCGGTGCTTACACAGTACCCAGGGGAGTGTGAAGGGGGAGTTGAGAGCTGCTCTTTATAAATTGGACCTTACAACTCATCACAAGGTGCTTGAGTAAAAATTGACTTTTATACACTTGTTGCCATGCCACATTAAGAGATGTATTTACTCGAGCAAAACAAATAGGACATTAGATGTCGACTGCTTTCTTTTAGTAACATTTTTTTGCCTCTTCCCTCCCTCCTCCTCACTGGTCATTGTTGTTAGTCTGATAAACTATTTTCAGCGTATCTAGAATTACACTGAATTAGCTTTTGTAAAAAAGAATACATTTGTTCTCTTTGCATTTCTAGAGGCCCTTCCACTTTTTTGTCATTGTTCTTCAATAAAATGTTAATTTTTAGTGTTTCAGGTAGTTGTAAACAGGAGTAACATGTAACTGAGTACACACTTTGTGTTCTTGCGGGGAATGTCATCTGGGATGTTCTCAAGCTCTCGTCTCACTTGTGGACCCAGGTGTTGGACAATCTCTCTAATTGCCCCCCATGGTTTGCCTGTCTGTATCACACCTGGACTTCGACAAAGCACACCAATGGTGTCACAAAAGCCTGTTTGCACACGTCTTGTCATGAAGAACAGATTAATTTTTTGACAACCCTCAGAATTCTCTCAACTTTTTACGTCCATGAACTCTATAATTGCCTTGAAAACATTACTTTTAGTGCTTCTGTTGGTAGATTGAAGTGAGTTAACTATACAATGCTGTGTGGTGGTGTCTGTGCATTAAAAATGTGTTTTTGAACTTCAGTTCTTAGTCATTTCTGTGCTAGGCCTTTCATGTTTTACCTATAATTTGCCCTAAACCGTTTAATAGCAGATATCTGTATTTGTTTGAGGCTCTCACCATTGGCCATGTGATGGTTTCAAGAGATGGGGAAGTGCAAACAAACAAGTGTTTGTTTATCAAAGCTGGGCCAGTGTGTGATCTGACTGTGTGTCAAAAGTCCATTTATCTTGCTGAACAAGGTGGCAGAAGCCGGCCAGGATTAAAGAACTGGGTCTCTGGCCGACTCTCACCTTCAGCGCTCTCTCAACTCGGAATGAGAGTGCTCCATCATCCAACTCGTTCTGTGACATCGGCTGGGCACACGGGGGGGAAAGAGCAATGGGGTGTCTTGCTCTCCACAAGCACCTTCCTTGTGGTGCGACCAGGCCTGCTTTGATTTCACCTCACGCATCAACTGCACATGAACACAGAGGAAGCACCTTGGTGGCCGCTCCTGATCAAGGCCATTATCACTGTCCCCCATATACAAGGTGTTTTGTCTTTTGTACATTGTAAAGTAACCTAACATTAAATAGATGTTCACGTTTCACTTTTTTGAGTTTCATAGTGTGCACCAGCATCAAAAGGTGAGCCTGCTGTTTGACTTTCTCTCCTTCAACTTGTTTTATAACAAGCGAATGCATCTAGTTGTTTGCAACACATTCATTTTAATTAGAGACTGTGGCCATCGTGAGATGCACATGCATTTTAATTTAATCTAATTACCTGAAAAGCAGGACTCTATCCATAACTGTCATGTTTTAATCACGAGGTTCCTTTACAAGAGCAACAAAATGAGTGAAACTGTTCTCAACACAGTATCACAACCTCTTGGGCAACATCAATGCTACTCTGGGGAATCATTTCCAGTAGGTGAGAACCTTACAATCGTTGTTAATTGCCATGCATAGCATGCACACACGTACTTTTAAGATATAGAAAAATATGTATCTGGAATGCATGGGGAGTTCTTTCACATTTGCCCCCAAACAGTCATGCTGAAAATCTAAGGCAAATTTTCATTTTACGGCCCGTCAGCTCCCTGATACAGAGCAAATGAATGCAGCAGCAAACAAATCTATCAAATCCTACATCAAAACAACCGTGCTCTCTCTCCCTGTGACTTAAGGACACAGACATAGCAGAAGGGAGAAGTGAGGGAGGAGGAGAAGAAGAAGCGGTAGTGAAAGGAAAGGGAGGAATTGTGGACAGTTCTGAATGTATGATCCAACCTGCTGACTTCAGAAAAGCCCTCAGCGAGGAAGCCCTTTGGCTCCAATCCTGGAAACTGCAAACTCTATTTGACCAGGGAGAGCAAATTATTGCTGTTCGGATCATGTCTTATACATCGAAACATCCCTCTGTAGTGAGGATAGCAGACGTGAAGGGATAGAAAATGAATGGTAAAAATTATACATCGATATTACAAGAAAGAATAAAAGGGGAGGACGGTGCCCCTGACTTGTTTGTGTCTCACAAATAGGCTACCAGTTTGGTTGACACTACATGAGACCCGTCTGTTGACCCTTTGACGCTAGTCTCCCTCCAAGATCCTTCAACATGCTCCAGATAAGAAACGCTTATTTTCGACACAAACTGGGAAAACAAAGGATCTCTCCGAAGCTCTGATGCGTGAAGACAGCAAATAAAAGTACGGCTTAGAGCAGCTAGACAGTCAGTGCGCTGACGTATAAGGCAGTATCCGCTCAGTTCAATGCTTCTTGTGAGGCATTATGGTGGGATGAAAATGTCAATTTCATGCCATATAGACTTTGATTAAAGAGCCTAATGGATACCTGTCTGGAACATGACAGGTTAATCAGTGTCTTTTCATAAAGCTTTTTGTCCATCTCTGCTTGAGCGTTCCCTTGCCTTCAACGGGAATGGCAAGAAAAGAAATGGAAAAGACATGCACAAGATGAGACATTAGACCTTTAATTAGAGGCATACTTTTGAGCCACCGTGTCTACCTCAGTGGTTCCACTAAATGCATGCTGCATATTGATGTACTTGAGAATACTCCAAGGCACTTAGATTGTTCTCGGTCCTCCGAGCATGATGACATAAGCGGACCTTTAATTTGAAACGACATTGGTTGATTCAATAATGAGAAAAATATTCGGACGTCACACACATGTAGCGTCTACATTGGAATGAAAGCCCACGCGTGCTCGCGCTTTTCGTATGCTGTCCATCTACACAAAACAGTCATTTTGGAATGTTTGAATTATGTTTTGGGGACATTTTTATTGCTAGCACTGATAACGACTACTAAAATTAGGCTCTCTCTTCATCTGAGTTTTTATTTTTCCAGCAAGTCACTGCACTTGAAATGATGACTTTGGAGAAATTAATGTGCTGCTGGGTTACTTTCAAAAGGCTCAGAGTACTGTGAGGGGGAGAAATGCAATCAGTCATCAATGGCCATAAATTTCATTGCAGAGCGAAGAGAGACTGCCGCATTTGTGCTGACACTGTAAAATAGTTTGACAGAGCGCTGGCTGGTTTTACAGTTATTTTTTTGCAATGAGCTTTTCCATTAGGGAAATATCTACTCTGGGCCTATACCTCCACAGAGGTGCTGAATGTGTGTGTGTGTGTGTGTGTGTGTGTTGTTCGTGCTTATGTACGTGTATATGCCAACGTGTAGTCTGCATACATCACAGCAACGGAAGAGAGGAAGCAAGCGGATGGTGAGTGAGGTCATTTCCAGTTAGAGAAGTGCCAGTGAAACCATTTAATTTAATAAGCCATAACTCATTGTGTCGCTACGACATATTACTTAGGAACTCAGGTGATGAATTGCACTTTAAAGGCAAATAAACACCATCAGAAATCCTCTTTTTAATGAGCATGTGTACTGAATCACATCACCTGCCACCTTAGAGACACCAATTGAGCTTTGATGCTGATGCCAACCCCCCTGTCAGAGTCACATGGTGATGTGACAAACAGTATTATTTACTCTGCAAAAAAAGCTGCACAACATGTCTATCATGGATAATATGCATATGATAATATAAGCCGGAACAGGCAAAGAGTGAAACAATAAAAGAATCCATGACTAAGATTAGATGACTAAGTAATAATATGAATATATATATAATAAAATATAATATGAATAACCCTAACCCTATGATTTTTCTGCATTTTGGCTTTTGACAATATCTTCAGCAATAACTGCAACAGGGATTTTCCCAGTGTACCTACCAGAGATAACTTGA
Organism: Protonibea diacanthus; assembly: GCA_028641955.1. Taxonomy (NCBI): domain Eukaryota; kingdom Metazoa; phylum Chordata; class Actinopteri; family Sciaenidae; genus Protonibea; species Protonibea diacanthus. The sequence goes on from CM053998.1 coordinate 9,811,365, forward strand.
CATTTTGCCAAAACTGTGACACCTTTGTGTTTGGGTTTTCCTGTTGATGAAACTGGATACTGTAGCTGCAGGTTTTTGTCTGCACAGACATGGCAGCCTCATTGGTAATTCTAACAACTGAATTACCAACTGAGTTTTTCACATAATGATGGTAAATAATAGTTTGGAGAATTGCCAATGTATTCAGTGTAAATTCTTAAAAATATTAACTAAACAAATCATTTATATTTAAATGACAAAGAGTAATAACACTTCTTTCCAACAACAGGTGCAAAATGACCTGATCAGAATTCATCCAACTTGAGACTTTTTTTAAATCAAAGTAATCATCTGTACATTTCCATTGTCTCCTACTGCAGTTCTTCAATTTATACCCTCAAGCTCTAAAGCAATTCAGTGTTCTATTGTTTTATAGCAACTTAAAATGAAAAGTCTTAAGGCTCTGACATTATAAAAATAGATCATTTTACAAAATGTAATGTAAAAAAGTGTTCTCTTTAAGTATCAGACGGCTTTATTGCCCTCATGTGTCTGCATGAGCCACAATGCTTCAAAGCAGCATTTTGTAGGAATTAGTATTTTGTGTATTTAGTTTCACAGTGCAATGCCACAGTCGTAAAGCAAACTAGCTAAAACTAGTGAGTCGACAACTTTGCTAACACAATCAAACATCAAGCAAGTGCAACAACACAAGACACAGCAGCCAGCAAATATTATTTACTCATCCAACACCAAGAAGCCCAGCTCGGCGTCTGTCTTTCAGCCTTTAATTTCACAACGCTCTCACCAACAACTAAAAGTCAGTCCCAGATTTACTATTGTCCAGAAGGTTATGGCTTTTTTTCCCCCTCTTAGCTTATCATCTAAAATCTCATGTCCTCTTTGTCCTGGACCGAGACAAGATCGAAATAAAAATCCAGTTGATTCCAAGATGAGACTGAGACCGTCAAAAAGTGGCCTTGAGACTGGTCTTGTCGATGTATGGTTAAATTTAAAATAAAGATTGTTTGTCTTGTTTGTGCATTTGCTAAAAGCATGCTGTCCCTTTCCTTGTACTTCACTATTTCTTTCTTTGTTTTTTGTACCAATGACACTCTTCACACATCTCGTGCAGTTAGTTCAGCTAGCCACATATTTTCATTTCCACGTGTTTGAAACAGCAGCTTTGTATATAAGCACAGTAAATATGAAGCATTTGAAACTAAAATAATGTCTTATTGTACAGCACGATCACGATTGCAGCCAGGATAACAAACAATGACAACAAAAAAAACTAACAAAGAACTGCTTTTTCTACACACTTTGCACACCATCACATCTCCACCACCCTAGCCCCCATGCCATGCAAACACACACTTTAATCATTTAGATTTCCATTATCACAGCTTCCTCTTTCCTCATTACTCAACCTAGTTCTCCTCACTACTGAGCCATGAACCAAAATTAATTCATTACCTCGTCTTCACCACAAGATTGCTATCTTAGCTGGATCAGAGTCCTCATTTCAAACTCAAACATTTGACGTTATGTATTTTCTCACAAAACCTAGCTAGATTAATTAGACCAACCTAGCTGAAACAGAGAAGAGACGGGGCACAATATAACTGCTCAGGTGAATATGAAAGAAGAATAAGACTACAGACTGTCTCAATATAACTGAGGCAATTTCATTGAGACAGGAAAAGTGTGACTGGGGGGTTCCCATCTACAGCAGGTTGTCAGTCACAGAAACCTGTGCCTAGCGGCTTTGAACACCGTGTGCGACCATGCTCAGCTTGTTCTTTTACTCTCGTCTTCACTCCACCCCTCCCGCCACCCATTTCCCTCCTGCTTCAGTGCATTTCACATCTAAGGGAAAACAAACAAGCAATGTCATTCCTCTATTATTTGCCAGGAAGCCCACTACTCAAGTCTTGACACTTGCATAATGAGAAGTAGATGTACATGCAGCCCCTTCTCAGATGAAAGCTCTATTAAATGATCTGCAGCAACAGCCCAAGGAGTCTCATGAGTTTTTTGGATAAGGAAAAATACACAGAAGTTAAATGTATGGACGTTTGCTCCAGTAAAGTGGCAACTATGTCCTCTGCTTGTGAAATACTTCTCACATGATGTGTTGACAATCCATTTTCAAACCTGTGGAAGACTTATCAGTCTATCAGCTCATTTGCTCCTTAGTTAGCATGCTAGCTAAGGTCATGTTCTGTAACCTCAAAACTGAAGGAAACATCCTGACACTGAAACTGTTGTGAATCTGTTTTTTGTTGTTGTGTTCTTGTATGGAAAATTCTGCTGCTTTGGCCGATAAATATAGAAAATATAGTCTCAGGCGGCTCAACATAGATGCACTCTGGATAGCCAAAAAAAATAGAAGAAAATTAATTGGGAAACTCTGGGCTCGAGTGTGATTGTGACTTTGATCAATGACTGGGGAAACTCATTACCAGCGTGGGCCAGTGCGTGAGGCGGACCCTAATTGCGTGCCAGTCTGTAATTCTGTGCTGTAATTGACAGCTGGATGAAGCAGGTGTGCCCAGTGACACAGAGGCACGATGGGAGAGACAAAGGAGAAAGGGACAGAGATCACAAGATGGGATGAGGAAACAGAAGTGATAATGGATTAAAAAAGGGAGGGGAGATTTTTACATTCCTTGGCATGGACATTTAAGGCTCTGGAGATGGAAAGAGGAAGATCCAAAAAAAGACTTTATTTGTCCCAAAGTAAAACAAAACAATGGGAAGAGAGCGAGGAGTTGATGAGGCCAAAGAAGAAGAAACAGTGAGAGGAAATTAACAATGTGAGTTGTCTAAGCTGTGTTTTCCATGTTGAATATGTGAGCTATACATTACAGTATTACTAAAATCAGTTAGACTCATTTTGTGGTGGCCAAGTATCCTTTGGTGTTTTACAGTCAGTTTTTTTTAATTATTATTTTTATTTAGGGAAGTGTCGACCCAAAGCACTGGCTAATTATCTGCCCCGGTAATCATCTAAAGTTTGGAGTTACATAAGCGAGCCACATTAAGTGTTTCTTTGTCAGTGTCATTATAAACTTACACATTAAATCCATTTAATAACTCACCGCCAACTCAGCTTTTAGTGCTACAGCAATTGCTTACCTAGTGTTCCCTTCCCTAAACATTATTCTAATAAGCTTCATGCAGTACAATATGGAGAAAACGGGTATCTAGCTTTTGAACAGTCTCCGTTGTTCTATCAGAACAAGCATCAGGAGAGTTAAAGTTGTCCAATTTTTGTTCAAGTACTTTCAGACAACAGTGGAATGATGCAATGATGTTGACATCCAGACTGACAACGACTGAACAGCTCCCACTTGTGGAGAATGTACAGCAGGCTAAACTTGCAAGACAGTTTCATGAAGTGCTTTGCATCTAATAAAAAGCTCACTTCAAACAAGGCCTGTGTGTTTGCTTCAAGTGATACATACAGGGAGGCTTTTGTAGGCTTTTTTTGCCATCTTCTGGCAAGCTCTCATAGACCAGGGGCAAAGAATGTTGAATTCAATCAAACACACCATAATTCCTTGCAGTGTATGAGTGGGGCTGACTCACAGGCTTCTAATGGCTCATAATCAAGCACCATGATTAAGCACTCGGGGAAGTGGGCACACACTGAAAATCCTTTGGAGATGTCCTTTCCCTTAGAGCTAAGTACACTCATTACCTTGCGACAGCGGGTACGTGGGTGCTTCATTAGCTTTTATGCCGGGTTGCCTGTATTTGCTCATAGTTTTTCTGATTTCCATAGAGTGAAAAGGCACCCAAAGAGCCCTTGACTGTAACAGTTTGAAATCTGTATGCTGGCTATGTGGCACCAGGAAAGTCTCAAAATGTAATAATTGCAAGTTTCATGGTCTCACTCCAAGCAAGAAATGAAAGAAATGATTTTTTTTGGACCAAAATCATCCATTTCAGTCCTAATAATTTTACATAATACACTTATGGAGAATGGCATGATATGTAATGCACTTACAAGTTATTGAGAATGGCACGACAACTTCAGTGAAGCGCAAACGACCACCCTGCAGCTGTGACATTACAAACACTTTAGTACACTCATAAAATCTTGTGTAATCCCACTTCAGTCATCCCTGTAGAAACTATGCCCGGCATTATTTCAGACACAAACCTATGTGATCCATAACCACAGTTCTGTTTCCCTTGTGATCAAATTCTAAGGTAAAAAGAAAAAACTTCCATTGATCAGAATTTGACACTTTTGATAGGTCATGGTCAGCACAAAGTAAAGTGAACCTCTCAGGATGTCTTGATTGTAGACTAATTATAATGTCAACTGTGCCCGTAGAGACTTGACTCTGGCTAGAGGCCAGACGGTGGATGACATTCTCCACATGGCGAGCTACATTAGATATCCAGACAGATGCTTCAGCCACACAGACTCATTAGCAAGGGCTATCCAGGTTCAGAACCAGGAACTACAACCCTGACCACAGCCATCTGCATTCTGAAAACCTCATAAGAGCATTATTAAAGTCAAATTTACAGTTAATTGACACTTAATTGAAATTTTCCTCAAAAGAACACCCCAACATATGACACAGAAATACAAGCATGGCTGTATTCCTACCAGTAAAATATATATGGCAGCTGAGGTCATTTTTAAAAGCATGAATAAATGTGACACAGCCATTGTTCAAGAGTTACACTCTTCGACACGCAGCTCATCAGTAAACACGGCCTGCAAGAGTTCTGAAAGGATGGTCCTGCAGTTTTCAACATTAACGATGGTAGTTACGACGGGTGTGCAAGTTCAGACCTTGCAAATCTGTGCGTACGCATGCATACACACAAACAAACGCACACCATTGCCTTGAGGCGCAGGGGAAGATGGATTGCCACTAAGTGTTTTCTGAATCATATTACAGTCCATAGATTATAACCATTATAGGTAAACCTCCTGGCAAAAAGATTAGTCTAATTAGTTCTCTCTTCAACTATGCTCGTCTTTAGTTGGACACATTCATGATGCATTGCCTCTTTAAAAAAGCAAGTAGAATGCCACTTTAATCGAGTGTTTTACATCTTCCAATCTGTTTACCCTTGTCATCATAATGAGACTTGAAATGCTTAAATGGCTCTCGAAACGATTTATTGATGACGATTTGCTTAATATTTGGGAGAGCTCGGCCACGGAAAAAAAAAAATCAGAAGAAACAGTTGGGCTGCTGTGACTCTTCCGCATCAAAGACATCTTCCATCAACTTTGAGCCGTTTTTCCTCCTCAAAATATGGATTTGATGATACCCATCTCTCACTCCTAAAATAAGCAGACAGATGCCTGACAAATGTCCTGATATCTATCAAAGTACTATCTCCTTGTCTTGTTTTTTCCCTTTCCATGCAGCTGCTGACAATACATCACTGCCTTTGATCCCAACTGTCTAAATGTCTGCTGAATGTCACACAAGTTTTCAAACGGGCTGTCAGTGTGTGTTATGGAGACAAACGCTGCATGCAAAAAGTATGTGCCGAATGTGATGTGTAGGTGCTCAGTTGTTGTGAAATGTGCACAGATATGTGCAGAGACACAACTGTAATTGGTGTGTATGTATGTCTGCGAGTGTGTTTGTGCGTGTGGGGGTGCATGTGTGTACACGCCTGAGCACAAGCCTTATCCAGAGAGGGATAAATCCAATCCATTACCTGGCGGGGCTCAGGGCAGCTCAATCGATGGCACTCTCAGTGGCTGCTGATGAACTTCCCTCTCTGACAAGGTGTATCATTCAGACCTGTCGCAGAGCAAGACTCTGTCTGGCATCTCAAAGCACCAAGGAAACTTAAGGCCAACATTTTTACTTTAGGGAAACTGAGCAGACAGCATCCAGCCTTTGTGTTTTGAAATGATTTCTCCCCCAACAGTAACTTCACATGGCTGCAAGAAGACCTACGTATATCCATCATGTCACATTCGGAGAGCCCTCAGTACTACTGAATGCATGTATTTATCAATTCATGCATGGGTTGAACATAAACTGTAATTATATTCAATCATACCGAATAAGAAAACACTGAATAACATGCTGCTGGCGTGTCGAATCCGTGCTCATCTACAAGCATGTTTTCTTATCGTCTGGCTGCCACTTTCCTTCAACCTGGGAAAAAAAAAAAAAAAACTGGAAGGATGGAGAGATGGGGGAGCAGTCAGTGTGAAGGAGGAGGAGGAGGAGAAGATCAAATAGCAGGGCGGTTATGAGATGTGTGTCTGATGCCTTTTCAGACTGCGCTGTTTTGGCCGCCGCACCAGTCAATCACGATTACAATGGCGAGGAGAGATGGGAGCAGTGGTGCAGAAAGAGCAGGAGTGATAATTACAATGCAAGGGACAAGATAATGGGAACACGCTGCACTCTCCCAATCATTTCATGTATCAGCAGCCGACTGACCCCCCCACCGCCACCCCTTTCCCCCCCTCCCCTACTGACAACCAGCAATCACAGGTCATATTTGTGAAATCCAAAATGAATTAATTTGATGACAGCAGTGGGGGTTGTGATCCGTCTCTGTGTATGCACATGTTTGCGTGCAGAGTTTTGTCAAATGTCAAAGAATATTGACTTGTACTTTTCCCGATGAAATAAGCACATGAGAATGACATTATCATTGCAGGATGAAGAAGAGCACCGCACTGTAAGCGGCTTGAGGCACAGATGACAATAATCTAGCTGCATGGTTGAAGATCAAAATAAAAACCTTAAAATCTAATATCACTAAAAAGACATTAAAGTGTCTTGAATCTGTATTTATCACAACACTGATTAATAATTCTATTTTCAGCAGCCCTGTTAAATGCATGCATTGCAGCCTAAACCTGGCTCCTATTATATGTATCCCTTCGCTATGCTGGAAGCAGTACATGTTATCCCACTGCTGCTTTTAAGTATAGCCAGCTGAGAACATTAATCATAGGGTCGTCTAAATTAAATTTACCATAAAGCGTAAAGAGGCTTAATGAAAATTAAGTTGTTTATGATGTGCATGATTACAAGGGTATCTCCTCTTTACTGGAAGTACTTGAGATGAGCAATAGGACTTGAGCCATTTGGAAAGGAACAACTCTGATCATACAGTTTACGCCCAAAAGCATTCATGCAGAGTATATAGGCACAATCAATCATGGTGCTGTTACTGGGGGGGTTAAGTTATATGTAACTCATCTGTAGTTGTATGTACTCGTAAGTGAAATAGTCTTTTTGCTGTTGTTGTGTTCACAATGTTTCGGCCAGGATAATCACACTATACAATCTATTATTTATATTAACTCCTGCTTTACAAGTGGAGTGTTTGTAACAATGTTCCCAGTGTGAGTGTGAATACATCACACTTAGCATAGGAGCATCAAACTTGCATGCAAAAGAACAACAGAGCTAAAAGCTGTTACTCTGAATACTAAAAGTCTTTGAGAGCATTAATTGTGTCTGCTTGCTCAATGTCAATCAACTGATCCTTGCACTCAAAGCTGTTCACACAAAAACACGAGGAGTGGATGATGGAGATTACAAATTATATGCAACCATGGTCTGTTTAAACAAGTGTCAAAGATAAGGTTGCTTTTCCTCCTTGGCATCGAACAAATGACAAAGTTGCCATTTCATGCTTAGCAAAACTGAGCATACTTTAAATGACTGAAAGGTAGATTACCTTGTTGACCTCATATCCAAGGCTGCACAAGACATTTGCTGCACTGCTTCAAGTTATGTAAATGAATGTCATATTCACAATTCTAAAGAAGAAGACAACCTATTATGTGTATGGTGTATGTATGAGAGTGAGAAGATCAAAACATGCAGAGAACATATGAAACGGCACACAAAGAGAACTAAATAATTGTACAACTGAATAAAATTAAATCGATCAAAGCAAAAGTCTCACAAACACGTAGCCACATGCTCTTTGTGCACACATGCACGTCTGCATACTGTGTGTACAGACAAAAGGAGGGAGGCTGAAGAGAAAGAGACCACACAGTTAAAGCTGCTTGAGGGAGGCAGCGCTAATCCGTGGTTATCAACACTTTTAAGCCTGCAGACTTCAGAGCCATTTGCAAACGCTTCCCTCCATTTCTGCTTCACCTTCCTTTTTCGCTGGCACACAAAGATGCTTGTGTTTCCACCTGAATCCGTGACAGACCGCCTGCAAGTGGCAGCGCAGTAATGGTTTCCAGGGAGACAGCAAAAGCAACACAACTAGATGTACAGGGATGCAATGTGTTACGCCCCATTTCTGCTCCCAGGCTCAAACCGCTGCGTCCTCTCTCCAGCACACTTCTACTTGAACCCGTATTTACCACATCATCTGGAGCAGTAAGAACTGAAGATGGCGCTGCCACCCGCTGATGAGCGTGTGACTGATTCCACCATATACAGCCATTTTGCTTTTCTAACGAACAACGAAAAAATGGATTTATCAAAAACATTACCATTACCAATGTATATTTTAAAAGGGCTAACTTGATAGTTCTGCTGCTGCCCTCCAGTAACCAAGATCCTGAAATGTCTACCATCCTTTTTAATCAGGGGAAGTTATCAGTATTTTTAAAATGCTTAAATATGTATTTCATGCTTTTTTATTTCAGGTCTCTCTGTAACTTCATATCATGTAATTTGCCTTGAGTACAAAGTAAAAACATGTACATAATGAACATATCTGTGATTGAGACCAAAAAAAAATGATTACAGCAGGACAAGCCAAGTGCTGAAACGATGTCTTCTTTTCACTTTGTAGCATTCAGCTGCTGGCACAGATATTTATAGAAACCTAACACATCCAGTCCAAATCAACCGACAACCATCAAGTATCAGGCAAGGCAGTCACAACAATTAATCAAAGCAGGATTTGCTCCCACAGTTTACCTGAACTCACACAGAACTTTGCCTTTCAAAACGTATGACAGTCAATGTCATTTCTGTATGAATACTCAGTTATTTACAGTCTAACAACTTGGAAGCTTGATGATAGAAGCAAAAAGTGTTTTCTTAATGAGTTTTTGAACACGATCTGCCGGGGTCAAAGCACTAACATGCAATCAGGGCGCCCTCTGAAAAGCAGGGAGATTATGAAAAGCACTGAAAGAAAGGATTAAAATGTTCAAAGTGCAACTAAAAACACTTAAAAGTCACAGGGAAAAAAGTTAACAGCAAGCACTTATTAATAAAAGACACATTTCAAGTTCAGTGCTGTCTCTCTGCTCTCAGTGTATAATAAAGTCTAAGCTTCCTTCTTGCATGATATTGATTTGTTGCAGGTGAGGAAAGCAAATATTGTTTTGTTGCAGGTGTCACGAAATAAACAACGCATCTGGAGAAAGCAACAAAAACAATCACAGACAAACAGAGCAGCATCATGTTGTCATATACTGTAAATCCATCTTGGGTTGAATTCAACATACAGCGGAGGGAGAGCGGGGGGGGGATGAAGAAACACGACACATGAATTAGAAAAGAAGGAGAAGACAGAGGAGAAAGATCGGGAGGCATACGGCAAGTGGAGCATATAATAACAATTTTCATATGATGCTGAAAAGCACGTGGTGCGGAAAGCCGCCAACCATCAAAGCCATTCCACCTCTGTCAGTGTAGCCTTTCTAAAGCCTTTCAATAAGACATGAGATTGACATTATGTGGCTAATCTCCAGCACTGCCAGAAAAACTAAAAACGTGCTGTTATGTCTTTTTTTCCCAAAAGACAGCTCTTCCCTCGCACTCGTGTGCTAGTGCTTCTCTGCACCATGCAGTCATTATAGTGATTTTGTTTCATGCAGGCAAGTGGAAGAGGCCCATAAATGGAAGTGGTGGAAACTGGCAAGTGGGCTTTGCCAAACAGCCTCAGGCTGGAGTCAGACAGGAACACAATACTTTAATGCCCTCTAGTGATAGACTATGATAACGCCACAGGACACATCCCATGTATCAAATGTTCAACCCTATTTGTGATACAGTGGAGCTGCATTTGGAAAGTTATATGCACAGACGGTTTCAAAAATCTACAGTACTATATTGTATTGATATCTAATCGAGCTCCAGAATCATTTGAAACCAAAAATATCTTTCATCCTTCAGCAAGTTAACAGTATAGCATTAACATAACTAAACTTGCAGAGTAAAAAGTAGCTACTGGCACCTATGCACCCTGCAGCTTCTTCGCTCTGTCCTCTATTAAGCCACCCTCTCAACTCGGAAAATTTGGCAAATCCCCGGAACAGTCTACACCCTACTGCTATACTTCTTCAGCCTGCTCATATTTAGGATTCCACCGACCTCACAGGGTGCTATTTTTTAAATCTTCCAAAGCAATCAGATTTCACACTTTCTTGTGCCCCAAGTTAGAGGGCCTCTACCCATAATCCTGTTCCTACTGCTTGTCAGGATGACAACAAGAACAGAAACCCACAGGCTCTGTGCGCCCGTGTGTGTGTGTCTGTCTGTGTGTGTGTGTGTGTGTATGCACATGGACACAACTGGGCACGGGCTGTTCTGCTAAAGAAGAGATACGGACGGGACAGACAGCTGAAACTGTGGGAAAAGAACACATTTGGAAGAAAGAGTGGAAGTAGACTGTTAAGTGAGCTACAACAAACAGTTAAAAAAAAAAAAAAAATTATGGCACAAATGTGAACTGCTAGAAAAAGCGACACTAAATAACAGACGCTAAAAATGGCTGACATAAAAATTAATCAGTCACAACTCGAGCCACTTTGTCAATCCTCCTTCTTAAATGGGACACGGTGAAAACCTTTCCCTCACAGCCGGAGATGTAGTCAGCAATAAAAATCATAAACTTGCAGCTTAGAGCTGAAAATTCATTACATTACAAATGTCGTTGCCCCCTACAGCAATGAACCAGAGAAACAGAGTTTGTTCAGCATTAAAAAAATATATATAATGTTGCAGGAACAAATACATTTATTCAGGCAGTCGGCAACAAGCTATACACCACACAGGAGAAGCAGGGGTGCCACTGCTTTAGCATTAATAAATAAGTTACAAACTTTTTAGCTTTTATTCTACCGCTGACTACTTTTTCCAAAGAGGCAACCATCATTATGAAAAGTTCCTATAGAATTCCATAAAAAACAAAAATAAAATTAAGAAATCAATAATGCTATTCAATCTGGTCACATAGACTGAGGCGAAGACACAAAAGGCAAAAAAAAAACTTCCCAATATAACAACACTCTGAATTTGATAAGAGACGTGTAAATAATATGGAAATATTCCTAATCAGGCCTTCTGAATGTGTCATTTTCCCATTTGGAAAAAAGATAGGTCACTAGCGCAGGTCTTGCACTTAAAATCCTGTTGCACTAGCTAAGAAAAACTGAATGCTAATCACTCACGTCTTCATGGTAAACTAATGTGGAAGTGTGCTTCTTGCACCCTATTGCAATTCCACACATTAGCAGAAGCGTGCAATCTCACTAGCGCTCTCGTCAACGGAAAAAAGACTGCAATTACTAGCTAAGATGACAGCTTCCACCACTTTGTATTCAATTTTGTTACCGTCTCCTGAAAGGTTAGATCTGTTGTTAAAGACCTTTTTTTTTTTTTTCCACAGCAGACATTTTGACATGTCAAAGGAGGTTTATACCCCAGTTGCAGATTGGTGGTAGTACAGAAGCTGCAAAGATGACTCACTTCATAATGGCAATACAAATTTAAAAGATGTCATTTTACTGTCTGTTTGACTGCCTGACTGCAAACTGCTGCAAATAGATTAAGAACATTTATCTTAAAACAATCCATGCCAGAGACAATGGCGCAGGTGTCGAAGACAATCATAGATTCATAATAGTAGTAGTCATAATGTGTCTTTACTTGGGTTTTATTTAGACTCCTGGATATTGCTGCCCCCTTAACCCTTTAACCAGGGCAGATATTCTGTATAATTTGAAGACATTTAGCTTATTTTTAAGACAATATTTTCATATTTCGAATAGCTACTTACTTTTAGATTTGTGTGTGTGTGTGTGTGTGTGTGTGTGTGTGTGTGTGTGTGTCAACTGAATTACATGTTAGCTGTTAACTGTTTGCTGAGTTTGCCCTCCTCACTCAGCAAACAGGTAGCTAGTGTTTTTGGTGTTTCACCAAATACTGAATGTTATGTGACATTTTAATTATCAAAAGAAAAGCTTGGCTTGTCTCAAAAGAGCAAAACAGACAAAAATAAGACAGTCCATGACTCACCAATGGAGGAGCAACTGTGGACATCCTGTGAAGGGTGTTTATCTTCTGTTACTTTGGTATAACGTTGTTTCCTGGGCCAAAGTGCGCCGGAGTTTTTTTGGACGTATGGCTTTGTCCATACAAGTTACACATAAAAATACACTACCCCCATCATTCGAGGATAACTGCTGACTTCGATAATTTCATATATATTCACATTTAAATGTCAGTTTGGGGGTCAATGTCGTGGTATTGGCTAGCTCCTGTTAGCCTTGCTATCACCAGGTGTTTCCAATTAGCAGCACGGCCACGCCTCTCAGGTGCGTTTCCAAAGCTGCGTTCTCGTACTCCTCGTGAAGTCCCACGTCACAAATTTGATTTACTGAGGACAATGTCTCCTGCATTTAAAGTACGTTCCAATATAATAACACGGTGACTGGCTGTAGTTTATATTGCTGCTACTACTAGTACTCCAATGAGTGCAACAAATTTCATTCAACTCACTTCAGCCCATATAACATGCAAAATAGGCCATAATTTGGTTATCAGCTGAAGTGTTGCTTAGCTCTGTGCTCAGTGCTGTCACGTGGTTAGAAGCTATATTGCAACAGTAATGATGTACTGTAAAGGAATGATTGACAGCTTTCAACAGCCCTGCATCCGGCGTGCTAGAAATGTGATACCTGCTCAGGTCTTTTTAGTTTTAATAAGCTGCACACAGCTTATATATCACTTCAATTTTGGGCATCATGATAGTATCAACTGCAGCCCCTTTCATTTCAGGGACTGGTGTTAGAATTATCCTGTTAGCCAAATATTGTTGTGTATTTCTGTACACACATTTGTCATTTGTTTTGCCATTTTTGAAAAGTACTTACACAGGACACCAGATGCATGGTAGCTTATTCAAATGCATCACATTTACGTAGCTTTTATGTCTGGCCCTTAACGTTACATTTCATTAGCGTTGATAAAAACAACATGGTTGGTAGTTATTTTTTACAGACTACAGTCACATGTAAGAGTTTTTGGACACGATTTAAAGGTTACAAAAAATGTAAAGAAACAGGCATAGCATGAAACAATATAAATGCAATTATAAGTACTATCATTTGAAGACATTCCGGATATATATTCAATTAATATACTGTATTTATTACTATGACTATATTTAGAGTAGATTTAAAAAAATATATCTGGTATAATCGCACATTATATTTGGTATCCAAAAGGTGCCAGAAGGCCATTGGAAATAATGATACCACTTCATGTTCATAAAGGTGGCCATCTGTGACTTCGCTTTTTTTTTTTTTTTTTTTACATAAGCCAGTGTGGTGTATGCGTATGTGTAATTTATGTAAAGGAATGCGATGCAAACCTGTTTTTACTGTGTACAAGAGTGTGTGTGAGTTGATCCTGAAACACAAGGGTTATGCTGATTTAAAGAGAGAGAGAGAAACTGAACAGAAAATATGAAGCTGGCTAAAAAGGAGTATGGGGAGACGAGATGGTGCAGAGAGAGGGCAGGAGAGAATTTAGCAAGACGGAAAAGACTGAGGTAAGTTGACAGAGTGCGAAACCATATGAGGATGAAGGATGTGAGTGAGCTTGAGGGACAGTTTGCCAGAGAGAGTGAGCGAAAGAAATAGAGGGAGGAGGGAAGAGAGAATGCAAAGGGAGGAGAAATGAGAAAACAGAAGTCTGACTCTGACAGTAGAGCACTGAGTTCAGCTGATGGCCCCTAATGAAGTACAGCAGCTGCAGAGGAGGAGCCCACACTGACAGGCCGGGTCCCACTCTGACAGATGGTTGAGAAGACACTCTCTCTCCCTCTCTCTCTCTCTCTCTCTCTCTCTCACACACACACACACACACCAGAAGACAGCTAAGATTTAAGCATACCAAAACTATGATAGACGTGCCATGCGATGCAGAGCAGAGTACTGAATGGCAGAACATTGTCAGGATTCTCTGAATACATTGCATGGTCTGCACTTTTCCTTTTTTGCCTCCAGTGAACAGTGGAAGAATTCTTTTCTGGTCTGGCATTGACATTTTAAAAAATCACTACCCCCTCTTAATTGTATTTGTGAGTTGTCCTCCTATGAGTGATGACAAATAGTTTATTTGATGCAGATGTGTGGGAGTGAAAATCCATTTTCTACCTGTTTCTCCAAAATCAATTATGCAGTTGCCATTTTGCTAGGAGCATAAAAGTCCATTTTGTTTCCACATATTCATGCCTTTTTGAAGAACCTATTTAGCATATTTCCAGAATGGCTGAAGAGTCAATAAAATCCTGAAAAACCTGTGGTGAGTCACCTTCTTTGTTACTGTTGAAGGATGAAGACATGTTAAGGGGCAATGTGCTAGAAAACAAAAAAAAAATGCTGCACAAACATGAAACAATGCTAAAAATATCTGCTTTGTCCGCACAAGTTTCATTAGTCTGTCTTTTTTGTTAACTGATGAGGAATCAAGGCCACGCGTTTCACCTGGATTACGTCGTCACAATGGAAGAACAAACGCTTTTGTCCACAAACGCTCAGTAATAAATTAAAACAGAAACCCATTACAGAGAGACACCTTAAATCAACAGAGATTTGCAGTAAGGGCTTGACAATGAAATAAGTAAATAAGTAAAAGTTATAGTGCACATTGTAATGAATGTGAAGATCAGGTTGCATCTTTTATTTTGGTAGAAAAGTCCTCTACTTCCCTCTTGAGGATGAAAACAGTATATTTATTTATTTATTTATTGTTCAGAATCATCAGAGATAACAGAAGGATCAGGAGACCTTTCAGGGAGCTTTAGAACATTAATAAGACAGAAAACTATGTATGACATGTTAGAACACAACAATCCTGACAGCCCTTCATTTTAAAGACAAAACTTGGTGTAACTGAATCCGTCAGCCATGCAGGTGGCTGTACAGTTGCTGTCTGGAAGGAACTCATAAATGTGTCAGCATGGTCCAATCATATAATAACCTTCCATCCCTGGATATTAGCAAAAGTATGTTGGATCTGCCGTGGCAGGATTTTAGAGAGGCACTGGCAAAAGTCTCCCATGTTTCCAGGCCACATTCTGATCTGATTTCTTTGCCCATTAATTCCAGAGACACAAGTTATCATTTTATCAGTACCGACCTTTCATTTCAAGTGCTTAATCAGGTAATTGCCTTTGAGATTACACCATATGGAGACATAATTTTTCTTCTGGTCTCACTCGAAGGTGAAAAGGGCAGCCTTCTGTTGATTCAAAAGTGTGCGAGTTCCCATAACAGTGTTGGATTTTATGTGTCCTTTCATTTAAATCAGAAATGTTCGATATCTCTCACTAATGCTCGTTGAGAAGTCATGCCCTTTGTGTAGAACAGAACGCTGCGAAACTTGTAAAAATGAGGAGGGGAAATATCTAATCAATGTAACCAGGAATTCAAAAGGTGTTGGAAAGCCAAGGCAATGTGGTCTCTGCATCATTTTTAAGAAAAAAAAAATGATTTTGGAATTAAAGGAATAAACTAAAGATAAAAATGTTAAAACATTACAGAGCAAATCTTGGCATTTTTAGTTACATAGCCAGTACTTGACATCAGAAGGTGCATTAAGGATACATGACAGCAGGTGGCAGTAAACCACCATATTTCCTATTATTTATTCAATAATATATTCTGCATTTTTGTTTCAGTAAGGGCTATTCATTTAGTAAAGACAAATTTATCATCAGGACTTTCAATAGAATACTGTCAATATTAGCATATTGATCATAGACCAGGCCTCCTCTTATTAAATAAGAAAGACTCAAGACTCAAGTATTGCTGGATTCTAAGTTTTGTGCTCTTGAATATGACAGCCTCACACGCAGGTATGGTTAAATAAAGTTGTTTATTCAATAATTGTTAATCAATAAAAATAAAATCAAATGTTACAAAAATCCTTTTAAAATCAAAGAATTGTACAAATCATGGCTCCAATTTATCCTTGTCATGGCATAGAAAAATACAAAAGGCACTGTGCATTAGAGTCTGCTGCATATATAAAACATTTTGAACCAAAAAATGGTCCTCTACTCAGATTTACAACATGTTATTATTAATAACCCGCCTCAAAAAAAAAAAAAAAAAAAAAAGCAAGCCCCGTCTAAACTCTAAAAGTCTTACTAGTGCAGATTTGCTGCTAATGAGGGGCTATTTTTAAGAAACAGAACAGAAAACTGAAGAATTGATTAAAGACAAAAAAAAAACCTTTATAACTGTAAGGAGTGTGAAAAGAAAATGAATCAACCAGAAATACAGTGTAAAGACATAAAAAACAGAGGAAGTATGTAAGGATGATGGCTTGTGCGCAGGTGTGCATGTGAGGAGATGAGAACGTGCCTCGATTTTATGTGCTACATATGTTACAACCAATAATAAGCAATCATTTGAACCCATTACCTCATAGGCCCTGGACACCTACACTGGTGGTCAGAGATATTTTGGTATATTAGACTTTCTCTGAAGTTTGGTGGAAGGACATAAAGACAGAAAGATCAAGAACCGCACACGTTACTGGCTTATGTCAATAAACCTCATGTACCAACAAGAATCTCTTTTTATCAGCCAAAAACCAATGTGGGTTCCCGGAGTTTCATACTCACACGGATCCTTGGGATCCATTTTTAAGCCGTGCCAAAAGAGTGCCTTGTATGTTTCAAAAATGTACAAAAGAACCTATGGTCTGAATATCACTAGAACCATTAAAACCCACTGAAAGGTAGGTATATCATGTCAAGAAGAGATAGAATTGGGGCAGACACCTCATAACACTGAAATGGGAGTAGTTAAAACAAACAAACAAAAGCATTCCACTGAGTAAGAGAAAGTAGAACTGCAAGACGTGTAAAATAATCTCTTGTGTGGTAAAGTGGCTTTTTGTTTTTTTTGTGAAACATTCTTTATGAACCCAACCCTTTGCTTTTGAGCTCTCGAAGTCCAAACATGGTCAACAGCAAATGCATGTTTCTTTCTTTGTACCTTCTCTCTTCTGTGCAAATTCATATTTCATTCAAAGCTTTTAGTAGTTCATACCAAAACATCAAGACAGCTACTACGGGCACCTGCCATTCTTTTTACAATCTCTTTGGCATCCAGTTTCATGTCCAACTTTCTGACGGGTACATAAATTCACATCCCAGTTAGGAGGAGTCACTGTGTAGCAGTCATAGTGCATAACAATTACTTTTGGCATCCAATCACTGGATCACACAAGGTCTATTGATGCTTTTGCTAAAATCATAGGAAGCCATGCTCATCAAGTCCTTTTGGAGTAACTGGGTTCCACTTCGCAGTAGTTTTAGTTGTAGAATATCCTGTAAGACAAAACACAAAGGTGACATCAATACATTTATACAACATTTATAAAAAAGGCACGCTGATGTGAATAGGATTAATTATAGCATACGGTACCTGATTCTGATCTGCTTTTGGAAGGCTCGGGTGGCTGAACATCTGGCAAAGGGAGCCCTCTTCCATCGACATCACTCTCTCCTGATGACGTATGGTCCTCTGTTTTCATGTAAGTGGCAGGCTTCTTGTGGTATTTGGCCCGGTAAGTGTCTGTCATACAGTTATCCACAGAAAAGTATGTGGTGGGTAGAGCCATATCTGTCAGACTAGGGGAGTCTGTACGGTCATCGTGTCCGGGCTTTGGACTGGGTAACCTCTCGTCGCTCTCGCTGGCCGACAGATCATTCCTGTCCTGGTCTGATGACCCTGACTTGGAGCTGGCATCTGATGACAGTCTATGCTCGGCAGGTGTCTCAATCCACCGACGGAGGGTGGTGTGAGAAAGGGGCAACAAGCCATTTTTGGGTTCATTGCGGGGGCTTGACCGTGTTGGCACCTCCGGTGGTTGGGAGCAGATGCCAGATGGGTCAACGTGACTGCTGCCAAAGGTCTTAGGAGGTAAAGGTGGTGGACAGTTGTGCGAGAAATTGTGGCCGACAGTGCCAGTGTCTTCTTGTTCAGAGAAAGGTCCAGCAAGGTCATCTGAGCTGTTCCACTCAGAACTGCTGGTCTTTGCTAAGCAAGGAGGCACGGGGCTCACAGGGCTACCGTCCACATTTTCCTCTTGTTCGCTGTCTAGACCATTGTTCCTTTCCAAGATCCCGGGGGTGTATCGGAAGGCTCTTCTTCTGTTACAGAACAAAAAACACAAACATCAGTATTTTATTGGCCCTTGTGCCAAAATCAACTGGCTACGTACAGTGTTTTTTTTTTACCTTTGTACTGGCTGACCAGAGAGGACATTTGTTTCTTGTAGATCTGGAGATGTTCTTCCTTGTTCACCTAAGCAATAATGAAGCCTCATGAGCATTTTATATCCCAACACACTAATTCATAAACTCATGGTCATCCCTACCAGATGGTTGAAAAAAATGAGCTTAGAAACATCTGTCATGGGTTTCTATTTGAACATGGCTACAATGTTTTGTGTGTGTGTGTGTGTGTGTCTCTCTCCAGCAAAGACATGTTATCTAACAGGGGTCATGGTGAGGCCCTTTGCCTGGTGCTGGGAGAGGAAGTATCAAAGCAACCAGTCTGGCAGAGCACCCTCAGGCCCCCTGTGTGCCGCTCTGACTGTCTGATCCAGCCAAAGAACATGGCCCCTCAAAGGGAATTTGGGTTCAAATCCAGGCCCTATTAGCTTTGAGCTAACAGTACTAATGAAACAATAAAAACCCTGATTGAACTCTAGCAGTTTTAGAAGTTGAAACACATGGAAACTAATGAAAGCAAGGAAAATTCCATGAACCTAACAAGGTAAATCCAGTCCTAATGTGATGTCAATGTTATACTTCAATCATTTTAAGAAAATTCCTGATCAGATCAGCAAAAACATATGTTTAGAAACAGGTCCTTGGGTGGGGGCTGGTGTGGAGCTTAGCCAAGTTAGCTGGGTGGGTGTGATTTACAAGGCCTGAGACAGACAACAGCTGACTAACAGGACGAGGAGGAGAGTGAGTGGCTGTGAGGACCATCTGTGATGTGTCAGCATACCCTCTTTTTTTTCCCTGCGCTCTGTCAAAGCATTAGTGGCTAAATCCTTTGTGCTGGCATGCAATTACGCTGGGGTCAGACTCCAGACTCCAGAACCGCTCCACAACACTATTGCATTTTTAAGCCGCTAAGTCCATGTGGCAATTCACAATTTGATGACGCCGATCTGCAATGTTGGCAAGCAATATCATTCTCACAAACAAAAAGGGACGCGGCTTACAGTGCTTTCTCTTGAGAAAATCATCTTTACAGTCGCATGCACTGTTGCAAAGAGAAAGACTGAAGGAGTAAAGCAGCTGGATAACAAAACAGCAAGGCGACCGTGTTTATTGGGTTGCAAACCTGTCTGTTGCTGTTTAAAAAAAATCACAGAGTTTTCAGCTATTAAATAATCATTATGATTCCATCGGAAGTGAATGTAAATCAGTTCTTCAGGTTCGGGGTCTGGCTGTTCTCAAGAAAACATTCGTTCCAGTGGAATTTCGGGATCACTGCTGTCGCTACGAACGCCAGCAAAACAGATGTACTCAAGGTGTCCTGCTGTTTACATGGCCTACTGCACTTGCCTGGGAAACCGTCCATGTACTGTGATTGCATGGATTAGACTGTGGTTCAGTGGCATTTAATGTACTATCTAAACTACACCAAGTGCCGCGCAATAAAATTTCTTCCCATTCCGGTTAACATTTCCATGTTAACTGCAAAGCAAAAAGTCAAGCTGCTAAATGGGATTAAAGAAAGTGAACTTCTCTCATATTTTTGCATCTGAGCGACCAGGCTGTGTGTGCTGCTATGCATTAATCTTTCTGAAACACCTATGAATATAAAAATATTCTACTCATGTAAATCACTCGCAGACCTGTCTCTAATTGCATTTCAGCATTAAGGATCACTCTGAGAGGGAGAGGCACCTCATGAGGGGCACCTGTTTGGGGCCTGCTGTCATAAACTAAAAAGTTCTGAAAAAAAAAGTTAATTGATGTGACATTATTTCAATTATTCCAACTGCCAGAGTTTGAAACTCCCGGAGGAAACAGAAAATATGCATCTATACAGACCATGAAAGCAACCGCTAACCAGGCTTTGAGAAACTGTACATGCAAAATTTCCTGACAACCCTTTGAAGTTTTGTTGATGCGACAAAAAACCTCCCCCCAAAACTCGACACATTTCAGTTATAAGGCTGTCAAGTCAAGATTTGTAGTTCTCTGCGTTCTGCTGTCTGGGGTGCTTAGAATTCTTACGCATCAATCAGACTCACATGCATACTTGCAGTTCAGCTTTTCATTAAGGCCTGAACTATGTGGGGAGCCCTGGAAATATGCGTTTCTGTGTACGGTAACGTGGAACAAGCATAGGAAGATGAAGCCACAATATTAATGTAACCATAACACGGCATTACCACTTTAAATATCACAACATTTTTGCTCCTTAAGTGGCATCAATGGACACCTAATACACTGTAGAAGATGTATGCAAGCAAACACATGGATAACAAATCTCAAGTGTGTTTCTTTGATGACATCTGTGGGAGCTGCCAGAGCCAGTCAGGACAAATTGAGAAAAGGCGTGATTTATTGTCAAGGTAGCAGCTTGAAGTGCACCCATCTCCTGACAGCCATGACCTTTCACGCTGCTATAGTCGGAATGTTCTGCAACCATTCTGGTATAATGCAGCTCAATGAGATTTATTCACAACAAGGACAAAAGGTTGTCATTAAGTGACCTAGACATCCCTTCTTTGATGCAACAAATGGTTGTAAGAATCAATGCCCGTTGGTCAAAATGTCAACTGTCAACTCCTCACAGCAGCCCGCCCACATCTGTGTGCTTTTAGAAAGGATTTTGGACTTTAATGGACTACTGGAATCTGCTCAGCCTTCTCTGAAACTGCAGCTCAATCCAGACTACCACCGCTGAACACAGGCCAAATTGACTTTGGACACATTTACTGCAGCTTGTCAATACAATTTGCAGACAGAAGCGCGTACATATCCTGCGCTGGTTTTAAAATAGCTTCTGAAAAATAAACCTCAAAAAAGGCCCCATCTGAGATTTCTAGCCCGGTTTAGGTTTAAAAATTAAAACTTCAGGATTTCAAGGCATTCAATTATTAAACACCAACTCAAAATACAGCTGTAGATACTTTCCAAAAAGTAAATGTAAATTTTATAAATCAACAAGGAGGCAACTGCTTGAACCTGGTTAACTGTGTGATCCGTAGACATTGTCATATCTCCTTGAAGGCACTAGGGGGCAAACAGCCTGAGTGAGTATATGAAATCATTCATGTGCGACTGTAACCTATTTTATATACACCTTTGTACAAAATGCAATCAATTATGAATGCAGATTTGATCAGATAAAGATGAACCTTAAGAATATTAACTCTAATAATCCTAAAGGGAAAATGCTTTAGAGAAGAGTAAAAATATATATGAAAATGGTTATTGCAGCAGTGGATATATAAACGTGTCTGCCACAGAAGTTTGTGTCTCTTTGCCGGGTATTTGTTCACATAAATCACTCTGCACGTGAGGCAATGACAAGACCAGCATTCAATGCAGCATATCTGCTTTGGTTTCCCTAACTCACTGCACTTGTGTAAAAGCTATATTTAACTCTGACTAAAACTAAATACAGATATAACCGTAGCTACTGTTTCTATGCTGTCTTTCATCAACCCTTTGGGACCTTGAAATAACTGCAGCGCTACAAAATGGCATTTTTTCGATGCCTCGTGTTTGAATACCACCTTCTGTCAAGCCCAGTCATTTTCTGCCCGGCTGGGCACAGCTGGGTGGCCCCTACAAGCGCACTCATCTGCCCCTCTTATTCAGGATTAACTCAGTGTATTCCTGCTGAGGGAATTAGTGTGGCATTTTTCAAGATATTTGTTCATTTAGAAGATATTTTCCCCGTGCTGATACCGCGGATCACAAGCAAGCATGTGCAAGATAAAGAATGTGAAGGGTGTCCAGGCGACAAAGCCCCTACAGCTATTCACGTCTTCTAATCTCCCTCCATCCTGTCTGGAAGATAAAAATAACCATTATTGCAACTTCGCAACATGACTCATATTTGAGACTCATCATTTTTTTATTTTTACAGATTTTTTCCTTCAACAGTAGTTGTGTCTAAACTGGTTCTCCTCCCAGCTTTTGTATCCCCATGGATCTTAAAGTTGTTATTCTCCCTGCACTTAACAAAGTCCTTGAAATTCTTTTTTCACCATTTTCCATTTTTCCTTTTTATGTAATGTGCGAGAAAGGACAGAAGTCCATCATGTTAAAAGCGTTTTACTTAGCACCGAAAGAGATAACCATTATAATTATTACAAAAAAGTGTTACTAATAACCAGTTTTCTACTTTCTACTCCTCCTTGTTTCCTTTAAGCCTGTGTACCTTTCTCTGCGTGCTGCATAACATAAACTTTACTCAGGAAGAAAGGTCAAGGCCAGTCAGTGAGGAACCAGTGCACACTTATTTCCATAGAGTATCCCTTCAATCAGGCTGTGACCTTAACACAACTGATGGAACAATAAATCAAGGAAATTGCTTAGTACTATCTTAATGTTTCAGATCCTTACAACACACGGAAGTCTATTGGGCAGAGGAAATTTCTTTAATGCCAGGGCCCCAGGCCTTTGTGGAAAAACTGAAACAAACTTGAATTTGTGAGTTATTTCCACTATGTAACACATTCTTTCTGGATTAAGATGTGTAAATTACAATATTACACCTCAATATTTTAATTTTTTAAATCTCTTTTCATTGCTACGGCCTTTATTGTTGTGCAAAAATAAGTAAAAAAAAATATTTCAAGTGTGAGTTACTTACCAGTGGAAAATGTGGAGTACAATATGTCAGCCTTCACATCATCACTTCTTCTCTGAGGGAAGTGATCCCTAAAACACAAAATAAATTCAATTATTCATATACTGTGGATTTGAGCGAAATATACCAGAGCTTGATCTTTCACCAGCCACTCAAAAAGACTAAGATTGATCCATGCTGTGAGCAAAAAGGGGGAAATACATCCTCATTACCTCAGCCTCAATATATATTTTTATCATGAATGATTTACAGTGGGGTAATCTGACATGAGTCTCTGAATGTGAAGATAGTACTTGTTATTGAGGTTTACCATGTTGTCCTTTTTGTCTGCTATCATATATTAAGATGCTGTAATAAACCAAATAAAAACTGGTGGACAAAACAATAATGTGAATTTTCTGTTTCCACTGCATTCAGGCATTAACCCAGAATTTGAAGAATGCTACCAAAATACTGTCAAAAGATGGGCTTGAATAATGCACTCGTGGTTAAGGAAGTCAGCTATCTGCTGGAGCTCCCTTCTGAGTATATTAGTTGTCAGCTAGTTGGGATCATTATCTCCAAACAAGACCTGTACTACAAAGACAACAAATGACAGCCCAGCATAATGAGGCTGGCACATCTGCCTTGTGTGCGTTTATGTTAAATGGGTCTTGCTATTCTTAGAAGAGTTTGTTTGTAATGTTTAATCATTTAAAAATGGCAGACTGAAATCTTGAAGTGAGTACGGCATTTGATGACAAAGCAGTGTTCTTACACTGGCATCACACAGCAGAACCGTGTAATGGTAATTTCTGCGTCATACTTTGAGGACGATTTTCCTCACTGTTAAAAACTTTGAATTAACGACTCATTTCACCTTGTCAGATGCAACTCAGGGATCGGCCGCAGGTCCTTGGAAGAAAGATTCTCTACCACAGGTGAGTCAAGATTTACTGAGCCATTGCTTAGTCTGTCGCTACTTTCATATCCAGATTCAGTTCGCTGGATCTTCCAGTTGTCATTCCATATTTTTAGGGTTGCTGAGCCCTTCGATCTGTCCTTGTCACTGTAGCCGCCCCGGCTATCTGAGTCCAGCGAGCTCCGGCTGCTGCCAATTTCGTGCCTCTGCTCATCCTCATAGATGGTCATCAGGCTCTTTGGTTTTCGTTCCTCTCTGCCTCCCCACGTAAAATCTCTGTCTCGCTCTCTGTCACGGGACGGCGACTGACTATTAGGTCTTCTCCGTGGGCTGTGTTGCCTTTGCTCCTGATTCACAAAATTATCAGCGCTGCTCCCTCTTAAAACACTGTCCACATTTAGCGCCTCTCGCATCGGCTTCCACGGGCGGCTGGACCTACTGCGGCTGTTCCCCCCACTTCCAGAACGCCCTCGGGAGTCTTGGCTGCTGTCAGTGTCATATCCATTGGTGATGTGGTCTAATCTCCGGCTGTGATGACCACTGCTGTTACTGGGCACTCTGGGCAAGACTTGGACCCTCGAATGAGAGCGAGGGGGCTCGTGCGAGGACCGTCCGCCAAGGTGGGGTGTACGCTCAGTCCGAATGGGACCTTTTCCTTGGCTGCTGTAAAGTCTATTTTCCACGTGTTGTTTGAAGCCATTCTCTGGAGGGGAGGCAGAGCGGGAGTAGGTCCTGTCCTGACCTGGATCTTGTTTTAAACAAAGGGAGATTCATGAGAGCTTGAACTATGAGAACAGTAAAACACATTCTAAATAGATGCTCGATTGACTCAAGAATGTAACACTTGTTAAAATTAAATTATACAGTGTATACACTTCCAAACCACAGACAGAGTTCCGACCAATAACACAAATATTAATGCACTGAAATAAGATTTGGACAGAATAGTTCATGAATGTTTAAATGTTTTTAATGTTTACTAAATTAAACATGCTAATTGACTAGATTTGGCACGTACTTTATTGTAATATGCTTGTTGCTCAAGAGGCCGAGCATCTAATCTGCCGTCAGTGTAACATCAGGACAAATAAGTAAAGGACTGTGCGGGGCAGAGGGACAGAGCAGAGCCTGAGTTTCTTGAGGAATAAACACCCGGAGTGACACCAGATTCCGGTCTGATCTGGAGCCATTTACCAGCAGGAGGAAAGCTCAGAGTTTATTTTTCAAACTTCTGGGATTTTAAAGTGGATTTATCATTTATGGATTTTCACTCTCACTTCACAAGTTCTCTGCAGGAGAAGTCTGCAGCTGTGGTGATACTACTTCATATTTATACAGGGGAAAAAAAATGAGATTGCTTGGAGAAAAGTGAGTGAGTGAGAAAAGTATGTCTGTTACTTGGTTCTTTTTCAGTATGAAGTGAGTAAGGGCAATTAATCTGAACTCAGAACTTTAGAAAACAAACACATTAAAAGTTATTTGGGGTGGAAGAACGAGAGATTCTCCACCCTATTCTTTGGAGCACTTCATCTTTTGCTTAAAGATTGCTGTATGGAAAGCGATTTGATCGGATTTCCTGCTGCACCTGATGCCAAAAGACGGTCAGTGAAGACCAAAAATTGACTTTCAATGACACCAAGATGCAAAGTTGTGCTCAAGCATAGTGCAGGTTGGGCAGAAAGTGAGGGAGGAGCATGACAACAACGGGTTGCTGACATTTATGTCCGCAGATGACAGGAAGGTGTAAATTATGACAGACGGGAGTCGATTTTCATCCCCATCGCGTACAGACGTTCATGCAGATACTGATGATAAAAGGCTGCACGATGGGTCGGGGTGTATTTTTGTGTGTACATGCACGCATGTGCGCGTTTTCCAAATGCACAAGTGACATGTCAGCACATGATAGTGTGTCACGGATGTGTGTCTGCTATTCCAAGGACACTTCCAGCCATAATAGCCACTTTCAAAATATATGGCCAGACATCCTTCCTGGAAACTAGTTCACTCGTGTCAAACTATACATGCACACACACACACACACACCCTTATTTATCAACACGGGAGCGACAATTCTGAACAGCACTCAACTGTTTTGAGGTTGTGTTTCAACTTTATGAATAAAATTAAATAGCTAGTTCAATCTTGCAAAGAATTTGTGGTGTTACAACGGCTAAAAGTATTCAAAAAGTACTTTTTCCTTCATGAAAGCAAAAAAATTGTATTTTGCAAGTCCTTTTAGATCTATCCAATGCATTTTCATAACTGAAAGCTGACAGTGCTTGAATAAGAGGCTGCTATGCTTTGTATTGGAGGAATCTGATCTGTGCTAACGTCATGTTTGATGGAACAAAAAGTGAATTTAATACTACATATAACTGTCAGTCCTTGGAAAAAGGCCCACAAAAGATAGAGACCCTATTGCTTTGGATTTTGCTGACTGTGTGCCAGAGTTAAATCACTTCGAACATCGCTCTCAACAGTTTTGCTCGTATATATGATACCGGTGTGTTTTAAAGGGATTCTGCTGCCGGCTCGATGTTGCCACGGTACACAAGGCTGTGAATCATTTCGGAAGAACTGAAACACGTCTACATCAATACAGTGAAAGATCCCACAGTCCAGTATGAGTAGCAGATTTTCTTTTTTTTTTTTCTTCCCCTTTTTGGAGAAGACTTTGTAGCAAAGTGCTAGCCTGGGCATGAACGGCGCTGCGGTAAATTGTTACTACTTACATTAACTGTAGTGTCACCTCCAGCCCCGCAATTCATCATGGGGACGACACTAGCCTCCTTTAGCTTACCGCATTCAATCATAATGGGACGTGAGCTTGTTGCTAACACAGGCCACTGCTGTTGACACGGTGGATTTGGGAGCATGTTACAATTCTCCATAATCCCTTCACTGATACTTAATTGAAAGCAGTGATGTACTAAAAGAGTATTAAAAAGGAGCCGACCAATCAGTCTACTGATTACAACTGACACACGCGCGCACTCAATTTGTGAGGTAAAATAAGAGGGGGACATGAGGGATGCAGCTTAATTCACCCTATAATTAAATTATACAATATTTATCACCTCTTTGTTGGATCTGCTTAGTTTATGTCTGTTTGTAAATGCTCATGTAGGCCAAACAGAGGGGAACCAATGGTTCTGAATATGAGAGAGTAGGATGAAGGCAGGCTCCAACAGACGTCAGCACTTAATCCCCCTTTCTGACACGTTGCTCCCAAACCAACTGTTACATAAGGGCTGGAGAAGAGAAAGGCTAGCCTTTTGTATTTCAAAGCCCAACATTTCTCATGTCTGTGTTTATGCGTCGTACAGCCACATGCTATCTATCTGCGACCAACCTCTGTAGCGCGTCTCCAGCCTCCGTGGAACGCTTCTGTCAGGCTCTCTTCTGGCTGCGTGCATCCCACGCACCTCTCCTGCTTTCTGGGCAACTTCTCGAGAAATGTCCCTGAGGCGACTCTTGGGATCGTTGGTGCCAATTTTCACTACAAAACAAAAGATATGTCAGGTATTACTATATATAATTATTGCTGATTTTTTTTTTTAAATCTCAGTTGTAGTGCTGCTGAATCAGGTGGGGATTTCCACTGCAGAAGACACCATTAAAAGTATTTTTATCTCAGTGTACATACAGATATCTATTGTCACTACATCCTTTTCCTTGTCACTGTTTCCTTACTCTGAGTCGCCAGCACCCCCAAGGCACTGAGCAGTTGCTGAATGTGTATATGAAGGGTTTACAGCGCATCACTGTACCGATATACAGTACACTTTCTTCTACATGAGGGGAAAGGCAGCAGGGTGGGAACATGGCCACGCGGCGACTTCTCTGCCCTGTCTCTAGCAGATTTTCACTTTGGAACGCGATGATTGGTCACAGCACTGGAAATAATGATCATACTGTGGTTCTGTTGACTGTCTGAGATTTCAACAGGAATCACCGTGAAGGGAACATGATGTTTCAAAAAAAAAAAAGGTGTTTTTTTGGGACTGTATTTTGCTTCAGCACCAAAAAAAAAAGAACGTATAAGACTTCACAACATGATGAATCAGAGCAAGATAATTTGACAATGACTCACAGATCTTAAAGGACCTTGAGAGCTTTAACAACATACTTTAGTCACAAAAAAGTACAAAAACATTTTGTTTCTTTGCTTTCCAGTCACGCCATTTGTTTCTGAACAAAAAAGCTCTTCTTCTCACTTTACGCTCTTCTCTGTACTTGCACACAAGTATGTACAAAACTGGCAGCTCTTTACTGTATGACTTCTCTCCTCAAATACGGTCCTGAATCCCTTCTGTATTTAATTTTACAGTAAAAACATATTAATTATCACTTTCACTGCTTGCAATGCAGAGGTCACCTCTCTCTATGGACGCAAATATTCTTTCAAGGCTAAAAACTACAACCATCACACAATGTGACTTATCTTTTGCATGTTTTTCTTCACTGCAAAACCACAGTTTAGACTGTAGACACTCTTGAATGTGCAGAGGAAGCAAAAATTTTTCCACTCCTCATCACTTGATGAAACTGCTTAAAAAGTTAAAGTGGTAACTTTTGCAGTGTGTTCCTCCATACTCAGACCATATTTTCTCTCTTACCTGGTCCCCGTCCTCCACTGGTCTGAGCGCTGCCCCTGCTCAAGGTCGAAGAGGTCTTCTGTTTGAGCGAGCCTTGATTCAACAGAGCATTCAGGTTTTCCCTGGTGAGGTCCAGTTTCTTTGGTACTGAAACTGGCGAGTCGGCGGCTGCAGAGGAGAAAAAAACACTTTTAAATGTTCAAACTAAAGCCATACATGCAGGTTTAGAGTTTTACAACAAACGCACAGACTGCACTTGAGACAAAGAAACGAAATTTAAATGACGAGATCCACACAGAGTTCTCCTTGCTTTTATGGAGGATCATCCAGTTTGGTCCGGCGCCCTGTCAGCTCTGATGGGCAGTGAGCGGGTGCCACAGCTTGAACCTGGGGCACAGCCAGGATGGGGAGTTGGAGGAGGATCTTTAAAGGGGATAAAAACCTCCCCAACCAAACAAATCCAGGGATATATAATCCAAAACAGATTTTCAGCTGTTGTCATTAACAAATTTTCATTACTGCTGCAAAGGCAACTAATATGATCTGGGATTTCACACGTCCTATGAAAAGATAGTCGTTTGATGTTTCTCGGAATTTGATTTTCATTTAAAGTGATGTTTTCAATGGATGATATTTATTTACAGTTAATTTAAAGTGTACTGAGGGATGAAAAGCACTTAAAACACCAGCATTGCAAGAATTTTACTTCACATAACATAACACATTACTTTGCATCGTCTTCATACCTCCATCGACAGAGTGAGATTCCATTTGTTCTTAGCCAAACATTTAACTCCTGCTTTTTTAAACTCAAACTGCAGACTTTCAAATTTGCATTTCAAAGTTCAAAAACGCCACAAACTTTTGGCGAAACTCTGACTTCAATCACTTTTTTTTTCTTTTATTCCCTTCACACTCTGACGCAAATCTTATGACCATAAAAACAAACAAGAGGTGGCTGCCTCAGCTTCATATTAATGAGTGTTTTAAAGTATAGCATTATAATAAAATAGGTCCTTTGGGATGATATTATGCTCAGTGAAGAAAAACACAGAACACTCAACATCACTAATAACCAAGATGAATGCACATCAAGGGAATTTGATGATCAACACCTCTTCATGCAAGATGCAGTCTAACTTTGTTGCCAACAGAAAGTCTACAGTAACACAGTTGATGAAGATGTTTAAATATTACAATGACCTCTGAGCCTTTTTTACTTTATCTAGATGCTGATCCCAGTAACCGTTCCCTAAACAAAATAGTTAACACATACAAATACAGAAACAGCGCTGATTTTAAAAACAGTTCATACCTTGCACTTCTCCATTGCCAGGGGCCTTGTAGTGAGACTGGTTGCTATTTAGCCTTGAGGCATCGTCTGCGGTGATAGCGCTGCCGTCGGGGTTGGAGTAAAACAGGAGGAGAGGTTGGAAGTGATCTTTGATACACTTGCTGACCACATCTTTCCACCTGGAGCTGAGCTACAACAACAACAAAAAAACAAAAAACAAACAGAAGCTGGTCAGTGCACATGTACATGCAGAATTAAGCACATTACATACAGGAATTCTGCACATTTATGTGTGATAGTACACAGTAAAACAGCCCCTACAGCCAAAGAGGATTTACTTTTGTGTGAATACGATCTGTATGTTGGATTTCCCTAATGGGAAATTAAGAGGCCCTGGTCCAATTCAATTTAGAAAAGCAGACAGATTGTGTACATATCAGGACAACTCGCTTCCTCGTGACCCCATCTGTTTTCATTTTACAAAGAGGTATAACAGAACGTTTGTTTTACAACTGTGATCTGATATAAAGCATTTTAACTTATTGCAAACTGAACACTTTCCACGAAAAATCCAGCTCTAGTGGCAACACCAGAAGGTCACCTCGGTCAATATTAACCCCCCCAAAAAACAGAATCTAGCAGCTTTCATGAAATCCACCGGAAACAACTTTAAGACAAAAAAAAACTCCTCTTTATCGTGGAGAGGCTAAATTGGAAATGAATATAAACACGCTGAGGGCGAATCGCACAATCGCATTAGCTAAGCTGTGTAAGGTGCGCGTCTCGCCACAGAGGCACCACAAAGGCAGGCTGCTGAAGGCTAACAGATGCTTGTCTGCTCCTTAATTAAGCAAATGACTGTGGAAGAGAGGGGAGAGAGGTGGTGATGAGGTAAAGCAGAGCGGACGCAAAGCAAAAACAAAGGGAAAACACAAGAGAAGGAATGTAGCAGAGATGGATATAGTTTTCTTAAAAAAAAGATAGATTGTGATGGTTGAAGGATTATACACAAGCAGGAGGAGGACAGGAACGATTTCCAGTGTTTGTGTTCCACATGTAAACCACTATAAACAAAGCTTGATGCAGTCTCTTATGCCTGGCAGACTGAGAACACCGTGAGGCTGCAAGGATCTTACAGTACTTGTCTGTTTTATTAGCTACTTAAACTAAAAATAGCATTTTAGCTATACCATTACCAACCATTTAATACTGATGCATACATTCTAAGTGACAACAAAATGATACCTGGTGTCCAGTGATAGCATCCGTGACAACAAAATACACCTTGCACATGCCAGCCACTCAGAATGGAAAATTCTAAGTGGTCCTATAGTTACAAAAAAGACTTTTACAGCTGTAATTAACTGTGTTTTATCCGCCTTTCATCAACCTCAATAAACAAAGAATATCCTATTCACTGGAAAAGCAGCAATCAGTAGTCACTACAGTAGTCATTTAGCAGCTGGGACTTGGGGAGTCACAGAAATGCTGGCAGTTTTCGACCCAGGTATGGACTTGGCAGGCGCTGCTGAGCACTGTAGCTCGTCCATCTCGGTCGGGGAGGGGTGGGGGGGGGTGGGCCTGCACACACAGCACAAGCTGCTGCTGATGGATTGACACAGAGCCAGCCAGCCGCTGCACCACAGTCCCCGAGAAAATGGTGAGGGTGTGAGACAAAAGGTTTGCTCACATGTGCACACCGTGAAGATAAATCCAAAGGAAAAAAGGGAGAGGATAAAAGAAAGGATTCGCAGCCTATATACAGCACACACACACACACACACACACACACACACACACAGACAGACACTAGCAATAGCCAAAAAACAAACAAATAAAGCCTCTTTCTCACAGACAGACAGCATACACACCTACACATGACAACTCAGCATTCCCACAGACCCTTCAACTTTAACCAGTGAAGGGATCAGTAAAAAAATCATTAACTGGTTAAGCTTCACTTCACTACTGCAGTACTTTGTGATGACAGAGTTGGGGAACTGCAGTAGAAATGTGGGTGGGGGTTGGGGGGGGTGGGGGGGCTAGCTGACTCTTCAGTGCCATAAAGGCTCATCAACCCAGAGGCTCATGAAGGACGATCGATATAGCCCTTATTGGGTGATAAAGAGACTTGTTGGTGGAGATAGGAGACTGAACATTGCTACTCTTTGCTGCTACTTGCTGAAAAAAACAAAACAGCAACAAACAAAAGACACCATCTTTTATCAAGTTGTAATAACACTATGTGTCCCGATGCACAAACTTGTAGAGAAGAAATAGGTCTATGTTATCATAACCACTGTGTTGTTGTGAGGTCTTCAAATTTCTTGTATTGTGTGACCCAAAATCCAAAACTATTAAAATTACAATGATATAACATTAAAAAAAAAAAAGCAAGTAAATGTACTTGTAATTGACAAATGACTCACCTCTTTCACTGTCGCGTCATCAAAGAAGACCCATTTGGAGGATTTGGTGTGGAAGGCGAAGGCACAGTAGTGGCGGCTGGAGTAGCAGATCATTCCCACGAGCTGCAGCTCTCCCTTTTTGGCATGCTCATCTGTCACCCTGTAGAAGAGCTGTGCCACACACACACACACACACACACATACACACATATACATATATAAGTATATAGACCGATTACTCATTGACATCAACGCTACAGTAAGTGGGCTGGCAAGTGATGTGGATAGCTAGTGGAATCAGTTACTCCATCTGCTTATAGATTAAGTTCTGAGGTAATGAACTGGCATTGATTTGACAATCAGTACAAATAAGGGCTGGTTTAAATCAGCATTGGCATAGCAGCACTTTATATCTCCACTAATCCAACAGTGGTCCACAGTATTTGTATTGATGCACAAATACAAATATACAGTGGTATATTCTAATTTTATTTCTGTCATAAATAATGTAAAAAAAATCTGTAAGAAAAAAAGAATGAATTTAGGAAATAAAAAAAACATTTCATAGACATATGGAGAAAGTGTTGTTTCTCCCGCCCATGTTTCCTGCACAGCCAACTCTCTGTCTCCCTCTCCCTCTCTCAAACAATAGATTTCAAAGCAAACTACGGGGGTGGAGGGCTCCCGTTAACACCCAATAAAGTCACATGAAACGCTCCCTAATGAATCAAGGCTTTTGTGGAACACTGGTGGGAGGGGGTGGGGTCTCGCAAATTCTTCTGGGGGGGGGGGGCTGTCAAATAAAGGGTTTGAATACTTCAATAAAAAAAAGTTATGTAATGTGTAGAGCATGCCCTCATCTGAACTACACTGATTGACTTTTTTTTTTTTTCCTCCCTGTGAAGCTCGTCCAACACAGTGGATGCATTTAAACAGGCTACTGATGAATATTTAGGAAGTCATGTGGCTTTTTTTTTTTTCCATTCGAGTGTTTTTCCTCATTTTTAACACTGAAGACATGTTGAGCACTTGTTGAGATGTTTCTGCTACTTGAACTCTGTGGAGTATTTATGTGCGATCTAATCTGAGGTGCCGTAAATTGGTGATTTCGGGTAACTCCAATTAACTTATCTTCTACAGCAGAGGTAACTCTTGGTCTTCCTCTCCTGGGGCAGTCCTCTTGAGAGCCAGTTTCATCATAATGTTTGATGGCTTTTGCGAGTGCACTTGAAGACACACTCACAAGTTCTCAAATTTTTCCAGATAAACTGACCTTCACGTTTGAATTTGATGGACTCGTTCCTCTTTACTCAGTTGAACATTTCTTGCCATAACATGTATTACAACAGTCAAACAGGGTTATATACAGTACTCCAACCAATGGTTACAGATTAAAAAAGCTTTAATACTACTAATTGTCTTTAGACATACATGCTAACTGAAAAACATT
Organism: Protonibea diacanthus; assembly: GCA_028641955.1. Taxonomy (NCBI): domain Eukaryota; kingdom Metazoa; phylum Chordata; class Actinopteri; family Sciaenidae; genus Protonibea; species Protonibea diacanthus. The sequence goes on from CM053998.1 coordinate 9,845,099, forward strand.
CCAGTGAACCTCAGAAAGCCGACTGCAAGAGTGCCAAGAGTGTGCAAAGCTGTCATCAGACTAAGAGGTGGCTACTTTGGAGAATCTAAAAGATAAAACATAAAACATTCTCTTTTGTTTAAATTTTGTGTACCACATTATTTCATATGTGTTATTTCATCGTTTTTATGTCTTCAGTATATATTTACTATGTAGAAAGTAACAAAAATAAAAGAAAAAGAAGGTGTAAGAAGGTGTGTCCAAACGTTTGACTGGTATTATACATGCGTGCAAAGATGTGATTTTATGGACAGAAAAAGAGCGATGCGTGCCCACGTTTCTGCATACTTAAAATCAAGAATGTGTGAATATAAACACTGCAACAAAAGCAGCCTTAAACACATGTTTTTCCCACCCCCTTTCTCAGTGACGTCTATCCAGCCCACATGTTCCCCTAGACAGGCACACACACACACACACACATGCTCAGGAAAACACAGAGATGAAGGGAGGGGCTCTTTGACCAAGGCCAGCGGGGGCTTTTTGATCAGTGGCGCGGGCCAACTGGGCATTGGGCGTTCACTGCTTATGTAACGGCCCCGACTTACAGAGAAATAAATCTCCCACTTTATTTCCCACATATGTTCAATTGCACCAAAATAAACTGACCCCCAAACAGCAATAAAAAAGGCAGCTGTGTGAATGAACGAATTCCAAAAATATACTGACAAACTAAACCATGTCTGGAGAGAGTCATCAGGTGTTATATATCCTGTTAGAATTCCTTCATCTGAAAGGTTCAATATGGTGTACAAACATTTTGTCTTGAAACATTACTTTATGAAACTACCTTCATGCTTAATCTGACCATGATCTGTGACATTTTCTTTTTTTCATGTAGGACTTCAACACTCTAGAGGTCACAAAATATGAATGAGGAGTAGAAAAAAATAGAACTTCAAAGTGTAAAATGTATGAAAAAAAAATAAAAAAATCAGTCACTGACCGCAGAAAGACTGAGATGAGGCCCCAGCGATCGGATGACATCCTCTGTGAGGTCTGACTGGTCAGAGTCCCAGACGAAGCCGATGGTAACTATCTCAGGGGAGTTCATGAGGACCCGTCTGATCCTAATCTTTTGCCCACAGTTGCTCTGGAAAATAAAAACAAAGACAAAGATCACAGTTGTAACCAAAGCAAGCACACTCCAAAACTGTTCAGTAAAAATTAATATCAAAACCAAAGTATTTCACAATTGCTACACTTCCAAAGAAACTTTATTAAACACATGATTGGAAAATCATGCCTCAAGGCTTCCACAGGACACTGGGCCATTTGATACACATTGCTCTTTCATGGAATGTGAACAATGTGCTTATAAAACCACTTTTCATAGGCCACTTACTGGACAGTTCCGAAGGTCCCCTATCGTACTTGCTGTTTGTAACAGTTCCCCAAATGACTCGTATTTGCGATGGAGCATCTGTTGACTGAGAAAGAGGAGACGCGTTGTCAGCAGGAAAGTACGAGCGAGCAGGGCGAAAGGAGACAGACAGAGACAGATAAAGATTACGGTATGTGAAATGTCAGCTAAAAAAAACTTAAGTTACGGCCTTGAGAGCGACATGAAAGTGTAGTAAGAGAGATTGCAAGTGAGGAGAAACAAAGTTTCATAGTGCTTGTGCCTTACCAGAGCGCGGTGGTGGAGACATAATGCACCAGCTCTGTGAACGGCAGTGGGTCGGATGATGCCCCACAGCTTCGGCACACAGACTGCAGAGAGAAAGAGAGAGAGAGAGAGAGTCAGAGACCAAGAGGGTGATGAACGCAAAAAAAAAAAAATTACAAGCAGAGATACAAAGGTGTGATTTCAGCATGCATATCTGCTGTCAAGGACTAATTAACAAGTCAGCATGTCATTTTCCAAAACAGCGCGATCAAAAAATAGTCAGTGAACAAAAAATAAAACCTCCTAAATGAGATCTGACATGTTTGTCTTGCTGCTTTCCTTGTGGTCAGTTACAAAAATGTGGGCTCTGTTGTATAATGTCAAGTGACTGACATTAACGGGCATCCAATTTAATTTATGAAGTTATCAATCTCCCTCTGACCGAGGCAATCCTCATTTAAAAAGGCCTTGATAATATTTGCTGGATTGGGTGCCCTGAAATCGAGGTGGAACAAAATCCACTGACTGTGCCCCTGAGGGATTTAGTCCAAATGCGTATTATCTGTTTGATTCCGAGATACAACTGGTTTGGGACAGGGCAGAGTCAGCGATGGGCATCATAGCCACGGGGAAGGGTGATGTGTGTGTTTGTTGTGCTGGAATTTATGTGTAGACCGTCTGTGATTTATCTGGTACTGCTGCTGCTGCTGCTGCACTGTGGAATCCAACCAGAAACACCCTCCTTATTCCACTGGGGCGACCCAGTATCAAAACATGACGGATTGGATTTCTACTGTCTCAGACAGTGATTCATGTACCTGTCTGTGTGTGTGTGTGCTGCTTAATCCTAACATTGGTGAGTGTGTTTAGGCTGTCCACACATTGCCGTAGAGGCTGTGAAAACAAACACTGTATGAAGTAAAACATCCAAAGCAAAAAAGGCACAATACAAAAAAACAAAAAAAATACAATGCTTTCTAACCCCTTACTGACCTGCTCATAAAGTGACATAGCAAACTTCTGATGCGTGATACAAGACTTTGAAGTGCAGGCATCCGTCTCCTCCGGCACAATGTGCAGGTGGATCCTCTCCAGTATGTTTTCCTGTGACACAAGACATACATAAGATATGAGACATAATGCTGTTGTTGTAAAGCCACATATTTACCAGCACCACAGGCTATTTCTTTTCTTTTTTTTTTTACCACCAATACAGGTATATCCGTGAGCAAAAACGCATTACAGCGGGACACGCCTCCACATACCAAGAGTTCAATTTTAAGCGTCGTGTTGTAAACCGTGACAGCGGCAGGAACACATTTTAAGAGCGTGCTATACTCCATTTTAGCTCCCACCTGTTTCAACAGAATGCTTGCGAGTTTATAAAATATTAAGGCTGCGAGGTAGCCTTTACTTCACAGCCTGTTAATCTGACACTGGCTAACTCCTCACATAAATTCTACATTGGCATGCTGCTGCTAGTGCATTACATGGTGAATGCTCAAGGGCAAAGAGCCCAGTGGGATTAAGAATTAAGATTGTCTATAAAAGGTAAACTTTAGTCTTTGATATGAAAAGTTACTGTTCAATTTTTTTGCGTGAGGAGACCTGGCAGAAAAAGAAGCAAAGCATCAAAGTTGCCTTCTCGGAATCTAAATTCATGAATTTCTTATTTGAGAAGCAAAGTAACTTAATGTTAACACTTGTGCAATCCAGTGTTCACATACAGTTGGGTCCTCTACACGCCCAAGAGATTCGATTTTTGCTTCAGTGTAATTGGACTTCCTAAATGGACAAACAATGACTGAGAGGAGGGGGTCAGGATACAGCTGTGCCGCTTGGGTATACTGCTATTGAGCAGCAGCGATCAAAATCATGAGAAGAAAACAAACTAATTAAGCTAAAGCAAAACATGCTTGAAAAAAAACAAGTAGAAAATGCTGCAAGATCTGTTTTATATTTGATGGTTGAAGTAAAAATAAAACTGAAACAAAAATACCTGAAAATTACACTGCAATTTCAAATTCTGGCCAAATTGTGCTCTGTCGTGCCAAAAAAAAAAAAGAGCAGAAAAGCTGAAAGCGATGTGTATAATAATGAAGCACACATAAGACTGACTTCAAAAAGGCACAGAATTGATGCGACATAATACGGTAGCACAAAATAGAGAGAGGTTCAAACACAGTTCCAATGCTTATATAACCTGTCATGATAATATTTAGCGGCAATGTGGCAGGGTTTGATGGGAGGGACAGAAGCTCTTTCAGTGACCTCGCCAAACAGTTTGTTGCAGTGCATTTCCCCGAACTGTGCGGCATGGTAACACACAAACATACACACACACACACACACACACACGCACACATCCCTCTCTCCATACACGCGAGTCTCCCTCCCTCAGGACTGCGGGGTTGCCACAGGAACTTACAAAGCACTCTGCGGCATCGTCCATGAAGCCCAGCTGGAAGCGCTGCTCGTCCTTAAAGGTCTCTGCCAAGGCATGACGCAGGTTGTCAGAGGGCAGGGCTCGCTCCCGACTGTGCTGGAACTGGGAGAAAATACCCTAAAGAGAACAACAAGAACTTGATTGCACACGGACAATGGAGCATTTTGTTTGTTAAAAGCGTTGCCGCACGGTGCACAATCTGGACATGTGACCCAAACAGTTCGTGCCATGATAACAAACGGGAACGAGAACTAAAACACGCTTCTGATTGTATTCTACCTTTAATGCACAAAAGATGCATGATTCTCCCAGACAGAAGTGTCCAGGTAGCTGCCTCAAGCTGCGTCTGAAGATGTCCAGCTGCCAAAGTACCTACACAAGTGAAAGAGGAGGAGGTTAGTTTGAATCATTACACAAGAAAAATCAACACTGACCTTGACATTTCTTAGATTTCTTAGTTACAGCCTGTAACAATGAAGCAAACGTAAGAACAGGTGCATGCTTCTGAAATGTTAAGGATCCTATTATGTACTTGACATTGTTGGGTCTCTTATTAAGTGTGGCATTTAGGCATTAGGACTGCATCTCAAAGGTCATGAGGATGAGGAGGGGGTGAGAAGAGCGAGCCCCTCAGAGAAATAAAGCCGAAGGTAACGATCGTCTTCAACCAGCTCATCAGTTGTCTCATCCTCTGAGTCACAGTCGAGTGAGAGTGACATCACCGTGGGGCTGACTGCAATAATAAACTTACTCACCAGACCAGTATTCCAATAGTCAAGAGCAACCTTCAGCTACGTCATCAATAAACTGCTGGGAAGCTCTGACAAATTTCAACAGTGACTAAGCTTTGAAATGTGTATAACCAATATAAATCGTCACATTTAGAGTGGAACATGGTGTACAGCTCCTGGAAGAAAACAGCTGGTTTTGTGGAGATTACAATTCATTTTTTTCTAGCCATGGTACTGTTAGTGGGTCCTCCACTTTGTTAAAATAAAAAGTGAAATATTTCAGCTTATGTTCATGGTCCCCAGAGGTTGAAGCCTACTAGATTTGGTGAGTTTTCCTGCAGTGCCATCATGAAGTTGATACTGGGTCACCCCAGGTTGTGGGTGGAAATGGACTGCTTGCCATGAAACATCCCTTACTGTATTTTGTTTTTAGTTTTACTAATTAGCAAATGTAAGATGGTAAACATGACAAATATTACCTTCAAAACATCAGCATGTTAGCATTAGTGTTGTTAGTGTTAGCAAAGTCAGCTAATGTCAGCGTTCACCTTAAATCAGCATCGTACCAAGCTAGCATGCTGGTTGCATAGCTGCACTCTGTTATTTTTTGATAAAAAAAAATATTTCATTTAACTTGATATTTATCGTAGTTGTATTTATTTTTTAGTATTAAATTAAGTTTCATAACGAAACACACATTCACATACTAATGTCTTAAACCTATTGAGAAGTAATTCTAGTAAGTTTACAAGAGGACTCAGAGATTGATTCCTACTCATCCAACAAACTTTTAACTACCTAATTGCTTACTGTATCAACAGGCATGTAATGGACAGCTTAATCTTTTCAGAATTAAATCTGGGGACAAACCAACAAAAGCATCAGGACACACCTACCTGCACAGCACTGTTGAGGAAGCAGCTGTTCTGGCCCGGCTCGTTCAGCAGTCCTTTGGTCGGGGCCAAAGACAGCATGCTCCCCGGCTGGTACGATTTCCCCAGATTGCCCCCCGGCTTCCTGAAGAACTTGACCCATGCCATTGGATAGTGGGGTCTGCCTTTAGACAGGTGGGATAGTCACACGACAGTGGGGTGGCAGGGGGGGCGGGGTTGGTGCTGGGATCAGATCCCTCTTCCCCTGAAGGAGAGACTCCCCAACAGTCTGGGGTTAAGTTATTCCACGAGCTGCAGCAGCTGCCCTGCTACACATGGGCTTCTAGTCCATTTCTGCAGCTCATGTAGAAGGTCCCTTTGCTTTGTCTGTTACTTTAAGGATTAAAAAAAAAAAAAAAAATTAAAAGTTAAAAAAAAAAAAAAAAACTACAATCCAAGTCTTTGTACTGGGAAGACTTTGATGATCAGCAGTCTGATACTTCTGATAAGTTGTGTTTTGATCTCGGATGAACGTGCCTCAGTCATCTTGTCGTGTCGATGGCTCTGCCCAAAGCTTCACAACAGCTTCAAAAGGGCTTGTGGACCCCTGTAAACAAATTCTGCCACATGGTCCTGATACTATCGATAAGATATTCAGCTGCAGTGATTTGTCCCTCTCAGAGGCTCTCCACAGGAAAGTTGTATCCAGGCTGGACAGAAAACACTGCTGGGCTGTGTTAGACAAACAGAGAACAAGATTAAATCAGATTAAATCAGATTTTAGACAACAATACGGAGCTTATTATCAGCCACTACTTTTACTAGTATGTAAACACTGTTGTTTTAGTGTGTTTAATTGCTCCTTTCTTTGGACGTGTTTGTAGTCATTTCATAACATCATAAAATGATTCTTTACTCTTTAGGTACTGACTGTACATCATTTCTGTGCTCATTCTAGATCAGATGTCAAACCGGACTTGTCAACAAAGCTTATACATTAACTATTACAAACACCCTTTGCACTGGAGGTGTGTCAAACTGAAGTTGGCCCCAGCTACAGTTGCATAATAGCATTCAGACAGATTCAATTTCAACTTCCTCAACAAAAGACAACAGCCAAGAGACATTTAAAAAAAAAAGAACAAAGGTAATGTTGACCCAGAGCAGACTTTGCACAAACATGTTGACTAACTGAGCACATATTCATTTTGTAGCATTTGGTTTCTTTCCAACAATTATAAAAATAAAAAAAGCAGAAAATGTTTTGTTTGTTTCTGCTAGGCAACTAACTGCCCTATAAATTTACTTTACAGCTGTGTCTCAGGTATAAAATAACCTATGTCTACTCTGACATGTTTTCATGCGTTTCAAAACATCAAATTTCCAGCTGCAGCTCCAGTTTGAGAGCCCAAACTGAACTTGTCGGTCAGCAATCTGTAGCCTGAGATTTTAAAATTTCCCCACATAAAAAAAAAAAAACACTGTTTCGAGTTTCTTCTGTGTCCCATTTTGTCAGTTTTCCTGGCATTGTCGTTCTTTTCTAAACTCAACTACAAAAGAGTACCGGCCTGACCTACTTTAAACACGAGAAGAGCAGCGGTGGACATTATAACAAACCACCGAAGATAGAGTTCAATTTACGAAACGTGTAGCTCAAACAACGCAGTGAGAAAAAAAAAACATCTGCACCTATGAAAGCAGCACCGAACACATTACTTTGAAAGGTTTGATGGATGAATATGTTTGTGCTGAGTGAGGCAGTGGAAGCTGTCTCCAGGTTATTGTAATAGTGAATGCCCCAGGAGATGCATATAGTCAGGGGCTGTAAGTTTTAATATGCTTATTGTGATTTTTATAGGATATTACTTTATGCCAGTCTAAATGATAAAGCTTGCCCTGTGACTTTATGGGAAACTGAATTCGTGCTTCGTACTCCTGGCACCAAAAAAAAAGCACAAAGAAGCCACACCAAGCAAGAATTCATGTGTGATACATGGTGAATCATTCTCCTTTAGTCTCCAACACCAAAAAAACAACCTCAAAGAATAAACCTCAAACATTGTTATTCAGTGTGAGGACAAAAAAAAAAAAAAAAAAAAAAAATACTGCCCTACTTTGCACAAACATTTGAACTTCCCTCTTGTGACAGTCTCCAGAACCACACAAAGTTTCAGCCAAAACCAGTTGGACGACATTTCCATCCCGGTATTTCAGGAATCCTTAATGGACGATGATGTTGCAACACTGAAACTATACAGCAGGTTAATGATGTAACCTGAAGTTTTAGTATTTACATATGGAGCATTTACAGTCATCTTCACATGATTTAACACAACATGCTTACGTCCCTGCCTCTGTACTTTGCAACTGGACTCCATAGCAACGGCATTCCAAAGCAATCACTTAAGCTCACCGTTGCTTAAGAGCTGCTGTTTTCGGATTAGTTTCAGGGCTGGAGGGCCGAGTGGAAAACTGTACGTCGCTGCACCTACGGAGCCCACTTTTACCAGGGACAACACATGCCCTGACATGACTGTGTGTCTCAAGATAAGTCATCTGCAGCCCATGTTAGCATGTGATGAAATGGGGAAAAAACAATATTTATTTAATCCATTATTCTTAGATTTTAATATCAATATTGTTATCCTTTATTGTTATTATAGTAACATCACTTTAACAGATCAATCACTTCAGGAAATTAAAATTTACCACGGTCAAAGAAGGGTACTTAGTCCTACTTTTTAAAGATGACAAACAAACATCCGTGTAGCATCTCCTTCACATCAATTTGCCAGCAAGCAAAGACAAAACAACATATCCACGTGTCCACATTACTCAGCGTCAATTTGACGGCCCAACACATGTTTTATATTGCGACATTGCTGACAACAGAGAGAGTAAATATGGCTCTGCCGTGCTGGTCTGAGAAATTTTATTGCATTATGGTGGTCCACTTGAAAAACTGCCAACTTCACTTATGTCAAACTTATCTTTTAGTCTGAGCAAAATTGGCACTTGCTGACTATGATTCAGTGACATCATTTTAAAAGATTATGCTCTGTTGCTTGAGGAAACAGAACATCATTTTTCAATTCAGGAAAGAAAAAGAATAACATTTCCTTTGAACATTTTTGCCCTTACTTGGCATAAACCAACGTTACATTTACTGTCATTCCATTTTCCTCTGTAATATGATGAAGCCATTGTTGAGGAGAACTTTTCCCCCCCTTGAAGAAATTAAAAAAACATTCTAGGCTTATCAGATTAAACATGACACATTTCTTCTGACAACATCATGTCACAGGGACGGCGTTGTGTTTGCACTGTTGGACAGGCCCACATTTTTAGACGCAAACTGACCGAGTTGCAATCCAGAGAGGTTAAAGTGGCGCATGTTGTACAAAGCATGAGCAGGAGAGTGTGATGAAAGAATAATGTTCATTGTCTGCGCAGGTGGCTGCACGGATATGAACGCTCTTATTTCATATGCTGCTGTTTTATGAGTTTATAATCACGGGCTTATTTCTCAAAAATCAAAAACAGATTCCTCATAATGGACTTATCCTGAATCCAGTCATGTGAAATATCTGCTGCCTTGTTTATAAAGTAAGGTGGAGAAAATGACTCAACTGGCTGTTCACAATATTGTCCAGAAGCCAGGTTTACGTCATTATGTAAGCCAACACGGCTGTTGACACCCTTCCGTTTCAAGTCTTCCAGGTTAGGTTTCTTCAGGCTGACCTTACAGGTTTGTCCTTATTGAAGTTGTTTTTTTTATTTCATACAACCCTTTGGGTTTATATCCACAGGTAACCGAATTGAGCTCATGCTGATACGATAGTCAGTTCTTTGTTCAACACTAGTCTCTGCGGGCCTGTCTGACAAAGCAAGCAACTTACTCAAGTTCTCTATGAGTTATCTGGCTTTAATAAACCCTGGTGTTCCCGGCTAACACATGGATCAGATGACCCTTTTTTTTTTTTTTTTAAATTTCTGCTGTGAGCTCAAACACATGAAAGAAGCGAGGGTTCAATCACATGCAACGCCCGACTGATCAAGAGCAGTGTATTTGATATAAGATGAAATCATTGATCCCCATGGGGATATTGGGTCATGACAGCAGCAAAAAATATTCAGTGAGGTGAGAGAGACTAAATCAAAGCACACCACATTACTAGAAACTAGTACTAATACAACTAATACTATACCAATACTGTTGATATTCTTCCTTTTATCAAATTAAGCATAATCAAAGCAGAGTGGGAATACGATGTATTAACCTTTAGTGTATACAACAATTACTGTATTTGTGACAGGGACATGGATGCTCTCTGGGGCTGCAGGGGTGGAACTGGTGTGACGGTATATTTTATTTATTACTGAATGAATGGATTCTGAGTGCTACGTTTCTGTCTATAGTGTGATCCAACGAGAACGACGACTGGCTTTTTCCAAACAGCTGATTGATAAAGAGGTGGTTATTTTATATATTGTATTATTCTTTATATATTCTAAGGTTTGGTCTGTGGCGTCATTTACAACAGTAGAACAGTGTGAATTCATTACATCACTGGAAGACCAAAAAGTTGAGACCTAAAAGTTAGCTGGCTAAAAGACACTAATTCTACTTTATGAGATGGATTGTATATCTTTAACAATTTACAAAAAAAGCAACACGGGGAGTAAAAAGAACAACGGATTGATAAATCCAACTTAATTACCAACACAACATAAATACATTTATAATAAAACCTAATAAGTTAAAAACATTCATGATGCTGAAGCCTTTAATATCATTAACCAATGTGCTTGGGTCCCATTCTTAATTTCTTACCATTGCCAAAACAACTGCAACTCTGATGGAAATAGTTGTACTTATTCACAGGCAATAAACAAACAGCACTCTCTCTGCATTATGAAAGCCTTGCCAGAAATGTAGTAAGCTATATGTCCGAGTAAAAGCCAAACAAAAGAAGTGATTTCACTTTTTCTCTCAGACGCACCAGTACAGGAAGTCCAGTCTTCCTTTATAAACAAAGGCTCGCTCACACTTGTCAAACCAAGTCCAGGATCGACTTTTTTTTTTCTTCTCCCTCCTCATCATAGGGAAAATGCTACGGCTAGCATCTTGGAGCAATCAGCCAAAGAGTGTGTTGTGCATCAGCACCTTTGAGAAGCCTAAGGCAGTCGGTAAGATGTGGCCGTGTTCGGTGTGAAGGCACAGAAAGTTGGATGCTATAATTTATCTATTAGTGATCTGTTGATGGATAGCCTCATTAAAAATGATTCAATTGATCTCCTTTATATGGTAATGCAAAGACCCGCTGATGAATCAATCTGTGGTAAATTGAGTCACACTTAATTCAATATCTGTAAAATGTGAGAATAGAAACAGATCATGGGAACAGCACAAAATGAAAAGTGCTCAATGTACTGTATATAAATCAGATTTGTTGGGATAATTAGACTTACAAGTTCATTTTCGAGTCAACATCACCGTCCTTTAAACAATCCAAGCGCATACTGTTGCTCAGTCACACATAGCCTTTAAAATAATTTCTTAGTTCACCTTTTTTTCATAAAACACAGCGTCCCCCACGGCACAGAACAACTTTCAGCCTCTGAACAACTTCTCAGATCAAGGTACAGCCTTTCTTTTTCTCCATGCAGATCAAAACATCTTTCCATCAAGTGGTGGCATTATCCACCATCCACCTGCATGACAGCTGAGAGTGCTCCTTCCCGTTACTCCTCAGCTCTGGCTCATTGTTGATGAATGACTTTTCTTACGGGAGATCACATTCAACAGCAACTCCCACTCCCACAGGGAGCAAAGGACTGCGCTCATATTTTTAGTCATCTGTAATTTTCTGGTGTTTTTTTTTCTGTAAATTATCACATCTTCTATTAGAACAACAAACTTGTGAATCATCCAATTACCACACGAATGACTTCAAAGCTAAGTCCTACTTTATGTCCAATCATAGATATAAAATGATTTCCACCATTTTCACATCTACAGTGAAGTAGCCCACACACTTATGTATAAACCACGCATGAACTTGAACTCTGAGGCTGACAACCTAAAACAATGGCATTTAAAATTACTGTTGCTAAAGCACCAAAGACACAGAGAGAAACTGTTTCTTTCACAGACATGTGACGCATTAGCTACAACTGAATATAATCTGGGTGGTGTTTTGGGAACAAGCAAAAAGTATCCTATTGAATGGTTTTGGGTTTGTGGTTTTAAGCTGCATTTTCAAAAACTACACTACTCCCACTCCCATGTGCACCAGTTTGAATTTTACCTAAAGTCCTATTGTGTAACTTTTCTGCCTGGAAATAACATAATCATTATGATGCTACATTGATGTGTAATCAGGTCAGTGGTGCCTTGTCATTACCGCTCTGCCCCCATATGCCTGTTACAGACTTTCCTGATGGACAGATAAGTAAACTGCTGCAAACTACAGCTGCTGTTAGCTCATGTTAGCTTTGTTTGTTAACCGGGCTGATCTCTGAGTGCCAGGGAGTGTTAGTATTTATACCACAGGCATTTTGGGCACAGAGGTTTTCAGGCCTGAGGCAGGGTGATGCAGATGGGGAGGAAAGCCAGTGTTGCGCCATGATTGGAGCTGGGCAAGCAGGCTCAGCAGCTTCTCTAGAGATAATGGCAGAGGTGAAGAGACCGTAGAGGAACTTGATGGAGGAAGAAAACGAGAGAGTGACCAAGCAAGAGGACGATGGACAAGAGTAAATCTAAAACTGACTTTTAGTCGCAGGTGAGAGCTTAGCAAAATAAAATGCTGAAAGACTAATAAATAATATTAGCTGGCTGTTTTACCTGCTAGTTTTTGATCAGTAATATTATCATACACATTTATGACTGTGGTATTACACTCTGAAATTGTGGCCACTTAATCGTAAAAGTACCAATCTCTATGTAATTACAGTGCTGAATTACCCTTTAGTGAGTTATTTACTGGGAGGCAGTGACAATTCACAAGTGGACAATTATTGATATTTTCCATGTCACAAGATGTGGTTAGTAAAAAAAAAAAGCTCTCCATTAATGCAACCCAACCACGCAGATTTCGTAGAAGTCTGACTCACATGGTAAGCATAAGAATGAAGTCACATTTTTATAGAGAAGTCTTACAGCTGACAGTCTCCCACTCAGATTTTATCTGCATTTTTCATGAAGCGGTGAACTAAATGTGACATTAGGACGCGAACATGTTTTTTTCAGTGGCTTTCTGAAATTCTTCTGTCAGTCTGTTTTGTTGTTTTTGTTTTTTTTTATTGGGAGTTGACGCTGAGCAAACACGCAAAAAAGTCTGAAAATACACAAAAGCCTTTACACAGTTGCTGCATACAAGCTATAAAACATGACCCTGTATGCTGAAAAACATAACGTAACAGTGAAACTTGACTATAAAATTCCCTACAGACTGCAGACATGGCCTAAGCCTTCGGGCAACAATGCAACGGTCGTTTCCTGTGTGGGCTTCCTGCTCGAAGCCTTGCCGCTTTTCCAGCACACGGTCACCGCGTTCAACCCTGTGAAACTGAACAGGTCACCCACACCACGCTGAGTCACCCATTATTCCTTACTGCGTCCAAGAGAGGAAAAGAGAGAACAAAAGCACATGTTCCAGGATCCCGTACAGAACAGAACCTGACTGAAATATAACATCCTCTTCTATTCTCTTACAATTGCTTCCTTAATGTCCCACCATTCGACATCACCTTGCCAAGAAACATCCAGTATGACGACCAGCAACTCTCTGTTCCCTTTTTTCCCCCCTTCCCTTCCCTTCCCATTTATATATATGTAAATTCACCCCATTTGAAACTAAATGTAAAGTGGCAAAGCCCTGGGTAAGGTGCATATCAGCTGCCACACTCTTTACTCTTGCTCAACATGCCCGCAAATAAAGCGAGGACAGAGAGCTTCACTCTGAAAACTGGTTCTTCAGCATGCCTCCATATTTATTCATCTTCATCTGGGTCCTGAAGGAAATGTTCCACAACGTGAAGGATGAGTGTGCATGGCGTTTATAGGGCTGATGAGCTCACTGCTTCATCATCACTGTGCTTAGGGGACTGGGGGTCTGCTGCTCTTATCACAGGAATGAATGAATTAAAGTGGGCGAGACCAGTTCACTTGGTGCACAGGGTTAGGGGTGAGCTCTGCAAATGAACTCCTGTAAACTCCTGGATGTTGTAAAAACATTTAAACCAAACACACACAAAAAAAAGGGTGTGCAAAATAAAATTACGCAATATGAAACTATGTCAGTCCACTCCAAAACATAACAGAGACTTGGCAGTTAGCTTAGACTGCCTATTTATCCTGACAGACTATAAAAGATAGAAGAAAGCGGATATAAAACGACCTGAACTGTATGTTTAAGAGCATTTTTCACACGCTAAGGAGACACTGTGTTCAAATAGAAACAGTATACGAGTGTAGTGTCCTGTCAAGTGTCGTTTTCGATACGCCGGCTACACATTTTAAATATTTAATGACAAACCGACACATTTATTAGCAAGCTGTCAAAACACTGCGACTACGGACGACTTAAAACTAAACAATAAATTAACATTAGTCTGTCAAAATTACAAAACAAGTCCCCCGGTGTTTCAAGGTTATGCAAAACACATTTTGTAACATGACAAGTGTGCTAACTCAAGCTACATGACCGAGTAGAAGCAGCTAACGCTAGGCCCTACCTGGTTTCCGACTTACCTGAGCTCCAGGTAAAGCTACATTTCCGCCCCACGTACTGCTGCAAAGAAAAAAAAAACTAGGAAAGTTTCAGGTATGACTTGTGTCAAACTCTTCTGGATATCCACTCACCTAAAAGAGAGCCATAGCCCCAAAAGTGCGGTAATATCCTCCAGGGAGAAGTTTAAGTATTTTTGGTTGAGTTTCGGGGGAGAGGTGACTGTGGAGCCGTGTGGAGTCGCTGGTTACGGTGCACTTCAAGGCAGAGACAGACGCTGGAAACTACAGCACCAACACACAAAACAAAGTGCTGTCTTCACGGAGTCGAAACTTAAACACCCGCCGGCTTTTGTAGGGTTTTTCTTTATTCTCGGGAAATCCCACTTCGGACACAGCGGCCGTCTCTGTCCACTTGGCGATATATTCCGAGTTTTCGGGGACGTGCGGTTCTGCTGCAGCTCGCTGATGCGCGGCGGTAGTGAGCAATGGTCGCTCGGTCGACTTCGGCACCTGAAATACAGGATTAGAGATGTTTTCAGAGCTGAGATGTCAAACCCCGCCTCTTCAACAGTGTATTTACTGCAGTCTGCCATGCTACTGTACTACACCACTGCCACAGCTACATCGCACACACAGAGAGAGAGAGGAGCAGACACACTCCAACATTTGCAGAGCGCCAACTCTGCTGGCTGGCTCGTTAATGTTGCTCCATGGTGCAGGGGGTTGCAGTTTGCAGCCCACTACAATGCGTACTGATTGTTTACAACTCTCTTACTGCTAAACTGCATCACACACATACTTGAAATGTTGTTTCAAAGTAGCTCATGTCTCATAAATCCAGTAAAAAACATTTTACATCAGGATATTGGTGATATATTTTTTGTTGCTGCACAAAATCCAGTAACTCCCAGTGGAATATCTGCATGCATACATTTGCAAATAAAGTATGCATTGCAGTAGTGTGCTGGGCAATGATTTAACATGCTTTTAGGGGTGTTAAACATTTACCTGTATGGTAATAATGTGCTCACAAGTGACGATTAGGGAGAGAGTGGAGGAAAAGTGATGTAAGGCTCTTGTTATCCAAACACCATCTGTCTGATCCTGTTATATAAAGAAAGTAATGAGAGAGATGTACAGTTAAAGCAAGAGACTACTGAGCAAGGCCCCCAACAAGCTGACCACATCTTTATCCAGAAAAAAAAAATATGTTAATTAAAATAAGTAGTCTGGATTGCACTCACAAGAGGATACAGGAGATATAATTATGAGGCTATAAACTATATATTTGATGTTTCATTCATTTATTTCCAAAAACATCTCTACTATAGGGAATAACATTTAACATATGCTATAACTGTGGATTATCTTGATTATAAATGAAGAATACAGTCAACATAACTGATCTGACTGCCGTGGAGGAGGAATCTGTATGATGTTTTTAATCAGCACGCTTCCTGATTCACAAAGGTCAGTCCACTTTCTCAGCTGCCTCTTTCTTTGTAACTCTCCTAGTCAGAATTTGAGTGTCATTTTTGCAAATTTTACACTGGATTTTTTTTTAAACTAGACTAATAATTAGTTAGAATACGCAAGCCTGACTGCTATTTTAACAAGGCAAAGTCCTACAAGCTTTTGTGCAACATGAAAAATTCTCAGCTTTCAAGAAAAAAAAAAAAGAAAAATCAGTGCAGTCACTCATTAACGCTGAGGAAACTGTAGGCAGTGATCGAGTGTGCGGTTAGGGGTCACGATGTATCAGCGTGGTCCAGCCTTTCCCCAGGAAGTACTTGAAAGGGCCCATTGAGGAGACAATGCCATTTCCCTCTCCACACATTTCCTCGAGGGACATATAATGCTTCCTCTTGAAGTATAAAAAAGTTCGAGAGTGTGGTAATAATCAGTTTGAGCGATGTGAGCTTTAATGAGTTTGCTGTGAAAGTATTTAACTCACACCTTGTAATCCCATGCATTTCTTTAAATATTTTTTGTAACTTTTACACAGACTTTTTAACAAAAAAAAAAAAGTTTCAGTTTTTATCTCTGGTGCTCACTCCGTGAAGATTCACTTTAGGGTGTTGGACATTCACACCCTGGCTGTAGGCCTCCTCGCTTTGAAGTGCTGCCACTGAATATCTTATACACCCTATAAATTATGGATCAGACAGCTCAAACAGATCGGCCCTTTAACAAGTTCCACAAATGTAAACTTTCCTATTCTGACCTTGGTTGACAGCTTAATAATTTGTGCCCTGTCAGCATTGCTGCCGTACTGTGAGCCAAAAGTCTAAAAATGACTGTATCATTGCACTGACACATCACTGCCTGGCTGGCATGCATTTTGAATGACTTCTGCAGTCTTCTCATTGTTTTCTTTTAATATGATTTATCAATTTAAATGAATAAATTAGTGCCTGCTTGTGTTTGCTTGTACAGTACAATTCAAGTATTTCAATTAGATTATCCATATGACTTACTGAACGTGGCGTCAAATTAAACTCACATTTAACAGTCCAGCAAACCACTGATCCTACCCAAGTTTGATTCTATTGTCAAGGTCATTTTAATTTGAGATTAATTACAGGGGCTCTGCCAGCTCTGCAAGGAGACACGGTAAACATCCCACTGAGAGCCGGTGCCGTTGCCCTGACTTCTCACCTTGAGAAAGCCCCAGTGAACAGCAAGAGATCTGCTGAACACAGTGGATAAACGCAGCTCAAATGACAAACCTGTGTCCTCTCTGTGCCTGTGTTTTACAGTTTCACCAGCAGCAACAACAACAACAGTTCAAAAAATGAAGTTTACTTTTAATGTGTTTTTTGATTTGCCTTCTCTCTCACTACACCACTGCTTTAGGTTGCCATTCCCTCTTTTTGTCTGATTGATACATTTATTGATGATCTCGATTGGGTCACTGGGCAGCTAAACTCCATTTCACCTCAAATGTACAGTGCTATTCGAAGTGGGATATTTTTAGCACCGTTGTCTGGCTTTTCAATCCATACTTACTGTACTCTATAGCTCGGAGACACAACGGGAAAGTGGGGCAACAATTCCAAAAACAACTTTTTAAAAAAAAAAAAAAGTTGCTTTCAGGGTGGTCGGGATGTTTTAGAAATGTATGAGATTAATTACAAAGCAAGAATCAACCCCTTAAATTAAAATTGTCTCACTGGACAGTGTGTATATAGTGTGACTGAACATAAATTTGAATGAATAAAAGCTACGGCTTCTCCTGTTGTGCAGTTGGAATGAGATCTGCAAAATTTAAGTGTCTAGTTAAACTTCATTTGCTCCTGTGTGAGCTTAAGTAATAATAAATGCCCTAGTTTGTGTATGTGCGTGCGTGTGCCTGTGTGTGGTATCACGGGAAATGCAAATAATTCAAATGGAACAGCTTGTACAAATGAAAAGTGGCATGAGGACACAAGTTGTCCTGACTGTGCTCATAAACACAAACAGATGTGGGATATTTAAGAATACATTCATGTGCGAGACTGTCAATCAAGGTTTCTTGACTGGAATGAAAAAGTCTCTTTTGTCTCCTCCTGCAAAAAACTGCACGAAGTGGAAGGACTGAACAATGCAAAGCTTGTAATGTTGTCTGTGAACGGCATTTGTTGTGTTGCTATTAAATTACTACTAATGAGAAACCACACAGTGGTGAATGCCCCGTTGTTACGTAAGAGATTAGACATGCTCAAACGCCACAATGGGGGCCACGGGAGGCGACGCCTCTGAAGCAACTCCTGTTATATTTAACCCGGGGATTAAAATCCGGTAATGATGAGTTTTTTGGAACGAAACCGCTCCTCATGTTTCTCAAGAACAATGAAAGCTACAATTCTTGATGAGGACTTTTTGTTCAATCACCTTTCTATATATTCTGGACTGGATAGGGAAATTCATATCAGTCAAATTTCAAAATAAGGGACTTAAGAATCACTGATGAAACACAAGAAATTCTCCTTTAGTACATCCTGTCTACACTGTATATTGCTCACTGGAATGGTCTTTGTGTGCTCTCACGATGACTTAGCATTACCTCAAACACAACATGGCTGTATTTCACAATACCCTACGTGAGATTTTCACTTCTGTGTACATTTTTTTTTTTTTTTTTTTTTACTTTATAGTAATTTACTTTTTCTTTCTTAGCCGCGTAGGACTGTGCTCATTGTTTTGCTGCAGAAAAGTGGATGACATAAGCATCATTTTTTGGCAATTGCCCATGTTACATTAATTCTGGAGTGCAGCCAAAGGGGTGACTGTGATATATTTCACTGCTGTGTTTGCCGTATCCCTGGTAGCTGCAGCAGCAGCGCACAGGAAAAGCATGCTATCACATCAGTGCTGTCTGTTAGCGAAAGTAATACCCTTCATTGACTACAGATAAGACACATTAATTATTCTTTCCTCAGCATTTTAGCTTTCCTCCGTCATATAAATGTGCTATTTCCTCCTTATCTACACATTAAGGGCATTTAAGGCTATTTTCTACTCTTTCTCGGTTATATTAGATGAATAAAGAGGATTTTATTCATCATCTGAAGGTCTCGGTGACAGTTTGTTTACTTTGTGGTTGTGTTAGCAGTTGTAAGTTAATAATTCTTCACTATTAACTGAAGAGTAGAGGTGAACATATATTGACCAGTCAGGAATATAGATGAGTCCCCTGAGGTGAAAGTCAGAGGCTGGATTACTGTGAGGGAACACAGCTCTAATTGGTCTCGAGGGCTTTTGCAAGTAAACAGGAACACAATCTTGAATGTTCATTTGTCCAAACAGGCTAATTACTAGCCTAGCTTTGTGCATTCTTCCATAAAGAGTTTACTGCAGCGGTGAATTTGTTTGTGCAGTTAGCCTCTCTGCACATTGCTCAATCACTTTCCGCATTTATTTGAAACAAACAAACAAAACAACAAAAAAAAGATCCATCCTGGCATTCACCTTATAATCCCGTCCACTTGATAGATTGAACATTTTCTCGGAGCAAAGCGTAGTTCAACCCGTTGCGTCATTTCACCTCATTTCCAGGGCGGAATGTGCACCCACCCTGTCCCCCTTCACCTCACCTCACCGACAACCCAACACCACCCTACTGACCCCTGGGATGCTTTTATTTTCACTCATATTTTTAGATATCCCTTTGGGCTTTGCACTTTCCCGTGAGAATGACCACCTGCTGCACTCATCCGTCAGGCTGTAGGCCAGTCAGTCATCAACGGATGAGTAAGACATGGACTAAAGCGTCCAAGCGCTATGCACTTTATTAATTTTACACGATATCACAAAATATGAGCATCGACTCCACCTGACATCGTACCATAAACTCATCAGAAGTGCATCTGTATTCTAAAACCCTTGGGGAAACATATGTGTCCCTGCAGGTACAGCTCATTCTCACCCAACCCTGTGCATACTTAAAGAAATCCTTCTGGGTTACTGGCTGGTCGTGCGGCTCAACCTTTTAGCACTTGTCTGTGTCAGCATCATGCTGCACACTCAGTGTTGCTGTGCTGCGTGTGCAGACGGAAACCCGAGGGACCTTGGCTTTAAAACATGAGGGTGAATGCAACAGCAGCAGAGTCCATTGTTAACTGCTGATAAAGATACCGAAGGCCAGATGCTCAGTTTTAGACTGACCTGGGTAAAAAAAAAAAAAAAAAAACACAAGATAAATGATTGAATTTAGTCAAATTTGACTTCGCACTTCTTGCAAACTGTTTAAAACACACACACGCACAAAGCTAACATGTTCCGATCTTATCACGCTTTCTATTATGTAACAAGTGGTCACTCCAGTCTTAGATTCCTATCAGGTGTTTGTGTGCTGTTTCTCTCTCCCTGAATTTGAGCTCACCGAGGCTCCACCTTGCTCTCACTTCTCTTTTCCTGATGCTCTTATCCGGAGCGTTTTCAAAGGAAAGGTATAATCCATTGTCCTGTGCGTGCTGTGCCATCTCATGCCAAGGCAAACACGCTTGATGGGGGGGGGAAACTGGTTGCATTTACAGACTAATAATCAAATTGTCTGGCTCCACGACCCTCAGTCTACACTACAGTCTCTGCCAATAATATTTCCGTTGCTGCATTTTGATAATGGCTACAATCAAAGTTCAAAGAGAGTTCACGACTGCCCTTGATAAACACCCCTCAGTATTTACTGTGGTGCTTGGCAGTGCTACTGGGATTGTCGGATGCCAGTTGGTGTGCTGTACACACCGTTCTCCCAAAGAGTCTGGCAGGAGGAATTCAATAGGTCTCAAAAAAGGGAGTGGCAACGGGAGCTGCACATTCCAAAGGGTCTCCGACAGAGGCGAGGAATGCTGATGCTGGACTTAGTCACATGGCTGAAGGAAATGTGAGAGGCATTTCCGAATTCATTTTTGAAGACGGACTTCAATAAGTTAAACACATAAAACACACTAATTCTTGCAGGATATAGAAATGCAATGATCTTCCACACTGGTCCTAGAAAAGCATTTTACATGGTCAAACAGTTCGCATGAGAAATGCTGTGTATGCTGAGAGATCAAGTTACGTTTACGGCATCAAGTCACATATCTTACGCTGATATAGGAACTTTAATGAAGGTGAAAGAAAATATGTCACTGCCCTGGAATCACAAACAAAATAACTAATATGAAACCAACAATAAGCAGATACTGGTTTGGAGAACTGACACTGGAGTCCATTCCTTCACAGGTGCCCTCTGTGTTTATCTCACACCTACCTGACGTCACATATCTCAGTCGTATATCACAATGTCATGTTATCTGACATGCAACACACTGCTAGAGTGATTGACAGCTGCACCTGCATGTGAGATCTGACCTCTCCAGACTGAAGCCCGTCCATTATTGTGCGTCGTGGTATGTGACTTTCCTTCTGTCATGTTTTGATCTATGAGACTTGAGTTGTAAAATCGTGGCTCTCCTGACCGGGCATGAGTGGCGGAATGTACATATATACATGCGAACGTACATACAAACTTGACAAACTTTTTGCACACAAAATATCCGAATACAGCTGAAATAATTAGCAGACTGACAAAAAAATAAATAATCAGCATTTCAGCAAAAACAGTAGACTAATCTAAAATGAAAATAGTTGCAGTACTATATAAAATAGTTCAAAATTAGCTCATTCTAAACCAACTAGAGCAGTGAAATCCTGCTTTTACATGAAAACATTATATAATAATTATGAGATAATCTCTTACTTTTAATATTTTGATACATTTTCCTGAATATACTTACATACTCTCACTTAAGTAACATTCTTATTGCAGCGTGTGTTTTTACAGCATGGTACCTTTTGTACATTTCACACCAGACGTGCAATAATACTCCAAAAGGTCAGAGCACTTTTAATCTGTCGTCACAGGTCAGACGAGTAGATAAGCTCTTCTATGCCTAGAACCTTGTGGCACGTGGACTCAAATTGTCAGTGATTACACAGGAAGAGTATGGTAATGGAAAATGGAAAAGTAAAAAGGAGAAAGGATGGGCTGGGAAATGTTTGACCTTCTCCACTGCCTCAGATTATCTCCCATTATTCAAATATTGCTGTCGGCTAAGAAGCAGCAGAAGTATTAAAGATAGTTAAAAGGTACATTAGTATTATCAATAGATGTTATATTTCTTAAACGTATTACATTAAAGGAAATATATGCATACACACATAGAATACATCCTTTTAACATATGCATTAAAAGATGTTAGCACTAGCAGCTAGCATGTTGGCATGATGATGCTAGCTGCAGCATGCAAAAAAGCAGTTTTTTTCTGGTTTAATACAAGTTGTTTACCACACCATAATCTATTTCCAATGAAGTATAAATGACATGAATTCAAAATGTGGCCTACAAGTACTCAAACACTTGAAATTCCTGTGAAATAATCAACTTTTCTTCTTTTATCTAAAACAAACACTGGCAACATTCGGACAGTTAAGTCTGTTTGTCTAAGCATGTTATCTGTGAGATGAATTCCCAAGTGCTGTGGTAATAAACAGACGGACAGATAAGGAGCGGGCACGGCTCATCAAGGAGCTCTCTCATCAATCCCACCCCTTCGTCTGGGCATCGCCAAGAGATGAGAGACACATCAGTCAAGCCGCTCATGTCAGTGAAGCAGATTTGATTTGTCAGGCGGTGTAACCTTGAGGCATGTTACAGTGGCTCACATGTATCTTTGGCCTCTCACACGATGCGATAAGTGATGGGTTTGCATACGACTATAATACACAAGCGAAGCATCATTCACTCAAGTGAGCCTTCAGTGTCGCTCTGGCCAACTCACTGTGAAATGATTACCCGGGGACATGTGGTGGAATATGGATTTTTTTTTTTTTCTTTTAGTGACAGAAAATGAAATTCAAGCAAAAAAAATAACTTGGACTTGTTGAATTCTGAATCATTTTATTGAGCAAAAAAAATTGTGTCTCCAAGATAAAATACTCTTATGCACATTAATATACAACAAATTCCATGTATTCCTGTAGTGTCTCTGACTACTGTGCAGGATCATCAATTCATTTTTGAGTGCAGTGCAATAGTTAACATCCCTAGAAAACCAAGGACACTACATACATGGCAACTTGCACATCCCAACAGGACACTTTCTTCTCACCCTGACTCTGTTCTGACCGAAACGTTACCCCGTTCACCGCAACCTCTGGTGCAGCAGCTAAGTAGACAGCATCTCTGTGTGACCTCATTATAGGTTCAGAGGTCGTCTGACTCAGGGATTAGCACAGGCTCACGGGAAGCGGAAGGGAGGGGTACTCGATTGCCTGTCGACATCCACCCAAGAGCAGATCTGTTGAAGGTGGGCCGATTTACTGCCGCTTTTTCCGCCTGGAGCTCAGGGTAGTCAGGGAGGGGCTCCAGCTGAAGGGTCTTGAAAGAAGTAGTGGGTGCTTTGCCGAAGCCTCCGAATGGGGTTGCCACCCTGGAGGTGCCGGAGTGACAGTGTTTTAACAGTAGTCGTCATGTGCTAACGAGAGGCACTGCAGTGACATTTGAAGTGATGCAACTAATTAAAGCTAAGCAAACTCTTTGACCCTAAGACATAGCTGCTATGAGTGAGTAGCATACTTTTGTACGTTAGTAGAGATGAATATGTAGTAGTTTTGCTCACTAAGCATTTGTATGCATGATAAATTAAAGCAACAATATGTAAATTTGGAATAAGAAAATACCACAAGTCTTCTCTTATGAATAGAAAATTGAATTTATAAGCAATAAAATGCACAATTCTTCAATTCAATACACTCAGGGGTTTTGTTGCTACAGCCTTACTTAGTCTGGTATGACCAGCAGCTAGCTTAAGGTTGCTAATGTTAACCTTTGATATTTTTGGATATAATCGACATGCAAATTATTGAGTCAGTTTTCTTCTATATCATAGTCTTAGATATCATAGTTTTAGATTTTGTATTTTCATCATCCAAATAAATGACTTGTTACCTGTTGAAGCTTTTGTAGCCTGGTAGGTCTGGTCGGGCCTCTGGCTCAGGCAGGCTGGCGATGAGAGTTTCAGCCAAGGCCGGGGTACTGATAATAGCCTGCTCCCAGGGTGAGGTGTAGGACTTTGGCACGGCTGTACTGTTGAACTTTTCTGGAGGGATGTCTTTCAAAGGACCGCTGTAACCTGGGTGGATTTGATGGAAAACAGAGCATGATTGAAAATGGGACTTTTATATGACAAATACAGAGCAGATGTTAGTGTTTTCCATGTTCAGTTGTCTCAAAATCTGCTCATCTAATCTATTTATATTTGCCCACTTTATTTTTCCAAAACTATTCTGGTTTCAGTGTTGGCTATGTGTCCACACATGGTTATGAAGTAATGAACTATTTCTTAAACAGCAACAAGCAAAACATGTTGGTTGTCCACAGAAAAGTAATCCTTTCCCTTTGATTTACTTTTCTTGTATAAAACACTCACAGACAAGTCAGCTGGTCATGAGTAAGCTTGAGTGTGTGCAGTTAGCTGATGTCTCATCATATGATTTCTGGGTACTAAAGTTAAAAAAATGTACCATTTGCCTCCATTTGGAGCTGCCAAAAGTCCAAGTTACTTTTTAGTTTTAGCTTTTTAACATTAATATCAGTCACAACTGCACTGGACAACATTGCACGACCTGGGTTCACTGGGTTTTTCTTAAGCCCTACTCCCTGTTAAAGTTCACAGCAAAACAAGTCAAAAGGCATCTTCCCCCGTGTTTGTGTGTGTGCATGCCTGCATGTATGTCTCCCCGCATAGTCTATGTGTGTTGATGGGAGAGGCCTTTCCAAAGCACTATCCTTCAAACGCAGCACTTCACTCAGGGGGGGCTTGCAAGCTCAGGCATTACATAACACAGGCCGTCGTGTCACGTCCTAACCTCTCACAATGAACAATCCCCCTTCCTGAGTTTATGTTTTGCCCTGAGGAGGAAGCAGGAGAGACCAAACAGACCTGCAGGGAAGTTTACAGATTTTTTGGGGGGAATCTATTACAAAACATCATGCAGAAGATTTTTTAAGGCCATGTAAGATTGTTATTGTGGTTGGACATTTGGCTAAGTTGATATTTTTGTGCAAAGGGAATGTCACACATCCAGCGAGGCAGGGATGAAATGACAACATCATGAGACACATCTGATATTTCTCTATGCTTTGTTTTGAAGAGCTGCACCACTCCCTGTGGTAAATTATGATTTCAGTAGTTTAAACTTCCCACATCTTATTTCAGCTCTATTGGAATCTAAACAGAGTATATCACTGTAGCCTGGTTAACACGTCGCGACCAGTTCAGGAACATGGAACATGCACCCCGGGTTCATGAGTGTGCTATTTTAAGAGTTATTACCATTTGATACCTAACGCACTTTGGCCTGATTTCTGCTACAGCTGAAGTGACTTCATTCAGACACTGATGGGTGGTGTCTGGTCTGGAACTCCAGAAATAACACCCCACCCCGGTGTAGTCACACTCATCCCTAACTCAGTATTGGGCAGATTTGGTACATGAAGGAGGAAGTGAGTGCAGAGCTGATGGTATCAGTGGTCCAAAAGGCAAACAGGAAACATTTCCCCTTAGGCAAAACTCAACATTTTTTTAAAAGATGGTCAAAACTGATTGTGAACGATGAGGGGTAAAAAAAAGAGGCAGGGAATGAGAGAAATAGGGGAATGTGGAGGAGTAGACATGGAACAAAGGAGTGGGATGAAGATGGAAGGACGGACAAAGAAAGGAGACAGGGAGAGGGTGGGAGAATTAAAAAAAAAACAAAAAAAAACGTGTAATCAAATTCCGCCTGAGGCCAGCAGATTCCAGGCGAGAAGAAAATGTTCTCCTGCATGATCAAAGCCTGCGTGAGCGCAAACAATGAAAAACTGCTCAAAAGGGAACGAATCCTTATCAAAACACGGCACATCCAGTGCTTTGTGGAGAGCACATCCTCACAGCAACAGGAGCAGTACCATTTCTCATGAGCTGCATTCAATACATCATCAACCAAAGCCAAACTTTGCCAAAACTATCTAAAACTAACTAAAGAAACAGCAGCTCAAGTCATATCACAGAGTTGAATGAAGGTCAACTGTTTTGTTGATCTAACTGCTGCAGCTGTTTTCGAATGTGTTGGTGTTCCAGCACATTGTGTCACCTACCCGGGGCGATACTGTCTGGATTTGGCACCATTTTTGTATTTGATGTGTCAGATGGCACTTGTGACTGGTCGACATCCAAGTTGTTCTCGCCGCTGCCGTTGGTTTGTTTGTTGGTTTGTTGGTTGTCCGTGGCATTCCCGTTCTCAGTTTGAGAGACCGCTGTGTTCTAAAAGCAAGATGGAAGAGGTGGGGGGTTGAGCTTAAAAGAAAAGTTAAACACATTTTTGTACCTGTTGTGATTGAAAGTTCATTCTTGACTTGGAATGGAGGTGTTCTGATTTTTGGCCACTTGGGGGCAGATGAAACAAGGTTTAACACAAAAGTGATATACAAACAAACAGCAAACAACTTTGCATTCAGAGCAACATTAGCGTTCATTTGGAGTTGGACTTTTTTGACCAGCCAGTCACTAACATTGTCTTTGGTGCCATTTGGGTGTGGGTTTGACAATTTTTTTGTGTGTAGACAATACTGATGGGAGTGTGAGATTGAACCAAATCAGTAAGGTTGAAGTACAAAAACAAAAATGAAGATTTAAAAGATGCTAAAACGGCAGAGACAGATGATAATTCCTCTGTGCATTTCACTTACACAAAGCCATTTGATTCATTGTTCATATGAAATATTTATTATAGCAGCTTTAAGGACATTTTGTCCATGTTGTGAAAAACTCAAAAGAAGCTAAAAAAAGGTTGTGTAATTACTTAAAAGCTCCAGAATAGCTATTATGTTAACCTGATGATGAGGTGGATTTATCAACAATTATTTTATTAAAAGATTTTCTGACCAATTTATTTGTATTTTAATTAAAATGAAAAATGTTATTTGCATGCACAGTAATCAGCGTCAGTGAATCTTTATTAACCCCAACATTCTACATTTCAGTGCTGTTATTTTTCATCTGAACTCAAAGCAGTTAACAAACCTCAATTTTACACGTTTTTTTTTTCCAACAAGGAGAAGCAGAGGAATTGTCAGCATGTCCACTTTTCCTTGAGGAACATTGTTTTGTGGTCTAGAAAGAAATGTACTGCAGCCCAAGCGTCCAGCTTTCATCCCTCTGAAAGATATTTATGATGATTTACTCCAGGACTTCCTCAGGAAATGTTGACAACTTGAAACAAAATCCCTCCGTTGCCCCAAGCAATAAACAAACCAGAGATATGTGAGGCCTTCTCACTTCAAAGATGAGGATGAAACTTCTCTGGAGTGTAATAATTATTTTATCTATGGAAGAGGGCAATGGAATGTACACAAGGGCACCACACAACTAAATGAAAGAGGATATAACTAGAGCTGCTAATTAATTAGCTATATCATAGAGAAAATTTTATCTTGATTCAATTTTACTGAGAGCTTCGGTACATAAATTGCTTTATGTGTGACCACGTCAGGCTAAGATAAGTACTGCTGGGGAGAGTAAATGCTGACTTGGCACACTGCCAACCCATACACAAAGGGACATTAATAAAGCTACTTATGACCCGCTCGAAGACTTTCACATCTACTATTCTGTGCCGCTCAGTGTTTGTAGCATGAGTCAAATAAACACTTCAAGTGCTTAATCTTTCCCACATATACTCTGTCAGGATGTAAAGTATTGTGTGAATGTTTTTCATGTGATGGAGGGGAGAGATGTGGCAAAAATGGGCGACTGTGCTTGAAGAAAACACGCTCTGGCAGTGTGACACTGTTACAATAACCTCTTCATCAAAGTGTGTTTAATGGTTGGTTTAAGATGTGATTCTTGCTGATAATCACATGAGAACATCTATGGTAATCCTAGTGTATGCTAAATATAGAGCTACAGCATGAAGTTGGCTAATATAGCTTAGCATAAGGACTGGAAATAGTGATGTTTCCCACTATTTCCAGTCCTAGCTAGCTAGAAGATGTTTTAGATGATCTTTAGGTATCCTCGAGGGCAAACAATTTTTCCCTTTGGACACAGCCAATCTAGCTGTTTTCCCCTGCTACCAGTCTTTATGCTAAGCTATGCTAACTGTTAACTGCTAACTCATCTTAGCTCTGGCTCCACAGTCAGTCAGATTCCCCAAACTGGTCTAACTACTCCCTTAAAAAACACTTTTGACAGAATTCACTTTTTTCCCCCAGTGTGTTTTTGTGTGTTCATTCATGTGTGATTGTGTACTTCACATTTGCTGCTTACATCAAGCTGCCTGTTGTTTTCATTCTGGATGCTCTCGTAAGTGTATTTTTCTGAGCGTCTCTGGCGCATTTTGAAGAGACGGGAGCCTCGGTTTGACGCGAAAGACAACTCCTCCAGCATGATGTCCTTAGGCACACTCACTTTCTTCCCAAGATCCATCTCTGCATCTGAACACAAGGAGACAAACCAATGACTAAAGCGCTTACAATATAGACTTAGAAATTGATCTCATTTCCAACAAGACATATTTATTTTCCTGTTTCATAAACTCCCACCTATCAAACCTCATTGAACACAAATTATATTCACACAGTAAAAAAAAAAAAAAAAAAAAACTGCTGCAAAAAAGCCCTCTACATGGATTGCTGACTTGGTATTCCTGCCAATATGATGAACGAGGAATTATCTGCCCTCGTAATCCACTCATGTCCAGAGCTTGTTTTGTGGTTAGCGCCGCGTGCTAGCTACTGCATGCTGATCATGGAGATGTCATAGGCCTATATCCAAGTGTGAGACACACAATTTGCCAGAATATCTTTCAGCTGTCAGTAGCCTTCAGACGCTCCCTATCCCAGCTACACAGTTGTCTACTCCCTGAAATAGCCTGTTCAAAGGACAACGACAAAGGGATTCATTTCTTTGGCCCATAAAAGTATTCATTTGCTTATTTATAGTCAGGTTCATGGAAGGCAGGGTTGGCAACTGCCGCAAATAGGTGGGTTCATACCTTCTATAAAGTGAATGTGGAAGTGTCCAGTGCATGCGTGTGTCAGCCAAAGTGAGCTGCTGTTTACAGTAAAATTAATATGTCTGAGAACCAAATGTGCACTGTAAGTAATGGTGTTAAGTCCGCGTCTATGTTTGTATGTGTGATAAAAAGGGAATGCAGCGGGGTGGAAGGAGCAGGATGTGAGGAGTAAGCAAAGAAGGTGAGATGAAAACAGAAGCAAAGAAAGGAAACAAAGATGAAATGATACATCTACCTTCCTGGCCTTGAATCTCCCTGCAGATCGCTGCCGCCTGTATTTTCCTCTCCCTGTTTGTCATGGTGGAGAACTGTGACATGGCTGCCCTTTGGGGAGTGGGAGGTGAGGCAAAAAGTCAGAGGAGACAGCACACATCAGTGCAACTTGTTCAAACTTACAATAAGACACAAAAGCAAGACAACACATCTGCATGTTGGCCCATCGATTGCCCAACCATCACACATCCACACAACGCACAAAGACCCACCGAAGCAGATAGAATTTATTGGGGCAGTGAAAAGGGCAAAGTTAGCACATCCCTTTAAATAACCTTGGGCTGTTAAACGCCAAGCACATGCTCTTCAGACATGGCAACCAGCTGTGTCAGGGGTGTGGGAATCAATATGTTTGAAATTACCCAAGTGGGCTGAAAGGACACAGATAGAGAACATGGTGCTGTCACAGCAAACACGTGAGACAGTGGATGAAATAGCACAGTGGAAAGTTTACACCAAGGTGTCAGTGAACGCACAGTATAAATGCGTCGTTCCAGTCCAAAATACTTTTGGGTGGAACAAAAGCACATTTCGCTGCAAATGCCAAATGTCTATCCACCATGCAAATCACGTCATCATCTGGAAATCATTGGTTTTGGCTCAGTTGATAAAAGGCAAGTTTGAAAAGTTTCATTTCAGCTTCAATAAATCAACTGTTATCCATCAGACAATGATATTTTTAAAACATCAAGCATAAGAATATCATAAAACATGTTTTGTATACTTGCTGCTGCTACATAAAAAAGACATTATAAAAATCAGCTATACCACATGGCAAACTGTGTGATTGACGTGATAGAAAAAAACTGTATGTGGTTGTGAGAATCAAGCTTGTTTTAAAGCACAAATGTCATGTGAGAATTAGCACACCTGTGGATAGCCCTCGTGATGCCTTACCTGTCCTGAAGGACCGTTTGGGGGGAGTCTCCTGCTGTGCTTGTCTCCTCAGGGTAGGAAGTCAGAAAGGTGAGAGGAGAGAGGGTCAGACAGGGTAGTGCCACCCGTGTGGGTGCTGACGCTCCCCGACACTGGGGCTTGTCGTGGGTTGGTGGGGGCTGCGGGCTGACGGAGTGACTGAATGAGTGGGTGGGTGGGTGTCAGTTGGTCTGTTGTCATTGGCATTTAGTTCACGAGCGGAAAGGAGACTAAATTTAGAGCGCTGCCACTGCTGCTCGCTTTTCCCTCCATCTACCTCTCTGTCTCTGCTAGTTGAGCTCAGGATGTTGGATAGCCCATCAGTGATTCCCAACCAGGGGTAGGCCTACTTGTAGGCTAGGTTTCCACAGTGTGGAGAAAGGTGAAATGATCAACTAATTTGACATAATCCATTTTAGGATTTGAATAAAAATATGTATGCATATTTATAACACCTGATCTTTTGATTAAGAGTGTCTATAAACTAGTTAGTAAGTGAGCTGAATCAACTAATAATAATTATTGGACAATAAGTTGAGACGGATAGCTAAAAGTAATGGATAAGCTGTTTATATTATATAATATAAATTAATTATATATATTATATATTATTAAAGTAAAGAATAAATAGTTGGAATAGTTGAAGAGAACTTGTTGAAAAAGCTAAAAATACTAGATTGCTTCATTTAATAATGATAGACTAAAAGCAAATTTATGGATATGCATAGCTGGAAATATAAACATGACTAAAAGTAATGGATAAGTAGTTAAAAGCCTATAACAATAACAATGAAGCCAACATATAATAGATAAACAGCAGAAAGTAGGGGATACACATTTCTTGTTGCTACAAGTAAGAGCTTAAAATAATAATAAATGTTTGAAATAGCTAAAAATTATAAACAGTTTTAATAGTTGGGGAGGGCTGAAATACTTGGCTACAGTTAATATTAACATGGTTGAAACATTGAGCTTCTGGTGGTAGTAGTGTAAATACAAATACATTTCTATCAGTAGTTCAGTAACAACCAGGTGAAAATCAATTGACATATGTGGAACATGATGGGTGTCATTGATGAAGTGGTACTTGACTTTGTTGGGAACTCACCTTTGCCAAAGGCCAAGTATCTGTGGCAATCTTGCAACATTGCAAATATACATATTAAACAGCATCAAAGGGATTAAAAAACAGCTTAGAAAGCCCTGACAAAGCTTTAACAACAAAAATAAAGTTGTGTCAGCTGCAATTCTCTTTATCTGCACTCCAGAATTGCAGTGCACAGCCAACAATAAATATACTTAGTGACATCCAGCATGGGAACATGGCTCCCTCAGGGCCTGGAGACCAATCAGATACTATTTGTTTTAAATGCCATCATGTGATATAGGAGAGAACAAGGACTAATAGGGTTCACTCACCTTATAATCCAGTCACTATGTTTTAATTGACCTTTGCTAAATTAGATTTGCCTCCTCTATATTTCTTTACTTGGTAGAAGAGACAAATAGAGAAAGGCAGGTTGAGTTTGCAGCACCAAGCGGGTGTATGTAAAGTTGGACGTTAAAAGCAGCAAGTTCACTGGCATACTGTAATTCAAGCTCCATTCTTTTAATAGCGCTTGAATCCCGCACAGCGTTTTTCGAAATCTAAACTGGTGGGGAAATCTTTCCTGTTTATCGTCTCCCTCTGTGTCCTTATCGCTCATTCTCTAATGGTTCAGCTACAGTAGGTACCCACTGTTATTATGTAACTGGTGGTCACCATGGGAACAAGTGCCCACCAACCCCTCCCAGCCCTCCCCTGGTTACAGAGCGAGTGACTATTCAAGACAACACATCATACAAAAAGCTTCATGGGATGGTACGGCAAGCAACAAATGGCCCAGAGCCAATGTATTTCATGCTTGGAATAGAGAGCAAAGAGCACAACCACACAATGCAATTTGAAACAGTGCTATTTGGTTGTATTTATTTTGTAAAATGCTTCATGTGAATCCCTACCTGAATTCATTTGGAACAAAAACAGATTACTGTTATTCTATCATGACCATAACAAGTGTCATTTGAATGGAAGCAATACAGTGTAATTATCACAGAGACGCTATAGTGTGTCAGGATGCTCAGTGAGTCACTTGAGTCACAACACAATGCGAGTGTGATAAATCTTATTTATGTTTATGAGACTGCTCAGTGAGAATCGCATCAGGACATTATGTACACTCTGTGAAAACACCAATGTAGCTTTAGTCTCTGGAGATGATTACAAGTCTTTCGCAAAATTCCAAACCAAACACAAGCCACAAACCAATTACATACTATAAGCCATTATCCCAGTGCCAGCAAACCCATTATAAACGAAAACATCATCACGTCATAATTAAGAGTTAACATTCCATAACAAGTCAAACTTTTACTTCCAGCTAAAACTTCAAAGTCCTACATGCTATTTTTTTCAAATACAATGTGCTGGAATGTGACAATTCATTCCAGATTAACAAAGAAAAATGGCTTTAACGGTCTAAAAGATGACCCATTTTCATCTCCCTCTCTCTTCTCCTCTCTCACTGAATAGTTAATGGCCACATGCTAATGCGCTAATTAAAATGCACCTGGTAAATAAGTGAATTAATCTCACTCATTAGAGCTTACATAACAACAGGTCCGCCCACAATATGCTTGAGTTATAGCGCTAACCTTTCCCCAAGTTTTAAGCCCTCGCTTTTAGTGCGTCTGTAATTCTATTCTGACAGTGAAACGATCCTCAAGTTTCATGGAATGAAAATCAAAGCAAACCCATCCAGAAAAACAAAGTGCACATCAAATCACTGCAAGAAATGGCATGCTAAGATACGTACATCCACAGCAGAAAATGAAACCAGCATGAACAGCAAAGTCATCCACAAGCTTGCAACTTACTATGTTGTGGATAATTGTTTCCTTCTCCCTCTTAGCACACTCACTTATATCTTTCCAAGATCATAATTACCTATTTTGTATATTCTGAAAGGTTCACAGAACAGTCAACAGTTCTAGTTATATCCAGATATACTATTATTATACAAACACTCAGATCTTTCCACTTATTTTGTACTAACCATGCCCATTCAGACTCATTATCCATTCTGAATAACATACTTATTGTCTCATCTAATGAATTACAGGCCCACTTCAGTGTATTAACCAAGCTAGAAAGTTGTTAAATGCTAATGGAATCATTTTTAAGTCTCCATACAGTGTTAAAGTAATAACCTCCTTTCATGTTTTATTATGCCATGCAAATATTTCAAGAAATATATTTTATACGAAAGATTTAAGAATGAAAAGTATTAAAAAAAAAAAAAAATGAAATAAGCACGTCAATGGAGAACTCCAGCAATCTTTCTAAGTAACCACTTATCATTAGCTTACTCTCCTCACTCACCATATTATTGTTTGTTTAGGTATTAATGAATTAAAAAGGAAAATGCTGCGGCTGCACATGAATGCATTGTGGAATCGGCGAGGAGCGGGATTTTATTCATTTAAGGTCACACAAGTTGAGTTGTGCCCTACCGCTTCCAGCTCCAAGTGTTGCTGGTGTACACAGACTTATAAGTTTGTTTTCCCAAGGGCCTCTTATTCTCAGAGTAGGACAGTGAGGGCCCCAGATTTGCCTCTGCCGCAGACCTCTGAGGCTGCCATTGTCTGGGCAGAGACCTGTAACCAACATTACTAGCAGGGATGGAGACAGTGCCCCTTGTTGGGGACATAAATGATGGCAGCGGAGCTCGGCTATGACTGCGACTTTGGCTCTGGCTCCAAGTGTGGCTGCCTGTTTTATGCGGGGCTTGGTAAGAGACTCTGGCCTTCCACTCTGCCGGTGGCTCGGGTAGTATTTTGCGCTGGGCTGCCAGGCGGATGTTTGAGACGAGGCTTTGCTGGAGGTCCTGGAAAGCAAATGCTTCATCCACCAGGCCCAGGGGATGCCGAGAGGCGGCTTCCCAGGGTGTTAGGCGTTTGTGGCCCTTCTCCAGCCAGGATGTCTGCTTTGCTTGGGGAGTTGCAAAGGCCCGACCCGGAAGCTTGGGGGAAGTAGAGGCCGAAGCTGACTTCTGGCCCGTGAATGGTACTCTGGCTGGTGGGGAAAGGGAGTAGCTTCTGCCAAGTGCCTGCAAAGAAAGATCCAGACATGTTTATTTTAATAAGAGTTCATTTTTGTTTGGCTGACTGGCCCTCTGGCCAAATCAAATCAGCTTGCAAAACATTGGAAAAAAGAGTAGCTCTTTGTCAACACATTTCTTTTAAGTGCTCTGATAGTTTAATATTGTATTTCTTGTTAAAAATGGTAAGCATTCTTTGTGCACTAATGTTCTTTATCATTTGACCAAACAAAGTGAACCGCCCTCTTATTTTTTAGGACAGCTGGTTTATGAGAGGCCTCCCAGAGTAAGCCACACTCTGCTCGTTGTCACTGAATCTGCTTTGCTAGACAGTAACACGCAGCAAAGTATGACAACGAGAGGGTGAAACTCCTAAATTCTCACTACTAAAATTTCCATTAGGATGCCTGGACAGCTAACGGTTATATGGGGTGACAAAACACCTCTGCACCGCTCATTGACTCTGACATTACAGTCGATTGGATATGGAAGGCATGAAGAAAAGGTAGTGCTGCCATCATCTGGTGAAAGTTGTGTAAGATCAGCAGCTGGCAAGAGGTGGTAAAAATGAAAGAACAGAACAGAAGAGAGTGCAGTCATAAAAAAAGAAAAATGTAGCTGAATAAGTCAAGGGGGAATCAATTCTCTGCTGACTCAGGTATTTGGTAGGCCTAAAGTGCCTGTGGCAGCGTTATCCTGGATTAGGGCCGACACAAGAATGTATGAGTAGATTAGTAGACAATCTAAGGTCATACTTTCATTCCGCTGACAGAGATTGCCTAGATGACTTTATATTTGCCTTGCATTGTTTATGTCTATTATCTATCTGCCATTCTAAGAAATGGGGCCTGTGCAGGTCTAAAGAGTTGGTGTTCATGATGGTGTGCATACAGAGGCTTTCAATTTGTGTGACAGCTGCTCAAAATAGTCTACATAACTATAAGTGTTATTGTAAGTTTGTAAGTAAGGTTTTTTTTCTGGGGGCCCAACTTTATAACAAAGTACATTTGAGAGTAGACGGATGAACTCATCTAAGATCTTAATCTGAACAATATGCCTTATATCAAATAAAACTTAGATATTACTTAGATTACTTAGATTCTAACCATTAATTAATTACCAGTAAGCTCCCTTTCATTGCATTTATAACATGTTGAAATTGATTTATATCTGAATAACAATACAGTTACATAAATTGTAA
Source organism: Protonibea diacanthus (assembly GCA_028641955.1). Lineage (NCBI taxonomy): Eukaryota > Metazoa > Chordata > Actinopteri > Sciaenidae > Protonibea > Protonibea diacanthus. The sequence goes on from CM053998.1 coordinate 9,880,641, forward strand.
ATTTAAATCTTACTTAAGACACCACTTGATATTTAAACTCACACTTAACAAATAACTGCCCTTTCTGAAAATGCATGACACACCATGGATATACATTTCAGCATAGGCCTACTCACTTCCACCTCCAGAATTATCCAATGAGGCCGCCTGTATTTAGTGAAGTCACCAACCTAATAATAATACCTTCATAAATGCATCAAGTAGTCACTCTGCAGGAATGTGCTTCTCAAGCATTTATCTCAATTGCTGTAAACGTAGGTGATTTGGATAATGAGGTGTTTCTACATAATACTATCTTTAAAGTCTATTATTTTATGTCTATTTATTTTGGATCGCTGTCTGATCCTGATATATCCTGCATAGAAACTAAATTCTTGTCTGAGCAAATATGGAAGAACTTTATCATCATTTATATTAAAGGTAGAGAAGTGGTGAAATTCAGTGAGATGAAAGAAAAGAGACGAGCACAGAACAGAACAAACCCAAAAAGCATGCTCAGAGGACAAAAGAAAGGAAAGCCAAATAAGGATAAAAGACATTTTAATGGCACTGCAGTGAATCATACAGATAGTGCACTATGAAGAGAACCACACAAAGGAAAAGGAAAAAAGAAAGAAAAAAAAAAACATGAGGAACAAAAGCAGCCCTGTACCAAAAATATATTTTTGAACATTATCAGGCTGATTATCCTTTCAATAAATCTTCTTTTGTTGATCATTTATCACCTATTCATATAAAACAAAAGCAAGAGAAGATGCGTTAAAGAGTGAGACTAGTAGAGTGGGTATTTCCATATTTTTTTTTTTTTCTGTTAAAAAAGAAACTGCGATAAAGTAGCTTTCACTGGCTTAAGTTGAAATTTAAGCTTACTATCTCTGGACCTCAGCACTCTCTCCTAAGAGGCAGTTTAAATATAGCACCTAACATGATGCAACAGCTGGTAAAAAGCTTAAAATAAAACTAACCATCTTAAGTCTGTGCTATTGAGAAGACACTGGGGAAAAGCTGCTCAAGAATATTATATACCGGTCGAACAGTTGAAGGTCAAGTAAGGTGGTTATAATTGACACTTTTCGTAAAGGGTTTTGCTGTATTCTCCAGCCTTTACTTGAAACTCCACAGACTTGTTACATAATCTCTGCACTTACGACATCACTGACATTGCAAATTTAGCCTTCTGCCTGGTAACATTACACCCCATATACCCCACCCCGTTCCCTCACTACTTTATTTTTATTTTTATTTTATTTGTTTATTTTATTTCTTTTTTATTTAAATTGTAATTTTGTTGTTTTTATATTGTTTCTTTGTTTTTTGTTTTTTTGTTTTTTGTTTGTTTCTTTGTTCAACAAATAACATTAGGCACATTTCCCATTTGCTTCTTTTCAAAAATCAACTTCCTGTTGCACTGTCAGGTACCATTCACTTCTGACTGCATTTTTTTTTTCACTGTTCTTCCTGAGTATCATGCTCCCCTACATTCTTATATCGCCACCTTTAGATTCTTTAACTTAAAATCACATTAATTTAAAGTGATTTTATTATGTATGAATGTGCATAATTCTCTATGATTATGTCAAAATGCATATATATACGTCATAACCATGTATGGTTCAATTGTGTCTGATGAAATATACTTACATCCTGTTATAATTACATTCTTAATCTGTTAGTGATGCCATTGGCATTAGCTCTCTGAAAACCATTAAGCTCTGCCCAATGTCAATAACAAGAGTAGGTAGAGATGAAGATAGTCATTACAAAAGCAAGTCCATATGCTCAAAACAGTCCACTTGGTAGTGGTCTCCAAGAGCAATTTCTTTGACTCAAACAGACACTAGGGGTGTCATGAATCTACCAGAATCATTCTTTATCAACTGCTGTAGGCTTCCACACCTGAGCTGAGCTCTTTTTAGCTGTGAATTTAGGTTTGGGAGCAGCTCCAGGGTTACCACCTGATACAGACTCAGGTCTTGCAGCTACAGGAAAACTAGGAACAACATAGGTACTGGGAGGCTGTGACTGGTAATTTACTGAGGGAGCTGCCAGGTAGGGAGGGCTATTGGCTGTTTGGTAAGGAGCCTGTGGTGCCTGTTGGTAGGGAGAGTTTGGAGACTGAGGTGCTTGGGGATGATAAGCAGGTGGGCCAGGTTGCTGATACTGTTGGTTGTATGCTTGCTGGTATGGACCGCCCATAGGTTGTTGATAAGGGTTGGGGGGAGGATAAACTGGATTTGGCTGGTAGTGGCCATCATGCATCACAGGCTGCATGGGCATCCCATAGCCTTGCTGGGGGTATGGGGCATTATATTGTCCAGCTGGCTGGATGGGGGCCATTTGCTCATATCTAATTGGTTGGTTTTCGACTGGAGGGTTAGGAGGTGAACACTCAGGCTTAGGTGAAGGGGGCTTAGCAGCCTCTGCTGCTGGGCCAAAAGTAAAGAGTGAGGAATTAAGCTGGTAGGGTTGATGTTTCATAACATCTACAACATTAAGGGGTTTAGGAGCAGGCTTTTGCTTCTCCTTGTCTTTTTTCTTGGCTTTGGATGAAGGGCTTGGAGGGGGCTGCTTTGTTGCTGCTGGGGGATAAGAAGGGGACTGAATAGGATTATATGCCCGTGAAGGTGGAGCACGTACGTTGGGTGTATATTTCCACTCATTTGGTAATGAAGCAACTGGCGATGTTGACCGGCTTGCCTTGTTTGCTTGCACAGTCTCAGAGTCCACGACAAACTTCTCCATACGAGACTGCCTCTTGGCAAACATATCAGCTCCTTTCCCTTTGACGGCTGGCATCTCAAAAGATGAACCTGGGGATGATGGGTTTAAGACAGTAGCCATTGGATTGACAGGTGATGAAACTTTTTGACCAATAGTAAAGGAGTGCATCCGCTGTGGTGGGGGTGGAGGAGTCCGATTTTGTGGGGCACTTTGTGGTGGATGCCAAGGTTTTGGGGAAGGACGAGTGTTCACCACTGATGTGGAAAAATTCATGGGTGTTTGCTGTGACTGTGGTGCCCAGGTATTCACAGGTGTCTGAGGCTGTGTCTGAGCTGAAGGCCATGTATTCAATGGTGGCTGTGGTTGTGAAGACTGTTGCCAGTTTGGCTGTGGTGTGGGCTGGGGTGGAACTGGTTGAGCCCAAGGTGGTTGATGTTGGGCCTGATTTTGCTCTTGGGGCCAAGAACTCATGGGGTGCTGACCATGCTCTGGAGGCTGAGACCATGATGGCTGGGAATGAGCCTGGGCAGGCACTGGTGCCCATGGATTCAAACTGGCTTGGGGGTGTCCTGGAGATTGTGTTTGGGCTGTTTGGATCCAGGGTGGCTGAACTTGGGCTTGAGTTTGTGATGGAGGCCATGCATTAATTGAAGGTTGCTGCTGCTGTTGAGGCTGAGCTGAAACCCAAGGTGGTTGAGGCTGAACTGGTGCTTGGGGCTGAGGCCATGGTTGTTGTGGAGCCTGATGCTGTGGTTGCTGCACCCATGGTGGTTGTTGCTGGGATTCTGGTTGAACCTGTTGAACCCAAGGCGGTTGTGTTTGGGATTTCTGCTGGGGTTGTTGCACCCATGGTGGTTGATGCTGAGACTGTGTTTGTGATGGCTGTTCCCATGCGGCTTGGGGTTGCTGCTGCACTTGTTGATCCTGAGGTTGACCCCAAGTTGGTTGCATTTGCTGCAGATTTGGCTGATCACGAGAATGTGTCCAGGGTGGCTGAACTTGTGACTGAGACTGTGTTTGCTCTTGAGGCTGGGCCCAGGATGGCTGAACATTTGTTTGGGTTTGTGCTTGCTCTTGAGGCTGATTCCAGGATGGCTGATTTTGAGGGGTCCAAGTATTTGTTGGGGCTTGAGGCTGTGCTTGGGTCTGAGTAGGTTGATGTGTCACCCATGGTGGATGTTGTGGGGACTGACTTGGAGGTGGTTCCTGGGGCTGCACTTGAGCTGGATGCCAAGAATTGGTAGATGGCTGCTGTTGTGCTTGTGTTTGTGCTGAAGCCCAGCTTGTCACAGGAGCAGGCTCAGACTGCACAGTTGAATTCGCATGACCATATTCTTCCTGTGCTGACACTTGTAAAGGCTGTTGTTGAGATTCAGGCTCCTGCTGAGTCCATGTGTGCTGCTCCTCTGTGGTGGTGCTGGCAGGAACCTCCTGGGTGGCAGGCGGGGGAGAGGGCTCAAGGGCAGGTGCAGGGGTTGGCTCGAGTTCTGGAGCAGGGGCAGGCTCTGTGGTGGGGGCTACAGCAGGTGTAGATACACTATTTTCAGCTTGTTGAGGCATGTCCTGATTGGTCATTTCTATCTGTGAGGCCCAGGGAGGAGAGGTGGGGTTAATCACAGGCTTTGGAGCCACTGGCGGAGGAGTTTTGTGTTTAATTGGAGACTGGAGGAAATTACAAGCCTCAGCTCCAAGGCTAAGGTAGTCTTCCTCAGGTCCTGACTCAAAACCCATTTTCCTGTCACTCCTGTTGAGAAGGTTTAGCAATGCTGGGTTAGGTGTCATTTTTGGTGTTTCCTTAAAAGTAAACATAGGCTTGCCAGTGTTTCTTTTCCTTGCATCCATCAAAAGGCCAGTTTTAATTGCAGGGGTAGAAATGCGCTCATCACGGGAAGCTATCTGCTCTCCTTGGCCCATAGAATCTTGATTGGTCCCACTCATTGCGGGAGAATAAGGGGTAGCCACCATGTTTTCTGCTGAGAAAGGCTTTGCACAACGATTGCTGAAGGAACTCTGCATTTCACTGGTTTGATGTTGGACTGTGCCATTGATGTTCGTAGAATAGTGCTGCATTTGTTGTTGCTGATGATATTCTTGCTGCTGCTGATACATTTGCTGTTGTGGATAATGCTGTTGTTCATACTGCTGCTGCTGTTGATACTGTTGTTGGTATTGTTGTTGTTGTTGTTGGTAGTTCTGTTGTTGCTCATAGTACTGCTGTTCCTGATATTGTTGGTACTGTTGTTGCTGTTGGTTTTGTTGGTGTATATTTACATCCATGTAAGCATGGCCATCTGTTGTGGACTGCATGTAGGACTGCTCCAATATCTTCTTTTCAGGCTCTGGTACTCCTTCCACTGGGATCCCATGGCGTCTAAGCTCTTCATGTTCAGCAGAAATCTCATCCATCCTTTGACGCCGTTGGGCAAACATTAGGGCACCCTTTCCCTTGGTTTCAGGCAAACAATCCATCTCTGCTTGGTTGTTCAGGTTCCTTTCAATCTCAAGAAGACCCTTGTCCCAGTTGATAGTTAGCACACCTTTGCTACTATGGGCATTAGTGAGGAAATGCTTGTTTAATTCTGAGCCGTCAGGAGCGACAAGGGTAAATTCAACAGTGTGGGTTTCTTGTTTGTCGTCTTCGTTTTCCTCGTCCTCTTCGTCACTGTACTCTGGTTCGTCTTCTCCTGTGCCGTAGCTCACAAGTGTGTATTTCTTGGCCCTCTGCCGATGTTTCTTGAACATCAACACCCCCTTGTTGTTGGGGTTGGGCGGCGCAGCCGTAAGAAGAAGAGCAATACGTTTACATTTGGACTTGGCCTCCTTTACCTGCTTCTCTGAGAGACTCTCGCTACGCCTGAGCCCTGTAAAGAGAAGGAAAAGAGGAAGTTCAGTGATTTAAATAAAGGATTATAGAGAGGGAAATCAAAATCAAATTCTCTAGGATACACCTGAAATTATAGGTAACAGTGATTTTACTGCACACTGTATCTGCCTTGATCATGTAATTGTAGTTGACTAAATTAATTTAAATTATTATTGTTTAAGCTATTTTTTATAAAATGCCCATCCTAAATATCAGTCAAAAATGAAATTATACTTCATTATACATCATATAAATACATATAAATTATACTTCATCATATATCCACATCATAATAAGTCACTTTGGTTTATCACTCGCCTGATAATTAAAAATAGAGCTTGCAGAAATAACATACTGACAGATGACAAAATTGAGAAACCAAGTTAAGCGAGGCACAAAGCAATTCACTGCAGCATGTAACATTACACTGATAGCAACCTTCCACAAAAAAACTGTTTTAATAATACATCAAATGTTCTCAATAAAAGCAGAAGCAGAAATGTCTGACGGATAAGCAATTAAAACTATATACACTGTTAAACTGATCTGAACACATAACAAATCTCCTGTAAACTAAGCTATTATGATTCCATAGCCAGAGAGATATTGCGTTCCATATGTTCTTAGTCCACACATAATATTTATCCACCTATAGCTATGCATTTTCCACCTTTGCGATTGTATTCCTCCAAATTTGCTCATTCATTTGAACTTAGAACATTAACCCATAAAGCAATTATGAAATTCTCTGACCCATGTCTAATATCCTAAGTTGTTTACAGACAGTGAACCACACAGCCCTATAAAGTAGCCAGGAATAGGAACTCGGAAAGATTAAAGATAGCCTGCATGCAATAAATCCACCAGAAACAGAGTGTCTTTACCCGTTCTTATCTTTAAGTTCACAAGCTGACCACTTAAAAGCTTCTGTTCTTCTTAAATTTATCACACTTACTGACACTTAAGCCAATCTGATAACAGACATCACACACTCTGAAACGATCCAACAATACAAGGCAGTAACAAAATAATACACAGGCTTTCTTTTTTATATTACTGCAAGACTAACCTGAAGGTGGAGGAGACAGCGGGAGTGAGCAACGGACTCACTTTTTTAGCTCAGTTAAAGCACCCAGTTTGAAAGGATCAGGTAACGGGCTGGGGGAGCACATGCTGGTGTCTGTCAAAGGGCTACTTCTGCAGGCATCATCAGCGTGCTGGTGTTATATTTATGTCTTCAACACAGCTTAGAGGAACGCCTCAGTCTCCATATTCATCATCAAGCCTCTTCAAATGGATACTTTAAGATGTTCTAAGTGTAGTAGCTTCTCTTACATGATCAATTCAACATCTTTTTAAATCTCCTTTTCTTTTGATTTGTTGTGTTTCTTTTATTTACCGTCCCCACACCAATCGCTGATTCTGTTGTTATTCAGGTTAGACCCGGATGTATCTGCTTCCATTCAAAGGAATGAGCACACTGTTCCAACTGCAGTGACAGACTATTTTGAGGAGCACACACACTGGACATCAGGCTTTGGAATGCACACATGTTGTTGGCAAATGTAATTTAGTGTTGACCTATTAGCTTACAGATTCCCCTTGAATGAACAGATCCACACACAGAAAAAAAGATGCACACCAGAGCATTATTTCATGGTACAAATAGAAATGGTCCATGGTCCATACTTACTGGCATGTCTTGCCCGATGCTTGTTGGGTTTGTCTTGATCCCCCTCAGAATCAGACTCCTGTTCTTCTGCTGGTGTTGCCTCTTCTGAGGGAATTCCAAACGAGACAGTAAATGACCCAGGAACTCCTTCACGGTGTCCTCCTCCTTCTTCTTCTCCTTCACTTTGGGATCCAACACTTCCACTGACCCTGGTGCCACCCACACTCAAGATGCCCCTCCCTGCTCCTGATGCTGCTGGCTGCTGCAAAATGACCTCCACCTGCCCAAGCATTGAAGGGGAGCTCAGAACAACCCCATGCTGACCAAGCGGCTCCCTGACGGAACAGGGCACATTGTGTGATGTGGTGATGTTGTGGATCGTCTCAAAGGCCTCTCTGTTTGAGAGTTCTCCCTGGATCCCAAGAGCGCTCCCAAGAGAGGTGCAGCCCACATCATCCAAGGACTGCTTAGACAGGGAGACCTGGAGCTCGACCATGTCCCCAGGGGAGAAGCAACGCTGTATCTCTTCATCATTTTCCTTAAAAACAGGTTCCCGGCTTCCCTGTTCACCAGGTGAGGGAACATGTCGTTCGGTGGAAAGCAACTGGGATCTCCTGGGAAATGTGCCACTGTCCAACTCCCCATAGTAGGCCTCATCCTGGGACACAGATGTGTAGAGTTCCCTTGGACTTTGGGACCCGTGCTTTGGTGAGAGGATGTGAAGTGTGGTGCTCTCTAAAACCACACCAGAGGAGCCCCTCTGACCACAGTGTGTCTCTTCTGATTCATAGTCTTCTGGGGGGATGGTGCAGTATCTTTCAGAGAAGGGAGAAGAGGAATGAGTAAGCGGTGCAAGTTTTTAAGTTCAATAACTGTTATTCATTAATATTAATAAGACATAATGCCATCTCCAATATTACATGACTTTAAGACTTTAAGACATTAGTCTGCCTCCGTGCTGCTTTTTTTTTTTTTTTTTTAAATCATCTAACATTTCGTTTTATTTTTACTTCCAAATGAAAGACAGGTGTGATGTTCACACAAATCTTTTTTTGCTCATTAAATTATAACACCATCTGAACGAGCAGTACATCATAACTGAGGAATGGAGCCGTTGGATTGTTGGGGATGTAAAGCTTGTCTCCCATTGCTCAAGTTGTCATAGTAGTCAGGTAGATTTAATCTTCATGCAGCAAGTCTAATGAAAGGGTCAGGTCACCTAAGAAGAAAGTAATCACGCTTCTATATCGCTCTGCCTATTTCCCACTTTCAAGGGCAGCAAGGAATAGAATAGCAGAATGTCATTTTCTCTGATTGCAATTATTGAATTTAATAAGAATTAGATGCCAGTGACTAGTCCTTTAGAGTGACATATCATAATAAATCTTGATAGTCACAAGCTGAGGTCATCTGCTCTCCAATTCTGCATAGGCAAGAGTTTATAGTCATGCAGTCGCAGAAACAATCTTAATATAAATCTTGTACTGTGAAAAAAAAAGATTCAACTTTAATATGTCTTCAAAACAACAGTATATCCCTCTACAGTGTAAATGCGGACACATTATGGCACATGCAGCAATATTTGCAGACATGTCACCCTGATAAACACACTGGCAATACCCAATGAGTCATGGCTGAGCAGCTGCATGTCAATCAAGACACACAAATCTGCAACTCACTGGCCAAGCGAGTTGGAAGGTCAGCATGGCTGACACACATTAACTCACTAATACACACACGGACATGAATGCATATATATACACAGGCAGACAGTCAGTGGTTCACTGAACTATGCAAAAGGGCACAGGTCATAAAACAACATGCTATCTAAATGCTAATAGAGTGGCGCAATAATCATTCTGCTTTGCTGTTCTGAACACCAAGGACCTACAGTGCAACATGGCTCACTTGTCACATACAGATATTGTAGAGTTACTGAATGTGCAGATATTTTCAAATGTAATTGTCTGTGTTTTCTGCAATTTGCAGACATGCTTTGGGCATCACTTCACTGTCATCAATTTAATGCGCGCTTTGTGGCACTACCTCTTGAGAAGCAGCTGCAGGCAGTCAATGGATGTGTCGATGATCGCAGAGGCTCGTAAGAGCGTGAGATCAGCACACGGCTCTCCGTTGAGCGCCACCACCTCATCACCTTCTTGCACTCCAGCTAAGAAGGCACGACTACCTTCTTCTACCTGTGGAAGACAAAGGGCAAAAAACATGAAAAAACACATCACACAGGTATCAGCGTAGGTAAACTCTTCACATAGCATCACCATTTGGCAAGTGTATCCTGAGCTGCCAGTGACCCCCAAAACACAAATATACCCTCTTAAATAAAGCTCTTTACAAAAGACTAGATCATTAATATTTGAGTGATATTAATGAGAATATTCAAGGTGAGGTAGTGGCCTTTTCACCAAGGTGATTCAAAACATTTGGAAGCCAAGCCAAGCAACAATTTGCGTAACACGTGTCCAATGTACAGTCAGTGTCACTGAAAACGTAGGCTGGATCTACCATGTATTTTAACCATGCAGCTGCATATAATTTCTGCAGGCCAGCTCTGGGCACATCTCTTTAAAGGGCACTTCTTTACACAGTTAAACTAATGACTGATGGTTTCGTTCCCCTGTAATTGGTTCTTGAGGCCTATAAAATGGTTCATTAATAAGAGGATTTAATAAGGAGAAATGCCCCATAAATTTTGCACAAAAGGCCACTTATACAGCTTTGGGGATAAATGATTACTTCAATACCATGCAATTAGAAGACATTCTCATAGGAAACATGTTAAGATATTTTGCACTACAAACACTTCAACAACAAGACTATAAATAAACAGCTCTGAAAGATGGTTTATTATGGCTACAATATTTGCTTATTTCTTCGGTAACCACTTCAAAATGTACCAAAACTAGTCTGTGTTTCTTTTTTTCTCTCCTTCCCTATACTTGACAGTTTGTCTGTCAACTATCAAGTAAGATAAAATAAGATAAAATGCCATAAACATAATCTAAAAATATAGGAAGGGAACCTAATTCATTCACCATAATGGGGTAATGTGTCTTAATCATTTTCTTGGGCAATTCTCCTAAAGATTAATTTACAAATATACACAGTCATGTTTATGATACATCAGAGTCAATACAGGTTAACCTTTGATGTCACTGAACATGAGTAAATGGCTATGGTATTCCACCATCGATCATGCTAATGCCCCTTTTCCACCGTTGCATCACTCACTTCAAGTTGATTTATTTCATCACATCATCGCTAAACAAAAACAGTCTCCTAGGTTTTCTCATATTGGAGTTGCTGTTTCTCCAGAAACCTTGTTGGCAAGCAGCACTCACATAAATCGTGGAAGTGCAAAGAGCTCAGAGTTCAGGTATTTCAAAACTGTGGGTATCCATGTTTATTTTAATAGCACAACACACAGAAAGTCTGTGAAGAACACAGAGTTAGAAACACTGCTGGGTATTAATGGTAATCACAAACAGGTGGTCCTGGTGGTATATACATACTATGCTAATTCCATATTGTGAAGGGCTGGTTGCAGGGGTAAAATCAATCAAAGAAATAAAATGACGGGAATAACATATCAAACAGTCCTTCTTCACAGTCACAGGCACAACAGATGTGTTTGCTCTTTTTTCTAGTTAATTAAAGGAAACATATAAAATCTCAAAACTACTGTGACGTTAGAATTTCTCAAGAGAAAAACTTCATCTTAAATCATTTCACCTATCAGCTCTTGCAGCTCCATCTCCATGGCTATGCATCAAACTGGTGGTACTTGCAGTAAAATAACTTTGTCACTAGATGGCAATGCACACAAAGGTATATTTTACCACTGACCCAAGAGGAGAATCCCTGCATGCAACACCAGCATGCAGAAAGACGAAATAATTTTGTGCACAAGACGCAGAGAATTTATTCTGTGATTTGTGAAAGTGTCAGTTCAACATTAAAACTACGCCTGATTAAACATTCTAAATCTGCTTTCTTGGCTTTTGTTTTAATACTTTCCTTTTTACTATTTCAAGGGCAGACGCAAATCATATTTTCCTTTTTGTTCATTCATCTACAGCAAGTTTTATTTTGCCGATATTTATAGAAACAAGGAGCACTACCATACTTGCTTATTTAGTACATCTTAAACACAAAAGCCATGAGTCGAAAGTCTGCTTTTCTATATATACAAAAATGGTTTATGAGTTGCTTTATAGAGCTGGTAACTTTCAGATAAAATCCCACTGAGTTTTTAAGAGTTACCATTGTGCAAACAGACCCTATAAGGAAGCCTGTGTGCCTGTCTATTGGGACTCACTCCTCACTACAGGGAGGATTGTTTGTCTGGAGCACCACAGCAACCACTCGTGCTCCAAAAAAGGAGGGGAAACATTTGTCGTTGTCTCTCCCGTTGAAACACAACGATACACAGACAGCGTTCAAAGGAGGCAAATACCACCTACAGTCTCAATGCTGTTTGGCATATGCTGCTTGGAAAGAGAAACACAGTCGCCCGTTGCAGGAAAGGATAACAAATAAATGCTACTGTAGGTGTCAGGAGAACATAAGCAGAGTTGGACAGTTTTTAAAAAATAAAATAAAGATCTTTCCTAAAATACTCATGAGATTTATAACTGGCATCATGTGGGGCCACAATTAGACAACATTCTAGTATATCATATGCATGTGCTTCCCAGGGTTTCCCATTTTCAAATTATCTCTGTAATAGGCTTAAACACAACAGAAAATCACAGGAAACACAGGGGTGCATAATGTGTCCACATAGCTCCCAGCGGTTCCTGCCCTTCACAGCTTTAAGTAATTATGTTTTTACATTTGAGGAAAATATTTTCCAGCTGCTTTACAGGTAGCACTCACACCGTGTGGGAGGTTGTTGTTACCTATCTGTTCTGTTACTTAGCTGTTACTTAGGGGAGAGGTGTGGAAACAGTTTGAGGGTTGAGAGTCTTTTTAAACTTTATTATGTTCATTTGCAGAACCATGTAAAGAACATTATTTACATTATTTAGCTATGAGACCATTTCTATCTGCATTCCCCGGGCGTACTCCTAATGCAACTAATACAAAACTTTAGTAAATACCAAATCCAGTCATTGATCCATACATACATTCCTGCCTGTTGTTATTTTCTAACTTATTGCAAACAATTGCATTGTGTTGTGTATGTGTGTATGAAATTATATTGTATCAGAGTGTTTATATAAGAGTTCTATCAATCTTTCATTTTATTCTTTGTTTTAATTTGAGCTAAACAACTTTGGTTTTTGGTTTTATGAAGTAGATTTATTTTGGAGAGAAGAAGCCTACATAGATATGTTACAATATTGCCAATAATATTGCCAAGTTAGAACTTTGACAAACTCAAATAAATGTACAGGCACTGAAGGATGATGCATTCCTTTATGGATTCATAAGATAAATACATCATGAAAAAACTTTGGAGGTGGGGAACCTAAAATGAAAACAAGGCTTATCAGATGAAAGGTGATGGTTTCCACGGGAAAGCAATATCTATTTATCACATATGGAATATCAGGCAATGTTGAAAATACTGCATATATACACAATGTTACTTTAACCATCACATGACTTTAACATATTGAAATGTGTTAGAAGGATACTTCTAAAGATACTTCCACTACTATTTTGACCACTAATACACAACTCTAGTACAACATATTATCTTTTTTTTTTTTTTCATATTCGGGTGAGTCAACTGGGCTTCACTTTGTGTGGCGCCGACAAAGAGAATTCGCAGCCAGGAACACTGCAACTCACAACGAGGTCATCAAAATACAAAGCCGTTGGAGCGTGAATTGTTTAGATGATGGGAAATAAAAAAAGGGGGGAAAAAACTACACAGTCATCAATAGTCATCATCTGAGGTCACTGCTTTCTCCCAGGACCAGGATGTAGATGTTTTGCTGTAAAACACAATGCCAAAAAACTCCAGTGATGGAAGGAGCTGTGAAGCACTTTGTTTACTCTGAGAAAACGGCACTGAATGAATGCAGCAACCGCATTTTGCTGATTGCTTGGCAGCTTAATAAGGTTCCTATGGTGCACTATTACTGAGGCATCTGCGACAAAAGCCCTCTTTGCTCTGCAAAGGGCCAGATAACCCAGGCAAAGAACAGTTTTAATTCAGGCTATGAATACAATTTGATGGCATTTGGGTTAGTTCTTATTATACTCTGAAAAGTCCAAAAGATTCCAGATTTTTGTTGTCATTCACTGCTCTATAATTGATCTGATGCATGTTGACATTCCACATACCGAGATGGCATACCTTAGTAATTAGCAAGCCAAAATGTCTCCTGTTCAGGTTGCAGGTTTTTGGAATATCTGTGAAGTATTAGTCCTTTTTGCTAAGACATCCAAACCAACCATTACACTGTTACCGTAGATCACATGTAAATAGTTCCACGTTTTTCCAAATGTGACTTGGTGCATTTGTGGGTCCCGACTTGTAAAATGTTGTATTATTCAGTTTCTGTAGCTTTAAAAATAGAGTGACCTCATCAACTTTGTACTCAGGCCAGGACTCCAAATGAGAAGAAAAATACTGCCCTCCCTTATATGGAAAGAACCTTTTAAGAGTGGATACCCCGTGCCCTTGCACTGTACTGCCTGTCAGTACACCGAACAATCACTTTCTCTCAAAGAAACAAAACACAGTTTCCACAACATTCAACAGAAGCTTTAAAACAAAACACACTTTATCGGACACAGGAGAACCTCTAGGTTAGGAATATTTGTCATGATCTTGGTATGTTTGCTTTTTTTTTTTTTTTTTGACTTTTACCTAACGGACTTGGCTCTCTGTCCTTTCTACAAGAAGACTTTGGAGGGATGTTTAGAGTTATGCCTTCCAGATGAGGTGGACTAAAACCCCCCAGATGTCCTAGTTTGGGGCACATGCATCATATCTTACTTCACTGTAAAGGGCCAGCACTTAAATGACATAATCACAAGCATCTTATGTAACACATGAAAACAGTTAGGCTAAAATTGTCTGATATTTGGCAGATAAGTTTCGAGAGAAAACCGAATTAGAGATAGGGGCAGTCCCCAAGGACAGGGATGTTGACAGTTGTTTTGCTTTCTAAACCTCGTTGTTGCATGGCATTTTGTTCTGTTGGCTCCGGCTCAATGCAGTGTACACAATTTTGTGGGGGGTTTGTATGAATGAAGTTTAACAGGCTAAGAAGGTTGCTGTGAATTTATCTCTGCAACATACACTTGTGATTTTGTCTTTATGTTTATTGATGCATTTTACACAACTTACAGAAACAGAGATCTACACCACCTACTTATTTAGTCCCTTAAAATCGACTAACCACATGTTCATGAGCTAATCTGAAGCGTCAGTGGATATGTATCCACTTGTTCAATGACAATAGACAACTCCATGCCATCAAATGTGGAAATAATATCGACGTCCATGCAGGAATCACAATAAAAGTCACCAGTGAACTTCAGAAGTGTGGCTTCAATTGTTTGAAACCAGTTAAGCGTCTGTCATTAAAATGATCTATTGATACTCTCGGAGTGCTTTCTTCTGGTGGAGCTTTGATGTTGCAGGAATGCAGCTCAAGAGAAACATTTACATCTACGCTACATGGAGGACAAGTTGATGAGGGATCTGTGCAGCTCGAGTACTGGGGAACATGCATTACTATACCATATATAGAGTCTGAGCTGCTTTTCAAACAAAGTGAAGACACCTGGCTTGGCCTCTCTCGGTGCACATTTACATCACCGTATTTCTGCATTGATCTGACTTTTAATTTGAGATTTTTACATATCCAAGGCCAGATGTATGTCTGCAAAGATGAATTAGACTTGAGGAAGTTCATGAGAACCATTCAGCCATAAAATATCTGAATGTAACCTAATTTATTTGGACAACAAAGGAATGAATTAGTGGCTTCAGTGGCATAACCTTTACAATATCAGCTGATAATATATGGAATGAATATATTATGTAAAGTTAAAAAACAAATTGGAAGTGAGTGTAAATGGTACCTACTGTTACCTGTAAGTTCACCACACTATCAGGCTGAACAAATATTATATAGTCAAAGTGGTCATAGCATGACCCATAATTTGGCTAATCTCCCATTTGAATGTTCTTGACATATCTTATAGCTTTAAGCTGCTTGTCTTTGTGTTTGTTTGTATTGGTATTCCCGCATAACGCGCATACCTTTCCATCCCCAGGTCACTTATTCGTCTGAATAATGCTTTGCTTTCTCGCCGAAGTCTTTGAGAGTGATAACAGATCACACAGTCTTCAGCTTCACACTCTCACTTGGCCTTGACCATATAAGGGTCCCGAGGAATCTCTCACCAAAACACGGCCAACTCACACAAAAATGCAGTGACACACACTGCTGCCAATAAATTCTCTCCCACCAGTTTGTTCAAACTTTTTTGTATTTTTTTCCCCCACTGAATACTCAACAAAACTGAAACCATAGATATGAAACTTCTAATCCAAACTGAGGAATTTATAAGATCTTCATAATAAGATTAATAAAACATTCATAAGACTGTGTAACAAAAATCTGGTAAACTGCGATTCCATTTGATCTCAAATTAACACTTTACAATTAATAAACTGAACAATTAGACAGATAAGTAAACAGACAGGTACCTGGGAGACAAAAAAAGGTTTGTAGGTGTCCCCCTCTCCTTCTCGCAGGGTGAACCCCCAGGGCGCATTACCACGCAGCGTCAAGCAGATATAATCCCCGGTGCCCATGCTGCGCACAGCTCCTCAGCCAAACCTCCACAGCGCGATCATCGGGCTGTCAGCCGGACCAGCAGCACTTTGCATAAAAACCACCTCCACCAGACAGCTGTATAATCCCCATCATCTGAGTTCTGCCCGAGTCCAGCCCGCTCAGGGAAACGTCACGGCGCACGGACCCGCCTGCAGGAGTTGCATGCAACTGGTGGGTTTGTCATGTTGAGCTCTTGGACTATTTCACGCTCTGTCTGACATCCCTGAGCTGCAGCATCCTATAAACTTTATGATAATACATCATACACTGAAAAGTAGACCACTCAACTTCTGCAGAAAGGAGACATAAAATCTTTAAAAATCCCCCCCCCCAAAAATACTCCAAAGGACAAATCACAAACCTTGATAGCTGAAGTCTACCTCAGCAACATGACATGTTGTTATTGTGGATTAACCCCATCTCATTTTTTTTTGAATATTCCATCTGAAAGACAGCCACAGTTTTGTTTGTTTGTTTGTTTATCCCCCATCCTTGTTTGTTATGTGGTTTATGGGGTCTAAATACAACAATGTAACAAGAAACCACCATAAGAAATGAAGAAAATATATATAAAAATAGAAATATATATAGGATCTAATGCTGCCATAAAACTTAAAGATACTGAGTGTATTATTGATTTAAACATACATTATTTGGCTTGTCTGTAAATGTAGAATGTAATTACTCCACAGCTTATGTCAGACTTCCAAAACATGTATACCTCAATGATATATATATATAAAAGACTAGCTCTGATGTGGTTTTATCATGACAGAGTGAAAGCTGCTATTCTCAGTTTCAGATAGTGATGAAACGCACAGGTCCACATCCCCTGTGCTGACGTGTATGGGTTCCCTCTTTTTTCACGCATGCGTACAGCGCCTTACGGGACTCAGCTCTATCAAGGCAGCTAAAAACACCTCGACCAAAACCAGAAGTTCCTCTGTTTACCTTTTAAAATAAAAGCATATTATAACGTTTTGAAAGAAACACATGCGTGTGAAGCACGTCAAGATAGTTTTAGGAAGCTGTGGAAATATAAGTGTTGTAAAAATATGTTATGTTTGCGCGATAAATATTGCGTAAGAACGTTTTTTTCGCCATTAGAGATTTTATTTTGAAATATACAACCGGAAACGGCCTCCTTTTCTCCGTATCAACACGGGTAATTTTCTTCGTGTAACCCACATAGAGACCGGTGCTTTGGAGGAGTTTGACGTGGCACTCTGCTTTCATTGAAGGCAATACACAGAGAAGAGGACTCTGCCCAATACACAGGTAAATACCATTACGACACTATTTACACACGTAGCCGATACGAATGTACAATACTATGTCAGCTCTTCTTCATTTGAAGGTATTCGTGCGTGAAATGAATGCGCTGCCGGTGTAACGGAAAACTTTGTAGTAATTTCCGCGTAGCTAGCATGATGTTTTCTATCAATATGTAATCAACACTGGACGCGGTGCTGTGCTGTCACGTTACTGCACTCTTTCGATAAGGTGTCCGGATATATTACAGACAAAATGTTGTCTTACAAAGAGGACAACATATGTGTCCCCTCAGCTGGGTGTAAACGAAAGGACGGCAGTGATGCTCAGATTTTTAGCCATCATAACGGTCTTTGACGTGGCAATTCTCGGAAGTGGCAGCTAGAATTAACCGTTGAACTGAACAGTTAACGACGGTTGTTTAGTTAACTTCGCACTTTTTGTTGAGGTAAACCTGTGTCAAAATGTGTTTGTTACGTAGCAATAAAACGCTTTCACGAAGTTGTCAGTAGTACACAGCTGTTATTTTTGTTGACTCAGTTGTGACGAAGTTCAACTTGAAAAAAAAAAAAAAAAAGGTTTGGCACCCTGAAAAAAGTCTTGTTCTAGTCTCTAGTCATTGTTTTATAACACATTTACTGCAGAGACAGCAAAACTCACAGCAGACTGCTAGGGCAAAACTTTGACAAGTGAAAAAGTGAAGGTACTGTGAAGTGTTTTTTTTAATTACAGGCCTATATGGGTGTTCATATAGACAGAGTTATGTAAATGTGATGGTACCTACATATTCATTCATTAATTGTCACCATATTGTTGTTATGACAACAACACAGAAACTCATGTAGCCAGTTGAAGATAATATTAGCAAGAATAGGCCTGCCTTATCGCTCAAGAAGCAATGTCAAAAGTCCATGTGATAGCAGTGTTGATGATTGTATGAGGTCAAATATCAGATGTTGTTGTGGCTTTGTAAACATGTAAGCATTTATGAAATTAATTGATTTTAACATGTGTACATCATACAAACAAAACTAAACTTCACTTTTTCATCTTAACAGGTTGTCAAGACTCATTCATCCTGGCATGAGAAGATCGTAACATGAGTCAACAGGGTTATGTCGCTGCACCCCCGTACTCCCAGGCCCAGCCAGGGATGGGGGGCTACCAAGGTGGATTTGGGCCTGGTCCTGCACAGCCCCTCTACGGCCACTATGGAGGACCACCTCAGGCAATGCCCGCTCCACCAACGGGTAAAAGACCTCTAGGCTTTCTTTAACAAGTTCAGTCTTGCCACTTAGCAAGATCAGACCATTCATTCTTGTACACTTCAATCATGCGGAGCTTGCTTCAGTTTAGCTTTATCTGAGTTGAGAATGAGAAAGTGAAAACCATACATAATGCTCACATGGTGTCTGTCGCTCACTGCAGCTCTGATGAAATCCCCAGTTTCATCTGCTGCTGGCATGCCTCCACCTCCAGTGTCGAGTCAGTACAATCCAAATGTCCAGCAGAATGGTGCACACCCTCAAAGGTAACAATCTTTACTAAACAGCAACTGTTTCTCCTCCACGTGAGGCGATAATGAAAGTGCAAGATGATAAAAGCAAAATTTTATACTGCACTGTTTTTCAGGTTTTCCTAGTCATAAATATATAATCAATGTTGTGTTTTGTTTCTGCACCTATTCAAATATCGAAGGTCTAGACTGTTAAAGTGTTTAGCACATTACAACTGAAGTATGTGATGGTTATTTCCATGCTCTGTTATGTTTCATAAGTTGTTGCAGTAGTTACTGGGTTGATAACCATTTGTTACACAGATTTGATGCAAAATGTAATCATTTTTCACCACTTGTAAACTAATAAACATGGAGAAAGATTCCTCCAAAATACGACAATGAAATCCAAAGAACTTGAGGAGCACCACAGAAAAATTGTGACTTTGTATCAAAAACTTTTGACATTTGTAGGTTTCTGTAAAAACTGCATTTTGGATGGCGAGCACTTCTCTTCCAGAAATTTCTCAGAAAAACCATCCATCCTCTGAATGCCCTAGGTCTCTAGTTTGTGGTTGTACAGTTTCATGAGGCTGTGATTATCCCTAGAGGTCACCCTTGGTCATTTTGTACAGTGAGTTCAACAAGTCTCGTTACAGGAAAGTGCCTACTATGGGGACTAGCAGTTGGCCTCATTGAGTTTTTGAAGAGGATTAGCTTTCCAGTTATACCCAATTAATACAGTTCCAATACTGTTTGGATCCCTAGAAAGTTATCGACTGCAAACTAGCTTGTCAATGGTTGCCCTATGTCTTCTTATTACAGTGCATATGATATCAATTCTCCATTTAAGCTTTAAAGACTGATGTCGGCTTTTAATGTCCGCACGCAGTTTCTAGAGGTTTATAACTATTTATCTATCCTTCAGATACCCTGCTGCACCAGCTGTTTCTGCTGCTTATGGACAACCTTTGCAGTCCCCATACAACAGCATGGCCTCTACGGCTCCACCCCCAACACAGCAGCTCACCAATCAGATGACTGCTATGAACTTGGGCAACTATGGTGAGTTTGTTATTTAATAATTTATACTTGTTACAGATCATAGCAGCCAATTAATTGGATGTATTTATTATAGTGTCCCAGCAGAAGTTTTAATGTACTCACCAGATTGTATTTTTTAATTGTCTAGCCCCTCCTCCAACAAGCTCCGTAATGCAGCAGCCTTTCCAAGCATCCCCTCCTCCAGCAATGGGGCAGCTACAGATGTCTGCAGGCCAGCAGTCCCCCCAGATGTCTCCACAGATGTCTCCACCACTGTCACCTCCAGCAACCATGCCAATGGGAGGCCCCCCGATGGCAGGCCCACCGATGGCAGGCCAACGGATGGCAGGCCCACCGATGGCAGGCCAACCAATGGCAGGCCAACCGATGGCCGGCCCACCGATGGCAGGCCAACCGATGGCGGGCCCACCGATGGCCGGCTCACCAATGGCTGGCCAAACAATGGCAGGTCCACCAATGGCAGGCCCACCAATGGCAGGCATGGGTGGTAGACCATTCCCAGGACCACCTCCTCCAGGCCCTGGAGGTTTCCAGCAGTCGGGTCCTGGACCTGTTGGTCCACCAGGATACCCGCAGCAAGCAGGTAACTGTGACACTGTAAACAACAGTTTCAGTCTCAGTTCACAGTCAAAAGAAGTCTTCTGAAAGGGATATGACAGCTCTTTTGTCATAAGATTGTATCGTTAGTTCCCGATAGTGATACTGATACATGGTTATTAGCTCAGCATGTAGATTTTGTGGTCAGATGTACTTGACAGACAGAAATTAACAACAGCAAACCACAACACAGTGAAAAAGTATTCACAACTCATAGAGTTATCCTGTCACATAGTGTGTCTGTGATGCTCCATTCTGTTCTGAGCCTGCTCTGTGCCATAGAACAATTTTGTTTGTTGAATAGTTCTTTAATACAGAAGGAGAATAAATCTTTATCCTTTTGTTAAATTTGAAAACAATATGTTCTCAGTGCTAGTATTGGAGCTAGATCAGAACTTAGCCTGCAGCATACATTTTGGCAACTAGCGCACTGCTGCATGCAATTCCGTACTTTATAGCCAGTACATCCTGTTTTATTGTACAGGTCAGTTTGGGGGACAAATGGTTGGGCCACAGCCAGGCATGCCAGGGGGCTTCCCTGCAGGACCAGGTGGAATGGCAGGACCACCTCAGAAGAAACTGGACCCTGACTCTATCCCCAGCACGGTGAGTAGGCGACTAATCCTCCTGGGATCGCATTCTTCACATACCAGCACATCACATGATGTCATTCCATATTTTCTGTCTCCAACCAGTTGCATATTGGTACTTGAAAAGGTGTCTGGCAAAGGCATGGTGTTATTTGTTGAGTAATGTAAAATGATTATGCAAACTAGGATATCAGAAAAATGGTTGGAGATATTTGTTTACATTCTGTACTGTAATGTATAACTTGTCTCTTTTAGACTCAAGTGATTGAGGATGACCAAGCAAAACAAGGGGGGCATGTCTACAACACAAACATCAGAGGACAAGTTCCACCTCTGGTCACCACTGACTTCTCAGTAAACGACCAAGGTAATGCGTAACAACATTTAAACTTCTCTTCAAGCACAACATATCTGTAGTAGGTGTTAATCTGTAGCAACTGTAGGTGAACATCCATCATCCCCTTTTTTCTAATCCTAGGCAATGCCAGTCCCAGGTTCATGCGCTGCACCACCTACTCCCTACCCTGCACCGCTGATCTGGCCAAACAGTGCCAAGTGCCCCTGGCTTCCATCATCAAACCTTTTGCCAATTTGCCAAAGAATGAGGTAAGTCATAGTTTTACATATAACTTAAAGCCAGCTGCCTTATCTGTAAATAAAAGTTCAACTAATATCAGCAAACATAATTCTGCTAAGATAAAGTGAAAAAAAGAGAGAACGATTGAACAGATTCGTAGCAGCTTGTGTCACATTTTCCAAGTCCAACTCTCGCAGGGAATGATAAACATCATACATACGGCATCATCTCCCACAGATTGAGGATTTACTCGTGGTGGTCGGCCTTGAGTTGGGAAGCATCCATCACTCGAGTAGGATGTGATACAGCTTTCAGAGTTCTGATGATTATTTCCCCCGCTCTGAATGTTTACACGTTACACGTATTTTCACCTCGTCTGCACATTTTGCATTTCTACGCAGACTCTTGAAAGGAAAGAAAATCACGCAATACACAAAATCTTCTTGGGTGGGCCTTAATTTTATATATGGGATACATTGCACGTTACATTGCACATACATTTTTATCCTTCATCATCTCAAGAATAACTTTTAATCACATGAATACATGTGTTGAGTTTTTCTGCAAATCAGAGCATATTTCATTGCCACAAGATTTTGGTATATTTCATTTAAAGAATCTATGTGTCACAGCAGTTCTTAGTTATTCAGGCCTTAATTGAAACACATGGCTTTTTTTATTTTTTCCTCCTGTGGCAATTACCTGTAGGCAAGAGATCGGTACATTGGCTTTTATTTTTAAAAGAAGAATGAAAAACAAAATAAAAGTAAATTTGGGACAGTAAAAAAGTGCAACCACAAAATCTACTTCTCATTTGATAAATGTCTCTGTGTACTACAAAAGTTCATTTGTCCTGTGAATAACCTCGCGTTGGATCATATGTGATCCAAGAATCCTGCATCAGACGTCTCCCCTCCTCCTCTCGCCTCCTCCCAGGCACCAATTGGCCTTTTTAGGCAATGTTAGCTTTCTCTCATCTGACTAAAGGGCTAATTAGCTAATGTCAGCTCTGCAAGGACCACAGAAGAACAAAGGAGGTTTATATATAAAAGGAGTTAAACTTGAGTGCGTTGCACTCCCAGATTTGATTCTGTCTTGTGCAACAGAGGAAATGTTTACACTACAGTCACAAAATAGTGAAACTTAAAAATGCTACGAGTTTATCACTCATAACTCAGAAGAGCATGCTGTTGTGCTTGGATGCTGTATGCATTGTTTTGTCATCCAACAGGTTTAGTTCTCCACACTGGGTAAACAGCCCGAAGATAATGTAAACACTTTCCTCTCCACCTTGAAGTCTCCAGTCTAATAATAAACCTGCTTGCTGCCTTGTCTGCTTGTGGTTTATGGTAGATGAGTTGATTTCAAGCAAACATTTTAAATCGATGCCGTTTCAAAGCCTGCAGGCAGTTTTACATAAATAGTAAAAAAAAAAAAAAAGTCTCCATCATCTGCACGCCTTATTCAGTAACACTTCTGTGGTATGTATATTAAACAGCTTCATGCTAAGCATTTACATTCCACGACAGACAAATGTTCTTTATGAAAGTGCAATGTGGATTGTTTGGGTGCCATGGAATCGGTACAGTACGTGCAAGAGTACGGTCCAAGTACAGTAAATATTGCGTTGCTAAAAACAGATCGGGGGAATGTGTTAGACAAGAAATAAACCATTATCCATGGTTTGTGTAGTGGACATGCTTTCCTGCATGCACTGAACTGTCTAGTATAGCTTATAGCTGTTCCAGTCATATATTCCCTTTTAGGGAACAGTTACATGAGTTTTTTTTATTCAACAGCTGTTGAAAACTTGAACATGGTGTCTTTTTGTGTGTCCCTGTGTAGACTCCTCTATATGTTGTCAACCATGGTGAGACAGGTCCGATCCGCTGCAATCGCTGCAAGGCCTACATGTGTCCCTACATGCAGTTTATTGACGGAGGTCGCCGCTACCAGTGTGGTTTCTGCAACTGCGTCAATGAAGGTACAAAGAAATCTTAAATGTCATTAATGTCCAGCAGCTATATAAGCAGCTTTTATATTCAGTTGTTTTTTTTTTCTTTTGGCTTACTTTAGTGCCAGTCTTCTATTTCCAACATCTCGACCACATGGGCCGTAGGGTGGACTTCTACGAGAAGCCTGAGCTGTCCCTGGGGTCCTACGAGTTTGCAGCCACCCTGGAATACTGCAAGGTACAGCCAGCTACTAGATATTTGTGGACTTCCATTTGATAAATATTATGCAGAGTGGATGAAGTTGATCAGTAGAGAAAAGCATTCAGAGATTGTTTGCTGGTGTAAAGTTTATGTACAGACAAAGTATTATCAAAGATTTCACTTGAAATGAACGGTTGTCATAAAAATCTGTATAATAATGTAGGGCATTTTCCTCAAAAGGCCTTTTTTGGTACAGTACGTTTATCAGGAGCCGATAATATCAAAACTGAATGAAGGACAGGAAGTGTCCAGCTTAGTACACAGAAAAGACAGCGATGCCAATCAGCTGCATGTCCCCATGGAGGCTGTGGCTGTTGCAAACAAACTCAGAGGGTCAGAGCAAGCTGGCAAAGCTGAGTCACTCCACTGGCCTACTTCTGCTCTCTTTATTAAGACTTATAAACAAACCTCTGTAGGCCAGCTATTAAACAAAAGCATGGTGAGTGTCTTTGTCATGGGTTGTAGCTGTGGAAACATAAAAATATCACCCTCACATGTACTCTGTGACCCTCCTTCCAGGAATTCATAACTGTCATGGGCTCCTCACAGCCACCCAAATGTATAAGCAAGCACAAAGGGAAACATCACTGGTATTAGAGGACTACTAACAGAAATGTAAGGTGGAACGTGTATGGTTGAAGCGCAGGCTTTGAGCCTCTGTTAATATGCTATGATTAAATTAGAGGGTACTAAACTGAAAATAATAATGATTTGTTTGCTCATGACAAACGACAAGCAAACAAGATTGCAGCTGCGCACAAGACCGCTTTTAAAATGAGGTATTTAACGCCTGAAAAGATTTTAGAATAGCAACTAATCTATTTCACCTGCCGCTTTCTTCTCACACAGAACAACAAGCCGCCGAACCCTCCCGCCTACGTCTTTATGATTGACGTGTCCTACAACAACATTAAAAGCGGGCTGGTCAAACTGATATGTGACGAGCTGAAGACTCTGCTGGAGAACCTGCCCAGGTACACTAAATCAGAAACACACACTTGATTGCAGTACAGACAGGAATATAATATGTATAATTTGCTAATATGCTAATATGCTGTTCACAGTTCACATCCAACATATGGCTTGCCAAAAAAAGTCTCAACCAAAAAGTCTAAAATACCAAGCCAACTGTTTGTTCTCATCAGCTGAATACGCTTGCACGAAGTTCTGCAGATGGTGGGTATCGGTTAGGGAGGGCTCCAAAGCTGCCAAAAATGTGCAGCCTCTCGTCTCTGACATGCATCCAAAACAAAACAAAACAAAACGCTTTGTTCTTCAGAACCGGCTTTGTGGTCAGTGTTACTTCGGAAGTAAACTCTTGATTTATCACGGCGGATGATGGACTTCAACCCTGCTTGCTTCTAAGATAACTTGGACATTCCCCCCCTCCCCCTCCCTACACCTCATTAATTCTAGCAGCAATATATCCATATTTGTCTGCTGTCATGACATCATCCTGAAAACACTTAGTAGAAGTGTTCTCCAGATAAGCCACATCTTCAGCTGTGTTTGAATCTTTACTTTTACAGGCAGTAGATTAAAGCATGTGGATATCCTGCATTTTTAGACGGTTCATGCAATTCTGCAACAATTGCCAAACTGCATGTTTAATTCACTCAAGATAAAGCTAGTTCCCCGTTTAAGCAAATGCAGATGTAGACATCGACATCTTTTCTCATCACTGGTATTTTTAATCACTGTCTGGTCTGAGAAAGAACAAAATAAACTCATCCACTCTGAGTCGGTTATTTCCAACAGTACCTGTGAGTAATGTTCATCAAGGCGATGTGGTTTCGTAGCTGACCAAAGCCATATTCACATCAAAGGGTTTTGCGGTAATTGTTTTAAACCACGTTACATTTTCCTCAGCGTGTCTGCGTGATTTAAGAAGAGAGACCTACAAACTGCAGTTGGCAGTGTCAGGAAAGAATGCTTTTAAATGACTGAGATGGTGAAAGGTTTTGATGTATGGTTTTGGTTCAAGCTAGCTACCAGTTCCACGCTCCGGTTCAGACAGTTCTGGTAAACGTCAAGGCTTTTCTAGTGGCACTTATCTGCTGCAGTCAAAAAGACATTTTTTTTTTTTTGCTGACGTTTTACTTTTACAAGTCAGTAATTTCTTAATCATTTCCAACAAAGTTTCCAGGAAAAGATGCTTGAAAACAGACCGTTGGTAGACTTTCAATGTCAGTTTCTAGCTTAACATAGAAAGTCAGCAAACAGCAAGTCAGCTAAACCTGCAAAAACTTATATTCTTTCCTGAAAACGTCCTAGGAAATGATGAGGAAATCTGGACATTCATGTAAATCTCGCAGCAAATTGACTGTGAATCCTGAGAAGACAAAAAGGGGAAAAAAAAATAGCAGGGATGACTCAATGAAATGGGTGTAGTTTGTTTTCTTCACTGAGCAACATTTACTCTGAATTTGTAAACCTGTAGCAGCTAATTCCTTCCTCTCCCTTTGGATCAGCACTTAGGACAAACAAGACCATCTTGGATGTTATTCCTACTTGATGAATGTTGATGCTTGGTAATTTGACTGGTTGCAAAATGTCACGTTTATTTTATGAATGTATGAATTTCTTCTTTTACTTTTCTTTTGTATAAGAAAAGTGCCAGTTTCATTTTGTTATGTAAGTACCATCTTCTGTACTTTACTGTTTTATAGAACAGGGGCATCATGGTTTAAATAAAGATGTTCAAAAGGTGAAAGCAGTCATGTAGTAAGATTTCAGCAGGATTATAGTGGATTCTTGTAAACCCGACAGCAAGCACAAACAAGCTTTGACAAAATTGATTTTGTACACTGCAAACATGCAGTCGGTAATATTTAAACAGACTTGCTAGAAACATCCTGGAATTAACTGATGTTTGTTTGTTTGTTTGTTGTCCCTCTCCAGAGAGGATGGCATGGAGAGCTCCGCGATTAAGGTTGGATTTGTCACCTACAACAAGGTCCTCCACTTCTACAACGTTAAGAGTGCTCTGGCCCAGCCCCAGATGATGGTGGTTTCAGATACAGCCGAGATGTTTGTCCCACTCCTTGATGGCTTCCTTGTCAACTACCAGGAATCGAGAGCCGTTATCACCAAGTAAGATACAACATTTTAGTCATTTGTGGAAGAAGTGTTTATCTTGGGAGGAAGATTGGAGTGTATTATCCCCAAGAATTCTGTGGACGTTAATCCAGCTAAACAAGAGAATTTTTCATTTTTGTATCAGTGGACAGGACTGTTTAATGTGTATTTTGCTTCAAATGACCAAACCATAACCCAGTCCCTCTTTTCTCTAGCCTCCTGGACCAGATCCCTGATATGTTTGCAGACACCAACGAGAGCGAAACGGTCTTTGCCCCTGTCATCCAGGCCGGCATGGAGGCATTCAAGGTTAGCCACAGTGTGACATCCGTCAGCATGAAGCGGGAGATTAGGGGCCATCTGCAGCCTCCCTGAATCTTGTATACAGCTGCTAAAGGGTTGACTGTGCACTGTTCAGAAGTTATTAGCATATTGCAAGCTTTCTATTTGAAGTAATTAGCAGTAGTGTTTCTCAATCAGGCACGCTAGTCTCTTTTCATTTTTTGAAATTTAGTTTTTTTTGAAAGTGTATGGATTATGGATTCCAATAAATTGTAGTGCAGCCAAAGCACATGACGGTGTGTTTTTCCAAAAAAAAAAAAAAAAAAAAAAAGACCATTAAATTTAAATCGAAAGAAGAACAAAGCCCCCGCTACCACAAGATTGTCTCAGTTTGTCAAAATATTTCCGATGTATTGCTCAAGTCATTCAAACGATCAACTCAGTGAAGTTTCTTTTCTCTCCCCCTGACATGTTTGTGTTTACTTTAAAGTCCAACAAACTTTCCCAGTGATATGAGGTCAGTGTTTTGGCGCACAGCGAAGGAAAAGTTCACACACAGCTTTTTAATTGGAAGCAGTTGTGACATTAACAGCAAAGAGTCTCGGACTTATTTATTTGCTCATGCCTGTTCATGTTCATATTTTCGTTTTGAGTATTGCTTACATCTTTCACTTTTCCTTATCAGTTTATTTTGTCACACAGGGGAGTACTCTGTAAATAAAGTGGATTATTATTCTAAGAATAATTTGATCCTCTGCAGGAGTGGAAATTTTCACCTCATGACCTCATGATTTTGTTGTAAAACTATAAACAACATGTCAGGATGGAGCACACTACACACCTTAGCGCGATCTTTCTTTTTGAGATCTCTTTTCTCTCTCCGTCATCATTCTCTTCCCTCCAGGCAGCAGAATGCAGCGGGAAGCTCTTCATCTTCCACTCCTCCATGCCCACTGCTGAGGCTCCTGGCAAACTGAAGAACAGGGATGACAAAAAGCTGGTCAGCACTGAGAAAGAGAAAGTGAGCAGCTTTTTTTTTGTGTGTGTGTTGAGTGAACTTAAATCGTACAGCTTAATACAGACCGTACATGTAGACACAACGTCGGGCTTCATTTACTTACACTAAGCATGAGAATTTAACTTTTTTGATAACATTTCTGCAAAAAGGCTTCACACCAAATCAACTCTCTCTTCGTTTAGACTCTGTTCCAGCCTCAGAAAGGAGTGTACGAGCAGCTGACTAAGGAGTGTGTGGCACAGGGCTGCTGTGTGAATCTCTTCCTCTTCCCCAGCCAATACGTGGACTTGGCAACCATGGGCGATGTGCCCGCGCACACCGGAGGCTCCGTCTACAAGTACAACAACTTCCAGGTACATCATTCGGCCTGCCGAACTGTTTACAGGCCTCTCAGTACACACACAACGATACTGCGAGCAGACACATAAAGATTGTGGACAATATTGCAGTTTTTATTTCTTGTCATTACAATAAAAAGTCATAATTTAACGCAGCCAAAAGCATTTGCAGCCTAATAAAAGTTGTATCCACATAATGACTTTTGGCGCAGTACCCACAATCCATTATAGACCTGTCCCTGAGGAATGGTGCAACAAGCATGGGAAATTGCTCCAAACTGTACAAACACACCACACACCGAGGCAGTACAATGCATTTTAACACACACGGCCTCAACCTACACCGAATTACTGAACAAATAACATTCAAATAGAAGCATTAAATACTGTATCTGTCACCGAGAGCTACAACATTTTATCACTCCATAAAAACTCATTAGTGTTCATTCACAGTGTTCACTAATTTAGTGTGTCATTTATTTTTACTTTTGCGTAAACTGACGTTTCAGTCAATCAGCTCTCTGGGTGTTAGACTCAATTACATGTGTTAAGGTACTTTTATGAGCCTCTAGTCTGCTTGTCCTTGGCACAGGACCAAATTGCAACAGCACTGCCATCTGCTGGTCAAAGCTCATGCTCATACAGTATTTGCTGCTGACCCGAATGTGCTCGATGTTGTCAGGTGGAGGCCGATGGGGAGCATTTCCTGCGAGACCTGCGGAAAGACGTGCAGAAGAGCATCGGATTCGATGCCATCATGCGCGTTCGTACCAGCACGGGTAAGGAAACCAGCAAGACTGACCCAGGATGTCCTGCGAGAGACCCGCACGTCTCAGTAGTTTACATGTTGCGTATGTCCGCCCTCAGGCTTCCGAGCTACAGACTTCTTTGGTGCCATCTATATGAACAACACCACAGACATAGAGATGGCAGCTGTGGACTGCGACAGCGCCGTGACCGTAGAGTTGAAGCACGACGACACGCTCAGTGAAGAGACCGGGGCGCTCCTGCAGGTACGCATCTTTTTTAAAAAATGTGACATATTCTGGTTGTCCAGAGTTTAACCCCCAACATCTGGTTCTAACTTGTGTTCGCGCTGTGCTCCCCAGTGCGCCTTGCTGTACACCACCATCAACGGGCAGCGACGTCTCCGCATCCACAACCTCAGTCTGAACTGCAGCTCGCAGTTGTCGGAGCTGTACAAGAGCTGCGAGACGGACTCGCTCATCAACTTCTTTGCCAAATCAGGTGACTGTCCGTGTTTAAGATGATGTCTTCCACGCGCATTTCATCTTTAATTAAAAATTGGCACTTTAAGCACAGACTAATGCAGAAAAGATGGATTTTTCCTGCCATGATGTACGAGCAGTCCTTTGTTTCACGAGGGAGTCATTCCATACAGTCAGCTCTCTTTATTTAGGGATGTAATGTAGTGCAGACGTAGCCTGCTGATTCATCCTGACCTTTGTTGATTTTACCCCATGCATCACTTGATCTACTAATGCTCACAGACTTATGAGTAGAAGAAGAACGAGTTGTGGAAATAAGGACCACATGTTTCCCATAAAGCACAGATGAGCTCTTCTTTAATCTGCACATAGCGAGCCTTAAGTACAGCTGTATTACTGACCTTCAGATGCCTTCTTTCGTCGGCTCTGCTACTTCTCAGCTCCCATGTTCGCCCTTTCCTTCGTGTTTTACTCCCCCACTTATCCTGAGCGGCCAGTTGGGTCTCTGTGCTCATCTCCCCCACTCTTGTCTTTTAACCTTCTCTCATGCCCACACAGCTTACCGTGCCATACTGAACCAGCCTCTGAAGAATGTGAGGGAGATCCTGGTCAACCAGACAGCTCACATGTTGGCCTGCTACAGGAAGAACTGCGCCAGCCCCTCTGCTGCCAGCCAGGTCAGTGCAGGACAACACCTGCAATAAAATTTGTTGACTTTAAGTGTTGATTTTTGAGGATACAAAGAACTCCTTGATGTACAAAGCATACACGGATCGAGGATTTCATCCTGTTTCTCATAAAGTAACTGACGTTTTTACGTCTTGTGTCCATATGTAGCTGATCCTGCCTGATGCCATGAAAGTCTTCCCAGTCTACATGAACAGCCTCATGAAAACTGCGCCCTTGGTTGGCAGCACAGAGCTCTCAACGGACGAAAGAGCCCATCAAAGGCTGTCCGTTATGGCCATGGGGGTGGAGGCCACACAGCTGCTCCTCTACCCACGCCTCATCCCACTGGTGAGGGACAAACACGCACTGAGGGCACAGTAACTGTTTTCAGTTACACTGTTGAGTCTTTGGGACAATTTTTTTTTAGCTTTGTGACTAATATTTAAGACATTTGATGCAAGTGACTTTGTAAAATCTCTCTCACAAGTTTGTTTTCATTTCTTTCAGCACAACATGGACGTCAACAGCGAGGCTCTGCCCGCTCCGCTGCGTTGTTCGGAGGAGCGTCTGACAGACTCCGGCATGTTCCTGCTGGAGAACGGCCACTCCATGTTCCTGTGGCTCGGCCAGGCGAGCCCGCCCGACTTCATCCAGAGCATCTTTAACCTGCCTTCCCTCGCCCACCTGCAAGGACACATGGTCAGAATAACAGCACTTTGAACTCGACATGCTGGTATTTATTTAACAGTATCTGTTAGATGAGGCATTTTGTTACTTCTGTGGTGCCGGGAGGCATTACAGTATCGCAAGAGAATGTCTGGGTGTTGAGTTAGGCAATATGCCCTAGAATTACAAGTCCATGTTTGAGAAATAGTGACTTTATAACTCAGCAGTAAATTAGTAATAAAATACATCTGAACATGATTTGATCGCATATGAATCATTTCATAGAACCAAATGGTTCAGTTGAACCTGTAACATGAGCTAAGCTGAGTCAGTGATACGTTAAACACATAAACCTCACACAAGTACAAACATTTATTTTCAAGGCAGACTTCAAACACTTAAGCGATTTCAACTTTATAAGTGAAGGCTGTTTGCTTCCCGTCCTCGAATCAATACATTACAATGTATCAATGTTCTTTGACACCTTTAAGTATAACATGTGTTGAACTAGTACTAGTTACTTATAATGCTTATGTTACCTTTATTTTCTTAACCAACCTTCTGATTGTGTTTTACAGTGTGCCCTGCCGGAGCTGGACAACCCGTTGTCAAAGAAGGTCCGATCCATTATCAGCGCCCTGCTTGAAAAGAGGCCGAACTCCATGAAGGTATGTTATCGAGAGCAGCAAAACCGAACAAAGTAATACAAGAAATAACATTTAGGTTGAGGTAACACAGGAGAGAACAAACTAAAGTGACATGCCGTATGTTTTTTTTAATGATCTCTGCCTCCCTCTAGTGGAATGATTACGTAACTGTGTCCCTCACAACTGCTAAAACACTGTCATTTAATATTTTTGTAATGCAGTTTTGCTCCATAAACCAGCTACTTAATAGCACAACTTTAGACCAAGCAATATGCTTAAAAAGTTTGAAATTTTGGTCCTCCTCCTTTTGGTCCAGAGGACAAATTATATGTCTGTGTGTAAAACCTTGGTAACCTTTGGACGAGAAAAAGATCACATTTGCTTCCTTTCTTCCCTCCCAGCTCCAAATTGTGAGGCAGAAGGACAAACCGGAGATGTTGTTCCGTCAGTTCCTGGTGGAGGATAAAAGCCTGCACGGTGGAGCCTCCTACATGGACTTCCTTTGCTACGTTCACCGAGAGATCAGGCAGCTGCTCACTTAACGGCCGGAGCTCGGCCTCGGTGTCCCGGACCGGCCTGGGAGAAACACGGCATCTAATGGACCATGCACAAATCTCACAGGGTCAGTCTCACTTGGCTCCATTTGAGTTCTTGAGGACGGTACACAGAAAGAAACTTTTTTTTTTTTTAAGAAAGTGTTTTACAAAGACAGAGGAAGAAACAATGGACCAGGGAGAGCCTTTTGAGATTTAACCTCGAGAGTCCAAAGCTGCCTTTCCAACACACTTTAGAATACACGCAGTATGATCTTCAAATAACCACTTGTCACTTGAAGAACGTCCAAGTAAAACTGGAAAAATGAAACGGACAACACATCCAGCATTTCCCGTTCAGATACTTGTGTGTGATGGACTGTGGAGACTGGAATGACATCAGCGCCTCAGGCTGGAATGCATTTTGGCATATAGCCCGTTGGCGTAAGCAATACAGTATATATCTCCACCGCGCAGTCAATCGAGTAAAGCGTTTTTTCATTTCACTTTGTAGATTTAGTGTCCAGACAAGGGGTTATTTGTGGGCTATATTGTAGATGTTCACTCTGAAACTCAATAAAGCTTGCCAGTCTTTGTTATACGCAACGTTCTCCCATGAAGACAAAATTTCTAAAGAGACTTAGTAACTCATTTTGAAATCGTCATTCCTTTTTTAAAAGAGCTCCAAATGAATTTTGCAGTATTTAAACGACATATAGCGGTTTCTACATTTTATCACTTTTGCTGTCCGAGTGGAAAATGTACCTAAAACAAACATTTAAAGTGTACTTGATAATGTAGCAGTAACAATGCTGAAATAAAAGCCACTGCTGCCAGAACTGAAAATTATTCCTGTCATTACACCATGACTGATTCAAAGCATTCGATTCACACATGCCCCCACCAAAATCAGATTCTTTGACCATTTATAGCAGAGATTTGATCCTCACAGAGTGCAGTGACGCAGAAAACCTTTTGTTTTGGTGTCCAATGAAACGAACACAGCTGTTGCTCCACACAGAGAGACGACCAACTCATGTATCCTGATGAAAAGTGAGTTTCTCTCCACCGAACGAGTCAGAATTGGAACTTAAAAAAAGGGATGCTTCATTTTCAGAAATCAGACGTGCCAAATGTCCCGACTATTTTTCACCAGATGTGAAAGAAGCTACTCCAATAAATATAACCTGCAAAATCTGTCTGTAATGATATAATTCGAGTTTCAGCACAGCACTAGCATCATCCTGTATGGCATTGCTTGTTTTTATAGAGGTAACTGCTTCTGTGTAATTCATGTACGCGTTTGCATTTGTGCGATTTTGTGTATTGTGCAGCCTCCAAAAACTTTTTTGTACATGAAATACACAGCTTGTGTTTTCAAAATATTACCATCTGCCTTAAGTTGATATTATAGTTGTTAAAAAATATATATGTGCTAGAGGTTTATGGG
Source organism: Protonibea diacanthus (assembly GCA_028641955.1). NCBI lineage: Eukaryota > Metazoa > Chordata > Actinopteri > Sciaenidae > Protonibea > Protonibea diacanthus. The sequence continues at coordinate 9,914,447 of CM053998.1, forward strand.
TGATTTTAATCTTTTTGGTTTGTATGCAAACTTATCTCAGGTAATTTGAGTACCATACCATTTTAAGTCGGAGTGATTTCATTTTAACTGGAAAAAACACACAGTTGTTTCTTGGGTAGACTTTGTGTAAATTCATGGGCTTGGTGTGCCATGTGTACTTTATTCCAAACCCTCAACAAATTTTGTCTGAATTAAATTCTTGACATAACTACTGTGGTTTTATTTTTAGCTTTGACAGCTACATTTCATTCACAAACACACAACACTGAGACAAATCATTCAATTAGACCTGAAAGCTTGAACTACAGTTCTGTATTGAAGGTAGCGCTAATCAAAATGTACACATTCAGTCATCTGCGGTCAGCTTCTGTCAGTAACCAAGATTCAATTTTGGATCATCTGCAATAACATAAAAATAAGACTCAAGATTCAAGTACAAATGAACACTAAAATCAGTGTAGACACAGCAAACAGTATTTATTTTGTTGTTTCATGATCTTTAATCCATCCCAGGTGGCGAAAAGTATTTTTGTCCTAGTGTGTGTGTTATTGTCTTTCCACCATGAGGGGGAACCAGATGACTCTTTTTGCTGTCAGAGACAACTCACAATAATCTGCTAATGTTAGACAATAAACTATGCATGACTAGAATGCTGAGAACAGAGAAGGGTTTATAGAAAAATACAGAACTGGTTTGTCTCTGCAGCCGTTCAGACAAAACTCATCGTCAAGCATTTCCTGTCATTCAAACGTGCACCAGTGTTAGGATACTTCGTGTAACACTTGAATCTCAAGTGTTCCGAATTTACATTTCCTGCAAAATTACAAGCTTATAGTGTGAAAATGTGTAATGCGGCACTTATTATGTGTCATGGTGTGACTGACAGAGAGCGGCTTCTGGCCACCGCAGAAACAAAAATGTTTTAATCGACCTATTTATACAAAAACATCTAGACAACATGATGCCTTAAGCAGCAGTGATGTGTTCCAACTAAGAAATGGATTTCTTAAATGGCACTCATTAATTACACTGAAGCACTTTTGATAACCATACGCAAACATGTAATATTATATAGCTTTTAGTTACTTTAACAATTTGAGGTGTGGTGTTGATTTTTTCTTTTAAACTTTTCACAGCAGAAATGTAGACATTTTTCATCATTTTGCACTGCGATATATTGTAGATATGTTTAGAAGTTGGTGATTGGTTGGTTTCCTGTCATTTCATCAGTTACTTTTCATACTTCGTATCATATTTCGGAGTTGTCGACCAAACATACCAGACATTTTACACACATATGCACACAAACACCAGGAAAAAAATGGTAGGTTGGATGCTTTTCTTGATGGAAATTTACACATTATCTCCAACAACACAAGAATACAACAGAAAAATGTGCCATTTTCTAAGTGAATGGATGATCAACATGCCTCGATTAGGGACTGCGACTGCCAGTAATACAGCGTAGTGACATATTGTATGTATGAAAAACAACATGATAAACTGTCAAATGCTGCAAAATATTCACCAAAAAAAAAATCAGCCACTTCTCAAGTATACAGCCGGTTTGATGGATACTTCCTGTATCCAATATCCAAATCATTGTGAAGAAGAAGAAAAAGTCATATTGCAACACTCAGTAACTTACTTACATAATGTCCAGACACTTCTCTCAGTGATCCAGTAGTTTCCAACGAGCAAGAGGAAGTCAGTGAGTTAAGACTTCTACCCAGCATGCCTTATGTTTTGCTCACATTTGGGGCCAAGCAATGCTTTAATCACAGACAGCAGGAACCAATCAGGCTGAATAGGTGCGGGGATGCTGGGAGTTTTAGCCCACAGGACGAAGGAGAGGAGGAAAACAGCAGGAGGTGTATTAGCCGACGACCCAAAAATGTTGAGTATAATACAAAGTTACAGTGTTTGTATCAACAAGCAAACCCCCCCACTGTCCTTTCTGATTAAAAACAGTGAAATATATGAACAAATCTAAAGACCTGAAATTCACCCGAGAGCAAACTTTCATTTAATACTGTACAACTGACAATCTTTTGTATAATGACCATAATACCATATAAATAAGCTCTAGCACTGCCCTTAGTGGAAACTCCTAAACAGTGCTGCAAAAACAAAAAAAATAAAAACATATTGATATATGGTTTACTTTACAGGGAATATACATACACAGGGTTAAATGAAATACACTGAAAGCAGCATTTATCTTATGACAAAGATATCGTCGTCTAATGTTATACTCATGGTAAATATAGCTACCTGTGTGCTTCTGTAGACAAACCATCGATATTATGGTCCGAGTTTGACATCAATACAATCCTTGTGTTGTCTCATTCTAGTTGGCAAGTAAACATGAGCAAAGTTGAAAAGTTTCTCATAGAGTTCTTATCTAATGCTTTATACTATATACAATTCAAAATGGTACAATGGATGTTTTGTTTTTTTTCCTCTAAATGTTTCCTTGAAAGAACAAAAAGACAGACCACAATGGTTAACTAAGTCGGGGTGAGAACACTCTGGAACGGAGAGCCAGTCTGGAATGTCTAAACAGAGACGTCAGATAGATTTGTTCAGTTTTTTGTTTTTTTTGTGTTTTTTTTTTTGTTTTGTTTTGATGCTGTAAAAAGTCACAGTGATTTCACTTGGCAGTAAATAAATCAAGTCAAGGCTGCAACAGAGATAAACCCCTTCATTAGAAATGTCTGTTTAGAATGTGGCTGAAGAACTCGGTGTTCGGCAAACAGAAAGACACTCCAGAGACGGGCGGTGGAAATCAACCTTGAAGTTCAGGTGTTTTTTAGTTTTTTTTTTGAAAAGACACTCTCCTCTCCGTTCTGTTTGTTTTTATGTAATAAATTCGACTTATTCATTAAAAGGCAGCTCATTCCAGAGTGTTCGCACCGTATTGCCTACTCCTAACTCGTGGCCCACAGTAATGAACAATATTGTATCTATGGTCAAAAGTCTGCATAGCACACTGTACACAGTATGAGTCCAAGTCAGTTATTGGGCCAAGCTAAAGATGATGCTCCTTTTCCAAATCCTCCGCAGTCAGCCAAAAGTTAAAGAACATTTTCAAAGAGGTGCATTGATCGCATGATGTTTTCATCCTGCGCACAAAAAGGAAACATAATGAGAAAATGCAAAGCGTGCCAACAGTCGTAAAAAAAAAAAAAAAAGGATGCGTCGGGATATCCAGCTTACATTTTGGCAGCAGTCGATGAACTCGTCTATGGTTACCACTCCGTCCTTATTTTTATCCATCTTCTGTTGGAGGAGAAAAGACGAAAAAATGTTTTCTAAAGACTCTTAACCGCGACCGACATTTGCAGCGCAGCGAACGCTGCCAACGACACACTTGCCTGAAAGAAGACTTCTACGTGCTGACGAGGCGTCTCCTCTTTGAGGACGGGGTATGTGCATTTTCCCATCATGTCGTAGATGGCCTTCATGATGTCTAGCATTTCCTACGATGCGCAGGAAAGGGGTCAGTTCAACCATATTACAAAGAAGAAAGAATCCATCCATCATTTACCTCCAATGAGAAGAACTGGAGATACTTTCAGTTTGATGTGTCTGAGATTTCTGCTGATACGCCAATATAATTACAGTGGATAGAATATGATTTGGGAGGCTTAAAGATTTGAAAAACGGAGTGAAAGAAATGTCCCTGGCTAACCCGCAGACCTCACTGTCAACAGTTATTAACTTTCTACTGACAGAAATAGTCCTAATGAGCCGCTCACAGTGACGTTTGTGGATTATCCACAGCAAGAGGGGCTCCGTTTCACTGTTACTGTTGAATTTTGTGGAAATGGTTCTAAAGATGGTAAAGGCTGGGTTAGGGTTAGGTCCACAACTTTTGGGACTTTAGTCTGAAATATCTCGACACCATCTGATGGATTGCCATGATAGATACACTGATGAACCCTTGAGGATGAATCCTACTGATCTTATGACTTTTCCTCTCGCGCCACCACAAGGTTCAGTTGTGATTTTGAGTGAAAGGTCTCAATTAAATTTGGCGCTGACATTTACGTCCCCCCCCTCAGGATGAATTGTCATAACTTTGGTGATCTCCTGACTTTTCATTTGGCGGTAAACATGACATTACATTGTCGTTTTACAGCTCCGAGGACTGCTCTGCCTATGTGCATGACATGGCTGTTCAGTCTTGTTAAAATGACATTTCCCAACGCTGAGAGCGCCGCAAATGAAATTTCATTCGGCTAAAATGCACCGACATGAAGGCAGATATCTCAGAGGTGAGTATATTAAAACAAAAGCTGTCATGGCTGCGAAGAGTTTGCCTCGAGTTCTGCTCCATATTTCAACCTCAATGACAATGTTTAATGGGACATACCTCCTTAGTGATATAACCATCTTTATTGATATCATACAGGTTGAAAGCCCAGTTGAGTTTTTCCTGGATTGTTCCTCGCAGGAGGATAGAAAGGCCCATAACAAAATCCTGCAATGAAAACGAGATTCAGAACCGTACAGAACACACACGTACTGTACAAACTAGCTTTTTAAACACATACTTGGAGATCTAGGAGATAAACAAACACAATCTATAGTCTCCATGCTCATTAAACCTAGGTAGCATTATGTCAGGTATTAATTAAAAGGAAATGATGAAGCAGCAAGTACACAGACACTATAAATCAAACACACTCTGTTATTCAAATTATTAGCCGACTCATAATGTGCGCCGGCCCTCGGGGAATCCCCGTACGAACAGAATGAACTTCTACATTAGCCAGTGATGCTCTGGTTTGGCATAATGACAGCTTTTCTGTCCTAATAAGCAAATATATACCCTTCATAAATATTAATCACGTGCTGATAGCATCTCAAGTAGACTTGCTCGGGCTAAATTCAAATGACTGGGATTGCAGGTTACATAACGCTGCAGTGTAAAGCCTTAGGGACCGTCAGTTTTGACGTGTTAAGTTTGAAATTTCAGTGACGGACAGGGCTTACTTTTATCATTCCCAACGCACACACACTCAGTATAGCAGTTATTAATGAGGACTTTAGGCGTGACAAAACCGACGCGGCTTACCTCAAAACTCACAGAGCCATTGTGATCTGTGTCAAATGCGTTGAACAGGAAATGTGCATACGTTGAAGCATCTGAGGAGAGGAACAAAAACACATGTGGAATCATGATTACGGCTGAATCAACACCATCAAGGAAAAAAAAATGGTTCAAAGGGGAAATTTTGTAGCTTTTCTTCAAAGAAATCTTTCATGATAAAAGAAAAGAAAATATGCTTAGAGCTAAGGGTTTATTTGTTTCCTGTGTTGTGAGCCATTATATTTACTGGCCTGCCTTTCTCCTCTCTGAACAGATATATCAAAGCCTCCTAATGTTTTCTCTCTTGTTCCTAGAGTGGAATCTTTGCATAATGATGAGACAGCGAGCAACTCCAGGCTGTATACTCCCCCCTCGCTCTCTCTCACACTCACTCACTCACACATTTTCTTTGATGGAAGTTTAACTTAAAGTGCTCTGGACTCGGTGCAATTTTTGTAAACACAAAGAAAGAGTGCAAGACAATTTGTCCGTCCAGCGCACGGGGGAGCTCGGGCGCGACTCGCACTGAATAAGAACATGACGCAAACCTCCTTGTGGGAAGAACTGCGAGTAGATGTCTTTAAACGTGTCTTCGTTGACGACTCCGCTGGGGCATTCCTGGAAGACAAAACGGAATAGCACACGTCATTGAAGCATCTATATTAAAGACTCTATTGCGTATTGGTCCTTGCCTTGAAATTGAGTTTAAGACGTGCCAATCACGGCCTAATATACAACTTAAACAAGTGTGACTGAAGCTTGAAACCTCCAGTGCACATACTTTCAGTGTTGAGAGAGACATTTTGATATAAACAATATTTGCATATTCATAGATTCTGGGTTTTTCAATGATTTTTCAAACTTTTACGAGGCTAAAATTAATTTGTGAAATACTTAAAGAGCGACTGAAAAGGAACTGAAACGCCTGTTTTTGCTAGTGGCTGAACCTTTAACATTGCTTCAGTGATGTAGAAGCGTCCTCCAGGGTGTGTCAAGTGCACTTGACATTACATTTAGAGAGGGCAAAGAAAAGCTATTTTCCATTTGATGTTGATTTAATCTTTAATTTCATGTTAATAAATTAGTCCGTCGTTAATTTCAAGGATTCATTGCACCCTTCAGACAGCATTAGATAAAGATCGTTTTACATCGGGTGATATTCAGACTGCAAACCGTCCTCAATATATATCTTGTTCACAGCCATTCAAAGTCACCCACCTGTGGGTTCATTCAGTGAAAAAGACTAAAGCCTCTTACGCAACATCTTTCGGCTTTTATCTCTTGTAAAAGGAAAGAGCCAGCCAAAGACTTGGTGGATGACCTTGCTCTGTGCAGCTTGATGATATAGGCAGCTAGTTTGGTAGGTTCAGTTTCTGCTTTGTGTGAGGCTGCACACTGCAGATAGTGGCAGGATATTGAATCCTTGGAAACGCGGAAATGCTCCAGCTATATTTCTGAACCAGGGGGCACATGTGTCTCAGGGTTTTCTATCCAAGAAAATAGAAAATGGCCACAGTACTGTAGAGGTTGCAGGAAATCAAAGATAAGGAATGGACTGTGCATGGGTGGATATAACATAGATATAGATACATAACATACACATCGCTGATACAGTTTCAACAGCAGTCAGACAGAAAATCAAGAAATTTGGAAATATACCTATACATGTCTGCATCTGCACACTAAATGTGTGAAAGAATTTAATCTACAATCTATTTCAGAGATTTGCCACAGCCAGTTATTTGCTGCACTTCTCTTAGATGTAAGAGATCAATCGACTCCATAAGAATCACAGGATACAGTGGGTTTGCTCTTTCCTGAGACCGTGTCTGATCAGCCACTTCAGGAAACGGAGCTGTGAGTGTGAAAAAATAAAGATGAAACCTCATTGTTTCGCTTCAAACGGGTCTTATTGTGTTTCGAGTGAAGAGGGTGCTGCAAGGTTGTCTGCGCGCAGTCCCCTGAGATTCTTCTTCTGTTGTCTCGCAGACCCAGTTACATATCATGTGGGGCGACGTGAGGTCAAGTAGGGGAAGTTAGGCAGAGGGAATGAGCAGAAACGGGTCCGTACATTGTAGTCTTTGCAACCTCATTTAATGAAGTCTGAGAAAGTTTGAGATGGCATGGTGCTGTTAAACTAGGGCATAAATCCAAATTCTGCATGTGGAAACTCATTTTAAAGGAATAGTTCAACATTTGGGGAAATGAGAAGATTGATACCGCTGTCATGTCTGTGCATTCCATATGAAACAACAACCAGAAGTTAATTAGCTTAGCTAAGCATAGCAAAGACTGAAAGCCGGGGGAAACAGTTGGCTCTACGGCCATGCTAGCAGGTCTGTGAGGCAGTCCTTGCAGCGATGCTGAGCTAAATTCAACTGTATGCTAACATCCTCACAATGACAATGCTAACACACTAATGTTTTGCAAGTATGATAATTATCGGGTAAGCATGCAACAATTGCATGTATTTTTTTGGCCTTTTCAAGTTTTATTTTTGATAGAGACAGCTGAAGAGTGACAGGAATGTGAGGAAAGAGATGGGGAATGACATGCAGCAAAGGGCTGCAGGTCGGACCTGAACCCTGGGCCGCAGCTGAGCCTTTGTACATGGGGCAGATGCTCCACCAACCGAGCCATTCGACACCCCACAGGTTGTTATTTTTTACAGAAGGTTGTCCTTAACTGTTTCCTGGCTGAATGCTGTCGCTCTTTGGACAAGCTAACTAAACTAACCCTCTTTTGGTTGTAGCTTCCTATTTAACACACAGATATGAGAGTGGGGTCAATCTTCCCTGATCTGACTCTTGGCAAGAGATCAGAATGTTTCTGGTGAGCATCTCAGTTTACTGAACAATTTCAAAATGAGAAGTTTAGCATTAGTAGAAAACCTCAAATATGAAATGTATCCTCTTTCAGACAGTATTTCTTTGTTGAGTAGCTCCTCTGTTAATTAGACCATTGTTTATGTTCTACAACATTGCAGTGAATGGGTTGTCAACAGTCAACCTTCTGTTGAAGTAGTGCAAAGAAATGTCATGTAATTAGGCACTTTAAATGAGAAGGGGGAGATTTTTAAAACATGTAATTTCACTTCAGTCGTAGAGTCTGTGCATGGCTGCGTGTGTCTGTACACAGATGGGCAATTACAGCTGTCAACACTAATAACACACTGATTAAGTGTGACAGTAATATGCAAATGGCTGTGTTCCAAGTCGGCGTCTTCTTCTAACCTCGCTAACTCATCCTCGCAAACCTGAAGGAAAAATAAAGGTCAGTAAAACTTTGGGGATTGCTGAACCGCGTCTCGCACTGACGGCGGAATTCATCTGATCGTATTTTATCGTCTCTTTTCAGCCTCGTGGTGACATTGGCGAGGGAGGCAGTTTTTCAATTGAGCACGAAGACAGCACGTTATCTCGTTATCGTCATGTACAACACTGTGCCTCGGCAATTCAATTTGAAGTTCAGTGAAATAGTTGGACTCACTTGATGCCTGAACTGCCCTAAGGTTCCCTGAGGATAAAGTTTGATGTCTCTTAGCTGAAAGTTAGACTCTCATTCACACTTCTCCCAACAAAAACTTTTGGGAAAGCGACTCGTAATGCACATTTCTTTACATCAGTGAAGTATCTGAACATGGATGTCTCATTATCTATACTTTTATCTGTAAGAGCAACTGGATCAATATAAGCAGCATGCTACGTAGAATGATAACAAATGACGGTGTAATTTTCCACTTGCCCTTGCAAGTTGTCCCATTTTACAGATTATTCAGTGCCAATCCCATTAGACAGAGCGAGAGGTCAGGAAATGCATTTGTATTCATTTGATACGCTTGTAGAATTAGCTCATCCAAGATAATAAAATTAGAAATACAATCTGTGAAATTCCTTTCCGAGACTGGTGACGCGAGGTGACAGTAAGCAAGAGAAGAAGACATAAACCTGCGACAGAGGCATCATCGCTGATGAAATAGAAGCTATGAGATCTTAATCTAATGCCCGAGGCAGTGCCCTCGTCTGTGAACTGTTAAAGCCCGACAGATTTATCCAGGACGTGAGGACAATATTGTCTTGACAATATTTCCTGTAATCTGGGGTCAGGGGATTTAAAAAACAATGGATTCTCTCATACCTTTAAAGTGACCTTTGCTCAAATTCCACCTCAAGAGTCAGACCCAGAGACAGAGGTCTTGTTTTGGTCCCTGCTAGACATATTGCTGGATATAAGACAAAGCTCCACTTTGACCACCTGCACTACAAGTGAACGACAAGTTTGTTGTGAAGACAAATGACCTCATCTCGCCACCTGCATTAATGGCATTTGATTTGCCTTGAAACCCGGGATGACAAGGACAAAAGGGCCAAATTTCTCATCATGGGATCCATGCCAGCTTCTATTAGTCTGGCTGGCCTTAAAAGCTCGCATTTATTCTGCCAATGTCACCGGGTTGGGGCAAGACACAGGTGAGTTGTTTGACCCTGGCAGTTAAAAAAATGAGCAAGATTATGGACTTAATGATGGACAAAAACTGTTGAGTACTTGCAATTTAAGTGCCATTATTCTCTCTCTGTGTCCAATTTGAACACCATCATCTGTCTCAATACGTAGCAGTGATCAGTGTATCTGATCTGATTTGTGATTGAAAAGTCTGAGAGTCTACAGTCATGCTAGCGAATCTGAGGCTGCAGGTACTTTGAGCTAAACAGGCATGGCAACATGAGCACAATGGCAACGTTAGCATTGTTTAGCAAGTTGAGTTGGGGACTTAGTATGCTATCACACTGTAGATGTTGAGATATTTCACTGGATAAAAAAATATGATCTGGTGGTGGTGCTAGATTGACCAAAGTAAATGGGATTCATCCTCTGGGCACCATGAATTTCATGATAATCCATCCAACGGTCGTCATTGATATTTAAGGCCAGATTAAAGTGTTGGACCGACCAAACGACATTACCATCCCTACTAATATCATTGACCTGCAGAGGTGGATAGCCCTCGCAGCTCTGCTGATGGTTCTGGTTGATGTTCATCTCTCATCCCTAGAGCCATGCTGCTAGTGTGGATAAAAATAAAATGCAAAATCTCTAATGTCAAAAAACATAAAAACTGAGAGGGTGTCTATAAACATATGCAACATTCTCTCTCCCAGCATCAGAGGAAGTGAGGCAGAGTGTGCGGCACAAATTAAAGGCCTCATTAGTACACTTCTTACCTCTTACTCTGTCTCAAGTGGAAGCGGACTAATGGGCAGGCTTTGCAGGGACTTGGCTGGAGCATAGTGCAGGCTCAACAGGAAACTGAAGCCCCATGAGAATTTCACTATCACAGGACTCTCGCTATCCTCCTCTCTTTCACTGCCAGACAATTTGGGCTGAGTTAATTCTGGGTCATCTCATTATGCCTCACACCAGAGGTGACAATGAAGTGAGGTGGTTTCGTATGGGCTGCTCTGGAGGACTTTGACCTGATTTCTCATCAGTCATCTTTGAGAAGTGACCTAATTATCTTTGGCACAGTGAATGATGTACAGAAATTCCAATTTTCTGTGGTAAGCACAATTGGATGTGATAACATTTATGGAAAGATGTGGATGATTCAGCAAAATGGGATTCCTCCGATGCTTTTTATCTTATTGCTACACAAGCAGAGTGGACGCTGAACACTGATGAAGACTAGAAGTAAGTGGAGTTTTAACAACCTTGCCAACTATAAAAGGCTGTGAAAAAAAAGAATAGGTCAAATGCAATCAACGGAAAACATGTTTTTTGATGTTCAAGAGAGAACAAAGCCTGTTGAGCTGTACATTATGCATGGTGGCCCCTTCACTTACATTCTTGAAGCCGCGGTATAGGATCTGTAGCTCCTTGCGGGAGAAACGTGTCTGAGCTTCAAGCTGTTCCAGGCCCTCAGGGCGATGGCGGACTGCAGATAGTTCAAGCTCATCTTCAACGCTGTCTGGAGAGGAGGAGGAAGAAGGTCAGATGTGAACAGATGTTCGTGAGAGTCTTTGCAAATGAGCACTTTCTGATGCCAGAATTTGAGACATCCTATTACAATTCCAAATATCAGCGGTTAAACCTCGACATTTGCAAATTATTTTTCCGACCTGACACATTGTAGCCTAAAATGGCTACAAATTCTAGGTGACCTTCTCAATAATGAAGAAAATCCATTTAAGTCATAACATTTTTAAGCCATTTTTCCTGTCCTTGTATCAGGTCCTTTGGAAAAATTACTTCAAAAAAACTAAACAAAAACCCAAATCTCCTCTTCTTCTCCACATTAAACACGACAGCAGTAGTAATTAGTGTTATTGCGACCCCGGAACAAAGTCCTTGTGGCAGAGAGACTCTTCATAAAGGAGGGCAGCTGAACCCTGTGAAACTTTTTAATGGGCCTCTAATGATGGCAGATGCTGTCTTGGCCCTGTCACTAAGTGCACTGTGCTCGCAGCACAGCGTTTGACTTGTCTTGTTGGCTCAGGGCCTCTCATATACCTGAAGTGTGACACGGTGTCTAAATGCCTCATTAAGCTTCAAGGGTCTTATTGCGGCCCACAGCCAAAAGGCCACGTCTTCTAACGGACCACAATTAACCTACTGCTATGGGGCTAATGCTTTGTAGTCACAGGTGATATTAACTGATATAATATAAAGGAAAAAAATAGCTGTTTGAGCTCATTCTTATTACAAAATTAGTCCAGATGTTGTAGATGTACAGCTGCATTATTATCGTTTGTCTTGCCATGTAAAGATGTAAATATTCTGCAACATGTAAATATATTCCATCATCAGCGACAAAGTTAATGTTGACAATAATGAACATTTTAACAGCTAGCATGGTTTTGAGAAAATAAATGACCTAGCACTCTATTCAGTACATAAACATCACATCAAATCACCAAGAAAAAAACACTGTGCTCCGTGAAATAGTGAAAAAAAGAGAAGATTTCTAAAAATGAACAATTGACCTCCAGCTCGAGCGACCGTGTGTGATGAAAGTCTATATTGAGTGTTTGACCTCATAGCAGGAAAAGCCACAGAAAGGAAAAAAAAAACATCTCAGACAACAACAAACACCTCATCACAGACAGAGACAGAGAGAGCCTTGGAAGAGCCACTTGCTTTGATTACTGGACGATGGCTTTTTGGCTGTGGAGCATGGGAAGAGCCTCATGAGTCGAGCTCTCACCCCGCGCTTGTGGACAATCTGAGGGTAACCTGGGAAATACAGCATTAGGTCTTACTGTTACCCGGGCAACTAACAGCCTTAGTACATTCTAGGAAACGGGACATGCAAGAGGCCAGGGTCTAATAAAGTTCATCCAGACACAAGGCTACCTCACAGCTTGTTCTTCAGGACAGCACAGCACAGTGTTTTTGCACTGTATTAATTTAAATTTAAATTCAGAAGACCGCAGGAGATGATGTTTTGAATTTGGCAGACACAAGTACGCACAACACACACAACTGTTACAACATCTGCTGTAGGTTACAATAGTTACCTTGTGTAGGTTGCAAAAAAATGTGAGTAAGATGATATTTGGCAGTACAGTCATGCTTTGTTAGCATGCTGCCATGCTGATATTAGCATTTAGCTTAAAGCACTGCTGTGCTTGAGTACAACTGTAAACTCTTAGGCTTGATTTCATACATCATACACTGAAGTAATTTTGTGAAACTGTATATGGGCACATGAGCTTTGGGCTAAATGCTAACATTAGTATGCTAACAAGACGACAATGACCAGGTCACTGTAGTAAAGACACAGCCTTGATACCGAGTATAGCTCCATCAGGCAAACTGTCGGGGCGCCCCACACAATGACAACAACATGTTGCTGATGTATTGTAGATAATGTGTTTATTGGCAAAAAGTTAATCTTAAAGACAGGAGATTACCCAACTGGGGACCATGAATGTCCACACAACAGTTTGTGCCGATCCATCCAGAAGATGCTGAGACATTTTACTGGATAAATCAAAAAAACTTTGACTTGGTTGGTCACTGGCACTAGCTGAAAACCACCCTGGGGACCACCAATGTGTAAAAAATTCATCCAGTTCTTTTTGAGACATTTCAGACTGGACTGATTGGTGGATGGACAATAAACCGAGACACACTGCTAGAAAGAGGAGTTCGCCCTTTTGCTTTTCTGTGTGTATCTCCATGTAAACCTATAGCAGTAAGGTAGAAGTTCAAGGCTTAAATATGGCATCATTGCAAGTTACCTGTGACGAGTTCACTGGGTTACATTACTTATTAACAAGCCACCTCGCACACTGTAGGTCATCAGTGTAAAAGACATGTCGTGAATATGATATGGAGCCTGTGACCTAATGCCAGGGAGTAATTTAAGATCTCATCAGGTGTCAACTCTTTTCACACATGAGGCAAGCCAAGCATGTTCCTGTGTTACTCTCTTCTGTTATATGCAGCTGCAATGTGAGTATTAAAGTCATTAAGTAATAAGTTCACAGCCTCGTCTAAAAGCGCACAAGCCCATTTCCCCTCCCGCTCCGGGCTGTTCTGAAAAATTTAGTTTGAGATGACAGCAGTGGGAGTTGGGACGAGCTCTCGTGTGCTGCAAACCATTTGTCAATCACGCAACGGTCAATTAATTTCAAGGCTGCATTCACAGGTAAAAAAAAAAATAACAGCAGAGGTAGAGCTTTTTACTAGTCAACCTAACGCCAAGGTGGCCGATGGGTGTTGTAAACCTGGGCTATAAAGGGACAAAGTGGTAACAATTACATCATTGAATAAAGGCTGTGAAAATTGAGTCATAAATCTGCAACCTGGTCTGGCAACCATGTTGGTCCAGTGGAAAATTGGCTGTGAGCGGAGGAATGGCTTAGTTTAAAATCACTGGGCAAGAGAAAGATACCTTGAAAGAGTAGGAATGTCCTATGCCATCAACGTATAGTTTCATTTTGTCATATTGACTATATGAAATTGTCTAATTCTTAGTTAGTGCACTTTGTACACAGTGGCAGCTAACATAACAGAAACGAAGAAATAAAATAGCAAGACTAAGTGACTACGGACATAATTAGGCAAAGCAGTGCTTTCAGCTAAATGCTAATGTCAGCAAGCTGCTCATAGTGACAATGCTAACATGCTGTACACTCAAAACCACAAATGTCACCCTCATGGTGGTGTTAGAGTAAAAGTTAGGGAATCACTAATGTTATTCATCCTCTTGGTACCCTGCTGTTTAGACAACAGTTGTCTCGATGTATCACTAAAAACCTCAATATCACCTGTTACATAACATAAATCAAGCTAATCAGTTTTTTATGCTCTTACTTCTGCTGCTCTGTTAATTTGAACTGGCATTTCATAGCAAAACTGTCAGTTTGAGGCAAAATGCAGCTGGTCCAAACTTGAACCTAAAGCAAGATTTTCTGTCATTTCTTAATCTTCCCAAATACATTTTCACCAAGCTGGCACAGACACCCTAACAGGAAGGTTGCAAAGTTAAAATCTCACCACAGTGTAAGGAGTCAAACATGGCACATATACAGAGCAGATGGTTGAAAGCTCTTGGCTGAGATCTGGCATAATCTAAACAATAACTATAATTATGGTTTCTTATAAAAGACTGTTGATCCTGTTAGGCCTTGTTGTCAGCTCAAGGTCGCTTCATATTATGAATGATGCAATAACTTAGAGATTTAGAGGATGAAGAGACACGGTGAAGCTCTCATCTGTTCTTGTTACCTGCCTGACACTTCCTTCCTTCCTGAGTGGGGGAGGAGACATCTGAGTGCCCTCGCTGAGGCTGAACTAGACAGATGTTGCCTTTGTTGCCGGGTGATATTGGTCTTGACGGCAAGTTGGCTTTATTTTGAAGCATCACTGCACTACACAGAGATATATTTTCTATCTGAGAGGAAAGGACAACGTGGTGGGCTTCGGTGCATTATTTTATCACCTGAACAATGACTGAGTTTGGGATGTAGTGCACACATTAAGACTGAAGGAGACAAATCGCACAATCTGTAACTTCACTAACAGACTTGAAAGACTGTTGATGAAAGCAATAAAATCCGATCTCTTAAGTGGAATAAAGCAGAGTATGAGTGACAGCGTTTAATCAGGCAGGAAAAGAGCATGCAGTCATGGCTGTCTGATTAATGTTTGCCCTTTCAGATTATTGACAAAATGGATTTGGCGCTTGCGTATGATAATGTAGAGAGCGGCTTGTGCTGTGGCCCGGTGCCTTCACCCGCAAAGGTCAAAAGGTAAAACAAAACACCAAGGGGTGGTGTTGTCCTGAAGAATCAAGTATATCAAGCAAACATGGAGGAGAGTCTACTGATTCATTCATCACGTGCACACACATAAAGCCATGCCGTACTTTTGCCTTCCTTGAAAGAAAAATGTTGAGCATGTTGAGTGACAGCTGCTTTAATGGCAGGTTGTAGTTGACTGTACCGCTCATCAGGAATATAACTCGTAGCCAACTCTGAGTCACAAAGCTGCCCTGACCATTTTAGCAGCAGCACTACAAAAGAAAGAGATTGAATGTCCGATGGAAGGTTGTAAACAAAGAAAAATGCCCCAGCAGAATATAATTACCGCGGGACAGAGTGTAACTAGCTTTGTAGACTATAGCCATGAAAAGGTTTACTACGCACTATCTTCTTCATCAATGAGCTGACAAAGCCACAGAAATACTTAAAGCATGAAAAATGAATGTCAGAACATCACCCCGGCGAAATGAGTCTGGACTGATCAATCATGGTTCTTACTGCTACACTCCCTCAAGGTTTGTGATTCAGTTATTTATCTCAAAGGTAAAGTCAAGCTAGAGGGTAAAAACCTCACTAGCCCTAAATCAATTGGACCTATAAACCGTAAAGGAGTGGCTAATAAATGTATGATAGATCTGTACTGTGTACAAACTAAAATGTCTTGTAGTTGATCACGGATGGCTGCTTGATATCAATAAATCTCCGGTTGAATTCTTGTGCTGAAGCACGCACACTGATGAACAGGGCTGCCAAACTTTGTTGTGGTATAACAGTGTTTGTACAGTGAGTGCTACACAGAGGGGGGGTCCACATTAAACCGATGAATTTAATACAGTAAGTGCAAAAGCCCCTGACTCTGTTTGAGATCCAAATCAAAATTATTAAATGGATCTATGATGAGGAAAATCTAAGTTTTAATCTGTGTGAAACTGGCCAAGATAGTTTTTAATTTCAGGCACTGATGGCATTCATCAGACCGTGAATTTAAATTCATCACTCTCTCTATCTTTGCTGCTAGAAGCTGTTTCTCCCCAATGTTACCAGGCTAAAATAGTGAAGTTACATCTCTGTGTGTGTGTGTGATATTTGCACCATGTGTCTTTTCTCAAGACCTTCTATTTGTGTGTGTCTGTGTGTGTGTGTGTCTGAGACAAGGTCTTAACTTATACAGCTCCTCTCTGTCCCTTTAGTACCACGGCGCCAAGAAGGCGGGGCTCACAAAAGTAGGCCAGGACTCCAAGGGAGCACAGCTTATCATCTGACAGTTTACGCGATAATGTTACAGGCAACAGCACCCCGCATGTGAGACTTTACAGCCTCTGTAGTGGTCTGGAGATCTTTGACCAAGCTTGGACAGTGGCTCTAAGTTACAGTTGATCGCTGACTTAGTCTAATTGAATGAGTCTCAGTGACCTCTCTTGGTTTCACTTAATGCCGAGAAAAGAAAGGCTTGTTTCCACGCAGGTAATAAAAAACCAGTTTAAATAATGAAAAAGCTAAAGCACAGCCCTTTTTGGTGTGGAGAACACTTACCAAGTACCCCCTAATCATTTTCAATTCCAGTATCCTCAAACACACGCTAACACACTTTTGTTTGTATGAGACGATGATCTCTAAGGCCTTAGTGAGACACAGTGGTGCTTTGAGCTAAATGCTAACATGCTCACAATGCGAACATGTCTTTGTTTAGCAGGTATGATGTTGTTTGGTGTCTTAGTTTAGCATGTTAGCATGCTATCATTTGCTGACCGGCATTAAACACGCTGGTAGCGTATCATTCCATAAAGGTATTTAAAAATAAACCAGACATTAAACATTTAAACACTCGGGTTAGTCTGAGGCGACTGGAGGATGGACAAGATGAACCCTTTGATTCAAACACACCTCGACATCGTTAGCATTCTTTGTGATCAAAGATTGGTAACACATCTATACACAGTTTGAGATTCATACACACATACATAAAATGTATCATGAGTTTCATTGATTTTGCTAACAATGGCCAATACTTAGCAGGCAGAATCAGCATTTCATAACTTAAGAAGCTTCATGAGGTCACTTCTAAGTGTATATTTTCAGCCATACATGCAATGTCTATATCCATAAAAGTGTCAAGTTTGTAGGCTTGATTTAAATGGAGATTTCTTGGTCGGTAACAGAAGCAGCTAGCAGCTAACACGCACATTCAAATTTGAGTCCAGTTGGTTACATGACACTTCTGGCCTAACCATGTGTAAACAAACCATAATCTTTATCGGAAACACTCAACACAGAGTGTCGATGTTGCATGTGCCAAATAAATAAAGTTTTCAAAGGCAGTAAATCACTGATGACCTGATCAAAACCTCTCGTCCACACTCTTCCCATCGATAAGCTCCCACTTGATGACACCACAATCCTGACACACTGCACACCTGAACCAATCGTGATCTTATCGCTACCAGAGCTCACTCCTAATATAGCCTGTTTTTACTCCTGGCAACACAAGACAGGAAAAATGTCGGGGTATCGAGTTCATCACAAGGCTGCGCTGTGTCTACTGCTGTCCATTTATGGGCAAAATATGTAAACATAGTCACCAAACAGGTACGGGTGTGCAATGGCAGACAAAGGCAGCATTAGATCAGAAAATTACCTTCAGGCTCTGAGAGCTCTCAAATTGGAATTTAAATTCTTGGGCTTCGGTTTGGTTTGATGATTGCTTTGAGCACAGCATAATCAGCAGTCACTTTCTGGGATATTTCAAGTCCTTCCTGTGAGTGATTTTATCTGGCAGTGGACAGCAGTGCTGCTCTCCCATCTTTCTGCTCTGGTTGCAGACTGGCTCTCGGGTTCAGAAGTTTTTATTATTCTTTAGAGAACAGTACCTTACCGATTTTTTTTTTTTACTGTGCTGGTGATTCATTGTGACACTGGGTCAGTGACCTACATCATGATTCCCACCAAAGATACAATGCCAACATAACAGTCGGAACATATTCCCGCAAGTTATGCAGAGTTAAAAAAGACGTGGTCTAACATACGTAGTGTTTGTACTGCTTCTAAAGTGGATGGATATAAAAGTGAACTGTTGATTTTTATGGTATATTCTGGGAGCTGAAGTAAATTTCAATGAAGGTTTGCTTCTTCAACATGGCTGTATTGGTATCTATAGGCTTATGAGACAGCTTTTCACACGCTAATAAGTAATAATATGGATACTGACAGTAAGAATACTTGACTGAATTGATTGATTTAATCACGAATGTTGAACAGGAGGAGTATTTTTACATGTTTACCATAATCGCAGTAGCCAGTGGTTCCCAGGTGTTAATCACCTACATTGATCTCATATAGATCTCAAGACAGATGGCAAGGCAAAACTAGTAAGTCATGCCGTATTTACACTAAAATGAAACCCAACAATTTCTGCAAAGTCGAATTAATAACTAAAAAACGTTTAATTGCATGGCATTTAGTGTGAAGCTAATCACTGTGGACACGCTATAAAGGCTGGTCAATACCTCTTTCAATTTTGAATTTAAACTCCCCCATCTTTTTAAAGGTTAACTCAATATTCGAAATGGTGTCACATTGTCATATGGTCAATGACACAAATGCAGAGACAAAAGTCTTTTGGGGGAAATTAAATCTAAGGCAATCAGCAAGAGCCAGGGGATACGAGACTACTTTTGAGCCAAATATTTATTGGGTCAGTGGGCAGACAGCAGGTTCAATTTAACCTCTTTCCAGTGCTTAAGTCCCAAGGCAGCGTGTTGATTTTGAGCTAAACAGGGACAAATGTGACAGACACTTGGCAGCTAGCAATTAACTGAAATTACACCCAGCGAGACGGGGAACGGGGACGGCAGATGAGCGGGGTCTGGCAGCCTGGCCAGTGGTGGATTCTATCCATGTTGGCATAATTCCCAAATAAACACCAATACTACTGGCACTAGTTTCCTCCCAGCAGAATACTAAATTGGCATAAGTGTTGTATGGACGATTTGATTTATTGCATATATAAATAAACCTTTCACAGAGGAATTCTTTTAATGTGCTTCAATGGAGTGGAACATTTTGGATAGACATACCCTACAACTCCCTGGAGGGCAATGAGTTCAGCATCTTTTGTCTGAGGTTCTCAGCTTTGTTTGCTCACATAAAAGACATTTTTACTGTACATAGAGTACAAAGTAATTGAAGTTGGGTGGGATTTGGTGGGATATCGTGAACCCACACAGCAGCATGTTAAGAAAAGCTGGTGATAGCATGTGTATTGGAGGAGACACTTGGCTGTTTACACCCTTCCTCTAGAACAATAATCCCAAAAGAAATATGCCAACTGATATCAAATGAGTGAACCGTGAAAAGGTGACTGGAAGTGCAAAAATAAATGCATGTACCGATCCGCCTGAGGACAGAAGATGAAATGTCTAGCTCCTTTGCAAAGGCTGACTTTGCCTTTCGTGAGGATGAATGAATCCCCCTTTGTAGCACCAAATATTTTCTAGTGCTTCAAAACAAATTACAGCCGACATCCAGAATACTGGCGCTGCCAACAGTGGACATCTGCTGATTACAATTCTGCTTTTGCAAGTGTTAGATCTTCAGATCCAAGTCAATAAAAGAAAAGTAATTTCAACACAGGCCCAACTGTGTAAAGAGAAAGCCTCTTTTTATATCAGATAAATCACATGGATGATGAGGGAGATATGGGGGGGTATAGATCTACCATTTGTTCCTACTCGGTGGGCCCAAAGACAAATAAGCTCCATCACTGGAGTCCAGGAAAACGATATGTCGTTTCTGTTATTTAATAAAACAGCTCCTTATGACAGGGTCAGTGCGTGGTATATCTTTAAACTGAATCCAATCTGGCACACCACTGAGACCACAAAGACAAACTCTTTATGCTGAGACATGAATTTACACATCCTGAGACATGACATTAAGTTTTGTACTTTACTGCCAATGATGGAAGGCAGATCCAAATAGATTGGAGTCCAAGACGGCTGAGAATAGATCTGTCTAAACAACCAAATGGACTAAAGCTTTGATTATCCCCTCTAGGTTAGCTACTGCAAAGCAGACGGCAAAATAGCGGAAAATACAGTTGATCTTTACTGGCAAAAAGTACACATTAGCCATCGCTTTCTACCATTAGCGCAATTTGCTACAGTAGGTTCTGGCTTATGCACTTACTGTATAGTGATTATAATCAGTTTAAACACAGCAATTTGAGTTTAAGAAATGTCAGAACTTTAAGTCTCAGAGACTAATCTCTCAGCCTCAAGATGCACGTCAAATAAGTGCTGTCCTTTGCTGCTCAGAACAGAATGTGACTGACTGGAGAGCTAGAGACTGGATGCCAAGGTTCTTTATGAGGGAGCACGCTCTCACGCTGGCCGTAATGACACACCATCAGAGGGCCAAGGCATTTATTGGAATCGAGGGAAAGAGCAGTCTATGCTAAATTGCATTCATTTGTCACTTGAAAGACTTTCAATAATAGTCTGTCTCAAAGAAAACCTTGCTCTGGCATTGGAAGGAAAAGGTCTTTTCTACTCCAGTCTTTTTAAATACCATAAGGTGGGACAAGTGAGGACGTTTTTATCACACTTCCACTTCAAAGTTTAGAGCTTCTGTGACAAAAAAACTTGAAGAGACGAGTGTCTTTATGACTCATTTCCAAGTGAGTCATCCAGTCGCTGACAGAAAAACTCGCACTGATGCCACCGTTCACAAAGAAAAGTGCATTCATGGATTTTCAGATTTTATTCTGACAAAATATTCACTGTTTATATTTCATATGAACAGCACGGGATCCCAAAACAACCCTTTGGACTAAAAACTAATTTTCTCTATATACTGTAGCTCAGCCAAAACAACTAAATATCCAAACTGGGGCAATCTGGCATCTGTTGAGATTTTAGACTGCTGGAAAAAAAACTTTCCATGAAAATGGGGAGTTTGGCTTAGAGGGTTGATTACCTTTTAACCCACTCACTTTATTACTTCTAAGACTATATGGGGCTTTTACTTCACAGTTACAATAAAAAGATACTGGCCGGTGTTTTGACAGAATGATTCATGGACTGAAACGTCAGCCAATTTCCCTCAAGTAATGATGTTTTTCTTCTTTCCTTGTTCGCATTACAATACAGATCTTCACTGAGTATTTAGAAAAGTATTTTGTGTGTTAGGACTGGCTGGCTTCATTTGATATCTTATGAGACTCAATTAATGATTTCAATATACTTTCAGTCACCGGTAATGAGATTATCTACAGATACAAATCGGCAGTTTACATCCCAGCGTCCCAGTTCTCTTTACATTACTGCACCTGGCGATTCCACCACTTTAACTTTGATGAGAAATGATCCTCAGTCAGTCGAAAGAAAGAATAAACTGCATTTTGAGGAGAGTGGAACACGCTGAACCAGGAAGACAGTACGCAGACTTCACAAAGAAACACCCAAACACATTTTTCATCTATATAGATGGGGCTATAAAGCTTTGTACATTCAATCCAGCTGAAAAAAAAACAAACAAAATAAAAAAAAAAAAAAAATGGAAATTTGTAATTAGCTATATTGTGGCCAAGAAACTACTGCATTATGCATGAGAACCTATGTCCTTGGTTTAATTACAGAAAATGTTGTTGCTGCATTCATGTGGCAACATGATTATTCATTTTGTTGGATAATTAAAGTCATGAACATGCTGAATGAGCGTACGGGCTGTATAACCTTGATTGCAAAATAAATTTCACATAAGTAGCTTCAAAGCTCGAGAGTTAGTTCAAGGTTTATGAAAGAGTGATTTTATAACACTTAGAGTTTTAACTATGCAACATTTTCCATCAATGAGGCTTGCGCAATCTGCGCAGTTAAATAGGCATATTCACATTTAATAACATCTGAGGATATCACAAGCGTGTGCTTTAGAGAGGCTGTAAATTACACTGCATCCCTGCACTGCTATGGTAAAGAGGTCATTTAATTAAATACATCTTTAAGAATACGATCTGCCTCCAGCTCCCTCATCTATATGAGAAGCCTTTAAGCACTGCAATCATCCATATCAGATCCTTGGCTCAGACGCGTCTGTCACCCACCTATCAGAATTTATTATCTATGATGTTTTCATCAAAATTGATTGCCTGAGTGATACTTGTCCTTGCTTTCCTGACTTAAATTGACAGGCAGACTCCTCTTACTTTCATTAAGCTCCTTTGCTGTGCCTTTCTTCATCCCTCTAAAGACACCAGAGGGACCTATGACTTAGGACGATCAGGCAAAGGTTAAGTCAATAATGTCACTGCTCTAAATAGGCATCATGGAAAATAGCCAAAGGGTAATTGGGCCAGTTGATTGTCCTTTAAATGGATTGGTAAGTTGATGAGAAGTGCAGCTTTCGGGGGAGCTGCTCGCAAAATGTCTCACACTTCACTTCCTGTAACTAAGCCACTGTTTCTATCCTTTCATTTTTTAAATCCTACTTTACTTGCTCGAGTAATAAAAATGTATTTCCCCAGCAGACATTGGCAATTAAATTAACTGCACATCTTTAAATGTCATCATCTGGAAGAATGAAAAACATGCTAAACAATTCTGCTGAGCCAACTTTGATGATGGATGTGGGACTCAACAAAACGCTCCTATAAAAATGCTGCATGGTTTATACCACGCCCATAAACCAGTGTGCGTGTACTGGAAATGTACACACTTCTGCACTTAGCAAAATGAAGGACACACTTCAGTATGTGACAGTGTTTTAAATTGCTCGTTGGTAGCCTGCTTTTAACAACACAATAAATACATGTACATGAAATGAAGACTTAAGGACCACTATGACTAATGCTGTCAGCCTTGGACTCTGAGTCTAGGGCACCTTATAGTGATATGATGTGATTATCAATGACAGGCACGTCAGGAGAAAGGTCATTCATAATTTTGTATCATAAAAATTCAACAGGCTTATTGGATTTTTTTAAAGTCTACAATCAAAGTTTTGCCACCTGTTTTAAACCTAACAGCATTCACCCAATGACATCCTGAACAACAAGACGAAGCTTGATCAAGAGTTGATACTTAACGACTAACTGAAAAATGTATAAAATGTTTAATGAAGGCTACAGTGCATCCACTTTAGCTTTCATTAAACAGGACAAAGAGTCTATCACAATGCAAGAGGCTTTGGGGAGGCTGGACTCAGGCAAAGTTGCGTTTTGAGCTACAAACATCAGCATGCTAACAACAACAACACAATGACAATGTACCCTGACACATTTGTTTGCTACCATTCCCAAAAAATTGACCTGATGATGGTACACCAAAGGTTAAGGGGTTTCTAAAGTTACTACAGTTCTTTTGGTAGATATTCAATGTCAATTTGATGCTGCCACCAGAGAAAAATCAGGGGATCGTCTTCAGTAAGTCATTAAGATTTATCCTCTGGGAACCATGAATGTTTGCACCAAATCCATGGCAACCCATCCATTAACTGCTGAGATATTTCTGTCTGAAGTGCCGTTATGACTGACTGACCAGCATTGCATCCCTAAAACTATGATGCTTGCATAGCTAAAATGGTTGAAATTATGAATATGGCCAAGTAAATTGAACAGATAAATCAAATAATCAACTTTATGGCCATATTCCTGATCTAAATTTAAATATAAATACATAATTTAAAGTAAGTAAGTTGCTGGAATCCCATTAGGGCTTGAGCAATATGGACAAAATTCTTTATCACAGTACCTAAAATGTGTAATTTGTGGATTTCTATTAAATCACTACATAAAACCAATAGGGAAGTTTTGGGGTTATTTGAGCAAATTAAATACATGAAAAATCAAAGTACTTGATCACTTTAATGCAACAATCAGAAAAATGGCTGTTAATTACTGTAAGTGAAAACAGACAATCGGCGACGAAGCAGGCCCGGGTCACCGCTGACACTAACTCTCTCCACTGCCAGGGCCATAAATCCCCATCAAGGACACGGAGAACATGAGAACTTTAGATGGATATCAGCACTAAGACACAAACGGCGGGTCAAAATTGACACAGCATCCCATCCTCGCTCGGGTAATGGCGTACTTGTGTCTGCGTGTGATTGAGGGGGTATGGGGTTTGGAGGTGTTGCTGTGTGAGGCAGAATCAGACTATTATCTATCATTGTGTGACACACTGATTAGTCTGCACCATATGAGTCTTTGCTCAGCACTTTGCACTAATGGCACTGCTTTGTTTGGGTGCAGAAATGTACATATGTGTGAAAAGGAGAGTGTGTGTATGTATAACAGAAACCATAGTCACTACACAAAGCCAGCAGCAGTGAAATTCAACACTAGCTTTGGGATAGTTAGCAGGAATACATGCTCACATCAGTGCAGCTTATAATTAAACTAAAAGTGGCTACCCATACGCTGCTTGCCAGGCCTTCCTGTCTTGCTCAGTACAATGCTCTTGTGGTTGTGCACGGGCTGATGCAATGATTTTGTTTTATTTCTTCAACATGGAAGTACGCCAGTGGCAGAGAGAGGCTGTTAATAAACTATGTTTTTCAGGTCTAAAGTCTTTACAATCTGCAGCAAAAGTAATCAGAGGGTACAGTCCCTGCAGGCCAGACATGCAAAGTGCGCTCTGCTAC
This sequence comes from Protonibea diacanthus, assembly GCA_028641955.1. Taxonomy (NCBI): domain Eukaryota; kingdom Metazoa; phylum Chordata; class Actinopteri; family Sciaenidae; genus Protonibea; species Protonibea diacanthus. The sequence goes on from CM053998.1 coordinate 9,939,453, forward strand.
GGCTTGATCTTAACAAAGCTTTTAGTTTCTCTTTGCTGCCAGCTGACGCTACAGTAAAGAGTGGGACAGTGTGCAATACATCAGCTCGCGTTCTCTCCTGCTACTGGAAAGTTGCCAGTTCAAATCTGCAGCCCAGCTGAGAAACTCCCTCAGCATTTACCACGCAGAGGCTTTTAAAGCAAAAGACCTTTATCACCCACAAACCCTCAGCGGAGCTGCTCAGGTGGCCGGCAGTGGAGGGATGTGATCGTACTGGGCAGCTCCCAGCTGCGAACATGTCTGACTGTATGAATGTTAAACTGAGCGTTTATGCTCAGTGAAACACCTCCCTAGAGGTTTTATGAAAATATTCATAAAAAAAAGAAAAAAAGAGGTGAAAAACAAACATTTTTTTCGCTATCGCAGAGGGTGACAGCTGCAAAAGAGGATGTATGTTATAAAAATGTAAACAAATGTGGTATAAAAATTAAAGTGCAGTGGCACAGTGGTTAGGACTGTCAAAAAAAAAGTTGTTGCTGGATCTGGATTGTGATCTCAGCACTGTATTCGCTGATTAATTGATTAAAAGATGGAGAGAATTAATTTGTTAAGTCTTATTTCTCCACAAGTACAATCATGTGCTGGTTAGAGCTTCTGAAATGCCATGATCTACTGGTTTTCATTTCCCTTTCCCCTTTCTTATTACAGTGCAGATGATTTCCTGACATTTAATCAGCTAAAAGATGAATTGATTATTCAGAAAAATAATCAGAAAAATAATCAGCAGAAAATGAAAATAAGTTAGATGCGAGGAAAGTAAAGCTGAACCAATTAATCAAAGGCTCTGCAACTATTTTATATAATCATAATAATTATTTTAAAAGTACAAAGAAAGAAATATCTGCTGGTTCCCAACTTTCATGTAAGGATTTGAGGTTTTTCTTCTACATACATGATAGTAAAATCTATATCTGAGTTTTGCACAAAGCCCTTTTACTAATTGGATAATTCAGAAAAACAAAGTTGATGATCTACCTGCCTATGCATGAGACTTACTTTTGAATTAAGTTTCCTCCCTCCCAAAAAAACTTACAGCCAAAGTCCAAATTATCCACAATTTTGAATGTCACTGGTTTGTTTGATGATATCTGCCGACTCTCATTTTCAAGACCATTTCCCTTATTTCCAATCTCGTTTGCCTTTTCATGCCCCCTGCTTCTGCTGAACATGACTTCAAACACCTGTGCAGCGTCAATACCCGTATTGACTGCTTGTCACCTACCTCAGTCTCAGAGAGCAGACATTCTCTAAGTGATTACACCGTGCGACACCTGTGTGGAATACAGATCACGCCGTCAGGAAAGCGGCGCGCGACACACAGGTTTGACATCTGCATCATCTCGCTGTGGAAAATAATCAATATCACGTCGGGTGCATTTGTTAGCGCAGAGTGAGAGGAAAGCAAGTTTCAGCACGCCGCTGTTTAGTGAAGCGTGTGGACCGTTGCGCTGAGTGCGAGCTTCACAGTTCCCCCAAATGAAAACACCGCTCCCATGTGCCTTTGGAACAACACAATCACAGACGCTAACACCCCTGTGCTCCATCTAAACACTCCTCTCAGGTCAGGTCAGCTTTTTCCAGTTACCCACTATTACACATATCACTTTTGATCATTGTCTCCTTGAATATGCATACAGCATGGGAGATTGATTATCCCAATTAAAGGCGTGTTTACTAAACACAAGTCTGATGGATGGGCTGGTTTTGAGCTCAAACTGCTTACTATACTGCTCTACTTTATTTAATGAGATGAGTGTAGGTCCAAACTAAACAGTTTATTTAGGTCTGGCACACTTGGTGCTTTGTGAGTCTTACTGCCCTAACTTGGCAGAGTGTGATGCTTCGAGGGCACAACGAGATGCACATACATTTTGAAGTTAAGACTTATGCAAACTACATATGCAAAAACAGAGAAACCGTCTTCACAAAGTGAGAAAAGTTTGACAGAAAATGACAAAAACTAATTTGTCAGCTCTGGAAATCCAATCCAAACTTGCCTCTCAAGCTTTTCAATCTTTCACAACTGACACATTTTTCCTGCTTCCTCCCTCCAGTCACATCACAAGCTCACGCGTCTTTCTGTCACATTTTGTTTTCATAATGGCGACGCACAAGATAAGACAGTCCCATTTGTTCTTTTTTTCTGAGTCACTGAGTGTTTCCTGCTTTGCTATGGTGACCTCAATTAAGTTTTCAAATTGCTGTCTCAGAAACTTCTAAGTGTGTTTCAAAGGAGTTCTAGCAACCGAAGAGTAACCCTGATACGTCAGGGGAACAGAAGCTGGAAATTGAAGGAAAATGACTGATTGAAAATGCATTAGCAATTTTCATGACACATTACTATCCATCAGCAAGCAATCTTTTCAATTTCAGCTGTGATTTCTTTATCTGTGTCATCTTTCTATTCATTTTTGTCTTTCTCTTCCTCAGTCCCCATCAGTGTCTTACCCTCTGAGAAGCTGATGAGCCCCAGGAGGTGCAGCAGCTTGATCGATGCAAACACCAGCACCACGATGCCCACTGTTTGCAGGCCCTCTGTCTCCCAGATCGCGCTCAGCATTGCTCCGCCCTCGGCCCACTCCGTGCCACCATACCCTGATCCGAACCCGGAGCCCGAGCCGGCCTCCTCACCCTCAGGACCAGCGCTCCCACCACCCGGCCCTGCACTCCAGTTCCCCTGCACCCACTCCAGCGCTACACCGGCCCAAACGCACGGGCCGGGCGCCTCCTGGCACCCGCCTACTGCCCGCACACTCCCCAAATCCAGTCTGGGTAAGGTTAAGATGGGATGGGGTTGAGAGCAAGAAATATTGGCCTCAGGTTTTAAAGGAACCTGAAGTCATTGAGGATCTCTGTGATCTTGAGGGGTCACTGAGAATTAAAAAAAAAAAAAAAAAGAAGCTAACTAAAAAATCAGACTCAAAGAGGAAAAAAGTCCATGCATGCTGCTCTCTTCTTCTTGCGAATGAGGTGAAAAGCAGTAGAAACTCTGCTCTTCTCTGACAGTTTGTGGCTCTCTCTTGCTCTTTTCAGGCGCACTGACTGCCTCGCTGCAAAGTAAAGGGAGGGAAGATGAGAGGGAGTGGATATGAGTGAGGGAGCGAGGGAGGGGAGGGGAGATGAGATAGAGGCAGAGGGGAGGTGTGGTGCTACAGTGAAAGATGCACAACCTCTCGAGCTGTATGTGTTCACGTTAACTTCAGACGCGCGGAAAGACATTTTGAAATGCAATTGCAGCAAGTCGGTTTGGAGTTATGGTGTGTATGTTTGTATACTCTATAGCTGTATCATTAAATCATGAAATGCCACTATTTCCAGGCTATGAGAAGGATTGAAGTTGAAGACGACGAGGGAAAAATAGAGGGAAAAATAATTCCATTCAGAAAAGCAGAATGGACAGCCAAAATACTAATAGCTTTCCTATAATATAGTACTTTAATCAAACAGACAAAATAAATCCCCCATGCTGAAAAGAGGCTTTTAGGGAGCTTACTGAGAAAATAAAAAATATTTTAAAAAGGGTTAAAGCTATGAGAGACACCCAATGCTTCCATGCAAGAATCCATAAAAGCAGAAGAGGGAAAAATATGTACCATAATGGCAACGAAAGTAAAGATTTCTAAAATTGTCCACCTATGTGACAGCTAATTGTGCCCTTTCCATGCCTCTAAAGCAGAGTATAGAAGGCTTTGATGGGGAAAGGGAATAGGGGAGTGAATACGTCTCAGTGGTCTTTACACGCTGATATAAGAGTATAGACAGGGAGGGGAAAAATAGCATTGATCCACACCACTTTGTTAAATGTAAAGGCTTTTTTTTTTCAAGAGTTTGATTCCACTGAGATGTAACGGACTGACGAAGAGAAAAAAACAGTGTCAATGAGTGCGTGTGTGTGTGTGTGTTTGTGTGTGCATGAGAGAGTGAGGTCGATTCATGGAGTCAGTGTTTGTGGCAGATGAGTGAGGACACCACCATCTACTGTCCCTGTGCAGTCATAGTCATTACAAACCGCCACCATCATTATTTCTTTACAAAACGACACAGAACAGCACTCAAGATGACTGAATTTCATTCATGGAAATAGAATTTAAATAAGCCACCCATGACTGTGCTCAGCATCACATGATTAACCCGGCTAAGTACACGCTCCGACATCCCCAAACACAATTTAAAGCCCATGATTTTTTTTCCTTTCATTCATTTGCAACTCTAAACAGAGCAAATACATCTCTCTGTTTCGTTCTGCCTTTACTCCTTTGACAATGAAGTCAGCCGTACTGTATATACTCGTATATCACTGACGTAAAAGTGTATTATTTTGGCGCTGTGAAAGAAACAGTCACTCACCACTTACTCGATTGCCCTATGATAAATGTTCACTAAGACGTGGCTTATTCCAGTGATGGAGGAACTCACATGCGTTCATTTACATTCAGTCCATCTGCTGCTGAGGGACTTAATATTGCTTAAAAGAGAAAAAAAAAATAATAACGAGAACATGTGAATAATTTAGCATGATGCCGTTTGAACAAGAAAATAATATAAAAAGAATATTCAGCAGACACATCCTACTCAATCTGGATGGCCCATGGCCATGTGAGGAGTCACTGTTATGTGATTCTCATTCATATACACAGAAAGTGAAAAATCAGTACACATTACATGGAATTGTGGGAAATATGACAAAGGGGCTTAAAGGGTAATTTAACCAAAGACAGTCTGAGAGTGTATTGTTCTTAAAATAGACTTCGAAAAAAAGACTAAGCACGAGCACTTTTAGATATCAATGTAGTGACGCACGCTGCCTGGTTGGGAAATTAGCTTGTTTATTAGCTTCTTCCGGTAAAGACTGACTGTGGAGGCTATTTTTTTCCCCCGAAGTTGCCACTATGAATGGACTTTCTAGTGCACATTAGCATACAGATTCTCTTCGTCTAAGGGGTATGAACCCAGGAGAACATCATTTCCATATTACATCACTATAAATTTGCTGAATTGTACAAACTGCATTTCAAGAGGTAGCAAAGGTATTTGGATTAAACATCAACGCTGCTATAAACGATATTTATGTCAACAATTCAGTTTAATAAGTCAATTAAATGATGTTGTGTTATGTGGAAGTCATTGCTGCCTGATTTCCCTTCAGCTCTACAGAGCATTTTAGAGCCTTTCAGCTCACTGTTTTTGTTTTTTCAGCCCACAACTTTACTGTTTACTGTTCACCACATCATCAGTGTTGTGTCTACATACAGGAGCAAAAGACACCAACAAAACACAAAACAATTAGCAGTACACTATTAGCAACTAGCTTGTGAATATAGTGGAGCAGTTTAAAAGTCAGATATTCCTCTCCAGAGTTGATAGAGACCAAAATTGGACTTTAATCAAAGTGTGCTTAATTATTCGGAGGCCATTTTTGTGATAAGATAAACAATCCAGGCCTAGTCTGAAATGTTTTTGTCGCACAATATCAAGTCGAAACTCCCTTCAGGATGAACTGTTAGTTTATTTCAAAGGGTGACCCAGCTGTCATGTACAGTGTAGTGTGTGGAGTGTAAGCTGACCTAACTGTTGAATGCTTTATTGCCTTCTGAGCTACAACATCCAGCTCAGAGCAGCGCTGCCAACGTGTGGGCACTGGCACTACATCAATGAAGCCACAGTCACATCACATAGCTGTTCAAGCCACATGTTCATTGGCCAGCAGAGGCCTCAGTTTCCTGAATGCAGCCAAGGCTCCCAAAGCCAGAGGGATGCATTGCCTCAGGCCTCTGGCTCTCCAAACAGTCCCTGGTAGACTGATGGTTAATAAAACATGTAGGAGATGGAGATAGAGATACATAGAGATACTATATCCAACCAATACATTATTGAAGAAATGAGGATGAGGGTGAGAGGGTGAGACATATGAGAAAAAAAGAGTGGGGATGGGGGTTTTGTGTCTCAGAGCATCCGTCCACACGTTACAGGAGCCATGGTTCTGTCAACACTGCTGACAGGTAAATATTACACTCCAAATCTTTCTCCATTAATGTCACACACATTCTGGACAATCACCACTGTTATAATGCTGCAACACGGCATGTCTGACAGATGGAGAAGCTAAACATTCAGCGTTTATGGACCTGACAGAGCCATTTTGTTTTGGAAGATTCAAATTACAAAATGTATTTAAATTGGAAAGAGGAAACGGGAGCTGAAGGGTGTTGACATCGCTATGAAGAGAGATATTTGAGGAACGAAGAGCACTTGAAGATGCAGTTAATCCATGCTGAAAAAATCTGCCACTTAAGGACTCTTAAAGACCCTTCCTATAATCATAATCCATCAAGCACAAGTTTGAATGAATGAAATGAAATGAAATGAATGCATAAAAACAGACAATGGTGAAGACCTTCTTTTAAGTCCAACATGCAACTGTAAAGAAACATCTTGCAGCCATTGCCTATGTGACCATTTTCTTCTTTAAGAAAGGAGAAACCTTGTAAGAATAAAGAAAATAACACTGTTTCCCAGCATATGAAATAACACTCAAACACAGCACATTCCACTATTTTTTTTTTTTGTTTGTTTGTTTGTCATCTTTTCAGACAGTGCTTTTAACGCTCCCCTAGAATAATTGCGTCAACTGTCTCAATTTCAGCCCTAAAAAATCTAACACGTATGAAATGATGCCGATGGTTCCTGCTGTCACTGACGAGCACAGGAGATGAAATCCAAAATGATAAATACAATCAGCATAATAGTCATATCCTGGTCGTCATGCATACATGATTCAGTCATTTGCCTACTGTTAGGAGAAAAACAAATTTAAAATTCAAAATAGTGACGTGTAGATTTAAATTCGTATTTTATCTTCTACATACATCTTTATGTTCTGACAAAATAAGTGCTAATAGTGATCAACTTTGAAAAGGTTGTTTATCATGACTGAATTTTTTTAATATCTGTTAATATAAACAACGATACATACATCTTTTTTTTCAGATAAATACATTAATTGGGGAAAAATAAACCAGAATTCCTTCTGGGAACTTTTGATGTCTCCACAAAAAAAAAAAAAAAAAATCATTCAATCACTTGATGACAGCTTGTAACACCCAAATCAGCACATGCCATCATTTCTTCACTGAAGGGCTCCACAAAGACCTCGTCCACCGTCCGTAACCTCTGACGGGCGGTATCTCTAACTGATCCAAGTCTGAAATGTCAAGCTGCACTGAGGTCTGGTATGTCACCATCTCTGCAGTCCAAATTCCCTCTCTGTGTAATGAACAAGATAAGTCTGAGTGACAAACCTGCGGCCTTTTTGTTCATCTCCCTCTGTAGACTGATAGTCATTGATCTCGGGAAAGATTATGCATTTTTCTCACTCATCGCTGCCACCTGTCTCGACACTTTCCATCTTCAGTATTCGCAAGGGGAGGATCTTATCACTTCTTGTCTGGGCAGTGTGGACATGGAGGACAAGGACCAACAGTAGAGATCGATGAATCAGCCTCACAGGCAGGGTTATGTGCGTGTGTGTGTGTGTGTGTGTGTGTGTATATATATATATATATATATAATAAAACTATCTGTTATATACAGACTAGCCTAAAATGTTCCATTATCCACACTGTAGTTAATGATGAGGACACACTAATAATTTCCTTCCAAACCACTAAGACTATTAGGTTTGAACAATAAACTGTGATAAAACAAAATTGAACACTGCAGGTGCAGCAGGAATTTAAATGACTGCTTTACAGAGACTGTAACAACCTTTGGATTTCTATGTTGTTTTTTTTTTCATACAGCGGCAAATGGCGCTTAACAAACAACCCCTGAGACCAAAATTTCCATTAAGTATTGGACAAGTGTTATCGTTCTTGAGACACAAAGTGGGCCTCTTTGAAAGTACGGGACGAGAAGAGGGGAGCTGACTTCGATGTAATCAATCAAAGCGACATGGGATCAGCGGATGGGCAAAGAGAGCGAGGACGGAATCATCCTGCTGTTTACAGATCAGCTTAGGGTACAAGTTGGTGATATAATTAGGCGACACCTGCGGCGATTTGCTCAGGCATGCAAAGCGGCATTAGTGTTTTTGTTATGTTTTCCGAGGCACATTAAAATGAGGCTGTCATATTTACTGAAGCGGCACCTGTGAAGGGGAAGGCAATTATAAACTGTGAACCGGGGCAACCCTCAGCGAAGCAGCGTGTGCAGTCAACCATGGGGTGATACTGAGGACTTACTTTGTGGACTCTTGTGGGCATGCACACATTTACTTGAATTTGCAATTTTCAATCTCTATATAGCAGAATGTATCGACAATTATGACTGTCTCAGCTTCATATGGGAACTGTTCAGTCCATTATTGTCTAAGCTGTGCTTTCACACCTGTAGATCATTTGGTCTGGACTATGGGGAAAAATGACATATTGTTGTTCATTTTAGTTCTGGTCCGGTTCCTACCCACCCAAACTTTTCAAAAATAAGTCATGAAGAGTAAACATTAAGTTAAAAAGACTGACAGGTAACTCGTTGACCGGATAGTTTTGATTGTAATCATGCATCATCACAACCCATGCGGGAAAAACATATTCTGGTGGCTGACAGAAGTTTATGCGGCACTTCAGTGCCGCTGATGTCTATATTTATGCTCTTTGACGCACAAAGTGCTCACAAAGAAATACTCGTAGGCCTGTCATTACACAGCAAATGGGCAGCATGTTGTGAATAATGACTAACAGGTAGAGACAGGATAAAAAGGATGCGTTTTGTACAGCGTTATGATTTAAGGCTCATTACTGTGGGATCGCTGTCATGCACCTTTTAATGGACTTCATGAAAGTAGATGGAGTCGGATACAAGCACAGCAGCTTTAACAGGTTTCAACATATTAATCAGGGGGGAAATACCCATGCTGACATGCATACGTTACCGTGGTTACGAAATGATTTGCATGAATATATACGCTCTTACACAGATAAGATATGGCTTATGCAAAAATAAGATTTCATGATCAGCAGTTGTATCTTTACATAGTTTAGCTTATAAAGTCATGCCAAAGTCACATATCTGACATCATATAATCTTGTGGTCGGACTACAAACTGGACTGAGTACAGTTCCTCTGGGCTGATGTGAAACGCAGCAGGGTTTGTTTCACCTGAGCCAAACAGGTCAGGTGTGAAAACACTCTATGATTATATAGAAGTGTGTAATTTGCAGGTCCTGTGGTGATGTCTCATGTCCGGGCAACCGTAGAAACATGGCTACAGTGCTCCACAGTACTGTCAGACTACAAAGAAGAGCACCTGCAGCATCTGTAAAACTAAAACGCTCATTCTAAGGTACCAAAAATGTAATGATTGTTATTTTATTTATGTTATTATACACTCATGAAAGCAGTTATGTGTATTATATTCCATTTGTACCATATTCAGGGCCTTTGATGTCAAAATGAAGCTGAGAGCCTGGAAATGAAGGATTTTTTTATTTATTTATTTTTTTTAAACAAGACATGCCAACCATCTCTCTACAACAGGATCACTAGATTTTTATCAACAGCCCAATTCATCCATACGATTAGTTCTAGTGTAAAAAGGGAGAAATCGAAGGCATTGTCTGCAAATGGACAGTAGCACAAAGCTCAGGGCAGTGTGCCGGAGCTGATAACATTGACCTGTTTTCCTCCGTGTCTCAGCAATATTAACTTACCACAGACAACACGCAGAGGCAAAAAGCAGGACATGGGTCGCTTCTGCGCAGCCAGGCTGTCTTTTCATTTGCAGTGCGCCATCCATCAGCTGCAAAGTGCCAGTCAAACTGAACTTCCAATGCAAAGGTCAGCGGAGAATATGCATTAGCAGGAACAGTAAAAAACAGAAAAGACAAGAAGGGCATAAAATGGCAGACAGAGTACAGTGCAACTGGAGCCACTGCCCGGAGGATGAGCTATGATGGGTATAGTTCATCAGCAAGAAGCAGACGCTGGGAGGAAATCAATACGTGCGGTTATTTCTTAAAGGAATCATGAATTTGGGGATAAAAATGTTAAGGTGATATCTGAGAACAATAGGGCAACATGAGAACCATGGAAACAATAATATTAAGTGTACAGTCAGGAGTTAAGCCAAAGCACTGGAAATATATCAATCCAAATGCCTCCCATTACCAGGATTATTGAAAACAGATCATGTTCCACCTCAAACAACTAAATAAAACAACTCCCTGAAACATCCATAATACTGATGAGTTTGATAACCAAAGAGACGCTGATGTGATGGACGAACCAAAGCAAAAACATGAGTGAATATTGGCCTTGCAATCAACTTCTCAGGTAGGAAGAACGTGGGGTTGTAAGAACTTGCTAAGATGATACGGTGCAGCTTTTTGCTAAATGCAACTCATGTTAGCTTAAAGTTCCTCTCTCTCTCTCTCTCTCTCTCTCTCTCTCTCTCTCTCTCTCTCTCTCTCTCTCTCTCTCTCTCTCTCTCTCTCTCTCTCTCTCTCTCTCTCTCCTCTCCAAAAAAAAACACCTTTAAATTACATTTTTTAAATTCTTTTTACAGCCAGTGTTACTCTGCACACTGTGTGCATCCTTGAAGACACAAAACAATGCAGAGCCTGAACTGTCTGTCTTCTTCTTTGCCACTCTTGGTGCCTTGCTGGATTCTTTGAGGAGTAAGCGTGTGTGACAACAAATGTGCACAAAGCACAGGTAAATGGAATCGGTTCTTTGTGAGAATAGTACTGTATATTTCCTCCCATCTATTCACAGAATGGTACAGTATATCAACCAGTGTCGGACGTTGGATGAATATTTTAGCTATCGGGAAGTGGCTCCATTACCAGTCGTTTTGTTTGTTCCTGCACAACTATCGATTTATAGCTGAAAATTTTAACATGTCATCCAACCCTAATATCCACAAAAGCAACCCACTGGAAACAGACATCCAATCTGACATAATCTTTCCATAACGGCTATAGTAACGATGGAATCTCAAATCTAAAATTTACACTACAACATGGATTGAATGAAATTAATGGATTCAATTACCTTACTTCCACCCTTCAAGCCAGGATGAATGGTAAACTCATAAAGAAAGTAATGAAAAACATCTACATGATTAAACAACGTGGCTTCTTAATATTCCAAGCTGGGGGCTTTCCTGATGCTCCCTTTGGCCAAGTTCATCTCCCTCTGCTAAATATTGTGGCCAGCAATATAATATATTTTTTCCTGGTTAATTACGTGGAGACATCCCTTATCAACAGTATTTAATCAGAGAAAATGATTTGAGTTATTTTGTTCATAGATCAATGAAGCAGATGAGATCACACTTATCAGAAAAACAGACAGCACAATGAAGCGCATGTTTCATTGACCCTAAAGAGAAAAAGAAAAATCATATCATGCATTCTGCCCTGTGGCAGAAGTCCCTGAAGTTACTCTCAAGCTATTTTCTGAAATCCAAGCACATCTACATGAACAGGGAAATCAATGTAATTGAATCTACAAGGCAATATTTTATGTAAGCTATGCCATACAACACAAGTTGGTGCACAGTGATGGGGTGGTAACACAATTAACCCTTGCTGCACGTTATTTATCACAAAAATACAGAATCTCTCTTGTTTCCTAACAGTAGGGGGGCGCTTACACCAGACCTTGCAACAATAAATAGCACCATATTTTTGTGCGGCACACACAGCAGTGTTATATTGGGAGGTGGTGAAATCACGGGTGAGAATTTTGCACAAATGCGGTAACTGAGAGAGGACTAAAAGTGAAAGTCGACATTTTTCCATTTTTCCATGAGCTCATGGTTAAGGCAGTGCTCTCGCACATCTGTGAAGTTCCAAAAACACTTTATTTAACTGTGACTACAATGACTACATGACAAACGGCAATATGATTTGATTGTATAAAACGTCAGTGTAACAAGAAAATGAAGACATAGATCCAGAAAGTAGATGAGAGGAACATTTCCTTTCATTAGGAAAATTGGTAAATAGCAAAAGTTACATAAAGAAAGTAGTGACCTTTAAGTCATGCTTTCTGCGTAAAATCTTTTCTCTGCTGACAAATGCAATGACATTGCCAAACAGATGCTATTTGGACCAATCAAAGCTTGTGAAACAAATTTATAACTCACAAATCCTCGCTGCAATTAAAAGATGCTGAAAGAAATGGGATGTTTGGAGGATTTCCAAGCCAGCAGTAATGAGGAGATCAGTTATTCCAGACAAGCTGAATCTTCATACTAACTACTGATGTTCAACGTGTAAATGGGTTAAGGATCATTGTTGTTCAGAGGATTTGAAGTGTGCATTTCAAAAGATGCTCATGACATTCTTTATCCGTGACATAAGGAATGTTAGCTAATTAACTTATGTATTCAGTGACCTCCAAAATTTTCAAGTGGTTCAGCATTATGCTGCCTGATTTGGTCTGGTTGTAGCAAAGCGGCCTTTTAAGCTTATGCAAGGTAGCTCATACAGTCCTGATTGTACAAGTCCTATAATCAATGTGGCTTTACTATATAGCCTACAGCTCAACAGTTCCACCTCAAGTGTTTTTCAATCAAGGCCAAAAAACAATCTGCCATTTCACAAGTGCCTGAAACAAATAACAGTACTGCAGATGTGGATTCTGGAAATCAGTCACTAGTAGTTCCCTCATCATCGCTGTGATTGATGATCGAGTAAAGCTAATGCCTGCGGAAACACCACCAAAGTGTTTAATTCAGCGGAAAGCTACAGAGCACAACATTAAACCTGTAATACCTGCCTGAGACTCCGGGCTATTATCAGAGATTATAATAAAGTGTCAAGTTTTTAATACTCCCTCACTGAATCGTATCCGGGTAATTTATTTAGAACATAAAAAAAAGGAGGCAATAAAGAGCACATCAGCAATGCTAACGTGAAAATGACTCATGCCTTAATATCACAAACAAGAAAAGGGTAAAGTGATATCTAACTCGACATATGAATGTGCAAACATGCCATTTCATAACACAGCAATGCCAAGACTCCCTTTTGTCAAGTTAATTTAAGCTGCTCTTTTCAAGCACTTCAATGCTTAACCGTCATCTTTCAGCTTCTATCATGTATTCTGGAAACTAATGTCTTCTGAAACATACATTAAGACTGTCACATCTTCCCTGTCATGTCTGGACTTTTACCAAATTAGCTCTAACCTTTGGCACTGTGGCAGGGTATGTCAGTCAAGTAAGAAAAGCAGGGTGCCAGATTAGAAGGGTGAGCTCAGCTTTCAAATCAGGAAGGGGTAGAACATTTTTAATTGTGCTGACCAGTGACTCAGTTTTCACCCTTTGCTGCTTTTAAGATACCTGCACAGACGATGTCACGGCCTCACACTCCTGCAGCCATCTGTTTGCAAGTTAATTTCACTACATCTCACGTGTGAAACACATTTGGCGATTTGCTGGGAACTTTTGCTTTTTTTGCAATTGGTTCTTGAGTTGAGTTGGGTTGAGTCATCAAATGATCCAACGATCTGCCGAGCTGTGATACATTTCTTACAGTACAGTATTATGTTTCCCGATTTTACTTGGTTGTAAAGCACTTTTGTCATGTTGTTTTTGCAAGTGCAACGTAAATCAGGTTAATGTTGTCCTGTGAAACCATTCCATATTGGATCATTTGATTGATTTGATTCTAGCAGCTGTCACAAAGTGGAAAAAAAAGAAATATCAGACCTGCAGCTTGTGTGACTGACTGAAGATGACAGTAAGCTTTGGTTCCCTCTGCTGGCAAGATCTGCTAACTTTCATATGTACTTCAATAAAGAGAATATTTACAGAGTTAAAGGTTCAATCATGTATTCACATAAAAAAAGAAGCACCACTACAGAGAACTTGAACATAGTTGTTTTTTCCTTTTCTTCATTCCCAGTGTGAAAAAATGCCCTTTAGTACAAAGAACAGTGTTTTTCATACTTATGAGCTTTAAATGGATGCCAGCACTCTATTCATGCTGGAAATGTTTGTGAAAATAATCTAAAATATGTCATTTGTTGGGGTTGTGATGGAAGATGGTGTTGTAATATGTTCATGAATCAGGTCATAATAAACAAAAACACATCAATACTAAAAAGCCATGTGTAGCAGTTGGCATGCCATCGATTAAGCCCCCACGTGATTTATTTCAACTTCAGCACTGCGTGTGTCTCTTACTCAAAGAAATCATGTGTTAAATACATTTTAGATGTCTTCTTAGCAAATACTATTATCATGCAAGCACATTGCTATTGTTCATTCACATTGGTAAATATTAGTTTCCTCTACACCACATGCTTTTGGTGATAAACAGGCATGCGGGAATTGAGAGTATTACTGAAGCCGTGCACAGCTTAGGCCTTTCTTCACTACATCACATATGTCTCCCTGAGCAGTTTGAACTGAATCCATTTATATTCTTGCTCACTTAGTTTTTTTTTTTTTTAAGAACAGGAAAAAAAGGCTTTAAGACTACTTGAGAAAAACACGTACTTAGTGAGGCACACAAAATGTATAATCGCTTTGTATAGCAAGGATTTATTAAGCCGTTTGTATATGGGTCGCACCCCGGGTAAGCTAAGAGGTCACTCCTAAAGTATCAGAAAAAAAAATGTAATTTAACTTGGAGCATGTCAAACGGTGAAGATGCAATAATTGGCCCCTTGAACAACATCTATGTGTGTGAAGAGCACGTATGTGTGGTACAAGAATAAAGAGAAATCAAAAAGGAAACCATTCCCCCTGCTCTGACGATTTACAGCAATAGCAGCGACAATTTGCACAGTACTGCAGCTTTGTGCATTTGTAACTGCAATCTTTTGTTACATCTCTTCCTGGGTGATAAAAGCCACACCTTCAGCAGGGGAATAATTTGCAAAAAAAACGCCATATCAAAAGGCTGCTCTTGTCAGCTGTCACGTCCCGCACGCTGGTGGCACACCACGGTCGCACACTTGTCACACCACGAAAGTGAGGCACTGAAAAGAACCATTTGCGTCCGGCTGTGTTACAAGTCTATTTTTAACCAAAAGCCCTCAAGCGGGAGAGTACCGTGGAGTAACGAACAGCCACATACATTTTTTTTCTTGGAAATTATATTATTATATTATTATTATGATATATTCATTAATATCCAGTTAAGGGATTAAATCCATTTAAAAAATCTTTTTTTTTTTTGCTGCCATTGTATAAAGAGGACAAAAGAGTGCAGTGCTCACAATGCATGCTGGAAACTGAAAAATACAAAGTCCTTGGACAAAATTGGGGACATACAAGAGGTGTCTACAAATACAGACATGCTGTAGCCTAACATACAGATTCCATAATTACATCTGCAACATTTCACTTCAAGCAAGCATCTCGAAGCCCGACCATACTGTATCACTCTCCTCAGAACTTTTCCCAACAACACGATCAGATTGATTACAATGATTAAGTCCTTTCCTCTTCTTCTAAGTGTTCTGCTTAAAAGTAATTAGAAATAAAAATGAGCACATGGCATACTTATTTATCAAATAGTCTGCATGTTCAAAAACGGTGATTAGAATGGACTTCTTGGCTTGGAGCTCATTTAAAAATGAGTAGGCCAATTTCCCAAATGCCAGACATCAATCATCACGTTTTTTAATGTAATAAAGGTCAATTAAGGATTTAATCAAGATTTCTCATGAGTCATTTGATTGAAAAGTTGGGCATTGTAATTCATTTGCCACCGGATCTATATTTTTCTGGACTATTTTTCTTAAAACATCATTCATTTTTGTAGCAAAACGATGTAGGAATTCAGCCGTTTCACCTTTGTGTGAGAAGCTTTTGCGCATATTGGTGGTATTTTCTTCACTTTTAGGAGTTCAGGACTTGTTAAGAAGACAGAAAGAAAGAAAAACATTAAAACGAAAAAGAAGACAAGAACCACAAACAAACTGGAGATCTCGATTAGTCCTCACACAGACAGTGACAGGACCAAAATGGAGGAAAGTGGCTTCAGTGGAATTTTCACAATCCCATGTGTGAATGTGATCGTTGCCATAGTATGTTTTTAGTAGGTGTTAATGTGACAATATTACATCACTACAGCACAATCCAACCAAGAAAGATGTTTATATAAAGTAACTACTTACATAACGCAAACATTAACTTGGTAAAGTCAATATTTCTATTTTAAATCCTCAAAAAAAAAAAAAAACAACACTTTCTTTTACTATGGCTGGTTGGAAAGATGCTTGTTTGCCTCTGACTTGTGAAAGCCCAGCCATAAGGCAAACAGCTTGGCAGCATGTACAGTAAGTAGAGCATATAAATAACAGGTGGTCTTCAGTGCCAGAAAGACCCAACTCCTGAATATTAGATTCACACTTTCGAGGGAAAGAATCAGTATGGCGCCTTGACAAACCTCCAGTGGGCACAGGTTCAACTATTGTTCTCCGCCGAGCTACGTGGAAGCACGGATAACACGATGAAAACTAAAACAAAGTTTCATCACAAAGCGCAAGTCGTACATCACAGCAACTGCAATCAATACCCAGCATTTATGTGAACATGAATCACTCCACGACTGCTTTCGATTGACAGAACTTTCTGCCACCTTTTCACTATTAAAACAAGAAATTTTCCTTTACAACCAACTCACTGAACACTCACATTTCACCCTTTTCATTCTGAGGTAACGAGAGAAAAAGCAAATGCCACGGTGGCGCTTTCCTGCCCTCGCTGTTTAAGATCAGTTCCCGAGGTTCCAGCTGCTGCAGAATTACATTCAGTCCTCAACTGCCTCGCTCTCATTTGGATAAACAAGTTAGCCAACCCACAGATGATGCAAGCGTTCACATCCAATCTAATTTCATTCAAATTTAATAAACTAGCCATCAAAGTGGAAGCAAAGTGTCGGGATGCTGCGAGGGCTGTTGGATTTAAAGCGAAAGCTTCAGATGATATTGACACTCACAGAAAAGTCAAAAACAAAAAGGATTAAAAGCATAATGTCAGATTATAATATGTGCCCTGTGTGAGTCAGCATGCCTGTTGAGCCAATAAGTCAGGTGAATCGTGCAGAGATGCAACATATTCAGTTAAAACAGCTGGAAGGACAGGTGCAGAAGTGACAGATGGAATATGAATAACTTATCCATTGTAATGCTTACAGCGTGGAGCATGCTACATCAGGATGTTTGTGGAAAGATCAGACTTGTAGTTTTTTTACTGCTCAAGGTGTACACTAGCATAGATTTTCACAAAGATGAGAGCAACAGATGGGAGCTCTAAAACATTAATCATCTTATGAGGCAATTTGTCTTAATATGTCTTCATAAAACAAAAACAGCAGCTGATAATCTCCACTGCAGATGCTTCAGACAAACTCGCAGACGGTACACAGTCCCAGTAAACCACACTCCATGGTTTTAAACTTGGGCAACAACAAGTGGTTGCTCGCTACACACAGAAAAAAAAAAAGACATCCCTCCCAAACATGAAAGGAGTTTGCCGTTTCCTTACCGTCATAGCTGTCTGCTAACAAACCAAACCGCTCCAGCACCTTAACAAAGAGGACCACAACCACCAGCACAGCAATCATTTCCAGTCCCTCCAAGTTCATAGTCAACATGTCGGACCGGTCACAGCCTGCCCATGGCCAAAGATGCAGAGCTCAGCGTGCGGCACTGCCTGCAGGCCATTTAACTCCACTCAGGAGCCCTGCATCTCTGGGTCTGATGAGAGAACCGGCACAAGTCAGAGAGAGAAAGGGAGGGTGGAAGGAAGGGGGAGAAGAAGTGTGTGGAAGAGAAAGGAAGCAAGGAGAGGGGAGGGGTGGGGGGGTTAGATGGAGTGGTAAGGATAAAGATGAGGGGGCGTGAGGAGAGAATGGAAAAAAAAAAAGAGGCAAAGGAGGAGAGAGGGGGGACGGACTTGATCGCGGTGACAAAGAGAAAGAGACATGATGGACAGAATGCTAAAAAAGGAGAACAAGAGACGGAGCTGATCCACCTGTTGCTGTTGCATACCGTGTACTGTCTGGGTTTGGGTGTGTGCGGGAACCGTTTATCTGGCGCCCTCATCAGGTCAAGTTTTTAAGTTGGTTTTGTCCTGCAAAAGTAAATTAAACATTCTCTTGGTGTTTAGTGGTTATTATTAGATTTTAGCACACTAACAGGCTAAATTATGATGGTGAACATGGTAAACATTACCTGGTTATCATTAGCATGTTAGCATGCATGAAAGTGTGCAAATTACTCTGTATGTCTGGGTGTATACTGACCTTTCTCCGACTCCTCACTTATATTTTCTGATTAATCGTGGACTAAAGCTGTATTTTCTCTTCTTCCGTCCCACAATCATAGACCATAGCATGCTTTACTCTTGATTAGGGCAGAGAGGGCACTTGTCCTTGGAATAAAATTATGAAAAGGGCTGTACAAAATACCTGTGGTGATTAGAGATGACATGTAGGAATTATATGTTTAAAAGCAGTTTTAAATTATAGTTTTCATTTTGAAAATGTTTGTCAGTCTGGCAGCCATACAGCAAAATACTACTACACTACACAGCTTCTCATAAACAGTGCAGCAAATCATAGCACAATTGCTGTAGTGATTTCACTGACTGACTGAGCAGCTCGCAATCCCACACTGAGCCAAAAATGTGATAAGATTTGTAATATGTTTCAATATTTAGTTAAGGAACTAATAACAGGAATGATTGAGCTGAGACTCTGATCAGTGTAAAATGTCATCTGGAGAAATAACCCTCGCCGTCACCCAGACGAAACCTAAAGCATGAAACCTTAAGGGAGAGATGACGAGGGAGAGGTCAGAGAGAAAGACAACACGGCGGAGAAGAAAGGACTCGGAGGTTGTGAGAAGAAATGCGCCTGCGGTCAGCAGCAGGTGGCTGCTCGAGACAAAGGAAAACAATTCATCGGGTGCCTCTTGATCCTCTCACTAGATGGCACTTTTGAATTTTTCAGTGTCCAGTATTCAACATTATAGCCACTGCATCTCATTCTATAGATACTAAAACTATGATTTACAGCATGACCTAGATGTGTCTTTAAAATGGGCCATATAACCTTATATCTGGCTCTCAACAGCAGATTGATGGGAGCTTGTGGCTTCTATCAAATTTTCAAAATGAGAGAATCCTTTCATGCTCAACAATGTCCACCACAACCTGATACAAAAACACAGACAGACGTTCCTTCCAAGTCCCTCCTTGCATGATTATCTTGAAGAAAGTGACAAAGATGATTAAAAGCCGCCGCACAGATAAGGTCCCTTGCACATTGTCTCAGGGATGGAACTGATCCCACATTCATCTTCACGGCAAAAGGGAATTGTTAGGACAGTGATTTACCATGGAAACAACCTCTGCACTGTGCATGCTATTGGACAGCTCATTTAGCCCACTATCAGTTACTTTTCTTTATTTGTGGCAGCTGAGCATGAGCCAAATATAGCCACTGAGGCCAGAGAGTTGTGTGTGTCTGTGTGTTGTCTTTGGACATGAAAGGACAGCGTAGGAAGCACACAGGGGTTGCAAAAGGTGAAAAGAAGGTGTGACAGAAGTCTTGCAGGAAAAAAAGATGAAGCAGACAGCGGTACACAGAGAGGAAAACAACTTCCAGCTTCTCTGAGATGTGTTCCTATTCGGCACTAATATCAGAATGTGACCTGATCTCAAAGAAACTTTCTCCACTTGCCAACATCTGCTCTCCAATCACATCGCAACTTTGCATACGGTGTAATCAAGGCCCTTGCCTAATGGTAATGAAAATAATCAGGGTTTGTGCATGTCATCAGCACACAGTATGCTGTATCAATCAGTGTGTGATTGGTGATGAAGGTAATTGCCAGTGTGGTGTGTTGGTTAAAAGCTGGGAGCTCACACTTTACTGTAGGTGGCAGAGAACGTCTGCGGCACCTGTAAACTGGGTTATGAGAGCGTCACATTAGCGGTGTATTGGTCCAAAATTAAAATAAGTTAGTGAGTCACTGATATCCATTCAAAATAGTGATAATTATGGTAGTGATTATGATAATACACAAACAGTGTAAACTGGGTTTGGGTTTATTACATGTTGATATTTTGGAAAACTAAATAAGATGCATGTTTGCTTCTGCTGATTGTGCCTAGATGACTTTCTTGTCATTTTTTAATTTATCTTATTGTGATCAAATCACATTAAACAACAAAAATGACTTTATCCTACTAAGTACTGCCTCTGTAGGCTGATCCCGTTCTCTTCTGTGGCATAGTGCTCCATTGTTGTCCAAAAATTAGTGCACTGGGTGACATCGATATCATGACCCTGGGCTCAGTCCCACATACACCGACCCGCTGCTCTAAATGGCCACTAGAGGAAATGTTTGCAGAAATCTGCAGCTGAAATTTGTACCTGACAAATGCACCATTTCCTCCTATTTGAGTGACACTTGCTAAAAACTACAGTTCCCAGCTATATCAGACAAGAAACTTGATTCCGGTTACACGTTGCTCTCAATGTACATACAGATATAGACGGAAGTACAGCTAAGAATAAACATGGAGGTTGACAGATAAACGTCATCTTTAGGAATGAACTGGGGCTGACAGCCATAGTCAGACAGGGTAAGTACTGAGAGCATTGTTAGTTTTGGTCTTTAATATATTCGACTTAGTGATGCATCAAAACTCTGAGAGGATTTTTTTTTTTCTTGACACAATTCACTCCTCTGATTAGAGCTGTGCTTGAGCAGCTATTTCAATAGCTTCTCCTTCTCCTCCCTATATTTAGAGTGATTTAAATCAATGATTACAACCGTGAGTGGTGGGCCTGTGGTGAAACCCTCCTCTTAACATAAAAGAATAAACACAATGGATGGAGGAGTCTGTTTCTTTACATTTAGTTAAACTGAATTACGATTGAATTCTCCTCTCCAGACCAAGTGCGGTGCAGCGACGTGGCGTTAAAATGAATGTCTTCCATTTGTTTGGAGAAATTACAGAAAGGCGGCCTCAGTGGCCTGTAACCTTCAAATAATCTGGTCAATTGCAAATTAATCTGATTTGGATCTTGTTAAATTCCTAGAAATGGATTGTGTTACAATGAGTTGCCCGTCAAATTTGTTGTGGAAGACATTTTCTTGGAAAGAGAATATAACCTAGTATAAAGAACTCGCATGCAATCAAATCAAACAAGCTCTTTGTTTTAAAAATAATATCAAAGGGCATTCAGGGTTTTTAGCTATGTGAGACAGCTCCTAAAGGAATAGGTAAAGAATAATATGAAAGAACCTCCATGGATGAACTGCATGC
Source organism: Protonibea diacanthus (assembly GCA_028641955.1). Classification (NCBI taxonomy): domain Eukaryota; kingdom Metazoa; phylum Chordata; class Actinopteri; family Sciaenidae; genus Protonibea; species Protonibea diacanthus. The sequence continues at coordinate 9,960,796 of CM053998.1, forward strand.
CACACGGTAAATACTGTACTTTCATTAGATCATAACGATGTATACATATTACACTGTGCAGTCATCAGGCAAATGTTAAAAGCAATTGTGCAACATTGTCCATTGACATGTTGCCCTCGCTGTAAGAAGATTGTTTGATTGTGCTGCCATCAAGTGGAAACTGTAAGAATCAACAAATCAAAGATCTGAACCAGGTGGAAAAAATGAGTCACCAACTGCTTGAGAGCAGGCAGATTAAAATTTGCGTATTCAAATATTGTCAACATGTTGTGTATGTATAATACTATTTACTTTAAGATGTACTATGAGTAATATTAGAATACTTACTTCATATCCCTGTTAATTTATAATGTTTCCTGGTCTTCATTCACAAACGTATTATTTGTTCATGAAGAAAAGGTTAAAAGGATGTTTCCAGTTCGGATATGAAGCGTAGCCTGTTTTTTTTTTGTGTATGTATGTGTGTGTGTGTGTGTCATCTGCCACCTCTTGCCAATTTTGAACTCATGTTGTTGATATAAATACTAATTTTGCATTGTCTATCTAATAATTAACTTAAATTGAATTAAGTTTCTTTCTATTTGTCCCATTTTAACCATTAATGGACACATTGTCTCAGTTGTTTGAGGATTTGATTTCTCCTTTTGATGACTTGATACAGCCTGTGGCTTTAGTATAAACCTGTCAGCTCATTTTGTGAATTTACTGCCTGCTTTTCTACTAGGTTTGTATTACATAAACAGCCTGATAAGAAAAAAAAATCACTTTGCATTTGGATAGTGCCACTGGTCCAAAATAAAATGAAGCTTTAATTATTAACATGCTGTAATATGTTGTTAATCAATAGATACCAACGTATAAAACATCCTAACTTGTCTGCAAACACGACAATATACTGAGAGTCAACAAACAGTGCAGAGTATTCTGAATTCAAGCGGTCTACATTGTGCTGGGGAAGGAGGTGTTAAAGGGAACCAGTGCTGCACCCGCAGGTGAAGTATCTGTGGTTGCTTTGCAGATGTCACTATGACCCACTGTGAGCCACATCACTGTCTTTACAAGGCTTAGCCTGCTTCTCCACACCTGCGGAGCCTCTCTGGGCAGGATGCTGCTCATTAATCCACTTCTAAGTAAGCCCTCTCGATACTGGTCACCGTGCCTTGTGGGGCTGGAGTGATTAATTTCACAGAATAAACAGACGCACTGAGTGCCATGCCAGGATGGGAAACCCAAAACAACCCAAAATCCAACTGATGTGGCCTCGCTTTTCAATTTAAATGCTAATTTAGAGAACTGAAAAACCAATACAGTGTAATGACACCCGTGACTTTGAAATAGACTGAGATTACATGTTACTGATAACAAAGGGAAAAAAAGAAACCCAGAGGGAACTGGGAGCTGCAACGGTGACCCCACTCATTTCTTCATGTAAGGAGAGCCTTTCTACATTTGCATATCAGAGAATGTGAAAACTGAAGTCTTTTACACGCCATGTGGTTTAATAAAGCCAGTGACATTTTCCAACTGTGTGAAGGAAAAAAATCAATTTCATTCAAGATAATGTTTCAGTGGGAGACTATAAATTCACCCATATGCCTTTTTAAAATTCAAGCCTTATATCAGGAACATGTTGGAGAGTGGTAGTGCTGCAGTCTGCAGTCTATAGATGCTCAAAGTGATTCATAAAGACAATTAAGTTCTGAATATCTTCCCCTATATTAACGACCACTGACGATTAACTGAGTCCTCCAGAGGACAGTGGTACTGTTATATGGGTCAATAGTCCTGTAGCAGAGGTGAGATGAGAGTGCTAAAGAACCATTCACATACTAAATGTTCTCTCGGATCTCTGTCACATTGTGACGTCCACGCAGCACTTCTGAACTGGATGAGTAGCTCTGTGAAAGACACTGCCCGTGACAGATGGGTTGAAAAAATTTAATGATATTGATAGGAAGTGCTTTGGGCACATGGTTTATTTTGACAGTAATTATTTGCCTCTGATGAAGAGACTGTACCTTCAGTTATATTTTGAGATAAAGAAGGCAAGGATTGCTTAAAGATGATGTTATTTGCAAAACTGTGCTGCAGGCTGCAGAGAAAGTTGCTGTAATTATACTATACGCACATCTAAAGCTCAGAGATGACTTCTGAAAGGGAGTACGGATGTCCTGCTTTGAGTGTTTGCTTTTTCAGCAGAAACAGGAAGTGTTTTTCATGCGATCAGATTTGGCTATGAGTGATAGTGTCGATTGGTGGCATGGCTACCCCCAAAAATGACAGCTGCTCTCCCTGTGGTCGGCCAAAGTCTCCACTTGGTTCTGTAAACACCAGAAGGCCTGGAAGGAGAGGGGGCCAGCGACGAGATCCATACTGTACATCTCCATCACCCCTTGTGTTCATGTCACGAGGAATTATCTCAAGAAAACATACCTCAGCCTGGATATCAACTTAGTTTATGCTAGTTTGAGTCCAGCTTCGTGACCAGAAATCAGGCATCTAGTTCAGCCTGTGTTGAATAAATTTCAGCGCAGTTTTGTACTCTTTATGGACAGAAAGGCACCAAAAAACAGCAAAAACATTAATTTACCAGTTGGTAGTCTGAGTCACAGTTGATGTTTTTGCCGTTTCCAGTTGAACAGCTCTACTTCTGAGTGTACCTATCTCACTCCTACACAAACTCTACTCATAACAGCTCCCTGACAACACAAACAGGCAAGACATTTAAAATAATGACAGAAAGCAGAACAAGGCCAAACACACCAGAGAGGACCACCATAATGATGCTAGCATGTCTCATATCCTTGGGACATTTAGAACACATGGGTACTCTCAAAGCGGGGCCGGGTGAGTTTGAAAAGGATTTGGAGGGCAAAGTTCCTATGGGTGCTTATTGGACCGTCATCTCTTGTCATGTTGATGAGTGCTGCTATGAAAATTAATGGAAGGCATTAGAGTGGGTAGTGGAGTAGCTCAGACAGTGTATGTTTTATCATTGTGTCCTCATCTAAAGAGTACTTCAGAGTTTAAATCCCTATGTTACATGATTTGACAAAATATCTAAGCGAACTTGGACTGGATTTACACAATAAACTCATTTAATGTTTCCTTCTTCGAGGATCTAAGAGTTTTTGCTGCAAGCATTCAAATTTGCTACTAACGTGTTCCACTATTCTTGGATAATTACTTCAATTAATAGATTGTTTCTGGAACAAAATGTGAGAAATGTTCATCACAATGTCCAGGAGCCCAAGGTGACTTCTTAAAATACCTTTTTTTGGCTGACCAGAAGACCAAAACTCAAAGAAGTTCGCATAACAATGACAGAAAAAATCAAAAATCAATCAAAAAAAAAATAAATAGCAGTAGCTGTTTGCATTAGAAAGACTGGAAGCAACAAACGTTTTTCGATAATTGACTTTAAAGACTAACCAATTATCAAAATTGTTGTTGATATAATTTCTGTCAATTCATGCTAACGTATCTTGAATGTGCTATTCACTAATAAATGAGCCTTCACCAAAGCAAGCTATTGTCCAGTAATAGCTTAGCAACTGTAACTAGGCATGACAGGCCTGTCAAGTTTTTGATTTTCTAACTTGCTGAAGCGTTGTGGATGGAGCTGTAAGAAGAGTGAAACGCTTGTATTTTAGCACGTTTGAAGGACGGTGTCTTTTGTCTTTAGCTTTTCGAAAAATAAGAGCAAAAGTTTAACAAATAGCGCTAAAACTGTGTGCTCAAATGTAAACGGCAAACATAAGGTCGAACCTAACCCAGTTTTTCTTCTGAAGCTAAATGTAGCTAACTACATTTCGTGGCTAAGTTACAGGTTATCTGAAAAAAGCCATGTTCACGATTGGATATCGTGTAGTAGCTTTCTACTGGTAATGAGAACGAATGTTATTGTGAATGTGAATGTTATTAAATTTGGAAATGTTTATACTTGGAGATAGCATGATGTCCATCAAACTGCCCACCCTTGTTTAGCCTTAGTCCTTCAAGCTTCTTCTCTTCTAATGTTAAAAACTAAGCACATACTTTGAAAAAAAAAAAGTGTAAATCTAACCTCTTATCTGACAAAGTATGTGAGGTAAGTAACTAAACAAGGGCATTTTATGTCATGTCCTTAAATAATTCATTTGTTCATTTGCCAAAGACAGCATTTCCAACCAACTCATAGAGCTAATATTAGCTTACAGGCTAGTTAAATCTGCTCTGAACAGTTGTTGTTTCAGCCACTGAATTTGAACACCAACGGCTACAAATAATGAGTCTGCCTCTGTTTTCCATTATCTGAAATCAAGGACCATTTTTTAAATATAATTAATATGAATTCTGATGGCAAATCTGCCACTCATGACTGTAAACTATGTATATATGCAGTGTGAGAATGGAACGCTCCATAGGTACAGTAACGGAGAGATGAGAGGATCATTATTTTAGGACCAACCACCATTCTTAGGGAATCATAAACCACCACCTGCTGTGATGTCCTATACTTCCCAAACACAATTTTATCTGCTTGATATTATTTGAAAATAATACATATGGAGGGCAGAATGGTGCAGTACAATATTATCTACTGTAAGGCTGCGTGTATCTGGATCCCATGTTCTCCTTTCTAGGTCTCTGAGAAATGCTTACCGTGCACCCAACTGCCTGCTCTGTGATCTATTGCTTGAGAGTTACAAAGAGTCCCTCATTCATTTTGCTTTCAAGCTCTCTCACAAAACCCCAGTGAAATATGACTTACTGTTCTTTAAGTGTCATCCATTCTGTCTTTCTCCCACCACGCCACTAAATATAACATCTAACAGTTATTTTCCGCTGGCCACCCACTAAATATTTCATTGTTCTTTAATAAAGACCGGACTTTCTTCTGTCTTTTGTTACAGTGACAAGCTGTGACGGCGAGGCTGATCAGCACATTATCGCAGGGAGACAGAGATGTAACATAAGCTTGTGCGACTGCCTTGGCAGTGAGTCGATGTGGCATGCTGCGTGCGTGCGCTGCCCCTGTAAAAATCAATATAGGGAAAAGCAAATGGAAAAAAGTCGAGCAAGTTTGAGGAGTTCCGACTGAAATGTTTACCGAAAGGTGGCCTATTTCAAGTCAATTTCATGGACTGCTGGTGTGGCAATGTGAATTCAGATGGGGATATAGAGAAAATAACAGATTAATGAGGAACTTTCTGGATGTCCAAAGCACACACAGAGATTAATGCAGAAGATACTTGAGCATAAAAAGAGCAATTTATCTGTGTCAACAATAATTCCACGAGCCAAGGAACAACATAAAGAAAGATCTTTTCAAACAGCAAATATTTATCTGGAAATTAGTTTAGCTGTTAACTGAAAAAATGATCAGATCAAATGAAATTTGTCTCCTCCCAATCCCATCAATCCTACCTCTTGTCTTGCTTCTTTGTTTCGGCTGAAGAGAAAAGATGACCATTAAAGCCCCCATGATGCCCTCCAGACTTTCTCGCTGAGTGATCTGGAGGTCCTGCTAGATTTCACACACACTTTCACTCCCACACTACACTGGCTTGAGAGTGAAAATCGAGGAAAGGAAAAACTCCAAAGAGATGCTGGGGAGCCTTACATGAAAATCAAGTCTCCGGTCCAAACTTCCCTTTATATTCACCCTGGCTAGGTGGGCAGCAGGAAGAGCAATAAGAGTGGGAGTAAAACATGCGTGCCTCAGTTGAGTTTTGAATTTTGACGCGCATGCTCTGCAGCCCCCTCCCTTCCCCTATTTTCCCGCTCTGAAGTAAGAGCTTGGTAGCTGATCTCTGCTCTGCAAAAGCTACTTTGTACCAGTTGAGCACCTATATTAATTGAGCGCTCGGAGAGGGAGCCAGTAACATGCTGGGGAGAGTGCTACTGCCGCTCTTTTCAGCAGATCTCTCCGCACATGGGGGAGGGAGAGATTGGAGCGAGGCGAGAGAGCTCATGCTGTACATAACCATTATTCCTTCCTAGCTGCCTTTTAACTACATCTCCTGCTGGGGACAGTAGGAGAGAGCCATGCTGTGTCCACTACACTGAGTAAGAGCTGAGAACTCAGGCAGGCAGTAGCTGATGTAGACATTTAAATCATATACAAGCAATCTCTGGCAAGTGTCTTCAGTGAGCGTCTCTTCTACCTACTAATGCTGATGAGCCATTTTACAAAGAGATTAATGAGAGAAGCGGAGAGGAGAGGAGCATTCCTGTGGTAGTGATTTATAATGGAAACAGGTCTTCAATTCACCACATGATGAGTGAAATTGTAATACCATTATTTCAAATTCTGCTTTCTGTGAAAGTCCCAAAAGACATTTGAATTTTACTCGATTAATCCCCCTGATTTATAATATACATGCTGTCAGTCAAGGGAAAGTAAACAAAAACAAAGCGCAATGACAGTTTGACCTCTACCCGCTCGAGAAATATTCAGCGACACTGTATTGTAAGGAAGAAAGAATTACTCAGTCCAGATTCGGTTCAGCAGAGAAAATCTCCTGCTCCCATGTGAAAGTTATTTTCCATCCCATCACACAACCCTTTGAAAACCTATAAAATTGCCTCTTCAGAGCTGATCTTCTAGTTGCTTATTCGGCAGACCCGGGAAAGATCCTCTGGATTATGAAGAAGGTCTCAAGGTTAAGAATTGTATTAAGGCCCACATCTTTTTCTTTTCTGTCCTTTGCTCAGATCGGATAAAAACCTACCGCGGCGATGCTTACCCGATGCGAGAAAAATACTTCCGCTCCATGTGCCGCCCACGCGCATTCATTTCATGAACTGCATGACAACAGTACGACTCAGAGATGGAACAGCCAACGACTGCAATCAAGTACCAATTTGCTCCCACTCCATTTACCTGCTTCCTGTTGGCCCTGTGTACCTAGGTTGCTCTGTGGCCTCCCCCTGATGTCAGACAGAAGGTAAGGTACATACTTGGGGGCAGGCTCTGTGTAAACAAAAACACACACTCATGACCGCGGCCATTCTGAAGGTCAAGGGCCTATGACTCACAAATGTGTATCCTATTCCTTTTGTAATTGGTTTCTCCAAAAGGAGTCTGGCCAGCAGCGGGTGCAATTATTTCAGCATGACACCGGCATTGTAATGCTAACAACCTCCTTGAAAAAAAGCCCTTACTGAGGCAAAATTAGTGAAAAACAGTTCTGCGTCTGTTCCTTTGTCTGCAAACTTCTGCTCTCTGGCTCTATCAGTTAGCTGGGCTTTAATTTAGTTTGGTGAACAGACTGCTTATGCTATTTGTCCTACGCTGTACATTCGTTTTCACACCAGCCAGCAATTTGTCCTCAGTAACTGAGGTCAGACAAGGCTCAATAGGGATTTAAAAGCAACAGTGTAATGATACACAGACTGTACAAAACTGGAAATACAGAAGTTGTTATTGTCTTTGAACTTTTCCTACAGCTGATCAGATAAACACTCCACTCACTGGATGGTCGTAACTCACTTTCCTGTAGCTTGCGTTCCTGGGAAAATATGGTGGATGTTCTGAAAATGTCAAACTACCGCTTAAAACTTTTAAAAAATGTAATGCACGTAACAAATGCTACCCAAGGGCACTGAGAATTCATGGTCTAAAAGCAACACTTAGACTGGAGGGACTGTTATCTTTCTATAACCCCAAATTTTATGCCATCAAAATCATTTTAAATGTGCCATAAACTTTAAAAGAAAGTCACTTGAGTCTGCGTTGTGTGCTCGTTTGAGCCTATCGATACTATTTTTACTTTCACATAATTCACTGATCTATCCCTAACTACCTCAATCAATCCTCAATGTACACATTTTGAAATAAAATCTAAGCTTGACAAAATAAAGTTATGTTGCAGAAATGTTCATCAGCATATTGGACAGTTAATATATTGTGGGTGTAACAACCAGCAGAACAACAATATAAATGTCTTCATCCAATCGTGCTCATGTACACATGTATATGGAAGGGAATCCCACTTAGAGACCAGAGTTAAATTAAATCGTACCAGACATAAGTGGCAATGTGAGACGGTGACAAAAGCATAGCTACTTAGCATGAACCCTTAATCTGTAGCCCCAGTTTGATCAGTCCAAATCAGCTGAACATGGCTTTTCAAACGGCAGCCTAATTATGTTGGAGCAGTAATGACTTTTCATTAAATTAGACACTCCAAAGAATACGGTGGAATAATCAAATGTCTCTGGGGTAAATCATCTCCACACATACGGAGGCTTATGCGGCGCCACTTCAAGAAAACAATCTAAAAACAATCTAATTAGCTATATGGGATTTGAGAAAGAAATTGCAATGGCAGCACAAGTGTTTTATAATTGATACTGAAGTTGAATTGAAGTGCGTAGAGAACGCTTGTCACGCGGATATCGCCAATGACAATTAGGCCTGGTCATTTCAAGTACCACTGTGCAACTCATCACATAAACACCTACTTGAAGATGCATAGGTGCTCTGCTGCCCACGTACTCAAGATGGCTGCCCATTATCTGAGTGCCAGTCTTTTCTTCCCCTTCCACCCCGCATCACATAACCTTTCGTGCTCTTCTTTTTCTTCCCATTAATCAATGTGATGCCAAATACAGCATTTCATTAAAACGCTGTTAGTCTGTAGGTGTTTGTGACTCAGACGCAGACCGGCAAGCCATAAGTGGATAGTTGCCCCCACTGTCTTTTGAACTAACAGAGTGCAAAGGCAAATGTAGTCGCTGCAGGAAGCTTGTGAACAGCAGTTGATGCATGTTGAGAGCGATGAATCAGACAAGTTCAACTGTGCAGTGGTGGCTCGAGGTTTGTTCGTATAAGACATTACTGATGCTTATACTTTTGAAACAAACCTTTTGAAAGCTATTTTTGACTAACCTTGTGAGGCAGCTGGACATGCAAAACATCTTCCCATCCTAAGAATCTGAGACGCATCACAAGATCTTTTATTCTCAAACTCAATCCCTTATTATATTCAGCATATTCTTGATTACTTAGCTGAAACCAGACTGCATGTGCGCTTTGCAAATTGTCTTAGTATTACAGACAGTATATTTTAATTATAAATGCATGATTTTGAGGTTTATGTCTCAGTATATTATTTGTATTTGTATATTATTTGAGCTAATGTTCTCCTTTTCCCCCGCATCTCATTTATACTGCATGAACTTATTTCATATTGTGAATGCTGAATTTTATTAGAATGCTATATATTTTCCAGATGTATTTGCTGACCGCGTATGCAAATGTAAACCTAAGAACATGTATTTGTTTCTGCATTGGCCCAGTTTCTCCACAGGGACCATTAGTCTGATGTCTCTGGGAGCAGTATTTATGTTCTCCACTATGTGGCAGCAAAACAGTGTTGAGCACAAACTGTATATCTGCCTGCTTTTGCATTTTAAAAGAATCCCCACATGATCGTGACTTTAATGCGTACATGACAGAGAGGACAAGCAGTTTGTCAGTTAAACAGTCATCATAGTGATGTTGCCAGCAAATAGATACATAAGTCAACAAGTAATGAGTTATAAAAATAATACAAAAATTGTACTTCAAGCGAGGGAGCTTCAAGCTTATTTCCCTGCACTACAGCACTTAACAAGTTACTGTATGTCCCAATGCTTCATTGGTGCCTTTCAGAGTGACACATACAAGCAAGAGAGCCGACATCTGATCAATACAGTTAATGTAGGGGCCTGTTCCTGTCTATTGATAAATTAAGTGCCAGGAACTAACACAGGAGGTTTGATTAGTTTGTGTCACATTATCCTCCAGCAGCAAGCAGACAGTTATGACCAGCTTATTGGCGGCCTACAACCAACAACTGCCAACAACCCCTGACATGCTGTCCTCTATTGAACTAGAGAATGGAAAAATGTGGTGTTATAACCAGAAAAATGTCCAAATAAGAGCTGAGATTAGTGCTGTCAAAGTGCTATCTGTATGACAAGAAGAAATTCTGAAGAGTAAAAGGACATTCAGGGTAAGCCAAATAGTAGCAGGGTAATTTATTACAATAAAAGCACACTAAGGTCCAGAAGCAGCTCTTAAAAGTAGTGTGCCTCCCACTCAAACCAAGGTCTGACTTTACAAATAATACATGAATAAATAAAGGTTTGAGAGAACGTTTATAACTGTAAAATGTACTATAAACAAGCAAGATATATAGTATGTAACTGACCTCTAGTGCTAAAAACACACACTGGCTATACCAGACATAAAATAAAGGGCCGACCAGCTGCAGTACATCTATAAACAGATGAGTGCGAACTCCAAACTGAAGCATGCTCCTGACCAGATTTAGCCCATATTGAATAATGTTGTCCCCTCTGCCAACAAAGGCTGTTAAACCGCATAACAATGATTTACAAGCAAGCCGCTTCTTGTTCTGAGTATTAAAGTGTACAAGCCTCTCTCTGCACACACCACCAGCCTGCTCCAGTACAGCTGTGTTACGTGATTATCTGCACCGGTAACTGACATGATGGTGCTGGTGTGCAGCAGGAGAATTAATGCATGTGCACTGTGGCCACTGATTAAGGCATACTACTACTACTACTACTACTACTACTACTACTACTACTACTACTACTACTACTGCTGCTGTTGTTTGTTTACAATGTTTTCATTTCATTATTAAATTACAACCCTTACAAGAGGATGTAAAAGAGGATCTACTGGCAAAAATATCATCTATATGAAAGTGTACTTGGATACAATCTGTGTATCTGTGTCAGTATATTACAAGTATTTATTAGATTTTAAAGGTGGTTTGCCAAACACACACTTTCACTTTGTTATTCTTGTGGTTTGAATTTTAGTTACAGCAGTTAATGGTTAAGACATAGAAAATGCACTGCCATATTACGGACAGTAGAGGGTGCAATTGATTTATCTTGACGAGCCACAGGAGCAGCAGTGGAGCTTTCCACATCTCCGAACACGTATCTAGGAGATGTATCAACTTCAGTGTTCAACTGTTTGGTTTACAACAATCTCCTGTTATCTTGCTAAAAGCATGCATGCCACGATTCCATTTTTCCAACCTAAACAGTATTTAGATCGAAACCACTCTGCCTTTGCACAACTGGACTTTACACACGACAGATTTTATAACAAAGATTAGGAGCCCTCGAGTAAAAGAACAATGTAAATAACAGAGAGCAGGCGTGCTGCTTTTTTTTTTTTTTTTCCATGACGTAACGGACAGCCTGCCAAAAGCGCACTGCAAGGTGTCAGAGCTCTCTTGTAAAACAAACATAAATCTTTCATTTTCCAATATGAATTAGATTTTTGCGTCACACGAGGCAGTGATCTTCCAGTCCGTTTGATGGCTTCTGAGAATTGAGGAAAACTCTGGGCAGCAGTCACTGCGTTCCTGCGCGCCATCCTTAAAAACTGCAAGTGAAAGCAATACTGTTTAATGTGGAAATGAAAAAGTGCAGTGGTAATTCATCTACATAAGGCAAAAAGTGAAAATTATTAATGAATAGTGCTTTTTCTCCTGCTTATAGAGGAAGATATTGATGGTGTAATACAGGAAATCGCATGAGCTGCTACAGTCTATTGGAAAAACAGAAAAATGGCTTTGTGGTAATCCTCTATTATGCTATAAGCACTTTTTAAAATGCTAATAATGGATGTGCAGAAAAGCGGTGACTGATCTCAAAACAACCTCAAAACAAATGACATTGAGCCAGTTTTTAAGACTCACTTTCCTGTCCAAAACAAAAGTATTTAAGCAGCAGTTGGCACTGGAAGGCTCAGCATCCATATGCTCATCTGGGGAAGAATCAGCAACCTGCTGTTTCTAATTAGGGATCAATTAACAATAGTCTTTAGAGGACATAAGACAAAGAGTGTGTGCAGAGGTTGTCATGAGGCATATTTTCAAAGCCACACTGCAGCAGTAGGGGATGACGAGCGGGGAGAGTTTGCCAATGCAAGCTTCTGTGCACAGTTAACGTCATGTATGAAGGATGGCTGGACCACACACCAATAATTGCAGCGATAATGAAGCGACATAAAAATGTCTGTCAGTATATCCGCACTCAGCGTTTATTTTTTTTTTCTGCGCGGTCACCAAAGTGTCTGCCGTCGTCAATATGCTACACCTCCATCATCCGGAGACTGGTGTAACCTCAATACTGTTGCTGCAGCGACGATGGGCTACACTACCTGCCCAGATGGTGTGAATCAGTGGGCACCGGCCCTCATGGTGTGCGCCGCATCCAACTGCCATCAATCACGGACAAATACGGTCCAGTGAAAAGGTTATTTCCTTTCAAATGGTGGCACGAAAAACAAAAGCCTAATTTCCGCAACTGGGCCAAGCAGGGCAGCTCGGCCGCTTTTATGTTTATTGAACCCCGGTGGATCCATGATTTGTTTGGCACTATATCTTGGCTAATAAAATATCTCTTTGTCCACAATGTCCAACAATAGCAGTAGCACAGTTGTTTGGGGACATCTAGAATAAATAATGAGGGAGGTCTTGGCAAGCTAATGCAGGGCTTTGATGTGCTGCATTAGTTTATAAAACATGTTGCTTTTGTGATATGTACAAAATGAAATTCTCTGCGGTCTGTCTTTTTTCCTCCCCCTATGAATGATTGCTGACTGTAAAAGGAAAAAAAGTGCATGACTCAGCATTGCGTTTAGTGACACGGCCGAGTACAGAACTTTCCTCAAGCTGTAATAAAAGCAGAGGAGCTGGCCAGTCATAATTTAAACCAAGTTGCTCTGACGCACCTTTGAAGTACATTCAGCAAATTCAATATATTAGACACTGGTGAAAACAAATAACTTCTCTTTACTGCAGTCTGACTGCAGGTAAGAGACAACACACAGGTTTTGAACTGTCTCGCATCCTGCTCTAGTGGTTATTGTTGTGGGGTTCTCCAACATGGACGCCAGCCAAGCAGTTACAGTTGAGTTGGGCGTGAGTCTCGATGGCACCCGCTCGAGTCGATCTGTCATTAGCACAGCCCCACCTGCTGCCACCGTGCACCCTGTAGGCCTAGCCTGTGTCACATTCTTTTATTACACCACGGGTCCACTGTGACAGATCAGTGCTCACTGAGCCGTGTAGGATGCCGTAGACTGTCTAAACCGACAGCTAAAAATTACAATAGAGGTGCGTGACTGGTGGTTTTCTACTCGATCAGGTGTGAAATGCATCAAGTCCAGCCAAAACATATCAAAATCAAAAGTCTGAGAGCAGCAACGAATGGTAAAACTGCACAGATGGTTGCAGGGGCAACAAAATTCTACTTTCAGTCTCCCTAACCAAATCCCTTCATCACTTCTTAACATAGTGGATATTGCATTACAGCAGTGTAATGAGCAGTGCTCACGCTGAATCATTACTCCTCAGGCCTGATTCATCTCCAAATATTAAAAAAAACATGCAACTCGTGCTGAGATGTGAGGAAGAACCCAATAATAAAACCTTCAGTGGGAAAGTGCATGCACTGTTATGATTGCCACTGTTATTTGGGGGGCACAAATACAGCTAAATAAGCAATCCAGATGCTGGATGAAAAATAATTTAATGTGCCTTTGAATCTGAGTGCTCCGAAGGCCCAACAGCAATAAACATTACTCCTCATTCCACTTCATTTTAGTAATACTGTATACTGTACATTATCATTCAGTACCATCTCCCACAATCGTGCTCTGCTTGAGATGGCACGGGAGTCATTTAGTCCTCTGAATGAAAGATTTCTACTGAGCTTGAAAACGTATTATTAAATATGCACCGTTCAATCAGCTTGCTCGGTTTCAGCCTCATATCTTACACTTTACCGTGTGTAGCTGAGAGGGGATTTATCCAGAATGTAGGGTCATGCAGGAGAATGAGCACAGCAGTGGTCCCTGCGCATCAAGAACTTGTAATGAGGCTTTTATGGTCCTTATGCTCCACTGGACCACAAAAAAGCAAGAAAATACACTTAACCAATAAGAACTGTTTGGTCTGATGGAACTGGTATCTTGGTATTAAATATCTGTTTTGTAAAAACGACTTGGTTAGGTTCAGGGAAAGATCACTGTTTGGGTAAACGCTGACTTTTGGCCTTTTAGGACAGTTCTTCTGGGTCAAGTTCCTGTGTTTGAACTATCTATACATCCTAATGTTCTCCCTACATGGATTTTGTCACTCACTACAACATCTGACTTTGTGAAGGCTTTCTGGCAGAAAGCCCTGAAGTCAACCTTCTCCCACGTGTCCTAAACCATCTAGTGGACAGGTGTACAAGGTCTGGAAAGGTCCTTGAAAATACACAGGCCTGGGGGAGGTGAGAAGTGGCTGCAGGCAGGCACAGAGGGACAGACTGAGCAAACTAAAAAAGACTGAGGCAGCCATCGTGACATGGACTGCACTGAAGTTAACCCTGACACTTGGGCCTGGAGACTACAACAAATTTATGACAGAAATAGTGGAGGAGAGTCAATAGTCAGTGAACTGACTCAGTAATGCAGTACATACCTAAACTAGACCAAATGAGGCTGTAACAGAAAACATATATTAGTGTGAAAGTGTGCTTTACTGCTCATAGATTCAACTTTGGTAGAAGGAAGAATTAGTTATTTTAAACGTACGACAGTCTTTGGAGGTCAGTTAGACATGTTGAGAAGTAGCATACGATCATGGGAATAAAAATCTGATGTGACTCAGGTGGAAATTGTTCACTGATGAGGTAATCTATTAAAGGTTTATTCACATTATGTTTAGTCATGTTCGCCGACTCACTGTCTGATGTATCCGATGGTCCCGTGTTTACCCAGAAGTTATATTAGCAACTAGAGGCGAGGGAAGAAACTGTTACCCAAACAGAATTACAATTTCTCTCTGTTTGAAAATTGCTGACTGAAATATTTATAAAAAAAATATATAGTCTATATAAAATAGGTCTGCCTGGGCTATGTCTTTAAGATTTATTCAGGGGGGGTTTACTGGGTGAAGGTACCATCGCACTCAACAGTTCCTAAATGCCATGCAACGTGCTGTATGAGTACATGTGATTTACAGTCTACACACGGGCAACTAATATTTATCTGTGACAGTCTGGCATGAAAAAAATGTAAATCAGTGTTGTGACAGGCGGTGCTTTTAATGCAAGTTGGAATTGCTTCGCGAGCTGCCCCGTCAATAATATGAGCACATGCCCCTCCGTGGTGCACTGTACCATTTAAAGATAAGTTTAAATACCAGCTGAGAAATGAAATTGTGTATCCTCGGACGGACAAATCATGGGTGTGCTGGGGTCACAAACAGTACCATGAATGACATATTCATCAACTGCTTCAGGCCACCATCTCATCTAAAATCTATTAGGCTGAATCTGATGACAGCTTATCATTTATCACTGACAGTGACAAGCGAAACACTAACCGTGTCAATGATGCCAACACTGCGGCGTCACTCAAGCCCCGCCCGGCATGGATCAGCTCTCTGTTAATAAAGCAGAGAGTGGAGGGGGAAGCCCGTTTCCCTGGGAAAATGGCGAGACACGTTGTGAGCCATCTTCTCACACAGACGTGCAGCACGTAACCAAACGCTTTCTGTGCCTGCGGCTAGGGTAACACTGAAGTATCACCTCCTCTCTTATGTTTCCCACATCAAGGCCAGATTACACGCCAGCGCCGGGGAAGCTGCGGCATGCGTTTCATCGTGTTATGCGGTCACGTGTTATCGGTTCACTTTCGGGGGGCTGAGAAAAAAAAGTTGGGATGATGTTTGGTGGAAACGGTCAATTTACTCTGCTATTGTCAGCCTTATCTGATCAAGTGTAGTAGGAAAGCAAATGATTAAAATGTGAACAGCAGCAGTGGGAAATGAGATTAGTGGAGCGTTCATTGAAAAGATGTGTTTACCATCTAATTTAAAAGCTGAATTCCAGCCAACAGCTTTTGGTCATTAATCCTTGTAGATTGAGAGGGGATACAAGATTGTGCCTTTGTTACTGATTGTATCTCTGTCTTTCCAAATCAAGTCTGTTTGGATTAAAATACTTTAATCCTGATCATGGATTGTCTGTGGTTCCCTGCATCTTTGATTTAAAACTTTAAAGCCAATCAATATGTACAAGCCACAGGCTGCCTAAAACATCAACCAAGCTCACACAAAGTGTTCAACTCGCACTGCACTTTCATGCAAGACTGCGCTACTCTTATTTTATATTGCCTTTGTGTTCCATTGCCATGGCACTAATGTGTCTCCACTGCAGTGACAGAAACAAAAGGATGAACACTGCTGGCCACTGTCTTCCAAGTAGATGCTACAGTACATATCCTGTCAGGCAAATTCAGTCGCACACACTTCACGCCGACAGCGGGGAACAAACGCTGTGATTAATACCGGCTCTTAACATGCTGAGATAAAGGAAAGACAATTGCTTCTCTGCTGAATGCATTGTAGATAGCTCAGCAGCGGTGGAGGTGGATACGGAGAGGGCAATAAACAGCAAAATGGCAGTTTCTTCTGTGGCTTAGGGCAGTTATTTCCCTTTTGGATTGTACTCCTTCAAAGCAAATCAATGTCTACTTGCGCTCCTTGGTGAAAGGTATGTGTATGAAAGAAAGACTCCTAAGTTTTCAAAGGTCATGTTGTCTTATACAAGAATTTAGAAAATTCTTTAAAAACAAACAAAAAAAAAACAGTCACATTTTGGTCCACACCAAAAAAGGTGAAAGAGATCCGACAACTAGTCATGGTGATGTTCCCCTCATGTGAATCATCATTCCATGAGAGGCAAAAATATGCAGAATTTCACAATAACAGAGGAGATGGGAAGAAGCAAAAGAAACTCTGTTGAGCAACAGAAATACGCTTTTCCACTTTCAACTTCTATCTTGCATTAACCTCAGATTTCAATCTTGCAACCCCCTGAGGAAACCACCGGGCTGGATGAAACAAGCATATATATAAACCCTCAAGGTGTGTAAGCAAACACTGCGCGAACCCACAAAACTTATTTCAAATTCTGGTGGATATCCCAAGGACAACAAATATGTTCAACTGAACTGAGATATGTGCATAAGATAATGCCAAGACATCTTGAATATTTCCATCTGATGGAATGCTGTAGCCCCCAAAAAAAAACAAAAAAAAAAACAAACACATCAAGTCTTGAATATTGTACTCGATATCGACCGCGAAGAAGTTGGAACAAGTTGATAACGAATAGGATATTGTCAGACATAGTGGAATATGTTTTAGTTTTTCAATCTAAAGCTAGGGAAAATATGAGGGGGCAGTTGGATATTAATGTAAAAAAAAATTAAAAAACAGTTTAGTGTACACATTTTACTCAATTAGGCAATTATAAAAGAATGAAAATCCAATTACCTTTCATTACGCTTGATTTAATTACAACACCACAGACATCAGCATGGTGTGTAAGATGATACAGTAGGTAAACCACCTCTGTGAGCATGTCATAGAATGCAAGCCATGCATAACTGAGGGCGCAAATCTATGAATTAATCACACAGCAACCCTGTGTAATTGCTACTGCACACAGTTTCACCCATCTGCCATAGACCCCCAGCGTTGTCATGCTCAAAGTCATGATGACTCTATAACCTAAAAGTCCTCTCTGACATGATACTATAGTAACTGACCTTTCACCCTATTGAAGCTATTTTCAGTACCAGCACATCTGCGGTATACCTAACACAACTAGGTAGGGCTCACGCTCATAAAAATTACATAGGGTTTACTTGACAAGCAGAAATGTTTGCATGAATTATGCATTGCATGGTAAATACTGAGCTCTGTCAGCATACTCCGTCAGAGTTCAATATAAGGTGAACATAAAATACTAAATGCTCCCCAGAGGGACGGCAGTTAATGGTAAAGAACTCATTTGAGGAAGAGAAAAGTCAGGTGGACCACTGCACCACTCTACTGATGCTGGCAGCTGCGGTTGTTAGTGGCATGTTATGAGTTTGGAGATAAAGTGATGCAGTCATGACTCATTAATAATCCATATGTGGATATGAGGGTGCATGTGAGGAGAGCCATTATAAAAATGACAAGGGTTGCCAATATGTGTGAGACAACCATGGATGGATTACTGAGTGGGTCGTGCTGGGCACAGACCCAGGAGTCAGGGGGCCCTTAGGCTAGAACCTCTATTGGAAGCGGCTGCTGACACTTGTTGGATAGCCACAGAGCCTCATTAAAACCAGGAATGTCTTGATCGCGTTGTTTTGAGTCCTTTATTATTGAGAATTGGCCAACCAAATCAAATCCAATATTTGTTTTTGCTGATTTTATTATTACAGCTGCAAAGCATGACTGAGCATACAACCATAACATTTCATTAAGCAGACAGGCCTCCTCTCTTTATATCAGGTGTGAATAGAAATATTGGATTTCATCAGCAGTTTTTTTACCCTGTGTGCACCTGTGTATTTTGGTTCAACTAAAGAATATAATGTAAAGACACAAAATGACTATACGGAGATGCAAAACAACTACAAAGAGACCCAAACAACTATATGGAGATGTAAAGCAACAACAAAAGGTAAACAAAATAACTACCAAGATACAAAACAACTACAAAGAGATAAAACTACAAAGAGATTCATGACTGACTGATGACTACAAAGAGCCAAAACAACTACAATGTGACACAAAATAACTATAAAGAAGCACAACAAAGATACATAAAATGACTACAGATAGATGCAAACAACTACAAACAGTAGCCAGTTAGCATCTCATTCAGTCTGGAAGTCTTGCCACTATGTAGGAGGGGGTCAGAATTTTTTTCTATATCTGTGCCCAGGAGCACATTGTCTAATCATCCTTCAATATTTTCTTCATGGCATGCCAGAACTCCCCTTCATTCATCATTCTGAGGCTGGTGCAGTTTCTGAATCATATGGTCTGCCTCAGTGGTGCCATCAAATGAATGCAACAAACACACACACACACACACACACACACACACACACACTATATACACCATATACACAGACACGCTGTACTCTTTCTCTATTTCCACCCACCAACTGACAAATACATAAGGTGAATACATTCTAGCATTTCTACACTCAGCTAAGGTAAGAATTTATTTTCTAAGCCAGGCACCAGAGCATTGTGGGCCGTGACAGCACTTTCTCAGTGTTTTCATGGTTTCAGTTTTAAATCAGAAAACAATGTTGGAAAGCAGCCCATTTTTCTGCTTTTCAATTATGCGACTAATTCCGTTATTTGCGGGAATCAATTATAGTAACTCACTCTGCAGGTTTACAAGGCTCAGCGCGGTTTTAATGTGAGGCCACCTCAAACTGCAGTAAGTGGTGTTTAACATGCATTCATCACAGCGGTATGAGCGAACAAATTGTTAATACGTTCATTTCACAGAACAGGAACATTTAGTTAGGCAAAATTTCCCACAGCGACGTGCAGCCACACAACTGCACGCTGAATACACACCAAGCCAAGGTGAGTTTTCTGCCCTGAGCTCAGATATGTATGTGCTCTGGGGAGAGAAATGATCGAATGGGAGTCTTTTAATGCAGTTGCACCTGCTGCACCGTGTCATCCATCACTGGTGGAGGACACACATCAGTCTGTAAGGCTCTGACATGGACTAAACGTATAGCCCATCATCTTGTCTGTTCTCTAGGAATGGGACACAGAAACAAACTGCATGTCTAGTTGAGAGTGAAGCTCAGAGAGGCAGGTGAGACAACTCAAAGACATAGGGGACATCTTGATATTGTTTTGTTCGGGCAAAAGACAAAATAAGATATTCAATTCACGGTGATATAAAACAAGAGCAGCAAGTTTGACTGGAGACTGGAGCCAGCAAATGTTTGGTATTACTGCTTCATGAATTACTTTATTAAACTATTTTTTGTGTGGAAAAATGGTTTGTTTCATTACTTCAGCATGAAGTGCCTTCAGCTGTTTGTTTTGATAATATATTGAGATTTCCTCATTTTCCAAAGGCAGTTGGATGGTGTAGTGAGAAAATATACTACTAACGAAAGCCACCTTGC
Source organism: Protonibea diacanthus (assembly GCA_028641955.1). Taxonomy (NCBI): domain Eukaryota; kingdom Metazoa; phylum Chordata; class Actinopteri; family Sciaenidae; genus Protonibea; species Protonibea diacanthus. The sequence continues at coordinate 9,980,819 of CM053998.1, forward strand.
TTTATATGCTGCTGTGTGTGCATTCTTCAACCGAAATAATCACATTTGCACAGCTTTGTTCACCTGCCAGATATACCACTGCCTGCTACCAGTCAACAGTGTTACTTGAGTTTTCAGCAGTTTCCTTTCAGCGGTGTGTTTCCAATTAATTCCCTTTGTTTCGCTTTTCCCTCTGCTTATTTCCAGGATGAATTATATCAAGGTACGCTTGCTGAATGTGTATTTACAATACATGAGTGTGCGGGCTTACATCCAAGACAGTGTCGCCACACATTTCATACTTAAAAACTGCAATCTGCAAGCTCCCCCCATATCATTTTGGGGTGTCAAGGATAAGATACACAGACCTTAAGTCACAGTGAGTATAGAGACGTTTGCTTGCGGCACGCTTTGACAGCAGTTCAACAGCAATTTAAATTCCCACAAGTTCGATAATGTTCTTCTAGTACATTGCAGCCGTAAGCAGACAGCCCTTCAAGTGGAGGAGTCCCTGTTATGGCAGGTGTCAGCATCGCTGGAATCTCTTGACGAAAAGCACTGAATCCAGCGCAGTGACGCTGTGTTACAGCCATCCTGACAGACGGGATCACGGTAACTCCTGTTCTTAACTGTGATAAACACTTCATCTCTCAGTCACCTTTGCTGAAACAGTCCAGATAGGGTTAATGTCTGCATCAAACGGCCAGGCTCGGCAAGCCTCATAAAATCACATTTCACGGTCAAGCTGCTGCGTCACCGCGCTGTTCTGTACTGGGGCTGGGGGTCAATAGGCAATCGATGAATTTAATTTCCCACCATCACAGCTCAGCAACAGAAGTTCACTTGAGAACATGTCAGACCTGAACAGACATAGTCCATGTCTGACTTCTCTATTGCAGGCATTTTATAGCTGTAGTATGATGGCAAATATTTGAAGGTTATGCAACAATGTGCAGCAGTTATTTGAGATTCCCAGCTTTTCAATTAGCACATTTCAATGTGTGAACAAAGGACATTGTTAACAAGTATAATGAAATTTGCACACAGACATCTGAGTGCATACAGAATAACACAGACAGGATCACTGGGTGTCTTTGTTTGCAACTCTATGTAAAACTGAATTATGTTTGTAATATGGTTGAATGAAGTGTGTCATTGTAATCAATCAACCAATAGAACAAAGTTTCCTGAAGCACTGAGGTATTCTCTGTCTCCAGCAAGTTAATTTACATGTTTAAAATGAATAATTCATGCTTCCTTGACTGATATTTTTTCTCATTTAAAATTGTTTGACAAAGTCTCTGAATTTGAAGAAAAAACCTATTTAACTGAACTCTATGCAGCTGAGTTTCAACAGTCTATTTCACCCTTAAAAGGATCCTTCAGAGCTCTCTCCCTTTATCACCTGCAAGATTGTAAACCTTTAAGCTCAGTCAGGAGCACGCTCCGTTTCATTCTTGCCCTCCGACATGGCGTACACATCAATTATTCACATTCTTCCATTCGCCTGACGTGGAGAATTGAATTTTAACCCAATAAAATCCTGCCGCAACACAAATCATCGGTAATTCACAGCTTAAGTTATACAGTGAGTGAGCAGTAGGCGCATAAAGACGAAGGCCGAGTTTCCCTGTATTAAACATGTTTGTGAGTTTGTTTGTGCACAACAGTAGAGAGACAAAAAAAATGGGCAAAAAATGAAATAATAATGAGAACACAACTGTCTAGATAGTGAAGCCTGTGTGTTTTGTATGCTTGGTTGGTGTGTGAAATAAGTGTCATGCTGAGGTTATGAATAAGAGATCAACACAGGCACTTTCAATGATCTCATACATAAATTGCCTTCTAAAAAAAACTCGGCTTAACCTAACTGCAAAGTAAGGAAACTAAACAGCCTAACCATGTTGATGTAAACAGACTGACTTTCTCATTAATACTAAAAGAAATTAGTATTTTCCTCAAAACAGTCTAGAACCACATGCAACAGATTGTATCTGGATATGAAAGTCCAATATTTTCTGCCAGGCAGATGCATTGTGACAGCCCACACATGCATAAGTCCCCTTGAAACGTACAAGTATTTTTGCACTGTTCTGTCAAAGCAGATTCACCACCAACACCAACAGCAGCAGCAGCAGTCTTGCTATGATGACATGAACCCACTCATAGTCCCAGTGAAGGCACTCTAAAGCCTGTGCAGTGACCACCTGCTATAAAAAAAAAAGATCCCGGCAGTTCTGGCTGAACAGAGAAAACAACCTCCGGTATACGGGGATATCATAAAAAAAAAAAAAATACAATAGAGTCAACAAACATGCATGTGCTATACTGTAGGTTTACACACAAAGGAATCAATATAAATCAACTTTCAGCACCCTTCCCATCGCTTATGTTGATAGCCCATTAAATCACTATGGTTGACTGATCAGACTTGCAAAGCCGGGGCAATCAGTATTAACATAGGTTATGCCCATGCAAGGGTTATAAAACAGTGGTAGGCAATCAGAGAAGTGGCACGTGACGCGACTGCATAGTGAGGCAGCAGGAAAATGTTCTTCTTCTCTTGTCTGGGTCAGTCATTATGGGACTAAAACTACTTTTGTGGTGTGTCTAAGAGGCTAAATTCAGTATATCCACTTGTGGTAATGTATGTGATGATCTGTGTTTCTTTTTGATTTGTTCTCATCATCAGGGACTGAAAAAAAGAACAGCTACACTATATGGTGAGGAAATAACACCTCACCTGCACTTACCAGGATGCACTTAGCCTGAGGACATTTCAGGCTGAAAGCACTGACAGCCTTTTCAGATCAAATATTTTTTTTTCCCTTTTGAACCTTTCCCCTTCTTATTATTTAGAGATTTACCCTCCCAAGCAGAGAGTCTATTTTAGCATGTCCCAGCTTGTAACGGTCAGATTCACTGAGCACATCGATCGTTTTGTTAAGGCACAAATAATTGTGGGGTGAACGATGTGCTCTGATTGCCTCGGGGCTTCTTCAAGACCAATTTGTCTACTGCAGATGTCACTTGAGGACCAGGCCTCAGAACTCAGTGCGGGGCCAGGGAAGGAGACTGATGGAAAATCTGATCTTCCTATGACGTGTCAAACGCTCCCCTCCACGTCACATCTGTGGGCTTGCTTGCTCATGAGTGAGTGTATTTTCCTGTGTGTACTACTGGGCACCACAACACTCCATGACACTCCTTTTGTCTGAGTCTGTGTTGGCAGCTTAGTGTTTGTGTTGGTAGCGTAGCATTTGTGTTGGCAGCGTAGCATTTGTGTTGGAAGCATAATGTTTGGATTGGTAGCATACCATTTGTATTGGTGGCATAGTGTTTGAGTTGGTAGTGTAGGAGTTGTATTGGTAGCGTAGGGTTTGTGTCGGTAGCATAGAGCCTGTGTTGGTAACCTAATGTTCGTGTTGGTAGCATAGTCTTATAGTCACAGTATTTCTGTGAGTGTAGTTTTGCTTCACATGGATATTTTTTTTCTTTTTCTAAAATAATGAAGTAAATCCATTTGGCAGATCTGGGAAATAAATTTCAAATATTTTCATGGATCTGAAGACAGTAAAGGTAGATTTCCCAGTTCCACCAAAACAAAATAAAAAAACAAACAAATCTGCAGTAGCTTAATTTATTCTTCATGATCCAGCGAGAATCAACACCTTGACTTGGCCAAGCAAATCTCTTAATCAGCATAACCCTCCTGAAAGCATCATTCAATATGCCAATAACAACCTTTCACATAACACGTTGACACCAAGAACAATCTATAACAAGCCCATCTGTTTCAGGCTAAATGGAATTTCACACATCCCATCAGTGTCTTTCGCCGATGAAAACGACTGCTGTAAATGTATTCTTCACTGTGGCAGAACCGACAAACACAATCTCGGCAAACCACATCACAGAATATCGCAAAGCGTCCTCAGCCGAGACATCACCTCTACTGTTTCTTCCCACTTTAGAGAATTTTCACAGTGGTGGCTCCAGGCTCTAGATTTAGCCAGCCATTACAGAACAATGCCCATTTTTCATGTGTAATGGGGTCCTCCATTAAAGATGAACCTGGAGGTAGTATCATTTAGCTTGGTGCTATCACTTCCATAAACCAGCAACACACACAAAAAGAAGATGAGGCACAATGAAAAAGGGAGAACGTTAGAGGGAAAGAGAATAACAACTAAGAGAAGCTGAAAAAAATGAACAGTTTTAAAGCTGTTGTCTTCACATTCAACCTCTGGTATCCTGCAGCTACAAGGGTGAACCCTAAGGGAACCCAATTACTCTCAGCCATGGTTTTCTCAAGGTGAGATATTAGGACAAACTTCCTATAGACCCTATGTTCTCTGCATCCTGTAGTTTGGTGAATCATACCTATTTGTCACTGTCCAAAACACATACTAGTTTAAGTATTTTTCAGTCATGTTCCATGTTATTAGCTACCTTCACACCATAATAGCTAGCAATGGAAAATGTGAAGATTCTTTGGTTCTGCCTTTGTGAAAATATTCATCTAAGCAGTTGTTATGCATGTTGTATGTGCATATTGTAGTGGTGTTGTGTGTTCATTGCATTTGGCTTTAAAGCTACACTGATCAATATTTTATACATTTAACGGATAAAATGACTACATGTATCAGGGAATGTATCATACAGTGACGACCCCACAGAGAATTATGACCAAACTCTACATGTCTCCTCAGCTTTACTGAGCTTCATAGCATCTTTCAACTCTGTTTTGGTTTAACAGCCTGCACCTTTACTATTCTGGTTCACGCTCACCATTCTCATCAACTCCCTTCCAAGTAGGCAGTTGTTTTCAGTAGAAAAAAAAGCTCTAATAAACCCACTGTATTGTACCTTGCTAGCACCAACAATCAGACAAAGATAGCAACTAGCATAACAGAGCATTTATTAGCTACAAAAGAGAGGTTAGTTGAGACCAAAACAAAGCTAAAGGGAGGGTGACAATTATATTGATACATGCTAACAATGCCCCATGTATGCTCAACTTAATGCAGGTTTAAGTTCAGAAAATAGTGCCTCTGAAATATAAAACCATTTGTAAAACCAGAAAATGTTGGAATTTAATGCATTTGATGCAATTAGTACATTTCACAGATATCTGATTTCTTATCCCTGTAGATTATATTTAAAACTTTGTTCAGCTCCAGTACTGTGTAAATAGGGAATATGTGCCACACTGTAAAACCAGGTAATAACAGAGATTTAAGAACAAGCGGCTGCTAGCGACTAATCCTTTTCATTATACCTGATCAAAACCCATGAGTGTCTGATTACTCGGACAATAGCAGTGTGAAACATGGCAGAGACTCATACTGTACCACACTGGATGGCTGATATTGTCTATCATGTAGGGGTAGTGGTGTGGGGTTTCAGAGAGTGCCTTGTCTTTGATGGCACTTTTCATCAGCACATTGTGGAGTACGCTGCTTGAGTTGCAGCCCCTGAGAGAACACTGGCACTCAGTGTTTGCCCTTTACGTACGAAGTCATCGCTCATCAGACAGCCTAAGTGAAGTGACAGACTCTAAATCAGAAAGCTAATGAAAAGTTAAAGTAACATTCTAATAAAAATTCATAAAGGAGGTGGACTATTGGAGTGAAGTGAAATTCGACTTTAGACATTTAAGAATTTTGCAATAAGGCCTAGGTATAATACATTATCCCAATCCTGATTCATTACAGTGATGCTAATACTTACACAGCAGACACATGCATAAATGCATGCAATACTCTACAATTACTAAATTTCTGTTATAAAGTTGCCTCCAGCAAGATGCTCCATATTGAAAAAAAAGGAAGTTTTAATAACACTGCATCTTAAGTGACATGTAATCACAAAGACAGATGAGTAAAACTACATGCTGTGATGTGATCATAATGAGGAACACGCTTTGAGAAAAGCCTTTATTTGCGACTTGGTTGATAAAACCGTCTCTGAGATCAAACCAGGGGTTGCATTTCTTTTACACGTGGCCAATCGGGAGGTCTTCGCATGCTGCTACGGGTGTGTGCATGCTTGCATGAAATTATGAAAAGATGCATTCATCAAGGGCCCATGTATGACACCCATTTTCTTTTATACACATAGCAACATCGAACTCATTCATCTTTTGTAGAATTTCAGTAAGCCTGATGCAGATATCCAACCATTAAATATTAAAAAGCAGCTTGATGGTTGTATATTTGTTTGAAGAATATTCCCTCTTTCCAGGATGTACAAAACATGGTGGAAAAGCTTAATTGCATTTTTGAATCGCTCTTTGTAATTATGTTATGTATATAACTAAACAGTGCTTTAATAGTAATGATATTTAGAGCTAGGAGATTTGTATTTACTTACAATATAATAGGACAGGCTGATCATGTTCAGTATGCTATTTTCTCACAGGCCAACGTGATACTATTTAACCATCTGACTGATTCATGAAAAGAGGGGAATCTGGGATGGTGTGGGACTTAGCATTCAGCTAAATGTTGTGTTTCGAGGCCAAACTTCCCTGAAAGACAACAAACATTGGTTTTGTGGAAAATTTCACGTTCAACATTCGACCACATTTTTCATTGTTGACTGGCCAAGAGCAACAGCTTGCTCCCAAAACTGTTTGTGTATTCCGATCAGTAAAATGTAAAGTCTGAGGGTGGGAAATGACTAGAAAGTCTGGTGTTTGTGACTGTTTTGTCTTGTGGATTTGGCTGTTTTCATGCAGTGGGCAGACCAACAGTTCGCTCCAGGATTCCTGTGAAACATTGAATCATATTTTGGATTTAAATTCAAAATATTTTGTGAAAACTGTACCTCATATTCAGGAAATAAGGGAATTCTGTTTGTGACTTGTTCTCTATGTGGATCTCCTCAGTTGTTGAACCTACCACCATGAGTAAGAAACATAGTGCTGAATTTGATCTCTTAACTGTGTTGTGAGCAGTCACAGTCACATAACATGATTATAAAGCCAAACTCTTGAACTGACCCCGAAGGCTTCTTCATTCCAAGGCTCTGAAGTTTGCTGAAACTTCTTCTGCCTCACTAGATAAACATTTTAATGTCAAGATGGGGACACCCGGGAACTATTTTCATGTGAATGATGCACTGCAAATGGTGCATCAAAGCATCTGTCGCACAGATCTGGAAATGTAACGTGACCTTGTTTGTTTATTTATGATACATATCTGCAGAAGCTGAACCTATGTCTCTGTCAAAGCTTTGAAGCATTACATTTAAGACTGTATCAATTTCATTTGAGTCTCTGCTCGTACACATATGAGGGTATGAAAATAAATATTTTTATTGTGGCTATATTCAGGTGTTGTCATTTAATATGAATATTTCCTTTTTTTGTCTTTGTTGTAAATTGTCAAGAGATGCAATTTAAGGAGCTGAATATTAATTAAAACCTTTTTTTTTTCCATTTCCATTACTTTCTTTCTTGTCTGTGAAAGTTGGCATGGAGGAATGGTTGGCTTCTCCAGTGAAACTGCCACCTCAGAGAATACTCTTTCAGGCTCAATTCCCTGGCATCAACTGATACATCTCACAAAGGACAAGAATGGAAATACAGGAAGCAAATATTGCTTTGTCTGCATCTCTATTTACTCCTTCAGCTTTTCCATCTCTGCTCCACTGACTCCACTCTATTTACTCGAGCAAAGCTCAGATTACACTTTTTCTTTCCCCACAAACAGGAAGCTGTTTTTATTGTCTGTAAGAGATTAGAACTGTACACTACAAGACAGGAATCCCCAGGCTGGGCAAGAACAACACGACTGCTGCTAAACTACTTTTATTTTATAGATTTTGTTTGCCTTGTTTTAATGAACATCCTGCTGCTGTGATAACCTTTCAGACTTGTAAAATCCTTCGTTGTGGAATTATAAACTCTTGTGTAGTGTTTTAGCATCTGATTAGCCTTTAAACTAGATAATGTACTAGTCTAACTGCCTTTCCTGGATGGCAGTGAACTGTCTCACAGCTAGCAACATGCCCCATCTGTGCCTATAAACATGGGGCTGTTTTTGGACTAAATGCCGGGTAACACCACAGCAAGGCAGCAGTTATTGTCACAGACTAAGCCACTGATATCTACTTGTTTGCACTGTCCTCAAGCTGTCTGACCTGACAGACCAGGGTCTGGCCTGACATGACCTGGGTATAGCAGGCTGGCACCATTCTCTACAACAATACTGCCAATGAAAGATACAAAATGCATCATATACGTGAGCCTTTGCCCTTTTGTTTCTGAGATGAAAACCTGTGGCTTCGCATCCCAATGCAGGTCTATTTTCGGATCGTCCCCTCCCCTTCAGAAGACAGTTATAGAAATCATTATGGTAATAGCATGTGACCAATTAAATCGCTGCTAACCCATCAATCAAATTTATGCCATCCATCATTGAATCCAACTCAGTTATTATCCAGAAGATAAATAATGCTAAATAACTCCGCAATAACACAATTCTGCTCTTCTACAATGCCATTTTCTAAATTGGCAATTTTACCATCATTGCTATTTTATGTACATTTGTTCCCATGAGTCCCACTAGAATCAGTTTAAACAGAATAAAAAGATCATAGGAACAGGCACAGATTTCCTTTGGGACCACAGTTAAATCACAGAAAACGACAGCAGGAGGAAAAATAGGGCAAAGAACCTGAAAGGAGGGACAAGAGCAAGAGGGTGATCCATCCTTATTAGGAACAAATCTAATGTATCAAGCAGCCAGTCAGAGGCAATAGAACGGTCAGTGTGATCTGTGGAGCATTGCCCATGAGGAGATAGGCCTTTGCCGTATTGGCTGAAGCTTAGTTATTGCTGAGGTAGAAGTATTGTAAATAGCGAACACAAATACTTTTTTTCTCTGTTGCTTTGCATTTAAATTGAATTTGCGATGGTTTCAGTGGTCCGTGGAAAATGCACAAGTCTGAAGAGAAATTCTAAATGACACCTTGCTTCCACAGAGGATGCTCTATTGCTCTGTGTGTCATACATCACCTCCTCTACTCTGCTACATCCGCACATTGGGCTCCAAGCATTTAATCTGTTCAAGGTATTTTGCTGTGTCATTTCTAAAGGAAACCGCTCTGCAACCCAGCTGAGCTAAAATTTAGCAGAGAGCATCTGAAATGGGCTTCTAATCATTACAAAAGACATTATTGTGATCTATTAATCAGCCAAATGATCTCAATAATTCGTCATGATTTCTAAATTCCATCATGAAAGGCTTTAAAGTTTGTCTCAACTTGGCGCATAGACTTTAAAAATTAGGGCAAGGTAAGGCAAGACTATTCAAAGATGTCAGATGTAGATGCATTAAGGAGAATGTAGGATTCAGTGTATTTGGAGCATTACCCAACGGACTGCACATCAGGATATCTTGCCCTCTGCTGCACCAGTTCTGTCCATTTGTTTGTTTAAGCGGTCTCTCCCAAAGTCCCTCAACTTTATGTAAGTAACCCCTTTAAATACCAGTGGATAATGCAGGGTTTCTAAAGATAACAACAACAAATATGTCAGGCTGAATACAATCAGGCTGAAGCACGTGAACATGGTTTGACAGAACAATCGCCACTTATGGCCTACTTACTGACTTGTTGGAACAGTCTGTTGGTCAAGGTCAAGAATGAAATGTCGAGCTCAACTGTTAAATCTGTAAAATCCTAAAAAACATCGACAGCTTCGCAGCGCTTGAGCAAATGGTGTGATAGAGTTGACAGCCCCTGGAACAAGTGAGTAAGTGGACCTTGATTCGAAACGGTTTCCAAGGTCAAGAGTGAACCGCTTAGCGCAATGCTAAAAGTGCTCACAGAGTTTAAATATATTCTGTCATGTAAACATCAAGACTGCTTCAATGAAAGCTGGGACAAGGTGATACAGAGTACATATATATATATATATATATATATATATATATATATATATATATATATAAATAATACTGTCAGGGGAAGAAAGGAGGAAACTGTATGTTAAAGGGCTACTTCTCATAGTGGTGCGATACACCGACGCCTATCAAAATAAAAGCATAGTTCAGTTTATTTAGACAATGTTGGAATGTCAATACTGTTTCACCTTAATCTCAAGTGTTATATAAAGAATAAAATAAGTGTCACCTCAGTGCGCTCAGAACATGCTTAAATATTGACACTACACCCACCAAGTAATACTAATGAAGCAGACTAAAGCTACACAGCACATTAGGCTCGCTCCAGCTCATTTATCAATTTGTGGGCACCTTTGGAGGCATTTGTGCTCCTTCGTTATACCTTAACAGTGATGTTAGACAGGCGAGATCCCTTCTGTTTACACCTGCCTGTGTTGACACAGAGTTAGCCAGGTAAATAATGTGGCCGAGGGTGGATCTGTCTCCGGAATGATGGAGAAAGAGCTCCATTTTCTGCATGGCCGTCCATGACGAGCTGCGCCCAAGAGAGTGAGTGATTACACCAGATTACAACAGAGGTGTGGGGAGTTGATAGGGGGTGGAAATGTATCTGGGCTCAATCTTGGCCACGACTCCCACAGACCAGGCGGCAACGTGTGGCTAGGTTGTGGTGTCCTTATGTCGGGAGCTTATAGAGTCAAGATCATGGATTGAGTGCGGAGGATGGGCAGCAACATTCTGGTCACACAATAGCACTTTATCCTCTGCACCCTGCAATGTCCACAAACAAGAAATGGCCCCAGCGTCTTAGAAACTAAAGCCAGAAAATCACTATGACACAAGTTCATTTTCTCTGATTGCTCTCTGAAGCAGCTGACACCGTAGAGGCTATTCAATTTAAATTAGAATCATCATCAAATATGTGATTATAGTGTGCACAATTCATCCCAAAGTGGAAAGATTTACAATAAAACAAGGAAATGTATGCAGGAAATATTGCAGTGCAATACAAATAAACTGAAATCAACCTTTTTGACAATGCACTGATGGCATACTGCAGCTATTTTACACTGCAGTGCTTCAGATTCACTCAGTGTAACGGCGAAGAATGCAAGGTGCACATACTCTCTCCATGGGATGGTATGTGTGTGTGTATATGTGAAATTGTGCGCCTGAATGCCTTCTTTTTAAAGCTCTAATTCAATGACAAACTCAAGCGAGAAACAAACTTGCCCCACAGTGACAGAAGCTAACAGGGTGTAATTAAGAAGTAAAACACTGTTTACACGACCAGCCTTGATATACGATGCCCATGCACATTTCTTTTTCTTGATGCAGTGCACTTCATTAACTCGCTGAAACCAAAATTCCCCAGAATTAATAGATTTTGTGCAGGATTATTAAGAACCGTCCAAAACTGGTGAAAAGCACCGAGCGGCGACAGCCTTGTAAGTGATAATTTGACCAAAAGATCACATCCCGAACACAAATTTGGTCACAGTAAAAGCACAGAGACATTACTCCACACCAAAAATGTCAAAAACTACAGTTCGAAATAATGTCAGTTTATTCAACCGCTTGACATTTCTCTCTCACTGAAAGCGGAGGTTTCAGTGAGGGAGAGATTGATCTGTTTGAAATTTCAATCTGCAACCAATCAAAGATGACATGGAAAACCGTTCGAGAACAGCCATTTTCATCAGCGGATCCACAAAGCACCCAGGGAAATTGAAATATGAAAGAGAAAAAAATACAAAAGCCCAGACTCCTGTGGGACTGCAGAATAGAAAGAGACAAAAGTCCCTCAGTAAAACATGATGTGTGCAATACTAGGGCTTCTGCTTTTGCACATTAAAAACATTGTCCATGATCCTTGCATGGTGAAATGTGTCATTATCAGAGCGCATATTAATAATACGAAGTTCCTATTGTTTTGCTTGAGTCTCCACTCCAACCCTCAAAGGTGTATTGAGTCTCCTTTTGTTGGCAGGGAGCAGAAGCAGGGCTGCAGTCCCAGTAATTGCCAGCTAACGGTGCGTGGAGAAAGGACATTGTCTCTCGTATCGCAGCGCGTCTGGGGCAGAGGGTTCACTTTTTGTGAAAACACAGCCAGTTGCGGGGCGCATAGCATGGACAGTTTGAAACAAAGTGCCTCGACGGGACGTTAAAATTAAGTGATTACAAGAGTGGGAGATAAAGTTGAGTAGGAGTGGAGGAATACAAGGGGGGTGGGGCTTGAAACATCAAGGGGGATAATATAGACAGAAAGAGACAGCAAAAGGATTTAAGGTGATAGCGCGGGTGAGGAACTTTTTAATTCGACTTAACTATAGTAATGATCACTTGAGGGTGAGTCAGAGCAGATAACAAAAGCACTGGGGCAACAGAACAATCCTCTGAGGTGATAACAACGAACAAAGAAAACAAATCCAAACTAAAACAAATTAAGTCTCCTCTTTAATAGTCTGCAATTTTAAAGGGCATACTGTTGTTTTGACATTTCTTTTGTATTGCTTAGTTTTGCTCCACTAACACTGCCTCTTATTAATATTTAACTTAATCATGAATACTTTCAGGCTGTGAGATTAACTTTTGCATTATCTAAACGGCTAGGGAATGTTTAAGTCTCACCAAACGCTCAGTAGATTACATTTGTTTCTTCGGCTGGTGATGGAAGTATATTTTGTGGTGGATGATGCTAATTTTTGTGCTGAAGATTCAGTTGTTGTTGTTGGGATTTTTTTTTTTCCCCCACTCATCCCAACCCAAGGAGGTGAATGTCCTGCTGGATCCAACACAGTAATACCTCGTACACAGCTGCTTTGTAACTCAACCATGCTCACCATACTAAAAATAACCCGGCCATTCTTTCCACTCAGAAGGACCCTCGTTTACCAACATTAGTGCAAATGGGAAAACTGATTACACGGGATAGCAAGGGGAAATTTAAATGGACAGTGGCACGGGATAACCACAGGCCAATTTCAAACGCAAATATAGAAAAATGAGGGCAAATCAAATCTTGGCATCCTAAAGGGATCGGTGGATGTTGTAGAGGTGACATCGAGGCGATCGATGGAAGCACAAAAGCTACGACTTTTTCTAGTGTGTCAGTTTACCTGTTGAAGCTCCAATCTAATGGGTGTGCATTAACGTCTGCAGAAACCTCCTTTGATTTAATTAAAGGAGAAATCCATCAATTTCACACACGGAGGTCACTACAGCCTGTGAAAATAACCCTAATGGTTGTACCGCTGACTTTCCAAAGCCTGTGGAAGCCTATGTTACAAACAAAGGGTTGTGTGACAAAATTTGATTACGTGCTACAACACATTCATGGTAGATTACTTTGTAACATGAGTGATGTCCCCTATTTACCTCACACTCGTTGCAATCAATCAAAATTATTGCCACTGTGATAACTCTATAAAAGGTGTGAAATCCTGTCTTAAAGAATATAAAGCACTCTGTAGTGGCATCTGATAAGCCTCAAAACACAAGGACCTTTTACTCAAACCGGACTTCCTGGATTATATTTCATGTCTCATCTGTAACACAACACTCCACAATAAGCATAGCTCCCTGCGTTGTTTTGGTCTAAACTAAGAGTCAGGATATCCCGGCTTTTGCTGCCTTGAGTCTGACTATGTTAGTACAATACTAAATCTCTTTAATGTCCCTTTAATTAAGTTAACGCATTCATCTCAGTAATAGAGTCTGTTGGACTGATCTGAGGATGTACAGTACACAAAAATTTTGACAAGCCCCTCGGCATATAAAGCTTTAATCACCCTTTTCAACTATGAGGATGACATTTTTATGACAAGCTCATCATTTCCTAATTATTCATTTACATCCAGTAATTAATAACAAGGTACGGACCTGGAGGGGAGGTGGGTGACAGAGATTTCTCTGCAACCACAGCACGAAAGGTGTTTAAATGACCAAGCTGACATTGGTTTTTTTCGTGGACATCTATAGAGCAGAAATGATGATGGAGGGATCGAGGACTTATTTCACCTTGCAATAACTCATGTGCAACCACTTCTCAATCCTAACCTCAACAAAAGAAAGAATATTTTCACTCACGGTTTCACAAAGAGTTGTCGACTGAACTAGATGGTGACATTAATTTTCCACTACGGTGAGCACAATCTCTCCGTCCTCTATTACATAACACTTGCCCGGATTTGTTTGCAGTACCTGACAGCCTGTCACTCCTTTTTGGTCAGGCAAACGCCCAGCATGGGGTTTAGCTACTGTCCGACATCAGCAGCAAGTTTTGACACAGTCCCACAATGTAACCGAGCACTGTGTGTGCTGACCGAACAAGCCAAATACTCTGTGCTGCTCCGGTGTTGGACGACAACACTGCAGCAGAAACCAGAAACCAGAAGAAGTCAGAGACACTGTGAAACAAAGAGACAGCAAACTGGGCCTGCCAGGAAGCTGATATGGATACAGATATCACAGTCAAAGGTCTTCTTTTTGCTCTCGCCAAAGGCACTGAACCTTGGGAAAGGGGTCATGGTGAAAGGTCATTGTACAAGGTTAAAACAAAACCGTTACTGGATGACACTGATACTTTCTTTTTCCATTATGTAAGAGGCTTGGCAGAGATGCTTTGATGTTCTGGATCACTAAGGCATCCTAATCTGTTGCTTCTCGTCAGGCTGTGTAAGACATCTGGTTAAGCTGACAGTGTGTTACTGTATTTCTTAACTCTTTAGTGACTGAAACAATTCTGGATTCCTCTCACACGTTTATGAAACTAATGTGTCATTCCATTCATAAAAATGTACACAGGCTGTACCTTAAATGTGTTGACAAAAGACATTTGGAATACAAAGAGTCCATGCTGTTAAATAAATAGCTCCGCTTGGATGTTGGTGATTTAATTATAGTGTTATCAAAGCTTTGTATTTGAAAGTCAATTCCACTGTCAACTAATACCTGCTATTGCTTGTGGTCTTTTTGGTTTCTCTGATTCCTGATTCAAAAGATTCCTGTAAGACTCGCCCTTACCAGGTGGATAGTTAGCAAATAATTGGACCAAACTCTCAGTACAGATCATTTTGGGACTATATTTTCTAAAAGGGGCAGCATGGTGGCAGCATTGTAAGCTAACAGCAAGAAGGTTCCTGGTTCAAATCTCAACCCGTGACTGCATGGGTTCTCTCAGGGTATACCAGTTTTCTCCCACAGTCCAAAGACATGTATTTAATAAGTTAATTGGTGATTGTGCCTGTAGATGTGAAAGTGCCCTGTAATGAGCTCACCCAAAGTCAGCTCGGATGGGCTCCAGCCCCACCGTGACCCTGATCAGTTTACGCAGTTACAGATAATGGACGGATTTTCTATAAGAGGAGTTAAACACATGATGGGATTTTAAGCAAACTGCAAGCAAGCAATCAAGCCTTGCGCAGTTTGAACACAAACATCAAACTTCAGATCTGGATACATACAGACGCTTGTCAGGTAAATCAAGCAGATGTCACGTCAGCTCACTGGGTATGAAGGGAAACATTATGAAACATGTTTAGCCATCTGTTGTTGCTATGCCTGTCTAAACTTCACAGGAGAAATATTCTGCTGCGAGGGAAAACGTTGAACCATGAAAAATAAGTGCTTATGGACACTGGGTTTAATTTACAAGAAAAGCTCTAATCTAGCTATTAAAATGAAATACTCGATGCTCACATGGTCATTTTGCTCTGCCTTAATATTTCTATGCGCTCTGCAAAGGTGGCAAAATCCATACATTTTAGGAAAGTATTACACAAGAGGCACAAAGGCTGGTAGTTAATCCACAAAGCAAAGTTATTAGGTCTCTCTATTAGCAAAAAAAAAAGCTGTAGATTTGAACACTAGCTGTCTGCATGTGCACTGCTTTATCACTCTCTATAGAAGAGCCATGCACACTCCACACTACACATTACAAGTACACTGTCTACTCTAAACCACAGCCTATAGAGTAAAAACAAGCAGTGATAAATAGCGACTCCTCTCTTGCCATTCAGACATGATGCCAACCGACCTGTGGGTATCAAATATTCAGTGTTTGGTCAGGGATTATGGGCTTTGAACGGGCTGTCCTCATGGGACAGGTGGAACATGACCTGCTAATAGCCATCAGGAAACCAAAGAGAGGGAAACAAAGACGGGCCCTCGCGTCATTGGCCAGACCCCCGCACATGTGCTCTCAAGTACACGCTGAAAAGTCACCGAGTGCATTTTTCACAGCACTGTCTCACCGCCACGGATTGGATGAGTGCCTCCACATCTTACCTCACAAAGACCACGTGGACAACTTTTTCCTTGGAGGAGTTTATGTCCTTTGATTTCAGTATCTTTGGCACCAGATCAGACCCTCTTTCAACTTATAATTACTGTAGAGCAACAGAAGCCTGAAAATTTAAATAATTCAGCATACATATTGTTCCTAGTTTTCAAGGACCTTGAACATAAACCACTGCTCCTACTGAGAAAGACAAACCATTTGAGGCACGGTGCCACTGAGGGGGTGAACTGTTTTAGAAGTAGATCTTGGACTGACCCAAGACAAGCTGAGACAACACCTTCTATAAACCGACCATTGATTGTCTCAGAAAAAAACTGGCAAAGGATGTCTCTCTGTTTGCCCTGTTGCCACTGCAGTCCTGACCCAGACCCACTATCTAACTAAGCTGTCAGTCTAGCTACGACTACAACTAATGATCATTTTCATTATCGATCAATCTGTTGATTATGTTTCAGTTAATCAATTAGTTATTTAGTGCATAAAATGGTGAAATATGTTGATGTTTCCCAAACCACAAGGTGTCAAATGTCTTGCTTTGTCCACAGCCCAGGACCCGAGATAATATTTACATTCAAGAGGCTGAAATCAAAGAGTTTTAACATTTTTCCTTTACAAAAGTGCAGATAGATTCATGATCAAAAAGTAAATGAATCAACTGATCATTGCGGCTCTAGGTCTGGATGGATTTTCAGATAATATCAGATATACAAAATCCCAAGAACAAACACGAGTGGTAAACATGCATACATCGTTGAGAAACAAACAAAAAGAATCCCATTTGGTTGATTTGAGAGGGAAGAAAGAAATGCTTGTTTGGCATTTACTGCAGTCCTTACCCAATATATAGTAGTTTGAAAGCTCAGAGACATTACAATCAGCATTGTTCCATTATAAAGAACGCTTCCAAGGAAATATTCATTTCCGCACAAGAAAAAACAATTGCGCTGACAAGCTGTAATCAATACAAAAGCTCAGAGGCTCATCAAAGCTTTGATCATGCAAAGAAAAGTCATACCGAGCAAACTTTCACGTCTCCTTAGAAAAAGTGAGTGCATTGGGTTGAGAGGGCATGTGCTGTGATGTCTTACAATGTGCTCGGACTCCTGATGGGAAAAAAAAGGATGATGCATCACAGAAGCTGAGACGCCTGACAGCCAAACACTCGGGGAACAAGCAAACTGTGAAGATGTGGTGAAAGATTGCAAAAAAAAGTATCACTCTGATCCAGAGCAAATGGCAGAGTGAGCGTGTGCTATGATGGGATCCAATTTAATGGAGGTGGACAAGGCATGTTTACAGCCGTCGCACTACACAACTAAAGGTATTGACTACGTAACAAAGACATTGAAAAAGTGTCACTTGAAAATTAACAGCATAAATCACCCGGCTTTAGGACATCTAAATGCTCCTGATGGATACTCTGTTGGATCGGTAGCTCTACCTGCTCGTCTGTCACCGAGGCTGTGTTCGAAACGTTGGGACGGATTAAGGTTTCCCCTGGTGAATGCAACAAATAAGTTTCTGCTTTTCCAATATACTGAATGGGCACTGACACTGCCATCTGGATTTATAACCTGAAAGAATGTGCATCTGCAACTTGTTTCCCCATCTTTTTTCTTCCACAGCTGGAAAATTCAAGGCCTACTGAGCATCAGCGGTGGCATAAATACAACTGGTGGCAAACAGTCTCTGTTGTATCATTAAAACAGTAGCTGTGCAAGTGCACTAAATCGATTTTGATCAATAAATTATTTCCTCAGTTCTGTAAATACTGCTCTGTACAGAGGAGCAATGTCAAAATTGGACCTTTAACACGCATCTTGTTAATAGAAAGAGAACTGTGCCGATAAATACTACCCATGACAATATAGATGTAATGCACAGCACAATCTGTCCAGGCTTGTTCTGTTACATCATGCAGGTAACCTACAACCTTACACAATGTGTTCACACTGGCCTTGGCAAGTGCGTGATCAATGAGGCAATGACTGCGAGACCGTTCTAGGACAATGAACATCTCAATTAAAATCCCATGGTCTGCTAACTGACTCCATCTATCACCCCCTTCCCCAGGTCACCCAAATATGGCCGAGCTAGCTTCGCTCTGGTCAAACTCCATTTATACTAATCTCCAGCATCGGCTGTGTAAGATGACTTAATATGGTGTGTTTAGAGAGAAATGGATCCACTCAGGTGGAAACTGCCTAATAAACGACTAATAATGGGTTTCATCACAGGTCGTACAATGTGTCTGAATGTTGCAATGACGCGACATCATGTTTCGCTTAAATGCTGACCGACATGGTTTTAGAGAACATCGTCTACAGGATGGAAAATAGGCCAGAATACTGACAGCTTCGGGGAGCCCAGAAAATGCAGTTCAATCAATATATATCCCATTAAATTAAATTTGACTAATTCAGCATTTATCACTGGGTTGACTGTATGTATTTATTCAACACTCTAGACACTAACGTGTATCCACATTTCATTATTTTGGAGATTTGGGTTTTTCCTTCAACCAAACTAATATCCTTTAGACACTGCAGTCAATAAAAAAGAATGTTTCTCTAACTCAGCACACCACCAGTAATTAGACTTTGTCCTAAGGGAAATATGTCCAGCCATGTATTTAACATTATCAATAATTAATAAGAACTGACATTAAAGACCACAGTTTTGCACACAAACAATCACTGCAGCCTATGGCACACTTCAAAGCAATGCCGCATTTTTACCAACCAAGGCTTTGAGGACACTAAAGGAAATTACTACAGAATATACATTAATCGAGTTTTGACCAAGTGGGAATTGCAATGTGACCTAAATGACCTGCTGGTAGCTATGGAAACCAACACCATAGGTCTTTGGGCTGATTACAGTAGATGGATTTCTGCAAGCTTGGTATCTCCCACGAGCCTATATTTATCGGTATGATTGGAAAGCTGAAGCCATCTACACCTTTTATAGGGCAGTCCACTGATGGAGAGACTCTTCTGTAGCTGCCTCCCATCCTCTGCTTCTCTAGTTCTCTCTGTCTCTAAGGTCAAGGAGACAGTAGAAAATAGGCCACGAGTATACGGAAATATTCTCTGTTGTATGTAAAGCGCTTCATTTTAAAGACCCAGCCCCCCCCCCCCCCTCCTTTTTCCAATACATAACATTTGGAAGGAGCCACCGCTAGAAGAAAATATTGTAATCCTGTTGGAATTCATTTGCATGTTCATATAGCACCTCTCTGGGGTTTAGCACCATCTCACTTACAAGGCGTGATAATCAACAACTTACTCGACAGCGGAGCTCAGTTAATGCAAGAACGAGACAGAAGCCACGCTTGGCAAGGCTGTAAATATATGCTACTAGTGTAGTCACATCATCTGTACCAGAAAAAGCACCAGTTTGATGCTTACTAGTACCATGTGCCAGCGATCAGTGCATGCTACTGCTGATAACCTATATCCTGTATGGACTCCTTATGGAGTAATCTGCTGCTAATCCACTATAATCCGAGATTTAATCTTGTTAAGACCATTGAATCACTATCTGTCTTATTAGAAAACCTCTCGGTTTCTGTGTGTGTGTGCCTGGAATAAAAGGGAAACCAAAATCTATTACGCTTTGCAGCATGATAGAGGCACATAAATAGTGATGAATAATGCTGTGCGCGTACACAGCGTGAAACAACTTCTGCTTCTGGGGATGATTTCAGAAGGATTTGGCATCAGCATGATGCTCCTCATCATATAGTATATCATTATTATTATTATATATAGTATATTTGAGTCACAGAAGTAGAACTTAGGAGTGGATGAAACCGATAACAACTGATGCAAACTAAGCTGAGGCAACCATGAACTAAATTTGCAAACAGCGGTGGTCAAAATTATTAAGGTGATTGCAACCAATGAGTTTGTCAAATGCTCGAACAGCCACAGGCTGCATAAAAACCTGTTTGATCGCTTTTATTCATTCATTTTAATGATTTCACCTTTGCCTCTAGTCCTAATCTGTCCTCGTGTCCTTTTACTCTTAATACACACACACACACGTTCACACAAATTATGATGCAGAGTAGGTAATAAATTCAAGACCACTCTGGAAATCCTCACAACGCTCTTGCAGGGTTTACAGGCATAAATGTATACACGATCTAAATACTGATGGTATGCAAGTGTCCCAGCAGAGCGCCACATGTCAACTGTTAACTTAATGAGCTACTTTTTATGAAAAGCTGAATCAAGTCGAGGAGTTTGACCAAACTGCAAAGAGGACACAAGAATCTCGGCAAATTCAAGAGAATTAGCGTAAAATGGAAAGGCAGTTGGGGAGAAATCCAGCTCTCAAAGTCCACCAGGAGCCTTACCGGTGTTGAGCGTCCCCGTTACGAGTCTGAACAGGTACTGTGCGAACTTGAAGATCTCCCGTTTGCACCTTTTCCTGCAGCTCATCTTTGCTCCTGGGAGGGTGAAGGGGGGGAGGGCTTGGAAAGGTCAGCACAAAAGGAGGACTCTGGCTTCACAGTTAAAAAAAAGAAAAAAAAAAAAAAGAAAATCCAAGCAAGACTTTTAGTCTGACAAAGTCCCACGACAGGGCAAGTGTCCTCTTCTCTCCTGCGCCCCTCTGGTTGTGTCAGCGTGGCCCTCGTGTCTGCGTGTGGCGGCAGTGATGATCATGAGTGAGTGAAGAGCACTGAAGGTGGGGGGCTCGTCTTGCACGCGTGTGTGTATATAAATATGTATCCAGGCTCCTCTGGTGCGCTGCTCCAGGGTAGGGCTGTCTGACCAACACGGGGATGTTGTGTGCTTTTTTTTAAATTACTTGTCAGGTCATTAATATTTGCTTACCGGCGGTTTACCTCCTGTTCTCTTGGGAAGATGAGGGGGCTTGTCTCAGTCTCTTTTTTTTCCCTTCCTCCAACACTCACTCCTTCTTCTTCTGACTTTTCCTGCAACTCCCCTGAGCAAGCACGCTCCCACTCTTCTCCTGTGTTATCAGACACTACTCTGGTGGCTTCACAATACAGTGGTGATCCAGTGAGCCAGTTTCTCCGTCCCTCTCAGACACACAAACAAACACACGCTCCCACGCTTGATCTCGTAGTGCGCCTGCTGCTCTGCTCTACTCAGCACCATCTGTGGATGTTTTACACTCACTGACGGTTGCCATGGAGGTGTGGCCTGATTGGCCATAGACGAGGAGGAGGAGGAGGAAGAGGAGGAGGAGAAGAAGAGAAGAGATAGAAAGCACACAAAGAAGAGGAGGAGGAGGAGGAGGAGGAGGAGGAGGAGGAGGACTAGGAGGAGAGAAATAAAGGAGAATTAAGGGGAAAGCGTCCACCAGTGAATCAGCAATGACAGTACATTATGGGACTGGCGCATCATGTGTAATTGAACGTTAAAACAATGAGTGACAGTAATGGAAGACGTTAATGGTACACCATGAACCCAGATAAGGAAAGTGGTTGACTGAGTGACAAATACGCTATAAAAATAAAAAGTCCAGGAGACAGAAAAGTGGGAAGAGAGAAAAAGCTGCGGAGCCGAGATTGGCGAGATTTCCTACAACAAAATGTCAAGGTCAGTATTAATGATGACTGACAGGCCACGTCCACCGTCTTTAAGACTAGCCAAATGCATCATCTTCTGCACTAATTAGTCCATACTGTACCTCAATTGCACTCATCCATCAATGCCAGACTCTCCCCATCTGAAAAGCCTGTCATTAACTCAAACCTTTAACTGTTTCCAGTGGTATTGCTGCAGTGAATTTGCTTAAGAAAACACTGATAGGCACATTTTCTCATTATTACACATCCATCAGGGCTGACAGGCGCCGGGTGTGAAGAAGAAGATTGGGCTTACATCTGCTCGGAAACGGGGGTTGATATTCCACAGGTCACTTGACAGAGAGGAAGATCTATTTTGGTGAATCCTGCTCTGTGTAGAGTCTTTGCAGACTCTGACCTTGGAGTTCTTGTCAGTGTGTTAAGCCAGTATACACACACGCACGTTCTGGACAGCAATGAGCAGCGAGGGGATTGTTCCACAGGCAGGAATAAAAAGTGTGCGCAGAGAAAAATAAAGATTCAAGGACTTGAAGTATTGTGTGAAACTTCTTACTGGGTCAGGGCAGCATACAGAACTAGTACAGTGTCTCAATTAGGTGAATAATTTACAAGGTACCTGTGGGGCGTAGCAGTGCCTTTGTGACATGACTTGCTTTCATAGTCTTTGGCAGGGGACATGACAGATTAATTTAGATAGAAAATGACTTTTAAAATTGTTTTGTAGTCCCTAAAGAAGAGTTGCTTTTTAATTGACCGATGGCTACGCCCCACCCTCTTAGTTACTGTTGTTATGCCTGGCAGCACACATACTGTACCACTGAAATGATTAGTAATTCATGAAAACACGATTTCAGACACGGGTAGACCAAAGACAGGTAGCTTCTTAGTTCTAGCTACAAATCTTTAGCGTCATGAGCTGAGTTGAAAACTCTGTCAGGCTGGCTTGTCCTGAAACAACCCTGTAACGGGTATTTCATCAATAACTGACTTGTTCCAATACCAGTATCCTCTGATACTGCCTAAAATGCAGGATTAGATACCTGCGAGTACACGTCTTTGCTCTGATGCAATACAATCTAATATATCACCCCTGAAATGGGGCAGTGTCACTGTCTGCTTTCTTTCTCCTGGGGTAGTGGAGTCATGACGTACTCTGACTTGCGCGGCTTGGTTTACCCTAATATTCTCACCCTTACCTTAACCAATCTAACCAACCCAAACCAGTGAAGGCAACAGGTACTAGCCAGTACAGGTACCAGGTACAGTTGGCGCCTTGCATGGCAGCCAGTGCCATCGGTGTATGAATGTGTGTGAATGGGTGAGTGATATATGTAGAGTAAAAGCGCTTTGAGTGATCAGAAGACTAGAAACACGTGACATAAGTACACTCCATTTAGTCCAGTAATATTGTGTTACACTGTGATATATAAGCATGCACAATCCTACACAGTGGATTTAACAGTTATCATTCTAACGTAGCCGGTAACCCGACAAAATAATGCAATAGCACAGATAAACACTGTTTAATCCATTTCTCACTGTTTATCACGTTCTGTTTTGTTTTTGGGAAGGATGTGACCCATCAAAGTCTTTGCACTTTTACAGCTTCATGCACGCCGCATTTTATGGATGCTCGGCTTTTCTTTGAAAGGATATTTTTGTGGACCACGTGAGAGACATAAACTTTCTCTTTCTTCCACTGACACGGCTTCTATTGTTGCTACAGACAGCTTTCCAGACTGACAAACAATAAAAATACACGTGCGGGCCTGTTTGAGTCTGCATTTGGTCCATATTTTGCAAGCCTCGCCCACACACTGACCCCCTGAGAACACTTGATTGCAACACGTGTGCAACTCAATCACCTGTCACGTAGCCCCTGGTTTCCATTTCTATCCGTGTGTCCGATAAACAAAACACGCCCCTGTTAAGTCCCCCGGGAGCTGCTACGCTGGAGTATTTTCAGGGCACACGATGCACGCACATCTAAGTGTCCATGACAAAATGAGTTCAACGAGGTTTTCCGCCTCACGACTTCTGAGGTAAACAGATGGTCCGCTGCTCACATGCGTGATCGGCAAACAAACGCTGACCAAAACATTGTCATTCGGGTACACTGCTTTGCTGGCAAACATTTCACTCAAAGTCACTTTTTTTTTTTTTTTTTTTCCCTACGAGTACCTCAAAGACCACTCTCAAGGCCTCCCCGCCCCCATATTGACTGTGAAGTGTGATGTGCAGAACAAATCACCACATTCCAAGTCCATATACAGTCAGGAAAATCGCTCAACATGAGCATGGTCAAGGCAAAAAGTGATACGGAAGCTGGGGGTCACACTAACACAAACGTTGAAGTCTTGATACGAATGCAGGTACGTTTAAAGGCAAAAAAACAACAGCAATATCTATATATACACATTAAATGAATATTCATTTACTTACAACTTCTCAGTCAACCAGACCCTCTTGGCAACTGAACAAAATAGAGGAATCTAATCTCAAAAGGCTCAAGTGGAAGCAACCATAATCTTAAATTATACGAGTGTATCTGCAGCCTTCAGGGTCCTGTTCAAAAACTATCTTCTTCCACTGAAAATAATCATGTTCATTGCTAAAGCATAGACAGATATGGCTACTGAGCATCAAAGTAATTGTAGCATTGATGCAGAATGATTTGGCTTGACACTCTGTTCTTGAGCACCCTTGAGCCCACCAGAAGAGTTTACATCATGAAGTGTAGACTGATTTCACCTCCGTGCCTGCGAAGAGGAAGATAAAATCAAAGCAGCGCACCATTTAATACTAACAATGTCGATTTGGCCTTACAGCCTCTTTGAAGCTCGGCTTAGTTG
Organism: Protonibea diacanthus; assembly: GCA_028641955.1. Lineage (NCBI taxonomy): Eukaryota > Metazoa > Chordata > Actinopteri > Sciaenidae > Protonibea > Protonibea diacanthus. The sequence goes on from CM053998.1 coordinate 10,005,431, forward strand.
AAGGGAATGGATGAAAAAAAAAAAACAATCCTTCATGCTTTTATCAGCACATACATTTCAAATCAAGGCTATGGGTGTATTTCCTAAAATATTACCTCAATATCTGAGATTTAAATTCCCAAAGAAACTTTTCTTTCTTTCTAGACTTTGACAGAACATGTTTTTTTTTCATGTTGCGCCCTACAGCGATGACAGGACCAACATGAAATAGGCTCCATTCAAGGAGAAGTTGACAGATATATTGATCCATCTCGAAAACACTAACTGCAGGTGCCCAGGGGTGAGAGCCTCCATTACCACCAAGAGCTTTTCTCCCCCTACTTTGTGAAAGCAGCTTGATCAGCTGTAAAACTGCAGACTACGCCTCGCCATCAAAAAACAGGGGCCGCAATTTACAACCGTAGGTTTTCTCCGGTGAGATGTATGCATGCTAAACAGCAGTAAAATTTCACTGCCATTAAATCCAACAACAGCGGCTCTGCTGTGACGCAAAGCACATCGGGAGAGATGAATGGAAAACAAATTTTGAATCTTTAAAATGGAAGTGTATGATATATCTCCATGGGAGCAAGTCAGAAACGTGGCGCTTTGGTGGCCACTAAATTGAACATCAAGAGCTGAGCCACAATATAAGTACCCGTCTGCAGTGGAGTGTGCTTCACTGTGCTCCACCTACTCACCTTCTCTTGCTTGACAATATCCAGAAAAGGGTTGGGAAAGTTGTTGGAGTGGAGCAGGACACTGTCTGTTGTCAGCTGGCTGTCCACAGCCTACAATTTAGCGGCACAGGTTGTTGGTGGCTCATGAATTATTTGGTGTTTTTATTTTAGGGAGATAGATTCTACTTCCTAATTAATATTTAGTAGTTTTCTATTAAATAACACTTCTGCTACTTGCATCACAGGAGCGCAGGCATATAAAATTTCCAGTAGTACACGACACCAGAAAACTCATTAACAGCCAAGTTACAAAAGACTGCCTTGTCAAACCCTGCAGGCACAGTATCTGCGGGCTGTCATTAGTGAAGCATTGAGTGTAATGTCTTCCGGTACCTGAACATATCACTGAACACCAGCATGCACACAGATTAGCAATATCTGCAGTATTCAGCAGCAGCAGCAGCAGCAGCCAGCTTAGCTGAGTTGTGGTAAACAAGGCAAACGCCAATGCGCCATGAGCACAGTAAGAACCTCGAAGGGAACGGAAGTAAGAGTAAACAGTGGATGCAAAGCACGAAGCTGATATCAGTCACTGCTTTATTTCCCTCGATTTAACTTTAGTAGAACTCACAATGTGTTGTTGGGCTGTTCAAAAGAAAATTCTGCAGCTAATATTTATTTCCATTATCAATGATTCTGAGGATTCTTCTCTCAATCCTTCATTTGGTCAAGAAATGCTAATCATAGTTTCCTACATCTTCCAATGACTTGCTTTGTTCAACCAACAGTCCAAAACCCCCCAAATATTCAGAGAAAGAGAAAATCAGCAAAACCTTCCTTGATAAAAAATAATTAGATAAATTGAGTTCATAACTCCTCATAATCTACATAGTTTAAATTCCGCTCATCGGCTAATCGGGTAATCAACTTGTTGCAGCTCTAAAACCCTGTTTGATATCTACCTATCTATTATCATATCACTGAATTAAGGCTGCAACAATCAGTTATCTTCATCATCTATAAATGTTCATAATAAATTCATTAACCATTTGGTATATAAAATGTCAATCATGAAAAATTAATCATAGCTTCCCAAAGCACTAGGTGATGTTGTCAAATTGCTTTTTTTTTTTTGGTCTGTAACATTAAAAAAGTTGCAACAACTAAGCACGACATCTCCTCATCAACGTGAGTCACCGCAGTACAATACGAGACATTCTGCTGAGTACATAGAAAGCTGGAGCAAAGACTATATCTGCAGTATCCATTCTGTTTACCATTTTATATAGGAATAAATACTCAAAAGCTGCCAGCATAAACATTTCTACTGCAGTTGATTTCAAGAGCAAGAGGAGTAATAACTGGAAACAGTAGATATACTGTAGACCAAGGGTGATGCATTCAATTTCAAATAGATCAGTTAAGTCTGGGCTCTCTGCCCAGAGTTGCTTACTGAATAGACAATTTCATGAGCCTCAAAAGATGAGGTGGTAATATGATGCATCATTGCCAAACATGCACAATGACAAAAAAATGGGACATTCTCAGAACAGAGAGGCAGACAATCATAGAACAAAATAATAACGATCTCTGAATCCATATAACTTCAGCAGAGGCTGTAAAAACCAGGATCAAATGCTGCAGGATGAAATGAAACACATTTTTCAGCACCCGGCCTCAAATGGTCGTAATATTTTACCAACATTAAGCACAGCTTTTTAAAACACTCTCTTTTAAATGAAAAGATGACTGAGTGCTGGGCTTTTTTCATTTATGTCTTGGCATCATACTTTCTGTCAGGGTGAACCAATAAAGTCAGAGCACGGGTGCAGTGCAGCTCTTTTTTTCTCCACATCACATTTATAGTTTTGCTGTAAGGCACGATACAGCTGCCAAAGCCTTAAAAACGCTGACCTGTAAAATTCCTCCTTGTCAAAAGAGTTTTTTAATGTCAGTGGTCCAAAATGTCAAAGGACTGTTTTCTGGACTAAATGGCTTTCAAAGTTGGGTCTGGATTGTGCACCCAAAAGGGAACAAAGAGAAGCGCCCTGCCTTGGGAGATGCAGTACACTCGAGCTATTAAGCCAAACGGCTGCTATAGTAACCTTTATGGAGAGATAAAGCACACAGATGCTGTCATTAGGAAAAAGGTTGATCGATCTTGTTAAGCCGCCATTAGGAAAAAGGTTAGCCTATTTGTTAAGAGCATATTGGGAAAACAACAACAACAACAACAACAATAACAATGTCTGAGGGGATCTTTGACCCTAGTGATGATAAAGTGCCCCATGGAACACAGGATTAATGCTGTTCTGATCAAGTTAGCGTTCTGGGAATTGAGGTGAAGGCTGAACTTGCAAAAAAGTAAAGTATGATTCTCATTTCAGCCTGTCTGGGACTCAAACAATATAAATACCAACAACCAATCAATGAGCGGTGATACTGTTGAATCATTTCTCCTTGTTGTCAGCAGAAGGACATAAGCTTGTGTTTTTATTTTTAATAAATTAACATTTTAGCAGGTCTCTTTAGATGTGATAAATAAATAAAAATTGATTTTTTTCCTCGATTCATCGTTGTTTTCTTATATAATGTATATATAAGTATGATTTCCTAGAGCCAAAGGTGACCTTCATAATGGACTGGTTACATAGACATTTTACAACTTACCACAGACGGACTTAATAGTAATAAAAATGGAATGGCAGAAAGAGACAAAGATCCCTCTGAGCAACAGTTAAATAAGATTATGAGACATCACCAGTCATTTGAATAGATTCTTGTTTCAGTCTCAAGTGCACAAAATGTCTGTAACGATGTAGAATTAATAAGTGTGTTGCTCTAGCGAAGCTAATCTTTTGGAAACTATTGGACTCTACGCGCTACTGTTTCTATGCTAAAACAGCCATTATTGAAGGAAAGAATACAAACATTACCATACAGCCACAGGTGATTCCAAACTCTTAAACAGTAGCGCGCATGAATAAATACATAAGCAGCAACTCTGGAGGATCCATGGTCAACAGAGCAGAGGAAGCATGCATATAAATGAGGCAGCTGCTACTCTTAAGTGCATTGTTGTTAAAGCGTGTGGTTGCAAACATATTGACGGTTCATTCAAAAGGCAGAAAAATCATTGAAGGATTAATGGAGTTCAAGTACTGCAATGAAAAAAAAAAATTCAAAGCTTTAGCCAATCCATTCATTTGCTTATAGATACTCAGTATGTACACAGTACAGTATATGATGCACATATAAAGGTTCACTGCTGTTTTGCATGTTACCTTCAAATGCTGACTGCTGTCCTGAATAAAGTGATGAAAGAGGCCACTGGTTTTCTTTGAGGGAAACCATTTTGACCCAAGCAGAACACATCAGTGCTTTTTGTTTTTTGAACATAAGGTGAACAGTAGCTGTGACAATGCAGGGTGTCACTGCAGATAAGAGCCAGGTCGATATTGTATCTGAGGACAGTAATGAATTGCTTATGACATCAGGGTACTAATGTTAGCGCAAAAAGCTCCCTCAGGACGCTGCTGGAAAGCATATGGGATGCCTCCTCACATTAAAATCCATTTTCCTGCTTTGCACTTTACAGACCGCTCACATACAGCGCGTGTGTGCACAACAGAATAATGGATAGTCACTCTCAACATATGGCTGGTCTGAAATGGTGCTTATCAGGATACCCACTGCAGTCAGCCCTCATTGGCATTCATTACCATTCTTTAGAATTAGGCGGAGCTTGTTTTGAAAAGGTCATTACGGCAAAATGATATAATCCCCTTCATTATAAATCTGCTGATGGGATACTTATAACAGAAGAGCTGAACCCTGAAATGCAATCTCACTTTCCTCCCGGTGAGAACACACTACAGTATCTCTGTCATTATTCTTCGGATGCGCAGGCAGCGTTTTATCTATACTCCAGTATCTTGCCGGCGCTATTTGGAGAGATGAAGGCAGACACTGATAAGGGTGGCTTTCTTTGTATGTCCATTCACTAACAGCTGAGAAGGGGGGCATGATAAACTTTTGAGAAACTTTTGCCTCAATCAGGATGAGCTTGGACCAGCTCCACTTCAAAGATAACTACTTTATTTCCCCCTGCTTGCATTTTAATTGCAGGCTCTGAGGTAGTAAAATTGACTTCCAGCCCTTTTTCAAGGGGCATTAGGTCTTGTATTTATGCCTGCCGACAAAAGCTGCTTTCACACTGCAAGCCTTAATGCTCAGTTCTGATGTACTGTTGAGATCTGGGTTTTTATGATTTCAGTGTAGCCGATATCTAATACCATCTGAAAAGGTTACATGCCTACAATCAACCATGAATACTTCTTTGGTTGTTTGAACCAATCCCCCGGGGATCTTCAAGTTTTGCTGTGACACTGCAGTCACATTCACCTGTGATCCCGTTCAGCCGTTTCTTTTTATACGCTTTGAAATACAGAGTGGTAATAATGGATGCTTTGAATTTAGCTTGAAGCATTTTTCTAAATCCTTATGGAGGTCCAACACCTTATTATCCCTCCACTGAACACTGTCCTTCATGCTCACTGGTCCTGCCAACAGTGGTTAGACCACTACTACGGGACCATGACAAAGAAAGTGCTGGAGGGACATTAAAGTTGCATGAATTCTCAATTCTGAAGCTTTGCAATGCAAAAGGTAAAAAGAAGAAATGGGAGGATTTCTGCTGTAGAGGGAGAGGCAAAGCCAGGTGCATCTCAAGCATGGTCATTAAGGCAGCTTTTCACCTCTGGCTCTGAACCAAAGGCATCTCAGCTTCTACATCTGTTAGCAGAGCACGTGACCTTCTGAGTAATGGGTGGGCTTATCTAACAGCAAAGTGTGCATATGAGTATCTCATAATGTGAGTGCAAAGTTAATGCATGGGGCCCCTACATGTTGATAATGCATGCAGTTCAAGAAAAACTGTTTACAATTATTCTGCTTCAGGTAATGTAGAATGTCTGCAAACACTTGGGACATACCCAGCTAACATTATATAGAACTGATTTTACCCACCAGGACCTTTGGTTGCTAAGCTAACACATTATGTTTCAATGGGCTTACATTTTCATCTTTCCAAGTAGGTTTGCCTATTGGGCAAGTAAGAAGTTTCATGTCGAACCCTGGTAGGCATCTTTCTATGTTTTCTGACAACGTTCAGACACACAATTAATTCATAAAACAATACACTAATCTTCTACCCTCAACTACACTTTTTCTTTATCTTCCAGTTAGTACACAAAAGAAAAACGTTTCAACTTTCTCTTTATCAGGTTCCTTGTACAGAAGTAGCAAATTCATAACAGTAACAGACCTCACTATCACACTTTTAAGTGAAATGTGTATACCGACGTTCGCACCTGTATTTTGATGAAGCTGAATTAGAGGGTCTGTAATCACAGTAACAAGCTATTTTTTGTTCAGGTGAATTCAAATGGGAACTTAAGTCATATTTAAGCTGTGAGAAAATATGTAAGCAAGTTTAACAGTGTTATGATTCTTCCCATTGGTCCTGTTTTCTTTATATATTTGTTAAGTGTGCAATATTGATTCAGTTCCTTTTCCTATTTTAAATGTAATTTTCTTTATTATAAACCAAAATCATACAGCCCAAAATACCGGAGGGAATCTAGAAAAAAAGAAAGAAATACATGCAGCAAAAAGTAACAGCTTTTTTACAATGATGCTGCAGTCAAAGTGTTTAAATAGTCTGTACATTACGTTGCAAGAAAAGTGTCAGCACAGAGGAAGGAGAATGAGTCTTCCTTCCGTTAGATGAACAGTCGGTGAGAAGATGAACATAAGATTAAAAGGAAATCCCAGATAACTACAACTCCCTCTTTGCGCAGGCGGGTACAGCTGTTGGCACCTTCACAGTGCTAATAAGAAGACTAATGCCAGCTTCTTATAATGTTACAGATCTTGCTCATCTTTACCAACTCAGAATCTTGAATAATGATTTTACCCATCATCCCTGGCTTCATTACTGACACTGAAGAGTGGTGAGAACAGAATGAGAATGAGACAGGGGTAAAGAAGAAATCCCAATATGTCTGAGTAATGAACACGTCAAGACGACCAGAGACAGCAACTCACCTCATCACTCAGTGTGATTGAGTGAGGTCAACATTCGTTTTCACTGAGAGCACAAACAATAATGATCTGTAAAGTGTCAGTCCACCATATTTACTGTTCCTCAGGCCAGCCGGGTCTTTAAATACAAAAGGCACTCGAAAGACACAGACATCATGAATCTCAAACTATTTTCCGGAGGTGACTGAATGGGGAAGACAGGGCAGAGTGTGGCACCAGGGAAATGTAGATGACATTTAAATTATAGATTTATACTGCAGAGTGCCGCTTCGAGAAATGTAGTTGGTCCAGTATTGAATGTTAAGGTCACATCTCAGAACATCAGTTTTTCTGATTTGCTCATTTCTCTGAAAGAGGCCATTTGTGTTACAAGGACATACTGGCTGAAATGTCTGGTCTGTGTATCAATTTAATAGTCAAAATAAGGAAATATTATGAAGAACATAGAGTCTTACAGCTACAGTATGTGCTCTCATATCATAAAATACTACTTCAGTCTTTTTCCATGCTTTTATTTCAAAGATGGATATGAAGCAACTAGAAATATTGTTTTGGAATCAACCTTAAGCCAAAACTCTCACAGACTGTACATAAAAACTTTAAATGTCAAAAAATGCATGGCATTTCTGACTTAAGTTACAACCTGCTGACACACAAAAGAAAATTGCAATTGTTTTGCCCATGACTGACAATGTGTTGAATTGCGATACATGAGGACACAGGCTTTATCTCCATATTTTGATTTCCAGCCTGAAAATGCTCAAAATGTTGTTGATAGTGTGGAATTAGATGCAAATGTTGTGTGAATCTTGGGTCTGAAGAAAATCACAGATTTTCTAGGGCATCGATCTTGATATTCTGGCCAGGCACGTATGCAGATTGCTCTGTTTAGGAAGCTGCATCAAACACCTCTTTCCACAGAGAAGCAGAAATATTTGATTCTCTTAAGATTTGAATATGTTTGTTTTAAATATTGTTACTTTGATGCATTTTCAAATAATCGCACAACTCCAGTTGTATATGGTTATCATATGGGAGTTGGTTATGTAAATCTCACTGAGTGGGAGCCAATCTGTCTTTCCTCAATCTCTAAGGAGCGCTGAATGTGAGGCTAAGCAGAGCCAATAAGGGGATAGAGTCCTTGTTAACATGTTGATGAAAGCCAGTAAAGATACACATGCACAGGATTTACATCATCTCAAGCATAGCCAGGAAAATAATGTCTCTGTTTTATTTGGCTTTTTTCCCCTTGTAAAGTCCTTAAAAACAGATTTTTTCCACAAAACCCAGAGTCACTGAACCAAAAATGGGCCGAGCATTTGGATGGAGTATGAACATTAGTCCTGACACACTTAATCATTGATGGGAGCTATTGTGTGCTAGAGCAAAATTCACCAAGGCTACCTTTCGTTGGCTCACTAATAATGTGGCAGAGGTAGCCCTGAGCTTTGTGCTTTGTTGGAGGGGAGAAAAAATATGAGGAAAGAGACTGGGTTTACTGCTGTGTGGCTGCTTTTTATTTCATAATTCAGAGCCAACCCACAAAGGCCCACTAACTGCCATTGTTATGGACCATGCAGAGACTGAAGCAACCAAGGGAGCACTTAAAAAAAAAGGCAGAATTACACAGCAGCACATGGATGTTAGACCAGAACCAGAAAATCTGACAGGACAACTCAATGTTGCCAACAAGTGCAGTATATGATCTTAATTTACCCTTTTAACAAGATGAAGAGTCTACAGCAAAGCTAGCCATGCTCTGTAGGGTTGTAGACGCAGCAGTGCTTAACCTAAATGCTGATAACAATTCTAACATGCACGCTATCATCTGTGAATTAGCACTAAATATATAATGCAGGTGAGGCTGACAGGACGGTCATTGAAAAACCAAACAAACTGATCTTAAGTTTTTGACCTGGCGCTAGAAAATCATGAAACCATGTCAAAATGTTGACCATCACCTCATAGTTTTTCAGATATTTCCCCTGATAAGTGTAAACTTGAGCTACTGGTGGCACTACAAGAAAGCTGGCCAAGGTTCATTAGAATTCATCCTCTGGGCACTATGGGTATCTGTACTAAATTTCAAGGTGACTCATGAAATGGTTCACAAGTCATTCCACTGAAAAACAACAACGTCAACCTCATGGTGGCGCGACAGGAAAGGTCAGGGGATCACTGAAGAAGGTAGCTCTGTTCAAATTTTATGACAATCCCGGGAGCCAATTTAAAATCTGAATATATATGCTGATGATTTCATCTTGTGTGTTCCAATAAAAAAAAAGACTAAATATTTAATACATGCATTAAATGTGGATTTATTCAAACGCTACATAAAAAAATACACAAAAGAGCATACATGTGCTCAAACAATTTCTTAAGATCAAAGAGAGGCTTAATTGTTTGGTATATTCTCCACAGAGACCGTTTTAATTGGAAATCCTTCTATGAGGGCAGAATGTACCTTAAGAGGATGATTAGATTTTTTAAAATCACAAAACCTTTTAAACTGTTGTCATTACTAAACACAATATGTTAATTATTATGAATGATTTAATTGATGCTGAGCTGATGGAAATATTCTAACTAGATTTTACAGTAACTCGCAGCTGCAACTGGTGTCCCAACAATAAGAAAAGATTTTACACTCTGTAATATCTGAAATGGCATTTGCAGTAGAAATATGTTCCCGGCATGCTCCACGTTATTACAGTAATCAAAATAGGAGTCCTATGTACAGTAGACGTAGCATGAAATAACCTTGCTCAATATTCAAATCACAGTTGACATTAAATCACCAGTAAAGTAATTCAAAGGCCCCTAGGAACAATTAGGATTTGGGTTATGGTCGCCTGTACTATTAACCAGCCCAGAGCAAAGACAGAGTATATCAAAGCCCCAACCTACCACAACTGTGAAGAGAATTACCTTGCGCAGCTGAAGCTAAATCACTCACAGCTATCAGCTCTGGTATCGTCTTTGTTTTGAAGATGTGAAATGGCACTGTAAAAATGGATCAACTATAAGGCGTTTCTGAAAATAAGATTTTAAAATGACTGCGCGCCTTCAAAAGACTGTAGAGTGGAAATCTACTGCAAAATATTACATGCTCGTCGTATCAGAAAACTTTTAATTCACTTATTCTGCAGCTACACATGAAAGCTTTATTTGAACCTTTTAACACTGGGGGGCACAGCTCTATTCTCTCTTGCAAAAAGCTATTTACTGAATGACTGCCTTGAAGATGAGAAAAATAAAACAACTTAGTCGCTGCCATGGGAATAGGAAGATTACACCCACCACCATGCAGTACAAATGATCATTAGCACTGTAATTACTGGGAGGCCATCATGTTAGAAATTCATCAGTAGAAGTGGATTGCCAGTAAGCACTATTAGAAGTATGAGGAAATGCATCACAAGGGGATTATGTGGTGGACTAATGTCCTCTGTTTCCTAAAAAGATGCCATTCTCTCAACTACAGGTTCCTGGAAAAGAGTCCTTTTGTAAACAATCGTGGTCTGGAGTCTGGATGTATGAATGATATACTGAATGTTAACTATAAACCACCTATTTGATCATACAGCAGTTCCTTTAATAATTTAAAGTTGTTGAAAATGTTACACCAACGCAGACAAGCATGTCTGAGTGTAATGAAAAAGTACTATTACTCCATAATAGGTTCTGTTACTTAAGCAGGTTCCATAATGTCAAACAAACACACAGCAAGAACTCATGTGCACAATTTATTCTGGCGAGTGACTCTGTTAGTGTTAAGACGGAGTTAACTGTCATAACAAAGCGTATATTGTGCCATGCTAAAAAGCTCTCCAGGCCAGCTGAGAGCCTTCTCTTTTCCATGACCTCATTTTGTTTGGTTTCTTGACGGAGGTCTGGTGTGGTTTGTTGACCTAATTTCTGCACGGCGCGCGTCTGCCTATAGACCAACGCGCACAAACTACAACAGTTACTTAAGAAGGACAGGCCTCGTCCACTGGGATCACTGATACTCCTGGTTTTTCCCTCAAGTGAGAACAAATGGACCTAGTGCCATTAGTGGAGCAGCAAATATCAAGGTTGCCCTTAATGTTTAGCTGCATGGATGAGAAATTCCCAGCCTTGTTCGCTGTGAAAGTGAGAAAAACCCAGAAGTGCCATTTAAAACAAATGTTCTGGATTGGGTCAATGCTACCGAGGAACTAATAAGACACCAATTTCCAGTTGTACAGCGAGGAAGGACCTTCACCATGACATAAAGGTGACGAAGTGAGCTTTCTTTCACAGTAAGTTCTATGGCAACATAAGAAACGTAATTCTCCAAGGACAACCAAGGCGCAAGATACAGGCTGGAGTGTCAAGGGTAACTGATATGTCAATATGTACTGTAATTTCTGTACTGAAACCTGTACTGTTTTTTCTTCGAGCACCCTACTTAAAAGGAATACATTTCCTATAAAACCCATTTTAGTCATGCTAGCGGTGTACTTATTGGGGCAGTAATATCAGTTGGTCCGCCACTTTGGTCCATACAGAAATATCCCAACAACTATTGGATGGATTGCAAGCTATTTTAGAGGATGAAGCTTACAGACTTTGATGATTCCCGGACTGCCACAGGCAGGTAAAAATGGTCCACTTCCACAGGGAAGTATCTCAACATCTCTTTGAGGAATTGAAACATAATTTTGCACTGAAATGTATGGTTCCCTGACAGTGAATCCTAATGATAATGGTAATCCCGACTTTTCCTCTCCCGCCACCATGAGTTTCCCGTCTGTGGTTGTTAGCGTATCAATTATTATTTAATGGATTGCCATCAGATTCGGTTCAGACATCCATGCTCCCCTTAGGATAAATAGTGACAACTCTTCATTATTCATCATTTATGTTGTCTGATACTTTGACTTATGATCAAATACCTAGAAAACTAATTACATTTGCATTAGTATGTGCTAAACTTGTGTTTAGTGTGAATTAGCAAATGTTAGCATGTTAATCTAAGGTGAAGATGGCAAACATTGTACCTGCTATGTCATTGTGGCCATTGTCATGTTGTCATTGTTATGGACTTTCTTTTATTTTTTGCTTGTTATTAATGTTTGGAAAAGCTGAATATTGTGGTGGTTTAGTTTCTGTCAAACATGTCCAGGTTTATCAGTCCAGCTGCTGCAGACTCTGTCTGTGTCTGTTCAACAGATTTGTGCTCATGTCTCAGAGGAGAAGGCTTTCACTCTGTTGCAGCCTGCCAGCTTCGATCTGTAAAATGTAACTTTTCGCTGGCATTTCGGACTGAGCTCCCACCTTCAGCCATCTGTCTGCCTCTATTCCTGTACATGCACTGTCCTTATCTATACCTTCCACCGTTTCTCCTGCTAATTATTCTCTCCCTTACTCTCTCCACTTCTCTATTGTCCCAAATGTGTCTCTCCCTGTCTTCTATTCTTCACCTTCCACCGTGTCTCTGCTAGCAGATGTCCCTATTGGCTGCAGTGGTTTGCATTGCTGGGCTTGATAGGTTGCTTTCACAGTGCCTTGCTCACTCGTCTCACAGGCTTAACTGCAGGGTACTGGCACATAACGGAGCTCCACACAGGTAAAACTGAGAGAGTATTTAAATGCCAAAGAAGGCAGAACTCTCTCAGTGCATCCCACAATGTGATTTGTATTGTAAGAACAATCTCTCTAATTCACATTATAACAACTTGTGCTTTAGTTTGTGGCCTTTTTTAAAAATTATTATTATTAATGTAGTCTAACAATAGTAAAAAGCTTTCATTTGTATCAGTGTGTATTAGACAGATAGTGAGGAGACCTTTTATTAGCAGAGTGGTGATTTGCTCTTCCTAATGAGGCTGCAAAGTTCCCACCATTTAATTATTCATTTTGGTCTGACTCCGGAGTACAAGGCAAATATGTACACTAAAAAAGAAAAAGCAGCAATTAGAGCTTAGGCAAAGGTTAAAACAAAGCACACTCTATCAACAGAGAGGCAGTCACTGCAAAACAAACTTATAAGTATGTGTTTGTACCCGTTTATCACACTTTTGTACGATCACTGTATCATGTTTTGAATATTGAAACAATACAGCCACAACTTCTACTTCCTAATGCATTACTTTTATTACAGTATCATTGGTGCACATTTAAAAATTCATGATCTCAATTAGCAAAGCTGTAAATGTCAATTATCTTCCTGCCATTAAACTGCTTTTAGCAGTTATCTTAACATAAGCAAATATGAAGCACAATAAAACCCTGACAGCCAGGCAGTTAATTCTGAGATGTTTTTTTTTAAAGAACCATAAAATTTGTCAACTGAGTTCATTTTCATTTCATTCTACTTTCCCCCCTACACACATTTTTTAATGCGGCTTGAACATCACAGTCTATGACTGACCAACAAAACCAACAGAGCAGCTTGCCAACCACAATGCAGTAAAGCTATCCAAACAACTCTACAGACTACACTCCTCTTGCAACTTTATATCACAAGATGGCACGTCCATGCTGACAGTTTTCTGTTGTGCAGTGCAGAGACACAATCTCGGCACCCTGTCGTTTGGGACCAATCTACATGCAGGTGCATTGCTGGATGGCAGCTTCACTGGGAAGCTCCCAGTAGGAATTCCTTCTTATTTATTTCTTCCCACAGTGACATGCTGATGCAGCCATCTGGGGCTTGTGCCCACACCTTGTGCTAGACTTGTCACCAACATGACATGTTTGTCATTGAAATGCTGCATTAGAGCATTAGAGGTTTCATGGTGGCTTTTTAGTATTGCCTTTTAAGGTAAGATTTTGATAAATGAATTGGCAATACACAGCGCAGACATGTTTTTCCTTGGAAAACCACTACACCAGCTGTTAAACACTGTATTATCATTGCTTTCCTGTGATTGCTGGGTGATACATATACACATATTTATGTGATTTACAACTACTACTTATGGTAAACTACACTTCTTGGGTTTACTTCAGTCAGGTGTTCATTCTGCAGGAAGCTATAAACAATTTTCTGTGTGACTGTTTTTTACCAAAAAAAGACATAGTGATCAGACAAGATCAGTAAAATATTTAATTTACTAGATATGTATTAGACATCTACTGTGTCATTTTAATTTGGAAAGTGTACGTTCAAGTACAAATGCTACAGGTTAATTTAGGTTAGCATTTGAAATCCAGAAATATCTAATTACAGCAGGCCTGAGATGCTTATCCTTCATGTTGAACGTTAAATACATCACACCTTATTAGACGATATGTCAAGGGGGAATATGGATGAACTTGCATGGTCTTTCAGGCCTGGCAGTGAACCTCTGCCTGCTGCTTGGATGCTGCCTGACAAACAGGCAGGGGAGATAAATTAGACCGTGACAGGGACAGGTGTGTTAAAGCCGAGTGACACAGACACAAGAAAGTCATTTCTGCCCTGCGGCAGCCAAAGGCTTACGAGGTTTCACTGTACCGGGTATCAATCAGAGGGGGGGCTATTTATAGAGGGCCCAGGCCGCCGCTAGAATACAAACACTTGACTGAAGTAGGTTACCAGCAAACGCCAGACAAGAGGACAGCGGAGGAGGATGTGTGAGGAAAAGGAGGTGGAGGTTAAGGATAAGTTATGCACAAGCAGTTGATGATTAATGACATTCACAGCTTCACACAAACTTTTCTATGACTGATGTTGGAGTCTGCTGCCAGATTAGGGGCCTTTATATTTCCATGGTTTGTTTCCTGCTCCATTTAACAGGGGACAAAGTTACCATAATTGATCATCAGATTTTCTGGGCTACAACAAACTGCTATTTTCTGACATTGATTCATCTAATGACTTTTTCTTTTTTCAGTGAATGATTCTGTGAGGAAATACCACATCAAAACAGAAGGTGGCATGTCCAGGTTTCCTGATTTGTCGTTATTTAAATGAAAATGAAAATGAATCTGTTACTATTTTGATAATTAATTAATTGTTTTAAATCCCAATTCATATTCAATCAAAAATGCTAACAATTGGCAGGTTTCCACGCCTGAAATGTGAATACACACTGGGATTCTTTGGCTTCTATAATAGTAAACTGAATCCAGTTGGGGGAGGAATGTTGACAAATTAAGCAGTCTGTGTTATTCCTTATTTCTGATTTTATAGACGAGATGATTAATCAAGCAATCAAGAAAAGATTCTGCAAAAGAATAGACGATAAAACAATTTGTTGCGGCCCCTTTTCCTCATTTTGTTTTGATAACTAACTTGAAAAATTCATTGAATGGTCGATTGACTAACTAATGGTTTAATCAACAGTGCTGTTTCAGGACTGAAGTGGTGCATAGGCTCACATGTCGCTTTTTCTCAAAAACAATGTCTGTGGAAAAACACCTGCATGTGGCAACGAATGCATATTTGATGAAGTGTAGAATGAGTTTGCGGTATGGCTCGGACAAAAGGACCCGGTTTGGTTACAGCTTTGACCAGCGTGACCAGGGTCACGTGTTCAACCGCTGGGCGTTTCAGTTAGCTGTATCCAATGGACGAGATGAAGTGTTACTGTCATTGTCTGTCAACAGGCTACTTCAAGGTGTTTTACCAACAACATGGTTCGGTGGGGTCGCCCATTCTCTGACTAATCCCTGGCTATTAGCAGCTAATCCCTGTTTATCAACGGAGGCGTGCGGGTCGTGGCCAAGCCTGAGAAAGAGGACTACAGGCTCACTGTTGTCTGACATAATGGAAAGTGCTTCTTGAATCATGTGTGCTTCGGCTGGATGATATTTGAGCCATTTATAGAATTGTTAGGGAGAGTATTAACTGCGCTGCACATCAGCTAACAGAAAGCTTTTCTGCTGTTAATAACAAAACAGTAGTGATTATAAAATAAATAATGCACCGACAGATTAGGGTTGTAAAATGCAGTGAGGATGATTCAAACAGAACAGCCACAGCATGCCACAACATCTGAGGCTCAGCAATTCAAATATATACAAGATTACAAGAATGCAGAGATGCCAAACACGCTGGCCACTGCATTTCAACAACTGGCAATTGTCATCTCTGAGCCCATTAGTTGTAAACAACGTGTAGTATTTTCTCTCTGGCTGTCACCAGAACTAGCTAGCACTGTGAATAAGATTAATGTCAGGGAGAGGTATCACTGTCGGATCATTTCCCCCTCATTCTCCAGCAATCCCTTTCACAACATATGAATCAAATGAATGACAACAGTAGGACATGTCTGCATCGCAGCCAGCCTGCAGTCCCTGGGCAATCGCTCTTCTTCCTCTCTCCTCCGAACTGAGAGGCTGCATGCTGCCTCAACTTCCCCTCTAATCCATCATTGCCTTTTCCCATTTCCACCTCACATCTACAGAGGCCTGCACTCCTGACCAAGTGGGAAAACAGATTAAAATGGAAAGCGAGCTGCTTTACCAAAGAGTGGACATATGACCTAAAACTAGTGGCAAATGTGTGATTTCTGATTCCTTCACACTACGTCAACGAGAGGGAATTACACTCAGCAAGGACATACACCCCAGGACACTCTTAATGATGTTTAACACTTCCTCCTAAATAGAGCATCGCGGTGACTGGCATTATTTCTCAAGGTTTAAAGGTCCTTTTAGCAACGCTTCTCACCATGGTGCCGAACTGTTGGATGTGGCGTCACACTGCGAGCAAACTCTCTGCAATTAAATTCAAATCAGTGAGGAGAGGCGGTGGGATTTAGATGTGAAGTTATCACAAAGACATCTTGACGTGTGTAGAATTTTTAAAAAAAAGCAGCAAAAATGCACTGAGGAACACGAGCAACGCTGTGTTTAACTTCCTCGTGAGGATTCATTACTGTTGACATGGCCAAAACAGTGAGTAAATCAATTTTCAGGCTATTTCTGTGCTGTTTGAAGGACACGACCCTGGCATGCAGTCTCAAGGTGGTGGGATTGTGCTGCTTATAGCTTCAATAGGTAAAGCCATGTAGCAGTGGGGCATACAAATGGAAATATATACGAAACAGGGGGAAAAGCATGCCAAGATTGTGTGTCTAAAGCTATGCTGATCTGCCAGTGATCAGAGGGAAATATTAGCCAGAGGCTGGCTAAGGTGGGAACTGCTGCACTGTAGAAGCTGTTAAACTGAATGCATGTAGAACGATCAAGTCAAACAGTAAAAAGAAACAAAAGCGATCAGGCAGCAAAATAGTCAAACAGCTTTCTCTCAAACAGAGAAATATGGATATCCAATGCAAGAATGCAAGTGGAGCATCCATATTTATATATTCCTGTCATCATATTTCATTGCCACCATCAGCAAAGAGACACATCTCAACTACAGTGGGTGCATTTGGGGGCACCAAATTACTACTGCAGTGCAGTGCATTCACTGAATTTATGACAGTATCGCCACCTGAGTGTTAAAAGACACGTGATGTAGTCTGGAGTGGTGGTGGGGGTGGGTGGGGGTTTCTGTCTTGCAGGGTTGTTGGATTGGATTATACTGAACTGGTCTGGTGTTGAGATTGTGCCCACGCTTGTATACAAGCCAAGTAAACAACCGCAGCTCGCTGCATTATTAAGAATCAACATTTGTCACATTTAAATGGCCTGCAGACTTCGTGTTGCTCTCTTTACTGACTTTCTGGCACTGCCGCACAAAATGATTTAGATGTTTAGTGATACATATCTATGAAATATTGTCGCAAATAAATGATATTATTCACTTTTTGGCAAAATTGTATGATTACATTATTCAAGGCACTGCTACTAAACTGCTTTGAATGCAGCAAACAGTACATCATGTTAGGCATTCATTCATTTATTCTGTAGCCTGCTGCCCTCTCCTGGCAGGAGGGATGAGGTACAGTGTTGAATTTCGACCATACAGAGTCTATAATAAAATGTACATGTAAATATAAACATGTAGCATAAAAAGGGGGTCACAAACAAAATCTAATTCTTGTATCAAATACATTTTACATGATTTAACAAATACAACTCATCTAGTAAGGACATCCAATAAATGTATGTATGTATATATGTCAGTATGAGACATAGGAGCAGTAAAAGTCATATTTATTCAATGTAATCTTTGTTAAATGACACTTAACAGTAAATTATCAACTGGCTGCAAAAACAACTGATCCATAAATAGGCTAGAAACATTTTGAGACGTTCAGTACTGCATGTTATTATGTCCCTCAGTGGCTAAAACAACTGACCCATATGAGTGCGTCATTGAGACAGCAGGGATTTGTAAAAATGCCCTCGGAGCAGAAGTCTGTCCTGTGGGCACGACATGGGGCTCGTGTATTTCAAGAAACACCTGCTTTAGCGAGCGTGTTCATTTTCTGGAGACTGCACCAACATCCGGAGGGCATGATTGCCACCTGGCAGGTTTAGAGTGTGAACGCCTGCGTGCTGGGAGGTTATTCTGGGCAACACCAGGAGGTAACATTATTAGTACGAGATGCCACATAATGACGGGGACGCCTACGAACAAACATATGTCAGGAGAGGAGGCTTAAAATCCAAAATAACTTCAATTAATGTTGCCGTGTTCAGTTTTGCTTTCTGACTCATGGTTTTCTTGATGTCTGTATAAACCACATTAAATATCTGGCAAGCGAAAGTTCAATTTCATCTTTCCTACGTTCTAAATGAAGGCAGGAAACTGCATTGCTGCAAAGCTATTGGTACAGTATATCACTGTATTCCTGTTTCAGCTAACCCAAGCTACAATTTAAGGTGGCGTGAAAATGCAGGCTGTCCTGAGAGGGAGGCAACACGTTTGCAATGAAAAAGCAGTAGTGAAAGGAATGAAAGCCTGAACAAATGCTCTGTTTAATTCAAAATGTGCCTGACAGAAACACCTGGGTCCTGGTGTGGCTCCAGCTGTGGCTGCCAGCTCGCATGTTATTAGAGGGGTAGACTCAAATGACAACTTGTACGCCTACAGACACACAAACAGGGGCCAGCCCAGAGCTAAGAAACTACACCGATTATGTGATCTAGAAACCGCACCTGCCTCGATCTAATCAATGCAGAATGAAAGCTTTCTGTGTTTCAACAGAAACGTTGAATATGCATAACCTGCTTTCTCTTATTCATGACAAGAACAGCTGTTTTGGAGTCTTTCTGTTGTTGTACTCCCCTGCAGAAAAAAAATCTTCACTGCAGACGTCATTTAGTCCCAACTGATTCATGACTGTTTAATAGCACCCTTAATCATACCCAAAGACTACCCATTTATCTGACAAACCATATCAATGTGCAACAGCACCTGTCAGTTACAAAAGGCTCCAGGTTTTATGGTACTGCGTGACATGTCACTGATGTACAACAATCATGGTGGAGGTGTAATGAACGGCAACAATGAAAACCGATGAGAGAAACTTTTTACTGCAGCCAAATAAACTCTCAATATGTGACAAAACTTTAAAAGCTTTCAATCAAGTCTATATATCACAACACAAGACCGCCAAATCAAAAACCCTTGCCTCAAGGAAAAATGCTGCTTGGGAATCCATCATTTAATGTTTTAAAATACACCCATACTGACAGTTTATGTGCATATATACCAAAAGATTCTTTCCAAAAAGGAAAAGAGTAATGAGCATGTTTTTTTTGGGCCAACAATCAGCTCTTATCCACTCTTAAATATCCTCACTAACAAAAGGAGGGTTAAGCTCTGATGTATCTAAATGTGACTTAATACCACTGGCCAATGCTAGCAGAGTATTTCCCCCTCTGTATTTTACTGCCCGACATGTTGCCTGTTCCAGTGGTAAGGAAATGTAGCTGTAAATCCTACTTTATAGCGCTATATGGCCATTGTGAATACAGAACCCGAGAAGTAATCAATAGTGATCTTGGTTCAAAGTGAATTAATTTACTGGAGCTGTCGACTGTGACCCGTGGTGCAATGCTGCGCTGATCATTTCTCACAACAAAAAAATTCATAAATTTTGTTGTTGAAGGTTAAAGGATGACTGATCAATACCACATTAATGTGTTTTAAATGGGGTTGACAGCCCGTGCAGTTTTTTGGACGGAGTACATTCTGCACTCTGGAGCCTTTGTTCCATTTCTCCTTGTCAAATCTCAGGTTAATAGGATATTAAATGGGCATATTGTGTTACTGTTAAATCTAATCTCAAATATGAGTAATCAGTTTACACTTGCAGTCCTCTTTAAGTGCACAGTGTGCAATTCGAAGACCAGAGCTTTCTTGTTTGAGAACAACTTTTCCATGACTAGGTTTTCGGTGAGTTTGTTGATTAACTCAGTGCATTCAATGCTATTTTAACATTGTTTTGTGGTAAATTATGTTTTAAATAATGCTGTGTGTATGTAAGTAAGTATTAATTTTTCAGCAATCCACACTGGGTATAAAATTACCAAATTTACCAGGCACTGACCAGTTCACAAAAAATATATACACAATTCCTTTCCTCTGTAAAATCCTGATATTTTACGACTGTGGGTTTTATAATTGCCTCCACTATCTGAGCAACACGACCATTAAAACCCAACAATTCCTCTTTTTGCTGCAAACAACACAAAGGTTACTTCCACGCCCACCAGAATTCCACTTTTGTTTCATGGAAAATAGGTCATTAGTCTGTTCTGAATGTGAGGCTATAAAAGTTTCATTATTTAAAAAACACACCTCATGTAATCACTAGCTTAAGCAATATATCTTCATTTTTATTCATCAGCAACTTATTTTAATCAGGCAGTCTCCTGAGATCTCTTTTTCAAGACAGACCAGGGAACAGTAACAATCTGGACTAACTCGTTGAAGATGTTGACAACCAATTATCCTACAGAGGCAGTTAAATCACACCCACGCTCAGGGAGAACGCCACCCTGATTCTGCATAGCTCTTCTCTGTACCCGTGAAGCTATGGTTTTAGTACCTTTTGGGTTTGGCGAGGCCCAGGTGATGATGCGCCGCACCAGGCAGCAGTTAAGCAGGACTTTCTTGGAGAAGCCGTGGTCTTTACGGAAATGCTGCAGGTCCTCCCTCCACTGTGTCCTCTTGGTTGGTGAACACATGGCTGGAACTTGGCTGGCTTGGCTCTATTTTGAAATATATCGTGGCATTATTTGAAAGTGAATACTGTGCAGGCCTAATCATCTGGGTAGTTCGTAAAAGTGTGATCTGAAATTGTAACACATAGCTCATTATTATTAGCCTTATTATTCAAACGATGACCCCCTTATCAGCCTGTGGTAAACACTCAAACGCAAATAGCTACAGCAACCGCAGCATGCAAAACAAACTGTCAGACAATACACCTGAGAACATATGCTAATTGGAGATGTTTTTCACCCGCAGTTATGCATGGCCATAATGAAATGCAAGACATTTCAGCGTGCCCTTTTGGAACCGGAAACTGCTTGTCTTATGTCCTGAGCCGCTGTTTCAAGAAGGCAAGTTATTCTTCCAGCTATTCGAGGACTAGTGATAGTAAAAGTGAACACGCCATGTAGATAGGCATGCAATCATCTTTTGATCTGCCTCACAATCATAGAATTTCCAATTAAAGCAGCAAACTTCCTTAATGCCTCAAGATAAACATCCCAGAGTCAAACATATTAGAGTCCCGTTTCAAGAGCAGAAGTTTCAGACATCAACAGATCACACATCATGCAGCCCCTCTGGCTGGAGGGTTCTTGGTTTGCTCTTAGGAACGCAAACTCATATCCTCCAGTGCATAGAAATGTAGGTCCTAACTGTTATCAATTGTCCCTCTGAGCATCAACTTACCTTGCAGGCTAAAGCAACGATGTGCACGCTCTCTCTGCTTCCTCACTCTGCAAGTGATCCTCAGGTTTCACGCAAGCACTTTCCCTTTCCTGAGCTGATCAACAGTGCGAGAAAGGGGGTGGGAGGAGGAGAAGGGGGAGGGGGAGGAGGAGGAGGAGGAGGAGGAGGAAGATGAGAGCGAGGACCGCTCTGTGAAGCAGAAAGAGTGAACGAGCGAGATAGAGAATTCCTGAAAGACACTGTGGTGTTCAGTTAAGGTTGCAGAATCATATGTGTGTGTGTGTTTTTATTCAAGTATCAGAGGAAGAGGAGAGAGTCAAAGACACTGTCCGCTCTGCATTCAGAGTGGATGCCTTTGATCATCCTCCTTGAACCTCTTAAAAACACATGAAAGACTTCCACACACACACACACTTTACATGCCCTCTCCCTCCAACAGACCAGATACAATCAGAAACACCTTGTCAATAACTAGTACGACTACTAATAATAAAAATAACTATGCTAAACATTAATACATTTTTTGTACACTCAATGTCTAGTCAGAGTCATAGTATTGTTTACTTATTCTTTAATCACATAATTCCTTATTTATATCAAACCAGATCAATGAATCAGATAATTTAAGACAATTTCTGTATTTCATATGTGAGAAGAAAACATGTTTTATTTAAGTAAGGTTTAAATACAGTATGTATCCATACTGAGACTCACAAAAGACATGCTAGCGGTTTTGTTCGACTGTACTATTTTTTTTGAACAACTTTACTTTTATGAAGCACTGTCTGACCTTGCTCTGTGAAAGCTGCTATATTAAATAAACTGAACTCAGCTGAACTTACCTTTGAGCTAACGTCTGTACTCTTACACCCTGATGTTCACCATCTTAGCTTAGCGTGTTGCTTAGTGTGTTAAATTGGCCAACAGACTTTTTTTTCACAGCAGCCATTTTGACATGAAACAGTCAGGTCAACACAGGTGTTCTCAATGACACTAATTAAGCTTCCGTTTATTGCAGCAGAGACTTTCCAGTGAGCAAACGTGCACAACAACTGAACCTTTATTAGCATCATTGGCAACACCTGTGTTTACTCTACTATGACATGTCAAAATGGCTGCTGTGATAAAGGTCTGTTAACATGAAGCACAAAGTAAAGCCAAGGCTAACGGGAATGCCATTAGTTTTGTTGGTATCTGACAAAGAATTGACAAAGAAAACCTTCACAAACTTATTCAATTCATCCTGAGGGGGGCACATCTGTACTAAATGACATGGCAATATCCAATATACAGATATTTCATTCAGCACCACCAACGTTAATCTCATGGTTTGCGTTAAAGCACAGATTTTGTCACATCACACACCCTACATACACAGGTCTTCCGCCAATCCCAGCAGGCTACTTCGCGCCCATCATTACCATGGCAACTGCCATGACTGACAGGCTTCACAGCCTCTGATATCGCCACCCCCCCAAACGTTCTGCAACCCTATACACTGCAGTTCAACCTAACTGAACGCAACCCAAACAGCCACAGTGTATACGCGGTCCGTTACAGTACTATAGGTGTTGAGATATTTTACTGGATAAATTAAATATTTGACCTGCTGGTGGAGGAAAAGTCATCAAAGTCAGTAGACTTAATCCTCTTGGATTCCTGAATGTCTGCACAAAATTTAATACAGATCAATCAAAAAGTTGTTGACATATTTCAGGCTGAACAAAACTGGTGGATGGACCAACTGTGGCAAAATAATGCTACCCAGCTCTTCTGTAAGAATTAGCTTCTGCCACATTTTACCCAGTTTTTTAGGGACTAACCATTTTGGCCAACATTTGGCCAGCTAGATACGTTTTTAAAAATGAGATATGTCCTCCTTCAAACACACCCTGATACTTCTAAAAAGATAAAAGATATGTTTTCAGCCTCAACAGGTTTCATGACGGCAGCCGTTAAAAAGACCAACGGAGGCGTTAAAAGTCCAAGCGCCATATCAGCATGAGTGACACTCTGCTGGGTGGTGTGAATCTGAACTATCCCTAAAACTCTCAGCTCCACAAGCTATGTCCTGTATCTGCCCTCTGATCTCCGTGCGCGCTAAATTGTTTTTATCATTCTAATTAACAAGACAGCTGTTAATGTCAGATACTTACGATGTTATTAGAGATGAAAAATGCCGTTGCAGATCAGCCTCACTGGAGGGCATATGTGGGTGGATTTTTAAACTCTGGACTTTTGTGTTTAGTTTAAGATGATGCATACCAGAGCACAGCCATTACCACATAGACTTTACTACCCTGAATTTATTACCACAGTGTTAATGCCTTCTAGAATATGTTGCCAGTGGATTTTTTGTCAGCTCTGCTTAAAGCAATCTTTTCATTTAGGCATCGAAATACAGTTTGTGTCATAAATTTACATACATCATATGCAAATGATTTGTCCCTGGTCATCAGCCAAATGGGCATAAGCTTACTTTTAAATGTGTATAACATTAACTACCGTGCAGTGATAGATGGTTATGCTTAAGGGGAGACAGAAAAGCTAAATTTAATTGCTTCCCCTGAGATGAGCAAGGCATATTCTGTACCTGAGAAGACAAAGGGGGGTCCTGGACAGAGAGCTGGGAATAGAGCCATCCTTTCCCAGCAGGCCGAGACATACGCCTGATTGAAACGAGTGAACAGATTGGTTGCAGTGTTACGGTATGATATGGATTCTGTGGTGACACTAGTTAGGTGAGCACAGCTCTAGGTACATCCACATCCTGAGGGAGAGGGCTTGGAAGGTTTGTCCCCAATGCACTGAATAATTTAGAAGGCGTGCCCATTGATATTCAAGACCACCTTATTCAAGTACTAACTTATTAACTCCAAGTCAAGACCGGGTTCCTAAAGACGGTGGGTTAAATGACTGGTCACTTTCAGTATCTGACCCACAGTCTCTTCAGCACACTGGGTTTTACGATTACGACTGTTTTGGTTTTAGAAGAGTTCTTTCCAAATATCTAATCCTAAACTTTGTGTGCACTACAGCACCAAACAGCAAACAGGCTTGTGAACATAGTGGAGCAGGATCCATTCCATTTAGTGCAGCAGAGACTTTCCACTGAGCCACAACAGCTGCGTCCTGACTCTCTTTGACATTAATGGAACGCAACCTTAATTAGAATCATTGGTAACACCCGTGTTTATCTACTATTTCATGTCAAAATGGCTGCTGTGAGAATGGTCTAATGCCCCCCCTGCCCCCATGTAAACTGATCTAAAGAGCGTCCATACTACGCAATTCTCAACTAATAATGCATAAAATTAGAACTTCATTAATAATTAGACATCGGACAATCTTTATACAAATCTTTAACCTGAGTATCATGCTCAGGACAGTGTCTGTTTCATAACAGCTAATTTTACTTCTTGCAGCAGGAAAGACACAGTAAGCCATGACTGTGAGGCAGCAGTTATCAGTGTTATTGATTACATCTGTCTTTTTTCCTGCTATACCATCAAAATGTCTGCAGTGAAAAATGACTCTAAAAAGTGAACATGCACAAAGTTCACATCCAAAAATACCAGTAAAATAGGTTCAAGACCAGGAATAGTTAGCAAATTCACACAAAACCTGTCATGTTTTCCATGACAGTGTGTTGTAACCGATGATGTACATTTAAGTGTACAGAGCTGATGGGAATGCCATGACCTGTAACATTTGCTCAACAAATCTCAATGTTGTTCGGAGTTGGCGGGATTAGTCTTCCTATCCAATCACTCTTGGTTATTATCTGTCTAGCTCGAGTCAATCCGTGACAAATTACTGAAATACAATCCACGTACATTAGCTGCTGAATGTGGACTTTTAGATGCTGTGTGGTTTATTACGATTGAGCTTGTGGATCCCCTGCGCACTTAAATTTTCATTGTTCCTCTAATACAGACAGCTATCGATTATGTCAGAAGAAATATTCAGTAATGTATTCTGTAATCAATTTGGACAGCTTGCTCATGCGGAATGGATTTAGAGTTATATTAAATTAGATTATAAGTATGTACAGAGTTAGTATTTGGCATGGAGGCTCTAACCTTGTCACCTGAAACGCCACGTAGCATGGAAGAGACTGGGCAACACTAAATTCCCCCTCTAAAAAAATTGCATTGGACACAGTCAGACTATGATTTGTGGGCCGGGCACCAATGGCTGTGTGTTCACTCATGAACAAAACGATCTCTCCCGATGAAATGTAGCAGCGACAGGCAGAGGACCCATCAGACCATCAGCAACACTAGCATTCAGTACAGCTGACTATAGCTGCAGCGTACACCACAGAACAGTAGCTCAACATTTATATAGAGCATGTGGGGATAGGAC
Organism: Protonibea diacanthus; assembly: GCA_028641955.1. Taxonomy (NCBI): domain Eukaryota; kingdom Metazoa; phylum Chordata; class Actinopteri; family Sciaenidae; genus Protonibea; species Protonibea diacanthus. Next base: position 10,031,321 of record CM053998.1, read on the forward strand.
GGATACAGACAGCTGGAAACAATTCATCTATCATCATGCTCACACTGTTTTAAAGCAGAGAATAATGGTTGTAAAATGTAAATACATCATAAATCGTAACTTGTTAATCAAAACAATTTTATGATGATTAAAACTTAGCTGGCTGGATTGGAGTGGTTGTCTGTTTGGCTGGGAGCCAGCACTTATGGAAAGCTCTGCAGCTGAGGTGGTTCAGGCATCTGATAAGGATGCCTCCTGGGCTCCTTCATTTGGAGGTTTTCTGGGCTCGTCCAACTGGTAGGGAACCCCTGGGTAGACCCAGAACATGTTGGAGAGATTATCATCTGGCTTGGAAACACCCCAAGGAGGAGCTGGAAAATGTTGCTGGGGAGAGGACAGTCTGACTGCCTTGCTCAGTGTGCCGCCACCATGACCCGGCCCCACAGAAAATGCAGGGAGAGTGGATGGATGGACAGATATTTCCATATGCAGCTTCCAGCTGGCTTCCAACCATAAAGCCAACATACAATATTACTTCCACGAGAGAGCTGAATTTGCAATGAGGCAACAGGAAACCACCCAAAAAGAGGAAACATCGTGAGGAGAAATACAATATGTGCAACCTAATTCAGCCTAAAACACTCGTAATACTCAGACATGAGTTATATTTCACCACAATGAATAAAACAACAGTATAAAAACATGATGATCAGCAACAAAGAAAATAATTCACAACACCATTGCACCTGCTACACATAACACGCACACACACACGCACACACACAGGTAAATGACAGCAGCTTTTAGCTTTTAGCAGAGCTGAGCACAAGCAGCAAACACTTCTGCTTCCAGAAGCAGAGAGAATCGATCCCCGAACATCTCAGCGAGCTTTGGACACGTTTGGTAGAGTTGTTGCGGTGCCGGGCTGACAGCACAGACAGGAAAGCTCGCTTGAAGTGGCATTTGAGGCAGCAGCAGCAGCGAGAAGCAGTGCACAAAATCGATTATATTCCTTCTCATAACCGTCCTGAAGTGATGGTACAACTGTTGGCAGGTAAGCTCGCTACTAAAAGTTTAATTTTTTTAAAAAAGTAGACTGTTTTGACAGCTGAATATGAACTTTTAGATGTTTTAGTGCACTTATGGATTACTAATGTATCTAGTTTTAATTGTTTTGTTTATCAAACCATGTACTGTTGTGCATTGTGAGAGCAGTTCTATACCTGTTTGAGATTATCATTGCTTCGGCTTGGATGGCTGCCGCGCATGAAGAGAAATATATGTTAAAAATAAAATGCTGCTGAAAAAAAACAACAACACAGTGCATGCATTATTTCATCATACACATATAAACAAAATACTGCTACAGCCTGAAGGCCCGCACACAAAAAAACATCAACTTTTACTAAATAATTGAGAGCGTTATCATGCCACTTCTATTTTGCCACAGGTCATTTCTGAGTAAGAGTGTGTGTGTCCCTGGATTAGGTGGATTTACATCCCCAACTGTGCTTTTGCATTAAAATATATTGCTCTTTCAAAGCAATAAACACATTGAATAACTGACATCCCCGAAAGACTTTTACAGGATTTCAAGTTCGGCTGTCAGCAATGTTTCTGTGGACACACAATCCACTTGGGTTCAAGGTTAATTCTCTGGAGTTTCTTTTACAACTTGAATCTTATTTTCTTAATTTGCTAAATTGCTAGTTCATTTACAACCTGTCTGTTTGTCCAATATGCCCTTCCCTATCAGACTTAGCTTTAGCTGTGTTTTCAAGTGTCTTAAAAACCCATAGGAATAACTAACCGGGCAGAACTTCCCCACACATTCACGTCCTCTGTCCCTTTAAAGCCAACTTTAGTCTCCTCATCTCAGTGTTGCGGGTGATTTTAGAAAAGCTTAGGGAATATTAACAACCCTGCTGTCTCAGTATAAAGTGATGGAATGCACATATTTAAAAGACAACAGGCTCATTTGAACCGAGCCCTGCATTTCCATAAAACCTTACAAGGATAATGCAATAGCCCATTACAGAACCCATTACCCGTAGCGAAGGAGGTTGCCGCCCAGCAGCATCAGCAACATAACATGAATTCAGCTTTTATTTTTTCGAATGTTCACACACCACATTAGCGCGCACAACTCACTAATTGCCTTTACTACTCGCGTGTAATGTTAGTGCTTAGGGATGTAGCAGTCGAGTAGAGCCTCCTGCTGTACATGTTCAGTCTTTTGGAAATGAAAACATCAGTTTAGGCTGATGTGTAATCACCGTGGTGCAAGAGGTTTTAATGAGATCGACTGAACATGGGAATCTGACTTTTTGAATTCCTTTGTAAGAGCTAAGATGAAAGAAGAAGACTGAAGCCAGAAAGAAGTTAAATCTTAATATTTACTGGATAGATTTTCAATGTCAGACATGACAGACTTTTTTTTTTTGTTTTTTCCCTTGTTCCTCAAATATTTGTTGCAGTACACCTACACCTGGGTATTTACTATAATACAGGGGGCCTACTGTTTATTCAATGTCCCAGTTAGCACAATAATATCATTCTGCTTTTGGTATGCGTATGAATAGGGTGTGTGCTCCACTTGTCTGTTTCGTTTTGTTTTGGTCAGACTTTCTTGTCAAAATTGTATAAATGTATAAATGAAGTGTTCCAAAACAAAGAAGGGAAACATTACATTTCAGGATTTCTAAACTTTTTCAAATGATTGCCTCATCTCAGCCCCATTGAAACTTTAAACACACACACACGTGCATGCACGCTGCAAAGCCCTGTAAAAGATGCTGTCACGAGTTAGAACCATAAATCAGAATGCTCATTATTCTCTGTTGCAATAGCTTGAAATGAGCTCCTGCCTTCGATGCCATCTATCCTCCCCGGCTCCAATGTCATGGTGGTCAGAAACCCTGTGGCTCAGTGTTAGCAGGTCAGTTGGTAGTCACAGCAGTGCCAGACAGACGAAGCGTTGAGCTCTGTGCATCTATCTCTCTGCCTCTCTCTAACACACAAACAGACACACACATACACATAGGTCCCTATCCCAATTTCTTACGCATCCACCGCGACCTTGTCCTCCAAAGTGCCAGCTAAAATTAGCAGAATTCATGAATTCATGAAGGGCAACAACCCTGTGGATTAAATAAACTGCAATGCAGTACTTAAAGATGGGAGATGTAGGCACATCTCAGTAAAGTCACACCATGTCATCACTATATCCCGGATATGTTTTCTTTCTCGTTTTGAAACACGAGCACTCCATAATGGCGTCCTTGCGGAAACAGAGGTTGCTCACTTATTTACTTAAGATGACCTGAAATCGATACAATCGCCTCTTGAACCATGGCCGAGTAACCTGATAGGAGGGTGAACGTATTGTTAATGAGGAAGCCGAGTTCAGTGTCCGATTTACAGAAGAAAAAAGGTGTCCATAACTTCTTTATATAACCTTCCACGAAGAGAAGATCTTCTTTCCAAGTCTGTTTTTATCGCCTGCAGCCCCCAGAATGCAATGGTTTATTCAAAATACAAGGATTCATAGCTTCAGTCAGGTCACACAAGACAAGAAGGAACGGGCTGCGATACGTAACAATCTTGCTGATACAGTTTTGTGTCAATCACAGCATTTGTTCATTATCATTCTTCAATTATGCACCAGTATTAATTATTGCGTGGATACGAGTTCAGCACTTTTTAAATGGGTAATTGACAAAGCTCTTGGGAGAAGGCAACTCAGTATAATTAAAATGAATAGTGCGGACAGTCCATCAGTTCACATTTCCCTGCTTTCCCTCACACTTGCTCCCATTTCCACTTGTTAAATGGACTGTGGCATGAAGGCGTTTTTAAGAAAAAAAGTATGAGAAATCCGACACGCAGGACACACTGCTGAGAGAGAGATGTATGTGCAGACACTCACACACATCTTTCAAACAAGCAAAAAAAAAAAAAAAACCCGAAAAAGACACACACACACACACACACACACACACACACACACCTGCAGAGAGACACACAGAACATTTTACCACATCGCTGCCCTCTGTGGGTGTGTGTCGTTTTCGGGAGTCAATGTGTTGGAATGCCTCCATAAATTATTCAGCCGCAGCGCCTGCTATCTGAAGATAACAGTGACTCTTTATCGGTCAGCGTGTACAGAGACACTGCGCTGGTGACTATACAAGCACCTCGAGGGATTTGGGGCACCTTCTGTGTAAGGATGCGTGTCATTGTGCCAGTGAAGCATACAAAGGAATATAGCCCTATCTGGAGGTTTATGTTGTAAGGTCACTTTCATTTTCTCTGAGGATACTCTCATTTTCAGCTCATCAAAAAAAAAGGTCTTTTTTGCCACATGATTGATGTAGGCTAAATATCAGTTAAGTTACCTTCCATCTATACCTGTTTGAAGTATGATTTCTATTTATTAGATTAAAAAAATACTCACTGACAAGCAATCAGCCTCTCTTAATCAAATATAATTACGTGATTGGCATCAAACTGTGTACAAATATTACGTTTCATCTAAAGAAAACATGCTCAATCTGACAAAGCAGCCAGAGCTAACACAATTAGTTGGTTATTTTACTAAATTAATCTATTTTAATTGACATAATTTTAAGTAACACTTCAACATACAGCTTCTAGATTGTGAATGCTTCTTATTTTTTGCTTTCTATGATCATAAATTGCATATATTTGGCGTTTAGACTGTTGATTTAGTAAAACAAGCAATCTAGATATGTCAAATTCAAAATAATGAGACAGATTAATTGATAATAAATGGCTTCATCACCAGTTAGATAACCCCAAACTCTGTGTGTTTTCACATCTGGCCACATTAGACTAGTGCAACGGACATATGCACAGACTAGACACAGACTAGTGAGACACTATTTTCTCTGTATAACCACTTGGTGTCAGCCTTGTACATTTCATGGATGCCACAACTACCATAACAGCAGACACATTCTTTCCATGATTTTCAAGGTTGAATGTTACTCGTCATAACACTGGAAAACAACAACTGATAATTACTTAAGCCACTGTAGATAAGCCCGCTGCCAGTCTGTGCAAACTGCTGTTATATTTCCAATCTATTTTCAGATCTAATAAGAGGCTGGCATATGGCTCATTACTGTATGCTTTACATGTCATAATCTCCCATTGGAATGACAGATATGTTTAGTATTGCATAGTCTATATTAAGTGTTGGCAGTACCCTGTAAGACATGGACTTTTGCAGGGACTAAAGCCCAGAATAGGCTCTGAAACCCCCCAGTTGGGACGAGAAGAAAGACAGACGGACCCTCCAGTTGGCCACTCTTGCCAAGCCTGCCTCCACATATGGCCTGTATGATGTTCAGCTCTGACACCATTTCATCAAGGACTCCTTGGAAGAATCTATCCTACCAGACATATGGCTGATTCTTTAATGTCACTTCCATTATACTTTTTCATGAGGCGCAGTGGAAGGTAAGAGCTGAGGGAGTCAGATGTGTCAGAGTTCACACAGTTGGACCTAATTTCAAAAGCACATAGGACTGCATTCTTTGTATTTATTTGTAGAATGATAGTAAATCAGGCAGGCAGAGTGATACCAGTGACTGCTAATTTGCACAGGATCCCAGGATACTTTATGTCAAAGAAACATAAAAATGATGAGAAAATGAGAGCTAAACTCAATAATAGGTGTTCTGTTGGCATCTTCGGATCCTACTACAGAGCATAGTGGAATCACCAACATCCACTCATTTTCTGTTGCTGGCTATCCCACGGATGTGTAATGTGCTGGAGCCTAACACAGCATGCACTTGAAAAGAGGCCGGTTACACCCTGGACAGGCCAGACACAATAGAGCACCAAGGGTAAATACACAGATACACTCCCTGGGTTCAGTTTTTGTTCTCGAGAGCTCTAGAGAGTAGCACGCCGTGCCATAATTAAAAATACTATTAAAAAAAGGTTCTTATATAGCAGAACTTTGACCTTTATTGGACTGTAAAATAACAATATCAACAACTGTTGATGCTGAAATGTTTGACAATAGCTTACTTTACCTCATAGTTCCTTTGTCTTCCTTCCAGTCTGTTAAAGCTTTGCTGTTTAAATATGCAAGAAACCTCTTGACAGGTTAGTCATTTTTCTGCAGATCTATCTCTAAACATATTAGCATACAAAACGAGAAGCAAATCCGGCGTAGCAGACTTTCCATTCACTGAAACCTTTTGACTGTCACAACGATTATTAAAGTATTTCTGATTCTGATTCTGACAGCCAAGAACATCATTAAAAGAACATCAGAAAGACGTACAAAACAACAAATGAAATGTTAATGAGGCATAGTTAGCAAAAATGATGTGAAGAACTGCAACCTTGAAACATAATCCTTGACTCACAAAAAAAAAAAAAAGCTCTTCAGAGGTACTTTGTGTACGACATCGCAGTTTATAGAAATAGGACTTTCTGAAAAGGCACTTGAATTTCTGGACAGAAAGATGAGAAGCAAAGTTCCCTTTCTGTTATTTTTTTTCTGGCCACCAAAGAATGCGGTTTATCCTCAATGTGACCTTGGCACAAACAAAGAAAGACACGTTTGCAAGCCAAGGCCAAGCGTTGCCACCCAGTTGGCATCGGCTGGTTGGCACTCTATCCGGGGAAGTCAAATGGAGTGAGTCTGTGGCATAAACAAGCCTGCGGGTGGAAATATAAACATGAAAGACGACTTCAGCGATCATAAACAAGCACCTTATGTTCCGCCGTCCCTATAGTTATAGCCACATCAACAGCGACTCTCCTTCCATGAGTTTCCCTTCTACATCCCAATCAGTCACACTCTGTTTATCTATCACCATCTCACTCCTCCCTCACTGTCCCCTGTATCCTCACCTCACCCTATTTTCTTCCCTCCCTTTTTCCTTCCCACATTCTTCTCTGGCCTGAATCCCAAGGCAGATGGTCCATGCAAGCAGATGCTCCCCACCCAGTCTCTCAGAGGGAAAAACAAAAGCTGGATCCAAAGCAAACAAAATCTGCTGGAGGGTGCCCAAAGAGATGAGCAGGGAAGTTCACGGTACAATTAATCCTGGATCTGACCAAGGAGGGGCTTTTTATTGACAGGTGGAGAAGAAGCGCACAGGTGGTCAGGAAAAAAAAATCTACTAAGGACAAAGACTTCTTTCTGGGTCCCATCATATTGTTAAGGAGCGCATTTGACTTCACAGCAGTTGGTATGCTATTGAGACCATCTGATGTGCCAGATCTGACTGCTTAATAAGTCAAACTGTCCAACTTTTGAATCTATCTATAGTGTAAAGTGAATATAAAAGAAGGCAAACATATCCCAAAAATCAAGCATTTCTTTATTGCTAATGCTTAAAAGATTCACTTCATCAAGAAGTGAAAAACAAGACTAGATTAAGACATAATTATGTCTGCAATTTCCAGAATTAAAAAGAAATCCAATAGCACCTGAATATGCTGTCAAAATGGGTCTTTTATGAAGCTGTCACTTGCTAAAAATATCCTTAAAATAATATGTGGTCCAACTCTGAGTCTCCTCAAGTTGCCTTTTATGATAATGAGGTAAAATATGAAAGTAGTCTCTCTGTCACATCAGGCACACTGTAATTTTTTTCCAATGACAAATCAAACGGCACATCTTTTGCAGCAACAAAGACGGGAAAAATGTTCCGTGTTCCCGTGCTGCGTACTGTCAAAACTTTCCTCTGAAAAACTAAAGCACGCCGTTGCGCCGTCTGACAGATCTGGAGCAGTTTCAGATCGCAGGACCCCTGGTTGACAGATGCTGAGAAAAACACACGCGAAACAGCATGTGGTCATCTTTACGGCATATCATCACAAACCTGACGTTTAAGAGCAGACGAAAGTAACTATGTTCCATTCTACACGAACAAATACACACAAGGACTGCACACCTTCAAGGAAATTCTTAACCGAAACATCCCACATGCAACTAACCGCCTCCTACGTTCTAAAAGTTAAAGTTTTTAGCTTTATCTGGGCACAATCGTGTCTCCAAACCAGCGTTCAACAAAGACAGGGGCTGTTTTTTTTGTGCACTCACTGTCAAACACTGTGTACACCGTCCTGAATCCTCAATGACTCAGTGATAGCATTGATAAATGTTGCAAATGGGTTGCATCAAAGCCAAAGTACATAACTCACTGGCGCAAACATTAAAATCCTGACTCAGTAGTGATGTCCTGAATATTGATCATTTCAGAAGGGTCTGCTTGTTCTTAGTGTAATTTGTACAGTCATGAATATGCAGATTAGGATTGTGATTGACCTTCTCAGCCTTGAACTCTCTGCCTTACGCTTGTACTCATCCCTACTGGGGTACCAACATTTCATTCGCCTTACTCTTTACTGACAGTGATCTTCTAAGTTTTTTTTTAGTTTAACTAGTTCTGTTGGAGAAACTATGTATGCAGCAGGCTAAACATAAGCCGAAGTGATTAAATCCAAATCAGAGCAAATGAAATATTGATTAATCAGCTAATGCCTCACGTTAACAATTCACACTCAATGGTATTTAGCACAGTTTATGAGGCATAATTAGCAATGATAATTCATACTGACGCAAAGGAAAAGAGGACATTCATCACCAAAAGCCAACAAAAGACACGGCTCGGTTTCAATTTCCCTGCAAAAGATGGAGCTAGCCATGGTGCTGAAATGAGCTCCTTAATAAACCTTATGAGGCTACGTTTCACATAGCGCCTTTCTGAAACTCAGGGATATGGTATTAAAAAGAGAAGAAATGTCTAGGGGAGCCTTTGGCAGGCACCGTCAGAAGTCGCAATGGTGATCTGAGAGAGCTCCAAGGCACTGATGCAAAGAATCACTGCACCAAGGAAGAAGCTCTTGGGAGGATCAACTCATGGCTGGGTGGCTGTAGCATTTTTGTGGGCGATTGTTACGTTTTAAGATTTCCCCGGGGAAACAATGAGGCGGTAGCCTAGCAGGGACAAAGCAGTGGGGGCTTTAGAGAGTGAAGAAAGAGAAAGGACGAAGAGCCGAGAGAGAAAAAAATAAACAAACGCTGTACATACCGTATCTCTAGCTCCCTAGACTAAACTGTTAATTGACGCAAGATTGCAAAACTAGAACTTAAATTTGAACCACCTATCGAATGAGAAACTTGGTCAGGAGTGGCACCAAGGGAGACCAGGTTGCCCACTGCTGGAGGCAAAGTGGTGAACCCGAAAGCTAACAATCATCCGTGATTTAAAATGAGCAACTTTTGTGCAGAAAACAGCATTCAATATCCTTCGATGCCCTAAGAGTTCACATTCTAATACTGCGGGATCCTGTTACTAAGAAATTAAAGACTGCCGAGACCGTATCAGTCAGATATCTTCACCGCAGCTCATGACTTATTCTGGTCAAAAACTGAACAATATGTTCCCAGTGCCCATATCTATGATCTGGATTACTCAGTCTCTTTAGAAGCATTCAAAATATGCACGTCCTCATTAGTTTGCACGCATTTTACTACTTAATAGCAGATATTTGACAGATGCATATGCATGCAATGTTGTTTGCCATTTTTTCATGCTGTGGAAAAGGGCTATTTAGCGGCAAGTCAAATTTCCAGAGACAACGACTGAATAAAACATTTGCTGAGGGAGTATTAAAGTGAGAGGGATACCATTTCAAGAGCTGGAATCTGTTTAAAAACTTGAAGGTATGACTCATGTCCTTAACAAACCATAATTCGAAGTCAATTAGGTGTGCAAACAAACATTAACCTGAGCCAGGAATGATGAGCAGTTAACTGCTCTTCTGGCTCTGAGAGAGGCAGTGAGGAGCCTGAGGGGAAACCTATGGACTATAACTGAGTGATCATTATTCTGGATGCCAGCCAAGCACTGTGGAGAGGGGAATAGGAGTTGTGCAACTGAATCCATTATGGTGTTTTTTTTTCTTCACTGATGCCTCCTGTGCTCATACATTCACATTCAATTATCATAAGGGGGTTCAAAAGTTTTGTGTGGCTGGAAAACATGAACTCTCTTCTCTGTAACAGGGATTCCTAAACCTTACCAACTCAAATTAAAACGTGACATCCTGTAGGTAAAATCATTCAGCAGACAACAATCAACAGAAATGGGTGAGTGTGTGACAAATTGACTTAATTCTTTTAAAAAGAAAAAAAAAGAAAAAAAAAACAGCATTAAGCAACCGTGTTTTCAAGAGAAGGCAAAAGTCCAGACATGACTCGTTCAGCCAGCAGAAGCATGCAAACTTTGGCATGAGAAAAACTCCAAGCATCAATTTAATGTTGCCTTTCAACAAACACATCTAGAACGACACCCCATGACCTGTTAGCTGCTATAAAATCCATAACAGCTTCCATAACATTTGAACTTTTTACAGCTGAATTCGTTTTCTAGATATCGCCACCAACGAATTGAATTTGACTGTGAACGTCGTCGAAACATTTTAAAAGTCACGAAATGTAAGTTGTCAGATTTACATTTTTATTTATTTATTTTTTTAAATGTATTCAATAAGCAAGGCAATATTAAATTGTCATTTTTACGGAAAGGAGTTTTGCCCGACGTGTTCTCCATGCAACACCGAGCAGCACAGACCCACAAACCACCCAAACTGTCGCCAAAAAAATAAATAAATAAAATAAAAAAACACATGCTACCACTGTCCTACCAGGTGACGAAACAGCAGCATCCACCCGTCCTGAAATGGTCTCCACTCTCTTTGCGTCCATAGTTTGTTATTATTTATTTTTTTTTTATCTTCTTTCCGTGGCTGGACTTTTTGTCCGTCGATAAAGCCTCGGTTCGCTCACGGCAGCTCGTCGGCGCTCACTTGTAAACGGCTCGTACTAGTTGCCGCTTTCATTCAACTCCCCAAGTTTCGCAGCAGAGAGCGAGCGAGCGAGGGAGGGAGAGGGCGCGAGGGAACGCTGCACGTGCGCGCGGTAATTGGCGGGGGCGCGCACACACGGGTGGTGGTGATTGCATGTCTGTGTGGTCTCCGTGTCTGGAGCTTAAAGAAAGGCATTCATTGTTAATATTTCATGACATAGACTGCTGCAATGATCGGTCGGTAAATGACTGATTAACCGGGAGTTATATAAGAAAGTAAATTGTTGATAATATCTGAATTAAAATGTCAAATATATTTCCGACTCACCAAATGTTAATGTTAAACGATTAATAAGTCAATCTAAAACATAATAATAATAATGAAATGTTAGTTAGGCTTAAGTATATGTTTGGCTTTTTTTATTACTTTTTGGGTTTATAGGGTTAATTTACCATTTTGGGATGCACTGTGCACATCTTTCATCGTGTGTGTGGACATATTTTTGTGCACTTTTGGCCCAGGGCTCTTTTTCTTTATTAGGGCCAACCTCCAGTTTGTGTGCTCTCATAGATTATCATTACATTAAACACACAGTAAGAGGCACACATGGGGCTAATCAGCTAGATCATTCAAAAAAAAAAAAGCAAGAGTATACAGCGATGGGGTTTCATTTCTGTTTGGGAAAGGTCCTTTTCCAGTTTGGGGTAGAAGAACCTGGCTGACCTTCACAGAGCCCTCACCCCTAATCTCAACCCCAACAGTGCCCAACCTTATGTTGCTTAGTGGGAGGCAAATCCCTGCAGCCAGGTTCCAAAAACCCATCCTTCCTAGAAGAGTAAAGGAGTCAAATTAACTCCCCATAGTTCAACAAGCATTGTGGGTTGTGTTCTGGCACAAATTTGTCCACATATTTTATCATAATGGTCAAATTATTGTCCTTAAGCATGAAAGAACTGCACTCCACACACACAACAATTCCATTCAGTGGCATAAACTGAATTTATGGTGCTTCTGTCCAGTGTGGTTTTGTTTGGCTCGCCATAGGCGGCATTAAACATAAGTTAATAAAGAACAAAGTAGTGGTTGTCAAAGTGTGGTTCAGGGACCAGCAGGGGTCTTTAATGGTGTTTTTATCATAAATATTTCCACTTTCCCAACAAACAGTTTAGACAGTTATATAATTCTGCAATGAGTCAAAACACTTTGGGACGCTGCTTCATAAAGGCATGCAGACAAATGTGCACAGCATCTCTCTCCCTCGCAAATGTTCTCTACCTTACACACAAACAAACTTCCATATACACAATATATCAGCTATGGGACAAACACTGTGTCTGTAAATAGTCCAGTAAGAATTCAAGTGGAGGTATTCCACACAAGCTATAGCTACACACCGAAACAAGTCCACTGCAGCCAACAATAAAGCCCACAATGAAGATAAACCCAGACTTCCTCTTAGCGAGCCAACTGTCAGCTATTTTAAACATTTTTAACAACATCGCGTATCTGTTTCATGAAGGAGACTTTGCAAAGGATTGTTTAACTGTCTCCCAAGAATACCACAAAGGACAGAGTTTTCTGTCTCACTATAAAGCACACACGCTCAGTTCAGTTCGGCAATAGACAGATTTAGACAAATCATGAAACAGGAGGCCATTTACTCAGCTGTATAACGGGAAATTGCTGACACCTCTCAAAAAGCGGGCGCTTCTCCCTTAAACTATTTTGATGTGTGTTAGAGCAGGTAGCTACTTTGAACCGTGATGAAATGAATATTTTAAGACACGTTTATTTCTGGAATATAATCATTATGGAGCTGATAAAAGGTAAAAAAAAAAAGTAAGGGGCAAAAAAGTACGAACATGGTCGTTACAGATTCCACATAGCTGACATGGATTTCAGCAGATTTATGAGAATAAAACGGAATCCAGCACCTCCAGTGATTCATTAGAACAGATGTTGACAGTGGTGTAGTGGTGCCTGGAGAAATGGCCATCCTCTTAATTTATGCCCCCTATTTTTTTTTTTTTTTTTGAAAGCAGCCCATCCAGCAAAGCATAAATGCCCTCCGTTATAAACAGTGACATGCAAGACTACACTTGCATATTTAGCTCAGCCAAAAATGGGTCAGTGGTATTTGCACATTGTCATTTAACTTCTGCTGCCTGACTTCAGGGAGTAAGGATCATTATAAAAAGCCACAAAAAAAGGGTGCAGATTTTCAATAAACACCCACAGACATGAGGCAACTACAAAATTATGCATTCTAAATAATGAATTCCTTATTCCCTCCACTCAAAACTATTTGAGTTTTGCCACCCTAAGAAAAATGCTCATCAGAGGGGATGCTTCAGAAATAAATATCCAAAGCTAACTGTAATTCATATACCTGTGTATATCCTGCATGACATCAAGGCATTGTATGATGGTCAAGGTGAAAGGTGCATAAGTCTATAAATTGTAGTTTGTCTGATGTTTGACGCACTGCTGTACAACCTATTTAGCCCTGAAAGTGAACATATTTAACTTTAGTAAACACTGATAATACACGCTAAAACACAATGGAAAAATACCACAAGTAGTGTGGAGTAATGAAGCCATCGGAATGACTCACAAATGTTAATGTATTATGATAATGCAATACCAATGTAAAGTTTGCTAATGTTAGCTAAAAATAGCCCCTAAGCTACGGCGCATACCAGACTAGAAGTGAGACTGTAGCAGCAAAACTGAACTGAATTCAGAAAGAGTTTTGTTAGACTGCTCAGGAAGAATGTGGTGTTTCTTTTTTTTTCTCACTCTAAAGTCCATATTTTAGCTGTTTGCAGGACAGTTTTGATAGTAGCATCCTCTTTAGAGCTAACAGGCTTTTGCGCCGGTTAAATGAATTTACATACGGTATCAACTTGTCATTTAAAGCAAAGGTTTGACATTTCAGGAAGTATACAAATTAGCTTTCGGCTGGAAATGTTAGCAGCGGATTGTAATCGCTGTCATATCAGTTAAATGTGTATATTCAGGCAGCAGGTTAGCTTAGTTGAGCACAAAGACGGAAAATGGGGAAAACAACCAGTCTGGCTCTGTACAACTGGAAGAAAATGTGTTTACCAAGACCTCTAAAATGCTCAAATGATACATACAAAACAAATAAGACGTTTATTTAATTCTACACAAAAACTGAGGTGCTAAAATGATAATTAGCGGTTAGGTGCTAGCTGTTTCCACCTTTCTTTGTGCTACGCTAAGCTAACTGGCTAGCTGTCGGATATGAGAATGTTTTATTGAGAATCTCCAACTATAGAAAATATATTCCTCCAACTTTTAAAATAATATTAAACATTTTTAAGGATTTGTTGTCAAAGTGTACTTGTGCACCACCAAAAATCTCAAGTTGTCATATTAAAAAAAGGACAAAATAACCTCCCTAACACAAATAAGTCAGAGAACATCTCTTCACATTGTTCCATATTTAGATACCTCCATCCACATATGTGTAAACCCTCATCCTAAGCCCTCTAGCGTACAGACAAGACAAATGCATTCCAGTAGACAACCTTCAATTTCCTAGATGTGTGTGAGGGAGGGCTACTGTCTGCAACTGTCACCGTGAAGGATGACTGATACAGTTTTCGAGGCGGCTATAAATAACGGAGCACCTGGACAGAAAGATGAAGCCAAAACCTGCCTCAGACAGACTGGCACAGGTAGATGGATGGCAATGTGAGGGCATTAATGAGAGCACAGGTCCGCCAACACATGGGGATGAGAACTCTGCAGATGGCTTGATGTCATCATTATATGACAGTAGGTGTTTGTGCAACTTTGTGAAAAAAAAGATGGGAAATGGCACTGGAGGGTGACTGAACCTCATTTTTCCTGATAATTTAAGAAGGATTTGGAGAAAAAATGGAATTAAAATATTAAAAACAGCTGCATGGATTCACGGGAAACTACGATTTTACTCTTGTAGGCAATAAATATATGAATTAAATGAATTTAACATGAATGAATTGATGTCCAGGTTTCTTTGTCTCACTTTGGAAAATAATAATTCAATATATACACACTAATTCTAATGATATTAAACCAATAGCTGATTCCTTCTGTGCTCAGACTGCCCCCCACCTTAATGAGGAGACTGTGCTGAAATTACAGTTCCATTACTTCGATTCATGTAAACACACTGAAAAAAACGAACATAATATCTTCATCAAACACATTAGGTTATATGGAAACAACTGCAGTGGTAGGGCTGAATTTTTTTGGCACTCCATAATACAAGAGACGAGTCAATTATGAGGTGGAAATTGTAGCTGATTTCGCAGCCCTCTGTAATTCAACATGAATAAAAATGCAATCTCCAACCGATGACAGGCAGATTCTCCATTTGCGACGCCATTATTTAAGATGGCACTTAGAGCCAGCTCTTCTGCCACAAAATCTTTTGGACACCTTAATCAGTTTGAATGAAATAAGACAGAAAGGTAAAGCATTCATCTTATTCAGGCACAAGACTGAATGTCACAAAGGCGATCTCAGAGCCCATTACTGCGCTTTTACCAAGGAGTGGAATACAGATAGCTAATAGGCTCTGCATCTTTCTGGTTTTGTCTTTGAGAAGTCGTGGGCCTGTCAAATGTGAGCTTGAACTTGAAGGACACGGTGTGACCGACAAAACTGAGAGGTGGGGGGTACATTTGATAATTAAAACGCAGAGCCCCAGAGCACAACAAGTTTTTAACATGCCTTTGACATTGACGTGGCCATCAGCTCTGACCATTAAAATGCAAAGCTGAGGTCACAGTGTTAAATGCTTCCCCCTGAAAACAACACCTCAGGACTGGGTTGACTCAAAAATTTCCCTTCTCTTTAGGATAACCTGCATCATTTATTTCAGTAGCTTTTTTTTTTTTTAAGGCTTTCTACTCTCACTTATTTGAATCAGATACATAACCTGCAGAGAAAACTTTCTCTGTTTCTCATTTACTTTCCCCAAAGTGGCTCTTTAGCATCATCAGCATAAAAAAAACAAGTTGGCATCGCAGAATGCCTGATTTGGCGAGGATGTGAGTAAGCCATTTTTGAGGAAATGATGTGCGGGTGTAATATTCTACAAACATGAAAAATGTCTGATGAAGAAAACGGCAATTAATATTAATATGCCCGAGGGTCTCTGCGGTGTGAAAGACAATTGACAGTTTTTGCTGAGCAATCTGTCGTACGTGCGGCATGATGTAACTGTAGGTGTTGAATGCCAAAGCGCTTCAATGCAAATGTTTGCAAAAACCCTGACCTTAGCTTAAACGCAGAGCGCACACTGACGTGACTTTGCCTCATTTGCAAGCATCTACATAAAATCCCACGTATAAACCACAAAACCACATAAATTCACTAATTATCTCTGCAGACAGGTGCTTGACAGCGAAGCCGATCATCACAGACCCTGGGTGCTAATTAATGCTTTAATCTACAGTATATGTCAGGCCTTAGAGGTTTTTGGATGATTAGCAACACTGCAGGTAAAAACAGTTTAGCTCCCCTGGACAGCCACAGCCACCTAATTACAATCAGCCCAGTCAGATGGCTTCACTTTCTATAAGGTATCAATCTTCATTCCAGTGGCAAGTTTCCACAACAGAGCCAGATGCTTCCTCCAGGCGCCACGAGCAACGATTGGAAAATGTAAACAACACATCACTTGTCTGACGTTGGTCGTCCCTGAGCCTCCCGGTAAGGAATTGTGCTCAGATATGCTCCACAGAGCGCACTAAGTGGAAAGTGGTTGGGAAAGTATAAGAGGCGTCATGGAATGGATCATCACTCTATCTGAAAATAGACTGTTTATCAGGAACTGAGGCTTCAGGCGTTTGAGTATGATTCTCTCATCTCTTGATTTATTATTCCTGAGATGTTTGATCTGACCCCAAGACTTCAGAACGAGACCAAGAAAAGATCTAAATAACTTTTGTTTTATCTTAATTTAGTATCGATTTCTGCCCAAGGTGTCCCTGTGATCTTTAAGCAGAGATACTATCACTTTATTTGCCTTGATGAGCTCACGCACACACACACACACACACACACACACACACACACACACACACACACACACACACACACACACCACACACATACACACACGACACAAACATCCTCCGATTGTCATTCCTGCCTCGTTGACAACCTTAGATGAACTTAATAACAGATGGCAGTGCTGAAGAACCTCTGCAATTATTTGAAGATCACTCTTTCATGCCTGGAAGGAATCAGCGAGGCTGCCTCTAATCAAGGCGTAACCGCTCTCTACATAATTCAAAAGTCTTATTATAATTTGTCATAGCCAAGATGGCTGGGCAATATATCTTAGCCTGAGTGAAATATGTGTTTTATTAATATGCTATTAATGAAAAAAAAAAAAATGGAGCTTTTGGAGCTGCGCTGTCTCTCCGCTCTCACAAGCTTCCTGTGTGACCAGGATGAGCAGTGGGCGACAATTACTTTCATTTCTTACACGTGGAAAATTGTAGGAAATTTTTGCAGCATGACCTTCAAAAAACGTGAGATGGTTAGTTCATGACATGCTGGAAAAAAACATGAATATGACACCACTTACTTGCCTTATTTAATAATATCAACGCACGGGAGAGGATTCCTCAAGCTCAAAGTGTGTGTCACTTTCTGAAAATAATCTATAATAACAATGTATTTCTTAGCGACAATGCTACACGCATGCTTATTGTACATTTACTGTACTTAATAAATATTCTACTTTTTACTCCACTATATTAATCTGACATCGTACATTGACAAAATAAAACCACTCACTCTATATATTATATGACTTTATAAATTGTTAATACTGATGCAACAGCAGCAGAATTTTGATTGTAGATAGCTGAGGTGGTAAACTACTTTCTCGTCCAGTGATATCCCAACTAGGGTTGCAAAGGTGTGGAAACTTCCCATAGAAAGTTACACTGGGGAATTTCTGAAATATTCTAAGTCAGAAACTTTCCACGGGAATTATGGGAATTTATAGGAATCAACTCAAAATTGGGGGTAATTTGGTAATTGGGGGTAAACTAGCATCATGATAAGATAGCATAGCACATAAATGGTCAATGAAATGATGTTAGCTATAGCTTATTTAGCAACTAACTTATCAGCTAGCTATCATCTGTACAACTACATTTTCATGTGCTATTTGCAAATTAAACACAAATACCATACATTTACCTCATAATATCATCAAAACGTACGTCACTTTATGTAGTCCACAGGCTCAAATGCGTGGCTTCAATAGTCTTGTGCTCTGGGCTCCAAAGTGTGGTCCAGGGTTGTAGAAGTCATCTGTGCATGTAGAGGGCGCAGCCTCAATAGCCCTGCAGTAAGCAGTGTGCTACGTGAGTGTACTTCTATAAATCTAGTTGTTTTAGTCAAGATTATGCTCAAATATATTTTCCCCAACTATATATAATAACATAACAGTTCCCTGTTAAGGACCAACCTTCAATTTTGTAAATTTCCAGTTTATTCCTGTTAATTCCCATGGAAAGTTTCAAATTTTGCTAGCCCATTCCCAACCTAGAGATCAGGCCTCTTTCCAATGGATCATGAGGGGTTGTGAGATGGTTAATCAATGTAAAAAAATGTGTATTAATTTATCCATTTGTACTTTTTTAAAGTACATTTTAATAATAACACTTGCCTCAGTGGGAATTTACTGGTAATAGTGTTTCTACATTGCTGTACTGGTATTTTTACTTACTGTGTTGTTGTTCAACTACCCTTACACCGTACATATGCAGAGAACAGATTCACTGTCAGACTTGAACGGTCTGTGGCTGTTGACACAAGCATCGAGTCAGAAACATGGCATTCACCCAGCAAAAAAGTCATACTAATCCATTTTCAGGGTACTCGGCAGTCAAATCATACACTGTGTCCGTTATGTGCTGTCTCCTCAACAGCGGTGTCAAGCTGTGAGTGGGACTCCAGTTCAGCTGTCGGCTGTGGAGGAGGCACAGAATGGAGGGAAGGTGGAAGAGGAAGAACATACACTCCTCTCATTATCTTTTCGTCTCGTGGCAGCTTCGCTTGCCCTGTGAGTCAGCTGTCAATCACAGCCCGGGCATCAAGTCAGCGGGAGCCCAGAATGTACGGTGCACTCATCAAATCTGCCAGCAGGCAAGGAGAAAGCACCTATAGAGCCCAAAGCCACAGCCAGTTGCAATTAAAGTGCTGCTCCACTGCGGAGAAAGGAACCCGAGGCCACCTGAAGGTCACTGAAAAACCCAATTACCAGCTTGTCATATATTGTCAGCAAGAGTAATTCTTGGAAACAAAACAGCTCTGACTCACCTTTGCACTGGCTGCAGGGACCCAAGAGGAGATTGTGGGTGTTATCGCAAGAATAATAATAATAATAATAAAAAAAAGATACAATTAAGTAAACAGAACTTTTTTGTTTTATTATTGTTGAGACAAACTAGAGAACGGGGGGAGAAAAAAAATCCCTGGGGTAAGGGTACGCACAGGGCCACAGCTCAGACCATGCAGTTTCATGTACAACTCTTTAAATGGAATAAAAATGGTTTGGATTAAAAGTTATAAAAATAGACCATTTACAAAAACATATCTACAGAGACAGTTCAGTGGCAGTAATTATTTGATTGTACATTTAAAAAAAAAAAAAAAAAAAAAAAAATGTCCAATCGGAAAAACAACAACAACAAAAAAAAAGACATTTCACAGTTTAAAAAGGCGAGAGTTGTTGTGTCACGATGCAGTCTTTGGGACGGAAACTGTTGCTACACAGTAGTTTCATGTTTCCACAAGCCGGTCTTTACGCTGGCTGCGCTCTCTGTGCTAATTAAAGGCACTGTCTGTCCGTTTTCTTTGAGCGTGTCGCCATTTTGAGTGATGAGGTTGAGCCCGTATGATTTGGGTTCGTTTTCCAGTTCTGTGCTGCCGGGTTGTTGCTTTGCAGGACCAGAGTCTTTACATGAGCTGGACACGGCGGCGGCAGTTACCCGCTCGGTCTCTATAGTTACCACCGACCCGTTTCCCAGGGCGCTGCCGCCTCCTTTGTCCGCGTAGCGGGAGCGGCGCGGCAGGCTCGCGCTGTCGCTGCTGTCCTGCTGCAGCTGGCTCTGGTGCCGCTCTCTGTAGGCCATGTAGGCCGCCCTCCTGCTGTTGCGTGCCGCCATGTCGTAATGGTGGTGCCGCCTGTGCGGGGCGCTCTGCACGCTGCCGTCGACGCTGGTGGGGACGTCGTAGGCGTACTCTCGCAGCACGGTGAGCCGACTCGCCCTGTGCGCTCTGGCTCTGTTCTTGTGATGCCTGCTCGCGTGTCCGTTGGTGGCAGCTGTTGGATTGTTGATGTTGTTCATCGGGCGGAACTGCACCTCGACTGGTGCCACGTGCATTTTAATTTCATTGTCTAGTGAGTGTTCGGTCAGGCTGTTGTCCAAAACAGCTGCGCCGTTGGCCGTCACCGGTGCCGAGACGGACTTGCACTGAGCTGCCTCTGCGTGCAGGTTGGTCAGCTTGCTGCCGTGGGCAGAGTTGCGCACGCTCGGGGCGCTCTTGTTTGTGTAAGAAGAGTCTGCGCTGCTCTGGCCACACTTTGTCGACTCCCCATCCGCCTTGTCAGCAGATCCTGTTGTGGATGTCATCGCCACGCCTGGCTGAGGCAGAAGGACATCCTCCTGCGCGGAGTAGGCTCGTCTCCCTGAGCAACAAGCCTGAGACCAATAGCGCCTCATGTCCTGCCTGTTGACGCAGTGATGCGCCACCATAAATGCCCCCAACGCCAGTGCGGCCACCCCAAACAGGCAGGTGAAAGCTAAGTCAAAGGGGTGGTCCTGCGATACGGCCATGGCGCCGAACACCCAGAGGGCCGCGTACAGCCCCAGAGCTCCTGCTGCACCCATCAGCTGGGCAGCGAAGGTGTGCTCATTCTCCAGGGCCATCAGCGGCACGGCGTGGGGAGCAGACACGATAGACGACGATGCCTCCTGAGGGTGGAGCTGGAGAGTAAGGGGGTGGCAGTGGCTGATGGGACCATCTGCCCCGACCTCTGTGCTGGCTGAAGCCAGATGCTGCTGCTCCTCGGTCGGCTCCTTGAGCTCGTAACGGCGTTCGGGGTGGCGCCGCAACTGGAGGAGAATGCTGAGGAAGTACATGCAGTCCACGAAGATGATGAATCCCACTGGGCCATAAAAAGCCCCTATACTGGGCTCCCATGCCATCCAGCAACTGCAGGGAGAGACAGAAGATCAACATCTCATACACAGTGAGATAACGATGTGTGATTTTTTTCCCCCCAATTACTGCATATCAAGATCATCTTTTAGCAATAACTTAAGTTATATAGTACTTCCTAAAAGGAAAATTGCCAACAGCGCTCATTAAAACAATACCCCATCTCCTCATCTTAATCTGTCACCATCATTGTTTACTTCCCAAAGTTAAAATGACTCTTTGAGAAACTTCTGCATCCCGTTTTTACAGCAACTGTCCCATTACGTTTAATAACACAGGCTGGATTCATCTTGCTTGCAAGAAATTAATTAAACTCCAAAGACTTCAGACAGATACGGGTCCAGATTTCTCAATTAGTCAGCCACGTTGCACAATCTAAACAGCTGCCACTGTAGAGAGAGGAGGGGGGGGCTGTAAACTGGCAGCAGTTGCTCCTTGCTTGGATGCACACACCATTAAAAGGCCTCTATAATCACAACTTCAGGGAATAAACTTTTTCTACCCTCATAAAAAATATCCATTATTTACGAAAGCAATGCAGTCTGGCCGGTCGATAACTAAAGCCAGCTCCTCCTGAGGATGGAATGTAAAGGATCTCTCGGGCCCGGATGCTTCTTTATTAAACGCTGTTGTCCAGATAAAGAGACGTAGCGTGACTATGAGCACATCCTGAGGGACAGGAACTTTAATTACTTTGTGTACGGGGACTACTTACTATGGTGCGCTGGTCCGGCTTCCGTAGTTTTTGATGTTCGCCGCTGCAGTGATCCCACAGACGATGATGGGGATCCCTCCGCCAATTAAGTAGAACCTTTTGAGGGAAGCACAGAAGAGGTGGACTCCGCTTTAGTCTTTGTGTTTGTAGGACGACAAACGGGCCTGAGCTTGTCACAGAGGTCCAGTGGTACTTCAGGCCTCGATACTGACACCATGTGGCAGTTTGACAAACAAACATGACCACTGAGAAGAAGAGAAAGCCCCAAAAATCCATTCTCTCTTTAGAAATCAATTTTATCAACTAAAAACATCAATTATAACATCAATTCAGTTCTTAGGAATGTTATGCAGACAGTTCAACATGAGTTCAAGTCTAGTTTTGGGTTTGTTCTTTTATTCACTCGCACAAGATGAAAACTAGATACAGCCACGAGCTGGGATCTCCTTGGACTGTTTGATATGAAGCATCACAGTAAGACACGTTTGGTAAACCTAAATGTTCCTGCAGTGGACCGACATGTGACAGGACGGCCGAATAGCAGCCTAAAACCTTCATGCAGTTACCCAAAGCTGCCATTTGGGGGTGCTGACCTATAAAAGTTGCATTACTTACATTACACGCATCTTTTAATGTAATAACAGTGGCGTCGTACCTCAGCATGGGACGTGGCGGCGGCGGAGGTTCGTCCAGCTCCTCGTAGCGCTTGGCCTTGCGCGTCACCTGTTTGTAAATGTTGCGTGCGGTCACGCCCACCCACAGAGTGGTGGCCAGAGTTGAATAATGCAGCAAGATGCCCACCTGCAAGAGATTGCACCGTTTTATATATATATTGAATGTACATACATATGGCAAGAAAGAAATGCGATCAATCTCCCGTGTCAGAATGATAAAATGCCTCCAATGTTAAATTTCAGCAACAAAAATAAAAGTGATGGACTCCAGTGCATAGAAGTATAAATGTAGTAGTTAAGTGGAAAGATGATCCTTGCAATTTTTGTATTGCGTGTGTCATCATCGCCCTGAGTTAAAAAAAACAACAAAAAAACACTTTGTGAGATATATTTTTATGCCAAGGGGGATTAAAGAAATAAGCAAAAAGTTTTCTGCCAAAATCTTTCATCCAGGTACTCTGAAAAATGAATAAGTAATGTGTCTTGGTACAACACATCATGAGGGGAGGAGCAGGATCACCTCTAGCCATGGAAACGATCTACTGTATTTTATTTTGAGTGGATTGAACTCAGCCACAGGCAACTTTTTCGATGTTTTTTTCCCCCCGGCGAAAACAATAAAAACAACTTGTTCGTGTTCATGACTGCTGACTGTTCAGTTTGCTGGAAAGCGTTTCGCGGCGCGGAGGGGTGGAGGTGGGCGGGCGGTGCGTACTCACCGCTTGGCAGGCGCTTGCGTATCGCGTCTGATTTATGCCACCTACGAAGACGCCGCAGGTGAGGGAGATGTGGAAGCAGAGGTTGACCAGCATGTGCCAAAACTTGCGGCTCACACGGACAGACCTGGAGTCACAGGGGAGGGGAAAAAAAATAGAATTAAGATGTAAAAATGCTGTTATGCAAGTTATCTGGGTAATACTGACAATACTTTGGGGAGAACTATTGGTTCAGAAGATACTTTATAAGAATATTTTGAGATGCTGTCCTTAGTAAAACATTATATGATGGTAATAATTGTCCCAGGCAAACATAAAATAAATCTCTCTCTATATTAAGATTCTAGATAATCTACTCATTTCACATTCCATATCACCAGGCTCCACCGCAGGCAGTTTAATCCCTCATATATCGTCACGCTGGTCATCTACCAACATGCAGGTTTCTCTGATCAAACCTTGATATGATTAAATAAATTGGACTCATGATTGTGTTGCTCTCAAACTGTTTGAGCGTGACTTTGTTCCTTTAGAATGCCTCCAGTGTGCTTTGAAAAAGAATGGAAGTGGAAAAGTTGTACAGCAACTAAAGTAAAAATGATTTGGAAAAATAACATCAACAAGATTAATCATAATCACCAAAAACATGAAAAAATAAACAAAACAAAAACAGATAATTGTCTATTGAGCAAGACTTAATGGGAGCTCGGGGCAAAAATAAATCCTGCCAAGTTTAGACAAAGATCCAGCAAAACATTCATGTTGACTTCCACCAAGAAAAATGAAACAATAAAGGCAATCTCTTACCTGTGATGGTAGATGTAGCTGATGATGATGGTGAACAGGCAGAGGAGGAGTATGATGGTGGTGGCGTAGATGACGGGGTGCAGGGGCTGGATGCTGGGAGAGAAAAACTCCACGCTGCTGAGGTCCTGCGTGACAGATGAGGTGATAAATCCTCAGTTTTAGGTGATATTGTTACGGCACACGTCACTACATGCCGCAACCCAAGAATTATAATACAGAGAAGTGCCAGATGCAAAGCGCCACGCACGCCATGATTCAAATTCACGATACACATCAATACATTGAACATGAGGAATAACTCAACCTACCATCAGCAGGCCGTAGTTTCCCAGAGAGTTACAGGAGATGGTGGTGAAGTTGTCGTGATGGCCGAGGATGTGGCAGCCGTCGCTCTGCCATCCTCCGTGGCCTCCCACCAGGCTTAAGTTCCAGGAGGCGGACACAGCATCTGAGCCTCGGGCAAACCGACGCAGGGTGATGTTAACGGGGGTCCTCAGGACGTGCTGGGACATCCCCTCTGATCGAAAACATAGACATAGGCAGGTTTTAGTTTCGTTTTTGCATTTGAATATTTTCAGATTTCAAACAACTTTACGGTTATACCAAAATGACTCGTGACTCACCTATCTTTGCCATGATGACAGGAGTCGCCACGCTCCTCCGCTTCCCACTGTCAGCCAGTTGGGACGAGTTGCCGGTTGAGGGAAAAAACTTGCCATTGCGGAAGCCCAGTAGATGGAGCTTGTAGACCGTGTCCTCAGGCTGCCCAGGGACTGCAGCCTGGGTGAACAGAGACTGAGGAAGCTGCAGGGAAGCCTCTACAATGGTGCTCTGCAGGGACAAAATATACAACCGTGTAAAAAATCCAACCTTTTCATATTTCACATGAAATACTTTGTTTTGTTTGTGCTAAGTATTTGTTTTTATGGGCTTCACGTGCAAGAAAAACAACCCACTAACAAATTGTAATGATCTCTCGACCTTGTGAAAGATGCTGGAGAAGGAGCTGGTGGTGTTGCATTTGAAGGTGAGCTGGCGGTCCTGGCCGGGTGTGCGTTCGGGGCTGGGCCTTTGGAACAGCATGCAGGTCATACCGTTCCAGTCGCTGACCCTGACAGAATGAGCCTCCAGTGCTATGTTGGGGGATGTCTGGAGTGACAAGAGGAACAAAGTTTTAAAGTGCAATCTAACATAGAGACTCCCATTTTAATCGTGCAAGTGCAAACTAGCGCAAACGAGCGCAAGCGAGCTTGTTGATGGGACTAACCAGGGAGAAGGCCTGTGCTGTGGCCAGGCGGTAGACAGCAATCTTCTGCAGGCAGTTGATGATGCGGGAGCAGGCCATGGCTTCACGCTGAGCCATCCAGAGCACCCTCTCATCGGCCAACATCAAGTTACTGGACATGCTTACCATCACCTCGCCCAGCTGGGAGACAAATATGGACATGAGTGAATAAACGCAGTCGGAGGAATTCATGGCACGGACTTAGAAAACTTGTCGATATAGCTTCTGTGAGCCAAAAAACATTGAGTACATGTAGCAGCCACTCAACACTTCATATTCTATATCAAGTGGAGTGGAAACAGAAGAAGTAAACATGCCCAGCCTGCATCTTGTTTGTATCAAACAGCATTAAACGCAGGCTCGAGGGAGATACTTGACTCGTTGTAGCTAAGTGATTATTGGAAGCACATTTCGAGCATGGTGTCGCCTAACTAAACTTTAATATGCTCTAATACCATAGCGATCTTTGCCTACAGCAGTTACAGCACGCTGGGAGCTCACTTTACTTTGAGAACTTTCCTTTTTGTTGGCCTGCAGCTGTGCCGATACTCGTAACAAGACATCTTTTCTCATTAAACAACATGACAACAAACAGATGTTGAGCATTAATCTATTTGTCCTTCAACGAGAAATACACCAAGTCACGTTCGACTGTAAAAGCTCGTAAAAAGCGCTTTGTTCTGTTGGAACTGTGAACAAATCGGCACGGCCGCTACAGTACTCACATCTTTGAACTTCTCGACAAACTTGCCAATCTTCTCAATCATCTCAGCCACGAAGATGATGTCCATCTTGTCTGAGAAGTTGGCGGCGTCGATCGTGCAGACCAACAGGCGTCGGGCCCTGGCCACCACGTTGCTCTCATTCAGAGCCATCTAACGGGGTGGATGGAAAGAGAGAAAATCAGTCTGTGTCTGTCTTGGCATGGTTTGAGCGAAGAGGGACAAGCGGGAAAGATGAGAGGAACTCAGAAGAGAACGGAGAAAGAACAGACAGTGACAGAGCAACCAAACACAGACCTGGTTGATGACGTGTAGAAATCTTGTGACGTCTTTCTGGAACTGGCAGCGGGTGTAGTCGTCCTCGGCCCACACCCCCTTCCGGTCACAGTAGCGCCACGCCTGCTGTTCTTCGCCTGGGCTGCCCGAGTATGTGCCCGCGCTTGACATCAGTCTGTTGCAGGGGAGGTAGGCTCTAAAGCCCGCCAGGGTGCGCGGCCACCTGGAGTGAGCCAAAGAGATCTCAGTTTTGCTGTCTGCCATTCGCTGGGTAACACAAACCATGTCTTTATTTTCTCCTAACTCTGTGTCATGTGAGCCATAATGTCTGTGACAATCAACAGCAACAGAGTAATGTGATGATTATGACCAAAGCCATGAAATAAATTATATGTTTAACCACAAGGGGGGGCCACAGTGCTTGACATGAGAGTATGCAGTACAAGTCATATTTTTAATACTGGTTAATTTTCACTTTTTAGAATGGAACTACAATTTTAAGAATAAACATTATGTTTGCTAACGTAATTTACTTAATTATTTGTAGAAATGTAAACAGTTGGAACTGTGAAACGATCAGACGTGGGGAAAACAGCGCTTTAATTTCATTAACGGATGCCAAACATCGAATCTAACACAACATTCAGGCTTTTACATTAGAGAACCGTGTGTGTGTGTGTCCACCTACTTGAACTCCCCCTTGTTGTTGGCGACGCGTTCAGGATCACAATACTTTGCGGAACTCTCCAACACCACAATGTGGACAGTCCTGGTGTTGTTGCCCCTGCTCGTTCTGACCCGGCACTCCCAGTTCCCAGTGAAACCGGGCTGAATGTTTGAGATGGTCAGCGCGCTGAAGAAAAAGATGAAGCAGAGATCTGACGGTGAACACAAAGACCTGGACGAGCTGAGGAAAAGATGCTACTGTTTGAGTACCACTCGCTGTGTTAGGTTAGCGTTAAACGTGAACGTGGCCATACCTAGCAATTAGAGAGCAGTTCTGCACCATGTGCTTCTCGATGAAGATGCCTTGGGCGGCGTCGGGTTTGACCATGCGGCCGTTCTGGTACCACAGCACCTGCATGTCCTCGGCCACGAAAGAGGCCTGACACTGGAACGGCAGGCTGTCCCCCTGAAAGACGACTTGACGCTGGGACGGGGTCAGCTGGAAGGAGGGCAGCTCAAGTGGGGCGTCTGAGGAAACCAGACAGATATTAGTAAGAGGCAATTTATCACAGAAAAATAATAGTTCATATTTGATTTACTCTGGACACAGTGCCTTTTTGTTCCACTCTTAGCACTTGTTGGACACACAAGGAAACAAAAAAAAATTCTGGATACATTAGTGCTATTTGTCATTCATGTCAGGCCACGGCTCCTGCTAGATCTAGTGCCATGTATTTCATAATCCCTCACTGTGATGACTGCCAAACTGATAAGACATGAGCAAGTACAAACAAAGGCAGCACTGGCCTGGGCAGCCCTTCTCTTATCTCCCGTGTCATTGCACAAGCCCCCATTTCCCCAAACACCGGCAGCCTCGCTGATACCAAAAAACAGCTAAATTAAAGAGTGAGCGCACCGTTTGGACGCCATGATCCGTGTCACAACTCAACGTGACTTATTTCAGCCTCTCAAACTGTCAAGTGACACGTCAGATAGCGTCTCTGTAGTGATGAATCATGTGACTATTTTTGGGTGTGCCTTTGCGCATTGTTTTAGGCAGATTTTTGTCTCCGTGTAGTTTGTGTGTGTGTGTGTGTGTGTGTGTGTGTGTGTGTGTGTGTGTGTGTGTGTCCATACCACAGGTAAGGAGCTCTGGCTTGATGGAGCTAATGAGCTGACCCTGGAGAGACTGCGGGTAGGAGCACTTGGTGTTCTTGACCACGATTTTCCTCTCGGTGATCCAATGCAGCAGCCACAGAAGGTTGCAGTCACAAAGCAGGTAAGGTGACTGAAACTCCCTTTGGGTGTACAAACAAAATCAGGGGGGGAGAGGAAGACAGGTTAAGTGGTCGGGAAGCACCAAATATCAAGTTAAGCGACAAAAAGCCTGATCTGTGTGATGGAAACAGACAGTTTGCTTCTGTATTTTGATTCAAACACGATTTGTTCGCAGACATCACAATCATACATTGACAGTAACATGCTCCGTAACACTTACAGAGACTTCAGAGACACCAAGCTGTCAAAGGTCCCCTGAGCCAACGAAGAGAACATGTTCCCTGAAAGGTTTCTGGAAGAAAATGAACAAATGCATGATGAGAAATAATCATTTATCCCAGACTGTTACATGATTATATCATATTTTAGCACACAATCGATTATATTCATAAAAATGCTAATGACTTACAGTCTGATCAGACTGGTGAGGCCCTTGAAGATGTCTACATTGAGGCAGCCGATGCTGTTGTTGGACAGGTCTCTGTAAAAAACACATGGGAAAAGAAAGTTTCTGGTTTATTTCTCATTTCAGACATAACGCAACACGACAACAACAACGGTCCAGAAGACCATCGAGTAGTAAGCTGCATTAAAGCTGGGCAGGGAATGTTCCCAACGAGATAAGTCCTGAAAATCAGATCGCATCGAGGAAAACTGATAAACAGAGAAATGTTTAAGTCGCCGAGATTAAGCAGAAAGAGCCAAGTCCAACAGAGACAGGCAGGTTGAGGCAGAGAGCGCAAATCAGCTGACAGGTTTACAACTTTCAAGGTGATTTTAGATAATGTCTGTGTGGGCTTTCAAGGGAACCTACACATCAAAGGCAGTGTACACCCTGGGAGATGATTAATCGCCTGCGATTAATGTCAAACACGTCAAAAATGTGTTTCTCCTCTGGATGTGACCTGACATGATGTCTCTGGCAAACATCAGAAGGAAGTGTCTGAGACTCTTGACGCCTTTCAGAAGGACCCGAACACGGAAAAGACCGATCCTACCTCTGTGAATCACACCCAATGTGCAAACATTTAGAAACGACTGCAAAGAAAGAAATATTCACTCGAGGCTCCGAGTAAATTTTAGCACACCATCCTCAGATGCAGCAGGAAACGAGGTTTCCATTGCTGGAAGCTAATCGCTTTTGGAATGTAAAGAGTGTAAAGTGGGATTGATGGATAATAAGCATGTTTGACAACTTACCAAGAGAGATAACATTTAAAACCAAGCAAAGTTCACAGTCACGGCGCCCTCACAATGCTTGTAACACACACTCTCACTCACTGTGAATGATCCAATCACTGAAAAGTGCCATGTCAAGAAAGAAAGAGCCCGGGAGAGAAAGACAGATCATTACCTCGACCCACAAGCTAAACTGTATCCTGGGGTGCTTGAAGAATGTGATACTGACACCTAGTGATACCTGGAAAACGACTGTCAGGCATATGCTAACATCCGAGCGTTTATGTAATTATTGGTGTTGGTCCTTAAGGTACCAGCTGGGGAATTTACTGTGTGAGGTTATTAGTTCCACTTGGAAGAGGAGGGGAAAAAAAAAAAAGATGCCATTCGCAGGCTTGCCAATTTGTGCGGGTATTGTGCGTCAGGGGAAGGATAACACAGTGGAAGTGAAGGGGTGAACGTAGGGGGGAGGCTCCCCTGGCGAAAGGCAAACTTTCATCTCACTTCATCGCCTAGATTCAAATACTAAAGCTATAGCTACATCAAGGGACTTAAGACAACTGACATTAAGTGTGTCAGGAATCATTACACCCAACACCTCCTGTTCCGGCTATGTAGCTATAACTGACTAACATCTCTACTCTCCGTCTGCTATAACTAGTCGACTAGTATTCATTACCACAGACTAATGTCAACCACAGGCATGTAGCACATTAACAGCATGGAGCACTGTTTCAGTCGCAGCTCTTCAGTTGTTGCGAATGGCACGGGCAAAAATAGCCTGATGTGATTAGGCTCGAACAGGGGCTGT
Source organism: Protonibea diacanthus (assembly GCA_028641955.1). Taxonomy (NCBI): domain Eukaryota; kingdom Metazoa; phylum Chordata; class Actinopteri; family Sciaenidae; genus Protonibea; species Protonibea diacanthus. Next base: position 10,061,561 of record CM053998.1, read on the forward strand.
TCAGCTGTTGGTGGAATGCAGAGTGAAAGGGCCGAGGCCGGAGACATCCACGGGGTTTGAGGACTGCATTTTGAATATATTTGTACGTGTCAAACTGTGGAAAATGTGTGTGAATTCTGTGGAAAGTGAAGCAAGGGATACACTTATCTTTCCCCTCGAGGGTGTGACCACCAGTGCACCCTAAACCCGAACTCCCACCACGTATAAAGAAACACAGACAAGTGGGACCAGCTGGCTATTTCTAGATCAGATGTTGGTTCAGTTGTAAGGGTGTAATTGAGAGTTTTTATTTGCCAGTCCTCTGACTTGACACGCTATTCTATAAATCCATGGAATAGTTGGGTTTCTTTTACAATGCTTTAATGCTAAGCCTATTCCCAACCTAGTGGACCAATAAATAGGTGTATTTTTTTTCTCAGTTTTCAATTTCTATCCACAACTTTGACCACTGGAAACTGACATTTCGACAGGGAAGGCAGGGTTTTTAGATCAAGGTTTTTTTGTTTGTCTGTTCTGTTTCAGTTTAGACGGTGAACTTTAAACCTCACGGCGGCAAACCTTAGATGCGAAACTGACATTTTCAAATGTATCCGCTTAAGTACGGACACGGTGCGAGTGCCTCGTTCGACAGGTACTTAAAAGGGACTGAGAACAGCTGGATTTATGGTCGACACAAAGAGGTTAACGGGGGGCCTGGGATGTAGCTTTTGATTTACAGTTCAGTGTTTGACTTCTCCCTCTGATGCGCCACCGCGACGTGATGCGAATGTATTATACATGATCAGGCTGTATCATGCTTTAATTACATTCCCCATGGCGTCTGCGTTTACATTCTTCCATTTAGTCTGACTTGTTTCATTACTGGATATGAGATTATTCCACGAGATCACATGGCTCCATTGCACTGTGATCGCGGTTGGGGGGGGGGTCAGTGTGAGCAGAACATTTGCAGTGGAGATGTGTGCTACTAAAAAGACCAAGAAAATTGAGCCTTCTCGTAGCTTGCTTCATGTTGTCGTTAGTCTGACACCAGAAACTTCAGAGAAAACAAGCAGCTACTGCGTAACCACAGAGGTACCGTAAAAGTTAAATTGTTTCTCAAACACTAACAAATCCATATTTTCCAAGCTGGAATGAACATCTGACTCACAAACTTATGACAGCTGAAGTCACGACTAAAGTCTCATGTGTAGAACCTTTATTATCCAAACTTTTCTCTTTTTTTCTCTTCTCTTTAAATATCCAGTCACTACTTTGTGACAAGACACATAAGATAATTAGGCCCTCCAAATGGCACACCTCGAAATGAGAAGAAATCTAATTAGGCGATACGTGGGAGGTAGACACACAGATGGAGGGAAATCAAAGGCTGGCTAGAGCAGAGTCAGAGTGAAAGGTAGAGAAACCCGTGCCAAAGATTTGCCAAATAAATATGACATAATTGCTTGTAAAAACTACTCCTTTGTGCAAAGTAACTTCACTCCAATTTTCCAAAGAACTGGGGGGAAAAAAAAAGTAAGGGTGGATGTGTAGCAGTGGATCCAACTCTTGATGTAGGGCTTCTGTGTTTACATTCCCAGGCTCCAGAACTACCTCGTCATCTCCTTTGCTTGTCCTCTCTCCTTTTCTGCGCTCGTTCCCTTTCACAGTCGAGTGAGTGACAACCACCCTTTGAAATTACGTGAGACGGGGCGGTGGGGGCCAATTAAACTTTGTTGCCCTCGGGCAAAAACCAAACTGTACTCTGGAACAACCCGCGTGAGGTTTCAGATCTCTCTGCGGTGATGAGGAAAGTCTTTATGAATAGCTTGTGTGTGTTTGTGTGTGTGTGTGTGTGTGTGTGTGTGTGTGTGTGTGTGTGTGGGGTAAAGATTTTGAAACGCAGAAGACATATAGGCGAGCATGGATCCATCTGAGTGTGGCATGAATATGCAAGGGGTGTGGGTGGGGGTTGGGGGGGTTAGGCCAGGTCTGAGCCAAGGAGCTGACTGCCTTCCTGTCTCGCTCTTATTGCTCCGCAGCGGCAGCCAAGCTCAAGTTTGTGTTGGCAACGGCCGGGTACTGTCTGATGATTCCAATTCACGCTGTGTTCTTGCTCTCTCTCTCTCTCTCGCACACACACACAAAGAGAAACACACAACTATACAGTTAAGCACATAGTTTCTGACCTCCCACATGCACGTACCACAGATCCCAGATGGGCTCTAGCTTTATGTGTTTTCTGCATATCAGAAATGATCATCAAGATATTCGTGGACACCACCCACACACATTTAGATAGCCTCCTTTTTTTTTTTGGTAAAGTTTGTGAAAGCATATAAAGCCTCATGCAGTGGTCTCTGGCAGTGGGCCAGACAAAACAAGCCTGTAGAAATAGACTGCTGCCTGACCATGCTCCCTTATGGACACTGGATACACTCTAGACCTGCTAGAACACGCATAGACACACAAAACAACAGCTGCCTCAAACACAATATATGCGATGAGAGTCAAAGCTGAAAGCAAGTGAAGCAGCCTCTGACTGAACGTAATGAAAAATAACACAGCCCAGACCGTTATGGAATTTGTAAAATCTTTCAAAAACACAAACAGTCCTACCAACATAAATATCAAAGGAAATGGCTTTAACCACACTTCAAAATGACAAAAGTTTAACAGAAGACACATTGAACAAGAGCTGTGACTATTCATAAACCACTATTCGCACATGGCAAATGATTAAAGCGAACACTCCAAACTGCCTTTAAAAAAAAAAAAAAAAAAAAACATCTTTGGTTGCAATAATAAAAGAACACCTCAGTGAAATCCCAGAGGGGCTAAATGTGTGAATGTACAGTATACACACACACACACACACACACACACACACACACAAGCACGTGCAGAAACCACATTAAAAGAGACAGCGAGGCTGCAGAAGCTCCGCCACTACTCACAGTCTTTTAAGCGCTGGCAATCCGAGGAAAGCGCCTGGTTCAATACGACTGATCATGTTACTCCGCAGCTCCCTGTGGAAATAAAAAAGAAAAAAGTTGAGAATTTAAAGTCACGAGCAATTCGAACAGCAATAAAAATTGTTTTTAGACACAAAAATGGCAAAGATTTAACTTGTTCCCACTGGCTAAATGTGAGTGTTTGTGTTTTTCTTACTCTTCTATGATACTTCATTCAAGATCTTTGTGTTTTGAGATGTTTAATTATATTATGTATTATCGCTACCATGCAAAATAGCATGTTATAGGATAGATACGATGCGATTCTGTTGGCTGATCTGTAAATACACTAAATACTAGAAAACCACTTGAGTCGCTGGACTTGAAATTGAAATTTCAGTATGCAAGCGTCGACATGGCGAGGAGGTAAATGTGGCAAGAAAAGGACTTGGATTACCGTCCTTAGAACATAATGATACAAATTCACTCACGCCCATAATAATATGGTTACAATACACAGAGCCGACCATATTTTGCACAAGCGTGCATTTCTTTTTCTACCCGACTGGAACACCCAGACCTCTGCCAGCCTCACCCACTGATCATTACAACACAGCAGCGGTAACTGACCCTCACAGTTGCTCTCTTGCTCTCACACACACACATTTAGACCCCCCCTCCTCTCTCTCTCTCTCTCTCTCTCTCTCTCTCTCTCCTGAGGTTCAAAGACTTGCGGTCACAGAATTCCTGCGGCGCTCACCTGCGCTGGCACTGCCTAGTCACTCATTACAGTGCAGTGGAGGGTCGGGAGGTTTTCTAGTCTCCACCTGAACCCACACAAAGGGCCTCTGGCTAACTCTGCCCGTTTGATGTCGAGGGCCTGTCATCTGAAGGTGGGTAGGTGGTCATAGATAAGTCATAGACAACAAAAAAAAAATCTATTGCTTGTTAAAAGCTTTTGATGTGAGCTAGCGGCCGTGGCCTCTCTGCGCAGGAGTGTTGAAAGAAAAATGAGACTGCAGGACAAAGAGCTGAAAAATATTCTCACAACCAGTTTTAGGAGTGTGTGTGTGTGTGTGTGTGTGTGTGTGTGTGTGTGTGTGTGTGTTAGGTGCGCAATAAACGTCCATGTGGAGTCTGCTAATTTGCTTGTTGCTGGAGCTCATTTATTTTTCATGTAAACTTGGCTTGTAGTTTGCAGTTGTTACAGCTGAGGTAAAGCAGGACACAAACATCATCAGCCCGGTTCAGAATGATGACTCAAGAAAAAAAAAGAAAAAAAAAGCCCTCTTGCTCTGGTTTGACTCACTGGTCAGATGTGCAAGCCACAAAATCAGGTTTAAACAAATATGTTGGTGTTCTGACACTGTATATAACTCATGTTTGCTTATTAATTACATCCCCTGTATTCAAAGTTTGACTGCAGTTAGTAAGTTTTGTTGTTTTAAGGCTCTGATATTAGGAAGAATATCTGAAGCTGCTTCTTTCGATATCTCCAGGTGGTCTTCACAGTTCAGGCTATCGGTGCAAAACGACCCAGGAGTAACCACTAATACTAATGACAGAAAAAAAAAGAACACTGCAGCTCTCTGATATTCTAATACTCGTGGATAAAATATGGGGAGTCGGAGGGGAATCAGCCCATGCTTAACCACCCATAACTGCACTTCAGATTCCAAAGACCGCTGACCACACATGATCTGGCACCTCTGAAATCTATTTGCAGAGAAAAAATGCCAGGTTTTTCTCGACATGCTCAAATTGAAATAGCTGGCTGAATATTTCTTCATGTGTTCCAGCACTGTTCTTGAACTGGTCCCAAACCAAAGGGTGGTTTTGTAGCTGCGGCCATTTCAAGGGGCACACACACACACACACACACACACACACACAGCCAACCTTCTAATGGTGTTATTTACAATAATATTAAAACTCATGTGACATGGAGTAAAGATTAATTGAAGTTTGTTTCTGGCGTAATTTTCTGGTGGAGGGTCATAGACATTATATACATATGAAGGCTTCCTGGCATGACACTGAGATTTCTTCTGAGCAGAGAATAACAAGGTGTTAAAAAGCCTCCAGTTAGAAAAGAATGACGGACGGCTCGTTCCATCCAGCGTCATGCATGAACCGCGCAACTTCTTAAAGAAGTACTATCCTCTTCCTGTCCAAAACAAAACACTAATTTCAGAAGCACCCTCACACACTTCAATACATTGAGTAATTTTGCTGCTACAGCCTGCTAGCTGCCGGTGTTTAATATTAGATAATGTTAATAAACTTGAGCTAGATGCTGCTATGTTACCCACGGAAGTATTACAAAATTAGCAGCCTGCCAAAGTACTAACACGATGCTCATTTTATTACACTTCTCTTTTTCATCGTCCTGCAATTGAATTAAATTAAATGAATTAAATGTCCTCTCAACACTTCTAGTAATGTCACTTGTGACCTGAATAAGAACAGGATGGGACCACGAGCAGAAAACTACAAACAAATATGTCTCCTGGTGAGGTTTGGTATATTCATTCATTTGCAATAAAACCACTTGAATGTTTTTTAAAACGCCATTTAACACAGTGTAACTGTAGCGCTAGTGTAAAAGAGGCCTTAAGTCCAATAAGTAACTCATTAAAGTCAGTTACACAGCAATATCTGCTGGATATAAAGTTTGTGAACAGGCTTCTGGTCATACCAGACTAAGTAAGGTTGCACCGACAAAATTACTGGGTGTATTGAATGGAGCAAGGGTGCATTTTATTTGTTTCAAAATAAACGTCAACATTTCATTTGTAAAAAAGGGAGGAAAAAAAGTCTCGCTTTAATCACACTGTTTAAGCAAATGAAAGCTTTGTGTGCACTGAACAAAACGGTATTGCAATATGCACTTCAAACTAACTTTATATTTAGGCGTATCTTGCTTACATACCTATTTCCACAAGTATTGTGCCATTCCTGAATAGACAACAATGAATTGCTCAGAAAACGCTGCACACTAGAGCTGTTATCCTTGCTCTGTTTTCCACAATAAGCATTCCTCCACAGCAGCGGATTTAGACAGGAATTAGCATGTGACGGTCGCCTAGCTTGGCTCCTATGTCTATGAGGAGAGTGATAATGGGGTTCTGTGTGGCTTATTTCCAAGTAGGGGCACCTTTGGCCCTGACAAAACACAGCGGTCTCCACAGTTACTTTGCAATTTCACACAGAGAGCCGGATAGGCGTAATCGATTCTCTACCCCTCTCTGGCACTCACAGCCAGCTGCTGTCTCAGTCTTCACGACTGCATATAGGCAGTCCAAATGAGGGAGAGTTTCTTTGTGGACTTAAAAAAAAAAAGAAGCTGTGAAGGCAGGGGGGAGGGAGGGGTAGAAGGCAAGATGGAGAGCCTCGGCGCATTCAGGCCGACTTGAGAGTTTGGGGAGAAAAAGGGAGTGGGATTGGTGGTAGGAGGGGCGGGGGTATAGGAACATTTCACGGAGGGAGAGGCTTCAGCATGCAGAGCGTGTTTGGGAATCGTACTGCTGACACCTCTGGCCTCGGCTTGGCCTCATTACAATGACAAAAGCAAGCAAGCCATCTAGCAATCTCGCTTCACTGGTCGAGGGTGGACAGGAGCGGGGTGGGGTCTGTGATGCACAATGGGAGCTGCTTTTGGAGGTAAACTTGCCAGCGGATTGACGCAACGACGGGCAGAACGGACTTTACAACCAAATCGACTAGCCACTCACAGACAAAGCACATAAGTGCCTTTAAGGCTTCCTTGGTGGAGACAGATCAAAGCCTCTTTTTTACACATTCAGTACACAGCCTCCTGTTTATCCTCAAGGCCTGAGCTCTAAAAACATCTGACCCAATTCATGGGCCCACAGAGAAGATTCCTGCAAATCTATAAACAATCTTAGCAGATAAATGTCTCTTTAAAATGGGAGTCAACTTGAGAAAAATCCTGCCAGACAATTTCACACAACAAATTATGGCCAGAAGATGAAAAGGAGCGGGAAATACTGCAGGTTCTTTATACTGGTAATGTAAGAAATCACACTTTACAAGTGTAGCTGCAAGCGGGGTCCAAGGAGAATGAAAGTTGCATGGCAAAATTGACGAAAAATGTCTGTAAGCCTGAAGACTTTTGAAAAAATATAGATGTAAGGCCCAGAAAACAGGATGTCTGTTGGTTTTCTGTCAATCAAAGATCAATTACATCAGACAAGTGGGGGCATATATGAACTTAACCTTCTTTCTAAACCGATCACTAGGATTAATGTCATCAATTTGGCCTCATATACCTTCTATATTTCTGGTCCCAGACCGGGGAGAGCGACAGGGGAAACATGGCCTTAGAATTCCTTATCAATGCAGTCATGTGTTATTGTAGCCCTGGGTAAAAGCACGGCCATTAATGGTCTGGTTATTTTATCTGCATGAAACCATTCCGGAGTGATAAATCACCCGTGGCCCGTATGTGCAGGCCCAGAGCCATTTTCTTGAAATCTTTGTAGGAGGGAAACACGGGTGATGACATTCCAATCTCCAAAGTCAGCGTCACATGGGATGAACGCCGCGTCTCCGTTGTCCAATGAATCTCAGAGAACATACACAACTATACCAATAAATGTCTTCATTCCAAGCCCGGAGCAATTTCCTTCTACGCTCACTGCTTTGCCATGGTTTCTTCTCTCAAAAAGATTCTCCTTCAAGATAAAGCACACAGACTTTACAGCCTCTGTTATATTCTAGAATTACTGTATCTTGGGGAGGCAATGAGGTTGCATGTTACTCCTCTAAAATGGGCCCCGTCCCCAGAATACCACAACAGCTGTATGTCGAGAGCATGTCACCAGGCAGACAACAACCAACCCTTGGGGCTATACCTATAATTAGCCCTTTCTAGTACCATCTCCAGTCCTCCACCATTGACTGATATTCTTGACTGAGACTAAGTGCTGTGCGGACGCCTACTCATTTTCTATGACCTGGATGTTCCACTGGCACGGTGCCAATGTGAGTTTTACAAACCTCTGACTCCACAAGCCCAAGCTTCACTCGTGGAGTGATGGATTGTTCCTGCTAATGCACTGGTAGATATAATGTGAAATATTGCGAGGCGCCACCATTGTGAAGATATATACAGATACAATATCTATGCTCTGCAAGATGGAAGACATTTTTTTAAAGCTAATAATAACATTCTAGTGTTTCTTTTATTGAGGTGTCAATCTTAATCCAAGCACAAGTTTCAACTGCCTAGGTATGTTTTATCTAGAAATGTACAGGAGACACTAGCAAAGACAGATTGTAAACATATATACATTAATTCTCATGAAAAATCTAATGAAAATAACAATACTACTTACAATTTTTCCAAAGTTGACAATCCAAAGAAGGATCCATTTCTGAGTTCTTGAATCTTGTTGTTGTTTAAAATTCTGTGGACAGAAGAAGAATACGCATAAATGCAAAGAAACAGAAAAGTACAACTGAAATTGACTGTACATTATGAAAAATGGCCACAAAAATATTGCATTTTTTCATTGCATTAAGGCTGTACAATCTCTGTCTTTTATTACACCATTTTTGGTGTAATAAAAACGCCTGTGTGTTACTTTTCCGACATTCATGTTATTGAAGCTAAATAGTTCCTGTCAGCACCAAGCCACGGCACTCAAAAGATCAACAAGAAATTTGTTAATGAAATTGTGAAAGTGGATTCAAAGATATCTGGTGTCTTTTGGTGTCAGGAGTGGGATAGTACTACTTGTTGACAGATAACAATATAAAGTCTCGCTCTGTCCTCTAGACACTCTTAGCTTCCAGTCACAGAGCGTTCCCTGCAGCCATGAAGAGATCTGAAGAAAAACAACGTGAACTTCAATCGAGTCTTTCATGCTAAAATTGGCAGCATCAGAGTGTTGTCGAGGCAGGCAGGGAGCCAAAATGAGATCAAGAGTCATATTTCATTTAAGTTTAACAGGTAAACGCATCCTAATATGATCTGCGGCAGCAATATCTCACTGGTGATACACTGTGCCTTCAAATAACATGCAAACAACGCTACATTTTAGCCGACATAGTAGAAAAAGCCGTATTATGTGAAGAGAAATGACCAACCTTACTGGCAGTTAACACCGGATTAACTGCAATGTGACATGAGGCCAAAAAAAGCAAGTAATAAGCAGCGATTTGAGGTATTCTCTACATATCTAAGCAACAGGTACACGTTCTGTTATATGAGACAATCTGTCATCGTTTTCAACTTTATCACTGCAGAAATAAAAGTGAGCTTGACAAAATGTTCAAGTCCAAGTGTGAATTCTTGATTGCTTCCTCCCTGGGCAATAAACCAGTTTTTATGAACCTAGTTTATTCCCCGTGCATACCACAGGCTGATTCACTGCATTAAAACCTGCAAAGTTAAGCTCCACTTTCTTTGCCCAAGTCTCAGAGAGTTCCAGTCTTTCTCCCAAACTACTCCCACAGGGACTGCGAAAATCAATAGCACTGTTAACTCCCAGCAGAAAACCCAAGCAGGGACTTGTGGTTAGCATATGTTTCTGGCCAGCAAGGAGGGGATGTGGTGGGTGACATACATGCTAGTGGCACCCACAACCCAAGGCCAGATTGGAGTCATTATGGGGTGTTGAGGGGTTGTTTTATTACAGGGTTGGACAGTGGAGACTCATTGGAGATTTGCTGCTTGGCTCCCTGCCGCTCAGAGAGAGTGCGCACACAAACAGTTCCTGTGTTTCGCCGGCCTCCGAATGCTGAAATGGCAGATGTTAAAACACGGTGATGTATAAAAAAAAAAAAAAAAAAAAAAAGCTGCAAATTCTATCACTGCCTGTGTACACATGATTTGATGATATAGGCAGAGACGCTGGGCCTCCCAAGATTGTGGTCACAAAAGCCTCATTTATATAGAAGAATAGTTAGCATACCAATGGGATGCATTTAACATGAGGCCTGTGTGAATTTAGGAATGTGGCGCTCAAGTCACATAATTTAGAGAGAGAGCAGAAAAACACTTTGCAAAACAATACAACTGCAGTTAATAGCAGTTTGGGGAAGCTCATAATGTTCGTCTGAGTTAGCGACTCTTTCGCTTGGATGCCAATTTGCAGTCGAATCAAGTCAAGTCAATTTTTATTTATGTAGTCCATTAACGCAAATCGCAAATTTGCCTCAAGGGGCTTTACGATCTCTACGGCATACAGCCCTCGATTCAGATGAGAAAAACTCCCCACAAAAACCATTTAACAGGGAAAATATTGGTGGAGCGAGAGAGGAGGGATCTAGAAAGACATGCAACAGATGTCATGTGCACAGGCCATAATCTATGGATGACACTGCTATATTGTAATTTAAGTAAATTGTTAACATGATCCAGGACGACACTGAATAACTTTTAGGTGCTGCCAAGCAAACAGGCTTCATAATTGTCAGCTTCAATTCAGACAGTCCCCCTTTCTTTTTATATGATGCACACAGAGGGCAGAAACACTGATACATTTCGTAATATGGTGAAAGGAAAATCATTAAGACGTTTGCCAGTGGTCACGTGTAGATCCTCACCAACATTGACGCTAAGCGGCAAGCCTTTTATGTTCACGGAAAGTTGTATAATTAGGTTTACAGGACAGTTTATGAATTTAAAAACAACACGTCATGCGAATTAATCAAGTCTGGCTGCATAAATACACATTTCTTGCCTTGTGACTCTACAGGTCGTCAAAATAAATCTGTGAAAGAGAGTTCTCCTGAGAGTCATGAGCCCTCTTCTTGCCCTCTTTCCATTCCTCCCTTCTTTGCACGTTTTACCCTCCTTCCTTCACTAGCTTTGTCCCTCCTACTTCCTCATGACAGGAGTGTGACCTTGGTATGTTGGAAACTCCTCCGCTGCAAAATTGTGTCTTCTTTACACTTGCGCTGGTGAAAAAAAAAAAAAAAGAAATACCACTGCTGACTGTACAAGCAGTAAACACATAGCGAAGCCTCAAATCTGTATGGCAATTATGGCCATTTAACCACCAGCATCTCCACCGGCCTCAAGACGTCTGTAACTACGCTGTCTGCTTCCTTACTGTCTGTCTCTGGACATCAGCCTGAGGTCTCCAGACGAAAGAAGTGTCTGTGGAATTTCTTCGGGCTAGGCCTCAAACGATGGAGGAGGGGAGTCACCCTTATCTCGATGCATAGATAACACCTGATTGAGCTCAAGCCAGGAACAAGCTCCAGGGGGATCTGAGCAAATCTCACATCCTGTCTGCTGATACCGATGCCATAAATCTAAACAACATTTGCGGAAAAGCTTCTCTGAAACCAGAATTTCTACTCCAAGCAGAAGTAATATCAAATACATTGGCCTAGATTTCATCTTGCCTTCTAAGTGAGTAAATATGACACTATTGAAGGTAGTCCTGGGCTCTTTTCTTACTTGAGAAAATACACCTTGGAAAGAATAGACCTCTGGCTGTAGGCAGATCCAGAGAAGGGCTAAGAGTGGCCAGCCATTACGCATTCCCCTCACAGGCATGTAGTGTTTTAAGGACAAAGCCGACTGATGGTCTCTCAACACTTTCTTTATGCTCAGGAGGCTTTTAAACAAAGAACTCCCATGAGCGGAGGACTGTAACTCTTCAACGGGTTTTCAAATAAGTTTCAGGCTGCAATTGAGCTCATAAAAACCCTTCTAGAGTGACTTCCCCTGAATGTAGTGGATGGAAAAGTGGGCCTCAGCTCAGGTGGAAAAGGGAATTGGTCCAGTGGCTGAGGTGCTGTGACTTGCCAAGGTAATTCTTTGCGGTTATCCAACACTTTCTTGTTCCATAAATGATCCAAGTATGAAGATTGCACTCCAGTTTTTGGATTTATTTTGAGAATGGGTACCAAAGGCTAGGATTTCTGTTATACATGTAACTGAGCTAATATCAAGTCATTTAAGGGGATTGACTTGTGTTAGGGAATTTGTCATACAAGCTGCCTTTCGCCCCTTCATTCTTGTAAGTCATACAGAAGGCTTTGCAATATCTGCTTTCTGCAACGAATACGCCAAGACATTACAGCGAGGTGTTCACCTCATAGCGCTCTGCCTGAATGGAAAAATGATCCATCATGCAAACACCAGGATAAAAGCAGATGAGCAGTAAAAATTGACGCAGACGAGAAGGCAATGCGCAGCCTTAGCTCATGTCTACGCACTAAACTGAAGCGCTTGTCTGGGATTAAACCAGACTCGAGGCAACCTGGCAAAGTCAAAGCCCGACAGGTCTGTGAAATGAAAGGCTGCGAACTGACTAAATGCGCAGCTGTCAGTGCCTCGCTTTTGGGATTTTGCTTTCTTCTGCAAACACTGGAGAACTGCTATGGAAAGCACAGGGGCATTCCTTTAGACCAGCGGTTGGCCCGGAAAGCAACAAAAACAAATCCTCTTAGGACATGCATGACAGCAGCCACCTGTGGTCTAGTTACACAAACGCTTCAAAAAGGCTCACAGCATAGTAGCCTTTTAATGTTGGGTAGGATAAACATAAGAGATGATTGATGTATGGACCCATAACGCATTCCAAACTGATGCGTCTTGGGTTTTTAAAAAGATCCAAAACACAAAGGGAAGCTTCTCCTCAAGCCTGAAGGAAGCGAAGTCTCAAGGAAAACAGATGAGCGTAACCCTAGCTTCCAGTTTTGCTCTGCTGTGAAACACGACGAGTTTACTACACTCCAATGTGTCATCAAACCGAGGGCGCTTTTCCTGCAGCGAGGGAGGAAATCCCTGCTTTCTTCCTGACATTAATCCTACACTGCACTGTGGAGGCCCAAACCAGGTGCGCTTATTTGCACTGTGCTACCCAGGTGCTCCTGTGAATGGATCCTGATTACACTAAACAAGACCTGTAAAGTAATATGAGCCGGGTGAGTACAGAAAGCTTAAATATAGCCAGTTCCTGCCTGCATGGTTATGTAGGCTGAAACTTAAACAGGTACACAGAAATAAATGTTCACGTACACACCTATATAGCTGACTCACATAACCTGATTTTATCCTTCCACATGAGGAAAAGGTTAAATTCAAGCCCTCGTATTTTAACCGAGGCCTACACTGGCACGGGAGAACAGGCCAGCTGTAAACACATTTGTGTCATTTCCTCTCGGATTACTTCGGCATGCGGTATCATTTGGAGAGCACAAATGCGGGGAATGCATCACTCATTTGTTCTCTACAGAGAGGCATTCAGAGCAGAGATTCGCTGCATCTACATGCAGCGTGTCTCGGGGTAAACTAAAACCAGCAATCATTTTCACTCTGGCAAAATAATAGCTACTCAACCGTGCAGCTCCTCATGTATAGACAGGCTTAGTTAAAACAGGACGAGGTAAAACAAACCAATCGTGTGTGAGAGTATCTGGGGTGAATTTTCTGGTGTGGAGTCAAACTAATTATCCCAGTGGTTGAATGAGTTCACCATAGCCTAAAGAGTAGTTGAGATATTTCTCAAAAGAAGCGTGCTCGTGGTTCCCTGAAAACCAAGACTCTTTTTTTTTTATTCATTAAAATCCAGACCCCTGAAGAGGAAAACAGGAAATCCGAAGCACAAAGGAGTTGGGGGGTGGCGGCAAGTATGATGAATGGAGCAGGTCTTTAATCACACCTAGCTTATACTGCAGTTTCTGGCAAGGCCTTTAATTAACACACACAGCATGCCATGTCAACACACAAATTAAAAAAGCATTCATATAATAAGAGAACTATATTGCCACCAGTTACCAGGAAAACATTCTAAAACCGAAGGGCTTAAAAAGACAGGTGTGACATTTTGGTGTGATGCTTTGAAATTGGAAATTTGTACATTTGTCTTAAGAGAGTTGTGAAAATTGTTACTTACAGTTCCAAAGTAAGTATTTAAAGATGTCTGCCTGCTGACACGAATAAAAAACATTAAGTGCGCACACCATTTGAGCACGTTTGTTAGTCATATTCAGAGGCACGAAAACCCAAGGTCAAAGAAACACTGAGTTAGATGCAAGTTCTGTGGAAGTTCCTTGAACTAAATAGGATCCCCAAAGCATCGCATAATTAAATATTCAATAAAAATAGCCGCTGCCACTTCACACACACGACCTAGTAGACTGACTGCGAGAACCGTGAGAAGCCCTAACTGGGGGGAGAGTATCTGATTTGGCTTAACAAGGAGAAATAATGGCTGGTAATGTTCAAGTTTGAGAGAGGTTTCTTGTAGCAGCTGAGACCTCTGCTTCAGGTCACCGCAGTCCAGACCAGCTGTGTCTTGGTCAACCCCGCCACAAGACGGTGAGTGGGTGAGCCGTAAAAAAGCAGGACCACCACACCTACTGAGAGGGCTCGCCGATTTTACAGGTCATAAATTAATACCCAAAAACTGTGTAGCCGACCTAAATCGATGGATCACTGCCACTCATGTCCACGGGGAATTGGGAAAGAGTTCCACTTGAACGGAGCTCCGTTGTTTTCCTACAATGGACGAAAACAAATGTCCAGAAATACAAAAGTGGAGACTGGAAGAAATTCCTTAGCGTTACACCACTTTCAGCCCGTGCTCTTTAATTATATATTCCTTGTTCTTTGGAGGCCGTCCTCAACGATACAGTGCTTAAGGTCAGTGATAAATCACAAAAGCCTGGCTCAACCTCCTATCCATCACTGTCAGAACAAGACCCAAGATCACGGAAGACATGCAGACAAAGCAAACCCCAGGACTAGATGGAAAGCGTACTCAGTGACTTCAGAGCAGACCATTGCTGAAAGAGATCAGCATCTCAAATGCTATAAATATGTGAGGGGACACTAGAAAAATTCCTGATTGTGAAGGGGAAGGAAATGTGGACCGTGAGCCAGATAATTCAACAAAGTGAACATTTGTTTATCTTTGTGGTAGTGCAGTTAATCAGCTGGACTGATTTCTTTAAAAGTTTGCCAGTGTGGCGCATTTATGCATCTATGGGAAGCTCCAACGAGTGAGATTTCACCTCCCAAATCAGGGGTGACCAATGTTTTTATGCAATATGGGTCATTTTATTTTGCTAATTTTATGTTCTGCCACACTCCTGGGTGAATATATCGGCAGTCACTGATTGCTGGGTGGCTAGTTGGAAAATGTTAACACCCCAACCCAACCCTATCCCAAATACCAGCAGCATCACAACAGGTACGTATTCAAAATTAATTTGTAAGTGCTTTATGATGCACCTAATGGCTGTTTATTACAAAGAGAATACTGACTCACAAGGAGTTGTTTAAAGAGATATTTATTTAAAGATAAGCATGTAGCCTATTTTATTGACGTGTCTCTTGGGCTATAACGCTGATTTGAGAGTTTGCCAGGTGTTGAGCTCCACCCAGGCTACGCCACGTTGGCCTAATTTGGATTTTGTGGCTCCGGTAACTGATAAGACGACTGTGCAAACACAAGCCCAATCTCCAAGTCTAACAACGTCCCTGCTGAAGTGTGATAAGGCAAACAACATTTTTATGTACTATTTCTACAATTTTTCAAACCAACTTGTGCCCGCTTTTCTATAGCCGACATAAATCTACATCTTGCTTGCATGTTTTAAATCTTTTGTACTTTAATACTGTCCTGAAATAACAACCAATCAATATGCACGGAAAGCAGATTTACAAATCTAAAAATCGACAGACTTTGGAAAGTTCTTCAGAAGAAATGCACTTGTGATTTGCGGCAAACAGGTTAAAACATGCACACTCACCTAACTTACAACCCAGTCTTCTCCCTTTTCTTTCCTTTCCCTGAAGTCTATTATTTGCTTTCTACTCCTGCACCCTGCCCTGGTATTCTCATATTTCTCCCCATCGCTCACCACCATCACAAAGCACAAGTGCAGTGGACGCAGAGCTGCGAACTTCTGTCTGAACTGTGTTTTTGCTGGTCGGACCTGCAAAAAGTAACATTTTATGACCTTAACTCAAGAGGTCATGAATGGGTTTGTGCTCGGGCAGTTGTTTGTGTGTGTGTGTGTGTGTGTGTGTTTCATCCTTTCGGGTAGCCTCACAAAGACTAACAACTGTATCAATAAGACTGATGGCTGAACTCGTGTTGTGGGGGGATATACAATCCCAACTGCTAAGAAGGGAGCTTTTTTTTTTTACTCGAAAACTGGCGGTTAATCACCCATCAAGAAGTGAAATTTCACTGTAATCACAAGAACGGTTCTTGGTCAGGCTTACTGAGGTGTGCTGTCAGGAAAGAAAGCACTCCACAAACTAGCTCTGACCCCATTAAGACAGTGTATTTTTCAGCCAAGTGAATTAAACACCACTTGGATTAACTCAGCAGCCAATGAGCTCCTTCAGCCTGTTAAAAAAGGCCTTGGGGATACGGTAAATGTCTTGTGCGGGCACTGATTTAACAGCCAAAATATTTTTTTCCTGCGTGTGAATCACCGCCTTACACTGAGACAGGCGGCTCTTGTTGCACGGAGTTTACATTTACACCCTTAACAGTATGCAGCTTTAAAAAGAGTGACTGACATTGAATGGATACTGGTGTAGCTCAAGTGCATTTCTCAACCCAGATTTATCTTGTTTGGACTTGGATTTTGCACTATATTGTTTCAAAGGTGGGCAATATGAAAGTTAAGCACACAGTTATTAAGATAATGATGAACCTCTGTACACTTTTGGAAACTCAGCTGCAGTTTTAGTGGTATTTAAGTATGTTTATGTACCTGTTATAACATGAAATGTTGTTTAGAGGTATAGTAGTTCATATACAGTCAATAATTCCTGTTCAAACCTTAAAGATTCAAAGTTTAGTGCACAGCCAGCTTCAGGGATGTGGGGGTCATGAAATGCATCCCCCTCCTGTGTACTCACAGTGTGACCGTCCTGTTGGGGAAGGAGTCCGGGGGTAACACCTGATGGAGCTCCATGTTGCTGCACACCACTCTCCTGTCGGTCGACGGGCTTTTCCCACCGCTTTTCGAGCGTTCGTCATATTGCTTGCAGTCGGATGATACCGCCGCCGAGCCACCGCTGCTGCCGCCGCCGCCGCCGAGCAGCAGAACCACAAACAACTGCAACAGATCCACCCTCATTTTCACACGCCGCGGCAAAGGAACGACTGTTTGGATGCTAAACGGGGGGCATTAGTTAGTGAGTACGCTTTGTTATGAAAAGAAAGTGACCCGGAATCCAGACCCCGTCAAAGACAAAAATGAGACCTTCGCCAGTATCTTGTTGGGCTCAACCGAGCCTTCCTCCTCCATTTCTCGCAGGGCTTTCCCTTTGCTCGGCGGTATTCAGTCCGACAGAGGTGTCCTTCTTTGTTTGCCAAACGACTCATTTACAATTCCCTTTCCATGTCGGCGCGGTGTTCGTTTCCTCCAACTCCACCAAACTGCAGTTTTTTTTTTTTAGTGTCCTCGCTGCTTACTGAAGAAGTTGTCCAGTTGTTGAGAGGTTTTCTTTGTTGCCCATAGCGTGGGGTCCAATTCAGAGTGTTGTCTTTTCCACGGCAGGCGGCTCGCAGTGAATCCAGGTTATCCGCACTAAGTTCAGGAAACAAGGCCAGACTTTGCAAAACACTCCACTTTAATTTCCCAACAGTTGGGGCGATATACTCCGACCAAAAAGGAGCGAGCACAACTTTCCTCGTCTCTTCTTTTCCAGGCACCGACAGGAAATTACTGACGGGAGAAAAAACACACACACAAAAGCGCTACAGCAACACCTTTTTAAAGCTAAAAATGTGCCGCGAATGCTAAAAAAACTAGATAAAAGGCGTACGTCGTTTAAAGAAAAGTATCCAAAGTGGTTTGCTGGCTCTCTTTTAGCTCCACTGCGTCTTTAGAAAGTATTCAAAGCCAGTTCTCTGTCCATTGAGAGGTCCTCTTCCCATGGTCCTGCCCCAGGAGCCACTATTGTCAAGTCCGATGGAGTTCAAACCACATCCGGTCTGCTTTTCAGAATAAAGCGCTCAGCAGAGGCATTGAAATGCTATGACTTTATGGGACTTTATCCTGCTTATTCACGAATACAAAAGAAAAATATATATATTTCTACACATTAGTAGCCTGTTTTGTCTTTTAAATACTTTCAATACTTCTGTAATTTTTTAAAAGTATAATTCTAAATACAGGAGTATGTTTTATGCTTTTGTTTTGCTACTTTCACTTAAGTAAAGGATCTGAGTACTTCTTCCACCCTTGATATTGTCCTCTGTTTGCTGTACATAATAACCATGAAAGATTAAGTCACATGAAAATCCACTTGTATTGGACGTGTAGCCGATAAGGATTTGTTTGCCCTTTGGCAAACAATCCATTTTCTTTTGTTATGATCAGGTCGAGTGAGTCACTTCATTCAAAAGAAAACTGGACCAGAGGATAGCATTCAACTGATCACAGGCCAGGGAACATACGCCTGCAGGCTATAATACTTTTCACCCGGACTAGTCTATTTGTTTTCAGGACCTGTGAGGCTTAACAGACTTTAACGAGCACCTTTAACCCCGTTTTGTCTGCATACATGATGCCAAGCTAAATAACTACACTAAAGCCTATAAAGTAACTATAAATAATGGGTTGTAATATATTTGTTTTGTTGCTCTATTATATATTGCTAATCTAAGTTACATTATTTGATATCATTTGTTATGCTGGCAAGACAAAATCGTGCAGCTGTTTGCTTTTAACGACAAACTCAAAGATAATTCTAATGTCATTTTTCAATTAAACATTTCTTGTGATTATTTTTAATAACCACTGAACTGTCAAATGAACTCGTTCACGGAAAAATCACACCATAAAGTCACTCAGTTAAAGTTTCCCAACAGTGCAAACTAGTCGAGACGTTACCGCGCATGACTGCAGGCTTGTGTGATGCTTTCAAGCACGGCTTGGTAAATTTGTAGATCCGGGTCATGAACGCGACTTTTGAGGATTAATCGAAAGAGTAAAAATAGTTTGGGCTGATTATTATTTGAAATAATACACAGAGGCTAGAATAAATAAAAGACAAAACATACTGGGCGATTGTGTTTTGAGTTTACTTTGGTTTGTAAAAACACACTTTACGTGACAACCGTCACGCCTCCTGAACGTTACACCTCGGGAGTCGTTCCTGGTCACAAGACGTTTATTTTCACGGCTGCGTTATTACATGAAAACGACCAGTTTGAATGTGAGATTTCTATGAGACATACGCATTAGATAAACACAGCACAGTAAGAAATCCGCCGATACAACCCCGGGAGGGGAAAAAAACACAACATGTTCCCATGTGACTTTGCGTGGGGAGCGGGAAGTGCTGCTTATCAAATAGAAGGTATGTAAACACAAGCACGAGATTTCGGAGTTGTTGATTATAGTGAGTGGAGTGGACACGACGCCACAAACACCCGTGTAGTCTGATGTAGCAACGAAGTTAGAAGTTACTACGTTAAATACTACGTTGGTTGAGCCTTTGACACTTTATCAATGAATTGTTCTGCAATGAAGTCTGTTCTAACTCGTTTGTGGTGACGTTGTATTGTAATTATTACATAGCATGAGCTATATACTGTACATTTCCTAGTGTTAGTCCAGTAAAACTACCAGACGGCACTGACAAACTGAACACAACACGCCTCAAAGGTTGTTTTTATGGCAGAACCGTTGTATCAGATTGCACTAGACTGCACAGGTGTTCATGATATTGTGTCCACTTCCTTAAGATGGCACAGATTAAGACACAAAGTACAAGGGCAGTTTGATTTAGATCAGAGGTTGGATGCCTAAGTGTAATAACAGTAATAAGTAATAAACTTATTACTGTGTTCAGTAATAAACCACACAGTCTAACTTCTGGACTGGACGTAGTCTGCACAGTCAGATCAGCCTGAACTCCCTCACAGGTCACAATCAACAGACAGTCGCTTATGATAGAAGTCAGACTACAGCAAAAGGCGTAGTCACGGTGATGAATTTAGTGAAATCCACAGACACACTAAAAGTCCCAACAGAAACATTACTTTGATTTTTTTTTTTTTTTTTTAATGTCAACATCCTACAAACTTTTATGAAATGAAACAACCTATTTGTGTGCACTGAGGTGGCTGGCAAGCAGACGGCAAGGGACCAAGTATCTGGGACACATTTTGTCACGAAAAAAAAGGCAGAGTGTTTGGGGATCAGAATGGAGATGTGGGCTGTAACAGCTACGAGCTGTGGGACAAGGACCTGGAGTGTATCCAGCAGCTTGGACTGACGCACTATCGCCTGTCTCTCTCCTGGGCCCGCCTCTTGCCTGATGGGACCACACGACATGTCAATCAGAAAGGTATTTCCATGTCCCCGTTAGACTCCTGCCGTATTTGAATCCAAAACAACAAAATGCTTGTTTGATGGTTGTAGTGCTGCTTTACATCATTACAACAACAGTACTGTGTATATTTGTCCTACAGGTGTGCAGTACTACAACAAAGTGATTGATGATTTGCTGGCCTGTAATGTTTCACCAATGGTCACACTTTACCACTTTGACCTGCCTCAAGCCCTCCAAGATCAGGGTGGCTGGAAATCACCGGGTATAGCGACCCTGTTTGACAGCTATGCCAAGTTTTGCTTCCAGACATTTGGTGACCGTGTCACACTTTGGCTCACGATCAACGAGCCATATGTGTGTGCCAAACTGGGCCATGAAGATGGCATCCATGCCCCGGGGTTAAAAGAACCAGGGATTGCTGCTTACCTGGCAGGACATAACATGCTGCGTGCTCACGCCATGGCATGGCACAGCTACAACTCCACGTACAGGACGACACAAAAGGGTGCAGTGTCCCTGGCCATCAACAGCGACTGGCTTGAGCCATCACGAGCTGGTTGCGCCGAAGATATTGCTGCCACCGAACGCAACTTTGCATTCACACTAGGGTGGTTTGCCTGGCCTGTGTTCGTAACTGGAGATTATCCAGAAATAATGAGGTCTGCCATTGACGCTCAAAGTAAGAAGCTGGGATACAATGGCAGCTCAAGACTGCCGAGTTTCTCAAAGGAAGAGCCTGCCATTTTGGGCACCGCTGACTTCTTTGCGTTGAACTACTATACGACTCGTAAAGTGGAGCCAGGAGGAGTTTGTGGAAAGGTGCTGAGTATGAAGACCGATCGAGACGCAGGAGAAGTTCTGGATCCATCCTGGCCTATTTGTGGTGTGTCCTGGCTCGCTGTAGTGCCCTACGGCTTGAGGAAACTTCTCAAGTACATCAAGGTAAAATTACAAATACTGCTTCATCTTTTGTGGTAGTTCTCTATGTCAGGTCCTCAACTAAAACTGATCCAAAATACCTCAAACACATCTTTTATTTTACTTACTTACTTTACTTTGACTTTGAATTGAATGAGTTGAAATATGAAGTCATTTTTCTTTTGTCTCTCGACGTCAAACTGAATTGACCAACAAGAAGACAAATCGCCTTCAACCAAACGAAGAGAACACTGTGACATTTGTTTAGTGTCTTGCCATTGATTTTGTATGCAGTAATCTCCTTTTAACACCTCCAGAAACACATTGATGCTTCATTAGTGCTGTCACATTGAATGAAACAGTTACTTTGCTGAAACTGTTTGCAATTGCAATTTCCTGCTGTTGTGACTTGTCACAGGCCATTAGTTTGAGCTCAGCGCCGTTGAAATGCAGCTAAACGGCACAGTGTAGACCAATCTGTCTCTCTCTGTAATGTCTGACAGCTGAGATGCCTTGTTTGACAATAATATTTGCCCCATGACTTTCCAGCACACTTTCAACAACCCGGCAGTCTACATCACAGAGAATGGTTTCTCTCAGGTGGGACCGCTGCAAATTGAGGATGTCCAGCGCTCAGAGTTTTACAAGGACACCATCTTGGAAGTGGCTAAAGGTAAATTTGCCCTGGATATCTACATTGGAGCTAAGCAAATAGCTATTAGGGTCCAAGCCAAAGGGACAAATGACTATGAAAATATTATCTTAATTCAGCATTTGGACATTTTGGGTTTGTCAGTATGGCAGATGCTACCCAATAACTGCATGACAAATTGTCCCCAGTAAAATGAATGCTATTCAGGAGGACCAAATGTCTCAATTTGTCTAAAATTAGACTAAATTTATCACCAATCTGGGAAGCAAATGTTGGTTGATGAAGCATCAAGTGTTGTTTTAATACCTCTTTTTTTTTTTTTTTGTACATCACAGACCATCATTACACTGTGGGCAAAGTCGTATAATTTTCAGAATCCCTGACATTTTGGGGGGATATTTATGTAAATCATTATATTAAATTCAAAATGATGGAAAAATCTTGACGGTCTAAACAAAACTTTGGATGTGTAATAGAGTTTCCTTGATTTGTCAAAACATCTTTATGAAAATTAAATAATATTCATAAAGATGTTTTGACAAATCAAGGAAACTCTGAATATTATTTAATTTTCATAAAGATGTTTTGACAAATCAAGGAAACTCTATTACACATCCAAAGTTTTGTTTAGACCGTCAAGATTTTTCCATTTTTCCAAGACTTTAAGGCTTAAGAATCGATTCCCACAAGTAAAGTCGTTTGCTTTGGCACCACCATCTGGCCAATCTGTGCATTTTTTTTTTATTGCCAGGGATATTAAAAGTTATCTAAGTTCAAAAGCTGCAGGACTTGTGGTTTCTGTGGAACATATTTAAGACTGTACATGGAGTTGGCATGAGATTAGAGATGTTGCCTTCCATGATCGTCATTGACAACAGCTGATGATGACCTGCCAAGTTACTTGCAGTTGATGAGCAGTCAAGTAGGTTACTGTGCTTTCTACTAGTTGTTGTTCATGCATTTTTGATAATGATGCTTACCTTGTCTCAACAATACAATGTACTGTATGAATTTGGCCTGACGTCTTTTCAACTCTTTGTTATCATGTATAGCTATCCAAGAAGATGGGGTCAATGTCCGTGGATATTTCGCATGGTCCCTGCTGGACAACTTTGAATGGGCTGACGGATTCAGTGTTCGCTTTGGACTGTTCCATGTGGACGCTAGTCTAAGACGGAGGATGTACCATTCTGGATGGGAGTATGCAAAGCTGATCTCAAAATACAAAATGCTGAGTTAGTCCAGTCCATCTAACTAATCAGTCACCTCCTTCTTCTCACTGTCGATTTTAAAATTTAAATAATTTAAAAAAATCTTTCTTTCTTTAAAAATAGTCAGGAAAAAATCCAACAAATAGAACATGTGAGTGTTAAGTCGATTCAGTGGAGTGTTGAATTCAGTTCCCAATCAACCTATACAGGAAAGTTTATGGAGAGGGGAGAGTTGCCTTCGTCCTCACTTTGAGGACCGAGGCAACTGTAAGATCAAGCTGCTGCAGCAGGAAAGGAAGGACGTGCACAAATGTATCTGTCAGTGATTAATACTATAGCAACATTAATGGTGGAATCATCTTGACTGCATTGTTATATGTCTGCGTACATGTACATGCATGCCCTTATCTATCTGTGAGAGTCAGGCGAGTGTGTCTTTGATGTGAAGCTACCCAGATGAACCTGAAAATGCAGTGTAATACTTGACATTGTGCTCTGGAAGTTTCAAGTTGAAGATCCCCCCCCTGAAATACAAGGCAAATAAATCACGCATTTTACAGTCCACTGGGTCATGATTCATTTATTTGACACAAAACTCCTGCACCACCTCTCCTATCACATCGGAAAGAACCACCAACTATCACAGTGGGGCGGAAAAATAGTCAACAGAGTTATTCTAATGCGGTGAGGCTGCATAAAGCACACTTCAGTAGACTCAGACGGGATGCCAGCTGAAAGCAACAGATGTCCTGCCACAGGAAGAGAGTGTAATGCCATTTGCGTCCCATGGACAGCTGTGCAAACTCTCTACTTAAAGAAAGAAAAGAGGAGGGGGGGGTGCAAGGCGAAAAGCCTTCTGTTGAGTCTTTGTGCATACTGTGGTTAAGGTAGGATTATTTATATGGAGTGCTGAACAATGCACAGTAGATCAACAGAGCTGAGAGAGCCGTACCGCATAATAGGCTTTGACATGAGTGTGTGCAGGTGTGTCCAAAGGAATGCGGGGTGTTGCAGGTTCAGGTTTAAAGAAATGCCAATTAAAATGAACTTGGCCCCTTTGTGCTCATCGGTAATCAGAGAACCGAAAGGCTTGGATGAGCAATTTGATGACACCTGTTTGTAGGCCTGCAGTGCCACCTTGTGGTATTAAAGGGAACGACAGCTGTTGAATTTAACATCTCAGTGTGTGCGGCACATAGGGTGTCACATGATGTGCTGCTTTGATTAATAAAACGCATCCGGTTGGTTTAACAATAAGCAACTAAAGCAGCTCCCTAACCACAATACATCATAGATTTAACACAATTAATATTTATGCTCTGATGTTAAGGAAAGTGTCATTTATATTCTGTGTTGGGTGACTTTGTTTGCATTAATAAGGATGGTGTATCGTGACATCCAGTTGGCTGTGCATACTGTTTTCAGCAGATGTGAGTAATACCCTCGTGGCCCTCCTCCATCTATGTCAAGCCGAGTGAGATTCTCCTTTGTCTTATGATGAATAACAAGCTATTGTGGAAACATGAATAATGCCACCGCCGCTCGCATTAGAACTTCTTTGCAGGCTGCTTTGTACACAAAGTTGAACCACATCTCACACTATTTCGACGCTAATGAAGTTCATCCGATATCTGTGGCTCTGTCGGGAACTGCCGTTGATCTTTAAATCTCTGCAGGACGATGGCAACGTGGCACAAGACACTGAACAGTTGTGATCTGCATCTTGCCTGATGTGGAATTAAGGAAGAGGCAACAAGGCAGCAACTGAGAATTCTCTTACCTGTGTCAGAGATAAAATCATGACTAGAGCAGAGAATCAAGTTTCCCATGATTCATCGATGCAGTCGATGGGCAACTGAATTCCCGGCTAAGAGATGATTAGTAATTCCACTGACCGGCTCTGAGTATTGATGCATTCCATCTCCCTCTATCACTGGCAGGAGGTAGCTGCATGGATGGTAGAAAGAAAAAAAACAAACACCACTGCTGCTGAATTGATTGAATGAAATATGAGCAAGAAGTTACTCTCCACTTAGTTGAAATTAGCCATTTGTGGGGAACTGAGGAATAATATGTGCCTATTGCAGGTTGGAAAGCTTAAAACATTAATTAGCATTTAAATAATTCACTCCTCAAGTCTCTTTAATAGCCCGAGTACGAATATTCAACTTCAGTTCATTACAGCGGGCAGAATTTATTCTGATTAGGCTGTGATGTAGAAAGTCACAGAAGAAACCATTTCTAAATGTGCTTTCCAATTAAGCGCCAAATATATCATGTGTATAGATAAGTTGCTTTTGACAATGAATTAGTACGTTTAATTGTAACATTCAATCACATTCACTGGCAGAGATTTACCCTGAGGAACATTCTGGCAAATTACCAAGAGAGGCCCATTTATATTTGACCAAACTTTAGTCATTATATTGTGACAGGCCCTATGAAATATTCAATAACTGGGAAATTCATTTACTTATTATGAATTAACGAAATCATTTAGCTGCTGATAAACTATCTTTATTGTGAATTATAGGAAAGGCGCAATCTCGTGCATCGGCGCAGTGCTTACAGGTTGCAAAGGGTATGACTTCTGGCATATAATTACCTTTTTCTATTTACTGATTACCCTCATATGCATATTCCCTGGAGAAATTGTATAATTAGATTGTTGCTTCAATATCAAGATGAAGAGACATCAGCCACTCCCATCCTCTGGAGCACAGATACAAATCTCTCTCTCTCTCTCGTTCCTTTCCTCTCACTCTCTTTGTCTGGGTCTCTCAGTCAGCTGGTAAGGGACCAGAGAGAGGCCCAAACCACCACTCAGCCCGTCTTTTTTTTTTTTCTTGCTTTCTCTTGCTCTTTTTCACTCACTCGCCGTAGCTCATCATCTTCCCCTCTCCTAATCGCATTGCTCATTTTCCATTGACAAGAGAGTATGAGGAGAGAGGGAGGAGAGGAAGGGAAGAAAAAAAAAAAAAAACAGCACAAACTTTCTAAATCCCATTGACCTACTTCGCCAGACATTTCACTGGGAATTCATATTAGTGCAAAAGAGTTAGAAGAAGAAATGTTTTCTCATCCCCCCCCACCCTCCTCCCTCCTCAACCTCCTCCCATCTTCCTCACAACCCCCTCCTTCTCTTTCTCTTTCAGCTGGAAGCCATTTTCCTCACATCCCGTATTTGATCCTGCGCGAGCACTACAGTACATTATACAAGTGGATAAACGCCTTACCGTGGCATAACCAGCGGTATCGGGCTCCGTCACCACTTTTGACAGTGGCGTAAGAAGCGTGACATCGGAGCCATAAAAAGTGCTTTGAAAGACCTCGTCCTTTGATTGATGAATTTGGCGGCAGAGACAAGATTGAGGGGGATGAATACTGCCAGGCCTTGAAGACAGGAAGCGGAATTATGACAGACCCATACAGAGAACTAAAGCGGGCAGACGAGAAGGGAATAAAAAGAGAGAAAGGCAATTCAAATCTTTTTCTTTTAAGTCCCTCCCTGAGGGACTGCAGATGACCCTGCTAACGACTGTTGAAATTCCAACTCCCTTGAGTGTGATGGCGCCGTGTGATGGGAGGGGGTTCGCAGACCTGCCTGAAAAATTGAAAGCTCCTAGAATATTCAGCTAACCCTGTGCGCTCAGTAGGGGATGGTGATAGGGGGGCATATGCAGAGATTGGTATTCAGGGTCTGTGTGTGTGTGTGTGTGTGTGTGTGTGTGTGGTGGGTAAGCCCAGCGGTGGTGGCAAGAGAGAACCCCCCTCCGTGTGCGTGTGTGCGGTGGCCAATGAGCCGAGCGCCGTGTCTCATGGGAACAGTGGTAGGAGTGCGAGTGAACGTAAGTGAGAAAGAGAAAGAGACAATTTATGGAACCTTTAGAACCGAGTTATCAGGCCTGGATCCAAGCAGAGAGACTAATGACGTGGATATAACCTCATGCTCCCAATATGCAAACACAATGTCATCAACAAAGAAAGAGTGAAAAATTCATCCGCTCTAAATCTTCTCTGAAACTTTAGAGACAGAAAATGGTTACCTGTGGGTCTTAAGTGGCTGAAAATAATGAAGGGAACACAGGGGGCAACTTACATTCTAAACTTCATCCCACATTTACCTTGGTCTCATGTCCTACTTCAATCAAAAATGTAATTAAAAATAAATAAATAAACTTTCGTGTAACCTGATTCTTATTTTCGTAGTTCTGGCCATCGTTGGCAATGGTAATAATAATACTCAGCAAGATAATTGCTGAGATCTGGAAACGCGTCATTAAAAAGAAATCAGACATGTTATTATGATGACACAGGTTAGCCAAATGGAGGTGAGCAGAAAATGATCACCCATCTGCCAGTTGTAAATATCCATCACAGCCAACAGAACAACTTCCTGCTTTGAATTTGGCCCACTGCACATCCTATAGCTGCCCACGCACTTTCAGTTTTACTTCAAATTAAAGTGGTTTAGGACATAGAACACTGCCTGACCACACAACCTATATGCAGCGACCAGCTAATGTTCAGTGTTGTGGGGTTAGAGTAGCGGTGGCGGGAGGCATACGTTGTCCTTGGTGGCGATGGAATCGGAGAACTGGAGCAATGACAATTGACTGTCCTTGATTTGCCTCTTCTTTCTTTCTGAAGACGGAGGTGAGCTGGGAGACGTGATAGATTCAGGTAATCGGGCACTTGAAAGGTAAATTAAAGTTGTCTTGCATGTTGAGGACAGATGAACTGAGTGGGCGACTGTGTGGAGGCTTGCTGGACTCACTCACTTGCTGGACAGCTTTCGGATTACGGATAGCAAGGCCTCAGGCACGGAAGCAGTGGAGAAATTTCCGGCTTCTGTTGCTGGGTCTGCTGGCATGGCTTGATGGAAACTTTGAACGCGGTCATCCTGATTTTGTCCGAATAATCCATTGTCCGATGGGGATGGTGAGACGAAGTCCACGTTCATGATGAGGGAAGTGGGTGGATGAAGTTGCTCATAGGATGAATTCGTCGCTCACTTTTCTGAGTGTGCTCGAAGAGGTGTTGTGCAATTTTGGTCCTGAATTACACAAGAGGAGGGTTAGGAGGGTATTCCAAGGAATGCCGGAAAATAGCACGGTTGAGATGTGCTCCCGCACTCCGGGAACTCTGCTAATAGCTTCAATATAGGCTACTTGTGTAGTAGTCACCTTGAAATTGTCACGGCCTTTCTGTCCTGCATTTTTCTTCATCACCCCCTCTGTCATGTCCACAGAATCACTATCCTGCCGTTGTATTGAAGTAGGCCATCCTTCAATCAGTCATCACCCACTCAGCGACTCCATGTTAGCAACAAGCTAACTAACATGAGGAAAACCTGAACGTTTAGAGCTTGTCAGAAGCACTGTGGCGTTTCTTTGCTCTAGGTCAGGAAGATACAGGTGTAAAGTGTGTGTTATATTACTCAAGGCTGGTTTAATTGCTGTTTTATCTATTTTTATTGATATTCTAGCTAAGCTGTTATCTTCCCCCAGTTTGCAGCCCAGTTGAACTTTAGTCGAGTAGTAGTTGTTAAAACCCGAGTTTATCTTTTCACCAATAAAATCTTGTTCAAAGAGAAAAGCAGATAATACTGTACACTCCACGTGACCTTAATACATTTACAGTGTGAGCTTTTTTGTGGAGTATTTTCCAGGTATTTCCTTAAACAACAAGTGGTTCATTCGGAAAACTCTGTAGCTCATCTTTGATTAACGGCGAAACCCTTTAGGTTCAGGCCATTTCCAAGAGAGAGCGGATGCATAGGGCGCAGAGCAACAGTGCGCACGGACTAATTAACTCTAAGTGTTGTACGACATGCTCCCTTCTCACCCGTGTTGTCACTCAGGGTTTGAGTGGCGCTAATGAGAGAATTATCTAGCCTCGGACCCTGGTAATGCATTCAAATGAACACCAGCTGACCTGACTTATGAGATGGCTTTTTAATCTCACCACTTAATACCAATCAGACCTGCTTTCTCATGTGCCTATACAGGGAGAGCCCTCTGCTCCGAACGCCGCCATCCACTTTTTTTTTTCTTCTTCCCCCCACTGTTGATCTAAGGGAGAGTGTTAATTGTCTTGGATGACTCAAGGGCTTCTGCTGATATTATGCAGAGACCCTCAGGTGTGCAGGATAAAACAGGTGGATATGGCTTCCAAAGTGTTTGCCGGGCATCAAAGTGAAAGTGTTTGGGTGCGTGTGCACGCTTGTGTGTGTGCGTGTAAGCCCCTTATCATGAGAACCCAGTTGAGGATTAAGAAGGTTAATAAGGTCATGAGTTTGCAACAAAAATCTGTGACATACAATAGAGCTTTGGCATTGTTGGATTACCATAATCATCATACTTTGGTTGCCCAAACCTGTGACTCAATTGTTGTGCTCACAGTGTTTCCAGATGCAAGACAAATGTTCTGCAGGGGGCTGGTTCGGGGAATTTAATAATTACCTGCTGGTATTACCAATTTAAGCATTTATACTTCAGTAAATAAGCCTGTGTTTCAAATTGGATCAAGGTATTTTCAGTTTGTTGTCTCGCGAGCTTAACTGTGATGGTTTGTTTCAGCCAGACGGCGCTGAACTTGTGGGCAACATGAGCAATAAGCCCTTTCAAGTGTTTGGGCTGTAGTCGTTTTTGTTTTGCCAAGTGCTCGAGGTAACAAATAGCAGATCAGCCAGAGTTCAAGGCTGCTCGCGAAATGGTCGGCGCGCTTCAATGTCTTTCGGGGAGACTTTTATTGTTATAAATCTCGCGGCGTACTCTAAGCGCGCACGTTCGAGTGACTGTCGAGTCCAACGCAAGCTTTGCTGCAATATCTGCTTATGTAAACCATGCAGGGTTCGTGCGGGGTTAGAAGGCAAGCGCACCCCCCTCTGGCATGCAACCCATCCACACTTACAGCATGCAGAAGTGTGTCAGGATAGGGAGAGGGGGAAAAAAAAACTATTGATGAGCCTAATATGCAAGGTCTTTCCAACTCCCCGAAGTCATTAGAATCTATATTTTTATATTGTTCACAAGCAGACAGGATTTGCCCGAACGAGGCCCAATTAAAAGGGATTTAATAGGATCTGCTTATTGCTGATTCAAGGAGGTGCTTGCGATACCTTTGGTAGCAATTTCACCCTGCAATGTATACTTCTAAGTTATAGTATTAACTGAGGAATAAGCTCTTTGGAGTGTTGTCATCTTGAAGAAGATATTATGCTGAAGCTGCAATAATGAATGGATTAGATACATTATTATGCTGCTCCTTTTTGTTCCCCGCAATATGGATATACAGTGCAGAGAATCCGACGAGTTTGGATCAATGCAGACAGTATTTTGACTGCTCTGCATGTGTGATCAAACCTAGTGTCAGAATATTGCTCTAATTATGGCAGGTGAAAAGTTTGGTTGCGATGACGTGCGCGGTGACACTCGCACACAGCGTATTCAATTAGGTGTTACTAAGTTGGGTACATTGTATAGCACATCTTTACATGTCGCTGGTTGACAGCTAATTGTACAGAAGACAATAAAGATCAGTGTGTTGTGTCATGCGTGTGTGTGTGTGTGTGTGTGTGTGTGTGTGTGCGCGCACGGCAGAGTTTGCAGCTTTTGTCTCTCTATCTCAGCCCACAGGCCCATTGTCATGCAGTCGCTCAGGTAACAGGCCCAGTCGTCACTCATCTGCCTGACGGCCGCTGCTATCTGCCCTGACGGTGACTGATGATGGCAGTGCGGGATGGGAGTGTGTATGTGTTAACACCAGACAGTGTGTTGTACCAAAAGGAGGTCTGTGGCAGGTAGGCAGGCAGTGAGGGAGGCGAGATGGATACCACCCTGACTGCTGGCTGGGTAAGGGGCCAGTGGGCAGCGCTGCATTCACTGACCATGCCTGTGAGCAATACAGGGGTTATTCGGCACAGCAACCAAGCAAGGACAACAGCGTTGGTGAGATGGATCAGTTGACAGCATGACACTAAAAAGAAAGTTGGAGTCGGCCGGTTGGCACAGTGTAGTTGGATGGCATAGAGGACTAACAGAAAGCTGTGGTGTGGTTCAAATTCGCCAACAGACTGAGAGAATTGTCAAACGTGGCTTCATTAAACAGTGGTTGTCAAACTATGGTGTGGATGTCCACCGGGGAGAATTGAGGCATTGCAGGAGGAGAATGTGAAGTGCAACTGAAGCTGAATTAATCAACAAGATTGTGGTTTGCAAGATTTTTCCAGAGAGCACAATGAAATGTTAAACGGGCTTACTGTAGAGTGGACAGCCTCTTTTGACAGGTAAGGCAAGAAAAAAAACAGGCGATGCTCATCAAGCAAACACATCAGAGAAAAAACTGAAGTTAAAAAAAATGTGACAAAGTCTACCTTGCTCTCGGATTCACTGTAGTAGTGGGGGAGCCTTCAGTCTTTCCAATCCATAAACAAAAGGAGCTTGGGTAGACGTCAACTTGACTTAATAAAAATGAAATAGGGTTATCTACATTTTTTTCCTGCTTACAGGAAAAGTCATTTTAAATATCACTGCTCTACAATGACAAAGCTTTTCCTCTCAGGGTTATTTCGTTAAACTTCAAAAAGGATTGTGCTATTGCTGGGCACCGTTTCTTTGCAAAGGAAGGCTATAGCTCATATACTATTCACACGCTCATGCACGCAGGATCTGAAAACATAAAAATCACGTAATCAAAAATAATAATCAGTTTTTTTCCACAGGTAATTATTTGAAGAAGTCCGGAATCCTGAATGTCAAACATCTTAATTAGAGGCCGTGTGCGTGTGTGTCTGTGTTCCATGTACGTACATAAATGCACCTCCATGCACAGGTGGAATATATGAATGCGCGCGGACGTACGCATGAGTGTTTTCATGTGTCTGCTGTCCAGGAAGATCAATGCGTCTGCATCGATGTTGTCTTGCCCTCTGCACGTGAAGTGAATGGAGGGGGAGGAGGAGGAGGAGGTGGTGAAGGGTGGGAGGAGAGTGGGATGGGAGGTGCGCACTAAATGGATGCGATGCAAATGGCACCAGAGGACATCGGAATCAATTTACCTTATTGAAACAAATGAGAGCGGCTCAGCCCTGCCATGGTGGGTTTTTTTTTTTTTTTTTGGCCGCCCCCATTGTTATTGTAATTAACCCACCCAACCCAAATCCCTGACCCTCCCTTTCACAAACACAGCCAACCCCCTCAACAACCCTGTCCGTGTTTGCCTAGAGTCCCTTTTACCCTAATGAAAAAGCCTTAGAGGTGCCCAGGTAAAAATGTAGCTTCTGTAATGGTGATTCATGGCCCTGGGTGACATGCTAAAAGGCATGGGAGATCTGCCTAGGAAAGCATTTAGGTAAGGGTATTCCATGTACGAGCGCCGGCACCCCCACATCAACACACACATGCGTGCACACACACATACACGCATAACCCCCACCCGTAATGACTTACGGACATTCCCTGCTCCCGGCATGCGCTTGTTTTTATAAACTCCCCACTCCCCGCATTCATGGAATCCCAATAACCAAAATGGACTCCATGTTTGGTATGACCTCGGAGGTAAGTGGCCAGCGCGATGCCTATTTCATATAGTGATGTGCGACGTCCTATCGAGAATTTGTCATTCATTTGTTTAAGGGTAGGCCACATTGACGCCTAAGCTCTAATTCCCCAGTGTGGCATGGGCATTGTATAGGGGGTCTTGGGAGATGGATCAATAGTTAGAGAGAGCGATGGGGTCATGGTGGAATCGATGCAGTGGACAAACGACCTCCCGCTGCTGCACGCACCTTCCAAGCCACTTGACACCTGAGGCGATCTTTACTGAAATGTCCTCTGCTGAAATGCCACAGGGCCACGGGCTGCTGAGCAGTCACTCATGCAGGGCTCCCGAATCAAGTGGTGTATGCAAACCGGGTCTGCTGTCATCCACGGTGAAAGGCCTTGGCTCAGCGTTACTACATAAACAAAACTCATGCACCTGAGAATGTCAATTACTTGCCGCCTGCCCCTTTGGACGGCCCTGTGCTTGATGGCCAAATTGGGATTAATTTGGGGAGGATGGGGGCCAGTGTAGAGGTGACACCATGTCGTTCCACCCCAAAGAGAGAGAGAGGTGGCTGTGGAATAGAGAGCAGAGGCAGCAGGCCGGCTTGATTGTTCCCCTATTACCCTGCACACCGTTTTGCATAAGCGGCAAAAGGCGCTGATGAAAACAAGTGGCGGTTTCAGGTCGGAAGCAGACACCCAGAAAATGAGCTTTTTTTCCCTCTTTCCCTTCTTACCCTTCCGCTGGGCCGCATAATTCAGAAGAGCCATCTTGTGGAAATGTCATCGCGTGGTGCCGGTGGAGCAAGCAGTGTGACAGAATGCTGTAACGCCTCCCGGGCTGGGGCCCTCGCCACGCTTGCCACGCCCGAGTCGGCCTGACCTTGCAGGTGCTGATATATGCAGCCACGTCGGTGTCACAAAATGGACAACGGGCACCTCTTCTTTCTGGAAGGTTTCAGCCGCCGCCAACACAACTTTCCCCTCTCATTTGGGTTCAATGAGAGGTGGTGCATGCTTCAAACAAAAGGCTGTTTATTTGCTTGAGGATATAGATTTCTTCCCTTTTTTCTCCTTTTCTGAATAGAGGTCAATTCCCCACCGTGCATTCCCTTTTATGCACCCACTCCCTATTCTTCATTCATCTTACCTGCTGACACATCTGACAACACGCTGCTGTATTATCATCTCCCAACCCCCAGCTCTATACCTTCCACAACAACACAGGGCTGGCTCAACTCCTCCACCCCTTCTCTTTCTCCTTTAGAAAACTGATTATAAATGGTCAATTTGAAAATAGACTGGATAGTCCCTAAGGCTGCTTGCCTTGTCAAATTGAAAAGGGACAAGGACAAGTCAGTCGACTTGCCCCCCCCCCCCCCGTCTGTCGTCCTGATATTTCCGAGGCAGGCGTACGAAAGGGAACATAACAAATTCCCCCCATGCGGCAGGCAAGGCGATGGCGAAGGATGACGAGGGAGGGCGGGGAGGCAGTGAGCTGAGGATCTTCAACATCTAGCCCTCAGCATTTATATCACAAGTCTCCACAAAGAGTCTATGGATCACTCCAGTGGGCTGGTGTTGGCAGTATCAGGAAAAGCCATAGGCTGTCAGGGAGTATGTGCCTTTCATATTTCACTGTAGACAGCCTTCCCTTCTCCCGGCCTCACTCACAGCAGCCTTTGAGGATAATATCTTCAAATCTCTCCTTGCCATGCTGAGAGGCTATTTTTAAATAGATATTTATTTCATTCTCTCAATTTTTCTTCCTCTCTCTCTCTCCCCCCTCTGTCCTACAGGTATAGCTTTACCGCTTGTGACCAGTTGGAGAAATCTGCACAGAATGGACAAATGCTTGTGGCAAGGCGGGTATTTCTGTCAACACAAATCTATGAGTCTTCCATTTTCCATTCATTTTTTTTTAAAAGGGAGATCTATCTTGTTTGTATTTCTTTCTCCTCTTGTTGCAAACAGATCAACTTCACCAAAATACTATAAAACAGAAGATAAAAATATGCTTTGGCACATCACCCCCATTACACCGGGGTCTCGTCTCATCAACAGAGTGAGAGCGAATTAATGCTTCATTTTATGAGTCTTCGGGTGATCTGCAGTGACTTTTGGTGTTAACAGTAAAGTCCCTTTCTGATTAATCACTCTAGCGAGATGGAAAGCATCCTTTGATAAAGCCGAGATGTCCATTGCGGCGTGATTCATCAGGGAAGACCTTGCGATCAGATGGGACGTGTGCCTTTTTCTCCAACACGTATCCTCTTCTCTCTTCAGAATACATTAGAGGAGTGTGAGCGACGGAATCATCAGATACCAGGAGGTGAATTGAAGTGGTCATGAACCTAGTGTCAAATTCAAATGGCTGAATGGCGATAGATAAAACAAACAAGGAACGTGAACCGCTTGCAGAAGGAGACGTGGAGATGCGAGCCGCGCTGCTGAGAACTTTTACAGATAAGGCCCGCTCGCCCTGCATAGCAATTGGGCTATTATCGAGCGTGACCCCTGCTGGAACTGTAACATATGACCCTAAATTTATGTATTGCATGAACTTTCTCCCCACGTAGCATGACATGAGTTATGTTTCATGTTGAATTGTGAGCTGTCCTGCATTCCCCCAGGGTACATGGGTCCTCCTGACCCACTGCAAAAGAGAGAGAGAGAGAAAAAAAAAAGCGTAGATGAAAATTTATGAGCTGCGCCTTTCGCTTTTGGGCTGAATGTTGCTATTAGCAATGTGACCATGCTTCGGGTTGAATATTGTGGAGATAGAGCGAACAGTGATACGCAAGAGAGCTTGTTCACTCAAAAAGCCTTTTACTCTGAGTCCTTCAAGGTGGGCCTCACAAATTGACAGCTTTCCTGTCAGAAGCGATATTACTTTCATGTTTACCACTGCAGACAGTAGAATATTAGATAAAAACAAGAGGCTACAACGTAATGTTTTATTCTGCCCTCCTCCCGTATTCCCTGACGATTGTCTCTTGCACGGTAAGCACATTTGAAGTTGTTGTCTGTTATTCTTTATCTTATTTCATTCCTCTAACCATGGCTAATAACAGTTTTTCCTATCTTCCTCTATTTCTGGGCTAAGCCGGGTCTTAGTGCTGGCCTTCCGTTTTACAGAGAGGCAGAAAATGCTTGGGTAAGCAGAGGAAGGATTCCTCCGTTGCTACTTCAGGTAGTCCCCTCCCTCCTTTTAGCTGAGATTTCTATCCCAGGCCCTTATTATCACCAAACAAGCACTTTTTGATGATGATAAGTAATAGCCACATCCCTATGTGTAGGACTCACTTCTCTGGGGAGTAAAGAGAGCATGCTGGTCATTTTTCTTGCCTGTTTGGCGTCCAGCAATCCCGGGGAAAATAGAGGCTGCATGGAGGCGGGGGTGTTTCTGTGTTTGTGCAACACTATTCACAACTGGAGGAATGAACAGTAGATTGTGTGAGAGTAATGCTTTTTGATATTTTTCAGTGCATTTAACCGATTTGGGGAAGAAAAAAACAAAAAAACAGAACACCAGGCTTATTATAATGCTGATCAGTGAAGACATTGTGTCTTCTAGAAAAATGCAAGCTGACCCTTCACGTTACTGGTGAATAAATCTGGACTGGCCTCAGGGTCACATTAAATATTTCAACTTGATCCAACTTTTCAACGCCAAGCGGTATGGATAATCCCAGCGATAAATTCCCAGCTTGATTGTTTTGAAGCAACAATGACGGCGAAGGGACGCATCAAAAGAGGGGAATGATTTCGAAGTCGGTGCTTCCTGACACAAGTTCTACTGCAGCTACTAATAGCAGAGCCGGGTGACAGCGGTGTTTGAGGAAGAGGATGATAAGCCGCGGACAAAAAAAAAATGAAAACATCCTGCGAATGAGCGGACACAAATAAGCAGCGTCTTGGGGCCTTCTAATCCCACAGACGTGCACGACAGTGGCCTGTCAAATTGCGCAGACCAATTTGAATGCACAGCGGGGGAACTTCTCTCTTTTCAATTTGGTGGGCATCTTGTTTATTTCCTGCCACGACAGCATCTCACTGCCAAACACGCCAACATACCCCCTCAGAAAAATCTATAACTCAGTCGGATTCGTACAACAGTTTGATATTATGGCCTGCTAAAGTAGGAGAATAAAGGGGGAGGCAGAAAGGAAGGGGAGAGGGGGGAGGCAATGAAAGAGACACAAAGGAATGGAGGAGAAAATTATGAAAGGAAGTCACGTCTGATGACGGTTGAAAATATAAAGCAAAATGCATCAGATGAAAGATTCGAGCGAAATGTGCCAAACACAGCTCGACTCAAAGAGTTGAAGGTTTAGGTCCTGTGGACAGGATGTTCCTTTGTCAGTTTGTCCGCTATAAAAATGGCAGCCTCGGGTGTGGTCTGCCAAGTATGCCACTCAACAGAAGTGGTATTCAAAGCAGGTGTCCAGATGAGTATGTCAACTGCTCTGTCCTCGAGCCAACATAGCCTTTGTGGGGGGATGAGTATACTGAGAAGAGAGACAATGATGTTGCTTTCACGCTTTTTATCCGTGACAAAATGATAATACTTTATGAGTATGTCTTTAAAATGAATTGAAAGCTCTCACACTTTTTTGGGAACCTTTTTTTTTTTCAAAACACTAAATAGAGTAGCTGTGGAGTGTGTGGTCAGGTGGTGGCTCTCCCCCATCCTGGTGGCTGTCACAGTGAATCCCAGAGCTGCCACTGAGCAGCCTGACCTTTGGCTCTGCCTTTTAGTGCATTGATCCACCGGTCACTTTGAACCAAGATGGCTTCCGTTGTTGCACTTGCTCCAAGCCAGTTAACCTGTGCGGACTCGGTAACTGGCCTCTGACGTGCGGTTGCCCTCTGTATAAACGGTTCTGCGCATGGACGACGTCAAATGATTGCTTTTTTCAAAATATCTAAAATCATAATGTATTCAGGGAAAAAAAAAGCGAGCAGAGCTTTTATTCCAGACCAGATGCACGGGGTCATGAGTTCTAATTTTAGGTGGTGTTAATTGCGGCCCTCTCAAGTGTCCTCACTGCCACCTTTGACAAAAGCACCATTCATAGGCAGGGCAGCCAGGCGGGCTGGCAGGGCGCCTACTTTGCCAGTTGTTGCTGACACCTCCTTGGCAGGGCTCGGCTGATGGTTGAGGTGTCTACTAATGCTGCTTTCCCCAATAAGCATTTGCCTCATAGTGCATGTTTTATAAGCAGAAATTATGCATGCTCTCATCTGGGTATGTATTACATGTGATGTCGGTCCCCTGCTGGATTTCAGAAACAAGTTGCATAGTATTACAGCAGTGACAGCCCGTAAGTGGCGTGCTGTAATTTCAAGATAAGGTTGATATGATCAAGACGCAGCGTGCGAACAGACAAAAATGGAACAGATCCTGTGTAGTCCATAAAACATTGCGCCTGTCTTGATCTAAGTGAGGGCATTTTGTCACTTAAAGGCCTGGGAGCTCACCTCTGAGTCGGGCCTCGTAAACACGGTCCCCGCAAAGGCAATAGAGGCGCAGCACGTGCAGCACAAAGCAATTCAGCATTCTAACGCCCTGTCACTGGGCTCACATTTCAACCATTCTTTATTCTCTGCCACAGTTCCAGCAGGGTGTAAATTGTGCGGGGCTGTAATTAATCCATGTCAGGTCAGAGAAGAAGAAGAAGAAGAAGAAGAAGAAGGAGGAGGAGGAAAAAACGAAGGGGAAACGAGCTGAAGTACGAGGTGCCTTTGATTAGAGCACCCCCACCCCCACTGCACTCCACTCCACACACACACACACAAACACACAAAATGTCTGTGCTATATTGTTTTGCATTCACCAAGGAAATCTGGGACCCCCAAGGAGCTGGGGCCCTCCTACAGTACTTTCATGTTTCTAATGCCCGCTAAAGCTCTATTTGTCCCATTGTACTCTTCCTCCACTATAGGACAGAGGCAGCCTTCTAGCGGGGGCGGAACAAATAATATATATCTTCAAAAGACAATTCATGCTGGGCTCATACATGTGACCACCGTATAACCCCAATTTCAACTCGCACCATCAAATCAGCAGCGTAGAAATAACTGAAATTAAAATGTGTGATCCATATAATATATATAAAGCGATATAAAAATCCTCTCCCCTGCTACAAAAAGTTCTAATAAGTTATGATGTTCGGAGAATAAAAGGCTCTACAACCAATTTTCAGGTTTAATGGAGGTGAAAAGGTTCATTATACTCCCACCTTCGGTGATATAATGATAGTTCCTCTAATTCAATAGCACGCTTTTTGAATAAGCCCGATCAGAAGGGCTGCTGTCAATCATCCTGTTGACAAACATTTGCATTTTGAGGAAGGGAGAATGCTAATCCCAAACAGCAAAAACCAACATTTCTCAACTGCTATTGGTTTTATTGCCATGATATTTCGTGCAGACCTTCATGGTCCAGAGGACGAATCCTTCTGACTTCACTTTTCCTGTATCACCACCACATCTGAGACGTTTGTGCCTCCGTGATTGACGTTTCTGGTGGTGGAGTTAAATGTCCCTACAGCTATAATTTGGTACAGAAGTTCATGTTCCCCTCAGGAGGCTTAGGGTTAGAGTTAGAAAACTGTCATAACTCCACCTTGCACCATCATTATGTCAAATTTTCAGTTTGTTCAATAGTTTAGATGATCACCGAACACCCACAAAACTATGGCATACCTATCTGCCTCAGCTGTTCCTTGTATATAGTGCTAACAAGCTAAAATGTGATGCTGAACATGGTAAACATTATACCTGCTAAACATCAGCTTGCTAGCATTGACATTGTTAAGATGTTGCTATGCTAATATTAGCATTCATCTAAAAGTACCGCGGCGTCAGAGTGCAGCCAGGCTGGCTTTACTCTCTTAGTCTTGTTCATAACTTGTTCATGAGTATCCTGTACTATTGTTCAGAGAGGAAAAATTCGGCAGCTTATTTCGTCTTCCCTTGTAATTTTATTGGGTTTGTGCATTCACTATGGTTGGGTCATATATTTTAATCAATAAAAGCTTCAGGAACCAAAGGAATCTATATCATGCTGTAACTTCCGGAATCAAAGAAAATCTGACATGAAGTTTGTGCAGCCAAAGATTGAATAGAGTTAAATAATCCTAAAGGGCCTTTTCTTATCTCATTCTTTTTTTTCCCCCCCTTCCTTGCAGAGCTTCACAAGTTTTGCTTCATTATTACTTCTGCTGAACATCTCTTTTTTAGTCTGGTGAACAGAGAGATGAGCAGGGGGGAATTAAAGTCTGTTGGGGGGGGAGAAACAAGAGGAGGAACCAGAGTGTAGAAACTTTTTTTCAGGCTCCATTTAAACTTTGAACAGATACTGTAATGTGTTTCACTTCAGACTCTCAAAGGATGAGGGATTTTGGGTTTCAGTTCCTGGCCTGGAGCTCATTTAGGCCTTATTAATCTAATTACTTGCCCAATTGTACATATTTAACATCGCCCCGGCCTCTCCCAACTCGACTATGAGAAGATGCCCGATGAACTTAGCTGGATATACCTTTATAAGGAAAATTGCTGAAGCTTGCAGATAGCAGGGGGAAAAAAAAGCTAAATGGCTGCAATTCATCACATGATTACACCAATTATGTCGCTGGAATTTGGACGGGCTCAGATCACAGACCTCTCCGTCTGGGATTCCTGGCAGCCAATCCCATGTGCACGCGAGTCTGAGACACTAAGGTCCATTTATCTATCTTTGGGGAAGTCTGTGCCAATATTAATGCCCTGGCCATGATTCCCTATCATCTGCTTCACCCGGTTGGTGACACTAGCGGTTTACACATAGTTTATTAATGGTCTATAAATATTCACTCGATGTTTAGTGGGACTTTGTGGCGGCCATTAGCAAAAGGCGTTTGTGTCGGGTGGGGAGGCAGACGGGAGTTTTTTATTTCTTGACGTGACAGTGCAATGGTGTGGCTAACCTTGGGGATCTGGCCTGATGGGACCTTGGTTTGAGGCACTACTTTTATTCTCTTGCTTTTCATGACTAGTGAGGCTGTGAATGATGAGCTGCATGCTTCAGACCCCTCATTCTTATCTTCCCAAAATACAAGGTTAGGGATGGGAGGGATGGACTGCCCCTCTCCTTTCCCCATCCATACAAATACACCCATTCTTCGAGCAAAACAAATCCATCACAACTTAAATAAACATCCCTCTCTGAAAAGAATCCGCGCAAATACCAAAAAAAAAAAGAGGAAAAGAATCAAAGAAAATTAATGTACATTGTGAAAAATGAGTCTGCTGTCTCTTTCTGTATAATTTTCCCTCTCTCTACAAGTGAGCAGCAACCAGATCTGCACAAATCCAAATGCAATCAGACAGCTTCCTGGAACATGCGCAGCATTACATACACCTTGCTCACCATGGATTAAATTGCCATTGACAAAGTCTTGTTGTTGCTCTCTTTTTCTGGATATGATTTGAATTGGATTCATGGAGACGTTTCTGACACGGTGAAACGGAGAGAGAGAGAGAGAGAGAGGGGAGGAAGGATCGGGCGCGAACGGAGGTGGGGGGGGTGGGGGAGGAAAGGTGAGAACGGAGAGAGACGCGGGAGCAATCAGAGGCAGGGGGGGAGAGAGCAAGAGGAGAGATAAAAAGAAACAAATCAGAAAAGGGGGTGAGCCGGCGAGAGACAGAAGAAAAGTAAGGGGTAAAAGAGAAAGAGAGCATGTCTGACTGTTTCACAGGTTCATTCTGATGCATGGAGACAGACAGGAGAATAGATTGGTAGCCTTGGGTGGATAAGGACAGAACCATTCCCCAGAGAGATGGATTAGACGAGGGAGTGGAAATAAATGATCGCAGATTTTAATGGCCTTTTGGCTTGCTGCGCCCACCGCCCCCCACCTCCCCTACTTTTCCCCATTTCTGAGTAGGGGGAGTTTTATAGTGATGACATTTTCACATGCCAACTGTCTACCTTTTGCAGTTTAACTCTCAAAAACAATCATCGTGGTGTGCTCACTGGTAGCACAGGGGTCGAGGGGAATGTGGAGGAAGCGTGTCTGTCTTCCAGTTACAGATGCATGGCGAGATAGGGGAAATGGACACCTGGGCTAGAGTTACACGTAGAATAGGTGACCTATACAAATCAGGATGTTCGTACAACATCTACCCACTCTCTCTTTCCATTCAGAGGTCACTATACAGTATGAGAAGGGTGTAGAATTTCCTTTATCCTTTACTAGAACACACAGACAGTGACACAGGTAGGGTCAAGTGTTCTGAATTTGAACAGGTGAACCTCTTTAAAAGTAAATTCCGGGTCTTTTTTTGTAGTTTTAGACATAATTTCTATGTTATGTTGTCTTAGGCTGGGTTGATATTTACTAAAGTAAGAGCAGTGGTCACAACAAAGTCCGACAGGGCGTGAAACTGAAGCAGCGCAGCTCTATTTGGTGCTGCAGCCAAGATACAACAAACAGTAATGTCAGGGAAAGCATCAGCACACCCTGATCCGTGCAATATTGGTTTATTGAGGCGAGCCTTTTTCTTTGAAACCCTCTCAAAGTATTAGTGAGACGGAAAAAAAAAAAAACTAAAAGTGAGGGCACCTGAAGTGTTGCTAAAAATCTGTTGTTGCATAGAAAAAAGTGTGTGCGCACAACCAGGTTATGCGTGGCAGTTAAAGCTAAACTGTGATGGATGTTTACAGCAAAACAGTTCAGGGTCGTGGTTTACTGTGCTGTTCTGATTTAGATAACCTAGACTATGATCACGTTAGCAGTGGTGCTTAATTACTTGGTGATGCTTTACAATACGGTACCAAAAAATGTAGTCATATGGAATGGAGTGAAAATGTGTAGTTACTAAAGAACATGTCTGATAATTACTGAATCGTTAATGAATAGTTCCTGAATAAGTGTGAACTGAAGACTAATTAGAAGAAAATAAGATAGAGATCAGACTGGGAGATAGTCACGAATCATTCACCCCCAAGTATAGTAAAGAGATAGATATTTCACTCTGGACATGGTGGAGACCAAAACAGAGTTAGAAAGAGAGTGAATATATACAA
The DNA here is from genome assembly GCA_028641955.1 of Protonibea diacanthus. Classification (NCBI taxonomy): domain Eukaryota; kingdom Metazoa; phylum Chordata; class Actinopteri; family Sciaenidae; genus Protonibea; species Protonibea diacanthus. Next base: position 10,104,197 of record CM053998.1, read on the forward strand.
TAATAAAAATTTAACTTGAAATGAATGCCAATGTTATGCTCTGTCTGTTACAACCCTGTTCCCAAAAACTTGGGAGGCTCTGTAAAACAAAAATGGAAACAGGATGATTTGCATTCTCTCTCTCTCTCTCTCTCTCTCTCTCTCTCTCTCTCTCTCTCTCTCTCTCTCTCTCTTTTTACCTATATCCTAGACCTATAGATGACATGTAATGTTCAAACTGATAATCTTTCTGAATTGTTGAATGTATTCTTCTTTTTTTTTTTTTGCTCTGTTTTTACACAGCGTCCCATCTTTTTTAGTTTTTGAATTGGGATTGCAGAGACTATGCCAATATGTTGTAATAGCAACATTTAAAGGAGGTCATGTCATAGTGTGGTTGCAGCTTGTTGCATGGCAAAAAAAACAAACAACAAAAAAAAAAAACACATAATCAACATTATTATTAGTCAGAGGAAAAAAGAAATTTACTTTTCAGAAAGGGTTCTCAAGTGTCCAATCAGTTGTTTAATGTTTACCTCAGCTCACCTTTGCCTGGAAGACAGCCGAGGTGTTACCCTAACTGAAATGTAGCCCTTTCATGAAAAATAGCAGATGGTCGATGGACTTAAGTTTCAGGAAGCGATGACAAGCTAAACTGGAAACATGTGTTCTATATATCAGGGACAGACTATAGTGGATACACTGTGTACAGTACATCTATCAGATGATCAGAGGCAGAGAAAACACATCTGCTATGAGATGTACAGTATATCTGTTCATAGACGCAGAGCATCGCATACCAGTCACGTCTCCTGGCGCTTTCTCTTTTCCTGTGCCAAGGGGTGGGAAGGGCATTGCACATTAATGACATACTGTTCATATTACCCTGCTCCACCTTATCTCAACATGCAGCACCACATTAATCTTGGCAATTGTAACAATTTTCTAAATATATATATATATATATATATGCGTGTGTGTGTGTGTGTATGTGTGTGTACTTAAAATACAGGAGAGCCAGCACATAAGTCAGTATAGTTGAATAATATACTTGGCCATTAGTTTTTATGGAAATATAGCCTTGGGTTGTGGAATAAAAAATGGGTCTCACTCCTAATTTCTGTTATGATAAGTTCCATACCTGATTGCCTCCATAAGAGGCAGATCTGTCTTCATAAGGCCTTGTGAGGCTCCTGACAACTATTTAGCTCTGCTAATCCATTTGTTTGATTTATTTCTTACAGTATGTGGATAATGTCTTTTAAAGATCTAGCAGCTACAGAGAGATTAAGGAAAACCAATTGCTGACAGATAGCATCAAATTTTTTTTTGAGCATCTAATCATTCTTGCATATCTTCCTCTCCTCAGAATTCCTTTTGGTTAATAAATGAGATGCCTTGATGAGCACAAGAGATACGGATGCTGTTCTGTGCCAGTCTGGACAAGATAATGATTTTGAGGGTGGGATAAGCATCATCTAAATAATGCAATGCACTACTCAAAATAAATTGATGACATGAAACAAATCGCACCACTCCAGCAGCTTAAACTCTGCCAGAGAAGAGGAGCACAGAGGAAACAAAGCCGTTTGAGAGCACCGAAGGAGGATTTAGTAAACTTTCCTCTTCTCACTCACACTCACAACACACTTCTTTCTCTTCTACATTTCCCACTCCTAACAGATCCTTCCATCACTCCCTGACCTCTAACCTGTGGAGGCCTTGCTAAGAGACCCGGCCAGCAGGTTGAGGCCAACACTGAGATGACTTTGGGGGGGGGTCTCCAGCCCTGTCCGATCGGGAACATCCGTCACCGTCAGAGTGACCACAACCAAAGCTCAGTCTACCATACGGGAGGCGGCGGTAGTGGTGGCGGTGGAAGCGGGGGAGGGCAAAAGCGAGCGATAAAGACTGATGGGTAAAGGGCCCGTGCTCCTCTATCATCATTTCACAGGTCTGGGACTGTGAGACAGCAGCCTCTCACAGTGGGAATCGCTGCTGGTTTGGGAATGGATGGGAGATGGTAAAAGAAGAAAAGTAGGATGCTATAGGAAGGTAGAATGCAATCAGTTTGGTGGACTAGACTCCGCCACTTAAGAAACCGCCGACCGAAAGCCAGCGAGCGAGTTGACAGACTGATTGAAATTGTACACAACAGCATTTGAAAACCACTTGAATGGAAATGTATTTGGAATGCTAAGTTGCAGAGTGATGCCGGGCGGCTTTCCTCAATTTCTGTGCAAATACATGCAAATACAACTGTGTGAGGGCATGCATATACATTGTACACAATGTAAGGACTTATCCTGCAAGAAACATAATGCAGAGAAAAAATATATATATATACACATGCATGCATGCACAAACTCACACACGCGCTCAAATTCAAGTAGCCACATACAAATTTTTCCCTAAACACACGCAATGTACACACACACACACACACACACACACATACAGTACAGGTGCTTTCGCAGTCATGTGCACATGCACTCACACACCTACACACAGATTAGGCCACTGCTGGGACTGAGGAAAATGGCTTTAGGGGACCCATGGCAGCGGCTGTGGTTCCCTGTCTCTGGCTTAGACACAGCCACGTCGATAACTAATCCTGACCTTTCCCCAGCCACCAAATTGAAAAATAAGAATAAGAAAAAATAAAATAGATGGCGGATGCTATCGAGACGGCCTCTGCTGCTTCCTGCGGGTGTAAGAAGCGCTCCATCTAATGGATCGAGAGGAGGAGGGGAGGGAAAAGGGAGAGGGCATAGGGGATGGGTGTTGGGTTGGCCCTATCTACTTTTCACAAGGTCCCTTCTTCACATGGGCTGAGAGAGCAATTCTATCCTTGGTTCGCCCCCACTGCCGCAATACAAACTTGGAGAGCTGGTCCATGAGGCGCATTCCAGTCTGTCCTGTCACTGTCTTTAAAATCAAAGATACACAGCAAGATAGGAGAAATGGACACCTGGGCTTCGATTATATGGAATAGCTGACCTATACAAACCCAGATGTTGGCCCATGGTTCATTATATCAGAGAAGTCTAACCTTTCCCTTCTTAATACACACCGGCACACACATACACACACACACTCTCTCCTTGCTCTGTCATACCTGTTAGAGCTCTAAATTACCTTTGCCACAACCATGGCAAGTGTTGCCAAGCATCTCACTGTAGCGAATATATTTGGTTACATTACCCAACCACCCATGGTGTTGCACCAAGAAGGTGATGTGCTCCCACTGGACTCCCAGATATGTGATTTCATCAAATGAAGGTTTTGACCTCCCGTGATGTGATGGTTCCAGCCATGTGTGTCCACCATCAGAATAATTGACATAGAAACTCCATTACTATTAAAGTCCATGACTATCTCGTAAATGCTGCGTATGGGAAGTCCAAAATATCATCACTTCTCCAGAAGATACAAATGAAATTCTCATTTCTCCTGGACAATCAGCGATTGTGCAAAAAAAAAAAAAAAGAAAAACATGAAATCGAGGGGACAGAATGCAGCACATTGCATGTGGAAATGTGGAAGTCATTTTGGTTAACAATAATAAGAAAATGAAGCGGTAACAAAGCACTTAGAAACGAGGCAAAATGAAACACAAGAGAAAGCTCGTTTGAAAATAGAAATGAAATTACTCCAGTCACTTGTTCAAATGGGGCCGTTTTTCCTATTCTGCCCACACAAAGGGAGAAAATATCATTTGTGAAGAACTTCTGCGCTGAATTGGCAGTTGACTCACGATGACGTGCATCGCAGGGACACGGCAGTGTACACAGATTGAATCAGAAAAGTAAAGACTTGTTGAAGGGAATGCACAGGGACAAAAGTTTGCATGAAGACACAGAGACGCGGAGACATTTCCACCTATTTTTGTCTCTGCGGCACACATGACTTAAGGGCCTTTCACCCGATGTTAGAAAGCATTTATGTACAACAACACAAACGTGCAGCCCAGGTTGGTGAAATCGGGTGATGTTTCTGTAAGATCCACTAGGGGGAGTGGTAGTTTTCAATTCCAAAGAGCTTGTTCCAGGTCTGCTCTATGTGAATCTTCTTTTTGCAGGAATAATGATGTGTTAGGACCCCACTTCGTACCATTGCAGTAACTTTGATGAATAAAATGCAGTTAGTACGATGTAAATATCATAAGTCAATCCTAATCCACCTCTAAAATTAATAGGACAGAACATGAGGGGAAAGAATGGGAGGAAGAAAAGTGCTGGAAAGCACATGCAAATACAAGAATGAATGTTCTGCGCGCACAGATTCAAGCAGATGCATGAAGCATGAGGAACTAAATACACATTTTGCAGATCTATATTCTAGTACGCTACAGCAAAGGCTGGTAGAAGATCAATGTTTGCACAGTGGCATTCAGTGCACAGAGTCGCGAGAAAACTTTCTTCTATAAATGATTGGTGCCGAACAGAACAAATATCATCGCTATTCTTTCTTTCCTCATCCCTCCTCCGTGTTGGCAGATCAACAGGCCCTACCTGTAACTGCTTCTCATTGCTAAGGTATCGATGCGTCGCGCCACTGAAATCTGTCCCCGTCTTTTCATGCAAATAATACACATTTGTAAGACTCATTAGTCACTCAGTGGGTAATGGTGCCAGACGGCGCCGGGAAAAACCACAAGGGCAGGTAAAAAGAATGGGAGAGATTAGAGTCTTAACTTTTTTACACACAAAACAAGTGGACACGCAAAACTCCACAGAGCTGTGCGCGTTGCAGATGCCACACATACACTCCCTGACAGATTTATGCACGGTAACATGCAAAAAGCAACCTTGCCAGTTGCTAAAGGACAGAAGGCATAGAATGATAATGCTGGGGCTGCAAAACTGTGTGTTTATATGCTACCAATCTACTGGGTAAATAACTTAAGTATTCTCTTTGGACAGGACAATGTGCTCTGAATACATTTTCAACCGTCATACTGAAACTGGGAGTAGCTATCATAAAGGGAATTAGCATGTACCCTGCAATATATTTTTTTTATATTTATGATAAGCACACATACTGTAGGCCTTGCACACTCACTTTATTGTGGTGAACTTCAGATTTTGACTTTTGGTTCAGCTTCTTTTTTTTTTTTTTTTACATTAGACCTGCATTTATTCAAATTTTTTAGGCCACTTGGGGACACTGAAACAAGCTGTGTAGCAAGGACGTTAGCAAACATACATTAGCATTCACTTGTAAATATGTTTCTGGCCACCTGGTTCAACTAAGTTCAGTATTCACTTTTTAGCTCTATTTTTGGTCTCCAGACGCTTCTGAGGGGTATATCTGCTAAATGCTCCACTATGTTTAGCAACTAGCAACTAACTTTGTCATTTGGTGCTAGATAGGAACTGTACGGTTGGATTTTTGGATAAAAAATAGCTAACTTTTCCTACAATATTTTAGAGGACACAAAACCTAAGACATAAACCTTAGGTTTTGTGTCCTCTAAAATAGGTTGAAACTACTACTACTAAACTACTAATTTCCTTTACATGGACAGTGTGCTATTCATTGAAAAAAAAGAGGTTGTAGAAATGAACAACTATCCTATGAACTACACTGGCATCCATTCAGGTCCAACAGCTGAAGTTAGCTCTGTTCAGAAATAGAAGAGGCAACAAGTCAAATGAAAGAGGATGTAAAGTGCCCCATGTCCAAATGTAGCCCATCCTATATATCACCCACCTTCCCAGGCCTTGTCAGAGAAGGTCACTGGAGTAGCACCCTCCAGTGGTGACGTTAAAGCTATTTTCTGCTGTGTTTTAGCTCTTTTTAATGGAATGTTTGCCTCCAGCTATCCACACCATGGCTAATTAATCGGAGTAATTATTTGCTTAGGCAGACAAAGTGCGCGTTTTGTCTGTGTTCGGCAGTTTTCGACAGGAGAACATTGTGTCCGGATGAGGGCACGGGGACTGGAGCACGATAGCCGGGGGAGAAGAGTAGGGATGACGACTCAGTGATGCAGGTGCTTTTTTTTTAATAATAATTCTTCTTTTGGTGCTTGTGTGTGTGTGTGTGTGTGTGTGTATGCGTGTGTGTGTGCTGGAGCACCTTTGCTAGGAATTTGGAGCCAGGGAAGTCTTGTGGTCTTTGGGAAGACACTAATTAAGCATGTCTTTATCTGTAGTCAGCTTCACTGAGGCTGCTATTTGAGCTCAGTGATTGTTCTGGACTGATCAAGTTTCATAAGGAAATGTTCAAAGAAAATATGAGTTTTTAGAATCTGGGAAAGAAAACTCTGGAGCTAGAGAGTGATTGTATCCTTTTACCACTGCACTGACAATGGCAAGAACAGAACACAATACTGAGGTTTTTTCCAACGATGATTCAAGTGGTATCTTTCAAGCATTCGGGACCCAAAACATGTTGAAACACACAAAACAGATACTGAAACATATTCGCAGTAAAGCACTGCGTCACACCTCCAGACCCACATTATACTGATAAAGGTTTTTAAAAAATTACAGCTTTTGTACCAGTTCCAATTTTCCATCCTTGGGAGCAGGACCTTTTGGGGAGCTGAGAAAGGTTTTATGGAGGTTTTTTTTATATTAAAATATGGAGTGATGCTAAGTTGAATGAATTTCACTCACAAGTTATTTTTTAATGCTATCCTGCTGACCTTACTTTTCACTAAAATTCAACTTGGATTCCTTTTTAATGGTTTATAATATATATATATATATATATATATATATATATATATATATATATATATATATATAAAATATCTGAAATAGGGCATGCCAGAAAAAAGTTTGAGAACCGCTGCATTTGTGTGCAAATATCTGAAAATAACAATTGTTGTGTTTTTGTTACCCTAGAATTAGAATTAGTTTTTTATATGTACAGATGTTCTATGTTATATCGCCATTTGGTTAGTGTTTGTCGGCAAAAATGGACAAATGAAACAATTCTAGATCGGGCTTTTCAACCCTTTCATTGCCACTGTGAGGAAGGAGATCCTAGACGCTGGTCCTTTAAGCGTGGCAAGTGAGACTCATTTTTAAAAGGCGAAAAAAGGACTGTGGTTACAGTTAATAAAAAGGTGAACTGTAATGAGTTTGTGACACAAACCACAGTCTCTTGCATGAAAGTACTGCACATCTATCCACCACCTATTTTCCACCTCGCTACAAGGGCACAGTATTTCTTGCATGGACACTAAAGACTGGCAATGGATATAAATTGTGAAGTGTGGAAATTATCCAACGTGGACATCATTTCTAGGGATACTGGACTGGCTGAAAGGGAGGTCAAGTTCCTGGAAAAGCTTCCTTGGTTTCTGGAGAAGTTACTGCCTTGAATAAGGCCATAAAAAAAAACACTAATGAGATAAGTTGACATGGGGAGAGAACAGCAGTCGTGACCAGGTGTGAGTTTGGGCATCTTGGTTGTAATATTGAGAGGTTACCCTCTACACATGCTCCATCAGCTTGCAGATGGCCTTGCCACTTGCAGGAACGTTTACTTTGGCTCAACCGTGGCACTAAATGTGACTGACATGACCATATATTCCTGCCCATTACACGACTTTATGTATCAATGAGGAGAAATAAAAATGGCATGAACTGTACATTTAGCAAATTCTAGCAGCCACATAAACAAGCAGTCACACACACAAACACACGAAACATACCCGCACTTTCACTCCTGCCTCTATTGAACAGGCTGGGTCCTTCAAGCGCTCTAAATCTGTTCATCTGTCAAAGTGTCAGAGTCTATGCATCATCCCTGAGTCTTAGGAGCGCTCACACACACACACACAAACACACACACAAACTCACACACACACACACACACACACAAGACAGAGCATCTCTCAGAAGTAAAGTAGAAGGCTTTACCATACTTTAAATGAAGCAGGCTTGCAGAGATATCAGATTGCTTTCCATCTTATGGGAGACGGTCGCTGCTCTTGTGTGCGTGGAGTAACAAAACATAAACTATTTTCAGGGAGCCTGTGGAGCCTTACTACACTGCCTCTTAACACCAAACAGAAAATCAAAGGAATAAGACAGATTCATGTTTTCAGAGTAGTCAAAGGCATACTGATGATGCTGCGCTGAAGAAATTTATTTACCTTGTTCATACACTCACAACAAACCGAGGACTCGGCGAAGATATTATTCAGGTTGATTTTCTTGTCGAAGTGAATGCTCACAAGCAAGCAAATGTGTCAAAGGAGCACGGTTTTAAAAGGTAGTTTTATACGAGGACAGGCAGCTATGTGTCCTCAAATGAAGGTAGTAGTCATCTCTCTTTACTACAACTTCACCAAGTTAATTTGTGAAATCTGGGAGCACGGCAACATCACCCCATCAAGTCCTCTAAAGCTAAACCGCTTCATTTGGACATGAACCAAAAGTGAGTGCACGGGGACATCAATACTGCTCGTATTGCACAGGGAAACTATTTGTGTTAATGACTTAGTAAATGTATGTAATACAATATAATAATGGGCAATCTGCTGAAGAAGACGGTGACTAAATGGTTCTTGTGGTAAGACCATTTTCACAACAGCTGTTTCCAAGGTAAAAAAAAAAAAAAATTAATTGAAATTCTTTGAATTTTTGAAAAAATGGAAATTTGAACATTTACCAAAGCATATCAATTTGAAAAATTCCATCAATCTAATGAAAAACAGCCACTAAATGACCTATGTTTGTTTTCTTAAGGTCAAGGTTGAACCAAGAAGTCTGTCTTTAAGCTGTAGCGATGTTAAAGTGACAGTTTGGGTTCAAATATTACTCATACAAACACATTAGGCTAACCAGCAATTCACTTTTGGTGAGTACAATGTATGAACAATGAAATGAAAAATAAAACGGATAGTGTGGTCACTGCATGATGAACATAACTGTTCAAAGAGACTTTCTGCATGCCCTTATGTCATTGTTCTTAAAGTAACCCCACTTGTAAAGTACTTGAACGCCACAAAGAGATGCTCAGCCACCACAATTGTGTATTCCTCAGAGGCCTGAATGTAAATGGGAACAGTACACGGTGTATGAATATGATTATGGTTCAGAAAAGGGCACCATCCTCCGTACAGGTAAGGGCAGTCATACTGTGGATGCAGCTATAAACAAAAACTGATTTTCATGCTAGTTAGAAGAAAAGTCATTTGCAATATTACATTGTCAGTGGAATCACAAAAGCACATACACCTTCTGTTCCTCCCGTCGTCTTTCTGCCCCTTTGTCTGCGTCTCTCTCCCACACACACACTCATAAACACATACAGTTTCTGACGGCCATAACACAAAGGTCATGGACGCCCTGGAGCGTGTAGTATCTTACCACACCTCAGTGGTCCAACACAGCTCCCAGGTGAGAAGGGATGCTGTGGGCTCAGCATGCTGATGCAAGCACGTCGCCTAAAAGACCAGAGCAGAGCAAAGTAATTTGTTTGTGTGTCATTGTCTTTGATTGTTGGCAACCGCATGTACGTTTTTGTGTGTGTGTGCGTTTCAAAAGTACAGGCTTTCCTACCATTTTCTATTCCAGAGGCCTTTATAGGCAGACAGTGTCATGGCGGGCAAAAACACAAAGCACTGCAATCACTCTAATTGATCAAGCAGCCGCACTTTCTCCAAATCACTTTAGTCACAAGGATTTGGCGTTTCGACAGGAATCACCTTTCCCCACTAAAATGCCGGTGGACGTTAGGAGAATTAAAATTGTCCCGTTGAGCATTTAACATCAAGTGATTGAACAAGATGACAATGGATTAAAATTGTAAACACGGATGCTCAGAGAAGATCAAATGTTCAGTACGACGTCTCTTGAGTCCCAATTGCGTTCCCGACCAACCTTGGATCCAATCCCCGACCCAACGGTTTTGTTCCTGTGTCCTCTCGTTTGTTTCTCTAACTACTTTTACTTTGCCTAAAACTTTTTTTTTGTTGAGTGGATGCCCCACAATCCTGTTTTGGGAACAAATAAAATTCTAGACAAGGTATACAACAATTATGGAGAAAGCCATTAGGTAATTGACCGCTGGCTCAACCCTGTCCCTGAACAACAATTGTCCAGTCATAGCTTAGTGACCGTGACTTGGCATGGGTGCAGAGGGCTGTACTAAGACTAATACTCTATAAAGAGTTTGGACGGTGGTTGCTTTAATTTAAGTCCAAAATACAGAAGCTGAAGTGTAAAGAATAGATTAAACAATGCGTTTGTATGCTACAGCATAAAATATCAGGCTAACTTGCTAGCATTTCGGAATTACTTTGTGGGTTTATAGGTTACAAGTTACAAAGAAAAACGACTACCACTACTGCTGAAAGCCAATTTTCATCCATCAAGATTTTTTTTTTTAATTCTGAGGAATAAATCTAACTTCTTGGTTGTCCAAGTAGGCTAAGATGCAGGTCAAACTACTAGGTCCTGGTCATTAGGATGAAGACTGACCAACTCCACACTGCACTGCATGATAACATTGCCTTTTCTCAATTCTACATTGATAATTAACTAGTGATGTTCTTGTTTTTAAACGAGACACTTTAAACATTAAAAAGACAGCCAGAAATAAAATCTGCTAGCGTCAGTTGTCATTTCAGACTGACAAAATGAACTGTCACCAGTTCGAAATCAGGAGTGTCCCTATGCCTACCATTATCTGAAACGAAGGAGCCATTATTTTGAATTTCAAGTGGTAAATCTGCCACAGTTATTACTGTAAACTGCATACGTGCTGTGCAAAAATGGAAAACTTGCCAGAAGTAGTAACAGTAATAAAGGGTGCAGGGCTTAGCTCACGGTCAATTGGGTTGTAATAGGCCATTGGAAAGATGTCCAAAAACTTTCTCACAACTTTCCTTCCTTTCCTCCTTAATCACTCCGAGTCTGCCTTTTCTTGTTTCTGTAGTTCTTTTATTCTGCATCTCTGCCTGGCTGTCCTGCCTTATCCTTCCTCTGTTCCTCTCTGAATCCCTCTGACACACATGTCGTAATCACACATTGACCTCCACTCGCTTTCCCTCTCTCCTTCACCACATCCTCTTGCCTTGTGAGTAGTAAGATGAGAATGTGTGTTTGAAGGGGCAGGGTGGTGGTGGTGGTGGTGGTGGGGGGGGGGGACTCTAATGTCAGCCCAGGCCATGATCTGCTCAGAGGAGTTGATTTGCTGCGGCTCAGCGCCCAAGAGGCCGATTAGCATTCTTCCGCTAACTCCCCAACTCCCTCATACTGTACGCCCGGCACAACTGTAAACGTCTGCCTCTGCCGGCCTCCCCTTTCTTTCGCACTTCCTCATTTCAACTCCGAGTCTCATTGCAGCCACCCCACATGCCAATAATGAGCTCTACAAATATCACTGTTACACTCACTCACAGATATCCCGGAGCAGCCCTATTGGATCGAGCAAAGTGTCTTGCCAGTATGGAATAATTGTCAGCAGGAAGAGTCGCTCTCTTTTCCCTTCCGCCCGTCTTATTTGTGACTGTGTGGAGGCTGTTGGCTCACCCCTGGGACAACAAGCTCAGGCAGGGGCTGAACCTGTGGCCGTCTTGAAACACTTGCCAAGCTTGTTGGCATTGAGGCCCTATGCGTGCCTCCCGAGGTTCGGTGCTTTTCCTCTCACTCAATGAGACAGGCCCTAATGATAGGTGTGCCAAGGTGGCGCAGTGACATTGATTGGGAAGAAATAACCAGATTAGTCCCTCATTGGGTCTGGGACTACGGATAAGCTGCAGACCTCGGTGTCAAGATGAATTGGACGAGATATTGAAAGATAAATGACAGCTCAGAGTTTCAGATGGAGTTTTGAATGCTGCCAACAAAAAGCAAAGAAATAAGAGGGAATAAATCTGCAGAAGAAACCCTTTGGATAAGTACCACTGAAATCTGAGTGAAATATTTGCGTTGTAGCGCATCAAATAGATGCTTAATGCATTATTATTAATATTAATTCATTAATATTTTTATTATTTTGATGCCAATGACAAAACTGAACTGTCAAGCTTGACTTGAATGCAGCTCTTTGGGGGAAAAGCGCACTCATCCTCTAGGACTTCATATCTTGAGCATGTGGCAGTTCACTGTCAGTTATGCGAGACATGTATCTCATGGGCAAATTGATACGGAGTGCTCCTTTATTGAACTAAAGCAGGAACAAACTTTAGGCTTATTGAATACACCCCAGGTGTTCAATAACCGCCAGACCCCATCAGACAACAGAAGCTCTGTATTGAGCAACACAGATTAAGTTTCTTGACTTAGGCCTCTCCAGCTGAGAACAAAGATATATACCTGAATAATGTTGAGGGGAGAGATTTAATGAAAAATAAAATAGGGAAGAATGAAGAGAGAGGATGTATTGGCATCTTATTGGCATCTCACAGCGCGTGGCCATTAATGTGTGCTTTGATTGAATAGGATGCACTGGTTCAGACAAATAATCCCAATAAAGAATACAAATTTACAAATGCCAGATCCGAGTAAAAGCGCTCAATCATCTGCATTGCCCCCTCCTACACTTTCCTTGCGCAGGTGCAGTGTGAGTGTGTCCCAGCATTGTGGGCAAGCATTAATTCACCTGAGCACCGTTGCTTTATTCTTTCATACATCAAAATAAGAAGAGAGTGTGTCTTTTCTTTGTCTCCGAGTGTATATTTACAAATGAGCGCTTTTAATTTAAAAGAATGACCCAATTCTTAGGTGGTGTCAAAGACATGATGACTAATGCTTTGCCTGGAGACTTGCTGCAAGTGATTGGTTTTCTATTGCATCAAAATCAGAGATTCATAGATCATGATAAAGTGGTGCGACCGGGACAATGCACCATTAATGGCCAGAAAGGGACGCAGCCTTGGGAGTGTTACTGAAGTAACACCCTTTTTTTTTTCATCTGCAGCTCAATAAGGCTGTAAAATAAGGCCGCCTTCAACTTGGCAGAAATTTCAAGCAAACACAAGGTGAAGGGCACACTTTGAAACAGAAATGGCAAACTTTTACGCACACTGGAGGAAAAACACAAAGTATCTGCAGAGGTACAGTTCTGCTCTGAAGGATGTGAAAGGGCTGATCACGGCAGGACAGTCTACTGCCTTGTATTTGTCTTTTTTTGTGGACATTTTATCTCCCCCCCCAACAGCAGAATGGCTTGAAATCCATAAGGGGAACCCTCTTTGGCTTGATCTGTGCCCCTACTGTCTGTATGTGTCTTTAATAAAGACGCTTCCCCCACTTCCTACCTACTCCCCTCTGATTCACAGCTCTATTTACAGTTCCTGCATGGCCCTGCCAAATCAGGGGCCTTCAAATTGGGTAGTTAAAGGAGCTGCGGGTGGAGAAGCGCATTTTATCACCAGATATGCCCAGAAATCAATGCACCCTCTCAAATGGCTGTCTCTTTATGGACCGTCAGGGAAATATGAGTGGAAATGGAGAAGCGGGAGGGCAGTGATGTGATATAAGTGAAGGCCTTCATTCAGAGTCTTGCCTCCTGGTTCAAAACAGGCATTAACACGAAGGGTCCCATTGGTTAAAACTCCCCTCTCTCTAAGTCCATTGTGTGCAGTCGTGCAAGATTTTGTACCTGATTACCGGACATAAAATCACACACACACACACACACAAAAAAAGACTTCACAAAGTTGAGTATAAGTGGTTTTCAGAACATTTACAAGCAAGCTTATAATGTGATTATAACCAGATAGGGTATTTCAGATCACTGCAGCTGGTGTAAACACCATATGAAGAAATAAAATGGTGCTGGCTTACAACAGGAAAAATCAGAAAGAGGGCTCAGGGTGACCAAAGGCATGGAGGCGGGACGAGAACAACTTACAACTCTGATGCAATCTTTTCACTAATTACTGACACGACTGACATATTGCCAATATGTGCTTTCATTTTTGTCAACATGGCAGTATTTGGCATAACAAAGCAATAGTATTTAAGGCAGTGCTGTCAAAACATCTGAAATGTTCATTTTAGGATCAGAGTGTAGGATTTAGTAACAATGTAGTTGCTGGTTGCAACCCCTTCACCTTCCTGTCTCCACCCATGAATGACAGAGAAACTATGTTGGCTGTGAATCATGAAATATGTGAAAAGTTCTACATAGAGTCAATGTTTTGTTTGTCTGTTTTGGGATACTGTAGAAACATGGTGGTGCAACATGGTGGAGTTGACAACCCACGATGACCCATGACATCTGTTCATTCTGGGGTAAGTAAAAAAGGTGATTGGTGAACAGTTTCTGTAATGTTATGTAAATAGAGCCCTCTAAATCTTACACACTGGACCTTTAAGAGAGAATTTTTGTGTAAAGATACCTTATAACCTTGTTAATTAAGCCAATTTTTGGTTTAAAAATCAGATTTAAAAAACTAAAGAAGTCTAAAGAGCTCGTCAATAAATCCTCCACGAAATGTCCAAATTGTCCTCTAGAATGATATGTAAGTGTTAAGACCATTACAAATCAGAGTTGCAAAAATAAAACTGATCTTAGGTCTGATCTAAGGGTTAGGGAAAGATCATGATTTGGGTTGAAATAATTGCTTGGTTAAGGTTGGGAAACACTGTGACTTAGGTTAAAATAACTGTTTCATTAGTCCTTCGTCATCACAGTTAAAATGATTGTTTCAGGAGCAATCGTGGCCATCGCTTCAATAAAACAACATAGAGTCCTGATAGGAAATTGGATGTGAACAGTGGTTTCCTGTGTCACAGTCCCACAATATGTTGACACATCCAACCACCACATCTTCTTTTGTAGACTTCACGTCTATAAAACAACAATGACATTTTTTTGACAGACAAGATTCATAATTCATATGACTGCAAGAAGGCTTTCTCAGTTTCACACGCTTTTGTCATCTACAATCTCAGATCGGTATTTTGCTTGGCAGCTGGTTTCCTGTTTGTATGTACTAATGACATGTCCTACCTCAGCACTTTGGCAAGTTTTTAAAGTCACAGCAGTTTAACTCACATCAATCATGCATGTCACCTCTCCACATGAACACCTGAAAAGTGTTCATGTGCTTGATCTGTGTGTTGCCACTGCTTAAACGCTGTTACTTCGGGCCTGTGGAACAGGCACTTCGACTCAGTGGCAACCTGCTCTTTATTTAGAGTCCCGTCTCCCTGGTTCAGACCCAAGGTCATTGCATCACACTATGGACGCTGGCTGCCAACAAAGTAGCCTATCAGTCATCAACCTTAATGAATAGGGTGCAGTGTAAAAATAGATACAAAGACACGCAGTCAGAATGCAAGCTTTCACAGGCAACAGTGGCACTGACACTTGGCAACTTGCACCCCCTTATTATCAGTGCACATAGCTGTGTCTGCTCATGTCCGAAACAGTTATCTTTAGTTTGTTGATGGTTATTTTAGTAACCATCCTTTGCTGCATGCAGAATAACAAACACCAGGCCTAGGACATAGTAACAGGACACAATACAGTTTGGAACTGTGTTCTATTCAGGAGAGTTTACAGTTTGGACATGATATTTTCATCCATCCTGACAAAGTTTTTCTTTTCAAAGACCTGAAGTTAATGATGAAGACTTGGTCTGCTTTACTTACAAGTCAATTTTACAGTCGGTTCTATTCTTATCTCTTGTGTAGTGACACTCAAGACACATGCCATAGCTAACATAGCCATGGGAGATCAAACATACCTGACACGCAGAGCAAGCAGAAGCTCTCTGACCATCTACAGTATTTCTACTAGGCTACATGTATGGATATGTATACGTGCTTGTGTGCAACATGTCTGCACGTGGCTTTACTCCTGTTTTAGTGGTGGTGTGTTTCTGACTTCCAAGCAGAGCGTTCTATAGTTGCCTACAGTTATAGTTAACTTCAAAAGCACAGTCTTAAAACAGGTACATGGGGATAGGCAGCAAATTCTAACTCTGAGAGCTGATGAATATGGGCGAAGTTCCTTAGCCAAATATGCAGTTGGCTGACCATGCAATGCTCTGTAAGTGTGAGAATTTTAATCTGGCTCATATACACAACAGGGAGCTAGGGGTAATGTGAGACTATATTTGACCTCGGAATAGTAGTAATAGTAGTTACGTGACAGAATTCTGGACTGTCTGCAGATGATCAAGATCAGATGTATTAAATAAGGAAAAGATTGTATTACAATAGTCAGTGAGAGATTAGATAAAGCCATGCATAAGCATCTGTAGTTCAGAAAAAAACAAAACAAGTCGAACAATAATAATAAAAAATGATAAATTACACATGAGGGGGCAGCAGAGAAAAGATGCTCAATGCTCTACATGACCATAGAGGCAACTTTTCCTGGAGCAACTAGAACCTCCATTTAGGTGTGAGAAATGTTCTGCCAACCTGTCCCTGATAGTGATAAGACAGTCCAGGAGCCTAAATAACTTAAACGCCTCACTGGGATAGAATGAGAGATGGATATCATCTGCAGACAATATGCAATATTTAATCTGTTTGTGATCTATTCCAAGGGTGGCAAATATAAAGAAAATAATAGGGGCCCCACAACGGAGCCCTGTAGGACACCACATGACAGTACAGAGGGATCAGACAAAGTCTCCGTTCGAAACAGTGGAACTGTCAATGATGTCAATCTTTGTTTGCAATTAAGAAAAACAACAGCACTTTGACCCAGGCAAAGACAAAGCTGACATCTCTTAGTTACAAAGATGAAACTCAAAGACCAGCAAAGGTCTTCTTTCATATTTAAGTCCTGGTATTTGCTTATCTCAGCAGGAAGCCAAAAACTACTTTAAATATCTGTGCATTAATAAAGTGTATATACAAAGCCCCACTGTGCCTTACAGTTTAACTGCAAAACCATATGCATGTCTGAATGCAAGCCAGTTGGTAAAATCTCACTTAGTAGTAAGTAGCAAACTGCATTCTGGATCCATAAAGTAATATTCCTTGTTGCCTGCATGAGCACCACAGCCTCTGAGGATCAGCCATGTGTTTGAAATAGTGTCCTTTGACAGTGTTGTCGCTTCCTTTACTAAAGCCAAATAGGCTTTAGAGGTACAGGGTGGCAGATGGCCGACCCCCCTCACGGAGTGGCTCCACCAGCTTGGGCTGGCACACATGTTTCCTCAGTGCAATTAAGTCTAGCTGACCCCTCAGAGCCCCCCGCATCAGCGGGGTGTTTCCGTCGCGTTCCTCCATGCAGATGCTAGCACCAGCGTGTTCTATGTGCAAGCCCTTGCCACGCGTGTCAAACTGTGCACATATGGCCGCTCCGTGTTCAGCATGTTTAATAATGCTGACATGTTTTAGGAGACAACATTAAGGCAGCAGGAGACCTAGACTAAATTGACCATCCGTATAACAAATAAAGCTGTTAGGCTGTTGGTGTTTGGGCTTTGCATTGTGCATGAGAATATAGACAGCACTAAAATATATTACAAAGACATAGCTGAAAAATGTTGTGCGTGTTCATTCCTCTGTTGTTTGTTTGGCTATGCAAAAGGTGCTTTGTTCACTTACAGCCCCCTAAATCAAATTTGCTTTTTTGATTGAAAAAACAAATCATTCATCATTTGCAGTCTGACTCCTGGAATAGCATCTCTCTCTCTCCCTTTCTCCTTGTCCATATGTACAGTAAATATATCTCTTTATTTGCATGCGCAGACTGCACTGGGGCATGACAATAAAAGAAGCAGCTTAATATATCAAAAATCTGTCTGATTTATTGGCATCTGAAGTGTTTGCTAGCAACAAAAATCATTCCCATGCCAAATAGTCTTTGTAAGGCTTGACTGCTATTTACTGTCATGCGTCTCATTTTAGTGTTATGGGTGATTATGATGGGGAGGCCTGTGCAGCCATATATTAGCATGCGCTGAATGAGCTGTGGGACATGATGCCCCGTGACTGAGGTAAGTGAAAGCTGCTTGCTTATGCAGATGCATTTACAGCCTGACATGAACTGAAAATAGCCTTGAACATTATGCAGAGATGTAGTGCTGTGTAGATATCCATATATTTGGTATATTTATGATTGATCCATCAATCTTTCCCTCCATCCATCTTCTGTAACGACACATCCTTACCTATCAGTCTGTGCAACGATCTTCTTAAAGTCTTTTTGTGTGTGTGTGTGTGTGTGTGGACCCAGTCTGTAAATCTAGCATCCATCTAATTTGGGATATGCAGAAGACCTGACCCACTGTTGTCCCGATTCTAACTTAGGAACCCGAATGCATCGTTGTGGCTGTCACTCTGTGGGTAAATTACTGAGGTTCCCACTGTCCTGCTGCAAGGCCCAGGTCATACTGGGCCGTATCTGCCCCTTTCATCCAATTAGGAAATGAGTTAAAACCCTTCACTTGTGCTGCAAGCTGACAGACACGCACGTGCATGTACACACACACACACGCACAGAGGTGCTGGCCGCAGCATCTGCCCCATCACCCACGCTATTTCTTAATTTAGATCTCAAGTAGGATAACCGGTCAAAACACACATACAAACACACTGAGGGATAAATAGACCGTCTGTCTCCCCACTTCCACCCTCTGTCTGCCACATGGTGCAGACACACATCAATTGATTCGGCATCTCTCTTCCCGTCTCCCTCTTTCTCTCTCTCTCTCTCTCTCTCTCTCTATTTCATACAAACACACACACACACACACGCACACACATGAAGTTCGTCCCCTGGGGATGAAATCACTTACACACGCACACACAAACACGCACAAATATCGGGTGGCTCGTTGCTGGAGTGGACAGGCCTTTGTGAGATAACGGGCAAACGCAGCCTGACAGACTCGGCTGGGCCATTATTGAATTGCAGTGAAGACTATATTACTTTAGAGTGAGATAAAAGACTACATACAAGACGGATGGGTGGGGGACATCAAACAAGACTGTGTCCGGATTGTGCCAGGAGTAATCCGGCTGAGGGCAACGCTGATTTCCCTGAGGCCAGGTGCCATTTCTTCTTGAATAATTCTTATGAGGAATCCAACAGCAGCTCCACCTTTGTGCCGTTATTTGTATCTTCGCCTCGATTCCCGCCATCATATCCTGTTCCTTTTTTTTTTTTTTTAACTTCATCCCGCTCTTGCCCATTCTTTCTATCTTGTTTCTTCGATTGCTGCTGCACAAAACTCCGATGTTATGATTGGAATTCTTCAAAATCATTTAACTTCATGCGGTGCGCCCTCTGCCCGGGGATGTTTCTCGACTATGAATGGAGAGGGGAGGGCCCTCAGGGGAAATACTTGTGATGGTGTTTGGGAGGTTTGGCCTAGAATGCAATATGGATCGCTGGAGAAGCCATCTGATGTTGAGGAAACATTTGGCACCTTGTGTCATCTGCTGAACCTGTTTGCACCCGCAGACGTCTTTGATCTCCAGACGGAAACAATGTAAACAGATGCTTTGCGTTTGCTCATTCTGAACATCTTAGGCTGCAAAAAGGCTGACAGGTATGATGATGATAATGTCGTGAAGCAAGGCGATCATTACTCACTTCAAAGGGGAAATTAGCAACTATAAAAACAATGCAGAAATCACTATATGAAGCACAACTAAGGGCCTCCCTCTTTTCCTCTGTTCTATTATCCGTTGCAAGGTGATAGCACTCTTTTGTAGCTGGCAGTGCTGAATGGCATTGGACTTGACAGTGATGCTGGCATGTCATTAATCAAATATATATGCATGGAAATCATCTAGGCGCCCCGCCATAGGTTACGCTCAGGTGGCAAGGAATAAAATAACTGGGGTGAAAAGAGGCTTTTTCCAGGAAGATTCAATACAGTTCCCACAGAATTAAAAAAAGAAGGCTTGCTCCAACATAAATCCAGAGACTACATTAATAAAATATCAATGCTCAGTGATATGGGAAAATTGATCTATTTGAGTTGGTTCTCAGAATTACAATGCAGAGTCATGGCAATTTAAGAAGCTCCCAAGTTATGGACATATTTGGAGGGTGCCTTCGGAAAGACGGCAATCAGGTCTTGGTCACGTTCCATGTGGGTGCTGTGTCAGTATCATAGACTGTATAAAAGAAGTGGACATAGCCACTGTGCCACTGTGTCACTCATTGGTTTGTGAACTGCTGTTCTAAAGCCTCAGATTTGACATTTTAGCTGTCACCATCTTGTTTTTTGGGGGGGTTTTTGGAGCCAGAAGTGACTATATTTGGAGCAGAGGGTGCAGCTGCATGGGTTAACACCCCCACAGTCTATGGTTAACACGCACTTAACCATTGATAATGTAATTCAAGATAAATACAGATACAAATACAGAGAAATACAACCCAATACTAACCTCATTGGACTTTTAAGGGTCAAACATTTGGTTTGTTTGTCCGTTTTATGGGCCTTGTTCTTCTGGTATATAACTTGTAAGAAATGGACAAATTAGTTTTTGAGGAACGTTTACAGCACACAACCACAAGCAGCCTAGAAAATGATAGTCTAACTCTTAAAACAGCCTCGCAGAAGCCGTTTAAAAGCTAAACATGATTAATAACTTAATGAAAACATCACATTTTAGTGTTTTCAGTAAATACTCAAAAGTTTCAAAAAGGATTGAGTCGACACACGACTAATCTGAGGAGCTCAAAGCGTGTTCGCAAAGAAGCAGTAGCAGTAGAGTAGCAACCTCTTCAGGCATTTCAAGTTATAATCCCCAAGATTTTCATGAAATCATACCCCATTTTTGGTATCATTTAAAGTCGGCATTTTTTTTCCCAGCAGTAGCCCTTCAGCTTATTTACATTTAGTAAT
Source organism: Protonibea diacanthus (assembly GCA_028641955.1). Lineage (NCBI taxonomy): Eukaryota > Metazoa > Chordata > Actinopteri > Sciaenidae > Protonibea > Protonibea diacanthus. The sequence continues at coordinate 10,124,925 of CM053998.1, forward strand.
TATCTCACTATATGGTAGTTCTCATGGTGGAATCCGCCATTTTAATTGGCTTTACACGCACGAGGGATTCACAGGAAATGATGCATGCATGAAATCCAGCATAATTTTCCAGTATAAAGTTACTGGTAATGCAAACAGACCTACTGCTGAACACAATGCGTTTGTCACATAGGTCAGTCCTAACTGTTCATCAAAAATGCGTGATCAAAGTTGACAAAGGTCATTTTTTTGGCAGATGATCCCCTTTAATTTGTGTATGGCAGTAAAGTAATGGAACAAGAAGGAGCAACTGTGGCGTGGCATGGCTTGATGGGAAAACAAAATGAGCCTGGCTGCAATATAAACTAATAAACTAGTTACTCTTCTCTTCCACCTCCAAATTTCTGGGATCCACACAAAATATATATATATTTAAGCTTCTGACTGTCCAAGCCTCTTTGAATATCAATGGGGCTCTAATGGTAAAATAAAGGTTGAATAAAGCATCTAAAATTGTGCATAATTCCTCCATTCTTCATGTTCAGAGAGTTGTTCCAATACATTGTTCCCAGCATTGCTTCAAAAGCACTTGGCCACTACAACTGCCACAATTAGAGCGCAAACAACTGTTACTCTGGTTACAGCCTTTGTTCTTGGCTATTATAAGTTTAGTTCGGTGAACTTACTCTTATCTATTTCTAAATAGAAGTCATTTTTCAGTCTACAGTGATATGTAAAATACAATCCAAGACTTTCTTCTTTGTAAAAAAAAAAAAGAAAAAAAGAAAAAGACCAAATGTAATCTTCTATCTGTGTCATCACATTTCAATTGAGTTTGCTATGCCTCCTGTTGAGCCGATTATTAAAATAGAAAATGTTTTCATGAGGGCCTGATGTTCTGACCTACAAATTATATCTGAAATAGAGCGTCTCTGCATAATATTTTGCACGGCGTACAACAGAGTTTGTCATTTCCAGGTACCTGAAAGGTTGCAAACCTCTTATATAACTGTATTTTCCCCTGCACACAGAGAACAGGTTGACATTCAGAGTGGTCTACTTTTCAACGCTGCATACTAGACTGACATCACTATTCATCCTGTAGTTTGTGTAATTGATTACGAGCTGAATGCTTTATGACCACTGCTGCAGAATGAGGTAAACATACACTGGTTGTTCTGATTGAAGACTGGTCTGGACTGGGTTTACCCCCTCCCACCAAATGATCGTTTTGTTGGGGGGGGGGATTCCATTGTCTTATTTATTTGCTGACATGATTCACAACATGATAATAATAATTAATTGAGGTTATTAATTTTTAATGAGAGCCCTAAATGGTGTGCCCCAAGGGCCTATAACCTCTGGTTTTAATTAATATGCGGTGGGTGCACATTAGGCTTTCAATTAAAGTGGGGGGAATGGCCAGGCAATCACTGAGCGCTTTTAATCCATATGCTCATCAAGGGTCCAAGTCATGCCTTTTTAATCAAGCACTCCAGACCTGAAAAGAGCAAAAAACACATGTCTATCAGTCACTCGGCGAGAACAGCGAGAGTGTTTCTGGACTTCAAGAAAAGTGCTGTCTTTTAATGAGCTCGGCTTAAGACAGTAACGTGGCATGAAACGGCGAGGGAATTCAGAGGAGGAGGAGGAGGAGGAGAAAGAAAGTAGAATTCTTCAAGAGGAGCTGGAAGGAAAGGTGGGATTAATGAGATGCAAATTAGTCCCCATTTGTTCAAATGCTGACAGCTGAAGCGTCGCTTTGACAGGGGACACCGTCAGTCCAATGAGCCCAAATAAACACCTATCTGTTTCGCCACCCAAACAAATGGCTTCCCGTGCGCCAAGACGTGGCACATTCTGCTGTCTTGCCGCAGGTGACTTGATGCCATTCATGAAAATGAGAATCCTGTGCCATGAGACGCGTCGTATGCATGCATGTTGGGCAAGCATGTTTGTACATCTTGTAAAACAATACCCCCACACTGCCATCTCATCCCAACAACACACACAAACACGCGTCTTGGCTGAATCGTTAAATAACCCAGATGTCCCGGGAAGATGCTCCTAGTGAGTGAGTTCAATTTTCTCAGGTGCTTGCGCTCTCAAGGTGGCCCTGACAGAGTCAGCCGGCATCAATTCTAATTGACAAATCCATTTTCAAGGATTAATATATGGATGAAATGACGGCGAAGTGGTTCAAGCACATTCGAAAATGATAAGAAAAAAAAAAGTGTACAAGCTCACATCAAAGAACATTAAAGTGTTTCACAACTGTGCTGAATTAGTGAAAAAAAAAAAAAAAAAAAAAGCAATTGAGGCCGAGTTGTGACACAGAAAAAAAGCAAGACTTACAGACAGAGAGGAGGTCGATAGATACATAGACAGGTAGACAGAGAGATCGGGGGGCGTTGTGCAGCAGCTAATGCACACCAGCAATTACGGGCCATCATAATCACAGCATCCAGTGACAACATAATCATAGCACAATCAGGTGGCGAATCAGAGGCAATTTGCAAACTATCTCTACAACTTGGAGGGGCTGGCGAAATTCCCCGTTTGTGTGCAGCAGGCTGAGAAAGCTTAATTATCCTGATGAGGGGGTGGCAGAGAAGGGACCAGCGACCCTGGCACGCTTCGGAGCCACCTATGAGACAAACGACGGCTGGCGCTGAGGCCTCAGGACACCTGGAGGCTGGGTCTGTGCATGTGTCTGTGAATTCCTTTGAGGTAACGCGGTGCAACAAGCAGGTGTCAAATTGATCCTGACTGAGAAGACAAGGAAGAGCAGATGCATTCGTTGTTGTTGGTATAATATTTCTTTTTTTTTTCCTCTCTCTTCTCTTGTGAACATTTGTATGTTTTGTGTCTGTGTGTGTCTACAGTATGGGTGCTTTTATCTACATGTGCACTTAAGGAACAGCGATCATGAACCCTTAAAACAAGTATTTCTGAGGCTGATTGTCTTGTTAAAGTCTAGCTGCTGGGCGACACATTGATAGAGTTAAAATGTATCGCATTCGCGTATAGCAAAATTTGAAATCTACAAGGAGACAAAAATAACAGAATGCAGAGACGGCTCACAAAATTTTCTGTGTTCACTGAAAAAAAGAAATACCTTTGGGTTATGTTATTAAATTTAGAAATGAACAACAAGGAAACTGAATTAATCTCCAGCAAGAAGGGGAGCAAGATAATTCCAGTTGAGCAAATTGAATTGGAATGTAAATGTTAAAAATGATCCACATGCTGTCCCTGGGTTCCTATGAGCATAGGCTCAGAATTCAGTCTGCTCCTCTCCCTCCGTTGCTCAAATATGTGGATAACAACAAAATTAATTATACATATTAATGCTTGCTTGCCAATTTTTCATGCGCATCTCCCCGAAAACGGCTTTCTTCAAAAAGCACCCGTCCAGAATTTGAACTAACTAATCTCCCAGTTGCCTGGGGAGAGAAAACAAGCGCTTTGAGGGAATAAGTTACATTCTGTTGCGGCGTTTACACGTGTGGCTGAGCACAGAACTTCAGAGCTGGCATTTCAATCAGGAGCCATCAGAGGCATCCTTGGCAGATAAGAGGAGCTGCACAAGCCCCTGTGCTATAAACTCTGATAGTGTGTTCACGCAGGAGATACACCCTGCATACAGTAGAACAAATCGGGGGGATACTCCGAGGCCTGACACAAAAGCTCAGTTCTCACTGGCCTATATTCGAATCAAAAGGAAAACTTGTGTCACGTTTAATGTTTAAACAGTTAAGAATTATCACTTAACAGAGACTAATATAAGGGATATTTTGAGCATTACTCACATTTTATTTGATACAATTTGGCTCTGTCAGATACAGATATATATTATACTATATATATATTATACAGACATATATTCCACATTGGCCGGGACTGGACTGACAGTCCCGGCCAATGTGGAATATCATTATATTTGCTTCTTTCTTGTGAAAACATTAAAGTTTCTCTTATAACTCAGACATAGACTGTGAAAGCTCAAAACATTTCACAACACTACAATCTTCAATCAATTATTCGGGAAACATGTTTGTTTTCTTGCTGAGAAAAGACTGTTAACACTCATGTCCACACGGTAAATATGAAGCTACACTCAGCAGCTCCTTAGCTTAGCTTAGCTTAGCTTAGCATAGCACGGCAAGACTGGAAACGGAGGGAAATAGCTACCCTGGCTTGGTCCAGTGCACCTCTAATGCTAACTAATTAACACATTAGATCTCATAGCTGTACAAAACCAGCAGTGTAAAACCGACACATTGTGGTTATACTAGTGGTTATGTGCTAAACTGTTTCTTATCATCACTGTGAGGTTACCAGGCAACCAGATACGATGATTTAACTATTCATTTTTAAAAAAAGTTATAAGCAAAAGAGGTTGAGAGTCGCTGTCATAGATGAAATATCCAGGCACTCTATTTCAAAGGTTTTAAATGGTTAATCTGCGTGAATCAGGTGAAATCGGTATCATGTTGCCGTGTTGCTCTGAGCAGAATTTAGTTAGTACATTACACACTTGAGAAGCAGTTGCAAAGACTGCAGAGAGCTGGTACAGCCCCCACATGCTCACTGTCCTAAAGGATTAAGGCAATAGTCAAAGTCTGACTACATGACAATGACTATATGTGACTAAATTTAGTATCTGTCTTATAGTGATAAAATAATGTACAATTTACATCTTGTGGTGATGTGCCATAATACAGCAACAGCAGCTAAAATGACTTGTGTCCATGCAGTATGACTATAACTAATGGAAAGAATTCACCAAATAAAGTTATGTCTTCAGTACCGTCAAGGCCATTTGCCTTTGCTCTTCAAAACTCCTTTGTTATGTCAGATATATTTTCCTGGATGGCTCCCAATATCCTTAAGGCTTATTGGAGCGCTGCATCCACACAACTTGCAGAGGACACCCAAAGATAACAGGAAAAGTTGGACCTCTTCCTAAAGTCAGGTATTACTCAGGCTAGCCGTGTTGTGCACTGGGGATTCGTACCCACAGCATAACAGGTTTATATCACCTGGTGTAAAGATTCATAGGCGTGATCATTGGAATTGACTTTTAAGTGACCCGCTCGCTATAAAAATGAGGCTAATTACGCTGGAATGGGAGAGTGTCACCTTTGTGAAAATATCTCATCTATTGACGCCTTAATTTTAATGACACGCATGACCTTTGTGAGTCACACCCTTGAGCTAGACAAATACAGGAGAGAGATGTTCCTGTGAGCTCAGGGATGGTACATTTGGAAAACCTCCTACAGTGCCTTTTTGTTCCCAAGTTTTTTAGTAGTCCGCCTACATCCAAGTTTCAGAAAATTTAAATGAAGTTATTGAGTGCCTACCTGAATTATCAGTTGTAGATTATGGTGAAATATGCTGTCGTCAAAAGTGATAAATACGTGAAGAGAGCTTGAGAGCCACTCCAGTGGTGATGCTTATCCTATGCAGCATCATTTATGTTTATCATCGCAAGGCTTCTATCCCTCCAACACACAGTATAATGTCTTTGCATAAGCATGAGAGGCTTTTAATATGATGTGTAGTTGTCACCATAAAAATAAAAGAGAAGTGGTTTATGGGATTGGATGTGTGGCTGAAGGCAACAAATTATACTTAAAACATATTAGAAGCCTGAGCACTGCAAAAAATAAGTGAGTCGATTTAGCGATGTGTTTTAAAATGTTAAAATCAGGAGAGAAACTAGAAAAATCAGCAATCTGTGTGAAAACAACTGAGTTTATCTCAATTGAAGTCTCTCATTTTTAGTAATCTACCTCTAAATAAATCCATGTAAAGGTATTCAAAGTGCTACTCATACACTCATAAAGGGTGAATTTATCAGACAATTAAGATTACATTGCCAGAATTGTATGTGAGTTCTTCTTTTGTCCGTCTGCCGACCCACAACTTTTATCCATTGACAACTACTTGTAAATTCAAAATTGCGTTCAAAAGCTTTAACTAGCTCAGATCTTTACAAAGTTATTTTACCTGACAAATGTGTCATAACTGTTTTTATTTACCTTGTATTACATATTATATGTCTTTCCAAGTGGATAATAACGTGATTAAGGTCTCCCAGCTCAGTTCAATTCAGACATGGCTTGCCTCCATTTTATATTACACAAAACCCACGTTCAAGTCTGAAATAAGATATGTGCAAATACTGTGCTTTCACTCACGTAGATGCAAAACTGCAGATGGTTCCAAACTTCTTGTGCTCAGTGTCTGTCTCATTGTCTCAGGTAGTATTGCATTATGTACCCTGCGAGGTTCTGCTGGAGCACATACTATGTTAGACGTTGCAGCACCTCAGTCTTAATACTGAAATAATTAACCCTATGCAGACGACACACAGCTGTTCCCTTCAATGCAATGCAACTTCAACAGCCTCTTAAACATTATGAGAGACTCTTAAACATCATGCCTTTCCAAAAGAGACTACCCCGGTTTCAATTTAAAGCACTGAATGAGTTAACAGTTTATCTAGCTCGCTTTAAGATGACTGTTTTTTTTTTTTATTTATTTATTACTGCATCACTCCTCTACAGCTTTGCAGCTTATCTCTCTTAGCTTGTCTTATCTTTCTGCCACAAGAAATGTTTTGCCAGAGGTAGAGACTATATATGCACTCTACTTTTGGATTATAGCATATGCTGCAAGAATGCATACAAAGCCTGTAATAAGATTCGAATGTTGGCAAACAGAGTCAGTGTATAGGCCACTCAAACTGAAGTGAAGCGACGTTTGGTTGATGTATCTGTTTTAAAATGAGAAAAAGAGTGCACTTATTTCCTTGCTTGCATGCCTCCACTTCATGATGCACAGACAGAAAGCAGGAGTGAAAAACGAAGGGGAGAAACCACAGGAGTTCGTATAAGTTTGGAGATCAGTCTGTCTGAGCTGTCACGCATACCCAGGCACACTGTACACACAGAGGCTGCGCGTGTTGATACAGCAAACGTCTGGGTGTGGGGGGGGGGAACTCACTGATGGCCGTTTTCCGCTCAAAAAACTGTGATATCTGCAGGTGAAAGAGAATCCCAGTGCTCCGGCTCGTGCACGGGTACGCTGCTGTAAAACAGGGGCAGATCAGTGTTTGGGTGCGGGAACATTATGCACAACACTCCAGTGGTAAAATACAACTTACCTTAATGTGATCTCATTTATATAGCGAGATGCACCATTACAACAGCTCAGCATCTTAATAAATCCACAAGCCCTCAGTCAGTGGCCGCCATCATTTGAATGACACTTCCGTGTTCAGGCAGAAATCACATCTACCCCGACTAAATTGACGTGGACCAGTTTTCCATATCAGAGGGGCTCTCCAGCAGTCAAGTACGTGTGCGTATCTGCTTGTGTGTGTGTGTGTGTGTTTGTCTGTGTGTATGTGCGAGATCTCATTTCTGTATCGTTTCGGTGGTCTGATGCGTGCGTGGGACTCAAGCCCACAGCGGAGAGTCAATCTGAGACATCTATTATGCACTTCATCAATCTTTTTGGACTCTTGACATTTCACTAGCTGAACAAATTGTCAGTTATCAAAACTCAATTTCAGAAATGACATGTCGAAATTCTCTTCCCTCCCCCCTCCCCGACACCTCCCTCCTCTTGCTCACCCTTCCTCCCCCCCCTCCCTCTCTCAAAGCATATATACCTCTTTGCATTTACCTACATGCCATCGCAGAGAATTTTCCCTAACAGCTGCACGCACACCCAAATGGAGATAATCATGCAGATGTATACACATACACTTGAGAGGACAAATGAAGTTCAGCTCTTGCCCCCCCCCCCTCTCCGCCCCACCTCTCCGTATCGCTTAAATAGCTTAGTGATGCTAGTTTTGTATGCAAAGAGTTAACCGCTGTTGGAGTTAATCGCTCCTGGGCTACCCGGCGTTCCTGTGAGCAGATAAGGCTGTTTATAAATTGATTTGGTTATGCTTCATTGATAATAAAAGGAGCCAGGCTTTGTTTACCTAACAAAACACACACATGGACGCACACACACACACACAGCATGCCTTATTTGGATCCCTGCTAAATGTGTATGCATGTGTGTCTGCGTACATCTATGTAGGTGAGAGTTAAGGAAGTTGTGTGAGCGAGTGCATGAACAACGAAGCAAGAAAGAAAGGAAGGAAGGAAGGAAGGAGGAAAAGAAAGAAGGAAAGAGAGAAGAGTAGGCCACTGGAGTGACAGGGTCAACCTTGAGGAAAGGCTATAGGAAGAAAATCATTAGAGTAAAGTAAAGGTGAAAGCAGGCAACACTGAAGGGGGCCTAATCCTTGTTCACTCCCGTTAATGAAAGTCATCAGTCACATCCCCATGCATACTAATGACGTGTGAAAGTGCAATGACACAAAAGTCTCACACGTCCACATTTACACACGCATGCCCGTCATGTAAAATAACCCGAGGACTTTTGTATCTCATTCAAACAAACTTGCAGCGTGATCCCTTCCCCACATGACCAGCCGGGCGACTCTCTGTTTGTCTTTCCACAGATTAACTTTTCGGAAACACATAATCTCACAGACGAATCTGTCACCTGCTTCCTTCTGTGATGTCACCTAGTGTTTGATAAGCTACACCTTTTTTTCACTCTTTGAGCACAATAAATACAGAGTTTATGGCTATGGCAAGCCTCAGGCAGGTCAGGGAATTGAAGTCTCATACCTACCTTTCTGTTTAAAGTAAAGTTTTAGTACTATTCTGACTGTACTGCTATTGCTCCATGCAGGATAGACTTTTCTTTCCACATTTTGACATTTTGTCATAGTAAAAAAAAAGCACAGTTGTTTCTAATACCACTAACAATGGCTCCAATATGTTCAAATGTCCCAGTAAGCCATGACATTATGACAATGAGCCAGCATGCACAATACCAGGATCCAGAAACTGAAGTGGCAAAATGAAAATCAGCCGTCATTAATTGTATTGGTTACAACTGTGTTTTTCCAACTGTTACATGTCAAAATGTCTTCTGTGAAAAGTCTGTGGGAGCTACTGTAAGCTAACGTATTCGCTCATAAATGTAACATTCGTCCTAACCTACATCATGGACATTGTACTCAATCCACTGTACCAGAGAGTTGTGAGGAAGAGGGAGCTGAGCTGGAAGGCAACACACTTGATTTTCCAGTCCGTCTACATTCCAACCCTTACCTATCGTCATGAGCTTTGGGTAGAGGCCAAAAGAATAAGATTGTGGATACAAACGACCAAAATGAGTTTCCTCCATCAGGTGGCAGGTTTAGCCTTAGAAATATGGTTAGGGACTCAGAAATCCTGAGAGAGTTCAGGGGAACCATCTCAGCTGGCCACTTTACTTGAGGTGTTCTAGCCATGTCTGTCTGGTAGGAGACCTGGAGGGACTATGTAGCCTATCTGGCCTGGGAACACTTTGGGATACCCCAGAAGGAGCGAGAATGTGTTGCTGGGAAGAGGGATGTCTGGAACGCCCTGTAAAACCTGCTGTCACTGCAACCCAACCCCAGATTAGTGGAAGGAAATGGATGGATGGAAATCACTATGCAAGCCTCTTAATGTTGCCAGTTTGATGATGTTATTGTTACTCACATCTTATCTCAACATCATATCTTAAATGCAGCACCACCACCAGCCGTCAGCCATGTGCTGATGTCAATAAAGCATCAGAGATACAACTACATTGATACACAACCAGAGCTCCGGCCCAAATTCTCTGTGAAGTTTGGCAAAAATCAATACAGTTGTCATAAACCGATCTTTACAATCTCCCTTGCTCCTGTTTCTCTGTGTGTGTTTATGTCTCCGTCTACAAAAAAAAAAAAAAAAAGTCAGAGAAATGTCAGACTTTGTGTTCATTGCTGTCTGCACCACGCACCTCTCTACTCATTTCAGAAGGTGACCTGGGTGGTAACGGCATGTGACAGATAGCAACCAACACAAGCGAGAGCAAAGCTAGCCTTTAGCAGCTAGTGCTACGCAGAAAGCACACGGCAGGCTAAGTCTGGGTCGAATGAAAATGAAAACTGACACCATAAGTAGGTTTTATTTATGAGGGTTTCAGCCATATAGCATTGTAGATGAATGCCCTGGGAATCAAGCTAAGAAACACCCCATCTGCAGAACTCAAGTGAAAACTTTATCCTCCTTGGGGATTGGATCGAGTTTTACCCTGCAGTGCATCACGTTCCCATGTATGCTGTTGCTCGTGTGGTGGTAGACATATCTGGGACATTTCAAAATTTTAAGTTTAGTCACTAAAAACTATCACGGACAGGTAGAGACATCAACAAATCTGAGCTGAATCTAAATTGCAACCGAACTGGCGTTAAATTGTACGATGTATCATTACAAATGTTTCCATTGGATCATGAACCATCTAATTGCCTGACGGGCAAAGACACACACACCCCTAGTGCCATGTGAAGAAATAAAAATTAAGTTGGAACATTTATTTTAAGTAGAGATGGACAATATTAGAGAAGGGCTATGAGGCAGGTGTGAGGCACTTCTTGAAGCCATTAAGTGACATGATTATAGCAGCTGCATACGAAAGTTCCTCCATTTAGTGCTTTTCAGCCTTGCTTTGAGCAGCCACAGTGTGAAATTTAATTTAGCGTTGCATCTGTCCACGTAACCTTGACAAGTTTTTGGAATCATTTGATTAGTCCCTGCCACTTAAAACAGGTCTACTGATTTAATGACATTAGTGTTCATTTTTAAGAAACAGCCTTATACCTACAGTATTGCCTGTGTGATCACGCATATGTGGGAGGGTAAGTGCTTCAGGAAGGACTGTTAGACGAACTGTATAAGTTAGTTTATACAACAAATCCTATTCAGATAAGGTGGATTTTCAAAGCACAAGCTCCTACAACAGGCCAATAGCATTTCATCACAACCTGACAGCACTGGAAGGACGCCGTAGTTATTATTTAGCTCCAGTCAACTATATTGTGCAGCAAAATATATTTAATTTCCTTTTGCTATTTTTGTGGCAGATTTATTTCTGCTGGAAATATCCTGACCTTTCTCTGACACTCTCCACAGAAGCATTCCCCCTTTTACACTAAAAACCGGTTGCATGGGAGGTATAGTAGATTACAAGATCAGTAACTCTGCTCGGGGGACACTACCTTCTCGAGATTTATGATCATCAGGAAGCTCATCAGAGGAAGAGAGGGGAAGGGGGAGAGGCAGAAAAAAAAAAGAAGAAGAAGAAGAAAACATTGACGAAGAAGAAAAGTTCCAATAATCATAAACATCCGGCTTGTATTCCCAGAACAAAAAGTCCTATGCGGAGCTCATTAGCATTCAGCGGACCCACCAGATTACTCGGGGCACTCTGTAATTTGCAATAAAAAATAAAGATGACGCCAAAACAAAAACAAATCTGAGCTGATACAAATTAGGAGGGAGCGCGCTTGGTTAGTCTGTCAAAGCAGTAAATTTCCCTGCACCGCGTGAAAAACTCAGGTCGCTAGGCCCGAGCACAGGCGGGGGAAATTAATGAGCTGTCTGTTTGTGTGACTTTATTCCCCTTGTATCTCCACCATTTTGCCTGGACAGTGTATCAATCTGCCTTTACGGTAATGATGCTTCAGTGGTGGAAATTATTGCATTAAAGTGATTGGATTCATTTTGGTTGGTGAAAAACGAGAGTTCTTCTGGGCACTGTGTAGGTGTACGACCAGAACTATTCAATTCTCTCTGGAATAAACCGCACGCAGCCGGTTTCCTCGCAAGTGTTTTGCATGGCAAAGACAAAATTTCACATTTCCTGCGTACCACCCCCCACCTACAATCTTTAAAAGAGTCCCTCTTTACTCTAGAGTTGTTATATGGGACATTTATCACATCTCCACAGTTGGCCTCAGCTGGTTTATCAGCCAAACCAGTGATGTCACCCAATCCTAGGATGTTTTAATGAAGCCAATCCTTTTTCCCCGATGCCAGTGAGGGCCTCTCTCAGCATGGAGGCTCCAGCTGCTGGCTGACACCCCGATAAGCCAGACCTCTCACTCCAGCACCTCACACTACTCACGCTGAGTCATCACTCGGCCTTTCAGATTAAGAGAAAGGTCTGTTGGGTGACGCCACATGGGGGCTAAATGCCAACTGCCCGATCTGAAAACCTACCTAACCTCCGTTTACACTGATTGAAACATGCTGATATGGGAGACACCCAGTGGAAAAAAAAGAGAAAAAGTTTTAATACAGACCAAAATAGGTTAGGGAATGAAACGCTTGCTGATGCTGCACTAACATGGCAGATGGGAAATGAAATTGTCGGCTCTTTCTGCTGTGTCCCTCTATCTGTTCAACGATCCATCCATCTAGTGATCTATCCTCCAGGAGCGGAAAAAGCCTGGTTGGAAATGCAAGCCACCTGAAGCTTTTAGGTCAGCGCTCGTGGGACTTCACCCTGCATCCCCGAGTGCCGGCCGGCGGCAGAACCGCTGACCCCTCTCTGTCAGCGTGCTGCGCACAGTGCAACACTGAGGGTTTGTCATACGCTGGACAGCCATGTCTCTGCTTGTGTATGCATTAAGCAACCCTCTGATACTTGTAACTGTGGAGAAACATGGGTGCTTGTCTCTCAGAGCTGCATGCTAACCTGGTAAGCTGTTGTTCTCATTTCTCCTCCCGTGTTTGGCTTGGGGTCAATAAAATAGACATTATGGGTGACTGAGGAAGTAACAAATGGTTGTAAAAATACAAAACACTAGGCAAGCTGTTGGCAAATGACTCATATTGGCACTTTATTCTAATTAGGTGGTGTGCGAGATAAACAAAAACAAATAGTTTACATTGAGACAGTTGTGGTTAAATATGGGTTAATTGAATTTTTGGCCATATGGGAGACGAGGAACAGAGTTATTATGGTGAATGTGTGGGCAAACAATGCGCTCATTACATATCCAGCACAAATAAAGCAAAATTGGCACTAATTTGTAAACATGTTTCTATCTCCATCTCCGTCTCTTTTCGCTCTGTTTTGTTCTTGAACCTCTCCTGAATCCTCAATCCAATCTGTAGCTTCATCTCATCACAAACTTTGTCATCGTTTGGTGTCGGCCTGAGCTTTTTAGTTAAAACAGCTGCCTGCCGATGGTTGATGAGAGCTAAATCCGTGGGCTGTAAAGCCAAAACAATAAGATTAAAGAGGCTAAAAGGCTGTAGAGCTGAATTTGGGTTCTGAATTTGGGGAGAATTCTCTGCAGGGTTTGTCACTAGTGTCTGCCAGAAACGCATTACCCCCTAAATTCCCCCGGGCACAGATGCGACACGTTCTGGCTGTGTGGTGGCTGGCGGAGCTGATCCACGGCTATCCTCGACAATGTTTGTGATTCCACCAGAAGCGCCGCGGCACTTTCTGGAAGCAGCTCTATAATCTGCTCAGAGGAGGAAGATACGGTTGTTTTTTTTTTTTTTATAGTTATGCATCACCGTCAAGCAGCACGGAGATCAAGCTAGCCTTAAGTCAGACACAGGGAAGGCATAGAGAACCTGGTCAGTTTTCAAAATAAAAGCACCCTGTGCAAACTCCCAATCGTAAAAACAGACACAAGGAAAACTCTGCTTCTAAATCACTCCTGGTTGGATATGAAGCGCCAAAACCGTGTCGAGCCTGACGTCAGAGAGCCGTGCCCAGTGGAATTTAGGGGTTATTGAGCAGCCTGTTACAGTAATGTAATTGTGTTAAGTAATGAGTGTTTACAATGTGGTATTCAGTAAAATCAACATTATACCATGATACACAATCATTCTATTCGTCCCTGACATAAGAAATATTGATCAGAGCTTTAATGACGATGATAATGTCACGCTGATTTAATATAAAGCACATACATTATTCAATTAGCATCTATTTCTCTAAATTCGGAATTTGCGTGATATCCATTTATTTCCACAAGGCTCTAACGTGGAGCTGACTGAAACAGCTAGCTGTGGCATTGTCACCTTCACATAAATCCCTGACATGGCTGTCTGGAGATATTTACAGATAGAGAAGTCGTCAGGGGACGGCAAAGTGCTGAGATAAACCTCTCCTCACCCCCCCCCCCCCCATTTTTATATCTGAACCCATAAATATAAACATATACATTCATATTTGCCAAATCTGTATGGATGCTAAGATGCATGGCTGGCGACTGAGATGCATGGTTGGCGACAGGAGGAGACGCAAGAAATAATCCATCATGCCCAGAAACTGAAATAGCAACCCTAAACCTCTGTGGACATCCCAGGCTGTGTCTTCTGGCCTAAGAACAGGACTGCACGGATGCTTTCTATAGGACCCTCGAGCTGCTCAAAGATTACGAGATGAGAAAAAGAATACCCTCTTCGTCTGTTCTCCAAGCTTGGCTGAGGTTCTTATTGCCGACTATGTATCCATTACTGCTTTCCTCTGGTGCCCCCGCATCAATACGGCCCAGAGAAAATCTGGTGTGGCGGCACCTTCCATTGACAAAGCATGTCTGGGCGGGTCGATAGTGTATTAATATGGGACAATGGTGTTAGCCACGTGTGGCTCACACCACTAGGCCATATCGGAGTCTCTAGCACGCCCAGTGGCTGTGTGAATGGCCTTGAGCTCCACTGGGGAAGTGGATGCTTCTTGTTCGTGCGCACCGTTGTGTGTGTGTCTGAGGTAGGATGGTTTTCAAACCACAGAAGTCCTAATAAGTGACTAGCAGACCAAAGAGAGAGAAGAGAACAAGGGAGAGAAACAAGGTCCATCGCTAACAATGCGTTTGGCTGGAACATGACTGGAAAGACATGCAACAGAGAACCCATTCGCGGTTTGTTACTGCATTTTGGTACATACAAAAAGTGTTTTCGCTTTTTTCAGGCTAGCAAAAAAACTGAAATCAGAAATTAAATTAAAAAACACATTTCAAAGGGTAAATTTGGTACTAAAATCAAAATGCTGTCACCCAAAACCAGCTAAAGCACCACTAATGTACACATCGCTTTTGTTCCTCTTTTCCTCTTGACTCATAGAAGAAAAAAGGACTGAGGTTAAAAATAACCCACAAAATTAAAGCCATTTTCAAAGAAGCACCCTTAAAACATAAAAACATGACTAATCTCCTGAGTCCGTGTCGTTTTTAACTTTGCATGTGTGTTATTTATGGGCCTGTTGTACCCGGTTGAGAAAGACCATGCAGCCATGTTCAGTCATCAGCAAGAGCTTGCTTTAACCTAAATAAGCTCAGTCAGTCCAATCCATTTTGTGTATTTACATCACTGTGCCGCTATTAGACAGAAACATGTTACTGTGTCACTTTTGTACTTGCTTAATTTGGTTAAAAGGAAGGGAATAAATCAGTTTTACTACATGGGCCGGGCAAATTCTGTGAAATCTGCATATTGTGAAAATCTCAGTCACGGGTGAGTTTATGTAAGCTTTGTGTTCCTTTTTCCTGCAAGATAATATTAGAGCACACGCGGAAATTATGCAAAGCAACACACGCCAGACCACTGACACACTAAACCACGACTGACACTCTAAACCATGAACACGCGTACAGGCACACAGTTAAAATGTCCTGTCTCGTGTATGCTTCCAGACACACACCGACTCACACACCCACGTGGTTTAGTGATTTACTAGTACAGATGAGGCCCTGGGAGTACCTCTGCCACCACAGCACTCAAATCAAAGCTGTCAACAGGGACCCTGGAGGAAGGGAGGAATCAAAAAATATCTCCTCGCTTTTCCTCCTCACCATGACCTGTGCGCGGAGACGAGTTGGTGTGAGTGCACATATCTGCTTGCGTGTGTGTGTGTGTGAGAGAGAAATGTGTGAAAAGATGGGCGAAACCTATCAGCTGACTACGTGGGAGATCGGCAGTCTGCCCGATTCACCTTCTCTCCCTCTGCATGGCCATTATTCCTTGGGAAATATACGCCTTTGGATGCATGGTGGCCAGAGGCTTGTTTACTTGCTAAACAACCTTGGTAGCTGAGTGGCATTTTCAGTGATGCGGCGAGGAAGATTGACTGTCTGCCGGCGCTGGTCGGGTGTCCACAGTCCCGATGCATTCTTTACTATCTCTGCCAGCTTGCTTGCCTCCCATTACATACCAGCTCACCTCACAGGCAGGAACACACAGATGCCATTTGTGTACTCATCTGTGAGCTTACATACGCATATGCAAATACTCATGCGCCCACACACACACACACACACTCACTCTAGCCCATTTTCACCCAAATGAATTGGCTGTTCCACACGTGCACGATATCTATCCTACCCCTGGATCCAATTTCCATGTTGATGAAACTGTGAATTTACAGTATGAATGCATCTAAACATACTGGTGTGCCAAGTGCCTATTATAATACAGCTGATGAGTGATTGCACGGGTTTCACCACACCATTATCATTGTAATCACCGTAATCATTTGACCCTCTTTTGGCCATTTCAGTAAACGCGCAACCTTCATACCTGGCAGTATCTCTGTGTGAAGCGATGCAGGAATGACTCGGGGAACGGCGCAAATTGATTTAGGGAGGCAGGGGAGAAACGCCTGCCAGTTCGCTATCAAAGTTCATGCATTGTATTTACCCGAGCCCGATTACCTTAACAAGGCACATATATCACATAATTAATCCAGAAGATTACCATCAAAAATCCATAAACCAGTAACATGCTTCCTTGCGCTCTGCCATTAATTATATTTGTGGCGCTGAAAAGAAGAAGAGATTGAAAACAGAGAGATAAAAAAAAAGAAAAAGAAAATGAGGGATACATGAGATAGTAGAGAGGCAGCCACAGACCAAAAGGCATATGCCATTTTTAATAAACATACTGATTACACTCTAATTCATCACAAGATCAAGATGGCTTTGTGTTATTGACATATTTTTATGACCACAGGGAGATGCATCTGTGGTCACTGGCATGAAGATTTAAGTCATTTTACAAAAAAGGTATAAAGGTATCATGATCCTAGATGAATGTAAAACAGTGAGACCTGTAATATGCATGATGCAAATGAAATAATTTATAAAATAGCATGTGTGAAGACGTGTATACATGCAGCGCATACTATGCTCCGACTCAAAAACCAAGGCTGACTGCTCTATTACTGATCAATTTTTTGTCAGATTGCATAAATTCCTATTCAGCTGATTGAGGTTTCAAGGCGCAGGGGTCGATTTCTTAAGCCCATTATTTTCTGACTGACGGATATAGACATTGTCAGCTAGACATTTAGGCCTCCAGGCATCGCTGGGAGATGGTGCTGGGACCCATTGCTTGGCTTTGATTCCACCTCAACCAACTTGCTCTGTCTTCCCAGACGTTTTTTCTCTCTCTCTCTCTCTCTCTCTCTCTCTCTCTCTCTCTCTCTCTCTCTCTCCTCTTTGCCCATCGACCGACTTTGTTGCATTTTTGTCTCAAGGTAGGAGCACTTCAAAAATAATCGTACGTCTTTCATAAAGTGTCTGCCAGCGTGTGTAACATCTTTATCACTCTTGGTGTCAAGGCAGATTTTTAGCTAGCCTTGCCTATGGCGTGTTCGACAAAAGAGGGAGCACCCTGTCAAAAGGTCAGCCCCCCCGAGCACAAACAAGGAGACAAAGCAAGACGTACAAGTCAAAATCTTCAACACTGGGCAGTGATTTTTTTTTAGACCAAACTATTTGCTATTTTTAAGCTCTTGGAGCCTGAATAGATTGAGATCGCCGGTTTAATACATCAGATTCTATTGGGTATTCTTCTGATTTGCATTTCTGTCTTGCCAAAAGTGCATCTTTACCTCTCTATACCCTTTTCACCCGGTGTCCCAGTTTCATATATGCTCTCTGTCATCTCCTATATTCTTTTCTCCTTCTCTGCGATGATCTCTCCATTTGTTTTCCCACTCGCAGCGTCTTCCTGTCTGATGCCAACATCTGACTTTTCACCTTTGTGGATGTTGTGCATCTCTTTTCCTTCTTCTCTTGTCTTTGCTCATATGTCTACTCCCCTCCCTCTTTCTTCTCTCTGCATGATGATGATGGATGGGCCCTATGGATGAGTGGGTTGTGAGAGGGGCTGTGATGAAGACTGGCCTTGGAGGGGAGAAAGTGAGAGTGAGAGGTGTGCGTGTGGGGGGGCAACATGAAATAAAGGGAAAAGTAGGGTATGCAGAAAGAAGGACAGAGACTGAGAAAAGCAGTGAGAGGTGGAGCAGACAAAGAAAGCAGGAGAAAATAGGATGATGAGTGAAGGAGAAGTGGATGAAGATGATGACGGGTGTATGCCTGAGGGCTTTGCTGTTAAGGTTAGATGGGTGTACTGACCCTGCCCTGTGCCTGGGGCTGTGCCTTAGATCAAGTCCTAGGCTGATCTAACACCAGGTGATGAGGTTAGATGGAATTGGGATGGCTACATATCCTGCAAAGACAAAGCTGTGTGGACTTAAAACTTGTGCCTTCTACAAGTCGACAAGACTTTACAAGTTCATCTTATCTAGGACAGCATGATGAGTTGCACAACCTACACATAATTTTACAAGACGTGTACTGATTACAAATTATGCAATTGAGAGAGATATGCGACTGCTGCGAATCATCACAGGAGCTACATTTTGTCTATTCTCCCACTTTGTTTACTGGATTTTAAACTCAAAACATTAAAAGTTACAAACTCTTTATTCTTTCATCTCTGTGTAAGTGCTAAAAACTGTAATTCCTCAAACGGCCACTTGAGGCTGGCTGCAGAAGTGAGTGAATTTCCATAAACACATGATTAAAATGCCCACTTCACAGCAGAAATAGACATGTTTACAGCCTGGTTTCTATTTTACTATATTATGTATTATACATATATATTACTATAGCAAATTTTCCCATTCATGACAACTGTACAGAGGGTGATTTTTTTTTCACCCATTCAAATGGTATTAAGGCTTAAAGTTATGCATAATTAACAGCATGGCCGTTTTGCAGATGGCTTATTAGAGAGCCCAGGTGTCATTAGTTCTTAGGTCTACCGATGATCCACATCTTTACCGATATTTAGATTAGCCGGGAGACGGAAGAAGCAGTATAGTATAGTATATTTTTGGCTTCAAAACAGAACTTCGGAAAGCTATGAATGAAGTCACTCATTCTCTGTGTTTCATTTCTGACATGATTCACCTTGCAGGTTATAACAATCCATTGCAAGCCCCCCTGTTGGACACTGTTTACGTTGCATATCTTACATAAAATAGCCTTGTCTTACTTATTTTTTGTTTTTGGATCTGATAAAATAAAACACGATTCCCATGTCATAATAGGAGAGTACAGGATGAAGTAAATCCTTCTTGTGACCACATGATTGTGAACCATCATGGTGAACACAAACAGTGTCTCAAATCTAAAAAAAAAAAAAAAAAACAATGTCTGGGACAGAAAAATCTGATTAAAATATCAAATGTTACATCATACATGTGGATTAAAATCAGAAATGCACAAAAAAGAAACACAAGTACGCACAGAAAGACACATATACACCTTTCTTTGTGAGGCTGAGCTTCTCCAACAACTAGAGATATCTAGAATAAAAGGGTATCATCGGAGTTGTACAACGCACAATAACTGAGAAGAATGCTTTAATATTGAATGAGCAAATCTGTTTGACTCAGCCATATATCTTTACATCCCATTGCATCCTACACATAAATGCAGGGATCTTGAGATGATAGCCGAATTGTAAAGGCCCATGATTTTCTACTAGCATCATAAATACGCCACATCCCATCCCGTCAACGGCGTAGCCCATCCATCCAACCTCCTACTTACATTCTATTACCAGGCAAGGAAATGAAGGATCCCTTGAGAGACCCTAAAGGGGATCCATTTAGAGAGGAGGGGAGTGGTGCACTGAAAGATTTTTGACCTCTTTCACCCGCCTTGAGCCTGTGGGGACTGCAGGGGCGCACATAGCTCTGTCACTGACAGCGCCCTGGGGTCCTGACACCTGCAACAGCTCTGCGATGTGATAACGAAAGACAGGAGGCCAAGAGTAGGTTCCTGATGACAAATCTCCACAGAGTCTCACAGCTCCAAGACAGGTGAAAAGGGTTAACAAAAGGGAAGGAAATGCCAAAAATGGTTGGAACAATAGTATAACTTGTGGGTGTATAACTTAACAATATATTCTTGTCAAAACTGATGAAAACTGCATACCAAAATTGCAGTTCATCTCCCTCTTTAAATACCATACAGCAGTTACAGGTAAATGTTATTTTGTGCCATTTAACCAGTAGGACAGTCTAGCTGAGACATCCAAGCGTGTTTGTGTGCCTGTGCATGCTGCCATTCCCATCAGCTCTCACTAAAGTCCACGTTGCCTTAGCTCTGCACAAACATCTATCAGTGGCGACAGGCCTCTTCCCCTGGGCTTTCACTCCAGCACCCAACTGGAGCTGACCTGTCCAATCTTATCCGGACCCCGAGAGCCCCTGTTTGCCTTCATCTCAGAGGTTTCCCCAACAGCCCCCTTTCCCCCCAACCTCCTCCCATCATCTGCTAACTGCCAACCTTAATCTGTGGATAATCCCATCTAGCCCACACTAGTAATGGCTTGAAGGTTGTTTTGTTTCTGAAGTCTTAGACGATACAGTAAACTGACTGACTGTATATAGTCAGATAAGATAAAGAAAGAAAAGATGAAGATGAATGAGCATTCTCAACTATTCCTGTTGAGCTAGTGTTTGTTCTTTCTTTGAGCAACATTGAATGTGGTTTAAGATGTTTCACAAATTGTTTTGAGCTTAAATCGATCCATGGCCAATGTGTCTTATTTTGTTAGCCAGAATATAAATTCTTCTCATGATCCATGTATTGACAGAAGACTCTAGCAGATACTGTATCAATTATGATGTGGGTCAAAAGTGCAAGCTGTGAACTCAATGTATGGGCTAAGTTTTAGATGAGAAAAAGCTAATTAGCATTGTAAAGTGCATCTCAAGCTTGTTTGCGCATAACCTTGTAAGGCGTTGCATGTCTGTGTGCTACACAAATAAATCCACTAATTGAATATGCAAAGAACAGCGGTATATCAGTGGCAAACAAACACAACAAGAAACAAAGTAGGACGCATCGTGAGCTATTTATTAAAACCAAACGATAAACAATGTCCATCAGGGATGCCAGTGGGAAGCACTGAGCCAACATGCCATAAATATGTACTGTACCCGTCAAAAGTTTAGACACGCCTTTTCATTCAATGCTTTTTTTGTCACTCTCTACTGTAGTTAAATATTTAACATCAAAACTGAGATAACACATACGTAATTATATGGTAAACAAAAGAAAGTGGAAAAAAATATTTTATATTTTCATACCTTTGATGACAGCTTTGCATACTCTTGGCATCCTTTCAATTAGTTTCATGAGGTAGTCAAGTTAATTAGTTAACTTTTCGCCTTCTTAGTGTTTGAAAACATCAGTTGTTTTGTTCAGAGATCTTGTGTTGGTGTACATGGTGTAGTCCTGTTCCAATACCCACAACTGATATTATGTCAGGAACCGCCCAACTAAGATATCAGAAGATAAATGACAGTCCATCAATACATGTAGGTTAGTGAATCTCAAAACTGGCTCTCATGAGGACCGTTTGGTCAAATAATTACAAAGAAACCTCTACTGATGGTGGTCAGCATGAAAAAGGCAACTGCCATTCAGCCATTGGAAATCTCTACTATGGTCTGATGAATCCATATTTGAGAACAGATGGCATCCGCATGTATGGTTCCCACCATAAAGCATGCAGTAGGAGGTGTGATGGTGTGGGGGTTCTTTGCTGACAGCATTGGCAATTTATTCAAAGTCCATGGCGCACTTAATCAGTATGACCATCATTTGTTTCATCAACAGGACAATGACCCCAAACACACTTTCCACAGTATTAAAGGCTATTTGACCAAGAAGGAGAGTGATGATCTGGTCTCCGCAATCAACTGACCAAAACCCAAATGAGATGGTTTGGGATGAGTTGGACCACATAGGGCAGGAAAAACAGCCAATGAGTGCTCAGTATATTATAAAGAAAAGACATGGAATGGAAAGGTGTGTCCAAACCTTTGACTGATACTGTGTAAAGAGCAGTCTGCAAAAAGACCATAAAGAAAAGCTGGTTCACAAAAATAGGAAAAGAGGATTTATGATATCATTATCATTACACCAAATCTTTCTGAAAAATTTCTAGGGCTACGGAACAATTAAGGTTTAATAATGCCTTTTGGAGTGTCTTTTTGAAATATTTCTTGTGTTTACAAACTCAAAGTTGAAATGAACTGAAACCTTTCCCGACAAGATGATAATTTCCAACTAAGGGAATGAAAGCTACCCAATGTCTTTCCTGGCCAGCTCGCCAGAAATGGAATATAGCAGGTCATTATGGCTTGGCTGCTTCCTGGCTTTTCATAATATACTGCTAAATGAGATGAAAAGGTGGGGCGCTCGGTGACTCAGTGTCAGACCTGTGTTTGTGTGTCTGTGTGTGTGTGTGTGTGTTTGTCTGTCCGATCACTTGAGTGTCAGGCATAAAATGTGGACGTCTCCTTTAAACAGAACGAGCTGAAATGGCAAAGTCGACCCATCCCTTCTCATGCTCCAACATGATGTAGCACAGGTAAGCCCATTAGCATGGGGAAAAGGTCACTTTGAGGAGTGGAAATCAAATACAGGGATTTGGGCAGGGCCATTAAGCCACTGGGGCTATTAGTATTCATGCGGTGCAGATTAATGGAAAATATGAGCCCTACAGAGGGGCCATAGTATTAAACTCGATAAGAGCTGATTTGCCCAACCTCCGACATCCCTGTTTTCCCACACCCTATTTCTACTCTTTTCTGTATTAATATTAATGATCATATTTTTTTTTTTTCATTTGAAGGCACAACGCTGTCAGATTGCTGGGTTTTGTGACTCACCCAGCTGCCACTGCTATGATTGGCAAAGATGTGATTAATTGTCAGTCAGGGGACCAAACATTGCTAGTCATGCAGAACACTGTCAGTGAAGCAAATGGTAATCATGCAACTTAATATTCTTAAATGGTGATGATGCTTCATGATAGCGTCTTAAAAGTAATGTTTCTCCTGCTAATCTCCTCCAAGCGTAGTAGTTGGTATGTTGTATTAAAATCAGTATCCCAGTGAAGGTGGTTTTATAGTTTAGCGTGCAGGTTTCCAGTGCCGGTAAAAATTGTTGAAGACTACATGAACGTGTTGAAGAGAGGCTTAGCAATCAGCTCTGTTACAGAAATACAAATCTAACAAAGCTAGCACCACAGTAGCTTATGGGGTATATGAATACAATATGGCTTGATTATATGCAATACAAATCGCGTAATATCAATGATGATCCTGGTAATAACCAATGCGTTCACTATGTTTCCATGACAATGTTCCAGCTAACATGACATGATTAACTAAGAAATCAGGCACCAGTAACTTATTTAATTGCTACTTCTCACCAATGATCGTGTTCTTTTCAGTCTCTCACCTGTCTTTGTCTTTGCCAACTTTTCCACCTCTGCCGACAGTAAAACTATTGCAGCTTTTAAAAGTGTAAAAACTCTAAAGTTCAAGGTACTGACTGGCTTCTTTTCACATGTTTGATAACTAATTTTTCAATTCTGAATTAATAAAAGCAAAAATTATTGTCACCTACAAGTTAATCAGGTACGCTTCATTGAGTTTTACAGACAGTGGAGATGTATTTAGCTTTGTTTGCTGCCCATCTCTGACAAACGGTTCTGTTTCTTATTGGGTGTGACAAAGCTCAGGTCATGCAGACTGTATGAAAAGCTTAGACAGTGCCAGTTGCCACTCCTGGCAGATCCCCACCCAACAGTGGCCATGCTCCCCCCACCGCTTTCCTCCAACTCCCACCCCTCCACCCTACAGTCGCCCCTGTCCCCCCAGCACACCTCGCTTTCCGCTCCATCTGTCGGCCAATAACCTGCTGGAGCCTGCCATGCCGTTAGCGCACCTGTGCCTGCCACCTCAAATAGAGCTGTTTGACGCACGGAGGCGGCATGCAACCACACACACAAGCACACACACACACACAGCCTATACTGCCAGACATACAGCATGTGTATACTCGGGTCAGCATGCATCCTGAAGGGCACGCCGAAGTTGTCAGCTGAAAGACTTTGTCCAGTTACTAAGTCATCCATTTCTTGGAAACTTGGCAGTCAAACGGTTGCAGTTACGAACTTACTCCCTTTTTATGTTTCTCTCAGATACACTTGCTTCCTGACCACAAGAACACAAAGGGACTGCCTAAGGCCACTGTCCTACTGTGTCATTACCTTACATAGCTCATGCTTCCGTCCACATGGGGCACACATGCCACGGGGAGATGGCCACCTCTTTCCTCATTAGCTATGAAGTAATGGCTGTGGTCCTTAGAGTCTTGCCCTCCATTCCCCCTGTGCAACACAAGTGGCCCCTTCACCTCCCCCCCGTTCAGGGATCTCTCTGCATCTCCCTCAGCCATCTGCTTACCAATGAGGACTGTCACCACACATGTACCGACTAAAGATGTTTACTGAGAAGACAGTCAAAAGTTTAATAGTTTGAAGTCTTGGATTTCAACTAACTGTGTCCAATTGCATTCAGTTCACATACTTTTACAGATTTCCTCCAAGTTAATGCATCCCAACTGGGTCTTGAATGGCACTCCTCCAAAAACAACTGCTTTAATCCTTCCATTCGGGCAGGAGCATGCCGTTCAAACATCTGTCATGCAGTTCAAAATGTGACTCAAGCATTTTAAATGACACACACTTTAAAATGACTTCAACAGCTTGAAGTATTTGAATCATGGGAACATTTGCAAACTTAATGGCCACAGACAGAACTACCAATTAACTGAATCTATTTATATGAAAATAACACATTCAAGCCCATTATAGTCACATCTTGAATCATAGATAAGCGTAATGTCTGGTGGATTTTTCGTGAATGTCTAAATGGATACCTATATCATGTTCCTTGTTATTACATCCAGATTTGGCAGGTTCCGCAGTTGGATGTGTTGAAGACAAAAAGCCCCCGAAAATACCCGAGCACAATGAGTGGCATTTAACTCAATGGGAAGCTGATGCCATAGAAGCCAACTGTGGAATGACAGGCCATTAGTAAAACACCTGTTCTACTTTCTGTGGAAAATGTCAAGATTTGAGATCAGCTGATGAACAGCACAAGTTAAGACTCAATTCAAATTAGGGTGCACTGACAGGTACAAAGCACCACAAGCCAAAACTCGTGTGACAGTGAGGCACATCATTTTCTAATGCAATGGACAATCCACAGATTCACAGAATGAAAACTATGATCAGGTTCGACATAGAGCCAGTTTAAAGTGGCACCTTTATATATATATATATATATATATATATATATATATGTATATATATATATATACAGAAGTTGAATGTTTTTGGCCTTTTCTCATCCTTTCACACTTTCTTAGTGTGAAGGAGAAAAAAGGCCATAATTAGTCAGCATTAGTCATAAATGAATAATTGATTCAGATTTGTAATTCAGATCAGGCCGCCAGCGTATTCCCACATGGAGGCATTGGCACAACAGAAAGCCTGTCAGGGCAAAGATGTATGTTTAAGTAACACAACAGGAAGCCTCAACACGACCTCAGCAGAGACCGATATAGTACCACTCCATGTCAGCACAGCAGCCAAGTACCCTGTACCTTTTGGCAGGCTGCTGCAATGTTTTCAATAATCAACGAGAAATGCTTTTTAAAGAACTGAAGTCTTGTTTTGCCCAGGCGTCACTCTAACAGAGTTCAGTGCAGTGCAGACATTTATCATCGTACTTGCTCATTCAATCAGGATTAGCCTTTGGAAACCAATGGGAGCTGTCTCTATAAAAGGTGCTGCAGAAACTCTCTCAGCTACTCCTCTTCATAACAATATAAATCAAGCTTTGAACTACAAGACTAATACAAAACTCAGTTTACAAAATGGTAGTGTGCACAATGTATTCATGTTTATTATGAATACTTTGAACTTAAATGATGTACATCGAGGTTAAACTATGCACCTTATCCATGCAATCCATATTGTATCTAGAGTCCATATAATCCAGTGATAAAAAGGGTACTCTCACAATGCATCGACTGTATTTAGATGCTATGTTTTTGGAATTTCTAGTGTCTCAAAGCTCCATTTAAAGTCTAGATTCTTTGGGATTATAGTTCCCGAGAATCTAATTTGATCAAGTTGCCATTTCTGTTTCGGAATCTTTTTAACTGGATGGACTTGTTTATGTAAATGAAAAACATCTTAGAAATTGTCTGCACGTTCAATTTAAAAACTGAAACTTGCCCATAGTTACTTATTACTTTGAAAATGGCCGAGAGGGCTGCTCACTAATCTGCTCATGACTGTGCGTTGCCGATTTTAGAAGGAGCTCTTAACGGCAGTGGTATAAACATAATACTGATGCTTTTTCAAATTTCTGTGTATCCGCTAAAGTTGTTGGCGACAATTTTGCCTGCAAACGATGTCTTCTATTCAAGGACCAAATGTTCCCTGTGTTGCGAGATGACCCCTCGACATACGAGCAATCACAGTAGTCAGCATTCATAAGCCCAGTGGTTGGCTGAGCTTGCAGACAGAACCAACAAGTTTTCACTCAGTTTGATAAGACAGTAATACTGAGGAAATAACCTTGCCAGGTTATGTCTGTACACTATCATTGATCCACCACAACAGCAAATAAGGAAAATGGAGACAACAGGATAGAAACGGCACAGTCTCCATCTCTTGTGTCCTTTTAATGGAGAAATGGTACTTTTTCCTCTTTGCTGTCCTCAGCGCAATGCTTTTCTCCTGCTCTTACAATTTAATAACTACCTCTATTTCTTATCGAAAAGGATTTTTTTTTTTTTTTTTTTTTTTAGGGGTTGCTTGTCAGATAAAGGCCAGGCTTGTCACCAAACTTCTCTTGCTGCTGTGAGACAAAGTCTGTTTACTTTTTCAGTCATCTCTCTCCTCTGTCAGGGAAAGGAAATGCAAACGCTCTATAGAAACCTCCTGGGTATTTTCTTTGCTCATCTCTGTACCCCATTTACTCTCTTTTTCTCTTTCATCCACTTTGGGTAGTTAAGTGCTCATTGATATTCTGTTGGTCAACATGGGAGCCAATAGACTTTTTTCCCCATCAGGATTCGGGAGTGGCCACTCACAGATTGCTCCTGACACTGGCTGATGATAATTTAACAAAGCATGGCACTGATGAAAAGGCTTATGAGTTGGGATGAGTTTCTGCCCTCCTCTCACATCATGTCCGACACTAATTGCTTTTGACATCTTGGTTTATTGTGCAAGTGTCATGGCTGCTCGGTATCATTTCAAACCCCCTTTATCTCCCTCTTTGCTTTGAGATTGACATTGATCAAAATGTAGCATTACCATAAACACGTATACAATCATGTTAACAACAATAAATAACAACGTAGCAAGGACCATCTAGTGGAAAATTAAAAAAGGGACACAGTTTATGAGTCAAGATTATTATTCAGACTGTGAAAACAGTTTAGAAACAAATCAGTAGAAAGTTTATTTCCTACGAAGAGAATAAAAAAATGAAAGAATTTTGCGCTTTTCCTATGAAGAGAGGGTATAATACCCTATTGAGTTGCATCATGGGAAATGTAGGATCCAGTCTTCTCTTCTGCTGCTTCGATTTTGGCAGTTCTTTTAAAAATCTGTCTCTTGTAAGACTGCCAAGTTTATGGAAGATCAATACTAAATCACTGGAATGGCCCTTTAAAATGAAATGAAGATTAGTAGTTGATTGTACGCTGTTGCAGCAACAGATTAAATGACTGTCAGCCTGCTCTGTGTTTATGTACGTATCTGATCAAATTCACCCCTTTTACGGTTCCACTAGATCAGGTTTTACAATCTGCTTCCACATCTGTAATGTCTTATTTTTCAGAGATGCAAGGCGCCTTGCGTCAGATGTTGCTGACCTGAATCTCAGCTGCAAATCTACTTTTGAAATAGCAGCAACTGTGTAAGTTATAGAGCACACTTTGTCCCAGTTTGCAAAACACTGCAGAAGAGCTACAGTATCTTAAAAATCAAGAACAAAAAAAAAAAAAAAAAAATACAGGTAATGTCTGGGCAATCCTCAACCTACACACCTCCTCTGTCAATCAATAGTCTCTTTCATCGGCAAGGGTTGAGCTATCATTAATAATAGCTGACACGCTCCTATAGTGGTAATAAACTGGGGAATCTGGTATGTAATGGTACAGTAATGGCACCTGGGCAGGGTGTTACGCACTCGACAGCTGCTGATGGATAAACCCTAGGTAAATGGATTTGGGCTCATCCAGGGGAGAGGAGCTGCTGCTTTCGGATTGACTCTGTTTTTGTAAGCTGTAGTGGGTGAAAGGGGCCCTGTACAATTCCTAGAGAATGAAAGAGGGCATGTGGAAGAGAGCTTTTCAAATTGGACAGTAGGGCATCAGTGGGTGCCGTGGACGGACATGTAGATTTCACTTCAGCTGCATAGCGACGAGACACAAGTGTGTACAGGGATGAATGAGAATGTACTGGTTGAGTGCTAACTGGGGCATGTTAAGGCAATTGTCATCCCCCCCCCCCCCTCCCTACCTCCCTGTCTCTCCACAGTGAAGAATGATTTGCTGGTTGGCGTGCCATTTTATCTCTTCAAAACCTAGACAAATGTGGACCTGAGGTGTTAAAAAGACCCAAACTTCTTCCATCATTTCAGAAGTCTGAAGAATATAGAATTATATGATTGATTTTTGGAGATGATGAGTTGTCACTTTAGACAGTGGGAATAGGAGGAGAGAAAAAGTTGAGCAAAATATGAGAGGTATTTTTACTCCTAACTGACAAGCTTGAAATATGGTCTATTCTGGTTAACCAAAAGGAACACATACATTTCTACATTAGAAAGAATTCCCATTATTTCTCTCTGAGCCATGAAAATCAATTCTAAAATGATTGCTTTCAGTGACGATGGGGAGAGGGGAGAGAAAATAGTTGATGTGCCTTTGGCTGGTCCAATAGATAGAAATAGAGGCTGTTTTTTCCTATTCTATTTTCTCACGAGAAATGGTTGAAATTGGGAGTGTCTAACTATTTCAGTAGTTCTTTCTTCATTTTCTTGTCATCTTTCAATGCAGCTCTTTTGTTTATCTCGCAACACGAGGACCCAGATCTTAAAGCGTTACGTGATTTCTCTGCAGTTCCAAATCCAGGGGGTTTGTTCCGTTGGCTTAAACCTTTTTTTTATCACATTATGTTGTTTTTGTAACAAACAACAAAAACAGATTCTCTCACTTCATTGGTAATGCTCATCAGCTTGTTTTGCATTGTGCTGCCTTTTCCATTTAATGAAGCATTTAGCAGCAGATTAGAAAGGAGCTCATCAAGTGTCAATTTAAGAGATTAAGTAACTTCTTAACCATGATACAAAATAAGGCATTTTGACTATCAATTGCTGTATTGGCATAAACTTGCCTTCTACATTTAGCCCTCTTCCAAATCTAATGTAAAGTATCAAAGGAAGCTCCGAAAGCACCTTTTTTTTTATCTGTTTCAATGAAATAGAATACAAGACATGTTAGAGCCAATAGCACTACATCTATTTGTTAAATATTGTCTTTCCTATGACGTTAAATCAGAAAAAAAAATGCACTTACAAGAAGAAAAAAAAATGCATTGAGGCATGCATGACCCAAGAGATGTTCATGCTGCATTTGGCGCCGCGCTATGACCCCTGTCTAAAAACTCTAAATGCTTGTGTTGTGTTTAACCGTTCCCCTCTACAGTACACCATGTCAAGTGCTTTCTCCGAGGGCAGAATCACTAACCCTTTGAAAGGCCACTTTCAGGCAAAAGAGGCAAGAGACTGTCAATTCACTTAACTGCATTCTTATTTCATGAGTGCTGGATAGAGTTTCATGGCTCGGCCCTGCATGTAAAGTGACCCCGCGTTGTTGCTTTAGAGGCAAGCTGCATCTAAAATAAGCAATTGTGGTATTGCCTTCAGAAAGCCACAGGAGACCCGAGTCCCCTTTGTGATCCCTTCACATTGATACTCTGTCTATCACAGAGTTCACTGAGGGAGAATCGGGAGAACTGGCTTTTTAGTGACGTGCAAAACAAGATATATTGTATATTCAAGAACTGAATGATATAACTGACCATTTTTGTGGAAAAACGTATGTTGTATCTCTTTCTCCCTCATTTCCTGTCATCTCTCCACTATCACCATCAAAGCAAAAGGCTAATGAAATGCCCCTGTTGTGGTTTGGGGTTTCTTATTCATTGTTTCCTGTTTTATTCTGTTATTCTGTCTTCTCCCTGTGTCTCTAACTTTACTTCCTGCCTTTGTGTTCCGCGCCAGTTTTGATTTTCTGTTCCGCCCTGATTAGTTTTCGCCTCGTGTCTTGTTATCCTTCCCTCTCTTGTGTATTTAGTCCACATATTTATTTGTTTCAGGGTCAATTCGTTTGTCGTTTCAGCCAGTCCCCCGTGTTTTACTGTGTTTTTGGGGCTGTCTGTGTTTTCTTGGATTTTGCTTGATATTTGGATTCTGCCTGCTCTTTTAGTTTTGTTTGCCTGTTTTAGATTGCTTCTTGGTACTGACCCTTGCCCACCTCATGATCCTGTAAGCTTTTTGTTAATAAATCACTGACCTGCACTAGATTCTTCTCCTCTAGTGTCTACATTTGGGCTCTTCCTCTTGTGCTCCCTGTATCTCCGCTTGCAGAATGCAAGACAAGCCTAAAAAAATATCTCTTGTTTGCCATAAAGATGTTTTCTCTAATCAAATGTTGGCGTTGGATGTAAAAATAACATTGGCAGTGTAATCCAGGGTTTTGCAGAACCGGTCAATATCAGTGTGCTTGCCTGGCGATTGAGTATCTCTGAGATGGTATGAATGTTTGAACATGTGTGTCTACATACAGTATGAGCAAGGAGGAGGTGCTGGGGAATTAAAATACTTAAGCCACATCTGTCGGGTTGGCCCTGGCCCCATAGCTCATTCCAGATACGCTCATTTGTTAAAGCTGTGGCGACTAACACCCTCAAGGAGCCATTGCTTCTTCACCAAGGGGGCAGCAAAATAAACGAGGCCATGGCAGAGGATGGAGGGAAGCAGCAAAGAAGCAGACATGCAGAGCCCTTCACTGGTGCATTCCTAAAAATACACTGCTGTCATATTGGAAGAAATGGAGAAATTGTGGTCATATGGGCAGCATATGGAGATGCAGGGTACAACTGTAGGAGAGGGCAGATGAACCCATAAACCTGTTTACTCACGCATGTATGCAAACACACAGTAAACATACATACACACTGCCTATCTTTTCACGGTTTTTCTTTCCGTCTCCTAATGCTCAGTGACTCACCTAAACTGACCCCACATCTCCAATTTGACTCCTCATCCATGTGTGCATTAAACATAAATGAGATGGACTCAATATCTCACTCATGGCTTCTTTGACACTTCACTTCACCACCACAACGTGCCTTTCTGAGCCTCCTTAGCCTATTTCAGCCCCACTCCGTGTCCTCCCCCACCATTCTTTTCAAAGAGTATTCAAGGTTATTACTTTCTCCAAAAGGCCACTTAGGATGCGCAGTGGAAATGTGTTGACTCTCTTCGATTTTTGAAGGGGTTTGAGTGTATTTCTAATTCACTGGTGGCATGGTTCACTACATATGAAGCTGCAGTGTGGCTTTCAATGGACCTGAGGGGGACATATTTATAAACTGAATCTTGAACCAATGGGACCAGTAGAGAAGTATTTGCCTTCGAAAGCATTAAAGTGAAGGGAACACCATTTGCGGTACTATATTATACATTAAAAATTGAGATGGGGTGACTTTGCTCTGCTGCTGACCTCTATCAATATTTGATAGCAGAGAACAGCAACTAGTAAACAATGGAGGGAGAAAGAAGGTGATTCAGGGGAAAGGTGAAGGGCAGGGCGCAGGAATGAAGCCTAAAGAACTGCACACTTGGAAAATCTTTGTGCCAGATCCTCCACTGCATGCCAGTCAAGCGTGATCCACCTTTTGACAGTTTAGAGCTCAGTATTGGTTGACATAAAATAAAAATGAGGGGGGGTCAACTGAAGAGAGAACCTTTCATACAAACTCATCTGTTCATCAGCAAATCAATCAGACATGTGTCACAGGCTTGTTTTTGGGCCCTTTTAAGAGAAATCAAAAAAAGATGTTGAACATGTCTTCAGCTCAGTCAGGATTCTGGTTTGCCTGTTGTCTGAGAGCTTTATTTGAAGGCATCACTGAAGGCATCTCTCTCGAGGAGAGTATAGTGCCTCAAGGCTGCTCTGACCCCATGGCCCAAGTATAATTGGTGGTGTTGCATTTTTTTTTATGAGCAAATGCAAAAGCCATTTGCTTCGGTGCTTTAAATTGCACCCGGGCTTACAGTATTACTTGCAGTTAACTTCATCCACATGTCAAAAAACACACGTCTTCAAAAGGAATGGCTGTCAAAGCACTTCATTGTTTTCAGTGTAAACCCTCATCCTCCACAGCATCAAAACCCATGTCACCGTGGACAGCTGCGCGTCTTGATGCAGGCGGTCATGTTTATTGTTCTGCGTCTTATTTATTGTTCCCCAACACTGACGCACAAATAGGTGACAATGGAATTTGGGGGGAATTTTACACCCTCAATTAGACAGTGACAGTAGAAAGATAACGGAAAAGAGAAGAGCGGAGCAAGAGATGGTGACCGATCTCCAGCCAAATTAAGTTTTATATGAGAGCATTTACTCGAGTAATCAACATTTATCACATGCAAAAAAAAACAACATATGATTAGCCTAGCTTAGCATAAAGACGGGAAACATCCAGCTATGTGAGCTCTACAGTTAACCAATAAACATGTTATCTGATTTATTTCATTTATACAAAAACAAAAGTGTAAAAATGTGGTTTCATGTGGCTCGAACTATTTCTTGGTCAGGTGCTACAGCTTCCTGTACTGTAGTCCTGGAGATAACTAGTGGAAATGAGGCAAAGAGGCAGCTTCTGTTTAGCTGTAAACAGAGACCCTTGCTGTAGCAGTAGGTAGGTCAACATTTGTTACATTTGTTAAATTATTTTTCTGTGAAAAATGAATTCAATTCTTTTCGGCCCATCATCTCACAAGCACAAATACAACAAGAATGGAAACACAAAAGTTCAACAGCCTCGAGTAAGCCATTATTGTGCTGGATACAGTATGTTTAGGAAAACAATCCAACACGTAGACACGGATCAACTGGTGTTTGTAGTGTAGACTCATCATCTCAAATGAAAAAGGGCCCTAGACTATTTAGCCAGCTAAATAGACTGAGCCCGGTCCGGGGTACATCAGTCTGTCACACATGAGCTAGCAAACATGTACCGCTTCTATATGTATGATAAAATTAGAGATCATCCTGGTGGCATGTGGAGAGGAAGAGGCAGAGGAATGGGGGGGACAAGTTAATCATCTCAGAGTAGCTTCTCCCATCAACTGGCAGCGACTTTAATCAAATTATGACCTTGTAAAGCATGCACTTGTCATTTGGGACCCTAATCTCTTCGCTAATGACTAATTAGCCCCATCACCTGTTCCTCTAAGCTTCCATTACACCCCCAACAAAGCTTTAAGATAATGGAATAAACAAAAGGGGGGAAAAAAGAACAATACTTCCCTTGGTACATGCAAAAAAGAGAAGAAGTAGACCAGACAGACATCAATCAAAACCTGGGAGATTGATTAGAAACTGACAAGACACCTTTTGGATTTTTTTCCCCCCATTCTCTGACAAGAGACCACTCTTCATTGCTCTAGAGGACAATAAGGATACACAAATTCATTAGGAGTAATTAACCGAAAATAGCTACCGAACACAGGCAGGAAATAGTGAGAGAACTGAGTGAGAGACGCTACCCCAGCGTGAGATTACACCGCGCAGTCACTCAGGCTGTGGAAATAATCTAGTGGCCTTGTCTCATCAATAAATTCACCTGATGTTGGAACAAAGGCCTTTGGACCGGCGTTACAAATGAGTAAAGCCCACTTGTTTGTTTTTGTGTTAGGTCTTGTTATGGATTAACTCATTTGCCTCAATCTTACGCCGCACACGTGCAACATCCTGGCTTTTGCAGTGGATCTGCAGAAAGAGGGACGGGAAGGGGGTGAGTGTGTGGGGGGGTGCTTTTGTTTGTGCCATCCAGCGCCTGTGCAGCTGCACTACTTGGCGGCAGGCACACAAACAGGCGGCTCCCATTCATTAGGCCTTTTTATATCAGAGACGCTCTCCTTCTGGGGGCCCGAAGCATCTGCCTCCACATCAGTAAGAGTGGGTGGGGGGGTGGGACGGAGACACACTGAGTGGAAGAAGATGGAGACAGAGAGAGTATGCAGGGAAACAGAAAAGAGAGAAAACGGACAAATCTGGGAGGGAGATAAGAGGCACAGTAGAGTAACAGGAAAAAAAAAAAAAACTCAGTAGAGTGGCAAACTGCTCTGTAGAGTGAGTGAAACAGCAGTAGAAAGGGGCGACTGATGTAGCGAACCTCATTATTTGGTTGTCTCTCCTCTGCTTTGCTCCTTCCTCATCCTCCAATCAGAGGAACATCTGGCTCTAAAGAATAATAATCTGGCGGGGCATTCATAGATCTGACACACATATGAGCACACACACACACACCTCTATGTGTTATCTAAAGGGACCCACGGGAGTCGGTGCAGAGAGGCGTGCGCAGCTGTAATGGCAAGGCATTGTTTTTCTTTGTTTTTTAACGCAACAGTTACTGACTTTACTGACTGTTTGAAATGGGCTCGTGACACATTTAAAACATTTAATTTTGCTTGGCGCTTTTAATCAAATCACTTTGTAGAGTCGAGTTCAGAGCTCAAGGAGTAATGCAACTAGTGCGAACTAAATAAAACAAAAAGTTGCTGGCGCTGCGGCAGATACCGTGGCCTTTGGTTCTTTATCTTATAGTGATGAATGAGGCGTAGCACGTCCCAAATGAAGATATCCCACAGGCCACCACCACTGCTGTAATGAAGCACTTCAAAATGATATGGCCAACCCCAATAGAGGCTGTGCTAAATTTCATCTCATTGAATTTCATTAAAGTATACGCCAGCAGGTACAAGGACAGTGGCTGTCTTTTCTTTTCTTTTTTTTTAGTTTTTTTTTTTTTTTTAGTTTTTGTTCAGTACGTATAAATCATGACACCCAGAGGGTAGCTGCGGGTTGCCTCAGAGGGCAGAAATAAATAAAACATCAGCTATATCTTCATACAAATCAAATTTGATGAGAAGTAACAGGGGAATGTGTGGTAGAAACAGTTGAACCTGTCAGCAAAGATTGTGTTGGGTCCCTTCAGCATTTCAAATTATGCTATAAAAAAAAAAAAAAAAAAAAAGGGGGCATGGCGGTAGATTGATCTATGATTTGGATAGGAGATGAAAAAGATATTCAAAATGCATGATTGAATCTAAGACATGCTAATGAACGTTCTTACTCTGTCCCAGCAGTGCCAGATACAACAATAAACTGGGCAAAGTATATTTCTTTGTTCAACAGTATGCACACTTAGCAGTGGAGAATTCGTCAGGCTGCCAAGATGCCTGCCAACCACTGTCAACACTGTTTTGAAAGATAGTGGGACATTATGGAACTTGGATGGCAAATCAGCTTCATTATATCCACAATCTGTGGAAATTAACATCCACAATTAACCTTTATTTATTGCAGACAATGCACCTCTGGCCAGGTCAGGCAACCCATTTGCATGACATTTAATATAAAGCATCCTTGCATGCTGAGCAGGGTCCTGTTATACGTTTAAAAAACAGTGCCTGAAATTTAAATGGAAATTGTGCAGGCCATAGACCTGAGAGGAAGCAAATAACCTTGCTTTGTTGAACCGGACCCAAAGAATACAGATACATGAAAGAGAAGGGAGGCTGTGGATACAGCAAACAAAATGATTACACATTTTAGAGCAATTTCTGGGTCCTGCGGTCATAATCATTTTGTCGATAGCCTTCCAGTGTGCAGGTGCGCTCATACAGATGGTTTTATGAAGATCCATTAAAAATAATTTCGCTCATCGCCAGGCCCAGGAGGGGCCCAACCCAGTAACTGGGAGACAAGCCCAGATGTCTGCTTAGGCTACAGCTCTAACCCACCTCGCACCCCTGATGTGGACCACCTTGTCACCATGGGAACGCAGCAAAATAATAAAACCTGTGGAGGGTGGAAGCAGGACAGAGTTTGTGCGCGCGCGTGCAAGCTCATACGCAGACATAGACTGTAAAAGACACATCTTAAGTTGAGGAGCTCCACCTGAGAAAGCAGAAAGCAGCGTTTTTCAACTTGTGCAGGAATGATGGCGGCTGTAAGATAAAGTTTTGGTAGAAATGCAATTACTTTAAAAAAATAAAAAATAGGCGAGTTTAAACACAGGATTGCTGATCTGACTGTCACTTTGGGCTGTTTGAAAAACTATTTTCTCGCACTATTCCTCATATCGCATCGACACGCGCTGCAGTAAAGCAATGCTGCAAAACAAGGCAGCCGGTGAGCGAGGAATTTTTTTGACATGCTTGTCCTTGGTGGCAAACATTTGATGTGTTTTGATTAGACTACGGTGGGGGGGGATTATCAAAGGCTAAGAGAAATCAATGTTCTTTTAATAAAGAGGACTTGGGTGGGAGGGAGGCAGACAGTTCTGTTCATGACAGGGCCTGTCTCTGCCTTATCTCTTGCTTCTCAGATCCCCTAGACAGGCAAATATTTTAACTGTAAACACCCGTGGCTCGACAGCCTGCGTGGGCCTCCTGTCAGGCTTTTCCACTTGCTACTTACTCACCTACTCTCTTGCATGACCAAAAACGGGTTTGCATGAATACAACACCACACATGCATAAAAAAAAAAAAAAACCTGCACACATTTCTAATATACTTTACAATACCTTCTACAATTATGCCACAAAGCTTCACTTCAGACACGTTCTTCACTTCAGAATGGCGCTGCATATACTAAGCGATACCTGCATCCTCCAGCTGCCATCTAAATCCACTGTCATCCAGATTAGCCTGGACACCACCAGATGCCTCAGAGCCGCCAGGAGAAGAGAGGCACGGTGCCGTGCAGTGAATTCCAGTAATTAATCCCAGATTACATCCTGTGCCTCTCCATCAAGCGAGTTAGCTACAGTGCGCAGCAAGGCTCACTAGGTTGTGAGAAATGCAGAAATAGAAGGCCAGTGTGGGCACACTTGAGTGGTCCTGGGTTGCAAGGAAGTTTACAAGTAATTGTTTTGCAAGTAATGATTTGTAAGGGATCCTACAACAAAGAGGCTTCCCAAAGTAACAAAAGACTCAAGAGTCACAAATGCTTGGAGAACCCAGGAAACTACAACTTCACAATTAAATCATCGTTAAATCGGGAGGCAGGAGTTCCTTTAACAAATCGCTGCTGATTGGAAATACCGTTATGTGCTCTGTTTACAAGGGTTGAATGACAAAGAAAATTGATATTTATTTATTTGTTAGGATGCCAATTAGCTGAGCCCTAAAGCACTAAAACTAAACTAGAACTATTCTTCCTAGACATTACCATCTAAACAAATCAACACCTATCAATCACGGGAGGCAAATAGCCTAGCTTAGCATAAAGACTAGAAGCAGTTTGATCCAGGCAATAGGAGGATGTGCTTTAAACATGTCTGTAACCATTCTTGGAGAGATAAACAGTTATGCATCAAGAAATAGCTACATCATCTAATACTTTTCGGATGTAAACAGATGAGGCAGTCCTGCCTTGAGAAAGCCAGGCTAGTTGTTCCCACTGATTCCAGTCTTTGTGCTAAGCTAATCGCCTCCATACTAGCTCCATACTTACTGTACAAACACACGACCAAATCTTCTCATTTCACTCTTGGAAAGAAATCAAATAAGCATATTTCCCAAAATGTAAACTATGTCTTTTTAGCCATCACACCACCACAAAGACAATGCACTGGTGATCATAGTCAACATCTATCAAATATCAACGTCCATCAAATACCATACAAATGGCGTGCGCTGTTATTCTAAAAGATGGGACAGGAGGTATTGTGGATTGACAGTAAAACAATGATTTACACCTGCTGACAAGCTGCACATGGCACATATAAAGAAAATGTAGGGTCTCAGCTGCATGGAGAAAGATAAAAGCATCTCTTCAACAGTACACTGTATCCCCCGCATACTGAATAGCAGTCTCTTTATCCATCAGCCGAGGTTTTTACCCTGTCATCAATAAAACTTTGAGGCAACGTGCAGCCGCCTAAAAAAAAGTTCACGCCACATTTTCATAGTCTGCGAAGGTAGATTTGTTTGAAGAACTAACAGAGCTGGTGCGCTCTGGAATGCTTATATTTTGTCTGACCTTTCCAGCTCAATTGCTTTTCTG
The DNA here is from genome assembly GCA_028641955.1 of Protonibea diacanthus. Taxonomy (NCBI): domain Eukaryota; kingdom Metazoa; phylum Chordata; class Actinopteri; family Sciaenidae; genus Protonibea; species Protonibea diacanthus. Next base: position 10,163,423 of record CM053998.1, read on the forward strand.
TGGCTATCGAATCTAAATTAAATAAATGAACTACATTATACATTAAAAGGCATTTCAATTAAAAAATGGTGATCCCTTTGATGCTGAGGCCTGGGTGGTTGATGTGCTTGAGAAGCCACAACGCCCACCCAAGAGGCCACGAGAGCCTGTTTACTTCAGATTAGGCCCGCAGTCATTTCTCACTGGGGAGGGAAAAATAGAGTTGCTTTCTCTGTCAGTCCCGTAATAAACAGGGCTGTTTTGCAAACTTACTACGAAAGACTCCATCTTATGAAGAAAAATATGTGGCCAATTAATTTTGCTGCTGGAGAAAATGCGCGCGCGCGTTTGTTGCATCACTCCCTCGCTCCCCCGGTTTTTTCTTCCTTCTGATATTCGATATAGAAAAGCATTAGTAAGTCATCTGCGGAGCCCTATGCCCCCCACCCTCCCCAAAGACAAGCCAAGAGCCCTTGAATTAAGTCAATCATTTAGTCGTAACAAATTAATTAAAAGAATAATTAAATCATTAACACATTAAATACGGCAATTAGAAATCTTGTCCTACATGAGTGAATTTGAGTGAATTTAATGGGGGAAGCAAATGGAGCAATGGGGTGTGCCAAAACATAATTTTTATTTAATGCTTTTTTCACAATAACATGCACTTTGGGATAACCCTCCACTCAAGAAATGGTTGACTAGCGTTATCTATTAATGATATTACAAAAAATATTAACATGGAAGTTACAGAATGACATTATTCCTAGACTTAGACTAAAGCTGTAGACGGGACATTATGGGCTTAAGCATATTTACATCATGTATATAGCTTTTCATTGTAACTGGGCTCTATACTGGCTCCAGCCCCTCCCCTTCTTGTTGCCTAGTAACTGCAGCATTCCCTTTAGGAGGGAAAATGGGGGAAGAAGGGGGTCGGGAGGGCATCAAGGAATAAAAGGGCTTCTCTGCCCAAACTGCCAGTTGGCTTAAGGAGCTCCACAGGAAGGATGCCTCTGCCAGACCAATGCACCCTGATGGAAAGCTAAGTCATAAGCAATGCTGTGGAGCTGGTTAATTCCACACTGTAATACCCTCCATATATCCCCTGTCAACAGACATGATCTTTAAGTTCCCAACCTGCTGATGAGAGCACATTTGAGTAACACTGCAATGTCCTGCTGGATAAATCCTGTTAGAGGGACACGAGTGATGGGATGAAACTGAGATGATGAAGATGAAGGAGATCAATGGAGCCCTGTCCAAGTTCAGGCAGGCATGGAAGTTTTATGGTCACATGTTCTATATACTGTTAAATCATATATGACCGTGACCTATCTCAAAACAACCAGGAGGTCCATAGAATACAACAATTTGACTCCCATTTTACGTGCAAAACACAAATGCACTGCGTCCTTACTCCTTACCTAGGAAGATTTTACTTCATCCACCTCCTCCTGCATCAGTATTTAGATTTATGTGAATTTAGAATGTTTATTTCCAGTATCTGCTCCCATTCCTTCAAATGTATCTTTGCTGGGAGCTCAAGAAAGGCCTATGCCAACCTTGCTCAGATTTGATCCAAATTGTTACGTGAGCGGAGCAACATAACCAATGAGATGGTGCCAATGTCATTTAGCAAGAACTCCAACACTGTGTCAGTGTGATGGTGGTAATGTAAAAACAGGTGATTTGGCTGTCATTTCATTTCTATCACAGAGATTTGGTCAAATTTACCAATTGCATTTGTCCATTCATCATTGTTGAAGGTTGCATGGTAGTCAGTTCAGCACATACTGAACATTCACCAAGACACTGGTCTTTTCACGGTTACTTAATATACCATTAATGGAATAATGAGTCCTGGGGGAATGCTGGTGGGATAGAGGATATGTCACACAGGTAGTAATGACGCACAAATGTGCGTATGCGTGACAGAGTGAGTGGAAAGTCAAACATCAAAACAGTGGCAGAAAGGAACAGCAGTTCCCATTATCTTAATAAGTCTATTAAGAAATACTTAACTTTTCACAAGGACTTGTAACCACAAAAACTAAACGTTTAAACCACATCTAAAGCATGGAAGATTCTGGAAACTGCACTGGAAAACTTCAATGCCGGATATTTAAGAATCTGGGGATGGTTGCAACAGGGCTTACAGCCGGTCTTAGGCTAAGCTGGCTGTAACTGGGCCTTCCAAGTCAGATCTAATATCTACACTGGTTGCATTATCTAGGCTTAAAGGTCCAATATGTAAGATTTAGTGGGATTTATTGGCAAAATCTGAAGAAATGGAGTATACTATTCATAAGTATGTTTTCAGGAGTGTACAATCACCCGAAAATAAGAATTGTTATGTTTTGTGGCTTTTATATCGACTGAGGGAGCAGGTCATCTTCCATGGAGTCTGTTACGTTGCACCGCCGTGTTTCTGCAGTAGCCCAGAATAGACTTGAGGTACAGCATAAGGCCACCGTCCGTTCTAAAGGCTTGGAAGGGTTTGGTAAGGTGAGGTGAGGGGTATTCAGTCAGTCCTAGTAAGCAGGCATGAAGTTAGTTTCAGGGGTATTCACAATTTTCTGAATTAAGGCTGCTCAAGTCAAATCATTTATAGCCTTCACCATGTCTCTCCAAGTCGTATGCTTTGTATTTGTTATTACATTGGGCTGCTTAGCACTCAGCACTCTCACTTGCTGTAAGACCCTTAATTTTCTTATCTCAGTCTCAGTGAAATTCTTTTGATCCTCCACAACATTGCTGCATAAAGGTTAGGTACAAATAAGCAAGGAAGAGGCAAGCTAGGTAACTTGAGGAAAGGCCCACACGCAGATGCCACAGGAGGCAGAGTTAGTGTAGCCCCAAATTATTTATTAACACAAAACCCACAGCGTGGTGAGGCAGATCAGGGTCCAAAAGAAATCCAAAAGAAAAGACAAGGTCCAGAAAAGCAAGGATTCCAAAGCATGTGAAGACAGGACAATAAGACACAGGTAAAAACTAATCAGGGTGGAACAGACAATCAAAACTGTTGGGAAACACAACAAAGGCAGGAAGTAAAGTTAAAGCCCCAAGGTGAGGGGAGAATTACAAAATAAATCGGGAAACACTAAAAAGAAAAAAAAAAACACGACTGAAAGCAGAAGATTAGAAATGCATCCTAGCAACGTATGCTGCTAGACAACAGCCATAGTAATGTAGCCATTCACATGGTCGTAGACTGCTGAGACTAGGCTTAAGTTTGGTTAGTGCAATCAATGTAAAGGCTGACCTTTACTAAGCCTGGTCCTAACTGCTAAGCTGGTCAGTCAAGGACTGATTCATGGGCAGTTTATTAGCAAAAATGAGACAAAAATTAAGCCCTGAAAAACTACAAAAATAACTTAAGCTGAAGCGAAAACAAAGAAAAACACTAATGAAAGCTGCAGCCTCACACCAAGCTGCTGCCTCCTCTCTCCCCTTACTCCAGTCAATGGCATTTTACCTTCTTAGCCTCCCCTAATTGGAACCTACCACCTGCCCAGGTAGTATAGGGTGAGCTAAACAATGATCAAGCATTAAAAATCATATAAAATCATTCACAAAACATTAATGTAACATTTCTTAGTTACTGCTGACAAGGATTTATTAATGGGCACGCACACATGCACAAATACTGATGAGCGCACCAAATTTAATGTCTTTTTTTTTTTTAATCCTCCTACATCTCAACAGTGCCCAGTCCAACTCGCTGCTAACAGGACATAATGATGCAAATCTGTTTTCACTATCCCTGACTGAGCAGCTGATCTACCCCAACAGAACAACAACAACAACAGGAAAAAAAAAACGAACAAACAAACACAAAAAAACCACATCACACACACACGGCAGGGTAGACCCCTTTCAGCGGATCACAACCCTGTGAAACCAAAGCAGAGCAAACAAATGAAACAAGCTTGTGTTATTTGTATAACCTGATTGAGAATTTATCAGATAAAGTGAAATTTAATTACGAAAAAACAAACAAAAAAAACACTGATAATTTTGAGAAACAGGGCCTATGAAAAGGGGGAAGAGCAAATCTATTATAAGCTGAAAATAGGGTGATTTGCTGTGCTACCATCCTACTACATCCGACACTTCCAGACTGCTTTGATGTCCCTATGTGCAGCAATAGTCAGATAGCGATCAAATGACAAATAGAGAAAAAGCAAATAGAGAAAGCCCAATGCAAACGACTTGACAACAGCCGGGGTTGGAAAGTTTGGCATGAGAGTGTAGATAGGAAAAAAAAAAAAAAAAAAAAAAAAAGACGTGCTCTGATGAAAGTTGCAGCAGAGAAAAAAAAAATCTAGCAACATAATCACATTGCAAAGTAAAGCGTCTCTGACAGGGCACGCGCAGCCTTTCACAGGCATTATTCTAAGCCTGAGGTTTTATATTCTGTGAGACAAGCTCAACCTTGCATTATGAAATGTAAAAAGCTCTGTGTGCGCGAGGGAAGGGGAGCCAGATATAGTAGTAGTGGCTACACGTTCGGATGCTTGCAGCAGCATCACCTCGACAGCAAGGCAACATAACTATAGAGCCCTAAGGGCACTCAATACCATCAATGGTCTATTTGTGTGTACATATCGGAGTAGAATGGGAATGATCTCTCACATTGATCCTCTCTAGTCTAAATATTTTTAGAAAGCTATCGATTATATTGGCCGCTTTGTTCTGGGAAGCATTAACAGTGAAATGTGACTGTCTGAGTGTTTATACATTAGTGAAAATATACAATAAATGTCTGTGTCAGACTGCAGCATGTGGATAAACAGTGACAGTTGAATAAATCAGATCATAGCTCTCAACAGAGCTAAATATATAGAGCATCATCGTGACCCTGTATTGATCTGCCCCCCTGTACATGCATTCTTATTGAATCCTTCAAAATATACCGGTACCTGTGTAATTTGCAACGTTACATCATTCTCCGATTGGCCATTTGTTTCTGTGGTGGCGGCCTACTGGTCCTGTAGGTGGTGTCACAGCAGCAAGCTAAATCAAAAAGCCAGCACACACCGAGTCCATATTTGTACACACCGCAAGAACTGCCCATTATCAGACAGAATACACGCAGATAGCAGGTTTAAACAGTCTTTTTCACACTGTACGCATGACACCATGCAGACAAACCTGAATACACAGACATGCACGCACACACACAGAAAGAGCATTAACAACACCCTCCAGTTTTTCTGCAAAGTGCAAATGGATGCTTTTAAAAATTGATCTCTCTGCGCGGTTAATCTATTGTTGCTTTTTTAATGAAACTATTGCAAATTAGCACTACCCAACATTAAAATGCAGAAATAATGGATTCACTTCTAGAATCCACCAAAGAGGCAATGCTCAGGTTCTAATTACACAGCTTTAACTGATAGCATAGCATGTGTTGTTGTGCGTAATCTTTCTGGAAAATTGCTGGGTGCCGATTTAGCAGATATCCTTGGAGATATGCATTGCAGTGTACTGCGGGCGCTTACTTAGAGTTTTGTACTTAAAATCAAAGTGCTTCATATGCTGTATGTTTTAAAACATCAAAGTATTTACTTTGAAGGAAAACAAAACAAAACATGATAGTTCTTTTTATCACAGCGCTGCTGGAACTCTTACGTGAAGCAAATGGGACAATTGTTAATACAAACTGGAAAAAAAAAAAAAGCATCATATTTTCATTTTGTGATCCAGATTGCATATATCTCACAAATTAAAGCCTTAGAACTGTCATTAACAGCCACAGTTATGCATTTATAAGCTCAACACAGTAAAAAAAAAAGTGGGCATGCAGTATAATGCAATACAGAACAATGGCTCTAAAACATAAATATTACATTGTTTTGTCCTGGCTTTAAACCATTTATGGTGGCACACTGCAACTCATTGTTTGATTATGCGTCAATGACCAGAAGCCATTTGTGTGACAAAATACTATTAATATGCTTATGAAGGGCCAAAAGGGATCAACAAATTTGAATAACACCCCCTAAAACTAATGTATTCAGCATCTTTGAAGTGTGCTAGCTATACAAAGCTGTTTAGATAAGGATTTTTCCGAAGTATTTCTAATGCCTGCTTTGTTGCTTCTTCTCCTCGGTCTGCTTACTTCATCAATATACCAAAGATAATGCTGTCCTTATACTTCTGCCCTCACAAAAATGTAAAAAAAAAATGTATCCAGCATAAAATGGTTTGACAGTGCACTCAGACTATTTAGCCTTGTCTTGGTGAAAAAAAAAAGCCCACGGCTTCAGCATTTCTTGAACAAGAACTGCGTGAGGCTTTGGAGACTGATGACGATACACAACACAACGAAAACAAGAGAGGGATGAAAAATTACAATTAGTCATCCCAGACCATTTTAAAATGTCGTGCATACCAAATAGTCTCGGGTCTGATATATTCCCAAGCAGTTCTTATGGTTTTGGATGAACATGACGAAGCCAGGATGACGATCTGTTAAGGAGATGAGTTTCCTTTTTAATTTATGGACTTAGCAGCAAGCTTAGCTGGCTGGCCTCGTACAGATGATGAACTCTATAATGGCTAATCCACAGTTATTTATAACGGCCAAACCAGTTCAACTGTCATGTGAATTGGCGCCACTGACCAACTACAAACTGTCTTTACAGCACTGATCGTTGAAGGCTTGGAGAGATTTGGAGCATTAAAATTAGTGTTCGGTACGTGTACGAACAAATCTTTAAACTGAAGCCATTATAGTGTGTCAGTATTGGCGCTGAATGAATTAGAGTTTTGCAGCGGAGCTGACCTCTGCTCATCTGTTTGCTCAGCTGTAATAGTATATTACTTCCTTGTTAAAACCCTATTAAAGGATAGAAACAATCATAATATGATTACTCTGTCTTAAATAATGCGGCGGTATGAACAGTGATGCGAGTACCAAAGATAGCAGAAAACATGGCGTGTCCGTGACGTCACCCAAGTCAAGTTTCTGAAGAGGCGTTTTGAAGCTCAGAATGCGGTGGCTCTGGCCGCCGCCATCTTGTCAATCCTGCCTTTGCTGCCTTCCGGCTAATCTGAAAATAGACAAAGATGTGGATCGTCAGTGCACCTGAGGGGGGCTGAATGAAGCCTCCGTACTCAAACAGGTCACCTGTAATGGCACCAAACTGTCAATCAAAGTGGCCTGGCTGTTAATTATACATAACTTTAAGCCTTAATATAATTTAAACAGGTGACTTTAATAGAAATTCTGCCCCAGTGCAGTTGTCATGAATGGGAAAATTAGATGTAGAGACCAAAAATGTTTTTTATACCTGGCTGCAAACATTCATTTCAATATGGTGGTTGACTTGCTCTGTAGCCAGAGTCAATTGGCCATTCGAAGAACTGCAGTCGCAGAGGTTGCAGCTTGGTCGGTGCATTTAAGTGATGATGTACCCACTGAGCGACCATTTCAGCAAATTCGATTTCCACAAGAGGCAACCCAAATGCTTTTTTCATATCCATCTTGTGAAAAACAAATCCACAAACAACAGTAGCCACTGCGGGACCCACAGGTAGTCACCATGTCACCAAGCTACCGGCACTACCTGTTTCGCACAGATGACATAAATGGAATTTTCCGCAGCACATTGTGGTGCATGTAGGTTCAATATACAAAACAAACCCAGCAGTTTGAGCTGCAATTCAAGGAAGGCAGAAAAAATAAACAGATATAAAATCTGGACGCTGAGCACTGCATATGAAGATGCAGCACGAGATAAGGCCAAGCATATGTCAATAACTTTGAATTAGCTCCTACAGTGCCGCCTGGTTATTGCTGCAAAACCTCATCTCAGATCTGATGTCGGAGAAATCACTTCTCCACCTTTTTTTCTCGTGCACTTGCGTCAGTTCTCCCTCGTTGGTTTGCTGATGGACCGCGCCTTCGCCATGCCAGGCACGCACACATTTGCAGAAACACCTACGCGCGCGTGCACGCCCACAACAACAGCGTCATGCGATTCTTGAACGTGACACGATTAAGGCGCACATTCGCATGGAACCTCTCTCTCACACACTCACACACACACACACACAAACACACACCTCAACCGCGAGACATCTTCTTAATGTGAACACAATTTTAGTGAGGGGGTAATGATTTCATCACGCCATCGTAGCAGCTCATTGGAATGCCTGTCAGATCCCAATCCATTTGCAGTGATGAACCCCAAAAGCGTGCATTCACACTCATGTATGCACAAGCACCCCACACACAGACACACACACACTCTCTCCTGTATTTATCAAGCATATCATTTGTGAGGGGTATCATGTGATAGGAAGTCTGGCAGCCTGATTCATGGCCAGATATTCATGGGGATCGTTTTAGTAGACAGCTATGGGTCTGATCCACCACCCAACCCGCACATGCACGCACACACACCCAAGAGAGGCACAATGTACATCTCTGAGCAGACCATCAGTGGTTGTAAAACTGTAGAGTCGTAATGTTCCTCAGCCTTGGGGGCTTATTAGGAGGCATAAAAGCTGCATGCTACCTTCATTCATATTCTCCATAAACACCCTGCCACATCTCAGCTTTTTTTTTTTTTTTTTTCTGCTTTCCGACTCTGGGCAGTTGGAAAATATAAGTCTCTGTGCCACTATTTTGTGCTGCATGATTGATTTGCAAAATAGGCCTGTACTGGAAATGTATCTGAATAAGGCTAGGATTTGCCTCTGTGTGTAAGTGCAAATTGCAGTGTCAGATCCCCGCGTGGATGTTGTTTGTCAGGCGTAAACTCAGCATGGCGGCAATTTTTATTCCTCTCTTTATACCGATGTCTGTATAATCTGCAAAAATAGGAGCTGTCGTTGATTATAGTCGAGGAGAGAGAAAGGACTGGGCAAATTGACATTTCCAACTTAGAAATTCTGGTGAATAAGAAAGCACATTGCGCCTGAGACAGTTTTCAGTTATAAGAATAGAATTATTCATTCCCTTACACTGTGCAAAAGTTCAGTACTGGAGAAATCCACTGCAGCTCAAGTGCAGACAATTACAGGGGCCAGTGTGCCGTTGTGGGAATCTGATTTTGAGAGAGTATTATCTGGGTTTGAAAACAGGGCCAGGCCACTGAGATCACACCTCTTATCTCCTGCGTGCGGCGCGGCGGTATTGAAGACAGCCTGATTCACAGCTACAGCCTTTTTCCCAATTCAAATCAAATGGTTGGTTCAACTTAGAACTAGGTCGCTCGCATTACGTGACAGGCAGAGGGAAGGTAGAGAAAGTTAGTTTGTGGGAAAGAAATAGGAAAATAAAATGAGGATATGAAAAATGGAGATATGAAGTAAAAAAAAAAAAAAAGGGGGAGAGAGGTTGGAGAGAAAGCGAGTCTATTGTGGAGGGAATGAGCTACTCTGAAGCTACAAGTCATTTTGCTGCCCCTCCCCTTCGCCGCTGTCTCCCGTCTCCCTCCTCCTCGTCCTCGCCACGCAGGAACATCTGGCTTTAAAGCAGCCCAATAAAAAGAGCCACTGGGAGGCGAGGAGGGAGCGAGAGAAAAGGTGTGAGAGAATGTGTGAAGGATAGATAAGATAGCGGAGAGAGATGCAGCGATACAGAGGCAGCGGAAAAGACAGTGAGACTGTGTAAGGGAGTGCTCGGGGGCTGTCATAACGGCAGAACTGGGCCCCTTCAAATGACATCCTTCACCAAATCATATTTCACACGTGGCTACAAAGGCCACACCACATTTAGAGCTGTCCATCCCCTGCAGGAACGGCAACGGCACTCTGGATTCTGATTCTCCTTCCCACCAAAAAATGACCACTTGCTAACCGCGTGTCTACGTTTACAGCGTGTAATAAAAGACATTGTCAGGCTACAACTACTTTTGAACGTGGGCGCTGTCACTGATTCCAAAAGGAAGTGCATTTGCATGTATATAAAAGGTGATAGAAAAGGTTTTAAAGTCTGAATGGTCCATGTTATACACACTGCAGGGACAAACCCACTTGAACTTCAAGTTTTACCTACTTTTCCCTTTGCAGAAACACAGTATACTTTAGTGTGAAATCATAAAATGCACCATATAGAGTTGAATAAAAACTGAACACAGCCATCCAAGTACAGGGTCTTTCCAGTTTTATGTTTGGAATCATATTGATAATTTTGGTCACAGTCTCTTTAGCACTACATGATGGCACTTTCTCTTAAAATTTTGACGAGCAGCACTACCCCTATCCAGCAAAACCAAATGCTTTATAGAAACAAAACCAAAATATATATATATATATATATATATATATATATATATATATATATTTATATATATATATATATATATTTATATATATATATTTATATAAGGTAGTGGCTAGGGCTGACAGAATGACAGGTATTTTTGACAGCTACCTGTCAAACAGGTGCAGTGTCACACTCAAGTCACAGTGTGATCACTGGTCACTGTACCACCAGGTTTATGTGTAAGTGTTGTAGGTAAACCAAGCAGGCTGCTGTCAGAATTCAAACTGATAAGTCCACCGATTCAATAATCTTACAAAAAAAAAAAGAAAAAGATTTTCCAGTTGCAGAAAAACGTGGAGAATAATTCCAAGTCCAGATAAGCTTCTAAACAGCAAATAAAAAAGACTTAATGCATCCATGAAACTGCAAGTAAGAATATGACATCTAGTCATTTCAATTGCATCATGTGTTTGGAAACCCTTGAAATCCAACAGGCAGAAAGCAACAGATTTCATTTACATTGGTGCTCTGCGCTCAACAATCCATCGCGCCTCAAAGTAGGTCAGCACTAATCGCCGCCTCTGAAAATAATAATATGAGCCCCCTCACTTCTCGGGGTGAACGCTGCTTTTTTGGCGTACACTCAGACAAGCTCACATAAATGTGCCAGATCAGCACTCTCCAAATCTGTAGGCATTATACTGGGGCATATTACACAATATTGCATTCGTATGCGAAAGACGCCAGCAGCCATTGTAAAATTTTAACAAGACAATAGCGGCGCTAATATACACACACATTGTAAATATGCAGAGTTTTGTTAGAAGGAACTGGAGTTGAAATTGTAATGATGTTAGTGTGACGGGCGGGCCAGACTGAGTGTGCCGCCATGGCCTCATCCTTTTCATCAGTGTGTTTTCTCAACCCTAAAAGTGAGTTGGAACACACAGTCTATTCCTTTGGGGGTGTAGCTTTGAGCAAAGTGCACTTCATCTACAAGAGTAAGTCAGGGCACTGTATATCACCTCAGCACAGGCACACTGTCCTTACACACAAACACGCTACACCATGTCCTCTCTTACTCCCAGATTCACAGAGAAATACACCATGCCCTTCCTCTTGCTCTCCAATTTTCTCACACACACACACATCGCCACAAGCACACACACACACGCCTCTGACAGTATTTCTGAACAGTACATGCAATGTCCAGAGACCGAGCTTCATGCACAGTTAATGTTCTGTTGTCCAGATGATTAACGTTACCCGATTCACATTCCCAAACGTTGCCCAAAATCTCCACTTCTCCTCCCGCTTCACCTCTGTGTTGAGCTCACTCCTGGGCTTCAGGTAAAAAATAGCCGCCCACCTGTTCCTCTCTGCCGCCACACAACCTGCTGTGCCTCCACTGGGATATCAGTCCTGGGCGAACGATTTATTGAGAGACCATGTGTCATAAAATACAACGTGACTAGAGAATTTTGTTTTAGGACTGTGCATACATTAGAACTGTCACTTTTCATTACATAAATATACTGTTCAAACACGGAGAAAAAGAAATATTCAATTTATAATGAACTCTTACAATTCATAACTCAGTGTGTATGTTCCTATTTCACCTACAAGGCTACGGTTGTCTTTGCCAACCCTAAAATGGAGAAAGCAAGCTTGAGCCAAAGGCGAGATAATCATGACGCCAGGTAGCATTTTTGGATTCAAAGCCATGGAAAAGGACAAAGGTAAGGCTGTTTGTGAATCCGCAAATGCTACTGCCTTGTAATAATGTTACTTGTTGCCAGCCTGTCGCAAATGAACAGGACATGGTAGGGATCTATGTTATGCATACGCCTGTGTGCAGGAAAGACAGCCAAGTGGAACTAAAACTGCAAACACACAACATTTCTGCCAAGACACAGACAGCTTACTGTAGCTTTTTGTTCTTAAAGTATTCCCTTAGGTTCACATTCCTTCAGTTCTGTCTGAGAACAATTCTCACATGCATTTTGAAAGAGTTATTGGTCAATGCAACGCTTTCCCAGAGTTCATGCAGAGCTACCGGGAGGCTTCAGCAGTCTGAACTGGGCAAATTATGGGCATCTTTCAAAGTTATGACTTAGAGTAAAATTCTCCTTTGCTACTATTCCCTACAATGCAACTCAGATTCCAGGGAAATACAAAGAGGAAGTTTTTAAGTTTAAAAACACTGCAATTTAATTTTCTGTAATGTGTAGAATGTGTTTCTGCACAGAACAAGAACTGAAATCACACAAGGAAGAAGAATATTGATATTAAATTGCTATATAGACTTAAAAAAATACACCCATCCCTTAATACGGGCACAATGTACTGTACAGTTAAACCTCCCGCTCTGATATTGATATCCGCTCAATAACTCAGAAACGGGCCCTTTTTTTGCCCCCTCCAAGTTATTTTAGGGGTTGTTGAGACATCAAGACAACAAGCAAATCACACCAAGCAAGTCTAAAAGTTTACAAAGCTGCAGAAGTGTGAGTTCACAGTCAGGATTGTCAGATCTGCAGTAAGAGCATGCATAATGGATAACGGAGCTTTAACTTTTTAGAAGAGAAACTTCTGCAAATGTGACGGGTAATAAGAGCATTCCAAGCTATCTTCTTGTTAACATACAGCCCAAGCACCTGATAAGGTGATACCTATCAAAGCTTGTTCTGTGAATTTGTTTTTTCGCCCCAGTTGTCACAGACCGCTGAGTACAACTTCAAGTAACTCAAGTCAGAATTTACCTTGACAAGCGATGCAACTAGCAGCTTTGGAACGCCCCAAGAATCCTTGGTTATGTCAGCGTGACTGGATGAAGTGGTTGCCCGTGGCCAGAATGCACACATTAGGAGTGGTGGAGGCTCTCCATGGCATCTCTCTTTTATATAATGCAATAACATCTGCTGAAGGCATTGACATAATCCCAAAACCGAGCGCCATTCGGGTCGCGCATGCCAACAGACAAGTGATCGCAAATTGAGAGTCTGAAACAAAAGCAAACAAGCAAAGAAAGAAAGATCATTATTGGCTAAAGGCTGTTAGTTCATGAGCCTTCACATTAGGGAAAAGTATGCAAAACATTTATGCTAAATAACTGCCATTTGGTCCAGATTGCTCCAAACTTGATCTTAGTGTACTTTTGTAGTGACAATATATAAATCTTGACTTATGTTTACCAAACAGGGCTAAAACCAACCTGTCTCGCTGAAACACTGCAACCCAAATGTTTGTCTCTGTACTGCGTAGCATTTTTAGACTCGGGTATAATAATGCAAGAGAAAACACACAAGGAGTGATTCTGAACAGAAATAAAAGCAAAATTTTGAATCAACCCCCAGTGAAATCACTGGGTAAGCAGTAATTTGGACCAAACAAACAATAGGGGGACTTAAAGAACTGACACAAGATTTCCAATTGCCACACAAATTCATAAACAGCACTCTCTGTCTGTGTGAAACTACCCACTGTGGGAAAATCACATAAATGTAGCTACATTTAAAGGTCCTCACCATGTTGGGGGCTTCTGTGCCTCAAGTGATGTGTGAGACAGATGCCTCATCTGCCTAGATATTTGCAAGTTACATATAAATTATGAACTGAACGCATTTAGTTCTGGGGCCTGGAAGAGTTAAGTTTGATTATTAACTTCTCCTGTGAAGAACTGGATAGTGTGTCCTATCAGCTGTGTTGTTGTGTGCATGTGGGCATGTTGCCACTCTCCAATCAACGTTGATTGAGTCCAGGTGCAAGTTTGTCCTTCCAAGTGCGACTGAGTTGAATCGATACCACCACTGACCGAATTTGTTGTGCGCCATACCAAAATCCTTGGATTACAGTACGCGTTTATATTCAAATGGTGTCAAATTCACAATGCAGACATCGTGTGCTGTGCTCACATCTGCACCGCACACTGTGTGTCCGGCGCTGTCCTTTAGCAGTGAATGTTAGATCTTGCTGTCCTTGTATCATGTGTCAGCATTCAATAAAGCGTGCTGGCTGCACCAGTGTGACCCTGCATGCGATTATGCCTCCTGAACCAGCGAGTTCGTGAAATGAAATTGTCCTAAAAGTAAAAATCAGCAAACCTTATGGCATTTCTTGAAGATGTCATCAGAAGTTTTTTGAAATGATTAAACATTAACAGGTTCTTTAACATAGTCACAAGACAAATTACAACTAAAGGAATATTCTAGTGTATCTGTGGCTGATACTTTTCAAATACTGACAAAACATTATATCCATAGACAGGTCATAAAGTTTGTGTCAGTATAATGTAATTGCTTCTCAACTATGATTACAAAACCGCTTGTCACATTTAAAAATAAGCATTCATGAAATGTGAAGACTTCCCACAAACTTCCCTTTGTCCTACAACTTATTGCCCTGTCTCTCTTTAACAAGAAGCAGGCGTGCTTGAATGGAAGAATGGTTCTGTCCTTCACACTGTCTGATTTGTTTAGAAAGGCGCTTCACGTCAATACTAATCTGAACGACAGCAGTGGAAATCTTGGCTCAGTTTCAGAGGCTAGATTGGGCCTGGCCCAATGACCTTCTCTGAGAGAACATGGAAAGTTTGCCGGCTCAATATGTCACAGCCAGCATGAGCTTAGAAAGAGAACAAGAAAGGAGTGATTAAATGGGTTAGATCTGTAGCTGGCTTTCTTGCAGATGTCAGGTGAGGCAGTCCGGTTGTACTCATGAGATTATCGGAAATTGTATCAGGCTGAGAGTCTCTCATCATGGATGCAACCAACTTCAGCAAAGGATAAAAAAGAATAATAGACTATTTCTAATTCCAAAAATATTTCCCTCCAGATTTTCTGTACTCAGCTCTGGAGTCCAGTTCAATTTGTATGAGCGCAACAAGTCTAACACATCAGTGAAGCTCAATAAAGCCAGCCTAACATTATAGTGGCTAGACATAAACTATCATTCTGTTCGAGCCAGACTCGCTTTTTTAGCATCCCGTCGGATAAGAGAAGATCCCATCCAAGGAAAATCAGTGCTTCACTGACATAAACAACTGATAATTCAGAAATTGGACATTTCTTAAGGCATAATTATAGCAAGTGAAGTAAGTTTAAAGCAAATTAGCCTCACAGGAAGTTGAAACAAAGTGTTAAACAGGGTTAATTGAATTGTAAGCCTTGTCACAGAAGATTACTGGGTCCAAGAAACACCACTTTAATTGTAAGTTATTACCATGTGGATTAAGGCATGGGGTATTTTTGCCCAGTAATTATAGCTTGACTGTCCATGCATTTTAATGCACTTTAGTCAGGATGATTTGGGCTGGAGATTTTTGACAGTCCAAACAGAGGAACGTTCCATTACAAAATGTGTCTGTAATGCTTTGGGATAACACTGGGATTTTCAGTTGTAATGGTGCCAACAAAATAAGGATTAAAAGGATATATGGTGATAATGACTAATTAATTTGACAAACATCGCCTTGATTTGTTATTTATGTATCAGAGATTCCAAATCAAACAGACTGGAATATAGCCTACTGTGGTCATTAGTCAGCCATGGATATTTCTTTGCAACATTTACATCTTATTATCACACCACTTCCAAATGTATTTAAATCTTCATCCAGTCCTCAGCAGCCAAATATAGGTTACAAGATTAGCTATGCTAGTGGTAACCATCTGGGAAGTTGTCATTGGAAAAGAGCAGGCACTTTCAAAGGAAACTTGGCTGGTAATTGGATGAATCATTTGTCTATAACTGTCTGCCATGGATGAACATCATATAATGTAATCAAACTCTTTTTTGTATTTATTTCACCAGTTTTAGTGAAAGATATAATGAGTGAAGAAGTCTTCGGTGCTGTTGCAATTCTTTCAATGAATATTCTCCAGCTATAATGCTAATGCTAGCAGCATACACACTAACATCGGCAGCTGTTTTTAGCAGTCAAACAACAACAAACAGTCACTATTAGCAAATGTTAGCATGCTAAATATCCTTTGATGGTAAATATAGTAAACGTTATACCAAACAGCAACCACTGTGGCAAGTGAAATGAAGCCAATGTAGAGGTGTTATCTGTAATTCCTCAAGCGCCACTTGGAGGCAGGCTGCAGGAATGAGTCAATCTTGTAAGGCCCACCTTCACAAAAAGTTGAAGGTTGAAGGTTTGGTTTCTATAGGTAATATTCCCTTCATGAAAAACTGTAAAACTAAACATAGTAAGGCTTAAAGTTGTGCATTATTAACAATATGGCCACTCTTGACAGGTAAGTGTGCCATTACAAATGGCTAATTAGAGCAGCTAGGTACCATTCAGCCCACCTTAGCCAGGAGGTGAAGAAGCAGCACAGCCAACATGGCAATCGCCAGCAGCAAAACCTATGGGTGACTCCCTACTCTATGCTCTCTGTCCATGCTTTCTAGTACTTAATACCAGATGAACATCAGGCATCAGGATGTTAGCATTGTCATTTAGTATTGGATGTCTGAGTGTTAGTTCTTTACAGAGCCACTATCACAGCTTTAAACTCTTGTTCACTGACAAAATCACCTTTCTGCCTTCTTTCTGTGGCTGAACAAATGAACCTTTCGCGTTGTTTTGACTGGTGAAGAATGGTTATTATTTTTAGATGGACTGTTTTTAGAGAAGCCGAGGCCCTTAAATGGAGAGTTAATTTCACTGAAGCTGTATCTGTGCTTTGAAATGATATGAGCACAGACAGCATCAAACCTTCTTTGATACTTTATTGATCTCCTGTTGTTATCCACTTTCTGCACTCCATATGTTGGTCAGAACACAAGAACAACTATACACCAGCTCACCGAACTGCTGGGAATTTAGCCCATTGCTCAAGGGCAGATGTTTCCAGACACTAGAATTTGATCACCATCCCCCAATTAAGCAGCGGTCTCCCTGCTTCCTTGTACTTCTCACATTCATGATTTCAACGGCCAGAGAACCTGGTGGACTGTTACAGGAATATCATTAGCCTAATGGACGGAGCACAGGATGGCAAGAATGAATACTGCATTACGGAGCCATTTACTACAGACTGTACATTGACATAAATAGTGCAAACAAACAATAACTGTCCGTGTTCTATTCTACTGTATTGTGATGGCTTGCTGTGTGATACATGGGTTCAAGCTGGGGTCTGAGAGAGAGCGAGAGACGCCTCGTGGTTGGCCTTGTGTGGGGAGTGAGAGGGTTGGGCGGGGGCTAAGTAGCTGGGAACTGGATTTAGACAACCCATGATCCAGACCACTCTGCAAAAAAATCATGCTAGAGCAGATAAGAGAGACGGAGAGAGACTGTAGCAGAGAATACACAGAGGGGGAGAGAGCACTCAGCTTTTCTTTCTTTCCAAGCCATCTTGTCAAGAATGCTTGAATGGAGCCATTATGAAGCCTAGATCCAACTGGAAGGGACAGTTTAAATTACAAGAACTGAAACTAGACAGCTAGCATTATACTTCTGAAGCAGCTTGTTTTCAAACTGGTAGGTTGGGGACTCAACATTATTCTTTTAGACTTTCTATAATCTTTTGCTTTTTCCAGCTAAATACTGTATGGGTGATACTCCTGGCCTATAAAATATTAAATGAAATATGTGTCTAAAAGAGAAATAGCACTTTGATTAATCTGCTCATTAACTCAGACATTGCTTCATTTAAACAGGCCACAATCCAAGAACTAAATAAAAAAGATGCAGGCCTACTGATCTGTTTAAGATGTGTTTAAGCTCAGGTTACTGGAAGCTGAAGTCACTTTGTAATTCAGGTCTCAGCATTTTGTATTTGCAGTACTTGATGTTTTAATCCAGTCTCTAACAGACTGTAAATGACCCATTTGTATGAAGGAAATAAGCATATTTGATTTGTCAGTATTTTGAATGAAGCCATTAAGTACTGAAGTCATGGAAATTATGCTAATTGTTATTGATGCTACCCCTTGATTGCTAAATAATAACCGATGATATGCTGCTCACATCATCACATTTACATGTTGCTCTCCACATCAGTCGCTGTTAGCGACGGCGCCGTGATGGGGGCCTATCTGGATCCAATTCTCACCACTCCGCAATAATTTGGAGTCTGTGCTTAGGACGGAGGGTCTTCAGGGTGCCATCAACAGCTTTGGCCCAAAGAGCTCCGTCGCAGCCTTGTCACGTTGAGTCAGTCGCGCTTCGTCTCTTTCCTCTCAAAGTCTTCCTTTTTTCGGTCAGGTGATGCGTACAGAAAAAGCCCCCGGCCGTCTGCATCCGGAGCCCTAACGCTCTCTGTCAGCTGGCCGTCTCTGCGGTCACAGTGGAGATTCGTCTTTCTGCTGATGTCTCCTTCTGTGTGGTACAGAGTTGCCAGCCCCAGCATTCCTAGCGCCTGCAGGGCCCCGGGGCACAGGATGCAGGTAAATGTACGTCAAGGAAACACTGATCTGTTAGTAAATGATCAAAAGACCAACTTAACAAATGATTGCCTTCTGGATGTAATTCCTATGCTAATCCATCAACAAAATCTAAATGAACATGCACATACACACACATAACATTACACTTACTAAAACACTGAATCTTTTAGGTTTCCCTTTTTTGTTGTTCTAATTAATACGCCACGTCTTGGGCACACTTGAGGTAATTAACATTGTTTTTTGCCAGCAACACACAGCAGATGGTGATTAGTAATAGAGGATGAGTCGCTTCAATCAACCACCATTTGGTTCAGCCATTAATTATCTAGCGACATCACATTCAGTCCCCAAAGTTGATAGTTTGGGGGGGAAGAAGAATACTGTCCTTCTGTTCCTCACACATTTCCTTTAACAGCAGAAACTGCTGGAAACTGGAATGCCGAATAGGAGATTGCGATTTTAATAAAGAATGGTCATTGTCTTCTCCCATAAGGTGGCATACGATGGAAGGCTTGTAGGAGAAAAAATGGCGCAACAAAGAAGTGTTTCAATAAATTGCGCAAGCAAACATCTCGCGTGGTTTATTCTGATTCATCAAAGACCGCCAAAGACGACGTGGCACAGTTTCATTCAAGACGACGGGTCCAGAAACCGCTGCTGAAATGCTTATTCTTCCTTATGATCAAAATGAGCGTCAGCATGTCGCGTGACCGCTATGCGAGAACTGCATCGGATTGAACCAGCCATCCTCATTTTGTACATGCAACATGATTGAAACAGCAGCCTTCGCCTGCAGCCAAGGCAGACATGATATCAGCGGATGTTTCAAGATGTTTCGCTTTTCCTGCAGTTCGCAAAGTCTTGTCGGGTTTGTGTCACTTATCTCTGCCTGGCAATCAGATTAGCATCATGCGCTCATCTTATAGGAAATTTCTAAAAATAAAAAGGCAAGAGGGACAGAGAGAAAAGGTAAACTCCTGAACGACACTGGAGGCAAGAACTCAACGGGCGCAGCACCACTTCTGATGTTATTTTGTCATCACCAACAGCGCCCTAATCTCACGGCACACTATAATCTTGCTTGTCTTTCTTTGTCAGTCTTGTAGTCAGAGATAATCAGTGTCAACTAACTTTAATTATTACATAGAATTTAAGATAAACATATCGCCTAATGTCAGTTATTCTCATTGGATACAGAAAGGAAATTTGTAATTTTGATGTATCTTGTGCTAGGCTGAGAATTAAGAAAGAGTTCTGACGGTAAATTACCGGTAGGATTGCTCATGTTCCACCCCACAGGCTTTAATTAACTAGTCTCAGGTAGTCTAATCTTATTATCGAGGACTGCTTTTTTCCACACCCTAACCTGCTTACATGATACAGAGACAGGCAATCGAAGGATGATATCCTCATAAAAGGAGCTGCCAAAATTGTGCAGCCTTGATTTTCGTTGCTCTCTACCGCTTTGGCCACAGAACACTAAACTATTTACACATTCTCGCCACATAGTTGGAAACAAAGGAATAGTATTTTCATTCGCAGGATTTCAACAGCATCCAACACAGCAGCCACAGCTAGATGCCAAATAAAATACAGAGCTACACAACTCAGCGGCAACATCTCAGTGTTTGTCCCACAGAGAGCTCCAGGCCCATCAAACCCATTATCTCCAAGGCTACCACTTACTTCAACTGGAGTAGAGATAGCTGCCATTCAGTGGTTAATAATAAAAAGACACATAACAGATAAAAAAAGCCATCCCTATCGTGGATAGAAAAGAGAGAGGTGGGAGAGAAAGCCGCACAGGAGCAGAGAGATTTTGTGGACAGTTTATTCTGTGGAAAGGGCAAGCAGAAGGAGACCTCCGCTGTACGCGGCAGTTGCCGGTAAATGAAAGCCAAACATTTCTTCTCCAAGCAACAGCTGCCTAATAAAAACACAATCAGACCCCCAACCTTAAAGTTTAATGCACATTCTTCCATATTTCTTGCACCAGTTTAAAAGGATATGGTGGGAGTTCCTGTGTGTGATCTCACCTCCAGGCTAAGATGTGTGCTGCAGCAAAGAAAAAAATAGGGGGTGTTTTAATCATAATGAAGCCCTACAATATCAAGCACACCATCAACTCACTATAGCTCTCCATCGTGTTAATGAAATTGTTCTAACTTTTTAATTAACTTGCAGACTCATGGTGTGGAGTCAAGTTAGACACAGACAAAGACTGGCAGTGTTCTCTCCCAGGTGATATGAATATCAAAGAGGAAGTTGTTCGAATTAAGCCGAGTTTTTATTAGGGGAGGAAACTTCAGAGGAGACAGATGTGCTGAGGACGGGGTTGTGTCATTTCTCTCCCAAGGCCAGTCAGCTTTCATTCAGCACTTTGATATATAAGCGGGAGTGGAGAGGGAGGAGGGCTGATGAAGGACAGAATCAAGATTTATGCATGCATTGTTTTCAGAACTTTAACATTCCCCCGCTTTGCAAAAAAAAAAAAAAAAAAAACTTCAAAGATGTTCTCGATAGCAATCAGAGAGAACACAAATCATAATCATGAGTGAAAGTGGTACAACAGTGCTTGATGAAGGGACATTCATCACAGGGAAAGGAAGATATTAGGAAGCCGCCAAAAGAAAGCCAAGGTTTTTGCTTTTTTCAAACACATTTCCCTTATTACATGTAGGAGGCTGATGAGAATTGCACATAAAAATGAACACCACAAGAAAGTCGTACAATAGGTAGAACCACAAAGGCATTGGTAAGGACTCCAGTGACCTTTCTTTCTCCCTCTCCCTCCCCAAAAACACACACACCCAGAAACGCATTGGCCACACCTGCCTAAAATCACAAATTCACACACACATACATACATACACACATACATACATACATACATTTGCTCATACACATATTGTCCTTCCAAAAGAAACATGATTACCCAACAAACGTTTAAGCAGTGGCAAAGTCCTCAGTAGGTCACATTATTAAAAAGTCCGCCACAGTTGAAATTTGAACCATAAGGTATTATAATATATTGCTACTCTAGGCAATTTACAAAGCATTTTTTTTTTTATTACAATGATTAAAGCCACATCTATCAAATGGGACACGACACCATTACCCAAACGCTATACAGACAGCAAAAAACGTAAAACTATGTTAAAACACAGGTAAAGGGTTTTTTTGATCCTTCCCTCGGCCAATTTTTGCTTCTTTGCATCATAAAAATTAGCCGTTTCTTGTCTCCACAGTCAAGCTCCATGAAAGGAAGCCTGTGATCAGCAAAGCTTTCATACAAAAAGATTTTCCCTTCCTGTGATGGAAGCTGGTTCTCTCATTACTTGGCTCGCGCTAGAAACGGGATATTAATTGAACCAGAAACCGCAAGGTTACCTTTTATGTCATGTCGACGACGGCGCTGTGATATCTGGACTGTGAGTGTAGGGTGGGGGGGATGGGGGGGTGGTGGAGAGTGGTGCGGCATGCGATACATTGTTGAGTAGTTTTCTCTAGGCTTATAGAATGTCATTTAAAATCTGCCAGTTAAGACAGCTGAGAGGCAGATATCCAAAGTGGTATATACTTTACCGACTGTCATCCTGTAATAGCCATGCACTACACAACAAACAGTTTCAACTCGACACACATTTTTTTTTTTTTTTTTTTTTACACACAGGGTGGAGTTAAGAGTCAGTCACGTTTGCACAGATGTCACAAGGTAATGCGTGCATTACAATCACATAGACTCAATTACATCTTAAAGGGAAGAGCAGGACGGTGGGCGGGGGGGGGGGGGGGGGACAGACAATCAAGTGTTTACCGCACAGGGTGATGTCACGGTGATGAAATGCCAAGATACTGGAATGGAGTCATCCTAGCTACCAGCGACTGGGTAATGGGTCAAGTCCAAAAATCACACAACAGTAGGAGCTAAAATACAACTCTGAAAAATAATTTATTGCTTTTTATATATTTTTTTCTTTCATTTATATTATCATTATTATTATTAATCATCTTGTAATTATTGTGAATAATATTAGTAGTATCATCATTTCATATATATATGTATATATATATATATATATATATATATATACACACACACATTCATACACACACATATATATATATATATATACATACATATATATATGTATATTGTACATCAAATACAAGATCTTTAAAAAATTCAGGAAAAGGAAATTGTAAACTTTTGTTTGGCATTCACATAATCAAGCGTGAGTGGAGCGATGACAACAAGTGTTTACAGTGGTACAACAAAATTCCTGCAAAAAATCATTTTATTGCTTCATGTTCTGCGTCTGTGTGTGGAAAGAAAAACCAGCGACGTGCTGCGGGATCTGACTGGTAGTGAACAGAAGGAAATGACTAAAACGATGAGGGGCTGACTGCAGGAGTGATTAGCTGAATGTTTTGATTGTTTTGGAAAGGCATAGAAGGTAATATTATCCCCACCAAACCATTTATTGTACACCCTGTCTAGTGATTGTAAGTTAAATAACACAAATCATAGGACAACATAAACAGAAAATAAATTTCATGAGGTACGCCATGTAAAATGGAGCCCATAAATATTCTTGATTCAAATATTAAAATAAATAGATAAATATGGTTTGTAGTGATTGAAAAGATTTGAATGCAGTATTCTCTTTCACTGAAGGTAATCAAAACGAGAACCATACAAAGCAATGAAATCAAACCAAGTTATATATATATATCCAGTATATATATGTATATATACTGATTTCTTCAGAAATAATTAATAAAAAATGGGGTACCTGTTTTTACAATCATGAAAAACACGTTAAAAATGCATTTTACACTGGTTGTATAAGCAAAAACACTGATTGAGAAACTTTATAAACAGATAAAACTATACATGGTTGACTGTTTTTTTTCCCCAACAAAATAACTTAAAAAAGGACGTTTGTTCACATGCTCCCTCAAAATGAGCAGTCGGACACATCTTTTTTTCTTTTTTTTTTTTTACAATCATATCATGTCTTCTAAACATCATGTAGGTGTACAATATGTTTTACAGTATTGTAATTACTACAGATCGACATTCTGAATTAAGAAATTTTCTCCTCATTTTTAAAAAAGGCTGCATTTTACAGTGCATAGCTGTAACAAATAAAGAACTTTATCCGATATGTACATAAAATAAAAATATTCCTTTTTATAGTATTTGTAAATACACGGCTACATTCCTCCTTAAAATGTAGACAACAATGTTACCTTGAGAATTTTACCTCCAAGATACAATTCCTTATACTCTTGTTTGTAATGTAACACTAGATCCAAACACCAGATTCAAAAGAGGAAAAGAAAGAAAAAAATCAACAGCAAAAGGAAACAAATCTGGCTGAACAAGCTGCATGTTTTCACTCCCAAAGAATTGTGGGCATTGTAGTGCTTGGAGAGGAAAAAAAAAAAATCATGAAAGTTTTTCTTTTCTTCTTTCACTGATGGTTGTACAGCAGTAGAGTGCACCAAACCTGTGCACCAGGTTCTGAGGGTTCACTGGCTTTCCCAGAATGCAATGTCTCTTCCCAGCTCTTCAGCAGCTATGTTCATGTAAACTTTATTTTTGATATATTCATTTATATTGATATAGGTCTATAGACTTATTCTTATATACTCTATGACATAGAGTGTAAAACTTCTGGTAGTCTCGTCATCAAAGGAGCGAGAAACAACAGTGAGGTATCAGAAGTCCCTCTTTGTGACAGACAGCAGGTGCCACTGAACTGGTTACCTTCTCAGGCTGCGCTGGGCCTCCCTCAGCAAGCTGTCAAAATCCATGGAGTCATACTTGCTTTTTGTGGAGGCTGGATCAAAGTCATCCGAATGGGAGTCTGAAAACAGTGAGGAAGGATCGTGGTCAGTTGTGAGCAGGGCAGGGCTTCTTTGAAAATGCACATACAACAAGAGGTTCACTCTGGAAACGCTCACAGAATATTCTGCCTTTAAATCGTCATTGCTCAGTCGTGTGTTAATATGATCTGCATATCCCTGAAAAACAAGAGTTTGTTCCCTGTCTTCCAAAAAAATCTGAATAACAGCCCAGACTGCATGCTTACATATTGACTCCCACCAAAGAAGTCAAATAGTGAGAGTAAAAATATACCTTTTTTATATACAGAGGCAACGGATGTGAAAGCATATCCTTCTGTCTGTCCATGTCTCATACGTCCTATTTTTCCTGATCAACCCGATAATACATAAAGAGTATCTTATCTCTGCCAACAGACAGCTTCACAAATGGGGCCCCCAAAGGGCTCAGCAGCATACTCCGAGAGCTTTGAGAAATGGGAATGGCCGTGGCAGCTAGAAGACGCCAGTTGTGATCTAATGCAATGGCCAAGGGCTGGATTGTGTCACACTGCGCACCTTGAGGGATGAATAATACCCCGGCGCTCTACTTAAAACTAATGGACAGTGTCTCCAAAAAAAAAAGGAAGAAAGAAAGAAAGCGTCTTACAAGATTGAGAAGACAGGGAGAGGTTTGGATACCACACTATTATAAGATTCTCCCTTCCTCTCAATCTCTTTATCCTGTGCTATCAGTGTGGGGATGACCAAAATAGCCTGTTCCTGACAAAGAGGCGGTCGAATGAAGGCCTTTCCATTTCAGTAGACTGATTAGTCAATCTCGGCATAATGTCTATCCTCAAGGCTTTGGGATTAGCAACTGTTTCTCTGTGTGTCAATTTCTCATCATGTCCTCTCTTTGAAAGCTGATGGCTTGGAGCACATGCTTTGAAAATGTATAGTAACCACTGCATTTACTGCGGAAAGTGCTCTTTTTCTCCATGGTGACCCAATGACCCTCTCGTAGCGGCGCATTATACATTCCTGACCTCACATTTTGCTGGTAAATAAACGTCAGGAGGGGAAACTGACTGCAGACGCCAGAGTCAATAACTCTCTTATGTGTCATCATCCAATGGAACGGGTGATCTTTTTGTGGGCGCACAACGCTTGGCGCACTCTAGCTTCAATATGGCTGCTGAATTGCTGCTGCCTAACAACGGCAACTGACGGAATAGAAGATTTTTTTTCCATCGCATGTCAAAAAAAGGGGGGGGGGGGGGACCTTGCTTTCATTGATATCTTGCATTATTTACCAAATGCATCATCCAAAGCTCAGCAGGATCCAAGATTTCTATCTAAGATTTATGTATCTGGTCAATGTAGAAGCTATGTACTTACATCGGTTACACACGAGCATGTTTACTCCTAGGAATCACTTTGACAGAGCAGCCTCCTGACTCCTAACAAAGGCTCTAAGTATGCATAAGTAGACATAAGTAGGTATGCCCCCAGAGTGGCCCCTCCTTTTATGTAAATGACTGTTCCCTACGTGCCACATCAAGTCTCTACCTCCTTTCAGCGCTGCAACAGCTGGCAACAGATGGAACCTCACTCTAGAGGGAGGAGGGGTTGCCGGGACTTAACCTTGCTCCCACCTTCCTCTTCCTCACCTCATCTCTTTTCTTGTCTTTCTCCCGACCGCGCCGTTCTCCTCGTAATTTCATCTGCACTCCTTTCGCCGCGTGCCCTTAAAAAGCGGTTCCCGCACCCACGCAGCGGCGGACGAAAACTCATCTTGTATACAGCGGCGCACACGCTTTTAAGTGCTACCTTTCTTGCCTAACGTCTTGCATTTCATTTGAACAAAGCAGAAGCGAGCATCACATGCCCGCGTGAGTAACGGAGTCCCCCTTGTTTTCCTTAAGATACAGCTACTAGCAAGGAGGGCTCTATTTGTGTTATGTTCGCAGGTTGACCTCTGAACTGTCTTTGCCCTTTTGAGCCACAAATGCCCGGTGGACACATTCAGTGCCGTGTGAATTGCTTCAAGCACAGAGATGGCTCTCTTTTGATCCGGAAGCATCACTTGCAGCAGCCCGATTTGCTGTCTGATCCCTCCTCCCTTCTCTTTTCACTGACAGTCTTCCCAGCTACACAAATATACTGCGTGACTGCAGGGAGCTGATGGAGAGAAACAACAAAGCGGCACTTACCCAAGTCTGTGTAATGTGATTTGCAGAACTGCTTTTGCCCGCCAAAGCACAGCTCGAACTGAGGCTCGTTTGACCTGCGTAAGGTGTGTCCGTTCTCAAGGGCGGCAAAGGCGTCACAAGTGTAGCGGTACGTGATGAAGCCAAAATTGTCCCTGGTCAAGAATAGAAAATAATACGTCAGAGCGCTGCTGTGGGGCAATAATAACTAAACAGGGGGCCTTGTCTAAGATGACGATCACGCTATTTATATGCAAAAGAGAATCAATAAAAGTGTATCTTTGGGGCTCCACAGGGCTAGAACTAGATGGATCGGAGATGCTCTGAGTCTGCAAAAGCTCCGTCTTTGTCTTAGACCTTCAACGCTTGCCTTTGCTTGAAGTTCGGCCGTTTCATATCCAGCTACACTGACGCCAGAGTGACACACAGATGCACACACATGCACAGGAAGTCCTGGGGTCTTACCCATCGTCCCTCAAGTTCACTGCACATTCTTCAATTTCGCCAAAGACTTCAAAGCGGCGCTTCAACTCTGTCCGGGTGCAGTCGGACCTCAGTCGCCCCACGTACACCACCCGTCTCTCCTCCTGCTCGTTACGGGGAAAGACGAGAGTGGAGAAAGGAGATTAAAAGGGGGAGTCTGTTTTGTCCTCTCGCCCCCCCCCATCTTTCTTCACCGAGCCCTAATGAATTGGTCTTGATCACTCCTGTGGATACTGCAGCTGACTTTAGCCCCCCCCTCCCCTGTTTTTCTGCCCCTCTCCTCTGTCTGTCTGTTGTGTTCCTTCTGTGATTGGTTCAGCTTGCTTCCTGTTATCTGATAGAGTTGCAGATAGAGTGCCCTCAGTCTGCCTTGGCACTACAATTTCTTTTTTTCTCTCTGCAACTCATCAACCGGAGGCAGAGTGATTTTTATCAAATGATGCCATGTCTTAAGTTTGGGGCTGCTTCTTCTTTTGTGGAATCTAAAAATAAAGCTGTAGGGTGACTCAGCCATACATCAGAGGAAGAAAAAAACTTGGGGAGTCAAACTCAGAATACACAGCAAACCAGGCACGGTTACTAAATGAGAGGTCTGTTAATATTGTAAAGATATTCATTTGTAAGAGAGAGGGAGCATTAAGAGCAGCAGCGGTGAGCCACAGGGCAAAAAAACATGGATTTTCTTGAACCTCAGAGGACGTGGGGGTCATAGTAGAATAATTTAGGAACAAACTGCACCAGGCTGCAATTACAGCTTTTGACTAATTTAATTGCATCTGCTAATCATATAATACAGCACAAGCCTGGGGCTATAGTGTATCACTAGTATTATTTATTTATTCATTCATTTACTTGCCATTACTGGGGCAAGTCCATTGAGGCCTGTTGAAATGTTGAATGGTGTCTGGAGGGTAGTAGTAACATGTATGTAAATCAGTTGCCTGGCGCTAAACTCAAAGTTCACCTTTGCCCCGTTAGGCTTGTGTAAAGTAGCCGAGAAAAATACAAATTAACTACAGATGAGTGTTTTTGTGCCTTTTCCTCTCTCTTTAATGCTCACACACTCTTTGAGACAAAAAAAAAAAAAAGTATTTGCTGAATTAGAGGTTTAGTTGCTGACAACTGATAAATAGGCGGCCTTTTCTTGATGGCACCCTGAGGGCTGACTGTGTGTGTGTGTGTGTGTGTGCGTGTGGGTGGGTGGGTGTGTGAAAGACTGAGACAAAAGCAGAGTGAGACAGACAGACGGACGGACGGACAGACAGACAGAAGGAGACACTTTCACATCCCTGGACTCCCAAACCTGGTGTGACAGCTTGAGCTATACTCCTCGTAATTGTTTGCCTTTCCACCTCTGAAAATATCTGCATGCCAAGCCAGGTTTGCATTACTGCATCGTTTAATGTGTGCTTTATCAACGGGCGGTAGTAGCGTTACCCCGCTGGAAACCTGAGTAATTTCACACTGAGACATGGAGAGCGGAGATATGGGAGAAATGCGATCTGAAATGTTCACTGCATCAGGCTGAATTTTTGAAATAGATACTGAAAAAGGAAAAGAGCTCAAGAGAATCAGTGACCATTCCCTTTTCTTTCTTTTTTTTTTTTTTGTCCTTTCCCGGTCTTGCTCTCCTAGTTTCTGTTTTCCTCTATTTTAGCATTTTACCCCTGTGGTGTGATTAATAAGAGTCGACAGTGTTTCCAGACGACAGAGACGTTAAAAATACACAACCCGGAGATAGAAGAGGAAGGGCCTGTCGCCTGAATCATTCACGAACTCACTTTGTGTGTGTGTATTCTTTCAGTGGGGAGACACTGTGGCACATGGCGCTGGGCTGGAGGCTGTCTCATCCTCAGTAATGTGTGTGTGTGTGTGTGCGTGCGTATGTATGAGGGAGGCTTCTGTGTGTTTGCAGGATTTGGTACATGTGCCACAGCAGTGATTTGCATGTGGTCTTTTATCAGCGCCGGCAGGAGAGACGTAGATTGAAGCATAGAAAAAAAAAAAAAAAGAGGATGGAGGAAATTAGATGGCGTGTGTCAGTTGACTCACTATTGCTTTTTGCCTTTGCCTCTCTCTCTGCTCTGCTCTTTCAAACTCCCGCTTCTCGTAGTCCCGGCGGTACTCCTCCCTCTTCAGCCTCTCGTGCTGGTACTCCTCGTAGCTGTCATACCTGCAAAGGAAAGGATATGTGTGACATCACTGTCCTAGCTCGTCCTTTAAATTTACCCTTCCTGTCGACGTCTGTGAAGAACAACTGCCAGTATTCACCAAGGACCAGGTCCACTGTTTTCTCAGCACTGATGCTCGAGGAGGGGGGGGAGGGTTGTAAAGGAAAGGAACATGTTAATAAGATGTCTCTTCGCCATCGCTATGATTACGGAGCCCGCAGGAAAGGCCCGCGGGAGTGCCGGCGAGTGGCGCGGTTGGGGAGCCAGGCAGCTGCAACTGTCAGCACAACTTCACATGTCATTACTTTCTGCTTAGTTAGGGCTTCATCAAGAAGGAAAGTGCAACTTTCTCCCGCACCCCAGACTAGCATAAGACGTGTCCGTTAAGTTTTCGACTGATGAGCGACTCTTGGGCTTGTCGGGTGTCATTAGGCCCGTGGGTGCCAAATCAGCTCGGAGCGCTGAGATGGTGTCAGTCTCCCTCTCTCTCTCCCTCTCTCTCTCTCTCTCTCTCTCTCTCTCTCTCTCTCTCTCTCTCTCTCCTTCTCTCCGCACTGTGTCAGTACTTCTCTGCATATGAAATGGTCCCCTCTGCAGTGCCTCATGGAAAACTACAGAGGCACTAAGTTGAATTAGCATCATTATACAGCTGGGAGCGTCAACTCATGAGTGAAGTACGAGTGCGCAGCACTCTGATCTGTGATTCTTTTGTCTCTCTTCCAATAAAACATGATCAATTAAACATATTTGCCCTGAATGTTTGTCACAGGGCTCCCGTGTAGATGGGACAGACTGCAAAAAAATTGATGTGAAAAGGAAATCACAGACTATTTCTGAGTGGTGACAGTGAAAAGTTACTCTCGCTGCATGTGTCTACGGTGACTTTTTTATTTTTTTATTTTAGCCATCCTTCCTTGCATACCATAATAAGGTCAGTTGCTAAGAATAAACATTTGTCCTAACCTGAAGTATGCGACTAAACAAAGGTTAATGACATATAAAATTGGAGGTTAAATAATTCATTTAATATAATCACCTTGGCCTGCGGCTGAGAGGAGATCGAGACTGAGGGTGGGGGCTCTTGTGAGTCCTGGAACGAAAAGTGCTTGAATCTGTGTTGTGACGAGACCTGTGGGGAAACAAATGCAGGGGAAAAAAATGTTAAATATGAAAAGATTATTTTTAGTAACACACAGGAATGCTGTTCGTTTCATGGTTAAAAAAAAAAACAACTCATAAGACATAATGTTGTCTCCTGCAAACTTGTGACCCCCTGGTTAATTTGTTCTTGACTTTGAGAACCAAATTAACTTCTTTGATATTTAAAGACCCATTTACATGATAGAAACTGGGTTAATTTCAGACAAAAGAATCTATTTCCCTCGTTTTATCCAACCCACGACCACAGAGAGTGTGCATGATTTTCTGCAGAACCTTTGCACCGGCCTGAGCTAGCATACACATGCGCCTGCTATCTATGTTGCATGAGGAAATGGTCAATACTGTATGTCCTAGTGGCCAGACTGCAGAGCTTGTAACCCTGCGCACCTTAAACTTCTAATGCTTAATTATTGACGTGTTGCTGAAGGAGGAGGACCTGAATAATGGAGGGAGAGAAGTTTGGGGAGCTCAGAGAAGCAAAAGAATGCCAGTTTGGAAAGAGCCGGATCGTACGCTGCAAAACTTGAAACAGAGAGGAGGGATTTTGAGAATTATTTCTCTGAAATTCGATTTCTCTTTTCTCGCATGAAAATATCAAGCTTCTTGTTCTGTTGCTTTCAAAACTCCAATCCCTAGGCAGTGTTTTCAGAAAACTTGTCAGTGTCAGACTCTGATGGAATGCCTTAAGACTATTACTGTATAATTTGTGAGCGAGTTGAGATAGAGTAAAGAACAAGAACCCCAAACTGAATAAAGTGATTCTATTGGCTCTGTGGAGTAAACTGACCTTTAAGTAATCAGGCAAACAAACTGAGTCTCTGCAGTGGAGTCCTGCACTGCGAGGCACTCAACGAACTGCCACTGACAAACTGAATTTCCTCACATCCTTCTCAGTCACTGGGCTTCCTCTGTTCTTCTCCAAAAAAGAAACAACAGAAAACCCCTCAGCTCTGATCAAAGGGGAGCATGGGAAATGTAGTTCTCGTGCGCAGAGCTATGATATGAGTCTCTTTTGAGAGAAGGGGTTTTGAGACTACATTCCCACAGTCTGGATTTGGCTTTCATCTCCGGGGATGTAAAAAGAGGAGGGTTTGCCACTCAGTAAAAAAAAAAACAACAGCTGCCGCTTAAAACAATAGCCCCGGCATCAAACAAGAAACAGGAGCGTGCGAGGGAGCGAGTGAGGAGAAGGGGGGTGGGTGGAAGACTCTCACATGAAACCCCCTGTCTAGAGAATAAAGACTCGTACTGTTCAAAAGTCCAGCGCCACTTTTCATGTCCTGCCGTTTTTATTGTTTTAAAAAGATCACACCAGTCAACCAATCTTTTTTTTTACTCTTTGTAAATGAAAAAAGAAATTAAGTGCCACCTGGTTTAATAGACAGAATGTAGCTTGTAGAACAACTCTCAAGTTAGTGAAAATTCATTGCACCTCTCCTTCACCTGTTAAATCTCTTTGTGAAAGACTTGCCAAATTTATCCTGCATTTAGTCCAGGTAAGGAAAAGACTAGCAGGACTTCAAGAACCCATGCTAAGAGTCTCCAGGGTCTATCCTGTCTGACACCAGCTCTGACGACTGATCAGGCCTGTTTTACACCCCTAAGCCAGATCCCCTGCCAGCTCCAAGCCCTGTTTAAACTGCATGGGTGGGGAGCAACCAAGGTTCAGCCAAAAAAGGTGGGAGGTGTGTGTGTGTCTGTGTGTGTGTGGGTGGGTGTGAGAGATGACTTACCAAGAGGAGGGGCGTCTGTCAGGTGAGCTGGAGAGGGAGCGCCTCCTGTAGTGCGAGGAGGAGCTGCGGGAGCCGGAGTGGGAGCGAGAACGGGAGCGGGACCCGCTGCTGGTCCAGCAGAAAGGCCTGCTGGGAGAAAGGAGGAGGGAGGAAGGTGGGGAGACAGAGCCTCGTGAAGGGGAGCAACTGGATGGTGGGGAACAGGAGGGAGAGCATGGGGGGCAGTCAAAGAGTAGATCCAGAGGGGTGCCCTCCCACGGATAGAGGAAGCGACTTTCACGGCCCTCGCCCAGCTCTAGCTCTTCATGGAAAGGCAGGAACCCTGGGTGCAGGTAACTGGAACCAGGCGGCCTCTGGGAGTAGCAGCCATCCTTTCCCTCTTCAAGGGACTGAGGGACTGTGGCCTTATTCGGTTTGCTGCCTGGTTCTCTCTCCTGGCCACCCTGGCTATAAAGGGCTTTTATGGGGTGGCCAAAGTGCTTGTTGAGTTCTGCTCTGATTTCCTTGTCACACAGGAGCTTCCGGCTGGTGGCAGAAGGGTGCTGTTGGTCCCCGTCAGTACTGGCCTCTTGCAATGCGATCTGGGTGGTTTGTGTCAGGGTTTGCTTCCCTAACCCCTGGACCCAGGCTGCTTCTCCATCCACAGAGGCAAAATTCTGCTGCTTAGCTAAAGGACCAGATGAAGCTGATAATGGAGAACAAGAAGATGAAGATGATGAAGAGGACTGTGGCATGGCTGAGTCCTTACATTCGACATGCCTGTCCTCCACTTTGCCTGCAGTAGGCATGGGAGCAGCAGTGGCACCTGAGGTGACTGTCATCACTGCTGTAGTCATGGTAACAGTGGCTGTGCCGCCATCCGTCTTAGTGCTAGCTGATGCCTGGCAATAGTCATGGTCACTGAAGCCACGGGGCGCCACCCGCTTATTGTTGCTAGTGCTGCGATGCTCCTCAAGGCCACCCCCCACAGTGTGTTGGGTGACGGAGTAAGGGAGGGCGGTGGACGCTTTGCTCAGCTGGGCATAGAGCTCAGTCTGTTCGGGACCCTTCCTTGTGGGGCCCCCGCCTGAGGCACCTGGGGCCGGGGCCAGAGCGCCGGGGCCCAACTCGCTCAGCCTGGCTCTTTTGCATGCCAAGACTGAGGAGGAACATGAAGACAACTTGGTTTTGAGCGATGCTTTGAAAGGATTCTCTTGACTGGCTTTGTGTGGGGGCGTGGTAGGTGGTGTCAGACCTGCAGAGGGAGGAGAAACCAGAGGTTGGTGGGGGGCAATAAAATGAAAATGGAATCATAATGCAAACCCCTCCCAAATATCCCCCCTCTCCATCCTCCCCTCACTCATCTATAAACTTCCAGGTCAGTTTATGGACAATGGACACAGATACATGCCTGATTAAAATATTCACTTTCACTTGGCCTAATCCTGATCTCTATTTTATTGCAATCTTGACAGATTAATGTAATGCTTGGTGTAACTTAATATGGTGGTGCTGTAATACGGATGACTTGCCATCCCCTTCCTCTCTGACCTTGGAAAGATCCCTTTTCATGAAAAAAAGAAAAAGAAAAAAGAAAAAAAAACCACAACACAAAACCCTGTAGAGGACAAACGTAATGCATCCGATGAAAAAAATTAAAGTACATGTATCATATCTCTGCCTACCTCACATAAATGTCTGCGCTGGACAGCAGCCAATTTATCTGAATAAAACAGAAGACCTTTTTTTAGCGGTCTGAAAGGAAAAAAAAAATCACTGACATGACGCCATGCATGTTTCAAGATTATCCGGCACCATCGCCCCTCTCCTGTGAAATAATGTCGCAAGATATGTCACTACTCTTAATATACATATTATTATGCCTGGTGATGTTGCCATGGCGAGATGTCTGCTATGTCGTAGAAGCACAGGAAGTATTGGCGAACGGGTTGTCATTCTTCTCAGATGGCATGTCCCCAATGCTTGTGCCGGCCCCCCACCCCTCCACGCCACCCCATCTTTTCGCCCCCCACCCCCCGCCTCCTACAGATTTACAACCAGACAGATGGCAGTTATATGGGAAGTCCTGAGATGAGCCCACTTTATAGCATTGTTAATGCACTCACACAAACAGCCGCCACCATTACTCTCATTCTCGCTTTCCTCCTCTCCTTTAGTCTTGTATTCTCCCCTTCTCTCTCTCTCTCTTCCTGTCTGCCATCTTCCCTGGATCAATCTCTATTTCTCTCTTTCCATCTCTAGGCATCCTATCCTGTTTCTGTCTCGCACAGACCAAATATGCCCACACACACACACACACAGACACTCGTCACTAACAGTCTCTCACTGGAGTCAAACTCAGGCACTTTGAAACACCTACGCTCTCCCCTCTTCTTTGCCTTTCTTATAATGCACATCATTCTTCCCTTGCTGTTGAATTGCACCAAATGACAGCTATTAGTATCAAATCCAGTGTTGGAGTATGCATGGGGAAGACAGCTTGGCAAAGAAAGTGCAGGAGCCTGATACATAAATATGCAAGTTTCTGAAATCACTTGCTGTTTTTGGAATACCTGATCCAACGGCTTATCATCCTACTTATTATCTGGATGTGCCTGTAAGTAGGTCTGCGAGCCCCGACTCCCCCTCTTTGGTCCCCCTTTTTCTCCCTTCTCTCAGTTCTGATAGCGATGCAGTATAGACAGATATATGCGTGCGTTACACCGACGACGTGAGTAACGAAAAGGAGAAAAGAACGCCAGAGGAACTTCTGCTTCACCAATGCAGCGCCATCTGTCCAAAACAATGTGCGCGTGGGGTCATAAACTAGGAGCCATTAGCGACGGGGGTGAAATAAATCAGAATTAGATAAATTTGTGCCTCTCAGTCAAACTTGCGAGTGATAGATGATCCGCAGACACAAACACCAATCATGTGGCCACCGGAGAGAAAACGATGGAGCAAGACAGAGAAAGAAAGAAAGAAAGAGGAGGGTTTTATAATCTTTTTTTTTCCCCTCGTACAGCTGTAAATTGAGAGGAGACCTCGAAGCGAATAACAACTCTGTGCTTAAAGAGTTGATCCGGCGGTAAGCCATGCAAATAGCAACACACAGACCACCCCAGTGTCATGAGATACAGTAATTAAAGACAACACGGCAGCACAGGGTAAATCTATTAGCTTGGCAGAGATTAGGCCAGAACAGTCAGATCCCAGGGGGACGCACTGCCTGTTGTAGCGCTTACTGTACCTCACTGAGCAGTGTCAAGAAAACATGCAGCCACAAAAGTTGCTATCATTTATCATCAAACATCATTTGGATCAGTACAATATGTATGGGTCAATGTTCAAACAATGATTAAATGTAACCGCTACTACTACAACTCATCGTAAAGGCATAAAATAATTTGTTGCTGGCAGCAGTTCATGGAAAGTTTCATCACTGAGTTGTTGACCTGCCTTTAAGGTACAGGTTGGAGCTGCCCATGAGGCTAACTTCCATAGTAACACCAGCAGAATCTTTCCTGTAGTGGAATGTTACTCCAAATCTGCAAAGGACACGTAACTCCGGACCTAAAGCTTTCACCACGGCTTACTAGGATCTACTGTATATCCATCTGTTTAATACAGCACGAGACTCTAAAGCTAATCCCTAAGTGGGGAAGGGGCTCAGTAACCAGGAGCTTTCTGGACTAATGACTTTCCTGCTAATATTCAATCCTAAATTTTCACAGGACAGTGAAGTCAGGTGAAGGCCTAGTAAAATGGATGCGGTGGAACGGAACGGACGCTCAGATTTGGCCACAGGTCAAAAGGCTCACCCACGTGCAGTAAAACAGGAAGAAATATTAACTGCGCTTGATTGCCTGAGAGCTTAAGCAGCTCGGCTTCTTTCCCTTCTTTTGGTCTCAACAGGCATCCCCTTTGACCCCGAAAGCTTATCTACACAAAAAGGGTTAAACAGCACTTCGACCAAGGTCAGAGGGACAGAGGGAGACCTCTTGCAGTCTGATCTTCCACAAATTTCCATCCCCCATGAGAGCTAAGTAGAAGGTATGTATCAGGACCATTTCCCTTGCCTGTAAATGAATACCCAAAGGGGCTAGTGCACAGTGCAAGAGGCTAAAGGGCAGCCATTTTGTTTTTATTGACCTTAGATGATTAATCTGGGAGAGAAGGGTGGTAATTACTGACTTCATTTGCACACAGAGAGAGAAAGAGAGATATAACCCCCAATACTGCCGTTCTCACTGACATTCTCTTCATTTTTGTCTTATAATTAACTTTTGCCCATAAAGCTTTCATCTGATATAGTTAATTATAACACAAAAACACAAAAGGATAATGTCAATAATGATACCGAAAAGCCCACACGCTGACTCCTTTTACAAAACCTTTTTACACCGAAGTCTCAACGTCGGAAAATTATGCTGACGTCAGCTGATCTAATTGCCTGTATGTATAGGGACCTAAGGAAAGGAAGGCACAGATCATATGGGCAAAACTGGATTACACTGCAAAACCAATTAAAACAATAACACTGCCATTTCAATTTTCTTATGATGTGTAGGCTAAGTAAGCTGTCAGTCAGAGAGCATTAGGATCTGATAGAGGATGAGGGAAAAGCATATTAACTCTTCCGTAATGGGGGGGAGGTGGTTGAGGACGGGAGAGGTTTGCTAATAAACGCTGGAGAGATTGGAAAGCCTAATCAATACCCAGGCACATAAAAATGTTCTCCTATGCCTTCACCTTGAACTCTGAACTGTGATGGAACTATCAGACCATCAGACAGAGTTAACCCATTACTAGCTACAACAGAGAGGTGGGAATTTCCACTGGCTTGCATTTTTTTTTTTACTTTTAAATAATCAGAAATGTGAGCCTACCTGGGGTTCCAGCAATCTCCACACTTAATGTGCGTTCAATGGTTTTGTTCTCAAACGGTGATCCCTTGTGGTCACTGGAAGACAAAAACAAACATTGCACATTTTACTTCTCGGGTGAGAATAAGTCTTTAGATGCTTTTGTGACTTAAGAAATGGAAATGAGTCACAAAAATGCCTCAATTTGGATACTAGTCTATATAGTTTTCTTTGGCTTTGGCTTTTTTTCTGTAGTTTGTTCTTGCTTTTTGCCTGGAATAAGGTGGAAAAACTTCTCACACTTACTTTGGAGACTCTGGGGTCAAAGGAAGTGGCAAGGTGGTTGGTTTGGCTGCAGAACACAAAGGAGCATGGGTAATTATTGATCTAGGTATAACACTCATGGCAGAACAGGTCCACATTCTGCAACAATTAATCTCAAATTGGCTCATTAAATACAATTATTACTACAAAAACACCCATTAGAAAGTTTTTTCTATGGACACTATTGTACAAAGCATATCTTTTTAGATTGACCCCGTTTTAACAATTTATTCTCTTAGGATAGACTGTTCACTCTGTGAGGCAGGATGAAGTGATGGTGCGTATTTCACAGGTGTCTAGACACAGACATACCCTGCTCAAGACAACAAATAGATTGAGAATGGAATCAAGACATACAGAGACGATGCCACAAACAAGACACATGACAGTGGGTGAGCCCCTCCCTGGACAATAAAGTCATAATCGCATGCACCAACAGCAGAGGAGGGGGGGGAAAAAAGGAGGAAGAAAGGAGAGTCAAGGAAGCTTGTGCAGTTGCCCGAGGCTCTGGCCGACTTGTGCTCCAGCTAAGGGAACGTGGCTTTAGTAGCGTGACGCTAAAGAGCAACACCCGGACTCTGAGTCTAAATGTACGTATTCAGCACACTCAGCTCAATCAGCCAAAGATGGTTCAAGGGTCGACTTAATGAATACAAGACGTACAGTAGCAAGACAAGGCTCACCCCTTTTCCCACCCCTCCTTTTTTTAAAAAAAAAAATTTCATTCTATTCAAATGTAAGAGAATGCCTCCGGGTCTAGCAAAAAGCATTTGGCTAGCAGGCTGTTTGTTGTCATTGTTGTTTATGCCCTCAGAATGACTGTTAGGTTCGTATTAGAATAGGGGTTAGTTGTGAAGTCAAACTGGGAAGTGGTTAGAGCAGGAGAGGGAGAAGAGAGAGCAGAGATAAGGCCAGTGGGGGGGATGCAGTCATGATTACCTAACAACGGGTGGCCCTGGTCGTCGGGGTGCTCGCTGAGTGCCTGCCTGTGTGGGTGCCCATGCCCTTGTATGATGCAGGGAGGGGCGGGCTCTGCAATTCTAGTATCTGGGAAGAGCGGGCTTGCTGGGCCCTGTGAGAGCACCGCTGCAGGGCTGCCCGTGACATGGTCATCATCATCATCATCAACACCATCATCATCATCATCATGGTCAACATCCTCCCCATGGTTTAGCCACCCCAGCTCTAGTCCAAAGCCCAAGTCTAGCCCCGAGTCTGGCTGGCTAACCCAGCTCTCGAGGTCTAAGGCAAGAGGTGACAACAGGGACCCTGAGTCAGGCGCTTCAACCTGACGTACAGCCCAGTTTCTACAATCAGCGGTCCCTTCCAACTTTTCCTCCTCCAGCTTTGAAACAGCCTGGGCTGGACTCTCAGACCTCTTACCTGCTGATTTGCTCAGAGTGCTGGGTAAAGGGGTGATCTTATGTGGGAGTAAGTCAGCTCGATACAGAGCAGGCCTCTGTTTGGAGGTGAGCAGCTGGCTTAGTAAGGGGTGCCCCGGCTTCTCATCTCTTTTCCTAATAGTCACTGTGATGTGCCTACGTGGTGCACGGCTGGCACCATTACTATTTCTACGGCCTTGCCTGCCAAAGCCCTCACTAGCCTGAGTGGCGCCCGCAGCCTCTCGGCAATGCTCACAGCTGTGACTCACCTCTCGGGGAGGGAGGGAATAAGAATGCATATACCTAATAAACCTAGCGGCAGCCAGGCGGCCCACATCGCCTGGCGGCCTTCCTTCTTCACTGGGCGGCCCGTGCTCCAGTTTGGGGCGGGCATGACCGCAGCTGGAGGTTCTGTGGCCGGCAGGGATAGAAGCACCCTCCGACTCCTCAACCCCGTCATCGTGACTGCAACGCTGCCACTTCCCAGCCCCAACACCAGCCACACTACACTCGCCTGCAGCCCGGCTCTCACCTCGCTGGTGATGCTGCTGCGGCGGCTGCTGCTGCTGCTGCTGCTGCTGTTGTTGTTGAGATGGTACAGCTGACTTCTTCTTGGAGGTGGTGGAGGAAGAGGAAGAAGAGGTGGAGGAGAGGGAGGAGAACGAGGACGTGGATGACGAGGATGGCGAAGAGGAGGAGGAAGACGCGCCAAGACCCAAGCCACTCTTGTCTCTGCTACTGGCACCCCCCCAGGTGCTCTTGGCTTCACTGGCTTTGGTGTGGAGCAGGATGTCATCAGTGGCCGTTAGGTACTTCAGCAGCTCAGTGCAAGGCCGCCTCACCGGGCGGTTCTGTTGGCTGGAGCCCCCTCTTGCTTTGCCATTCCAGGGGCTCTCCGTCTGTGCAACACAGTAAAATAAAGAGAAAGAGAGGGAGAGAGATGGAGAACATTATTTAGCTTGCTTCAATAAAAAGTTTTGCTCGCTGTTGTTAGCATAGTGCGGTTGAACCAGTTGTGAGAAATCTTAAGTGCTTTATTTGGTACAAAAATAAAAGTAGAAAAGAGACAGAGCCATAGAGAAACTGAAAGAGCGACTCAGACAGCCTGAGCACAGTGGTTGCCCAACTGTCTGGGAGGCAATGGTGGAAGTGAGGTCCGCCCATCATCTTAATTGCGTGGCCCTCCGAGCACCACCGCGCCACTCTGTATGCACACCATGTCCTCCGGGAGTCCTCATTCGCTGTGCTCCAGAAATGGATGACTCAAAGGCACAGTATGAAAATAGAATCTGCGAGGAAGGTTGACGCACACCATGTGCAAACATAGTACGCACAGAACACATAAATCTGAGTGTGTGTGTGTTGTTTACCACACGGTATGATCACATACACGTATTTTTACATTTAGTGGATTTTAAGCGGCAGGGAAAGCATAATAGAGATTGCAGACATTTTGATCAGACGCTGTGAGTTCTACGTGATACTGCGCTTACAGCGTGTCACGTTCTGACATTAAATGCAAACAGATTACTGAAATCACATTCATAAACATATGATACTTACACGGACTCAAATCTATCTCAATCAACCCCACCCCTTCAGAAAAATGGTCTTTTTGATAGCCATCTAATGAGAACATCAAGTCTGATATTTTGATCTTGTCGTCTCAAGGCATCAATCTCGCCGCAAGAGTGCCTGTCGCTGTTTTTTTTTTTCTTTTTCTTTTTCTTTCTCAACAGGCACCATACCAAGGCGGATAAGTGGTGGAGCTAATGAGACAACGGTGCCGATGCCTCGCCTGGAAAGCCCAACAGCAATCAGCCTGTTTTCATTATGAGATGGCCCCCTGGGATAGTAGACTAGAGCAGTAGTCTAACATCTTCTAAAGGCGGCCACCAAAACAAGAAAAATGTGAGAGGGAGGGAGAAAGAGTAAGAGCGAGAGCAGAGTGAGAGAGATAAACAAACACTAAAAAAAAAAAAAATGTGTGTACAGGACTGAAATAAGCAGAAAGGCAGTGTGTGCATTTGTGTGTGTGTGTGTGTGTGTGTGTGTGTGTGTGTGTGTGTGTGTGTGTGTGCGCGCGCGCGCGCGTGTCCCTACCTTGACGACGGCAGGTGGTGGTCTGATCCGGTGGTTGCTGCTGGCTGCATGGTTCTGTGCCTTGCCACCTGTGTATTGATTATAGCTGAGCTGGGAGTTTGCGGGTGCCAGA
The DNA here is from genome assembly GCA_028641955.1 of Protonibea diacanthus. Lineage (NCBI taxonomy): Eukaryota > Metazoa > Chordata > Actinopteri > Sciaenidae > Protonibea > Protonibea diacanthus. The sequence goes on from CM053998.1 coordinate 10,204,388, forward strand.
AGGAGCTTCTTCAGCTGCGAATGGACCCAAACAGAACAAGAGGAAGTGGTGAAGGAGGGGAAAGGGAATGTGGGTTATGCAAATGACCGTTTTATTTCAATTAAGACAACCTGCGCTTTGCAAATGTAGAACAGAAAGAGACCAACACTGCAGTTAGACAAGATGAAATCACTAACATATTTAAAAGATTAGAGATTTTTTTAAGCAGTTTATCGTATGTGACAAGTGGCAAGTCTTTCTCCCTGTGCAGGTGTTTTTGTGTACACAGAGCCAGGCTTCTCTAATGTGATTGAATAAACACTCTGAGGCATGTGGCTAAAGGTCATTTGGAAGGGACCGGCATGGAATAAAATGGACTATAACCGAACATAACATAACATTTTAGGTCAAAGCCTTTAGGCTAGAGAAATGCCCAGATGGTATGGTTACGTGTAAAAGAATAACAGCACAAACGTAAGCTGACTTCTCGTCGAGAGGCAGGTCTTTTTGCCAAAAAAGATGACTTGGGCACACAGAGATTAGTCGAGACCCACTGAGAGCAGACGAGATGAGATGGATTTCTTTTTTCCCCCCTTACTTTCATTGTGTGCCGGCTTGATTTCAGGGCCCGTGGCACTGTGTCAAACGTAGTTGGCCCCACCACAGTGTTCATATCATTGAATTGGCGCCACAATAGCACTGTTATGTAATTAGCACTGAGCGGCAAATACACTGATCCATTCCATGTACTTCCCCTCATCCCTGCATCTGCATCTCTGAACGCTCTCACGCCGCATACAGTGAACACATTGTGGCAAACGTGGCACAGAGCGAGTCGGGCACTGCCAAACACAGAAATCTAACAGACAAATGGCCACTTTCGGTGCCCAGTCTCGTTGAAGAGTCTTATCTGGTGTCTGCCATGGACTGGCAGAAAAGCAACAGTGTGCGCAGGGTTGGGGGGGTCATGTCTCAGAGATAACATATGTTTTGACCCTGGAGTGGTGGTGACGATGGGAGAATCTTGCAAAAGGACGTGCTGTTGGTCTTACCAAGGACTCCTCAGGCTCTGGGGTGCGTGGCGAGCCGTCAGGGGAGGAGGGACAGCTCCGGTCACTGGCATTGGTCACGTCCCCATCTGCCAGGGCCTCAAACGAAGGCAATCCGTCCTCATCCACCGGGATGCTGTCCAGGGTCTCTGTAAGCACTGCCAGCAAGTTGGCCTCATTTTCTTCATCTATCTTCTTAGGAGGGGGAAAGGGGGGAAGACAGAGACAGAAAAACAGAGAGATGGGAAAAAATAGGACATTTTAGTCAGGAGAAGTTGCATCTCTCTTTTTTTTTTCTTCCAGGGAAGTAAAGGTGGTGGGTGGTTGCATGCAGGCTTTCATTGTTAATAGAGTGGGAAGATTTTTTTTTTTCTATTTTTTTGCAGCAGAGCTGGCTCTATTCTGGCAGGCTTTTTAAAAACAAAATTCTCTCCCTGTGCAAGTGAGTCAAGCCTGTCACTCATATTTTAAGCACGCAGCTTACTGGACCAAATTAATATCTCCCCCAAGAAACCCATTACCAGGCCTGACAAGTAGAAAGTATCTAGGGAAGACAGGATTGGGTCGGGGTGTGTTGTGGTATGGAGGGGTTTGTGGGGGTAAAGGAAACAATAAGCAGAAGCCGACTCTCCTCAATCTTCGCCCGCAGAATTGAGAGACGATCAGCCTGCCGACAGAACGTCTGCAACCAATCCCCACCGCCCGCTAACGCTAAATAAATGTGATATATTTAAAATGTTGATATGACAGCTGATGTTCACGAGGGGCGGGAAGTTACCATCAACATTTCATGCAAAATAAAGCTTGTTCTTGCCACTCAGCTCCTCTTTGATGTGCCAGAGGAGTTGTGTGTGTTTTCCGCAGCTGGCTGTTCTAGTCGAGATTATAACTGTGTGTGAGAAGTAAAGAGACAAAGAGATGAATACAGAGATCGATAGTGGGGGGGGTTGCCAACTATCAACAAGGGAGAGTCACTGTGCTTAATAACTATGCATGTAGAGAAAAACACAAGAATAGAGAGGATGTATATACCTGTATATAAGAGTGAGAATGCAGCTTGCTTGACAAAGAGGTGGTGTGTTTGTGTGTGTGTGTGCATGTGTGTGTGTGCACGGCTGTGCCTTTGCGCTGTGACGAGTGACAACAGGAACTGTAAGTTCCAGGGCCATGAAAAGCTCAGGGGACTTTAAGACAGCGGAAAGATGAACAGCGTCGTCACCCCGGGATGTTCTGTGGCCATCCCAACAAGAACAAATCCCTTTATGCACATGGCAGGATTATCATCGCTTGGCGACGGTGTGTGGCCATCATTATGCCAAGGGGGGCCCACCAACCTCTTAGATACCAGCACTATACCCTCAGAAGACTCCCACCCACTTGTTCCTGTGTCTACCCCCGCTGATTTTACACAATTACACGCGCGCCGCGGATGGCACTTTTGAAGCCGGTTTAGATAGATACCAACAAGATAGCAGCCATTTTAATGCTTCCCCCTCCCCTCCCTCCCCCCACCATGACACTGATATCTTGGACATTCAGTTAGCGAAATAACAGTGAGAGAAACGTTAATCTGATGTTCATTGAGCAGATTTTCTCCCAACAAACACAAGCACTCGGTCATTATTAAAAAAAAAAAATGATAAAGGGGACATATTTCACAGAGATAACGCGACGTAGACTGGGGGGGCCGTGTGGCATTGGCAAGCAAATGCCTTGCAGGAAATTGCCCTGTATGAGGTGGGCATGCTGTTTAATTACTTGCGAGGAGCTTCAAATCCACTGTGCTGGAACACTCCACTCCTGAAATGTTCACCATTTTTCCAGCATCCCAAGTTATTACCTGAGCACTAAGCGGCTAGGTATTTACCGCTGATAAATCCGGAGCCTTTTCTTAGCCCAAACATACCTCCTCGCATGAGAAATTGAAAGCAGGATCATTTTAGATTATCACAAATGAGCCTTTAATGAGCCAGCCATCTGTTTAGGTCCAACTTCACCGACTATCCAAGCAACGCTGTATTTGGGTGGGGCTGCATTCACCTCTCCAGACTAAGCTCAAACCTATACGTCCTGTAGAAATTGCGGTCTATGCCGCTCCGTGATACTAGTTACATTAAAAGTTGAGAGGGCTGTGCAAGCTTCATTATGTCATGGTTTGGAAAGGATTGGAGAATTTCTGAAGCTGTGGCAGGCTCAAATGTAGCGATTTCAATCCTGTTTCAAAAAAAAAAAAAAACTCCAACCAATTGGCAAGCTCCCACAGGCACACTGTATCCCCGATAACCCAGAAGGGACTCTCATATTCTGAAAGAGACACTTGTAAAACCCTGAGTCGTGACGATCATACTGCAGCCGCTGCTGCGGCTCTAGTGGAGGCACTCACAGGACAAGTGGGGATTTGAGAAACTGGGGTAAAGAGCAAACCTCAGTGATCATTTCTACCCCGGAGAGAGCATGATCTAATTCCCCCGTCCAGGAGGACGAGCTTTTCAGTGCCAGCTTAAGGACCACACCTTGCAGAGTTTCCGCACCAAAGTCAATCTAGCGCCGATGGCTCACTTGCCCCTTGTATATTTATAAACAAAATCACTGTGTGGGTGGACTTCGAGAGCTACGGCACCCAAAGGGGGGTGACGGCAGGCTAACCTGGCAACCTGCTGACGGCCATGTCCACTTATATTGATTACAACAGCAGCTGCTGAGAGGAAAAGAGGGCAGCAAGAACAAAGAGAGGAGAGAAAAATTGTCTCTGTGGGAGCACTTTCTCGCCCATCCCGCTTAATGGACCTCACCGAATTAAAGAGATCTTAACAATCCTGGGCTAATTGTGGGATCACAATATATTAACCCCGCTCCAATTCTAAAGGGTGCCATTTTGTGGCTGTTTTATTCCAAATGCTTCAATTAGCCATAAAACATGCTGGCAAGTGCTGGCAGAGCTCTTCTCTCCCGTCCCCCCCCCCTCCCTCCTTCACCCCAGCCTCCCCACATCGGAGAAAAGAAAGCCAACTCCAGTTGTTCATTATTAGGTGAGGCCCTTTTGTTATCAGGCAGACTGTCTTTGAGGTTGTCCTTGCCTTTAACTCTTTTATTGAGTTCCACAGCACAGCATTGTGTTCCAGGAGATACTATTCACACAGCTGATAACGGAAGGTGAAGGTGCTGTTTTAAACAAACACCTACTTCTGAACACTGGGGCAAATAGCCAAATTAAATCTGTTAATTGCTTCTTGAGGATTCCAAACTCCTGAGCAAATTTGCCAGGGATCAAATTTTAACGAGCTTTTTTTTCGGGGTGGGGTGGGGTGGGGGGGGCAATGCATCATTTACATGTTAAAAGGAGGCAAATGTGTTGTGAGTGTGCCAGAATGATAGAACTGATCAGTGAATAACAGCAAGATGCAGTTTCAACAACCCCGCCGTTATCTTCAAATGAGAGGCAGAACATGTGGCAGACACTCTGGATGTGGGAAGATAAAATATCTCCCATTAAATGGGTCATCTGGTATTTAAAGTACTGTTTATTCTCACTGTCTCTTTTTGCTCACTCTTTCCCTTCTCACTTTCGGCAGATAGAGGAATGGCATCCAGTTAGTTCAGACAGCAAACGTTTCTTAATAAATTGGTCCCTAAATTGTGCGGCGGGGTTAAATCTGTGCCTTGACAATTTAATTGCATTGCTTCATCTCAATCTTTATTTTTTTTTCTCTCCCTCTGCTCTGTCAGATTTCAAAAACATTCCCTTGGATGAGGTTAAGCGACTAGCCAGACCTTCTAATCATGGCACAATCAGAAATTGTGGGGGGTATAGTTGCGTGTGTGTGTGTGTGTGGAGAGTGAGGGGGTTGTATCAAGTCATCACATCTAGACTCTGCCAAGAAAAGCAGCCTTGGATTTGATAAACAAATAATGTCATTCTGTGTTATTACCCCCGGCCCCCAGATTTCAGTGGAAATAAATCAACGTCAGCCTCGCCGTTAAGGCGTTAGTCAGGCCTGACACGTCGGCCGGTCACACAGGCACAACATATGGGAGCAGGGGAGGAGGGAGGAAAGAGAGGCAGGGAGGGTAAGGTAAGGCACGATGCACGGCGGAGAGACAAATCATGGCAGGCGCCGGAGACGTCTGGTCATTTAGCATGAGCTTACTGAGATGGAGAGAGGGTGATTATGGCCTATACGGAGCAATGAAACCATACATAACACTGTTAAGTCCCTCTGTGTGTGTCCGTGTGTGTGTGTGTGTGTGTGAAGCGGCGGTGACACAGTCTGACGGTGTTCCAAATCATAAAACTAAATGTTAAACCACCATTGTGGTCAGGGCTGTGATTGGCTCGGTAACACACAGCAGCCAACTGAAGGCTCCTGTCTTCTCCCCTCTGACTGCAGAGTCTCCAGAGCGACTTGTTATCCTCAAAACTGAATTTCCCAAGCAAATCTTATGGACTAGACATCAAGGTGGTCCACGGTATGTCTCCGTATTCTACTGACACTACGATGTATTCTCAGTCATGATGGTTTGAGGTGTAACTTACTAAATCTTGCACCCTCTAAATGCAGATTGTCCATTCCAAGTACCACGCAGCTGATTTTAGACTTCTCCATCCTACTTAGCTATAATGCCACCACTGCCCTTGCAATAATCCCTTCGCTCTGGCAGGAATTCACTATTTTGTGCCTCCGTTTAAACAAAAATGGCAGCTCGCTGGATATAAAAAAAAAAAAAAAAAGAAGTGCACTCGCAGAAGCTGACTGTTTACATACCAGATGTCTGTCTCGGTTCAGAAGGCTACGTGAGTTTTACATCAATGAGGAAACGGTCGGACCCATCAATGAGGGCCAGGAGATGTGTGTGTGTGTGTGTGTGTGTGTGTGTGTGTGTGTGTGCATGTGTGCAGAGATGATGCATCTCCTGGGAACCATTTGAGACTGTTAGAGCACTATCAGATGAGCTGATGGGGGAAAGAGAGAGGAAAAGAGAAAGTGAGAAGACGAGATATCTGTGTGTGTGTGTGTGAGAGAGTGAGCCAAAGAGAGAAAGAGAACTGTTGTTATACATCCTGACACAGGCCAGATCCGATTGAGACAGCTACCCAAGGGAATATTAGCAGTGCTGTTCTTTTTAGTTCTCTGTGGAAAAATCCTTTGACCGGTAACCCTGCTGCCGCTTGCTGCTGCTAAAACTAACCACCTGAACTCTGTCACACATCTGCTGAGATCAGCTGAGGCTGTCGCATGCCTTTACCGGGTCCTTTCTGTCTAACATTGGGTCAAAAATCACGCAGTTGAGCTGTGTACCTTTCCGCAAAAGCAACACACCCCAGAGATCAAACAGCTGGGGAGACAACCTTAACCACCGAAGGAACAGCATCCTTATATTTATGCCAGATCTATAAAAAAAAAAAAAAAAGCCCAACAACTTCCATCCAAACGCAGCATGAAATGCCTGTGTTCATATCAACTCACACGCATTCTCACACAGCTATCCAAACAACCGATAGGATCGCACTGTGGGGGGGGTTCGGTGTGTCCTGGTGGAGCCTCCCCATCCACACTCCTGCCCCAAGCTGCTGTTGTTTTCCTACTCCAGCCGTCCAACAGATGGTCCAAGCAACCGTTTGCTAACACCACGGAATCACACACCATCATAATGATTGGACACTCACTCTTTTGTTTTGGCAGCTACTTCCCAATCGGCTTGGCACGAGGAAGTACTGATTGCTGTGATTGCTCTGACTTTGACTTGCTTTGACGGTCACAGCGGGAGGGGGAGGAAAAACAGACATTTGGAGCCCCGGAATAAGGAATATTCAGCTAGATGCAGAGATGGGATGAAGAATGGTGCTTCCCTCTGCTTTTCCTCCCCCCCCCGCCTAATGGCATGCAAATAGCTATTTGCTTAAGTCGGCAGCTCTGAATGTGCACCACTAAGCAAGGGGCCTTTGAACATACTGTTACACTGTTGATAATGTGGAGGAACACAGGGAGAGGAGCAGAGCGAGTGCAGAGACAGACAGAAAAAAAAAAAAAAAAAGGAGCACAGAGACTGTTTCTACTGTCCATCTTGCTAAATGGATGCTGCCACATTTCCTGGCTGGAATGTAAGTCTGCCATCAGCAGTCAAGCGTGGCTATCCATAAAACAAAGACGGCTGGTCACTTTGGTTTTGACATTTACATAGATTTGCGAGGGGAGCGGAATGGACCAGAACTTCTTGTTTTTTTTTGCACAGAGGACTCAGTGTTATTATCCGCTGCTGACACCGCCTTTACGCACTTACACAACCACACACAACCCCACACATGCGCACGCGCGCGCATACATGCATACACCTGCACACCAATGCAGAACCTGACCTTTCAGGTCCTGCCAAGCCCATTGAGGGTTCGTGGCGTTTCATTTGTCACAGTAATGTCTTCCTCGGAAACATGCCAGCGCAAGGAGAGCAAGGGTACAGTGGACAAGATCTAGTGGTCTACAAAAAGGTGTGTTTCTGTGTTTATTGTCCCATTCCACACCTCTGCGTGCATGTGTTTGTGCGCATGACGGGCGGATGCAATATCACAAATTTATGGTAATTGAAATGGCAGAATCTTTTGGGGGGAAATGCAGTCAATTTGATTCTGCGACAAAAAAGGTCACCCTATTCAATTTGCACTCAATGCCATACGAGCTGCGACAGGGAAACACCTGAAAGCAAACGATCTTATCAAGGCCTCACAGGCTTCACCACTTACCCACTGCATAAAAGCTATTTGCTGATTACTAAATAAACGCATTATCTTTTACCTTGACTTCTGTGCGAGTGTGTGCCTTGTCGCTCCTGGATCCAGGTAAGGGGGCTGCCGCTGCGGTGTGCATGCCTCTTATCCGTGCCGTGACTTTGTGAGCATGTTATCTGAGCGTTCTTTTTTCTTTCTTTCTTGCGCGCTTTCAAGTACCGTATGTGTATGGGCTGCACGTGTAGCAGCAGTGGTCAAACACGGTGGACTTCACAAGCCTTTGCATGTTGTAACGATGTCGGGATGCACCTATCTTTACAGGTAAAGAAATGGAAACACATCAAAGGAATTGTACGCTTAAGTCAATATAATCCAACTCGTGATGTGATTCAGGGATACTCCGAGAAGGGATGAGGGGGGCATGAAAGCTCTCAGAGTCTTTCTTTGTAGCGTCAACATCGAGCTGCATTTTATCTTAATCTAGGATCTATTCCCTGTGGAATACTGATCATGTTACCTTTAGTTTGGATATGCTCGCCTTCACAGCTTACATTTCGCGAGCAGACCACACCACACCTGTGCACACTACTGGACTGCGAAACGTCTGCCAGGCGCACAATGATCAATGGTTACTGACCACTTGACGACAAGCGTCCAACACTCGAAATCCCTTCGCGATCTGCCCATCAAGTTATTATACAACACAGCCCGCAGCGGTATGAAAAGAGGTTTGGCTGGCCACAGAATAGCCTGAAAATGGTGTGCTGGAAAGAGCTGATTAACAAGCAGACAATTTTAGAGCTGTTGACTTCCCGGGGTCAACAGCTCAGTCATGGCAGATGAATGCAGTAGATACAGCCCAGATACACCAATTCACAGTTCCACAACACCCATTTTTGACAATTCACCTGATAAAAACATGCTTGGCTTAGATGTCCTTATGCCACATGACCATGTTTGTGTGCTAGTACTTCAGATTTATAAGAGTAAGTACTTGCAGAAGTAAATTACTTGGATCCCCTTGAGCTGGACTTTTATTCAAGTTCATATTTCAGGCTAAATAATATATATTTATACAAGTTTTTGTTTTGCAAATGTAGAGTGGAGGGAATGTTTTCTATCTGCAGTGACCAAATGTCTGTAAACGCTTCTGCTTTCAGTTTAGACTCGGGAGCTACTGATTGGGCAGCAAGTGAGTCATCCAAGCATCCAGTCACTCATGCATCAGCAGAGCCTCCGAGAGCCTCTTGAACTATTTGAGGCCTGTGCAGACTTAAATGCTTCAGAGGGGAAATAAGCTGAAGCTATAAGCATGCAGTGCACATCATAAAGCTTAGTTAGAACGGGGAGGGTTTTTTCTGCATGGATGACAAAGCTCTTAAAAAAAGAGGACAGTGGAAAAATGGTCCTTTACATGTACAGTAAAAGATGGTCGTGCACACGGCCAAAGATGTGTTTGAATCAATTTATGAAATTGTGAAACATCCAAAAATGAAAAAAAAAAAGATGCTTAGATGTACTTAAAAGCTCCCTGATGATCTCGTCCAAGAGAAGCGTCACGACTTTCTCAACTTGCCTGTTCTGGACTTGACAGTTTACACCAGCTCATCTTGTTTTCACTGGTGTCTAGTTGTTCAACTCCTGCACCTAACTACCCCCATCGCTTCAACTCCACTTTCATCCAGAGAGGGCAGTGAAACTCTTCCACCTCCTCCCCATAACTGCATTCATTTTTTAATCCATTGCTGAAAATTGAACAGTTTTTATTGTCGAGAATCGATAAAGCTTCTCTGGAAGCTGCGTTATAAACACATAGAAAATGACAGGATATGGCAAACTACCAGAGCAGACGGGCTGGCCAAGGCTACTGCTACTGCTGGGCACGCTGGCACTGAACACACACATACACACATACACACACCTGGGATCGATTGGCCTTTCCTGGAGAGTGGAAGCAGCCTATCGCCCAAGACTGATAGCGCTTCACCATGAATCACGGTACTTACTGATTGAAGGCCTCCATCCTGTTCCCCCTCTGTCTCTGTCGAGGTTTCCCCTTTTCGTCTGTTATTCATACTGTTTTCTCACTACTGGCTATCGCTTTCACTCCTCTCCTCTATAACCCCCACCCCCGCTGCCTGGCACTCTTTGATCAATTCATTTCAGCTCTATGCAAACATCATCTTGCACATCCTGTTTCTTTCCGTTGCATAAGGTGACGGGTGTAAAAGCATTTCTAGGAATCTGCTGTTTATACCTTCCTCCCACTTTAAAGTGTGTACTATTAAATAATACAAGGAAGGTCGGTCTTATCATGGCATCATTGCAACATGTTGCACTGTGTGTGTGTGTGTGTGTGTGTGTGAGAGAGAGAGAGTATGGGTCGAGGGTGGGGTTATTGGCTTAGTGTTTTGGCCAGGTTTAAGTGAAACAGCCCTGAAAGGCTCTTAGTGGAGATTACCCCAGGTACTAAAAATAGTCATTCCCACCCAATACACACACACACACACACACACACACAAACTCACAGAACAGAAAGCAATGAAACTGTTGTGTCTAGCCAGAAAAGACCACTATCTGATCTTTGTATAGGGTGTCTCAATTACACAGAGACACACATGCACACGTACACATCGTTGGCTCCTCGTGTGATGAGAGAGATGGGTATCCACTGGGGGCTGGGGGATCAGCTGGGGCAGGAACACCAAACCATGCCTCAATCAGCAGCAGCGGCCCACTGGGAACGTGAGTGTGTGTGTGTGTGTGTGTGTGTGTGTGTATGTGTGTGAGAGAGAGGTAGACAGGCAGCCAAGCAGCTACCACCAGACCAAAGGATGTTCCCTTGCTCTTTTTCCAAACATTCCCTGAAGGGACTTTTTTTTTTGTTTTTTTGGGCCATATCCACCTCCCCTGTTCCCTATCCCTTTATTTTTTTCCCCCCTCCTCGCTCTCTTCCTCCTTCCAGCCTTACTTTCCAGAAGCGGTTGTTGGAGGCCAGAATATATTTGTTTAGCCACTGCAGCTTCAACTTCCCATCAGCCAGGAACAAATTCTCTGCCTTGGGAGTGAAAAAGACAGAGGGAGGAAAGAGAGGGAGGGAAGGGATGGCAGAGCACGGAGCCCACAGTGTTGCGGGGCGGCGGGTTGAGAGCTCTTGTTGTGGAGTGGATTTGACAGACGCTCCAAGATGACACGGGCTTGGACAGCCTAAGTCTGCATCTCTCTACTATACGTCTGCGCTCCCTCTCATTTGAGAATCTTGAAACGGCATAGCCGCGGGTCTGAAAGCGTGGTTTGCCTTCAGTTCGACAGTGATGGAGGATTTTTTTTTTCTCTCTCTCTCTCCATCAGACAGTGCAAACAATGTATCAGCACAGTAAAAACTGAAGGGAACTCGAGATGAGGTAAGTATGGTGTATTCTAATAAGACTCACTTGAGAAAATCATATTATACAGCGGAATATGATAATTCATACACCCTTTGCTGGAGCGGTGAACTGGTGCGGGTGGTGTACTCTGAAATGTCAGCATAAATTTGCAAAATAAACGCAACCGGCATTCAGCAGGGAGTAGGAACAGGGACAATAAGGGTCTCTGCTGTGTGTATTTGCGTGTGCGTGTGTGTGTGTGGGCGTGACAATTCCTCTCAGAAGGGTCCATGACTGTGCGCACTCCTGTTTCAGCTCACAGGAGCGCCTATCGCCAACAAGTGTATGAGCTAATCTGTGCTTACGCGTGTTTGCAGCGAAGGAAGGGCTGCTTGAGGGAAACATTTCACCACAGCATGTTTTCTCAAAGCCGGCTAAAGATGACCCAATCAATCTAATCTGCCTTTACTTAAGAATAAGCGCCTGAGCATCTGTCCAACAATGGAGAAACAAAGCAAGCCAAAGCACAATAATGCCTTTGCGAAGACGGATGCCATCGCAACACCGCATCCTGTCGGAGTAACATAAAGAGTTTGCAGGAGTGGCACGGCCCACATATGTGCACTCACTCACAGCATGTCCCTGTACGATATCTGAGTAATGCTTTAAGCCTTGGCATCTTATTTTACAACCTGCAAAGCCCACAGCCTTTAAACTTCCAATCCGTGGTGTTTGATTTGGACTGGGACAGGTTGAAGCTTCACTTCGGTCTATAAGTTTTCCTCTTTCTCCACCCATCTGTCAGCACATCTGTCTATCTTGTCATCTCTTGGCCTTTTCAGTCTATCTCTGCACGTCCCTTTGTTTCACTTTTCTCTATCTGCCCTTGTCCCTCTGTCCCACCTGTCCATCTATCATCAGTGCGTCTCACAACGGGATGGAAACGGCAGCGGCAGCATGCTGGAAGGTAAATTCGGTCTCAGTTTTAATTCTGTGGTCACGTAGGCCGACAACAACTGTAAAGGCCCTGATCTGTATACGTGTGATGAGGCCTCGCTCCATCCTCGCTGCGAACGCCGCCCCGGCATCAACACTGGAATGCGAATAAACCAAAACTCAGCGAGACGCATTTCCATCAATCAAACGGTGGAAGCATGACATGAAATCTAAGTGTAGACCTGCAGTTTAAAAAGACACTGGGTCACGCGTCTATGCTGTTATCTTTGGCAGTACATTGGGAACTTATTGGAGTAACCACCCCTTAACAACTGCGGCCCAAAATAGACTGTGGACTTTCACGGTCGGCCCGTTTTGAAGAGGTGTCAAACACGCTGTGCCAGGACCGATAGCTGTTATGTGAGTGTGTGTCTCTCTCTCTCTCTGTGTGTGTGTGTGCGTGTGTGTTACAAGAGGGCGGTTGTGGTGTATCATTCTCCACATTTCGTGTCAGGGACAGTTGGGACAGTGGCAGGGAATGGAGCAAAAGGCCAGCCAGGGGACAGCTTGTGACCGTATGCTGCTTACGGAACAGAACACACACATACACAGATAGCAACATGGGCTTATTTGTATTCATACGCACATTTACACTGCTTCTACAGGGGGGGTGTAGACAATTTCCATTGTCCCTTTCATTATATAATTTAGACTTTCTCTGATGTGACAACTGACGAATGTTTCCGGTCCCAGCTGCACTGTATAACTGAGCCAAACTCATGTTTGATTACTCATTTGCTACTGTCTGTAACCTGAATAAAAGCCCCAGCGCAAGAAAAACAGTAGATGTTTGTCTTTGTGTCGGCGCTGGAAATCATTTCAACAGTCGACTTACTTGAACTAATGAAATCTGGTTTCGACTTCCAGGGAGCATGTTCTTTGATGGAGACTTTTAAAAGAGGGGCCCCTCTGTGTGACAGCTGCACGCAGCTGTTACACATGTTCCTCAAGGCAGCCTCGATAATCCGCTACCTGCTTTTTCTTCACGCTGATTTACAATGCGGATGTGCGAGAAAACAAAGAATCAACTCGCAGGGTTTTTTTTTTTAAAATCTGTCCAGTTAACATTAATTAACATGTTCTTTAATCTCCAGCTTCGGTCGGACGCTTCTCTGCCCTGTGTTGAGGCCGATCAGAGGGGCACAGGAAGTACAGCTGCAGCCCTAACTTTCTGATCCTTGCCCGAGCGGCAAACTTTCCCCTGTCAGATTAAGTAGGATTAGCCGGGTCCTGCTGTATGATGAACTGAGCACTTCATATGGTGACTTGAAACTTTCCAAAGAAGGGAAAAAAAAAAAAATCCTGTTGGTCGGGGAAATGTATTACTTGCTTTCACAACGCCCGTTTTCACTGCTTGATTAGAAGCTTTTCCATATGCTTAGCACAATACAATGGCTGCTGGCTTGTTGAGTGTGTGAAAACGTCACCCGCTTTACTGCAATGTACAGTATTTATGTGGATGCAAACACGTGCGCTCGTGTGAGCACGAGAACTGGAAGTCACGTACGGCTTCTTGCTCGGGGCTCGCTCCCTCATCGGGTTCCTTAGTGGGTGCTAAGTTCCATTGTCTTTTAAAATTACACACACACACACACACACATACACACAAGCACATGCATACACTCTCATTGGTATTTTTATCCATCCCCTGAGCCACTCGGTGGCTGCAAGCCATATCACTCTCAGACGACAGAGGAGCCATGGTCGCACCGGCTAGTACTTAAGGCCCCCCTTCCTGTGCGTGTCTGCGTGTGTGTGTGTGTGTGTTGGGGTGGTCCACGGAGGTAGAATGTGTGGTGATATAAAGAGACTGAAAAAAGGTGGTGGTGGGGAGGAGGTCAAACGTGGAAAGAATTTAGTCTGTTATCAACTGTTGCCTCCGAGACAACTGAGGAGGCACACACGCAACACACAGAACACACAACAGACACCCTGAAAACGTGACTACATGACAGGGCCATAAGCACACAAACACACACACACACACACACACCCTCAGACAGGGTTTTTCCTCCTGAGGCAAGGCTAAAGCATCCAATCTCAGTCTTTCTTGTCTATCTCTGGCACTGATAAAGGCTTATAATGAACTGGGGACTGGAAGTCGGTCCCAAGACCGATGGCTTTATGGCCCTGGCCAGATCATCACCCTCTGTGGACTTCGTTTGTCACCGGGTGAGAAGAGAAAGAGAGAGTCAGATGGAGAGAGAGAGAGAGAGAGAGGTAGGAGGAGACGGAGGAAGAAAAGGGGAGAGAGAGAGGGAGGGGAAGCAAAGATTAAAGTTTTACACCGCAACCTTTGAGAAGGGTTTTGCAATACAGCCTCCGTGTCCAGAGTTTACTACCGGAGCCTTCTTTTAGATGTGTGCCGCATTACTGACTCTGGGCAGAAATAAATGCTCAGAGTTTTGATAAGGGAGCCTACCGTCATGGCCAGGATCCAAACAAGGAGACAAAGGTCTTCCTGGGCTTATCGTTCTTCACGTTATCTCAGCTTTTGTACTTCGGAGCAATGTAAAAGCATGTTTGTAAACTGGTAACAGTTGTACATTTTGCTTGGCTCGCTTTCAAGGGTGTGATAACGTGTTGTGTTTGCTAGGGCATGTTATTATTCCAGCTCCCTCCTGACCCTCCTGGGAGAGCATATAATGAAATCACTGTGGATGCAAAATTGTTCCATAGCAGCGTAATGCTTAGAAACAGATACTACTAAAGAAGAGATATTGATGAATAACAAAGACACAAAGATGACAGTGATGAAAAAGAAAGGCCTTACTTACCTCAAAGAGATTGGACGCCTCGTTGCCATACTGAGCAGAAATGATCTCCGATTGGTCACTGTACCATTTGAGGCCACCCAGGAAGCTGTCTGCATCTAAGTCACTGACATCCAGCTCTGAGAGGTCGAGTTCAGGGAGGTCTGGGCAGAGGGGCTGGTCTTCGCCAACCAAGGCAGCACACTGGAGAAAAAGAACAAGGACAGTCAGACCAAAGAAAAAGAAGATGGCTTTCATATGCAAATCACTAAATGTGTTGTGCCAAGTTCAACAACAATGGCAGAATCCGAATCTGGACGGGAGTCAAACGTTAAAACCTGCTGTTGAATCCTAAACAAAGGAAATCTGCACGTCTGTGAAACACACAAAGAGTTATGTCGTTGAGTTCTAAATACACTCATTTGGTTACATTGAATACGTCTGCCACTTTCATGTCACTGATTATCTTCCGAGCAGCTCTTTTGGCAGGCTCCAGGTCAGCTGGTTTTGCACAACAACGCGCAAACCGGCAACCTGTTACCACTCCGCTTCTACCCAACCTGCGGTACGCCGTGTCCTCCCACCATCACCTCCACCGTCCCCCGAGCTCTGAGACTGGCGCTGGCGCTGGCGTCTGTGCTACTAAATGCTGCCCTGTTGACATTTTGTTATTCGCCGGCCACTTTTATGCAATCGAGCGAATGTGTACTGTATGTGGCAGCTGTTCCTGCTTCCTCCCCACACAGATCGTCACCTCTGTTCTGGCTGCAAGTGACTGGAAATTAACAGCGATTTTTGTAATGTGGAAAAAAAAAAAAAAAGTGTTTTGGTGGAGAGGAAGGCAGAGGCAGTTTAGTTTACAGGGCCTGAGCTGATTTTGCAATTTCATTTTAAACGATAGATATTAACCATATGCAGAATGCCTATTTCTCGATGTTGCTCAGTATTAATTGCTTTTGCCCAGCAGAATTACACTCATCATTACAGATAATGTACTCATTACAGTATGCAACCCCCCCAGGCAGAAAACCAACAGCTGAAAATGAGCAACCATAAGGCAAAGCTTTCTCTGTGCTCCATGCAAACTTGTGAGATCTCCAGTCAGAGATCATTAAAAGACAAAAAAAAAAAAACAACAACACAGCAGAGCAGAGAGTGGAGGTGTGTTTACACTCTGTGGCTATGCACATGCAAACCCAAGCCTGAGAAAACCAGCTGAATGTCTCCTCTCTAATAGGGTACACACTCTTAATTTTGTTGACACCACGTCAGCCGTTGCATGAACGTTACAGGGTGGCCTTAAGACAGATATATGATAGATTTCCCCCCGGGCGGAGCCGAGAGGTATTTGGCCCGCAGAGTGTGGAAGGATTGGAGTCAGGTTCGGCTCAAGGCAAAGCTGAGAGACGGGTGCTTGAGCCAAGTAGGAAAAACCGTCCAGACACCGGTGTCACAGTTCATCTGTCGTCGGATTCGCACCAGCATGAATGCACGATGACTGTGATGAGACAAATCCGTTATGATACAACCGCAACAAGGAAGGGGGACAGATTCACTGCGTAAAGGCTTCTCCCCTGAGATCATCCAGTCTGACAACACACGGAGTAATAATGATAATAACAATAACAGCAGCAAAGATGTTCGGATATTCGGACTGGACATCCTCCGCTCAATTATCTTTTGGACTTCTTGGTGAACTAATGAAATAGCGCCGCCAGACAGACAATCAGGGCGCTCCACCACAGCGCTCCAGTGATTTACGCACGCATCGCTCATGAACGCACCTGCGAGGGGAAGATTATTACAGGAGGGTCCTGAATGACACTTCTTCTATTGAAAGATCAACGTTTTTTTTATAACGTTTTGAGTCCACGTGCATACATTTCATAAAATGAGTCGATGAGGGGAGCTTTTGGCAGATAACTAAACGCAATCGCAGTCCAAACGGTGAGGAAGACGCTCTCCTGGAGCCTACCTGACCAAATGTGACAGAGTGCGTGTATGCTCCGGGGATTAAAGTGCACAGAAGCAGCCGCGAATGAAAAGCACTCTCTACATCTGGTCTGAAATAGACAGACCTTTACTTTCGCTAAGTAAACGTTTCTCTCTCGTTATTCTCATCGCGCAGCATAGATAATCACAAATATGCAGCCGGGCTGCAGTCACATCATGTAGTTGCTGTGGAACCACTGAAGCATCTCTGAGCTCCTGCATACAGACAAGTACACGAAGTATAACCAGGTAAATGTCCAGAAACAAGGACGGATTCGGTAAATTAGGAAAAAAGGGGGGCGAATAAGTATTCTTTATAATCACTTTAATGATGACTGTAAACTACATTAAAAGACGAAGGCGCAGAATGGGAGCTAGTTATTTGCGTAAAGAAATAAGAAAATATACGCAGAAGATGAAATGAAATGCGCCCAAACGTAGAATGATCAAGTCTGGCTGGATGCGACGCAGCTCTTCAAGCCAGTGCAACGCTCCTCCAGACGTGCCCCGGTAACGTTACCGTTTGTATTATGATGCTCCTGCGCAATGCCAGATAGCGGGTCCGTCAGTGTGGACAACCTTTGCTCTTGCCTTTTTTTTCTTTTCTTTTCTTTTTTTTTTTTTTTTTGAAAAAGAACAAGCGCTACCCCGACACAGCACATCAGAAAAGGAATAGATAAGACAAGAAAAGGGATTTCATGCGTCAGCGAAATACCTGACTTTGAGACATTTCAGTCATTTCGCCATGAAAACCTTCTCGGCACCGGAGCGCGTGCAGTCCGAGGCTGGAAAGATATCCACCAGCTCGCAAGCACTCGCTCCGACTGAGCAGAGATCCTATGTGGGAAGGAATGGTCCCGAGCCTGTGCACGCATACAACAAACTACATCTTTAACTGAGGTGAAAAGGGAGATTCCGCACATTCCCTCCACTTGTCATATATTCCCGTGTTGTATATCCCCCGCATCCTCAACTGCGTCCAGACGCGCACTACACCGGCATGCCACCACCAGCACCAGCAGAGGAGAAGAGACTTATGTGCAAATCACTGCCACGGATAGTCAGTGTTGTCCATCGGTCCCAGGAAAAAAAAGAAAGTCCAGAGGGGCTAGAAAGATGAAAGAAGTCGAATTTTTTTTTTTAGATGCGCTCACCTCTAATTCTCTCCACACCGAGTCCTGGTTACACCTGTCCCACGCCATCCAGCCACTGAATGACGGTCCGGAAAATTAAAAAAAAAAGAAAAAAAAAGAAAAAAAAAAAAGAAAAAAAAAAGAAAGAAATCAAGTAAAAAAGAAATCCACACACGCTTCCCACTCGCTCTCACACAGGCAACTGCTGCCCCTCGCCGAGAATGAACCGAGGGCACCTGTCTTACAACTGCTTTCCATCACATGACAAAGCTATTAAAAGTAGGCAGGGGAGTGACTCCGCGTCCACACTACTCGCCAGTGACGCGCAGTGAGCAGGCGGGGTCTGGCTGCGCACATAGTAAAATCTCTCCGTGCACTGCAAAAAATGTCCATCTTCAAACCATATCATGATCTATCTATAGCTATACACAAAGTGGACTCTATATATATATATATATATATATATATATATATATATATATATATATATATATATAATATACATTGAGTTATACATGTATATATATATACATATATATATATAGATAGATAGATAGATAGATAGATAGATAGATAGATAGATAGATAGATAGATAGATAGGTTGAGGACACTCGTCTCTGGAATTCTGACTAAACAAGAAAAATGAATTCATGATTATTGAACTTAAAATAATAAAGAAACAAAATAAAACACGTGCAACTTTTTTTCCAGTGTGGACGCAAATGCCGACTGAATTCGTGCAAATTGGGTAGTTTTGAGTCATTAAACCAGAAAAATGTCAGATTCTTAAAACACTCCAGATCAATGTTGGTGACTTCTCTTATACCCACCGCCACTCATCCCTCGTGTCTTCTTTCGGTTTGGATCTTCTGGAAGCGGATGGGACTTTTGTGGAACATCAGTGAATTGATCTTATGTAGTTCACCTCCAAAAAAGGAAAAAGAAGAGGTGACAGTAAATTTACAAAGCCGTTCCTGTAAAATGTCACCGTTATCCTATCGGGATTCCTCCTGCAAGCAATCCGCAACTATCATGTCCCCCGCACACACGCAATTCGCGCGCGCAATACACACAGCATACGATGCTAAAATAATACAACAGTCACACAGCAAAGGAAAAAAAAAGTAGAACTGATTCATTCCCAAATATCCCATATTTATGTTTTAATCTGGTTTACAAGAAACCATTCCTGGAACAAACAAGAGTGAGAGATGACAGGAGTGTAACCTCAAATGTGTGTTTGGCGGTAGAGTATCAAAAGAAGGTAATTCAGTCTTTGGGAAAGCATTTCTTTGTCCATCCAGAGGCAATAAAAAGGACAGGTGGCAGTATCAACCGTGTATACAGTGTCAACAGGACGTGTATAGCAACACGACCTCAGTTAAATAAAAACAATAAATTCTGTGATACTTCAAACAAAGTGGTTTTTCTTCTGTTGGCCAGCAGACGGGCTTACTGTTGGCGATCTCTTCTTTCAGCCCCTCAACGTTATTGCCTTCTGATGATCAAACATCAGTCTGTATGTAAATGTTTAAGAGGATTCATGAGATCTTTAAATGGTGCTTGTATAAACAGCAAGTGTTCTGTTTAGACTCTATTTTCTCTGAAGTTAACGCCTGACAATACATTTCTGTAATAAGAAACTCACTCCATGGAACATAACCCCAATCCACTTTTTAGTTCTTGTAAGCCTATTAAGTCCACCTGAGCATGCAGAGCAATTGTCTCCCTAAATGAGTGAAGCAATACAGGTAAGTCTCATTAAACACAAAAATTGCACAGAAACTGTAAAAGGTTCCGCGCTGGAAATGTAATCAGGCAGATTGGCGCGAGCCGCCAGCGAACCCTGTGTAAAGTTGTGGCGCGTTACACGCAGCGCCCGTGTTACATGCTTATGGGCATCTGAGGGCATTTGTACCACTAACCATACATCTGCCTCCGCGTGCCCAGCAATACTACCCAGAAGCCACAGCAAAAACCCAGATCGAGCAGGTGGTGTGTGCAGTGACCTCACAGAGCTCAGATGGACCAGTACCACGGAGACCGGTAATATAGGGCAAATATGGGAGTGACATGGAGCTCGGTGGTTTGCTGTTTTTTTTTTTTTTTTTTTTTTTTTTGTAGAGATAAACGCCATGCGAGGGATTTATGAGGCAAAAGTGGATTTCAAATCACCCGCCGGTATCTACACGATGTCCAACAGAGGGCACACCCTCTCAGGTAGATTACAGCTTGGGCAGCAGCACCACAATAAACATGAACTTGCCAAAAAAAAAAAAAAAAAAAAAAAGAAGACAGAAAGAAAGAAAGAAAAAATCTTGGCAGCAGATATATGCTGGTAAATGATATTTCTCCCTCTCCTGAAGCAGCATGTGAGTCACAGTCAAAAGGCTTATCTGATTGTACTCTTCATGCCAATTAAGACAACGGAGCTAAATATAGATATAATGTTATGATTTCCTTTCTTGAATGGCCTTTGATTCCCCCCCCCCCTACAAAACACATTCTTGCTAAGGGCTGGATATTTATGTATGCGGTGGCAGAGATTTGTAGATACAGGAATCATTTCAAAAGAGGAATAAAATAGGGAGGTGGTGGTGGTGGTGGGGTTCTGCAGCCCAACTCAAGCACAGGTAATCTTTGAAATGCCACAGCTTTTGTTTCAATAACAGAGGGCTCCTAATGAATGAGTAAGTACTGGGAGATTGTCACAGACCGGTGCAGAATGAGGAAAAAAGGCAATGTTTAGTCGCCCACATCAGAGGAGATATTTGGGCCAGCGACGCGGGCCAACATCACTAGCGCGTTCGATCATTCTGCTCCCAAGAATGACCTTGGGTCTTGCTTTCACACTGCCCTCGCATTTAACAGCTCTTATAGATATCACAGCTCAAGGGGGGACTGAATCTATAGGACGGGGTGTGAAAAGTTGTTCACACCCACTGATGCTTAGCATGTTGTCGTAAGATGGACCCTGACTTCTTGAGAACCTCTTTAAAGGTTTTGAACATTGCGACCTGCAGAGCATCACCTCGCAGACAAATATGCTCCATAAGGAAGCGTTAAAACCCAAATTAATTGAAAGCGACTGTTGGTTAATTGCGAAATGACTCACGAATCAAAAATAATGCGTTGTGACAACTTTTCTGAGCGCACGGACAACATGTCCACTTACACGTGCGGAGACTACAATCAGATTTATTCAAATCGGGGTTGTGCTGCTGGTAATTCTCAGAAAGCAAAAATGTCTTAATGATTAAACTATTTCTCCTCGGAGTCAGCTGACAAGTGGAGCTCTCCAAGCCAAAATGAGGCTAATCCTCAGATAATTATCTTTGTTTGAATATTCAACGTGGCCTGACTAATGGTACAGAGTCTACTATTTGCATTTCTGGCCTCAGACTGTATCTGATATTAACATTTCTGTTAGAGAGCTGAACGTGTATCGATCCTGCAGTGGAAATTACGGCTCCGTGTTTAATTCTAATGCGGCCTGACAGTCTTTTTTTTTTTAAACAGTGTCGTTTTTGACAGTCCATCCATACTCAAGTGGCTGTGTCTTGTTTTCCTTTTTCCATAAATTGTGTCACTGGCCCTCTGAGAGTGTGCTGCTGCACAGTGCGGGGGGATGATTCATATCACTTTGTTGCATGTCATTGCTCCCAACAGAATCTATCCTAGCATCTGGCCATTTTAATACATGGCGGCTGGATTCATACGAATTAATTGAGGGCAGAGGTAAAACAGAGTGCTACATCTATTCATTTATTGTTTGGGACTGTTAAAAGACAGATGATGCTTTGTTCGCCCGCTTGTCATTCGATGTGCCTTCAGATCTTGGGTGCTTGGGTGATTTTTTCCCCTTGACGAGTCATATTGTTTTCTCCTTATTAGGGGACAGTGGAGGAAGCGGTCGCATTTCACAACAGTCAAATGCTCTACAATAACATAGGATGTAATACCATACAAAACTGGCTACAGGAAATGTAAATGGATACACAGTGCAAATACAAGGTTCTAGTATGGTGTCAAATGGTCACACAGGTCAGCGTTAAAAGTATCCTAAGATAACATCATAAAACTGGTTCCTATGTTTGAAATATTTGTCTTTAGAATTTCTATCCGTTGCTTTTCAGCGCCGTGGAGAGAGCTCTCGCAGTGTCCATACGTTTACAAGGCCTCCATAGCTTCCTAACTCATGCATTACAGCAACAAGATAAACAGTGTGACGCCACAAATTAAGCCAACGCTCACCCTCTGACATACAGTAAGCCGGCGCATTCGTCCCCCTGTGAAGATTTTACATCGCCTCTCTTTGTGGCGCCCTTCAGAGAACCCGTCGCCTCAGCCGCCCCGTGTGCAAGCGTGTAATCCTTTCCATCAATGAACTCCACTGTGTCATTTAGACACTCTCAGGATGGCGGCTACTTTCCCCCGCAGAGAGTCCAGCCCGCGTCATTAAGGCAAATGGCATGAAGAGGCTAGGGCCAGTTAGCCATAGCTGGGCCTCAGAACTGAAAATAGCATCGGTCCCATGCAGGGGCAGGTAAACACAAAAAGGAGCCTGGGGCGCAACACAGGACAGTTCCACCCTCCTTCCCTCCCCCCACCCCCCACCCCGCCACAGCAGATGAATAATATCACGGTCACATGGCGATGCGAGTCTCCCGTCAGAGCTGTGTGTTGTAGGGCTGTTATTGGGCTTGTTTAAAATCACCAGCGAGTCATGCAAGATGCATGTGGAAAGTGGTGGCAGAAAGAGGCTGAGCTGTGAGCACAAGCCTGGTGTGTAATGCGTCTTGGTGGAGAACTGTGCTAAACCAGTGCTCTGGGCAGGGACTTGTGAGGCACTTTGTGTTTTGCTTGGGTATAGCACTCACAAGGAATATTAAAATTTATGGACCATGAGGGTTTGGGTTGCAAATACACATACATAAACAAGACTTGCACACTCCCTGTGTGCTTAAAAAACGCTACAAACCCAAACTTTGAAATTGCTGTAAAATTCCAACAGATGCCACATGCCCGGCAATGTAACTAGAGGAAATGAGACGCGCTTATGTGGAGGAGATGCAGTTAAATCTCTTTCTACTGAAAGTGCACAAGTGCTTGTTTGTCATGCTGAATATCCAGTGGGCCAGTTTTGGAAGTTTAATATAAACCTTAAACTTAGTGAGTCAAACACCATGGCTGCTGTAATTTAGGTAATAGACAGACATTAAAGGAATTACCCTCTTTTCTGATGCTTACTGGATCCTTCTTGGATTGTGTACTGCATGTTTAAATATCTAAAACAAAAATCATGTTTGGACTAAAAGAAAAAAAAAAAACGAAACAGCAGCAGGAGTCGAAATGAACCCTGCAATGTGAAAAATACATTAATGAGATCTCATCACTGGCTACGGGCGAATTTAGGTGCATCTTTCTGCAAACTGCAAAAAAAAAAACCTCCTGTGAATCACGAGGAGGGCCCAGAGCACAACAGATGTTGCTTGATTTCTAAAATAATAGAGAGGCTGAGCTGAATACCTTGACAGCGCAGTCCTTATGTACTCTTAGCACTGGAAGAGCGCCAGGGAAGAATTAGGTCAGCTGAAGTGCATTGTGCCTTGTGGAACTCCACGTTAAAACAGCATCAGGGGAGAGGAGGGAAGGGTGGAGGTGTGGGGGAGTTGGTGACACACAGGTAGAAATTTCTGGAGCAGCACAACCAGTTTTTTTTTTTTTTTTTTTTTCTTTCCTTTTACTCTTGTATCATGGAAACGTGAGCACAAACGTTACACCCCTGAGTCCGGACTGCAGTCTAATTATTTTGAGCAATGAAAAAAAAAAGAGGTAAAAGGGGAATGAGAGAGAGAAAAATGCATGCGAATCGCAATTCTTTCATACAGCCTGCATACGGGGTGTATAACCACAAGCCTGAAAAAATCCTTACGGCACAATAAAACTGATTGTATCATCACCTTTTTTTTTTTCCCCTTACAGGGTGCATTTCTACTACTCTTCACACCACCTCCTAAAAGGAGCATGTACTGCTGGAGTACACTGTGATGGGGGAAAAAAAAAAGAAAGAAAAGAAAGCGGAGCAGGGATGTGAGGAAAGAGAAGACACAGTCGATACCCATTTTTGCCAAGGCATCCTCGTGAAAAAGAGCAAAGAGACAAAAGGAGCAGATGGATGGAGATGGAGCTAATGGTGAAAGAGAGTGTGACAGGGAGTAACAAAAGCGAGAGGGAGTGAGCCGCTGTGAATGATAGAAAGATGTGGACAAAGACGGGGCATGAATTAGAGGCAGATATGGAAGGAGGGGAAGGAAGATGGAAGCTAAGTACAAGGAGGAGTGATTGGGGACAGGAAGCGCGGACTTTAACAAAGGGTCAGACCAAACGGGCGGCTGGTAACCACCTCACTATGCTCCGGAGCATCTCTTCATCTGAAGATAAACCACCGCTGCCCCCTTCGCTGGGGTTGACCCCTATCTCGGCTGGCCTCCCAGCGCTGGTCCTACCACGTCCACGTATCTCTGTGTTAATCTAATGGTTACCACCTTCCCCTCCCCCGCATTTTCCGGTCACGGTCTGAAATCTTCCTGCTTACGATAGGTATCTGGCTCACATGTGCTACGTATTCGTTTACAGGAAGGTCTAGGTTTTCACACACACACGCACGCACACACACGCACCCAGATTCTTCCACTGCTAACATGACCTCAATGCCCCCTCATGACTATCACGTTTTGGAAATAAAACTGTGTCGCGGGTGCACTCTCTCCCTCGTTAACAATATTAAATTGGAAGAAATAACAAGATGCCGATGTGGAGATGACAGGAAGTAATTGGTCTTGATGTGTGTAAAATCATGATTTTAACTGGACATGATATTCAAATGACTTGGCAGCCGTCCATCAACACGAAAATGTGTGTAAGCACATTGCACATTGTGCTGAGCAATAATGCTAGCTTTTCCTCGTGAGTAGGCAACATCAGCTTTTTGTGTGTGTGTGTGTGTGTGTGTGTGTGTTTTGTTTTTTTTTCCAGTCAAATGCTGTTATGCCTCAAGCTGTTTCCACTTTCTGGAAACAAAATGGTTTCCATCGCATTTCTTTTTTCACAATATCCGATCATCAGTGGCAGAAATCAGGAGCAAGAGTAACTGTCAAGGCAGTCATTCAATCAGTCAACCCTTGCCCTGGCTATCCTGTCCCCCGCAGCCTTCTCAAAGTCCATCCTATAATCCCTTGTTGTGTGTTTTGTGGTGCTCTGTGTCCACCGGGACTGTCATCACGGCCACAATAAACAGGATTAATCAGTGCTGGCATTGGGCTCTTTGGTCCAGATGACGCATGTAATTAAGAAGTAATTGGCATGTCATCTGTACATGAGGAAATATGACATGCACAAGCCAGATGCAGTCGCTGTGCCGCCCCGCGACAAGAACAACTGTGTCCTCAAAGGCTTTTTTCTTTCTTTTTTTTTTCCCCAGAGATAACTTCCTTTGCACTGCTGACACTCTCACTTCCTTAACGTCTTTACTCACCCCGCAAACCCCCTCGCATTGTAATTCACTCGCTTATTCATTTATTTACACGCTAACACACTTAAACACTAATTTGCTAACTTATTCATTTATTTACATGCTAACCCACTTAACTGCCGCTCGCATTCAGCAACTTATTCATTTATCTACATCCAGGATGACACAGTTAGATTCTTGAGCATTCATTTATGCACGTAGGAAGTCACTTGCGTTCTTGCTTGCTTAATTAAGAGGGGCCCCTCTCTTTTCACTTCAGACAAAAGGACGGGTTTATGCAGCTCAATATATACTGTAGCTGCACACAATGGGAGATGGCCAAGATGCCCTTTCATGTTTAGGGTCATGCCGGCTGCAACAATAGGCCTGAACTGCCCTTATCTCTCCTTGTAAACGTGAAGCTCCGGGATAAGTCAGAGCCTGATTTCACGGCTCATGTGGGAGATGTTAGGATGAATATAACTGAGGGGAGAGTTTTCTGACTTGCCCTTACACCTTATATTGTCTCGGTTGTTCGGGAAGTCAGTAATATGAAAGAAATTCACCACCGGGCTTTAGGATGATGCACTCTGTGAGCACGTAGCGCAGGCGTATACCTGTGAGAGGATTTTAAACATGCCAAACAAACTAAAGAAAGCCCAGCATCACTGACACAAAGTCTGGGCTGAAGCTGAACGGGGAGCTGGTTCCAGGAGGGGTGAGCTTGGCAGGGAGCGAGGTCAGCGATGCACTTGGCTGGTAACCTCAGATAGCTGCTGGCTAATTTGCAGTATGCCCCCAATCGCAACAGAAAGCTTAGAGCCACGCTGAGGAGAGCGAGGGAGGCCATAGCGGCAAAGCAAATGGCTCATAGAGATATCCCAGTTGTTTTTCATCACATCAATTTCACGCCTGTGCCACCAGTTTTTCAGAAATATGACAAGATGGAGACGGAGAGGGGGGAACAAAAAAAGAAAAAGAAAAAGTAGGGGGGGATGACGGAGATAGTGAAGAGGAAGACAACAACAACGAGCTTGGATATACATGAAGCTGGCAATGTTAATCTCAAGGCTTGTTCCCGCAGCGAGTGATTGCTGTCATAGCTGTCTCGTGAACAAACAAATAGGAATATCTACAAAGCTAATATCTTCACTGACAATATTGCGCACCCACTTGTCAATTTACTGATGCAACACAGAAGTTCTTCCGGCAATTCAGTTCACTCTCTCTGGCATGTTTGCAGAAACTTAAAGGGAGTCATTTGCAAGAAGGCTTTGAAATGAACAAATGTGAGGTTGACCTTACTTATCCTTTTACTGCAGCTCCCAGTCACGGTTTTGTATGTCACCAGTGAGCTCTATTACAGTCTACACATAATTACTGTAATGACTGTTACTTCTGGAATTTTTACTGATGATTTCCCACCGTGAATCGGTTGCTTGTACCTCTACGGGAACACTCTTGAGACTACTGTGTACGCATCTCTGAGGAAAAGTACCCGCTCCCCGAAGAAAAACTTCCACTAAACTCTGAAAGGTCTTTACCTTATCACCGGGATTTTACCTATGGTGCAATCATGTCTGTTTACACGAACTTAGATAGCTGATATTTAACCGGACAATTGCTTTATGGTTTCTTGACACATTTTATAGCAGTTTGCATAATTGCCGTCTTTCATCTATTAGAATTTGTGACGAGCTGTGTGCTAAGCAGTGTTATGACTCAGGAGTAAAGCATCCAAGTGTGGGTTGTATAATTATAAAAACAAATGCGGTAGAGCAGTGAATAAACAGCTCAAAAAGCACAGAATGTACTTAGGTTTATGAAACAGGCAGGATATATTTAGATTTTATGTATAGACTCTTACACTGCAGACAAACAGCAGGAAGTCCAGGCCTGATAAAAACTCATTGTTCTTGCCGAGCGCCTGATGGAGCTCTTGCTTGGGAAGGGAATAGTCAACAAGACTCCAACTCATTGGACAATCTTCCATCCAATATAATTAATGATAGTGCATTTTTAATTACCCCTGTGTGGCGGTAGGCACTACAGCTTTTGTTTATTGAGCCCCACTGATACCCATATTAACAAAGTTAGGTTAATGATAGAGGTATTTTACTTAATAGCATTTTTATTACTCCCGCTAAGAATGAAGCAATTAATTAACAATGGGCGAATTAAGTTCCTCTCCTGTAATGGCCTACCAACACAGGACATCATTACCAATAGTCAAAATAATTCATAAACCAAGGAGTCAGGTGGCAGGAAGGCGGTGGGAAAAATGAATATTCCCCAGCATACGTTTGATTTTTCATTTTAGAATGGAATAAATTATGAATATGGTCTGTCAGCAGACATGTTGGTGGTACCGCATGCAGAGTGAGCCGTGGATTCAAACATGCAATACGTTAAGTCATGGATTTGATACAGGTGCCTGGTTAAAAAAAAAAAAAAAAGAAGAAAGAAAAAGAAAGTTTTAGTGCATAATATGATCAGGTGAGTATTTTTGAATAGATTAAGTGGTGAATTAAAGATACGCAGATAAATGAAAGAACAACCAAAAGAGAAGGGGAGATGGGAAAGCGCGGGAGAACACTGACTGTTCAAGAAATCACGTCGAATAATGGACCTCAAAGACATATATGAAAGCGCATAATCTTTTAAGCTTGCATTTGAAGGTAATCTTCCATTCAAGAATACTTGCTATTTCTTTTGTGGAGGAGAAATGCAAAGACAGCAGAACCGATGGTGACTGT
Organism: Protonibea diacanthus; assembly: GCA_028641955.1. NCBI lineage: Eukaryota > Metazoa > Chordata > Actinopteri > Sciaenidae > Protonibea > Protonibea diacanthus. Next base: position 10,232,649 of record CM053998.1, read on the forward strand.
TGGTGTGACTTTGAATAGAGGAAAGACTGAAAAGGCAAAAGGTGCAATTTTTCAGGCTCTGGACTTCGGTGGTAAATTCTTTCATTCCAAAAGAACTACTAAAACAGTGGCTGCTGAGAAATATAATCCCCCACCCCCAACCTCCCAATGCCCAACACACACGCACGTGCGCACGCACACACACACACACACACACCCTGAGCCCAAGTACACATGCAACAAAGAGGGAGAGATTAAAGCATTAATTCAGTGAGAGGGAATAGGATCCTGGCATAAATTTAGAGTGAATGTTTGGGGTTATCTTCTCTGCTGACTGCTGTTTCTACTCTCTGTACTTCATTGCACTCCACATGCAAATGTAAATCAGGGTCACACCCTGTATCCAGTAACATATCAGGCTGTAAACTCTTGCTTTTCTTTGATAAGCTCTGTGTGTGTGTGTGTGTGTGTGTTTGCAGCGACAACAGGTGCACGTGGAAAAATACCAAACCGTCCGTGTGCATAGCACTCTTTTTGTATCTGTGTGTGTGTGTGTGTGTATTTGTGTGGGTGGGTGTGTCGGTGAATGTGGGTATTTACATCTCAGACAGCGCATTTCAAGCTGCTCTGCTCGCCTAAAAAAAAAAAAAATGTACCAAACAGAGAGCCTTGTTTGTTTGCTTGTCACTGCTGGGTGGGATGTAGTTTACCAGGCACACCAGCTTTCTCCTGGCTTCACACTGGATACCAGCTGGCGGGCACTGGGGCGCCACAACGTATCGTGCCAGTGTCACAAACGAAGGGGAAAGTGTGCCTCATCATATAGAAAAGTAGTCTGGCAGCCTCCAGTCCTCATTAAAAATGCACTAACGCTGAACGCTCCCATTAATCTAAGCATGCTGTATTTAGCGAGGGTAGCCTTGTGTACAGTCTATAAAACACAGCAATTAAAGCAGGTACTTTTGGCTTCATCAAGGCCCACCCGAGCGTAATGGGCCAGAAATGTGAAAAATTCCTCCAGCAGCCAAAGCCCTATGTGAGAACAGCCAGGATGTAGTCCATAGCACTAAGATAGACATAGAACTGGAAGATGCATGATTTAATCTTGCTCCTGGCTGATAATGGAAAGAAAATCTGCTAATGCTCCATCTACAGTGTTGCAGATAATCATCATTGAGGTATCAATTCTTATTTCAAGACATCCGTCAACCTTATACAGACTAGAAAATGAGGTCCAAGGAAATCATGATAGAAACCAAATGCCATACTAATATGTGGGCACACTTGCCACTGAGATAATATAAATTCCACATGGATGACCCGAACATGAGAAGCAGATTATTTATGTGGCATTGTTGGTGTAGTGCAAAGTGTGGGACATTCGATAACCGCGTCTGTCATGACATCATTATTGCTGTATGAACTTCTTCCAGCGGGGGGTTCAAGGAGAAGCGCCAAGATGCAAGCCACTGGGGCATGCTTTCAAATGCAACCTGAGTAGGTTACAACACGGAGAGATCACATGAGCACACTGTTTAAGACTTTGATGGTTGCTCAAAGGGATGGACTAAATAGCTCGCATGGTCGCATCGTCCCATAGCAACAACTTTTTTTTTTTTTTTCTTCTCAGATCTAAAGCTGGCACAAACATATAAATGCTCCTGGATCTGTGTCATTGTATACAGAACTACTCAACAAGACAAGCATATATGACAAAGATATGATTGTTTTTGGGGACTCTGATTAGGTCTATTAGCATAGATTTCAATTTTTTTGGTACGCACACCTTTCTTAGGAATACCTTCCTAAAGCAGTGATCCAAGGGGGTGGGAATCAATACTGGAAGAGCATTGTTGTCGCGGTAGCAGTGGTCATATCAGAATCACTTTCATGAGCATGCCAAGCCACAAGGGATAACGGCATTAACAACATAAATGGATAATGAGGCCACGCTCATAATGAAAGGATACATTGTCCACAAAGCAGCATTAGAGTCCAACGATGAGAAGGAACAGATGTATCAGGAAGACAGATCCCCCAAACAAAGTGAGATCACTCCAGAGACTTCATTCCACGCCGGAGCGCCTACCATATAAACAGGTGCGAGTCACTGTGTCACCGTGTGTTCTTGCGCGTCATTTTGCGAGTAAGGCAGGCTCGGCTATGTAAAGCTGTTAACATTACCTTACCCTAATAATAATTAGCCTCAATTTACCCTCTGCCCCCCAGGCAGCTGGAGTAAACAGGCCAAACATATAACCACCTCCATGCTAAAATGTGATTTCTCATCAGGAGGTGGCCACATGGTATGGAAGATAAATCATTTTCAATATGTATGAGAACTTCTGGAAGATAAGAAGTCAACTCAGTCGACTGTTGTTTACATGGTTCACTTTTATGGATTTTATTTATAGTGGATCATGACCTTGAATAAGATTAGCAAGTCAATAACACATTCACTAAGTTGCATTCACTGATAAGAACACACTGCAGGATTGTTTCATAATAAATACTTCCCATGGATAATGAGACTAGGACATGATTATGTTTAACAGTGAAACTGTAAAGTCTAGATACTGTATAATGACTAATAGCAGCATGATTTTAATGGCTGCTCCCGCTGCTGCCATGCACTAATTCAAAAATGATTAGTTAGTTCCCTTTCTTTCTTGAATAGAAATGTGTGCCATCAAATCTGGGGGCAGTGAGCGTGATAGTGCTGTGGGATAATTGAAGTGGCTGACTAGCACCGATGTTAGAGATATTCGAGAAGATACTGTTGATACTCATACAGCCGCCGACTTATTATCAACTGACAGTTCATCTGCTTTCAGCTCTTAAACCACTTTAAGTGCTCACATAAAACTGGACAATTTAACTGCTTACAGGGCTTAAACCTGAAGCTAGCGAATTCGAACTTTCAAACACTTTCAGCAATTGCACTTCAACAGCTTTTCAGTGCAAGATGCAGGCAGGCAGTTGGTCGTTATCCAACATAAATTGACTAGCGCCTACTGTATTATAAGCCACAGTCGATAACAAAGAGGGCTACCCTTAAATGTTCTCATCTTGGCCAGCTGTAGCATCATCCTGCCAGTTTGCAAAATTTCGCACAAATGAGAAATTATTGGACACGATTCTGCTCTGTTACAGGTTCTGGGTTTGGGAATTGAGGTCTGTGAGCATTTGTTGAGGTATGAAAAAGATAATACATTTGTCTATGTGTTTTTCACTGTTATGTTCTCCAACACTACATCTCCTTTGGGACTGCCAAGCTCCAACCACAACCGTTCCTCAACCATTTTCACATTCAGTTGGCCCAGACTGGGGCAAGGCAATTTGGCTCTCGGACCATCTATACAGTGCCTTGTCTGGGAATGGATTTAGTGATTCTGATCTTTTTTTTGTGCCTATGCTCTTTGTCTCCATTGTGAAGACTCAGGGAAAGAGAGAGGGAGAGAGAGACGGGGAAAAAAAAAAACAAGTTTGACCGAAGCCCAGTCAATTATCTCCCAGGTGTTTGACTGAAGTGATTGTAAGCGATCGCGGCAGTTCCCACGAGCCCTGGACTGAGATGGGCTGGAATTAGCCAGGAACAAAACCCAATTCAGCAGAAGTGAAGAAACAGCAGTTTTGAATAAAACCAGGCAGAGAATGCAAAAGAAAAGGCTCCCTGCAGAAGATAAAGTCGAATCTTGGCTCCTTTTTTCCTTCCTTCCTCCATTCCCCTGTCACACACAGCCTATCATATAGCCTAGGCTTTTAAACAAACTGTAGGGCTGGAATTGTGTCTGTGGTGCTTCCAATACCTTATTGTGTAGAGGTTAATTACTGGCAAAGCATGAGAAAATTACATTCTCAAAATAAAGTATTATGATTGGCCCTTCTGGTGGCTATTTTAAGTAATGCGTGGTCTTCATACAAGATAGCTGGGAAACCAGATTTTCAGACTTGTTCGATATCAAGTAACCTCGTTTCAAGTCCTCTATTAAAGCGACTATTCTGACTTGCAAATTACCTTTCTTTCCCAGGCCCCAAACACCATTTCCTCACGAAGATTAAGTTATAGCCTGTACTTGAGTGCGCACAGTGTTGTAATAACACAGGACACTTTTCTATTGATAGCAATGAATTTCCTTGTGTCTTTTCACATATCTCCCTGAGAGAATTCAGTCATGCTGAAGGGCAGCATTTCTGTATGGGGTATATTGTAGAGATTGACATTTAGAAATGGAGGGGGAGGAAAGTGCTGCATTTCTCAAGCACAACCTGCGGTGGTGTAAGCTAACGTATGTAGGGCTAACCTATGCAAGCTGCTGCGGGGCAGCAGGCACATTCCTCAAGTCAATTCTTAACCACTAAAGAATGGTTAACTGGGTGAGAACTTTAACTCAGTCTCAGTGAAGAGTCTAAGCAGGAGCCTGCTTAGGTTTGCATGAACCTCATGATAGGAGGCCCCAGTTCCCAGGCAATGATTGTGCATTTTCCTCCCTGCTGGAATCTTATTTACTCTCGCCTTCCACATGAGATGGCCACGTCAAGCATGGTTTGCGTCCTCTGCGCTTTCGCTCGGCTGCTCGTGCTGCACGCCAGCTCACACACATCAAGGCTAATAAATATGAAGCCTGAGGAAACTGGCTTCGCTTGGCGCGGGAAGGCTGGAGGTATCTGCCCAACTGGCAACCGGGAGTCAAAGAGCACATCACGTGCAAGTTAGCGTTGCTCTGGACTGTGATGAGCATGTTATCGCAAACTGGGACACGATTCTGGGGGTTATGAACCATTGGGCTTGTTCAACATCATCCCAACAACCCCCACAACCCAAAAGCAAATACTCACACACACACATACACCCAAAGCGCACGTAGCCACAGACCCATAACCAGAAAATGTCATCTTGATGTTCTTTTTAAATAATAGATGAGCAAGTCTTTTTGTTATGGCTCTATTTAGTTAGCATTATAGGCTGGCTTCACTTGACATGAAAGAACACGTTTTCTTTCATTCATAATAATCCATCTCACTCCTCTCAGTTCACTGATCAAACATGGCTGCATGTCTGTGTGCGTGGGTTCAACCATTGGAAATATGGTTAAACCCCCCCACACACACACAACCATGCAGCCAGTCTCTCCTGCATGTCTCAGGCTCTGTTTATTAAATTAAAGCAACATAGAAAGGAACAGCGTACCTCAAAGTAACAGCTTCACCCTTCCTGAATCAGATTTCAAGGTGGTCTCACACCGAGCTGTGGAAAACCCTCTAAAACAGGGGGAATGAGGGTGATGAAAGGTCCATATGTCTCAAGCAAACACCTTCACGGGATGAATGTGGTTTGAGATGCTCCTGTGAAAAATGAAGGCCTTGGCCAGGCGACACCTCAGCTTGTTGACGGAGTGTGACATCCTGCACGGAATGAACCTCCTTTTCTCCTAATGACCCTCTCATATGCAAACTAGCCTGTATCATCAAGCTCATTTGCAGTGTCACCCACTGCCCTCAGTGTTCACACATTAGGTAGCTTAATGCCACGTCCACAGTAATGCCGATACATGCAAAGTTTTTGTCCACACAGGCATCTACTAATTGTTTCCCAAAAGTTTGCTATCTTGGGATGCCAAAACAATTGAAAGGTGTTGATATCTGGTGGCATGGGCCACTTGAGTTAGCAGCTTCACGCTAGATCACATGACAGCTATGCATCAGCGTTTTTGAGAAAAGCTTCGGTTTTCCCTATTCACACTATCTCGCAAGCCTGACACTTCTAAATCTATATGCCTTGGAGAGAATTTTCAAAAGAGTTTGTTGTTGGCGGTTCACATTCAGCTGTGTTTTCATGGACAGGTGGAATAGAGGAAGAGAAGTTTCCGAAACAACATAAGCAGCCTTGCATTTGTCACTCAAACTCAAACATTCCATTGTATAAATCAGAGACAGTATATTGAGATCTACTGTGTGTATATACAGTGATATACACGGAGGATGATCCGTTATGTGTACAGTATGTTGTTGCAGTTAATGATAATCCATGAGACTTGTTTTCCAGTAACACCCTTGGTAATGAGCAGCTATTGCCACTGTGTTGAGCACGGCATCTGCCAGTGATTACTATATAACAGTGTTGCCAGTTCTTTGACATCAATGAACTGACAGCAACTCCCACATCCTCCACAAACAAGCCGGATGATGATCTGCCGAGACTTGTGAATCGACCACGAATGACAAAACAACAGGCTTTCTTTTGGTGCCTGTGAGTGACCGTGTCAAAAGTAACTGTGTAGATCTACGCTGTATAAATAGATCAGACGTGGGTTTATTTTTAATTACTGTATGTTATAACTGTGGAGTTACATTGTTTCTGAAAATACAGGGGAACAACTACTCAGCTGATAACAACAGGAATGTCAGACTGTTTCCAGTAACAATGGTAGGAATTGGATCTATGTTTGTACTTAACCCTCTGGGGTCCTATCAATAGCCCTAGCTATTGCTTTTGCAATCATGGTGACTGGTAGGAATCTAATAAAAAATAAAATAAAAATAAAATGCTAACGAAGCTATCATTAAACAAAAACTATTAGAATTACCAGTGGCACATGGAAAATAGTTTTCTTAATATTTGCTGAATTAAAAAATCAGTCAGGTAATGCAATATAATAATAAAGACTTAACATAGATTATAATAATCATAACACTGCCCTCAAAACAGAGCCATGTCTGCATTGTTAGTTGCCTGTATAATGCTTTGTTCAAATTGACATTTGCACTGCATGAAAAGAAAATGTGGCTTACCCATTTATTTCAATGACATCACTGCAAGTAATATGAAAGGCTTGCTGTTTTTGCATCTGATGTGCTGTAATATTAACGGATATGTTACTCATACTGGACTTCCCATATCGTATTTCATCTTCTTGCTAGTATCAGTAGAAATACATCCGGCTAACACAATCCCTCACATTATTTTTGGTCTTAATGTCTACGGATAATCCATGCTAATCTATGCTGTCATAAATGTGTAACTCTTCCTCTCACTTCAAAATCTTGCTCATCACATAATCCACTATAAATAACTAAAACTGATGACTTATGCACCAAAATGTCCTGGCTGTGTTAGAGGAGACTACTTACATATGTTCTGGTATTGCTCTCTATAAAACCTTTTGGGGAATTCATTAATAAGATTGTTGGGAAAAAAAATCAATCCACCATAAAGTCTTTGAGAAAATGAGCAGTATTCTCAGCTCCAGGGCTGAGGGGGCATGTCCACTGAATGTGCTGAGGCCACGCCCATTTTTCGGAACAGTCAAGCAGCCATTTTGAAGTGACTGAAATGTGTCAGATGAGTTCAGAAAATCACGTGACTATCTTTGAAACACTCTGAGTGAGATGAATTAATCTCTAGCTCTCAGCTCTATGCTCAGGGTGGCCTCAGTGTGTCATCGAGCCACCCTTTAGGACCGCCCACAAAATCCTGGACTGGAAACAGGTGAAAAACTTAACCACTATCTTAACCACCAACTCCAGATTTCAGTTATATATTGTTCAAAGTCTTTTCACATATTTCCAGCAACTATTTTCCAACATATTTAATGTATTTTGAAAGAAATCCCAGAATTGCCTTTACACGGACTTTAACCGTCTTCTAATGTTTGCTTAAACAAACAAATTAAACAGGGCTAGAGTTGATAGTGTGATGAACTGGTCAAAATCTATTGACGTCGGCTGGGGGGATAATTAAACCCAACCTTTAGCCTTCCCTTGACCTCATATCCTTTCCCTTAATCCTCTTTATGTTCTGCTATGGCCCATTTACATGTCTGTGCATGTTTATTTGAGTAAGTAATGCTAATTATTGTATGATTAGCATATCGCTTGTTGTCTCTGTCATTGTTGTGGCTGCTTGTCACCGTGGATTTACTGCTGTGTGCTGTACTGTACTGTACTGCGTCTAGGGTTTTTTGTTTGACTGTGCTCTAATTCATTTGGCCATTTCTCTGTCTGGGAATTATCATTTCATCTTTATTTCATCCTTTCCCTTAGTTGCATTTTATATTTTGTTTTAATTGTTTCAACTAATTCATTTTTCTCGCCTGTCGACTGATTGTGTGTGTTATTACTGGAGTCAACAGAGTGAATCAGACAGTACAGACGGTACAAGAAGAACAGTAACCTATAGGTGAAAATGAAATTCTTACAGTGATTCTTTTTTATTTCTTGTTGCTTTGTTATCCACCTCTATCATGGCAAACACCCTCACAAAGGCGTTACTAAAAACAGACAATATTGACACCTCCTCCACTGCAACAAATGGACAGACTGATCGAACCCAAATGAATTTGGAATTGCTGCAGCCGCAGCGGGATTTGTCTTTGAAAATCTAGCCCAGTTATGAGGGGCGAGTGTGTACGGCAGACAAAAAGTGATAAAAACAGAACCATTAAATAGAAACTGTCTGTACTTTAATACACAGTGGAAGAAACAGAGGCTGGGGTGGGTCAGCAAACAAGATGGATTGACAAAGTCGTCACTGGCTGAAGCTCAGGGCTTTCACAGCCATACCCCAAACCTGTTTGTAACATCTTATTTCCAGCATGTACCCAGGGGCCACTTCCATGTGTCTTAGAAGGCTGTGCTTTGCAGCCACACTAGCGTGAACCCCCTGATGGCTGGCAGAGCCCTCTGATCTGGTTGCTCTCACTCTAGTCCACACTCTGGGGATCACGGATAAAGGACCCTTTTCTCTTCTCAACCTTGCTTTTCCCTCTCCTCTCTTCCCTTCCCAGCATCACCCCAGCCACGTCTGTTTTAACAACTGCCTGCCTCCATCACTCATTTTTAACTCCTTCGTTTACTGCTCCTCCTCCTCCTCTTCTCCTTTCCTCTCTTCCTTTTTTCCTCTGTGCCACTAGCCGTTGACTGTGGCCAAGGCTTTTGTGTGCAGAGTGGCTCTTTATTGAGTGTCACGCTGGCCGATAATCGCTGTTTAGCGGTTATCGCCCCTCTACACCAGGCCCATTAATTAGGCTTAATAGTCGAAGAAGCAACTTTTAAGGATGCACTTGTACGGCAATAAGGGCACAATTATGAGCTGCCACTTGTTTGCATGTGACTTCTGAATGTGTTTTTATTAACGCTTGTGTGCAAGCTCGGTTATTATTTGTACATTCGTCGGCTCGGCTAATCAGGGGGAGCCAATTGTAACTGACATGTCCGTGGTTTATCTAGTCGATGATGTGGCGGGTGAACAATGGTGCCAGAAACAATGAACGGGGGGAGCGGTGTCAGCCAAGATTACAAACGTCTCGCGGAGCAGCAAGAGCCCTTGGGGACGTCAGATCACCATATTGTAGGGCTAATGAGATGGCGACACACTGTACACAAAGGTGTTGTAAAATCCTTTCTCTGTGATGGCTCAGCCTGCTTCGCTGTGACATTTCAGCAGGGGTCATATTGGGGTGACACACAAAGACAAGGTTTTTTTTTGAGTTAACCTGCCTCCTGAAGAATGTAAGACAGGATCCTCTTTTGAAGCAAATGCTACAGACGGAATTCTGAATGTTACCCCGATAGGAAAACAACATTGTCAAGTCTACTGACACAATATGTCTGTTATGTTGCTATTTCCAGTCGGTATAATCTAGGCGTAAACATGTCAGTTTCTCAACATGCAGAAGTAATTTGTTCTTTTAAATTCCCATGCTCATTAAAAGCCACAGGCTCATTTTCTATGAGAAGCCCCAGTGAAATAAACTCCAAATATTTGCGCATGGCATCAAAGGGGCTTACATCGCAGACAGCACGTCCTCAAACAAATATTGGCGAAAATGTTGGGGAGGGATTTTGTTAATTGATGCTGTCCTCTTCCCCTTTTAATCACATAAGCCCTGGATGAATCTTAGTTTAATTCGCTGATAGAATGCCTCTTTTTCCATCCTTCCTACAGCTCGTGCTGAAAGCTGAAGGGATCAGGTCTAATCCAAACTTCCCCCTCCCTGGGCCCTCACCAACGTCCCATTGCTGGTCAAGTCTGGGCTGCTTGGGAGTACAGAGGGGGAACAGGAAAAACTGGCAGGCGGAGGTGGGGGACGGTTTGTCGGACCTGGTTATTCCGCTCCGCGGATCCCATCAGGCGAGTCATGACATGTCTCGTCTGAGGCCATGTCCCACCTGAGCGCCGTGCAGGGGGTGGAACTCTGCGAAGGGGAAGAGTGTGTATAACTGTCTCATCTGGTCACATTCAGTTTGCATCCCTGGAGTAGCTTGTTATATGGTCTGACTGTGCCAAAGCCTTCCTTTTTAAGTGGTCAGCCTACCTCTGCAATATTTTTTTATCAAACATTCTTTTTGTTTGCTTTGACTGCTAAATTAAAATGGTTCAAACTACGATAAGCTTATCGCCCTGAAGGCTTACAGCTGCAGCTCAATTTCCCGTATTCCTCCTATTGCCACATTTTCTCATCTTCATTCAACTTTTTTTTTCTGTTCTCCACTCTCCATTTAATAAACTGTGTACCTTCCCCGTTTAGAAACATCCAACCTCTTTATAGCCTAGAATGTGAATATGTTAACTTAAGCAGAACCTTTAAGACAGCCAATATCTCATTTGCTTGAGTCCTCCAACCTCCACTGAAGCCGGGTCTGTGATTCAAGCAGGGAAGCCGCATGGGTTGGCCGTTCCATGATTAGCTCTGAGAGCAGTAGGTGGTGGAAATGTCCAACTCTGCAACCCCACATCCCCCAAGCTTGTGAGGCGTGAGAGCGCTTTGAACACTCCGACCCTGCTGACAGTAGTGACTCAAGACCCCCAAGTGAAAAAAGAAAGGCTCATCTGCTCGGCATCGCGTCTTGCTGACTGCAAGTTGAGGAGTTTTGTCTGTGCGTTTGTAAGATAGTCACACGGGGGGGGGGGACAAAAGACAAGAGGAGTGGGTGAAGCTGCATCCCATTAAGGAGAGAGAGAGCAAAGATAAGTCTGCGGTGTGACGATTCATGCATGTGAATGTGACAGCCGTCACTCTGATTTGCATTGCTTTTTACATCAGCTCTGACGAACATGTATCACATGTGTACCAGCAGGCATGCCTGACAGTGTACACGTATCTATCTTTGTCAGACCTCTACGTGCATGTGTGCGCCTACATGTTAGCACATGTGCTCATATTTATGTCTTTGTTCGTATTTATATTCGCCTCTCTCGCCGTGACATCCGGACCACAGCTTGAGTGCAAATGATTACAACCGGTGCTAAACCTCTATCCCACCTTAGTAACCAACACAAGGCTGGTTGTCCCTCACGTTTCACATTCTGTGACCCCTCTAGTTTGACCTCTGTGCTCTGTGTACAGCTGTCTGCTTCATAAACTATTTTTCCAGAGCAGTGCTGTTGTTGCGGAGTGATCTTTCTTTTGGGCGACGGCAAAAAACAAAACAACTTCTGAATGCATCGTCTAACAAACAGCAATGCTCAGTCAGCAAAATGGTGCCCATAAAGACCAATAAAATGTCACCATAAAAAGGAATTTAAGTGTTAGTGTGATAACATAATAATCAAATTTATTCACTATCTCTAAATAACAGTGCAGGGCTTTTGAATCATTTGTTTTCTAACCTTTACAGTGTAAATTTGTTTTTATTTCCTTCCATATTTCCTGTTACATTTTCACATTCTTTTTTGCGTTTCTTTTTTAGTGTTTGATATCAAAACAAAGACGATGGTGATAGCTAGAGAAACATTCAAGTCATTTGAGTCATTTGAAAACAAAAGACCCACTTAAAGGTCCTGTGTGTCAGAATTAACTGGTTCTATTTACATTTCCTTTAATAGGGACACAGTCCTTTTCGAGCCCATCATGTTAAACCACCATGTTTCTACAGTAGCCCACAATGGACAAATTAAACACTGTCTCTAGGGCCTTTTGCGATTTTTGTGTATTTCACCACCACTGTAGTTTTTCCTGAAAGCTAGGAAGAGGGTCAAACAAGAGGGTTGCAATCCACAACTACACCACTAGATGCCACTAAATCCTACACACACTTTTTGCTGCAGGTGTTGTCAACCTGAATTGGACAAAATGTGTTGTTGGCGACACGGCAGAAGCTAAATTGCACATAATACACATTGGAGAGTGTCATTTATTACAAGCTGAGATAGGTTCACGTGGTCACGAACTTTCAAGGCTTACTTGACGCAGGACGAACCGCTCTTTTTAATTTGAGATGAATGTATTTATCTGAATGCTAGCCTAAGAAGGAACTGAGGTTAGATGACTTTGACATTTAGAAAAAACTACAAAACTCTACGAGACAGTGATGACAATAGTAAGGTTAGCCTACATTGCAATCTTTCATGGCAGGCATGTACACACTGCTGTTGGATTGTTGTGGACAGATCACAACAGCTGTTTCTCTCTTTTCTTTCCCCTCCAGTCTCTTCACCTCCATTATGTCTGACATAAAATACTGATTTGATCAAAAACTCTAAAGTGCTGTTTGCCTGGTTGTTCAGTTGTCTGGCAACAGAAACAAAAATTATGTAAAGCAGATCAGCTAAATTGTGAGTTTGACTGTGTTAAAGAAATAATTTGACATTTTGCCGAGGTTAGACGAGAAAATCAATACCACTATAACACATAATATCTCATTTATTTAATCCACCAAAGTGTAAAAACAATTTGTCATTTTATGAAAGGTTATGTTGTTCTTGGCTTGCTGCTGTGGCTTCCTGGAGTTTTTGATGCAGATTTGTGCGTGCATACGTTGGTGGGATGTAAAGAAAATACTGCGTGACTGCGTGGCAGGTTAACACTACACTAACCACAGCAGCTTTTCTCCCAGTGATCACATGCGCTGTGTTTGACTATCAACATGCATCCATGTCATGAGGCAGGTTAGCATTCGGTGACTTTGATACCGCTATCGCAAAGTCCATATTCGTTTGCCCACATGACTCCACACACAAACCGAGGCAGGCATGTGAGCGTGTGTGTGTGTTCCATATTTACAGGATATGTCTGCGCGTGTGTGAATGTGTTAGAATAGAAAGGGTTCAAGTTGACAAACTGCAGACGCCAACACTACGAGAAGTGAGAGAGCAACAGAGAGAGAGAGAGAGAGAGAGAGAGAGAGAGAGAGAGAGAGAGAGAGGGGCCCTGAGCAGAAAGGGTGGAGGAAGAGGTGGGGGTGGAGGGGAGGGGTCTAAATCTGTGAGAAAACGTCTAATCCCTGGATTGCTGAAGCTTCGGAAATCCTGGAAATAGATTAGGAGCTTCGCTGGCCCAGCCGCCTTTAATAAGAAGGCCCGTTTGGCTCCAAAGTCATGGCACAGCACTTGCATAATGTGCAGAGCCGCCACTTCTTGTAATTATCGTTTCCCCTATTTGGAAAATGATTCAATAAACACTGATCCACGGTGTCCTGCGCATACTGACAAGCTGCAGATGGAACACGGAGAAGCCCTGTTACATGTGTGACACCCGCTTCGGTCTGGCCACTAATCCGAATACAGAAGGAGGATGAGGGGTGCACTAATCGAATGAGGACTGACCGTATCGACGTGAGAATCTTTGTGCGGTTTCTCTCAAGCCGGACGACCACTGAGCCGAGGAGGCTCCCGATACATTTAGAAAGGTCCGATCAGATAAGAGAAAGTTGCAACGCGACTCCTGACTTTATCTGCTTTCACACATCAGCAAACTTTGGTTCTTTTTTCTTTCCCCTTTTGGCATTCTCTGCTACCGACATTGTCTCAGATATCTTTTTTTGTAATGAGTGAGCTCTGAGGGCTGAGGGTTGAGGAAGAAGTCATCTTCATCTATTTGCTCACAATGGGATTGCATTTTCCCTCTCCACTGGCTCTGGTGTACAAGGCCGTATATTTCTCTTTCCCAGCAGGGAAGCTGACACACTTGTGGCGGCAGATATGTTGAAATAAAGATTTGATCTGGGTTTGCAAATACAAGAAGCAAATTCCTTTATTATAAAAAGTGAAGTGTGAACACACACAAAGAGAGATCATGTTTTCGTACATGGCACGAGCGGTTGCATTTTTCAGTGTCCAGATTTGTCAGCGCAACAAAACTATGACAGCCAGTAAAGTTCTGAATTTGAACATTTGAAATAGAACACGGCCTAGGCACTTGTTGAGCTCTTAACCTCTTAGCCATTCTTAACCGGCCTTCAAAGGGTGGTGGTCCAATAAATAACTTCACCTTTCTATCATCTTTGACATGAGGCGAGTGACTGTTTTCAACTTTAATGTCCAGAAGGTCAAAAATAAAACCAAAACAAACAAAAAACAAAAAGATTACAGTTTATATCGCTGTGTACAACTCATCTTTAATCTTTCAACGCTGTTAAAAATGAGCCATGTAATTTCAACATCAACCGCAATTGCAGAGAGCAGTATTGTGTTTGTATTTCCAAATGACCCTATTACACCGAGTCCTCAGATGCTTGTCAGCCAAAAGCTCACTATCACTTGCAATTCGTTCTCATCTATTGACACATCTGAAGCTCCAGTGGACAAGGCTCCACCGCCATAATGGATGTGTCAAAATGACAAATATTAGCTCTCCTTTCCCTCAATCAATTAAGAAAACTAGTCAATGAGGGACTATCGATGACAGGATCCATGATCCAGGATCCTTTAAAGAAGTCAGAGATTTCACTCCAGTATAAATAACTGCCTCCCTTCTGTTTTGCTCTCCTGGCTTTGTGCTGTCTCTCTCTTTTTGCCAAAATGAGGGTAATGTGCTATGAAAGGTATCCCAGATTTCACACCTTCTGGGGCCCTGAGAGATGGAGCGACCAGCTGTCCATATCACAGCACCCGTGTTCCTGGCTACCCCCGGCCAGAGAGAGCCACAGGCAGCCGGAGAGGGGGATAGGGAGTGAGAGAGAAAAAGACGAAGAGGTAGAGCCAAGAGGAAAAGAGTGAAAAGAGCTAACCAACTGGATGCTGCCTGGTACAACAAAACCTCTCTGAAACTATGTGGATATTTGTAGCGATTACATATGTGCACGCAAAAAATTGTAGCCAAGTCACCTCACTGAGTCATGAAAATCAAGACTCTCTTGCTTGCCCTCTCCCTTACATCGACACACGAGTCGAGATGAGCCAGGGCTGCAAAATGCCAGAGAAACAGTGACCTAAGCATCCTGGAAATAGCGTTAAATCTGGCAATATCATGGATCACAACAATTCAGGCCCAGCTTGCAACCACTCTGTGATATTGCCCTCACTCAGAAAACTGTCCAAAGTAAGATATTCTTTCACTTTCTCTGTGAAACTGCCCATAAAGCTCTCCCCCACCCTCGCCCAAACACCAATCTTAAATGCGGGTGCCATAACACTAGTGTGGTGTACTGCTCTAGGGCACAATTTTCCATAGACTTGCTCTATATTGCCATCTGAGAGAGCTGGATCAAAACGGTATGGTTTCAGCTGGGAAGTTGGAATATTATTGTAGAAATAATCATAGCAGGAGTTTGGTTTCAGCCAGCTATTGTATTCATGTCACAGTGTTGGTACATTTATACCTTTAAATCTCACATATCTGCAGACACTTTCTTATATCTAAAATGCCACTGACAAGATTGGAAAGACAATGAGCTGATTAGCATGTGATTACCAAAAAAGGTCACTAACCAAGCTGTTTTTTTTTTTTCAATTCAGATACAGTGCCGCATGCAAGAGTATCATTTTTATAATGCATATCCTTCAAGATTGTTGGGGAATTTGTGTGTTAATGCTTTCAATAATATCCCTACAGAATGCAGAAATCTGTCAATGAGGGAACATAAAAAACATTTTTTTCTGTCCACTGTCTAATTTTACTTTTAAGGCTTGAAGGAATGGATTCAAATTTGGGGAAATGCGTTTATTCGTTTCCTCGTCGCAAGCTCAATGAGAAGATAAATGCTATGTGCTAAATGTGAAGTTGCCACAAGGAATCCATTAGCTTAGCTTAGCACAAAAACTGGTCCATACAACATCTTCATGTTGATGCACGACGCCACCAATTACCATATAACATATAACTAATTAACATTTCCTGAGCTTTGAAGTTGCCGTTACCTTTGGACAGAGCCAGGCTAGCTGTTTCCCCCTGTTTCCAGTCTTTGTGCTAAGCTAAGCTAACTGGCTGCAGCCTAATGTTTAACATAGGAGCCACAAGAGGGTTACTGTTCTTTTCATCTAACTCAGCAAAAGAGTAAATCAGTCAAAATGTTAAACTTTTCCTTTAAATCTTCAATAACTCTTCTTTTTTGGGGGGCTGTGTACGACCACGTAGAATACTTCTGATCAAATCAATCAAGCTTGATAAGATAACAGGATTCAAAGGGACAATCAAATGCATCAACAAGAACATCTCACCCTTGCGTCACTTAAAGGTGGTACACAAATCAATAGTGGTCCATCCGGCCAACCTTCATCGAGAATATTCACATCACATTTTTTATTGCCGTTTTGGTCACCCCAGGCTGCTATAAAACACAGTATGCACACATATTTGGTAGATTCACACTCACATACTGTTATATATTCACAGAAAGAATAATCAGAACGACAAGGGTCATCCGATAAAATATTTGTGGACTTATTTCTTAGAATTTCAAAACAAGAGTATGGGCTAAATCTCATTGGCACATGTATCTGTGAGGCCTGTGCTGGACACTTGAACCTTCTTTTGAGCATAAATAATCCCACATTACGTTTCAAACGTGCTGGTTTCAGAGGAGGTTAGTCGTTTAAATGGGCGCTGAGGTCACTGAAGGCAGTAGCCCTAAAAGTTTTCACCTGGTGGGAGCGGGGCCATTTATTGATTGAGGAGTGCTCATTGGACTATATCAGTGAATGATTGACTGCATGCTAATACCGCCCATGAGTGTGGTTCAGTAGCTTCATTTTACCCCTCACTGCTTTCTGGTGGTGATCATTTATGCTTCATTTCTGACAACACATTTTCTATGTGAGAAAATGAGAAAAAGAGGGAGAAAAACCTATTTGCTGCACTTTAAATCATGAGGATTAAGTGTGTAAGTGAGTGAGAGAGTAAGACAGAGACAGAAAGAGAGAGAGAGAGAGAGCACAATACTATTCCAATCACAAGTGCCAGAAATACTGAGCAAATAAGCCACAGCAATTTATTCCAAAACAACACAAATCTTGTTCTTTTTGTTCAAATGAACGTTGTGGTTTTCAGGCTCGTGAAAAAGGCTATAGAACAAACACAGTTTAGAAGACAAGGAAGCAATGCCAACATCCCTAATTATATGCTATTCATGTTCTCTCTCATCACTTTGCAAGAAAACGAGAGCTGATGTAGCTGTTTTGCAGAGAGCTAATTGTGTGAGCAACAGCGTTCGCTGCCAATGCATGAGTAACTCTCGGAGGCTATTGCTGTGTGTTGAAAAAATAAAATAAAAACTCAGCACAAGGTCTGAGGGGCCTGGACAACATTTAGCATTAGTGCTACTGTAGCTTTTTAGCGGTTGCTCTGTAGCACTTCAGTATCTATATGCACAGGGTGCCTGTTTGTTTAAATCTCCTGGGGCCCTTCCTTTTAAAAGGCCAGCAGTGACCTGCCTTTCATATTTGCACTGATTGTTGTGGCTATTTTGATTCCCTGGTTGCTTAGGCACAGACCACCCACTGTTTATTCCAGTCACACACGCTCATCCAGAGAGCAGGAAGCCATTTTGAAGGAGTGGTCAATCTCAGGGGAATGAAAAGTGTGTGGTGACTCAGTAAAAAAAAAGAAAAAAGAAGAACTTCAATAACAGTAGAAAGCCAATTTCTGTCATATTTCTTTTCTTCTCCTGCCTTTGTCTGTCCTTGTGTAAGATTTTGTCCCATCAAAGTTCTTTGCCTGAGGGGAAGTTGGTCATACACACACAGGACAAAATGCATCTCTCAAGTCAGTGTGATCCTCGCAGGTTCTCTCACTACCCTTGCAGTGTGATGGGGCACTGGGTACCGGATCCCAACCCAAAGACTGTCAGAGTCTTTAAGTGGCTTTGAGATGGTAGAAGTGATAGAGGCTAAGCCCTTAATAGCCATTTCTCTGTAATCTTTCCTATGAAAGGCTAAACTATGGGGGTATTGATTTGTTTGAAGAAGGGGAAAAAAAATGGTGGAGCGGGTGAGAAAAGTACTCCATCAGGACGGGGCATCTTGAAATGTGACAAAGCTGTTCAGCGGCTGTGGAGATAAGCTCAGATTGAGCCCATTTTAACCGATAAACGCTGCACAGTTTGCTCCGAGAGAGCAAAACAAAGACAAACTCATCAAACCCAAGTTGACATGACTCACAAACAGTGGTGTTCTTTCTGTGCTTTCTGTCTCAGACCAGCCTGCACTCCAACATGGTGCCGGCCACATCAATGGCTTTTTTTTTTTTTTTTCTTTTTTTTTTTGCCTTGACTGCGTTGGCTACAACCTTTAGTCAGGCGCTTCGGGTTAACAGCACATCCATTGTAACGGAAAGTGCACACAACCCCTGTGAGGAGGCTGGGAAGGGAATGTTCTACTGGTGTGTGTGCTGGGACTGCTTAAGTATCATAGGTCTGTTTGTACTGGCGCTATTTAGATGACTGCTTTTCAAAAATGACGCTAAGCAATACTTCATGCTATATCTCACTGCACACGCCAGCACACATCTCCCCATAGATACAGCCCTGAAGGATATGGTAATTGAGCTATTATTAGATGTGGCAGGGATAGCTTTGTTCTCTTTGTAGTCCCAAAGAATACATATTCCTCTGTTTGATGTATTAAGGGAATGTACAGTATACCCTCATGCTTGGGCATGGAGAATGATTTAAGAACCTACACGGTGTAATCCTGTTATATATGGTTTATATGTTTGAACTTTTAAGGGCAGAATTTCACATCAGCATCACACTGATAATTCTGCAACGCCGAGGAAAAGCAAAAAAAGCTGCCGCCAGAATCTGGGACTGTTTTCCGAGCGCGGTGGAGACATTTCCTCGCAATGTTGGTTCATCTGTCGCCTGAGGGAGGGCAGGTGGTCTCAGCCTTATTTCCGGGCTCTGTACTGATGTTCACTTCACCTGGTCCCTCCCTTCCCCCTCGTCTCTCTCCCTCTCCCTCTCTCTCTCTCTCTCTCTGCTTCCTGAAAAAACACAGTCAGCTCTGATCTGTTCTGGCCAAAACACACACTTCACATCCCACCTCGGCCATAATTAAGACAGCTATTCTTTACGCCAGGCCTGCTGTGTCCCAGGGACCTGCCAAAAGGTTTGTTTATGTGTGTGTGTATGCGTGTGTGTGTGTCTTGCAAAAAAAAAAAAACTAAACTCTATTTGTGCTAGTCTCACTCGCAGAAGATCATGATAAATTAGTCTGTTTTATTAATTTGTCATGAGCCGAAAGACAAGCAGAGCAAAGTTGTTTTCTTAAACAGCTGTGAAGGCAACAATTTTGACACTTCAAGCACACACACACACACACACACACACACACACATCTCTCCTGCAAAAGTTTGTTTTTGTCAGTGGCATATGCACGTCTTTCCTGCCTCTCTTCTGCTGTCTCTCCAACAGTCATTAACCCTCATGTTGAGTTTATCTTCCACACACAAGGTTCTTGACCCCTTGACCACCAGGGGTTATTCATTACAGCCTGTGTGTGTGCGCGTGTGTTTGTGTGTGTCTACGTGTGTGTGCGTCAGGAAGGGAATGTCTCTCCACCAGCCAGCAGACTGCGACTAGTCGAGTCAATCAGCCCCATTGAAAGCCATTGAGTGGACCGAGAAGAGAATTAGCAATTAGTCATTTATCATTTACAGCACATTTACCCACAGTGTGCACCCATGCAATGTTAAATTCTATTAGCTTCAGCTAAAAAGAAAGTTAATGAAAGATTTAGAATATAAAATACATATAAGTGACGCTGATTTGGAGGAGTTTGTAGCAGTTTGAGGCACTGCAGGACACAAAAAGCTTGAATATTCACAAACCCAGAATAGGTGTTACTATTTATTTTTTAAAAATCCCAAGACAATTCTCTACATTCTAATCAAATCCAAAAGAAAATAGACAAATGGCAGAGAGAAAGAGAAAAAAGAAGAAGCTCTACGCAGAGCGTGCAGTTGAAGTTTGGGAGCTGTTACCCTTATTTATGCACAGTCATGTGTGCGAGCTAGTGGATGGTCAGGGGTTGAGCGTCCCTGTGGTAAAAGTCCACAGCGGCCTTAGTCCATCTGAATTATTGGCTAACCGGCTGTTTGGCTCTGAGAACTAACCTCCCACGGACGTCACCGGTCCCCGGCTTATGCAAACATTATAGTGGAGTGATGAACACACATACGTACAGTGCACTCATACACGGAGGTGGAGTAATACTAGCCAATTACACAATCACACAGCACTAGACGTGAGAGGGAAGAAAATCATTCACACTCGCTCCTCCCCGCCTACTCTCTCACTTAACTGTCTCTCTCTCTTTCTCTCTCTCTCTACACACACACACACACACACACACACATCAGAAATTTCATCTTGCACAAACCTTTGACACACACACACACACACACACACACAAACACACACGCATACTGCGAGGAGGACAGAAAAATCAATACTGATCATAGGGCCAGCTGTTTTGGACCTATCACTCCATTGTGATGCCGAATGTGAGGTGATTCATGACAGGCCACGCTTTCCCACTCCCACGCCTCACAGAACGACTGATGGATTCCTCTCTTTCTTCTTCCCCTCCCTCCATTCCTCACGCACCCCCTCCCCTTCCCCACTCCCTCTGTCCTCTCTCTCTCTCTCTGTCTCTCTGTCTCCCCCTCTTCCTCTCCGAGGTGATGAGAATGACACTGCACAGAAGGGGTCTTTATGTAAATGAGATCAGCCACCCCCCCCCCTCCCGCATCCCCCCCACTCATTTGCAAATCCATGCGTTATGGATAGAAGGGACCAACTCCGATACCTGACCAGAGCTGGTGGGCTGGAAAGAGGTGCTTAATTCAGACGGAGTGAAGACACTCCGAGAGAGAATGGATCTTTTTTTTTTTTTTTTCCCAGCTTGGTAAAGAGTTTACATCAAAATGAAGCAATAAGCCACGGGAAACAGTCCTAAAATAAATGGCATGGCCTCTTGTGGCTTACAGCTTCTATAAAACAAAAGTAACAAAGGTAACGTGATGTAATATAAAAAGAACATAATCTTTTATTTTTGATCTGCAATATTTGGATGAACTATTATTAGCCCACAGAGCAATATAGTCAGAGTACTGGCATAAGAGATCATTTCTGGTTAGTGCATTAATATTTAAATCAACTATTATGCGGTCAAAGGTGCGCATTTATTGGACATTTTACAACAGCTTCAAACGTGACCAGCCAATGAGATTAGATTGGGACCATCTGCACAAGAAAAGGCATATTTCCTTCCCTCTCCTGGATGAAACTCGAGCTCTTTGCCCAGTTGTGTTTTGTTATTTGTATTAGAATGTCAATGTGCCTATGTCTTGTTACCCATACAAAGCAGCTGCTCTGTAACATAAATACAGGCCTTGAGGTATTGCTTGCGAAAATGTCATGATATGGCGAAAATATCAGTTATGAAAGAAAAGAAGAAAGCAACGCTTCTGTCTGTCACAACACCGGCATGGCAGACATGCGCACACATGCACACGCACAGACTAAATCACCTGGAAATGGCCCATAGTTTTCTTAGCACCGTAGCGTGACACACAATCTCACGCAGACACTCGCAGGCTCAACGCACAACAGAGAAACTGAGGCAAACACACACTACTTTTGACATTTGGGGATTGTTTGTTTTGGTCGACTTCAGGCGGCAACCCCACCTGTGGCGATGACTCTGCTTTGGGTCCTGACTTGTCACACTGTGAGAGGCGTCAGGAGAAATGCCCAAGGCAAAAACTGGCCCTGTTTAGCCCCGCAGTATGCCCGTTTGTAATTGGCCAAAACACCAGGCGGCCTGTGGCCATTTGTCAGTTTGAATAATTGATACAGGGAATGGTCACACTAGCAAACACGCTGGCTCTTTAGCTCACATTTATATGCAGGCTTTTTTTTTTTTTAAGCTCTACGGACATAATTTTCATGTGCGATTCCACGCGATGTTATGAATTATGTATCCAGTTTCATTCAGATTAACATCTAAAAACACAGACACCATGTACCATTAGTCCCAACTAATCAATTATGAGACGTATAGAAATGAGTAAAGATACAAGCAAATGGAGATTAAATTGAGGAGATAGCCAGTCAAATTAACTGCTGCTTGTTAGGGGAGGAGAAGATGAGATTCTTGTCTGCCGTCTTCTTGTTAATACAGGCTTCATTAATGGCTCACTTTTCATATTGTCACTCTTTGAAAATCATGAGCCATAAAAAAACAACAAAAAAAAAACAACTTTCCTATTTAGCAAAGGATGATCAGCCAGTCAAAACTGTCAAAATGTTGAAATCAGTCAGTTTTTTTTTTTTCCCCACAACCCTTCATTCGTTGACATGCCCTTTTCATGCTGCACAGTCAAGAGAAGGGATAGTTTTGATGAGTGTCTTTTGTTTCATTCACTTTTTTCCCCACTTCTTTTTTTTTTTTTTTTTCCCTCATGTCCTAATTAACTCCCTTTTGTCTCGCCGTGTTTTCCAAATGAGTGCTGTGATTCTCTATCTTGGTGTTATTTTTGCCGCTAATAAATGAAGGTTGAGCATGCATTGCCTTGTAATTAGTTGGAGGAACAATGCAAGACTGCAGTATTTTTGGCCTTGGTTTGTTTTGGTGTGATTCAGAGAGTGGGAGAGACAGACAGAGAGAGAGGGAGAGAAAGATACAGAAAAAGAGAGAGAGAGAGAGGAAACACAGCCAGAACCCCATGACTCCCTGTTGAGAGAACATAAGCTGCGTTGCAGGACTGCAAAATATGCTGCCTGGCTTCTAATGCCAGCTTAGTGATGGCAAACCATTGTATTGTGAGCCACGGCATCAGCATGAGATCAGTGTGCATGTATACAGCCTAATGAATCTGTCACTAAGTTTGAAGTGGGTGGGAATGTTCTGGAAACGAAATCACGAGTCTGTATTTAAGGTCATACGCCACTTTGCATTCATGTTACTTTATTTGTGTTGTCGTGCTACTGTGTTCTTCAAGATATAATAATCCACACAGTGCAATGCAATATGAGATCACATATGTTCGCCCTAAAGCCACACTGTTTAGATTGGAAAGAATATACTGTATGCTCACAGACTGGGTCAAATGTTTGAATCATGATTTCAAACTGCTCGTAATGCTACCAGCTGCAGACACCATTCTCCCATCTGTTTTCAGATGATGTTCCACGGGGACTGACTGAGGAATAAATGAGTTCCAAACTGGTTACAGAACTAGCAAGCACAGTGGTTAGCACTGCGGCTAATGATTATTTTCAATACGCATTTTCTAAATATACTTTATATCGACTAACAGATTCATTTCTTCAGACAACAAATGTCAAACAGTGAAAATCATAAATTCCTAGAAGATGACGTCTTCATGTTGCTTGAGATATTTCATTTACACATTTGAAATTTCAGGATGTAAATGACTCAAAAGAATAGATACAAAGCTACAGCCAACAGCTGATTAGCTTATAATAAAGATAGGTAAACATTCTTGGGATCATAAAGTATCCATCAATCCATCATACATGAAAGAAGCTTAACTACCGACACCTCTAGATGTCCGCAATTGAGTCTTGGGCTGGGTCAGGTTGTACTGGACTATGTCTTGATCTGGTGACGACAGGCATCCATAAAGTCACTGAAACTACAACTTGTCATATTGCACTTGCAGATCCAGACTAGCTAGGCTTGTTTCCCTCTGCTCCCAGTCATTAGGCGAAGCTAATTGGCCGCCGGCTGTAGCTCCATGCAGTATTTACATACATGAGAGTGGCATCAGTCTCCTCATGTATTGCCGGTATTTTCGGTATAATGATAACTCATTTATCAAAAACTGTTAAAACAAGTCAGTCTATTGACTTACATCTATTTTTTCAGCACTAAAACTACATTTATACGCAACGAGGTAGAAAACATGTGAATGTGAAGAGCAAGTCTTTATCTATGTGTTGAGTGACAGAAAGCATATTCACATGTGCCTGAACATGTACACACACACACACACACAAACACAGCTTGGAATCAACATGTGTAGCTCAGTCCTATCATCACTGTCGTGTATGTGTGTGTGTGCCTGTGTGTTTGAGAGATGCATGTGCATATCAGCATCCAAACCACATTTGCAATTCACAGCAGCCTCCCTCGCGCATTGTCCCAATCTCTGCCTACTTACACTGCTCTTTTTTTTTTTTTGTATTTTCCTCTGTGC
This sequence comes from Protonibea diacanthus, assembly GCA_028641955.1. Taxonomy (NCBI): domain Eukaryota; kingdom Metazoa; phylum Chordata; class Actinopteri; family Sciaenidae; genus Protonibea; species Protonibea diacanthus. The sequence goes on from CM053998.1 coordinate 10,257,011, forward strand.
ATTGTTTTGGCCTGCAGCTATTGTATCTGTTTAGATTGACTGGTGGTTTGGCTTTACCTCTTGGCTTCAGAATGGGGAATGGGGTAGCAGAGAAGGGGGGAGATAACAGAAACAGTCAGGGTCCTGATCACCCACTCTATCCCCCACTTAAATATTACTCCACTCCCACTCCGCCCCAAAATAAAACCAAAAACAAACAGGACATGTTCATTTCCTTTCCTCCTCTTTATCTCCTCTGTCTCTAGCAATCTCCTGTCTCTCCTTCGCAGGTACTCCCTGCCACTCAGCCCTTGATTTTTTTTCCCCCCTCTTTTTATCTCATTCCATACTCCTTGATTCTCTCCCTCTGTCTCTCTTCATTTCTCCCCCTCTCAGGTTTAGCAGAGAGGAGGAGTGCCAGTGATTAGGAGGCGTTAGAAAGAATGGACGTGCTGTTCCCATAAACCGCTCTGTGCTGTCAACACCAGCTTTGGTGGAATGGAATCAGATAAAAAAAAAAAAAAAATCACTGAGTGCGTATGTGTGTGCGCAAGAAGAGGGGGGGTCAATTAGGAGTGTAGCCCGCCAGCCCCAGTGAGACACATGACTCTCTTGCCTACTACTGTAAAGTCAGTTTGCCCTTCAGCTGAACTTTGGCTCACTTGAGCTCAGCAGAGCCGGGCCAGACAGAGATGAGAGGTGGGGAAAGAGGGAGAAAGAAAAAGGCAGCGAAAGGACCGTCTCACAGTGGTGGAATTAATACCCCGACCCACCCCCCTCCCCATGCACTCACACACGCGCACACAAATATTTGGCAACATACAGAATGAGTGATGTGACACTTTGGCAGGGGACAGGCATACGGGGGGGTTGCAGAGAGTAGTCTGGCAGCGTCTACCAGGGCAAAGGGAAGCAGTAGTTCCATGGCATTATCAGCTGCCTGCTGTGATTCTTCTGTTTTTACTCATAAAACAATATTTTTCTTAACGTGGTCATTGGGATTCAACTAACTAACTTGAGTCCAACCTTCTTGAAAGAGTGACATTTTATCAAGATATAAATACGCCTGGTAAATAATATGTTGATCCAATTTATGAGCCTCTAATTATTTGCAATTTTCTTCTGGCAATGGGTGTGGACGCATCTCCGCATATAATGTGGTGATCCAAAATTATATTACTCTGCACAAAGTCAAACAAACATACAAACAAGTAAAGCAAGGAGTCATCAGTGTTTCCTTCTATGTTTTAGACAAAAAAAAAAGCCAGCAACAAAAAATGAATGAGTTGACATAAAATCTGAACCAAAGCACTTAAAAATTGATGACCACGGAATATTAACTCGGATTATTAACTATTAATGAGAAAACATAAAGTGTCATCATGTTATAATCTTAAAAAAAAAAGTGGGTGAAACCAAAGACCGCCATGACACAATCTGAATTATTTACGTGCAATGTGAATATCAATATGCTTTGAGCAAAAAAACAATAAAAATCAAGTGATAGAATGTGAAAGCGGACAAGAAAGCACCATTAAATTATCATGCGTACAAGTTTCTCACTTACGCTGTGTACCTTTTAACATTCACACCTTACACCTTACATCTGCACTTTCCACAGTTATGTGGATGATGTATTGTAGAGTGTTTCTTTTTTAAACTTCATGCAGGTCCCACAGGTCTGCCTGCTAAGTGGCCCAACTGACTCTGTATTCCCTCATAGCAGGACACACAAGGAAAAAAAAAAACAGTACTACATATTCTCATTTGCAGTGGCCACGCATCATCTGCTTAGAGAAATCAGGGTGAACCATCAGAATATCAAAGAGGCTGACATTTACTTGGAATGTAGTTGTGTGTGTGCCTGTGTCTGTGTCTTTAGTGTCTAGCTGATCATAGTGTTCTCTATTTTTCACTCCTGTTTCTTCCTCTCCCTCTTTCCTTTCACACACCAACAAATACAGCACCAACACACCTATTTGTGGTGCATTTTGAGCTGCCCGTGTTTGCAGGTGTTAGATTCGCAGTGACAGGGAGAGATGGGGGGGAACAGAATAAGAGGAAGCAAGGAAATAAAGAACAAAGAAAGAATGACAGAGTGAGAGGGAGTGGCTATTCTCTCATGCTGAGTGAGTGGAGTGTCAGAACAGGACTGAAGTGTAGCAGTGTCATGACGGATTGAGCGCTCAGCGAGACTCCATGTTCCACATAGCATGTATAGACAGACGTGAACAGACAGAAAGAGAAGGGAGTCACTGAGATGGTGTAGTTCGAAAAAAGCATTGAGCAATGTCTGAAGGTTCAAGGAAAACATCAGCACAGCAGGAGAGCTTCATGCCGCAATGGATAATAAGGCTAATATAGTGTAGTTATGAGTCTGAGTTTGGCATCTTAAGTTAAAGCCTAGCTATCACTCTCTGCAGTAAGCCATCCCCCGGCTCACCCCTATTTGCTACTCCTTTACGCTACTGCCCAATAAAGCTGAAATGTCATAAAAATAATCTTAAAAAAGATCATCAAATAGTTATGGATCCTCATAAGCTCAGAATTCACTGAAATGCTGAAGATATGAATCACAAATCTCACAGAGGCATCTCAAAAAAAAAAAAAACCCTCCACCTGTTCTCCGGTGACAGATGCTTATACCTTTAGCCACTAATTGGCACTTATGGGGAAACCCTCCCACAAATACTCCTCCCTCCATCACTCCTCACATGAACACACACAGAATACACACCTAGGAAATGGACTGACCTCATTCACAGGGCTTGAGGGGCTACATTAAAGGGTCTCTCACTCTCTCCCTGGCAGATTGTCAAAAAGCGGGTGGTCAGTATAAGTGAGAATCATGCCCTACTTTGGTTAGCTCTGTTGGGAACCAAGTGGTCTTTTGACAAGGCTTTTAATGGATAGGAGTGTTCTATGTGGATCAGGACCTTTGCACTATATCGAAGTAGCTCTCTGAACCTTTAACTTGGCGGACATTGCTTGTCAAGATGAGGGGAATTCCTATTATTATTCTGAGATTGGATTCGTGTGGTTGTGATTGGGCCTAGAATTGAGCCTTGGGGAACTCCATATATTATGTCTCTTTTTCAAGCCCTTCTCTAGAACTACAGACTTTTTACTTGCAATTTGAAATCCCAACTAGTCTCCATTGTTACCTCGGTCCACATTGTTTGCGTATTTGTTTCCACAAGCAATCTTTGTCCCTCTAGCTTGGTGTGTTCGTGTTGGTCTTTGTTATATATTTCAGATGTTTCATGATGCAAAAGTGCTGCAAACATGCAAGTTAACACGCATGCAGCCATGCCAAGACACACAAATGCACACAGCCATACCCACACTCAAAGAGCACGCAGCCATAAATCATTTAAAGCTCAAGTCTTCTCTGAGAAATGCTCCGCATAAAAACAGCCCACCTGAGTCCAGCAGCACATAGATCAATCATGTATCACAAGAAAGTCAGGGGAAGAGTGGGATAACAGAAAGAGGAGCAGAGGGGGGAAGAGAGGTCTTCTCAGCTTTGAGCACCCTGAGGCGTAGATCCCTCAATTGGAGTACGTTCTTGCATGTGGGAGAGATGTTACATGGAATGGTCATGATGCACTACGCGCGTGCAAGTTTGTATATACGGTTCCTATATTTAAGAACTCCAGCAATCTATGCACACAATGCATAATGCATCGGACGTTCAACCCAGTGTGCAATTAGCAGTGCTTACACGCAACCAGTCCATGCTTTGAGCCTCAGCTACTATTGGACAGTGTTAAGGCATCAGACACTCCCCCTCTCCCTCCCCCACTACAACCCCTTGTTCTTTTTTTCATCTTGTCAGATGGAGAGAGGGAATGAGGATAAGATAAGGCCAGGCTATCTGCTTGGCTTGCCCTCCATTTGAAAGGGGCAATGTGGCAGTATGCAGAGAAGGAAGGAAAAAAGGGGAGGTCTATCATAAAGCAAGCTTGTTTCAGGTTAGCGAAGGGCGCTCAGTGACAACAAGCGGTAATCCCTCTTTTCCAGGCCTAGAGGGGACAGAGCGATAGCGTGAAGAAAGCTGGTAAAAGAAGCAAAAAAAAAGGTCTGCCAAAGAAAGACAGCAGCAGATATATGGGCTGACCAGGTGCAAGCAATATTTTCCTCATGAATATTTGAGCTAAGGGGATGCATTTCAAACAAAAACTTCTTGTTAAGGAGGCAAAAAGGTCAAATTAACTTGACAAACATCGCATTTGCATGAACGATGTTAAGGCATCTATGTAAATCTCATATTCATGTGATACTATAATAAAACAACCATTGAAACCTTCAGAAACAACAAGTTATCATGCCGTTTTGACTCCTGCCCCAAAACCCCTCTGGACTTGCAAATGGCCTGCGCTTCTTGGAGGGAATCTGTCAGTGGCTAACTGAGTAGCAAGGGTAGCATTCCTTCAAAAAGCCGGTTCTCCACTGCCTACAATCTATAAAATTGCTAGGGAGGATCAATCTGGGTCCGAAGACGGAGCTAGAGTCAGTCTTCCCCTGAGTAGCAAGGCTGTGTAGCCTTATCCCCTGATGGATGTGGAGAGGGCTAGCTTTAATCCTGGACTAACAGCCAGTTCTCTGGCCCTTGATTGCTGCACAGCACAGAAAAACAGCCCAAGGGGACAAATATAGTCTTCCTTTGATACCAAGGGACCCAGCTAAGATTTATATTTGTGGATATGACTACATATGTGCATACATGAGGTGAGGGAAGGCAAAGAGAAAGAGGGTGTTACGGGAAGGTTGATTTAATTATTTATGGGTATTGGGTTTTGTTCACACCTAAATCCTGGCCATCATCAATGTCATCAATGTCACTAAATAATAAGGCATGAAGACCTTGAGCAAGAAGGTTTTGATTTCACATGAAAGCCAACACACTCTTCAACACTTTTCAACAATATTCTTTTAGAAATCTAACCTGTAAACCGAGAACACAAAACGTAAGGGACATTCTCCAGGTATAGAGTCATGATGCCTTTTATACAACCAACTTCCAGATAGGATCGAACTGTTTTAACTCATCTTTCTCAATTAAATCTCATCAATCTTAAATTTTGTAGCTTTATGGGGGAAAGTATTATACACTACTGACTTTTACCCTGTTTTAGTATACATGATAAAAAGGTGTATTAAGTTTCCATTGGGGTATGTCATCAGAGACAATAAGCTAGTATGGATTTAGTGCAGTCACCACAAAGGCCTCAACACTTAATATAGGCCTTGAGTCTAATTTGGCACTCATTTTATGACTTTGGGTCACAGGTTGATGGGTTGATTGAAAATTGTGCTCATGTCCAATTCCCAAAGTACCTGCCAGAGCACACAGGTGGGCCTGCACAAAGACAGGTAGTAAAAACAAACTAATATTAGCTCAAATGCAGTGAAACATGCATGTTCTTAAAGTGTGCCATTGTGGTTGTATGTGTCTCATAGAAAAGTAATTGTTACATATGTCAGCTAATCACTGTTTTCAGCATGAGACACTGCGGCTTCAGTGCAAATATTTATGACCACCCTCAGCTGCTTGACCTGAGCCCCCCCTTGACAGCGAGAATGGCAAGCTTCTGACTCTGTTTATAAAGACACGGGGTGCAAAAGCTCACATATGGCCATTAGCATGCCAGACAGACAGCAACAGGTTAGGGTTATGGATTAGCTGTAGGTTTTCGGTTCATGTAAACGTTGTACAGAGATGTTTTCAGCAAAGACTTCATTTGGAAGGCTTGCTTGCTTCAGGCAATGTTTTTATGTCATTATTCAAACTGTGCAATGTAGTCTAATTATTTCAGGGTGTACAACATACAAGATAGTTGTGAGGCTGTGGAATGCACAAAGCTCAGGGTACACCATCTCCTCTGTATGGGTTAATTAAAATACGGTTGAGGTGAGTCGCATTTCAGTGGAGTGAGAATTAAGTTTCAGTAATACTTTCAGGTTATCTGTTTGCAGAATAAACGTATATCCTAATTCTTAATGGGCAAAAATAATTTACTATAACCTCTAATTACTTAAATGTGCCAGACCCCTGGGAGCATACAAGTTGTTAAAAAAAAAGGCCCCCCCATGGTGGCAGTGATGCCCAAGTCATTGAAGGTGACAGTGCCAACTTGGACTGGCAACGTGCCCGGCCTCTCTGGGGACCACATGTGGCATGCACCATTGCACGGTTATATATATGTGCCAACAAGCAACCCATCCACTGCCTTTGCCCTAAAATATGCCCCTTTAAATGCGCTCACCTGCCAAAATGCCCTCATGCACAACGGCTTGTGCAACCTTTAGAAAACCTTACTGTCATCTCTCCAGCTCACCCAGGAGGGCAGTAAATGAGGAAAATATACATTTTAATTGAGCTACTTAGAGTGCCTTATGCCCTTGTGCAGGCAAAATGACTGTAACTTCTATACGCACACAGTGTACAGTGTTCCGGATCATCCATCTCTGCTGCCAATGAAGCTACCTTGCCCGAGGGTGCAGCTACGCACTGCAATGCCTTCCTATGGGGACAGGGCCACTGACACTTCAAGTCACCTTTTCCAGTCCTATTTCTACTTCTCTCCCTTCCTCCCCTCCTCTGAAAAACTTCCCTTCCTCCTTCATGCTGCTGCAAATAAACACCAAAAAGGGCTTAAGGGGGGCCGAGTGGCTGATTTCTTTTTTCTCCACGCTCCTTCCCATTTCCTCTAAAGTTACGGTCCCCCAAAAATGGGCTTTAATGGGAAACTGAGGACAAGGTAAATGGGGACTTTATCTGGCCATCAGTTTGGCAGTTAGAACTGCTGCCGAATAGGCTTTGAAATCTCCTTAAGGCAACTCTGAGGTGGGGAGAGGAAGAGAGACAGCAAGGTGGGGTCAAAAGTAGAAGAGAGAAAGGGAGAGAGAGATAAGAGCTATATACGGGATAGAGGGAGGAGGGTGAGAAAGAGATTGCAAGTGATGGGAGACAAGGGTGGCTGAAAATGACTATATGAGAAGAGTGTGTGGGGGGGTGGAGAGAGGAAGAGGCTGAGATATGATCGGTCAGTGAGGACTAGAGGAGGTCAGAGTTGGATTAACCTGCATAAGGATTAGACAGCGCTGTGAGGGGAGCCTCAGGCCTACAGCAGCTGTTGCCCAGGGTGCCAGTCACTTTCCACTGCAAGATGTTTATGTGTGCGTTTTGCTTAACAGAAATATGTCTGTAGCCCTTGCACACCAGTAAGGAGGATGACTACCATGCAGCTGTGAATTTTGCATTTTGAATATAAAGAATCTAAAGAATGTTCTGCCTGCGTAGCTAAAGCCCGACGAGCCTGATTTTCAGACTTCACTGCCATTTTGTTTAACTTCATTTACTCATTGACATCGGTACTGTTCTGGCTCCTGGAGTATTATTTTTATCTACGAACTACAACCTGTTGTGCCATTCGCATCCGCTGACCATTTTTACTATCATTTACTATCATTTTTACTATTTACTACATCCCCTAATTAGTTCTTCAATTCGTTTCATCAAAGTTCTGATCGGTCAACTGGGACAAATAATAGGTGACCACATTGGAGTTGTTGGTGGCGATTCAGTGGTCTGTACCCGGGCTGATTTAACGCCTCTATTGTTAAAAACAATAAATAAATGAATATTAAAAACACATAAATCAGCCACACTGTTGCTCCAGTGTGAAGGGGCTGAAATAAATACACTGCTTACTCTTATTTTGGTAACGCTTGCTAAAAGCTACAGTGCCTGTGTCTTTTAGGAAGTAACTTTTTGATAAACTATAACTATATATATTTGTGACCTGTTTTTTGGGGGGTTATGCCTTCAGTAAGAACAAATATGCATGGGGCTGAGTGTCACAGACAGTGTAAGGTAATCAGAAAGTACTGAGAGACAGACTAATGCATTGTTGGTATTGGTCTAGTTTTGGGATTTGATGACAATATCAAGAAAAAAAATACAATAAAGCCAGCCTCTTGAAATTATTTAAATAATGGGTAAAATCACCTTGTTATAAAGTCAGCCTGAAGTGCTGAGACGCCCTATTTTGCATTTGACTTTAAGTCTCTGTCAAGACTTGTGTGCTTAAATATGCATATACATGTGACCAAGTGTCATCCTTCACACATATAAACACGCCAACAGTTTCACCAGAGCCCTCCACCATCTGTGGAGCTGCCCATCTCTCTTTCTCTCTTATCTTTTGGATTCGGCTGCAGAGGGGCTCTGGGCTATGTCATCTTGTCTCTGAACACACACACACACACACACACACACACACACACACAGATCCTTCCTCCATCACAGTAGGAGACAGTGGGCTTGGCTTTTCGCTCTGATCTCTCCATGCAGCCTCCGAGCCTTGGAGATAGGGTCAGCTCAGCGCATGATGGCCTTCCAATCCGTCTCTGATACAAACAATACACACACACACACACACACCTCTAAACATACACAGTCTCAGAGAAACTCACGCATCAGACACAGCACGGGTCAATAACCAGGGTATACCAACAGCAATCACAGGACCGCTGGACGTGGGGGCTGTGTATTTGCGTGACATTCGATCGGATGGATTCGCCTTGTTCTTTGCCAGTGTCCCTGGAGAGGAAGTGGAGGGAGGGGAAGCGATCTGTGGCATTCTTTCAGGGATGATTCTCTCTTCTGTCTTTCTGATGATGGTGGCCTTAGCTCACAATGGGTACACTATGGGTCCCGCATTGAAACAATTGCTCCTCCATGGGTTCCCTGTATTCTCTGTTGACCCAGGGGGGATGGTTTGTTCACTGTTAAAGGTTTGGTTTTCATTGTGCGTGAGTGTGTGTGTGTGTGTGTGTACGCAAGCACGTGGGAGCCTTCAAGACCATGTATCGTGTGTGCATGTGTCTGTGTGTCTTTGAGCAATGTGTTTGGGAAACAGAGGGAGAGAGAGAGCTTTTATCTGTATTGTCAGGGGATAATCACACAGCATACCCTTGAATATCCTGTGTGATAACATCTGATGCGACACTGTGGGATTGCAGGGATGATTGAACTCTTGTCTTAAAGAAATCAAGCAAATCCACCATCACTCTGCTTGAGATGAGGGTACAGCACAATGTCAAATGACTGTGTTTGGAGCATGAGGCAATCAGGGAAATAGTATAACAGTTACAAGGCAGGCCAACATGCATTACCCTCTGAACATGAAACCTTGCTTACACCAGGGATGATTTATCTCAAACAATTCTTTAGTGAATTGGATCTGAGAAAGTGTGTGTGTGTGTGTGTGTGTGTGTGTGTGTGTGTGTGTGTGTACTCCTGAATCAAACAAATAAAATGCATCAAGGATATGAAACAAACCCAAAAGAATTGGACGGTTTAAAAAAAGAACGCACTTGAAATTGTGAATTTCTGAAGGTGTTTTTATGACGTTAGCGCCTATTTTCTTTCAGAAATTTCTAGTCCTCAAAGATAATTTGATTCCAAAGAGATTTCAAAAATTAGTGTTCACTATAAAACATATAGAGCATTCCTAGAATGATAAGGGGTGTGGTGCATTGCTTAAAGACACCTCAGCAGGGGTGATGATTTTTAAACAGTTTGCGCAGATTCTTGTGGTTAAGCACTGATGGAAGTCCACACACGACGCAAAGCATCCATACATTCAATTCACACCGATTTCAACCTCATTTTGACTGTTGTTGACCCCAGAACCAAAATCCTACTGAGAATCATGACTGTATAAAAAGGCAAGATATCTAGCAATTGTAAATTGTAAAAAGTGTCATTGATTTGAATAGTATTTCCTTAACTTACTAAAGTCTTAAGTGACACTTGTTGTACACAGTGGAAAAAAAACTTACTTTGAAACTACTCGAGGAGAAATTCGAGGAAATCAAATGGTGTCATTATAATACAATTAACAGTTACAGAACCAAGGTATAAAAACAACTTCAAGGAACAAGTAAATGAGTAAGTAATAATGGATACTGTTTACGTGTTCCTGGAATAGAAACTGTATTACCAGCATCTTGGAGGGGACAAACAGCCTAAAAATGGCAGCCAGTGTCCATTAGCATGCCATCTGCAATGCGTAGAGATGTGAGAGAAGCCGAGCTCATAAAGCCTTGCCTCTCTGAAAGATTCTCCACGCTTGACCTTACGGATAATACTTCCGCTAGATTTTGGAGTGCTTAATAAGTAATATTCTGCTAAAGGCCAGCAGGTATTCGGAGCAGGGAATCATTATTGAATGAGGCTCAGACCAGGTTTATGGTCCCAATTATGCTAGGCCATAAAAGTCTGATACTGGCCGAGCAAAAACTTTCAGAGTTTCCGAGTTGCTGTGAAGAGACTCCAGATTAGAAATTCATTTGAGAAACATGATGTGCAATTATGATCGCGAGATGGGGGAAGAAGTTGCATCATACTTACACCAGCCTTTATCTCTGGTCATATCAAGGCTAATATCTGTTTAAATATGCAGCCTTCAAGACTGAAAGTGATTGGAAGGAGCCACACAATGGCTGGATCCGCACAATGAATTTTGGGTTTGGTACACAGAGCTATAATTCAAACCATCCCTTACGCAAATCTCAATAAGCTAACATTTTCCAAACATAATCCCTTGAATTGATCTGAGCGATATTACTAGCTAAATGTGTATGAATAGATTTCACCCAGTGACAGAGTATACACAGCAGATGAGTTGTAAATATTTCATTCTGATTTCTGGGATGAGGTTTTATTATTGATGATGAAGGGGCCTCTTGCGTAGAGATTATGATAAAATGGATATTACTCTCACTGAAGGTTTTATAACTCCTATGGTTAAGATAAGACCATGAATGACACAGAAGGAAAGTTCACTCTTCCATCCTCTACCTATATAATATCACCTCTTCCTCTCTTACTCTCCTGTCATCTTTATTCCTCTCTGCTGGCCCTGAACCTGCACCCACACCCGTTCCTTTTTCTCTTTCATGGTCTCATTTGTCTTCTTGCGTCTCTCTCTGCCAGTCTCTGTCACGCTTTCACCCACCTCTCATCTCTCCATTCCCCCCTCCCTCCCAGGAATGGATTCAGGTGAGCCAATTTCATCTCGGTCATGCCTCTTGTTTGCAACAGTCAATTCGGCTTCTCGGGAAAATGGCCTCCTCTCTTCATCGAGGGCCTTTTCATTTGGACAACTTGGCTCCTTTGCCCTAACCCTGAAATTACTTTTGGGTGGTTGTGAAAGGGGTGATGCGTTAGTGTGATACGGCGCCATGTTTTCATGCTGGACTGACACCTCTGTCCAGTGGCAATGGTTTTTTGTTTGGCTAAAGCCAAGAGTGAAGGGCCACAAGCTTTATTATTAGTCTAGATGCAACTTTTGGTGATACTGGTTCCACTTGACCAGCCTGTTGAGTCATGATTGATGTGAACACCATGAGAAAAAAAAAATGTCCCAGTCAAGTTTTCTTGGCCTTGATCTGATCTAAGTCGTTTTATATTTGACATTTGAAGATAACAAGTCCAATCCAAGAGATGTAGAGAGAAGACATATCACTCTGTTGGAGTAGATGGAACTACACTAGCAATAGTCACCCTGCACCAAAATTTGTGGCAATCCATTCAGTGGTTGATAAGATATTTGAACCCAGACCAAAGTGATGGGTATTCCCATACAAAGAGCAAAGCCCTCTGGAAGTGAAAAACAAAAAAAACAAAACATGTTGCTTCACTTCCTTTTTGTAAGAATCCCTGCAAACTTTAATCTACCTAGTTTGCTATATTGCCAAGCAATTAGGCTGTGTACAAACCATGGAAGTACATCAAATCTTGGCTTACTTTGTTGCAGCTGTGAACATATCAGGTGTTGAATGAAACTGATTTTCTGAGGAAATGTTGCTGCGTAGCACACTGCTGCTCAGAAGACTACAATGGCATACAAAGTGGGACCGAATGTTCCCTTGACATAGTTCTTTTAAGTTAGGATGGTGCAGTCAGCAGCTCGTTAATGCTTTCTTAACATTCTCTGTAATGGGAAATAAATTAAGCACAAGGAATATGGGAACTTCTGTTGTAAGAGTATTCTCTCACCTGTTCATAAGACTTGACATTTCAGAAAGAGAGACCTTTAACTCACCAATCAAGATTCACATTAGGTGACGGACATGAATATAACCCAATGATGCCGATCCAAGTGTGCAAGTCTTCTTTTGATTATGCTCCTCCAGCTGCCTTGCTGTTTCACTCTCTTTCACTCCTTTCTCTCCCTCTTTTTCCCCTTTCTCGCCTCACCCCCTCTGAGAGATCACCCCGTCCACATGCTCCAGCCATTAGCTAATAATTCTCTCAGATCATGAGTCGTTTACTTCACTCACTCAAGCACCTCCACGCTCGTCTAATGGTGATGGCCCGGGTGTGTGTGTGTGCGCGACACACAAACTTTTGCGTGTGTGTTAGCACGCGTGTGCTTATACGTACTCCGCGGATGCATCTGTTACCTGCGCCGCCTTCACGTGTCATTGGCTGCGGGAAATGAGAAGCCCTCGCCTTTCAGCCTCCCATCCCAAGGAATAGGAGCTGAATGGCGCGCGGCTCTGACCGGAGGCAATCAGAGTTAGCTTTAACGGTGGGAGCTAATGAGAGAGGGCTAGTGCTGTGACTGTGTAAAGAGGGTACAGAGCCACGGCAATGCAAACATGCTCAGTTGATTTTGACGCATTGCACACAAACACACACTGGAAACGGATAAGCCATTTGGATTGTATTGGCATTTAGGTGGGGAACTAGTAGGGAGGGAACTTCAGTGTGTTCAATAAAGTAGCTCACGTACCCTCCACTGCTGCTCATTTGATGAACTCACCTGGGCAGTGAAATATCTTCATAATGTTTCTTAATTGAGTGTATTGACCACACCCTGTCATATTCATCTGATTAGAATGCAGCCAACACGCAACAATGCACATCAGTCCCTCGCTCTCCCACTTAACATTTCTGTATGCGCATACATACACAGACAGTCCATTACAACTGTATGCTCAGGGGAAATCAGGCCATTCGGAGGACTGCATATGTCACATGTTGACATTATATCCTTATCATTACTTGATGCACAGAAGTGGAATTAACGCAATTTCCCCTGAACATTAGAAAATCACATCTGTAAATGCTGAAATAAACAAACAATGGGAATTTTAATAAAAAAAAAAAAGTGTGATACACAGACAGACAGAGAGAAGCTGAAGACATCCAAACACACACTCAAAGATAGGATCACAATCAGATAATACACACACACACCTGCCTGTTTGTCTGCTCCCCTCCTCTGACCTCACTGATTCTTCCAGTAAAGAAAACGGGATAAGGAGAGATGGAGAGAGAGAGAGAGAGGGAGAGAGGGGGGAGGAGGGAGGGAGGAAAAGAGGGAGGAGTGGAATGGCATTATGTCTATCGGTGTGGATAATTGAATGTTGGAGCGTTTTCCTCCAAGCCTTTGTTGTCCAATCAATACAGCAGTTCCCGGGGGAGCTAATCTGTATTAGCAGAATTAGCCTGCTGGCTAACTCAGATGTCTCAACCAGACCCCTTTTCCCTTGTCCACCAGAGTGATGTGGGCAGGGCCACTGGCAGCTGTGGGTGGGTGGGGTGAAGGGTCACCTGTGGTGATGTAAAGGTAAATAGGAACGCACACAGGATGGTGAATTTATTTACTCTGAAGTTTTATATCGCGCCGAAAACTTTTGTTATTGCATCAACCGAGTTTAAGTGGCTGACTGCATGGCTACATCCCTGTGTCGGTCAGACAGCAACTTTGGTATTGAGTTCTGACGACTGCTCACTGAACTGAAGGTCTGTTATGTTGGAGAACAGCCTATTTAAGTAGGAAAATGGGAAATCAGTAAAATATTGAGAGAAGGGTATTAAGTGATTCCGACATAGTTTGATGGCTAAAGTGACGACAACAACATAACTTTTACCATTTTGCTAGAACTTTATCTGCCCTGAGAAAGAACGTGAAACATCAGCCTGCGATAATTAACACCATCAATCATGCAAGATGCTCTGTGGTTTCCAGGTAAGATGCTCTGAATTTGATAGAAATTTATGAATATGAATGATGGAAGGGAACTGCTGTTTATCACTAGCACCTTTCACGCAAGTTACAGACACAGGGGAAACCGCAGAGCTGTGTTTACAGAGCTCAACATGGAACATATGAGAATTAGCCGTGTGTGTGTGTGTGTGTGTGTGTGTGTGTCGGGGGGCCGCGTGGTACACTTGACTATGCTCCATTTGAGTTCAAATGCGTGTTTGTGTGTGTGTGTGTGTGTGTGTGTGTGTGTGTGTGTGTTTGTGCGTGAGCATTAAGAATGAGCGGCCTGCTTGCGCTAATGAGAGGTGAAGGGAGACAGTAATTGAAACCCTGGGGAGAATGGGAGACGGAAGTGGTGGTGGGGGTTGGAGGGGTGTAGCAAATGGAAAAAACACACTCCCTGTACTCCTTTATTTCCACCATAGATCTAGGCAGCATGTTTCCCCGAGAGACACAGCCCAGAGGGGAGAGTGCTCTCTTTCCCTCTCTTCATACGTTTCATGTTGTGCGGGCTACGCGACAAAACGCACAGTCAGGACCCATGAATGAATGACATAAAGAGCCCGATTTAGATTTGCATGACACTGAAAGTTTCTCTTGCACGGCTCTTTAGTTGAATGTGGACCATGTTGACTGTGGGCTGGAAACGTTACTATAGAGTTGCAAAGAGGGGTTATTTAGGGTCACGAGGAAAGTCACATTCATGGTGGATTCTCATTCTCAGAGGTGAATCATGAGTACAAGAGATAAAAATACTCACTTTCCCAAATAAAGTCAACAACTTGAGAGCAGCATTTTTGTTGAGAAACTTCACTTAACCATCAGTTCACTTTTGTTTGTTGGGGCTTAATGAACAGGGCGACTGATATACTATATGTTCTTACACCTTCAACTACCTCTTTCGCATTTGTACTGTTTCTTCAGCCAATATGTGCAGCACATTCTGTCCTATGAAACAATTTGTGCCTATGTACTATTTCAGCTTGGCTGCGATGAGCCACAAGCATGGGTTTACTTGACCCTGGCCATATCTGGACGCTGTGCTGCCCCGCTACAGGGGACGGAGGTGTTATAACATTGTCACCACGTAATAACTCAGGGCCTTGTGCGATGACATCCAGGATGCTTCGCACATACACACACACCCACACACGCAGACACTTGAGCAGCTTGGAAAAGCCTTGAAAACTGTATGTGATTACCCCACGGTTAAGGTTGCTAATTATATTTATGTAAACTGGTTGCTGCACGCTTGCCACAAACAGAATGTGATCAATGCAGGAAAAAGTAGAAAGGAGATCAGGGAAGGTCTTTAATCAACCAACCACTCGGCACAGTGCAGGCACAGGAACAGCCATGTGCGCACACACACACACACAAATAAACACACACTCCTGGAAATCTTCCAGGGAAGCTCCAGTTGTTACAAAACTACCATCCCCTCTGGCCTAATAGCCTACAAAAATAGTTGGACACACACAGAAACACACCCACCAACACACACATTACGTTTGCAGAGGCTGCAGCAAATGACTTGAATGAACACATACTGGGAAGCTGTTAACAATGCTAATTTGACTTCACACGATTACAAAAATATTTTACTAGACTTTAAATCACATTTTTCACAGTCCTGCTTTTCCACAGACAGAATCTTTATTTGTATCCCGAGACAACACTTGTCATACAGTAAATTCAGACCTTTCTATAAAAGGTCCTTGAGGTAGTGCATCCTGCACCTAAAAACAGACATGCCCTAATAAAAAGAGGACACACGTGCACACACATACAGAACATACACCTGCAAACTTTCCTGGAAATCATCCACAAAGTTCCTTCAAAGCTTCCCCTTCCAGCGTTACTACTACACACACGCACAGGCACACTGTATCATGGCTGTCAGTGGTCATAAATAAGTTGCAGCCTCATGGAGACACAACAACTTGTCACTGCTGGATTGAAAAACAACCTCAAGTGAAAGACTATTGCATGGCTTACTTTGGATCACGACTTTAATGCAGCCAATTCAACGTATGCTTACGGTATGAGGGTATAAAGTGCTGTTCTTAACCCTGTAAAGAGTAGGCTACAGAGGCTGCGTGCTGAATAAATGAAAAATATATATTATTAATGTTAAATGATAATAATAAAAGAAACCGAGGCAAACACGGTATCTCCCACGTGCATTACAGAGCATGTTTAAATATAACCTTAACTGATGGTAAAATATGACTTGGCAAGACCTTTTGTTTCAACTACGTTAGCCAAGGACATTGCCTGACCTGTCATCTAGGCTCTTCCTGGCAACTGCACACCAACTGCAACATTCTATGAAAACAGAGACTCTCATAAAATTGTGGCACTGTAATCAAAAGAGAGGTGCGACAACACATCAAGGGTCTTATTTTTCAGAGGACACATCAAGAGTCATAATTCCAAAGATATTTTAGGAAAGGAGGTGCTGGCCAAAGTTCAACTCTGGTATGGCCCCATTGGAAAACAGACAAGAGGGCAAACACATAGACACTTCCTTACACGTGCTCACATGCCGTTTGACACACATAAGCAGTGACATGTTTCCTGCCACTTTTAAATTCAAATATAGTCTCACTTTAAGGCGAAACATTCGTGCGCATGCAGCAGCCTTGGAAACCCCTAAGCATAAAAGCAGTTTGCAGTTGCGAACTCCAAACCTGCCAGTCCCTGAACTGAAGTTTCCCCAGCCACAGCAGCTGGGCCTGCATTCAAAAGATCGGCTAGAGTCGTACTTGTACTGAGCTCGCGCGCACATTTGGACATGTAAGTTTATGCAAGGCGCGAGATGTTGGCCTCCAGCCACTCTGTGAGCTGTGTAGCCAAAATTCCACCAGCCATCCAATGGTAATTTATACGCCTGCTTGGTAACTGGAAAAGTTGAGGCTGAGGACAAATCGTTGACATATGCTGGATTTGAAAACAGCCCTGATACATGTTGTCCCTCCACTTTACCCCTCCTACATTCCTGGAGTTCTGATCTGGAGGTGTCATTTCAGGCATCCCTGTATATAGATACAAATCATATACACATCAAAACCTTTCTGCAGTGGCTGAGATACGGCAAAAGAAACTCCGTAGAGTCATAAAACATAAAGGTGGAGAAGCTGGTGCCCTGACTTAGGCCTGAGTTCACCATTCCGACTTTGAAAACAACTCCCCAAAATACTGGAGTGTTAAGCATGGAAGGGGGTGGGGATTTATGTGCATTTGCAGAAGGTGAATATATATGGGGCATATATAAAAAGAACCAGAAAGGTCTAACCCGTAAATTAAGGCCAAGGGGGTAGTTGAGACAAAAGCATAAGAGAGAGGGTCCTTTTTGTGCAAGGTGTTCAATGACCCCTCATTGTTGAAAGTCTCTTGTAAATTCTATTGCCAGTCTATTGCTCCTGATTTGCGGACTGGAAGAGGGTAAAAAATGAAAGATTTTACTCATACATCATTGCAGCTACTAACTATGATTCTTCACTGAAGATGCAGTTCCATTTAGCACTATTGGTATGGCGGATTAATAAAGACTATACTCAAGATTGGAACCTTGTACTTTGCTTCGAGTGGTTGAAACGCACCAAGGGAATGAGTGGGCGGATGGATGTAGTAAGGACGAAGACTGGATGGCGCACCTCCCCCCGGTCTCTTCTATCTCCCTCCCTTCTCAGAACTGATGAAGGACTTAATCTTTGGTGCTACCTCATCAGTCCAATAATCTAATTAGGGGGAAAGGGAAGAGTGTCGGGATGGATTCATATGTTGGGCTGTGCCGCGCCCCTTTACCTGCCCCTGCTGCCATTGCCGTGCACATTAATCAGAGCAGAGGAACCTCCACTTTTTTCTCCTAGGGAGAGAGATGGAGGAGGGGGGGGGGGGGGGGGGGGGGCATGAAACAGACACTTTCCAAAAGGCCTGGCTTACATATTTCATGGCACATTACGGATGTCTTGCCTCAGCTCCGCCGACAACTCATTAGGACCTTTATGAAGGGGGAGAGGAGAAAAAAAGAGGGAGAGGAGAGAGGGAAAGAGCAGGAAAGCATTCTTAATATGTGTCCGTATATCAGTCTTTCTTTAAGATCTTTCATTTAGAGTTTTATCACAAGTTTAAATGGACTACCCATTGGTGGGTTTAAGTGCAGCCTTTTCTCTCTGAATTTTAAAATTCTGTACAGTTCAGAAATATTCCACTGGGGAGCATGCAGAGAACCATGTACTTCAGCCAACACACATTCCACCAGGAGCTTCTTCGGTGCACACAGAGGTTCGTGCAATTGCACCCAGATCGCCATCAATGCAGATGGCTTAAACAACCTGGATGGAGCTTCCAGTGCAAGTGCAAGCAAGAGGAGCACAATCCTTCACTGTTTTGCCACCAACAAATGTTTTTAATGGAGTGCCCGCATACCCTGGTGCCTGACAAGCCATTTTCTACCGCAGCATACCTAAACTCCAACCATTGATTTCACTGGGATCAAAAACCCTTCAAGCATCTTGTATCAGATTTCCACAGAATATTAACAGTTAATAGATAGCCTGCTATCCTGTGGCATATTAGAAGAGTGCGTTTAGTTCAGGACCTTCAACAATCAGAAACTACCACTTTATGATGGTTCTGAAGGTACACATCTGGTCTCGGGAGGGCCCATTACTGCATGTGTCTGTGATGGTACATCTGTGATAGATGGTATGGTACTTTTGGGTACAAAATGTACTCCTCTTGTGTCTCTATTTTTGAGTGTCTGCACAAACATTTGCTTGCTGACTTCCACACTTTTATAATGACAGCTTGTGTGTATACATGCTGTATGTACTCATAAGTACAACAGCCCCACTCCATCTTCATCCTATTTGTTATTTGTGTTACGTTATAAGCCAATGACAAGAAAGGCAAAGTATTTACATTTGAGGGAGACAACTTCTGTCTGAGGAGATGATTTGTTGGGCCATTTTGTTAAATAAATTGAAATGTATTTTTTTTTTTTTTCTGTTTACAACGGATGCATTATGATGCCAGGTGTGTAATTCACCTGCTATGTTTCACAGTTGCAGGACTACATGTGTGTGATCAGGGTGACAGGAGAGGTGGGTGATGCACACAGAAGGGAGAGAGCTCAGCTGATGGCTTGCTGGTGGCCTGATTGCTCTGGCCCAGCGGCCCACTGAGCAGTGATTGCCACAGCTGGGGCCTCCGGTACAGATTCCTCAGGCGCTCCCATAGCTCAAAGCTGACACCTCCCACTAAGCACTGTCTGCCCAGACCAACCTCTCACGATGCCATTTGTCCTGACAGATGGAAAGACAGAGGTCTGAAACCAACCTATATCTTCTTCCACTGATTTGTCCTTTTTTTTTGTCTCCCTTGGCTCATCCATCAATCATTTTCAGCCTCACTTATTCACTTTGTGTCGCTATCCTCTCCTCCGTCTCTGCCCTACTATCTTTTCCTTCCTGGTCTCTGTCTTCATCTCATCCACCTTTTCTGTTTCCAGCGCGCAATCCGCATCTGCCTTTTCAATACTCCTTCTCCAACTCTTCCACCCTTTGCCCTGGCGTTCACATTCATTTGTTTGGATCGCTTCCACCTCGGAGGGAATAATCCGCTAACTGGTTCATTCATACGGATGACATCATCAAATCCCTTCGTTGCCGTTGGCTGGATTAATCCTGCTCATTCTCTTGCACTGACTGAGTTCATTATGGAGGCACAAATCCAGTCGGCTTAAAAAGAGCGAAAGGGTCCGGGCTACTACTGAACAAGCTGCAGGGGAAGGGAGTGAGTGAGACAGATAGTGAGAGAGGACAGAACTCCTTCAGTGGGGGGGGGGAGAAGGAGAGACAAAGCAGCAGTCACTTCAGGCCATGGTCAAAGTGCAATATTATAGAAAAATGGATGGATTTTTGGATCTGCATTTGAATGAGGCAGAAATTCAAGTTTTGCACTGTGTAGTTTTGAAGAGGATGTTGGGAGGCAGAGACAGAGGTGGTAAATGTGTGTGTGTGTGTGTGTGCAAATATGCACAGCACAGGATGCCTGTGTGTCTCTGAAACATAATGCTTTCTATATACACAGAGTACTCAGTTCCTTGAGGTTAAACAGCCCATGACAAAAGCCACATAAACATTACGCATCATGTAAGGTGCTGTGCTAAAGTGGTTTACACTATTTTTTTTTTTTTTTTTTTTTACTTTATATCGTGCAAATAAACTGTTCTGTGATTATAGGTGTGTTTGTGAAGCAATGATGTACTAAATGAAGCTAGAATCTAAGGGCTATTATAGGATTCCTTTAATAAACTACTCTTCCCTCCTAGAATGTGGTCTTAGCCTCAAGCTACTCTCCCTATACAACGCAGGGAAAAGATGGTTTTGTAAATACTGTATATGCTGCTTTGAGGTTCTGTCGAAAGTATGATGATGGTGAGGTGAGGCAACATTCCAGAAAAATGACTGATGAAGCTGTAAATATGATAATAATTACCATCTATAGTAGCTGTGTTTTCACTGTTTAATATTTTGTGCACAATTTTAAGTTCATCTTAGGAGAACACCCATTATAGTCGCCAAAAACAGAACAAACAAAGACAATTTATTTGAGTGATCAAGTGTCAAGTCAAGTCATGAAGTTTTTAAAGTCTCACTCATTTTTTTTTTATGTCAAGTCAAGTTGCATTCTTCCTAGAAATGGAGACCATTAGCGTTTCTGCTGTTACTGTGGGAGCTCCACTAAAATAATTTAGGTTATACAACACTAGATAGCTAAGGGCAAGAATGAGAGAGCGAGTGAGGAGGGGAGCATAGAGGAGAATGCATGCTAGGCTCCACAGGTGCACTGTAATATCAGTAACACAAGCCAGACTGACCAAATCCAGGCTAGCTATTGTGGGGAAGTGTCTAGTGTGTCCTGGGAATACTGCAGGGCTTCACTAAAGTAAAGGTGGCTCAGGGATGTGAGGTGGATGGGTGAAGAGGGAGGGGGGGGGGGGGGGTCCTTAAGCTCCTCGTCCTTGCGTGACACAACTGATAGGATTGCTTTGACTAACGGGCATTTAAGTGCTAGTGTGACCCAGCGACAGATCAAGAGGTCAGAGATGAGGTTGAGCCAATCGGCCACGCTTTGACTGATGACATGATAAATAAGCTCCGGCATTATGTATAATTTCACGTACAGGCACAACATGGAAGAATAGAGAGAGAAAGCAGAGACAGGACAAACCCAGTACAGTCGCTTTACACTATTTGAAGTGCTGACGGAAGATAGTGATGTGATCAAACTGCCTCAGTAATTGCATTAGGCGGGGTTCATCCTTTTAAATTGGATAGTTGCAGTTAATATGATTCATTTTGTTCTTTACGTTTTCTTCTTCTAAAAAAGAAGAAGGAAATACAAGAAAAGAAGAAATACATATTATATATTATTGGATATATATTAACTGTTCTCCTGCAGTATTTAGCCATAGTTTTCTGTCCCGAGAGCAGCAGAGACTAATTACTGTATGTGGACGATTACTGATCAGATTGGCAGACAATACTTTGTGAATAATCCTGATCCACATAATGACTATGCAATTGTTTTAACCTCATATTGTATCTAATGCCATCATCAGGCCAAAAACAAACTTCCACTTGAGAGAGACTTGGGACCATGCCACGGTACTGTACCTTAGGTCCAGTGCGTAATATTTAGGGGGCTCTGTTTACATAATATAGTAGAAATGGAATCTTAGCTATAAGAAACTTTGTTTTAATTAGTGTATAACTTCTTTTTTATAACCTAAACTCCAGCTCAAGAAATCCTCACACATTTTTCATGTTTCGCAGCCACAGTAGGGTGAGGTGACGGGGGCAGATGCCACTAAATCCTCCACCCTGGTTCTTTAATGTGCAGATTTTCATTTTCAGATGTTGTATAGATACAATAAACTCACAGTAAACTGAGGATTAATCCCACTGTCTCTTTATGTACTGGATTTGAATTCACACTTCTTTTTTTTTTCGTCCTCACTCTTTAAAAATAGTAGGCTACTTAGTGAATCGCACTCTGTCAAATTCATTAGGTCAGCTAGCTAGCTCTTCCTCGTGTTCCCTGCAGTCAGAGCATCACTATTTTATGAATGAAAGAACATGTCTGAGAAATGTCAAAGTGCTGGTGACAGCAGTACCAAAAAAGAATATGGCTCTATCTCTAGAGTTACCTTAATTTTGGTTTTGTTGAAATGCGGGACAGGTCTCAGCCAGAATGTGTCATTTGTGGTGAGGAGCTAGCTAATGAAGCCAAACAAAATGACAGGAAACAAAAACATCACACCTGACATGTTATTCTTTTGTTGTTGTTGTTTCTGAAAATCTATCGGGCAGAGTGCTGTGAAATTTGCTGTGCTTTTATGCGAACTTGTTCTTTCTTCTTATGCCACCCTCGTACACATAGCCACACTGTCAATTTGTTGTTTTGTCCATCCAACAATGTTGTACTATAGGGAGTGAGGAACACCGCAACCTCCAGGGACGTATAGTCTTTTTGTTGTACATACAGTTACGTGTCTTTGTGCAGGGCTTTACAATGCATCATTTCTCTATTTTTAGAGACCTGTAGGATTCAGTGAAGAGTTACTTTGAAGCCTCCTTTATGCAGGCTAGATGTGTGTGCAGTCGTATTGAAATAGTGGTGGGAGTGATAAGGGTGATTACCGCAGAAAATGAGAGGCAGCAATGGACAATAAAAAAATGTAAAAAATATGGACCCATTATCCAAGCTGAGGTGTTTATCGTCTTGTGCGTCTCACCCAAACTCCCAACGGACGTCATGTTTCGCTATTTATCAGCCCTTCTTGTGAAATTCTATCCGACGTATAATCTTGCATGGAATACATGCATGGATGCCTTTTTGCATCCATAACACACAAACGTTAAACCTGCATCCACATTCGAAAATGCTCCCGTTGCAACTAAAGGCCGCCTCTGCAAGTGTGGACACAACTGCCTGTAGTTCGACTGGCCGGTCGCAGGCGATGGAGCGAGCGGGTGATCATCCCCATCTATCTGTCCCCCACCACCACCACCTCCTCCTCCTCCTTTCCATCTCCTCCTCCTCCTCTAGCCACATGACACACATTGTGGCTGATCTGTCAGTGCGCTGGCATCATCGGAGCAGGACATGCATGATGTGTCAGAGATAGACTGTCACGCTAGGGGCCCCTGGATGGAGGGAGGAATGAAAGAGGGGAAGAGATGACAGATGAAGCGAGATCGACAAAAGAGTGCGGTACACAAAAGAAGGATAGACGGAAACAGGTGGATTGAAGGTGTTAGGCAGAAGGAGAGACAAGGATGGAAAGGAGGGATCAAGTCCGCGGGGGGGGGGGGGGGGTTAAGCATACATAGACAGATAGAAAAAGATTATTCCGAATGCCAACGCTGCACAGTCTCAGCACAGGCATAAGGGCGGCGAGGTGGCTGCTTACACAACACACACAGACTTATACACATACACAGCTCCATGTTGCCAAAAAGACCTGCTGGGTGCCTGCAGAGACGTGAGTCATAGTATCCATATCACTACGCCACAACACATACAAACAAACATATTGTGCTGCTTGAGTAGCGCCCTTACAGGCATTTTGACATTTTCTTGACAAAAAGGAGAAGATCTGAGGGTTCTGCCTGGTTGTGTTAAGGGAGTGAGAGGAGAGCAACAGCTTTGCATCGCTCTAGTTGGTACAGTACAGGAGAGCGGTGAGTTATTGCCGGTCTCTTACAACAAAGCCTGTGTTGTGTGTGCGTGTTGTGTGTGTGTGTGTGTGTGGAGGAACACAATTGTGAAACATGCTCTGTGTGGGCTGGTGTGTGTCAGTAAAGACATAGATAGCTAGTGGGTGTGTTTACTAATGTGTGTTAGCGGAGGATGTAGTGTGTTAAAGCAAGTGTGTGCGTGTGTGGTAGCGGGGATTTAATGGGATTTCCAGCTCAGCAGAATGCGCCTGCTCGTCTCTCACACCCCCCAACACGTTGAGGCGCAAGCGCACGCGCGCGCACAAACACACACTCTCGGTATCGATCTGCCCGCCAGCCGCAGGGTCATTCATCAGATGGTTGGACACACCCAGGTGTGTTTTACTGTTGGCCAATGCTCAGCAGCGCATTCGAGGAGCAGACAACCATCATTGGAGGAGAGAGAGAAACAGAGAGGTGGAGAAGGGAGGGAAATTCTTACAGTAACAAAAGGAGAAGACTTAAAAAAAAAAGAGTTCTGTGGAAAGTGCACAAACATGTTTTGTGCAAAACAAAACAGGCAATGCACTATTACTGCCAGGACTAATAGACCAGCATCATGACATAAATCAAAGCAACAAAATATGTTTATATGCTACTAATTTACTCTGCCAGATACATTTTGGAGCCCGCGTTGCAGTGCAGAGAGCACATCAGGAGGAGTTCAGGGTGGATGGTGTGATGCAAGATGCACCATGTGTTGCACATGTTGGACAACTAAACCACTTGAAGCGAGGGAGAGATTGTGAATTTGGTTAAACACTGAACAGCTCTTTCCCTGACATCATCCGAGTGCTTTCATATGAACCCAACCTTAAGTGAACCTAACATAACTTTACATTACACAGCCATAAAAATGTTTTTTGTACTTTAGTTGCTGGGAAGGGTTAGGACGTATATCCTTATGATATACATATGGATGTATTTTTCCGAGGATACTGGGCTCCTGAGCCAATCCCTCTTTTTATTTGATTCACGAATGCCCGTTTTCATTATTTAGTCCCACGCTTATTTCGTGCAACTACTTTCCGTCACTATGCAAATGCACCGCCGCCAACAGTCAAGTCTGACAGTCGCCTAATTTGCCGCCTGATAGTCACAAAGGCTGATGTCACTGATGATGACTGTCACATCTCTGACATACAACAACACAACCTGACACAAAGCGGTCTCAACCTCTGCCCTAATGACGGGTTAACAGTTGCCCCCCCAACACCATAGCAACAACTCCTTGGCCTTGTCATCGTTGTACCTCTGATTCAATTACCTTGACCTCGGTGGGTGCTAGGGCCTCCCTCCCAGTCTTGCTCCTGTAGCACGGGAAGGTTAATTGAAATGGAATGCAACATTAATTTCCTTATTAATGAGAGCAGGTGACTGGCCGCTGACTGTAGGAGAGGGTGACCTCACAGACACTTTTTTTTTTTTTTTACACTTTGCCTTGTTGGGAAATGCCACATGATAGATCACAATGTGCGGTCATGTAATCAAAATGTACCAATGCAACGTATCTGTTCTAAAGTGTGTATCTATGTATGACAACATGTGGGTATGTATCTTTGGCCTTTAGACTAAGCCACCAATACCCATATATCAAACTGGCAGTAGAATGAATAGAAGCCAACTAAATGTACTTTGAGCTCTGGCCTGATACCAAAGAATGCATAGCATATGGAGTTATGTGATCACATATACACACACACACAACCTCAAATGCACTGTGGCCCTGACATATAAGACACTCTTATACTTATTCTATTACTGTAGTGCTTCACTTGGGTTACCTACAGCTTGGCACCAACACTCCTGAACATTAGAGAGTTCATTGTTTGTGTTTTAAGAGAGTCCATTGTCAGTGTTTGGCCTCCTGCATTGGGTTTCTGTATTAATGCTTGGAAGGTAGCTGTTA
This sequence comes from Protonibea diacanthus, assembly GCA_028641955.1. Classification (NCBI taxonomy): domain Eukaryota; kingdom Metazoa; phylum Chordata; class Actinopteri; family Sciaenidae; genus Protonibea; species Protonibea diacanthus. The sequence goes on from CM053998.1 coordinate 10,282,765, forward strand.
GCCTCAAGTCTCCCTCTTGTTCTTTCACTGTGATCAAGGGTTCAGAGCAGAAGGAAAATGTCAGGTAAGCAGTTTTAACGGCTACCAAAGCGTATTCGCGCAGTAACATGCATTTTTATGATGATCTGCATGCTGCTGAAGGTGGCTATGTAGGCGTATTTGCAGGCATATGCTTTCACCCCATGCCATTCAAATGTCTAGCAGAAAACTATGCATTCAAGGCAAACTTTTATTCATCCACAAGCCCCCGCCCCCACCCCACCCCACAATGCAACAATGCTCCACATGTGTGCATTCTAGTGCCTCACGCCCCTCATCTGTCAAAACATGATAAGATATGAAACTCTGCGGTGACTGGAACAAGCAGCCTCCTCTTCAATCTCCTTAAACAAATACCAGGCAAATGAATGAATTTTGAGCAGCCACTGCCGCCTCTATCACAAAACAGATCTGTGCTTTATTTCATTCCAGCACCTTTAGACGCTTTTCCAGGAGATGCAAGCAACTTGTTCTAATAAGATTTTTTTTTTGTACTTGTGTTTTTTTTTTTTTTTTTCCCCATCTCTTCCACCAGCGTACCGCGACTTCCTTGTTTAATCACACAGTCTATTAAAAAGGCAATTAAACATCATGCAGGTAATATGTATAATCCATTGAACAAATCCTGGATCAAATATGCAAATAGCAATAATGGAATGTTGATTAGTGTGCCATTTTGCCTGCACTATTGATTCAGTAGAGTTAGAGCGAGACCTTGTGTCCATGAGTGGATGTTTTTGGCCTGGTTTAAGACTATAAATGCACAGATATATATATATATTTTAATATGGTAAATTTATGCAATGCAGATTTGAAGGGAATTCTATGTTTTTGCTCTGAGGCCTTCTGGGAGTATTGCTGCACATTTGACTGGGGCATGACTTTGGCTAAGTGCAAGGAGTCTCCAGGAAGTCTTGTAGTGTTTATCCCCCCTAAGGCAAACACCCCTGGGCTACGTGAACACGCACAGGCACACGCCACTTTAAAGGAACTATGATTTTAAATGAGCAAAAAAAAAAAAAAAAAAAGAGCACAAATGTGTACTGAGAAATTGTAGTGTAGTAGAGTAGAGACTTCAACAAGGGTCAACAAGAGGCCAGTTTTGTTAGCTAAAACTCTTTACAGGAGCCAATTAAGTAAAGCTAAAAGAAACAAGGGCAAACGGGGACTCATCTGCGTGTTTGCTACATGCAAAATCCTCACATTGTTACCATCTAGCATGTAACAAGAGTTTTACTGGATGCAGACAACCTGAGATCAAACAACCTGAAAGCAATTAGAGCTGCATCCAGATGATTTCTGGGCGAATACTTGCTGTTATCGCGCTTACATTTTAAAGAATGAAAAATGGCTACATTCTCCATCATCATAAAATGCAGCAGTGGATACAAAAAAAAAAGAACACAATCAAAGTGAGAATCACACACCGCAACAAAAGCACTTGCCTGGGTAACGCGATGGCATTTAAAACGGATTTGCGTGACTGATGTTCAGGCTGCTTGTTTATGCCTGTCTGCCCAGTTCTGTGCAGTGGAGTCAGAGTTGACAGAAGCCACACAGAGCAGAAACACGGATCAACAGGTTATTAGCATAAGCCCAGGAAGGCACCTAAAAAAAATAAAAGCACAGTGAAATGTGGAAATAATTCCAGCAGCCTGACCGCACCTCTTACAAATAAGAAAAAAAAAAAAAAAAACTGCTTTATCACTTTCTCAGCTTGATGCAGTTTCTCTTAGGGGGCTTTGCCGTTTTGTTTTGAAAGATTAAAAGTGGAGGAGTACAAGCTGGAGGGAAGGGAGGAGGAGGAGGGTATTTGGTGACAGAGGATGGAGGAAGGAGGGGGAAAGGGGGGGGGGGGGGGGGGGTGTTATTGATGTGCAGTGCTGGCTCAGATAAAGGATTGGTGGGAGCCAACCGGCTCCTATCTGGCTCCTCCAGCCAAAGGCCTGTTTGCTTTCTAGGAGTTGCCGTCGACCAAAGTTTGTGTGTATACATGTGTGTGTGTGTGTGTGAGTGAGCGAGTGAGCTGGGAGGCTGGAGAATGGAAAAAGAGATAGTAGGGAGGGTAAGCGTGTAGATGCTTTTTTCGGAATTAGATTCCGCTTCCCTAACAGCACAATTAAGGTACGATTGGAGAGAGAGGAGGAGGAGGGGGGGTGTTCTCAGGGTTAAGCAAGGATAGTGTATAGTAATGGACCGAGCGTAGTGTCACAGATGGAATATGATTACCATAGATCCATTTCTTTCATGCTTTCTAAAAAAATAAAAAAAAATAGGAGGAGGGAAAATATAGAAACACACACACGTGGCCGAAAATAATCTGAGGATGAATCAATATGGTTAGTAACGGAGCGTCAAAAGACCTTGATGAAGAGGCGGCCTTATCAAAAAGATATGTTTCATAGATGGGGCTCTTGATTTATATAGACAGGAGGCCTATGATGCAACATGAATTACTGGCTGGTTAGAATATATGGACGGCGAAACGGAGGGCTAAATGAAGCAGTGGAGGGGGGGGGGGGGGGGGCAGGAGGGGAAGGATGTCTGCTCATCAGCGTCTCACTGTCAGCACAGGGAGAGCACCGCTCGCTACTACTACTCACACGGCGCCGGGTCCTTAAAAGTGATGAATTCTGACTGAGATTAAAAACAAAAACGCAAACATTTATCATGCCAAACTATTAACAATCTCGAGGTTGCGATTTGGCGCTGCTGATTAATTAGAGCAAAAGAGGAAATGACGCGTCTTATTGGCTCAAAATGCCTTCAGATTAGTCACGTTCATCACCATAAAAATAAATGTCTTTTCCCCCAAAATGTTTGGATTTATCTAAACATTTAATCAGGCATGTTTTTTTTCTTTTTATAACAACTGCTTTTAGAATTTAATTTCTGTTTCTTCCACGCAGATGATTGGTATTGATTTACTGTCAGGGTGGTACATTATGATTTTTGGACACAGGGTGAGTGAAATTTCTCAGTACAATATATACTGTAGAGACAAATCACACTCCACCTACATTTTACAATTATTACAAGAGGCTGAACACTACTGAGCTTTTGTCTCTAATGGTCTTCCAGCTGTTTACAAACACAAAACACCAATTCATACCGTTCTTTTGGGGAACAGTTTCTTCCCGACGGTGACTGCAGGTCTGATATTTGGTTCTGGCTGGTCGTGTTTACATTAGTCAGTCGGTGGGCTTATACTCTGTATGTCTGCCTGCAAAGCCTTGTTCGGATTTCTCAGAGTGGTGTGACTGAATTCTGGTAGACTGCAACTAGTGTATGGCCATGCATGGGAGTCGCCCTTTCACATTAATTCCTAGTTATTTTACTGACAAATATTAAGCCCCAGCCTCCATTTTAGGCCTCTGCTTGAAAATGACATACCCAAAATGAATAGGGCATATCTCTGCAGCTACTTGGTCTATTTAAATCATAATAAATGGAACATGTGACATCTGTTCAGATGTGTACCGTAAATATCAGTATCTATGTACTTGTACTAACCCTAACCCCTCACCCAAATTGAGGGACCCTGGGGCTTAGGAGGTTAAGGAAGTCTTTAATGCAACTGGTGCAGACACTTTTGTATATACTGTACTGGTGTGTGGCATTAATGGTTTAAATATCCCTTGAATGTCCCTTGAACATGTCATATTCTGTGTTTCTCAATAGGTTTACTTCACCTCCGTGGATTGAGGTTTACCAAACTCCAAACGTGGGATAAAATGTAACAGCGGTGAAATAATTATTGAGGAGCACACGCAAAATCTTGCTTTCTTATGCTATACTATTTTACAGCTTGTGCTGTACCTCCAAAGTGTTTATTAACAGGTTCCAAAGTTCACTAGTGCCAATGATTCACTGTCATAATCCAAACAGCAATCATTGACGAGCGTATATCTGAATTCAGAGTGAGATATTTAGCAGTCCACGTATTATGTAAATGTAAATTTCCAAAGCTGTTGTTTAAGTATTGAGGATTCTGATATTTTCTGATTAATAATTCACATTTGTGTGTTTCATGACTTTCTCGATACAGTCATTCGAGTTTTAACCCTTCATAATCTGTCTTGCGATGGCCAAAAGTTATTTTGAAAATCAAATTTCTCTAAAACTCTGTAAATGACTCATGCCTTCTAAAAATAAAAATAAAAAAAATACTTTTCTCCTGATCTTAGTCCTTCTCACCCTTCACTCCCCTGCACCCTTCAGCATGAGTGATACAGGCTCTGTGCTACCCTCCATTTGTTTGACCCTGCAGGAGGGGAACTGATGTGCTTATCCATCAGAACCGCACGGCTCCATTTACGGGATGGACCCCTGCCTCTAAAGCAGCTCCTCCAGCCGGCGCCAACAGCTGCCCGCCTGTCTTAAACACACGTCCACCAAGGGCAAGGGCAGATCCCCAACGCTACAAGTGAAGCTTCTCCAGATCCAACTCTGTTGACTTGTGCAGCTACCGGGGAACGTTCTGTCAAAAACAATGGAGTGCACCGCATCTCAATGTCGATCCCAGGGATGCACTGATTGAGCATGTTGGGTTTCTTTCCCATTGAGCATCGATTTGACACTAACTTATGAGCATTTGAAAGTTGCAATCAATTACAGCATTGTCTGAAACACACAGAAGGTTTAATTGGTTTTGCTGAATAATTAAAAGCACGAGGATATTTCTGAATAAAATCTAGTCTAGGCCACGTTAGAGAAACCTGATGCTTCAGCTGAATGACTTCAAGTTTAAATCCTTAGCCACTGTCCCATTGAAGTCATGTTCAAGTTTCCCCCCTGTCGAATAGGTCATGAGGCGAACACACTTCTGTGGGGCCCCACTTTTCCAGCCCATTCATGGTCTCGCTTTGCAGGGGCACAGTAGGACATATCATTAGAAAGCAGACAGGGGTGACGTGTGTCTATGTGTGTGTTTGTGTGGAGGGGGGAAGGCGGAGGGTCAATGTTATGTGCCTACATGTGGAGCAGAGCTGTGAACTGATACCCCTGCCGCAGAAGCAAATGTGCAAGTGAGCAAGGGGTGGCAATTGGCAGAGACTCAACCAGTGTTAGCTGGCTTTCCAATTCCACACTGACAGTTCAGTCATGGGACTGAAACTCCATCCGCTCTGTGGAAAGTGGAACATGAACGTTCTGTTTCGGTGCGGGCACATACATCATTGACCTCTTTTACACTTGGACAATTCATGGGTCTTGAGGTGAAGTTCAAAAGCAGAATTTTTATTTTTGCAGTAAAGAATGAAGCATAAATGCAATCAAATTTTAGTCTGGCTGTAGAGAAATTGTTTCCAAGTATCCGGCCAAGAGAAATCTAGTATAAATATGATAGTAGTGGTTTAGATTTACTTTCTCATGTGGGAACTTGTTATGATTAAACCTGTAGAGCAACATAACTGAGTCCCCTGACGTAATGGACCTGGTAAGAGTTTTAACAGTGTGCAGATTTCAGTGTTGAACATTAACATGTCCTTTACACCACCTGACTGATTCGTCCATGGAAACTTTACACTCAAGTGTCCCCCCATTTTTCCTCCCCCATGAGACTTTATCTCTAGTAGAAGTCCAAGCATAGCTCACTTTCCCAAGCACACCACCATCACAAACGTCCTCTATCCTCTATCCAGCTAACTGTAACTCTAGCCTCATCCCAGGGTGCGTAATCTCTCTCATGTTCCTGTCTCTCTCCGTTGTCATCTAATCTAACTCGTTCCCCCTGCTGCTTCAGGCTTGACGTGGAATGCCGCAGGTCACGGCTGGGGCAGCTTATGCGAGGGGGGCAGGTGCTGTCACAAGGTACGTCTCCATGGCGGCAAAAATACGCCACTGATGTTTTTTTTAGAAGGCTAAAGACATGGCATCCACTGCCCCCCCCCCTTCCCTCCTCTCTCTCTCTCTCTCTCTCTGCCCTATCTCCCCCTCTGTGCCTACATTTGGCTCCCTCTCGGGCTGTGTCACGAGTTCTGTCAGTAGCAGTTGCAGTTTGGCTGGCGTGTGCGCTCGTCATGGGCAGAGGCCTGAGTAAGAATCTTCCATTAAGGTTAGCCCCCAGTATGTAGCACATGATTTGAGTCAGAGTAGAAGGGAATGACTCAACAGCACATTCACTGCCAGATAAGGAAGCGCCACATACACAACACCTCCTCAGGATGATATCGCCACCGTGCCACGAGAAAGAGAGGAGAGTCCTACTTTCCACTTTTTTTTTCTTGTCCTTCCACAGGAAGATTTTGCAAATGGTATGCTTTTTCATACATTATGCTAATGTCGCCATCTTCGTCTTTAAACTGTCTAAACTGTCCCTAATCAAATTGAGGTCAAGGGGGCAGCTTGAGTTATGAACACAACCTTTGACAACACATCCCAGTTGCACAAGCGGCAGTGCCACTGCTGAGAGTGACAGTCAGCAACGTGCAGCCAACACATTGACAGTGCTCCTGCTGTTGGAGGGTCGTCTCAGTGTCAGCTGTCAGTGATGTGAAGCTGGAGGCTCAGCGGAGTATTTTGACCTTTTGCTAACTGTGATGTCATCCTCCGGTTCATTTACATAGTTAGCAGAGCTGTTCTCTGGGAGACTGCATGTGTCACCAGCACGCATCAAGTACTTAGTACACCTGCTTTCAGCGTCTTTGCCTTTTAAATGGTAGTTATGTCTGCGTGTGACAATACCAAAATCACATCCCCATCTTCTGGTTTAATCAAAGTGTTACCACTAAAAGGAAATTGCACTCGTAGTAAATTAAAAGACTGCACGCGGTTGTATTGAACCCGAAATCTTCAAACATCAGATGAAACAGACTCCATAAACTGTGGCACGAAAACAAACACTCCTTTTCATTCATCCACTTGATTCTTCCCGCTACTTCTCATCACTCTTCAAAGGCGAAGGTTGAGTCTCACAGCTCCAGGGTGTGCTTGTTCTTCGGCGCGCGTGTATGCCTTGCCTCGTTACTGAGCTTCACAGACAGTATAATTTCAGCCTGACACTGCCTTGAATGTGCCGCTGTCAAGCCGGAGCGCGGCGGAGTGTGAGCTGAGGGATGCAGGCTCAAAAATGTCACTTTCGTTCTCGGTGAGATGAGAGAGAGAGAGAGAGGGGAGAAGAATTGGGGAAGGGGAGCGGCGGTGGATGGGTGGCTGGAAGAGGCCTTGGAACAACTGTTTAAATCATGACAGGAAAATGACCACAGCCTGGAGAGATTTTTGCGTGTCAGTGTGTTGGAGTATGCATAAGAGAGATCAACGGCATGTGCAAGAGTCTGCTGGTCTGTAGAGTTTATAAGCACGTGATATGACTGCATACAGGTTCTGTATTCGTTCGTGCAAGTCTTGTATATACAAAAACAAAACAGATGCGCTCGTGTGAGAATGCACAAAGATACAAAAAAAAAAGTGTGTACTATCTGTGCTGTGAGCTTGTAAGTCCATCAAATGTGTGGAACAAATGTGTATTCGTGTTTCTCTCCATATGTGTGAGTGCGTGTGCCCGCCTGTGCTCCAGCATATCTGGCCCCGACTACAAAGCCCCTCTGTTCTTAGCATGAGCTCCATCTCTGGGCCTTGTCAAACAAACGGCTCCTGGCGCCTCTCTCCTGGGCATGTGCCACGGCCGCTGCCAGGTCCGCCATGGCTTGTGGAGCCCCTGTTCCTGGCATCTTCCGCAGCGCTGCTAAGCATTAACGGAAGTCCCCTCCGTCCTCGTTTACATTCATTAAAACGGTAGCACTGGGCTCCCCCAGAGCGTTGGGAAACTGCGCCAAGCCTGCCGCAGCCGATAAACCGGGGCCACCTCTCACTGCCCATTCGCTTTGCTTTCTTCTGCTTTTCCCTGTGCCGCTCTCTGTCTGAGATGGCGCCCCACAGCACCCCTCTGTGGGCACTGGGCTCTGGTCTGTTGGCAGGATTTTGTCTCTGTCTTGGTCTTTACTCTGGATTTTTTTTTTCTTTGTAGTTTGTTTTTTGAGTTAAAACGGCACAGGTTGTCACCGTTCCAAGTCTTAAAGGGCAACCATATGAAACTGCATTTGAACCAGTTTTGCTGGCTTTGCTACAAGCCTCAACTGTGCAGGTAAAGCACTGACAATAACTCCATAAGCTAGAAGCGGGAAATTTGCTCAGTTTAGCATACCAACACTTAAACAACTGCTCCATTTAACAACCACTTATGAACAGCATGGGGTTCAACATGCCTGCCCCCTATATATATTGTATACAATGCAATAATACTCTTGAAGATCTGGTCATATGTGGTAAGGGTCTGGGGGACATTATTCTAATTTGGTGCGAGTCATCATATCACCAGACACAATGCCTTGAGGGGAGTCAACGGTCCCCATAGCTTGTCTCCCCTTTTGTGGGTTTCGGAAATGTTAGGTCCATGGCTGGGTTGTTGGGTGGTTGGGGAACAGCGGTTACCTTCTTTCTCTCATTTCGCGCCTGGCTGACTAAGATTCTTCATTGTCAACATGCTAACCCTGAGCTCAACCACCATACAGAACATGGAGATGACAAACATGTGCTCAACACCACGCGCCCTAAGAACAACACAATGACCTCTACAGCAGGTACAGGGAGCTTTGGGGTGAACAATGAAGCAGGTTTGACGGGTAACATGCCAGCTCTACTCAGCCCTTAGAGTCCTTAATGCCAGAGAAATTCGAAATGAAGCTGACTGATCACTAACATCACCAGCTCTCAACTCCTTTGTGCCTCAACTGTGTCTTTGGGGTCACGCTGTTGTACCGGATGGATGTTTGTATGTGTGTGTGTGATGGATGAAGGTAGTTGCAGGGGGTGTGGCTGAGGCTGAGGAAAATATAACCTCTGGCGAGATGAGAGGATGCCACTCTGGGAGGGAAGTTTAAGGTACGTGCTGCTGGAGAAGAGGCCGGCCCTTGGGCTGAGGAGAGAGAAGGCAGAGCTGACATAGTGGCTAAATAGAAAGATGAGGGAGGCAAGTCTTAATTACAAACAGCAAGTCGGGATAAGGAGAGGGATTAGGTCAAGCATGGAGCATGGAATTAGAGGAAGAAGAGATGGAAAAAAAATGACTTTAATTAGCATTATTGGTGGGGCAGTCACGTGTTAGTGTTAACCCCAAAGAGCTAAGGCTAGCTGTCATTAGCATTCATATAACGAGGCCTTAGTGCAACGAGGCCATTTTGGTAGCAATTACTTTAGCCTGGCTAGTGCCGACATGCTGGGACACTACACATAAAGATAGTCACTCGTGCTGCAGGGGCGACAGAGGCCAAGGGAGTGAGTGATTGAGGAAAAGCGACTGGATATTCACTCCAACCAGCCTTAGCACGTCATTAACTTCCTTCCCATCCCCGCACCACCCCCCCCCCGACTGGACATTATGAGCTTATCACATAGAGCAAAAGGGAATAATTACCCAAATACTATCCAGCACAGCCATCTTTAATCAGAGGAGTGTGTAATTACTGCCACACAAATGACTTCAGTTCATTACGAGGCTGCCGTAACATGTCCAACGATGGATTGTTCATCATTCTAGAGTGTATTATTTACCACCACCGCAGCAAACCAGGGACAGATAAATACACAATTGTCATTAAGGAGGAAAGGAAAAATGGATGTGCTGGTCAGAAGAGCATTTTTCAAAGACACGCATTAAAAGCCTAAAGTGCCGAGAGACATTAGAGGGCAAGTGAGACGATAGCGGAACCCCGGGCGACTGATGGCATGTTTTAAAAGCAACTTCCACTTGATTAACTCCCTGTTCTCTGAGAAATCTAATTTCTGCATATTTACATGTATATTTGCATTCGTTTTCTGACATATACAAATCTGTTTATGGCAGGGCTTTATTTCTTCCCTGGCAAAACGCTCCGGAAAGCATTTCCGAGGCTTGTTGTTTTTGTGTTCCTTTAAGTACACGTGATGTGTATTTTCCTGGGGTCCAGTAGCACACTAATCTTCTGGAGCCAGATGTGCTGGTAAAAGGCAAGCCACAAAGCCTCCACCACTAGACGTCTCTGCATCGCTCCTGGCCAGATATGATGCTGCATCCCTGGGGGCATTAGCAGAGAGCTTTGCTGGGCTCCAAATAGAACTATGCTCCTGCTCTGGAGACAGCAGCATAATGGAACAGTGTGAGGGAGGAGGACCAGTCAAACTTGAGGTCTATCATGGGAAAGCACTGGTACAGCACTTTCAAAAGTAATACATGTGTGTTTTGGAATGATAATAACGACCAAATTGTTTATTTAGCAGTGACCAAGAAGCTGAGCTCTTACGAGCACATGTGATATGTGTGGCGGTATCCTGATCAAGTTTTCTTTCCTACCTTGTCACGAGACAATGTTTGAAAGTCCCATTACTTCTTAATCAAAACTAACTAACCATAAAATAAGACTCTTTATCTGTGAATCAAGGAACAGGAGGAAACCACTCAGAAAACATATCAACAACAGTAGATTTTTCCAACTTTGGCTCTTTGTTAGTCGACAAAGAGGCTTTTCTGAGCTGCCTTTTATCCCATTGATTATTGTGCCTCGATGAACTAATCAATCATAGCAGCATAAGGCAATTTTTAGAAAAAGCTTGCTGAATTGCATCTGGATCTGCATCCCCTATGAAGCATTCAATGTTGTGCGATTTGGAAGGCTGAAAAAGCAATGCAACAACAACAAGCACTACCACCAGCATTTCTATCCCGATTGAGTGGCGGTAATTGTCGAGTTGTCAGGCGGGCTTTTGTGGCTGCAGACGGAGCTGGCAGAGCCCATCAGTAGAAAATTACAGAGCAAAAGAACAATCAGCTTCTCCTCTGTTACTTAAAAAGAAAGAGTTGCCCAACAACAGGGGGATCCAAATGGAGATGAAACCTACCCAAAAGGAGACTGTTTACCTCACTATGTCTTTGTCTTGAGAGGGAAATGTCAACCGGAACCCAAAAGGAAAAAAAAGAACGAAAAGGAGAAAGGGAGAAAATCAACTCAGGCCGCCATTGCTCATTCCTCAAACATCTGACAACAAATCATTATGCCGTCACTGCGATTGATTAACAGTCACCTGGTAATTGATATCAACAAAGGGAGGGTTGTTTTTATTTCGAGGCTCTCACAGGCGGGCCCTCCTTTTTGCCATGAAAACATTAGAAAAGCTCTTTTTTTTACTGCCACTTGTCTCTAAGGCAACCAGCTCAATTTATCAACTAGTGTTCAGGGCAATGGAATTAAAGCCATACAACTGCTCAAACAAGATCACATTTTATGCCCTGAAGTTGTTGTAACCAATCACATGTTATTTCACATGCTGGCTCACCACCTCAGTTAACTGCCAGTATCTCTTAAAGACGATATACATCAATTGTGTCCCTGTTTCTGAACTTCTTTTACTGAGATAAAAAAACACTTACCAGCAGTGGTAGTTGTAGCAGTTAGTGCGGAGGTATATTTTATAATTGAAGATATATAAAATCACCCCCTCTTGAGCATCTATTTGGATACTGCATGTACTGATTACAACAATCATTCCAATATCAATTCTGAGTAGCACAGCAGATTGAGTTAAATGAGTGTGTCGGGCTGTAATGACAAGTAGCTTACAATGTACCTTGAATGAGCAAATGACACTGAGAATCTGGCATAGCTGACAGGGCAAGCTTTCTTGTCCGGCCTTGATCTTTGTGCATGTTTAGCTGGCCTGCGCGTACAGGGGCACCCACATGACCAAAACCAGTGTGACAGGAGAGAACTCTGCACCTGTAACAGGGATCACTCTGTCATTTGAGGGGGTTGTTTTGTCACCACCTGCTACACGGCTCGCTCGTGTGAACAAATCCATAGTGGTGTGCACACATGTCACACCCCCCCTTCCCGACTAACTGCACACAAGCCACATTTACAAGATCAATACCTTTAAACAAACCCTTAATCTGTAATTACTGGCTAACACCCAGCAAATGATAATCTGAAACACAAACACCCATCTGTGTTTGAGGTGGTCTGCCTCTCTTGACATCTGGCTCTTACTGAATTACAGTGGGCCCCCCACACAGAGCAGAAAAGCTGGGGGACCCAGCTCTGGATTGCACAGGTTATAAAACAGCTACGAAAGGTTTGTCTGTACCCTCTTTATGTTCCTCAGCCTTGCTCCTGGGGATAAACTATGGCAGCTATCCGTCGCAGGGAGTCTCCTCGAATGGGGGCCGCCATAGGGGCTGAGCAAATAACAACACTTGCCCTGATGCTCATACATATGGCATTGTGCTTTTTTTTTTTCTAGGGCGGTAAATGGGCTACAATTAGAGTCAGAAAAAAAAACAGGTTATGCAATTGAGCGTATCTTGTGGTTTTTACAGAATCCTTGCCCAAGCATGCAGCTGTTTTTAGTGTAGCGTCTTAATGTTTTATTTCATGTAGTGTTAGTGGTGGTTGTTTGCACATTCTGCTTCTGAAATTTAGGTTGCCACCCTAATACAATGGAGGTAAATGGAATTTCCTGTGTGGTCTATACACCATTAAAACTCATTTTAAAAGGATCCGTAGAGCATGGAGTCAACAAGTTTCATAGGGACCATTTCTTTAGTTCCTCTCTCAGAGACCGCTATCTTAAAATCTTGCTAAATGGAACCAACACTATGTGAGATATGAAAGAAAAGCATGGAAGGAAGACAGGGAAGTCATTGCTTGCGATACATACATAACTGGTTACCTAAGTGAAAGCAAAATGTCCATCATCTACTACCCATAACCCCAACCCCCTCCCTCCATCGTCCTATCCCATCATCTCCCTGATGGACACTCAAACCCAGAGGTAACCCCACCTCCCCCACACATACACCCTGTCAGGCTCGGAAGCAATCTTCGCGTTGGGCGGCATTACTTTCACCAGCGCGTTAGTGAAACCGAGGATGCTTGCACGAAGATTGGGGGGGGTACAATACCGCCTTCAGTTGCTAGGGAACAAAGTGACTTGAAATCCGTGTGTATTTGTCATCAGGATCGTTCTTAGCGAAGGGATACAGGTCGCCACTCGAGGAAGAAACATCAAAGGGCAAAGAAATTTAGCCAGGATGTGAAGCAAGAGGAAACATCAGTTTCCTCCAATTGGTAACGCCTTGATAGTGGAAAAAGATGAATGGAGAGAGAGAGAGACAGAAAGAGAATGAGAGAGTGCTTTGGGCCATGTTTTAGCGTGAAAAGGCGGCCCATTTTGCATGCCTGGCTTATCGGGTGCGGAGGTATGCCTGTGCACAATGTGCAGGTGTGATAAATAAAAATGTTTGGGTGTGTATATTTTTATTTAAAACCAGGTGATTTTTGTCTTTGGCTGAATTTGAGCAGTCGAAACTGCTGCTCCATCTACACACACACATATATACAGCTAATGTGCCTTTAACTGCACGTGCTTGCTGCTTGTGCACGAGGTCTTTGCTTGTATGTCACATCAAGTGTATAGCGTGGTGTTCATTGGGAGCAACGTGTCAAAGGGGTTTAATGCCAATATCTGGATCCCTTCTATGGCTAGCACTAAAAATCAATACCCCCGCATTCTCCTTTGAGAGTGTTTGGAGCCAAACAACACAAACACACAACCAGGCGCGCACACCGCTCTGCTAGCATGCAATCTCCCCAGGACACTGAGTCGCCCCAGGGCTAAGCTACACCTGTCTACCTGCACTTAGGTGGCTACTAATATGTTTGATCCAGAGTGACAAGGTCCTCACCTCACAACGCTTACAATTTTCTGTTGCGGGGACAAAACTTTCAATTCTTGGTTTTACTGAGTGTTGATGTAATTGTGTGTGAGCTTGTGTGTGTGTGTGTGTGTGCTGGACTAAGGCATATGCTGTAATCCCCAGATGCATTTGGTTAAGAGATAAATGATATTAGCATGAGGGCTTCTGGACCAATCACACTCAAGAGAACCAGACAACACTGATGTGGTTAGAGGCTGGAATTTAAAAGCCGCAGTAACAATAATGGAGTCTCATTTTTTCTAAATAACACGCCTGCGTCTTTTTGTGTGGTAGGCTTGTTAAATACGCATATCTACAAGTGGCTGTCGTGCGTAACCCAGTCAAATGTGCAGATCATAGCAGGAAGTAGCCTTGATATTCTTTTCCTCAATGCACCCTTTTTACGAGGCTTAGTGCCGTCTTGCTCCATCAACCAAAAGATTTATCATGTCCTGCAAAAAAACAAACAAGCGGTGTGTGGTCATCCTACTGTAAGAGCTTCTAATTACCTCTTTAAAATTCCGCCAACAAGCTATTAAACGTCCACATTCTCATCTTTTCTCATTCCCTTCCCTGCTCTCTCGTATCTTGAAACACTGCGAGCAATTAGTCCGAGTGACTTTATTCATTAGGGGCTCGGTCCTAATGATTATTAAACTGCACACAAGTCAGAAAGTAACCGCGGGGCTGCGTGGTGGCAGAGAGTGAGAACGAAATGAGGAGAAAAAAAAGGGGGGGGACAAGGGGAAGGGAGGCGGGGAAGGATGAGGAAGCTGGAGGGGGGAGAAAAGAAAAGGGGTGAGACAAAAGGATGAGGATGAGAGTGCGGGAGAGATGATAGGGATTGAAAGAGAAGTAGGGAAGGCCAATCGTGGACAAAGCTGCATACAGTTGGATGTATTATCAGGGACAAATGGACTCTCTTCCCAACCAAATGAAAATAATTGCAGATGAGGCCCGAGCTGTCCGCTAAGAAATTGGGACAAATCATTTGCATTGAGGCAGGTGGATAATCGCCCGTTAAAATCAACCGTATAAATCACCCCACACAGTCCACAAACACGTGTATAATCTAGAAAATAAACGACATACAGCAGATGCACCTATAAAACCTCGCCACAAAATGCACACAGACAGTAAATAGTCTCAGGTGCTTTGCGAATGTACACACCCGGAAAGACTCATGCCTGCAGTGCAAACATGCATAGACTTTACCGTGTCCCCACTGCTCTCTAGCTCTCGTCAATCCACACCTGATGTTATCTCTAAGGGAGATTTATGCACTTGCCGGAGTGAATTTATGAGAGACGGCCTCCTCAGTCAGAGGGACGCAGGCTAAGAAATTGCTTTGTTGAAATAAGAAAAAAAAAAAAGGAGCAGATTTGAAAGATTTATTTCTATCTACACCAAGGATGCATGATATATTCAATCTGTTTATTTGAGTGAAACAATCATTTCAGGGAGGGAAGCCTACGAGACGCGATAAGGCTGAATTGTGTTTAGCACCAACACCCCCCAACCCCTGTTTGCAGTAGGACCTGTCTGTGCTTGCTCAAATCTATTTGGTTGTCACTGTTTTTGTTTGCAGCGAGCGGGGGGAGGAGGAGGAGGGGGGGGGGGGGGGGGGTAGATCATTTTCTGCCTTTTGTTTGTTATGCTTTTTATTGATAGATTGATTGTTACCTTGGACATGAGTGTTGTGATGGAGGATCGTGGGACAAAAACACAAGTGGCAGCTCCTCGCCGTCGCCTCCGCAGGTCAGACTGGCGGCTCATAAAACATGATCAATATCGGCCCCCTCCCCCTCCATCTATTCATCTTTTCATTTGTTCGCGGTATCTACACTTTTACCGGCTAGCTCCAAAGTCACAAGAACGGGCTCTGTCTCATAATGCGCAATAATTGAAATATTTTTTTACTCTTCCTCACACACACAGCACGTCTCTGTGCATATGCAATCATGACACACACAACACAAGCAGCTGTGGCTAATAGAGAGAAGACAAAAAAAAAAATTGTACATTCAGTGCACTACATGTCGAGGAAAGGAAGGTCAGAGTTTGATTGAGTAGCCGACGCCACTCGAATAAAGAAGCCGGTCTCAGAGGAGTGCAGAGGACAGGCACAAAGTTAGCATCACGCCCAGCCCCATGGGTTCTACACCTGCCTTTACACTTCCATCTTAGATAGGAAAAAGAGGGACTGAGGAGCAGAAGAAAGAGTAAGGACAATCACTCTGGACCGTCAAGGGATAGGTCAATAGCCCAGAAGAAAAATAAAATGTATGTACATTTTTTCCACGATAGGAGATAAGCAGTATTCTACTGTTTGCTGATTTAATGCCAAATAACCAACAAAACAACTACAACACCCATGATTCTGTTTTGGTTGAGCTACAAGAACTAGGAGCAAATTAGTCAACTTGTATACTGTTCATTGATCAAGTATGACCACAGCATCAGGTGTATTTCTGGGACTTCTGAAAGGTTAGCTGGGTCTAGCAGTGTAGAAACCTGGGTGACTAATCTGCATGGAGATTTCTTTTGTGAGTAAATAAGTCATTTAAGTGGAATTACCACAAACAGTGCATTCATATGGAAGCAAAATAAATTCAAGCTTGTTTTTGTGGAGGTTCCAACTTCAGTAAACTATGACACACATGAAATTGCGCTAATGATCAACTGCACACTGTTTCGACAGTAATGACTGAGAAGACTTGAGCAGTGTTACATCTCTTTATAACCCTGCACATCTGGAGTACCAGCTACTCCCACAGGAGGGAATGCGATATGATTTGTAGTCAGTTGTCGGACAGAAGTGGATACAGTGCAGTCACATTAACCTACTGCCACTTAGTTGCAGCTGTCACAAACTTTTAACACCACCCACCACCTCAAAGACACAACGGTTATCAACTTCCTCCATCAATCACATGTGAAGTAAAATATAGAGAAATGCATCTAAGAGCATTCTGGCTTTACCACTCAGTTATGGTGTTGTTACAAGACTTATGAAATTGGGACCCTGAAAAAATCTTTTAATACCACACGGATTAATGGACAGTGTCACCTTTGTCATTCTAGGCTGAAAGGATCAGAGTTCATGACATATGATGGTGGAGTGATGGTTGGTAATCCTGGACCTAACCCCCTCTGTGTGCATCAGATGCTTCTGGTGTCACATGACCATCAAGTATGAAGAGAGGCCATATGTGTCACATAGTAAGAGAGAACACTGGTCTCTTCTGCCATCTAGGCCCGGGGAACTCGCTCTCCCAGTGGTAAGATGTAGTAGGTTGTGGCAGGGCAATGGGTAAATGAAGTGACAACATCTCAGCCAAAGGCATTTTCTGAGAAAAATGTGTCATGCCTCATGCCTCAGCCAATTAAAGTGTCTGCACACAAGCAGAATTATAGCATAGTTAACCATAATGAGTTGCAAAGTTTAAGATCACTGCCTGCCAGACATAAAGAAAAATGAGGTGCTAATTCACTGAGAAAGTTTGGAGTAGCCCATATCATATCAATTACTCTGTGTATGCTGCTGAGAATGTTCCAGGTAGTGGCTGAGCAGCTGGCTGATCACCTGTTATTTACTCTTGTTGCCTCTGTCTTCACCTACATACTGTTCCTTGTTTAATTCCAGCAATGGGAGTAAAGCTTCCTAGATTCTCATGCTCCAGTCGGGTCAAATGTTCAAACCTTCTCCTGCCACTTACAGTACTTTTATGCCTTTTACTGATTTAGTGTTCTGATGTAATGTTCAAAGTAAATTACAGGCCAGGTGAGTGTCTTTATGCCTCATTTTTTCTCATACATTTTTATATAGTGCCAATCCCAAATCTGAGCTCTGTGTGACTTTGTGTGAGTGACTGCATGAATCCTTGTTTATCTAGATAGACATCACCTTCAGTGCACCCACTCCCGGTGAGCAGTGGATTTGGACTGGGTTAGAAAGCGAATCCGGGGCTGATAGTATTCCTCCGCCTGCGTGTTCTTTGCGCTAATCTCACGATCGGGTCAACGCAAAGAACAATTAAATGAGGAGAGCAGTGGTTCCTTCCAGGACCCTGGGGCCTTGTGCATGGCGGGAGGTTAGCTTCGACACCACTGGTGGGGAGAAGATGCATCATTAATGAATCAGGAAGTGGAGACTGAGCTTGTCGGCACCCAGTAAACTCTATTAGACCACACCCCATTGCCTTTCACTAATGAATAATGTATGACACCCACTGCTGATTCCAAGGTGTGACTTGACACAGCAGTTAAAAAAAGTATATGAATATTCAGTGGCGGTTGGTAATGAAATCCAAAATGTTCAGTATGAAGTCCGTTTTGAATTGAGTCTATCTCTGCTGTGTGGGAACTGGTAGACTGTGCTGATGGAAAATGAGAACTTTATATGCACTGACAGGCTGAAATTTTGCCTACTTTTAATGGTTTGTCTGACAGCAGATGGAGATGTCATAATGCGTAGCACTGATGGAGGCCATTTGTTTTGGCAAGCTTGGCCCGTTTGATTTGTTTGCCACCAAGGAGAGTTGCCCATTAGGCAGGAGGACAGAGAAATGACCATCGGTCAACACTAAGCAGACTTCATTGTTGCTCTAACAGAGGGCTTCAGAATTGCATTGTCAAGGAACACATTTGTTTCTTGAACACAAGCCCTCTGTATCCAGTACAAGGCTTCATATAATCCACTTAAGACTACAACAGGTAAGGGACAACTGACAGATTCAACCTTGTCACACATCTTCATGCCTCAAACTAGTGAATATTTTGGTAGTTTTGTCTAAAACAGTTAACTCAACACACCGCCAAAAAGGCTCAAATATATTCTCTACTACATTCTTCTGTGACCTTACATGCACAACACTCCCACTACAGATGACATGCAGCTCTGGCATTTAGAGGAGTCCATCCAGCGTAAAAATACAGATAGAAAAAGATTGCGAACAAGCGAGCATGAGCCGTCATAGATAAATGACCAAGCCTCCGGTTAATGCCCACCATGTGTGGAACAGGGGGCGCGGGAGGCCAGCGATGGCTGCAAAAGCACGTCCCAGACACCTGGCTTGGCGCAAGGGTCCTTTTTAATGCATACTTTGGCCCTAATTACCTCCTCCAGCGGACGTTAGCTTTAATGACCCACGAGTCATCGAAATACGTCAGTGTGGATGATGGATCGCCCGATTGGTGGGTGGGGAGCATGGGTGGGGGGATGTGGGGGTGAAAGAAGAGAAAAGCAGGAGGATATCAGCACAGCCGAGCGTCAGAAAGCCATCGACTGCACCTTCCCACTACATTAGGTGATTCAGCCTCCCGCCACTGTGCCGTCCATATCTGAATAATAACTGCCACTCAGTCACAACCCTACCACCCTTCTCTCAGTCCTGAAGACCAGCATTGACTGGGTCCATTTGATTTACCACCATGGCGCTTTGTAATCTCTAATTTACAAAAATAAAATGAGTCTCCATAATAGGGCCAGAATGCCCCAATCCTCGATGAATCTGCCTCATCCACCCGCAACACAATTCATTCCAATGCAGCTCACAAACAGAAACCCAAGATGTGGACAATGTTTTCAGCTGTTGTCCCCACCCAGCTGATGAGCTTCAAGTAGTGGATTGGCTCGGTATGATACTACAGTGTGGTCATTCAAGCCCAGTAGAAAGTGAACTCTGATGGCAAAGCTAATTTGGATATTCTCTCAACACGTGAAATATGGAAAAGAGTTGCTAAATGAAGCAATTAATCACGGAGATACCATGTACCTGCAAAAACTTAGATGGAAGAAGGGAAAGAACAGAGAAAGAAAAGAGGACAAATTACCATTTAACTTTGTAATGTCACAAATAGTTTTGAAACATTTAGATTTTGCCTGATATGATGAGCATTAGCATTTAAAAGCACGGCTTACAGCTACACAAATGTTTGCGTGCAGGCAGCACCTTTTGTCATATTCTTGAGCTATGGTTTGCCATTTTCCCTTTGAAGGTTCCGGCTAATTGCTTGTGGATGTGACTTTAGCCTTTTCATTCTCTGAAGGCCTAGTGTAATGTTGTGGAGGGCCGCAGGGCTCTCCTGGAAGTCTTATTTATTTTTGCCATTCATCAGTCTGTTAAATATAGTCAATACCACTGTCAACGTAAATTACATGGCCCACTATAGGCGACTTTCCATGAACAGCGGAGGCAAAGGGACCTTGAGCCAGTGCCAAGAAGTGCTCTGGTAAACTGATGCTGATTCAGAGCTGGAAGAAGGCGATGAAGGGATGAGATGGAAGGGTGGCCCCCCTTGTCTTTTTTTTTGCTCTCTTTGCGATGTCAAAGGAAAGGGTTCATCCCTGTGCCACAGACAACAAGTGCACAGCTTTAAGAGTCTGGCACTGTGACATGTAGCTGAAGAAATGGTTCTCCATTCTGCCTCGTGTCTCTCTTAGGGACAAAAAAAAAAGAGCTGTCAATCTGGAATTTCAGTCATGAGCTCTGCATAGTATTGATTCACACTAGAACTGAATGTCCAAGGTAAATGTTTGCCACTTTTCCTCTGTAGTATGTCTTGAGACAGTACGGACACAGTGCATACATACACATAATATCCACACGTACCCGTCAACTGCAGCAGGGACGTTTGTCCTTGAAGTTAAGTTGGACTGGCATTAAGCATTTCAATAACAATTTTCACAGACTGCCTCTGTCTTCTTTATTCAAACAGAAGGCTCTGAATAATCTCTGTCATCCCCCTGTGCGTGTGTGTGCCTCAAACACACACACAAAGGCATACTCGCACACACTAATAACTAGCAATCATGATAATCTATAACTGCACTCAGCAGAGTCCCTGGACAGGCAGCATTACAGTCATGTTGCAGGCCAATATCTTGGCACAAATAAGCGCCTGTCCATTCGCACCCAGTGTGTATGCAAAATAGGTCAATAACACTATCCTGGAAGTCATTGCCAGACCCGTTGCTCTTCTCCATTTGTACTGCAATTCCAAAGGAGATTAGGCTATGTCTAGTCGCCATTAACGCAGCCTCTGGGTCTTTGACAAAGAGCCTTCCTGCGGGATGACAAAAAACCTATTTGTCTTACAAGGTTGTGTGTGTCTGTTTTGTTTCTGCTTAGCTTTCAGTGACCTGAATCAAAATAGAAAAGGGCTTTCATAGTGTATCTTTCATCTTAAGTTCTTGCCTTTTTGCCTAGAAGTGTTAGAAATGTATTTCTCATCCGTGATGGTGTGGTTTTATGATGAAAAGTCCTTTTGGTGCCACCGGAATGAAAAACCTTTAGATTACTGGTTACCTGGTTTGATCAAAACCTGTGATCAGTCTAATTCACTAGATTTCTGTAACTCGGTGAGGAAATCAGCTACTTTTTGGTTGTTTTACTTGGCTCCATGGTTATGTAATTCTGCTATTTATCATGCATATCAGATACTTCCAGATTTGCATCCCATCTGTTTCTCCACCTGTAAAAGAGACAAAACTTTTTGGATGGAATCATTCTGCATTCTTCTCAAGTTCATATCTGAAAACCCATTCCAACACTTTTAGAGATTTGGGACCTCTTTTCCTCAACCACAACCTTCATGTCTTTCTAAACTTGTAGTGCGTACTAGCAGCAGGATCACAGAGAGGCGAGAGAATATGAATGTACGTAGGTCTTTGCTACGTCACCAACAGCTCTCTCTCTCCCCCCTGCCAAAAGCTCAAACATATGGCTCGATGCCCAGTTTAAGAACACGTCCTTTCCTTTCCGAGTGATAGAGGGGGTGAATGATCCTCAAAGGCAGCTGTCAGTGTGCGTTTATAGTCTTTATCTCAGCACTTTTAAGCTCTCAATCAGGCCTAAAAGCCGTTTGAGGACCGTCCAGGAAAGTGTATTCCACCTTCAAACTGTGTTTGTATTTATAACAACACCATAATACCTCTGTATAATGGCATATTTGTGATTTTAATGTGTTACTTCACTCACAACTAAATATTTTGGATATGCAGAATGATGATGTACTATGCAGGTAAGAAGTCTATGGATGTTGTACCATATCATCACGGAATCCATTTGAATGAATGACCAGTGCTGTTGTTTTTTTAGTGAGACAGTCAAAAACTTGACAAAATATGTTTAAGCTAACTTCTTTTTAGATTAAAAATGAATGCCGCCCTCCAGTTAGACTGTCAGGAAAAATCAAAAATGTGTTGTTGGGGTTTTAAGAATACAAAGCATAGTAGAATATCCGAGAGCCATGACACCATCTTTTAAGAAGCCTACAGGGGGCTGAATTTTTAATCCTCAGATTTTGGGTATCACTTGTTAAGTAATAATGTGCAATCAGGTATCATTTCAAAATTCAAGTGTATGATTGAACTATTCAATTTACAGTTTTATAGATTTTACTATCAGACAAATTAGCCATTGTTTCAAAGCTAAATGAACTGATGGACCCTTAAAAGACCTTATCCAGCTCTGTCGGGTATGCTGACCCTCCTACCTGTGTTAGAAGTGTTAGCTGGTGCTGCCACTGAGCCAGTGGCAAACTCTGTTAAGAAAAGCTGACATACAGACTGGTGATGAGTGTCTACAACGTCTGGTGGGTTTTGATACTGTCACAAGACATCTCTCCCTTCCTCTTTCGCCATTCTTCTTTGTCCATCCTTCTATACTGCTCCTCTCTCAGTCCCATCATGATGGCCTGAGCATGAAGGAGTATCTGTCCTCTGTGCTCATTCTCTCCAGATGCAGAGCCTGCCACTTTCGCCTCTCACCGCCTTAGCTGTCATGTCCGTTGGCTGGCGGGAAAAGTGGCCCACGGCGACAAACGTCCCAACGAGTCTGTCAGTACCCACGCCTCTCTCTCTTTTTTTCCTCTCCTCCTCCCTTCCTCCCTACACACACACACACACACGCACACACAGCCCCATCAAATGTATACACCCGTCTATGCTTGAAAAATCTGCCCGCTGTATCTATACAGTACAGACAGCTCAGAGACCTCACGTTCAATTGATTTTTCTCCATTTTGCAACAGCATAAGCATTCTGACAGGGAAGGGTGAGCAGAAGAATAGAGAGGAGAAGATGGAGAAGACATGCAGAGAGTGGTATTCCCCATCTGACCATTGAGAGGCATGTCCAAGCGAGGGGGCCCAAGAGGCCTTGACATGGGTGCCCACACAGGAGGGTGTGAAGGGGCGGGAGGGGTGGGAAGGGAAGCGGGGACAAAGTAACCAGGGGAATAGACAGAAATGGGGATGTAAGAAAGGGAGGGCAGTTTAAGACAAGGAGGGAGGGGAAGGATTGTGAAGGAGGCAAAAAAAAAAAAAAAAACATCGAGGGAAGAAAGAGAAAGATCGTGAGGAATAATGAGGTGGGGCAGGTGGAGAGGAGGAGGAGGCGGAGAAAGAGCGCTGCTTACAACCTCCCATCGATCGGGTACTGTTAGATTGGCTACGCCGGTCTCACCTCCTCTCAGCCCTCCTTTGCCCCCCCCCCAATCACGCCCTTCCCCCCCCTCCTCGTCCTCGCCCCTCCCTCCACCCTGGTCACGGGGGCCAAATTGATAGACAGTGAGAATCTAGTGATAGCATTTGATTGTCAGCTGAAGTGGCAGTTATAAATTTACTCCAGGATAGCCATTTACTGTGACGGTCCGAAGGATTTAGAGAGCGTGGCGTGGAAGGAGAAAGACAGGGAGAGGAAGATGAAGGTAGAGGGGGTATCTCTGGGAGGGGACGGGAGGGGACGGGAGGGGAGGGGAGGGGGGGTGGGGTCACCGCTCGGATCTTTGTCTCCCATCATCCTTTGTTGGTGGCACCGATAAAAGCACACTTTTATCACAGACACAAACCCCGCCTTGCGCAGACAACATAAAACCTTCAAAACCTACAAATGGCCGCTGTCTCAATTTGGGCAATTCAGGGCTTCTAGCCGTCTCCAAAAAAAAAAAAAGAAAAAGAAAAAAGAAAGAAAGAAAGAAAGATAGGAAGGTCTTCACACAGAAAAAAATGACCCCTGTTTTGTGTAGTTTACTGCCACATCTGTCTTTGTTTACAATATCTTCCTGATATTTAGAGGTAGGGTGGAGGGGAGGGGGCTTCTGTGGTGCAGCCATTTCACAGCGCAACCCTGCCCGTCAACCCCCCCCCCCTCCCATTCCTGGTGGATTATTCCTTCAATTTGTTAAAAGCCAAAGCCTCCATGGGATGGTCCAATCGCAGGAGAGGGATGGGGTGGGGGGATGCAGGAGAGCAGTTGGCATTTACAAATGCTGTGGGTGCAGTGAAATATGGGAGCCATATTTCAACATGTGTGAGGCTGCACACGTGCACATGCAGGGGACACACATACACACCTCCCACACACATGTAGCACACACTGGAGCGCACAGTCATCAGTCTGCAGGAGTCAGGTGCATTTGTGTGTGTGTGTGTTGTTTGTGCATGTGTGTTAGGGGGTTTGCATGGGTGGGTTTGTGTGGACCTTTGACACCAGCTTGACAGGCTCCTAATTGCATCCAGAGTCCATGCTGCTGCTTTCTTTCGCTGACGATGGCGCACATGCACGATCCGAGATGTAATACTGTTGAGGACACGCGGGGTGTTGACTTGCTTTTTTTTTTTTTTTTTTTCAAACACAAACCTGTTAATGAATCCTAACCCTAACAATAACACTAATTGGCCCCTGCGTCTAAAAATAAGACTTTCTTACTTTGACAGATTTTTGCATCTTGCAGGGATATTCGGACCCCAGAAGACATTCAAAATTTGATCTCTCTCGCACACAGAGCCCTCCACTGACATGAGCAAGAGGAAAACGAGAAGGGAGAGAAATACTACAGGCTTGTCTACCTGAAGGCACAGGCTCTAACTAACAGATAAACTAAACAAAAGATGCTTTGTTTCTAGGTGTAGTTGTGCTTGCGTGTGCACGTGTGCGTGTGTGTCAGACGCACGTATTCTAACTCATATCCCTCTTGTTGCTGGGTATTTTAACTCTTTCCCCTGCCGTGTGTCCATGTTATCACTCTTTTGGCTCTTTCAGAAAATCTCATTTCAGAGCAATTTGCCCACAAGACTTCATAAATGTCTGCATCAGACAGTCCAGCTCTTAAAAATTGCATCACATTGCACTTTTTTTTTTCTTCTTCTTCTTTGCATATGAAGGGATTTCTGAGGCTATGGAAATCGGACCATCTCCCGAGACAAGCTTAAAAAGCAGAATTACAATCTAGATGTGATCTCGGAGAAAACTGAATTATTCGGTCATGTGCTTCCCCAAAAAGCAAAGTTTGGTCTCAGTTAACATTTCTGTGTGAGTTGGTTGGGGTTTATTCATTTTATAGCATGCGTTGAGGTTGAAAAGATAATCAGCATCAAAACCGGCCAGAAAACGCGCATGCATGTTCGTATTGTGAGGGAATATACTGTATCTCTTTCTGTCAGAAGTCAGGGGAAGTCATCGTGGCATTCCTGGCATGCTCCAGAGGCTGAGGTACAACAAAGACAGGTACAGCTATAGTATGAGATAAACAGACAATGTAATTACTGTAGGGTACTGCATAGTACATGAGTCGAACACACATTCTTATACACACCCCAGGATCCCCCCCCCCCACACACACACACACACACTGTACAGGTACATTATATTCCAGACATTTTTGTGCACACCACGAGAGAGAAAAAATAATGGGTTTTGTATCAGGAATTCAGCTAACCCTAAAATGACCTGTACTGTTAGCATTCTTCTCTTCAAGCCACCAGGTACTGCTGCTCCCCTGCTGGCTAGTCATTTAATAACTTGAAACTAGGAGTGCATACTGGTTTCAATGAGGAGTAATAAGAAAAAATAACAAACTAAGTGTTGAATTTAAACAGCCAATCTGAACCAGGACCATTTTCAAATCTTTAGCTTACCAAATATTTAATCTTATATGAGGTACACAGCTCTCGCACATCAATATTCAGTCAGTCAGTGTTTTGTTTTCCTGTACTGAAGTTTAAACCTCAAAGATTATGGAATGTTAAGCTACTGTTGGGAGGTCTGGACTCGAGTCAGATTCGAAGTCATAAATTTGATGACTTCATATGACTTTTTAAAAAAGCACTCCCGACTTTGACTTTAATATCAACAACTCCAGACGTTATTTGGACCTGAGCCTGATGACTTGAAAGACTTAATATCCAAGGTCAGTTGTTCTGATGTGCTTTTGAATGAATGACTTGAACTTCTTCGCAATTTACAAATTAGAGAAAAGAAGATTCATTGGAGGCTTTTTTTGAAAACCTAAAAATTAAAACTGTTAATTTTGTAAAGAACATACTAAGTCTAAGAACATATAATGTACAATGGTTTAGGACTGAAAATACAATCTTTAGGATCAATGGATGAGACAGGTGTTATAGGGAATAGGTGCATGGGAACTAATATTTTGGCGAACGCCCAACTTTTTGATGTATTACATTTATCCTGTAGATCCTGGATCTAAGCCCAGGTGTCCCACAGGACTTCATACATGCTGCTCAGTACTTGATTGTTGTTTTGTCTTTAATCGAAAAAACTGGGATAATTGTACAGCCGGCCAAACCTAATTTTCGGGTGCGATCCATGCATAATGTAAACTAATACTGAAATGTGTGTCAGATGGATCTAAAATTTATGTGTTGTTTAGGACATTTATAGCTTCATTAAATTCATTTACATTTATAAGGATTTAAAATGCATGTTTGGAATTACAGCCACCATAATGTCACCAAACAGTTTCAGTCAAACAAACACCCCGTTATTGATGAGCCGCTGCCAACAATTCCCCATGAATGAAGAAAGTTATGCTTTGTGGGTTGTTTCAGAAATGACTAGCTCAGCCTAGCTAACCCTAACCCTAACCCTGGCTTTTTTCTCTGACTGTTTTCCAAAATAAAAGTCTAGATACATCAAAGCAACATTCAACAGGCACCAAGGTGCAACATTTAAAGTTCCAGGAGGAATCTATTCTGATTGCATCACTTGGATCTTATGATGCCAGTGGCAGGAGGCTAAAAAAAGAAAAGAAGCACAAGCACTCAGCACAACACGCAGTCACCTCAATAGCATCTGTGAATGAACTCAGTCTGCACTCCTGTTAAAGCCACATTTGATTCTCGACATCAGATGCCTGGTCTCTGTAGAGTGCTAGCACTAGTAGCTTTTTCCCCCCGCTATGTGTTTGTATGAGGACAGAAGATGCGGTGCGTGCTAGAAGGGAAACAGTTTGTTTAATATGGATTCAGGCGGTGGCGCCTTGCGGGCCTGCCCACTGTGGGCCTCCCAGACCTCATTGTAATTTCATTAGCTGCCGGGGCGACAATGAGCGTCGTGTCGCATCAACACATCAAACCCCTGGGAAGCCAATACCCACGAGCCAGCACATGCATGCACATAAACATTACAGAGAGACTTACACATGTGCATGTGCATGCACAAACACGGAAACCCACTCACTCACTTTTTGCACTCTCTCTCACACATTCCCACACTCTTCCCACCCTCCTCCACCCCTACAGAGTTTTTTTTTTTTCCCACCGGCAGGTCTCTGGTGGGCAGAGGGAGCAGGATTTCTTCTGGGGCTTTCCCTGCCTTCCCGTTTTAGAGCGGCAGAGCTGAGAAGGAGGACATGGTGGAGAGAGGGGAGTGGAGACGATCAGATCGGCTTTGATATATGGAACCAGCTTTGATGGTCTCTCCCGTCTTCTCACTATTAATAGCTAGCTACAGCTTTAGGGGGAAAGGAAGAGAGCGCCAAGAGGAGGAGGAGGAGGGGAGAATGAGGAAGAGAAAGATCCCCGGAGATAGCGTTTCGTGCTCGTAGGTACACACACGCATGCACAACAATCTGACATGAAAGGAAAAAAAAAAGTTCAAGCGCTCATTCTCCTTGGCAAAGACGTGGAAATGTTTACATTCTGACAAAGTGACGCAATTCATGCAGCAGGTGCGGATGAAGGAGGAGGTTTAGGTGCATGGGGCATGCTGCACAGCAGAGAGGTCAGGTTCCTTATAGCTGGAGAGGAGCAACAAGAGTGTGAATGGAAGGCAAAGTGAGAAACAGTGCGAGTACACGGCATAATCATCAACACATGCTGAGTGTATCGACACGACTGCATGTGATGGCATGTCTTTAAAAAGGGCCTTACTGGTGGCTTTGGATGTTTAACCCTTTAACCTCAAACAGCAGGTCACAACCAGCCATTTTCAAAACACATTTCTTACGTACGTTGTGTTGGATTTGAGGATGCTCCAACCAGGAGGATGAAAAGTAATCAAACGAAACATTTTCATAATGTTGTCAATTGTCTGTGTTAACCAGTGCATGTCCAATTCTACCTTCAGTCATGGGTCACGGGTTGATTCATGAACGATTGGTTTACCTTATCGATGTAGCCAAGATGTGCCAGTTATTTGTACATAACATATTTCATCAGCTACTACAGAATGTTGTCGTGTGTACTCACAGCACGCACGGGCTCAGTTTAGTCCATCCCCACAAGCAGCATTGTTTTTACCTTTCTCATTGTGAGATGAATTTCTGATTTCTGAGCCATTATTCAAAATCAAATTTTATTAACCATAATGGTAAACTATTGAAATAGCTGTAACAAAAATCTCAGAAAATATGCACTATATATCTGCAGTAACGTAGATGGGAGACTTAAATGCAATGTGCTTGTTGTAAAATGTTTTTTTTTTTTATGACAGCTGGAACTAAATTAACTTACATTTGACTGAATGAAAGCCTTTTACTGCTCCACAAAATCTATTTAGGTAAATTAATACATAAATGTGTTCCAAGTATAACAGAAACAAACCTCGAGTTTTGTCCTGCATCGCCTCTGCTTCTGTCACGTCATGCAACGGCAGTGAATTACCCAGCTTGCAATACATTCCAGGCCTGGAGGGCCTGCATCCATCCTACCTCAACGTAGCTTTACAACAGGCTGTCAATGACAAAGCCTAAACAATGTCAACTGCTGCAACCAGAAAGTGATTCAATTTAAGACCTGCTTTACTCTCCTCCCCTCGCAGCCAGCCTGCAGACACCCCCTCCTCCGTCTCACTCCCTCTCTCTCTCTCGCTCTCACTAACGCACATGTACACAAATCAAATGTAAACACACACAAAGTGTGTCTCCGTCAGCCGCCGGGGACGGGGCAGCGGCAGCTCTGTGGGCACCGCCTTACTTTTAACCACCAAGAAACAAATGACCAGTCCTTTCATACCCACCCCCCCCCGCCACAACACTGTCCCACCTAATCACTTGTCGTTGGCGAACATGACAGAGCTTTGCCTCAAGTTACGGCTCCTGGATGATGACACACTTAGAGGCCCGGCAAGGGAAGTTAGCGCTGCAATAGATTGATACATTTGTCGCCTCTCTGAGGACTGTCACCCTGCGCTACCGCCACCAATAAATGACAAATGAGTTTAACTGCCACCGTTAAAGGCATTTATAATATTGATCTGGCTGGAGTCAATAGCCAGCGCTATGCTCAGGCACTCATAATATTACTTTGAGCACTGTGCACACTTGCATGCGCATAAATACATACACAGAGGCACGCGCACTCACATACCGTCTCTAGGAAACAAAAAGGGAGGGAAATCAATGGACAGTGTTGCCACTAAGGGAAAGACTAATGTTCCTAACTAATGAAAATAAACACATTAGAAATGTACGGCGTTAACCGACCTCTGTGTTGACCTCACTCCATCTTGACACAATTAATCCCTCGTTAAGGGGGTAATTGTTTGCCACTGCTCATATTTATTGTTGATCGCAGTGGCGAAGGTGCCCGCTGCGTCCGAGACCAGGGAGAGGCCCGTAAACAGCGCACACGCATGCACACGTGTGTGCGGCGATCATGCATGCCGGGGAGATAGAAGCGTTCGTCTTGAAGCGCTCGTGCCCCAAGTTGCCGGGGGCAGCAATCGATAAGGAGAGGGAGCAAGCTGGCACGGGCTCTAATTGAAATGAATTTGTCGGCAGATAGATAAACGATTGGACATGTAAAGAGAGAGCGGGGATGAAAAGGGAGGGCTCGTCGAGGAGAGGGGAAGAGATTGAGATTTTTTTTTTTTTTTTTTTCACCTTTCCTCTCAAAGGGCGAATGTCTGGGGAGTCCTCAAATGAGAAATACGGTCACTTTATCATTGGCAGCGACCAATAGGAATTTTACACGGGGCTGAATCAATCATGCCGGGGTTTAATATGGAAAGGACTGAACAGAGGAATATTTGCGCAATGTAATAACACCGTTTCTACATCCTGTCCATTTTGTCATTCGAGTTTGATTAGTAGCTCAAATACTCATCACGTCCATGCCACTGTATCCCAATAGCATCTTTTTTAGAGATTTCAGCCGCCGCCTCATCAATAATATTCAATTTCACTGCTGCCGTTACCATGTTCAAAAAAAGCAAATAACCCGATAAGGGCTGCATTTCTACTTTTCTGCATTCTGTACACTGTTAAAAAAAAAAAAAAAAAAAAAACTGCTGTGTGTATTTTTATCATCAAACTGAACGCCTCATGTACAATCAGATGATTGACAGTTCGGCTTTCTGTGGGGCTAACAGGCATGTTAGAGGTCAGCCCTGTCCCCGTGTTCCTCTATGGAGGCTTGTACCAGGGAGGGGGGTGGGGGTTCAGCCCCGACAAACATGTGATCTTAACCTCCTTGACAGGAGGAGTGCGCCAGCACGCCCGGCGTGACGCTCTGTTTACAAAGGGATCAATGCGGCGACTGCCATTCCTCTGACTACGCGGAGACGAAGGGACGTCGTGTAAGGTAAGGAAGGAGGAGAGAAAGGCCGGGTGATTGGGGGAGAGGAAGCGCTAAGGAAGCAGACAGAGTGAACACGGGTACACACGTATAGGAACAATTGTGTGTGTTGTGGGTGACCAGGTGTCCTGCTCTATTTTTGTGCTATTTGTTGTCAACCTGAGGGGACACTTCCAGGACAGGAGCATCCAACCAACCACTAACCCACACATACACACACACTGTAAACATACACTTACATGTGAGCGCAAACACACAGTGCACTCCGGCTGTGCACACCGTATCCAGTAGTCACTCCTCCTGCTTTTACTCACCTTGTGACGTTGCTTGGTATTGTAGAAGAGCGTTGGGGAGGGGGTTAAGAAGGGGTAAGAACGAGGAGCAACGCTCTCCTGATCGCAATTGCACTGACTTCTTCATTTCAGCTTACTGTGGGCTGGTGTTGTCTGTGTGTGTAGACCGCTGTGTGGAAAGAAGGCTATGGACTACAATTCCCTAAAGGTCAGGGCTGCACATGTAAATGCCAAGACAAACTAAATGCAAGTCTAACAATATAATGCATTCTAAAAGCAAGTGAAAAACATAATTTAGGGAAAGCAACGGAACGCCTTTATGTTTGTTTTTGACAAGCAACTTTTTCAAACGCAGTTTCGCAAAGATGTTTTTTTTTTTATATAAAGCAGTGCAACAAGTATAAAGACAGACATTAGAAGTTAAACTACCTGAGAAGAGAAGGTGTTTTGATGTCCAAATCCCAGGTGCCAAACAGGAACATGGAAAAGAGAAGACAGAGCAGAGGGGGAACAAGATCAATAAATGACATTAAAAGGGAAGAAATGGGAGAAAAAACATCTGACATTTGTGAACTGCAAATGAAACGCTGCCTCAAGAAGAACAACCTTTCCTCTTTTAGCGATAAATGACATGATCTTTGTATTAATTCCATTCGTTCGTCACCACTGATTCAAATGGACATTTATTTGTTTTGGTAATAATGTGTGTTTTATCCCCAATTATTCAACAAATCATTCAATTAAAAAGGAGAAATAATCGATCAATCAGACGTCCGCGGGCTAAACTGCCTTGACAAGCTAATTTGGTCGGTCATCACAGGATCCGACCAAGCCACCATATTCGCTCCACGGTAGCCGTTGGTTATAAAAGTGACCACTTTGTACGGAGCGAGCGTAATTAAAAAACATGCTGTGCTTTAAGTCCGCTGCAAAACGAAGCAAATTAACCATCGGAAAATGAATTACCATGCAACTCCAATGAGAGGGATGATGGATGACAGCTGTCTGCCACTCCTGACAGTTTTTACATTTGACTTTCTAATTAATGTGGGGATTTAATGTGTTTGTTAATTCTGTCAATAGCAATTATGTCTCTTTTGGCTGCCGCTTCCACACGCATGTGCCTGATTTTATGCTAATGCGCTGTTCTGCGTGTGCTGAAGCCATGACTGCCAAACGAGTCAGGCCAGCAAATGGGCTTTGGCTTCCCGTGGAGAAAGCGCGACGCTGAATATACATAGCACAGCATATGAATTCAAGGCAGCTCGGCGGCGTTGTATGCTTAAGGAAATTGGCAAGCGACTTGGGGAAGTGAATTGAAATGGTTTTGTGTGGCGAATGTTGGGAAAAGATCGTGTTTACAGAGCGATGCAGATTAGCTGATGGCGATATCACGTGAAAGCAGAAACAATAAATGCAGCACAAGGCACGATTCTTACCCACAACCACTGAAAGCTCAGTAGTTTACGGCCGATATCAGCTTCACTTTATCATTCTCAATCAGAACATTAAAAAATGACTAGTTTGTAGTAAATGAATAGTTTGGATCTCACTTGTTTCATAGGCATTTTCTTTTAGCACTTTCTCAGCGTTGTTTGAGTGAACATTTTAAATAAAAAAAAAAAAGTTTCTTGTGTACACCAAGTCCTTGGGTAAACTTTTGTAATAAGGTTGCAGTCTTGGTACTTTTTGGAAGGGGACAAAGACAAACGCTGCCGACTCAGCACTCAGCATCCAAGGACAGAGGGGCCGTGGTTGAAGAAGAAGTGAGGAAGATAGATTTAACTTGCAGCGGGACAAGTCCCTTGCTACCACCCACTCCTCCTTTCCTCTCCTCTTTCACCTGGTCCACCACTCTCTTGTGCGATATCAATCCCTCGTCTGCCCTCTGCCTCTTCCCTCCTTTTCACCCCACCCCCGCCCTGCTCCTCCTACCTCCACCTCCGACACGCACATAAACACACAGAGGACATCAATCACGGGGCTGCTGTTACTTTAAGTGACTCACTTGTGACATTCTCAGGTATGGGCTACTGTTTCTCTTCACCGGGGCTCTTAGAGGAAATGTGTGTGCGTGTGTGTGTGCGCGTGCGCATGTGTGTGTGTAAGAGAGTGTAAGAGAAAGACAAACAGTACTGATGAGGTTGTCGCCATTCATTTCACTTTTTCAATTTAGCCAGAAGGGCTTCTGATGAATTGACCCCGTAAAGCACACAAATTAGAATGGTTGAGTATTGTAGCGTGCGGATCCAGATAAATGACAGACAGAGAGAGAAAGACAGAGAAACTGAGAGTGTTGATTACTTTTTTTTCATTTCAATTACTAATGTTTTATAGATCAGGGAAAGTTTTGGTTTGCCGGGCTGTGAAAAATTTCACTAGCTGGTGCCAAAACTCCTTATTAACATTTCAAATTGCAGACTTGATGGCTAGTGAAAAACCCATAATGACCTCTTAAGAAAAACTATGGTTTATTAGGCTACAGCTTGGCTTTTATTCTCTTAACATCACTAAAACGTGTTCTAAGAGTACAAAAGCAACTTGATCTTACCTAACTTTGTGTTTGATTTTAACCTATATGATTATCTGACTGTGCTTGTTGGCCTGTTGAACCTACAGCATTTTTAGCACTGTCACCACATTCAAAGAATATTAACTTGTATTTTATCATAATCCATAGAACCAATGGCCCGTGCTACAACAATAAAACTTACAAAACAAAGGTTGTAATAAATAAATAAGCTGCTTTCAACATTTATAACTACAGACATGCTAATGCATTCGTGTAATGTGATTTACATGTTTGGCTACTTGGGGATAAATTAATGATCTTTGGCCGCATTTGTGAAAACAGAACGCTGACTCAGACAAGTGTTTTTATAGCATCAAATACTGTATTCATAATCACATCTCAAACAGGCTTCTCCCTCTGAAATATAGCGCCAGAGACAAAAGACAAACCGACAGGAAAGCATTTTGGGGAGCTGTTTTTAGCTAAAGAGGTCCCAGGTTGATATGGGAGACGTGTTTTTTTTTTGGAGTTGAAGAAGCAAAGGGGGGGAAAGCAAGCAGTACCTTGCAGACACAGTACATTACTTTTTCATCAGCACATGCACTCCCCTAAGCCTTGGTCCATGGGGGTGTGCGCATTGAATCACAAGCGTGGCCCCGGCTCTTTCCCCCTGCACTCTCATATATTGCATACCGTAGGAATGGAGGGCATGGTAAACTCATATGAGCCACAAACCCACAAGATGCTGTCAAAAACTGCCGACAAATACAAATAAACAGTGGCAGAGAGATGTGCATACATCGCATAAAACACACACAATAACACAAGCGGCGGGGGACTGACTTGGATATGGCAACAACAACAACAAAAAAAAAAAAAAAAACTGGATCAAAGTCACATTTTCCACTATAACGATCTTCATCACTTCATAGGAACTATAATAAAACTAATAAGACTTAATGAGGAGGCAAGTAAAAGTGTGACCAAACAAAGCATGGGGTTGCGGGAGGTTTACGAGCCTGGAAACTGGGAAGGAGCTGCCTCCGGTGCTTGCAGGACATGACCGCCATGTCACATTTACAACTTCACATCAAACACTCTTTGTGTCCTTGCCAAAGTTATCAGTGCGTAATTACCACTTACTTGCTCTTTATTACATATCTGGCATAGCCGATAAGGCCCAAGAGGCCGTCTCCCCATGTGTGACATCAAAGTATAGCTGTTTAAATCTACAATAATAACCTCATAGAGCAGGTATGATTATGGGAGGTAATTTGTCGTACTTATTTTTGCTGGTTTCCTATAGCCTGGAGAAATGCTTCCAGGGTAGATATGAGAATGTCCATTATTGCTACTTAAGAGAGTTGAGAAAAGGAGCTTGTGGAAGGAGCTGGGGAAGCGGAGGAGGAGAAGTCAATCAAGACAGGAAGGATGTTCATTCTCTCTCTTCTTCTTCTTTAGTGGGCCATAAAAGCTAACGGGCCTGGAACAGCGCTCACCTCGGAATCGCCCGATTGCTTTTTTTTTTTTTTTTTCTCCCCTCCCTCCTGCCTCCCCCTCCCTCCGCTCCTCCGACAAATCGGCAGCCTGGACGGAGGTGAGGGTCATAAATAAAGAAAACGGTAGTCATTGTCACGTGCACGTGCTTGCTTGTGTGCGCACACGCCGGCACCGCCTTTGCACGTATGCACAGCTCGAGGCGCTTCTTCCCCTTCCTTCCTCGCCCGCACAACACACACAACGCGCGATGTCGAGCACGACGCAGCACAACTGAGGACCTCCCCAGAAATGGCCATCGTTCTTTTTTCTTTTGTTTTTTTTTTTTTGCTGTGTTACCTCAGGTGGAGAGAGAGAGGAAACGTGAGCAAAACTTCTAAAAATACAGTCCTACAGAGGAGTCGGGTGCCACTGCAGAGGTTAAACAATCCGAGAGCTGCAGGCAATCATTCAATTTAAAACGCACCAGGAGCCCTTGGGGCGCGAGGGGAGCAGGACGCATAAAGAAATTTAACAACTCAATGTTTTACGGCCCACGAAAATGAGATCTGAGTACGGGAGCTGGGTGGGGGGCGCTGAGAGCACGCTGTGTGGTCGGTATACAGGCGCACACAACCGCCAGACACACACACACACACACAAAAAAAGTGGTCAGCCGCTGAGTGTTGAGTTGAGCTCATGACCCCGTCTCCAGGACTAAAGTACATAGTGAGCTGGCAGCGTAGGAGGGAGAGGGGACAGCAAATCAAGTCTTGAGGTGTCGCCTGCTTTCTCTTTCACCCCCACTGTCTCTCCTGTCTGTCACATACGCATGTGTTTGGTGTTTTTCCAGATATGTCACTTTATTTTCTCCCGCGTCCAACTACATTTCAGTCAGATGTCACAAAACAAAATAGTACTTTAGGTAGTAAATAGTTATTGAAGACATGTATAGGCAGCAGCAGAAACATGCATGTGCTACAAGTTTTAAGCTCTTTTCACCTCAAATGACAGAAAGCAATGCTGATGGGAACCGGTCCTTGCTTCAACCCCGAAACAAATCAAGAAAAAGAACAATCAGAAAAGTCAAAAGGATGAGACGAGACAGCTCGTGACAGACAATAAAGACAGACATTCAGGGGGGAGAAAATAGACAGAGACAGGCTGATAAAGGTGAAGCTGAAGAAGAAGACAGGCGGACAGATGGACAGACAAGCAGGCAGGAAGGGAGACAGGTTAGACAAGTCTAGGGAGGACAAAGTGCAGCTAACCAGAGAGAGCCAGGAACAGCACTGTGTCACATGCAATGAGGGCAAGCGCACAAGACGGACTGTATTTTTAAAGACTTGAGAGGACGGTAGGTGGTGTGGGGTACGATGAGTTCTGGGCAAAGTAGAAACACAAAGCCGGAAAGAGCAGGGAGGTTGTGCAACGTACAAAATCTTTCTGTTAAATTTTTTAACTCTTGCTTTCTTTCGGTCGAGCAGAGTTTTGCACTGGTACTGTGTGAAGGTAAAGACTTTTTACTCCACTACATTTATTTCACAAATAAAGTTATAATAATAACGTCCCAAACTAATACTTATAATACTAATACTATAAAACATTAGACCAAAACATACAAACTGACAACACGTCAAACAGTTGAAATTGGCTCCACCTTCACCACCTGAAACATTAAAATGCTACATACATAGTAATGCCTCAGTAACAATAACTAACGAAATAATAATGATGTATTATATATTAACATTTACAGGGTCTCTTTTACCCATATAGAAAGTTTTTGCATCTATACTTTTCAGTGGTGTGCACAATTACCATCCTTAGGTTCATAAAATACAAAGAAAAACGTCATTTAGAAGCATCAGAAGTAAAAGTAGTAATTTCTGTACAATTTATGTACTATTATATATAATTTAAATATTAAAGCTGGTAGGATGATGTTTAGGGTTGCAACTAAACTATCACTTGTCAGTTAGTGTTCTGAAGTAACATGATAAAATTGCTCGTTTTGTCTGACCAGCGGTCCAAAACTCAAAGATATTCACTTAACAATGATGTTAAACAGCAAAAAGCAGCAACACCTCACATTTAAAAACCTGCAACCAGAAAATCTGACATCGCTTTGACACTCTATGTCATGGTCAAGTACCTATTATAATAAACTCCCCTCTGAGTCCTTCATCCTCTTTGGTAAAATCACTTTGTACATTTTCAGCTAATGCATCATTTACTTTGCTCTTTTTTTTGCCTTTAGCGCCCTCTAAATCTCTAAACCTTCACTGTTATTTCCTTACTGCTGCTATTTACATACAAATTATCTGCTAATTCCCTTTGTGTAACTCGGATCCTAAATATTTTAGCTCCCTCACGTTTTCTTTTAATTCCTCCTCATCAATCCTTGCTTGTCCCCTCAGCTCTTTTTTTTTTTTTAATACTCCACTGCCAGCTCGGTCCTTCATTACATTCCAGACCTACTACCCGTGTAAAAATACTCCCATCCATTCAGCACACTTTCTCTGCACACTACTCCGTGCAACTTTCCTCCTTTCTACCCTCTCTTCGCTCTCCGTGCATCCGTCCCTCTTTCCACACCCCTCTTTCTCCCTTTCTGTATCCTCTCCCCTGGCAGAGGGCCTGAGCGTGGGCCTGTTTCCTCAGCAGGCAGCCGACCAGTTCATGCCCGCATTGTGAGCAGGGGGAAATATGCTCCATTGTGTCTGTGTGGCGCTCGCCCCTCGATGTGGAAGTGGTCTGAATACGGGCTCGTTAACCAATCAATAGAGCAGACGTGTCTAAAACCTTGTCCTTGAAACTGCTCTCTGCTTTTGTTCCGTGCATGACAAATGAGCTAAACGGAAGAAAACATCCTGTGTTGGTTTGTTTTTTTTTCCAGTACAGATTTTGTTTTAGAGATGTTCTGTAATCACTCCCTCGCACTAAGTAATTTGACAAACCTGATTAGGACGTTTGAAAGAATCAAACAGCACCGGTTGTCTTTCTGTCCTCTGGATGGATTGAGAAAGTAATACACGGTAAAATGAGAGCCACAGGTCTACTAAAGTGGAACACGTGCTTGATTGGCAAGTAGGGAGAGCTATGGCCGCACAGGAAGGGAAATGAGTCATCACCAAACAGATGAATGGATTTACAAGTAGCCTAATAGAGTCCTCTGATGTGTGCATCAGGTAAATTATCCCTTTTAACCTATAAAAGGATGGCAGCTACATTCTAATTCATTTCTGAACATGGTGTCAGAAGTGGAAGAGGATCATTTTAATGTTAATTGCAATAGTTAAACGACCTGTTTTGAGGTGCTTCAACTTAAAGTATAGTACACTTTATGACACCAAACGTCTTCAAGCAGCTGGATGGGAGCCACTTGGCAGCATTCCCTCCTCCTTTCCAGACACAACCAGACACAGTCTTATAGACACTTGAAACATTAATTCGGACATGCCAAGGGCACTTTGTCAAGTCTGTACTGGATGTAGGACCATTAGCAAACAACAATAATGTTATGAGTAATGCAGCCGGTAACCAGAGACCTCTGCAAGGCCAATACAATAAATATCACATCACATTTTCCATGTTTATTAACTAATAACCTCATGCTACTCTTACTACTTTATGTGTCCCCCTTTTTTTTCCCCATTACTGTTGGGCAACTTCAAGAAATGTATCCAAGTACTCACATAGATACTATTAATAATTACTCAAAAACAATTGATCAATCAATGATTACTTTATCGTTTTTAATCAGCACATATCCATTAAACTTTTAAACAACTCACACCCACACTCACTAACTATTCTGTATTTAACACATGTAGAAATTGGAAAAAATTAGACAAAAGTCCAGCGTACAGTTTGGAGGTATTTACCGACCATCAGCATCAACAGCTAGCTGGACATGACACTCCAGAAGGGCCGACCTTACAGCAAAGCTGTACACGCCACACACCATTCAACTCGAAACAAAGCACAAACACTAAGTGCAGGATACATGTGGCTAATGTTAGCAAACCAGCTAAGGAGACACAACATGTAATGAAGATAACATGTAATTAGTAGTCGTTAGCTGCCTCCTCATTCCTCCAGCCTCTGCATCAGGTACCTGACCAGTGTGTCTGTTGAATGAGTGAGAAAACTAAGGCTGCAACTATCATTTTTATTATCAGTTAATCTATTGCTGTTTCATTAATTAGTTGTTTGGTTCATGAAGTGTCAGAAAAATGTCCCAAAGTCCAAGGTGATGTCCCCAAATGTCGTCCACAACTCATTCCTGCCTGACACATGGCTCCTAGTGTATAGTGTAAAAGTGTTTTAATCAGGTCTATGTCCATGCATGCACTATGTTTACCGCTGGAATTATCTGGAAATATCTTATGAATATGATAATTTTTCCTCATAATTTTAAACTAGTGTAGTTTTTTTGTAACATTTTGTAATTTATTTTTACATGTTAATGTGCTTTTAGTGTGTGTGTTTTTTTATCTAGCGTTTATGGACAAATAAAATAACTGATTTGTTGGAAATCCTCCCAGTTAAAATTGAATTTTTAGTAAATATGGGCTTTTTACAGAAAAAGGAGATTCCAGTATGCAGCGTACCATTAAAAAAAAAAAATCATTGTGGAAATCCCGACACAACAAAGAGTTAAAAGTGATTCTGTTCCAGTGTCCGATCTACTCCCTGGCATCAAATCAATCCAATCACTCCCAGAGACGTCTAGACAAACTCTAATCACTTACAATTCAGAGCAATCACTTTCATCCCATGATGCATTTCGTTGGTGATAAGACGGGTCTCTTTCAGGGTGACAGTGCCACGATCATCCAGGCAGCAATTACTGTAACACAACAGCTCTGAAGAGCATGACAGTGATTCGATGATCATGTGACAGTGAGTAGCCATGTACTGTCAATAATTACACTGTTTAGTAATACAACAAGCTGTGTGCAATATCAGTCTGTCAATATCAATATTATTCACTTGACACCAACAGATATACCGCTTAAAAAGCGCACAATAGTGGAATAAATAACTTTTTGATATAGAGGGCCAACACTGTGGTGCCAAGTAAGAAAAGGGAATGAAGGGAGTGATTTTCTTTGTCTTTTGTCTGTCAAAGTTTTTACCCGGTCTAAATGTTGACAGCTTTAGTCACTCATCTACGGATAAAAAGAAAAATGAAAGAGACAAAGGAAGCAAGCAAGGAGAGTCTAAAGTGGAAAGGGGGGGAAGGGCGGGCCAAGCGGAAGAAAACAGTCGACTTATACTGTGCTGTCTCAAGTGTTACCTGGGTTTCACCTTTAATCCTTCCTATCTTATTTTAGCAGAAGAACAAGGCCGGCGCCTGTTTACGAGGAGAATTCCTTTCCAGCTGTGAGATGTAGGCTCCCAAGGCTCGGTATTTGTCAGAGAAACTCCAGCACGGGGCCTCAGCCCCAACCCCAGCCCGGAAAAACCCTTTGTCAAACAGCCAGCATTTTTCATTCTGCTGTTGTTGTGTCTCGGTCTCACCTAAGGCCATTAAACTCACAAAAGAATAAATTACATTAATTGCCAGTCTCGATGAGAACAGCTGGGCTGAGGTGCAGAACAACAACGATAAAACGAATTACAAGGAAATAAACCCCGGGTAAGAGAAGCAGCTCTCCTGACTTTCTTGGGGTGGGGAGCGTTTTTCAAAACAAAATGGCTGCTGTTTGATGCACTTTATAACGCAACCGTTTTGGTTCCGCATGAGGACGAGTCAGGGAATGTATTTGTCTTTTGCTGGGTGAAGGTGTTCTCCGCACCCATGCTGCCCCAGTTCATCTTGACACCTTTCACCATTAGAGCCCAGGTGCATAGCTAATGAGGGGCTGGTGAACCACACACCTGTGTGCTGCGGGAAGGAGGCGG
This sequence comes from Protonibea diacanthus, assembly GCA_028641955.1. NCBI lineage: Eukaryota > Metazoa > Chordata > Actinopteri > Sciaenidae > Protonibea > Protonibea diacanthus. Next base: position 10,323,548 of record CM053998.1, read on the forward strand.
GAGGCTCAGCACCTTGACTAATACCCTCGCCCCTGTTTCCCTCTTTTCCATCTGTCTCCATCCCTCCTTCCTTTTGTTCTGCCTGAACAAACCCTCTCCGTTTCAATATCCATCAGACTTCAGCAATGCCCTCTCATTTCTCCAGTTCGCTCTCTCTTTCTTCGAGGCACGTCTCGCCGGCTCAGTGCTGTGTTTCCCGGGCGTTTGTACCTTTGGCTGAGGCTGCCCCGAGCACATGGCTGAGGCGTACCTCTGAGAAGAGCTCGTTAGAAGGTGTGAGCTTAACCCCTGATTGATTTCTGAACATGACACAGTGTGAGAGAGCCGCGATGTAGCGCAAACACTTCTTCTGAGGACTGTGTGTGAGATAAAGAGAGAAAGAACCAAGAGTTAAGGGTTAGGGGGGGGGGGATCAAGAACAAGAGAGTGAAAGAAAAAGTGGAGGGGGGGGAGAGAGGAGACAGCGAACAGAGACAGAAACTGACTATGCTCTCTTCTTCTTTTTATGTGCCTTTATATTTTGTTGTTGTTTCGCTAGCGTTCAGGGCTGTGCAATGAACTGAGGAGTGGCTAACTCGCTCCAATTTGTCAAGAGCTCTCTGACTGTTGTCTGGGCTGTGGGTGGGGGTGAGGAGGGCGCAGCCGCTGATGCCAGCCCTCCAATAGCGGAGTGATTACTGGGCACTGGGCCGTGCTGAGCCGGGGCCGGGGCGTCAAAACATGCCGTTGCACTTCACTAGACACTGCTGTATAAAGATATGTGCCAAGACCTATATGCTCTGACAACGCCTTGCTAAATTTAGCGATATCGCAAGACATTAAGGGGTTACTTGATTATTTGCTGAAAGAAAGAGGATGTTGCCTCTTTGCTCGTATCTACGTAAACGCCGCTAAAGGGGGAACTGAAGAAAGTCATAATATCTTTGTTTAAGATAATAAAATCTTGTATTTTCACATCAAGGACAGATAATTTTGTCAAGCATCGTTTGCGTGAGGTTATTAAATTTGTTTCAAGGTAACTGATCTTGATCTGTCTGAGTGAGAAATTCTGAGATAATCTATCTTTAATTTAGAGCTGATGAAAAATATGTCTGAGAAGTGGAGAACATGGTTGTCATACTAATATCCTGATCATTTATTAAGAAAAAAAAAATAGACGGCTTTACTCTTTTTAAGAATCGGACCAGACTGGTCAAGACAATCATGCGAATGCCTTTTTTATTTTGATGAATTTAGCTATACCTGCTCATCCTTTGAATGGTCACCGGGGGCCTGGAGCCACTCCCAGCTGACATTTGAGTGGTATACCTTGGACAGGCGGCTAGTAAATACAGACAGGGTTGACATAGAGACATACAACCATTCATGCGTACACTCACACATACAGTGCCTGTCTTTGGATTTTGAGGAAGGAAACCACAGCACTCGGATGGAAACTTCTTACAGAAAGGACCCAGAACAGGTCGAGTCTAACCCCTACACCACCGCGACACTCCCAGAGTCTAGTCAGTCTAAAACTATGTATGAAGCCTACTTTAAGAGGATGGACCTACAGTAGTATGTAATGGCATATGGCTCATAATATCGTAATCCAGAAAGGTCAGTTTGAGTAAAAGATCCAGGAGGCCGGAACACTCAACAGCCGCTCAGCAGCCATGTTTAGAAAATAATTTTAATCTGTGTCAAAGATGATGTTTTATTTCAGGATCCTATTATTTCAGATCCTTTTGTGTACTTTTGTTTTGATTAACTCATTAATTGCTCAATTAAGTGAAAAACGATCAGTGTCAAGCACTTTTATCTTATTTCCTGAAGTTCTACTGCTCGTATCAAGCTAGATAACAGAACATTTTTGCTATTTTTTTGCAGTGTAGAAAATACATAATGCATCATAAGCATGACACTTTACAGTAAGCGTATCTTGCTTCACATACTCAACCATATGGAAAATTGGGCAGCATCATTTACACTCCGAGAACAACCCAGCTGTATCTTGTTAATGGTTGAATTAAAGCCAACGACAATCTATATTTTCTGCAAACCATTTTACAAATTTGTGTTCATGCGCATCGCTTGGTGCCACAGTGTGTAAGGACACTTGTTCTCCGGCGTGCACCCCTCCTTCTTATAGCACCATGTAAACAACCTCGTGCATATCAATTCCCTGTAGTAATGCTTAGTCTCCCTGCCCCAAGTCTGCATATGATCATTGATTCTATAGAGAGGGGCCCTTCAACAGCGTCAAGACATTTAGATTTGCATTTATATTCTCACTGTGATGGTGTTCTTCTAATGCAATGAAACCTCTCACTTGCCCAGAGATGAGCGGAAGGGAGGGAGAGCGTTTTGATAAGGCCGCCGTCATTCATTTCAATTTCCTTATCGAGCCCGAGTACCTTCTATGAATTGGTCCTTTAAAGTACACAAATTAGACCCATCAGTTACGTTCGTATATGAAACAAGGAGAGCGAAGCGGTGAGGGGACGTTACAGAGGCAGAGAAACACGGCAAGAGTCACGGGGGGAGAAAATGAGACGAACTACAGAGAGCAGAAAAGAGGAGAGAACATAAAAATGAGAGTGAGAAGACGGTGTTAATGAGTGTGTGTGAGACACTGAGACCACTCTGTGTGGGCAGCGCCTAAAGAACAAATGTCTCTAATGCTTCATTCCACGGGGAGCAGTCAGGCTACTGTTCTTATCATTTTATAATGATGATTACTCAAGGTCTATGGAATGGGCACCCACTCAGGGGCCATAGTAAGAAAGAAAAAAAAAAAAAAAAAAAAGCAAAGTCAAGCAAACACGGCAGGAAGTAAAATATATGCTGAAGAAAAATTACAGGACATTCAATTGCTGAGATTATGTGTTTGCTCCTAATAAGTGCGATAAAAGAACAGAAAAAAACTCATGCATTTAAATATGCTTCTTAGCCTAGTATAATCCCTAGTCTCTGCGTCATTGTGACTCTGGCAAGAGACGCACCCAAACAATACTTCTATACCAAGTACTGTTTGTTTGCTTTACATATGAATAGCCCACTTTATTTCTGGAAGTACACCAATCACTTTTGGTCCATTAAATTCTAATTAGTAGAGATAGAGCCTAAAGCTTCACTGAGAGAGATAATATTATAGAGGCTGGGAGAGTGCTGAAAAAAGAAGAGCGAGCGAGACAGAGGAGACTGTTGTGAGACTGACAGAGTCTAAACAATGCCACATAATGGACAAGGCCTCGTAGCTGGTTTGAGAATTAAATTAACCCTTTCAATTCTTAAGGCTTGTTACCTCACACCTGCTATTATTTGCAACAAACCTTTTCAATTTATGTCAACTGTGGTCTGTGTTTTTTTTTTTTTTTTGCCATCATTTCTTCTTAGGTAAAGAAGCAAAGCCGAAAGGTTAAAATGTACCTCAAACTCCAACTAACCCAATTTAAAGATTTACTTCCTGGCTCAACTTTGACCCACAATGCTTGCAATACTCCTGTGAATGGGGGATGTGCATTCACCTTTACCTCAAAATAAAGCGTTCTATTTACTATTCCCAACCTTTTTGAGATGACTGCCTGTGACCAATTAGATCAAAACATGTTCTTTGTCTTTACTTTGTTTTCAGAAGTCTAAAAAGATCTGCAATTTGAAACTTGAACATTTGCAAATCTTATCTCCACATATTGTACAATTACCATGTAATATATTTACTTTGTGGTTTGCTTGAAGAGAGATTATAAGAAGATTGCTTTCTCCATAGTCGTTTAGGTCTTTATTATGCCTTGGGTGTAAGACAAGCCTCAAAGAAAACCAGCCTGACTTCTCTGACTGTAATTCATAATAAAAACTGAAATGACTGAATAAGATGACAGAATGTCCCACTTTGAGATGCCGTTATAGGCGGCTTGTTTGAGCACCCAGGCTTCATGCAGACAATGCACGTCTTTGCCCATTTTTAGATTGCCCAGGAGGCGGCAGAGGCAGGACCACCAACATGGCAGCGGCGAGAGCTACCACATTCTTAGCTTCAAAGCGGCTCTTCAGAAACCTACAGGCAATATGACGCCCGTTCTTTAGACTCTAGACTCAGAAAACTACTTTGGTGTGTATAATGTTATTGTAAGACAGAAAAGATGGCCAAAAACTGCAAAAATGAGTTGTAATAAACCACATTTGGACTTCAATCACTCCCCCAAAAATAAGTCGAACAAGTCAATTTCTGCTTAACTGCATCGCATTATCACAGCGAGTTTTGTGGTTTCGGGGGAAGTTTGTCCATAAGTAATCTGAATGTTGTTGGTGTGTGAGTGAATCACCCATCGATCTGACGCAGCTCATAAAGCAGCCTCAGACTTTGGTAACCCAGGCTTCTGGGGGTTGGTACAGCATGTGCCAAATAGCAGGCCTGATTAATGCACCGATAATCTGGTCCATAAATAGACACGCCAGTCTCTGTTTTGTATTTTATGTATCTGCCTTTACTGCAGCAATAACCGTTGGAGGGCTGTATTTCACGGCTGTTCAGCCGCCAAACTTCTCTCACTTACACTCTGTCTCTCTTTCACCCACTCGCTCTCTCTCTCTTTTTCTCTCTGGCTCAACTCCACTTTGATGAAGAGTGAAAGAGCATGTTGTCTAAAACTTTTTGGCAAGTGGCGAGAATACAAAAAAGACTGAGAGGAAGAGGCAGCTTTCACAATACATCAAGCTCTCTCTTCAACAACACCTACAGTTCGCCGATACCTATGGGTCTTTTTCATCGTGAGTCACTGATAAACACAGGAAAGGCTGTCGGATTAGAGGAGAAGGCTAGAAAAGCACCCACCCCCCATTCAAGAGAAGAAGTCTTGCCAACCAATAACATGGGTCACCGGTTCCCAGGCCAAACTGTATCGTGATGGAGCACTGGGATGCCAGGGCTCAACCAAGAGCGAAGGTGACAAAGGAGGAAAAGCTTTTACCACATCAGCAGCAGAAACATTTGTTACTCACTACAAAGGGAACATGGCAGAACTCCCTAGTCCCAATCCCCATCTGACTGGAGATATAGCTTCGGGGTAGTCATGCTCTATCAGACCTCGCCTGAACCAGATCTGTCTCCCACATTAGCATTCTCATGTGAATAAATAACAGTGATAATGGTAACACTGTTCAGCATGTTTAATGGGAGATGGTGGGCTGCCAGGTCACAAAACACCCAACCCTGAAAAAAGTATGTTCAACGAACAAAAGCTCGAAGACACATATTTGAAAACTTAAAGTATTAATTGAGAACAAAACAAACTCAAAGGGCCAAGAGCTGGCACTTTTTTTTTGTCGCTGAGGTCTCCCAACAAATATTTCAAATAGTTATCATATACTGTTTTCTATTTTGTTTAAGCTACAGAGCAAAACACGGCAATAAGCGATGGCCTTTATCCTCATATTAGAGAGCAGAATACTCTTCAATCCCACCCATTTGCACAGCTTATGAATATTCTAATTTAAAGCATGAAAACATCCTTTTAGTGGCCGTTGGCAGTTTAGCTATGATTGTGTGCCAGCAGAAATACAGCTAAACAACAGCAACAACCTCTGCATGATCTCCCAACTTGACCGCTGTTTTAATTACAAAATTATAATTACGATGGGTTGGATAAATGTGTCTACTGGGCCTACAACTCACCCAAAAAAAAAACAAAAAAAACAATGAGCTTTGAATTTCACAATTTTATTTTGTAAAGGCAGAGTAAAGAGTTTAAAATAGGCCCCCGAAGCAATAGTTAATTTACTGTATCCTGAGATGTTGCCTTAATTTATTGATACCAGTTTGTTTTCGATTTGAGGCGAAGTGCTCCGGAGAGTGCTGCTGAAATAGAGGGGGGAAAAATTTCAATTATGTTCCAGGAAAAAAGGCAGCGACAGGAGCCTTTCAGTGCACAAAGCTGCCCTGTGACTTGATGAATAGTCAGCCTTTAATGTTATGGGGGATTAAAGATAACTTCTGAACGATCAGCGGGCCAACATATAGGCAGCTCCTCTTTCACCGGCATAATAAGTTCTCAGCTGCCACTGGTTTAATTACCTCCTTTTAAAACTCAATCCACGTGGACCCCTCTTTAAAAAAAATAAGATGGCAGGAGGATTAAGTTGAGGGGGGCAGTGGGGGTCAGGTATTCCATTGATTACAAGGTACCATTAAAGATCAAGAGAGGAGGCACTTAGAGACATCCATCAGGCTAAGATTGAAGTGGCCATAATGATCTTCCTGTACACCATAAATAACACTGATGTGTTGCTTCTATCTCGTCCACACCGCTGCAGGTTTGTTATGAAGCAGCTCAGCCCTCCACCATCCAGGCAAGGCCCCTGGGAGCATCCTTTTCGACCGCCCCCGCTTTTCGCTCATTCCCACCACCCACCTGTGCCGCTGTGCAAGTTTGCAAGAAATCCATCAGGACTGCGTTTGGGATGAGCAGATCATGTTAGCTACCCCCCTCCGGGGAAAGAGGTCACTGGAGCTATGAGTCACAACTGTCGTATGAAAAAACATAGCGGAGGCGTGTTGCGACTGTCAGATGAGCATCTGAGATGCACGTTTATGCCGCTGCCAGGTGCTGATTGCAGGACTGGCATGCAAAGATGCTCAAGATGCAGAGCCTGTCAGGTTCAGTGGCCTCTATGTACCTGATGAAGTAACGCGCTGATTGAAGAAAAAAATGACTTTTCATGTTTGTTATAGATCTTAAATGCAACTGAACAAAAAAGGATTTGAACATATCTGTTAGTGACAAAAAAAACATCATTGTTCCCCAGCCACAGTTACTAGCAGCTGATTTATGGAGGGAACTCCCATTCTCTGCTTCATAAGCAGATATATGTCTGTGACATGTGAATTCAAAGCAGCATGAGAAACATATGCCTTGGCTCCCATTGGACTGAAAGACCAAAGGGACCATGTGGTTCCACCTCTGGCCCTTCCACTTTGTTTTCATCTTCGTTTCTCTCCAGTGGTTGGCTGGTTGCTGGATTAAAAAGAAAAAAAAAAAGAAGAAACATGCAGTTGGAGATCTTCATTGGCTCCTGATGAAGGATGGCAACATATGAAACGGCCGCCTCTTGACACCTACTGGGGGTGGAGTTTGTGAATGGGACAGATGCATATGTAGGTGCGGGGTTAATGGAGAGCACAGTTTGAGACTTTCCCTTCATTAGACATTCCAACAGGAAACCAAATTAAGCTGCTGGAACATCATCTGCTTTCTGCAGATTTATTCACTATACAACTTCTGCTTACCAACATTCATGAGGGCAGCTTTAGCACAGCGGTGCACCGTCACTGTTTATCGATGTGACTTTCAGGCAGTATGTGCTCTATAGGCTTCTATAAATACCCACACAAAATAATGAAGTAGGGTCCCTAATTCCCAACACACCACGCTTTGGAGTTTGTTCCTCTTCTGAAAAGTCCTGTGTGCTTCATTGATCAACAAAGCTGTGTATCGCCCCAGGTGATCGCGCTGTTTTCTGTAGCACAACAATGCAAGCAGAGTGGGACGCAGGAGGAACGCCGGGGAGGTGAAATCATGGGCACATTCTAGCCGCCCTGACAGAGAGACAGCGAGAAGGAACTCCACATAAGATCCCGCGGGATTCATGGTATACCGGTTGACCCTCTGCGGGGGTAGCTGGAGGACGTCGTGATAGTGTGCCCCCTACTGGTAGAAGGTAAGAGTAGGTCATAGAACCTCCTACAGGCTCATTTTGCCTTGAGAAAACAAGAGTGTATCATCATAAGGAGTAGAACTCTTTGTATCCGTAGATAAGCTAAAGGCAATGATGTATTCAGCCCAAAATAATGAACCAACTGAGTAGCCCGGGTGCATGTGTACTTGTTTTTGTACCTCCCTAATTTAGCTTGGGTCCCTATCACATTCTGTACACTACAAAGTGGCTGGTTGCTATGAGGACTGCACAGAGGCTGCTAATTTGAACAGATGTATGTCGGCAACAACAAAAAGTGCTGGAGACAGGAAAAGAGAGACTTTTTTTTCTCCTCTTTTTTTTTTTTTTTGCAAATAAAAGATTAGAGGATATATAACAAAGGAAGTGAGAGAGAGGGCAAGAGAAAAAGGAACAATTAGAGAGTGAAGAAAGAGAGTACTTCAAAGAGAAGTGATAAACATTTTTATGTAATTTTGCTCTCCTCATAAGCGAATAATTTGCTTAGCTCTCTGCTTGATTGTACTATCATAGCGGAAATAATATAAATATTGTCACACTGTACATCGTTAACATTTTCTTGCATAAGTGACTATTTGCAAATGCATGCCTAAATAAAAGCTGCACTGGTGCAACACTGCCAGATCAGGGTTATTTCCCCCCTGACACCATGAGGCTGGCTGCAGGATGCAGGCTAAGACTACTGCTACTCTTGGCAGGGGCTAACCCAGAAAAGGCAGGCAGGCTGGCTGCTGGAGATTGGCTCTGGCAGAAAGCAGGTCATACATACATCAGAGACCAATGCAGCGCATTGCCTGTTACAGCTTAATATCCTAAGATGCCAAAGCCAGGACATATACACTACCACAGATAGAAGGCTAGAGCCAGGCAGAGAGAGATGGAGGAAGAGTTGACAGAGGAAACAGATAACTAGATATAGAGAGGGACGGGGGGGGGGGGAATTAGTGAGGCAAAGCATTGCTTGCAGGAGATGGAGAGCAAGAGAGGGAGGAGAGGAGAAGGATTTAAAAAAAAACAGGGGGCAGCATTTCACCTCCTCTCACCTTCCGCGCAATGACAGTCTTCAAGATTGTTTATAGGAAGACATGTCCTGTCAAAAATATGCAGCGAACCCTCTGAGAAACACTCGAGAAATGCCAAGTGGTTACAATTTGACCACAGGATCATTTGTGCTTATACATGTGAGTCACTGTGAACCCTCTCACTAATATTACGGTGGTATGAACCCAAAATTAAGCCGATCTTGCTGTGTTTTGACTGCAATAAACGGATCAAAAGGATGCTGAAATAACGACATCATAATTACTTTTTTCCAGAGCAAACTCCTTTTTGGTCCAGTCACTGTAGAAATGTGTAGTATAATTGAGAATGTGAGAGTGAGAGTGAAGATAAATTCACATTTTAATCTCAAATGTTGAAAAAAATGAATTCCAAGTCCCCCCTCCCCCCCATCCCTCCCGCCGGTAACCTGCTCCAGATCAGAGCGGAATCCAGTATGACTCTGGGTGTTTGCCCAGCAGCTGTTTTTCAGCTCGCATCAGTTCTGTCCCTCGGCTCCACCTGTTTCTCTGCTTCTTCGTCCTCGTGTTGAACTGAGGGCAGGCTGAACGCTAAAGCGACTCACGATCGCCTCTCGAGGCACAAGCGGCACTACAAGAAACTACAGGCTGAAGCTAGCTGTGTGGCACGCCGATTTCAGCTGATATCCCCGCGACACAAAATAGACATATTTGACTTGACGTCGTGTCGCTGTTACCTCTTCACATTCTGTTGATAATGTTTCTTTTTTAATGTTTGAACATTCGAGGACTATAATTCTGATCAAATCTTATATATTGCCTTTAAAGTGAAGGCAAGAGGACAGTAAAAAGAATGCTGTGAGGGCTGGATGTAGTAAAAACTGAAGGTTGGTTATAATTGAGGAGGCGAACGGCGAGGAAAGCGCAGTTAAATGAGCTGAAATGGTCATTATGTTTACAAATATATATTCTCAGTTAAGCTGGCAATACCCGTTTAATCATCCAGATAAGAACATATGCTGACTCAATGAAGTCCAACCATTTTGGGTTGTTGTCATCCTCACATTAAAATTCAGGTTATAGGCCTAGTTGTTAAATAAGACGAGTAATAACACAAACAAACACTCTCCTTACACCGTACTTCTGCCAAGACTAAAAAGACATAAATTAGCTCCAGTGAATGGTTGTAAGTTTACCGGACATTTCAGCTGTGCTATAGGAAAAGAGAAGAAATAGAAAGTGCAGTAACTGAGTGAAAACAAAGGGACAACTAAGAGTGTAAAAAGCGCTGACAGGCTCTATTGCTGGAGGAGAGGTTGTGAAGGGGGTATAACAGAAAGAGAGGGAGCGAACGAGCATGCAAGAGAAAGGGAAGGGAGAGATAGCAGGGAGTGTGTGATAAAGGCAGGAGAGGGAAAAAAAAAAAAAAAAAAAAAAAAACACAAGCCCAGCTCCCATAGGAGGAATGCACAATAGTGCAATAAGCTGGTGATATAATGGTCTTTTTTGCTGTATCAAGCCCGTTCTCTTCATCTTTGGCAACCCTCATCAAATCAGCACTCCACTACCTCAGGTGGTGCTTTAATTACTGACAGAATCTCAAGACCCAACAGCAGACAAACCATGTTTCTGTTCATTTCAAGACATCACACACACAGAACAATAAAAAAAAATATTGGAAATAGTAATGGATTGATTAGTCAATAAATTGATCCGCAAAATAACAATTTTGAATATTGATTCATTGTTGTATGGTTATTTAGCAAGAAAAATGCCAAACACTCCCCAGTTGCAGCTTTGGGGTTTTATGTTTTTCCTCCTTTTTCAGTTTTAGAAATTGAATATCTTTCAGGTTCAGACTATTATACAAAACAAGCAACGTAATCACGGCGCATTATTTTTTGCACTCTTGGAAATTGCCGTGATCATTTTTCACCATCTTCCTCAAGTGATTAATCCACGAGTAAGTAGACGGATTAATTGATAATGAAAGTAATCATTTGTTGCGGCTCGAATCTAAAGATATAAAACAACACAATGGGCTCACTTCTGTCTTCAAGGGCTGCAAAATGATGGGACATTAGTACGATTATTGAACAATTATTCATTTTCATAATCCTCACGACAGAGTCTTTTTACTGCACTTTTCACATTGGATGTCAAACCCTCAAATCAAATGGATGCCTTTAATTTTATTTGTTCATATCTCTCTAGAATAGTCCACTCTTACAGCTGTAATTATCATATTCACTCATATAAACACATTCTAGACGCACAAAAGTCAAAGAAGAAATACAAACCCAGAATAGCGTCTCTGTGGGTGTATGGGTACATGTTCATAATTGTGTGTCTTTCTGTATGCAGTTATGTTGTTGTTGTTGCCATTAGACTGTTAGGGGACCGAGAGTGGTCCCAGGTGGATGCACGTCTGTAAGGCAAACCATCGGTGACATCCTAAGCACAGCTAACGTGGTTACAGCTGCGGCGACACAGACGAAAAGCCTTCCCAGGATACTCTGCGAGCCACGGCAGCGCACCGCCACAGACGGGGCCAAATGAGATAGCGCCGGGGCCAAATCTAATCAGGGGGACGAAGACACAGCGCAAGAGGCGGGGGGGGGACGACACAGCAAAGAAATGGAAGAGAAAGAAAAGAGGAGGAAGAGGAGGAGGAGGAAGAAGAAGAGGGGAGGGGGGGAGGGCTTAGAAGAGGTAAACAGAAAAAGCAGAGGTACAAGGAAAACAGGAGGAGTGAGAAAGAGAGATATTGAGTGGGTGACAGAAAGAACAGTGTTAAACTGCAAGGGAGAGTGTGAGACAGAGCAGAAAAGAGAGAATAAGGTAGTGCGGGAGAAAGGTTTTGCATGCGCATGTGTGTGTGAAAGCGGGCTGAGTTGTTTGTGTACCCCCCCTCCCTGCTGGTTAATGGGAAACGTAGCCTGTGCCGCCCGCCCCCCCCCCCCCCCCCCACCCCCCCCCCCCCCCCCGAGCCACTTGCGAGGCCTTTTCTCAGCCAGCGCCACACAATAGCAAGCTGATGAACCTGGGGCTAACATGCCCTTTGAGCTCAGTAAATGCAGAACGCATGGAGAGTCCTTAATGATATCAGGCCCGCGCAGCGAGAACGCCAGCATCCACTCGCTAACTCCTTCCTAACCCTCCCTCCGTCCCGCTCTTTTCATTCACCTCCCCCCTTATTCAACCTTTCCAGCCCCTCTATAGGAAAAGGAAGGAGCATCACATCCCAGTTCAGTTCCAGAAGAAAAAAAAAATGTACACATCACAAGATCTGACATAGATAGTGAGCATATGTATTGGCACATCATCTCCCTGCAAGGGCCCGAAATCAAATTTAAGCATTCTGTTTTTAAATGAAATGCTGCATCCACTGATTGTGGCCCTCCTGATAGGTAGATTGGATGGAGAGATTAGATAAAAAATGATTTTGGCCGCCTGATGTCCTTCGCTTCCTTTCTTCATGTTCAGATGTGTGGTGGGACGATATCAAGACATACTTTCAAACACTCGCTGGTATTAGTGTTGCCAAAAAAAAAAAAAAAAGGAAAGAAGAAAACAATATGCAAATATCCAAGGTTTCCCAACATATTAAAGATGCAAAAAACAGATATGGGCATGTTGTTGGGCTGGCATTTCTGTGTTGTGTCACTAGAAGTGTGTACTTGGGGAAAACTACAAGAAAGGATTGATTGAATTATTGAATATGTGCGATAAGGAAAGGTTAGAGCGTCACAACAAATGAGTATGTAGAGACCGTAGAACATCTAGTCTTTTCTCCTTGTAAACTGTGACCTCTGAACCTTTTTAATTGAGTTCTGCAGCTAATTAAAGTCAGTCTTCTGTAACAGTGGAGCCCGGGTTAAAGAAATAGGGCACTTGCCCCCATCAACACTTAACAATGCTTTTGACATGGCCGATCACCTCATCAACCCAACAAGGTCTGAAACCTTAAGATAGGTTTCTTATCAGTGGTTTCCAAAATAACTAATGTCACCATTTAAAAAAAACAGTTTATCTTATTTGTCACCAAAACAGCACCTATCTACTTGGTTAAGGTTTGGAAAACATCCCTGCCAGGGTTAAACGAAGAGATGTTGCTAAGACCAGTGATGATTATATTGGCAGAATTCATGGGTGGGAAGCCAGTTGGGGATCATGCTCTTATTGTTGCAGTAGTAACTCCCCTTTAGTGTTGTATTAGTGGGGAGAATATTGTCAGAACCACACGAAAGACCATTCAGAAAATGCAGTAATCCTGTCAACAATCTGACTGTATGGCAACTCCCAAACTTTCTGAATTAGTCCTTGCTAGGTTATAGTACAGCCACAAACAGAACCACAGTATAGAACTGTTCATTACCAAATAAGAGCAAAGTGGGAAAGAAAGAAGGAAAAAAAGGAGAGATATAAGAAGAGATCTGTGGTACCACAGAAGTATAACAGGAAGCATAAGGCTACTGCTGCCTACCTGAGCCAACAGTGGAGTTTGCATTGGCATATCAGCGTGAAGGGAAACTGGCCAAAAAGAGGAAAATCCAGACACAAAAAGCTTTACATTCATTATTCTGAATTTCAGTTCTTGTTAGATTAGGATGTCCATCAAGCCAGCTGTATGAAGTCAACAACACGTTACATTTGAAGTGTGCATCAATCAGCACAAAAACAAATTAGATGGAAACCCTTTCTTCACTAGTGGGATGTATTTGCCAAAAATATTGTCGATTCCCATTATCACAGATTGTACTGTTTTTATCGAGTCAATCAAGCCATCAAATCAACCACTAAGATGTTTAAAGTCTGACAAACGTAATTTACCAAAGAAGATCAGCATGTGGGCCACATAAGCATCCTCTCCAAAACCTTTTGAGTGTTTGAGTGATTGCATTTTCATTCCACTCAAGTTTCTTGTTCCATTTTTGGCACCATCTGCATTTTTTATCCTCTTTCGACGATGCTTAATATGCTGATGCTGATAAAGCCGGGATTTGTGTTGTTTTTTTGTTTAATTCTTTATCAGAATAAAGCTATCAGCTAAGCTTGAGGGTCAGTTCTATCACCGCCGGACACAAGGGCTTAGCACGTTCCTTTAATTCATCAAGGTTTGATTACTTCTGTGAAGATTTTTTCCTCAGCCTGATAACCTGATGCTCCCCAATTAATGCCTTTTCACAATCCTGCCGACGCCGACATGATCAGAGCGCGCTGGGCCTCCCGCATGTCTCTGTTCGCTTTGCTTTGTTAGAACACTCTTAGAAAGTTACACCTTGGAGATTTTTTTTAAACCATTTTCACTCTGCACTCTATCAACAATTGCAGTTCATCAAACAAGATAAATTAATCTCTCTGGCACTGTGGCAACGAGCCCAGAGAACTAAACTAAAAAACATCCCACATAAAGGTGCTTCTTCAGTGACCCTTAAAGACTCATTCTGTCACTTTGAACATACCACTCTCACACAATACTCAAATAGAAGTGAACCAAGATGTGTTGCCGGGTATGTTTTCAAGATGTAGTACATCTTCTGTTTAATTACTGATAATAGCACAGAATAGTAAAGAGTACATCAGGCAGGAGCCCAAACATTTTAAGGACCAGTGTGTAGGATTCAATGGCACCTAGTGGTGAAGCTGCAATTTACAACCAACTGAATACCGCTCGCCATCCAATCATGTACGAGAAACTATGGCGGCCACAACACGATATCTGCCCTATCTGGAGCTCATTTTTGGTTTGTCCATTCTGGGCTACTGTAGAACATTTGTGGTTCACCATGGACTGCACTGAAGAAAAAAAACAGCTCATCTTAGGTAACGAAAACAGGATTATTTTCAGATGATTATACACTAATGAATACAGACAAAGGCTATGAATAGTGTATTACATTCGCAGTACAATAAATCCTCCTACATATATTATGTATGAACGTTGTATATTTTACATTTGTTTCGGGGTGGGAAAGCCTTTCAGATTATATCTAGAAAACTTGTAAATGTGTAAAACTTTCATGGAAAGTGCAAAAGGTGGAGCAACTGATATCTGAAATTGGAAAAAAACTAATCCAGAATTATTTATGTGACAAGTCTAACTCTCCAGTAAAAAAAAACAAAAACAAATATACAACATGGACAACAAGTCGACAGGATATTTGCGAGTTAAGGCTTAGCTGCTAGTCACTACATGGCAATGAGCTGCAGTGAAAATGACCTGCAGATGTAATACAGTGCATGCCTTTAGCATTACAACCAGCTCTTCCAACTCCACTCATTTGCAAGCGGCACCAGACACACGAGGTGACTGCCTGGCTGACCTGTTCATGCCATCTTGATGCATTGGACTGCTTAGCAGGAACGGAACAAAAAGAAACACCAATCCTCACAATTCCAATGCTTATGGGCATGATTTGCAGATGCACAAAGCAAACTGCATTTGATAGCTGCTGAAGCAGAAGAACAAGTTGAGTCTGATTCAGTCTGTGATAGTGAGCAGTAACACCTACTGTACGATACCCCACATCTCACTGCAGCCCAGACCTGCTGGGTCAGTCTACACACAGTTAACACAAAGAGACTGCTTCTTCAAAGTCAGCAATCAAACACACACAGCACAAAAGCACATTTATCTTCTGTGGCTTGCATTAAAACGGCACGGTATTCATTTGGAAATTAAATTTGCCGACCAAATTAAAGAGTGGAAGAACATAATGGATGGATCTGGATTGTCAGGGGGGGCGAGACAGACCCTGTAAATAAAAGAGAATGGGAAGAGAGTTGAAAGAGAATGTAAGCCGAGAGGTTTGCTAGATCAAATTGCAGTATTGTCTTTTTTCATTGGGGAAGAGTTTGTGCATGTCTGTTTGTTTGTGTGTATTGAGCACGGGGAAGAGTACACGGCACTTCATTTTCGAGCTGATTGCACGCTGCCCAGTGGCGGCAACCAATGCCAGGCTACTCAGTGAAAAGCTTCCACTCACTACCTCTCCTTTCCTGCTGCAAATAAATCAGCTGCAAAATCAGATCACGACCAGGTGAGATCCATGGGAATGATACGGAAAATACAAAGCTGAAGGGACTTTGAAGCAAAAACCCCAAAAGCAGCGAGACTAGAGAGAAGAAAAAGAAGCTTGCCTACACATTGCATTTATACTCGGCAGTAAACAATCGCGCAGGCTTTCTCAGGGCATTTGTCTAAATCCAGCACAAGAAGAGGGAAAATATGTTAATCGCAGAAAATATCCTACAGGAAAATTAGAGGCAGATGGCAGAAAAGTGGTGGGTACATACAGTCAGTCAGTAAAGCTTTCTTTAAAGATTCTAAAGGTTGCACTGCGATGTAACAAATTAAGCAGTATTTGATTTTGCGCACATGAGGGAACACATTACAATCTGAGACAAAGTTTATATTAAATACTGTTACTGTTAAAGGGTCACAAAGACATTCCCATAGTTTCATACTTCAGATACTTTAAGCAGCATTACATAGAAATGGGTCATAAAGATGGATGGTGGTCAGAAACTAGCGAGTTGACAGCTTGGCTACTTAAACCAACCATCAAGCAATTGCAACAACACAAAACGTAGCAGCCAGTAAATATTACTTACTAGTCCAACAGCCAGTAGTACTTCTCACGGGAGATCGTAGAGCGCAAAGTAGTGCAAGAATAGATGTACAAGGCACAAGAGTGGCATTGACAGACACCATTCACCCAAATGCACGTCAGTGTAATGATTTTAAATCTGTTATTTGATGGTAGGAAAGTTATACAATGCTGCTTTAAAAATATGCCACATAAATTAGTCTCAGTCGCTAAGGGTTGTCATAAATACGACCACATAATGAACATCCGCTCGGAAAGTGACTATGACAGGGGCCATAAACCTTCTAAACTCATTCTTACTGTATGAATGAACACCACTTGTCCTACGAAGGACATAAAAATATTATTTTGCCTTGGTAGTCTTCTACATCTCTCAATTGGCAGCGTTCTCCTATCTACATGTCTCGAAGGGCTTTTGAGTAATGCATTTCTATTATTGCACCTTGTGTAGTGTCACATTGGTGGCTTTATCAGGAAGTTGTTGTAGGGTAAGACTGAAGTGGGATGGAAGGGTTATTTCGTGGGTTTGGCTGGCATTAATCTCTGTCACTTGTCCTCTCTGATTTATACTCCTTCCCAATAAGCCAGTCTATGGCCTCCACTTCAATTGCTACTTTGTGATAGCGCTCCATGTTCAGCCTTCGTCCACACCGCCGCTTGACATTGAAAGCTTGTTCTCCAAACCACCAGAAAGCAAAAAAGCATGGTGAAGAATTAAATTTCCTGCACCAGGAACAAGAAAGACAAGATAATAGGAGCCCGGATCTCCCTCCACCCCCATATAAAGAAAGCCATTCTCCACTGAGTCTATTACGGCCGGTGCGGCTTCTGCTTGACGACTTTGATCAAGAGCAATTAATCTTTCACCAGGAGTGAGAAACAAGGTAAAGCCCTGCGCTTCGATGCAGCCAAGTTTTAAACATACAGAAAAATAGGTTTTAAGCAGTAAAACAGGAGAGATCCATCAGAACGAGCCTCTGATTAATGAACACGAAGGCTTAGCTCCAGGCTATCTGATCAGATTCAACAGCAAACTCCTCCAATCATCACCTTTGTATTCATTAACGGACCACCAGGATGGGCAACCATGCCACCCACCTACTGCTGAACAGACCCCGACTCCCGCTACCTCTGCTGTGGTCCGTATATTTCTAAAGTGTTTAATTACAGATGATTTATCACCAAACTGTCGTTTGCTAACTGGGCCCTTCCGTTCTCGCTCCCCACGCCATTCTCCCGCTGTGTTGAGGGAACCTTCACATCATTATGAGAGAGCTCATTTATATTAAAATGAGTATTACCAGTTAATTCGCTCCATACATTTTGGACACAGCGTGTGTCATGCATGAGCCTAGGATCACACCTGGTTCATGGCGGCTTTGGCATACATCAAGTGCTTTATTGCAGGAGAGTTAATGCACATTTGATCTTGCTGTGATTTCCCATAAAGATTAAAGAAAAACATGGAGCGTAACTCGTATATCCTGATTCCGCACCGCCCTTGCAAACATGAGAAGTCTGAGAGGACATTAAACATTATGCACTGAATTAAATATAGAAGACTAAATGGCCATTTATGTTGAATCTCATTTCTTCAGTTAACCTCTGGTCATAGCTGTCAGTCATCTTAACCAGCCAAGGACAATCCGGATGTTTTGTTTAAAGCAAAAAAAAGAAAAACATGTCGCAAACATAATGCATGAAAATAAGTTAACTATATACGCTCTTCAGAGGTGGGTCCATCATCCCATAATACTCCAGTTTTTCAGGATGCATTCACAGAGGAAGCAACATATTCATCTTGATCTAAAGAGACCGCACACTATCGCTAACAGCCTACAATCAATCCTAAAAGGAATACAAATACGGGCAGGTAGCGTACTGCTACACATACCTCCACCCAGCATGTAAATTAGGACCAATCCCAGACAGCCAAAAAAAAAAAAAGATTCAAGTTGGGACGGGAATAGCTTCCTCCCTGTTCAGTAAGGGGAAATAATAATGAGGGTATTAAATACAGCCAGCAGATGAAAAATAATAACATATCGATTGTGCACGTAGCGCTTTCAAAGGAGCGTAATGGCCTGATTCCTGGTATTGATCTGTTAGCAGGCTCGGGGAAGAGTAGCTAGTCGCCCCTGTAAGACCCCCAGTGAGAATGAGATTGGTGAAGCCATCTGAGGTTCTGTTTCTTGTTTCTCTCCATACGGGCTTCATTTCAAATGGGTGTTTTTTTTCTGAGCGGATGTGAAATGAATGCGGCTGAAATGGTCTGACACATACAATATTTTCCATCTTGTGATGATACTTACCTGAAACAAATGTGGCCGCTATGTGTTGCCATAAAGAAATGTGCATTTTGCAGCATGGCGGCATCAGGAAAAAGTCATTCCTTTTTTTTTTTTTTTTTAGATTATATCCACAACAACACAATTTAGTGTTTAATACGCAGTACACGTTGTTTTTTTTCTTCGATTCATGCCGCAATAGAGTGGATTTACATGTCATTTGAGGTGTTTAACATGGTTCCATCAGATGCAAGATGATCACTGTATTTGTGGAGTACTACATGCATGTTTGACTGTGCAAAAGGTGGACAAAATTCAATCTTCAACTTAACACATATGATCCCTAAACCGCCTCTCACAAACTCCTCAAGTGATCTTATTTCTAGCTCAAAGAGACAGAAAAATCTATATCTCAATTTGGTACACTTCAACTCCACTCCAAAAGTGCCCTGAGAGAAAACTGAATTAAACTGAGACAAGCTGATTCAACACCCTGAAAGATGAATTTAAGTAGTTGTTTCTGAAATATGTATTTGCCATGTGCAATATCGGGCTTCTCGGCAAGAGAGAACGTGATAGGACTTCACAGCAGCCTTTCGTCTAAAGAAAGGTGTGTTTTCCCAGAATAAAAAACGTGCATGCCTGGGAATACATTAATCATAACAAGGTGACAGCCAGCCTGACAGACAAGCAGAGGCGCAGGAACAGATTTGACTGTGCTTTCTATTTCTCAACATGTTCAAAAAAGCAAAAAACTTATAGGGCAATTAAAGGAGCGTCGATAGCCGTGTCAGCTGGATTAGGGGCTGGGCGTGAAATTGTCACATTGTGTGTCAGGGGTGCTCTGTTAACAACTCAGCCCGGCTTTTGCCATGGAGTGGCGGAGGGGGCCTCGATGGAACGTGACACTGGAAGAAATACCGTCAAGTCTGTGCAAGGCCAGATTAGATTAGCACACTGGAACAGGTGGTCTTTTATTGGCTGCATGATAATGTCAAGGATCCTCTGAAACTGGATGCAGCATGTGAACACATGCACGTGTGCGTACAAACGCGCACACACACACACAGAGGGAACATTCAGGGTGGAGGTGGCACAAAGCTTTTGTGCTGTATGCCGAAAGGAACCTCGGCTTGCTCATGCCTGAGTCACTCGTAATGTGAGAACGCAGCGCGTGCAGTTTGATGCTGCAGTCACCGTTACAAAGAATAGAAGGGGGCGAAAAGAAGTCATGCTAGGGTTAATGCGCTTTGGGTGAAAAAACACTGAGGCGTCTGTTGAGTGACAAAAAATCCAGGGATTGTCCAGCTGTCTACCAGGCAACAGCCACAAAATAGCACAATCTAACAAGTGAGGAGAGAGGGGGGGGTGATGGTGGCAAGTGTGAGGCAGTTTGCCAAACCATTCTTCACACACACACACACATACTAGTATATTTACTATCATTTACGGCGAACATATTAGCCATGAATAATACATGTGGTGATGTATGGCACAAGTCCGTTTGAGATAAATTATACAGTGGGGCCGAACTAGATACTGCGTCATATCCCCATATGGACAGCGAGGCATAAAATGCAGGGAGACACCTCTGCCAATCTGATAGTGGGTAATATACAGCCACTCTCTGAAATCTGGCTGAAGTAAATTTACAGAACAGGGCCAAAAACTGGGGGATCCAAATGCCACCTTGGCGATCCAAACAACGTAGCTGACATATGGGGTTATTTCTGAGTGAGCAAGAGACAGATTTGAAATGATGCTTGCCACCGTGCGCAGATTCCCCGCAAAAAAAAAAAAAAAAAAAGATCCCAGAAATGCCAAAATAAGAAATAGCAGACAGTAGACTGGGGGTGTTCTTTCTGTGGAAAATTTGTTGAGGTGTTTTGATGTGTGAGGGAAGTGCATAGAGTCTGATGAGGAGGTCTATTGAAACTAGGTCACAAGGGGTGCCATTTTGTCAAAAGCCTGAGTGAAAAGCGTTACCAAAAAGAAAAAAAAAAAACAACACAAAGTGCATTTCTAGTCAGGAGGAAAAACACTTTTCCATTTCGAGGACAACAAAGACTCACAACAAAGTCCTCCTACATTCATGCCTGTATTGTAATGAGACAGTTCAAATATTAATATAATAAATGTAAAGCTAATGTGAAATAAGTGTCCTCTGGCAAATACGTAATAAACTTGTGCGTTTGAAGTAGATTTGAAGAGTTGACCAACTTAAGTTTACCTGCAAATGTACAATTTTTATCACTTGTGCAGCTAAATTGGCCCACTTGTTTCAAGTATGCTCATTGACTTGTTGGTATACTCCACATAGACTACACATTAAATTTTTAAGTGGTGCTTCAAGGAAGTGAAAGAGTCTATACGCTCATTTTATGTGGTACCTTTTTTTCTGTGATTTGGGTTACAGGTCTGGACTAGAAAATTTAAAAGTTGTGGATCCATGTTTTTTTTGTTTTTTTTCTCAGGGAGTTTATAGAACTGAGAAATTAAAGATCGAGTTATTTGTGGCTAAATTTCACCCTGACAAACTAGTGTGTAATATGAGTTTAGGCTGTGCATCCCCAAGTTTTACCAAACTCTCCAAATAATGTGTTTATTTCAATCATTCAAACTCCCCACACAGAACGAGATGGAGTAGAAATATCTTCCCCTTCAAGCTGTATCAAGAATGCAAGTGTTTATACTATGATATAGGGAGGTAAAAAGAAAACAACAAGGCAGGCGTAAAGAGTGTCTATTTAGGGCAAAAGCTGCAGATGAAAATTCATGTTAGTGTCTTTGGAGGAAGCTGAGGTAGTGCCAGAACACAAGGAAAAGACGATATTCAAATCCCGCAGTACTCTATCAGACAGTGTAAAATGAGACTTGGCACTATATCTAACACAGAATGAGTTATGAGTTGGAGAACTATTATGGCTAGATTTTAATTGAAGGTGTCCAAGAGCAGGTTTTTTTTTTTTTTCTTTTTTCTCCTCATTAACGACAATGGAAAAGATGTAATGTCTTGTACTGGGCCAGCTGGTGAATGGAGCACTCATGGTAAAAGAGGTTTGAGAGTTCATATAATGCAGTAACTACAGTCCTTGAATCTAATCTAGAAATTCAAGGAGGCTCAGTTTATGAGGGTACAGACAGGACGACTTTTCTCCTTATGTGCAGAAGGAGGTAATATGCACAAGACCCTGAATTAGCTGCTGAATGTTTGGCTTCTGGCTATACGCGGAATCCAAAATGTGTGATTAATTGTTTATTGCTACCTTATGAAGAATAATGGGCAAACATTTTTTTTTAAATGTGCTGCACCAGTTCCTTTATCAGTGAGGGCTTCATAACCATACCCAGTGAACTTTCCATGAATTCTTATGCTCAAATACAATGCAGGTGCCTGTTTGAGTTGACGATTAATAGCTGCAATTTACAGCAAATGGGCTTCTGCGCAATATGTTTAGCGGGGCTAGATAAAATGGGTCCCTGGCCACTGATCTGGAGACAGATTAGGTTTTTAGTCGGCTATGATTAAGGCATGAATAGGGAATGGGAGATCAGACTTTGGACCTGCAGTGTTTAATGCTGCCCACCTGTTATAAATGAGCAGTTAAACGAGTCAAGCGTTGGTGGTCCCAGGCCAATTCAAGGGCATAAGCTAGCGCCACACACACACACACGGTCTACCTCTCGCTTTTGAAGCCACCCCACCCCTTTCGGATTTCCACACTCTCTTGCTGCTGTGAGTGTGCAAGGTGCTCCTGTACGCTTGGCAGGTCACTGGGCCAATGGATGGTCTATGATTTCTCTCTGTATGAAGGTAATCCAAAAGAGAATCCGAAAAGGACATTTATCACTGCGAGGGAATGAACAGATCTGCTCCACCGCATGTACAACCAAACTGACTGCATTGAATACGTAAGTGGTAATAAATGACTCCTTAAAAAGCGACTCTTTTTTTTCTGTAGACTCATCCTTGTCCAGGGCAATGAATCACAAATCTGCATGTTCTTCATAACCACCAGACCCATTGTGGCCAAAGGCGTTGTAACAATGTACACTTCAGTGTTTAAACAGAGCATCTCTTACATCTGCTCCATGAACGTGTGGGCTTCGAATTGGGTCAACAGACTGTCGTCGAGTCTCTCCTTGTACCTGCAGGCTGAAAGCACTTAACACGTTCTCTGAAGTTTGACTTTCACGCACTCTGTAAAACATCTGAAAATGCTTGCTTCCTGTGCGAGCGCTCGCGTTCGCCACCGAGTGTTGTCCTCGTTTATTTCTAAATGGGCTTATTGCGTAACAGCCCATGGAGGGCCCTGTAATTTAAGCGGTACAACATGTGAGAGGTGTAGAACAAGGAACTGGGGCT
Source organism: Protonibea diacanthus (assembly GCA_028641955.1). Classification (NCBI taxonomy): domain Eukaryota; kingdom Metazoa; phylum Chordata; class Actinopteri; family Sciaenidae; genus Protonibea; species Protonibea diacanthus. Next base: position 10,346,547 of record CM053998.1, read on the forward strand.
AACCATGGAGAGGGGCTACTGTGGTAACGTGGGCTAAAAGGTTAAAGCAGCAGGGGGAATTAATATGTCTTAATGACATTATAATGAATGGGAAAATATGGGACATCATTTATTAAATGGAGTCAAGTGTGTCAGGGAAGTGCGAGGACTCACAAACGCATTAATTATCTCGCCGTCTCTCTTCATGGACGGGGAAAGAAAGCATTGGTGGAGAGGTAATGACAGGCCCCGAACGGACGTCATAAATTACCACAGGGGGGCTTCAAGACGACAAGGTCTCGTCTCACTCCTGCACTCACGCAGCAAGATGTCTTTTCATGTGTCCAAACCGTCACTGGGAATTTGGACAGAAAATCAGAGTTGCCTTTTCTAACTCTCAGTCATTTTCAGACAAGAAAGGAGGGAAATGCCCTTTTTTCTCTAAAGACCTGATATCATACTGGCAAGACATGACTTGTTATTTATCATACCTGTCACTAGGAAAAAAAAAAAAAAAAAAGAGAGAGATGCAAGCTTAAGTCCTGTTTCCACACTTTAATGTCTTGGGACCAAGGATGGGGGGAGGGCTCAGGCTTTGCTCAAGAACAGTCATCTATAACCACCAGTCTGTTTCGAAGAATTGTAATATTCAGCCCTGATCTGATCTTGGCCAATTTTTTTTATTTTCTTTGTCCAGTTTTCTGGGACAACTTGTGGGACAACTTGTGGATTTCCAAAGTTTCAAAAAATTGTTGTGTTCATGCGCTCTTCAAAGCCTAATCATCATAATGTGGCTCACAATAACAGCCTCACAATTCTTTCTAACAATTTTTCTAAAAATGTGAACAAAAGACTATGGACTATGGACCTGTAATCGTGCCTACGTTTGAAATGATGTGCATGTGGGTTAGTAATAAAGAAGCTCTATCTTGCCCTACTACAGTCCAGAGTGACACATTCCAGCACTGAGCACCTGTTCAGACCTCACAAACGGGTTCTATACTGACACATTAAAGCAAACAACTGTGCAACAGTCCGATTTTCAGCTCTACAAATTGGTTAATTCCTCACGCAATAAACCTGCCAATGTCATTTGAGGGAATACTGACCAACCAAATGCACATCCGAGCTCAGTGAATCTACAGCTTGGTCGCCATATGTTGTTATGGCAATACCAGCTACCCACAAAACAATGCCTCTAGCTGAGAATTCTGCTTTTTTTTTTCCCCTTCGGTTTTTCTTTCTAATCTCCCAGTGCTGCTCATCTGTCAGCATTTCGGTATCTGACTCGTGGGGGTCAGCTGAGTCAGAGGTCGAATGCACGCGAGCTTGGCACAACCACAACAAAGGCTTGGTTTCCTTGAAAAAGTCAGTGAGAATTTGTGACGGAGGGTTTTCTAGGTAAAAGATGACGTGAGATTGATGTAAAGGTTATGCGACACGGCGGAAGAAGTTGATGTGCAATTAAAATGATGTGTGGACTGAACTTGTGTTGGACAATTGACATTTTATTATGTCCTTCCTATCCTTGCGGACTGTGTTGAAAGACCCTGTAAACAGGTTGTGAAGAGTGCCCAAGGATTTTGTTTTTATCATGATGTGGTTGGGTTGCCGTAGATCACTTTATCTTGTGCGTCGGTCTGTTTGAAAGCTGTCAAACAAGATTATACTTTAAGCTTACTGCAAATAAGTAATTTTGCATTGGTGCCTTGTGGATTTCAAAGTTCAGCGAAGATCAGGTCTCAGATCAGAACTTCAAGACAGGAAAGTGGCAGCCTGACACAAAGTGAGAGAAGGAGCCCTGGAATGCTCATGTCACTCTGGAAATGAGGAAATGACATTGAAAATTGCTGCAATTATTGCCAACTTAAGGCCCGCCTGTGGGCCCTAAGAGATTTAGAGGAGAAAATACAGACTCCGTCTTCAAAGGCAATTAGTCTTCATATTGTAGTGTGTCCATTCAGCGAGTGTTCTACCCACTCATGGGACTGCACATGTGGACATGGCTAATAGTCTCTGTTAATGAGCCAATCGTTCATTATCAATCTTCTGGGAGGCACAGTGTGAGAGAAGCATCCTGTTGACACATTTAGAGGAAATGGCCGCCGCATGTCGTTCCCTACGTATGCACAGCACTGCGGCGCAATTGTCGCTGAAGGCTGTGAAAGAGCAGCTTGGTTCCACGTGTCCTTGTGGAGACAGCTAAATTAGACAGATTTGCATACACACACACACACACACACACACACACATACACACACGCAAACACCCCGCACGCACATGCACGCAGTTTGAATCCTGGCCTATTCTGGAGGGGGAATGCCCTTTTTGTCCCTGGCCACCTGGTCAAAACACTAACAGCTGACTTGTTGCTGAGCCCTGCAATGGTAATAAATCACAGCGCGGCCCTTTCCAAACACATACATACAGTCACACACCGGCCGGTACCATCCGCCTATTCCTGTACACCATGCCAGATACCATCTCTTTATGTTTTATGGCAGGATAGTTGACTCTTTTTTCATCAGAGTGCAATCTCTTCTGCTGTCTCTACAAGCTCTGTGCTTGGTCCTATCAGCAAAAGGGCTCATGGTGGATGTTGGGCCTTTACACACTTGCAATCGATGTACAGGATGCTCCCTACATTTCCTCTTAATGCTATCTCAATGTCTTTTTATATACGTTCAAAGTGTTTATTTCAGGAAGCCTCGCTTTAGACAAATTACACTTTTTGACTTTGACAGGTTTTTCATCCCGCTTAATCAAATATTCAGCTCGTTGCTCTGCATCTCAGTTTTCTTCACACTGTCCCTGATGCTTGTTGGATGCAGCCGTTTCCACGAGCGACCCGCAGTAATCTGAGCTCTTAAAAGCTCTGTACATTCCCCTCTTACTCATTCATTCTCACTTTGTCTACCATCTAGACAGACTCCATTCTCGCAGTGGTCCAGCATTTTCCATTGACCTTACAGTGCTTGATTAAGGGCACTGGGCCTCTGGCGCCACTCTGTTTCCTCCATGTTTAATTAAAAGGTGAAGAAAGTCCTCTGTCTTGTGATGATGGCTTGGGTACATGATTCTTTCCTTGCCAACCCCAAAAAACTCTCTCATGACTCCAGCCCCAGGCTCGTGCCTCCACACATCTCTTCACTTTAGGCTGTTTTCCTAAGACTGAAAACTTTTCTTGACCTTTGTGCTATCGCCAAGGAAACTGTCCGTCTTTCAGTTTCCCTGTAATATACCAAACTCCACGGGATCAGATAATACAAGGAGACTTTTTTTTTTTTTCCCCTTTCCACTGTTTACTGACAAAATATCTTTCTTGTCGAGCCGGGAAGGAAGCGATCATCATAGTCTATAACATAAGTCGCCTTGTCAAAGCCTGTTTAGAATACATCCTCAGAGGCGCCGTGCAGGGAGAAACACAGGGGTGCACTTAGTGTCACCGCCGCTGGGGAGGGGGCTGTCGAGCGGCGGAGCAGCAAGGAGGAGGCTGCTGTTTCATATGCCTATAGCAATTAACGCTGATGTGACACATTCAAAAAGGTCCCCTGGGATTGACAAAGCCAACAAATTGACTTACTATTTGAGCACGGAGACGTAGGAGGGGAGGAAAAAAAGCAATCGGCTTCATCTTGTCATAATGAATATGGAACCTATTCCTGTCGGGTGCATTGCTGGTGTGATGATTGCACTTTATTTTCCTGTATATGTCATAAAGTACCACTGTGCTTACAGGGACATTGTGTAGGTTTTGACAAGATGGGGGTGTTGTGGGGGTGGGGGTGTGGGGCGGGCGCCCCCCGAAGTAATGACTTTATCATGTGGTTCTGGTAACTTACATGACAAACGAAACCGGTGCTTTGCTGCTTGCTATAAATGTCTCCTTAGGCCCTGGAGCAATGCAGGGAGAAAGACAGATGTTTCATTTCATGCCATGTTTTCAAACTCTTACACACAGACACACACACACACACACACACACACACACACACACACACACACAGTCTCTTTCCTCGCTGCATATTTGACAAACCTCCACTCAATCCTGAATGATAAATGCATTTCAATTCATTTCCCACTGCACTACTGGAATCGCCCTCCAGCTCAAGGAGCAGGAACTCGGTGTCCATAAAGGTTCAGCCAGTGATTCAGGCTTTTAAGGAGTGTTCAAAATGACAGGAGTCATTGGGCGGCCAATTTGTTTTCTCATGGGGAGCTGTGTTTGTGGCATTCGGCTTTCCTCTGGGAAACAAGGGCAATCAGCTGCAGCTTGTCGAGGACTATGAGAGCTACTGACCTCTGACCCCTGTTGTGGAAGTCACTGGAGGTTTCCAGAAGGGGGCTACAATTGCCCTGGAACACAGCATCCCCACTGCTTGCTGTTAAACTGCGCTGCAGCACATCCATGAATTGTACCTGCACAGCATGGGTACAGATCATGGCTGTATTAAATAAGAACGGAGTATTAAAGCGTGGCAGCACAGGCGACACGCTGCACATTCACTTGAAAAAAAGAGGAAAAAAATAAACACTTTTAAAAAAAAAAAGGGTTTTTGTTGATGGCATAAAAGAGGGGACATACAATTAACAATTCACCACCATTAATTACACCTTGTAATTGCACTTAATCACTACAAAAACTCCCAGGTTGTGTAATTCAAGTGTTTAACTTGAGTGTGACAGAGGCAATGAGGAGAGATTCTGTGGGGAACCCTTACACGTGTAATGATGGTCCACGGGAGCTCTCTGTGTGGCTCAAAAGGAAGGCGGAGGGGGTGGTGGTGTGTGCGTTTGGTGGCATTGAGGTGGTTGATGGGGCAGATGTCTTCTCTGGGCGGCCATGCATACAGGCCCTGGCTCAGGGGATCTCTACCCGCTGTGCATCAAGAGCAATTAAACACAGCTTATGTTGGAGTTCACTGACGCAAAAAAAAAAGGCTGTAAAAAGCATACGCACACGCAAGCAACCTTAAAGGACACCACGGATGGGATGGGAAAAAAATAAATAAAATAAAGCGCCACAGGCAGAAATCGTACCAAATCAAGTGAACACAAGGGAGCAAAAATAATCCAACTCTTTTGTGTGGAAGAGTAAAGTGCATGTATCGTAGCAACAGTATTAGTATCTGAGGGCAACACATGCCTCTCTCAACAGGATCTGACCTAATCTGCAGCGTTCTTTAGCTGTCTGCAAGAAAAATGTAAAAAAATGTGATTTAAAATACTGATAGCAGCCGAACATTCAGTAAGAACACAGAAGGAAGTCCACCATGAATGTATACAGTAAAAGCACTGGGCCTACTCCTGTCTTTTGCAAATATTATACCATGCATTAGCATTAAGCTTGTATTCTTAACTACACTACATAAATAAGGGCAGTTTCGAGTGCACATGTAATCAGAAAATGCAAATTAGTTTCTCATTAACATGCAGGGGAAGAGTTTAAAAATCGAGGTTGCTGTGCTTTGCTGCAGGCAGGACAGGGCTGCACTCTGGATGACTTCAACTGATTTGTTAAAGGGCAGGTGGCGTGTGTTAAAACTGTTGGACACTTGATGTGTTTGTAAAAAGAAAACTTGATGGCTACAAAAGTATACCCCAATCTAAATTCAACTTTTTTTTTTTTTTCCTCTGTTGCTTTGGTTCTCTTTGGAGGCTTGCCAAATTAATTCAACACAGTTATAACTAGGTGGCGTGCAGGAATAACCAGCGTTCTACAGCTAAATCAACATCAGACACTAGGCTGGTCCTCTGGGGGCACCGCGCAGTGCCTCACTGTTTCTCAGTCAAAGCAGCGAGCTTTGCCTCAGGCCCCCTGTGGAATATCTCTTAATGTAACTGGCATCTTCATTTTGGCTTTGCTCTGATTTTGCATGAAAAATCCAGTCCTCTATTTTAAAAGTAAAAGGTTTGGGGAGAAGGGGGTAAAAAAAAAAAAAAAAAAAAAAAAAAAAAGAGTTAGAGACCAACAGAGGAAAACGATGTAAGCTGTTAATGCTATGTTAATCCCCGACTAAAAACAGCTGAAGGTAATGCAGAGCTAGATAGCTAGCAGAAGAGGTGTGTGAGAAAGAGGAAATAGGGGGTTACAGGGCATGCATTAAAGTAAAGGAAACACCACCGTAAAGTTGTAAGTATATTTGCTGCCTTGATTTTAAGTCTACAAAGACTTCATGCTTACTCTACCTTGTTACCCGACACGGTGGCGCAGAAAACAAACTGCATTCCGTTGAGGAACAAAGAAATTTATGAACTCTAACAGCCTAACATGGCAAAATTTCTAAATATGGAAAATGTAAGTCTGTTAATGCTCTTGTGTGTGTACAATTAACCTGGCATTAATATTATTTAGTTCTAAAGACAAGTATTGGAGCCAATAAAAAAGCCCTAAACAAGTGTCATTTGTTTATTATTAATTCATGGTGTAGTTAAACACACAGGGCCGTGGCTTCAAGGTGTGACTACTGTCAGTTCAAAAATAAATTCTACAAAGATAGACAGTGTGACATGGGAGCTACACACACAGCAGGAGCCAAAGAAAAATCAATCACTACCTCCAAGCAGCGCACTCAGCACCTTTCAAAATAATGAAAACAGGGGACAGGCAACATTTGTACTGGAGACACAGCCTTAAGACACACCTGTGTAGTTTGTTTTTAACTATTTCATTTAAGTGCACCAGATAAAACATTTTGTTTGTTTGTCCGTACCTGTTCTGTCATTTAAAAGACAGAACCCTAACCCTAACCCCTTAACCCCTAACCCTAACCCCACGCTCAACAAGAAACTGTGACAAACTTGATTGTGCTGAAGTGCTGAAGTTTGATGAACTCAAATAAGTAAGTAAAGTCAAATAACTCACCATGCGCCTGTCACGGCACAGGACGTGTTTGTTGGAGACATTGCGCTTTTACACTTTAGTTTGTAGAATGAAAGCACTATTTATATAAGTTTTATCGTATCTCAGCCACAGAAATGAGACAAGCCATTCTTTGGAAGATGTTTGTGTGTTGCCTTTTTTGTGGCTATGGCTCAGTCACGTGTGGCGAAAAAATTGGGCAAGTAAGGGAAACCTTGACGCTTTTCCATTTAACACCAAAGTCTTTCAACAAATTGTCCACCTTTCATCTGGATATCACTGCTAGTAGTAGCCTCTTAGTATAAGAGGCCTTGGCAGTTACAAAATAATTTTATTGGAATGATCCCAAATGAAGTTTTAGATGCCCTACTAAAATGTTTTTTTTCATTCCAGTTATTAAATAACAGTGGGCCAGTTACAATGTAAAAAAGAGAATAAGGAGATAATTATAGATGTTTACATACAAAGCTTTGCTGATATACATGATCTGACCATTAGCTGTCCCATCAGCCATTGCTGTGGTAATGAGTTATAGAAAGGGTCTCAAATATAGTTTGACCTCACAACACTGGCTTATTCATTCATGCAAAAAAAAAAAATAATATGAAGAAGAAAATAAAATCCTGCCTCTGTCATGCCTATGGTGGTTAAACGTCTAACCACCAGCCAACCACCGCTCTTGAAACAATGGAACAACACAGGTAGAAGAAGAAAGAAACGCAACAATTGTGTTTTTCATGAGGACATACTGAGCCAAGCAGCAGCGCATGAATATTCATGCGCACCACAACAAACTGTGAAAACGGCTTTGTTAGTGAAACCAAATCCCATGCTCATGTTCGAGAAAAGAGTACATTCTCTGGAGGGGGCTTGGAGCTCAGCCTGCTAAGATGGTTGCCACCAGTGGTTGTGAGTGATGCTAAAAAGGCTGGCGTCAAAGAAACAATATGGCTGAAATTCTGTTTACCTCTTGAGCAGCCATTAGCTAGGCCCGGTGCTTGAGCACCAACGGCAGGTGAGTGAAAAAGCCACTATGTTTGGCAGCTGTTAATTGAAGCACTGAAGTGATACATTTAATGTGCTTAAGTATGAATATAGTGTCCTGAAGTGTGAAGGAAATGGGAAAAGAAGAATGTTCAGTTCTCAGTCAGTGGATGTCGGACTTTATAAGATAAAGACAGGACTAACATTTTGCAAAAAAAAAAAAAGGAACATACATTTCTGAGTAGCTCCCCTCAAATGAATGCATAACCTCTAATTAATGAATGAATAACAAGTAGTTCCTGAGTAACTCTGAATCAAAGATAATTGTCCTTGATTTTAGAGTTATTATCTACATAGTAGATAATGATACGTTTCTGGAGGACAGGCTGCAGATTTGCAAACAAGAATAAGAAAAAATTGCCGCCTCCAGATGTTCATAGATGATACAGACCTATCTACACAGACTGAAGGCGGTAACTGCTGCCAAATATGCAATCAATTAGTTGGTGTTTCATACCGTAGTTGTGCTTACTTTTAATCAATTTGTAAGGATTTGTTTTCTATTAGGATGTCTCAAAAATCCTCATTATATCCACTGTGATGCATTAATGAGGAGTGCAACAGTGAAAGTTACAATGTGATTTACAGTAAAAACAAAATCCAAAACATAAAAGATATAATATAAAATCACAGAGTTCCACAGTTAATCCCAGTTATGTTACTTTACTTTGACAGGGTCAGCTTGCTGTGCTGTCGGAGGGCTGATTTCGGTTTGGTCCCTCTGTGTTCAGTGGACGAACTGGTTACGGAACATTAGCTCCAGGGGTACAGAGAGTTCGGGCTGTTAGCCTCCACCAAACAAGGAAAATAAATGCACCTCCCGGTAACTCCAAAGTTGTCCTGTGCCCTTGGTCTGTCTTTTCTGGATTGCACGCTGGACACTTTCAGTACAAACCTACAGTCAGGATCCTCTTGGTTTCGCTTTTGAGTTAATAAATGTGTGAAGCCTGCAGCTTGACTGTGTGGACAAGACCTCTGTAGTGCTGCATGCTGTCACCGCGGCTAAGCTTGCAGTTGATGGCCAGAACGTAGGCTGTTTTCTCTTTCTACATGTGTTAAATACAGAATATAAGCCTTGAGGGTATGGAGGATTTGGAGTTGTTTAAAAGCACTTCTGACGGAGCTTGATTGAGTAACTGAAGTAACAACTATGAAATAACACAAAGTGTAAAAGAAGGTACTATAATTAATGATGAGTTTGTTTGGCAGGAAGAGTTCAAAGATATCTGTTCCAGTAACTTATCATCTACGATACGGCCCTCGACAAGAAGAGTTATTGAGGAACTACTTGTTAGCTGCGTAACTGACTAAGTTTTTCATTTGTTTTTATATTTGTTATTCACTGCTAACTCCTCTGGGTTTTCTTGCATCTTAATATAAAGTGTTACCAAAGACAAGAGTGAGAATGACAAAAGAATCTGAAAGCAGATTAATCCGTCAGCAATCGATTTGTTAAGCTTCTCTCTTTTCACGGGCGCAGCAGTCGAACAGGATTTAAGAATGAGCCCCTGAGATGCGCATCTGCTCTGAGCCTGTCCTCTTTAGGACAGAGAGGACCCTCCAACTCAGGATCCTCTGGGCGTCTTCTGAAGCCAACTACCCACCAAGTGGACCAGCTCACCGTGCGGTGGTCTGGCTCTTATATGTGTATGTGTGTGTGTTTTTTTTGCATTAATCTACAGTAAGTGTGCACATGCACGAGTATGCATGAACTGCAAGGATGAATGAGTTGTGTGCATGTGGATTCATGTCTATATCTGTGTGTGTGTGTGTGTCAATGTGCACTGTACAGTATATGTGCCAGCTGTCCAGTGCTGCCTTCAGGAAGAATGTGTAATAGGGATAAGCTCCTTCTCCTGGCTTCCAGGGGCTTTACTGCAGATCTGTTCCAGGTGTGTGTGTGTGTGTGTGTGTGTGTGTGTGTGTGTGTGTGTGTGTGTGTGTGTGTGTCCTATTTGAAACTAAAAAAAAAAACAAACAAACAAATGCACTAGAACCAAGCCCCCAGCTAGCCGCCCAACAGCTAACAACATCTCCATCTGAGAAAACAGCGGCAATAAACCTGCGCTGACATAATTATGTCACACTGAGCCATTTCAAGTTGAAACACAATTGTCAAAGCTCTCCCATTGCTCGATCACAGCCTTTAACGGAGATAAGAAAACATGGCTGTGCTTCATCTCTCCACTACAACAAATAAAGCGTACAGAGGAAGTCACCAAAGTAGCTCAACTTGGTTTCATGGGTAGCCTCGTAACTGTTTTTCAGTGAAACGAAAGAATATCTCAGCGACAAGCACGTAAACTGGCATTTAAATTAAGGGGAAATATATCATTTCAGCTCTGTTGTGAAAGCTTGGAGCTCAGTTGTGCTGTTTGGCTAGAGGTAAAAGGCAGAGAAGCGGATTACGGTTGATGATATTATATAGAGCTGATGCAGCATGGTGGAGATCCGGTCTGGTGGGATGGCGATGGTGTTAATGCTGGGGTTTCTGACCTTGGATCACCCTCGCTAAACCCACCATGCATGGGTACCTGTGAGCACAAACACACACACACACACACACACACACACACACTCCCCACCCCACCTCACCTCACACTCAGCCCTGAAGCTCTCCTCATAATAAGCCAATGAGGGAGAGGGACAAAGCAAGGCAGAGGAGGAGAAGGAGGAGGAGGAGGAGGAGGGAAGGAGGAGGATGTGGCACTGGCACTTGCAGGAGGCTGTTTACTTGCATTGTTAATTTCATTAGCCCTCCGGCAACCACTTCAATATTTAACATTCTCGATTTAGCTCTGTCCTTCCCCCCCCCCCCTTTTTTTTTCTTTTAACAGGTTTGCCAACAAAGTCCAACAATTAAACAGAGTGGCCAAAGGTAATCTATCAGCACTCTGGTCTTACCACTTAATATAGTGGCACTCGATTTGCACTCAACTGAAGGAGGCCAAACCTTGTAAAAGCCACAATCCTTTTAAATGGGCAATCAATTTGGCAATGTGACTTTGTAGCCTGGTGTTCCTCAGCCCTGCTTGTATAAACCAGTGATGTAGAGTAATAGCAAGGATGCGGAAGCACTGCTGAAAGACATGTATGTGTTTGACGCCTGATCCATCACTGAGCCATAACGCAAATATGCCAAATATGGCAAGGAATTAGACTTAAAAAAAAAAAAAAAAGATTTCATGCTTCTTGCGTTTCTAAAAGTATCCAACTGTCTACGGTCAACGCCACGGTGTTGGGTATAATCTACTATGTGAATGTGAGCTGCAGTCAGTGTATTAGCATTAGCGGTCACATACATAGAGCGCGCTGAAGAGTGTGACAGCCTGCTAATGGCTCTGTCACAAAAGGGACCGGAGTTTAGACACAGCTATAATCATGATCTCAATAAGCGTGCCACCCTACCAGCTCAGTCGTGTCCCCTGATATCCATACTCTGACATCATACGGGCACAGTCCCATGAAATCTAACTGCGGCTCAAAAGATGGCTTTGCATACTTCCAACATTTGCAGTCGGGAAAGCAATAGTAGGACTACTTTGCACAATCGTGCAGTGCGGTGTCAACTCGCACACCCCGTGAGAGTAATATCTCGGCCTCTGCTCTAATCCCCTCCCCTCAGCAACGCATTGTAGGGGTCTTTCATACAGACGACGCCGCAATTTATAAACTGTTCTTTTCATTGTGGCTTACTAGCAGCACACCCCAACCACCCGTCTCTACAACCTCACCCCCCTCGGCTGATTTATTAAACAATTCGCACGCATAAAGTTCATTGGTAGGTGTGCTGGCGAGGCAAAGCGTTAAAATATTGCCACAATAGCGCCGGAGATCTTTTCATTTACCATTCAAAACAAATCGGACTGCAGCGGGCAGAGAATAAATTCAGACTTGTAGGTAAATACATGTATTGAAGCAGTGGACTGTTGAAAATGCATCAGGGGCAGGCTTTTTCTATTATGGGGATATTTATCTTCCTTCCTAAACAAAAAAGGCCAAGGGAGAAGGCGAGCAGGCGGGTGGGGAATGTGTTTGTTTTCCTGCAGTACAGTACTGTGTGCGAGCTTGTTTGTGTGTGTGCGACTGTGCAGGCATGTGAGTGTAATTGCTGCCTGTTATCATTAAGCAAGCTGGAGCGATCGGAGGATGCACAACAACCTATGAAGGGCAAACCTGGGGATATTGTGCGTGACATTGGACGTCTGTGGGTAAGTAATGATCAGAGCACCGTGTGACAGCCCAGCCTTAGCGGCGACAATGGCACATTGTTCGCTGTGCTACGTCGCCCGCGTCCAACTCCTACCCATCTCTTCATTAGTAAGGAAGCCCCCATATTCACCCATACAGTCCTATAGTTACAGGAATGCTACCAGCACAGCCTATTCAGTGCTAACAGAGCCATTTTATTTAACTGTAATTTGTAGAATAGCTGCCTGGGTGTTTTCACACTTCATGAAATAGTAATTTTTTATGCTGAGGAGGCCAAACAGAGGGATTTGTTCCTCTTTCTCTCTCTAGGGGTCATTCACTTATCCTCTGGCGCAGGAGCAGGTTCAAACTAGGGCCACATCACCTCAAGTAAGAGGCAAAATAACCTTTAATTGGGGAATAATCCCCAAGAACTGGATCGGGGAATGGCAAGATAATGAGCAATTGTCTGTTAACAACATGAGACAATTTACTTGGAGCTGTGACATCAAAATGGCATGTGAGCTGAAGCAGATTAATGAAACCAAACACTATATGAAGGACCTACTGGGACCTACAACCTTAATGGCTGTATAGTATGCATGTGTCTTTAAAAGAATAAACCTGGTTTTAATCTTTCCTCTTTTTTTTTCTTCTTCATTATCAACAAATCCCACAAGGAGACCAAAACCCATGCATTGGTCAGTGTCTCAGCACTTCCCTACCCGGTCTGCAGCACTAAGCCCCAAGTCCATTAACTCCTACTGAAAATGTAGATCTATAAAAACAGATCACAAACATATACTATTTAAAGAAAAGGCTTGTAATTTCAATTCCAAAACACACAAAATGAAACTATAATAATGAGATTTATTCAGAATTGTATTCGTTGTTAGAAAAGTAGTCATTAAAACAATGCCGCTTCTCAATCTGCTGCGTTTATTTTCTCAAAAATCTACAAATAGCACATTAAAAAAAAATAATTTATGCAGACGTCAGTATATGAAATGATGCAGAGTAAGAGTGACCTGAAAACATTCGTGCAACACCGCAAGAAATTATAAGATATGCCACTACACCTTCAGTGCTCTGGAATATTTATGACACCAGGAAATTGTATGTTTATATGATTGACTCAAAATGAACTCCAGTGTTCATTACAATAAAAGGAACATCTCCCAGGGCTGCACTAGCTGATGTCGTTTTTTGGACAATGATGGAGGTCTATAGCAGAGAGAAATAACAACTATCAAGCTTTGGCAACACTCTAGGTTTTGGTCTTTTTATAGCATTTGTTGACAAGAAGAAAAATATATAGTATTGTCAGTCTGATCTTTTAAGGTCAGGAGGTGTGCAGTCCATCTCCAAAATCATCAGAGCAAAGCAGGGCATACATTTTTTTTTTTTAACTTAGTCACTTTGTAAACATGTCTGCACCGCAGGTAGCACACACATAAATGTCACTCAAGAGGCAGAGTAATTTCATTTTGTTTGGAATAAATAAACCTTCGTCCCTCAAACTGATTACGTTCCCCCTCGGAATCTTTTCGGCTTGACTCCCGCTTTGATGAAACAGTGCCCCGCTTAATGATGCTGTTGATTCATATCCGGTGGGTATCGCACCGAGAGGGAGGCAGAGGCAAAGGCTCAATTGCTGCTTGAGTCGGTAGAGCCCCGGCTTCCATCTAGAGCTGCTGAAAAGAAAATGGACAGACAACAGCAATTCTTGTTTTTGCTGTCATGAATAAGTTATATCATCCTCCAATGTATGAGGGAATATGAAAAACTAATTACCATATTTTCCATTAATGGGAACAGAAAAGTTTTTGGGTGAAGTTCTCAAACTGCAGTAAATTCTGTAATTATGGGTCTTTTCTTGTTATTCTTGTTTGGTAAGACGGGAAACTCACAATGAACAATATTCACTGGATTTATAAGCACCCAGAGAACTCTGGTTGTAAGCTGATAAAGGAACGAGCTGAGCTGGTTTGGCGTTCTTGGGCTAAAGAGATTTTTAACGGTAATAGGAAGCATTTATATGAACTCAAAGTCTGGCTTTGTGCCTGCTATTAGGAAAGTTAAGACAAACAATAAAAATGCCTGTTAGAACTCTTTTGGTTTGTAATTGCATGCAGAAGCCTATATAGAATGGTATCAAACACCCCACAGCAGGAGGCGAAATAAACTGCTGCATTCATGAAGGAACATGATTGATTCATTAGACCAATATTTTTTATTAACAGCCAGATGATGTAAACAATCTGCATTTGAAATAGAGTCTTGCTTTGTTATTAAAAAAAAAAAAAAGACTTGACATTTCTCGGGGCTAGCTCTGGATGCTTTTCTGCCAAGGGGTCCACATCAAGACAAACAGTCGGAAAACCACCACACGGCCAAGAAATACATGAGAACAAGTGTGCACATGAACTTAACATGACTTCCATTTCTCAATGGCAAAAGCGAGTTTGCCGAGCTCTAGGAAGCTGGGGATTTTGTACACTAACCCCTGCATCGATCCAGATCAAGCACTGGCAGAAAGCAGTGGGCGTTGGGAGCAGAGCCCCTTTGATCAAACAGTGGTCATGACTTCTTCAAGAAGCAGCAATCTCCCACTGAAGTCTGGGAACAGTGTGGAAGTCCCACAAGGGATTATGTCTGAGTATGTCAATTACAGTATGTACGCAGAGCTACTCAGGAGTAGGATGTGCCAATCTCTGCAGCTTTTTGATCCCACCTTGGTTTAAAATACAATGTTCTGTTGTGTCTGTGACGTTCAATATGAAGACGACCACAAAACATTTATCGCGTACATTGAGAGCATCATATTGCTTTGTACTGACATTCCGGGTTTTTTTAAGTGTTAATACCATCACAGAGGCCCCTTAGCACTAAAGTGAGTGTGTCATGGTGATATAATATGGCAACTGATGTTTCATCTGAGACAACTTTAGTTTGTTTTTCAGTGCATATCCAAATTAAAGGGGCTTTGGTGTTATAGTGTTCATAGAACAGTGTGTGGGCACAATATAAGTGAGGCAGTGTATCATTGCCAAATTATTTTCTATGATGATCATTAAGGGAAATAATTAACATCAATAAAAAAAACAATTTGAATGTGGTAGCTCATTCTGAAGCAACTCCATGACAAATATGCAAACTTTATCCACTGACGTGGAGATGGGATTGAAAGGTAGTAAGAGGATCTTGTGTGAAGGTTAGTTGTCAGCATGTATGAATAACTCCTGTTTTACAGAAAGCTCTGCCATAGCATAGCATACAGTAGATTTAGATGATTTTGTCCGTGAAGTGATGAAGAATCCAAGCCACAGTAGCAGTGGCGTAAGGTAGTTACAATGGGTTGTCAGTGCAAGCCTCAACTACGGTACATTGTATCACACAACATCACACATATTACCCAACAATCATCTGCATATGACAAAATGTCAAAAAAAATAAGAAATTGTCAATTTAACTAAACTGATTTTATGGTATATTCATAGTTTTTATTGTGATACTGCAGCATAAGCACATCATTTTGTAATAGATTACCATTTTATTTTATTTTTAAGAAAGGAAAATCATGACATAGATGTGTTCGCCCTTTCCAGGACTTGTACAGCAAAATTAATTTAACATGAGTTCTTCTTTGAACACTATTTTAATCTGGGGTGGCAATCTGAATCACTCACAGGGGCCCATTATCTGCCATGCATGGGCCCCAGTGCAGGAGCACTGTCTATATCTGCTGTGCCCCTGTACGAGGAGCCATCAAACAAGTGTATGAAGACAGAAGTGTGTGGGAGAAGGAGAAGGTTATTTACTTTACTTATCAAGTCTAGAAGAGTTCTATTAAACATTAGTGTGACAAATATGTTAAATAAATAAATCTAATGAGGTAAACAAAAATAAAGCAGTTTGAATGGAAAATGCCATAAAATAGGACCTGGGCCCTAAGAAAAAGACACATTTACAAAATGTTCCAACACCTTGAAGGTCTGCCAAATAAGATCAGTGTCTCCATTCCTGAAATATGTCAAGTCACTGTACACTTGGAGCTGATCCAAGGCAAGATTAAAAAATGAAATGAAGATCTTTTTTGTCTCCTGCTCTTCCCGAGTAAACACACTAATCCGCACACTTTGCTGCCTCGTTACTTGGGCTCTTAATTAAAATGCAAGCACTTCTCCTTCAGGCGGTTACCAATACTTGATGCGCTGGATTACCGGCGGTGAAGTCGGACATAATTTGTTTTTAATAAAACATCGGAGGGATTAAGTCGATGGAGTTTACTGAGATTTGGCTCCAAGGAACCGCATGTCTTGTAAATGCTGAGCACAAACAAGCCAACAAATGCTTTGGCATCTTTAATAGGCATTTAATTGCTCTTAATATAGAACAAATGACGATAATAACAGGGATTCCTTACATAAATGCAGCTACTGTAACAGACAGAGAAAAGGCGCATACTAATGGGAAGACTTACCTGTATATTTGCATTTGTTTACATAAATTTAGGGTGAAATGGCTGGGTATAATGTTGGGAAGAAGTAGTATTAATTTGTAGCCTTAATTAGGAGTTTTATGGGTTGCCACAGTAGAGAGCACATAAAATGACAGCGTCATCACTAATTCAACATGGCAGGCCTGCAGAACACCATCTGCTGCCCAAGAAACTGTTAATAAAGTCACAATTATCTTTTTGTAAGCACTTTATTGAGAATAAAATTTGCAAATTAATTAGCTGTGAGTCAAGTCCACGGGTAAGAGGAGAGAAGGGGGGGAAAAAAAGGCCAAATCACCAAAGGCAGAGGCAAACTATTTGATTCAAGAACGTTTTGCAACCAAACACACCCGTGGCGCTAATGATAATTTCGGGTTTCACTGCTGATGATTTGAAACAAAGGCTTTGTTTCACTTTTTAATTGCGCTTCACATCCACTTACACGCATTTTGTAATGAGGCTACACATTTAACCGTAGCCTCCCTCCTCTCATCACAACAAACGAAACCAAGAAAAAAAAAAAAAAAAAAAAGTCTTCGCAGCCAGTAATTGCACAGTGTGTTAACAGCTGGCTATCAAAACCCAGCAGGAAAATACAATTCACCCTGTAAAGTTGAGCATCAAGCCTATTCATGATCAATACAGCCAGGCCAAGAAAGCACTTATCTGCTGTGTTTACATTGTTGTTAGTTTCTCATCAAGAACGCTTCCCTCATTACCCCCCTCCACCCTCACCCGCGACTGCTTTCGCCGCCTTTCCAGGCTTTTGTCAACACCGGCTCCAACAATAAATGGTCCGAACAGAGGCCAGATAATTTTGTTAATCCCCTTTGCCTAAGACCTTGAGGAGTTTAATTCATGGTGATTGTTTTGACTGCCCTCGCTGACGATCAATACAGCCCATTTCAGCACTTTTTGCCGGGCTCAGAAAAACAGAAAGCCCTTGTCGCTACGCTCTTCTTTATGAAGACTGCACACGGACAAACATGGTATCCTTCAAAGTCATCAAATGAGCAAACACTGTGTACACACGGACACACACAAACCACAGTAATCATTCTTTTTCAAACTCGCCGGCAGCCAGTGAGTTTACAGCTACAGGTCACGTTCCACTGTATGTGCCTGAGAGTCCCTAAGCCGGTAGCGTACATGTTTCCCAGTTTCTTTTTCTTCCCACTGTAATTGGCAGTAGAGGGGAAATAGTGGAGGTGGTGATGCCGGGGGTAGAGGCTGGTTATTCCTTCCATCGATGTCTCTGAAGCGCTTATCAGTGACCCCCAGCAGCTCAACGCCCTCTAACCCTGTCATCAACACACACGACCTCTTCACTTTAGCCGACAGACGATATGAGCAAATATCTCTGCAAGAATAAAACTGAAATATATACAGGCCCCCCCGCCCCACCCACACACACACACACACACACACACACACACACACACACACACACACACACACACACACACACACTGTTCAAGTCCCATTATGCTCCAATTTCCTTCTTTAAAAAGAGGCGAGAGGTTTAACCACAGCGGATCCACATTGTAAAATGGAAAAACGGTGACACCGAGGTTGCCAAATTAGCCACCGTGGCACCGTTTATTTCCCATTTAAGGCAATGGAGAGGACACCCTGGAGAGCATAGACCAACAAACACTTTACACAGAAGTGAGGAAGCGGATGTGCAGGGTAATTGTTCTTGTTAGCATGATTTATGATTCATAAATTCTGCACTCACCCGGCATTCCCTTTGAATGCAACTAAAAAAAAAAAAAGGTGGGACAAAGAATTTCCTTTTTTCAAACGTGTATAATGCTTAATTACCTGGGCTTGGCCGGTGGTTTATGTATTGATGTGTAAACACTGGGGCAATCACCCCAGGTCTCCTGTGATTTTTTTTAATGAAATGTGCACGGCTGCCTACGCATAACCAGATTTTGCAGTAAGCAAGTGCACAAATTAAGCGTGCCCATCGCTCAGACGGTGGTACCTCATAAGTGGCATTTGGAAAATTACCTCATACACTTTATTTGCAGGCAGGCTTTGTTCACAGAGTGGTAATTGACAGCGGTGTAATGAAATTGCAAGTAGAATCACTGAATGTGTTTTTAAAGTCAATAACACAAAATGTAATGCCCTGCTGAGCAAGAGTTTGGGAATACAATTATGATCAATTTGAGTGCTGGGGGCGGCCATTTTGAATCAGCCTCATACAGAGACAATGGGTGCCTCTCACTCAGCGAGCTCATAAAAGAACTTCATCTGTATTTGTGCTTATGGGGAGATTGAGCACAGACAAAACAGATGCATGCTGTGTAACGGCCTATCCTCTTGGCAGCTTTAACATCACTGAAGTCACTGGATGGAATAAAACAAAATTCCTCCGTTTGATGGTGTGCAGGTACACAGTCTGAATTACTCTATGCTGTACACTACGGTGCGCCTCCCTGTTGAACTTGTGTTAACCCATCAAAGACATTTAAATTCAGTGAGTACAGTCCGCTCTTCCCTGAATTCCCCTCTTCCATCTTGCGGCTCAGTACTTTTTGTACCACTCTCCAGCCCTATTCTTGTCCTTCGCCAGGCGTGTATGTTTACAGCAGCTTTCTCTCCCCTTGTTGCGAGGCGGAGATCCAACTCCTCGAGTGTGTCGCTTGCTACACTTCACGGCTCAGGCGCTGCGTCCTGACTGAACGGTCTGTAAGACACGCCGACACCGCGACGCTGCCTTTAAGTGACCACTGGCCGAGAAGGCACATCTGATTTATCGACTTGACGGGGAGAAAACAAGTTGGGTCGGGCCTTGATCTGTTTCAGGGGTTTGATTGTAATGGGAGCCTTGAGGAAGGCAGGGGATTGATAGAGATGATGAGTTTCCAAGCCTCTCTTCATCAAGGGAACACGTGAGCATCATCTCTCGGAGCAGAAAAGCGGAAGGCTGACCTATTGTGTAGCTTCATAAAAGAGAGCTCCTTTGTATGGTGCTTTGCCCAAAAGATCAAGTGTAAGAAGGGCACATATTGTAATATTGGCACATAATGATTAATTATGTTAATGCTGACAACTTCAATGAGATACATTTTCATGGTCCGTATCGACTCATAATTAATAAAACTTTCTACTTTAATAACACACAAAAGTGATTAATGTCACATATGCAAGCAGTCTGAATTATCATAATTTATCTGAGTTACTTTATTTGTATTACTTTATTACAAGATTTGCTACATTATGAGCAACTATACATGTTAAAAAGGCAAGCATATAAAAACCATTGTCTGTGCACTGGAAGCCGCTATCTGATTATGGTCTGCTCTGAGCATCAGTATCAGACTGGTCAGACAACATGATCAGATTGCACGCTTGTCGGACGGCTTGGGAGCGAAGTGAATGGAGACAGCACCATCGTGTTTTTCTCATTAGACGCTATCAGGTGGCATCGGCTGACAGAGCAGGCGATGACTGTATAACCTCCAGACTCCTGGTGGCTGGGCTTCCCATAGGCGCCTGAGATGAACCCTCTGACCTGGTCGCTATGGCCGCCAGTGTTTTGTTTATCAGATGACACAGAGATGTAGCGCATGGCTGTCATGCTTTGACTGTGGCACGGTATCATTTGTTCCCAATCAGGATAGGCAATCTGGTGTTCGTGTACTAAACAACTTAAAATGCTGAGGAGTGTTCAGTGGAACTTGTTCTGCGAAAGTGCTTCATGAATGCCAGATGTAGTTTTGACAGTAGTTTCCAAATTGGAAGACAAGCGTGCAGCACCTGTGATGTCCAAAACAGGTTTATTGAATGCTCCACAAAATTCTAAGAAATTAAGTGGATCATTTTCAGAAAAAATAAATATTTAATTCCTAACTTTTAAAGCTTTTAAAGTTTTTAAAATGTGCCTCCTTCAAGTCTCCTGGTAATATTAAACTGCTCTCACCTGCTCTCTCAATGGGTTATGACAAGATCAGAAATCTGATTCATGACTGGATTTGGACAGTTAGCCAACTTCCACACATAGCACTCTAGTATGTGACAGAACCAGTATTTCAAAAGTAAAAACAACAACATGTCTGAGAGAAGTAAAGGTGTTGAATCTAATGGTGCCTCCTTGGGGCGAAGGAAGAAAGGATGCAATTTTTTTTGGGGGGGATGCAATTAAGACCATAAGGGACCACTGTCATTAGATGCAGGTTTGAACAAGATAAGCCACTCTAGCAGGCTAAAAAAAACTATGCTTCAAATGGTGGTTAGATGAAATATTAAGAGGATCACCAAAGTCATTAAGGTTCGTCGTTAAGGGACATAAATGTCTCCGACGTTGGATATTTGGCCTGCTGGTGGTGGTAGAAGAAAAATCAGGAGATTGCCCAAGTCATTTGGTTTATCTTCCAGGGATCATGAGAATCTGTTCCCAATAGTTGTGAAGATATTTCAGCCTGAACCAACCAACAAGCAGACCAGCATTGCCATTCCTAGAACTATGCTGCTAGTGAGGCTAAAAATACATAATCCTAGGACTCTATCTTACTACTACTACTACTGAATACAGTATTATGCATCTTACTTTAAAAGTCAAAATTTAAAAAAAAAAATCCTTCCATGCAAACTATTATTCTGATAAGATTTTTTTTCTTTTTCTAAAAACAAAAACTGTACTGGGATGGAAGGATCTTAAAGTCCTCACAGTTCACACTGCCAGAGTATCACTGTGTTCATGTTTGGAGCTAGTAAGATTGGATTGACATTAGCAGATATTGCTGTTGTGGCCATGTCAATAACCCTTCAGCCTGTGAGGGGGAGCCACGGGAACCTTTCCATTCCCTGATCTAATTAGCTGCCGACCAAGCTAACTCAACCCGGGCAATCCCCCTGGCCGCTCCAGCCACCAACAGCAGCCAGCCAGGCAGAGGCCAGAAGGTGGGCTGCCACCTAAACTTTGTACATTGATTACAGTTGATCCCTCTGGATTTTGTGATGGATTGTGCTTCCAACCCACAGCCCTTTGAGACCCAAATGCATAAACATATAAACACAAGAATATATGAACACATGAAGCCAGGCTGACAGTTGCACCATACAAGTGTTGGAAATGAACAGTTCAACGGCTCAGTGCAGCAGTAGCGGAGGGCAAATGGATCCATGTGGCTCAGTGAATGATTTTGTTTTCATGGTAGAGGATGTTGTCCAATCTGACTGGCAACATAGATTAGGGCAGTTAGCATTTGGAAGAAAACACTGAGCCTGTACCTTCCTTGAAGAATAGAAGCTGATTCAATATGCTCTTGAAATTGTTAGGGTATGCTGCCAACAAGAGCTAGCTAAATTTCAAATGCCATTTATCCCACATTAATCATTAATTTTCACAGCCCTGTGTGTAAGATTTAGGGAGCTTTATTTGCTATTCATGGAATATAACATGCGCAAGTGTGTTCTCGTTAGTGTAGAATCGTAAAAATAAAGACCTACTACTGTTGCTACAGCTACTTTTGCATGAACCTTGCTGGTCCTCTTCCATGGAGTCCACCATGTTGAACCGCTCTGATTCTACGGTAGCCCAGACAGACAAAGGGATAGGGTCTGTAATGTTTTTGCACCTTCCACGGCCACCATAATTCACGTTGAAAAGAGATCATGAGGCGACTGGATCAGCAACTACAGTACACCGCTAGATGCCACTAAATCTCACACACTGGTCCTTTAAGTTGAGCTCCATAAAACATCTCTCAGTCTTTGTAAAACTTTATAAACGTAGTTCTTAGTGTCAGCACTTAATTAGTGGCTAACACACAAAGTCTGCCCAGAGACAGATAAGTGCACTTCAAAGGGGCTGTACAACAAGATGGTAACTGTGGCTTCCATGTGTTTATCTTCCAACTGCACAACACCCTGACAAATCTCATACTATGTAGAGGGCCGTCTGCCACCTCACGGGTTATGACCCTGTTGTGGTCCTACAGCTGTCCACTTCTTTGGGATTCCTAAAGGCCTGCTGCCCCCCTGAGGACTGAGCAAGTCTCCCTATTCTCTTGAGCATTAATTCACAGACATCATTAACTATGGCATGAGCTGAATAACTTTTGCAACTTCAGTAAAAATGAACAATCACCTTTGCAACAATGAAGCTTTCACGCCGAACATCCTGCCGGTCAGCTACTGTACGAGTGAATCCATGAGAACAGTTGAGCCTCAACGTCAAAGTGCAGGTTAAGTGCGATAAGCGAAATGAGCATATGCCAGGGGGAAGATAATGACTAAAAATGACTTTCCATCTCCGTTACACAAAGAGAGACAGGTACAGGGGCACAGCTGCTGCGGAAGATTAATGGTGCTGCCAGATGTAGAGACTCTGGAGAGGGTGACCAGCCCATAGTGCTCTTCATCCACGCTGAAAGAGGACAAAGCAGCCATCAGAGGAACATGGGACAGACACAAGCAGGGATGTTGATTCATCACTGCACGCAGACTATAAGATTACATGACAGCAATGAGCAAAAGCTGCCAGAGATGACAAGCTGAAGGTGTGTAAAGGTTCTAATAATGATGTTTTTGCTGGCATTGATACCTTAAAAGCTATGCCTAAATCTCCAAAATACACATAATAATCCTTAAATAATGAATCATCTTGCAATGATGATAGCCTGCCAGTGATGCAAAACATATTTTAAAAGATTAACTTCTATTCCAAACCTCATTTTGCGTGTGACACAGTCTGAATGTGAGGGAACTACCAAAAAGCAGAGCGTTGTCGTTGGCTTCAGCGCGAGTGGAATCGTTAGAGTCAAAGATATTAAAGAAATTTAGGGAGAGAGAAAATAGACAGGGGAGTCATTCAGCAAAGCACAGTGCTGCCTCTCTTCCTCTTCAGAGTCACCTCTGACTCACCTCCAGGTCACCTGAGTGAACGACATGCCATCAGTGCACAGTGTCAATACTGCAATTTGTTTTTCTATTTCCTCCCTTATCAAGGTTAAACGGGACAAATCAATCATCTTAGCTGCTGCGAAAGGGGGGAGAAGAAAAAAAATAAAAAAGCACAGTTCTTGTCAGAAAATAAGGTTATAAATAATACGGCAGCAGAAACCAAACACTTGCGATACAAATTTCTCAAAAAGGCAATTAACTCTGGGGAGGGGAGGGAGAGAAGAAGAGAAACCTGAAACAAATGCCTTCTGAAAGCCCTTCTGCCAAATCTCAGATGTGGGGACACCGGTTCCTTGTTCTCAGTACAGAGAGAGTTTCAATTACATGCAGTTTGCCCTTGGTTGGGCTATTTCAATATTTTATGTTGATACATTACCACTGCAACATGCCTACATTCATTTTCATTCGGGAGAAGGAGCTTTGAGCAAAAATAGACTCTTTATCAGACCGTGCTCGGTGTTATATTATTGTGTCTATCTCGATAGAAAATAGATCATAGAAAAGACAGACTGCCTTATATAAAAATGAGAAATCCACAATTACATTTCGTATGGATTCATGCGCAGCCAAGACTGGCATTGAGATTGCTCTTGCATAGCTCACGCTATATCAGTGACATGTCTCGTGAATGTTAGCATGTAATTGGTTCAACCAAACACACGCAGTGATACATCAAGGGTTTTTTTTTTTTTTGCACAACACAGGGGTTGGCTGACACAATGCGTGACGTTCATAAAGCAGATAATAGAGAAAGGCATTCACAAATACACTGGGGATCACTTTCAAATGGGCACAAACATCATGTGATACCCAAGGTTTACCGAGGAGGTCAGCGCACACCTGCGCGTCATACAACTTCCTCAGACAATGTGACATTTTCCACGCACACGCCACTTGACGAGCTGTGACAGATATGCGAGCGCAGGCCTCTCGTGACCTTTACGGCACATTTAAAAACTCGTTCCAAGAATTTCAACTGTAGTGCTGGCCTTGACTTGTCTGTGAGTGAAGGCCAGAGTGAGGGTTAATATGTCCCATATCTTTGCATGCAGGCTATATTGTCCAGACCCTCTGTTTCCCACCCAAGGTTTCATTAAGCTCCTTAGCAGGGAAGGCAGCGAGATTGATTGGCTGCTGGTATTTATTGGGCACTGATGGCCCAGGTGCTGTGGAACACAAGCATCAAGCTTTGTTTTTATATCTGGTTTATAGCACAGCTGTTTCTGCTGAGCTAACGCTGCGCACATAATCACTGCGAAGACACTCAAATCATCATCAAAAGCTCCTGAAATGCAAATAAAAATGAGAAAAGGAAAAAAAATGAAATGTGGAGCTGTTCCCATAGCACTAAAGGATAAAGGTCAAGAAGATGTCTCAGGAGAAGTTTGGTGTGCAGTCCAAACTTGATGGGATCCCTCCTGCAACTCTCAAAAGTTTGTGTCTCATAACAGGAATCGGCTCATTAAAAATATTACACGCCCCCCCCCTCCCACGCCAACACCTTGCTCAGGAGCTGTGTCCTCTAGAAACATTATTGGAGCGTGTGGCAGGTCCACTGGAGTGCCACTCTAATCATTGTAATGCATCTCTGTTCTTTTAATTAAGGGATAATGTCCAATTTCATGACGTTTATGAGGTTATAACATCCATTAGCCTGCAACAGATGCTGTGGCTGAATAGCTAACTAGCCTCGAGCTGAGCCGCACAGGTCCTCCTTCAGGCCAGGAAGCCACACCGTCCAGCACTTAATGGTGAAAGACATTCACTCTTCCTCTCTCTATTCCCTCCTTCCTTTTTGGGGGGTACTAATTTCACATACTTTTGTCTCCTATTCTCTCTGTATCCATTCCCTCTTGCTGCCTCCTAGCAGAAATTGGAAGGAGATTTAAAGAGTATAGCTATTGAACTTTAAACAGCTTATAGCCATGGAACATAAAACTGGCATTTAAAATTTGTGATTGCAATTAAACGCAAGTTATTCGCAATGAGAATGTCAAAAGCAGTTCTAATCATTTTTATTGTGCCGCTTAATTATTGCATTGCACTTTTTCCTCACCCGAGCCAAATGCTTTCTGGGTGCATAATTTCAACCTTTAGCTCCTCTTCTCACGCTTATGCCAACAGCAAGATGAGCAGTCTGCTCGGTAGCCCCTCAATTCCAACAAAATGAGTCTGCCTGAACCTCTCCAGCACTCTATATTTTTTGGGCCTACAGCCAGCCCTCCTCTCAGTGGTGACCTCAATTTTCTTATAAATACCTTTCTTACCCATCCCAGTGAAGGGTGAAGGACACAGCATACTCAAAGCATCAATTGAGATATTATTAGTCTGCTGTGGCACCAAACTATGAAATATTTATATCCATATTGGGAATTAACAGTAGTCGAAAGCTAAACTGGTGGCTGATGCATATGCAGTGGCAGAGAACCAACCATCTTTGAGGGGATATATTGTGCTCCTTCACTGGTTGCATAACTGTGCTGAGTGTTCAGTCAGTCAAAGCTGAAGGTTTTGGGATAACTTTATAGGTCATCGTAGTCATTAATTTCCTTCCAGACAGAGATCCCGTGACAAATGAAGTAAACCTGTCCCCCCTGTTTGACGGTTGAGGGTGAACCATCATATCTCCCAGGGGCGGACTAGAATTGGCAACATTGGTGCCAGGTCTCGGGTCCAGGGTTGGAGGACAGGGGAGTGAGATAGACGGGCTGTCCCCAGGGCAGGGTGAGGGTCTGCTGGGCAGCTGTCCGGTAATTAGTCCCCTCCCTTGTGCGTGCCCCCTGGCATCTGTCGGAGCAGCGGCTAACAGTGCACGTGGCCCTCATCCAGCTCTCAGGACGCAGTTCAGTTAGAACCATTAGGCTTTATTTAATCACATACACCTGCAGTTAAACACACACCTGGTCAATTTGTGTGATGGATGTGACAACGTGTATCAATAAAAACAATGATATAACGTCGGTAGAAGTGCGCTTGCGCAACCTCTTCTTTTTTTTCTTTGGTCTTTCGTACAGTTTGACCAAGTTTCTAAATATAAGCCATATGGGACATGGTCTTCAACTCTCAAACCTTCTCATTATGAATAGCTCCAGTGGGAATTCGACATTGGATTGCGTCATGCTCTGCTTACCGAGCTCCAGAGCACCTCCACGAACATTTCCTCCCGCAACATTAAACTTTACAAAACAGGGGGAAAAAAAGCAGCTTTTCCCTTGAGTCCAATTCCTCAGAAGTGTTTTTAAAAGAGTCCTCCAAATGAAACGGATGCTATGCGCCATCAATACCTCAATATGGATATGCTGTAAAACATGCTATAAGACAACAAAAGCACTTTGCTTTTACTGCACTTTGTGTGGCCCTGCCTCTGGCTTTCATAAAGCAGTTAGTGTTTACCACACTTGGCTGAGTAATAACCCTGTCGTAGGACAAACACAACTGTACCCCCAAGATATAACTCCAGCAACCTATGCTGGTCAAGTCTCTATACATCCTTCTCTTCCTGCTCTTCCCTTTTTCACTCTCTTTGTGCTCCTCCTGTATCACTTATACACAACACTCTAGTTCAGAGTATTGTACATGGCCTTACTTCACTTATCTTCCTGCATCCTCCACTCCTGTCAGTGTACTTGGTTATCCTCTCCTCTACTGCCCGGAGCGGTCTTTCTCCACCCTTCTCCTTTAGTTTTTCTTCTCTTCATGTCCACATGTAAATCCTGCTTCAGCAGCCTAAATACTTATCTAGAACTTCAGCGTCATACGGGATTGGTTTAAATTGGAAAAAATGGACATTTTCTTATGAGCGTTAAGTTCTGACAGATAAATCAACCTGTCTGTTTTCTCTGAAGCTGCTTTCGGACAGGTCTCTAGTCTCTCTAGCATGCTCTACTGCTCTTTTCTTCTTTTGGTGTCAGTCCCCCCCCCCCCCCTCTTCTCCACCGCGCCATCTTCCACGGTGCATCAGCTGGCCTCAGTCGCACTTGGAGAGAGAGCCTAAGTGTCCTTGGGTGAAGGGGGTTCCCGAGGAGCTAATGGTTAGCGCGGTATGACTAATGGGGAAAAAGCGTGACAAAATAAGACAAATGGTTTGGACCAACTTCATTACCTAAGTGACAGCTTGACGGCCCCGCTGTATAATATGGTATTTTTCATCTGTGACTCATTTGGCAAAAGAAAATGACGGCGAGAGCAGGGACTAACTTTTTTATGACATCAAAGCGCTGCTGATTTTATACCTGCCTGAGCAGCAGAACTAGTTGGGGAAGTTTGGAATTTTTAAAGGTGTTGTGTGCTTTGAAAAACAAGCATACAGTACGCAGAGCGAATTTTGGATTTGCGGTAGTGATACAGTATTCTGATGCATTGGAGAGTGTCTTAGGTTTTCCGACATCAAACTACCAGGCAGATTGGCACCTACAGGCTAGCACTGGCAGACTGTTTACTCACCAACCTCCCTTTTTTGTATTATACATCTATGGACAAGTTCTCAGTGGAGACAGAGAGCGCAATGGCACATGGAACGCTTTATAATGCATCAGTATTCAACAAAATAAGACTAAGAAATAAGGCAGCAGTCAGGAAATTTACTGTTATCAGCCCAGCCATTAAAACTTATTTCGAATGATTTGAATGTTAATAACCACACAAACAGTTTCTGCAACACATTTAGTATTTGGTATTTGGTGATAAAACAAGTCAAAGTTGATGACAACCGTGCCTCAGTTCTCACTGGAGGTTTTCACTAAATAAAGCCTCATCTGCTCAATATCAGACCTCTTAATTTTTCATGAAAGGAAAGGTCGTATGGTCCGCTGTAATCTCAAGTCTCAGTCGCTGTGTATCAGCAGCTGCCTGTCTTATGCTGTAGCATACATTATTCAACAAATACTTGAGTTCTTCTAGAGGAATACTGTGGTTCGCCTCACTGTCTTCCTTTGAATTTCACAAATTCCACTACGATATTGCAAAGGTGGCCTAAATAATTCACCGTTTGCTTTCCCTTTCTTTGAGTGGAAACTAAAAAAGACAAAAGAAAAGTTGCCAAGCGGTTCATAGACAATTGATAACAGACATCAAAATAAAGCAGATAGCCTTCTAAGTCTAGTTCAGTCTTTGAATAAAATCACCAGAAATGTGTTGGATCAGTGTTTTTAATGGTGATGGATTGCATTCCTCCAGACAGTGAAGATCAACCTCTGCTAATATGGGGACATTCTCAGTTCAATGTCCACCACAAGTTGATATGACAGGTCTCCAAAACTCACTATACCTCAAACATGCTGGCAATCTGCCTGATTTAAATGTGTTCAGAATTTCAGATGAATTAGAATATTTTACATCATCCATGTTGTATTAAATCAAACTCGGCTGAGTTACATGGAATCTCTCTTTTTTTTGGAGGGTGGTGGGGGTCTCCTGAATGTATTCTACCTTCAATGGTATATCTCCCAGACTCATTCCTGTGTAAACGCTGCTGGGCCTCGGCTTGCTGCACGCTGCATTAAAGCCAAGAAGTCATTGCCTCTTCTGAGGGGAAGAATCCATCAAAACCACTAGGGAATAGCTAGGTAGAGCAGCTGTCTCCCAGTAAGGAAGGCACAAAAAAAAGTGGCAGAGTTGCAGATTATGTGTTATTGTTGAGCTTTCAGTCCTTACTTTCACTCTCATAGCCCCCCCTTCCCAAACTCCAACTGTACTTTGCTATTTTTGTCTGCAGTCCCATCTTTATCACTGTGGAAAACATTGCTTGAGCCATTACACATCACTTTAAACTATATTCCACTGCAAATAGCAGTTTCGTTTTTTTCGAGAGGAGGTTAAAAAAAAAAAATCTAAAATTAAGACGGAATCATAAAAATCAGGATTAATATTAAACAGAGTTACAATTTCTGGCAAGACACGACAGAAGCTTCCCACTAGCAGGTCATTATGAGGTAAGGATGCTGACAGTTTTAGGTGTTATTAGTCCGCTCTCAAAGTGATCCACCTGCCTTTCAGGCACAGCTAACAAGGTGTTTTCTAAAAAAGGAGAATGGAATCAGAGTAGAGGAGCAGGCCACAATGGAGGAGGTGTAAAATGAATTATTCTGAGGTCGTCCTCCAGTCCCCTGGACTAGACAGGGCGGACAAATCCAGCAGGTGTTCTGAACGTGTCTGTCCATGCCAAAGAAAGTGATTTTCTCTCTCCCTCACTTGCTTTCTCCTTACATCTTTTTCTCCCCTGTTCACAGCTAGAGACATCCACAAAGATTTATGAATTAAAGCTTGAACTTAGCATCACGCTCGCCCACTCTGCCGCCCTCCCTGCGGCTTCAGCTGAGTGAAGTCTGGACTTTTCAGAAAAGCAGACGGGTCACTGCCCATACGCCTATCTGCCTGCCCTCGCAGGCCAAAGCCCAGTGTGAGCTGGGAAAAAAGAATCCTTTGAAAAGACAAGCACTGAGGACTACAATATGTACACAGTCTCAATGTGTAAACATCCTTTCAGAGGCCTTCCTTGAGATGATGAAGGCACTCACCTGGGACCAGAGAGGAGGAGACAGGAGGTTCAACAAGATAGCCCAGAATTTCTATTATCACATCCAAGAGATGGGTCAGCATAAAATAAAAGTCAACTTCACAACGATAAAGTGCGCTCTACACGTGTGAACATGTGATGCAATTTCTTGGAGGTCCCAAAACGTTTCAAACAAAACTGGAAGAAGTCAAAGAAGAAGGGAGGGAGTGGTGATAAAGCAGATGTTTCATCTCTGCATCCCTGTGGGGAAATCAGGAAGAAATTGCTTTTATGAAGCAAAGCAGCACATCAGTGTATTTCTGAGTAACTCAATGTAATTCATCTATGACTGCTAGTTTTGGGGAAGCAGTATGTTTTCATTTCAGAGAGCACGAGTAAGAATAATAAACGCGACCTCAACAATATCTTTGATGATTTATAAAAATTACAAACTGGTTTCATAAAAGGCGGCCGTGTAAAAAAAAAAAAAAAAAGATTCTGTGTTTACTCTTTGTACAGAGCACCTTTCTAATCTCACACGAGGAGGTTCCTCGTGCCACACTGATTCACGCGTTCATGACTCTGTTCTGCATGACAACTTTTAGCCATTATCATCTTCCTGACCAGTCCCACATTGCATAATTGCCACAGATAGGCTAAATTCTCCCCTTCTGCCTATTTCGGCGCGGCCTTGTCTTCCGCATGGCTGCCCAGACCTACATTTCCTGCATAATTGCCGTAGATCACTGTATTTTATGAATTGATGACGGGTTAACATTGCCACACTACACAGAGTCATAAATGCATGTATACAAAGCTTTAGTATGGACTACATTTTCATTATTTAATATGGTACGCATGACTTGCCATCTTGCTCCTGTCTAGGGATGCATGTTTACATGCTTTACTTACTACTTAAAGTCGGAATAACACAATAAATATTACAGCACAGGCTCACCTAAAGCTGCTTAAATCAATATTTCTGTATTGATAATGGCTCAAATAACTACATGTAATTTGAAAGGGGTCACTTGTTGTGATGAACTTACAGGGTGCTATAAGGAGACTACCTCTACACAGATTCAGTGTTTTATGGCTCTCTTTCTTTCTTTTTCTTATGACCTCATCATTTTACTGTTTTCATTCAGTCTCACTACTCTCATCGTCACTGTGGATCATGATGAGCCAGATCTTTTCCTCAGTAGTTGGTGGATTGAAAAATAGAGCTAAAAAGGAGAACGATGGACCTCAATTACACCTTAGGCTCGATCCCACTGTGCACGGTTGCGATGCCTTCCGGCTGTCCCGCAGCCGGCAGTCTGCAGTGATCGCGCCCATTCTAGAAAATGATTGTGATCCCACCAGAGGCGCCGCAGCGCGTTTCAGAAGAGTCCCAGAAGCCGCTCTCCATTCCACGGAGCATTAGAAGTTGTTCTATTTTTGACAGGTGCCATGACCAGCCGCATCAAGCAGCAGAGAGCACATCGAGCTGGTTGGAAGACACAAAAGACGACAGAGAATCCGGTCAGTTTTCAAAATAAAACACGACGCGCATACTCCTGATCGTAAAAACAGACAAAATGGAAACTGAACTACGTAGCCTACTTACTCATGGTCAAAGCACATAAACCAAGAAAAATGACCAAATCTGATCAAGTTAAAGTCTGGGACAGACATCTGAAACACTCCTGCTTGAATATAAATGTGCATGGATGCATGTCACAAAGCCATGTCTGGGCTTAACGTGCACGCAATCCGAGGAGATTCATATTTAAAACATTTTGTCTAGTGAAAAAAAAACTCTGCAGCATTCCCGTAGTATAAAATGGAAATAGTCTGGACTTTAGTTCACTACTTCCACAAATGTACTTAGTTAATATCCACCACTGCACATCAGGAGTGCATCAGGAATGCTGAGAGCAAATTGCATTTCTTTTATCTTTGCTTTTTCACCTCCACAATTAAGAAGAAGTCTTTAATGGAGAACTTGGCGGGAAGTGAAACACATCAACATCAATAATTAAGAAGACAAAAGCATAACGGTAAGATGGAGTGATCAAGAAGCTACTTCAAATGTTCAGACAGCTTTTTATTTCTTTGCTGGTTAAAGAGGTCATCAGATTGGGACAACCTCATCTGAATGTCTGAGTCTCTGCACTGAAGTGCTTTTTAATCACTATCCCACGGTGAAGCAGTCGAACGTGCTTCCTTCCGACTCTGCCTGCCTCCAGTGTACCCTGATGACCCGGCATCATGGCAGACTGAAGGGCCCGAACAAGAGGATTCACGAGAGGAACGCTGTATATCATCGCTGATGATATTCAGCTATCTATGTCACCATCTCCACACAACTGTCCTCTTTTCTTTTCTTTTTTTTCCAAGAGCAAAAACAAACCCCAGCGAATTCACTGAGAGCGTACCGTGCATCTACAGTCACTTCGATGCAGCTCAGCACACAAAAACAAACACCACACACAGACGCATTTCATACCAGGGGAATACAAATTAACCTGAGATGCCATCAGCAATTAAGCCTAATTTCAATAACGTTCAACATTTTATATTCGTGTGTGCTTTCCCATTAGCGTAATCAAGCGACAACAAATGTTTCCCTGCATGATAATGGCATGCTGCCTCCTCTGTGTGTGGATAAATTAAGGAAAACATACAAGTGCTGATTAAATTTGGCCCATCAGGAGAAAGAATTGGGATGAGGGTTGCACACCTTCAAGACGGCAAATCCCCGTCACCCTGATCTAATAGAAAACAAACAGAGGTATCCTGAAATGCGCACATTCAGCTAACCTCGAACTTTGCCAAACCCCAGGATCAATCACTATTCCGAAAGGCACCACTGTTAATGATGTTATTTCACTGATGAAGTGACGTTGCCGTTAAGAGTTGCTTAACATTAATATTCAGTAGTACTCTTGGTAGGATGGAGCAAGGCAGGCGTAATTAGAGTTGATGGGCTTCATAAGCATTAATATTGTAGTGCATCAGCAATGTGGGCCTCTTGCAGCAGCCTCTGGAGCTTTCAATTCCCCGCTGGGACGCCTCACTTTTTTGAGCGTTTTCAGATTAGTCAAGAGGAACACAGCTGATAATTAACATAAAAAAAAAAAAAAAAGCTCATGCATTGTTACACCAGTGAAATCTTGGACAAAACATCTAATCATAAGCTACTTTTACCTGATTACAGGTTAACGCTCCCTAACTACTGCGCAAAAAAAGATGAGTCAGCAGAGCCAAAAACCTCCTCCTCCTCCTCCTCCTCCTCCTAAACCTCCCCTGACAGAAGCGCATGTAAACACGAACACGACATGAGATGCGGGGACAGAAATAGCCCCTCTGATAGGTGCTGACTGCATTGTATCTGAAGCCGGAGCACCAGCTCGTTCCCAGGTATTGATGTCAATTACAGAGACGTCCATTAGCTCTGGAGTATTATGAGGAGAGTCAATTTTGGTCATGCCATGCAGTTCAGTTTCACATTGAGGAATGACCCTGGGAACCAGCTGGGTTCAGCTAGCACTGGGGCTAATGGCCCTAATGCATGATACAATAAACATGTGCCTTTATAAACCAGCCGGAACCTCTTACTGTGACAGTGGGCTCTCAAATGACACACACTCAACATTAAGCCTGGCCCATAAGAGTGTGTAGCATAGCGTGATTACATTAGCAATATGCTCTACACTGTGCAGTATAGCTCAACGAGGTGATGCTGGGATAGTAATTACTGTCATTCCACTTTGTGCTTGTGTTGTACAATGAGGGGAAAACAGCTGGTTCTGAGGTCACCTATCCAGTCTTGGCGAATTTGTCCATCACAGGCGCACATTAAATCTTAAAAACGTCCCATTGTAACTGTGGGCTGGTGCGATACCCTCGAATGACAGCACTTGCGGAATTCTTACACATAAATATATACCGCGCCACAATCTGCTTTTAGCTACACCGCAGAGATAAAAAACAAGCTCTGACCTATCTCATGAGGCATGATATATTGACCTGAGCGTATCTCCAGCCAGGTGTACACACGGGGGGAAACTAATACGGTGTCATAAAGTATTTCAGCCAAACGGCAGTCAACCTTTCTGCCAAGTCTGTGCAGTGATGGAGAGCGCGCGAGAATGTTTCACTAAAGTTTAAGTAAATGTGCTCGGATAAAAAGTAAAAAGGCGTGGGTGTGAAGACAAAATGTTATATGACGTATGATAAACCAATTAAACGAGGAAACACCTTGAGGCTACACAAAATGTGACCTAGAAATATACAGCCACCTCCTCAGTCTAGAATTAATCAGAAAAGACGACAAAAGTCAGACAAGCTAACAAAAATGCAAACAAAAACAATTTAATTTAAATATAACATTTAATATATTGTAGTAGTATACTGTAGTAGTATAATATAGTAGCCACATCTCTAGAATAAAGCATCACCAGACAGAGATACACGGAATACAAATTCCATAATGGCGGCGGCCTAAACACACAATATTAAAGCAACAAGGATGCATTGCAAAGTGCGCACACGTTAGGCAAAGTAGAAGTTGTTGGCGTTCTCTGGAGAACACAGCCATCCGGAGTTTGTTGTCGCGCTCACCTGTCTGAACCTGTGTTCTGATTCTCGTGCACTGCAAAGTCCTCCGCAAACTGCCCCTAGGTTCAACTTATTATTCATTCGATTCGATGCATAATAAAGAGGCATCCACTCTCAGTCCCACAGCACTACTCTAAAGTTTCGAGCTGGAAGAGCTGCAGTCACAGCTGTAGCAGGGATTGTCAAAAGAAAAAAAAAAAAACAGCAGAGAGGCCTCGCACACTTCATTGGAAGGAAAAATTCCTAAGCGAGTGGGAAAAAAGTCACCACTGGAGGATCAACTGTGAGCATTTTAGCATTTAGTCAGACCCAGCATGCATCTGTTGATTATGCACCTTTGTGGGCGGTTGATTTGCTTCACTTAAAGGGATAGTTTGGGTATTTCCAAGTGGGGTTGCATGAGGTACTTATGCATAGCCAGTGTATAGACAGTGATTAGCACACTGCCGGTTTGGAGCAGCAGACAGGGATCCTGGCACACAGAAGCAGAGCATTGCACATTTGTGGACAGGGTGGGTAGAAAAACATATTTCAGCCGCATAAAAAAGGCCCACCTCAAAAAAAAAAAAAATCTGTTTAAGTGTACGCTATTTTAGGAATTTTTCACCACCGTGCTGTCTGACAGCTTTTCCTTTTGATATTTTGAGGTGAGTTACAGCTGAGTTTATGCACAGGAAAATGGATGTTATACAATCACTTTAACACGCTTGCCAAATAGAGATTAAATCAGCAATTATTTAAAGTTACATGTAACCTTTTTTAAAAAAAACCCCAAAAAAACATAATGCTGAAATACAATAATGCTAACCTTGATCTATCCTGTGTTTCCCTAATTTGATTGCATTGTTGTGCAGCAGTGTCACCGCTCTGTCCTCCGGTGGCCACAGACACAAGTGAAGCTTCTTCTCTAATGCAGCTGCTGGTTTGGCTCCTTCCATTCTGACACGGTTTCGAATTTTGTTTCTACTCGGTAACAACTTGAAATGTAGCTTAGTAAAAATGCTTAAAACTGCAATGTTGGACATGCAAATAAATCAACATCCGTTCCATTCAAGCCTTTGCCAGATGAGTTTGCACAATGCTGCTAATTAAGCCAATCACCTCAGTCAATCTCTCTGTATTGCCACTATACAGATGTTTTCAGATCTGGTGTCTGTAGTGACATTCCTGTGTTACTCTCGCTGCTGGAAGGAGGAGACAAAAGTTCCGCACTGCAGGTTCAACTTAGGTAAAATTACTGATTTGTAACGCCACAAAAAATGACTTTGTAAAATGTAATTCATTACTTCGACCCGAGTAGGATGAAGGATGGAGCGGGCTGATATTATCAAACTCGAAGCATGGTCAGTATTAATGCACGTGGTGTACAGCGGGGGCTGATTGAGTAAAGCTGAAATACGAGATGCTGCTTTGAAGGACAAAATGCCTGCTGGAGCTCTGGGGAGTGGTAGCGGTGAGTGCATGTGTGTGGATGTGTGTGAGCTGGTGGGTGTGTGCGAGCCGGTGGGTGGTTGGGTGGGTGTCTGCATGGGTGTGTAAATGAAGAGGTAATCTCAGGAGTGAATGCCTGGCAAAGAGCTAAGAGATGACCTCTCCAAGGAGGAAATCGGAAGAAGAGGGAAAGGACTATAAAAACGAGAATGCGCCCAAGTAAAGGAAGAGGAAGAAATGAGGTAAAAGCTATCAGAAAGAAGAGAGGTCAAGAGGACAGCAGTACAGAGGGCAGAAAGAGGAGCAGGACGGGATTGGTCTGTGATGAGGACAGTCCGACTCACGGCTCTGATTAGAGACTTTCTGGAAAGCTGTAAGACTGCAAGACAGACTTCAAGTTGCCCACAGTTGGCTTTTTCTCTCACCAACAGCAAGGGACCTCTGTCCTCTAAATCCCAGGGGAAAGTACTTCTATTGCCCGTGTCAGGATGGACAGGTCTCTGGCTTTTTAGCTAAGGTAGTGGCATAGCTGTAGGGATGGCAATGTGGGTTGTCCAGTTGACCAAATTGTCTTTATTTGACTCTGGTGACCCCTTGATTACTCCTGTAGTGTCAAGTTTGATGAAGTTTTCACTTATCCTGTGAAATATCACAACATCCACTGGATGGACTAGGACATAATTTGGACATTCATGGTACCCGAGCCACACATCTTAATGACGGGTGATCCCATGGCTCCTTGCATAGCACCGTCATCAGGTTCACATCTGTCTTTTTGAGTCAAAGTCGCAGCAACTACCAGATGTGTTGCCATGAAATCTGGTACAAACATTCATGCCCCTTTCAGGATGAACTGTAACTATTTTTACTGATCTCATTAGCAAATGTTAGTAAGCTAACGTGCTCAAATGAGATGTGTTCGGCACATCTTAGTCTGGTGCTTTGGGCTAAATGATAAATACAGTCTCACAGAGCCGTTAGCATGGATTTAGACTCTTAACCTTGTTAAATGAGGTCAGACTGGACCGATTATCAGCTCTTAAATTTGGTCCCGGAGCAGGACAGTTAGGCAACGTCTTGTTGCCGTGTGCATAAATTTCTACAAGAACGAGAGTCCCTCGTAGAGAGAGCTTGCCGTAGGGTGCATCTGTTTGAGTTATGGACGTGCTGTAGTTGTAGAACAAGATCCAGCAGGAGTGAGTAAAAATGAAGTGGACAGAGAACACATTGGCTGGTTAAGATGAATTTTTAGAGCAAACATAATAGTGGGGCGTAAATACACTTTAGTTTCGATAAGGCACCATTTGAGAAAAATTGCACATGGGCAATTTTCATTTATTAATAAGCACCAATGTTTAGATGACTTTCGATGAAAAATCCTAGATTGGGCCAAAAGCAAATAACTGCAATGCTCCATACGCAAACGTACAGTATGAACACTGATAATCGCCAGTGAAATGGAAAACATGCAAAGGCTTACAATATGTATATTTCTCCAATAGTTTGCATCAGGAACAAAATTGTGCAGTGTTATGCATAATTGGGATGCACAGCAGCATGCATAATCAGGCCTTTTTTTATAGGTCTACTGTGACCCGGTTAGTGCACTCAATTTCACATAAACACAGAAATCCTGCTCTGACATCTTCCAAAAATGTTTGTTGTGGCCAAGAGGAGCCTTCTAATGTCTCCCAGTAGGGTGTCATGCATGTCCACATGCAGCCTTCACTATCTGAATTCCAATGTTGCCACGAGGTCCATTTGTCGCAAAAAATAAAAAAAAAAAGACTTCTGTACACAGCCTCATGAATATAACATCTTCCTGATCCAGGTGAACTGTGGTGAAGCGACACCACTATAAAAAGATGACTCCGAACATGGCATGCCTCGCAAACACGCAGTCTAATCATAAACTGTACATGCAAACCAGGATGGGAAGCTACACAGACTTATTCAGGCGGGGAGAGACACGGGGAGCAGAAAGATCTATACTGAGAAACGATAGGGTATGCCAAAAACCATTAATAATGAACACTGACCAAACAGGAGAAAAATAAAGACAACTGGGAGGAGAGAGTGGGGATCACTGCATTTGTGCAAGTGCTCAAAGCATCCTCTGTAATCACACATTGCTTTCACCCCCCCCCCTCCTATCTAGGAACCTGAATGCATTAAGCGAAAGGAGTCACAGAGAAGATTATGAATAAGAAAGTACCGCTGTTGATTATGCGTTTTCGGCGCACGAATACAATTTACAGCTATCAGGTCCTGTGATGATTGAATGCCGTCTGTTGCCCCCTGGTAGTTGAATGGGGTTGGAAATGAAGAGTGGCGTGCACAGAGGGAAGACGGCGCTTTCAGAGGAGGAGAAACTGTACACCAGACTATCATTTCTGGTCCTGTTTACCTTCCAATGTGATCCATCAGTCAAGCAACTGACGAATCCCTTATGGGTAGATTACACAGTGGCCCAGCTTTGTTGAATGCATAATATTTATAGTACCATTAGGGTCTGTGCATTAGATTATGTGCTGCAGGTCCATAGAGGGAATCACAGAGGAACCGTCTTGTGTATTACTTGATTATCATGAAATGAGAATAAGGCCTCGTGATTGAACAAAAGTCTACTTCAAGGAAGCGAGCGCATGAAGTTTCCATTTCAAAGGCTTCAACTCACAAGCCACGGTAACAACATAAACAGAGCAACGCATGATACCTGTTGTGGGAGAGAGCTCGAGAAGGGAGGGTAAGAGAAGGAGAAAGATTCAGAGGGAACATTAAAAGGCCGGGTATAATTCATGTACACCATCACGCTTTAGCTCTTATCTGTTCCAAACAACACATCTGTTCAAAACAACAGCATATGAAAAACACACCATTTGAAGAATGCAATCAGAGATGGTTAGGTTCCCGTGACAGCGAGGCGCCCCTTCATCTCTCTCCGTGCAAACAGAATCCTTCTTCCGCGTGGCGGGAGGCGAGCGGTGGTGGCAGCTGCGATTTTTGCGCGAGGCCCTGCCTCGACAGCATGCCACCGCTTTTGTGGAGTTCACAATTATTGGCGCCCATGTGTGACAATATGATGTTTGTTGAGAGCTGCTACAAGTGTCTTCAGTAATAAGATGGCATGTGGCAGAAAGAAAGCGGCGCTGCCTGAGTAAACAGACAAAGTTATCTCTGATGAAATACTAAACGCACAGCAGGAGGTAGTGCACAGGCAAACTCCAAACCATCTGAGATCCTCTGTTTAATGTAAATTACTTTTGGGACAATTTGAATTTCATATATGCACGCTTATTTTTAAATGTTAGTTTCAATCCCTGCTGACGACCCAAAGAAATAACATTAATGTCATGCTTCGCTCTCATCGCAACTTTTGAGAGACTTTTGAAGAATTTTCAATTTTGCGCTTTTAATGCCTCAAATATAAGCGAAGTGATTCACCATGACTGAAAATAGAATAAAAGGATGAGTCGACTCTACCTGACCTCAGTTAATCTCGACGCTACAGCAGGATCAGTCATCTAAATATCGTTACCGTGTGGTGTTGTGGAGTAGTAAATTTGTTTCTCTTTGATGGTAGCTGTGATCCTAGGAAATGCCATGAATCTACACTGTGGAGATAAAATATGATTATATGCAAATGAAATGTAATCAGAGGATGGCAAGGCCCTGTCAAAATAATTGTGTTGCCATGGATACAGCGCTGAAGAGACAATTAACTAGTTTAGATCCCCGAAGAAATGATCTCAGATTTCGGTGTGTGAAAGTTGTTGGAATCTATGTTTTTGGTGGATTTGTTTTCAGCTTAATTGGGTCTTTAATCAATCTCTTCTCCGTTAAATGTAGATCAAGACGGTTTGTTTTTGTTGTGCTGCACTGGATGATGTGGTGGACATTTTCTTAAAAGGCAATTTATCAACTCAAACATATTTAGCCGTTATAAAAACGAGTAATTACACAGGCTGATAAATAGTAAGATAACACAATTTTTGAAAAATTAACAAAAGAATGTAGAAGATACAGTCCAACACTACTGACTGGGACAAAATTGCAGTAATTACATTAATGCTTGCTGTTGTCATGTCAACACTAATTATTAATCACATCTAATTTGGTCTAGTTTAAAAAAATGAATTTGTGTCACATAACAGCTTTTCTATTCGGTGCTTTGTTAACGAGTATGCGGATGGATGATGTATTCAAAAGCAGAATTGTGTTTTGACCAATTAACGTCCCAAATTATTAAATCTTTAATTTGACACTGTAGAAACTGCCCATCTCTAATAACTGATCTTTGAGTGCTGGTGAACAGGCCCCTCATGCCATAATGATCATAACCAATTACAAATCCTCCAATCACGCTGAAGATAATGCGGCAAAGTTGGTGCTCGGCCCTGCCCAGGATAGCCGAAGACAAATTTCACGCTAGACTAATGCTGGCCAATTGTATGCCACTTTCAATTAAGTTCATTTTCTCCTCACAAAAGCTCACAATTGAGATATTTTGACGGATTTTAAAGCCGACCATGCAGTGACTTTCATATCTTGGTTCAAACTGGGTTGTGACAGCAGAGGTTAGTCCACCGCGAAACCCTCCACACCACGGTGATTGAAATCAAATTAGCCATTTGCTTACACTCGCAGATTGCATGTTTAGCGTTCAATCAATATTTGGTGTTGTGGCACGATAACTTTTTGAAACGCAATTAGCTTCATGGCATGGGGAGATGTATGTAAAGTATTTCGGCATGAACAGACTTGATTCAGGTTGTCCAGTGCAATTATCCGCTGAGGAGAAAGTGGCTAACAGAGTGGCAATTTGGCCCCAGCTCGCACACACTGTACTGTTATGATTACCTTTATAGTCCCCATTGATTTCCTGATGACATTATGACTTGTAATTTTCACAAGCAATCTCCATGAGAAGAAGCTTGCTGTTCATTTGAAAGTCATGATTTCTGTTCTCTCTCTTCACCCTGGGTATATAGTATTCTGTCTTTCCTGCTCTTTCATCCTTTACTCTCCCCCTTTCTCTCCCTCGCCATCCTCCCACTCCCTACACACACACCCACACACACACACACACACACCCACACACACACACACACACACACACACACCCACACACACACACACACACACACACACAAACAGATGGGAATTTCGAAGAAATTAAAATCCCATTTTTGGCTCCAGTTCAATCCTTTTCTCTTTTTAGTCTCCCCCAAAGCTTCTGGCACAGAAATGGCCAATTCATGACAGCAAAGCTGAGTGAGCACACTAGTGCACACATTTACCCGTGGCAATTTCTTCTAACAAGACGAGGTGTTTCCCGTCTCATGTTTGATGTGATACACATATGGATGTTACCTTTCTAAGCCTAGACAAGTGCATTGTAATATCCCTCTAGACTAAACACTCTGGCATGACCATCCTCTGGAAAAGAGCATAAGAGAAGGTGATATCAGGAGGGGGAAATGAAAGGGCAGTCACTTCAGTCAAGGTAATGCACTGCAGCATTTCCACTGCCACTTTTCTGAAGCATTCTGCTTATCTTGAGTTAAATAGACACCCTTCTTCATAACATACAAGATATGAGAAGGGGTTGGGTGATAACCTCCATCTCCCGCCCCTTTCCTTATAATCAAAGTCACTCGCCACTGCCAGTGTTGCACTCGCGGAGCGATTCGCTTCTCGATAGCCCACCATCCCTCTAGCAATTACAGTTCTGACAGCTCCACTAAGACACGCTTCCCCGCTATAATTACCCATGGCGTATTTATCCAGGGTGGGTATGTAAGTGTGTGTGTGCGCCAGTGTGCCAGGCCGAGGGGGTTTGGACTTGTAATAATGATCATCGGGGAACCTGATCGTCTAACAGGGTGGCATGTTTGTGCTAAATAGAAAGGGAGATCCCCATTATGTCCCCTTCACTTCTGTGAAGCCTGCCTACCGTGTGATTATAAAGAGCTGGATAGCAGCGTGTCCTAATATAGAGAACGTGCTCTTTATTGTTATTCATCTCTTAGAAATTTCTCCTGTTGATGAACACAATTTGGGCAATCATCAAAAAACTAAACAAAAAAAAAAGGACAGTAGTCGTAGCAGCTTTTTGATGAAGACGGAAGGCTTGACTGCGCTGATGAGGGTCAAGCGTTGTGCTGCAGTGCAGGAAATAAAATTCCTAAAAGCTACCTCTTGTGATCGAAATACATGATGAGATAAAGAAGACAGACCGCTTCTGGGTAAATAGGTGAGGTCCCTCTGCCTTTCCTTGCTTGCGACCCTGTCTGATGAGATCACAGTTTGGGCTGATGATTCAGTCAGTCCCCCTTAGCAAAAAAAAATATGATTGGAGCATATTCACTCAAGGCATTTGCAAAAGATATCAGAGTGGTAAAGTCACTATTTTCTTCTGCAGGTCTTGGAACATTCAGCTGATTGAAGTAGGTGTTATAATTAAGATTTTTCTGTTTTACTTGTTCTACAGCAGTACAAAAAGACAACAGTATGCCTTTAAAGATGGCAGCTGTGCTGGCACACGTTAAGTCGGCTAGATGAAGCAAATGTATTTTAGCATTTCACAGAAGAGGAGCATCAAAAAGCTAGTCACATTTTCCCCCCGGTACAACATTAGGACTGCGTTTCCTATGGAATACAAGTATCAAAGTAGGATGTCCATTTGCAATGTGTATTACCCTCGAGATCCATAATGTGATTTATCTTTACACCATCTCATTCCGTCACTTTGCCGTGTGATCATTTGTCGGGTTGCCTCGAATTTTCAGCATCCATTCCCTCCGCTGTGCTAATTTTGCCACATTAAAAAAAAAAAAGCATACACAGAGGGAAGGTACTGTTCTGACAAATTGTTATTTTGTTATCCTCAAAGCTCAGTGGCAACTGGAGGTTCGTATTTACATTTGCCAAGCATGTAAGTATAAGTCTTAAGCATACCATTGACAGAAAGCTGACAAGTTTCTTTTTTTTTTTTTAAGAGAGAGAGAGAGAAATGGAAGGGACTTCGACTTTGTTTGCAGTTTTTCCTGCTGCTATTTTAGCTGGAACGTTGTCTGCATCATGACAACAAATGATGGTAGTGCAGTTTTTGGTGTTTGTGGAGGTGGGGGCTGCCTTTTCCCTCTGACTGGCTGTCACTGTGGTTCTAAATCAGGCATCATAGCCTCCTCTCATTAAAAATCATCCATTAGACACATGGCCCCGAAAGCCGTCCAAACAGAGCTTGTTTTGACCCTTTTACATCCCTTTTGCTTCGCGTGCCAGCGAGATGAGCAGAAAACTAGTCTGCAGCTGGTACACGATTGACAAGGTAATTTTAGATGCTCTACTGCGGGACCTTCTGCTGCATTTTCTCGCCGTGGAAAAATACGAGTATATACATATATTTGAGATTTTTCTAATCCCTGCAATTTTCGTCTCTGAGCTCAATCCTACAGACTGGCTCTAATGCAGCGTTTCAGTCTCAATTACATTTAATGGGTGGATTAGACATCTAGCCTATTCAGTTTGCATGTTATGCAGTTGAGCATGTGAATTGGGTTGGAACTGCAAGGGAACAGTGCTTGTTTTCTGGGGACCAGCCTCTGAGGTGTACTAGGTCTGGCTGCCAGAACAGGCGATGTTTGCCTCCATCAAAATTCCCCAAAGTTAACCTTGTAGCAAGTAAGGTGGAAAAACCGACATGTCTTGCATCTTTGCACAACAGCTCAAGACATGTCATACTTCTTTCCCTCGGCTTCAATGTTCTTAGCTTCTTGAAGAGAATTATATGAAAAAAAAAAAAAAAAAAAAAAAAGCAATGCTGCCAAAGTGCTGAAGTTGAGTCCTTTTGTGCCTGAGGATGAAAGACTCATTTTCCCACAATACCCACAAAAGCCATACACTTCTGTTTATCCTCTGTTCCAACAGGAACTTCCAAATCTTGTGTCATATAATTAATAATCCCGAGACGGACACGTTACTAAAATACTTGCTGAATGTTGAGGGTGTCTTTCTATTTTTAAGCTGCTGTGTTTATCATATATGTAATTCGAGAGCAACGTAACGCATGACTGAAGGAGCAGTTAGTTGCCAACAGTTCGATTAGACGATATCACCCATGTTTGTATGGTAAATACAGGTTAGCTTAGCACAAAGATTGGAGACAAGAGGAAACAGTCAGCCTAGCTCTGTTCTCCAAAGGGAACACCATCTGCCTATCAGTGTCTCTAAAGCTCACTGATTTACACATTATATCTTTTTAGTTTAATCCGTACAAA
Source organism: Protonibea diacanthus (assembly GCA_028641955.1). Lineage (NCBI taxonomy): Eukaryota > Metazoa > Chordata > Actinopteri > Sciaenidae > Protonibea > Protonibea diacanthus. The sequence continues at coordinate 10,390,853 of CM053998.1, forward strand.
ACCCAAAGTGTAAAAACAACAATATGTATTTTACAGGGGCCTATGTGCCAGACTATTTCTTGGCTGGGACCATTAACTTCCTGGAGGCTCCGCTGGTTGCCTGGTCCAAGCCAAGAAATAGTCTGGCACAGAGCCACCTATAAAACACCCAATTGTCATTTTAACACTGGATTTTGATCATATAGACACGAGTTGTATCAATCTTTTCATCCAAATGTTGGCAAGAAAGTGAAAGTGCAGTACAGTACAATCTACAATACAGAACCATTGAACTTCTGCACGTAACGACATGGTGTATCATCCGTACCATCACCCTCGTGCTGGACAACTAGCTCCATGCGACATCTTTGGACGAGCAACAAAAGACACACAAACCTCCATGATGTTCAGTCATGCAAAAGCGGCACAATTTCTCAGACAAACCAGTTTGTTTACTTCCACTGATAACTAATGTCTACAACTTGCAGAAAATTGGAAAAAATAAAAATAAAAAAATAAAAAAAAGCAACTGACATCACTTTTTAAGCTGCATATGATCAAAGCGCAGCAACATTTTGAACATCAAATGGAAAATCTTAAAAGGCTGGGGTAATGAACAGTCAGGTCTTTTGGGGCATTTTGGTGTGGACACATATTCATTATGTAGCATGGTGAGAGATGTGCAGCAGGACATGCTACAAGGCCTGTAAACTGACTGAATACACATTTACTCATACTCACGTCTTTTTTTTTTTTTTTTAATCAGTCTTTTGTGGGGTGGCAACACACCATCCTGCCCCATGTTAGTAAATGCCACATGAAACAAGTTGAAAATTCAAATATACAAAGTGAATTATGAACAAATACAGCCGAGGCAGATCTGCCACATGGAAAAAAATAAAATGAGGTGACTTTCAGTGTAACCCTTTTAATTTGTTTCATTCTGGGATGGGAGGAGGGGGGGTGTTATCATTCCAATTCGAGTAATTAAAACATCACTCTGCATGTGCCAAAGAACTGCTGTTTTTCTCTTTTTTTTTGCCTCTGCACAGGGTCTCCAAAGCATCAGCACATTACAAACCAATTTCCCTATATCAGCTTATATTCACATTTGATTCTGTCGCAGTGCTGATGGGAGTTGGAACACGGGTCTCTGTACACAGGAATCTAAATAACGTTATGAAGCCTGGCGCAGACCTCATTTATAATCCAATGCCTTGGCTGAATTCCATTATGAGTTTTTCCCCTCCTTTATTTGTGGGAAATAAGGGAAAACTGAGATTATAAAAATGGCATCAACATACAGTAGCTGCTTGGAAGCGGTGGCTCCAGTGTAAAAGCGACTATGTGCACAAAAGGTAGCCGAGGACAAGGTTTTATAAATTATCCTCCCTTTGGGGACAGCAACAATATATCAGCTATGCTTGCTGAACTTTTATCATAGGCTATTGATACTTGATACCCACAGGTCCTATTTTGAATTCGTGTCCAACTGCGTCATGCAAGACAGAGAGGGTGTGTGAGGGGGAGAAAAAAAAGCTGAAATTACATCTTTCTCTATGGTGCAAGCATCCAAGCCGAGGAAGCGAACAACAGAAATTCATCTACAAACAAAACATGTTTGCAGCTGCCTTTATCGCAAACACCTCAAACACCTGCGAGCCAAATCAACATCTGGAACAAAACTGATAAAGCATTTTCCTAGTGCAGAAGCTACAAGCAAAAAAAAAAAAAAAAAAAAAAAAAACAGTTTTGATATACTCTGAACTTCGCAGGAAAAGTTATTTGAGAGACTCAGGTGTCACGAACGCGATGTCGGGATAGTGATTTGGCGACGGTGGCCCCTGCAACGCGTCCAGAAACCTTGGAACATCTGGAAAATCCCTTGGTGAGCGACTGGCAGCCGGGCTGGGAGAAGGTGTCAGACCTGAGTGACACACAGATGTGTGGCCTCTTGCCCGTCCGAGGCTACGAGGCTGGGATAACTCATTAATCAGAGGACCCTGCCAGCCGGAGGGTACTACCGCCGCCAAGTGTTTCCCTGCACACTGCCACCGCAGCTCACAGACATAAACACATTACGACCTGCAATGCATACTGTATATTAATTGACGTGCTGCATATATTTCCTGTTCCTTTCTGTCACATTCTCGGCCTGAAACTCTTCGATAATTGGCACAAATGACCACAACTGACAAATACTAATGCAATCCTCTGCTGCAACCACAAAATATGATCTATTCCCTTTATAGTATCAGACACAAAACAACAAGCTCTGCGCTGTATATCATCATTACAGAGCTACTCTACACAGGGGGGAATGACAAAGAGTTACCTGTCACCTTGTCTTGGGTAAAGGGTATTTAATTACTTATCAAATAGCCTTCAATGTCAACAGACTAAATCTGTTTCATAAATGTGCAAGTAACAATTTTTGACTTTTTCCACTTCCCAAGGGGAGGAAAATCAATTTTAATCTAAAGTCCTCAAGCCGTTCCATATGTATGTCCCAGTGCAGCATACTGTACATCATCTGAGGCAATAAATGGCTGCGTGACAGAAGAGGGGGGAGAGGGGGGAGAAAAAAAAAAAAAAAAAAAAAACATAATTGAAGTTGTTGTTTGCATTGCTTAGTGAGGCACTTTTTGCTGAGCGGTGCCAGAGTCATGTTATATTGTATTGTCAACATTCCTAATGATTTGCTCTTATAATTTAGGAGCTGGGCAGGTGATGAAAGATGGAAGAAAAAAGGTGCAAAAATATATTATATATATATCTTTGTGTCCCTCGTCTGCCATGTTGCTGGATGATTACAGCAACTGAACCCCCCCCCCCCCCTTTGCTTTGAAACAACCCACTCGTTCTGATGTGTTTCTGTACATCACTTACTCACTCCAAAAGCTCTCCACAACACTTGATTTATATATAGTGACGCTATGCAAATGTGAGATTGCTAATGCTCTTTTTCTCCCCCCTCTGTGCGTATGACACTGAGGTTGCTTCCCTTAATTCAACTCAGATTGCATTTTCTGACCCCGAATCCTGACAATGGCATTCGGAGGGAGGATTTCACATCCACTTAAAATACATATATATTAATAGAGAGTACGAATTTGTTTATTTCTGTCTAAATGCTAAAGGGGCTGACTCCTTTCATCACCAGTTGGATTCTTGGCAGGCACAATCCCAACAAATTAGCTGGAATGACAACTCTGCCTTAAGCATTGGAGGAAACTCGTTTGAGGCCACCATCTAGAGACTAATCTATTTATCACACTTGGCATTAACTCGACCGAACGGCTCAGACCAATGCATCAAAACATTTGTTGGTTGTTACGTATTGAATCACTGCGTTACACAAAGCTTTTTTTTTTCTTTTTTTTTTTTACATTTTCATTTTTTTCCTCCCCCCAGTGATAGAAAGTCAGGCATGTTTATACATGAAATGCCCAGAGAATATTTGCTCTGAAGGGTTTCCTCCGTGAATCACAATAGCCTTCTTAGGGAGGAGGGGGGAGAAGAGAGGGAGAGAGAGAGAGAGGGGGGGGGGGGGAGAGGGGAGAGAGGATGGACAAATCTGCTTACTTTGGAGCTTATTGAGCAGAATGAGTCATGCACAGAGATGAAACGTGACTGCAAAGCAAAAGGTAAGGAAAGCCTGACGAGAACAGAGGAGCGAGGAGATGAGACGGTGAGAGAGAGAGAGAGAGAGAGAGAGAGAGAGAGAGAGAGAGAGAGAGAGAGAGGAGGGTACGGAGAGGTGAGACAGACAGGAGAGAAACATAGACACATGGAGACAAAGGTGGGGGGAGGCATGAGAGGGGGCAGGAGTAAAGACAAGGAGGCATAAATATGTGTATGTATGTATGTATGTGTGTGTGTGTGTGTGTGTGTGTGGGATTGGGATGGGTGAGTGGAAGACGGGAGGGACAGGAACATTAAAGGCCAGATGAAATTAGTTCCATCAGGCCACTCTGATTGTTCTTTTTATAGTGTGACCTGCCACCGGGGGAGCCGGTGCCTTCTGGGAGTGTCACAGGCAGGGTTGCTGACACACAGCACTTTCAATATCACTGACTGAATTGTTCAAGGTGTCACTATTGATAGTGACACAGCCCACTGAAAAGGAGCCAGCCTTCACATTTTGTTTTTTGCTCCCTCCGTCTCTGCCTCTCCCGCTCTCGCCTCTGCTGCGACGTAGCTGTTTTCGCTCTCCGTTTTAAAAATAACTGTAAAGGCGGCGAGGTGGGGGCCCGTCTGAGAAGGTGGCATCCTCTCTTTAGCTTTTTTATGTGTGGACAGCGTCAGTGTGGGGGCAAATCGTCAAGCCTTTCCCTCCACCTGTCAATGTCATGACCCAACCGTGGCAGACCTCAAGCCTGCATTGGATTTCCTCTCATTCAAAAGGAACAATGCTAAGGGGTTTCCAGGCTACTTGAACATTAATGACTCAGGGGCCTTTAATTGTCAATGGGGACCAAGTCTCAGGCACAATAGACCGGAGACGGGGGAGCTCTTTTTAATGCAATCGATTATTTATCCTGACCTTCAGCCATGAAAAGAGGAGAAGGCAACAGAGAAAGGGAATGTTTCCTGACCAGCTGAACATCTCTGTCTCTGTTTCTCCATCTTTTATATACTACTACACCCTCCCTGTTTTATCCTATCCTTAAGCCCAGCCGCCTCTCCCTCTCTTCTTCCCACTGTAGTCTTTAAAGCTCGTCCAAAAGAGTAATCCCCATAACTAAACCAAAAGAAAAAGAAGTCCAAGTCCAACAGGATGAGGTAGCCAAAGCACTGGCTTGATAGCAAACAACAACCCCTCTTTCTTCAGGACCACTGTGTGGGATTATCGTGTACATGGAAATGAACATCACTTAATAATTCCTGAATAGCAACTAAAAATAGAGCTCTCGTACAGCAGCAGTCCACTGTATTGAGCAAAATAACCATTAAGTTCCAATCATGTTTGGGCTGGAATGAAAATTTTAAAAAATGTAACATTAATCAGCTGTTATTTTCATGAAATCTATCATCTACATTGAGGTTACACTTTGGAAAAAGGGCCGCGTGTATCATTGCTTTAACCATATGTTTAAGAAAACAGAAACTCACACAACCATCAGGGGAATTACAAAGAGAGAGAGAGGCAAGTTTCAAAGCCAGCAGTTAAGCTTGTTGACACATTTTAATCTAGGAAAGCCAGACGTGCGCCTCCCAACCCATGACTTTGTGGGGAGATGTAAAGGCTGGAGTGTGCTTGAAACAGATGTTAGGCTCTTTTTTCCCCCGTCCCTCTGAGTGTGATATGGATGCCATCAACATCACGGGTTGCATTCATAACAGCGTTATTGTACCTGGGTTCGGCTCAATTGGAATTCACCGCCACGCCACGCTGTTAAGGCTCTATCTTAAAACATGCACCTGGCTACGTATGGAAAATAAGCTTGTTACCCGCTGGAGGGAGATGAGGAACCCCACTGGCTCTCAGCAAACTCACCTTGATGGCCAAAAGGCTTTTTTTGGAAACAAAGTCTCTGTATTTTCTGGAAAACGTGGAAATGCAATTGATCTTTGATTTGCATAATCCATTTGTGATTACATGGCTAATTTTCATCGTAACTCTGCCAAACTTTGATATGACCAAACACGAGCACATAAATATTTATCAAACTAAGCAAAGTCCAATTTCAAATTAAAAGTTCTTATTGCACTATGCTGGATTTTTTTTTTTAAATAATTGAAAAACATGCAGAATATCAGAAACTCCTTTTTTTTTTTTAATATCGTGAAGCAACTCAAAACAAGAAACTATGTTGTGTTTGGCTATTATCCAGTCAAATAATTCCTTCCTGAGTTGATACAAAGGAAGGCTGGAGAAGATAACAAAGAGCCCCAGAACATCAATAAATATAAAAATATCAGTACATCTAAGTGGGACAGTGTTTGCCTTAAAAGGTGACACTACATGAATCTACATCAAACCCTGGCATCTCTGTTCCCCGGAATTATTTGTAGTCGCGAATCCCTCAAATGACTGCTGTGAACCAACCTCAAATCAACAGCTAAATTAGCATCGTGTCAATTAACAGAAAGTGATCAAAGCTGATTTTCATAACAGTCTACGTGAGTAGGACAGCTCCTGCCTAATTGTCTTGGTGGCTGCTGGGACTGAGTGTTCCCTTATGCAACGACTACAATGACTAACAGTGATATTACTGTAGGGGGGTAAAAAAACAAACAAGGAAAACCAATAGAGCTCTCTGAGGAATTTCCAGGCTGGAGATTACACCGGCAATTGAAGTAATATGTCAGTTAAATAAAAGTTGAAGTGAAATGTTTGGTGCCAAAGACTTCAGTGCAGGATGCATAACGGCCAGGGTTTGCTTGGGGGGTAAATAAAGTACCATCGAGGGTTGTAGATTGTGCCGCAGTATCAGCGACCCTGTCTCACACCTTTCTCTACCCCAAATTGCATATTTATTGCCAATATTTAATAGACAGTCATGTCTGACCAATGAAAATATCCAAGCCTTACAAAAGCTGGTCACTTCTTGATTAGATTGGTAGCCTTTCTGGTCATTGATCAAAGTTTACAAGGCGAAGGGTCCAGTGAATTCTGCCTTTATTCCCCCCAAACCTAGAAGCTTCTTGACAATGATTTGAAACATTATCAGTCATTTCTTCCAAAACCATGTTTAGGGTGAGTGAAGTCTCTAAAAGCTTCTTCCAGCTTGCTCCGCAATCAAACACCAATTCAGATATTGAACTGTCATACAGGAGCTTATGCGGTGCACATCTCCGCACCGCTTAAGTTATACATAAACATCGCTGCCATGGAGCCAGATAAGCAATAGGCACGCCTTGGGGAGATAGTGGAGGTCAGTCCCCCTTGTCCATTCATATTCTTCTCTCCCTCTCTCTCCCCCGCTGGCCTTTCATGCTAATTATAAGATTTAGCTGTAATCCTGCGCAGAGCCACAATCTACCATACAGGAAATATTCATACTCCTGCAAACAGGGAGCTGCTGCTTACACAGTACGTACTATACATTCCCTTCACTTAATGGCTTTACGGGATCTCTTCTCACCTCTGCTTGGCAGGGGTCGCACACTTACACGGTTACACGGACTTATGCAAATATGGTCAGCTCACCTGTGGTGTTTGCGTGTGAGGCGACGCGTGCAGCGTGGAATCATCGGCATAGCAGGAGGGTGGACTGGAATCGCAGTGGAGGTTTAACTCCCAGCAGGACAGGTTAACAGAGTAACACAGCCTGAAGGTCAATCACTCTAACTCATTTGTTTGTTTAGGGCTGAGCGGTTCTGCTTTATCAAGGCTAGCCTTGAGATACTCGGATATTTGCCCTTAACGGCCCACACAAGGTAGCTTCCTCTCAACAATTGATTGAACACACACCTGTGCTTACTGAGTAGATGCTGATTACTCAAAAAAAAAAAAAAAAAAAAAAAATGGTTGGCTCGTCTTCACAGGAACCGTGCAGACCGTGGGTAGGCTGCAGATTCATCAAAGGGGTTTCATTGTCTTTCACAAAGAGGAAGATAACTGTTCAGTTCCTGCCAGCCAAGGTCTGGGTCCACTAGCTAATGGCATGGTGCTCCAATTAGAGGTGACAGAGAGGAAGGTCCTGACCCCCATAAACCTTGTCAGTGGAGAGCTGTCAATCAGAGTGGAGCAAAAGGGGAGGACCCATCACTTGGCAGTTACTGGCATGATGGGCGCAACTAGGTCCGTTCTGATGAGGTCGACATTGACCTGCGTGCTTATCTCCGATCAAACATCTGCTGCCGATACAGGCGCAGGAGGGAGGTGCTGGGGCGGAGTTGAATGAAACCAGCATCAGTTATGGCTTAAGAACGTGACGGCAGGGATGAATGGGCGGCTGTTCAATTAGAGGTCACCTGGACACTTCCCATTGTCATGCACATGTGAGATTCAATTTCCCGATTGCCTGAGTCCGTCCTCATGCCTCCGTATAGTGGGAGCAACACATTTCTGTGCGAGGTTCATTTCATCCAGGAGAAGAATGTGAAAGTGCCGTTCTTCCGCGAATTTGTCTACCGTGTTTTGAAACAGTTTCATGCTATAAAAAAAAAAATGTTGAGCAGAAGGTATTACATCAGTCTGTGAAGGAGTTGTCATTTATTCAAACCCCATTTTAAAATGTATGAGATGCAGGAACAAACAACAAATCTAAATGGAGATGATTTCTTAGCTCTGAGATGTTTTGACAGCAATAAGGCGATTTCACATATAACAGGAGACAATCAGGAAAACATGAAATACCGTGCTGTGGGATTAAGCGCCGTTTCTTTTTTTTCCTTTTCTTTTTTTTTTTTTTTTGGAGGGAAAAAGTTGAAAGAAATCAACCACAACAACCACAAAGGGAGCAGTCCTTTGTGGGTACAGTGAATGTGATCACTCAAATATTACAATGAAAAGCAAAGAGCAGTTTTTTCTTCCGTCCCCTTTGGCATTAAAAGATTGATTGAGACATACTGTACTTGTCATTAAAACCTGCCCCGTGAGCCCATTTGCTTCAGCACTGGGATATTTTATGTTCACTCAGATAGACTTTTTGCTCTAATTGTTAGCACACAATTTGTGCGACTAAAACTAATTTGAATTGTGTGTTCTGAATGTTGATATTGTTTAATAAAAAATTGTATTCTGACTTCTAAGTCTGAGCTTGGCACACTCAGCTTTTATATATTTTGCTGATACGCGTGTATCTAAATTTGGTCAAAAGATAATTTATATTTGATCCTTTAAAATTCAGCTGCTCTTCATAGATTATTTCAGTTTAGTAACTGTAGATAAAAGGTTCGGGAAAATGTAGTCAAAGTGAATCTGTGTACAACTTTTCAAAAACCGCAGTTTCCAAGACAGCCCTCAAAAATCTTTCATGTTGTGCCAGCATTCAGGGTATGTAGGAAATACAAAAAAAAAAAAACTAGGCTGCAGTAAACAGTCACTGTTGCAACACAGTAACAGAAGCAGAGAACAGTGCCAGTAAAACAAATGCACTTCAAGCTCTCCCTGCCCACTGACCTGCATTTCCCCGCGTTCCCTGTACACCTGGCTTCTGGCACAATCTGCTTTTTGAGAGTTGAATTTGAGAGTGTGGCTCTTTGAAAGGATGAATATGTATGTTAATTCTGAAAATGTTTTTTTAAAATTCAACCCGAATCCCTGAGGAAGGAAAGTTGAGTTCCAAAATCACCATCTTGCACACATTTTTAAGGACGGCTTCAAATGACTGAAGGGTTTTACTTATGTAAAGTTCATGCAAAATACTGTAGTATTTTTGTGTACCAGACAACATTGTCCAGAATGGTGCAATTCCCATGTTGCATATAAATATAGTTACTTGATAAACTGCAATTAACTTATATTAAGTGTAATATAAATAATATAAAATGAAACTAAGCGTCATATAATAGGTACAGTTTGTCATTTCAAGTTGCACTGAAGGAAAGAAGGCTGGAAAGACGCGGCATGAAAAATACATAAGGAGTGCACTGAGCCTCTCTTGTTATTGGATTGGCACAGTGCTTCTCGAGGTTACCAAGAATGATCTCACACTCATTTCAGGCATTTGATCACACTGATTATCATCCCACCTGGGCTGCGTTGTGACTTTCTGCTCCTTGCAATATTCGATCTCACATCCTGGGATAACTCAGACAAGGTGTTGTCACTGACAACACAAACTATCCTCTCCACATTCTCCGCCCCAGACATGTGGAGATTCCTTGACACTGACAACCATGTGGCAGTGCTATGACAACCTGTTAGTAAGGTAACGTGTGTGTGTGTGTGTGTGTGTGTGTAAGTGTGTGTGTAAGTGTGTGTGTGTGTGTGTGTGTGTGTGTGTGTGTGTGTGTCTGAACACTAGTAAGAGGGTGTTTGATGGAAAGATGATTGAGGGGATGGAACATGGCAAAAGACATGCAGTCCTAGTCGCTGTCATTTTGAGAGGTGTGTGATGAAGTCGGTGTGTCTGCGAGCGACTTGTTTTTCTTTCCGTCTTTAACTCCTAACTGAGCACGCCCTCCCATCCTTTCCCTGCTCCGCTTCTCCTCCTCCTCACCTCGCCATGTCCCAAAGCCCAGCACAATACATCAACGGGTGTCCAGCCCGCCGCTCTGTAATAACTCTGCAATCTCTGGAGGAAATACTCCGTCACAATGCATGAGACAACATCTTTTTTTAATCAATTGAGCGAAACAAACAATGCACACTGACAAACGCTGCCAAGCAGCACCGAAAACACACTGAATGAAGAGTGATACACAAATGGAAAACTAAATTACCGTCACCATTTATCTGAGCACAGATTCAGTATTGGGAAACGGTGAAAAGGGAAGAGAGAAAGAAGACAGTGGAGGGAGAGAGAGACAGACAGAGAAAAAGTGAAAAAGAAAGAAACTCAATCATTAAATTATGCCCATTCTAATTTTGTTCCTTTCCATCACTTTCAATTATTAAACACCGCCTTTAAGAATGAGTTACTTTATAACTAGAGAAAGACCAATAGTCCCTAAAGCTGCATGTTACATTAGTAGACTATGTGGAGCGCAAACGACTTTCATTTAGCTTTACAGCTGACTAGCTTTTATGTCCCTCTGAAAACTATCCTCAGAGCCAAATGGTCACGTGGAAGAGAATGAGAGTGGGGGGGAACAGGGGGGTTTAAAGATGGATGTGAGGAGGGAGTATATCAGTCCACAAGTACAATGGCTATAATTAATCACCAGCTATGTTATTTCTTATCAGGAGATTATTTAGGGGAGGAGAGGTTGTGAAATGGGAGGGAAAAGGCTAAGGTGTGCATCGGAAGTGGTGTGGTTGTTGGCCGTCAGGTATGGTTACATTGCAAGAGTTTACAGCTTGCTTTGAACAATGTCACCCAGTGATCAAGTCAGTGAAGACATGCTCAAGTGTATATTTTTAGATTTTGACAAACGGAATCAGCGGGCACGGTTAAAATGAATTTTAAATAGAGTAAAATGTAACAGGCTTATTTATTTCCACCCATAGGAGGAAAACACTGGAGCTTTCGCGAGCTGAATTTGTAATAATACAAATAACTGAAAGTCAAGCCTTTGAACAGAACCCGTTACTCAACAATATGCTGTGTGGCTCACTTCATGAGTGTACGGCTAGTTCAGTCTGAAGTTGAAAGCTAGTAAAACAGAGGTTAGCCTGAAAGTAGTGTTGCTTTTGTCAACAAAATTATGACTCAATATCGTTGTCAACGAACCTTTATCACGTGACGAAAACGAGACGCAACATAAATGCTGGTCATGTGACGATAACTGTAGTTAAATATACAATGCAATATTGTTGGCGAATAAAAAGAGACTAAATGTGGTTTACAAAATAAAAACAGCTAAAATGTCTTCATTTTCGCTGACTAAAACGAGACGAGACAAAATGCTCTAACGTTATTTCATCTCTTTTCGTCACGTTATTATTTTGCAGTATTTCTGTTTCCTGTGCAGTCGCAGGCAACGTCACTTTCTCAATCCCCACTCGCGGCGTTATTTAGAAGATGCAGCTGCAGTGGGTTCGCGTTAACGACAGACAACTGACACGAAGAAAGGGACCGATGGCCGGCCAGCCAGGGTTTGTCATTAGGAGAAAAAGAAGAAACGACATTTGGACACACTTTCATTACATAGAAATGGAAAAGAAAACGGAAATGGATAAATGAATGTATTAAATTTTTTCTGGCATTGTCATGTGATGCTATATTATTTATTTATTTTATTTAAATTTATGTGTGTAGTTCTAACATGTTTGGTTGGTAAAATAAATATATTATAAACTCAAATCAGAGCGTCTTCCATGTCTGGAATGGATGTATTCTTGAGTCTATAAGGTAACAATAATATAATAATAAGACAACCTTGTTTGAATTGTGAAATGGGTTTGGCCAAAAAAAAAATTGGTTTCATCTATACTACTAGGTACTTATACTATATTGACTGGGTTAAATAGAATTGCATTACTAAAAAGAGACTAAAATACAATTTTCATCGACTAAAACTAGACAAAAATAGTCCTGGATAATTATAAGAGTATGAACATGACCAGGTTTTGCAATGTATAGATATGCTAAAATGTAGGTGCAACGTGATCACGATTGATACATGTCAAATATCTAACAAGTTTTATAATATAACTATTATTATTACTATTACTATTATCACTATTCAGCCTGACAAAACATCAGCCACTAGTTACATAACAGGGCTAATTAGATCAGTTCACCCACACAGCACTGGGATCAGCTGGTCATGTTACTGTTATAACAGTCACAGTGCCAGGTCACAATGTCCTGTGTTTTATTATGTGGAACAATATGATTTTATAACAGAATAAGTTGTCTGATTGTGGGCGTTCAAAATGCGTGCAAAATATTTTTTCATCCAAAACACTCATGTGATTAGTTGCACTATTAGACACAGTCCAGTTTCCCATGACCGGGGCTTATTATGTGTAGAACGCTAATTGTCCAAATTATATTACCAATGAAATATGCATTATACTACATAGTTGGGTGAAAAATTGAGTCTCATCAGGTTGATGAATCAGCTTCCAGACCAACAAAGTAAATATAATGTTGTATAGAGATCATTTGTGAATGTAACGGTATTTATAACCTGCATCATTAAAACTAACCGGTAGAGAAAACTGACACTGTTCGCAACAGGATCCATATGGATAGATTATTTGTGTAATGCTGCCTTTGGGGAATGTATGATCACTTTTTTTTTTTTTTTTTACATTTTATGCATCAATGAAAAAAATCTAAGATAAACTGAAAGCATAAAGTGAGGGTCACATGTCAACATGATGGTGGTTTGGCCTATCGTCAGTTTTTGGGGGGGCACGCAGCTTTAAAAAAAAATCTATCCAGTTTCAGCCTTGTTATCTAGAACCAAGAGCCACAAGTTGATTCCAGGTACATAATGCCTCCAGGGAATGCAATGTTTGCTAGCAACTCACTTTTGAGTAAACAACCTTTCTACAATCAGGTTATATGCCTGTTATGAGCTCTGGCCCTCCTGGAAAGAAAGATTTTATTCCTTTACAAGTCATTTTTCCTAACAAGACTTCTTGCAGTTGATGAAAAAAAAAAAAAAAGTGTTCTTTGTGTATGATGATTTCAAAATGACCACAACAATCACTACGATATATTTATCAGACACTCCAGACTTAATGAAGGCTCCTGTGGTCTCAGACCAAACGCTCCTTGAATAAATGTTGCATTTTGCACTGAAAAACTAAAATCAATAAATAGCATAGCTACTAAGACCCAGGGAGTTCCTGATGAGTGCCTGTCACCTTTAACTGACCTTTAAGCAGCTTTAATTTGTTGCTTCTATCAAGAGTAGGATTTGCAAGAGGGTGACAAGTCTCCAACAGCTAAGAGGAAGTAATGATTGCTGAGGTATAATCTGAAGTGGTCACATTTAAAATCCACAGAAAAATGAGACTTCTTAAGAGCGAAGGTAAAGAGATATTGGGCTGTTTGCGGTGGATCCATGGCTGGATATCTTGGTTTGTTATTTAATTTCTCACGCTCAAGCTCGCTTAGTCGTCATAAGCTCTGCTCCAATCTCCCAGTTTGGAAAATCAGCCTAGACACACAGAAGTAACGCCAGAACCTCAGAATCTTTTGGCTAGGCAGCACTTGACTGTTTCACCATCAATATGGGATCAAGTACCCTCTCTAATGACTCTAATATCGATGCCCTGCACTTACAGAGGCACCGAGCCTCCAAAATGTCAACAGTGGCATTTTATGTGCTAATGCCATATGGGTGCAGTGGGCTGGTAAAAAGCTTTTCCTCCTGCACGCTACGCTCAAATGCTAATACCTCGGCACTCTCTGGTCTGCTTCATTTTCAGTCCCCGTTATGCTAGATTAGCGGCTGACGTCTCGCAGCAAGCGGCCAGCTTGCGTTGATACAGAGGAAGTTGTTCGTGGGTGGCCATTCTGACTCAACCCCAACAGATTGGTGTGCAGTACAAAGTGAGTACATTCAGTGCTCTGCCCGGCCACTTTCCAGTTCAGTTTCTGCATGGTGGCAAGGTGAAGGGCCTGGCTGCAACCTGTGCAACTTGCTTCACAGAACGAAAAAATTATGTAACATCCATATTTTGTACCCAGAAATAGCAACGTGGACCTGGCACGGTGTTGGGGAGCCGTGGCATGACAGCGCCCGAGAAGTGTGACAAAACAAAAGCTGCAGGAGACATCAGTCAACCTTAGCATTAGCATCCTGCTTTTTAAATTTGTCTCCCATTTTAGATCTTTATTTCCATTATATCAACAATAAGCAATATATTATTAAAAATAAGTTTGTCACCAAAAAATCGGAAATCCAGATCCAGTGGTGAAGATTGGTAGAGTGTGATTTGCTCTAATAGCTTTGCTCTTTGACAGGCCTACAGTCCCTTTGTTCCTCATCATACTCCATAACCCAACTGACGGCCATGACTCATTTTGTCACTCATCTCCCACACAAAGGCTGTCCTTGCCTTTTTGCCCTGTCAACTGACTCGCTCTAAATCTTTCTGTAAAGATGGGAATAGCGCCCAGGCTTTCCTCCCAGAATGGATTTGAAATTAGGTAGATAACCCCTGGAGCGCTTACTCTTTCTGCCATGCCTTGCACACTTGTCACGACCTGCAGGTGTGCAAACGCCCCCTCAACCCCCCCACCCCCTAAACCCGTTCCCCCCATTCGGCCTGTGATGTGACAGGAACAGAGCATACTGGTTCTCTGCAAATTGCAGAATGTAAAAAGCGCTGAGGCCCAGAGAACGGCGGTGTTTATCTGCTCCGAGATCTGCAGATGAGCTGACTGATCTAAAGCAAGCAGGGCTTGGGGCAAAATGAGATTTCTAATCCTAAACAAATTCGGAGGCAAGGCAGAACAGAAGAGCAGAGCTCCCTTATTTACATAGGCTGGTATCACAAACACAAAGCGACAGGGAGGCGATCCAGGCAGGCAAAATGTCAACCTTGTTTGAGTGACCTCATAATGCAGATTAATACTGACATAACTTGCCATTTAGACAGGTTCTGGTAATCCTGCAGGTTACGATTATTTGAGTATCAATAGCTTGTAGGCCCGTTCACAGATTCATTAGGGCGACCAACCCTTTAAGAGGAGTGAGAAGCGGGTTTTGTAATGCCCGAAAGCACTGCTGAAATGTCAGTCTTGCTGTCACTGAGATTTGATCAGTTACAGAGCTACATAAGCCAAATAAAATCCTATTGCAGTTGTGGGATAAGACGGCCCATCTCTGTTATGTGTACAGGTTATACATTTTAGTGTGCAGTTTAATTATTGTCTAAAGTAATTTGTAAAACCCTCCTGTCCACTTTTTCCCCATCTTGATTAGGTAACATGCAATATAATTGTGTTCATTCCCTGCAATTGTAGATCTGCCATTAAACGGTAGAGATAACGTCTACTTAAACTCACTGCAAGTATCCAAGCGTATCCATCCACTGAGAAAAATTTGGAAACAGTCTAATTCAGATTTTAGAGCTGCATTAATTACAAAAGAGAGAGAGAGAGAGAGAAAAGAAGAATCTGATCTATACCAAATTAATTAGGCCTGGGTGAGTGAATGTAGTGAATGCTGGGGGAGCAACTGGGTAATCAAAGATGGTCTTAAATCATCAGTTGTTCTACAATACCCCCACGGCAAGCCCAATGAAAGACTATGGCAAATTAAAAAAAAATGACCATCATTTATTGGTCACTGCTTGAAGCCAGCTGCCAGAGCAGGCCTGTTTAGGCCCACGTCCTCGCAGGCCCCCCACAGCCATGCCAAGATTAACAGCCCTGGCATTTTTCTTCTAAACAATTTCAAAACAAAATTACTGGAGGAAAGCCACGGATGTCTCTTTTAAAAACAGAGGATGGATGGGACGGCGCCAGCCTCTAAATAAGTCAAGTAGTTTAAATATTGTAAAAAAAAAAATAAACACAATTTAAGACAGCCTGTTGCACCAGGTGAAAATAAATAAATTTGATAAATCAAGAGTGACTCTGGCTAGTTTCACATTAAACTTCATTTACATCTGTACTCTCACTGCAATCTAAAACAGAGTAGATAAAAAATAACCAAAATGTCAAAGAGTGACATTTAACACTGAAGGAGGAGAGGAAAGGTGACATTAAGAGAGCTTCAATAAACTGTTTTAATGTCTTTAGTCTAAGTTGGAACCACTGATGCAACCCATTCTACTACATTTGCTATTACGTTACATCACCACCATCATGTGACACAGTGCTGACGAACATGTGATGTACAGTTGGATGCTCAAAAAAAAAATAGCCGTCTTAGCAGAGATCAACAATCCAGTTTCGACCTCATGACCTGCAAAAAAAAAAAAAAAAAGAAAAAAAAAGAAGCAGCAGCCACTTTTAATTTACATGGACGGGAGTCAGCTGGCACAGTGTCCGCACCACGAGACCTCGCCATGGGCTGCAGGAGCTTCATGCGCTTGCTGGAACTGGCATCAGTTTCCCCCTCAAAAGCTATGTAAAGGTCCAGCCGTGACGCAATAGGCAGGAGTATTTTGGGATGAAGTGCGTGGGTTCCCAGAGAGTGACTGGAGATAATTTTAACTGGATGAACACAATTCCTTCCTATTCCAGCATTCCAGTGGAGAAGTTATTTTTGGGCGATGCTTTACAAGGCACCAGGCACAGCGGAAAGAAATACCACACAGTTGGAAGAAATGGGGGAATGACACATCTAATACTGTATGCGGTCCTGCAGCCAGGGAAAGGTGTTAACACACGTGTATCCTACACACAGTCAAGCTTTTGGCTGGAGAACAACTCTAATTTTGAGAGTGTAATATTGTTCCCTGCTTCTAAAAACAGATCAGTTTCGCAGCTTCCGACATGTCAAAGTCTTTTAAAACAATCCATGATCGTATGATTACATTACAAACCTTCTCTAATGTTGTAACACGGAGACTACAGCGCCTATCTGGTTTATTTATACTGAGGAATTAGATTATACCTGTGCTTTTGCATTTTCTGCATGCGGTGACGAATAACAGGGTGAAATAATCAATGTGAACTGAACAAATAACAGATTCTGGCTCAGGAACGCACTGCAAATATAGATGGACAGCTTTTTTTCCCCCCCACCTTCTAATTCATATCTTCTTCTGCACAGAGAGACTCATTACATTATCAACACCTTGCTGGGCGTATTGCCATGTCCTAGATTTACAAAGCACACCTTGCACACTTCACTCATGTACTCGGAACAAAGGTAAAAAAAAAAATAGAATAAGGTGATCATTCCTATAAAAAGGAGCAAAGCGAGTTTTGTCTGTGGTTCGCAAGCTACCAGTTTCCGGGTTTCCTGTTGCAACGCTTTGTGCGGACATTGCATTTTCTCTGTTCCTGGGTTTCGTGTAAAGCGATCCTGGCACACCACTGTTCCGGACCGTCTCGAGTGATCCATTACTCGCCCATGCCAACTGCACCCTTTTTAGTCTTCCAGCTCTGGCAGCTTGCAGAACGGGCACACAATCAGAAATTTCATCCCGGGTGCTTCTTGCAGCGCATGTTTTTATTGCAAATCAGTGATTTTCTTCTTTCCGAGTGCCCGCATGCATACACGTGCTCTAAACCCCACAAGAAAGACCTACCCCTCAAGTCTCCATCACAGTATTAAAGTCTTTTTGAGGTAGTGTTCAAGGCCACAACAGTGGCCTGTGTGTATCACTCATAATAACCTGTGAGCAAAACAGGTAATTTCACTGTGTGAATATATTCAAATTTATTTGGCCCCAGGCTTTGTAGCACTAAGCCAATGGAGAGTCTGATTGTATTCAGACAAGGACAAATGGGCCCACCGCATTCATTGAAGCTCATGCAATAGGCTAATTAGCTCCCGTCAGGCCCAAGAAAGGTTGACGGTTGAGTACTTGACACATTAAAGTTATGAAGAGGAAGGAGGTGAGGTTCAAGTGTGAAGAATGACACGAATGCATGTACTCTAATAGTCCTGCTTCTGACATGGTGCTTGTTCAGCGATTAGTGGAAAGTTGACATGAGGTGATCAATGTTTGGATGGGTTATGGAAATAGTTGAAATAAGGCTAACCTAGCTTACTTTTACAACCCCCCCCCCCCCACACACACACACACACACACCACCACTCCCCCCCAGGGGACGTGTGTTCGTGTGTGTGTGTGTGTGTGTGTGTGTGTGTGTGTGTGTGGTAAGGCCCGGTGCTCCACAGCTCGTTCTCCTAATCGTGCAGAAACCCAGACTACTTACAGGAGCAATGAGGGAGGTAATGAGAAAGTAATTTTTACTAATTTCAGCTAGCTCCACTTCCATTCTGTATGACTGTGTGTGCCGTCTGCATCATTACGGGTAACATCTGCAACGACTTGCCATGCGTACGCCACCAAGAAGGGGTGGGGGGGTGGGGGCAAGGGAAGGAAGTGGGGAGAGAAGAACGGGAGAAAGACTACAAGCTGGTGACGGAGTTTTGATGTGGCTCAATGAAAACAAAGCTTGCCAAAGCTCCATGCTCATACTGCCTCCTGTTGTCGGGAGTCTTACCCATCAAGGTGCTTGTGGTCTGAGACAATGAAACCCTCTGCCGAGATGTTTTTCTCCCACCAAGTCTGTCGCCAAACAGCTGCCGCTAATCTCTGTTAGCAGAGCCCCACTAAACAGCTGACTACAGCCTTTAATCTGGTCCCACCAACAATCATTACCTCTGGAGCCAGGAGGGAGTGCCTAACACAATTGAGGAAGAGTAAACAAATGAAACCTGATTTGTGTCCATTTGTCTGTCATTCCTCTGGCTTTCATGTAATCACATTTGAATATTTGTTGAGGAGCCAAAGTCACTATCGTTTCATCGGGCATACGTTGCAGTTTGCCCGGTCCACCTGATTGTTACAGCCATCTTCTACACGTTGGCAAAACTTCAAACTCTTTGAGCTTCATGTGCTAATTTAGCGTTATTCCACCTCTGACCTCCAGGATGTGCAAGAAGGATGTATGCACACTCTTTCTACAACATAGTTCAACCTCATCTGTGGCCCCTTGTAACTCCCATTGCGGACCCCAAGCTTGTCATAGACTCTTGTTTGCTTTATTATTTTCATGTCATGCCTGTACATCAAACTAGCATACTGGAGATGGCCACTTCGGATGACAAACACAGGCACAAATTTGTCTTCGTGAAACACGGCTCCACAGGTCACCAGACAAGCTTGTCATACAGCACACATTTCATTTCCAGTCTCTGCCTCAGCGCTTCTACGGAAGTCCTGTGGTTTGACTCCGCCATGGGCACACGAGGGAACAGGTGCCCGTGAAATGAAAGTCAGGTGAGGTTTTTAGAAGCGTGGAAGGAAACGCAGTGAAGTCCCTGTGCTTCAGACGGCAGATTACCTCTGTGTGGCATGAGGACCGCTGGAGAGCTGAGGCAGCCCCCTGTGAGGAGCCCACAGGGAATACGTTACCGGCAACTTGACAATGACATCTGGACATTTTGTTCTTTGCTCCTCTGAGGGGTGGAAAAAAATGGACTTGTTTGGTGATCACAGGGGTTTTGATGCTTGCCGTGTTATCACAAGATGCAGTGCTTTGCCATTATTGTGCCCCTGCGCTTATTATAGATTCCATTAAGATGGCAGTTAAATTGGATGTCCCCATCAGCTCTGGAGCATGTTGTTTGTTTTAGAGAACGGAGTGCTGAGTCACAGAAGTATTATTAAGTCTTTCAGAAGATAACAGATGAATTAAAGTGACAAAGCGAGCAAGAGGGTGCTGTCTTTTATTTTTCCCCCTACCAGCTTTATTAAGAAAATGAGAAATCAAAACACTGTTAAGCTACAATCCATATTTAAGATAAATTAGTGTTATTCAAATGATTTTTAGTTCAGTGGAAATATCTCAAAGCTTGAGATATGAATGCTTTGAATATGTGATGTCAAGTTACACAGCAGAGCACCGATAACATGCCTGAGCCTGACAATGTGGACAGTACTTGAGTGATCGGGGATACGAGCACATTATTTTGTCACACTAAAAGTTTAAATAATAAAATCAGCAGCAACGCCTAAAAATCAACAGAGCAGGGAGCAGAGCAGAGCAAGTTTAGAGAAGTTACAATTATAGTTAGAACTATAAGCTGCTATCAATATGTTTTAATAAATAACTACTACTGCAGACAGGTCTCACACCCTACAAGTTGCTGACTGCAGCGAATAATCACCTTTGATGACTATAAGATAAGGCACTTAATAATAAATCGCTTCTTCCAGATATTTCACATTTCGTGCTTTGAAATTGAGACCCGGCTAAAAGTTTAAAACAATCCTGCACAATCCTCCACAGCAACAGTTCAAATGCCGAGCACCAAAAATAACCTCTTATGTAATTTTCTTTAACATACCGGATATTTCTTCCCATGAAGCCCAACAACTACTCCGAGCGAGCACACAGTAATCTTGCGGAACTTGCAACCAATCTGGTTTTTCCACAGCAGCCACTTCGGGCTTTTAGGACATTTTCCTTGCATGGCTGAGGAAGGAGCACACTGTAAATGAAAGATTAGTGCGATTGTGTTACATTATTGTGAGGTTCCCCTCTCAGCTTAGGCTGATTTGTGAGCCCGTTCAACAATGTTTCCGGCACACTCCCTTTGTAATAGATTCACTGGGCCTTGAATTGTTGTGCAGTAGAAGCAGTTCAATTAATACAGCACCACCATAAAATAACTATTGAAATGACAAACGGGTAAATGAATAAGCATTTGCCTCTGCGGGCGCAGGGAAGGATGTGTGTCTGCTGAAATTTATGCCGGCAAATCAAGCGCTTTTGGGGACGATGATGCAGTCAACTAAATATATCCTGCTGTCGCACACAAGAAGGGGCAGGTAAAAGATGGACCCGTTATCTCTCACACCATCGACTGATGATGGCTCATTTGAATATTTACAGCTGCATCTAAGGTAGATAGAATGATCTCCTATCATTAGACCACAGCCTTTCAGTGCAGCATAAAGATGCATCAAAGATAGCAGCAAATGCAAGGGGAGGAGGGGGGGATAACAAGTCGGCATACACTGGGCTCAGCTATCTCCCTCGCAGCAAAGAGGGGAGAGGCCTTAAGGTGCCAGATCCACAAAGTTGACTGCGTGCTGGGATAGAGAATGCTCTCTCGCTCTTGTCAATATTCATTTCCAGCAGCATTGACAAAAAAGCTACAAGGATAAATATGCATGAAGGCTGAAGGAGGTGGAAGGAGGGAGAGCAAGAACCCCTGGTTTTAGTCAACGAGCCCACAGTGTTCACTGCATGCTGATTAAACACTCAAGTGCAGGATGACTAAGTCATGTCTGACAACTGCGGGGTGAATTTTTAATTTACACTTTGCCACATCCAGGAGGTTGTCTAGTATTAGTCATGGCTGCTGTTTTTACTCGCTGTAATGGGACTAAGATGTTTTTGACTATCCAAAGCTGGTTTATTTTTGGTGTCCTAAGCATATTTGGTTGTGGTTGTCTCCTGACATTTCCCAGCGAGGCTTTTTTTTTTTTTTTGACTTCGTGGCTATCATGTGCAGGGCTCAGAATTGCTCAAAAAAGAAAAAGATGCAAATTCAGGAGGGGAAATGATCCGGCTTCAAGGGGAGTTAATCCTGGCATCGGTTTCAAAAATTAGATCAAATCGCTTACACGTTTCCCTTTCAGCGGTGGCTTGCTGGAAAATGGATGGTGTCCAGAGTGTAGTTCACATGGGTTTCAATTAGCAGTGTCTAAATGAATTAAGAGGTTTAAAGCCATTGCTGTTCTAGTGGTGGTATTAACCTGGTGCTTCTCATTAGCCACCCCTGGCTGATAAAGAGAGTAAGGGGAGCGGCAGTGCAGACAGACACCTCTTGCTGACAACGGGTGACAGAGTGGATCACACTGCCTCATGAATAGTAATGGCCGCCAACATGTCCCACTCTCCCCCGTGTGAGGAGTGACGGATCCCTGTGTCAACAGGGCCCATGGCTAGGGAAAAAGGACTGACAACTGACTGAGACATTCTGGGGGGAGGAAGAATTGAGGAGTGCGAGGGAGAGAGAGAGAGAGAGAGAGAGAGAGAGAGAGAGAGAGAGAGAGAGAGAGAGAGAAATCCAGTCCTGACATGAAGGCTGCATCATAAGATTGTTTGTCTGTCAGAGCTGCCTTCATTGCCTCCCTGAGAGTGAGTAAATAAACACTGTTTGCAGGGAAAGGAAGTGAGACTGGATTGTTACCCGGTGCCCTTTGGGTGCACAGAGAGGCGCTGGCGCGTCTCAATAAATCAGGCCGAGCAGCCACTCTTAATGCACTCCCCAAACTATCGATAAGGGAAAGGAGAGGCAAACGCAGCTTTTCCACGGAGTGATGTCACTGATAACCTGGCAGGCGCACACTCATCCTGACTGACCAGGTCTTGGCCAATCAATAGCAGCACAATGTCTGGCTTGGCAAATGCACAGGTGAGCAGAATGTCAAATAAGCGGCAAGGGACCGCGTTGTACAAAGACCAACTTTCTAAATGGAGCCAGAAGTGGCAGCGCAAGCTGTGATGTCCAGTGCTTCAGACAGGAACCACAAAAAGCTATTCTGAGCAGAGCGGTTGGACATCACACCCAGTCTACAGCCTTGAAACAGGGATGGGGTGGAATGGCACCTCTGCTCCCAATTGTCTGGATGGAGCCTTTTTTTTATTTATTTATTTATCAAGATCTGTTGTTTTTTTTGTCATTCCCTGCTAGGAGGGTGGAGCAGGGAGCTGCTGACTGAAATCTGAGCACAGCTGGGTCCATGAATTGTTCATTTGTTCCCTGTGAACTCCCCTGACCCTGAACAGAGTTTAGAACTAGTTGGTACAAAAAAAAAAGGTTATAGGTTCCACAGCCAGTCACTAATCGAATCTGTCCATAGAGACCAATTACAGAAAAACTGTGTGCAACATGTCTTGGGCCTTTTAACACAGCATAGCATGCCATATTATAAAACCTTTCCACCCACTGTCTGTCGTCTTATTTTCCAATTTTTTTCCGTGGCTCTCAAATTCACATCTGGTAGACTGCACAAGGGGGAGCTGTTTAGTCACTGTCAGACCAGTTCAATGCATGCCAAACTGGGTCCATCTATAGAAAAGCAAAGTAACGCCGGCGCATGTTTAGAGGCATCGCCTCCGACACCTAGAGAGACGCAAGTCAGTAACACCTGCTGCAACCTGCAGGTAAGGACTGATTTTTCTATTTATAAGTGTAATGGCTGTCCTAAGCTAGGTCCAGACCTTCAGAAACACCACCCATTTCTCTGATCAAGCAATTCAAACGTCTGAGGTTGTGCCAATTGATAGCCGTTACAATCCGTCTCAGGACTTCTGCCTGCCATATCCACCGCGTACAGTCCAGTCTTGTTATCCTTTACGGTTCTAGGATTTTTGGCACCACCATGTACCTCTCAGGACATCCTATTAGGACACACTGCCAGCCAGCCTCAAGTCCTCAAAGATTCAACAACTTTGTATAAACTGTTTGACTGATTCTGTCTCCTGGATTGGTTTGCAACATATTACCTTGCCTATAAACTGTTCATCGTCACGTCTACATCTGCAATTCAAAATGGTTACTTTCCATGTCAGGTGGTAGGCCTGGCTTCAGATGCTTTGCAGCAACAACACTGCCTCTCCATGGTCAGTTAAGGAGGTACTTATGAGCTGTCCTTTCAAATGGTGGAAAAAAAAAGAGTTGGCATTTTTACAAATCAAATGATTAATGGTTAGGTTGTCAACTTCCTAATGAAGTTGCACTGTTAAGTAGTAGGTCACAAATTATATCAAAATTCCCTGAATTGATTTAATATTTCAGTGTCTAAAGAATAA
Organism: Protonibea diacanthus; assembly: GCA_028641955.1. Lineage (NCBI taxonomy): Eukaryota > Metazoa > Chordata > Actinopteri > Sciaenidae > Protonibea > Protonibea diacanthus. The sequence continues at coordinate 10,414,813 of CM053998.1, forward strand.
TTTGAGGACCTGGCTAGGGCAGCCTTAGTTCAGAGCCCGAGACAGTGTGCCAGTGATTTTTACATCTTGCTATGGCTGCCAGGGATGTCACATCCAAAAAGATCTCTTGTGAAAAAAAACTAGTGTTGTTAATATTGGATCTCCCTCCCACCCTCCAGATTTGTCTTATCAGCGAGGCTGACATGTCATGGTTTGTCAGACAGCCCTCAGATGGAATGCTTTTTTTTTTCTTTTTTTTTTCCCCTGATCGAACTGAAATGAACTATATTTTCAGGCTATTTGTTGCCATGAACTGAAGCCAGTCTTCACATGGAATGTCACGTGTGCCAGCTGTCAAAGGCTTACTGGTAGCAAAATGTTTTCATGTCTTAAGTGAATGATAAAGTGCACTGCAACGGCTCAAAACTTGTTCTATTTGGTAAATAAAATGGTTTCAATAGTTACTAAGAACTGTGGCCGCTGAGCAACACTCTTACATAAAGCTTGTGACAAACTGCACTGACGCACGCTCCATTAGATAATCTTTGACTTAATTTGTTTCTATATTTATGTTTCTACTCATTTCAGTCAGCGGAATGGAAGGAAAATGTTCCTTTGAATTTGATTTTCACAGCAGAAAAATGAGGGGATGCTAATCTAGGATCTTAAAGACCATATTAAAAGCAATGCTAAGACATTTACTTGGCAGTGTAATTCATCATATGCCATTAATGTTGGATGTTTTTTTTTATTATTTCCACATTAATATGATCACTGCAGCCAGGCAAGTGAGTCACAGCAGCTGATCGTAGGTGTTTGTACACAAATTGAATATTTCGGGGTGTGTGTGTGTGTGCGCGGGTGTGTGTTGGGGTAAAAGATGAGGTGGGGTGGGTGGGGGGGAGAGCATCATTACGAATTCTGAAAAGCTGAGCACGATTTCCGGCATCAATTATTCAAGTGTACAGCCTGTTTCTGTAATCGCTTTCCTATTGTCCGCTAAACGTCCCAAATCACCACGGAGTTGACATGGAAGAAGACCGAGTGCCTGCTCAGCAGGAAATGATGGGATGGAGTTTCCTCTGGCACCATTGTTGGGGAATTTTTTTGAAGGTGGTATAATTTACATCACTCTGCTTATCTGATTCAAATCATAAAAAGGTAACACTTTAGATATTGATGACCAAGTTGAGGCTTGTAAATAAGGATTTAAATCCATTAAAAAGGCTGAATCTGCTGAGATATTTCACTGGAGAAGTGAAAACTTTGACCTGCTGGTAGCACCAGATCAAAAGTTACAGGACTACCAAAGTCTTTAGTATTCACCATTGGGGCACCATGGATCTCTGTACCGATTTTCAAAGCAACGCAATAGTTGCTGACATAGTTGAATCTGGACGGAAGTGGTGGACCAACTGACAGTGCTCAATTATAGCTAAGAATGGCTAAAAACGATAGTAACATATTGTAACTAAAAAAAGTAACAAATCTCCCAAGTTGATACCAATTTCCCAAAATTGTGCAACTGATATCTCCATAATTAAAATCAATGCATTATTGAATTTTGGGTGTAAATGTTCTTTTACTTTAAAATAAAGTATGACTTTGTTCTAGAGAAATAACGCATGAAGGACCGAGACTAAACAATCATAATACTAGAATCATTTGTAACAGGGACTCAACAGCATCAATCCTCAGTTCTTCCATTTAATCACATTTAATCAATCACGTCTGCGATCACTTTTAATCTTGTTTTTTTGTCACCCACTTTGTTTTGCAGTTGGATTCTAGCCATCGATAGACAACAGTCCTATCATTTATTGTCTGGTTTACAGCAAACATAGAGGTTGATGTTCTTTTCAGGGGAGGGTTTACTCTTCTCTGGGAGCTGGACGGCTCCTGGTTAAGGAATCAATTTGACTGGACAGCCTTACAAATTGCATAAAGAGACAAAGTTGTCCTTGGAGTGCGCCACAATTGATTGATGGCTCAACACTCTCGCACCGTAAATCCTCCCGACAGAACGGAGGCAAATCAGTCGCCTGCTTCGGCTCCCCACCCTCCCGTGCTATTTACCTACCTTCCCCATCTTCCCTCGCTCTGCCTCTTTTCACACAAAATGCCATACGATTCAAATTTTATCCAACCTTTATGTTTTGCCAAAAATTACACAAACGGGCGCCAGTCACACAAAAATGTGCTTATCAGACTCTTAATATGGAAATTTGCAGGGAGGATGGAATGACAGTGAGTGTATGTTGTGCAAAATTTAAAAAGAAGAGCAGATGACGATGAATCCAACAGCCTTTTGTTTTTGTCAATCAGCTCTGTCGCCATCCTGCGTGATATCTGATGTGAAAAACAAGCCATCGGCAAGTACACAGTTTAAAGCCCAAAGTTAACAGCACTTGGGAGATAAAACAACTTCTCTCGGGGGGGGTGGGCTTGTGCTGTGCTAAGGAAATGGCAGTCTTCCCTGAGGAGGTCACACCACTGTTTGTTTCTGGAGAAGAACACTACAGGCATCTTTTTAAAGCACCCCCACTAATCAGAAGTGATCCGTTCACATGTGCTAGCCACTTTCCCCTGGGAAGAACTGGATTAAAAAAAAAAAAAAAGTACAGGCTAGTCACAGACACAAGGAAACAATGTTGAAAATAAACATCCAGAGAGGGAAAAGTTGTTGAAACATGAACTCGAAGGAAGACTGGATACTAAATTTGTCCAAAAACTGCATACTGCCTGTATAAAAATTTATATGTGCATGCATTTGTGTACATCAGTGCAAAAATACATGTTCTGCAAACATGCCTTTGCAGAGTTTCATGCAGCTGGAATGTAAAAAATGTCCTGAAGAAGAAATGAAACCAACCCACTCTAAAATTATCATCAGAAAAAAAAAAAAAAAAAAGATTTAACTATTTCTACGCACACACACACACACACACACGAGGGCAGAGTGGGCAAACGCTCCCCACGCCTAATGAACACACCACAACTGGATGATACCACAGCGCCTGGGGTTTGTGTGAGCAAGTGGGTGGGGTGAGCGAGTTTATACTGTAGTTTTAGTGTGTTTTTATTAGAGTATGTTCATGTTGGTGCGTAGGTGCAAGCAGGTACAACACAAAAAAAAATAAGCCATCTGTTCAGATTCAACTGAATGCTACCGTTCCCAAACCACTGGTACTCGACAGAGTGAAGGATTTAGAGAGAGTTAAAGTCTAAACTAGACACTCAAGGGGGAAATATTAGATTCCTTCTGCACGCATGTTAGTGTCCTCCCAAATTTCATACCGTAACAGATAGGTATAAATGATTAAGCAGCCCGTTGCCCTGAATAGCCGGAGAGCAAAAGAGAAGAGGGAGGACAGAGGAAAATTAAAGCGATCAGCCGCGCTTGCGGCATTTTAAAGTACCACAACATTGTCATAATTAGTTCCTCTCTCTAGGAATCACCAGGAATTCTTCCTCCTAAGACAAAAGCCTTCTCCACTCTCCCCCTTTCTCATAATTAAAACACAGCCTCCGCCGCTGCTTACATGAAGACATAGTATGCGCCGTATTCTCTGTCACTTTAATGAGAGCGATAAATGCTATGCTAGCTTTGGCTATTTATAAATTTTATGGCACAAATTGTGGCATAAAGGGCACAAATCAGATGAATGACAGACGAAGGACAGCTGCGGCGTCGTCCCTCCATTAAACGCCGCAAATGGCCAACTGTGGCCCGAGCAGTTAATTAGCCAGAGAGGGCCTAATCAGAGTTTTGGAGCTGTGGTCCTCCCCAGGTAACACACTAATAGGAGAAGCTTGTGGAGACACAGATGGAGCAAAGAGCGTGGAAACAGGGTAACTATTGGCTTTGGGCTTCTCATAAGAAAAGCATGGCACCCCCCCCACAATAACCTGATTTGACCTGTGTGTAAAAAAAGAAAAGACTTCTGGCTGAATTGGTCAGTTTGAGATATTAGGCTTTATCTTTATTTAATGAAGTGGTTTTGTACGTAGGTTGGTTCCCAACCTACGGGTGAGAACAAACGATGGATAAATCAGAGGAGGTGCAAGATGATTAGAGGGTTTCTATGCAGACAGACAGTCACTTACACAGAAAGTACTGAAAAATAAAAAGAAAGGATTTTCTGCCACATCACTCTGAACTGCTCACAAAGTATAGACAGAATGTAACCTGTGACAAAAATCTGGAGTACGCGTCGCTTTGCTATAAAAAGGTCTTAATCCAGGTGGTCTGCAGTATAAAGGGACTGCTAGAAAGTGTGATGGAAATCATCTGCCTCTCTCCTCAGCACAAACAGCACAAACAGCACAGCAGTTGCACCTTGCAGTCGACAGAGGACAGGAGCGAGCGCGTCCCCCGCTAGTGCGGGACGACAGCGGAGGAGCTCGCGCCAAGGCAAACGTTCACCGAGATAAGACACGCGGACGCCTTGAGCGCCCCGAAGTTAATCAGGAAAGCTTCCCGTATACATATCAAACAGGTCCCCCAAAATAAAATCCAGACAGCTCCTGTTACATAATCTGCTAAACAATCAGCCGGCTAGCACATCCTCCAGAGGAGAAGGAAGCAAAAACGGTGGAGGAAGAGAGGGAAAAAAAAAAGCAAAAAAGAAATGAAAGTCAGGCTGTCCTGACTGATGATGTGATGCTGTAAACAGGGAAGCTTTTTTCTAACAATTAAAGAGCAGGGGCTTATTGATTTCCAATGGTGCTCTCGAGTGACTTGCTGGCTGTCACAATGAGGCCCGCGGTAAGGTGACCATGTCTCTGCTCAACGTGATAAACCTTGCATGTCATCAGGTAGGGAGGACGCGGTGTCCCCCCTACCCCACCCCACCCCACCCACCCCTCTCTCGCCTCGCAGACTGCCACCACAGCATTTATCACCGTGGTGATGTGGAATTATGGGCCGCTTCATTTAGTAATGAAGTCACCAAGGAGTTGGCAAGTGCAGCCGGGCACATACCAACACAGGAGGAAGTGAGTCAAAGTTAAGAGCTTCGGAGTGCAGACGTCTAAAAGTTAGGGCGCTCAGAAACACACACACACACGTGCACGCACGCATTTGTTTCCCCAAGACGACACCTGGGCAAGCGAGGCAATCGCGCAACTCAACGTGCGACTTTACAAGCATCATGGGAAATGGTGGCAACCTAGACGAGAGGTCAACTCCAGTCTTACTCCGGCGATAAACAACCATAAATCAGAAGACGAGCCGTCACTCGAGTAGATCCATCATGGGCCGACCCGCGGCGCCTAACACATGCACGCACGCACAAACGCTTGTACCACAGCAAGGAAAATAGAGGAAAGGCCCATGCAGATTGATTGACTCTTTTAAATGAGTGGCAGTGGGGTTTATGTTGATCGATTCCATGGATAATTGACTGATTCTGGTGTTGTTAGAAGTGGAGTAACGACTACATGTCAGCGCTGTGATGTGACACAGCCCGCGGGCATCGTGAGTTATAGACACGGCTTGCAAACAGAGAAAGGGAGTTGATGACGTGCAAAGAAAGCGTCCCTGGATTTCGCTCTCATCTGAGCCCTTTTCAACGGCGTTGAACCGCTCATAACAATGTGTTTGCTGAAAACTCAGGAAGCTATAGGAAGCCACAGATAAACTTGAAAATTTGGAAAACTAGCTGAAATCCACAAAAATGATCTTGTTTGCCAAACTAATTTGCGCTGTATTTTAGTAGAGTAGACGCATGCTGCATGTAAATATCCCTTTTTATTGTCATTTGAAGTAAAAGTTGATTGGAATTTTTATGGTTGAGAATTAAGCCAAATGGAGAGTCTTCTCATCTAGTATTCCTACACCTCCGCCGGCGAGTCGCCACTCTCTCGACTAGACCATTCAATGAATGAACTTGTTACTTAGGCATTAAAAAAAAGGCAAAGCCATGGAGGAGCAGTAGTCTGTATTTGGAAATCTTCCCGCTTTGTGACACAGCAATTCGCAGCTGTTCAGAATTGGCAGTTGGCACCCGGAAAATAACAGATGAAAAAAGGAAAAGCAGCAAACTGCACCTTCAAGATTATGAGTTTTCTATAGATTTATGACAAGATACAAGACAGAGAAGGATCCAGAAAATACAGAATCACTTCGGAATAAAAAGGACCGCTCTGCTGTGGTAAAATTCAACCAGCTTTATTATGCCAAGAGGTGGCCACCGAGTGAAGAAAAGGACACTGATGCATCGAATGCAAAGCGACTTTTAATTATTCTTGGGAAAAGAGCACAAGCCCTTGGCTTGTTTACCACTTTACCGGAAACAGCTTATGATTGCTTTGTAATTATCTCCTTGATAATGTAAAATTTACCCCCCACCTCCTCTCCGTCCACTCCTTTCCGTAGAACACCAGGCCAGAAGTGATCAAGCATTCATCATTTAGCCCAAATGTTTTAACTTTTATTTGGGGGAGGTGGAGGGAGGGCTAATAGATTATGGGTAATGAAGCAGCTCCAGCAGTAACACAAATAGGACTTGTTGTGAAAGACACAGGCTAAGGCACGCCTGTGCTGCGATAATCAGTCTCTTTTGTCTCATGATAAGCTGAGAGCCTAACCTTCACCCAAAGAGCACATCATTTCCCCTATGAGAGACTTAATGAGACATTAGCCATACTAACAAATGGTAGACGAGAAAGTGAAAGTGACTTTCCAGGTAAAGGCCGTTTGCTTGACCATAATCAGTCCCCAAGTGCAGCTAAAAGATGGAAACAACTCCGAGTCTCCGTCTCAACAGCTTGCTGTGGCTTTTATGACGGGCCTCCCAGGGCCCATCGAATGGCATGTAACATCTTAATATCCCTCAAATAGAACAGGTAATCTGCTTTTGTTGTCGGCTAGTCTGCTGTGATACAGACGATGCAGTTTGTCCATTCGGGCTCTTAATTCTGTTTGGGGGCAGCACAGAACTCAGAAACAATTGCCTGTCAGCCCTGGCACGTATGTGAACACTTAGGGTTTATTTATTGCATTAAAGCTTATTTAATATAGAAAATAACACAAACTGGCATTATAGACTTCAGAAAGGCAGCACGGAACACTGCGATCATAGTGTGTGTGTCTCTGGTTTTGCATTTTTGGCTCACATCCATATGCATCTGGAATCATTGTTCAGACACCGAATCGTGCGTTGATGGTTCTTTTTCTTTTGTGCTGCACGGAGTGGTTTGGAGACGTGGGACTAAAGACACAGTGGTGGATGGATAAAGAAAGGAAGTGACGAGCTGGTGCGTGAAGGGGCCCTGTTCCCCCGCCGGGCCTCCCAGCTCAATTAGCTCGGCTCATCCCGGCTTTCTGCTGATGGGGAAAATCAGCAGCACCACACTGTACCGTACAGTCCAGGGAGTCTAGCCTGTTAGTGAGTGAATGAGTGAGTCAGTGTGCACATTATGCGTCTGTTCATGTCTCACATGCAGATTTTGCATTTGTGTGTATCTGTGTGTGTGTGTGTGTGTGTTTGTGTGTGGGGGCTGTCTCATCTCTGTTAGACTGCGGCCCCACAGTGCTCTCTGTATCAAAACACCTGAACCAATTAGGCTACACAGGCCAAAAATAAATAAAGAAACCAACATTTTTTAGCCCGTGCGGCCCCAAAACCACTTACAGTAATGTCGTAAACAGTCATGCAAAACTTAAGTTATCACAGAAGTTTTTTCTGGATTCACTTATTGAGATGAAAAAAAAAAAATAATAAAAAGGATGAACTGGAGAGAGACCAAGACCAAAAAATCTGAGTTATGGATTATGAAACTCCCGCCAGAGATTAGAAAGGTTATATTCCAACACTTTTCTGCCAACAACTCGGGGCTAAAAAAGAAACTTCTTCATGTCTAAATGTTGAACTCTCAGTCAGCACCAACACCAGAAGAAGATGAAAAAAAAAAAAAAACAAGATTAAAACTTTTTCTTTACTCCTGTGGCAATCGAACTCCCGAGAACATTTTAGCACAGTGTTGTCCAAACTGTGAAGGTACTGTAGATGGTCTGCATGTGAGATGTAGCGTATAAATCATTGAGATGGCTCCTGGATGTACTTTCAGGATGTCCTAAAGAAAAAAAAAAAAAAAAGGCCAAGGTCTGAAGGAGGCAGTCCATTGCTTTATGACAGCGTTCGGAGGCAGGGGCTGGGACCTTTTCAGAGACGTGATGCACATGCGTGTCTCAAAGGCAGAGTGAGATGGAAAAGAGCACTCTGTGTTAGGGGATGAAAAAAACGTGACTGAAATTGCTTGGCCAGCACAACTCAAGGCCAAAATCTACTTAATCATGGAATAAGGACAGTTGCAGCGCAATATCCGTGCATGAAAACTCGCACGGACACTTTATGACACGAGGTACGTTTACCTGAAAACACGCACCCGTCTCATGCGCTGCTCTAGGTCTTCCTAGAAATTAATACACCTCTCACACATGCTCAGTCTGCCTTAAGAATGTAGACGAGAATGCTGCAGTGCACCAAGTGACTAGCTAAACAAACAAAGTAAATACACTGATAATGCCGACGATAAGATCCAAGGCGAAATGAAAGGATGAAGGTCAGTAATTGAGAGAAGGTGGGGAGATAGAAGCATGGTGTGGTTTGTTTTTCTCCTGGCAGGGGTCCATCTGGGCGCGTGCGGCGGGCTCTGGGGCGGTGTTGGAGCACGTCTGTGCAGAGGTTAAGAAAAGCAATTAATCCACAGCGGAGATAATCAAAAGGAACCTCCCCCTCTAGACACCTTGGTGCGGGGAGGAAGAGAGGGAGTGGGGAGAGACAGACAGGGAAGAAGATGGGAAAATACTTGTTTACAGGCACCGCTGGCGCGATCAAAAAGCAGGGGGGTTCAGCTCTGCCACCGGGGCCCTCCGTTTCAGGTGGAATTGATAACACTTCAGATGTACAATTCAATGTTTGTGAGAGTACTTTTACCTCCCGGTGAGAAGGCAAGGATTTTTCACAGTCTAAGCTGCATTTCCTTTCATCTAAGATTTTGCGAGGTATCAACAGATTGTCAATGGTGAGGAAGACATTTTCCCACACATAATCAAAAGAGCGTAGTCTGGAGCGCCTGCGCTCCTTCTGCCGTGACGTTGATGCACGGTGCGAGGAGGCTAGAAAACAAGATTCATATCGCTGGGAACTAATATTGTGATTACATTAATTTACTGTGAAACAAGCACAGCACGGGGACATGGAGACTGAAAATTGGGTTGAAAGATATTCCATCAACACCATTTGTAATCTCTCTCTCTTTCTCAATTACCATACAGTGTATATTCTGGCCAGGGTGGTGCAGTAAAAAGGACCTCTTCTTTTACCTTACCTTTGACTAATGACATGACTAATTTTAGCTCCATGGGAAATCAAAGCTTGTTGCTCCCTCTGGTGGTTCACAACTCCCTTTGGAATTAATATAAAAGGGCGCTTTGGGAACATTTGTGTCTATGATATAGTCCCAACCCTGCTCAGACATCCTGCCTCCCTCCTCTCCTCTGTGCTCCTACTGCACTGTTGAATTTTTTAAAAGTGACTGACAGAGCTACAATCAAGGATAGGATCACACATGTCAGTGTATATGCTGCTATGATACGATTGTTTAAATGATTAAAACAACATGTATGTTTAACATGTACGACAGTTCGGTGTCAGTTCCCACGTAGTCCTTCAACCCATACGCTACAGCTGCCAAAATGTGTTCAATATAGAGTATGTAAACATCTTGCAGCGAAAACTCTGGCAGACGGTTAGCAGGTCAGCAGTGAGCAAGTGGCGGCACTTTCTTGATTAGATAATTACCCATCCATATCTTGGCAATATGTTGCAAGGGGAACAACACGCTTCTCATTAAGCTGCAGACAGGCCCTGCTCCTGTGGGTTGATATCAAAAGCAAGGTGTTCAGCAGGCATACACTTGTTGATGTAAAAGAAAGAAAGAAAGAAAAGAAAAAAAAAAAAGATGTGCCAACATGGAAATTAGATATGCTCCTTTGGGGGTAGTTGTAAGAGGTGTGGTTCTAGGTGCACTGAGCAAATCGTGGACTGAGAGCGCATGACAAACAGTAAATGAGTTTCTGGGATTTGGGAAAGGTAATTATGCTTTTCGTCAAGTGTTGCCTGTCTTACATTTCTCAATTTTAATCCTAATTTGGACAACCAGTCCACCTCAAACTACATTCAAGACTTCTTTGGCAGAAAACGATGAGTCTCCTGATAAACGTCAATCCACCGACCGCTAGGACGTCATGTCACTAGTCAGTTGGGTCAGCTCAACAAAAGACTCACCAACTAGTATGAACACTAAACTTTACGTATGTCAGACATGTCTTGGAGTTGCACCAGAGGCTTTGTGAGAAAGGCACCAGTAAATCACCAGGGCAAACAACAGCATGACCCTACCAGCTTGTTAGTTTCACCAACATGTTGTTTCTTTTTCAAATCAGCTGATCATCTGGTGTATTAAACACCTAAAAACGATATTAGCACAGTTTGGTAGAGTCCAATGTGATGTCCTCAAATGTCTTGTCTGACCCAAAATCCAAAACTCAATCAACTTTATCACTTAATTTAAAATTGGGAGGGCAAGGATAGAAAAGCAGTGTTGTCCTCAGTCTCAACACAACTTTTCAGATGCCTCATTTCAGAATCAAACACATTTGTCTCCGTCTTAAGTCTGAATTTTATTAAGACCGGTCAAGACCACAACTGCAAGGATATCGCTAAATTGCCTGAGCATTGTCTGATTTATCTGTTAACACCATTACTGTGATTGGAGTGCTAAACTTCCAACGCGACCAATAACTTGACTCATTTCTAATTTTAAACTTTTGTTACAGTTAACGGCTGTCACCGCTCCCCGCCCCCCTCCTTCACGCACACTCCAAGAAAGTGAATGTGGGAGACAGGATAAGATAAGTAGCTGTGGCTGTCTGGGGGGAGATGAAAGTCTTCTGTAATAAAATTTGGCTACCTTAAACCACAAAGAGTTCATCCGCAGAACAGCTTCCTAAAGAATGCACACGGCGGTATGTAAATGCTGCAGTGCAACACTTACTCAGACAGCTGGGACCACGTCAAACTTTTAACAGGATGGAAGCATAAAGAGAGGTGCACTAACTCTAAGTGACGATACAAAGCTAGATAATGTTAGCACTGTGCCTCTGTACCAGAACACTTCAGAAATCTCTTCACCCTTCACCCAAAGAGACTGCATATAAATAAAAAAATGGAACTTTTCACTCTCCTGTCAATCAACATGGAGCACAGACTAAACTCAAACAAAATTAACTGAGTCTACCTCTCAGCTCAGGTTGTGATCTGCAGAGAAACACATATTCAAGCAGCGAGTCGCATGGATCAAATACTGTACATAAGAGCGCACACAAAGGAGCTTTCATTTAACCAAGCCACTGAGTGAGGGGGTAACGTAACTTGAGCCTTGCTGTGATGAAACATGCTGTAGGCAGAAGCAGACACATAAAAAAAAATGCATTAGTCCTTACTGCTTCTGAGAGCACGCTGTGTTACCTGCAGCTTTTTCAAAACGTCTTGAATGATAGGCTTCACCCTTTTGAGCTACACTGCCAAGTGCTGGCACGCTTTTTGTCGAGACAAACTGAATACATTGCTTTTGAAGAGCGACGAGGGCCGGGCGGGGATTGGAGCCTGGAATTCTAAAAAAGACATGCACAAAATGTGTGATGAAACTTTCAGCACCATGGACAGCAGCCTTCAAGAAGCCTGACGGAGGAGGGGAGGGGAAGGGAAGGGGGGGGTGAGCGCGCGCGAGATGCGGAGAGTGGAAAAAGTCAGAGAGATGGAGTGAAGACGAGGGCACGGGTTCATTTGATAATTAAGCACATACTTCCTCTTCCCCATCCCGTGCATTTCAGCTATCCCCGTCTCTGCTCTTACCTCAAAACACACACACACACCTATTCACACACAAACTCCTGCAGCAGGACCCGGCTTCTCCACAGTCCGCCACCCCACCCCCCCATCCACCCCCCCACCCCCACCATCTCTGTGTCTTAGGCTGAATAATGCAGGGCCTTTACCCAGCGCTCAAGCATGAGTGGATAATCTGGCCACAAGGACAGGTTGTGTCAACATTTCCCTTTACTTCCTTATTTATTTATTTACTCACCCGCCGTAGGACTTGGGGAGGGAGGATATGTGCATCGCTAACGACACGCTGGCTGAGCGGATGACCCGCTTTCAGATGGTTCACTTTTTGTTTTTATTAGTACCAGGAAGGGTTTTTAAGGCCAAGTGGGCGGACTGTACCAGGAGATTACGTACCAGAGCGTAGCTTCAGTTTAAGTAGGTATATAAATAAAGGAAATGTAGGGCCACCTGCGATAATTAACCCAACAATTACGCCTTCTCACGTCTTCCGTTTAAATGTTGTTTTATTACTTTTAGAAAAGTGCATTATTTTGTGTCAAGACAATGCTTCGACGCTTAACTGAATCCAAACTGCACGTTTTGTCCGACCAGCACCCCAAAACCATAAGATATTCCATTTACGCTGGTACATAGCTGTGAAAAGCAGCGAATGCTCACATTGGAGAAGATTAAAACAAGCCGGCGTTTGGGATTTTTGCTTGATGACTGACTGACTTAAAGATGACTTCTTTTAAAAATCACTGGACTAAATATATATATATAAAAAAAGCTTGTTATATGTTCAATTGAATTAAAGGCGGGGAAGTTAGGAGCTTTTATCTTTAAACCCTCTGGGTTCAACACGGGCCCGGGTGTGAATCCAGCCAAAATCTACACCGCTTAGTCAATTCTTCGTTGTGGATTTAAGCGACTTGAGTTTATAAATGCGCGGCTCCCGGGCTGATGTGCCAAAATCCATTTCGCAACAGAAGCTGCTGAAGCTTAATTGGTGCACATTTAAAATGCCATTCACAATGACTCTGCAATCCTGAATCATGCTTGTTGTGGCCTTTGTTTCCCCCCGTGTCTAAACAACTGTTACAATATGACTCTTAGCACAGCCAATTGCAAGCTCGGGCTTTAAGAGTCTAATCCTCTTTAATTTGCGATTACTTGTAATTCAAAAATGGTAGCCCACTAAACCACGGGAGATTTATTGTTTAAATGTCCTCCGTCACTGTATTGCAACCTGGATACTGATAACAGAAATAAATATCCTGTATATAAATATATCCTGAGCTCTCATGGTGGCATTCAAGTAAATTACCATAAAAATCACTGTACAAATATTTTGGCACCAATCATTGTGCATAAATTTCTAAATAGCTGGGAGCCCTTTTAGCATTCATAGGGAACGATTTCATTGGCATTCCTGTGGCAGATGACTTTAGCCTCACACATTCCTCACACAAATTAGAATGTGAGAATTAAGAGGGATTTCATACGGCATGATAAGTGTATTTTAAAGGCAGAACTGATTAAGCTTGAGGGAAGAGGGAGGAATTAGGTAATTATCTCCAAACAGACACCACTGCTGCTCTTGCTGTGTGAGAACAGGCCCGGCATTCAATGATCAAAGTGCTCAGCATCAAGTCTACTCTCAACTTTAGAAGAGACAAAAAAGAGAGAGAGTGAGAGAGAGAAATTGAAAATCTGGAGTTTGCATTACCTGATTTTTAGCACCTACCTGGCAACCCACGGGTCTCAGGACACGGAGATATGAAAGAGGCTCGTGTCTTGTGATCTCTGCGTGAAAAGCATCACCCGGGTCCACATAATATACTGAAGACGACGCATCTCAGTTACTTCAAAAGGAATGCTAAGTTTGTGTTTGCTTTTTATTTATTAATACAATTCCTGGCATAAGATTTATTTTGTCTACTAGGTTAATTCATTATTGATTTCAAGGGCAGGATGTTTGAGCCCCTCGCAGAGAAATGTGGAAGTTCGGGAAGGCAACCTTTCAGAAAATAGTTTGGAGACACCGGGGCGCTTAGTCGGCTACTTTTTTTACCTCCCAAAATTAATTACAACCGTAATGTCAAGTAACAAAAGTTTGGGACGCAAGAGAAAAATGGAGGAGGGGATATCCGGGACCCTCGCGCGGTTAGTTGAATTAAAGTTGCTACCTGCACTCACCTCACGTGCTGACTCACTCCAGAGTATCATTGACAACTTGTTTGACTATTTTTATCACAACATGTTCGTTACAGTCAACAGTAAGGCTGTTTTATTTTTATTTTTTTTATTTTTTTTTTTACCGTAATAGACGCCGGTATGTTGGACAGAGTCGTGTCCTACCTGCTCGTAGCAATTCTCCCAGGTGAGGTTCAGGAGGCAGGAGGAGAACAGCTCATCTTCGGTCCGGGCATAACCGTCCATGGTGTGTGTGTGAGTCTGTGTGTGTGTGTGTGTGTGTGTGTGTGTGTGTGTGTGTGTGCTTGTGCCAGCCGTGTCGCTTGGAGGAGTCTGCGGGAGTTCTTCCGTTGCAAACGGAGATTTTGTCTTTTAAATATGTCTTCCCTCGACGACTGTCTCTGTCTGTCTGTCTCTCTCTCTCTCTGTGCCCCGCTTGCTTCTCCGTCCGGCGCCGTGGAAGCTATCAAACGAACAGCAGCGGTGTGCTGTCTGCTGCTTCTCCCTGTCACGTGGGCGCCCCTTCTCCCAAAAAATAAGAGCGGGATGCTTTCGAGCGAGGTGGTTCCCAAAGTGGGGTCCGCGGGCCCCCTGAAGGTGTCAACCACAGGGTCAAGAGTGTGTCCAACATGATGAGGAGTACTTCAGTGTGACAGTTATTTTCACTTCATAGCCAAATAATGTCAAAAAAAAAAAAAAATGTAGTTGTTATCTCTCTCACCAGTTGTCACCTGTGCTTCTGGCTTCTCATCATAAGCTAACTGCCTTTTCTGTTAATTAGATTCAATAATTCATCATACTGCGTTGACATTGTGGACACATTTACACTATTTGCTTTCAGCAATAGGCTGCTGAACTTAAATTTACACAACGCAATGCATAGCAGGGTTTTGACAAGATGTGTACATACATAATGGTTTCCCCTGGTCCCGGAGCAGCCCGATATCTAGCTACTCGCTAACTAAGTAGCAAGTTTTGCTCTATTTTATATTTGATATTATAGTTTTACTCTATTTTGACCATAAAATAGAGTAAAACTAGCTACTTAGTTAGCTAGTTTTACTCTATTTTATATTTGATATCAGGCTGCTCCGGGACCAGGGGAAACCAATTTCGTTCCATCCCATGTTTAACATGTACTGAAATGACAATAAAACTGAATCTAAACTGAACTGAAACTAAATCCCTGAATATGAAGAATACGTGTGGCTGGGCTTGAGTGACTTGCGTTGACGTCAAATGGGGTTGTGTTTTTAGCGTGTTAACGAGAAGACCACTCTCTTGTGGCGTTCACAACATCCCAACCGGAAGTTTTTCGTTCGAGTTCATACATGACATCCCGCGTCATAACCGCAAGCTAATGAGTTTCATTTGACGGAAGCACTGGGCTCAAGTTAAGTACATCTTATTTCTTCAAATGTGACTTGACAAAATAAGTGAGACTTTTCTTTGACTTCTGTTGGACTTCAGCCTTTTAATTTGGAATGACTTCCTCCCTGAGCACAAAAAATACAAATTCATGTTATTAAAAAGATAAGAGTGCACTGAATTAACTCTTTTTACTCTCTTCTCATTTACTTTGAATTAAACTTCACTCTTTGGAGGGAAAGATACATTTGTCACGACACAGCACAGACGACCTCGGTTTGTAACACGCACATAAAAACTATGGTGTGGTCAAGAATGTTAATTTTTTTTTTTTTTTTTAATAACATTGATGTTATAGTAACATTCAATTTTTAAAAGCTCAATTCAGAGCTTAATTCCATTTTTACATGTTATGGCAGGAAAGACAGAGGTACATTCTATTTTATCCAGTTTCTGGGTGTACAGAGCATTTAATTGAGATTACATTACATTACATTTATTTAGCTTTTATTCAAAGCAGCTTACAATAAGTGCATTCAGTCATCTGGTGGAAGTATATCAACTTCATCAAATATGCTGAACTGTTTCGAGTACTACATTTGAAAACAATAACAGAAAGTGTTTTCATGGTCCAAGGTTCAGTCTGAACAGATGAGTTTTCAGTCTGCGACAGAAGATTTGTAGAGTTTCTGCTGTCCTGGTGCCCACGGGAAGCTCGTTCCACCACTGTGGAGGCAGGACAGCAAGCCGTTGTTATTTTGTCGAGCGGTAGCTGGGCCCCCCACGTAGTCGGGACTGCTGCATTCAGGATGAGCTGCAGAGGTTGGATGGCACGTGCATAGAGGAAGATGAAATACTGAAAGTTAAAATGTTAGACCTATATTTCTTTAAAGGAGTATGCTAAAACGTCCTGTCGCATCCTGAAAACCACTTTGAGAAGCTGTAATAAGTTGTGCCTCTTTCTCTTCTCACTTTATTTGACAGCTCAAAATATAACACAGCCCATTGCGCCAGAGATACATATAGCCAGAGGCTAATTTGCATGAGGTTATCCCGAGACCAGGAGCCACTGAAATAGAACAATACAGAGCACAAAACAAATTAAATTGTAAAGTGCTAAGGTCAGTAATATCACACATTATGATAATTTTTTACTTGGCAATGCAGTACATCAACTGCATTGTACTAAACTAACCTATGAGGGTAAAACTAAACGTTTGCTTATCACCTTTGTGTTCAGTGTGCAGTCGGTCACAGCTACGCCTCCATGATACAGGGGCTTTAATGCAGCTTTAGAAGGCGAGCCCTACTGGTTTTATTGTAGCCATGTAGCCTTCAAGGCTGATTTACATCTGAGCCACCAGGTGAATGCAGTAAACTAGCTGCCGGGAGAGAAAAGCAGCAGAACCACTGAGCCAGGACAGCCACTGCTGTAATAGAAGGAGCTGTCTGTCCACATTTCAATAGGACAGAGGCGTCCCATCTGGAGGAAGACTTCACTGAGTTTAGGAAACTGGTGGAGAAGTTCTCTACATCCATATAATGTCCCGATTGGCGTCTTTTTTTCTTCCAACATCTCCTTCTCTTCTGCACAAGTTTTGTTTTGAAGTTTGAAAAACTTACAATAATGTAATGATACAAATCTGGGGCATCTGGTTGACCTGAAAAAATGTATTCAAAGCGGTGACCTCCATCACAAAGTATCAATCAAATTATCCCATGTCATGGTTAAATACTGTGTCTACATTTCAGTCAACTGCAGCTGATTTTGGACAATCCACATGTGAACAAACATTTCAAATATAATATAGTATTTTAACGCAAAGGCTGAACTGCAAAAGACTTCATACCAAACGCTTCAACATTTATTACTTCACTAGATTTATATTGTCAGACCAAAGGGTGGCACAAAATGTCCCTTATATTACTGTAATGCCATTCCATTACAGTATCTACAGTACGCGATGAGGGGCAGGGAGTATCTCTGTGCATAAACCTACTAAAGCATGACATTATCGACACTTCATTTATAATAATGGGGCTTATGCGTGGAACAGATTAGTGTAGGCTGATAACATCATGTAATATGTAAATATTAAAATCAGTACAGGGGGAAATGATGCTGTAAAAGTGAGGTTTCTACGCAGAATTTGGCTTTTAAATTTTGTCCTGAACGCAGCACTTGATTGCATTTTAATTGTTTTATAAGTCACGTGGATTATGACAGACTATGAGGTGCAAGTTTTAATCAAGCCCATTATGATGGATAAAAATGAAAAGTCTGCCTGATTAAAGTGAAATTATATGCCTATATCTTTAGACAAAAACTAGAAGTTTAAGTATGTCAGCCATTAGAAATGATTATAAATCATCGTAGAAAAGCTCCCTCCTCCAGAACAAAAACTGCTTTATTGTACTTCAGAATTTGTTATCCACGTGCAGCCATGCCGAGCACGGAACATGTTTCAATTCACTGCAAAGTGTATGGAGGAGGGCTGCGAGCAGAGCTCATTCGGAGAGCTGTCTTTTAGCACGCTATTTATTGTGATGGGAGACCTGTGCAGTGAGACGGGCCTTTTGTTCATCAGTTTTCTTTGCTGGCCTCCTTGTTTGATCAGATGCGTTTGCCACGCATGATCTGCACCCGTCTGAAGTGTGGTCAATTGGCACAGCGCTGTGCGTTTTCTTCTTTTCTTTTTTTTTTTTTTCTGGGAGAAATTGTCAAGAATTCACAGCAATTCACAGCAGCAGTGAGAGTTTTCGAAATCCAGAAAATGACAGTGAATATCCCCCCATAACACAGCCTACATATTTCATCTAGTTAATTCTCACGAGGCTTTGTTAGCTGCGTCGATACTGCAAATTGTGGAGTAAAAAAAAAAAAAAAAACGCATTAAAATGACTTCAAACTGCAGCAAAATGAGGGTTTTCGCGAGGCTTTGAGCTTTCCGCGACACTCGCGGGTCTGAGTGAGTTTTCACGTTTTGATTATTGTGCTGTGTATTTTAATGGAAATGCATTACGGGAGACAAAATATGGTAAACCAAAAACCCTGCGCCTTGAAAGAGGCCCTGAACTGGAGGTAAAGAGAAAGAATGATGCGCATGTGAAGAGCAGTTTGTTCTTTAGCCTTATCTGTCAGCATCAACCATAATCTGTCCTGTGCTGTAGATTAATTTAAAGATTATAGAGTGCCATACATTTGCACAGTGCAGTGGGGGGGTGGGGGGGTGCCAAGGCACAAGAGAAATCACAAATCGTATAGGCAGCTTCGCTCTGAATATATGGCACGGCTCAGCTTGTTCGTATTCTTGTGCCTGTAGCTTCCACTGATCTGCTCCCTCTTCTTCTGCCCGGTGACACATGAAAGCTTTTCACGGGAATCAAATCAACAGCCTGAGATAATTCAGTGCGACAATGTAACAATTGTGTTAGTGTGATTTTTATGTGGGGATATTTCTATCATTCACACGCATCTCATAAAGGCTGCGGCAGTGAAATTGGGTGAAAGTTCAGGACGGCTACCGATCCGCCAGCGTCGCGGAGGAATAAATGAGGTCAAATCAAATATTGTTTCCCCTCTTCCTACAGGTAGGGGCCTGCACATTTCTGCGCAGGTGCGCTTCAGTAGTAGATTCATTTCAAACTGGCAGCCCATTTTAAACATGCAGTCTACATGCCACATCTCCCCTACATAACCAATTTATCAAGTCTAACCCGGCGGTACGTGCATATACTCCCATATCACAGAGAAGGCTGGAAAGCAACTGTCATAGATGGCATGATTGAATTGTTCCCTTGCACTGTCACCAGAGGGGCTATTACTTCAAATTAGCATACAAATTCAAACCAGGACAGATGGATTTGTCACATTCCAGTCGCCATCTTCCTGGAAGATTGGCTGTGCTTGTGCTGTGTGATGGAGATAAGACACCTGTCTCGGCTCCGATTGGTGGCGGCGTTGGTGGAGGGGGGGGCGGTTGGAGGAACCGGCGTGGGATGGGAGGAGGACCAGGGCGTGGGGATGGATATCCTGAAACGCTGAGGTGTTCTGCAATAAACTTCCCTACCCCACAGTCTCAAATGATGATGAGGCACCATCCTGGACTCTGTGGGTGGTAGGAGATTGAGCTGTAGCGAGGTGGTGATTCACACTGTTTGGAAACACGCTGAACAATAGCTGTCTGGTATTTGTTTGTGTTTGCTACTTTTGGTGAGTTACTGTCAAAGAGCCACATAAAATGGGCCCTAACATCAGCACAAGGTGCAAGGACGGGTGCGCCATGTGAGGCAATGTATAGTATATCCTTGACCTCGAGTTACTTTTCAGCTTGAACAGCTAAACAAAAGGTGAGCTACAAAAATCTCATCCCAACTCAATTCAGTTTTTAATATATAATATATAATTTTTAATAGAATTCCTCTGTAAGAACATGGGAAGCAGCACGGCATGCAATCGTCGTGTGCCCTCATATCAGACGCAACAAAATACAAGTTGGAGACATAATGATTTTCATTTGTAATTATGGCAGCGTGAATCAATGAGAAGTATTGAGCATGAAAAACTGTCCTTACCTCAGGATCAATTCCATATAATTTCCAGATCAACTCAAACTAATGGGTTTTCTATTGGCTTCACTTTGGAGGGAGACTAATCTCTCTGGCACCATTTTGTGGTTCTGTGTACGTTCCCAAGCAAAAGGCCATCCACTTAAAAACTTGTCTCCCAACAGTCCAAAAATATTAAAGCACACATGCTAATTTCCTGACTTAGCATATTACACAATCTGCAGGCTTAATTTAAAACTCCCTTAGCAGGTCCGCTATCTCTGCCTGCCTACTTCCAGACACTACAGAGATTGTGAAAAATGCTTACTGGCTCATTTCTGCCTCTATCCTCAGGTCAATGTTATGTATATTCCCTTACAATTGACGTAAAGTTGAGATGCAGAACAGAGGAAACCAAGGTTATGCTATCATAAAAGCCACTGTGTACCTGAACGGAAAGAAATCTGGATTAGAAGCAGTTAAATAAATTGCTTTTTTAAAAGGTGAAGTAAAAGACAAAGTCAGAAATAAAATGGGGTCTTTGATTTGCATTTGTCATTGTGCCCAGACAAGGTATACCTCAAGCTTCGTTGATAAAAGAATATTGCTTTTTTTGTGTGTGCTTCCAACTCCTCCACACAGAGCAGTCTATCCAGCTGGAGAAAAGCTGAAACAGTAAGTTGATAAATAGATTAGTCAGCCAACTATTTATCATTTTTGTCAATTTTCAAGCCAAAATGTCAAACATTTGCTGGATGCTGCTCATCGAATTTTAAGATTTGCAGTTTTTCTTTCTTTTTTTTCCACAATGCGGCTTGATTTTTCAGGGGGGTTATCTCAGTAGTGACTAATGTAGCCTCGAGTTGCTAGCCTTAAGTAGAGAGGCAGAGTGGGCTGGAGAGGTCTGGTGAGTTCACTTCTTTCTTACTCCACAGCCCCAGGATTTTTTCTCATTTTCAAACTTCTCATTTTCAAAGTCTTCAGCCCCAGCTGACACAGAGTCAGATGACATCACTTGAGGCACTTTATAAATTTAAATTTGAAAAAAAAAAAAAAAGAAAGAAAGAAGACGAACAACTTGAATGATTGCGTGACGTGAAGTGAGCCAGTTTCAGAGCTCTGGTGTTTTGCTTACTTACTGACAGGGTTTACTGTGACACTTAATGGTATGGAGCCATTGTTAATGTTATTAGTTAGACCATATTCTACTTTGATGAGTCAAAAATGAGATTTCTTTCAAAATACATTAAATATGTTGGAAATAGTTGCTGAAAATGTGAAAAGGCTTTGAATGTCAAATTACTGAAGTGTGGAGATGGTGGTTCAAACAGTTTTTCACCAGTTTTTCAGTCTGGGATTTTGTGGGCAGTCCTTAAAGGGTGGCTCGATGACACGCTGAGGCCACCCTGAGCATAACCCTGCACCTCTAGCAGAGAGATAGAGATGAATTCATTCCAATCACTGTTCCAAAGTTATTCATGTCATTTTCTGAACTCATCTGACACGTTTCAGTCGCTTCAAACTTGCTGCTTGACTGCTCCCACAAGTGGGCGTGGCTTCAGCGCATCCAGTGGACACACCTCCACTGGTCCTGGTGCTGAGAATACTGCTCATTTTTACCTGATTTTGACACCTAATTTCATAAACTTGACGATATTTTTAATCATTCAAATCTGGCTGGGTGGTTAATAACACTTCCTTCTTTGGTCTGACAAACTCAGAACACATTTTATTCTTACTTAAAAGTCTCCTGTCTTGAGACTAGTTATATGAGGCAGGCCATACCTGGTATCTGGTTTTAGTTCCCGGCTTCATAAACACCCACGTTTTCTGAGCACTAAGCCACTAAGTTTGTAATGCAGGAACTCCTTCAAAAAACTGTACCTGCTGTTGCTTAAGGTTCTTTTACAGGCAGTGTAGCAGTGCTCATGACTAATAAATTGATGCCCACGAAATGGGTGAACACCTTAAAGTGATATGTTTTAGTTAGAAAAAAACAAAATGATCATTTGGTTACTTACTACACACATTAACTGCTGGCTGCTAAGTCGTAGTAATCAGTCTTTAGGAGTGGTAAGATCAGGATACTCCCCAAGTGCACTAACCTTATCCTCCCAGCCCCTACATCTTCACAGGCCTCTCATGAGTCTCCCAAATCAAACTCCTTGTAGAATTCACGCTCCGCCACTCGCGGGCAGCTCGCCTCGTTTAAGTTGTTGACCCAGAGAATGAGAGGGGAAAGCTTCCCGAGAAAGTTTTTCAGTTCAAACTTTCTCTGTTGCGAAGGAATTCTTACAAGTTTGGTGCTGGATGCACCATTTAACCTGATGAGATAATCGTGGTTTGACTACAGTGAAGCAAAATACACTTAAGAGTTACGATACTGACCATTATTCTGCTTTTTTCTTCCCCCTCCTTACATCACTGCGGTGCTTAGAATTCAGGCGTCTCCCAACTGCAGGCTTTACCTTCCACATTAGAGAGGCGCTGACACAAAGCAGTACAGCCAGAACAGGCTCCAGCACAGCAGGGATTTCACACTGATCTTGTTCTGAAACATTTGTAATTAACATTCCCCCTCACTCCAACTGTTTCTGAAGCTATCAATATCCCAGTAAGAAGATTTAACTTTCCCTGAAGAGCCAGGAAACGAGCTGGATTTGGCAGGTCAAAACGTGATTGCTCTGTGCGTGCATGCGTGCGTGTGCGCGTCAAGTGAAAAGTTTATGCACAGATTATCCTGTTATTTTAATGCTGACACTGGAATATGTTTTATAACAAAGTCATTTTTATTAAGTTGAACAGCGGCAGGAAATGTGACCAGAGTGCCCCTCTTAGTATCTCCGTGACAAGGGAACAATACATTATGCCTGCATCAAAACACAGTATAAATTACGTGTGATCAAAAGCTTCTCTCCGTGGACTGTTTCAACAGCAGGAGCGGCCAAGAATCCCGAGCTGTGACTAAGTGTGAATGTCTTTAAAGAGGAATGTTGAAATTTACATGAAACATCTTTAAACTGACATGGTTCATGACTCATAATCGGTCATTTACAGTACAATTATAGAAGTGCTTAACCCTCTTGGCTTCAAAGAAAAAGACACAAGGTGGCCCTCAAAAGTAACGGAACACAATTCATCAGTCATGAAAATACATTACACACAGCGAGACAAATAGAATTCAAAAAGGAGGTTGTCGTGGAGGTTTAAAATAAAAAAAAATATATAGACCCGTCGAATGAGTTCAGATTTTCCTTTGTACAGATACTGAGGATGTCGGCGCAGCTCATGCAGACCTTCTTAGTACTGAGTGTATTCCTTGGATGAGACTTTTGCAATGATACGCTCCAACTGTCTCTTTGCTTCACACTGGGGGAAGTTACTCATCTCATAGTACTGCGGGGCAATCTTCACCAGCCTAGAAAAGAAAGCAAGTAAACATTAGTCACAAAAATTGTCTTGGCTGTTTACCTGTGGGAGAACTCCTGTTCCTCCATATTCACGCGGTGACTACCGGAGCAAGCTCGACAAATTTGATCCTTAATTGTACAAGGTCACAGAGGGCAAAGAAACACGGGGAGCAGGCTTATTACAGTACAAGTGTGTAACAAGCTTATGTTTCATTTTCATTAGTTTGTGTCGACTCCGTATGCCGGCTCACTGCATTAGAAACAATAAATACAAGGGCTAACTTTGAGCTTTAATGTCTGCAACCCACCAGAAACGTCACGGAGCACGACATAAGCGATGCCTGTAGTGCACACTGGACATGCCGTACACACAAACAGTATTTACGTGGAGAGTGCGCTCGCGGATGAGGCTCGCAGGTCGATTCTGTGGATCTTTGTCAGGCCGTCTCTCTCCACACTTTGACGGTCAAATAAAGGCCAATAAATAAAAATCTAAAAAGTCGTCAGGGTGCTGTAGACATTTCGTGCAGATCCGGAGACAGCTGCTTTTCTGAAGCACTGAAGCATGCGGGCGTTAATGGTGTGTGTACACAGAAAGCATTTCGGACGCATTTTTCAGTCATCCATCTCACGTGTGTCTGATGGAACAGATGCGCTTAATCAGTCAGCTGTCTTCACGGCCCCACGTAACGGCTCACGTATCGCTGAAGCTGCGATACACACTCATGAACGCGACCTGCATCGTACATTCACGCTTCCAGTCTATTGTCTTCAGCTTTATGCAGGCCACCAGGGCTTTGCCAAAACATGGGTGTCCTGAACGCGTCCTGTATCGATACGCATTGAGCACTGAAGCTGCTGCTCACATTACGCCTCCTGTGTAGAAGGAAGGAACAGGACCGTGATGCATCCTGACACGACGGGCGTCGAGATGCCACCGGTGTTTCCACACAGAACAACAAGTGTGGGTGTTGACGTTTGTCATACGCTGCCGGGTGTGTGCTGCCCATTAGGGCATTTCTGTTCATGCTGGGTGAACAGTGTAGGATTTGTACCCTATTGCAGAAGAGCAAAATGTTTTTGGATGCATTATATTTTTCAGAAATTTCCTCTCACCAACAAGTTTAACAGATGTGATGCACACAGAAACATAAAGACACAAGCAATTCGAAAAAGCAAAAGAAAAATGGATCTCTGAAGCAATTCTGAGAAAAAAAAAAAAAAATATATATATATATTTTTTGTTACCAACACAGAAAAGAGTGTGTGCAGAAATTCATATTTCACATCAGACTGCATTATTCAGACAAACAATGAAGTGTTTGTTAAAAACAATTCATTACAAAGAAATAACCACGTGTGTGATTCTTGCACACCATGTGCAACTCAATGTAACATTTCTGCCTGTTAATTATCTTCATAACATATCATTTTTTTAGTAAAAACGGATCTACGACTGAAACTTACCACTCCGGTTTGATGTCAGTGCATGTGCGGATGTAATTCTTGGTGGTGAGCACAAACTCGTTGTAAAGCACCCACTCCGGCTTGTGGTCCAGCACAGTGGAGGGGTGCAGCTGTACGACTTGGTTGTCTTTCACCGTCAGGTAATGGCCCGTGCGCTCCAGGTGAGCGACCTGTTCACGCCGCAGAGAGAGAAGACGGTTACCGCCACGAAAAATTAAGTTCATGCAGAAAGATAGAACAAAAAACATTATACGTCCTTTTATTGGTGCTTAATTCCATTTTTTTTCATAATTGACACAAAAGCAGCCTGAAGTTAAAGACAAACTTGTTTGTTAGCGGGCGCGTGAGTGATTTTTCCCTACTTTGCAGGTACAAGGGAGCTGCAGTGGCTGTTGTGATTAACTAAGGCAATCAGTCTCAATAAAGGCCTTTCCCAACAAAGACATGATCTCAAATGCTGTGAAAGCTCCAACATGAGCCGCAAATTTGTCTCCAAGATAAAGGTTAATGTTGACAAATATTTAAATATTAACACCATAATTCAACTTGTCAGCTTGCTTGTTTCAGGTAACCCTGAAAATGGCTTCCTGTGAAATGCCATTTGTTTCCTTGAGCGAGGAGCAAATTGACTTGATTTCTTTTTATGCGTTTAAAACAAAGCAGCTCTGTGTGTGTGTGTGTGTGTGTGTGTGTGTTTGCATACATAACAGACGAAGCAAAAGAGAGGAAAAAAATGGAGGTATAATTATTTATGAGAAAGTAATGGGCGAATAAATAGCTATGGATAGCAAGTTCAAAACTTGTGCTCATACAATATGCTTCTGTGGGCAAAGAACTTCACTCAAAGACTCTGATGTGACTGACCTGCATGAAGAAGCCAGTGACCAGCGCTCGGCGGATGTTGGTGTAGTAGTCTCTGCTGCTGAACTCAGTGCTCCGCCGCGGCAGGCTGAAGCGGTCCATGATCCTGGACAGCTGCTGGCGCACGTTGTCTGCCGACATCAGCGAGCGGTAGTTGACGAAATTGTCGTAGCACCACTGAGTGGACTCGTGGTCTGCGTGAGACAGAAGCGCACATTTGGGGTTAAGTCCAAATAGAGACAACGTGAAAGCGTTAATGTGTGCGCGTAAGCGGCGGCTCACTTTGTTTAAAGGCGTGGTAGACGTTGAGCAGGGTCATGTGGTCTCCGTCGATGTGGGCGAAGCGCATCTTGGACTCGTCGGCCACCTTCTTAGCCTCCGTGGGTCGGACGAAGCACTGTGGGACTAAACAAGGTTGGTATAGGCCCCAACACAGCCGCCCATAGGGATAAGTTAAGCAAATCCCACAGAGAGGAACAAGGCCTCAGCTCATGGAGAGGCACAGAGCACTTCACAGGGCACACTGTATTTGCCAAGTGTTTATGGTGGGAACGGAAAAGGAGGAGGGTCAAAGAGGAGGGGAGAAGGATGAGTCTCTGTCCAAAAAAAAAACAAAAAACAAAAAAAACAATGGAGTTTACCCAGAGAACTGGCTCGGGTTCTGCCATCTCCCCTCTGTGAACTTGCTCTGAGTTGCTTAACGTCAAACCTGCCTGATTGTGGCTTTAATGAGTAAAAGCTGCGTTTATTGAGCTTTTTCGTGGTCGGGTTGCTGTGGCGGCACCGTTCTCAGGTGTACTTTCCTTGCTTACTCTAATGAACTCAGCAAAAACCTGCCATCCTGAAAACACCTGCTTTAAGTGCACACCACGTCCAAACAGCTAGTTAAATCCATTTCCCCGCTCTCAAAGACCCTCGCACTCCCTTCAAAGGCGCCAAGATTCATCTCAATGAGCAGCATTCTGCTTTGGCAAGCCTAAAGTGCAATTACTGCTGTAGCATGCTGGTGCTTCTCCAGCTACACCTATACATTTTGTACAGACATGTATTTTCCCTCTTCCACACAAATAATAGCTGACACCCCTGACTTTATCCTGTACGTGCCTTGTAGTCAAGTTCAATAAGTATACATTACATTTAGTAGCTTTCGACTTCTGGGGGTCTATATATTGTTTAAGCCGTAAGTAAAATTTGTCAAATAATTCTTGAAACGGCTGCAGTTAGCCAATTAAAATCCTCACGTCCACACACACACACACACACAAATAAAGAGAGGAGTCAAAGAATGGACACACTTAGAAGATAAAGAAGCTGCTCTGTAGACTTCCTTTAAGCTCATTGGTCATTTCTGAAGCACGGTCCGTGAGCACAGGAAATGGAAAGAGTAGCAGCTCAGACCCACACAGTGGGGCCAGCCCTGAGCATTACCTGACAGCATGGCAGTGATGGAGAGGATCTCGTTCGAGCAGTTGAATTCGCAGCTGGCGATGACCATCTTGGCCAGCTGGGGGTCCAGGGGGAACTCCGCCATCATGGAGCCCAGCTCCGTCAGGTCACCGTCGTCATTGAGCGCTGCCAGGTAGTTCAGCAACTCCAGGGCTCGCATCAGGGTCTCTGGGGCTGGAAGGAGACGGAAATGGGAGAGGTGGTGCCATTAACCGTGTTCCAAGCCCATGGGCAAAACGCGCACGTATGAGGCAGAGAGAACAATTTGCAAAACTGTCATTTTTTTTTTTTTTTCCTCCCCCATCGCAGCAAAACCTGAGAACAATTTGGAGCCATTTCACACACCTGTGTCAGGATTGATTAATACTCTTGTACTGCATGTTTACATTTAGAGGTGAAGTGAAGTCAACTGACAGAACTATTTCAATAATTATTTCATAGTTTTAAGTCATTTTTCAAGCAGAAATATGAACAATTCTCTGATTTCAGCAACTTAAATGTGACAATTTGCTGCACTTTGTCATATATGAAACCGGTTAGGATAATAATTTGATTGTACATCCACTTCTCCAGGCATGTATAATAGAATTATAAAGTTTTGCTGGTTGTTTTGGGCTCATGGATATTATAGTGGATCATTTTGAAGAAGATAAATGGCAGATTAATCAATCATGAAAATAATCGTTAGTTGCGGCCTGATTTAGGTCTGTGGTCCAGCACAGACTGACTTGGTTGTACTTGTCAGGTCAAAGTAATCACACTAGTCACACTAAATAATGTATTTATCTACTCTTGCATTAGATCAAACTATTTCAGGGATGGTCTGACACCGTTTACTGATGAAATAGAAGATTTATCGTTAATTTGGCTGGTCGGCTGGCATTTACAAATTCAGCTTTATTACACTCAAAATAAACTGCTAAAAAGGAGTACTTCATAAAGACGTAGATGCAATGGGCAAATGTTCACTGCCAAGAAACTAAATATCATATATTGATTTTCTTTTTAGTAAAGAATAATAAAGGGACATTTGTTTCAGTTGCTTCCTGGCTCAGTAGTGGAGGAAGTCTGCAACATGATCAACCTAATTTGAGCGGTTTTGAAAAAAAAAATAAAAATAAAAAAGAGTTGCAGCACCTGCTGTACTCAGACCTTTAATAGAAGACAAATGCGAGTTAAAAAAAAATAAGACAGTCAAATAAAGGGAATCTATTGTGGGGTTTGGTGGCAGGGAGCATGAGGTCAATCAAAATGAGAAGGCTCTGTGTGTGTGTGATGGCCAGAGTTACGCTAGACAGCAACTTAGCGGAGAAGTAATCATGGCGGAGCTCATTTTTCATCCTGGACTCGGGCAATCCTTAACAACAAATGCAATTACACGGGAACTTTCTACTTAATGCTTCAACACAAAAGGCTTCCACCGTTTGGTTAAAAGATTTTTCCTCCAGATGCAATTATTGACCTTTGGCTCCTGAGAGCTGGAGCCTAATGACCAGTTGCATGTTAACTGAAAATTAGCTTCAAGCGCTCGCTGCGCTGCTCGTTCACTTTCATTTCTCTCAAGTGTTCTCAAAAAAAAAATTCAATTTCAAACAGCAGGGAGGCATTTTTTTATGATTAAAAAAATTGATTTGGGGGCATCAAAGCTACTTTTTTTTTTTTTTTTTACACAAAGTGAGCACCGGCCACATTACTTACCACACCAATGGCTTATGCGGGGCTCAACAAAAGGTGAAAATCTGATTTCCAAGTACTGCTAGCATGATGAACCAGTGTGGAAATTCAATCTATACACAACGCGGCTCATCAGAAAGCAAGTATTGACTGCCTCAACACACAAGAATCTGATATATTAACCAAGGGCCAAATCAATGAGACGAAAGGCTAAAGGTACATTAAACCACATTGGCTTCGAAAGGTACTTCTTTGGAAATGTCACGAGGCAAATGAATCCCACCCAGCCAGGTCCTTGTGTAAATCGTAACTGATTTCTTTTGGATTTTCCATTTGGTTGGCTGGCTCACGCTGTCGCTCCTGTGTTTAGTGAGCGAGGAGCGAGGTGGGCAAAGAGAGAAATAAACTAGATATTCAAGCATTTCACAGTAAAGGGGAAAAAATCTAGGCTCTCATTGAGGTGTGGACGAGCTCAAATGGAAACAGCCACTGGCTTTTGTGGCTGATTATTGTTGATGATCAGAGAGACCCAATATCTAAACTCAAATTCATCTGACTTCAGGTTTAAACATCAAGAAACAACAGCACAAACTCCAGGATTATAACTATATATTTCATCTATTTTTCCCACGACACACTTCTGTTGATTTACTCCGAGTTAGGCCTTTGACACAGCATATCAAAATTGATCCGCTGTATCTAGATGTTTTAAAGCTCCTGTCGAGGAACTCTCAAGCACGCTTCATTCATTGCACCGAACTAGCTCAGGAGCTAGGTTAGCAGAAACCCTCTGCCACATGTGGATCAAATAAATAAAAAGGTAATCCCTCCTCCTTTCCCTTCACCCCCACAGTTCCCAGTTAGACTCGGTAGACAAGGCCAATCCCATATGTTGACGCTTACCCCTTGCGTTTTGTGAGAAATGTGGGGGTGGCGGTGGAGGTCAGTCACGTTTCACTGGGGGAATATAAAGGGAAGGCAATAGCTAAGGTGATAGCGCTGCTATTGATGTAACCAATTTCATTCTCAAAATGGCGTTTGCCACAGTGGACGGGGAGAGATGGGTTTAATCTCAGAGGTGAGATGAAAACTATATTATGGTGAGAAAAAAGGGGGAGGGAGGGGGAGGTTAAGGATGAGGAGAGGAGCGGTGGTCTGCTGAGGAAGATGTAGGAACACACGCTCTCCTGGAGAACGCCATATCTTGGCGCCTCAATGAGACTAGGCCTGCTTTTTGGCCTCGATCCAGCATGATTCAGATGTACAAGAAATAAGAGAGACAGAAGCAGAGACTGACTGATCAGCCCGAGCACTAACTCCACACGTCACTCTCTTTCCGCTCACCCACTTTGAACAGCAATAATCTAAACTTAAAGTAGACTGCTCATAAAAACTGCATAACACTGCTGTGTAGCCCACGTCTGTCAGCGCACTTGCACTCAAATCTCCAAACGTTCAGTATGCACACTATTTGATATGTGCTGGGATCATTTTATCTTTGCTTTGTCATTTTTCCCAAGTGACACAGGCAACCCAGATACATGAAACAACAACCGCAGTTCAACTAATGTAGATTTTAAAGCACTTGTAGTAGCTGCATTTGTACCAATTCAGACAGCACTGATCAAAATCAAGAACCGAGTATATTTGGATATGTTTCAGATGTCAGTCATGGTCTGGTGACACCTGTGGTGCTGTTTAAAACTACAGAAAGCTCTTGTTAGACCAAAAAGTCACATCCCACACATGTAGCTTTAAACCACGCCTGTAGCCCATGTCGTAGCTGCCAGTAGTTCCTCACAGGATGAGGACAGCTCTGGTTTGGACCAATGACAGCATAAAGAATGGACAGAGCCTGAGTGACATCCATACATTTCCAAAGCGCTGTTTTGAAGTTGAAAATATATGGCACTGGCTGCCATCATGTTGGATGTACTGCTTCTTCCGCCTCTAAATATTGGCAAAAACGTGGATCTGAGGCGGACCTGAGGCAGGCCGAATAACGCCTGGGTGCTCTAATAAGCCATCTGTGATGGCACTTAACAGTATCAAGCGGCCACGCTGTTAATTATGCGCAACTTTAAGCCTTAATAATCACCTGAACAGGTGAGTTAAAAATAAATAAATAAATGAATCAGCCCCGTACAGTTGCCATGAACGGGGAAATTAGGTCTAGAGACCAAAACCATTGTCTGTACCATTATTTCAGCTGTGAAATTGGGCACTTTAATACAGCCCCTTTTGGAGATTGACTTACTTCTGCAGTCTGGAAATTACAGTTTGTAGCACTTCCGCATTGGCTTCATTTGCCAGCACTGGAGGTTGCCGCATGGTTTGGACACAGGCGCATAGCTTGAAGCCTCGCAAGAGTGTGTGTGATTTTGCGAGTCCAGCTGTTTATGCTTACAGTGCAGGCGAACAAAATGTTGTTTTAATGAAGTCAATTAATAAATAATTTCATGCTGCACGAGTAGATAATCCAAAACAAAATATCAGTCAGACTTTGTTTTGTTTAAATATGTTGTGCACATGAAGGAAATTTGAATCCAGGAAATGGCGTACCACGCCACTAACGAAAAAAACTGCTGATAAATTACGTGAAAATCTTCTTTAACATAAGCAAAATAAATAATTGAGTCATTTTGTTCATACTAACCTGGTGGGTCCATGAAGTCAAAGTGCACCAGGTCGTCAATGCCCAGTTTCTTCAGCTGCAGCACCACAGAGCCCAGATTAGACCTCAGAATCTCTGGATACGTGTTGTCCTGTGCCAGTTAAAAGGTACGAGAGAAACCCAAGGAACAATTCAAAATGAATTAGTCGGGGTGCTTATTATCTCCTCATGCGCTGCTCATATGTCAACTCGAACAGAGACCGGGAGTCGAGGGCATTTGAAGGGCTATTTAACTTGTTTAAAAGAATTCCCTTTGCCACTCAGCGTGACGTGAAAGAATTAGCCTGTTAAAGTGGAGGACTGGGCCTCAGCAGGTTCATTTGTCACAAGGTGGCTGTTTCGTTTGCACAGGTTATGAGGAAGGGCGGAAACAGCGTGGGTTTTAGCGCCAAGCTCTTGGAATTCTAATTTAGCAGGACTGGGAATCGTGGAGTTCAAGGTGCAAATATTGCACAATAGAGAGCTTTTTTTTTTCCAGCTAGAGGGATGGAGGAATACAAAGTGCTTGTGGCATTGAAAAATCTGAGCATCAAACATTTGGATGGAATTGCTAACATTATCTGACTGTCCTGTTTCTTACCTGCATTTCTGTCTTGTATGCTTTCTCCGTGTAAAGGCGGAAACACTTTCCTGGGCGTGTCCGCCCGGCACGACCTGCCCTCTGCTGGGCTGAGGCCTTGCTGATGGCCGTGACCAAAAGGGATTCCACTCTGATACGTGGGTTATACACCTGATAGGAAAGGGAAAGGACAAATTTCAGGTAAGTATTAAGAGCTCAAACTACAATGATGTAGATTTTACACCCACAATCTACTATATACACAAGCAGCTAACAAAAACATACAATAACACAGACACACAATCTACCCTAGTGCATATATAATCTCTTTTTGCAACATGTGTATGACTTGGCTCCAGGCTGGTGAAATGTCAGAGGAATAAATAACTGGCTTTTCCATCTTTGCCGCTGTCAGGTGGGCACTGCTGTGTTTATCTGGGGATTCTCAGGCAACAGACGCAGATGATCGCAGCAGATAAAGAGCGGTGGGAGAAGATGGGCTTAGTGGGGAGAAGGTGGGTGGTGGTGGTGGGGGCTAACCTTTTGCTTGGCAAATCCGGGATCGATTACAAACACCACGCCGTCAATGGTGAGGGACGTCTCTGCGATGTTTGTTGACACGACAACCTGTGGAAGTGAGAACAAATGGGTTATGAGATGATCCACCCAGTATTTGGAGTTGACTAATGAGACCTCAGACTCTGATGCAAGCTACAGCACTCCTAAAGTGGAGAAATTCAGAAATCCTTAAGCACAAGTAAGACAGTGCATGTATGAGCTTTACTTTGACTTGAAAACTATTCCCTGATGGGAGTCAGTTGACTGAGGAAGCTTGTAGAGCTGCCGCTTTAGTTCACTGTACACATGCTGTCTAATGCAACCCAACAGGGGAGTAACACAACAGCTTCTGCAATCAAGTTCAATGTGCCATCAACGTATTTGTGGCGAGGGCTGGCGTGGTGCTTGGTGTTCCATCCAAATGCATTACCTCTGTCTCCTTTTTGTGTTATGTGTATGTGTGTGCATCAAGATGGGGGGGGTTCTGTCCCGACTATCCACAGCATGCCACTGGTTTTGTTGAGATGTCAGCTTCCCTCTCTTGTAAAGTTCTTCCCAAAAATCACAGAAAATAGTTGATGTAATGGTTCCTCTCGGGTGGCGTGCCTTTCAACACATTCAGAGCTGCAACAGTTCAACACTTCTGAGGAGATTTTCTTCCCCCACCGCAAATAAGAGCTGCTGTAGCCACCTCATGTGAATCCTGGGCGTCTCGATAAATTTGGAACACTGCTGTCGGCGGACGTGCCAACTGTGTAGCTCATTGTCGCCGATTCTCCAAAAAGGTGTGCTTCAAACACAGCAATGCTACGAACGTTTGCACTGTGTTCAGTTTGGAATATTTGAAAAATCACTGAGCTTGTTGCTTGAAAGATGTTAGTCCTTCCATATTAGATCATTATTTGTTATTATAATACATATTGTGTTACAATAAAAGGCTACACTTGGATTGGTTTGTGAAATGTGTAGTAAAACCTTCAACTCAGAGCAGACCATCCACACATGCAAGGGGTTAACAGGAGTCCTTCCGTAGATAGCTACAGTGTACGTTTTGATTTATAGTTCAGCACTGGATTTCCCCTGATAATACCACCACATCATATTATATATATTGTATGTGATCAGGCCATATTGTGCTCCAATTATGTATATTCCCTGCAGTAACCGTGTTTACATTCTTTGATTTACTTGCTGATATAGAGCCACGGTGGACTGTGCATCTAGTTATTGAGCTGGAGTTACATCCTTGTTACTTATTTTTGCTTTGTCTCATTACTGAATGAGAGAATATTGCAAATGCTACGAAAGTTTTAAAAAGATCAGCGCGAGTGCAACATTTTCTACTGTTCTGGGCATAAATGACACATGCTAATGCAGGTAAGATCGGCTAATCATTGAGGAACGCAACGGCGGTGATGATGCAAGAGGTTTATGGGACCACTCGCACACCATCTCCCAGTCTGAGAACTTTTTCTATTATAAATATCTCCCATAGCAAAGAAATGACAGCTGATTCAGAGCAAAAAAAAAAAAAAAAAAAAAAAAAAATCAAATGAGTCACCCTATGGGTCTCTTGCTGTCAGCATATACACAAACAGGGGGGGTGGGGAAGAGTGGAGGAGAGGGAGACAGATTTGCAGCTGCTCTCACGCAAACCTTGACCATCGCTAGGATGAGTTCTCTTCATATAACAGCTGAAACAGGCCTGGATGGAGAAACCCTTTAGATTCATCATGGCACTTGAGACTGTGGTGGCCGGGTCATGGCCCACTCTACTGACAACTGACACTCCAGTGTCGTAGCTTAATATACTAGTGGGTGTTTGGAAAATGCCTCTCCACACTTCAGGATCTTTTCCTCGCTCACTTGCTCAACATCCACCAAGACGGGAACAGGCTCCAGGCATTCCTCAGCAGGCATTTGGTGGTAGTTGTCTGCTTTCTTGGTAGTTCTCGTGATCAAATGCCAAATAGAAAACCAAACAGTTCTCTGTAGTCTGATACACGTCCACAGAACCAATTTTGCACACTTGACACACTTCTTTTGTAGCTGTGCTTCTTCGGCTGTCTTCAAGCTGTGAGCCTTACAGACTTTTAAATCCCACCTTTTAAGTGAGGATTTCTCTCCAGCCTGCAAACGCCTGATTGTTTAGTTATTAATGCCCCCCTCGATCAGCCCTCAATCTCGGGTAATTCACATGTCGAAAGACGCGTTCCCCCTTAGCATTCAAGAGGAGGAATGAAGAGATTGCAATAAAACGCCCATATGAAACTGATCAGACGGCAGTATCTGGCAAATACTCGGGTTGTTATTCATGTATTTCTTGGATGAATGGCTGTCTGGATCTGATTGACATGAGCACTCCATGACAAATTTGAGTCGCTTAATTTTGATAGACAACTGAAAATATTACGGGCTGCAGAAATGGAGCTAAGTGGGGTTCCATCAAGACCAACTTGGTTCGAAGGCATGAGGCACACTTCTAGCCCATTTCCGTAGTAGGAACTTAATGAAGAGTAATAGAAAATGTAGCCATTATCATGAGTTCTGCTTTTGTTTCCACTGTTCTCCATCTTCTTAGGAGTTCCTGAAACTAAACTTCTAATAAGTAAACAGCCAAATTCAAGGTAGTTTCGGGGGTTGCAACAATCAATCATGACTGGTCAAACGGATGCATCATCACATCACAGCACAGAAGAATACAAAAACACAAAAAACATCATTACTGCTGCAGAGTAAGACGGAAAAGAACAATAACAGAGGATGCTTGAGGAGACCAGCCGAAGCGAGGTGGAGTGTGCGGTTAAAAAACACTAAAAGGTGTACCAACTAACAGTTTTTTTCAGAGATAATAATATAATATGTGATAATATGGCAAAAAGGTGCAGAGGAAAGAGTCTGAAGATGGAACTGGATGACAGAAAAATAAAGCACAACAATGTGTGCAGCGAAACAAACGGAAAAACGATGAAGTAGATTGACATGCTGGACACCGTTTTCACTTTAAAATGAGAAAGAAAAACAGTACCAGCAGCCTCATACCAAACAGCATATAAAAATGACTTCCTTCCCCCCTTTTGCCTTTTTAATGGCATATATCCAGAAAGTCTCAGATTGTAAAATAAGAGTGGAAAATCTAGTGCCAAACACACACAGTTCCTAAAAGTTTAGTTTATGGGAAGCCCGGGTAACGGGTTGTTAAGTTCCTGCAGTGCAAAAGGGCCACTGGTGGCCCAAAGGTACATAGGAATCACCGCTTTAAGAAACCAATTAGCCACACTGTTGCAGTCTGAAATTAAAGTGGTTGGCCAAAAAAAGAGACCGGGCTATCAGACAGTGTCTCATGACAGACACTATATGCCAGCGACCAACTTCCCAGCAAGGAATGACAGGCATGGAATACTTCAAAGTCCAGTTAAAAAATGGGACTAGGTGAGGTTGTCCTACGTGTTGGGACACAGCCGGTGCTCCAGCAGATGCCACACATGACACCCTCTCACATTTCATGATCATATGGGTGGCCTCATTGACTGCATTGATTCTGAAGGATTATCCAGGCTAGGGCCATTACACTGAACATAGGCTGGCTCCTTCCAGTCTGTTGCTGCACTGGATAATCCTGGCTTCTTCATCAGTAATATCATTAGAGCATCATCTCTGCATGTTATTTCTGGGTTATTACCTGCAGGAGAGCAAGTACTATGGCTAACACGACCCATCTTTCACATTCCCTGCTAGGGGAAACGCAGCCTTGTTGACAAATAAAGCCTCCCCTCCTGACTGGGGAAAAAAGGAGAGCGTGCCTCAGGCAGCAGCGACGCACTCGCATACAAGGCTCATTGAAATGGATACGTGGCGCAATCACGAGTGACATTTGAGGGAATGTTCCAAACGTGACAAAGCTAAAAACAAACCTCAACGCTCATCGCAGCACTTCTGCGAGAGACAATCTCTGAGATGTTGGAAACCAAAGTGAGATTATAATATTTGTTGGTAATTAGTCAATTGCTGCCTTGGCTCTACATGATTAAACTGTTCAAAACTGGAAGATCAGTGGCTTTCTTGGAGAAGCAGAGCGATGACGAGCTGGTGCTTTATGTTAATTGAGGGGTGCCTAATGCAGTCATTAGCATGCGTGGCAGCAGACGCGGCGAACCTTAATTCTTTTTCACTACTTCCTCTTGGGCTGGCTTGGATGACATCTCTGCGTTTTTCACTTGATGAGTTGCTCAAGTCATTCATGGAGAAGCACATTCACTTCAAGCACGGCACCTCCACGAATTCAACAAGCACCTGACAAATTGATCGACGAAAAAAAAAAAGAAAAGGGGCGGGGTGGGGGGCACCAACTGTGTTGTTCTGAAGCTTAAAGGAGGTTGCTGGGTTGACAGTTCAGAGGTCAGCGTGTCACTACACTTTAATTTCCTGTGTTATCTAAGTTGCTGCAAGGTGCTCATCAAGAGAAGGCTGTTACTTAGCAATCCCCTTCTATTTCTGACATGTCTGGCCAACGGATGCAAACTTGCAGGGCTGTGCAGGTACCATTGCAAGAGCCATGTAATATTTAAACCTGTCCCTATGCAACCAAGGCCCCTTTTCATGTCAGCACCTCTTTGAACAGCAGAGGCAAACAGAGGGAATGATATTTGAACTTTTGAAAAAGATCTTATCCAACGCTGGCTGATCAAACTACTAAGAATGCTGAGCCTCTTAAACCTGTGCAACACACACACACACACACATTATTCAAACAGAAAGTTGGAAGAGATGAAACTATAAAACTCGAGACAGTAAAGAAAGATGGTGCTATAATGTTTGATCCAAACCTTGTGGGTAACCCTCAGCCTGTGCCACTCCGTAAATGTAAACTTAATAACACACTTGATCCCCATTTTCTTGGCAAGCCTTATACTTACGTGATTAATTCAGATTGTGAGGAATTCAATATACCCAAAATCCAGCGTGAATTGAGCGTTTCTTAAAATATTGGAACGTGTTTAACGTTGACAGCCCATAAATATTTTTCACTGCTCATATGTCAGCCTGATCTGCCTCAATTAGAGGGGTTGTAGCGATGAGTCATTCATCAACATCGTCCCCTATCAGATGCTGGGGGTGAATGCTTGCTCATTCACTGGCGGCGATGATATTCTGATATTCTGTCAGATCCCTGGCCAACAGTGTGGCAGCGCAGGTGGTGCTGCTACTCTGGTGATGAGCCCATCTGAATAGAAAGTGTCACACAAAAGAGAGGAATTGTCTCTGCGTCTGTATCAATAAGAGGATCAGCCACTCCTCTGAGATTAAGGCGATGTGAGGAAGAAGATGACTATGTATGAGTGAGAACAGTCTTTTTTTTTTTTGATCAGCACCTTTCACATGCTTTCGGACGCAAGAGTTTCTTAGGCCTCCTCTGAGCAGCAGCGGGGCCCTGTGCAAATGTAGTGGAAAGATAAAAATGACTGAGAATGCAGTACTTTCCTCAGGCTCAGAGGGCGTGAGTAATACCCCAGTTATAATTTAGAGCAGAGAATCGCATGCTGACAAAAGCAGCATATGTTGTGTGAGTCAGTTATGCGCTAAAGCTGAGAAAGGGAAAAAAGTTTCAGTCCCTACCTTCCAGCTCTCTTCCTTTACCCACCGTATTCCCCATCTGGCCTTTCTACATCAACCCCACTCGTTTCCTCTTTTGCTTACCCCTCTCCCTCAAACTCCTGACGTCAACCCCCCCCCCGCCTCTGAGTGTTTTTATAGCAACAAGGCAGTTATACCTTCCTTCCGATGGCACCGTTTGGTTTATTGGGTGGTGGTGGCTCGAAGATCCTCTGCTGCTGCTGCGGAGGCAACGTCGAGTACAGTGGGATGATTTTGATGTCGCCGACTTCGGGCCCCAGGTCGTCGACCTCCCTCTTGATTCGCTTGCAGGCTTCGTCAATTTCCTGAAAGATGGGAAAGCGCGACAATTAATCCAGGCGCCGCTTGAGTATGCAAACAGCAAAAATCAAACGGGTTCTGAACAACACCTGG
The DNA here is from genome assembly GCA_028641955.1 of Protonibea diacanthus. Taxonomy (NCBI): domain Eukaryota; kingdom Metazoa; phylum Chordata; class Actinopteri; family Sciaenidae; genus Protonibea; species Protonibea diacanthus. The sequence continues at coordinate 10,453,477 of CM053998.1, forward strand.
ATAAACAATGGCAGCGAATCTGGGTGATGGGGCATGGCGAGGGGAGGTGGCCAGGGGAAACTGTGGTTCCCTGCTACAGTACATTTGTTCTAACTATCGCTCCATCTGACAGAGGAAATTAAACCTGGACTGCAGTATGCTTTGCTGTGCTCCCCGTGGCTCTGTTGTCAAACGCGGCAATCATGGAAAACACGGGGGCGCGCGCGCGTGTGTGCGCTCGGGAAGCGTGTGCGCGCGCACACATAGCGAGACAGACTCAAACGGGGTTCATTATTCCACAGTGCAGCATTGTAGAGGGGAATGTGAGATGAGACTGCAGCACTGATGCATAACCAGCGGCAAATCATGGCAGATCAGTTTAGTGAAGCTGAACGTTCTAGAGCCGGTGGGCTGGCAGACAGAGGACCTGAGTAGCGCCAGGAATAAGAAAGCATGATAGTGAGCACATGGCTAGGGCCTATTCTCTAAAGGCCTATTAGAATACACTAATAAATGTACACGCATTCATATTCCACATGCACCCCGTGCCCTTATTCTACCTACCCGGATTCACACACACACAGACGTTCAATAAATCACATTTGAAGTATTCTCTCACATGGCCTAAAACAACACATGACAGCTTTTCATTTCTACGCGACTCCCCGCTGTTCCAAACCGTTTTCTTTGTTTTGCTAACAACAATCATTTAATCCTCAAGAAGCAGCAGTTATTACATGTGTCACCTTACAGCCTATGCTGTTGCACCACCTGCAGGCCCATGGGAGCAATGCAGCCATGAGAGGAGTTATAAGGCATTGATGAACAGGAACGCTGATTCCCTGAAATGATTTCACTCGTACTTAAAGACACATCATTGGGCAACACCAGAGTTTATTTATTATTTCATCGGCCGACAGTACAACCGGTAAAACTTCTCAGACATGTTTGTTTCCTTTTCTAAAAAGCGCACTGTGCTTAAATTAGTTTAAGCATGACTGAAAGTGGCTTAATTTGCACCACCGTGTGAAGCCTGTAACACTCGCCTTGACACGAGAAAGCACCACGGTGATGTTTTCCTGTTTTCCTTCTGGACTGCAAGTGTGTTATTAGCCCCGTTTGTCCCCTTGTTCATCGCATTTAGTCAAACCCCGTTGATGGCCATGTGCCTCTTAATCAACACACTGACAAGTGGAAAACGGTAAATCTGAATGGATTGGTAAAATTAGCCTGGGTATTAATAGCCTATCAAGCCTCTGGATGCAGCAGCTGCCATGGAGGGAAAAAAATGGCCCTCATTGCCAAAGTGCTGGAAGCAAGCTGGCTGTCTATCCCTTAGGGACATCAAGACACCGTGTGTGTATGTGTGTGCTGTGTATGCTCACACACACACACACACACACACACACACACACACACACACACACACACACATACATAGGGGCAGTTGGCCAGTGTTGGGAACCTGTCCACCAGCTCTCCCTGCGACCCCGGAAGCAACAATCTCCAGCCAAGCTAATAACCGACACATTTAGGCACTCCTCTTGACTGGCAAACAACCCCCCTTGCCAATCCCCACGTTTTGATGTTAGCTGCTGAGGGGGAAGCTTAAATATTAGGACTTATCTTTGCTCAACAGCTGTGATAAGTTTCGACTTTCTTGTTTGGAGTTGGTGCTTCAGCTTTATTTGTTTGCAGAAGCGGAATATCTCACAGAAAAACTAAGAGGGAGGAAGAAGGGGCCGTGTGCGCTTTCGCTTTCGTCTGATATAAATTAAACAGTCAGATAAAAAAAAAAAAAAAAAAAAAGAGTCTATGGCTTTGCCATGGATCTGCCTCCCAATCATTAGTCTACATCAAAGTTGCAGGGAGGCTGAAGAGGTTAAGAAGCGCTCGAGGGATGCGCTGCAGCACCCTTTGAACACCCATCTCTGCCAGACCTACCACACATTAACTTCTTTAACCCAATTAGGAGGGGGTGATAATGAACTCACCGTGGGAGTGCTCTCAGTAATGCTTTAGCTTGACACAGCGTGGGGGGTGGGGTGGAATATAAATCAACAAATTACACCGAACCGCGGAAAAAGTGTAACATGTTGCCTACAAGGATCCAAGACTGTTCTACACATTCATAGGGGCGACTTTTGGTGTTTCTGGCCATCGGAGCGGCTGGGATACCACTAAATCTAAAAATCAATTACCAACCTTCAGTGGAGACCACTTCAAACGCCGTGCCCTCCAATGACTTCATCCCCCTTGTAACAATTGATCCCGCTTTGGCAAATGAAAACTGACGTTGGTGGACTGCCACAGTCGAGTCGCCGTTGAGTGAAAAATAATTACCGCTAATAAACAACCTGTCACAGGGTGTGATCGGGGAAGCCAGAAAGACACGACTACATGAGAGCTTTTTAAAGATTCCTTGTAGATGAAAAATTGCTACTGTGTCCAACATGTCATTTAAATCTCCAGAGCAATTTGTGTTGTATTTACACCGGTTACATTCTCCTTTACAACCACAGGCAATCACATGGTCTCCAGCACCATTTCGCCGGAGTGCTGAGAGAAAAATCGGACCAGCACAGGCACCGTCGGCTCTGACAGGCTTCTCCTGTCCAATGATCAGGACACTGAAACATTTGTTGGTGTTGAGTGTGTGTGTGTGTGTGTGTGTGTGTGTGTGTGTGTGTGTGTGTCCACCCTGCTGTGACCAAATTCATCATTTTGGGCATGAACCCTGCCCTCCATTACACATCAGTGGACAACATTTGCAGTGAGGGGGGGAAAAAATAATAAATGACTTAATTTCAGAGATTTGTGGGAAGGGCAGAATCTGGGTCACTCTGAGGTTGTTCTTTTTTTTTTTCCTCCCTCCATTCGCTGTGTAAATCCTGGAGGTTCCCAAACAGGCACACTCACATGTATTAAACAGCTATCAATCTGGATATTAATCATTTCCTCTGCATGTGTTTGTGTGTGTGCTAATGACACTGTATGTGAGTAACTCATCTGTGTAATTAGATTAATATGCACACTCTTAACTTTGGAGATGAGCAAATCTTTGCACAAGTTTATTGCCTTGTTCATTTGGACAAAAATAGCAGTATTATTATCAGTGTATCTAGAGCTGAAACAATTAAATCAACTAATTTACTGCTTTTCTCTGCTTGGTATCAAAGTGTATCGACTCGATTTGTGTTTTAGACTGTTCGTCTGACAGAACGCAATTTGAAAATCTCATGTTTAGCTCTAGATAATTGCGAACAGGCCAACTTCTGACTTTAATGTCTAGACGATTCTTTGAAAAAATGACAGGAACTATTAGCTCCAGCCCTGCACGTATCTGCTAAAATACAGGCAATCTTTGAGGCATTAAAGGCCCTATGGAGTTGTACCTCTTGTCCAGTGAGGAATAGCAGAACGTCCCCTTCATCTCCCTCACACATGTGGATCTGGATCACAGTGCGGATTGCCGCCTCCAGGTAGTCCCGCTCTGGTTCCGGCGTGTAGAAAATCTCCACGGGGTGCGTGCGTCCGGGGATGGTTAGCAGTGGGCAGCTGTCAAAGTACACCTGGAACTTGCCGGCGTCGAGCGTGGCGCTCATGACGATGACCTGGGCAGAGAAGGACGCAGGAATAAGAGGAGCCAAGTCTGTGAGGGACAACGTATTCATGAGAGAGAAGAGGTGAAAGGAAAAATGAAGCTAGAAGTAAAGACAGAAGAGGGTGAACGGCTGTGGTGATTAGGGGCGCGAGCACTCAAGTGTAGAATGAGTTAACATTTTATATGGCTTGATGATAATAGGGGATAAGGACACATGCTAATTGGATGAGGGTACAACTAAACACAGAATAGATGAAGAGTGCAAAAAGCTGTACAGGCTGGATGGCGCTGTGAATCAGAATTTAGGATGAGGGCGCTGGCACAAACCCAAGATGGTGTCCATAGTGTAGGACTTGGCATTACACTCCAAGTCACTGACCTACACGGAGCTATGACAGTCCTTGTTCCTGATGTTGGGTACACAATGTTCTCTCCAGAGCCATTAGATAGAGCGCATTAGGATTCTGATGGGAAACACGTCTCCCATTTTCAATCTCAAACATTTTCAGGGGCCAGTGTCTCGGCATTTCGCTTTACGCTCTGCGAGACATCATAATTGCTCTTAATCAAGGCAAATTAAACTTTCAAATTTGGTAGGGGATAGGAATGAAGGAGATAGAGGGGTGTGGGTGGATGATCATTCCCAATAACCTAGACCTCATTTAACAGTCCGCGAACAACAATCTAACCTTTGATTCTACGCTGACAAACAACTAGTCATTATCCATCTGCTTTATGAGAATGATGTCTGGCACACTCTGCCTATAAAACTTCTGCCTGCCTCCCATCAGTGCCGACACGTTGCTGTGTTCTCCCACCCCCCCCTCGGTTGATTGGCTTAAAATGGGGCTGACTCGGGGAGCAATCTCCACTAGCGCTGCGGTGCAGAATAGATGTGCATTTATGAGCCCAAGAGCAGCGTTTTCGCTTTTCCTCAACAGATACACGGCTGTCAGACATAGGGACAGTGTCAGGAAAAAAAATGTGACAATGGGGAGGAATGACAGAAGAGGGACATTAACGCTGGCTGTCACTGAACCCTCGGGGGAAGTAATATTTAGAGCTTTAACTGTGTTTTGTAGGCATTAAGTGGGACATATTTGTAGGAACAAATCGGACTACTGTCAAGGGTGCTTTCAACACTAAGCTGAGAGATAAGACAAAATATAAGTGAGGCAGACCTGAGTTTCCAGGATAAACAGTAAATGTAGGTGGTGGATAAATGTATCACGATTTAGTGAACTTACACTACCTTTAAAATGAACCCACCTACTATCAAAGGCAGCGCCTGATCCTGAAACTAAGACGACTGTTCTGTGAAATACACTCAATATATGCAGCATAATTTGAAGAACTGTTTTTACCTTGAGGTCAGGCCTCTGGCGGACCACCTCCTTCAGGACCCCCATGAGGATGTCGGTAGCTAACGTGCGTTCGTGCGCCTCGTCCAGGATGATTACGCCATAGCGCTCCAGCAGAGGATCGTTCATGGCCTCCCGCAGCAACATTCCATCTGTCATGTACCTGTGTGAACAGAAGACGTGCGGGCTTTATAATCATACGCAATAGCATTATCTGAATAAAAACCTGCTTTGAATGGACGTCATGAGCACAGCGTTCCACAGAGGAGAAACCCCGTCTTCAAAGTACTGGTGGGAGAACATGAAGAAAGGGAGGGAGGGAGGGAGGGAAGTAGAAAATCAAGATGGATCTGTACAAAGTCAAACTTCTTTATCAAGAAACAGACAATTTAATAATCTCCGTCCATGAGCTTAAAAACTTCAGCTTGCTGCACAAATTCTGTAAGTTTTTACATCATTTTTAAGAGCAGCCCATAAGACTGTTGAATCCCTTTTTAAAACTCCTTTTATTATCAACCAATAAATGTGGAGGTTTGTCGTGTTGGATTTCAAAACAAAAAGCCGATGGAAATATTTTTAACTAGCCGTCTTACTTGAGTACCGTCTTGGCGGAGCTGCAGTCCTCGAACCTGATGGAGTAGCCCACCTCTTGGCCCAGCATCACATCCATCTCATCGGCGACCCTCTGGGCGACACTCATGGCCGCTACCCTCCGGGGTTGGGTGCAGGCCACCGCTCTCTTCGGCCCCGGCGTTGACCGCACCATGTCAACGCACCACTGAGGGATCTGAGGGAAGAGGGAGGACAGGTCGGGTTGTTGAATTCAATTACTATTTGAGTTGAGTTGCATTGCTATAGTTTTCTGCGTCCTGGAAAAACAAATATCTATGAAAGTTATGCCTGTCAACTATATTTTTCTGCATAGAGCTTAAAAAAAAAAAAAAAAAACAGAAGCAGCTTGCCAAGAGACGCTGAACGAAGACAGTCTTACTTCCACTCTATTAAAGCTTGAGGTTCGGATGAGTGGTAAGATCTGAATCAACTCTAAAAGGGCAGTCTTGGAAATGTCACCCAATCAGAAGAACAAAAAAATGCCAATGACAGGTTTGGAAGAGAAACATTTCACAGGCAGTACTAAAATCTGTTATTAGCACTTACAGGACCTGACCTTAATCATCAGGATATGTTTGGTGGAATGCTGAGTAGGGCTGCGTGATTAATTGTATTACAATTGCTATTTCAATTGATACCTGTGTGCAACCTCATTTGCGCAGACAGCAATTTGGGTTGCATTTGCATTAAGTGAATGCAGTATTTTTTTGGGGGGGGGGGGGGGGGTTGTCCCTGAAAAGTGGGAGAAAGTCTCAGAATCTTAATTCAAAGTGAGAAAACTGCAGTGCAGCCGTAACACCGAGGTAGTCTGCATTCTCCTCTGACCTTTTCTTATTTTAATTTGACTGAATACAACGCTGAATGTTCAAGAAAACGTCAAGAAAAGCTCGTAATTATTAAGCGTACATGCATTGCTGATTATTTTTCCCTTTTCTACATTTCTACATTTCAAGAGCAATAACCGTGGACTTCAATGTGTAGAATATAAATGTTTTCTAGTGTCATCAGGGCAGAAAGCACTGACAAAATTACACCACTTTATTTAAGGAGTGCTTGGAAGATAGTTTATATTCCCCTCAGGAGGAAGCAAAGGCTCTACCAGTGATTTACTCTAATCTTCTCTCTTGCAAAAACAAAAAAATAAATAAATAAAAAATAGACCACCCAACGTTTTCGTGAACTTAAAATAAACTTAACAACCACACACTGCGAATCAGCTCCACAGAGAAACTGATTAAAATGCATCATCTGTTTATTGCACCCTGTTTTTTGTAATATTATTACACCAATTATAGTTTTCAATTTCACATTTTTATTTAATCTGTCACATTTCAGTCAGTTTAGGGGCCAATTACAAATCTAGTGCATCTTTATGTGCTCAAATTTCAAAAATGCTAACCATTCTGCTTTTTACCTGTGTGGTCTTTCCAGAGCCCGTCTCTCCCACCAACACAAAAGACTGGTTACGCATCAGGATGTCAGTGAAGCTCTCTCTGTACTCCCAGACAGGCAGCTGCAGACGCTTCTTCAGGATCTCGTAGTAGCGTGGCGTGTGGGGCAGGTTGGTGAAAGGGTTGATCTGCTGCTGAATAGGGGGTTGCTTATAGAAACCTCCACTGCTAGGAGGTGGGATGCTGGGCACAGCGGATGACTTGACATCCCGGTCCCTGTCGTAGTCTCGAGCTCGATTGCGATCGCGGTCCCTGTCCCTCGGCCGTTCATCGCGGCCTCTGTCTCTGTCGCGGTCACGTCTGCAAGACAAAGACACTTTTGGTTAAAATTTGATGAAGCATTGACACACAAACTTGCCACAGAGACAGAGTATAACTAACTCGAAATTATTGACGCTAAACCAAGCATAAAGAGCACAACATGGCACAAATGTTAGCCATGATAAAGTTACATTGTCATTCACGGTTGCAGAAAGCACGGCCTACTCAAGTGCAGCATGCAAAGGTCACAAATAAACTAAATCACCACAATCCACACTAAGCAAGTTTGTTCTACTATTGCAGAAAGATGAATGTATTTAACTGCTCCGGGCCAGAATGTGAAACATTTACATCCCCCCCATTAGCTGAGCACTATGTTGACTTTAACATGGCCTAGAGGTAGGCATTTAGTAGTACCTGTGGAGCTGGCTGCGCATGGGCCAGACGTAGCAGATAAGTGTAAATGTGTGTGTGTTAGCAATACCAAATAAAAGCCATCTAGCGATAAATTAAGGCCAAAAACTACAATTATCTTGATATAGCTGCAAGTAATTTCAGGCATATTCCACTTTGAAAATGATCAATTATGCGCCTACGACACAACTCAATTACCGATTAATAATGTACTACTAATTACTATGAGGTTATGTCTGTGGCGGATGTGTACAGTGCAGCAGGAATGAGGTGAAAAACAAAAGTGATGGCAAGTACAACAAGCAGGAGGTTTGTGTCATCTAGTCTAGCAGCTTCTCTAGCATCCGTGTCCTTGACTGTGGAGAAGCTGCAGTATGCATATCAGGTGATGCTCTGCTCTGATGTTTGAACGTGGATATAACTGAGTTCACCGTTCACATAATGCAATGCAAAGTCCGTTCATCCCCCCATGGGGGAAATTTGGCTTGTCCCTCCTATAAAGGTCAAAGTGATGTCAAATCCAGGGCAGTGACCCTGAACGTTACTCTCTGTGACTTTGACAACTGACAAGCTTCAGTCTGAGTCATTTACTTCTTCAGGGCTCTCTGGACTTGTCGACACTCACATGAACGACCAAGACCTTTTTTAATATTGCTCCAAGAGTCGACTAGCACTGATTCTGGACACTGACAGAGCATCTCACTTACGCTAAGCGGCTAGCATTAGCCCGGCTAAAGCTCGTCTGTGTTACTTAAAAACAGCTTCCCTGTTTCGTCTTGTAAAACCAACATGCCATAATAACATAGAGTTCACCGTGACATGTTGACTTTGTGTCATGAAATGTATGACCGTTTTATTTAAAAGACACAGCACTTAACTTCATCTCGAGCTAGTTAGCATGTAGCCACGTGCAGAGCACACCGGGCTGGTGGCTGTCTTTGTTTGCTAACTTTGCTAACGTTACACTAACCACTTTGTTGCACACACTTAACGTCCAACAGCAACCCAGTGCCGCTAGCTAGGTATCGTTTTTAAATCATGTTCAACCCCACCTGTGCTAGCCTGCAAGCTAAACTTGCAAAGAGCTAACGCTAGCAGGCTAGTTAGCAACAGGACCACAACAACAAAACCGCCTGCGACATTTAATGTAGCGCTAACGTTACGCACCCATCAGAGGGTCTCTTTCTACTCGACGAGTAATCTTCACCCAAATCTAAACGAGTCCGCTTGGACATCTCGCCGTCCAAACAGCAGCGTTAGCCGCTAATTATTCCATGCAGAACCGTTAAAACACCGGCAAAATGGCGACCGGAAGCTCTTACCTCATCATTATTATCCTTCACGAAATTGATCCGAAAGCCGCGTTTTTACTGTGAGGCCAAGCGAGCCCGCTGCAGAGAAAACGTCTTGGAGTTAAAACTGAGCCCCGCACATGATGCTCCGTCCGTGCAAAGCCTATCGCGGTGCCTGCGGACACAATGCGGTGTTTTTTTTTTTTTTTTTTTTTTTTTTTTAGGGATGCGGGGGGAGGATGCAGGAGGTCCGCTGCCGCTGCCTCTTCTTGGTCGGGTCGGGATTGGTGATGTGCCCGCCAAACAACGAGCGCGCACGCGCGCACACGCACACACACACAGAGGCACTTGTGTTGCCTCGCCCCCTTCAGTCTCACTGCAGCACAGGCAGATACCTGTGTTTAGTCTGAAAGCAACGTGGGACCTATCTGAAAATATTTGCTCTTATACATATGAATGGACAGAACGGTGAGCTCAGAATATCAAGTTGTCCTTTAGTGGAAACTAAACACAGCATTAGAAGCTTCTTCATGGACCCATGACATACAAATGTGTATATATATGTATCTTATTTCAAATATACTGCGTACAATGTAACATAACCAACAATATAACCATTAAATGAATTCACAGCAGCCATCTTGACATGGAATAGTAAGGTAAGCACAGGTGTTACCAATGAGACTAATTAAGGTCATGTTCCATTCAGGTCAAACAGAGTCAGGGGTGCTGCTGTGGTGCCTGTTGGCCCACTGGCAAGTCTCTGCTGCAATAAATGGAACTGGACCTTCATTAGTATCATTGGAAACACCTGTGTCGACCCTATAAAAGTCTGTTACATTACACATCTTCATTGTTTTATCTAAATGTAATATGCTATCAGACACAATAAAATAAAGCTTGCTCCTGGCAGCCTCCATCATGATGTGTATTGGCACATCAGCACCAAATTTTACTTTTATCAAACCAGCGATTAGCCTATTATCATCATCCATCATCAGCCCATAGATATGCAATGTCCACAACTAAACCAGCTACTATAGGATCAACTGGTATCTACCTATACTGTATGTGGGAAGATGGCAGACAATCATATATATAAATATAATAATGGATAAATAAATGCAATTCTACTGATATAATGAATAATAATATGGATTATTATTTGTAGTAATATTTGTATTTATCTTGTTTTATCAGGACTGTAGTTTACAGGACTGCAGACATACACTCGACCCAGTCTGGAAGGTACAACTAGGAAGAGACGATCATGAAAATGTGTACTTCTGTGCTCTGTTAGAAGAGCTAAACCCTTATTTCAACCTCTACAATTATAAAGTGATGAATACTCTGTCACTGAAGACAATCATTGCCGTGACACAGGTAATTACACAGCCTGGACATTGCTAACAAGCTGCATAATGGCAAATGGCTCATTGCTTATAGATGGGGGATTGATGGCGATGGTTAAGGAGAAGTCAACGTTACAACAAAGTCATAATGCTCTAATATTCAAGGATAATTTAAAATACTGGGGATTTTCCACCTTTCTGTCTGTCTCTTTTTCACAGGCTATTAAGTAGCAGTCCAATTGCGTATGAAATAGCTTTGGCAAACATAGCTACAGAGCTGGTGGTGAGACTGTGGACAATGCTGGGGTCCAATCATTTAGAATAGTGCAACATGAACTCAAACTGCCACCCCCAGCTTTAAAGAACTGGACGAAAAAGACAGCAATAACTTACATCTGCCCTGAGTAGAACCTGTGTTTTAGAGGGAACATATTTATGCCCCTATCATACTTTCGATTGGATGGAATCTAATCTAATATTTGTTTTTGTTGATTTTTCATTCATATCACAGCTGCACAGCATGAGGATACAGTAACATTTCATTCAGATACAGTGCCAGATAGTGCTGTCTCATGTGCAGAATGTCTCTAGAGGACACACGAAATGACCACAAAAGGACTCAAAATGACTACAAAGAGATGCAAGGCAGCCACAAACAAACAAACTGTCTACAAAGAGATGCAAAACAACACTAAAGAGAATTAAAAGGACTACAAAGACACACAAAACCAACACAAAGAGACACAAAACAACCACAAAGAGATTCAAAACGACTACAAGGAGACATGAAGAGAATTAAAAGGACTAAAAAGAGACACAAAATTGGCATGACAAGACACAAAACAATGTGCAAAAAAAAAACAAGAGACACAAACCAAGAGACTCCAAAGAGATGCAAAATGACATTTGTCATTTTGATTTCCGTTCCTTCAGTCTGGATGTCTCAGTTCTATGCAGGACGGATGATGTTTACATCTTTGTACATTCAAACAACACGATAAAAATAACTTTAGCTGACCATCAGGAGAGATTTGAGGAGCACTAAAAACATGCACTAAAGTCGTTTATTCATCACTGGATAATTACTGTTTTCATTAATAATTCTGCATTATATTTTCTTCTACATTCTGTGTTTTTTAATATTATAATACTGGTTGTAGTTATTTCAGTCATACCCCACTCATAGGTGTTGGGATCAGATGCTGTTATAGAGAGACTACAATAACTGCCGTTGGGTCAGCCGGAGTTGTAAGGACCTAGGTCCTTTCTAAATAGGTCTCTGGTAAAATACAGAGGATGATACTGATAAAAGAGGAGCAGGAAGGGAAAACAATTATAGGGGGTGTAGGCCAGAGAACTGTCTGTTATCGAAGTAAACGGGTTCAACTTTCAGCAAAATTCAGCAAAGTGTTGCTAGAAATCTTCTGAGAAAAACAAACTGTGAGAGCACCATAAGTGTTATCTCGAGATATCATGCGAGAGGAAATGTTGAACTGCAATGATCTTGACTCTTGAACTTTGATGAAATACTAAACTAACTTACTTTTCTTTTCATTAGTGTCTCCTTCTCTGCACTTCTTCTTCTCTTTTTTTTTTTTTTTTGCCTTGCAACGGCGGTGCAAGATTACATAATAAAAGGATTCCTGTGTGGACGAGATTAAAGAACATAATCTTTCAAACCAAGTGAAATCAAGAAAAGATACTTGGCTGTTCTGTAAAACTCTTCCAACAATGATGAATTGCAGGAAGCTGTAATAATTACACTGTATATGGTACCAAAACTCAACCAACTTCCATTCAGGTTTAAATGTTTAGATGTTATATCATTTTACTCAAGAGAGATTTATATATGGGTCTTACGAATATTGTAATACAGAACCTTTTTAAACGTCAAAATCTTTATTGATTATTTTCTCGAATTGCCCGAGTACTGTGAAATTTGAATCAAGATAATTTAGGATTACCTCATTATACCAACGTCCAGGACAATTTTAGCTCGACCCTGTTGGTTGGGGACAGTGGCATTTGCTGCTGGTGCCCCATCACTGATATCACATCACTAGGTTCTGTCAGCTCTTATCACACTGGCCCACAATCTCCTATCTTAATAGAGATCTGACTGTATGCCGTGGCTACGTGCTGACCCTTGGCGTGGTCTTTATGCTTATCGGTCGTCCACAAGCTCACGCTCCTCCAACATCCTGTGACTTTGCTGGCCTCGCTTCCCTGCAGGGCCTTGGGAGCCATGTTGTTGTTGTTGTTGTTGTTGTTGCAGCAGTCGGTTTCAGTTTTGCCTCCAAGAAATCTGGAAACTACTGAGGTAGGTCACAGGGGAGAAAATACCTTAGGCAGCTTCTGTGATCAAGAAAATTTCGAAATGAATATGAGGGCTGGTAGCAGTTCTAGTGTATTTACAATCTTTCTGAAATTTAAGCTAAACTAATTTTGAGCTGAGCTATTCGAGGACGTGCCAATTTGGAAGTTGGTTTACAAAGAAAAGTTTGTTTGCTTGTTTTCTTGCCAAGAGTCAGATGAACACATCTATACCACTCTCATATCTGTGCAGTAAATGTAAGGCAGCCTGTTAGCTTAGCTTAGCATTAAGACATGAAACGGGGGAAATTGTTAGCCTGGTTCTAGAGTCTAGAGGCCTCCACAGTGTCACTTCCACACTGCCATCGAATGTTACTTTCAAGTAGGGCCAGGTGAGCTGATTCCTCCTACATCCAGGATTTATGCTAAGCTAGCTCGCTATAGTTTCATATTTAATGTACAGATATGACAGTATATCAAAGTGAAGTATAAAAAATGCAAATGAGTACGTATCCAAAGTGGAGTAAAGATTTAGGCTGCAACTGACTCTAACATATTCATGTTTGACACACAATGCACGCAGTGACTGCAAAGATACCAAATCCATATGAGAGCGCGAACCGAGCAAACGATGCAGTTATGCATATCATCTTCATAATACATTAGAATTATTAACTCCACATGAAACAAGCAGGAAAAAGATGACTGACATATTTTGGCTGTTTCTTTTTTTCTTCTTCTTCTTTCCTCTATTATCTCAGATAATAACAGTCTCGTCAGCAACAGAGCAGAAAGTTACACTCCTCAAAATGAGCACCCAGGGAGCAAACCTGCAGGGCTCTGCGAGCGTCTCAGAGGCGCCACATGATAAAACTCAGGTAAGCGTAAAAAAAGCAAGGTGAGCGAATGAAGCATGGATCATAAGGGCACTGACCATCACTGGAAGGGGCTTCTGGTTGGTATAGTAATTAACCCTGCTGAGTGGTTGGCCTGGAAACTGCTGGCTCCACATGCCCCTGTCCACCTCCATCCTTCAAACCTTTGGAGGACCCAGAGATGATGGAGTGTCAAACCCTCCCCGGTCACACTTATTAGAGCCGGTGAGCACTGCTGTGACCCGACTTGTCTCTCGCACTATCCAGGCTCCAGGGTTGGATAAGTGGAGGGCTGGGGATCAGAACAAAGCAAGTTGATACTGTGATAAGATTAGCGGTCTATATGATATGGTACAACTCATATCAACATCCAAAACATGGAAAGGTAGCAGCTAAATACGAAGCTACAAAAATCACAGGACAGGCGTGCACACACATACAAATTATTGCTACCTTGATCTCTCTTTCAAGCACAAATACAGAAAGGCAAACACACCTGAGTGATTTAAGCAGCACTGGACCAATCGAAGCTCTTTGTAATGCACATTTTTTTACTTGGCCTCTAGTGGGGGATGTCGCTGTCACAGATAAGAGGCTAAGATTAGGTTTGGCACGGGCTAGTTGCTGGTACCGTAGCCTCATTTTATCTGTAGTGGTGATGAGTGGCTACAACAGCTCTCAGCAATCCTCTCTTTTTTTTTTGCTCTCTGGGGTCTGGAGAGGCAGCCTGAATCTTTCAGCTGTGTGACAAGACCAAATTCTGGCCAATGAAATCCTGGCAGGCAATGGGTCAGAGAGCCAATGTCGCTAATGTATCTTTAGCAAGTAAAAATATTCACCAACTAAAAAATCTGGGGAGTTTTCTGGTACAGCCTGTCCGATTTACAAGGCTAATGCCAGTCTGAATATTATAGAATTTAAGAAATCCAGTAATGATGTAGTCGTAGGGGTCATTTTTAATAATCAACAACAACAAAATGTTCATTGGATGATGATAAAAAACAAGTTGGATGGACATCTGGATGTTGGAAGTGGTTAACGTGATGGCTAACGGTTAACGGTTGAGGAAAGAAGGCAGCACAGATAAAAAAAGATATCGTCAACTTCAATCCATGTCAAACATGTAATCGCCCTGCAAGAGCAGCCAACATGGCTCACTTCTCCCACAGTCACGTCTTCCCTGAATTTGACAATGCTCTGCATACTTCAGCAAAGCACACTAATATCTCTGAGGCATTCATACACATGCAAAAATCCAAAATTGGTCGACGACTTTATGAGGAACCCAATGGCAAGCTGGAATCGTCTTGCAATTTCATTAGTTCTGATTCCATCTGGTTTATAAACTTAACAAACTGTTTGGAGGAAAAAAAAAAAAAAAAAGGCCCGCTGCCGTGTGCCAAATCAGCTGCCTGGCACGGGGCCGACACTGGGTACAGACCATGGCTCCCGAGCTCGAATTCTTTCTCTCTCCTCGCCTCTATTTTGTGTCAGAGATTAAAAATAGCAAGTGGCCTTCTGCAGAATAAGCAGTTCATGGATTCTGGCTTTGACGCTGTGTTTGCCTGGAGAGGCCAGCTGTCACCTGCATGCAGGAAGAGTAGGCCTCACCACTGATTCTCAATACACAGTGGGCTCTGGACGTTGGCTGCGAGACAAAATGGGTGTGTCTGCGCATCCATTTTACATCGCTGGAAAACTTTGTTGTCTTTAACTTTTTTTTTTTTTTTTAAACTCATAGAGTCATGCTGAGGCGCCTGCTCTGAGTTATATACATCATATGTGTGTAAGATTTACAGAATATGGCAGAAATGGTATATAACATGCATAACTATGTTTTCATTAATGTATAATCACTTGGAAATAAGATTTTTTTTTTAATGTTTTTGGTACCTTAGAATGAGACATTTATATTTTTCATATACAGATGCTGTAGGTCCTCTCTTCCATATTGGTCCACCATATTGAACTGCCATGTTTCTACAGTAGCTCAGAATGGACAAACTTACCACTTTCTCCTTTACTCTAGGAAGTACAGGGTGAAGAGAGAGGGTTGCAATCCATAATTAGACCACGAGAAGCCAGTAAATCATACACTGCTCCTTCAAAATAAAAATAATAACATGATAGAAATATTAAATGATTTGACTAAATATACAAATTTGAAGATATCTATGATTTTAGTCAACTTAATGTAGATTCGTGATGCCGGAACAACTCTCTCCAAAGGCTGGAAATAAGAGAGGAGTTAAGCTGCTCTAATCTGCAAAACAATCAAAAGACTGATGCGGCTGCGTTCAGAATTAATGAGAGACCAACCTTGTGAACACTTTTCGAACAGAAATTAGTCAGAGCGATTTTCTGTGGATGTGAGCTCATTTTCTGGTTCAGAACATTACTATTAAACAAACCTCATTTGTGTGTGAAAGCTCAAACAAACACGGCGTTAAGTTCCCAAAGTCAGCCTCAGTGTCAAGAGGTGGAAGTTGAGCTTTTTGTTACTTACTTTAAGAGTTTAAGAGTTATTAAAATGGGAAATTGTTAAAGTCCTGGTCTCAAATAACTGATATATCAGTGTTTAGGTCAGGGTGGTCAGGTTTACATGGGTACCACCACTTGGGGTACTTGGGGCTACTTATTTCAATTGTTTCACCATTACTTTATTACCGTTTCAACATTTATTCATTACATTTAGATTACAATCAAATTTGATTATTATTTTAACCAGTAGCAAGGTCAGTCTTGAGCAAGGTCTATAACTTTTAGCTAAATCTATTAACCATTATTTTTACTGTCTATTTTTTAATCAGCTGAGCTCCTCCGCGACCTTACCATGGACACCCTGTGGTCAAAGTTATCCCCGTTTGCAAATCATTGCACTAGACAGATTTTTGTGTTTGTGTGTGGGTTGGAAAAGACTTCAAGTTAAGTCACATTGCATTTGTTTAGGCATTTATATTAATAAATATCAGTGAATACTTCCACATATAAGGCACATGTAGTCTCATCCGAACATCAACGTCTCAATGAGGAAAAATACAAACTGTTTGATTGGTAACATTCACCCATACAGATGAATAGACATCAATAAAATCTCTAATATTAACAATATTAATATGTACATATGTACAAAACATTCAGTACAAATTTTGGTACGTATCTGGACCCCTTACAACAGAATGCAGCATTCAACTTATTGGCATCCCTTAGGAAGATGAAGAAAGCAAACAATTGGGATTATCCTATCGCTGGGGAAAGGAAGAAGGGAATGTGGAGCACGGGAACTGAGGCCGCCATATTTGTTATTTTCCCAGCTAATTTTTTTTTTCCTCCAGGGCAGAAAGTTTGTGACTCCATTGATTTCAAGATTGTCTGTTCTTGCGCAGCAACAAGACTGTCGAGATACAGAGTGCACCTCCGGCTCTGTCAGCAGTGGCTGGAAAAGTGTTTTCTGTTTAATTGACCAAGCTGAGTTAGCGAGCAACGTTGTGAGAATGCAACTAGGAGATGATTAATGTAACTATCAATAAGGACGATGTGGATTTAAATGAGCTCTTTGAGTCTTTCAGTGATGTCAGATCATGTCGTGTTGTCACTAGGTGTCACTGTGCAGATTGACATTGAACATGCCACTCCCCAGTACTCGACGTCTCTGTGTCCGGGTTCTCTGGAATTGAAATCGATGCCTCTACATGTTCAGATGCATCGTCCTGGGATTCGCAGGGCTGATGACCCACGTCTGAGTGATCAACAGAGGCTTGCTTAATCGGAAGCCATGAAAGGTCCGATTCAGTGGACGGGACACCCAGCGCCAGAGCTGCCTCTTCTCCTTCCTCCACCGTTGAACCCAGTTCTTCATCTTCAACTCCCTCTACCTCATGGCCCGCCTCTTCCACTGGACTCTGCCCCTCCTCCAGCTCCAAAGCAGCCCCGTCTTCCACCAGGGTCACGATTTCTCCCCCTCTCCTGTCAATCCCATTCGTCTCCACCCCCACTAGAGGCTCCAGGCTGTTGAGCAGTGCAGGTGTGTCTTCCCTGCTGACGCCATCTGTGCCAAGGTCGCTGCCAGCGGTGTGGCATTCCCACAATGATTCATGTGAACTTCTGTCGTCTGACACAACTGGGAAAGGGGAAGATGAGACAACTGGTCATTTTAATTACTCACTTGATCTGAAGCCACAGTTACATCAGAAAACAAGTTCTTTTGCCCTGTTCTGTTCCCTCTGAAGGAAGGATGACCGCTGAATTGTGTCAGCTGGCAACAACAACACGACAACTGCTTCAACCGTTCCTTGGGGCTGAAACAAACACTTCTATTTGTTATTGATGCATCTCCATTTATTTTCCAATTCATTTATTAATCGCTTAGTCTGTAAAGAGTAGTGAAGAATGCTCATCATATTTTTCATATTTTAAGTGGACAACTTTAAATTGCTTGTTTTGTTTGACAAACATATGAAAGCCCAATATTCGCCACAAAACTGTTGTTGCAGATTCATTTTCGGTGTATTGACTCGAATTAAAGTGATGAATCGTCATTCCGAATAATACCACTATAGTAATAAAGAACTCGGGCTGAGTGGCAGCATTTTAACCTAAAATTGAATTGATGTCACAGTAAACAATTTTTTTTTAGTTAGGAAGAATAAAGTGACAAGAAACAGCAGAAGACGCGGAGAAGTTCCCTAGTTAGACTGAATCTAGACATGTTTAATATAATGTCATCATAATGTCATGCTTTCGAAATAAAACATAAGGAAACATACTTTCCTCTTTTGGATTTGGACAACTGTGTCAATGTAGAAAGTTATTTCAATTACTTATGTGGCTGAAGTGCTTCCATGGCAACAGGCTAAATATAGCAGCAGTGCCCCAGACAAGGGGACGCAAGACAAGTGTGACGCCCCGCATCTCGGCAATAGCAACAGCTTAGTTCTGCTTCTTCGCCAAAATATGCTCTCACTTTGGGGATTACTGACCCATATTTGTGGAAGCGCAGGCAAAAAGGTTAAAGACTGCACATAGAGTCTCAGCCACCTTTTCCCACACACACACACACACACACACACACACACACACACACAAAACACACAGGAAGAAAAGCAACATTACTTGAACTGGCATCCATATTTATGCCCCCTCCCCCCATCCCCTTTCAAAGAGAACACGGCAGAAGTTTCTGAATGTCAGCGGGCGAGAATTTGCTTCACATTTCCAAAATGCCATGGCATTTGGGCAGCTTGCACCAATGAGAAGCAGAGATGAGTGGAGGCGGGAAGGAAAAGGACTTGGGTTAAACATGGAAGATAGCAAGGAGTGCTAATTGCTGTGTTTATGCCGGTAGCTGTTGGCGCTCTTATCAATGGGCACAATTTACACACTCACCTTTGGGTGGCTGCACTCTGTTTGGTTGAGATATGGCACGTGTTGGATGAAGCTCCGGTTGAAGGTTTTCATTCAGCGCGATGTTGTCTCGTGCCCCTGTAAGACCACCACGAAGGAACAAACGCTCCCGTTACTCTCACACCCGGATGACAACAAACAAACAGTAAATAAGTGGTGTGAAGAGTTCTGAAAGGTCTGAGCATGTCAGGATGGGATGGAGCTCGTTCGGACACGTGTGCCGTGCCGTGCTGTGAGTACTTTCACGCCGCGTACAAACATACAGGCACATATGCATTGCAGCGCTCACAAGAAGTGGCTTCAGTTCGCTGTCATCTGTCTTCATTAGTGATGGCTGCACGCCTCTTAGGCTGACACCATATGCTACTTATAGGAGTCTGTGCACTATAAACCAGACATCGCAAATACACACACAGAACTGTATTCACATAGACGCATGCATATACTCAAGCCTGTAAATGTGCACATCGGCCTTTGCCTTCACAGAAAAAAAAAAAAACCCTGTGAATAGGCCCGTTTCTCTGACTATTCAAGTGTGAGGCACAAAAACAAACAGAAGAATGAGAAAATGGATGGCTGGGTGACACGATGTGTGAGAATCATGAATGGTGAACGGAGACCATATTGTTATGGATGCAGTCCATATTGTTATGGATGCTCAGTGTTGACACTGATGTGGGAACAGCGAGCGAGAGAAGGTTGGGTGAGCTGTTTGGATCCTCTACATACGAACCGGAGGTTTTAAGGGAAGAAAGTCGCTGGTTATCTAAAAAGTTCCTTTACTTCCTTTACAGCGGCAGTGATTTCGATCATACCGATTGTTTTAGCATCAAACCTTGCTACAGTTTTTTTTTAAAAATTATAAGCATGGCACTAGAGTTGGCGATGTTGGTCTGGTTGTGACATTCATGGTCCCTATATGACGAATCCCTTTCCTTTAGCACCAGAATGAGGTCTACATTAGCCTTGGCTATACTTTGTGTTTAGCTCTAATCAACAAATGTTAGCATGCTAACAACTCTAAACAAAGACTGGGAAACTGGTAAACATTAGCATGTTAGCATCACCATTGTCACCATGTTAGCAGTCATTTTGACATGAAATAGTAGGGTAGATACAGGTGTCAGGGGGCTGCTGTGGTGCATGTTGGCTCACTGGAAAGGCTGTGCTGCAATAAATGGGACCGTACCTTAATTAGTATCATTGGATTCACCTGTACTGACCCACCTATTTCCTGTCAAAATGGCTGCTGTGAAAAAGGTCTATCGGGAGCATGTTTGCATGCTGATGTTAGCATTTAGCTTAAAGTACCGCTGAACCTAGCTAGGTACAATCTCACAGAGCCACTAGCACGGAAGTAGACTCTTAGTTTTGGTTCTCCTAAACTTACCGTTTAATTTTAAAATGATTATTCATTTAAAAAAAATATTAAATTCAAATTATTGAGTGATGACATGAAGTAACTCATTTCAAATGAGTATTAGCAACAGGTTCATGTACCTATTATAACTTAGGTGTGGGTGATAGTATAATAGTTCACGGTTTATGTAAATTTATGCTCTTAATCACAAAAAGGTGAATTTTCTGAAAACTGTTTATAGGTAAAATGACAAGATAGCAATTGTTGTCTTTGGCTAATCCAAAAATCAATGTTACATGACATGAATAAAATATCTTATGAATCAAATATTGATGAAGTCGTCGTGCTCATTGACTTGCAACACTGCCCACAACGACCCCAATACAACCAGAGATATCAGTCATCTCAGCTGTATAGACAAATCTGTGATCTCAAATATACGGTATGATATATAATAATTTCTCCTATCTGGACTTTGCTTGTATTAATTTTGTGAAAGAAAAAAAAACCAGATTCTTAAAGTTGTAGTATCATACAGCTGTCAAAAGACGAACGAGTCAGCAGTTCTTTGGAGGAGAAATATCTTCCTGATTAAGCTCAGATAGCCGGCCTGCAGCTTTAGGACTCTACTGCTACTTCATCCAAGAGCAGTCTTCAAGTTTGGAGAGAGGAGCCTTAGAGGAGTTCTGCAGACTGCCTTTTAAAGCCAATAATAAGGTGGTGTTGAGCACAGCAGCGTGTCTCCAAGAGCCAGGCAGCACTCAGGAGGAGGCAGGAGGCACCAGTGACTTCCTTTAAACCTTACTGGCAGCTGCCTATCCAGCCGTCTCTCACACACACACACACACATTCAACATCCTGTGTTTGCATATGCATCCATCCTGCACAGATAGCAAGCTCTTCTCTGTTATATGATACTCCAGCATACTGGATCATATACTCTATATCACAAATAAGGAGACATGTCTGTCAGACAATCACACGGTTAAACCCTACACTGGGATGCTGTGCTGTCTAGCTCTAGGGTGACAAGGAAATGCCTTCCTCTCAACTGGAAAGTGTCTGTCACTGGACCAAAACAGAACTATATGGGTGCATTCTGTATCCACCTCTGTCTTTTCAATAGCTGATGCACACTGACAGGCTTTCACTTGCTGTGTTACATTTCAGCTTGCACTCATTCGGCAAGGGGGGAGCGGGTAGGGTGGACCGCAAGACTGGTGGGGGATCTATCAATCACAACTTTATCTGACTCACTGCATCAACGTCATTGTTATTGTTTTCGGCTTTCTTTCATCCAGAGACAACGTAGTCACCTCTAGTGTTCTCCGGGCCTCAGATAGGCAGCCAAGGCCCTCCATCCTATCCTGTTTGCCTTTAATATCCATCAGCCCAACTTCACATAACATCAAGGCCACAGACGCTCACATCTCTCTATATATTTCTGTCTCCCTAACTGTGGTGGACAGCGTGGTCGTCAGGCACTCTGGGCCCTCGCCTACAAATTCCCTAATAACGGCACATTCCCCTAAATGTGTTTGTAATGTGGGCAATCATTTTCAGTAATGGATGCTTGTCAGTTTTATAGCGGTGAGAATGACGGTCTCATGACAGGGCACCTCCATTCAGCCGCAGCCCCTCCACCTTGCAGTCTGGTTCATATGCGGCACAACATCTCCCTCCAGTGGGGAACGCTGGGAACTGCTTTCTAGGCGGACTATTGTTTCCTGGTCGCATTTGGAAAATCTGCAAATGTACTATTTAAGACACAGTTTGGATTGTTTTTGACATTTTGTTCAGTTTTTATATTTTTGCTGCTCTGAGGCAGAGGTTTGTTTAAAAGAGGGGAACACTTGGCTTTTCATGGAAAAATAAGAATGTCAGTTCTCATTCTCTTTTCTCTCACTAGACAGCAAATGACTTACAGTTCAAATTCTCACCGGTGAGCATCTGAACGCATTTTAAAAATCAAGAAAACAGGAGTGTGTTGCCTTAAAAAGGTCTCTTCTGCCCTTAAAACAAACCCCCGACACCGAGTGTAAAATTCAAGACCGAGCCACCAGACCAAAAGGATCAGGTGTGTGTGATATCCAGGCAGCTCGTTTCAGTCAGTGGTGTCATGAACAGATACATGAGCGGGTGGTCAATGGAGTCGACACATTGTAAACGGTGGGCATGAGGTGACACGCTTTCTGGGCGTCTGCCCAGATTTGTCCTGGCATGACATAGCGGAGGGCATGGATGGGCTAAGTGGGGCAGAAGGAATACATACTCCCAATTCCCACGGATACGCGGTAGGTCAAGCCTGAGACGCAGCCAGAGAGAGAGGAACACACGCTGTTATGAGCATAAAACCTTATTAATGTATTCAGTTTTTAAAATGATAACACATATAGAAGATCCCTGAGTTTTGTTTTCTACCCATAAAGACATAATTTATCCAAGAGCAACGTATAATTGGGCCTAATGCATGAATGTTTTCTTATTTTTTCCTCATATATTTATATATATATATATATATATATATATATCTCATATCTACGATATATATATCTCTGCTCTCAGTTGGAGCCCCAGAATCTGCCTCAGTAACCTAGTCACCTTTAATAAAGTGAACATTTAAAACAATTAAGTGAATAAATCTATAATATTTTTCTTGCATGTTCATGAAATAAATAGCTTTTTCATTATAATTCTTAATATTTAAACACCAAGTTGGCTTTTGGGTGTATTAGCTTACGAGTCTCAGTCTCAGATTTTACCTAAGAACAAGCGGGAAGTACACAAGTATTGATGAACGCCACAAAAGTTTCACAATTCATGCATGAGGCTCAATGTCAGGAAAGATATTATCTTCTCAAATTTCTATAGCAAATGATTCGATACACAAGGGACAGAAATGACACGGTGTGTCAAGAGTTAACTGCAACTTTCTCTAAACACACACACACACACACACACACACACACAAACACACTCATAGTCACATGGTCATGTTTGCCTATGGTGTGGTAGAGTTACAGGTACCGTCCAGTCAAAGCCTGTGCAGAAATACTGATAGACAGTCTTTACGTCATGCATGGATGCCTTACTTTGCAGTGTACAGTTAAAGTCCCTGATCATTATATGTTACAGCTTTAAAGCTATTTAACTACAAATGTCAACTATATATTTTACAATATATTATAATATATATTACATATTTTTTCAAACCATGACACTGTTTAATAAGAGAAAATATATTCAAATGTATTACCAGTTGTTTGTTTTCATATTCTAAAGTCTGAAAGTCTTGTATTTAATGTTAGATTAAATCATGGAGGGGTTATTTCAGGACTTCACTGAGTTTTTTTGGTGAAAGATTTAACACCTGGTCTTAAGCCCCACCTGGAAGACTCCACAGTCCTGAAACCTCCAGCGTCTTTAGCTTCCTTTCCAAATCTGCAACTCTGTTTCCCAGAATCCTGCAGACAGAGCACAACGGGTCAGGCTGAATGGCAGAGACGAACAGTGTTTGCCTTGGAGGTGGAGTAGGATTCTCAGAGCAGGGAGGCAAACATTATAAGTGCGTTACCTGTTGGTGTGCCTCTGGTGCTGGATGACCAGGTTCTTCTCGTGGATGGTCTCCAGCAGAGCCGTAGCCAGGGACTTGAGGTCGGAGATGGACTGAGGCGTGGCTGGCAAGCTGCAGCCCTGCTCTTCCAGGAGCATCTCCTGGACTAAAAAAAAACAAGAGGGGGAGAGGAAAAATAGGGGTGATAGCAGATAAAAGAAAGCGAGGCAGGAGGAGAATAGAAGCCATATGTTTAAATGACACCATCGCTGAAAACATGGCCTCGTATAACTGAAGATATGTTGGGTACTAACCTACACCCAACAATGCACAATAAAATAAAACTTTCACAAACTTGAAAAATAGATTTAAAAAAAAAAAAAAGGCAATGTGGTGATCCAGCAAGAGATGGGGAAAAAACAGCATGACAAGAGCAAGACAGAGATGGAGAGTTAGAAACAGCTGTCTACTAGGTGACACTCTCCTAACTTTAACTCTGGAGCCCACTGTGCTGCTTCTGCCAGCAACTGTCAGTCATCATGGCAGGCTCATTTCCCTGCCAGTGGTGCTCTCCACCACTCAGAATACAATTAGTAACCCAGCTGGTGTCCGGGCGGTGGCTTGAAGGATCGGCAAAAAAAAAAAAAAAAAAAAAAAAGCACTTATTAAATAATGCAATGAGGCGCGGCTAGAAACTGATTTGTTATACTGAAGGGAGAATCGGTTGCGCAGTTTCTGACCAAAAACGTCTCTATGTGTTACGGAACGGAGAGTCGGAGTTTAAAGAGAATTCAGAGTGAGCCGAACAGTTTGTGTATTCACCTTGCTTGGCTGAGAGGACTCCAGTGAGGGGACTGCTGTTTGATTTCCCATATGTGCTGGAGTTTTTCCTCCTCTCAAGAGCTGTCTGTGGGGAGGGGGGGGAAAAAAAAACAAGAGAACAAAGCGCGCCGTGCCACGTTTGATGAGCGTTTGGAATACAAGCAACCTCTTGTACTTGCAGCGTGTATGCATAAGAATGTAAATTTAGCGAAACCAACTGAATTTCATCAGGATTCATAAGCCTCGAAATCAGATTTACATTTGCATTTTAACAAAAGCATTCCATCTGTACCTTGTACTTCATGATGTTAGATTTCAGCAGGTTCACCTCCTCTTGTAGTTGGCCGAAACGGTCATGCAAATACCTGCATGAAGAGTCAATAGGTGGAAAAATTCATTAAAATAAGGTCAGATACGTGTAACATTTACACACTGTTTTAGTATTAGTACATATTGCCCCCAAGCGGTAACCTCCGTGGCTGGGAAATGAAGCCAAGGCGAAGTGCCAAAAACAGCAGTTCCTTTAACAGCCACTTGAGGCTGGCTACAGAACAAATCTTCATAAGACCCCATATTAAAATGTCCAACTTCACAGCAGAAATTTTTACAAACTGGTACAAAAAACAGTCTTGGTCTCGATAGCTAATTTACCCATTCATGACAACTGTACTGAGTCTGAATTTCTATCTTACTCACCCGTTCAAATTATTTTAAGGCTTGAAGTTATGCATAATTAAGAGCCCGGCTGCTTTGATTGAGGGGTGGCTTGTTTGAGCAACCGGGCGTCATTCAGCCCACCACAACTCTACCCACACTCCACGTTTTTGGATTTAGCTGGAAGGTGGCAGAGGCAGGACTGCCAAGATGGCGGTGGTCATCTTGGTCCATGACACTTTAAGCTTCACAATAGCTCTTCACAAACATATGGGTGGTGTCACAGATACAACGACCATGTTTTATACTGTCTATGATTATCCCCCATGACCAAAAAAATTTAACAATCTATGTTTGTTATTGTGTAACTGATTTAAATACTAATTTCTTTTAAATCTTGATGGAGCTTGGAGAAATTTGGTAAAATTTGGGAAATTCTGGTTCATTATTCCACTTACCTGTTCTCCATGCAGAGGGCATCGACATCAATGATGCGTGCCTCCCGGTTGCCCAAGACGTGGTTGAGTTCCACGTTGAGTCGGTAGGCCTTCTCCCTGAACGCACTCCGCTCCCCCTTCACGTCCTGCAGCTCGTCTGTCAGAGCTTTAATGTTGTTCTCCATCTCCTCCATCTAGATGAAAGGCAAACAGGCCAAATGTGTTTGTAAGAGAAGCCACTGAAAGATATTTGTTCACTAAAGTAAGAGTTTGTTCAGAGTGCATACGCCGAGTTCACTAAGCAGCAACTTGCACAAGCCGTTTTCAGCTGAATGAGTGGCTCCACCAGAGCATGTTGAAGTTAAGTGCCTCGTTCAAGAACGCCTCAACAGCTGGTTTAAAAGGAGGGGAAAGCACTGTTACCTCAAAATAATAATACAACAACACTACAGCCTCAAAAAAAAGAGTGAACACTGTAAGCCTCATAATGAAGAGTGAGCGTAGTAGTGGGGTGGGAATCTGAGGCGCCGTGCATTTGAATTGTAATGAGGAAATCTATGACGGATTTCTCTCTGTGTCATGAGTCCCTTTTCTACCAAACAGTCCCAGAAACTTTGGAGCAACAGGAACCAAAACGGGAACAAACAGAAAGTCCTGTTTGAGATCAGGCAAATTAGTCCGATAATGGATTAAAAACATTTATATAAACGAGGAAACAACAGCAGAGCACAGTCATTGTACTATTCTGTGTATTTACTGTGGCG
This sequence comes from Protonibea diacanthus, assembly GCA_028641955.1. Lineage (NCBI taxonomy): Eukaryota > Metazoa > Chordata > Actinopteri > Sciaenidae > Protonibea > Protonibea diacanthus. Next base: position 10,479,984 of record CM053998.1, read on the forward strand.
TGACTCTTATGTTTGCGTGGATGTAATGAACTTATCGAAACCGGACAAGCAAAAAGTGGAAGAGGAGACTAAAACCTCCAGAGTTTTGATTGTTGCTTTCTGCTTTTGAACATAAAATCAAAGAAACAAAAAGCAGAGTATGATTCATTTCTCTCAAATCGCTCGCCAGTACCTTTTTCTCCCTCACTGCTGCGCTTTAGCTCATTCACACAGACCCGCGCACTCCCTCCCTTTTTAGTCCAGTCAGCAATCTGACAGCATGACTTTGCGTTTTTACATCAATTAACTTAACAAGAAATGTCCGCCTCTTGTTCAAACTGTTTAATCCTCCAAGTCCAAATGGTAAAGTAAGGTTCCTTAGTTCCAAAACATGGTTCCTGGGCCCTTGGAAAAGTCCCTGCAGTTGAATCAGGCTAATTTAAATCAATATAAGCTTTTCATCTTTGGCTCTGACAGGCTGTGGCCAAAGATTAAGTGTTAATATTTTGGATTTGTGTGTTTTTTAGATGATGATTTTTTTAAAGAGAAAAAAAGGGAAATGTATCAACCTGTAGCCCGGCTCTTTCCAGCTGGTGAACTAGATCCTCCCGTTCATGGGCGGGGAAATGTCGTGCCCCCACCTCCTCATCCCCCAGCCTCTGACGAGTTATGGTCATCCTCAGGAGCTGCAGAGAAATGTTGAATTCACTGACACTCCCTCGAGCACATCTAATTTATGTACTGGAACGAGCGAGCTGGTCACGTTAAATGGCGTCTACATGTGCGTGTCGCTAGTGGTAACCTTACCTTGTTATCCCCCTGGGCCTCCGTGAGCCTCTGAGTCAGCTCCTTCACCTCCTCGGTGAGCTGTTTCACACGTTCTCTCGAGTCTCTCAACAGTTGAGCCAGGTTCACCTGAGGAGAAGGTGGAGAAGAGGAGTGACTGAAGTGGAGGAAAAAGATGCAGTGCAGGAGAAAGATGCAGAACGTGGTCTAAAAATCGTAAAATAGCTGGTGACAGACTACTTGATTCATCATGGAGCGGGTCCAGATCTAAATATCAAGTATACTGCATATTTCAGCAGGAGCTACATGAAAATAGAATTTTAAATCACCACTAAGAAAGAACTAAAAAAAGACCCTCTCAGTCATTTCGTCTGTTGATTTTTAATTCAGTATCCCATTATTTACCGTATATATAAAGTGATGTCATCGGCATGTCGACATCATCCAGACACTGATGTCCGTTTGTTTGTCCTCTAAAAAGTCTCTTTTTATAGTGCGATTCTGCAGCCAACTCTTCATTTGTGGTTGCCACAGCGTCCTTGAAAGCACCAGGAGCCCCGCAGGACTCCCCACACAAGACACACCCGTCCTAGCATTAATCCTAACCATAATTATCAGATAAACGTTGCATGTTTTGTCGTATAAGAAGTCTGGAAGCTGCGAACAGACCTCCTGAAAAAGTTGTCCTATACAGTGTCACTAAGGGAGCATGTGGTCTGTATCATTCGGTATGATATTCGATATCTTCACCTATCCAAATCAACATAACAAAGGCGAGAGAACAGTTTTTTACATTTACACTCTAACATGAAATACGTCAGAGGCAGTGAGAGGGACTCAACTTACTTGATTGCGTTTTTCTGGCGGCAAAGACGGGTCACCATCCTGAAATACGAAGAGAGAGTTTTACAGTTTAAATAATAATGTTAAATATTCCCATTTAACTGACTGACAAGTTCCTACTAACAACTTGCATAAACTATGTTGCGCACGCGGACACAATAAAAATCACCTTGAAGGTTTGAACCACTCACAATGAGTTCCCTGTACTTTTTCTTGAGTCCCTGGTGGCGTTCCCTCAGCTGGTTGGCCATCAGCTTGTACTGGTCTCTCTCCTGCTGACAGGTATCCAGCTCTTTGGACAGAATGAGCAGGGCCTCTTTCTTACTCTCCAGCTTGCGCTTACACACCAGGAACTGCAACAAACACCACACACACACGCACACAAGGAGAGAACCGAGAGCAGTTGCATTGTGAGATGCATCATTGTGGGAATATCAGCAGGCTCTGTGTGTTAATTCCACATATCGCAGCACCTACTATATAATCTAACTTGTTCTTGGCTTTACAATGTCCTGCATGTCCTATCTTGAAACGGAAATGGTCATATTGCTTAACTGCGACTGACCAATTCCTTACAGGTGGAAAAACACACACTGGAGCCAAGTGTTTAAAGTGTAGATAAGACACATCAGAAGGTAAACCCTGATAGCTGTCAGACCAGCTCATAAGCAAATTAAACAGCAGCTGCTGCCATGGAGCTGAATGTGCAGCAGTGTGGAGTAAAACCTGAAACGTACTGTAGTGCGTATGATTTGTAACTCAACAGCACTAATCCTTTATGTAAAGCTGCAACTCATGATTGATGAATCTGACATTATGTTTGGTCTATAGAACATCACAAAACAGTGGGAAATGTCTATAACAATTCTCCAAAAAATAGCCTTTTTGTGTGTTCTCTTTTGCAAAATATGCACTGCAAAATATAAAAAATGTTCAGTTTAGTATCATATATAACAAAGAAAATAAATGAATCATTTAATTTTTTAGGAGTTTTGCTTGAAAAATGGCAAAAACAATTATTTAACTAGCCTTCATTATGACTACATATCAGATTATCAGCCAGCCACAGCGTCCTCAAACAGGATATTAGTTCCTTCTTACTCACAGCTACATAAACAAGGCTGCAAGAATATGTGAATAAACCACATTCCCATCTATTTTACATAACATACACTAACGTTACTCTGTACGCTTAAATAAATGCATGCTAGCAATATTAATAGGTGACTGCAGCCCACAGGTGGGATAAACCTGCTCTCTAACGTTGTAGCATCATACGTGTTAAAGAGGTGGGCAGGAGTGTTGCTGCATTTCCAACCCAGACGCTCGGAGAAAGATGCTGTCGGCCTGACAGAGCAGCATGCTAGCGTACCACATCATTAAACCTTGAGCCTATCAAGCCAAAGACGAAAAAGACGAAGAGTTTTCTATGTGATGTTTAACAGCCCATCTGTCTATTAGGCAAAGAGACCGAAGCTCGTGCCATATGGACTAGCGGGGCTCCTGTAAAAATCAGTCCGGCTCCGCAACAGCTGTTCACGGTCTTCGCTCTCTTACCCGCTGACGAGCCCTGCCAGTCGTCTCTGCTCCGTTTGGAAGACTGCATTATGCGAAATAATTAGACAAATGTTCAGGTACAGGCAGCTCGACTGACTCAGTCCGAGCTGCCTCTCCTCCGTTTGTTTATCCTGCAACGTCACTTTGTTTTACCCCCTTGTTGTCAAGTTGCTCGAAATGAAAAGTCACGACTTCCGGTTCCACTTCGATCGTTTACATTAAAAATACATATATATCGTTAAAGAAAATGTGTTTAGTAATTAAAAATGTGTAATAATTTCACTTTGATTCAAAGAATTCAAATGTGAAACAATGGACAGCCTACATTATTCTGAAATAACTTGACCGCTCCCGAACAGGAATTAAAGTACGACAAAACGGAAACTGAAGACTTACTTCACAATAAAAGCCCAAAACCTGTCATTAAATAAATAATATATATATAAACAAACAACACTTTATGTACACTGTAAATACATTGCAAGTGTCTTCAAAATGTAAAAGCAAAGATAAAATAGGATTAAAAAAGTGTCCTTGTTGAGAAAGTAAACAATCTTACATTACATTGTAGGTTTTCACCACAATGAAATATTTTACCATACTTGATCTCTTACTGATATTGAGCTATGTACACACAACAAACAAAACATGATGAACACAAATCATCAAAAATCAAATCTTCGACTTACACATTTATTAGAAAACGCTGAAAACATTTGAGAAAGCCTGACATTAAATCACACAAAAATACTTTTCTAGACTTTCCAGATTCCATTTCGTTCTTACTTACTTTATTTTACAGTTAAGAAGTAGAAGAATTTTTAGACTTCCGACAGACAGAATACCCACCACAGCAAATCAGTCTTTCAGTATATCATGTCTTCTGTCAAATTCATTTACTGGCCTTTGACTTCAGTTGTTTCACTGACAATGTCGTTCCATTGCTTTTTTAAATGATGGTCTGAAAGTACAGGTTACATTGTTTTAATCAGAAGAACCAGGCCTCCATTACTCAGAGGCTCGCAGATGACACTTTGAATCCACAGACTGATGACTAAGAATCGCAAATGTAGAATTTGGGATCGGGTCTTGTTGTACGTAGCAGTTCACTGAAATCAACTCCAATTCAGGCCTCTTTACATCAAAAAGAATGCCAAATTCCGAGAAATGCAGCTTGGTTTCATCTTACTTCTCAGGAGAAACACATGTTGAGATTCATGGATCACGCCAGATGCTCATCAGAGTTTGTGGCTGTTCCTTACTGCTCAAGTGTGATAATCTCTTGGAAACTCTTTTGTTCTAAACATTTCCATTCAGAGTGGCTCTGAATTCCACCCTTGGCTTTTGGCAAACTTATAAGCACATCCAAAGTAGATCAGGAAACATTGACACCAGATTAGTTTTGATGGACTCAGGACTGCAGGAAGAGAAATCAAATTGTCATACAAAGAAAATCTGACAGTGATCTACAATATGCCAAGGTTCCCAAATTCTCTTCATAATTTCACCAGGCTTAACTTTACTAGCGCATAGAGTGTTTCACAGATGAAGCGCAGTGTAATCCCAGTATGTCATCAGGGTAGGCTTTTCTTCTCTTCTTGCCCTCCAACTCTCTCAACCAACTCTGGTGAAACTGTAACAAACATTATACTTAGGGATTACACCAAAAATACAAACTAGTGGGTAAAGAAAACAAATTATGTTGCAGTCACTTTTTTTCCACTGTTTGAAGGATTCATCCCAACACATTTTTCCAGTGAAGAAATGAATTCTTGGGTCAACACCTCACAGTTCTCTCCACCTCCTGTTTCCAACCATATTCAACTATCCTGTAAAAATAAATGTACGTGGAAAACATGCTTGACGTGATGTAATGAACTTTTTCTCATATCATATTAGATAAAAATGGTGATACTGATATGCTGATATGAAGAACAAGAGAGGGGTGGTGTCAGGTAAAATTATTTCACTGATATCTTTTGATGCATCACTTTTTAACGCAGCTATGCTGTCAATCTGTTGGTTGAAATATCTCACAACAATTTATGGCAATCAAGACATACGTGGTTCAAAAGTTTAATCCTAACACTTTGCCTTTTTCTCTAGTGCCATCATCTAGTCTGATTTTACGCTTTGTAAATGTATTTAGTACTACTTGATAGTTATTAGCAAGTTATCAGGGCTAAATCCACGGTGACGTGATGGTCAATATCTCACCTATTAGCATTCAAGTATTGTGAGCTTGTTAGTTATTAATCATGTTATCATTTTAAAAGAAGGTGCTACCATTGTCCATTCCAACAGCTGTCAGCTGTATTTTTATTAGTAATTTCTTATCCACCATGTGCATATAAGCTGCTTTGACGAGGAATCAGTAACCAGTTGAACTAATTCACCATGATGAAAGAGATTCTACCTGTCAGTGGTCCAGAAGAAGGGATGACCTGCCACTCTTCCACTTTTGGTCTGTCTGTTCTTTGTTCTGCATCAATCATCCGCTGATGAGATCCGCCACCACATCTAATGTGATCCAGTGTACGTCCCTGTATGAATGTTGTACTCACATCATTGTGGTATGTCACCAAAAGGATGGTGTCCTCCAGAGAGGATGTAATAAATCAGCATGCCTGCCACCTTGAAAAGCATAGCAGTTTAGTTAATATGGATGATCTTTCACCTACTTTAAAAGAAAACTTGTGTAGCAGAAAACAAACCTTGTATGTCAGTGCTCGACTTGTATGCTGCTTTAGATCGTATGTCTAAAGTCTCCTTTGGCCATCCAGCATTTTGTTCCGCACTGCCTGTGAGCAGAGTTGTTTGTCCTGTGAGCAAACGTCTACTTATTCCAAAATCAGCTAATCCGCTTCTAACATCTGCAGGGCAAATGATGAAATGATTTATTGAACAAAAAATCCAATATTTTGTACATTTATTTATTTTTTTACTTTCACCAATCAACACGTTTCTGTGGTTTGATATCCCGGTGGAGAATTTGAGATTTGACAGTGAAGGCCATTAAACTATCAAGGACCTGAAAGACCAGTTCCTTTTGACCACCATCCATTTTTTTAATGTGTTCTTCCAAACTGTATTCACAAAGCTGAAGACCGAGATATCCAAAGCTCATCTTCAAAGTCAATGTAGCTGCATAACAAATGGGCCATAAAGCTTTGGTCGAGAATCCCTTCTTCATTTTTCACACTTTTATAGTTGCACTTTAGACATTCTCTTAATAGCAACTTAGTGCTATCATCTCTCAGCGCCCCAAGAAGACCAGAAATTATCACTTCCCTTTGCTATGCAATTTGCATCATCTACATAAATCATAATGTTCCAATTCTGATCACTAGGCTTTCATCAGTGCTCAGAAGTTTCTCTAATTTTTCTTTCCACCTCTTTGCTGATTTTGTAGCCATTTGGGTGTTATTGATGATAGATTATCGGTTTTAATGAAGGCTTCACATTTGGAGTAGGAGCTGATGTTTGATCAGTTTCAGCAGTGAAAAACTTTACTCATTTGCTTTTCTTGCCTTTTCCTCTTCTTTTTTTTTTTTTTCTCTTTCTTCTTTTCTTTTGATCCAGGTAAGGGGCTGTACGGTCCTCACATTCAGAGTTTGTAGATGAAATGATTTTCAGTCGCCTGAGAAGTTCTTTCAGCTTGTCATTCAAAAGAGGCTAAAACTTGTTTTTAAAAAGTCTTAATCAGTCACATCCTGAAATACGTTGTTTTTTCAAGTTGATGATGAAGTAGCACGAGTGAACTATCTTGCTTCCTTATTATCTCTGTTTGTACATGCGCAGTACGGATAAGGCAGCAGGTGAGTTGTGGTCAGTGACTACACAGATAAAATGTTTCTCTGAGCTATGGGCAGGACTGGCCGAGCACATAATCCCTTCGTAAATCATAAAAATATTTGTTTGCATGTTGATTCACACAATGTCCGAATGGTTAAAACACTTCTGCCCCTGTCCAGACTCTTGAACGCTTCAGACGTGGAACCAACGCTTGATGTAATCGACCAAGGAACAGATAAAGTCTATATCGACACATAAACTATCACTGCTGACACACACCGGTGCCATCTTGTCTTCAGGTTGTTGCCTTTTTTTTTTTTATGTTTTCCTCAGGACAATAAAAACTAATTAGCGTTTATTTTGGGCTAACAGGATTTCACGTTTTTTTTTTGTGATTTTTGCAATCAAAAATGACTGATTTTATATGGCATTTTCTCATTTTTTATAGAATTTTGCACTTTTTGTTGTTTTCTTTTTACTTTAAAACACATAAAAAGTCTAAACAGGCGACAAGACAAAAACAACGCAGACAGATTGAGAAACACTGCTTCTTTATTTCCCAAGTAAGTATCTAACATTAGTACTGGAGTGTAAAAGCAAGATTACCAGTACTGAGTGAGGCGAGATAATTAACCAAAACAAGCAATCAAAATGGTTAGCAGTCACCACATGCAAATGCACCTTTTTGACGCTTTGACGGGCTAGTCCTGAGGACGACCAGCCTTCTGGTCAGGGTGTGCCGCTAGGGGTTCATCCTCGGGCAAACCTCCGGAGAGGGCTCAGCGAGCGCTGTTCCACGGCCCTCGGAAGCGGCGAGAACCGGGCGGAGGGGCGCCAGTAAAGTTTCCTCGCAGTCGTAGCTGTAGGAGTCACTTTCGCCAGCTGAGCCTTTCCTGGCCGATCGAGATAGTCACGGCGCACCGTGGCCGAGGAAAAACGCCCCGTGGGGCCGGGCCGGTGACGGAGGTCCGCGAGGGATCTCTCACTGCGGTCGCCCCTGACTCCGCTGAAGTTGAATCCCAGGCGGATTGCGCAGTGTGTGAAAACGGCTGCGCGTACACTCAGGTAGTGTGGAAGACACATCTATGGCAGAACCGCTTATTTGATCTATGGTGAAAACACATATGTGTCGTGGGGAAGGGGCGGTATGTTGGTTATTTTGCAATAATTATGCGCATGTAGGAAATATATGCCCGCTAAAATATGCATATTGCTGATTACGCTGGAATCCACGCTAATCGCGAAAATCACAAAACTGGTGGGACTGGGTTAATAATCGTGCGAAGCTCTGCGTGAGGTAATACATCCGTTTATATATGTTATAATATAAGATTTCACCGAGGTACAATCAGGCTTGTTGAGAACCACATGAAGTTTCAGGGCGGTCTCCGTAACCATGGTAACTCTGGTAACCATGGTAACTATTTGAAAGTTTGTTTTTGTTTTTTTGCTTTGACGTCAGTGCAACGAAGTCTTTTGAACTTGATGATGTCACATGTCACATGACCAGTTTTTTTTGTTTGTTTGTTTTGATGTCATGGAACACCTTTTTGATGTCTTTTTGAACTTGATGATCACACGCCATATGACCGTTTTTTTTTTTTTTTTTTATGCTTGATGTTATGGAACTCCTTTGATGTCTTGAACTTGATGATGTCACACGCCACATGACCAGTCAGTTTATATATATGAGAAGAACACACAAGTGAACTGTTCTGTGTTTGAAACATTTGAAAACTGCAAAAATGTCTGCAAAAAGTTACACACCACTCGCATTACTTGATATGAAGAAGGATGATACACTGATTAGCAGAACTACATGCTATATGATAGTAGACTTTAACAGTGAGGAGCTTTTTGAAAAGTTGCCAAATGTCACTTTATCGACACAGAAAATGTGTAGCAGTGAAGATCCTCAAAGGTAGAAGAAGGCCATTCAACAGGAGTTGGTCATAGCAAAAAATCAGGTGTCAGATCCTGAGAAAAACCAACATTAGAAATTTATGGAACATTTTATGTTCAATAATGTCTCGGTTCATTTTGAAATGCGTACAGGAGTCTTCTTGATCTGATAGCGAGAGAAGGTGGGTTCCATTCACCCAACGTAAATACGTCCTATTATCATCGCTTGGTAGCATTTGTTGCTTTAAAGAGTATTGAATACTGCACACCATTTACAGCCAAACAATGTCATGCTAGTAATCACGAGGAAAGCCATTGAGAATAAAAACTCATTGACTTGGTGTGGCCAGACCTGTGAACACAAAGCAGCTTTGCATGTAGTTGTGCCTGGTTCATTGAGCTCCAGAGGTGACTCAGGGCCTACCTCTGACTGGAAGCTATTGACATGTGGGGAGGTGCACAGGCATTTTTGTATTTTGCAGGAGATTTTCTCGAAATACCTATAAGATAGCCATTGTGCACCTTCTTGGGTCTCCTGAATACCACATCCTGAGGGCTGAATATTCACCAAGGACTTTTTCAACCTCTGTCTCGACCCCACAGTCCAGGGTGGAGGTACAAGACACCAGATGAGTATGAGAAGAAGACAGGCAAATAAACCCAAAATGCCACTCTCCCCAGTTGTCCATTTAGAATTTGGAGACAGTAGTACAAGCATACCCAGACAAAAAATGATACTGAGTATGACGACAGAATGGAATTCCTGAAGCTCATGGAAGTCCACTCTTGACCTGAATCCCAAAAGGAGTGACTCCTAGCAAACGAAGAAGAATTTTCAATGGTTCAATTGAAATAAGAGGGCACCAGCTCATATGTGGATGACGCACTTAGGTACTATGACTTCGCTTGTGTCATCAGGAACCAGAACCAAAACCAGAGTCAGATACAGTTATCGTGTTCGCAGGGCTGAGATATCGTGTGACAATTCAGGCGCACGACGACACAAATAATTCAAACCGAACGAGCCCAGTCTTCATTTTGATGAAGGTGGCTCAGATAATAGACCATCCATTCCTGGTGTCCTTTGACACCCCATGGGACACCAGGGGCTGCAAGTGGCCCACAATAATCGACGCAGCTCAGGCAGAGAACAGAAAACAATTTTTCAAGAGAACTGAAGCTCCATTTTAGTTCAACTGCTCAATGCAGGGTATGAAATGTATTCCCAATGAAAGAGCATGATGTTCTTCTGCATGATCTTGAGATCAAGATCTGCAGAAGGACGCCACATTTGAAAAAACTGTTGCTGCACCCAGGAGCAGACAGAGAAAAATAAGAATCTCAGAGATTTATATATTAACATGGCTGCAACACTGCATGAGGTCAACCTAAAATATCAACTGATGTAACTGGTCAGACAGCAGGTTATAGATAAATCTTAGGCCTGACCCTCAGGTGAGGGAACTCGAGCAGAAGAAATTCCTGCAGACAAGTATGAGTAGCTTCTGCTGAGCTTCATGCAGTGAAGGAGAGGAACAAAACTCTCAAGCAAGATCTGACAAGATCCATGCTTCTTCGCAGTGCAACATCAGCTGACACAGACCATAACACAGAAGCTCGACAATTCTTTCAGCATGAGCTTGGTGGGACGACAAGGAAATCAAGTCTCATGCAGACTCAGAGTCAGGAGGGCTGGCAAAGCGCTGAAGGCTGAGCAGGAAGCCCCGCCAAACAGATGGCGAGGAGATGACTGTTCTGAGTGAGAAGGAGATTTTGGGAGAGAGCTGGACGAGCTGCAAAGTCAGCTCAATGCTCAGCTCTCACTCAACTTGAAGCTCTCCACTGAGCTCAAGGCTGAGAGAGGCTCCTTCCCTAAAAATCACCATCCCTAATGTCGAGCCCTTTGAACCAACAGAGGCTGAATGTCCAGAGGAATGCCGGTTCATCAGTCCTGCTCCGCCCCTCAAACCACCAAGGAGGCTGAAATTGCTTGGAAGAGAAACAGTGCAGCAGGAGACCATCAGTCCTGCTCCGCCTAATCCCTGTGAGAGAGGCTGAGGGAAATCTTCCAAATAGTACAGTAGAACCACCTTCAATGAAGAGTCCATTGTTTTCTGGGGTCAAGGAAACCAAAGAAGAAGGAGGAGGTGGAAGAGTAAAATAACATCAAGTTTTATGGGTTTTCTCCAGGTGCTCTGGTTTCCTCCCACAGACCAAAGACTCAAAAAAAACCCAAAATAAAGAAGTCTGAGAGAACTAGTGGAGCGGCAGAGCATCATCAGTCTTGCACGGAAATTCTCAACCAGAAAGTAGTTGAGCAAAATCTTCCAAAAATGGAGAGCAAACCAGCCCGCTACTTTCTGGGGAAGGAGGAAACAAAGAAGTGAAGAAGAAGAAGGAGGAGTGGGACAAAACTAAACAATACTGTGCCTGTGGGTTTCCAGTGCTCTGTTTCACATCCCAAAGACTCAAAAAAAAAACCCAAAAAAACAAAGAAGTCGCTGAGGAGAACTAGCGTGAGTAGGAGACCATCAGTCCTGCACGGGTCCTCAAATCCAGCAGCAGCTGAGGAAATCTTTCCAAAAGGGAGAGCAGAACCAGCTCCGTCACTTTCTAAAGATGAAACCAAGAAGTGGAAGAAGAAGAAGGAGGAGGGACAAACTAAAACAATGCTTTGTGGGTTTTCCAGGTGCTCTGTTTCCCACACGTCCAAAGACTAAAAAAAAAAATCTCAAAGAAGATTGACATTACATAAGCAATACATGTTTCTAAAATTTGAACATTATTGATAATATCCTAAATTGAAAAATAAAACATACAATATCCATTCAAACATTTAATTACTTCTGCAACAATTATTAACGCTAAATTCATTTTTGCCCTTCACAGTCAGTTTTAAGCTACATTAAGCAACCAGTTCACTAATAATAAAAACTGATACCATGTAGAGATAAAATTAATAGAATGCCTCAGAAACTACATATTCAAAGGTATAGTTGTGGTATTTGAAGTAGGGTTGTACAGGATGTTCTTTCAGCTACAGTAAAGAAATACAGCTATGCTCTGCTGTGGACAGGGTCACTGAAGAAAATATATTTGTCACACAATAATCAATATCTGTAAGAAAATTCTTTTCATTTCTCAGCCTTGCTTATCGTGAATACAAGCTTTTTAATTTGGTGCTAACTCTAGAACTTCCAACAGCTGGAAGCCCAACTCAACAGCAAAGACATCGCCATAAACAAGCCAATTTTTTGCATAATAATAATAACAGGGTTTCTTAGAGCGACACACTGGGTGGATTTTTCTGGCAGATGAGCTGATGCTTGCCTGTCTGTCTGTTCGCTCCGTCTGCTGCCGTGTATCTGGCATCATGCACGCCGCTGATTTCACCATCTGGCCTTTACTTTAGCAGCGAACCTGCACGTGCCTGCACACAGGCATGCACACACACAATACACACACACACTCATATCACGTTGCATGGCTCCATTTTCACTGGAGACTGGCCTCCACCGAGCGCCGCTCAGGCCAATGATATGTTCATCTCCAGAGAATCACATGCAGCGTTCATGCACAAGCCGCCATTTGGGCAAAATAATGTACGAACCACTCAAGGAGACACAGAGTAATTGTGTTGGCTGTTAGCAACACTTAATTGACACTCATTTATCCCTGCTCAGCATATACGAATACCCAGGGGAAATTTACTTCTACACAAAAGGCAATAAATGAGCAAACAGGCTTGCATCTGACCTGTTTGTCCATAGATCATTAAACTCAGTTTAAATCTGGTTATCTACAATAATGTGTGCGTATAAACATGTTACATGTCACATCATACTGATTATTCCATCTTGTGGGTAAAAACTGCTTATTAAACCAGACGCTGTGAAGATTTGCCTAAAAACTGCAGTTCCTCAAACGTCCACTCTCTGAGGCTGGCTACAGAATGAAATGTCTCCATAAGTCCTCATGTTAAATGTCCAACTTCACAGCAGAAATAAACATGTTTACAGCCTAGTAAGAAAAACAGTTTTGGTCTCTATAGCTAATTTCCCTGTTCATGACAACTGTACTGGGGGGTGAATTTTATATAACTCACCTTAACTAAATATTTAGACAAGAATTCAGATAATACAATATATTAAGACGTAGTTATGCAGAATTAACAGCTTGGCGGCTTTGATTGACAGGTTATGCTGTTACAGATGTTACAGGCTTGTTTCAGCACCCAGGCAACATTTCTGGTCATGGCACTTTCAGGTCCATCAGATGATCCCCATCTGTCGATTTTTAGATTAGCCAGGAGGCTAAACAGTAGACTGCCAATATTTTGTGCTTTAAAACGACTCTCAGAGACCTGTTGGTGACGCCACATGAATTCTTTCTTTATACTGTCAGTGCTAAACGTGATTTTTGTTGCTTTTTAGTTGTGCAAATAATCCAAAACAGTCTTTTTTCTAACGTCCTTTTCAGTAACTTCTTGACACTGTGACTTTCAGTGTGTTAGTTGCATTACGACGCGATGCCACAGGATAATCAAAATATCTGGTGCGTGGCATTTTTGCCTGCAACTGACCTTTTAAACACGGGGATTGCCAGTCTATAAACAACATGTGACGTTCATCTTGAAAGGCTAAGCAGAACCTTTTTTTTGAATTGACCACTAAAAGTGTAAAATAAACCTAATGACGTAGAGAGAATAAAACAAAACTTCATCTGTTCTTTCCTTACTGATGATGATGTATCACAGAGAGCCGTCATCATCCCACTCAGCTAACTCACTAGGTGAAACACACCCAGGTCTGGATTGCTGACGACTAACCCTGATGATGACCTAGCATGGTTTATAACATGTACAGTAGGTCATCTTAAATACATACATTAAATGGTTTCGATGAACTTTAATCAACTTTTGTGAAGGTTCCTCAGTCTTCAAGGTCATTTCTTGAGAGATGTTAAATCTGGGGCAAATCTTCTGAAATTGTTTGCTGTAGATCTGCAGTACGTTTCACCTCATCCAAAGGTAAGCCTTTGGGTTCTCATAGTGACTGGTTGGGAAACCAGTTATGCAGCTCAGGATCATTAACCAGGCTATTGTTTCCACTTGGTACATTAGTGCTGCTGTTGTGACAACTGTCATCCGAGTTGTTAAGATTCATTAGTATCACTCCAGAGTCAGGTGTGTCTGTAGAATCGATTTATGTCTAGTTTTAAACTTTTAGGTTATTTATTTTATTTGATTTATTTAAACACACATCATGGTCAAATTCTAGTTTCTTCTTTTTCTTTTTTTTTTTTTTTTTTTTACTGATTTATTCATTAAAGCTTGTTTGCTTGTTACTTTTTGCTCTGTGAAGCACAACTGCACACACATAAATGAATAAAGTTTGTGCTTTGAATGTGCTAGATGTACAATTAGCAACAGTTTAGGAGCTAGTGGTACTTCTGTGCGAAATGGACAAGCCACAAAGACAGCAGCAGCAGCCCTCTGGGGTCTCAAGTAGCTTTCTAATGTGGCAATGAGGTCAGGGAGGCTGCCGCTTTCAGGGTCAAAAGAACTGCGCTTAAGAGCCACTTTATTCATCCTCATAAAACTGTACACTGTATGCTCAAATCTACAAGAGCAAAGCATATCAAAGAGAGTGTGGATCATCAGCATCAGCTGAGACTCCGATGGTGCTGGATCCTGCAGAAAAAGAGCCAGACTGCACCAAACCATGTGGTGAGGGCTGTGCCTTTTATACGAACGCTTACATGTGAGTTACCAGAGCTGTGGTTTAGACGAAATATCTCTGAATTATTGAGGGATTGTCATGTAATTCATGCTCCCCTAGATGAATTATATTGTTAGGTCCAAACAAGTACTAACTACTTGTATCACTCTCTGTTTCACAGGCAGCATTTATCTCTTTTAAATTGTAGCAAACTTTGTACCCACAAACAAAAACGACATTTGACTCAAAACTATCATGATGAATTTTGATTTGAGGTGGGGATGTTAAGTAATTCTTAATAAAAACTCAACTTGTTTCTAGTAGTCTTCAGTTTTCTACATTTGTAGTTTATTGCCCTTTTTGGTTTGACTGGTTTGACTCTGTTTACTAAAGTGCTGGGGATACATGTCCTCATTTAGTTCAAATAATCATCTACTTCCAGCAGAACTTTTCACTACATTATTTTTCTGTTTCTTCTCTCATCACCATCACATTTATTAATATTATTATTATTGATATTGTTTCCAAGTAGGCCTCTAATCGTTTAATAAAATATATCATAAAACAACATATCCACTTTAAAATAATAAGAGTCTGGACGGTGAGCTTCTCACCTTTTGTCATTACTACCATACTGTTAATCAGTCCCACCAGATTTCACGATTTTTTTTGTGATTTTATGATCAAAAATGACTGATTTGCAGCGGTATTTTCATTTTTTATGAGGAATTTTTATGCCCCTTTCTTTGTTAAGCTTTCTTTACTTTAAAAAACACATAAAAGTCTCAACAGGCGTAATAAGACAAAAACAACAGACAGATTGAGCTTGATATTATATGCTAGCGTACCACAACATTAAACCTTTGTTTCCATTGCCAAAGACGAAAAAGCTTATGTGATGTTTAATACCATCTGTCTATTAGGCAAGAGACCGAAGCTCGTGCCATGATCTGGGGCTCCCTGTAAAATCAGTCCGGCTCCGCAACAGCTGCTCGCTTATTCTAGTTTCACTCAAGATTGAGCTCCTCGCTACGTCTCTGCCTGCTAAAAGACTGCATTGCGCGGAAATAATTAGACAAAATGTTCAGGTGCGGGCAGCCTCGACTGACTCAGTCCGAGCGCCGTTTCTCCTCCGTTTTAATGTATCCTGCAACGTCACTTTTTTTTTTTTTTTTTTTAATTTCTGCTGGGTCAAGTTGCTCGAAATAAAAGTCACGACTTCCGGTTCACTGATCGTTTACATTAAAAATACATATATATCGTTAAAGAAAATGTGTTTAGTAATTTAAAAAAATGTGTATTAATTTCACCTTGATTTAAAAGAATTCAACAGAAACAATGGACAGCCTATTATTCTGAAATAAATAACTGGACCGCTCTGAAGATAGAAATTAGCAATGATAAAACGGAACGAACTTAAGATTTCTTCAATAAAAGCCCAAAACCTGTCATTAAATAAATAAATAAATAAATGGTTTATAAACAAACAACAATTTATATACACTGTAAATACATTGTAAGTGTCTTCAAAATGTAAAAGCAAGATAAAAATAGATAAAAAGTGTCCTTTGTTGGTGAAAGTAAACAAATCTTATATTATACATTGTAGGTAGTTTTCACTACTGTGTCAAATATTTAATGAGTATTTGATCTCTTACTGAGTTGGAGCTATAACACACAAACAACATAATGAACACATCAAATCTTCGGATTTTACACATTTATTAGAAATTGCGGAAAACATTATAAAAGTCTGACATTAAATCACATTAAAATAATTTTTCAGACTTTTTCCAGATTCCATTTCTGTTCTTACTGGTTTATTTTTATATAAGAAGAAGTTAACTTATTTTCTGACAGACAGAAACACTCAACTACAGCAAATTCATTTTCAGTATATCATGCTCCTGTCAATTCATTTTATCGGCCTTTGACTTCAGTTGTTTCACTGACAATGTCGTTCCATTGCTTTTTTAAATGATGGTCCAAAGTACAGGTTACATTGTTTTAATTAGAAGAACCAGGCCTCCATTACTCAGAGGCCTGCAGATACACGACAATTTTGAATCCACAGACTGATGACTAAGAATCGCAAATGTAGAATTTGGGATCGGTCTTGTTGCATTTAGCAGTTCACTGAAATCAACTCAATTCAGGCCTCCTTACATCGAAAGAATGCCAAATTCGAGAAATGCAGCTTGGTTTCATTCAGTTTCCTCAGGAGAAACATATTGTTGAGATTCATGGACTGACAAGCCGAGATGCTCATCAGGAGTTTGTGGCTGTCTTTACTGCTCGGGCGGTGGAGTGGTCTCTTGGAAACTCTTTTGTTCTAAACATTTCATTCAGAGTGGCTCTGAATTTCCACCCTGGCTTTTGGCGTATAAGCACATCCAAAGAGATCAGGAAACATTGACACCAGATTAGCTTTGGCGGTATCTTCAGGACTGCAGGAAGAGAAATCAAATTGTCATACAAAGAAAATCTTGACAGTGATCTCATAATATGCCAAGGGTTCCCAAATTTTCCTTCATAATTTTTCACTCAGTTTAACTTACTAGTGCAAGTATAGAGGGTTTCAGACAGCGCAGTAATCCCAGCATGTCATCAGGGTAGGCTTTCTTCTTCTACCTCCAACTTCTCAACCAACTCTGTGAAAACTGTAACAAATACATACTTAGTGATTATTGGGAATTCAAAAAATACAAACTAGTGGGTAAAGAAAAGAATTATGTTGCAGTCAATTCTTTTTTCCCACTGCTTGGAAGGATTCATCCCCAACACATTTTTCCTTTTCCAGTGAAGAAATGAATTCTGGCCAAACACTCGGCAGCCCTCCACCTCTTCCTGTTTCCAACCTCTTTCAAGTATTCAACTATCCTTGTAAAAATAAATGTACGTGGTGCATGCTTGACAAAATACAAACAACTTTTTTTCACATTTATATTAGATAAAATGGTGATACTTGATAGTGCTGATATAAAGAACAAGAGATAGTGGTGTCAGGTAAATTATTTCACTGGATATCTTTTGATGCATCACTTAACTAGCTATGCTAACATCTGTTATTGAAATATGTCAACAACTAAATTTTATAATCAAGACATACGTGTTCCAAAAGTTTAACTTACACTTTGCCTTTTTCTAGTGCCATCATCGAGTCTGATTTTACGCTTTTGTGTAAAATGTGTATTTAGTACTACTTGGACAGTTATTAGCAAGCTATCAGGCTAAACTAATGGTGATTTATGGTCAACACTTACCTATTAGCATTGCCATTGTGAGCTTGTTAGCATAATCATAAAAGCATCATTTTAAAAGAAGGGTGCTACCATTATATTCATTCCAAATAGCTGTCATTGTATTTATTAGTAATTTCTTATCCACCATGTGCATATAAGCTGCTTTTGACGAGTGAATCAGTAAATCAGTTGAACTAATTCACCATGATGAAAGAGATTCACCTGTCAGTGGTCCAGAAGAAGGGATGACTCAAGCACTCTTCCACTTTTGGTCTGTTCTTTGGTTCTGCATCAATCATCCGCTCGATGAGATCCTTTGCCAACCACATCTGAATGTGATCCAGCACGCCCCTGTATGAATGTTGTACTCACACACACAGGGTATGTCACCAAAAGGATGGTGTCCCCAGAGAGGATGTAATAAATCAGCATGCTCAAGCACCTGAAAAAGCATAGCAGCTTTAGTAACAGGATGATCTGTCACTCACTTAAAAAGAAAACTTGTGTGGCAGAAAACAAACCTGTATGTCAGTGCTCGACTTGTATGCAGCTTCTTGTAACGTATCTAAAGTCCTCACATCCAGCATTTGCGTCTTCTGCACTGCTCCGTGAGCAGAGTTGTTTGTCCTGTGAGCAAACGCCTACTTATTCCAAAATCAGCTAATCTCGCCTCCCGCTGACATCTGCACAACAAATGATAGAAAACAATTATGAAACAAAATCATATATTGAACAAAATAATCCAATATTGTGTATAAATATGTTTTTTACTTTCTTACCAATCAACATCGCTCTGTGGTTTGATATCCGTGGAGAAATTTGAGGATTTCCGGCTGGTGCGAAGTGCCATTAAACTATCAAGGACCTGAAAGACCAGTTCCTTTTGACCACCATCCATTTTTCAATGTTCTTCCAAACTGTATTCACAAAGTTGAAGACCGAGATATCCAGTTCTCATCTTCAAAGTCAATGTAGCGCATAATGTCGCGCCATACAGCTTGAAGTCGAACCCTTCTTCATTTTTCAAGAATTTATAGTTGCACTAGGACATTCTCTTAATAGCAACTTCAGTGCCATCATCTCTCAGCCCCAAGAAGACCTCAGTACCATCACTTCCCTTTGCTATGCGGAATTCTGCATCATTCACATAAATCATGCTCCCAATTCTGATCACTTTACTTTCATCAGTGCTCAGAAGCTTCTCTAATTTTTCTTTCCACCTCTTGCTGATTTGTAGCCATTTGGGTGTTATTGATGATATCATCGGTTTTAATGAAGGCTTCACATTTGAAGTAGGAGTTGATGTTTGATCAGTTTCAGCAGTGAAAACTTCATCATTTGGGTTTTCTGCCTTTTCCTTCTTTTTCTTCTTCTTTTTCTTCTTCTTCTTGGATCCAGGTAAGGCTGTACAGTCCTCACATTCAGAGTTTGGTGAGATGAAATGATTTTTCAGTCGTCTGAGCAGTTCTTTCAGCTTGTCATTCATTTTCATATCTGCAGATGTCAGTATATCCTCAGGCACTGAAGTTATCCCCACTGATGTAAAGATGCTCACTGCATGTTCAACTGAAAGTAAGTTTGCAAATATGCCGTATGTGTAGAGTCGAAGGTCAGAGGGGAGTTGGTCCTTTACAAAAGGAGCAACTGTTTTGCATAACTTCTCAATAAAGTCGGGAGCCCAGCCATTCATGCCTTTTGTTTTCTGTGTTATCACATAGAGTGTTGCCAGAACAGCTCCCCATATATCAGGTCTCTCTTTTCTGTTAAGCTGGTCCAGTAGTTTGGGGATTATAGCTAGTGCTTGCTCATCTGGTATATCTTCCACAGTACACAAAACTGCATACAAACTAAGAATTGCCCGACTGACATGTTCCTGGGGAATGTTTGGGAAGCGACTGCCTGTACCTGTAATGTAGGTGTTCAGATTTCCAGTGTTCTTCAGCCATTTGATACTTTCTTGGCGGTATTTTTCTTCAGTTGGCCCAGTTACATTAAAAAGTGTTTCAATCATGGTCAGATGGGTCTGAGGATCCTCGCGCAGCATGTGACTGTCAAAAGTTTTAAACACTTCTTCAGGTGTTTCCCCTCGCACAGCAATTTCCATGTCCAGAAAATATTTGACCTTTGAGCATAATTCATCTCCTTTTGATGCAAAGTTCTGAACCATCTGACATATTTTTTTATTGTGAGGAATATGTTCAGGATCATTGACAGGTAACAATGTAACCAGTGCACCAGCAGAAATGAGCAGTTTGAAGACGTCATCCCTGTCATTGACGGCAGCAAGTTGCAGTGGTGTGAATCGTTGTAGTTCAATAGGATGAGATCCATTTGGGTTAGCTTTTGCTTCAAGTAGTTCCTTCACGAAAATAACTGGAGCTTTGAATAGTAAGACAGAATGCAAAGGTGTTAAGCGATTTTGTGAAAACGTGTTTGGGTCTGCACCCTGACGCAAAAGGAAAGTCAATATATCAGCATTTTGATGT
This sequence comes from Protonibea diacanthus, assembly GCA_028641955.1. Lineage (NCBI taxonomy): Eukaryota > Metazoa > Chordata > Actinopteri > Sciaenidae > Protonibea > Protonibea diacanthus. The sequence goes on from CM053998.1 coordinate 10,500,294, forward strand.
ACAATAGCTGCAATCACTGGGGTTATATAGTCCTTCAACTCTCTGCATGGATAAACTTGATTAATGTTGTTGTCCTTTAGTAATTTCTTCAGCTTCTTGAGGTTGTTGTTAGTTATACAGTGTACTATAGGATGTGTTTCTGTTGGGGGGGTTGTCACCTTCAGCTGTGTGATGATATTCATTTCTTTGCTTCAAGGTAACTGTAAAAAAAAAAAGAGAAGACACAATTATGACATTACTGTTACATTTAGTGCCATTTTAAACTTTAGACAAGGAGCCAAAAGCTGTCATGGGAAATAATTAATAAAGCTACATTACGTTTATTTTATTTTCTGGTTTAATTTTCAAACTCATACCAAACTACATTTCCAAACATTGTATTTAGGTGGCAGATGTTGGATAATACAAACTCAGAAACCATCTACATGTCTATCTACATACGGTACTGTACACAAAGAGGTGTGGTTGGGTGTGATTAAGACATCCATCATACAAGCAATATCATGTACACATATACAAAATAAATTCTACAACTCAGAAACAATCCTATATTTACCGAATTTTCTGAGAAAGGTCGCAACAGGTTGAGTAGTGATTTCATGTGGACACAAACACAGCTGAGTGAATAACGAATGCTAATAGTCCTTTTCCAGAGCAGGCATTTTGACATGAACCAGTGATACTAATTAATGTTCTGTTCCATTCAGGTCAAACAGAGTCAGGCTGCTGACCTTAATTAATATCATTGGAAACACCTGTGTCCACCCTACTGTTTCATATCAAAACGGCTGCTGGGAAAAAAAGGTCTATTATGAATATTTGTTGAGCTATGACTTAGAGTGCCACACCTGGCCCTCACTGTCTGTTCAGACTTTAAATCTCCTCATTCAGGTTGACAACCAGAATTCAGCTTTGAACATGCACAGCTGTGAAATGTTGATAAATATATATACATATTTTTTATGAAGTGCTGAGGACGACAGCATGTTACAAAACATCGATTATGAATTAGAATACGTCCGCATACGTGTTGTTCACTTAAGTGAGCCCACTGATTATTCCACAAATTCAGAATAAATGTTAGATGATTATAAGAAAATCAACTCACATGATGAAGTAGGGTGTCCTCTGTTTTATGAATTATATCTATCATAATATCCAGTCTTCACATCCTTTTATTGACAGCCAACTACAACGTGTTACATTATCTGTACATGGAGGGCCGCGAGCTGATCTTGCAGCAGGCTGTCACTGCCCGGTCGATAATACGCATGCGTAACAAAGATGAGAAGGAAACAAGATGGCTCACTCAAATGATCAGCTCCGGGAAAAAAGTGCGATATGTTACGACGTATTACTTCATGTTTGTGATGTAAAATGTTATTATTGTGTCAGCCAAGGTAGCATTAATATTTTGGCGCCACTTCTGCTAACATTAGCCAAGTTATCTGCGAACTCTTCTTGCCGCTGCATATTAATTTGGGTTTCTAACACATATATGCTCACACACAGGAGATGTGGTGAGTTTATGTGTGACCATATCATAACAGACTACATCCAAAAGAGGCTAAAACTTGTTTTTAAAAAGTCTTAATCAATAACATCCTGAAATGCGTTGTTTTTTTCGGGGTTGATGATGGAAGTAGCTACGGAGTGAACTATCTTGCTTCCTTATTATCTCTGTTTGTACATGCGCAGTACGGATAAGGCAGCAGGTGGGTTGTGGTCAGTGACTACACAGATAAAATGTTTCTGGAGCTATGGGCAGTGACTGGCCGAGCACATGTAACTCTTCATGTAAATTATAAAAAATATTTGTCTGTCTGGTGATTCACACAACGTCCAAAATAGTTAAAACACTTCTGCCCCTGTTCAGAGACGTTTGAACGCTTTTAAACGTGAACCAACGCTGATGTAATCGACTCATGAACGGATAAAGTTTATACTCGACACATAAACGAACACTGCTGACACACACGGTGCCATCTTGCCTTCGGGTTGTTGCCAAATTTTTTTTAATTTTTTTTTTTTATGTTTTCCTCAGGACAATAAAAACTAATTAGCGTCTATTTTGGGCTATCTTACATCTTGCCCTGTTAAGTTTTTTAATAAGGATGCCAATTACAGCTTTCTTAAGTTCTGAGCTTGGACTTAGAGTAAAGTTGAAAAAAATTATAACTTACGATTTTCAAGTATGGTTGTCTTCTTATGAATGACCTTCTCAAACTCAACTCCTGGCTTAAATCTGTTACCATAAAGCAAGCTCTGACTTCAGTGGTCTCCTCTCAGTCTTTACTCTTGATCTGTGCTTTCTTCTCTCACTCTTGCCTCCTCCCATTTACAGTACACTGAATATCCTGTGTGGGGCATGATAGCACTGAGGTCTGTATGAGTAACCACAGTATTTATTCTGGGGTAAAACAATTGCTGCCGAGTAATTTGCTTTTGAAAGCTGCAGAAACATTTTATTTTTTAAACACAGTTCAGAGAACAGTTCATACTTTTGTTTGACAGACAATAAGTAGCATTGCATCCGTATTTTATGTATCTTTCACAGCGTAGAAGTCAACATTACTTTCAAAGAACATCGAAGTTTAGGTCTAAGATTAAAATTACTAAAAAAATGAAGCAAAGTGAAAGTGGAATGGTGGTAACGATAATGGTCAAGTAAAAGTATAAAACCTCTCAAAATACAAATACTAAAATGAAGTGAAAGTCCCTTAAGATTACAAGCTACTACAGAAGATTTTTGAAATGAAATAATTCATTACACTTGATCTTTGACTGATATTGAGCTATAACCCCCAAAACAAACATGATGAAACACATTAAATGAGATTTTATACATAGTCAAAAATAAAAGTAACAATCAGAAATCTTAACACTCAATCATACAAAGTAATCTGCATGTTGGAAAGGAAGGATATTCCGTTGTTTCTTTAATTACAATAAATGTACTTATATAAATATATTATATTATTACTATGTAATAATAATAATATTTATTTATATAGCACCTTTTTTTAAGTGTAATAATATATATGTATTTTATCACTTACACAGAAGGCGACCATGGCATTGGTCACTTAACTGATAAAATACAGTTAAGTATTTACCCGTTATAGTGACCACAGAGACTAACATCATAACAAAAAATATTACACAATCACTGTGGGTGTGTTGAATGCAGTAAAACTGCTACTAATACAGTGAATGAATGAGGCACAGGAAAAGCTTAATTTCAACATAATGCTGGTATAATCATAAGTTCAGAATGTAGAAGTAATGCTTTACTGTCTTTGCCCGACACATGCCTCTTACTTGGGATCATTTCATATTACAATTTCAGGCAGAGTTTTCCTCAGGCTTGAAGGATGATGGGGCTGCTGCACCACATCACTGGCAGGTCAAATTGGTCCTCTTATGGCAGTTGAGGAAAACAGCGATAGTGGGAAAGAGGGATGCAGGAATGATGTCTCTTTTTCCTTAAGAAGACGGTTTGTCTGTATCTTCCTTCTGCGAGTAAAAGGGGATGATTGGCAACTACAACGCCATCTGGTGATGTGCATGGTGTTACTTTGCAGTTTCCCCAGAAAACACCTGTTGAGTTTCTTGAACTGGGATGCGGAGATCATCAGAGATTGTGGCTGTCTTTATGGCTCTGATGGTGAAGTCGTGTCCTGGAAACTCTTTTATTCTAAACATCCCCTTTAGGAGTGGCTCTGAATTCCACCCTTGGTTTTTGGCAAACTTATAAGCACATCCAAAGAGATCAGGAAACATTGACACCAGATCAGCTTTGGCGGCGTCTTCAGGACTGCAGAAAGAAAAAAATAAAATTGTAATACAAAGAAAATCAGTCATCTACAACATGCCAGTGGTTCCCAACCTTTTCCCATATATGAAGGCCCTTCATAATTTTCCACTCAGTTTAACTTACTAGTGCGCATAGAGGTTTCGTATGAAGCGCAGTAATCCCAGCATGTCATCAGGATAGGCTTTCTTCTTCTTCTTGCCCTCCAACTTCTCAACCAACTCTGGTGAAAACTGTAACAAACATTAATATACTTAGGGATTATTTGAAATTCAGAAACATAAACTAGTGGGTAAAGAAAATAAATTATGTTGCAGTCACCTCTTTTTTCCACTGTTTGAAGGATTCATCCCCAACACATTGTTTCAGCGAAGAAATGAATTCTGGGTCAGCGTTTCGACAGTTCTCCACCTCCTTCCTGTTTCCAACCTCTTTCAAGTATTCAACTATCCTGTAAAATTAAATGTAAGTTTAGGGTGCATGTAACCCAACCTTTTTCTCTAGCACCATCGTCCTGTCAAATTTTTCGTTGATTTATGACCAATTTGTTGTTGCATTTTAATATGTGATCAGCACCCTTTTTGTAGTAGATAGATTGTTTGTAGTGTAACAAGAGTGAAAATATAAGACAATCAAAGTGTGAATTACAAAGTGTGATGATGTGTAATGAGTAAAAGTATTAAATACTCCAAACTTTTAAAAAATGCAGTATAAAAGGCTGAAACTCAATTGTAACTCAAAATTCAAAGAAAAGAGAAAAAAAACAGAGGCAAGGTAGGAAACTGCTATTATAGCTACAAAACAAATAAATCAGTTGAACTAATTCATTGGCCATGATGAAAGAGATTCTACCTGTCAGTGGTCCAGAAGAAGGGGTGACTCAAGCACTCTTCAACTTTTGGTCTGTTCTTTGGTTCTGCATTGATCATCGACTCAATGAGATCCTTTGCCACCGCATCTTGAACGTGGTCCAAAGTGTACTTCCCATCTTCAATGTTGCCTTCACATCTAGATGACTCACCAAAAGGATGGTGTCCTCCAGAGAGGATGTAATAAATCAGCATGCCTGCCACCTGAAAAGCATAGCAGTTTAGTTACAGGATGATCTTTCACCTATTTAAAAAGAAAATTTGTGTAGCAGAAAAACAAACCTGTATGTCAGTGCTCGACTTGTATGCTGCTTTAGATCTAATGCCTAAAGTCTCCTTGGCCATCCAGCATTTTGTTCCTGCACTTCCTGTGAGCAGAGTTGTTTGTCCTGTGAGCAGTTGTCTACTTATTCCAAAATCAGCCAATCTTGCTCTCCCATTGACATCTGCACAACAAATTATAGAGAACAATTAAGGAAGCAAAATCATATATTGAACAAAAAGAATCCAATATTTTGTGTATATATATATATATATATATATATATATATATTTACTTCTCTTACCAATCAACACGTTCTGTGGTTTGATATCCCTGTGGAGAATTTGAGGATTTCGACAGCCCCAAGAAGACCTCAGTACCATCACTTCCCTTTGCTATGCGCAATTCTGCATCATTCACATAAATCATGCTCCCAATTCTGATCACTTTACTTTCATCAGTTCTCAGAAGCTTCTCTAATTTGTCTTTCCACCTCTTGCTGATTTGTAGCCATTCGTGTTTTATTGCTGCTATAGTTGGGTTATAGTGGAATGGCTTTACATTTGAAGTAGACTCCACTATAGGAGCTGATGTTTGATCAGTTTCAGCAGTGAAAACTTCATCATTTGGGTTTTCTGCCTTTGTCTTCTTTTTCTTCTTCTTTTTCTTCTTCTTCTTGGATCCAGGTAAGGCTGTACAGTCCTCACATTCAGAGTTTGGTTTGCTGAAATGATTTTTCAGTCGTCTGAGCTGTTCTTTCAGCTTGTCATTCATTTTCATATCTGCATATGTCAGTATGTCCTCAGGCACTGAAGTTATCCCCACTGATGTAAAGATGCTCACTGCATGTTCAACTGAAAGTAAGTTAGCAAATATGCCGTACGTGTAGAGTCGAAGGTCAGAGGGGAGTTGGTCCTTTACAAAAGGAGCAACTGTTTTGCATAAGTTCTCAATAAAGTCGGGAGCCCAGCCGTTCATGCCTTTTGTTTTCTGTGTTATCACATAGAGTGTTTGCAGTACAGCTCCCCATATATCAGGTCTCTCTTTTCTGTTAAGCTGGTCCAGTAGTTTGGGGATTATAGCTAGTGCTTGCTCATCTGCTATGTCTTCCACAGTACACAAAACTACATACAAACTAGGAATTGCCCGACTGACATGTTCCTGGGGAATGTTTGGGAAGCGACTGCCTGTACCTGTAATGTAGGTGTTCAGATTTCCAGTGTTCTTCAGCCATTTGATACTTTCTTGGCGGTATTTTTCTGCATTCAGCCCATTTACATTAAAGAGAATTTCAATCATGGTCAGATGGGTCTGAGGATCCTCCCGCAGCATGTGACTGTCAAAAGTTTTGAACACTTCTTCAGGTGATTTCACTCGCAGATCAATTTCCATGTCCAGAAAATATTTGACCTTTGAGCATAATTCATCTCCTTTTGATGCAAAGTTCTGAACCATCTGAGATATTTTTTTATTGTGAGGAATATGTTCAGGATCATTGACAGGTAACAATGTAACCAGTGCACCAGCAGAAATGAGCAGTTTGAAGACGTCATCCCTGTCATTGATGGCAGCAAGTTGCAGTGGTGTGAATCGTTGTAGTTCAATAGGATGAGATCCATTTGGGTTAGCATTTGCATTTAGTAGTTCCTTCATGAAAATAACTGGAGCTTTGAATAGTAAGACAGAATGCAAAGGTGTTAAGCCACTTCCTGACACCTGGTTTGGGTCTGCACCCTGACGCAAAAGGAAACTACAAATATCTCTGTTGTGATTTACAATAGCGGCAATCAGTGGGGTTACATAGTCATTCAACTCTTTGTATGGATAAACTTGATTAATGCTGTTGTCCTTTAGTATTTTCTTGAGCTCCTTCCGCTTGTTGTTAATTATACATTGTATGATAGGATGTGTTTCTGTTTTGTGGGCTGTCACCTTCAGCTGTGTGATGAAATTCATTTCTTCATTTCAAACTGAAAAAAACACAAAGTTGTGATATTAGTGTTACACGATGCGATTTCAAAATTTAGTCATGCAGCTAAAAGCTAATATAAGAATTTAAGCCTGTAGGTTCACTATGTTTTTCTTTTGTTCAGTACTTTGAGAAACTCAAGCAAAACACTATTTGCTAACTTGTATTTCAATGAGTGCAACTGATTTAGAAAGCCTCTGCATAGTTACATACAGAGTACTGTACAAGAGATTAGACATTCACATTCAATTCACATACCACTCAGACAAACGCCAAAATGTACAGATATAAAAATAATAATTCATATAACTTATCTTATAACTATGATTATGAGTGGCTGAGTGCCACACCTCACTTCACTGACTGTTGAACATCACAGACTTTGAACTTCCTCATTCAGGCTGGAAACCAGAATTCAACTTTTAACATGCACAACTGTGAAAAGTGTATAAATAATTTTAAAGACATTTCACATTTAAGATCAAATATTGTGTTTGTCAGTGAATATCCATTATAATGACATCAAATAATAAAAAAGAAAAAGTTATTTACAAATAACAATAGGTCTATAATTTTATGGTAAATGTTAGTGGATTGTAGGAAAATCAACTTACAATGTCGAAGTCAGGTGTCTTCTGTATAGAATCAACAAAATCTGTCAGAAGTCAACACGCTGGGCCTTTTCTGTATTTCTCTCTGTTACTGCCTCTGTCTGCTCCTCTTTCTCTCTCTCGGTCCTCCCAATTACAGCTAAATATTGTACGAGACAGGAAGAGACTGGTTGGTAGAAATGGGTTGGGCTCCCACAAGACATGGAGGACATGCCCCTTTTCACTTTTGTTGTTCCAGATTGAAAGCTCTGTTCAGTCACATTGTTTATCCTCTCACAAACTTAACCTCCGTTAAGAGTCATCTCCATCTAATGAAACCATGTCAAGCTTTTTGTATACAAACACACAGACTGCCTTATTGGTTGAGGTTGCTGTTGCTGTACGCAGCCAGAAGGAATAAGTGACACTGACAGACACTTTTCATGGCTTTAAAAAGGACACACAACTCACTTTTTTGAGCAAATAAATATTTCCATTCATAGTTAACATTTCCTTGAAAGATATTCAAACTGAACTACAGTCAGATAAGATTGTAAATTTCAAAGCTCTTTGTTGTGAAGTTAAATATATAAAATTATCTATCAGGAAGTATCAGGATTACATGGAATGTGTTTTGTCATACTGTCATTATTGTTGAAGGTAAAATAACCAATTTTATCATATTAAATTACATGCATACACATGGAGAAATGAGCATGCAAGTATTTTTTAAAATCATTTTATTTGCTTTACTGAAACTAAACCTACGCCCTTGCCTGTGCTATAAAGATAATACAGAAACAGGAAGACAAAGGCTAATCTCTGATCACAGTTCAAAGTCTAGAGCTGTGTAAATTTGCTGTGGTATGTTTCTGCTGTTCCTCCTGCTGTTCCTCCTGACATCAGTAAAGAAATGTGCTATCTTAATAACCCCAAACATACGATATGTTCATGTGTAAGCCAGTATAGCTGCCTATAGATTAATGATGCCACAGCCTGCTATAATACATACAGTGTGATACCAAAATAGAGATTAGCATTTGGTATAACATTGCGGTATATAACAGTGGACTGGGGCTTTACATGAATCCTCACTTTAAATTACAGCATGGAGGATGGTGACATCATATTTCCTTTTTGCTTTTTGGCTGAAAACATCCAGCTGCTGCAGCTGGATACAGAGTTGATGACAGCACTGATCCAAAATAATAAAGCTGTGGCTTGTAAAACCAAAAACAAGGCGCTGAAAGATGCTTTCATTTGCACTGGATCAGCTTATTGCCACAGATCTTTTTTTCCACCCCTCCAGAACATTTGATGTTTTGATTACTGTTGGGATTTAAAGAAAATTTCAACACACAGGGCTTCTTCTTCTTCTCGGGGCAATTTAGAACCACCCATTAAAGATTAAGTGCATATCTTTGGACTGTGGGAGGAAGCTGAAATACCTGGAGAGAACCCACACAGACACGGGGAGAACATGCAAACTCCACACAGAAAGGCTCCAGCCGGTATTCGCACCACCAACATCCAAAGTCACTAAAAGAAAAAAAAGTTTTCCCTAAAAAGTAATTCATTGTGAGATCTGATATTGCCAGTGACATCATCCACACAGATCAATGAAGGATAAAACACATCTTAGAATCATACTTTTACACATTTATTTTGACACCCAACTGACTAAATTTACAGTATATTTTGAGAGTAACATTCGATATGCTTAAAACAAAATCATAGAAAAGAATCTGCATTTTGTAAAGCTTGCATATTCCATTGTTTTTGTTTTTATTTGCAATACCATTCACTTAATGAGGAGAAGCACTTTCAGACTTCTGAGTTTATTAGGTTCATCGAAAAAGAATTTGGCAAACACCCTTTTTTGAATGTCATGCTCTTGCAAGCTGCAGTAACATTTCATTTTTTATTTTATTTTTTTAAGTAAGTGCAAAGATCAGTTCAGACTTTTGTGTGACAAACGGCATTGCAGTCCTTGATTTATGTACATTTTGTTGTTTGTAAGTCAACATTCAGTATTTTCAAAGAACGGAAAGACAGACTGAAAAAGCCTCTCAACTTGAGTGGATATATTTACATGGACATTTTTTTCTTCCTTCAATACTGGACAAACAACAAATGATGTCCTCTTATCAAATTTATTCACGAGTGCACTGACTTCTGCTGTGAGGAGTCCTTTTTTTTTTTTTTTTTTAGTTCTAATCTAAAAAGAAAAGTTAAATTATGTCATTAGTCCAACACCTGTAGCTATTTATTTCAGACTTGTAACTAGGTTTAATTTCCCTGACATCACCTAAACACAGGTCATTTCCACTAAATGGATAAAAGAGCTTCTATCTGCTTTGCCACTTATAGTTCCTCTGAACTAAAAGGTTATCTAAAGGTAAATGGGGATTTTCCATTCATATGTATTCGTCTAAAAAGGCATTAGCTATATCCAGTCCTGAATATTTCACTGCTGAAAACACCAAAACGCTTCTTCATTTTTCTTTTTTTTACTGTACGCAATATAATCTATAGCACCTACAGTAACATTTTCCACTTAACAACTACACTCTAAGGGCTGGGGTCTCAGCTATGATAATTAAAGGTTTGTGCTTTCAAGACATTCCCTGTATGGAATAAGCAAAGGGGTGTGATACTTTATCACGGCCAGAGGGAGGCACTGTGGGCCCGTCAGAGCACAGAACCCCAGTGCTGATAAGGCAACATACTGTACATTACCACAGGGTAAGAGGACATGAGGTAAGTGGCAACCACACCTTTTACACCCTCAGTAGTAAAATTATCTTTCTCTCAGGTCCTGGTGTATGTTTTCGGGGGGTACAAAACCATTAACACAGGGGTTATTAAAACTGAAATCTATACATCCAAATACATGAAATTTGATTTTAAATCTTTCCACCCTCAGCTGGATTTTTAGCAGAATTATCAGCTGCGTTATACAACTGCCACCTTACTTGACTCTCCCTCTCACACCTAGTGAAATGGTAGTATCTCTGAAAGTCTGAGAGGCCATGAGAAAACATAATAAGAGATAAAAGGCCATTGAGAAATAGTCAAGACACCTTAAGAAACTAAAAGGATTCCAAACACTACCTGACCCAGCTCTTATTTGTAACAGAAAACTATGTAGGAAGTTATATTTGACAGTTCATTAAGTCTGTTCTCGTCTTTTCTTTTCCCTTCACAAATGTATCTTTTTAGTGGAAGACGTTCGATTGCAGGACGGGCAATAAGGCACAGCCCCTCACAAGCTCAAGTCAATGATGATGTGCTCAAAGATCTGTGTGTTTCCCTTGAAGCTAGAGGTGAAGATGAAGTCCCTGCGGTCAGTGGAAACCACAGTGAAGGAGCGCGGTGCCTGGATGTACACCTCCTTGAAGCGGTCAAAGAGTTTCTTTTCATCATCCCACAGGTAGATCTGCGAGAAGGTGTAATCGCTTCCCAGGGCCAGGTAGTAACGGTCTTTGAAGGAGAACGGCTGGAGAATCATGGAGCCTCGTGAGGGCAAAGCCTGGATCTCTGCAAACTGTTTGGCACCCCAACGCAGAACCTTTGAGTCTCCAATATAGCGTGTCATAGCCAGATAGAGTTCCTCCTTGATCCGAAAGTGCTTTACAGCTACAACATCCTCCATGTTGGGGATCTCGCCCTGCAGGACAAATTTCTGGTTGCTCCGACTCCACTGATAGATCACAGGCACCTGCGAGCGGCTTGCCAAAATAAGGTGGGCCTTCCCATCCAAGTCCAAGAACTCTGCATCTGTGTCGCGGTACCACTCATGCAGTGACTGGTATGAATAAAAGCCCTTATCGTTCCATTTGTAGAGGGTGGACAAGCCCGCTTTTGAACTGTCAGCAATCACAAAGAACCAGTCAGAACCAATCTGGAATGCCTCAATGTCATTCGGCTTGGAGATCTTGGACACCTCAATGTCCTGGAACTTGCTGAACCTGCTTTGGTCCTCATCAAACTTGTAGATGTGGGAACCACCAAAGAGCTGTGCCACGATGACAAACACTTGGTCCTGGATGACAACTGACTTGCACCCCACAATCGACTGACCTGAGAGGCATGGAATAAACAGTTAGTGTAAAACTCAATCAGAGTGTTATGAAACAGTTTGTTGAGGCATTGCCGTACCTGTAATGTTATCATACGTCCTGAAGTTCATTTCTATGTGGTCCCATTGGAAAACCATACAGCTGTCTGTGCTGGGAGCAGCAATAGTCACATAGACATCATTCTTATAGCTGAATGTGTCGACAGACAGAGACTCAGATGCCACGGACTGATGTAGGACGAAATCTGTGGAAAGGCACATTTAGAATTGAAATTCTCTACAAACTTACACATTCCTAAAATCAAACCAAGAAAACTTTTTGCCTTTACTTTACATATCTTCGGATGACCGGATTGGGTTTCCTGATATAGATGCCAGTTAGACTAGAGCCAGCTGACTCAGGTTTGCTCACCCGTTGAGATGCATTCGTTGTGTAGGCTAGTCATATCATTGAGGCGCTTGTCCTTCATGTCCTCTGGTCCAGCACACACGACATCCGACACTGTGGCATTGGTATTCTTCAGCCACATCATCAGCCACTTGGCACGGCAATCACACTCAAAGGCATTGCCTCGGAGGTCCCTGCAGAAGACAAGCACTGTATGTCATTGCAGGGAAACAAAGTAGTCAAGCTTGAAGGCATCTTAAGAGAAAAAAAAAAAAAACACTATTCCCCACAACACATGTAACTTAGTGACCAACTTACAGCTCTATCAGTGAGTCCAAGTCAATGAAGATGTCCCTCGGCAAAGATTTAATGTTATTGTTTGCCAAAGACCTAAAAACAACAGCAATGAACAAAAAATTATTACTTCAAGAAAATGGAAAAACAAGATGCAAATATATTGAGCACAAGTGAAAATAGAGGTTGGACAATGCAAATAAACATTTTCACAGTCTTTGTTTGGGAATGATTTTAAAGGTTGGAACATACAAGTGAGTCAAGTCCCTGAGTCCTCTGAAGGCATATTTGGATGCAGTCTCAATCTTATTACTCTCAATGAACCTGTGAAAGATAACAAAAAAACATGTTGAAATGATGGTGGCTGTTGAAAGTGCAAAAGAAAAATGGCATAAGGCTCTATATAGAAACAGTGTTTACTTTACTACTATTAAAATGGTAGTTCAACGTGGCTGGCTTACGAGGAACCACAGCATCTGTACAATGTAAACAGTGTACATAGAGCCCACCAAAAATTGTACACACTTGACCTTTAAGTAAAAACTGCGGAAAAATAAAATCATTGTGTATAAGAAATATTGCAATTGCATATTTCGTACATAAGTATTTTACATGAATAGTGTCACATGTAGCCACAGTACATATATAAACATCTGTTTCTGTCAGCTGGGACAGGAAGTGAAGTCACCCTTTCCATTCTATTGTAGTGGCATTCCAGTCTAGGAAAGACTCATTTAGACTTTTATGTATGAGATACTGATTCTGGTGAATTGTACAGTTTTAACAAAAATCAAGTGCAAATATATTTGAAAATGTTAATGCATGTCTATATTTGATGAACAGCAATAAAACTGCTGCCATATCTGTTTCACAAAGTGTAACTGGCTCAGTTATTTGGCATTACAGTTGAACTTGATAGTGGATAAGTGAATAGAGATTCTGCTCTGGTACAAATCGAACCACTAGATGGCGTACGGGTGATATTTTCCTACCTAACTCACTCACTGAAAGACCAACTTCCAACCACATAACCTCATGCATGTAACCACATTTCTAGAAGATTATTTTATTATGCTAGATTAAATTGTCCCATTTCATCCAACTGGTTAAATGAATGAGGATGACATGTTGTGTAGCTCACATGATAATTCACTGAATGTCTTTCATAGAAAACAACAGAACTTACAAATATTCCAGATGTGGAAGGCCTGAGAATGCATCATCCCGTACAGTTGTGAGAGAATTTGAATTCAAAAGCCTGTAATTAACAATAAAAAAAACACATATTTAGGTCTGAAAATCAGATTCTTAGATTGTGATTTAGCATGTTAAAAACAACTAACTCAACCCAGTGTCAAAAACAGAGCCAAATGCTCTAAACCCAATTCTTAATGACAACACAAGTGAAATCAAGAATGGGACTTAGTTATTATATCACTATATTTTATGGCATATGTGCCATTGCAGCACACTGTGGTAGTGGGGAAAAACACTTAATTATGCAATTCTGTGTTGTTAAATGACAAATGAATTAACCTTGATACCGTGAAATCATTGTGTGTGTCATGACTTTGCTTAAATGCTCTATATCTGCCACGCCTTTGTTTATGCTGGCATCACAGCTATCACTGGAGTAACAAAGTAGATTGATGGCCTCTGCTAAGTACATTATGGAATGGGACTGCACTGAGAGCTTAAGCCTGGATTTCCATTATTTATTTCAAGGTGTCCAAATCTTTTCAAACCCTTCCCTGCTTCAACATGCATCAAACTGACTTAAAAGATATTTTACTGTATCTATATTACAGTAATGCACTGCAGAAAGTTACTTCGATAGCATAAAAACCTTAATTATGTAATGCTATTGCAGGCTAAAACTACAGTCTGTCATGTCTGTGTGTGTATTTTACCTTTAGGCTCTGCAGTCTGATACATTTGACATGTTAAACACCCACATTAGAGGCATTTTGAAGTAAATCTATCTGCATAATTCTGTCCTATAGGAGCCTTTGCGACAAGGTAAGGCCAACTCATAAAATCTCATTATACAGAGGAATGGGATGCAGCTGAAGCTGTGCTCTTACAGTAGCTGGAGAGACGGCATGTGGGCAAACATTGCCTCTTTGACCTCGGAGAAAGTCCCATTGACGATACTCCTGGAATGAAGAAGCAAAAAAGGGTGAACACGAAGCCACGAGATATAATAAAATGAAATGCTCAATCAGGAGGAGGTGGAGAAAAGTCAGGACTGCATTGCCTTGCAACATCAGCTCTTATTAAGATGGTGTACATTATAAAATACAGCCAGGGATGAATGGAATTAAACTTAAAACGCATATATTGCTGCATATTACACATGCTGACATAGTTTAAATAGATATGGTTTGGTAAAAAAAATCATATTTAGAGGCTACTCACAAAGAATTGATGTCGTTGGGGGAAATCCTTGGGACATAGGAGGACCCGACGCAAATGATAGACTCCCTGGAGCAGCTGCATGTTGAAGGACATCGGAAAGCTTTCTTCAAATGACCCGGTTGAGAGAAGAAGCAAAGCGACACAGAAAGCAATGCCCAAATCTTGAGAGTTGGCAGCATCTTTCTTGCCGGGCTTGCATGTGTGAGGTTTACTGAGAGCACCGATCGAGGCTGATGGCACCGCGCGTTTACACCCTGCACCATGAAATGCTGCACTGGCTCCCTGACATCAGCAAATCAGCTGCAGCTCCCCTCCGTCCACTTTAATTATTTATTAAGTCAGAGCTCCCCGTCGGATAACTGTTGGTTAAACAACCACGCACCTTATACCGAGAAGAAAACAGGCATTATCAAGCTGCTGCAGATTACGTGGTCACCTGAACGTTTCACGTGCTTTAGCGTTGCTTTGAAGAAAGCATGCAAATATGGCTGTTTATGAATATTGCTGACATGTGTCGAACGTAGTTTAATTATTAGCAGATTCTGACACCAAATATATAAATATAATAATAATAATAAATTCAAATGACGTCATTTATACACACATACATTTAATTTTGGCATTTTTGGGCATAACTGCACTCATACCTCGCTTGTTTCTGCCAGTGTTTTTTTTTTTTTTTTTTACAATATGTTTATCATATCAAAGTATATTTATAAAGCCAAACAGTTTGTCTGAGACGTCAGGGGGTGATATATTGTTATGTAACAATATATATATATATATATATATATATATATATATATTTTTTTTTTTTTTTATTTTTTTTTTTTTTATTACATACAGTAAGCTATACAGTACACCCTCCTCCATACAGACTCTCAGAGGCGCATAACTGCAGCACCATGGACAGCGCCTCTGTGGGTCTATGCAGAGCAAGCTCAGCTGATGAAGCCTCTTAACCAAACCAACTGAGAGGTAGCATATGCAGTCAAAATATACACTGTGTATGCAGTATATGTGCAGAGATAGAGAGAAACAATACTGCAAAAAAAAAAAAAAGAGTGAAAAACAGAAATCATTACAGCTTAAATTTCTGGACTGAATGATTCTGGATAAATTAAATGAGCCATCTTGACTTCTTTTTCAGGCTTTGGAGACAAAATTGACAAATCCAGTTGTGTTGTGCACCAGAATATTTAAAGGCCGTGTCATTTGACGACGCTCTTTACTGGCCTTCTTAAATCATCGCCGCATGTATCATACAGGAGAAAATGTCACTCCCTTTCTGCTTTCCCCAAATCAGTTCATATATTCCGTTTTCCTCGTGAATATTTCAGAATGTGCCAATTTCAAAGAATACCGGTTCTTAACACAAAGACCTTTGGCCGCTACAAAAACCAAGATGCAACATGTGGTTTAAGGTCCAAATTGTGTGTGATGTGCACATAAAGGCTAAATTGTGGTTTTAAAAATGACAATTCCAAACTATTTATTATCAGACTGGCAAATTTATTCTGCATTGTCACTGTGGTACTATATTCTCCAGTTGGGTTTCCTTTTTGTTTCCATTTCAGGCAGTTTTCTATTATTTCGTCCTGATTGATATGAAAATTAAATCTTTGTTTGTTGTTCATTTGACATTTTTGTGACATGCTACCAGAGATATGAGCAATTCTACACAATTAAAATGAACTAATTAATTTCATAAATTGAACATTTTGCAAATTTTAAAGAAAAAGAACGTTAAATCCTAGCAGATGATTGGTTATTCCTTCTCTGACATGTTGAATCATGGGATCGCTAATGGTTACTTTGGCACTTTGCTGTGATACAGGCCCAGGTTATAATATTATATAACTCTGAAGTTGAGAGCCGGTTTGTCGTACTGGTACCAGTGTGGAAATCCATGACTCTGTTGGTCGTGTGGTAAACCATGGCCCTCTTGGTACCAGTCTGTTAATCTACGGCCCTGTTTGTGTCTCTGGCACTCCGTCATCAATGAACCCTACCTGGCAGCTGCTGAGAGCCAGGAGCGAAGGGCCATTTGTCATCCAACAACATCCCTGGGGTACTTAGGCTGATGATTGAGTGTGCGGAGTGCAGATTCAGGAGGATTATTTTTAAAAGCAGTCTATTTTGGTGAGGAAGGTAAACAGGCATCTGGGTTGAAGGGAAAGATTGAGAAAGCACTTAAATCCTGATGGATAAGCTATCTTACTTGGGTCACAACGTGACCTGTTCTCTCCCCGTCATCTTTACAGTTTGATTTACATAAGCGGTTTCCTCTTTGCAAAGCTTGACACTCTCTCAGTGATGACTGGATTGGAAAAAAAAAAGACTGAGAGAGGCCCTGTTCAAGTTTCTCAGTGGCAGCCCTTTTCTGATTTACACACTGCAGCAGACCTGATCAATAGAGGGGAAGGAGGGGGGGTTCTTTAAAACTGGCGAGCACAAAAAAAAAAGTGTGTCTGACTCTCTCGGTCCCCACAGCAACTCTGCGACATCAGCAAAAACATGGGGAAACCTAGAAAACTGGTGACAAGGAATAGAAAGGAGAGAACGACGAAACTCCGGTTTCTGACTCCTCTCTGGACGGGAAAACATTTGAGGTTTTTTTTGTGAATGCCACCTTCTGCTTTTCAAAGTGCTGCACTGTACCGGCGCTGTCACCGTGCACAGTGTTTTTCCACTATATTTTGTTAATGGTTCTCTCCAGCTTGGGAACAGTGAAAGTGTGCTGATACAGCAGCCTTATCTGTCTGACTCCAGCCCACTTTCAAAACGCTGCTGGGTGGACTGGTTCTGCTGTTCAGACCTGCATTACTAATTGCAGTCTGGAAGAAGAAGAAGAAGAAGAAAAAAAAAAAAAAAAAAAGACACGTGCTGACTGTTCATCGCTACACCCGAGCACACCTGGGCCCGGCACAGATGCGAGAGAATGATTTGTGTTTGAACCACAGAACATGCAACGACATCTACTTCACATGCTCACGAGTTTTTCTGAGAGCAATTAATCTTGATAATCTGCAGCAGATGAAGGGGAGGGCACAGGAAGAACTTGGACAGTGCAGTATCGAAATATAGATTAGTCATCAGTCAGTGAGGCTTTAAGTAGGAGTCTATTTTTGTGCCTCAGGGCACTACCAGCTCTGCTTCCTAATGATTGGAGAGCAGAGGGAGTAAGACAAAAGACTTAAGAAACCCTCTGAAATGTGCAAACACAGAGGAGACTTGTGTGGTTAAAGACCAAATCCCCTGGTGAAGCTCTGACTGAAATTCGTCCTACGACGTGTGACGGTAAAATGCAGTGTAACAGTTCCTACATCTCCCTTAGCAATGAACGCTTCCCTTCCCTAAACGCAGGAGTGATCTATGCATCTACTCCGCCGATTATCTGTTCCTTGCGATCCGTTTCACAGCCTCCGAGTCGATGGAAATGTTGTGGACTTAATGGCTCGGCAGCATTTGTATCACATTACAACACAGTGCAGAAGACATGGCACAACATCTAACGTTATAAAGCCATATCGCTTCATATATCAGGAGTCCTTATGTATTCCCAGAACAGAATTCTAGCACTGCTTTCAAACCTAAAGACTAAACCAATAATAACCCTATAATAGCACTGAGGAGAAAAATGACACACAATACATAAAGGTCGTTATAAATTGTAGATCCATAATCTATTTGGAGTCCAAAACCCATTATAAAGCATTTTCATTATATACAGACAACAATGCATTAGTCTTTGCAGACACTTTGGTCTAATTTTAGATCACATGCTCCAGAGAAGCATTTGTATACAGCTTGTGTCCTTACAATATCTGCTAGTTAGCACACCTTCACAGAGGTGGGGATTCAGTGACACAAGCTTGTGTTATTCCTGTTGATGATGAAGACACCGTTTCATCATTACCTGTTGCTTCAGAGTTCAAGACATTGACTAGATTGATGATCCATCGGCGCGCACACACACACGCACGCACACAGAGTTCAAATCAGGTAATTATCAAGCGCAGGCAGGAGGCGGTGCACACTAAGTAGAGATCACTTAGCCTGTTAAAATGTTCTTATTTCTGCTCAGTCATTCTTCACCAGTGTCCTCCTGGCACGGTGGAGGTACCGGGGAACTACTTTTTGCCGCATTCCCCTCTTTCTTCAGGGTCTTCAGGCACTTGTCAAGCCGTTTGATGCACAGCGTCACGTCTTCACGTGTGATGCCCACGGCTGAGGCAGCATTGAGGTAAGGACATGGGTACGCCTCCGAGTGCGACATGAAGCCGCGGAACGTGTGTCCGCTTACGGTCTGCTCCTTTCCCAGCGGTATGACCCTGGAACATGGGTGAAAAAACAAGGATAATGTAGAGCAGTGACGATCATTCAACATGCTAGGAAACAAACAAACAAATTAATTTTACTTTTAAATATATAGAGAAATATTTGCATTATTTATTCAATGTAACATTATAAAACTGTCCTGGTTAGCAATGTTTCATTCTTTTGTTTTAAATAGAAGAGACCACATAACCCACAACTCTGTGCCTCTGTAACCGTCTACTCTGACAGTCAGTAAAATCCTACTGTAAATGTTATACTATAATCTATATTTTATAATAAAAACTCTGTTTAATATTTCAGTTTTACATTTGTAAAATTAAACCTGCAACAACAGATGTTTTCCAGTGAAATCAGGCTGAAAATGATACTGACATATTGTCAACGTTTAAGTATACCTGAATTGTTTTTTTTTTTTTTTTTTTAACTTTATTAACATCACGTTGAACTTCAAATTACTTCTCCATATTTAACCCATCCAGGCTGACACCTGTTGGAACACACACACACACACACACACACACACACACACACACACACACACACACACACATATCTGAAGTGAGGAACTGTTAAACCTTTGAGCTGTAGTTGGTTTCGAAGTGTCAAACTCCGCATGGCTGTAAGCAATACGCATTCCCCTGAAACGTGGCCAGGTTTCACCACGGTCAGCACAGTTTAGACTCACTTTAATGTGAAATCAATTACTGGCTAGCTATTAGGACTGTGTGTATGAGACCATTGGTGGAGAAATGCATTGTAATAAGATGGAGATCTGTGAATCAGTTTCACCGATCAGAGAGAATAGCCCATTGTTGAGGTGAAAAAACAACAACACTGGATTGATTAAACATGTATCATGTATACAGCTATAAATGAAAAAGACTAATGTGTCACCATAAACAATAGAAAATCAATGCATCTCATTCAGAACGCTATTTAGATACAAGGAGGAGCACACAAGAAATAAAGAGAGGAAGGATGGAAAATGTTCTTTTGTGCATTTTTTTGGCATGAGTGCATTCAAATCTGAGAATCAAACATGACAGATTGACCCAATTTAATCATTAACTGGGTACGTTTAAAATATTTAGATGGGCTTCCATGTTTGGAAAAACTATTCTTTCTTGAAGGAGGCAGAAGGCAACAATGAAGAATTGACAAATGTTCCTCCCCACCGCAAAGAAAAAAAAAACACCAGCAGTGGCTGTTAAAGCTGCCTCACAATTTGTTCCTGTAGTGGAGACATTGTTCTGTGGATGGAAAAAAACATAAACATCCTGTTAAATTAGGAGGCAGCCCCTGATAGGATGGCCAGTCTAATCATCTAAAGTAGCTTTGGCAGATCCATCTGGCTGATTGCAAAGTCCTCCTGGCCATTTTTATTTGGCAACACGCGGCTCGTCCTCTCATGTTTGAGGACGTGGACAAACCCAAACCTCTGACTTCTGTGACACGTCAACATACACCCTCGTTTTTTTTTTTTTTTCCCCTTTCCCTCCCTGTGTTTCCATTTCAAGGCCAGTTTGCGGTCACGCCCTTTGAAAGTTTTCATACCTGGCTCCTGACACTTGCCGGGTGAACAACATGGAGCCGAGGTGAGTCACCGCCTTGTCGCTCTCGGCCTGGAGACCATCCAGAGACATGGCTGGAGGAGAGAGGTGCCACGCCCGGCATGAACACACACACACAGCGATGACATTAAAAATCCTTACAGATATGGGGTCATAACTGTAGCAGCCCTAAAATAAACTAAGAAAAATTGGACAAAATGGTTCTGTAGCAGTACAGTGAGCTCACCCAGTGAAATGGGGTTATGTGGGGTGTGGAGCAATCTCTCCCCGTGTGCAGAGGCCAGAGTCTTCAGCTCCTGAGCCAGGAACGAATAAATCTCCTGCAGGACATGCACACACAGAGAAAAGGCATGGAGAGACAGAACTGGGGGGGGAACAGGGGCCATACGAAAGAACTATAAATAGTAACACAATGCTCCTTTCACACTCTGTCACAGCCTTATTTTAGCAGTACCAGCAGCAGCCTTGGTTTTTATTGCTAATCAAGCAAATATATTCAAAAACAGGCCGTCCGTGTCCTAACCTCTCTCTCCCTTCCCCCTGCCTGACTGTGTGAGTTTCCCCTCCAAGTGTCAGCGCAAGCAATGTATCCACTTCCTCTCCATCTCTGGCAAGGAATCTTTACTCACGTCACACATCCACCTCTGGGATCAATTAGAGAGGCAGGAGATGTGGAAACACGCTTCCATCCTGAGATTTCAACATACACATGTTTCAAAAGTGCTGACAGAGGGTGTTTGAGTCGAGAGTCCCAGAGCAGTGCGTCCTTAGACGGGGCGATGGGAGCTCTGGACACAGATGTTAAAGAGCCCCCGAGCCAGGTGGAGAAGCTGCACAACAAGAAATCGCAGAGTGTGTTTTTTTTTTTTGTTGTTGTTGTTGTTGTTGCTGGCTACTGGCGCCAGATTCCCCAGTGAAGCGTCGCACATTAAAGGATCTACTCTCTGCAACAGTGGGTGTGTGTTTGTGTGTGTGTGTGTTTGTGTCAGCGTACTCTGCTGACTCATACTTTCCTAATATGAAAGCATCAAGAAGGAAAATATTTTCTCTGTCATGACTCGAACACAAGCAGCCTTTCAATGATGTCAAGTGTCTCTAAGTGTCCCTTGTTCTCTAGTAACAATGGGTGACTTTATCATCCCTGGAGAGGAGGGGTGCAAGTGGTGGACAGAGTGCAAGGCCACGTCTCTGCGGACAATAAGTGTGTGTGTGTGATGACTAAACCCAATCCTTACAAACAAAAAAAAAAAAAAAATAATATAACATCTGCTGGTTCTTTTCGATATGGAGACATTTTCTAAAATGGTTGCATGAGGCTGTGGGTGAATGTCAACAGATGAAACGTCTGAATTATTTAAAGCGTTTGACCCCCGGAGGGTTGTGAGGAAATCACTCAGTTCTGCAGACAATATGGAAAACTGGTCCTGTACATTAATTATGCATAGTGTGGACCAGGAGAAATCAATAAGCCCTGATGGCCTCGGGTCATGCGAGAGGCCAGAGGTATTTCCTAGATGTATATTTCTGCTCTGGAGTCGGTTTTACGCTAATGCATTTTGGGTATTGTCATGAGCTTTGTTTTCAGTAACAGGTCAGAACATTAGATTTCGATATGATCATCCTTCCGAGCCTCTGAAGACTAAAATGAGAGTCACTTATTTGTGAAGCTTCCTCAAACAGTCCAGTGTATTTACAGTGTGTTTACGGAGCAGTAGTTCTGAGGTGGGAGAATGCTGCAGTGCCTTACCATTTGAAGAGAGAGGGGGGGGGTGCTGCATTGTGAGCAACTCTGCTTTAAAGCGGCGAGCCGCCAGGGGATGGTCCCTCAAACTTCTGGATCAATTTTATCTCTCGCTATAGCATACTCCTCCTCCTCCTACAAAGCTCAGTGCTCGCTCGAGGCTCATCCCTCAGTCAGAATGCAGGTAAGCACAGAGCTACACACACACAGTCGTAACATGTGATCTGCTGCAATTCAATACAACTTATGTAAGTGTTTTGTTGGGTTTTTTTGTCTTCAGGGGAAAGGAACAGCACGCACAGAAAAACATTCAGACCGACACTGCCGCAGTGTTTTTTTTTTTTTTAAACATTAATATAATTAAATATTCTGCCTTATTAGGTAATGTGGCCATGCTCTCACCTTCCTTTCCGACAGGAGTTTTTTGTAGCCGCTGGCTCCCAGAGTGAGAAGGGTAATGAGGACGTCAAGGGAAGGTGAAGCCGATGCTCGACCTGGTCGGACGAGGCCAAGAAGTGACTTTGTTAAGCAGCTAAGGAAAGACAGTCTGCCGTGTGTGAATCTAATTACAAAGTATAAACACTCAGAGTGGCTGTAAAGGTGAAGCATCTCATGCATGTCTATGGCAGACCGGGTATCGGTTTTCAATCACTGTTTGTATGAATCCTGCTCGGAACTGACCTGCCAAAAAAAAAAAAAAAAAAAAAAAAAGAATAACTGAAACTGTATAGCTGTGGATGAGCTGGTGCCGGGTATCGGATCTCAGTACTGACTGAAACAGTCAGTCACAAAGACTGTTAGCTCAGAATCTGGCTTGGAATGTCTCAGCTTTGTGTAAGGAATGTTCTTCAATCAGATAGTCTTCAATTTAAAGGGGAAGCCTGAGGATAGTCTATAGTTTTCTTATGATCATCGTCAATAGGGCCTAATATAGCTCATTCCTTTGCTGCTGAGCTCCACTGTTGTTGAAAATCGTATCACTTCATTTGGATGAAGCCACTAATGCTGTCAATACTCAAGCGTACCAAATCTGTTATGCAGAAAATAGTGCAATATAATATAATGAGCAAGGTGCTGAGAGCAACAAACAAGGTTGAGGTATTGAGAGGTGGATGGTTGGCTTTGGATGCGTTTGGCCTTGTGATGGCCTTTAGATCTAGATTTAGGGAGCTCCATCTACAGAATATGGCACGCACAACTTTTGAAGGGAACATGATTAAGGCACACACACATAGACACACAAAATGCACAAACACACAGACACATAGAGTACACAGCTAAGACAGTGTTGAATGTTTCTATGCCACCTCTATGCCAGATAACATTCAGCCAGTCTCTTTTCAGGTCGGCCTTGATCAAGACTAGGGAGTCGAGCACGCACACACACACACACACACACACAGGCTCATGGGAAACACACAGACAATATTACGCTCACGTCATGCTCAGAACATGGACATATGATTGTAAGAAAGTACAGGACGGTTGGGTCCAGATCTGGTGATTTGACTATGTAACAGTGATGTAAGTGATGTAAGAATGGTTATAAAAGGTTGTGAAGAGCTAAAGTAAAGGGACGTTCGGATTCGCAAGCAGCTGTCTCCGTGTTGTTATTTTATTATGTTTTGGAAGTTTTCTCCACAACACAGTATGTGTACATGATGTTTCATCATCTGAACAGAATCGTTATGGTTTTGTTAGCTTAGAATGATTCTTTTACATTTACAGACCCCATGGATCATTTTGCACACAGTCTGCCTTGTTGTTTTTCACACATTGTTCGGCCACGGTAGTTTCTCCTTTAAGCCAGGAAGGAGAGGATAAAGCGTGTGGGTTGCAATCAGCAACTACATCACTAGAGGCCATGAAATCCTTGAACACACTGGTCCTTTAAATCATAACATTCCTCATTTTAAACCATAGCTCGTACAAGCAGAGTTCTTGTACAGATGTTTTGTGTTAGGACAGTAATGAGCACTGATGCATTTTAGAAAATTGTTTTTTTAAATATAAGAATGCTTTTCTAGAAAGAACATGAACTATTCCTCAGTAAAATAAAATCTTTCAAGTACTGACACTGAATCATATTGGCACTGGTAAATATACCCATCTCTAGTGATAGCCTCTTTATTATCTTGAAAGACAAACTGAAAAGAAATTAGCGGTGTGTCATTAATGTTCATTATTAATTATGTATTAATTATCATATTTTAATGGTTGTAGATGTTAAAGGGATTATGTAGAGCAGGGTGTTTCAAAGTGTGTGACTGTGGGCCCCCCCCTCAGACAAAGCTTGTAAAAAGGCACCTCCTGTGCCCCGGCTCAGTTTAGTTTCACTCAATTCCTGGATGCCTGTGAGATCACGAATATGTTATTCGATCTCAGAGGCACTCAACAATTTAGTCAAGATATCGTACTATTGCCATTTGACATAATGTCAGACTACAATAAAAGGTCTGTCTAAGGCACTTAGTGGTTTCTGACTGTGGAAAAGTGGGATAAAATTGTAATATTCCCCAAAACAACTGTATCTATGAACTTGAACCAAATCACACACATTTATTGATGTGATCTTTGCTGAATGTTTGGAGAGGCCTGCCTCCCATTTAAACCTCCAATAAAGAGAAAATTATTCATAAAATTAGCCCAGTAAGCCTTTAATCTCATCCACCAGGAAACACATAAACATACAATCTGTATGAAAATGCATACAAAGAATTACACATCTACATGTCTGGTATTTTATCAACTACATCCACGATTTCACCTCAGATAGCTCAGCCATAGTTTTATTGACACTCACCTGGGTACATCTTGCTGATCTCCTGTATGAAGGACTCATCAAAGCCTGCGATTATGGCGCCACCTACTGGAACCATAAAGTTCTTGTCCAAGCTCTGTACAAAGGCATCGATTCGTCCTACACGAGCACCCTGATGTAAGACAGCGGGACGAAAATGTGAGCAATATCCGTCTCCAGATGTGAGACACACGGACTGGGGATGAGTGGTACATACCTGTTGTATAAGGTGCATGCATTTGGACGACTGTACTCCGTACGCGTTGTTAACTATGTGGGGAAGGTTATATTTAGCACACACAGTGGCCAGCTCCTCAAGCCTACAAGAGCAAGAGCATTCATAATGATCAATGATGAACATGTAATCCTTACTGCTCTTTAGCTACCGTGACATCTAAAAGCGTCTGAGGGGGTAAATAAAAACATTGCTACCTGTCAGGGACCCGTGGGGCGAAGCAGGATGTTGTTGAATGAACACACAGGATGTTTTCGGCTCCGAGCTCCTCGATCTTACGCTCAACCACTTCCAAGTCTGTCCGCAGCTCATCGCCCTCAAGAACATTTTCCACCACCACCGGTTCAAAGCCTGATAAAACAGTCAGACATGAGCATGAGACAGAGAAAGCCTTCAGGCGCAACTCTATCTGTTCCTATTCAACAAATTCAACAGATTTTAGAGTTTGAAAAACTATCTCTAACACCAGTCCAGTCTGTGAGCAGGATGTGGGGGGTGACAGGACATCGGACACTGATGTGATCATCACCTGCTGTGATCATGGCTTTGAAACAGGACTTCTGGTCGATACGAGGCCAAATGATGTAGCGAGCTTTGGGTCGCCGATGACGAAGGGTCAGGAAGCACAGTGTCAAGCTCATTCCTGTCGCCATGGGAACAACAAAGCAGCTCGCCACACTCCGGACACCTGTTTTCCAGAAGAGACAAGGCAGGCATAGATTTTTTTTCCCCCATTTCCACCTGTAAGTGAAGAGAGTTATCACAGCTTGGACTTATAACACAAAGCCCACATGACAAACTGGAGATGGGTATTCGAAAGAAGTAAGGGTCTAATGAAAGATGCTATTTGAGTTGCATTATGGGAAATGTAGGATCTTGCCATTTTGGAGCCTCACCCATACATATGTATCAGCCTCTGCCACATCTGTTTTGAGAATCCTATTTTTGGCGGGAGTCCCCCAACTTTATGGAAGAGCAATACTAAATCACTGGAGTGGCCCTTTCTATTTTTTTCTAATGAAAGCACAGACTCTATTTCAGCTGATCAGTCGCTGAAAAACAAAAATTCAAACATTATTTTGCACAAATATTGTGAATTTTTGAAGTGATGGAATGATAACATATACATACCGGAGAGCTTTAAGATGTCCAACACAACTGAATTGGTCAGCTTGTTAAGCAGACTGGATCCTGCTGCTTTGGGCTGAACAGCAGCAATGTCACCTGACCGACCTATGCCATGGATCAGCCTACAGAAAAC
The DNA here is from genome assembly GCA_028641955.1 of Protonibea diacanthus. Classification (NCBI taxonomy): domain Eukaryota; kingdom Metazoa; phylum Chordata; class Actinopteri; family Sciaenidae; genus Protonibea; species Protonibea diacanthus. The sequence continues at coordinate 10,526,928 of CM053998.1, forward strand.
AGCTAAATGTCACAACAAGAACTATTGAAACTATATTGAAACTTTGTGAGCAAATCTGATATTTACACTGATCACTAAAAAGCAGCTGATGTATGTCAATGGTAAATTCTTTTAACTCTAAAATATCCATATCAAACTTGAACCTGTAATGTCGTCTTGCCACAAGGCTGGATGCCACCCGGCCTTCCCTCTCTCCCACACCGCAGTTGCTGAGGAAATTATTGCTGTCCATCATGGCCAGCTCATTCAGGAAGAGCTCTATGGTGCTCTCACTCCATCCCTCCTCGGGACACTTACCCTGCAGACATACACAACGTGAGAAGTGGACAGCTCGGCAGTGACGCAGAGGGAACGTGAAGGCAGCTGTCCTGACTTTACCTGCTCCAGTAAGTGTCTGATGAGCTGCTCATGGCTACGACGCGCCTGGCTCCCCTGACGAACGTAGGCGGGTGACACTATCTTCTCACTCAGGCTGAAGTTTTCACTGTTCATGTCTGTCAAAGAAACAGCTTCATGTTAACGACTCTCAGGCTCATATGGAAATATTTGGGAATACTTTTACTGTTGATTTGTTGGGTACACAGTCTGTAGAAAGTAAGAAGCCTACAACAACTGTAGCACAACAGTTTATGTCTGCTCCCTTTTCAGTATTGCCTGATATATGATGGCCAAGAAATCAACCCAAACCCTCACCAGAGAGCACCAGCAAGTTTATTTTGTTATATATTATTACATTTTTTAAACTTTAAAAATATCCAGTTTTATGTTGGGATCATCAGACTGAAAAAAAAATCCAGTATTCGTCACGTTCTTCTTCTCAGTCATATAAAACGAAGCTGGAACCGATTTTAGTGAGTCAGAACATGCTCATTGTGGTTTAAACGTCACAGAAAGACCACACTGACCAGTTGATTTTTTTTACAAAGGAGAACCAGATCATCAAAGATAAAGATCGGTTTACTGGTCAGGAAAAGTTCCACGTGTCTCCTGCGACTCTTGAATACTACAAACGTGTCTGGTCAAAAGGTGTCTCCTCTGCTTGATGAGGAATGTGCTTTAGGACCTCAGTACTTTTAGACTTTGACCAACAGTCTGGAGTGAACTGTCCCTTGAACCTCTTTACTGAACAGACATGTCTGTCATGACTCACCCAGATGAAAATGACTCAAGAGTGTACATGTGTCAGAAATAATGCTGTTATTGAACACACATCATCAGCAGCAAATAGCAACACGTCTTTGGCAAATTCATTTAAAGTGGTTGTTTTTAATGTTCAGTGTGCTGCTATCTCGGCCAGGACACTCAGTGAGGCCTGGAGAAATAAACTCACACATAACACATGTTTAGTTTCTCAGCTAAGTTAGACTTCTGTCTGCTATCATAATTTCTCTCACAAATGTTCGACAACATAGCATAAAAGACAAACAGAGGAACAAATGTCGTGCTACACTGCGGCTAAACAACCACAGGAGTTAGAAATTAGACACTGCTTTCATAAATTAGCGAGCTATAAACGGTTAGCTCCATGTTATTTACTTTTAGCAGCTCTGCTAAGCTAAGCTAAGCTAAGCTAAGCTAAGCTAAGCTAAGCTAAGCTAAGCTAGGCTCAGCTAAGCTAAGCTTCAACAGAGCTGCTCCGGTAAATGACAGCCGCCACATCTTCTCACCTTACAGCTTTCCTGTGTGGTCAAAGCGCCTCCAAACTGACCAAAAAGCATGAACACAGACAAACAGCAACAGCAGGAGGAGGAGGCAGCATGGAAGGAGAGGAGCAAGGAGCAGCGAGCACGTTACGTCACGAGATCATATGACCTAGGAGAGCGGATCATGTGACCAACACTGACTCGGGTCAGTTCATTAAAAATCTGTGATTTTTTTTTTAAGTAAAAACTTAATTACGTGAATATGAAAACTTAATTAAAATTAAATATTACAATTAATATATAATAAATAAATATATTTTTTATTTTATTTTTAATTTAAATCATTATATTGCTGCAACAAATAGATAAGTAAATCTGAACTTTCATTTAAAATTGTTAACAAGACGTATTTAAAGATATAATTTCATAATAATAATTTCATCAATGTACATTTTCAAAAGAAACCAATGATATAAATGACTGCATGAGTAAATAAAGTAATTAATTAATAAATCACTTCTGTGGTTTTGGAAGAAAAGAATGCCGCAAATTAATTAGATTATAATTAATAAACGATCACACAGTGGCATTTAAATGGAGATCCACATACCTATACATACACTGTTTCCCATAAAGTTGGAATAATTTTGGTTTCAAACACATTCCTCTTTTTATTCCTATTTATACACACCAGGTTAATTGTGGTTTAATTTTAACTCTTGGAAGAGACTGATCAATAAAGTTTTGAGAAGATACACCTTATCAATCAAGAATAAATCACACCGTCACAATCATTTCATGAGAAGAGGTAAAAATATTGTATTCCAACTTTATGGACAACAGTGTATTATATTAATATTAAAGCCTTTGGAAATAATTTCACAAAGCACAGCATTGATTTCAGCTCTGGAATCAAATTTATTTGAATTATTTGCAATATGAGGTGATCAATAGCAAGGCTACATTACATGCAGGGTTGCCAAAGGTGCAGGGCATTGATGAACGTTTATTTAACTTAAAGTAGAAAAAAACTCAGTGTAAATGTATTTTACACGAAAAAGTCCTGCATTCAACATTTCACCAGTGAAAAAATACATAAGTACTATCACCAAAACATTCTCAAATGATTGAAACTAAAGAGAACATTATGTAGACTGACCACTTTTAGAGTGTTACACTATGTTATTAATATAACCGGTTTAATACTAAAAATAGTATGTGTGCAAAATAATACTGCTGAGTACATGAATCTGTAACAGTGAATCCATCCATCCATTTTCTGTAACCGCTTATCTTCACTAGGGTCGTGTGGGGGTTGGAGCCTATCTCAGCTGACTATTTTATAAATATGTCATACGCTTCAAACTCAAACTTCTCAAATGAAAACTGAAACTGAAAATAACAGACTGTCAAGTGAAAGTACAACATCCATGTCTGAAATGTAAAAGAGTACAAAGAAGCCTAAATAAGCCTCAAAACTGTCCTTAAGTAAACATACTTAATAAATAATAAATAATACCTTTCACCACTGGATAAGGAGTAAGCAGTGGTGTATGTTAAACATGCTCTTCTCCATCTGGATAAAAAAAAAATACAGCCAGTTGTTATTTTGCTTTTTTTTTGTTATCATTATCCAAATGGCAGCACATGATTATGTGTGGCTGATATTATCAACAACATTGCTGATACATCACGGTATGTCGCATGTGTGCAAAAGAGAGCTGAGTCTAGTGTTACACTCTCTGTTTTGCACTGCATCAGGAAAAAGGTGTGCACAGGTGAAACAAGAACATCAACACTGTTAAAGTGTAATTTCTCCAAAATGATTAAACAACGTTTAGTCTTAAAAATGACAGCAGTACACACACACACACACACACACACACACACACACACACACACACACACTATTATTTGAATGATAGAAAATGTTAAGCTCAACTTGACATATACACATTTAAGCAAACATTTAACCAAAAACACTGCAAACAGCAACAGAGGCTTCTTGTAAGGTTTGGAGACAGGTAGAGTTTCGTCCATGGAGAATTTGCTGCAAAGGGGAGAGAAAGATGGCAATTTGATGGCATAGCAGGGCATTCAACTCAACAGCTATGCCAACATCTTGCCTTCCTTCCTGGACCCACGGTTAAAGAGAGTTTGGGTGGTGCAGTCCATTCTTAAGTTCAGGACCGGCTTCATCTTCATCCAGTGGTGCTAGGATGAAAACTCAATATACTGCTGATCATATTCAAGACATATTAGACTTAGAAACCGTGGAGTGACTGAAACGACGAGTCAAACTCCAACAGGTTTGTGCGTAATTAAGATTAAGATGACTCCATCTTAAACTTCAGAAATACACACAGTGACATTTTAAAATAAGATATTACTTTTTTAAAATATAGTCCCACGATTGCCATATTATGAAAAAAATCCGATGAGGAGCAGGAAACACCTTATGAAAGCTTCAATCAGGCGGAACAAAAAAAGAAGCGTAAAAACGCAGGTATATCCTCACATTGAGGATTCCATTATCGGACGGCCAAAATGCAAAAGTACCTACAAAAAAAAAATAAAAATAAAACATATTTCAGTGGATGAAATTCAATGAAACAACAGCAGCCCTGCCGATCAACTGTAGGTCCATCCTCGCACCCACCTGTTAAGGTGTGTGAAACAAGAATTCCCTTATCCAGCTCTCCCTCGGTCGTTGTCCTAGATCCATGTGTGTTGGCATCAGGCGTCGGCAGAGTCAAGTAGGTTGTAGGTTGAGAGGCGAAGAGATAAGTCTGCCTTTCGCCGCCCACTTGCAGTACACTCTATGACTGTCGCAGTTTACAATACAGTAGGTGTGTTTGGGGGGTTGGCCTGCAGATCTGGACTGACTTCCTGCACCTTTGGGCGCTGACGAGGAATCCCATTGGCCTGATTCAGAAACGTGTCAGGTCTGATGAAGTAACCCTTCTGTAAAATTCACTTTAGAAAAGCCTGAGTTGTCTGACAAGGTTTGCATATGGTCACAAGGTGAATCAGATAGATAGATAGATAGATAGATAGATAGATAGATAGATAGATAGATAGATAGATAGATAGATAGATAGATAGATCTCTGAAACAAATACAGAAATACTGCTTTCTGTTCATGCACATGACTAAATATGACGTCCATAAAACGAAAATGGTCCCACTCCCAAGTTTACCAGAAACTTGCTGATCAGTACAAATAAACCATGACAGTGCGATTCGTGTTCATTAATGAATCACACAGAATGATTCAAAAGCTGTCTAGACCAGAAAGCGGTGTCCATCCAGGACAGGAAATATAATGTTAATGACAAAACACTTTATGACCCTCACTTATTAGCCCTTCCATATACACAGTGTGTAGATGCTGATGCCATGAGTGTCACTCACGCATAGCAGACCATTTACACATTTTTTTTCTCTCCCCCCTCTCATATGGAGGAGTAACATTGAATTACAGCTGTTTCACATAGCTGATTCATGATGGTGAACAGTCACCAGCCAGAAGAAAGAGCATCTGTGTCCCTGCAGAGGTGGAAAGTTGCGGGAAAGTACGTCTAATCATTCGGTACAATTTTAAGCTGGAGTATTTCTATTTTATTTTCTTTATTCTCCTGCTTCAGAGAAAATGTTTTACTTCACCACACTCACAGTGCTTTCACTTTTCAGATTAAAATCTTGCTATGTCTGCTTGAGGCTCCTTATCTTGGCTCCTTGTCTACAATGTGTAGACATGTCTCCTCTAAACCTCTCAGATGGTGTCATTTAAATAATTTAACCTTAAAAGAAGTAAAACTATAAACTATTTCACAAAAAAGATCATGTAGTTAATATATTTCCATATGATTGTACCTGTATAATTATCAAATCAACCCTCTGTCCTTAGACACTTAAATATGACAGATTTCCTGCATCATGTACTTACAATGCTTTAAGTACATGTTGCTGTAAGTACTTCTGTACTGAAATACAATTTTAAATGAATGTTTACTCACATAACTTGGTGTAATAGGTTACTCTTGCTACTTTAACTTTGACTTCAGTAAAGGATCTCAACACTTCACCCACCACTGCCCTCCTCTAACATAAAATGTAACGTGGCCTGTTCTTCGCTCCACAGATAGACGTGCTCACTGATGACTGTTTTGTTCCCTTCATTTCAGACAGAGTTGTTCACAGTCACCGATGGACTCTTTGAGGTCATTTTTGAGTTAACATACTGTATATCAAGTATATATTTAGTGCAAGGATCTAAGATGAAAAAACAATATGACCATCCCAACGTTGACTTTAACACCACTGGCATTGATGACTCACTTCCGAAGGTGTCGACACTGGCCACACCTGTCAACTCCCACAGAACAAATATGTTAAGGTAAAAAGACAATTGCAGGAGCTGACAGGGTTAACGTTTCCATTACGCACGGTTAAGCATTTGTTTATCATGGTTACTGAATTGTAAATAGAAATCATAGCTTGTAATCAGTGTGAATTATTCAAACGTGCTGGTCGTGTGCTATGGGTTCAGTAAGGTTTCGGTAACGCTAAATATACATTTGAAACTTTAAGAACAACATAAATCTGTGCTCTCTAAAATCCATAAGTTACCAGTGATGGCTAAATATCATGAGGAGGTTATGTCACTTTGTAGACAGCAGTGTATTATTAATATTAAAGCCTTTGGAAATTATTTCACAGAGAAGATCATTGATTTCAGCTCTGGAATCAAATTTATTAGAATTATTTGCAATATTAGGTGATCAATAGCAAGGCTACATTACATGCAGGGTTGGCAAAGGTTCAGGGCATTGATTAAAGTAGAAAAAAAACTCAGTGTAAATGTATTTTACAGGTAAAAGTCCTGCATTCAACATTTCACCAGTGAAAAAGTCAATCAATACATCTAAAGCAACAAATATAACACATGATGTAAACACACTGTAAGCTAGTGTCAGGCATGTAAACATGCAAACTGCTATTTTCCCATTTCACTTTCACTTTTAGGCCTATAAACTTTATAATGTGTTAACTTTTATTTCTTTTCACTTTTTAATGTTTATTGTTAAGTTAAGTATCATGGAGCAATGCCTCAGACCGCAGTGTTTATAGCCTGAGCTAGTGTGTACCACCTATTCACGAGACAGACAAACCTCAACAACAAAATGCATACAAAACTCAGCTCAAAACACACAACCCAGCAAGATAATACACACAAAATGGCGCAAAGCACAAACAGCGACACAACGAAAATGTAAAGCTCAATAGCAAGCACCGTGCTCATGTGTGACCAAGCCTGTTTTACAGGAAAAGCAGATGAAATAATTACAAAATAATCATGATCCATTTTGAATAAGGAGTGCCACATATTGATCTCCAAACAGAAAAAAAAAACACGTCTGCCCTAAGAAGAAGGACTAAAAACGTTTGATTGGGTTGGGTGGGTTTGATTCTACACCTGCTACACCCGCCCACAGTGGAGAACACAGTTCCCAGGCTTTTCCCTTCATTTGGTGTGTACGTCGTGTCTGACTTATTGTGTCAAATACTCTGTAAACTTGTATGTATCATTAGAATGTGTCATTTCTAATGAATCTTATTACATATGCTTACATATTTGACCTTTAGCGACAACATTTGAAAATGATGTATGCTAAATGTTCAGTGATGGAACAAAAGGATAAAGAAATACAATTGCTGACAATTATTTTAATAATTTTAATTAATTACACTTTTGGTTTACTCTTCATAGCTGTAATTTTTTACATTTGAGTTAATGTAACTGGTCATCACAGCATTATTTATTTTAAGACAGATTGCCTTACTTTCTCCTTATTTGGTGTTATTCCACTGGTTCGGTTAAAAATGTCATAATGACATATCAAAGCATGTCAACTTGTATGGCTATTATTGTACATCATTGTCTCCGTGTTACAAACCAAAACCCTCTCGCAGACGATTCCCAAGCTGAATCACAGAGCCAGATGTGCAACAGTTACAATTCAGATCAACACAGACCCTCTTGTGAGTCATGATACGGTCTCAAATCCACTGAGCCCCCCCCCACTCCTCTTTTTTTTTTTTCAAGTCATGAAAATAACTCCCCACATGAATCCCCCGAAAACAGCAAAACAGGGCACTTTTGGTGATGACTCGCCTCTGTCTGAGATATTTCTGAAACTATTCTATCACACTGCAGCCAAAATCTGTCTCAGACAAGTCTCATTGCTGCCACGCTTGTAACAGGATCAAGTGAGTGTGCAGGATTTGGCCTGTCGCCTCCTCTGAGACGTTCTTTTGCTGAGTCAAATGCAAGCACACCCTGTAAGAGCGAACAGATGAAGTCACCGAGCAAAGTCTGGCCGATAGTGAGCTGACTTGCTGAACGAGGCACCCTCAGTGCTGCTAATCTTGCCCCCAGAAACATGTGGAGTTTATTAACTTCTGGTGAATGACTTAGAAAGTAACTTGGTCTGTCGTAAAATGTTTGCTGGAACAGGGAAAATCCCCACAGACTCTGCCAACACTGACACTGACTCACAGATTTAAAAGGAAGCTTGATTTTTTTTTTTTTTTTGTGAATCAGTGAAGTGAACAAGCCTGTGTGAACTTTTTTGTAACTTCCCGACAGCTATCGTATGATATTGCTACATAATGTTATTAGTATTAGTATATTATGGCATCACCCTGATATCAAACACATGACAAGCCTCAGAACAAACCGGTTGTACTTTAGCTGTCACGCTTGCTTCAACTTGAATGAAATGAAATGAATGAATTGACCTAGACTGACATCAAGCGAGAAATGTCTTTACAGTCGGCTATGCGTATATATGCGTATTTCAGAGGTATTCTTTGGAGCATAACAAGAAATGTAAATGTTACTTAACCAGGTGAATCCTAATGTGGCTGGAAACCTCTTTTGCAGACGAGAAATAAAAAAGCTGTAAAACAATTATCTGCGATTTAAAGTGTAAAAGTGGAATTAACAGTTGAGGATAAATAAGACAAGCCTTTCTAAATGTAATACATTTTACAGTCTGGGCGTGTCAGTTGAACTTTATTACATATTAATGATTCTGATGGTAATTTAACTGCTCTGGCTATTACTATACATATAAAGAAACACTTGTGGACTAAAATGAGACCACTTTGTCTAAAACTCTTCTAGATATTGTGGATATCAAATTGCCACTGTCATTTATCTCAGATGAAAAATACTTTAGCATGTCCACTCAGGTGATTTATAACACTTGAGTTTTCCCATTGTAGTCCTTGTTGAAGTTAGATGTCGTAGAGGTGTGTGTGTGTGTGTGTGTGGGTGGACATAGTGGGGCACACCTTCACAGCAGATAAAAAAAACACAAACAAATAAAATATAAAGAAAATATTCTGGGTATTAACAGACGTTATACTAACAATACAAAAAGACAGATGTAATATTAAACTAAAATTAGTCTACTGGATAAACTACATATAACTCTAGACTGTCACTTAAGGCTATGACTCATATTCCACGCTTTGATTTATAATATTTCTTTCCTCAAGTACAACGCCACTAACACCAAAATGACTGAAACAAAACGTAGAGGAAACTATACAGGAAAACTCATCACGACCAAGGTCACACAGAAGTGTAAACTACTTTTAAAACTAAAAAAAATTATTCTGTCTGTCTTACACCATTGAGTGAATCTATGTGCACTGCCCACTCAACACAATGTACTGACTGTGACTTCCAGCGAAACAACAGGAGAAAAAGCTCTTCTTCAAATAACTTCATCAGACTTACCTTATCTCAGGTCTATCCAGACAAAAATAAATAAATAAAAACAGTTCTCCATAAAAGCCATGGTGCTCCAACAGTGCTCAGTAACAGTGAACAAATCTCTCTGGGGGGAATCCTGATCATTTAAAATTGTGCACTCAAATTGGAATGACTTGACTCACGGCAGTTGGGGCATGAACAATTTCCAGGGAAGGCGTTGGGAAGTAGTAAATATATACTTGGAAGAATGATTAAATACACTTCTGAGGAAAGCTCAGAGATAGAGTAATTCATAATAGTGGAGTCTGGAAAGTCCTTGAATTCATGCTAATAACCTGAGTACTCTGTGTAAACCTGTCGTGGATACACTAAGTGGGGAAAGGGATAAAAATAGCTTTGACATTTATTAGTCAAGTTAGCAGGAATCATCTGGGGATTGCTACATGATATTACACCATATATAATACTTCTTTATATATATTTTATATCTTTATATATATAATACTTCTTACTTCTTTCTTTATCATCAACAGCATTTTGTTAAGCGTACCTTGAGAGATCTCATGCATGTCTAATCAAGTTTAGAAACTCAAAAGGCATGCGGTCTCACCCACATGCTACTTTCACATTTTGCCCTCCATGTTTGTGCCGGTTGAGAAAGACCCCCCCTTTTTTTTCACCCCAGCCTCCCGTCTGAGAGTCAGTGCTGCGCACGATGACCGTGGTGTTCGCCATAGGCAAAGCCTGACACGTACCGAATCATGGCTCATTTACACAGGTACATATATTCATACACGTTGGCTGCCGATCCATCATAATCATGTAAAAACAAAACAGAGCTTAACATTCAACATGTACCAACAGGAAACATAAATACAGGGGACAATTTGGGGGAGGTACTTGGACACACTATGTGGAGCTATTCTAAGGAAAGCCAAAGGTCAAATAGTTCAGTAGAAACCTTTTAAAACTTGATGGACAACAGTTTTAAGTAGGTGGGCTATAATTTTGATCTTAAACACACTGAAGTGTCAGAGTTTGATCACAAGAGGGCGACCTATTCCAGGACTACTTTTCATACATCCAGGAGCAGGCGCTACAAAGGCTAATCACTTCCCTTCACCAAAGATGAAACTGTATTTTTATTCTATTTTACAATCCTGATTGCTATTTGAGCTTTTTCATTGCAGCTGATGTTAGGGAAAGCGTTTGTTTTTTTTCAAGTATTCATTCTATGTTGACTTGATTTTCACTAAATTCCATGAACCCTAGGAATTGGGCAAACAATGGGGAAATCCAAGAAGCTTGTAGGATGACTAAACAATGGGGTGTATTCATTAAATGTCTGCGGGGACTGTTTTATATGGAAAATTCAAAGGACAAAAGCTTGCCGAAGAATTTTGCAAGCCAGGCGTTTGTCCACATTTCTGCCTGGCTCAGTGCACTGATGATGTTCAACATCATCCAAACTGAGTTCACGTACGTGTGGGTTTGTTTTTCGTAGGAATTTCCAAAATGCAACTTTTTTTTCCCCTATTACGTCCCACTTCCTTCACACCCTTATTTTAATGGATCATGTTTCATAAACTTCACAGAGCTCCCTCCAGAGCCACAGAAGACATTACACGACTGGGGACTAGGTATGGAAGGTGTCAAGAATTCTTGTCTACCACTACTATACACCTTAAAACTTGGCTGACCGTAAGTCTTTTGCCATGTAAGAGACTTCATTTATTGATCTGGTTCTCCTTTTAGCAAACCTAAGCTATAAAAGTCACCAAAAATGTCATGTAATGTACTGTATGAGTACTGACAGTAACCAGCAAACACATTGTTGCATATTTGAATTATCATCTTTATTTGTTTTATTATATACTTTGTGTTTTTACATAAAGAGACATATTTCTTTTACACATATAGATTATATGGTTAATTTGTATCTGTATATATGTACACCTTAAATAAATCTTACATCAACACCAAGAAAATAAAACATTTACAGAATGTTCATTAGTGGTCAGCTTTCACAGTCACTTACCCTGGTAAACCACAACCAGTGCCAAGCTCGCGCACTAAACCCATTTGCCTTTTTGATTTGATTCTTTTTGTTTTTCCTCTCACCATTCATGCTCTCACACAAGAACACCATGAAAACTTTGGAGAAGGAAAATAATGAAGTGTTGCACATGTGACCGTAGTGGTAGAAGGCTAACCAAACTCAAGCAAATGACCTGTTGACCTGTTAAAGAAACAGACATTTTGGGAAATGTGCATATTCTCTTTACACATGAAGGTTGATAGCACTCTCATGTTTGTATGCTAAATATGAAGCTATTACAAGCAAACTATTAGCTTAGCTTAGCACAAATGCTAGCATCAGCTAGCTTGGCCTGCACATAAACCCCCCATAAAACCAAACCTTCATCTTTTTACACTGGTTTTTGTACAGATTAAGCAAACATGGCTTTAGAGGAACTGGCGGGCAAATTTGGTTACTTTTGGACTGAGCCGTGCTAGCTAGTTTCTAGTTTTTTTGTGCTAATCTAAGCTAACCTGGCTCTAGCTTCATATTTAAGAGACAGACATTAAAACAGTGCCCATCATCTTATCCAATTCTCAGCAAGAAAGCAAAAAAACATGCATCTCCCAAAATGACAAGGTATTATTTCAAAGATAGGGGCGAGTAGAAACTGGAGGTGAGGTGTGATCATGCTCACAAGCGTGTGTAGGCGCTCTGAGTTTAATTGCAAATGCACACAGGAGAGTTTCACAAAGGACATGAGTCATCGTAGAGGCATTAAATTGACTCTTTGAATCTGGGTTGTGGAAATGTTCAAGGAAACATGCTGAATGAGAGCACACCAAACAGTTGATCATAGCGAGTTTGGTTGATACAGGGATCATAGTTTCCTTTTTTCCTGTGCATTTGTAACCTTTGCCAAATGTCAGAAATCGTGCTGTCAGCGTCACTAAGTCCCAGCGTTGTCCGAGGAAGCAATATATAAAGCCCTCATTTTACATGTTTACAGTATAATGTATGCTAATGAGATGTTGTGCAGTCTAAAAATAAATGCTTGAGTTGTTTTTCACTCAATAATACTATGATTCTAAAGGGCCACCGTCTTTGTCCTTTTCCATCCACTATTACAAAATATAAATAAATTAAGGTGAATAATGTGAATGTGTGGACCATTTGGTTCTTGCAAAAACAGGTGTTCATATTTACAAAGTAAAATCAAGGAGTTCTTGGTGTTTCTCTCCGAATGGATGCATAAAAGTGAACATATATAGTTGGTCTAAGCTCAGCTGTACAGTCAGTGGGTAACCAGCCCAAATTCCTTGCATGCATTTTCTCCTCACACATTCAGAGAATCTATTTACTATTATTTTACAGTTAATTCCTACGAAGCTGCTGTACAGAGGCTGTGTTGAGGTAAAGCAGGTGTTTTTCTGGCCAGCTCTAACAGGAAAGGGAATTGCGGAGGAATGGTCACCCGCTTCTTCTCGTCGTTGGGGTTCGGAGCACGTCAGACAGGAAGGACAGCAGGGTGGTGGTGGTGGCGGTGGTGGGGGGGGACTGGACGCATGGAGGGGGATGCGATTCTCGACGACGACACACACGGTATATTGCTGTTAAATCTGTGATTTCCACATTCTAGTTAGCTTAGAGAGATTGTGATTATGATTTCTATCTCCGGTATAAAACACAGATTGGTGTATATTTCTTTGCAGTTAGTTGCAAAATACTGGTAGTATAATCTCTAGTCATAGATAAATATAAGGAAATGGTCATTGTGTGATGACTTCAAATGCAGATTGCACACATGCACACAAAAGCACCTTTGATTAGAAAAGAAATTGCACAAGTTTGATAGATATCATTGACCATACATGTTGACATTTTCTACATAGAGACTGAGCAGTGGTTTGCATTAAGAAGTTATGAAACACGTTTCAAAAAGTATACAATTTCGTATACGACTTCTTAAATGTTGATTGGTATTATTCACCTCCGAGTGTCTATTTTTACATGCAGTTGACTCCTTGAAACTACTACCCCAGGAGCTTGACTAGCCGGTGAGTTGAGCCCAGTTCTACTATGAACAAAGCACTACACATTGACTAATCTAAATCAACCATGACACTTAAACACTGTTAAGTTCTTTTCAAATGTATTATTTTGACATAGTACTCATGCCTATTTTTTTTCCAACCAGTGAAAGATATTGAAGGCTAGCATATATTTCGAGAGGCCAAACTTCAGTTAGGCTTTTTTTTTTTTTCTTGCCTTTGTCAGTCGGTGTGTCTGAAGCGTGAAAAGTTCTGTACAATCAGAACGTGGCAAAAGTGAAAAGAAGAAGAAGAAAAAAAAAAAGAGGGACACATTGTTAAGATGACTCTAAATGAATACTGCTACAGATCTACGATCTAATGCTACTTCTACAGTATATATATTTCATGAAAATTAATCCAAAAATTAAAAAAAAAAAAAAAAAGAAAGATGAAGAATCCTCTGAGGAGACATTCAGCTGTGAGAAATGACATCCGGTGGGGAAGAGAGGAAGCTTGAACTCGTCATTCAGACCGAGCACGCGATGAATTTGCAAATAACAAATAACAAAGAAGGAGTTCGCCTGTCCGGCAAGAGTGTTTCGTCAATCATCGTAGGAGAGTCTTTTTGTTCAATACCATCAACGGGAAACGTGTTTGGAACGAAATCCATCCGCAAATTCACTCTTCTCTTGCCGTCAGCATCTTGGTCTGTTGAAAGGGTCTGTGTGTTCAAATATGCTCAGGATTTCAGCTCAGCCACTGCTTTTATTAGGAGTTTATTAAGAGTTGTATATGGTGTATCTCTTGTTTTTTCCCCCCCCCCTGAAGTTCACAGGAGGTCGTTCTCCTCAATCTACCAGGTGTAGTCTTGATTCCAGCTCATCTAGTGACACTAACGGCATGCATAATGCTTCTATATTTGGCTGGTACACCCATAACCCCCCCCTGTCGCTTGCCAAATAAGAATAAGTATAAATAAAAATCCACTCAGGTTAGGACTACGTTAAACCAGCCAAGCCAAAGTCTTATGCCCTTGTTGGTTTAACCCCTCCCTGTCACCACCTGCTGACTGAAAATATAGGGAAACACCATATTTTTTTATATTATTCTTTTGTCCAGTCCTCCTTATTCTTCTTTTAGTCCTGGGGTAAAGGATCACAAGGGTCGGGGGTGAGCAATGGCAGACAGGTAAGGATGGTTGTGTTGTTGGTGGTGGTTGCGGTAGTGACGAGGGAAAGGTCCTCAGATGGACACCGGACAGGTAATGATCCTGTCCTCCAGCATAACGCTGACCACCAGGAAGACGAAATACAGCATGAACATGATGAAGCCGAGCAGCTTGCTCATGCGCCACTTGCAGGCGGCGATGGAGATGATGACGAAGAGGAGCATGATGAAGAGGAGCACGATGGCACAGAAGAGGCCGTTGGAGCTGACTTTCACCGGTTGGAGGTCGCTGAAAAAGGACCACATGAGCCAGGGGAACGGCAGCCTGCGAACACACAAACACAGGTTACATGCAGCTCTTGGGGGATGCCGTGGGACCTTTTTTGTCTTTACAATGAGCTACTGGAAGTCAATAAAACGGTACTGTAGGTGGAAAGACTTTTATATTTTGGTTAAGCTTTTTTTTTAACAAATGAAAACAGTTTAAAATGATATCCTGGCTCGCATGGATGAAGTGCGTAAAGCAGGTTTGTGGAGCGTCATGTTTTCGAGACGTTATTTCCTGCTTTGTAGACTTTGTTTCCGGTTGCTATCAGGTTGCTCGCGCTCAGCAGAGCATAACGTAATGTGCACATAGATAAGCGCAGCACAACGTGACAACAACAAATGTGTAACTCAGACAAAACCAAATTAATGAGCAAGTTGGCGGGCAGCTGAAAACGTTGTTTTTGCTTACCGACGCTTTCATCTCTCACGTTGCTACAGTGATGTAATGTGAAGGAGATTTATAGCTGTGCGTTAAGGGGTTATGGCATATCTTTAGAGCCTACGCACGTAGCAGCCGTATCTATGCTGTCATTATGTTACAGAGTAAATAAAAGAACTCAGCAACTGTGGGAAATATAATTAAAGCACAATTCAGTCTAATTACATGGTGCATATTGGTCTAGTGGTGAAGTTTTGCTTAACTGTAAATCAAAAACTATGCTATAGGTGTCTTTGGCGGGACTACTGTTTATCCTCTTGTGTGTGAAGTATACAGCAAGCTGTAAAGGTGTACTCCAGGGTGTGTCATTATAGCGCTCCAGGAAATGCACTCTAAGTTCCATACTACAATCTTGTATACACGGCCGTATACTGACTCAATTCAGCTGATGCCAGCTTTCGTATAAACACTCGCTGCTCGACGCCTCCTGTTCATGCCAACCTGCTGCCTGTCTGGTAAAGAACGCTGAAGACACAGCTTGGGGTGTTTGATATGTAACCACGAAATTCCACCGGGCACGGACGCAACGCATTCTGCGTGCACTGCTGCGGCTGCTGGAGTCCGTTTCAGAAGCGGGCCTCTGCTTGTGCATTCTCCACAGAGGCCGCGTCAATCTAAACGGAGCAGCTCAAGCAGGCCGGAAGCCAGTGCAAACTGCCGGTCGTAAAAAAAAACAGCCGAAAGGGAAACAAATTATTACAAACTATGTAGCACACTTAACAGTTACAGTTAAATCTGGCAGGCAAAATGCTTCTCAAACTCTCCCAGCACGTTTGAAGTTTTGTGGCGAACGGACCAAAATAGCATCATGGCCACAAGACACGTGCACGGTGGTGTTTTGGTGTAAGACGCTTCGGCATTCATGAGTCATGATATTACCAAATTAGTTGGCCTACCATCATTGTATTGGTCTCAGTTCCCAAATAATCATAAATAAAGAGATAAATAAAAACCATGCACAAGACTCAAATCATGCTCGGATAACGTACCCGACAGTAATATCGAAGATGTTAGAGCCCACGGAGCTGGATACAGCCATATCACCCAGCCCCTTGCGTGCCACAATAACACTGGTGATGAGGTCAGGGATGGAGGTTCCAGCTGCTAATATAGTGAGGCCCATAATCTCCTCTGTAATCCCAATGGTCTCTCCAACCTGGAAAAAGAAAAAAAGGAAACTAAGCTTAAATAAAACCTAATCTTTTGTTCCAGCTATTTTTCATTTTCCCGTGCTGCTTGGGAAGTGGTGGAGGTGACGAAACTCCAGCTGTGAAAATCTCTTTGTTTTGAATAAGGCAGCTGTAATTATTTAAGAGTGGGTGGATTTGTAGAATATGGTTTCATTTTAAATGATGGAGAAGGATGGCAAATGGAGAGAAAGGATGACTTGAATCCTTTGTTTTTTTTTTGTGCACAAGGATTATGCTTATGTCAGGATTTTATAATGTTCTGGGACTGCGGTCGTGATCACATGGCACCAAATTATTTTTAACAATGTCATGTCCTGAACTCTCTGAGAACTGCGTACCTGGTGAGCCCACCACACCATCAGGTAGGAGAAGCACGCAATCCAGCAGATGGCACCCAGGAAGGTGATGGGAAAGAACTTCTGTGATGACTGTAAGAAAGATAAGAGAGCAACGAGTCGAATAAGGACATCATCCAGATAAAACTGAGGACATGTTGTTTCAAATGCGTTGTGCACGCACCGCTTTCCTGACGTCAGGCAGCGTTAGCCACAGGGGAAGGACTATTGGTATGATTAAGAGGTAGGTGAGGCGCTTGCGGTTGGACTCGGGCCAGGACAAGCTCAGAGGCTGGTCCTCCTCCTCCTCATCCTCAGCCTGAGAGGAGACACCGAAGAACAGAAAGAGGGAAAGGACATAAAGCTTACAAATAATCAGACAAACATGCAATTTTGATTGAATGATTAGCACATAGTGTAATGATTTGCTGTTTAATTTTCCATCTGGGAGTAAATAAGATAAACACGAGTCACATAGCACATCGAGTCGAGTTATTCTTTTTTGCATGCTCCTAAAGGGTTGAAGGGAAAAATCCATTACAATCCGAGTGTCTCCTTTGGCTTGATAACTTGTCTCATTGGGATACACCTCTCCATAGCAATTATCCAGAGAGGCTGGCAGCTCTCTTGCAACACAAGCACTTCAGGAGAGAGAGGACAGCACATAGGTCTGCAGAAACTGACAGCGGGACCTGAACGTGCCTTTGCTCCGCTGTGACCTTAAGACGGAGACAGAGTCTGATGACTGTGATTTGGGAGATTGTGCCGAGGCCCGCGAGGGCTCTGCCTCTTCAGTCATCAGGGGCTCATCACTGCTGATGCTTGCCGCACTGGCAGACCCCCCACGGGTCTGATTGGTCCTGCCACTGGAAAGCCAAGTGAGCCAAAGACTGTCACCTCTCTGCAGATCGGCATCAAATAAGCTGCCACCGTCTGAAGACGACACATTCTGAGACACCAGTGCCTTGGACAGCTAATTTATCCTTTCATGTATAGCATTAACCTCACCTGTTTAGCTCCTTGTTGCCTACTTCTGCGAAAGCAAACTCTCAATTAAACGATTTGGTACCAAACTTTAATGGTACAACAACAAAGCCTTCTGAGAGCGGAGCGTTGCTTGGGTCCCTTTGTATCCAATTATACAGGATGCTACAGAGCCGTGGGGACCTGCAGACAACAGGTCCACACATGCAGATCAGAGCAGAACACACTGATGACCTAGAGGTTACCTCTTGTCCTTTTGAGAGTAATGTTAGCTAAGGTGTATCAAAAATAAAACATGCAGCAAAAGGGTGCAAAAGACAGGCCCGAGACCGAAGACATACTAGTCTATGATTAACAGATGACGCTGGGTAAATAATAATTTGAAGTCAGTCATAACAGCTTCAATCACATCAGCCAAGGCGAAGCAGACACCTTTAAAGCCGGCTACTGCACAAATCATGAATCGTACGGCGCTTATCCTGCTGTGACGGCTACTGCTGTTGAGTATTGCCTGGTAACCTTGGTAATCAGAGCTGCCAAACAAAAGGCAGCGTTTGCATCACTTATGCTCAGCATTCGGATTTCTCCTCCTCTCCATATCCAGATGGCTGCATTGTTGTCTGTTAAAAAGGCCTAAAAACCAAAAAGCTTTAGATCAATTCTCAACCAGATCCACTGATTTCCATATGAGAAGTGAGCGGGACAGCTTCTTCTTGTGTTCCAAGCAGGAAAAGTTGCGTTATATATATTTGCCCTGCAGCTCTTTTATGGGTATGTTGACTGCATGCAGGTAACTATTTCTGGCTGACACTGCACACTATGAGTCCTTTCATTTGTCTATTTATGATTTGCTTTCCTTGCTTTATCTGCTAAAGTACCCCCAGTGAGCTGGTGCTCCCTTCTCTGAGATGGTTTCCAAATGCCAGCCCCTCGGGGGCCCTTTCCTGCCCTGTGGTGCCTCAGTTGGCAACACTGCCAACTCCGAGCTTAAAGGCACTGACTTTTACCAGGCACCACAGAGCTGTGAGGGGAGGTGTGACATTTGCTATTTTTTTTTTTTTTTTTTGTTCCCAGAGGGAAGCGTGTGCGCCGGCACCTGGTGTAAGGCAATGCTCACACTTTTTGTGTGGTCACACACATACTGTAAGCACAGCTGCCTGTGCGTTACTTTGTCGATGCAACTTTTAGCCCCGCGGAACGGACGTAACGCAGCAATGTACCTGAAGTGATCTTTTCTTGTGTTTATTTTTAATACTTTTTACGCCCATTTCTTCAGCATCGTATTAAAAGTGTCACGCGGAGGATTCGTCTTTTTTTTTTTGAACGTGACTCGTCGCTGTAACAGCTGCCATGGCGTAAATATCGACATCTGCTATTTGGATTTTATTTTTGTTTTGTTTTTTTATCCGGGCTCCATCTGGATATGAAATTCTCTCTGTTTAGCAAAAAGAAAAGCAGAGATTCAAATACAATTGACAATTCTAGGCTGAAACACATGATAAACACATGAAGCACACATTATTTTTTATTTATTTTGATCATTTCAGTTGTGATAGAGGAAGTAGGGCGAGTCATAAATTCCTGTCGGTCATGATTTCCTTTAGTTTCCCAGTATGTTATCTAAAGAAGTGATTACAGGGGCTTTATGTTCTTAGAAATGTTCAAAATGTGTGCTCAATGTTGAAAATCCTGAATATGTTTAACTGAAAGACAATTTACTGTTAGTCATACCCTGAATGTGTTGAATGTTTATTGCGCTTATACACTCACTATATGATGCTTTCTATGAAAAATAAACTCTTCCTGGTTTGGGCAATATTACAGTTTGCGATCATTTCTCTCAGACAGACCTCAAGGGTTTTGCCAGCAAAAACGGGAGGCAGGAAATTGTGCTAGAAGGCTGCTGCAGACTTTAATTTGACCTTAGCAGTCTCCTTATTCCCCAATCTTGGTTACCAAGGCATCCGGGAGGAATTGAACAATTAGTATGACAGAGCCTCTGGCGTCATATGAAGGTGTGAGCTGTTTCCAGCTACTTCCTAGCTGACACAGGCAGGTGCACTGTGGGGCAGACCTCTAAAAATAGAAGCATGTGAGACTTTGGCGTGCCAATAAGATTCCAGCTCTTACCGATCCACCAAATTACTACCTGAATTTTTTTCTGCGTTTCATGTATTACTTTTTCACCTCAAAAAGATATGTTATGATGTGAGCTGAAATATATTCAGCAAAATATTTTCAGCTTCGGGGCAGTGATGACAGTTTGATCAGTAAACACTATTATTAACCCGAGACTGAGAGATCAATCTAAAAACAACTTGCAGTGAGATAGATCAATACACACACGGTCATGTTGGGAATCAGGGCTCATCTTAAGCAGTTTCTTGTGCAGTCTATTCTGAGAAGCTCCTATATGCTTCCACACCGGCTTGTATTTATAGACTACTGTGTCTTACTCAGGGGGCATGCTGTATGTCAAAGTGCTACTGCATCTATTTTTTAAATGCAGCAAGATCTTATTTTTTTAAGAATCATTCAGTCCCTACAACTCAGCACACTAAAGGCTTTGATTCAAAGGCAGATACGTGCATCGGGATTAAAATCCTTAGAGTTCACAAGATCGGTTAGAAAAAATGAAAAAAGATTAATATAGTGGGTTAGTCGCTTGAATCAAGGTTAACTGCATCAGATTGACCGACAAGAAATTAGGCCTTGAGAAAAAAAAAAAAAACATTAGGAAACTGGGGGGGGGGGGTGTTTGAAGCTATAATCCTCAAGATTTCATAGTCGCTGATCGTATCGGAGCACCTTGGTGGCTGAATGTTTACACTGCATGCCACAGCATAAGATAACATAACTGCAACGCCTCTGGCTGAATTGCATCTGAGGGCATTCACTGCATGTCATACATCCCCCCATCCACCCTCCATTTCAAGTCTGCCTTTTTGCTGTGGGAAAAAAATAAAATCAAACAAAAATATCAAACCTAATTTTGACACTGTTTATGGCTAGCATTTACTCTGCTAAACACTTTATTTACACACTAGTTGCCTCTTTATATAGTTGTTAGTGGCAGAGTCCGCCATTCCTGCAGGCATCGAAAAGGAAATACAAGTAGAGCTACGGCAATTTATAAAGTTCATAAAGACACAAAGTTCCATGAGCTGTTTTCTGCCTCCAGCAAGGACTAAGTCGGAAACTTGGAAACTTTTTGCTGGGTGAAAAAGTGGCAGCAGGGTTCAGTCTGTCTTGGGGTTACTCTTGATCAAAAATATAACCAATCAGAATACAGCAGAATGACCGACACACCCATCTCTTTTGCGTTTGCTTGACTTTGATTTGTGGCCCACTTGCCCCAGGACCGTCTGCTGGCCTGGCGGGTTGCTGCTTCCCACCGCCATCGCTCATGCCAGCACGACTGCTGCAGGTGCCATTCTGAGGCTCTGTGCCTGGCCGAATGTCAAAGACTGTACATGTGTGTGTGTGCGTGCATGTGCGTGTGTTGAAGCACGTGTGCGAGTGTGTTCATTTCGAGCACCCAGCGGCGGGGAGCAGCAGGTGAGTGAGGAGTGTGATTACAGAACTCAGTGGGAAGAGGCGGGTCTTTGGCAGGTCTGGCTGAAGATGGAGGAACTCGCCCGAGTGCATGCTGGGAAAATATCAGCAGTAGTGACCTGTGCCATAGTCGGTGCAACCTTTGCATCAATCACACTCAAGGTGGAACACAGACACAGACGAGGGGCATAAAATATTCATAAATGTCTCTCTAACTGCTATATCTGTCTCTCAGTTTTGTCGCCTTTTCATAACACGACCCGACTGGTCGGCTAGCAGATGAAATTAGTACAAACTGCAGGTTTGTCGTGTTGCGTGACGTGACTTCTTACCGTTTCCCCCTCTTGCCCTGCCGTCCCATTCATGGGTGGCGTCACTTCCACTTCCACGCTGGAGCTGTTTGGAAGGTTCTTGTCTGCGGGAAGTTGGAAGAATAATGAAAGTGAGAAGCTTTTTGAGGAACAAACGCTGTTAGTGCATCAAATAGACACGAGAGTGTTAGCTGTTGTGACGAGGAGATGGGTGGGAGACACTTTAAAATTGAATGGCATTGTTAAAACTTTGGGTCAATATAAAATCAGTTCCGTTTATCTTTTTTTTTTTGTGCATTTGGGTGGTAAGAAAGTGACGACAGTGACGCAGATCTAAGTAAGAATCACAGGCTCTCTGGAGACTCACTTTAATACTGAATGTGAGGATCAAATCACGCTCCCTGTGTACGGACAAGTACATGCATGTCGAAGGCTGTGTTCGTTATCCATCTCCCTCATCATATCCTGGTGGCTGATATGACTCCATTTCATTTGACGCTAGACTTACTTGACGGCCTTTATTAAAATACACAGAGCCGAGAGCCGTGTAATCAGACGACAAAACTATAATTGTGGTGGAAATTGCTTTAATCCAAGTGTGGTTGTCACAATTAGGAAGATTGTCAGATAGATGATGTGATTTAATCGTCCGACACATGACCTCACTCCCTTGATTGGATGCTGTGATAGTTTAGGACAGATTAAGACGGGATATGAATCGCAAGCATCATACACCTAACTACACTGACAGCACACCATAGACGAAATATACCATATGTGAGGCCTGAAAAGAAAAGTATGCTGTGACTACTACCAGTCATGCATTTTGATTAAGATGGTAATATGTTAATGCGGCGCTGTTAGCATAATTTTGCCTTGTGGATAAACATCTACGATCTCGCTTTGATTTCTGATGCTGTGACTACACGGTGGCCATGAAAGCGCTTCCTCTGGCCTCCTGCTTGTCCTTTGGTCCAGCGCTCTTTGAAGTGAAAAACACACATAAATTACACTTGGCAGTGACTGTGATTGATTTAAATACTGCTTGAAGACAACACTTGCAATCGATTTGACAGTTCTTGATAATGTCATGCTTGTTTAACGTCGGATGTGATGCTCATTAACTATTTCAGTGGGCAATCCTGATGACTAATATAAGGAACATGAAGCCGGGTAACGCCTACTCATATTTGTATGGTGAATTTAAAGCTAAAGCTAGCTGACAGTTAGCTTAGTTTAGAGACCTGAAACAGTATTTTGTTTAATCTGAACAAAAACATATAATGTTATTTTTAGACTTAAGTTTTTGTATGGATTAAACAAATGATACGGCTTGTTAGTTAGTGAGCTTTAGAGGTGTTCATCCAAGACGCACTGAGTGTAAACAAGAATCATAGCTAGCATACAGAGAAGCACAGAGGCTAAAGTGCTGTAGGCTTTTATACTGTTACTGCGTTAGGCGGGGGGGGATTATGCACAGGGTGGCCTCAGCGTGTCATCGAGCCACCCTTTAGGACTGCCCAAAAAATCCGGAACCTGGTGAAAAACTGTTTTAACCTCTAACCCCACATATCGTTCAAAGTCTTTTCAGCAACTATTTTACAACATATTTATTGTATTTTGAAAGAAATTTACAGGGAGTTTAAAGAACTTTTTACCTGAACGGCTTGCTACTCCATTGGCCTTCTCACTGTCCTCTACTTGGCATTTCTTTTTCGCGATCTTGTGAAGGATGGATGCCTTCTCTCGGAATTTACCTGAAAAAGAATCACCGCAATTGTTAAACGTGGTACAGAGAGCTGCCTACCTGCGGCATCTTCAAAACCTCTCGGCCTCATCCCAGTCAGAGCTCCTTCGTTGTCACCTTTGACCCCATATGGGTCACATTTCAAAAGCACAGTGCACACAGGGTGGTGGCTTGACACAAAACTGCCGCTCAGACAACATCGAGTCAATATGACGTAGCATATCATATACTGATGATCCTGCAATGTCCTGGTCCTTGGTGGAGGAAAAGCCAGCAGGGAGGGAATCTCTTGTGAAGAGATCTGCCTTCTGGAGGTCAGATCCGCTCCTGTTCTCGTTCAGTTCTCAGATCAGATCAGAAACTCACAAGAGATGTCAGAGGCCAGCGGGGAACTAAAAGCAACCAAAGGTTTAGCAGGGGACAGCATCACAGCCTATCAAAAATAACAAATTTATAGGTTTAAGATGTATTCAAATATTTTATTAGGACGCATCTGATTTTACCATTATTGTAGCTATTTCAGCATCACTTGTACTGGAGTGCATGTAAGAGACATCTGCAAATAGCAAGAGAATTCAATCAATATTTGAAAAAATCACTGGTAGTGGTGACTATATTTTTGCTAACGATAACATTTATTGATTCAATTCCACTCATACTGGAAATGCGATGCTGTGACGCAGTGGACTGAACTGAAACCAGTCGTCAATTGAACGACATGACCTTGTGGCTTATGTAAGCAGCGTGCCCTCTTGACATTACACACAACAGTGGCTCACGCAAGGCAATTCTGCGATGACTGGTGATGACTGGCCGCCGGCTTGTGGAACAATGACTTTCCACAAAATCCCCACGGTCTGAAATCCCCCAACGACACACACATGAACAACAACACAGCACTGAGACGAGAAGAAATGTGACTACAAACACACAGAAATTATGTAGTGCAGGTTTTTATGTTCCCATGTGAATGCAAATTATATTTTAAGATTTGATGGTTATGCAGGCTGGGCGACTGTGTTGTAAGAAATGTTGTCTCATCTATTATTTGGTGCAACAATGGCATTGAAATTAGTGAAGATTTACTTTGGTAACCCTGAATGGGTAAATTCTTATTACACACAAAGGCCCAAAATACAACCACACACGTACACACAGGGCTTAGAAACATGCAAATGTGGAGAGATGGTGCAGTGATAGGCTGCCACGTAGCAGCAGTTAGGAGTTTGGTGCCTTGTTCAAGTGAACTGGCACCTCTCCTGCTACCAGTCCGCACTCTATGTGACCCATGCTGGACTTGAACCAGCCACCCTCTGGTTCCCAAGTCTCTGCATGTATCCATATCTAATTCCGCTGACTTCCTGTGTGTCAGGATGCATGCACGCCCTGTCTACTCCCAATCAGTCCGTTGCAATCAATATGAAAGATTTTCTTTTTTTTTCTTTTTTCTTTTAAGAGAGCATGGCTGATTTGTCAGTGCTTGACACAGTGATGCGTCAATACATACTCCACCCAACCATGTCAACACTGTCTGTGACCTTCTGGCAAAAATCATTATCCACCCCAAGTCACCGCCGGCCTTCCTCCCCGTCTCTCCTGTCTCGCTCTACATTTCTCCATCGCTTCTGCTTTTCCTCACTCATCTGTCTTTGACAAACGCCATATTTCTCTCACTTTGTCGTTCATGGTTTGGCAATGCACTGCCACTCCCCGCTTCTCTCTCTCAGTCTCTCTCTCTCTCTCTCTCTCTTTTGGACACACACATACACACGCAAACACATGTACTGTACATTTTCACAAGACGGCATCACACACATCTCTGCTTTGACGTTACTCACCTTTGGTGGTCACTGTCAGTTGGTAACGGTAGTGAGTTTGCACTTGTCTGTGTTTGTTTTAGATCATTGTCTATGCTTGGGTAGTGGGGTTGGGCTTTCTGCTGGAGGTATTCGAAGGAAATTCTTCAGTGTTCAAGGAAACCACACACTAACTGCAAAAATATTTCCACAAAAACCTACTAAGGCAGAGAACAGTCACTACGGACAAAAGGGTTTGAAGTTGTCAGATAACATACAGAAAGGTTGAAATGCATCATTTTTATGCCTTCTTAGGCTGATTATTATTTTACCTTAAACCTAACTGCAGATACTGCAAGGGAGAAAACAGTATCGACCAATAAAACATCATTTTGATTAATTACAGCCCGTAGTTTAGGAATTAAATGCACCTCTGTTTTGCTCTGATCAGTATTTTTTTTTAAATCAATGAAATATGACAATTTCCGTTTAATATATTTAATAGATACATGATTTAAAAAAGAAAGATTCATTGCAATGATTTCCCAATTGCATGGTTTTCACTGGAGCTAAACGCTGAGTCCTTTAAGCTAGTTAGCATTAGCAGGAGTTTAGCTAGATTGTATTCTCCATCACGCCTGACTTCAGCTCATGTCTTATTCAGTCATGTGGAATCACAAAGGGAATATATTGAATATATGACGATATATTACACGATTCAAGATATTAATTCAAGACAAGAGCAACGAAAAGAATCAATAAGCATATTTTAGCTTAAGCTAAGGCTAGCTGTGTCTCTCTCACATGCTACGTTTCACTTCATATCACTTTCTAGTTTAGTATTATTAGTTTTTTTCTTTGGCATAATACTTTTTAAACTAATAAAAGAATTCGGTTTCAGGTCTTAACTCAATTTCGACAAAATATGTAGTTACTGCGATTTGCAGGATGTGGTTTGAAATTGCATTATTCTTTTGCTCTAAGGGCAAATGAAAACTAAACCTCAAAGTTCCATCAAGGTGTATGAATCAAAATGAGCACAAAGACAAATTCCAACAGACAAAAGCTTTAAAATTAGACAAACTAAGCAACATCAAGTTTTTCTTAATTAAATGACTGTCTTTCAGTCTTTTGTCTGTCTGTGCGGGATGAGAAAAATGTTTCCTGGGACGTCCATTTATGGTGCACAGATTGTCAGAACCACCCAATTTGCATAATGATGAAGCAATTGCAGAGTCTTTAAGAATAACCAGCCCTTCACTAGTTGCTGTTAGACAGCCGTTCATTTTCCCTGTCAACTCTGCCGGTTACGCAACCACCAGGCCGATGAGTCACTCCGGGTTTGTCGAATTCAGCAACGTGCGTCTTACGTGTGTGCACCCGCTGCTGGTGCAAGTGGAACCTCCGAGTGAGCTCTGAGACGCGGATGATGTATTTCTCAGAGACGCAGATGGGTAACAGGGCCAACGAAAAATAGAAAAGGAAAAACAAAAAGGAGAAGACTCTGCGCTTTGTGTTTTCTGCGTGTGTGGCATGGGATGGTATGCTGTGCATTTGTGTGTGTGTGTTTGTGTGCGATTTTACCAGCCTGCATTATAATACATGTCCTAAAATTTGACCAAGAATCCAAAGAAGAAGCAGTGGCTTTCTTAAAGAATCAAACATAGACAACATATGACTGCATTTTTCTCGGTTTCTTTCAAATACCTTGTTAATAATAAGTAGAATAATCCATAGAAACACTACACACAGTAACACACAATATGTAAGTACATATTCTGTGGGCAGAAATAAAAAATAAGCCAAAAATAAAAATGAGACTAAAATGTAAATTAAAAAAAAAAAAAAACGATGGCATGGCTACCATGATTTGCACTTATGTCAGTGAAATCTCAGAGAGGTTGTCACAACTCAAAAGCCAAAACTGTGCAAACTGTATGTCACAAGCAAACAAACAAAAAGTGGGGGTTGGAGGTGCTGTTTCATGATAAGGATGGAGAAAAACCAAAGAGGGATGACAGAAGCTGACTCAAAGAATCAAATGAAAACTTTCAGGCTTACCTTCCTCAGTCATTGAGTGATAATATTTTAGTTTCCCATAAGTCCCAAGCTCTACAACATCACAGCAAAAGACAAGGGTAAGGCAACGAACACACAGAGAAAAAGGAAAAGAGTGAACATGACAGAACAAGACAGGCCCGCTGGTTCTACATCACATACTGTACAAACACTCACACGGGCACAAGGAGTGACATACAGAAAGACAAGGCAAGTCTCTCCAAGTTATCACTGCATAAGTGCAAAACAATGCGGCAAGGGTTGAATTACAAATAAGATACATTATAGTATTACAGTAGCTCAGTCTGCCAATGGCGCAGGTTAGAGGGCTATTAGAGATTTGCTAGATTTAGAGAAGGGGAGGGGCGGTCAATAGACTAGAAAAAAACAATAAGAGGTTCATACAAAGATATATTTAAAAAAAAAAAGAAAACAAAACAAACAGAACAGGAAAGTCAGAAGAGAATTTACTGGGTCAACATGCAACAAAAAGATGAGTCCTCCTCTCCTCTGCACACAAGCTTATTCAAAGGCTTGATGACTCAGCGTTTTATTTCCACAATGAAACCCGAACAATTAATTCGATTCCCTTACTGTAGCAGTTCTACAGTAAATAGACGGTCAGCACATCTGCATGATGAATTAGCCGGGAATTCAAACCTGCAGCAACAGCTGAACGTGAAGCAGCAGAACAGAAGACACCGGGCCACGAGGCACTACCTCCCACACTGCACTTTGTCTTGGAAAAGAACTCGCTGCTTGGAGATCTTTCAACAATAATAACTAATGGAATGAGAAATTCGTTTTTAGTGTCACTCTCCATACTTAGTTTTTGGCCAGATACTAGTAGAGCTGCTACAAATAAATGAAAAACATATCTGGGGTTGTTGCAATGTGCTGAGGTCGATAGCAAAATGAGCCAGAACAACAGTATTTTCTCATTTGTACATTAATTAATTTATAGTTTTCACAGTAGTAGTTATAGTTATAGTTGTATTTCATAAGTAGAAAATACAGTGCCCACTTGAGAGGGTCAGTTTACCCAAATTACACAAAAAAACCCCCACCATGCAACATCACGTAGTTCTTTAAACTTATACAATAAGCTTTTGTTTTATTTGGCCAGGTGATGAGTTTTCATTGGAACTACTTTTGGTTATGAAGATGGTTGACAGCAATGGCGAGTCAAAGCAAATCCAAAACTATCTTGATGATTGGATACCACTGAAGTGTTGAAAATTAAAAACAGTCGAGCTCTTTTCTTTACACTCTCTTAAGTCCTACTTTGATCAGCCCTGCCTAGTTTTACAATTTGAAAATCTGAGTTTCATGAGCTGTCAGTCACAAGGTCACCGCAAATCGTCTGTTATATCTATATGTGACTATCATGTACAAAACAGACGCCATGTTAACAAGTTGAGAAATTGTTCCATTACATTGGAAACACGCTTCATTTTCAAGTGAAATCACCCCCTGCTGGCCATTAGAACAAATTCAGCTTTAAGGCACTCTGGCAGTGGCTTCGCTTCTCAGACTCAGAAGCTCTGTTCACTAATTAAATACCTTAAATGCTCTACACTGCCATTTTGGTGAGGTCTCTTGTAGGAGAGATAATTTATGTCAAGAGACTTCCTGGTTCAATAAAGTTTAAGTAAATTAAATATGTTTTTTTTTTTGTCATTTGAGTAAACCGACCCATTAACTCTCTTTCAAGCACAGATTTCTAGCTGTCTAGTGTACATGCCCGCAAAATCCACGTGCACTCACACCAATATCCGACCACGGCGCTCACATGTGAGAGGATTTTGGTGTGAATCTCATGCCAAATGTGAGACTTGGCAGCTCCGACAACACAGTCTAATGAGATGAAAACACGTCCCACCGCAGAGTGTCTTGCTCATCTGCTGCACTCCCGGACAAGTGCCTCAATCCCATATGATTAGGCGATGTGGGTTTGAAGTGTGCTATCACTGTGAGGCCGTCCCTCTAACCGAGGCTGCTCTGAGGCCAATTAACCCACGACACAATCACCGCCCCGCGCAGTTGTCTGTTTTGACCTCTGCGACCAGAGAAAGAGGGAGGCTTGTTGTTGTTGTTTACCATGGGCCCTCTTGTCCTTGTGGTGTGACCTCTAAACCTCTGGTGAGCTGTGTGCTAGAGTGTGTGCGCGCGCGTGTGTGTGTCTGCACATGTGTGTGCATGCCTGCTCTGTCTGCTGGGGGTTGGGGTGTCAGGGAAAACTCAGTCTGTGCTGGAGCAAAAAGGCTTTTAACATTGATTCTTTCACCCGCCCGGCACAGGGTAAGCACAGAGGGTAGATGTCAGCGATGTGGTTGGAGGGATGATGGGCTGAGGTATGATTATCTATCAAAATAAAATTAAGGGGGGGGGGGGGGGGTCTCTATGGACATATTAAAGGGGTAGTCCTGACATATTTGTCTCTTTAATATAAAACTGGAGCCAACATCTGGTTAGCTTAGCATAGCACAAATACTGGAAACACGGCAAAACAGCTGAGCTCATTACTGTTTCGTTATGATGCAAATGCAGTATATTATTTATTACATTTTGCAAAACACATGAAGATGCTCAACAGATGATCAACATACTGTACGCCTCATGTCATCTAGATGTCGGTGGTGCATGTGCTCTGTTGCTAGAAATGACGTAAGAACGGAGGCGGCCAAAAAAAAAAGAAGAACGTACAGCAGAATATCAATATACAATATCTGCATAAGTGGAAAACATTTCCGTTGCGCAAGAGGTGGGAGGTCATTGACAGTAAGTGCATTATTGAACCATGTGATCGATGGGGCCCTGGGTCACCACACAGACAGTGCTGCAGGCGGGGGGTTGCCTGGATGAATGGATTTACCCCTCACACTAAATGTCTGTTCAAAAAAATGGAAAGTCAGAGTATAGAAAAATCTGAATTTAGGTTTTCTTTATTGTTTTCCTGTAAAGCACATTCATTTTGTCGTATTTGGGTAAGAATTACACCCTCGTGAAATGATATACAAACACAAACTCCATTTGATTTCATGGTGTCTGCATCGAAAACTTCCAGTGAAACAGTTGGCCCCCCACATCCTCTTTCCTCTCACCAGATTACCTAATCAGCGTACTGTCTGCCAACGAGGTTGTATCATGGTTTACACGAATGACCTTGTCCCTCCATGCTCAGCCTTTGGAGGACTTTGGTACGACGCCTGCTCAATAACAATGGCCTAACATCAACAAAGATGTCCACGGCCGCATTGGCATTGTGAGCGATCTTTCCAGTCTATCGCAGTGAGATAATGATCTGTAGGAAAGCGTCTGATGAGATCGCCGGTCTGTGCCGCCATATTTATGGCGCTGCACTAAATCACCACAGAGAAGCGACGTAAACACAGCTACATTGTAATTCTATTTTAGATCTAGTATATTATTGTTAAAATAGTATATATCTCATAGATTCAACACTACTTTATGGTCTGTTCTCATGCAATCACCCATCTTCCTCCACACTGAGGTCATCTTCGGTTATAGATGTGCACAGAGTTCAGATCTCGGTGTGATAATTCTTATTGAAGGGCTTGAGCCAAAGGCATGCACGCAGCCTGAATTCTGAGTGCTGTTTTGGGAGGCTTGTTTCTGCCATCCACTGAGAGCTCAGACAGTAGAGTGAGAGCCACTCTGGCCTTATCCCTCTCTGTCTCACTTTGTAGTTCAATATTTGATGCCACTCCTAAGTGATATTGTTTGTAGCTCCACAATGATGGAAAAAAGAGATGCGGGCACTTGTGCCTGGAACTTACTGTACCAGACTATTACAATGTTATCTCCAATGAAAAAACATGCAGGATTAAAGGTCTATTATTAAACTGAAGGACATTCATGATAACAAGAACAAGAAAGCTGTTGTTCTTGAACATAATTTGGATGCTGAATAAACATTTACTGTATCTCTTTAGGAGCATGTGACTACTTAAAACGACAACAGCTAATTGTAAAAAGCTATAGAGCGAAACTAATTTTAGTCCAGTGTCATTCATCGCTCTGTCAAGCTCTTATTGACTCTGAGTCCTGATGAAAGACAGAGAAACAGCTGACAACTTTTCTCTATCTGCCCAGTATGCAAATTCATGAACTAAGCATAATATTAGCAAGCTGAGAGACCTAGAACCTTCACACACCACTGGCTTGTTTAGCTAAATGTCTGCAGGGTAAAGCACCTGGAGGACAACATGGACAGGAAAAACCCAAATCACTCCTTTTGGGCTTCTGCCTGTCTCACAGAGAGCAATAATACAAAGCGAGAACTAAAAAAGGAGGTCATAAGAGGAGAGAGAGGATTAGGGACAATGGGGAAAACAATGCAGAAATGGTTACAGAGGGTTTCCAGGGAGAATACATCCACAGAAGAAAATGAGATATTTGAAGGAGAGAGTCTGCAGGGATGGACAGTACAGAATTGACATACAGTACAGCGGCGCTTGGGAAATGTATACATAGGGGACACGTTGGGCAAGAGAGTTGTCTCCAGGCTGTTGGAATGAGAACAAACAGATTTTTTTTTTGGGAGGAGGGATACAGAAATTAGAGGAGTAACTCACCAGAGTCAGCAAATTCTGAGGGGACAGTAGAAGAAAGAGAGATAGGAAGACAGAAACAGAGAAAAGATAAATCCAGGTGATATTTAGTGTGATTGCCCACATTAAATCATTGATTTAAGGTATTATTCCAAGATAAGAAGAGCCAATTATATTTCGCTAGTAAAATAATTTGATATTTTGGGAAATATGCTGAGAGCTAGGTGAGAAGTTTGATATCACTTTGTCTGTCCACTAAATATGAAATTGAGGCCAGGGATCGCTTAGCTTAGCTTAGCTTAGCTTAGCTTAGCGCAAACAATGGAAGCAGAGGGAAACAGTTAGCCTTGTGCTTTCCAAAGGCAAGAAAATCCATTTAAAACCTCTAAAGCTACCCAATTACAATGTTATATTTTGCTTGTTTAATCCACACAAACACAGAAGTGTAAAAATGAAGTTGTAGATTCCAATAAGTCACTCACAACCCCCCTGCCCCTGAAAAAAAACACACAATTAGCTTATAGCTTAGCCTAAAGACAACACGATTTGTCGTTTTAACACTGTAAGGATTAAACAAACAAGATATATGGATATAAATTAGTGAGCTTTAGGTGCTAATAGGAGGATTTTCTTTGGATAAAGGTAGCTCTTTCCACCTTTATGCTAAGCTAAGCTAAGCTAAGCTAAGACCCAGCTCACTCTAGCTGTATATAAGATATAAGAGTGGTATCAATCTTTTTATTTTAGTCTTAGCAAGAAAACTAATTTCCCAAAATGTCAAAGTATTCCTTTAAGAGAGACACACAAGCATGGGGACACACTTACAAACATTAACCAAGTTTTTTTTTTCTTCCATAAATGTTTAAAAGCTTGCCCACACTTCAAGTTGCCTTGACCAAAATCTGGCCATCTTTGCAAAAAGTAAACCTCATCCTGCTGCATTCAACCACTAGGTGAAAAGATGATGTTTGGTCAGCCACAATACAGATCAAATACTGTAGGAGGAAAGGAGCGAAGAGTCAGAAGAGTGTTTAAGCCAGGAAAAACCCTAAAAACACAAAACACACACAGACACAGACACAGACACACACACACATACGGACACACACACACAAACCTCTACCTACCCCCACTCTAAAAGTCTAACAAGTGAAAGGTATCCAGTTCCCAGCAATAGCAAAACAACCTCAGACTTTACTTCGTCTCGGAAGTGCAGATGATTATTTTGAGAAATATCTATGAAAAATGTATGGACGGAGCCCTGCCAGCTCCCCTCGGCCCAGCTAAGCTACACTTAAAGCCTAAGAGCACACAAGGACAAGCAGCACGGCCTCCATCTTTGATGGGTGCACCTGTTTGTCTCTCTCCACGCTACGAGCTTCACCAACAAAATGCTCCTTTGCATTAATGATATCAGTAAATGTGCGCGGAGCACAGTCACTCCGAATGGGGCCGACTTTTATTGGGCCTTTACAGTAATGGATCAATGAAATGATTTAACGCATTAAACAAATTGGGCATGTTATGATTGCATTTTAAAATGTTCTCGGGACCGATATCATCGTAATATGATCGCTGGAGCGTGTCAAAACTTCTGACGTGCTACACGGAAATTTCAAAATATATTCAAATTAAACTAAGTGTTTCTTTTGTTCTCTGTGGTAATTAATTCAATCCTCAAGTCGTGCCACACTGTAGTTGTTGTTTCAGTGCATTCATTTCCAGTCAGTAATTTGCCAAAAGTCTGGTGTAACATCCTTTCTGCTCCGTTTGACCGTTTTAAATTCACTAACACAGTTAAATGAATTCTGACGTGACTTCTTAGATGCTTGGTCGTGTTTAAAACCTGAATTTTAAAACGTACAATCAGGCCAAGTCTTTGTGCCCTCAAACATGCAGTAAATATTTCAGTCTACCATCATCGGTGCGCGTCAGATGCCTCTAAGAAGACCAAATGACAAATGGCTCTACAACGAGTGGTAGGCAGGAGAATGTATAGCCCTCTCTCATACATATATGACTGGCCATACAGAGCACTATTTCCCCAGCAGGCTAAGATTTACATTTTAATCGCTGAGATGGGAAGATGAATACACTCAGAGACGGGACGCCTTGGATTCAGTGTACGACAACGAGTTGATGCATGTTAATGGGCACTTTAAGGTCCGTCTCGGCGCAGCTTATTAATCTTTCCTGAGCTGACTCATTCTAGGTTCGGCTTTCAAGGAATGTACAGTCATTTCGGAGAAAGATGAAATGGCTCTTCATTCCTGGGCAGACGTCTACACATCCATCCAGAGGGTAAATATTTAGTCAGGACATTGTTTTATGCAGATAAGTGACCGTGAAAGTGTTTTTTTTTGTAAAATAAACTTAAATAAGTACATAAATCAAGGAGCATACACTGAAAACACATTTCCATGAAAACTAAAAGGAAAAGGGAATAAAAACAGGAATTAGTTTCAACATTAATATTCATTTTTATGGATTACAATTCATCACATTATGAGAAACTACTTTCACATCCAATTCAAAGACCTTTCACGACACTCTAATGACAGATTCTTCAAACCCTCCCCAAACCCCTCTTTGCTCCCCAGTAATGTGAATTTCTTTTTTCCCTCCTTCATCTTTTTGTGGTGGGTTGAGAATGGGATGACACTGCACCTCCAGCCCCCCCCCCCACCCCCGTATTAACATATTCATCCCCTGCGCCGAGCACTGACACTGCCGTTTTACATTTCCTTTAGCTAAGCTAATAGGCCTTCATCTTGGATTAAAGGAAAATGATCTTCCACCTCAGCTGTGCTCTGACACAGCACCAAGCTCACCTTGTCTCACATGGACTATTTTTTTTTTTTTAAAGAGGGATCAATTCAGTCTAGGCATATAGAGGATAAAGAAGCTTTTCCAAATGTTAATGGTGGAGACGCTGGATTTAAAGAGGTACATAACATGGACGACTTGTGTATGGCTGAATATTTTTTATTTGGACTGTGGATTTAATAACTTAAGAGAATTCTTGGTTTTGTTATTCATAGCCAAGAATGTGAGCTCAAATCTGGGGAATCAAATGTGCTCATCACACACAGCAGTTTTCTTCCAGCAATGGTCTTGGTTTCCTGCATGTTAGAGACTTCCAGATGTTAAATGCACCCTTGAAGAAGTGAAGTGTTTTCTACGTGCAGTTTGTCTAACTGTCTCACCTTCACTTAAAGGGTCCAACGTGTGAATCATCAGCTGGAAAATGCTGTTCCTCATCAAGCTGTTGTGCAGGGAGGCGGAACTACCCCCCCTCTGAAGCCGAGGCCTGGCCTGTGAGAGGAGAAACAAGGTGTCAATCAAACATTCATTTTTTTTTTTTTTTTTTACCTCGGAGATGTTTATTACAAGCAAAAAAAAATATGTTTTACCAACAACTGTTTCTTATAAAGCGCATATGCTGATATTAACATGAATTGTAAGCACTTTACTAGAGCCATTTCTAATCCAAGCTGTTTGGAATATGGTTCTCTAATCCTCTTTTGCATAAAACCTCTAAGCGGAACCTGCAACCCAGTAAAAATTATCATAAAGTGCCTCAGCTTCTTAAAAAATAACTCCCATGGGTTAAGACAGACGTTCACAGTTCACGTGGCGCGCTCTTTCTCCCAAAACAACCCTCGCCAAGGTCAATCCTGCAGTCGAAGCTGAACTGGAGAACTGTGGGAAATTAGGCACCGTTGCAAGCGGCAGCTGTTTGGAGAGTGTCCCCTTTTGGCTGCCCACAGGTGATGCGTAGGCACAGGAGGTGTCAGGCGCTAATTCACAGGCCCATATGGGTGTGAGCGGGAGGCAAGGGAGACATGTAGGCTGGCAAGGCTTGTGTAAGATGTGGCTTCCTGGTGTGACCCTGAAGACTCCTTGTTTTATCTTCTCCCTTTGCGATCTGGATGCAAACTAAACACTGTGGTGTGCTTTTTAGACGTGTACAAGCATTAAAAGAGTCTTCAGTTTTCAGAACACACGCATCCTTCCTACATTGCCTTTTGCATGCCGCGTGCACAATGTATCTGCTGCGAAAGGGCTTCAGGAAACAGACGGAGCTACTCTCTGCACGCGGGGAGGCTGAAGGTTAGAGATAACAGTGTACATGGTGGGAGAAACACAAGTTACACTATTACATCTACACAGGGACAAACACAGAAGCAGACGGGAAGAGTGTCAATCAGACAGGACCTACCGACAACTTGCCGTCATCCTCTGGCGCCCCTGGACTTGCCTTCTCATCCAACACAGAGAGAAGAAGTAGTAAAAGGGGGGAGAGGGAGAGAAAGAGAAAACAGGACATAGATGTGAAGCATGCCGCACACAACCACACAGACGAGATGAAAAGACGACAGAGAGAGAGACGTTACAGTGATGGTGGTGACTGACTGTGATGGAAGTGGACAAGACTTGAGGGACAGATTCCTCCCCACTGCTGTGCCTGCCTACTGTGTCTGTCACAAGCTGAGCAAGATTGGATTGTCTCCTTGAATTTCCTTGAAATTCATTCAAAAATGTCACTTCAATTTCACTTATTTGTGTCAACTCATGTCAGAATTTCTGGCTCATCTTGGTACACACTAAAAATAGAGTAACGGCGAAGAGCCAGAAAAGGAAAGAGAAAAAAAATAGTTTGACATTTTGGGAAATAAACCTATTACATTATACGTTCTTGCCAAGAGATGATCAGATTAATACCACTGTGATTCCTATTGCGTGGTTGATATGAAGCTACAGCCAGAGGCTAGTTAGCTTAGCACAGAGTCGACTGGGAATTGAGGGGGAAACAGCTAGCCCGGCTCTGTCCAAAGGTAACACAGCTACCAGCACCTCTTTTAAAGTTACAAGTTAACTTGAAAAACGTGCTGCAGCTTCATATTTACTGTACAACAATCCAGATACATGGAGGTTTGAGATACGGTTAGGACAGAGCTCACCGTTCCCCCTGCTGCCAGTCTTTATGCTAATTCAAACTTGAGTAAGTGCCACCTCGTTCTAGCTTCATATTTAAGATAGATGTGAGTGGTATCTCAATCTTCTCTTAAGAATGTGAATGTGTCGATGTGCTGTCCAGCTATTTATTTAATCAAATCATTTCCTATCATGCGTTGGTCATTTAGATTTCATAAAAACTACCCATTCTGTCCTTAAAAACAATGAGAGAAAGCTCACTGAAATAGACACTCTTGCACTTTTTGAACAAGACGCTCATGTTTCTGAATGGTGGTGCAAGTGTAATTTAATTTCATTCAAATGTGATTATTTATGAGCCGTAGATCACAGGACACACCAAAAGGGATGTGGGAGATATAAAAAGCTATATAAATAAAAGGGATAAATGCGAGGAGTAGTTCGACATAATGGAAAGTGAGCGCTCGGTTAGCTTAGCCTAGCTAAAGCAGGGGGAGACAGCGAGCGAGAAACGCGTTGTCTCATTTGTCTGATTCATGCAAAAACCAAAGATCCCAACTTTATTATTTGAATGGATAAAACAAATGATATGACAGGTTAATTAGTGAGCTTTAAAGGACCAGTCTGTAGGATTTAGTCACATTTAGCGGAGCGGTTGCTGAATAAAACCCTTTGATCTCGCCCTTCCTTTTTCCAGTCTTTGTGCTCCGTGAAGATACCCGTCAACCAGCTGAAGCTTTGAGAATGGCATCAAATCATAACTTTCGCCACTAAAATGTCAAATTATTCCTTTAAGCAAACAAAGCCAAGTCGTGTCCTGAGGGCCTAAAATCTCTGAAACTTTGCCTTTGCAAGTTTTGTTCTGCCAGTTTTAATGTGATAACTTTGTCTTTGAGAGTGGGCATGTGCCAGATCATGCCAAAGTGACTCCAGTCTCTTAACAATCATTCAGTTCTCTGCGATCATTCTCAGCGGGTCTATTTGGCATGTGCAGTACTATAACACAGTCTATTTTTGAAACAAAAGCCTTTCACCAACTGCCTGACTGAACTGTGCTCACTTCATCTCCAAAAATGAACGTGTGTGTGTGTGTGTGTGTGTGTGTGAAATAACAGTCGCTTAAGGCTCCTCTGTTTCTAACTGCAAGGGAACACACAAAGCTTTTGTTCAGATCTTAGCATATCAAAGCTTTGTTTCACAGCCTACACATTTTTCAGACAGATATGTGGAAATGTGAAATGCGAAGGATCTGCTGTGTGCTGATAAACCGCATAATGCCAATTTAGATAATTATCCGTTTTGATCTTGCGAGTGTTTAAAAATGCAGCGCAAAAGTACAAATTTTATGACGGGGCCTTAAGGCTTGTCAACGCTCTACCTCATTTGCATGCCGAATGATGCTTGCAATGCGCTGAATATCAAATCTCCTGATAAGGAGAGTGGGGTGTGGCGTTAACTCCGGTTCATGAGGTGAAAGATCATGTGAGTGTTCACGTCCTCCCCAACAGAAAAATAAATAATACTAATACCAACCAACAACCAAAATTCACTGCAACAGCTCATAATTTACCATACATTAGGTTTGTCTCTGTTACAGAATAATTACATAAACGAGGAAGCTAAAATTAAACATTTGGAGAAGAAAGGAAGAAGAAAAGCTGAAGCTAATCCTGAGATTTTCCACAGAGCTATTCAACTATAACCTAATTTTTCCCCCATTTCATATCTTCAGGGTAATTCCCTGCACACTCAAGGTATAATTATTCTATTTCACTCCCTATCACCCTCCTCAAAGGCAAGTCAGGAGGGTTAGGAGAGAACAGGTGAATGTGCCAGATAGAGATTACGCCGTGGGTCGCTCATTAAGCCAGCGTTAAATATTATGACTAATAATCACATAGGGAGATTAGTATGTTCTCTGGAGTTTGTGTTCTAATACCGGCAGCTCTGCCTTCCAGTTCTTACATAATGTCACATCAGGATCGTTCTTGGAAACGGATCAGCTGAGGGAGATAAATGTGTCTCTTCAGCCGCATGCATGTAACGCCGCGTTACGGAGAATTATCGATGAAGAGTGTGACATCATCATGCCAAAGTACTTCCGCTTTCACTGCTTCAAATTGCCCATAGCTTAATGGGGGGGGGGGGGGGGGGGTGCATGTGCTACCTTGTATGTAGTGTGCTGTGCTGCCCACCTTGCCCATTGTGCCTTGTACAGCTGCCTTGTGCCTTGTATTGTGTGTGTATGTGTATGTGTATGTATTGTGCATTGTGTATTAGTATATGTGTGTGCTGTGTGTGTGTGTGTGTGCTGTGTATTATGTATATTTATTATTGTGTACAATATGTATGTATGTGTGTGTGTGTGTGTATATTTGCATTATTGTATGTATGTGTATGGGGGGGGGGGGGGGGGGGGGCTTTCGGAGGAATCTGAGCCCGTTGGTGAAATGCTGAAAGCGGAGCTGGAAGTCCTGACTTTCGAACATCAGTGGTGGATTATAGGTCTGCTCATATGCAATCTGAGTGCACAAAAGGGGGTCTATTTCGGGGATGAATTTTCATTTCCTTTATACTTTGACATCCAAGCCAAATTACACAGGAGAATAATCGCCTTTTTATTTTTTTTAAACACACTTTTTACCTCACCAATGCTGGCGTTTGATTAAATCCATCAAAGCTGGGCTTGATCCTTCAAATCCTTAATATACCCTAGATATACAATGAATTATGATAACAGCAATCAGCATTACAACTCATAAATCTTATGTGCCACTTCCCATGTCATTTCCACTTACTTTCCTTTACAGCTCTGCTTGGTTTTGAGAGTTTGAAAGGAATTCAATTCCAAAATCTACCATTTGACTGCATGAATCATTACTAAGCATTCTCACTGTCACACTCGGTTCTACTGTCACTACAACACATCATCTAATTTCCACAGCAATAAATTAACTCTACAAAATTCAAGTGGCAACACATAAATGTTAAGAGATTCTCGCAAGGAGTGCACTGAATGAATCATCTAATGAATACAGTGAGAAAGTTGGACAAGAAAACTACTGAATGAGAGATAGAAATCATGAAACCATCTAAAAAATGTACAGACTGCCTTGGCTGACTGTATAACGAGAATCATAACGATGTGGAAATTACTAAAACTTTAGATTAAAGCAATGCTTCGACAGTTTGCCTTAGTTACATGAGAACATTTATCACTCTCTCTGTTAGCTTATTTTTAGCATGGAGTGGACGCAGGGGGAAACAAATGTAAGACCATCCTAATTGACTCACTAACTCACATGTTCTATTTCATTTGTTTGATTGGTTAATGTGTCAGACTCTTTCTCTGACGGGTTTCTCTTTAGTTTTTGATCAACTATCAATGACAGTGTATTAGAATGGTTGTCACAAGGTAATGTGGGTAAGAATAATGTGAACAAGCCACGGATTAAGGCAGATAAATGATAAATCCTTACCTATTGGAACTGGCATATGTGGATATACTACAAATAAAGCTTCGGTGAGCAGTCGAAATGTATGAAAGTATGAGAAACAGACTGTCTGGCTTGTTAAGCAAACTTGAAAAGTGAAATCTTGCACAGCTCCAGGCATTTGCCTATACGTGCTTACAGTAGGCAGTCTGTCTGTTGGAGCTTGACAGAACACCCTTTGAGATTTGTCCATCCAGATTCACCGTGTTGGAGCTAAACTGTTGAGCAGAACGACTGAGCAGCATCTCTCGCTCGTTTCTCCCTCGCTCTCCCTCCCCCTCTTTCCCGTTTTGCCTGGAGACGATAATGATGATCTTCAAGGAAAGGAGGGAAAAGATGCACAACAAGTCAAGAAGCCATCCACTTGCTAATTAGTAACCCCTTCATTTTTCTAACAAGCAGAACTAATTACAGGATCTGCCACGATGCTGATTTCCCACAAGGCAACGCTCACCAGGACTAAGCCAAAATTGCTTCCTCTTACTCCCCCTCCCATGAACCAATCAGACTCGGGCTTTTGGGAGACAAATAGGGGAACAAAAACTGCTGTGTCATTTTTGCAAGTGAATGTAATCACGCAAAGCTAGCATTGATCAGGGACAAGTCATCTTTGTGATTTCCCTCCCAGGCCTTGCAGTGTATTGAATAAAAAAAATGTCCAAATCTGATTTATTCACGAGGCTAAATTTGGATTGTGCACATGCAAAGTCATGGTTTGGCTGAGTAAATACGAAAGGTGCGACAACAACCTCCTGCAAACCTGATCAAAATCTGCAGTTTGTCCTTCTGGTTTTGATCTGCAGATGCAGTAAACAATAAAAGGCTGAACAGGATTCTCCGTTTTTGTGCTTGTAGCAAACGATGAACAAAAGTTTCTTCCAGGAGTCATTAATATTCTGCAGCATGACGGCTGTGCTCCTGCTGCAGCAGTCTCTGCCCCAGATTTTTTTAGTCTCCCTCTTGTGTTTATCCGCGTGCCCAAAGAGTTATCGATGAAGTTATTTCTTGGATTTTGTTTGGGCTCTACTACGTCAGTACTGCCCTGTCGGTTCTCGATGCAGAGAGACTTTCATTTTACAGAGAGAAGTGGTCCCCAACAGAGACAACTAGACTAAATTCAATTGTTGATAGTGGTCCAATTCTAGTTGCCCTGAGGCAACTGGGCAGTCCTGTTTTTTTTTATTGGTATTGGTCATAGTGATAACATGTCTATACAGTATGTTCTAGTTTGCTCAGTATTACCGTATCATTCTTGTTTACTCTTCCATACACTGATGATGTATTGCTACATCAATGAATAGCTGAGTTTAATTTTCTTCCTTCCCGGAATATATGCATTATGCACAGATGATATTATGGATAACATGCTTTCAAAGTCCAGCTATATACACAGAGACGAAGATACTAGTGGCAGTACTTCGATTGGGGCAATAAAACTGGAGCCACTGAAAGCTGAAAGATAGAGGCATCTGGCATATTTGCCCGTTACCCACCAATGTAAACTGAAACCAAGATACGGGACTATGTTGTATTGAGTTCACCTGGATACTGAGATCCTTGTCAATATCATTAGTGAATAGGAACTCGCCCCTAAATGGCTGAGTAAACATGCTTGCTGTCCAGTCTGGGCTAGTTTTGACAATTCCCAAAACCTGATATGTAATGCATCCTGGTACGCATGCTGTCGGCGCGGTGGGACAGGATGTCCAAA
Organism: Protonibea diacanthus; assembly: GCA_028641955.1. Taxonomy (NCBI): domain Eukaryota; kingdom Metazoa; phylum Chordata; class Actinopteri; family Sciaenidae; genus Protonibea; species Protonibea diacanthus. Next base: position 10,569,039 of record CM053998.1, read on the forward strand.
CAGCTGATTCCTCTGTCAATACAAATGGAAGCAGGATGGACCAAGTGGAATGTAGACTTCATAATGTGCAAGAATTTACAGCGAAGTGTGTGTTCGCCAACCAGCAGACCATGTACCATTTGTAACGTCTTTAAAACGTTACAGTTTGCATCTGTTGGGAACTATTTTCAACCGCTGATTAATACACATTTGGTGCTGTAGTGCTCTCATACAACAGCATGTTTGTGGGATTGAATCAAAATATACTACAGGGTCTATGTTCATCATAATGATGGAAGATGTCACCCAGTGCTATTCATTTTTCACATTAAGAAACATATAGAATCTCAGACTTATCCTTTAGCTCAGGCTTAATTTAGTTTTGCAATTAAATGCTACTTAAATATTCATGAGCAAAGCACACATCATCAAGAGATTCTGCTTTGAGGTTAAGTGAAGTGTTCCATCCAGACACCGACTATTACTCTATCGCACCGTGTTCGCAGAATCCTGACCGCTGACTTACTTTGCTGTTTTGTTGCACCATCAGCAGCTCTGCAGACAGTCACCTCCAGTCTGAGGCAAAGAGCACACACAGAAGACCCTTATCTTGAACGGAAAGTGGAGGTGGAAGTATGCAGAGGTTGGTCAGTCGCGTTTAGCACAGATGGGGTAATATGCGGATAGAGTCCTCCCAGGTCACCTTGGTGGGCTTTGAGTGGGGATGGGGTTGAGGGGCAGCCTCATGCATCACTCGCCCGTCAGTGATGGACATAAGTGGTAACCCTCTTAGACGAGAACAGAGGAGGAGAGGCTTTCAGCGGATTCACTGAGCCCTAGAGCGTTTCTTAATTAGCTCATTAGAGACTGTCTGATTGCAATCACTTCCATTTTTAAGAGTTTACTCTCTTGAATTTGGTTTTAAAATTCTCGGCGGTTATCTGTGCGGTGTCAGGTCGGTCTGCAACTGCGAGCTGCATACAGCAGCATGTTGCGCGGCGTAGATCATCATCGCCCCGGATTTCACAAATTACGGGTATTACGTGAACCACAACTCTCAGAGCTGATGTAATGTTCAGCTGCTGCAGCTTAGCGGGGCTGATGTTGAGGGTCAGAAATCCCCCCGAGGAAGGAGTTAAGTATGTAAGGCCCGCCAGGCCTCGGCCACCTCCAACCATATGCGCGGTTTCCATCTCGCTGTGGCTGTGTGTGTGTCACTTTATACACCCACGAGATAGGGATCTTAGTGCCCTTCATATGATGCTTTTACAGTGCAGTTACATTAGCTAATTCGACCCCGCTTTCAAAAATAGCCCTTGATCGATAAGGCTTTCAGTTTCTTGCAAGCCTCAACATTTCACCTTCAGGCTCTCCCTTGGAAAAAAAAAAAAGAGAAAAACACAAACAGCAATCTCTCATTTCAAGTTTTCCAGAATTTCTTTACAACAGGGGCCGACGTTACTAAATCTGGATACACGTATGCCTTGACCTTTATGGCCTTGAGCTACTGACGCAAACAGACGAGGGTTATTTGTCCTATGTGAAAATAATCACATGTCATTTATTCCAATGCCTAGAACTCTAAAACCACACCAGCTCATATCATAATCTGATGATCTGAATACCTGCTAGCCTCAGGAGCTAAAATTACCCTACGGCTCAACCAGTGGACAAATCAACTAGAAATGGCCTCCGATGAAGACAGCAGTTAAAGCTGGAGCCAGAGCTATTCAGGCTGTCTAGGTCACATCAGAATACACACTCATTAAGCATTAAAGACTAACAGCTTCGTGAGCCGAGCCTATTGAGATCCACTCCTGTGTGTGGGCAATAAAATGTGGCGGCTTTGAACGATCTGGCAATTTGTGTCTATGTCAGTTCCCCAGTGCTAGATTAAGGTAGCCTCTCCGAACAGCTGTAAGACTGTAGGGCTGATGGTGAGGATACAGCAATGCAGACGGTACTACTTAAAGACAAGTGACCAGTAGAGATAGCTAAATAATCTCAGTTGCCAAAAGCCAGCGTTAAAAAACTTGGAAGCCATTTCTTTTTGCTTATACAAACAACGCTGAAGTGGGCGAACTCACAATGGCTCTACTTTGCATGTACAATGATCTTTTTATGGCAACAACAACAACAACAAAAAAACAATAAGCTTCAATGTTTTACTTATTTTTAAGCCGACTACATTGTACTTTTGATAATTACACAGACACCGTCATAAGTAATAGGGTAACCTTCAAACCATTAACAACACTGAGGAGGCAGTGAAGAGCTGCTGTCCACTCCGATAAGAACGGAAGGGGGGGGAAGCAAAACAGTGCAATAACCAATCGAGGAGGACATAAAAGCAGCCATCAGCACCTGTGATGCAAATGAGAACTTCGCTTACACAATTATTACAATTGAACGCAATTAAATTGGATATGGGGGGGAAAAAAAAGCGGGGCGAGAGCGAGAGCGCTGCCAAGAGAGCTCCAGAATAATCGTAGACAACAGAGGAGAGGCAGAGACAGAAAGAACTCTAACTGTGTGTTTTGATTGGGCTCTTACTTTATTCTGAGCGATACCTTTATTTCTATTGACTCGTCTAACAGCCCTAAACTTCCCGAACCTAATTACTGGCTCTACGGTACCACTCCCCCTCCGTAGACAAGAAGCCACAGCTGGAACAGATGATAAAACTTGGACTCCTCATCGTCATGGTGAGATCAAAGTCACAGGCTTTCTATTTTTAAATTATTGGACTCTCGCTGTCGCTGGCTGCGCTCAAGCAGCAGAATGACTCTGTTTCTGTCTCGTACTGTATGTGTGCGGAGATCCACCTGCATGTGTGTCCTTAAGGCTACATCAGTGATCGCATAAACAAAGATGGCGCAGCTTTGCTGTCATCATTTAGGCATTGAGTCTTCAGTACAATTGTTTTTCCACCCTAACCCTTTCTCACATGTCCAGCTACGCTTCTGTATTCATTTTAGAGAGCTTCTATTTTGTAGTTTCTACCGGTCTCTCAGTAACCTTGGGCCTGCATGAAATGCGCACAAGCATTATTGAAGTCTCCCTTTTTTTTCCCCCCAAGGTCGCTTCTACAACTTTCTTTTTAAAAGGATATGAACATGAATACTCTGCTCTTATAGAAATACACAGCACCAATGGAGGACAAGGGCACATAGCATACAAATGAAAAGAAATTCCATTTTAAATGTCAAATCATAGTAGCCCGCAATCTGTTGACATGCTTACAATGAAACTAAGGTAAATGTTTCTGAGTATTGTACAAACAATACTTTTAGTATAATTAAAAAGGATTTTTTTTCAACAGGATTTACTAGAAATTAGCTTGACTACTGGTCTTATTACAGCAAAATCCAGCCCAAAAGAAGCAATCTGAAGCAGATGTAGTTTATAATTTGATAGGAGTTCAGCAGTGCACATCTGGATTTCACTGAAAATTAGGTTGATATCCGTCATAGTGGGGAGATAATCCCATGAACACGTCACACGACTAAAATACACAGCTAGTGAGGGAGTTTGTGAAGTGCCTGGTATTATAGTGTATGAGGTGGGGGTTCACAGGGGTTAGGCTGGATAAAAAAAAAAAAAAAAAGGAGCAGCATGCAACATCGGGGTTTTTACATGTGACTAAAAGGAAGGTGCACAGCATCAGCGCTGGTGCTCGCACGTCCAAATTCACAGGGAGGAAACGCAGCCTGCACAAAACCCGCCTTGTAACTGATCTTTGAAGCGCATCCTGATGGAAGATCTCGTCTGCGTGACGCTATTTATAGCTTGGTAATACATCAGAGGTCGCACCTTCCATCTCAGCAGAACCAACATCTGCCTCGATACACATTGGCTTAGCCGACATTGACGATAGCAGGCATCTAATATTGTGGTTGGATGCGGAATCTAACATACACACCAATCTGCAGGCTCTGTTCACTTCAACACGCACAGACTTCTGTTTGATTCGCTTTCTTAAATACCTATGAATAATTTCATTTCCTCATTCTGATTCTGACATCACGCCGATACGGGCTTAATGTAATGAACTAGTATAATCAGATTTAGCTTAATTACATATTGTAAGCTCATTCATTGTTCAACTATGACTTGTTTGTGACGTGTTGTCAGATGTGGCCACGGCCTTCCTTTAAAATGACAGGGAGACGGTGACTTCATTATCATTACTGACAAACTCCGACTTCTGGTGTGTCACCATGATGGTAACAAGTGGAAGGGGGCTCGTCACTCCCCCCTGTCTTTCATAAAAACCACAGCGCACAAAGTGCTGGCTAATCTGATCTGCCCGAGCCAGTATTTCAAAAGCAGCCGGCCGGTCCATCAGCCAAACAATGAGAGAGGACATAAGATAACAAGATAAGCCTGGGCCTGGCCTGGTGAGGTGGTCCTGAGGAGGGGGTGGGGTGGGGGGGTTATGTGCATATGATGACAGACCCTACTAATAACATGTAGAGACAGAGAAAGCCTTCACTGATGTGGCAGAAATCTGACTTTATGCCATGTCAGGCCTTAACTGACCTCTTTAAAAGAGGTTTTTAAAAGTGTAAAATCTATTGCAATGGATTTGGAAAAGAAAGTGTTTCAGACTGGAATAGAAAAAATGCTACTTTTTCTTCACTCACTGTGGAGTGTGTTTAAGATGCCAGCATTGATTGGCTTGGCTTACAGGTCCGTTTTGTCTTTCTTTTCTTTTTTTTTGCACACAGACAGAAAAAGAAAAAGGTCGTACAAATGATTCCTTCAGTGTCCATCAGCATGCAAAGCCAGCTGTAGTATGCACACATCTGTTGCAGTGAAAAAAACCTATTGCTGGTGGTATTCATGCTCCTCCATCTTCCACTGCCATGATCTTCCAAGCTCGTGAAGCTATCGTGGACTCGAACTGTGCCCCCACGGTCTGTGCAGTAAGGATTTACGGTGTGTGTGGGCGTGAGATGTGTTCAGATGGCGTGGAAAAGGCCTTGCGTGTTGGTGAACTCCTTCCACCGCTCTGCACATACCGAGTGACCTAGTGTTCAGTCATCAGACCTTTGTGCATCGGCTCTGTCCCGTCACTGACGACGCTGCACCACCAGACTAAGAAGCTTAACTGTGAGAGAACGTGCAACAATTAAGAGCAGCGATACAGTAAAGCGATGCCATCTTTGACCTAGGAATCCTTGTAGCTAAGGAGAAGACTGGAGTCACCACTGGCAGTCTTGTGTAGCCCTATCCACTTAAGTCAGTGTAACATCAGTATTTTTGAATACTGATAATTCCTCTAAACTACTATTTGTCGGTGTCATCTCAGATTTGTAAAGGGAAACTAAACTAATGAAGGAAGCTGTTATGTGCCAAAGACAGTACTGTTAAAAGTAGATGACAGCAGGTGAGATACAGCCTGTCTGCAGGGTCGTGTCTCATAAGAGCTGCAATGGCAGAGGTGCCAACCTAACTAAGGCTAAGGCAGAGTGCCCTTGTTGTGAGATTAACCAGCAGCTAAGCACTCATTAGGTAAGCAAAGGTATTAAGCACCAATCAGGGAAGAAATGATAGGTAAATACATCCTAACATCTGTTTGGGTCGGTGATGAACCAATGAAATGTCATGAACTAGGATCAGCTGAGCTAACAATGCTGAAGCAAGATTACTAATTATTTATTGTAATTATTTGCTGATTACACATTTTTGTGTCAAAGCTGCTGTTATCAACATTTTATTTTAACAATGGATCAAATGACTATGCGTTTATGAAAGGGGTCATAGTGATGAATCAGCAGACAATTGTTACCTGACTCAACGGTTCCCCTAACGCATCTTACGGCACATCAATTTTGGTTTTATGGTCCACAACTTTACTGTCTGGCTCACTCTCACTGAAGCCATACAGTTCTGTAACTGTATGCTACGTGTGCCCAGCACCAAAGGTCAATAGTGGACATAGTGGAGCAATTAACAGCTAAACAGTCACATATTTCATGCATGAGTTGGTGGAGACCAAACCAGAGCTAAAAATAAAAGTGAATATCATTTGAATTTCATTCATTAGGTCACCAGAAACACAACTCTTGTGTCTGCTGAATGCATAAATCATCAACCTTTTTTGCGAACAAGTTCAACTCAAGAGACGATAACATGTCAGTGTTGTGTCAGCAGCCTGTGTTTTTCTGCTGCCACCAAGTGGCCAAAAAAAGAGCGGTTTGAATACCATTGGTTAGCAGTCACATTCAGCTTTCTTTGTTCTCGGCATGCGATGGTGGTGTCTGTTTAGTAACACAAAGAGTTCATTTTCCACCCACAGCTGACTGATTCATTGGTTAACGGTTACAGGAATCATGTGTTTCAAAACTGCGGGAGAATTTGCGCAACAAAGATTCACTGTAAGTAACACGCAGTAATGTCCCAAACTGTATCCGGTCTTGAACTTCCTCCAGATGTATCTGAGACTTAATATGCTGAAAGGATAGGCTTTTGCCGTTTTGCTGCACGGAGAATTCATGGTTGCGTTAACTGACCACTGAACTGCTATAAAACAATGGCTTTAAATAGACCTGGCGTCCACACTGAGATCTGACAGTTCCCTTTGGTATTGATAATGTTACACCTCCTCCCTGGGTGGAGAAGAAAAAAAAAAAAGATGACACCTCTTATCTGTCAAATGATCGAAAAGCAAACCCTGCTCTCAACATTTAATGCTCTGCCTGGGAGCTAAGGTATTACTTTCCAGAAAATAAGAGGAACAAAGCCATCCATTTTTACGTTACGTCTTATGCCGATACAAAAAAAGAGAACACGACAAAAGTAGTTGTATGAACAGATGAAAGGCAGCATAGCAGACAGTCCAAAACACACAAAATCTCAGAACTGAACTTAACATGGTATTTATAGTGTATTGTTAATGGCCTACTGCCAATTTCCAAGCAAATGACCTTCAATCTCTAGAGTAACACCGCATCACTTTTGCTGCTGACTGTCCTGGGTTTCACTCTATAGCTGCAATGTAACACACAACCGGGACATCCCAATATCATAATGCATGAAATAATCTCAGGGAAGCCCATTTTAATCAAGTGTTTCGTTCAAGGGCATGGTGACAAATGACACCCCGTTGTCCTTACAATGCAATACTTCACACCTGACCAGTAATGTTTGGAGGATGGAGGACACCTTGGACACCTGCTCTCAGTTCATAGTGGTGAATGTCACTTAAAAACAGACAGACTCAAACCCAGACCCTCAATCGTATTTTGGAGACTTTTATGAGTTAACTCACTCATCTGCCCTCATGCTGCTGTTTTACTCTCCATTCGTCATGTATGAATTTACACACACACACACACACACACACACACACACGCCTGCTAAATTGCTAATTAAATCTCAAAATAACATTTGCGTCTTGAAATACGCGTCCCCAAAGTGCCAAAGCTTGATTAAAAAAAGGGTGTTTAGATGATTATATTCTAATAATATTTGTGCCTTTCTAGTTCCATTAACCCCCGTAGACCCAGACTACAAACTAAAGAGGTTAACTCGCAATCTGTATCTCGTACAATAAAAGCTTTAGACTGTCATTCGTTCATGTAGATTGTGTTTTATATGTTATTGAAAGCAGGGTGTAAGAGAGGAGAAGCTAAATCTGCTGCAAGGCTCATAGGAGATGAGACATGATGGCTGCGGATGATAGACTCATCTGTCTTGAACTATTTTTTCCCCCCCATCAAAAGTAGTGTTTCATCACACACACAGACACACACACACACACATACACGCAGACAGTTCTGTTGGCCAAAGTACCCAGAATCCATTGCAGCTCAAGGTCACCTGAGTCTTCTCTGGCACTCAGCCTGTGCACCTCAGTTCTCACTCTTTTCTTGCACGTAAGAGATAAATCAAATTAGAATGACAGAAATAGGACCTACCGAAAATAACTGTTTTCATGGGTGCTTTTTTTTTTAAATGGAGAGAGGCTTTCGTTTGAGCATTTTTGGTTTACACGCTGCGTATCAAATGGCGACGTTTGCTTCCTGGAAAGTCCCCTCCCATCCACCAATATTGTGTAACCTGCAGTTTAAATATCCTTTATGTACTTAATAAATCCAGATTTAATTAAAGCTTTACAGTACAACTTTCTCAAATTTCATTTCCATTTCATGTCACAAAAGAAATCTAAATCCGTCCGGATAATCTCTACACCAGTATCAAATTGCACCGCAGTGTCTTTTGCCCTCAAGTGTCATTGAGGGAGCGATTGTTATGCGAAGTAACACAGTGATTTCTGTTATTTTTAACTAAGGAGTATTCACTGTTAACGCTACTGAGCAAAATGTAACATATTGCACTGAATGACTGTACGTGAAGAACCTCCCCCAGAGAGCAAAGATGGTGGAACAAAAACAAGACTGCCGCGACCATCCGGAAGCCATTTACTGCTTGTGGTTCACCTCATCGCGCTGTAGGTGGTTTACGTGTTTATGCAACAATTTAAACACAGTATTTGTGTGGGAAATCTTTAACTTGGGGGGGGGGTAGCTCCTGAGATTTTCCGGGGGATTTGTTTGTCGGACACAATTTGTAGAGCTTAACCCAGAATTACACATTTGACTGCGTTTTATTAATCCCACAGTGGAATACTGTATGCCAGCTCTGTGCAGCATCGCCTGAACCGCATTAAGGCACAATGGGCAGTTCAGTTGTTGAAAGTACTCCATACTTAACACCCAAAGAGTTTCCGTTTTTTCCCCTTGTTCTCAGTCGACATATGTTCGGTTCTTGGATATTCAATGAACATCTGTGAGACACTGGTCTCATTTGAAAATGGTCATTAGGGTGATGAGAACAAAAAAAAAAAAAATGATGCATGGAACTGAGAAGCACGTCACCATGAACAGACAGGTTTTGTTTTTGGCTCAGCTGAAACAATCAAAGAAAGCCTGACTTCATCTGCGTGTAAAAGGATGAGTGTGTGTTTCCATGCCAGAGGAGACATGGAAGGTCATTCCTATTAGTCAAAATACTAAAACTCATTACTGCACTCCACTGTATCTTTCTCATAGTCTGACATTTTACAATTTATAAAATTGGGTTGTCAGAGGAGATGGTGGTGAAGAGAAGTGGAAGTAAAATAAATTCAGGTGAAGAAACCAACTCACCTTGGGCTGAACTTCCACTTCTACCACTTGGTTCTTGTTCATGCAATTTTTGACGAAGCTCTCAACTTTGCCGTTGAACTTCATGAAGATCACGTAGGCGGCGTAGCCTGAGAGCAGCGTGAGACTTTCCCATATGGAGATGATGTTATCCAGGAAGAAGATGATGAGCATGATCAGATCCAGGATGTAGAAGGAGACATCACGGAAGAGTGGCCACCACGTTAGGTTGAGGATCTCCTTGGAGAAGATGGCACACATCCCAATCACGAAGAGGATGTTGAAGACAGCTGAGCCCACGATGGTCCCAATACCTACGTTGCTGTGTGAGATGAAGACGCCAATGATGGAGGTAAAGAGCTCTGGGGCTGAGCCACCTGCTGCCATGAAGGTTGCACCAGCTACGTCATCCGAAATGGACAGCTTTTCCGTGATGACTGTCAGCGCTGGGACGAAGAACTCGTCACACACTATGGCTAAGGCAATGAACATGTAGATCATGCCGAACATATGGAGGACAACTGCTCCTTGGCGCCTCTCCTGAAGGCTGAAAATGTCTTGCGGGTACTCCCCTTGGCTCTCATTGCTATTTGCTGTAGATTTCATGGCTATTGGCATGTCAGCTGATACATTGGGGTCCCTCTGAGGTTGGGTGAAAAGAAGAGTCCTGTGGGGGGCCGACTGGTGGAGGCTCTCCTTGGGGAGCACTGGCTCACTGAGACCCCCTGAGCTCCAGGTCAAGGCACTGAAGGAGACGGCACTTACGGCCACCAGGCTGAAGACGAACCCTAAGATTCGCACTGGCCTCAGCTTTTTCCGCAGACACCGATGGCCCTGCCGCTTACAGGCAGCACCCGACGTGAGCCTTCGCTCTAGTGAATCCATGCAGGGTTGATCTGAACTCATGTCTGTGCAGCTTGTGGTGTCCACACTCTGAAAGGTTAGGTAGGAAGAGGGAGGGAGCAGGTTTTACCGGAGACAATGCATGGCGTTGTCTTCCGATTCAAATGAGTTGAAAAGATTGTAGGTGCTCTCCGGGGTCTGGTTTGCCAAATGATGTCTTCATATTAGCCTCTGCTGGACAATGTCAAAAGAAAAAATAATAATTAAGGCAGGAAAGAAACTCAAGTGTAAAATTAACAACAAAATATGATCAAAATATTTGGTCACTTTGTCAGAGTTAAATAGGACAAAGAGCGAAACAATTAGTTGATTAATCATAACAAAGTCGAGCTTTCTCAATTTTGCTGATAGGTATGCATCATGAAAAACATTTGACTGATGCAGATTTTCAAATGTGCACTTTTGGTGCTTTTAGGACTTTGCAAATTGAGCTGGTAATGTACAATAAACAATTTTTCATATTTTTTCTTCTTCTTCATAAGAAAATTTTAAATAAAAGAACATAATTAAGCAGCTAGATTAGCCAATAACTATTGCTGCTGTGGAAAAGCCTAATCTACTCCTGACCACTGCCAAAAGTAGCTACATACAGATAATCAGAAATCTACAAATGACAAATATGCACAACACTACAGTGTTATACATGTGCGAATAATAAAATGCACATTTAGTGCATAGTTTAGGAGTTTTTAAATAACTGATCTCACTATTTTCACTCTTCAGAACAACAACAAAAAAAAGCCAAATCTAAAAAATAAATGAAGAATTTATAACATCTTAAGTTTGAACATTCATGTGTAATTTAGGTGAAAATGGTCCTTTGTGGTCATTGTGTGGCCTCAGATTCACATTAGCTGCAAACCGTTAAGTGTATTCTGAATTCAGTAATTCACAATGTCAAGTAATTCACGATCATTTCAAAGCACGAGATACAGCAGACAGACGGAAAAAAAACTTAAAACCACACAGGATCATCTGCCTGTGTAACTATTCCAATGTTGAATTGTGACACCCTGCAGTCAGAATCGGAAAACTGCTGTTTTTTTTACCTGCAAAATAACACGGAAAGAGAAGGCCGACGGTTTACGGACATCACTTGGCTGCAGTCAGTGGAAATCGGTAAATTCTATGACGCTGCTGCTCAGGTAAAATCAGATAAAAACACGTCCTGTCCTGTTTGACTTCTCACTGATGCACAGCCTGCTGCCTTCAAGCTTCACGGCTTGTCTGAAACTCTTCCCCCCCCCCACCACCACCCTCCCCCGTGTGCCCTTCAATAATGCCTTCGCCCTTTCAGCTGTATCATCACCATCAGCATCACACAACACACACACGGCTAACCATCATCAGCAGACCAAAACAGCCCTCCAACATTAGTTTCCCCTGGCGAGGCGCATGACGCGTGGAGTGGCTGCAGACGAGAGTCATGCCTTACCTTTGACAGAGGCGAGAGAGAAACAGCCGCACGGCGCAGCAGCAGGTTGAAATTAGGAAATCCTCTCCGGTGCCCTCTTGCTCTCATTGAGCAAAATGTGACCGGTCTCCGCTCTCCGACGACAGAGGAGGAGCTTTGGATGGATGGAGGGAGAGAGAGAGAGAGAGAGAGAGACAGAAAAAAAATGCTTTTCCAACTGCGCTCACCTCTCTCCCTCACAGCAGCAGCAGCGGCAGCATCCCTCTCGTCTCGGATGAGGAGAGAAGGTGGAGGGAAAAAAAATAAAAATAAAAATAAAAATTACCCGGTCGAAAAATACCTTGCTAATGTAGCAGAACAGTGTGCAGGGCTGGGCTGACCACGTGACCCCGGTTGGTTTATTAATAAAGCCAGGTAAGCAGCAGACAGCGTATCCTTTCCTGCTGGGTTCACGCAGTGGGGGCTTTGGTGATGCTGCGTTTTGAGGGAGGAGTTGCCGTGGTTACGCAGCAAAGGCAGTATTTCCACTGTTTTTTTTTTGTTTTTTTTTTATTCCTCTCTGATGACGGAACAGGTGGATAAGCTCCGGCTCAGTTGCTGATTTATGTGCACGCCTTAGGTCATTTCAAGGTTATGTGCAATACTGGATCTCCTCTCGCAGAGACACTCATGTGCAGCATCATTGAGAAATTCTGCATCACTACACCTGGGATAGAATATAATATTTCATTTTAAACTTGATTTTTTAATTTTTTTTTTTTAACATTTTGGGAAATGTGCACACTTGCTTTCTTGTCAAGAGTTTGATAGCTCCCTTACATCTGTATCTTGAAGGTTAGCATAAGGACAGAAAACAGGTGTGTGTGACTGTGTGAGAAAAGTAACAAGATCTGCCTGCCAGCAAATCCAGTGTTCATTAATCGTATCTCGTTTTCTTATTTCTTACAAAAAATAAAATAAAATAAAATAAAATAAAATAAAATAAAATAAAATAAAAACGCTTGTGGAAGGGGCTATTTCTTGGTGTGGTGCAGTGACGTCCTGGAATTTAACTTCTTTTGGCACTGTACTAATAGACCTTTTCCACAGCAGCCATTTTAATATGAAATAGTAGGGTCAACACAGGTGTCACCAGTTATACTAATCAAGGTTTCGTTCCAGAGACTTTCCAGTGATGCCACTCTGACCTGAATGGAATGGAGCCTTAATTACTGTCACTGGTAACACCTGTGTTTACCCAACTGTTTTGTGTCAAAATGGCTGCTGTGAAAGAGGTCCATTAAATAAACAAGATATAATGGAATTAGCTAGATTTAAAGCTAGCTGGCTGCTGGCTCCAGCTTTCTGCTGTGGAAAAGAGATACCCATCCATTTTGAATATGCCAACCAAGCCTTCATCTGACATAACTATCACCCCTACAGCCCCTGGGATACCATGTTTCCCGCTCACGTCAAATAAAGCCTCCCAACCACTTAGCATTAGCCGACAGGACAAACCCTGTTGGATAGATGCAGACATGCAATCTCTACACAGTGTGACAAAGTATGTGTGACATTAATGGCCTGCTGCTGTATAATAAATCATGATTCAATGACCTCATTGATTGGCCCCTCTCCTCTGCTCTGCTCCCATCTCCTCCCCGCTGTAGCTGCCTCTTGTTACCTAACAGGAAATGCAGAGGATGACAGCATCAACTTACCTCAGGTCGGAAAAGTCAGATTTTTTGTGACTACTATCTGTTGTGGTTCATATTGAGTTTTCTAGTAAAGCTCCAGTGTGTAAGATTTAGGGGGGGCTCTATTTACAGAATATGGCAGAAATTGAAGATACACCTATACACATAACTAAGAATTATTATGTTTTTGTGACCTTATAATGAGTATATTATATCTACACACATTGTGGGTCCTCTTCCATGGAGTCTAGAACAGACAAACACTGGGATTTTTGTGTTTTTTGTGTTCTCCCTCACGCTTGGGATGGGAGGGTGAAACAGGGAAACAGCTATTGTAATCTACTAAAAAAAATGAAGTGTTAAAAAGACAAGTTGCTGTTTTATGAAGATTTATGTACCAGACTATGTCTCAGCGAGAAGCAGTGACTTCCTCAAGTGTTGTCATTATTGGTTGCTGGGCAACAGGTCAAGCTAAGCTGATTGCTGGCTGTAGCCTACTGGACCTATACAACAGTGGTACTGATTTTGTCATCCAACTTTTGGCAACGAAGCAAAGTGTATTTCTCATAATGCCTAACTGTTCCTTCAAACATGAAGACTTCACCTCCATTGTCTAATGTCAATCATAATCATCATAATTTTTCCTCTCGCAGGACCAAATAGCACTCTTCAGTCCTGAAATGCTGTCACACTCTAAAGCCCAGAGGACCATTTATTTTGTTGCATTGTGACTGAGTTGGATTCCCTCACTACATCCATAATGCATTTGTCTTCATACTAGAGCTAGTCGCACTGATGGCCTTCCCGTCAAACTGATCAAAATGCGGATGTGATTGGTGAATGAACACATAAGTAGGCTACATCATTGATTTTACACATGAAGTTCAATTAACTTGTCATAGTACTACTCATCATGTGAAAACAGTTATATAATGTCTAAAGTGGCTCTGGAGGGAGCTTTTAAAAAAAATAACCCTCGTGATGTCATGGTGAGCTCGACTTAAAATGTTTAACAGCAAGCCTGCACTATAAAACTGAGGTGCAGTGTTGGAAAGAAGTGTGGATTTAGAAATCAAGAAGGATCTAATTATAGATTCTATTGAGTTGCATTATGAGAAGTGTAGGATCCAGAATCTTTGGAGCTCGACTAACACTAAAGGGGATAACATTCAGGATATCTAAATCTCTGCTGCTTCAATGGAAGTACAGCTTTATATTAGGGGGACGTTTGGTCAAATAAAACAAGACATTAAATGATATCACCACTGGCTAACAAATAGAAAACCTTGACCTTGTGCGTACACCCGGCCTCAGGGAAATGTGATAGTAAATCAAGAAGTTGGATTGACTCGATAGCACACACAAGGCTGTCACAATAGCTGATCCTTTTGTTTGAAATGATTTGTTTAGCTATATGAGCGCATGTATCTGATCAGTCCTTATCATCATCATCATCATCACAAAGTGCTTTCTGAGCCTGTGACCGTAGCACTTCACATTAGATTTGTCAATACTTTTGCCTATCAAATGAGTTCCCATCCGGGCTGTCAGCTCTTTTTCAACAATGGCCCCCAGTGCACACACAGCCTCACCCACATCGCCGCACTGACCGCTCCTGATCTGGCTACGTTTCCTGCATAAAAGTGATGACTGGTCACAGGTCATGTGGGTTGTAGTGGCGAGGAACAGGGGGTTTGGGGGGGTGGGGGTTGATGGTGGGAATTGTTTTGATTTGTCCGAAATCTGTGCTGTTACAAACACAACAGAAATTTCCATGCTGGCCCTGCCCCCACTCGGCCCACCCTCGCTTTGGCCCGGCAGCTAAATCCGAGCCTTTGTGTCCCACATAGTTGTATGGATTTGTCAGCAATGGGGCAGGGGCGGTGGGGGGTAGACAGGATGATAACCAAGCAAGTTTTTTCCGGTGAAGAGGGAAGCACAACTGACTGAAGCAATGTATTAAATTAGCACTATTAAACAAGTCATTTTTATCAATACCTAATGCCAATAGCCGTCTGGTCCTGTAGATGAGGGAAGTAGTGAAATTGGACAGTCCCAAGATAAGCTTTTTCTAAGAGACTTGCTCCGGATTAGATGTTAAAAGCCTCATAGTAGCCCCCCTCCACCACCACCAGCACAAGTCTGTACAAAGAGGCTTGGACAGACCACCTGCCCCTTAGGAAAATGCAGTCAGCAAAACAAAATGGGCACAGGCACCAATGGGATGCACAGGTAGTAAACAGTGAATCAATGAAGGTTCTTGAAAAGGGCTGAGTAAATGTATTCCAAAAGACAGATGGTCTGTCCCTGAGTTATAACACAAAAGCAAGACTGTTCAAAGATAAAGTGAGAGACACCATTTTAGCTTAAAAAAAAGAAAAAAACGGGGGTGGATTTGAATATTCATTTTAGCAGTAGTATCTCTAAAGAGATTCATGAATTGATAAGCCACGGGGCTGATTACTAAGTGCTGGAGCTGATTAGATATGAACACCCTGTTTTCACAGGTGGTCCATGTAAATGTTGAGCGTTGAGGGGATTTAAAATACTGAGGTAATGAATCCAATCAGCCCCTCCAAACCTATTTTAGGGAGAATTTAATCTCTTACATCTGCTGTCTTTTTTTGTGAAATGTTGTGTTATTGCACTTATTGTTTTGGAATACTTTAATCAACCAATCATGTTGGTGGTACTGCCTCTTCTGCCTCCTGGCTAATCTAGAAATCAGCAAAGATGTAGATCATCGGTGGACCTGAAGCAAGCCCGAATGATGCCTGGATGCTCAAACAAGCCATCTGTAATGGCACCTAACTGTCAGTCACTTATGGAGATTGACCTGTTCTGTAGCCAGCCTCAAGTGGCCAGTTGAGGAACTGCGGTTTTTGGCATCTCTGCAAAAGTTTCACTTCACAGTCAGGAAGGTGGCCTTTGATTTCATGAAGCTCTCGCCAAGAATTAAAAGTCAGTCCCAGATTCACTCTTGTCCTTGCTCAGTCACTCTCTACTTTTCACTTCTTGCCATCTGCCATTGTCCCCTTTGGTCTGTTCACCTCTGTCATCATGTCTAGAAAGACATTCACTGCAGCATTCCCTGCACCCTGGGTCCAAAAACCTCAGGTTACCGGTGGTCCAAAACGCGTGAAGTACAAACAAACACTTCCCCGGTGCTGAGCTCACAGTCCAAGCATCCTGGCTAACAAATTTAGCTGCTGACAAAATTCTACTCTGCCATCATTCAGTCTGTTCTCTGCTCTTCAATCTCTGTTTGGTTTGGATCGGTCACCAAACAGGAAAAGAACAGACTGCAACAGACAATAAGGTCTGCAGAGAAAATTATTGGTGTCAGCCTGCCCTCCATCCAGGACCTGTACCTGTCCAGAGTCAGGAAACGGGCAGGTAGCATCTCTGCAGACCCAACACACCCTGGTCACAAACTTAAACTTCTCCCCTGTGGGAGGCGCCACAGAGCTCTGTACGCCAAGACATCCAGACACAAGAACAGTTTTTTCCCTCAGGCTGTCTCTGTGATGAACAGCTAAAAACCGGACCCAAATGCAACATCACCTGTAAAATATCTACTGTATATTTATACATATTTATTATCTCATCCTTCCACTATGCACCGTCGTACCAAAGGAAAAAAAAATCCTTGTCTATACACATTATACATTAATGATATTTATGTATATATATATTTACCTATTCACCTTTTTTACATGTACATAGCTTTGTCTTTGTTCTTGTTTATGTCTACGTTTTTTTCTGTCTGTTTGTACAAAGACAGCAAAGTGAAACCAAAGTCAAATTCCTCGTGTGTGTTCACATACCTGGCGAATAAAAGTGATTCTGATTCTGATGGTTCGCAGCATTTTCTTTTTTTACTATTCATGAGGAAACTTTGTAAATCACAGAGAGTTGATGCAGAGCGGCCAGAGGACATCAGAGGCAAAACCCGAAATGGTTTATCCATAAAATATGACCCAGTTTCACCAAAATAAGTGAAATAAGTCTGTGACTTAATGCATTACATAATTCTCATGGGAGATTGTACCCGCAGCACAAAGTTACATAGTGCAAGAACAGGTGTACGGGGCACGGAGTGGGAATGACAGAGAGTTTGTCAGGATGCTAAACTTGGAATAATTAAATACTTGATCGCTTTATGTCCTCAGTACACACTGGAAGTTCTGCGGGAACTCCAGGATAAAACAGAAACAAAACAAAACAAAAAACTCCACATCAGCATTTTACATTTGACTGAAGCTGGATACATTATCTTAAATAGATTTCTCTGCCGGGGTCATGAGCTTAGCTCTTGTAAAAATCCAATCAATCTTTGCCTTTTGCGACCTTTTTGCGTTTAACCATTGCAGGACAATGCCAAGCAAGGACAAAGGAGTCGTATTGATCGCTACGTTGAAAGATTAGACGTTTGTATTAGTGAAGGTGATTTCAGCAACAACCTGACACTGGAGCATATTTCCTTTGGCTGTTATCTGTCATTGAGAAGCCCGATGTGATGGAGGACAGCATTGATACAGGATGTGTGCTGCATTATAAGGTTAATCCTTATGTCAACAGTCCCACAGATGGGCAGACCTGCTGGGCATGCAGGGATGAGGTTTGGAGGGAGGGAGTGAAAATCGCTGCTGCCTGTCTGGTTATGATATGTAGGAGGGAGGAATGGGGGAGCTTGGGCAAAAACTAGACAACTAGAAATAAAAATAAAATAAAAAGTCAAAAAATATTTCATGCTCTGATGTCATGAGGAAGGCGAAAGCAGAGCTGTAATCCTATTTTAATCGCAGTGGATTTATTAAACAGGAGCAGCAGGTTTAAATCTCAGCAGATTACACAGAAGGCCCAAGGAGATGTGGAGGAGGGGGGGCTTGCGTAATCAAGTGCACTTAAGGTGATATGATTCATCTTTGACTAGTCAGGACTGTGGTGGGGCTGTGGGTGTCATGGGGCTCCTTGAAATGTGAGTAAAGTCAGAAGCATTTGCAATAAAAAAAAATTATTTATGATCTGGAATTTATTGATAACTTGTTGGATTACGATCTAAATTGAATATTCTATTGAGACGTTTTAGAGTAATTACTTCTGACAAGATTAAGACAGGCTGCCTGCAGATGTTACTAATTATTTGGACGTCTGTCTGTGTGTGTGTGTGTGTGTGTGTGTGTGTGTGTGTGTGCCTCAGTGTCAGCTCAAATCTCTTTGGCACCCTTCATAAAAAAAAAAAAAAAAAAAAAAGACCTTGATTTTGGTGAACAATGGGTTAATCCCAGGTCGTGTCACATCTGAATTTAATCAAATCAATCCTATAACAGAACATGTAGGAGAAGCCTGGACCTCTGGAGATCACCAGTAATAAAAAGTTTGCAATCAAAAAACACTGACAGTGTGTGTTGCAGGTATTCATGTTTTTTATGCTTGCTCCACATTTACAAAAAATATTAAATCTTGCTGATGTACCTCAGAATTGGGGAAAAAAGATAACTGGCCAATGGTAATGTCCCAATTGTAAGAGACAACATATTTATTCTAAGTATCAAAGCACTAACTAGTATCGTTTAAAGCAATATTAAGGGAGTATTCATTTATCAACAAAAAAACCAAACAGTGCGAGTGAACTTGTCACTGTCAAAAAACTAATGCAGCCCCCGAGGAGCTCGGACTAAGTTGAGCATAAAACCAGTCAGTTAGTTTCATGCCCTTAAAGCCGATATGGAATGTGCCAACACACTGTTCAGAGCCGTGTGCTGTCACTGAACTTTGCCTTCGCCAAATGCTTCATCTAAAGAAGATGCCAAGTTCACCATCTGTTGGCTGAGCTTGGCAAACGTCTGTTTGTGACACAGCATCTCTTTTATAGGGAGCCATTTTGAGCCATTTCTCTCATTTTTAGAGCAACGCTGCATATGCTGTAGATTATTAAGCGGCCGTCAGCTGGATGATTTTCTTGAATGAATGCTGATTTTGACAGTTTGGACAGAAAAAAGCATGAATCCCTTTGAGAAACTGAGGAATGAACATTACTTTTGAAGAATGTCTTCAATGTTTTTGGGTTTAGGCTAAACTGAAAAGAAAATATCTTCAATTGAATTAGAATCTTAGAATACATAAGCTGAGGGGACCTTGCTGAAACTAAAGGTGACTCCATGGGTGATGTGCATCACTGTCTACAGATACATTAAAGATCCATCACAAGTTAATTAAACGTACAGAGCATTAGCATATGCATTTGTATAAATGTGTATTACGATATACATATACTGATATTTCCGTTCCAGTCCAAAGTTTGAATGACAGACTTCCGACTCACAGTACCATCCTGTGAACTACCAGGTATCTAATCACTGCTGCCACCTACAGGACAATTCATACATTGTTTTTTTTTTCTTTTTGAGTGGTTGTTTTGCTGAGTTCCCGTTGAAGGTTTAGTGGAATAAACTCTTGAAATATCCATGCTGAACATTTTGACTTGTCAAGCAGGAAAAACAAAGGCGTAATAAATGACATTAATTGGGGCTCTGTACGTGCAGGCGTGCCAGTATGACATGAAAGGCAGCCAATGTTAACATGACTGGTTGCACCTGTGCTTTTTTTTCTGCTGCAACATGTCAAAAAGGAACTCTGAGGAGGCTCATCTGTGTTTGATTATTTTTCTGGGGAAAACCGCAAACGTCACCTGTTTTCTTCTGGTTCATGCCAGGACCTGAATTTTAGATGAAAGACAACTTATCAGTCAGCTTATCAACTTATCCACAATCATCAGACAAACAGAAAACAGAGTTTGGAGTGTGTATGTTATGTTTTAACATTCAGATTAAAATCTAAAAAAAAAAGTGTCTCATATTTAATGCCAAGTTACATTTATGTAACTCTATGCTTTATTGGCCAGGTGTGTGTGCACACATTAGGAATCTGACTCTGGTTCACTGCGCTCTCAATTGTACATACAGGTATGGACATAAGTATAGTTTAAAAGACATGGGACATGACAGATAGGCGCAAACATAAAAAATAACTATATACATATTTAAAAGGTATAAAGATATATACATTTGCATAAATATAGATATATATGGACATGAGTATCTATCTATATTTGTGGACTGGGTAAATGACTGATGATAGTGCAATGGTGCAGGTGGAGGAATAAATATGGTTTCTACAAACGGTTGTGTTATGTACATGAGGTAGGTGGATATATCTAGGTATATACAGTATTTGGTATATATAGAAGAGAGGTATATATTTAATCACATTTGACAGCAGCAGAGATAAAAGATGCAAAGTGTGCATGGATATATGTGCGATATGCAGATTATCTTTGTGTTGTGTTACATCCTGGTATTTGTATTGTAATTATAATTTGTTACAATCATTGCAGGATTTTTTTGTTTGTTTCAAAATGGCTCAAATGGCTAATGCAATTTAAAAAAACATTTAATTAATATTCGTTTCTATAAAATAAACCATATTACGTTTTCATACTTATTTCAGTACGTGCGTGTAGTAAAGACTGACCACCGGCAGGGGGCAGAATAACAAACAGCAGTCTTGAAATACCCGGCATGGAGGGCCTTTAACCTCTAATACCCGCCTTGCTCCTTCCTCTTCCGGTTACGGCGACAGCAGGTATGGCGGCCCCTGCTTTGCTCTGAAACATTATGGTTTTATAATCCATTGTAATCCTACGTTTTACAAGTAAATGCGGGCAATCTCAAGTTAAGATAATATAAAGAACAAGCCTTTTCTTCAAACGATGTGATAATTGTATTATTTAGTGATTTGTATCAGACATTTTTTAAGATGCCGTTCCCGGCTCCCTATGGCCGCTGTCCAATACACCGAACTGAGTGTGGTAGTCGTGAAGTTAGCCAACAACCACGCTGAAAACGTGTTTTAACATTAAAATAATTACGTGATTTATCTTACGTTAAACGGTGTTGTCTTCTCATTCAGTCCATGTTTTGTGAGCTAACGTTAATGTTAGCCGGTGTCACTAACATGTTGAGCACTGCTAGCACGCCTAGCATGGTTAGCATCACGTTCAAACTTAACGGAGTGTTGTGTCTGTTCTCAGCTTCAAGATGGTGCAGCGCCTGACTTACCGTCGTAGGTTGTCCTACAACACCGCCTCTAACAAGACCAGACTGTAAGTGGATTTAATATATCGTCTCTGTTAATGTTGCCTGCTTGGGGAAGCTAGCACCGTGGCACACCTGTTTATAACCATCTTCCTAACTTACCGCTCCCGCGGTGTTCTTTCTGCAGGTCCCGGACGCCTGGTAACCGCATTGTGTACCTGTACACCAAGAAGGTTGGCAAAGCCCCCAAGTCCGCATGTGGCATCTGCCCAGGAAGACTGCGTGGAGTAAGTACATGAGATGAATGCTCATTTCTTTTCCCCCATCAAGGCGTACATGTGTGGTTGCAAGAAACCAGCATGAGCACTTCACATGGGACCAGTCTGAGTTAATACTTCCAATCAAACTTACCTGTAGATATTGTTGATGTTCTTGCCAGATTTATAATAATGCAACAACTATACACTAATTGGAGGAACTAAGAAGGGGATCCTGTTCCCGTGTGTTTCCTGAATGAGCTTTGATGTTAAATGTGAAATTATAAACTAAACTGATCGGACATTGAATAGATGGGGTTGATGATGCTGATTTTAGCCTGTAAATGTACAGCACTGTGCCGCAAGTGTATCAACACAGGTCCCCTGATTGGCTGTTTGGAGATGCTGTCCTTCTCTGGTAATATAATAGTTAAAATATGAGACTCTAATCCTTAAAAGCATGCCAAAATATTAGTATCAAATCTTGTCCCTGTAGTGGTGTTCATGGAAACAATCTAGTCATCAATTTTGCTGCATTAGTGAAACAATCTTCCATAAACTGAGAAGCATTTTACTAGATGTGTTGCTTTGCATCTTTGGTTATTCAGCCATAATGTAACTACTGTTTTTTGGGAGTGTGCTACTGTAGTAGCAGGCCAAGTGTTCTTGCTTAAAGTTCTACAGTATGGACATTTGTGCTGTTTCGTGTTGGAAAACTGCGATAGGTTAATATTAGTTTTACTTCTAGTTTCCAGTTCTAACATCTTAATCGTTTCCAACAACAGCTTGTAGTTTTCTGTGAGCTTTGCTTATTTATAATTAGTGAACATGTCCCTAGTGAGATATTATTGTAAAGAATATATCTAACAGCTGAAGGTATCCAGATGTGACACCTTAATGTTTAGTTGAAGGGACTATTAGTGTTTTACACAGGGAAGATCATTTAAGTGGCCTGGATCTTGATTTTTAAATACATTTCAAAGTTTAGGCAAAGTCATCTTTGTCTTAGAGTAGTTTTCTTCAGAGAGGTTTTACAGACAAATACTGCTCAGTTTAGTAGAGATCTGCTGGTTATGATATTTGAACTAGTTCTCTTACCTCCATCCATCAGGACTTGTGTACTGGTCTTTCCTTTTGTTGCCATGTCAAAATTCAGGAAGGATGAGGGCCGATCCAAATTTACAAAGTAGTATTTTACACCTGAAAACAGAAGTGCACACCAAACTGTCTGATCTTGTAACACAGTGGCATAAAAAGTGAAGTGCAGTTTGATACAGAATTGTCATGGAGCATACAAGTATGATTGTGAATGTATTAAAGTATTTTTAGCCTTAGAACAGTTTGCTGATCTCATCTTTCTGGATACCTGTAGATGCATCTCCTAATTCTGAGTAACCTACAGTCCAGAGTTTAGTTGCTCTTCTGATTGTCCCATCACAAATGAATCTGATTAGGATAACTGTCCACTGGTTGGTGATAAGTAAACTATGCATGTTTTCTACTGGGGTCTCATTGTGGTTCTGTTCTGTCTTGTAGATCCGGGCTGTTAGACCTCAGGTTCTGATGAGGCTCTCCAAGACCAAGAAGCACGTCAGCAGGGCCTACGGAGGCTCCATGTGCGCCAAGTGTGTGCGTGACAGGTAAGAAGCATTTCCCGTCGTCTCCAAACTTTGTGAGAAACTGGAATGATGCTTGTAATTGCCATGATGAAGGTTGACATTACTACTACTACTATTACTACTACTACTACTACTACTCAACAGTTATTTGAATTATTAATCAAAACATGGAAAAAGGAATGAGAGTTAAGCTGCTCATTGTTTTGTAAGCTTTTGAATAGCTAATGCATTATGTTTAAATCGTCTCTCTTGCTTTATTCTCAGGATCAAGCGTGCTTTCCTGATTGAGGAGCAGAAGATCGTCGTCAAGGTGCTTAAGGCACAGGCACAGAGCCAGAAATCTAAGTAAAATGTGTATTTGTAATGCCACAATAAAAAAATGACAAACAGATCCATCTCCTGTCGTAATTTTCAATGCCTTGGTGCCTGTGGTTTGTCATCTTGACTGCCTCGCATCTGATGAATAAGGGTGTATTGCAGATAAGTTTAACAAATGATCAGACTTTTTGAATTCAGTTTTACATTAGGCCAAATGCAACATGGTCTACATTTGAAGCTTTTGTAATGTAAAAGCAGCCTGAGGTGCAGCTCATCAACTTTTTTATCGAATAATTGTTTTGCAAAAATTCAGAAAATGGTGAGCCATGCTTTGCTAAATGACACCTTCACAATTCTTGTTTTGTTCAACCAACAGTCCAAACCTCAGGATTTGCTTTTGTATGAAAGATTACACTTGTCAAAATACTTTCTGTCAGTGGACTGATTTACATTGTTTAATCTATATCTTGTATTTGGGTTGGGTACTTAAATTTAAAACACATTTTATAAGGTCATGTATTTTACGCAAACATCTTTTTAGGAACTATTAACAGCTGTTAAACAGTGGAGCAGAAGTAGAAAGTGGCATTAAGAAACGTACAGTACTTACATTCCATCACTGCACCATGTATTCGTCTAATATTGAACAAAATGAGTTATATCTCTGCCCATAGTGAAGCAGGCAGCTACAGTTAAGCAGATTAATCCTTTACATGTACTTCATTAGACCAAGTCAGTGAATTTCATGAAGCTGGTTGATTTGGAACTTTTAAATGTGGTCACTTAAGAAGTCACAATGACAGGCATACTGTCTCTTTAAGATTACGTCACGCAGTCTTTGCCAGTGACAAAATAAAAATGATCGTAAATTTAATGTAACTATCAGGAACATATTTTTGCTCTAACAAGAGAGTTTATAAATACAATAATATATATAAATAAAATAAAATACCTTAAATAAAACAAAAAAACGTCTTGGAGGAAAAAAACATGTACTTCCGGGACACGTCAACAAAGCCGCTGCTCAGACGGATCTCAGCCAGCGGCCGCAGCTGTATTATAGTTAGAGGACACTTCTTCATAAAACATGGAGACTTTATACAGTATACCATTCGCTGTGCTTGAATGCCCGAATATCAAACTGAAGAAACCGTCATGGCTGCACATGCCGTCGGCTATGACGGTGTACGCGGTCGTTATTGTGTCCTACTTTCTCATCACAGGAGGTAAACGGCTCTGCTAAGCTACGCAAGAATGCTAGCGTGTTAGCGTTGCATGTACATATTGCCATAACGTCATTTAAAGCTCATTTGTGGGTTTTTGGAATAATAACAGATATTACTGTCATACTGAGGCTTTGGTTGTATTTGTATATCAGCTCGCTGGCGTGAACGCTAGCACGTACGCAGGCTAACTGCAGTTAAACTAGCACGAGAAGCTAATCAATACATCTGGGTCTGTTTGACAGGCGTAGTTATTATGTAGCAGTAACGTGAGGAGTGGAAGAAGTATTTATGATCAGTGTGCTGATTAATGAACTCAACATTGCTCGGACTTAAGTCTTAAGCTTTATTGATTTCCTTTTAATCTTTCTCCATTACAGGCATCATCTACGATGTTATTGTAGAGCCACCAAGTGTGGGTTCAATGACTGATGAGCATGGACACCAGAGGCCAGTGGCCTTTTTGGCTTACAGGTATGTCAGTCACAACATGAACCTCTCAGCAAACTACACTGCTTGGATAATAATGGCTGAGTCTCATTCATAGCTAATGAAACTACATCTGTTTTCCAGAGTAAACGGGCAATACATCATGGAAGGACTGGCTTCCAGTTTCCTCTTCACGATGGGAGGTCTGGGCTTTATAATCCTGGACCGCTCCAATGCACCAAACATTCCCAAACTGAACCGCTTCCTGTTGCTGTTCATCGGTTTTGTCAGCGTTCTCCTCAGCTTCTTCATGGCCAGGGTGTTCATGCGCATGAAGCTGCCGTAAGTCCACTCTTAAGAGCTACACGTGTAATGTTTGTTAAACACCAACCCGTGCTTGACACTGTTTACCTGACTCAGTAGTAAATGCAGTGCTGCTGCTCTGAACTGACGAGTGTCTTATCATTGTCTTAACCAATTATTTTTGTCTTTTCAGAGGATACCTCATGGGCTAAAGACAGAAAAGAGCACACTGAAAATGATTTAAGGAGGACAGAGGAGATCAAATCTGTGGGAGCCCCAACAGGCAGTTCAACAAAAATGATGGAAAACTCGACCTTTGATATAATCAACAACCGTTCAGGACTGAAAGCACTGACCTTGCTAAAGAAATTAGACTTGGCTGCACTGACAGTCTCTCACTAGCTGTGTCTCATTGGTGTTCAGTGACTTTCTTTCATCTCCTCTTTTCCAAATTCCCCGACAAACTGACGCAGGACAGGATCACATCGATCACTGTTAACGGCACGTCGTTTATCACCAATTTTGTCTCGTTTTTGCTAATTTCACACGGAGTTCACACATACTGTGCAACAGGTGGAATTTCTCTTAGCCACCGGAGAAGAAAAGGGAAAGGAAGTTACCGAACACTGTTGGCTTGGAGCCACTCATTTAGTATCGGGGGGGGTATGAATAATCTTTAAGTTGTACGTTTTTGTAACGCAATCATCGAAAAAGCCTTGAATTGTCACAGTCGCATTTTTGTACAAGGGTGTGAAATAAATCTTCTTTTCAGAGCTCTTTGCAGTTGTCAATGTATACATTGTATTTTCTTTCAAATCAATTTTTCTGTGATCAAACTGGGCAAAGACAGATAACACACACACAAAGTATGTGCACTCAGTATAATATGAATATTTTAAATTATAGTGCAGCTTAACAAGAGGTTGGTTATGATTATTATCGATAGAGCAGCCGCCCCATATGCAAAGTCTCGCTGCGGGGGCCCAGGTTCGAATCCCGACCTGTGCGGCCCTTTCCGGCATGTCATTCCCCATCTCTCTCCCCACATTTCCGGTGTTGTCTTGTCCTATGGGTGCCGCACAGGGATCTCACCTCACTATGCTGACAGTCAGTAGGTGTGTACCAATGTTCTACATGATTTTAATCACAGAGCCTTTCCTTTGCGGGGCTGTTCCAGTTTGCCTTCTTGAGTTTCTTTCATAAATACAGAAGTTTCTGGGCTTTCTTTATCAGGGTGGAGAAGTGTGGCATCCATGACAGGTTCTCTGTGACACTGTGCGTGACATTCAGCTGTTTTCTGTGCACCGCTCTGCAAGGCTGATGATCTCCTTACGTTTCAAATATGGCAGAAGATGCTGTCTGATATCTCGTCTTTGTAATTTCCCCTCCAGAAGGTGGCGGCACAGATCCACCAGGCCCACAGTGTTTCCTGGTCTCTGCAGTGACACTGACGAGACAACACTGGGCAGCAACGAGCCTCAAATTCTGAGCTTTTTGAAACTAATGTGTTTTCATAAAGATAACAACAGTCACAGTTATCCATTCTGTGTGCTTATGATTTCATCTTAAGTCACTGCCAGAGATTTCAGGGTTGATAGAATTTCACATTATAAATGTTTTTCCACCACACCATCTGGTGACAGTAGGTAATTAGTCATGTCACATTTAAATCCGGTATTGGTGAGGGAGTAACTTTCTGCAATGTCAGTGGTAATATATCTTTGTTTTCAAGCTGTGTAGAGACATAAAACATGATAAAGTATGCTGAAACAGCTCATACATAGCTAATATACCTACCCATATAATAGTTATGTTTCTGCTATGTTTACTTTTTACCTGTACTTGTTGTCTTTGGTTTTGGCTTACTGTAAGTTGTTCTGTGTGTACATTGAGAGTGTGTACATATTTGGCCATGAAAGCTGATTCTGTGTCTCGTTACATTTGAGAACTTATGAACTAATCATTCGGTTTGAGATACTCCTCAAGAACAAGTCAAGACTTCCTGCTCTTCCAGTGAATTAAGTGTGTGATGACTTAGGCAACAGATCAGAAAGGCAAAGCTGCACTACTTTGACAGCACTGATTAGAGTGTTTTTGAGGCTGCTGCTACAGATCTGGATGAACTCCCTGACACTGTGAGATCTTGTAACGGCTTTCGTGTGCAGACGAAAACTTCCTGCACATCCAACAAACCCTGATTTACAGCTAAAGTCAGGCAGATAAGTCATGCCAGGGAGGAAGCTTGCAGAAACAGGGACAGAATCCTGTGTAAAAAGGCCAAAAACATGCTTTTCTGCCAACAACCCTGCCTCCTTTTGTGGAGAGGTCTGCTCTACTGATTCTACACCGCAATCATCCAGTCTGTTCTGAACATATCCAACACTGTCTGGTTTGATAGGCCACCA
The DNA here is from genome assembly GCA_028641955.1 of Protonibea diacanthus. Classification (NCBI taxonomy): domain Eukaryota; kingdom Metazoa; phylum Chordata; class Actinopteri; family Sciaenidae; genus Protonibea; species Protonibea diacanthus. The sequence goes on from CM053998.1 coordinate 10,596,816, forward strand.
AATAGGAAGGAACAGACTCCAACAGACAGTCAAGACCGCAGTAAAAAAAACAAAAAACATTGGTGCCAACCTGCACCTCCATTTACACGTCTCCAGAATCAGGAAACATCACTGCAGACTTCTCACAACCTGTTCCAACTTCTGCGGGCTGCAAAATACTTTATGCCAAAACAACCAGAACAATTTCCTCCCACAGGCCATGGACAGTTAAATCAGTCAACAACCCTGTAACACTGAAACAACCTACCTGTAAGTGATGAATTACATATTTACAGTACACTGTGCTCTAACATGTACAGACCATCCATCACTGTCAATATAAATCCTCCACACTGTATAGACATATATGCAAGCATCTACTCTACTAAACCGCCCATTACTCTTCCAATACCTACATTATATATACCCTTTATTACTAACTTGTATAGTAGCTGTTCTGTTTTTTAACCTGTATTTGTTATCCTTGGTTGTAGCTGTATGTCTATTTATATCTTCCTGTGTATTGTTGTGTGTCACTGTCAGTACACTGAGAGTAACTTAAAACCAGGTACATTCCTCTGTGTGTGTGTGTGTGTGTGTGTGTGTGTGTGTGTGTGTGTGTGTGAGACACACTTGACCAATAAAGCTGATTCTGTATCTCATTACTTTTAAGAAGACCATACTCAGTACATAATCAAATATGAATGAATGCTGTCCGTAGCTGGAGTTCCCAGTAGGTCGAAATACTGTACATCAGATGCAATGCAGATACAACATATGGCAAATAACTGATGATAAATCAATGCTTAATGCAACTGGGACATAGAAGCAAAATGGATTTATATATTAGAAGCAGTAAAAGTGGAGGAGATATTGCACAACCATAAGGAGCTATCATCAAGTGCAGTACCTACAACCCTAAAACACATCAATTAAGTTACTTAATAGCATAATTCTATTCTCAAAATACACATTTAAACTCATAGGAACCTATGTATACTCAGTAAAACATTTCTAATACTCCTCACAAGCTTCACTTTTTCCTTCTACAGAGAAACATCACTGTTTCCATCTCCCTTATCTAATCAACTGTTATCAGCGGCTCTTGAATTGTTTTTATTACTTTTATATATTCAAAACATTATTTTCTGTTACAAAACTGTTACCATAGAGACATAACATTAGTCATATACAATCAGTTGTTGTTTTGTGTCTCGGCTTCTCTCCACTCCATAGAAAACGGTCCGGGACTTGAGCCAACACTACTCCTCCTGAGACACAGCGGATGTTAAACTATACCCCATTTATCTTTTTGTCTTTGTCAGGGCTTCTCTCTTTGACTGATCCCTTTAACATGCAACCAACAAACTCACAGCTTTTGTCCAGTTTCTGTCTGACAAGAAGGACCATTGGTAAATTATTGCTGACTTGTCAAACAGCATCCATGTTTGCTTGTTTGAGGCAGACAGGAATAAGATATGCCGAAGGCCTTCCCTCAGTACAGATAGTTTTCACCCTTCTAGAAGGCAGAGGTCAGGATCCACAAGTATTTTGTGTCACATCTACAGATATACAACACCAGCAGTTATGTTCTTAGAGGTTCAAATGCTTCGTTATGTCAACCAAAAAAGGCAAATCTTCCAGTTAGTATCTGACAATCCTAGCAGGCCATAAATAATACATTATAAAAATGAAGCTTTGGGCTGCATGAAATCTGACCGCCATGATTGGCCCTTGAGCCGTACTTTGGACATCCCTGATCTACAAAATTTGAGTTATGCTACTTGATATCTTCTAAATATATGAATGACACAATGCCTAAGAGTTCAGCACCACTCCACACATAACCATGTTCTCTAATGAAGACATCAAGTATACTTGACCAGCAGTGTTTTACAGGAGGATGCTTGTGAACAGCTGTTCTATTCACACTTCTCTTTTTTGTATTTTCAGTCCATGAAATCAAAGCTTGTTTCAAGTTTTACTCCAGCAATCAACCATGTGCATAACTTTTCAGTATTCAGTGATTTTGTACACACAAAGTTTCAGGGCGTTCTCGTTTTTCCAGAGTATAGTTGTTGTTTCACACATGAACCAACAACAGGCGACTCTTTGTGTCAGACGTGTTCTCACATGTTGACGCACACTTTAAACAATACCACTGGCTGTGAGACAACCTGCCAATAAAAACATCACCCCCTCCTCGGATATACAGTGATCTCATAAATGGCCTCTGTGAACTCTAAATGACGGAAATCCGTATGCGTGAACTACACAGAACAATCCTGAGTCTACGCTGTGTGCTATGGAAAACAGGTCTACTGTACAGTCTGTAATAAATTCTGGCGAACTTTTAACAAACAAACTTACAACAAATCACGTGCTATTCTTTAAAAAAGCAAACAAAAAAGCTCTTAATAAAAATAAAAACTTTTTAATAATCCACAGACACCCTGTCAGTACAGATGAATTTACCACAATGTGTGATGATACTTTCCAACTACAGTTAGCAATGTTTGTAATCATTAAAACTGGATTTTAATGATTACATTACGACGTGTGACAGAATATGTTTTGCTTTATTAAAATTATGATTCCTTGAAAATCATGTCCAAACATTGGCAAAATAAAAATAAAATAAAAAGAACATACAGGTTATGTAGCATGATAACACAATTACGGGAGGTTTTTTTTGCACCAAAGTGAAACCGTGAGACACGTGGTTACGCTGAACATGTGGTTTGATTAAAGTGCAATTAAAAAAACAATACCTGAGAAGATACTGCGATATCATATACACAGCATATGGTTATTACTGTCAAACATTTTTCATTAGGTTAAAAGCTCAGGCACTTCACTTTTTATTGTCTCATACAGGTTATTAAAGATTGAGTGTTGTCATTTCACAGCTCTGACGTGGAGCAGTGTTATGTCTTGAAGCGTTTGGTTTTTTTGGTTTGTTGAGGAACTCCTGGACTGCTCCCTGTGTTGTGGACCAACCCACTGTGATACTGGTGTCCATTTTCATCTGATGGGAGCTTGATATAAAGTAATAAGGAGAATCAATCAGATTGGAAAAATATGAAAAGTTAATCTAGTACATCTTTGTCCTCTTTATGTAAGCGGTCGGACTGAATCGTGGGAAGCTTTGGACCAAAAACTATCTTGGGTTTATTGAGTTGTCTTGGATGTTAGTGACGTCACAATTCGGGCAAAACAAAGTGTTGAAAATAGGGAGCAGAGTCACACTTACTTTTCTTTTGCTGCTGTCATTCTCTACATTCACTGCGTTGTGCAACTTCAAGCCTAAGGCCTCCTCAAGTTCTGGAAGCACAAACACAATGACACACATGATTGACAGCTCTCGCAGGGACAGTAGGCTACCATTACACACCCTGATCCTTTTAAATAATGCACAAGCGCAATAAGAAAACCGCAGAGAGGAACGGAATGTGAAGGTGTGACCTGTGAGAATGTGGTCGATCTTCTCCACCGCGAGGTCAGCGTCCTCCGTAGTGAAGCACAGGGGGGGCTTGAATTTCAGCACATTGCGATGAGGTCCGTCAGCACTGAGAAGGACGTGCTCTTCCTTTAGCCTGGGGCGATTTATATGAATTACTGCACACTCTGTATCGATTTACAAATTCAAATGGGAGGCTGAGCCTTTCTTTCTTTCACAGCACACATTTGGACCGCTCACAGCAGGAAATGCACAGGTGGAACTAATCACACTCATGGTAGCTCAGTATATAATTACTTACTTGGAGCTGCCTTAAGGAGCCTTAATTAAAGTTATTAATTACACCTGTGCTTTTCGCCCTCTGACAAAATGTCTGCTGTAAAACAAGCAGTATCTGACACTGCGAGTCATGGTTATCTATCAAAATATGACTGTACATTGAAATTCTGTACAATCTGTAGTTACAGCTTTTATAATGATGTCTCTGTGTCAACAAAAACACTTTTCAACCCATGAAGAACAGGAAGAGCTAACCAACTAGTTAGTATTTGTCAAGTTCAGCATGTGTGAACTAAAACAAAGAAACTACAGCGGCCATGAACTATCTGGAGCCAGAGTTTAGATTGTCTGTTCTGGGACTCTGTAGAAGAGGACCTGTGGGATCTGTAAATATAAAAGGCTCATTATAAGGTAACAAAAACATAATGATTCTTATTTTCAGGTGATCATACACTAATTAAAACATAGTTATGAGTATTATATTCATTTTCTGCCCCATTCTTTAAATAGAGCCCCCTAAATCGTAATCGTAGTGATATGACGTAAGTATTTGTCACACCGTATCAAAGCTATGGTAACACTGTTGGAATATAATATAATCAAAGCAGCCTCTTTGCTTTAAATGCTGCATCATTTTACATATTAATCTGACATCTTACTTACTTATATATGACTTCTTGGGCTTCTGCTGTTGCAGGGGTCAGCTTCAATCTGTCCTTCACAAGCTCCACCCCAACAAAGAGGCCGCGACCCCTGCAGGATGTGACGCAATTTGGTTTAGTCATCTCTGACACATCCTGTACACCTCTGCTTGCTCTTTGGAAATGTGTGACTTTTTTTTTTTTTTTAATTCTTGCACAGAAAGTCATTTTTCTAAAACATGTTCTGGATCATGACAGTGTACACCAAATGAATAAATATTCTTGTATTACAAGGTGTGTTACATATATTAGTGTTCTGGATCACTGTTGTGGGGCAGACACAGCACCAAATACATACTGTCACATCCTGTACACGTGTGTGTTTGCCTACCTGATATCACCAACCAGTGGATGCTTCTCTTTCTGCTTTTCTAACAGATTGGTCAGGTATCGTCCCACACGCAGCGCATTACCCTGGAGATCCTCTTTCACGATCACGTCTAGTACGGCTAGACCGATGGCACAGGACACTGGATTACCGCCAAACTGAGAAATTCAAAACCCGCATACAGAGGAAAGATTACACACCGCCTAGGAAATCAGCTGCTTGATCCTCAGGACGACAGAACCATTAGACAATTTGATGCATGAAGTACATAACAGATGTACAAGGTCACAGTGTCAGCGTGGTGTTTCTGTTGATGCTAAATCGTCAAATTATGCCTCTAACACACTCAACTCAACTGTTTTCTGTATGTGGCCACAGAAAACAGGCTGAAAATCCATTCAGTATGACGGGGGGATCTCGTACATTGGGATTATTATGTCAACTTTTGTTCCTTTCACAGGAAATAGCTGTAATCTGTGGCCGTCGATAAAAAAAGAATCTGGCTTAAATGGAATGTATTTCTTCCCCCATAATGTGGAAAGCAGCTGCGTCGATACACTTGGGAATCATAGACGAGAACGTCATGTCAAGGATGAGGTCGGGTCAGAAAAGCAAAATTTGCTCTCTGTAATCTGCTCTTTGCAGCTTTTTTGGATTATTAAAAAAATGTGCCATAATATCGTTTATTTTCAAAAAGGGCGGTACAAAAAAAAAAAAGACATTTTTTATTATACAGAATGATCTTACTGTATTGAAATACTCCATTCCAGATAACATGAAGGCCTCTGCCACCTCTTTGGTCGTGACCACGCACGACATGGGGTGGCCGTTACCAATAGGCTTTCCCATGGTGACAATGTCTGGCACAAAGTCCTCTCCCTGGAGCTGGAAAGCCCAGAAGTGTGTACCAACACGCCCAAAGCCGACTTGGACTTCATCTGCAATGAAAACGCCTCCTGCCTTGCGGACATGTCTGCAGAGATAAACTCCAGTTATTCACACGTTCTCTTCCTTAGGGAGGTTTTTCATGAAAGAGAACACTGGAACACTTCTTGTTGTTGTATACTTTGCATTCAGTTAAGCATTTCAGAATGACAGCTCTCCATCTGTCATGTTAGTGAGCTGATTCTGAACAGCAAAAAAAAAAAAGTAGAAAATACTGTCAGACACAGAGTGTGAACGTGAGTGAATCTCTGCAATAACTTGTGTACATACTCTGCCACTTGCTGGAAGTAGCCTGCAGGGGGAATGACCTGCCCGCCGCAGCTCTGCAATGACTCAGCAATAAAAGCGGCAATCTGTGCAAGAGAAAAACACATCAGGTCTACCAATCTAAAACCAGGCTGACAAACTGGAAAAAGGGAGTTGCTTCTGGCATCTTTGACCTGTAGACCTCTTTCATAAGTGTGTCACTTTTCAGACGGCAGTACATGAACAAAGAGAGAAGCAATCATGTAATGCTTGGACAGAAATGAATGTTAATATAGGCCACTGTGGAGAAAAATAAAAACACGTTTCATATATATATATATATAAGATCAGCAGGGTGCAACATTTAGTCACATACATGTGTCTCTCCATCATGACAAAAAGGAAACATCCGTTAGAAAGGCATTCTCTACAATCTCTGGGTCTGACGTCCCATCCTTCTTGCCACTGGAAGCCCTTGGGTTGAGCTTTTCAACATACTTGGACACTAAAGAGTCCCATACACATGTTCTTGTGACTGGGGTTTTGACCTGAAAAGCCAGAGTCCTTGGCCTGAACCTGAGATTCGGGAGAGAAAGCGATAGAGAAGAGAATGGGACAAAAAGGGAAAGGCGGAAAAAAAGGCCTAATGAGTATTTGTCATCCAATAAAGCAAACACAACATGTGTCTTCAATCTGACATGCACTTGAAGGACTTTTGCAATTTAATGCCATTTCCTTGAAAAAAAAGAGTCCTTCAAAAAAAAAAAAAAAAAAACAATGAAGCAATTAATACATGTAGTTTTCACATTTCTGGGGTTATTTCTGCAGCACAAGGTTGATCTCCATTTAAAGTTAACATCCAGTAACACAGCGATATCAAACTCGAACTGTACCTTGCCTCCTTTTTCGTGAGCTCTCTGTATTATATCTTTAACTTCCTCTGCATATGCTGTGGCAGGGTCGGGGTGATCTGCTCTGTATTTGCCTCTGTACACATCTGGACTGTGAGCCTGTGCAGGGGACAAGAAGTCGAGATGATTACTTAAGTAGATTCACAGGCCACAGCGACATAACGCAGCGCATTCACAGACAAAAAAAAAAGTGACCAGATAGCGCTTTCAGTGCTGAATTTTCTCAGTTAATATTTGACAGAGGTGTTGATGGATATGTTTGTCTTGCTACCAAAATATAATGCCCTCTCACTGATCTGTATTTTCAGATTTATCATAACATTTACATTTTTTGACCATGCGGGCCTGAGTTCATCTGAAGATTTATGTGAACACACGATAAACCGATAAACAGGCGTAGCAGTTTGAGAGTTACCATGTACTTCTTCTTGAAAGCAGGAATTTGGTTATCTTTGTGTTTACACTTCCTGCCTTGGCTGTTCTCAGGCTGAAATGTTCATTAGTGCATTACCCGGCATCTGAACCACAGCGTGACAGTGTCCATGATCATGAATAAAATATGGAAGCTGGTGGAACGGACTGTATTGCCACACACCTTTGGCATGTAACACTAGAGCTGGGGATTCCACGAACTGCCTTATCAAACTACATCGAGGCGATCAAGGAACAGAGCGGAGTTCACAGAATCACACAGAGGAGCTGAGAACAAAACATCTTCAAAGCTGTTGTCTAAGTGAAATAAAAAAACATATTTTAATCCTGTATTGCACCTTTCCGAAGTTAGGAAAAGAGATATTCTTGATATGAGTCAACTTTAGAACACTGGCTCCTACAATTCCCTGCAACTTTTTCAGCGTTTATTACATCTTTCTCATACTACACACACATTTTAGATGCTCCTTGACATACCACTGTAGCTAAACCTCTTGCCTTTAACACATACAATAAAATGTCAAATGCACTTTGGTTACATTTTATCCTGTTGATTTTGTATTTCATGTTTCTGTCTCTTTTTCTTGTCCCTATACACACACACATATCCCCGTGCATGCACAGGAGTGAATACTCTGCAGCCTGCCAAAGCCCGGTAGTGAAGTTGACTCATGGTGTTTTAATAGTGTGCAGGCAGGCAGACATGGACAGGAAAAGCACTCACCACATGGACAAATTGGTTCTGCTCAGCATGGGACAGCTGGTGGAACTTATACGGGCTGATGTCAATGAGCGATGAGACATGACCGTGGTACGCGCTGCAAACAAAGCAAACACAGGCCACGCACCAAATTAGCCATTTCTCTTTATTATGATTCCTCATCATCAATAAGTATTTGACTAAAATGACACATGCACATGGGTGTTTATGATCGGGGCAGCAGCACTTACTTTTCCAACGTGATGATATCTTTGTGGCCTGTGTACTGCCGGGCTAAACGAAGCGCCAGGTCGTTGGCCTCAGAACTGAAGTTCAAAGGGACAAGGGTTACTTTGAGTTACTCAGTCACCACAAAATACACAGGTGAAGCCATGGATATCACCAGCACGTCAGGCTCAGTTTGATGTTTTACTTCCTATCACGAGGGCATGTGAGGTGGCCTATTTATTCATACTGATCATTAAATTAAAGTTAATTACGCTTGAGATCCTGAAGCTGTTCTGACAACTGAAAATATTTTTCTTCCTTTCTTCCGTGGTATGATCGACTGTAAATCATAAGTTTCTGTAATCCCTGTCTGACCCATGTGTTACTTTATTATGACTGGTAATTTTAAGCAAAATATGCCTCTGGCACGTCAACAAAAAGATACTTTTACCTGTTTAGCACACTGAAATCAGATTCCCCCTGCAAAACATCAGAGCTGGCAACGCTTTTGACATGATTTTGGAACCTAGCTGCATCGTTTCGCTCGCATTCAGGCACAAGAGCATTCCAGTTCATCCAGGTGTTAGGTAAGGCTGAGGTCCGGACTTTAGTGCAGGGCAGTCTTTTTAAGTGTTTCTCCACTAAAACCTGTAAAACTACTTGTTTACGTTCTGCTTATGTTGACACAAGAAACTGTTGTAAGTGTAACATTTCCTAAATTGTTGTGTGCTTTAGTGGAACTAAGGGAGGTTTAGTGTATTCCTCCCTTTGCCTTGTGTGTGTTTAGAAATACACTTTCGTCCTGTCGTGCAATCTTTAGAAAATATTTGCTATCCTAACGTAACGCCTCTGGTTTATAACTTCTCTCATCGCGTTGTTGAGAGTATATGGATGATTATCTATAAGATTATTACCCTGGACCAGATAAGACCTGCTCAAACTGCACAACTCCAGCAAGTGGTGTAAATAAATAACCACGCCAGACTGGTCCAGTTTAATGTCCAAAGCTGGTGTTATGTTTTGCTATATTACCTTTGTCTGAAAGGCTGGACTCTCAACAAGGAATGCTGATCTGGAACTTTCGCTTTGAGCTTTTAAAGTGTTATGATGTAAACTAAAAGGAGGATCAACTGCAACATCTGTTTTTTTTCTCAAGTATATGGCACTTGAGAAAAAAAACAGATGTTGCACGTCATATACTGAACCACGCCCTTTCGTGTAGCTCACCTCAGGCTTGCATCAGTCTCTCACTGCTTGTGCTGCTCCTTCGCAAATACCGACCGATCCACACCCACAAAAAAACAAGTCTGGCCTAACCTTAGTGATGTGTTTGTTGTTCGAGGAGGACGAGAACATGCACACATACCCGGAGTTGACAAAGTAGCACACAGAGAGCTTGTCGGGCAGTGTGGCCTGCAGCCTCTGGGCGTACAGCACAAGGTTGTCGTGCAAGAAACGTGAGTTGGTGTTGAGTAGTTCCATCTGCTGCGCTCCTGCCTTCACCACGTCTGGGTGACAGTGGCCCACTGAGGGAACGCAAGAAAGATTAGAGCTGGTCCTCACGTTCAGGGACAAAAACAGGCTTTACTCCTCGAATCATCTGACTGTGATTTGAGGTCCAAACACACCATATATAAAGGCACATAATTGGAGGCCATATGCTGAAATGAAAGTGTTGTATGTGGCATGCAGGGTTTACATTCCTGTCCGCCTGCCAGCCGTGCAGCTCTAGTCACTCTGAATGATGTGCACAATATGTGAAAACTGTGCATAGAAAACCAGTTTGCAAGATCATTCTGCTCATGTGTTCTAGTGAAAACCAGCCCGACACGTCTGACTCTGAGTCTAAATCTGAATGCCCGCAGACAACAGCTCCGTTCTCTGTCCTACATTTTTAGGTTGTGCTGGAGGCGATGACAGAAGAGGTGTAAATAGAAATCCGACTGCCACATTTATGCATGTGTGTGTGCGCGCAACTGTGTGTTTACCATGAGCCACATTGTTGATGCAATCCAAGTACTGTTGTCCTTTCTCGTCATACATGTACTGGCCCTTGGCTTGCACAATCTTGATGGGGTCATGGCTGAAGAAAATCTTACAAGATGGCCTGCAGAGGAGCTTTGATCAGTATACAAAGGGTGCCTCAGTCTGGTTTAACTGTTTCTATGTTGTACAGTGGTCATAAAAAGATATTACGGTGACTTCTGAACTCATATCATAAGATGACAGTCACAAATATATCAACTATTTAATAAATAAATCCGTTTTCAAAATGCTAAAATGTCAGTATAAAAAGTTTCAGCTCTCTCTAGAAGACGTCTGCAGATAACAGACTTTAATGACGTTTACAGGAGGACATTCTGTTTTCCAGGAAAACAAAGAGATGACTTCACTACTGTCATCTTTTTTTTTTTTTTTTGGAAACTTTTCCTCGCGTCATAAAAGTTGAGAATGTCAGTCATCTCACCCAATGTGCCTCTTCCTCAACTCTATCGTCTTCTTTTTGTCAAGTCTTTCCGCAGACATCCTGATGTCGTCCAGCTGGCGGGCGACGCACACTTTTCCTCCCCACCGTCTCGAAGATTAGCTACATCTGCCCGGCTTTATACGCGCGCGCTCGTACACACGTGGAAAAAAAAAAAAGATCCCACACATACACACATACACAGAGGCGCTGCTCGCGAGGCTCTCTCGTGCAGCTCTCTCGTGCTGCCACCTAGCAGAAACTGCACAGCTGACGGCTTACAGATGTGTGGAGCACCGTGACGTAACGCAGGTAGTGCAGTCTGTCTGACACGACAGCTGTTTAACCAATACACTGCATATAATCCGATGTGGGAAGCAAGTAAGTAAGTTACCGTACATTAAGTACAAGTACTTCACTTGAGCATTTACATTTTCTGCCTATTTGTACTTCTACTCCGCTACAATTTAGATATAATGTACTTTTTGCCCCACTATATGTATATAGTTACTCATTTATATGACAAAATGTTCATTCATAAAAATATATTCGACATTTAAAAAGTACAGCAGTATAGAAAATAATAACAGACCTTTTTCAGAGCAGCCATTTTGACATGCAATAGTCGGGTCAACACAGGTGTTTCCAATGATACTAATTAAGGTCCAGTTCCATTTATTGCTGCAGAGACTTCCCAGTGAGCCAACATGGACCGCCCTGACTCTGTTTGACCTGAATGGAATGGAACTATAATTAGCACCAGTGGTAACACCTGGGTTTGCCTACTATTTCATGCCAAAGTGGCTGCTATGAAAAGGGTCTATTTCCACACTTACTTGCAGTATAAGTAGCCATTTTGCACTTTTGTATATGTGCTATGTACAGCTGGGTTAAAAAATGCATGCTTTACACCCACGTAAATATATTTTCAGGTGACTAGCTGCAGGTAATCTCACAGTGAACATAGCCCACAGTCATCTCTGACACTGAATGAGATAGTAAGGACTACCAATAAAGTCAGGACTACCGTATTGTTTGATGTATTTGAAAGACTGTGTTTATTTGGCTCCAACAGTACAGTCATATGAAATGCCATCTTGAAATATAGTAGTGTATGAACACAAGGGTCTTTAAAGAAATGTCAATCAAGTGGGTAAAAAATGAGTACTGTAATACAAATGCAGAGAAGAAACTGAGCATATACCACAACCAAAAAACTATTGAACTCCAAAAAGCCACAGTGTGGCGTACGCTTTTATTTTTTTTTGCTCTTGTACCAAGGCTGCATTTTATTCTGTCGAGTATGTAGTACGCATTTCAGTAAGGCTGTGGTGCATGGGAGGGTTCAGATGTGTAAGAGGTTCCAAGTTCTGATCTTAGCATAATGCAGATTGTGACTTTGTCAATTATCCTACTCCAGCACTTTTACTCTGAGAGGCTTTGATGAGTGAAATGTTCTCGTGGGTGTATGCTACTGTTTCAAAAGAGCAAAAAAAAACATGACTCAGAATTTCTGCAACAATGACAAAAACACACGTGTGGCCTATCAGCGAGTCATTTTGGAGCCCCTCACCAGCTCTAATAACTAATATGGAAATCAAATGTTTGAAATGTTTTGGCACTTCTGCTAACAGCAGAACGAACTGTTTGACACTTTAATAAGGAAACAACAATCAAACAAACAAACAAACAAACAAAAACTCAATCAAATAAAAAAAAAATCAATTAAAAAATTAGCTGCACATGCTAAAGATACAGCAATTTGTGACAACAAATACTGTAACAAAGGCTGGAAATCAAAACACAAAACTAAAAAAAAAAAAAAAAAAAAAAAAACTCAACGCAAAGATGTAGTAAATATTAAGTAATGGAAAAACATGAGTAGAGGAACAGTATTTGAGGAAATATTTAAACCAATCAAAAACTGATATTTAATGAAAGGTCCATGTTTATAGTTTTGTTTCTTTTCTTTTTTTTCTGGTAAATAAACATTTTCTTTCCAGGTAGTGGTATACAGGGTAGCATGACTGAGCAAATGGAGCTCTAGAAATCACAATGATGTGACGTTTTTCAGCTGCATTTGATGCTACACACATTAACCAAAGTATAAATTGCACTTCTTGTCAAATGAGCACACATTTTAACAGTACATTAATAATCCACTATACATATATCAAACTACATTCAATGTAAAGAGAGACAGAGAAAAGAGAGAGAAGGTGTGAGAAAAAGCTGCAGTATTTAACTTTGATGCAGTCTGCCTGTCAACATTCAGGCGATCAGTACTCTGTTGTCATAGTTAGCTTTTTGACACACAAAATTAAATAAAAGCAGATGTATTCCATTGTAAGGCCTATAGGATGAATGAAAGTGAATACACACTGGTCTGTAATCTGTAAATGTCCACCTACACCCCCCACACTGCATAACTATTCCGTGATGCCTTAGCATGATTTGAAATCTTCATAATATCAACAGTGACGCAGCGGGAACTGATATCAAAAGCAACTGAAAGGAATGCTGTTTAAAACCAAAATGCCTTCATTTAAGAAATTATAGAAAAATAAATAATGTATCACTTAAAATACTGAGACAAATACACAAATATATGCACAAAAAAAACCTTAATTGTTACATACATAAAACCCCAACAACAATAAAGAAACCTGTTGTGTAGTTCTTGCCACTGGTAGAGTGAATCAACTGAGCTGCTGTTGACCTACTATCAGATAGCACCATTATAGTCTATACAGATGTGCATCCATTTTCTGTAACGATGAGATCAACTGTACAATCAAACAGGAACCATATGGGAACAAGTCTCCAGTCCACCTGTGGTTGCTGCTACATCACAACAAAATGTTGGTTTTTCACATCGGCCCTTACAGTAAATCATTCATGCATATTTCTAATGTTGAAAAAAAAAGAAAAGAAGAAGTACAGAGTATCACCTTGCATAGCACCCACTATGTCAGAAGGCAATATGAATATAAGAAACACGAAAAGATGAATAAACTGTGGTGACCTCCTGCTCCACTCTTTGCTCCATCTGATATGGAATGTGACATAACTGGCCACCAGTTTGACTGTGGTGTATTAATGGAAGTTTTACCAATTAACTCTGCTGCTTTTCCTGCGCTGTAATACATGTTTTCCATATGTTTAAGACAATACATGAGGTGTAAAAGAGCAGTGTAACGCATCGAAGACGTTCTGTTCAGCGTAATCTGCCTGAATCTAAATACAAGCTCAGATAAATCTGAACCCCAACCCTGAAACGACGCTTTAAGTTTCTGATGCACTCGCTCAAATCAATGCTTATTTTCAATATTTAAGAAATCCATAAGTAATAAATTGTGTACATGCAGTGAAGTGACAACACTGTACAATTAACATCCCATACAACGAGTCAAGAATGAACAAGTAGCATATTTGTTACAATGCTAGATGTGTTTTTGCACAAACACCGAGCTTCATCACAACCATGAGTAAGATCAGAGGCTGTACGGTCATGATGGATGCAGTCTTACTGTGTGTTCAGGTGAAGCTATAACCTACATGCCATTTCAACATCCTGTGAAAACAGTTCATATGAAAAACAGTGCGCAATGTGTGTCTTTCAGTACTCTCACAACCTTTTTTTCCCCCCCACCAAACAAAGCTTACTCTTCTGAAACAAACACCATTCCAATAATTCAAAATATGATATAAAGTTGTACATTTATGATAAAGGAATGAATAAAAGCTTGAGGCACCAAAGGCTATAATACACAAAATACAAACAATGATTAAAAAAAAGAGAGAGCAGAAACAAAATAAAGAAAAAAAAAAAACATGATTGCATTCTGTTAACGCTCTCAGTAGACCATGACGCATTGACTGTCAGGAGAGGCGGATGCTCCAGCTGATCTCGATGGAGATCGATGAGACTCTTGGCGTCTCTCTCCTGCAGAAACCATGCCCGTGTTCGGAGGGGGTCCCAGAGCAGGCAGGCGATCTCAAATCCACGTGAGCCTGATTTGTTTTCCTGTCAGTGCAGCCAGCCTGCTAAAGTTCTCCCCTCTTTGTCCGGAGACGTGTGGCTGTTGGGAGGCACCACACCATTGAGGATGATGATGATGATGATGATGCTGAGCCAAGTGAGTGCAACAGTGAAAACCTGCTGATATCATACCCTCTTTGCAGGCATCACCACAATAAAGCAACAATAACCAACAGCTTTACAGCTTTCTGGGGATTTTCAGGCTACCAGCCATGGCGTGACTCCCTTGGGAAGATTAAAGGAAAGCAAAAAAATTACTAATTCAGAGCTCTGGGGTTGTTGTTGTTGTTGTTGTTGTTGTTTTTTATGTTAGTGTTTCTTTTCTGCAGAAGCCATGACGCAACCACAAAACAGTGACATTTATGTACAATACATATAAATATAGTTTCAGTATACTACTCATGCTTTTGCAGGGTCAGGGGTGCAGTGTTCTGTTTGGCACAGTCCTTTTTCTATTTTTTTTGTTTTTGTTTGTTTTTTTAGTCTTTTATAAAATGGTGCTGCATGAATGGGTGGTGAGCTTGTTGAGACGAAACAACACAAAACACCTAGCGTTTGGTGTTAGAGAGCCAGTCCAGATCCCCACTCCTCCACTTCCTCCTCCTCCTCCTCCTCCTCCTCCACGTCTCCTTTCCACCCTTGTGAATCTGGCCGGGCTGCGATGCTCCAGTCTGAGCCATGCAAAGACTACAGAGACAAGTTCTGGCGCCAGCCAAGGATCTGAACTCCACCACGATGTGGATGTGAGAGAGCGGACACACACGTTTTTTTTTTTGTTTTTTTTTTCCACACGGTGATGTGAGTAGAAGCAGCGTAGGGCGTGAAACTCGGGACGGTTATCTCTTTTTGTATCATTGTACACATAGACTTCTTTTCTTTTAGACTTTTTTTTTTTTTATCCATTAAAAAAAACTATAAATACCATAAAAGAAGCATTATTTACAAACTCCATGCGTTTCAGGTTAGAGTGATCACTGCAAGAAAAACACAGGAGAGAGAATGACATGAAGATGGACATGTTTTCACTTTGTTTTGTGACATGAGTTGTTACGGCTTATATAACAGAACCCATGCAAACAGTGAGAAGCTGAAACCCACATGTAAAAACTGAACTGACACGAAGGGAACAAAAGATTAGGAGCACTTTTAATGTCCATTCAACAAGAAAGAGTAATTGAATCAAAGTCCAAAACTATGACATTGATTCCCCTTTCCAAACCAAATGGAAATTAAGGTCACTTTAGTGTCATTTTAAAGCATTCTAGATCCTTATATTTTGTTCCTCTGTGACATGTAGCTGCACTACTTTATACGTTTATCATATTGCTCAAATTGTTTTACCTTCTGCCAGCAACCAGGCATTGGTAATCCATCTGGGCCCTGTTTAGAGAAGAGTAGCAGATAAGAAATGCAACTATGAAAGCTGAAACAGGAACGGGAGGTTTGCTTTAGACACATGCCGCTTACACAATGATTAAAAGTATGACACGTGCAAACTTTAACCTACAAGAACACAGTCTTCATAACACAAACACATTCTGATTAATAAGCTCAAAACATAATTGGAAGAGAGTGAAGACAAAATCTCTCATTATAGTTACTTGATCCAAAATCTTCACACAGACAAAGTAAAATCAAACCACAAAATTGAAATAGTATGTTTTGTGTGGAGAGGAGACTTATAAAATATGTGTTGAAATACTAAAAAAATGTCTAGTTTAGGGAAGGATATGTCAAAATGTGAACTGCACAATGTTTCACCTGATTTGACAGGTGGTTTGAAAGTCCTTCTGTACTACTTAAATCATATGGAATACAGTACCAGTCAAAAGTTTGGACGCACCTTCTCATTCAGTGTTTTTTCTTTACTTTGTTACTCACATTTTTAACACTGAAAACATCAAAACTGAAATTATATGATGTCATATGATGTAAAATAACATATGGAATTATGTGATGAACAAAAAAAGTGTAAACACGTTTCATATTTTAGATTCTTTAAAATGTCCACTTTCTGCTTTGCTGACCAAGAGGAAGGCCAAGAATGACTTCTGCTGCAGTTAACAGCACCTCAACATGAATAATTCACACAGTTCAAGTAGCAGGCACACACACAAAGTTGGTTTTGGTTCCCACTGCCATGTCTTTGAGGCACATAGAAGGTGAATGGAATGTCATCTACATGTGTGGTTCCCATCGTAAAGCACGGGGAAGGAGGTGTGATTGTGTGGGTAAAGCCGTTCTCAAAGCAAAAGGTTGGCTTACTTGAAGAATCAAACATATAAAACTTACAAATCTATAAACTATATATCTTAAACTTAACTTTGTGTGCTTTGAAAATATTAAAAATAAAGAAAAAACACTGAATGAGAAGGTGTGTCCAAACTTTTGGCTGCTACTGTACATTTAACAACAATTGCAAAAGTGTATCCTCATTCATGCACGTTAACATGCACAACATATACAGTTATACACAATATATACAGTAGCTCATGCACATCAATATGTTGATGATTCTGCTCTCTGATTTTATTATAGTTGCCCCACAGTTGAGTTCCAAAACACTATAATATAATCAGGGAGTGCTTGAAATTAAGTTGTTATAGCTGGTTCAAGAAAAGGAATGTAGATGTAAATTCAATGAAATGACATATGTGATATATGAATGTTTTCTTACCTATAACTCATTTTCATTGTCTACACACAGTATGCTTATGTAACATGTCTACCCATAGTGTTAGAGCTTCCATGCATATCGCAGCATTGTTTCAGAAGCAGAACACATCGTAAAAAGCATGAAAACAAATCTTTAAATTTTCTCATCTGGAATAGGTCTAGGGCAGTAATCTGTTGTTTAATCTGTTGTTGTTCTCACCGTGTCATGGTCTGGCCCAATTGGTACAAATACAGGAAGGGGGGGAAAGGGGAGTTAATAGAGTAGAAGAGGGTCTGTGCCAGAAGCGTGGGCATCAGTAAAGGAGTCTGTGTTAGCATCAGGTTAAAAAGGTAATTGGGGCCATGAAGGAATCAGCTGGAAGGAAATAGGATTTAAGCAAAACTTTTTTCCTAGTTTTAATCAAGGGAATGATAGGATTCAGTTAGAGGGATAGATTTAAGTATCAATTAACCAATAATCACATGTTTATTTTGTACATTTCCGCTGTAGTTATGTGTATCTAAAAGAGGCTGCTTGCGGTCAGGAAGTTAGTGAAGTATACGTTGATGCATGTTGTTTTTTTTTTTTTTAACATTTCATGAATGGGAAATGTAGTTGTGAACAAAGTAAGGTGTTCATGATTGTCAAGCTCTCAAGTCATGCACGGTCTGGTTTCAGTGAAGACTGAAGGTGAGCGGCATGCATGGGTAAGAGGTGGAGGAAAAAGAGAAATACTGTACCAATTGGCATGGGGCATCCAGCCCGTCCAGACCTGGCTGCCCTGGTTCCCCCTTTTCACCCTTAAATCCCCGGACTCCCTGTTTGCAAAGATGACCTAGGAGTGTTACTAGGAGAGAGGTGGACGACCCTTAACCCCTGAATCCGTCCACTACGACGGACACATAGGGAGAGAAAAGGGAGGAGCTGCCCTGTGAGCTTGCTGATACCACAATCCAGCCAAAAATGATATGTTTTTATGCATTTAATGGCGTGTTTTTGTGTCTGAATTGCAGAGTTACAGCAGAGTAACAGACTTCAGGTCGCTATGGTCTGGTGGAAGCTGGGTATCTGTTTAGCCACAGGAAGCTCCATCCTTGTTTGGGGACGACTGCTCTACACGGCTGGGAGGCAATCTCCAGCTCACAGTTGGGACATACCAATGGGCAGGGTGCATCTAATCCAGGGGCACCCTGTTCTCCTTTCTCGCCCTTAGGCCCTTTTTTGCCCTTCTTTCCCTTCTCCCCCTGTGGATACAATGATTTGGTCAAGTTAACATCATTTTTTTTTTAACATTTGGGACAGCACTGCAATTAGGAGGGGAGTGATTAAAAAGGGGAGGCTATGGCCCACAAAGGAGAAAGAGACATGTTCAATGTTAGATAGGAGGGGATGTCAGACAGTATTGGGTGTTCTAGAAACATTCCTCAGGACAGGAGGAGGACAAAAAAAGGGAAATAGTACAGTAGGAAGGAGTATAAAACAGAGCTGATTGCTAAAAGGGGTGTCAAGGGCACAAAGGATGAGAAAGAGTAGCAGGGAAAAAGCCTCCAGAGGCACAGAATTAAATCTACCACACACTGAAAATGTTCAAACTGTATCCCTTCATATTTGGGTTGAAGTTAGTCATTCAATGCATGCATGAGAGAACAACAAAATACAGAATAAAACATTTCCAAAGTTATAATATGATATTACTCATCTTATTATCTGAAGTTGATGAGAGTAAAGAACACACTAAAGTTCACAGATATAACATCACAGGTACATTTCTGGCCCTTCATTAGATGTAATGTGCAACACTTGTTGTGTCGTTTCGATGGTATAAATTTGTACTACGCTACATTGTGTGCATGCAACTGGTTTGAAAAACTCATTAGTACTCATAACTCACAAATAAAAGTGCTATTTTAGTGTACATTAATACGTTTTCTTTCATCATTATTTCATTAATGTTCCATAAACTTTCAGATTCAGTGTCAGCAGTGCAAAATATCTGGAAGAGAATCCGCACCATCTAATCTGTGCTGGAAGACGGTTGTTTAAAGTCTGTTTTATCTCTCTATGTATCAAGGAATGGGATACAGTTTCTTAAAGACATGACACATCTAAGAAACACATTGTACATGTTAGTAAGTGTGGAAACATACAAATTAAACACTAAAGGATATAAACTATTGTATACACAAGCAAGGAGGTTATCAACAGGCTCAAGAACTCAGAGAAGTGAAATGTTTAAATGTGTGTTCATGCACAGAAACAACGGGAAAAAACAAAAACAAAACAAAGACAAATGTAAATTTGAAGAGCCTGTTGTCAATGGACTTGTTTGGTCTAACATGTTGAAATCATTTTTTGATGCCTCAGAATGAGATTTGACTTGTGATTTGGAGAAATGAGGAATGACAAATCATTCAAAAGTGGAGAACAAAAGCTGGACTGAGAGGACTGAGGATGATAGTTTGTGCAAAGGCAACTTTATCGTGTATGGATTCTTAAGTTAAAATTCTGGTTGATGCGTTAATCTATCGAGACAGTACAAATTCTATAAACAGACTTAAATTAGCATGTTACGCATATCTGTAATGATAAAAAAAATGCTAATTCCCATACATAAAAACAACATAAAAAGTAGCAACATAAAATACATTACTCTAACGTATATTTCCTGTCACTGTCCATTGACATCAGTCCACTGTAATGTTAACGGGTTAGCAAGTCAATCCTCTCTACATCTACCTTTTCTCCTCTTTCCCCATCGTCGCCTTTCTCTCCCCTTAAGCCTGGCAACCCCTGTAAAAGTACAACTCCGCTTAAATGCTCTTTACTGTGCAAAAGACAAGAGACTTGTCCTGACAAAGCTGAAGACACAGAAACTAAACAACACAGAGGCTGAGAGGGTGAAAAGTCAAATAAATGAGAGACAAAGAAAAGGTGGGGAGATGTGCAACAAGAAGAAATTTAGCCTAAAAGAAAATCTGCTGCTATACTTGGTATATTCTATTTTACCAACATGTCACTGCTAACACAGAAAATATTCATTAAAAAAGAACAATGTGATCTCTTATCTGTACTGCCTGTATATAATATATAACATGCAGAAGTAATGCTGGAATATTGCAATCTATGATTTGTGAATTTTGTTGAATTTTTATCTCACACCATATGAGTCAGATCGTGGAAACAATTAATGATAATTTGTTGACTTATGGGACATATCTTTAACATTATGGTACTTGGAATATACAGTATGCAACATATATGGGATGGTATGTAAATAAAATGATAACCTGAGCATGTGGTCTGGGTTTCGTTCTGTGTATATAAAGCGGTGCTCCGCAACTGGTGCAAATTAATTAATACGCACTAAATTACTCTCCTCATGCGTTATGTCAAATCTCGTTAAGCAGAAGAGCGGTTGATTCTAGAGAGTTGGTCCTGTCCCATTTTATGTTTCGTCTTTTATATTTAAAAACTTTTCAGTCACAGCGCTAACGCTGGGAGAGAGAACTCAACAAATATAAGAGACTTACATCCAAGCCTGGTGTTCCGGCAGCTCCCTGCAAATGAAGAACATTTGTTCTGTCATCATGATGTCGTTCATTTACATTTACATGCAACTTACTCTCTCAGTGAGAGCCGGCATAAATACACAGATCATACCTTGTTCAACCACTGGTGGAAATATAAGCAGTAAACAAATGCACCTATTTAAAGCAGCCACAAGGAGCTCTTATTCCTGTTGATTCTGGCGACCCCTGTGGACAGAAGCAGTAGTGTTTCCACCGCTTTTTTTTCCTTCTGACTTCAAGGGCAATCTGAGCCTGAAGATTGGTTCTTTCTATATAGTAATAACTATATTGCTGATGTGTTCCTTTTTATTTTCCATATATTTAAATTGAGACTGGTTTCATAAGCAGTTAAAACTCCCTGTACTCCTTTAATTGATTCTACTGCTTGAAGCTGATACTCTGCTCATCGTTGCCCTTTCTAACACTAAAAACTATGAGACAACATTCAGCTCTGTGATGCTGAGGGCAGTGTGGAAGCCTGTTGTTTATTTAAATTTGCCACTGCAATTTGTGGGCAAAGCACCAGCTTTAGTGTGATACTCCTGGGCATCAATTGTTGTTGTTTTTAACGTAACACTATATGAAACAGCACATTTTCATTGTGCTGTGTCTGTTCTCTGCGGTTTCTCTCTCGAATTTTAGTGGCATTGTCAACCACCAACAGTTGTAAGAACTTCTCAAAACCACAATGTGAAAGCATCTCCAACCAATGAGAACGCACCTCATTTTTTTAGCCAAGCTAGCAAGCTGCGAGCTCAGTAATCTGTTATTTTCTTGGCCCAATAGTCTGTTTGCAAAAGCGCAAATGAATAAGCTCACACAACTTGTATTTATTCCTCCCTCATTAAAGATGTTTCTTCAACAGTAGAATATCCTCGTCATACTTACAGGTAGCCCATAAGGTCCTCTTGGTCCTGGCTCGCCTTGAAGTCCTCTCTCACCCTGATAACAAAGGAATCAGTGTTGCAGTCACATGAATCATAAAGTGTACACTAAGTTTAAACACAAGGCAGTGATAAAAACAGCTAAAATGTCCCGTGTCACCACTCAGGCATGAAGAAAATGTAATCTTACCATGTCACCCTTTGGCCCAGCTGGACCAGCTGGACCTGAAGGCCCATCCGTGCCCTGCAAAGAGTAGCGTTGTCATGGTGAGTCTACATCATTGGACTATGGCAGGTACTTCAAGACAAACATTTTCCAAACAAATAACAGATGGAACGCAAAAAATCATGTTTAGCATCCACATTTGTACAATTTTCCCGTCTGGTTTGACCTACAATCAGCACACAGAACTGCTGCTAGTACACGTGCACTGGCCACAAAGGACATTTACAGCACTGCTGACACAGTTAATGTATGAGTGTGTGTTAATGCTGAGTTAATGCGACGCGGGACAAAATGAGAGCCTTGAAATGCCTGCTGCAATGGCTTTCTGTACGGTCGCTAAACTCAGTGTGGCTTCCTAGCTAAGATGTGAAACATCCAATAAAATGGTTCCAATCACAATGAAATACAATAAAATGGGGGTGATGGTGGTAAAGACTTTGAGGGAAAAGGGGGACTGTATGGAGGGTGAGAGGGGAGGAAAAATAGGCAGGTGTTTGGGTGGTGAAGCCTCTTGGTCACATGACACTCACCCTAATTCCGGGCTTGCCGTCCAAGCCGGAGGCTCCCTGTGTGGTTATGGAGGTATGAGTGACATGAACAAGGCGGGATTAGTACCAGATGAACACTGTTATTAGGACAGGTTGATGGCAGGGTTTACAACAAATAAATTACACTGTGTGTTACAGGGAGGTCACATAATAGTCAGCCCAGGCAAATGAAAATGAGGACAGTAAATGGAGAAGATCATATAGACGCACGCAAGCACACGCAACTACACACAGGCACACACACGCGCACGCTGATACAGTATGTGTGCACTAATGCACAACAGGAAATCGGGCAGGGCTAAAATAAACATGAGAGGTATCTATGGATGGCAGGAAGAAATAAAGGACGAGGGCTTTGTGATTGGAGATATCCCACAGTGCACGGCAGTACTCACAGGGAGACCAAGCGGTCCACGGTCCCCTTTGTGTCCTGGTTCCCCTCGCATACCTTTTACACCATGCAAACCAGGTTCTCCCTAAAAAAAACAAAAACAAACCAACAAACAAAGGAGGTAGGTGAACATGACACAGTTTCTCCACCTGCAACTGCACCTGTGCGTCTCCTTTGTGTCTGAACAGAAAATAACTTCTCCGAACATCTTTAAAACATGTCATAAACCTCTTTGTGTCTTGGATTGAACAGACTTCCCCTGTACATTTTTGATTCTTCGTCTGTTTACCTTCTATTTACTGCTGCATATTGAACAGTTATCTTCTGTGTCACCAATAAAAGAACAACTGGATCCTCCTTACTTTTGAATGGACTTACTAGAAGCTGTATCCATTAATTAATCCATTTAATAGGAAGGTTTCAAACGTTGTTAACCGTTTATACATCAATATTTATAGTATTTCATTCTCACCAGAGGATATAGGTTAGAAGGACTAATTAAAAGCGTTTTGGTTTAATTAAAGTCATAATGACCTGAATGTGAATTATGCACTATAACTTTCTTGTCGAAACTTACCTTTGGTCCAGGAAAACCATGGGGGCCCTGAAAACATGGCAAAATATTAGTTAGAATGTCGCATAATCAACTTCATTTGCATTATTTTTAACACGTTGTGACCTTCACATGCGGGATAAACGTTGCTGTCTCACACACACAGCACAGTAGCACAATGTCACACTCACGTACACAGATGCAGCCACAGACGTGCGCCAAATGTACAGTTCAGAGTGTGGGGAAAAAGAGGACAGTGTGAGGCCCGAGGGTGGCTGAGATGTACCTGGTGTGGTTTCCCCATATTTTTCTCTCTCTTTCTATCCCCCTATCTATCCATCTGTCACTTTCACATGCATTCTTTCTGTCAAACTCTGTTTCTATCTATCAATATCTATCACCACCTTCCCCGTCTCTCTTTCTCACACACGCATACACACACAAACGCACATAGGCACCCAGTTCCCACGGTGGCGGGGGGAGCAAAGTGGCGTGTCAATCTGCGCACAGTGTCACCTCTTTTCACTTGCAAAAAGGAAGTAGCGCAGGGCTTTTGTTATTTGAAGTCCCACAGTCTAGTCATTGAAAAACAACTGGAATATATCCACAGTTTATGATTTAGCCTATTATACATTTCTTTTAAATCATCTTTCCCCTGCTGGTCTGCCCTTCTTCTCTGTGTTGTACAAATCACAGTGATCAACTTAAAGTCTGCGTAAAGGCAATTCTAAGATTTCTTTCAAAATACGTTAAATATGTTGGAAAATAGTTGCTGAAAACATGTGAAAAGACTTTGAATGATAAACTACTGAAATGTGGAGTTGGGGGTTAAAACTGTTTTTCGCCAGTTTTCAGTCCAGGATTTTGTGGGCGGTCCTTAAAGGGTGGCTCGATGACACACTGAGGCCACCCTGAGCATAACCCTACACCTCTAGCAAAGAGATGGAAATGAATTCATCTCACTCAGAGTGTTTCAAAGTTATTCATGTCATTTTCTGAACTCATCTGACACGTTTCAGTCGCTTCAAAATTGCTGCTTAACTGCTCCCACGAGTGGGCGTGGCTTCAGCACATTCAGCAGACACGCCCCCACAGCCCTGGAGCTTAGAATACTGCTCATTTTTTACCTGATTTTGACACCTAATTTCATAAACTTGTGGATATTTTTAATCATTCAAATTTGGCTGGGTGGTTAATAACACTTTCTTCTTTGGTCTGACAAACCCAGAACACATTTATTCTTACTTTACACAGACTTTAAAGATGTAAAGATAGGTTGAGATAAGTTGAACAGATACAGCATATTCAAGTATTACCAAGGAATGGACTGGGATTACAGAGGACAGCTGACAACACCAGTTTGTCAGGTAGAGTTTTGTCAGAGACAAAGTTTGAGAAGTTGCCTGAAGTCGGAATGTAAAGGGAGGATTCATAACTTACTGCAGGGAGGAGAGTGCCGACACATTAATTCAGCACCTCATTACATTACAATCATTTATTCAGATTCAAGTAAGGTCATGAATGGCACATTAATCTTCATCCACTGATGAGACTTCTTAGAAACACTCACCATGGGTCCTGGGGGTCCATGGGGCCCTGGTGGTCCTGGGGGGCCGCTGATCTGCAAATATTAAATACAGATATTTCATAATTAAACGGTAGTGATTCAATTTTGTCTGCACAATACATCAACAGTATAAAGGTTTGCATTAAACCGCATCTTTAATACAAATACTTGAGTATGTTGACAGGAGTCATAATAAAAATCTTTAGTGTGACTTACTGAAGGACCTTGAGGGCCAGGCAAACCTGAATCTCCTTTGTCTCCTTTTACCCCATTGACACCCTTAGAAACAAAGCTTCATGAGCCATTGGTAGTATCCATCTGATAAGTGGTTGTAGAGCTTTCATGACACAAAGAGACTTTTCAGAGCCATCTTAGAAAATACTTGGGACTCTTACAGGTAGGCCAGGTAAACCAGTTGCTCCTTTGTCCCCTGAAGCTCCGGGCATTCCCATGTCTCCTTTAGAACCTTTGTAGCCCTGCGAGGAGAGATGTATGAAAAAAAGAGTTAACAGTCTCATTAATATACAGCGATTTAAGTAAAGGTCTTCTTTGTGAACCAGTTCAAAATGAAGCTAATCTGTACATGATTATATTATGAACTCACTCTTTCACCATCGAGTCCAGGGAGACCAGGCATGCCACGATCGCCCTGGAAGAGGAGGAGAGGAAAAGGTGTGAACATTTTACAAAAACAATAGAAATGCAGGTGCTGTTTGAATTAGTTGTTGCTGAACAGTGATGTATTGTAATTTCGTTAGCTGAAGAAAGTCAATATGAAATTTGCACCGTGTAAGAAAAATATTCAGCATTGTGGAAGGGAGTTTACCTTCATACCCTCTGGTCCAATTGGCCCAGGAGGTCCAGGAGGACCCTGAACACAAAGAGAGACACAGGATGTTATTTAATTAGAACTGAAATATGCTTTTGATCTGGATTGATCAGTTCAATATCAACTCATGGTTTGAATACAGGGAGCTTTTTTCATCCACAATGGAGCCGACCATCACAATGACATTACTTGCGAAAAGCACAAATGTTAGCAATTAGCTGAACTATGATGCTCAACTTGACACATGCCAAAATCCAAAACAAAACAAAGTCAAAAACATGTTAGCTAGAACATATGGAGAAATATAATTATCACCATTAACAGATGAAAGAGTTACATATTTTTGATAATGATCATGTTGGAATTAAACCATGAATTTCATTCAAAATGAAGCAATTAGAAGACATTTATTCTGTGTATTCACACCTAGGATTCAAAGATTTGACGCTAAATGCTGCAGTGGTAACTACCATGCTAACCAACAATTTACATAATGTTGCTTTAATTACTGTGTATAAAAATGTGTAACTATATAGAAATGAAATGATTAGGTTTTCCAAAATTCTGCTGACTTTGAACAATTTTTATTTCAAATTCATTAAGGTTTTGCATGGAAAATAAATGTAATATAAAATCTAAACTAAATATGCGCTGCTATATTTAGCTTTCTTATCATGTGTATTTAAACTGTATACTTGGTTGGTGACAGGGAAAATTGATTGTGGCATTCATCCCCTTCCTCACACACTTTCTCTGCAGTGTGTGCAGTTTTTCTATCCTGGAATACTGCCTGGTTGTTGTGTGGAAACTTGATAAATATGAGTAAAAAAAACTGAAACAATGAAGGTCTTAAGTATAGATTTTGAACAGAGACTCTCTTCAAGACAGAGCCTGGAGATCAAGTTATAAAGTACGACCCAGTATCCAATGAAGTGAACACAAACCAGGGCCTTGGAGTTCGGGGGCAGTCATGACTGCGGTGTACTTGGTATGATTTTGACCAAAAGTGGACTGGAGCAAGTTTTGGAAAAACCCCTTAGTAAATATTTTCTCATGAGGTCATTTAAAAAAAGAATGCATGACTGACATTCAGGGAGACAGCCAGCAACTCAGGCAGCTTATAGCGTCGACCAGACAGAAGCAAAAACTCAGCGCTGGATGCCGTTTCATTCGCTGTTAATCAAATATGTTGCCGGGTGAGGTAGCACAAATGCAACAAGGTAGTGCAAAACAGGGTGGGGACTCAGTTTGGGGCCATGCAAGGACAAAGATTAATCACTTGTGGAGATGAAAGGATAACACATAATACACAGAGCCTAATTACCGTTACTGTAATAGTGGTAATCTTCTGCAGTAGGCCAAAGGAGTGGAAATGGGGAGGAGGTGAGAGATAAGATTGCAGAGGTCATACTGGAAAGAAACCTTGCACATTTCTATGCACAGATACACTCTGACTATTAGTCAAATATTGAAGAACAGATGTTAGCCCTTATTATTTGTAGAGGACATATATATGTATAAAAAAAGAAATTGTTAATTTGTCTGCATTACAAATTAATTCAAGGAGTACATTTTTATATGAACCATAAGGTTTTGAAAATGTGAGGCAGGACTTTCATACTTGGAAGATGACTGATTCATTCCGCTTGTAGTAACACACAAACATGCCCAAATAAAGCACAATTTACAACTATATATTTTTCAAAAATATGTAAAAATATGCATCTATTTGTTTTTTTTTTCAGTGTGGTTAAAATATTGACGATAAATCACACATATATAGGGGCACAGCTGTGAAAAACCCTTAGTCATTCTTACATAAGAGCAACAGCTGCTATCTATGACGAGAGGCAAGTGCATAAAAGCCTGTCACCACTCCCAGAGGGTAAATTGTCATTAAAAAGTACCAAATAGAACAAACAAAAAGCCAGTGAAGCTTAATTTTGCTATTTACTCTTTCAGATGAGAAATGAGCCGAGCTAAGTAATGACTTGTCTGACCTGTAAGGCCTCCTGAATGTTTCCATTGTAGTCAATGATTTCAGTGGCTCCTTGGTCTCCTTTCTGCCCAGGGGGGCCCTGCACGTTAGTGACATAACAAATTCAAAACACATTCTTTCGTACTACACGCCTGATTTATATATAACATCAATATCAGAGGGAGTCTTTTCCAAAAAAAACTGCTAAGGTCTGACTGCTGCCCCCTGGTGGTACCCACTGTGTGGTTGCCAGTGCCAGCAGTGTAGCATGACATTGGAAATTGGAAGTTACTCAGCATATAACATCACGCAAATATCCAAAAAGGGAGATAATAAAGGCATTTATCCTCTTTAATATACTTGCTTACCCTCGGGCCAATAGATCCCAAGTCTCCTTTATCACCAGTCTCCCCCTAATGTGAGAAGACAAACACAAAATGTTGTAATGGTCTCAAATAATACGGACTACATGTTTTGAAATCACATCTGCCTCATTACTGTGGTGCAATAATCTCTAGTATTGTGTATCACAGCATAACGACTAAAAACAACAGAGAACATCAAATGGAAGGAGGAAATCCTAGCTCTGGATCACCTGCAAAAATCTAATTAGAAGATAAGCTAATTCATGCGCTGCGTTCACCAGATGTAAAGAAAACATCACTGCCATGCTCACCTTTGACCCTTTAGGACCAGGTGAACCGGCCTCGCCTTGAGAACCCTAAAAAAACAGATGAGGAAAAGATGTGAGGGACACAGTGCAAAAAAAAAATGAAAGCTAAGTACTTGAGAGAGAATCATAAAATTGAAAAACATAAAAAAACAAAAACAAACTCTCCTTATGGGCTCGATCCAAATTCAGCATAAAAAATTCAATGCATTTAAAATGCATATTTCACAAAGGAAATACCATCAGCCTCTCGCACTCCTCCCGAGAGAGCAGCACGGCCAGCTCCGCTAAAATAACCAGCTTTTAATAAAGCATAACTGCCAAGCCGAGGAGAACGTGTTTATTTGAACTCTGGCATTGATAAAGCGCGGGTTTCACTTTTGGGGTTTCTAATAGGATGTGAAACAGATCCGTGGCTCGTCTAAGTTTAGACTGGAGCTTAAGCTACCTGCTGGGTCAGCGCCAGACATAAACAATGGTAAACTCATTTATATTTGGTTTACTTTATGCAGACTCGAGGGAAAGCCTTGAACTTATTATAAGACGATAATGGTTTAGCCAGCTCTCTATGTTAACGTCAATGAATATTTGATGAATCAGACAAACCCTTGCTTTGGGAATGCATTCTACTTTTTGTTACTCTGGGAACTTTATAGCGTGTGCTTAAATCAACAGGGCTCTAGATGGCAGCAAAAATCTATGAATTACATGGCCGGAAAGACCTTTGTGAGCAAGTAGCAACTCTTAAAGACACACTGCTCAGTGATCCAGTTTAATTCATGGCATTTGTGTATGCACACATGCACTTATGTAACTGACCTTTGGTCCAAGGGGTCCAATTTCTCCTCTTTCACCCTTTCCTGGTGGCCCATGGTCGCCTCTCTCACCCTGTACAGAGGAACAAATTGCTCAACAAAAGAGTCAAGTCACTGCTCTTCTCCTACAACCTGTGTTTAATAAATGTCATCGAGAAGTGCTGATCAAGGCTCCGTTTCTAACCCTGCTTTTTATTGTCAGCAGAGGAGCTGTGACTCATGTTCCCAACACCAGGCATTAACTCTTCTGACCGAGGAATCTACTACAAGAGGCCGCCCCCTGCTCTTCTTCTCGTGAGTTCGCTTACTCGTCAGGTTTGTGGTAGATATTTACGCTGAGTCAGCAGAATCTGCTTTCCAGTCCGATTGTGACCTCTGGACAAGGTTGAAATGTTATTTTGAAGAAAAAAACCCAAAACAAAAAAAATCTACATTTCTTTGTCCTGAGTTCAACATTCAAGGAAAAATGTAAATCCTTGGCTGTGTGTCTCAAATGTAAAGTGATGTAATAAAGCCAATAGAGGGGGGTGTGGTATAACTCAGACACCAAATGAGACACAAGCTTAGTTTGACAACGACTTCAGCAGTACTCATTGAAAAGGTAAAAACCCAGTCCTCTCAAACCTGTCAGCAGACCTGAACACGAGTAAAAAAACATCAGATAAACTACTCTCTGCAATGCTCCTCCTTTTCAGCTCCACCCTAAACATTTGATTAAAAAAACAGATATACCAGAGGACAATGCAAGGCTAATAAATCTTGAATATTAATGTGCCACAAACAGCCTGTTGCAAAAGGACAATGCTAACATTAATTCTAGTGTGCCTGGATTATCACGGCTGGCTCCACGGTGTGATAATGTCACGACTCAAAGGGAGCGGCGAGGATTAGCTCATTGTGACCACTTCCAAGTGACATTTTGAAGAAACGGAGGCTTAATCACCTCGGTAAAGCGATAATAATGGATAATGAGGCCATAAACCCAGACGAATTAACTGATTTTAATGACGACCACACTGACAGGATGTGATAGAAATCTGTCCAAGATGCTGCAACTCATTCTCATTGACATGAATATGCAATGTGTCACCCTGCGCAGAAAACACCTCTCATATTGTGACAAACAAGACAACCGTTGAAGGCAAAAGTCACCTCACCTTAGTTCCTGGGAGTCCTGGAAGGCCTGGTTCTCCCTGGGGGCCGAGGAATCCAGGCTCACCCTGACAATAAATAAATAAATAAATTAGCAGTTATTACTCATTTGTTTCACAGGGCATTTTTGGTGTAGCACCATCTCCACCCGTTGCTAATGAGCGCTAAACACATACAAGATGCATAGCCAAACATATTCATACAAACGACAGGCATGCACTTACTGCTCGCACGCAAACACACACTCGGAGACGTGCATGAATCGCACACGCACGCGCGCACACACGCGTGCACAGACACAAATTATCAGTGGCTTGTTAATTCATTCCCTGGTTTCACATCCATTAATGACTCCCTCTTATGAGCCTGAATAGACGTTACGACTGCCCTTGTTAGAAACTCATCAGGGCACACAGAGGGGTTCTGCTTAAGTGTGTGCAAAAACCAGCTTCTCTGCCACTTATGAAGAAGCTTTAACATTTTTGCATTTGCACTTTCACTTATGAGGAGCGAGCTTCCAGTACTGTATGAGGTGTGATGCTTGATTTGATTTGCATCGCATCTGATTGTGAAATAACTTCACTGGAACGTATTACTTCACCATCTGCAAACAGAGTTCCAACCTATGGCAGTTTAGGCGCTCTGGAAGCCTTTGGAGAGGTAATGGACACTTGCTTCTCAAACTTGGATAAACAGCCAAGAATGCAGAGCAGAACAAAGTGCAAGCCGAGCTCAGAACCCGTGGGTGCTACGTTAGCAAAATATTGTTAGAATCCATCAAGCGTTCAGGCCTGTTAAGTAAAAACAGGAGTATATAAAATGTAAAATGAAAGGAGGGTTTTTTTGTTTTTTTTTTACAAGGCCAGCACATTACAAGCACACAAAAGCAGAAAAACAAAAAACCAAAGCAGAAACTCATCATGCCTGTGTGAGCATTCTTTGCATTCACATGTTATATTTCAAGCTAATGATCCTGAGATACATTGCGGTGATTGTTATTCTACAGGCATAAGATGTGAATTATTATGTGCCTTTTGTGCAAGTTCACCATGTGCGGTTTGTCTTTTATGATATAGTAAAAAAAAGATTAAAAAAAAAAAAGCAAGCACCTTTAACTGAAACAATAAAAGCCAAGTTTGAAAAAGTCTAAATAATCAAAAAAAAAAAAAAAATCAAACTTCCACTCCTTAACAAGCAGTAGTTTTGACACGTTTTGCACCAAGTCTCTTGGTGCCACTTTCAGGAAGTACACTCAAGCTGTAGCCAGGGAGTGTTCCAATCATTACTTTATAGATCTCTCTACACTATTCGCAAAGTATAATGAGAGAGTCTTTCTTGCTGACTTCTGGCGTGTTAAGATCAAAAGCTAAGACTATTTGGCCTTGTCAGGTTGCCTGAGCTTCTCACTTTCTATGAATGCACAGGTATTACTCTGCCACAAAAGCAAAAACGTGAGACCTTAACGCATCATACGTGGGAGCATGACGCTAGGTCCGTTCGGTTTTGCTCTGAACTCTATGAGGCGGGCTGGCGGGGATGGACAGGGACAACACCGGGGGGGAATGACTGGGGACAAAAACAGCGAAGCATTTACCTTTATCCCTGGGAGTCCAGGCAGCCCTGGAAGTCCTGGCTCTCCCTACACAGGAAGAGTGTGACACGTTACAGCCAAGCCAAGCTAAGCTGAGTCAAGCCTCATTTGTGGGCTCTTTGGGGTTCTATTAGCTCCACACGTTTCTATTTGTGTTTACTCTGGCTATCAAAGCTGCTGTAATTCTGAAAAGTGGCCTGCTGTCCATACGTGTATGTTGAATGTCATTTGCTTGCGGTAAGCACTAGCAGAAGGTACTGCACATGCACTTTCAAACCAACTCATGCAGCCATGGCTTGACGGCGTGATTAGTGCTTGTTATAACACTCAACCCTTCACAAAGTGCAACAGAGTTTTATTTTTATGATTTTATTGGTTTGGGCAGGTGTGAAAAGTTCTGGTTTCTGGAAGGAACAACTGTCAGATACTTTGGATTAAAGTTGCAAAAGCTGTTTGAGAGAGCGGCCGTGGCTTCAAGGTTGTTAAGACTTTGGCAGTGCTGGAAAGTCAAGAGCTGGCCTATTTCTCTGTTACCAAGGTCGGGTCATTGTCAGGTTGGGAGCTCTACACTCCCATTACATGCAAGTTTGAGTAACGCGCAGTCATTTGATTCAACGGTGGAAAAATCAGAGGTCGAGTCCCTTGTGATGCCTCTGCGAGACTTTTCAAAACAAAATTTCTGACTCGGGATAATTTAAACGCTCTATTAAGACCATTGTATTTATGACATATGAAATGAAATGATTAGCACTGCACGAGAATGATCAAGTGTAATGGCACACGGGGGATCAGAGAGAGGCCTGTAAATTTCCATTGTGGCTAATGAAAGCGTTGTAAAACTGATGAATAAAAGCCTTTCTTGTGGACTACTACTTCACCAACAGTTGACCGCCATCCAACTAATATAATATTTAATGTGGAACAACAAATCAATCTCGTGATCGCCGTTTGGGTGAGTATCACATTTGTAAAGTGTGTCAGCATAAGCAGAATGGCTGTAAAATGACAGATAAGATAAAGCAGTCAAAAAAAAAAATTAGTTAGGCCACAAGTATTTTCTTTGCAGCGTAGCAGAAAGCCCTTCAGTCTGCCTGGAACTGGTTTGTCCAAACAGAGAAGAGAGAGGGGAAATTAATGGGGTGCAGCGCTTGGGATTAAAAAGTGTAATTAGATGGAGCACTGGTGCAATCTTGGTAGCAGTCTGATCAAGGGACAAGTAATGGTTTTCATTTTGCAGGCAAACAGCTCCTCTTCTGCTGCATGCGTGTTTTATTAGCTTCTCATCAGCGACTGTTTCTTTAACAATATTCCTCCGATTTCCTCCGTTGGCTCGGAAAGTGTGTCTAACACGCGAATAAAAACTGTCTGGGAGAGAGGGGTCATACCAACAAACATTGCTTAAACAACAAAAACTTGTGCAGTTGCACTGATGCGAAGTGAAGTAACGGGATGACCTGGTGGTCTTAGACTCAAGTACAGGTTCAAATAAATGGAGCAAAAACATTACAAAGATTTAGTATATCCAGTATGTTAGCGTGATATCTGGGACCTTATTCTGGCTCAAAACAAGTACCAAGCCAAAATAAATGTAAAATGAGTTGGAGCACTGTGATGCACTGAAGTTCAAGTGTTCTGCACAGTGAGCCCCCCCCGCCCCCCATGTACAACCGTCCTTATTACACTTTAAACAGTGAGGTTCAACTGAGTTAGGAATTCTCTTATCCAAACTTCAAATATTTTATATTGCACAACACCTCCTGCGTTGAAACATGTTTGGATGTGATCATTCCCATCGTCCCTTGTCAGTACAGAAACCATTATTAACATTAACACTAGATGTACCAAAATATAGGTCCATAAAACTGTAGTACTCTCACTGCTACATCTATTTCCATCTATCTACTGTGTATTAAAAAGAAATGTGTAGTAAAGTATAAATATTACCTTATGTCCACTTCGTCCAGGCTCTCCAGGTTCACCCTGTAATACATTCAAAGAATTTTCTTAATTTGTAGATTTGGTTGCACCAATATTCGTAAATCCATGAAGTTTGTCCCTTATGTAATTAGAAATTCTTAGAATTACTAGCTAGTTTCAATTGATGATTAAGCTAATCTTAACTCACCCTAACCCTAACCCCAACAAACTGATGTAATTTGGTCATTAAGGCAAAAGTTAAATTTTTATTTTTAAAGTTTTTGGAAAAGTAATTTTGCAAAACATCACTCTGAAATAGCGTTTTGATTCAGTGTCAGATCAGATATGTCGGTGGTATTATACTAGTTACTTTGTGTGGTGCAAGTCTTTTCAATTTAGTAACACCTTAATCACTAGTATGGAAGTTTGAACATACAACCAACTGGTGACTCCTAATGAGGATGAAGAAAAAGGTGCGGAAAAGCCGTTAGGATTAGCTTAGCTCTCACCTTGATGCCTGCTGCAGAGGAGCCTGCATCTCCCTGAGAAAAAGGCAAAGAAATTAGAATGGTCCAACATGGAAAAACTGTCCAAAAGTGACAGAGGCTATTACAAAATTTAAATGGGCTTTACGTAAGGTCAAAACAAACATTACAGACATCATTGTGCAATTACAGTTACAAAAAAAAATGAAAGAAGCCATTTTTTACTGAACAATGCTGAACATCATTTCGCAACTGCCCCTGGACAAAATTGGGTGAAAATCCAATTAGGAAGAAGACTGTCTGCTATTCTAAGCAGTGTTCGGATTGAATATACCTTCTCACTATAGTTTGAGACAGCATTTTTATAACTACACTGCTGGGAATCATTTGGTTGTTTTTGCACTGTCAGAGTGCAGCTGCATACTGGTGATGACATGAAATCTAACACTATATAGAACAAATCCACAGCAGTATAAGGGCTAAAGGGCTTGACAGATATACTGTACTAACAGCAACCATTTAAAACCTTTTTTTTTTCATTGCATCTCTTCAGGTGGGGTATTGAACTATAAGGAGACCGAGCTACTTATATCACATTTTTCCAGTAAAGTCATTCAGACATCCAGAACCCAGGCCCTTCTCCTATGGACTGCATTACTTCTGCAGTGTACAGTAAAAACATACATAAAACAAGGGGCCAATAAGCGTAATTATGGGCGGTTGGTGGGAAAAGGGAGTGGGAAGAAGGAGACTGGATCTTTAGCTCTGGTGTGGACTCTGTGGTTTCTCTACACATACGCCTTGCGCTCAGAAGTTGCTGCAGGAATGCCTCTCACCCTCAGCTTTTTATGGGAGTCATTACGATGCATAGCACACAAGGCATGTTTAATTGCGGCAATTTTTTTTTTTGCAGACAATAAACCGTGTTACTGTTTACAGCTGGGCTTTGTTGCATACCGAAGGGTGCCTCTATCCCTATCTTAAAACGTATCATTCCTATTTTTATATGGGTATGTTCTTAAATATTTTATTGAGGATACAGAAGATCTAAAAAGGATGAACTTTTAACTTTTTGGCTGTGTCAAAAGGCTCCTTGTGTTTCCTAACAGGAGACAAATGAAAGAGTTTCACGTGATTTTGCACGATGAATTGAAGATGTTTCAGGTTAAATATTTAAATGATACGGAGGTCATGTTGTGTCTGACCTAAAACTTATAATTAAAAAAGAAACTTTACACAGAGGCCAATTATTCCGATGTTTTTTGGGGGCGCTTGATTGAATAATTATTCCAACAAAACAAAGATCAAAGTCAGAGCTGGTTTACACCTGTTGCTTTTTGGCAGCAATGGGTATGAAAGAATGCCTCGCATCTGTACTTTGTTACATCGTACTACATAAGATCTCACCCTGTTAAAGCTCACAAGCTATGACTATGTGTAAGAATGATTCCCTTTTTTTCCCCTCCACCCTTATTAATCTCAGCAGGATGAGACCAGCGGAAGCTAATAATGTGAAAAATTATTATTAACAGCACACAGTTCGCACACTTTTAATCAAAAATGCACCATGACCTATGTGAGAACAAGTATCAAAGTGCATTACACAAGCAATTAACACTTCACTCTCACTCCGGCAGAACTGATAAATCCCAATGACGTCTTCTGTCTTGACAGAACTCACACGGGTGACACCAATCCCAACAAGTAAGTGAGAGTTTTCACAATTTTAATCTATTCCAAATGAAGTACTATGAGATGGAAAAAGTGGTGGAGTTGGGAGGTGAGCTGAGGTGTGGCACGGAGTGCTGAAATGTCCCAATTGGGCCAATTACCATGGTGAGACTACAGCCTGTGATTTAACCGCAGAGCAGAGCAGGACGGAGAGCTGTCACCACAGCTCCATTTCATAATAGGCACCCAGAACTGTCGCTGCATATTGCCATTTAAAGATAATAGCATGAAGATCTCATAACGTATACTTAGTAAATCAGGCCGTTTTCCAGCTGTTTGCCCCGCGAGAGCGAATGAGATGGAGAGAATTAATCAGCGAGCAATGAACCCGAGACAGAGTTGTGACAAATGTAACCATTAAATGTCACCACAGCCCTCAAAACACGACTCCCACTTCATATTATGGTCATTAGTAAAGATGACCAAATTCAGCGGCCTCAGCTGAATATCAGCCTCAGTCGCTGATTAAGAATACATGTGAAGCAACGCGGATTATGATTGGCTCCCAGGGCAGAAAGGCCCTGCCAACGGTTGAAACGAGGCCAGTTCACAAGAGCTTGGACCGGATCTTAGGATTCAAAAAAATCATACCAACCACTGTGCCACACCGTCCGGAGCCAAGTGCTCTCTGCCTGGAAGTTCCCAAAACCAAGTCAAGAGTTTACTTGCGTTTATTTATTTTATTTATTTTTTCCAACCTTTTTCCTATCTCCGAGGTCTGACTTTCTCAACAAGAAGAGTCACAGTTGATTTCACAGCTAGTTTAATACTTAGGCAGAGTGCATCAGAAGTAAATGGTTTAGAACTAAAGCTTTTAACTGTGGTAATGATTTGTTTTAAATGAGGCTGGAGATGGACGTGCAGAGGCTGTTGGAAACACAGTTAATGATGGCTTATGAAGGCAACACAGCAGGTAATGTGTTACATAAATATATCCTATAAAGAGTGGTGAATGGTAACAAAGTACGTTTACTCAAATGCAGGTTTAAGGCTCTTTGATTAAACACAACTTTATGTATGAATATGTGCCATGTAAGCACATTGTAAACTAAGATTTAAGAAGTGTTAAACTAGAATTTGACAAAAGATTAAGTAATGATACAGGACCTCGGTTGATATTGTGCTTCTAAAGCGTCTCTGAAGCCTAACTTTAACTCAACATAGATGTTTGTTTGACCCGTACAAAAACCAAAGTGTAAACAGGCAGTTGTTGCTGTTTTTGGGTGGTTACGGTATGTGCAAGACTTCTTAGTCAGGGCCAGTTTCCAGGCAACTGGTGGAGACTCCAGGAAGTTACTGGACCCCTTCCTGCCAAGAAATAGTACATAACCACCCATAAAATGACAAATTGTTATCTTAGTCCTTGCTAAACTAACTCTAGCTACATATTTTTCATACTGTCATGATAAATCTTCTTATCTAACTCTCTGATTTCTCAAAACTCTGATCTTCTCCTTTAAATAAACTGCCGAACAGTGAACTGGTGGCTTTTAGGGTCGATGGGGAGCACAGATATGCACGTAAAAAGTACGCACTTTGTCCCATCCAAGGCGTATTGTTGTAGGTCATGATCCAGAGTGAACAGACCGTGTCTTTTAGGATGTGAGTGAAAGAGATTTCACATGTGCACGTTCAAATTGTGACTAAGAGTGATTGCGCGTGTATCCAAGTGTATATTCTATCCTGTCATTTAGTCTCTTTCACACTCCACAGATCCCCTGCCGTCAAAACAATCTCCCTTTGTATCATGCAAAGCCCGGGCCGTCTGCTTGCGCTGCCGTTTCTCTCCCCCCTCTGCACTCCCCGAGGTCTCTCCCCTTGCTCACCATACCAAAGCTTTCGCTGCCTCACCTCTCACCCCGCGTTACCACATTTTCCCCGCAGTGCGTGCTGTGTATTGTTAACTTTGGCATCTTCAGCATGGACGACTAAAGATGTTCTCCCCTCCCCTCCCCTGTCCCCTCGACTCTCTGGTTTCCTCTTCCACCAGTGAAACAATAATATCAGGGAAGAGCCATTGATCAGACGCACCACTGATGACAGGAGGCTCAGTGTGAATGTATATGAGCATGCATAAGAGATTTTTTTCTTCTTTTTTTTTTCACTTGGACTGAAAAATCAATCAATCCTTCGTGTGTCTGACATATGTTAAACTCATCTGGATGGATATTGAGTTATATCTGGACTGAAAAACAATTATTCCCTCCACATGTGCACTATGTCAAAAAACACTTTCACATC
The DNA here is from genome assembly GCA_028641955.1 of Protonibea diacanthus. NCBI lineage: Eukaryota > Metazoa > Chordata > Actinopteri > Sciaenidae > Protonibea > Protonibea diacanthus. Next base: position 10,635,334 of record CM053998.1, read on the forward strand.
CTGACATTGACAAGATGAATGCAACAAGATGAGGTTATCCTATCCATACTAATGAAAACATCCTCACTATTTCCAGGTCTTTACATGACTACTTTCTGTCCCTTTTCATCGCAAAATACACAAATATGCTCTTGAGGAATGAACGGCAGGTGACAGACTACAGAAGTCTGAATCCCCATGGTACTCAATTCCACTTTTTCTCTTTTACTCCTGCGGCCAAAAATACTTTTTTTCTTCATTTTTTTACTGCATTAAGGTAGACCAGATCAAAGCGCTGCTCGAGCTGCAAAGTTTTATCGCCCTCCACTTTCCTTTTTGTTCACTCATTTTCCACAGATGATTTCCTGCATCTGTTTCCCTCAAACGGTGTCTTTCTTGGCAGACGTGTTCGGCAGTCTTTTAAAAAACCAGAGTACCCATAAAGTGAGAAGTTATCAAAGTTGTTCTCTGCTGAACAGCAATAAATTGGCAGTGACATTTTGAGTACGCTGCTTCAACTTCGATGCTGGTCTATCAGTTATATATATATATATTTATATTTATTTTTTTTTTTTTTACCTAACTCTGTATTTCTAGTAATAAGCGGCATCTCCAGTGTATTAAAAAAAAAAGAAAATCACAGTATTTAGTGTCTGCTGTCTGTTCTTAGCAACTGTGTTACCATTATTTTGGCAACTCCGGGAAGAAGCTTTATCTTTTCCCAGAAGTGTGAGCAATTTTTGCACAGCTTGATGAGAAGCTGAATCGACATTTTCAAAGCAGCGTTTATTCCAATTCGTAATTGTTTTGTTTCAGAAATGCAGAGACGCCCAATTTTTGTCATTGGGTCACCCAGTACAAATAAGGCTGTGATCCATTTTCACAAATGCTGCTTGAACAAAATAATAACAGCAAAAAAAGTGGCGTGAAGTCCTGGATACGATGCATAATTTGCCTCTGGACATGATGACTGTGTACTAACACAAAACAAAAAAAAAACTTTTTTTCCAGAAAACAAAAGCTTTTTGGACAGAAACATGAATCTATTACTTTAGCTCTGAACAATCTGTCCAGCAGAGCTCCACTCTGCCTTTTGTTGGAAATGGAGCCCAACTTGACAAGCTGTCTTGATGATAAATGGTCCCAAAATTAATGCAGGAGCCATCCAACCAAGAAAATCTAGTGTCAGCATAGCATTGCAATTAAGTCCACATTAAGCACAAAGGATGCATCAAGTGCCAGGATGATTGCTGTTGTGCAGCCTTGACTACAGCTGATGGCACTTGACCTCAGTTACTTCTGCTGCTCTCCACAGATCTCCTCTCAGATGGCTAACATTAACTCTTCTTTTTTTTTCCCCTTTATGTTTCTTTCCGGCCACAGCCAGATCTTGCTGTTTCTCTGTGCATGTTCCAAGAATATGAAAGGTGAAGTGGAATTTACGTACCTTCTCTCCCATATCACCTTTCGGCCCTTCTTCACCCATATCGCCCTGTGATGAAATCACACAGAGATAATCATATTCAGTCTACTGATCGCATGAATGTGTCAATGCTGAAAAAGGAGAAAGGTGAAAATCTAAAACATATAACTGGAAGAAAAAGATCTTAAACGTGATTTGTCAGATTGTTTAAACACGCACACGCAGTAGGACTTTTAACACTTTTTTTCCCTGTGATTAACTGCCCCATAAAACAGTCTTAATGGATGTTTGGAGAACAAGCTGCAGCAAATATGAAGTCCTGTTACTGTACATGTTAAATTCACTTTGGTCACGAACTAGAGTCCTCACACATGGTTCAAATAGGACTGACTTCAGGTGACGTCATGCACTCTGTGGGGCACTCTGTGGGGCACTCTGTGGGGCAGTGTGGAGGTCCTGGCACCAAATGTGAAGAACTTCACTTCTAGTTCGTCTGAGCTGTGTGAAATAGGTTGAGTGCCATCTATGGATGGCAATGCAAGTTGGCTGGTCAGTGTGCCTCTTTGGTCCAGACTGAAATATTTCTACACATGTAGCTCTCGGGCAATTGATCCTAATGATTTAGGTGATCCCCTGACTTTCCCACTAGCGTCACCATAAGGTTGATATTTGTGGTTAAGATTGAACTGTCTCAACAATTATATGATGGATTGCCGTTAAATGTGCTACAGACATTCGTGTTAACCTCGTAATGAATCCAATAATGTTTGTGATCCTTTAATTTAACTTCTAGACCCACCATCAGGCCGAACTAATGCAAAGCACCGTGCCTGAGCAGCTTCAACACAAGGGTTTAAAATAAAGGGTTGTGTCCTTGTGGAGGATCCTCACGATGTCCGAACTTGGAGAAAATAAGCCTACTGTAACAGGCGCTGTGCTTTTTTTCCCTATTAGAATTGTTTTCTCGAATTTGCCTGCTGGCTCTGAAGTTAGCAACCGACTCCAAAAACAGCAATTTATGTTAACATATTTGGCTTCTATCAAAATAAAAGCTCATAGTACCTTGGAGTGAATTTCGGTGCTGTCTTTGGCAGGGAGCTCATCATTTCACTTTTGATAAATCCACATGATTTTATAGTAAGTATATGGCAGCCTAATAGATTGTGAACCATGCAGTGAGTAGCAATTCCAAGGATTTGAAATCAAAGGTTGTGTCCTTGTGGAAAATATTAAAAATGAGCTAACTATACCAGGTAGTACACGGTCCATCTGTTTCGATGCATTGTTCAGTCGGGATTAAAAAGCTTGTTTTCCTGAAAAACTTGTATTTTATAGATGTTTGACTGTCTAAACGAGGGATGCAGGATAACACATTGTACGGGGCTGGACATGATATTGGATATTAAACATATTCTGCCACAAGAATTGTTTACTTTGTCTGACTTCCTGTAATATTTGCAAATCCCTGGGGGTGATGGTGTAGCTTCACTTTAAAAGTTTAGGATCCTCCGCTTTAGAGTGAATACCATGGGACAAAAGCAGAAGCAGAGAGGCCGGTGCTTCTCGCCAACACAAATGTAGAAACCGATCCACCTTGTCAGACCATTCAGTTCTAACTTTCCTGAACTCACTCCAAAGCTTCAAACTTTCTATTCAGCCATTATTTGCATCCAACAAATTCCCCATAGGACACCCATGATGCTGTGAGCAGTGGTTGCTGAAAGATTGGCTCTGTGCAACCTTACCGGGTTATTACAGTGAAGCAGGTGTGTTCGTGATAGGAAATAAGCCTCTGATTTGAAGGAAAACTCAGAACAGCAACGGAGAACAACTGCCTGAAGGCCAGTTTTGTGGTTGATGAAGAACACTGAGTCATCACCTCCCTCCCCAGACTGTCTCTCTCTCTCTCTGCTCGGTCAGTGTTCACACCTCCCACTCGCTGCTGTCCAACAACAGCGAATAAAAGGCACCATTCGAATTAGAGAATGGAGAGAATAAGGCTTCTTTTACTCACTGGGGCTATTGTGTGGGTTCAGTTTTTTGGTCTCCTCCAAGGCCTTGTTGGAGAAATTAGGTTCAATTTTGTGACTCACTGAATCACTGACTCAGTGATGGCCAAAATCTCAGAAGGGAGTCTACCTCTGAAAAAAACAATCTGGGGCTGCGCGAAGCAGAAGTGAGGCCTCTGTCATTTTTTGACGGCTGTTCTAACACATGGTGGGATATCAAGAGTGATGCTAACAATGATGTCGGTAATCTGAATTAGGGCTTTACCTTTTCACCTTGCTCTCCCATTTCACCCTGTTGGGAAAGAAAGCAGAGTATTAAAAGACAAGAAGACTGAGGGGGAGTCGGGTTTAGTTGCAGAATTATTGCAGCCACGAAGGGTCAGATTGTATCTGGGGTTAAATTCATGTTAGATTATGGAAAGTCTCTTGTGTTATGGCTGCGTTTTCCCCAGACAGACTTTCAAGTATCAGCTTTAAAGGTGTTTTTTAAATTTGCACAGTCATTATTAGAAGCTGACAATATCAAATATCAACCAGAAGCCTACTTAGAATGCTACTTTACCACAATTACAATGAATTCAAACATTACATTTAATTTCACACATGGCTATCTGCAGTAGATGTAACATATGCTTGTTAATATACTGGAAAATGCCAGTCATGCAAACATGATATCCAACAAAAATGAATGAAAAGATGTTTGTTTCCTAAAAAAAAGAATGAAAAAAATGTATGAATAATTTATAATGAAAAACATGGATTAAAACATTATAGATTCTAAAAGTTAAAAAGAAGAGAATGTTTTCTTTGATGGGAAAAGATGAAATCTATGAATGACCTCGAAACAATAAAATAAAAAAAAAAAAAAAAAAAATATATATATATATGAGCACCATAAATTTACAAGAATAAGAGCACACAGAATGTGTGTGCACCAGACCTTGGCTCCGGGGATACCGTCCAATCCTGGGATGCCAACATCCCCCTATAGACAGCATAACACACACAGTGGCTGTATTCAGTGTGCCGTTCCAGCAACGTGAACTCTGATTTCAGGTCAAGGAGATACAAAAAGCTTGACATTTTTTTTTTTCATGAGACAGAGATAACCTCTAACCTTAAAGGAGGTTAAGTTTGTGTCGTCACCGCGCAGGTGTTATGCATTTGCGGGAAAGTTGATAACGGTGCAGTAGATTGGAGAGATGGTGAGTTTTACACTCTACGTGTTGCAAATAAATAAATAAAAATCCAAATATTAAACCACAGAGGATAAACAAGCTGGTTAAAAGCTTAATTATCTGGACGTGAGCAAAAGAAGAAAGCAGAGTCCATCTGATGAATGCCAGCCCGCTGTTAGTGTGAGTCTGAATCCTTCTCTGTGGCGCTCACTGAGAAACCAACCTCACTTCATTTGTTGCCAGAAATAATTAACCTCCCGATCTTTGCAAACCTACCACATATCATTAGCCTTTTGGAAGAGGAGCAGCTATTCCTCAACCCGGAGAGACAGCTTTAACTGGATGATGCAGATTAATGTCGCCAGAATGGAAAATAAAGCGAGCTATTATTTCAATTAGGTTATAGGTCTATGAGCTGCTCAGTACTGGCAATACTGCAAACAAAGCTTTTATTTCAGTTTGGTGACAAACTCGATTTCTTATTATTGTTTTCCCACACTGCCCTGTTTTCATGAACACTGGTGGTGAAACTCTTCATAAATACTGGAATCTTATATCATCCATCAAGCCACATATGGGAGTCATTGACATAATGATGATGATATATCGCCGTAATCACGATGGAGTCTGATTATATGCTCCTAAAGCGGAGCTGATAAGGTTTGCATTAGCGATCCTCCCCTTTTAGTGAGTATCTATGTCAGATCGATGTGATGTCTGCCAGTCAACCTGCCACTGCTGGCAGAGCGGCCATTGCTGCATTAGACTTCAACTTTCTGCATGAGTGACAGTTACATGCCATAACAGATTCTGTTTTATGAGTGCATTGCACAGCACTGGAGTTCTATTTCATGGGTGCTGGCATAACCTCGCTCCTTACACAAGTATGGAATTAGGCCCTCAGCTTTTGCTGCCTCCAGAGTCACTACAAAATGAAACTTCTTTACTCTGGTTCCTATTACACACATGCGTGCCTCGCCGCTTATATTTTTGTAAATGCATGCTTGAGTCTTGAAAGATGGCGCCTCTCAAATAATCTCCTCATTCACTGTCGTCACTTGTTTCATTGTTTGCTCTGGAACAAATGTGCTTCTCCCTTTGCACCACACCTGTAGTGTGTCTTCTTTATTTGCTTTGAGAATGAAACGCATGCATGAGCCGAGCGTGTGAGCAGCTTCACGGGCAGCAAGAAACTTTGTGGTTAAGACTTGAAGATGCAGCCCAGGGGATTTCTCCCAAATAGGATAGCGGTTTGAAATTGTCAGAATGCATGGCAGAACTTTTCTAATATGAAAAGTGCAACACATGACCACAAAGACTAATGAAAACTCTAAGTCTGTTAAATGAGCCCTTTGAAGATAAAACACTTTCAGGTGTGGATGGAGGTTAGCTTTTTGAACTTTATGCATAATATTCTGTCGGTGATTTTGTGATGCTCAGACTGTTTATTCACTCGAGGGGCTCGTATGAACTTGCTGCAATTTAAAAAACAATCCCCCGAACAAGACGGCTAATGCGTCTGAATAAAAAGTGAATTTTTCACTGAATTTTTCACCTTTCTCTCCGAAAAACAAGATTTTACAACTGAATGAGATCAAAATGTTCTGCAGCATCTCTTATGTTCCTAAATAAAAATCAATTCCGGAGACATCCAAAGAAAATAGCTTGCGCCACAATCATTTAATGGTTTGTTTGCATAACTTTGTATGAGTAACCTCACCTTCAGCCCGTCAACACCTGGGACACCTGGAAGGCCGAATGAACCCTGAGAAATAAACACACAGTCATTACATTCCACAATAAAAAAAAGTGTTTTGCTTGCAAAGGAGTGAAAAGCACGACATTGCAGAGTTATGGTTATAAGAAACATGACTATTATGTCACAAACAAAATTATAGTAGCACCAAAGGTCGAGCCTACATAAGCCCCTCGGAGCAGGCCTGTCTCTGGTTCCCATCTCCACTCCTGTGTGCGCTGATCTCTCAAATCCAGGCCAGAATAAATATTGTATGTCATATTTTAAGATCCACTAAGTTATGGACGATAGAGGCAGGCTGAGAGTTAAGAATAATTCTGTTGAGTTTCAAAGTGAAAGGGGGAAAAAGTTCAAAGACAAACATGTACTGTAGCTGTGATGTTTGCATGTACTCCTTCAACCCACATAAAGCAGATGATTTAAACTCTGAGGTTGTAACAAGCGTGCTTTAATGAACTCCCGCTCTCTCTTGCACAGTGGTTTTGTTTGCTTATCTTGGCTATTTGCGATTCTTTGTAATAAAAGTCACTTACTGCTACCATGATTGCATTAATAAATGTATCAGAGTTGTGTCAAACAGTGGTATATGTTTTGTAGAAGCAATGGAAAATCAGTGGTGAGAGTTGAATAACCGTTGACGTGGCCCCTCCACTAAACACAGCGCTATACACCAGCAGCAGATCTAATCGAGTAGCCTCGGGGCCTGGCTTATGAGTCATTAACACGGCAGCGTGTCATCATTGACCCTTCTACACCACCTCCCCCACTCCTACGCCGACGGGAGGCCTTGCCGACAGATGACAGCGCAGACAGGAAGTGTCTGATTGGGTTACACTGAACAAACACTGGCAGCTACCTGATGGCTGGATATGGCTTACATCTGTTCCCCACATCAGTGCCGCCAGGGACCCGCAGCCTGTATCACAGCACTTAGCTTCAGGTTCTCTGTTCTCTAGCTCTCTCTTTCTCCGTCACTCTCTTTCGTTTCCTTCTCATGTCGTCTGAACTCTCTTCTTTTCTATTTACCTGCCCTGACTGTGGCCCCGTATCACTAATCTCCAAGTAAATGTATCCAACATCCTTCAAATAACTAAAGATGAAGGACAAGCACAAGAAAGAACGCTGCCAGAGTGAAATGTGTTTTTGATGTCGTTCAGTAGATAACTAAGTCAGAGAATCTCATTTTATTTAATCTAAAAGAAAAGAAAAAAATGTCACTGGAACAAGAACTTTTTTTTTGGACTTACCTTCTGCCCTTCTGGACCCTCAGGCCCCTATAAAGAAGACGAGAGACAGAGAGTGGGAGAGTGGGAGACAAGCAGAACAAAAGAGTCCATGTCAGATGAAATAATATCATTTCTACAGCCAACACGGTCACAGTAGAGAGACTGGCAAGATTTGTGGTAGGATTTCAATACAGTGAGCACACACCCTTCGGGCAGAACTGAATCACAATCAATCCCTTGTTTTACTCTTCGACAAAGAAGGAAAATCAACTCACTCTGCGCCTTCTTTTCATTGAGCTTCACCATAAACATAAATCTCTAATGAGACCATGAATAACAAAAAATTTTATGGTTTTATCTTTTATGTTGATCTCCTTCTTTATTTCGCTTTTGCAAATGTAAAAACGTGTCTTGTTTGGCTGTTCTACAGTCCAACACAGAGAGGTTCATTACCTAAATGGGCCAATAGTTGGGAGGCCTTACAAAGCTAGTAAGTGCAAGAAAGGCGCCACATCCCTAAGTGAGCTTTAACTCAGTGATAGATGAGTCTGGGAGGACAGTTTTTATTCTCAACCTGCTGTTTACCACAGTGAAACTGGAGGCCATGTTGGATCGTCATCCTCCTCCACCAGAACCCGCCTAAAAACAGCCGGCCTGCTTTGTGACTAAAACGAGAAACCAGGCTGAATGTGAGTTCCTTCCATGCTGGCTTCACTCGACTCTAAACTATTGCAGTATCCACGGCAGTTCATCAACACCTTTACGCTTGGCTGTTATGACACTCCATGTTGGCCAACATTTTTTCCTCACTGTCAGCTCAGGATCTACGGTAAATGGTGCTATTTGGCTCATCAGTCTAAACTGGGTCAAGGCCAGGCAGATCTTATGCCCCAGCATCCCTCTACAACAACAACTTTGTGATGCTTATTCATGTTGATGCAGTATAACTGGCAAAACCTAAGATCTGGTACCCTGGTGAGTTAAAAGTTTGCATGCCTGTATTCAAAAGTAGCCAATGAGGACACATGCAGGTTGAAACGTCTGACTGTCAGTGTACATTTTTGTGAAGACGTTTGTTAATGGTGGTGGCCAACTTATGCCTTGTGGCCAAAAAACCAACAGCTGCTTGGCTTAGCACAAAGGACCATCATAATGACAAATTTTCTGAGAATAAAGTCAATGTTTCCATATCTTGCGTAGTTTTCGTTGATGAAAAAAGGCGACCACCGAGAAACTGAAGCTCAGAACTTTCCCATTTACAAAAGTAGCCCGTTAAAATCCCTGCAGCAACAAGTTCTCACATTTACAGAAATGGCCCACACAGTTGCAGCCCATTTATAGTGCATTCCATCTGCACTTATAACAAAAACCTCAATGAACAACTTTCATTATCCCGGCCAACCAAGAAAAAGGTTTTCCTCCTGCTTCCTTTAAAAGCCTTTGTTAGCTATCCTCAGTAGGGTTTGGTAAACATCTTTATGACCCCCTAGGTATGTGAGAGCATGTGCCACTCGCCTGAGCGCTAATTAGCTTGGCTACATCTGAGAGCACTCAGGAGCTACTGGCTGAAAATGAGATTTTTCACAAAGTCAAGAGCCCTTGAGGAAGTCTCTTTTGTTCTCAACTTTGGGTCCTGACATTGCTAGAAAATTTACATGAGAATAAACCAAACATTTTCATTAAAAAGGAGAATAATGTCAACTGAAAGAATTCATCATGGCCACCAACACATGCTCCGCATATCGCACCTTCGCTGCCTCATTTAACTTTCATAAAAGAAAAGAATCCGCAAATATCAACAGGACGCCTATTACAGCCGAGCATCTGAGCACAAACACAAAGCACTGAATGTCTGGTGCTTTCATTCATGTCTCGGAAATGACAAACAGCGAAGCAGGTCAATTCCCACACTCAGTCTGCTGTTGAACCTTCAGCCACTTGAGAAACTTCCAGAGTGTGCATTTCTCCTTCAGCATGTACAAGAAAAATATTTCAGCTGATCAAAGCACAGAAAAGCTACGTGTTGGAGCTTTGGACTGCAGGTTAAGAGCTCCTGTTCAAAGTTTCTGTTACACTTATTATTTAAAAAAATCGCAATGCAAAGCTGCGATTTACATTAAATCAAGGTACTTTCATCTTTAAAAGAAAAATTATTTTTTTTGACAGCCTGGGTCTCATTGTCTTAAGTTTGGCCGATGTAGCTATAGGTTAGCATAACATTGTGCTCAACGCCATCGCTGTCGAGACTGTGGACTTGTGTGTTTTATTTAAACTGTGTACATAACTTTTCATTTTGCAAGGCCTTTCAATCACACAGGCTTTATTGCTAATACTACTGTTAGACTGCCACATACTGTATAGGCCACACAGTTGACCTGCAGTTTTAACTTTTAAGAAGTACCTCTGAAATATGAAAGACATTTGTAAATTAATTGATTAAACATTTGACCTCTACCTTGTGTATAGTGACTATATAGATTATTTGAGTTATGTATTTATATTATATTATGCATTTTGTTTTTGTTGAGTAATAATGTCATTTTAAATTTTGCCTATTTTGCGATTAAGGCTTCCTTTCTCTCCTGCACTGCAATTACTGTCTGCTATATGTTTGTATTTTGCTTTATATTATTGTGCAAATAAACTTAACCAAACTAGCTACTTTCCATCTGCAGTTCTTGGGCAGTTAAACAGCCTAACGACCTCGGTATTTCTAAAATCCTGATTACAAAAACTATGACAATAAGACCCAGGTTGTAAAAAGAAAAAAGAATTTTCCTTTAAGAACAAACAGATTTGTTCCACTGAAATAAATGTTTTTTGCCAATTGATGTCGACATTTGCCACAACATAGTTTGAATCCATCGGGCATGTCCTAAACCATCCGCTCACATCTTTGCTCCTCATGTTTGGCTGCACATTAAAAGAAAACTTAGTCAAGGACACCAAAATATTATAGGTATGTCCTTGTTATATGGGCATTTTAAGTAAATTTGATTCCTGCATACATGGCTGTTGTGTGTTTAAGAAAATGTCGAAGGTGAGTCACTAGTGCATTGTGGCTAGTTATGGAATGAACGGGATGTAAAAAGAGGAGCAACGAACTTCTGCAGCATAATTGGAAATAACACCAAAAAGCAGATGGAGGAGGTTTTTTCAGTTACGGGTGGAACACTGCAAACAATACACCACTGGTTTCCATATTTAGTCTTTTTGAAGCAAAATCAAACCCTAAATGAAAACTGTGTGCAAGGCTGCAAGCCACCTTTAGAGAGCTGAAGACCCCCTTAATTTACCACAGAGACCTTATGGCACTGATGATTTTGAATTGAGTCCTGAAAACTTCTTCTTCTTCTTCTTCTTCTTCTTCTTCTTCTTCTTCTTCTTCTTCTTCTTCTTCTTCTTCTTCTTCTTCTCCTTCTTCTTCTTCTTCTTCTTCTCCTTCTTCTTCCTCCCTCTTCCCACCTCCCCCCTCCTCCTTGTTGCTCCACAAGAGCCTAATCCTTTTAACCAGCACCATATGTCCTGGAAGGCTGCTGGAAAACTCTGGAATCTACTTTTGCCTCTTTAACAATAGCATCTACATCAAAAACGCTGAGCTGTGTCGAGTGGGAGCTAGCTCAGAGAGCACGGTAAAAAAGAAACAAAAGTTGGTTAAGGACCGACCTCAAAATCCCTACATCAAGCTGACTTGTGTAGATCTAAAAGTGCCGATCAAAGATTATCAAGTGGAGCCTATCGGTCTGGTTGCTTATTCCCTAATTCATATTGATTTTCAAAGGCCAATCAAGGGTGGGGACTGATGTTGCATTTCTGGATGGAAGATTGTTTTTTATTCCCTCTCCAGGAGTTTAACACCCCACTTGATGATTTATAGAAACATGTCTTTCTCTACAATTATTTTACTTTTATTTCCCACCAAGAAGTAGCAACAAACTGCTGTTGGCTGGAAACAGAAGCTCTGAAAAGGCAACTCCACTGTGTTTGAGCAGCCATGTCACATCTCTTTACAACCTCTGGGACATGCTCATCTCATGCTGCTTTATGGGGGGGATTGATTTCCAAAACGACGACATTATTCCTTATTAAAAGTACATTAGTGTCATGCTGTGTACGTACTCGTGAAATAGTACGCCTTACTTCGAGAATTACAGTGAACAGCGCTTATTTTTTATTCAAAGCTCCGTGCGAGGCCTCTGAGCTCATTTCGAACGGGATTCACCATTCATCTCTTGGAGAAATAATCCAGCTGCTGTCATGTGCGGTTGTGTGAGCACTGGAGACTTATGGGAATGCACCTGGGACCACTGGGAAATCTATTGCGATTTTTATACTTATGACTCAATGATTTTAAAAACAAAACTGTGCTGCTCACAGCTACAAGCACATGGGAGGGTAATGGACAATATATATATATAATTAAAGCCAACAAAAACTGAAAACTCCACCAACATAAAAGCAGGCTGAGGGTAGCGTGTTTAGTGACCAAATATTTACTAGCAATTTTAGCTCCTCTCCAGTTAATGTGTTTTTCTCTGCACTTAAGCTTTACCATCCTTTATTTTCTCTGTTCATTTCTTTCCTATCCACCAACTTTTTCCACAACCTGGCAAGGGTCCGAGGAGATGGAATCAGAGATGAAAGCGCTTGATAGCGCCTCCTCTGTCAGCTTCACTTACTCGCCTCTGCACTTGTGAAAACTGACATCACCGAGTGTTTTCGCATGTCACGTTTTCCGTCCTTGCTTTCACTGGAATTTGGCTTGACCTATTCGATGTAGCTTTTATGAGGAAACTTTAATCAAATGCTTTATTTGCTGAACACCACAAGCAGTATCCAGTTGCTGTTAACTGGAACAGCTTGTCCCTACTGTATAAGGGGTTTTGTGAGGGAAAACAAACGTTTTTGCAGGGTATCGTAAAAAGTGTCATTAATATTCACCATATTACCCATAAACCACCTTATGAATATCCTGTAAATTAAATTGTATATCTATAATACATCATAAGTGGCAGTATCCTTACATGACTGCATGCTTTGTTTGTCAAAATCACAAGATTAAAATGAATCAGCTCTGTCGGGGAGCAAAATTGAAATAGATGTTGTATTTCTGATAGTGCACCACAGTTGGCTGGTTAGCAAATTAAATGCGTCCAAGAAAAGGAAATAAGACATATTTCTACTAAATTAGAACACTGATACAGCAGCTTGTGTAACAAAGGCAGTCAGTCAATGAAAGCCAATACCACAGCAGAAAAGGATGTTTAAATAAAAACTAATGTCAAAGAATTAGTCAGCAACTTATTAAACTAAACAACCTGCCTGCAGATGGTATGAGCCATTTGGGAAAGGTTTGGATTCTTTTTACATTCAAACATGTGAAAAGTATTATGAAGAAAACAGCAGGGAGAGTTAGGCGAGGAGACCGATGCATTTTTAATGTCTTTGTGAGTTGGAGGCTATCTCTGACAAGAAGCTAGCTTAGCTTAGAATAAAGACTGGAGCCAACGAGCGCCTCTAAAGATCACAGATTCACATGGTGTATCTTGTGTTTCATTTGGACAAAAATCAAAGCTTAAAAAGTCCAAGCACATGCTGAAATCACATCCATAACACTGCATTGCTTTTTGTTACACTTTGGGCAAGTCTTTGTGCTAAGCTAAGCTAATGAGCTGCTAACTGTTGTCTCATATTCACCTGATACATATGACCTTGAATTGAATGTGTTTTTTTCTGAAGACAAAGAACTATTCCAATAATTCAGTGATAATTGTGAACTTAGCATCCAAGTTACAGACTCAACAAGGAAAAGCTTGTGCTTACCATCGGTCCTGTTTCTCCAGGCTGCCCTGGATCACCCTATGATAAACAGAACAGCCGGTGATTAATAAAAGTCTTCTTTTAAAAGTTGAGAACATGCATGGAGTTTTAGAATTATGCTCCACAGTATTTTGAGTAAAACAAGTCACATATATTGGTTGAATTCCCTGTTTCTTTTGGTGTTTGGACACTATGGTGCATAGGATCTAGCCTGCCAAGTAGAGCTCAGCATCGCTCTGCTCATATCCCAAGTTGGCTGGGAGGCCTTTATCATGCTGTGGCACCTGTACCCTTCACTGTCTCTGTCCAACAACCATATTCAAGTCTCTGCTTTCAGTTCGGGCCTGGCTCTTGGATGTTCCCGCACTTCTCGGGGTAGAAAAGAGACATATGCCATGTCTAGATTTCAATGCCAAAGCCATGCTTGAACATTATTCCATCTTTGCCTCTTTGTGACATTTACAGGACCATTTTGCCACCCTCCTTCTGGGTGATTCACGGCAAGGGAAATAAATCATGTGAGAAATTGTGCTCCCTAGCAGGAGAAATTTAATTTCTTGGAAAAACGTAACAACTATTGCGACTGCAACTGGAAGAACTGAAAACAATAATCATGTTAAACTTGGAAAGGAACAGATAAACAACACTTAATATTTTTGCACTCCCACTACGAACCATGCCAAGTCAATAAAGATCAGCTGGAGCCCTTTGGAAGGTTTTATGGCTGAACATAATTGACAGGCCTTTTCTGTTTCTTCTTTCTCTCACAGGCAGAGTTCACATAAATTAGTGTGATGCCAGTGACAGGCTTACAGACATGGAAAATGTTACGTTATAATGAAAAACAACCAAGTAAACGTAAATCTATACAGTGAAGCATTCTCTTGGGGGCACATTCATGTTTGGCTAAACACATTAGGGCAGTGAACTGCAATACAGCTTGTCTAGTCTTCATTAGAAATGATTTTCATTGGGATAAGCCCTCCCGGCATTGAGTGAGAGCAAAACTGAATGTGAGTAAACAAAGAGCTGAACATGCTTCACTCTTAATAGAAACAATACAGTATTTTTTAAAGGGAAAACCCACAGAATTATACTAATCCAATGCTATTTTAATAATACCCTGCATGCAAAAGGAAAATGTGAACTTGGTTCAATCAATACTCACTGGTAGACCAGGGACTCCTCTGGGCCCATCTTTCCCAGTGTCCCCTGGAGGCCCCCTTGGCCCAGGAGGGCCCGGTGGCCCAGGAGGCCCAGGTGGTCCTGCTTGCCCTTGATCTCCCTGTGTAGCAAAATAACACATTTAAAACATTATTAATCCATGATATTGTTGGATCCACTGAGACTGGAGCCACTGCAGTTAAATGATAATGAAGAGAGAGTAGTAGAATGATCTTGTGGGTAGCTATGGGCTGCCTCCATTCATAACATGGAAGCGAGTTTGCATTTTTGGGTCTTATAGCTAAAGCTAGCGTACAGACGATGATATTTATAGCTGAAACAATAATCCCTTAAAATGCATGTATTCAGAAATGGACCTAATGAGTTGAATAGAGGTTGCGCATTTGGCACCAACTGAAAAAAAAAGTCACATTTGTAGAGCTAAAATAATCATTCACTGAAAATGTGTGTTCCATTATTATACTAGACTATAAGAAACTCTAAGAAAATATTCAGCAATCTAAGTCGCAGGGAAAGTGCTTTAAGTAGCGCCAGAACAGTAATTCATTTTAGCTTAAAAAAACTTGATTTCTTAAAAAAAAACAACTTTCCATTAACAATAACAGACGGAGTAGAGAAATACTTATGACAAGTCTGTCTGAAGGCTTGCATGCAAACTGCAGAATGCCCAGAGAGAAGTGATTCGGTGAGACTTGGCACGATGGACAGAGAGAAGAGTGAGGACACAGCCACTACCTTAATGAGCCGCCGCTTTATGAGCTGCTGGTCAGCGGAAAGAAAGCCATGATTGATCTTAGGGAAGACCATCTGAGCAGGTGTGTGAGGTCAAGAGGTCGTAGGTCAGAGGTGAGAGAAGTTTGAAGGAGGATGAGGTCCCAGAAGAAGAAGGAGGAGGAGGAGGAAGGCAAATGCAAAAAGAAACAGATTTTGTTAGAAAGGCCTATGTTCATGAACCCCAGTTCAGCGCCTTCACAGACGGGGGGGAGAAATCCACACTTTTCCAGCACGGAGGTGGTTTACTTCGGAAGTCTGGGCTTTTTTTTCTTGGAGCCAGGGCCCATAATTACCACCTCAGGGGTGCGAGGGCGCCACAGCGGGCTCACAGTCCCCGGAAAAATGGGAATTTCTCCTCCTCTGTGAAAGTGCTGTCATCATCTTCAACGCGCCTGCTGCTAAGTCAGACCCCAGGAGCTGCAGACACTGAAACCAACATTGACCTTCTGAGTTGAGGTTGATTCCTAACCTTGTTCCTTTCAATGCATGCATTATTCTCTTAGTGTCCATTGATATTAAGTGGCTTCACCCATCTATGAAACAATCCTTAAGGCCAAATTGGTGGATTAAAGGATTTGTGGTGAACCATGGGCATGAGGTTTAGAAAAACATTTTGCCACTTTGCTTCATCATCATAGTCCTCTTGGAGTTTCTTCCATTTATTTTAGCATCAATGGACACCAGCCAGACCATGTCTTGGTTTCAGGATGCTTGTTCCAGTGAGCTACATATTACTGGGTTGTAAAAGGCCACCTTTTCCTTCGATGGGGAACCTGGCATGGAGCATGCAACCAAAATCTCGAGTGAAAGACTGGTAGCGGCAGTTGGGGAATAGGATAACGATTGACTGGCTGTGATTAATTAGACAGGGTTTTTCCTGTGCCTAGTCTATCATCAGGCTTTGAGAAAAAGCAGCCAGTGACAGTGATTCATTTACTCCCAGTGTGTGCTGCGGAGGGGTCGGACTAAGCAGCTAGGCGGCACCACCACCGACAAACCTTGACAGTCAGGATCTGATTGCTGTGCAAAGCAGCCAGCGTAGGGAGACCAGGCAATCCCTAAAAGGGACAAACAGCAGAACATGGCACAACACACGCATGACATTGAAACACTGGATGAACAAAAATAGTTAAAGGAGGAAGAAGATAAGCATCCTGCTTCTAAATATTTTTACAAATTTGTGGAATAAGCTGTATAATATGTGAAATCTTGTAACATGTATTTGAGGGTTTTCCTTGAAGCTATCAAAAGCCAACATCAATTTAAATGTCAAACAATTAGTTTTGAGGACCAGACATTTAAATTCAGACCTAAACAAACATTTTATCTTAAACATTCATCATTTAAACAAGTCCAAGTTTACTCTCCGCCATGAAACAGTGTGTACAATGGCAGTGGGACCATCCTGTGTAGAGTGTATGCTACAATGTCAAAGCTAAGTAACCATTTCCTGTTGTTTTCTTCCAAATATATAGACAGAACATTTGCTGAGATGATTATCATAGAGCAGACTTTGAGCTGTAACATGCTGGTAAATTGAGGAGCAGTATTGTTCATAGAACTTTAGGGAACATCAAGGGATTGAGATGGTCACTGGAAATTCAATCAAATGGTTTCCAAATTCCATGTCAACAATCATCATGACAGATGTGATTCAGTCATGAAAACTGAATAAAAGAAGAAAGCGTCTGGCCCTCTCTGTGTTAAAAAGAAACATGGATTTATAGTTGGATGCTGACTTTAATCTGAAGCCAGAAACATTGACATATCATGAGCTAAACATGGCTTTAAATGTTATATTCAAGTAAATGCACTTCATCAACTTTCAAACACTATCATTTATCATTCTTTTTGGGGATTTTGTCCATACTTAGAAATATACATTTTTATTTCATTGCACTTTCTTGCATGCCAGTCAAACGAGGTCCTTGATGGTGATGAGTCTTTTACAGTCATATTGCCGTATAAATGTCAACTGAAACATGAACTGACCATTCACAAGACCCTTCCACTGAAGACTGACTGTCCAGTTATATCTTAGTAAGCTGTAAGTATACCCGG
Source organism: Protonibea diacanthus (assembly GCA_028641955.1). Taxonomy (NCBI): domain Eukaryota; kingdom Metazoa; phylum Chordata; class Actinopteri; family Sciaenidae; genus Protonibea; species Protonibea diacanthus. The sequence goes on from CM053998.1 coordinate 10,652,745, forward strand.
CTTTTGAAGAGTTGACTTTTTTCCTAGCTTTTCCAAGACAAAAGTTTAAGGAATACATTTAGCAGTTTATTTGTCTGTGCTAATGTAAGCTGGAATGGTTAGCATGTTTGGCTAGCTAACTACCAACAGCAGTAACCAAGCTTCTTCCAAAGCCAAGGGGCAAATCAAACTTAACTTAACTAACTACATTTACTTGTGGGGTTATGTAGGTTGTGTTAGGTTGTGTTCAAGAACTATTTAACACATAAACAAACAAACTAAACAATCTGTGTAGTATTTCACCACTGTTTATGCTTTAGTAACCCCAGCCAATCTTGCCCAAGTTAGTCACATTTGCCAAACACATCAGTTTATTGTTCGCCATCATGGTGACGTTGAAAAATAAAATTACGAAAAAGTATGTAAGGCATAAAAGATATAGGAACAGGAACTAAGGGGGTGGGACTTAACAATTGGTCAAATGTAAATATTTTTGTGCATAGAAGAACATACGAAGATTTGCACGACATTTGTTGCACAGTGACTGCATATTCTCTTGTTTATCTTTATGCCGGTTTTGCTCCAGCATAAATAACCAACCTGAATGAACTGATGAAAGTATTTCTCAAAGACTGGCACACTAGCATAAACATGCCCTGTAAGGGATCAATCTTCGTCTATATTCAAGTTGGAGATAAAATCTGGCCTATCCAAACATGGCTGTGGTGCCATCTCTCTAGCTTTTCCAAAGATAATTCAAAAAGCATGGCTCATTAAGAATATGGCTTTCAAGGCAGGCTGATTTAATTCAGCCCTGCAGCAGAACAGACCAATGGATACTCTTACACGGGAGACAATAGCCGTGCTGTGTGTAACTAGGATGGAAGTGCAAATATTTCTCAAGTTATTTACAACCTCAAACATCTTGAGCACAAAGAAAGAAAACAAGTACTGGATTACGGTTGGTGGGGGTTGGGGCGGCGGACAATAGAAACAGTCCAGGCATGAAAATATAGTGTGGCGCATGTGCAGCCTGGCACATGAGACCGTTTTCTGGGTTGTAACATTTTTACTTTTACAATCATTTTGATATGCTAGGGGAGACAATGGAGAGAAGCTTGACAGCATGTTGACAACCTCACTAACCAATGAGTGTTTGAAATGTGCAAAAAGAGAAAAAAAAAAAAGACTATACGACCAAAACCCAGTAGTTTGATCTTTCTCTGCAGGAGAGATAAAGGGAGACGAAGAGGAGAAAAGCTTGACTAGGCATGGGTTAGTGCTCACCCAGCATCGCCAGTGCTCTGATGTCTATGTGTGAGAATGATAATGACATGGCGGTTGACAGAGAATCGTAACCATTCACAGATTGCTTTGTTTTGCTTTTCTCCTCCAAAACGGATGTTGGTTATTTGGTGAGGAGCTCTATTGCTATGAATTTGCCTGCAGCAAGATGACTGCAACTGTAGTAAACAAAAAGCCAGATACAAGGACAATCAGCAACAGCCGTCATAGGACACTGGCCAGAAACAGCATCTTCTCGACCACACCAAACACACAAAACATCCCAAGCAAATGCAGGCTGTGGCATTTTCTGAATATCTATATGTGGAGTAGATTACCAAAGCTGCGCACAGATGGCTTTAATACATTTAAGAGAGGAATAATACATTCATTTGAAGCCTCAGATTTGGCGTCAATCCCATACATCAAATTTATCTCAAGTGAAATTCATTTTAAGGCTTCTGATTTCATGTGAAAACAGGCCGTATAACACTTCTTTGTTCACAACTGAAAAGCAAAATCCTGGAAATTACATAATCACTGCTTCTTTATTTTGGTTGGACATTGCAAATTGGTCAAATCCCAGGATGTGAGGAGTAAAGTACTGGACAAACAAGGGCAAGCTCTTTGTGAAATCTCAGTTGTTGTTTTTTTTCTAACTGACCGAGGAATTCACCAACCTTTGCTTGACACCTGTAGCTACAGCTATCCATTTAAAAAGACCACACACCAGTCTTGGTGATACATAGGAGCCTGTAACTCCTGTTAATTATATCCCACCAGTGGTGCTCGATTGGTGGCCACACATTTGTTTGTCAAAACTGGCCAATTTATTATTTGCTGCTTGGTTAACCTTTGGCATTTGCATGTGGCCTTTGACATTTAGGGCCGACAAATGGCTGACCCTGGCATGTGGGGAACAGGCAGAGGAAGTGTGTGTCTGTAAGGAAATTTCTGCCGGCCATGTGGCATTTCTCACACCGTCTTTGGCCACAAAAGCTCAGAGGTTTTGACTTGACCCTGAGAGACACATAAATAGTCCGTCCTTTAAAGGATTCTCAATGCTTTTGAATGTAATTTGGCAGACTGTGATGCACAGAGGACATTCTTAACATGCTCTGTTGTTTACATGCATCTCCATACGGGTTTGATAGCCTCTCTGCACTAGACATGAAATGAGTTTAATTTCCAGACGGACAAATAAAGTCAAGGTCAGGCAGCACTTGTCCTGTTATGCCTTTATTTATTGAGTAAATCTACCATATACTGTTCCACTGCTAATCTAATATGCAAAGGCAATATGCCATTCTGGGAGGTAATATGATTTACTTGTGACCTCCACTGCTTTCTTTCGCCTGTAGTCCTTATGTGACTGTGTTAATTTGTACCTGTTAGGGGACAATTTTGCTGTAATTGGAAGTTAATGAAATACTATTCTGAAGTGGACAGTTTATTTATTTACCCTACGAGACAAATAGGGCCTGGCTGGTCCCTGTTACACCTCTGTCAGCCACACTCCTATTTCCAAAGTGTAAATCATTGAGCTGATAGAGATAGATGACTCTGTTTCCTAGGTTAAAAGGGTACAAATTGTAGGCGAAACTCAGGAAATTCTATACAAACTGTGATAGTTTACTTCACGTCAACTCTGCTGGAGAGCAAAGATATTTCCTTTCAGCCTGTTTTCAGTGCTTCTTCGGCCTTTGCAACTATAATGACTATCCAATACTTTTTATATCATTAAAAATTAACTGAGGATATCACAGAGCTGGAAATGTGTTTGTAAATCTTGTGAGATCCATAATCTCTGTGAACTTGGCTGTCATTTGAAGAGGGCCTATGAGTAACATGAGATGTATCACTTTGAGGCGCCTAATCAAATTTCACTGGGAAGGTCATTTGTATTGACTTCCAAATCATAAGAAACGCGGTGCTTTGACGTGCAGATCTGGCCCGGAGGAGAGCTGACACAGTTAATTGGCAAACTATTAACGTCTGGGTGGGCGCCAATACTGAATTGGGATCAGATCCACTTGGAGATGGCTGGTGTTCTAGTGACGAGACAAACCTCTGCGTTGTTGCGTTCTCTCCTCCTCTGCTCTAACCTCCATATGCTCTCTGCCCTCACGGAAATCAATTACAGGCATTTAAAGTAACTTTGACTCCATAAGATCACCCCTTAATGACGACAGCAGATGCAGAGGAAGTGAAAAGCGTGTGTGTGTGTGTGTGTGTGCATGTGCACATGTGCCCTCGGTTAATGCAATCTACTTTAAACAAACCTGTGCAGTCAGAGTCTGTTTTTTTCAAAGGGCTCATTTTTTAAACATTATTTGAGAAAAATGAGGGCGCTCTGGCTGCTAGGTGGAGATAGAGTAATTCATTTCAGAGTCTGTCAAGCACGGAAAAGCACTCACATCATCATCATTTAGAAGCTGTACTTTTATAGAAATGTCAAACTACAGAGCTGGAAATGATTAAAGCGCTGAATACGCCATGTCACGTCTAAGATTGAAGTGAATCACGAGTAATTATCGAGACAAAGCTGGTTGGCTTTTGATTGCCGCCGAGATTGAGCAGATATCTTCTGCTGATGTGCAAAAGCTTGTACTAACGTTCGATTCAAAGACAAGAGGTCTTTGCATTTCAAAAAGTATACCACGCTGTGCCTTCTAAGGTATCTTGCCTGCCCATTCTGGATGTAGAAATAAGCAGTGCTGAAATGCTTGTTGTATTTGGCCAGATGGGAAGAACACTATCCCCGGAATTTCATGCATCCCAAACCTTTTGCCCACAATGGTGCTGGGGGAGACACACACAGTCACATTCATCAGCTAATCACAAGAAGTTGGAGTAAACCGCATACCCGTGGTCCCTGGTCGCCTTGATCCCCCTGCAGAAGGCAAGAGAAAAGAATTTGTCTTGAAATACAAGGGTCGAACACACACCAAACACACACACACAGTAAGTACAGTGCTAATAATAAGCTGAGACTCGCACCGAAATCACTGAGTCTTAACGCAGAGCACACTGATAAAGAAAAATAATACAGGAACCCTCAACTATTCATTGTGGTTGAGAGTAAAATCACTTATGATAACATGGACTGACATGGATTGGGTATGAGAGAAAGAGAAAGAAAGAGAGCAGTGGTGTGAGGTTTGGTGGGTTCGGTGAGGGGGGCTGAGTGTGGGCGAACAGCATTGCCAGGCCAGATTTTATGCCCCAGAGATCTTTGGCTTTCTGCCTTTTCGGGGGGTAGTTCTCTGTGGACGGAACGCGTTCCTGAAGGAGAGAACGTTTCGGTTTCCAATCAACCTGTGTGTAGAAGACTGTGGGTTTATCACATTATAGTGAAACCAAACCGAAAGTACACTTTTGTTTGAAGCAACTGAAGGACGACCAAATGTTGGACACTGAATTAAAACCTTAATCTGTCTAGAATCGGATAACTGAACATGCCTAAACTATCTGACTTGATGCTCTCTCGTTGGCCGTGTTACAGTTTAGCCACAGCAGTAAAACGAGCCAGACAACTTATCTCACATGGATGGGAATTTTACCCAAACAAACTTCAATGTAATGCCTGAGCAATTTCAAATAAAACAGCTCTCGGAAATTTTTTCTAATTTTTCACCGGGCAGTCGTTCCAGACTAAATTTAATGAGAAAACACTTGTGAATGGCCACAGTGATTCACGCTGCATTCGTCTTGGGTGGGAAGAATGCACACAGTTGTTTTTCATTTCATAAACTGCGCATGAAGTGGTCCACATGGGAGGCATGAACATGCATCTAATCAGCGAGACTCGATTATTCACAATTGTCATAACGGATGCTCGCAATCATCTAAATCTGGTTTTAGAAGTCATGCGTATGGGCTCGATTTTCTTCTTTAAATGACACCAAACAAGAAATCACACTGCTGATTCATGACGTCTGTCAGCGTCTATACTTTGACTTTACCTCTGGTTAGCACTCTCACGCTATTTAATTTTATGCCTTGCATTTTACAGCACAATAATATTGCTCACTTCATATAAAATATGAATAAATACTTCATTAATATACTGAAACACTTCTATTCATTTCTGGCCAGTAAAACAGAAGAGACCTTCCCCAGTAGCACTTAAGCAGCACGCACTTAAAGTCATTTGTTCAAATAACGAGTGAATTCAGGGACTTTATCAAGTTTGGTGTGAATCAACTCGTGGTTTAAGTCTTTCAAAACAAAGTCACAGGCACACATTTGTCCCCGAGTCCTGCAGACTTATAAAGAGACAGTGTGGTTATTTCGCATGCTCCACTGCTGTTTTATGGAGGAATGCTCAGCGAGGCATTTAAGGGCTCCAACTTGGTCTCAGGCTTTCAGTCATTAATGTTCTGTGCTGTGGATTTGTGAACAACAGGAGAATTTAAATATTCAGACCCCGAGACTTAAGGTCAGGATGACTTGAATATGAATTATGGCCGCAAATGCAAAATGACACTCCATATGGACAAATTAACCAAGGGGAGCAAAAGCAAAGAATTTTTTTTTTTATTGTTTTGACCTGCAAAAATGTATGATGGGCTGGATATTAACCCAGACTAGAATTTCAGCTTGCTTAAAAGGATAGTTTGGCATATTGAGAAATAAATTTTGCCTCCTTACTGGAAATTATACAATCTGGAGCCAGCAGCTGTAGCTTAGTATAAAGACTTGAAAATAGAGGGAACAGCTACACATTTCGTTATCTCCGGACACCTTTGTGCACATTTCCATCTGCTTCCAGTCTTTGTGCTAAGCTAATCTAACTGGCTGCTGCCTCAAGCTTACAGAAAACAAAGCAGCGTAGCTCCCCAAATTATTGCTCTAAGCTCTTGACCAAAATATCCACTGAGTAGTGATGAAAATATCAAAGAAAATATATAAAACGACTCACCTTTTCACCCTTCGGACCAGGAGGGCCCTATGAAGACAAAAAAAAAAGAAAGATTGTTCAAACTTTTTCACAACACATAAATAGGAAGAAAATGACAAATTATGGTTCATGTCAGTTATTTGTAATCCCTCTGGTGCCATGGCATGCCGGTAAGATAGAATAAACTATAGCAACTGAAAACCAGGGTCACCAATCATGTTAGCCAATAAACAAACAGTTGCTTAACAAGGCTTGAACACCGTGAACTTTGAGGGAGAAGGCAAAAATCAAAAGATTAACAAATTGAGTTTTGATGAAATGAACATTGGTTACTTTTTGACATCTCAGCGTTTCAGCATTTGATTAAAATGCCCTGTCACAGAGTGGGAACTGGTACCTTGTGCACTGTAGACAGCGGGGCTTATACAAACATACAATTAAAACCAAAAACAGGCCCAAATCAAGTCCATGTTTACTCAGAGGATCAAATCCAGCAATCTCAAACCAAGTATTGGCAAGCATGTTGTAAAAATGTGCCCTGAACAAGAGGAACACTTTTTTTTTTTTTTTTTTTCCTTTTTTCACAGCAGTTTTTTTGCGAGGCAGTTTTTGCATCCAACTTCTGTCAGTCAGCAGGCTGGGGCTCCTGGGTGGGCTCTGTAAAAGATTATGGGTGAAGTAGAGGATTTGACAATGAGGTGTGCATCCATACGCTGGAGCCTAATGAGCTAAAAAACACAATTTTTACCATTCAAGTTGAAGGATGAAGCCCAGTATGCTGGACCCTCTTTCTTCCTCTGAGGTTGCGCTATTGGAAAAAGCATGCTTTGGAAAAATTGGTATTAGATCAGTGTCAGAAGAGTGACTAACTGACCACCCGCTTAGCAACAACGAACCACTGCAAAAACTGAGAATAAGACTGCTCTGCTATACTGATAGAAATCTGTATTTCACATGATAAAGCTATCTGTCACTTTTTTTTAGACCAAAGTAAATATCTTATGAGATGAATTTAATACTTCAGAACAGCTTTGAAACTACAGTCACTTCGAAGGTCATTAATTTAGTAAATGCCAAAAAAAAAAAGAATTTCGTATATGACCTCTGGTAAAAAGAAGTTGCTCAGCCGTCAACAATACAGCTACAGTGACTAAAGCTACTTTTCAAGGCTAACACCGGTCGAACATAATTTGCTTCCAAACATTATCGCACTTATATAAGTACACTGACACTAATCCATAGATTGATGACATTCATATAAAACCCGTGTTTGGAGGCTGCCTCTGTGAGTCCATGGACCTGTGACCCAGAATAGCAGCCTTGCAGACACAGACAGGCTTCCACTGCACTGGCACACACAGCGCAGTCAAAAACTGAAACGCTCCAGAGGTAGTCCAGCAGTCTTTGTCTGCCAATTTCTACCACACTGCTCTGGGGGAAGTGAGTTGTAGTCTGCTCAGTGCCTATGGACATTATTTCTGATGCATAGTTAACTATCCATAACTTTTCGTTTATGTATAGTAGTGCATGTGTTCCCAACTGGCTCTGCACGAGGCCCCCAATTTGCCTCGGCCGTGAGGTTGTGAACCTGTACAACGAGCTATGTAGTGCATCTCATTTACTCAAATATGAGGCAACTGTGTTCGCTTCAACAAATCCAGACAAAAGCTAATGGGAAAATACACCTTTAATACACATACACATCTAAGGAGGTGGGACCTGCTACTTACTTGACTCGCCATACAAAGAGCCACAGCACACTTGTAAACACAAAATGCGCCATTATGAAAACAACGTTTCCGATTGCAGTTCCCTGGGGGGTGGGATTAACAGAGGCAACATATTGGAATCAAATGTGACTTTTACTTTTCTAATGATGTGGAGGCATTCCAGAGGGGCTGAATAAGTTTCCAGCGTGTTCCTGAAAATGGAAGGCAGCTAGAGAAAATCAGTGCAGGCCTTTTTTGTGAAGGAAAATTGCCTTTGGACAATGCAAGGCTATTGACAAGCTGTTACTGCAAACATACTGTATGAATGGCTGCAACAAAGAAATCTACAAATACACCCACTGCAGGTTTTTGCACACGCCTGCTTAATGTATTATATCTGGCGCTGAAAAATACAAATAGTTGGCACAGCAGATTACTGGGCTAAATGACTGGGCACCATAAGTTTGTGGAAAGAAATGAAAACTCTGCTTTATATGATTTGGCATTTCAATAAATCCAGATTGTTTCCCGATAAGTGCAGCAACATGGTGAAACTTGATCAAATCCATGTTGAACCTCCATAATAGGGCATGTTTATATTTTCTTTGCAAGGGAATTAATAAGGAAAATGGGGTCACAGGTAGTAAATGGATTAGTAGGTACTTTTTGATGTTCCACCAAATGTCAGATAAACACAAGTATGACCTTCAACATCACCATTTATTTCAACCATGACTTTTAGAACTGGTGGAAGTATTTACCCATTACTTTCCGCTAATGCTAACCATGTATCAGCTAACTCTCACTGTCTGTTATTTTCAGTTAACTGCTACATGTCGCTATCCATTTTAACATATTCATTGCTATAGCTAGCTTTTGGCTAACTTCTGTCATGGGTTTTCACACATGTGGTGTTCAGGTGTTACAGCCATCAAATTGTAATTTCAATTTCTTTTTTTTTTCCTCTCTCAAATTAGTTAGGCTACTCCAAAGTCTCATTACATGCCCTAAAGTAACTGCAGATGTACCCGCTGGGGTGCAAGTACCGTTGGTTGGTCATCTGGGAAGTAAGTAATGCTACCAGGCATTCAAAGCTTCTGAAAAAAAAGCATCTTCGATAAGCCTTGCCTGTTAAATTGTTTCAATCATGTAAAAGCAATATAAAATTTAAGAGGAATTCTGGTTTTGACCTATGTTGCCCAAAATCCTTCATTCATTTTGCTCTTCCATCTGGTCGTCAAAGCATGTGGAAATGATTTTGCTACACGGCCTGCACCTGCTCATTATACAGCCCATCATTTGCACATCACTTGGACAGACAGCACCCACTGGAGCTTTTCCAAAAGGTTTAAGCCAGTACAGTGAGGGTCTTTTATAGAGACTATTAAACAGCTCTCCTGCAAAGACTATTTCAAAAGGAACGAACTGTACAACAGTAGAACTGCAGCAGGTGTCTATTTGTCAAGCAGTCTCTGCAGCTTTGTGGTTTCAGTCTGCCCCAAGGAAGGCTTCTAATCAGCACCTGTGTATGCTTTTCACATTTTTTACTGCTTCTGCTCTGGCGCGTTTTCAAAAGCAGCCCTCCAGCAGGTGCTCCATGGCTCATCAGGCTGCTTCTGTTTGATCAAACATGCTCACTTTGCATTAGCAAGTCACTGTCTTGAACACAAGTAACCGTGTATAGTACCTTCAGGATTACAGCGGTATTGGCCACATGCGCGTATCAAAAACAGTTTACTGGAAACACAATGCGTGCTCTTGCAGACAGTTTGATGAAAATATTAACACTCACAGTTGAATGTCTGTGAAGTAAAAATGATAAATCAAGCTTGGCATAAGGACTGAAGATGAAGAAGTCTGGCTCTGTCCTGAGGTGGTGCAGTAACTGCCTAAAGTCTGACTGTCAGACCTCCTAAAAGTTATTGCGTCTACCTTAGAAATAATCTGGCACATAACCACCAACACTCAGCAAGTAAGCCAAAACTTATTTATCTTATTTATCAAAATGCCAAAATTATAAGGATTGTTTCCATAAACATACAGACAGTATTTCACAGGAACTATTATAATGCAGAAAACCTCTTTAATGATTAGTCCGTTTGAGTGACTTCAGAAATAATAAATATGTCCTTCATATGTGTGGTGATGAACAGAATGCAATTGGCCCATAGCAGAAGCATAATATCCACTAATTGAAAATGACACATTTCACGTTGATGGTAAACCTCACATCTTCTGCTGCTTAATGCTGGGCAAACTTATGTCAAACTTCCATCATGAGATGATTTGTAACAGAACATCCTGTGTGCATGATATTGTCGAGTTTATGGTGGACCACTGGATCAGGATTAAGCTTTTCTTTATCCAGATACATGCCTAGCTTTGCATTCAAAGCCAAACCATGACCACTGTCTCCTGCAATGGCCTGTATGAGCTGTTGGTATGAGAAAAAAAAAAAGCGGAAACCCCTGCCACCTTTAAAACATAGTAGGGGAGAAATATGGAGAGGTCTACAAGGAAATATAAAATGGCAAAAGGAACTGGGGCCAAACCCGCAAGAACATTGCCATTCTAATCTGACAATGTAAGTTACTTCACTTCATATTATATAAAAAGTGTAAATGATGTTCAATAAAATGATTCTGGCACCAAGGTACAATTCATATGTGGCCCCTTCAAAATATTACACAACTACTTTTTCATGCCTTTTGTGTTGGTTAGTTTGCATTTTTTTTAATCTCATCCTGATTGTGCTTGTGTAGATCGCTATACTTATATACTAATTCCTACTGTACAGCGGATGATCTAGTTTCACATTTGATGACATAAATTATTTATGTGCATCTGAGATGCCTCTCTGGCTTTTTAATGGATCAATCATCAGTTTTAAGAACTGTTGCTAAATAAATGAGGTATGATGTATTCCTTTCAGATCATGCATGTTAGATGGTGTGCAGTGTGTGATCCTTAAGTAATGGGATTAGACATGGTGGTATATCATCTTCACTCTTTTACTTTTATAATGGTTAACTTGTCTGTGCAGTTCAATGCATGTAATTCATGTGACAAAATAATCTTCGCTCAAAGATTCTAGCTCTTCCCAGAGCTTACCCCGTCACTAGATCTTTGGGAGAGAATGCAGTTGAAAGCTTGATTAACTTTACAAGTTTCGTGTGGTGTTTTTGACCAGCGTCATGGAGCAAAAATTTTTATTAGTGGGTGCCTGTCTTGTTTTGTTAAACGACACCGATGCATGCAAGTACACTGGCTACACAACCTGACTTTCTGGTGCCTGTTTTACACTATACCACTACTACACCACTTTACCACTATGTTGATCCAAAAGTCGGTAGCTTGCAAATAACCAAAACAATGTGCCCAGCAAGAAATGTAAGAAAACCACTTATGCTGCTGTTGTAAATGTGGATAGCTGCAAACGTGCATTTGTTATGATTATTGCTTATGATCAAAAACTAGCGAGTTGACAACTTTGCTAACAGCCAAACATCAAGCAAGTGCAACAATACAAGACATAGCAGCCAGCTAATATTACTTACTAGTCCAAAAGCAAGAAGCCCAGCTTGGCGTCTGTCTTTCAGTCTTTTATTTCATGAAGCTATCGCCAACAACTAAAAGCTAGTCCCAGATTTGCTCTCTACATTGCCCACTTGGGCTCCAGTTCTGGCATGACACCGGCTTCGCTCCCCATCAGAATGCCCCACTGACTCCCCCTCACCCCAGGCCTAAACAACCTCCTCTGATCTAAAGCTCCTTTCCTGCCAGTGTAAGTACAAACCCTCTCCCAATGGTTAGAGCTCCCAGTCCGGGTAGTTGGGACTGAGCTAACTAGTTTAACTGACTTTAATGACTAGCAACAAGTAAAGGAATATGGTCCTATCCACAACATTTTAAATCACAGAGCTGAAGAGAGCAGCCAGGGGACAGAGAGGAAACCATAAAACATTTTCTTCATAAGATTTAATCCAGTTTTACCAAAATCTGTGAAATTTGGTGGTGTGTGACTCATGCTGTGCCGTAAAGCATTACGTACTTTTCCTAACCCAAAGCCTGTAGTGTGAGAACAGGCGTACAGGCACTATTCACCTGTCTGTGTAGCATCAAAATTATAGCAAAACTGTTACGGATGTGATAACATGTCTGTTTGAAACAATAGCTGATACATAAATACGTATTTCCATTGTTACTCACAGGAGGTCCTGCTTTGATGGAAGCTTTGAAGGCCTGGTACAAATAAAGTGAAATAGTTCAACTGACTATCACACATTAAATATTCAGACAGGGTTCACACCAACTCACAAGATGAAACTTCTGTCAGCCTAATGTCAAATTGTTTCACACAGAAGTCAAAACTTTGAGTATGGGTCTTCATATTCCTACTCTCCTATAATTTACTCAAAATATGATGGATGAAAGCTTGACAGTGCTCGCCTGACCGTGCAATGCGAGGCGATGGGCTGGCTCTTGTCCATAGCTTTAGCTGTTGTTGACATGAGCAAAGTAATTCTCGTGGGTTTGGCTGCAAGCTGCTGGTACAATCTTGTGAAGCAATCCACCTAATCCACCAAGATGCAAAAAGTCAGGAAGAGGGGATGTGCATTGTAACCTCTGCGTGGACTCAGCTGTATTAGTTTTCATCACAGTGACCTGTTAAATGTATCGAGGTCCAGAAAATCAATCCATCAAATGGAGCTCATATCCTCGTTGTAGAACTGGGGCCAACAGGGCTGGCAGCAGTTGCTGTAGCCCGAACTGCCGGCCACATGGATCCAATCATCTCACCCTGGAGCACTGGCATCTCTGAGAGCACAGGCCAACAACTACCGCTTTTACAACCTCTTCTTTACGGGCATACGGTTTTCTCACACGGCTACACAATATTAATAAACATGTGTGTACACAGGAAGTTAAGCAAAGCCATCCTCCAGGCACCAAGTGTTGACAGAGAATGAGTAAGTGGAGAGGGGGGCAGGTGAGGAGTGCTGCTCACCACAAAAGTGGGAAGAGGCCCAAAGTAAAGGGTTTGAAAGGAATAAATCCTGACTTACGCACGTCACACAGTAAAATGATGCATCATGTTTGCCATACATCGCAACTGAAAGAAGTCCTAGATATCACAACAGTCTGGATTAAGTTTAACCTGGCTGATGTAAAAGACTAATTCAGCATTTTGGCAAACATGCTCATTCGCTTTTTTCCCTCAGTTAGAGGGGAAGACTGATCCCACTCATGATTGTACGGTAACTACAGCCAGCAGCCAGTTAGCTGAGCAATAAGATTAGTAGTAAGGGGAAACAGCTAGTGAGGCTCTGTCCAAAGGTAGCAAAATCCACCTACCAGCCCTTCTAAAGCTCCCTAATTAACACGTCCTGCATATAATGTCAATGAGGTGTTTTTAGGAGCGATTCTTGTTGCGCTATGGAAAGAAAATAATGTAGCATTCATTCTCTCGCAACATTTCCCATAAACTTTCTACCCAGCAAAGGTGAAATGTCCCATCTGGATACACAAATATAAACAACTGCACAAATGCCAGAGTGGAAATAGTGGCACGGCAACTGAAAAATTAGCCATTTGCAGTTAAAAGCATGTGGGCACCATTGGAAGTGAAACCTACTCAATTTCAAAACATGCACAAACCTGGAAGACAGCAAGAGGCATCCAGTAAAAACATATCTATATGTACACCTCCATCTGTTAGTTCTGCATGGGAACTCTCAATCATATTACCATGGGCCCCGGGGGAACTTTTTTTTCAAGGCGGGAAACTAATGGAGGACAGGGATGTGAGTAATCAGAGCAGAATGGGCAGGAACGGACGACCACAAGTGGCTGGTGCTCGTCGGGGGAATCTGGACGCAGAGGTTAGGCAGGGATAGGAAAACCACACTGGAAAACTGACTTGGGAATGGCATCTGGTTCCCATATCCACAGTGTATCACAATTAGCCGGCATAAAATGACTTAAATGTGTGTGTACGTGTTTGTGACTGTGTGTGCGCGCTTGTTGTTATGTGTTGGATGTTCTTGTGGGAGCGGAGACGCCATGAACGGAGGAAACTGAAAGTGATAGTGTGACTGGTTAGAAGCGAGAGATGGTGTGTGCAGAGTGTCAAGCTGCAAATCAAACATGCAGAAGATTCTGATTCACAAAATCTCAGTCGGGGAAGGTCTCATCATTCCTGAGGAGGGGAAACATTTAAATAGCTTCAACCAAATTGTAGGCATAAAAGGCCAAACATCTAAGCTATTTTTTTCCTGCACAATACGTAAGCAAATTTCGGACCCGCAGAATTCTTGTCGTGGATATGAAATGTTGAATAAGGGACAATGTTCCAGTTGGAAAAGTATTTCTTTCACTTCTTCTGTTGATTCAATTAGAACCACATTGTGGCAGGTCTACATTTCTCATCATTTCATGTTATGAGTTGGAGGAAAATTCCTCTCAATCAAAAAGCTGTCGAGCTATTTCTCAAACTGCGAGCATCGCATTCGTACTGTGCTAATTCTTCTACCACGGTAAAGTAGTGGCACTCGGTCTCCCCTGCGAGCATTCAGTCTGCACAGCCAGCCAAAGTGCACTATTGACTGCTTCAAATCACTGTGAGTAAACCTCACAGTTGGCCCAAGTGTTGCCGTCTCGTCATTTGCTGACAGACAGGGGCTGCTGATGGGCACAGCATGAGCAGAGTACTGACATCTGAAAGGTCAAACTCTTAATGTTGTCACATCCAGTGACAGTAGGCCTGCTCGGGCACCCCTGCCCTTATGAGCCCAAATCAACGCTGTCATGCCAGATAGATCCACTTGCAGCTCTCAGTGGGCCTCTTCATTGCCAAATCCATCTCTACTCATACCTTCTGCTGTGAAATGCACACTGGGGATTTCAAACGCGCTCTGATGTGAAACTGTTAATGGGCTTTTTCTGTTTCGAACTTGCAACATGCATCATAGCAAAAACTGTAAATTATCCCAACATCTGAGCTAGCAGGAGACTTCTTGAACTCTAACTAGAGTCTTACTTTAAATAACCTGGCATCTTCTCAACTTCTGTAGGGCAAAAGTGATCAAAGTCCAGCTAGAGTATGTTTTATTAACAGGTGTGGAGCTGTGGTGCATAACAGATGAAGGATGAAGGGTTGAGGGCACCTGGGCTCCTCTGCTTCACCCCGACATTGCCTCTAATCCCTGTACCACAGCTGCATAATTCATACGTTGTGACAGATCATCCTCGAACTGCGATGCTCGAATCTCCGCTGATGAAGCAGGGAGGTGGAAACGACTTGTCAAAAAACGGACAGGGACGCAACCAGCTTTATTTACCCCACTGCTAAACATGACTGAACTCTTGCAAGGGCTCATGTGCTGTACTATAACTCGCCTGGCTTGAGGCTCCAGTGTGGTGCAGAGGCATGCTTAGCGGGCTGAAGTGGGTTTGATATTTCCAACATTGTATCGTTTTCAAATATTTCCCCTTCCTTCTAACCAGATTTCAAAGCAGCCTAGTTTCTTTCTCTGTCTGTAGAATTTTAATTTAGTATGGCATTCAGTCTGCGCTAAAAAAGTACAGTCGGCGGGTGGTGTTAGTGGGTACTCGAGTGCAACCTCAGGGATGGTGTTTTATGCTTGATTGGTGCTAAATGGTGTGCGCGCACAGTGGTGGGTGCTTGGGGTTGATGTTTTGACAAGGGCTGCCCTTGAAGAGCCGCAGAAAGATGAGGAAAGAAGATAAAAAATGAAAAGCGAAGACATGATAATTTTCGCCTCAGCAGACTTTACTATCCTTTATATACGATGATAAAAAAAAGAGCAACATTTTTCTGGTTTCGTAGGAAGGAAGAGGCAAAACAGTCTTCTTGTAACTGTTGCAAGAGCTGAAAATCACCTCGACCCATATCTATAACATGCCTCTCAATATTTTTCCAATCTGTCTGGAGAACAGGGAAGAGATAGCCAACTAAACAACTTGACAACTGACCCCTTGATCCCATGCGAAATTGACACCAAAGGCCAAGAGGTGGAAAAAGAAAGGAAATGAAAACAAAGCAAATCACTTTTCCATGTCTAAATGCCATACATGAGCCGCGAACGAGGATCTTTCCTGATGAGTTTTGATTGAGGAAACCTTTTTCGCTTTCTGTCTCCACAACCGCAAGTCCCTGTCCGTTCATCAGCGGCTGGGTAACGATTAAGTCACAGGGATCTGTAATGGCTTCAGCAGTGGTTGGTTTGTTTGGCTCAGAGGGCTGTGTACAATTTACGCAGTGTTCCCAGAGTTATGGAGGGAGCTGTTGAATATTCATAGCGATGTGTCCTCTGCCATCCCCCGGGTGGGCATACCAAATGAGAAACCACATGAGATCACTTACTACTGTCTCTGTTTTAAGAAACTGGCACTAGATTTTTTTTTTTTTCGGAAACATATTTGGTGACCATCGGGTGAGTCATTGTCAGATCATTGCATTTTTTGAAGACTTTTCTGTTTTTAGAAATGCAGTTAGTCATCCAGACTTCAGTTTTTTGGTCTGTACTGTAAATTACAGTCTCTCTTAGCGTGCTTAGCGCGGCATGAGTTCTGCTAAAACCTGGTTGATTTGCCTACGGTAGAACTAGGACTCCAATCAAACATTTACAGCACCTTCTGCTACCTGAAATGACTTCATCAGAAGGTGATTTGTTGGCCACAACTGGAGCATTATCAGGTACTTACTGTTTGTGCACTAGCTTTACTGTACACCCAAAGGAACAATCCCAAAAGTTCAGTCATCACATGCATTTCCAGGCAAATCCATCATTTCAGGGACAACACTTCATAGGCTTCAGTCAGCTCTTGAGACATCGCACAGTATGATTTTATTTGTCAGATGTAAGGCTTTGCAAGAGAGGCTGAGAAGTGAGACCACCTGCACTTACTTATGTCCCAGAACCCCAGAAGCGAGTGTCTGAGAAGGCGCTGAGGATTAACTTACAACTTTTATGGCTCAGTCGGCACACGCTATTATACCTATTCAATCACACTTGCCTCTGGACTATAAATAATTTTAACAGAGCACACAAATACAGCGCCCGCTGACCCGGTTATACAGCACTCTGTCACAAGCCCCCGGGGCTTGTGTATGTATGGGTTTGTCTTTATCTTTGGGGAAACTCTGAAGTTTTCCATCTGTTTGGGGGAGTGAATCTGTGATCACCCGGCAGTGTAATGAGGTGAGATAATCTGTTCGGGTACAGGGAGCTGGCAGGGATGGAGGCTGGTAGCAAGGATATTACAAACCAGACTGCCCAAATGACAGGGAAAGGGTCCTTATTAGGGGAATGCAAGGATGAAGAGATTATTTTAATAACAGAGTCAGACTGTGAGGTACAACTGAGATTTCTGGTTGCAAATTTGTCATAATCATATGTCTTTTACATCAAATGCAAAAAACAATTCTTTGCTTTTTGTTTGCTCTACAGCTTTATACATATTCACTGTTTTGCATGACAGGAAAAAACATCTTAGGAAATATGCCGTTCTCTTACTTGCAGCGAATTGAACTGTACACCAAAGCAGCTTATCATAGCTTAGCATAAAGACTGGAAATGCCTAGCCTGGCTCTGTGCGAAGGTAATCAGAACCTCAGAAGTTCATTAGTGACACGTTGTATCTCAAAAACCAATGTGAGCTGAAACCCCTGTTTCCCGTGCTTATGCTAAGCTAACCAGCTGCTGGCTGTAGCTTCATGTTTAGCATACAGATAAGAGCGTGCTGTATTTGCCAAACAGTTGAATCTTTTTGATGTTATTTAATATCTTGACATCAAACTGTGAATAAATATTAGCTGGACTGCAACATGCAGTCATGTTTTGCGGCTGGAGATTTTTTACCTTCACATGGCTATCACAGTTGGAGAAGATGTGAAGCAGGCATACTTACAGGAGGTCCTGAAAGAGAAAGGGGAAAGAAAAAAAAAAGACTTGGTAAGTGTGTTTTCAATCAGTGATCAAACAGACTCAGATCATCAATGTTCCACTAAAACCACACATCCAAATAACTAAGACGGGGAAATTAGACTCTTGCTGAGAATTTCTTTGGGAAGGAACATTTCATGAAGATGCATCTCTTCCATGATGCATTCACTGGCTATTTAGAATAGATGACATGGTACTTCAGTATAACCCGCCTGCATTTCTGCTCACGAAATGATTGTGACAAAATGGAGTCCAAGACTAGTGGCCACCAAGACTAGTGATCGCATTCTAGATTTGTAAGTGGTTCTAATTTCACTACTACAAGGGGTTGCGCACTTGTTAAAAAATCCCTTCATGGTTTTGCGAGGCGACACTCGTCTTTTTCCCAATTACTGCAGCTCAAAGGACTGTGTGCCAGTGCACTTCACGGCTCCCCAGAACCCTGCAAATCATTTAAGGTCTTTAGGTTGTTATTAAAAAAGGTACCCAGCTGCTTTAACCCTGAAAAAAAAAATCGTTTTTCCTTTACAAGTCTTATGTCCTTGAACTGTTCTTCTTCATGACCAGGGGAAAGTGCAAATCGCTCCAGCAGCTGGAGTACTTAAGGAGCCTTGCGTTTGAGGCTGCACTTCTGTAGCGTTGTTTTATGGATCGTTGAGTTACAGTAGACTACTTAGCTTTTAATAAACCTGCTCCACTGTGTGTTCTTTGACGTGTTCCACCGTGTTGAATGGCTCAGTAGAAAGCTTTCAACTAGCAATTATGGAAAATCAAAGAAATTCTACGGTAAAAGTGTGCAATATGTTGTCAGTACAAAATAGCCGCCTCAAAGGTATAAGCCTATAAATTCTTAAATTTGATGGCCTCAGTTAGACCAAAACATTATTTGCTGGAATATATTCAATGTGAAATGATGAAAAATGAAAAGCCTCTGACATAATGATAGATAATCTACCCTAAAAGCTCCAGCTTCATTCAGTCACTCACTTTAGTTTTCTCCAGATGGTGACCAGTTGTCACCATCCTGCTTTTACTAGCCACCAGTCACCAGAGATTACTGAAGTTACTGTATTTGGTATGATTGCTCACATGAAAGTTGTTATTATGCTCTAAAATGACAAAAGTTGCAATGGGGCTTTTAAAGAAAGAGCCGCTTTGCTTCATGCTTGACATGGATGCACCACTTTAAGGTTAAATTCAAGCGGCATAATTTGAGCATCAATTCCCCCTTTTGACAAGGCAGGTTCATGAGTAAAAACTACTGATTATTCACATAGGGAAAATATGTGAGGACATTTCTAACACTTTCCAACATTGACCACCTGCTAGAACAGTTTGAGAGTGTTGCTTTCACTGCTACAGAAACGTTTTCATCCTAAACTGTCATGCCACACTTTTCCTTTCCATATGTTACTGGTAAACAAACAAGAGATCCTAATGAAGTATTCCATTCATTTTTAATGCATCTGTAAATATCAGCGCGTCTTTTTCCTATTTGTTCTCTCTGTCAGTTGCAGCCACGTCTGGGCTAAAGCTTCCCCTTGCCTTTATAGATGAGTAAACTGCAAAACACCTCACCATTGAATTTGTGGTAAACTTGCTGCGGCGTACTTACTTTTGGTTAAAGCAAATCATGAATTAAATATGCTTCCCTTCGACATCCACCCGCGTTGAGAACTTAAAAGAGAGAAATCTGATTTGCAGAGGGCTTACAGTGCAGAATGCAAGTGCGCCTATGACTATCAAGGACTGCATTTTTCAGCCATATAAATAATGTCTCCTAAAGATTTTTCTAGTTCTTCTCCTGTGGAACGGGTACAGTTTGACACTGGGCTCCAATAATGCAGCACTAGTGCTGTCATATTTATTTGTTTTGAATGCTTCTGTGAGTTTCACACAGAATATTGTTTCCACTTGTTTATGTTCGCCAACGTAACCAAACAGTAAATGTAGCAGAAATAACTGAGCTATAATTGCAGACTAATATGCGGAATCAATTTTAGAGCATTTAAAGTGCCAAAAATTTTAAATGACTCCGTAGAAGGACGTCCAAAGCATTGCATTTGTAAAGCAATTTAAATGCCATGAATTCTTTTGTGGATGCTGTGCAACAACCAGTAAACATGCAGATAAGAAAAGCCTGTGAGAACACTGCTTAACTTCATCGTTCATGACATTTATGAAACAGTCTCTCTGGCAGGTGAGGCACAATTTTAAGGCAGACAAACCTGAACTAAATCTGTTTGATTTGACAATATACGTCAGCCGAGTTTAGTGCTGCAATTTGCGCAATTATACAAAATGATAAGGCCTGTCATCCCAATTGTTCCCTATTGTCTGCTCTTAACGGACCACTGTGTCACTCCAGTCCAGACATTACGAGTGGCTGTGATTGCTTGCTTGTTTCCAATTGATTTGTCAAGAGGAAGCCATTCACATTTGCTCTGGTTGAGCAGAAAGGAAAAAAAAAAAAAACCTGTCTTTGCACAATGGTGCCATTTGAAATACGCTGGCACGGTGGATGTTTATTGGAAAGTTAAGCTCTGCATAAACAAAGGCTGGCGGTATTTCAGATCTGCAGCCAACCAGAACATTGAACTGTTGTCTGTCATTTGATTTCTCTTTTTTTTTTTTTTTCATCTTCCTTGGCTTCCACATCATACTCTGGATTAGTTTAGTGTTATGTAAATTAGGGAGGAAAAAAAATAATAAAATAAAAAAGGCAGAGAGCCACACCACACTGATCCATGTCTCAAAATGCAGAGCATGGCCACAACATGACTCTAAAATAAAACAAAAATTGAAGGAAGTCATAGAATCTTTAATAGTCAAATAACAGATCTTAACTGATTAGGTTTGATTCCTGTGACTTTAAAATGTAGTGGCTGGATTTGGCTGTAAAACCAGCAGTGTTTCTTCTCCCCTCACAGACACTGTATTTGTTTCTCAGGAAACCAAACCGCTCCCTTATTACTCTACCTCACTGAAAATTGGGACCTTGCTTTGCCCCGTCTCTCTAATTTCTTTTTACAAGGGCAGTACTTTTGTTCCAAAGCATTGGCCGCGCTCTGCTGCACTGTGCTCCCGACGCAGGGCCGACGGCACGCTCCAGAGCCCGTTATCACTTTCACTATCAGGTGAGCGGAGTGTGTGTGTGCAGCTCCCTGCCAAGTGCATGTTCTCACTGTGAATTCAATTTGTGGCGATGCTCTCAGTCTGTGGGAGTGTCGCTGCATAACATGTCCTTCTCCTAGAGGCCTCGGCCCGGCCAACTTTGTTGAATCAGCTCAGGAGAGTGTGTGTGTGGGAGGAGGGAGGGGAGACTGGAGATCCTGAATGCATTATGACAACTTGTTGCTGAATTTGTGGAGGCTAAGCAAGCGTGGGCTATTATATATACACCGAAGCTGAACATAAGTAAGCTGTATCATGTCTAGGATCAGCATAGGAGGGTTAGGGTGTCTCGAAATTCAGATGCGGACGTCATCAGCTCGAACAAGTTTGGCCATCACTTTTACTTTCTCAAACTGTCTCCCAGTTTTACTGTGAAAATCTAGTGTTTCTATAGCGACTGAAGCTGAAACAATCCAAGAGAACACCGAAACCACCAGGCCACAAATTACACATCTATAACCTATTTTGGCCTCCAAAGATATACAGTGTAGTTTTACATGATTGTAAGTGTAGTATGATTTGCTGATGTCCTCCTGAATTATTCCTTGAAAGTTTCTGGATTGAGACTTCAGAGATTTTGCGCCACACACACACACACACACACACACACACAAACACACACACACAGATATACATACCAGGTTCTCCATTGCGTCCTCTTCTTCCTCGCTTTCCCGGAGGTCCTGCAAAAAAAAGAAGAATTTAATACATCAGTACATCAGTCAGTAATTTGATTGTCTTTTTGTTTGTATAAGTTTCATATTTTTCAAGTATTCTCACAGTCAAACCACCCTACAGCAGGATGAGGAGACGCTGAAAAATATTGCCTTTGGACTACAAACATTAAGTATTTAGACTCTATTTATACTTAAGCTGAGGTGGAAAAGGGAAACACACACTGTCTTGCCACAAAAGTGTGCTTCGTGCGGACATCCCTGTTTCTTTTTCCTTTTTTTTTTTTTTTTTTTCCTGTTTTTCTTTTTCAGCACGGATGCCCTGGGTTTTAATTTGTTTATCTAGACAGTGTTTTCCTGTTTGCCATTTCCCTGTCAACACTATCAATCTGCTAAAGCTCAGCTGGAGGAGTAAAACAATTACACGCATTGTCAGGTTTTACCCGTTGAAGGCCTGACAGGGTCGTATTGTGCACAGGTAGTTTTCAGTTTGGAAATTGGGAGCATCTCTCCCAAAATGACCTCCTCCTCCCAGTAGTACATGCAGTCTTTTCCAGGCAGCTGGAAACTCTTTTTTTTTTTTTTTAGGAATTTTGTTTGCTCTCTTCCCAAAAATATTGTGTGCATTTACAGTTTAGTCAAAGGGTAAAGCTTTGACTTTTCGACTAGCTGGAAATTTAACGTTGAGCTCTCATGGTTATACAGCAGTGCATGGGAACTCTCCACATTTGAGGAGGACTTGTCAACTTGCAATGGAATGGATAATATCTAGGAAGGAAAATTGCTTTTTCCACTCAACATTAAAAGAGCTGTCGGGATCAACATGATTGGAAGTCAATGTGACCAAGAGAAACAATCTTCCATGTCTGGTTCTGCATCACAGAAAATATCCAGATCCAATTCCAGGCAACAACAATACTCTGAAGAGTTATTATGCAAATCATTTTTAAAACCTTTCTGACCCCCAGACCGCCAAAGAAGAGCATTCTGTTGTCATGTTAGAGGCTCAAAAAAATTACAGTAACGTAACGAGGTTGATGGAAGTTCCTGAAAAAACAACACAGCTCAACATTAATTGCCTGGGTGTTAAAAGTTCTTTCAAGTCACGACTTCGTGACACTGCTTTTGTCAGCAGCTTAAAAAAACAGGACTAAAAATACAGAACTACTACCGTAATTACTCATATAAATAACCCAATCTGACCTCTAACCCCAAGCCTCTACTGTTCTTTTTGTTTCAGCATGTCATCTAATCAACTTTCTGTATTTCCAGCCTTCCTGTACTCCAGGGCCTCTGTAAGAAAGGGGAATAAAACTAACATAGTAAAGAATAAAATAAGAACAATGCCTTTTATGTGGTGTTTGGCTGATTTAAGACACTTCACATGTGTTACTGGAGTGCAAAATGAAGGATTATGTTGCACAACTCTTTTGTATGATGCTTAGTCCTCAATTTGATCCCACTGTTTGGCTCCACTTCTGCCTCCAACTCTGCTCATTTTGGACTTTTTCCAGGATAATGTCAGACACTGCCAGTGAAGGGTCCAGGCACAGTTTAAAGTATGTAACCACAGGTGGAGTTTGACTCTCGCTTTAGGATGGTTCACATCAACCTCGGCTTCTCCATAGGTTTGTTTTTTAAAGTTTTAAAAGAAACAGAAGGGGGTTTACTGCGCTTGGCACTCACTTCATTATTACTCACTTTGAAATGACACTTGACACCTCTGTGAGGAATATTTTGTGCAACGATACGACATCCTCCTGATTTCGGTGGTATATTCTTGACAGCTGCTGAGAAAACACTCCCCACATGGGAGATGGTGATCCAGACAAAATAACCTACAATATTTTCAGATATCATCATGATTCACAACATTCATCACAATATTTTTCATTCTGATTATAATATGTAAGGAGAGCTCCCTATACAACCCAACTGTACCAGCAACATTAAAAACTTTGTGGAAAGTATGCCAACAAAAACGCTCTAACATTTCAGTTTATGAAACTAAAGTGAAAGAATAACTTAACAAAAGTCCATCAGGATCAGTCAAAACATTTTTTCAGATGATTTTTTTAACCAATAAAGCCAAAAAAATAAAGTAACCAAGTATTGCAAGGGTCATAAATGACATGAATGGGACTCTAAATGGGTTCTGAAGTACTGAGAGATCTTAAGCTGTCTGTCAGGGCAAAACATCATTCTTGCTCACAAACATTGGGTTGGCCTGCTATTTTCTCACAGCCTCCCAAGTACTGTCATGGAACAGTGGCTTCAGAAAAAAATGTGGCAAAGAATTTCATGATGAGGGTCAGCAGCTATGAACAATCTGTTGAAACCTTCTCAACCTTTTCAACAGCTTTTCAGTCTGAAAGTGAAATAAATCAAAGCGAACTTGATGTTCATTCAAGTGTTTGGTCAGACAAAGTTTTTGGTCAGACATAACAAAATGGACCCTGTGGTGTTGTGTATTGTGTTTTTACATTGTGTTATTTGGTGGCTTTGGTGGTATTTTGGAAAGTAAGCAACAGAAAGCCACTTTACAATGCAAGACCAGAGAGAAACTGCATCAATCCATGTGCTGTTTGAATTTCTTTTTCTTTGTGGATGGCAATGTTGATCAGTTGGTCCACCACTTTGGTCCAGATTTAATGATCTGAACAACTGGATGGACTGTCATGAATCTTTGTACAGACATTCATGGTCCCCAGAGCATGAATCCACAAGATTTACATTTGTGGTTTCGAGTGAAACTGGATGGAATATCTGGAAATTTGGTACTGAAATTAATCTACTCCTTGGATGAAACCTTGGTGATCCCTCAACTCCTCATCCAGGGTCATCAACAGGTCAAACTTTTCATTTGTACAAAACGTTCTAATACGGGCAACACTGACATTCCCATCAGCCTCAGCTGAATGCGGTGTTTAATGCAAATTAGCAAATGGTAACACGCTAACACACAAAACTACTGAGTATTGTAAATATAACCTGCTAAACATCAGCATGTTAGCATTATTAATGTTAGCATGTTAGCATGCTGATGTTCAATGCTTGCTTGCACTTGCGCTTGCGCTCAAAGCACTGAACCAAGTACAGCCTGCGAGCATGGCTGTAGATTCTAAGTCTTGTTTAAAAGCAGTATGTGGCAACTCAAATGTAAGTATATTAAAAAACACAAATGGTAATTATTACCTGTAACAATGACCAATTAATGATTGTTATATTACCCTCGCCAGGCGAGGTCATTGAAATTTCAGAGTAGTTAGTTCTCTTTAAAATCATCACATAAAAGTTGAGTGATCAAATCCAATGAACCATATCGCTTCTTAAACGTCATCTCTGTATCTGTACTTATGATGGTAATCTGTTGTGATGTGAACAGCACCACGTTAGCTGTAAGAGCAGCATGAAACCATCAGCATGATGCTTTCAAGTCTCAAAATTTGTTCATTTTCTGCTTTTTCAGAAACAGTCAAACACGAGATTTTTTACAATCCCACACAATGTTTCTGTCCAAAATATTGATAGTAATAGTCATTTTAATGCCATTTGGCAGAAAAGAATCCTGTCTAATTGGCAGTATGGGAAAACATGCTGTTTTCAAGCCATGGCTGTGTTGTTTTTGAATACTTTTGCTCATGTTGTTCATTAAAACATTATTTCAAAGTTATGCATTGCTTGACATAATAAACTTCATGTTTATACTTCATGTATTTGAGACACATTTGCATTTTACCACTACCTATCATCCATAAAATATTGATTGGTCTTGAACAGCTAACAGAACTGCACCTCTGCTCTATTTCTCTTTTTCCTCCAAATCAATTAGTTTTAAGTGAACCAGCCCCGGCCTGAATCATTTACAATAACGGCATTGTTTCAGAGCTTGATATACATAATCAGACCACTCAATTCTTCTTTCACAAAGTAATACAGCTACTCCTCAGAATAAAGGTTGCTGTATGCCAAAAATAGCAAACTGGGTACCAGCTCCAACCTCCAAAGTAAATCAGGTTTGAAGAGAATTGGCTTCAGACTCCTCAGAAACCCAACTGCACCTTTCTGGGGAAAATGACTAATTTGAGATATTTCCTGCTCGGGAGATTTATAAATCATACACCTTGATCAATGATAAAATGTTATCAGTTGAAAAGTAAAGAGTACACTTTGTTTCTCAGAAATACACTTGTTGCATCCTTTTTGTTTAAGTACTTTGCAATACTGTAAAATTAAGGTGTATATTAAGTTACACACAATGTCAGTGTGTTCATTACAGTAAAAAAGAAACAAACAGAAACAAAACAAAGTCACACATCCTGAATGCAAGAGGCTGCAGCCATGCAACAAACACCTGCTTGATTGAGATCAACATGCCAAATGTCCAAATCCGCCAATCCGTGCCAAACGGATTTCAGGTTTGATCCGTTACACATTTTCCACAGTTAATTTTAAAACTGTTTTCTCTCGATGTCACGCTAAATTGTAAACAACCAGCCTATTTCATGGATACTAGCAGCTCCACATGGCGGCCTTACTGTTTATATATGAGTCATAACAACACAATGACCAGCATGAATTTGGCGTTGGAAGTATTGTTCCGCTGTGAAATTTCTCCCAATGTTTTCAGAGATTGACATAAAATGGTTTTGCTGTTGTTCAGTTACGGTAAATCTTAAGGGGTAGAAGGTGGCCTGAAGGCCAAAACTGGTTCTTAAAATGTTCTCCAGCCATTTTGGAGAAGACCCTAATGAACAATTCACTTCTGTACACTGTTGCATAAATACTTTTATTTCTGAATGTCAATGGTGATTGTCTGATTGTCAAGTTTCATTATGATGTAATAGTTATGGACATTTCACAATTGAAAACTCATTCTTAAAATATCTGTGTTCAATTTCACCACTGTCTGTCAATATCAGAAATAAATGATCGGTTGTGCAACATCCACCGTATACATGGCCATCTCAAGGTGGCTCCCAACAAGGTCTAGAACAAAAGATTGGTTTGACTGAAATGTTTAGAATATTTCCCAAACAAATTCTGATGATCAATGACTTTACAGGCAATCCAAGGATTTAGGAAGATTTAGTGAAAACAGATTTAATATAGTCCATTTAATACCACAACATGGATGGATGAGTTTATTAAACCTGGCAACACTTGGGTATCCAGGTCAACGGAGCTAAAGCTGCACAAAAGCTGGCTTTCTACTGTACAATCATTTGTTACTTTACTAGTACATTTTTGTGGAAACATCTGGCAACGACAACAACATTTTTGATCCAAGATCCTTATTACTATGCATGACAATGAATAAAACAATACATAAAATGCTAATTCATGGAACACTGGGTCCAGTGTCCAAGGGAAAAAATGTAAATTGAACCACAATTTTACAATCGGTCTCATCCATGAATGTCACTGCTCTCTTCCTCTTCAAGCGGATGTATTGTATCGTTATCAAACTATGAATTGCAAAATCCAACAACTTACACAGTGAGCCATGCTAACCTATGGAATACATGCACTTAGAGATAAAATGTCAGGCTTTAAAAACTTTAAAATCTGAGAATTGTCAAGATTCCCATTAGCACATTTCAACAATTTACCCAATACTTGTAGCTAATTATTTGAAGTATTCATCTGTTTATGATTAGGTGTCTATTTCAACCATTTATCATTACTTTTTAGCCAACTCTTTTAAATTCCAACAACACGTTATTTTGAGGTGTTACAGTCGACCCAAATCGTAAATTTTTATCTTTTCAAATTAGTTAAGCTGCTCCACAACTTTTCCACATTACCTCAAGCAACTGCAGATGTACCCCCTGGGGTACAAGTACCTTGGGTTAGAAAACACTGCAGCAGTTTATTATCCTCTATATGCACTACAGAAGTTGTGTGCTCTTGATTTAGCTCATTAAGAACATTTACAGTTTATTGAACTATCAGTGTACTGAGATTGTCTCCAGTACAAACACCTAATCCAGGGTCAACAGATAACAGTATGACGAGATGAAGATCTGGACTGTGTCTCTACCAGCTTCTTAAGGTCATCAGTCATGGGTATTGTTGAGAGAAGTAGGAAAGTCCCCTTGAACTTATGACCCACCAACCTGGCTCCGGAAAGGAAGCCCTTGTAGTACTTTGACAGACCTTCTTAACTACTACTAATCCCTTAACTTCCTCAAACCCTTTTCAATTTAAGAGAGATGTAGAGACAGAAAGCAGAACAAAGAGTTAATTCTTAAATAACAAGTTTTCAGTTCTGTGAAGACTCCAAGACCTTAAATGCTGGAACTTAAATTACCATATCGCTCCATGAATGAAGGACTCTGCTGGTCTACAATTAGTTCACTTGACCCTATTGAGCTGTATGTCGTCTATTTATATGCTGTGAGAAAAACACACACACAATCTATATAATGGCTGTCACAGCTTTGAAAGAGGTCAACCGAAGGTTTCTTACAAAAGCACCGAAAAACTGCTCGAACACGTGTAACATGAACTTCACTTTTAGTAGGGTTTTTTTTCCCGAATGCAAACATGAGATACGTATGTATATGTTTGCAATTCACTTAAAGTCAGCTTCACATTGTGTCAATGCAAGTTCAACCCCTGGAAATTAGAGGTAAGTTTCCACATTCCTGCAATCTGATACAAGGAGCAGACTACAGCATGGTTAGCATGTAATGTTAAGCCATTTCAAAGAGCAACCCTATTATCAACCTTGTTTAACGGCAGCGGTTCTTTAACAACCTTCAAATAGGATCCATGCTGTTTGGATTATTTTTCTTGCAAGCCAAAAATAAATTGTGGATTGTCATACCGACTTTTATAATAGTTCGTTAACCTGTTTAAAGAGGACTAAGCTACTAGCCTACAGTGTTAAATCAAATCATACTCTAGAGAGTTTTTGGCAGCACAATATAAACACCAAATTCTGCAGAAGAATTTGGGGGCATATTTAATTTTCCCAAGACCCACATTTGAATCCCAACTTGACCTAGAAAAACAATGTACTAAAGGATAGTTCACATTATTCCCTGATTCTGTGACATATATCTTCATTATCATTATTTCCAACTGCACTTTACCCCAATGCCACCATATCCTGAATAAATATCATGATTATAGCCATTTCCTAAATAATCCTCCACAATTACATTTAATCTGTTGCCCAGAAAAGAGACCATTGTGTCTGATTTGTACATTTACTCATTGTACTCTTCTGGTGCACTTATTTTGTCACCACATAATCTTGTATTCTCAATATCACTTACACACACAGTGCACATGCTCACTTTAAATGTTGATTTTTGGGAACACAATGTAACAGGGCTCTCAGAAATTCCACCGTTTCCTTCAAGAACATCTTTGTATTTCCCTGTAATAAACTCATTGTTGTACGTAGATTGACACGTGTTTACATTGCTACTCAAGAGAGTATGATTAGTTAGCTGGAAATTTACAGTTTGATTTATACAACAGTCGTAAAGCAAGGAATCTCACTGATTAGGAGCTAAATTAGATCTAACTAAGAGTCACAAAGGGTAATGAACAGTGACGCCTGCTACACAAACTAATGGAACTCAGTTCTGCAGTTTTCAATTACAAGACATCACAAGTTCTGATATATTCCATGCCAGTGTTGTTTTCATTACGTTAAAGTTAAAACGAGTTCACTGTACCAACTGGACACTTGTTAATGTCACCAAGTCCCAAGACATCACCCGACAGGAATCTGAAACTAATCACATGGAACAGCATTCATTACAATGCAGACAGCGGCAACTGATTGTATGCTCAGCAGTGGTCAGAGGATGTTATCAACTTGAAATGGATTCATTTCTCCACCCATCCCTGATGAATATGGCAATTTTGTGCCTGTGTGTGAGTCTGTTGGTTGGGTCCTGTGCTGTGTTTGTCCAGATGCCAGTTATCAGTTCATTAAACCACGAGTCAATCCATTAGGATACGAGGAATTTGTCTGCCGCTGCAGGCTCCATTAACACTGCATCAAGCAGATTGAAACTGGTATTAAAAATGCATCTTTCTCTCCCCGCACCACCACAGTGAAATAGACTTGCCCAGTGTTTCACTAATTGCTGACAAAGTAACAGTTTTTGCACTTAAGAGCCTCTGCATTGATTGAGTACTTACAGTCCTGCAGTAGTGTTTTACACCTAAACAAAGACACGCATTCACTGAGAAAACACAGTTCATTTCAGGGATTGAAAATCATTACAGAACAAGCAGCTTCTTCTCCCATTCTTTATCAAACACACACATGCACACACACACACACACACACTCACTTATAGAAGACAAATGACATGAATACAACTATGGCTGGCAGGAAAGCATGGATCATCTACGCTTTTGCTCTGGTTCAGTGTCAAGGCTGGAACGCTCCTGAGGAGGAAGCAGGGCCTTTGAGAGAGCCTTTTCATCACCTTCAGAGATCAATGTGTTTTCCTCTGGCAACAGGCTGAGTGCTGGGATACTTGAGACCCACCCCGTGCGCTACACACTGCAATTATCCTCCCCACAGTACTGACTGCGGTTGTGATGGAAGCAGAACACACTCCCTGATGAGGGGAGGTCAGTAATAAGCCAATCGATTGGCCAAGTCCCATCACTTTATGCTGTGAGTTAAATTGGCACAGGCGGCCATCCTGATGGCTCTATCAGAAAGCTTTTCTGTAGGCTGAGGACATTCCTGGGAACGTAACCTACGCTTGCATGCAAGGGAGTGTTACGTTTGTTTAACGTTATAATCTTGACGAGAAATCTGAGAAGAATCCAACAATTTCATGTCTTGAGAATGAAAAAGGGAAACACTAGGATGAGCCCAGCTTGGCTTGGCCAGACTGAAGTGTAATCCACAGTGGAAATTAATGGTTTCTTTTGAGTGTTAACCAAGTTATATCTTGGCATAGTTTCCCTGCATGCACGGCGGCTTAGGAACCCACCAGATAAATAAAACCTAATTTAATTGTCATGACAAAGTGGCCATCTGAAACCGGCAGTCTAGTCACCTTGCACTGAACTATATCGTCTTCCACCTGTGCTCCAAGTGAACTGCTAGGTGTTGGAAGCACGTCAATAGAGAGTGTGGAACAGAAACATCAGCAAACCAATAGTTTCAAGACTAATGGTCTCGACATAGGTGTGATGTGTGGAATCTGAACCGCCAAAGCATTAACCACTCAGGAAAGTCCAACACCAAGGCCAAGAGTTAATTAATCCACTCAGCATATGCACGCAGAGGGGAAAGCAACCTCAGCCTAACCAAGCAAACATTGATTAGCTACAGTCAGTGACTGATTTAAGCTTCTGACCCGAGTATGCTTGTACTCAATCAATATCCCTAATTAGACTTTGAAATACTCCGATGCAGAGCTGAGCAAATAAACCCAGAGCATACTAAATATAGTAGTTAATACAAGATAAGCTCATTTGATCTTTTAGGTTGGTAGAATCCTGATATATCCTTTGAAAAGTGACTCGCTGGCATCCCAAGGAAGACTGAAGAAATTGAGGACACATGGACGCGTGGCAAAATGACTCCTTCCTGGGGAACAGCCAGTAGATGCTTTTGAAGCCTTCGAAGGGTGTGTTTGGTGAATATTGTACCAGGAATACTGATGATGGCATGCGTAGTATCATAGATCCCCGCGTGTGTGCCTTCTTCCTCGTATGCGCTCGAGTGCTTGAGTTGCTGAAATAGTTGCAAGAGCATTTCTGGTCACTGGAAGAAATTGTCAACCAGGATGCCAGAAGGCAAATGGGACATACAGTGCACGATTAGCATCAAATGATCCCTCTCTTGTTCAAGTTCAAATAAAATACTTTATCTGTGTTTAAGACTTCTGCGGCTATTGCATGTCACATTGAAATCATGTGTAACCCTATACCTGCTGTTAATGGATGACATGACTGCTGGCTGACCTTATCATCACCGGGGATGTGAGAGCCAGTGGGTGCAGTGTGCGTATGTGTCTGTGGATGGATTTAGAGATGCAGTGCTGTGTAACGTGGACACCACAGGGCCCCAAACTGCTCAAGGACAGTCATTGACGTTCCTCAACCTCAAAGATGAAGCTGCTGGAGAAAAGCCAACAAAACTAAAGTCAAAAATGTTATTACACTCCTCAGCTATTTTAATAGACTGACATATACTGTAGTACTCTCTGCCTGAATAACTATCCACTAATCCAACTGCTGCACCTAAAGAAACAAGATCTTTCAGTTGCATTATATCTGGTGCTTCTTGGGTTTAGGCAGAACAAATGTCACATATTTTCACAAACCATCATGATGTTCTTTGAGTATTTCACTGGTTACATGCTGTAAATTCATATATTTTCCTCATAATATGTAATTGTGCAGCATAATCTATGTTTGTATGTTTGTGTTGCAATGATTTCCCCTCAATGTAATCCGCAGTATTTAATTTAATTTATAAAAATCTGTAGTTAAAATGGTCAGTTCACCCAAATGAAACATTTAGATTTCACTCTCACTCCGGCGGTAACTAGCCATGCAGACAGTTGTGGTTTTATTTTCCTTCACCCCAACACAATTACAGTAAATGGAGTTTATTTTCAGGTGGTCAAAGCAGCAGATTATGTATCTGGTTGAAATTAGTTCCAATGAAAACCGTACTCAGGGTTTCTGGAAAGACAGTTTGCTATTGAATTTTTAAAGGCCAACAAGCTGACAACCTATTTTCTTAATAAGCTGCCAAAGTTCGAACAATTCTGGTTATTTTAGCTGAGAGATATCGGTCTGTGCTGTTATTGTCTCTGCTGTCTCACTGGTTTAGAGTGTGCAGGGCTCAGATGGAAAAGATGACATCACATATGTCTGTGCAACAACAATGCCTCCACATTTTTTGCCATTTAGTTTGAACCTCCTAATTGTAAGTATGAAATGTATGCATGTAGCATCCGTGGCACATATTCTTTCTGCAATCCCTACTTTATAGATAGAAAATTATGATTTCATACCTGTAAAACACAAAATGAGGATGATATATGAGCGCCCAAAATCCACATTTCCTGTCAACTACTGCTGAGTGTCTGTTATGCAGGGATAGATCAGTGAACGAGTGAACGAAGAAGTGATTTCAAATCTGATCTGACCACACCCACTCTTTATAGAGCTGTGTTTTACAAATGTTATTTAACTTACTTTATCATAATTATTTACACAGTTCCTGAGAAATATTTCAAACCGAGTTTTAAAAGGTCATTTTTTATGCTGTGACAACCACGAACAAAATTCCATATCAGGGTGGAGACAGAACCAGACCAACATACTTCATAACCTAGACAGAAAAGCAAAATACGATCTGCATGACCAGATATCATTCAAGATAAGCAAGGAAATATGTTGTTTTTATTTTATTTGGTCAAACTGACCTTTAATCTAAACTAATACCGTATGACGTTACACATTGGTCAGCTAACCTGTAATTTCACTGAGGTTTCCATCCTCTTTCATCTGCCCTCTAAGCTTGTGAGTGCAATATTGTTTTTTCTCTCTACTCTGCTATATTTTATCCCTGTAGCTCCCAAGGGCTTCACTTTCACTATCTTTCAACTTATCAGCCCGCCTTGGTGGTCCGAGGCTGGTGTTTACTTGAGCATTGCATGACCCATGTTGGATTATTCCTGCAACAGCTTGAGCACGCAAGCGTGACGGGTACAGGCTCTTATGTCATAGATACCCTATCTTGTCAACAGCAAAGGAAAATGTATGATAGAGAGGCTGTGATGAGGAGGAGGTGGGTGGCGGGTGCGGAAGAGAAGCTGGGAGGGAGATCTCTTAGTAGAATAGAGGGATGAAAGATTTAAGAGCAAAAATGGAAAGTCTAGCAGAGTGTTTTTGAGTCGGCTGTGTGAAGTTGTTGAATTCACTGTTCATATAAAACTCCTCAGTCAGGGAAGACGTTACGGTTGTTACTCTCCAACAGAGTACGTTGGACGTTAAATGACAGCTAAGGGACCTTTTATCATTTCAGATGAAAAAAAAAAAAAAAACGAGAAGGACTGATGTAATTAAAATCTGAAACTACACTTTCATCAAAATGAAAATGCTCGACTGAGCTCTCAAAACTGGCCGCGCTAAAGACGACTGCCAATTTAGCCCTCTGCTGGGCACAGATTGTGAAAAATACAATCCAATTTTTCCATTCAGCACTCCAGTGAATCATAGAATAATGGTGCAGTATGTCAAATCAGCTGTGGTATTATCTGTAAGTTCAGACTCAAGCATGCAGGGAGGCCTCATCTCAGCAGACCTGTGGGCGCTGACAGACTTTGGAAGGTTTATGGAAGGTTGATGCTCCACTAGGACAGGTAGGTGTACAGTTACCAGAAGCGGCATCTGGATATCAAAACAACTAATCATCGGCCTCTAACAAACCTAAAAAACATGCACAGTTGGTGAAAGTGCTGGCAGGATAAATGGGCATGCTCCTGTGTCTGTTCACCACAGACACATAAATTTCTAAAATGCATCAGACATTCTGTAACGGCATCACGATCATCACGGATCCCAGAAGGAGACCGACCCAGCAGAATTTCATGGTTTCCCTGAATGCCCTAAATAAACTAAAAAAAAAAAACAGCGCAGATGAGCTCTGTGAGAATGCTGAATGCTTTGACTGTCTATTGGCCCTTCGTGAGTCCTGAGTGGAAACGAAAATAAAGTGTCATCGTCTGGCTGTCAGCCCTAGACACACTGAGAGTCAGACAGCTCTGAATTTCTTTTCCCAACCCAGGAAACCCCTCTGCAAGGCTGTCAGGGATGTGCATCTCTCTTCCCGTTTCCAGACGACATCCCCAAGACAGCAAAATCCAAATTAAACAGTCTTATTAGAAATTAGTACAGACCACAAAATATGTTCATCTTGCCACCATGGACTTGCAAAAAAAAAAATAAAGACATTAAGAACATAAAACATGCAGCAAGAGTGCAATCCTGAGTGGAAATGAATTAGGAGGAGAAAGCCAAAATTCCCTGCAATTGCACAAGGCTCCCGTTTTTCTAACCTCAGTCAATCTTTCCTTCTTTCCTTTAAAAAAAAAAAAACACAAACCACTGCACCTTCAGTTGCTTTTGTGAGCCATTAATTCCTCTTAATGAGGGCAATTTTTTTCACAAAGCAATCACAGTTCCGAGCAGGACCTTCCTCTGGAGCTGAGTCATGGCCGACAACAACAAGCTTTGTGTACACCTTGTTCATTTTAACTGCAGTACATGGTGTAAAAGCTATTTTCCTACATTCAGTCAGGGCCTTATAAACAGGTATAAAAGTTAATTCACTCTTCGTACCTTGTTTCAGAGCAAATATTTATGCAGCTAATTGTTACACGGAAATTACACAAACCCTCCGCACATTACTGCTCAAGTCTCCCTCTTTTTTTTTCTCTTGGGGCAAATGTTGTTATTAAAAGGAATAGCTCCACACGTAGAGAAATATGCATGTTCGTTTTCTTGCTGAGAGTTAGAACAGCTGTGACACCCTCGCGGTTCACCTGGTAGAGTGCTCCATGTATCAAGGCTGAGTCCTTACCGGTGCTTTCCTGTCTGTCTTAAGCTGTCGTATCTAATAAAAGCCAAAATATCAAAATAATAAAAGCAGCACAGTCTGGAGCCTGTTAGCTTAGCTTAGCATTGGAAATAGAAGGAAACAGCCAGCCTGGCTCTGTACAAAGGTATGGCTACATCTTGGCCATGGTGCGGTGACTTCCTGGAGTCTGTACTGGTTGCCTGTCAGAGAGTCAGTGCACCAGGCCCAAAAAATATTGGATATCAGCACATAGTCTCCATGCAGCCACATCGTGTTGTTGTTGTATGGATTAAACAAACAAGAAATGAATTAGTGAGAGGTAGAGGGGTGCTGTTAGGCAGCCTTTGGAGAGAGACAGGCTAGCTTTGTTCTCCATGCTCAATGTTAACCCAAGCTAATCACCTGCTGGCTGTAGCTTCATATTAAAAATAAATAAAGTTCTAATCCTGTCTCCTTGCATTAATTGAAAAGTTATTTCTTGTTATGTCAAATATGTCTAAAATGTATGTTTTAAAAATATTTTTGAAGAGCCATCCTGACCTCAGGAGCATACTTCAGTCAAATGTGATTTCGGACAACAAGCTAACCCCGCCTATCGTGTAAACAACTCTGAGCCATTGTGCCGTTTTGAGGATTTGATTTAAATCCTTCTCATAACTAAATCCCACATGTGTATTCAGTTTCAGTAAACATGTCACATTATAGAGCTAAAGATGGCGAAACTGCTGCTTCGCCGCGAGTTTGACAAATGCAGTATGGAAGTCATATCAATGTTTTATCTGAGCCTCAACAAAAAAGGGAATACATGTAAAGTGAAGCCAACGGCAAAGACTGAACCACGGCGTCCGCTGCTTTCATGCTCCGAGGAACATCAAACGCAGGGCGCATGCCACCATGCAAATGTAATCAAAACATTTTGAAAGCTTACCATATTATGAGGGAAAGCATTAGCGTAATTGCATTAACCAAAATATTTGGTACTAAATAATATTGTTAGATATCAAAGTGATGGCATCAAGTGTGTAAAAAAAAAAATGCAAATCATATGTGACACCCCGGGGGCTGGAGGACTTTTTCTGGGATTAGAGAAATGCCAGACACAGTAACACAATGCCGCATGAGAAATAACTCGAGGAGATCTTTCACGATCCCTTGAATCTCCACAGAAAAAAACAACAAAGAGTGTTTTGAAAGCGTTCGGGCAAAGTACCTCTGCATCATGTTTCCTGCCTGTGTGTCAGTCAAACTGACCAAGTCAAAGGTCAAAGAAAAAGGAGGAATGGGGCTCATCCTCTTGGGACAATTTGTAATCCTGACCTGTAGTTTCAGGTGGTTGGAGCGCCATGGTAAAGCTGGTGGTGGGGCCCGGCTCATCAGGACACATTGTTCTTATTACTGGTTTGATCCTGAAGGGTTTTAGCAAAGAAGCCGCAAATACCACCGTGCTAACAACTGGCCAACTCCACCGCTCTGAGCAACGGCATTGGCTGCGTTTGAATAAACATTCTCCACATTTTGATATATTACGTACATTTACAGTCACATATTATTTATATAAACAGTTTTTATAAATATTTAAGTAAGCGTTCTATGAATATTTTACAGGCCTGTTGGAAAAAAAAGTGATGAAATGCAGGTTTGTGACCAGAAGGCTGTCAGTTTAAATCCCCAGATTGTCTGTGAAAATACCATGTGTGTGGAGAAAGTAAATGAGTAACATTCACCCCTCCGTCTCTAACTAATTTCAAAGTTCCCCTGAGCAAAGCACTTAACCCTCGACTGCTCCTGTGGAGCTTCTCAAGTGCCTGATAAAGGACTGTGGTTTTACTGGGCAGCTCACAGGTGAGGCCGCAAAGCAGACTGTTGTTGATAAAGAGTCAGCGCACTCAGTCGATTTGAATAAGAAGCCAACGCGAGCAGCTAGGTAGCTTAGCTTTGCACACAGACTAAAAAACAGGGTACCAAAATCCAAGTTTTTTTTTTTTTCTCCCTTGCTGTGGAGTTTTTGCATTGCTTGTGTACAGTTTGTGTACAGATTTGTTTGTGTGCTTACTTTATCTGTTTCCTCGTGTTCATCATGCTAAGCTAAGCTAATTAGCTGCTGGCTGTAGCGTTTTGTTTAAAGATTGACAGATATCAGGGTGGTATCAATTTCCTCATCTAACACTGGGCAAGAAAGTAACTATTCCCCTTTTTCCAAGTTGAAATGTGTATAAATGTATCCAAAAAGTAAACTTTAAAGGTAAAATATACACATTTAATATATTTTTATTATCCTATTAATTTATAAAACATGAAATATGCTAAGTAAAAATAGTAAAGTCAGCAAAGGTTTACTAAAAGTGGCTGCTTATGTCAAATTGTGTGTGATGGAAGCATTTGTGGTGTGTTCTGTTTTTTTTTTTTTTTTTTGCTAAACTAAGCAATCCAACTGCTGGCTGCAGCTGAACATTTACAGGACAAATATGAAAAAAAACAAAAAAAAAACAACTCATCAACTTGCACAGCAAGACCGCAAACAAGCATATTCCTCAAAATATCAAACTATTTCCTTAAGTAACTCATTGCATGAATTAGAAACACGCTGCACATCTTAATGTATCGTCAGATGAATGGAAGATTGCATGAAATACCATTTCCAAATGTTGCAGCCCTATATTAACACATTTCCAGTAGAACGGGATGTTTGGACAGGACATAACATGAGCAGGGAGGGCAAGGTGAACCATGGTAAACATGGAAAGTGACTCAGAAATCCTGGAAATGAGCCTGCATGGTAAATTAGAAAACGACTTGTATCCTCAGATGAGACGCTGGTTATTTCAGTGGGAAGTGGACAAAATCATTAGAGCGCAGGATGTAGGAAAGGATTATGTATTTGTTTTATGAACTACTGTAGGTTTACATCAGGACATGGAAAATCAGTTATCATGAGAAAAGTACATTTTCACATCATTTGATCCTCACCCTTGCGGTTGTCCCTTGCTGTTTTTCCTCTTGAAACAACCACAGCCAATCTGGTAAACTGACGCATTTTAATGAGCTTGTGAATTAAACAGATTTAAAGTTTAGGGTAGGGAGCACCTTGTTTGGCTCAGTGTCCAGCTGGCAGTCATACTGCATGATAGGCCGTTGGCAGATGGTAGATCCTGCCAGTGCAGAATCAAAGAGGTTGTGAGAAAATTTGCAGACGTTTTAAATTAAGCTGGACAATCATCTCCTCTTACATTTCCTGTAATGAGAGAGATTACAGCAGATCAAACCTCTGAATCTGTTCTGTTCCACCATAAATCATAAGAAGAAATGCAAGATTCAATTAGTCCTGCTCGCTTAACCTTGGCAGCACGGAAATTACACACCAAACCGAATACCCTGAGCTCAGTATGAGAGGTATTTACAAAAGAGACTTGAGGAGGTGGGCTGGACCAGTAAATGGCAAACAAACTAATAACCATGGCCGAAAAGAAAGGAGTCGAGATTGTTATTAGATAAACAGTGAACAAAACCAGCAGTGCAGCGGAGGATCTTTGGTTAAATGGCTTATGAGTGAGAACCTGGATGCTATTTTCAGGCCACCCATTTGTTCCAGTCCAAGCCAAAGTAGAAATCCTTCAGCATACAATGCAGCTATTGAGTTCCTGGATGGGGCGGTGATAAAATCTATTCTTATTTAGAGCTTGTGTGTGCGTCCACAGGGATCCAAGAACGCGCTCTGTTATGTATTACCTTCATGGCATAACGAGCCACCGCACAAACAGAATATGAAGGAACGAGAAAGCGAGTCATTTTTCTACATGATCTACCCGAGAGCTGCATTTTTAATGCTCTGCTTCATTATTTTTCATCCAAATAAGTCTTTCATGTCTAGGGAGCATTAGAACATGTATGTTGCTGTCACCTTTCACAAAGTCTCTGTTTAATCAAACTACAAAGCTTTTGGTTGCTTCATTAAAAGACAGAACTAGGCCAGAGATGATGGCAATGAGGAAACTTTTGGGCTTGAAAAAGAAACTTTTTTTGGGTGGAGATCAGATTTGGTTTTCTGACCAAATAAAGTGACAAGTACCGTAACTGGCATCTCCTTTGAGGCTCCTGCAGTTCCAATTTCCAAACTCTAATGAAAATGGGGTTGGACAGTATATATGTATGTTTCCTTATTTACAGTAGGGGACCACTGGAATATCAGCTCGAGCACACACGTGACATGCACATACTTTTCCGTTCACAGAAAGTGAAAGGCCATTTGCTTTGAGCATTTTAATAAAGAGGGACATCCTCAGAGATGCAGTGATAATGGGTGACTCTTTTTCGATGTCTACTCTTTCAAGCAAGCAAAGACATTTAGACTATGGTTTGTGTCGACTGCTGTAATCTAAAAGTATGGCCATTTAACAAGGACAGAGAAAATGATATTGTCCGACACGCCCAAACTTTAAGCAGATTTTGGCACAGAGGAAAAAAAGCCAAACTTTGTCCTAATAATGGACACTCTTACGGGAAAGGAGTGGCTTTTATTTCTGCAAACATTTCACTGATTGTAGGTCTGCTGAAGTCAATTACTCGTTCGAGTGGCAGCATACTGTTCGCATTACAATTGCCATGTTATGCTGTTTATTGCCGCGGATGTTCCATGAGAACTTGTCACTGCCTTGCACTTGTGGGAAGCAGATGAAAGGCGAGGCAATGTGTTACTGTACTCCTAAAGAGAGGTTCAATTATTAGAAGCCTGCATGTGAAGATGTTCTGGTCCAAATTCAGCACCAAGCCATCCTTGACAATTCCCTCTGAAATCTATCAGCCTCCGAAACGAGAGGATGCTGCATCTATCTTCCCTTCCAACGTGCCCAGTTCTCACAGCACTCGACGTGCACAGCAACTCCTTGTGCATGAGCAGTGTTGTCATGTGCTGCTTGGTTAACAGCCTGTGATGTTTTACATGCAACACCTACCCTGGCAGCGTGCATTTTCCACAAGCTCTACTTTATCAATCATTACTGGAAAAGTGCCCGAATAGAGGCCCACAGCAGTAATTCTGGTGGATCATTTTGTGCTTGCTAAAGCAGTTGTGATTCACGTAAACACTGAACACTCACAGATGGGTATTATTAATATAACTGAACTAGAAGACGGTTTATAGCAAACAGTGCTCAAAGTCGCATACTATACAGAATTTTAGCTCAGATTGTTGTAAAATTATGAGTCAAAATGGGATGGGGTCAGAATAAGCTTTTGAATTTTTAAGATTTTGATGGAATAAAACCTCATTTTGATACAAAATATGGCCAACACTTCTGATGGAGTGACTACATTCTGTAATTACTTCTCTATATGGCAGTTTTCATTGCATTTATGTTAGTTGCAGAGTGTACCATTCCTGTGCTGGCACACAGAAGTCCAGGCTCTGTCAACAAACTGTAAATTTGAATTTTTACGCTGATTTTTGCACCGGTTAAACAAAAAATAACTGTAAAACATGCTAATTAGTGAGCCTGAGCTGTGCCAGTAGGTTGAGTTTGCCATAAAGCGCATTTCCCAAAATGTCAAACTTTTATTTTGTGAAAATACATTGAGGAGAAATGATCATCTGGGAAACACATCCATCATGTTTATATACTGTATGTTGGCCAGATATCTTTGGGGCTGTTTCCTTATGCTCGATTAGCCCTGCTTTGCAATCCTGCTGTGGTAATTTGATGAGAAAATAGTTGGATTAGCATGTTTTTTTATAACCTGAAGGAAAGACAGACACCTTAATAACTCCAGCATGATTACTGGGAGTGCAACAATTCACCAAATCAAACCGATGCGGTTGGCTTGAAGCCTAAAATACAGCTGCATTGATTCAGGCAGCTTGAATTACGGTGAGCCTGGGAGGGAATCACAGCTGAATGAATGCAGAC
This sequence comes from Protonibea diacanthus, assembly GCA_028641955.1. Taxonomy (NCBI): domain Eukaryota; kingdom Metazoa; phylum Chordata; class Actinopteri; family Sciaenidae; genus Protonibea; species Protonibea diacanthus. Next base: position 10,693,924 of record CM053998.1, read on the forward strand.
TTTTCTGTATTGGAAAATCCTAATATGACAGCCATATCTTGTTTTTATCTTAGTGCCTAATCATGCCTTTTACTGGAGACTGTCAACAGACGCCTTTCAAAAACATAAACTCTGCAGTGTTGTCAGCCTTTTTCAATGTTTTTGTCAGGTTTTTTTTCTGGCCATTACCTAGACAAAATCATGCTTGTGCTTCAAAGTCTAATACGCTCACTGTTCTTATCAACTAATTATCACAGCAGATAGAAAATCACAACTGAAGGTAGGGACTGAAGGGACTCCTAACTGGGTTTGAAAACCTTTTAGTGAAATATCCAGATAGCAGCACTTGAGGAGACACTCTCTGATTGCCCTTTTCACCTGCAGCCAGCATTAGCAAACATGAGAGGTATCCTCCATGTTCTTCCATGCTGCAGCTGTGGCCAGAATCCATTATTGCAGATACTGCACATGAACAAAGCAACAAGGAACTATTAATATTAATAATAAAAAGTCTTGATCAATATGTTATAAGGAGCTCATTTCAATAAATAAGTTGTCATTATGGATGTCATGAAAAGTTGGAACACAAAGGAGACATTTAAAGTACATCATATAAATCTCTTCTGCCCACCACCGGTGAAACTACTGGATTAAAACTCAGACTGTCTGTATATTGCATTGTATCTCACATATCATATTGCTTAAAATCCATCAAATATATGCACCACACTTTACTGACCCGGTGGGGAAACTAGTCTTGAATTCTCACTACTGCTGATCCACCATATGCCTCGTTCTGCTCCATAACTTGTAGTTTCACTTCTCCCTGCAGCTTCATCCACCATATTCAAAAGGTTTTACCGTTTCCAATAAAGCTTGGGAAACTTTGTTGAGCTTTGGCCTCAGCCCAAGAGAAAAGTTCTCTAATGCATATACACAGTGGAAGCACAGTTTTTTTTTTTTCCCCCCATACCCCAGTTACAGATGGTGAGACCCCGGCTTGTCGGGCTCCCCTGTGCCAAAGCTCTGCCAGGGAGGCCCCTTTGATAATGAGCCTTACACACAATTTACAGCCACACTACAATAATTCTGCAACAATGGTTTCCACATAACTTTTGATTGAATGGGACTTTATGGGCAGGACCAGGCTTGGACCAGGCTTGGACCGGGCTAATAAGTGACTCTTGGTGGGTTTTGCCAAGGTTTACCTCACCGGTCTGTGTGTGACTGTGTGTACACTTATGATTTTGAATGTGACAACATGCATATATCACCAAACTTGACACAGGCAGCCATCCCTGCCAAACGTTGCTGACATCACTGCGTTTTTCGTTATTGAATTTCATGTTTTGTGAATTTCTATACAAAGACAGACAAAAAAGTAATTGGATGTCATGTTTTACCTTAAAGGGCCAGTGTGTAGGACTTAGTGGCATCTAGTGGTGTAGTTGCAACGCAATGCAATCCCCTTCACCTCACCCTAGCGTGAAGGAGGAACTATGGTGGCAGTTATTTAGTTTGTCTGTTCTGGGCTACTGTGGAAACATGTCAGTTCAACATGGTGGACTCTGTAGAAAAAACCATCTTATTCTAACAAAGACATGATCCATATAATTATACATATTACATTCAATTTCTGCCATATTCTGTAAATATAGCTTGTAAATGTTACACACTTGACCTATGAAGTGCATGTGTCAGAAGTGCTTTCTTGCATATAGTTATATGAGAAGGTCGCTCTTAAATCTGCAGAGTAAATGTGAAGGTAGCACCGGTAGACATCTAGCTTAGCACTTAGCACAAGACTGGAAACGGGGGGAAATGGCTACTTGGACTTTGAGAGGTTAACTCTTCATCAAATAGTTCAGGTTTAATACTGATTAAGCAAACACCATATAAGCAACAAGTTAGTTGGTGAGCTTGAGAGGTGCTAGTAGATCGATTTTATTACCTTTGGACAGGACCAGGCTCACTGTTCCACCATTTTCAGTCTTTTTGCTAAGCTAAACTAGCTTTATGTGTAACAGATAAATATGGGGGTGGTATTGATCTTCCCAACTAACTGTTGGCAAGCCAACAAGTAAGAGTATTTCCCAAAAAATGTATTATTGCTTTTTAAATGGTCTGAATTAGTGGCTCTGTTCCCAAATGTTCTGATGGACAACACAGACAAACCCAACACAGACACTGAGATGCTGAATGGAAAGTCACCCCTATGGTTTCTCTGACATGTGGATAAATTTACCCCAAAACTCCTCAGTGTTTGTCTGTAGCTCCCTTTGCAGTGGTGGAACTGTAAAAGCTATTTCAAAGCACACAATAGTACAATTGTTCAGTGTTGTTGTACAATCAATAAACAGCTCAGTTGTTATCCTGTCACATAACAAGACGTAGGACATGAGTTCGACGTTGCCAGAAGACATTACGCATGTGAAACCTTACCACAGAGGGTAAGAGTACACCCCGGCATGAAAAGCCCCTTCACCCGTTGTTGTTGTGTGATTTGTGGAGTGGGTAGCTGGAGTTAGATCATGGGCCCTGCATTAGGTTGTGCCGGTGCCAGGCGTATGATGCAAAGGAAAAAGAAGCGCGGGCAGAAGAAGGGTGTGGGAATTCAGAGCCCTGCATGAGTCTCCAACCTTAGCAACCTGTCTTTACTCAACGTCAGACAGTGGGGTTGTGGAGTCAGTGTGGAGAGACTGAAGAGGATGTAAGTGGATCTGTCTTTTATCAGTGCAGAGTGGCAACCTCTTGGGAAAGCTCTTCTTGTTCTTTGAAGGCCACTTTATCAGACAACATATCAATTATAACATTTTAAAATCTGACACAAATAGAAGATGATTTCACTGACGGTATCTGACTTTTAAATATAATTCCAAATTGAAAAATGACATAATTTGACTCGACATATTTTAGAATAATGTCCTCTTTCAGTCATCAAGCCCTCTGATTACTCATTCATGAAAGCAGATGTCAGACAGATGACATTTCCCATACCAGACACATTTCCTTTTACCCTCTAAGTTTTCCTCTGTGAAAATGCTTTGTTCTCGTCTTGTCCACTAATGGTTCAGCATATGCCAAATGGATAGACAGAAACCTCTTCAAGCTTCCTGCCTCTGGACTACTTTTAAAGGCTCCTTTAAGGGTAATTGAACAGCAATGGGTGATGTCCTGGGTGTATTTAGGGGAAGCTGGGGAGACAGGTGCTTCCCATGCTGCAAAACGCAGAACACCGGAGACCTGAAGTGAGGTTAGATGCTTCAGACGAGGTCACGAGCTGTTTTGACTTCACCACTCGGCTTTTCTGAATTCTTTGACAGGTGGTGACAGCTGCATGTAAGCAAAAGGGGTTTCTACTGGGTTTCAAATCTCTCGGAAGCAGAGGGGAGTGAACACAAACTTTTAGACAGGCCACATGTGATGATCATCTTTATCCTTGTTCATGTTCTTGGTTCTTGTAAAACCTGCAACTTCATCAAATCCCATATGTGACTTTTTCTTTCGGGCATTACAAACTTTCAACTCTCAACTTTGCAAGACTTTATATTACTTAAATGAAAATGATAAGTTTGCTCTTGTCTGACTTTTAAGTGTATCTTTCTCTCAAACACAAGCAGTTCCTGAACCATAGCGAAATTTAATGGAATTACGGCTACTAGGGTAATTATGGCTGACCTAATAAAATAGCAAGGAAAAGTGTTCTATTAAAACCAAGGCACTTAGAAATTAATTAATCCCCACTCTCTTCACCCATCCTAACCAAAGGTTTGATTACTAATTAAAAAGGAGGTTGATATCTGAAATTTTACAGCTTTGGCCATTTAAGTTTCATCAGGTAATTTAGAAGCAGACCTAATTAATTGCACTTCATTATTTGACTTTAACCTACCAAACTGAGCTACAGTGTTGGTTTGTATCAACCATTTACAGTTACAAACAATTCTCTATGGCCGAGGTGTTTTCTAAACACTGTTGAGTTCTGCATTTTCACTGGATAATCGAGATTTCAATATCTTACTTTATCAAAGTTTGGAAGTATGCCTGAAATCCAATTTCTATCGCTGGAAATGCTAAACCTGCCTTGACATTTCAATTCTCCAGGGTAATTGCTGTATTTTGTCTTAGCCTTTTGCAGAGATAAGGCATGATCTTTCCTAGCCGAGGTAATAACATGCCAAATCATCCATCCTTTCCAATGCAACAAGAGAGACCAAAACTTGAGATGACATTATATCATGGTTGTACATTATACCTTTGACAGCAATGAATTCCAGGATGAAACAGCTATGAATGCCCTCTCTGGGGCACAATAAAGATGAGATATTTCATCCTCCCCTTCTCCCAATTCAAGGACTAGTGTCTTCTTCCTCCAAACAGCCCACTGGGGCAAATGCATATTGCCGTTTGGTGGATATTTTGGATATGGGTATTTTAATTTAGGTGAATATAGCGCATGTACAGGGTTGCCCTCTGGACTCTGATATTATCGTGTCCTGCAGCCTTAGACAAAGCACAGTCAAGAGGAGATTAGAAGATGATAATTATGATGAGGAACAGTAAAGAAAGTTGTCACGTAAAAGCCCTCATGAGAAATATTTTTCAGATATTTAGGCTGAATGCATATGTGAAAAAAATGTAAATGTGACCATCGATCCTGCGTGTGACAAAAACTATGTTTCCCATGAAGCCACTTTTACAGAGAAGAACATTATGAAAGGACTGTGTACAAAACAACAGATCTGTTTACATCTATAAAGCCAATATACAACATTACTATCAACAAGAGATTACAGTGCAGCAATATGAAAAAAATAACATCACCACAATGGGAAAATATGCAAAAACCAATTCAGCCTGTAGCTATGCACAAACAAAAATGTTATATTTACACAGTATGGAAACAAACATCACGAAGCATCTCAATGCCAAAGCAACTTATGGCAGCCAGGAGACACTGACATAGGGGGTAAAGCCTGTCGTCAGCTAATCGCATGGTTTGATCCCCTGCTCCTACTGTCTAAATGTCAAAGTGTCCTTGAGAAAGACACTGAACCCCAATAGCTCCTGATTGCAACCACCCTGCATGGTATTTCTGCTGCCATCAGTGAGTGTGAATGAGATTGTAAAAGAGCTTCGGATAAAAGTGCGATTTAAATGCGGTCCATTTATCACGCACCGCAGACTATAAGCCTGCAAGGCCTCAATAAATCTAAAATATCATAGAGATTATTAGTTGTGTCTCGCTGTTGTCAAACTTTTACTGCAGAAAAGCTGAAACATGGCTAACAAACAACCCGGCGATGATGAACCCTGCGATGAGTCAACCCTTATTGACATTTATCAAGCAGGCAAAAAAAAAAAAAAGGTAATCTATGGGAGGACAGTAATTTCTGACTTTCACAGTAGAAACAAGCAACTGAGTCTAGTTTGGTGAAGTACAATGACATTTCAGTGGAATAAATCCTCCTTTTAGTTTAGTCACCAAAATCCAGAGCCACCAGAGGCCACAACAACTCACCACCAGCTCCCCCCTTGAAGCGAAGCTTTGAAAACACCACCAGTGGTCTTGCTGAAAGGGGCGCTTGCCTATGAAATCTAGTGTTTCCCCTAGAATTCTTTTCAGGCTTGGTGATATACACCTAAAAACACTAAGACAAGGTGTGCAGACAGTCAGCAGTTTATATTTTTGTTCAAATTTGTTGCACGCTTGGGACATTCAAGCCCTAAAAACTTAAGTGATCACAAGGAATGCGTTGCGTAAAAAATAAGTTGTGTAACCTATGATCTTTGCAAAACATTAGCACATCATGAACACTGCATGATTCACTGCCGCACTTTATCCTCCTAGGCTTGGAGAACAATTTCACCATGGCGTCATGATGATGATGGAAGTTTTGCCAAAGGAGGCTCATTTATTGAAATCTTCATACAAGCCCTTAAGTGCTCTCCTTACAGCCTGTTCCTAAGATGTGTTTTCCCCAACCAAAAGCTGAGATTAGTTTCTTTAAATTCTTACATTTGAGGATAGATCATGAGTTGTGCCTGGTAACCTGTTCATGGTGGAGAAACCGCGTTCACAGTTCAGACCAATGTTGAGCAAGTTAAGATTTCACAAGGGTGAGCTCAAAGTTCATTTCAAACAGATTAAAATGAACTTATTTATGTTTATAGCTCACAATTCTGAATTTTGAACTAAGTTCACAGTGTTGGGTGGAGGAACTCTGTGGCTGTTGGCTCACAGTCGTACCCTTTGTTAATGATTTCTTGTGATCATCATTCACTTAATGAGCTGGCTTTCCACCATTTTGTTTTCTCATCTCTTCAGTGGTGCGCCAGTGATAGCTCTGCCGGAAGATTGAAGTTAAGATTAAAGTGAATCGTAACGATTCCTTGCTTGGCTTTGGAGTTTCTATTTGGTTGTCTTTCCCAGTTGCAGCTTTTTCTCTTTTAAAGCAGCATCATGGTCACATTAGCTAACCTGCGTCCCAAACCCAAACCCAAGTGCTTTAAAGGCACTCTGATAGCACTCGCATCCAAGAGTTCCCCAGGAAACGACACAGAAAGCAATCCAAGTTTCAGAACAGCACTGCACGTGCATCCACAAACTCACTGATTTTCGAAAGATTGGATATTTGGCCTTGCTTTTGGCAGTTAAAAAAAATGTTTTTTTGGCCTGGCGGGGATAGACTATTATAGAGAAAACACTGTATTCTATACGGGTATCAGCAAGTAAAGCAGCAGACTTTGCAAACAAGCAGTTTGGCAGCAGAATTGGCAGAGCAGTGTCAGTATAAATAGACTGCCTTATTGCAAAGGGTTGGGTTGAATACATGTATATGATGCAGAGAGTAAAGAATGCAATGTGAGACTTGAACTACCTAGCTTGAAGGGCAAATGAGATATAGAAACAAACCATAAGTACGGACATTGATAACTTAATCAAACCAATAATGCTCCATAATCTCTTCAGTTTAACTTGCTTAAGTGCATCTTTCAGCTGTGCAGTAGCAGCTCCTAACAGACTGTTTTCACATGTTTTAAAAGATTAAAAAGAGGGAACAGAAACCAGACAGACACTGTTGTCAGTAAATCTTAAATGTAACTGTATATTAGCTCATACATCACTTCAATAATGTCTGGCAAATTTTGATTGCCAGAAAAGATTAAGCCTGTTCCGTCTACTGTGCAGGAAGCTAATTAGTGTAGCTGTGTTAACACTGATATTGCAGGCTTGATTAAATCCGGACATGTGTATATGTATCGATTACAGCGAAGGAAAACCACCGAAGACATTCACATTTCACTTTTGGAGTAGCAGCTCCCGCCTTTCATCGAAATTACTAATACGGAAAAATAAGAGGAAATGAGGCAGCGTCTTTAAGGGTGATGATTGGGAAGTCGGTGCAGTAGAAGAGAACATAGTTGTCTTTGTTCATTGCCGTGCGTATGATTCAAATTATAGCTTTCCTTTTTATACATATAAAAAAAAAAGTTTCGAAGTGCACTTTTTCATTGAGACCTTCCACGAACCAGATACTTCAAATAAAGAGCAGACAACATACTGAAAGTGGTCTTACTGTTATGTAAATGGTCATTGGGGCAGTAATTGTTTGTTTGTTTACCATATGTGATAGAAAAGCTTGAGTGCTCCCTGAGCCTGCCGCCCACAACAAACAGGAGATGGGGGATTTGAAAGGAGTAGCCTCAGAAGGGCAAAATCATTACCAAGCCGTGTCAGCCTCCAGAAAGAAGAGGATGGGTAAACAAGGGGGTCAGATGGGATGCTGATTAGCCAGAGAGGATAAGTAGGGCCGTCTGCTGTGAAGAAGATACTGCCGCTGACGTGAAGGATGGGTAAGTGGAGGGGAGGAAGGAGGCTGATATACCGAATACAAGAGAAGGTTCTGTGCCAGCCAGTGCCACATTCACAGCGACATGACAGTCCTTTTCTTTGACAGTACACTGGAAATATACATTTTCGTGATACCAAAGGTTTTAACTCTAATTAACTAAGTCTGAAACAACCACACTGTGCCATGGTAATGTCCCGAACAACACAACAATGTGCCTGAATCCTGTTTTTGTGTCTGAATAAAAGGAGGGTGATAGAAGAAGGAAGAGAGAAAAAAAAGAGCACTGAAGCCACAAATCTGGACAGAGCACTAAGAGACAGCGGACAGAGGAAACAGGGCTGATGAAGCACCACATTAATGACCATTTCCCCATGAAAAGCAAACTAATTTGCTAATTGCAACCTCCTGTTGCCTCTTTTCTGACCCCTTTTCCTTAAGAGCTACAGTGCTTTCACTTCACGTACCGCTTAAACCTGTACCATCCACTTTGCATTTTGAAGTTGGAATAGTGGACAAAAAAAAACAACAAAAAAAAACAGACGACTACATCCGTAGCAAACCACTGCTAAAAGGCAACCAGTGAAATAAGTACCCCATTCCCACACACCAATGAATGTGTTAGCAATTATTCACAATCTGACAAAAAAGACACCGAATCAGTGCAAAATAGCAGCTTTTTACCAACACACGACGTCTAATTCATACGAACCATCTCATTTTGTTACACACCATGTAGCTTTGCTTCTTTTTTTACCATAAGAGCAGCATAATAAGACCACCTATCTGTTGAATTCATGCTGGACAGCATAAAAAGCAGAGATTTCTGGAGGGGAGACCTTATTTATTCCTTCAAGAAGTATTTTAAAGGTTCTGCAAACACATTTAGAACTTGACAGCTCAACCTAAACGAGGTCAGTCGCCCTACAATGCAAAAGATCATAATTTGCTCACTGCTCCAACGTGATAATTGCGACAAAGAAAATGTTGTTGTACTGTGTGTGTGTGTGCAGCGCGCACTGAGGTGCACTGAATAATTGTAGGCACCAGTAACACTCAAGGAACTGTAGTAGATAATTGGAGAGCAGACATGTGTTTACTTTGCAAAGTGAGACGGGGGATTGGGAAATTATCGACGGGCAGTTCTGCTGGAGTGCAGATTGCCCCTCAGCACGCTGGCCCAGTTGCTGCATGAGTGTCAACTTTAAATTCGGGGTGGTTTGCAGATTGTTAAGGTAATAGTGTCGACTGACTATGCATCATATGGACACAAGCGGGAGGAAACAAGAATTATATCTGTCTGTACAAACAGTAACTGGGACCAAATGAGCTTCCGTGAAAAGGGCAACATTCCAGTCTTAAATGGGGATTTCCAAGTCCACAGATGTATTCTAATTTACTGCATGAGATGAACTCAATATGACATGAACTTCCAAAGTTGTAGACTGCCTAAGATACACCTGTCGATGTGAAAAATACAGACAATGTATCATGGCAAACTGTAGTCTTGGCGTGCTCTTGTCAAAGTTTACTTTATTATTAATAACCTGGCAGACACTCCGTAAGAAACAGCCAAAAGACTGACAAACTATCAACATCTTTATATCCATCGATCTTACTTAGCTGGGATGCGAGATCATTTTACACTTAATTTGAGACGATAACCTTTAAAAGCTTTTAAAATTAGCACAGCGTAGTCACATTACCCATTAATTACAAAGTAATTAAGTCTTACAGGCACAGAAATGAAAGGCTTATGACAAAATGACACCAGCAATGTCCTTCAAACGTTCAAGCCAATATGACTTTGACAAACAGCACACACGCTTTCATCTACATACTTCTTTGTCACATTTTCTTACTTTGAGTATCTGGTAAATTACTACACCAAGCGGCCACCTGTACATTCCTATTTAGTGGACTTTGACCTTGCATTGCATGCATAAGTGGGCTATTGTTAACCTGATTGACATTAGCAGCATGGAGCCAGGTTGGGTATGTAACCCTCAAATCACAGCGGTGTCCCTTGTGACTCCTGGCTACAGTAATTATTCTGTAATTCAGCCAAAGAGGCTCATGTGCCATTTAGAAAAAAAGCACCCAACTTCAGAAGAACGTAGACACTCACTGCAGTTATGAGTCTGATGTATGTAACTGCATGTCTGCCCATAAATCCATGTGTTAAGGATGCCGTGGTACATGAAATATGTCTCCTGTATTCATAGGAGGCACAAGTCTGTACTTTGACACCCATGGAAACAGTCAGGCATTTTCATAAAGACTTCTTAAAGAAGAAATGCTGAGCTGAATAAAATGCAGCTGAGATCAGACAGGCATGCAGGATTGAGGAAATGTGTTTGACATAAGAGGCGAGCAATCTTTGACCCTTTTTAAATCAGACTGCTGATGCATAAAAAAATTAAAAAATTAAAAAAAAGACATGCCCCGGGAGGTGGCAGGAGGCAACTTAAATTTCCAACTTGGGATTCCTCCAATATGGTTTGCAAAGCAGGTTTCTGTCTGGGGTGACAACTTCCACCTCACGTATTCTAAGTGACAAAGAAAGTCGATGGAAAACAACAAATAGAAAGAGCTTTGCTGTCGAAAATAGCGCGGACAAAGCATTCATCCGAGTTGAAAACGTTTAAACTTTTCAGCGAGGCAGTGAAGCAAAGGCTGATCAGCTTTGGGATTTCCACCATGCACTGGTTGGAAATTTCTTCCCAAGATGGAGGACGAACTAATGGTCACAGTTTGTGGCTTTCTGAACTGTATGACTCCACTTTCTTCATGTATAACAGAGAGGAGCAAACCCGCAGTGTCTGAATGCACAATAAGGGATGAAGAAAGAAGGTAAATTAGATGTAAATGTATTTTTGGCCTACACATCCAAAGGGAAGGCATGTCTTGAATCTAAAAAAAAAAAAAAAAGTAGCAGTAGCCAAGAAATTTGGAGACACATCTTTCAGGAATTACCGAAAAATCTATTTGAATTTGTACATCAAACTAAATTCTGCTTTGGTTCTTTTCCATTATCGATATTTCCCACAGCACAATGTCGGCTATAACAAATCACCCTGGCCATCATTTTTACAACCACAATGGGAAACAAGTCGCGACTCATGTCTGAAAAAAATAATGTCGAATTTGTGTTCGATGTCATTATCCAACACTCCCACATTGTCACCCGTTGAGTTTGGCGTCGCATGCCAGACTTATTAGACGTTTATGTGAGTGAGAGAGAGCGAGAAAAGACGGATCCAAGTTTCCGTCTCCTGCTTGCAGTATCACTGGAGCTAGCTAGACCTTGTGGTGACTTCACAGCAATGATTGTCATAAAAAGACATTTGCTGAATTTTAATTGGCGCCTTCTGAAGCGGCTTGCTGAAACGTTGCAGTCTGGGGGTGGGACAGTTTTTGAAGCGGCTGCTGGTACAAGTCATTAGAAGCCACATTTAAAACTCAGCACCATTACCGTTTTATTTTCCCTGTCAAGATTTATAATAAAATTAATTTTGAGGTGTGTAATTGCTGGACAGTGTGCGCTGCGTGGCTGTTGACTCTGGCCACAGAGGCAGAAATAATTGACATGCTCAAAGCTGACTGCATTTATTTGAGCTGAGGGGTGGCCAGAGCGCCATTTGCCAAGGCCTACCCCTGGCATTCTAACGCTAACATCTGGGCTTGATTCATCAAGGTATTTCCACCGAAGTGCAACAATGTGCAAATAAGCATAATGAACAAAAGGCGCCCAAGAATATGCTTTGCATGATGCACAGCCTACATGAAATAAACAAACAAACCAAATGGGGATACAACAAGGCAATTTGGGGTCCTATTTTTAAATCCAGATGCTTGTGGTCTCAAAAACCAAGCCTTTAATGAGACTCGATGACAAGAGATGGAAGAGGGTCAATTTGTGCTTTTGATTCACCAAAACTTTGGCTCTTTCAGTAGTTCGACACAGGAGGGGGAATGGGGAAAATTCCAAGTTAACAAACTTTTTGGAGCTCTTTTGCAGTCATTCTTAAAAGAATTACACCGTCTTAAGGTTCCACAGAAAGTCCTATCCTCCATATCCTGCTGACCAGGAACGTCAAAGACACTAAATGTCCACTAATAATTTCAGCAAAGTAAGCCTAAACTGTCACAGATACATCCACATGATTAGATCATTACGAAAACTAATACTCCTGTGTTCAGTCAAAGCTGTTGCCAAACACAAGAGGGTCATTATTTTTCCATCATATTCAGGAAGAAAAGTTGAAAATTTCATGGACCGCTGCAGAGCTAACTGCAGTATTGAGGGATAAAAGTCAAAAAAGGTTCATAGGAAAACCATAATATGCCTCAGATAGAAAATGTTAAATCATATTGTCACACTCACAGTCACTAAAGAGCGCTTTAGGAGCATTCTGTGTAACAATAAATCCTGACTTATTAACAATCCAATGCATGCATAGCTGGGATAAAAACAACCTGTCCAGGAGCCCCACATGCTTTTGTCATTTTTTATTTGTCACATCTCGAGGTAGATTTTCTTCTGACCTTATCAGGAATATAATTTTGCATCCTGCAATCCACTTTTAAACCTGAACATCTGTAAAAAATCATATCCAGTGTCTCTTGGATGCCTCAGTTTGCATCATTATTTCATTATGAGTGGGGGATGAAGGTCTCATCTCTCCTTGAATACAGTATAATTATTGCTGATGAAATTAAATGCTTTCCTGTCACAAGCCTTTTACTTCTTTGAAATGTTTTGGCATTTGGAAGAGGGGTGGAGTATCTGGGATGTTATCCGAGACCACACAGAAAAAGTGTGAAGACGGATGTTATTAAGCAAAGCAGAGGGGACTGATTTGCAGGCAAACAACTACGATTAATCAGAAATATATGCAAAATACAAACATGTGCACTTAGAACAACAGTGTAGCTTTGACATTAAACCTTATTCTTTGACCCAGCAGCATCTAAACCCGATGTAAAAGAATCAACAGGTTTACTTAGTTGACTAACCCTAAAATAAGTCCCGTTCAACGAACTAAAATGGAATACTTCATTAACAGACTGTGGGACCATTTTAACCCCTGTGGAGCCCAGCAGATGCTGTCTGCAGATTTGGAGGACTGGGCCTCCAGGCTAATTGTATAGCCTGAGCAGAATGCACAAGGCTATAGTGTCTGGCACTGACACTCCGCACATGTGATACCAGCCATGAGTGCCAACTGAAAGCCCTTGACTGCTGCGGGCAATGCAGCTCAAAACAAGAATGAACAGGCAGCACCAGCGTCAAGCTGTTCACTGACAGACCAATGCTATTTGGTTGTTAACAGGTCCCCAGCTGGTGTCTGCTGTGTGCTGTATGCGTTAGCCTGGTAGCATGCCACTGTTTTGGTCTGCGGATGTTCATGAGCATGTGTGCAGCATGGATGTTGGCATGAAAGCGCCAGAGGCCCCCCGAACACAAGCTGCCACCAGAATAAAGAGGCTACGGCGAGCATTTATTTAGACAGCTTGTGTCTACGACAGGCGGAATGCAGACCACAAGCTCCAGGGCTGAAGTGACTGAGAGGGCTCGTTTGTACACAAAAAGCCCTGTGCAGGGATTGGGTTACAACTAGATTAGAGTCTGGGACTGGGAGCAGCTTTGCCACTTTGCTGGTGGGGTTTTTCATGGTCTGATGCAGCATTTACTTCTAAAGGTACATGAAAAGCACAGTTATCCCTGGATAAAAGACAAATATGGTAACATGTTTGCATAATTTGCACTGTCTTATTAGAGTTATTAGACAGATCGCTGGCTTTTGATTTCTTTAGATATATGTCTGTGGGAAGCTGTAACTTTTCACAATGGATTATAGCACAATTTTAGCACACAGGGAGAAAATTAAGTTGGGAAAGTCACTGAAGCATATCTCCAGCAAGAATACTTGCTTTCTCATCTCAAAGCAGGAATGGATGGTGGGAATGGGTGTTGGGAATGCCTGTGGTTTTTGGGTTCCTTCCCAAAACCTCCTTGGGTCACCAATATCATTTAATGAATCTTTTGGGGTGGCTTCAAATAAGTACAGACGGGTCCTTGATGGCACCCCACTGAACTGGCTCCCCACCACTGATCATACCGCGTTCATGAACCCCAAATGAGAGGCTGTCGATGATTTGCCATTCTTCTGTGACCATTTTACACCCCGTATTTCTCCCGTTATCTTCTCTGTAGCTTTCAGTTATCAGCATGAATGCTGAATTAACTCCTGTTCGCATTGCTTTACTTATTTGCTCTGCTAAACAAGAAAAAACAAGAGCCTACGTACTTTTTAACAATAAAGCTCTAAAGTAACATTTCCTCAAACAGCAGCCTGGCAAGCTGTGAAACCCGCAAAGAGTGCAACATGCAAGAATACATGGAGCAATTTCACCAGATGTGTTGAGCTTCATTACATTGTGGGAGCAATTTACAAGCCAGCTAGAAGGGGACGTTCCACCAAAACAATATTCCTTGGAGACAATTAATGTCAGAGCGTCTCGCTGCTAACAGAACCGTGACAGCTCTTCCTAATGAGGAGTTTAGTTAAAATGCAATTAATTGACCACAAGAGGTGAAGACTGCTTTCACTTTAATGAAAGACATCAGTATTTACTCAAATCTTTGTGGAGTATATCTGTCAAGCATGGACCCCTCCTAGATGCAACATCCACAAACCTTTGAGGACTGGTTTAAAAAACAAAAACTGTCAAAAACCTGCTGACGAGCCTGCGCCAGTAGCAAACAATTATCCGTCAACAAACCTTGTTTTTGCAAGTATGCCACATAAAAAAAAAAAAAAAAAAAAGACTTTAAATTTTGATGGGCTTTGTACTGGAAGTAGACGATTTGCTGACAGGGAAAAATGAACTCTTCCATGTACAGCAGTGTTTCCAAGTTTTGGAGATGGTTCCAATTTTGGCTAGGTGAATTTAAGTTTGCAATGCAGGGACAGAGGGGTGGATGGGACCTGTGAAATAGAGTGCTGCATCTGTCACTGGAAATTGTTTACCATTTGCAAACTGGAGCAAAATTATGCCACTTTGCACTAATTTAAAGACTACTAATTTACTTTTTTCCTCTATGGAATTTGGTTAAAGAACTCGGATTTTCTATGGTAGACAATAAGTCTTACGCAACAGTGAAAATGTATTAAAGCCGTTCTGCCATCAAGCCATTTGGACTGTTGTCAAAAGTGCTATCATTACTCTGTGACGCTGGGAATTTGCTGTAAGGTTCTGTTCATTAATCTTGTCTTGTACTGGACCACAGTTATTTTCCTGCCTCGCGTATTGTTGCCAGGGGTATTTCATTAATGCTATGCAATTTTTTCCTGGGAAGACACATCAATAGCGACAAAAAGGGAAAGCAGGCAAAGCCAGCTACAGTGGTGTTTTTCATCAAGATGAGCATTCCAATCATCAGGAATTTTGGCCGGCGGATTCTTTCTAATCATCTTTGGTAGAATTAATGTGAGGTGACAAAGCCCATCAGTTTGAACCTTCGCCCATCTGCATGACTGACCCTGCCTGGCAAATTGTGTTGCTGCTAATGAGTCAGAGCATGCCCAAAACCGAGATGAAAAGGAAGAAGAAACTTTGCACTTTTTTGACCAGAACATGATTTTTAAAAGCAAAGTTCAGCAGGACATCTTGAAGGAAGACACCTAGAGTTGATTTGTTAGAGAGCAATATTGTACCACAAGAGCTATTCAAAAAGAACGTAATACAGCCTTGAAAAGTCACAGTTTCATTGGTACAAAATTCTCAGACGCAGATGATCTTGACTCAGATGCAAAAGATTAATCCTGTAATGTCCACATTTCAAAACCAAATAGATTATAACAGATCAGCCACAAAGTCCCCACATCTGAACAACTAGTCTTTTGTCAAACACAAGCCATATCAGCATTCAAAAACCAACTCAATAATCCACCAGCTGTATGAATTGGGTACTGTATGGTTAGGCAGCAAAATTACAGCAATACAATAACATATGGCTAAACCATTCGTTTAAAATAAGACTAACAACAAATACTGTGAAAGCAGTGTTTTTACGTACACAACACCAGTATATGTAGTACCTTTAATATGCTTGAAGCTATTTGTAACAATAGAGGATTCTACACAAAGGAGAGAAAGACGGCAAACCACCAATTGCACCAGGTACGATTGGACCCGCATGAACCAACTGAATTAATTGTTTTAAATATCACGATCACAATACAAAATCTCAACCTGTTACTTCCTCTATTAATACTGAGATGTTTCTGTGAGGGCACTTCAAGCAGAAATAACACTACTGTTATGGTACTCTGTAATTTTAGTGTAATTTCTAAAAGCTTTCAAATGGAGAACTCAAGTACTCAACAGTTTCGCTTTACTGATGTGCTAAAACTGGCTGGCACTGGCTTCAATTGGCTTAGCTTGTTATGTGGGTGCTGACAATGCCAGAATTAATGACTCCAACTTCACCCATATTACCCTGTCATATGTCAACTATAAGTGGTTTCAGGCATGGAGAAAAACCCTATAGGAAATAAGGACATGCCTGTGCTAAAGCTGGGAGAGCAGGCTTGTGATTAGATGAGTTGAGGCACAGCCAGATGCAGTCTGTCTGCCTGCCATCTATGCCAACAAGTCTCTGCTAGACAGAGAAAAGAAGAAGAAGAAGAAGAAGAAGAAGAGGAAGAAGAAGAAGAAGACAATCCTCCTGTTCCTTCTCTTTGGAGCGGTCACTTGTGCCTCCTGTCAGCGGTTACCTAATGGAGTGGGACAGGGGCACAACAGCCAGGCAGAGATTGCAGATTGTGCTATGTGAGTAAGGGGGAAATATGAGCAGCAGGGGTTCCCACCTAGCCGTCACTTGTCTCAGGATCCATTTAAGTGATCATAAGGAAAAAAAGCCTCCTCGCAACGGGAGATGACAGCTTTGTTAATGTGCTCCAGCTTGATGTTTGGAGTCATTAGGCAGATATATCTCATGTCCTAATCTCCATGTCTTATCTTATTTGTGTGTGTAGTTATATCATTAAGTAACTATCTTATCTTGGCTTGGCAATCTTTATGATTGTGTTTTTGAAGCTTCATGAAAAAAAAAAAAAAAGAGAAACAAAGCAAGAGAAATGTTACATTCCAGAAACTGAACAATTAATCAAATAAATCAAAAATAATTGAAAGAGTGATAAACGGGGTGTTGTTTAGCTCAGTCGGTAGAGCATCTGCCCTATGTACAAAGGTTCAATCCTTGCCACGGCGGCCCAGGGTTCGAATCTGACCTGTGGCTCTTTACCGCATGTCATTCCCCATCTCTCTCTGCCCACATACCTGTCACTCTTCAAGCTGTCTCTGGCAAATAAAGCTCAAAAAGGCCAAAACATGTCTTTAAAAACAATCACAAAGTCATATACATGTACATTTCCTCTTCAACTCCAAGTTGACTGTATCTCAAGTGAATTGTCATTATCGTTTTCATATGTGTCTCCTAAATACAGGACCACAGTCAGGATACATAAAAAACTGATCATTTTCACACTTTTGATGAACTAAAAAGAGATATAACATGTTACTTAATGACCTTTAGCTCTAGCTGTTAACCCCTGCTTCCAGTCTACAAGTTAGGCTAAGCTAACAGTCATGTGTCTTTAACCCATATTTACATCGACAGATAGAGTGGTATTGATCTTCCAAAAAAGTTCAGCTACGCATTTAAAAGATGCTTTATGAACATGAATTATTGTTGAGGACCAAACTTCACTAATGGCTGCCAAAGATAAGAGCCAAGAAGCTAATTACAACATCAAGCTAATTTTCACAAGACAAAAGCACAAAAGCAATGCAAGTTCACTCTCGTAACAACCTCCACAATACGTATTATGCCCAAGTAATGAGTTGGAAAAAAGTAAAAAATGTAGAACTGGGAAATTAGTCCTGCTTAAATGTAGCTGCTCTCCACTCTTCTGTTTAATCTGTGGATTGTACTGCTGTATTTCACAACAGCAACCACTTTTAAAAACCATGAATTCATGTCTGTATTGGAAAAACCTCTCGGGGACTTTTCGCTGCTTTTTCAGCGCACAGCATGGAGAATTCATTTGTTCGTGTACCTGACTTTGAGGGAGAGAGGCAAAACACATTTCTGGTGTGGTGTTACTCTACGTGATAGTGTGGCATGTAAACACTCAGCAGCATGACCTCTTTTTCTCTGCATAATCCATGAACGCACGCGGCTCAGAAACGTTCATTAAAACATTTTTTTTTTTCCCCTCTGAATTGCTTCCGATACGACATATCTGTGAGAGGACAGAGAGAATACTAAATGGCCGCATTTACGTTTTTATTTACATTAACCGCCACAAGCCCTGTTTTTATTTCAGCATGGGAGAAAAACGCAGCGATGGCGAGGGGGGTAACTAATGAAACATTGATGGAGATAAAGGTTAACTCTTTTTCTCCGAGGGATTTTTTGATGACTAATTGATTTGGCATACACAACAGGCTGACATGGTGTGTCCCTTTGAAGGAGAAAGAGAAGCCGTTTTGTTCCTTGCAGATGTATCAGGCAGTAATTAGCAGATGAACAAAAATTACCCTCAAGACACATGTCATGAGAAAACTGCGATTTCGTGTCCTCTGGAGCTGGGTGGCATTCTGTTCTTTATGGACGGGCAGCAGGAGCTAATTAAGCAGACACATATTTTCCTCCTAGCTAGTATCTCTAATGATTTACCAGCCAACAAAGTCACATCTGTCACATTTATTGTACTCGCTTGCTAATTTGTAGAAATTATCATCATCAAGTAAACAGAATGTTGTTATTTCATTGATGGAATCACCACTTAGCGGAGCTCAAATCAGTATTCATGCCCTTTACTGTACTGTTAATTTGCTGATTGTACATCAAATACAGCATGTGATCGTGAAATACGCTCATAAATCCCTCCTTCATCATCTTAAAAATAACCTCTCCCAGGAAGACACTTGACACGACAACTGTGTTTGATGGCGGGACGCTGGTATGCTGAAAGCTAGTCCAGCATGGGAGAGCAGCCAGCAACGCCTCCCATTTCAAAGCCAAAGGAAGCCGATGGCCCGTTGTACTCACCGGGGCTATTTGAGAGAGTTGGCCTCTGACCCCATCACCCACACCCCTGATCACATCCCGCTGTGCGTGCTTTCAAGTGCTCGACCCTCCAACCTCCGCACCGTGCCCTCGGCTTTAAAGTGTGAACCGTGTATCGATTACTCAATTCCTCAGCTGAGCATCGCTGCAACTCTGAGGCGCAGTATAGGATTGCAACTTTATCGTGCCTACAAAATACTGTACATATTTTCAAAAACACTGAGATCATGTTGGTTTTCTTATCCAGAAGTATAAAAGGCAATCGTCATCATCATAACTCTCATCTTAAATCCCCTCTCAGCAGAGATTCCGAGGTTGTTTTAACCTTGGCCTGATTGCTCCCGCTATTCTCCCTCTGGCCTCACTAGCGAATGCATTACTCAGTGAGTGCCAGGCATATTTTTCTGTGCCAGTGGTATGACTTGCCTAGCCTGTATAGAGCAACCTCACTAGTCCTCCTCTTCTCTGATTTACTGTTACGTGAGTGTAATGAAGGCCCAGGCCCAACAGGTGGCATTATTTATAGGGAGCCAGATAAGGAAGGGGGCCAGGAATGAAGCAGGGAGAGGTCTTGGTAGAAACAGGGAGAGGTAAGATACACAAGTAATCAAGGGGCGGGGGTGATGGATGTGAAAGGCAGGCAGAGAGACAGAGAGGACATTGTAGGAAAAATGATTGACACGAGGAGTGGATGCAGTGGCATGAGGTGTTAAGGGGCGGGCAGCATGAGGTAAAGAAAGGTTATATCAGGGAAGAGGCATGATGGTGAGTGAGTCAAGAGAGGGATGGGGAGGAAGGAGTTTTAACAGTGACACTGGCCCTCAACTGCTCCGCTCTGCTTCATCCCTGCCTGAAGCGCCGTCTGCTGATTACTCTAACCAAACACAAATTAGTCATTGTTTTGACATGTGCGGCCTGTGGTTCTACTTTGCATATTTTATATGTTTGGATGGAACCAATAAACAATTACAGTTGTGACATCTTTTTTCTTTTTTTTTCCTTCAGCAGCCGCTCAGAACAATATCATGGATATTCCAAACTAAATGAGGGCATATCACAGTAAAACGGTTAAAAAATATTCTAAGTGGAGATCATAAGCTTTCTTCCTAATCCACACTGTAATGACTATATCAAACAGGCTGATGAGATTATGTTTTGATTGCCCTAGTTGGTGCCATTCGCTGCTTCAGATGGCTACCAGAACCCAGCAATAAAGTCCACTGGATTAGAAGTCTTTTGAATTGATCCCTTAGTCTCTCTCGTCAGCATTAAAGCAAACTCTCTCCCAAATATTGTCATTATCCATTTTGATGTTTCTCAACTTGACTTTGCAGCCAAGTTTTTTTTTTTTTTTTTCCCTTCCCTGTAGTGCTAAATTAGAAATTCAGGTCCTTATTACATTGCAAAGTGAAATATGTGCAGAGTTTGAGGGGGATCCAATAAAACTGAGACTCCCTCTGCTTGCTATGTCTGTGTTATTGCATAAATCGGGTCTTTTATTTAAGAAAACATTCCTGCACTGTGGGGGGATGCAGACAGAGTTTGGTTGCACACCATGCCTCGCCTAGTTTGTTCTCTGGTTGAAAAGTGGGGTGCAAATTGCAGGTTACGCAATGCAGACACACAGAACAGAAGGGCTTAGGGGGGGACTTAGACTCTTCATCGCTGCGATGAAAACACAAGTACTGAGAGAATACGGGTATTTAACACTGACAGGGGGGGATAAGGTCTGTGGTATTCTGACCACTTCAAAGACATATTTAGTGTCCTTACTAAAGATCTAGTCCTCTGATCTGATGTATGCATACGTTTATTTGCATTAAATGTGAATTTACATCACAGCTGTGCACCACTGCTGTTTTCCAAATATGAACCACAGCTTCTGGACTATGTCCTGTGTAATTTGTTGATTCCCCATGCAAATACTGTTAAACATGACTATATTGAACTACCACTTAAAAGACAGCAGAGTGAGCAAGGGAGGTAATCTCATTAGATACTGTAGTAGTGGTATTAAGTGATTTGACATACCTGAAGTCATTCAAGGCAATCCAAGACGAGCGCGGTTGGTTTTCCAGCCAAAAGAGAAACAGAAAGAGAAACAGAGCAGGGTTAGCATTTTTTTGCGAGGTTCACTAAACTTTTATTTCACGGAAAAGCAACTTTGACACCAGTTTAAAGTCAACTTCTTAAATTCAGACCAGTGAGTGTGCAACAAACTGTCAGTAAAACATATACACGACATTCTTCAGCTGTCAACACAGTTCAAGTGCACGTAGGAACACATTGGCCTTCTTCGAGCTGATATTTGAAGCGACGGGTCGAAAAGCACACTGAGTCAAAACTGTATCTTCTCAGATGCATTTCCAAAGGGAGAAAAAGAGGATTCACCAAAGTTAATGGAAAAAACATGACTTCATTTTTGACCATTGTTCACCACTTGTTTTTCTTCTTTCCCTTCAATTTATCACATTTTGACATTCTCTGAATGCTGTCATAACAGATAAGGACAAGGAGTCTTCCAAGCTAAATATCTGGTTCACTCATTGCTACAGTATACATATGCAAACACTCGGGAGGGGGGTAAGTGAAGAGGAAGGGGTAGGATATATTACCTGACTGAAAAAACTATCCAGATGGATTTGTTGACACTTTTTTTAACTCCCTGGCAGGCCTTGTAGCCATGCTGTTGACAGCATGCATAAATACATGGAATATTGACTAAACACATACAATTCCACACTCCCATCGTAGGGCACAGACAGTTTCTTCCAGATTAAAATTTCCTCTCTGCTCAGTGGCTACAGTTTCCTCTCATCCTTCCTGCTGGTACATACTGTACCAGAGTCAGCGGCTAGACTCTACGTTTCTGCTCATTACCTGCCTCACGATGTGAGTGTATGACATTTGGGCACATCATCTCGGCTGTTCTCAGCTGTACACTCCTTGAACCTGGCCATTTATGCCTGATTTGCCATTTTTTTTCTAGCCTGTTTAACGCTAATTATTTAGTCTTTGTGAGTTTGTTCTTACAAGGCAAAGCATGCTTGCAATAAATGATTAGCTCGAGTATTTCCTCAGATCGCTGCAGTTTTCCACCGGGCTGAGCAAGCTGATCGATCCTCACACTGCTGTGCTTTCATGAATCTATAGCTGTCTGCAGAAGCCAGCTGTCTACGCGCTGATCTATACGTGCTATAATTGCTATCCTATGCATACGAGTCGGGACGTGTCAGTTTTTCATGTTTATGGTCAAACTGTAACTCTCTAAGCGTTTTAGCGCTAACTAGCTTCTAAGTCTGAGAGAAGCCATAGTGCGCCCAGAGGAACGTTCGCAGTTCGTCATGAAAGTGGTTTAGAAACATACAATGATAGCAAACATTTAATCTGGATGACGGGCGAGTTAATAAGAATCAGCTCACAGACAAATTGAAATATGATGATAATTTGCAAAACTCTCTTCTGAGAGACTGGAAAAATACAGATCCCAGCGCTGCTAAAGTTGGAACATCTGAGCCAGCTGTATCCTGTCTGTCTACCTATGTTCCTTGTTGCACTCCTGTGTATTGATGAATACTTTATTTTACGTGCGCTGACACGGACCAAGGTTGCCTGAACTTGAACGACCTTCTTTGACCAATAAATTGTCATTATGATAGAATTCAGGGAACCGCGTTTTACATTAAACGGCGGTTTGCACGAGGATCTGAACACTCACTCATGACACTTGAGGTTTTATAAAGTCAAGAAAAATCTAATTTCTAAAGAAAGAGATTCAATTTCAGGCTTTTACAATCCTGTGTTTGGGTCTATGGTTTGGGATCAATCAGTTATAGTTAGAGTTAAAGTTGTACTGTTGTTGGGCAGATACAGTCAAATAAAAAACATGCATTTTTCAATTTAGCGCAGGCCAACTAACTACAGAGGTACTTATGCTTTACATAAGTGTTTACACATTGCACATAAAGTTCAACTGTGCCAGATGCCTTAAAGAAGTACCATAAATCCCATGTTTGGATTTCTAATATTTTCTTGGGTTTATGACTAGTAAACCTGCCATGCTCTGGATTTGCGAAGGAGGCCGGCTCTTTTTCCAAGCTCCAGGGTGTAAGTGACTCTGCACTTCGTCTCAGTTTAGTTTTGAGCTGGTCTGTGGTAAACTGCCAGGTCAGAGCCCGACTTTGACCTGATTTTCCCTGCTTCTTTGTCTTACTCATGTGAGTTCTGGGATCCAGGAATCCAGCTAATGCAGAAAACACATGCAAAAAGGTAGACAGTGCTGACGTTTGAAAGCATCATTATACTTATTACACTCTGTGAGCTTGTTTGTGCTTTCTGGGGCTTGCCAAGGTTGTAATATTTCATGTTTTGAAGAGTCTTTGGATTTCTTAGTGCACAATGTCTTTGAACACTGAGTTGAAAAACAGATATATTCAAATTCGTGACATAACTTACAACATGCTTGAATTTGTACAATGAGTGCCGTGGGAGTTCCTGAATATGCAGACATCCGATAGGACATCAAACTGTTTTAGATATGAAAATCCATTCCTACACAATTCACTGCAATTCAGATTAGTCACAGATTTTAGCACAGACGTGCCGTTCTCTCTGGAGTTAATTATGACACTTTTCAGCAGACGACTACCACGAAGACTGGATTTGATCATGGCTCCCCATCTGCAGCCGCTGAAGAAGTGATAACATACAATAAAAGCTGATGAATGAAAATCCTCTCCTCCCTTTCAATAAATTCACAGCCCCGCGTTGGGCCGAGTTGTAACATGGGGCTTTAAACCCGCCTGAGTCTTCGCTTGTTTTGCTGTTTGAGCAACAAGCTCTCCACACTAAGAGGACTTTCATCATCCTTTGGTGACAGAGTCAGTAATTGGAGTGGCCTCTGCCTTTAAGCACAAACCCATATGCTGCAGCTACAGTACACGACTTTGATTTACATTCCCTCATTACGCACAGACCTGCCCACCATGGGTTAAATCTGTGAGTGCTGAAAAGTCATCTGCCCTGATCAGTCGCGGGAACTTGTGACAGGAGTGCATCCTCTGTGGTGACTGGATAGCTCCGCTGCTCCAGAATCCCAGTTATCTGAACTGGAAGGGGGGGGGGGGCATCTGAACAGCAAAGGAGGCAGTAAACAGGAGGAGTGGCCTGGTAAAACATGTCTCCTATTCTCTGTACCACTTTGGTGGGCCCTTTCCTTCCCCTTTTGATATTTTCATAAATCAGCAACAAGCATGGTGGATGGGACGGAGAGAGAGGAGAGATCAAGTCGGAGAGTTTGGGACACCCGGGAGGGGAACAGCTGTCTTTGAGATTGCTCCAATGTGTGAGGCGCAAGAGAAAGAATCCTTTTGTTTCCACGCGGTTTGCCGCTTCACCGCGGACCTTTCATCTGCACAGTGCAGACAAAGGCCCCATGCATCTCGGATGAGGCAGAAACCTCAGGAAGCGCGTGCAGGAGAAGTAATGAGTAGGGAGGGAGAAAGCATATGTTCCAGGAAGTGAAACTGCGTATACACGGGGGCTCAAGTGGTGCCGATGCTGGACAGTCATCTCCAGAAGAAACCAGTGGATAGCAAAGGAATCTATATGAGTGTAATAGTCACAATGTGAGCAGTTTAATTTAATGAATTAGTGTTGGATTAGCACATTTGAGAATTCTTTATTGTCCTTTATAGGAGCACAGAGTGGCTTTAAGACTTTGTTTCTCCAAGCATCCTCATAACGACGACTTCGTTCAGTCATGTTTCATAATCGAATGAAATCACTATGCAAAAATAAGCTTTTGAAGTGGAAACTACTGAAGCCAACAAAAGGTTTTACCACTAAAAATAGATTGAATTACAGTTTGGAGCTGCATTGTTTTAACCGTATTGTTGCTGTTGTTTTACACAAAACCCCAACACTGCAGATAGAGTTACCCACATGTTGTGAATGAGAGAGTATGTTATGTATTAGCTTAATGTATCACGGAACTGATACATTCATATTTTTTAGTTCAGTTTCTAACATTTATAATTTCTAAAGTAAGTTTCTGAGCACATGGCATCTATAAACCACAAGATGTGCATATTTTTAATTTACAGCGTGTAAGATTTTGGAGTATTTCTTTGCAGGCATGGAATACAATATTCATTAGTATGTTTTCATTAGTGTTTGCAAATCAATCTTTTGCTTTTAATGTAATTTTGGCAGCCAGAGTTTTCTTACACGCTTGAAAGGAGAATATGAGACGCGAGAGAGTATTCATTTGGTTGCAATCTACAACTTAACCACTAGGTGCCACTAAAACTTACAGACTGGACCTTTACTTTCATATTCACATAAGCTGGCTGCTGACTGATTCTAGCTCCTCCTCCTTCGGCATGATTTCACAATTTGGCACTAATAGAGTAATCTGTTTTACATTAATATTTCATTAATATTAATTTGGCCTGGTCATCATATGACCTGTAAGATATATTAATGTTTCATGTGGTGGGCGGATGTTACATTGATTACAATTTTACACAGCTTGGATTCCAAGTTCTATTTTCATCCAGCTGTTTTTATGCATTTTTTTTTTTTTTTTATCATAATAGGATGCTGCAAGATGTTGGTTTCCCACAACACATGGTTAAAAGTCCTTTACTCATCAATGGAGGAGGAGTGAGGCCACCAGATGTTGGCTCCTGTCTTGGTTGTTGAGGATGAGTCTTTTAAGTACAGACAGTCAATGTTGCCTTTTCGTTGAACTGAGGCACAGCAGCCCAGATATTTCCTTCCAGATTGTGCTTTAAAGGAAAACCAAATGCTAGGGTGGAAGATAGAATTCCAGTTTAAACCAACTTGGAAAAAACAATTTCATGATACTGTCTCGAAGATATACATGCACCTTCATGTCCCAAACTTTGAGGAATGATGCATACGGCCAAAGATTATTCAAGATTCATGTTTTGTGTACATGTTAGGCCAGATGAAGGAAGTCATTTATCATTTTAAATTCAACTGTCTGACCTTTCATCTTTAAAATAATGTATATTCATTGCGCATTTTGATAAGAAATGATCAAAAAATGCCAACAAAAAACAGGCCAAACTCAGTAAGAGTTGAAGCATTTGAGTGATTATCAAGCACATGTTTTATAATGGAAATAATTCACCATGGACAGCCGTTTCCCTGCAAGGTTTCAAGAAAGACTAAACCCTAAACAACCGGATAGAGGACTGCCTCTGCAAGAGAATACTTCTGCAAGAAAACCCTCTGCTCCAAGAATTACTGTTTATTATCTTTCTATTGCACTTGTCAAGCATCCACTTGTCTGGCTCTTGTGGTTTTGTCAAAATAAACAAATGTCTTCAAGGAAACCTTGGTAAGTGGCTTCTTTCATCTTCTAAATCAAGAGCACTGCAGAATACGCTTTTTTAAAAAGTTTAATAAGAAAGCAAACTTCACGTCGAACATTCCAAGTCTGTTTCTTTTTTTTTTCCTTTTCTCACAAATGCGTGCCCAGTGAAGCAGTGTATGTGTTTTTGTGGGGCACTATATCAGTGCAGGTGATAGAAACTTTCTCATCATTTGACATGACAGCACAAAATAGCAAAAACATATCCAAGTTAGCAACTAGCTAGTGAATGTTGGTGTGTTTAGCAGCTAAACTGATTGTTAGTTTTGGACTTTGATTGTGTAAGGTGGCCAGAAACCTGTCTCTTAATAGATGCTAATGTTGCTCCTTGCTAACACATTCACAATTCTAACTCCTAGGTGATAATGTGTCGATGTTTTGTTTGTTTACAGCCTGTTCAGCTGCTGAAGTGGCCAATGCAGCATTGCAATGAATTTAAATTACATTATAAGGAAAATACATTTTGGGTTTAATACCTGCTAATTAGTTGTCTTACCAGGAGCCAGTTGAAGAAGTTCCTCTGTCTTTTCAGCACTAAAGTCCGAGATGTATCGTCTAGCTTGGCAAACGTGGTCCACTATAAGCCAGGAGAAATGGCTAACCTCCACCATAAGTAGAAAAACACTGTTAATACACCTAAAACAGCTCTAACTTTTGTATCTTGTTAGCTAGTTAGCTAATAAGTTGATGTGCATCCACTGAGCACAGGTGTTGGTGATTAATTAGCTCCAATGTGCAAGTCAACTGCTGTAAATGAGCAGACTTTGGAGCAGTTAGAAACCTATGACAGAGCTAGTCGTTCCCCACGGCTTCCAATCTTTGTGCTAAGGTAAGCTAATATACTTGGGAACTACCGCTATAATAAACACAGTCAAAATTGCTATTGATTTTCTCATTTCTCTTTAAAAAAAAAAGCAAATAAGCCAAATGTGAGTATACCTTGAAAGTGTTGATGTTTAGACGCTATAAATTAAACTAGCTAAGTAATATAGATTAATATGCCCTTCCCTGAGGGCACACTCTTGATACTTTTTTTCATTATATTCTACTTGGGTGGCATATATTGTTTTTTATGCAGTAATGTTATAACCATCACAATTAATCATGGTAGACATGCTGCAACCTTCTCCTGTGGAAAACTCTTCTATGAGCAGAGGGCATTCAATGACACACTTGGCTGATACTGACTATGGTCTCCTTTGTTCTACTTCAAGGCCAAAGAGCATCACAGTAAGAAAACTGGCAGTAAAAAGGGAAGGGAACTCGACATATACTTAAATGTTCTTCAAGATGAGTGGGGAAAAGTACTGAACCATCCAAATAAATCCAGCTTCGTAATGTAGTTAATAAAATGCAATAGCTGATCAAGACCAGTCAGTTGCTAATATGTAGCATGAATTGTGGTGACTATCAAAATTCCAAAGAAAAATAGCCTTGGCACAAGTTATTTCCAATTCTGAGTTGCAAACTCTTGCATCTTGTCACCCGGCATTATCTATTTATTTGTGAGAGGTCTCTCAGTGGCAAACATCACAGTTTCTAAACAAAATGAAATGCAATCATGCTGTGCTTTTCAATAAATATTGAGAAAAATAGAGAAGAAATACTGCGCTCTCTGTGAGTACGCCGGCTGAGGAAATTGGACGGTGTGTGTGTGTGTGTGTGTTTGTGGAAGGATTGCAAATGATTTCCCTTTTTGATTTATCAGTTTTTCTGGCACACAAGGCAGCACTTATTCAAGTTAGGTCTCGTAGGAGACCTCAAAATGTCATAATGCAAATAGTTAACTTTAAAGTCATGTAGATCAGATGCAATGTGGAAATTTAAAGAAAATCTTCAATGGGTTTCAGCTTTATTTTCATGTATTAGTCATACGGAGTGCTCGGTCAAGAAGGTCTAGAATACTTGCCAGTTTCGCTGCAAGCTACAAGGAGGCTTTGTCAAGTTTTCTTCTGTCTGCCCAATATAACTCAGTCCATCATCAAAGCTGACATTCTGACCAGCCCGAATTACTTCATATCACAACATTGTGGTTTTAGATGTTAAAACATGTTGCCAGAATCATAACATGTTTGTATGAGACAGTTTATTTCTGAGGAAAGATTACATGCAGATAATGGCCGTACATGGCTGCAATTAAGAGTTTTCAATGAATGTGCACATTGTTTGTTTTCAAATGAAATGAAAATCAGTCTGTCTTAGAGTCCAAGGGGACATATTCAGATTGCTTGTTTTAATCCAGCTGACACTTCAAAACCCAAAAAGACATTGCCTATTCATTTTCCTGACAGCCAAATGATCTACTTGGATAATTTTTAGAAGAGCTACTGCAGGAATATTCGTGCCCTGAGTACAACAAAGAACACAAAAATGATTTATACCACTGCTGTCCAAAAAAGGTTACAGAATTCCTCTAAAATAACGTGCTAGTAACTCATTAAAGTGCGCTATCATGTTGCAAAAATGGCAAAAAGATAGAACTACCGGCTATAGATAAATTAATGCACACATATAGTATATACCACAGGTGAAACTGAGCGAATGACCATCTTTGTTTTGGTGATAACAACCTTGTGTCATTCACAGATATATGGTTAGAGCTGCCTGTCTTCCAGGCGTGTGTTCACAACACACTAATCTGTACGGCTGGGTCAGCTGTCGGTTCAGACATGGCACCTAAACCATGAAATAGAGCACATCGCCCTGTCTGTCACTGGCAGAGCGACGACGTCTGGGTTGGCACATGGGAACCTAGACTGTGATCTGCACTCACTCCCGCCATCTGTCCACTACATGTCACCAATGGACACAATGGCAGTGATAAAAAGGCACTATTGTTTAAGAAACCGAAATTCATCTACATTTTGATATTTTAATGCAAAGTAAGACAAAATTTAAGGAGCTATTTGTTGACCTAATTTATGCAGATCTTTCTGTCTGTATTGGTATTTGTCCTTCAGGCAATGAGATCAACAAACCATGCATGGATTTATTTTGGTATGTTGTGTAATGATGGTACAGAGGATTAAGAATTTAATATGGCACTAAATAACAGGTGTGAATACTGGCTGACTCAGCCTCTGAAGCATCCTCCCTGATCTATTCCAAAACTCTACCCTCTGATGTAGATCCAGCGACAGCACTTGAAGAGTAAATACATGCTGCAAACATAGTCTATGTAACAGAATCACTTCATCATAAATCAAACTGGGCAGTTCTCCTGAGGTGCTCGTAGACCTTAGTGTCAGCAGTGATGAAAAAGATCAGGAGCTCTGGTATCCTGATGCCAGGTTGAGTGTCGTGCTCAGTTGACACATGTTTGTGACCTAGGCTCAGTTGTGGCAGATGTGAGTAATGGCCTTGTCTTGTGAGTTTGGGTAACAGCTACGAATCCACAGCAGGGTGGGATAGTGCAAGATGAGGCACTGGGGAGGTTTGATGTGTGTTTGATGGCATTTCGTGAGTGGCGGTGCAGAATTGTCCAAAAGAAAGGAGCTTCTGAAACAACTGCTCCTGTGTCAGATTTAAAACATTCGGGGATGAGCCCCCTGAGCCCCATAAGAGCAGCGGTTTGGGCAACAAAAGGGGGTCAAAACAGCAAGGTAATGTTTGTGGTCAGAAGAAGAAATGTGTCTGTGCTTACGAACAGGCCATGTGGTAAGCAACTGGCAGATGAGGCCTGATGTTGACAGCTTTGAGGGGTCTGAAACTGAAAACCTTGTCAGTCAATCCGACACTTGGCCTGAGGGGCAATGGTGGGAAGTGGTGACTGCTTGTTGCTTTATTTTCCTTTCAAAAGGACCTTTTTCTTGAATGTGTTCAGTGAACCAAGAGTGAATCGATTTCTGTGCCAGTTTTAAGGCCGAGGAACTTTTAGCATCTTGCAAATGCCTATAAAATCTCGGGACTCTTACTCCTACTTACAGGAGTATTGTATGATATCCTTTGACATTACCGTACGGTCCTGACATTCTGAGTCACACAGACTCCTGAAAAGAAGGAACAGAGATTCATTTGGGTAGATTTCAACTGAACAACTAATGTGGCTCTTCCATTAATTGCCTCATTTACTGCGTGACACAAGACAAACTAGTTAAAGGCCTTCTGACCTGCCCTGAGTCGATCAGGCAATTTCAATGTACTCAGTCAAACAGGGGCTAATTTCCTCACCATTAATCACAGCAGGCCTCGCACTGACAGATGGGAAGACTCTTACTGATCACAGAGATTAATGTGACTGCCCGCACAGTGAATGCAGCCAGCTCACACTATTGTCTACTTTCTTAGCACTCCTTCTTATTCTGTAATGTGTGTTGAATGGAAAATCATACAACACCAGGACAGCTTTAAATCCAGACGAAAATGCCAAAGCTTGACATGCAAGGCTAATTGCAGATTGCAGAAATGAGAATATAGCCATTGGCCTGAAATTCAACTGGTCATTGATAATCTTGAAAGGCAATAGAAAGAATATTTGCTTTGGTCACCAAAATGCTTGTTAATACGCCTGAGGTAATCAAAACACACCTCAGATATTGCTAAATTACATTTAACTAGACAAAATAAAGAAACCATATCGCTTTTTTAGCAACTTGTTGGAATGCCAACAAAAACATAAATTGAGAGCCAACAAGCCTCTCTTTGGGTAGGCTTAGTCTCAACATTAAATACTGTACTGCCAAACTAGACAGTCAAAAACTCCCTCCTCTGAGAACTGCGGGCCAAAAGACTGGAGTGGCCATGATGGCAGATATTGACCTGGCTGCGTTTGCTCTCGCTGGGAATGAATGGCTGGAGTCCTGACTCTGGGTTCAGCGCCAGACATTACAAACAGAGAGTGGAGTTACCAGCTGCTCTCGTACCTCAACGGCGACCAACTCCCCTTGCAAAGACATACACCAAATCTCAACTTCCCTATCAAATCCACCCCTTACACACATGCACACACTCACAACACTTGATACCATGAGCTGCGCATACGATGGATCAGGGCAGACACAAATAACTCCACCACAGTTTCGAGTGATTCCAGCAGACCCCCAGCTCCACAGTGGCCACTTGTTCACTCATAGCACCATCTCCAGATGACAGGATTTAAGACAGTCTGACAACGGTTGTGGCACCTCTTTAAGGGTTGGGTCCTCTTTCAATCTAACAATATGACTCAATAACAATTTGATCTGTAATTTAAATGCAGCTTTCTCCAGATTGCAGTGAAACCATCTTTTATTAGACTGCAGGAAATCTCATTGTTACTTGGGAGACTGTACTTAGGGACAGTAATGCTGACATAATGCTAACATCAGCATGTAAAATGCCCAAAATAATAATACCAACATGCTGATAGTATGCAGATATAATGTTTACCATCTTAGTTTCGTGTGACATTTGCTAATAAGCAGTAAACAAAATGTACAGGTAATGGGAATGTCATCATAAAAGAAAAGTATTAAAGGAACAAATATTTTATGAATATGCCACAAGAAGAAAAAGTCAGTAAAGTTCTCTGTGGATCATGAATGTCTTTACAAAAACCTCATGCCAATCCATCCAATCCATGTTGTGGACTGACCAACCAACTGACACAGCTATCCACTGAGCTACCATGCCACTAGCATGGATAAAAACATCATAATTCTAAAGGCTCATCATCTGAGGTAACTGCACTGAGATACTGTAAGAGACAGAAGTGCTGGCACTGGGGCAAGCTGCCTTTTGTAGTGACAGACACTCACAAAAGCCTCCTGTCGTGAGTCAACAAACATGCTGTCTCATGAAGATGACAAGGCCCCCATCAAACATATCCACACACAAAGGGATCTTTGGGATGCTGACAATGTTGGCCTTTCATTGAACGGGCATGGGTGCTTCGAAAGTCCACCCAACACACACCCTCACTGGACCCCAACTCGTTGCCATGGCGCTACAAATACAAACCGAGCAATGCCCAACAAGAGGGCTGTCATAAGCCAATTGACCAGAATCAAAATCAAATAAAAAATGTGCTTAATGAACTCTGATTAAAATTAATGAAAAGGAATAGAGGAGTTGCAGGGGTTATGAGGACATGGTGCATGAAGATGGAGAGGCAATGAAAGCGGGGACGCTGAAGAGAGGCAGAGATCATGAAACAAGAAAACAGTTCCCTTGCAGTTTTGCTGTTTAATTTCAAGCTCTATTAACTACAAGTGAATGCAAGACTCAACCTGGAATTCTAAAAATCACAAAAGGTTTGCTGTTTGGTCCACCAAGTGTATTTCCCACAAAAGTTAATAGTTTCCGCATACCCGGGGTCAATACGCCAGTGCGTAGGCAGATTGTGTATTTGCCTGACAAGTCCATTACTTTCCATGTTCAATAAAGCTCTCCACACATCTTTTGTGAAAGCAGCAGCTACTGCAGTGTTTGAGGAAGACCCAACGCAACAAGCACATACACAAGAAGGCCCGACAGCACATAATGTACAAACTATTTTACACTGCACAAAGAAATACATGTTTTTTTTTTCAAATTTTCAAAATCCCTTGTACAAAATGCTCTCCATCATGGTTTATATTTAATTTTGCAAACACACATTTCCCAGCATTTTATGGGGCATCTCTTTCCATGGGCGGAGTACCTTTGATTTGTGGCTACTATCATCGTCTCCTCCATGAAGACTTTTGCTGCAGCTGAACATCAGGTTGTGCCAGAGGCACAATACTTTCCTCAGGGCTTGGGTTTGAGCTCACTGTTGGCAGGGATTTGGTTCTGGACACTTTAACCTGCCAGCAAATCTGGGTGGGCAGCTGGTAGTAACCTGAGCTCCATCTGATCAACGCCAAGTTCTAACTCCGTGCTGTCCCCGGGGCACTATTTCTAACCTTACAGCCTTGTGCCCGACCTTACCGCGACTGTCTATGCTTTAAAATGCCACACAAAGACCACATTGAGTACTTAATTAAATGTGATACTTGAATGTGTTTCTCTTGAAATTACAAAAAGGTACGGGGGGGGATGTCTGGAGTTGCATTAGTGGTTCCAGATCATATTAGTTCATTAGGGTCTTGCTTGATCAGGAAATAGTCAAATTAGAAAAAAAAAAAACTTATCTAAATTTTGGTGGTCAAAAGTGCTTAATGAATTAAATTCCTGTACTCCAAAGGCAGATAATCAACGTGGTGTCAAGTCAAGTGTGACCTGCACACTTTCAAAGCTTTTCTCTATTTAATTAGCTCAGACTTTTCATTAAGACGGGCAGGTTGTTTTCACCACTGACCTTGAATGATGAAACATCGTCTACCTATGTTAGATTAGTCTTAGCCAAGACTTGAGAGAAGAATGGAAGTGTGACCTATTAGGCATCCCTGATCCAGCTTCCATGGTTTAGCCATTACTTGTTAAGACCCTTGCCTGCACTTAGCTCTTTCAGGGGCAGAAAACAGATTTGATTAAACTATGTGTGTTTTAGAAGTGTTTTAAGTATTTTCATTGTGAAGTTTGAAGAACCTATTATTTAACTACCTGCCCTACTATGAAATAATTAATATAAAACTCTACTAAGTCAGATTTTCTACAGCTACAACAGATGCCAAGAGTTTCAATGAGAAAACACAGGAATCAGTTCGCTGTGTCCAACTATAACAATATAAGAACTAAGCTCACAAATTCAGAAATTGTACAGATTAAACAAACAAGAGGTCATGTGTGTTAACTCATGAACTTTAGAGGTTTCCAGTCTTACTGCTAAATTAAGAATCTCTTGCCCGTAAGTTCATGTTTAACGGACAGATGCAAAAGTGGTATTGATCTTTTTATCTAATGTGGCATGAAGGCTAATAGGGCTATTTCACAAACGCTAAACTATTCTCTTAAAACACAAGTGTAAAACATCAACTTATGTGTTTTAATTTGTGCATTTTGGTCAAATAAAAAAAGAGGCTGTATGTACTGTATAGGATCAGTGCTGGCAGTGTACAGTATGAGGTAGTGTTCTGAGGGAGGGGTGGAGGTATTCAAGGGTGTCATGGACAGCGGGCACTTTCTCTCTGGTTGCCTTTGGTATACAACTTTAAGTCCAAGCACAACACCAAGTTGGTTCAAGAATCAGAGCGTAGCTTTGTCCACTCTTGGAGCACCAGTGTTTACCGACAGGACTGACTAATACCATCGGCGTCTATCTTATGTCATGATGACGAAAGGCTGAGACTTTGTTTATAACTAACTGGCCAGATTGATCTGACCTTGTTTACAATGTGCTTAGAGCTCCCTAAGGAAAAATTTAAAAACCCTTTCCTGAAATATCAATATTTGCATAACACGGCATGCTCAACATGCGGATTTCATGGGAGATTTGCAAGTTGGATCTATATTTCTTTGGATCGCTGGCATTCTCTTGTATTGGTGATACACATTTGTTGTGTCTACAGCAAGGTCGTAAACAAGTACTTATCAGTTTTTTTTTATTTAGGGGATTAATCACATGTCATTTGTCCTTTTAAACCCAGGTCATATACCTGCCAACCAACTGTCAACAGTTCTAAGGTGTTGTAAACTGCCAGGAGATTGATTTGGCAGCAGCACACAGTTCAGACACAGAACCAGTTTTCAGTTGTTGGTGCACAGTGTTGAGCAACGGACTGACGGGATGACTCTGCTGTGGAGAATGCAGCTGTTAAGTGCATTGAATTTTGTAACTAAATCAATGTCAGCACCTCTGTGAGGGGACCATATTAGGAGGGTAGTAACATTGTCATATGGAGATAAATAGCGCAAAGGACACAATGTCAAAGTTAGAGTAAATATGAGCTAAATGTGGACAACTGTCCCCTTCGGGGTGGTTCATAGTGATATATACTGAAGCGTGTCATTTGGCATCACCGTGTGAACTGGGAAAGCACATTAAGCAAGCAAAACATAACATCCAAACAAAGGCCATTTCAAAGTGAGTTCACGGGTAACACGAGACCTTGCCTTAAACTTGTGCCGACATTACCCACAATGCAACTCAACCACCGCCAACAGCTCCCTCAGGATCCAACAACTCTTTTAACACCAGTTAAAATTTCAACAAAACAAACAGAAGCTGTCACAGTGTGTAGTTACCAGTCACCAGAAGTGCCGGTAAGTCAGCAAAGCTTTAAATGCATTGATCCAAGTGAGTGTGTGTGTATATATATATATATATATATATATATATATATATATATATATATATATATATATATATATATTGTGTGTGGATATGTGATTAGGTTTAAATGTGCTTTAGATGTATGTATATTTGGTGAGACCTGAGGCCCACGCAATCTGTTTTTTTCCTTTGTACCTTTTTGATTGGTGAGTGTATGGTGATGAGGAGTTTTGACTGATCAATCAGCCTAATGCTGAATGGTGACATGCATTGTACATCATGTCCTTAATGTCTTCTATATAAATTGCACATATAGACTGAGCACCCTACCTTCGACATAATTGTCACATTAACAGCCAATATAATCAGATCACAGTTTAACTTGGATCAGCCACTGATCATATGAAATGTTATGAAATACTGGCTGTAATTCATGCAACACACACACACACACACCCACACACACACACACACAAATCACAGACACACACACGCACACAAGACTGTGGTATCAAAAAGTAGGTTTGCTAAAAAAGGAAAAGCACACAGCTACTGTTATGGCTCTCATGTTCACAGCTGTCCACTCCTAGTTGGCAGACACGTCTAGTTGGCTGTGCCCTCTGCCTTCTGAAAACAGCTTATCAGGCCGTCTTTCTGAGGTTTGAAATTCATCCATAAAGGTTAGCAGAAGACTTGTAATTAACGGAAAACATGTAAAATTTCAAGGTGTACATTCAGCCATACCATAAGGAAAAAAGCCAAGTACATTTATTAATCTTAGGTTATTTGACATTGCCACAATTACTTTATTTAGTGAATAAAATCTTTTTCTGAGTAATTGTATCGCTCTAACTAGGCATGTAACCTTACTGCCAAGAATAAATCAATGACTACCTCATTAAATGTAACCCACCTGCCTGCTTTGAAGACATCTGAAACCCTAACAGCAGGTGCACACTCCTGTACCTCTCCATGAAATTACTTCTTTTACACCTTTGAGGTTCAAAACTCGCAGCGAAAAGACTGCATTTCAATTAAATGTGTGAAACTGAATGTGAGAAATTCTTCTATCTCACACGCCTGGTCCTAAATGTTGTTGTTTTTTTTTTTTTCAAAGGCAGATGAAAATACCTTCATTGCTGAAGGATACTTGGTCGGGAAAACAGAAAACTACAGGGGATCCACTGGCAGACGTGTCTCAGTTCAGCCCCAACGATTTCGGCATTGAGCCCAGTTGTTGTGGACTTTGGAGGAAGCCAAAGAGGGAACAGGTGCATGGCACTTTTTACTGCCGATGTCTACTGGACTGCATGCAGTTGAGAGCAAGCTTAAAGCTAAATACAACAAAGGTATATGAGAGACTAATTTCAAGGAGGTGTGAGACGATGCCTGAGATAAACAGTTACTCTGCATGTGTTCAACTCATCAATCATTTCGATACATTTGGGATTTGAGTGAAAAGGGGGAATCAGCTGCTAGCGTGAGTGTTGATCCTCAAATTCCAATAGCAGGTGTTGCTGAATGACCCAGTTCACTTGATTGTATCCAGGGTTTTGTAGGTCTTTACCACATGACATACATGCATGTGTCCCCACACGGAAATGAGCATGTTGTACACATGTACAGCTGTTGCAAATGGGGATGGCTACAGAAATACCAATGCTCAACTTAAGGTACCAAAGCAGACACATTCTGTACAACAGGTTTTCTCATTGATCTCTCCCATTATCACCAATATTCCCTGCTGGCATCTATTACGGAGGATGGATTTCCACAAAGTTAGCCTCTGGGGATCATACTTATAATTGCCATAGCTATTACAGACCTAGAAGCTGGCTTTCCGGTTAGTCTTTCCTGTTAGCCTGGTGCTAGTAACAAGAACCCGATTAGTACATTCCAGCATTACACTTGAGTTCTCAATGCATTTACATTTTCTTAAAACTCTAGTATTACACTGCACTACAGTAGATATACAAAGCAGCTGCCTCACTGCAAAATTTACCATGGGCCATATACCCGGGAAGCTGAAATCCTTGGGTTTTCAGTGTGTGGGTTCAACAAACAAAAGAAGTATTGATTACACCACGCTGGGTTGTTTCTCCCTAAAGGTTGCTAATAGTTCCCACATTGTAAACATTTCACCACAAGCCTTCATTCGAGGAAATGTTTCCCAGAAGAAGGGGCAGTCATTGGCACCCATCAATCCCATGGTACAAGAGTGTGTTTTGGCCTGACGGTGCTTAAGAGGAAGAGAAAGAGGATGGAGGGGGAACTGCTGGACTGTTGAGCAGGAAGGGAGTCCATGTCCCTGCAGCTATAAGGCACAGCACATGAACTGGTTCCACAAGATTTACAAAATGTTTTGTAGGCCAAGGTTTGTACCACATACACAAAAGAAAATATGCTCAGAGAAGGAAAACGTTCTATTTTGGTTTTGGCCAAAAAACTAAATAACACTTCGTCTTCTATATAACCAATGACACTTATGTCTCTTGGCATTTCTTGACGGAGACAGAAACACTGCCATCTCGTACTAGTTTGCTTATTTAAGACCATTTGAAGAAGCTATATATTGTGTGCACCGGCCAGAACAATTCAAAACGGACGTAGAGAGATTTAGTTTATTCAACGCAGTCACAAAGGTACAAATTTGACATTGGTGTTTATTGAAATTACCTGGTGTGCAGAGTTGACCATGGTTGTTTTCGGGATTTAAAGCTAGCTGGAGACTAATGTCCTACCACCCTTTGCCACCTCACCAATCTTCCATGAAATGTAAAGGTTGGATTGTTGGGCATATGTCTCATTTCCCAAACCTTTTTAGAGCAGTGACTATAGTGTGTGTGCTGCTGCCAGTAACTTTGACCCTTTCATGCGTCAAGCAACTCTTTTAACAAGCACAGTCATTGTAATAGCCATATCATTACCCACTTATAAATAAAGAGGATCAAAACTCTGTTGGCTGAAAACAAATTACAATGCACATGCATCTTCTTTACAGTGCATTACAATGAAGATACTGCAAATAGTATTGTTAAGATTTCTTTCAGCACCATCTCTATGGGACTTAAGCGTCGCAACAGATGGGCAGAAATCTCATGTTTCCCCCCGTTACTATTTTAGTCTCAAGTGTTGTTCTGCTGCCTGCTTCACAATTCTGACGAGAGCTCTTTAAGGTCAAAGGCCTTGTCCACTCTGAGGGCACCAGACCATAAACAAGTGAGTAGCCATTTCCCAACTTCCCCCTTCTGTTTGTCAGCGGTGACGTCACAGTGTGGTATCTGTGGCATCTTCACAGAGCCTTGAGGACTTGGAAAGGTGGCGACTGATAGATGAGCTCGGGGAGTCATCAAACATGGCTCAGCCGTCTGTCTCTGAGCCTTGCCTGTGCCAGACAGCAGAGCCTGCCTGTCTGCCCTCCCACCCGCTTGCATTTCCAGGCCTTGGCAAATCTTGTCAACACTGAGTGGATGATGTGATGGCACGGTGCTGTATACAAGTGTGTGGTGAGCTAAGGTCAGTGCAACCTGGAGTTAAGCCATCAGCCTGCATTCAGCGTTGTACAAGTCCGAAATTTCAAACAGTGACTGTTTACTGATTGAAATGCACTCAATATTTACAACACATCTCCTACAAATAAGCATGTAGTATGAATGCCATGTTTTAAACAGGGTTTGGGGTAAATTTAAGGGTAAATTTGAAGTTTTGTCTT
Organism: Protonibea diacanthus; assembly: GCA_028641955.1. NCBI lineage: Eukaryota > Metazoa > Chordata > Actinopteri > Sciaenidae > Protonibea > Protonibea diacanthus. The sequence continues at coordinate 10,733,128 of CM053998.1, forward strand.
TCAGATCGATCCAAAGAAACACAAAATGTTTGATGATCAGCAGGATGATAGGACGTCTGCCGACCTCTGATTGACTATTTGGCTTCATTTCAGTCAGCTGTGGTTGAGTATCCAAAAAAAGTCGACTTTTTCATATTAAAATGATCATGGAGCAGCATTCTGTTTTTGTTTCCAAATCTACAATAGCTGCCAAAACACACAACCCACTTGAACAAACCTGGGTATTAATTGCTCCATGCAGTTTCGGGATGGTGAAAGAAAAACACACAGAGACAGTATCCTGTAGCCAGTGGAGCAGAATCTCAAAGGATATGGAGATTAGGGTCTTGGCTTTGGGGTAAAAAAGAAAATTACCATGACATAAAATCATTTGAAAAATCCTGAGAGAAAACATATGATGATCCTGCAAGATTAGGGCAGGAACCAAGATAGCCAGTGCAAAAGTTGAGGTGGCACAGAAGTCCTAATTGAGCCTGTCCGGCTTTGCCAAAGCCACTTTGATATGGGCCACTGCGCAGCTACACGGTGAGTGGAAATGATAGTTTAAGTAGAAAATGGAGCAGTATATCGACACAGGATAGACTGAAGAATGAATTCTCTAAGGTGTTTTATATACTGAAATCTTTAGCTTCACATGGACACAAATAAATGCCACAAGTCTGGGGTTGTTGGGTTTAAATGCAACTGAACAGAGGAGTGTAATGACCGTGTCTCGACATAAATAGGTGATGAGTCATTCTTGTATTTTACAGCATGGGTTCAGTTTGACCGATAATACAATAACCGGCAAAGCAGGACAAATAGAAGAACACACCTATGTTGCAACATGGGTATTATCATGCACAATATGGTAGCCATATACTATTGACACCCCTTAAGGGTAAACACAGACACACACAGAGCAGAAGGAACACACAATCCAGCCTTTCGGCTCCCACCCCTCTTTCTGTCATCTGTTTTCTGTTTCGCTGGCGCTGCCTTGGCTAAACAGCAGCAGCCGGGACAGGCCTTGCGGCAGGGCTCCAACACTCTCACCTTCTCTAATCCCCCCAGTGCAGCCACCCTGGAGGTGCCGCAGACATGCACCTGTCTGTGGTGATTCAATCAGTCTTGTCAACGTACTAGACCGCTGCACGATGATTCAATCCGTCCATAAAGCACACATAGACGGCACAAGTGACTGACTCATCAGTCATGAAAGCAATCTCTGTATCTCTTTTTATGCGTGAATTAAATGCGGCAATATTTCTGGAATAGTTCAAACGAAATATTTGCATTGGTGATTCAGCTGTGTTTTGCAAGAATCTGTTAATGTGCAATAAAATGTCAAAAAAAATTAAATGTGCATAATGTTGAAGCTTCTTTGTCTAACCAATAGTCCTAACCCCAAAATATTCAATTCATGTCAATGACACAATACAGAACACAGCAGCAAATCCTCACAATATTGGAGCTGGATTTGGCTTTTTTTTTTTCTTGATACATGACTGAAAGTTACCCTGTGGAGTTACTGACCACCAGTAATGCTATGAAGCAATGTTTTTGGGAGTGTGTGCAAGACAGCGAGTGCGAGGCTGGACACAATCCTGCCAATGGTTTATTCATGAGTTATTTCACTCATCGACAGTTGGTGGCATTAGCATGCAAAGGAATGCAACAATGCACCAACATAGGCAGTGAGGAAAGAGACTGTGCTAGCTGGTAAACATGGACGCAAACAATGGAGGCTTTTAAGCAAAAAGAAGCGCTGAAATCAAAGTAAACTTTTGCGAATTTAAGAAAACTCCACCGGGGACCTTTATACAATTAATAGGTTATCAAAACTCTGATCAACATGAACAGTCTTAATCCTTGAGCACAAAATCAAAGAGATGATTCACATTCTTGAGCTCTGATCATTTTTTTATTATTATTATTATTATTTTTACAGCTGGACTACATTCCAAGTACAAGCCATGGGCTTGTGCCAGCTTAGTGGACATCTATCCCCACCACCACCTAATTTTAAGAAAAAGGTGTTAATCCCCTATTTTGGCAGCCCCATAGATACGTTGGACATGTGCCACACTAATCCATAGTTTAATGATTGCTAAAGTTTGTCCTGTTCTTCGGGGAGATCTAGTATTCTTGTTCAAATATTTGCTGATACACGACTCCGTCAGAACAAAATTCAAATGGGGTAGTTAAATGAACTGCGTGCCTATAAAACAATATTTGCTTGATAAAATTTGAGTGTCTGACAAACTGATCTGACTATAGCAGGAAATTACAGCTAAAAAGTTCAAGGTTTTGAGTGCAGATCCAACAGAGATCCTATAAAGTTGACTTCATTACAACAAAAACTACAAACGCTGTGTGGTAACTGATGTTCAACTTCATGTACAAGCTAGCGAAGGTTTTTTTTTTTTTTTTTTTTCCCAACGCTTCCAGCTCCCTAATATAAACTAAAGATCTGTGAACCACAGCTGGGGGCTGTGTAACCATCAGCCATTCCTCAAGGGCAGCTTCTGGCTCACTATTATTTCTAAGTGTCATTTCTTTTCCTGAACAGAGCCTCTGTTGTTTTCAGTGACATGCGTGGTGCGCCACATTCACTTAATGAAGCATGCTGACTTCCTTGCTCCCCAGTGTGCCTGCACGGCCTCTCGGAAGGCTGGAGTGTTAGGAGGAAGGAAGGAGGCTATAAAAGGACACTAAAAAAGACTGCGGCGCAGGAGCGCCAGGCAAGCGGTGCCCTGTTTGGCTTGTTTACCACAAGCTCCTGCTAATGTGGAACCTTGAAGCTCAAGTGCGGCTGATTTGCCTCGCATGCAAGTAGGTGTGTGAAAACCAGTGCGGCACACATTTTAAAAGTGGACCTCGCAGCATCTCACTATGTGTTAACCAAAGCTTGTCAGCCTTTGACTCATGCGGTCTGTTCACAATTGTATAATTGAGTAATGGCTTTCGAGAGCCTGTTTACTTTAAAAATATGTGTGCTGCAACATTTTCCAACATGCTGATCTTTTATCCCCGGTGTGTAATCCTTTCTTACTGGTGTCTCTTTGCTGGAGGCGTTTTACCAACAGTTCCAAGCCTCCTTTAGTAAATTTACAGAAACTCCCTCACTGCTGAGGCTGTGATAGAGTCAAGACACTGTCTTGTCTTGGAGCCCTGTGAGAGGATGGATTCAATGAGCAAACTGGAGCGTGAGCAGCAGGCCACATAAGAGAGGCTGTGATGGAAACCCCTCTGTACACACTGCAAATCAAAGCGAAGCCATATAAGTGTTTTTCCACACATTTTCAAGAGACAGGGAGGGATGGACCCAGACACCAGCCCAGTCTGGTCTCCTGTGAATGTTTTAAAATTAAAACGTGTGCCCCGCGTACAAAGACGTGTGTTTTCCTCACAGCAGACGGATCGTGGAGGCTGATATTTCTCGTTAGAAGTTTTGCACAGATTAGATTAGAAACTGGAAGCACAGATGATGTGGTTTAGGCAGTGACTGTGTTTGCAGTTCCCTTAAACTTCAACAAACAAGGTCCATTTCATACCAAAGAGGTGTAGTAACTAAAACTGTCCTAAAAGGATCATTCTGGTTTATTTGAAAGCTTTTGGTCATCATTATCTGCTTGAATATGAGAACATGCAGTGAGACTGAACAAATAGATTAAATGAGATCTTTCACATTACACGTTTGACCCTTTGTTCGTCTACAAATACCATATTATTCAAATCATGTTGACGGGGCTGCACACAACTTATATTCTAAACAAATAGCCAAAGAGTCGGTTTATGCTAATTCCACAAAATATGACAAGTGTGTAACACCAGCGCAACTGTTGAATGTGGCATCCCTGACATCTCCTGGACTAATGGACAGGCTTGCTTCTGTACAGCCTGGTTTTTGATACAAAAACAGGGCCGGCTTTGATACCGAGTGCAAATATTGACTTCTCCAGGACGGTTTCACTGCAGCCTGGGGTTGAAGGGACGCAGACCTCCCCTGCTCCCGGTCCTGCTCCCCACACCTGCTGTGGCCGGCTGCCTTATTTACACCAGCACCAGTTGGAAATGTCAGTATGAGGCACAGGCAAGCCAGAGATGCACAGGTACACACTCGTAGGTACACACATACACCAACACACACTCTTCTCTGTTTCATCTCCAGCCTGGGGTTTCTGGGAGTCTGACAGGGGCTGCTTTCTTGGTGAGAACTAGGAGCCACGCCAATGGTCTGTCTAACCTGAGCTTAAATTTCTATGCGCACACACCTACACACACACAACAACCAAACAAGCTACAAGACCTAACTGACATACTCCATATTTTAAGACATCAATATTGGGCAAAACCTGACCTGCTTCATCTCCGCGGCAGTCTAGAATTTCAGAGGCTCTCTAATGGACGTGGCGAGCGCCGGTAAAATCCAAGCTAGCAAGACAATACCGTGTCATCAGAGAGTCAAGAGCGATCATTAAAAGCCACACTGGGACACTGTGCACTCGCTGGAAAGAAAACACACTAACGCAGGGAAAATTACTCAGGATGAAAGCTTTTCAGGAGTATGACATTTTGTCAAAGCAGATAGAACAGTGTACCATTTAGTATCATCAAAGCATGCTGTACAGAGAAGGCACAGTAAACCCTCAGAGGGCCTGCTATTTTCATGAACCATTTAATGTGGCGTCCAAAGACATTTATATAATTTATCATTCTGAAATGTCACAGAAAGCCCATTTGCAGAGAGCATGCTAAAAACCCTGTTTGTTTCCTGTTTTTCTCCCCCCTCCAACTCTGAAGCGAAAAATTCAAATAAATCTTTTTTTTTTTCTTTCTGAGGCCTGTTTGAGGAGGGATTCAGTGACCTGAACCTTCTCATGGGGGATACATATCAGCAGTGCACACGCAGCCTGCTCAATTTGCAAGAAAGTGGGGTATTTTTTTTTTTCCTTGCCCACCAGTCTGTTTTTGTGTTTGCCATTTCTGCTTATTCCGCTCACTTTTTTGTCTCTCCAATCAGCAAATCCAGTCAATAGCCGCAGACCCCAAACAGCTTGCTTCCCCATGCTCCTCTCATTGAAACTGGAGAGAGCCGTTGAACAGGATAAAGAATCAACTGGACGGAGCGGAGGCGAGGAAGTGTTGGGAGAGGAAGGGATAAATGTCCGTGTGAGTCATAGATTGCTTTTAAAAAAAAAAGGCAGCTTTGCTCCTGGTTGAAATCAAACAGCTAGACAAGACATATGTGTGGTGGCTGAGGGTAACAAAGGGGAGCAAAAGGATTTCTGAGGAGATAACCCCTGTCAATTAGAGAATGCTTTGCAATGGCTCGTTCTGAGTAAGGGGGGGGGGGGATCCTCGCCGCCTGAGCGCAGACAGCAGCACAAAGAGGCGATTTGAGTGAACAGTTATTAGGCCGCACCAGACTTCACTGGTTTGTGAGCACATGGGAAATTCTTTAGCACATGGCAATTAAACACGGGTGGGTTGGGAAGGGCCTTGAACATGACCCAATTTTGACATCAAGAGGTGGCAAGCAGCGCCTTGGTGATGTTTTGGTGACTTCTGCGTAACCTGTTTTACAAGCAGTTTGCCTCATTTTCAGACTTATTACCCTTCCGTTTTGGCTTCGGTAATGTAGATATAAAACCCTGGATGCTGAAACAAGTTTTCTGCACAGAGTTGCACATAACCCTTTATTCCCCGAGTGGAAATTATTGAGCTAACATGGGCAGCGCAGGCAATTGTACATGATTTTTAATAGCACATGATTACATCTATACTGCATATACAGTATACTGCATATTGTTCATTTTTAGATATTCATATTGTAGTCTGAAAGGAAATGCTCAGGGAACATGCATTTCTGCCTTCTTGCTGTTAGATAACAAGATTGATAGCACTTTAATGAATGTTAAATAAGAAGCTACCACCAGTAGCTTCATGCTAAGCTACTTTAGCCAAACACATAGACTGGAAACAGGACGAAACAGGTAGCTGGCTCTGTTCACAGGTAATGAAATCTGCCAATCATGACCTCTAAAGCTATACTATAACATATTGTGTAATTTGTTCAATCCACGCAACAACTGTTGAAACAAATCACTGTTTTACAAATAGTTAAATAGTTAATAGTTTCTCGGATTAATAAATGCATTTCCCAAAATATTAAAGTTTTCCTCGAAGATAAAAAGTCAGAGACACAATTTATTTCATTAACATCTGCACTCCAGTCATCCTTGGCTGGATGGTTTGCCTGCAGCTCTTTCCACGTGATTCCTTTCTTACTAGCAGCCAAAAGGAATTTAAGAGATATTTATATGGTGCCTTAAATGTGTCTTGTATATTGCCCATTGCATAATGTGCAACCAACTACTGGTCCAAATATTTTTATGATCTCGTCAATATGCAAGGATTTAAGGACAAACTGAGAACTAAAATAAAATAAACAAACTCCTTCCTCGGGTTTGTCAAATTGAAATCTGTTTTACGCTGAACACAAATTATGCATCTTAAACTGACCGCTCTGACACCAGATCTGGCGAGGCATTAGCAGTCTTGGTGCGAATGAGGGAAGTCGTTTCTCCACTTCCTCTTGTGTTGACTTTGGCTAGCGCACGCTAATTTGAGAACAGGCCGGAGGGGAGTAGTCTACCTGGAGCAGAGTGTCAGCAAAGTATAAAGACAGAAATGTAGTACCAATCCATTTTTCTTCTCTTATAATCCCCAAACGTCGCCCTTGCACTTGCAACACATCCTCGCCTCTCACCCTGTGAACTTCACTCAGTGTGCTATTCTTATAAGCCAGCCTGTAACCACAAATTAAACTGTATCCAAAGCACTGTAAAATATTGAATTACTAATCTCATATATAATGACTTATTCAAATCTGCTGTCTTCAGTAAAGCATGCTAGTACAAACATTATGCCCAAATGCAGCAAGGCAGTTGTGCAACTCAAAACTGCAGCAGCTCTGACCTCTGTCAGCACTGAATCATGCCTCAGGCGGCACCTCTCAGAGGTGGCTTCATATCCGGCCCACTGATTTTGTCTTGCCTTGCCACCAGCAGAACAAACACAACCAAGAGGATACGACCACATACGTCAATTAACCCAAACACTTCATGGTAATGGAGATTTTCAGGGGCGGTGATGTGTTTCAGGTATTATTAGCGTATTCGCTCTATAATGAAGAGCAAAGGGACTCTCCACTATCCAATATCCACTCCATATCAATTGTAATTTTGTTAATTTCATTCAACTCAGCAGCATTTTCCTAAGCTGCAACTGGATCTTTGGGACTAGCAAGATGGAGATTTATGGGTATGACATTCACAAGCAAGAGTGCCTTACCTCCTATGGGACTCAGTGCAACTGATTTAAACCAAAGAAACGTTGAGTTATGTCGTGTTATTCCCTGTTCTCGCTCAGACGAAACCTACACCCCTCATATTATTGGGACCTGACATTTGCAGTAAAGCAGATGCTTTGCCAGCTCCTGCCGGCTGACCTCCACCTCAAAAAGTGACTCCAAGTTCATAGGTGGGATAGCCAATTGTGCATGAATAAGTGCTTTAAGAATAACAAGTACATGATCGAGTCTATATTACACTGGGGATGTGACTGCAGACCCACACGTGCGCAAGAGTTTTCCTCTCATTTATTATATTACATGAAAGGAAAAAGCATGTCGAAAGTGACAGCAAGTGCACGCTGAAATCCAAGAGTCAATTTGGGTGTCTCTACATTGACGAAATGTTCTGGTTTCCTTAAATTTATATTAAGCATGCATTTGGCACTATGGGAAAGATAAACTAATCTGGTCACCATCTTACCCTGAGCACCAGAAACACTGTGGCAAGTTCAAACCACTGGCATGTCATGTCACGTTTCATCAGCTGAAATGTACGTCATGTAAAGTCATGTCTCTTGTCCATAATTTTTTTCCTATGGCTATTAAAAAGCCTGTAATGTTCAACAGCGGCAGCCGAGGCAGGGAGAATGCTAGGAAGGTAATTTGTTTTGAAGGTCAAGGGCGCTGTGATGGATCCCTCCTCATCTTTTGCTGTTTAGCACTGAGAAAGAGATAATCCCTACCCGAAGCACCTTAAATCAGTCATGCTGACACCCGGTCTATCTGCTATGAAGGAGAGATCACCTACTAGCATTTTTTCTTCAGAGACTGACAACAGCGATAACCTTGACTAGTCTAGATTAAGTCATAATCATCCAACAGCGTGATGTCTTGGAAAAAGACTGCCAGTCAATTTTCCCACAGACTCTCTCTGTGGTTTGCAGGCTTTCAGCGGGTTTGACCATCTTAATGTGCCGCTGCTTCAGACCGTGAACATAAATATTGCCATTCATTTGCACTTAGACAGACCCTGGGAAACCAGTGAAAACGCTTGGGGGCATACTCATTAGACAATAAACATTTACTGTGCGCTAAAGATTTTAGGAGTAGGGATGGCTCCAATTAACCAACTGGTTTATTTAGACTTTGCACAATTTATCTTTGTCCATCAACAGGTGCCACAGATCTGGATCACAATCTGGACTGCTTCCAAATGAACCTATATGCTGTAAAGAAGACTACAAATAGACTGGACACAATAGATCATCCGAATATACTTGGACACGACGAGACATTTCAACACCTCTAGTTTGGCATATGCACAGAATTTCTAGCATGTGTTGACTTTATCCGGTGCATGAGCTACCTGAGGAACCCTGCAGCTGACACAGCAGGTGGTAAGTGCAATGTCCTGTGTGAACAATGAATGGCACTTCCAGCTTGAGCCAACATTCCGACACTGTCACTCTTGTGGAGAAGTTGACTTTGCATTGCGCTAACAAAGTACAGTATGAGAATCTCACAAGACGTGAGACTGCTTGAGAGAGTAGCGTGGCTCATGGGAGGTGGTTCATTAACCTGGTTCCAGACAAAGCCTTGCAGGATGTCATGGTGATTGGTAGAGAGTCTAAAAGGTTCATAGATGTAGGGCAACTGATTGCAATGGCTGTGTAGACACCATTATACTCCATTAAATTGACAGATGCTTACATAGACATTTGTGGACAGGAGGAACTACCGACCCAATGATTAATAAAATCTCCACCACCTGAAGTACAGCTGCCCCACAGCCATATGAATATCATCACCATGACTCTCAGCTACTACAGTATGAGCTATATATAAGGTAGCTACTGTATCGGTGCTACAGCAAATCTTACAAAGACATGATGCACAGACTTCTGAAACAGTGCTCTAAACTTTCCCAAAGTGTGTTTGAGGACACTGGAGCAGACCTATTCTCGCATGAAGGCTCATAGAAAGAACATAATGTGCACCTTACCACAGTGGGGGATTTGGGTCATTTCCTAAAATATATATATATATAAATATGAATTTATGCATTTATATAAGTAGTACAAAGCAGGAGACTTTAAAGGCAACGTTGTGTCTGTGAATCGTTTGGATGCTGCACTCGGCATAAATGATCATTGTACTTTTATGTTTGCAAGGAAAATGTATAAAATATGCATGAGGTATTCTAATTTACAATCTCAAAACATTTCCACTCAGTATGCCTGGTTCATTAAAACCTAACAGACACCAGCGCATGAACGCACACAAACAGCTCATCAACCTCAGAGTGAACAGCATGAATCCAGATGTATTATCAACAGAGATAATCCATCCTCAACTGTGTGCACTGGAACAAGGAAAGCACAGCACCCCTACCTTTAAATCGTTAGTCACAATTCTTCTAACTGTTTTTCTTGTATAAAATACTGAAACGCTCTCCGTAGATACTGTTGCTTCACCCAAGTGTTCTTTAGCTCATACCTATTTAAAGGCAGCCATATGGAGCATCAAGTATTTGGCACTTAGAGAGGAAAATGTGGAACTGACTGTAGTATTTGTAAAGTTATAGCCTTGAACAGGAACCATATAACCCAGAAAAAACTTTGTAGCTAAAAATATGCTCCATAGTCCGTGAGGTAATGCTACGTTAGCTATTAGCCTAAGCATGGCATGCTAACATTTGCACCTTGATGGCCCTTTAAGACACAATGCAAATTGCGATCCAACCAAGCGGCAACCCCCGTGGCTAGCTACAGAACAAGTCAATCTCCATAAGCCCCCCATATTAAAATGCCCAACTTCACAACACAAATAAATATGTTGCAGCCTGGCACAAAAGGCTGGTCTCTATAGCTAATTTACCCACAACTGTACTGAGCCCGCCTCGGGTCCACCAATCCACATCTTTGCGGAGGCAGCAGAGGCAAGACTGCAAGATGGTAGCAGCCAGAGCCGCCACATTCTGAGCTTCCAAACAGCGCTCCATAAAACCTGTGGGTGATGTCAAGGGTACAACGTGCGCATTTTATACTGTTTATGGGTTCCGGGCACGCCATGGCAAAAGTTCAGCCTGGTTAAACTATGAGTGCAAGTGCAATGTGGTGTGAAAAGACATTGAAAGCCAGTGAAAATAACTTTCACAGTGCTGTCATTGATTGTGTCTGAAAGGACCACATGTCGTGCATCGTTGACAAACACACCATTTAATATATTTCTCATTATTTTATTATTCTTGTGTTTTTCTTATTTGGAAAGTTTCAAAAGGAAGTGACCACTCTTGCCTGCTGTGCCGAGCTACAGTCTTTTATCTCATTAATTTATATTTCCTACTTACATTTCTAGGTCTATTTTACCACTGCATGCCTAACAATAACCTAATTCCCATTTTAGGACAGACCAGAATACCTTAATTTATTAAAAAAACAAAAAAAAAAAGTTCTCACAATATAAAACTGGTCCACAAAAGAACAGCACTGAAGCATGCAGCACAGTTCCCATCGTTATGCCACAGTGTCCCAAACTAGTACCCTCAATCAAAGACTGAATTAGACAAACCTATTTTCAGGCAGCCATACGGAGCATCAGTGCCATTTATCAAGCTGTCAAAAATTACAATTTAACCAGCCGTCTAGCCTGCTTGGACCATATCAAATGACCACTCAATTAAATTAAAGTGCATAGGGTTGACTGTCTCACCGCTGGGTTTTCCAGGTCTTAGCTGTGGCTTACACAGCTGTTTCTGCCCTCTTCTTCATCAGATATAAGGGGAGGGGCCCCTGAAAGCAAGACTGTCTGTGCTACAACCAGACCATGAGGCAACTCTCTGCGTATCAATCCATCTTTACTGACACAGACGCAGTAGATGCATGTACATTCCCAGGTATGTTAAATTGGCCAATTGCCACTTCCCCAGGCACTGTATTGTTTATGTGAGGCATATTATTTAATTGCATGTTCTAGATTAATTGCATGCTAAAGGGGAAAAGAAAAAAAGCACTTATAAATATTGAGGAAAAACACTGTTACATAAGCCTTAATTAGAAAACCACATTCTACACCATTTTTAACATCACAGCTTGTTGAGAAAATTGAGACTGAATGGCTTCAATCCATTTATTTCAAGCTTTCTCTCTCTTTTAATTTAGAATATTAAATTAACCAAACCACAATATCATCAAAAACTTTTGCCACTGGTAATAGGTCACGTTACAAAATCTACAGTGAGGGCCTGCAGGGTGTCACGCATGGCTTCGTGTGTCTGTGGCCCACATATGTGTAAGTGGCATCATCCACAAGCGTGCATATTTTTGATACGGTCGTGTCCATGGGTGCGCGGCAGCGTGTTTGTGAGTGCACATGGGCTCAAGTGTTTGCCCGCTGTGTTCATTACCCTCTCAGATGCACAGCGTGACTCATATTTCATGTCGCATTTAGCACAGCTTTGAGATGGAAGAGCCGCCTGACAGAGCGCAAGTCCCCTGGTGAGCGGCGATGAGGAGGGGTGCATCGAACAAGCCGACAAGATCCCAAGACATTCTTGTATCTTAAACTGAACATGGAACAGGACATTAAAAGGGGAAGAAAAAAAAACGGTTCCTTTAACTGACAAACACACTGGACATCTAATGGTGTTTGGCCCGGTGGACAAGAAACACCAGCAGTCTGAGCCAACTATTTGGACCGTTTTCTTCTCGGTGGCGCCCCGGGGGAGTCTGGGAGCATACAACATCTGGCCAGCCTCTGGGCAAACCCTGCTTTCCTGCATCACTTTTTCCACTTTGAGAAATTGCCTGAATCCCTGCTGTCTTTGGATAGCCTGAGGAATTGCTTGCTTGTTTTTGTTGAGACCAAAGGGTTTGAAAATTTAAAAGAGGGCACTCCAAAATGTTAGCTCCAATAAATGTTTTGCAACAACCGTAATAAAGGTTCTGAAAGGATTACTGCTAATGCTGCGTTAGGTGTAGATTGATATATCTCTTTTTAAACCCTGGAAATTACAAAAGATAATAAAATAATTGCTGTTTTAATTCAGAAATGTTAGTCAGGGGGATCAATCTAGAAGACAGACCTGGGGGTAGGGACTGTACAAAAGTTATTTGGCATGTCAGAAAAGGGAGTTTTGCTTAATGTTTATATTTTAATTTCCTTCCTTTTGAGGTTCTTTATAGAAAAGAGTTTTAAAATGGCTGTATCACTGATGAATTTCATGATTGTTGGACGATAGTCAAAGCCACAAAAAGATCTGTTAAGTGATTTGTTGTTGAACTTTATTTATAGCAAAGAGTGGGTAATTTATTCACTTCGCATGTGCAATCAACACAAGCCGTAGCTGGTGCCTGAGACCAGATCACACACTCAGTGCAGTGGTAACATCTGTTCATTGTTCAAAAATAGAGAGTGGAATATTTAGTAAATGGGATCCATCATCTGTTTGCTGTAAAATGGGTAATTGCTAATTTTCACTTCTAATGAGTATTGATGGCACACATTGTGAAAATGTATGTTCTATGAAGATAATAACTGTTTAGTGGGATACATCATCTAAATCGACTTTGCCTTGTAGTTATCAATCGTTAAATTGTACCAATTACTGCAGTTTTACTTTGAAATATTGAGGAGAGGAGGTTGCAGTGAAGACAGTTCAAATGACACTTGGGAGGGTCTTGTACTCTTAAAACCTCAAACCAATAATTTTCCTACAGCCCCTTGCAGGTTTAGGACCAAAATGACAAATGACGTGGTGTCAAGGTAAGCCATTTTTGGACTTAAGCACTGAACATAACATGGAACAGCTCGAGGCTGATGCTGCCCTCGAGTCTGCGGAGTTGCAGTAAATGATGCATACACAAATAAAATAAACAGATTCATCAAACACCATCCATGCACTGTTTTTGGAATTAAAGACATCTTTTCAGGGATGCCCATGAGTGGTGGCAAGACCATATTAACCAAAGTTTGCATGTCAGGCACACGCTGGCAAAATCATAGCTTCCTGCCGTGGCACATCCCAATGCTTTTTTTTTTTTTTTTGCACACCAGCCTGTTTTATTTGTAGTGCCTGTTCTTATTAGGCTGATGGAGTACAGAGCAACAGCATCTGTGCCCCTCACTCCCCCCCTCCCACACCATCCTCCATGCCTGCTAGGGCTGAGAGGCCTGGGGCACAAAGCCACAGGCGGTGGAGAGGAAGGGGGGAATAGGAGAGCATGTGGGGAGAGCCTCAGGGGTTCCTGGTTCTCTTTGCTTGTCTGGAGCCCAGTGTTTCCATGACACGGGTGAACGCTGGCATCTCTGTGTTTTACTGGTGATTTGAAGTTGATGACAGACACTGGAAAATCATTCTTACGTTCAAAACGAATGAAATAAGAATTGTTTCACAGAGACAGGCACTGGAGGCTAAATTGCACTCTAAATCAGAGAGCATGTATGGAGTAGTTTGCGTTTGACATTTTGCTAGCATCATGCCAGTAATGATTCAAAAAACAGGAAATACCTTCTATATATCAAGTTTCATCTGGAGACCTTCACTTCAATAAGACAGGCTGGTAAGAGAAATGCTATATATTTAAAAGGTGCCCTGTTTCTCGTAAACAAGCAAAGGCTACATCTATATTCACCAAACTCATTGTGTGTATCTCATAAGTCACAAGTGTGATGATTATTTTAAATGCCACATTGTTTACATGCATGTGTGTCAGCCAATGACAGTATAAAGAATGGACAGTCAGAGTGATGTCACTCGTAGGTTTCCAAAGCTCTGTTTTGGAGCCGAAAAACAACCAGCAATGGCTGCCAACATGTCGGATGCACTGCTTCTTCCACCTTCCAGTTATTCTAAATATCGACAAAGATGTGCATCATCAGCTGCATATCAGCTAGTAGTTTCTTCTTCACCGCCTTTGTTGGTAAATTCCAGCATACTTTGACTTGATACTGCCACCTATAGGTCAGTGGAATACTATGAAACCATTGGTAGGGATGTGCTCATGTCACCCGGGTGCATGCAAGAGATAAACAAAATGGCAACTCAGAAAAACGGCTCCATAACACAACTCCTCAAACATTGCAGCCATAGAACAATCGCCATATTGAACAGTGAACCAGCTGTTCCACATGGGTGTCACATTAGAAAAGGCCACCCTTGTCCATTTAAGTCTCTTTGAATATTGGTGGGTCAGGAATGAGTATGTGGGCTCGTGAAGGGAAGGGTGAGCTTAAGCCATCACAAAGGAAACTTCAGTGGGAGGATGACTGGAACTTTCAATCCCGTGTCAGAGGGCACCCGGCGGATAAGGCACTGAGTTTGTGAGCCGTCTTTTGTGGATGATTTGCCACCCAGCTCTGACAGAGGAGCACTGGATCCTGGGAGAAGACGCATCAAAGGGAAGCAACAGTAATGATTCCCCGTCTTGCACTGGAGGTTACAGGGCAACGGAGGGAGATGTAATGTTGTATCACCACTATCACCCAAGGGCCCCTTGAAGGTGCCGTTGCTCAGATACTCAACAGGCCTGCCAACGTGAGGCCTCTTAATTCTTTGCCTCAATATTTAAACAACAAATTGGTAAAGTGAAAGCATCTGCACGAGCAAACAACAAAGTGGATGCACTGCAGACCTTCCCTCAAACATCACGCCTAAGTAGATACGTGAAGGACCACGATGCAGCACATCCAACAGGAAAACCATTCCACTGTAATCAAACAAATTGGGTGGCATCCATTGACAAGGATCCGATGGCCAATAAAGAATCCAAGGACATGACGCTAGAATAATTTTGTTCCTCTGTTAACCGTTTCATTGTCCAACTTTATGCTTTGATGACGCAGAAAGTGCAATTAATCCTAAAGGGAAAACATAGATTTTATTACAAACACAGCCTATTTTTGGAGCAAATGTATGTCAAATAAAAAAAGGGAGACAATTATTTTATTCAATTGTGGGGTGTGCCATTATGTTGTGGTGATGGAAACCCCTTCATTTAACTCCAAGTAGTAACCCGTAGCAGCAGCCAAGGCAGGATCTCCAAGCTTCCTACTTTCTTCCACACAAAATGACGATGGAGGATCACTGCCAGGAAATGTTCAAGGACACGTGAGACGAACCATTAGGCACGAACATTTCGATTCCCATCTATTCTTTTGGCTCCCGTCTTCATTCGCCCAGCCTGAGGTGCTTCAGTCTCCAGCAGAGAGCTGTTGTGACATCGCTCATATAAAAATCATGTCATCTCCTTTCCATTCAGAGTGTCGCCTCAGGTTAATGTATGGTAAAAAGGAGAGAAAGTATGCCACCCTTTCAAACCCCACAGTCATTACCAGTGCTTTCAGCTAGCATGCCTCATCATCTCCCATAAAAACTGCTGCGTCAAAGGTATAAAGAGGCCATCTGTGCCATTTCCAGCATCCTGCCCTTTATAATAAACCTTGTGTGAGAATTGAAAATTAGGGCAAATGCACCACTTATGATGACTGAACATGATAAATCATTTCATGTTAATTTATTGGGACTGATGTATAACCTGTGTTGAATGAGTCGAGCTTTTCATGCATAAAAATGATCCCTGCAAGATGTTATTCACCGTGTAGACCACATTATGCTCATGATTTACATGTAGATCTCCTGTTAAGCAATTTAGCAGCAATCAAAATCATAATTGCCCATTCACCGTTCAGCCTTCAGGCTAGGCTTCCCAGGCTCCATCTTTCATCTCCGGCATGACTTGCTCACAAAGGCACCCTAACCTGACTCACGTAACCAAAAGCAGCTGGCCGCAGTGGCTACCTGGAAGTCTGCTTAACTTTACCTAGCACTCAGTAATTACATGGCCATTAGGGCACCTCCCAGCACAAAACCACACAGAGGGCCAAATTCAAAAGCTGTCAGTGATTAATTACCAGTTGCCCACTGACTTGAGGATATCTGAGGGGATTGGCACAACTGTAATTGTATCAGGCCACTGGGATTACACACTTTGTGAGGCGGAAAGGGGGAGTGTAACCCAGCTTGGCACAAGGAGTTGAAAAGGGGTGATTGGGTCGAGATTTTTGTGGGCTGTGCGTGTAGTTTTCATTCTGCTTAAGTGATTCAAATCTGGACTTGACAAAGCAAGCCAAACAGATATAGTTGCATCTGCTTCTGGTTTTATTTTGCAATCTTCAGACATAACAGCCAGCTGATACGTATGACCCCCCTGCTACCCCTTTGCCCTTGACAACCGCTGTTGGGTGTTTAATGGGCAAAAACAAAGTCCAAGTAGTATGTTTCTGTTTTCTTAAGAGCACTTTGCCCGGTGTTTAGCTGCCAGGCTTTTTGAAGTGTTAACTTCAAGAAATGCTGCAGAGTGGGGAAGAGGGGATGTTGGGGGAGTGGGGGTTTGAGGCGTAAGGGTGAGTAAACAAGGAAAGAGCACAGCACCAGTGCTTGCTGACTGCACATTTTATTATAGTCCCATTAAACAACAGGCCCTGCTTGGAATGCAGATCCCAGGGGAGAAGGTACACGAAAAAATGAAAATGAAAAGTGCCCGCCAATGCTGAAACAATTATTAGGAGACTCGCTTCGCAGTGTGCCACACTGAGTGGGTGTGACTTCAGAGACTTCAAACCAACTTGGTTTGGTCTGTTTTCCCAGCTTGACCAAATACTATTTACACCAAAGGTACAGTGTCAAAGTTTTTCAAATTCAGGGTTGCAGTCAAGAAAAACTGACAAGCATTCAGCAGGAAAATGTGGCGTAGGGTTCCTACTTAAGAGTATAATTTAGCATTGCACTTTGATGGACTGTCTAGTAAGCTAACTTGTAATTTAAAAGTTAAAGGGATTAGCAAAGTTGCTACCTTTCATCCTGAAGGGAAAATCAATGTGCTGTGTTGAATGTTGAAATTCACTGAAATCAGTCCAATAAGTTCTCAAACTCAAAAGTCAGGAGATCACCAAAGTCTGTTACATTTATCCTCTGGGGACCATGAATGTCAGCACAAAACTTCATAGCTATCCATCCACTAGTTGTTGAGAAAGTCCAAAGTTGTTGACTTCCCAACTAACATTGCTATCCCTAGAGCTACACCGCTAACGTGGCTCAGAACAATCTCAGGTTCAGACCCAATCACAGCCAAAGTGTTTAGTCACTCAAAAGCTAATAAGTGAGTGCTAAACGACAATGATACCAAACACTGTTAGAATGACAAATGGCGCCATCAAATAACCCTGTCACCTTCATTAACCATGAACTACATCAGCATGAATAAAATACACTTTGACTACACGACAGACTTTCTTTGATAAAGATGGCAAAAAAAAACTTCCTGTGATTCAGAAGCAACCTATAAAACATCCTGAAGCTGTGGAACATTGCTCTGTCTTTGCAACCACTCCATCTTCTTTGACAGCAATAAAGTGAAGACTGTGAAAAGCACATTACGGTCCTCCCCTCAAAGAAAAAAAAAGCCACATCTGAGCCAGGGGCTGTCTCCCAGACAGAAGAGAGGATAAATATTGAGTGAACCCATTCAGCATTCATACAGCATAAAGATATTAGGCCTGAAAAAAGCCCACTCCAAAGCATTAACAAAGTTGCATGTGTAATACACGAGCACTGCATGAACATTTCATTTTAAATACATGAGATTTTTCAAAGTAAACTGATGATAAATGTGTTTTGTTTGTAGCCAGAGTTAAAAGAAAAAAAACTATAGTATAAGTACTGGACATTAAAAAAAAAACTAAATCAAAATTGAGAGTGCCAGTTTCCAAGATCAAGCTCGGTGCCGCCTCGGTTTCAGCGTTGTTGCGCTTCATTTGATGTGAAATGTTTTCATTGTTTTATTTCTGCCCTTTACAGAAATGTGGTGGGAGAAAATAAATAGCAGACATATGATAGGGATTGAGAACAGAGAGCAGCATGATTGTGAGAGTCTCATTATGGTTAATACTTCCAGTACTTTTGGCTCAGTAATTCAGGCATTCCGAAAGAGCAGATGAGTCATTTGCCATTGATAAACCACTTCATTTAGGATTATTGCTTTCATCAGTCTCTCTTCTTTCACCTATGTCTGATTATGGCAGATGTAATAATCCTGGATGCTTCTGGCAGAGGAAATGTTCTTGTTTGACAGAGAGAACAGAGGGTCAGGGACAACAACAGAACAGTGCCTGGCTTTAGTAAGGATTCAGCATCTTTCCCAAGGACACTTCCACCCTGCAGCACAGATGCTTCCCAACACCTGGATTGTCCATCCAAAGATCCGACCACAAGGCTACTCTGCACAGTGTCACAACTATGACTTTTCCAGAGAGGTCACCTTCAACATGTTCACACTTACTGTATCACATTCCCAGCTGGACTTAGACTGACTGACTGAGACAGACAGATCCCTCTCCATCAAACTTTAAAGAAGTTGTGTAAGCATGTCAGCTTCCTGCAGCATGTAGTCTACCTACTGTAGTGGCTCAGCAGTTACACAGAAAGCAGCCTGCCAAAAAGAAGCGTGATATTTACATGTGCCTCTCTGAGAGCACTTGGAAATGTTACTAACATGAGCAGTGACATGTTATTTGCAAAGGAAAACATATTGCAGTTTATTCTGTTTTCAAGGACTCCTTTTATCCACATCGAGAGCGGCAGAGGATCCTGTTTGACAAACCCTATACTGGTATTCTGTAGACTAATGATTACCAGTGACCTTGTAGTCATTCTGTGGGGTTCATAAAAATATTTCACAAGAAAAAAATGCATCAGTTATACTTGTCCAGTGGAATACTAAAGAAATTTACATATTCTGCCAGTCCTATGAATACCAAGTATGTCCAAAATGTCACCATTATACGAGCTAAAAAGAAGATCGCTATTTTCAATTTTGTCGCAACTTCCTTTTTCAGGCCATTCTTACTGGAGCTGTCAATCCCACACCGAGGAGCAACATGGACTGCCCCAACGATGCATAATAATCAATACTGTTGTGAAATATAAAAGTCAGAGGGGGGAAAAAATGTGATGTTACAGCTCAAACTGTGCAGCATTCCCTCCAAGATTCTGGAACAACATCTCCAACACTGATGCACTAACCCAGCCTTGACTCCATCCCAATATGATCAGAATGCTGACCTGCACTGAAGGAATAAATGTTTCCATCTACTGGTGGAGAATGTGAATTTCAAGAGCTTTTTTTTTCCTCCCAAGTGGACAAGTGAACAGGCAGCATCACAAGTCAAACAGCCTCTCAGCACCTCTATGTATAGACCGCTGTTAAATACCTTTCTTTCTGTTAAGTGTAATGGCCAGTCAGCTGTCTGCATCCTTCAACAGCAGACCCCCCCCCCCAAACTATCAACACCATCCGGGCAAACTGTCATGTGTCATCGGTTTCAATAAAATAAAATAAGGACCTGCTCAAAAAGCTCCCCATTCATTCTTGCATCGACTCTGTCTGAGCTGAACACAAACGATGGGTTTCAAACCCAGTATTTCACACACCAACAGAGAACCACAGGTTCCAGAATGCATTAGGTGAACGTAGTTTTACCTGGGGGGCAGTTGCATTCAGGTGATGCTTCTCTGGCAGTCCGGATCTTGACAAAATTCTCATAGGAGCGCTGAAACGTGAAAAGAATGGCATTTTCATTCATATGCACACGTGATGCTTTCAATAACAAAGTGTCTGGATGGACTTCTTCTTGCTTTGCTCACTGAATTAGTGTCAGTTTGTGGCCAGTTAAAACGATGAAGTGAATGAGAACAAGTGCAGCCTTACCTGAGAGAGCAGCTCGTCCACTCTTTGCTCAATCAATGAATTAAAATCATCCATGGAGTAGCCGGGGACGCGGACAAAGGTGTGCTCGCCATTCCCACTCTCCAAATCCACAACCCGGTTCTTAATATCAGCTGCGTTAATGCTCAGAAGAATGCAAAAGGCGACGGACGCCACTGAACATAAAGACGAGATTATGTTCAGCACTGTTGTGCGGTAATATTGTCGCTTCTGGGGCGCCACTTCTTTCTCCATTTTTTCCACGCACTTAGATGCTCCTCTTGCCTCCGCGATCTCCATTTAACTACAACTACACGCGCTGTTGGGAGCAAACTGCATCTGGCGCGGAGTCACGAATTTATGGCACACTCTTCTCTCCCTGTGTGTGTGTGTGTGTGTGTATGTGTGTGTGTGTGTGTGTGTGTGTGTGTGTGCGTGTGTGTATGCCTGCGACACGGCGTTCACGTCCAGTGACTTTGTGGTGACAGCGACAGATAGATGAGTGGCGCTCCACTCCGCTCCAGCCAAAAAGCAAGTCAACCTGTCTGACGGCGTGTTGTGGGCTCCTGCAAACTTGTTGCACCGAGCCTTGCACAGCAGTGCTACTGCGGAGGAAATTGCTATTATGCACAATAAAGTAGAAAGAGAGGCTGGGGAAATAGAAGGCAGCGCGCATGTAGTGGAGACAGCGTTAGCACTCGGAGCGAAGAGCTTTTCCACGGTGCAGGCATGCTCCCCCTCATTACGGCAACAACACGCCTCCAATCTGTCCTAACTGATTAACATAATTTATTGACCCGCTCCTTTTGAGCTCTGGCAGTCGAGAACGTTCGCCATTAGTTGACATGAAGTGCAGTTATATTGTATTCCTGTCAGATCTCCGGTTATAGAACAACGGAACGCTGCGTAAAGACGCGGTTTCGTTTCGTGAAAATGCTGCTTACTGTGTGAGGTCACTGCAAGACCGTAAACACGTTAAAGATCATAAATCATTCATGGGATTCTCGTCTCATTTAAAAATGAAGAGCCAGCCAATTTATGGCAACTGTAATGGATTGTTTTGGGGGCGTTTTACGCTGCGTAAAAACGCACGGAAATCTTTAAAGCGCTCCTCAAAAGGTTTGGATGGATAGAGGAACTCGCTTAAACTGTCCAAATGTGGGGAAAAGCACATCTTATTGACTGACTGTGTTCAATAGACACCATGTGGAGAGAAGAGAGACACTGAGCCCAGCAAACAGAGATGCTGGCGACCCAACAATCTGTACTGTTTGATGCCTTGAATTCTGATTAGATGTTTGTAATATCTTTTTTTTTTTTTGCACACAAATCATTCACATCCTGTGACGCTGTGAAGAACTGGGATGAAAAATCGTGAGAGGAAATGAGAGAAGAATTAATATCAACATTTTCCCACTTTGCATCAACTCTAATCCACATACACAGCTGAACAGTCTGACTGAATTGCGCATTGATAATCGAACGTATTTACTGGGCTTTGGCACAGCCGTCTGGCTTAGAATCAACACAAGTGTTCTTAATGCGTCAAGGCTGAAGGCTGTGATTTGACTTGAGTGTGCAGACTGTTGCTCTGACTTTGAGCTACTTTCAATATTTAATAAATGAATGGCAATATCAACATCTCTCCCTCTACACTGTTCGCCCACTTCAAAATGCCAAAATGTATTTTTGAGGACACTGAATAGAGAAGTCATTTCTCATATGCAGTCAGAAGTTCTTAATGGAGAAGGACTTCAAATACCCATAAACCTCTCCAGACTGCTGACTTCTTATTGCTCTTTCAAGCCCCCCCCCCCCCCCCTTTTTTTTTTTTTTTTTTTTTTTTGCATTTTAATGCTTTTCTGTCAAAATATATCTTCACTCCAAATCACTCAGATTGAAGAATACGGGCACAACTGCACAGTGGCCTGAGTTATCAATGTGGATATGACTTTTTTTGTTTTCCAAAGAAGCACGTAGGTATTTTAATTTTTTTTCATTTGATTTATAAATTGGCCTTTCACAGTTCTACATTCCTTAACTTCAAGTTCATGTCTGTCCTCTCACAGACTCTACTATGCTAATGCTAAAATTGGACATTATTGTTTCTGGCATGCAATTTGGAACAAAGTTAAACTACTACATCTGATGGAAATGTATTTTTCAGGTGGAGAGATGTCACATCCAGTGGAAGAATATGTCCACAAAAGAGCACACTTCCATCCAGGAGGACTAATGCATTGCCTGCATTGTTTAAATGTTTCTGCACAGTGTCTTAAAGCGCATTAAAATTCGCTGACAGTGGCAGCGAGGCACACAAGTTATTGTCCTGTAGCAGAATCTGCAGGCTGCTAGAGTGTCAAGTCTTTACCCATAATCCTTCATGTCATCCAAAAGATGTGGAGATGGTAAATGCAGACAGGTGACTTTAATTATTCTAGATGATCAGGCCTCTTCAGGTAAAAGACCGCCTGATTGACATCTCCCTCAGTCTCCTGATAGCTTTGTGATAGCTATGTGGAATACAAAAATGTAACACTATCAGTGAGAATTAGATTCACTAAAGGGTGCTCAATACTGGTACAAAGTCTAAAATTACAATAACTATGCATGTTTTACAGCCAATACTCAAATACTACAAATATGTAAAGATTATCAGTTTGCTACATTTTGACAAATTTAATTTAAATTCCTATTTTTTTCCCTTGTTTTTCTTCTTTCTATATAAGTATGGCCTCCTGATGGGTGCTTTTTTTGTTCATTTAGGGTCTCTTATTATCATTTATTTTCCTTGTATTCTAATCATTATGTTTTATATATTACTCTTAATTTCTTATCACTGCACTATTAAAGGTCTAGTGTGTCAGATTTAGTTGCATCTAGCGGTGTAATTGCTGCATTGCAATCACCCTCGCCTTCCTAGTGTAAAGGAGAAACAACACTTGAAAGGCCCTAGTGATGAATATTATTTCCCATGTCTGCCTTATTCTGAAAATACAGGGCCCCAATCTTACACACTGGACCTTTAAGGGCATATCCACTGTATAGGTGTATGGTCTCCAGTCACGTCTGTTTTACACTGTTGTATCACCTGTGTGCGATATAAAAAACAAGTAATTTAAAGCTGTGGCTGTAACACATAAAGATATGGTATAGCTCAAGTTCTTTTTGTTACAATTTTGTATTACAACTTAAATTTTTTCTTCAAGTCCTAATTAAATTGTCAGAATCTCACGTGGACCTAACGGGTTTTTTTTTTCCAAGGCTTTGAGCGACATCTAGTGGACAAACACGGCAACGCACTCGAGTTTGCGGCTTTCATAATCCATAACTTCACATTTGTGAGCGGCAAAATCTCCATGACAACATCCGTTGGCGTAATCGGTAGTTCGCGAGGTCACATTTTCCTCCTCCTCTCCCACCCCCGGTGTGCCTGCACTTACATCCCCTCTCTTGTTTTTTTTTTTTTTTTTTTTTTTTTGGACGTGGTTGCAAAGTGACAGATGGGAGTCCTGCGACCAAGTCACGTTGCAAGATGCACGAGCGCACTTTGCATAATCAGCATATTAAACACACACACACACAAGCTCTGAGTCTAATGTTATTTTTAAAAGATGACACAGTCAGGGGTTAGTATCTTACAAAAGTGGCCGGTCCACTTCATGTAACATTAGTCCAGGACGGCTTTGGAATCTCTTCACCCGCCAAAACGCGCATCATCACAAGCGGCGTCCTCGCCTTGACAACCGGCCTGCATCAGAGTCATCCTCTGCTGTTTATTTTTAGAAGCTCTCGGCCGCTGCGTGATCCTCTCCTTCAACACACAGCCCATGCTCCTCCGGTCAATAATTCATATGTAGTAAGCCTGCAGCAAAGAGTCAGAGAGCAGACTGCTACAACAACTACGAGCCACTCGGACGCCAAGAAAGAAAGAAAGAAAGAGAAAAAAAAAAAAAATCGGACCAACCATGCACCCCAAAACTATGAAGCAGCAAAATACACGGCACAAGGGCAACCAACAAGCCACAACTGTGAGGTAGGATCATGTTTATTGTGTTTTCTTGATGAGATAGCAATTTGGGGGGGAAAAATCATAAAAATTAGTTTGTACTTTTTATATATTTTCTAATTGAATTATGTGGTTTGTGGTTTGCAGGATGATTGTTGTGATATGGCTGTAAAAGTATGTGATCCGGCTGGGGTTTTATGCTGATTTTATAGGATGTAAAACTCAGTAATCTTCTCTTTGAACCGTCATTCAAAGAGATGAGCACTGAAAATGTTGTTGAACATCCCTGAACATTCCATTTTTCCCTGGAAAACTTCAGCGTTTTGTCCTGTTTTTACTTGTTTTGTTATTTTACCCGTCATGTCTTTGAGCCATTTTTATGTCTTTTAATGCCTTTGTGTGTTTTATAAAGGTTATGTCACAGTTACCTTGTGAAAAGTGTCTTGATGCCTCGATTTCTAGGAAGCAGTCCAACTCTCAGAAGGGGCAAACACAGATCTCTATGACCACAGAGTACCAGGAGAGGTTCTGTCCGCCACGCTGCCACACTGCTGTCCCGAACGGGGTAAAGAAAGATCCTCAACCTCCACCGAAGGCGTCGGGTGCCGAGGTGACCACGATCAAGTAAGATCTTGTTGTCTTATCTCACTGCGTGCATCCTCGTGAAACTTAACCTGCGAAAAGTCGCCCTCACCTTCGAGGACTGATGTTCTGAATGGGTGAGGAGTCCATGATGCACTGTAAATCTCACATGATGAACGTGTGTTTCAGATCGTACTATGTGACCCAAAACTGGATAAAGAACCCGCCAAAGCCCCCACAGCAATCTATGTCACCCAAAGGACCCCGGAGATGTAGTAGTGCATCTTCAATGGAGGACTACACATCAGTGTACAAAAGTAAGAACAGCAGTCTTACATTTGCATAAATATAAAACAACAAATATATATATACACATCCTGATTGAAACCCACCCTCACGGTCTCTTGCTTTCAGATCATTTCCAAGCATGGAAAACAAACAAGCGCCTTCCATTAAAGCTTACTGACAGTTTAAAAGTCAGCTGTGGATTGGTCGTCCCGCAAAGTGCTCCGCAAGCAGATCGCTGCCAGAAAGGTTCTGTTGCGGCTAACTCTGTCCCACAGGAGGAAAAAGCAGAACCTATTGAGAGCATCACCAGCTACAGATCTGAATACGTCTCCCATCCACTGCAGCCCCGGAGACGCAAGGAGAAGCCTGTGTACCAGCCCATCAAATGTCTGCCATGGGCTGCTTTGCCCCCAAAGCCCCAAAAAGCAGCTTTGGACATAAACCAAAAGTTCTTTGACCATGCCAATGAATTCTTGGAGCAATTCAAGAGCTGGTCCCTTGAAACCAAGTTCTGTGGCCAAGGCAAAGCCAAAGACTCCAGTCTACCATCGGATGGCGAGTTCGTCTTCACAGCACGTACACAGCATAAAGCAGACGAGCCGCAGCAGACCAAACCAGCCCTGCCATCGGTGCAAACCAGTGAGAAAAGCAAGACGCCCATTCAGATGACTACGATGAAGGAGTGTTACAAAGCTTGGGACACACCCAGACGCTTCCCCAGCGTCCTCAAGAAAACCACCATTTCAGCAGGCACGCCTAAGCCTGCCGAGAGCTCTCCCAAACCCAACGAGACTGCAGTCTGTGATAACGCAGACACTCCTGCCGAGCATGGAGTATTTTCCGGCTTTGAATCTATCTCAAACGGGACCGAAGAATGCAGGAGGTACTGGACCACCTCTCTGGACACGGGAGCGATTTGGCCCGATGGTGACATTTTCGAGGCGCCATCTTAGGGCCAACAAAACATCAGCTGCATGGTTTCTAGATGTTAAAGGTTTCCTGGAGACCAGACTGATGATGCGATGTGGCGCTGCCACGTTTACACCAATAAAAGCCATAAATAGAACTGATGTTACGTTACAGCAGCTATTTTTATACTAGTAAGCATCTCGATGATACTCGGCAGTCCCACTGATTTAGAGTGTTATGTAATCTACAATATTAAGACAATTTATATTTATTTTAAGAAACAGCTAAATATGCTCCATCACAACATATATCCTCTGAATAATGAATGGTGTGTTAAACTATAACTTGGAGCCATACTCATATTCCCTGTTAAGAAAAACATTTTTTTTAACCTTTCAAACAAACTTTAGAAGAAAAATAGATACTGTAATGATCAAATAATATTTTATTAAAAAAACAAAAAGGCAAATATCTTCAAAAAGGTAATGCCACAACTTGTCCACATTTTGACTGGAAGAACTTTCAAATTAATCATATTTACATCACATACAGGATCTTTTTTTTAAAAAAAAAGTTACCAATTAAAAAAATATCACCATGTTTATATGCATAGCAGCATCCCACATTAACTCGGGGGGCTCCAGTGCAAACGAAAACAAAAAACAACATAAGGGGACATTTTAACACCACTTGATCGAGTTTCCATTCAGTTTTCTTCCAGCTAAGAACGCATTAACACCAACTGTCCCCTCTTTAAACAAAGTCTTACGCAGTCAGACAGACGTACGGTTGTCAAAAACTAGTTTCAGCAGCCGTCAGTCTTCTTGGAAACGGATGTGCTTATTAGCCTCCTTTGCACGGGCAACGATGATTTTTTCGGCTTTGGATATGAGCTGAAGTGCAACAAGAAAGTGAGAAATTAGAAGCAATAACAGAAAATTTAACTGTAGTCCATGTGTGTGTTCATATGCCAAAACGATTCAACGTATTCCGTGTCCGTGTCTAAAAATGGATCAGATTCAGGATAAGCTGCTTACAAATAATACATGTCTGAATTTTAATCCCAAACCTGTTGAGTTTGTTTTTGTGCATTCTGAATATTACCACGTAGAGCAGGGCATTAAGATTATGTATCCCAAATTTCCAAATAGTCTATTGTTTACGTACGTCAAAATGGAATAACTGATCAGTATTATATTGTTGCGCACAGTAATATGTAGGTGTATGTATTTTTCACCTTCTCTGTGCCACGCTTCTTTTCCCTCGGACGATTCAGCTTGACTTGGCGGTCCACTAGGATCTTCTGCCAGTACCTTTGCTCATGGTCACCTTTGAACAGCATTGAATGGAGATTTATTATGTTACAGCATGAGTCAAAATCCAATCAGCGATGGTTAAGGCTTCAAGGTGGTAAAATTTTAACTATGAAACCTTTTGAAAAACAGAACTTGAGACGGGCTGATGGATACCGATCCAATAAATTATTACCGCTATCATCAATTATGAAAGTGCCAGCTCACTCATCCACATCCTCACCTCAACTGGAGAGGGTCAGAGGTGTATTCAGGCTGTGCGCGAATAATTCAGACTTGAAGTAAACACAAAGTTGATACCTGAGAGAATCTCGAGCTTCCAGCTGTGCTCTTTCTGGAGCTCTGCTCGAGCATCACTGATGACTTTAGCGTCTTCTGGGGTGTGAAAGCGGATGTGACCCTCGGCGTCCCCTTCCAAGATGTCGATGTACGCCACTGGTGATATTTTGCACAGAGCATCCTACGCAAAATTCAATTTTGAGATTATTTTGTTTTGAATTCACAGGAGGGTCAAATTCCTTTATTGTTTCTGTCATTATTTCACGATGACAGAAACTTAAATATCAAAAAGGGATTTCAGAAATGTGTATATCCAACTAAGGGTGATGGAAATGAATTAAATTAATGAGAATATGAACAGAAAACAGAGTTAACTTGAATGCCAACAAGAAAAGCAGCTTTTTGGCATTTTTTTTAAATTTGATAACCAAATACAGATGATAATTGTAATGGAGTTATACTGTACTTTGATGTACTTCCTCCCTGGTAACGGCTTGCCGTCTGTAATCTTCATGATGACACCACTGGTAAACTGAGGGCCTTGGTTAGTTGCTTTCCCACTTTTGTTACTCTTCTCCACTACGAGAAGAAGAAAAACACAAACATACATTATTTCATTAAAACAGAACAGAGCCAAAAATTTAATCTAAGCAACAGCTGGAAGCCCCTCCAGATACCACGAGAATGTGTTAATTATTACGAGGAACTGATTTGCTGTTCTGGGAGTAACACACATCAATACTGCAGAGAGGACAGCTTTAACTGTCTGTTATTGCATGAAAAAAGCACTGAAATGTGTCAGCTGTGTAAAATTTCTGAATTATTTTTATTATTACTATTTTTAAGGAAGTTCCCTTTTTCACAAAAAACTAAATTTTTTGCTAAAATCCCAGGACACACTTGGAAATGTCAACATCCACGCTTGGTTTCGTAGCATATCTTCTTGTTTTCAACTCCCGGAAACATCAAAGCGGGATGACTTTTGACTGTGTGTGAGGTAAATCAACCCTTCTTATGGCAGTGACTTTTCAAACTGAACTGACTGGGATTAATGGACATAAAAAAAACTCACTGTTTCCGTCTTGAGGCTCAGCGTCTGTCTCCATGAGACTCTTGTGCTCCTTGTGATCAATCTTATTCATGCACTTCTTCAGAGACATCATGCTGCGCTTCTGCAAGGCCAGATACTCGTCCTTCAAGTCAAGCCACTCCTTCCTTAATGTGGACAAAACAAGAAAGGTTTGCAGCACTGTGTTTAAGTATTCTTTAGTTGTGAATGGGTTTCCAGTTATTAATCCATTATTGTTTATGCATTCAAAATAAAAAAGCGATGTGGGTTCTTACTTTGACAGGACACGGAGTGGGATGACCTCCTCCCCGATTTTCAATTTCTCCTTGTGTTTCTTTTTTCTCTTTCTCTTTGCCTTCACTGTGGAGTCATCTCTGTTTTCTTTCCCTTCCTCAACACCTCTCTCCGAGTTGCTTTGAGAAAGTGGATCTGAGAAGGGGGAATAACACAGTTAACACAATTAACTCATGGTTAATAGTCACCGTGTTTCTCGTATTTTTAGATTGTGAAAAGAGGAAGCAGTGAGAGCAGAGAAGGTCAAACGAGGTTAACATATTAGCCTCTAAGTTGTGGATTAGGGATCAGATACTGTGATTACTTACTCAACTTTGTTGCATCTGTTTCCTTCTCGCGATCTTCACTTTGACTTGTCTTTCTTATTTTGGATGGCAATTCACTTTCAGATCCATCAGCTGTCTGTGATCGTCGCCTTTTTTTCTCCGACAGTTTGCCCGGCGTCCTCTGTGTGGCGGCCACGTCTGGTTCAGACTCCACCGTTGCTGAGCGCTTCCTCTTTTGATCTGACGGCTCTGTCTCCATCACCTGTTCTTTGGCTTCTTCAGCAGAAGCCTGCGCTGCGGCGCCTTCTTTCTTTTTCTTCTTCTTTCGCTTTTTCTTCTCCTCTTCCTCACCTACAGTACGTGTCACAATGTGAGCATCAACACACCAAACCACACAGACGGCCTTTTTCTTGATATCTCGACAGCGGATTTCTCATGAGTCCAGGGTTTTATGTTTGTAGGGGGCAGAGAGAAGCAGAGAGGCGTTTTAATTCATCGTACCTGATGGTGGATTGTCGGCTGGCTGAGCAATGGCCTTTCCTTTTTTCGTCTTGGGGAAAATCCCAGGCTTCCTGGGAGCATCTTCAGGGGGGTTGTTCAGCATCTGTTTCAAAGATTAAAAATTTCTGTGAATTGCCCACACCCTAAAAAAACAAACTATAATATAATAAATTAGTTCTCACCTCTATGGCTTTATGTGCTTCTTCCTCTTTCTCAAACTCTACAAAGGCAAACCCCTTGGAGTCGCCAGAGGACTTGTATCTGGGGATGCTTACATAAACCACATTCCCACATTTCGTGAACACTCTCTCTATCCAGCTGTGTGTCACATCCTTTGGCAAAAGTTCCTTATAAAAAAAGAAAAATGTATTACTTTGTGGTCCAATCCTTTTTTTTTTTTTTAGCAAATGCACCCTAATGTAAGATTTAAAGTATTACTTGTGACGTGTATGTGACTATCAAATTAAAATGAGAACATGAAACCACAGATTTTTACCACATAGACTGTGCGGCTGTCGACATTGTCTGGTACTTCTCCAATCGGAAGCTGACGCCTTACTTTATTTCCCTCTAGGTTAACCTGAAACAAAAGACAGTTGTGTTTGTTGCATTCATGTTCAGTTCAGAGCCATGAACAATCGCTCAAAACGTTCAAACATTGTTAATAGTGTAACAGTTCCGACGCAAGTGAAAAGAAAAGTAAATCCTAAAAAATACTGACAGGATTAACTTTGCAGTACCTCAACTACAGATGAATTTTTCAGCGCTCTTGCAATCAGCTTGGTGTCAGTTGTCAGCTTCTTCATCCGATTGAAGTCCGCCAACACAGATATATCAACATCTGAGAAAAAGAAAACACGTAAGACAAAATCCACCGTATTCATGCCCAAACTTAAGCTTTGCTGATACTTAAAGCCCCTTACATCCATCATCCGACTCGTCGATGAGTTTTTTCAGAAAGCGGTCTTTGTGAAGGTTGACGTCTCCGAACCAGAACTCTACCTGCTTCTTCACATCACCCAGCAGCTGTTTGACACGGGACCTCTTCTTTTTTTCCATCTCCTTGTTCTTACTGGAGGGTTCTGCGGTGCCGGCACCACCATCTCCCCTCTCTGTGCTGATCATCCTGTGGACGAGACTGCAACACGCACACATA
Source organism: Protonibea diacanthus (assembly GCA_028641955.1). Lineage (NCBI taxonomy): Eukaryota > Metazoa > Chordata > Actinopteri > Sciaenidae > Protonibea > Protonibea diacanthus. Next base: position 10,763,894 of record CM053998.1, read on the forward strand.
CAGAGTAACACAAGAATGAAGCTTCTGCGTCAGTTCACGTGTCATTTCATGTAAAGACCACGTTTATGAACGCAACATGTGTACAAAAACAAACACACACACACAGCCGCTGCACAATTCAGTGGTGAACACGCCCCTTCAACAGTATCAACAGATTACACCGTTAGCTTCGCAATTAGCAACTACACTGTGTGTTAGTCTACCTAGCACCTCCGTTAGCACACAGTTGTTTAAGTTAGAAACATTTCGCGGGTTGTGACACTTTTAAAAATGCTGCAGTCGTGCCCACTGCACTTCAAACCCCGTCATGCTTTCACTTAATACTGAACTGACTTATTAATTCACCAAACTCACCCAGTATGAGCTAAAGAAACAGTCCAATGCGACGCTCTACATAAATATAAATAACAGATTAAACATTAGCTCGCTGGCTAACTTCATACCAACGGCATCAGGTCGTTCAGTGAGACGTCGCAGAATGAAATCGTCATACCATTAAACAACTTCCGGTAGGTTATTCCAAAATAAAATGCACAAGATGCGTTATATGAACATTGTTTCAACGTTTTATTGACAGTTGTGCACAATTTACAATACATCTGGTTATATTTTGTCAAGGCACCTTACACATTTATCAAGGGAGTCCAATGCTCCTCACACAAAAGTAGACGTATTGACATTTTAAATAAGAAATAAATAGAAAAGTCATCAATACAATAACGTGCATTAAGAAATGACGGTTTAAAACAGATAATTAGAAAATAGTATAATAGTACAACGCTACAATATGTAAACAATTCCCCGTTTAATATAGGTAAATGGTCTCACTTGAATGGGTTGTGTTCTTATTTGGAAAGGAAAAGATCCACATCCGGTTAGTTAAGCGCGCGAGAGAGGTTCATTAATATCTCGAGGTTTTCGGCCAAACAACCAGCGAACTACTACTGAAGAAAAAAGCACTCTATTTGTGGTGGTACCTATTTGTACATTTCTTATAGTACAAGACAATCTTTAAAGTAACTGAGTTGTGTTCAACATGTGCTTATAGTAGTGAGACTCGATATAGTCACGTGGCCGGTTAGCTCAGTTGGTTAGAGCGTGGTGCTAATAACGCCAAGGTCGCGGGTTCGATCCCCGTACGGGCCAACACTTATTTTTTAACGAAGTTGATATTCACACCGGGCGTGGATTTCCCTAGCTTACACTGTGACGCAGTCTGTTGTTCCCCATTGGAAATATGTACCAAACAGTTTATAGGTTGGTTGGTAACCACGGACAGCAAATCACCCTTGATACTTAGCTGTAATACTTCTTGCAATACAATTAGTATGTATCAGTCTTATTTGAAGAAATGTTGCCTCTGATTTTGTTACCTCAGTGGGTTTTACTTACTCCAATGAGACCCAATGAGCTGACCATTAACCATTAAAGAAATGTTTGAAATGCATCAACCATGTAAACAATACCTGTTTTTCCTTTTTGTGCTCCACAATCATGTTTGAGTGGGATTTGGTTGCAACATTATTTGAAATCCAGCTAATCAGTTAAAATCTGGTGGTGACACTTTAGCTTTTTTTTTTTTTTTTAGCTTTAGGTTAGCTTTTAAGTTATCTGCATTATGTGTAGATATCTGTTTAAAGAGATTGGTAAAAATGTATCTTTTTCAACAACCAATTGTTAATTAGACTGCAGAGGAAGTCTTGGACCAGACATCTGTTAGCCGTTTTCAAGATTGCTGGCTACACAGGAAGCACAGAAACACTGGCCTTTGCCCTCACAGGGGCTAAATTGCCATCAGACGATAGCCAATATTTGACCTTTATTTTATAGCTAATAGCTTGAGGCTATAGTGTACATCTCTGTCTGTCAGAGTTTCAGAATGCCCTCAAACTTTTTGAGCTTCTTGCACATGTCATCCTCGGTGCAGCACTTAATCCTGCGCTCAATGAGGTTTGACAGGTCTTTGTAGAAGGCCTTTGCCCACTGGGCTTCTAAGCAGTGGACCGGAATGTTGCACACTTTGTGGAGCACCATCACTAACTTCTCGTTGCTGCTGACCTCACACCTTTTAATGACCCATTCCCCCCATGATCCCCAGGTTTCATCATCTGTGAAGTTCACAGTTATGCTGTCATCATTGTAAAAGGTCTCTGAGTTAGTCTGGTCATTCCATATGGCTCTGTTTGACAAGAGAATCAATATAAGTTTCAGAAAATGGAAAACATGGATTAGAATTATTATTATTTGTTTACAAAAAGTAATTCACTCACACAACTTTCTTCAGAGGATTTGGTGTCAGATCACTGAGTGACAGCAGACCTGTGTCACTTACTCGATTCCCCTCCATCCTGTGAATCCAAATAAGTCATCGTAACTCAACAATGTTGTTTTTACAATTTTACACATGAATAAGCCAAGAAACCTTTAAATAACCTTCACTTGCGGACTTTTAGCAATGAATATATTTGCATATTATTTGTGCGGTAAATTTATAGCCATTAAAATGAACTGGAGTGTAGATGACCAAACAGGAATTTTATTTCATTCAATTTCATTCTTGCCTTTTCATTCTAGCCTGGAAACTTCCCCAAATTGCAGAAATATTGCTTCATACCTCTCACAAGATTCTTACCACAATTCTTGAAGCTTCCTTTTTATCCGTATGGCACTAGACAGAGTCAGTAGTTCTTCATCACCAATGTTTGACCATCCAAGTCTAAAATGGGAAGTGTGAAACACAGTCTGGGTGATTTTCTTTAGATTTTATTCTCTCAAATAAAGAATGATTGTACTGTTACTGTATCTGCTTGGGGCTTGTAGTCATTTTTAAATGAGAAAGCAAGATGATTTTCTATTGTTAACAAAAGCTTGTAAAATCAATTTACGTCTTACCCCAGGTAGGTTAGACTTTCTGATCCTTGCAACACATCGGCAATGACCTGAACTGCGTCCATATTTAGGTTGTTTTCACCCAGCCTTAAAAGTAAAAAAAATAATAATAATAATGAGTCAGTTCACAAGCCACCTTACTGTATATATTCCTCTGATGGTGCTGTCAGTTCAGGCTGCATGAAGAGTAATATGTTTTACCCACATGGAACTGCAAAGATTAGAAAAAGTCAGTGTGATAGATGGCTGACTTCAAAGAATGAGACAATACAAATCAAATTTTACCTGGAACTCACCAAAGACTCTCACATCTGAGCAGGAGGGGCTGAATATCTCTAAGTGCCTCGTAGCTTACTCCCGTCCCTGTTAGATCCAGCTCTAATATTTTGCCTTTTGTAAGATTTAGGAAGTACTTGATGGTGTTGTAATCCATTTGGGAGAGTGTTTCATCACTAACATTAACTCGTAGTGTCTTTGGTTGTACAGCAAGGGCCAAAGAGGGGTCCTGTTGCTCAAATAGGCAGTGTAAATGGTTTAAGATATGGCCCCCACTCTCACAGAGAATTGTAAGTTCTCTGATGATCCTCTGACGATAGGTTTCTACTTTTTCTTTATGGCAACACAGTCCTACCTGCCTCAACAGAAGATTAGCGTTGCGTTCAGAGAGGATTCCAGACAGGAAACGGTTGAAGAGGTCCAAATGTCCATAGGTGGACCCCTCCGCAGGATTTGTGGTGTGCTGAAGTGCATCAGGTAAAGGATGATCTGTTGCTGCACAATAAACTGCCGCAAAGAATTCTTGAACAGTAAGGTGTGCAAAAGAGTAAACCTCTTCAGTGTAGCCGGGCTCTTGTGTCACTGTCTTGTCAAGGAAGGTGCTTACAAGGCTACATCCCTCTAACGCTGCAACATCTCGGTCGCTGCTGTAGAATAGTGTTTGATGCTCCATCAGCTTTCGGAAGGCGAGCCGACCCAGCTTCAGCACGATATCCGACAGCTGCTGGGCGGCCCCTGGTCTTTGCTCTTGAAGAAATGTTTCGGCTCTCGTTTGAGTGTGAGAGCGAAGCAAGGCAACTAGATACTGCATATAAATGTCTGTCATGGTCTTGGGGCTCTCTCTACAGAGGTCTTTGCTTTCTTTGAGGAGGCAGCAAACAATGTAGCAAAATGCAGGTATGTAGCACAGTGTCAGCATTAGCTCATTCTCTGATACCACAGCAAGCATGCGGTCAGCAAGGGCACTGTCTTGGAAGTAATGTAAGAAGAACTCTTGAACTTCAGCCAAGGAGAAGCCGGCAATGAGCACAAAGCGGTCAATGCAGCCTACGGGGATGTGGTTGATAGCAGCAGGTCGACTTGTAACCATGACAGAAGCGTTGGATAGCAGTTCACCTTGAATCAGACTCCCAAAGACCTCCACCACCTCTGCATCTTCATCTGGCTCAGTTACAAATACGTCTACATCACAGCTCCTGTAGTGTCTGAACTCATCAAAGCCGTCCAAAATTATCAGCAGTTTGTCTTCGTTTGCTAAAATGTTATCCAGTTCCTTCGCCAGGTGCCTATTTTTACGCAAGATCATCTCCTGGAGGTTTGTAGGTTTGTCGATAAGGTTCAGGTCTCTGAAGGTCATGTGAATAATGAAGTCAAATGCAAGATTGTCCCTGTTTCCCCCAAAATCAAACAGCATCTTCTGCACCAGGATGGTCTTTCCGATACCTGCCACCCCTGTCACCAGAACTTTCTTGACTGGACTGTTTCCACTTGCGCTTGAAAAGAGTTTAGCTGGTGTGATTTTCCTATGCACTACTGACTTTTGCTGCAAACATAGTCGGTTTTGTCCAAAAGTTAGAACCTCATGTTTTTTTACGTCCAGTCCCTGGTGTCCATCAACCAACAAGAGATTGACATAATGTTCAGAAAAAAGGATTTTCTCTCCGTGCCGAGTGTTGTAGAGGAGCATGCTCTCACTCCGGCGCCTGAGAACATCCTTATGCTTTTGTTTGACTTTGTTATACTCTGCAAAAGGAGATTAAATAATTTATATTTACTTTCTTACAAGGTTCAGTTAGCATCCTTTATCATTCTACAATGCAGGGTTGTACGAGTAAGAGTCCAGCAAAATGGATAACCCAAAAGTGAAATAGGTCAAGTTAGACCATACAATTATAAAATGTATATATAAAAAAAGAATATATAAATAAATACATACTGTTTATATGAACAACATAATGTTATTCCTGATGTTTAACTCACAGCATTATCATTTCAAATATGTACAATGACATCTGTGGGTTTGAAATCATACCTACAGACTGAAGCTGATCTGTGTTCCCTTCTTTGGAGTTTGTCTGTGCTTCTTGCTGATGATGGCTGCTAACTGAGAGAAAAATTTGAGCTGCTTCCTCTCCTTTACACTCCAGGATATCCAACACCTTTCTTACTCTTGCACGTGGCCCAGAGCGACTCAACACCTCTTCGCGGTCATCACGAGTGAACACCTCCCGGCATACTAAGATGTTCAGCAGAGAGTCAATCTGTCCCTCTAGTTCATCTATGAGAGAAACTCGCAGCACCCTGATTGTTGTCAGACAAGAAGCACAACCATTCCTTTCCACCATAACTGATCTGAAAAAATCCTCAGTACAAATTGTTAAAGCACAGTCACAATGTGATGTTGAATAGAGAATTTCCCCTCATTGTTTAGAGGGGTCCTGTGGTTCCATGTCCTTTTTCCCAGAGCAGAGAAGTAGAATGTGAAGTGTGTATTGTAAATACGGAAAGAGGAAGTGCTTTCACCAACTCTCGGATGGGCTGAGATAAATACGTCATAATTATGCATGCAATCTTGAATGCCTTGTTTTTCTGGTTCATGCTAGAACCTCCCATTAGTAAAACGCACACGCTTCTATAATGGTTCTGTGTAACGATCTGACAGAAATGGCAGCAGTCGCAGTGCAATACACCCACTTTAATATGCTAACTTGCTTATTCAAATGATCAGAACGAACAGACTGTAACAGGAATGTATTTGGTTTTATTTCATGATTAACCAGGCATGAGCAGAGAGCAAAACATCAAGTCACCAGCAGAGGGTCCCCATTGCATGCACATCCAATACCAAAAGAAACTGAAGGGAAATGAATACTTAAAACCCACCACTGTAATTATTTACAAAACTATGCACAAGAACACACATGGAAATAAATAGTTAAAAGGACAAAACAAATATCTACATAACTTAAGAGCATAAGTAATATGTTAATTATGTTTTCCTCTCATAAAAATCAAATAATCACACCTTAATGAAAGGCTAAGTAGTCTCCTGCTAAGGTATGTTTCGCACTTGATGATGATGAATTGTGGAACCCAGGACATAATGTAAAAAGTGCAAACCCTGTCTATCTGGCCCAGTAAGGTAATTATGGTATGTCATTGATGAAAACTACTGTTGAAGAGTTACATAAGAACTGTGAAATGTAACTTCCTAAAATGTCACACTAAAGCAAAAAAAATATATATCATTTGGTGGACAGGACCTGAGCTTTATTAGCTCAGTGTGGAACTATTATTCTCACCTCACGTTTAAACGTGCTGTAACGTCACATAAGTGGTTAAAGGGTCATTTTAACAAATATCTTAAATCAAGAAAACAAAATATATAAACAATGTAACTTTACAAAGAAAAAAAAACTCTACAAGCCATGTTCTTAACAAAGACTTGGATGAGTTGAGTGCAAAATAAGTGTCTTTTTTTTTCCCCAAAAAAATTGACTTGCTTCAGTCATACACCTCCATAGTGCAACCCATGCAAGATAAATCTTTATCATGTCCTACTTTTTATTCAGCCAAAATTACACTTAAAACATCTGCAATCCTAATTTCTTTTTTCTTTCAATGACTTGACCAAAACATGTGAACAGCCTGTGCTAAATGACTTGGTGATGATCTGTTTCCCATGTGGCTGATACCAAACGTATGCTATTTATCAAACATTAGGCCTTTCGTCACGTTAGCCATTTCCAATTTATATACAGCATTATGCTGTATTTTGGTTTAAAAACAAGTTCACCCATACCTCATGAATAAAAGCTTATTTAGCATAAAAACTATTTATCAACACTGTTTTGGAGACCATTACAATAAAGGTGAACACACAACTATCCAGTGGTTATCAAAAGCCCTGGGGTTTACCCAGAATCCCTGGGTATTAAATCAATCAATTCAAAGTATAGGAATTACATATTTGTGTTGTGTAAGCTCAATTGCATGATAATGTACCTTTTTTCCACATGAAATGATTGTGCAGTTTTGTTGTTCCATTTGTATTAGGAAACTACACCCATCACCCACATCCCATTAATGTGAGCAAATTGTTAGTCACCAGTCTAATACTTCTTTATGAGTTCCCCTTTATGAAACACTGCAGTCACACTTTTATCACTTGCATAATTTAGGAAAGCTGTTGGCATGAACTTCAGATTTAAAAAAACAAAAAAAGAAGTAAAACTGAAGCCTTCATTAACAGTCACGTCACTCCTCTCAAAACTTTCAAATTCAAACCCACACATGATATCTTTGAGGACAGTAGATCACAGCCTTTCTAGGTATGACCATACAAACATTCCTCCAAACTCATCTCCATCCAAGACTGATCACTGAAGACCGTTGTGGGTCTAAGGATGGGGCATAGAGGTTTCTAGTCTCTGTTGGCCGTTTGTGGATCTTCCCCAACATATCCAGGTTGTCCATGGCCCTCGTGTTACATCCCGGCCTCAGGTATTTAGGCAGGAATGACAGCAGCGGCTCTTAAACTGGGGCAGTGGACAAAGCTCCAGCTGTCGGACCTTCTCACAGTACCTTGTGCTGTCTCGACATTCTCCTGCTGAGGTACACAAAGGTTACAGTTTACACATATATATTCTTCAGTGTTACAGGATCAGTTCATCAAAATCCAAAATATTCTCTTCTTTTTGTAGCGTGTAGCCATACAGCTTTATGTGGAGGAGATTCAAAATTCCAACTTCTGAAAAGTCTCCCAGCCGTATTTAATTTTGGTCAGTGGAATTTCATGAGTGCTTTTCAAAGCACTGACAAATGTCAGCAAGATGGGGAACTGTCTGTGAGTTATTCAGAGGTATTCAGGCTGGGGCTTTTTCTGGGAATACCTGAGGCTGCTGAGATACCTGAGTACCAGAAGAGACTTTTTAGAAACATGAAACTGTGTTCATTATGGGTTGGAGCCATTAAGGGCCACACATTTTATTAGTTTATTTAGGTCAAAGCTTCAAAAGTATCTCATTATTCATGTGTTCACAACAGACCACAGCACTTGTGCTGAGCTTATTTTCACCTCTAAAATATGCTTTTCAGAGGACATATATATCACTTTCAACATATGCAATTATACTACAATACATATGTGACCCAACAGATAATGAATTTTAAAATCAAAATGTTTAATGTGTATTCAGTGAAATCGTTTCTCACCTCTGCCACAGGACAAAATATTGCATCTCTGCCAGCTGGGAGGTCGTGGCCTCCACATGCAGTGATGTTCACGTGTGGCCTTTCCAGTTCGACGGTGCGCACAGGTCACCTGGCGTGACTGGAAACCATGCCTCCCACAGGTGGCGGTACACTGCGTCCACGGGCCGATACGCCAATGAAGGGCACAGTTCTCTGTAGAGCAATTCTTCAGGGAGCTGGGCCTTAAAATACAAACACATATCGTATAAAGAAAAGGGTCTAAAAGCTTTCCCCTGAATGACAAGGTATCACTGTACTTTGTTACTGTACAACAACTGCTGATATAGAGTACACTTATATATTATGATCCATATTTACCTCTGGAGTCCGCTACACATCCTGTTGGGGACTTTGGTGCCATTTGTGTCCTGACAGAAAACATGACGATGCTGTGTGGCCAAACTGGGTCCCACACATTGACCATGACACTAAAAGAGGAGACGGAATGATGTGAAAGGATTTATACAGAACAAAAGGTGACCTCCCTAACTACAATATGTAAAAGATAGATAAAGGAAGTATTAGCAGGGTGCTTCTCCCTTAAATAATTTGGACAACAAATGAAACAAACACATTCAGCAGTTGAGAAACTACCTCAAATGAACAGTCCACGTACACTTGTTAAGGGCATGTTTGTCATGTCATCATCAAGGCATGTCATTGTGAGTTGACTCACCAGTCCCCAGTGGGTAGTGGCCCATCTGGCACAGGGCAGTTGGTTACATAGCCTGGTGTCAGACGGTCTCCTCCCTGTGCCAAGGCAGTGCTGGTTCCCCATCTCTTTTGATCTGCCCTCAGGACCCTTCATGCAGCGGACACTCCTGATTTGGGACCCACCTCCACAACTGGCTGAACATGGTGACCAAGGATCCACTCTCCACCTTAATCCAACCACAGAGGAGAAGTGTACTCTAACTTATGAAGTTTATAAGCTTCACAATCTAAAGGGTTCTGTTTTTTTACTCTTCACTTTAGGACAGATGGAGCATGAGTGAATCCCATGGAGAAATTTGGAATGTGACTCCAGGAGAATCTGGTATTATCATACAGAATATTCAAAGTATCCAAGTGCACAAACAATGTAGTTATAGCAAGTTACCTGAGGGGGCAGGCTTGTCCATGGCACAGCTCAGACTGGCTGTTGTTACTCCTCTCAGAGTTTCTTCCCACACCACCTGAAAAATACAATAAAAAACAGACATCTTTGTATTGTTTGATATGGCATGAATCAAAATAAATGAGATTTGTCTGATTAGTCTTTTAAATCTGTACTGTATATTGTTGATCATAGTTTGTCTTACCAGTTCAGTGAGGACGTTAACAAACTTCAACTCAACATCATGTTCACACCAGAAATAACTAGCTGCAGCTGAAGATGCTTTTGTAATGTCTAGTCAGTTATGCAATGCATCATTCTTGTTTTTCACTTCAGATAAAAGAAGAAAATAATTTAAATATGCTTTAGGTAAAAATGATTCCACAGAAAATAAATTGAATATGTTTCAATAATCTTTAGTCAGTTTCTGAATGAATACAAATTGTGTCTGACATTGCAGAGAGGGTCAAGGCCTGTTCTTATTCAGAAATGAGACTGCACTCACCAAGAACGTGGGAAAGAATTATATGTTCAAGTTCAATTTCCTTACAAAAGTCTTTTACAGTACTTGGGATTGCATTCTTAGGTTTTCTTAAGTGCATCCATTAGACATGACCTTCCACTGAGTTTGAATTAAAAATATAAGAAAATGCAGATTGGACATTTTTCAGCACTTTTAAACCCCTTTATGCTGTCTGTTTAGATTAGGCGAACAGGGTGAACCCACTTAATCTTCTTTGAAACATTGCCTGGAACTTCTAATTGTTGTCGTATGTGGAAAAAAAAAGCGCCGGAGCATCAGGAAAACCCACTTTGATGAAAATGCAGCTAGGTTGGGACCGATCTTGCTCCGAGGAGACGAAGGACAGCGCAGCTCTGAGATGACCCGAGCTGTGGCACGCTCCGGACATTCCCCATCATTGATTCAGCCAGATGAGCCACTGGGGTGTTTAAAAGCTTACTGTATATCTGTGTCTGTGGTTATGCCTGTGTCTGTTTCTCAGTTGAAAAGAATGCTTTCCCAGAATCTCTAAGCCCGAACCACAAAAGAACAACACATATTACTTTAAACTGGACTACATGAAAATATATTAGGACAAACTGAATTTGACATTAGGTTAATACTGACTCTCTCATTTGCATATGAAGCTGTAAAATGTTTAAAGAATGTTTACATTACCACATTAAATAACTTAAGATCACACTTATGGAGGCTTTAGAGATGCTGGTACACTGATTTTGTTACCTCTGGACAAAGCCAGGCTAGCACCTTTTTCCAGTTTCTATATTATAATAAGCTAAACGTCGCATGGCTCTAGCTTCATGATGTACAAATAGGAGAGTGGTATCTATCTAACTCCTGGCATTGCCCAAAATACCGAACTGCAATTCTTATACAGTATTTAGATCTAAGATGTTGTCTTTATTTGTAACCCTAACTGAAAACCCATAACCCTATCTCGAAAAATATTTTATTAATTTTTTGAAAAAGTGTTATTTAATGAACCATGTTTGCTGTGTTTACCTGTAACCTGCAGCCAAGACGAAAGAGATGAAGAACCAAGACGGTTCCTTGCGGTGCAGGTGTACAGACCCTCATCTGTCTTGCTTGGAGACTGGATCCTCAGTGAGCCGGTGGGCAACAGGCCTACTCTGCCGACACAAAGGCAACGTAAACACTTAATCAATAACAATTCTGCCATAGAACAGTCAGCTAGTTCTATGCAATAAAATCTGAAGTGTTGTTAGTGCCTTTGCACAATCTTAAACGGTAGTTCTTACCTGCCATTGAAGTTCAACTCTTTTCCATTCTTTGTCCATGTTAGGGATGGTTCAGGGTTCCCCAGTGCCTCACACCTCAGCTCCAAACTGGCAATGGGTTTCTGCAGCAAGATTGGCACTCCCATGTGAACTATCATGTCAGACGATGGCACCGCTCCAACCTTCCTGGACCGTTGGATTATCACTGGGCTTCTTGGTCTGGATGTGTGCGCTTTGATGTTTGGCTTGTAAAGGAGGGGCCCTTGCGTGGAGGATTCTGCACTTTCCGGAGGATGGAGAGTAGACTCATTGGTTTCACCTTGTGTCACGGTGAGCTCACTGAGCAATTGAGTGATGAGTTGTTCCCTCCATGGTCCTCTGAAGCCCTGAGAGAGGTTGTGTGTGATCTCATCTAGCCTGTGGACATCGGCGATGAGTACAAGCAGGCTTGAAAGTTCAGAGCTCTCATCCTCCAGGGTCGACCTATTCTTTTCACTGGAGTGTGGTTTATCAAAAATGTCTTTTCCGTCTTGGAGAGAGCCTTTGAGTTCAAGCAAATGCTCAACAATGTTGTCATACTGGTTGAGGGAGATGGGTAACTCCTGAAATCTTTCTCCTGTTGAGGCCACATTTGGCTGCCCAACCTTTTGTTGTCCATCTGCGAAGAGCCATGACTCTGGAACAGAAAGCTTCTGCTTGCTGCCAATGATTTGCAGGACAAAATGTTCTTGTGCTGGACCTGCAACGCATGTGTATATCCCTGCATCAGATGCACGCACCTGCTGAATCTTCACGTATCCTAGTGGTGTGATGGAGAGGTGTGGAAGGCTGACCAAGGGCTTTCCTTCCTTCAACCACTGGATTTGGCCTTTGCGAAAGTGGCGAGTTGGGCAGCGAAGAACCACAGTTGTCCAAGGGAGAAGGTAGGCATAGCCTCCCACTACCAAGTGTAACTTTTTGCCCTTTCTCCACTGGATATACACCTTCCTCTGGGCGAGTATGGTGGGATCAGGCTTGGCAGAGTCTGTGATGAAATAAAGAGGAGAGGTGAACATGCCATTGACACACTTTTCATCAGTTGGTATAAATTGTTGAAATAAAGCCAAACAACGGGTCTCTTACTCTCACAGTGCTGAAGGGAGCATGGCCGCATTCTGGTGGGCCGGGCCATCAGTGAACAGTTCTCAGGGTTTACAGTCCAATGTCCTCCATCTTCACCTTGTTTTCTGCAGACTGATTGTAGTCTCTGAATGCCATTTCCGCAGGTCACTGAACACTGGACAAATAAATAATATGAGGTTATGAAAATGAGCCTGTATACTTCACATATGGCATTACATTTAAATTTTAACCAGTTTAAAAAGCTAGAGTTCTGCTTTGAAGAAAGCCTACCAGGGACCAATCTGTTGTTACCCACTGAGGTGGGCACTCTTGCTTGGCACAGGGCTGCTGGTTTGCAGGGCTCTTGGAAGGGCAAAAGGTGTCAGGCAGCTCCAGGATGCTGCCATCTGCCAACCGCTGTTTGCACAGGATCTGCCTCCTTTGAAATCCACCACCACAGCTCAGAGAGCACTGCAGTAACAAAAATGTGAAGTAAAAAAAAAGAGGTGTCAGAGGTTACATCAGCATTAGGGGCTAGGCCAGGCATTTATGATGGTGATCTTCCTAGGAGAGATCCTTTACCTGTCCCCAATCACGTGGGTCCCACATAGGAGGACAGTCAAAGCGGTTGCAGGCTTGGACAGGAGTGGGCTTGGGGTTCTGACAGTCTCCATCCCTCAAAACCTCCGTACGGTTGCTGTCCCGAGAGGGCCGGTGAGTGCACACCACAGTTCGGGTCATCAGGCCAACCCCACAAGTAGCAGAGCATGAGCTCCACTCTCCTGTTTCCCACCTGTGAATACAATAATTATCAAACTACTGTATATCGTGATTTTTCAGATCCTAATCTTTGTCGTGCCTGATTAATTACCATACCTTATCTTTCACGTACATGTAGCCCATTATCCAATCTATAAAAGCACTGCAGTCAGGAGGAGTTCAGTCAGAGTGCTTGATGTTTTCACATGATCCCATGAGAGGACACTCTTGCAATCTTATGAATGTGTAAATTCATGAAAGTGAATACGAGTGAAAACGAAAAGAGTGATCTGTGAGGCCAAATCCTGGCAAAGAAACATTAAATCTCCCCCAATTTACTGATATTTGAGAAATCTCTATAGCATTACTTCTTCACCCACAGTTTCCCAATGACCTCTGTGGACCAATATTAATTGATATCATCAAAGTTTGCTGTGCGTTTTTATTACAATCTTGAAAGTGATGTGGCATATGTCTAACTAGTCCCTATGCCATTAAACACATCTATAAGCCTTGGCTTTCTGTGAGATGGCAGCGACTTTACTTCTTGCTTGACAGATTATGTGATATTTCAAAACTATTCATATTTACTCAAGGGTCAAGGGACTGAGGAGAATTGGGAATGAAGCTTGTTTCTATACTTACAGGCCAAATCCTATGGCTGTTTCCCTTCAGAGGGAACAGTATCCAAAGAGTGTAGCTTAATATGGGAGGGTGAGGAGGCCTCAGGGAGGGAGTAAAGGGCCAAAGGAAACAAGTCCAATACAGCGCTTGTTGTGCCTGAAAACAAGACTCAAGGCCTGGAAAAACAGGCAAGGGCAGGCTGTAAGCCTTTGGGTTTTCTGACAAGAGCGTGAGTGGTGGAACACCGACACTGCACACGGTGTTAACTTGAAACGTGTGGCCCACTGCAAAATCCACTCACTGTTTAGCCACGGCTCAGTTATATTAAACAACACATCATTATGCTGTTTAACCATTGAGGTATTTCTTTTTGATCAATTTTGTGTGCACCGTATACAAAAAATTGAAATTCCAATACTGCTCATGTACTGTATTCCAATTTGATTCCCAATGGAAGAGGGTCAGATCAACTAAAAAAAATGCAAAACTCTGAGTAAAACAGTAAAATGTGTGGGCTACATCTAAAATCATTCCTAAATAAAAATACTGTAACAACAACCTACTTACAATAGCACAACATTGTACTTGCATGGTAGCATTTTTTGAATAATTTCAATTCATTATCCGCAAAGGATGATTACAGTGATTTTAGTGATCTTGTTTGACTTGATCAAAACTTTTTTTTGAACAGCACATTTGTGACATTCACTAAAAATTTCCATAAATTGACCCCAAATCCTAACTTTTCTTCCAAGAGTTCTTCTAGTGGGTAGATCATCATTACATCTGTTGAGCACATTCATGCTCCCAGAGGATAAATCCCTTTTATTTTGAACACAACTTGATAAGTTTTCCGTAATAATAATAATATCACCTTAAGGTCAAAATGTCATCTTTGTACAGACGATGACATTGAAAACTATTAATAATGTGATTTGCATTAAATCTTTCAAGGACATTCATGATACCCAGAGGAAGAACCTGTATATTTTTGGCAACTGCCTTCTAGGAACACAAACCCTTTTGAAATGAATGATGTGTAACCATTCCTAGTGGTATAAAAGGCCAAGTGGAACCTTTTTGTGATACAAACCTTTCAAAAGTGAACCTTAACTACAGCTGCAGAGGCCTCCTACAATTCTGTGCTGACACAACCACTGAAAAAAACAATCTTGAAAAGTTCTTCCAAGGACAATTTCACATCTGAGCCTAGCATGTATAGTTACCACTGACATCTAATCCCTATTGTGTCTGATTCTGACCAGGTTCCACAAGCTGTCCCACTGGCTTCATTTCCTGCTCTCAGTGATACAAACATCCATCACTGTCAAGTCTGTTTCAGTATCACTTGGACTCAAATAGTCTAAATGGTGATTTAATTGGCCCAGGTGGTTTAAACTGAGAGGGGTAACAGTGGATTAGAGGGATTTGGATTTTTTTTATATACACAACCAGTGATTAGTAAAGATTAATTGATTCAACTAGTATGATATGTGTTTTTTTTATCTAAAAGTTAAGCATTTCCAGGTGTAGAACCCAGGGATGCATCAGGGCTTGAGGAAATGGTACATGAATGTCCCAGCTCTATATATTGCATATTTCAGGTTGCAGTCTTGGCAAACTAATAAAGAGCAGATCCAGTTTTCGGTCCTGTTTTTAATTAATATTTTCTGCAGCCAAACCTTTTTTTTCCAAAATCATTTCCTCCAAATTTTTACTGCATCCATCAATCAAATCTATTTTATGCACAAACTATTTTAAACAATGTCTAAATGATAATAAAGTAGGTCTGATTTGTGGGTTTTACTGTACCTAGGTGGGCAAGGCTGAGTTTTGCAGTCTTGGAGGAGTTGAGGGGGTCGACGGGAGCTCACACACAGGCTCTGGTCTGCTGCCTCCCTGGTCTGCTTGTTCAGGCAGATGACTACAGCCTCCTGGACACCTGGGATTAGACAGCAACAAGCAGTCAAAGGACATCCAAAGAACCAAAAGCTGTTTGTGCAGGTTCACTGATGAATGTTTTCAATTTTTAAAACGTTAACACAAACATGCTCGCTTAGAATGAATGGTAAAAATGCAAACACAGATTGTTCTTGTTAAGCGTCCCTTACTATCACCCTCACATACATATGGAGCATAGAATATTGCAAGCAGATACTGCGATGGACCAACTAATGGGGCACAATGAACAACAGTTCTGGCCTGGGCTGTGGATAAACTTTCAGAGTGTGATGTCAAGTCACGTTAAAAGCAGCGTAACATAAATCAGTCTGCTTCTAATGTTGGGGACAATAACAGAGACGTAGGCACTTCAAACGCCACACTGGTGTGATGGTCCACAGGAGCGCAGCCCTAAGGGTGTGTATGTGACATCCGATACCAGTCTGTAATCATCCCCGAATGAGAGTTTGTTGGGTTTGGGTGAGTGCACACACACACACACACAAAAGCCTACGCCCATGTGTAGAAAGTTACACATGCACACTCATGCAGACATTAACACACAGACATACAATTCAGGCATAGAGGCTTAGATGTGATTAAAGTGGGTCTCAACGACTGTTGGCAGGATGTTTAGGAGAACTGTCTCTGTCTGGTGTAGCGCTTACTGCTGCTGTGAGAGTCGGTGACGTATGACCTTTAGGGTTACACCTGGTATTCCATCCATTAATATCTAGTATCACATAACTTACTACTACTTCAAAGCTCATGCTGGCATGGCTTTAGTCATCCACTGACATAAGGTCGCCAGCTACTGCTGTGATGTCTCATTTTAATACAGCAACTGGGGCGAATTCAGTACTGAGGTTTGCTTTTAGGATTTACAGCACATTTAAAGTAAGCATGCATCGCTCTAGGGATACTAATGTTGGTCTGTTGGTTCACTCCTCTGGGTCACACTGAAATATCTCTACATCTATTGGATGGATTGCCATGAAATTTTGTACACTCGTGGTCCCCAGTGGATGCACCATATTGACTTTTCTTCTAGTGCCACTATGAGGTTGACATTTGTGGTTTTGAGTGAAATGGCTGCAGACACTTAAAGCTAGGAAGGACTGAAATGCAAATCTGAAAATCTCACAAAACTATTCCTTTAGTTTGTCAAAGAGAAGTCAATAATGATCCATACCTCCCCCACAACTCTCTGAGCACTCCGTAAACCCCTCATACTCCCAGTCGTGCAGTTCCTCTCTTTCGGGTGTCTCCTCCTTCTCATCCTCCTCCTCCACTTCCTCCCCTTCCTTTTCACTTTCTTTCCCTTTGCCCAAAACACCGGAGCAGGGTGTACGGTAACAGGGCTGACTTGTAGGAGGTTTGACCCCCTCACACTCGTCATCGGGCAGGTCAGCAACAGTTTGGGAGAAGGACAGCAGCACCTGGCACTTGACGGTTCGTTGCTGTGTCCCAGCGCCACATGTCCTGCTGCAGGTCTGCCAGGGACCAGGGATGAAACTGGGGGAAGAGAGCCAGTAGGTTTGAGCCAGCAGGATGATTAATCACACACATAAAAATATAAACAATATGCTATTCATTTAGTTTGTTTCATACACATGCCTATGCAAAAAGCTTGGGAAAGTGGTTACATCTTTGATTTGATAAGGACTATTTCCAAACCTGCAGTGCTGACTTGAAAGCAGACTGATAACAAGTCACAGGTTTTTGTGCATTCCCCCCGCACACAGATTTTAGTAATTTACTGTAGTGTACTAACTCACTAAGTATTTATGAAATACAGTCTTTCTGTGGTTAATTGAACAGCTGTGAAGTATTAGGATCAGCCATTCTTGAATGAACGGCCTTTATGCGCATCCTTCCTCATCTTAAAGAATGGATTAGAGAAGGAAATACTTATAAATCATTGGCATTCATAAATGCCTGAAGGCCTGTCAAGGCTGGGTGACAGTTGGGGCCAAGTGAATGAACTGTCACCCCCTCAATGACGCTATTGAGGGAGAGTGTAAGAAAAAAAAGTAATAAAACTGAAAAGTGTGAGACAGAAAAATGTTTGAACCCCTCTTGATCTTCAGATTTAATTGAGGCTCTCAATGAGAATTTAACTCGCACATAAAAATGTTGGCTAAAATGAGGAGCTGAGTTCTTTGAAGGATAAAGGGGAAGGCTGCTTCATGCTGTGTTTTCCAGAACATCCATAATGTTTCAATGATGTGCTGCTTTTGGTGATTGGAGGGGATCATGGAAGCTGTTTCATGCTGCCCTCGTCTACATCAAGTGCTCATTGAATAATGTATCAGTGAGGGTATTCTCATTTTTGAATATACAAATATAAGCACCACAGCATACATCGCCAGTGGACGTGTCTCATAGAGGTACCTACTAACATGGCAGCCTGCACCGATGCGCAGCATTCTTCCTTGTTTTGAGCAGTCTGACCACAACACAAGAGCACCACGCTGCTTTATGCGATGCCTCAATAAAGAGCTCATAATTACAGCAAAGTTGGCTCTTTATGAGTGCTCAAGGACTCACTGTGTTTTGGACAAACAAATGAATCACCGCGGCAGTTAGACCTTGGAACACAAGCAACAAAGTCAACACGTGAACCCACAGAAATGTTTATCTTCATGCGTAGTTGAAGTACATCTGTCGGTTCGAAAAACAATCTTGATTTCATTCATTGAATGGAAACAACACATTTTTGTAATATCCGCCAAAGCCCCAAGTTAATCATATCAATTAAATTTCCATCATTGGAAATATTTTGTTTACTCATGGTGGTGGTAAGGTGGAAAAAAAACAGAGAAGCTTTGGCCAAGCTGTGGAACATATATGGGTTTAATTTTTCAAGCACTTGCACAGCGGTGGCTTGGGGCAGGCATAAGGCCTGGCAATGGAGGTGCAATAAGTCTAACACAGGAATTTCCTTCTCTTTCCTCTCACATCCGTAACCTGGCCCCATATGGTAGGCAGATATTGTTGTTGGCTCGTGAATGACTGCATATTATACACAGATATTTATGTGCTTTTGGAGGGAAAACATGCTTTTTTTTTTGCGATAGAGCAAAATCATATGTTTTGGCATTTCTCTCTCTCTCTCTCTCTCCCTCTCTCCCACTCTTGCTCCAAAGATAAGTCAAAGCAACAGATGTTTTGAACTGGCTAACATGGTCGCTAATACAAGTCATGCAAGACACTGGGTAGAGTCCAAACATTGTCCATCTTCAGAGGACAGCCTTTATTAGTCAATTGATATGTGGAACAAGAACATCTGGAACATCTAAGGCTTGCTGAGGTAATGCTGGTGGCCGGTGACTTAACAGTTCGATGGTTTCCAAAAAGATGTTTTTCCTTTTTCACCTTCAGCGTCCACTTTTACCTTAAATAACCTCGGACAGCATATTCATTTCTTAGGTCCGAGACAACGTGCACCTTCAGCGAAGCGGCATCAAACATCCAACTTGAGCGAAGGTGAATTCTTCGCCTTCACAAAACGCTTCTGCCACCATTTTGCATAGCCAGGTGTGCAAAGTGCATATTTTAAAAAGTGTCAAAAGAAATGGGGGCCACAGCTGTTACAGCATTTTGACTGGCCGCTGACACAAACACAACCTCGATACTATGGCGGTTTCATGGCAGCGCTGGGACCTGTCTAGTTCCATTTCACGTCCAGGTAAATCCAAAGTTCTGGATTATGAAAACTGTTGTTGAAACTGTGTCTGGGATCTTACTTTAGCTTTTTTATCCCTGCAGAGTGATTTAAAGAATTACATTTCCCCTGATTTTTCCGGGTTATGAAGCTTGAGAGTCATTTATAGCTTTAGCAGTTGCATCCTCCTAACTCATTTAATGCTATAACACCTGTGATCGTTTCAACAGAACATTCACCTCTGGCAGTAAATTGCAGGTGTTTGGTTGTAACGCCAGTGAGTATAAGCAAAATAATATATTTTAAAGTTTAAATTGCGGCTCATACTGCCTTCAGTAGAAGGAAACAGCACAAAGAGATGTGTTGAAATCATCCTTTTTTTGTACTCATGCATGGATATGTGGGTGTCTGGTACTCACGCCGGTTCCTCAGTAACAATGATCTCCTCCTCCAGCTCTATGGCCTGCTTATGCCACACAGGTTTTGCCTCAACTGGGAGCGTTTCTAGACAAAACCACCCAAAAAAGACAACGGTTGAACATCACAAAGAAAGTTTTGTGGATAAAGCACCGCAAAAACAAACACTCGTACTCACCTATGGACTTATAACAGGGCACAGTCACCAGGCATTCCTCCTTGATGTGGGGTTTGGTGGTGGGGTTACAGCCTCCAGCATGTAGCCCTCTGTGATCGATGCATAACACCACCCTGTAGCGCAGGCCTTGACCACAGGTCACCGTGCACTGGTGGGTGAAACAGGACAATTCAGGAGATACAGTCTATAAATAACAGTTAATGATCACTTTCACACATCGCTAGGATAAAGTGTTAAGTCTCGCTCCTACGGTTTCATCCTTTTGCTTGTGTTTGACAGAAAGCCTCAGCCCTTTACTCAGGGGAAGTAAAGAAAGAGACCTTCCACAAAATCCCTGCAGCTCTCTATGCGGGGGTGAACTTTGTGTATCCCCTGCCAAAACAAGCATTTAAAAGGCACGTTCACAGGGAAGAATGTGCTAGGTAAACAGCATCCCAGGTTTTTAGAGGGCCACAAATTTGGCTCCCCGTGCCTCTGCTTGTGCCTGTATAACTGGTGCAGTTGAAGAATTGCCATGAGAAGGGTTGTATGGGACATTTCTGGTCAATGTAACAGCTGCTATGCCAAATAAATAAGCTAACCACCTCGATAACCTGAATGTGTTTGGCAAAGAAGAGTTTAAAATGTCCACATGTGATGTTCTGGGTTTTAATTCCAGCCATGTATGTGTTGGATGGTGCGTTCAAGGGCACAGGTGGTGAAAGACACACAAATTGAGGTTAGCAGTGTTACCCTCAATCACATAGCAAGGCTGTGCTTTGACTTGGGGAAGTTGAAAGTGCCTGAAGAGATTATAAAATCCAAGGTCGGACTGTCTGTTGATTATATTTTTGTTCCTCCTCCAGACAATTAATCATGCTTTTTTCACACCATGGGCTAATTAATAGAACCCACTATGGATTCACAAACTAAAAAGATAAATGAACCATTTGCTAATTTTTGACTTCCCAGGTGGTAACAGCTACAGAACACAAAGAAACATTTATTTACATTTGGCTTTTGGCTGAACTTTCTCAACATTTCTAACATTTTGACGCTGAACATTGCCTCCCTCAGGGCCAGCATGACCTTTAAAGTTAATTTTCTAGACTTTATATGTCTTCATTCTGTGAAGAAATATTAACCAGTACAACCAGTAAAAAGAAAAAAAAAGGGCACCTACGGGTGACCACTCCTGTGCCAGCCAGGTGGGGCAGTCGAATGTGTTGCAGGGCTGTAGTATGGCTGTCTTGGGGGAGTAGAGACACTTCCATTCCTCGGTGGGAGTGATGACACCCTGCATGTCTTCCTCCACGCAGGATACTGAGCGACTCTGGATGCCTCCACCGCAGGAGGTGGAGCAGGCAGTCCAGGGGCTGCTCTCCCATCTGACATCATAAAAGATTAGTCATGAAGTAGCAGATGGAGAGTTTGTGTTGTGGTTTTTGTGTCATTACCTGACCTAACAGTTGTGTGTACATACCGAGGCAGGGGGTGGTAGAGGTCATATGGCATGATTTGCTTGTAGCCATCACTAAAAGGCAGAGTGAATTGAGGAAATTATACAAACTGCTGTTGGATAATAAATGTCTGTATTTAAATTAAATGTGTAGAGGTCTGGTCTCTAACCTGGCCAGACAGGGCTCCATGTTACACTCTTGGAGTTTGGGTTTAGGTTTGATGTTCTCTGGGTAATAATGGCAATACTGATCCACAACCACCCGGCCACTCCGAAGGTCAAAGCACTCTGCTGAGGTTAGCTGGTACCCTACAGACAAAAAAAAATGTCACTCACCCCAAAAGAAATGACACAAAAACTCTAAAATGATTTAATGAACGAAATGAATTACCTCCACCACATGTGACGGAGCAAGGGAAGAAGTCGGTCTCTCTCCAGCGGTGGATGATGGGCTGGTAGTAGATGTACTGAGCCACGCTGTCTGCTCCAGAGACAAACTGCACCTACAGAAGCAATGTTCAATGGTGATGATGACTACAACCAGAGTACTTAAATAAAGTCACCACCAGTTAGCTTAGCTTAGCATAGAACCCGGAAGCAGGTGAAACAGATAGCCTGGCTAAGGTAACAAAATCTGTCTGCCTGCCTTAAGCTCACTAATGAACAGGTCGTATTGTATAAATAATAGTTTGTTTAATCTGTACAAAACCTGATCGCAAAGGGCATGATGTCAATGTGTTCTATGGCCAACAAAGCAAATAAGCATGCTCCCAAAAAGTTTACTGCGTTGGTCACCTGTCTGTATGGTTGTGTCCTAACAGCTGTGATCCCCTAACCAGTGCATGGGTGGGTGAAAAGGGCGTCTAGCAAGCCGAAAGGTCCAAATATTTCTTTCAGACATTAGCAAACCAAACTGAGGCTAATACAGCAGCAAATCCTCAACTAAGGATGGACCAGATGTTGGTTATGTATTGCACATAAAAGCATGAAGGGAAGGAAATGGTAAATACCATTGAACTTACGGGTCTACAGCTCAGACCAGACTAAAGATATACTCCAAAAAAACTACAAAATACCATTTATGTGATAAACTGGGGTTTTTAAAAAAATATTTTCTAAGATGTTTTTTTCTGTCTTTAGTTGGAAATATGAATAAATATTTTCTTTTCCCCTTTGGCTAACAAACCACTGCTATTGTTGATTCCTATATCAAATCCTTGACATTGCTTTCAAAGTTCCCCTGGATAAAAATGAGTCAAGACATGAGACCGGAGGGAAAAGGGCTGATGCAGCTGAAATTAGAAGTAGCTTTGATCACTGACAGTGCCAACAAATGACTGAAAGATACCGGGGATCTATTTAGAGATTTTCACACAGAGACACTGGAGGAATTTGACCCTGGGTAACCTGGGAAATGTCAGCTTCTGCACATTCAAAGGTTGAATGCAGCTTTTAGCAATATAAGTGCTTCATATAGGAAGTGATAAATAATTTACCAAGGGAGAGAGGACAATTTCTTAGTGCTTTTCTTAGATAAGATAAAGACTACAGACTGTTTTGATAGAAATTGGGCTATGTGTGTCACATGTGTACACATTTTATTGGGCTATTTGTAAAGTTTCATAAATATTTCAGCACATATTTCTTCTAACCTCATGTACTAACCCTAACCCAGCCATATTGAAGAGATGCCCGAAGCCAGATTGCCCAAAACCAGCCTGCCTACAACACGTATAAATCAAACTCCACTGCCACTCATTCACATTCATGTGTTTACAGTGGAAAGACTGTCTGGCAATTTTTTTAATATGATTTTCCATTTGACCAGATCTTTTCCAGCGCTGCGATATGAATTGGCTGTCTGCCTCGTAACAGATTAGAAAATTATGCATTTATAGCTTCTCAGATTTCTGTCTCCTGAATTTCTATTTATTGTCCGATCCTGACATGTGTTTATGAGGGGGGAGTTTTCACAGGCGTTTCCCAGTCCATGGCCTGTATAATTTTTAAGGTCCACTCACTGGCCCTAGACTTAGGATGTGTGTGTGTGGATAACAAAGCAGAAAGCGATGTTGTAGCCATTGTGTTACAGCACTGTGAAAATTAATCTTCACTACTGAATGAACTGAATTTATATTATAAAATATGTTTCAAAGTAAGTTTTAACAAGTGTTATTTACACCATGGAGTCATCTTAAGTGTGGCAGCCAAAGACATTAAATCGTTTGGCATCGTTAAGACAAAACCAATCACTGGATTTGGCGCTACAAATGTGTTTGCTACTATTGTTATCACAGCGTGACACACTGCTTCAGAAACATGTTGTCCCTCAGAGAGATCAAGTGGCTCACATATACTCCAATATCTTTAAATCTAAACATCCGAAATCAAATCTGCTTTGGACTCTGCATGACACGGGAAGTTCACTAGTGGAAGTTCAGTTATTGGAAATAAGGACCTTATCTCAGTCAAATTTGGCTGGGTTGCACTGTTTTCAGAGCGTTGCATTGCTGCAGCTCAACTCAAAACTGTCCCAAAAGCATCGGCTATTCAGTAGAATTAAGTTAAGCAGTAGTATTTATAATGTTATTGGGCTAACTGGGGGTAGTGGAACATAAAGGTGAACAAGTACACACCTCACTAACATAGTATCATCAGTTACCATTAGCATCTATTTGTTAAGTTTCACCCAACAAATGTAAACTGTAAATGTAACTCCTTTTAGCTCTGTTTTGGTCTCCTCCAACTCCTGGGGGAAATATCTATCTCTTTAGCAGCTAGATGCTCCATTAGCTTCACCAGCTAGTAGCCAGCAATAAACTGAGCCATTGTTAATGTAAAAATACCGCTTAGTGCATCTTTTAAAAGCAGTTTGAATTGATATAGTTTTCTTACTTTGACTGTGAAATCAGCTCCAAGTGGACCAGTGATCCTCAGGACCTCCTTGTCTGAAAGTTTCTGGAAGTCCAAGCTGGTGTTCTCCAGGTGGTACTGCCCTGATTTATCCAACACCAGCTCACCTTTCACCCCTTGTAGAGTTTTACTCTCCACATCTGAAGAAGAAAGAAAGTACTAAGTAAGTAAACAGCTAGAGCACAATGGACAAATCAGGCAAGGAAATAGATTTAAACAGTGGCAGTCTTTGTTAACTTTGTTATCATTTTTCATCCTCATTGTGTCACCACACACAGAATGAAATAGCAAATAAAAAGGAGATATAATTAAAATGTCAAGATACGGAAAAAGGATGACCTTCACTTATAACAGGCCCTTTGACACAGATCTTCAGTCAGATCCAGTTACATAAAGAACGCAAACTGGCTGTTGCGTTTGCAGGCACAAAGACTCGATTTGGCACTGGCAGAAAGCTCATGTAGGTCTGTTAGCCGGCCAGCGCTGCAGTAACCTTACTTCAACCCTGGTCTAACAGCGTCTTGTGTGATTTCAGCATGGACATTTAAACAAAAACAACAGCGAAACACGGGAACAAGCAGTTACCAGCAGCAGTCAGTATCTGCCGACAGATGGTTACAATTTAAGTGCTCTCGGCCAAAAAGGACAGGGGAAATATTTAATGAAAAAATCTGTCCATTCAGAAAAAGACGTTCTTTTGGCATGGCTCAGAATCTGTAAACTAGCCGTGGCGCAAAGCAACGGTATAGAGATAAAACATTTGTTATCGATTTGATCCAGTGTGCAGTTTGCCAGCAATATTTACATCTTCTCAGAGCAAAAGAAAAGGGGAGAAAGAAATACCATGTCTGGTTATTCTGCCCTGAGCAACTTTTAAAAACAGTTTTCTGTGAAGGAGCCTAAAATAATAATATATTTTTGAAGAGGAAATAAAAGGTTAATTATTGAATTATAGATATTCATTGGAAAGGTCAAGCAAGTATAACGTATATAATGAAAAAGTAATATTGTTTTTGCATTACAAGTCATTAAAACATGACCTGCAGTAAAACAGAGCACATGCAGAATATTTGTCTTTAATATGCAGCTATTTGGCAATAAAAGACACTGCCAAATATGAATATCATGTTCAACTGATTTGGATGGAAGGGCACCCTGGACCTACCAGGACTTACACAAGTGATCCGGGCCTTTCAGGACTAGACGGACATGACGACTCTTATAGGGGATGACGACAACTGTGTCCTCAGCTTGAGTGAGACAAACAGACAGAGGGAGAAAAACAGCATGACGTAATCAATAATTATAGCAATGCAATGGAGTCAATATAATTGCAACAGAAAATACAAATACAGTCAGGACACATACTGATTTGCCAAGACAGCACCCTTTGGCTAAATTGCAGTCAGACAGGAAGTTGAGATACTTGTATAAATATTATGTTGTTTCTAATATGAACTTTCATTCACATGATCACAAAATTAATACAAATAATACGGTAATTCAGTCAGAATGTCCTCATTACCTAAAAAGCAAAACATAAACAAAACAACAAAATATATAGATTCTATACTTTTTCCTGAAGCATGCTGGGATTTGTAGTGTCCTCGCACCAGTCTACAGGACGAGCCATCTCCATTGCAGACGCCGCAGTTGTCCTCCTTTGCTGTGCTCCCCAACTCATGATCACAACCTACAATCTATAATAATACACAAAGAAAACGCAACAACAAAAACATTACCCACAACCCCAGCTTCAAAATGAAATCCAATTAGGATATTCTGCAAGAAAATACAAAGAAAAATGGGGGGGAAAAAAAGTCACAGTAAAAGTTCTCATGCTGGGCCCTTAAGACCTTTCATCAAAGTAAATGTTCCTTCATACTATGTAAATGTCATAATCAAATAATCCAAACAACCCACTGGTTTCTTCCATATTCATACCGGAACTATTGTTTGTATTTCTAAGATAGCATGAAACATCCCCTTTGAGCTGATGGTGGGTTTTTCCAAAAATGTTCCCCACTGTTTTCTATTGCACATTATCTGCAACCATCCATAGTTGATTGATGGAGTTTTTTGCAATTTCTGTCGGTAAGACAAAACCGAAACCACAGTGTGATTCTAAGCATGGTGTGAGAGTCCATTAAAATCCTTGTGTGTCTCTGCACACACAATGTCTTGGGACTTAAGTTCATTCAACTGAGAAAAAATGCATAGTAAACTATTTCCTGGACTGTCAGTCAAAGCTTAATCTCAAATATTATTCTCATTGGGTATTCATTTGTAAAGCAGAAGGCACGATATTAGCATTATAGGTCAACTTGTGTGTCGGTTTTCTTGCTCACTTTTAAGCTCAATAATGCCACAGCGTATGAACCAACAAATATATTGTTGTGTTGATAGGAATGTATAAATAAATGTAATATTTTTTTCTTTCATAGGCCTTTTTCTCAGCACTTCCTAAGCTGAGGTTTAGTTTTGGGAAAATATGTGGTTTCCGTTCAGCTGTCTTTCTATTATTGGTAGAATTTACCTCAAACTGTAAACCCTTAAAATCCATTTTCATAAACATCTAAGTATGTCTCATGTTCTTGAAGGATCATATCTGCTAAAATCAGATGTTTTTGTGTTGCACTGAAAGCTTTTAATCTGTCAAACCGCATAAATACTTTAAATGCATCGCATGTTTGCTTATGTTCTACAAGACTGCCTTTGATTTAATCGAAGCCTGTGACTGTTCGTAACTGTTTTGAGACTGTACTGTACATTTTTTCAGATTTTCTTAATAAATCCTGATCTAAATCACATGTTGGTTTCTGGGAAATCTGTCTTAGGACCCAGAAACTGTACAAATGCCCAAACTCTGAAATGATTTCTACAAAAGATATGTTAAAATAAATAAATATGAATTCCTCAATGGTGAAAGCAATAAAGTTATCATATTCTTTCTCCTACCTGGCAGACTCCACTGATACACATGTCCAAGGACTCGGTGTAACAGCGTGTCCCATCCAGCACCTTGGGGGCCAGCTCCACCACAAGGCCCATGCCCTTGGCTTTGCACCTGAGAGCGCAGGGGTTGTCCGGGTCATTGTACACAGGCAGCCACTCATGGTACTGACCCTGGTACTGCACGTCTGCGTGAGCTGAACACTGCTGGGCACGGAAATCACCGGCATCTGGAGGGCAATCCTGAGGGTAAAAAAATATTTAGCCAGTTTTTAGAATTCGTGTAAAGCATATCACTCTATTGTGTTTCCATAAATCTTGTTTCCCCAACTTCTCACTTTCTCTCAAACAACAGGACCCGAGATCACTAAATTACTCCTTAACCATAAACCTCTGTAATATTTTCACAGTTCCACCACACTGAATTCTCAATCACAATTTGCTTTTTCCACTTTATTTCAACAAAAAACCACTTGAAAGATCTCCTGACATCCATTACATAAAGATGAGTTTGCTGAACTTACCACATTACTGCATGTGCGATATTTGATATTCTGCCCTTCGCAAGTCCTGCAGGAGACAAAACGAGCATGTGGGTGAACTTTGGGGGTGAATGATAAAACAAACCACAATGCACACCAATCATCATCGCCCATGGCAGCTGGTATTTCAGCCACTGGCTCTTATCATTTTTTGAATTGCTAAACAGAGATTGGAATCCCACAGTGATGATGTGGCAACCCACAAACATGAAGTCTGTGGTGTGTTTGCAAAGATCTAACAGTCTAATTCACACAATGTGACTATGCAGTAATAAAAGGGTGGATGGTTGGTTTTAGAAGTGGGGAACACAATGAAGCGCATTTATGTGAATCTAGCAAATAACAAATTATGATGAAATCATGATGGGTATTATCATTTCTGTGAGAACGGTGGTATATCAAAACAAGACAGAGAGTCTACAGTCATGCCTGCACTGCTGTGCATGCTGTACATGGGTATACTGTAGCAGTGCTTTGAGGGAAAGGCCAATGTCGCCATGCTAACCTGCTCACAGTGACAATGCCAACACAGTGGTTTTAGCTGGAATGCTGTTTATGATGGCCACCGTCCTACTTAGTTAGCTAGAATGCAAACTTTTGCCAAAGTGACTGGGACATCCCCAGTTCCAGTAGAGAATTTGCCTTCGGATGGATAATTCGTTTTCAAACTAGCATTACTTGTAAAAAGGAATGAGGTTTAAAAAGTCCTTTCAACTTTCACAGAGAAGGAAAACTGTAAAGTGGAAACAGGAGTCCATAGGTACTGATAATACCAGAATATAATACTAAATTCTCATTTGTCCTTGGCGTTCAGTCTTTAAACAAATCCTTCCTTTATAAATCAGTAGCCGTACATACAGTAGTGAAGCAGACACAGTATAGGGCCCTCCAAGCTGCGTCTGCTGAACAGATTGGAGCAGTTTGGATCACGAGTCTCTGCATGACAGTCTACAGTGTCATTGCCCAAATTATGGAGCTAACCACTTATTGAAAATTAGGATTCTTTTGTGCTTTGATGCCGAGTGATGATAAACCACTGATGGTGACTATGATAGGCCAATTATCCGAGACCCCAGTGGAAACTAATCAAAGGATATTCTTTTGAATTTGGAACTTTAGAAGAATTCCAATGTCATCGGCCCTTAGCTAATCTGGAGTCATGATTGGAGGCAACACTGCAGAGTTTGGACTCACGAATGAACGAGGGCTTTAGGATTTTTATAATATTATTCCAGTGAGCGGAGGGAGTAGATGTGAAGTGTGTGGCATGGCAAGAACATTAGACCCTGTGATGAATCCAGACAGTCCCCTCTGCCAAGCCAAACAGTAGGTCATGGGGCTTGAACTCAAACAGGAGACTTTCAAAGACTAAAGGAGTTGAGAGACAGGTAGCAAAGATCTGGATCAGTGGGACGAGCAATATATAAACTAGACGTTCAAAAAAGAAGAAAAGGGGAAAAAAATGAATTTCCCTTTTCATTTCCTCTTGAGTTTGGAAGCTACAACGTGGAAGCTAAGCAGAAGTGGGGCTGCGACTGGGGATTCATCGTGGCGTCATCGTAGGTTAGGGAAAAACGACTTCGGTTGAAATATCTGAATTCCTGGAGCATATTACCCATAACTCATGGACTATGACCCCACTCTGTTCTGCCAGAAATACACAAAACACACAACTACAGAGAGTTTGCTCATCAATTAACTACACACAGGACTGCACATAAGTAGTAGTAGAACTACTATTTAGCATGCCAATAACCTTATCCTCATTGACAAAAAATGGACTAAAATCTATTGTAACCATGAGAAATTAATAGCAATAACTTCTCATAATATTGGATATGCCGTAAAAATTTGTCTGGCTCATAAAGTCCATATATATGTCATCAACTCTTCTCGCTAGATTGAAAGTAATTGCAACCAGGGCTCCATAACCTTTGCCATAATATTGATACACATGAGGCGATTGGACACATGAAAATGTGGCTGAGTTTGTGATGCCTGAAATAAACTCTTCCTGTGAGCTCTGCTATTGATCAGTTTAGGAAAACTCTTCATCTAAGAAGGCTGATGGGGAATTGAGAGAGGCAGAAACAGAAAAAAACACAATTTCTTTCCTTTGCCTAATAGTTTATCTCTGTAACTATTGGCCCAGATTGTCATAACCTTTGATCTAAATATTCATAGTCCTTAGGGCATGATTGATAATGATTTTGATAATCTCTTGCTACTGTTCCTTGACCAATACTTTAATCCATGAGCCATCAGAAGAGAGTAATGAGGAGGCTGTAGAGTTTCCAGTTTGGCCCCTCAGTGTCGATTCCTTTAGCACTACCCTCAAGCCAAAATGTCAACTCTGCCTACAAGATATCTCTTAGTTGAATGGACAGACTAAGAAGATACCATTACTTTGGTCCAAACTGAAAAATCTCAACACCCATTGGAAAGATTGCCATGATTATTTTGTACAAACATTTAAGGTCCACAGAGGATGAAGCATACAGACTTTGGTGATCTCCTGTATTTTCCATGAAGCTGATATTTTTGTTTTTTAGCGAAATGTCTTGACAACTATTGGATGGATTGCCATGAAATTCAGAACAGATGTCCATGGTGTCCAGAGGACGTTTCCTACGGACTATATTGATCCCCTTACTTTTCATCAAGCATCACAAGCAGGTCAAGTTTGTCAGGTGAAAATTTTGATTTGTACCTTAACGTATGAATAAATATCTGCAAAACTAATGAAATTCCCATCAGCCTTAGCTGTCCTTTGTGCTCAGCGCTAATTAGCACATCTTACCACGCTAGCACGCAAAACTAAGCGAGCAGGATAACCATGATTCTCTTTTAAACTTTAAACTAGCATGCTAGCATTCTTGTTGTGAGCATGTTAGTATGCTGACATTAGCATTTAGCTCAAAGGACTACCAGTCCTAAGTGCAGCTACTGCTAGTGTGGCTGTAGATTCTTAGTCTTGTTACATCTTGAACCTTTTCTTTATTTTCCTGACTCCTATTATTATGAATGTCTTTTGTCTTTTAAAGCTAGACATAAAATTTATTTGGGTTTTACATATAATACACAGATCATCGCTGTTGATTCTGGCATGACATGGTCTCAGTGACATTGCTAAGAAGAGACGTGTTTTTACCAGTGCACAGGCTTTACAGAGGGTGGTCCGCTATACTGTAAAGTGGGAGACATAATCAACGTGCCAGGCCCAAGTTAATTAAAGCAAGTTAATTAGTCAGTGCCTTGGAGAAAATTCACTTTTAACTACCATAACAGTTAAAGATAGACTTTAAACACAGCTGTGGCATTCCTTTAGTGAAATTCCAAAGTGCCACAGTCATTTAACACCACTGCCAGTAATTTCTGCAAATAAGTGACTCAATGAAGAGTGAAGACATTCTCATCAGCAATGAGAAGTTTTTAAATAACTCTGAGATACTTAACTTGTTACTTGTGCCTTTATTTCCTCATGGCAGAAGGTTATCAAAGGGCAACACCGCTCTAAAATTATTTAGTCAAGTCAAAATAAAGTTGAGACTGGCCTCTTTTTATTAAAAGAAATGACAAGTGTTTTGCCAACCCCAAGCCACATTAATAATAGAACAGCAGTTTCTCTTGCCATGACACCCAATCCATATGTCCACACTTGCTTCAAACCATGCTGTTGTTAATAATGGAGATTGTGATCAAGTGAAGTGTGTTGTGCGGGTGGGTCTAATGAGGGCCAGGCGATCTGTGTTTAGTCTGTACTTTGCATGTGCCCTTTTGGGAGGTTGTCTAACTCTTGTGCGTTTCTGAACGAGTGGTCGTTCGTTCATGTGTGTGTGCTTAAAGGTCAGAGAGTTGGAGTGGTATTGGTTTGGAGGGTGTTGCAAGCCTGTTTCCAGTCTCTCTTTCCAAAGAATCACACACGCACACACACACAAGGGGCCTTGTGCTTTGCTTTTTAATGACGCTGTTTGATCTGCCACCCAGTTCCAGGCTACTGCTCCCCTCATTCCCACGCAATAGCAGGGCGAGGTGGGATGAGGTGGGATGGAGAGTCCCACCGTTTGCTCAGGAACCCCATACATTACTGCTACCGCCAAAGGACACAAGAATTTGTAAACATACCCGGCTGGACCTACGTGAGCATGTACGTCCACACATGCACACACTACTTACATCACGCGCGGAGCTCAAACCCCAAACACCTCTTAACACGTCCATTGCTTTTACAGCCAGTAGTATTCTGAGGTTTGCCTGACCAAAAAAAAGTCTGGGCACGCAAAGAGAAATGGCTGCTGCTGATATCACGAAATGAACTCTTTAAAAAGCCATTGACCTCAATGTTTACAATGCAGTACATGGGGGGTCTGGCACTTTGAGTCTGAGGTCTTGACAGTCTTATGCTTCTCAGCCTGGCTTCCCGGTACCAGTACAGACAGATTCATGGTTATGGCACGCTAGAAGCACCATATACTACATCTGGGTTGTGACCTCAGGTATGATCTGCTCTGTTTTGTCAGTGTGTCTTTGGATAGTTGCATTGTTTTATGATCTCACTAGCTGCTCCTGTTACTGCCGGAGCTCCCCCTGAAGCCCCCAACTGTGAAACAGAGGTGACTTTGGCAGCAAAGCTCACTGGCTACTTTCAGTGAGAGAGCAATACATTTGAGGAACTGTAAAATAGAGGAATGCAGTGAAGTCACCCTGCAGCTATTTCCCAGTCTATAAATGTGACTTTTCTATGGAAAACATACCCTCTCACTCCTACTGTCTCCCCTTTTTCTCCTGTTCCCCAAATCCATTCGTAATTGACTACTTTCCCCAGTACACTTGGCCTCCAGATTTAATTCTGAAGCCCACTGAGTTAGCTTGAAGCCAACCAGGTGACTTTGGCATGAGGATGAAAGGGCCGCAAGGGTCCAGAGTGCAAGTTCTCGTTTGTCCTGAGATTTAAGCTGAAGATGATGAGCAGTGGGAATCCAACCAATGTAAGTTCATTGCTTACAGAGCCCAAACTCTATCGCAGAAATTAGTTATTAAAAGTGACATGTACTTTGGCAAGGGGCATTGATTGTCATGCTCTGATTTTTGAAGAAACATGTCCAGGCCATTGCTGAAAATCAGATCCCTATTGTCACTGATGAATTCAAGATTTAGGCTCATATGGTCGTCTAGACGGTTTTAGGAGGTGGATGGGCAAGTGATCTCAGTCTACCCCTCAGGGCTTTTTAACAGTCACATGTATTTTAGGCACTCCTATTACAGCCCATGGGAATGGAGCGATTGGTGAGATTTACTCACACTATTAGGGACGCTGTCTGGATTTATTTGGCAGAACGGCCGTGAGCAACAGAAAAAGACTCCCCCTCCTCCTTCCCCCTCTTGAATCTTAAAGCCATGATATGGCACTTTAATGGAAACCATTCCAACCCCAGCCAGGACTTTGCTCTCTAAAAGAGGAGATTACCTCGGATAGTGTTTGAACACACGCTTACAAATTGTCCGTGTGATGTTTTCATTTATCTGAAGGTCAGTGAGGTTCTAACTTGAAATCATACATTCAATTTGCAGTGTATCCTTCTCTCCTGTGATGTAAGCATCTCTTAAGATGGAGACTTATTACATAGCATCTTTCTGTAAGAACTGCACTCATAAATGTCAATGTCTTATGTTTCTGGTTCTCATTAGAGAAATACTGCACTATGCAAAAACCATGAGCATCACGCAGACTGTGGCTCACTACACTGTAGCGCATACTTTGAGTATGTATCAGGCTTTATGGTGAGAAGTGAGAAGACGTAGCCTTACTTGGAACTGAGGCATCGTCTGAGGGAGTATGAGGCACCTCCTCCACAGGTACGGGAGCATTCACTCCATGAGCCCCAGGCATCCCACAGAGTGTCTCTGTCCTCCTCTGATCGGGCCGTCCGTGAGCTCTACACGCCAGAAAAGGAATTGAGAGATGTGAGATTTATAAACTGTCAAAGACATCCTTGAGCAATCCACGATTTCACCTTTAACATGATAAAAATGAATTATGTTCTAATCCCCCTTTCATAATGGAAGCAACCTGGATTCTTATTCCTCAGCCACGAGTCGTGGCTTCCTCCGTTTAAGCAGATTCTCTTGCAGAGCACGACACAAAGCCAAAAGTGCTAGTTGAGAGCCTGAACTAAATTCCAGGAGCTGCTGAAAACAAAACAAAAGTGCATGTGACAGGATGAGCGAGACTGCAAGGGGAAGTAATCAAAAGCTCTCGACTTTTGCCCCTTTGCATATTTGAAATGACTGAGTCATCCTCCCGATTATGAAATGTTAGTCCGCTTAAACTTCGGGCCTCACTTGTGTGGCTCTTTCTGTTAATTGCATCATGCTGGATTTGGCAGCAAAGGCAGGGATATTACTATGGGATCCAAAATCAATATTATGGGAAGATGAATTCTGCGACTGCAAGGACAATGTGCATCTCAGATGTAGAGTGACAGCCAAGATCCCATCCAACCCAACTTTTCACTCTTCTTTGCCTTTCAAGGTTTTTCAGGGAATTTTCAAGATTACATTTGACTAGAATGACAGAAGATGTTTATTTGTGAGGCTGGCACTGTCGTCTGATGTGGATAATCTGCTCCTCCGTATGAGTTATGTTTCTTTCTCTTGGCTTAACACAACAGCTCAGCTCTTCTCAATGCCCTTTGCAGAACTGAGTGAATGAAGTTAGAGAACTACGTTGTCTGAATACCAGGCTCAGGCGGAGTGAGAAGGAAAATAGATTTCTTTTGCTACAAAGAACAAGGACAACTTAGCTTAGGAGGTATTCTACTCTGTCAGTGAGTCTGAGGCCAAGAAGAAAAAAAAAAAACAGGTTCTCTACCTGTTGAATGGATAATGAAAAATACTTTGAACTTGGAACTAAAAACTGGGACAAATCATCCACCTCCTATGCAGCAGGAATGCGGTTTAAAAGACTAGAGGTGCAAACACATTCAATAAAATAATGTGCCATTCAACAGAGCTTTTAAAGCCACGAAAAGGAATAGACGGATATAAGAGAAAAGTTAGCATTTTCCACAATAACTTCGACACTGAGGCAGTCTTTTTGGTGTTGATGAGCCATGAATGAATATTTTATTGCAGAAATGGGGCTTTTGTGCGTTTCAGACAGCTTCCCAGCACGGGATCAGTGCAGTTTCTGTTTGCACATCCAGCAGAGTTTTTGACAGGGACTTAAAAATGCCAAATCCTGCAGATTAGGAATGAAATGTGAGGCAACAACAAACCCACTTAACTCTGAGCACACTGAATAAAGGAGTGACTATGAGAACTTTATGTGTAACACCTGCTCTTAAAAAGATTTATGTCCGCTGAGCAGACAAATGGTTTACAGTGAATGTCCAGCTTTGCGTTTGAGATACACAGCCTTCAGATTTAAGAGGAAAAACTCAGGATATGCCAAGTTATTTCGACCTCTCTGGCCTCTTTTTCCCCAACAGCATGGCATTGTGCTTCGTGTACAAAGATGAATGGATCTTGCAGAGGAAAGCAGATACAAGGAAATAATACTGCCTTGATTATTTTCTTTTGGTCACAGTAGCAAAAACACCCGTGCTGTACGCTGCGGCGCGGGGTGGTGGGTTCGCATTATTAAAAGTGCGTGGGGACTGATATAAATGGCTGTCAGTGCTGGTGACGCCTGAGGAACAGCAGAGGGGAACGGCAAGACCTAAACACGCAGCCAACCGCGCACGCAGCCAAACACATCGGCAACGGCGCTACTTTCTGCACGGGCCAACTATTTCAATGTTTGGATCCACGGTAAATAAACACAGGCTGTGCTCTGGGCAGCCGGTTAGCACACCACCTTAATTCTCCTTTGAAAAGCAATCAGTGAATTTTGCACTCAATTACTGCTGGGAGCCTTGTGTTGCATAGCCAAGAGCGCTGGAGGCATAACAAGGCTGGTGAGGAAAGAGGAGGGGAAGTAGATGAAGGGACGGAGGGACGGAGATGAGGAGGTTGTTTGGCTCACTGTGCTGCTATTGTTCTCAACGGAGGCGGAGGAGCACAGGGCCCCGCTAGTCGGACGGCCGTCCTGCTGGGATTTGGATCCAATAATCGAAAGGCTCGGATATCCATTTGGAGCCTTCCTAACTCTCCATCACTACACGTCCCACCCTCTCCTGCTCTGATCCCTCCAGGGTTTTATCTGCACCTTAAACGGTACGATTTACACAACTAGGCATGTGCATTTGGATGTATTTGTTCTCACAGTAAGCAAACAGAGCAAACAGAGGTCCCATGGCTGTCACCCATCCCATGTTTTCACATCAAGCAGAACAGAGGAAATGAGCATATGATAAAAGAGCAGTGATCTCCGTATTATATGTTATTCTGATGGACAGATTCTATTTAAGTCACCTGTCAGCAGCTGAGACTAAGGACATTTTCCTTGAAGATGGAAAACTCCTCGACAGGGGAAAGAAACCCGACTCTGGTGCCTTTTTTGCAGACTATGTCAATATACATACGATGGCCTTTTCAGTCGGCAGGACATATGATATTTGCACATCTGCTGAATCCCTTGTCGTCCGCTCCACGCTGCACGGCACTGTACTCACCATCGGGCCGCAAGGAGGACAGCCACTATAATGTAACAGGGAATCCTAACCTCAGGCAAAACAGCTCTCTGACCTGTGCGTGGATGACGAGTCTACTTTGGTGACATCAGAAACACAGGAGGAGGCCTGATGACTTGTCAGCAGGAGTAAACAAGACAAGGCGGGTCACACCCGCTGCCACTGTGAAAGCTACTGTTGAAAAAGGTCCCAGTGCAATTCTACTGCACTGAGTCACACAGTCACAAAATACAAACTGCACATGCATACACACTTCTACACAGTAAGGCATCTATTGGAACACGTGCTCTCTGCATGCATCACTTGATAGGATGAACTCAAAAGATGATAAAAATATCTCTATGATGAAAACTAAGAAAAAAGGAAACATTACAGTACCAGGATGAGAAGAGCTGTCACCAGTAGCTTGCAAGATACAAAATCTTGCTCCATGCCTTTTCAAAGGGTGTCACTCAGTCACTCCGGTTCTGACTGTGTTTGTTTGTCAGTGAGCCTGATGTGTGTGATGCTCTCCTCTCTGGGTCACTCTGTGTGTCCTGTCTGCCTGCCTGCCGTCTCCTCTCTGACTTGCTCCCGTTCTTCCTCAGGAGTAACTTGGGGAACGGGAGGGAGGGAAGGAGGCAGGGAGGGAGAAGGACTCGGAGTGTGCGTGCGTGTGTGTGTGTGTGTGTGTGTGTGTGTGCATTTGTGTGTGCGATTCGTGTAAATGTGGGGGGAGCAATCTAAGTGGGGGGAGGGCAGCCCCACGAGTCCTTCAGGTCTGGCACACTAGCCAATCAATAAATGGGCCTCAGTCAAGCGTGCTAGTTCAAACAAGGAACTGGGCCAGCTGCAACTTCACAGCTTCACACATTTGTGTGTGTGTGTGTGTGTGTGTGTGTGTGTGTGTGTGTGGGTCCATGTGTGTGTGAGACAGTCAAAGAGTAGGAATAATGGCAGACAGACA
Organism: Protonibea diacanthus; assembly: GCA_028641955.1. NCBI lineage: Eukaryota > Metazoa > Chordata > Actinopteri > Sciaenidae > Protonibea > Protonibea diacanthus. Next base: position 10,801,280 of record CM053998.1, read on the forward strand.
ACAATTGTAAACCAATTTTCTTCCCCCTTTGATTCTTTCCATTTCTTTGCTTTGCTATCTCAAATTTCTCTCTCTTACTGTATATTCCTTTTTTCCTCCCCGCTTGCCTCTCTCTCTCATTTTATTTTGCTCATGCCACTGTTTCTCATTTCTTTTTAGCTCTGGACGGCTTTTCTCGGTCCACTGCCAGCACTCTGTTTTGGACGTGTCCAAAAGCCTCAGTCACACAGAGCAAGCTAGCATGTTTATTGCCGCTTGACCAGGCTTGGATGTGGGTTTGACAAAGTCGTTTTATGAGTATCCTGAGAAAAACCCTCAATGTATGCTCACATATACAAACACACATCTTAAAAAAAAAAGGAGACACTTTAAGGGAGCACATGACTTCATGTCCTGACTGTGTTTTGCTTTACAAGGAGTTACATGTGAGAGCCCCGTGGAAATCAGATGACACAGTCTGGTCACTAAAGCTATCAGGATAGACTTCTCAGCCATGGTGACTTTTTTCTATTTCTTTATGAGCTAAAGTTCTACTTCAATAGAGCCTTTCATAACATCTGGCAGTTTAAGCCAGTGAACATTTGCACTGTGGAGGTGGGGAACAAGCCAGGTGTCCCCTGGAGGGACAATTCCTCTGGTTATAGAGAAAAACAAGCAGTAAGATGGACAGCTCTTGGCACAGAGGGAAATATACTATACATCAAGTAACTAGCCAGTTTTTTTAACATTCACAAGACACAAAAACAAAAGCCCAAACAGAAAGTAAAAAAAAAAAAAATAGACGAGTCAGAGTTGAGTGCCAACCAGTACCCCTTGATGTGACTTACAAGGTTGCAGGCTATCATTCAGGCATTTCAACCCCAGAGTTCCAAAAACAATAAAATCTCTGTGCCCTTCAAATCAAGACTCCAAATCCGCCTCCCAATCAAACACCAAATCAAAAACCACATAATTGCTATCAATTAAGGCTGCAAGGAATGTGCTGCACTCCAGAGCAAATAGGCAGCAACTCTAATCACAACATCGGAGCGGATGTCTTGACACTTAACCAGTACACACACACACACACACACACACACTTTCTATACTTGACTCCTGCACAGCAAAACTCGTCCTGAAGTCTTAACTCGCAGCTGACAGTATAGGACTTGGCTTGTTTAATTTGGTAGTGGGGAATGTCTGTACATTCACACTAAACTATCCACTTAACACCGGTGTATTTCGTGGTGCCAGCGGGGAGGTTACGTGGATGTGTGCGTTTTCACAGCCCTACACAGAAATTATACCCCCTTGCACCCTTAATCCATAACCTTCTGATATTTGCTTTCAGAAGAAATCCTTCTCATATTTGCAAATGTATGACTACAGAAAATAAACTGTGGCATCGATGATGTGCCCGGAGTTTAAAACTAAACACCCGAGGAGGAAATTAATGTGTTTGACTGACACACACTTGGAGCCAGTTCTCTACCACAACATTGCTGGAGGTGTCTCCTGACAGTTCAAACAATAATCAATGAAGACGATGAAGTGAGAAAAAAAAATGATATAGTGCATTGTTATTTTACACAAGGGCAGGCTTAGATATTAGGTTGCATGAGGGAAGCATGCAAGATTAGGGGAATTGATTGTCCACAGACAGCCATTCATCATCATTCCAATCAGTTATGATAACACTGTAGTCCCTGAAGTAATTGCTGGGATCTGGGAACACAACGAAAGTACAACAGGGCAGGAAAGAGGAGCATTCAGATGATCAGGCAGGCTGTAAACAACAGTCAGATTATCTAAAGCACTTCATTTGGCAGTAAAAGTGACTGCAAACAAAATAATAAGTGCACAAAAGATTCTCAAGTGACCTGTACAATCTACAAGACAAGGGTCATATCATATACAGGGACAGCCAAATTTACGGTTTGCAAAAATACAACTACAATATAGAAATTGTTAAGTAACTGATGAACTGAAAGCATACTTAAATATAGTGAAGGTTATGTTTGCATGAATATTCATGAAACGTGTAATGTCTTTTTGAAGAAGTCGTCTGCATCGATCGCAGCAATCGACTCGGTGAGTACCAACCTGATTTCCACGCTTACAAAAATGTATACATTATATTCCAACACTGGGCAAAAGCTAAATAGATCAAGAGGCATCAGAAACTCTTCCCAGGTTCCCTGTTGAGATGACTTATGAGGCTGCTGTCCAAAATGTAAAGACTGAACATGCATTAAACAGCCTTGCTCACATACTATCCCTCATAAATGATTTCTGCAGTCCGAATGGAAAATAATGAGATATTAGCCTTCAACTAAGGACCATGATGTAGGAAATTGTACCACAGCTTTAAATTACTATAGTTACGTTGCCAGATCTTTCTTTCTTTTAGACCCTTTTTTAATTTTTCCAAATAATATATTCTTGTGAAGCAATATAAGTGTGGTCTTTTCAAACATCGTACCCATGGTACAAATTACGGCATATACCTTCAGTAAAATTAGTTAAATTTGCTTGGTGCTTTCACTTTTTGACATGATGATGGAAAACCATCTAATTAATACTTGCAAGTCTGAAAACTGAAGCGAAGCATACCAGCTTTGTGTCCATCATCACTCACTGTGGGGTAAAATTACATTTACAAAAGCTCTCTCCTGCAAAATAACATGTAAATGTAAACTGACGATGTTTTCAGGTCTTGTAAAGGGGTCATCAAGTTGGCTTTCCAAGCGGCAGAGGTTTAACAGATCCTTTCCTCTACTCCTCTGTGGAGGAATAAAGGGTCAAATTAAAAGATTGCCATATTATGGGGTGACGACCTGAGTTAACAGGCCCCCGGGTTCTCAGAAAGAGAGACAAATGAAGCTAAAGTTACTAGGGACTGACATTAAGTTACACTCGAGAGCCCAAACCCTTGGCTCCCATGAGGAGACTTAAATGGTTCATGCGGGATAAATGGTAGCCTCCCACCACCCCCACAAACGATGTATGTGCTCCAGCCATGATTTACACCAAAGCCATTGTTTAAAAAGCTTTCTGGGCCACAGTGTAAAATGTTTTACCAGGACAGGGATTTTACGATCTGCAGCTGAAAATCAACCACACTTCCCTGACCCCCAAAACCTGAAGATTAAAATAGAGATGTAATTCCTTGACAATAAGCTAAATCAAATTCAAGCCAGATGGGAGGTGAACTGCAAAACAGCACCTTAAGGTAAGAACTATCATGGCTAAATGATGCTCTTTGAAACAGGCCCTAAATGGTTGATTTATCCTTCTTTGATAATCAGCATTATATTTTTCTTTCCCTTTCCTTGTATTAAAGTAACTACTTTATCATGATTATTTACTATCATTTAATGCTTGATATAGATAGAGGTCATTTGAATTGTTGGATCTACAAGTGATACAGGCAATATTTGGTTTCAATATTTGGTGGTAATATGAAGATGACAGATTTACAGAGATATAAACACACCTTCTGAGGATAGTGTATCATGGCTGAGGCGGGAGGACGTACACTGCTGGCATGCAAGGCCATTTTAAGGATAAATGATGCGCACAAGGGAAAGATGAACGCCAACTTGGCCTTTAACGGACCCATCTCTGCTGGCATACAGTCTAGCAGACCTTCTGGCTGTAACTCCCCACAGCTCTGCAGAGGAAGACATTTATTCTGCCTGGATATTGGTCCCAGAACTTTTTACAGCATGAATGAAAATAAAATGATTTCTTTCTCAGAATAGCAGCTGCATAATATGGTCTTGTCGGCTTGCATATGCCCAGAACATCAGGTAAGGTTGAGTTGGATGGGTTCACAGTGGTAGTTTAGACATTTAAAATGGTGAATATAGTGAACATCTGCTAAAGAGGACACAGATTAGCAATGGCATCAGTGAATTATAAATCAATGAAATTGATCTAGAACAGATTTGTTTGATAAGGAGGTTTGCAGGAGCTAAGACGTGCTAAATCTATTAAGTTTAAGACTCTACAGCCACACTATGGACTCTGAAATGTTTTCCATGTTCACCATCCATCTTTGTTTGGCATGTTAGCATGCTAACATTTGCTAATTGGTGCTAAACACAAAGCACAGCTGAGGCTGAAGGGAATGTCATTTGTTTTGAAGGTATATAACTATTAATGAAATTTTGGCCTGACAATGAAACTACACGAGAAGTCAGAGGATCACCAAAGTTAATACAGTTCATCCTCAGAGGGACATGAACCTATGTACCAAATTTGATGCCAATACATTCAATAATTGTCACAACATTTCACTAAAAGACAAAAATGTAAACCTCACGGTGGCCATACGATGAGGGAATCATCAAAGTAAGTCAGATTCATTCTCTGGGGACCACAAATGTCTGTACAAGATATGAGATATTTCAGTCGGCACCCAAATTGTTGACCAACCATCCATAGAGCAGAGCCACTAGGATGGTGAAAAAGTAGGCCAAAGAGTGTAAGGTTAACAATGACTCCCATGTATGGTAAAACACTGAGATCATTAATACACAAATGAATTACTTTTTGATAAAGTAGTGGCAAATATGAAAAAAAGGCACATCTGCTTATTTTAGAAAGTGAGGAAAAAGAAAAGCACAAACACAATATTTCATAATGTTTTACCATACTCTTTATAGTGACACTTTGAATAAGCCAGAAACCACAATCTGATCCCACCTGAGCAAGCCTCCATAACTCCATATGCAGCCCACAGCGCAGAGGAGGAACGGGGCACGTAATTAAGAATCAGCAGTGACATTTACTGCTTCCTGAAACTGCGTTCATACGTTCTAGGCACCGAGCTTTTCCCATTAGCACATCCAGGAGAGCTCATGTGTTTTAGCAACTTTTCTGGTGATCGCACAGGCTGACTCCATCAGATTCCCTCTAGAGCAACCACCCCCTCCACCCCCTGAAATGCCTCTCTCCTTGACCCAACCATTGCCACTGTGGCGTTTTAAAGAGGGTATGACAGGAGGGGATGGGTATAAATTAGCAGTGTAAAGCCGCTGGAGTCGGCTAAACTGGCCCGCCAAGGTGGGCTAGAAGGAAACGGGGAGCGTGGGACCTGCATCCAGATCTGGGCAGACACTAAGCACCGTGGCTTATTTATGGACTCCTAGCCAGCATCAAGCTTAACTGATCCCCTGTGCTTCAAAATAGAGACCATATTGCCATGTCATCTGGATATTATAGCTTTTCACAGTTTACACACATTTTCTGATACTGTTCTTTACTTTCTGAAAACTGTAAAACACAAATCAATAGAACTTGCTGATTTTAAGGCAGCTATAATCAATATTTATATATTAACAGTGAAGCATGTGACTAATTTGTAGGTCAATGTAGATAATTATAGATATAAACCCACAGAAAATTATTTCAGTTTACAACTTATGCAACTTTTTATCGTCTTTCAGCTTATTGTTTTGTTTTGTTTTCAGAATTATCTATACAATTATTTATTATACTGAAATAACTATTAAAATAACAATAAAGCAACGTGTAGAATAAAAATGCACAGTCCAATGATAAAGTGAAAATACCACTTGCTTTCCACAATGAGCTCTGCTGGATGAACTATGTGTCTATACATCCTCTCACTCCTCGGCCTGTGAAACTGAACAGAAAACATCACCGCTCCATCTGGGGCTGTTCACGTTCAACATGCATCCTGGCCTCGTCACCCCTTTCCCCCCGCTGAACTCCTTCCTGTCTGAGTGACTAATTTGTTTTGGTTTCCTCGTGCATTTCAAAATAAATTACTGCAAAGTTACATGCATGTTGCTGATCTGCTTTGGGGGATGAGAGGTAACATTTTTGCATGCGTGTTAATAAAACAAAGAAGCCCAGATGGAGAACCGCTCCCTAATAAAGGCTCTTCTATCTGGTGACATAATGCTCCAAGTCGGCAGCAGTTAATACATGTGAGGATTGTAATCAGTGCAATCGGTAAACACTTGTAATTAACAGCTTGCTGTGTTTGTTATGTCTGATCCTAAAAAGCAGAGGGTGCTTCATTTATCATCATGGATGCTGTTCCAGATAAAAATCAAATGCATCTGGGAACAAGAAGAAACATTAATGTTCACTGATTTTGTTCTTTTAATGTAGTGCTTGTGCGATACATTCAAGGACCAAGGATTCTGCCGACTTTCTCAAATCTGTCACAGATCAGGCAGCACTTTTGAGTGGTGGGCTAATGATTGAATAGTTCAGCTACTGTGACGGCAATCAAAATTTGGATTATGACCAAAGTTGCCCTCTTAACAGCTCTCAACGAGTCAACACAGCTCCGGCTCGTCTGAACTTTATGTTCTACTTTGTTTAATAACTTTGTTCCAGAGTAGATAGAACTAGAACAAACCCTGGACAGCTTGTTCACGAGGATGCCTGGGAAATCATGCGCTGTGATGAAGAAATATTGTAGTCGGTTCAACAATCAACACTGTGAAACTGAAGATTTTTGGCTGCAGTGGGCTCCATCAGGATTGCAGAACTGTAAATATGACATCCACGGTCATGTCAGGATCCACAATAGGAGAGAGGAGAGAAGGGAAAGGAGAGGAACGCAAAATACATGCAGGAAATCAAACTTGTTGCAATTATCTACTTGAAGCAAACAGCTAATTTGAGTTAATATCACAATGCCAAGAGACACAGAACCAACATCCTGACTAATTATGACATGAGAGTTAAGAGAAATGCAGTTCAAAGCCATAAAACAGGGTTTTGCACTGCAGACAAGAAACAGGCACTCTTGTTAACCTCTTTCATAATTGCAAAACGAGACACAACAGTTCAAGAGCAATTTTTTCGAGCAGAGACACCAAGCAGCGACTCCAAATAAAAAAGGCACCTGGTTTGTCTCAGCGGTTTATAATTCATGATGTGCGAGTGTGGAGTATTTACACTCTAAGTCAGTTCAAGCTTTTCTAGCCACAGAAAGACGTGTCTGATCTCCTGTATGCGCTACACACAGCTAAGGTTCCAGTTTTTAACCCCCCAAATGAGTCACATCAGTAACATGTGTTTTCCATTGTTGAAAATATATTGTGTGTTGTCTTTGGCTCTGAGACAATCAGAGAAAGTGATAGTAATATGATAAAGGTGGTCAAAGGAGGCTTTAACCCTTGGAGCATCCTCTGAAATCTGACATTTTTCACTTGGCTAAATAATGATGCAATAACGAGGAGAGCAAAGGGCCGTGTGTGCTTCAGTTCCTCGTTATGACCCGTGGCTGACCTAAAAATATGGAAACGATTAAAGAAAAATGGATGACACCTCAAGCATATTGTTCCAGTTCCCTTTGAGAACGACAGAAATTCACTGAATCTTTTATACACATACTGACCAATTAGATTTTCAGCAAAACACATTTATTCATTTCCTGATGAAGGCTCGTCTCGGTTGGCTTTTGTTATTATTGTTCTAATGTGAATTAGCCAGTTTAGCCAGGAGACATTTCAAATGGCTATATATCACACTTTGAAAAGCCATGAAAAGACAAAAAGAGAAAAAAAAAAATAGAATAATTAAAGTTTGTGGATGTGAGGAGCAAATTTGCCGGAAAAAGCCAGACTATGTCAATAAAATCTGCACAAACAACATACAAATGCTTGAACTCACGGCTTTTGTGAAGATCTGAGTACATATTTAAAGCAGAAAAATGTTCCCACACTGTATGTGAAACCTAAGTTATACACGTGTGCACACATTCCAATTACAAGTACAAATTTGGAGTTGATTCCAGCTATAGAAGCAGGACACAAAAAAAACATCAAATTTTAATCATGTCTACACATTCACACTTTGATTTCGCTGTGCCAGTGAGTTTCAAGTTTCATATCCAACCACCAGCTTTGAAATCATTTCTGAGCATCACAAGCGCAAAATCTTATTGTCCTGTATTTGATTCCATAATCAGACCGACGACATAAGTTCTTATGCAACACTGTATGGACCCTGTCCATTACTTGCCATAGTGCTGGGAGTGCTGACAGCTCTTTCAAGCAGCCACACTTCAACACATCAACTGGGCTTTGTCCTGCAGCACCCACATTTAGAGAGAGGAAACTATCCATCAGTCTGCCACAGTGCAGCTCTGCAATCAAGCATTCCTCACCCATATGCTTCTGTAATCAGCTGAGAAACACATAAGAAGATGCAACCAAACTGTGAAAAGGGAGGCACGGAGCAGATGATGGCATTTATCTATTAGAATATGTCTGAAGGTAGATGAATATGTCATAAAGCAGTCATTACATTTGGCTGACATTAGCACTCTTTGTTAACACAGTATGAACTGGAAAAGACAAGGAAGCGAATGAGAGACAGACACTGAAAGACATCCTGAACAAGAGCAACGAAGACAGACTGGAAAAAGAGCACATGTAGTGAGTCATTTGAACCATCCACACTTCCATTTCATCTGCATTTTCTCTCTTTCTCAGACTGTCACTCCATCAAGTCTTCTTTTCTCTTTCCATCCCTCTTGTATAAAATTCACTGGATAGCACTGGAGCTATTCAGCCTGTCTAAACCCATTGAGCAGATTGCAGATCTATATGGAAAAGGAGCGCTCGCACAGCCGTCACCCTGCCCTTCTTTTTCCAAAACCACTGGTATATCAAATACAGAGCGCCGACTAGTAGGTCAACAAGGAAATATGGCCCATGGGACGCATATTATGGTTTTTCACCAAAGCCTCAAGATAAACATGATTCAAAAAAATACCCACCATTCCCTCCCAAATTTCCCCTCCGAATCCTGCCCAACAGTGAAGATGAGCTTTAAAGTTACTCTTTGCTGTGGAAAAAAAAAAAAAAAGCAGGACAGGAGGCTGTCATAGCAACGTAATGCCAAGTTTCAAGGAGCTCAGTATCCAAGAAGCATTACCACAAGATAATGGCAAAAGAAAACAGCTGACATCACTGCTGTGTATGTAACCAGAGGCGAAACAGGAGATCCTCGCCAACTGAAGAGGAGGGCCAACGTTGCCAACTGAATGCTGTACTCAGAGCTGTGTGGAGAAATCATTCAACTGTTTAAGAGGTATTAGATCTGTCTTCACTAAGTGGTAATATGACGCAATCCCAAGATTATTTTGTGTTTTTACATTCATGGTGTAATGTCATAGCTGTCAGAGGTGTATAAATAATATTTTAGAATTTGTCTGTCAATTCTTTCACCAGTTTGGTCATGACCAAAATATCTCAACACCTATTGGATGGATAGCGATGAAAAACATTCGTGGTTCTCAGAGGATGAATCCTACTGATTCTTTTTGTCTTGCGTAACCATGAGGTTGACACTTGTGTTTTTAGTGAAATGTCTCAACAGCAACTGCCTTGAACTAGCTCAGGATGAATCTTGTCAGTTGTTTTCAGTGGCGGACAAAGCCAAAAAAAAAAAAAAGTTAAATAAAATTACAAGGATCTTCCACGGACACTTTTGCACTGCGCGGCCAAGAGCAAGTGCACTAGAGACTTCTAACAGCTGAACTGCTAAGTTCCAGTGTAACCCTGTGCTAACTTAAATGAGGACAAAATTATGTGACTCATTCAAATATTATTGGACCAAATGGATCAAATTCTGATAGTGAAAAGTTAATTTGTGGGGGTTGTCTTCACCTGTCTACAGTGGTATATTTCACAATGTAAACTCATGGGAAATGGGCCTTTTGTAGCCCCTGTGCATGACGTGATGAACACTACTGCTGTCATTACACAGTTTGGCCACTATGTCCAATTGGCTTCAAAACCCAGTGCTCTCCCCATGAGTTACTACCCTGGATGTACAGTAGACTCTTGGTTTTGTTATATCATCAACAGATGACATGACTCCTTGTATGGATGTGTGTGGTCGTTTGTAGTCATGAAATATCGCTCAGCTCTGCACTTCTTGTCATCTCTCTGAGATATGGCACCTTTAATTCATTGTTGTAGTTTTCCAGCCGGTAACTTTGGCAGTGGTTCCCAGCAAGAAAAACACGCTGTACGATACTTGCCCAGCACTTAATGGTAAAACGACAAAGGAAGAGGTAAGCTGCTGAACATGGTGGAACATTTAGCAGCTTTTAACACCAACAGATTTTCTTCAGGGGTTGGTGGAGACCAAAAACAGAGCTAGAAACATAACAGTGGGTCAATTTTGTGCTCACGGTTTTCTTCTACTGCCCCTAAATGGACAAATAGTTATCAAAGGTGAGGCAGGTGTAAAACTACTGTTCAGTGAGCAGTTTGAGGATGCGGTCATGTACAGCACATAAAGTTCTTTTCCCTCGTCTTGAAGTCTGTGGGTAGTGATTGCATGGGGAAATGTCAAATTATCTATGATATGGAGTTACAGGATTTGTGCAATGATGATAGGTTGCAGCTTGCCATGGAAGCCTAGTATCTGTGCATCTGAGGATATTGTGGGTAATGTGTTTGTGCGTGTCAGAGGGAGAGAGACAGAGAACAAAAAAAATGAATGAGAAAGAGATGAGAAACTATGTGTGACATCTAGACAGTGCGTGTTAGCATGCCAAGTAATACATCATTCCCTTAAATACACTTTGAGAAAAGTCAGTTTATATTGCAAAACTCGCGCCTTAGGCTATGTTCCTTTATAGCAACTGTTAAAATGTGGAAATCACATCAAGTTACTCTTTCACAGTTTACAAAACAAAATTACCGAGTGCACGCTCATGAAAACAAAACCTCATGTGTCCTCCTTAAGGTTAGCATCAAGTCAAAGCATGCCCAGGTGATGGAGAGGGAGAGGAAACATTTGGATGCCTGAGTGAGGAGTAACCGCACAGGAAGAGAGCTGCAATGGATCAGTGCACCCCCATCCCATCCCGCTCCCACATAAAAACCCCTCTACCCTGTTTTCTCAGGAGCTTTTGGGCTTACAGCTGTCTAAATATGCTACTGTAGTGAACTCCCGATCAGTGAGGTGTTACACAGGCAGCGGCTGTTCAGACAGTAAAACCGAACAGCGGGAGAGGAGATGGAGAGGAGAGAAAAGGAAAATCCAGAACATGTTGGCCATAATAATATCTTGACCTCTAATAGGAAACTATTTTACAAACTATTTAAGATCCTCTTTGGTGTAACTTATTTATTTCAAAGTATGAAAGAAGAAAAGCAGCGAGGGATACAGTGAAAATGCACATATTTGTAATGTGTGTGTGAGATATACATAGACATACAAATCAATTTTGGGTGACAGCAATCTCATAAAAAAAAAAGAAGAAGAAAAAAGAACACTGGCTTCTCGGTACCTGAAACGTTTTCTGCAGCTCAAGAGCAGCATCTTGTGTCTGAGAGACAAAAGTACAAGTCTTTTTAAAGCTCATCTCAAAAACTGATGGGTTGTAAGGACAGTCTGACTGAAGATCACCCATGCAGCTTCTTAAAATCTTGTTTAGTAAGTTAATTGCCTTTTTTTTTTTTTTTTTTTTTTTAAATCAGCAGACAAAGTGAGCCAAACACAAGCCAAATCTATGAAATCTTTACAGAGAGGTCAAAGTCAGAGAAAAGAAAGAGAGGAGATATTTCTTAGCAGGACAGAGTGATAGGATATTTATTAATAATATACTGCAGGAGTAGGGTTTCTATAAAAACTCCAAAGAAGAGCACAACTCTCTGAGCTCCAAATATCAGTTTCAATTCCATGTTGCCTCATACAATAGCATTGGACACACACATAGAGAATCCATGGGAGGTGTACTCGAAGGACAAACACTGACGAGACTTGTCTGGAGTGCTCGGGGTGGCTGGAGCCCTCTCATGTGTGGTAGAGGTTTACATAAACCCCATAGCTCCTGGCATCAGACACAAAATAAGAGGGTGTTAAAATAAATCCTTCCTCCCGCCCACCAGACCGAGTAGACATATCCATACATCACACGTATGTACACAACCTAAATCATTAGCAGATACTTTGCTTTGCTATCGTCATCGAATTCTTGCAAATATAGATGTAAGGACGTACACAAACAGGATTTGAAAAGAAAAGCAGCCAGTGGGGCCCCCCGGTTTGAGCGCCTGTGCATTTGTGTGTGCCAGACAGGAGCCGCAGGCTGAGCTCATCTAGAAGGGCTTCACTCCGCGCCCTCTAATTGGTGTCTATTGCAGCCTGCCGCCATGCAATTGAGGGCGAAACAAGCGCCAGGCCTTAAAACCTCATCCCTTGTAACCCCCTCCCCCCACCACCACCACCTCCACCTCCTCCACCTCCACCTCCTCCCACCCATCACTCCATCATCCATGGCAGCCCAGTGAAAGATGGACTCGAAGGGAAGCTCCTCTGCCGCTCTTCATCCCCTATCATTATCCCGGTGAGATCATTCAGAAAATACTGATTGTGAGAAATGCTGCTCATTTGCTTGCGGTTCAACCTGTAAAACCCGCGGCGCCACAAATCATAACCTAACAGCATACATCACATTCTTAACTTTGAGGAAACAAAACTGTGCTTAATATCGCAGGGGTCAGTAGGAAAGAGATGGAAAAAAAAAAAAAAGAGAGAGAGAGAGAGAGAGAGAGAGAAACCTTTTTTTTTTCTGTTCCAATAATTTTTCATTCCGAACTGAATGGAGATGAGCTCTTGTTGCTTTCTGTGCAATATTAATGATTTCTTCAGTGATCAAATGATTGATGGCTTTATATTGTTACCGCAGATATTCACATTTGGCTCCACAGCAATGCGAAGATTAATACCATAAATCACAGACAGACTATCTTTACAGACACGCTGTAGAACAACACAATGCAGACGTTTCATCAGGGGGACAACGTAACCCGAATAGTTGTCTTTAGTCAACTAACACCCTGGCTTTTGGCCTAAGGCCTCCAGACAATGTTTTCATCGCGGGACCTTCATCTTGCGCTACGGGCTCATAAATCTGGAAGCTTCAATGCTCCGTTGGGTCACCTTTAATTGTGATTCTGAAAAGAGAAAAGCTGGGGAAAAGGAATCCAGGACGTTTGCACACATTGTGGGAGGATGCACATCCCGTAAAGCGCCAGATGCTGCTCGATAAAGGACCATTTTTTTGTAAAAGGTCTGTATCTATACTGACTTTTGCACAGATCGCAAATTCCCACTGTTTAATTCTGTTATTGAAAACAAAATTAAATGTAACGGGCAAAAGCATGGCAAAAAACGGTGCATAAAGCCATCCAGGAAAAAAATAAACACACACACACACACACACACACACACACACACACATACACACACACTTAAATCCTGATCCTTTAAAATCGCTTTGGCATCACACACAGGCTTTGACTGCTTTCGCTGCGCTTAACATATCAGCTTCTCCAAATTCAGTGTCCGGTGCATGCATCTGGGAAGCATCACTGGAATTAATACCGCGTTCCCGGATGAACAGCAAAGGCCTCATTTCTGGAAGCCTCCGTGGTTTCTACGCTCGTGTTCAAATCAGAGAACAGGCGGCGCTCACAATCAGCCCGAGAGCATTTGAAAACCTCATGCATCAGCACTCGGGGGCAAGGCCAATTAAGTCACAACCACATCGGAGTCGTTGTACAATGGAGCGGGTAACATGCATGATCTGTGGAAGGCCACAAAGCCATGTCATCTAAAACAAGCTGCCTCTGCTTACATGAGATGTTTCTGGAGGGAGAGAGGTTTATAATAAAGGCGTATCGCTGATTAGGAGGCATTGAATATCCCTCAAACACATCATGTGCATTACTCATCTGTGCTTCTGGGAACTGTGCTACCGTACAGGTTATCATTATACCGTTTGACCTTCCTTTGGATGCTTTGGTTGGCAGAGGTCTTTGTGTACTTTGGATTCGTTAGCACAGCTGCAATTTTGCAATCAAACAAAACAAACTCAAGTTGATTAGCAGAAAATCATATATTTTTAACAATCTTTTTTTTTAAAAAAAAAAAAAGGCCATCATGTGCTCTTGTGATAAAGCCAACTAATATCTGGCTAGGGTTGCAAAATAAGAGACATCTAGTCAAACAACCAGAAGATGAAGAGGAGATGTAAAATGAACATTAAAACATCTCTCCAGATGTCTCTCTTGTCAACAGTCCAGTAAGTTAAGGTAGGAGAGTTTAACTTTCACTAACCCATAAAATATTTATAAATATAAATGAATAAATATATTTGATCATCTATATGACATACTTCAGAAATTCAGAAAGTGTTCTTTACAAACTGCCCTCATATGTTTAAATGTATTTAAAGCATACGTTTAATGTATTTTGTAATGCTTTTAGCCACTTAAAATGGTACTGTATTAATTTTAAAGTATTGTATGCTTTAGGTATACTTTAGGTGTCAAAGTCAGAGGTTGACGATGGAACTTTAAAGTCTGTGTAAAGTAAGAATAAATGTGTGTTCTGAGTTTGTCAGACCAAAGAAGAAAGTGTTCTTAACGACCCAGCCAAATCTGAATGATTAAAAATATCCACAAGTTTATGAAATTAGGTGTCAAAGTCGGATAAAAATGAGCAGTATTCTCACCTCCAGGACTGTGGGGGCTTCAGAAAATGACATGACTAACTTTGAGATGAATTAATCTCTCTGCTAGAGGTGCAGGGGTATGTTCAGGGTGGTCTTAGTGTGTCATTGAGCCACCCTTTATGGACCGCCCACAAAATCCTGGACCGAAAACTGGTGAAAAACATATTTAATGTATTTTGAAAGAAATCTCAGAATTGCCTTTACACAGACTTTGATCAGTTTGATCATATTTTACTATTGCACTCTAAAAAACCTAATATAAAAATAATAATGTGATAGAAATCAAAATTTTATCTCAGTTTCATTATTTTAAGATGTTTAACTTTAAATATTTGAGAAAACAGATAAAGCTAAAAAATATATATATCTTAGAAATCTTATCGAAACAACCCAACACCAGTTTGATGGATATTGGCACGCACAAAACAAACATGATTTAGGAAAATAAAACAGTCTAGTCAATTACCTCTTATCTGGATCTATGCCCTTTTGCCAAAAATCATTAAATATCAAACATCAACACCAGTTACACTGGAAAAAAATGTGCATGTGTGTGTGTCCTTTCAGTAAGCTACAGTACTAGAGATGCAGGGTTAAGCAGCAGCCAAGGACCATAAAATTGTTCAAGAATACAATTTACAGACTAACTGGTAGACTCCACTGCTTTATGCCCTGCAGAAGATGAGTGTGTGAGTGTGTGAGAGACTATGAGGCAGCATGATAGTGAATGAGATACTTAAATGAATCTTTACTACAACCTCAAGAGATCGTTAGATGATGCTAATTTGAAGTCAAAGGCTTACCTCTATGTTATATAAAGATTTGGTGTAAGTATGTCTTCTTGTGTTGCAAGAACTGTTCACTTTTCAGCTTGGAAGAGTGTCAGGGTCATTATTCAATTTTGTGGTTTGTGAACAGATTACTTTCTCTCCCAGGGCTCCCTTAGAGTGAAAACTATCTGTGTGTGTGTGTGTGTGTGTGCGTGTGTTTGTGGGCCTGCTGTAGGTCTGCGCACATATTCTTTCATGGTCTTGATTTTCTCATGTTTTTCGAGTGCTTACACCAGTTTAGAGTGATGAACCAGAGAGAGACCACCGCGTTCTCACTGTTAAGATCAAAACCTTCTTTCAATATGCTGCAAATCCTGCACAACCAGAGATGTAAAGTTAACCACCGGCCTATTAAAAAGGACCTTAAAATCCTTCAAGAATACACAACTTAAGCTCTGTCTGTTAGAGAAGTTTAAATTACATTTTTAGAAACAAGCTTTTGCTGTCATCCAGAACAAGGTAAAGGACGCTGTTTTCGATTAGAATGCTGCAGGAACAATGCAGCTTGTTGGACAAATGTTGAAAATGCAAGTCTTCTTTTGACTCTACTGCTTGAGTGTTACGGCTCAGGCTGAGCAGCTACAATGTAGGGCGTATCTAAGGAAGGGTTAGGGTTAGTAATAAATAGTAAACTAGTAAACAGTATAATCACTTGTGCTACAAGAGGATAATGTTTGAAAGACATCAAGACGTAGTGAGTATCCTTGTACCATTGCTAAGCCTAAATATCTGATGATCTGATGAATGATTATTTTCTTTATTGATTAATCAGTCGCTTATTTTCGCATGGAATCTGTTTGCAATGGAAAAAAAGTCTCAACACACGTCTAAACTTCTTCCCGGAGCCAAAAGGGATGTTTATAAATTTTATTTTTTCTTTCTGAGCAACAGTCAAAACCTCAAGTTATTCATCTCACAATCATATAACAAAGAAAACCATTGAATCCACACATTTGAGACAATGGGAGCAGCAATGTTTGCTTGTAAAATAACAATTAATATATATATATTTTTCCATCCATACTTCATATATTTCATACACTAGCACAAGCCACCAGTACCTGAGTTCATTAGGATCCTGAATCAGGGCTATAAGTGTTGACTGATACCGACTCCTTCAGGGATCAAATCTGTGACCTTTAAATTCCTTCCAGTAAACCACCCGGCTCTACTGGAAACAGCAAGCCAATAGTGCAGAGAGGACATGGCTTTTCAGGTAGGAAAACTGGAAGATGTGTTATGTTTGTTCCGCTACTATACGGTACATGCCCAACCGCTACCACACAGAGCCATTAGAGCCCACATTAAAGACAGGGATCCGTTTTGGGTTGCACGTTGCCCACTGCTTAACCTAAACTCTGCTCCGCATGGGTGGCAGGGATCCTTCAGCAGCAGGTTATTACTGCTGTAACTCAGGATAAGACTGTTGCTTACACTGGATATTAGCTACATACTGCAAACTGCCTGAGCCAAGTGCCCACTATGAACACCTCATACAGAAGCTTACATTGGACGCTGAAGTTATTATAGTAAACTGCCTCCCACAAGTTAGTCGGTTTATGTCAAGTCAAGAACCACAAGGTGAAAAACAACTTGTCCTTGAGATGTTTTTATTTTAAAGCAACATCTCTGATTTTCTTTTTGTAAACAGCCGTAAAATCCAAGAGTTTGGGTGGGGGACCATCCAGAGCAACAACATGTTCGATTGAGATGTTATTGTTTGGCCGCAAAATTTAATTCATCTTATTACTCTCTTATTCAACCAGACTCGAACCACATTCATGGCAAAGGTCCTGAATGATCTTCCCCCACGTGCCCAAACACACATGCAGAGGCAATAACAAAAAAAAAAGAAAAAAGATAATAATAAGAGGCTTAATAGTAACAATCGCCTCCACTTGGAGGTAATTAGTGCATGCTGTGCCAAAACCCAGAACTAAGACATCCAAAAATTCCTGGATGAAACTTTTTGGCATCAACACGTCCCTATTGTACAAGTGTGTCTCTGTTTGTGCATGCCTGCGTGAATGCATGCCGAACGTGGAGTAGAATACAAACAGCTGCAACAGGGAGTGTGACCCGAAATGTAAACAATTAGAAATCAATCACTCGTCCAGAAAATGTGTGCGTGCCTTCACACGCCGAGGAGGAGCAGACGCCGCAGAAGGTGAGGAGAGAAGAGGGTGAGGGCGTCGGCGTGGAGGGGGGTAGGTGGGGGTTTAGCCATTAATCAAAGACAGTTTTGGATGCTGTGCGTGTGCAAGGCGACATGCGATAGCGTTGAATGCTATAGGCTCAGAAATCACATACACATGGATTCTCGTATAGCGCAGCGCAGTACATGCACATGGCAGCATGCAAACACAAACAACTATGGGATTACATGAGGGTAAGAGTCTCTGCAGATGGGAGTGTGCGTGCAACGGTAGCCAGCAACAGACACACTACTGGCTGCATGCACTAACACACACCCACATTTGTTATGTGGGTGTTGTGGTGAGGTCTTGTCCCTAGTGGTATTACCTCAGCAGCAGCGCTCCAGTACCCACAGTGTACTGGTGTGAGACCACATCAAGCGTGGGGGAGAGATTCGATGTGGCACTCCGAGGGCCAAGGCTTTACTGAACACATATGTTGATGGAACAAACACAGGGGTGAGAGAAAGATCCTCAGTCCAAAGCCACGTGGCTTTACACCACATTCACCAGCACTCAGCACTTTCTTCAAGAGCGCTGGGACCGAGCCTCCAAACAGCACTAGCATGTGCCAAACACAAGTCAGACAGCCAAAGCGCACAAGTCAGGAAGGCAAATGCCTCCTAATTCACTGTTCGCCTGTTCAGCTCTTTTTCTTTTTCTTGTTTTAAAATCACAATGGACTTCATTTCTAGCAGCGAAAAAGTGTTGTCCTGAAACTAATTTCTGCAGAGTCAGGATATCTTTCAGATAGCTGGCTATGCAAAAACAAACACTGGCATTCATGGCTAACTGGCGTCACAAAAACAGTTATTAACTCGGTGTTTGGACTTCAGGGTTTCCAATCCAACTACAGCACGAGCAGTTTGACATAGAGGCAGTGTTTCTAATAAACAACTTAGTCAAGAGCACGCAACGTGGACAGATCCAGAGAAGTCGACTTAAAGAAAACAACTCTGACGGTGAATAAATGAGCAAAAAATGATGATTTCACAAGATGGGCATGAGACACATTGTGCTGCTAGTGAAAGCTCTCCAGCTCCACTAATTTATGTTTCTAGTCTTCCTGCATGTAATGTATTGATGGGATATGAGTCAATAAAAAGAACAGTGCATCAAAGTTCAAAAGGACAGTAATGATACCATTTCTTAAAGACAGGCAAATGATACGTTCAACATGACGGGAAATACACTTTTGCTTTCTTGCCAAGAGTTAGATATAAATATTGATACCACTGTCATATTTGTATGATAAATATGTAGCTACAGCCAGTCGTCAATTAGTTTAGCTTAGCATAATGAATGGAAATGAAGGGAAACAACTAGCCTGGCTCTGTTCAGAGACGTTCAAACACATTATATATCTTATAAAAACCAAAGCGAAGTTAAACCATCAATTTGCTTTTTTGTTTTTTTGCAGGGTTATGTTCTGGACTAATTCTTGGACTTGAGTAGTGACTTCCCGGAGTTTGCACTGGGTGCCTGACAACTGGTTCCAGCCAATAGATCGACATCAATCTTTGTATATTTCTAAAAATACTTAAGCATTTCTTTAAAAGGTATTCTGTAGTGATTTGTATTTTATTATTCTTGAGCCCTAATAAATATATTGATTGCATTTTGATTGATTGCCTCATAAAACAAATATTTTGGAAGATTTCATAACCTAACAGTCTTCTTCTTTTGTTATTTATACCCATGCAGGAACTTTTAATATGTGGTATAATGTCAGTGTCATGTGGCTTAGAGATAGTAACAGAACATGAACCCACTATTTCTGTCTTTGCTCATTAGCACTACTAGTGGTCAGAAACCCCACAGGGTACCTTTAAGGCTATAAACATTATATACAATGGCTAAAAATTCAGAAATGCCCTACAGTTTTAACTTAAAGTGCTGTTAACCCCAGGGGGCACAGCACGTAGTGGAAAAAAAAACATGAGTCTAAACATCCTCTCTGCCTGCCAAAACTAACATACCCATCCTTTTAATGAAGACAAATGAAGTGTTTAATTGTGCAAGACTGTTGCCCTTTCCACCTGGCACTGCATGGAAAACACAGCTGCCAAGGCAGCATGCAGCTGAGAGATGGGCCTCTCGCTTTGCTGCTGCCTCGGCCACTAAGTGCTCCTCTTGGTTGCCACCCCAACTGGCCCTTGGCCCCACTCGCCCAACCTCAATTACTCCGAACTCTGACACCCTGCCAAAAGGCAGAACCGTCTCGGCTTTTATTCACCCTGAAGAGCTTTTAAAAAGGAAAAAAAAATGCCCCCTGACTGTTACTGCCTGAGGTGCAATTGAGCATGTAAAAACATTAAGGCCCGAATTGCCTGGCATTTGACAAAGAGAGAGAGGCGGGAGGAAGAAAGGAAGAGACGTCTTACGAAACATCGAACATGTAACATAAAGACGAGAGAGAGAGAAAAGGTGAGGAATACAACAAAAGGACATAACCACCATTCCATGAAACATGTGAAGACAGGCTAAGTGGAAGTGTCCCGACGCTGGGCCTCAAATTATTGCTGCAAAGTGGGGCTCTCATGACTGTCATTACCAAATACTGTCACAACCCATGATGTCTTGGCCATTATGAGTGTGGATAACATACAGTAAGGTGTAACCAACAGCAGCATTCAGTGCATTCTGACTCTCAGTGTAGCGTATAGGACTAAAAGATGCACTAATCAATCATTTTTATACTGTACAACTGATCCAATGACTATGCGTAAAGTAAACAGCTAAAGTTAGCAATTAGCTGGAGAACACAGTGGAACATTTACCTGCAAAGAGTAAGATATGTCTCTCAAGAGTTGGTGGAGACCAAAACCAGAACTAAAAGGAGACTAAAGATCACACCTGTGTCCGATTTTTTGTTTTCAGCTTGCTCCGCTGCACCCTGGTGGCAGACTAATGCAACTTTAAACAGAATCTTACAGCTCTGCTTCATATTATTGTGTAGGATTTGTTTTAATGACAAAGAAGGTAGAGGAATATGTTATAATGTAAAAGACTTTGATATCTTTTGACAAATCTAAAATGGTTCATATAATGTGATGACAGATAGGTGTGTTAAAAGCAAAAACCATACGTTGAACAGCTTAAATGCGAGACCGGTGCCTGTATGGGAAACTTCACTATCACACAATACAAGTAGAAAGTGAAGTGAAACATGTGCGCACATACACACACACTCTCTCATCTGGTAAATGACGGATCGCCTTTCAGTAACCCACTTTAAAGTTGTCTGTTGACAGGACGATCATATTTGCCGTCTAGACTTCAGCCAGCTGAGGAGAAAACCGTGTGGTGCGTCTCTCTTTCTATCTCCTTCTCTTTTTTCCGAAGGCTGTTTCTTTCTCTTCTTTCCCCAACTCTCAATTTCACGTTCTGACAATGATTAGGAGTTTACAACACTTGTTCTCCGTCCTCCTTTCTTTTCCCCCTTTCACCGTCAATCACCCCGAGGTTGAGCAGTAGCTGCCACCTGTGCATCGCCTTTGGAGCAGAACCTTCTCAAGGGATTGGATTTCAAACTCCACTTTAACCTTTAAAGTTTTCACGTTTACAGAGACAAACAGCTACAGATCAGTTATCTCCCCGCAGTTAAACAAATACGACAACGGAGAGTTAGTTAGTACTTTAAAAACATATTTTGCATTTTTTTTTTTCATTCGTTTCTGCTCTTGAAACTGTAGCACATCAAACTAACATGCTGGAAAATTTCATTCATGGCCAAACAATGAGTGGGCATAGTCGGAGTGAGATTTATGACCGGCTTTTCTGTTTATCTTCACAGCCTTATTCATTCAGTCATGTTACGGAGAAAGAAAAAGACTTTCTCAGACTCAGCCGCCAACATTTCAGCCATCAGACCCCCCACACACTTTGATTCAGGAACTTCTCAACCCAATAAACTTACTTAATATTTGTTTATGAGTACTGGCATTCTTGAAGCTCTACAGTACATGCTTGCCATCACATAATAAATATGGGTTAATTTACAAAGGTATGTTAGGCCTTAGCTGTTTAAGACAGCTCTATTCCATCGAAGTAGCTCTTGCAGGGGCTGCCAGGAAAAACACTTTCCTTCAGAGAGAACAATTCATCTGTGGCCCTCTTGAGGGTTAGGGTAAAGGGTGCTGGGGAGGTCAGTCTTATTGCCCACCAACCGACCCTGGCACATACTCATGAAAGTTAAACAAGAGAAAACGAATACACTTTGGAGTCTGAGATCCGCCTCCTGGGTTGCTTGCTAATTAAGCTGCATTTGTCTTGGCTTGGAATCAAGCTTAATATTGAACCAAGATCCAACATAGAACAGCGCTACAGGCGTACAGAGACCGAAGTCAACTGAGTGCTGAAAGGAATCACAAGTGTGGCTCCTGGGAGTCTGCAGGCTCCCTATCTGAAGACATGTCAGCATCATAGTAGCATTCAAGAAGCCACTTTTTAACCTGTCCCACCCTTCAAACTGTTGTGAGATGGACCTTGTAGGTGGTTACGTCCAGTTTAACAACTACCAATTAAGTTCTGACTGTGAACATCCTGTAAAAATCATCTAGTCTCAGAGAGTAGCGTTCTGTCATGAGATTGATTGATAAAGAAGATTGAAGATTGATACCTCGCTCATGCCTGTGAAGTAAGTGTGGAGCTACAGCCAGGAGGCAATTAGCTTAGCTTAGCACAAAGACTGAAAGCAGCAACCAGCATCCAAAATAGAAGACTAGAGACAGGGTGAAGGAGCTAGTCTGGCTCTGTCCAAAGATAAAATCTGTCTGTAAACTTCACTTTAGTCTCTTTATGCTAAGCTAACTGTCTTCTGGCTCTAGCTTCATATTTAGCATGCAGACATGGAAGCGCTATCACTCTTCTCGTCTAACTCTTGAGCAGAAAGCAAACAAATGTTGAACTATTCATTTTAATTCACGGTAAAACGGGGCATAAGATGTTCTTTCACTACCGTGGCATCTTATTTGCACCTGTGTTGATGGAAAAGAAAACAATGCAGCCAAATTCAATCTAATAAAATCCATAAAGAGCAACTGAGGCTTGGACGACATGAATACAATATGTGGGAGTAGATATATAAATACAGTTTGGTTTGAAAATCACTCACTGATGCAAATTCAAAAATTTGCTTGAGGTCAGTGCATCATAAATCACACTGCTACTTGGTTACAATATAAAATCCAAATGCTGTAAAGATAGCTGCTTGTGGTTTCTAACTACAGTACTGTAAGCATGTACCACTGCATTTACATTCTTGACTCCTAACAGAGCTTGTAAATGGGTTTTCCATTAAGTCTGCTGTTGGGATATTAAAGGCCATCTTAAAAAAGCAGAGGCACTTTAAGATACTACATAAGTACATGAATATTACACATTTTATAACAAAGGCAGTAGGTCCAGAATGATCTGTGATCCCCTTTTAAAACTGAAAATGGCCTCTGCCTGCCACTGGTCTGTAAGGCTATCCTTCACATGTGAATGTTCATATAAGCCCTCATGATCCTGCTTTAAAGTCTGTTGGTGAGTTCAAGCAGATCGTCTGTTTCAAAAGAAGTGTTCCTATATTTGATCAGTGTTCAAAGGGTGTAGAGGGCTGCTCAATGTTCTATATGTTAAGGTCAAAGGGTCATTTAGTGAAGCGTGGAAGCTTGTGAAAGGTGCGGAGGAAAGACTTTTAAACTTTTAACCTGACGGAGGAGGTCGAATGTGTGGGTAGGTGCTAAATTACATAATGTCCTCACAAAAAGAGCATTCCTGTTAAGATAATGTCATACCAATCAAAATCCTTTTGGTCGTGTTTCCAGATCCCTCTCAAGTTGCGCCAGGACCAATCGCATCACAAAGGAATGATGAGATAGGTGAGCAGGACGTCGATTTCTGTGACAACAGCCGCTCCATCCATCCCTCCCTCCCACCCAATTAGATAAAACATCTGGGTGAAAGGCCGGCTCGAGAAAACTGCTACAGCCAGGACTCATGTCTCATCAAAGGTGATGACAGAGTGGGAGTAATGTGATGCAAAAAAAAAGAGCCACCCCACCCTTGAACGTGTGTGTGAACAAGTGTTAAGTGCGTGTTTGCACGCGCTGCCCTGTTTCACATCACGCTAGGTCAGCCCGCCCTTCACTCCCAGTGTCTCACGAATCATCATTTATGTGCATTCATTACCGAGGTGTAATAAGGCTGATTTTTCACTCCTCTGGTGTGGCGTGTTACATCAACACACTGCAACAGATTTATTAGCTGATTTAGTTTAATCGGAATTTCAATTTATTTCTTATCTCGGCTGAAAAGGGGTGAAAAAAGTTGGAGGTTTTGAAATTTGAAATCAAAACCGGTGAGAACGGTGTTTTCCGACGAGGCACTTACAGGGTCTTCTGGTTTTTGGCTGACGTCATGAAGGGGCTCTTCTGGAAGGTGGTCTCGTCGAATCAGAGTGAATTCCCTGATGAACACTGCGTCCCCGTCGTTGGCCCGTACAGCAACCTGAAAAACAAAGATTTTGTCAGAGGTGTCCTGCAGGTCAACGCACCACCTTACTCACATACGCAACAGCATTCTTCGAGAAAGATCAAGGAGGCGATGTGATGCAGACAAAGGAGGTTATGACGGCAGTGTATAAACACTTTACACGTGGTTGGACGATAGCCCAGTTTATTTCAAGGAAGCAAGGAAGATCATAGAGGCCATGTTTGAAATCTCTTGAGTTTAAACCATTGCACTTTTTTGGGCTTACCAAATGAGAGCAGGGTTTGTTTCCCTGCTGCAAGTTTGTTACCTCCATCAAGGATGCAATGCTTTAAGTGACATATGTTTGCTTCTCCTCAGGATTACAGAGAAAATACTTGCTAGATTTTCAAGAAACCATTGGTGGAAGGTTGTCGCACAGGCCAAGGAAGAACCTGCTAAATTTTAGAACAGAGCAACTAATTATTTTTCACCTTCATTAACATTGCAAGATACAGACAATGGCTATATAGTCTGTTGCTTGTAGTTTGGCATGTCATAGAAAACTGGACTACCTTGGTGGAGGTCTGCACCCTCCAAGTGCCCCTCTAGGAGCCAGATACATTAAACCAGAACCCAGTGATGCAACAAGCTGTTATTCATACCATATTATTTCCACCAGACCATGCTATTTCACCACTCCACTCTGGAGCAATTGGGATTGGTGGGAAATGTAGGTAAATTGTCGTAAGACTTGCCATTCGCAATCGTTTCCTGAGCGTTGTGTGTTTTTTCTTTGGGTTTGTGCTCTCAACCGCACATCCCTCTTGATGAGGGGAATCTCTGGAGGAATTCACAGCAGATGAGATCTGATATCAGAAGACGTAGTAACCCACCTCTTCAGGGAGACGGGTGGGGGCCATCTTGGATAAGGTCCATTAGCAGCACAGCAGGGCCCGCATTCTCAAGGATGCACAAATTCACAGAGCGGGGGCCCTCAGCTGCTCTCCGTGGGTCATAAACACCCTGTAATGACCTGGGTCAACTCCTTGCCCCCCGGGCCTGTGCCAAGGAAGAGCGAACCAAGAGCAGGGGATGTGGGTTTAGGGTACTTGAGGTTCTTCACGTTGTAGGGGGTTGCGGATTTTTAGTTGTGGGGCGGAAAAAAAAAGAAAGTGCTGCTAAGCAACTGCAGCAAAACCTACACCAGCTATGTGTGGGAAAGAGCCACGCAGTGGACTCTTAAATAAGACAAATCAAATCTGGTCGAAAGCCCTACACTCAGCACTGCTTAGCTGCAGTCACTTACACAGCGGACGCATCTGTAACAACACATAAGTCACTGCAGTGAAATGTGGGCAAAAGCCTCCTCAGATGACCAAGATCATAACGCACAAGCACATTTTTTGTGTGGTATGGATCTGCACATGTGGCAGCTGTTGAGCCACAACGTAGCATTTTGGTTTATCTGTTTCTTTAAAGATGAACATAAGATCAAATTTTACTACATCTCATTAGCCACCTGCAGAGTCACTGTGTGGAGCGGCCCGCAAATCAGAAATGAGATGTATGAGCGTGAAAACTCATCTTATACCTGTGAGAAAGTGGTCAAATACATTGGTGGAAATTTAATACAGCACATGTTTGGCTGATTGACTCAACAGTTTAAAGTCTTCTAAACTATATATATACCCGAGAGACTTTAATGCATTTAGCATGGGAAACCAAATAACTGATATGAAAAACCTTTATCAAAATACAGCCTAGTAATGGACGTCTGAATAAAACATGAGCTTTCTGCTGACACGACTAACGTTGCACTCAAGCGTGTCCGGTCTGCCACTGATGCTGAAAATTAAAATGTTGCACATATACAGGCCAGTGGTAAAGCAAACACAAGTCGAGTGCACGAATATTAGGAGAAGCTTTGTTAATGTATGTGTGCGTCAGCTAAGATGTACTGAAAACCACTTAAGTGACCAGATGTCCTTGCTCAAGGCTAAATGGAGGCCCGGCTGAGATGAACATACCGATTGTGTCTTTCTCAAGAGATTTTTTTTTCTCCCGCCGTCTACAGAAATTATTTTCTCACACACTTTAAGTGTCTTAACACCAGACAAATCTGATAACCATTTACTTGTCATTTTGAAGTTTGCATCCATCCTCCTTTAAAAAGACGTGCGATATGCTGGAACCCGACTGAAGCCACAAGCTAATGGTGCATGACAGCTAAACTCTCCCTCGCTGGAGTCTTAAAAGGGGGATCTTTCAAATCCGTTTCCCTAAGCAAACAAGCTGGCTGTCCAATGCCAATGTCAAGCATCCTGCATACCCCCACTGGATTCAACCATTAGGATCTGGCAGAGAACTGAATATTTTCAAAAAGGGTCCAAGTCCTGGGTTACACTGTCATGCAAAGAAAAGGAGTTGTTGACACTGACAACATCCCTCAGATACAAATGCTATGAAATACTAATATATATAAAAAAAAGCTGCCTGGATTACTGAGTTACATTCACTGGAAACATTTTTTCACAAATACGGGAAGTGTGGCATTCCTGTATAGCAGTGAAATTGTAGGGAGGAGGTAAAGGGAAATATAATTTGTTTTTGTAAAACACTGAAAAAGTTAAAGCATCCAGTGTCGTGCTCCAAGTCACTGTTCACCGTTTCAGTATTTAACCCAAAATATGATCTTTCCTTAACTTCAACGCTGCTCTCATTAAAACATCTAGCAGCAAGGCTCCAGACTGAGACGTCTCCACAACTATTGAATGGGTTGTCTTTAAGTTTTGCACCGACGGTCGACGTCGCTCAAGCATGAAACCTAATGACTTTTCATCTAGTGCCGCCCACTGGTTGAATTTTCTGGCTTAGACTTTGCGTTTACTGCAAACCTTTTGCATGCTAACACACTAAACTGCGATGGCAAAACATGGTAAACATTATAGCTGCTAGTATCAGCACGTTAACACTGTCGTTGTGCAAATGTCCGGCATGTTGATGTTAGCGTGCTAACATGCTCACAAGTACATCCAGACTAAGCCGCCACCGAGAGCGGATGTACATTCTTGTAGTGTTGTTATAATAACAATAAATTGTATTACGTATGATGTAAATGTCATTTTCAGTCGCAGCAAGTAGTGAAAAATATCTAATATCAGAGAGAAGAAGAGAATGCAGGTTTAAACATGCACTTGCCTAAACATAATCATGAAAGCATTAATCACTCTTTAGTTGCCAGGAGCAAGTATCATAGGAGAAACAAATAAAATACTTTAAAACCTCACTGTTGATTTTGAAGTCCTGATAAGTCTAGGTTGATGGTGAAAGCCCACTGTAACACACTGCATGGAGCCTCTTTGCTCAACGGGATCTAATGAGTGTGTTACATTTTGTGGGCCATAAGCATGCACTAACTCAGGCAATGTTTGAGTTTATTTGACATGAACATGACAGAGGTTAAGAAAACACACACTCCTGGTTTGTATGGCCGCCCGTGATTGAAAGAACCAACTCCAACAAGCATCCCAATCTCCAAACCATCACATGTGAGGCTCAAATCCAATGTGTGGGAGTGTGTATGTACGCGTCAATGTGACAAAGGGCAAGGGTGAAAGTAAAACAGAGAAGCAGGCCGGTGATTCATTAACCTCCAAGGCGGGTTGAATTTCAAAGAGCATGTCTCAACCAGGGAACGGGAGAGGAAGTGAACTCAGGGGCAAGTCGGGTCCTCAAAAGCACATAATCAACAGTAATAACACCAACCTGATATTATAATTGAGCTTTCCTATAACCTGGTGCCAGCTTCCACTGTTTGGGTGGAAACTGTGAAAAGCGAGTGACTTTTACCATGCTACACTAGGCCAAAACCTGGACTTATGTTTCGTGCACTGCTGCCTTTGATTAATAAGACTCCGTCCAATGTTTAGATAAGGACACCCCTTTTTCAAGACTGGCTCCTGTCTGAATGAAACCTAAGAGGAAAAGATATTTTTGCTAATCCACTTTCAAGGGGATTTATGTGAGCTTTCACTTAACACATTTTGGAGGAGGAAACATTGTGGCCTTCTTTTCCCCTCGTTCTCCGCTCCTCTTTCATAAGCTAAGAAAAGGGTGCCCTTCTCATTTGAAGACTTTTGCCATATCTGTCCCTGGCCCCCACACATCGATCCTTTAGAGAATTTTTCCTCTCACAATGAATGAACCACGGGATTATGATGCACTTAGTTTAATATTACAAACCAAAGCATGCTGCTACTTTAGGATTTAGGGACTGATAAAGGTAAGAGTCATAAAAGGCCATGACAGAGTCTTGGCTCACCTTCGGCAATAAGACACCCTTCAGTGTATAACAGGAAGAAAACACTGATGGTTATAATTTTCACTTGAGGCATTCAAAGAAGATACCTGCAATGCAACAGCTCATGACTAAGTTCTCTGGGAAACTAAATAAAACTGAAACAGCACTTTCATCACGTTCTCTGATTCCTGATGGATTGTTTAGCTCTCTTAATGTTCCTCCTAAGACTGCCTTTGAAGATGTACCTTCTCCCAGATTTCTCTGCCAGAGTGCTCTCAAACGTGATTTACATGCGCCGGTATCTGTCCCCCGAGTGCAGTCTGTCCTGCGAGCGTGACGAGAAGAGTGGCAAAGAGCTCAACTTGTCTCCCTCGCTGCCCTCTTCAACTCCCACCACTTCTCATCTTTAACAGCAAAAGGAAAAGAAGCCTCGGTTGGGGGGAGGACAGTCCACCTTTGATAGATGAAAAGTTTTCCTGGCGCTGTCATCACATCCCTTTGCGCTCACGCTCTGTTACTCCCATGTTTTAATGTCTCACAACGATGCGTGGTACCTTCCTAATGAACCATGAGCGCAGCCTTTTAAAATCCTCATGAAACAGCACGTCGCCTGTTTGATTTGACGCATTTCACGTTGAAACTGGTGCAGAACACAATACAGGTACGGATCAGTTAAAAGTGTTAAACGAATGGGAGACAAAGCAGTGCTGTCAAAACTCTTTTATGGGATTACTGACTGGGATTTTTATTCATGGTCATATAAAACACTGAAGTCTTGACTGAAGCCACATTTTGCTCCCCACAACAAACAACAGACCTGACCTCGCCTTTGCTTCATCCTAAGTTAGCAGCACCAGCAGTGCATTGAGCTGAATGTCAGCATGCTAACTGGCTCACACTGACAATGCTTGCACACTGATTTTTTTACAGATATAATGTTTACCATGTTCACCATTTTAGTTTAGCATGTTAGCATGCTACTGTAGCATTTGCCAAGCAAATAAAATCTGATCTATAGGCCAAGCTGTACAACAACAATGTGGCTACAGAGCAGTTTGTCAATGATTTTCACTTTTACATTTCAACCTCGCTTTCAAGCACAGTTGGAGTTGGTGGAAACCAAAACAGAGCTAAAACAAGTGAATGTTTGAATGAAGTGAATGTTCGTCAGGTGGCCAGGGAAAGAACTCCAAATGAATGCTAATGCTAAACGCTAAATGCAAGTTTTATATAATCCACACCCATCTATCCTGTGCAGGTTGCCCATGTCAGCTCACATTGGGCAAGAAACAGGATACTCCCTGGACAGGTCATCTATCACAGGGTTAAAGTATGTGCACAGACATTCGTTCACTTTCACACACAATTTAGAGTTGCCATTTCACTTAGCCTGCATGTGTGGGAGAAAACACACATGAACACAGATAACCTGATATCAGACATTTCATTCTGTCTCACACTGCCAATAGGATGACACAAGCCAAACAGCAGACCTCGTAATATTTCAGGCTTTATTGCTTCATTTTAAGAGGAGCGCACTCCTGAGACCACGAACTCAAAGTAGTGAGGTCAGCCTCTCTGACATTTACCCTGGCTAGTTGTATTTTTTGTAAATATTGCAGTGCAGTCAAGTGCTCCAACTGTTGCAACTCTGCATCCTCCACATGATTCCAAAAATGGTCATCCATAGCTACAGGTGTTTTTTATGGATTGTACCAGGAAGAGGACGACAAAACATAATTTCCATAATATCATCATGAGGGCAAAATGTGGTATATGGTTATCATCAACAGCTGAAGAGAGTCTTAGAGCCATTATAAAGTAATTATGTGATAAAACAACAACTCTATTGGGCCCTCGCCATCACAGATGCCTTCTAAACTTGAGAAAAAGAGGATAAGAGACTTTGACCATGGAGCCCATAGCAGTGACGTAGTTCCTTCCCACTCCAGACACTGTATGACAGGCTGTGCAGCACAGACACAAGCAAGACAGCTGGATGGGAAGGGCTTACTTCTGCTTCTCAAAAGTCATGGCAGTGGAATCAATCATTTCACCTGAACACTGCAGCCTCCCAACTGTCCAGCGTCAGCACAGGCATGGTGACAAAGCCCATAAATATAAAAGTCTGAGGAAGAGGAGCTCCAAAGACTGGTTCCCTCCGGACATGGCCCTCGCGAGGAACAGGCTGCACGTGCGGAGGATAACGGACAAAAACACTCAATGGACTGGTCACGGAGGTGACACCTGCCAGGCACTTGGAGACTGCTTACAGCACTTAGAGAACATCTGGTCTTCAGATTAGCAAAAGAGAAGAAGGAGGTGAGAAAGAGGTTTTCATAATTGTAACAGAAAATGTTTCACAATTCAGATAATTTCAGGTACTTTAAGTGTAATATTTTATCTTCAAATAATATAATAATGTTAAAAATGTTTCAATTTTGTAATTTTTTGTTACTTTAATACACCCTTGTGGTGCTTTAATGTTTAGTTAAATGTGTACAGTATGTGTACAGTATGCGATTAATACCTTAATTTGAAAAAAAGTAAATTTGATGTAAAAAAAAAAAAAAAAAAGTAAAAAAACAAAAAACAAAACAGACGCATACATCATGGAGCAGATGGAAGCAAAGGGTGCTGGTGTGTGACGCATGTCGTAAACCTGACAGTTGCGTCATAGTTCCTTGCTGGACTTCAGCCTGCATACTTTTACACTCATGGACACTCGCAGAATGACACTAAACAACTGAATGCTCTAACAGTTTATCCTCTTTCAGGTGTTCTGTTCGTCATCTGACTGGAAGCAGGACAGCAAGACATCAGCACCTTCCAGACTTGGCTGCCAATGATGCCGCACGTGTGACTGTTGCTCATTCGACATAAATGGCTATGTAAATGTGAAATTTGAAGCGTTACAGTTGCAACAAGGTATGGACTATTCAAAGCTTTGTAAATATGTAAAATAGTTTTTGCTATTCCATATTTAATGAATATAAATTATACATTATATAAGGTATATATGAATAGTGTGATCACTAATGTGTGATTGGAAACAAGGGAAAGTTTGCCTGTCTCTCTCAGGTAAAAAAAAAAAAAAAAAATCCTACCAATACCGCTGATGTTTACTATTTAATATGTTGAATCCAATCGAAATTTAAGTTGCCAAACACTGTGGTTCCTCAATCAGCCACTTGAGGTTGGCTTCATAACAAGCCAGTCCCCATGAGCTAAAAATCCCAGCTTCATAGCAGAAATAAATGTGTCTACAGCCTGGTACAAAAACAGTTTTACTCTGTACTGTCTAATGTTTGTGTAAAGTAAGATTCAACCATAATGATAATAAAATAAAAATCACTATTTGTGGCTGTTTTTATGCTGAGCTAACCGCCTCCTTCCTTGCACAGACAAATCACTTTTATTGGTATGCATCTCGCTGAACTCTTGATGCAAATTCCCCATATGTTTAACTGTTTGTTTAATCCTGTCTTATATTCTGTGTTTAATGGGCCAGTGCAGGTTTATTGTCTACAGTCTCTTCAGTTAAAAAGACAGAACAAAATAGATGGTTGCAGAAACAGCTCCCGTTATAATACGTGTCCCATGTTTTTTTTTTTTTTTCCGTATAAGGCAACAGGATAACTCATCTGAAGAGGTCATCATCGATCATTTTACACCATAGTTGTCACCAGTCATTTTTCTTCAACTATCCGCTGGCTTTTGCGAGAATCCCTTTCTGACCGCAGAAAAATCAGCCTGCAATACAAGCACAGACCAAACACTGTAATGCTCACACCGGCTGTGTCCTTACAATAAATCACGATTCTTCACTCGTGAGCTGACCACAAGCTGCCTGCAACTTGAGCGCTTGACCGGTGTGCAGCATTAGCAAGTAGCATATTTCCTGCTAAGTAGACAGGTTAGTCCACCTGCTCGCCATGTGTGGGGCCACAAAGGCTCATCGTGGAGTACTTTAGTGAGGAGCTAATTATGCGGTGGGACACCCAAATGCTGACTTCTCCTGACTTACAATATAAACAGATGGAGCTATGAAATCCAGCGCTGAAGCCTTTTGTATCCCATTAGCCCGCAGGAAGACATCTCAATGCAAAAATAGCTTCACCACCAACATTAATCTCTGCACCAGACACGATGCGGTTTCCCTGCTCAGGTAACGACTGCTATTATGTTTAATGTGGGGTTTTTTAATGATGCCCTCAAAAGAGTTCTGACAGCTCAAAAGAGCTGTGACAATGCCAGTACCGGAACATACTGTAAGACCGCAAGAAATGTTTTTTCTTCTTCTTCTTTATACGGTACATACTGTATACCACAGATGCATGATTCTGCATGATTCTCCCTCATTGGTGTCGTTGAAATACCAGAAAGTAAAAGAGATATGATACAGAAAATAAGCAGAACAAAGATCCTGTTTGGCTCCTTTTAAGCCGGTGAAAGAAAGCACACAAGCAAAACAGCTGTGCGAAAAATGGCATTCGGATTTAGTGGCTGAAGGCCTCCATAGCAGGGTGGATAGCAGCATTAATGGTCAAGCTATATAATAATTCTGTTGAAAATGTTTATTTAATTGGCACACAAACTGAGAAATTAGCTATATAGAAACCAAAAACCGTATCTTTGTACCAGACTCTAAACATGTTTATTTCTGCTGTGAAGTTGGGGGCTTATGGAGATTGACGTGCTGTGTAACCAGCCTCAAGTTGACGTTTGAGAAATTGTAGTTTTTGGCACTTGTGTGTTGGCTTCACTTCAAAGTCACAGAAAGTTGCCGCTTTTTGTGGAGTTTTGCCCTAAGTGGACAAAAAAAGATTGGGCTGTTGAACAGAGAAATTACTGGATATTTTAATTATCAAAACAAGGTTAAAGCAGGCCTTATGAATAATACAAAGCATAGTAAGAGGCGACAGAAAGGGGACTGACCCATTGGGTCATACAGTATATACAGTCACAGCAGCAGGAAAACACTCCCTGGGTTCCCAAGGTGACACTAGTGATGGCAGAATGACGGAGCAGGGGAGGAAAGACCAGATCCGGACACATCACATGTCATTTCCTAAAACCTGCCAGCTCTTCCTGCTGTACCATGCACAGAGGGAATGCCATTGCAGGATATGAATGTTGGACTAAAAGCACTAGTGAAGTGCTGCGGCTGATACGACACATGCTCAAAGTAGAGACCCAAAAACATTTTTTTAAGTCAACACATTGGTGTGGATGGAGAACAAGCAGTAGCTCATCGTGATTATATAAAAGAACTGAAAAGCATGGATTGTGGTACTGAATCATCAAATTCTTTTCCTTATTCCCCTGCGCTCCAGCATCACTGGGCCAAGCTCCTCGTCCAATGAGTGAGAGAAAAAGAAGCAGCTGAGAGTCCTCAGCTGGACTTGACATAATAGCTTTGCTTTAAAACATCCACCCAGTTTTCATCTTCCATCACACCCACTTAAAGACAAAAAAGCCACTTGTTTCTCTGACTACTGCCTCTGTTGATGATTGATGGCCTTGGCCCTTTGTTTTCAGCCCCCTTTTGATTCCAGCATGTAACGCAGCCGGGAACATTATGTAAGAGCATGGGAGGGTGGACAATCATGACCAGATCACATTTTCACAGGGTGAGACAGAGTTAGTTTCCCTAAATCATCCATCTTCTCCTCCTCTGTCTTACTGACCTTAGGCTCAAAAGCAGATTGTCCAAATCCATCATTGAGTTTCCCACCACAAGATGCTTCCACGTGTTATCAATTACATTGAGGGGGCAGAGATAGGTAGTCTCAAGAAACCATCTTGGCTGGTATTCAGGTTTAAGAAATGAAGTTCATTGACCTTATCTGTGGAAATCTGAGCAAAATAAAATCTATCAAGATCATATGAAATATGACTCTGCATGTGGCCAGCCCTGGTGCAACAAATTAAAATTACACACATTTAATATTACATCATTTGTGATAAATGCAATTGAATAATGAGCTTATGGGTCTCATCCATTTATTCAGGGAAGCTATTGTGCACATGAAATATAACCAAGGAGTGGAGAGTTGAAAAGTTCCTTTAAAACTCCTTTGAGCAACATTTTAGCCATGCTTACACCATGGGCCTAAGGCTGGCAGAGTTAGTCTAAAATATCTCAACAATAATCACATAGATTGCCATGAAATTTTGTAAAAAAAAAAAAAAAAAAAATATTCATTGATAAATCACAGTAATTTTGGTCCTTGGCCAGCAAGTCCAGAACAGACTTGCTAGCATCCTAAATCTTGTTCACCAGTGAAGGGTGCACCGACATGTTGGTGCACCATTTGCAGTATTACAAACGTCGTACCAGACCATTGTGGGGAAGAGGGAACTGAACTGGAAGGCAAGGCTCTCCATTTTCCAGTCCATCTACATTCCAACCTTCACCTATGGTCATGAGCTTTGGGTATTCACAAAAACAATGAGATTGCAAGTAGCCAAAATGAAATTCCTCTGTAGGGTAGCTGGACTCAGCTTCAGAGATAGAAGCTTGGACATTCAGAGGGATCTCAGAGTAGAGCTGCTGCTCCTCGCATCAAAAGGAGCCAGCTAATGTGATTTGGGCATCTGATTAGGACGCCTCCTGGGCGCCTTCCTTACTTAACTGGTAGGAGACCCCGGGGCACACCCAGAACCAAGTTGGCTCTCAGAATCTGGCTTGAGAATGCCTTATGATCCCTCAGGAGGAGCTGGAATGCGTTGTGTCTGGATGACGTCTGAAACGCCCTGCTAAGCATGTTGCCACCGTGACCCGACCACGGATGAGCAGAGGAAAATGGATGTATGGGTGAATGGATGCAAGGACACCAGCAAGTCAAAATTGTCACATATCAGTAAAATAGAACTTTTTATGTAGCACCATCATCATGTGGAAATTTCTCATTTGTCCACTACTTTGGTTTATGAGTTTAAAAGGTCACTGACATGTGCTAGCATGTTAGCACGCTGAGCTAGTAAGACGGTCAACGTGGTCAACAGTATACAATCCGAGCATCAACGTGGCTAAATTATACTATAATTATTTACCCACTGCCATTTTATTAGAGTGTCTGAATTAGGAGTGTAATATTTATGCACTATAAACATTGCCACAATGGAATGAAGGTACGCAACTCTCTGCTAACAATCTCATAATGGAGTGAGCTGCATTTTATAGCTGTCAAAATTATTTGCGTGGCACTTCACCTGTCAGTGACAACACAAAATGCCATTAATACTATAGTTAAGGGTTAGGGTTAGGTCTGGAGTGCCCTGCTAAACCTGCTGCCACCGCAGCCCGACCATGGATAAGCGGAAGAGAATGGATGGATGGATGGACCATAACTAACTCTGAAAGCATCACTGAGAACAATCCGTGCTGCATAGTGGGAGTGAACGCTGCATACTATCACATTAACACAACGCTGGCAGCGGTCCAACCATCAGAGATGGACAGAGTGGAGTCTGCAGCAGCTGTGTGACAGCTCTCCCTCGCAGCTTTTCATTAGTCTGATCAATTGATTGGCCCATCTGCAGGCTCCCTCCTGTGGCGTTAAGTAACCATGACCACCGCGAGTAATTAAGCTGTGTGTGATCGCGAGTGTGTGAACACAAGACCGCCTGCCCCAACAAAAGCAGCTACAAAGATTGATGGTGTCGTGGTGCGTCCAAGAGTTATAACTAAGCAGTGGATTTAAATTCAGAGTTTAAGTCATAACCAAGTACTGCACACACACACACAAATACAAGCATCTGTCCTCCTTCATCATATCATTTCACAGAAGGATTTAAATTGACAGCTGTGTGGCACAATTACAACACAATGTTCCACATGGAGTGGGCCAACGAGTTCACGGTTCAGTACATGTGTGCTGCTGCACGACTGATTCAAACCACCAGGGTAATTTCACACATAAAGGTGACTGTCACTGGATGATTGATGAGACGAGTTTATATGGGGTTTTGTTGTGGCGCCCCAGAACTTCTCTGATATTCAGATGTTAGTTATTTTAGTAATTACAGAGGTGAAATTAAATATTGTTCACTCTCTGTTACTGAACTGATGAAAAATTGAAGATTTAAAATTGTTCAGTTTACTATTTTTTCCATCATGATAGTTTAATATGACATTCAATAAAAAGGATCAGGATCATTTTAGTGGAAGAACTGCTGTCTTTAGTCTCAAAACAAACATCCAATCAAGAATGAGTAGGAGTTCAAGTTAGAGATCACTTAACCAGCTCATCTGGTAATGTTCATACTGACCTGTGAGCTCAAATTTACCATTTACTGTATCAGGCTTCAAAAATAAACACAAATGTTGTCTAAAATGAAAATGAAGTGTGCTGTTCATTTTTCTTGGGATCTTTTTAAGACTGTCTATGTATACAGTGTCTAAAATATCAAAAACCCACAGAATAAAAGACGCTCAGCAATTTGTATTCCATTACAATATTACAGAAAAATGCCTAATTTCCAATTTTATCCATTTATTCAATAGAACATCCCATTGTTAGACCCTGCAGAATTGACAGTGGCAATGTCCCAAACATTGATCCCTCCATGAAATGCATGCAAAGCCGTCCATGCCAGACCTCCCAGAAGACCAATCCAGTAGTTTTCTTTTAAATAGACAAAGAATGGACCTGGCAAGCTGTTGGCCTGAATCACAACCACACATCACTGACGGCCAAAGAGATTCAACTTTGGTGGTGTTCAGTAAGGTACTGCAAAGGGCTCTTTGATTGGGACGTGAGATCGAGAGAAAAAATGCAATTTGTGAAGACCCTATTCTCATACCAAAGCGTGGGCCAACAAATTTGTTCCGCCGAGTTTCCTAAACTGTTTTCGCCGACATCAACATACGCCACGAGAGCCCTGGTCCTCTCCAGAGCGCCGTCTGCGGTTACCACGGTTGCATTCCAGCTCCCAAATTAAGCCCCTCATTTGCGGAGTTGCCTGACCATCGAACAATCTTAATTTCCATATTCTGTGGCATTCTCAAGTCCTGATCTCATCTGGCTGGCAGCGAGGCAAATAATGAAATGCTGCCCTGCCTGTAGCGTGGCATCTTTAACTGCCCAGCCCTCCGCTCCATAATCCACACTCCATTCTTCAATTGTTTTTGCATTACGAGAAGCCAGCTGCACACTGGGCACAAAGTGGAAAGAATTTTGGATGTTTACCAGTAAGTTTTCTGCCTGTTACTTAAACCTAAACTTACTTTCAATCGCTTTCTGTCTACAGTGTGTGCACATCCTTCAACACCGTATTTAAGTCTAATTAACTGATTAGAATGAATTTTGCAAATTTAGCTCTGAAGTGTCTTTAGAAATTATAGAACGTAAATCATCAAGTTGTGGCCCGGGGTGATTTTCTTTGAGGATTTGTTTGGTGGTCAAATTTTTAAAAGCCAACATCCTCCGTTGGACCGCCACATTAAGGATGGTAAACCTATAATTAAGTTTATTACATTCAGTGTTGGCTTCACTCATTTTTATTATGTCATACCCACTGATGATTATAGGGATCTATTTAATGAGGACATGTTCCTTCTTAATGTACAGTGTAACTTACAGTCTCAGAGCCTCTGCAGTTAAAATGTCTTGTATGCATGTATGTTTGCATGTACAGTATGTCACTACATATTGTGGTTGTAGGCTGGATGTATGATACTTACTACAAATAACCTGTGATTTATTAAAACTATAAATAGTAAGCATGTATAATGGTGGTAACTCTAACAAGTGGTGGAGCAGGCAAAAGAACTGACATGCAAGGGGTCAATTTAGGGTGTGTCTGCATCTACTTATGAAAATCTAGAGCTACGGTGTAAAACACAGGTTTTTCCATTCAACCTGGGGCAGAGAAGTTGAGCCGGATTCAGCTTTTGGAGAAATGCAACCTGACATCACGCCGTGGTGGCCAATCTAACAATCAGACCGGTCAAACTACTCCAGAGTCACCCTGAAATGTCACTGAAAGTGGACGATATCCAAGTGGAGAACCATCATACTCTTCCTGTTGTCTTCTGGCTTGATTTATTTCACATACCAAGCTTCTCTGTCTGTGTCAGGTTCCTAATCTACGCTGCAAATGGTAACAACAAGGAGTTTCCTTTGGTTTGTGTGCAATGGTTTGATAAAGAGAGAGAGAGCAGTGGTTGAGTGACATGGACAATGAATGAGAGCTTTGCCTGATTTGATCTGAATACAGCCTAAATGTGGGAGTGGAAATCTGGCTTGTCCACATGTAATCGCTTCCCCCGTGACTGAGAACCATGTATACAGATGGCTTTATAAATCTGATAAAAAAGATTTACAGGCATATTTCTGTCTCGAGTTGATAGTGACAATGACAGAGTTTATGCATCTGACCCAGGTGAAAAGAAACACCTGGAGAGATTAATGCATATCTACATAATCCTATTCATAGCTTTTGACAGATGCCTGTGTGCATCTGGCAGAAGCTCAGAACATGACTTTATCAGCTCTCCTTATCCTTTGCTTTAACTAAATAAAAAAAGGAATTTTAAGCTTTTTGAGGAGATTATATTGTGTGACAAAGTGCATTGCAAGACATCTCTTTTATAATTCATTTGTAATGGATTCTTAGTGAAATCGCATCGTGATGGATATCTATCATCAGTATGACTGCCACATTAATTTTGTTGGATGTTATCTGTATTTAGAAAGGCATTTATGGAAACTCATACACAAGCCAACTTGGTCCGGAAAGTGCCATGTTTTTGTGAACAGTCAGGCTCAGATTGTCCTACAGTACCAGAACAAATGCTGACAACAATAACATGATTCACTTTTCAAAAGTGCCCAAGTCTCCGTCTGGCAGGCGCTCCCAGACATCCCCACTTGACTTGACATTCTCCTGCAGCCAAACGGACCACAACATCATCATCGCTCTGACAGATGAGCTGGGAAAACCCAGTGATTTGTCTAGGGTCCTCTAAATATGACAGTCACCCTTGGGGAACCATATCTGAGACGCCGACAAAGATCAGAGGCAACAATGTATTCCCCACGGTCTACGATGACACAGTCAACATTATGTGACAGCTTAATGCTGTCCATCCATTGTCTCGTCAATGCGCAGAGATTCCAGAGGGTGCAATTATCCAAGGAGATTGACAGACAGCAACTTAAAAGACACTCTACGAACTAAAGGAGCAGAAAAAGATCTCTCAGCGAAGGTCAATCTGCTATCCAGAATACCTTAATTACGTAAGCCTAAAAAAAAAAAGCACCACAACATGACAGACACGCAGAAAACCAGTGTCTTGGGCCTCGGTAGTTCATGCCAATAATTGAGGATGTTTGAATCATTTTTCTTGACGTGCCATCATTGTCGCAAGTCTTGACAAACATCCCTGTCATGCTTGTGTAATTGCCGGCGAGAGCGAGCGGTTTGATGAATGACGTCCCTGACATTTGGGACGCAGCCAAAGTGGCATTTAAAAGGGGGAGGGCGGGTGAGGGGGTGAGTTGGCACATTTCGTCCTCCGCATTCCCTTTGTATTAAAGAGACAGATCGGAGGCGCCATTTGAACTCTTAAATATGCCATGGGAGATTTATCTGACACCATGTGTGAGTCCACTACAGGGGTCCCTGTTTGTCTAAATTTATGTCCTGTATGTTCCTGTGTGTGTGTGTCTGCCTGTGTAAATTACATAGTGTTTACTCTGTCTATAGTAATATTCCTGTAGGGATTTGCTGTGATGTTGCATTCTTCTGATTTTGTTATGTTTTTCTCAGATTTTCTGCTTGCGTGTACACGTGTGCAAATTCCAGGAACTTCTGTATGTTTATTGTATTCAAAGCATGGCAGGTCATTCCCATATAGGCTCAGCGACATTGAGAGACAGCATATCATATGTTTGTTTTTACATTAGGGCTCCCTGTGGGCCCAGCCGACAAGCAGTCTGTTATCTCAGGAAAAATCATTTAGCTCCAAAGCAACAGCGGAGCCAAAAGTAGCTCCTCCTGCCGTCTACCACGGTCAGTTTAAATATATTGTGAGGGTGCGGCGGTTCATCGGAAATGGAAAGATTCAGCTGTCAGGGTGTTACTGTACTAATCTCCCTGAAAAGTATTGAGGAAACTCTTTCCCAAACAAAATATTGTTAGTTAAGAAAACACTTAACTTGTTCCAACAGTGGTGCAGTCAGAGTGACGGTTTCCAAATATGTTGGGAGAATTACTCAGCATTCTTGAAATTAGCCTTGTTCCTCTGCGTACCCAGCTTAGTCTGTGGGACTGACTCATTTCAAGTGTTTGGCCTTGAATGCAGGTTTACTGTACATACAAGACACATTGAGGATACTGACTAATGTGTTTTGGTGTGCCATTGCAGCTAGAATCAGATGTTTGTCGTAATACTCGCTACTACAACATCTAAGGAGAAAAAGAGACTGGGTTAGACTTGCAGCCATTAAAATGTCAGCTCATGTCTGCAGCATCGGCAGCCTCTCTGCTCATCAAGTTGATGGCAAAGTGATGGTCCTTACTTTTCTCTCTTTACTGCTTCTCCTAGAACGAGGCAGGGAGCAGGCTTTTGTCTGCAGACAACTGGTAAACAGATCAAACGCAAGAGACACAGTTGATCTTTCATTTATTTACTTCATCAGCTGAGTGACGTTGCAGCTTCCAAGCTCATGAGTTCAGCTTGTGAGCCATTAAGAGTGGAAATCTGTGCAGTGTCATTTGGGTGTATTACCTGGAAACACACTCAAGATTAAGGGGAAGTTACACAACAAGTAAGTTACACAACATTTCAAGTTGGAAAGTTAAAAAGGGAAATTCAGTTTATAGTACCACTTCTTAACTTTAAAGTTTTGGCAATTGTTGCTTTTGGTTATGATAACTGTATACACACCAGCTGAGATCTGCGCAACATCGCAACAAAGTAGATCTGACAGGTTGTAAATAAGCCAATGGCCAGATTTTTTAAAGCTGCTTGAAGCAGGATTTTTTTTTGCTGACACGTCAATTGACTGTGTGTAATGTTAAAGGGCTCACTCATAGTAGTGAACACACAGATGATTACCACCATTTTACCATCTTTCGGCTCATTGTTTTGGTTTTATCCCCAACAACTTTACACTTCTGGTTCAGTCTCACAGCTCTAATGAGCGTTGTTTAAAGCAGGCAGCGTCTTAGCAGGGCTGTAGCTGCCTGCCAAGCCCCAAACAGCAGACACAGAAAGCTAGCATCTAGCTAGTAAATGTCATCTCCAAATAAACTCTGATGTTGCACAATGTCTGCTGGATGTGTATCAAAGATAAAACCAAAACGGAGTGCACCCTTAATGTCGGTAGCATGTACCTTCACTGCACAAGGAGACAGTATGGGTGCACACTATCGCAACACTGCAGGTTAAAGATGAATCAGTCAATCTGCAAACTTCAAGGTCTGACCATCTGACTTCCCACGCTTCCCTATCGGATTACTTCTTAGCAATAAGTCCAAAGTGTTCATACAAATGTTGCTAATAAAGTGAAATGATCCTTTAAGGACGTCCTGAAGCACCGCAGGTCATTGGAGGTAACATAACTGGCTGGCTGTTTATGTTCATATGGGCTGGACCCTCCTGACAAAAACATTTTTTTGCCCGCTGTCTGTGCCGACGATCGAGTGGCTCGCATCCCCTCCGTGTTGACTTTGGTGGTTCTCCTTCAAACAAAATGGATACCTACTGTCACGCCAGAGTTTTGAGAAGAAAAATGAGCAAGAGGCTGAGAAATTAAGCTGACAAGCAGGGGAATGTTCACACGGGGGAAATATAGAAGAGAGAGAAGCCACAGAGGTGCGTTTGTCAGCCTTGTTCAGTCTGGCAGCGCAGCTCATATGTACCGAGGAAGGTGGCTGAATATGCGCTACTGAAATGAAACGAAAAAAAAAAAAAAAAAAAACTCAAGGCAAGGCAAATAATTGGATTTGGCTCAGCCTGAACGTGAGTGTGTGCTCAGCAATGTGGCTGTGTTTGCACAGCTGGAACGTGTGCCCAGGGTCATCTCAGCAGGGAGCAGGGTTTGGCACTGCCGGGCACATCTACAGTACAAGCGTGCAGAAGAATCACTGGACGCCTACCTCTCCCTGTCTTTCCCCCTTTCAGAAACAGAGTCAGAAAAGGCTCACGAGAGAGCCTACTCATAAAACATAATTTCAGCTGTGGGAAGACCTTATCAACTGCGGGGCACAATGACCTGGCTCTCGTGCTGTTCTGGCATCATAACAATACATAAAAAGGCAATTTTATAGGATATCAGACCATGTTACTAAACCTCATCCATTGGGCACCAATTAACTATGTTTGATGGGTTGCTGACTGAAATGAAGACTGGATATAATTTATTCTGCTCATATAATCACCACATGCATTGCAAAACATAACCATTGCCTTTCTTTTGAACTATTACTGCAGAGTGAAACTGCCTTGATAATATTACCCTCCCCAAAGAGAAACTAGAGTTCCAGTTCTCAGCAGGACAAACTTGACAGGCTAGCTGGCTAAGGCATGCACACTTTGAGACGAGGGATCTGTCTCTTAAAACTTGCTGGCGGATGCTTAAGTTTATGTAAGAAATGTAAGTCTTTCAGAGTGAAGAGCGAACCCCTGGTGACATGAAACCTAAGAGCACCCAAGCGGTTGGAAGCTGTCTCTCAGCAGCGCTAAAATCTACACAAGCCGATAGCTTGAACCAAGGTTTATTGTCAGGAGGAACAGGTATGACATGAGTGTGCGGTGCATCTTTCTGCAGGAATATACAGTTTTGGAAAGATAGATCATGCTCGACTTACAGTGCTAACACACGGTAAGACGGGAGGATATCACATACATCATTTTATTTAGCCTGTGTTACTTACATGCAGTCAGAAGTGGAAAATCTCAAGTTAATATAGTACAGTATGAATGTGAATCAGGGAGATGTAGCTACCAGACCCTAAAAACTGAAGATCAGAGGGTCCATTAAGTTTTGGACTGCACACAATGACAGAACAGATAACAGTACTTCTAAAATGAATGGAATAGTATTACACCCCAACATAACAACTCATCTACTTATGGAAATATAATACCATGCTTCTTATCAAAGACATTCAGGCCACCTAAATACCTCAAAAGCTTTGTTACAGACAACCTCAGAGTTAAAAGACATGGTACTTCACAATACTAGAGACATTTGAGATGCTAAAACCCAATAATGGCATCCTCAACTCCATTGTGAAAGAGATTCTCTGGCCATGAAAAGGTTTCTTTTTTTTCTTACATTAAGAAAGTGGCTTTCAAAAGGCGCACACCCCTCTTAGAAATTCCTGACAGAATTGACTTGCTCTGGCATCTTGAGTTTCAATCTGATAGCTCCAAAATTGCTTCTGCAACCAAAACCTTCAAAATGTGGTCCAAGCAGCCCTTCTATTGTTGTTGGCGTGTGTAACAGAGATGGCTTCACATTCTGCAGGTTTCACATTGGCTACAGATATCCAGGTGACACAGAGAGATCCTGAGGGTCTATCTCAAGTCAGCTGAAAGCTTCAAGTACAGCTTTATAGCTATCCAGTGCCTCTACCAAACCCCCCCTCCAGCGTGCTTTGGAACAAGGGCACGACGTCTACAAAAACCTTCATTGCCACAAATCAGTACTCGACCTATGT
Organism: Protonibea diacanthus; assembly: GCA_028641955.1. Lineage (NCBI taxonomy): Eukaryota > Metazoa > Chordata > Actinopteri > Sciaenidae > Protonibea > Protonibea diacanthus. Next base: position 10,845,257 of record CM053998.1, read on the forward strand.
TTGTTTCCTTGTCTTGATTTTACCTTGATTATGCCTTGTACTTTTTCCCAAGTGAAAAGAAAATGTCACGTCTCAGTTATGCCAAGAAATCACAATATCTAAATCAGGTGCAATTGGCAAAGTAAATTCTGATATTGATACAGGTGGCCTCCCAAGATGAACAATGGCAGTTCCAATAACAGATCTCCTTGGAAGCAGAACAACCTGCCCTTGGCCCGGGCTCTCTATTTCTGTTTCCAAGGATTAGAAAACCAACTGGACCCCTGAGATTACCCCTGGTGCCCGTAAATGTGATGCCTCTAGCAGGTGGACAGGTAGTGAGCACTCTGTTAATCTTTAAGAGTTAGGTGGGCAGGAAGAAGGGAATTAGGGGTCAGAGAAAGGACAGTGAAGACATGTGCTGAGCCGGTGGGGGTGTGTTGTTGCGAGTGACGGCAGGAAATGGGAATGTGTTTCATTGTATTTGTTTTATTAATTTCTGGGACTATTCCAGATCATAACTACCGTTACACCTACAGAGAATACTATATAAAACTAATCTGTTATCAGTCTGATTTTTTTCAATTAAAAGTATACCAGAAACTTTTTGTCTTGAGTAAAACAATTAAAGTTAAAATAACTTGGGGAATCAGAACTATGATGAAATGTATTAAAACTCACATCAATGAATAAAAACTAAATGTAAAATGTAAAGACTGATAAATAGACAAATTAATTAATATTGTTTTATTTAATGACCTGCATGCATGTGTGAGATCGTTCCTCGCGGCTGATTAGAAGTTTGTCCTGTTTCATTATCAGCTAGCTAGTTAGCTAACGTTAGCAGGCCGTTGAAGGAAAAAAGTAACAAACTTATGGACTAAATGCACAGTTGTTCCACCGTAAATTACACAGGAAGCGGCAAAAAATACAGCTCTGACGAAGTAGAAAAGCCAGCATTTGCACTACGGAGAAATGCCAACATTTATGAAAAGGTAAGCTAACGTTAAACCAACTTTCAAGGGACGTGGATGCAATGCTAGCGTTACTTTCCGTTGACTGTCTTCTATGTCAATAGGCTATCAGTAGAAACAGCCTATTACTTAGACTGTTAAGACCTCATATTTTCTTCACACTTCACTAAATCAGACAAAAATGTCAAATGTCCTCCAATTTTTATTGTTTAAAACAGAAATTGAATTACCTAAATTTGACTAAATCAAAATCGTGTGCCAAAATGAACATAGCCTAGGTAACTGTCAAAATAATTAGTAGTATCTAAAACTGCTGTTATGCTGTGTCTTTAGCAACTGTATTTGATTTGAACTGGATTCTTTCTTTCTTTTTTTTCTTTTTTTGCCTCTGTGGAAACACAAGCACAACATTCACATCCCAAAGCATGACTTGAGCTTTGGGTCCATTTTTTAAAATGATCTCTCCCTCTTTATTCCTGTCCATTTCTATCTATCAAAATTATAATAAATCATTTATGGGCGTGAAAACTCATTTATAACTCATACACAGTGGTCAAATACTTCTGGATCAAGCGCTCAATAAATTTAAGAGTAATAAAATGTTTTCCGTCTGATGAAAATAAAGCGATTAATAAACTGTGGATTGAATTTGGCACCACAAGATGCGATATTTTCTGGTTCTGGTTTCTGAATGTTTTAACTATTATTACTCTGTGAAGCTTGTTATTTTCTTCAGGACTGTACTACCACACATGCTGCTACATATCCTTTGTATACAGCCACATTGTTTCTATTGCAGTGTCGTTGCCTGAACCTTGGTACCAGGGTAGATGTTAGCTTCAGAGAGATAATTACTGCCCCTGAGCAACTGACCAAGTGTTGCTGATGAAGTAAGAGCTGATGGAAGCACAAAGGGCTGTGCACACAGCAGCATTATGACAGCAGCTGGGTGTGCCTTATATTAATGAGACACAAGTGGTGGATCTGCCCTGATTCACTTGCGTCATCCAGATAACTGGGGCATGCAAGTTCAGTGTGCATCCAGGATCCAAAACTGTTTTTTTATGTACAGTAAAATCCCTTGTCCTGCACAGCTGGATCCATCAGTGACCGACATAACCCATGACATGTCAGAGAGACACTGATCGGCAGTCACAAGGTTGAACCTACATGGAGTGCATGTCCTGTACATGTGTGTATGTGATTAGTGGGTTCATTTGCGCTGTTAAAACTGGGAACTAGCAGGCCAAACCACTGCAACAACCTGGATTAGTACAGCGGAAAGAAAAGCAATCCATCCTTTGCCCTGGATCATCACATAAAAGCGGAGAAATGTCCTTCCAGATTTATCTCAACAATTGGAAACTTTGTTAATAAGTCAATGCACATAGGGGGTGCAGCTCCAATCAAATAGTATTGTATTAGGTTGAAAATCTTGTTGAGGTGCACAAAAATAATAGATTGAGTGTTCCTCACTCTTTGGAATAAAAAAAAAAAACTTAAAAATGTGCTTACCTCTGGGCAAAGTACTACCACATTTCTTTTTCCCATCTTTCCCTCTCATTGTGGTGGAGGAAATCATCTTGCCCTCAGTGGCCCTGATCCATAACTTCACTCTGCACTATGCTGCAGAGGAAGAGGCAACCAAGAGTTGGTGGAGTCCATGCAGGGCGTGCACACACACCTATGGCCTATGCACGCACTGGTCGTCTGTCCCTTCTCTTTCTCACTTACGCTCTCTCCGAGTTTGACCTATGAGGAGCAGGAAGCCTGGGAGCTGACGTAGGTTAGAGCCAGGAAAAGGGAGAGGCTGTCGATGAACCCCCAGACCAAGGAGCAAGGCTCAGCAGGGGTAATGTGAGTCAACTAGTGGGCATGTAAGGCTGCAGTGTACAAAGACTAACAGGCTCGAATGAAACAGGGACTTAAGATATAAATATATCCTGACATTGCCTGCTGGGCTTTCTTAATAAGTACAAACAAAGAGAGGCATAAATCAAATATGTCAACTCGATGAAAAGATAGATAATCAAATAAAGAGATAGACATGTAAGCTCACACGTGCGTATTTACTTTCAGAGCGAACCAAAAAGACAGTGGCAAGTTGGAGCAAGACTCACCCAAGGGTGCATTACAGACACACATGGATGCACAGATAAAAATTAAAAAAGAAAAAGAAAAAAGGTTGAGACAAGCGAGACACTTTTGGCACACATTGTTGAACATGAACCTACATCCTCAGCTGCACCTCGAGGCACTGTGTCTGCCTGACACACCTGCACACAGCAGCAGATCAAGTTACTTAACAGCTGGCGTTATACCCCCGCTATACATGCTTTGATTACCGCTTTTACTTTTGAAGTCTCTAAAAGACTATAAAAGAAAATAATATATATATAGCTCCACCCTGCTACATTACAACACTTGGGTAGCTGTCTTTAAGCATCACAGTGGTCTGTAAACCTAAATGTTTTGTTAGCGTTGCCCAATTCCACATCTGTTGTATAAATTAGCGGTCTGCAAGCTGAGTCTGGTTTTAAAAGGAAAATATTCCCCTGCAAAAATATTTGTTGTCAGCATAGATTAAGCCACTGCAATTACAACCACATATTGTAATATTAACACTGGGTGAGTGAGCATCATTCAATATGAGGTGAGAGACTGGCATTTTGTTAGCTTTGGGCAAACGCAATAAATTCCAAACCTGTTACTCACAAAAAAGGCTCGTTGCCAGTAACATTTAGGTGGAACTATATTGCTCTCAGACAAAATGCTGAACTGATTGATCGACCAACTGTCGTGAATTTGGCTTATGATTAACATGTTGTACGCTGGGGGAAAATTAACTAGGCAATTTTTACAGATTTATTCCAGTTACATTATCCAGTTGGTGTTATGAAGGTTTTATGTCACCTCCTCTGGATGCATGAGCCCATTTGTCTTCCCTCTGCAGTCTGCACAGCCGTCGTGGTAGCTCAAGCGAAACGCTACGGGACTCAAACGTGAAAGTAATCTAACCTTAATCTAACACTAGATCAGATGAACTTGTAGTTTGATGGATGTCAAACTAATATGCAAAACATTTCCAGGATTGTTTTCAGAATCGTTCATCATTTGTCTAAGTGGACCGAACAGCCACGGGAGAAAAGTACAGTAGTAAATGCGGCACAGAAATGACTGTTTGACCGTCATAAAGATTAACAGACAGGCAGGAAATGTGTGTTTAAAAAGGACACGGATCAATGGGCCATAAATCGAGTTCACCAGAGTACGACTCTTTCTTTCTTCCCCGTTCACAAACTGTCTCTGAAGTTGCTATCAGATAAGATCGAGACATCAGTCATCACATTCTGTGGGTAGGTGTTTACACAAAGATGTGTACTAAACAGTTGTTTCGCCATTACATTACATTTGTTGTGCAATTTTACTGTAATAAATTTTAATTTGAGAACATGTCTCTGGCATCGGTTGGATCTGTAAAGATGATGGTATTGCTTTAAGGCAAATGAAATTCCTCTTGTCTGCAAATGCAACTTCTGCCCTGACCTTTTCATTCCTTTTCATTCCTTTTCCCTCCCCCCCCCCCCCCCCTCTTTGATAATCTATTGACTAAATTAGTTTTCAGGACAATGTCTGAAATGATAAACTGATGTCTGCTATTGATCAGAGCAGATGTTTGAGTGGGAAGGAACGATCCAGACGGCAGTTGTCCCCATTTTTTTAAACCAAGTGATCGCAGCTTGAAAGGAAAAATGTTTCATATTTTTTATATTTATTATATATAAATTATATAGACTATTACTTGTTTTGTCCAACCAAGTCTAAAACCCCTAAAACATTCCATCTAAGCAGTAAATTCTCACATTTTGTGTAGCAGGAAACACGTGGGAACATTTTTGTCATGGAAAAGCAGCAGCTAACGTTAGCATTGAGACACGGTTAGCATACGGTTAGCATGAGGCACGTTTTTTTTTTTCACTTTTAGAAGAGGCTAATCACCTCCAAGCTAAGCTAGCAGAAAGTCAGAGACCAAACCGATTTTTAACATCATCCATCAAAGCAAAGATAAGACTGCAAGCAAGCAACCCTAAAATGTCAAAATAACTGAGCGTTGCTGGTTATAATAATGTATAATTACTAATATCCAGGTCATAATCCTTCACTTTACTCATAACTGAAAAAAATGAATCGCATTACTTTCACACAGAATGGTCCAAACTGAGTGTTTCCCCAAAAAAAGCCACCCTCCCACCTCCTGTCCTGTCAAACTAATCCCATCTTAAAATACTCATCCTGTGAGTATCATGCATTCTTTGTCTCTGATTATGATCCGTCTTTTTCCCCCCCGTTCTTCCCTTCCTGTTGTAAACCCCCGACCCCACCAAAAAAAGATTCTCAAGGCCTGCGCATATTTGGCACCGACTTGGTTCCCTCTGATCATGTAATGATTTGCCCGTAACGATTACTCTCTCATGCGATGATAGAGCGGTTTGTACCTGTCCCGCAGAGAGAGGGAGCCGCAGCCAGGCACATTCCTGCTGCGCCCTCCTGCCAATCAACGTCAGTTAACGCACTTGTCTCGGGCTGACACACGCGCGTCTTTCACCAACATACAAACACACAAATGGCTCCTGCTCGGTCCTTGTGCTAAGACGCACACAGCCTGTCATTGTTTGTCATTCAAAACATCCCTGAGTTCTCTCCTGAGCCTCTCCCCTCATTCCATCCTCCTCGTGCATTAACAAAACTAGTCAACAGGCAACTAAACGTCTTTCGGGCTTTTTAATGACACAATTTCCTGAAGTTTTTGGGTAGTGTGATGTTAAAATGATGTAACGCGCACCTGGAGGAAATATTGCTTGAAATATTGAGCGTGACGGATGAGCAGACAGATGTTTCCCTGCAGTAACATAAAATGTCAGATGGTTTATCAAATGAGATGCGGTTATTTCTTGAGGTCAGGGGTAAGAACCACTCAGATCTCACTGATCCTCCACTCCCAGTGAAACTTTTTATTTTGACCAAAATCATACCACAGAGGTCTTTATTTAGAAAACATTTTGAAGTTGGGATAAAGACACTGAGAGGGAAAAATGAAAAGATGAATTATAGCTAGAATGAAAACACAAAAGGGGGATATTTATTGGTGTTAAAGACTCAACAGATGATTTTTGTCAAGCTTTGCTCAGCCAAACAAATTAAACAAAGCTGCTTCAAAAAGCATTTCCGACACTGACATCAATTTATCAGACGACGCGATGAATCATCTTTAATTCAATCAACAACGAACAGCTAAATTATCAATTTGCCGACAAATATTGGTAATTAAACTGTTTTTGTAATCAATATTTGTAAGGCATAATCAATGTTTTTGAATACTTATTTCACCAATACTTTTTTGGTGAAATACCAGATTGTTTTACCTCTTCGAGACTCCATAACAGTTACTGAGACTGAACAACTTCCAAGATTTTTAAATGTGAAAATAATCGTGTATCATGTTTTGACAAATGTCATTCACCAGGCTACTCCCACATTTACAGAAGAGCGCGTTAAGAGACCTCGTCAATAACTGAAAGAAGATGAATCAACATGGAGAAAGACATACTTCAACTGGTTCCACCTGCCCTGCGCCTTAACTCTCAGCTAGTTCACAGTCTGCCTGTCTCTAACTGTCTGTCAGTCCGTCTGTCTCTCAGCATTGGGCTAAAATAATCTGAATGCACAGTGTGGGAGCTTTCATACCGAGCTGAGTATCCAGTATCTGTCATATCATCTAGGTGGCTTCACAGGCCACCTGGTCACCACAATCCCAACTATTCCAGCTATGAAGCAAAATCGTGCCGAGATGAGAGAAGAAACTGGACCGATAACACAAAAGGCCTTATTTAAAAAGAGCACTATGTCCCGCTGACGTGTGGGAGAATGAAGGGTAAGTGACATACTCAATGTCAAATGTGCACTTTTTCAGGTCACGGTTGCCAAATACTTTGCTGCATACCTGTCATCGGGGAGACGGGAGGAGAGGAGAGGAGGGGGAGGCGAGAGGAGGCGGGGTGCTGAGAGGATTCAGACTACGTGGATTCGCAACAGATTCAAACAAGCTGGGCGCATTCGAGACTGCATTTTTTTTTTTTTTCGAGCGCCGCGAGACAGCGGCGTGGAATGATGTCACCGCACAGAGGTATGTGAAGACAGCGGCACTTCAAATGTAACACCACGGCGAGACAAAGGCCATCAGTGAGCCGAAAGAGCAACAACAACAGTCACCTGTGGGTGCATTTTTCCTCACAGGGGTAATTATTTTCAGAGGTCAGACATCAATCACTGCAAAAACATAGAAATAACAAGACTGCGCGGGTCTTTTAAAGGCGTAAAAGTTTCAATGGAGTTCGTTTAAAGTTCATGGTCAGGTTCACTCTTAGTTCAGACCTGCCTTTAAAGCCATGATGCTGCCTCTTAAACCAGAAATGTCTTCTTGGTTCAAGCAAACGCACAGCTTAACACCCAACTCTGACAGACCTCCTGACACTACTGTGTGTTTTCAAGCAAGTAAAGCGGCCTCCATTTCCCATGACCTCCCACCTCGCCCCCTTCACACTCAAACAAATAACACATAAACACACTTACAATATACTTAATACACAGAGACCACACAGATTTCCCCATGCGGGGGGCTTCCTCAAAGGGGAGAGCCAAGCCTCTTCACAGGGGCCGGCGAGTCTGCTCCGCGGCCACTCCACAGCCGCCTGTGCTGTGTCGCCACTCCTCTGTGTGTGTGATTGGTGCAAAGTGCATTTCATAAAAAGGCATCATGGTCGGGTTAATCCCTGTGAGCAGCCTGGGAATGGTCCGGTCACACCACACACACACACACACACACACACACAGCAGTCACAAGACTACAGACAAACACACTTTCAGGGGAATTCTGAAGTACTTGTACTTGAGTATTTCAATGTTATATCACATTATACTACACTGTGTTTTTCTACTATATTTCAGAGGGAAATACTGTAACATTTATTTACAGCAATAGTTGCTTTGTAGACAAAGTATGATGCATTATATGGACATATAATATATGAAGTTGTTAATTCCTTGACAAAGTCTTAACCATTAGACAGAATCAGGCTTGCTATATCCCCGTTTTCAGTCTTTATGCTAAGCTAAGCTAAGCTAAGCTAATCCACTGCAGGCTGTAGCCACATATCTACTGGACGGAGTATTTCCCAAAATATTGAACTATTTCTTTCAGTCCTAACTGAGTTTGGCAAAAAATAACATGAGTGCACTGGCTTTTATGGATTCTCATGTTTGAAAAAAAAAAAAAAAGTCACTTTCACTGGTGTGGACACTTCTTCCACCACTGCTGCTTTGCTTTGAGTGTGATTGGTGGAAACGGGGAAGGTCTCCACGACTGAGGCACGCACACGTATGCGCAAGATCTGCACGGCGGATGCAATCCTACTTTGTGAGCATGCACGATTACACGCTCATCAATCTGCTTCTGCGGGCGTATGCATAGTAATCCTAATAGCACATCATTTGTAACGGGGGTCTCCAGTGTTTAGTCGTGGCGGCCCAGCGTTTACTCAAAGCACATGTGGCCACGGGGGGAAACAGATGTGAGAACACCAGAAAGCATCATTAGCCTTGCAAACATTCAGCGCAGCCAGCCGTGGAGACCCCGTCAGACACCGGCGCTGCAGACACTCAGTCAATCATGTGTCCGCTGGATTTAGCTGTCCATCCTTACACAGTAACCTTTCTCACACTCATACGCAACCTCCTTTTTTTCCCCCCACTCTTCCCAAAAGAAGTGAGGTCAGAGAGAGAGAACTAACTGCTCTTGTATTTGTTTTTCAGGCCTGTCAACCAGTCTCTGAAATTACTGCATCTCCATTTACTCCAAGAAGCTACAGTTGAATATTTACACTTTGCTTTCCAACTTCATGCCAGTGGCTTTGTTCTGCATTACTCCTCCTTGGACAGTTTGCTCTCCGTGCATGCTTCATGCAACTCTTCCCCTCTCACTCCATCAATATCGGGCCTTTTTTTTTTCTTTTCTTTTTTTTTTTCCATTGCTGCAGACAGCTTCGTGTCTGTGTGTGTCCTCTTCTCTTGCTTTCGCCTAAATCCACATCAACATCACTCCATTAATATTCCACTCGTCCTCTGTATACTCTAACGTGGCACTCACCTTCAATCTGCGAAGCTCCAAGTCCATGACGGTTTTGTTATATTTTACTGTGTTTTATTATCCCTGCTCATTGACAAAGATGTTATTCAGTTTTATTCATTTTCGCCTGCTGTGCGTCTGGTTGAAGGTCTTGGCTTTGACCTGCATGTCATATTACTTTTAATATTAACATATCAATTCTCAAATACCTATGACCTCATTTTAACCTAAAAAGAATGCACCATTGTGCCTTTGCTCCTCTAACTTGTTCTATTATGAAAGACTCAAGTATAATCATTGTCTTGCACATTTCTCAGATGTTGTCTGCTGTCCTGTTCCTCTCTTTCTCTACCATTCATGACCTTTGTGCCGTGATTATCCTCCCCTCTTCCTCCTTGCCTTCCTCTTTCCTTCCCTCTGTAGTGTCCGATCTGGCTTCTTCCTCTCTCCTGACGATCCTCGCCAGTTCTCAACACACACACACACATAAACACACACCTCCTACCTGCCCTCCCCTCTAATTAGGCGTCACAAGAGAGGCCCGAGTGCTCCCTCTCCCCTCTCGTTAGCACCACTCCCCGGCACTCCCGCTGCAATTCCACCCGGGGACGGATCTGAGGTCAAGGCCGGGGCAGAACAGACGCATGTGCTCAAGTCAGAGCAGCTCGACTGCAAGGTTCCGGGGCTTTTGAGATTGGCTGTGTGTTAAAAAATGTGCAGGCCAGATGATGCACGGAGGTCCCCGGCTGCTGCAAATGAAGTTTGAGCTGGCGTCCGGGAACACACAACAGGATAAAACAACAACGCTCAATCACGCTGATGGAGGGGACGCTGGCTCGCTGCATATGGAGCCCAAGATGTTTCATCAGAGGAAAAGGATGCCAGAGGCTCGGCTTTCAAGCTCGGCAATGACAAATAAACCTCACGTAGAAGGAACAAATATATTCACAAGGGGCTCCGGAGGAAACAGAGAGGGGACGGAGGGCAGCCACCTGCAAAATCACAATGGAGCTGACTATCTGTGGTGGGCGTGGGAGCTATAGGGGCCACCAATGCTGAACTGGACACAGAAAGTCCTTCTGCTGTAATGTTGCCATCTGCTGGCAGATCTTTATCAATGCGTGGCAGAAGCCTGATATCAAATCAGAGAGTTTTGCAGTGTGTGTGCGTGTGTATGTGTGTGTGTGTGTGTGTGTGCGCACGTGTGGCACAATAAGACATATACTATTTCCTCAAAACCACATGAAACCACAAAAACTCATTATGCTTTTTGATATTGTAGTCTGAACAACATGCCCTCTTGCATACGCTCTGGCATAACACTGCAACATGACTCCAGCGAGTTATGCCATTTACTGGCAAAAGCTGTTTTGGGCAGTCAGTCACAGCATGTTATTAGAACTTGGCATCAAGTGATTGAAAGGCAAACAACACTATCAAGTTCCACGAGATTTTGAAGGGGAAACGGCAAAAGCCATATTCTCCGTTCCACATCTTTTCAATTTTCATATGGCCTGGTTTGTTAATCAACTCCTGATGTTGATGAAACAGTTTGACATTTTGGGAAATACCCTATTTTGCTTTCTTGCCGAGAATTCGATGAGATGATCGATATCACTCTCCTGTCTGTGTGCTAAATATGAACCCGGAGCCAGGATCCAGTTAGCTTAGGATACGGACTAAACAAAAGGCAATATTGGAAAAATACCCTATTTTGCTTTCTTGCCGAGAATTCCGTGAGATGATCGATATCTCTCTCATGTCTGTGCAGTAAATATGAAGCTGGAGCCAGGGGACAGTTAGCTTAGCATACACACTAGAAACGGAGGGGAACTGCTAGCTTGGCTCTGCTCGAAGATGGAAATCCACCCACTGGCACCTCTAAAGCTGATTTATTAACACATTACATCGTGTTCGTTTAATCCTTACCAAAATTTTCCCCTTCAGTCTTTATGCTAAGCTAAGCTAACCATATTCAAGCTTCGTACGTAGCTTCCAGGCATGACAGTGGTATCAATTTTCTCATGTAACTCTTTGCCAGAAAGCGAATAAGCATATTTCCCAAGAAACTATTAATTTTACCAGAAATGAGGCTCCGAAGTTAAAAGATAAAAGCACTCTGTCAGGTTTCGTTTATCTTCTGCTTTACTTGGAGCAAGTGTCTGTCAACACTAGGATTGTCATAAAAGGGGAAACAGTCTTTTTAAAAATACAATACCAGAGACAAGCTCATCATCCGGACCCGCTAGCCAGGTCTAATTTTACATACTTTTTTAGGCCATGCCACATTTGTGAAATCCCTGATTGGGGATTTTGTATTTCTTCTTTGAACTGAAGGATTCAGATTCGAATACAAATTGGAGATGAGTGCTAGACCTATTGCCTTATTTAAAATACTGTTGAAACTGAACTTTCTCTGGGATTTAACATCCAGTAGAAGCTGCCATGTCTTGTTCTGTTCTGCAGGACTTTTCCTTCTCTGGCCCAGTTAGAACGGTGTGAAGCTACTTCCTTTTGGCCCGGCTCTATGCGGATAAATGCCTGTTCTCTTGATTTCCAGTATTGGACAAGCAGCATCCCGGTACACCTGAGTAGGACACAAAGGAAATATTGCTGCTGTGCCAGGAACACTAAGAGCACTTTATAAAAAGCAAAAACATTTTGCGGGTACTTTGGCAATTTAGGCAAACATGAGCACCGGTGAATTTTGGCCTTGGATTGAGAGTAATATTGCACACATACACTTCAGCACTTCCACACTAAGCAACTCTTGGTCTCACTCCACAGATTAAGCCCAGATGGGAACAATGAGATGAGTATGAAGGCTTTTGCAGCGTAACTGAAAACACTTGGTTTTGTTAACGCGCTCCAAAACCTTGCTCCATCCATCTATCACTGGCCAGATGTTCTCTGAAGCACTTTCCTTTACTCCTCGAGTGGGACCAATCCCTCTCAAAATTAATTCACTTCCCGTTCCACTTGCGTCCACAACAAAGGCACTCATGAAAGCTAATTGGATAGTTTGTGGTCCTTATGATGAAGCAATCAAACCAAAGAGCGTGTTCCTGAGAACAAGCGATGTTGTTGTTGACGGACGATCACTTGGGACCATTTGCACACCGTGACCCCACTTAATCCTGACGTTAGACCCCCAAAGCTTCCGCATCCAGAGGACTTCAGTACGCTCTGCTCGCTGCATTAGGACTCTGAGAGGGACCATTACCTTGAATAAACATCAAAATCTGTTGCTTTTGTGGTTAATTTCCTTTTGAATTCCAGCTGAGTAATTAGAGGAAAGGCATGTAGTGAAGTGAGTGTGGCAGCCGTAAATTGCGATGAAGTCTGGCAGCTGACTTAAATCCATCATATGTCCAAAACCATAAACCGCGCTGTTTGCTAGTAACTCCCCAAAAGGAGAGTAATTTCATCCAGTTTAATAGAGCATTGTTGCAGTTTGTTTATTTGCAGCAATGATATTAAGGAGCCTAACCTAATATATTCACCTGAATCTGTTGGGGGAAAATATTTAAATGGAGTTCACGCCCATTTTTTTGACTCAAGTTTTCTTTCTGTATGCCCACTTAAGCAGGAACATACAGACCAAACATCACCAATCTATGTGAAATACAGCTTCCTATTCCTCTGGTAGGCTAACTACCCGCTCAGATTTCTCTTCGTCCTAAGTGTTCTTCTCAACAAATGCATTTTACTGGGACATTTTTTGCAGGGACAGAAAACATTTTATGAACTTCCTACTGATGACAAACTTTTGACAACATGAAAAAGGCAAAAAGCATTATTGGGGGAAATGTGGTGTTTGTCTGGTGTTAGCTTACACATATCTTGGTCACAGGTAAGTCTGATTTCCTGAGTTAAAATCAGCAGCAGTAGTCTAGACTGTTGGGTGCATTCCTGTGTCTAAATCCAAATTTGACAAACTGACAAAAACGAAATTAAGATTTAACACATAAATATTCAACTATTACAAAAAAAAGAAATGCACCAAAGTCAAAAGCACAGAGCGATAAATCCAAAAAAGAGCAAAAATTAAAGCGTACAAAAAGGATTTGCTTTGCTCCATCGCCTTGACTGGTGCCAAATCATTATTTACGGGCACTAAACTCGCTGCTTAGAGGGATGGTTGAGTGTCTTTTAAGGGCACACAACCACCTTTAAATCCCCATCCAGTATAAAAGGAAAAAAAGTGTTTCTGGAAGGTTCCACTTTGCTGCACAAATCAAGGGAATAGAGTGAGAGCAACAAGACCCTCCAAGAATCACTTGAGGTATGTCATTATGTCACCCACAAAGGAAGGTCTATTCCATTTAGGGTTGGAGCCACAGGCCATTTGGCCCACACACACAAATCGCGCAGCTTCCAACAGCCATACACACAAATATAGAGTCCCATTCTTCAGTTAAATAGAAATGCAGAGACTTTGACCTAAGAGCAAAGATGAAAAGGAAAGGCCACTGCACAGCGGAGACCCCAGGAGGCAGCGCTTCTTGATCCCTCGTCTCTGAAGCAAAGCACCGGGTCACTCTGGGGTGTGTGTGAACAGATAAATGTCCTGTGCTGACTCATGCTGCACAGTCATTCCTTACACAGATGGGAAAGCTTGTCACTTGAGCAAAAAAAAAACAAAAAACCTAATGAGTCATTATTCATTCATGTGACAGAGACACAAAACAGTCAAACCTCCACCTCTGTAACAAAGCACAGTGAGGGTGGATCACTTTGAATATCGCAGACGCTGAATAAACAGCTCACGGAGTCGAGTGCAATCATTTCTAATGCACCTTCAGTGCAAACCAACTTCTTCTGATGTGAGAAAATTAAACACACACCCTTCTGGAGCACCGGTAACCCACTCCAAACATCTTAAACACACCGTTTTGTCCAGAATTCAAGGCCTAGTCTGTGAACAAACATTAATACTCTTCAGCAATCATAAAAACATAATCAAACGTCTTATGTAAGCAGTTCCACTCCGATGCTCATACGCATAGTAAGTCCATTAATGTGCCTTTTCATGATTTTTCTCCCCAGTATTTAAACTGTAACATAATCAAGCCAGCACTGGACAGCGGCCTGGAAAGAGTTGCAAAGCCTTTGAGCGCTCCTCTGTCACAGACATTCACTGATTACAGCGTGGACGTGCTCAGCTGGGCTATATGGCAGCCAGGGTGTCCAAAGCCCAAATCACCTTGAAGTGCTATTAGCACCTGTCGTGGTCACTTATGCACGCCAACAGCGGCGGCAGCGTCCCGTCCCCTCTGTTTTGAGACCTTAAATCTGTCTGCGGGCCAAACAACTGCTTTGTGTTCCAGTTTCAAAAAACCTCTTGCTCAGCGCTTGCTGTGCTGTTAGGCAGCGTGTGTCAGCTTTTGCACAACTTGGCCGGCATGAATGATGCATGTGCATGACAGGCCTTTTTTTTTTCTTTTGAGTGTGTGTGTGTGTGTGTGTGTGTGTATGTGTGTGTGGAGATAAAAGTATTCCAGTAGTGATTAGAGTAAACAGAGCACACTGATTTTAGAAGTTTGTACAGCGCATGGCTGATAAGCTTTGACCTTTCAGTGGATGACCCGTGCTCTCTATTAAATTTCAGATTTGACATTGCAAAGTAAAGAGAAGCCCTGACTCAACTTTAGAAGTCGTATACTAATTACATAACAGAAAGTTTCATCACATGTTGTCAGAGTATTTCGGTCTGTTCAGACTCTCTCATCCTCTCAGTTTCATGTTTATTTTTTTTCTTTTGCTTGTTGATGACATTTTATCATTTCAGACTGGCACACAACACCGCACTGATCCTCAGCATCACTGGAGGAAGAGGAGGACCAAAATCACATCCCCAAAATTAAAAACCAAAAATGATATTTTCTATTATCCTTCATGATGATTTCAGTCATTTTTCTGGTGAGACAGGGAGGTTAGGTGCCATGTTTGTGCGCAAATCATTACCAATAACCATTCCTGTATACGTGTGTTGGATTGGAGCAATCCTGTAATAATTATTATGAATATGCTGACACCCAAAGCACTTGGGTCCCCACTGGGTTACAACATTTTAACTTTAAAGTGGAGGTTTGTCTCCTTTCTTTGTCAATAAACTGAATTACAGATTATTGAGGTGAAATGGCAGCTTCAGCTTCACAAACCGTCTCCAACTGCAGTGACGCGCCATCCTTTTGAAAAAGTCCAATGACTGGATCAAACTGTGCTCATTTGGAGAAACCAGCACTGCAGCTTACCTCCACACAGACAGCGACAAGGAGCAGCCCAGTCGTCCACAAGCAGCCTCCTGTCATCTCTCACGCTGATCAATTCAACTGGATTTCAAAACTGTACAGAGACAACTGTTGATTGCCTTCAAGCCCCCCCTCCCGTTCCTCTCCTCCAGCAGCTCTCCTGTCCCGTCTGTCCCGGTCTGTCCACAGTCACTCAGGGAGTAAAGAGGTCTGCTGTCCTCTCCGCGCTGCGCTCCGGACACCAGTTTACACAGAAGGAAGAAAAAAAAAAAAAAAGAAGGTAAAAGTCAGCCAAGAAGTGCCGGAGACGACATGACACTTCACGGTCGCGTCCAGATATTTTGTTCCCCCAAACACGTTGCTGCTAAATTTATGTTTGCATACCAGGCGTGCGTCAGGAAAGGGGCTCACCCACCTTACATTCTTAAAGAAACACACTCCCGGGCCGTTACGCGCTGATAGGCTGCCCGGTGCACAGACATGCGGCGTTTAAGTGATGCTTGGTGGATTTCTCTGGCGTGTGTGATGATGGGGGATTGAAGAATAGCTCTTTATAGGGGCTGCAAACTTATTAACAGCGCCAAAAAGTGATCAGACACACGGATTATCAACAAGCCAACATACTGAAAAGTCAGCTTCTATTGATGTCTGGTCCCATTTTTATGGTCCACTTGAGCTCAGGCGTGTGCATGTCCAATCTTGTCTTTAGGGTTAGATAAACACATGGTGTGGACCTTTAAACCCGTGATCATTTGATTGTAATGACATGATTTTTTTTACTGTAATATACACAACACAAACAACTCCATAGCTCCATGTGGGCTTTATTTCCACAGTCGGAACTTTTTACACTTTTTAAAACTTTTTACTTTTCAATTTGAGTTGTCAGAATCAACTATAGGGCTCCTATTTCTGCAGAACTGGACTGAAAAGGACCAGTGTGTACGATTTAGAGGGTTCATTTACGCAATGTGGCTAAAATATTATATGTCTATAATTACCTGAAAAATAAGAACTGTTGCATATTTGTAAGAATGAGCCTTTTACGGATGCCACCGAGTCTACTATGTACAGTGGCCCAGAAAGGACACTAGGAAGGAGAGGGTGTCACTCAATCCTGTAAACTTTAGTCTGAGATTTTGGGGAATTGGGAACTTATTTGCTTTCTTGGTAAGATTTAGATGAGAAGATTGATACCACTCTCATATGTGTATGGTAAATATATAGAAGCCAGCAGCTTATTAGCCTAGCTTAGCACAAAGACTGGAAACAAAGGGAAACTGGTAGCCTAGCTCTGTGCAGAGGTAGCAAAATCACCCCACCAGCGCGTTTAAAACTCACAAATCGACATGTTACCTTTGTCACCTTCAGGCAGAGCTAACTGTTTTCACTTGCTGCCAGCTAACTGCCTGGCTACATACTGATGTGAAACTGGCGACGATTCAATCATCCAACTCTCAGCTAGAAAGCAAGTCATTTGAACAGTTCCTTTCCTTTCGGCAGCCTGATTTACAACAGCTGTCAATAAAAATGAACTGGTCCCTTTGTTAGAACCCCTCTAAATATCCAGTCACGTATCATTGTAGGTTTTAATCGCTCAAGCTGGCTGTGGTTTCTTATCTCACAAAATGAACCAACCAAAAAGATGAGCTAAACTTTTAATTCCGGCGTTGCTTTGTTCAATACTCACTGGATTGAATTATCCCGAAGGAAGGAAAACAATACATTCACTTATCTCCTCAATGCTACTGTCCCTACATAATGCACCACATGTGCTTCAGTTGGAACGTGAGCCATGACTTGTCAGCCGTGCACCAGTAGAGGATTTCGCCTGCTTTTTCACAGCTTTAGATTTAGTCACAAGTATGAAATGTAATAGTCTTTCAAGTCAGACGCCCGGCGCTGCCAACCACGAACCATTTAGGGTCAGGAGTTTTATCTGAATCAAGCTCTGACTGCTTATGAACTGAGATCAACTGGATGGAATGAAGTGTTCCTGCTCTTGGCCTTTGCTGGCATACAGTATGATCGAAATCTACTGTTGTTTCTGATTTACCTTGATGAGACCCATGTCATTCCTTTCCGGCTCCAATAACAACAACAGTTCCCTCTGTGTTTCTGAGAATCATATTTTTCATGTGATTTAATGAAGGTCTGCGTTGAATCTTTGGACACAAACGCTTCCGACACCTCTTAGACAAGGTTCCAAAGAAAGGTCAAACGCTGGCCTGACCTGATGTGTTTCACTGTACAGTAAATGAACTGTACCAGAAAACTGTAACAGAAAACCCTATTTTGTGGTGATTCCACAGCATTTAGAAACAAACTTTATTTATCACTGATTCAATAAGGACCACAACAGTTTCCACTTCAGGGAGGAAGGAATTTTTGCATTACAGTTAAATTGATGACTGGGGTTGGCGACTCTCTTCCTTTTGATCCCGTGCCTTCATTAAAGTAAGAGACATTAAGTTCTTTGAAGCTCAGCCCACAGTGGTGGAGCATTAGGACTTGCTTGTCGCTTTTGAAGCTGTCCAGGGCCACCTTAATAACAATGTTCCTAGAAAATGTCATCTGTCCTCAGCCAAGCTCAAAGGCCTGAAGGAGATGCCCTTTGAGGGCAACACAATAATACAGGTATGTATGGTATGAGCTACCTGAATTGCTGCCTGACACGCAGGCTTGAATTCAGCTTAATCTCTATTAACACAACTGAGCACAGGAATGTAAATGTTTATTTCCCCAGGAGAGGGGGAAAAAATCTTTACCTGAAGGCCAAGGTGGGGGTTGAAATCATTTCCTTTCCACTTCAGGGTTAAATGATCCTCTTTAATAGTTCCTTGAAACTCAAAGCCTACCTGCTCATGCCAGTCGTCATGAAAAGTTCAGTGTCTTTGAAAGAGCAAAGACTCTCGTTGAACTTTGACCGCCCCCGGCACCCTAAGAGCACCGCAGACACCCCACAAAGTAGTAGATAATGCTTCAAGACATGAATAGTTTACATTCACTGTGTCCGGCGGTGCATAGCTAAGCCACGTCCTCATGTTACAAATGCTGTTGCTCTTATTGATGGACATGTTCGGCGGGATCACTCGCTCAAAGCTACCATCAGCGGAGTTGCAAAATCATTGCCCTGAGTGCAAATGTATTTTTAGGGACTCCACAAGCTTAAATAGCATCTGTCAGTTGTTTGCTCAACAGATCTTACAGGGACTTTTCTGTGTGGGAAGACAAATAAGAGGTTGAAGCAGAAGCTAATGACAGTCTTTTAGCTGAGATCTTTTGTTTGAATGCAATGACGGGCTGGATGCTCAGTGAGGCCTTTTTAGAGGCAGCTAGCACCGTTTTACTTTGCATGTTTATATGCGTGAACACACAAGCACATAAGTATGACTTTACAAGTGCAAAATAGGGCCACAGTATGTACAGTACATGTGTCGGTTTCCTAGCTAAACATACTTGGCGCAGGTCAGTGCCCCCCATATGACTAACCTAGTTGTCTCGCTTTGGCTGACACCAAACATTTGATCAGTGATATTTGGCCTGAGAGTCAAAGCGCTGCTTGTCACATGTGTTCAAAGAGAGAGCAGGAATTTGCCAGACACCGGCTAGAGAAAATGCCCTTCATGGGACACCAGGAAGCTTGTTTTTGCGTTAAAGAGGCAGCTAGCACATTTTGAAATGCAGTTTTTTTTTCTCCTAAAGCAAGTAAAACATCAACTTCTCACCATGAGATAGATGAAAACATCCTTTAATATGATTTAATATGAAGCTACAGCCAGGTGATGGTTAGTCTAATTGAACATAAAGACTCTAGACCAAAAAAAAAAAGACTGGTTCTGACCAAAAAACAACCCCCCAGAGCTCACTAATTAACACTTCTGCTAGACAACCAACATCTCTGCTGGATTCCTGGCAACCTCGCGGTGACGACATGACATGGACGTCACAGCACCCAGACAAGAAATAGTCCAGTAACCTCTGTGTCAACCCGCAACTTTTACGCTTTGGTTTTTGTACAAATAAAGCAAGCATGATATAATATGTAAGTTAGTGAGCTTTAGAGGTGCTGGTAGGTAGATTTTGTTACTTTTCGACAGCCAAGCTAGCTGTTTCTCCATGTTTCCAGTTTTTGCGTTAAGCTACGCTAACTCCAGCTTATTTTTTAGGGTACAGGTAAAAGAGTGGTATTGATCCTCTCGTGTAACCCTCGGCAAGAAAGCAAATAAGCAAACAACATAAAGCACACAAACTCTTTAAAGTGTTGTTGTGGCACCTTGTTATGGCTTTCAGTCCCTAGGCATGTGGTTTACCGCCACTTGGTTGCCTTTCTCATCTGTCCCTGATTGCCTTCACGGCTCTGTGGAATTTGGCACACTATCTGTGTGTGCGTGTGTGTGTTTTTACGTGTGTCTGCTCACTGCTGAGACTCTGGAGGAAACGAAAGCTCTTGCCATCGCTGGGCCACAGTGTCCCGGGAATGCCAGGCTTGCTAAGGGTACAGTAACCTGTCTGTCTGTCAGCGCAGATCTGTTTCAGCTGCAGGCATCGCGTTCCATCAGGCATGTCATGTCCACTGCGTGCTGTCTGAGGGCATCATGCCACAAACCACCAGTCAGAAATGTAGACAGTGGGCACAACACTCTTCACACTGTTGCCAATGATCAGTCAGCTTGTCTGAGAACCCCAAGGGTATAATTTTTTCTTTCTTTCTTTAGGGAAGTATCTAATTACACACAAATCCTAGCTTACGGCTAAAACCAAATATGCTGCGGAATGAATATTCATAAATTTGCTTCTTTTTTTTTAATGAATAACTGGCATCGAGTTCCACATAAGAAGATTAAGGCATCATACTACACAAATCCAGGATTTCCTGTCATCTACATGACAAAGTTAACCTGAGATACAGTATCTGATGAATCCATGATTTTCTGTGGGTATTACAGCTCTGCAAAAATCACAAGAAAATAACCAAGCTGCTAGTACAAAAGAAAAGGAACCCTGTTATGATGTAGATGAGGATGTCTATTGTTTCAAAAAAAAATGCTGCAGGCTAGTCGCTGGCAGAAGAGTTGAATGGTGTTATTTAGGGCAAAGAGGACTAAACATCCCCTGAGATCAGTTTCATCTATGAAGATCGGGCAAATAAGTGCCAAAGCATGTTTTTTTTTTTCACTTTCTGCCTTCCTGCAGGGTGTTTTTCTATGCTGCCCTACAAAGATAGAGCTGTAGGCCTAACACAGAGGCTTTGACATTAAAAGAATGAGGTTTGAAGCTTTCCTGCTGACTGCTGAAAAGTTGCACTGCCATAATGTCATACCTTTCTACTTCACCGCCCCTAAATTACTGTCATAAAACCTACATAATACCTGCAAAATGCAGAGGCTGTGCTCTGTCTTTGAATCTTCACAGAAGATCAAGTCTCAACTTTCTTTCTTTCTTTCCAAGAAAATTAAGTTTACAGTCCATAGCAGTTAAACGTATCTCTGTGTCTATATGTCCATCTGCTATTTAATAAATGGGTATTATTGTGTACATTAATACATGTTATTTAAAGTTAGCAGAGCACTTGCCATGCTAACGTTAGTTAGTTAGCTAACGTTATCTTTAGCTGGGGGTTTTCCTCCATCATGTCATGAATCATGAATTTGGCTACTGTCTTATTTTATGTGGGATAACAAACAACAGAATTACCAAGAATCTGTAATCAAGTTACAGTAAAGCTAGCTGGTAATACTCTTGCTTAAGCTGAGCTAAGCTTAGCTTAGTTAGCTAGCTTGTTTAGTAGTTTCTGCCTATTTAAAAGGTGTTTATACAAATTATATGCTTCCATTGATAATATTTTAGATCCAGGTCTTAGCTCCACTTTCAATATGTAGTTACTGCATTTGGCCTTTGTAGGGCAGCATTGTCACCTCATCTCAGGTAATCTTTAACTTTTCATCTTTTACTGTTCCCACGGAAACTTCTCGGTTAGGTAATACCTATTTATAATTAGTCAGCTTTTCCGTCAAGGGTTTCTGGGGATGCCGATAAACATGTGTGCTTGCTATTGTGTCAGCACATCTCAGTTCACATGACTCACCTCCTTGATTTCCTGGAATATGAAACAAGCTAATTGCTGAACGGAGATGACAAGCATTGAGAGTCATGTAACACTTAAGCATCCCAGGCCTGGACCTCACAGTGAATTCAGCTCCTGCCAGTGTGGTTGCTTCAGATTTCAGCATCTTCTACTGTGCTGCCGATCATTGGCTACCCATAGAGACCACCTGGGCAGTGATCTGGTTTGGGTGCATGTCTTCTGTTGACAACGCATGTGTGTGAAAGAAAGAGAGACAGAGAGGGAAATGACAGACAGCTTGGCCCGGCTGTCAGCTGCCACTCGGTTCCCATTACGACTTCTCTCATGTCCCGGCGTCGTTCCCTTAGTTTCTCCAAACCTCTGCACGCCTCAGGTACTGTTTAGGAGGCCAGTTGAATGTCCATCTGACAGAGAGACTACGGAGGAAAAGCCCGGAGAGAAAGCAGAAATGAAGCAAGGGCCCATTTCCCACGTTGTTCTTGGCTCCTGTCTGCCCCCGAAGACTTAAGCGAACACTTCCAAAACAAAGAGTTTGTCTGTGTAGGTGCCCAAATAGCCAACCCACGCATATATGCACACTTGCACACAGACAGAGAGACACTCACGCTGGGACATAAAAAATGTTATTCTAATTCCTTCTAAGTGCCTATTTAAGCAGCTGTTTTCTGTAAACACTGGCTCGGACAGCAGAGTTTGGACATTTGGTTTTAGATCATTCTCAATTATATCATAATTACCAGGACTCGGCCTGGTTGTCAGCAACAGCACCCAGAAAATATAGCTGTGAATTGCTGCCCCTTTGCCAGCACAAACAGCCGGCCTGCTAATCCCAGCATGGATCTGTGAAAACAAAACATAGCGGGGTCATGTGGGACGGTGTCCGACACACTCGAGGGAGAGCCTTCTGTGGTCATTTTCTCACCTCTTATCTGAACCCATTCAAAGTATGCGCTCATTGACCGGCTTAGCAATTATATTTGTGCCTCACAGGTCAGCAACTGGCGCAGGGATTTTCCAACGATGCGACAAAATCATTAGTGAAAGACATCATCAAAGTGGAAGTCGGGTCAAGGTGTGTCTGACAGGAACACGGAGTATCTAGTTTTTAAAAGTAAATTGGATATAGACTGACCTTTTCTCCCACTTTTAACCTTGTATAGTTGTTGTTTCTGTCTTGATCCTCCCAGTGGGAAATGTAGACGGTTAACTCGGATGTCTTAGCTAATGAGCCGGAGTCATTATTTTAGGATTACATCCGACAGGTGCACAGAGCCCTGCTTAACAAGATCCTGGTCATGTCTGTTTGTCTACATTGTAGCTATAAATCTGTGGTTACTGCCCTGCTACACACACATTGTCTGCGTGGGTCTGTTGTTTATTAAAGGCTGAAGTAATGGTTATTTCTAGAGGGAAGGCATCTTGTTAAAATGTATTCATTTCTCCATGCGCGACCTCTCCAGCTCCAGGGTTGGGTTGAAGCTGGGAAGAATAATAGTTCCAATTTTAGCAGCAGGGCTACGAAACTTTTTTTGTAGCTATTTTGGTCCCAGATGTTAAAATTCTGGTGTAAATTCACACTGACAACAGGGACACAGCCAATGTTTAATCCACCCCTACTTGATCAAAATGACAGCCAGACATTTCTTTGCGATGGTAGCACTATTTATTTCACATCCTTTTTCCATGACGGTCGGGTAATTATACCGTATCAAGTTTTTTTTTTTTTTTTCCAGAATTGCTATTGTGCAAATGTAATAAAAAGTGTTTAATTCTAAACAGAGCAAAAAGCCATTATTTAACCCGACTCAACACATGCAGAGATAAAAGATAATGGCTGCCTTTCAGCAAACAGCTGCAATATGTGACTGTAATGTCTGCAAAGACATCAGTGACATAAGTAACATAACATAACAGAATAATAAGTAACATAAAGTGTTTGATAAGAATTTAACTTTAAACTTTTTATCTTGGATTGGTCCCCCCAAAAAACTGACATTTGTCTTATCAAACACGTTTAATTAAATTATTTTGTACTTTTACTGCAACCTTTTGACCCATAACTTTATCATTTGAGTTCACTGTCATAACTTACAGGCACAGCAAAACAGAAATTAAAAACTGACTCTACGCCACCTGCCGGTCTCCAAATAATAGATAGACAATGTTAGCAGCTATCTGGTTAACACAGTGGAGCATTCAGCAGCTAAAGAACCGGATCTCCCTCAGGAGTAAGAGGAAATCAAAAACAAAGCTACCAGGAGAATGCATATTGAATATTACTGAATATACTTTACTCACTCATTCACTTAACTTTACACACATAACTGTATCCATTCTTACCGGGGTCACGGTAACTTTGCGCTCTCTGTTGAACAGATCTGATTAGCAGCTAGTTTGGTTAGCCTGCAAGTTGGAGTTGGCTCATCCAACAGCTAATCGTGGCTACTTCCTGTGTTTAATTTCAGATAGATCCAGAAAAAGTGTTTGATCTAATTTTTGAAAAGCTAGGGTTTATTCGGGAAAACATTTGGACGTTTCTGCTGCATGTGTTTGTCAGATCTCTACGTGAAGGCGGCGAATGCAAAGTTAGCATGATCCACAACTAGAATGAGTGTATGAGTGCAACACAGTTCAAAACTACCAAAATCTTCCATAGATTCTTCATTTCTAGTTCATATATATCGGGGATGTCATTTTAGCTCCTAAATCTGTATATTAGTCATGATCTTAAGAAGGTAATTTGGAGTACTCTCATCTCAGACTCAGAGTAATTCATGTTGTATTAAATGATTCCACAGAACACATTTGATGGACAGTCCAGCAGACTAGTGGTCGTTGCTCAGGCTACACTGTCTGACAGCAGATGTATTAAGACAGCAGCAGCGTTGGAGGGTAGAGTTAACCAAAGCATACCGCTGCACCAAAGACATGTCACTTTCTTTCTCCTCTGCTCCAAAGCCACGTCTCTGCCTCTTTTCCTCGTGATCTGAAGACCATGAAAGGATAGCTACTGTCCCACTGCCTTTCTCTTTCTGTCTGCGCTCTTTCTTCACGCAGTGCCTCTGACTGTGTGTGATCCGGAGGTGTGACACTTTCCCAGTAGCCCACAGGTATCTGTTACCCAGCCAGGAGCCTTGGCACGCTGCCCACAGCCCTACATGTCTCGGAGGGCACAATAGAGGGATGCCGTGTGAGGATTTCTTCTCCAGGCCTGCCAGATTCTATAACCCCTGCTGCCACCTGCACACCGGCAGACCCCTCGGGAAACAGGAGGGCAGAGCCCCCATGGCTGATCTTTCTTTTCATCTTGACTCTGTAGAATAAGAGAAGCAGTCAAGACTTGGCTCAGATCATTATCACCTCTGTCCTGTTAGGAACTGTGCACATGTCTATTGAATAGATCTTTAAAGGATGGATTTATTCTCTTATTTAATTGTGTACTAATTTTGCTTCCTGTCTTGTAACCCTTATTTTACATCCTATATATATGTGTATATACACCTCTCTCTTGTCTTATATATCTTTGAATATGCGTTGCATTCCTAATTGTGCATGATGTTCATTTTACTATTTTTTAAAGTCTGAATTAATCTCTATCTCTCTGCTTGGGGTGCAGCGGTATGCGCAGGGTGGCCTCAGCGTGTCATCGAGCCACCCTTTAAGGACCGCCCACAAAACCTTGGACTGAAAACTGGTATAAAAAAACAGTTTGAACCTCTAACTCCACATTTCAGTAATATATCGTTCAAAGTCTTTTCACATGTTTTCAGCAACTATTTTCCAACATATTCAGTGTATTTTGAAATAAATCTCAGAATTGCCTTTACGTGGACTTTAACTTAATATTTGGATTGGTTATGTAGGCATAACCAGAGTTTCCCTCCTTGGTTTTCCGAAATTATTTTGGACATCATATTTCACTTGCTTTGTATCTTGTGCATAAAATCTGGTGACCATAAAAACCTATAAAAATGGTCCTACTGGAATATCACCAGTGATTATCTATCGATCTATTACTAGAGACGACAAAGAAACATTTGGAGGGTTAGGCACAGATCATGATGCCACATGCTTGTGATGGGTAAAAACTTTATCTACTTTGGTGTCATCTAGTGGCCTAAATCTGTAAATACTAGGAAGTCTGTTCATATAGTATCATTAATAGACACAGTATTGATTATCAATTTGGCCATCAGGTAACAGTGATACTGTTATAATATGTATGTTGTACATTAGATTATTAAATCTACTGTATTTGACTTATATATTATTCCTATTCATTTTATAGTAGCTTAAAGTCAGTTGCATTGTTTCATTATGACACTTAATCAGGTGCTTGAGCTTAAACAAAATGACAAATTATAACTTACTTATTAAAACTTTCACTGTAGGTTCTTATTTAAAAGACGTAGCAGCATATTCATAGCCAGTACCCCCACTTTTCCATCATTCAGTTACTTGGCATCCAAAATGGTCTGTGATTGCGAAAAGAAAAACAACTAAAGAATAAATTCCAACATTTAATCCTCCTATTTCCAGAGAACGTTCCAGAGAACAGAAACAACGTTTCACTCAAAGTGTATCTGTGGCTTGGGAGTTATGGATTTTTTTCCTTCATCTGATAGGCAGTAGGATTTTCAGGTGATTTAAAACAAGTCAAGTTCGGACACTGAACCAAAATGACCCTGACTATGTCACATTGTGTGGACACACACAACTAAGCTGTAATGGTTTGATTTAACTGTGGTCAAAAACTATATGTTATAAATATTGTTTGTAGATAGCTTCTCATGGTGAAATCAAGTTACACTATCTTGTCGTAAACTATAAAATATATTAACTAATCTTTTCCCCCCGTGAATTAATTAACTGTTACGTCTATGAGGAACCTTAAATCTGTGATCTGTAACCCACCAACCTGTTTTTGCTCATGCAACTACCACAACATTTCTTCAGTATTGACAGCTCTAATAAAATCAATACTGAACACGTCTTCACTGAAACATCCTCTAACTGGACCTTAAAACACAACATTTTCCCCGTTTCCAGCTTTAAAAGATTCTGAGCATAATCCCTTAAACTCATAATTAATTTTATAATAGATTTCATCATGTAATCCTGATGAGTCATAATCAGTCGTAATCAACTGATTGCACTTTGCTTGCCAGTGAATCAAATAAAGGCTTAAGGAGGGCAATTAAAAGAAGATGACGTGGACAATAAAATATGAGCAGAACAATGTCCAGTACGACGTGGTGTCTGTGCGCGGAGGTAGGCGTGCTTGTTGCATATTACAGTGGATCATCAGTTAGTTACACAGTTCTTAAATAAATCAGCTAACTTTAAATCTTCCACTGACTTCCTTCAGACGAAATCTTATTAAAAATTAAAGTTTGCGTTTTACTGCAGCCAAAATTTTCATATGGGTCTCTTTGAGTTATACGCAGGCTGATAAATGGGCCCCAAGAGGTTCATCTACACAATCCAGGACCCCAATGTGTTAGCCAACTGGAGAATATGAACTAAGCCCACGTTTCCTCATATGGCTTCCAAATGTATAGCATGAAAGAAACCGCATTAACACTTGATTTACATTTTTAATAACACATGCAAAGATTCTTGATAGAAATGCGTCCTGACACACAGAAAAATAACAAAGCACTCTCAAATTAGGAACAGAGTCACACATGTGGCTCTGATGAGCTACTGGCAAACAGACCTGTTCATCTGCGGCTAAATCACTGGCGTATGGTACTATTCAGGCCATTAAATTAAGCCATCAGAAATGTATTAACCAAGGTGTTAGGTCTAGCATTAATTTAAAAATACCACTTCATGTTTCTCATAAATAGCATGACAAGTACACAGCTACGCTGGCTTCCATCCATAGTGAGTTTTCAACATAGCTAAACATTCACATTTAAAAACTGCAGTGGATGATCAAAATCCTATAGCACATTAAGAATTTATTTACTGATGTAAGTGCATTGTGTAATATTATCTTCACCCTACAATGTCAGTTTGTCTACGTGACTTCAGACTTTTTCAAAACTATCTACCCTTTGCCAGTGAAAACCCCAAAGACTAATATCCATAAAACAATATTTTGCTCTTTCAGCAACAAAACACACAACTTAGTGGTCACTATGATACGAGTTTCCCAAGGCAGAAGGAGTACTGAGAGTTGGGTTTGCATTTCCTTTATTTATATCCTGTTGAACAATGTGATCCAAGTCTGATACAGTTCTTCTTTTCTACTTTTAAAACATTGATTCTCACAAAATTGTTGGCCTTGTTTGTGTCTTTGTTGCATGTAATCTTTATTGATAATGCCTAATCAAGGGGGCCAAAGGTTTAAGACCGTTATTATGTGTTAAAATGCCGCACTTTTGCAAAAAAATGCAAAAACTGAATAAAAATGGCTGACCATTGGTCTGAACTCTTCGCTTCCTAAAACTTTGTAAAACTCTGTTTTTTTGGTGTTATATAAATAAAGTTATTATTATTATTATTATTATTATTTGTATTATCCAATACATAATTGTGTACACTAATGAGTGGAAACGTGAGTCAGATCACTTAGATCATTTTTTGCCTCAGGTTCCCTTGTTCAAGCTGCCATGTGTGTCTATTACTAAATTCACAGCTGTACTTAATGTTGGACATACCAGACGCACTGAGAGCATTAAAAAGCCTTAATAATAATAATAATAATCTTATGCAGCCCTCCAACCCCCCAAAAAAATGTCGCTGTCTAATTAAATGTTAAGTGTTAAATGTTAATCACGCCGCTGTTCTGGGTCACAGCTCGTCCACGTGACGGCTGCTCTGAGAGGAATTCCCCGATTAAACTTTTACCTCTTTTACCTTTCACCTAGAAACATCACTGTGGCTTACGTCACCGCGGCGAGCCACATCTCGCGATAATTACACGCTATAAATACAGCTGCTGTCGTCTCACACGTACAATCAGACAGCTCGTTACAATTCGGATACTCCTGTGACCATCCGGTGAGTCTGTACTTACACGTCTTTAAAAGTTACTTTTTAAACTGCGCCACAGCTCTACACTTGAATTGTCTCTTTAATAAATGTTCAGGAGCTAATGTAAACTTTTATTAACAGGACAGACTACTGTAATACGGAAGTAATAGATTTTTTCTTTTTAGGTTTAAGCCTGTTTAAGGTGTATTTAGTTCCTTTTGAATGGAGACGTTACATGTTGTGTCTTCTCTCTGCAGGTTTTGTCTCAGCAGACATGGCAGCAGCTGCAGTTATCTCAAACAGGGTGAGTCTTCAGCTCATTTGGTTAATATTTGTTTATGTCGCCAAAAGAATATGAATATGAAGTAATTCTACACATTCAGGTGTAAGAGAACATGTTTTATCCTTCATATTTGAATGTAACACTCAAAATACACACGTTAAACATAACGCTGTTGTGATGGTACATCATTGTATTACAGTATACAGTATTGTAAAGGGTATTGTTTTCCTTACAGAATGTGGTGGAGAGGGTGACCAGCCTCCCCCTGGTGAGCTCCACCTACGGCCTGGTGTTCAGCGTGTACTCCAACACCAAAGACACCCACCCTTACATCAAGACGGTGTGCGAGGCTGCCGAACAAGGTGTCCGGAGCATCACCTCCGTGGTCTTCACCACGGCTTCACCCATCATTGACAAGCTGGAACCTCAGAGTAAGAATTTCTACACCCGTAGACACGGTTACAGGGTTTATAGGAGGTCAAAACAAGACGCAGTGAAGTGAAACTACGAGGTTGAGTGTGTGCTGGCCAGCTGAGTCACACAAAACTTTAAACAGGAAGTTCATGTCAGGCTGCTGGCTCTTACTCATCTTGATCTTTCACCCAGTTTTTTTCTGTTTACTCATAATGAGCCTGATTTGAGCCACAGAAACTCGGATATACAGTTCTTTCACATAAAGTTGTAAAACAGTTGTTCACTTTTCTCCCTCATGTTTTCACCCATGATATCTTTGTTTCATTTTGCCTCATTACGCCTAATTTACTTACATTTTTCTTGCCCACAGTTGCCATTGCCAATCACCTGGCCTGTAAAGGTTTGGACAGGATTGAGAAAACCTTGCCAATTCTTCATCAGCCATCTGAGCAGGTATGTACCAGATTAGTGACCAATAGCTTGCACAATTCTGGTCAAAGTGTCAGAGCCTTTATGCCCAATTACACAATGCTGTAGCGGACAGTCGGTATGGGTTGATCTGTAGGCGTGTCTTGTCTTTCTTAACTGCTGTTTCCTCACTCGTACTTTGTCCCCGCTCAGATCGTTTCCAGTGCCAAGGATGTGGTAACCACCGCCAAAGATGTTGTGACATGCACCGTGTCCGGTGCCAAGGACACCGTCTCGGACACTCTGAACTGTGCCGTGGAGAGGACTCGGGGTGCAGTGCAGGACGGCGTGGAGAGGACCAAGGCAGTCGTCAGTGGGAGTGTCAGCACGGTGCTGGAGAGCAGAGTGGCCCGGCTGGTCAGCAGCGGGGTGGATACAGCCCTCAGCACCTCTGAGAGTCTGGTGGAGCAGTACCTGCCTCTGACGGAGGATGAGCTGGGTGAGTGGGTTCAAAAACTCCCAGTCAGATCACCTATGTCTTAAAAGACGGAGATGTACTCCATCATGAGCTCATTTTATTGGTGTGGTGAAAAGCTCAACCATTGATTATTTATTTAAAAATCATGTTTCTTTTGCAGTTTTGGCCTCAAATGATGTTTAACTAAATAGAACGCACATATTAAGGGCTATTGAGATTAAGCTTGTCGTGTGACAAGCTGTGTCAAGGGTCAGTTATTAACAGGCAGCTGGAGCGTTGTTAATGATGGATTAAATTCATTTCCAGGAAAACAGGACTTAATGGCCGGTCTTTCTCTCTCATTAAAGGAGTCATTGTTTAGAGTGAACTGTGGCATGCAGAAATTCCTAACAAACAAATCTGCAGACTGTGTTAAATTAATGAATCTGTTTTAGGGGATTGACTAATGAATAACTCCATTCTTTTTGCGGCTTTAAAGC
The DNA here is from genome assembly GCA_028641955.1 of Protonibea diacanthus. Taxonomy (NCBI): domain Eukaryota; kingdom Metazoa; phylum Chordata; class Actinopteri; family Sciaenidae; genus Protonibea; species Protonibea diacanthus. The sequence continues at coordinate 10,875,780 of CM053998.1, forward strand.
CTCCAGCTCCCCAAACGTGCAAAAACAGATCGGACATCTTAAGACGGAACTAAGAAGTAATCATGTTGTTCATCCGTGTTTATCTCCCTTGTGACAGAGCTGGAGGCGAAAACTGTGAGAGGCTTTGACAAGAAGGAGCCGAGCTACTATGTACGTCTGGGTTCCCTCTCCACCAAGCTGCGAAAGCGGGCGTACACCAGGGCCATAGCTAAAATCCAAGATGGCAAGCAACGAAGCAAGGAATTCATCACCGAGCTGCAAGCCACCATCGACCTGGTAGGTCTTTTATTCATGAATAATATATTAGTAGCACTGTACAAGAAACTTGCTAAATATTTATTAAAAGTCTGTCCTACAGTGGCTGATAAAAATGATGTTCTTTTTTTTTCTAGATTGAATATGGCAGGGAGAACTTTAAAGGGGCTAACCAGTTAGTAAATGAAAAGCTGAGTTCCCTGGTGTCATGGGGGTCCTATAGTCCAAATCAGAGTGGTCATGAGGCAGAGGTGAGGTGGACAACACAAACACACAATGAGATAACATACGTTGAAGAAGAAAGATAAACATTGCTCAATCTGGTTTCTTTGAATTGGAGGTATGTCAAGTTATTTATATCTGTTCATCCGCTCCACTCAGGCAATCGAGTCTCGCACCTTGGCCCTAGCACATTCCCTCAGCCAACAGCTCCAGACCACCTGCCTGGTTCTCGTCACCAGTCTGCAGGGCCTCCCCAGTCACATACAGCAGGAGGCGCTCTCTCTCAGTCGTTCCGCCACACAACTCTATACCAACTTCAGCAAGGCTAACGTGTTGGAAGACCTGCCAGATAACCTGCTGACCAGTACCAGAGTTAACCTGAGCAAAATGAAAGATTCCCTAGACAACGTCATGGACTACCTGGTCAATAACACGCCGCTCAACTGGTTGGTCGGCCCCTTCTACCCCCGCATCGCCCCGGAGCCGACTCGCACGCCAGGTTCTGCTGCCAGCAGCACACAAGTTCGGTCCTCCAGCTCTCCCTCCAGCCAGCCACACTGAGAGGAGCCGGTGGAAGTTGAGATGGAGTCACTGTATTCCCAGCAGCACTTGTGATCCATTACAGCGCTACGTCTTAAGTGATATATTCTGCTTTGTAGGCACAAGACTTGTTGAATGTTTAATGTATTAGGATGTCAAACTAATGTAGCTCTTTTTCAAACACTGCTATTTTATACATTTTGAAATGTTTAATTCTTGCTGTAATCACATCACCTGAAGTGTGATTTGTCAATTCATGACACAATTTTATAACAGAGGCATTTACTGGCAGAACATAATCTTACATAAACTTTACTGAAATCAAATATTTGCATTTACTGGCTCTTTTTTCCCCTCAGTCCTCCTTCATGTGCAGGATGCATTTCATTTTTACATTTTACAGTCGAGACTCAAATAACACTGCCAATCATGTAGGCTAATACAAATAAGCTTTATTATATATTTTTAAAACTCTTTAAGACAACCAAAGCACACTCTTACTCTTATTGGCACATCTGGTAAGAAAATAAATACTAATTCTGGTCACAGTGGATGCCAGTAGATCTTTACTCATCGCAGGCAGCGGCTTCGCCTCGACAGATACTCCATCAGACTCTGAAAACCCAAAATTTGCTGAAAATCATTACCGCTTTGTACAAAGGTACGTTCCAGATGTTTAGAAGAATATATTCAGTCAGGTGCTTTGTTCTGAAAATGACTTTGAACTTAATATTACCGTAAGTTTCTGAATCTGGCACCACGCCACGTCATCCAGCAAGTCCAAGTTAATTTCATCCTTGGTCTCTTCAGAAAAGCTGACAGTCTAGGAAGGAAGAGAACATGAAGAACACATACATACAAGTTTGTTACGTCCAGGTCTATTTTAAACAATGAAACTAAATATTAAGTATAAGTACAGGAAGACATGTCTGTTCTACTGGAAGGTAACAAAGACAGAGAACATGAGTACCTGTCCCAGTGCTGTGGTTACGGTGATGTGTGCAGCAGAGCCTGCCATGGAACAGTGCAGATCACCAGTGGAGACGACAGACCTGGGACAGAACAAGATTAACCAGTTCAATCAGAGCTGGTAAACAGATTTTGCATTTTATTTAAATACAGTTCTTGTTCATGCTTGCATCGCCCATATGGATGTAGATCATACTACAAACAGACCTGAGTTTAGGTTTGGTCTGGTCATTAGTCTTGGTCACGCGACTTAGGGTTCTTTTGGTGGTGACTGAGGAGCCCCTGTAAGAAATAAGTGCAATGTCAAGGTCCCCATACATACTCCTTCACCACAATAAACACCTTAACGTGTGATCTTACCTGAGATTTCCAGTGCTGTTGCTGCCACTTAATATTCTGGTCTTTTTTGTCCCCTTTCCTCCCTAAAAGTATACGGAAAAAAAAGAAGAACAGCAATGCAGAGACAAACAAAGACTTTCTGGCCCTGATTTATCTTGTGGAGTTGATATAGTTCAGCTAAAGAACATACAATATCACAGTAAGCAAACCAGAGCTTGTTACTCTTCCCCAACATCTTTCAATATGTCTTATTTTTTCCCTCCCCCTCATCCATCAAAGGGGGTCTAAATGTTTCCAACATCAAAAAGCATGTCCATAAAACTCTACTGATGTTCAATATTTGATCAGACTTAGTCATTTTTTCCCCCATTTTGCAATTAAATGTTTAAATACCATGTAGCTCATGTGAGCAAGCCTTAGCTGCCCCGTTACTTACTTTAGAGGTCTTGGATGAGGACCTCTGGGCTGGAGTGCACTGACTGGGTGACTGATCCGTTGATTTTGCTTTTAAAATTTAAAAAAAAAACAACAACAACAAAACAAACACAAAACTACTGACAAAATAATCAAACAATGACATTTCATGGAGGATTTAAACCTGTGTTGGTGCCATCTTGGTTTAAAAAAAAAAAGTCATGTCACCTCTTTTACTGGGGACCCTCTTGAGGGGCTGGTTCATCCCAATGGACTCATTCTGTAAAAGGTAAATGTATATTATGTATAATCACAATAAAGATATGAACTCTATAGAAAGAAATGACTCAACTCACCTTCATGGCTATTGACACATCACTTGCTGAGATTTCTTCCTCTAACACAGGAGAGAGTTATTAACCTCAGACAGATGTTAATTATCTTTAATTGATGAGTGAGGAGGGCTCACCACTTATTAAATCCCCTATGAGCGTGTTTTGAAGAGAGGGAGGCATCTTCATCAGTTCCACTTTGAAGACTCTGTCCATGGTTGCCAACATGTTCTCCATTCTGGCCTCCAGCTCGTTCATGCGCTCCTGTGCTGTAAAGGAAATGTTTCATGTTCAGGACAAAGCGTCAGAGGACGTAAAACTTTGACATTTGACCTGCAGTCACCGACAAACCTTCTTTCTCAAACTGTTGGATGAAGAGAGCCAGTCTGCTCTGTCTCATGTCCCGGCTCAGCTGCTCTTTAATCTGGGCATTTCCTGCGTTTCTCATCCGCCTCGGCGGCATCTTTGTTGTCCGTTCAGCCCGCGCGGACAAACCGCTCCTGCTCGCTACAAACACACCTGTGACAGAGCGACGTTTAATTAAGATATTAATGCGCCTGCCGGAAACTCAGTCATGAGTCTTGGCGGAAGGATACACTTAGCTTGTTAAATGTTAACATAAAAAAGTCAATTTTGGTCAAAGCAGAATAATGTGGATTAAATTTATTGCACGTAGACTATCCATTAAGGAAAACGTTCTCTATTTTTACATTATATAATGACAACAAATACTATATACAGAATAGGGTGACTTTGGTTCCAGACTTAAAGCAACAACAGACTGTTTATATAAGCTAAACTGTATAAAGTTAATATAAAAAAATAAATTATTTATATTTGAAAAAGGTTTGATATCTAAGCAATAAAAATAATGTTCTACACAACTCACGCAAACGCTTACTTTTCTTAAGTAAGTATTCACGTGAGCTAACTAATTTATTTACCGTCCAGGTTGCTATTTGAACACTAATATTTTATTTTATTATCATATCAGGATATTGCAGGTTCATAATTCAGATAGTCCATTACAGCAGCCTTTCAGATGAAACACTTAACACCACAGAAGAAGACAAAAGTGGGTACCCCTGTGTCAAACTGCAGCATTAATTATATTGCTTCCATTGTAGTCACTCAAGAGGCCTTCCTCTTGTTTAAAGGAGACAAAATCTGGCCTAAAAGAACATCAGACGTGCAGCAGATGGATGACAAGATAAAAGAAAGAATTGGATAGATACACAAAAATGAGAGAACATGATCATTTGATGCTGACCAGAAAATAATCATTCACTAGAAAAAATGCTGACGAATCGAGCAACACAAACTGTCATCAACATGGAGCCAAAAAAAGGGAAACATTTCATTTTCAATCAGTTCACAAACTCATTTATTGCAGCGCACTTAAGTGTAGACATTCAGTTCCTTTCCACAGGACGGTAAGAGATCACTTAATCTAACAGTCTCTTCTGTACATCCTCTGCCATAAGGAGGCCAAATTTACAGTCAGTACAGGGTGGAAAACGACATTAAAAAGGGAAAGAGGGGGGTGTTACTACACTGTCTGCAATCCAAATGTCAATACAAAAATAAATAATTGAGAATTTCTTTCTGTTTTGGAGGAGCAACTACTGTATGTTAATATTTCGAGGTGGTCTCATGTCGTCCTCACCCCTGGGTTAAAGTCAGGTTTTAATCTATGCAGTGCAAATTGAAGATTTCATAAGATCATCGCTTCTGTACAAGTCGTTCTCCCAAGTCTACGATAGGACCATCTACACAGTTCATCACAGCACTTTGCTTTTTTTTCTCTTTTCTCTCTGTTTCAGCATTTAGTGGAATGTCACGTTGTAAAATGAACACAGTATCAGCAGTACTGAAGAAGCCCTTCGCAGTCTAAAGCTCTTGCTACAAATATCATCCACAGCTACTGCACGTAAACCATAAAAGCAATCCTGTCTGCAAAGAATATATCCAATTTTAAAAAAGAAAAAAAAAAACATACTGGTTCATTCTATGTTGGAGTAAGCAATAGCTCCTGTACATGTAAGTTACAGCTCTAATTTAATATTGAAATAAGGCATATTAGCTGAACATATACAGTATGTTACTGTTAAAAACTGCAGATATTAAAAAAACATGGTGGACAGACTGCTCTCTCACTGAGGCATTGCGCCGAGCTGTCTCTCCCTGCAAAAAAACACGTCCTGTTTTAATGTGTGGGAATCAGTAGTGTGGCATGCCTTTTCACTTCCCATTCATGATTTATTAAAAAATAATCTCTCCCTCTTATTGTCTGATTTAATCGCGAGTGTTGTTACAGAGATGGGTAATGCTTCTCTAAGACCTGTTTTGATTGCAGGGCATGTGGAATGTTGCAGAATCAGTTTTAGTGATTGATAATTAGTGATTGTCCTCAGTCCTCTCCCATTTATACACGTGCTTCTGACACATATTTACAAAGAGAGAGCCTCACTCTGAACCTGTACATTTACAATGGAACAAGCTTGAACATTCATTAAGACTCATTAAGAAGAGAAAAAAAACAAAGAAAACAAGGCAACCCTGGTTTTAGATTTTTTCCCCCAAAGTAAACAATATGTACAAAAAGACAAGTGGACTTGAGTTAATGTTGGTTTTTGTTGGGTTTTTTTTGTTTAGAAAGTGCGCAAATGAACAGTCAGGATCTGTACACCGTCTCCAACAACTCAAAATGATCTCATCTGTGCGGATAGTTAGGACAGATTTAAGCCAAGTGGGCAAAAAGGCTACAAGACAGGGAACTGACTGCATTACACACACGCGCACGCACGCACACATACACACACACACACACACCGATATGTCTACACAATGGGGTCAACCAATACATTCTGTACATCATTATTAATCATTCTATACACCATCTATAAAGAAACACACCTTAGCTAGTCCCAAAAGATTCAGTTTTCCAAACAATTTACAGAAACAGTCCCACCTGTAAGTAGCTGCTTGGAACGCCCAAGAAAAATCATATCAAGGTCGTAAAAAAAAAAAAAAAAAAAAAAAAAAAAGCCAACAATGGGCATCTTCCAAGACAAGAGGAAGTAGAAGTACCATGTTTGGGCAACTGGAGGTGTTTAAATACAAAAGAATTTTTTGCTCACACCCCGACCTGCCATCTATCCTTCCCTCCTGCCGTCGCACTTGACCAGCCAGATTTATTTATATCTTTGCTGCAGGTGTCGGTGGTCAGATGAAGGGGGCCCCAAAGCATTTAAGGCACCACTGGACGCTGGGGCTGGGCGGTCGATCAATGCGGTGCAAAGACTTGAGCTGCTCTGCGCTCAGTTCGTCATACGCAAGGCGGTACTCCCTGTCGAAGGCCTCTGCAGATATACAGTGAAGGGCCATCAGTGATACATTTCAGTCTTTGTCGCGACCATACATATGTATACATGTCATGGTGGATTTACTCACCGACATCGATGTTCTCCTTCCCCAAGGCCACCAGTGAGAGGAACAATATTTCTCTATAGATACTCCTGAGACAAATACAGGACAGAAAAATGGGACATAAGAGATGTTTTCGTGAACATTATGTTAAGTAAAAAGTCTCAGAAGGTGGACGAAGCCTGACCTCTGCCGTTTGACACCCTCTGGGCGCCGCTTTATCTCTCGAATTAACAGGTTGATTGGCCCGTAGACGTCATTGGTCTGGATGTTGCGAACAATCGTGTTGAGCAGGGTACGAATCTCCTGGTGGTCTGTTGGAGCCAACGTCCCCTTCTTCTCCACTAGAAAGCAACACATGCACCATCATAACGACTTCTTTTTTTCCCTTTCAGCTAATCTTAAATCCATGAGTGAAACATTTAGCTCAATGTGGAACCAATATATTGGCACTGACGTTTCAAATATGCCACCCAAGACGTTTGCCCTTGATTAAACTAAAGCAAGTTCAAGTAAGACATGAAAAGTCTTGACTGTGTCTCCCCCTAGTGGTAGAGGCTACTTCTACAAATAGCAACATTAAACTGTCAGAAATTCCCATTAAACGTGTCTGTGTGCACACGTACACAATGTCCTCCAGAGCTGGTAGAGGGGATCTCCATGCTCCTGGTGCAGGTTGATGTTGTCCCACAGGAGCTGGACGTATACCTGCTTACTGTCCTGGGACAGTGATGTCAGCGGCAGCTGCAACGACAAACAGGAATAGATGAAAGAAAGCCATTACGAAATCGAAACAGGGAGTTTAAAGATATATGCCATGTTTAGTCTCTAACCTGCACTCCTTTGTTGCAGTGTTCAGAGGTAAGGATGAGACCGGGTAGGTGAGAGGGCAGGTCCAGTCGACGGAAATACCACACCAGGTTCCAGAAGATGATGGGGTGCTGGCTGAGGAACTTGTGGGTGTAGATCACCTGGTAGGACATGACGGAGATGTTGGAGTTGTCACTGAGTGAACATCTCAGGATTTTCTGTCTTGTGTTCTAGCTCTGTAGAAGACACTTACTGTAAAGCAGAGTGTGTGACTGTGTGAATGCTTTACCTGATCTCCTTCGTTCTCCAACAGGGTCTCCAACTCCTTGCGCAGCACCAAGGGGCTGAGGTACGGTACAGACACAGGCTTCGGGTTTGGACGTTTAGTCCCCATGCCATCCTGAAAACACACGCCAGTCATTTTCACTTCACTGCAGCTGTAGTAGTTTCCGCTATATTTAAGCACAATGCAATAAGGTGCACTGACCGACACCTCTTGCAGGCTACAAGGCAGGCTGGTGGTGGAGACGCCATGTCCGGGTCTCTGGGAGTAGTCCAGGCTCTGCAGCGGGCCACCAACACTGTTGCTGCGCGTCAGTGACGTCCCACTACATCTCTGCTGCTTACCCGCTGCCTGGTGCTCCAGGAGACCGAGGGGGTCCGACTGCACTGGCTTGGGAATCAAACTAGAAACAAGACAGACGAGGAGGACTCAAGATAAAGCGGTGATGCAATTTAGCTTCTTGGACTCTGATTTAACATCTCAAACTGTTGCTGTACCTCTTATGTGTTCCAGGCTGGTCATTTGGAGTCTCCCTGGGTTCCTCTTCAGGGAAAGAGATAAGGTCCGGTGTCTTAATATCGGCTGTGCTGCTGGCTGTGGCCTGGGCACTGGTGCTGTGGATGCTGTCTCCTGAGGCACTGGGATTCATGTAGAACCTGAAAGGGGAAACAGAGAATAGTCAATTGCAGTACTATTCTTCAGCAGGCATGCTTAATTCTAACACAACAGATTCCTACCCGGTCATTGTGCGCAAGTCATGAAACTCCACGTGCAGTAAGGGAAGAAAGGCTGTGCGACAGAATGGACAGTTGGTATTCAGGTTGGAGTCATCAGCTGTCCAGCCCGCCATTATCTCCTCATCGTACACCAGGGCTTCACAAGAGCGGCACTGGGAGCAACTGGACATCAGCACCTGGCAGCGAGGAAATATATCCAAGCAGTTAGGAGTTATTCCAATGTGCGTGTTGACAGTGAAAGCTGAGCTGCAGCAAAAGTAGGTGTTTGTTTGCACAGTATGTCTGACCTCCAGTGCACAGTTCTGGTAAATGCTCGAGGACGAAGCGTGAAGTGAGGAGCCTTGCTCCGAGTCTGGACCCCTGCCTGCACGTCCTGGAGTTAGATCTGCAGAAAAAGACCAATAAATCTCCAATTTGACGGGCCAGCGAGCCTCATTAGGCCCTCGTCTTCTACTTCCCCTCGCATATTTTGCGCTACAGAATGAGTGCTTACGTGTCTGGTGGGTCCCTCGGCCCGTGTCACTGCTGCCACTGCTGCTGCCCAGGCTGGTGCAGCTCTGGTTGAGGCCGTTGGCCACCAGCCCTGGGATTGCTCCTCTCTCGGGACTCTCATCTACTTCGTGTGCAGCCAGCATGTGTTCATCCAGACGTGACGGGAAGCCGCCACCACCCTGAGCCTGTTCATCCTGCAGAGTAGACGAGATTCAGAGAATGAAATGATCAGTTCTTGGGTACTAAAGCTTATAAAATATGAGGGAAAATATATTGATGATACGGGGAACAATCCTGGGATGACACTTGCCTCGTCATCTGAGTAGGAGTAAGCTGAAGCAACTGCCCCCCACACTTTGCTGGCCACGTTTGCCGCCTGTTTCATGCCAGACTTGAGCACGTCAATTTTAGGTCCAGACAAGAGAGTGTCCATCTTGATGCCTGAAAAGGTGTTGATGACCGAACCCAACGACCCTCCCTGCGAGGACTTGACCAGCGCCGTCAGTGAGGCTGATCTCGGGCTCCCTGCCACGTTCGCCGGGTTCTTTGTCTTTACTGCAAAGGTCTTAGAGCGGGTGACTGTGGTGGGGCTACGTTTGGGTGTGTTGCCTGGGGAGCCACTTGGAACTTTGACAGCAGGCACCGGGAGGCTGGACCGGCGCTCCAGGGAGGGTTTGGGCTGTGGGGCGTCAGTGGAGTCTCCCTGCTCCTGCTGGAGCTCCATGCTGGAGGACTTCACACCCAGGGGGCTTTTCAGGTTCATGTACATTTCGATCTCCTCTGCCAGGTTGCGGGACACCACGACAGGCACAGAGCGCGGTGGCTCCTGGCTGGTGACTGACGCCGACTCTTCAGTCTCCGACACCAGAAGGGAAAGTGGATCCGCACCTGCCTCCACGTCTGCCCTCTCCAGAGTCGCTGTTCGCATCCCGGAGTCCTCCTCATTTGTTTCAGTGTGCTTCCTCTCTCGTTTCTCCACTTTTACCTCAGTTGTGTGTACCTCTACATGATCTTCCTTCTCTTCTTCTGCTGCTCCCGGCCCCTCTTCTTCTGGGAGCTTCCCCAGTATCAAGCCCCGATCGTCTTCAGGTTCTTCCTCCAGATCTTTAAAAAGTGCTTTGGAGGCAGTATTAGGGGGTGGACTTTGGCCTGCAAAGAGTGCTGCAGCTAGAATACGGGCATCGGCACCCATCTGACTGGCCATGTGGTCCACGCCTTTCTCTAGGAGCATCCCAGCACGAGTTTCAGCGCTGAAGCTACAGCTGCGTTCAGAAAAGGATTTCTGCCGCTGCTGCTGAGACGGGTTAGCTACGTCCCCCGACGGCAGCGAGGCATCGTCATCGGGGAGAGACACGTTATCAGTCTTGCTGTGTTTCCTGAACAGCTTCCCTGTCCCTGCAGAATATGTACAGATATGAGTTGCTGAGAGTTGCTGCCACAGCTGAACAGCTTCATTTAAATGGAAAAGTCATAGAAGTGACAAAATTGCCTTTAATTTCTGATGTCTCACCTGTTTCTCTGCCACTGTCAAAGCTTCCTGTGGACAGCTTCACAATACTTGGAACAGGTGAGGGTACATCAACAGGACTGGGGGGCTCTGCTACTGCAACAGCACTGTCCACCGAGCCAGCAACGTCACCTCCTGGTTATTGAAGTAAGTAGTCAACAGACCAATCAGTGTACAAGCAGGAAATGGAGTTTCTGTTGCACACACACAACCTTTAAATGCAGAACTAGAAGTGACTGTGACTGTTTGCTCCGTGCAGCATGGAAGTAGCTTTTCTTACCATTATGCTGTGCTTTGGAATTGGTTCTCTCTTCGGTGGAAAGCACAGCTGTGTGTGAAGGCTCTGCCAGCTCCTGGTGCAACTCATCCTTGGAGCCGTAGCCTTGATCAGACTGCCTCCCTGTGGATCATAAAAAAAATGTGATAAGTTAAACTGTTTACAATATATTGGACAATAAATGTGTTATGTCACTGCATCTCTCATCAGTACCCGTGCTACAGTGGTTGTCTGCTGTGTCTTCAATGCTGTGCGCAAACAGGTTGTGCTCCTCGCCGTTGACCTCGTTTGAGCTGTCAGCACTCCCGTGACTCAGACGGTCAGCGTCAGTGACCGTCGAACCGCCTATCGACGCAGCTGGAGGCAGAAAGACACGGAAAGAAAAGAAGTGAATGAGAAACAGGGAAACAGTGTGAAAGTGCAGCCCTGTCATACTGAATATTCTGTTCCCACCTGTGGTACTAAGCGTGGCTCCCTTCTTGGAGGATGTCCGATCAAGAGCATGTTTGAACTGGGCCACCCCGCGAAGCACATTGCGAAGTTTGGTCCACATAAATTGGCCACTGCGGTTTCTGCTCGGCCACGGGCTCTCCAAGACGGCCTGCAGAGGGACGACACATGAGGATGAGGACACACGTAGGTAGACATATGTTTAAGATATGTTTTAGCAACGTTAAAGGCAACACGTGACCTTGTTGTAGTATCCGTAAGTGATGGCGTTTGGATGTACTCCAGCTTTTTTCATCTCAACCAGGACTCGCACAGCCATAACGGGAAGACCCCACACACCACAGAGCTGCATCACCACTCTGTAACACACCTGGAAGCCGGAGATAAAAACATGAATCCAAACTCTTTTGCACAAATATTAAAAACTTTGAGTCAAAGCACAGGAATACATGAGTAAAATAACGTGACTGTACCTCATCCAGCACCTCCACCTCAGTCGTCCTCATCTTCAGGAGGACGTTGTACGCCTGCTGCATCGCGCGGCTTTTAGACTTGGCCAGGCGCACGGCTGCCGGCAGGCAGATGAACCACAGGCTGTAACAGTGGCTGAACAGACACCGTGCCCACAGCGGAGGGTTGGAATAGAAGCGCTTCGCCATCTTGTACGCTAGCTTGATCTCCTGTGGGAGACATTGAAAACATTTTTTTTAAAAACATGATTTTAAGAGATGATGAGGATGAAGTTTGTTCCAGTAAGACGGTGTGCGTGTGTCTGTGTGTGTGTATGTACGCACTTGCTTCGTCCTCTTAGCCAGGAGTGCAGGGCTGCTGGACAGACTGGCCCCTGCTGCTCTGCTGCTAAGTGCAGGCCGTAACTCCCGAGGACGATCAAACAGCTCCATGTTCAGCCTGGGGAAACTTCTATAGCTGGAAGAGGAAAAGCAGGATTATTGCAAGGTCACGTAAGACTTCTTCTGTAATCTAATAAAGTTTTAATAAAGACGAGTTAAAAGACTTACGTGTATCTGGGGGCTGGTTCGGGTCCATCATCAGCCGGAGGTTCAGGTGGCATGACAAATACGGTGTGCTCACTCTTCTGGGACTCGTCCAGCTCCAACAATCTTGTGTCCTCAGATGACTCTCCTTCAACCTGCAGGAGATCATATGTACAGGGCCTTAGTAACACTGACAACTATGCGTTTGAGAAAAACATGACTCTGCAGGCCATTTCCTGCCTGATGGCAGAAAGTAAACAACTTCAAGCTTATTGCGACCTATTATGCTTTTCCAATTAGGCAGTAAAAGATGCTTATTTGATTGCGGTTATTGAAGAACAGAAGAAAAGCCGGAAACGTTCATGCCCCTTGGTGAAAACATTCATCGAAGGGAAAAAGGGTTATTTACCTTTTAAAGTTAATCACAAACACAAAAAAGAAGGAGCTTGGAAATCTGATTACAGTGTAAGTGATTACCTTGGTGCCCTTGTCGGTGATTTTATCAGAGGGAAAAAGCTGTAAGAAGAGGAAAGAGAGCAACGGGAACAGAATGAATCAGAGGAAATTTTGGCTTCCTTACTTTCCCAGCGGACGAATGTTATTTTGCCAATGAAACAACATAAAACAAAGGCTCGTTCGTGGAAGGAAACCTCAGGTGGAAGCGGAAAAACAAAACACCAGTGTGCGACGTGTACATATCTGAGGCCGGCCTGACGCTGGGCCGTAAAATCACCTTCTCGACGCAGTCGTCAAAAAAGGCCAGGCCAGTGTCCTTGTCACTGACAAAGGTGCACTCCTCGATGAAGCGGATGAATATCTGGGTCTTGGTGAGCTGGGAGTAGAACTTCTGGTGGGCACGGTCTCTGCTTTTGAGAAAACCTGCAGGAAGGCAGAGAGAGATTGTGGTGTCCCTTCTTCAGTGTATCTGAAATCCACATTTCAATCAACCAAGGAGGCTAACACGCAGCTGTTTGGACAAAAGTGTTAAAACACGCTGTGTTACAAGCCTTTTACCTTCACTGTATCTGATATTGATCTGCAACAGTGAAGCTAAGTGGAGGTGAGAACCAATTTCCCAGCAACAGGCATTAGTGAAGTCTTATTTTAGAGGCTGATGAAGGTGATTGATTTCTAAAAACCACTCAGGTTAAGTGATAGTTGAGATGCTCCTTGAAGTAGACATCCCAATAAAATTAGCAACAAAGGCTCTAAATTATGCAAAGGTTACAATAGCATTAGGCTGCACACCAACATGTCGATTTCATTACCATGAAACGGCTTTTCCTGTGGTTTCCACACATTTTTAAAAAGGCAGCCGGTGTTTACCTTGCAGGTCGTAGAGGGAGTCGGCGGCCGTGGCCTTTTCGGAGGGCGCCTGAGTGATGGGTTTGAGGTAGGAGCGGTAGCCCTTCAGGATGGAGGCCATGAAGCGAAGGAAGGCCTCCTGGATTTCCATCTCCAGCGACGTCTTCTTCTTGTGCCAGGTGAAGTCTGCCTCGATGGGGGTCATGTCCACTGCCGAGCCTTCCTGCGCCGTTTGACGTACTGAGACTAAAACAAGACGAACGAATTTCAAAGTTTAAACTCCATTTCCACTTCATTTTCCCCATTTTTCTTTAGACATTTATCTACGCCCCATTTTCCACATGTAACATTTCTTTTTCTTCACCATGTGGTCCTAAATGAAAACAAGAGACACTTTCCAAGATGAAGATATAGCATGTAAAGTACCATTAGCTTTACTCACTTTGTTAGCATTAGCTTGTGGGCTAAAATGCTTCAGCTACTGTTACAAACGTGTATAAAAGCGACTCAACAGCAGTGTGCAGTAGAGTGTATGAAGGACTAACATTTCCCGCACCGGCTGTTGTAACGCTATGACGTTTGCTAAGTAGCTAATAGTGTTTTTAGTTTGCTTTTACGTGCTTTGTTTTTTACCAGGTGGCTGAAGGCTAAAATAAAACCATAAAGCTGAATAATTACTCTCTTAAATATTACTGAATTCTGAATAATGTGTTTTTATCTTGAAACTTGTAAACTTGTTCTGAGTTCATTAGAAGTTTATTATTTCTTTTTGGACTCAATCTTCTCCTTGACTGTTGTACGCAATTATATTTTTGACTTGTCTGATAACATTAAACTACATTTTGTCAGTTTGGGATCACCATATACTATTACAGTGTGTGGACCACATAACATGGGTATACAGTATAATATAACATAATACAAGTATGTTTTAGACTGTGATAAAGATTTATCTCTAGTTGGTTGTTTTGATATCATAGTTTGTGGTGTTGTTGTATTTGACTGAAGTAAATTGTTCATTATATGTTGTCATATATAAAAACATAAAAAGCCAATCTGTGAAGTCAGATGCTGTTTGTACCTGTGGCCAGCTGGTGGTGCAAGTTGCTCAGTGAACTAATGAGACTCTTGCAGGGCTTCTTTGGGAGGTTTTTCCAGTTGCTGTGTCTCTTTTCATCAGACCTGTAACACACAATGCCACAACAGCAGTGAGCTGGAAGTAACAGGAGAGGAGAGGCAGAAAAATAATCTGCCATTTGCTCTTAATTAAAAAAAAAAAAAAATGTTGCTGCTGTTCAACATAAAAATCTGTAAATCTACAAAGCAGGCAGTGACAGACACGGGTATCAAAGCACAGCGTACAGGTAGATAGTGTTGGTGTCCAGATCCACACAGACAACATCTGGCGGGGGGTCGTAAAGGTCGAAGTAGCGGGAATCCACACCCACTATAAATGGTAAAGGAGCGTTGAGGACGCCTGCTAGAGAGAGCGGGCACAGGGGGATGTAGGGACACTGCCACTGGAAGGGGAAGATCATCTGAGTAGAGACAAGACACAAGACACAATTTGAGCAACTGGGAACAAATGTTAGGAGCCTCACTTGCATAAGATAGGATGCTCTTCTTTATCGTAACTGATGTATTGTGACATTTTTTTAAAGGATTTTTGGGGATTGTGACATCCTGTGCGTACGAAGAGATATGGTTGGCAAAGTTGTTCATGGAGTCGAAGAATAAACAGTGAAAAAGAAGTCAAAGGTTGAATACACAGAGGAGTGGCAATATCTTTTGATTAAGTACAACGTGATTGTTGATGTTTTAAAACTGAATGTTGGCCCGTGCATTGACCTTGAGGTGATAAAATAGATAAAATAGAGCTAATATAATAGTAGAGTGATAGGTCTTACTATATAACTATAATGATGGGTGTATCTGCTGTAAGTGGCATTCAGAATCTAGATAAGCTTGGAGTAACTCCACCTGTGTTTATGTTACAGAGAATTTCATCTTTCGTTTGTTTTGGTTTTTCTCGAGATTATGCAAAAATGTAAAAAAAAAAAAAAAAAAAACCCTGCGTATGACACTGTTGTTAAATGTGTTATAGTGGCACCTAAGTCTTTTATAAATGCATTTTAATATAAATTAATTTGACATTATTGCAAGAGAGGTCTTTATTTGAGTTGCAGGTCAGCGCAGAACAAAGTTTGGGCAAAAATATTGAGATTTTACAGTCCTACAAGTAAACTTGAGATCAAAAAGTCATAGTTCAAATAAATTTTTGAATATATAACCAGGTGTGATGGTTATTTCTGATGAAATCTGATGAAATTTAAGAATTCTAGATGATGACATGCATGTGCAACTTATCACATTACGGCTGAACTTTTAAAAAACATGTTTGTCAAAGACCTGTTCCTCTTCTCGTTGCTTGTTTTACTGTGTTTGTAGTTCACAGCAGCTGCGTGACTGTTAGTTTGTGTCAATAAACACAAGTTAAGCCAGTCAAATTAGCAGTAGTGATGATTACAGCCCTGCATGTTTATGTGCTTTCTGGAAAGCTTTTAAAGGCAACTGATCAAATCAATCCTGAAAAAAATGAACTAGTAGTTTAAGTTTCGTTTAAAGTGCACAGATCTGAGAAGCGGCAGATGTTGCTGAAACTCTTGCCAGTAATTCTACTGAACATAGCGGAGGTGTACTCACAGCCACCACAGCCTCGGCCACTCCGGTGAGCACAGCGGGCCGCAGTGAGTGCAGCAGGATCTTGCTCTCCAGCAGCACAAAGTGCAGCAGTGTGGCGCAGTTCTCTGAGCCCAGATTCATCAGCAGAGTGCCGTAGTCTGCCCCGCTGAGGGGGGGGGGGCACAGAGGAGACGGGTGAGTTGATGGGTAGAAAAACAGAAAGCAAGGGAGCGGAGAAATAGGAGAATACACAAAGAAATGATGGAGTGGGGGGTTTATAACTCCAGACAGAGTAAGGGGAAACAAACTCCTTTAAACAATCGTAAATAATAAAAGGGAAGACATATGTTGAGCACAATTATAAACAGTTGTTTTAATTATTAGTGTTTTTAATATCCCACAACTCTGCAAGTCATTTTCGCTTTGTTGAGCTACTAATGGAAACCCTCTGCACTCCAGTTTTGAAGACAATACCCCATTAAGTTGTCGCCATGAGTCTACTTGATCCAGTTTCTGTTTGCTAATGCAGTGTTTCTGTGTTTACATATGCTAAGATGCTTCTTCAGAACCTAACGTGACCTTTCAGAGGGTTTTGTAATTTTCCCTTTTTCCTTGACATTTTGTCTAAGCCTTGTAAATCACAACCACAAAGGCAGCAGCATCATCAGCAGCAGCAGCAGGGGGGGTCACATTAGGTGGAATACCAATTAGCAATCAGTGTTAGATTTAACAAAGGCCTGACAGTCACCTTTTGTGAGAGCTTTCAACGTAACATGAGGCAGCAAAGAGGCCAGGGAATCACTGCTTGAATTGCTCGTATCAATTGCAAAAATTATGCAGTACAGCAGTGGAAAAAAAGTCAAAACTTCGGATGCCCGAGGCTGTTTTGTCAGCGTGAGGATTTGACCCGGAAAGAGCGAACATGAATGAAAGCATTCTGCCTTTTTTCCCTTTTTTTTTTCTGGAACAATACACCGGTCTTTTTCTTTCAGCCTGCTCAGCTGTTTTTCTTCCAGACAAAGCACAGAATATATACGCTTGAAGGGCAGCTGCGTCTAGCTCGAAATGCAAACAAACCCGCCAAAGTATAGAGAATAAACGAAAAAACACCAAACCCCCTTTGTTTGAAAAAGGGATTTCAACAAAGTACCACTTTGGGCATTGCAAAATTACCTGAGGGGTAAGGGTGTACACACAGGCTGGGAGAGGATCAAGGTGTCGTGTGCAGAGAGCTGAATGGGAAAAATATATATATATAATGGTCATATAGAGGACTGTAAAAATAGTGTTTTTGATTGACAAGACAACAGTGTAAAGAAAGAGAAAAAAACATGTCACCTGGACTAATATTCTTGGCCTTTGCGGGGAAGGAAATGACACACTGTGCATGAAGTGTGAGATGTGCCTGTTGAGAGAAATATAATCTTCAAATTCATATACAGCAGCTGCATTCAACCTATTAGAATGGTGGGCTTTGAGTCCCCAGTGGATCATGTGAAAAATATTTGCATGTCTTACTTTTCAATAGGCAGTGGGTGCGGGCCTGAGACGGACAGCTTGTACAGGAACATCAGGAACTTGCGGAAGGACTCGAAGAAAGGCCAGCGGGACAGCAGGCAGATGCATTTATTGGTGTTCACGGGTCGGTTGGGTATCATCTTCTTCTCCACCGTGGTGAGCAGGCCCAGCTGGATCTTCTGCTTCTCGCTCAGCAGATCCACTGGATACGGCTCGTAGAACTGGATGGCTGATCCGTACACCTGCAACCAGAGACGGACAAAAAGGTCATTCTATAACTCTCTTGGCTTACTTTGTCGGGTTTTTACCTCGATGGAAATGTCAGACACATTAAATCGGGTGGTTCCGACTGCAGTCCGCGGTCGTTTTAACATCAGAGACAGCTCGCCGCGTCTCTCACCTTTTCACCAGAGGAGATGGTTAAGACGAACGTGGAGAAGACAGGCAGGGGGTCACGTGTGTTTGGTGCCCAACACTCGATCTTGGCACCCATGGGCAAACAAAACAGAGGGACAGATTCTGACAGAGGGAAAGACTCGTAGTCCTCTTCCGGATAACGAAAGATGAGACCTGGAGAACAAGGGAACGGACAAACGATAGTGTTATGATGTAGTAGTGTTGAACAAAATGCATCACAACGCAGTATAGGTACAATAAAAACTCAGACTTCCAAACAGGCTACAGTTCAGGCTTTATTCCCCTGCAAGGGTTAAACAAAAGAGTATTTGTCAGCTCTGATGAAAAGCAGTAATGTGTCTGCATTCTCTGGTTTCATTTTCAGGAAATAACTGTTGTGCTCCTCAGTGTATCTTGTTGTTTGGTGAGATGCCGTTCTGACAAAGACACGCACGCACACACTCTTATGTGAACATTTGTATGCACAAGCATGCAGACACACAAGTAATGGGCGTGGCAGGAAGTGCCGTTGTCTGTGATGAATAAACAGCCGCCTCACAGGAAAAAGGCCGGCCAGAGATAAAGCTAGTATGGGTGTGTGTGTGTATGTGTGTTTACACACACACGTTCATACGAACGCTGATTATATATGTGTGTTGCACAATGAATTGTTCCAAAGGCCAAGCTGTTAAGGAAGCATTCAGTCAGTGAAAATGTCACACAACAGTTCAGAAATGCCAGCTGCAATAAGCAATGACTATCTACTGCGAGATCGCAGGCACGCACTGAAGGTGCCGCTCGCTCGAGCTCGGAGACGAAAACATGACAGAGGCTGATTGCATCAATATGCCACAACATTTAAAAGAGCTGCCAAACTGTACAATTATTTTTGTTCTTGGAAACAATTCTCACAGCAGCTCTCTAACACTCTAAAATAATAACTAACAATTACTCTTACTACTTATCTAATGTAATGACAATGAAATCAAGGTGAGTGCAGACCTCTAATTATGTCGCTGTGCTGCCGTAAGCATATCAAATGTCTGATTCTACTCACCAGCTTTGTAACTGATGGAATTGGATGCAGATACTGATTTCTTGTAACACAGGAACACGTTGGATCCCCACTGAAAGGCAGACACGGATATCAGAAAGGTGTTCTCTGAGGACTGATCATGTACGTGGAATAAAAAAATAAATAAATAAAAATCAGCCTCACCATGCCACAGTTGAGGTTCTTGTCCACCTTGCAAAAGGTATGCGGCGGCGTCTCGCCCTTGCTGGTGACAATGACGCAAATGTCCGTCACCGCCAGGGAGTTCTGAGGCTGGACGGGCGGCGCTCGGCGGAAGGTGATGAAGATGCGCTGCGAGGTGGCGGAGCTGTTGTTGACGTTGGCGCAGCGGCCGTACGGCGTGGCCTGGATGACCTCGCAGCCCTGGATCAGACGCTCCTTGCCTTCATACAACACACTGACGAACACACACACGGTGAAATAAAAATGTCAGCTTGACATAATCTGTGCTTCATTCAACAATAAAGATGTACAAAAAGGGACAACAGAGAGACATAAAGATGTAACATGAGAGTAAGTCTGTACAGCTGTCTTTAGCTGAGTGTAGAAATTAAGACGTCAGATAGCAGAGCAGTGCATAGAAACCGTCCCTGTAATGACTCATGCTTATTACAAAGCTCTAAAAGACAATTTAGTGTCTCAAAGAAGAGTGCTGTCCTGGAATCGGTTTTGCTGTCAGGCACCGCTTCCATTTCTTAAACAAGCTTTGCTGCCAAAAGGACAAATAACTCACATTCTGATGACCAGACAGTTTACACTGCAGAAACGGCCAAGTTCAAATGCTAGTTTAAGAACAGACAGCAAACAAGAATCTAGGAAATTTCTGCGCAGTGCACAAGAACAAAACATCAATCAAAACGACAAATGGTAGAATAGCGTGTCCCAAATCTCTCTCCAAAATACCAAAGGCATCCAAAACAAGCTCCTTAGTAATGAGCACTCTGAAGGGAAGGCTTCCAGAGAATCCTCCAGAGCAGAGTCACTAACAGGGTGAGTTTAGCAGGGAAAAGATCACAGCAATATTTAAAAGAAAATATAATTTCATACAACTGTCTGTGTCTAAGTTTTTATTTTGATCAGCTATGTACCAAGTCATGCTTTCCTCTGACAGTATGCAGATCATAGGATACTTGGGAAAAGTGACAAATACAACATGACAGAGATGCAATTTTCACATGTTGGACCCCTACGAGAAATATCTGGCTCTTTAGCTGCTAAATGCTCCACTAGTATGTCTACATGTGGTTTGTTGCTCGGCAGGTAGTGTGTAGTTGGTTTGTCGTGAGATTTTTGGCTGAGAAGAGCTGCTCGATACGACGCTGATGAGAGCTGCGAGACTCCAAAACTGTAAAGTTGTGGGCCGTAAAACCAAAACAACGAGCTGAAAGACGCAAAAATGGGGAGACAATTTTCAGTGGGTTGATTACTTAAGATGTCAAAATTCGTAAGCAGCCATTTGAACTATTGTTCCTTTTGCTGTTGCTTTAATTCTTCCAAGTTATCAGAAAGATTATGATCAGACTGAAGCTGTGGGAGTAAATTCTTTTCGCATTTTATCAAATTCTAATTAATTTACACTACTTGTGTATAAATCTGGCAAAAACAAACTGTTGCAGTGCTGCCATGTAAACAAATGAATGGAAACACACTGAAAAAGTGCATTCAACAAGTGAGCCTGTGGCTCAAGCGTGAGGATAATCTCTGGTTCTCGTGTTTTACGGAGGGGGATCAGTGTGCGGTCAGCACCACTGACTTTCTTCTCAAAGCTCTGGTTTCCCTTTGAGGCCTCGGCGAGGAGCCCGTCTTCAATGGGTGATGTGATTCAGACATATTTACCTGCTGACTCATTCGAATCCCAGACGATGAATGGAAACTCAGATATCAGGGTTCTCATACCAAACGCTGCACTAAGCAAACAGTTTGAATGTAATAAATATGGATTACTGCCAACATATTTTGTGCATGACCAGTTTGTTTCCTTATCACTCCTTTTTGTGGAATATCACACAGTTAAACGTAAGAGAAGCAATCAGTGCCCCACTGTGTTGGATTTTTTTCTATAGTAGCATGCTCCATGCCCTCCCCTTTCCATCAGAACAATACAATGTGGGAGGCCAGAAGCTGTGATTGCTGCCCTCTTTAAACTAAGACAGACCCCCATTTTCTTTTTGACACACATTTTCTAATCTTGTGCAAGCTATGGGGGCAGCCATCGCAGATATAATGGTCCTGAAACACTCCATTTGTTCTGAAAGGAGTGAGGGACAAACCTAAAGAGGCCGGGAGGACAGTTGCCAGCAAATTCTCATTTAGGCGACAAAAAAACGCAGCCCTAATGGGCACAGTGAGTCGTGACGCCATGGAGCGCCCCGGGCTGGGAACGCTGACAGCAGAGGTGGCTGAAGGAAGGATGATGAATGATTTACAGTTTTCTGGCTTTTCATTTTGGTGGATGAAGAGCAGCAGGTGGAACAGAACTCACGGAGGGAAAACACCGGTGTTGCAACGTGGCCACCAAGATTCACTGACCTTCTGTGTGGTCAACCAAAACAGAACTGTCAGGAGGTGAACCAATGCTATAACGCAAGGACTGTGGTATTTTTATTAAAACACACAATCAATCTGTCAAATCACTTATTAAAAATAGAACACACAGTTATGAATTTTATATCATAGTTATTAAACTCTGTGATGAAAAAGCAAATTATGAAGAATCTTGACAAAGACTGTGAATCCTTTAGTAGAAGTTTGCTTCCATTTTCTCCACCCCATTATCTGTCAACATGCTAAGCAGGATTGCGCAACCTCTTAAAGGAAACATGACTTGACATACGATCTTGTGTTTATGCTCGGCGCGCCGGCGGCTGCAGGGTTTCATGAAGGTTTTGCATACTTCTACAGCTGCAGCGAGCCAAAGGGACGCACATGAAGCGGACCAAACTCCTCACGGAGAAAGCGGAACGCGGTCAGTGGGCTGCAAACTTTACACAGCAACAGCAGCTTTAATGAAAGCGGTGACCTTCTTTGAGAGAGTGAGCGGACCGTCGTCTCTTGTAACTGGAAACTCCAGTTTGTTTGTGGGGGACACAAAGAGGCTTCAGACAAAGACTGTAAGGTGTGTGTGGAGAATGCCTCGGGCTGTTGCATCATCGTTCTCGATTACACATTACTCCGTTGATAAAGCTTGTTTATTCAGGACAGACCAGTGAACGGATACAAATCACTGGTGATGAAATGTAGGCAGTCATTTTGGCTCCTCTGTGCAGACCTGTCCTAGCTTTCACCTTACTGGTCTGGATGAAGTGAGTCATGATGGAGTTCCCTCTTTTAGGATAATAGGAGGAAGCTGGAAAATTGTATCAGTGGATCGGAGCCAAGAGGTGTGGCGGAGAGGGAGAACTCCATAACGCAACGGGGGCGAGTAAATGGAGTAGTCAACACACCTACTTCCTTCCATATCTGAAAACTTAAATCAAACACTGCGGGATACAAAATATGAGAAACACTTCCCGCTATAATAAGTTTTGCAAAAAGGTTGAAGGCGAGTGTCCCGTGAAAAGTGTAACGGAGAGAGCTAACTTGTGCAATACCAGAACCTGAAAACTGGCATAGCTGTGTTTTACTATTCAACTGTGATATATCCAAATCTCTTCTAGGAAGAAGCTAGTGATATTTTCAATGCTAGCTTCCAACGTGTTTCCATCAAAACAACACATTGAGCCTATTGTCACTCAGAGAGAACTAGCTGAACTAAAGCTAAATCCAGTCTTTGACTAACTGACTGACTGTATTCTAACATGATCAAGTTACAAACTTTTTTCCTGTCTGGATTCCGACCGAGTCAAAAAATAACTCAAGTTTCTGTTTTACTAGTTTGGTCTCATGCAATGCAGAACAGTGGAACTAAAGCCACGTGTAATGACTCCCTTTGCTGTCACAGGCGTATGAAAATACCAGATTACAAACATTGACATAAACAAACTGCTGACTCACCCGATGTCAATGAGGGGTGACTTCCCTCGACTCCTCCTGTAGCACAGGAACAGCTCGGGGCTCTTGAGGCTGCCATGATTAAGGTTGGCTGGCTGGCCGCTGTAGGTGCTGTCGATGCAAGTGAAGCCCTCGGGCACCGTTTCTCCCGCCGACTTGTTAATGACGGCCAAGTCGGTGATGGGTGCTTTGGGCCCGCTGGATTTGGTTTCTGACAGGTCCTGCTCCAGGGGCGTGGACTTGTCTGTCAGGCCGGCCACCACAAAGTAGTCGGTCACGCGGTGACCCTTGTCCTCGATCATGGCTGGGCGTACCTGGGCGTAAGATGAAAGAAGACAGTCAGCGTGATTCTCTGCCGCAACACGTCTATTACCTAACACTTGCCACAGATACTGTATTTAGCCTATAGCCAGGGAGAAGACTGCATGTTGCAAAGCTCTTACATATCACTTAGGGACAGTGGGGTGGATTACACATGCGGGCATACACAGAATGCTAAGTAATACTGTGGCCAAGGCAATAAAAGGAGCCTTTAAGACCGCTGCGCCACATCGAGGCAAACAAACTGGGGAAACACAAGGGCTAATGAAGGGACTGGATTTGTTGACATTCACAAACACTCTTGTCATTGTATATCACCGTACTGCTCCAATTATGTCGCTACAGAGAGCCAAGGGAGAGCAGCCGGGCCCGGAGGAATGCTCAGAAATGCCAGTGAGAGTGTAAATCAAGCAGACACTAAAGCCTCTAAAACTAAAAACCCTCTAAAAACATACAAATATGCTTGCAGATTTGAGCGGAGTCACAAAGAAAATGAGCAAATCCAGTTTAATGGTTGGAGTTTCTTTTTCTAGTAAATGTTTGAGTCATGACCCCAGTTTTAGGCAGTGACTCAGTTAACGGTAACAATACAACTCAGCCAAGTGTCGCACCGCTTCATTGTAAAACAACTACTAAGAAGTGGAACCTTGGCTCATTATCAATGCTCTATATTACGATGATGTTCCTGTTTCCAAAAAAAAAAAAAAAAAACGTATTGACTTGACTTATCAAACATAGAAGAAAGAAACTTAAAAATGTCCATGTTGCCTTCAAAAAGCTGTTAGGACCTACACAGGAAGTTCAATTTTTCCAGTGGTGAGTCAGCTTTGGCAGGAGGGAGAAAAAAAAAAAGAAGCTTCTTTGTACAGCCACAGCGAGCAGAGACAGCCCTGAACTTCATGATGCAGAGTAATACTGACCATTGTTGTTTTTTTTTTATTTCTATCCTGGACTTGAATTTTCACCAGTCAGCATAAAAATATGCTGAAAGCATTATGTCACATCATTGTGAGGCTACCGTTCACGCCTTTTTTTTGCAAGCCACCGACAACATAGTTACTGCAGGAGAAAGCGGAGGGAATCTAAAATGAATACATGTGAAGCCGTTACAAGCGGAGGAGACAGACCTTCTGTGCACAGGAGTGCTAACGTCTACAGTGCAGGACATCCGTTGGCTTGAGCTGTGGAGGGAGAGAGGCAGACTGACCTGCCCGGGGAGGAAAATATTACAGCCACAGCAAGACAGCAAACAGCTGACACACTTTCCACACAAAACAAAGATCTTTTCCAGACTTTGAGCCTGATTTTTTTTTTATTATTATTATTTCCATCCAGCTATGACAGTCTTAGGCATGATGTGTATGAAATGATTCGTTTCACCAGTATGTGAACTCTTATCTGATTGAATGCTAAACGCTACACTGTGTTTTACTTCCAATCTTGGCTTTGTGCCCGGGTGAACATGCCAAAATTGATTTGTTTCAAGTTTATGGCTAAGCTTTACAGCCCAGGTAGCTTTGAAGACTTGCAGCTGGACATTTGCCCAGAATGTGGCCCATTCTTTCATTACTCTTTTAAAACAATGTCGGGAAGACGCTCAAAACGAAAGAGAAGCGAGTGTCGATGTATCAACGGCAGCCTCGAGCGGCAAAAAAACAATACGGTTATATGTCATATCCAAGCAGAGAACGGATGACTTCAACTTCCCACGGACAAAAACAAAAGAGCAATAGATGTGCATCAGTGTAGATGAGGTGGAATAGCAGGTCGCTCACATAATTCTTCCAGTGGTTGACGTGGTGGTTGGATGGAAAACTCAGATAGGGATTCAACAGATGACACAGGTATGAAAATATCAAACGGGATAAGCGCTGTGTGATCATAGCCTTTTGAATTTACTCTGTTTCACTTAATCGTGAGTAATGTCACTGAAATGTGCATCCTTATTTGTAAAATTCATAAAAGCGCAAACGATTCCAGATGTGTTTTTTTTTTTCTCTTCCACTCAACACGATGAATATCTGGCGTGCTCCTTGAGAGAAACAAAACAAAACAAACGCGATCCAGCTCTTATTTTATTATGATGCATAACAGCAATCCGGAGACATGGAGCCGTGTTAGGACTTATTGCTCTGAAGAGATTTACTGCACTGTATCCATGGTTACATCTCGCTGGTCAAACCCCTATTCAAAAGCAAAATGCTGTCTGCAGGCCATATTTGCTTTATAACAAACCACACAATTAAATATGCTCTCACCAAAGGCTGGCCAGTAAATGCTCCCTGCTGGTTTAACCAGTGACTGGCCGGCCTTCTTTTGTGTGTATGTAAACGAAACACGCATGTTTATTATGCCATTTCATTAGAGTATGATGTGAACATCAGTATGAAATCAATAAATTATTCATGTCACTCACGTATCTAGTGATACTGTCCAGCATTTAATACATTACAACAAACAGAGGGGCCAACAAACCATCTGAAGAGTTCCAGCTTGTGTGTAACAATGACATTTAACTGGCTCCACTGTCTAATATGTGTTCCTCTAAGGACCTGCAGTCATTGTTTCTCTGTTACGTCAATGACCCGTAAGGTCCCCGTGTCAGGTTGTGTATGATGTGGGTATGAGGTCAGGCAGTGCGTCATACATTAATATACACATTTGTTTTTTTTTCTCAGAGGAATACTGTGGATTTCCATCTTGGATTAAAATGTTAAAGTCACACACATTAGCTGACCCACCGACAAATATTAAGATGGACGACCCATCTCCACTTCCTCCCACTGTACAAAAAAACATAGAGGGGCGGTCTTTATGACCTAATCTGCAACCAACCACCAGGGGGTGAAAGGTGTTTTGACTTCGTTTTTGGTACTGTCAGGTCGTCCACCTTCATATGAGTCAATGAACTGAACGAGTAGCATATAAAGCGACATATTATTATATTTTAAGTTGATTCGGTGAACTTGTTAGCAAAGTGTTGCAGTAGTGAAACTGAACTAAAACAGTCAGGGACCCGAAAACCAAAACAATGAGCTGAAAGAGGCTATAAAAGGTGGAAGGAGGAAATGCTGAGTCAGGTGACAATTTTCTGCTGGTATGTCACAATGAGTGAGCACCTTTCATGGCGCACATAGTCATTTGATCTATTGTGAACATAGAAATATTAATTACAGCGGCTTTAATAGGCTACAAGGAATTAGGCAAGTTCAAACACATCACAAAGGCAAAGATTAGCTTAGGCTAAAAGTGAAACTTCGAGGAGCCATAATAAAGATACTTATTCCAGAGCTGTGCTAAAAGAGAATTTTAAAGTAACCATTCATTATTTGAGTTTACTACCTTTGATGTAACAGTATTACAGTATAAATATTATTTATACAGCTGTAATATATAGCTGCATAAATAAAAATAACTCAAGTCCTCAATAATAAATGACTCATTTTAAGCCTCATCCTCTTTATTTATGGTATTTTCTCTTAATCTAACATCTGTCTTGCAACAGTCTGCTCCGCAGAGCAGCATGCACATTTTAACCATTGTCACGAACATTAACCTCTCCCATTCATCTGCTCTGAAAACGGTAACGTTGGGATGAAAACATCCAAAGCAGCGAGTCACACAGCTGCCCAGCATGAGCACAGATCAACACAAAATGCCACAGCGGGGAACAAAGCAATGTTAACAGAAAAAAAAAAAAAACGAAAAACAAACACTATCCTGAGTGAACCAGCAGATCTGTCCAGTCCTGATTGGGCCTTGAATGCTGCCCCTATGAATGATCACCAACGCCGGTGACTCAACATGTACTACTTCGCAGAGAACATTAAACACAACTTCCCAACATCTGATGCTGACGTTTCTCTTATATTGATCGGGAGGGAGACTTGTTTTGATGCGAGTAGCTCAATCATATTTGCACTGACGCGAGAAATGAGGCTACCTGTGTGCCGCTACAGGTCACGCAGATGTTATTTTCCACTAGACACAACCACAGATACCTGCTTTTGTATGAAAGAGCCTTTTCCGTAGAGCTCATTTCACTCAGTTCTGTCAGTATGATGATCGTCTGCAGACACACTCACGTGGGATGTACTGTAACAATTCTAACTTCTCTTATCAGGAATTTAACATTTTTATATTCAGGGACTTCCCATGAACACTAAGAAGAAATACAATGCTGTCATGTCATTTCCTGTACCAATTAAATACTGAGGCTGACGCTCATAAAGCAATGCAGCCGTTTGTTGTGGATCCGTTCCCATGGTTGGATTATCTGTTATGTTATATCTTTTCTGTACAACACAGAGGGAACCACAGCAAAAATCAGCACTGATGTTAGGTGTGCACACAAACTCTTAGAGCTGGAACCACTTGTGACGGTCCCCTCTGCTTCCATCATACACACACACACACACACACACACACACACACACACACACACACACACACACACACACAGCGCCACAACCATACAAATATCTCTTTGTGACAGGCCCTTGATAGACAAACATCGGCGCTGCCATGGCAACCGAGCCCCAACAATGCCAGGCTGCGCGACCCTGAGCTGCGACTAGTGTTACTCTAGCTGAGGAAATTGATCTCCGGGTCTTTCAAGGGTGCATTTAATATAGCGGACATGTTCTCTGCAGTCCGCCGTCAGCCGCTGTCTGATCGGTTTTAGACGCAGAATGGCAGAGGAGGCTCGTTTTATTGTCTGCTTTTATGTCCGCCGAGCACATAAAACATGGTGGCGCCCATAAAACGGTGTTGACAGGGGATTAGACTAAAAGCTTTAAAGCTATTGTAAACAGAGGTGAACGTAACATTTTCATTTTCTGCCCTTCTGGTTCTGCACATGCAGCGGTGGACAACTTTTAAGCCTCGAGGCAAAAAGAAACAACAAATGTAGAGCTTCTTGGATCAAAGATTGAGTCAAACTGGAAGACATACTGGTCCATTAAATTTCCACTGTATTAAGCCTTGTGTTGTAACTTGAGCCCCTGCCTCTAAAGGTTGTGCTCTGCCCCTCCCTCCCCGTGTGAAAACCTGTTCCTCTGTTACTCCTGAGCCCCTGTGATCAAGTGTCGTGCTCTTTGTCTGTGCTGCACCGGGGAGCAGGGTCGCTACGAGCCATGACCAAAAAAAAAAACTACGAAGCTTCAGAGGACCCGTTACTCTCAGAGTGGTTTCTTGCTTCTTTTTAGCCATGGATTCTTAAAGAGTAGGCCTTAATGTGCAGAGAGTCTCAAATACTGTTTACACAGTTTATTCATGACTAGAATGACTAGGTTTGACAGTATGAATATATATACAGGATATATAGTTATTATCTATCTATATTATATTATCTATAGTTTAGTTTATATACAGCTTATATAAATGGATATTTTTCACAGTTTGAAATCAGTAAATGTATCTTTAGTAGCCCTAATTTATTCTTTTCGTATTTCTGCTTGTATTGGGCCCTTGTGGGAAATCTTGGGGACTATTTGATGGTAATTCTGCCTTTTTATACAGTTTTATATCAACGTAGTAACATACGCTGCATTAACAAAGACAGACTTTTCCCTTTAGTAATTTTTCATGATATTCGTGAAGGATTTCATCAACAGGGCCCACACCCAAGTTGTGTAAAAGATTCGGTGCTTCAGTTTTTAGAGCATGTTTACCCAGACTGCCATGTCGAATGACTGAATGCATTTCTGAGTGTTCTGATCTGCTTTCCTGAATATTTCTCTGCTCTGGATGTCTTAGCATGCTGAGACACTAAGAGAAACATTCATTACATATTTTAGACAAATATTACAATAACTATTCAAACCACGACTTGACTTCCTCTTAATAATAACGATTTCCAACTACAGACTATAGGCCTTCATCTCCACGGGGACTCGAGGTGATGCATCTGATGGCCGCAGGACTTTCAGACACATCCAGACGAGCAGGCGTTAACTCTGGGTGGCTGGCGAGAGTGATTTTATAAATGAAAAAAACATCATCTCTTGTTAGCCACTGTTAGCAGCTGTGGGAACAAAACACACAAACACCTGTGTGTAATATTATCTGATTCTTTCAAGTGACTGTGATCATTTACAGAGGGATGCAGGGGAGGGGTGACCTATCCAAATCTTTTTAAGATAACACAATTTTTGGAAGGTGTAATGCAATACGGCAAGATGCACTGAATCACTGCCTCCCGCACAATAGCCTATTCTTTTTGAAGTCGGTAACTAGTAGCACAGAGGATTATATTAACATTTCAGATTAGGAAATAAAGTAACAGGAGTAACACTGACCAACACTGACGTGAGGCAAATCCGTGGGATTAAGGGTATTTTACGTTTGGGGGGGAAAAAAATTTCAACTGGAGATCAGTCTTTGTTTTAAAACCCGGAGTGAATCATTCCTCGAGGCCAACGATTTCTCTGCACTGGAAAGTCTTGTTCCTTAGCGATGGTACTGGTCTTAACTTGCTCGCAAATGTGCCAAAAGGTTGCAGCCCCACAGCCCCTGAGGGCAGGGGGAAACTCTCTAGCTGCCATAAATACAAACCGGGGAGGTCCTAATCCTCACATACGCGTGTACCAGACCTAATGTTTGTTCACTTTTAGCACTTGTGGCATTAACAGCATTAACGTAGCCAGTCTCTTCATATCCGAGGTACCAAATTCAAAGCTGAGAGGGACCCAGAGATTAAGAAAAAGAGACAAAGATGGACATAGAAAGAGAGATTTCTCTACTGAAGTATACAGAGTGGAACCCCTTACTCCATCCCCACATGGTCTACCCCACAATGATCTCATCCCCTTCACACAAAAGAGCCTGGAGGCTTGTTCCCCAGGGGTGAAAGAGCCTGCTTTTTGCGTGTGCGCGCATGCACCAAGTCTGTGTGTTTGTGTGTGTGTGTAATGCCGGACAACAGACACTGCTGTGTCTGTCTCGGGGGTCATTTCAGAAGGAGCTTGGCCGTGCAGATCCACTCACAGCTTGTCTGAAACAGCAGCTGAGCGTGACACGCACGACTGTCGTCGGCTGAACCCCGGACGGTGCGAAATGAGAATAAAAAGCAAAGTGTGCACAGATGCGGCGATTACGCTACGGTGCGGGTGGACCCTCGGTTATAAATAGTAGGGCGGGCTGGTTGGCTCACACCAACCCGTCTATTGTGACAAGTGTACATGTCTGTGTGGGGGGTTTCTGTGCAAGGGCTACTTATTCATCTTCATGCAACAAGGCTGCTCGAGTGCGCTTAAAATCAGCTCGGCTGAGAATGTGTCACGAAAATTAGTCAAAGCAAAGAGGAGAGGAAGAAAAGCTGCCTCCGACACGTTACACTTTCAGCTTCAGTGGCAGCCGCCGGTGCCACGGCATGCCGGCCTCTGCAGCCACCGGTGTCTGCCTCAAGTGCCACTCTGTAGTTTCTGGGCTTTGGAGGATCTGAAGAGCAAAGTGGCCCTCCCAGCCACCTGTCATCACAGCGGGCTGTCGGCGGTGAAGGCCAGACTGAGTGGAAGGTGCCAATGAGGTGGCGAAACCTTTATTTTACAAGGCAGCGACCACAGAAAAAACAACTCTGTGCTGGTTTTTTTTCTTTCTCTGAGCTGGAGCGTGGCTTTTGAGGGGAGATGAACTCAAATTAAAGCCTGCTGTTAAAGTTGCTGTCTGATTGAACTCATATGGTGCAGACTGCCGCGTGTGCATGCGCAGCTGGGTCAAACTTTGGTCTGTCAGTGCCTCATTGGCTCTGCTAATTAATCTGAACAGTGTTTTGTGATGGCAACGTGATTTGGTGGAGCGAAATCAGCCATAACGCTCACGAGAAAAAAAAGTCCATTTAACTGTTCGATATTTGCTCTGGAGAGTTTCTGAGGTGGTGGAACATTCACCGTTTATCTGCTTTTTGGCTCCAGATAAGCTCGTGCAATAGCATGGCACTATCATATCCATATGCTAACAACTTCTCTGTTCGCTGTGCACGGCCTGAACAAAGCAAAAAAACCTGACGGTGAACTCTGTTCCTCACTCATGTTTGTTTAACGCTGGCAGCTGTTTTTTTTTTCATACAGAGGCAATATGTGAAATCTAATTTCATTTAGGGCCTGGCGACAGCCGACACTTCTCAGAAGACATATCTGATGGCCAAATCGCACCGATAACAGACACGCAACAGATGATGTTTTCTCTACAGGCCGTTTCACTTTGCTCCTTTGGGCATCGACTGATCTGCTTGATTCTTCTCATCTCTAACTGAGCATAACACGTCTGTCATGTCACTGAAATGCTCTCCTGATGTTTGCAAGGTGTGCCTCGATCGATGACATATTGAATTCTCCATGGAAATGAAAAGAATTGAACCTCAGCAGCGACCAGCGAGTGTTTAATTTCTCACTTGATACATGACTTATTTATTAATGAACTTACTGACCGAGCATTTCAGCGCCATAACAACAGGCATCCACTGAAGCGTATCTCAAACAAACAGCCTGTTCCCTGTATAGTATTTTATCTATGTAAATCTTTGTCGATCCAAAGCAACCGACCGCAGGAGCAACGAGGGAGGGGAGTGTTGGTACGAACCCTCGTAACTGAAGTTGAAAATTTCCACTTCTCCTCCCAGGCTCGCCGTGGGTCACTGTAGTTACACTCTACACACAGACCTGGGCACGTGATTTAAGAGGCAGGTGTGCCTAGGGGAGAAAGTGGCGTCAGCTGTCACCTGCACACGCAGGACAGGAAGGTTAGACTGGGTCTTTAAAATGCAATCAAATGTTATGTCGTGTTTGCTGAAAAATATGCCTCCCTACAATTGAAAACAACATGGGGAGGTTAGACGATGAGAGGCAGCCTGGAGCAGCGAGGCTAGGCTCAGCCGAAACGTCACAAGACTGCCTCCCTCCTGGAGCGTGACAGCCCAGCGGACAGAGAGCATTCTTTCCACTCTAAGGAAAAGGGAGAGAGAGAGAGAGAGAGAGAGGGGGCAAACTCATTGCCCTCACTAACTAGCTGAGCCTATACCAGCTCAGACCCAGGCCTACTGAAGAAAAGGCGTCTCAAAACACTACCGGTACGTCACACCAAAGTACAAGGGTCAGAGGAAGGGAATAGG
Source organism: Protonibea diacanthus (assembly GCA_028641955.1). NCBI lineage: Eukaryota > Metazoa > Chordata > Actinopteri > Sciaenidae > Protonibea > Protonibea diacanthus. The sequence continues at coordinate 10,908,224 of CM053998.1, forward strand.
TTACCTGAGAGGGTTTTTGGGCTGGATTACAAGATCTTTGTGTCTGCTCTTTTGGCTAGAATCGACTATCTGGAGTTAATATGTCTTAAGACGTGCAAACAGGGCAGCTTAGCAAGATGCACTGAAGTGTTTCAGGTAAGCATTGGCCCAGCGAGCTCAAGAGCTTGCACTGCCAGTAGCCTTGGTATTAAACTGGCAGTTATTTCAGGCTAATAGCAACAGGGGAGAAAGAAGATGACAGTTGCTGTAGTGTCCTTGAGCCAGACAATGACTGCCAACCAGCTCTGGGGATGCTACTGTGTTGCTGATGGTCAGTGATTAGTGTAGAATCACCTGAAAATAAGAACTGTTGGGTTTTTGTCACCTCAAAATGAGCCAGCTATATCTACAGACTCTGCGGGTCCTCTTCCACGCAGTCCGCCATGTTCTACAGAAGCCCAGAACGGAAAAACAAAACACCGACCAGGTTTACAATGAGGAACTAGGCTGCTGTCAACAAATCCTACACGCTGGTCTTTGAAAGTTTTCAGCGGAAGCTCTGAAAGGAGTTGAAATGTCAAAGTGTAGGGGGGTGAACTGGCGAGGAAGCGTGGGATCAAGTGTGTAAACTGATAGATGTCGGCTGAAGTGTGAAAGGAGTTGGGAGCGAATGAACAAGCGGAAAATTTGACAGTCGGAAGAGCCGAACAAGCTGTTTTTTTCTGTTGTTGTTGTTCTGAAGGTGAGGACCTTAGACCTGAAATGAAGTCAAAGTGTCAAGTTAACACAGATGGACACTGCCAGTTAAAGTGTGGTTGCTGAAGTTGTTCAAGGATGAAGATCTGAGACCTGCTGAAGTATCAGAATATAAGCACTAAGTGAAGTGAGCGCTAAAAAGAGTTATTCAAGCTACTGAAACGTCAGTCAAAGGCAGTACTCTCCGACAGAATGAATTACTGCCTTCAAAATCGAATATGACTCTGGCCTAGGCAACCAACAAGTCCTTACACAGCCTGCTGCTGCTCCCTTGGCTAATCTACTTCCTGTCCTTGGTCACCTGACAGAGCCTTTGGACGACCAGCAGTGGTGACAAAGTGCAAGTTCAATGTACACAAAGCCACAGTGCAGCCATGACCTACTTTATACCTGCCGCCTGAAGCGGTTAGTAGGAGGCAACATTCACTACACTCCCTTTTTCCAGCCGCTGTCAGGCCAAGCCAAGGTCAAGACAGAGATTTTTTTTTTGTTTTGTTTCCACGTGTCAGCGGCTCAGCGCCGATGCAATTCTGCAAAAACAATTTCCTCTCTACCATCACAAAAAAAAGCCTTGATTCTTCTGCGACAGTGCGACATTCCTGGAGCCATCTCAGGTGGCTGAACACCTAAACGAACGTATAAATTCTGTCAGAGAAAACACACACAAGAGGAAGTGACATCCTCGGCTCTGCTGGGACTTGTGCCACGGCTGTCATAACAGGAACATCACATGCAGGCCATGAATCACAAGAACGGTGATGGGAAGCTGGAGCAGGGAGTACTCTGCTGCCCTTAAGGGTTAGTCTTGCTGCTGGCTGGCGAACCGTCAACTGCTGAGGCATAGATATGTGAGCACCTTGGCATTGCATTCAATGGCATTTGTGCTCACCCACACACACACACACACACACACATATATGCATAGACACAAAGCCAACAAGAGGCATCTTACACAACTCTACCTCCTGGGTTTAGGGTCACACAAGTGCAGACATGGCATGTTAACAGAGGGATAAAGAAGTAAGCCACAAAATGAAGTCACGGTTCCTACAGTTCAAGCAGGAAATACAGTTTGTGAGTGTGAAGGAGGGCAGACACCTGCAAGGTTAGGCAGGCTCCAAGGAGCGAGGAGTCTGATTATCTGGCGTCAAAGAGGGCCGGGGAGGACAGAGGAGGAGGAGGAGGAGGGGATGGGGGTGGGGGTGGTGATGGTGGTGGGTGTTATATTCCCAACTGTTGCATCCGACCCAGAACTAGGTCAACTTTCATTGCAGGAAATACACATCACCGCGGGTTTAACAAAAGAAATGTCCTCTCGTGATCAGCCCGTGCAGTGATACGTGGCTGTCTCTCTCTCTCTCTCTCTCTCTTTCCGCGGTTGGATATCACACGGTGGAAAGTGTAGCCGCAGCGGCGCAACACCAGGAAAATGTGTTTTCAGCGAGGTGACCTTACTTACACACAGCTGAAGTCCCGTTAAAAAACAGTTAAAGTGCTGTTTGTAACCCTCGAAACAAACTCTGCTCAGCCTCAGCTATCTCCACACTCAAATTTAGAAGTACTTACCAGCTGTTTACACTGCAGCGAGGGACAATGTTGACATGTAGGCAACTTGCTGTTTTTACCCGCTTGATATATTCCGCACTTCTACGTGTGCAAACCGTAACAGGTTAAATAAACCAGGACGGCGCGCAAGAACAAAAAAACCCACTTCGAAATAGTCCTCAGAAACTTTGCTGGTCACTTCTTCGCCACACTTTCATCTGAAGTTGTCGGCGGAGGCAGGCGCCATGTTTGTGTCTGCGCTGATAGTTTTGTTGGTGAGCTTTCTTCTAAACGTCTCTTTTTCAGGCTGGAACCGCCCAGAGAAGAGGAGAGGCTACAGCCCCGCTGCGGCTGACAGAGAGGCGGCAGAGCCGGCAAGCTGGCGCACGGAACAAGAGCAACTTCCGGCGCGTCCTTTCAAAGTAAAACTAATAAATGGCGAACAATTATAATTCTTTAAACTGTCAATAGAACTAACACAATTTTCATAATAATAATAATAGTTTATGTAAATAAATAAATTAAAAATACATAATTATCTACACAAATAAATGTATGTAAATAATAATTCTTATAATGTTACTGTTAATATCACTGGTGGTATCATACTTCATCACAATTATGACATAGTTTGTTCTTACGTGTATGAAATATATATAAGACTGCTGCATTTTCATATATGATGCATGAACCTTTATACACAATAAATATATGTATACTGATGTTAAATACATTACTGCACTGTAGTACTACTGTCTTGCATACTCTATTATATATGTCTGCACAGGTGTTATACACTGCAGAAATCACATATGACCCAGGTGTTCTAGTATATATCTTTTTCATTTAATTTTTGTTTTATTCATTAGTAAAACAGTATTACAATATATACAATATTACTAAAGTATTAATAAACATTTTTCCCCGTTGTACCTTTTTCTTGGAATGCTGGAACATGAGTTTCTAATCTGGTAGTCAGATATGATATATACTTCAGATATGGCATAAATTTAATGCCAAATATTTGTACATCGTCGTTTCCTAATATACTGTATTTGTCCAGGTTTATTTTGGTCGTGTCATAAGAGAAAGCAAGCTGTCAAATGTATTTCTCCACTTACAAATGCTGCATTTTATTGTGAAGGAGAATAGGTTTGGTCTCCCGCCTTCTTTGAGAGATTTCTGCTTCCTTGACTTCCTATTTTTCTTTTTGCTGGTTTTACTCAGTTTCTGACGCCCCCCACCTTAAACTGGAAGAAATTACACCGATAGAAGCAGCAAAGCAACAGGTGCGTGAGAAAGCCTTCATATGTGGATATTACAGTATTAACCTCAGGCACATTCTGTGCATTGTTTTGATGGGAGGTGGCTTGCATCTGATATTTAATATCAGCCATATACACATTGACCCCCACCTCTTGCAGCTGCAGATTTTAGACAGCAGCTAAACCTTTCACAATAATAGTGTGCATTCAATTTTTATTTACAAATGTTTAAGCAAACATTCAAGTAATTCTAGAAATACTTTCCTCAACCTGATTGAGCTTGGTGTCTTGTTATATTTGTGGTCTTGTGTACAAAAATAACTTGACATCCTGTTGACACGTGGTTAGAAACCATGCCAATAGTGCAATTTAAAATACAGCAGACTCAATTCCTTAAATTCAAAACAGTTTTATGCTACCAGACATTTTACAACCAGATCCTGGAAATCAGTTTTAGGGGTTCTATGTTTAAGACATTGAAGTTAACAATCCTAATTATGTACAAACAAGTTAAAAAAAAAAAAAAAAAAAAAATTAACCACACTTTACTATTTTATTAAAGCAGCTTGTCTTATTTTAAGTTAAAAACAAACCTATGCACAGAAAACATTTAGATCTTAACAGGTTATTTCACAGCTATGTACAAATATTAATAACATGTCAAGGCAGATAGTTCAAGGCAGTGGAGGCTGAAAAAGTGGTTTTGTATGAACATAGTTAACACTTCATGTCATCTATCGGTGAAAACGTGATCAGTTTTGGGAGGCTGTACTCCTGCTTCTTTGTAGGTGAAGGTGTCTTGAGTGCGTCTAGGTCCAGTGAGAAGACCTTATCTGTGGCTTCCACTGACTTCACAGGCTCCATCAGCCAGTCTCTGTCAAAATCAGTGTGATCCGACAGAAGACACTCTGATGTCCTCTTCTTGCTTCCCATGAAGGAGCCATCGTCTGGCACCTGCTGGATCCACCCCAGATGACGTGTGCCTGGCGGCGACCGTGTCGCCTCCATCTTCAGGGAGGGGATGAGGAGCTCGTCATCTTCATCCTCACTCTTCATATCCACTGCTTCGTCGTCGAGGCTCAGCAGACTGTCGCAGCTGGGCATCTCCGGTAGAGTTTCGTGGTCGAGGCTGAACTGGACCGCACTGCTGCCCGTGCCACTCGGGCTGTCGTGGGTCTCTGTGTTGGAGGTGTCCCACAGTAAGGTGGACTTAAGTAAGAGCCCCTGCTCGCTGACAGGGGGGCTTCTGTGGCCTGTGGAAGTGATACCGCAGGAGACATTTGGGGAAGTAGCATCAGGGCTCAGCAACACATCATGAGCCTCATAGACGGGAGTGAGGTGGCCGATCACACTGTCGTTGACCACTGACCGCCCCATTTTCTCTGCTTTGTCTTCCTCCAGTGCTTTACGCCAGGAGCTCTTCACATCCATAACTAAAAACAGGAAAGAGAAACAGAATTGTTTCCATACCAGCATTCCTTATCACTATAGAACCTACGCCCTTATGGGGCCTCATGACACTAGATAAGCTCACCTCTTAATGCATTTAAATTGAAGGCTGATGGGAAATGTAACAGACTTACTCAAGCTCTCTGGTGTACGTGGCAGCTGCTTCCTAGTAGAGAAGGGATCTCCATGAAGAGTGCTGAGGATGCCCTCCAGGTCCAGACCTTTGCTCCTGCCTTCTGTTGGACTGGTTGTAGTTACAGCATCTGCAAACTAACACACACTTCAGTCAGGACTTGATCTCTGTCGTAGTCACTTTTTTTCCCCCAGACTTGTTAGATTAAACCTCTGTATTTCAACAATTGACATCAAGTCATCAATATACCTGATCAGCGAGGTTATCACACTCCATGTCTAATATTTGAGTCTTGGTCTTCATGGGAGACGCCTTCGGATGAACACGGGTCATCTTCCTCACACTGGCCTATTTTAAAAAAAAAAAAAAAAAAAAAAAAAAAAAAAAAGCCAACTTGTTAAATGTGGCTTATCAGATGATCTGGTGCACACACAAAACGTGGAGTAAATCCAGTAAACAGGTGTACAATACTAGCCTGAAGTGGTGGTACTGATGGAGCCGGACCCCTCAGATGAGGAGATGGAGGAGTGTCGAAAAGCCAGTCGAGAGAGGTGTTCGCCTGTGAGGGCACTTCAGTGGTAACAGGACTTTCAGTCCTCTCTGCTGTGGCAAGACAAGAGCTGTTCCAAAGACAAAGAGCATGATTTGTTATTCAAAAATACATTCTTGCATAGTACCGTGTATTGTCCCCACAATGCAGTGCAGCTCAGGTACAGTGAAAACAACACTGAGAGCATCTTAATGTAGCTATTAACAGCCCGCTATGTGGTCTTGGCTCAGGGATTAGCACTGAGCCAAGTCGGCACATTGCCCTGCACCTGTCTTCAGTTTGATTGTTGGACGATTGGAGGAAAGGTCAGTTCAAAGTCAGGATCTCATTTTAGTAGCTTATGTCGTATACAAGTAAACCAATAAATCAAACAAGCCACAAACCTTTGACAAGCTGCCGCTTGTGATGTATTGAAGTTTATAGTATTTGTACACATTTGGTGTTTTACCTTAACTCTATACATGAACCAGGTCTCAACATTTCATTCTGTAGTTGGCAGTCATCTTTCTTCCTCTGCTCTAAATACTATTAAAATTTTATGCTTCTATAATAGTATAACCACAGTCATGCAGAAACAGGGTGTCTGCCCCGTATCTGTCCGTGGCGATTTCTCTCAGTTCGCCGCGGTCATCAGAGAGCATGGATGCTGTCGGGAGGACTTGTGACGGACAGAGCACTGCTCAGGACTGCCCAGGTATCTGCCTCCCATCAGAAACCAGTACAAACACACACTATGAAAATGCTGTTCAAAGATAGATTACCTCTTCAGGTCAGAAGAACTAGGCTGGATGTCCTCCTGGGTTTTATGCTCTGCAGGCATCTCCTCTGAAAAAGTGTAAGATGTATGATTGATAACAAAAATGGCGATATTGTGACTGATCCAAATGAAAACATGGTCTGATATGTGATATTCTGCTCACCAAGAAGTGTTGCAGGGTACTGGGAGAATACACTACTTCTGTAACCAGCCTCAGCTGCTGGTTCAAAGGACAGAGGAGCCATTGGCGAGAGGAAGCCAAGAGCCTAAAAACAGACAAATTAGATTAAGATATGCAACTATTGTGAAATGAATGAGATGCAAAGCATTATGCTACTGTGACTGGGCTCATGATTGCAACATGAATGCATAGTAAGAGACGAGAAGAGAGAGAGAAGAGAGGACAGGAGTTTTACTGTGACCATAGCAGGAAGGGTTGAACAAGTTAAAAATAAAAACAGGATTCAAAGGATGACTCACAGGATCTTCATTCAGAAAAGAGACGAGGGGCGTGTCTTTCAGGGTTTCCATCCACTTCCTGTCCCACTCAGCCTCCAACTCTCTGATGGTACTTCTAACCTCAGGAATGCCTTCCTTGGAAATCTTCTGTCTGGTGGAACAAGTTAAAACACTGGTACTCAAAATCAAGTTGTCCAACTTTCAGTTAGCAATTACCAAACTGCAAATAGTTGGTTTACAGAAGCACCTCAGCAAACTTGAAAACAAGCTGCACATTTGAGAAAATCCTAAAATGGAAATCCTCTTAGTGTGTACCTGATGAGGTGGAGGTTCTGTAGCACACGGGCCATCTGCTGACATTTCTCCTGCAGGTGCTTCGGACTAAGCTGAGGTTTGGGTGCGTGAGCGACCCGAGAACGCTCCTCCTTCAGGAGCTGCAGCGTGTGGTTCATCAGCTCCAACACACACAGGAGGTTGAGCTGGCCGGCCTCGTACACATTCCCTGAGCTCAACTGGAAAACATGCGCAAGTAAGAAAATGGTTTGGCATTTCCTGTAGCCACATAGATTTGAGTCCACGTCTGCAGTACTGTTTAATCTTCCTCCATTTTTTTATAAGCACACAAATGCTGGATTATGACCATTTCTGTGTAAATTTAGGCCATATAGTGATGTGCTTTCATTACAAACTTTCAGATTTAATAGTGTGAGAAAAAAAACAGCACTTCCAAACAGTCTGAGGTGAACAGTGAAGACAAGTGATGACAACTGAAACTAGACTAATCAAAAGAACCGCATGTGCTGTTTACAGGAATTAATAGGCCCCCAGAGTAACAATGAACAGACTCATCTTCACCCTCACCTGATGTGGAAGCTGTTCAACTCTCTCCAGCAGAGTCCGGGGAATTTTGAGGACTCGATCGGTCCCGTCCAGGATGTACTGATCTACATCCCCTTTCAAAACACTTTCCACTGCATGCTGCTCCTCTTTGATAGCCGACAGCATTCCATCAATGTCCGACCACAAGGAGCGCACCTTGAGACAAACATGCATAGATGTATATATGTGAGCTCTATGGAGAATAAAGACACCTCAATACAGAATTTCACATGTCCCAACCAAACAGCTGGTAAATTGGCAACAGTATAAATTTAGAAAGGCAATAAGCTTGCTGTCAACGCTGATCTCTTGATGACAGAATAGGGAACCATGATGTTTACAAAGATATTAATACATACCCTCTTGGTCTTCTCAGCTGGAGATGCTCCCTCCTGGGTAGAATTACTGCTGTGACGCCTGAAAGTAAACGGCCCTGTTTGTTAAATCGGTCTAAGAACATTGACGTTAGAAGTACTGAGGAAATAAAACCATACATACTTGAGTAGCTCATCATACTTGGCGCCCTCTGCTCTGAGGTCCTTCATAGACCTCACCAGGAGCCTTCAAATGAGGACAGACATCTTATAAGACAACAACTTCAAAAAAGGTTAAGCTAGGTGAAACATCTTCCATGTACAAAACAAAATACCTTAAATAAACTTTTCCACAGAAAGTTCATACTTAACGAACAAACCTCAGACATTTTGCTATAAAAGGAAAAGCACAGATTATTTCCTCACAGCTCTAAAAAGGTATTGTGCACACTGGCGTGGCTTACAAGGACAATTCATAGAACAGAGACCTCGTTAACACAATTTGTTTCACCTGTGCTCCTGCAAGTCAACGTGTCTGAAAAAGGCACGCTGACTGGCAACACCTGCAGCTACCAACTGGCCTAATTAACCGATTAACCAATCAGTTTGCACAACATAGGGTAGGGGCTTAATACAGAGGACCAATGAAACACACACAAGGGCAGTGACATAAAATTACAATGGAAACACCAGAAAGAAACTGGGTCATCTAATCGATGCAGAAGTAGAAGCAATAGAAATGATGACCACATACTAAACAGGCGGTAAAGCTATTAAATTTAGAAATTAATTAAGCCTTATTAAACACAGTAGCCTCAAGTGAGTATGAAAAAGCAATGACAAAACATCTCCCCTCTTGGATCAATTTAAGTGTCATCTTAAACGGACTACTGCTATTTATTGCAGCTGTTATGTCTCAGGGTGAACAAACTATTTTAATAAATGGATATCAGCATTGCAAAACATATTTAAAAGGTGTTGCTACCTCGGATTTTATTTTTGTTGTATTTACTAAATGTTACACACACATTTGATTTTTCAAAGAAATCTGGTTTCATTGCCATAACATGAGCTGCCAAATGACTTATTAAGATTTACTGGGGGAGTTCTACTGATGTAAATATGAAACAACATCTAGCTCTGTCCAGCTGCTGAGATGGACAATCAAAGACTTACTGTGCTCTTTTTTGGTACTCGTGGAGAAAACGGTCCTGATCCACTGCAGTTTTCAAAAACCTGGTACTGACCAGGTGGAGTCTCTTCTCTGCCATGTCCAGGGAGGATGCGGGCATCGTTGCAGCCTCGGGAACCCAGCTGTCATCTGACAAGGACAGTGTTCAAGATTATTGGTAAATATAACAAATCCTATCACTCTATACAATTGGAGTGAAGTCAGATTGTAAACAGAAGTTACTGGTATTATAGAGATCTACCTGTGTTGAATGTCTTCATTTCCTGCAGCATGACATGATTGGCCAAATGTAGCATCAAGCTGATAAACTTGGGTCCTCCGGGTGAGAGGAATAAGGATGCTACCACTTTGGATCCTGCATTTGCAGTTTCATCCTAAACACAGTAGAAAACAGATGACTGGCATGTAGAACACAAAAGGACAGAAGCTGTGTCCTTTGGATTAAAATATATTATCTTTATAGTTTAAACATTTACTTTAATTTCACAGTAAAAAGCTCACACAGAGTGTGAAGCAACAAAGGAACAAAAGATGGACATGTTTTCCCATTTGTGAGGACATGACTGGGGTATATAATCTGTGAAATACACTATCTGGACACATGTAGATGATGAACACTGTTGTAAAATACTTGTATATATACATTTCTTACCATTATTTCTTTTAGCCAGGTGCAGGTAACTTTGCGAAACTCTGCATCAGCCTTGTGGTTCAAAACAGGCCAGCAGTACCTAACCCAAAACAAATATTACATGTTTTTTGGTAAGGAATCCAGGGTGCTTTTATACATACATATGAATAGTAATAGCTGAATATGTCCAGCTTTACCTGTATGCCTCGTTAAATCGTGTGGGGTTCAGTTTTTCCAACAGGAAAGTGGTTACTATGTAGGAGGCATCCTTGTTTGGTTTGTCAAACATATTCCTATTGAGCAGAAAACATGTTAAATGAAACCAAGTAAAAGTTGCCGACGTTGTGGACGATAAACACAACAAAGTAGCCGACGTTATACATTGTAAAAGCAAACTCACGGTCCCAGGTTGATGTGTTTAACATTAATGTTGGTTTTGCCGGCGATTGACGTCGTCGCCGTATCTGGTTGAAATCCGAGCCCAAGAAGGGCAAACCACAGATATTTCCCATTCTTTTTCTGCAACGACGCCGTGTTCGCCATTACACCGAGATGTGAAGGAACAATGTGAGGGTGTCCGGGTGGAGGCTGGAGTCAAACAGCCAGTCTGGCTCGGCGTTAGACAGCTAGCTTTAGCTGCGAGCGACAAAGTTTACAGCTAGCTGAGTTAGCTTTTAAGTTTGTCAACATTAATTCAGCGAGCTGTTATCAAATTATCGAGCACTGTTGGCGGACAGTTACGCGTTCCTATAATACGAGGTCCAGTTACGTGACGTTTGAGTTCATTTTTGTCAAACTAAAGTTCAGAAAGCTCGGTGAGGAAACACAGAAACGCAACAGCAACAACGCAAACCGCCAATTTTTTCCAACGATAACCCGGAAGTTGTTAACGAGTACTTCCGGTGTTCGAATGCGCCCAAAACGCCTTTATTTCTATTTTCTGTGCTTTTATTAAAGCTTAAATCATTACGAACTATATTTGGTAAAACTGTTACGCACATTATATTTACATATTTATATTCATAGTGTATTATTTATAGTATGCACATCTTGTATGGTCAAGTATTTATTATATATATGATATATCATATCATAGCTTGTGTATAAATACACATATTTATATATGTGTACATACTATATATTGCAGTTATGTATGTATGCACACCTTGCACAGACTAAATATACGACACATTTCTATGTGTATCTCTATATATATATATTATTGTTGTTGTTGTTATATACTATATATATTATTACCAATAACATTACCATCATCTTGCCACTACACTTTATCTACCTATTTATCTTGTATCTATTTATCTGTCTATTCCAAATATGATTTTATGCAAGGACCTCGTGTAGTTACAAAGGTGACTCATTTTATTCAATGTTGGACCAGGGGAACTGGTTTTACAGTATCCAGTATCACACAAACAAGTGGATAATATTACAGGCTTCATATTCATATTCAATAGACCAGTTGAAAATGGCAGTTTCCAAGCTTATAAAAATGCTGTATTGTTAAATCAGAGCACAGAATGAGTGGTTTACAGCAATGGCAATATCCAGGTCACCAAGGTTGATTTCCCCTGATACAATTTGCATTTCACTTGTCTTGTAGTGATACAATACATTGGGGCTGTTTGTTCTCCAAGATAAAGTGTAGTATGGCAGCAGGAAATCATATAAAACATGCTGAAGATCAAACTTTACACAGTGTATTCCTAATCATCTTAATTTGATACACATTGATAAGCCATTATTACAGCATTCATCTGACTCCTAACCCAACAAATTTGTCATGGGGCTTTGAAAAGGTGTTGCAGTAATAAAAACACAGGCTAAGCATATGCAGAGATTTCATTTGTCCTTTTTTTATTGCAGAACATACAATTATTTAAGTCTCCACCACAACCGATTAAGCAGAACAGAGTAATAGTAAGAAACAAGTGCTCTTTTTTTCTAATCATTCATATCATTGTAGTTCTTTTAAAACCAGCTGGCAACATTCGGCCACCTTAGATGGATCAGACACTGAGGAGTATTTGGAAATCTGAGAGTTGACCCCCAGGGAGCGAGCCAGGTCCTGGGCTGTCTGGTCTGAGGCCACAGTGGTTCCCAAGGCCACCAGCAGCCTAAACACAGCCTCCTTGTCTTGTACCGTCTCCAGGGCTCTGCTGGCCACAGACAGGCACTGGGCCTTGGCCTCGAGATCGGGTTGGCCGTGCAAGCAGCCTGCGTAGTTAAGCACCAAAGTGGCCAGGGCAATGTGGATGTTCTTATTGCAGACTGTGGCCAGGTCGGCAGCGTGTGATAGCACCGTTTCACGCTGGGCCATGAGGAGGGCTCGGCCGTGCCTGCCACTGAAGCAGTTACACAGAGTCCGCAGCGCCAGCATCTGGTTGGCAGGACGGCCCTCGGGCCTCATCAACCTCAGCAGGTGGTTACACAGCTGAACTCCCTCTGCCTCTCCACAGAGGCTCTCGTTAACCAGTGGGTGGCGCACCGCCAGCCTCATAATGTCGAGGACAGGAAATACGATGTCTGGAGTCCAGGGAGAAGCAAAGGGGAGACTGGTTAATGAACAGTAATTTTTCTGTTATTAATAAGGGAAAAAAACATCATAAATTGGGTTGGAATGCTGTACCTTCAGGCCAGTGAGAGGCCTTCCACAGCAGGTTGATCTGTTGGAGGATTGGGGGAGGCCTGGAGGAGTTTGGCTCACAGACAGACATCAGCAGCATCTCAAGGCTTTCCAGAGTTTCGTCTGAGAGCTTGTGATCCTGTGGGGCACCTCCATTCAGCTCCTTCAGCTTGCCTGAGCAGGAAAAAAAACAAGTCATTGACCCTGACACAGCAAGGGAACTTAAAGAACCAGGGGAAAAACTGAAAGACTGAAATTGAAAAATCATTTTTTCAATATAATTTATATAGCGTTCCAAAGGGTTATTCTTCTTCTTCAGTAATTCAGTGCCCAAACCACCCACAAATGTGAAGAATAGGACTCCATCACTCATTGTAAAAAGCCGTCTGAGGTTTTGAAGGCTGTTTATACGACCTTTTAAACTCATATCCAGACACTAAAACTAGCCTGAACATCTTCAGAATCTACCACTGCATGTGAAGTCGAGGTTTTTGACTGTGTGCCGTCTGCTTTTGCGGTGACTTATCTGGCGAGATTAAACAGTGTCTTCTAGAAATAAAACACAGATAGCCGAAAGTGCTAATCTGATTAGCATAGCACCCATACTTAAAGTTCTCACCGATGATCTGTGGAGCACTGGCTTGCTCAAAGGTCACACCATCAGTCTTGGGGAAGTAGATGTTGGTTGCTGTCTGTCTGAGGGCTGCTGAGGAGTATGCGCCTCTGCCTGCAGAGCAGAGATGGGTATCATTTAAATGAATGTAACACTCATTACAGGATGAAAAAAAAACAAACACAACCTCCTCGTATCATTTACATATAAGAGAAATTCGAACGTGTCTACCGCTGAACAGCTGCCACGAAGGAACCCTAAGTAACTCACCTGTGAAGGGATCAGCCACGCCTACTGGAGCGCTTGTGTTGGGACCCGATCCTGGGATGTAGCGACCACCGCCTGTGGGGGAGGAAAACCAGCTGGGTAAAGAACATCTCTGGTGATGTTCAGATTGTTAAAAATATTCATGTAAACACACTGTACCTGTGAAGGGATCCGCTCCAAAGCCTGGCCTATCATCAGAAGCCCCAGGGATGTATCTAGCTCCTCCTATCAGATGAAGAGACAAAACACTTTTTGATTAGTTTTAAATATTGTAATTAAAATATTAAAAATGCACAGTGCATAAACAAGACATATCTATGTTTTGGCCTCACCGGTGAATGGGTCACCACCAGCGGGCTGGGCTGGTCCCACCACATGTCCTTTGGTGTTCTCTATGATAAAATTGGCAACCTGGTCGAGGAACATGGGGCTGAGGTCGTTCTTCTGTAAAAAGTTGTGCGCCGTCAGCCAGGGGTCCTCGGACACATTGTAAGGCAGCTTCATGGACGGCCCTCCCTCATTCACGTCGATGGTGAAGACGTAGTCGTATTCCTGGCGGGGAGATCAGGACTCATTAATGGCTGTTCCCAAGTGTGTGTGTGTGTGCGTAGCTCACCTTGTCAAGAAGCTTATGGTCTTACCTTTCCTTCGTACATCACGCTCTTGGAGGTCTGCTGGTTCGAGCCTCCAACGACATCTCCGATTTTCATCCAGCGGCCATCGCTGACACTCCACTGATACGCCTCCACCTTCTGTCCATCTTTAATCAGCCGCGTCTGTCCGTCACGATTCCCTGCAGGGAATAAGCAAACAACGTAATAACGCTGACACTTCCCAAGTCGTTATCAGACTGAATTGTGCAACCTTGGATGTGCGAGAAACACCAGATACGGCGATTACACGTATGGTTTTCTTACCAGGCTCATTTAGGTGTTCTCTTCCAGGAAGGTCTTCCAGTTTGATGTCTCCAAGGTCGCCTGTCTTGGAGTCTATAGTGGCTTTGGACAGCTCATCCTCGAAGGCCTGTAGGTCCTCGGCGCTCGCCATGCGGTCCTCAGACTCAGTAAACACGCGGATAATGCCATCGCTGCGCACAGAGAAGCAGCGGTTGGGTTAGCTGCAAAACTACTTACTGTGAATCTACATCATGTTGTGTGAAAGCAAGAGTGTTGAGCAGTGGTGTGATGTTATCCAGGGATTGCTTTATGAACTGACTGCACATTAATATACTAAATGCAATGCAATGTTACCTGGCTCCAATGACTATATCACCATTAGGTAGAATACAGCAGCACCAGACGGACTGGGCAGGCAGGCGGATGGTCTGAGTGCACTCTCCCTGCCTCCATATCCTTAAGGTTCTGTCCTCTCCTGTGCTTATGAAATCTAAGGAGAAACAGGTCAGGGCCAATTACCATCTTACAGCAAGGAAACAAATGGATGCTGGTTCAATAAAAGACCAAGCACCGGCACTTGGTTACGCACAAATTACAAGTCTCCCATTCAGCTCTTTCATAGCCCTTTAAATATTAATAGAAAGGAACAAACCTTGGCTATTGGGGAAGACAGCCAGGCTGTAGATGTAGTTGGTGTGGCTGTAATAGACTTGCACACATTCGCCTGTCACCAGCCACCTTCTGATACTCGTGTCATTGCTGCAAGAGAAGAACTCAGTGTTGCTGATCACTGCTAGCCCCCTTACACAGTCCTCATGACCTGAAATGGAAAAAAAAGTTTTGTTGCAATCAAGTTTTTTGGGCTAAAACGTTAAAAAAAAGAATTTGAAACACTTCATTTGGAAGACAAACATATTCATTGTGTCTCTGCAAACTCTCACCTGTAAACGTCTTTTCACAACGACCGGCTTTCCAAAGCTTAATGGTCTTATCTGCTGATCCTGATAGCATGAGCCCTTGTTCAGGTAAGATGACCACTGCCCACACTGCCGCAGTGTGGCCCTGTGGAAAAGTTAAGAAGTAGAGATTTTGCTCAAGTTGCACAGATGAAATCAACGTCACGCTATATTGTATCAGAATAACATGGATTACAGTTTCAGCATACCTCCAAGGTCATCATGCACTTCTCATTGAGCCAGACTTTAGCTGTAGTGTCCCAGGAGCCACTCAAAAGTGTCCCAAACTTCCCAGAAGACAGAGTGCAAACTGTGGAGATTTAACCGTATAAGATGATGGTTAAATAACAGCAGATTTTATGTATTGATCTTTGGTGTGTGCAGTAAAGCGCAACTCACCCGTATTTTTGTGACCCTTGAGAGTGTACAGGGGCTGAGGCTGGTCCAATGTGAAAACACAGATGTTATTATCATTTCCACCTGTGGCTATAAGTCCTCGGGGATATGTTTCACTGGGTGCAATGATGCATACACAGGATACAAAATTCGAGTGGCCGGACATGCAGTGCATCTCTGTGAAGCCTTTGTCTGGGCTGTCAAGAGGAAGAGGGGAGAGAGAGCAAAGGCATCTTAAGCGAACAGAGCGTGGGAACAAGTGATGTGGAGTGGCGAAAGGGCGGCTGACAACTGCAAGAAGTAAATTTAAATGACAGACAAGTGACATCAAATCACCCTGAAGCTGGTGACTGTTCACCCGCAGTGTGTAAACACCCGCGGTGTGTACATGAAGAGTTGCAGCTGAATGAATGACAAAGCTAATTTGAGTACACGTTAGCAACCTCTAGCTCACCAGCTAGGTTAGCTACAGACGTTAACACGAGTTTATCACTACTAAACGACTTCAGAGGGAGTTGTCGGTCGGCTTGTTGTTTTTCTTTGGACAGAGCAAATTTCCCGACCGCACGGTTACCCAGAAACTGAAACAAATCGTAGCCAACCATCACGAGTAGTTAGTCAGCAGCAGGCTAAAGCTAGCTACCTTGAGTTTGGTACCCAGATTCTTCCGGTTCGATCTCTGGACACAGACACGAAAGCTCCGTCTGGAAAAACAGCAGATGTGAGTCCCCTGACGTCCATTTCATGGCCCGGGATGGAGCACCTGAGTTTGTATGAGTTAGATGATGCCATTTTGCCCCCCGAAAACACAACGAAACTACCGCTGTACAGCTATGCTAAGCGGCGTTGCTGTCAACAAACACTGGCCGCTATTGCTAGCGGAAGTGGAATTACGTCACTGACCTCGTGAGTCAAGTGAATAACGTTTAATTTAATTACAATTTAAATATGCGTGGTGGTAAGTTTAAAGCAATGCCAGCGAGAAACTGTATCCACGAATATATTTTTTTAAATAACAGGAGTGAATAAAACAGACTCAGCCTCGCCGTGTATTAATCATGTTTCACCGCAGGGGGGCGGCAGACCGCTCTCCCTGTTCCCGATGGTGCACTGCGCTCCCACCGCCCACCTGTCCACAACAACTGCGTGAAGCTACCGCAAACGACCACGGCATGACCGGAAACTGAGATGTTGTCCTTCAAATAAAAGCATAAACCAAAAACTACGACAGCTAGTCATCTAACAATGGTGATAATATTGGTGCAAGAATACTTATTATGCTTCATAATAACCAAATAAAATAATGTTGATTATATAATTGTATCTTATACTTATAATTATATGCAATAAAAACAGCAGCAGATTATTCATTTTAGTGTTTTTGCTGTTGTTTTTCAATAATATTTTTTTATTACATTTTCCAACATAATTACAAGCAAAAACACGGCATGGCCACAAAAAACAAATCTCTAACTACTTTTATGAGATATAAATAGCACAATATGGTCAGAAAAAAATCATACCCCACATAAAGGAGTATAAAAGTGAAGCCATGTGATGCATGTGTACATACAAATTTATCCAGATTCACACACAGACATACAGTATAACACAACTGACAGTAATGCAGCAAATATCATATCTGGAAAGAAAGAAGAAAATAAATTACTATAATATTCGTTTTGAGAGAAAATGCTGTGTTTAAAAAAAATCAATTAAATGTAACAAATAAATAATTATTATTAAATAATTAACATGAAATTTCAGTTGTGTCTATATCTTAAAAATATAGTTTGTTTTCATTTTTTCATGGCTTTTAATATAGAATAAATCAAAAGACATTCATATTAAATAACACAGCTAAACTGCACAAATTAGAACCCTTCAAGGGCAGCACTTCAATTAATAAATGTGCTTTTTTGTATCACTAGAATGTGTTGGAAAAGGTGTTTTATTTTTACACCAAAGTCAACCGGAAGTGCGCTTTCACTGCAGGTAACAGAGCAGCGCCTCCGTCCAGCCCACAGAGGCTCGGATGAGGAAGTAGCCACACTGATACGTGCGCTGATTAGGACAGCAAATTAAAGTATGTATCTTTTTATTGTTGTGTGTGAAATCATGACTGACGCTGAACACCTTGTATTATGTCAATGTGTATGAATGAATTAAAAAAAAAAACAAAAAAAAAACGTGTGCCCGTTGATGTCAGCTAACACAGTGAGGCTTACAGAGCCAAGCCCATCGCGGCTGTCACTGTTATCAGTGGTATGAATGATGGAGCAGGCGACGTTTTGTAATAATAACGTGCTGAGTGCAGGCCGGCAGCGTTAACATGGCTGTTTCTGCTCATTTTAAGAGCGTTAGGTTAGCAGGTAATGCTCATGTTAAACATATGTGTGAAGTACTTCCTGCTTTGTTTACAGACACCTGCTTTACAGCACAGTAGTAAGGCCTGTATTGATGTCTTATCCCATTACTAATGTCAGAAAACCTGACCTGGTGTGCCCTCCTCAGCACATGTCCGATAATGGAGTCTCAATCATATCATTTTGCTGTCGGTCACTCATCTGTACATCACGACCTTTACTGCTATCAAAGAAATAATGTAACAACCATTATATAACATGTATGTCAAGGGAGACAGCTGCTTCCTGTTTTAACTTGAAAATCTATTCCCAAACATCATCTTGAGATTTGCTTGTGTGTGTGTGTGTGTGTGTGTGTGTGTGTGTGTGTGTGTGAACGCTGTAGGTATCCCCCTGGAGCAGCCATGAAGTTTCGACTACACTTTGTGGTGGACCCCATGGGCTGGCTGTGTATCAGCATGGTGTTTGGAATCTGGTTCTACAACACTTTATTTATTCCTAAACTGGTTTTACTTCCACACTACAACGAGGGACACATCCCTTGGGCCATAGTTGTTTGTGAGTATCCTTGTTTCCACTGTAGCGTCGGAGAATCTTTGGGGAGGGACCGGTGAAAAGAAGTGACTGGAGTTTCACATAAAGCAGATTTAAACGTTGTGTTTTCCTTCAGGTTATTACATAGCATCAGCGCTCTGCATAGCTGCCCTGTTCAGAGCTTCCACAGCAGATCCCGGTCGTCTTCCAGCGGACCCCCACATACCTCACTCAGGTATGGGTGAAGAGAGAAAAGCCCACCTCACTATTCTGACTTCTTTCCCACTGTTTCTGAAGCTAAAATCTGCAATCTGCCACCGTTACAGTATACATGTGTAACTGTTCAGCCGTAAATCTTTAACCTCTACCACGTGTCCCTCACATAACATAATTAGAGTATGTTTACTGCAGACTGTCGGCTAGTACTTCTCATTCTATCTTTCAACCAAAGTGTTGATGGTCTTAATATGTTATTACAATGTCACTGTGTATCAGTTCTACTAGTAATAACTAATAATAAACGGTTGATTGTTGCCTTCATTTCACAGAGCGAGAGCACTGGGAGTTGTGCAATAAGTGCAACTTAATGAGACCTAAAAGGTCCCACCACTGCAGTCGTTGTGGCCATTGCGTACGCAGAATGGACCACCATTGTCCTTGGTAAGGATACACACACACACACACACACACACACACACACCCGGACACTCACTCATGAGGGTCTTGCTTTTCATATATTACACAAATAGCTTTGAAAACAGAAACGAATGGAAGAAAAACGAAACGCAGCTCAAACCCACCAACCCAACATCCGAGTTTATGCATGCAAGTGTGACGCTTTGAAGCTTTTCATGTAATATTACCACAAAGGGATGTTTTCCAGAGCCACGCACCGACAAATGTTTCTATTCTACACACAAATGACATAAAACATTATCTCTCTGCAACTTCAGTCCAGGTCACATCAGTCCAATACTCATATGAAATATCTTAAATTCTGTTTATTTCTTTCCAGGATCAATAACTGTGTGGGTGAAGACAACCACTGGCTCTTCCTGCAGCTCTGTTTCTACGCTCAGGTCCTCAGTTTGTTCACCCTTGTGCTGGACTTCTGCCAATATTATTACTTCCAGCCACTGACAGGACTTGACCAGGTACATTTTTATGGGAATTATGCAAAGTAAACATCCTCATGACATCCTCAATTGACAGAGGAATGTTTTTAGTGCTTACAGAATACATGACGTGACAATTACTGTATTCTTTATGTGTTGGAGCCACAATATCAGCGCTATGTGCTTTGTTACATCCTGTAAGGGACAACTACTACACTGTTAAAAATCTAAAAGTTGATATTTTACTCTTTAAACGTTGTCACATAGAGCTTAGAGATCATAAAAAAAGAGGATTTTACACCCAAGGGTTGTCGTGCTGTTCTTCTCTGGCAGGAAAAGTTTACAACACGCCATGAACTGGCTCTGCTGCGAGTCTCAGCGCTCATGGGTTTGGTCATGTTCGGCGGCATGACTAGCTTGTTTTACACTCAGATGACGGGCATCCTCTCTGTAAGTAACGACTATAAAATGCATCATCTTCTTTCAAATTACGACTGTAATTGTGTTAGTGTGATCGCGTCTCCTCTTCACAGAGGGCGGTAAACATTTCCAAGCTCATGTGAATGTTCAGTGTCGCTCACTAAGCCTAATCCTCCGTTAGCTTATTGTAATTCAGCTTGTTTATCTTACTGAAAGCAAATTCTGCCTTTTCAAGAACGATCGAGCAAACAAGGCCGCAACACACGAAGCTTCAGAAAGGAAGACGTGACACAGTGGACAGAAATAAAACAATCAATGGCAGTAATGCTGGGATCAATAGAAAAGAAACAAGAGAGAAAGCCTGGAGTCAGGCTTTGTGTTTGTGTGAGTGTGCATGCAAGTGTTTGCACGGAGTTGTATTTTTAAGATCTTTGATGTCATAACAAACACATTTTTATTATAAGCCTGTGTAATTTACAAGCTTTTTATCAAGGATTTTTGGCAGAGCTGTAATGTTGGAAATGTCTAAACTTAGACTGGGAAACAGAAAGCTGATTTAGTTTTCTTTGGATAGATAACTTACAATATTTAACAAAAACAGATTAAGGTGCTCATCTTTTTTGGATAATCATTCTGACACTTTAATCTAGGTCCTAAATCATCATGATCCATGGAAGTGATCCATTCATTTTGCATTGTCTTTTTCTTCCCTTACAGGATACTACCACCATTGAGAAAATGGCCCATTTCTCAAACGAAATGTGAGTCTGTTTAACTGTGTGTCTGTCCTAATGCCAGGAACAGTTTGCAGTTGAGTTTAAAGGTCCAGTGTGTAAGATATAGTGGCACCTAGCTGTAAAGTTGCAAATTGCAACCAAATGAATACTCTCCCATGCCTCACCGTGTGCTCAAAGCATGTAAGAAAAACTCAGACTTGCAGAACGATCATGGATCAGGGTTAGGTTTGTCTGTTCTGGGCTACTGTAGAAAAATGGCGGTTAAACATGGCAGACTCCATGGAAGAGGACCCGCTCTCACTATAATGGGCTAATTTTAAGACAACAAAAACAGAACCATTCTAATATCAAGTGATTAAACACTAATTAAAACATACTAATGAATATTGTATTCCATTCCTGCCAATAAAAACTAAACTAAACTAAAGCCATTGGACCTTTAAAACATAGGCTGACATTGTGGGAAATATGTTTATTTGCTTTCTGCTGCAAGCTAAGATCATATTAGGAAATAATTGTATATGCTTTCTTGCAATACCGATTTTATGTCTGTCTATACAATGTGAAAGTGGAGGCTGCAAAAACATGTTATATATTTATATATTATAGTTTAATATGTAAAAAAAATGTAATTATAACAAGAAAACTTTTCATTTAATTACCGTTTTTTCTTCTTTTCAGATTTGGTTCAAAGAGATCCTGGCAGTGGGCATTAGCTGAAGTTTGCGGCACTCGCTGGAAACTCCTGTGGCTCATCCCGCTCCGAAGCAGGCAGCCGCTTCAAGCCAGACACCACTTCCGCACCCACGTGTAGGCCGGTACCACTACAGTACCTCTTACCTGCACAGATGGTAGGGCTGCCATAATGAAACACTCTATACACACTTAAGAATCCATCTGCTCGCCTTCACCATCCTCTTTTGTGCTATGGGAGCTGGGCAGCGGTCTTGGTTTGTCAGTGGATACTCTTCGCTTTTTTTTTTTCTTCCTTTCCTTTTTTTTTTGTTTTTCTTGCCTTTCTCTACAAGACCCAGACTGGCAGTAAACAGGGTCAAGAAACACCTAAGGGAGTGATGGGAAAATGTTGCTTTTTTTACTCACTGTGACTGCTACTTTCAGCATTGGAAAACCACTTTTAATGGCTAATTGCATCAGAAGGATGGAAGTCGTCGCTTGAAAGCAGCTGGCAAAAGGGACCCCTCTCAGGTTACTCAAAGAGCCTTCACTACTGACCTTTAATCAACTACAGACAGAACTAGGGTAACTCCACTGTGTCTATTAGAAAGGCAATTTTTTGTATCAAGTTTGTGCCTTGTTTCTTTTAACTATGTCTTTTTTATTTGTCATGCATGAGCAGTGTTTTTGCTTTTTTTTTTTTTATTGCTGGTTGGTGATCTTTGAAATTGTCTTGTGAACAATGAAGGGATCTGATGTTAACTGCATTCCTGCAGTTGGTGTTCATTTGATTCATGAATGTGTCCTTGCATTGTTCTAGGAACGTTTTATCTATGAAGTGGTGTTTTATGAAGCATGGCCACAGAACAAAGATTATAACTTGACTACTGATATGGTATACTTTTATGACTATGAAGTATGAAGATGTGTAATAGCAAGCAGGCGATTATCAATTCATATGGCCATGGCAAAGGTCCAAAATTAGAGGTTTATATGATCAATCTTAGTCTAGATGTCGTAGTAAAAACCTGCTGTATACAGTTTAAACAGACATTGCACAGTCAATTAACACCATGACCTGATCATAAGCTGTTATGAAATTCTTACTCAAGTAGTATGAGTGCCTCATACTATATCTTAAAAGAATAGTTTGACGTTCTGGGAGATACGCTTTTTGCTTTAAGTGAGGTGAGAACATCAATACCGCTCTCATCAGGTGGCTAGCTTAGCTTAGCATAAAAACATAAACCCTGTAAAACCGAGGCTTGTTTTTATTTCTGTTTGGGTTTTTTTGTCTAAATTGAACAAACTAGATACAACATGTTAATGAGTGAGTTTTTGTTAGGTGGATTTTGTTTTCCAGTTTGACAGAGCGAGGCTAGCTGCTTCCCCCTCTTTCCACTCTTAAGGCTAAGCTAAGCTAACAGCCCGATGGCTGTAATTCTATATTTACTGTACATCCTTGTGAGTGGTGTCATTCTTCTCGTCTAACTCTCTGCAAGAAGCCATAACAGCGTATTTCCCAAAATACCAAATTGATCTTGTCATCTATCATTTTAAGTCTGCTCTGTCGACCATAGCAATTAATAACACATAATGTTAAAAATGCCTTTTGAACACGTCTTTCATTTTAGTACTCCTCACAATATAATTTGTGATTTATATACATATCATTTTAGTGCTATTGCTGTTATAGTTACGTCTTAAATGTGTCTGGACAAGTGGCTTTAAAAAAAGCATATATCTTTATACAAACCTAGCAGATTAGTCTACATGTGGAGACATACGGCTAGTTAAAGGTCCAGTGTGTGAGTTCTAGGCCGCTGTATTTACAGAATATGGAATATAATATGCATATTTATGTTTTCATCACTGTATAATCACCTGGAAATAAGAACTCTTATGGTTTTGTTATCTTAGAATAAGTTTTTTATATCTACAGAGGCTGCAGGAGTCCACCATGTTGCACCACCATGTTACTACAGTATCCCAGAAAGGACAAACAAAACACTGTCTCTTGATAGGGTGCTTCACGTTTCGGACACTGTAATTCACTAGGAAGAAGATGGTGACCACTAGATGCCACTAAAGTCTACACACTTATCCTTTAACACTTGACACAACATTGAACATTTATTTATGGTGGTTTTGCTGTAACACTATGGTACTGTTCATAGATTTTATTGAATTATTTAAGCGGATATTTAAGGGTAAGATGATTCAGTGCATAATAATACTAGCATAGCATGGTTGTCCTTGTCTATAATACTTGGCAATCCCATAGCTGAACCTGTATGTAAACAAAGCTTGCCATGTGTGGGAAATATTATAATATCCAAGTAGTCTTAAGTGCCTTTTTAGGTTTTCTTTTTTTCTCTCACAGAGCATTACCATCACCATAAAAGCCAAAGACCTGGGGAAATGTTGCAATAGACAGCAAGCATTCAGTAAATGCATGTTTCACCAAATTCCTGAAGGTAGCGGTTCGATGTTATGCACTGATTTCCACATTAGCACTTACTCTGTTTTACTGCATCAGTAGTACTCTTGAAAGAAAGTCGTACCTTGAAGTTATGTTATTCGATGTGTGTCCTTTGTTTTAATCATATCTTTAATCTGATTGTTCTGCATTTGCATGAGTGTTTATTGATAAATTTGCTCAGTGGTTTTTATAACTAAGATTCAGGTTCTTGGATGTTTGTGTGAATAAGTATTATATATATGTATATATATATTTGGTTGTGTGATAATGGGTGGGAAATTGTGTATGATTGGCATCAAAGACGGGGTATTGATAGATTACGTTCACCGTTTTTTTACAATTCATTTTTGAAAGCAATAAGCATTGTGTATCTGTAAAGCCATTCTTATTGAAACAACAGTAATGAAATCTGATATGTATTGTGAAGCATATGAACTGAACAAATGAATGATGATTTTATTCATTACTCACTAACCTGACATAAACATATGTCAATACTTCAGTAATCTCAGCCTCAGCCAGATTACCACTACTGTAGCTGCTGCGTGTACTTTTACAGACTATCTTCAATTAACAGCTTCGGTACCTCATTTTGTCACGAACAAAAAGGCTTGAGTTCATTTGATCTGCATTAAGAGGTGCCAGAGATTAGAGGTGTGAGCTATTCATGGAGGCTGTGCTCACTCACTTCCTCTCACTGCTGTTATCTGGCATCCCCCAGGGCTCTACATTTGTATCTGTGCAGCTGTGTTCTCATTGTTATTTGCTGTTTTTGTAATGTGTGATTTTTAAGCTTCATTTTGTTCCATTCAGACCTCAAATACTGCAAAAGTTGAGTTTTGTGAATTAAATGACTACACCATAAATAACTTATCAATTTCTTTATGCCTAGAAAATCATGTTAGAAAGCTGTATTCATTGTGATTATAGAAAATATAGGTATTCTAATAAATTAGATTCTGAATAAGTTTGAGATCATTTTTTTCTTCTTTTTCCAACTTTCCAACAAGCATTTTGCTGCATAATATAATAAAAGGTTATTATATATTAAATAATTTAGTTCATAATAATTTAAACAGAGCATCATAAGGAATGTAAGGCTTTGTAGTTATATATACCTTCCTATAATCAATCTAGCTAGCTTAACTGTAAACACTGGTGTCTAGCACCAGCTACTTAAATGAAACTCACTTTAATCATTAAACTACAAAAGGCAGTGCAGTTAATTATCCATATACTATCATGGACACGACTGTAGTATCACTGTATAACCTCAAGAAACAGTAGCTAAAGCATTTAGCCAAAGAGTTAACACTAACCAAGTTAGCTAGCTAAGTAACGTCACTTGAGACTTTAGAGACAACACGATTCTATTGTCAAAATTTGATCTTTATTTTTTCTTCATCAAGGAAGTCATCTGGTATAATTAGTATTTTTGTCAGCTTGTATATCCATCAGCAAATGACCAAAAAAGTTTTTTATGTCTTCTATGGTAGATATGACAACTCCGAAGAGGAATATCTAAATAAGTGGAGTGAGTGTATTCAAACACGACAAATGTCTTCTCTTTGTCTATAAATTGATGTAATCAGCTGTAAAATGTATCATGTATTTTTCTTTTAGCCAAATTTGCAGTTAATACCTAAACTGCAAAAAAAAAAAGAAAGAAAGAAAAACTGCTGCTCATTTCTCAGGACAATTGCTGTGTGTCACAACAAGAGCCTAAGCAGCAGTTCAGTTGTCCCGAAAAGCCTTTAAGTCTCAGTGACGCGTGTGTAATGTGTGCATGATCCGTGAACATACACTGTGTGTGTTGTCTCAAATGGTTACATGTTTGAGACACACACTGAACACGCATGCACACACATGCACACACACACATGCACATGTCTGGACCAACCCAAACCTTGATTTGTCCCCAGTCCCAGCAAAGTCAGGAAGACGAGGATCAAACAACTGGGTGAGGAGCCATTTCAAGACATGAAGCGATACAGATAAATTACATTGAGCTTATATTAATAACACTAGAGTCCTTAACTGATTTTTTTTTTGTCACAGGCTGCCAAAATAAAAGCACATAAAAGGGGCTAGGGTAAAAATGCAATTAATATTAATTAAGAATATTAAATTACTCTATTAGTGAAATTAAAATGTCCCTCGTTTCCGATCAGATTTTGAGCCTCCCTGAAATAAAGTGGTGGAGTTAAATATTGCAAACCATAAATGTTTTTATGCATTCTCTCTTATTGTGGTTGATGCTTCATTTTGATGAAGGTTCTTTACAATATATTTAAAGATTAGTACAGATGATTAAAAAAAACATACAACAATATGGACCTGGAATTAGAGCTGATATCCAGTGAGAAAATACAATATTATAATAATAATATTAATATAAGAAACACACCGATATGATTTAATGAACATGGGATGAAATTTAATTCATCAGCTCGGGCTTTGGGGGAAGTAAAATTTCCAGTGTAGATAATAGCAGTCTGCATCAGCCCGGGTTAAATGTGCTCTTAATCTCTGGTAATGGTTGGTCAACTGGACTAATTAAATAAGTGACCACCTGCTACTTTTACAGTCTATGACATCTGGCTGAACAAAAGAAATAATTAGCCACATGCCTCATAAACATAAACTATGCTTGGAACAGTTATCTCTCAGATACAAGGCTGTTTACCAGTCTCGGATTGGAGTTAGTGGCTTGGCGTGTTCTGCTGCCATTTTGCCAATCCTAGACGAGGATTAAGTCTAAGAGATGGAAGATAAAGTTTATTATAGGATCACTACTTATGGGTAGCATAATCATTTTTAGATTTCTATCCATATGGGCCATATATCCTATATTATTTGATAATTACAGGCATCCCCAACATCAGTCGTGCTTTTCTCAGCTGCCTTTTTTTTGATGTGCTTCACATATCTGACGAGTAATCGTCTACAGAAAGAAGAGATCTCCAATTTTCTGTCTCCATGAGATCATCAGCCTTCTAAAAGCAATAAATAGAGTTTTTCACATATTCATTGATTCCACTTAGACATTTTAAGAAATTGTTTTAAGTGTTTCTTCAATAAAGTCATAATTTTTTAAACCTTAGCGAGTCTTGTGGATGGTTTGCCAGTGGCAGGTGTCTGCTACGTTTCATTTTCAGCTCCACAGCTGAACTTCCTGAACATGGAGGTATTGATTGGCCTATTGATTTTCAAATAAGCTCTCATTGCAGAAAGTAGAAATCCAATTAAAAGTTGAACTTGAAACAGTTAATCCAATCAAGACGATGAAATGTATCGATTTTACCCTCAAAGTCAATAAGGTGCACACGGCTCTCTCGTGCAGAGCTCAGGCCAGGAACATTTTCCTTTCTCCAGAAGAATGCAGAGCACGTTGTAGGTCAGCTCAGTAATGTCTAAGAAATGTTTTGTTTTGGTTGTTTTCAGTTGAAGCAATCGAAATTTTCAACAATGTATTAATCCTTGTTTTTGACATCACTTTAACTTCCCCATTGTTTGAACCACACCGCTGAATATGTAAAGATAATAATAATAATTCAAACATACATTTCTCTTTGCTACAAAACAAACAAAAAGGAGCTTGTTCATTTGATGAACAACAAAATATGGAAATTGTTATTACACCAAATAAGGACACATTTCAAAAAGTAATAGATAGTAAAAAGAGAAGTAAAAAGTAATAGATTAACGTTGCGTAAAAAGTTCTGTTAACAATAATTGCAGATACAGAGAGAATATTCTTTTTAAAAATCAATTACAATGAACCACATTTTACGGCTGCTGTTTTTGTCCAACCAAGTAATGCACGATTTTCTGTAGTAAACCTCATAAACAGGTCAGAATCATTGTGTTTAACAGCAATAGAAGTTTCAGTGGTAAAACAATGTTAGGTTGATTTATGTAGCGAGGTGGGTATGAACAGCATTGTGTATGAGTGACAATGTTTACATTACATAATAATAGAAAGTTTTTGATCATATAAACCAAACATTTCAAAGAGACCTTGCGTCTGTGTTCCTTCATCCCTCAGAGTAATATTAATTTGCTGTGAGTTGACATTTGCCATCCGTGATGATTGCTGCGTGTCTCGTTGTTCTTTGTGTTTAAGAAGCAATTAAATTAGCCAGCTCCTTATTAGGCTTCTAATTAGTGCTTCATTCGAGTCAGGTGCACTGAAAAGGTCAGCTGTGAACAGGTACTTATTAAAACCAGCCACACAGTGCAATCAGCTGTAAGACGAACAGCAGCATGTTGTCTAAACTGTAGGCGCCTAATTAGAGTGTTTAAATCCTCCTCTATTTCCACCACATGTGTAATTCTTGAGCCATTTACAATGAATTTTAAATTGTATTTTGCATGACCCTCAAATATAGCGTTCAATAAATTCAGAATTGAGTGTATTTGATAGAGTAAGAGAAATCCTTGGCTTTATTTCCAACTTGTTTTTTCATCTATTTGTTGTAACTAATGCTAAGTTACTGTTGCTAAGTCCACCCACCATCCCTGTGGGGAAATCCAGCTGCCACCGAGCGGCCTCAGTGAGGAGGATTGGAATGTGGCAGGAGAGAAAAGGTCTTTTCAACTGGCATTCAGATAACATTTACATGGACATGCCAAACGTCTTAATTCATGGATCAAAACACAGTTGTGTTCCAGTAAAACCTCTGACACAAAGGGGGAGTTTAATGCAATGGGTCTCTTAATGACCACTTGATCTTCTTGACTACTTTATAGGTAATAGATTGGATCTTTTTTTTTTTTTTTCTTATTTTAAATGACCTTTCGCTCAGTGATATCAAGCTTCCCCGGCTCTTAAGCGGATAATTCCCAGCACTGGCAGGTTTTTTTTTTCCTTACACAAAAACAGGGTTGATGTGGCTGAAACTGAGAGACGACTACGGGCCAAATGTCAGCACTGACTCACAATTGGCTCGTTTCTGACTCCTGTCCTGGGGTAATATTGCACGAGAATGATGCTCCTGCTCTCGGCCGCATCCCAATCTAAATGCTCAGTTCATCTGCATTAGTGGTAATTGTTGCGCCAATTTGTTTCCTGCTTGTTGTAATTCATCTCGACGTCATCTGTAACTTCCAGCTCTTTGTAGAGCAAGTGTAAGAGAAGAGGGGTGGGGGGGGAGGCAGGAGGTTGGTGTAGGAGGGGGATGGTGAGGGTTGCAGGGTCATGGCTCTTGTAATTACCACAGTCAGGTTCAAGTCACTGGTCAAGTTGTTGCTGTTCTTTTTTTTTTTTTTTGGTTGTTGTTGTTGTCACCGACTGGCCTACATGTGGCACAGCATGCCTCCACTGCTGCCCCCCTTTGATTAGGTGTCTTATCTTCCACCAGGCTGCGTCCGATGAGAGCCGGGAGCACAGTGATGGCCGGAAAACTGACAGAGAGGTCCATTAAATGGCAGCTTTGTTATGACATGTCAGCCAGGACGTGGTGGATGGTAAGCGGAGCTCTTTTTTTCTCTTGATTTCTTCCTCTTCCTCTTCCTTTTAAGCTTTGTTAAGAACATCACTGTCGAGCTTAATTTTGTTTTTCATGTAATACCTTGCCTAAAATGGCATCATGCCACAGTTGCAGACCTCTGACATTGTTTGGAAAAAATATGTCTGTGGGAAACCATGTCTAGTCTCCAATGGCAACACTGCCTGACTCACCCAAATATCATATTACCCTCTTAGAATTGAATTTACCGGTGGTACCATAATCATTTCATCATTTTGCGTTGCTTTTGGCAGGTGTAACTTGTGTCTTTGTGTGTCTGTGCCCAGGTCAAGACTAGAGCACGTGCAGAAGTGAGGGATGTTGTGTGAAAAGCTGTTTGACTCTTTGTCATGTGCTTAGTTCCTTCCAAAAAAAAAAAAAAAAAGATCTTTCTCAGGTTTTATTTGAGACATATTTATAAGAGTATCCTTGGCACTAACACTCATTTCTCGGTGAGCCTGATCCTCAAGGATAGGAGTTGTAAATGTGATCATTAAACTGTTTTTTTAATCCATTTATTTTTCTACTTGGATTCAAAGAACCGAGTGTTTTGAAGGTGATCAAAACAAGCTTTAAACGTTATGTTATTATTCTTTTTTTTTTCTGGAGAGAGATGAATAACTAAAGCAACTATTTACCCTCCCTTCAGTGTAAGAGCGCTCCTCAAGTGCACCTCTCTGTGCACCCTCTGCAGTGTTAATTTGATAGTGTGGGACAAAGAGCCCTTGTCCAGCCCGCGCCTTTCCCATGCTGAAGAGGCAACGCAGGCTGACATTTCTTTCTGAATATTTATTTACTTGTCTGACTACAGGCGAGCTTTTATTGTGCTCCATCACCGGGGTTTAAGTTTGTCTGTCCCAATGCATATGAGCTGAGAGAAGTGACCCTTTCTGCTCCGACTGCGCCACTGCTGATACTCGCTGCTCTTTTTTGTCCCGTTACATGTAAACACTGTAAGTGATATGCATTCATTTACATGCACTGAATAGGCTTTCTTTGAGTCACGTTTTATGCACTTCCTGCTGAAGCATTTCATGATCGTTTGAAGGAAGAATTACAATGAAAGTGAGTCAACTCTTACAGAGACTTTTAAGAACTCAGGGTGGAAGCAAGCGGTCACAGAAGACGAATTGAAGCACGTCATCGTCTGAAATAGCATTTTTAATTAAAAGATCATATTAAAGGTTAGAGCATTGAAGGATTTAGCCGAGACCGGCTGATCTGCTGTCTTGTCATCTGTTATGAAAGGCCCATAGGAAATGGTGCAACTGGTCGGAAATGGTTGTGTGTTAAAGTCAGATCACACAGTGAAGTACAGCACCGTTCGTAACAGCTAACAGCCTTAATTAAAGCCATCTATATTCACATTATCTTCTGCTGTAGCAGCCTTGTCTTGTATGGATATCTACCTTTATGTCGCAGTTTATTTGAATACCGCATCAAAATGAGTTTTAAGTCTTAAAATCATATTTTATGCTCTCTGACCACTCTTTACTTTGGTTCATTAAGATAAATGCCAGGCATACTGGTCTAATAAATGGTATTAGATTATAAGCAGATGACACAGGCGGTCACTATGGTAACAGCACTGGTATAACGCCACCTAATGGTATGAAAAAAAGACATCGGCTCACTGTCCTACTGGGCAATATGTTGAACGTAATGAGTAATGATAATGTTATCAGCAACGCCTGTGATTTTCCTACTGTGAATGCTTGTGCTGGACATGATTTTAGTATTTTGTCATAACTCTGGGTTTTTTATTAATATTTATAGCATGTGATAAGATACATGTTTTAATTATAAGGAGTGATTTGCCATTAATCTGCCATTTATAACCATATTAACAGGATGAAATTGTCTCTTTCATTCCGCCTCGTGGTGACTGTCTCAGCACTGTGGCTGTGCTAATGCTCTGCAAACATACAAAATGTCCTGTTTGCTTGTGTATAACCAACAAACAAGCATCTTGCAGTCGTGTCCGTGGCCACATGGGGGCGGTAGGTCCACATTTGGAGGGCGGAATCTGGGAAGAAGGCTCATGCCATGAGCACCAGCAGACTTGGCATGATATAATGCTGGACGAACGGAGGCAGAGAGAGAGAGAGAGTATGGAGTCAGGGAATGTGATAATGATCCAGCATTTTATTATATCTATTAATCCATTAACAGAAATTAAGGAGTAAGAATAAAACATCCTTGTAATATGGGAAGGTATTCTACAATTTAATGAGTGTTCTTGAATTTTCCATTTAGTGTGAGCCTAAAGGAGTGTTTTTAAAAGCATAACAGACAGGGTTAACATCTATTTAGCCCCAGCTCAGCTAATAGCTCTGCTGCAAGGCACCCACAGTATGAATCAACATGCCGGCAGCATCAGACTGAACTTAGCCTTCAGATTCATTCACTGATCAGCAATTTATAGTCATTTCTACAACTTAATGCTTTTAGCTTAATTGTTTTTTTTTTTTTTTTTTTAGAAGTGAATCACAACTGATCGCTGTGTGTGTGTGAGTGTGTGTGTGAGTGTGTGTGTGTGTGAGAGAGAGAGATACAGATACTGGAGTCCACACTGCAACGCTGAATACTGTGTTAATGTCAAGATAACAGTGATGAGTGAGCAGTAAAAAAAATCTGTTGTCAGACTAGCCATTCAAGTCATACAATCAAATTGCCCAGTGTGATTATGCTGGCATAGAGTAATGGGCATCCAGTGAATGATTAATCAGCACAAGGTTACCCTTTTTAAAGAGCCTATCAACTGTGATAACATTACACCATTACTACTGTGCTAACACTGACACTATTACTGTAACACTGCGGTTTGTGTGTAAAATTACCAACATAATACAGGGATAATATTGGAATCATGGTATTAAAAAAAAAAAAAAACACAGTAATTACCTAAAAGGATGTATAATAATAATAAGAAGAATAATTATAATAATTATAATAATATTGCATGTTGTACTTGCAGCAGTCACTGGCCGCATCGCTGTACAGGCTGACTGTCCAGCAGCGGCTCTGTCGAGACCCACACAGCGCGTCAGAGGAGCGGAAGTGGGGGGCCCAGGGTAGAGAGTCCCGGGGCCACTGCTTCTGGCCAATCAGAGGCGAGAATGCGTCCACTATTACAAAACTAAGCTGCGTCAAGCTACGGAGAAACAAATGGGTGGTAGCCCGGAAATGAAGGTGGTTTGCTTTCAAAATAAGAGCTGGAGTTGATCACCTTTTGAGAATAAAATAAAAAAGAGGGTTGACGTCTGTTATTACACTACATTATTAATACATTTAACACTTTGTTATAGCTACTGAATCCCAATGACGGTATAAGTCTTTATCAACTTTAACGTGTACACCAGCTTTGATATTTAAATATGCTAACCAGCCAGGGTCAAGTTTGGTGATTTTTTTTAAGGTTATCAAGCTAACTCTTTTGTGAATTTATATTTATTTAATTTGCAGTATTAACACCCTGTTATAGCTACTTTAACCCAAATGACAGTATAAAGCTAGCTATGCTAACCAGTCAGGGTCAAGTTTATTGATTTTCTTTAAGGTTATCAAGCTAACTCCTTTGTGAATTTATATTTATTTAATTGGCAGTATTAACACCCTGTTATAGCTACTTTAACCCAATGACGGTATAAAGCTAGCTATGCTAATCAGTCTGGGTCAAGTTTGTTGATTTGTTTTAGGTTATCAAGCTAACTCTTTGGGAATTTATATTACAATAAGCCTCTAAAAACAATTTAGGTGAGTAAAAACGAGGTGTCACAAAGCTAAAACCATTTCTTTATCTTATTTTGTTTCATTTTTGTGCATTTGATAGTAGCATGGACAAAATATATAAGAATAAATGTGTCCATCTTTCATTAACTACGCACAATTACCACGTTATTTAGTTAAAAAACAGGCTTTTATTTGGAAGTAGTTGTACCGGAAGTTGCTCAGGTCACGTTGTATTCTCCTTGACAGCTGCTGCTGAGAGCCGGAGGGCGGCAGTCAGTCAGACAGTGAAAGTGAAGGCGGAGACCAACCCAGTGCCGAAAACTCAGCCTCTTCTGGATCGCGTTCAACTTCACTGAACAACCCCAAAAAACGATCCAAAAAAGTAAGACTTGAAGAGGAAGGAAGACAGAAAAAAAAAGAAAGAGAGGGAGAGAAAAAAACGCGAGGTGCTCCAAACTTCTGTTCACCGCTATCTGCAAAGAATTGTCTTCCGGTGTTGACTTTTTTTTTGTGAGCACTGCAAGAGAAAGCCCTCCAAAGCACAAAGTTGAACGTGAGAAATGTGAAGCTACCGGCTTGTGTGTGTTCAACCAGGCTCCAGGATTCCCTATTAATCCATGCAGTACAGTGCAATGGTACGTGAACGTGGATTATTATTTGCAAATTTGTTGTGATGATACCATTTGTGATATTTATTATTATTATTTTTTGTATGGCGATTGAGAAAATGTGGAGAGAGAAAGAAAAAAAAAAGTGGGTTAACTTTGGACCACAACACTGGCACGGTTCGGGCCAGAATTGTACTAAACTTGGCACAGATTCTCCGGCAGCCTATGTTAACATCCCATTCCCCCCTTTAATTTGGCAAATGAACTCTTATGTGGACTGTTGACAGCTCTGTAGGACACACAAACACACGCACTGCAGTCGCAGTGTTTAACTTCCAGTCTTTTCGGCATCAGTGTTGAGTGTTTAAACACTTTGTTCAGAAACTTGCTCAGGTGGAGTGGAGTTATTCTGCTCACTGGTGGCATTTAAAAAAAAAATACATTTCCAAGTAAAATCCCCGGAAAGTTTCAAAAGAGGTGTTGTTAATTTTACCTGTGAGGATAATTCTGCTCTAAACAATAAAAACAATCAGTTATTGTGTATCATCTAATGTAAATGTGACACATTTTCCACCTTATATGATATTCTGATTCATTTCAGGAACTTTAAAGAACATTTCAAGCCGATTAAACTTCATTTTGGGGGCTTTTTCTGCTCAGATCAGGCGCTCCGAGCTGTAAAATGAGTAAATAGTGAGCGCATGTTGTTGACACGGAGCTTGGTAAAGGTTCCCAGATCTGCAGAGGGGAAATTTTCCCTTTTCCGTATCTGTGTGACCGAGGCTGTGGTCCAAAGTCCTTCAAGCCACTAATAAATAAATAAATAAATAAATAAATAAATAAAAATCTACAAGAGAGTGAGGGGGGGTAAATGAATTGTACGCCGTGTTTTCAGATAGCCGAGGAGGAGAAGAAGGTGCTGGATGGTAGGGGTTGTGTGTGTGTGTGTTTGGAGGAGGGAGGAAAGGAGGGAGGGAAGGAGGGAGGAGGAGTGTGACTGTGTAATTACGTGGGTGAAAAAAAGAAAAAGAAAAAAAAAAAGTTGGGTCTGATTTGCTGGAATCGCGCAGGAGCGAAGGTGCACCGGTCGATTTCATATCAAGTTTGGTTAAAGCAGGGGTGAACATCACACACTCGGCGCCCTCTGAAGCTCCCCCACAATGCTTTTATGAACGAGATATCTCACAGCACCGAGACGCGCGCACACACACACACACGCAGCCCGTGTATAGTAGAGGGAGTACTAACAGCTCGCACCGGCTCTACGAGTAGATCCTCTGCAAGTGCTCCGGCAGTGCATGTCAACTTTAAAGTACACTGCGTAAAATCTGCCCTTTTTCTCTGCGGAGACGACAATCTTTGGATCGCATAAATTCATGGATGTTCTTGGATAATCTCTCATTGTTTTACGCGGATAGCTGCTCCAACACTCTTGCACGGTGCACATCGGTCCAGGAATGGCGCGATAAAGTGATCAGAGGAATCAGTCCAAGTACATTCACTTCTTGTGTAGCCGTCTCGTCATGTATTCTCCAATTTGTCTCACTCAGGTATTTGTGTCTTATTATTATTATTGTTATTTTTTTAAATTACTGTATTATTATTAGACGCTTAATTGGTGTGATTTTTTTTTTGTGTGTGTGAATTGTTACACAGAGTGGTTCGAGGGGGGGGGAAAGTTGTGTGCATGCGTCAGGATTTGTACACTTTCAGCGTCTGCTAGGGAAATACTTTCATAATTCATAACCGCAAAGAAGTTTTGCCTCGTGTGTGAAAATATAGCGTTAGGACAAATTTAAGAGGATCCAAACGTGCACGTGTTTGTGCCACTTTTTTTTTTTTTTTTTAACTTTGGAGATTTTAGAGTCCTGACGGGCGTGAAAAAAATCAATTAATATTCCTACAAGCGCTTGAAATGCGCTTTACGCGTGCGTAAAGTTATGCGTAAAGATGAATTTAAAAAAAAAAAAAGCAATCCAAACCTGTCATCTTGATAATCCTGTGTATTTGCTGAAGGTATGATGGTTTTCTCCCATGTTTAATGAGCTTATTTGCGTCCTCCTGTAACCTCACACACACTTCCCAGCCTTGCTTGTGCTGCGTGTTTATATGTATATATATTTTTTTCCACGTGTATATTTTTATTTGGAGTAAAACCCCTATACTTTGGGGAAGTGAAGTTGGAAGAAGATAAAGCCACTTTCACTGTAGGAAGATCAAACGCGTGATAAGGTTGATTCAGCGGTTGGACAGAGTAGCTGACTGTTTTGGCTGACTCAGTTTTACTGTTTATATTTTACTTGGCATAAGTAAGTGATTGACTGAGATGTGGTTTAGTTTGTACTTAAGAGGATTGTGCTTTTATGGCCCCAGCTGAAGTGCACTGCATAGGCCCTGGCCAAGTCATTTATCTTTACAGCGTTTGGCTTAAGCCTTGGTTGAAGAAGAAGAAGAAGAAAAAAAAAAAATTAACGGAATATCTAAAGTGTTTTCGAACAGGAAACTAGAAGTGAAAAGGGTTTCAGAAACAGTTGCCGCCGAGCACATTTACAAGCATTTACTGCTTGCCTTTGTCAGTTTAATTGGCAGCATTATAGTGAGGAGATGACATTTAAAGGAGTTCTGAATTTATTTTATTTATTTTTTACCTCTAAAAGGCTGTGAATATGTATAGTATCCATAGTAGACGTAGTAAATATAGCACATTTCTAAAGTAGAATCTGTAGAGGGTAAAATGTTTATTCACTGGATAATAAATGAGTATAATTTGACATTACTACACTGGAGCGGAGTTTTATTGGTCCGAGCGTGCAGACCAGAAATGTGGCTTCTCAGAGGAGCACCAGCGGCAGGCACAGATAGGGAGTGGATTTCTGTGGTTTCCTACAGCCTGCCTGCCTAGCTGCCTACAAAAAGAACAATATGTGGTTTAACTCTTCAAAAGCCCGCTTTAAAAAAAAAAAAAAAAGGCTGGCTGCTTATACTTATTAAATTTGACATTTTAATGGCCTAAGACAAAGAGAAGTTAATGTTTCCACTTGTCACTCGCAGCTCCTGTAATTTCTGACGACTTCTGAATCATCCACACCATCGTGTACATTCCTTCACCTACAGAGAACAGGCATTAGGAGATTATTATAATTTGTCCAGAGATCTGCGAGCTGCTGCGTCGCTGTAGAAGTGTATTTGGTCTTTTTTTTTTTTTTTTTTTTTTAGTTGCAAGGATGAAGAGAAAGTCTGGCAAATGCGGAGTGAAAAAGTTTTCTATTTTTTGACGCATATTTGCAGTCATTTTTCGGCTTTAAATGAAAGATAACGGGGTGTAAAGTGTGCCACGTAGTGATGCAGAATACGACTGATCACCAGGATGAAAAAGTGAAATTAGTGTTGATAATATTTCCACGGATATTCGCCGTGGAGCGTCTGATGATTTATCAGAAAAACACGTTTCAATAAAACACGTTTGAATTAAAAAACAAGAGATGGAATTTTTTAAAAGTAGGCCACGATTTTAACATCACTGACTAACCTCTTTTGGAATGAAGCAGGGCAAGTGTCACTCTCTGTGTGCGTTAACCGCAGCACCTGAAATTATTTGGCATGGACCTCAAATCAAGTCCTAACTCGACCTTTCCAAATACCTTTCGCACTATTGTTTTTGTTTGATACGCCGCCTTTCTCCACAGCTTGTGTTTTTAATGCATTTTCAGCACGCAGGCTGCGTGTGTGTGTGTTTATGTGAAGCTATGTGTGTATGTGCCAAGGAAAATGGGAATCTCCTTAACTTCCTATTTTGTGACTGCGCGCCGCACGGCCCCTCCAGCTTATCCTCCATCCTTCACGAAACATGGGATAAGTTCACGTTGGAATGCGGACAGTTCGATAAGAGAAATGTAACTGTGAGGAGGGGGGGGGGGGTGCATGCTCCCTTGTAGCAGCAGCGGCACAAGGGTCCCGCTCAGAGCATGCTCGGGAAATGCGAGTGCGTTCAGTCACCGGGCCTGGTGCTATTGTAGTCCTGGCAGTTGATATAAACAGTGGAATGTCCTTGTCATACCTGCTGTACGCCCAGACACATCTAGGATGGTAAAATAAGTACTGCTATGCGTCGGGAAACATGCCAATAAGATATTATGTGACTGATTATAAGGAATTGTTTATTTGTGGTCTGACTTCCCTTCTGCCTCAGATTAGTAGCTGACTAAACCCATATTTCTTCTCCATGTTTCTTCTTCGATGAGTTCATGAGTTTCTGATTATATTTTCTCTCCTTCTCTCTCCCCTCGCCCCTCTCCTCGCTGTGTCCCTTGGATGCTCCAGGATGAATTTCATCCCTTCATCGAGGCACTTCTTCCTCATGTCCGTGCCATCGCCTACACGTGGTTCAACCTCCAGGCCAGAAAACGCAAGTACTTCAAGAAGCACGAGAAGCGGATGTCCAAGGACGAGGAGCGCGCGGTGAAGGATGAGCTCCTGAGCGAGAAGCCCGAGGTTAAGCAGAAATGGGCATCCAGGCTGCTGGCCAAGCTGCGAAAGGACATTCGGCAGGAGTACCGGGAGGACTTTGTCCTCAGCGTGACGGGCAAGAAGCACCCGTGCTGCGTGCTATCCAACCCGGACCAGAAGGGCAAGATCCGCCGGATCGACTGTTTGCGGCAGGCCGACAAAGTTTGGCGACTGGACCTGGTGATGGTCATCCTCTTCAAAGGCATCCCTCTGGAAAGTACAGACGGGGAACGCCTCGTCAAGTCTCCACATTGCACCAACCCAGCACTTTGTGTCCAGCCACACCACATAACAGTATCGGTCAAGGAGCTGGACTTGTTTCTAGCATACTATGTCCAGGACCAAGGTAGGTTCAGACTCATAATGGGTGTGTGTATGTGTGTGTGTGTGTGTGTGCTAACGCGCATGTGTGAATGATGGTTTGGCAAGGTCAAGGGTCACATGTGTTACTTTTTGGCAGTCTTGCTGAGACTGGCTGAAATCACCACCACACCAGCCAGACAAATAAACACAAGAAACTAGATCGTCAGTACTGTATGTGCGCGGCATACTACTTTTTTTTTTTTTTTTCCCAAATATGGCTGAGTAGAAACAAAAAGAAAATCGGTTATCAATATTAAATGTAGAACATATTTTAAATATGTCTTTGCTCTGCTG
Source organism: Protonibea diacanthus (assembly GCA_028641955.1). NCBI lineage: Eukaryota > Metazoa > Chordata > Actinopteri > Sciaenidae > Protonibea > Protonibea diacanthus. Next base: position 10,947,247 of record CM053998.1, read on the forward strand.
TAGCAGCAGCTCCTACTCGTGTTCAGTAATTATTCAGTTACTATCATTTGGACAGGGTATTTATTATCTCGCTCACACACACACACACACACAGCCACACAGGCTTATACAATTACACACACACTGTACACCTATTCTATTTGTCTGGATATTAAGTTATGACATTTGTGGGAAGTTGCAGTATAGGCTGGTTAAATTATAATGAACCCACCAGTCGTATATTTTTCTAATATTGAGTTTATGTGCAAGTAAAGCCTTTGTTATTCCAGTCCTGGTGTTTATTAACAGCATATTTTTTAAAAACAGAAGTTGTCCGTACTATATTAAAAACAAATCATTCCCTTTACCCCAAAGTCCCTTTGTATAATGTGATATTATGTAATTTTAGAATATTATATAACACCAACAGTTTTGTTTTAAAATGAGATTTCCACCTACATAAGCACATTAATAAACGTACAGCTGATGGTAAGTCACGTTACAGCTCAGCATGGAAGACCGGAGTAAATCTTTAAAATATTTGGAATACACTCCAGTTGCTGGTTTCTTAAGCACATATAACATGTTGTGTCTGTTCTAAATCTTGTGTGTGATGTGTGACCGTGTTTGTGCTGAAATGGAAACCTCTCCCTTTTCTTAATTCCTGAAAAGCTGGTTTCTTTTAGCCTTTTGTGGACCCGGTGTTCGACGTAAAGAAGACTGAATCATGCATTTTTTTTTTTTTTTTTCCCCCAGCACAATGTGAAATAAGCGGTCCAAAACATGACTGGAATAGGTTTTGACACGCAATTTTATTTGGGTGGATGTTTTTTTTTTGTTTTTTTTCCCCCCAAAATGTAATTAATTTAATTTATTTTTCCCATTCATATCCAACCAAGAGAATGACAGATACTAATAAAATTCTGGCATTCACTGAAACATTTGAGATGATGTCCAACGCTGACAATTTTGGCCAAACGCTTGGCAGTGCGTAGTCTCTCTCTCCAAAACTGTAAATTGGAAGAAACAAACCTGAATTCTCACCCTCTATTTGATGACAGAAACATCACGTTTGAATCTGATTTTTCATATTAAATTCAAGGGAGATGGGGAGCATAAATTAAAAATAGATAATACCAATGCATAGATGTGTTTGGGATGTTATAATCAGTGCTGTTTTTTGTTCTTATTTACACACTAGATCCTTTTTTTTTTTTTTTTTAACCTTCAACAGCTCTTTCACACTCAAATGTTTGTCTCCTACAAAATAGGTTTGCTACAGTATAGAAATAAATCCCACTCATTCAGGTTTCTCACAATTTTGAACTTCCTCCCTTTATCTGTCGACACTATAGGAATCCCCCCCTATAGAATTCCCTGTTGAAATTCCCCTGTACTAAATCCATTGCAGCGACAACCGAATAACCACCAATACTTTGCTGTTGGTGGAGAAATGGTGGTATAGCTAGCTCATTATCATCAAACCCTGAGCGCCATTTTGTGTTTGATAAGTGCCAGGGAAAGCAGAAGGCACCGCACACAGACAATAATGGTTGCCACTGGCACCGGGGTTGGCATCAGACCCTCTTTTGTGTCTTTTGTAGGATGCCACCGCTTCTCTAGTTTGCATCTGCTGCATCTTTTTACTTCTTCAGTACCAACTTGAGAATGGCGTAGTGCAGTTTTTCTTCACAAATATAGGCCATTTAAATGGTAAATCAGTGCATGCATTGTACGTTTGTGTACGGTATTTCACCTGCTGTTATTTCAGAGAAATTTGCCCGCTATGCAGGAAGAGTACAACGCTGGCAAGGGGATTCATTTTATTGTTTGAAATAAACGGCAAACAAAATGTTCGCTTTCGCCGGAGAATTGAATTCACTTGCGTTGCGGATCAGAGCGATTATTTACCGTTGTCCTCGAAGTTTCGGCGTTGAAACTTTGGCAAATACAAAATAGCATTCTTTAACCGGGATCACAGAGACGGGCATGCTTTTTTATTTTTTTTTTTCCCTTCCCCTTTTTCGTTTTTGCAAGCGAAAGCGTCTTTTCCCTTTTCTTCAAGTTACCAAGCAGTGCCCATCTCCAGACAATGCAGCCATATTGTGGTAGCGTGTGGTGCGGCGCCATTTTGTTTTGCACTGTGCCAGGGAGGCAGGCAAATCACCAGTAATGGTTGTTAGAGGTTTGGAGGTTGGCATCAAACCCTCTTTGTCTGCTTGCAGCATGCCTTTGATTCGTTGGTTGGCATCCGCAATGCAGTGGGCACGTTGGAAAGTTTTTTGACAGTGGCAGAATGGAAGCCGCTGCCTTTGTTCTGCTGCAACTGCACGAAACAAACAAACATACAATCAAACACAAAGAAAGTGGCAAACGGCTCTGTCTGAAACAGAATCTGGTATTTGTGCGAAAAAAAGAAAGAAAAAAAAAAACGGGTCCGGACTGTGCTTTTAATATTCTCTCTGTCCTGCTACCTGGCAGCGGCTCACTTCGTGCCGTGTTGTGTAATTGGATAACATAAAATATGTCGCGGCCGTTATTTGCACAACAGTATTTTTGTTTTTCCCTGTTATTTTTTTGCGGCAAAAATCAATAAGACCGGGGTGTATTTGTTTTTGATTCTCGGAGGTTGCTGCCTGAGAAAGGTCGGCGGGTTGGCAGCGAGTGTTCTGGGTGAATTTAGAGAGGGCACTCAGCCCCCTTGTTCTGGGGCACAGACGCGTTTAGCCAGGCAGGGCTGTAGCACCCATGTGCATGCCCAGATGAATGCCCGCTGGGAAGTAGGCTGGGGGCTGGGAGTGGGGGTTGTGGCATCCATTGTGCCAACTGGCAGGCCGTGTTCAATACAGGGCCCTGGCTTCTCACACACACACACACACACACTGCCATTGTACACCAATGCACTGTTTTATCTTTATCTGACAAAACAAGAAATGCAATTCTTGTTTTTTTTTTTTCTTTGAATCATCACCTCTCCCCACCTGGATTCATATTTTTCATATCCAGTTTGAATAGTTGCAACAAGGCATGTAGATAATGGTCATGTTAGGACATGTTAGAATAGCGCAGGCCGCGTTTGTATTTGGTTTAGTCATGCTGTTCATCCTATTTCCTTAACAAATGTTTGGATGTTGTACCCACTGAGAGTTCTCGCCTCTGCATATTTAAATGTATTGTGGTATTAATAGAATATGAAGAGATGAAAAAAAAAAGAAGAAGTAATAATTAAATCATTTAAAAAGACATTCGATTAAGATGCAGAAGCTACTACCCTGAAGAATTTGTGTGAATCTTATGAAAATATTATGAAAATGATCTGCTGTACGTACTAAATTACCTAAATTATAAATAAATCTGACATGTGTAATAGTCCAATAAGAACTGTAGTCCAAATTAGAAATTTCTTCAAAGAATTCAGAGGATTTCCTCACAACCAGTGACAGATAAGGATTGCTGAGGTAGTCCAATGGGAGACTAAAGAAGTCAAGGTCAAGCAGATTTCCCATTACTCCAGTGCTGGAAGTTAACAGAGCCATAAAACATCATTACCTTGACTTGTACCCCCCCCTCTTCAGTAACGTAACTTTTTTTTCACACTGTCGTGATAGTTTGTGGAAATGGATGGATTACCTCTGAATACACGCTGCCATGTTAATGGAGACCTTGTTTTACGAGCGCCAGACTTAACCTCGGCCCCTGGGGTCGTGACCTTTGCAAAGGGATGTGGCAGGGTGTCCTCTGAAGTTTAATTGAGCAAAGCAGATCAGTGAAAACGTGCTGTTGCAGGCCTGGGGCACGTGGAGGAGGAAGACTTTTTTGCCTGGGGGGGTGTTGGTCAGGGGAGGAGGCGGGGGAACCGCTCATAAGCCCCCCTTGTTGACCTCCTCAACCGGGGTCAAACTGCGGCGGTCGCGGGATCACTGGTGGTCTCTTGGCAACTGTTTGTCTCCACTCCCCCACCACTGCTTCTGGTCTGGCTGGTGGTCCCTTGGTTCACTGGCCTAAGTGAGAGGGAGTAGGTACCACTGACTCCCCACACCTCCTCACCCTCCTCTCCAATCCTTCAGGCTGGGTAGTCTGGCCGGTCCCTATCTTCAAGATTGGCCACTGCCTGCTCGCCACGCTGCGTGGGGTAGCTGTTTGCATCTTGTTTTCCGCCTGGCTGCCTCTGAGGCTTTGGTCAGGCGGCCAGTGTGGAGGCCTGACCTTCTGGGTCACAGTGGAGGTCTGTGACTAAGCACAACATCTATCCCTCCCTCCCTTCATCCCCTTATCCTCCTCTGCCATCAGGAATCACCCCTGCGGCACACTGCCCGGCCAAATGACTCTCTCACTCCTTCTCTCTCCCAGTCTCTTTTCTTTTCTCACTCCCTGGCTTTCCCTCAAGCCCGAGACTCCGACCATGACAGCTGTCCCAGGCCCAGGCGCTTGGCCAGAGAAAGGGTGGCTGGGTTCATGCCAGAAGTGTGAAACAAAAGTTGCTGTAAGCAGACAGCGTTAAGGACACTACTGTTTGTCTTCCTTTTTGGGGGGTTAAAGCAAGTTATTCGGCTCCCTTTAATTTCAAGTTTTCCTGGTGAGTTGATATTGGAAAATATCTCAGGAATGGCTCTCTTGGAAGTTGAGTGAAGTTTATTCTTGGACATGAATTTCGAACAGCGAACATTCAGAACAAGATCAGCGAGACCGTAAAATACAAATCCTGGGAAAAACCTTAACCAATGACTCCAGAGCCATATAGAAAAACTCTTCAGATTGAACTGCACAACCTTGCGCTTAGCTTCCATTCTGGCTTCCTTATTAGTATGCAATAGAGCCTGCGGTGTCTGGCTACCTCTCTCTCAGAGCCATAACCTATCGAACACATTCTCTCAATCTAATCCACTTAGAACTCCCTCCCAGCTTCACCGCTTGCCTTATTGATTTCCGCTTCCCACTAAATGTCTTCCCGATCCTTTTTTCTCTTAACCCGGGAGCTATTTATGTTTTGCAGTGCGCTTTCTTTCTTTCTTGCCTCTTGCTTTCCTTCTTTTGTTTTTTTTTTTCTCTCTTTCCTTCTTTCGTTCTTGCTTACTTTCTTTCTCCCTTAATGCCTTCACTCCCTCTGCAGGATCTCTGGTTGTTTGTGATCTCCATCTGACTTTCCCCTGCCTCCTTTCCCCCGCCTGCTCTTTCTCAAACACTAACCTGTGTGCAGTGCAGCCAGGTTGCCTGGCTCAGTATGAAGCTTGTGTTATTAGCAGCAGGGTTTTGCTTGAGCAAATACCTCAAGGCTTAAACAGGCCATGTTACCTCCTTAGCCCTCTTTTGTGTGCCATGTGTACATAAATCTCCATGGAAACAAGGCAACTTGGAGCAGAGGCCACTGAGAAATGTGGATGCCTTCTTTCTCAACAAAATTTACAACTCCCTCCTTTGCTCTGCTACAGTGTGTTTAATTTGCTTGTGTCACAGTTTGCACTGTTGCATCCGTCAAAAAATGGGACACGGCTTTTCTTTGGCATTCTAAAGCAGGGGCATTGTGTTGAAAAGGCTTTTCTTGTGTATTGCAGCAGGAGACTCCGTTTTTGCGATTGTGCGTACACTTAGTTAAGGCCTGCAGTATGTGTCATTAGTCTATGGTTAAGATCTCAGCTTCCCCACACTTTCCCAGGCTTTTGGGGAGGACCCCAAATGCATTTCAAATCCCCCCGAGGCCACTTGACTGGAGGACCGGCACCTCCCACTCCTCCCGGATAGATTCCCCACCCCCACCCTGTCTGCCGGTCCTCCCAAATGAAGACAAATGGGTACATTCACCCCCTATCCCAGGCACTACACTGTACCTCACTGTCCTGCCTTACAAAGCAGGCCCTCCCTGCCGCCTGAGTTTCTCCATCCAATGGCCGCCTTCACTTCTTTACCATCCAACTAGCGCAACTGCAAGACTAACTAACTGACTAACTCTTGTCCCATCAGCCTGCAAAGCTGGTCATGTTAGACAGCAGGGTTTGTAGTCGATAAGTAGGTTCAGAGATGAGAAACAGAGGTCTTTCATAGAGAAGATGCCTTTTGACCTCACATTTTTTTTCAAGTCAACCAGGAGAAAAGCTCCCTCAAGTACCAGACTGAGACTTTCATGCAAAAAGCCAGTCCCCTTTACTCAGGAAGGAGCCTTGTGAGCAACCAATGAAGGGAAGAAAAAAATGGGAAGGGGTAGTAGGTGGGGTGTGATGGGGAACTTTGGGCAGGGACAGACAATCAGAGTGGTTGCCCAGGAGACACTGACTTCTCTGTGCAGAACCCCCCACCCTGCTTTGCCCCATCAAAGTCTTTTCAGTCCAGACAGGGCCGATCAGTGGCCCAGAGTGATGGTTGTCTCTTCTTTTGTCTGGCGGTACAGTACAGCCCATCACTGTGACGGCTCGACAAGACCTGAGCGGGACAGAAAAAGAAAGGCCCGCCATCGCAGCACTGTGCAAAATGTACTTTTGGGTGGGCATGTTGCTGTTTGGGGTGGGGGGTGAATCCCCAGAGGATTTCTTTCTAATGTCAGTGCAGCGGGTCAAAGAGGGGATATGGTGTCTGGGGCTTGGGAATGGCCTGCTTGGGACGGATTCATCAGCGCCCCATTGAGTTGTCAAAACTAGCCAAAGAGCATCCACTCCTCCCTCACATATGTCAGGTTCACTTTTCAAAAAGCTCCCAAATTTAGAAACCAACTCTTGATCATCAGAAGACGCCATATATTCAATGTCATAAACAATACAGGCCCCAATATGGTTGTATATTTTTATTGACCCATATAGTAAAAAAAAAGTTATAACAGGAGAAGAGACGAGGAGAGTCGGGAAGGAACTCATTTACATTTTTAGCACTTGCGTAAACATGTAGTCTTTTATGAAAGACAGCATCTTTGAGCAGTGGGGCTGTATGTGATTAAAGTGAGCTATATAGAGGAGATGGCAGGGGGAGAGGAAATATGGACACCTTGGAACAACATGAAAATCTCATATCTCAAGATCACGGAAGCAGCAGATGTTGCAGATTTTCTGCCACCATTGTGACAAACACAGCGAATAAAGGGGGAAAATACAAATATTCTCCTTTCCCGCACATACTTTCTACAGCATTCGCATGTAGATCTAACACAACAACATTAACACAACATGCACAAGTTCAGTAGAAAACTCTTGGCAGGGAAAGAAAATTCTAGACTTTGCTACAAAGTATGACATTTAAAACCACCGTCAAATACTGTAATAGCATTTTACCATTTGGCTTTTGCAAAATTTCATTAGATTTGAATTTAGATAATTGCTTAACCAGTGGGGAACACTGAGTCAACACTGGGTTTAGTAATGATGAAAGTTTTTGTCTACTATGCAACTACTTTTGTTTGGAACAAGCTAGTCTGAGGCTGACTGGATCCTGTGGTTAAAGCCTGCTGCAGCATTAACAGGATAGTTAATGAAACCCGTTTATTTTTACTGGAGAAGAAGTGCTTGTTACCATGGTGCCCGCTGAAAGCCTATATGATCTGCGTCCAGATAGCTTGAATTCTTCTCAAATTGAGCTGCTCTCCACTGGCGCAGCTCTCCAGCTGGTCATTTCGCTGCACGGACTTTGAGGGAACAAAAAAACTCTTCCAAACTTTTATATGCAAACGCAAAAATGCACACATGGGGACACATGTTCACACTCGTAAGCACATGTGCATGTGCTTGCAGGAAAAACCATGGACTCATTTACTGCACACTCTCTCTCTCTCTCACACACACACACACATCAGATTATTCCTCACCTGCACTTCAGCTCCAAAGACTGCATTTAGATTCAATGAACCGCAGCGTCTTAGTAACAACAGGTCTAGCATCTGTCGGGTAAAAAATTGAAAGTGAGAGTGCTTTAAAAGCTTGTTCCGGATTTACCAAGTCAAGATTGTAATTAGGCCTCCAACATGTGCGCAGACCTACAACCCACAATTACACTGTGGATTCTTACCAAAAAATAACTCTACTCCACTATCCCTCCCCTAAACCTCATGATGTAGCCTGCATAACCAAGGAAATTTGGCTTAAAAGAGGTCATCGGGGTATAACAGTCACAAGCCCTCTTGTTATCTCTGGAGCGTCACACCATTGCCTGTCTAATAAAACACAGACCCTGTCTAATTTGAGATTTGCCCAACAGGGTCATGATGTAATAGCTAAGATCTTCCCTCATTGTTTTTACAAAACTGTTTGCAACCTGTGGTCCGGGAGTTCTACAAGCTCAACATAGCTTTTTGAGCAGTTATGATAATGACCCTAGTTGACCTACAGATGGCTAAATGAGTAATGCTCAAACTCATCATCTCTTATGGGATCCCAGCTGAGTCTGCTCGGTGTTTCCCAGGAACATCTTCATCTGCTTATGCAGGTCTGTTTCGCAAACTATTAGACGCTCACCAGACATTTTTTCTCCCCTTTTTTCTGTAAAACCTCTGGCTGTAACTTGGGTTGCCATGTGTGTCTTGTTAAGGGCAGTTATGACAAATGGCAGCAGCTGTACAAACTAATCTCTCTGTAGCTTTCACACATGGCGCCCAATTAACAATGGACCACTGTGGGGCCCTAATCCACGGTGCAGCCATCCTCTGGTCCCGCTTGCCGAGCCAACTGCCCCAGGAGACTCTTCTCCTCTCCACTCCTGTTAGCCAGCCTCTAACTCCATTCAGATGGGAGTCGGGGAACACCGCAAGGCCTACTCGGGTTGGAGACACGGTAGCCATCTTGTTTGTTTCCATGTTGGGAGAAAAACTAAAGAGCCTGGGTTTTATTTGACACTTTGGATTTCTCCGGGATTGGGTTGCAGCCATGTGAGCGCTCCCTGCATCTGCAGGCTATGTGTGTACAGTAAATTTTGAGTGTTAGGACTCAGATGGTCACATGCACATACGAGCTCACGTGTATTCAGCTTGTGTGCATGCATTAAAACACATGCACGCAGCTGCAGTTGATAGATTTAGCGAAGAGGTTGGTGAACGGGTGGGTGGAAGCACTTGCGTTCAAATGTATGCCTGCGTGTGTATGTGTGATATAGCTTTCCTGTCAGTGGGCATGGTTCCAGTAGTTGTATGATGATAAACTGCTGTTTCTTGGGGCCTCAGATAGCTGAATGCACTGTGTAATGCACTTAAAGTGTGGGGTGAGTGCATTCACCACCTCCGCAATCTTATAGGATAATATACTTTATGAAGGCAGGCGGATGTTAGCCCACACTCTTTACTTAATGGCTCTTTTTAACTTTGGATTTATTTCAACGTGATTCTCGTATTCACAAACAATATCCATCCACTTTCCCAGGAAAAGTTTCAATGTGTGAAGTCTGTCTCTCCATCCAAGAGCATGTCAGCGGTGCTCCGCATTGCGCTGCTAAAGAATCTTCAATTCAGTTTTAAATTACAGTGAATAATTCCAATTCTGAAATACTGTTTTATTATTATTATTTCTTTTTTTTTAACAAAGTCACTTGGACGCAAACCAGAGCGAATTGTCGTTTCCACATTTTTCTCCACTCTGACGCAAAACAAAGCCGCAAACAGAAGTTTGAGACTCTAAAGACGGGTGTTGAAGGGTCGACGGCCATCAGGAAAACGACGCAGGCCTCTGCCAAATCTATGACATGAATGAAACAAATGGATGAAGGAAAATGAAAATGGTTGGGGTGTGATCTCTGGCAGGCAGCGCGAAACCAGTGCCAACTATTATGAATGGGAAACCGCTGCTGAGCTAATGAAAAAAAAAAAAGAAAAAGAAGAAAGAACTGGCTTTTTTTTTTTTTTTTCATCCGCCATCCAAGAATAATTAAATGCGCGCAGGCCTTCTGGTGAGGGTGGAGAAAACCACAAGACACTTGACTAACATCGTACCACAGAGGAGGACGGTGGAACACAGGCAGAGACAGAGTTTTGTTGGGAGACAAAGAAATCTTAGTTACTGTTATGAAAAGAGGGCAGGAGAAACCAAAAGTGGAGTTAAAAACTGAAAACTGACGAGAGGTGTGTTTTCGAAGTCAAATACTTCAGGGTGTTACATTGATTACAGGTCACGTAGAACAAAAAACCTTTTCACTCAGTCCATTATACAGCAATGCACATAATGATTGCTGGCATGTCCTACCATATCTCTCTTACACTGACTTACACTCATGCATCTAGGCATGAGCAGGCTTTCAACCCTCAACTTAATCCCCGCTCGAGGTGTTTGGTGACGGGGCTTAAAGAATCTGCAGGGATCACATACTGTACCGTGGCACTGATGCGATTAGCTGACGAGCGAATCAATCAAGCAACAGAGAGAGTTCAATTGTGATAATCGATGGTCGTTCATGAAGGAAAACTGTTGAATCTGTTGGCGAGACAAAACAGTTTGGGGACGTCTCCTCTGTCTGCGGGAAATCCTGATTTTTCTAAACTGTTTGACCTTTTTTCCGACAAAGAAACGAACGAATACATAATAAAAACAATAATTTGTCTCGGACCTACTGCGCCGTATGTATCTCTGACAGACATCTCTGTAGGATGACATGATGGAAAGAACAGAATGAGGACCAGATGTATGTGTATATTTATATATAGGATTTGGGACAAGGGTACAGGGCAGGATACCAGGCAGAGGTGTTGCATATCTCATGCACGCCATCACGTACACAACATCCTGTAGTGATAAGCTAGTATATGCAGGCCCACTGTAAGTAAAAACAAAGAAAAGAAGAACTGTTCATGACCCGTCTCATTTAAATGAGACTATAAAGTCTAATTCTTTCTAAGATTTAATGTGAAGGCAGGGTTAAACCTGCAGTGTACTGGTCTCCGGGTTAGATGGATTGCTCTTTGTCACTGGGAGACCCGTAGGCACAGACTTTATTTTAATCCATTGTCAACTCTCCCCGTAGCCAAGAACAGCAACATTGTTTTTGTTTTACCGTTAAACCTTTTTTTTTTTTTTTTTTAATCGACATCTTGTATGCCACGAACATCACCCAGGGCTGACAAAGCGCGCACTGTTTAGAGGCAAATGCTCCAAACAAAAAGTGTTTCCCCCATTATGGCAATCAAAGCAATGTTATCAGCGATCAACATATTCTCACCCAGAGACAGAGAGGAGAAGAATGCCCCATTGACTGATACTGCCTGCTAGGCCGGTCGCGCTGATCTCCTGAAGAAAAGACCAGTGTCGCTGGTGGACCCCCCCCCCCCCAAACTGCCTCCCCACTCTTTGCCTTCTTCCCACTATATATGTCTCAATACTTGGGGGATCTTAGAAGTGAAGGGGGGGGGGGTGCATGTGTGTGTGTATTGTCGAGGTGCTGCCGGGTGTCTCTATCCCATGCTGGTGGTGTAAGAGAGGGGGGCTGAAAAGACGGAGCCGTCACCTGCCAGACTGCTGGAATGTTAATGCCGTGGCTCTGATAATTGGATTTTGTACACACCGTCTGTGAGGAACGTCCAGCAACTTTCCCCCTCTTATTGTTCGACCCAGCCCTGGACCCTCAATAGGGCCTGGCTATGTTTATACAAGCACTCACGTCTCAATAAAGACTGTTTACAGTGTGTGTATGTGTGTGTGTGTGAGAGAGAGAGAGAGAGAGAGGGTGTGTGTGTGTGTGTGTGCGGTGTTGGACTTTTGAATCACGGCGCAATTGTGTGTGACAGGGAGGCTGAAAATGAAAGCAAGAGAGACTTAGATTATCGAGATTTGGCGACTATTTAAGATATTAAGAGATTTGTTCGCTCTTAAAGTAGGATTTCACCAGATTTTAGGAGTGTTCCAGTAACATTTTGTACATGATTGGATTAAAGATTTTTCACAATGGGACATTCAAACCACATACACGCATTTTTTTTTTCATACACTGTTTTTTTTTCCGACTGTTCATCCCGTCACATTAGCACCATGCCTGCATGTTATGAGCTTCACGCGGAGTGGAAGGTAGGCACACCCACTTTGAGGTCAAAGGTGAAGAGGAAGTGCTCCCCCATTGGTGGAACGTGTCCGAGGCGGCGTACATGATCTGGGATCATTAGGGAAGTTATGGCTCTTGTTTGCATCGGGGGGGGGGGAGTCTGGAATCGGGCTGGGAGCTGTGACGCACTGGTTTCCCCTCTCGCTGGCCTCCCGTGCTATTTCCACCCAGGCTGCAGCGGCTTGAGCTGGTTAAATGTCTCGGCTGCACTGACCTAAATTCTTCATATTCACCTCAGAAGACCCTTGCCTTGGCCAACCAACCGTTTTTTTCCATCCCTATAGTCTTCCTATGCAACGAGCATACGCTTTGTTTGTGTATAAAGGTTCCTTCCTGTACATAAGGAAGCTACTTTTGAAAAAAGTCATCCTATTCCCAGCTGTAATCCCTGAGCAGAACGCTAGAAACAATGACAGTTTTTTTTTTTTCTCTTGGCAGAGAGACTTGTTGTGGTTAGACAAACAGCCTCTAATTGCATTTAATCTGTGTTAAAATAAGGCATTTGGAACAATTACTTTGGTATGTTTACCAAACAGCTGTTGTGTGGATCTTCTTTTTTTTTTTTTTCCACATCTTTCAAAGATGTAATGAATTTGGCTCACCTTGCCGGTTAATGGGAAAACAAGATAGGCGCTACATTAACTTATGCATGGGTTTTTCAGTCAGGCTTCAACTGTGACAGACAGAAATCACAAACTAAAGATCTGTTTAGTTTGGGTAAGATTTCATTAGAGTTAAACGGTTTTGGTTAAGGTGTCAGATTTCCATTTTGTATCGCCGCGTTGTGCCACCTCTTTTAGAAAACAAACATGTAAAAGCTGTAATCTGTAACTGTAGCGTTTTACTTAAGGGACAACAATACGTTAAATATGCCAAATTATGTGGAATAAGTTCATTTCCTGCTTTCCTGTGAGGATAAAAACGATCTCAAAAATCCAACGCAAGAGTAGAAAACTCTGCGATTTAATGCTAAAATGTCTCGCTAAGCTGTATTTGTACGGGGAAGATTAACAGAAAGGGCAACTCTGTTGCAAGGCAGGAGACCCGCATATTTATCTACTGTCTTGCTCTTTTCTCTTTAACCTGGCAGTAGTGCGCTGTTGCATAAACAATGGTCTGGGCAGCCACCTTTGGGCTATTGTAGCCTTCCACGTGGGTTGAACTCTGGCCAAGTGGATGTTGTTGCAGGAGACGGCCCCGCAGCCAAACACACGAGCCAACCAGAGGCCTCCATTCCAGGAGGCGAGCACTCACTGGACGATACCCGAGGATAGTAGTGTTTGACAGCTCTTGGATCGCGTAAAGGAACTTGACTTTGAAATTCAAACATAGAGGGATGAATTGGCCACAGCCTGCAAAATGACGCGTTCCCTGCAAATGTCACAACTAAAACGAAACTCAAGCCACACTTTGGGCCAGGGATATAGTACTTATATATGTGTGTGTCTGTGTGATTTGACATGCTTCGTGTGTTTAGTATTCATAACGAGGTGTTGCAAAATGCATGCTCTCTGCATATCTTGCTCGACTCACCCACCACCTGTATAAACAACAGCGCTATTGCGAAACGGTTCCAGGGAAAGGCTCTTCCCGGGCTTGTTGTCAGAATGAGGTCAGCGAACACTACTCTTTTTCTCTCTCATTTTCCCTCCTTCTCTCTGCCTCTTACTCTCTCTCTCTCTCTCTCTTAGTTGTACTTTGTCCTTGTAGGGCGCAGGAGGACTAAGGCCACTTCAATCTCAAGGCTTCTGCATGCACACAATTATTGTGCATGTGTGTTATTGGGCGTAGAAGCAGAGTTGTTTCTGTCTGTACCGCTGGCAAGCGAGCAACGTCTTGACAATATTTTTCTTCGTATCCAAAGGGCTGTTATTGTAATGCTAAGACTAACAATCATTTGTTTCATGTTTTAATCCAGGATTATTTTAGAACATGTTTTGAATCCCGTCTTGAACTCTCCAGGAAATTGACATGAAAATTACTTGGTGAATCTCAAGTAGTAACAGGCAGGAGGTGCTTGAACAAAAACGCAATTATTATAGCAATCAGGACTTTTGGGAATCCTGAAGCACTGTTGGATCCACTTGTATATTTTCTTTGGTTTGTAACAGCGATTGGGGGAGGGGGGGGGGGGGGGTATATCTGGATTCTCGCAGCATGACATCATTTGACCCCCTCGCCGATCATTTTACACCATCACGGCACAAAAGCACGCTCGGAGACGTAAGAGGAGTGCACATGTATCATATGCTTGAAGTTTGAGGAAGCAACTAATCGCGCCGCCTCGCCAAACGCCATGCTCCCAGAGGCACTGCTGGTGGACCGCGTCGTGTCTGGAACACTGTAACAGGATCTCCAGAGAGGAGCACAAAATGGGTGCTTTGTGTCCAAGATTTGTCCAGACAAACTCCGATAAGGAAACCCAACAAGGGCGAGCCAAAGGAGCAGCCTCTGTGACTTGAGCAAATAACCTTTAATCTAGGTCATGCAGCCAGATAGGAGCAGCAGCAGCAGCAGCAGTAGCCTAACTACCAGTTATGGCATTAGTGGTGACGTAAGTGATAAAGAGAAGGTTAATGTGGTCATTCCAATGGCTGGTTGAAAAAACGAAGGCAAGCCTAATTATTCGTGAGCTTCTCCCCATTTGGTTGAGGGTCTGGGTTCGATTCCTCAGATGGTCATACCTTCCAAATTCTCCTTGGGAGAGATGCTCAAGCCTTTTTACACTGCTTTTTACCAGTGAATGGGAAAAACAGTTGAAATAAAGTGTATTGCATCAAGTGCAGGACTTGTATAACTGGGGGCATTTTTGAAGACAAGGGGAGTTTTTACTACACCACCTCCTACTTATTTCATTGCCAAAAGGCCTGAACCTTGCTGGTATGAATGAACAAGTACTATCTGGTTGATTCCACACTCTGCGGCAAAGCACTGATTGCAGCGGTAGCCCAAACGGAGCCCAATCCTCATAGCAGTCATAACAAGACCCATACACACCCTCCAATAACTGTGGCCAGCCCCTGGGGCTGTGTCTGCCTCCCTCTGCCCATATCTCCCTGCACGCCCCCAAAACGATCGATGGGGGGCACGGGACCAGATCGCTACACGGACCATATGTGTCGGCAGACCACAAAATGCTGAAGCCATTACTTGGCCCACTCTAGTGAAATTGAAAGCAGGAGCCAGTAACAGCAGCAGCAATAGCTAGTTTTGGCTGAGTGTATGGGGGCAGTGTTAGGAAAGCCCAGTCAGATGGTAGTGCTCACGCTGACTTGTTGACGGCAGCAGGCTGCAGACGGCTGATGTCTTGTTGTCATAGCGCCAGCTCCTCCCTCTCATGACCTCCCAGTGATGACGTTTGTCTGGTTCCCTCTGCTTCAAGTTTGCAAATGTGTCTGCATGTGTGTGTGGTTATTGAACCCCTCACAGGGGCGAATAGATATCGGCTCTGCGAACGCTATAATATCTTGATACTTTGGAAGCAAAAAAAAAAAAATTCAACTTCATTAAGAACAAACATCAATCAAACATAATTTGGATTTTCTGCTAAACCTGAACCCGATCAGTCAGCCCAGCTACAAAATGGAAGCTTACCAGATGTAAGATTGCATTACATGTGCTGAAAACATGCATTAAGGCAACACTGTCTCGTGTTCATATTATATTAATGATGAAACATTTGTCCAACCACCGTGTCATTGTAAGCTGCAACACTACTCTTGCTCATGGCATTTTAAAAAGGCAGAGCGTTCTCTTGGCGTTGGTTAGCCGCCGCCCCCAAGTATCCAGCTTTCCTTAAATCTTCATGCTGCCATACATCTTGAAGGAACCGCATGCATCTAATGCATTAGTTCAGGGTATTGTGTTACATGTGGCATACATCATGCATTGTGATTGTTGGTAATTTATGTGCGAGACACGATGATGTGCGGGAAATTTTTGCCAAGTTTGCTTTTTTTGTTGTTGTTCTTTTTTATTTTGAATGTATTCTTTCTCATGTGAAAGATACTGTCCTTGGGGCAGCTGGTTGATTTTATTATTGATTTATTGTTGGTACTCTGTGCTTGTACGTCAACGGGGGTTTTGTTTTCTGTGCCCTCTTTGTGCGCTCGTATACATTCGACTCCGTGTTTGTCTTCTTTCTTTCTCGACTTAATTCCTTTCAGCTGAGTTGTGCATGGCGGCCCAGTCACTCTCTCCAACTCGGCCTGCCTGGTGCCACTGGTTTTAGGTATCATCTCAAGGCAATTTACTGTAAAACGGAACATTTACTGGCAAAGTACACCCTTCACTTCCCCACTGATGCCTTCAAGGTGGGATCCCATTCTGCAGCATTTTGGCATTTTGTAATCTATTTATTTATTTCTTTATTTGGTCAGGCGGCGGGTGTTGGTAGGATAAGGGCTCATGGCGAAGACTTATCTTCAAGCGCACGTCTGTCATCTGCTGCTGCAGACAGAGTGCTCTTTCATTCGCTCCAGTGAAAGAGGGTTCACAGAGATTTAAGGGCCAGCATTGTTTGTGCTCTGCGATGCTTAATCACTTTTGATTGGACACCATATTAAAACTTGGGCTCTAGACGGGGGAGAGAGGCTCTTCGTCTAAAAGCGAGTACCCGGCCTCCACAAAAAAAAGGAGTGGCGCTGCCTCACGGGGTGGATGACAGAGACAAAGGCATGCTGACAGAGTTAAGCCAAGAGATGGAGGAGATGGGGACGGAGGAGAGTCAAAGTTAATGCCTAAGTTACAAACAATACTGCCTGCGTAAGACCTGCTGATTTTGTTCATTTCAAAAAGGCATCTTTTGATTTATTCATCCAGTTTTTTTTTCCTTCTGACTGATAAAAAAAGTTGTATACTCTAAAAAGGAATATAAGCTCAGGGGTTCTCCAGCTTTGCCTCCAATGTCTTATCTTCCCTTAAGCTCAAGGAGTAAGATGGTGACTTATTCCTGAAGCACTTCACTTTCCCACACACCCCCCTCCTGCACTCCATTTCACTGCAGCACTGATTACACATAGTGTTTACATATTCCATAGAGCACTGTGACAGAGATAAACCTCTCCTGATGCTTATCCCCTGGCCACAATGTGGAAACCACTAAGATATAATGTAAACCAAACGTCGCAGCTGCCCTTTCATGTCTCAAGTGCCAGTTCTGCGTGCTGAGCGAGAATTTTGAGAGCTCGGCTTTAAGTGGCATCGGTTAAATTGAAGTCAAAAAAAACGGCGGTACTTTTTTCGTCGTTTAATGACGTTGGCGAGCTCGCTTCATGAGTGTATTTTCAGTCTTTTCACATGGTAGCGCAGAAACGCTGGCGAAAAAAGTATTACACCCTAGATTTGGATGATTTTTCCAAAAAAAATACCCACTTTGCACACTTTAACCAGCTCCTCTCTCACCGGATAATTGAATGTGGAAAGTTTGAATAGCTTGCTCCGGTGACGAGGACTATTTGACATACATAGCTTTGAGTTTTGGGAGTGAATATCTGTGGCAAGGGATTGGCCTTTGATTTGAAATGTGATTAATGATCCGCACATCAGCGAAAGAGGGGAGCGTTCCCCATAAAGTAGGTTGTGGGATTAGACAGGGGGGCTGCACTCGGAGGACGTCTTGGCATTACGGCTCTCCTGTGGCTCACGAGTATCGCTGTCACCCCTCCTCAGCACGCTGTGGTTTGTGCGTGTTATCACTCTTGAGGTCCTTCGCAGTAAATGTGTCACAGAGAAATTGCACTGGCCTAAAAATACCCTCGCATGTGCATTTCCCATCGTCTCACATTTGGGTTGCTGGAGTGTCTCGGGCTGCTCAGGACCTGGCGCTGTATTAGTCCCTGCAGCCAGGATTGAAATTCAACTTCTGAAACCATCGGGAGGTTGAAATGTTTCAAGGATCGCTCCCATCGTCTCTCAGAGTAAATGAGTTCTCGCTTTCCGTCCCGTTCAGTTTAAACATTTATAAATTTTCCCCTCGTGGACATGGCCTTTACAGTTGGAGTCTAATCTATAGGTTCCTCCACGCTCCTCGCATAGCACCTGCACCACCACACCCTTGTTTTATGAAGTGCTGATGAGAGTGAGCGCTTGCCGCAGGGCTACTGCTCAGCATACATAACCTGCTATCAGGACACACAATACACACACACACACACACTCATACCCTTACAGTTGACTTTACAGAACAGACTGTACTACAGTTGCCAAGGTTAACTAAGGGAAATGAGGTTGCAATCTTCATTAATGAGAAGTGCTCCGATAAGTCAAGCCGCTTTGTAATGTACATCAGATCCTCTTGCTGGAACCACTCCACAGACAAATACACAGTCTCGCATAGGCCTGCAGCCTTTGAGTGCAATAATTTATGAATAAATAAGCTTTAGTTATTGTAACTATATGGATGTCTTCACAGCTTTGACAGACTTGTTCCCTCTCTGCTCTGCATTTGGCTCCAAGTCGCCTCCATAAATCTAAAACTAATCCACCAAGTGCGAGCTCATCCCTCTTAATTTGTTTGCCCGCTTTACATCCATGAAGATGTTCTCCAGTGACATCTAAGCCATCACGTTGACAACCCCAAGTGGCTTCTAATACTCCGATTGATTCTCCTCTATGGCTGCTTTGATGCTCTCTTTTATTATGTCTGACGGGGCTACTTTTTTTCCCCTCCTCCCCTTGTTTACGAAAGGAGGCCCGATAAGGCCTTCGGTGCACAAAGCTGAACTTGCAGTCTTGCAGTCGTGGCCACATGGGCAAAGCCGAGGCCTACTTTAATCATGACATGAGAATGACCCACTTCATCTCTTGCTAATTTGTTTTTTTTTGTTTCTTTTTTTTAGAAAATTAGCTGGGATTGGCTGTGAAGAAATGTTTTTGGTCCCTATAATAATAAGCTTAAATCAAAGTCATATCTGTGCATTGAAGTCGGCTACGGCCTAATTCCTCTGTGGCTTTTTCATTTCACATACGTTGAAACAGTTTTCTATACCCTGTGTAATCGTCCAATCACTTTGCTCGGCTGTTTGTATGAAAGCAGGCCTAATCTGTTGTAAAGCACAGAAGTGGACCTTTTTTTTTTTTTTTTTTTTTACGAGGTGCTAATGGCCTGATAATTCTTGGGGAAAGGCAAAGTGACCAATTCCTTCAGTGAAGTGTTTACTACCTATTGCCCTTTGACCCCTTTCTGTCAGGGTGAAGTCAAATCCAAGTTGTTGTTCCAGCACAGGTGCCATGTTTACATTCTTTTCTGACATGTTGATTTTACGGTCCTAAACGCTACATACCATCACATAATGCAATTACTATGCAACGCAGTGATTTATGCTCAGCAGATTATCTTTTTACGCTGTAAAGAGGACGGTACCTTTATAATCATACGGAATTCAGCCACCGATTACTGTTGTTGTTAAACTTTTGTGAGACGGTGTCGTAAAGGTTTCAGTTTTTGAGTCTAATATTTATTTTCAGGTCCAAAAAAAATGACCACAAAACTTATATGGATGAGTTTTCAAGGTGCTTACAAGGTAAGGCACGTGGTACAGGTGTTGTGAATGTATAAGTTTCTTAAGATTCATGTCTAGCTGTATCATATCAAATGTTTCTGTAGCCATATAACTATTTATATCATTCAGATGGCTAATAGCTTGTCCTCCCTTCTTTCGAGCAAGCCTCTTCAGATGTATTTACTAGGCCTTGTTGTCTTTATGGTTTCCTCCAGCCAAACGTGCGCAAACAGCGGTGGATAAAACGAGAGGTGATTTAGTGGCCTCGTCACAATGCGCCCCGCTCTGGCGGCCGCTTCCTACCTTTGTGTGGTCGAGGGCTCAGGGGTGCGGCAGCGGATACACGGCCCGGGTCCCGGCAGGCTCTAAGGAGGGAAGGAAACCTGGTGTCAAAGGCGATGGCTCACTGCTGCTGTTATCTGAGCAACAGCCGCTCGCAGTCAGACTCGGCGAGGGTTAGAGTGTAAATGAAAAGTGTGATTGGGCCAACCATTAACGAGTTATGACACAAGTTTTTTTTCTTTAATTATAACACCGTTTAGAGTTCACGGGGAAAGCAGAGCGTTTCTCTCAGTGAACGCAGCAAAAAAAAAACATAAGTCCAGTGGAAACCTTGTTGCGTGTCGACTGCTGCTGCATGGTTTCTTTCTCCTGCTCCTCTCCGCACAGGCCTCTCCTGTAACCTTGAGAGAAGCCCGCGCAGGCCCCAAGTTCAACGAGTGCATGAGGCATATTTTCGCTGAGCGTGCTTGGACCGCCCCACTAAACCCCTCGACCCCCCCACCCCCCCCAACCCACCCCTCCCTCCTCACCATACATACAGCTTTTTTTTTTTTTTTTTTTTCCCCTCCCCTCCTCCTAAAGAGGACTCCCTGTAGGCCTCGCCTTTCACAGCGCCTGCAAAGGAAATACATTATGTGTAAAAAGAATTCCATATGGTGTCATACGATCTGTGTAATTCTCTCTCAATTGATAAAAAAAAAAAAAAAGTCACCTTGTATGCACAATTCTTTCCTTTGTGAAAGGAACTGTAGCCTCTGTACTGTATGTATTACCATGTCATAGTTGGTCTACTTCTTTCTCCTACAATTTTAGTACATTAAATACATTAAAGGCTTACTGCAAATAATAGTTGCATATCTTTGTTAATTAAAAAATACTTTCTGCAAAGCAGTCCACCCAGCTCGACAGGGAGAGGTTGATTAAAAACCTTTGCACTTCCTTCTTCCTTAATACCTGGAAGTCAGTTGTAGCCAGTTTTCTGGAGGTGTGTCTGACATCAGCTGTTGTAGCTTACAGTGAGGCCTCCTGCCTTGGCTGAGGGGGAGAGAGAGTCTGTGGCAGTCCTACGGGTAGGCTGTTCCAGGTAAGCCCTGCCAAGTTCAAGTGGCTTGGACCAAGCCCCGCGCCGCAAATGGGAAGTGTTTCTGCAGGGCTGCCAACCTTGCGAGAGCTGCCGATTGCAACAAGCCCGCTGTGCTGTCAGTGTCAGCGAAGAGATAGTGTTTTCTGCATGCACATTCAAGCAGGCCCTCAGGACGAAGAAGAAGAAGAAGAAAAAAAAAAAAGTAGAGATGTATATATGTAGATGCTTGCCAGGAGGAGGGATTATAGAGTTAGCTCCAGTGGTGGCCCTTTGATATTCCTTCCAGTTCCCATGATGCAACACTGTGGCTAGTATCAGGAGATTATGTTTTTATGGCCTTTGGACAGAGTCCACACCAATTTCAGTGCAACTATAATGTGAAATAATAGATCTGTTTTTGGCTGAACGGTGTATAGCATTTGTTTCCTATTGCAGGAAGAAAATCTAGATTTAGGATACGTGTTTACTGCTAAATTTAAATGACAGTGGCCAGCGGGGACGCCGAGGACATGAAATATTTGTAGTATTGTGAATATTTAGTGATTGGTTGTCAAAAAAAAGTATGATTTTTTTTTTTTTTAGAGGGAAAGACGGGGTGAGTGAACACAGTGAAAGATCATTTCAAAGCGCTGGATATTTGAGGAGTTTGGAGGATTCGAGACAATGGAAAAACACCTGCAAGCAAACATAATCAACGCAAATAATAACGGTATTGTTCCATGTTTAACGTCCGACCGCACCACTAGGAGTTTAAGAGAGGTGAAATGGAAAATCAGTACGGGTGCGTGAGTATGAGTAGTGTATATTTTTGTGCTGCTCGGAGCTTGAACCGGTGTCGGTGGGGGTGAGCGGTCGTGATGAGCGAGGGAATCAAGTCGCAGTCAGACGCAAACAGGGGGCCGCTCTTTCTGCAGTCTGTTGCTCGCAGCTCAAAGACGACCCTGCCAGAAACATTCAACATAAACAGAACTTGCCTTCCTGAGCCGAACCGAGGCGGAGAGGGACGCCTCGCCTCATCCTCCTCCAGAATTTACCCCGAAAACCTGCTCGCCCTCCCACCCACCCCTGATCTCGGTGAATGAACTTTTGGCATCCCAGATAAAGTGAAAACAACATGCTTGGGCGAGTGGAAAGCAAGGGCTGTGGGAGCTGGCTGTGAGGCGGGTGTAAAGGCCCCTGCGGTGTGGCCCTGACTGGACAAATCCTAGCAGGCTGAGGAAGTGGAGGAAGGAGTGCTGGGGAGGGTTATATGGGTTGGTGGGAGGCGTGCGGGTGGGTTACAGGGAAAAGCGGCAAAAGGGGAATTCCTGTTCCTGAACTGAAAAGTGATGGAAAAAGTGACTGCTAGATCTCGCTCATGCCGCTCCATGTCAAAACAGCCGAGCTCTGCCGTCATCTGTGCAAATATTTCAAGAGATTATGGTTTGAGAGCCTCGTGGGAAAGGCTGAAGCGGCGCTGCGAGGACAGCCCGACTTAAACTCGCTTTAGCAGAAAGCCTTCCCTTCTTAACTTTATCATAGCGAGGATGTAATCACTTCAGCCGCGATATTCAAAGTGGCTGCAAACAAACAGAAACCTGCTAGGTGAGACCTGTTGACATATGTCTTTGTTCTGCGTATCATCCTCGCATTTTGGCAACGACCCAGAAAGAATTTAGAAACAAAGGCCCTATACATTCGTGTCCTAAATCGTGAGGGAGGACCAGGCTTGCCATGCCTGAGGATACAGCACTCATGCGTGCCTCGCACACACCTCTGTTTTATACAGTTTGCCCGCTGACTTTGAATAGCTACATCTCAATACTCGCCGTGTATAACGACAAATTCCCCAAACCAGAAAAAGCTACTGATGAAATGTGTTCTAACCATGTGACCAAACTGTGGCTGCCTCTCTGGATGTCATGCTGTAACATTGTTTATGACTCTCGAACAACAGAATATGAAATTAATTTAGCGCCTCTCCTCTCCCCACTGTAAACTGGCGCTGTGCAGCCAAACCACATGTTGTTATTGCTGCAGTGGCAGAGGGGGCTGCCCCAGCAGGCCTTAGTAGCGCAGAACAGATTTGCTTTCTGTTTTTTTGCCAGGAATGTGGAATAGAGTCCTCTCTCACTCTCTGGCTGTGAATACTCGCTTAGCATGCACTTAAGTATGATTTATAAATCATACGCTTGTGCTGCGGCAAAGGGAATACTCTGTTAAACCTGAGAGATTAGATTTGCATTTTGATCTCCTGTAAGACCGAGATGTTTTGTCATGATTATATGGTGCTTTGTTGTGGTAAGTGACGGGCTGTTGACTGCATTGAGTCTCTGGATGTTTGTGTTTGAATTGTGCATCTGGGACCTACAACCACAAAGAGCAAAGATGGTTTGCACCTTAACTGCTGTTAGCTGGATATCTCCAGACAGTTGGAGGGTCCACGAGGAGCAGAAGAGCTCCTCTGTCTCTGGATGACTGCCAACGCTCTGACCTTGTGGCGGGCACAGCCGCTGTCACTCCCTCTTGAGTTATGTGAGAACCTGTTTTATGATGCTGTTTTTTTTTTTTTTTTTTACCGCCGCTCTGCATCTGACTATGGCTCACCAAATGAGCACTTACCTGGTGCTATGATTCCACAAGAACCACCAACACTTTTCTTTATAATTAGTGGGTTTTTCTTTTTTTTTGTGAAACGGCTCCTCATTCCCCTCGTTGCCCTGCAACCTTTCCTCACTGGTCTTGTGCCAGTGGAGACACCCAAACTCCGCTCCCTCAACAAACCCTCTTGCCCCCTAGCCTCGATCCCCACGGATGCTTTGATTCGGGCCAGCTCTGACTGGGGGCCTCCGAAAAGCCCCGTCTCCAGGCTCATTAACAGGAAAGGAGGGTTTACTGCCATCACGGCAGGCAGTGAGCATTTAAACCACCATAGCTCCTCTATCGATGCACTTCATCTGAACAACGCTCTCCCTAAAGTTAAATCTTTCCATCATTACTGCACTATTGGGAGTAGGAAGTTCACAAGGATAATAACATTATTGGAACTAAGGCTCTTAAGATTGGTCTACAACTTGCCAGAAGGTACCGTCTTTACACATGTGGTACACAAGTAATATCTAATCCACATGTAGGATTGTTGGACAGTTTTCAAGACGAAGCCTGATACAATTTCAGTTTAAATCAGGAATTATCCGATGAATAAGATCCGCAATCAGGCATTCAGTGTCAGCTTTTGGCACTTTACAGATTTCAGTACAGTGCTGCAGGCAGATTTTTGGTTCGTACCAAAACTGGTTTGATACCTCCATGACGCATGTCTGAACAACAAGATCAGTGGAATGGAGGAGAAATGATATTGATACAGCAGCACAGTAGCCCGGATAGTAAAGAAAGAAGCTACAAGACTGTTCATTTGCACCTCGCTTCATTCCTACTGGGTTGTAATGGCAAAAATAAACTGGCTCGACATCTGTTGGCAATGTCAGTAGTCTGTTTTTATGCTTGTAATGACACATTAAACTCTGTGGTTGATTCTCCCCCTTCTCCACCCTATGTCGTTCCAGAGGGCAGTGCCAACAAAAAATCGTCTGAATGAGTGCGCGCTTTGTTTTCTTTGTCTGTTTGGGCCAAGATCTGGTCTTAGATGTGGTGGCATTCTATGATCGGATAATTCCTTCCACGTCCCCAGTTTAAGGTGTGTGTGCGGCGGCTGGGTGTGTGTTTGTGTGCGTTTCACCACTGCTCGCCCAGCAGAGAGCTCAGGAGTACAAGCAGTGGCAATGGGTGGCAGGGATCCTCAGTGGCCTCTAGCCCAGCTGGAGGAGAGCCATTTGCCCTGTGAGGGAGCACCCAGTCGCCCTGGCTCGGCCTGCTGCTCTCGACAGCGGGAACTCCTCTTGGCTGAGCCTGGCGGCGATCATGCATGACAATCACTGACACATCACTGGCAGAGACACTACGGGCACACATTACACAGGCCTGGGTCAAAAACAAGTGACTTTGCTTTTGGAAGTGTAACGGAAAGAAAAGTTATTTTTATCTCTCATTATCAGAAACTACAGGCCAGAGATTTTCTTTTTC
This sequence comes from Protonibea diacanthus, assembly GCA_028641955.1. NCBI lineage: Eukaryota > Metazoa > Chordata > Actinopteri > Sciaenidae > Protonibea > Protonibea diacanthus. The sequence goes on from CM053998.1 coordinate 10,972,144, forward strand.
GCTTGTTCTGTATGCTCTTTCTCTTACTTTCATATGTCCACACAATTTTCAATTATTTCCCACATGAATCACTCTTAGATTTAAATTGAGTTTCCAGTGGAATTTGTTGCTGAGTGCAATTAGTTTAGCATGCATGCTGCTTGGGAGGCAGGCTGTCAGGCTATAAGTGTGGTTGGTGTGAGATAAAGATGTAGAGTACCATTCGGTTCCTAACTGCTCCCTTATCAGCGCAGACAGGCGCCATCAAATACATTAATAAAACAACACGTGAGCGGGCTCAAGCGCCCAAACTCCGCCCGCTCAGCTGCGAGTCAAATCTGGGGCGCATTTCAGATGTTTCTCAGAAAAGGTGCGTTTGAAAATCAAACAATGGATTATTCCTTAACTGGATAATGCTGAGTTGAAGGAAGTCAGGCTCACAAACCAGTTAAGCCTGCGCTAATGCTCGCGACCAAGCTGTCCCTGAACTATGATCTGGCAAAGCCAGCATGCTCTCTTGGGAGGCGGGGAATTTCCCAGACCCGTAAACACCCCCTCCATCTCTCATTCCCTCTGTCCCCCCTCCCTCCAGACCAGTCGAGACGTGCAGGTTTGAACCCTCTCACTGTGTTTCTGGCCTCCCATGCCCATTGCCACTCAAGCAGCAGGGGTCCAGTGCATTTGTCTCATAATTATCCGACTGGATAGGGGGGTTCTGAAAGATGAAAGAAGTAGATCCCACAGAGCTCTCCTCTGTCAAAGGTCTGTCTGCCTGACTGGGGGTTTGGATCTATCTCCTTGTCCCTCTCTCTCTCTCTCTCTCCTTCCAGCATCCACCTCCCACCCACCACCTCTACTCTATCACACACACACACACACAGTCTTACTTTTTCCTCAAGAGCTGCCTCCACAGCGCATAATCGCCGACAGTGAACGCTCGTGCACAGCCCCCTCGACCAGCCACCGCTGATTCATTCCTGCAACTACAAGAAGCTGCAGAAATACCCCCACCCTCTCACATCCTGAAAGACTTCAGACTCTCTTCTTCTTTTTTTTTTTTTTTATTATCCCCCTTGCATGCTCCGCCCACCAACCCATCAGCTGGCCGCCCCACCTCCACCAGCTTTGCCCCCCAACCGCCTCCTCTTTTCTCCTCTCCACCCTCCCCACCACCACCTTTCTCCTTCTTCTCCTCTTAACTACTGGCTAGGAGTTAATGGACTGTTTGAGCTAGTCTCCAGGCAGTGAAAGTGTCACCTCATTTAACCTATAGCGGCTCATCCCAGACTGCTCCTTGTGTGTGTGTGTGTGTGTGTGTGTGTGTGGGAGGAGGACCACAACAGCGGAATGTCATTGGTCCCAACCCCTCCCACCACACACCCCTTACCCTCTGCCTCTCCCTTCCCACCACTACAATGAATGAGAAACACGCATGCATAGTAAATCTATAGATCTAGTCCTCACTCCACCCCTCCCTCCCCTCCTTCCTCCATAGCCGTGCATTAAAAAAAAAAAAAAAAAAACGCTCCTAGCTTGGAAGTTTGCCACCGTGGAAAAAAAAAAAAAAAAAAAAAACGGTGTCTTCGAACCAGAGAGATGTGGCCAACCTTCCACCCTCATATGGACCTATTCTTTTTCACCCCATCCCGTCGAATGGCAGGGTGGCAACAGCGGGCGGTAAATGCCGCGGTCCTGCCAGTCAGTGCAGCAACAAAGCTAATTGTTTGTTTGGTGCATACAAAAAAAAGATGCCGAGGTTGGCCGTTGATGGGCCCATTGTTTCAGCGCGGTCACAAAGTTCTTTCTTTCTCACAGGCTAGACTTGGCTGATTAAACTTGTGAATGACAGTTACACTTCAGCTAATCAGCGGGGATGGTCAGGAGCGTAAAACTATGTGAGGGCAGATAAGAATTATTTTCATTATCGGTGAATCCGTGGATCGTCTTTTTTAATTAATCGGCGAGTTGTTTAGTCTGAAATTTCAGAACAGAGTGCGTCGTAGTTTCCCAGAGCTCAAGCGAAGCTTTCCGATCCCTACGTTCAGACTTGCTTAGCCGTCAAAGATGTTCGTTGCAATAATAAAAACCCCGAAAGCGTGGCAACTCCTCACATTTGAGGCAGCTGAGACGGCAAACATTTCGTGCATGCTAAATGACTGAAGTGATCAAAGTTGTTTCCATCCACGGCACAAGTAATTTTGCTCATCATATGTGGATATATCTGCACTAAATGCGATAGATGGTGCCAGGTGCTTCGAAGGAGATAAAAGGAAAAAAAAAAGTTTGGGCAGCGAGCTTAGAGGAAAGTGACAAGAATAGAAAGAATATCAAAGGATACAAAAGGAAAGAAAGGAATGTAATAAAAAAAAAGCGAAAAGGAAAGGCTACATTGTGAGAAAAGGACAACAGAGGGGAGTGGGAGGAGGTGGAAACATTAGAGTGGGGCACAGAGTGCGACTGGAGGCCAGCCTGCTCATTTTCATGGGACAGATGAGCCACTGTGTCGCGTTGTGTTGTGTGGTTGTCTGCAGCTCGGCAGCTGACTGCATCGCACATGTACAGCACAGATCAGCTCACTGCGGGATGCAGGTGTGTTGCTCCTGTGTTAGTGCATGCATGTATGTCAGTATGCGGCGTGCACATGTAGAGTGGTGGCGCTGCTTTCGCATTTGCATGCGTCCAGCGGAGTGTAAACTTTATTTCACAAATTAAAAGGTGGGAGTTAAATTTAGATGGGTTAACCCTCATCTGCATCTTTGGTTTTGTGGCTGTGTATCCCTTTGTGCTTGCCAGGTTCTTCCTTCTCCTCTCCCGGGCCGGTGTGGCTAATGATCCATCAGGCCATTCAGTCCCTTGTTCAAGGCCCACTCGCCACTGAATGCGCTCCCTCCCCGTCCACACTGTTTGGTGACCTCAATGAGGAGCCTGTTGTCCTCCCGGCTCGGTTAAAATGCTCTCCTCTTTTCACTGCCGTGAGTTTACTGAGGAGAAAGCGCGAGGACTCGGGAGGACAGAAGGATTGCCACGCTCTTCGCCCGGCATTAGTATGCAGCGATCGAAACAAATAACGCAACCCGATGATGCCTTTCGCGCATACACACACACATGAAGGTGGCGGCAGTCACGTCGAGGGATGCACTCGCGCGCAGAGGGATGCAAGCGAGCTGGGTCACACACACACACACACATACACATGCACACTGCCTGGCTCATTGTTCTTGTCTGGGCTGGGATCCACTTGATTCACTAGTGCCAAAACCTGACAGTCCTACTGTGTGTGTCTGTATGTGTGTGTGTGTGTGTTGTGTGTGTGTGTGTCCCTCCTGCTCTATTGAACAAGTCTGTGGTGTCTGGTTTGGAGAAAAGAAGGCAAAATGTCATTGTTCTCACAGACGTTTCAACTTTGCCCCTCTCACTTTCTCCCTGCCTTTCTCTCTCTTTTTTTTTTTTCGCTTTCAATATTATTAGTGTGTGTGTGTGTGTGTGTGTATGCGTGTGTGTGTAACTCATCCTACCATACCTGCATTCCCGTCGATGTAGAATCATTTTGTGGCGTATCCGGATTACCAGGTGCTCCTCTAAGCCAATAAGAAATACTTGCCTTGTTCCAATTATGAGATAATCATTACAGTGTCACACACAGTGTATAGGCACCATTGGGGGAACGTAGTCATACTTTGTCAAAGGGAATACAATACTATCCATATCTGTCTGTGCAGAGGTATCACTGATAATAAAGCCAACAATTGAGCATAGAAGAGAATTCGTAAAGAGGCAATTTTCCATACTTGGTCCTCAAAAACTCTTGAACACCTCGCAAATACAGATAAGGTTGCTGAACCAGGAAGTTGTTCAAGTTAAAGCTCATCCTCCTCGTGAGACTGACGCCACCCCAAGATGGCGTCCGGTCATCAGCTGTCTTCCCCCTCCGTTCTGCGTCAATATCGCTTTCTTTTTCGGCCAGGTCAGGTGCCAACCCTTCGCTGAGCACCGTGCCACGCATGAGTCCGAGAGAGGTGGGGTGGTGTGTGTGTGTGTGGGGTGGCTGGTGGGGTGGTGTGTGTGTGTGTGCGGGAGGGTGGGGTCGGCGGGGGCATCGCCAGTTGACTGGCACAATGGCTGTGCGATAAGATCCTCCCCTCTTCTGCGGGCAGATTTCCTCGCCCATATCTTTTGTTTGGCTTGTTTGGGTTGCGGCTCATCCTGATAAAGGCCACTTTGTTTAGACAACAAAGCGTGAGGGAGGGAGAGAAGAGAGAGATAGAGAGACAAAGAGATAGAAACAGAGAGGGAGAGAGGGAGAGGAGAGAGAGGGCATTAAAAAAAAAAAAAAAAAGGCAGCAAGGGGGGAGAGTGCCAACACAGATGGAGACATTAAAAGAAGAAAAGTGTTAAAGGAGGTACAAGGGGTAGAAATGAAGAAATTTGAAAGAAGTTACAGTGTGCACTTATTATCGGATAAGGCGATGTCGTCACGGATACACACTGGATGGTAGATATACGGAGACGGGTATGAAAAGATACAATAGGGGACGGATAGTGTTGCAGGCGCAGGGACGGCGATGTAGACAGATAGCGAGGAGAAGAAAGAAGAGATTTGGAGAAAGGCAGGTTCTGCCGGCTGTTTGACTCCAGCCGAGTAGTGTGAAGGTCATCGACAAAGCTGTGAATGATAACCAGAGACACAGGAGGACACGGGACAAAAGTACACACACACACGCACGCACGCATTCCATACCGGCACATGTACGGCCATTTATGCATACTGTCGAGGCTTGCATGACCCCGCTGCCTGGGCGCGCGCATGCACGCACACCACGGCAATGCATTTCCAAGGAAGGACAAACTGGAGTCTCCTGCAGCGGAACAGGAAAGACACTGAGCAGAAAGTCTGCTCGGCCCATCAAATATTTACTCAGGAGCAGCTGTATTGTCGAAACATTACGCATCGGAGCTGCTCCGTAATTAGGTCGATATTTTCTGCCCCCTCTCCCTCTCTCTGTTTCCCTACTTCTCCGGGAGTCCACCCCTCTCCACCTCTCCTCCACACTCCCCTCCCCTCGCCTCCCCAGGCTGCTGAAATGCGTCTTGGCTCAGGACCCATGCCTCTGGCAACCAGAGTGCTGCTCATGTGCACAGAACCCCGCTCGGCATAAAATGGCTGTAGACAGGCTTCTCCTCCTGAAATGTCGACAGCGGTATGCATCTGCAGGGTGTGCGTGTCGCGCGTGCGCACTTTTTTGTGTGTGTGTGTGTGTGTGTGTGTGTGTGTGTGTGTGTGTGTGTGTGTGTGTGTGGAGGATATCTGTACGTGTCTGCAAGTGTTTGCGGCCCGAGTAACGTGCACCGCCACTGTCCTTAAAAAAAAAAAAAAAAGAAAGAAAGAAAGAAAGAAAGAAGAGAAAAGAAAGTTTCCCAAACTATGTGGCTAATTTAATCCACGCTGTGTGTGTGTGTGTGTGTACGTGCATGTGTTTTCCGCGCTTTAGTGGGAACAGAATGGGTATCATGCCAAAAAATGAGAGGGTGGGTTAGGAGAGTGTGTGTGTGTGTGCAGTGTTTTAGTGATTATAAAATCGAGCGAGCAACACACTTTGAGCGATGAGAAACCTCACAAGCATGAGAAACTTTCTTGCCGAGCCAGATTTCTGTTGCCATTACCCTAATTGCCTAATCGTTACAGTGGTATGATAAGTATCTTACCGGACAAGAAGGTGTAAGAACTCGTGGACACATCCAAAATACCCACAAGCCCCCTCTGCTACTTTCCCCCCCTCACACACACTTTCTTTTTCTTTTCTTTTTTTTCTGCTGGTAACAGCAGATCAATCTGAATCATACGTGGTACTGTTTTCACTTCCTTCATGAACCAGTTTGTTTATTTAAACAAGTGGCGGGATGGAGGAGTGCCAAAAATGTTTTTGGAAAAGGGCCGTGTGTGTGTTTGGGTGTATGCATCCATGTGTGTGTGTGTGTGTGTGTGTGTGTGTGTGTGTTAGAGGGTGTGTGTGTGGTGTCTGGCCCTGTGATCGAGCCCTGCCAAGCTCCCAGGGCAAGCCCAGAAACTACCTCGACCGCAACTGTTTATTTACAGGTTACACTACTGTTTATTTAGAAGACTATCCAGTTAGCTGGGGCTCTGCAGGACTGCCTTTTTAGATACAGATGCCAGACCTCAGGATCTGTCTCCCAACTTCTTTACTTTCAAGCCTCCTTCTAAAGCTGCCTCTTTCTTTCAAATTCGTATTTATTTAATCCAGGAAATGCCTTTTTCGTGACTTTAAAATGGAACTTCATTTAAATACCTATTCTGCGTGACAAGAGGGATCTGATTTCAGATGAAGTGTGCAGTACATATGTGCGCGAAGGCCGGACAAATGTGCGAGCACCCGGCTCCAAACAGCAAAATCGCGCGAGAAGGCGAGGAGCGCAAAGCTGCCCTCCTTGAGTCAAAAGGTAAAATGTAATGCAACGAGAGTGTTCCAGCTCGGTACGGGCCGCAACAGTCTATTATGTGGCATCCCACCTTGAGTCATCAGGTGGTCTCTCCTGGTGCTACAGTGAGACTCATGCTGGAAAGATGCTGCCTGGGATCTCTGAGTACCACACGCCATCTGCTCTTTTTGTCATGGTTGCTGTTCAGCCCTCGAAGAAGGAGAGGAAGAAGGAAGGGAAGAAAAACCAAAACACAAAACTCTGGTCGATCTGCGAACCGTGCCCCTCTCTCCCGCCTCCACCCCCCTCCTTGCTGTCTCGGTGCTCCCCCCACCCCCCCACCCCCACCCCCACCCCCCATTGCCCGTTTCTTTCCCTCTCAGCAGTTCTCAGGGCGCGAGCATGGAGTTGGCAGTCGTAACTAGACTGATGGATGACTCTGAAAGTGGCATGGGGGGGCGGCGGGGAAGACAGAATAAGGCACTGAGCTCCCTGCAATCACTTTATGGACATGTGCGGTGCCAAATCACAACCCTCCGCTCATACAAAAGCTGCTTTACACACTCTGTGTGTGTGTGTGTGTGTGTGTGGCGCATAGGGAACTAACCGGGGACTCGTTGCTTATCGAACAGGCAAATCAAACTTTACAATTTGCTGAGACGACAATTACGTCGCACAACTTGCAGTGTCACTGGGACAACAGTATTGAAATGATTGGCGGAAGCATAATTTGCAACAATCTTAATAACTGCTCTGTCGTTTTAGAGTGATTCATCAAAGACAAATGCTGATGGTTTGATCAGGTTAACTACCGAATTGCAGCTTTTCTCTGTTTTGGATTGTCGATCCAGACAAACAAGCAATTTGATAGCGTCACCGTTGGGTTCTGAAGAGTTGTCATGGGCGCCATTTAACTCATTTCTTTTTTCTTTTAGACTCATAGACAAACAGAAGCAAGCAGTAATGAAAATAATCATTAGCTCCAGCTTCTTCAAACTGTTCTGCGTGCGCGCAAGAGATTTAACAGATCCATGACCTGCGTAAGACTGCAGGATGAGAAAACATGTTTTATGGTTTTAGGAAGCAGAAACGCAGGTATATTGTAAGATCTGGCAGTGCGTTATTTCACACACATTTTTAGGAGTTAGATTACTGGGAAGAGAGGATTTTTTTCTCTTCTTAACGTATGGTCCTGTTCCCTCCCTACTTTGTCATTGTTGAGCTTCGGCCAAGAACATTCTGTTTTTGCAGTGCTGTTTAATAGTCAAATTTAGGAGAGAGACAAAGAGAGAGGGAGAGACACAGAGAGAGAGAGAGAGAGAGAGAGAGAGAGAGAACAAAGAAGGGATAAATCTTTCAACTTTTTTCTTCTCCCGTCCACCTCTCTTTCCTTCTTCTCTCTATTGCCTCTCTGCCACAACTCATGAGAGCTGCGGCTTGAGAGGAGAAAAGGGGTGTTGCTGCAGCCGAGGGTATCTGAGTTCACTGTCTTTGGCGCCTGCTCGTCTCGGCCCGCTCCGTTGGCGTGGTGATAATCGCTAACACAGTTCTCGTTGGGCCCTCTGTCTCCAGGGCATGTGTGGGCTTGGGCCGCTGAATCATTATGGGGTCCACTCGGGCCTTGCTGTTCAACTGGTTGGCGCGGCGGCGGTTCGGATTCTGCCCGTGTGTGATCCGCGAGGCCTCGCTGCGTTGAGTCATCTGACGGCGCGACCTGCAACGATTGCACGGTGAATTTTGACAACTTTTGCCGCCGCTCGACGTAAAAGGAACAAGACACCTGTGCCTGTCAGTGACCAACCAGAGCAGGAACTGCTGAGGAATGATAAATTACCTCAGTGAGGCTTGGAGGTAAGACGTCAGTCCGGGACATTTCATACCAAAGCCTGCGCAGCTGGTGGAAGAGATTCCACACATGTTTCCTCGTATTTCCCCGCCCCTCCTGTCTTCGTTTTATTCTGTGCTCGTACCTCGCCTGGCAGGCCAGTTTCCCCATTCTGCAATACAGCACCCCTGCCTCCAGCCCTTTAACCTCCCACCTCTTTGAAGTACCCAGAGGTCTGTGGTAAAAAACTTGAGCTATCCTGTATCAGACACAGAGCTTTTTTCCTTCCTCCATTAATGATAATGCTGTTCAAACAAAACTGTCTTGTTTAATGTACAGTGGGTACGTAATCCTTCACTGGCAGATAAGGAAAGAAACATTTAGGCACCCAGGAAGTCAGGAAATGCACTTTGTCTCGTTAGGTTTCTTGACAGTGAAGTTATTTCTTAATTTCTGTAGGAGACCAAACAAACTATAAATAAGACTTTTTTTTGAAAATCTTCTCCAGAAATTTTGAAGAAATGTTTCCACTCAGCCACCGCACTGTATAGGCAAAATAATCAATGACAAGACAACCGTGTCTCAGTAAGATGGTATGTTATTGTCCTCTTGCTATCTCGGCCCCATCTCTCTGTGTGTTTGCAGACTCGCGGCAGTCAGGAAGTCCAGTAACAATGAGCCAGGCAAGAACCCTCTTCCAGGTATGTACTGTAGCATTCATCCTCCTCCTCCCTCCCTGTCCATCGCTCTATTACTCAGCAGCTCCTCACTGTTACGACATCCTATGCACCATAACTTACCTAGTTTAAGTAGTTTTGATCTGCGGCGAGCTCAGTGACTTGCAGTGAGAATTGCGAAGCCTGGGGAGTGAAGAGCAAACTAAATGTGCTCAGGTGTATACCGTACCAGGTGTGACTGTGGTTTCTTTTTTCTTTTGGTAAAACAGTGATTTTTGTGTTTTTACTTCATAAAAGTAACAAAAAACTGTCACAATTGCTGTAAATAATCATTTAGTCTTTCCTCCTACTGGCTGAGGCCGTAGTTTTAACTGCACAGACTAAAGGAGGAATAAAATTTAATAGGGTCATTAATTTGAATCGTCATCATCAGTGGCAACATCAAACACAGTGTTAAGAAAGAAAAAAAAAGAAAAGAAAAAGGAGGAAGGAGTCCAGACACACTAAAGGAAACGTTACAGCAGACTGTACCTTTGGCTGGCGGCTGAGCGTGTCAAGGTGAGCCAGCAAAGCCAAGCTGTGGAGAATATTCCCTGACAGCGCTGTTGTTCCCTGGACTGACCTGCGCTGTGTCGTCACAATGTTGGAATGAAAATAGTTTGAAGTATAATTAGTTTTCTACCTCAGAGCAGGTCCTGCTAATGCAGGTGTTAAAGAAAACATGCTAGCGAGCCAATGACTCAGGCGGGGCCCTCTGCGGTGGCTTTTAGTCCCCCTGCAAAAAGCCGTTTGAAATACTGGAACATTAGGCTTTGTAGGTGCCAATCGAGCTGCCCGCCTATCTGTCTGGCACGGCCCGAGCGCCCTTGGCACCGCATCAAAGCCGAGCCAGAATCATTTGGGTGTCAATAACTTGTCTGGCTGTTTTACTTGACTGACAGCCTCTGATTAGTGTTGCCTAGTCCTTCGCAGTTCATACGGAACGCAACAAATGTGTCAGCACTGCAGAAAAATATACAATTATAACGATCACTTGTGTTGTGTCTAAAAATAGTTTTGTGAAAAGAGGAGGGAGAAGAAAAAAAAAGAAAGAAAATCTGGCCGCGTTGAAACAACCAGTTTCATGATTCCAAGCTTTCGAACGGTGTATTTACGTTGGAAAGAGTTAGGCAGTCTTACATTTCAAAATAATCTTCTATAAATACTTGAGTAATACTCCAGACTCTGTAAGGTGGATATTTCTTGCTGTGATACTGCGTAGGCATAACAGTGTCAGCATTTACATTTATTAAAGTTTTATTTGCGCATTTAATTGGACGGGCATCGCCCACGGTTCTGCACGAGCTCGTCCGTTGTTCTGTCGCCGCCTCCTCCTCCTCCTCCTCCTCCTCCTCCTCCTCCTCCTCACACACCTGTCCTGTCACTCTTTACTGTAGCACACAGAGTGATTTGGTGCTAGTTCAACTGAAAACAAAAGTTTTTTTAATAACTTCAAATCATTTTACAGTAGACATTCCACAAATAAATCATGGAAATACGATAAGATATGACTTAGATCCTTTGACCACAGAAGTACAAGCATGAAAGATATGAATCTGTATGTTTGTCTGTGATTAACTGATGAGTGCACGATAGTCCTCTTGTTTTTGGATGATCCTGTGTTCACTTCTAAAAAAAAAAATGCTGAAAAACAAGATTTAGTTTTGGGGTTCCTTTGCTGAAAGAAGCTCTTGTTGTAATGTTTTATATATATATATATATATATATGTATATATATTCTCAGGACATACAGCCACATTTTGTAATGGAAGGAAAATGAACCAAAGGGATCAATAGTTCATCCAAAATAATGCAGCGTTGTGGAGAATAATTGGGAGACGTATCGAGCCGAATGTTGATTTCACATCAACTCTAATTCTGTTGATGTCTCAACTGGCATGAAAGCATTAAATGAAAAAAAAAAACTGAACAGAAAAACAAGCATGACGACAATGATTGAATGATTTTTTTTTTTTTTCTCTCATCACAGTCTACTTGAAGACAGCTTCATCAAATCAGGAGGTCTTCAGTGTTACAGAACTTTAGTGCGGTGTCCAGAAGTAAGTGCTTCTTTACCTTTTCACATTGTTTGTGAGCATTCTTGCACACACACACACACACGCACACACAAGTGTTTTCCAGTTATTCTTTCTTATCACTGATTAGTGACAGCTGAATTAGACTATGCTGGGAATCACATGAGGACACAAAAGTCGGTACTTACAAGAATGTTGAAGTGTAAATTTCCCTGCCCTAACAGGTGCAACAAAGTTAATATGAGCGTCAGGGAGATGTCAGTCAATCGGAGTTTCCCCACACGCCCAGGCGTCTATCAGAAAAGGTCTGATCAGGAAATATGAGTGAAAGCGTCGGTGTGGGTGTGTAGGCTTTAAATCTGTCCTCAAGTCTTGCTCAGACTGGTGCATTTCACCGTCTTTCCTTATAAACAAAAACAACCTATTCTTTGATTTGTGAGGCGTGCCTTCACCCTCACAGAAACAGTAATGGCAAATCCAGTTTGGCCAGTCTGCCTGCGTAAAGTACCTTTCGACCTGCGGAGCCTCGTCTGTACGAGCCTGTGTGAATCTTGTATAGACTTGTCTGGCGTCCGTAAAAGCCGTTGACGGTTGTTCTTCCAAGAGGCCTCCTTGTCCTGATGGCAGTACACCGGCGCGTTTACCTGCGCTGCCACTGAGCTGAGGCTGCGGCTCAGGAACGTGCCTGAGGTGCACAAGACTCCAGTCAGCCCGGAAACAACCTGTGTTTTAAAAGAAACATACCTGCTATGCTGTCTGTGGTCTAATTCTGATCAGGGAACACTTCAGTCTTGGTTCAGTGTCCAGTGAACTAGGCTCGGAGGTTCAGCTAAGTCAGGAGCAATAAATCAATTCCACTAAAATAAGTATTAATGAACAGGAGAAAAATGAATTCACACAACGTTTTGAGAATTAATCAGTGATCTGAGTTGCAAAAGCATAGGATTCTCTGAAGTGAGGATTTCCAGCTTTTTCTGACAAGAATCTGAATATCGTTTGGTTTTGGATAAGCTTGTTTGCTTCTGGAAAATTCAGATTTTCTAACATCTTATACAACAAACAATTAGTCAAGAAAATAACTCATACGATAATGAAAATAATTAGCTCTGCAGTTAATTTTCTGCGGCCATGAAAGTGATGATTTCTTGGCCTGTTAGAAACGAGCAGAAATGTCTGGGTGTGAGTTTGTGTACACAGCTCCTCCAGTACTGAAATAAAGAACCTAAATTTGTCTACACAACGTTTTCATTTGAAATCCTTAAAAATTGTCAAAGATTTCACCATAAGTCAAACTCTCAACCTGTTTTGTCCGTCAACAATAACGAACTGAAGGAACCAAATCTTGGTGTGTGTTTACCTGTTGTATCAAAGTGTTTCTGATGTGGGAGCACACACCCGGTTGTCTTAACTGTCTCACACATCATTCTTTGAAAGGCAGAAGCCGCTCGTTCCGATGCTCGGAGACAGAAAATCCTTTGAAAGGCTGTGTTTTTGTTTAGTGTTTAATTCGCCCCCCTGACCAGATGGCCGCTGCGCCGGCGTGTTTGCTCTCATGTTGACCGGCCAGTTTCCACTAAAGCCGAGTTGGAGATTTTTAAGGTCGACGGACACACAGGAATTGTCACTCACTCAGCCGGTCACTCCCCGCGAAGATATCTAAGCAGCCGCTCGTCCGTCATCGCGCTTCTCTCCCAACTCTCCGGGCTGTTGAGACATTCTTTGAAGTCCATCAAAGGGAGCTGTGGAGTTCAAGGCTGACTTGCAATCCAGCATTTCGACGAGGACACTCATTAATGCAACAGGAGCCTTGGCCGCAAGTGTAAAAATATTTTGTCGACAGAAAATCTGGGCATGCACAGGCAAAGGAAACTCCTGGACTAAGGCAGAGGAGACACTTTTTTTTCTTTTTCTTTTCTCCCTTTTCTCAAATAATATGTGGGAGGAATAACTGTGTGGCAAATGGTTTGCACTGTTGTTTGTTTTACTGGGTTTTTAGGTTGAAAGTCAAAGCCCAGATTACCAAATGAAATGACTGGCAGGGCAGGCAAGTGGCATCACAAATATTGTGCCGAGCCAAGAAGAGAAACCAGCAAAGAGATAGTTTGGAGAGGAGGATCCTCAGCCATGAATGAATAAAACAAAAAAAAAACAAAACCAAAACAATGGTGTTGCATTCAGTGTCCTCAGGCCGGATGCATTCCTTCACAGACAGCTCGTATGGGTAGCAGCGGGTAGGGGCCTTTGCCAGGGCTGCAGTGGGCTGCCAGGGCGGAGGCTGGCGGAGGATCGTGCCTAGTGGTGAACCTCCAGACCACAGACAGCGCCACACACTCCATCCTCTCATGTCGACTCCCAAAGCCAACCAACCGCTTGAGCTGCAGGCTGCCTCGCGGGCCACGCTGAGAGAGAGAGAGACATAGAGATAGAGAGGAGGAGGAGAGAGAGAGAGTGAGGATGGGTGGTGAGATCCTTTTTGTTCTGTAAACACTGGCCCGGCCTCCCTTGAAACAATATCCCTCACCTTGACCGCAGTGAGAAAAACAACACCTTTTCCACTGTAAATCACCATGGCAGGAGACTGCTGAGCATTACACCGGACCGCAGAGGGCGGGAAAATGATGATGATTGTGAATTTGGTGTCATGTTTGCTGAGATTTCCTTGAGATGCAGAGCTCATCCAGCATGTGATGCATCCCAGATTATTCTAGTGGAACAAATGGCCTGCTTTTGGTGCCACATTTAACCAAGAAGAATAAACCACTGTCTTCTTGCTATATATCTACATGTTAGTGTCTCGCTTAGTGCCACATGTAAATAAAACTGGATTCACAATAATAATAATAACAATTGGAGCTGCAGCTACAGTAAACTTGCCTGTGAAAATGTGCTTACCTGCACCGCACCGACTTACGCTTCAGCTGTGACTTGTTAATCAGCGCTCAGCAGAAATGCACGTGATGGTCAGACAGTTAACCTGTGAATAGGGCGCTTAATTTGATACACAAGGCCTCTAAACCTGGCGTGTCAATAACAGTCCGTCAAGCTGTGTGCAGTGGTGTGCGTCTCTAGATGCAAAGATAAGGAAATAGACGGCACTCAGTCTGACAACACTGCTGACATTGAACTCCTTCTGTGCAGCTGATGTGGCCTGACTGTCTCTTCTTTGTTTCCTTCTCTCTCTCTCTCTCTCTCTCTCTCTCTCTCTCTCTCTCTCTCTCTCTCTCTCTCTCTGTCCTCTACAGTGCCCATCACCCACGGTGCAGCTGTAAGCTTCTCCATGGCCGATATGCCTTAGCCTACTATCCCGACCTGAACTCCAGCGTGGGGCTGCATCGGCTCCTGTCCTCCCTCCTGGCAGGTCAGTACAACAGGAAAACAAGCTTTTTGGACAAAGTCCATCTATTATATCATCATCGCAGTGACATTGTATTCTTTTATGATATTAATATTAACTTCAGTCAAGGGCGATGCCTGTGTTGACCTGTGTTGATATGGGTGAAATCAACCATGACGTCAGATGTTTCCTAAATTTATAAAAGACTTATTTGCTTGTTGCTCTTTTAGCAGGAGTTATATAAAGTTGTAGCTCTCTACCTGCAGCTGAGTAACAGTGCTCGCTATGCAATGTACTGGAAAGCGGGGCTACAGCTACAGCTGGCTCTGTAAATGTCATATGTTGTTTGTCAGTACAAAAAAAAGATAAAAAAGCTGTGAATACATTGACCTTCACTCAGAGCCAGGCTATGTTTTCCTGTTTCCAGTCTTTATGCTAAGCTAAGCTAAGCTAAGCTAAGCTAAGCTAAGCTAACCATCTCTAACGTTAACTATATTTATCCTGCAGATATGATGCTCTTGGCGACAAAGTAAATATGTGTATTCTCTCCAATGTGTCAAACTAATCCTTTGACCAAACATTCACACAGTGCAGGATTATTTTCGCGCAGACATCACTCAACGTACATGTACAACGAAGCGCCCAATCTTGCAGTCTTGAAAATTAGCGAATATCGGCTGTGCTAAACTACTTCTCCGTGTTCTGCAGCAAAAGGCCCAAAACCGTCAGCATGGACGAGAATATGGACACCAGCCCAACAGGGCCTGACTTCTACTCGTCACCCAGCTCACCGGCCAGCAGTCGAACGAAGCTATTACGACAAGAATGGAGGTGATTTTCCTGTGTTTTATTATTGGTGGTATTATTATTTGACCACCTTTATTTACCTGAGAGGGCCGTCAGGCACTGATGCACTTTGGCAGTAACACCCACCATCTCTTTCGCACAGTTAGACAAACATTCAGAGTAAGAGAACGGCCCACTGCACTGCCACATTCTCACACAGCTCAAGTGATGCATGGCGGCATATTGACAGGACTTGCGAAGGATGCGATTGCGTTACTTGTTTCATCCTCGTCGCATGCAAATAGACGCGATCAAAGTGAGCGCATCGCATTGTGTTATTAACAGCAGCTGAACTCTGTTTAACTCTCGGCCTTGTCATGAGTTACTGTACATCAATACCGCCACCTGTTTCAACGGGTATGGACTGCATCTGGTTTCTTCCTTATGAACCTGTTCAACCACTCTTGAAATACATACCATGTAGAGATAATCACACCTGTCACTTACAGAAAGGAAAGCTGGCTTCCATGCTGCAGTTCTCTTATGAGAACAAACTGTTCCTGCAGATATGTGCTATTCTGTGTCTAAAATAATGGCAGCATTTTCATAACTGGAAGTTAATTGTGTTTTCAAGTGTTGGGTGTATCATAGAGCGGATAACTGAAACACCTTGGCAGATGACTGGGGAGAAATTCCTGTTTTATAAACCATGGGGGCAGATGTATCGAATGATCTCCTCCAGGAAATCAGGCCATACATCATGGCTGGGCAGGAGAGAAATTCCCCATCTGTAGACTTTTTGATGATCGTGTGCCAACTTCTAAGGTACAGGACTGGTTAGGAGGGAATTAAGAAATAAAGCTCACCTAATGAGCTCATTCATAGGGCTTATTGGATCCGGAAAAAAACAAAAGAAAGAAAAGGTAGAGGTGTGTGTATCAAAGAAGGAAAAAAGTGTTGATGTCTTGCACACGTGCTTCTGCTCACGAGAAGCGAAGATCCTCACGGGACAGCTTGCATGTCTAGTATGTTGTCTCGATTGCAGAGCAGAGGCCCGTGCGCCCTTTTAATTAAGGCCTCACTGTCCGTCTTTCCGGATCATTCTCCTCTCTGCTGACTTCTTTCCCACACTCTGCTGCCGCGCGCCTCTGGATTTTACCCTCCCAGAGATGGTAGTCGCGTTTTCGCTGAAGGTGTGACAGGCGAAGCTCGTTTCTCAACAGAGCGCTGTCATTTACCTTTTTTTGCTTTAACTTTATTCACATCATTGTTTTCTATCCATTTTTATTGTAATATAATGGCGGAAGGCTGGAGAAAACACCAGATTATACAACAGACACAGCAGTTGATTCAGCACAACCCAATGTGGAGTACATGATGCAACCTGTCCCATTGCACATGGCTGATGTTGCTCAGCGTAAACTTAGACACTTTGGGGCGAGGAGAAAGGGAAAGCAGTGGGTGAAGCTCTCGAACCGCCATTATTCTGTCAGGAAGGTAAATGAAGTGGGGTGATATTAAACCCATATGAGGCCTCCCAAGTGCCAAGCGGTCATTTCTCGCACATGGTTGTCATTTGACGAAACCTCACCCAATAGAGGAAGAAATAGTTTCTCTTGTATTTTTTTTACAAAGTAAGAAATTGATTTTTGTGTGTGTGTGTGTGGGATTTTCTTTGTGAGTACGTTCTATTGAATATAAAATAGATAGAGAAGAGCGACTAGCTTGGTCTAAATGCAAAAAAAAAAATACATTTAGGTTGTAGGTTGTAGTTTTATTTAAACTATTTAAAGTGTTTAATTTCTGGTAATTAATTGTCAGTTTAATTTCCCGAGGCAGTCCGACCGATTCTCTGATGGATTTAATTAGCAGCAAGAGAGGAAAAGCTGAATATCCACCGTAGAAATTTCCTATTTTTACATGGAAACATAGCGATGATATCAATCTCCTCAAGAATTATTTCTGCCTCTGACACAAAAAATGAAAGCACTTAAGCCTGTATCCTCTTGCAACCTCAGACTGGGAAATCCCCCTGAATTCCAGCCACCTTTGTCGCCCTTTTTCTCTGGAGATGAGTGATTCTTCCCGTGACTCGGGTGGATCCTTTGCTGCTGTGGGAGGGAAAGGGAGGAAGGATGGTGATACTATGGAAGCAGCTTCAACAACAGAGTTTATACAGTTTATATTTATTGGCGGAAAGAGATGCACGATTTGAAAGTTATACACCCTGAAAATCTGTGACAGACAGAAAAGCACTTGATGAATGTTCATAGAAGAAGCAGACGCAGGCCATTGCCTCTCGCATCTAGTTCTTATCCCGTTCCATTCAGACACCGTGTGTTACCATGGAAAATTGAAAACCGCACAGCAGCCGTGACGGCAGGAGCACTGCTTTCGTGAAAGTGTAGAGCAGCAATAATGAGCTTAACTTGTAAGAGTTTGTGCACATAGTTTTACTTTACAGAAATTTCTAAACAAATTTCATGTCTTCTGCTGAGCCTTCAGGATTATTCATAGGGAATTACAGTAGCTTGTCAGACGCGATGTAAGGCGGGCAGATGTTACGAATGTTCTGTTAAGATGCGTGAGAATGGCAAATTCTTAAATCCTATATATGGCGACCGGCTGCTCCACAACTGCAGCATCGGATTCCAACTGGATTTAATTGTCTGCTCAGACATGACAAAAGCCGAATATTCACAGCGCTCATCTTTCTGCAGGATGTCCGGAGATTTGGAGTGTTTTTCGAGATCATCATTGATTTTGACCCTTTTCAAGCTGCAATTTGCAAAAAATACATTTCCATTGTCTGCTGCATTTGGTAGAGGCGGGCCCTTGTTGATACTAATCACGACAGATCAAATTCTGTAATTTCAACCATAATTCATTTTGGCACTTAATTCCTTTCGTTACATTGAGAAATCAAAGCATTAGTGGAAGCTGCAGGGAAATGTTTTGATTAATTTCCAGCAACACACCTGAAACACACCAAGTTAGGCTGAAAAAAAAAGGTTATATGTTGGCTGGCACTTTCCTGTGAAAACACAGAATTGCGGACAAATTCGTCATTTCCATATTTCACCATTCGAGCCTGGAGTCCAAAGAAATGATCAAAGCCTTTTCTGAGTCTGGATAATCAACACGGCATGTACAAATGTTCTAAACCTCCATGTGTTTTGCGTGTTTCCCCGCTAGCAGACATGTCCTCTCCCACCATGAAAAGAAGCCAGAGAAGCCGCTGTTCAGCCCCACCTCCCCGCAGGACTCCTCACCACGACTCAGCACTTTCCCTCAGCCTCATCACCCAGGCCTAACAGGTGTAGGACACAGTGGTGAGGATTACAGTTTCCTGTAACCAGCAGCTCTCGCTGATCTGGAGCTCTAATCTGCTTTCCTCATAAACACGATCGGAAAAAATCCATGTCGGTACTAAATCGACCCTGCTGGATCAATGACGATCGCCTTATCTTAACGCTCGGTCTTTATCTTCCTCTTGACTCTTCTGCCTGTCTCTCTTTGATTCTCCTCGACGAGGAGCCCCCCTCCACACTCGCCTCTGCAGTTCTCGGCCTCTGCCATCTTGCCCCCCGCGCCGTCACCCTATTTCTCGCACACCA
This sequence comes from Protonibea diacanthus, assembly GCA_028641955.1. Classification (NCBI taxonomy): domain Eukaryota; kingdom Metazoa; phylum Chordata; class Actinopteri; family Sciaenidae; genus Protonibea; species Protonibea diacanthus. The sequence goes on from CM053998.1 coordinate 10,990,872, forward strand.
CCATCCGCTACCCGCCCCACCTCAACCCTGCTGATCCCCTCAAGAGCTACGTTAGTCCTTTTGACCCGTCCAGCCCACAGAGCAGCCAGGTCAGTCTTTGTTCTTTCTTCTTTGGCTTCAAGGAAGCCAGTTTGTAGGCTAAGGCTTTCATGGCCTCGAGCTGTTCCTTGTTACCTTGTTCAGCCCTGCTCCCATCTGACCTCGAGAAGTTAAAGATAAGATAAATTATAGCGTGCATTATCATAATTTCATTACTGACTCATTGTTGGTCACTTGCAAGTAAGAAACATCATCTTGTTTGGCTTGTTTTTTTCTTTCATCTGAAAGCTGCTCCTGGTCATTCTCTTTATTTATGAGTCAGTATGACATGTTTATAAAGCTGATTTCTCAAAGTGCTGTTCTCAAGTCCAGATAATCTAAAAAGGTTTTAGAAACCCCCTAATTTAGACATTTGATGTCCCTTAGATGGCCACAATTTAATAGGTTTTGTCCTGGGAATCCCTAGTGACATAGTTACAGGGCTGTCTTCACTGCGTGTGAGGACAAACCTATAGTACAATAGCCATCATAAAAAAACAAATTAATTGGAATAATTTACAGTGAATTAAATCATAGTTAAATTAAACCACTTTTCATTTGACAACCCCAAAGACTGAACTGCGAAGGACCACTTCATGTGACAGAGAAAGTGTATATATTCTCCGTTTGATATAATGCTCATGGCAAAGAGGTTATAGTGCATTCCCAGCCATATATTTGTAGAGAAAAAAATAACCCGATGTCTCCATAAAAAAAGTCAGCAAACTATTGCGGTTGCAGTCACCACGTGACACACAAAACTGTATCAAGACATTGTAGTAAATCAAATAGCTTGAGGCTTTTATACATTCCGGGTACACAGTGGCCAGTGTGTTGAAGAGGAGAGAGAGAGCAGGCATCTCTATAGATGAGAAGCAGTGTGATATTTATGTGAGTTTTATATCCCGCTGTTCTCCTGTAAACAAAGGCCTCGTGGCGGCTCCATCTCCCAAGCAGGGGCGGGGGGGGGGGGGGGGGGGGGGGGGGGGGGGGGGGGGGGGGGGGGGCACTGTTACTCTAGAGAAAAACCGCGGGGAATGATAAAGGTTGTAAATATTTGCCGTTGCCGGGGCCCGGCTCTTGTGCAGAATTAACTGGCCCTCTGCTGGGGTGCCGGAGAAAAGGGGGTTGGTGTAGGGGCTAGTGAGGTGGTGGGGTCCGGTAGGGAAGAGAGAGCGCTAGAAGACCAGTTTGGGAAGGAGAGGAGAGAAGGGGGAGGTGTGTGTGTGTGTGTGTGTAGGGGGGGGGGGGGGGGTGCTCAGCAAATAACACAGCGCTTATAATCCCATGGACGAGTGCCAGAATGTTTTTATGCTTGCTTTAACGCAGATTATATTACACTCTAATTAAACATTCTATTCACATGGGAGGGAACCCTGTGGACACAATTCTTTTCCAAAAAGGCCTGTTTGAGTTTTGAACTTGGGGCGGCCCCGAAATGAACGCCCCAGACAGTCTCCAGCCGTCTGAAAGAGTAGCTCCCACTAGCTTCCTTTATTTCTTTCTCCATATATATAGTCTCTGCGCCTCGCTCTCTATATTCACGCCATTGTAACAGGTCACTACGCGGCTCTCTCTGTCTTTTCACGCCCGAGTCCTCCTAAATTCCATTTATGAGCGCCATTAAAATCATTGTTTAAAATCATGTAGGAAATCCATCGTCACTGACTGAGGATCTATTGTTGCTCATGCCCCCCAGAGTTTTGAGTAATAACTGTGACAACGCGGCGACTGAAAGCACTAAAAATCTTTTCTCCACGTGGAGCATTAAGTGTAAGAGCAGTCCAGTCACCTTTTGTTGTTCATTTCAAGTCTGTGAGGGCAAACGGGGCCGTTAAGATGACTTAACTCTCCCAGAAATGGGGGACAGGGCATTCAGCTTGTTTAGTGCTAACCATTTTGGAAAAGTGGAGTTTGTTACATGCTTGTATTGGTTTATTGAGATCTGCCCAACTGCACATTTACAAGCGAACAAGAGGCTGTAAACATAAGTCAGCGGACACAGTTTGCCTGTCCTCATGTTTTAGTGGCAGACAAAACAAAGCAGTTTGTGGAGCACCTTTACCAAAGCGTGAATGTGCTCCCTGGTTTGTTTCATTGATATTAGTATTTGTCAGTTTAGAACCATTGAACTGTACATTGTTGGGATAGTGTTGTCAAGACATTTTAGGTAGTGTTCACATTGTTCTCATCTTACCACACAGACCAAAACAAAAGCTGATAAACTCCAGGGTTGGAACAATCCACTCCACACCTCCACCCTTAAATCTGGATAATCTTTGAAATGAAATACTTGTGCTGAATTGCGTTTGCTTGTTGTCTGCACCTGCAGCCTAACAGCAGTGGTCAGGGGGTGGGAAAGGTCCCAGGCCACTTCACCCCAGTTCTGGCTCCCTCCCCACACCACGGCGCTGTGCGACCCGTCTCGCTCTCTATGCCCGACACCAAGCCCATCACCACATCCACAGAAGGTGAGTTCGTACCGGGCAGAACTGATAACTTCTACACATCACCTGCTGCATCCTGCAGTTCTACATAAATAACAATTGTTACTGTTTTTTATTGTTTTTTGTTTGCTTTGTGCATTTGTGTGTGTCTGACTTCTGCTTTTACAAGACAGCTGAGTGTTCGCAGAAATATTATAAGAGTATTGAGGTTCTAAACTTGAAATAATGAGAATAATCTTAGAGTAACAGAGCCAAAAAGCAGTACTTCGCGGTTTTATTGCCCTCTCTGGTTGAAAATTTCAAATCTGTTGTTCATCACTGATGGGCATCGTTCTGTGTCGCCATAATAAGTTCTGTAAGTACACCCATCATTTATGTCGCAGTGTGCTGACACACCCTTTGAGTGTACATCTACATCGATCCAACGAAATGACTGAAAATCAAGTAATACGGCCTGTGTTCAACTGTTTTCTTTGTCTGTGACATTCTGAAATTGAAACATCCACATTATAAAACACGTCTGTAAAACATCCATGAAACATTTTTTAAAATTATAAAACACTACAACAACAGCAAAATAGTAAAGAAGCCCATGCTTGTTGATATAATGTCCAAATGACCAGCGAATGGAAGTGGGCCCAAAACTGAGCCCTGTGGTACTCCACATACATTTTTTTTTAACTGTTGGTTGTTTGTTATGTTGACAGATGACTGACTGTAAGTCACTCTGGATAACAGCAACAGCTATTCCTGAAATGCTATTTTTAATGCAAGCATGTATTTGTGTTTTTGTGATGGCATGTTACCCAGGCTACTCAGCCCCTGGCACCCCGACGGCTAACCGTTTCGTAGGCCTGAGCCCGAGAGATCCCGCCTTCCTCCACCAGCAACAGGTGAGATCCCCCCTCTCTGCTGCACTCAGCTCACCTGTTCCTCTTATCCTTTCATTTTCTGTCCCCTCCCCATCACCCCGCACATCAGATGTGAAATTCCAGCCCTCTGCAAAAGCTTGTCACACTGCGAATTTGATTTGTAGGAAGCATTAAACTGTCTCGTTAGATCAGAGCGCTTCTAGATCAGATCAGAGCACACGTAGGCTGAGGTCAAGCATAGCAGCCTCAATTGGCATAAAAAAATGATCAGCATAGAATTTTTTAGGCCTCAAAAGGGTTGAGGCGTAGCACAGCTGATAGCAGGTTACAGTGGTAAATCATTGTTGCTTTAAATGCTATGATGCTGTTCTCTTTTTACAGCTATGTTGATTTTCGCCAGAGTATTAGTGTTATTAACACATTAACAGTTTTATTTGTAATGACCCTTAAATGACCCACAATTTAAAAACCTTGGTATGTCCATTAGCTGAATTTGAGGAGGTTATATATCTATTTAACATAGCAAAAAATTAGATCCATGCAGATAAAAATCTATCAAATCAATAATACTTCTACATTTTCTTTTGAATTTTTAGTTGATTGATGAATATATAGGATATCATTTTGAGTGTGTTTGCGCGTGTGTGTGCGTGTGTTTGAGTTTAAATCCTTCAGTCTGAAATAGAAAAGGGAAATCTGTTTCTATGATCACTTTAAAGAAAGAAACGAGAAAGTCAGGAAGTTGACTTCATTGTGTGGCCACTACTCAGAAGATGGATGGGACATGTGAGTGTCGTTGGGAGTGTAATGTGCTCAACTGTATTTCCTCCACGCACAACTTTAGAAACTCACACACATGCACACACACACACACACACACCACATGTGATCAGTACACGCCCTCGTTTACGGCACACAAGCTGAATATTTAGCGTTGGCGTCACGCGGTTCCCCCAGCAGCGGCCCTAGGACAGATGTGGTGACCCCGTGTGTGTCTGTGTGGGTGTGTTTGTGTGTGTTTGTGAGGTTAGGAGTGTTGCGGTGTTGTCGGACGGGTGAGAGTGCTCTCCCCCACCCCGTCTTATTGAAAGCGCTGGTCTCAGGCCAAGGCTTTTCCAACCACAACTAATTGAATGCATCTGCACGCGGCTACATAATGATCGCTGGGTTTCTCCTCAGCTTTTTTTTTTTTTTTTTTAATGTTTAGTAAAAATGACAAAGCTGGCCTCTGTTTCCTCACTCCTCTTTCAGTCTTTCCTTTTTCTCTCTTTGCTTTCTCGCTCCACGTTTTTCCCTAAAACCAGAACAGGCAAAAAAAAAAAAAAAAAAAAGATATATCAGTGAATGTTTATCAGCAGTCGTGGGATGTTTTTATTCCAATCAGGAGGAGAAGGAGGAGGAGAAGGAGGATTCACTTGGCTGGTGTTGTGCAGTTTGTCTTCCACATTTTCTGGAAGCCCTGCTACTTCTTTCAGAGGGGGCACAAAGTGACTGCACAAGACAGCAACATGAGCAGGAGTGTAGCTGCATGAGCCACTGAATTTTTGTTTTAGAGTATAAATCAGCCAAATACATAAATATCCTTTTGAAGAGGATGATGCGTGATATTATAATAAGAAATTGTATTTCTTAATTTGTAATAATCCAAAATTGAATTGACAGACACTTCAGCTCACACATGTTGACATGGAAAGATTTAATATCAAGAAGGCAGAGGTTTAAACTGTGAAGAAGGGTGAAGGATTTGTAAGCGTCCACGTAGGTTCGAACATGCTATATCCAGATGAATAAATGTCCTCGTCGGCTTAGGGAACTCTAAACAGTCCTCACATTGATTCATCATGCTTCTGCTTGTCACAGTTGTTTTTGTTTTCTGTGGTATGATTTAACGGCCTGGGATCTGGCCTGGCGGAGAGCGGGCCGACACCGAGCCAAGTCCATCAGTACTTGAACACTTTCACTGAATACTTTGTCATTGTCCTCATCTGGCGGCGGGATGTTCATTGTGTGGGATCGGCGAGGGCTCACTGAGGCTCTCGCCGGTTCAGTTGCAGCCGTTTGTCGCTAGGGTTGGTGTTGAAGGGGAAACACGTCGCGCACATATGTGCAGAAGATTTTTAGCCGTGGTCAGCGTTGGGTCTGGATCCCTGTTCTTTGTCTGTCTGTCTTCATGATGGATAGAGGCCATGACATGCACTGCATCTACTTCTGCTGCTGTCAGTGCTACCTTTGATTTTTATTTTTGAGGAGAAACAGAAGAGTCAGAAGGCAATTTCATCCTTTGAATACTGGAATCATTGTTTTAATAATACAGCATACACACACACATGTCCTGACCCTTGTCTAAACTGCTGCTATAGTGCTTATTCCGAACTAATTTATTATTTCATTACCATGAAATAACTTGATAGTCATCTGATAACTTGCTGGTAAAGGTTTAAATAACCTACTTTTCAGTGTAGTGGCTATTTTAAAATGTGGCACCACTAAAATAGAAGTCCCTGGGAACACACACACACACACCTACAACCACACACACACACACATATGCAGTAGGCTTCAAAAATGAAAAAAAAAAAAAACCCAAAACAAAACAACACCACACCACACGCTCCCACACCTGCTCTACGATTCCCAGGCAGCGAATGTGTGAAAACCCTCCATTCATCTCTCGCCTTGGTTAACCCCTCGAGGGAATGCCACCATCTAGCATTCCGCAGGGAAAGATCCGTGATCAGATGTCATTTGGTATTATCTAAGGAAGGATCCTAATCCACAATCTGCCCGCATCTGTTTGCTAACGTTCCCCGGCTCCGTCCCCCTTTTCCCCGCTGCCTGTGCCACTCTGATGTGCCGGTGCCAGCGGACAGATGGCGAGCCCCTCGAGGAGCGGTGGCACCGAGCGTCTGGCCCAGCCCGCACATTCTCTCCAAGCTTTTGTCAGGCTGTAGAGCGCGGGAGCAACGAGGGGGTTTAGCCTCAGATAAATACGGAGAAAACACACTGGATGGAACAAAACAGTGTTTGCTGTTCAGTTTTATTAAGACTGTTGTGATCAAGTGAAACTAATATTCCATTTTAATGTAATCAAAGGTCACTGAAAAACACGCCACCATGTTGCATTTGTTCCAGAGAAAAATCAAGGAACATAACAAGAACACAGCGCTGCATTTAAGTGCGGCTTAAGTAGGAAACCATCATCGCCTGCTGATGTGTTCGTCCAGGTGCTCGGAGGAGAAAAGAACACATTTCTCGACCGCCGCAAATGGCTTTGAATATTCAGCGTATGCGTATATCTGATTAAATCCCTCTTAAGAGCCTCTGCAGAAATGTCTGCCACTGCACGCAGAGTGCTAACAGTGCAGTTTTATCCCGATGCATTACTAAATGAATGTGTTGACCACAGGGCAAGGTTAGGTTGGTATTGGCAGAGATAGCTCTCAGCTGGATTGCCGACACGTGCGTCCGCATAATGCATGCAAAGGAGAGACAGTTTGTGTGTGGCTTTTTTGTTGCGGTAATTTGTAATCTGTATGTAAGGTTGGCATGTCTTAAGAGGGCTGGGGGAAAGGGGTTAGTATGTGCGCGCATGTGTTTGTATGTATGCGTGTGTGTGTGTGTGCGTGTGTGCTGTTTAACTTCATTGTACAATTTTGACCCCTAATCAATAAAAACAGTTAGCTAATGAAAAAAAGTCTGCATGCTTGAGGGCGTGCGCACTCCTCCCTGAATCTTAAAGTGCACTTACAGTGAAGCAGTGATTATCGGCAGGGTGCATGCATCCAGTGGACTGCATGGCTTCATCGGCTAACCAGCTTGAAAAGCAGTAACCGCTCACAGATGAACTACAATATGATGCCACTCACATTTGTAACTAACTAACTCCATTTTTTTTTTTTTGTTTTACTTCCAGGTTAGCTGTTCCCACTAACTGTGATTGCATGCTTTTTTTTCTTTTATGTCTGTTTTATCCCTAGATTTTGATTCCACTGTTATTTCCCCAAACATTATAATAATACTTATTCCTGATTCGCTATTTTTTTTTACAGTCAGTAACAGTTAGGACTCATTTCGGAGTCTATTATTTTTCATTTCTGCTGCTGCTTTAGGCTCTTCTGCATGCTTTTCTGTATACAGTGTTGAGTTGTAGTGTAATCTGAAGTGGAAGTTGTCTTGGCCCAGTGATCTGACTGCTAGGTTTCAATTGACAGCTGAGGAAGTGTGACTGGAGCGTGACTCAAAACGGCAGGCATTATGGCCCCAGTGCCACTGACGACACTTTGGGGATTACTTGGCAAAGGTAACCTTTTCATTCTTTCATGCCGCCTCTCTGTCTCTCTTACACCACACAAACACGCAGATTAATAACAGCATATAATAGATGATTTGTCTGATGTCCTTACATTCTAGGAATACACATCATATATAAACTCGCATATAAATCTAATTTAGCTGGACCGTGGCTCTAAGTGTTAATAATGCAGTGGTGCGCTCTGCCACGGACATCTCTCTGTGTGTCTCTCATGTTTTCTTCTCCCCTCTCGCTGTTCCTTCATCTATTTTTCACACTCTTGCATTATTTTTCCACCTTTCCCAGTAACTTAGTGTAGTAAAGTGAAATGTTTATATTTTCTTAGGAGAGAATTGGATTTGGTGGAGCTGTCTTAGGATTGGTTTGTCTCTATCCTGTTACAGAACTTAGATTTTTGTGTCAATTGCAGTTTTCTTGGAAAGCGGGGGCTTAATATTTGTTGTCGTATCTGCTGAAAAGGAACAAATTATCGTAATTTCTGTCAAATTTGTCATGATTGTGTTTCACTGCTGTGTTATTCTTCCCCGTGAGACGACAAATGTTGCTCAATGGTTGAGGGTTTGAACCCAGGCTTTCCTCTCGGATTCACACCCAACGAAAACAAAACATTCTCGTTTCGTAACACAAACCTTGATGAAGCTAATTAGAACAAATGAAGTCGGGCCACGGAGAGAGAAAAAGAAGTCATTCCAGGTCAGCTTTTTGAGCCACGTGAGGATGTTTTACTTTCCACATTTTAACAAGCTTAGCTTTGTTTGACTTTGTGCTGAAGTCATGCTTTACTCTCTTTAACTTAAAGCTACAGAACCTCCCCCTTCATCCTCCCCTCTTCATCCCCCCTCCTTCCTCCATACTGTATGTCTCCCTCTCTGGGGGGAAAAAACCTGAACCATTTCACCATGGCAGAGCAAGCAAGCTGACCTAAGCCTTTTCCTGTTACGTCTCCCTTTTCCCTGGAAGTGTAGAGCATCTGTGTGTATACGAACGGGTGTGCGCGCACGCGCGTGTGTGTGTGTACAGCTCATTTTGCGCCCGCTGAAGTTACAAACTTTTTTTTTTTTTTTACAAACGCACATGCACACAGCAGAACCCCCTTCAATAGGCCTCCTAATAGGCCAGTGGAGGTAGCAGAGAAAAATGTCCCCTGCAGCAGCTCGAGGTCTCACACACACACCAGCCAGCTAACTCCTCCTCTTCCCTCCGTGCGAGTGTACAGTAATGAGCGCAGATAAAATAGATCCCAACTGGATTTAGTTAATTTTGTTACAAAGATGGGATTGTAATTCTATTTTATTTTTCTTCTTTGATGGATTATTCATGCAAAAAAATAAGTAAATAAATAAATAAATGAAAAAACGTATAGATGGAATCAGCTGGATTCCTCTTGTATCTCGCTTGCCCTTTAAACGGAGCGCTCCGCAATTCCTCTTCAGTACTGGCCCCCAAATTAAAACGCTGCCAGACTCGCATGTTGCCATTGTGCAGGAAATGGGTCAGCAATCCATTAAGATGCCATTAGATAATCTAATTTAGGGAGCTAATCCTTAAACGAAGCACGCTGTATGCCCGGGTTGTGCTTGCAGGGAGTAGAATTAGTGAGGTTTGGGAGCTTGGACAGGGCAAGGGGGTGGCCATCTTGAAGGTTACCTAAGGAAATACAGCAATGGAGGTCAGATTTTTTTTTTTTTTGTCCAGAGTTGCTTGGAGTGAAGAAACATAAAGCAACAACTTGTACCGAGCCCAAATCGAGAGACACAGAGGCCTTTTAACGCCACCTCGATAGGTCAAGATTGCAGTGGAAGAGATCGACCTGACAATTTGGAACAATTGGTGTGATGTGGCATCGCGGCCTGTATGTTATTACATCATACCAAACGATTGGAAAGATACAAGAAGCATGAAGCACGGCTTTCTTCCTTCACTTGCTGCTTTTTAGGGCACGGTTTGTATTCAGAGTTCAGTCATGCTAATAAGGCAAATCTGCAAGTCTCAATTAGCAGTGATGGGAGGATTTCAGGTCTCCCCCTCTGCTTTGTGATTTTTTTCCCCGATAGTAGAGGAGTCCTTTACATCAAAAAAAAAAAAAAAAAAAATCCTGCCCGGTGCAGCTTCAGGTTATGGTATGCAGATACAGACTGACAGCCATCGATTTTAACAAGATTAAAACCGATCTGCGGTTTAGTGCGCACAAAGGCCTGCAAGTCGGCTTTTGTAGCTGTGTGGTCCCCCCCCCCCCCCCCTTAATGTAAGCCATTACCTGAGAGGAGTTTCATAAGGGAAGAGAAACACAGGGAGATGGCAGAAAGGAGGGAGGGGGCAAAAGAAAGAAAGAAAGAAAGAAAGAATGAAAGCGAACAGGGGGAAAAAGAGAAAACTGCAGCCCTTGGCCACTCTGTGCGCTCTTTGTTCAGCAAGGTAGGAAAAACTTAATCCCCCCCTTTCCTGTCCGATGATTTTTGGCAGGGTGAAAGAGAGAAGGAGGGAGGGAGGGAAGAAAGCAGGAGAGAGAGGATAGCATGAGGACGGGTTGGATGTGGGGGGTGGGGGGGGCTGCTTGAGAGGATTAGCCTTGAGGTTGTCTTTTAACTCTTTGCACACTCAAACATGATCTAAAACTTGAGTGATGTTTGTTTTTATTTTTGAATACATCTTCTCGCCTCTGTCTTTCTCTCTGTCACTCCTCATTAAAGAGTCCGGCTCTTTCGGGCCACAGGGTGAATTGAATTTGCACTTCCATTGTTTTAAGTAAAAGAGTAGTGACTGGTGATTTGTATAAAATGTAGACCGGCCCATTGGTGGCTTTCATGAACGCAGACAGTGTTGTCCAGTCGCGGAGCTTCACAAAGAATCAAATCCGTCCTCTGTGAAGCAGCATCTTCAGACTTTAGCTGTTTCTTCCCCCTGTCATCCATCGTGTCTCTTCCCCCCAAACATTTATCCTTGTCTACATTTCTTCCTCACGTTCTTTTTCTCCTCTTTGCCCCTCTCCATCCGTCTTGTTGCGTCCGGGTTTGATCCTCCGCTGTGCCCTAACTTTAGCAAACCCAAAAAAAAAAAAAAAAAGTTTGTCGCCGGTGAATCAGATCAGAATCAGAAAATGTGCGACGCAGGTATTCTCAGACTTAGCGGGGGTGATGCGAGAGGTGGGGAGGGTGTTAGATGAGTGCACACTGGGGGCCTGTGTGGGAGAGGAGGGCGGAGGTGGGGTGGAGGGGTGGAGGGGGGGGGCTAATTATCTGACATCTACGTAGCGCAGCACCCCACGGGAACAACATGCTGTTTGTTCCCGCTCGCGTTTTCAGTTAGCACCGTTGCTCCCCAGGAACAATCACTGTGTTGTTTTGCCATTAGCGTGAGATGAATAGGGATGGGACAGCTTTGTATAGGGACCCCCCCCCCACACACACACACACACACACACGCACACACACACACACACACACACACACACACACCCTTCTCCTCCACCTCCGCTACCAATCACTCTCTCTCCACCCCTCAATGCGTTTTCTATACTGCCATCAATGCAGAGAAGAGAAGCCTGCGTCACGGCCCTCTCACGTGATGTCCTTCAGCTGAAATCAAGTGGAATCACCTCGGCGTAGATTAACGAGCTAGCGCTGCCATTTTTTTTCCCCCCCTCCCCTTTTTGTTTACCCCTCTCCGTCCGAACAAAACAAAAAAATAAGACCTTGAACCTTGATGACTGTCAGCAGAGCAGCGGCGCTGGTCATTAGCAAAGCAGCGTTCAGGATAATTGAAAGAAAGAATCTGATTTTGACTGCACCAACAAGTTAATGGCATGTGACTAATCTCTCCGTCTCCTCCTCTCTGTGTTTCCCTCCCCCCTCCTCCCTCCCGTCTCCGCAGTCCTGGTACCTGGGCGAGCTTAGTTCCATTCCAAGTGTCGAACGGGACTCCGATTCTGCCAACAAATGTCCACCAGAACTACAGCATAAACATCATTGGTGAGCCCCTGGTCCCCGCTGAGACAGGGAACTGAACACACGGAGGCCGGATGACCCCCAGGGTGGATGGGTGTTGGTGGTGCAGAGCTAGCACTACAGGTGTCCGCAGCCATGGATGAAACCAGCAAAGCAGCACGAGCTGCACAATCGTCCCCCGACCCCTTCCCACCCCCCTCACCCCATCCCACTTCCTGATCTCACCCCTTTCCGTGTCCCTTCCCCGACTCCCACGCCCTCCCCATGAAGGACACTGGCCGTGAAGTGAAGACGAGGGTTGGTTCAGAGGAAAGAGAGAGAGAGAAAAAAAAAGAGAAAAGCTTCAGGTCTGCTGTCTCCTCGCCCAAGCCCAGCCCACACATCCACCACCCACCAGTCAGTTGTTGTGTTTGCAGAACTTTTCAATCCATTCAAATACTGTGATGTATAGATGCCTTAATGTTTTATTGCATGACACTCTAGTCTCTTAGCGGCAATTCCTACTATTTTTCCATGTTGGGGGAAGGTGTAAAATCTTGATTTACACACATATACACACACACACACCTACACACACACACGCAAGTGAAGAGGTCTGCGTATCGACAACCTCTGCCTGGTGGATGGCTCCGAGACTCGAAGCTCTCCGACTCAAACCTCTTGAAAAGAGGCTTTCCCGCGTCAAACGATTCACTGTGTACACCATAGCAACAACGCGAAAAGAAAAAAAAATTGTGAATTCAGAGTGTTCCTTCTTCCGTTTTGATTTCAGTTTACTGTGATAGGACTCTTTGTTCAGAAAAAAAAAAATGTGTGACTTTGCTTATTCTTTACTGCTACTTAACTTCAAGAATTAACGTAAACACTTTCTGTAAGAGTTGAGAACTCTTGATGCGGTTTTCAAAAAACACTAAATGTTTAGGCTTTGAGATTGGACCCCTCATTAAAGAATTTGCAGCTCCTTTAGAAAAGGAAAAAAGAGAAAAGAAAAGACGGAGAATAGGAAAATCTCGATAGAGGCAAGTGCAATTGAATTTTTGAAGGGAAGCTATCAGTCTGTCAGCCCTAAGACTCTAAAGGAAGGGGAATAAATATTAAACGGTTTTATGGGTAAAAATGTTTAAGAAAACATTTCAATTTGATTTCAGTCACATATCCGTCTCCTCACACGAGAAAAACATCAAACGTGAAAGGCAGTTGAAGGCAAGCACTAAGCTACCTGTGCAGCGCTTAGCAAAACCAGCACTTCTTTTGAGCCCTTCCCTTCATTATGGGGAGTTGTTTAGTTTTTTTTTTTTAATTTATTTTGGGGGAAATAAAAAAAAATAAATAACCGAACATAAGCAAAGAAATGAGACGCACATAGTGTGTCAAAGTGGCATTTCATTTTTAGTTTTTTTTTTTTTTTTTTAATCTTTATAAATGTTCACGATACGATCAAGAGCATATGCATTTGGCCATCAGCTTCTAAAGCTTATGTTTACAAAAAAAAAAAACGAAAAAAAACATGGAATGCAAAGTGTTAATTCATGGAAATGTACAATTCATGCAAATGTACAGTAGGCTTATGTGTAAAGCTAGTTTGTGCAAGGTTATCTCTACAGTGGAAGAGGAAAACTGAAATTATGAATCCAGGTGGTGGCAAATCCCTGAAATCTAGAATTGTGCACGGCATGTTCACAGCCATTGCCTCTCCAGTCCAGACATATTTATACAAGGAAAATCTCTCCAATACTCTTAATTTGCACGATGACATATAGTCCACATTACGTGCCTTGCCTTTGAATATAGAGACATCACTACACTTGTTTTTGCTGCATTTATCATTATAGAAAAAAAAAATTAACATTTTTATGATAAGAATTGTTTTGTACTCTGAATGAAATTGTTGATTTTTAACTTCATGTACTACTCTATCTCACAGTTACATTGCATATCAAGGCTGTGTATAGTTGCCGTTTTAAAGTTTGTAATCAACCAGCATTTTTTTTTTTTTTTTTTTTTTTTTCAGTATTTTGGTGGTTTTTCTAATAACCTGTCATCCTTTTTTGTTTTCCTTATTTTTTTCAATGCTCATTTTGTTCATCTTCCAGTTACTATTGTGGAGGGTGGAAATTCAGAATTATGAAAATTATGCAATACCAAGTTTTGCCTATGTAGGTAGTGCTTATAGATGCGTCAATTATTAGAGGCTAGTTTGGAGATAGACAATATTGTAATGCATTTATTTTGTTGATATCGTTGTTTGTCGTTGTTGTTGTTGATGATGTTGTTGTTGTTGTGGGTGTTTTCCTTTTTTATTGACCAAAGTGGGGACTGCTTTCTATGCAGTGTATGACAAGGTCTTTTTTTTTTTTTTTTTTTTTTCTTTCTTTAGCATATAGGCCTACCGAATGACGGTGAGACGCGTTCTGGTGTATTTTGAATTCGGGAGTTTTAGGGGGAGGGGCGGTATTTTTCTAGAAGTACTTATATAAAAAAAAAAAGTGCACCCTTGGTCTTTCTACGGCTGCAAAGTCACTGATTGGTCTACTGTGACTCTTACTTTCAACTTTCCACCTGGGGTGCTAGCATGTGACCTTGAAGGAGCTCATTTTTTCACAGGAGAGACGGCTTGACTTGAGTATGACAATCATTTTAAGGAATCATTTTTTGCGTAGAATCCCACTCTGTCGTACGTAGTTCCCTTGACGCTGCAGCGGATAGTGCTGCATGCTTTTGTCGAACAACTACTACGCCGTACTATTCTAGACGTCGCCGAATGCAATTCCCAAGTAGATGCCTTAAACACATCAGTTGAAGTGGCCTGTGACCTGCGCAACAATCACACACCGACTAATGCTAGTGAGACCTGTCCAAATCAGTTGCAGACAGGCTCAAGCAAGCCTTTAGAAAGTATTTTATAAGTAGTAGATTTGTATAAATGTATATACGATACGCACATATGTCGAATCCTGAGATATGTCCCCAGCAGAGCCCCGTAGAGTATGTTAAAGTAAATATTGGACTAGAGAAGCTTGGTGTTTTCTAACTTCCTGTCCAGTGGCCCAGTAGAAGAAGCTTAAATAGAATCCACTAGAAGAAAAACATAGCACTTAAATAGCACATAGGCAATCGTCTTCTCCCCCCGTACAGTGTTTTGAACCTAGTCTTAAACTAAATCTCTCAGGCGTATTGCAGGGCATTATTTATATCAATCATTCTCTCACCGTTTTTAATGTAAAAATAAAGAAAATAAAGACTTTTCTCGCAGAGAGAGCGGCGCCTCCATTGCTGCTAGGACACCTTTTGCACTCTTTCCCCGCAATCGTGAAAGAAATGTTTCCCTCGGAGAGACGGTACTACCAGGAGCTCTCCGCCGTGAGCAGAGGGCTAAGAAGCAGAACAGCGTTTTTTGGAAAAAATAATCCTCAAGTCAAGCTCAATCTCTCCGTCTTCACCCAGATTTCTTATGCAGAAAACAAATTGAAAAAGTCACCCCGTTCTATGTGCACTGTTCTGTCTGTTTTTTTGCTTTTATTCTTTTTTCTTTTGTTTGTTTGTTTCTTTTAAAAGAAAAACTATAAGTGCTTTGCAGCCTTTGGCCATTGGAGACCCCACTGAAGTGCATTGTCCCCAAGTGTGTTTGTGAGTGGATGTTTGTGTGTGTGTGTGTGTGTGTGTGAGCGTGCTAAAAAATGTGTCAGGGTCACTGTGCTGTTGGTGTTTATTTGAATAGGAGACTGTACATAAAGGTAAATATCCTGATTGCGTCGATAGCAGTAGTCTGTGGGGTTGAACTCTGCTTTGGCAGCTTGGGTGTTCGTGCGCATGCGAGCGCGCGCGCGCGTGTGTGTGTGTTTGCGTGTGAGCCAGATGAGTGATCGAGTGCCTCTGACACTACACAATGAGAGAAGATGAGGGTCTTTCTATTGAAAAAAAAAAAAGCCTGCCGTAGGACAGGAGTTTGTACACTGTAAACTTTCTCGAGAGTTCTTCTCTTAGCCCTTATTTGTAAATCTTCAATTCTGGGGGGAAAAAATGAGTCAATTCCATTTTAGGAAAAAAAAAAATTCAATTTGGGTTTTTTTATTTGTTTCGGAGGCTGGATTTGAGTTAGAACTCTCCAGGTTTCCCCGATTAGTAGAATCTAAAGTGTTTTCATCAGTTGTTGTATTCCTGTATGTAAAGTCAAAAAAGGGGAGAAATATTCTATACAGATCCATAAATATAAAAAAAACAACAACAGTGAAGGCTTTTTTTTATTATTAATATTATTATTTTTGATCTTGGTTAGTGCTTAGATATTTCCATTTGGGAAACACATCATGAATATTTGAATTGTTGTTCTTTCATTAGTGTGGCCATAGCGAGTGTGATGTGATTTATCTCATTTTTTTTGGAAATGGGTGTGAATTCTTGTCCAACAAGATCGTGGTGTGAGTGTGTTCCTTGTAGCAGCTGGGAGGTGATGTCACTTAACCAGTAGAAAAAAAAAAAAAAGGCCCCAGATTGCACCTGACCTTAAGCGAGAAGCAGGGTAAAATCTGCAGTGACAAACGTCCTCAATGAATCAGATTGTTCTTTCTCTTTCTTTCTTTTTTTTTGTTTGTTTTGTTTTCACATAAAATGTTGCAAGACGATTGGTGCTACATTTCGACGTTGTTCAGATTCGGCCGGCCAACGTTGAGCCGTCTACTTCGTTAATATGCAGACGACACTCTAAAAAAAATCTCTAAAGATCAGCAAAAGCATCGAGGCATCACTCATTTTGCACATTAGACATGCTGTCTATGCCTGATGTGATGTAGGAAACCCTTCATCCACACTACATACAAACATTACATTAAGTGCAGGTGCTTCAGAATAGGGTACTGTACCTTCCAGCTGATAATAGGTAGTGTATTTTTGGAACGGTTACGTATTTCTGTTGCCTAGCTAGGTGTGAATGTAGCCTGTCAAAAAAAAAAAAAAAAAAAAAAAGCTCTTGAAACTTTATGAAATTTGAATCAGTGTTCCACTCATCAACAGCTTCAAGAGCCGTGTTCAAGGAAGACTTTTACACTTACAACCACCTTATTTTAGGAAGTATTATGTCAGTGATCGCTGTGATCATCGAAAAAAAAAACAAAAAAAACAGGACAACTTTATGCAAGGAGGACCTGTGGCACTCATGCAATATGTGCGATTTTCCTTTTTAACTGAATGTCACGCATTCTGTGGGGACTGAGAGGGAGTATACGTGCAGACTTAGAGGAAAGATTAAAACTTCATTTTCATCCGACATGAGCAATACACACCTTCCATACGTTGGCTAGCTGCTAGTCACTTGGCATCAGGTTGTTATAAAACATGAAAACCAGCATTTTTACAGGATGTAACATTCACCAAAAGAAGACAAAAAGATAGCAATGCAGTGCCTGTTCAAGCTGTCCAAGTGTCTGTTGTATATAATTGTAAAATGTGATAGACTTACTTTCATATGGGACGAGAAAAACACCCTCACACAGAACCGAATGTGGCAAACTCATGTGGAAATATGCTCGTTATTACTGCTTTGATGTTTTTTGAAGCTTCTTTTTTTGTGTGCGCGCGTGTGCGTGATTTATTAATTTTCAAATTATTTCAGCACACAATGCCCACATCAAGCTTATTCAAAATTTGAGAGGAAATGTTCACTCTTCTTCTTTATTCTTTTTTTTTTTTTTTTTTTTTTCTTCCGGGATGGGGAGTGGGGCGGGGGGGTCAGTGCTACACTAAGCGCAGCGGAAAGATGAAATAATGTCTTTTCTTAAGATTAGTCACCAGTTTTTCTCTGCAGGGCTGATTTTATTTTTGGGTCTTGTGGCACTTTTACTTCCCTCTGCGCACACATTTCTACTTTATGAATCATGGTGGAATTATATATTACGAACAACAACAACAACACCAACAAAACAATATGTAAACAGTCTCCAGTAGTGATCGTAGTTACACTGCAAGTGTGTGCAAAGGTCTATGTATGTATCTGAATGTACGTTTTAGAGGACTTTTTGGAAACCTTTTTTGTTTTTTATCTTTTCATTGACAGTTTAGGAGCCACAGGTGTCCATTGTGAACTGTATAGCGAAGGCCTTGATATCCCTTCTTTTATTGATTTTAGAAACGCCGAGCATTAGGCGATGCCTTCAAGCTGGTTACATTTGGTGCAGGGGCTAAAATTGCCACAAGATTAAAATCAGTGTAAATAAAGGCTCAACTTTTTGTGATTGTTACTGTTATATCCAGCCTATACTGCTAGCAGCTGTTTTTACTGCAGTCAATTACTGGAAGTGGATATATTTCCTATGCAAAACTGTTTAAACAATAAAATGAGCTATGCTACAAAAATGACTTTTATGTTATGGCTCTTTCTTGTGTTTATTGTGTTTGAATTTTGAATTATTCCAATTTGAGACCTAAATATAAAAGTTCCTGTTTGAGGTCTGACATCAGATTGAGTTTACGTCTGATGAAGGGGTAAACTGCCACATTTCTGTATTCAAGCCAGTTGGCTGGAAATCGCAGGGAAATACAAAAAGCATCAACTCGTTCTTTGTAATTTAGGGACTGTATGAAAATTTGCTGGTTTTAGCTGTAGGCAGCAGAGGAGGAGATGTTTTTTTTTTGATTGATTCTTCCCTTTATCATAAAATAAATGGAAAACAAACCATTAAATAAACTCTGCGTATAACATAAATAAAAACAGAATGCAGGGATTTGCAAATCCTTTTTGACGTACTTTCAACTGGATACAGTCCAAAGACAACATCTTTACAAGCTGATAAACTTTATTGTCTTTGTAAAAATACACTCATTCTAAATTAAAGCCTGCAACATGGTCCGAAAAGAGTTGGAGTTACAGGAGCAACAAAAGACTGGGAAAGTCGTTGAACGCTCAGACAACACCTGTTTGCGACATTCCACAGGTAAACAAGTTCATTGGTAACAAGTGTTTGCATCGTGACTGGGTGTGAAAGGGACATCCTTGAAAGGTTCAGCAAGGACGGGGTGAGGTTCACCACTTTGTGAAACCACGGCGTAGGCAGACAGTCCAATGTTTCTCTACACACCATTGCAATGATTTCACCCTCTATAAGCCATGATATGAAAGGTTTCAGAGAATCCAGAGAAATGTCTGTATATAAACTGTTTTCTATATAACTATTATATAGAAAGCCAGCACAGTTTGTCGCTGTGCCTGAAAATATAAGTTAAGACACCACACAAAGCAAAAGCCAGATATCAACAACAGACAGAAATGTTGCCAACTTTTCTCGGCCTGAGCTCATCGGAGGACGGAAAGTGGAAAACTGTCTGTCGAATCCACGCTTCAAATTGTTTTTGGACTTGTGTCCTCTGGACTAAAGACAAAAAGGACCATCCAGATTGTTACCAGCACAAAGTTCAAGGGCCAGCATCTGTGATGGTATGGGGATGTGTAAGTGCCAATGGCATGGGAAACTTGCACATCTGTGAAGGCGCTACGGGTACTTATGAAAGTTATATTCCATTCCTGCCGTATTCTGCCAAAGAAATCCCCCTAAATTGTACCCACTGGACCTTTAAATATATTGTCTTTGTACTATGTTCAAGTGACTATAAGTCAAAAAGGATTTGCAAATCATTGCATTTTCTAAAATAAGGGTTGCAGATTCAACCAGTAATTTTTGTACAGTGCCTTAAATAGATGAGGGGGATTTACTATCTGTATTACAGTGCAAAATAACTGTACTGTAGCAAAGTTTAGGATCACCGCACCCAGGAAAATCTCTAAAACAGGCTGAGAGAGCAAAACAAGGTTAGTCGCTGTAAGAGGTGAAATAAGGACAGTGCCAAGTCAGAGGAAAAGACGACTATCTGACGTTAAGTATTAAACTAATTGGATTTCGTTGATTCTCAGAAGTGTGTCTGTGACAGTTTTCCCTGAATGCAAACATTAGTTTTCATGTCCTGGAGCGATCCCATGACCCCACATACCCGTGCTCCATCGTGGTATTAGTCCAGCTAATCTACTGTAATACCCCAATCCCTGAGGAATGGGAGACAGACTAGAGTGTTTGGACCACGGTAGAATCAGTCTGCTGGGACTTGGGAGGGTCATACGAGGTAACATCCATCTGGGTCACTGTGTCAAGTACATGAAGCTCTGATCTAGTAAGCTTTTCTAATGGGATTGAGGACATTGAAGGAGGCAAAAGTCAGGCTAAAGCGCAAATTAGGTCTCATTATGGGTCTGCGTGATGGGCTCAGGGCTCAGCTGGACACTTGATGACAACAACAGGCACCATCAGCAGTGCCCACAAGACTAGGCCCTGTCCGCAGCAGGGGTGCCCTCCTAACGGCCGGTTCAGGCACTGCACGCTGCACACAAACCACAGAAAAGCCCACCTGGCCTCGGGCACAAACCAGAGTTCATTTGGCTATCATTAAAGAGGACCAACAATGTGGCACGCTGATATAAAATTACCCGATCTATAATGGTAATCATCATGCCATTTATCAAAATTGGCCAGTTGAGTCAACATCTGGCTTCAATAGGGGGCTGTAGTCGGTGAGGGTCTTGGCAGCGTCTTGTACCCTACATATTTTCCACTCTCTTTTATCAAGGCCTGCTGTCAGTGATTTGACGAAGCTAAATAGATGATGATTTGGCCCTATTATGTTTCGCAGGGCTCAAGCAAAGGGGATTTGTTGATTGCCTTTGTGTTTGTCCATTTTTTTTCCCCCCTCCTCTACCCGTATGGATCCAGGAGAGGTAACGGCGCCTCGCGGTTCTCCAACGTGCGTCTGACTGTGTACCAAAGAGAGGATGGAGAGGGGGAAGGCACAGCGAGTACTCTCACACAACCCTGTGAGTGCAGAGGCTGGACTGAGTTGTTGGACCCGAGCCAATGCCAGCACAAAGAACTCTGTCACATCCCTAAGTTTTATTGGAGGCATATAATATTCATCTTGTGTGCTGTTGGAATCAGGTAATGAATTAATCTGATCCTTTCGTCTTTTTGGCATCCAAGTATGAGTGTAATGCACTTTATCTAGCAGGAAGCCATTGATGCAGAATTGGTGCGGATATTTTATTGGTTTATGACTAAGGGAAGGATTTATATTGTTAGTGTCTGGTGCAGACAATAGAGCTCATGATTTCAATACAAAAAGGAAACAAAACATTAACTTTGTTGAAATAGATCAAATGTGCCTCTTTGAGCATGAATTGACAAATTAAGAGGTTTTGGTAACCAGGACAACGCTTAAAGGAATAGGTCAACATTTTGGAAAATACAAGATTGCCTTGTGTGTGCCAAATGTATGCCAAATATGAAGCTACAGACTTTAAGTTTAGCTTAGCATAAGGACTGGAAACAGCAAGCATGGCTCTGTCTAAATCCCACTACCTCTAAAGCTCATTAATTAACATGTTACATCTCATTTGTTTAATCCATGGAACCACCAAAGTTTAAAAGAGACAGTTGTGGTTTTATAGCTAGTTCGTGGTTAGCTGTTTTTCCCCCCTGTCCCAGCCTTCATGCTAAGCTAAGCTAATAGCTGGAGTGTCATATTTAACAGACGGACGTGAGAGTGGAGTCAATCTTCTCGTCCAATTCTCAGCAAAAGAGTGAAACCCAACACGTCAAACTATTTCTTGAGTTAATTAACTACTGTCTTTAACTACTTAATTAACAGTTGAGTGTGTTTCACTGTGTTATATTTAGAGGTATCCGATGGGCAGGCGCTTTTTACGAAGGCTCACCACCTTTCGGTGTGTTTCTCATGAAGGAACACTTGAGATCTCAAACTGCGTCAGTTTGCAAAAATGTAGTTGAGGAGAGCTCTGGGAATAAAAGAGGGCTGTCTGAAAATGCACTAAGTCCTAAATAGTACTCCGAGCTCTGTGTATTCCCACACAAATTTGCATAAATTTCATAGTCTAAGTCATGGACTGTGGCTGGAGCGTGTTATTAGTCTATCTTTGGGTGGTAGTACAGGCCGATCACACTGAGGGTTGTTGTTATCTCATTGAAAGCACCCTGGTATTACACCCAGCGGATTGAGAGTGGGTCTTAAGATCGTGGGATTTGTTCACATATTAAAGCATGTCTGTTTGGATGCGCAGAAAAGAAACAGGTGTTCAGTGTTTGTGTGTGTGCGTGTGAGTGTGTGTGTGTGTGTGAGAGAGAGAGAGAGAGAGAGAGAGAGAGAGAGAGAGAGGAAGCGAACTCATGTGTGCGTCTTTGTGTCGTCCCTGTGATGTTTGTTTCGAAAGCCGTACACGCACATGGGATGAGAACACGCTGTTCATGTGTGTGTGTATGTGTGTACATGTGTTTGTGTGTCTATGACTTGACAGAGGGGTGGGGGTGCTTTATTGAAAAGTACTCCTCTCCTCCCCTGTTCAACATGCTGGATTAGCACCAGCAGTTTCCCATGGAGCCGTCCCTCCCAGCCCCCTGCCCATTTGCATAAGGCGCAGACAGGCGGAGATGTGACAAACAAACCTGGCACACACAGCGCCGGCTGCCTCCTTTCCGTGAACTCTTTCCCTGTTTCTCGCCATGACAAGAAAGAGACACAAGATAGGGCTCAAGCAAATCCACCTGCGCACACTCTTCACCGTAAACGACCTGTTTCCTGCGTCCAAACCGTACAGTATAAATAAAATTAAAGGCAGCGCCAGACTGGGGTTTGAGGCCTGTATTCCTGCTGGTGATCATAGTGATTCACAAGTAAAGGAAAGCAAAGGCCTGAAGGAGGTGAGAAGGGCTTTCATTGCTCTGTCATTTGGACAAAAGTCCCCTGAATCAAAGTATCCTCCCCCTCGTTTTTCTCTTCCTCCAAGATGGTAATGTTCACCTTAAAACATCTTTACTGTACTGTGGCTACATAACACAGCTCTCTGCACTGCTGTCCGGCCGCCAAGTTCCTATCAAGCCTCTGATTTATGGCGCTTGATGCATTCCTTGGCCCTGGCGAGGAGGCAGTTTAGCTGAAATATGAGAAGAGATGCAGAGAACACACTCAAAGTGAGTTTCAGTTTAGCTTGCCTGTGCAGTGTGAAGCTGGTGCAGCCTTAACGTTCTTTCTGTGCAAAACCTGAGAGACAACATGGGAGATTTTTTTTTTCTTTTTTTTTTTTTATCTTTAGATGGTAAAATATTTCAGAAATGTGGCGTGGTCTGTTCGCCTCATCAGCATGTCCTGTTGGGTGATAACAAGAAGAAGAACTGTAACCCAGCTGTCATGGAGCCCACAAAACCCCTTTTGTTGGTTGTGACATGCAGCTTTCACCCTACTAAATTACATCGGGATTAAAAATGTTAACTACAACTCTTTGCCTTTTCCTGTCCACTTACATGTAGAAAATTGCATGCAGGTGTATGAAGAAGAAAAAAAAAAAAGAAAAAGACCAACAACTTTACAGTAGTATTTTGCTGCAAATGGCTTTCTTGCTTGTGCAGTAAAGACCTGTAATCAATCATAGAAGCTTTAAGTAGCTGTTTGTCTTCATTTGGGTCTTAATGTAAAATCGCTGATAAACTGGAATCAGATAAGCAGAAACAGACATTTCTGAAAAAGGGGAAAAAGTCCGTATATGAAGCGTTCACTGTACGCCTGCATTGCTTTGTCTGCTCCCAAGTTACAACAGTGTGATTACATGCTTTATTAAGTGCTGAAGTGCTCTTCTTGAGTAAAAGCAGATGTCACCACAAGGTCTGTCACTGAGTCTGGATCGGGGTGCCTGTGGTCAGTGTCTCAGCCCGCCTGTAGCTCCCTGTGGTTTCCCATCAATTCAGCGCTCAGAATCATCACCAAACAAAGTGTGCAAAGAAACACACCAACCAAGTTTCTTTTTTTTCTTTTTTTTTTTATTCACTGTATGTTTCTATTTCCCCCGAACAATATGAAGATACAGTATGCTAGAAATTAACAAAGACAGATGTTCTCTACTGCACAATAATGAGGCCTGGCATGAAAATTTTGCAGTAAAGTGAGTTTGATCCGCTAGACGAGGGACCTAGTTGCTATTTCTGTTAGTTTACAACCAAAACGTGCACATGCCGAGGGCTGCACCAGACCTAGTTCAGGGAGAAGATCATTTTTGTTATTATTTTTAATTTTTTTTTTTTCCAGCTAAATGTCATATGGAGTAGGGTAACCATCCAGAACGCCCTTTCGCTGGAGCAAGGATCCACGCTGCTGATGTGTCCTTGAGCAATGCACTACATCCCTTCTAGCTTCGGGGCTGCTGGTCATGAATCTGACCTTTGACCTTCGAGGTGTAAACATATGGTTTCTATATCATGCCACATTTTATTGCGCCGTGACGTGCAGTCATAACTCTCTACTCATAAAAATCAGTGTTTATATAATCACGCCATTTGTACTAACCAGGACATTTACAATATGAGCAATCAATGCATGTAAGATCTATGCAATATCTGAATGGGCATACTTCCATGCCTACTAGTTTAAGTACATAAGTGCTTTTGCACTGCCAGTTTTGGTGAAATACAGTGTACTGTGAGCACCCGGATGGTGCACTCATAATGGTCGAATGCTGGACACTTCTCGGCCACAGTGGCTGCCATCTTGGCTATGTAGTGTAAGGGGAGGGACTACTAGCGTCTTGCAAATGGCGACCGAAGAAGCTGATGGAGCTGAAGCAGTTGTGGTGAGTACTAAGATATACAGTGTAAGTTGTGCATATGTTTTATGTTTATATTTTGGCAGTCAAATGTTGGTGGTAATGGTGATTAGGAAAAGCTAAAATGTTGCGAGCCTCAAAGTACAAAGTGTGCACGGTGTACTAAGTATCCGAAGTGAGGCGGAGCGTTCATCTGTTCTGACTTTTTTCCTGTTTCCTTCTTTGTTTCCTTGATAACGTGACACGCGTGAGGCTTTCGACTGACCTCAGGTTGATCATCTTTCATTTGTACCACCTGTCTTAGTCAGTATAAATGCCAGTCAGGTGACTGTCGTTCTCTTACCGAGGAAAGGCTCCATGCTGAAATGTTTATACAAGTCGAGATAAATACATCAGAGTTATGCTCGTGCAGCTTTCAGCCCTCCTTTTTAAATATCTGCCTCGCGGGCAGTATCTCACTAGAATAGGTGAGCGTTTCCCCTCAGTGTTTTATTACATCACTTCTCACTGTATCACATCAGCGTATATCACATTTACACCACATCAAATCACCCGTTTGTCAGGAGTGTGCGCACCAACACTTTGAGGGTGACACACCTTCTTGATCAACAGACGCACAGAGAAGGCCAGAGCAGGTCTTATATGCTAAATGGTGACAGTATAAAGCTGTCAAGTGTTTGCAGTCATTCGTTTTTTGGCTAAATTATTCAGAATTTATGGTATTGGTTCTTTGGACAGATGAGAGAGGCAACATGAAGGTTTGCTATTTGCAGCTTTACACATATTACACATATAAATAAAGGGCAGAGCTGTAATTTTTATAATAGTGACCTCATGCTCATACTGCGATTGACTATTGAAGACATAAAAACAACACACAGAGCAACTTTAACCCTTTATTTAGTACATTACGGCACCACGGCTAAAATTTGGCATCACAGCATTTTTAACGTAACAACTTGATTTCCTCCAATAAGTGCTATTCCACTTTTATCTGACTCTTCCCACATGTGCTCCCTGTGTTTCCCAACACCAGGAGGGAGCAATGCTTAGAATTTACCTACCATAGTATTAATTAATCATCGCACATCTGTGTGTATGCCCATTTTGGTGCCTGTTCTGTTTGTTGACTCGTGTGTGTGTGTGTGTGTGATACAATGGTGCTTTGGCACTTTGGCACCTGCGCTACATTATAAACCTAAAGGCTTGGATAATAAGCTGCAGGTGCACTCCTGGCAAACAGAAGAGATGCAGGCGGGGGGGTATGTGCGTGTATGTGTGTGTTTGTGTGTGTGTTGGGTGGTGGTGGGGGTGTTCACCTGCTGTTATCGGTTGGCACTCTACATTAGCAAGTATATGACATCAACCTGGCTCCTATACCTCGCTCTATACAGCACGTTCGGAAATGATGCATCTTCCGGGAAATTGGCTTCAAAGTGCTCAACAAAGGAATCAACTCTTTTGTCCATCGTCCCCCCTCCAGTTCGCGGCACTGTCAATAATTATTGATGTTAATTACCGTGATGATTAGGGTAATTTCTTTATAGCTGTGTTGGCAGGTATGCAAAATAAAGATGGGCTGATGGAACGGACAGCAGAAGGGGCTTTTCTCATTGACAGCATAGAGTCGAAGTGACAGCCAATAAGGGGGCAATCTACTTCATGAAAATGTAATTATGTGATGAATGGTGCAATGTATAGACTCTGGCACAATAATATTGCACTCCCACCTGTGAAAATACTTGCTGGAATAATTGTTTATGTTGGGCGGAGAGCGCTTTATTTATTTAATGCACACGGAGTTGTGTTGGTATCTTAAGTATGGTATATCCATAAACATCCACCTCATGTAACCCCTCCTAAGCACACACACACACAAGAAGGTCCTGCTGCATATGTTGTATGTGTTCTGCAAAGATGTGGCTCCTGCAGCACATTTTAACAGTGACAAAAGATGTTTTCGAGTGTGAGAGATTAAAAAGAAATAGTGCCAAAGCCTGAAAATAAAGTTGCAGACTTCACAAAATCTTTTTCCAGCTTCTTTTTTTTTTTTTCTGCAGAAGATTGATGAGTAAAATTCACATCATTATAGCTTTTGAATCCCTCACCTGCTTAACATTTACTGTACTTTCTGCTGAAGCCCTGCTATACTCTCTGTTAATGGCTTCCAGACTTCATCTTGGCTGAAGCACATCGACGTGATTGAGCGAGAATTCTCCTCTGACGCTGGAAACTGTGACCGACTTCTACTAAGCAATGTTTGTGTGTCTAATGTAAGACTGATACAGTATGTAGGAGTGTTCTTTGTTTAAACCTTTCTCAAGGCTTTTACCTTCAATAATAAGGGAACATCTCCCGGGGTTTTAATCATGCATGGGGTCCCTAACAGTTCCCAGCATTGCATTTTTAGGTTTTGAAATGCATTAACAAAAGACCACCGGGCTGTCTTGTTGTGAAGCATATCAAAATGACAAATTTGAAATCCTTGGTTTAGAAGTAAGGTAGCGAGGCAGAATACAACATATGGCGCTGCATGTTCAAACCTGGCACCAGGCAACGGATTAACAATGAAGATTTCGTCTAAATGAAACAGAACCCCTCCAAAAAAACGGCCGTCATTAAAAGGGCTGAAAGTGTAACCTTCACTTTCATGTGCCCATGGGAGTGAACACGACAAGAGGGGGAGACTTTTTGATTCTTTCAGCTGCATTTTGGAGAGACACTGAACATGCAAGGAGCTCTTGGATCTCCTCTTCCACACTTTCCCATATGGCGTATGGATCTGGGGGTAGATCGAAGGATGGGATGCTGAAAAAAAAAAAGAAAAAGGGAGAAGGAAGAAAAAAAAAAGGAGCCGCATATGTGTGTCTGTTTCTCTTCATTAGCTCCCAGCCAAACAGAAGTACCTCCTCAGCAGCTTGATTGAAATTAATCTTGTTAAAAATGTCAAGATGGAGGCAGTTCATTTACACAAGGACTCGACGCATGGAACATGACTGTTCTCAGAGAATTTGACAGAGCCTCGAAAAGTGTAAGAAATGTATGCGATAATCAAGGTGCATCAAAAAGAAAAAGTTCACCTTGATGTCCGTCTGTCTAACACTGCTGTGGATAAAACAGTAAATGAAGGAAGACGGAAGGAGGGTTAGACAACATAGCTTCCAGCCATACTGGAGGTGAGCAACATGCAGAGCTAACCTGACGTGACCCTGAGAGTTTTTACTGTACGATGCAGCTCGGTACAGATTGTTCCTGGCATTTCTATCCATTTTGAACATTTAGATTTTATCACGCAACCGTAAACCTGCATTAATTGATTTTTTGTGGCCACATGGGGGCAGCCCGCCAAGCTGTAAACACAACAATGACCTATCATCACCTCATAAAGGCTAATATGTTAGCAAAGCAGCTGCATTTTTAAAACATCGAGCGGCCTTAGCATTTGGAGTTGTGTTTGATGATTTTAAGTCCAACTTTGACCCCTTTTAGCTCTATTTCCACTAACTTATAAGGGACATTTCTGGCTCTACAGTAGCTAAATGCTCCACTTACTTCACTAACTAGTCGCTAACTTCATCTGACAGACATCGGGTGCTGGGTAGGTAGTATACGTAGGTCATATTAGCTGATAACAGCTGCCTGCTGTGGCTGCAAACGGTGAGAAAACAGTTAAGTTCAATCCATTAATGCCGCAGCTCCATTCCCACCGCAGTGACCCCTCCCTCCGCTAGCTACCAAGTCTAGACAAAGTACCCATTGTACCATTGCCCTCATTCTTCCTGCAACACCGGCCTTTTAAGAATTTCCCTATCCCCACCCCCTGTGAACTTAAACCTAAATTTAGTCATAGACCTATATCTAAATGTGAGAATATATATTTTTGATTAATTATACATAATGACATGCCAAAACACCACTTATCTAAGTCATAAAATTGGGCCTGACCTCATTATGAGGATAAAGCACTTAAAAGTTACCTGCGGTGCTAATGCACTGCTTTCCAATCACCGTGCCCAGTCCTGTGACTTCTTTCTCCTTGAGTTTTCAGCTGATGAAGACTCTGGAAGTGACCAGTTAAGTTGGATTTTTTTTTTTTTTTTTTTTTTTTTTTTAAAACAGTAACTTTTCACCTGAGATTTGAGGAAAACCGGTGTTAAACTGAGCTGCTGTCTGTCATCAACCGGGCATCTGTCTTCACAGATGATTTACAGAATTAGACCCAAGACACCTCCAGGGGGGCTCAACAGGAAATTCCAGCATCCTAAACCCATCCAGTTCTGACAACCCTGCTCTGTGTTAAAAAGCACATGTGCAATATTTCTTATCACACAGACAGCGTCAATTTGCACACAGCCTCCCCTTGACACTTTCTACCCGCGTCCCTAGCGGGATGGGGATAAATCTGCTGTTACCTTGAAGAAGGTGTTGACACTGGGCCTGGCACCAATGAATTGCACCGTTGCCTCAATTAGCTGCTCAGGATCTTGTGTCAGAGCCATGAGGACAAGGGGGCGATGTGATACCCTGTAGTCGAGGCTCTGTCGCTTACCTGGTGGCCCCATAGTGTGTCTTAGCATATCGTATGCCCGTGCACGCTCCCAGCTCTTTTTACATGGATTCAGCAGAAACACATCCATAGGGGCCTCTGCAGGTCCGTGACTCCTCCTTGGGCAAAGCATGCACCTTTCTAACCAGGGCCAGGCCTGACGGGGAATAAGTTACAACTGATCTGATGTCAGATATTCTCTGGAAACGAGTAGTTGCCAGCAGGATTAAGGTTAAGGAGCATTCTGGTGCTAGATCTGCACTTAGGGGCATCTTGTAGCTCGGAGGAAGTAGTACCGGCAGAAGGGGGCGAGTGTACCTCCCCGTTACCCCCTAGCCACCCTCCTCCAACTGCCATCTGATGTGAGGTAACATGTGAGGGCGAGCTTCCATCTGTCCACGGTATACGCTAGCAGAAGGTGCAGCTAATGAGGCTTGATTTGCTGCTGCACCTGCCTCCAATCTGGGGGGTGATGGTAGTGGTAGTGGTTGTGTGTGAGGTTGTATGTGTGTGTGTGTGTGTGTGTGTGTGTGTGTGTGTGTGTGTGTGTGTATACTGGGGATGCTCTATCTCACCAGCCTCTTCCCTCCTCCTCCTCCACACGCCCCCTCTCCCCCTCAAGGTGTAATCATTGGTTAGCTTGTATGGGAGCGCCTGCAGGTTGATGGACCCTGGGAATTCATTAGGAAGTAGGTGAGGACTTGGGTTGAAAGGGCCTTTTGACCTGCCTCCAAACACCCTCACATTACAAAGCAGAGGACGATTCAAAGGGAGAGGGGAGTCAGCCAACTTGTCGATGCGTCACTGCTAGCGCGTTAGTCTGCCTGTTAAAAAGGAACATTTTGATGTTCATACTGTAGCTTCTGCTGCCTGTTTTGCAACAGTTCTTCAAGAAATTGAGCTCGTACAGAACCAGTTGTTGGATGAGGATCTGTGACTAGTTAAAGTTTATGAAATGCGACCAAAACAAGATCTTTTTTTAGTAGTTGAAGATGAGGTTGTTTTGGTCCAGATGGTGTGAGGGGGGAGGTGTTATGTCCACATGTTAAATGCAGCATGTTTATCCCCATTCTCTGTTCCCTGTCACAGATACCATTTGACACAAGAGCTCTTCGGGGGCCAGTTATTCCAGGCCATTGAATCCAGATCAAAACCAGCCCTGTGTTTTTGTGACTCAGTGTTCAGCTCCTCTTTTCTTCACAATCAGTCCCTCTCTGCTTCTGGAACTGAGAGAGGGAAGGCAAGTCCTCACCGCAGGTCTGCATTATATGCCACAAATATGACCAGCTCTCTCGCGGCAGAGAGTAGCACAAAAATACGACAGCCTCACAGTGTTCGGGTCTTTAATTTTTTTTTTTTTTTTTACAATAATATTTTGTCGCTCATTCTTGTAAAATGTTGCACTTGACCACAAGAGTTCAGTCTCTGAGAGAAAACAAAAGAGAGAGGACTCATTGCCTCAAGGCAGCACTTATAACTTGTGTTGAACCCATCGCTGGGAAACCTTCTCTGCAAGCTGCGTGAATAATCCACAGGGTGATGTCATCGCCGACAAAAGCTGTGTGCCACTCTGGATTATTTTCAAATTAGCTGCCCCATTCAGAAAAGACCTCTTTATGAGGATCGTGCATATTAATGAGTGACCTGGACAGACTGCTAATACTTAACATAGTCACATTTGATTGAGAGAACATAGAGAATGAGCTGGATGCCTTTCCGTCAACGCTCATAGGCGACATTAACTCCGAGGCAGGACGTGGATTTTAACTTAACAAAAAGCTTTTTGAGTTTGCTCAGGCCTCGTATCAGCATGCTGCAGAGGTACTGAACATACTGTATGCTTGACCATGTTATTCATCAGCATCTGGAAGGAAAACCACGTCCTTGATTTGCATTCCAGCCACCCCACTTTATGCTACACCTCATGATTTCATGAATACTTCATGGCTCCAGTTTGTCCGAATGGCTCACATTTCAAATTAGTTGAACTTACTACAGTATCAGTGATGTGAAATGATACAATGCGCACACTCGCAGCATCTATAAATGATGTGGAACCCCACAGCGCCGCAGCCTCTCCCATTCAAAGTTGCGTTTGAATCCCGCTCTCGCCTCCTCTTTTGGATTTTTTTTTTTTTTTTTAAAAAAGACGTCAAATGAGAGCTCTGTTATAAATCAGTGCTGCTTCGTCACCAAATGAATCAAGCGCTGGGAGATAAATCCGAGGCCTGTGTTGAAATTATGAGCCTGCTCCATGGGAAAAGAGTTTATGCTGCGAATCTGAGAATGCTGATCATCCCATCGGGCTCATTTGTTTACTTTCAAATTCCCTCTATTGTGTGGTTTGGAATTGGAGCAATGTTTGTGCTTGCTATGGCCAAGGGGGAAATCACTTGAGATGTGATTAAGAAAATGGATACTGCCCTCTTCTGGTGGAAACACTGATCACTTCTCTATGAATCTATAACAATTACTGTAGTAATCAGAGCAATACAAAACCACTAGTGAATTAAATGGATAGAAAATCTTTTTTTAAATCTCCAGATGTGCAAATTTTTACAGAAAAGTGACTTTTCTTACACTTGTATCGATATTGCTTCCCCCATATCTATCGTTTTAATTGAATTTGTGTGTGCGTGTGTGTGCATATGTGAACCTTTTTTTCCACTGAGTCCTGGCCAAGACAGGCAGCAGCTCACACAGCAAACATTGGATACCGTTTTACTGTCTCCAGCATGCGAGAGCGGGGAGATAATTCCCCTCCAGATCCTGAAATAAATGCAAAATTAACAATTGTTAAACAATTTACCAGGCAGGCCATCATGCCCTAACCAGGTAATTGTCCAACACTTTTAATGACCACTGCAAATCATTCATTAAAGCGATGTATAAATCCCATATGTTTCCTCTGCCTCTCTCTTGTGTGTAATGGTGCTCCATCCTCGTGGCTGACGTGGGTCAGATCTTCAGGCAGGTGGCTGGGAAATGGAGGCAGATGGGCCGAGTACGCCGCCACTGAATCTGTGAAGTTCTCTCTTCAGTTTCAAGCTGCACCGATGGGCCCTTGAATTATTACCGGGCCCCCCATTCATAATTAGCCCGAGCCTGGTGGGGACCAAAGCCCCACTAATGATGCCTTTGTTGCCGCTGATCCACGCTGCACAATCAACAAGAGGGGACGTATGACTGGGAGAAGCGGTCCCCGCATTGAGTGATAACGTGCCTTTAGGGCAGCCTCTCTAAAACAATCACGCATGGTTTCAGCTCTCCCCTCGTTAAAGATGAGTGTTCACATGGGGCGTGAGACACAGTGTGTGTGCGTGTGTGTGTGTGAGAAAAAAGAAGCTTGTAGGTCTTCAGATATGCCAGTTCCCACAAGCAATATATAGCTATTTGATTTCATAAGGCCTCCAACAGCGGTTATTGTATGTCGAAGCTGGCTCAATCCTTCAAGCAACACTCTCTTTAATTCTTTTTAATGGAAAATTGTTCTAATTATAATCGTTCTCCTGATTTTGATAACATTTTTATGTTGCCTATAATACAGATTTGATGCAAGTTGGAGTTTTTATTAGTAATCTGCTCAAATGTCTTTTTCGATTTTTCCTTTTTTGCTTTACTTGGACGCAGTCCAGCAGACAATATTTTCAACATTTTTCCCTTATCTTGCAGTTGCACCACAAAATAAACTGACATTTCAACAACTCATCTGTTGTAACTGCTCCGCTCGGTGTAAATCTGTGTTCACTATTTTGGTGAACAGCGTGTGTCACTCTTATGAATAATATATATATTATGTGTATTCTTTGAACACACAAACATTTCAGCTGCTAGGCCAGAGGACACTGCTGCGTGGTCTCTGCCTGGGTGACCTGAACATTGAATCTCCTCAGTAGAGGTGGATCAATAAAAGTATCAACATCACAATATAGAAATACTCCATTACAAGTAAAAGAAATTTTACTCAAGGAGTGAAAAATATAGCAAAATATACTCCTCAGATTCAGAATATTTTATAATATCGGATTTTACCGATGCAATTAAATGTCACCATTTGGTAAGACTTGGGAAGATTTTATACATTGCTGGATTTTGTAATATTAGTAACATGTCAGTTGTGGGGTAAAAAGGGGAGAGATGTTAGAGTGATGGAGCTGCCACATAGCAGCACCCCCCCGAGCAGTAAGGGGTTCTGTAACTTGCTCCAGGTGAACTGGCACCTCTCCAGCTACCAGTCCACACTCATGCTGGACTCGAGCCGACCACCATCCGGTTCCCAAGCCAAGCCCCCACAGACTGCTGCGCCCTCAAGGGTTAGTATGAGTATACAGTAGCAGAAAATGGAAATATATGTAGCAAAATAAAAAGTATATACCTCAAGATTGTACTCACTCGAGTACATGTACTTGCTTTTCACCACTGTTCTCTTGGTAATGAGGTGTG
Source organism: Protonibea diacanthus (assembly GCA_028641955.1). Lineage (NCBI taxonomy): Eukaryota > Metazoa > Chordata > Actinopteri > Sciaenidae > Protonibea > Protonibea diacanthus. Next base: position 11,024,154 of record CM053998.1, read on the forward strand.
ATGTATGTATGTATGTATGCATGAGGAAAAGAAATAATTATGGCCATTAGTAAGCTGTTATATCAAAGTCCCACAATGTTCAACATGGATCATTTTAGGTATCTGATTTCATAATAGCAGGCAGAAATCACATTTTTACATTTCAATAGAACAAAAATCAGCCCACTGCCAGCCTCTGCCAGCTCTGCCTCACCTGCCCGTTTCACCTATTCGGTTCAAAATGCCAAACAAATACACTCCTACGTACGAGTACAGATGAGAGGACAGGTCGCATGTAGGTCTGAAATTATTTCTTACTTTCTTCCTCTTGGTCACGACAACTCGTCTTCTACCTGGAAGTAAGCAGAAGAAAAGAATGAAGAGCGGGATGAAACAGAGTACAGGAAATTAATCGCACGTGTGTGCTCTCTCCTCAAATTGAAAGGCTTTTGTTTGATAATGATGCCAAAAATGTTAAATCATGACTTCATATACGTCCACATGAATATTCTAGATACTGAAGGTTTGAGACAATCGCGGTTTCCTTCAGAGGATGCACTTCAACTTCGCTTGAGCCTCCTCCACTGAAGGAGACTCAGTTTTTTTTTTTTTTTTTGGCAGCTCCTGTCATCTTCTCTGCCATTGGGAGAGTTGGCAACATGGTGGCACCAGCATCTGTTTCTGGCTCACAGTGGCAAGGAGGAGCTAGAGGAGGGAAAGGATTTATTTCGCACTTTTGGGATAAACCTACAAAACACTGGTCAAATATTCAGCTTCTTCTAGCTCCTGGTTCACTTTGAAGATAACAGCAAAGATAATTTGCTCCTTTAATTGGTAGCACAATGCCCGTTTGGTTAGTTAAAGCTTGCTGGTGCGGTAAATGCAGCAGAGGAAGGAAACGTCTATCAAAGAGGGGGTGGATCCCAAAGTCCAGGAACTTGGCCCTTTTTCAAATGAAAGTGTATTTGGGCATTTATTAGTGTGCATTGACAGCCTGTGTTAAACGATTGCTCTCCACCCACTGGTTAAGTCCTGCTTTGAAGTTACACGTGAAAGGATTACCAATGGTGTTCTTTATATGCCAAGGCAGAGTAAAAGAAAATATTGGAGTACACTCTCACTGATTGCGTTCTCTTCCATACTTTCTCAGAGTCAAATGTGCGACTTGAGTGATGTTGGCTTTTTACAAGGAATTCAACGGAAATTAGTTTTAGAAGTGTAGACAGAGTACACGGAGCCAAATACCGTTCATTTAAGTTGAAGAACTCCTTAAGTTTAGGGGCACATCCAGAGGCCTCCCTGTTCTGCTATGTTCAATACACACTCGACTTCGATGAAGGAATAGTTGCGAAATGTGCTTATTGGCTTTCTTGTTGACAGTTGAGACGAGTAATACCACATGTTTTTAAACTAAATATAAGGTTACCACTAGCACCCAGCTAGTTTTGCTTAGCATAAAGGCTGCAAACGGGGAATCTGGCTCTGTCATGGATAACACATTTTACCTACAAGCACCTCTAAATCTCACTCATTAGCATGTTAAGTGTCAAAATTCCACGTTGTGGTTATGTGTCTGATTATTTCTTGGCCCGGGTGTAGTGACTTCCTGTAGCAGTCACTGTGAATTGTCAGGCAAACCAGTGTGGACTCCAAACGGTGTCTGAATGCGTCCAACTTCTGGTGTGAAACCCCAAATAAGTATTTCTCAAAATGTCAGACTATTTTCAAAAGATTTTGAGCAGCAGGAATCCAACAGAAGATGAAGACTTTTTTTTTTCACACCATGGTCCTGTGAGATTTTTAACCTTTTTCTTCCAATAAGGCCTCCGTCCTTTTTGATGACTGTTTCATAAGTGTCTTGTTCATTTCAGCCCGGCATGCTTTATAAGATCTATCAATTCAGCCTTTGGCACACGACTCTTTTGAAACATGTTGTTACAGTTGTGTGAACTCTGTGAATTAACAATGTCTGAGCAGCGCGACTCACTGATTACATTTAAAACTAAGATGCAGGAAGTCAGCTGTGGAGAAGCCCTTTATGGTTTTTGGCATGGCGGAAAGGCTGTTCGCAGCCAATTGTTCACAACTCCGTAGTTTCGCAGATCTGAATGAAGAGTGTGCAGTGATGCAATGAACTGATTAAAAGAGGGCGCAATCATATTTGTAAAGTACAATTGAAAGCTTAAAAGCAGCAGCATTATGGCTCCATAAAGAAAACTGGACTGTTGTGTTATCACCAAGATTCCTCCAACTTCTGCTAAATCCCACATGTTTCTGTTTATTACATGGCTCAGTTTTAAATACCTCATGGCACCATTTTAGAGAGTGCTTGCAATAAGACCAGAAGCTAACAGTTTCCAGATAAAATCCCTCCTTTCCCAACCCAATACTTACAGTCCCCCCGCTGACCTTCCTGCCGTCAGTAAAAACACATAACACCCGTTGACCTGGTCAACAGTACAAGACTTCTTTTAAAAAAAAAAAAGAAAAAATCTGAAAATCTATAATGTGAAATGTGATTTCCTCTTGTTTCCGGACATACTTTCGGGACGAACACAGGCCAGACAGCCACTACTGTACCTAGTAGATTAGACTTCTCCACTTCTTCCTGTTTCATTCCATCCAGGTGCATACTGGGAACGCTGCCATGTATATCCCTCGGTGCACAACAGTACAGCGCAGCTGTGGAAGCCACCTAAATTTGATTCCTCTCGTTGTAGCCTAGCAACGGTGGGTATTAGCGCACACAAGCTGGATGGGTGCAGTTCTGGTGCCAGAGGCAGGATGGGCGCCTGGTTGCAGCTCATTGGCAGATGACATTGAGTGAAAGCTGGCATTCTGAGATTAGGGGATCAGATGCTCACAGTGCTCTATGCAGGAAGTAGTATGAAATGTAAAATCAATGCCAAGAGGGTTTGACAGGTTCTTTACACTTGACGTACAGATGTACACAGATACACCATGCATAATGTTGTTATACAGCGCATAAGCCCGCATTACATCACCTCCGATTTAATTTGTTGGGATTCTGTAATCAGCTTTTTGTGAGAAATCCAGTATCTCAAATGAAAAAACAATATTTGCTGATGTAAAACAGACCGAAAGACCATTTTAAAAATCTGCTATCAGATCTTGGCTCCCGCTACAGATAAGAAAAGTGGTCCAGGATTTGAGCAGATGCACTGGCGTCTTTCCAGCAAGCACAAATTCCTAATGTCACCTTTGCTATTGATTTACTTTGAATAAATAAGCTACTGTTTAGACTTGTTGTGTTCGGAACTCAGCACAGGGGGTGTCCTGGCAGCTTGGTGGTCTAAAATGTGTGTGCCATGTAAACATGAATTCCTGGTTTGAATCCAGCCTAGGACTTTTGTCATATACTTGCCTTGTGTCTTTAGTACCTGCAAAAAATCCCCCCCTACCACCACCCTCCAAAAGAAAAAAAAAACAAAACGCTTGGACAGCACCGACAATAATACCTCTTTGCCACCTCTTGTTGATTTAAAAGCCAGTAGCATTTCCACTGGCTTGAGGCTGCCGAGTGGGGGAGGCAACTCTCCCCAAAAGCGTTGGCAGCTAGGCTAGCTTCTGTTTGCAAGAATACCAGATGCCTCACGCCACATGCTTCAACCACTTTGATTTCATCTCTGTGCAGTTGTTGATCAGATCTGTCTCTGTTTGACGCAACCTGCCTCCCGTCTCCCTCATAACTTTCATCTTCTCCAAGCCGGGCAGGCAGGCGGCCGCGGCTGTCTTGAGATGTCACCCGGTGACGTGCAGTGTCCATCTGGTATACGTTGTAATGGGCCTGGATGAATGAATGGCCAGCCACTCCACTGCTTCCTTTATGATTCTCAGCAGTGGTGCTGTCCAACTTTGATTCCCCAGTTATTAGGGAATCGAATTCCCCACTGAGGCGACGCCCAGAGGAGAGGAAGAGAAAGAGACACACAAAAAGAGTGTGAAATCTGTGGCAGTGCCACAGAACATACTGTACAGCCCACTTCTGCTCTCTTCCTGGAGTCTCTTCTTTCTTTGTGTGTCCCCGTAGCACTGTAGAAGGTTGGTAAAGATTTCAAGCAGCCAACCAATGTGTAGCATAAGATTCTTCATCTGAGGTATTGGATTGTACGAATCTGGGCTTTCTTGGCCGAGATGGAGTGAAATATTAGTCGCGTTCAAAGAGGAGCGGATCAGAAAAAAAGCCAACTGAAGGTCATGTAACGAACCAAGCACCCTACGACAGAGACAGACTACACTAGGTGGATAACCCTCCGGGGATTTTCCTTCATCTTGAAAACTATCGACCGTTTCCCTCTGAATTTAAAGGGCTCCTACTGGATCCCATCACAAGGGGATTAAAGAGGAAAAGGGCAACTGGGATCACTTGGAGAGCAGACCCCTTCCACTTGAGCCAACACTCAAGCAGGGATGAAGTGGAGGCGCAGAGACGACCCAGAGGGAGAGAGCACAGAGGGACAGGAGAGACGGGGAGGTGGCATAGTTTGGATTCCCAATATGTGTCCGGGGAATCCGAAGTGAGGCCAGATGGCATAGGCCTGCCGGTCTTTGGGAATCACAGCATACGGCGGCGGGAAGCATGGCAGAAGGTAGCGGGAAACAGTGCCGGGGTCAGCTCTTGATGTTGGACGCTCCCCGGAGCGGTTCCTTCCATCCCTTTGAACAAGAGAGCATCTCCACACAACTGTGCCGCTTCTCTGCTTAATGCGGCAGTTGACTTCAAACGCCGCGCTATTCCCTCCTGCCCAAAGCCTCCTGAGTTCTAAACATATGTTATCAGACCTGATGAAAACACTGTGCCAATAACATGCCACTGAGCGCCACACATGGACATATGTGTTCTGTTTTCGCCGCAACTTTCATCTCGTACAATTTTCATTTGACTCACTCGTGAAACTGACATGCGGGGAGCTACGTCACGGAGCCGGAGTGAGCAGCAGCAACGCTTCTCGACGCCTGTCATGCCAGTGTGCTTTGTAAGAGAGTGAAGCAGGATATGATGGCAGCCAATTATATCAGTCAGCTTTCGGAGACAGATGTCCAATATAACCTGGTTAGCGCTAATAGGCAGATTTTTAAACAAGAGTAATTATTCATCGTTCACAGACCAGTAAAAGAGACGGATTCTAATATCTGATGCTGAATGTGTGTGACAGGTGTTACCACCAATTTCCCCCAGTCTCCTGTGGCAGCGCCCACTATGAAAACATCTTAAAACACGCCTGCATCCACACTGGAGTGATCTCACACATTTTTAACACACACTCTTTGACTTTAGGAAAGAAGCAATTCGGCGTGTGCATACTGATTATCTTCGTCTATTTCTGTCTAAATAACAGTTTTTTGGAAGCCAAGTGTGGTGTTATGCTTGTTGTTGCATCTCCATATCCGTGTATAGACTAAGATCCCCTCGTTATTCTCATTAATGGTCCATCTGTCATCTTGGCAGAAGCCCACTAGTATAGAGTTAGCTATGATTAACATTTAATCTATATGATTTTCTAATGAAAGCAGGAGTGCCACACTCAGTAATGATTGATTTGTTCGCTTTTTTTTAATAATGGCTCATATTGTTGATGGAGATGTTTAACTGTGCGCTTATTATGATGCTATTGTTTTCTGAATTTCATACGGAGCTACTTCTTAATATGAATTCCCCAACTGTGCTGTTGAGGGCTGCAGTTATTATTGTTGTCGCACACACTGTCACTCGCACGTAAGTGATGCAACTTTCTGTCGTTTAGCTTTTGATGTAGCCAGGAAGACAATCATGTCCTCTATTTCATCTCTCAATGTCGTGCACACAAGAATTATTATATCATGTCACTCCCGTGTATAGATAGGTAGGTTATCCTCAGGTGCTCCGAACGGTCGAAGCTTGTTTGGATGAATACATAATATGTGCAATGCAATTGGCTGCCAAATCGTCTGTGCAGATGTAGAATCAGAGGGTCACATGTGTGAATCCTCTTTGAGCCATTTTCAAAATGCTCTTTAAAAACGTATGTCCTTCGTCAGCTTCAGCGTTCATCTATAAAATGTCAGATGAAGATGAAACGTCAAGCCAATTTTCTTTCTATAGCCCCTAAATCAAATTTACCATCAGAGTGATTTAAACGTCCGTACAGCATACAGTACTCTCTATCCTTAGACTCTTGATTCAGATATGGACAAACTCCATCCAAAAAATGTTAACACAGGAAAAAAAGAAGAATCCTCGGGGAGAGCAAAACAGGAGGGATCTCTCTTCCAGGATGAACAGACATGCAACAGATGTCGTACATATAGGGTAGACAGAAATAGCAATAGTAAAATTACAGCACAGAGGAACAGAAGGCAATATTGGGGCACAAAAACATATGAAGAATATGGATGAATATGGGACATAAAGCTCTCTACCACCCAGCTACCACCGACAAATACCAATTCCAAATTCCTGGAGCCTGTGATGACATATATAGATTCTTTTTTTTGCCTGACCAACTGTTAAAAACATTTAAAACAACATGAAACAGACAATAGCAGTAAATATTTGATGCATTTGTTTAATAAATGACTTCAATGATTAGTCATTTATCAAAATTGTTGATTAGTTTTCTGTTGACCAACTCATCAGTCACTTGAGTTATCACATCAGCGTCGTGATCTGACAAACCAAAGTGCTTAGAAATTAATGCAAGGAAAAAAGCCAAAGCACATGTATTAAAATGTATTAAAATTAAATCACAGGTTGCCCAACTGCTACTCAAAAATACCTTCACTGATTAAGTTAAATGAAAATCTACCACATCAACACCGAAACATAAAATACCTCTACTCCTCACACACTGCAGATGCCTCAACTTACGCGTTGCACTTGTCTATATGAGCAACGTAGATGTGTAACCTTCCATAGGCTCACCGAGACATCTGCCATACATGGCAACATGAACAGAGCTGTTGGCTTAGGTTCAAGTTTTCGAGAGTGCCTTTTGTCTGCGAACGGCCCATTGTGGAAGGATAGGAGGATGGTGTTTACAGTCGCCGTTACCTCCGTGGCCCCCACAAGGAGGATAATGAGATACAGTTGTTATCGGTGACAGCCGAGGGCCACAAGGAGTTGTGTCTCTGCTCTGAGGGAGAAGACGCTTTTGCCTTCCCATTGCCTTTGCCATCTTGTCTTGAACCACTTTTTAATTGCGTAACTGTGTTATATATATATTAAACGTGTCTAACAGTTATAGTCTAAGGAGGTGTTAACTGCTTAATGTAGTATAAGTATACGCAGTGTTGAAAAAGTGCATTTTAGATCAAAAGTAATTAGTTACTTTAATTACTCAGCTCTGTCAAAGGTGTATTTGAACTACCTCAAACCCTCCACATGCACATGTTCGATATTTAATATGTATAATAATTAAAAACAGCTTATTGTCATTTGAAAAGAAGCCATTCTGCGGTTTGGAGGTATGAACTGGCCATCATTAGCTTAGCCTTGGTAAACAAAACCAGGTGATTCCTCAGTAAAAGTGTACAAACCAAATATAGGTAAAACTAGAGGCTATAATAGCTAGTAGCTAACTCAAACATTGTCTTGTAAAGGGGCCATGTCTCTTACTTTAGGTTCCATTAGACCCAACGCAAGCTAACGCGTCCCCGTAAAAACCCCTGTCCTCTGAACACTCAGCAGAAATTCATATAAACCCTCCATCAGACTCTTAGTAACACAACCAACCCTGAGTGTTCTGAAAAAAAATTGTAATATTTTTCACTTCTCACTGAAAGAAGCATTCACATTACTGTAGCATGTCTACTGTATGTGTTACTGCCCAGCGCTGAGAAGTTTTGATCAGAAATATACCTTTCTACGAACTTTGACATTTCTATATTACCCAACCAACCTCCCCCTACACACAGATGTCATTCACTCTTATCTCACAGCTCAGACCAAACATAAAAGCAAATCAGTGGTGGCACACTTTATCCAATATCCATGCTGGATGTGGCACAACGTCTTAATTGATTTGTTCCAAAACCAGATGAAGTGAGTCACAAAAATCTGCACTATATGCCCCTAGATAAGTGCAAAGAAACACGATTTCTGCTTTGAAGACTATCCAGCAATTATGTGTGGTATTTGCGGACAAACGCCATTGTTCATGGAATTTAGGGTCGAAGCTGAGGCCCTTACAGATGATTTATGTATTCAGCTGGGGATGGGGGTGGATAAAATGGGCAAATTTCATCTGGCTGTAGAAAGCTGCAGCCCAGCGGGCCTAGAGAAGGCTTAAACATAAGCAGGACGGGTGCCAGGTCCTCTCCTCGGCCATTGTGCTTTAATTAACCTACATAGGAGCTGACTGCTTAAATGTGCAGTGATAGATAAGGCCCCTTGGATGATTGATTTATTTACTGCACATGCTAGTGATTTCCATAACATTACTACCCCAATTACTAGCCATATGAGGCACAAAAGTCATTAACAGCCGGGCTCAATGTATGTATGGGCATGAATGTACCAACATACAGTAAAACAGCTTTAACATGGATGGGTGTTTGCTACCAAAAACATGACTTCATGCAACTTGAACTGGGAAGAAAAGATCTTTCTGCATCAAGATCAGGCAAGGGCAGTGATGTTTGAGTGAAAGGATAGCGAGAAACAATTACACTAAATGATCAAGAGATGGTGGATCCACGACTCTTGGAGACATTGTTTTACAAAAGCACACTGGGCCTGGCTTTGTCAAGTGAAGTCTGGCACGGGCCCAGCAGCAGTCTGAGGCTGTGATTGCAGCAGAACGTCTCCATCAGAGAGCACTAGAAGGTAACGGTGGGATTAAAATGGGCACTGCTGGCACATACAGGCGGGCAGAGTGTTTCTTTTTTTTTTTTTTTTTTTTCCGCTAGGCCATTGTTCCATATGTGCTCCACCTGCGCCTCTCAGAGCCTCGCGCCAAACACACGGCCGGCAGGCTCTACCATCCTTGCTGATTGGAAGTTGCCATGGTGACGCCGTAAGCCGGCACTGAAAGTGGGGGTGGGTGGGGGGGTTGTGCTGTAAATCTCAACATGGTATTTTTTTAATTTAGGAAATTGGCAAAGGAAGTGTAGTAAATGAATCGTCGTTAATAATAATTCACATATGGGACAAAACACAATTAGGCTGTTTTTGGCTACAGGCAAAGAGCAGCCAGCTCCCTCTAAAATGTGATCTCATCTCATCAAAGGCACTTCAGCTCTCCCAGTAGTCCTGAGTGAGGACATAGTACGCCGCGATCTGATAATGATGTTTATGGAAATAATATCACTGAAGATTATCATTGGACACGGAGAGCAGCGAGATGGAGACATCAATCATGTAACGATGACCCATAAATTGATTCCTTATCGGCTCATTCAAACGGATGATAAGAGTGATTCAGTGCGTTGGCTTATTAGACAACCTGCAGAAAACTCAAATTTATCCCCCCCCCCCCCCTTTGGGAAGCTTACCCACTACCCAACGCTGTTTTGTTTCATAAGTTATTTTTTCATAAAGTGTTTGGAGTGCAGAGGAGAGGCGAGCAGCAAAGCTCACCCGTAGCTTTTAATAACACGATGGCCACCATCCAGCTTCAGACGAGTGCTGGGATTGGCTGATCCCTTCACACCCTGGCACCTGGAGCAGCCAGAAGTGTGTATGTGTGTGTGTGCGCGCGCGCGCGTGTATGTGTGTGTGTGTGGGTGAGAGAGAGGAAGCTGGTGAGAGAGACTGTTATTGGTGGCTGCACTATTGGAGGTGTGACATGACTAGAATCAAAGGCCCTCACCTGCAACCAAGTGAGAAGAAAAATCATTAAAATGGTTTCAGGCCAAAAGCCTTTGCATAAAATCCAAAGAACTTTTAGTTTAAAAAACATTTTCTCCTGGTGTTCAATTCAGAGTTCAAAGTACATTCGAGGAAATTCTTGGCTTGGATTTTGGTATTTGCAGCAGGTTTGTAAGGAAATATGTGAGGAGAAAAAAACCTCGAATCTGCACGGCTTGAGTATGTGCGAGGCAGACAAAGCCGCAGCGATGCTCGCCGCTCGCTGTGGTGACCCACGTATTTGCCTATGATTAGCATCCCCCGCTGAAAACGGCTGTGCAAATATGATATGTACATTTGCATGTTTGTTGTCATTCATTTGACCATTAATCCATAATCCAAATTAGAAGTGGTGGTAAACAGTATTGTGCGGACGTGTGTTTGATTGTTCAGCTGTGGTCGCAGGATCATCCGGTGGGTTAATATGTGCAAAAAAGGAGCTTTGCGTCGGGATTGCAGCGACAATAAAGATATTAATCGAATAATAATTCAAGAATTTCCTGTCATTTCCGAGCACAAGCTCTAAGAGAGAAAGAGTGAAAATGTCCGCTATTCTGATCTCAAGATGTCTACCTAAGTTGGTGCTGTTTGTCGGGCTCTTGTGCTGGCTTATCCAGTGCGGATGTGACCTTTCTGAGTCATTGAAAATGCAGAGTAGCAACAGACAAACTGACCTGCAGAGGAATTAGCCGCTGCTCCTTTCGTCTCCTGCAAACCCAACAGCTTGAACACGCCTGGGCGCTGCCTCACAAAGGCGCTCTACAGAGGAGGCCTATTAATCTTCCCAAAGCCTCAAAAAGCAGAGGAGCCAGTGTGGGCCCCTGAGTCTGGTGCCTGGGGCCCGCAGACAGGGGTTCTTGGCAGGCTCTGCGGGGTCACTCTTGGCCCCCGATCAAATAGGCGGGGGCGGGACAAGGGCACAGGACGGTGTACCTGTGCCCTTTAGCAGATGCCAGGCTGAGGCGTGCTCCGGGGAGAGGTGAGAGGATCAGTCCTGGTGCTGCTGGCCTTCACCAACATCAATCAGGATGTAGCTGCTGTTTCTCCATCATTAAAGAGGAGATAGATGGAAGGTAATCTAAAAGCGGCACAGCTTTTCTCTCCAGTGTTCAAGGCCCGATGTGGAACTCGTGTGAATAAACAACACCTGTGGCACCACTTTTGCCTTGACTGTTGTTTCGTTCAAATTATCATGTGGAGACATATTTCCGCTAACACTTTCATCTCTTGATACATGAAGCAATAATACCTGACAGCACACCTGTAAATTTGTATTTGTTTGCTTATGTTCTGAGTAAACACTGAAGCACAAAAGGATTGTTCAGTATTTGTTTAATAAAATTCTCAGGAGGACAACTGATCACGTCTCAACAGAGTGTATATTTCAGCACACAAAAATGTATATACTGTAATGGAATAAACAGCTATAAGACCTCTTGGGTAGCAGCTTTATACGATATAATGAATATATAATGGGATATTGTGTCTGTACATCTACGGCACACTGGTAACTAGCTTTTAGTTCAACATTTAGGAAGTGCTGTCTCATAGAGACACATAAAGGATAAATATTATTTATTTTTTTATTGTCAACAAATTGCATGAAAAGACCAAAACTAACAATAAACTGATCACGACACAGGTACTGTCCATGCATCCCTTATTCCTGAGTGACACAGAGCTCCATTCATAGACGCAGATATTGAGGTTATGTCTGTTTTTCCATTATTGTCCAAATGTACGCTGAGGCGCACTGTTGCAGTGGCTGAAATGTTCCTTCATTTTAAGGAACATGGGCACTGCAGTTTATTTAAAGTCGATCACATAAACAACCCTGCTGCTGGAAATACTCATAAGCACACTTAAAAAAAAAAAACTGAACATAGTCCCTGAGAAATCCAATTTATTCCTGTTTGAGAATTGTTTACTAAAAACTGCAGGGCTCAGCTGTTACAGAAGAATATATAACAGAAGATATTTGCGAGCCTTTTTTTCCACAAAGATTTAAAGATTCAGTGGGCTTGAGAAAAATGACCAACACATTACAGGTTTTTAGTTTTTAATGGGGTTTGTTGACAATAAGAAAAAATAGAACAACACCAGCCTTGTTATTCAAATCTATCGCAAACAGGAAACACTTTACAGACACGATCGGTTTGTGTAACGGCACGAATGACACTGTTTCCAACACGCTTTCCAACACGTCTGATCTGAAACATTTTTATGCTTTGCAAAAAGTACAGCAGCACCATCTGGACACGATTCACACAGGATGCACAAAACCTCAGAATTATTGTAGGCTCTGGGAAAAGCAGAGGCTAAATGAGGGTTATTTATAATTCTAATGCTGCTTAATAATTTATTACGTTGATACAATGATATTAATGCATGCATGGTTCAAAAGCTTTATTACATAAACCTATTAGGCTCCTTGTTTCATAATCAGTAACATAATAGTAATTTAATCTGATTATTTCCGAGCCCTGGTACTGACAAGCATACTTATGAGGAATCTTCTAGTAAGTCCTGTTTCCTACCAGTCCCATGGGTGCAGTTTTGAATCCAACACTGACTTTTGCCCTTTGCGGAGGAGGTTAAGAGAGACCAGAATTTCATCTCGGAGATCAAAAAAAGAATCACATTGTTAATGGTATTTACATCCATTAACCATTTCAAAGCGCAGAGCGTGAAGGAGGAGTCGCTGCTGGAAATATAGGCAAGGTGCTGCCCTCTTTGAGAGGAATGTCCAAACTTTTTGCATGAATCAGAATTAAAAGATGGGAGAAGACAGCGACTCTGCACTCTCCAGTAATTAATCAACAAAATAGCTTGTCTCCTTTTTAATATTTTATTCCCAGCCCTCAAAATACTCCTGTCTCCATGGACATTTGGCCTGATGAAATGTGTTATATAGCCTTTTAAAAAAAGTTTTAAATTTGATCTGTTTCTCGACACAAGTCAGTGTTTTTTTTTTTTTTTAATCAAAAACTATCATCAAGTTTCCTGAGCTGTTAATGTTCAGACAGCAAACAGGAAACATTCCATTTTACTTGATTACCTTCACATCGTCTCAAAGCCAAACCATAAAATTATCCTGTTATCGTGTTAAAGCTTCAGCATCCTTCCGCTGGCTCTATTGCTTCTTAAACAAATAGACCTTGCTCGGGCTTTTCAGTGTGCATAAGGACTTGTCAGAATAGATGTACCCTGCTGTGGCTGCTGCTCTTTTCACCCCGCAGCCTGCGAGGACCGAACAGAGCTCTACTGTGCCTCAGCGGACATTGAAATTCCCCCGACGTTTGTACAGTGAATTCCATTTCCTCGCCTTTTGATTCATACTTTTTTCTTTTTTCTTTCCCTCCACCCCTTCTCTTTTTTACTCTGAAGTACCTTTTTGTCCCCTGTTTGAACTTTGGTGAATAATTGCTCTGCAAATGGAGGTTGGGGTCAGACAAAATGGGTGAAGTGAATGACTTGAAAAGGGGAAAAACTATGAAGAATAATGGCATGTAATGACTAAGGAAATGCATTAAATGAATTCCCTGTAAACGATGGCTGCTCCTGTCAAGGCTGCTACTAAGAGTGGGCTGTTTACATAAGCACAAATAGCAATTGAGCTCATTCTTAAAGTGGTTTAAAATTATGAGCCTTAAAATTTAGTTTTTATGGACATTTTCAACTCCAACCAATCAGCTCACTCCCAGAAACCACTATTCACTATTCAAAACACTCTTTTCTTCTTCTTCCCTACTTCTGTGGTAGCTGCAAAACTTGCTTGCGAGGCTGATGTTTATAGGGTGACACAAAATCATCTAATTAGTTGCTAAAAAGGAAGTAAAGGTCAATGCAGCACTAGACCGGACACTTCTCTCTTGCTCCTGCACCCCACAGTGTCTCTATAGCAAATCGAAGGTGTCTGCGTTGACCGGGGGGGTCAGCTCAGAACAGCTTGTTCTCATCGCAGTGAGGTTCATCTATACTGTATGCGGGGTGTGGATTAGGGGATGAAAGAATGCCACTGACTGTGAAATTGCCTGATTTTTATCGGGGGGATGTTGGGGAGCAGCTGTGCACAATCCTTTGCCCTAATCCTGGGGCCGGAGAGAGGACCGAGCAAGGAGGGGATGTGTGTGTATATGTGTGTTTTTGCCTCCCTGTGTGTGTTGCATGTATGCCAGGGTGCATAACGGAGAAGTTCTGAATGGCCGTGTTTATGTATGCTCCTCCAGTAGACTAGTTATCCCTGATTAGTTATCCTAGTGTTTGTACTCTCATGAGTGTTTCCGCAGCAGCGTGGAACCGGCGGCATCTCTGGGATGCTGGAAGGATTCGGCAGATGACTGAGACGACAGCTTGGCTTTTCATGTTTCAATTGGTAAAGGCCATTGCCAGTTAAGAGCTGTGTCATAACAATATTATTGATGCGTTGACTGTATAATCCTGTCTCTCCACTGTCTGACCAAGCATGCTGCTGGAATGGAGAGGAAGAGGAAATCCAACTGGGAAGTCTGACAAGATTTGGACCGAATTTTCAATTCTTGCTGCAAAATAGTGAATGCATAAAAGTGTGAAGGGAAACTTAAAGCTGCGCCGATCAAATGATTTTTCTGCCTAACGTGTGGCGTGTGCAGTGCGAAAGAGGTCGCTCATAGTGACAAACCCACAGACAATTATCACCCAACTCTGCAGCTAGCCTTGGATCTACACACCCAGTGTGTTTTAGCATCTTTCAGCTAGTTGTTTTGTCTTTAGCGGCCAGCAGTTTTACTGACTTTGGTTCAGTCTCACCATTAAATCTCATTTACAGATGAAGCATACAGATGATTTCAGCAAAAAAAAAAAAAAAAAACTCTGACACTGTAGACAATCTGCTCAGCTCTAGAGAAGCAAAGTAAGTGACCAGGTTTGTTCACCGTATTGAGATTATAAGGTGATAATTATTCAATGATTTGTGGCAAAAATTTCAATATACACTATTTTAAAGAGTGTAAAATGTTAAAATGAGACAGAAGGCAGTGGAAAGTATTCGAATCTTTTACTTAAGAGACCGAAGAGATATGTTCAGAGTTATTATATTGACAATAATTGGAATATTTAAAATTGGAGTTTGCATGTTCTCTCATGGTCTGTGTGGGTTCTCACATGAGTATATATCAAGACATGCACTTGACAGTAACTCTAAAATAAAATTGCCATACAGTAGGTGTGAATGTGCGTGTGTGTGAACGGTTGTTCGTCTCTGAACTGGGCGACTTGCCCTAAGTCAGCTGGGACAGGCTCCATCCCCCCCCCTGCGACCCCGATGAGGATAAGCGGTTACAGATAATGGATGGACGAATGTTGAGCATACATATATGATAATATCATGTAAATCATCTGGCACCTCTTAAATCATTCCCGTCCTTCTCCATTCCTGTTTTGTGGTTCGCACGCCAACATAGTCGGTGCACCTTTACGCTGGTTTGCCAGTGTTAAAGTTGAGAGAAGACACACAATAAAAGTTGAATGATTTTATTTTACTTTCAAATACCATGATGATATAATATTGTGAATTATTTTGGCCACAATAGTCATGCGGTGAAAAGCTCTTTTACTTTAATGCCCCAAGTACATCATTCAAAATTCTTATGTGTCTAAAATAAAACTTTCACATTACCTATTACCATAACGCTTACCATAAGAATTCTTAGTTGTAAAATATAAATGTGGAATAAGAAAAAAGTAAAATTCCTTTATAATAACTTATGAAGTGTCATAAAATAAAAACAAACAAACAAAAAATCAGGTACAGTACTTGAAAAAATATTCACTTTAACTTTAAAGTTAAGTCAGTTTGATCAGCCAAATGATATCAGAGTTTGGATCATTCATCACATTTACATTTCAGGCATATCGTCACAGTGGATATACAGCATGGGGTTTTGATACACAGTGCATCTTTGATCCCTTGTTTTTGATGTAGTTCTGCCCACATACAGAAGCATGTTTGGTGTGGGTGACACATGCCACTGAAGTTCTCAATCTGCTTGTCTCTCTGCGACTGGGGAATCGTTCCTTGTGGCGGCGCTCAGATATTTGCATACAGGATGAATCGAGGCCTATCTCAGTGGCCGTGCCTGATGCATGGACTGAAATATACTCAGCAGGTGACAGGCAAACATATGCCTCAAATGCCATGGGGTCCTGAAGCCGGATCATCTCCAAAGGCTAACTGGCAGGTCTAAGTAGGGACGGCATTAATACATATTATTCACAAAGAGCATGATTGAACAGAAAAATGTGCCCGGCGTGTACCCAGCTGCTTTGTTGGCACACAGCTCAGCCTCTGCCTGGGTTTCAAGACTGAGCTCGGATTTAGCCATGCATTCACTGAATTCCCCATGCAGCTCTTATTCATTCATTCAGGCACAGGCTGGGCCTGTACCAACAAACTGGTATCTGTGTGTGTGAGAAAGAGCGTGTGCGTTTGTGCCAATTCCTGAATAGTTTTGTAAATCACAGCAAATTCAGATTTTTGACAAGTATATACAGTAAATGTATTATTATTCAGAAATTCAATGGGTGTCGTTTTGAAGGGCCTCTTTGAGCTTTATTTATTAAATTATTGGTAAGTTGTTTTTCACACACACGTGCCTGCACAATGGCAGCTGAACACAGCGAGTTTCCCAGGAAAATTAAACCTCTGACCTTTAATTTTACTCTCACTTGCTGTTATAGCACCCCACTGTGGATGATTTTATTCATCCCAGTGAGTTGTAATAGTTAGACAATTTACATTTTAGAGGTTTCAGATTCACGTTGACATGTCTTGGCTGATGCAAACCGAGATTAAACATGTTTCCCTGTTTGCAACCAGGCACAGCGAGGCGCATTTCATTGATGTTCTCACCTGCTGCATGACTATTTTTTCCATTTACATTCATAAACATGTATGGATACATTTTTTTTTTTTCATTCTTCCGTCGTCCCCCCGCCCCCCTGCAGCCATCAGGAGGTCAGCAGGTGCTTCTGGGCTCACCAGATGTCTCTGGTTGCTTCAAACAGTGAGTGCGATGGATAAATTTAAAGATGTGACGCCCTCTAGAGGCAGAGATGTGAAGGTTTTTTCAGGCCAAGACTTTTTTTTTTTTTGGAGGGGGAGAAATTGATTCCCTATCCCAGGAGCACAAACCCATGAAAGCCTCTTCCTCTTCTCATTTGAACCTTTTTAGATGTTGATGTACTGTGAAAGATTATTAAACAAAATTACAGACAAATGTGGTCACAGTGAAGTCAGTGTATGGGAATAAATCTGTATTTGAGTAGTTTAATTTTCAAATCTAACAGGGTAATTGCTGATATGGAAAATTTCCATGAGATACACAAAATAAAAGACAAAATTGAGGCAAAAACATACTTAAAAAAGAAATTTGCTTTTCAAAATAAAGTTATTTTAAGTTAAAATAAAGTTACACAAATGCTTTTCTTTCCTTTCCTATAACAGCAGAATTAACGCTAAGCCTTACTTTTTATTACTTTAAAATAGAAAACATTGTTAATGATACAATTAAAATGACATCATGTATTTAAACTGATTAAACCTGCTGTGACTGGTGGAAGAATCTGTTGTGTGATGGAGCCTGCAAATATGAAAAATGTGAGTTTATTTCAGATGAAGTTATTAAACTGGATCCATATTCACCAGATGTTTTCAGTCTTACCTTCATCGTTTGTCAGCTTTCGAGAAGAAACTTGACTGCGAAAGAATTAAGAAGGATATTTGGCCTTGGTCCAATAATATACAGCATCATGCAAATTTTACATTAAATTTATGTTAACTGCAGCCAAGCTTTCCTTTGGCAAGTAACGTAAACTTACATGCTGTCCTTTAAGTGGCTTGCTGTAAAAATCAGACTCAGCTGCTTGGCTTCCCCTCCGATTTTCATTCACTGTAACACCTGAAGGGAATTATCCAATATGCACAGCGGAGAATTGTTCAGTAAAAGAAAATAAAAGAGTTCCATTTAGTGCAAGTGAAACTCACTAGATCAAAACCCGGCACTGGGGATTTGATTAAATAACACTTCCCTGAGGATTAATTCCCCCACCACTGCAACTGGGACTGGAGACTACAAAGGCATGCAAACACAGGTTTTCTCTGTGCACACTGAGATAAGTTTTTAAAGACTTACTTGGTGTATGATGAACGATGTTGATTTTATCTGCAGGGAGAGAAGTGTTTCCAAGCCATTTACAGTGTACAGTTTAATACAGTCATTTATAAAGTGGCTATTTGTATCGGTGTAACTTATAAACGGCGCTGCGTATTATTCTATTCCAGCAAAGTTGAGCTCTGTGGAGACTCTCTGTGATGACAGCAAAATTTGACCCGCACATCTAGGACGGAGGGATATTTACCGTAGACACTGTCATCATCCTCTCTGTTGTTGATGATACTGGCTCTCAGCTGACTCAACTTCTCCTGCAGAGACCAAGATCAGTGCTTTAATATCACGCCGACACACACAATACATCCATTTATTTATAAATTATGGGATTTACATACATTATCTGGGGTGTACCTTCTTAGAGGAGCACTGGTAAATAATGTCTCTAAATATGAAACAACTAAAGCAGTGTAAAGACTGGTGTATTTCCATTTGATGCTACTTTATACTCCCACTCCATTATGTTTCACAGGGAAAAATTGTGCTCTACTAAAAAAGCCATGTTTAGTTTGTGCCCCTCGTTTAGATGTCTGTGTTATTCACATTTTCCACCAAAGAGATATTTCCTTGAGAGTCTCTAATCTGCCACTACAGTATTAATCACACCACTGTCAACTTGGCTTGTAATTTTGTATACTTTCTTCTTTTACATCTGTTTTTTTTTTTTTTTTTTTTTAATTTTTTCTCTCTAGTTTCTCCCATACTTATTTTTTGTCTGTCTATTTTCACATTTCTTACCGAATGTCCCCCTGGATCAATAAAGGCCTATCCAAACTAATAACAACTAATCATGTAATATATAACAATATATCAATCACGTGGGGCATTTTCTGCATCATAAGTACTCACTTACAGTTGATACTTTGAATTTCAGTAATAATATATTTACTTTTACTTGTGTAGAATGTGATCTTTTTTTACATTATTAGTATTGATAACTATTACTACAGTGGTCTCATATGACATGGCTATTGTACCTGTAATGTAATAATTCATATTTTAGGAAAAACATTTAAAAAAAAAAAAAAAGATTAGCTTCTCCTATGTAAGCATATGCTATTGTTTCACAACCTTTTAAATGAACTTTTTCAAATGAAGCACTGTAGTTACTAATAACATTAACAATGAAGCAGATTTGATTGATTTTATTATTTACTTACTTGCTGTTTTTAAAGTTGTGTGTTTCTAAATATGACCAAATGTCTATTAAGACAGTGAAGAGGGAGACTTTAGTGTATATTCATATTCATATTAGTCTGGTGTCATGGCGACAGCACCATTTCAGCTTTTTTGTTTTTTAATCATTTGCCATATCTGTCTGTTCCAACAACTCCTGTCATTCCCTCCCCACCCAGCAGGTGTCCTCGATTCTTCCCGCCTTTCTCTAACCACCTGCCTGAACGTCACCTGCCTGCACACCTGTCCCTCATCCCTCTAATTATCCACTTGGTCTATATATTAATTGACCCACTTTCTGTTTGATGTTTGACGTCCAAAACCTTTTTAATCTGAACTGTTTAACCTTTATTTATGATTAAAATGGGCAAAAAAAAAAAACCTTTGTTAATGCCAGTGTTTGTTTGATAACTGAAATGAACGCTTGAGTCACTGGCTGACAAAGAGAATGCACGCATAAGCTGACCAATCAATGATTTTTAGATTTTGAGGCTGTTAAACAAAAGCTTGAAAATGTGCCACGCCACCCACCCCTGCAATCACATTTTCCCTTCTTGTACTGTGAAAGTAATGTGTGGAAGCCACACTGTGGTACGTCACTATCTGGTTTAGCTACTTCTTTCATAAACAGCCATCTTCTTTACTCGGAGGTAGATGCTTTCTTGTGCCTTCACGCTCTATTGTGAGTCGATTGTTTTGCAGCTTGGCATGCCACGAGCAACAGATGGTCATAGTTTTATTAGGGTTTGATCCTGCGTGCTTCTTCATTCCAAGTCCAGTGTGAGTGTGATCACAGTGTGTGATAGTCCTACCTGCTGGATGGTATCCATGCCCTTCTGAACCCTCTGCCAGTCACTGAAACGCTCCAGGGCCTCGTCCATGGTGAGTGAACCTGCCTTCACCCCCTGCTGGAGCTCAATGAGCTGCTGAAGCCCGTCTATCTGGTTTGGCACAAAGGTATCGTAGGTGGAAGAGATTCCGTCCTCTCGGCCGCGCGCTGCAAGGAACAACAACTCGATGAAAACATGAAAACATGTGCTGCTCTGTAAAATCAGAAAATCTGACAAGGAAGTGGAAAACCGTGAGGACAAGTTAACAAGCCCTGTTTCATATATCATGAATGAAATGTGTTTTTGAGTGACAGAAATAAGAAAAGACAGGGTATAAACCCACTCCAGATGGCATTCATAGAGGGGACTGGTGGGTAATGTGATTTTGCCCTGCACATCTGTAATGTCAGTGAGTCATGAGGTGATGGTGGTTAAGTAATTTTCTGGGTGACTGTGATGATCTTTGGATCTGTCACTCAGTGTCGCCAACAGTACAGCAAGGCAGAAAAATGGCTTCGTATCTCTCTGAATGTAGCAACTCTTCCTCTGCTTCACACTTTAATTTAATCGTCTTGGCACCCAAACGTGTTTAAATGTGCTACCTGCTCTTTTTCTTTCTTTTTTTTTTTTTATTGCTTTTTTATTTTACTCTTGGTGTGCTGCACTGACTTATTTCCCCGTGGCGATCACTAGATTTTTTATTTTCTTTATTAATTGAACAAAACACATTATCTGACATTAATTGACAATTCCAAACAGGTCATTTCAGTCAATCACGAGAGAGGAGACGGCAAGAGAACAGCAACATTTCTGCTGTTATGACTACAATCTGCAGTGGTTACACAAATTCCGTCCGAAAGGGGAAATGAGGAAATATTTTTGGAGACAGTGCAAGCAAAAATAGATGGCATCTCCAACTGGAGCCAGCATTGATGATTAAAGCCTCCGTGCATTAATACGTAGACGAAAACTCTCAAGTCTGACCAAATAAGCACATGACGGTAACCCACATTATTACCCAGTTTGATTCAGACTGGGACCTCGCCTGCAGGTCATATCCCGCTCTGTTTCCTGTCTGCTTCTCTACTGTCTGAAACCTGAAAATATATCCGATCAAGCTGAAGTCCACTCTGAGATTTTTAAAGGTCGGGTTTGATTGGACTTTTGTAGCCGAGGCAGAACTTTTTAAAAATATTTTTATAGTTCTGCAACGCTTCAAATGTGACATTGATCGATGGTGCTTTTCCAGTGACACTTTCATCACTGCCACTCACCTTGTTTCGTGGGAAGCGAGTACAGATCGCCGTCGCCCTGCGGTGTCTTCTTCTTCTGGAACACTGTGAACGCAGAGCAGCTTAACAATAACACCATATACTATAGTTAAAACATAACATTCAGCAAATATGTAGTATCATCATTTCATTTGTGCACCTGCATTTTAACAATTCTACCACAAGATGGCACCACACCCTAAACTTACACACCTATGTGACTACCCAACAGGAGAGAAAAAAACATCCTATGAATGTTTCAAAATACTTGTATGGTTAAATCAAAGTATCTGTGAAATAACGTGTGTTCTGATTTATTATGCCAGAGTTTAAATCTGTGTTTCTCGCCGAGAAAACAGACTCTCAAATTCAGTTCTGGATTGAATTAAGAGTCCCTGAATGATGCTTTTGGTTTGGTAGTGAGCGCTCAGAATGAAAGGCCACACTGTTTGAGCTGTCAGAGGCGGTGGAGAGCTGCGGCCGTGTGACCAACACTGGATTAGAATTCAACATCCACACCCTGCATGATAATCCCACCTCTGACTACATCCTCCATGACAGCGTCTCCCTTTTCCATTTCTTGTTCAAACACAGCCTCTCTCTTCTGCCCCGCTCATAATACAAGCTGGGCTTTAATGGCTTTATTCAGAATGAAATATGCGAGTGAGAGACTTCTAGTCACATGACTCCACCTTGATTTTTGGAGTGTGTACGTTGCTCTCCGTGTAGCTTTACACGGCCGGTAATTCCACTCTGAATTTCATTCACATTTCAGAGCATTTTCAGTCTCATTTGGCTCGAGACGTTCGCCACTAACAAAAGAAAACTCCTCATTATTTCCACTTGGTGCGCTGGTCTCCAATAACTGGCTCCTCGCCTAATCCTCCACCGAGCCTCATCTCTCCTCTCACATCTCTCACTGCGGCAGTGAGAGTGAGCAGCAAAAAATGTGATCCTTGTGTGGTTTGAAGCTCCACTGTCTCAATAGATGGAAACCTCAAAATCCCTCTCCTTTTCTCTTGTGCGCTCTGGGGACAAGGACGATGGAAAACATGTGTAATGACTTATTCTGGCTGACTTGGCCTTGGTCTGGCCAAGATTGGTTGCAGATGGCAGCACGGTAGTTCCCTTTCTGTTACTGAGGGGATGGTCGGGATGCAGGGAGTTCAGTGGTGCACTCAATTTCTTTCTTTTTTTTTCTGCTTTGTAAGTCCCTTTGGGTAGCAGAGAGTCAGCTCACTGGATACAAGCAAGCTCAATTAAAAAAAAAAAAAAAAAAAGCTGCATAATGGGGAGAGGGTGCCTGTTGCACCGTTCTAATCATGTCTGTGTGCACAAGTGAGGGCCCGCAGTAACATCATCTGTGGGAATAACAATTAATCGTGCGCATGTTTGCACTTGCAAGATGAAACAGAGAAGTCGCAGCTGCTTTTAATGATTTATAAGCCTTAATAATACCAGTCACTTTTGGATGTTTCATCTTCATGAAATATTCACGGCTGTGAAATTGAACAGTTAGGGCGGGGGGGGGCCGTGCCGTGATGCAGGCAAATGGCTCTTTCTCTCTCTCCACCCAGCTTTTGTTTGTTTTTGTGGCGGGGGGAGCGACCATGTTCTTGTGGTTTTTAAGGGGATCAAAACAAACTGCATCAAACCCCTCTCTACTCTACTCTACTCTGTTCAGCAACACTCCACTGACGACGGCGATGCACATTCCAGGCACTTCCTCCCTCCCACATGAGCTCCCAAACTCCCCTTCGCATACTGTGCATAACTGGGTTGTTTTTACTCCAGAAGGAGGTGGAGGGGGCAAATGATGCAACAACAAAAAGTGGAACTTGTAAGTTACCTTTAGTGATGTAAGGGGTTCTGTCCTCCTTCACCTGGGTGCCCTCAGGTCGAGGTGTGGGTGCTGGTGGGCGATTGGCGATGGCGACCGGTTTTGTTGACTTCAGTATGGTGTCATATTCGTCATTCTCCCCCAGTGGTGCATAGATATCCTCCTCCTCTCCACCCTCTCCATCTTCTCCTCCTCCTCCTCCTTGCTCTTTCTGTGCATGCGTGGTGGAGGGAGTCCCTAATGCACAAAGTGTTTACTGTGCTGTTATGATGGAAGTTTCTGCATGCTGGTTTTTGTTACTGTCATTTCACAGCTAATCGGAAGCAACTCTACATGGTGTGCCAATCAGCGAGGGGAAAATATTCAGCGGTCGGAAATGAACAGCAAACCCAGCATAATGATGGTGCTTGGAAAAAAAAACAATGCCATTACCGGCTTTGCTTTGTCCTCCTTCCACTTCCCATCAGTCCTTCACTCACCTGCAGTGCACATCATTTCGTACACACTGGCATCACCATTGTCCTCGCCCGGGTTGAACATATTCTGCAACAACAGAGCAAAGAAGAGGTGCACTTTATGCCTCCTGCAAATGGCAAAAAGAAACAGCTCAACAGAGGCGATTTAGAAGTCAAGGAAATAACTGTCTAATCTGTTATGCTGGAGCCAGGCGTTTGCTGTGTAAGAGTGGAGAGGCATGACAAATCTTAATACAATGTGAATCTCTCCTTGGCTGGCTCACTACATCCTTCCTCTGGGCTCATTTTCTCACCTGTATCCTCCTTCCGAGACACAACGGTGAAGCATAAAAACCAAGATGACTATCTGAGCTTTGTCGCTCTTTATAGGCTGCTATCTGCCATGCTTTAATATTCAGTGTTTCTATGCCAGATGTGACGAACATCCAGTTAGTTCCTGTTAGGGCTTCACTTGTGGAGGGGGGGGGGGGGACGCAGTTTAAGAGCTATAACAGGAATGAGAGAGGTCTGCTGTAACCCTGCGTGCTGGCTAACAGAAAGCAGTTTTCCCTCTGACAGCAACGCTGCCGCCGGAGTCGGCCTATTTGCTAATAGCATGCTGAGGGACAGACAGGGGTATGATCAGGGTAATTATGAAATCAGACAATCTTCCCCTTTCAGTCCAAACATATCATTTAGTGAGCAATTCAAGACCCTTGGGTTGATATTTAGACTGCATCTGCTATCGGATTGAGATACGCCTATTAATTTACTGCCACATATCAACTTCTGATGGAGATGTCAAGGGCTGAAGAGCAGCGTCGTCCATTTTGGAATAACCTCCAGCAAAAACAGTTTGATTTCTGGAAAAAAAAAAAAAAAAGCAAGAAAAAGGGGATAAGAGCATAAAATGTGATTTGATAATGTATGTGCTCAGATTTTCCCAGATTTGTATATTTTAAATCAAACAGCATTTTTTTGCTGTGTATAAAAACAGCTGCTGAGCTGCGTTGTAGAACATCCAAACAGATTATGGCAACAAAGCACTCGGCTGTAACATATTTGCTAATGCTTCAGGCTTCCGTTTGATTCCTTTGTCTGTTCAAAAGGATCTGTCCTGTACTCAATAACAAAAATCACAGTCAGTAATATAAATCTTTGCAGAACATATGAGATGCAGCTCACTTTGATCAAGATATCCTCCATATAACTCGCCACGCTCTGTGTGCAGTTTCCAAGCAACACAGCCACTCATGACTCAATTACAATATTACACTGTTCCTAGTACTGCAAATTGCTTATTGGCTGCCATGAATGCATTACTTAACAGTGGAGGTTCATAACAGGCCCAACAGGTAGAAAGGACGGGTTAATTACCATCGCAGCTTGAACATTGATGTATAATAGTTGAACGCTGTGCTTAAGCACAGTGTGGTATTTTCAGAGGTAATTTCTAGGCAGGGGAGGGGATATTTATTGACTAACCACGAATGCTAAATCATTTTACAGATGTCTGAAAATGCAGGAGCTCCGGGCATTCAAGACAAATTCAGTTTCACTGCCGCAATCCAAGCAGCGGTGCTTCAGACAAAACAACAGGCATGATTTTGTTAGAGTGAGTCTAGTATGGGATAAAGAGCGTGAATCTGTTTTCAGCAGCTGAAATGGTCAATTCTCAGCCTGGCTAGTCTCGGCTCTTCGTGCCAGCATACTGGCTGTCTTTTGACATAGTGGTTTCAGGATAAGAGCGTCTGATGCATGGCAGATTGCAGAGTGAACCCATCACTTAGGTGCCGTGCAGACAAAATCTGTCCAACTTATTTTTTGGCATGGGAAAATAAAAAGTTGTCAAGCTCAGCAGCCAAAGAAATACTTCACACTTCTGTAAAACTATATACACTCAAAAGTGTTATCTTCATAGTTTTCTTTCAACGTGAAGCCAGACATGTATTATGGACTAAGAATTAGCAGCTGCTGTGCTTAAAAACAGTGGTGCTCTCAGCTAGTAACTGATAGCTAAATAGTACTGAAGACAAAGTGCAGTTTGAACTACCACCTTGTGATGGTAGTAGAGGAAAGATCTGTAGGATTCATCATCTAGGAACCATGAATGTCTGTATAAACATTAAAACAACATATAAATTAGATCTTGTTGACATATTTCACTGAATAAGTAGAAGCTTTGCCCAGCTGAGATGAAAAATCTAAAGCTACTATACGGTTCATATACTGGGGACCATGAATATCTGTAAGAAACTTTAATGGCATCGATCCAACAGTGGTTAAGATATATCAGTACTGACAAAATCAGAATGACCAACGTATAACCTGAGGGATGAAAACAGTTTTGTTTTTTTTTCCAGAGTGAGGATGGCTGTATCATTCAAATAATAAACAAAACTCGGAGTTTGTGGATAGCGATTGTGCAGTTATTAACAAAACAAACATAACATGCAAAATAAGGTCAGTGGAATCAACAAATCCCTGGCTCGAGTGTAGGGTGTCGCCTAATTTGGTTCTCCTGCATTTGGATAGGAGTGTACAGTACACAAACACAGCACATAAATGGCTCTTTGTAGTCTTTGGAGGACCATACGGTGTCAAGTTAATTTGTATTTATCGAGCTCTGCTCTACATCTGAGAGCACACAGTGAAATCTTTGGTGGGAGCACAGAGTCCATCTAAATGCCAAGTGACACTCTGCCAAATCTGTGACCCAGTATTAAAATATTAAATGAGGACAATGTGTGTTTGTGTTAGTAATTACAGCCACAATATTGCAGTCTGAGGACATAAACATTGTGGATAACTGCAGAGCGTTTTCTATATTTGTATTCTAGTTATGCTCTCCCTGAATAATTCAGCTTTCCCCTCTGGAGCAGTTCACAGCTAATTAACAAAGAACTGTGCTGCCAGGGCAGACTAGTGGATCTGACGCAGGCCCTGTGAGTGATTCAGCCTGTGTATGAAGCAGGGGACCGATCCATCTAGGATTTATTGACAGAGTGCTGCTACCCTGACGCCCAAATCACTGATGCATCATGGGTTGATTAATTGGAGGTGGGGAAAACACTGCAGATGAGTTAATGAAACTGCCTTGCACAAAAAAAAAAAAAAAAAAGGAAGCAAGAATAAAACCACACCCCACAATGCTGACTCTTACTTTCTCCAACACAGAAACACGGTGTGTATATAGTTTAAGCTGTCAGGATGAATTTTAATTACCCTCCGAGAAAACTGCAAAGAAATATCAGTGTCAAGTCTGTGTGTTATGTTACATCTATAGGCTCACTGAAATCCCCCGCGGGGAGAAATCTGTTTGACTCCACTGCTCCCCTGTCGGCACAGCTGACTCAGTGCAGCCTCAAACCGAACACTTTGACCCGACAGAGCAATCTGATCAAAGCTCGCTCCATCTTCAATCACTCTCAATTAGCAGTGTTGCTAGGGGGCATAGATACATTTGCAACAGCTGCTGGAGTGGCTAAATTTCCTCAAAGGGAGAATTCTCTATAGGTTGCTCATTCAAAAAAAGAAAACGCTACAAGTTGTCAGTATTATAAGAGAAGACGGGAGATAAAAGCAGGGATTTCCACATGAGTTAATGAGCATTATGCTCTATATGCTGTTACAAATCGGTGTAACATGTAAGGAATTCAGCAGCTGATGACTTTTAAATGATCAGTTCACCGTAATCACAAAACAAACAACATGTTTGCTCTTATCTCTAGCTATGGTGTCTAACTATGCAGGTAATTATGGTTTTGTCCGTGTTTTGACATATCCATCTCTGCGCTTTTTGCCTCCACCCAACGCAACACAAAAAAATTACATTTAAAAACACTCCAGCATCAACAAAATGATGATACATTTGTGGTAAATAGCAGAAACAGTTAGCATAACAGTTAGCCTGGCTCTGTCTGAATGATAAAATCTACCCAGCAGCACCTCTAAAGCTCACGTTACGTCGAGTTTATAAAAACGTGTCGAGTGTAAAAACTAAAAATTTGCTGTTTTATGTCAATTACGTACCAGACTCTTTCTTAGCTGACATCCTGGTTGCCTGGACGCAAAACTCCAGCGAGTTACTGCTTTGTGCAAAGACATAATCTGACAGCAACATGTTGGTTTTATATTTCACATTTGTACAAATGAAACAACGGCCGCTGGAGATTCCCAGAATGTTTTGATACCACTATTAGAGAAGTGAGAAAATATATTTGTTGTCATTTGCATAAGCAAACTATTTCAGCGACAGCAGTTTGTTTGGGATGCAAGCGTCTACAGTAGGTGGCAGGAGCAATGATAGCCAAGTCCATAAGGGCAGATCGGACTATTAACTGAACACTCAAGGTGAGGTGTCGCACCCACCCCAAAACCTAAATATCACTTGAAACACTGGCGAGGTGACAGCAGTGACACTTTTAAGACTCATCTTTACTTAAATGACTTTTTTTTATTATTATTACATAATCCAAGTCAAATATATACAGGCAGAATCTGAGTAAACGAGGCACTGTGAATATATTATTTTTTTTCCAAAAATAGATCATGCTCAAGTGAAAATGTTCATTTGTTTCTTGCGAGTGTTTGCAGGCCACACGGCTAATGGCTGTGTTTTCAGCCTGCCATCATGGCTATACCACTGGGTGCATCATGTCTTTTTCATAATGATAATGTCCTCGCTGCCTAATGAAATTAGCATCGGGAAAAAAAAAAACATTATGACGCCAGTGTCCTCCAGGTTTATCAAACAAATGGATGTGCATGCATGCAAGAGATCTATTCAATTTGGATCGCAGCAAACGTGCTGCTCGTGTGTTATCGTGTACCTGCGCAGTGAAACGGGAGGTTGAGCAGGAAGAGGGTCTTCATATTAGCATGGGAAAGCGACGGCCATTACGCAAGAAAATCTCTACATTAGTGGCTGCATTAATTGTCTGAATGTATGCAGACGACCTGCACTCTGGAGCCATTGTGCATGCATGAACAAACACAGCCTTTCTGGTCTCTGTGGGGGTGTTTCCATTAGGAACCTCGTGGACCAAAACATATTCAGGATAACATGAGGGGGGTTAAATCCATCCACTGCCGTGAGCTGGATGGTTGTGAGGTCGCTCCTGACATACAGGTCACTCTCCCTGCTCTCCACCTTCCTATCCTCTCCATTTTGTTCATTATTGATAAAGCACCACTCACTCATGGTACGAACACCATACTGGCGTTAGTCAGAGCGTTCCTGAGTGCCGCACTGTATCCCCCTGGCTGTGAGATCTTTCAGGCCGAGGTGCATTGTGTTGTTTTCTTCAGCTGTCAGCAGGTAACTGAAAACTATGGAAATCCATTTAGGAGCCCTCACATCCAGAGTCGAAGCTCGAGATAGACAAAAAATGTCATTGGGTGGGTTTTAATTAGCTCACAAATCACTGGACATGAGACGCTGTCATCACATATTGGCATTTTGAGAAATGTCTTCATTGTATGGAGGGTCAATAAGACTAAAACAATATTTTCTAGCAAGGATGAATTCCAGCTGGAGCAAGGTGAGAAATGATCAACAAGCCCTCAAACAAAAAAAAGAAAAAAGAAAAGGGAGAAAACAGTGCAGATACAGTGAGAGCCGTAAATAGTTAATAAGGATGTTACCAGTCTTTCCTTCAATAGGACATGAAGCTCTGTGTGTCCGTGACTCTTGGCAATCTCAGTGGGAGTCTGTCCGTGGCGATTGGCTGTGTGCAGCGCTCGCTCCGCACCTGGACACTGCAGGAGCAGGCTCGAGACGCTCTTGAATCCATACTGGGCAGCGAAGTGGAGCAGTGATGGTACATCTGCATGGCGGATCTCTGATGTGGATAATTGCCAGTTTTGATTAGGTGCAGGAAAAAGGATTTGACTGCACTAACAAAGTGCACCTAGCCCTGGAAATGAACAGCTGTGTATCTGTGCACACCGTTTTCTTTGACGGCAAAGATTTCACCGCTTCTATTAGTTCCTTCACAGGTGATGACTTGAAGTTGACCCGATGCTATGTGAGCAATCTAACACAATCAGGAGAGTCGAAGAAAGGCAGCTCGGAGGCACTTATTGACTAGTTTGTCATGGAAACATTTCCCTGTGCCCTTTTTAGCAGAGTTAAGGATCAATCTCTGTAGCTGATGAAGCCATCAATCTGCCACATAATGAGCCAAGAAATAATGGAGGGTTTTCTTTTTATGGTGGGTAATGTGCATCATGCAACAGGAACGCATTCCAACTGTGAGAAGTATGTTTAATCCACACGGTTGCATAAACACACACTTAGAGCTATAGGGGTGAATTAAATGGACAGACTGTTGTGGTAAAGCATTTGCAAGTGCTGCTAATGTCTCGGATTTAAAGCAAGCCGTCATTTCAATTAGTCGTGACCTGTTATAACTATGGCATGTTGGTAGATGTGGGTAGATCTGTATCTGCAGATCTGCGATAAAATATACTGTCAACAAAGAGCTTGCTCAAATCCAAAGTTGCACCGGTTTGCGTGTGATTGCTCAGCAGAGGTGTGAGTAAGCAGTCGTAAGGTGCCGTACCTCTTTCGGTTGCACTTTCACACTGCAGTCCCTGAAATCCTCCGGTGGGCATGCCCTCCAACAGCATGGAGGACAACTTCTGATCCAGCTTCTCCACAGAAGACTCCTGAAGAGCCTGAAATCCAGACGGACAGCCAGTTCACAAGCAGGCCACATTTTGAAGAGGCAAGGCTGCAAAAACAAACGTTTTACCCACTAAAATTTTAATTTGATGCACAAACAAAAACACGGGATGTGTTTGGATCATAGGGTGAACTACAGCCTTCAGAGGCCCAGCAAAGATGCCAGGTTGAATAAGAGTTCAGTCATGCCAGTCCAGACTTTTAGTTTGAAATTCTCTTGGCACGAAATCCTTCTTTTGGCATTGCTCAACTTTGCCTCTTCAGCAATAGAGACCTAATCAAATCAAGTGTTCACGGCCTGGAGAAGGCTGAAACCTGGCGTTTCTTC
This sequence comes from Protonibea diacanthus, assembly GCA_028641955.1. Lineage (NCBI taxonomy): Eukaryota > Metazoa > Chordata > Actinopteri > Sciaenidae > Protonibea > Protonibea diacanthus. The sequence continues at coordinate 11,054,775 of CM053998.1, forward strand.
ATTTCCAGAAAGGAGCCGGTGAATGGCGGCACACATAAACATCAGCAGAAATAAGCTGATTCAATTTATCTTCTGTCTTTCTGCCTCTCTCTAATGACTGGAAGTAGATCGATTATAAGCAGTGTTTTTTGGGGCAGCGATTCACTAATTTCTATAACTAAGTTACATAATGATGAGTCACTAAGTAGCATACCACATTCAAAGTGCCTCAGAAGAGGTCCTTATATTAAAGAGTTATTTAATATATTTGAAAGACATTAGGAGTTTAAAGTTCCTTTTTAAAGCAAGGGCTGCATCAAATAAATGAAGTTTGGAAATATTAATGTTCGGTTTTATTACAACGTTCCTTTTAAAATGTTTTGGAAGTATTGCCAATTAGTCTGCAACTCCAGACTACAAGTTTACGCACAAAAATAAATTAAACCCTGCTACTTCCTATTACAGAGGGATCCTCCATTTGGCATTGCACTTCCATAAAGTTGCCGGACTGACAATAAACAGATTAAAGGAAGAATGGTTCAAATCAAAAGTAGCAGAGGCCGATATGTCCTGTCTTTTACTCCCTGGTATGGATCAAGCTCAAAATCGCTCGATCCTACACTTCACTTAATGCAACTTAATGGCATTTATTGGTTAGACCCTGTCAGTCTGATAAATACTTTTTTTTTAGAAATGGGAGGCTGTGGCTGGAGGTAGAGAGGGTCGTTCACTAATCACAAGGTTGGCACTTCGATCCCCGGCTTCTGTATAAATGCAGCCATATTATCAAGGTTATTTTTTCAGACTTGACAAAGCTGCTCTGAAGCTACAGAAGTCTTGTTTCTACTCAGATCAGTCTAAAAAAACTAAATTATAGATATTACTTGAAGTGAAGCAGCCCTTTAATGGCTTTACCTGACACATGAAATCCACAGGGTCTGCTACCCTTGCCAGAAGACAGGTTATTTCCTCCATGTTGCTGTAGTACTGCAACTGTGCCTTGCTCAGTGGCACTCCATTGCTATACACAGTCACTCTTACATTTCCTGCTGGAAAATCTGCAACAGAAAACACATAAAATGCACACTCGTGAGGCTAAAAGATAATGTTTTTTTACGTTTAATATTTTTGCATTTGGTTAACCGTACATTCATTATTTCTTATTATTTTGTTCACCTGGTGCATTGACGCACAGGATCCGCTCATTCCAGCGGACAGGCTTCACTCTCAGCTTCTGATTCTCACCAGTGAATTCAACCTCAGTGTTGCTGCCAGCTGCCTCATTTTTCAAAAGAATGAACACCTCCATAGAGCTCTGCCAAACAGACAGTACAGTGAACTGCAGTGTTTGGGATGCTTTATGAAAAGAAAAGAACAGCTTACTCCTGACTAGATTAGACTAGATTGTTTTACCCCGCATGGAACTCTGGAAGGAACGACCACAATGCTGGATCTGACGCCGTGGGCTCCAGGTGATGGTGTTTGTCCAGTGTTTTCCTGTGATCCTAATGGTTTATGTGTCAAAGAGTTGACATTTCCTGATGCACCTACAAGAGAGGAGACATTGAACCGCATACTAAATTATGCACCACTAAAACTGGGCTTCAGATACAGCCGATGCTAATGGCGTGGCTCTAGGGATGTCGGTCGCTTGCTCTGTCATTTCCAGACTGAAATAGCTCACCAGCTAAGTGATTCTGTCCAGACATTCGTGATCCCCAGAGGATGAATCCTACTGACTTTAGTGATCCTCTGACTTTTCCTTTAAGCACCGCCCTGAGGTTCTCAACAGCTATAAAACTGCTAGAAAATTTAGTACACACATTAGGTCAAAACTTTAATGGTTTATAACCTGCAAAGCTAATGACATTCCCATCATCCTCGGCTGCCAGCAAATGCTAAGTAGGATGGTGAAAAAGGCAAATGTTACACCTGCCTTGCATAAAACATTGTCAAATATACCGGCTAGTATGTTAACATTGTCGTTGTGAGCACATACTGTTGCTCAACACACCACTCTACCTGTGTAGTCACACAGAGCCGCTAGCGTGGCTCTGTAGAATCTTTGTTTTTGTCAATAATGAGGTTAAATTACATTCATTTAAAAACTCTCTAGTGCGCTGACATTTCAAGTGATTCAAAGAGAAAATAGACATATAAAAGCTCTTGTAGTTTTCATTTACATTAGTGGTGGCTCACTGTTACCAAAGAAACCAATCATGAAGTGCACTTTCTTTCTCTGTGAGCGCTTGTCAAACACCTACATGTCTGTTGCCTGCGTGCTAACAAACAAACAGCATCATTTTTGATGAATAGGGAAGGTACTTCTGGGTTAAAATATAACTGTTTGTAGGATCCTGGTCTGAACCACTTCACCGTATCAGTGCAATGAAGTGACGAAGAGAGCACTTGAATTTGCATGGCTTGCGATGAGTAGTCAGTGGTGACCAAAGAGGAAAAGGCTGGCTATTTGCATCAGTTGTTCCTCTTGCACATACACACGCACACACCTGTCTAAATACAAGCCCCCTTCCTCTGCTTTATGATTTTATACAAATAGTGCAATTAGGAAAAACAGGGAACCAGACCGAGGATAATTGGCAGGGCAGATGAGGACATGCAAGAGATACACACAGTTTCGCCAAAGATGTCTCTGCAGCTGGTGCTAAAAAATATTGGATGTCAATCTTCAGTGCACACAATTCTCGGGAAGAAAAGTCAGTAAACAGGTTTCCAAGCTGCTGCTCAGCCATTCTCGCAAATAATGAGCATTCTTTTTACCCTCACATTTACGGCAAGGGAACAGCAAGGCCATGTGAAATTTTTCCTGAAGGATGGGCAAGAGGGTGATTGTGCTCTGGGTTTACAAGACACACTGGGACTAAATATTAGTCTGTTTTCCTGATTCTAACTATTTTACATAATTATTATCATATTTATAATAAGTGCGTATTTTTAATGAATGTTCTAAATACTGTTACTCCTCAGATTTAAAAGATACGAGCATAAAATATCAGATATTAGATCTGTGGGCCAACTGAGGTGGGATTTCATACCTCACTGATTCCTGTAATAAGGTCAAGGACCCTCAAGAGTCATTGAAGACATGCTGGGAAGTCCACAGTAAATTCTACAAATAATTAATTTCAAGATTAATTAATTCTGCAGAGGTTGGTAGAGGTAGAATAGTAAAATGTGTAAGAGCATCTGTTTTGCTTTCTCTAGTACAGCTATATATCTAATCATATATAGCCCAAATTACTTCATATGAAACTTAATACAAATTGTTATCAATGGGTGGTCAGTGATATTTGGGGGTCTGCAAAACAGTCAAATTTGAGCCAGTTCCATACCTTTTTTCACAATATCAGTCACGGCGGACAGGTACTCATGAGCATCTTGTTCACTGGAGATCTGCAGGCACTTGTCACCTTTCAGGGGTACCAGCTCCAGAAATGGGGCCAAGCTTTCCACTCCACACAGCAGCACCACTACATTAGTTGCAGGATACAATACACGGGCCAAGAAGAAGCGTCGCATCTGGCACAGACCCTCCAGCATGCCCTTGGAGAGGATAAGGAGCTTGCAGGTATACTGGGCCAGCCTGAGGAAGTCATCTCGCCGGCTGGACACTGTCGCAATGTCATAGCAACAGATCCCAGCCTCTAAGACTGGGCCAGCGAAGACTGATTTCAGGTAGGTGGCCCATTGCTCAGCTTCTGTCTCATAGATGATTAACAGTTCCTCTGCAAAAATTCACAATATATTTCTGTAAGTTCAGTATTTAGCATTCTATGGACAATATATCACATTCCTCCAACCTTAATCATGCATTTAGGCTACATAAGATATATTTATAACAACAGAAACTTGTCTGCAACTGACCCACATAGTGGAAAAACACTTTTGGTGTCACTCCTCAGTGTACTCAGTGTAGCATATTAACATACTGTTTGTGGAGGATGCTGCCTTGACACTGACATATAGAAAAACAACCAAAATCAATACAGCTAGTATTAACCTAAATGTTGCTCTGAGCATTTCAAACAATCATAAATCAGCCAGTCTCATATATTAAAGCAATTAGTCATATTTATCACCCCAGTAAATGTATGTAGTAACAAATTAATGAATAAAATAACACAAACGGACAGCTTACCTGCCTGGCTCATGGCTGCAGTGCTGCTTATCCGCAGGTCTTACTTCACAGTGGAAACATGAAAAACAGTGCTGCTATTGTCAGGTGGGTGTTCAGATAAGAGGGAGTTTCCTGCTACAAGGTGGACAAAGAAATGAGGCAGTGATCATAAAGCCTGTTCCCTGCTCTGGTGATGAGGAAGAAGCTTGGATGTGAGGTTTTGTTTTAGTTTAATGGTGTTAAAAAAAAAAAAAAAAAAATTCCAAGTAATCAAGTCAATGGAAGTTTAAATGCAAACTTAATGTGGTGGGAAAATTTCCCGAAAACTGATTACGTGATTTGGTTATCAAAAGTTTGGCATCCAGAATTGAGTTTTGCTGTCAGCATGTTGCTGCTGCTCGCACGACTAAACCCGGTATGCAAAATTAGTAGTCATAAAAAGTAATAAAAAGTTTATTTACTGAGGAACTGAAGTGAGATGAAAAGGGTGACTGTGTGTATAATTATGACATTTTCAGTTTGCAAACTTTGGGTGGAGGATTTTTTTTTTTTTATTCTGTATTATATCATAACCTTTACTATTATAGAATTCATATTGAAGCACCAGTGGAATTGGTACTGAAATAGACACAAAAACACATATAAATTAACAAATAACGAAAAATCATATCTCACTATTACTAATATTACTATTACTAACAACGTGCAATAAAAAAGAGGTCTATAGGTCTATATGTGAGAGGAAAAAAGACTCAAAAACAGCCAATAATAACAAAGATCATTGTCAAGGAGACGCAAGTGATGAGAAGAAGAAAGTGAATAACTGGAGTCGCAGATTTGACCGCAGATTAATTAAGTCTGCCGTGGCTGCAAAGCAGAGCACTAGAACCTGAGGCATGTTAAAACTAATGATGTGGTGTGAGTGCCTCCACTACAGGCAGAGATAAAAAGGCTATGGGATGCACACACACACACATACAGACACACAGTCCCTCATTGAAATAAAACTCTGGGCTTCATTAAGTGCCTCCACCTGCCAAACAACTGACTCATACCACACCAGTGTCTCACTAATAGCAGTTTGCCACCATTTATTTCCTTTGAGCAGCAGTGGGGTAACCGAAATGTACAACTGTTGAGAAAATGAGCAGGTGAAAGCTGAGGTCGCCTTCATGCAAATCGCCAGAGTCATGTACCTGGTGACTCACCAGTGACAGATCATTCTGTGCCCATGCATGCAGAACCGCACACTTCTCACACTCATATTCTCTGTACGACTGCTCCGATCTAACCACAAAGACGGCGCATGAAAAGTAACACTGAGTTCAGCTGAAAAAGACACATCATCTGGAGGCGTACAATAAAGTTATTAAAGTCAGCTTTTAACCTGCGGCATGTAGACAAATAAAATGGCAGGATAACCATGACCTCAGTGAGGTAAACAAACAAGGCTCAAACTGCAAATCTTGTCCTGTGGATGGTGCTGGAGGAAAGGACATGAGCTCACTGAGATCAAAAAGGTTTATCTTCATGAGAGCATGACTTATTCTATGTCCTGTGCAGATTTTATGCAAATGTGTCTGTTAGATTGTGAGATCAGACAGATCGGAAAGAAAGGTCACTAAAGCTATCAGGATGCATCGACTGTGAAAATCCAGAGCAAATTTCATGGAAATCTGGCCTTTAGTTTTGACATATCTTTCTGCTGTGATTATGGTTGACTGAAATGAAGGGTAAAATGAAAATGATGAAGATGAGACTGTTTTTTGAGCGGTGCTGAGGTAATGAAAAGAAGATGAAAGGTTAGACATGCATGAAAATAAAAAATACTCACTGTAAATATATATTTTTTTACAGTGCTTTATTATAATTTTTATGTCAGGATTGTGGATTTTTACTCTCTATTTCAAAACATTAGATTTTTATTTTAGACTTATTTATTTATTTCTCATTATATACTTATTACATGAAGACAGATGACTTATAAATTAGCCAGATGCCTAACACCTGCACATTTATAGAAATGTTGATTTATGTGTGTTGTCTTGAAATGAAATTAACACTTGCCATGAGCAATCTCATCTTTTATTTTTTTTAACTTTTAGTCTATTTTAGGTCAAAATAGTCTTCCATAATCACTCCTTAATCAAACCCATACATGTATGTATCAATAATTTTTTATGCATTCACTTGTTTTTCATCCAATCACCCTTTCATTTGCTGTGAATACCCAGCGAGGAATTTATTATGAGTTATTCATACCAGTTATTCATACCAGGCAAAGATTGACAGAGACGCAGCCCTTTGGTAAAAGTGAATGTAAAAGCAGAGTGGCAGCCTGTCCTTCTCCGCCAATAGGAAGAGTCGGTGTGAGTTGGTGGGCGGGCCCTGGGTGAGTTAGCAGGTTTGTGTGCACACTGCGCTCAGACAACTTGATACAGAGTAACAGTAAATCAGACAGAGCAGCTCCTCCAGCACCAGCAGTGAAATTGTAACCCTGTTGCAAGTATTTTTGGCCGCTGATAGGACCGAGTGAGATCACTGCGGTCTCTTTTCTCGGATAGACTCAAGAGTTGTTCGGCAAGAGCAACGCAGGGACCGTTTTCAGTCTCATTTCTGCTATATCTCAATATTATATCACACTGGAAATGTCCGAAAACAAGCCGAATGATGAACCGAAGTTATCTACGACGGACAGGGTGGTGAAATGTAAGTGTAATTTCCTCACGCCAACACTGTAGCGACACGGTAACCACACAGCTCGTCTCCCTCTCTGACCAGCGAGAAGCAAGACTTGGAGAGAATTGACGGTCGTGGCAAAGCAAAGCAAATGTAGTCGAAAAATTGTTTGCTGGCTATGGAGGAAGAAGGGTGTTAGCCGAGCTATGACAGCAGCAGCGGCAAACTAGGAAGTGAGGGTAACTCCAGTTTGTAGAGCTTAGCAAGAATTCTTCTAGAAATGTGTCACACTGTGGCCGTGAGGCGTGATATAGCCGCCCGTCTGTACGTACACTGTTTTCATTAGCCAGCACTGTGACAGATGCATGATCATTTTGACTCACACACACACACACACACTGTGCACAGCTTTTACAGTATGCATGCAGATATTGCACAACCATTGCATTCAACCCAAGGGCGATTTCCCCTCATTTTGCATGCATCACCAAGCAGTTTTACCAAAGCCTCCCCTCTCTCTCTCTCTTTCTCTCTCCCCCTCTCCCTCTCTCTCTCCCTCTCTCTTTTTTCTTTCACCATTGCATAATACTACTTGATGTCGTCTATGTTTTGTAATCTCACATTTGTGTGCTTGTCATGGGTTGGCTCTTCCTGCCTTTTCTGTGTTTACAGGTCTGACATTCCACCTTTGCAGCCTACCATAAGAATGCAATAAAGATCATAATCGAGTCGACCTATCCCCTTGAACACCCGAGGAAGGAGCAATGTAGCCTGCCTAGTTTCATGTCAGTTGACATCTTGTGTTGACTTGGAAGGCAGCACTCCACTTGAGTTGCAGTATAAACGCCTTTTTTTTTTTTTTTATTGTGTGTGTGTGTGTGTGCGTGTGTGTGCTTTGGAGCGTGAGCTATCTCATGTTGGAAGGATGAATTCGGAGAGAAAGATAGGTGACAGAATGTGTTTGTTTGTGCCTGGCAGGTTTGCAACCATTATCCTCTCCAGCTCCAGCTACATCACAACAGGCAACGGTGCAGAGCTCGCAGTGTGCACAAGCACAGGAAGGGAATTGTTGAGTAATTTTACCGAGGATTAGTTGCTAAGGTTCAGCTGGTTGAAACCATTAGATCATCGGTGATCATTAAACGTTTTGTTGAGAGAGTAGGAAAGGCAGTGATACGGCGATCGGGAGACCATGACCGCTGTGTTTAAAAGCAAGACTGAACCCTGTCACAAATACTGTATAGTTCCACTTCATTGCTTTCTTTCAGAGGCTTGACTTGTGCCATTTGAAACAGGAGTGAAAAATGTTTTACAGAATTATAAGTGCAATCATTTATTTTTCTTTCTGCGGCAAGTACAGAGCTAACCGGAGGCGTTATGGCTACATTTTGCCCCGGAAAATAGGGTTGAGTGTTAAAAGAGAGTCATACCATGTCTTGGGTGCATCTGTAATGAATATTTGAAGAGATCATCCCCTACAGTCTCCACCAACTTGAAGGGCAATGAAAAATAGATATGACAAGTATGGGTTTTGAAGAGATTTAACAATATCACTGGGAGACACCGGGCCGTGTTATATGTATCTTTTCCCTTTAGAGATGCCATCGTGTTGCGCGTCTCCTCCCTGTATTTTCAGTAGCTCCCTCCCTCCGCTCAGTGTCGGCCTGCTATGGTCTTAATCAGGTTAAAATGTATTGATTAGTCATTAGAGAGGCTGTCAGGGAATCTGAGAGCCCAGTTTCAAGGGCTCACTCCTCAACCCGATGTCGAGATCAACAAAGTAATTTTAACTCATTATTCATTCATCAAGTTTCAAGAAGTCAGTGTTTTGGTAATGCATCAGTATTATGACAACACAGACTCTGGCTGTGTACAAAGCACCTCTCCAAAATAACTGCAGGCTATAGATGGTGAAGTAATTTGTTTTCAGCTGCCTGGTTTGCCCTGCTACAAGGTGTCAGTCCAACTTATCATAAGTGCTTTGCATCCACCTGTTTTCAAAATGCATTATCATAATGCTCCTGAACGTCGCTGCTGCATAGTAATTACTCCTTAATCAGCCGTGGTTGGAGAAGTTGCGTAAGTTTCATCATGTTTTCATCCCCCGGGCTGAAATAAACTGAAATATATGAGCAATTTCCAGCATTTAACCGTCACATGTGATGAACTCCATCACTTGTATGTTCCTCTTTGGTTGCAGCTACCTTTTTTTTTTTTTAAAGGCTCACCTGATTAAGCAGCATTTGAATGAGGATTGTGTTGCGTCTGAAATTATAATCCTGATTATTTTGTCAGATTTTTGCAACAATTATAAAGCATGGGGCTGCAATTTTAAAAACTGTTCTTATGGTTGATCAGCCTGTCGATTCATCTTTGGTCCATAAAATCTAGAATATGAAAATTTTACATACTCAAATTGCAGGAAAAAACATTAGAAAACATATTACAGATTGATCATCAAAAGCTCATTCACTTCCTCTAGTTTCAGCTACATTAATACAGTCTTCTGAATATGTAATTATTGCCTATAAACTATTCCTACAATTGAATATAGAAACCAAATGTAGCTCTACAGTCGCTTACTGAATGATAGTTTGTACTAGAGTAACCCTCAGTTAGAAATAAAATAAATAAAGGGTTAGTAATAAGGTCGTCACGGTGCAATCATGACAACCACCACGCTCTAAGCAAAACGAGCTCAGTAATGGTGTTTTTCCGTCACCAGCTAAGAAGCAGGGCCTCCGAGCCCCCGATGTTGGTCCTTCTCTATAAGTGGGGATGGATAACATCTGACATTTGACTTTTGAGGAGAGGCCCCCATGCTCAGACATGCGTGGGTTGGAGAGACGGTGGTGGTGACAGCGGCGCAATGCCAGCCACTGATCCCAGCTGGATAGCCGAGTCATTTATAGAACAGAACATTAAGTAATGCCACATACTTGATCCTTGCCTTACATGTGGTCACCTACATACGGCCCTGCTTCACGTTCGTGATCTGGCAGGCGTGCCGTCGTAGTGCTGCTTTCTCGTCAGCTACACTGTGTAATACAGCGATATGAAATTACCATGTGTCAGGAATTTTTTCTCGGGGTGTTGTTATCCTCAGTAATATTTCCTCATTAGCATGCATAAACTTGTCATTAGCTTTATTTGCATGGGAATATGATTACTATGAGGAAGGTAAGTGATTTATTATCCGGCGCCAGGTGCTGTGTCTGTAATTTGTTAAAAGTTAAAGTTCCAGTCGAACTAGTCTGCCATATTTTGGTGAAGTCAGAGGCGTTATTAATCCTGTGGAAATCAAATCGTCAGTAACTTCATCCGTAGTTTATTTTTGGCCTCCTTGGGGCATTTTCAGCACTGGTGGTTTTTGACTAGAAACCAGGAGACCCTTGTGAAGTGAAGTGCGAGCGAGACATATAGTGATTGTCATGTTGTTTGCTGCACTCTGTAAGAACACAGCGGAGGGTTAAGCTCACTTTCTCACTCATTTAATTTAATTTTTGACTTCAAGTGTAATCAAGAGCGAATAATGGCGTACGGTTTCAGCTCTGCGGGATGGAGACAAAGCACTTTAGATGACATAAAACTGTCTTCATGCATTTTGAGTTCCAGTGTCCTCGGCGGGGTTTGCAATGTAATTTGACTGGCTGCCCAAAAATCTAAGCGTTTATTGCGAGGATATGAAGGCACCGAGCACTGCAGCACGATTCCCCCCCCCTCTAATGGATAAAATTGATCTCCTCTATGAGAGTTGCCGAAAAATTTTGATCCGTTTGTGGCAGATGCTCAAGATTTTTTTTTTTTAAGCTTACTCTCTGAATGGAAAACAGAGGTTCTGAGCACAGCCTGTTTTTGTTTAGCGTCATTATGGCTGAACTATTAAGGATAATTGTTTTGGTCAATATTAATTTAATATCTTTTGGGAACGGAATTGTTTTATTTCACAACAAAAATAATACTAGAGCTGAAATGACGGGAACCGAGAGGGTATTTTTATCTGACCTGTCGCTGTCATCTGTTGCCAAAAACTCATTCTGGCGTCTAAATCATGCTGATTTTCTGCATTTCTTTGTCCTATTTGATAGTAAACTGAATAGCCGTGTCCATAAATAATCAACTAATATGCATATTCATTGGAAATGAATGCAGCTCATCAGAACAGTAATGAATGTTATGAATGTTATATTATGCTAACGCAACATGCAGCTAAAGACAAAGGATTAGCCCTCCATATGTTTGCGGTTAGACTGCAGGTGAAAGTGTTAGAATCAGGTCAGTCGGGGCCTGTGATTGGTCAGACAGTTGACCTGTGAACAGGGAGTGCTTAGTCCGCTGCACCAGAACAGGCGCTTAAATAGCAAATGTCAATATGAAACCCAATCAAGTTTAATAATTTGCATAAGGGGAAAAAAAATCCCGATTGCCGCTCTCATTAATTGCACAGCCATACCGTTATCTAAAGCACTCTGCATAGGTTGCTGAATGGTCCAGCTTTCAGCCGCTGGCCTCCACTGATTTTCACCGTTTGCTTTCCAGACTTCAAACACCGAACAATGAGCTTGCAAGAATCAGGTCGGGCGCATGCGGCTGTTACTCCCCGTGTGTTTTAAAACCTTTCTGAATAAGTGAGTGAGAGTAAGCCAGCTCGTTCAGCGACGCGCCCTCCCTGTTCGCTGTCATGTCTGCTCACATGCAAAGAAGTCTGTGTTCTGGTGGCTGAGGGATGAGGGAGGGAGGAGGAGGGGGGGGGGTTGTCTACCTCCTCCTCCTCCTCCTCCTTCTCAGCATCTTTTGACAAGGTTTTTTTTTTTCGACCTGAAAATGTCACCCGCAGCAGAAACTGTACATGACAAGAAGATAAACAAACAAGTGATCAAAGCCCGTCGTGTATCTGCTCGCCCCGTCTGCCGTGACGTAACAGATTTTTTGGCGTTTTTTTTTTTTTTTTTTTGATAACATTGTGTTGCATCATGGCATAGTAGAGAGCTGCCACTGTTGTGGTGCGATACACACACAGGGCTGTGGTATTCTGAACCTGAATAAGTGCACCTTTACTGCTCATTAGATTAAAGAGGAATTAGGCTCTGTTGTGGATTTAGGGCACGGCAAAGCAGCGGATTTGGACAGATTAAGCTCCATATAGGGGGATAAAGGCGGCTCTGCTCAGAGGTTGTAATCTGACTCCATGCATTAGCTGCTGCTTTTGCTAATTCATGTGAACAAATGGATGTTGGGTCTTGATAAAGCAATGGGGAGAGAAAAACTGTTTACCTACCTTGGCATTTTTAGATTGTTGTTAAGCCTGTGAGTACAGTTTGTGGATTTGCAAGCCGTTGAACACGCACTGTTGATACATTTGAGCCAATGCACTTTTGTCAGCAGCTGTTTTGTAGCTTATATGTTGATGGACGGAGTTTCACTGCGGCTTTGTACTATTGTGCCTCATCGCAAGGTGCCTTAACATGCACCACATTTTTCCTTCTTCAGGCACCAGAGCCTCCTTACAAACAACATTTCCCTTTTTATGGCAAGCAGACACCAACACATGGCGCTTTTGTCAGCTATGGAGGGTAACAAAAGCCGTTTGGAACAGAGACAGGAGACAGGAGTCATGTGTCATCAGATCCCTTTCTGGAGCTGGTCGCAGCACTGTCACAAATCAATCAATACAGCGTCTACAACACATGTAACTACATATTGGGCAGCCAGTACAGTGAGTGTGGGGGAGGAGCGGCTAACCCAGTGAACTGGGAGCAACTGGGTTGCTGGGTTATATTAGAGGCCTGTAGAGTAGTAAATCTGCTTTCTCACTTCAAGTCTCACTTGGAGGGTGGGGCGTGGACCGGCACAGAAGAAATAAGATTTTTTTTTTTAGAGGGTAGAGCGTGCACACTCATGTGCACATGCGTGCATATTAGCTACAACACGGGTCAGTTTTAGTTAATTGAGAAAGGGGATTTTCTTAAGGATTCAGATATAGAAAACCATCTGTCACAGGATCGATGCCAACGTGCTGTTTTTGCAAAGGGCCGTGAATGACTGGCTTAACGGAGACTCGATTCAATTAACAACTCCATAAATTTGGGAGGGGTATGTGTGTGTTTGTGTGTGTGTGCTTTTTTTTTTTTTGCATAACTTTGATTTGACAAAGTTCAGCCTGTTAACGGCAACTGTTAGTCAAAACCCACAAACGTGTAGTAAAACAAGCCACGCTGTCGTTATTCTTCTGCAAGGTGAATCATGAACAGACAGCAGGACTACATTTAAAACACACTGCAGGGGAAAAAAAAAACCTGTTGAAATAAATGAAGTCTCAATTTATTTGACAGTTCACAAACACTGAAGAACTGCTAAGAGACGTACTTAGCTTGATTTCTTCTGCATCATTTTGAATTTTCTGAAATGTTTCATGAAGTCCATCCCAACAGCACTAATAATACGATAATAGTAACACTAGTAGTGGTAGTGACAGTACCAATTTCAACTTATTAATACTTGTCAGGGGAGGGAGCGTGTGTGGGAGTGTGCAGGTTGGGGAGTGAATGAAAGTGGATGTGGATGAACAAGTGAGTAGATTTTAGACAGACTACTACCTCAGATAGTCAGTTATTTTACTGAATCTTGCATTTTGTAGTCACGTGTAACGGCATAAATCCATACAAATAAATTTTTCAACAGCTTTAATGGTTTTAGCTCTAAGCAGAGTGTCTGAACTGCTTGTAAAAGGAGACACCGTGCCACATTCACAGGTGGTTGCATAGATTTTCGAGTTTTGTTCAGGGAACTTTTGCATTAGCTTTGGAAATTTAACAGCGTTTCTCATCCAGTTCATCTCAGGGCCAGGAAAGTGTAGGGATATCTCCCACTTTAAGGACGGCTCAGTGCGTATTCATGAAATAAAGTGTCAGTTGTGTTGACTGTGGTGGTGTGATGTGGTGACACCCTGGAAGACGTTGACCCAACAAGAAAGTCAATGAATCATAGATGAAGTCAGAACAGCTCATTCTTTTTGTTTTGCTTTTTGTCGTGGCACTCAAAGTTGTCATAATTTCTAATCCTCGCTCTCCACCGAAGAATACGTTCTGTTTACATTTTGAATTCCTTGAATATTTATTTAAACCCAGCCCACAGGTATGCGCGCACACACACACACAATCACACAGCCACCTCAAACCGCATGATAAATGCGAAACTGTTGTAGCAACACTGAATAATGTTTTGTGCCTCAGAATAAAAGACCTCCACGGTTAACGTTTTTATCTGGGACAAACCTCTTCTGTTTGAACACGCACGGTGTTTTTTCGGCCTCAGTCTTCCATGCCACGCTCGTCTCCGTTAGAGGGAGGAGGAGGTTCCTTTGCGGTGAAAACGTACCTGTATGCTAAGTGGGAGACTTGTCTCGGTGGATTGGGACAAGACCCCGCGTGCTGCTGGGTGACAGATGCGCACCTCGACCCACACGACTGCATTGTGCCAGGCGGTCGTTTGTATTTAAATACGGGTAAAATGAGTAAAGCCATCTGCGGGCCGCCTGTAAATGGTAGATTAGTAAGCAGAGAAAAGTCACCGCAGGGGGAGGGATGTTGTAACTCTTGTGATGGCTCATCAACTCGGCGCATGTATACGGAGGGGGGGTGGGGGGTGACACAGGAAGGATGCGCAGTATCTCATGGTAACTGTCTAGTCAAGATTGCCTCTTCTCTGCTATCGTGTAGGCATCGCTACTTGTTGACACCCACACACACACACACACACTGATGCTGATGCAAATGCGACCTGTTCCTATGAAGAACTGATGAATATGCAGATTCCTTTCATTCCCAGCACGCGGGTATGCGTGTCAGGGAACATGCAAGAGACGCAACCTGGACACTTTATCCGACATTACGGCTCGACAGATGGAGTCAAACCTCAGCGATGAGGGAGTTAGTTATGATAACCTCACTGTGCCTTTTTTTTAATTATTATTTTATGTGAGCACATTCGCAACATGGGCAGTGGCACCGATTTACAGAACGATTCCAGAAAACAGATCATGATTCTAAACCATTGCACCCATCGGAGCGAATCGTGGGGAATGACAGCCAGCGAGGCCTGATTTTCTCATCTCAGCCAACGTCGTCCAGTCGTTAACTCTAGATTTCTTTTCTCCCCCCCCACCCCCCGCCCCTCCAGGGTGTTTGATAAAGCATATCAGCTGTCAGAGCAGAGCGGGATTTCTCACAGTTGTCTTCAGGTTGCAGCTCTGCATTCCACTGCAGGTTTATTTTGGCGGGAGTTCTTGTTTCTGTTTGGCCGATCACTGAAGCATAGGCGCAGCGAACAGCATCAGCCAACATGGCATCAGCGCCGTGCGTTCAAGACAAGTTGCCCGGCGGTTTCTGGCCTTGCGACGGGCTCCAGACCTTCAAATGCAGTTTGGCATTTCTAAGGGCTTTTTCAGCTCTGGTAGCTTTTGTGTGTAAGTGTGTGTGTGTGTGTGTGTGTGTGTGTGTGTGTGTGTGTGTGTGTGTGTGTGTGTGAGCTGCACTATTAAAAAAAAAAAAATGCAGTGTAGGGTTAACCCCACTTCCTCTGATTTCTATTTACCACTTCATTATTTGAGCTGCGGATGGAGAAATGAATCTACTGCGGGGCAGATTTTATCAAACAAGACGAGAGATCATGTCGAACACACGGTTCCTTTTAATTAAGAGGCCAATCAATACTTTTAATAAAGTGTTATGGATGCACTTTATTAAAGCCTTGATTAACAGTGGGGGTAAGATTAAGAGCAATTGAGCCACTTTTAATTTTATTTTCATCTGGCTGCGCTGTGTAATGTGATTTAGTCTTTTTAGGGCATATTTTTCACTCTCCGCTGTGCCGCTTTTAACAGTAAGGATTTTTTTTTTTTTAATTATTATTTCACAGCTCCAAATGAACAAAAATGAGCTTGATTGAGGAAAGCCCTAATTACAGACAGGAAAATAAGCGCATTATATGCCACTTTGTTTTTCCTCTGTTAATTCGCCGTTGATCCCACTCCATGAAACGACAACCCCGAGCAGACTTTTCGCCCTCTTTTTCTCTCTCTCTCTCTCTCTCTCTCTCAGGTGTTATAAGCTAGCTAGCTAAAGTGCCCAGTGTGTGTGTGGACGAGAGAGAGAAAACTCCAGCTATACAAATACAGCTGGAGGTGAGTCGAGGCCCCAAGGTTTATTTACACGTGTTAATTATAGACCACCTGGCTGAAAATGAACCCTCTTATTCCACGTGGTGCTGGTGAATTTGGCGTCTGCTTATCTTAGTCTGGAAAAAAAAAAAAAAATCTTTCATTGGATGTCAGCTCGTTCTATAATTGACCCAACAGGATGTTGTTTTTGTGTGATCGGCATTTGTGCGCGGAGACAAGATGGCACTTCCTGATGTTGGCTGACACGCTTCTCATCGGCATGTTTATTATTTATTAATTCTTTTCAGGTTTTAAGAGGTCAGGACTTCATTTAAACGTTGTTTTGTGCTTGTAATTTTCAATTTTCAGTCAGTAAATTTGAACTTTTTTCATTTTTGTCACTGAAAACTGCTCGCGTATCTCAGACAGCCGGGCTAAAAGGGGTTAAGTTTTCCCTAGAGCTGATGATGGCAGGGCTCTCAGTCACTCCTGCCCACGTGTAGTGGAGAGGAGAGGAGAGGAGAGGAGAGGAGAGGAGGGCCACTGCCTGGCCCACTCACTCAAAACACACTCTGCAGAGGCTGACCAGAGCCAGAGTCGTGACTGAGGTGTGTGTGTGTGTGTGTGTCGGTGTGGAGGTAGGGGGTTGACGTATTGTAGAGGTGGCGTGTATTTGTTACCATGCCCTTGCTGTTTTCGCCGTCGAATCAGGCCTTGGGATCAACTCAAAATGGACCACCAGGTGAAATTTCATTACTGGCGGCCGGCCCTTCGCTATGAATTTTCCCTGGCAATATTCCGCTAGTAATTGCAAGGTCAATTTACCCTGTTTTAAAGTTAGATCTAATTTACACTAGAGTTTGTCCACGATAAACTGCAGCTTGCCAGCAATACAAAGCATAACAGACAGCCACAAGCACCTGAAAGTAAAGCCGACTCGGAGTTGGGGCTCGGCGGTGGTGTGCGCGCGCACGATCTTCGTGCAAGCTGATATCTCATCAGTCTGAGCTCACCGTGTGTGCCTCTGTTAGCCAGAATGATGCGGAGAGGTTAGTGTGTCCCACGGCTCCGATTGATTTTGTGCCTGTCCAAACACCGCAGAGAAGCCATACATTACTATGACCAATCATTTGAGCTTTCATCCCTCCCTTATCAGACCGTGAGGAGCAGAGGGAGGGCTCGTGGACTCGTATGATCAAGCGAGCCTGGCTGGTTACAAGCGATTTCATTTTTTTTTTTTTTTGCTACCGCGTGCAGAGAGAGAACCTGTTTTTCAGTAGACTGTGTCAGTCAGCTGTCATTGTTGTGCGTGTTCATACATGCGTCCATGTGTTTTCATATTCGTGCGGCGTTGACTCAAAAGAATGTCAGACTCGAGGGAGTAGCCTCTCGTGGCGCTGGTCTAATTTTCATTCTTGTTAAAGTTTCTGAAACTGCGAGAGACTCGTCGTTTCAAAAAGTTAATCTCCACTTTGTGTGGACTCTTGTACCCATTGTTGGTAATTAATGCCGTTGTCACACCCCAGTCCTGCACACACATGCACACTTGTTAGCTGTCATGTTTTCTGGCAGCTTGTTTGTTGCTTCACTATATCATGCAAACCTTTTTTAAATAGTGGGCCCCGCCCCCCGCAGAAACCGACCGGCAAGGTTGTTGAGTGACACGGACACTCGCTGGCACATAGTTACTGCCTCGAACACAAGTTTGGGTATGTCCACGTCCATGACACACAGTCTCAAGAAGACTAAAGAGTACACTGTCTCTGACAGCTTCTCTACAGAGACTTGACAGTTACTTCAGTCAGCACTGTTCAGTAAAACTCTGAGACATACTGTACAAGACTGATTATTTTTCTTTTTCACTGGCTCAACTATTTTTCTGTCTCTCTTGTCATGTATTCCAACCACCCTCTAACAACATATTTGTTGTCTCCCTCCTCTGTTTAGTTTTTATCTGCGGTTCTGCCATCCCTGCTTTCAGCCATGACTACAATGCGTCCTCTAGGCCACCATCTGCCATTCATTCAGCATTTCTCTTTTCATTTCGCTTTGCACACTTGCCTGCCCGCGCTGCTGCTCAACTGTGTCAGACCCGTGCTGTAAGAAGACCAAAACACCCATAATGCTTTAGGACCCGTCTCCCTGTATAGAACGTAATCTGATCCTCCTGGAGGAATGTGGCAACCCTCGGGGACGGCCAAATTGAGGTACAAATCAGTAGGTCGGTCGGCAGATAGTGTATCTCTGACTGATTTTAAGCCAGCAGCAATTGGCAGAGTGAAATCAATTTAGCATTCCCCCCCCTCCCCCTCCTCCATCAGACTAAATTCATATTTGTTTGTTTTTTTTACCCAATCTCAAACACATCATGACAGTCACGTTGGCAGACAATAGTTGTAAGCTGCGTTGAACATTCGCTGAGTGTCTGTCTGTTTTGTAGCCGGCAGTTAAAGAGGGCAGGGACATCTTTTCAGGCTAACAGATGGTGTGTATACAGTACAGAGCTATGCAGTTCCACGGTATTAGGCCGCGGCACTACGTGGTCTTTATGAAGCCTATTTGCTTTTGATTAAAGTAAATATGGTGTCTTTTTAGAATCCGCAAACTGCCACGATATATATGGCAGCGTATGCTCCTGTGTCTCTGTTTGCATTTAGTCGAGGAGCAGGTCGTAAAAAATAAAAACAGTTGTTCAACACAGCTTGTCCTGCATGTTCTGCCTTTTTTATATAAGCAATTGTATGTTTTTGAATGTAGCCTAAGATAGCTGAGCCCCGGTTTATGCTTCTCATTTATTAACATTTGGGTCATGAAACTAAGCTTTCTTGAAAATCCAAGTCCAGTCCAAATCTCGATATCTGGATGAGAAAATATTCATTCACCGTGAAGGTAGCCAGGACTGACACAACACAAGAACAGAATAAACCCATTAAATTTTATGAAAATATAAAATATAATGAGTTTATCCTGTTCCTGTGTTGTGTAGTTCTGGATCTGGATAAGAATTACAACTTTCACATAATACAATGTAACATCACCAGCCAAAATATAACTAATATAAAAGCCGTTTCACGTCATGTGGCTACCATCCTTGTTTGTTTTGTGAATTGGTGGCACAACTGGGGAAATTAGTTTAAAACCTTTTTTTTTATTGCACAGCAGATGTAATATTATTTTTTTTTTCAAGTTCAACGACCCTCTGGGTTTTTCAAAGATTTATTTACCAGGGAAAATGGATGCTTAGCTCTGCGGCTCAAATGTAACGTTAATAAATAAGAGACACAAACTGGGCTAAGGGTAGGTCTGCAGGGGGATATACCAAGTGGGGAATGTCTTTGAAAGTTGGCTGAGCTACAGTATCTCTTCTGTAGATGTAAAAAAAAAAAAAAAGAGAGAGCAGAGGCATGGCCTTTAACCACAGCAGAGGAGAGTTTAGGAAACGAGACTCCCTTTAGGCAGTCAAGCTGTCAGATGTCCCTTTCTGAGTCCTGGACATATTCACTGACCTGATCCTCAAGGACACATGACCTTTGGAGCAAGCCTGCTTTGCCCGAAGGGATCAAGGGCACGATCTAGGCAGCGCACTAATGCTTGACCCACACTACCCAGCAGCACATAGGGTTTTTTTTTATTTTTTTTTTTATAAGAGCCCTTGCCCTTACTTAGACTTCTTATCTTTGATTGGACGCTGACTGCAGATATGGCTTTAGAATGTGGCGCTATAACTGCCTTTAATCTCACGGCTGCTAGTAAAGCCTGCACAGATGGTGCCTTCAGCATAATACTCTGCTTGTGAATTTTGAAAGTGCTTTCTCTGCAATATGGAGGTCAGGCTGGCGGCAGAGAGGGATGATTTACTTTACAGTCACTTTTAGCCCAGAAGGGTTGCATAATAGCAGCTACTTCAGGGGTTCCGTCACAGCTTCTCCTGATATATAGAGCTGCTGTAGGGGGCTTGGAATGGCGAGACATGGAGAGAGAGAGTGTGTGTGTGTGTGTGTGTGTGTGTGTGTGTGTGTGTGTGGTTGGTGAGGAGTTATATCCTTTGCTGACTCAGAATTCCTTTGGTCTTTAGAGAAGTAATTCCTTTGTTGCCCTCCCTCCCTCCCTCCTTCCTATCCCAGCCCCGTGCCGTTTTTTGCCTCTATTTCTTGGCAGTCAGGTGCTCCTGCTGGCAGGAGAACCCACCACACCCGCGCAGTCATGGCCTAGATACAGAGATGGGCTTGAGAGGTGGGCGTGGGCAAAGGGGGAAAAGGAAGCGATGGTGAAGGAAGGGGACTCTTAGGGGCCTTGTTGTCTTGGCAAGAGGAGGGAGGAGGTGGCTGGCTGCGCCATCCCATTGCCTCACCACCTGTCCTCAGAAAAATCACAGTCATTCTGCCAGAAATTAAAACTCAACCATGGATCTCTTGGACACAAACGCTTGATGCCACAAAGATGCTTGTTACAATATTAGATGTGTCTTATCATACTTGAAACTTAATCCTCGAGTACTTTTTGGTATGGGATATTTCGGCTTTATTTATGTCTTGTAATGTATTTGGAGCGCAACATTAAATTCTGCTTGCCTTTTCTGACCCTCCCTTGTCCTTTTGACACAGCATGCGGGAATGCCATTTCACATATGTGATGGGGCTATTCTTGTAGGGTTGGGAAGGCTTGCCCCAGTCCACAGATCACGGCGATCGTAGCGGCGCGGTATTCACTTTCAAGTCAGACAGGTAACCTTCACAGCCGAGAGGAGTACGGGGGTGGGGTGGCGGTGGGGTGGCGGTGGGGGTTAATTAATGATGAGGATTGTTATCTACAGTTCAGGCGGTGTTTTATTTGGGTCAGCCTCAAGTCTTGTATGCTCCGTTTACCAAGTGTGGGTGCAAATATAGACTGGCCTCATCCCCTCTGTATGCGTCTAGTAATTGCATTCTAGAAATGCCAACATCTCGGCTGCCAACGAGCCCTCCTTGGGAGGTGCGATCACGCCTGTTGAGGCATATTATCTCCGAGGCAAGCTGTGAATGAGTACAGAAAACACTGAAGTCAGTCGGAGTTTCTGGAACATAACAATATTTTTCTATTGATTTACATACCGTGTTATATCGTGTTTCAGGAGCCATGTAATTATCATCCATCTAGATTTCTAATTAGATAGTACAACTTGACCTCCTGCAGGTGTAGAACGTACATTAAGTGATAATCAGTCAGCCAGATATTCATAATGTTCAAAATATCGCATGTGGATGCCATCCAGGAGTGTTGTACTCCATGAACAAGACATAATACGTCTTGGTGCTTGCAGGAAATGTGTCCTGCAATCTAAAATTCCTTTTCTGTGTTCTCTCTGGAGGGTTTACATGTGTGGATTGAAATATTTAAAAGGCGGCTGGAAAAGAAGGAGCCACAACATCGCTCTTGACAGTTGACTGTTGCAGCCAGCGAAATAGATAAAAAAAGTTTTCAGTAACAATATTAAAAAAAACAAATCCCAGGTGCAAGATGTAGAACTAATTTGTTTACAGCTCTGACAATTTTTATAACCAGCCAACATTTTAAAGCGCCTCTACGAATGTCGCTGCAAACCTGTCCAGTTTAATTGTGGCTGCATACTGCAATATATTTTTACTTCTCTGTCGCGGTGTCATTATAGTATTGGGTTTCGCATGTTTAACTTAGTAGCAGAGCTTCAGAAGTCAAACTTCTGGTTTTGTGACAACAACTGCAACCCTAGCTGAACTGCACACAGCGGATCTGTACCGCGTCCAGGCACCCGTCCGCATGTCACTGCACACTCAAAAGAACAAGCCCCCAACAAGAACGCTTTGTAAAGTGGCTGCCTGTGCAGCGGCGAAGCTCTCCAGGGTTAGTGGGGACATATGTTCTCGATAGACCTGTGTCGTCAGTCCTTCCCAATACAAGCGCCAGTTGACAGCATGATGGAGAGCGGCGGAGGACTCACACAAAGGTAGTTCTGTGCACGTGCGGTGCCATGTTTTTGTCCAGACTGAGAGTCCAAACACGCCCACCGACCCCTCCTTAGCTGCCTGACCTTTCTGTTTACCATCTGAAGGAAATGTTGAAATTGTAGCCTTGAAGCCCCGCGGAAAGATGCCATCATTGTGTCAAAGACCTAACACGCGATAGCAGAGACCTTATGGGTGGCCTGATTTACTTTAATTTGATTTGTGAATGACAATTTGGAGTTGTTTGCTTTTAGGGAGACAATATGACTCTGTATGATTTTTTTTTCTTATTATTTTGCAAGTCATGCCTCTTTCTTTTTTTTCTGCTGACAGTTTATTCTCACAGTTTTCATACAGATCTGTCTTCTTCTCAGTAAACACATTTAAAGAAAACACACACACACACACACAGATTCCATAGCTGATTTTTAGTCAAGTCTAGTCATGCAAGTCACGTCTTCTTTTGACAGCTTTAGTTCCACCGCACAGTGCCGACAGCCAGTTGACCACCAATGTGTACATACTTCTGCACGTAGCTTTGCTTTGCGCCTGTGTTGGCTTGTGGTCTCGCTTGAACAGGAGAAATTGAGGATAAATCAGAATAAATAGGCGAAATGACGACAAACGGCCATTCGGATTGCTACTGCTACTCAATCTTGTTGCCTGTAAACTGCCTCGAGGGTGTGACAGCAAAAATTATGGGTGTTGGTTGCTTCTTAAATGCTCAATGGCATGTATTCCGCATTTGTCATGATACCAATATTTTAGGTGCAGCACACAGCATTAGGGTATATGGAGATAAGTGTCGCTAAGTGTCTGGCTGTTATGTGCCACAGGTTCCGTTCGTGGAAATAGCTTCCATACAGCACTCTGTCTTCCAGATCCTTTCAGCCGCCTCCATTGTTCCGTCTCTGCTATGCTCCAAAGCTGATTACAGCGCCTTCTCTAATGAAAGCTAATCCTGTGTCACGGCATTGTGGAGGAGGAGGAGGACGAGGAGGAGGAGGAGGAGGAGGAAGGGGGGGGGGGCAGGCCTCAGCACAGCAAAGCTAGCAGGGGATGTCTTCTTCAAGGCCTGTCAGAGTGGCTTTCGAAGGAAATGCCAGAGAGTGTTAACGTCTCCACAAACCTGGAAAACCTGCGAGGTGTTTTACATCGAGACTGAGCTTTTTTTGGTGCTGGCCTGTGTTGGCCCTTAACACTTAAAACACAAGACTGCCCAAACTCGGAATGGCCTGTAATAATTCACTTTAACTGTGTTCAGCCCAGCCATTCATCACAGCTTCTTAGCGGTTGGACCTGACCTGTCTAAATTACTTCGGGGTTGGTACTTAGAGTTTGCTCTTCTATTACACTTTAGTTCTCTCTGACCTGTGTTTGAACACCTTTTTATATACTTTAAAGAAATGTGGGACATTGGGACAAGGTGTTACATGTGTTAGAAAACCAGCACTGAAAATTTCCCAGTAGCACTCGTTGCCGTTGATTCCTCGCACTTTTGTTCCCATGATGAAAAAAATGAAATCCCATCCTTTTCATGTATCATGGTTGTAGTCGCGTAATTTGTCTTTTGGAGTTGTACAAAGAGTTTTGTTTTGATGCATGTGACAGCTTGTAAAGAAATTCTGGTTGAGTAGGCATTATAATGACAGTTGGATGCTCTAAGTAGGTTTTAGGGACGCACTAACTCTTTCACTCCTGGTACTAATGCTCATAACCTTGACTCAGGGTACCTGGCAATGCCACATACCTTGCTAATACCAAGTACTTTTTTGCCAATTTTTTTTCTCTTCTTGCCAAAATGTGTGCACCACACTGGACACTGAAATGCTGAAGTTTATCATGGTACTGTCCAAGAAACTGATCTTGCGGATTGGATCGGAGGATTTCGGTAGCATGTTTTCAACTTTATTTATATAAATGTACAAAGTATGAAGGCAGAAGGAGGCAAATATTCAATCATTTCCAACATTTTCATACTTTTTCTACTTATTTTCTAGCTGGATTTTATCACTGGATGAAACCAAAGCTGCCATGTCGCTGAGTGTCGTGAGAAAAGTAGATGTGCTAGATTCCATCCAAGAAGTGTAGTTGCACCTTAATACTGCCTTTTTTTGCCTGAAGGAGACATGATAGGTCTTTCTTGGTGTCAGTAATATTCAATATGGCTTCCTGATTTGGCTACAAGAAGATGGTAAATCTGCTGGGGACGCTCGTTTATGATCGACTGAAAGGTGCTCATTCCCCCATCACACTTTTTTCTTCTTTTTTTTTATCCCATCTTGACTCTTGATGCGTTTTTATTTCATTGGCTGATCTTCCGCTCTCCCTGACTCATGCACCTCCCCCACCCCAGCTCCAAATCCGCTGTAGTCATTTGGCAGCCGTGATCCAGGTCCCCTGGCGTCCTCTCACTCCGTCATTGATCGGCCGCTGCATTGATGGCTCGTCACACTCCCCAAACCACCACCAGAAACCCAATGCAGGGACATCCCTTTAGAAAAAGCCCCATCGCAGCATCCGCCGCCTACTCCCATCCATCCATCTTTACATATATTCATCCATCCCTCCATTTGCCCACGCCAGCCTCCCACGCTTCAGCCCTAACCTCACTAATTAATCAGGGACTTAGTCAGAGTGCTGTCTGAGCAGCGGTGCATTTTGATCACATGCTGCTACTAACTCTTCCTACATTTCTCATCTAAAATCTGTTGAGCCAGCAGCAGGATTAACGTTTGCTTGTCACTCACTCCCGCATCGCTGTCGTCCAGGTCTCTAACACACTGCTATGGGCTATTTTCTGTCAGAGCTTGATGGTCTTTGATAACCCTGACAGGCACGGCAGCATGAATGCAGTTCTGGGGTGTATTGTTGGCTTGTTTAGTATACGACCTGTCTATCTTAATAATGAGGATCCCTAGATGGCTGTCATTGAAGCGAACCTCTGTGCAAACAGCCACACATGTTATTACAGCGAACAGCTGTCAGAGGCACCATCACACCATCTCCCTTTGTTTGTGTTTACCACACTGTGCTAATATATTATTTGCATGTAACAGTGGAATATGTAGGATGAGGCTTTTGCTCAGATTTCCAGCCTTGGATCAAGTCGGTGCAGAATGTAACATGCTGCCGGGGACTCATTTTTAAGCCAATATTTTGATGGATGAAAGATTAAGACTGAGACTCTACAGCTCTGTTTCCCTGGCAACCACTTTTACTCACTTTTATCTAATATCTCTCCAGTTTGTTGATGCGATGCAAAAGCTTACATCACTGCAACAGATGATGATGGCCAACTCTTTAAAGTACAGTAATACAGTAATTCAAGTCGTGGACATTAAAGCTACAATTAGTGATAATACTGACCAGAGGCCATAGACCACAGTAGGAAAAGGATTGCAATGTGTACATGCCAGCACAAATATTATATCCGTAGTGTTTACTTGTAAAATAGTTGGGTAATGGTGTAAATAAATAGTTTCAAATTGAGAACCTGCGAACATGAATTTACAGAAATATTCTGTAAAATAAATAGTGCGGTGTCAACGATAAACCACGTCGTGCCAAATCCTAAAATGTGTCCAAACAACATTCTGCAGAATAAATAATTAAAAAAAAGATAATTAAAACTCAAGTGTCTGATTTAGATTGTTTGTTTTTCAATCTGTTACGTAGCAGCATTTGTGCTCCATGCAGCCAAAGCTGATCAGCAAAAAAGTGCAAGTAGCGCTGAACGTCAGCTGTGGTGACACAACAAAACAAATACATGGACTGAATGTTATATCTAAATGTTATTTATTTATAGGAAGGAAAAATAGTTGAGTAGTTTGAGGTCTGCTCTGTTTCTCTGGTTCTGCTTTTTCCCTTCCTGACTCCTGTGAAAATAGATTGAACCAGCTTGCTATTAATTTGAGGGAATGAATCGAGTAATTTGAAGGCACAATTTGTAATTTTAGGGCATGAATTATTAATTACAGGGAGCAAATTAAGTAGTACAAGATATTGTACTGTTACAAATTATTAATTCCAGGGAACGATAATTTGTGTGCACAAATGATTAAATGTGTTATCCTAATACCTGCTGGGCTCTGTAGCATTACTTGTCTTCATGGCACGATATCTATCTTTGAAACAGGCCCCCTGAGTCTTTGTTGACAGCTCTGTTCAGTCCCCCCCTTTTTTTTGCATGTGTGTCTCCTCTGATGCAGCAAAGGGCTTTTATTCCTCTGTCTTCTTGCTCTCTCTCATTGCTGTCTGTCTGTGGGAAGGTGAGCGCTGTTGGCTCTGCTCTCTTTCCTGCCTCAGCCACAGAGGTAACCTCTCCATTTCCACGCCGCACGCAGATACAGTACATTCGGCAGACTCAAAAGCACTGAGCTTCAAAGCTAAGCTCTGCTAAGCGTTTCGTTCACGGCCGGCTTCTATCCCTACTAATGCATGGTAAAGAGGTTCACGCCAATTTCTAAGTGACCTTTTCTTACCATTAGCCCTAAAGCCTGATGGCCTTTTGAATCTGTGGTCCGCCCTCGGTGGCCAGATGGTGGACCTATATGTTCCATAGGTTGACTTCCATTCTAATACATCTTCATGTGAGATAATATTGGAAGCGAGAGTAGTTTCCTTCTTCGCTGCACTGAGTCACATTGTAAATACCAGGTGCATGTATTCAGCTGTGCTGCTGCATCAGCACGGCGGTTGATTCCAGCCTGCAAACAATTGCTTTTGCAGAATTAAAGCACTTAATATAGGATCGTTTTAAAAGAGCTACCAGAAATAGCAAATTTGACTTCATCGTCTTCACGTGCAATTCTTTTACTGTCCATTAATGCACGCAATATCGCTCTTCTGAATCACCCCCGATGTGATGATGTATTCTACGCCGACTCAGAGCAGTTCTGTTCACGATAGACTCTTATAAACAGGAAGAAGGGTTTGTTAGATTATCCCCCCATTCAAGGAAATCTTTAAATTAAGCTGGCAGTCATAAGTCCGCACTAAAGTCGCTTTTTAATCCTTTAGATATTATAATACACCATCTCTTCTGGGCGTCATTCTGCAACTGTGTTAATTGTATGTAAGGGATGCTTTATTTCTATGGAGTGCTGACTTATGAATTATTGATTGACAGCGTTATAGGTTTTCTAAATGGGCTGGAGAGGGAGGAGGAGTTGTAGAAAAACCGACGCCAATTACAGACCTGACATATAGACGTGGCGCTGGTGTATCCAGCGTGTGAGGTACACCATATTGCAAATAATTTATCACCGCGTGAATATAATGCGTTATATGGTTCAGCTGCTGCACTTCTTTTGCTGTCAGCCATATCTCTTGCATTATGCATGTGAGGTAATCAGCTTCCGAATGGACTCTGTGGTCGTGTAATAATGAAGCAATGAAGCTGCTGCCAGATGACATTTGAAGTTGAGGTGCTTTTTGATGTACAGCATGTCCTTTTTGTTTCCCGCCGCCTACAGAAGCTCACGCGTCCCGCTCGTCCTTCGATTCCCAACCATGTCCCGTCCTAATTGAACGTCGTTATGCAATTTAATTAACAATTATCAGTGGAGAGTGACTTGCACACTCTCGGTGCCCTATTCAACACTTGGCAGTCGTTCTCTGTGCATACACCACACGCAGTGGATGCTTCATCACTAAAAGGCTTCCGACTGGGGAAAAAGTCTGAGTGTGATTGAATTTTTTTTTTTTCATTCCTGCACTGCCAGTAGATTCAGATTCATCTCATGCATATAGCGAAACTGAATTATACTGAAGCATAATCCCGCATTACTTTATGTGCTAGTGGGTGTGTTTCCTTTCCTTCTCCTTCCTCCTTAGCTGTTGCCTATTGCAGACACATGCTGCCGCATGCCACCCTCCACTTTAATTGTGTCTGGTTGCTGGGGAATGAAGCCAATGCGGAAGTGCTAAAAACTTGAATTCCTCGAGCGGCCGCTTAAGACGGGCTGCAGAAGTGAGTCAACCTCCATAAGCGGCGTGTTAAAATGCCCAATTTCACAGCAGACATAAACATGTTTACAGCCTGGTTTAGGCAACGGTTCTGGTCTCTATAACTTTGGAAGTTGCGCATAATTAACAGCGTGACCCCTTGATTGAGAGGTAGGTGCCGTTACAGATGAGCACCCAGGCATCATTCAGGCCGATGTTGCCCGTCTTTGCCAATATTTAAGAAGCAGTGCCTCCAACATGGTGGCGGCCAGCAGTGCATAATTTCGGCTTCCAAAACAGCGCTTCAGAAACCTATCGGTGACGTCACTCAGGCTCTGTCCATTGGTCGCCGTACACATGAATGGATTACTGAGCGGGCCCAGGTGGCCGCTGGTCTTGACCTCCAAAATGTCCCAGAAGGAGACATGAAATCATCACAAGATGGGAAATGTCTGCAAAGTGTCCACAAAAAGACTACAAATGGCTTGCAGTACCTGGCACCAGTATTTAAGTAATTTGATCAGGTAGTGACATTCCACTTGAGAGATCCACACAGAGATCTTGCTCATGCTGCCAGCCTCTTCCTTTGTCCAAGGATAAGAGCACAGCACAAACTTACAACTTCAGATCAGACACTGCATTGCCTTTGCATAATAACGTCTGACGTTGCAGTTAAATTACTTCTGGTATTCTATGCTTTGTACGAACTGACCTTTGTTGCACTCGTACATAGTTCTGAAGTCTTTGTTCTAGCCTCAGCTCTCTGTTGGTCATGCTGTGATTTCCGCTGGCCATGCTGAGTCTTAGGGGAGGAAAATTGCTGGTGTGGTGGCTCGTCTGGTGGAAGGGGGCGACGGATTTGACGTGGGCACCGACGACCCGAGCCTCGCCCACACTCCACGAGGGCCCCGCGCTGCATCATGCTCCATCACCGCTCGGGACAGTGCTGCCTTAACACAGAGGCAGTTATTAGCCGATAGCTCGCTCTTCATGAACGTCTGGGTCAGCCACAGTCAATGTTTGCTGTAGGTATTGCTGTGCAGTTGATGAAAATAAACTGGCACCATGGCTGTCAGTCGTGGCACTAGTTAGATATCGATCGCCTGACCATATTGTGCGAGTGGAGCTGTATTATATCAATAAAAACTCCCAACAATTTAAATTTTTATAGCTGCAAAGTGGAGACATGGTTTGTAGTTTTGAGTTTGTTTGAGAATTTTCTGAATTCCAAAAATCTCTTCTGTCGTTGTTATTCTCTGTTTATGATGTCAAGTGCAAGACACAACTCTCAAGGCCAGGAAGGAAGGTGATATACAGGTTACTGCCGACATCTTAGCTGCCAGTTCAGGCCAAAATCATGTTTGCACTCCGTGTTCTCCACTAAATGAAGCCAGGCGTTGCTTGGTGAGCTCTGCAACAGTCTGTCTCACTTTCTCCAATTAAGCTGATCTGTCCAGCGCCGTATGACTGCACACCCTCCCGCTTTCTCATTCCTCAGAGAGATCGCATTAGCTCTGAACTACGCCAACCTGAACACTTCAAGCTGCCTGTTTTCCCCACTGCTTCTCAGCGGTTTCAGAAGCGCCGCGCCCCAGGGTGGTGCCGATTTCCCAAGAATCACACCTGAATGTCGGCTCACAAATGTCACGTGGACGAACGAAGGTGGCTGCTGGTATTCATGAGCTAAAGCTCCAGAACGGAAGACTGCGCAAATCCGCTGAAGAAGGAAATCATTAAATGTTGCTATAAACCTTGCTGACCAACACAAGATAGTATACTTTTATTACATAAACTTTAGAGTTTATTTAGCACGCCCTCCAGACACTCAGAGGTTTAGCGGTCTATTAGTCTTTAAACCTAATGGCTGATGGATGGCTTTAATTTGTATCTTGGAAATTACAGTGCTAATCTGAGACAAATTACCAGGGAAAGTTAAATCACACTCCAGTTTTCTTTTGTTTTGTTTTTTTTCCTTTTTCATCCCCTCTTCTTACCCTCTCTCACTCTCTCATCATTTCTCTCTCATGCTCAATTCGAGGCTGCAGTGCAATTTCCCGGTTACATAACAGCAGGGAACAGAGAAATGGTAAAATTAATGAAGGCAAAAGCAGCCGGCTAATGGAGGCCATTTTTGACTCATACTTGGGTTTCGGGCAGACAGCCTCAGGTCAGTTTATGCTCTCACAGCTATAAAGCCGCTGTATGAAAGGATGGATGCACAAGCCACATTTGCTGTGTGGGAATGTTCTGATGCTGTTGTTTCGGGGTGGTGGGGGAAAGGGTTGAGACTTTTCTGTTTTATTCAGTTTTGACTGTAATTACTGCAATGACCGGGAACGATGGGGCGCGCTCTTTAAAGCAGTATTTGACATCACCATTTATTTTCTCGCACAAATAAAAGTTTGATTATCCGACTTTGACTGAGTTGTTAATCCGCGTTGTGCTTTTTCCTCTGCTTGCTTTAAATTTTTGTCACGGGGGTGACGCCTTTTTTTTTTTTTTTTTTCTTCAGAGTGTAGAACCTATCATTACAATGTGCCATGTAATGTTTTGGCAGAGGTGGGTGTTACTCCTGTTAATAAGAGGGCTGTTAGAAATTCCACAAGGGGAAAGTTCACAGTGTTTCCATTGTCATGAGGGTAGGAAATGAAAGGATGACGCGTTGAAAGGTTGCCAGCGCGCCAACAAACACAGCTTTCACGCGAGTTACTTCTCTTAAAGAATAATGTTATTCTTCGGCGTTACAATTTTAAGATGTGTTATGTTTTGTCGCGCCGGCGCAGGAGTAGATGTGGCGCGGTCAACATCCACGAGTACGATCCTCCAATGGTGCTGCAGTGTTTATTAGAGCAGCAATCTCCTGCAAAATTGCTATGCACTCAGCTCAAAGGCGGGTATTGTGTTGCATCTGTCATAGGTGTCCATATTCAGTGTAGCAGTGAAGATATTTCAATAACAGTTTGAGTGACAGTGGTGATTGTTCTTCACCGAGACCAATAATAGATATTTCTTTATAAAACTCAATGATGTTACATAGAATTGTCTCTACATAGCCATCGTCTATAATGTAGGTCAACTACCAGCTACATTTCCACACAAACAGTGTATTTGTTGCAGAGAGAGTTGAGAAAAAAACATTGTTTAGTCGAATAAAAATCATATTCAAGAGCAGCATGCTTATGGTAGACTGCCTTGGGAGTTTACCTGTCATTGCAGTCATGCTTAATTGGCTAACAATGTGGTCAAAGGAAAATACTCTAAGCACAGTACCCTTTGCCCTCGTCTGACAGTAATACACGTTTACACAAAGTTTAATATGACAGCCAGCTAAAATCAATACCCATAGCATTCAGTCATTCATAGTAGTCATCCGTGGAATATTTCTGACATAATCAGCTTGTAGATTCTTGTTGCTGTCGTGCTTAAAGCACAGACCCGTCTGTGTGTTCAGGCGGAAAATTCCCCCAAACAGGTTTGTAACAGTTCGCACGAATGTTCACACTCTCCCAACATCTCTGAGGCCAGCGTGGTGTAGTCGTTCAAGGCAAAAAAGCCTCAAGGCCGTGGCCTCGGGCTAGAGTTGCACAGCAGGTGTTGAGGGGAGGCCAGCCTGGGGCCGTTGGTAATCCTATCTCGGATGGGGATTTCTGAACGTCCCAGATACCTTGATGGACACATTAGGCTTATATTGTTTCAAAAGACGGCGAGTATTTATTTGGCTTCAACAAAGTTTGTGTTAAGAGTTCATTTCAGAGTTAAGAGTGAAGGATGGCAGTAGTAGGAAAGAGGAAACGTTGATTAAGGTCACTCTCATTGTCAGTATCAGTTCACAGGTAAGTAAGCGAACCATTATCGGCTAGGTAGAAGAATGCTAGTTTGTGTGTCGGCTGTCACAAACAGAATGTTGACTTGAAACTTGAAGGTTTCTGCTTCTTTTGTTTCCTTTTAGTTGTTGCAAATTTTATCTAAGCAGACTAAATTGTATTTTAGAACAAATCCAGAGAAATGCGTTTAAAAAAAGAAAAGTCATCCGTAGTCAGATCACCTCTGCCTTCTCTAGTAAATATTCAGCGTACAGTCCAGTAAATCTGCAGTTTCAACGTACACCTGTTAGAAAGCTTTAAATACTGCAGTCGAGATCCTAAATATCGTCTGTCACTAAGCACACTGTGACACAGATAAAGTGCAGGTCTGATTACCACTGATGTCACCTTTGGGATGGATGTTAAGGCAAACACACGCACACACACAAACTACCAACTCAACAGTATTTGCTACTAGCTTAGTGCATTAGTCACACCCTATGCTATGTGCAAAGTCTGCAAGTGGACGTTAATTAAGAGGGCGTCTTTTATTTTTTTTAAACGGCCCACAGCTGCTGAATAGAAAAGTCACGCAGGATGTGGTCTTTGATTATGTCCTTTTTGTACATTTGCTCATCAGGAGGTTGTAAAAAAAAGCGAATATTAACACACTAGACTTTTGTTTCAGTGAACACTAAAAGTGCCTTTTTAAATTATGGTTTAATTTAAAAAAAAAAAGTTTCCTTTTAACTGTCAGCTGTTAAAATGGCAAAGACACAAGGTCCATTTTAAAAAACTGCATTGTGGGAGGGGGGGTTCTGTTCTTTTGTCCTTTTCATTGAAAGTCCGTCCAAAGGCTCATTGTGCTATTAGCATAGAAAATGTTTTTTTTTTTCCCCCTGCTGTGATTAGATTTGAAAGTTCCCCATTTTAAATTAAAACGCACGCAAACTGAATTCAGGCGTTTGAGTGCGTCTGTTGTGTCCAAAATTACTCGAGCACATTGAATTGCTGTGAAAAGCTATCTTTTAGAAGCCACTAATTATGGAAATTGACAGTAACAGAGATTTGTTGTGGATTTGGTTCGTCTAATTTCCATGATGCCTCCGAGACCCTCAGAAATAAACATAATTTCGCCCTTTAAATAATTGTGACCGACAAACAAGCAAATGCATGTCAGGCTGAAGATGATGCCTCTGTTCTCCTTATCGTACGCATTCGACAGTGCACGGTTACATATTAGCTTACAGTGTTTATAGCAAAACAATAAACTCAGGCGGTTTACTCACATGAAAGGCTTTTTGTGTTAATAAAAAACATTTTAATCTCAGTTTCTGTGTTTCATTTTCTTCTGCTATGAATATTGCCAAGCAAACTAGAAACTGTGTGGGTCTGTCATAAATATTGAAAATTGAATGACTCACAGATCATAGCAGCAATCTGGTAAATTGTCTCAGAGGGTGGGCTGGAAGCATGGGAGTGAACACTAACTCCCCCTCCTATGGGGAGTCGATCCCCTGGAAGGTACAAAGTACCTGCTAATCAAACAGCTTAAATGCCGTTTGCTCAGTGATGTGGAATTAACTGCGTATCCTCATAAGCCTTTTGTCAATGAAAGGTATATTAAAGCAGTGTCGATATGTTATGGAAGCATATCAGCTGTAATGGTTCTTTTCTTCTTCTTCTTCTTCTTCTTTTCCCCCCTGCAGCTGTTCCGTTCCCCCCCAGTCACCGGCTGACGGCTAAAGAGGTGTTTGACAGCGAGGGGAAGCCCAAAGTGGACGTGCTGAAAGCTCACCTAACCAAGGAAGGTCGCGTGGAGGAAGCGGTGGCTCTGAGGCTCATAGGAGAGGGCGCCGCGATCCTGCGTGCGGAGAAGAACCTGCTGGACATCGAGGCCCCTGTGACAGGTCAGGACTCAAATTCAGCACATTGTGTTAGTTACAGTTTATCGATTGGTTCATTAATCAGCAAATATTTTGATAATCCGCTATTCTAAATTGTGAGGATTTGCTGGTTTTATACTGTTATTCGGAGAAAATAAGGCATTTAAAAACATGTTAGGCTTTGGGAAATTTGAACAGAAACATTAAATTAATTGATTGATGATTATTGGTAGTTGCAGCCTAAATCTATTATAAACTTTGTTTTATTGCTTGGGTTTATTGCTATTCAGATGCTGTTAATTATGATAATCCTGGTTATTTAACTAGATTTCTATCATTTCTATTCATTACTTTATTTTAATTTGCACATAGACATGTGTTTTTAATGTTAATCACTCCAAGGTCTTAGGCCTTACTTATTTCCAAAATTCAAACTTCAGAACAGCTCGACTACTCCCTGGAAAACCTTGAACATAATACATGCTTGTTTTTCATCACTAAGCTTAATAAATGACAGATGATGATCCACATTAAGAGACGAAAACAGAAGAACAGCGCAGAAGAAGCCATTTCCTACCTCGTGTGTCACTTTGTTTTTCTAAACACAGTTTCACAATCGGCTATATGTTGGCCTAAAATAACAGAGTCGCATTGTTAGATGTGAAACACGCACACACACATACACGCACACACACACATTTGGTTCTTTTTAAAGAGATGACTGCATGTGAAAAGTTAATTTTCTTAATTGAGTGAGTCATTGTGACTGCAGGCCACATGTTGACCGTGCAGCTCGGCTCAGCAGTGTGTTTTATTTGAAGAAGCACACAGGTTTCCTTCATTCAATTTGCCAGAACTAACAAGCTTGGTGACACTCACTCAGTTGGCTGCTTCTTCACTTAAAACACAGTCCTGATACAGAAAAACGCTCTTTGCTCTTTTAACACTCCAAGAAAAATGTAATTACACTGATGACTCTCTTTTTTTCTATCAACCTTTGTGGTCAAACTATAAAAACAGCATGAAAAGCTGACACATTTTTGTTTGCGGACGCTCTTTACGGGATTTATTTATTTCTTTAACTGTTGAGCACCTATAATTTCTCCACAGTGCCCCGGAGCTGAAGTTGCTGATGCTCATTCATGCCCGTCTCTGTGAAAGAACATACTGTAGTAGGAGGTTCACTGATGCATATGCACGGATCCAGCGCATCTATTGTTGTCTTTCTTTCCTGGTCAAGTGCCCTTTTCCTCCATTAGACTTTCTGATGAGGCTTCTTTGATGTCGTTGTAATCAGAGGCAGAGGCCTACTCAAAGGATCTATGGCAACCCATCATTTCCTCAATCATTCTCAAAATATAGTCCAGAGAGGCCTATGTTCATATTTGGCAGTCATCACACTCACTTAAATTCATGAATGCACGGCCCCCCTTTTTTTTGTGCTTCTCGTATGCTTACCAAGGCCATTATGATAAGAGAATATCTTGAATATCTTACAGGGAGTGAGGCTTAACAAAAACACGACAAATCAAAAGCATTATTTGGCGCCTTTTGTCATCTCGTTTGCAGGCACACAAACAAGAAATCCTGTTAAATGTCGCTAGATTTCTGATTATTTAGCCATGTGTGCACATAACTGGCTTTCTTAAAGGCTTTTGAGTGATTCATGTGCATGATAAAGTAATACAGTGGGATGAAATCAGTCTCTCCAAACAAATAAGCAACAAGTTAACTTAAGTTCATTTCCACAGCGAAACAGGAGGTTATTAGTAAAAATTAAATGCATATTTACATTAAGGAAAAGCTTGGATCGTTCAGGGACTGTGCTGGAAAAAAAAAATCTCTTAAAGTGACAGTGTTAATTATGCAAGACATTCATTTAAATACGCTCAAAATGTGCCAGCGCTGGTTTGAAGATATTGCAGTGGGTAGAGGAGAGATCAGATGACTGACAAACGATGTGAACTAGGGAGCTAATCAGACATGTGAAACCGCTTTATGATTCCCTGCCCTATCATGATCACAATCTGGTGTCTGGTGTGTGTAAACATGCTCCGGTGCTGAACCCTCTGCCATGGTCAGCGTGTCATTTCAGTTCCTAGAAGCCGCGTGACGAGCCGACGCGTCTCGTTTTTCAGTTTTGTAGCGGTTCAAAGCGATGGAATCGGCCGGCAAACCTTCCTTTTGTTGTGTTTCATAGAAACAGTGGACAGCTTCTTCTCTCTGTGTGCAAGCCGTGGATCCTGAGGAGCTCTGTGTGTGTATATGTGTGTATATGTGTGTGTGTGTGTGTGTGTGTGTGTGTGTGTGTGTGCGCATTTGTGTATATGAGCGCTGCAATGAAGCACGTCTTTCCCTCCCACTCAACACCTCTGTCTCAACCCCTCTCCCACTCAGTAGTCCTTTTTCAACAAGGATTTCTCTGCTGCGCGTGCTTGTGATCCTGCTGTGTTTCCCTCTCAGGCGCGCTCTCCAACTCACACACCATTCTCTATAAACATCTCTTTGTTTCTCTCACTACTGCTCTTCCCTCTGTCTGCCATGTTTTATCTTTGTGTGTCATGCTTTCTTTCTCCCTCCTCTCTCCCGCTCCCTCTCCCTGTTTGTACACTTACACACAATCCCAACATGACACATGGTCAGCAAATTAGTAAGTAAATATTTATCATAGATGTAAAGCACCATGACATGTCAGCTAGCTCTCTTTCTCTCTGCTTCTCACATTCACATAGTCACTTCCTGGTTGGGCCAGATGGCAGGTGGGGTTTTCATGGAGGGAGGAGTGTGTGTATGTGTGTGTGTGTGTGTGTGACGAACGGAGCTGGCTTAGGCCACTGAGTACAAGCTGCTCCCGTGGCCTTCGCACAAGTCGCCCATCAGCAGAGCTCCTACAGCCCACATCACCAGGCAACAGTGAGCTTTGACACACTTCATACATCTGTTTACAGCGCGGGAGCTCGACCCTGTTGCTGCTCGGCATCCAGCATGCTAAAAAAGCAATAAAAAAACGTGTTTTGCTTAAGCAGGGAGTGGTGTTGAGGTCAACAGTAGAATCTAAAGTGCTTCTAAGGTTTTGGTGTTTATATTTCATGATATTTGATTTTTTTTTTTTTCATAAAATTGTGATGTATTCTTAGTAAGGAAATGTTAAGACCTTGGTTGTGGAATTTCCTGTGTACAACCTGAAAAGGTCTCGCTAAGACCTTGGTTAGGATGGCAGTTTTATGAGTTTAATGTGAAGTGTGTTTGCTCTGTGC
Source organism: Protonibea diacanthus (assembly GCA_028641955.1). Taxonomy (NCBI): domain Eukaryota; kingdom Metazoa; phylum Chordata; class Actinopteri; family Sciaenidae; genus Protonibea; species Protonibea diacanthus. The sequence goes on from CM053998.1 coordinate 11,091,583, forward strand.
AGCATTGCAAGGCCATTAAACCTTTCCAATAGGTTGTTATGCAACAGCCTTACAATGAGAAGTATTAGAGCTAGACAGATAAATCGGCCGGGATAATTTCAGCTTATTGTGGACATGTTTGAAATTCATATTGTTGACTTATTTAGTAAGCAAGTTGTGTAACGCCTTTTACATGTTGATGTGTTTATGCATTAAAGGATGATAGACGGATGTGTTTATTATCAGATTTTTGTACACTCGTATCGATCGGTGTGTCATAAATCCAGCTTGGGCTAAAATTTAAAGGAGATTACCATCATGCTTTACTCCAGCGGGTTCCCCTCGTGATGGTCGGGGCAATCAGAGAGGAGTATGAAAAATTAAAGATGAGAAGTAAATCATTTCTGTTGCACAAAATGATATGCATTCAAGTGAAATACAGAAGTGATCCCAAACTGCACAGAGCTCATAGACGCACAGTACACGAGCTGTGTTAAGTGCCTGTGTGCTTGGCTATAAAAGGCCACGATTTATAAAGGGTTGGGATCCTGTAATGTGAACTTGCTTCAACTCTAAATCCGCTCTGTAACATTTATTGTCGCTGCTATACTGTGATGGAAGCTTTTTAGACATCACATACAGTTTGATGTTCGTAACAGATTGCAAGCTCCACCTCCGCCTTTGCATAAATGCATGCACTGCAGGATGTAAGCTCTCAGAGTGCCATCATAAAACCGAAAGGGTGGTGGTGGTGGGTGGGTGGGGCGAGGGGGGTGGGGGGTTGTTATCATCCAGTCTCAATCAAAACATGATCTGGCACAGTCTGCCTCACCGTGGATTTCTCTCGCTCAATGAGCCCGGCCTTTGGAGTGGCCTGTGTAGGTTCTGAAGCCAGGTTGTGTAATGTCCACCACCCACTCAATAGCTGCTGCCCGCTGATATGCTGCTACTCAGGGAGATCACTTTAGCGCACAAGCAGGAGATGGCCAGAACGAATTGTTTCTCACTCCAGATAATGTACTCCCACCTGCTCTTCTTATGTGGGCTCTGGTTCTCACCTCGTTTTTTGTGTGTTCTGTGACAAGAGGGAGGGAGGAGAAGCATGTCTGTAGGTGTACTGGAGCAGAGCGATGGGTGGATTGCGCGTTTGCTGTGATAAAGCAGAGCCCGGAGCTGGAGGAGTGAGATGTTGTAGCGTTTCTGTTTGATTTGTATCGACCGGCGTCATCCGCGCTCGCACAGATGAGGCGGCTACAATTCACAGTGACCATCACATCGGGTCTTTTTGGCCAGTGATTAAACTCTCGCCGTTGTCGCGTCACCCCGCTGTTTTTCTTTGCCAGCAAGTGACAGCTTTCCAAAAGGTCAGCTGGAGGTGCAGTCCTCCCACACACAGTGTGTTTGACGTGAGCTTCAGGTGAAATTGCAGCCTCGTACTCCCTCACCGGACTCCCTCCTGCAGCGCAGGTTTCGAAAAACATGAAATATTGTTAATTTCCCGGTGAACACGATGAGTTTGATTGCAACCCCTGCATTTGAGTGGATGTAAACACAAAATTTTCACAATAATTGCTCTTTTGGTGGTTATTGCTTCAAGGTAGTATCATCTTTTAGGGCACAGTTTAATTTGTTATTCACACAGTTGCTGCACACCAGAGATGGTTGTGTACATTAATCTGTTTCTACACAGTGCGTATTTTGCATTGTTGCCATTGGTGATACGTGTAGAGGTCCTTTATCAGGTCAGCCGCAGCTTAGATTTGTTTTGTGTTTCTTCTGAGATATAAGCTGCCATTGTTGAAAGGACTCAATGTCATTGGGATGTTTCCATAGCAATAACCAGCCTTGGGATCCTTGTGGCTAAAGCAAGATGAATCACTTAGATTGTCTAATTGTGTTTTTCTTGACATGACGGTTTACATTGACCCTTAATGTGAAGCCTGAATGATGGCTGATATGCAAAAATACACTTTGTTTTTGCTTAATTTGTTTTTGCAATTACACAGTTTAATTGGCTTTAAGCGTTCATGAAGGTTTTAATTTCTTTCATCAAGTGTTAGGCAAAACTTTATTTATTTCATACATTCAGTAAACACATTTAAATTATTTGAGACGTAAATTAAATAAAATTAAATAAATGTAAAACGTAATCAAAGTAGATCAGTCTTTTATTGTACGACATCATTTAGACAAATGCAAACAATCCTTTAAAAAATGCAAAACTCCTATTTGTCACTGAAAAAGATAAATCTTTCTATACACTGATCTGGTAATCAGCTTTCTATTTAAATGTGGGGCTTGATTTCAAAGAATAATATGTGCCAATAAATAACAACATTGATAAAACACTGGCTACAATTTAAGTTCTCTTCATTCAACCATCGTTTTAGCCATTTTTGTTCCAGGAATCTTACAACCAATTCAAAATGAGCCAGCACCACATGTTTGTAGTGCTGTTGGCTTGAATGCAAGAGGGAGTAAGGACATCTTTAGAAATCGGACACAAATAATAAGGCTCCTTTTTTGATGTTGGTCCCCACTGTGGATTTAAACAGTTACATAGTGTGGGTTTAATAAAAGACAAACGGTAAAGCAGAGGTTTACGATACAGTCAAGGAGAGTTGATTCTCAGAGCTGTCTCACGAGGCTCGTAACTTGAGATAATTGCTCTCCAGCGCCATCCTCCAGCTCCCACTAATTGGGTATCTCTCTGAAAGATTTTTTCACAGGCTCTTATTGTAATTCTTGCTGCTAGATACAGCTCATAAAGCGACAAACAGCCTTACAAAGCGAAAGCCTGTGTCCCTTTCAAATTAGATTTCAATCTATTCGCCCTGTTGTTAATTACTTAATTACTTGATTGCTCGAAGAATAGATGAATTGCAGCGCTTCGTCACATGAGACATGCCTGCCATGTTTCATGCTTGTCGCTGCCATCGCTGCGATAGTCTTCATATCTGATGCTGCTAATTGTCGTCCTTGTGTTTGTTTATTACAGCTCTCAGGTGAGAAGTTGACTTTTTAGACTTGTTTACTGAAGGAGAAGGTCTTCATGTCAGTTATGTCTGTTGCAATTAATTGCTGTTTTGATCGCGCTGGCTGTATCGATGTATTTGTGTGACAAGCCCGTGCCGACAAATCCCAAAATGGACCCGTGCTCCAAAGGTAGACCCACCACTGAGGAACCACCGATGAGATATATCAATAATAAATAAAGTTCAGCTGCAGCTGACCCCTTGATCCAACCTTTAGAGTATCTAAAAAACTGACCAAAGGCTCTTAAATCAGATGACCTCACCTACCACCCTGTCATTCAATGGCTGCTAAGCAGCAAATCTCCGGTGGCCTTTGCGCCTCTGGTCTCCCCAGGGAGTAATAGGGTATAGGGTCACAACGGGTGATGGGGAAACCAATCCAGCCTGAGTGATTTGCGCAGCCTGATTACTGATGCGGATAGTTTCATCCCAGAACGCTCCCCTGACACTATTTAACAGCTGCCTGCTGCGCTGTTAGTAGCTGTATAGTACTGCTATGACACTAGATTGAAGCAAGTCAAGCGATGTACTGGATTTAACTGTGCTGGGATTCCTGGGAATTCAAGTGGACGAACGGACTGTCAGTGCTATTAGAACGAAGCAAACGTGTTTTTAGCAATTACCAGTAATTGCTATGACAAGCCAGATTTATAATCATTGTTAACGGGACATGTTTAGAGATGAATGCCACTGAAAGCTTTCCAGTGGTTTCAGCCAATGAACTTTTAGTGCATTTGGCAAGGATCGGTGTGTTCAAATTATGTCTTACTAGCCAGTTTGAAACACCTCAAGGTTATAGAGAGGCTGAAAGAGGATGTGGTGGAAAGGCAAGGCATGAATATGCAAACTGAAGCCAGCCCTTGTGATTCCTTTCCATATTGGACAACTGCTTTAGGGGAAAAAAAAAAAGTGCACTGGAGTATCAACAGTTAGTGCAAAGTGAATTTAAGTTCTAACATCTATCTCCTGCTTGAGATGATTTGTCATTATGCTCCTGTTTTCTCTGAACGGAACAGATTCAGATTAAAGGGAAATTTTTCCAACCATGGTTTCTTGTCTTTTGTGTTTAAATGACTAATGGAGACAACATTTTTTAAGAAATTGGTCCATTATTGAGCAAGAGCCACAAAACAATGTGTAATGTGTAATCCTGGGGCAGTTGCGCACTGTCGGTGTCTGTCCACTAAAAATGCTCGTCTTTGCCAGCGCCAGCCTCAAATTGTTATTGTGTCTGATGACATTATGGAAAAAAAAAAACCCGACAAAGAGCAAGATCCTTTTTGTTTAAAGTGCAGTCAGAGATTCTCCACTCCTACACCAAGCACTATGTTACAGTGCAAACAAAGACACACTGTAGCAAACGTGCAAAACTGTCAAAGTTGCGCTGTGCGGCTAACATGCAGAGAGAACCAGACGATGTCCCAGAGCCAGTACACCAGCTACATACAGTGATACTCACAGCTCTCCTGCTACTAGCTAACATCACAACAGTAAGGACATATTGGCTGAATCACTTCCCCCACCTTTAACCAGAAACAGGTGTTATGTTGTTTTGTTTTGTTTTTTAAAGTTGGAACAACAGTATTTTTTTATGGGTAATCGTGATGGGATGCTAGTCTCCCATTGCCTTCATATGATTATATTATTATATATGTTATCGTGACGCTTTGGTGTTTTAATACGTTAAGTTTGAACTTACCCACCACTTAGAGACAAAAACGTTGGAAAATGGAAAAGTTTCCCTTTAAACTCCCAATTTTAGTCAACTTTTTTGCATTGGGAAAAACTTTTTTGGTACAAACCAGCATTGTTTCTGTGTTCCTTTCTGTTCTGTTGTGCGCATAATTTCCTGAAGTAAGCGTGGGCTGTAGAGCTGAGGAGCATCAGCGGTCCATCTACTGTCTAACATGTCTTTTTCATGTCCAAATGAGCACTTTAGTTAAGTTAATTTCTCATTAATAAAATAAACAGCTTAAATAGTAAACTGCCAAATAAAATGCTGCCTTTCTAATAATGAATCCCCGCTGAAGGAGTCCAGGTTACTACATGCTGCATCTATGCAGCATCCAAGTTGCAGGTTTACTGGGATATCGCACATCGTTGGAGCCCTTCACATCTGATGGAAAATATGGAAATAAGCAAATAGCCTCTCACAGTGTTGTAGAGGCTTTTTATTTGATGTTCCTTGGCTGTAAAAATAGCTGTCATTCTGATGTGTTTCTGTTCCTGTTTCTGCCTTATCTCAGTGTGTGGAGACATCCATGGGCAGTTCTTTGACCTGATGAAGCTGTTTGAAGTAGGAGGATCACCAGCATCCACACGCTACCTTTTCCTGGGGGACTATGTTGACAGAGGATATTTCAGTATTGAAGTGAGTATTTGTGTGTGTGTGTGTATTTTTTTTTGTCCTCACAAGGGCCTAATCAAGTGTGACACACACCATGTGCCCAACTGAAGCAGTGTTTATTAATAGCTTTCTTTGAGCTTAGATCAAATCAGGCTGCAGATATTGGCGTGGTAATAGGCTTTTGTAATAACTTCAAATGTAGCCTGGATAGCAAATGTCACGGTGTAGCTTAGGGTTATGTACGAAGAGATTTTTTTTTAATATGAAGTAAAATGCATGTATTTAATCTGTGTCTTTGGGTGGAATTTACTCAGACACACATTTCCTGCCATCTCATCGCCCGGAACATTACACTTTTATTAATAAAACATATTTTAATGGAGTGTGCCGGGCCTGTCTGCTGATGGTTCCTCTGAAGGTTTGACATCTCCTCCAGCGAGCCTGAAATGTGCCACAAAATGTCCTGCATGAATGTTTCATTATAAGCAGAATGGCTCGCATTATTCCACTCTGTGAAATGACTTTATGGTTTTATGTTTCCAGTTGTTGTTGTTGTTTCAAGATGACAAGCTAACCGTTCCCTAATCCTGTCTGTTCTTCTTTGTTTCAGTGTGTGCTGTACTTGTGGGCCTTAAAGATCCTTTACCCCAAAACACTGTTTTTGCTGCGTGGGAATCATGAATGTAGACATTTAACAGAGTATTTCACATTTAAGCAGGAATGTAAGTAATGCTTTAAGCACTTCCCCTTTTTTTATGTATTTGTTTTGCCTTTGATCTAAATTGAGCCTAAGCAGGCCGATCTGTGAATCTCTGTACAGTGAGTGGAAGTAGAATCGAGTTATTCTTTCTAAAAATCTGTTTATTATGCATCCAGTCCAGCCGTCGACCTCAGACGCTCACTTGAAAGTGCCCTCTGGCCTGGTACGGGATTCAGTCAGATTTTTGCCCTCCTCGATGTTTACACATGTCAGAACTATTTCTGTTGGCCTCAGACAGAGCAGGGGGGAAAAAAAAACACACAAAAGTGCTGTGAAATTGTGCTGTTTTTAAAATGTGTTTGGGAAGTTTTTTGGCACTTTGGTGAGCCTTTCCGTCCCAAGTCTAGCACACTGCCCCAATGTATGAGAGCTGTGTTGTTTGACTTGGCATTCTCTCCTTTCCCTGCCCTGTTTCCCCCCATGACAGGTAGAATTAAGTATTCAGAGAGGGTGTATGACGCATGTATGGACGCTTTCGACTGCCTTCCCCTGGCTGCACTTATGAACCAGCAGTTCCTGTGTGTACACGGAGGACTGTCTCCAGAAATCACAAATCTTGACGACATCAGGAAAGTATGTGTCTGATTCTGGTCCATTTTCTCTATAATTTCATTTGTGTGCGTGTGTGTGTGTGTGTGTGTGTGTGTGTGTGTGTGTGTGTGTGTGTGTGTGTGTTTAACAGCAGGTGTTCCATTGAAGGCTTTAAAAATATACATCACATTTGTTGAAAATTGGAGCTCCCTGTCCGCTTCATGTATTTTCTGCATTCATTCAAAGTTAATGAGGAAAAAATTGTATTCGTTTTCATCTGACATGCTGTGAAAATAACAACCGTGGTCGCGACGCATGAAGTGATTCTCCCAGATCTGTCTCAAACACTGCTCAGGACTTGGACACGAGGGATTGTGAGCACCGGGCCTGGTCCTCACTCTGATTAAAAAAATGTCGAAGAGTCGGATCCTGCTTTCAAACTAATTCAATAATTCCAAATGGATTTTGTGGCTGCAATCAGAGGGCATGCATAATAGAATTTGCTCTATTGAAGTGTCCATCATGCTACCCATCCAGTAATCCACAAGCTTTTGTTCGAGAAAGAGCCATCCTTGGCTGAAAGCAAAGTCATTTATGTTCATTGCTCCAAAAGAATGGCTGCCATGTCTCTCCAAAAAAAAAAAAAAAATTCCAGTCCAGGTACTGAAAGATGAGATGAGCGCTGTCTTTGACACTTCATCCATACTCCATATACTTTCTGCCTTCAATAGAATTAAAAGTCACTTGAGCGCACATGTTCGTTGGAGTCACGATTTTAATTACGAACGTAGCAGCAGCAGCCGCCAAGGGAGCAAAATATTTTCTCCGCAGTACGTGTGCGCTCTCCATGTGCAACGTTTCCAGTCAAACAGGCTGACAAGAGTCCTACTTTTTCTTCCACAGCTAGACAGATTCAAAGAGCCTCCGGCATACGGACCAATGTGCGACCTGCTGTGGTCCGACCCCCTGGAGGACTTTGGGAACGAGAAGAGCCAAGAGCATTTCACACACAACACAGTGCGAGGCTGTTCCTACTTCTACAGGTGAGTATTTTGTCTCTTACGATTAGACTAATGTGATGTTTGGAGCCATATTTCATATCTGTAATGGTCATTCTTTTACAACTTTGGAAAGTTTCACAAAGGATTCCAGGTAACCACAGGATGGATAACAGCACTAGTATCAAATAGCATCTGCAGTGTTGCTGCAGTCTCGTTTGATGGTCTCATATTAAGCCAACATTGAATTAAAAACATGATTTTAGTAGCTTGTGTTCTGATATGTTTTTATAGATTTAAGTAGATTTATAGATTTAAGTAGTTTTGGCTTCACAATCTCTGGAAACTTTATTGCTAAAGTGACTCTCGATACAAAGAACATTTTCCAAGTCAGAATATTTGAACATAAAGGCAGGTATGAAGTACTTAAATAATAATAAACAAATTAAAAACAAAAAATGGAAAATAAATGATCCTCATTTTATCAAAGAGTTAATAAATCAACAAAAACACGCTGCCAAATGTCCATTTTTCATCTCTGTGTAGGAGACCAGTGGTTGTTAGAACATGGCGTGCGATTCATGTAGTCCCAAAGTCTCCCCCTTTGACTGTTGCCAGTATTTATGTAACCCACATTACCTTCAAATTGAGCTGAGTAACTGAACAAACAGAGGAAATGCTCGTAGCAGGCAGCTTGCACTGTCACAAAATGTAATGAACTGGCACATTACCACAAGGCACAGTCCTGTCTCTAAGTGCGCTCCCTCCGCTCATTATGGCCTTAGCAATGCTTACTTGGCCCCGATGTGCCTTGGGCCAGCTAGCAGTAGTCGGAAATGTCCGGAGGCGCCTGATATGCATTTTCATGCTTTTTGTTGTTCTTTATCTAATAACAGGTGTTTCATAACTACTGACTTAATAGTATTTTAATGGCCATGCTTAGAAATGAACTCCCAGCACTGCTATTGTTGCGGGTTTGCGAGGGCATATTTTGCCCGATCATCTTAATGTCTTTTGTTTCGTGTATTTGAGCCATTACACTGCAGATCCATAAAGAATGTTTGCCCGCTAACATTGTCATTTACTGAACAGAGTATGTGGCCTTTCATTTTTACCCCAAACAACTGATTTGAGTGCCACCTTTGTGTAGTCCCAGCATCCTGATTAACCTTCTGCCATTTGGTCAAAATTCCTCTGGAGTTTTGTTTTCATCACTGTCCTCCACTCCGCCTGCCCAGGGGATGGTCGCTAATTGGCATCACACTGGCATTCAGGATTTATGAGACAGTTTAAGCCAGACTGGGAGAGAGCCATACCTCAATACCTCTCCACAAAAACCATCAACTTCTTTGTTGCTCCTGTCTTGCAGCGACCAATAATTTCCCCCAGCGCCATAGGCACGCTCGTAACATTTTTAAAAACGCAGTTCAGGCATGAAATTACACATGTTTTGAATATGGTTGCTTTTATTTTAGCCCCTACTCAGCAGCGTAGATGAAAGCCTAAAGTGATTTTTCTTCACATCTTTTTTCAATCCGAGCCGTTGATATTAAACCAACTTTAAGAGCTTAAATTTCGAACGTGGCGAATGTGCAGTGTGCCACTTAGATTGCACGCAATAAAGTCAATCCTTGCACGACTCTTCATGTTGTCCAAGAAGCTCACTAACATCTGTGCCCTGTTGTCGGGCAGATGGGAAATGCTCTCAACTCAAAATGCAAACTGCCAAAAAACAAACTAGGCCAAAATGTATCTTGTCTACCAAACGGCTCCATATGGCATCGATCTGCATCTGCTGCAGGAAATCAAGTGAGAAATAAAACATTTATTCCTAATTTCTTCCCCTCTCCAAAGGGAAAAAAAAACTCATTGCGTTTTTAATTCACTTCTGGCAGCTACTCGCTCCTTCACATCCCTCTCCAGCAGATGTTTGTTGTGATTGTCAATGCATGTGTTCTCGTGTCTGCATTGCACGTCTCTTATCGTGGCTTTCACACTAATTACATTTTTTTAAAAAAGCAAACATGGTGCATGCACACAACAACAAGCCAGTTAAATTAAAGTTCATTTTCTTATATAACATATATAATACTTTTATTACAAGCGCACCCCAAAAGGCTTTACGTTCAGGGACGAAATAAAGCTGCAGTGACGGTGTACTCTGTATCAGACTCGACCAAATCTCAACAGTTTATCACAGTCATCATGAAACCTCAGCAGCAGCGCTGTTGTGTCGATTATGTAGGGAGTCGTGTCTAAAAAGCAATTAAAATAAAAAAAAAACAGCTGGTTTTGTCGTGCAGAGTCTGTAACAAACAAGACAAAACAAATCTCTTTGCACCGTTTGCTGAAAGGTCCCAATCCAAAATGTATAGTTTGGTTTCGGTGGCTGCATGTGGGCGTTGTTCTTTGTTTTGTTTCTGATTTTGCAAAGGCGTTTGGCGAGAATAACAAAACTTAATACAAAATTCTAACCTGTATTTTGAACAGGCACTATATACTTTTGTTGAACTCTAAAGGTTTTTATATTTTGCAATTGTTAACGCATGTTTTTTGTTTTCTCTTAACAGCTCGTGTTATAAAACTGATCAAACTAATCACAATGACAAATGTTTGACATTACATATTGTAATGGAGATGCCCTCATTTGATCCATCCTTACAGGAAAAGCTGTAAAGTGACTTTTATGTCAATCTATTATTCATCAGCCTAAAATGAGATGAAACTGCAAAAAAAAAACAACAACAACAAAAAAAACGTGAATTTAGCCCCTATTATTGTTGAAAAATCCTCCCACGTTCACTAAGTGTTGTGTGCAGATGTAATCCAAAGGTGTCACTCATTCATTGCGAGCTGCCACTCACTTTGCTCATTACACAGCATCCCACGATTCACAAATCCTGACATCCACGGGGGTTTTAATCAAGTTTCTAAGAAGCGGCGCTCCAAAGTGGTGCGGTAATGGCGTTTTAATAGCAGTTTGATTTTAGAGCGAGACATTCTCCCTTTTAAAAAAAACAAAAAACAACAAAAAAAACGCTGTTTGTAAGTGAGTTGTCTTCTGCCGTTCTCATCGTGAGCAAAGGAAATTTCCAGTGGAAGCTGCAGAGGAATGAAAGGTTGTAGCATGGAAAACCCTGAAACCCTACTGTAGCTTGATAGTTGGCAGTGAGTTTTTTTTTTTTTTTTTTTTGCTCTCTCTCTGCTCACACACTGAATAGATCAGCATGAGCATAAAACACACTTTAACACTCCCCAGTGTTCATGTTTTTTTTTTTCTTTCCCCCCTTAAGAAATGGCCTGCTATGAATCATGTGTCATACTTGACATTTTTTGAGTTTCATTCTAAAATAAAATCCCCCATTTGAGAGGGATCACACATACTGCTCGTGAAGTAGAAACGCTGCTTTAAAAGTTAAGCGTATTACAGGTTATTATTTAGATAATGAGTCATTATACCTTTGCTCATAAAAACGTTGGCTTTTTTTAGACAATAAAATTGGTGTAAAAGCCTTCATTTTCAGCCAACCTCTTCAAAGCAACATACCTCCTTATGAACCACAGTTGGTTTTAGAACAAATTTAGCTTGAACTCAGTGTTGTATATCCACTGTTTCTCTGAGCACAATCAATAAGACCCATGACTTATTTAGTTATTTCTATTGATTGTTCTTCTTCATCTTACTGGGGTTTTTCTTGATGTATGAGTAAACCAAATGTTTGTCTCTCTATTCCACAGCTACCCTGCAGTCTGTGACTTTCTACAACACAATAACTTATTATCTATCATCCGGGCCCATGAAGCGCAGGATGCTGGGTGAGTGTTTTGGCATTTCGTCACGCGTCACACAGCAGAGTGATTCAGACCTGGGTATTAAATGAAACGCCCCCCCCTTCACCTCCTCCTCCGGTGCTCTGGGGCTTTGCTCGAGCCTGTCTGGAAGGGCAGGTTCGGCGCAGGCAGGCTGAACTTTGAGAGAAGTCTTGTTAATCCAAGAACTGAAAATGAATCTGACACGAGGAGTCAGTGGGCCAGATGTGATGTGACAAGTATGATTCATGCAGCTCCTGTCAAGAACTGTGGTTTAAAAAAAGTATCATTGCTGTCTGATGGAAACCATGTACATATGTCCAAAAATCTGCTTTTTTTTTCAGGAGGATGAAAAACTCTCACAAGCTAGCTCATAAAATAAAGCTAAAACATTGTAATCAGGCACATTTAGCACCAGAAATGAAAATCTGTTTACACAGTCATCAGTGAACCATTAGATCCAATTTACATGAGCTAAAGTGAAACATGATGTGGTGGTTCTGAGCCTCAACTCTCCCGTTGATGTCCACCTCATTTGGTAAACTATCAATAGCAAGGCTGTCCTACATGTTTCCACCTAGTATATTGATTTAATCGAAGCAGGCTAGAGATGACACTGTTGTGCGTGCATCAGTCATCTATCCTTGGTCCACAATGTTATTTATCCAAAGCTATCCTTCCATCTCTCTCTACCCTACACACATGATGTAAGAAACATCGTTTCATTGGTCTCTAAGATTCTGAATGCTGGCCGTAGATGGAAAAGTATATGCATCATCAAAAATGGAGTTTTGTTGTTTTCGTTGGACGGTGACGATATGTTGTTTACTTCACATTCAGACACATACAGTGCTTTACAACTACCCACCTCGTCTATTATTCATCAGGAGCTAACAGCGCGCTCTGGAATTCTAACAAAAGCACTTGAAAGCCTCTTTGAAAAGTTTGGTTTTTAAAACGGGCAGGTGGGTGGATGTGTCAAGCCGATCTCCCTCTGAGCGAGGTTAAGGCGGTGGGATGCACAGCACACAGTTGTTTACCATTGCGCTCCCACAGCTCGGTCACATGGGACACCTTGTCATGTCTCAGATGAGGTTTCCGGCCCCAAGCCACCTTAGACCACACATGTAATAATGTTATTGAGTTCCTTCTGTGTTTTTTTTTTACATCTCTGTAAATAGTTGCTGCAGGGTGTGGTGCAGCAAATAAATCATCTGAGTTAGTACGTTGTTTACCTAAAGCTCTATTCCTTTCCAAGTATCCAAACCACCAAACACGGCACAAACATTTGCTGGGAGATCAGCGTAGTTTGGTTTTGAATGCTGACTTGGCTCAGTATGATGACTACTTAAGGGCATGTTTCACGTGTAACACAGGGATTTACTCTCCTGAGGCGATGCCGAGTTGCCCCCCTTGCTGATGCATCAGCTTACAGGACAAACACACAGTCATAGTTAAAAAAAAAACAAGCCATAAAAACTGTCACTGCAAACCATATCCCGAGGGTTGAACACCGGTGATTAATCCAAGAATAAAATGATGCAATTGTCTACTAATGCTAACCTCTCCTTTTGGACGCTTCAACAGATATCGCATGTACAGAAAGAGTCAGACCACTGGCTTCCCATCCCTTATCACCATCTTCTCAGCACCCAACTACCTAGATGTCTACAACAACAAAGGTAAGCAGAAGGAATATGTCATTCTCAGTCTTCACACGAGCACCGCAATATCATATTCATGAGTTTGCCAGAGGGCGACATGGGTGGAGGCGGAGAACTGCTGTTGGTCATTACGGGTTGGACCACTTACTCCTGATATAAATGTCCTGGTCTCGTTTGCTAGTTTTTGACTCTCTTCACCAGTCACTTGTTTACTTCAGCTCTTAGTCATTTTGTACTGGGCAAGCGTCATACAGTTTTGTTATGGGATTTTGTTTTGGGGGAATAGTATTAACAGGATTTTAGATTTGGACTCCGCCAGAAAGCCAGTTAACCGAACAAAATGAGCTGAAAGCGACTGAAAGCTGAAGACTGGAGTGTTGATTCTGAGCTGATTCTGTCGTACTAACAACCTTTTGCAATTACGGAAAACCACAGTCTTGGTGTCGATATACAAATATCAAAAAATATTGCTTGATGGAGCTTTAGAAGGCCATAAAATCTCTTATTTAGTCTTTTATTAGAAGGATACACAGCATTCTAGCATTTGGATAATTTAGCTGTTACGCCATAGAACAACAGTTTAGTTAGCCTTTTGGCTAACACATCAATGTTGATAATTAGAGATTCTTTTATTGCTATCAGGTAATTATAATTTTTTATATTTCCATTTTGAATCTAAGAAGTAGTTCAGATCAGATATTGTATTAAAAACATCTTCAGTGGCCTTAAATTTCACTTATACAGTGTATGTAGCAGTTGAACAACCATTCTGCCCCATATCCATAGAAACCACCATTTTGGTTGTTGGTTGTTTGGCTGTTGTGCTTGATCAACGCTGATCTCAGGTCAGTTCAGGGATGAAAATGAAATAGCCCGGTGCCGGCTCACTTGGCACCTGGTGGCGCCCTATGCAGTGCTACGGACGCCCACGCAGCAAGATAGGCTTGCCTTTTGTGCTGTGAGTCAGCACTTTTCCCCCTAGAGAACAGACAGTATCTGCCTTGGCTGTGGGGCATGTTTTGGATGGGGGCGGTGGTGGGCAAACCACAGGAAATGGAAATGGGAAGGAAAGAGCGATGGTGCCTGGTGCACGCTGTTTTGCAATTTGTCTCGTGATGAAATGCCATAACAGTTTTATGCTGCAGTGCTGCCGGTGTAAGTATATTACACAAGGGAGCGAGCGAGAGATGTCTTTTTTTTTTTCTTTTCTTTTCTTTTCTTTTTTTTTTTTCTTGTTGTTGTTGTTTTTCTTTTGGCCCGTTTGCAGGTGCGTTTCTTTGATCCGAGATTAAGTTTCATTTGTTTGCTCTTTTCCCCGTCAGCTGCCTTCATGCCTCCCTCCCTGCACAATACGGAGAGTCAAGAAACAGCGTGGCAGTTTGCCTGTCTTGCCTGCCTGTTCGTTTGTTTATTATTAGGACCCCATTTGTTCCATGCCAACTAATCTTCCTAGGGCTCACAGTCAACACAACACAATGCAAACAAACAAACAAAGTGATGTCAGGCGCATGTTGTTTTTAGTTTTGGCGACCGATCGTCTGGCAAATCATTTGCACCTCTCGAGCTCGATATGGAACAGTCGGAGGATCTAAGATGATTTTGTCCGCAACTCGGTCTTGGCTACAACCGGCTGACCTTCAGCTGATAAAATGCCTCCCGGAGCAAGAGCGGTTATCTGAAAAGAAAAAGATTACGCAGTTTGTTTATAGAACAGACTTCGTTCAGGCACACAGACACATCTTACCTCGCAGGACTGCATGTTCTTTATCTTTATATTTCTCCCATCATTCACTGTCTGCTTGAAAATGAGACACACTTTTCTCTTTGGATAAATCTATCGTGAGAGAGATCTCCTGGCTTAAAATCCAAATATAATAGCAGAGGAAGAATAATTCCCAAGCAAATAAACATCCCTCAAGCTAAAGGTCTTCCCAGAGATTTAATGTTAAAGCTCTTAAAGCTTCTCAAGTTGTGGTTATGTAATTACTCGGTTGCCAATTCACTTTATCAATCATTTACTTGACTCTGCTCGATGTGTGTCCCCCCCACCCCCACACACACACACACAGTTACACAACTCCATGGAACAGGCACAGCTAACCAATACAGCCCTATCAGTCCTGTTGATGCTCTTCTAATCAGTCATGTGGGTGGGGTTCACCGGTAGAACCAAAGCCTCTGTAATGAATTGGTCTGCTCTTAGCTTCTTGCAGGAGCTCGGAGCCCACTGAGCATGTCCCGTGATTGATGGCCAATCGAGCTGGCACATAAATCTTAGAGGGGGTGGGGGGGACATCAGCGAGATCCCATCAATATAGTGCTGGGAGTTGGCCAGATTAACCAATGAGACCTCTGTGTGTGCGTGTGTGTGTGTGTGTGTGTGTGTGTGTGTGGGGCGGTGGCGGCGACAAAGAGTGCACCTCCCGTCAGAGGAGCGGAGGCGGAGGATATCTATGAGGTACCACAAACGCGGCAGGAAAAACTCCTCCGCCACGACGTAAATTGAACTTGTAGCTGAGTCAGGATAATCAGGACATGAATGATGCTCGGGAGTGCGAGTCCAGCTTCGAGATGTCACCCATCCCTCGCTTTTTTTTTCTCTCTCTCCCTCTCTCTCTCTCAAGTCAAACTGTTGGCTTTGCAGTAATTGTCAGGCCGCTGACCAGCTGTCCATCGCAGCCTTGACCCCTGCACCCACCAAGCTGGCAAGGGAGCTGTGTTAAATGAAAACACAGCAGCAGCAGCAGCAGCAGTGATTTAGCAGTTTTCACTGTTTGAGCTTTCGCAGGTTTTGAGTCCTGAAGTGACTGCAGTGGAGAGAGCGAGATGGGGAGGGGAGGGGAGGAGAAGGGGGTGCAGTTGGCAGTTATATGCTATGGAGATTGCTTGCGGTTTTGTATTAATGGAATGTTTTCTGCTGCATCATTATTGACTGGTCCCGAAAGCCAGCAACTGAATCGTAATGGTTATGGTGCTTGGATGGAATAAAAGCGAAGCGTCAGTGTTGTTGCCAACGCTGTTGACGCTAATCTTTTACTTCACCCTGGAGACGGTGAGGGATTGGTTGGGTTAGATCCATCTCACACCTGTTAAACTTTATATAACCAAATGAATGTCGCCCGTTCCTCTCTTGGTGATGAGGTGGAAACAGGAATGGACTGATGGAGTGGAAACTTGAATGAATTTGAAATGAAAAAAAAAAAAAAAGAGGAACGTGCTGTTGCCAAGAGGAAGGGTCAGGACGTCATTTTGGTTCAATCACAGGTCAAGCTCGACATGATTCACTTTTTACATGGTTTCCTGCCTGAGGTCATGTGCTGATTGGTGGGTAGTAGAGATGGGTGATTTGAAGAGAAAGGAAATGGAGTGGCGTGATTGGCCCGCCACTGGAATAAATAGCAGGATGGAAGCGAGGGCAGTGATGACGCCAGAACAGCAGGGAATTCATTTTTCCCCCCTCCTCGCCACGAGTGCCAGCGAGAAGAGTATCCCTGGCTGCAGATGCCCACCCATCTGTTATCACTCCGGTCATAACTGGGCTTCCCCTCAGTTTTCTGTAAACATGATTCAGTTACGAAACTTTTCATGCTGCATCAAACAAGAAAAATGAAGAACATCTTGTCATCAGGCTCATCTTGTTCCATACCAACGGGGATCTAAAACCTCATTACAGTATATTATGTGCTCAGTTATGGAACATCGTGAGAGTGTGCAAGTGAAGGGTTGGGTAGTTTTGACTCCTACTAATAACATTAAATAATAGTAATAATCAGTCAATCTAAAATCCTTCATATTGAGCTGTATCCATGACAACTGAGCAAACATTGTCCACTGAAGAAGACCATGAGATGTGGTTTAAAAACTCCAGATTAAGCCAGTAAGTGAGTCATTTAGTTAAGATGAAAACAACCTTAAAGATATTATATAAGTGGAACTTGATTTAAGATGTTTTTTAAAATTATTATTATTTGAAACTTTGATAACATCAAATCAAAAACTTCCGCCATCCACTGAGGAAGACTGTGTGTTGTTGAAAGCTGGTGGACCGGCATAATAATAATTTAAAATCAGAAAGTAGCTGTAATTCAGGCAGCCATACTTTTCATGCATGACAAGGTCCCAACTCTACCCTTGTGTGAACGCGGTAGACGTTAATGTTGGGAGTACTGCAAATGGTCTCATTAATGTATTCACTGAAAATGAATGAGAAACCACTCATGCATTGTTCAACTGGAGATGGACTACATTCAGTCCCCACCATCCACATGTCTGCCATCTAATGGAAGCAGAGCGCTGACTGTAATGGACCGAGAAGGTCTAAAAGGGTTGGCATGGAATACTAATCCAGTGGAACTTGATATAAGAGGCCTTAGAGACAGATATGCAGTCAGCATTAAGCGTCAGGGCAGGACAGTGGGAATCTCCCCCTGATCTCAAAGCAGATTTAACAGTGCTTGTTACCAAGGAAACCGGCTTGAGGCACTCCCTTATGAATAATTAATGAACGGGGCGTCACCTCGCAATATCTGTGTTACCGTGGCAGCAAGCTTGGCCTCAGCTACCCCGTTTAACCACCACCAGAGCAGCAGAGACATCTAGTGGCTGTCATGCGGTGTTAAATTTAGACATGGAGTTGAACACAGAGCTCACAGCTGGCTCGCCACAAGAGCTGTGCCCTCCCGTTGTATGAGAAATAACTTTGCACATAATCACGCATTTGTAGTAAAGTGTGTTCTGATGATCGGGGGGGGGGGGGGGGCAAATGGTTGCTCCTTGTCGTCCTCATCTGCATGTTTAATGGAATATCCGCCCCCCAAAAATATAAAGTGGGTCTTGACCTGACTGTACCCGGAGCTCGACCAACAACAGTTTTGTTTTGTTTCGCACGGGGGAGGTTGTCGGGCGTCTCTGTTCCTTTAAAGGGAATCCGATTTGAAGGAGCGACAGCAGGGGAGCTGACCTTCTCCCCCGCTCTGCCTTTTTCCCTCCAGGCTTCCATGGCTGCATTCAATCAAGTGCCTGGACCGATGTTTATGCAGTATGTGATGTTTATGCAACGCCTGCCCACGCGTGCGACGGCTTTCATGCACGCCGACGCACACGCACAAACGCCCACATGGTCCATCTGAGTGCAGTGTGTCAAAGCTTTTCTTATCGGACCGCGCACCGGAGTGTTTTGCTGATATTGATAATAATGCCACATTAATTATACAGTATATGGATGTTCCAATGCAGGAGATTTTATGTTTGTGTTCCAGGGTGTGTGCGTTCAATTGTGCAGCCCGGGATAAAGAGGTGACGGCAGTGGAATGCAATGCTTTGCAATACTTAAGGGACCACTTTGGTTGCATAGTTACTGCACTATATGCATTACCGTGCCTCATTGATTCCTCACACACACACACACACACACACACACTGAGGCAAACCCCAGCCGAGCAGGATGTTTTCTGACCCGATTTGTGTTACGACCAGGGGGTTATAGCTGCTTCGGATGCCAGGTTTGATGACTTGCTATTCCCGACCCGAGAGAGGCCAAGGGAGGAAAGTCCCCCATGGTGACCCGGCCACGGTGTCCGCTTACCCCAAATCTGGGCTACCCGACTGGCCTCATGTATGAGAGTCGCTGGGATCTCTATGTACAGCGTGGATATATTTATGTTTGGCGGCCCTCATGTTTTCCTCAGCACCCACGTTCACACTATGCCTTAATCACGGGGCAAGCTGTGGTCAGTGTTTGGGAGGCGGTTTCTATGTGAGCAGTACACAGAGACGACCATGTGATTGTGATAAGGCATTCTGTAAAATAAACTTCAGATAAGGTGAGGTGAGGTCAAATGGGTTCAAATTAGCGTTTCTTTATGTGCCGTAACGAGGCTGAAGGGGCTTGAATGAATCACTCATCACTCAGCTGATGTTTTGATGATGTTTGTCTGCCCTCTACACCCTCACTGTGAACACCAACCTGCCCACACCCACTGCAGTCTCCACTGTTACATGATTAATAGAACGGCTTTAATAATTTAAGTGGAGGGGAGGTTATGTGCCAGACTATTTCATGGATTTCCTGGACTTTTGTTGTTGTTATGAGATTCCAGGAAGTTACTACAAAGCCCCCCCGTGTTCTCAGTCTTTATGCTAAGCTAACCGACTGCTGGCTGTAGCTTCATATTTACTTACGGACATGAGAGTGGCTGCCTGAAATCTCAGCCAGAAGCAAACTAACCCTCAAATTGATCTATTTCTGTACTACATTTGAACAATTTCTTTGTCATCTCAGTGTTAGATTTGCGAAATGACACAGCGCATACAAAGATTTTAATATATTTAAGCATTAAAAGCAGCACAAGAAGGACTCTTTGACTCTGACGATGTCAAAAGCAGGTCAGTAAGAGTAAGCAGTTCCATGTCAGATTGCCTGGAAAATGATCATCATCCAGAGTTCATTGCTGTTATGAGAATTGCCTATCATTACCTTAGCTTCCTGTCTCTGGCTGGTCTGCTTTCCCCCCCCTTCACCAGAAATTGATGGTTTTCTGTTAATTAATGAAAAGTGCTCAGCCTCAGAGAGCCCAAATGCTGAGCCATGTGTTTCTGTGGTGACAGACATGTTTCACCCACTGGGAGTGGTAATCAATATGCAGAGGAAATGTTCCAGAGGGGGGAAAATGGGGATTGATTTTCTTTCTTTTTTTTTTACCCCCAAACCCTGGCTGCCTTCATTTTGATGCTTGTGTCGTTGTCAAGCCTCAATTTACACATCTCATCTCATTTTTTCTGCATATATTAGCCCTCCTGTGATTGACAAATGCTGCTGATGATGAATACAATAATCCGTTTTTTCGGTGTCATCACCCAGAGGTTGACTGACAGCGTCGGACAAAATCTTGAGTCGCATCCAGGCCACGTTTTCGTGTGTTTTTCTGGCCACTTCACGCTTTTCTCGATCGCTTTTTAAGCCAAATTTTGCTCAGTCACAAGTCCACACAGCACCTGCAGCTAATGAATCATTAACCAGGAAAGGTAGAGGAGAAAAACACAGTGGAACATTTCACAATAATAATAAAAAAAAAAGACATTAATAAGAAATGCTTCAGCTCTTCAGGGGATGGCTTAAAAAACAGCGAAAGAAACAAAATGCCAGTTTAATAAAAAAAAAAAAAAGTTCTTAAAATAAGAATATGTTTTAATTTTATGGAGAATTTAATGATCCTTCTGCTCATTCTTTGGATATTTCCATTTAATGTGAACCCTGCTAGCTCCTCAGATGACGATATTCTCCTACAGCTATATTTGTTTCTTGGTCTTAAAGGCTGAGCACTTTGTGGGTATTTCCTTCTGAGCTGATAACTTCGTGGACTAACAAAGGGATGCAGTATGTACTTTGGTATGTACCAGCTGCTGTGGCCACACAGTATTTCTAAGTGGTGGTCAGGAGCAACCCAAGGCTGGTAATGGATCTGGATGTTAATGAGAGCTGATGCTTTTTCTTGGTCGGCTGAAGAGTGGCCTCAAATCCTGTTTTCAGACCACTTTATGGACGTAGAAGAAAATAAAGTTGTCGTAGTTTCCAGCATACATACACGTGTTACAATAAGGAGAGCAAGCAGAGTGTTACTTTAGCTAACCAAATATATTTGGACATATTTTAACAACCGCCCTTCCGCCTCTTTTCCTTCCCTCCCCAGCGGCAGTGCTGAAGTACGAAAACAACGTGATGAACATCCGACAGTTCAACTGCTCACCTCACCCTTACTGGCTGCCCAACTTCATGGATGTTTTCACCTGGTCCCTGCCCTTTGTCGGGGAGAAAGGTGAGCACGGGTTCACACGCACGTTCGCAGCATGCTTTGGAAGTAATGTACATGAAATACAACACTGAGTACAAGAACTTCACCAAATGTTGTTTGCACCATCGAGTTTTAATGAACGTTAGTTTCCCGAGTCAGTTATGATAATGGCCCAGCCTCAAGAAATGTAACAGAACACTCAGTGCAGGACAGTCAATTATAGGTCATAAATATAATATTAACTACAACAGGCTAGTTTAAAGGGTTCCTATACTGTAAAAAAAAAAAAAAAAAAAGTGTGTCAGTGCAACATGAGCAGACGTTTGAATTCTCTCACCGCCTTGAAGTTTGTTCCAGGCATGTGACACATCTGTGTCAATTAATCACACATAACTGTGACTGACGCACTAACTCCAGGAAGCCCATTTTGGGTGTGACCCTTCCCCACGGGGCCATTCCTAGCAATGTTGCAGGGTCACCGAGGGACACTGCTCCCTCTTTGTGTGTGTGTGTGTGTGTGTGTGTGTGTGTGTGTGTGTGTGTGTGTGTGTGTGTGTGTGTGTGTGTGTGTGTGTGTGTGCGGAGGGATCACACGGGTGAATCTTTGTCCGTCTAAATGGTGCCACATGACTTTTTATGGCTGGACGCCCTTTCCCAGACACACTTCTGAGGTCGAATACATCCACATGAGGTTTACTCGTCAGGAATCAGAATCAAGTCATAACACATAAATTTTTATTTCTTTACAGTGACTGAGATGCTGGTGAACGTATTGAGTATCTGCTCCAACGATGAGCTGACAACTGACGAGGAGCTGGATGGTAAGCTCGGCAGACAGACAACAGTTCTCGCTGCAGTTTGCTTCAACTCCACTAGAGGGAGTCCTCTGCTAATAAAGTCACACACACACACACACACACACACACACATAATCTCAAATACACACATTCCTTGTGTTTTTTTTTTTTTTTACTCATACCATGGCTGCTCTGTCCTATTTCACAAGACTGAGTTTAAATATATTTAATTTTCAAAACATTCTTCAGCGTATTCAGAGACAATCCCAAAACTGCTGACACATGACACGGCTGATTGAATGAATCATTGTTGAGCTGCCTTCAGCAGCTTGGAAATACTTTGTTTAGTTCCCCAGGATGTCAGAGAATCCTTAGACAGTCTGAAAGTCTAAAAACATTTGAGGCCTGAATACAATCATTACCACTTTATTCTACCAAGTGCTCTGTAGTATGCGTCCCCTCGGGTTCAAAGAGCACGGTTAGTCACGCAGTATTCTTGTCTTTTATTGTCGTATTATGGTAGCAAATTGGAGTCATCTGTTTGATCCCGGACACAGCTTATCTACAATGACATGACCAGTTTTCCCTCTGCCTATCCCACCCCTTACTGCCAAACAGGAAATGATCTCACCAGTCCTTCCTCCACCTCCTCCTCCTCCTCCTTCTCGCTCTTTGTGTTTACTGGTACACTGGTTTGACTCAATAAACACCACCCAAGGGTGGAGTGTCAGGATGTCACCAGATTACAAGCCTTAAACCCTTTAAAAAACCCTTTATAAAAAAGTACCCGTTCCTTTGGTTACTTGAAGTTAAGTCCAGATGATTGGCTAATCAATAACCAGGGACTATAAATATGTGAAATATTATAGTTTTATATTGATTTGGCACAACTTGTACAGTCCCTCAAATGATTAGCCACCCTTTAACATCTCATCATTCTCCACCAACTCACTCACTCAGTGCTTTTAGTTGACCCACTTTGTTTTGTTCACATTTCCTTGCCCTCACATTCACTTTTCTTCTCTCTTAAGCTCATTTCTCTCTCTCATAGATTTTAATTTTCACTTTGTTGACATTCAGGTTGTTCTTTCCTTTGTCTTTCTCACTCATGATCTCCTTCTCTGTACTCGTATAATCTCTGATAATCCTTTGGTTGCCCTGCTCTTGATTCGCTTTTATTTCCATGGTTTCCACTTGCCATTATGTTGATATTTCAGACCTCACTACTTTTTTTTTTTTTTTTTTAACTTTTAGCACTCTCTTTTCTCCCTCCTTCCTCTTTTTCTTTCTCTCTCATGCTGTGATGTTGTCACTACCTTGGTTTACCTCATCTAATTTCTCTTTTCTATGTTTTCCAGAGTTTTGTGTTCAAGGCATCGCTTTGTTTTTTTTTCTCTTTACACTTGTTGTGCTATCTTGCCTCTTATTTCTTCGCCGTCCGCCCCCTCTCCGCCGCCTCCTCTTTCATTCTACAGTCCTCCACTGATCTCTCTGTCCTTTCATTTGTCTTCTCTTCTGGGGGTGTTTCATGAGAAGGACAGCTAATATACCCCCCTAAAAAAGGTACAAACATTAGCCGTAACAGTGTGTGCAGAGGTAGATAGACCTTTGGCCAGTGCTTGCTCTGCGCATTTAAGAAGTCTGTCAACTAACATCTCTGTTTAAAGCACCTTCTAACACTAACCACTGAGTCTTTCTATTGATCTCATTTTAATTGTTTTCCATGCAGTAATGTTACACTTACCTGCTCCTGCTTCAGCCAAGGCCAAATCTGACATAAAAGTTATTTAAAGGTCATTCTCATTAGCCAAAATCAATGTATTTGCTGCACACATTAAGATAAGCAGGGCTGTTAGAGGAGATCAATACTATGGAGAAACAAATTTCAGAGTAATAATGATGTATTCGGCAAAGGATGAGAGGAAGAGTCTCAAGCTAGACATCAGACTGTCAGCTCTTTTCTTTTGCCCAGCCTTTCACCACACATCAGCTCCATTTCCATCCTCCATACTCATGCATTTTCCAAACTGACTCCCCGGGGCCTTGAAACTGTTATTCTGCACAAACGGTCCCCTTAAACAAAGTTTTGTTTTCCAGTGCAGGAAAAATCCTCCGCAACCAAAACACAGCACAGGAAAATTCATAGAGTTAGCGTTCACTCATCGAATGTACAGGAAAGACATGTTTGGACAAGGACCGGGACATTTGCAGATGATATAACAAGGTTTAAAACATTTATGTTATGACCTAGGGGAAATAGTATGTAGGAGTTAAAGGGACTTCATCTGAAGACTGCTAGAGGTGCAATAAAGAAAGGCAGCATGAGCGCACTGAATGCTGAGAACTACTCAGTTGTTGTGACGTGTGGATGGATTCAAAATATTCGTATGATCTGAACTTCAGGCTTCAATAACAACATTGTGTTTGCATTGTGTCTGATTCACGTCTGGATAAAACTAATAGTCCAAAAGACTCGCTGTGTCTTTACTAAATTTCATGAGGCTTAAAGAATAAAGACATTTAGAGGTTGAAACAAACACACAGGACACAGACAGACAATGCAGTGAGGATTACGCTTCCACAGGACATGGTTTGGTATGCATGAGTCAAAGTTTTTATGACCGTGTCTGACCTCTGACCCCTCCAGGTGCTACAGCTTCTGCCCGTAAGGAGGTCATCCGCAACAAGATCCGTGCCATTGGCAAGATGGCCAGAGTATTTTCTGTGCTCAGGTATGCAAACATGGAAAAAGTCCACCATTGTCCTGTTACCCTCAATACTACTCCATGAATATTTAAAGCTACACTAATCAATATCGTGTGTGTATGTTAAAGGTGTTATTTGTAGCAATGAACCCACAGAAGACTTACCCAACTCTGCAGTTCTCCTTAGCTCTTTGAATCATTTTAGGGCCTTTTAGCTGATTGTTTTGGTTTCACTGCCCGCAGGTTTACTGCTTTGGTTCAGTCTCGCTGCTCTGAAAAGCTCAGACAGGCACAGTTGGCAACTAGCTTGTGAACATAGTAGAGCATTTACCAGATAAAAAGCTAGTTATTTCCCTCAGGTGTTGGTGGAGACCAAAACAGAGATAAAACAAGACTTAATATCGGACATCAGATATTCATTCGGGTGGCCTGAAACACAACTTTCAATGAATTGTAATGTTGCAGCATGTCTGTCTTAGCTTTATAAGGAGGTGACATGTTCATATTGTGCTTTCAGTTTGTTCCACTGCCCCCAAGTGGCCAAAAACTTTAATATTATATGTATAATCTACATTAGCAATCGATTCTTTGCTTGTTTAGTCGGTGTTAGATTATCCAAAACACCTTTTCGATTGTTTTGCAGTAAAATAAGCTTCAGAGAAGTGCTTCCTACTAAGTAATGTGTCTATTTCTGTGTTGATATTTCAGAGAGGAGAGTGAGAGCGTGCTGACACTGAAGGGACTGACTCCAACAGGCATGCTACCAAGCGGAGTGCTGTCCGGTGGCAAAGAAAAGCTGCAGAATGGTAAGACTGTCACCAAGTACACAGAGACCCCAAGCTTTGGCCCCCAGAGTGGATCTTCACACACACTTAAATTCCCCTTACACAGCAATACCATGAATAAAGTGCTAGCTCAGTGTTTAGGGGATACTGTATATTCAGACTCCTTCCCCTTTTCCTTCACTGATGGTCCTGGAATTTCAAATTGCTGCCTCAAAGTAATACTGTAAGTGTAGTTAAATATTTCTGGCAGCTTCACCCAGTATCCTTTCTATATTGCATGTTTAGTTAATTTTCCTGGATAACCTACTCTGAAATATCAAGTTATATTTCCAGCCCCCTCTTTCCAAACAATGCCAGATACATTCAGCAGATTTTCTTTGTCCCGTTGTCTTCTCTGATGTGCCTCCTTCCTGATGTCTCGCATTAATACCCTGTCTTCCCGTCCCCGTCTCTTTCTGTATTCCACTGGTTTTATCTCAAATATTACCTGTATCTTTTTCTTTCTCCTTTCTCCCTAGAAACTGCAGGTATAATCGGTTGTGCAAGTATTCTGTTGTGTTATTTTTATTTATTTATTTTTTTTCCTTTCGTTTTTGTGAGACAAGTATAGCGTTCAGTCCACCCTCTTATGTTGAATTCCAAACACTCCCTAAATGAGTTTGACAAGCTGCTGCAGTGAGGAAGTAAAGGCTTTACACCTTTACAAACACTTCAAATTATCTCGGACTCCTGACAGAAATGGTCACTTTATTGTCCATTCGAGCGCTAGTCGCGGATCTCAGCAGTGCTCCGTCAGGATAGAGACGGGACACTCTGCGATCTGAAGGATGAATTGGAATTAACACAAACCGACTGTGAATGAAAGGGGGACGTGCTGTCTGCCTTTTCATTCACGAAAGAAAGCAGAAATCAAGACAACTTCCCTCTCCTCTCACAGGTTCTCACACGACATCAGCTAGCACGTTCATAAAGCGGTAGACTTCACATTAAAAAGCAAAATCTCAACTTTATAAGAATATGTGTATCATAACTTACATTTGCTGAACAGTGACCACTGTGGCCACAAGTAGCAAATAAGAGTTAAGCATGTTACTTTCTGTTTTACAGTAGGTTGTACTCTAACATACATAAGTCATGTTATGCAGCGATATCTACCTAAAACATTAACAAGAAGAAGATTATGGTCAAAACTCTTTAACATTTATGAAGTTATTTTTCTTATGATTTCATTTTTTTTACATCTAACAGAGAATGTGTTATTTTTTCAATCTCAGGAGTTACATGTTTTCACTTTGAGCTTTAGCACATGAAATTTGTTAATCACGTAACAGAATATTGGTCACAGATTCCCAACCGGGCCCATTTGGTGTTGCGTTTTGAGTTTTGATTTGCAGCCTCCTGTGGGAGGAGAAGTGACAAAATTGAAATGAAAATAACATCTGGACGAAGCTGGCAATTCTGTGTATCTCAATTAGGGAGGATGGGATTCTGTTTTCTTCTTCAGCTCGAGTGATTTCAGCTCAAAAGACAGGGGCACTTTTAGGTTCTTTAAACATTCAGGGGTGCATTCAGTAATAAGAAAAGAACTCTAAATTCCTACACTGGAGAACATCCAATTAAAATGAGTTTTCAACACCATGTATCAAACTTTTAGCCGAGCATTCAGTGCATTTTTGGAGTATTTTTGGGATTGAAACCACCAGAATTGTGTTTCTGCTAATGACCTACTTAACAATGACAGTGCTAAGGTTTAACGTATATGAATATGGAAGCTGAGTATTTGTTTTTTAAGCCATTTTGAAGCAGCTGACACTAAAGAGAACCCCAGTGAAGGTAGAGTGATGTTTAGAGATTCCTGTTGCAACATCGGTAGAATCACATTGCCCCCCTCCTTTTAGGCAGACACCAGTGTGCTTCTACTGTAATGTTGACTCCATCTACCATTCTGTTTACGGTTTGTTGCTCTCGTGCCTTTTTGTAATTTTCTCTCATCCTCATGACAGTATGTCCTGTAGTCTTCAGTACTGTACAGCTGTCACTTTGCCGCCACCTTCTGCCTCATCCCTGTCTTTGTGGAAAGCTGATTTACACACTTGTACTGTATGTTAATTCATGAACTCAAGGATGACTGTAAAAGAACGTTGGTAAGTGGTTGATATACCAAAGGGCCCCCCCCCCCCCCCCCCCCCCCCCCTCCTCACACTTCACAAGTGTAAGCCAGCACTTTTGATATATATCTCATATCAAAAGATGCCAGTCGTGCAGTTCCAGACGCTGCTTCATGTTGCACACGACACAACAGTAACGCTGCTCTCTGTGTCTACAGCGCTTCGATTTTACACTCATCTTTTAAGCCAAACCCACAGTCACACATGCACTCAAACCGTTGTCCCCGTTTGCCATTCTCCATGTATGCTCATATTTGCCGAACAGTAAACAACTAATATATCTCCAGCTTTAGCGTGCTGTATCTGCTGTCAGTGTTCGTCCCCCGCAGTATTCATTTTTTTTTTTTTTTTTTTTTCTCCTGTCACTACATCGATTCTTTTGTCAGGCTTCTTTTAGAGTTATCTCAAAGATGCGATCCTCTCCATGAGGTCGTTCACTGCCACAAACATGTGTCACCTTCCCTTTACAGATCTGGAACTCATCAAAAAGCTAAGGCTCATTCCTCTCTTCCTCCTCCCCCCCCCCCTTTGCTAACATCCATGTGTCCTTTGTCATAAAATGTGGAGATGACATTAACCTTTGTTGTCGGCATTGGCTGTCTTTGCTGCTCATTGACTTGTTCCTGGGACAAAATGAACTCCTCTGCTCACTTCTCTCATTCGTTTTGCAACCCCCCTCTTCTTCTCTTCAGCTACTATTGAAGCTATTGAGGCTGACGAAGGTAAATGGGTCTGGCTGCCCTCTTCTGTTGCTTTTCATGGCAATAGACAGGGGGCTCCGCTGGGTTTTCATCCATCTCGCTGGTGCTTGAATAGAGTGTGTTGGGTGTTTGGGCTAACAAAATGTGGCATAGTATTAACAGAGAAAAATAAGTAAGCCATTAGGGAAATCCTGTGGTCACGCGTGTTTTAAAGGGGAATGGATTTCATAGCACAGAGTTCAAAATCACAGAGATCAGACTGTGATTTTGAGTGAGCGCAAAGCAAATACTGAACGTAATTTTTCATGGAAGTCTGCAGGTTATTGTAAGCTAACAAAAACGTGAATATTAGCTTCTCAAGAACGTATCTTTGCATTTCCCAGAATAATTCTGCACTTATTGTTTTACTAGTCGATGCATCTTTCATGGAAAATTATCAGACTATCCAGGTTCAGGATGGAGATTGCACTTGAGGAAATGCACATTAACGCTCACATAATGTGGGAGGTGTAAAGACATGGCCTTCATCAGGTCATCTGGCTACTCTGCTGACTTTTTGCCAGATACCAGAGAACATATCCTGCAGAACTGGACCTCTAATTTGTCCTGACCCCTTCAGTAGACGATAATAGTTTTTTGCAGATGTTTTTGTGTCGGCCGATAAGTCACACAAAAAAAAAAATCACAAATATCAATATCGGCCTCCTTCACACAATGTTTGGTAGATCTTGTCGAGGAGTTTACAACACTGAAATCATGTAGAATAGAGGGAAGGAAACAACAGATTTGCATAAAATATGTTAATAAAGTCGCACACAGAGCGTTCAACAGTGTGGTAGGTGACACGCTCATAATTTCATCATCATTTTACTGCGTTTTATCTCTTAGTTCTAGTGAGATAGTGAGATAGAGAGATAGTGTAGCCCCTGCTCTGCCCTCACACAATACAGTGAAGTCTTGCTATGAAAGCTCATAACGGCATATTCCCCTTTGAAACAACTGAAGCAGTTGTGCATTGTTGTTGCTGTTGTATTAATGTAATAATACTACAGTCTTCTTTAGAGTTGAATCTGAATTAGCAGAGACAAACGCTCCACAGGAGGCTTTGAAATCCAAATTGGATTCTCCCTAAAAAAAAAAAAAAAATAAGGAAAAAAAAAAAATCACTTTTATTGACATCGCCTTTGGCGCAAGAACAACCTCAACTGCGAGCTAAATAGTAGTTTGCCAGCTGCTATTTACGTTGGATTTGTCCAGTATTTCCTCTTTAGCCCCATAGAGGACAGTCCATTGTAGTGTCAAGACACTTCTCTGCTTCTCTCTCCATGTGGATCCTCTGTGGCCCTGCTGTGTCGTGTTCTTTCCTGTGAGCTGCTAATAACCTGTGTCTGACCTGTGCTATGCAGCAACACAACTACACTACCCATCATGCCCCCTCTCCACGCTCCCCAAATTGTCCTCTTAGAAAAAAGAAAAAAAGAAAAAACCACTCCCCTCACTCATTCTAGTAAAGGGTCATCGTCTTTGCAATCATAGTATCTATCACCATTAAGACCTCCGGCCTTTATGAAAGGTGGATGTAACAAGATTTTCAACTTTTTGTAGTCAGTACGGGCTGAAATGAAACTCGATCAAGCTGAATATTGGAATAATGAGGCAATCCCACGAATGCCCCATTGATGTGAATAAAACAGAGTTGGCAAATGCGATGAAGAAACAGCCTGATTTTATTCATTCCAGTGGTGTTTTTTCCCTCCAAATTCCATCGTTCAGTTCACTTGAATTTGATCCTGTTTTTCGTTCGCGCCAGTCTAAACCACGTTGTGACCTCCACCCCTCATAACCTCCAGTGATAATTGCTGCATGCTCCAAGCAGACTAAACAAGTCGTTAGCACCCCAAGTACCTCTGTAGTGTCTTTGTACGTGAGCTCAGTCTCAACGTGGTTCTACTGTATTTTGTGGAAGTGAATGTCTCAGTGGGCTCCAATCCAGTGTTGTTTTTTCCCCTCCCCTTGTTCTTTTATTTATTTATTTATTTTTGTCTCTATCATTCTCCTTTTCCCTGTCTATTTTTTTTTTTTTAATCTGTGACGTGATGGGGCGATCTGGATGTTTGGGGTCCTCAGGTGTTTTGGAATGTGCCAATACGACATATTTTGAAATTATAGAGCACATACGATGTTTAAGATTTACATAATGGCAGCACGAGATGGCCATTGGATGGTCCCGTATTGCAGATTTTTTTTTTTTTTCCACAGTTACTTGACAAAGCGTGAATTTATGGCACAGTGAAAACCTGTTGACCCTGATGCCAGGAGTACCCTCTATAGATTTAGGATTACTTTAATCCCTTTGTCTGTGCAGTTATATAGTTTTGAAAGTTCTGATAAATGTTGTTAATGTGTTGTCATTTCATAGAAATGAAATATATCCTTTTTATATATATTTATATATATATATAAATTGTTCATCTGTTGTTGAAGGTCTAAATACTCAAAATGATCAATATGTAACTAATGCTGTACAATATATGTTGTTGTTATTTAAAAATTTAACGTTTAAACGATTGTTGAAGAGTTAGTTCAGCCTTATGAATAGTACAGATTTCTGTCACATCATACTTAGTTATAGTTTTTATGTTCAGTCGATGGAATGGGACGATGTTTTTGGAATTATGCTTATTCCTTACCTTGTATAGAGTTGATGAGTAGATTAATATTATCATAAGCCTTTTTGCTAAACTTAAAGGTCCAGTATGTAGGATTTTAGTGGCATGGTGAGGTTTGCACACTACAATCTATTGAATACCCCTCACCTCACCTTCCTCTTTCCAAAAGAACCTACAAAACGAAGATATATGACACTATACAACAAGATGTATAACATTATAGAGCGTGTTAAATTTGTCTGTTTTGAGCTAGTGTAGAAACAAGACTTGGTAACATGGCGGACCCTGCCAGGCAAGAAATAGTCCCTCCTTTAATTCCACATATCACAAATTGTTTTTGTCCAACTTAGACAAATATAATGTTAATTAGTGAGTTTTAGATTTGCTTGTAGGCAGAGTATGTTACCTGAAGTTACAGCCATGTTAGCTTGCTCACCGTTTCCAGTATTTACACTCGTCCAACTCTGTGTAAGAAAGAGAATACGTGTATTTTCTCAAAACGTCAAACTATTCCATTTAAAGTAAGGTCTGCAGAGATCAGCTTCATGCAGTTATCATTAGCGTTAACGAGCCCTTCAGTTACTCATTTTTCATGGATGACTTGCAGTTGAATTAGGGAACAGCTCCTCAGATGCAGTCATGTTGTTGTTTTCTCAGTAAAACAAGTTTTTCGTTACAATTCCATGACCAAACCAAAGATAAGCCAAATATGGCGACGTGTGCGTGAATGTGAGCAAGTGTGACCCCATTCTTTCATTTAATCTTTCTCCCTCTAAAATCACTCCTGATTTCTCCCCCTTTTTTTTCCCTCCTTTTTTCTTGCATCCCAACAGCCATCAAAGGCTTCTCGCCCCAGCACAAGATCACCAGCTTCGAAGAAGCCAAGGGTCTTGACCGCATCAACGAGAGGATGCCGCCGCGGCGAGACGCCTTGCCCTCCGACGCCAGCCTCAACTCCCTCAACAAGGCCCTGTCCTCGGAGACCAACGGCACAGACGCCAAGGGAAGCACCAGCAGCGGCAGCAACATCCAGTGAAGGCCAGAAGCAGGCGCCACCTTGGCCGACGGGGCTGCCCCGCCCCCAGCCTCATCACGGCCCGCCACCACAGAACAGGGGCAAAAGGGTGAAGGAGTGGAAAGGAGGGGGGAGTGTTAAGTGGAGGGGGAGGCATCTATGGCTCACACTGGGGGGACATCTCACTTGCTAGTCTTTGGATATGCCTTCAAAATATTAGTTCATAGTCAAATCTGCTAAGTTATTGCCGGTTCACATTTACGAAGGGTCGGGCCTTTATTGTGCTTGATTCTCCACCACACCGCAGTATGTCAGAGAGAGAGAGAGAAAGAGAAAGAGAGAGACAGACAGAAAGATCTTAAAGGTGATTTATTTTCTTTTTTTCCTTGGAAGACCCTTGCTCATTTACACCGAAACGGAAAGTCGTGTAACTTCTTACTAACTATTGTACGTTTACAAAAATACAGCACTAAAAAGGACAGAACATGAGATAATGTTTTTAACATATAAGGGTGTACAAACTAAATAAGGACTATTTATTGATAACTTTTTTTTGCTACTCTTATAAAATAGCTCTGAAATTAATTAGGCAGTCTTAAAAAGAATGTTGCAATGTTGTCGAAATGCCAAATAATGGATCGTTTTATGGTTTTGTACATATTATGCTTACCTCAGGTTCTTTTGGTGTGTGCTTTGACCTGATTTTTCTGTATAATGGCTAAATAACTCGGTAATGAATACCTATTTTCTTGAGTTTCATAACTGGAATTTACATTTACCTATCTATCATTTGCAAATATGTTTATTTTTTGTCTCTTTTTGGAAAGGGGAAGGGGGGGTTAGATTTATCGTGGCTTGCTGGAATTGAGTGTTAAATTTTTTTTTTTCTCTCTTTTTAAGTATTGCGAACAAAGTAAAAATAGAGAACCTATATTGTGTAAAAAAAAAATAAGAAAAAAAAGAATACAATAAACTTAAAGTGTCTGCCTATGCATGTTTTATAAAAATCAAACAACGGAAATAGAAAATCTGAATACCTTGGCTGTGGAGGCCTGTTTTGAAATATATTGCGCTTTAGTGAACATATACTGGATATACCTGCATACTTTCAATTAACACCATGATGCTCTATGCCTTCAACTTATTTTGTAATTGAAGCATTTAATTATCTAAGATGGATGAGAAATCATATTTTTAACCTGCGCTTGTAAGTGCACACAGTCCAATTAAGCATGTTTGACAATTCTTGTGAGGTGTGTGGTTACATGTGTAACTCAAAAATGCATGATTAGCTGTTTGTGTCATATAACAGGTAAATCGGTTTTGTTCTGTTTTGTAAATGTGCCACAGAAAGTGTAATTTGATTATTATTACTATTATTATTTGGAACTCTGCTTTGTATATCAGTTACAGGTTTGATACTGCTCAATACTTTAAGATGAAACAAAAAAAAAAAAAATACTTCGATCTTTTTTAAGAACTGCTTAAGTGCCCAAGTAATTCACTACACGACATGAAGCCTTGCTTTTGTAATTTAACTTCAAAACTGTTGGCAGATGAGGCATGCACTTGCAACTATGAAAAGTATTTTATATAACTGTTCAATAAAAATGTGCATGAATTTCAACTTGAAATGAACCCGCTTCTCCTGTATGTATGCGTCTATGTGTGTGTGTGTGTGTGTGTGTGCGTGCGTGTGTGAGGGAGAGAGAGACTCAGGCTGTCCTACAGTCCTACGCCAATGAATATGCAACCATGTCAAATAAAATCAAATGCATAATATGCATATTCCTTGGGGCGTTTTTTGCATCGCAAGTGAGTAAAGCTGTATTATAGAGCTACGTGACGGTGTGTGTTTTCCAACGATTCCTAACAATAGAGACGCCATGTGTCATTCACACCGCAGAGTTCAAGCGGTGAAAAGAGAGATGCTCGAGAGCTTTAAACCCAATCGATCATCCTCCAACGCTGCACACTATACCACATGGAGTTATGCACTCTGCACGTGAGTTTTGGTGTTTTTCTGCTGGGTACACACTCCTCTTAAGATTTTGGCATTGGCTGTCCACAGTATGTAGATAGGAAACTGCTCCTTGGCAGTTCCACAGCAAAGGTGTTTCCTCTTCATCAACCTCCGTGACTTGATTTGATTAAACGGCGAAGACAAAGCCAAGATTGCGCAAGCATACCTGTGCAAGCAGGAGACAAACATCTCCAGGCTTCCTCTTTCACGCAAAGTTGAAATGTGCACGAGAATGCATGTCTTCCAGATTTAATTTTATTGGTTTAATGCTAAGCTCAATTAACTTACATCTACAAATATAATTACTCACACGTTGTGGTTTCTTTGCTGAAAGAGGCATAGCTAACCCCTTCCCAAAAAAATCAAACCTACCTCTCCTTTTTAAAGTAGCTGTCCAAATAAATATAATACTCCTGCACAAACAAACTACAATTTAACTAAGCAGCAGACATTTTCATGTCCCTGGTTTCTGAAGCGTCCTTTTGGTCTCTTCAGCCAAAATCAAACACAATGCTCAAATGAAAGGAAGTAAACTCTAACATCCTGTTTTTTCGGGAGGGAAGAAACAGGAGCTTGATTTTTTCTTTTGTAGCCTCAGAGGGATAACATGAAGACCAAGTGAGTTTGATGTTAAAGAGACAATGAAATGAACAGAGGCGTCGCAGAGTACAGCTAACGATCAACAACAAACCCTCTTCGTGACTTTCTTGAAGTCATCCGAATCTTAAAAAAACATGATGATCTGCCATCTGTTTGGAACTCATGTAGACACTAGACTGAGCTCATGGCGGGTAGCCTCCACAGGCTGCAAAGTGACCCATCTAAGGTCATCTCCATGCTTTCTGAAGGCACTGTTACATAAACAATGAAGAATAGTGAAACGTCACGGCTGGTATTTGAGCTGTTCCCAATGGCCTGAGACTTGGCTCTTTGTCATCTTTTCCAGTCATTATTTAACAAAACAAACTTCAATTTTGTGACTGCGTTTTGGACTTTGTTGATGCGCGTGATGCAAGCGGTTCCTGTTTTTCTGCGCGTGAGGCCTCTGAATCAGTGCCACCATCACTTATTCTTAAGTGCTTTATGTGTTTATTTATCTTAGCGTATAAGTACTTCCTTACAGTCCTTAGATATAGATTTTTTAAAGTTTGCTTAGATCTTTTATCCAAATGAAATCCGTATTAAATTGTTTTTGCTAAAATCTCATCAGGTGGGTAAGTCCCAGTCTACTCCCAACTGGTGCCACAGCAGGAAAAAATAAGTAATGGGAGTTGGCCATGTATTCCTACACAAAATTGAGATCCCTGTTAAGTGGACATCGGTTTGTGCCCACTGGCTGCCTTGTTCTGGTCTCTGCAGCCACCCACTTTACGTCAGGAAGGGAAGCCAGTGTATTTCCTCCCCTTCTTTATCTAAAGGAAGTGCCAAAATAAGCATTAGCGGCGGAGAGCCCAAACTCAGATACCTTTTCCACTGGCCACTCAGTTGGAGTCGGAGGAAGAAGTCAGAGGAGTTCACGGCCGCAGACTCAACATGAAGACAATCAGGGTTTTTGTCCTCCTTCTTCTGGGATCTGTCCACATCTTCACACACGGTAGGGAAAACCATTCAAACCGCTCTTGGCTGGGGATGCATGCTGTTAGATATTATAGAATCAGAGCTGGAGGCCTTTTGAAGCTCTCCTTATAAGATCAGTTAGTTTCAGCTTTGCTTCTGTGCATTATTAATGGAAGGATTCCAAAAGTGGCCTCCATTGCAATGTGTGAAATGTAATCTATCATCATAATATCATATTTCCACAGTGAGGGTGTCCTGTCAGATTTATTAAACAAAAAATACATTTTGTGTGTGTGTGTGTGTTGTGCGGCAGTACTTGTTCTGACGTTATCCTCGTGTTTTTTCCCATGTCATTTAGTTTTGTTTTGGTATGTGCAAAGATAAAGATCACAGTGTTGTTCAAAAGACATTAACACTTTGAACCTCAGAGACATCCACTCAAAGATTGCACTTCTGTTAAGTCATGGTGAGATAAGCTGTGTGTGTGTGTGTGTGTGTGTGTGTGTGTGTGTGTGTGTGTGTCTGTGTCTGTGTGATGTTAAGTATGAATATGAGCACGCCTTGAGTCATCCTCCACTTTTATTGCATTTATTATTTTATGCAAAAAAGACCTCAAAGAGTTCATTATTTTGCCATTTCGGATTGTTTTTTTCTCATGAACATAAAATATGAAGCACAAAACCTCAGGAATGAAAAATCCCAGAGTGACAAATGATTGGAGCAAAGGAAAAACAGTGTGGCCCTTGATTTGTTTTTTTTCCTTGTGCAGAGCCAAAAGTACTTGTAACTGTTCTGCACTGGGCAGATAGGTGATCTAACTGCAGATAACCAGTGGGAACCAATCTGCCCCCTCTCTCGCAGCAACAACAGATCATTGTCCTGGGACGAAAATGTCCCATCTGGCACCAAATCTACTTCCAGCGGTAAACATCTGGAGGAAACACCCTCGCCTTGGCTAAAGCCTGAGGCATTTTTACTAAACTTTATGAACTTTTTTTTTTTCCATTGCAAGAAAAGTAATGAGAAGAAAATTAACAATCTCTTAAGACTGGGTGAAAAGGTGAAAAGATTTCAGACTCAAAACTGTGGATGGTCTTAAAGACTATGCAGGCCTAGCAGAGCCTTATTATTTATTATTAGAGCTAGTGAAAAGAATTGGACTAAGTTGTTGTAAGCTATTGTAAATACACTACACACGCCTGATGGTAAAAGAACTTACTGTACTTACAAAAAGATGCGACTTGACTCGGAGGGTCAGATCTACAGATATGACTTGAGGCTTTACTCAAAGGACATGAGACTCGACTTCGTCTTGTTTCGATTGACTTACAGGACTTGAGATTTGATATGAGACTTGCTCCAAAATACTTGCGACTTGACTTAGACTTGTATCAAATGACTTGAAGGACTGTGATTTTCTTGGGAAGACTTTTCTTCCATAGATCTCGAATTAGATCTTTGGACAATTCTTCTTCCCTGTCTTTGTTTTTGTCTGTCTGCTGTATTTTCTGTCTTTCTGAGTGTGGTTACTAGTCCTCTAGGCAGTTCACATGTTAGATTGAAGGTAGACTGGACGTTACGGTCACTATCGCCTCTTTAGGTATAAAGTGGTACTGTGAGACAGGATGGGCCAAAGCTAGCTGGTTAGCGTTCTAACTTCGGTAGATGTCTCTGCGACACGATACATAGAGGTCTTTGACACATTAAAGGACTTGGCTTTGTGACATCCAGATTCTTCAAAATACTTTAGTTTGACTTGGACTTACATTCATTTTAGGACTTGTGACTGCGAATACTTCAAACTTGGTTTTGTCTGAAATTACTTCAGACTTATTTAAGCATTACAGACTGGACTTTAGGCTTGTTTCGATGAATGATCTATAGTACATCTATAGTTATATTTGAGATTTGCTCTGAAATACTTGAGTCCTGACATGGATTTGATTTGAAAAAACTCATGCGTCCAGACAGACTGCATGTGGTCTTTGCTAACATGCGCTTCAGTCCGTCGGCGACTGCTCTGGTGTGAAATATGTTGAATGTCATCATAGCCGACAGTGATGTAAATAGGAAGTTTGGCTGCATAGGTCAGAGGACAACAATAGTGTGTCTGGGACAGGATGCAGCTTCACACTGCTGCTGTGTTTTAAGCAGAGGATATCCACTTCAACACACCACAGCCTCCACCACCATCTTGATTTCTCATCCCGCTGACACTTGGTTCAAGGATTTCTCAGACATTGTCCTTTAAAGCTGTGCCAAACAGGAATGATGCAAATATGCAACTGTGAACCTAAAATAGAGAGTCTGTCTGAGGAAATGTCTACTGTAGACAAACTGATTCTGGTGTTTTTATGATGGAAGCGTTCTGAATTCTTGATAACACATTTTGTTTTCTGTATTTCACAACAACCTGACAAGCTGAGGATGCAAAGTATATAAGCCGGCAGGGTGGTTTCGTAATCACAGTGCCCATTGAGCATGATACTGGTCAATGGCTTCAGCGTTTCTTACATGTGACTGAAATTAGTATGCAGTAACAAATTTACTCTTCAACTTTCAATAAAAATTCATGAAAAGGGTCATCACAATTTTACACTCACTCTGTGACTGAATATGGACACTGATGATTACTTCCTGTCACCAAAAAAAAGAAAATAAACAGCATGTCACAAAATAAACAGCATTCAAACTGTTGTGTTTGTGCTTCACAGTTTCAGCTTCGGGTGAATCAACTGAATCACCAAAAGGTAAAGTACAATCACCAACGGCACCATCAAAAACAAAAGTCTATGTATGTATTATGTATAGCATTAAAGTAATTGTTCTACATGACATACAATTATTTGCCTTCAGGCAAAGAGTAAGATACAGAATATAGTATAATGCTAGCTTAGCATAGCACAAAGACAGGAAACGGGGAAACAGCTGGCCTTGCTCAGTCCAACAATGACAAAACCTGCCTACCACCCCCTCTATAGATCACTAACTAACACGTTATATGTCCATTGTGTAATTTGTACAGAAAACACAGAGTGAGAACAACAATTTGCAGTTTAAACATGATTCCATGTGGGACTAGAGAAAATAAACAGCATGTCACAAAATCGACGGCATTCAAACTGTTGTGTTTGTGCTTCACAGTTTCACTGGTTGAATCAACTCCAAAAGGTAACAAAGTACAACCACCAACACCATCATCAAAAACAAAAGTCTATGTATGTATTATGTATAGCATTAAAGTAACTGTTCTACATTACATTACAATTATTTGCTTTCTGGCAAAAAGTAAGATGAGAAGATCAATACCACTGTCATATACATGAGATACAGAATACAGTATACCTGTATATAATTGGCCGTTGGCCGTTTTGAATGTAACAAAGCCAATAATGTAATAACTTAAGAAATAACTAGACTGATGGACTAGACTTTTTCATCTAACACTGAGCAAACACATGTAGGTCACATGACCACTGCTTTCTTCCTGAATTCTAGGTGATCCAACTACCATATACACTTCACAGTAATGAATTAAATAATATTCCCCCATACATGAAATGATGAATTTACATATAAAGATTTTGTATGATAAATAATTCTCAAATGGGCTTTTACGGCCATAATTAAGGAGAGAGAGTGCTGCATAGTACGTACCCTCGATGAATGAATATGACGACTATGCCCTCCACTATATCTATTTTTGATGAGCAAACTGCACAAAAACTGCAAAATAATCTTTTATTTCCAAGAAATGCAGTCCTATTTATGTATTATTACATTACTGGATAACGATTTTTTAATGCTACGCCAATAACGTAATAACTTATTACAATGTAAGAACAACAATTTGCGGTTCGAATGTGATTCCATGTGGGTCTAGAGAAAATAAACAGCATGTCACAAAATCAACGGCATTCAAACTGTTGTGTTTGTGCTTCACAGCTTCACCGGATGAATCAACTCCAAAAGGTAACAAAGTACAACCACCAACACCATCATCAAAAACAAAAGTCTATGTATGTATTATGTAGAGTATTAAAGTAACTGTTCTACATAACATTACAATTATTTGCTTTCTGGCAAAAAGTAAGATGAGACGATCAATACCACTGTCATATACATGAGATACAGAATACAGTATACCTGTATATAATTGGCCGTTGGCCGTTTTGAATGTAACAAAGCCAATAATGTAATAACTTAAGAAATAACTAGACTGATGGGCTAGACTTTTTCATCTAACACTGAGCAAACACATGTAGGTCACATGACCACTGCTCTCTTCCTGAATTCTAGGTGATCCAACTACCATATACACTTCACAGTAATGAATTAAATAATATTCCCCCATACATGAAATGATGAATTTACATATCTAAGCAAATAAACAATATTCTAAATAAAGATTTTGTACGATAAATAATTCTCAAATGGGCTTTTACGGCCATAATTAAGGAGAGAGTGCTGCATAGTACGTACCCTCGATGAATGAATATGACGACTATGCCCTCCACTATATCTATTTTTGATGAGCAAACTGCACAAAAACTGCAAAATAATCTTTTATTTCCAGGAAATGCAGTCCTATTTATGTATTATTACATTACCAGATAACGATTTTTTAATGCTACGCCAATAACGTAATACCTTATTACAATGTAAGAACAATAATTTGCGGTTCGAATGTGATTCCGTATAGGACTAGAGAAAATAAACAGCATGTCACAAAATCAACGGCATTCAAACTGTTGTGTTTGTGCTTCACAGCTTCACCGGATGAATCAACTCCAAAAGGTAACAAAGTACAACCACCAACACCATCATCAAAAACAAAAGTCTATGTATGTATTATGTAGAGTATTAAAGTAACTGTTCTACATTACATTACAATTATTTGCTTTCTGGCAAAAAGTAAGATGAGAAGATCAATACCACTGTCATATACATGAAATACAGAATACAGTGTAAGGCTAGCATAGCTTAGCACAAAGACAGGAAACGCACGTAATGCGTAATGCACGTAATCTGTGCAAAAATTGTATGTCTCTCTTTTCTGCATATCAACAACAGCAACAGTCCTGGGTGTAACACCTCCAGCGACCACAACACTGGTCCCAGATGTAACATTAACAACCCAAAATGTACAAACACCCAAGATCCCAACTGCAAGATCGCCAACAACTGTAGCCTCCAATGCATCAACAGCAACAGTTAATAACACCATCAACACCAATAACACATCTTCTGACAATGGTGAGTGTGAGAACGTTTAGTAAACTAAAGATAGATCAGATCCAGTAAATCTATGACGCAATGTTTCTGAAAAAAAGGTCTTTAATTTTCTTTTTTTGTGTGTGTGCTTCCAGCCCGACCAACTGAGAAACCAGACAACAACAACGAAAGTTAGACTTTCTATTAATTTATTTTACTTTTTTTTATTATCATTTGTTTGGTGATGCTACACAACTCATGAAGTCATGATTTTAATTTGGTTTACACACATGCTATGGCACAAAGATGGTCGGCAATGAGTAATTAAATGAACTCCAAAATATGATTTATGTCAAAATTGGGTCTGTGTTTGTGAAATCAGTTCATCTAACATCTCCTGCTTAAGAAGTACATCCATCTCACATCCTGTTAGGAAAGGAGAGAATAAAGACAAGTTTAAAAAACCAAAATGTTGCAGACAAGGAGCAGGAGATTACAAATTTTATTAGTTCTACAAATGTTATTTGTTTGATTTTATGTTATTTTTTTCTTGTCTCTATTAGCTGTGATCCCAAGATCTAACCAGCCTAGGGATGGAGGTAATACCAGATTTTACCTCCAACATTTTACTAGCATGAAAAAGCAAAGTGTGACCATGATGGACTGTATTTAAAGTGATATTTAAAATTGTTTGTCAAATCTTGTCAGGACCAAATGGCACTGAAAAAGTAACACCGCCAACATACACTGGTATGTTCCAAATGATTGTTTGTTTCGCACATGTTTTTAGGATTGTATCCAAATCATTTCAAGTAAAAATGAAATGTAGACATTTACGCTATTCCAAGTTTGACTCAAATGGACATACTGATCTTTATTTTCTCCAGGTAGAATGGCTACTCCCCCAGGTACAGTACACACTCTACATTTGTACATCACTGCCTGAGGTGGATACTTATTCAAACAGCTTTATGCATACGAGTACATCAAAACTTAAAGTTGGTATCCTGTATATTTGATTAACTGTATGTAGATGCAGGTGGATGACGCTAGATAGGAAAACACTGGAATCTACACTAGAAAAGACTACAGCCTCTGTAAACTCATTCTGAATTGTGCAGTTGTTAATATGTCGAGTGACTTGTATGGCTTTATTTGAGTAATTCATTCATTTCAATGTGACAGTGCATCCACCGATGGCAACACCTGCAGCTAAAGACAATGGTACCGGTAAGTTATACTGTACTTCGATACCGTGCATGGTCATGCTGCAAATAAAGCCACGAATGAAGAATCTAAATCATTTTTTAGTCACACTGTTTAGTAATGAATACTCTTATTTTGAAAGGTTCTCAGAGTGGCAATGATCAGAAACCACCCCTCAAATCAGGTAATATATCAAACTTTAGTGAAGTGTGGCCTACTTGTAAAGTCACACCCAGCAAATGCTGACGAGTAATTTCATCATATCATACCGGTGATGCAGCAGTTTCAGCCTCCAGGGGTTCTTTTGCAGCTTCCTAACTGGAAGAGACTTTCATTTACCAGGCTGGGAAACAGCACGTCTTACACGATCCACAGCATTCTTCAGTTTATCATTCTAGCTGAGGAAATTATTAAAAGTTAAAGGTCCGGTGTGTAAGATTTAAGAGCTATCCGGAAGATGTCAGAAATGGAATGTAACACGCATAAGTGTTTTCATTGCTGTATAACCACCTGAATGTAAGAGTACTACAGTAACCCAGAATGGACACTCACATTCTGTTCATTCATTTGGCGCCACCATTATTTCTCCTTCACACTAAGAGACTGAAATAAAGGAGTTGCAGACAGCAACCACACTGCTAGATCCTAAAATCTACACACCGGTCCATTAAGAGAATCGCATTTGAGGAGCACGGATGTCTGGACCAAAGTGGTGGCTGACGTTGTTATCTCTTGAGCTGTGATGCTAGTGTGGCTAAGAATTAGACCAATTTGACATTAGCATTATATCTACTTATCATCCCTGTAGGTTATATCTGAAACATGGCCCTTTAGTATGATCTTTTAAACACAGATTAGGCTAACAAAGCAGACTATTTAAAATGGCAAGTTCACTTTGGCGTGCTGCAACTGCTACATCGCCGCTTCTGCCATTTGGTTTGACATTAGAAGTCAAACTAGATTAATGTTTCCTCTAACACCACCTCCAGACAACAGGATGTGGTGGATTGTGTTGCCTGTCCTCCTGGTTGTAG
Organism: Protonibea diacanthus; assembly: GCA_028641955.1. Taxonomy (NCBI): domain Eukaryota; kingdom Metazoa; phylum Chordata; class Actinopteri; family Sciaenidae; genus Protonibea; species Protonibea diacanthus. Next base: position 11,134,371 of record CM053998.1, read on the forward strand.
CTGCTGCTGCCATTGTCCTCAAATTCAAATGCAAGAAGATCCACAATCACACAGGTACGTTTACACCTGGATTGTACAGTGCATCTATATACGGTCACCTCTGGAGTGGTATATTGCTTTATTTTTATAGCTGGATACTATTTTTGTTTGTTAATGTCTCCTCTGGTCTTCTATTCAACAGAAACCATCGATAATGGCACTGAGAAGTAAGTTTTGAACTTTGTAGCCATGGACTGGGTTCAAACGCTGTGTGAACAACTAAAGCATTCATCACTTTTGCCTCTCTTACTCTCTCACAGTGCATCTTTCCAGAGCCGGCCAGAGAGCACCAAAGATGGTGTCATGCTCCTCGGAGTGAAGTCATCAGGCGGAGAAGAAAATGGTGAGCTGCTTTCCGTCTATTTCCTATGAGAGTTCCTTCCAAGCTCCTTCTGTTTGTGCATTCTTCCATCACTTGGTAAAGCTGTTTCTCCAAACACGGACTTGCAATTATTCGAGGGAAGTAGCAGGCTTTTAATATCTCATTGTGCTGTATGGGCTTTAGGGGCTTTGCTGGGCAACAGAAGGTGTTTCCTGCGATTTCGCGCCCCCGCCCTCGAACAAGCAACAGGGCTTGAAAGATAGGGACTTCCTAACATAAACACAGATTATTTTGGACAGGAGCTATTGTGCAGCCAGTAAATGTCAGTATGGCGCAGACAAAGCAGGCGTGTGCATGTTTTTTAGTGTGGTGAATGCGTGTGCACATCCATGGGTGCGCACGTGCCATACGTGGTTTGTACACAGACTTGGTACCCCTTCACCCCACCCATGAAAAATGGAAAAAAAAAAATCTGGGCACTACATGTCCTGCCTTACTTCCTCAATACAATCAGGCCTAGATGACTTGGCTGAGAGCTTCAGAGGAAAGTGGAGTCATGCTTTAGGAATTTTGCTGAGGAAGAAAGTGTTTATGTTGTCACAGCCTACTGGATTTCTATGGATTGTATCGTTGTAAATTCTTATCTGACAGCCAGACATACTCGTATGTACCACACTTAATATCCCACACTCTTCAACCAAAAGCTCAGCTTTTTTTACTCACTTAATGAACTATCAGTACCAACGTTAAAAAACAACTCATCCTAACTATCCTGAATATAATGCAATATAATGATTTCAGGCCGGCTTCAGGAAAGTGGTTTTAGATAGGCTTCAGGGAAGCAGTGGGAGCGTTTACCAGCATGGTCCTAACATGCTATCACTTAGTGAGTTTAGTCAATGCAGCACTGCCGTCTAGTGTCGGAACAAATGATCCCCTCAAAACACAACCCAGAGCTTTGTTTTTGATCGTTTTTCAGGCTGGATAAAGGTTTGATTTTATGAGCACGCAGAGTTGTATCTCAGTGTGATCTCATCACTCCCCTCTGTGTGTTATGTATGTTCCAGATGCGGCGAGATAAAGGAGAAGGGCAGAAACATCAAGATCAAGCCAGCGGATGAGTCACGTCTGTTGCCCCACACACTGATGGTCTGGAGGAAATGTTTAGATGTTTAATTGTTCTGGTGAATTTTGTGAAGCAGAAAAGTGTTGACCAGCGTTTTTTTTTGTTTTTTTTCTAAATGTATGATTCTGTATGCTGAACGTTTTGTTTTGTGGCTGTGATCATAAATCTCAGAGTAAGTGAGCCTTACGCAGTAAATCTCTTCGAGCACTGGCTATGAGTTTGGTTAAACGCAGTTACGCAGGTAGAATATTGCTTGTGAAATATAGCAAATGAAAACTTTATTTCAGTATATTGTTGACAAAGACAGAGCCGCATAGCTGATTTCTGTCTACATGTTGGGCCACAAAACACCTTTTCTGTACAGTGCACTGACCTCAGAACAACCACATATTTGATGTAATAAGTTTTATAAATATCCTTTGGTTTTGTCATTTATTTGCCTTGAACTTTTTTATGTGTCCTTCAGTGTCACCAGAAGTTGTAGGCTGTTTGAGCTGTATTTCATCTTTACTTTTTTATGTATTTCTAAAGTATTTTTAAGTGTTTTTAAAAAGGTAGTAGTTAAATATTCCACCAGGCTTCTCCGGCCGGAAAAGTTTTTTTTTTTTTTAGCGACACTCTTTCCTCACACGACTGTACTGTAAATTCACCAGCAACTTTGTGTGTGCGTGTAGGTAAACCTGCATTAATGGTGGGATTCTTTTTTTTTATTAATTATTTTTCAGTAAATATATCATTCAAGCACAAAGACAGCACATGCAGAAGACTGCGTTTTAAAGACACTGGATCTGTTTTATAGCTGTAATTTGTTGTTGTTGTCAATTTCCTCAATAAATCACTGGAAAATGGTTTTGTTTGTGCAGCCTCGGCTCAGTTTCGGTTTTATTTCACATTTGTTGGTTAACACAGGGTCAAAAGTACAACGAATTGTGTTGGTGTTAAGAGCACTAGTTGCGGCTAAACAATACAATTTAAGTACTGAGTATGTATGAGTGTCAAGTATCAAGTGTATACAAGTATACAAGAGGTATCACTCTATGAATAAATATGAATTTACTGTAGTATGTACTGTACTGTTGCACAAAATATCAGTCCTGGTACTTATCTTTGCTTATTTATTTGTTAGTTTGTAGTAAAATTACCTTTCAGTAGTAATAGTGCAATATGTTTTAGCTTTAAAATTACATTTACATTCACGTTTCATTGAATTTGATAATCCTGCCAGCTCAGACTGACAAGAAGCTGCCATTTTGTCTTCTTGTTGCTTCTACATGAGGCGTCTTATACTGAATGTAACGTCGTAAACCACCAACAGTGTCAGTTCAGTGATTCAGCACTAGATGGAGCAGGCAGTCAACACAAAGAAAGCACGCTGTACTTTTGCCCCCCCCCCCCAGTTCATGAGCTGGTGTTTATTGCAGAGAGGTTTCATGAGGTTGTTGACAGAGGAGTGCGATTTAGACAACCAGTGTCAAACTCTCGCTCCGTCGCCCTGTATCCCCTTCCAAACATAATAATCAGGGCAGATGTGCTCAAAACCAACATCACCGTGATTTTTTTTTTTATTGAATTAATTTAATTTCCTACCATAAATTCAAATGACTTTTGCCATTTTGTATCCCTGGCCTCCATTTTGAAGCGATTCACACACAGGGTTATACGGACCGGCTCCGTCTGTGGCCTTTGTAAGCTGAGACAGCTGAGTAACAGCTTCGGCTGTGGGCACATTTCCCTCAAAGAGACAGTGAGCAGACTGGCAGTGGGCCCATCACACACCACTATAATGCAATAACAGCTGTGGCCATAGGCTGAGTTACAGTCATGCCAGGCTCCTTCAGCTTCACTCTGCAACTTACAGCGTTTAATCTTGTTCTTTAGGCAGACATCTACTCACCTCTGACAGTGAAGAATCAATACAGACGTCAGTGTTCGGTTCATTTTAACTGAGTGCAGTTACAAAATTGAATCCTAATGATTACTGCCTGTAACACTGACTGAAGGCTACCATATGCTTCAGAGACTTAATTGAGGCAATTTACACATATTAAATATCTAAATCTGCGACGTTTGCAGCACAGCACTAAAATTTAACGGCTCTGCACAATGAAAATTGCTCCCTTAGGAGTGATTCTCTGGAGGAAAAAAAAACACGACTTACTTAAAACTTTTATTAAAAAATCAGATGCTCACACTGTCTTGAATTCCTGGATGAGACGATAAGGGGCCCAAATGGAAGATAAAAATTAATATTTTGATTTAACTACTGCACATTTCCTGTCTCTAATTTAGGATGCCCAATTAGACAAGGAGATTAGAGATGTGGCATTCCTGCAGAGAAAATGTCTCCCAGTGGAGGCCTTTGTGTTTGTCACATTGTCTCTGGGTTTTGGTCTATTCTACTGCCGCTTGTTGTCAACTACTATCTGTAGTTTTACTAAGTAAAAGTCTGCTTTCAAAATGCTACCTAGGTAAATGTGGACTACTAGCATCAAAGCATACTTAAGTATGATTATGCAGTATGCCCCATTTCAGAATCATATATATTATATCACTGGATTAAAATTAATACATTCTACCATTGTCTACAAGTGACAAGATGCATTTATGCACAATCAAGTAACGCTCCTTCTCAGTATAAATATAATAGGTGTAAGGGATTTTATCAGGTATTTGTCGGTGTGTAGGACCTTATCTGCATATTCTAAATAATAAAAACCATTCAGTTTATGTAAATGATCTGCAAGAGTGTCCTGTTAAGCTAAGAATCTATTAAAAAGGTGCAATTACATTAAAAGGAACATGATTTATATGAATATGCATAAGGGAATATTTTGTCTGCTGGCTTGAACAAGGAATATTTTTTTCCACTTTTTCACTGGAGAGAACTTCTTTAATTAAGCGTGCAAAGAGCAGCGAGGCTCTCGTACGCGCGAGGAAAACTCCTGCACATGCAACCAGTTATCTCCAGTGGAGATAGAGAAATGCAACTCAGCAAAACGAGCTCCTGTTGTTAAATTTCATGGGGGAGGATATCACCGAGCGGAGAGCTGTGCCAGCCAGGCATTCCAGGGGTCTTGACGGGGGATAACAGAAGGTTCATCTGAACTGTGATGGATTAGTAACCTGAAACACAACACGTTTTATCTTTTGCCTCATTCAGGGAAACAGGAGTTGGCACATGGACCGAATTCAAAAGCAGATTTTAGTTCACTCGCCTTACCAACAGGGAGTGAAGGTCGAAAGCAGAGGTGCTTCACATTAACAGCCTGGCGTCTGCTTCTCTTTTCTTTTTCACTGTATCTTGCGTTGTCATTGCAAAAGAGAAAGATGCATTCAGCCCTTAATAACAAGATTAATCCAACTGAGATTACAAGCCTTGATCAGGCATTGGACGGTGTGATAGAAACCTACAGACAGATGGGGCTTCACATAATAAAATTAATATAGAGGCCGAATGTAATAAAAAGGCATTGGAAACATTTTAAGCACTGACAAATGGGTTGATCTTCCAGAGTTCTGACAGTTGCTGTAAACACATTAGGTCATTAAAGCTTTTGGCTGCAGAGTATTATTTCATGCAGCGGTTCAGAGATCATCAACTCTGTTTGAGCTTAAAGGACAATCAGAAAAATTGAACTGCAAGCTATCTAAACATAGCTAGTATTACATAGTTTAACTTTCTCATTCTGCACACGCTATTTTTTGGATGGTTGCGTCACACAAAGCTTCACAACTCCATCAATAAAACTCGCTTTGTTTGCTTTTTTTCTCAAGATAGCATGTTGATTGGTTGCCAAGTGATTTTTACTTGTACGATTTCTACAGTCTTTGACCACTGGTCAATTCACTGGTGGATAAAATGTGATCCACCAGGTCCTCTACAGTGACCGAGCATGCAAGAAATTGTGCAGTGCCATCTTGAATGTATTTCCAGTGGAGAAAACATCGCAGAGTGCCCTCTAGCATGCCCTTGAAAGAGAGAAAACATGTTGCAATGCCCTTGCAGTGGAGAAAACGTGATGCAGGGCCTTCCTCTGTGACCTTCCAGTGGAAAAAATACGATGCAGTGCCCACTAGGTTGCCCTTCCAGTGCAGAAAAACATGTGCTCTCTAGGGTGCTCTTAGTAGAGAAAACACACACACATAAAGGTGCCCTTAAAATAGAGAAAACATGACGCAGTGCCTTCTAGGGTGCCCTTCCACTGAAAAAACAAAAATCATGCAGTGCCGTATAGTCTGCTCTGCATGCTACCAAAGTGTGTGAAACTGTTATATTATAAATGCATCATGACTTTCTGCCTGTTGGTGCCCCACCACATGGTGCCCTTTTTATTTTAACACCCTTCATACTTCAGACTTACATACACACAGACCTCCAGGCTTCATACACCACACTGATACTCATATAGCTAAATGAAAATGGTAATCTGAATTTACTGCTTCATATACAATTTTATGCATCTGCTGTAGACGCTGCTGTTAACCCACATTGTGGCAGGTAATGACAGCATCTGCTGATAAGAGACGGACACTGTATGGACAGTTTGCAGGCAGTCTCTCCTCTAAAAGTGATTTTTTTTTCTCTCTTGGTTTCAGCGAAGCTCATTCTCAAGATGAGAGGTTTTTATAGGATCTAAAAATATTAAATCTGATCCTGCTTGCAACTTTACTTGGCTGACCTGCATAGGTGTTATTTTAAACACTTAATGAGTCTGTTTCTGCTTGTTAAGTTTTTTTATGATACAGAGTAAAATGTGGGCCACTGGGTCTAAAGGACAGCTTTCTCAGCAGAGTAGTGACCTTGTATATTTAACATAAATTTAAGTCCAAACCTCATTAAAACTATCACAGTCACATCATTTGAACTGCGGACTGTGTCTTTGACATGCATGCATGCATTGCAGCCGATAAATGATCAAACAATATCAGCCAATATTGTTTTATTCATCTTTAAGCATTCAGGTTGAATGCTTTATCCCGTGCTGACAGCCTTTTGCACATAACTTAAACAAAAGCCTTGCTTATCGAGTGCTTTACACAGTATATGCTTGCATCCACAAAGGCAGTAACACTAGCTAAAGCATGTGACTTTTTTTTCTGAGGTATATCTAGTTCTCCCCATGTGACTGGAGGAAAGCTCTCTCACTCTCTCGTCCACTGGATTCCATTACCCTTTAGCCAGCAAGAGCTGCTTGGGGTAAGAGGGGCAGATCCAGTTACTGGGAGGACATTTCTGTTGAGATAGTGTATGATGAGGGATAAACTGCTGATGAGCTGAACAACTGTGCTCAGAGATTTAGCTGCCAAATGTACACAAGCATACACATACAAATACAGTAAGATGAGACATTTTGGCTCAGTAAAGCGGAGGCTTCCTCCTTCTTTATGAAAAGATCCACAGGATAAGCTGGGAAAAAGCCGCAGATGCCTGTTTGGATTTGTTTCAGACATCTATCTGGAAGAATGTTTTGCTTATTTTGCACATAATTACATGTCTGTCAAGGGTGAAAGTCACTTCTCCGAGCTTCTATTTGTGGGTCTTTTTTTTCATATGGCAACCACTAATAATGCTTCATTTTGCTGCAGACCCATGGACGCTCCTGGACTGGCATGTGACAGTTCGAAGCAGTGCTCTTGAGGTCAAGCCAAAAAAACTTCACATTCATACTTCTGCTTTTTATTTCTGCTTTTTATTTCACGACCGTGTTTCAATGTGTTCATTCTGCTGGAAAATGCTGCCCATGTCGCAGTTGAGCGATTGTCCTTTTTAACCAGTATTTGTTCAAATTAAAAATTAATCACTCATTTTTTCTTTTGTTCTTTTATTGCATGCATGTAACCAGAACATGATAACATGTCCTCTGTGGTGGTCCAGTGTGCAAGAAATGTGATTAAAAGTGTCAAAAAGCATGGTAAAAGATCAATAAATAAAATAATAAATAAAACCAGTGCATGAGTAAGTAGATATATGTACGAAATATAAACTTCAGTTCATACAAGGTTGTGTATCTATCCTAAAAGTCAATATTTTAATCAAGAATAGCAATTATTTCTTAAGCATTCAACAACAACTAAGCCTCATGGGAGATGTAGTAGTTTTTGAATGCCGTAATAGAAGCTATTCTATTGATTTGGAGCTCAAAGAATCTAAACTCCTATTTGTGCATCTATATTAATGCTGCATGGTTGTTCTTCCAAAATTTCCACAAAATAAATAAATAAATAAATAAACACAAAATCAAAAAAAATATACAGGTCAAATGATATATCTGTAACCTAACCCTCTGGAATTAAGTATTTAAGCTGATGTGATGCCATTTGGTTCAGTTTTGTACTCAGAAAAGTAAATCTGATATTATTATAATAACTATGTCTGCTTTTCTTAGCTTAGTTTTGCTCAAATTAATGGTGTCAGCATTATAAAATGTGCTATATGACTCATATCCTGCCAGTCAGGTGGATGAACCCCTGGTTGCAAATAAAAAAACAGGCATGAGGTGGATTAACCACATAATCTATTTTTCAAACTTCACATCACAGCCTGCAGGCAAAGACTTATCCACGTAGCAACACCAATATTCCCCTCAAGTATTGGTCAATTATTAAATTTAAACCCCATTTCGCGGCCAATCGGGGAGCAGCGTTGTACGTCGAGAGGCGAGCTCTGATTGGTCAAGCCCTCGAGTCAGCTGAGGAGTAGGAATGTATAAATATTCCTCACAACTTTACCCTGCTGCAGTGTGTTTGTGTGTCTGTGTGTGTGTCAGTGTGGGAGGGAAAAAAAATACGGCGTGCGAATTTATTTATGAGAGAGATTTAATTATTTTGCACTAAATAATATTTAAGGTAAGTCATTTTAATATTCCGAACAAAGGTCTGTTAGCTTGAAATGAACGGCTAAAGTAGTACAGCTAAACTTCTGGTTTGTTGGCGGGGGGGCGGGAAGTGACGGGCTGTCTTGATAGCTAACGTTACATCGTGACGGTTTGAAGCGTTTACATGCTGAGACACCTTAATGAGACACCTGTCTCTTATCGTACTAAAAACACTCCGCTTCGACTGTTGCACTGACTCTTCCTCTCTTTTTTTTTTTCCTTTTCCCTCTTCTTCTTCTTCTTCTTCGTCTTCTTTTTCTTCTTCTGCTGATGTAGTTCTCAAGCAGGTTTGCTTTAAATAAAAAAAAAAAAAAGCCAGCAGGAAAACAGCCCACTCCTGGAGAAATCAAGGCTGTCACCATGGTTGCCACAAGCACATTAAAGACCAAAAGCAGCGAATGTATCTCTGAATTGGTTGACCGAAGATATGACCAGGCTTGCATTGAGAAAGGTACGTGTACTGGCTTTTTCTATGTGTGTGTTTTGTTTTTTTTGCTAGTTGCTGGATACTTCCCAGTTGTGTGTGTTTGTGTTTGTGTGTGTGTGCTTGTTTATCCCTGTGTGTGGTGCATGGCTGCAGCAGTGGAGGGGAGGGAGGGGAGGGGAGAGAGCAGTCAACAGAGGATGAAGTCATCCCTTCACCCAGTCTGCACAACAGCAGCCTGAATATAAGGGCAGATCTGACAGGATATTTCTCTACAAACCTGAATTAAGAACATATGAACATATGCTGTGTTTGGTTTGAATCCTATCCTTTTTTAGCAGTCTGTCTGTGATGCTCATCCTTTGTTTTCTCATGTGAAAGCATTGACTCAATGCAACCAGAGCATACAAAATTCCCCCAATCACTTACAGATTTCTAATTTAAGATGAGTCTGTTCTACATAACAACTTCAATCTGATTTGTGCATGTTTGCATCTTGAAAAAGCCACTCATTGTCCTGCAAGAAAGCTGGTCCTGCTCCCTAAATGTTCCCACTTCCATTGTTTTCCCAGAACTGGACTTCTGGGATCACTGCTTGGCTGAGCCCCAGAGAAATGCAGATGTCACAGAGGATAGAACCTGTCAACAGCTGGCCAAGATGTTTGAAAACTGCCTGTCACGAGCCAAGAAGACGACGCTGCACTGCTCCTCTGTGCTGGTACCAGAGAAGCTCACGCGGAGAATAGCTCGCGAAGTCCTGCGGCTGTCATCCTGCGAGCCCTGCGGCCTGCGCGGCTGCGTCCTCTACGTCCACCTGGAGCTGGACAAGGGCTGCAAGCGGCTGGAGCGCATCGTGTACGATGCCACCGTGGTGCCCACATTTGAGCTGACTCTTGTGTTCAAACAGGATGGCACCGCCTGGCCCAGCCTGAGGGACTTCCTTTTCATGGGAACCTGCTTTGCCCCAACTTTCAGGCACGTACTTAAACTGAGTCCAGGTTTCCGGCTTGTCAAGAAAAAACTGTACTCCTCCTCGGCTGGTACCGTGGTAGAGGAGTGCTGAACTATGGGAGGGATTAGAGCGGGATATCAGGTTTCCTGTGGGTAAACGCACTTCTGCCCAAATGTAAATGACACTCCAGTGGTGTCATATTTTCTACAGTGTTTTTGTACAATACACTTTGTCCGTTCAACTATTAGTAGCCAGTCGATCAGTTTGGAGCTTGGGATGTAAAGTTAAAAGCTTACGCATAAATGAGCCTCATAGTTCTGGGTTTGGCTTCAGTGTTTCTAAAAGTTTTTTTGTTTTGTTTTTTATCAGCAAAATTGTAATATTCTGGGTGTTTGGGTTTTTTTTTGTTTTTTTTCCTAATCGGAGCACTTGTTGCTCAAACACAATTTTAAATCGTACATTTTGCAGAGATGAATGTAAAAATGTTCACGTCAACATGTTTGAGAGGGACATACCGTGGGTACACATTTGTTAAAGACACTAGCCACTTTGTTGATGCGTCTGCACGTTTCCAGACGCATTGAATGTGTTCAGCAGCAGAAAGCACACCTAGGCTTGAATAGGAGACTGAACTTTTTTAGTCTTTTGGGGGCCATATGTAGCTAGTTGTGTAATGCTGTGTTTAGGGCTGCGGATGTTTTTTTCAAGACTGAATGTCCTGTGAAGATGCTGCTGTCGTGGTGTGGGCTTCTCACACTAGGGCAACGTGGATGCCTTAAATGTCTGTTTTCACTTGGATCACAGCTACGTGTACGTTTAGTGTAAATGTTTTATTGAATTTTTTTTTTATTTATTTTATACCCCCCCTACCCCCTAGACCCGCTTTTTCAACGCAGCGCCTTTATAGATTAAAAGGATGGTTCACCCAAATGTAACAGCTTATTTGTTTTTATGTAATTGTAACCGGGACGTGCAAAGAAATTACTGGAGGTCCAGCTGGTAATTTATGATTTTTGGTAAATTCCCTACAGTCTTTTTTTTTTTTTTTTCATGCCATGTGAAACTTCCTGTTGAAGGAAACTAGATCTTGTCTATTAGACAATAAAAAATTTAAACCGACATTTGTCTCAGTGCAGTTTGTTGTACAGCCTGAATAATTTTGTTTGTTCAGCAGTCACAGAACATTACTGTGCATATTCTGGAGACATGACCAAGCCTGCTAAGCTTGGAGTGGGCAGGCGGCAGTGAGACAATGCAGGCTTTTTAAACAGAACAAGATCTCCACAAGAATGTGATGTGTTTATTATGCGTGGTGCTGGATAGGATGAGACAAGAATTTTCAGCTTGACATCATGAAAGCCACCAGCAGTAACTATAAAGCAACTTTATAGGCATCGTAATGTTAATTTAGGATAACTTATCCACAGAAAAATTTCCAACCATAGTTTTACGAGTCCTTTAACTTATCCATATTAATATTTTATTGATCTCATCTGCTCCTACGGGCCTGCTAAGAAACACTGGCCAAGATGGCACATAAGTAGCACCGTTTGTGCACACACAAACTGCCGTAGATGTTTATATAAGCACATCAGCTGCTTGTTGTGCGAACCTGCAGAGTTTGTGTGACATTTCTCTCACTGTCTTTAATGGAAGCGTCTCCATAGTGACTTTGTGGGCCTCTGTTTGTGAGCGATACAAATGAGATTCAGATGAGCTTAAGATTGTGACACTCCTGTGGGACAAGGCCTCTCATCTTTGCAGATGCATGGTTTGAGGCTAAGTGAAGTAAGCCATTGACCTGATGGTGTGCTACTTTATTCTTGATTGTGTTTAAGTTTTAGCAGTCACGCGGTCACGTCATTCATGCACGGACAAGGGAACAGAGTGACGTGGTTACAGTAGGTTAATGGCAGAAGCACATGATCTTGTGCAAGACGCAGTGCTGTCATTGTGAAGGGACAAAGCACCAGTGATCATTTACTCTGTCACACGCCTTATCCCTCTCCCCCTGCTGTGCTACTGTGGGTCAGTAATACAACACTGTCTGTGGGGATTCACTGGTAAATATAGTAGTATGCCAAGTTTTCTTTTAAGTTCAATTACATGCTGAATCATGTATTTGCCACAGGCTGTCTTTATTCGCTAAAGATGAAAAGATTGATACTAATCTGCCTACTAAAGGTCAGGTCAGGTTTAGGGGGGATATAATATGCAGAAATGTTTTCATTAGTGTATAATCACCCAAAAATAAGCACTGTTGTTTTGTTACCATACAATGAGCCTATAGTTGCCACAGATCCTCTTCCAATGAGGCCATTTTAAAAGGCCATGTTCCACTTGCTCTACATAGGGCCTTTCACAGGGGTGAGGTGAGGGGTGTTGCAATCAGCAACTATACTACTAGATGCCAATAAATCCCACACAACATTCCTTTAAATATATGAAATTAGAGCCAGGAAATACATTTATTTCGTGTAAAAGCTGGAAACAGAAGGATACAGCTAGGTTACATGTATAAAAAGGGGTTATGTACCAAATTATTTCTCAGCTCGGATCATAGACTTATTATTATTATTATAATTAAATATATTTTTTTTAAATTGTGACTTTTAGGGTATAGTACATCCTTGGTTTATGCTCTATGACCAAAGAAAGGCAAAGGCTGCTTGTACTGAGGCGCACACCAACATAATTCATCCAGCCTCTAGCCTCATGGAAAAGTACTGGCGGTACTTTTTACGTTGCTGCAACCAAAAGAATCTGAGCTGCACTGTACGGTCTTGGCAGCTCATTCACTGAAGCTCATGAATCCATTGGGGGTACTTGAGATTCTCAGTGTCGACATGATTCATCTCAATCGGCACAGGTTTCAGTGACACTACCATGTTGTGAAATGTGTCCTTCCCCGCCGCAGCTGCAGAATCAATCACACTGATCAGACTGAATGCACATCCCCACTGCCTACACAGCACATACTGTAGCCTCGACAGCCTACAGATGTTTACCACCTTTTGGGCCCGTCTCCATCCCCACGGGGTGTCTAAGTCACTGGATAGGGCTGTTTGTTCCCAACTCTGAACTGGGCTTGAGTCCATATTTCCTCCTGACCCTAGAGAACAACCTTATTCTGAGAAGATGGAAATCTGATAAACTTGGATAAGGGTACATGGATGTCACACTAGGACTCAGGTTATTTTGTGATCCAGATATGTTTATCTGACAGTTTGTTTATAACCTGTGTAAACAATGCTCCTTTTTTTTTGCTTTGCATCATCATCACAAGAAGCACAATGGATATAATTATACATAGAAATATATTCTTGTTTACTGTTTCTATTTCCTTTTTGCAGTAGGTATTCTCACACCAGAAAACCAAAAAGGACTAAGATTTTGCCTGATGGAGGTCCACATGAATGGACATTGGACTTACTTCATTTGCACAAACATCATTTTCTGTCAGGTATGATCACTCTAAAGTGTTCCTGAGCCACTGGGACACACTGGTTCCAGAGAAAGTTGGACTCTTTCAATGCCCTGCATGGTAAACATGAGCTCGCTGTTTGCTCTTTACTGACGTTATATCAAATGATTTGTGGGTATTGAAATTCAAATCGTTAAAACACTGGCCTGGAGCTGGCGCTATTTGAACTGGCAACGTGCAATGTTGGTGAGGGGAATTTTAAATCTACTTTGCATTGCCAAGTAGCACTTGAACACCTTCGCTGTGTGAGGGCACTGTGACACAAGTTAAACACAGGGACAGCACCCATAGTTTTATCACTGTAGTCATCAAGTATTAGATTTAAACCAATACAGGGACACAAGGGAAATGTAGGATATTGTATAATCCTATCAGAGGTAGGGTTAGCATGTTTACATCTACAAGTAAGACTGAGAATGTGGTAATATATTTACTAAATGTCAACATGTTTGCACTGTCATTGCGAGCATGTTAGCATGCTTACATTAGCATTTAGCTAAAAGCACTGCTGTGCCTAAATATGGTCTTTTAGGGCAGCTAGCATGATGAAAAGATCCTTAATGTCGAGTGTTTAGTGCTTAGAACACAGTAGAGGGATTAAAAAACAAATTTTCCAGGCTAACAAATGTCTCACATAAAATGCTTATACTCTGCTAGCATAACATTATAGCATGTTAGCTTGAATAACCAGAAAAATAAAAACCTGTGCAACATCATGCAAGACAAATAAAATAAAACAATATGTTTTATTTGAAATTTCTATTGCTGAGAGCAATATAGTTTGTGTGTTATCAGGATTTTATGACATTTTGAGCTTGAGCATGTTAAGTTGGACTTACTTACATACTCTGCAGGCCGCACAATATTTACACTTTTCAATATAATACAGTCCAGTGCAAAATGGAAACCCGCCTCAGAGAAATGAAGAGATGAATCAACATCTTGACAAGATGGCAGCAGAAACTGCTCTGGTTTTGCACAGAAATTATTTTATTGATTTGTCGAGTCATTCAGCGTTTTTCCTTACAGCCTCTTGCGCTTAACAGTTACTTCAGCACTCAAGACGATGTTTTATGAACTGTTGATTAACTTGATATTTGAAGGAAGTCTGACTCCCCATCGTCTAAATACAGCATTTATGAGCATATGATTTAAAATTGATTGCTGCATGTGGTCAGATACCTTAAGGTCCTGGACGTAATACTGTGTAAAGTACATGCAGTGCCTTCCTCCAGAACTTGGTGTCTCATTTTATGATTTTAGTCTCTAGTGTATTTATTATACCAACTTATGTAAGACACATTATTTTGAGTAACTAAGTAGAAACTGGATGAAGTTCTAAAATAAATTATTACCACTGCTATTCAATGAAATGAAATAGGCCAAACAGACACATGATGCACATGTCTGACAGCAGTGTATTCCTAAAAAAATCTGGATATTTTGAGATGTTGCTATGCTATTTGCAGCAGTGCGGACAGAGTGTTATTTACGTGTCACTACAATGTTTATCTGGCCGGTGTGTGACCTTCGTAGGACAAGGTTTGGAGCCTCCATAACTAATGCTACTGCTGGCTTCAAGCATGGATTTCTGTGGCATCTGACAAGTGGGCGTTGTTTCACTTTTAACCTTTTATAGGGAGCTGCTAGAAGTAGGCCTGGGTGTAATCACCTTCATGACAATGGTCCCCTGCATTAATAAAACTTCTTCAATGGAACTTATTTGATGCAGAGATGCATTGCATGAAATTCTTCGGTGCCATTAAGTCATTGTTAAGAGAGGTCCAGTGTATGTACTTTTTAATTGATTACTTTTTAAATGGTGTAGTGCTTTTTAAATGGTGCATCTTATGTAGTTCAAATAGACTTCATTGAGACTGTACAGCGCTGCACTGTCCAAATAAGCTTCTCTCCTGCAAAGGGAATTGATCTTATCAAGATTGAAGTATGTGCCAAGACAAATCCATGAGGAAAATATAAAATAAACAGACAGTTTGACTCTAGGGGAGGGTTAAAAGTGAATCTCTGCTGTCAATCTTACAAAACAGGAAATGCTTTAGGATCAGTGACCATGTTTTTCTTACTCACTTTTTTCCAGTAAAAATCTCATGTCTTAAAATAGTCTTCTCCTGAAAAGCATGATAACATCCTGGCGGAAACCTGTAGGGGATTTTGTGACAATTATATGACAAACTGAGGACAAACTGGTCACGAATATAACAGGATTTTTTTATGTACAAAGATGAACAACTTGCAACAACAACAACATGTTTATTCCACTGCTTCCCTTGAAACGGCAGCTCACAACATGTTCTTTTTTGTTTCAAAACTGAATTCTAAACGCAGACCACACAAAAAGAGTATAAATTATCATTACTAAGATGTGTTGCAGCTCATTTAATTGTTGCCTGAGAGTGTGTAGGAGTAGTCAAGTGGCCACGACCCCTTTCACACGTTGCTCTTCATTGTCATTCATTTATACAGTATCTTGATATTTATTCCACCTCAGTATTAACCTAATTAGCATTCAAAATCTCTTTTTTATAAACCCTGGCCAAGGTTAAATCTTCTGTGCTATATTTCCTGCATTTATTAGATGTTATTCAAAACAGATTTATATTCTACTCAAGATTCACACATCAAAGTAAAATTAGACACTCTTCTTACTGGTGCTGCTCTTATTTAACCTTTATCTGTCTCTATCTTGTTACTTGGCTCATCTGGTGGAACAATGGTTTCATCATTCATTAGACAGATGAAATGACTCTCAAGTGTGTGTGTTCCAGACTGCCATTCTTAGGATGCCCTGTCTCATTTTGTTCACTCATTCTGGCACCGAAATCAAACCAGCTGTCTTTTGTAATGTCAGACATAGTTTTATGGCTTAAGGGCTTCATTCAGTAACTGGACCATGCAGAATTATTAATTCTAACTACTGTCATTAAACGTTTAAAGTGGAGTTTGTGCATGTGTGTGTATGTACTCTTTGGTTAATGTTTGGATGCCAGATGGTTTGTGGAATTGCTGCACTATGAAGTGCAATAACATGCAACTACTATTATAATGATGGACAATAATAATGATAGACAATAATAATATATTATCAATCGATAATAATTATCAATCAGGTCAATGTTTTGGCTCAGGAGGTCTGGAGTCTCACAGCCCAGAGATTCTACTGCCATCTAGTGGACAAGATGGATGACAACAATATTTGACAACAGTTGCATACAAACCGCAGATATTTTTGTGGTTAATAAAAGGTTATTCTGTGCCAAAGATGTCAAATAGTTTTATTACAGATAAATTCTGTGTATCTGGCCTTTTAGTTGATGTAATTTTTATTACTTTAGTCAAATATATTGTATTAGAAATGTGTGCGCCTTCATGCTTTTATTCTGAAGGTTTACAGGAAGAGCACTGGTGTCCTCGCGGTTGCCAGGGGCAACACAAGCACCAGGAGACGCTGGCGGGTAAAGTCACGATTAACCTGTAGTTTTCAGCTAATTAGGTTATTAATTAGTTACGTTTAAGACTATTTTCAGCATTTTGTTCTATTTCATAATATAGATAATCAACACTGAGCGGAAATGCCACCAAAGGCAGCTAAAAAGGGCTCAGCCAAAAAGTCCAGTGCTGCTGGCGCCGCAGTTGGCAACAAGAACTGGGAGGCTGGTCTCACCAGAGCAGAGTTTGAAGAGGTTTGTTAGCTCAGTGAGCACTTACTTTGTTTAACATATGTGTGTTCAAAACATTTCCATTTTATCACACAAGGTGAAACTTGTAGAATTTTTAGTAACTGTCTACAAATGGTAGTTAGCTAACTTTTACAGGTTAAAGGTTTAGCTAGTTGCGGTGCGCGCGCACTAGATTTTTATTCTTTATATCAGGTTTAAGGATTTAAAATGAGTTGTCCTCCTCCAAACTGTTCCTTCAGACGATTTCAGACATTTTAACAAAGTCACCCTGTAATTTGATAGAAAATGTATCGCCAAATATACTTTCAGCGGCATTAGTCACCATAACTACATACGTAAAATACTATTAACAGTAAACCTTTGAGCTTTTGTTTTGAAGGGGAGACGTACAAACAGGAAGTCGTAGTTCGTTGTCGAAGTTACTTTAACGCACTTCTCTTCATGAAAACTTGCTAAATTATACCAAAGAACGGACATTTTCTACTTTTTTTACTCGTAACTTGCTCCCACTGCAACATTTTAACCGTGTTTCTGCGGGTAATGTTTAGCTTTTAACCTGTCGGTAATAGTTATGTGACGACGGCGTCCCTGAAGTGAATTCACCTGTCAATTAACTGTAAAGGAAATAGGGCGGGGCATGATGTGAAACGAGTGTGTTTGTTCACTTGGATGATGCGCTGTATTATCCTGTTATTTTAATGTCCTTTCCAGGAGTCGTGGCAGGCCTGTGTGTCTTTTGTGGTTGGAAGAAGTCCAGAAGATGAGGAACTGATCCGTGCTCTGGCTTTGGCCGCACAACAACCACTGCGCAAACTTTTCAGCTTGTTGACCTGGGACAGCACTCTTGCTAAGGTATTAGTTTGGTTCAAGTCTATTAATAGTCTATCCTGTATTTTTTGGTACAGCTCTTATTGTCATTTTTTTCTGGGTCACTGCAGAACTTAAACTGCACTGCATACTTAAACTAAAGAAACGTAGTCTTAAATCTTAATATGTTCATGCTTTCAGACATGCTTTAAGTGTTACAAATTTTGTTTCTCATAGGTCTTGTATTTTATCAAATAATGTTCACATTTGTTTGCTCTGCTCACTGCTCTGACAACAGGATAACTCAGTGAATGCTCCGGGTATTATTTGTCAACGGATGTGCTAACAAAATGGTGTCAGTCCACTCTAATATTTTGTGTTTTGTCAAATTTTTCTCTATATATTTATTACAGATCCATGAACTAGGAAATCTCAAAGCAAAAAAACCTGATGATGTTCCCCCGTTCTATGAGGTGCGTTTCAGATAAGTAAATTATTAAGTGCATTAGAGTATGAGTGTTTTTTTAATATGTTGTGCCTCTCTTCTGGCTTTGTTCTCTGTGTTTGTATCCCGTGTAGGTTACAGAGCCTGCTAAAGTGCTGTTGGATGCAGGAGAGGAGATTCCCTGTGACCTGATGGCAAAAATACTGAAGTCCCAACTGCTACAGATCAAAACCAACGATCAGCAGAGGAGGGAAGCCGAGCAGGTGAGTGTTTTCTCATATATGCCATTCTGTGTGTTGATTATTATACATTAACATCAGCGTTGAACTGTAGTGGATATTCACTTAGGCTTCAGTTGCAGTATTCTTACAATCATGACAATTTTAGTGTTGAAGAGTTGAGTAGAAGAGAAAAGTTAATGTTTTTTTTTCAAGGATTTTTGTATTATTTCTGTCCACATTTTCTTAAGGCTGAGGAGGTAAAGACAAAGGCAGCTCCTCCCGCTTCCGGGAAAGACAAAGGAGGGGCCAAGGGACCCGACAAAAAAGGGAAGAGTCCACCCTCACCTGTGGGAAATTCCAAGGAGAAGAAGACCAAGCTGAAACGCAGAGATGATGTCGAGCCACCCAAGTTCATAGGTAAAAACTCTGATTAAAACCAACTGTGTGTAGATTATGAATTTCAAAAAGTCAAAATATTAAGATAATGCTAAGCACAAGACATCTATGGTGGTGTGTATGTGTTTGTGTACAAGAAAGAGAAATTAGACATGATCATGGATTATCATGTCATGTGTGTCCGTGCATAGATGATGAACCAGAGGATGGTCCGCAACACTACATCCTGGTCCTGGGCTTCCACCAGCCCCACTTGGTTGCAGCACTTGATGCCATAGGTGTACACGTAGCCAGTGTCATCAAATTGTGTTTGGAGCCCAAACAAACTTCTGAGGGGCAACAGGAACAACATACTAGTGAGTGCAATGAGCAGAGTCTGAGAGCGTCTCCAGTTTTGGATGCAGGTAAAGAGCCTTCACTACACAATATTCATGACTCTTTCACAGATTTAATAATGCACTTTAGAGCCATAATAGATTTTACATGGGTTCAAACTTTCATATTTTCATATTTATTGTATGTTATATGTAAGATGATCATGGTGTTGTAGAGCTGGCTGCGCAAGCCAGGAAGTTGGATCTATTCTGGTCAGGTCTGAGATCAGTTCTGGACAGCGGGCCACTGGAGTCCAAGCTCCATGATGTTGCTCAGCTCAACTACACTGTCCCAGATCTCTCGCCTCCCTTTCATACACAGGACCCCGAGGTTGAGGTGAGTTGTTGCTGACTGATTTCCTGTTTAGTCATTCTCAAGCTCTTTTTCTGTCTGCCTTCCTCTCTGTCTCTGCTTTATGTTTGCTACTCGCCTGTGACTTATGAGTTTAAATCCTAATCTGTATGTGTGTGTCTCCAGCTGAAGATGGGAATCCAAATCTTTGAAGGTGTGGCCAGTCTCATATATGACTGTCTGGACTGGCGTAGGCAATATGAGCACTACCGGGACAACATGAGACTCATTAGCGTAGCCACTGTTGTTGAGATGGATCCACAGCCTGCAGAGGTACACATTTACTCACATGCAACTAATTCATCAGCGAAAAAGGGGATGGTTCTGACATCCTTACGTGCTTTAATTTGTCAGAGCAGTAGTCCAAAACACAAAGATATTCAGTTTCCTTGTAAAAAAACATCTAGCAGAGGATGGTTTCGATCCATCGACCTCTGGGTTATGGGCCCAGCACGCTTCCGCTGCGCCACTCTGCTTCACGAGCCAATGATGACTCAAACACGCCTTTCATAGCTGAGCAGGCGAGTATATTATCCACTGCTGTAGGTAGCAGCATTGACATTGCAACCCTCATTTTAGGTTATTTTCTTTGGACAGTGAGGGCAGCATTTGTGTGAAATCAAATCAGGAAGACATGAATGTGTTCATATCCTGTCTGATGTTCTTCATTATAGCCTTCATTTTCATACAACATGGAACACCATGAGCTGACCTACAACATATGTGAACACCAAAGTGAACCAGTGAACAGTTTATAGTTGTTTTGTGTGTTTTTCATGTGCCAGGTTGTGCCGACTCCTCTCCCCATGACTCCACACTCCAAGAAGAAGTTGGTGCGTGAGGAAAACCCACCACAGGGTAAAACATTCTCTTTAACAGTCCTCTCTTTTATATATCGTTGTGTGTTAATTAAATGTGAATTAACTCAGACTGGGATGCCACCTTCTTTCCTCTCTGTCCTCTCTTCTTTACATACAGAGACTGAAGAGCTTCCTCTCTCTACAGACGTGGACATGCGTTACTATAGCAACCTTCTTGACCTGGTTCCCCCTGAAGCTTGCTCCGTGCCTCTAATTTTGCACTGTATGCTGGAACAGGTCTGTGTGTGTATTATGAGTATCCATGTGTACCCAGAAAGATAATGAAGGTTTGAAATAGGTCCCTTGTTATCTGTGTGTGACATCAGTGATTTGTGGGAAATGTAGTCAGCAGATAAGTGTTTTTGAGACTGATATAATGAAAAGGGGCACACTAAAACTTTGTACAGTTTGCATTCTGATTTGGGGTGACTAATGGGTGAAATTTAACTTAAAAACGCATGTGGTATGTCCTTTTCTTTCCTGTATCTGTGCCCATATTTCCATATTTATGTGTTCAGGTGGTGATTTCAACAGAGCAGTCTTCATTAACCCCATTCCATGTGAGTGAGGAGCCCAAACCTCACAGCGGTCCCGGGTTAGACCATGAGCTGGTCAGCTTCATGCTCCAAAGCTTTCTGCCTCTTGTACACACAAAAGAGGAGAGAAGCCACATGTTAAACAGCCTGTTGACTACAGCACAGAATGAAGAGGACAAGAAGGTGAAATGGCTGTGCAAGAAGACACACACGCACCTTAGAAATGTGCATTCTAGTGTATGCTGTGTGTGCAATAATCAATAAAACTATGAGATATACCATATCTCACAGAAATTACAAAAATTGTGATGTCACAGAGATATCCATGAGCAGCATTGGTGGTTCAGTGGTAGAATTCTCGCCTGCCATGCGGGAGGCCCGGGTTCGATTCCCGGCCAATGCAGCACACTCTTTTTTCCCCTGTTCTTTTAAGCGGGAGGGGTCTGTGGAGCTCAGGGAGGACGTAAGGGGCTTGTATTTCTGATACCAGGGCCAGTTGCAGTTGCTTGAAGCACAAAAGCTGATCTCCATGAGCTCTAGTGTCGCGTTGAGAGTGCTGTCGCTGCAGCGCACACAGAGGGTGGGTTCAGAGTGTGCCGTGGTGGGGGGAGGGTAACACACTTGCTTCCTTGAGCAGAGAGGAAGCACGTGGGAGGAAACAGTCTCCTCTTTCTTCTGCTGTTTTTACTTTCCGATAAGTTGTTTACTAGTTAGATTAATAGTTTTAAAGTCGGGGTCACTAAACACAAATATTTGTACTGAAATTACTGTATAAAAGACCCATAACAAACTGAAACAACGCATACATATAATACATCCAACATATGTCCAGCAGATGGTGCTATAATCACAGGAGAATGGGTGCATATTGCACAGTAACGTTCTACAAAAAAATAAAATAAATGACTTTAGATGTGCGTAAACCAGCCGTTATCTTGAAGGGAACATTGGTTTCTCTCACTCAGTCAGCAGAGGTCTTGTATATTTTCTGGTGTCTGGTCTCTAAAGCCAGGTATGCTGTGTGTGAATTTTGCACTTTAAGGAGTTGTAAAACTTAAGGAGGGCCATGACTCCACAGATACACTGGACAGAATAATATTATTGACTCATTTGTCTCTGCTGTATTCTCTTCTGTGTTCTGTGTTAGAGACTAGCGGAGACGTTTGGAGCAGAGGAGACTCAGAAGAAGTCTGAGCAGCCTCTGGTTATCAGGCACCACAATGAGAGGGCACTGCGCTTGAGGGATGTCCATGCAAGTAGATTTCTTTGTATAACTGACTTGTTTTTATTACCCATGTGGATTCTGAATAAGATAAATGAATAGACTGTATAGTTTATGTAATCTTGGCTCTTCATTTTTCATCCTTGGACCAGAAATATGTTTATGATCTGTGTGTGTGTGTGTGTTCCTCTTAGGCAGTTGAGGGTTTTGATCCATTGGAGGTGGAGTTGTCCATGATGAGGCTGTCTCCAGTGTGGGAGTTGATCCACTCTGTAGCTCAGCAGAGCAACTTGCGCTGGATGTCAATCAAACAGCAGCTACAACACTTCTGCACAGACGGTCAGAAACCACAAAAAAACGCTCAGCTCAGTATACGCACGGGTGGTTTTGCTCTTTCTCAGCATTTTTGACAACTTTTTCTCACTATATTGATAAAAATAGTTGGTCAGTCTGTTTCTTAGGAAACTCTTGATTCATGCACTTCAACATGATATTTTCATGCTATGATATCATGCAGATGTTGTGCCATGGCTGGAGGTGGAGCGTTTGTTCCATCAGAGTGTGTTTGAGAGTATGCCACTGACCAGGCTGGACCAAAAGGGCGTACTACTGAATGCTCAGGAAGCACTAGGAAGACTTGAACCAGCACAGCAGCACACACCCACAGTAATCCCCTGGGACAACCCAGCATCCTATGCTAAAATGCAGCTTCATAACCAACGGACTAAAGGTCTGTTAATATGCATGTTATGATTTTGGCTTACATACAGTATATTAACAAGGTACAACTTTTGAAGAAACTTCATCTTTTAACTGTGTATTTTAGTGCCATACCTCATATTATTATTATTATATTATTTCAACTATAGGTCAGACATTTCTCACTGATGATCCTGGTAACACAGAGGTATTGTTTTTATGTTCTTATTACTGTAGCTCCTCACATTGTTTGCATGCCATAATAACATTAATAATGTGCATCTCTTCAGATCTTCCTCCCGGTAATGTCACATGTTGTTTTGTCTCCAGCAGAGAAGTGGGAGAGCGTGCACCCAGCTGGAGCTGTCTGACATTCAGAGTTGTAGGCTGAGATCTCTGTTTGACTGGCACCATGCTGAACACCACGATGCCTCTATCTTCCCACAGGTGACCTGTCTTCTCTTTTCCTTCAGGGTTTTCTGTGTCAGCATGAGGTAACAGTTGTACACTACCTGCTGTGTGTGTGTGTGTGTGTGTGTGTGTGTGTGTGTGTTTCCTACCTTATATTTCTTGCTAAATATGTTAATTGTGTTAAATCCCAAGCTAACCTAATTAAATCTAAACCGCCACAGCTATTAAATTAGATGTAGCACTAGTTAGTTAAGTGTAGGGCTCAATTATTGAACAAAGAACACAAATTTGTCTGTGGCTGCAGCAACAATGAAGCAAACTTTAAATGTGATAAAACACGTTAAAATATTACTTGGTGTATTTACATTTGTATCTGTGGAATTTTTATGTGTAGGTACTCCAGTTAGCTTCAGAAGAATACCGCTGCCTGGACACTTTCAGAGGAAGTCATAACAACATCCTGTACATTTTCTGCCACAATCCAATGAGCCCTTATCACCAGTGCAAGGAGTTCTGGGATGTAGCCCTTCACACTGATGTCAAGTTCAGGTCAGAGTGGGAGTTCTTTTTCCCCTCACAGGAAATGAATAGTAATATTATTTTTGCTATGAAGAAACCAACAGATAAAACTTCCTGTTAACACTGTTATACAGCTTGACCCTTCTCAGTTAGACTTTAATACTTTTTTTTTTTTTTGGATAGGAAGTACCTGGAGCATGTGGCAGATAAAATTTCTGATTGGACAAAAGAGGAGGAATTAAAGAGAGAGGCAATGCAAGTCAGTAATGTCAGCCACGCTGAGCCTCCAAAAGGTACTTTCACTTGTCAACATAAAGCTCTGGCAGTGAGACTATACTTACCACCATACACATACACTGTTTGTTTTATTATTGGAGCAGATGAAAGGACTACAGATTCTGCAGAGGAGGAGGACACTCTGGAGCCAGTCATCAGAAAAGATTCCCTTAAAGTCAGTACCAGCCAATGCATGAACATTCACATTCACAGCCAGTTCTTTTTCTGTGCCTTTAACAGTTTTGCAGTGATTCTTTGGAGACTTTACAAAAATCTGGTGGGATGGTTAAAACAGATACAGTTATACCTCTTCTTAGAGTTGTGCAGATTGACATGCATATTGTTAATAGTCACAGAATCTCATACCCAAGCATGCTTTCCAAAAACATACAGTACAGGGTTTGCACCTAAGTAAAATGGTGCCAAAATACTTTTCGCAAGATAAGGTTGCAATTGTGATCATAAAAAAGTAATATAGAAAAATTAAAAACTAGATATTAGATGCCATTTTGTAGATTCAGTTGAATAGTACTGGAATATATAGAAGAAGAAGAAGTTTTTTTTTTTTGACTGTATTCCAACTGCCTGAAATTTGAACAGTACACCCCTTTGGACACATTAAAAATCTACAATAGGGAATTCAGTGTTTGTCACTGTGTGCATGATGTTACAGGCCTGGAAATTGGAGCAGGAGCGACTGAAGGAGGAGGAGATGGCCAAGAAATTAAAGGAGAACATGCCAAAAGGCAAACAGCGGCAGGAGGACGCAAAGTCCACAGACAGGAAAAGTAAAACTTTGTCTGGTGGGAAGAAGAGCCAAGCAGCGACAGCGCGCAGCTCAGCCAAAACTCCCAGAGAGCCTGTTGTTACCACGGCACCCCCTGTGGAGGAAAACGAAGAACTGCAGTCGGCAGAGGAACCCATCAAAGTGAGGGCACTGCACTTTAGAACATGAACAGCAGAACATAGATGATACTTACAAGTAACAAAACACTGTGTGTGTGTGTGTGTGTGTGTGTGTGTGTGTGTGTGTGTGTGTGTTTGTGTGTGATGTGTAGGCTTTCACAGGCTACAGCATGGATGGAAAGTTGATCCACGTGTCAGGTCGTCTCCAGTATCTTTTCCCTTCAGATGGAGGACACATCACTGTGGAGACTGTCAGCTATGTTGAAGGTATTGAGAAAAAGTGTTGAGGTAGTGGAAAATGCTGCACGTATCTACACGCGCTTCTAAAGCACGACAAATGTGTTTACATCCAGACAAACCCACTCCGGTGCAGGAAAGAAAACTGCTCTCCTACATACTCTGAGCAGCTCAGCTATTACTCACCGTTACCTAGTGGTGGAGGCAGGTGCTTTGAGTGCTTTTTCACATGCACCTGTACATTTTGTACTGTGTCCCCTCTAGGTTCCAGCCTGATGAAACTGGCTGTGAAGAAGGATGGGCATCATTTCTGCACATACATCAACCAAGTTGTTTCAGCAAAACCTCCCCCTAAGCCGCAAGACAAAGACAGCAACAGCATAAAAGAAGATGTTAAAGGTAAAGATGAGGCGCCCCGAGTGTTCATTCTGTAATTTTGGATTTCGTTTTGTCCATCTTTGCAAAATTTTAATGTAATTTAGTGGATAAAACTGTTAAAACAAAGCAAGCTAACCTGTGAGTGTTTCTGTGTTTTTCAGTGTCAGAGCCTGTGATGATGAAAAGAGTGAAGCAGGGCTCCCTCTCAGCGGTGTTAGACAATGGAGTCCACCTTTCATACAGCTTTTACGGCCCCACAGGAGAACACATAGGTGTTACACACAAACCACATACAATTATTAGCCTTTGTGAAGTTTTTTTTTAATGTATTCAAATGTTAGTCTTTACTGAAAAGGGGTTAAATTCTTCTTCTAATTATATTTGAAGTAAACACGGTTCAGATTTCTTTACACTGTAGGCAGTATTAACCGTTTTCTTGTTTGGTGATGTTCTAGTAAGTCCCCAGGTAATAGAAGGAGCGACCCCAGAGACCTCCACCCCTGTCCCCATTCCTCTTTCCTCCTCTACCCACCGCTCAAAGGGGACAGACCTGGATTCAGTTCCTTCCAAGACACAAAGCCCGTCCAGTTACACCAGACCTCCAGAGTCCCAGGTTCAACATACACACACTGATGCACAAAAGAATACATGTGTACACACAGGAATTGTTCTTGATTTGCTCATACTATATGGACATCATCATCATTTCTGTCTATGATTCTGTGTAGTCTAAAGTGTGTGATAGCCAGCCAGCATCACCATCGCGACCATTCAACAGCCTCAACCTGTCTGTACCTAACGGATTGCTGCTGCAGTTTCTGCGAGAGGATACACAAGGTCAGTGATGTATTTTCTTGCCAAAGTATATACACACTCGCTCAGGTGTGTGTCCTCACAGGTGTGGTTTTACAAAACTGCAGAAAAGAGCTCCAGCCACTAAAATTGCATCCCTGGAACGGCTACAGTACATCGTCAGTAGAGCAACACAACTCAGAAACTGTCACATCAGCCCATAGCCACACTCAAATGTACCTGCTTAAACAAAACAGGATTTTGCCACTTTATTTGATGACTACAAAAACAACAGAATATTCCTACTATTACTAGGCTACTAGTACTATGACTCTATATAGTGTATATATATATTCATAAAATATTCATTACGTTGTTTGTGTGTTCAGGAGTGTCCTCAGAGGAGCAGGGTATGTTGGTGAAACAGGGCTTTCCTCTTCATGGTCGAGGAGTTGTGGGGCAGCTTCAGGACCCTTTCCTCTCCAAAGAGCTGTCCCGCGTTATCACCGGCCATGGAGCTGTGATCCGTTACATGAGAGACGGGTCCACAGAGGTAAACATACTCTGCATACAACGCACGTACCAGACAGAGCTGAGTAATCAAGACTTCTTACTCAAAGATCACACATGTGCTCGCAGGTTCTGTTTGCAGATGGCTCAGTCAGTTTCAGCTGGGACTCTGGTCCAGTGTGGGTTCCGGACTCTGAGGTTGAGGAAGAAAACACTTCTCAAGAAGCTGACAGCAAGGAAGGTGCAGCACCAGTGAATGTGGAAAAGTGTTTCCTCTATCATCTAATGAACATGATGAACCCTCTGCTGGGAGGACAGTAAAGACTTTGTGTTTTATGTGTGTGTGTCTACATAGGGCAGAGCTTAGAGAAGGAGGCAGATGCTCAGAGAGGGTGTTGGTTAACTACGACACCATCTGGAGCACGCATCTACACTGTGGGTACCACACACAAACACATACCCACCACACCTCTACTGGCCTTCAAGACTACAGACCCCATTACCCATGAGGTAAGAATGCAGTATTACTCCTGATGGTACACAGGTCACCAGTTGTCTTCAAGTTGCTTTCAAGGTTTCACAACTTGCGTTGGTCTCATTGCTGGGAGTAACCTCTTCAACTTGGCATGTGTTGTCGTGTCAGGTGATGCTGAGCCGGGAGGATCTGGTGGTTTCTGTCCAGAACCCAGACGGATCTCTAAGTGTCGAACATGCAGACGGAACCAGGATCACCAGTCTCTACCAAGACAAACCACCAAAGACACTGCAGCACATACTGCGGCACACAGGTGACCAGCATACAGTGAATACGCACTGTAGTGAAGACAGGTCCTGTCCTGATGTAACCGTAGGCAATATACACGACACACAAGCGCAGACACACTCACAAACTTCATCTTTAAATTACGTTGATTTGTGTCTGTTAAATTTCCAGGGGAGAAGCCTGAGAGTGTGACCCTTAAATCAACTTCTGAATGTGTATGCGGCTGCACTGAGTGTGTGTGTGTGACACGCTGCGCGGACAGCATTAATGAGAGCGCGCACATGCAGGATACGTGTGACAAGGGAGAAGAGATTAGCAGGGAAGTGGAAGCTGCCAGACAGGGTAGTGCAAAGTTGAGTGAGGCTGGGGATGTGTGTGATGAAAGGGAAAGTAGTGTGTATGAGGATGGCGAGGAGGAGGGCGTGTCTGTGGCCGAGAATGGTAAGAAGAGTGTATGTGAGAGCGATAAGGGGAGTGTGTCTCCTAAAGAGCGGGTGGTGTTGGTGGAGAAGGAAGGCTGTGCCACAGTGGTGATGTACCCAGAGCGACACACGGCTCACGCCTTTTTAGCCGACGGAACTGTCATCACTGGGAACAATCAAGGAGCCTACCAGGTGGGTGGTTTACAGAAAATATTACATTTATGTTTATTATGTGACAGAATCTTTCAAATTATTCTGTTGGCACGAGCTTTTGTTTGAACAAAAAAAACAACCTAGGAGAGTTGTTGTCAGTGTCAGTCTTGATATGTCCAGCAGATGGCACCAAAGTTACTCTTGTACACAGAATATTAGACAAATACACGTTTGCATATTTGTTTATTTACCTACATGTATGTTTGCTTGTTTGTCTATTCTTCTGCGTTAAAGGTGTTCCCATTCAGCATGGGGCTCCTGCAGATCCAGAGTGATGGGACATGTGTCTACTCGTCTGACCCTCTTGAAACTCCCAGTCCAAAGGGTGGCACTCCTGCAAACCAGCCAGGAAGTTACACCATGAGTCACACAGGCAAAGTGGCCTGTGACGTTACAGACACCGATGGGAACCACTTCCAGGTCAGTTATAGGGATTCTAAGAAGATGGGCTTGTGTGTGGGCAGTACTGCGGTGGAGTGGTTAGCAATGCCTCACGGCAAGAAGGTTCCTGGTTCGAACCTCGGCAGGGACCTGTGTGGAGTTTGCATGTTCTCCCCCCTGTCTGCGTGGGTTTTCTCTGGTTACTCCGGCTTCCTCCCACTGTCCAAAAACATGCAATTAATAGGTAAATTGGTGACTCAAAATTGGCTGTAGGTGTGAATGTGAGTGTAAATGGTTGTTTGTCTCTATGTGCCCTGTGATAAGCTGGTGGCTTGTCCAATGTGTACCCTGCCTCTCACCCAAAGGCAGCATCATAAATAACTAATTCAAGAGCACAGGGAGATGTTGAGAAATATTATGATAAATCACCTGAGTCATTATAACAAATTCTTTTGTGTGTGTGTGTGTTGCAGGTGATGGAAGATGGGCAGTTATCTGTGTTGAACTTTAGCCCTGCTCCAAGCACACTGAAACAGGACGAGGAGGAGCCAGACGAGGAGGAGGACAGAGAAATGTCCAGGATTAATGTAAAACACAGAGAACATTGTCCCAGGTGGGCCTATATCCATATATCAGCTATGAAAAATGACTCTGAGGACATGCAGTCATCAGTATTTATTAGTGTTTGTTTAACACAAAAAATACAACCAACTGAAAACTGTTTTGATCTATATTTTCTCTCTTCTAATGTAAAACTGTTTGTAAAGATTTACTCTGCGTGAATACAAAAAAGCCAAATTCTGTAATAATGAGACAATATCTTAACATTAACATTATGCTGCTGTTGTGATCTCTCTGAAATCTTTTGTTCCAGGCTCTTTATGGTGCATGAGGATGGCTCAGGTACTGAACTACTGAGCTCTCAAACCGTAGAGGAACTGCTGTACCAGGCGTACTCTGACCCTACCATAGCACTGCTGAAGGAACCTCTGCCGGACACACAAGGTGCCCTGTTCAGTATATTAAAAAAAATGATGAAACATTATACTTAGAAAACAGAACTTAGAGAGGCAGATTCAGTTACAGCAACATCTATCTATCTAGAAAATAATTTGAAGTTTGTGTATGTGACAACGTTTCAGATGAGTTTGGCATCACCATCCTGAAGCCCAGCCACCAGAACGTGTGGTCCCAGTGGTTGCTAGGGAAACAGAACCCTGACATCACCCCTCCCAACCTCAGAAACCGCAGCTGGCATGACTTCCCCAGAACAGAGGTACAAATAACACAAGTTATTCATGTACACACAGGCAAACAACACACTTAGGGCCAATAACTGACATTCAGCTTCCTCCTGTCTTTCTCTTTTTGTTCCAGGAGAAGTCCCCAGGTCCTCCATTAGGTATTGACATGGCACGAGGTTTGTCTCTGAGCGAGCGGTCTGGTAGTTCTGCAGCACAGCGTCAGCCTGTCAGGAACTGCCCTAAAGTCCTGGAAGTGAGGGAACTGTACCAGCACCGACCATTCACCACACTGCTCAAAAATACTATAGATGCCCGACTGAAGGTAAAACAAATGTCTGTGGTCATGTGGCTGACATGTCAATCAGTCAAGGTTTTGCTGAAATGATTGCATTAGAGTCTAGTAAGTGTTACACTGTAGACGAGGGAGACGGTTTCTGAGGCAGGTTGTGTTGCAAATAGTTCAACACTAACATTTGAAATTAACAGTTAAATATTGCGACATCTTCTGTCCAAATCTTTGGTACTACATTTCTGTAAATGAATTCAATCTGAGAAAAACACTTAGTGACTTTAACCACTTTCTTTAGTGAGATGTAACAAAACCTCATTTACAAGATTTCTGGTGTGATGGAGCGAGATATCAAATATCTCAAAATAAAATAGAATATGGTCCATATTGTGCCAAATATTCTGCTTCAACGATAACACCAGTAACAGTAGAAAACACCAGACTTCCTGAAAACTGTTGGAGATGGATGTTTTTTTTTTTTTTGCACAATTCCACTGACAGATGTTGAAATGTGGCTTTGACTGCAGGAATATATAGAGACTTTGATGGAGAGGGAGCAGCAATCGGAGGAGATGAAAATTAAAGACCCACGCACTGAGGAGGAGAGTGTTCATGCTAGTGATCTGCTCAACCTGGTCCTGGTCAGCGCACACACACACACACACACACATATATATATATATATATATATACACACAATATTAATGTTATTAATGTTCATGTATTTTAAAGTCCTTTGCCGAAGAAGAGGATGCTGGTCACACCTTTGACAAGAGGACTTCAGGTGGGTGGCGTCTCTGGTCTCAGCTGAAATAGAAGTTATGGTTTCTTTTATTCACTTGTAGATAACTAAGCATATATATTTTTTATATTATTTTTTTCTCAGTCAGTTAATGATAAACTTTAAAAAAATTGTGAGTAAAACACAAGATTGCAGTAATGAGTGAAAACTAATCAGCAAAACCAAGAAACGATGTTGCATTAGACAGCTGAATGAAGTTATTGTCACTTGTCAAAATATTATTTGAAAACTATGAATGTTTAATTAAGTACTTAAATTGTTTAAAATCAAAGTGAAGATGACAGAGGTTCCGGAGGTTTCAAGTTAAATATTTAATAGATAAAGTCAAGTTGTTATGTGCAATGTGGTTTTGGTTCACTTCTTCTGATTCTTTCTGTGTGGATCCACAGAGGACATAGTCAGTCTGTACAACCGAGGAGTTGAAGGCTCAACTGGCCAGTCAGATGCTTCAGAAGACACAGCCACAGTAACTAGTGACAGGTTAGAGGGATTAAAATGGCATGCATGAATGGACATCATAACTCTACAGTCACAGTTCCGTGTATCTAAATAAGTTTCAAACTGTGTTAATGTCCTTTCCTATCCAGTTTTACTAGTGGAAAGGAGTCAAAATGGACTGAAAGGCTTGCACAACACAGGTAAATATGTGTCTAAATGGACTGTTATTGCCTGTACGGCTGCTGCTGTGATCTTCCTTTGATGGTGAATTATTTCAAACAAAACTAAAGCCGTATGCATAAAAGAAGGATAGCTAATGGACAAAAGTGGGAAATTATGGTACTACCATGGCTACAAAATACAGTGTATTTGCACTAGTAGCCATCAACTCATCAGTAATTTTCTCTGTGTGCATGTGTGCATCAGACAGGAGATGTGTGAGGAGCAGGCTTACAGGGAGGCTCTGAGGAAGAAGAAGATTGTTCCTTATTTCCACCTAGAAAATATTCCATTATACCAGGTACTATATATAATATATTCAAAAATGTTTTCTAGTGTGTCAGCACCTTAAATCTAAAAACATATTTATTCACCTTTTCTGACTGTACATAGAAAAATAGACACTGTACTGTGTTGACACTGTTGCTTGTTTTCTCAGAACCTGCTAGAGCACCAAACACCAGACATGAGGAGTCGATCCATGGATGTCCCTCCCATCCCCAAGTCAGACAGTGCAGACGCCGTCCTGAAAGACGCCCCACAAGAGAGCAGTAAGTTATTATACTGTCAGTATTAACAAGGAGCTACTGACATGAAACTCATTTTAAAGGCTCTCCTTTGGGAACCCTCACAGAGAAACTGAGGCTTAATTGAGCTGAAAACACTTTATTTTAAAGCGAGTGTCGAGGTGCATAAAAACCAGTCACCGCAGATACAATAACATTCAGACTGTATGATATACCGTATTTGTGTTCTGCAGCTCCTCGACCCTTAAACCCAACGCCCTCTCAATCTGCAAGGTAATAAAGAGGATGTTATGAACTATTTTTTTCTTCTGTTTGATACTGAATCACAAAGCATCTGTATTTGTCTTATGTGTTTTTATAAATTGTCTATATTTCTGTTTGCATCTGTACATCAGACAAGAGATGTGTAAGGATCAGGCTTATAGGGAAGCTCTACGGAAGAAGAAGACTGTTCCCTTTTTCCACACAGAAAATATTCCATCACACCAGGTACTGCATGTTTTCACTCCAGCATAATATATATAATATATATAATATATTTAAATTTCATCATTTTCAATCATTTTTTTTGTGAGTCAGCCCCTTAAGTCCAAACACACATTCATTCACTGTTTCTGAGTTTACATAAAACAGTGACAACAAGAGACACAGCACTGTTTGCTTATTTTCCCCGAACCTGCTACAGCACCAAACACCAGACATGAGGAGTCGATCCATTGTTCTCCCTCCGATCACCAAGAAGGCTGAGACCTTCCTGAGAGACGTCCCACAAGAGAACAGTAAGTTATTATACTGTCAGTACTTACAAGGAGCTACTGACATGACACATGACACTAATTTTAAAGGTTGTTCTTTGGCAACCCTCACAGAGAAACCGAGGCTTAATTGAGCCGAAAGTGTCTATTTTAAAGCAACTGCAGATGTGCATGAAAAACAGTCAGTGTAGACACAATAACATGCAGACTGTATAATATACTGTATTTGTGTTCCCCAGCTCCACGACCCTTTAACCCAACGCCCTCTCAATCTGCAAGGTAATAAAGAGGATGTTATGAACTATTTTTTCCTGCTGTTTAATACTGAATCTCAAAACATCTATACTTGTCATATTTATTTCATAAATTGTCTAAATTCTGTTCATATTTCCTGCTGAGCCTCTCCTTGTGTTTTTGCTCTCAGTCATGCAGCAGGTAGTGACAGGAAGCTTGAAAAAAGAGCCACCAACCCCACGCCGCAGACTGCTGGTTTGTTCCCCAACCTTCCTCTGCTCTTTTAAATTAAAACTAATTCCCCCAATGAGTGACCTCACTGTTAATGTGTCAAATGGCAGTGCACGGCAGTGCTGACCTCAAACCACTTAGATTAGGGAAAGGTATAATAAATCAGGGACAACAGTGAATATTGCAGGGACAGTTTGAGGGCACAGTCTGAATTCTATTTAAAATGTCATCAGGCAAGAAAGTATGTTAAACCTGTCCTATTTCTTGGTGGCGTGGTACAGTCCCAGCAAAACCCTACTTTTCTGCTATGTTTAGGAACATGTATGATTTTATTTTCCTTGTTTTTCATTCCAGGTGAAAGCAGTCCGGAGAGTTCATCTGGCCGATGTAAGTCGGTCCTGGTGGATGTGACTGGAAAGCCCAGGCGGTCTAAAGTCAGATTACCAACCTCAATCCTCAGCTCTAAGCCTTGCAGTGTACCAAATCAGCAGGTACTCTCTGTAGTATGTCAGTGCATGCAAAAAGTTCAGTTCTGATTCCTTAAATATTTCTACGTTTAAAATGTCTTCTACAATTGAGCAATAAAACGATCATATTTTTACCATCCAGTAGCACTGTTACCATAGAAAAATCTTCCTATTATTAATCCATTATATGCACTAAAAGTGTGTTGTATCCTAAAGTGACATCTAGAGGTAGAACATAAGGATTTCAGTGACTTCTCCCTTTTCTGGCCATCATCAGTGATGTGACCCACTTTGCCCTTGGTGTTCATGCAGTCTTTGAAAAATATAGGTTCCTGTTCCATAAACTACACACACACACCTCTTTTTCTAGTACTTGTATTTACACACAACGCCATCTGTGTCCCCTATTTCAGTTCCTGTCAGTGGAAGAACCAGTGCGGAGGAAGTGTCGAACCATTTCTTTGACCGACCCAAATGTTATAGCGAGGGGATTCCAGCTCCTCCCGTCCAGCGTGGACTTTGGCACACTGCAGGAGGGCACCTCCTCTGCCATTACTGTGAGGATGAAGAATGTGGGTGTCGACACCTGCAGGTAAGACACCAGATTATGGATAGATGGAAGCATGCAGAAGCAAATGTAAAACTTCCAAACCAGGAAATAATAGCCTTAGAGTTGGTTTCAAATGTGCTTTAATATGTCAGGGAAAAAAAGGAGTGCTGTGGATAGGTGCAGGCAATTTGTGGGTCACCTTCAAGTCCAAAGGGAAAACTTTGACCTAACTATTTGTGGTTTGTTTCGATCTGTCTCTCTGCAAGGTTCCAAGTGAAACAGCCTCCTCCTGCTACAGGCCTCCGGGTCATCTACAATCCTGGGCCTGTAAGTATCCAGCTGGATGGCATGATTAAATGTTCAAGTGAATATTTGAATATGCCTTTTTAGTGCTTATATTGGATTCATGTTTGTTAAATGTAATTGATATTTCTAAAGATGCATATTTTAACTCAAGAGAAAGAAAGTCTCCCTGACTGTATGTCTGTCTAGGTGGCTGCAGGTTTGCATGTTGAGCTGCGCGTTGAGCTGTTTGCCATGAGTGCAGTCCAAACAGGAGAGGTAGAGCAAAAGAACATCTCCCAGGATATTATCATCCACACTGAGACAGACATCCTCTATGTGCCTGTTACTGCTAATATCCTTCATTTTTGAAATTTTTGAAATACTAACAGCACTGACACGTGGGTAAAGATTCAGATTGGTGACAGAATAGAGTTCAACAAGTCTAAGTGAATATGCACAGAGCGATATTTGTCCTTAAATAATTTCACCCATCCTTCCTGAGAGGTTATATGACATTTGGCTCAAGGACCGCACAAGTTCGCACAACAAGAAAGGCTCCAGGGTCCATCAGCTGTCCTCCAGCCTACCAGGTGGAAAGCGAGACCGCACTGTGACCCCTCCTGACCGGTCCCTCAGCAAGCACGGGTCAGTATCTTTTACTCACAAGGTAAACAAATTTCACAACTGGATGGAAAGGAGTCACATTCTGAACCAGTCTTTGTGCATTTCAGGACACCCTAAATGCATCACTAGTGTGTGAGGAAAACAGCCTCAAGTCTTCATCTCACATTCCTCTCATTCTGTTCCAACAAAATAACATATTTTGATTATTTTTTTTATATTTCCTTTGCTCCAAATAAAATCTTCATCCACATTGAAATAACTGTAGCAAGTGAATTATGTGTGTCAGCTGTATTTGGCAGGAGTTTGGTACGTGCCTCTCCCACTGTGCACGTCTCTCTCCACATTGGGAGCCTCGCGCCTGTGCGTATGCTCAGGTGAACAGATGGGGGGGTGGGGATGTTGGTGTATGACGTCAACGGAGACCCAACGCAAGGTGCAACCACGGCAAAACAGAAGTTGACGCATGACTGTACATCCTCTGTCATTTTTAAAAAATATATATATTATTTTCATTTCGACGCGTCGTGTTCATCTTCCACGCTCCTCGCACAAACCTAACGCGCGCTGTCCTCACGAGCGTCTTCCGTTATTTGTGCATCTGCAGCTCGTGAAATCCTTGGCTCCGGTTGGCTCTCCGGCGCTGTTGGTCACGCGCGCACACGTGCGCATACGCACGCTCGCAGCTGAGCATCACTAGAGAGGCAGAGAGGCAACGAAAACGCTTCGACTGGGGAGGGCGACGGGCTTTGACTTTGGATGCTTAGTCACATTTTGCTTTGACCGGAGAGGAAGCGAGGGATGGAGCAGGTGGAGGAGAGACTCTGAGCAAAGGGGTCAAAGCGGGAGAAGAATACGGGAAGAAAGCAAAAAAAAAAAAAAAAAAGAAAAGAAAAGGGGGTTACTACCGACATCCGGAGTAGATGATGCTTATTTGCCGCAGGCCCCGCCATCGTGAAATTGGATACCGACTTGCGGCGGATGGGGTGACCGAGCTTACTGCTCCGCCGGGGAGGTCCCTGCCTTCGGACGCTACCGGGGTGGGAGCTGCCTGTGCCCGGTTCTAAGGAAGGAAGGAGTGGCAAGCGGGAAAATGCAGACGGAGGAGGAGACGGCCACCGCAGAAGAGCCCATTTTGGAGGAAGGGTCAGGACGAGAGCAGGTAAGGAAGGACATTTTCTGGGTTTGTTGTGTCTCCTTTTACGCGGCGGTTTATGCGTAGCTAGAAAGAGTCCAGTGAGCGTAAAGTTGCGCATATTTTGCCCCTACAAGAAGCACCTTGTGTTTGTATGTCATTGCCGGTCGTTCCAAAACAACCTACATGCTTTGCACTGTAGACTGTGTCGACTCTCTCTGGCTTTCATTGATAAAACATGTCTTTTCTGTTGACGCCAAGAAGTCACGTTTTTCCTCTTCAAGTCCTTCATGGCTTGTAAGAGCAAGGACACGGAGCGGGACCTTGGCTTTAATATGAATGGGGATGAGGCTGTGGTTTAGGTAAACAGAGAGGGGAGGGAACTCTAAATGCCTGACTAGAAATAAAGCCACAGTATTGATGTGATATGTCTCTATGGTGTGTTACTCCTGGGGGAGCTGGTTTAGTCTTTTACAGCATATAGTAGAGTATGTCCATCTAGCAGCTGACACCACTGAAATACACTAGAGGGTGACATCACAGTTTAGGAAAACACACACACCTTTCAGCCAAAATGACACATACAGTGAATGAGGACACAGAATAACACCACCAAGCAGTGTGTGTTTATTTTCAAACAGGGATTTAGCATTCATAATAGTAAGATATAACAACGCAGCTGTTTTACTTTATGTCTGTCATATTCCTTTAACCACCTTCGCAGATACCACACTCTTCAAACACACCTACCCAGCTGCACATCTACTATACCTCCTCTGAAGTCCTCCTGAGTTCCTGAAACGTTACACTGAAAGTCCTTACTCAGGGAAATGTTGTACATCTTGTTCGAAGCTTTGTAAAATTTACATTTACATCATGGAGCCATGAACCTGACTCCCCCGTACGCCACCACACTCCCACATGCACGTCTTTAACATGTAACCTCTCCTCCTAAGCGTTTTACACCTCACCTCTGCTACAACTGCAACACTCTGGGAAACGGCAGCATTTGTTCAAACTCATCATCTTGATAATGAAAACCCGAGAGAAATACAGTAGGCTGTGCATGACAAAACATTACGTAAGTCAGTTGCTTGGAAAAAATATATATCCATGGATAACTAAAGATGTGGGCCACACTGTATTCTTATCACCATATCCAGTTACACGCCTCACCATGATGACAGTACTTTTTTTGGAGGACAAGCAGAGTTGTGTATGCATGTAGTGTAATGGTGTATAAGAAAGGAGGTGTACTGTTAAGGAGGACATTACTCATTTCTACATCAGTGGAGTTTACTCAGTTGGTCTAGAGATAGGTGGGGTGTGTTGTGACGTAAACAGTGGCTGGTGTCACACTTATTGGAGAAATAGAAAAAACTAGGTACCAGTTCTGGAGACGATGAACTCGGCCAGGAATTAGTTGTTAGCTATTTTCATTGATGATCTTAATCAGACTGTGATTATTGTTTTTGATTACTTGTTCTTCTTCCAGAAAATGCCCGTCACATATTTCCTGAGCTCCAAAAAGCAGCAAGTTGAATATCTAAAACCAGCAAACCATTTCAATCTGGCAGCCATGAATTCTCTCTCAACTGAATAGTCAATCAATCGATTGAATTGTTTCAGCCCTGACAAGCTTTAAATATCTTACCCAACTGGCTTCAAGAAACTCTTCTTCCTTTTTAATTGAGTGTAAGTGATAAGAGGAGTTTTATATCTTAATTATCCAGCTACTTTTTTATAACATATATGACTGACCCAACCAAGAAATGGCCAATAAAACTGACAGAATTAAGCATTTGGCACATGGTAATTTAAAGCCCCAGGCACATGATATGTAGAGTAACGAAGCCTGTTAAATGATGCCTTCCACTTTATTCCGCCACTCTCCTCTGTCTTTATCAGTGCCTGCAGTGCAGCGTAATGCAATGAATTCAGTCTTCATCTGTTCTCTGCCTCCATTACTCTCTCGCTTGTCTTCCCCTCTTGGTCTGCTTCCTGTTTTAGACTTGTCCGTCGTGGAGTCTACGGCTCCATCGCTCATCATCTGCTTCACCCTCTCTCCTCACTCCCACGTGATCTCGCTTAACTTTAGCATTCACAAATGAATTAGAGCCACATGATTAATATTAAAATAGCATTTTTGATCGTATCTCCATGCAGGTTCTCACACAGTAACAATTCTAATGTGTTTCCATTAGAGATCTGTTGCTTCAAACCAAGTGATCTTAATTTCCTTTCAAGTTTCATTAATAAATGCTTTGCACCCTATGGCAAACTGTTCACGAGCAGTGGAAGGAAAGAACAAGTCTAATGTGTGTGGGAGACAGCCACGAGTGATGAGATGAAAAGTTTAATTAGAATAGCACGAGAAAATAAATGTATCTGACCCTCATTCTGGCATAAATAATCTGTCTGTAGTGACAAAAAGAGACACCTTCCTGTTATGTAGAGACTTCTTTGAGGCTGGTTTTAAAGATTTACATCTTCACTAGGAAGAAATGGGCTCAGTATTCAGCTTGCAAAAAAAATGAAAATTGCATATTGCCAGCCTTATCCTTTTGAAGATGGTGATAGTCAGAAGCACATACAGTGCTTCGCTTGTAATTTTAACTCCAGGGCAACACAACATTTATATAACAATCTACTGTATAACATGAGAACAAAATGCAATATGATAAATATTATAGCCGCAGCAGCAGCCAAAAAATCCCTGCCACTCTGTCGCACAGACATCTATAACAAGAATCCTACACAGTTTCTTCATGAATCACTGACAAAAAAAAAAGCTCAATTCCGAGCAAGAAATTAGATCATTTTCTATAGAATGGTGCAGATCTAAAAGGAAGGCAGGCGTATACACAAATGTGAACACGTTGACACTGTTAATGGAGAATCAAATGCAGTGTGGAGGCAGACGGCAATAAAAGATGATAACAGCAGACTGGCTGTCATCATGGAGCAGGCCAACAATGTGCAGAACAGCCAACAGGATTACTGATAGAGAAATAGTGTTTTATGGGATAAATAAAAATGTGATCGCTAAACAGGAGAAGGTGATATGAGACATAAAACATTGTGGCAGATGTCTTCTGTAAAACACTGTTTCCACACTCAAACACACTCATTTTGCGTACCAATCTTAAAAACGTCTACGTCAGTTGTCCCACAAAACAAAACCTCTCTGCTCTCACTCAGTTTGCCTCAAAGCTAACTGAAGCTGAAAGAAACTGACTTTGCTACATTTAGTGTAAAAGATAAACTAATAAACTGTAAAGAAAGGTAATATTTTTTACATCTGTTTTCCTTATTAAGGAGAAAAATACAACCGCACACCTTCTGAATTGAAGTTTCTCTCTTTTACCTCACTAAAAACACGTCATCTTTTTTTAGTCTTTCTGCTGTTTCAACAATCAAGCAACTTCTGGTTTCTCCAAAATAAGTCCTCAGTTCACTGTGTTAAGATGTGAAAATATCCCTGCTTAAAGTGACTGTTTTTGTCAAAGGAGACTCGTGTGGTGGCCTTGAAGAGAGCACAGACTGTAATTCCCCTTTGGAGAGGACTGTCTGATGGCAAAGCAAAGCAGTGAAAGTATTCTAAATATTGCACACACTTAAACTGATATCCTATTTAGGTGGATAAAAAGTTTTTGCTGCTTCCCAGTCCACACCGGTACATTGCTTACCTTCTGTGCCAGTACTCCCGAGAGATATGTCAATCAAAATCTGATCTGCCATGCCGACACAGTCTGGAGAAACAGTCTGAACAGCAAAATGAGCTGTTTTTGAGTCTAATAGTTATAGAGTCACTCAGATTTTTGTGGATTCTTAATTGGTTGCTCAACTTTGATATCATATATGTATTTTTAATATTTCAAGCCACGTTACAGAGGCTTTAATCTTTTTCCCTGCTGAGTGTAATACACACAGAAAAAAGATGTCTCTTTAAGTAAGGTATTCCAAGTGCACCAGTTTAATTAGACAGCAACTATTTCACACTTGGATGCTGCGATAGCTTTACAGGTGTTCTGAATTAATTGTTGATTACATTCAATTAAAACTTCATCTCCACCTGCCGCTAGTTAGGGCAGCAGATTGCACTTTTGCTGCCGCGTCAAATAGATAGCTCCCTAAAAGTGGAACGTTCTCCTACTTGAAATAAATGTAGCTCCTTATCCTACCTTTTTATTGTGCTATTGATTTTTTTCTGGCTTTTATATTACTGTTTTTGTCATGAGACAAATGTGAAATACTAAAATTGACTATCAGCAAAACTTTGTGCTTTTTGTACTTTGGAAAATAGAATGACGGTAGAATGACAGATCACGCTGCAGGAGTTGTTTCTGTGGATCTATTTGTACTTTTATTCTACTGTAAAAGCTTGTCATCGTTGACATCTACAATAATGTAATTGATATGAATTCAAGCCGACTGCTGCTTTCATTTATAAATAGGTGACCTACACCTTCCCTGCTGATTATGATTTGTGGATAATTAGTCTCAATAGAACACACTCTAAAACAAATATATTTTCTGTGTGAGGAATATTGCTTTAGCTCAGCGAGTGCATGATGACACATTTTATTTCCTAGCACACCAGGTGCTAATGATTTATTTGTTGTTGTAGCAGAGGTAGTGGAAACCTGACATCCTAAATGACTCTCTCCACTTGTGTTGAAATGACACATCATTTTTAACAGTGCACTGCAGGCTTCAACAGCACTTTTTCCTATCCTCACTTCCTCACTTCATTTGCCACCCACATGCAAGGATTGCTAATTATAGCTGCTCCAGTCACACCTAACCAGCTGAATCAGTATGAGCAGAGACAGAAGGAGAGGGCAATACACATCTTTCTACTAGACACCTTAATAAAAGGAGAGATTTGTAAAGAACCTCTCTGCCAAGTGCATGAGTGTTGACTTTTTTCAATAAAATACAAGGTAGATACCACTGTACACTTAGCTTCTCTTCTAGTTGGGATAGATCAGAAAGTCACACAATTCAAGTACGACCTGTGCACCCATAAACACAAAGAGCCAGTAACTAAATATGTGGCAGAGTTGCACACATTACCATATTACAGCAAATGCTACAAGACCAGATTATAGAACAATGATTGAATTCAGAGACATTTACTGGCTGAAGCAAATCCTATTAATGAAAAAGCCCTGTCAATTTCAGGTTCTGTAGAAGCAGGAAATAACTACAGTACAGTATGCAGAGGATCTTAAAAATCCAAGCGCTGCTCTCAGATGTTTCTTTGACAAACAAAAGTCTGTGATATGTGACTAAAAAAAGCGAAACAAACCAACCTGTGGTCAAGGTTTCAAGTCAGCTATGTGGGCTGCTGTCTCTAGAGACTGTGGATGCTAAGGAATATATGTATAATGTAGAGACAATATGTCAAAGTATCAGTGTTTTCAGCGCAGCAAAATGTTGTCAGATAATGATGTCCTAAGCATCAGCACTGAATTTAAGTAATTACTGAAAGATTAATGAAGAATTTGTAATGTAAGCACCATCCTGAATCATCCCTCTTCAAAAGAGCTTGCAAGGAGGGCGGTCCAAACTTTCAGTATGAAAAAAATGAAAGCTGACACCCTTTCAGGCGAGGCTACACAGATTTCTTTTCATAATGATTTCAAGGAGAGTGAGCTTTGGCTTTGATCCGTTCCAGCCTGACACAAGAGCCAAGGCTCAACACAGGCAGCTAAAACTGCAAGAGGATCATGACACAACCAAAAATCTGCATCAGCTTTGCACTAGGAAGTGTTATGTTCTCTGGAAACTACGAATCACGAGTTTACTAATACAGTTCC
Source organism: Protonibea diacanthus (assembly GCA_028641955.1). Classification (NCBI taxonomy): domain Eukaryota; kingdom Metazoa; phylum Chordata; class Actinopteri; family Sciaenidae; genus Protonibea; species Protonibea diacanthus. The sequence continues at coordinate 11,176,633 of CM053998.1, forward strand.
CCTGTATTAAATCCAGGTCACCCCTCAGGAAGGAGACCCAGGAATGGACGGTAGAGACCGGGGACTTTCTCTTGGCTCTTGTTTCTGAAACTAGGTGGAAACAATATGAGAGTTATAAAAAAAAAAAAGCCTTGCATTGCAGAACCAATGTGAAGTCATAAAGGCAGTGACATGTGGAAGTTGTGTCGTAACGTAACGTTGCTCTGGACGTCCATTTTCAACGTTTTAAAAAGCCCTCTGTGTGTTACAAAGTCATTTGCTGTATTCTCAGTTTGTTTCTGGGGAAGATTGTTTCAGGTAAGTCATGTCCTTGAAGGAAGGCACATACGTTTGTTAGCAGCCGCTTTCAACGCTGTTAAAGCAATTACTTTTCTTCCCCAGACAACTGGTAGGCGCTGAGATCTCCCATAAATTGGTATCATGAGACTACTTGCAGGATAACCTGAACAAGACCCGTTTCTAATAAAGCACTACCAGAAACCTTAGTTGGGGCTGCCTGTTGAAGCTTCAACACTAAACCAAGTTAAAAGTCCAGTGTGTAATATTTAGGACGGTCTATTGGCAGGAGTTCAATATAATATTCAAAAGTATGTTTTCATTCGTGCATAATCACCTTAAAATAAGAGCCATTGTGTTTTTTTGCCTTAAAATGAACTCTTTATACCTACAGAAAGAGCAGGTCCTCTTCCCAAGTCTGCCATGCTGGACTGCCATTTTTCTACAGTAACTCTGAGCAGACACACCAAACACTGATCTATATGTGCTCTTATAAGCTTTTATGTAAATTTCACAGCCTGAGTCTTTCCTAAATGCATGGAAGGAGGCATGAGGCATGGGAGAGTATTCATTTGGTTGCAATCTGCAACCCCACAGCTAGGGGGCACTAAATCCTACACACCGGACCTTTAATATGTGTCAAGACATATTGACTTTCTCACATCTTGTGCTAATTAAGAACAATTAGGAATGCACAGTGCTGAATTGCCGGGTGTGATTGGTGATAAACAGATCTTATTAAGCAGACTGAGTATTGGCCATGACATGACCAATCTACGACACCAGAACTGGTCTGTCCTTGATATCGGGGAGGTACTCTGAATTAGCTAACCCTAATCCTAACACTAACCCTAACCCAGAACTCGTATTGATGAAAAATGTTGGACTTGGCACTTGTACTGGGCATCCCTGAGAATAATAATTACATAGTGCAACAATGTGTTTGTGGGAGCTTTTCTTATTTCCATGTTTGCTCCTGCTCAAAAGGAGAGATCTTCTTGAAAAGCACTCTTGATTATGCTCTATGTGCACATTGGTACTAGATGTGGAACACCATCCCCATCAGATACTATGTGATAATCAAAATTACTGCTCCATCTCATATCTAGCAAAGTCCTATTACTGTAAACTGCCAGCACTTATATTTCCTTGTACACTACATCGGAAAAAACTTAACACTGGACTTTACTTTGTGGTGTCTCATTAAGCCCACAGGTTTATGAGCACTGCCTGTAAACCAAACAAAGCCTGTAACTAGTCAAGTTGAATGTGTAAAAAGCATCTCCTGGCTCTGTCTCAGAGCATTTTAGCAGGTCTGGTCTTTACTTGTGGGAGGCAGAACTGCTCATACTGACAAATAATGATTGGCATAAATGCATACAGGAATAATTTGACTCCTGTCTTGGGGCTGATTTTCCTCTAACAGAGTGGCTTGCAGAGGCTCGATGAAAATGTCAGCCAAGACCTGTGCAGGTTATTCTTATTTTTCTTTCTATTATTGCTAAAATATTCTCTTTTTAGCCACATTTATTCGTAGAAGGTAAGAGGACAGGAGAGAATTGGAGCCAGGAAGACAAAATGAGACTGAGAGAGGGAGGGTGAGAGGAGAAGGAGAAGGTTGGGTTTTGGCAGCGGGGGTTCCCTGGAGAAAGGTGCAGTCTGTCACTGCTGCCATCTCTTTAGTCCCCTCCTCTCATTTTGCTTCCTTTCATACTTGCATTCATGAAAAGTTCATGACCGTTCCTCTGTCTCTCTCACGCTCTTCATCCCCTCTCTCTCTCTCTCCCTCTCTCTCTCTACACTACACTTTTAGCCCAATCAATCCACTTAGAGACAGACTTTCAGAGAGGATGTAACAGAGAGGAGACATGTGGGTGAGGATGAGACTTGGGTAGGGATCGGAGAGTAAATGCTTAGGAGGTGGGAGGGAAGATTCGGGGAAGGAGAAAAAAAAAGACACCATAAAGAAAGCAAGGCGGATGTGGACGGAAAAGGCAGACAGAAAGCAAACAGTATGATATTGAATCGAAACACTGATCAGAATTTTCACGTCTGTTTAAAGTATCTAACCTATTTTCGGATCCCTAGGTGTGCAGTGTTTGGTTTAAGGGCTTTTGCAGAGAGATGTTGGACTGATGGAGTGCAGGTGCCCTTCACTCTTCCGTTCACTACTTGCCCTTGACGTACAGCAGGAGTGGAAAAAAAAAAAAAAGGAAGGCAGTGTGTGTGCCAGCCAAATATGCTAGTGGATAGCAAATTGTGGCTGCACTGAAGGAGTGAACGATAAAGAGAGAGGGAGGGGGGAGGTGTGCTGACAGGACAGGCAGACTTGGCTGAGAGGAGAGGACACTGGTGTCATCCCATCTTTTTTTTTTTTTTTTTTGTCATCTCCTCTGTTGCTCTTTTGCCTTGACGCATTCAGCACGAGGCCTGGACACAAACACGTTTCACGCGAAACGGCACAGGTGTGTGCAAACTCTCTCTGTTTTGTATGTTTCTACGACATACGACATGCAGGCGCTTTTTTCCTTTTAGCGCAACCCCTCTCTCTTCCTCCCTGCTCTCTATCCCTCCCTCATTGACACACACACACACACACACACAAATCCTAGCAGCGTCGATGTACGCTGCTGATGTTTGAGTGGAGTCAGTTTAGCTAGAGAACAGTCTAGAAGCATCGCTCTCATCTAAATTATTCACATACACTCCGCTGGCTGCATTACAATGCTGAGAACGTGCGTGCTGGCGTGTGCGTGCATAGAGAGAGAAGAGGGGCACATTAGACCATCTATGTCTTTGTATCTAATGCATATGTGTGTGTGTGTGTGTGTGTGTGTGTGTGTGTGTGTGTGTTTGAGTGCACTGTAATATGATGTCTTCACAGTGCAAGTGAGGCTGTGTCAAAGTGTGCACTTAGAGAGAGGCATAAACTGTGTGTGTGTGTGTGTGTGTGTGTGTGTGTGTGTGTGTGTGTGTGTCTGAGCACATAGCACTTATGCTATGATGGGTAAGGGGTGGTGTAATGTGTTGCTTTGGTCAAACCTCAGCTTACACGCCTGCTCTGAAATACGACACTGTTTACCAAACAGGACAATTATGATTATTAAAATGTCACTGGGGGCGGGGTGGGGTGGCCCAGGGTCACCAGGTCCACAAAATCAGGACAACATTTTCTATTACAGCCACAGCTGCAATCATTTTCACCTGTCAGACGTTATTAAACATTAACGCTGTGAAGCATACTGTATTATTCATCATAATCTTGACTGTCGACATGAGAACCCAGAAATATGTCAAATCTACGCACTCAGCTCGGACTGGTTTCATCAAATTTGTGGCTAACGTTTAAAATTTACTGTTAAAGGGGAGCTATTGTGATTTTTTTTTTTCTGTCACATACATACGTATAATGTCACAATGTTGGATGCCCACATTAATCATGGTCAAAGATTTTTAATAATCCCTGTGAGCAAAAAGACTGCTGTTTCAAACAGTTTTTTGAGTCCTTGAAATTGAAATAACTTGTACCCAAGTAACCCAAACAGTATTATTCCAATAGGGGCAGGCGCTCAAAATGTACTAAACGAGTACTCCAGGGATTTAATACTGCACTTCCATAACAATGGGGACAAAGGTGATGCTATCAGCTCTGTGACTCTGTACTGAAACACAGTGATGCTTTGAGCTAAATGCTAACATGAGCTTGGTAGCATGCATACCATGACAATGCAAATTATATAATTTTGTTTTCACAATGTTTAACATCTTAGTTTAGCAGCTGACATTTGCTAATAGGCACCAAATACAAAGTACAGCTGAGGATGATGGGAAAGTATTTAGTCATAAATCAAAGTATTGGACAAGCTGAAATTTTAACCCCATGATGGCACGAGAGGAAAAGTCAATGAATCAAGATAACGACATTCGGTGTAGGTGGTGGACTCAAACACAATACCAGTGCTAGGGTGTCAAATTTAAGAAATTGGTGTAGCAGAGATCGAGATATCCTGACGTTTAGTAGTATGAATCAAACACCAGATCCTACAAGTCCCATAATGCAACTCAGTAGCTTTTTGTTCTGTGGCTCGGTGGAGTTTATCCCCAGTTAAAAGTTGAAAAGTCAAGTTGTCAAGTCTCATTAGTGATGTGTTTAGTCCTCTATGATGAATTTAAGACAAATGCCTTCCTCAGCAGCATCTTTACATTTAATCTCTCCTTTCTCTGCGTCCCCACAGCAAAGGCCAGTCCAACAGTCTCTGGCCTCCTCCCTGTGTCGGGAGTCCCATTGGAAGTGCCTTCTCCTGACCCTACTCATGTACGGCTGCTTTGCCACGCTTGCCTGGTGCGCTCTCTGTCGTGTACCCGTTCTCGGCTCCTCCATAACTCTCGGTGCTGACGAAGACGCCACCTCTGCTGCCTACTACAATGAGATTGGGTACTTGGAGAGTCCGTGCTCTAGCGGCTACGTCTACATCCCCCTGGCCTTCCTGGCATTGCTGTATGTGGTTTACTTGGTGGAGTGTTGGCACTGCTTCTCAAAGACGGCAATGTTGGCTCATGCTGAATTCCAGGTATGTGTGAAAAGCCATTTTGGTATTGAATTTAGCATCAAGATCGAGGAAGGAGGGGCCTAATAGCTTGAGAACACACTTAAACCCAACAGAGTGGAGAGTTTACTGCTGCAATGGGAGTCTAGAAATAGGCCTATGACCTTGAGCTACACAGCAGAATCTGTTTACTCACTGAAACATGTTTAGTATGGTAGTATCAGCAAAATGTCTACAATGAAATGACGCTGTAGTGAACAGTTGCTGTTCATAATTAGTACCCTGAGCAGTCCTTTCAGTTTCAGGCAGTTTCATCAGAAATGTTAATATTTCACAAGAAGAGAACGTTGTTCTATTCTCAATTTCTTACTCATAATATTTGCCCGCTCACATGGAAATGAGATGACCTGGGGCACCAGTCTGTCTTTTGTCTGTCCTGCTCTGCTCCATCTATCATCATGCATTCCAGGAACACATTGCTCCAAGTGCTCAGTGTTCTTCTTAGCTCTTCTGCCACTGCCCAAAAGAAAATGTCTTTCACGCTAGTCCAGACTGTCAGGGGCACATGCACAAGATGTCTTTCAATATGCTCTAAATGGAAAAAAACAAAACAAATTATAAGACCATAAACAAACTGTGGCAGGGCCTGACTCGCACCACACTGCACAGACTTAACTATGCTGGGAAAATAAGAGCAACTTAATTGTTTGTTTCTGCTTGTACCACGATTGCAAGACTTTTATTTTTCTTTGTATTAGATTGTTCATCCTCATTTTTAACAGGTTTGTTTAGATGGAAATCTTTACAAAAGAAGCCGCAGAACATCTAAATGTGATATTAATGAACTGATTATTCGTTCGTCCCTCGACACAGGAAGTGTATGAGCGTGTCCAAAGACTCCAGCAGGCCACACCCTGCATTTGGTGGAAGGCCATCAGCTATCACTACGTGAGGAGGACCAGGCAGGTGACAAGATACCGAAACGGAGACGCATATACGACCACCCAGGTGAGGAGAACTCTGCCTAACACATATACTGTATCATCGCTCACGTTCGCTCGTTTATTGATAATAGCCACACTGTAAAACTTGAGTTGTAATTTTGTAAACGTTTAAAGTAACTGCTATGCAAATCTTAATTTCTCCTATAGTGAAATAATGCGGGGCTGTGTGCTAACAGCTGTGTGCAGTAAGAAAAATATCATTCTATTTAGTAACCATGCTTTATTGATTGCTGAAACATATATGAAGGTTACAATATCTTCCCAATAACTTCACTCTTCCTTTCCTAAACTTCCGATCTGTCCTCTTTCCTCCTCCCTTCCTCCATTAAACTGTTTCCCTCCATCTATGCCCTGCGCCTTCCCTCCTCAGGTCTACCATGAACGGGTGAACACTCATGCTTCCAGTTCAGAGTTCGACTACGCCCGCTATGGTGTCAAAGACGTATCAAAGGAGCTGCTGGACCTGCAACTGCACCCTGCCATTCGCCTCCGTTTCACCAAGTGTTTCAGGTTAGACGCCACCCACAACTGTTCCGAAGACATGGCGGAGAGGTTGATCTTAAGATTATATTTTTTTAAATGAGTTATTAACAAATGTTTCTGCTTTTTTAGCTTCTCCAGTGCACGTGCTGAAGCTGCCTACCTCACCCAGGTAAGAAGTGGTTAAAAAATGGCACATTTAATACAGTTCATTCTGTTCTAAGAGGGCTGCAACTCACGATTTCTATTCTATTAAAGTTAATTAATTGAACGTTTTATCAAGGAAATAATTCCAGACCTCCTTAGCTGTAGCGGTTACGCCTGTCAAGCTTTCCCGTCTCTGCAAATATGCAGTTTGCAATGATAACAGATGGCAGATTTATCACTCAAATGTGTTAGCAGGCAAAAGCAGGCTTCTAATTTCTAGCCAGCAATATTGATTTATGCTGTCTGAAATGACAACTGTCATTAGAAGATTGAACTGTAGCTAGCCAATTCAGTTTGTTGAGGCCGTCTCCAGCTGACTTTTTAATGTTTACTGCCTACTGGGTTTTATGAGAACTCTTTAAGACGGTCCTTGTTGTACACTTGATGGCATTCAAAAAGTTAACCTCCTCGCCAGCTGATGATTAGTGTAGAAAGCATGAAATAAAGATGTTGTGTTCCACCCTGTGGGGTAATAACACGCTGAAAGCTAAAGAAATGCTATTTGGTCTGTGAAATAACACTTGCTAAGTCGTACACAGCTAATTTGTTCTATTCTCATCCTGTTGTTCCAAGCGAGCGCGCTTCTTCGGGGAGAATGAGGGGCTTGACGACTACATGGAGGCCAGGGAAGGGATGCACTTGAAGAACGTGGATTTCCGTGAACACATCCTGGCGTTCCCAGATCCCGCGCACCAGCCGTGGTTTTCTAGGCACAGGGTGTTCTGGCTGGCTTCTGCTTTCCTCCTGTCATGGCCGCTGCGAGTCGTGTCAGAATATCGCACAGCATATGTCCACTACCACGTGGAGAAGCTGTTCGGGGAGGACGAGGATGGTAGCGGAGGAGGTGGCGGAGGAGGGACAGGCGGAAGAGGGGATGGGGTTGAAGGAGGGACTGAGAATGGAATCCACCCAGGAGGAATCGCGGTTGGAATTGGTCTAAATGGGACGAGTTACAGAGCCATCTCTCGGGTCAACACAGTGGACATGACAGAATTGGAGTGGCACATCCGCTGTAACCAACAGATGGTGCCAAGCTACTCTGAAGCCCTCCTTATGGACATGGACACAAGTGGGGGGTCAAACCCTACCGCCTCTACGCCCATCTCTGGGCCCCCATGCACCACCCCCAGCCAAGGGACCAACCCGCCTCCTCTAGCTCTGCCTGTGGTGTTCAACTCGGCTTACCTCCTCCAGAGCTGCCCCCGATGTCGGAGGACCACGTCAAGTTCAAGTCTGCCCTCCAGGCTACGGGCCCCAATGGGAACCACAGCCCTCCTGAACGCTACCGTGGCAGGGATCAGGGCAGCAGGGCAGGGAAGTGGGGGCATAGGAGGAAGGTTGGTGCTCAGTCGGAGCGGATTCTCTCTAGGGAGACTTGGTGGAGGGCGCCAGAACAGCCTGTTTCATTCAAGAAGCATGGGAGGAGGACTGGGAGGAAGTAGGGAAGATGGAGGAGGAAGTGGAGGCGGAGGAGGGGGAGGAGGAGGAGGAGGAGGAGGAGGTGGAGGAAGCGGGGGAGGTAGTAGTGGAGGAGGAGGAGGGGGAGGGGGAGGCGGAGGATTCCTTGGGTTGGGTTCTAGACAGGACAACGAGGAGACCAGAGGAGTGCTAGAAGGAGAAGGGGATGACGATGAGGAAGAGGAACAGGAGGAGGAGGTGAGAAGAAGAGGAGGCAGAGAGAGGGACGAAGAAGCAGAGCAAGACAGCGGAGGGGGAAGCGAGGTGAGGGAGAGCGAGGGGGGAGGGAGGGATCGCCCTCCATCTTACCAGGACGCATTCTTCTTCCCCGTCCTCATTATACACGGAGAGGAGAGCTGCCATGCTGGAGACGACATGTGACGTTCGGAAAAATAAACACACCAAGAGCAAGAAAGTATGGGCAGAGGCCGAGGGAGATGAAAGGAGGCACTGAACAGAGAGAAAAGAGCGGATCAGACATGAAGTGGGTGAGGGAAAATGAGATTTGAAATGAGAACAGATTGAGGTTGAAAGAAAAGAGTTGGTTGGTGACATACCAACCACAGGAAAAGAAGGAAGGATTCAGTCAGAACAAAACATGAGAGGTAAGAACAGCTTCACCAAGGAAAGAGGAGAGGGAGAGAAGTGGCTGCAAGATAATAGAGTCTGAGTAGAGGCAAGAAAATCCTTGCAATCCTTGCTACACCGAAATTGGGGGGGACAGATTGGATACCTGGGAAGAATGAAAGGACTGAAAAGTTTGTCAGATATATCTATGCAAGAACGGGAGTGGGAGGCGTACCAAGTCTAAAATTAGCAGGATGGAGAGCAGTGGAAAGACTGTGAAACCAGCTGAGAGGTACTGGGTACTTTTTTTTCAAAGGGTATTTTGAATGCTTGAAGCTTCGGTTTTGCTAAAAAAAAATATATAAATATATATATATATATCAAAATACATAGAGGCAGACAAAAAATATGGCTCATTCTCAGAGAGGAGAAACAAATCCTAAATATTTCAAATGAGGGAGAACGCGGGGGGGGATCACAGGGGATTACAAAATGCAACGTAGAGAAGAAGAGGGAGAGAAACAATGACGTGCTTTTGGCAAGATGAAATGTGAATCCGTGCAGATTTTTAAAAGATACAAACCGAATGCTCAAAATTATCAACTCAAGAGGAGGAGAAAAAAAAAGATTAAGGACGTAACACGCTCTGAGCAGCAATCCCGACCTTGAATCTAATCCGAAAATCTAAATAACACTAAAAAAAAAAAAAGTTCCAAATCTTTAAGCACATGTGCCGATGACAAACGAGCTCTTTTAGGATTTACCATACAACAAAGCTAGCGACTGAAACAGTACAATAAAAGAGGAGAGCCATTGATTTCCGCCCCGTCTCTTCATGCCATCTAACTCCTCACTTCCCCATTAGCTTCCTCACCACTCTCTATCCATTATCGATATGGAGCGTGATAGAAAAAAAACCCATCCATAAACAGAGCCGTGATTGCTTCATCTACTTCTCAGCTCCGCCCTGCCAATCTTTTCTCATGCTCCCGTCTTCTCTCCTGCCTCCATTTTGTCACTTCTCCTGTCCTCCTTCGTCCACCCTCACCCCCTCTCGTCACCGAAAAGTTACAAGTGCAAGTCTGAGCAACACAGCCAGTTAGCTTTTTATAACACAGCAACATTTTTTTCCGCAATTAGTACGTGTTGTTATAAATGAAGTGAGAAATAGATTGACTGCATCCATCATTAACCTGCCCTCGTCTTTCCCCCTGCCACCATCTTCTCTCCTCTGCTCCACCCTTTCCTCTCTCTTTTTTTTTTTTTAAGTGGTGGTTATGTGATACACCTCTCCCTGCTCCTGGAAGTGCTTAGATCAGATTTCATCTCCGCTCACTCCACATATCACATCTCCCGTAAGCTGAGGTTTCTCCTCTAACATCGGATTTTATTAACCAGATATTTCCCCACTTATGTGACGTTTTTGAGGACCTTTCGCAGTCTTATGTCCGTATATATTTTCAAAGACGGAATGAGATTTGAACAAATTACGTGGCGACTTTGATGAGTTGTGAATTTACCCAACAAGTAGAGGGACGAAAGATGTAGACAAAATTGGACTTTATAGATTGAAAGGTTGCCAATGCAGGGTGTGAGAGCGAAATGTTTGGTTAATTTCCACCAGTTATGTCTGTGTAGTCGAGCTCTAGTTTTAAACATTTGTACCCGAAGATAGGCTTGTGCAATATAAAGGAAAAAAAATTACAATAACCAGTAAACCTTCCTCCAGTATCAATGTACTATATATCACACTACTGTATGTGTTTAGGCATGAAAAATCACCTCTTTATCTCATTTATGTCCATAATATTGGACTGCATGGGAAGTAAAACTCGAGCTGTCAAGCTCAGCTGATTACAAAAAAAAAAACATACAAGAATAAATCAGACTTTTAATTGCTTTGTATTTTTAGTGCAGGCGATAAAACTGCTGATGAGAATTTTACAATATTAAAATAATATCAACAATATGATCACAACGCCCAGCCCTGTGATTTAAAAAAACAAAACAAAACAAAAAAAAAGTTTGGCCAGATTGTGCCGTGCTGCTACCTCCTCCTCTTGAAGAATCACCTGCGAATAAAGTTAACAGTGCTCTCTGAAACATCGCCGCATTGTTAAAAATGTGTCGCTGGCATAGAGGCGCATGTGACTTGACAACAGCTATTGTGCAGGAGCTACGAATTAGCCAATGTAGCAAACATGTCTGCCGTTGCCAAAAAGCAGTGATCCGTGGTCAATCAACACACGTTTAGATACTTTAGACGCATGTAGACAAGGGCACAGAAGAGAATCCGCAGGGATTAACTCTGTCCTATATTCTGAGTTCGTATGTTTGAGTCCAGGGAGAGGCAATTGGCACACACAACACAACCATCAATGCTTCGATGCATATATTTTACAAAGCACACTAGACCTGCTACAGTAGCAAGAAGCTATAAGAGTAGTTAGATGAACATTTCTTAACCTTCCCCCCGCACAGTGCCCTTCAAAGGTCACTTCAGCCACTTGTGATGTCGGAAGGGTCTCCCTCGATCTCTATCCGCTTACTTCGGACACGATCCTGAAAAGCACACTGAAAGAATGAGAGAAATCGAGCAAAAGAGGTCGATGATGCTTGGTACACTTCATAAACGATAACGGACACGTTAGCGAATAAACAAGGATACTGTAACTACAAACGTTCAACCTGGATTCAGCAGAGACAGCAGGCAACGTTCTTTCAATGAAACTTTCTGGAAAGTAGAGCATGAGTGTTGACCTGGTTTGGTGTACTGGACACACACACACACCCACACACGCTCTGACACACATTCACACTGATTCTGGCTCACGGATGTGTGGTAGCTTTTGGGGGACGTCAAGCTGAACTGGGCACGAGGAAACTAACGGACAAAATAATCAATGGAAGAAAACCCGACAGAATAAACAGCTGCAAGGACAAGTGTTTCTATTTGACTGAAGAACTGGAAAATGACAAAGACTTGGGATGGGAAACAGAATGAAAATGTGAGATTAAAAGACAATTATTTTTACAGCTATTTATCATTATCTCAGTCTCTTGACTTGTAGATAAAAGTGTCTCCATTAATGTCCCTTAAAAAAAAAAAAGCACTAAAAAGCACTGACCACACTTCTGATTTAATTTGATTTAACTGCAAGATGTTACTTTCACACACTCGGTTTTCTTTTCTTCTTATGGTAATAATGTGGCTGTGTTTTTGTTCACATTGTTGAGCTGGGTGAATTGGAAATCACAAGTAGAGAGCTCCAATTTCAAATCTGACCGCTTTAACGTTTCTATCTGAATACTTTGCCACCACCAAACTACAACTTCCGTCTGTAATTTACTACTTTTATATCATCTGCATACTTGAGTAGACATTATTTCAGGTTGTTTAAGTGATGTCTAAAATCCAAATGCCTTTGTAAGCTTTAGACATTTCTCATGTCTTGGTTGTTTTTTTATTTCATTTTTTATTTTTGTAAAAACGGACAATGCTCTTTGCTTCCCAATGAGCTCGGGTTGGTGAGCCTCCGGCTCCGAATTGCGTAGGGTGCTTGGACCCAGTCGTACTTGCTCGCAAGGCTAGTTTATTCATTTCTTTTGAACAGACACAGTGTATTTCACTCATATGTGTTGTGACTGGATATTTATACGGTGTTTTATTATCTCAGAGTGTGTCCACAGCCGCTTCAGGTGTGCCAAGAGAACTTTGTGCCCATGATGTCTTACACAAACACACACACTCATGCGCGCTTGCATGTTTAGTCAGAGCAGTAAAGCAGCCATTATAACAGCTTATTTTAGACTTAGAGTGACATTAATCCAATACCTGTAATAGCCCCACACATGCAGTCTGAACACACACACACACGCGCGTACACACACTGAAAGCATGGAACTGTCCTGCTATGATGCCTTTTGTGTCCGACGTTGCCAACATTTTTGCTCAGGATTTCAGTTATCGCTGCGTTCCTGTGTCAACACAAGCTCTCTGTCACACAAAAAGAACCCATTAACATGCCAAAGCAAAAAAAAAAAAAGAAGAAACAAAGAAAATACCTGTGCTTACACACATGCACATCGACATTAGCAGCTGGTACAGGTGGCAGAACGTTCACGCAACGTGCAATAGTATGTTTTGTGCCGGTGAACTGAGTGTCAAACATTTACACAAGATGACGGGGTGGATTTACTCAGGAGACACCTATCAAGGGATAAAATGCACAATTTTGTTTGTTGCAAATGTATGTAATTTATTTTGTACACTGACTGAATGGCTGAGGTGCAGCTCATGTGTAAATCCACCCTAATACTTGTGGCGTGTTTGTCTAAACCTGGCAAACTGGGTTTTTGCCCACTGGGTGGCAGCAAAGCCTTATTTGTTGAGACAACACAGAGCCGCGTGGTACTGCGTTTAGAGGGTATAGCAACAGTGAATCAGACAGGGTAGAAAACAGCTGCTGTCCAGCTCTCTGCGGGCTGAGACTTACGCATGTTCCACAGACAGTGATGTCTAACCGGGTAATTTGTCTTTGGCAGCTGATTAAAAAAAACAACATCACCAGGCAAAGGTGCAACAAACCTGAAGGTTTCAACCTGCAGAGAGCAGCACACTCCTATGTGATTGTGCATTTATCTTCTAAACCTCCACTAATGTTCATATTTGACTTTAACTGTGACTGAATGTCTTCCAAAGCAATATTGCCCATATCCCCGCTTTGTGGCCAGACTTGTATATGTTGCTAAGCAGCTTTTCTGAACTTATAACCACAAGCAATGAGAACTTCAGTCAGTGAAATGACAGCACTGTTAGATAAAGGCAATTTGTGACTGAGCCTCCATTACCGACCGCATCACTCATTGTCTGGCTGCGTCTCTTGATACGACACAAACTATAAGTAAAATGACCAGAGAGGAAGCTGGGTTTTGGTTTGTGATCAGCATTTAAGACCACTCTTAAAAATACACATCTGTTTTCTTGTGCCCGAGGTTAGCCCACGTGCCGTTTGGTTGTTTTTGCGTGAGCAGAAAATTCTGCTCTGGTTCTCCACCGTTTTATCAACATCGTCACTCGACTATCTTATAAGATGCTCTAGCAATTACGACCGATGTATTGTTGTCAATACTGTTACTGTTTCTCTTGTGGTCATGGGGTGAGTGGAGTATTCATATGAAGTTTGTCAAACACTGTAAAAAAAAAAAAGGGGGGGGGGGGGACATGTTAAGAATTGGTTTGACTTGAAATTACATGAATTCCAGCTGCATTTTCTGTTTTCAGTTTCAGAAGCACTTGGTTAGTCTAATGTGGATACTACAAACTATCAGGTAACCAATAGAAATCTGTGATCATTGAGAATGATTCACACAGTTATTGTAGCACATTGGACTATCCAAACAAAGTCAAACTGCAGTAACTGCAGACCCTGCAAAAAAACCAAATTCAGGGTATTCTTTTGACCTCTGACCTCAGACGCTAATGTGAATTCGTTTGCATTAATAAGTCTCCCTCTGAGCTCAAAGAACAGCAGCTAAGATTTCTGTCTGCTCTTATCCACAGACATGTTTTTGCTGCTCTTTTTAATAACGGATGAATAATAAAAGCAGTTTTCCATTGTGCAAAAACTGTACTGTACCTGTACTGAGCCTTGTATCCGTGTGATACAGTGTCACCGCCCTTTGTTTTTGCACTGGAATAATAAACCCGCGTGTGTTGTTGTCACACATCCTTCATGCGACATTACCCCGACGTGAGTGGGGGTTAATTTTGTGATCAGATGATTGTTCAAACATTGCGACTCGTGTTGCTTAAATATCTACTGTGTCACCTGATTGTTAGTTGAGTATCATTATTGGACAATAACGCTACGTTTATATGAAATCCTGACTTAGCATGTCAGTGCAGCCCGCCCTCTCCCCTCTGCTCTCTCACTTCCAACCTCAGAAGAGATAATCACATCACACTTCAGGATACTCGTTTTCTTTCTCGCTAAATATGTAATGCTGCTGGATTACTTGTGAGCTGTCGAACAAAAGAATTACCACAATGTAGTTGTTATGTACATGCAGCCTCTATGGAGTATAAAACAATAATGTCACATACAATGCATTATTGTCTTACACAGTGACGTGTAAAGCCGGGAATGGGCTTTCTGTTCAAGCACCGTCGAGCAAACTGTCCTCAGTATTTAAGCTAATTAATATGTAACTGATAATGAGATTGTCAATATCACACCGGATTATAGCTGTTGTCACCGGCCTGTTTAAGATAATGTAATTATTTCATTTGAGTGGATGATGACAGTGCAGGTAATAGAGCTGGTGGCAATAACACTGTTAATTGATGTGATCCTGGCAATGATGATGACAATTAATTATCATGGAAGATACAAATAAAGTCAATCTGCTTGGGATACCAATGTTTGGTCTTGTCAGGTTTTTAACCCAATGATATCTTTATAATATTAAAGATATTGTTGGAAATAAATCTATTCTTATGTCATCCTTTTTTTTTAGTTGTCTGTTTGTTTATCTGACCTCTCCAGTTCCTCTCAAAAGAAGAAGAAGAAAAAAAAACACAAGTATGAATAAGCTTGATTCATTTTCTTGACAGAATTAAACTGTTATTTTATTACCTGGTGTATAGATTCATTGTTCACTGGAGCATTTTTTCCCTAGATTAAAATATGTCAGCCTTCTTCTGGAAACATTGCATATTTAAAGATTGTTAAATATATTCGGTCTTTTCAAACCAAGCCTGTGTTACAAAGTGATGAAAATGTGGCATTTACTAGGCAGGCTTATTTAAAAAAAAAATCATTTTTTGTGTGCATACAAAATAAAGTTAATTTGATGGTTCTTATTCTGCTCCGAATACGTTGGAAGATTGGGGTCATGAAAAATGAAGGCAGGGTGATTCCTATAACATCCATGTTGGAAGCTTCAAAGATTTTAAATTCTTGGATTTGATGTATTTATGATATATTTTAAAATATTCCTTTATTGAATTTACACCTTGTGACTCAGCCAACACTGACATCTTTGTTTTAATTTGTCATATCATATAGCAACAACAAGGGACACCGCAGAGCTGCATTATGGGAAGTGTAGGATCCAGGCACAAAAAGTCAGGATATCTGAACCTGTGGAGCGTTCGTGTCGACCGTTCTCGCTGTAAGTCTCACAACATCACGGAGGTACGATACTAAATCACTGGCCCTTTAAGAAAACCAATACACTGCAGTTCGTTGTTCATGTCTTATTAAACAGCACAAAGTAAAGTGAGGGCCACATTAGTGGGGTCCAGTAATGTGCAATCATGTTGCTGGGTGTATTGGTAATTTCGGTTCAAGTCTGAAGGCTAAGAAAATTGCCTCAGAGGATTCATTTGGATTATTAGACACCACAGCTACTTGGTCATTATCAATCATCTTAAAGGTTTGTGCCAGTGGTGTGCGATCACTGTGTCCTTGTACTGGTAATTTTGGGTGTCTCTTATATTGTTAAGCATTAATCTCAGGTTGCTCTACTGCACATGCAATATTCATAAAGGATATTACTTTGCCATCACAGGCTGAATATGACTATGCTACAATATACATAATATACATTATTCATGCTTATGTGATGGCATGTCTGTCGTTATGTTTTACTCTAGATGGGATGGGTGTGTGTTATGGGAGCTTTTCCATCACGTTAAACTGATTTGACGTGGCTCACGTCTTCCCCACAGAAGCTTCTCTGTGTTTGTCCGTTCCCTTTATCATCTCACACTACTGAGTAACAGTAACTCACGAGCTCAAAGCACCAGTCCGCTGCATTCAAAGTGTCTGTTTATCTCCGGTACTGTACCGAGCACGTCTTGTCACGAGTTTGTCATCAGATTGTTGCAGTCTATAGGCTCTGACAACAAAGTGCTTCCAACAAGAGCTCATGTCATCTCAGTCATGTAGGTAGAACATTTCACTAGGTTTTTTCTCATCCACATGGGACTGTCTACAAGCTACACTGTTTCCATCTATTTTTTCCATATCAATAACCAAACAATAAATCAGCTCTGTGCCATGTTTACTGGCATCAGGAGTTTGTTGATTGCTGTTGCAGGGAAAGTAGTGGTTGCATCAGATCTCACAGTGCAGGCTAGTGCGTTAGACACTAGAGGACAGCAGAGGGTTTCTTGATGTAGACGTTCAGCATGTGGGGTGAATTTAAAGTAGACAGGTTGCCGCTGACGTTTCTTTACCATAAACAGACAGCAGTGTCTCCAGACTGTTATGGAATTTTCTATCCTTAGGTTACATGAGGGTCCCATGTGGGCCTTGAGGTCCTCGGCAGTATTAGTTGTTTGGCTTTGATTGGGAACAGTAGGTGCCAGTCTATCTCAACACTGTGGGGGCCAGGGTCGAAGAGACCTATTGCTGCCTTCCTAGACATAATAGATAGCTTGCCGTTGACTTCTGATCTGTGTAAACAGACATCTGTGTCTCCAGACGTGAGTGTATAGTATTTGTGGTGTTATCTGTAGAGGATTAAAGTCTATCCACCAGGATGAGTTGGGCAGAATGTGAGACCGACTCAGGCACTTCTGATGCATTATGAGAGTGTCTCTAATTCTCCTTGATCAAGCGTCAATAAATAATACAGCATAAGACATCAGAGGCTCCTGAACACTTTCTTCCCTCCTGACCTCACCATTGACAACTGGAAGATGACTAGATAAGGTCAAGAGGCAAAGTTCTGGAAAGTTCTTATTGCTTGCCGAGAACAGATCTATCTCAAGCCAGAACAACCAGACTGGAATGTCCCAAACACTTGACCAATTTTTCTCTTCTAAAGGTTAAATCTGACGTTAAAGCCAATGTATGACATGTTAAACTTTCCACGACGCATATGCTAATAATGAACCAATTTGGACACAGACATTTCACTTCATGAGGAAAACACCTTCAGCATTTAAACATTTGAAATGAAACACTTGCAGAGGTTCTTTTTCACAGCGGGAAAACAAGAATTTTAAAGTAATTTATTGATTTTTTTTTTACTCAGAACACATAAATGTCAATATCAGACAAATTAGGGATCAGAGCAGGTCTTAAAACATGCCTGGAGCGGATCCTTAATTAGGTTTTAGACTATAAAATCTGTCATGTTCCAGTGGTATATGTTTTATGAGACTTCCTGCTACAGATAAACCTTAATTGGACTGATGTATTTTAGTGAATTTGTGAGTTGGTGCTGGTGATGGAGTCAGCTGTTAAATAATAATAATTTTCTTTGATTGGATTACCACCACAGCAGGCTCCCTTGATTGGTTAACAGCGGCAGAACGCTCTTCCTGTTATCCAACGTGGCAGCAACATAAACAGCCTCCACACTTTCCTGTTACCGCGTTGGCACTGATATCTGTGTCTGTTTACAGACGTCTGTTTCCCTTCCTCTCCCAGCTATCAGCTGCCGGTGTTGACAGTCTTCTTGATGCTTGATGTTCCTCCACAGATCTGGCTTTGTTGTCTCTGCCTCGCTGAGCTCCTGGCTGCACCTGCGGCTGTTTGCCCTGCAATCTCCTGGACTGGTGAGGAATATTGGAGGGTGGAGAAACAGGGAACATGATTTTACAATTCTATTGATTTATTGTAATTTTCTTGTAATTTGCAGCAGCCTGACCCCCCTAGTAGCTACACACATTTACACTGTAATTAGCATTTAAATGGTAATAGATTCCTAGCAAGAAGAAACTTTTGCTTCATGGTCTTTTGTTTTGATACCTCTGACCACTTGGTGGTGCAGTAGTTCCACAAAAATCAAATTAAAACAAAAATCCCTCATATACCCAAGTCCTAAATCAAACCTAAGACAAAAAAACAAAACCACCAGAGCTTCACATCAAGGCTACAGCTCTTGATTTCTCAGAAATACCCAAAAGACAAAACGGATTAGCAGACATTTGGAAAAGTTTATTTGAATAAAACTCACTTATAATTGGTAAAATTAAGCTCCGTTTTACAGGCCTGGATCCATAAAAGCACTCAGTATGTAGAGGGAGAAGGGTCTGTGAGTATGAGTGTGTGTGTGTGTGTGTGTGTGTGTGTCAATATCACACCTACTGTAATTTATAGAATTTGGCATGGAGCTGATGGGGTTTAAAAATATATGTCTGAAATCCATAGTGCAAAGCCCGAGAGGCTAAAAGGGCTCTTAATGAAAACAGGAATTAATTGCATTAAATCTCTCAGTGGTGAATGTTAAGCAGAGCTTTTAGAGTCTGTGGAATGTGCTTTAATTTCCAGAGGAGGGTGTTCAACTTTGGTGGAAAAAAAAGGAACACAAGAGGGTTCTGAATGCTGAAAATAATCTATTTCCCCCCTTTCTTCGCTCAGCACAAAAAGCATTCAAAGAGTTTCATGAGGTAGCAGAAAAATCTGGAGTCTCAGAACAGCGGTCAGTTCTGGAAAAGAGGAGAGACAAGGAAGGGCAATGGCAAAGAAATAAGGGTTCGGGTGAAGACTCTTGTACTTTGAGCTTCTCTCTCTCTCTCTCTCTCTCTCTCTCACACACACACACACACACACACACACACACACACACACACACACACACACACACACACACACACAAAGACTGGCAGCAGCAGCCTGCTGTGGAGTCTCTCGCTGAGTGGGGCTGAAGTCAGTGGAGCAAAGGATGAGGCGGAAGGAAAGAGGGAAGGAGTGAGGGAGTGAAAAAGTGAGGAATACATAACAAATCTGAAGTGACATAACGGCTCGCCCCAAAATAACACACACTGATGTCGCCCCCTCCCTTTTTACATCCCATCTGTCTGTTGCTATATTTTGCTCCTCTGGTTTGCTTAAGATACGAGAGCTTCTTTCTTCTTGAACCCCCCCAAAACTTGCTCCTGTCCCTGTCTTCATTCTTTTTCTTTTCTTCCTTCATTCCTTTGATTTCCCTTATTTCCCCTTCCTTTCCTTTCCTTTCCTTTCCTTTCCTTTCCTTTCCTTTCCTTTCCCCCCTCCTCTCCTTTTTCTTTCCTTTCCTTTCCTTGCATGTCTCCCCCCTCTCCTCTCCTCTTTCCTTTCCTTTCTTGTATCATCCCATTGAATATAAGCTTGCATGTCCATGCAGGCAATCGTACATTTGTTTTCATCTTCAAGCTTTGTGGTGGTACTACCCCCCCAACCCTTACCTCTCTCCCTCCTTCCCTCGTCTCTCTGTTCCTCCCACAGGGCCCCCTGGTCTACCTCTCCTCTCTGTCTAATAATAGCCATAATGTGTTATGAGTATGCAGTCTGTCTTGCTCGCAGCAGCTCTGCGCCTCCCCCTCTCTGCATCCCCTGCCGCCACCCCCTACCCCACCCCACCCATTTTCACTCCTGCAGCTGGTATGCCGTCTTTCTCGCCTCAGTTCCATCTCCCACTTCCCTTTCTCACGTTTCTCCCTCCTTTTCTCTTTCCATATGATCTCTGTCTTAGCCATTGGTGTTTTCTCACTTCTCCTTCAGTTTCCTCCCCATCCCCTTTTCTCCCCCCTCTTCCTCACGTTTTCCGTGTGCAGGGCGGACACGGTGTGTGAACATCACCCCTCCCACTCTTTGGCGTCTTTTGCCTCTTTCACTCTTTCATCCCAATTCCTCATCGCTGTTTGCTCTCGTCCTCGCTTTATTGGCTGGCTCTTTTAGCCGTGCCAGTATGTGGTCCTCAACTCCCCACCGCACCTCTATCACTCTTTTTTTTCTCTCTCTGTCTCTTGGTCTCTATCACACACATATATATACACACACCTTCCCTGCGTGTGCATCTCCCCCCTCCTTTTCTTTTGTGCTTTTCTGCAGGAGTGTGTACTATGCAGGCTGTCTGCCTTTTTCCTCCTGTTTTCCTCCCTCATTCTTGCTGTTTCTCTCTCTCTCTCAAAACTTTTCGATCCTGTCTCATTATATTTCTGCATGTGCTGTATTTGTGTCCATGCGTGTATCTGCTGATGTGTGCACTCTCTTTTGGAAGTGTGTATGTGTGCCTCTGTGTGTGTGTGTGTGTGTGTGTGCAGCACATTTACCTTGCAGACTGACCTGTCTGGTTTTGTGTTTCCAAAATGGCAGCTTTACATTGCATACATTGCCTCCCCGCTACACAACACTAGGAAATACACACAGACACAAGTCAGTATGACTAAGTATTAAACCAAAACCCAGGGCGGAAATATCTTTTTATTACCTGTAACTGGCTACTTCTAAAGCTTCACCGCCTCCTTTAGGCACACAGATGAAAGCAGAGACATCTTCTGGTTAATTTCTCAGTATTAAACCGTGTGAACTGTATTACTGAACCCAGGTAGAATATGAAAGAACAGAGCAGACCCAGACTAACAGAAGAGGGTGGATGTCTTCCTTTTCACACAATTAGACAGGCATGCAGACAGACAGATGGGCTCGCTCTCTCACATACAAACACAGACGTGCTGTGACAAACATGACAGGCTGAAACTCCAAAATTAAGTAAGGCAGATAACTGAAGCCATGCTGTCTGTAAATCAATCTCATATATTTCAGATTTATTTTGTTGATGTTGTTTTTTGTTCTTGTGTGGCAAACTGCGGAGCTGCGGATTATGAGGTTGAGGCCTGCCACCTATGAATAGATGATGAAATTATTCTTCCCTATTATATGAAGATATCTGTGAGAACATGTCCTCTATCTAACAATCCCTCTTGACATTTTTATTCAAATGAACACTATTATACTCCAGTACAAGTAGTATAAGTATAATTAGGAGTTGCTAAATTTGCACAATAAACCTTAGAGGCTTTGAGGAGGTTGACAGACAAATTAATCTTTAATTAAATAAACCCTAATACAAGCCTCTCATACAGTTTTACAGTGCTGAATATGGGTAAAACAATTGAGCTGACTTCGATTTAACAGATTCATTGTTAATAATAATAATAATAATAATAATAATAATAATAATAATAATAATAACAATAATAATAATAATAATCTCTACACCTTTACTTCAGGATATTTCAGAATAAGATGCTACCCCCACCAAATATGAAAACAAACAAACACTCCACTTCTGGGAGTATTTTGGAATCACGTCAATTGGAGTCACGTGACATACTCTCCGTAATAATCAAACTCACCTGTGCGCAGGTGCCCTGTGTAGCTCCTAGCTAGCTAAAAGTGTTTTTCAAGACAACTTTTTCTTTGTGGAAGAAATAACAATGTCAAGTGTCCCTGTGACCGTGTTAACAGCTTTGGACCTTTTTTTTTTTGTCGCAATGGACCCTTGTGGATTTGAAGTTTTCATCTCCCCTCGAGCTGCGTTCATGACACTGCGTCACGTCAACAAGGTAAGAGCTGCTCATGCTAACGCGCGTGTCATTAGCGGATGTTATGGCTCTGTTTTGACAGCTCTTGTTGTTTTATTGTTGTTATGCGGTTTTTCCTGTGCTGTTTTCCGCTTGAGCCGTTGCCAAGGTGTTGTCATATTCATAGCTATTAATTGTGCATTGAGTTTAGATGTCTCTTTCCCCGTTGTTCTATCTGGTTTTGACATGTTGAGTATAGTTATGTGATGTCATGTGTTGAATTTGTGTCATACAGCGTTCTGCTCTCGCTTTTGTTTTGTTGTTGTTTATTTAGGCTTAATATTTTGCCTGAATGTTGCCTTTAGGGGTGCACAGCACAGTCCATTTCTCTGTAATATTGGCTTAATAATGGGAGGAACTCAATGGCTTTTGTCATATGCAGTGCAGTCACATTCACATTTTCTCCACATAACTTCATATTCAGCTAAATATTGCAGAATATTTCAGTTCAAAGCAATGTGTTGGCTTGCTTTGGCTGCTCTTTATATTTCAACCTGCTTAGCTCTGGTTGTATGATTTATGCTGATCGTATATGTTCACAGACATTTATTGTCTGAAATGTACAAGATATGGATTTATCATAGCTGGTGTGTCTTTGCCTTGTTGATATCAGGTGGCTGTTATTGTCACCTACCTATCTCTGCAGTGCTAAACTTATTATACCTGACTTGTTATATCTTTCAGAGCAGAGATGAGTTCAGAGTGTGCAAGGAGTAGCTAAATTTATAAATTCTGAACATTTCTGCATGACCTACTTTGACCTAGTTCAGGCAGACAACTTGTGTCCTCTGCAGCATTCATTTATGATTTACTGTAGTTACATACTGCATATCCAATGGGCCCAGTGGGAGAGTATAAGTCCTCAGTGCTCTTCTTACTCCTTTTTCCAAGCTTCCTGCTGGCTGCTGCACCGCTCACCTGAAATCTTTGTGGGGCTTATTAAATTTCGTATACTCCACCCTACACCTGTAGGCCTTGAGCATCCGCCTGCAGGATCTAGCCTAGGCTTCCCGGGGGGGAGGTCATCATCGTCAGTCTCCAGCGTTCGCTGTGCTCTGCTTGTTGTATTCTTGCAGGTAGTGACGAGGTCAGACGGCTGGCTCAGCTGAGGGGGAAAAAAACTGTCCCTTTTTCCCTCTGCAGCTTTCTGTCGTTGTGACTGAATGAACCTGAAGTTGTTTATTAATATTAGCAATGCATTCGGCGCTTATGATCGGTATGTTTACTTGAATCTTGTTCTAATCAGCGCGACTGGAGATGACTGGTTTCCATCAATCAGTTTAATTAGCGTGCTCTGCATGGAGGCTATATTTATGTTTGGTAGTATGGTGAAGTTTGTGTGCTGTATTTGCACTCTGCTGTGTGTGTGTGTGTGTGTGTCTGTGTGTGTAGGCTAGTGAGTCTTCAACAAGCTGAATTAAAGATACAGTATATGTATATAACAGTTACATTAATTTGCTTACGTCAAGTATCTTCTGGAGTTAGTTTTTTCATGGGGGGAGGGGAGAAGGGGGGTTGTGGTTGTGCAAACCTGACAATGTGTGTGCTTGTGCATTAAAAACAATAATCTTTTTGTCTGTTGGGTCACATCAGGAGTGATAGATAAGCAGCAGTGCCCATCGTTTGTCTGTGTACATTCCTGTTTGGGTGTAACACTTTCAGGAGAAGGTGGAACTGGACCGAGAAATAGACTCAGCAGACAAGCCAGTTCCAAATACAACAGCCTTTACTCTGTCTGTAATCGGGGTTAATAATCGGCCACTGAATAGCAGACACATCCAGCAAATGGAGCCAAAGGGCAAAGGCAGGCAGGTGGCGGTCAATAAAGAGGCAGAGCATCATCAAAACTAAGGCAGGGAGGCAAGACAGGAACAAGGCTGGAGAGTAATGATAGACATTAAGTAATTTCATTGTTCAAAGTACAAATGAAATTTTGACGTGAATAGAAACAGAAAACTGTAGAGTTAATTTGGTTTGGCACTTTCCAGATCAGCACTCTCTAAACTTCCTTCATACATCTTGTCCGCTCTTGTTGTTGTTGTTGTTCTCTGCCGCGGTAGCTTGTACTTAGGCTCAACAAACCTCAGCAGCTTGTGGAAGGCTCCTTGTTCCACGAAGAGTAACAGGAGCATGTCTCCAGTCACCATTTTTTGTGAGCTGGCTATCTTCTCTGCATCCTCTGCTGGTGCTTGCTAAAACTGTTAGTAAGTGACTAACAGTGTTAAACGTTATGTTAACATACGCAGATATAAATCTGAGCATACTGACGTCCAAACAAGTACTTGTGTACTCAAGCTCATTTCTTCTGGAGAGTTATGGGGGTCATTTTGATTTTATTCGTCCACAGTCCACTGTATCACTCTCATTTATTAAGGCTTTTTTCAGGAGTGCATTTGCCCGATCATTGATGGATGGAGCTGTACTGCTCGTCCATTTACAGTGTATCAATATTTAACCAACCAACCACTTACTATTGAGCGTATTTAGAAGCAGACCCAGCACATGTAAACATTTTTGTAGTTATATAAAACATCTCTGAACTGTTACATATTCCTACACGTGCACTGCACGAGTATGCCGCTTTGATTGATGGACATTTTCAGCAGGTACCTGCTGATCTGGTCTGAGGTTAACCTTGTGAGGCCTGCTGGTACATGGGTTTGGCTCCATATAGCCGTGATGATCCTCCTTTGCTCCTTACTGGTTGTATTTCAACACAAGTCCAGACTTTCCATTTCCATGCCTAATGTACAAAATTTCAACTAATTTGTCCCAATTTGAGGTTTTACTCCTCTTCACTTCCTCTGTACTTCTTAGTCGGAGAATCTATTTCCAGTTAGCGGTCAGCTTATTTTGAACAGCTTTCATTCTTCTAATCTTCTAAAGAAGATATAGAAAACAAACATGAGACTTGTATCTCCCCTTGCTGTTTGACAAATAAGACATCTTTAAGCCGGGCATCACAAGATGCTGCAAAGTATTGATTTTATTCAGACTGAATGCCTAATTGGAAATTGGGCACGTTAAACACTCCATTCTCTTGGCAGTGTTTGCTCTGCCGTTTGATATCCAATTATGTATGGGTTTATTCACTTTCTTATTGGAATTCCCAGGCATTGGGACCAACAACACAAAACACTTCTGGAATGGCCATCATTTTTACAAAAACAGTTTTCTCCCAAGGGAAGAAGTTGAGCCTCAAACAGACCTTTCTATTTCTTGAGGATATATCTAGAGTTTACTTTCAATACGGCCTTTCTAACTGGGAAAAGTGCGATGCCAAGGTAATGTCATGCTGTGGGAACTCGATATGAAAGACACTCTGATCGGGCACAGCTGCGGGATCAGAAAGGAGGACGGCTGAAATGGATTCAGGCAAATTCTCCAAAGTACTTTTAAGGTAACCTCAGGATCTCTAGCTTAAGGTGCCTGCTGAGCCTTCTTGGCCCTGTTGGGGACTGTTTACTCAACATTTTACCAAAATACTCAGGTTGATATGCTGTTGTTCCACGGCTGCATTTATTGTCACTGAAAGGTCACTGATTTTTAAACAAAATCTGAGAGGTTTGCAGCCATATAATGTCTCATTGTTAGAATCAAATATATTACAATATCCACACATCTGTTAAGTGCTTATGACACAGAATATTAAGTATGTGTGGTTAACACAAACCCATGATGGTACTAAAGAAAACGTGTGGATGATATTTAGTGTAAGTGTTTTGCGAGTCAGGTGATTCAGCAGCTTTTCTATTGGCATAATGAAGCAGCAGTTGTTAATCACCTAAGGGTGCTATTGAAGGTGAAGAATATTTTTGAGATTGAGGTGTCATTAAAACAACAAACAAACATAACAGCAGAAAAATAAATGTCAACACTATGCTAAGTAAGACAGAGTATTTAGATCTATTCACTGCTGATTATTTACCTGTGATCAGTCAGGCAGGTTCATGTTTTGAACTCTAAACATGAATATATATAAAAACTGACTACATGTCTCTTTGTCCTTTTTTATTAGCTAATTTTGCGTGCTTAGGTTACACTAGCAAACTGTATCTGTGCAGTTTCCTTCAGTTACTCTGGAGGATCTGCAGGCGCTGCCAGCTAGAAAAAGCTTGAAAAAGTACATTCAGTAGTCTGTTATGCTCTACCTAGTCTAAATATGAAGAATTCTACCTACCCTCAATGATGATTCAGAATTCAGAGAAAATATAGCACGTTGTAAAGAGATCATGCTGGTTTTGGCCCCTGTGGTTACTGAGGAATTGAAGCATTGACATGAAGACAGGGGGTCAATAACTGGCTAATCACTGTTAGGGCTTTGGAGCGACATATATGCTGACAGACTTTTGTAATTATCATATTTGCACTCTTCCTGCTGTTTGCTGATGTTCATGTGATGGATTCGACACTTGGAATTAACACTGAATGCATAAGTAGTAATAATAAGAGACTCATCGAGCAGAAAAGAATACTCTGGTGTAACCAAGTGATGATACAGACAGACGCAGTCTCTTTAAAAAAGCAACATGGCACAAAGCAAACACGATCTTTAAAGGGGCAGTATGAAAATTTGACTACATCATGAATGCTTGAACATCAACAGAATATTGTTATAACAAGCCCAGTCACTTTCTTGTACAACCAAAAAGTTAGCATGTTGTGTCTGTGCTGTGTCATCTAAATAGAAACAAAATGTGATGCTGTGCAAAACACTAAATTATATAATTAAAATGTATTAAAATAATATATTTCATTCAAAATAACAATAAAAACAACTTATGATTTGCCCATTTTAATGTTGATGCCAACAACAAATTTCAAAACAGTTGTGACATGGTCATGTTTACCACTCTGTTGCATCACCTCTTCTTCTAACAACACTCTGTAAACTTCTGGGAACTGAGGAGACAATTTTCTGTAATCTTGAGTGTGGAATGTTTTCTCATTCTTGCTTCATGTAGGATTTCAGTAGCAGTTTGTCTTGCTGAAATAAGTAAGGTCTACATAGCAGTATATGTTGTTTCAAAATCTGTGTGCATTCAGCTTTAATGACGCCTTCACAAATGTAGAGGTTACCCATCATGCTACATGCACTAATGCAATCCCCTGCACTGTGCACTGATAGCAAACTGGATGGTTCCTCTCCTCTTTATCCCAGAGAATGTGCTGTCCATGATTTCTAAACAGAGTTTAACATTTTGGCTCTGGAGACAACAGGACAGAGTTTTTAGTGATCTTATCTACTGTGGACATCCCCACATCCTTTGCAATTTTAAGCTGAGAAGCATGATTCCTCAGTTGTTGCACCAGTGAAGTCTTTTGTGAATGGTGAACCCCTCTCCATCTTTACTCTGCCTCTCTGGGATGCTGTTTGTATATCCCAACATGTTGCTAATCGGTTGCCAGTAAACCAAAATAATTGTGAGAGTTTTCTTTCAGCATTTTTACAACTTTTTCAGTCTTTTGTCGATCCTGTCCCAACTTTTTTGCAACGTGTCTCTGGTATCAAATTCATGATGGATTTCAAAAAGTGTTACAACTTTTATGGAAATGGAGTTGTAATACCACTTATGCCTTGAGAGGTGAGGTAGTCACTTTAGCATTCAGGCTGCCCTCAGTCAAACATGAGGACAAAGAAGTGGGAACTGGGTAGAGTAGCAGAGCTGATGCTAGCTGACAGACAGCTGATGAGGCCAGGGTTCCAGGTCTCAGCAGCCCGGGGTATCTCTATGAAGAGACTGCAGGAGCAGAGCTGAAACTTGAGGAGTAACCGCCTGGAGTTATGACAGATTCTGCACTGATCCAGAGCCATTTACCAGTGGTAGGGAGGAGAGCTCAGGGTTTATTTTTTAAACTTTTGGGATTAAAAAGTGGATTTATGTTCTCTCTCACTTCTCAAGCTGCCTGCTGAAGTGGAGGTGCAGACATCCGTTGTTGTTATTGTAGCCGACTGTGGGCACCCAGAGCTCTATGATACTACATATTTATACAGAAATTGGACAAAAAAGGACATTACTTAAGCCAGAAACTTGGACAACCCAGGAAGGGCTGAAAATCTATCTGTTACTTGACTCCAGCTTTACTTTACTATGAATTAAGTTACCATAGCCCTCATCGATCAAAACTCTGTTCAGAAAACATTTTACAAGTTTGTTTGTCATCTTGTGGACAGACCTGACAAAGTATAAATACCATCATTATGTTATTTTGATATCCTTTTGAAACATTTAGTGCAATTAAATCCCTGGAAATGTTCATTTTTGGTTTAGAGCACTGTAATGTGTGTAAGTGGGCGCAGCAGTTCGTAGTTACTCATGCAAATAAAGACGAATGTTCTTGTGGCCATATTGTAACCTGTTTTACATTTTTGAGGGCATTATAATGTTTATTATGTGCGAGCACTGTCAGAAACCTGTAGCTAATGGCTGCATGACAACTTTTCACAAGGAATAAATGCAGTCCTGAATGTAGTCATACTAATTTTAGAGCTCTGGTTCTCTTCACATTGGCATGTTCAATTCAATTCAATTTTATTTATATAGCACCATATCATAACAAAAGTTGTCTCATGACACTTTTCATGCACAGCAAGTCTAGACCGTACTCTTTATAATATTATTTACAGAGAATAGTTCAGCATGTGAATGTTCATTTTCTTAATCTTTAAATATTTCATTAGGCATCTGTCTAATCCTAATAAAAACAAGTTAGCAGCAATCAAAGTAAACAATAACAAGACTTAATATGAAATCAGAGAAAATAATATCACACACTTTGTCAAAAATGTGTGATATTATGTCAAAAATAATGAGAGCCAGAGCCCAACATGGCATATTCAAAAAAAACCCCAAAAAAGTATTTAATTAACATCAATGAGAATGAATAAAACCAAGCAAATCCTCACTTAAAAGAGGCTGTGATTGTGAAATGTTTGATATTACATTACTGAAGTCTCTCACTGTGGTTTTAAAAAGTCTCAGTTAGATTTGCTCAAAGCAGATGCATATGAATTTACACATGGACACATGAGTAGAAATATAGATGCTGCTTAGCAGTGCCAAAAAGGCTGGAGAAGCAGCTTATTCTTCATCAAGGTGTTGCTCTTAGCACACCGGCTGACAGCTGCTTCAGTCCAGCAGCTACTCCTTCTGTATTAATTGATTTTGATTATATATTCAGGGAGCTGATGGTAATGATAACTAACACATTTTAAATCATAGCCTGGGAAAATATTTGATCCAGTCTGACCCAAACCTTTGATGCATTTGGAAGTTTCAGAAATCCTCTCCGACCGTGGGGATGAATATCAATCTTTGCCCGCTTGATCCGCCGAGGAAAAAAACAATACAAACACAGCAACAGAGCGCAATACCAAACAGCGTGAATGCATCCTTGGAGTCAAGTCAAGTTACTTTTCAGAGCAGATGAATGATTATAAATTCTGTCTTCCCCGCTCAACACAATTGCATCATCCTAAGCTACGCCTAGCAGACATCAGGAGAAAACAATACTGACAGTGTTTCTGGGGTCGGAGTAATAGAAAGCTGTCTTGGGTGCTTTCCGTTTATACAGTTGCAATATGTGTGTGTGCAGACGCATGATATTTACTAATGTGATCAGATCCTCGTGCATATTTACATTTTTTGCTTTACTCCAATGACTGTAAATGTTTAGATCATACAGCTTTATATGTTTTAACGGGACTTTGGAGAACCCCTCTATTGTCATCTTCCCCTCCTTTTAATATGTGAAAAGTCACCATGATGTGAATTCTTTAAGTGGATCATCCCTTTTTGATCACTTCACACACACCTTGTGCACAACTAATGCATGCTTTTTCTTTCACATCGTTACATCTCAACATGCTTGTTGTGTTTTTTTGTAAAGTAACACCTGCTGCAGCAGAGCTTTGCAGAGAAAAGATGAATGGAAAGTGATTAAAAAAAAAACAGCAGAGAGGTGAGCAGAGAGACAAAGAGATGGATAACATGAGAGGAGACAGGATGACAAACAGAAAGCGGAGTGTGTGTGTGTGTGTGAGAGAGTCCATGTGTCAGCTCAGCTATTCACAGGAGAACACAGAGTTCAGTGTGGCTAGAGAGAACAAAAATGCAGTTTGTGCGTAACCTTTGTCTCTCAGAGACCCTCTGTTTTGCTGCCATTTTTTCTTTGTTTATTGGAGAGTGATGGGTGAGGAGGAAATTGTTTCAGGGGTCTAAATCCAAACCATATACTCTGTGTATAAACCGTGGCCTGACTGTACAGGGCACTTTTTTTGTCTCTTGTTCCTGGCCCTTACCCGCCTCTTATGTCCCATCTCATTTCCTGCCATACCTCGTTTGCTGCAGCTTCACCTCCTCTCCCCATTTTCATTCCTCAACAATGGCAACCCTCCCACACACACTCTGTATTTGCAATTGAAAATATCTTGCGTATGCCCTGTGGAGTATTGCACACACCATGTCGAAGACAGTGTGTATGTGCAGTCCCTTAAGTTAAGGGCGTGCTTGCATCAAGGATGGACAGTAATCACTATTAATCTTATTGATTACTGTACAATGAGATTTTGATAGTGATATACTGTATAAAAACAAATTCAGTGTTTGTAGCGTCCTCTGTAGTCCGCCTTCACTCCTCGTTTGTGTTGACCTTTTTATAGATGTTTTATTTTTTTATTTTTTATTTCATCATCCACGGCTCTCAGAAAACCTACATACAACCTCAGCCTCTCCTGCTAAAAGTTGTTTTTTCACTACCACAATCTTTATTATTGTTATTATTTTTCTACTGTCGCTGCTGGCTTCTTCCCCAAGATGAAAAATGTTTGATTAATTTCTCAACACAATATACACCTACAGCACAGACACGTGTGTATATATAAATATATGTGTGTGTCGCATGTGCATGCGTCCTCAAATGGGAACGTTTATATCATCATTATATGGCTTTAAATGTGTTTTTATTACAGTCTGTGTGAACACGCATACAAAACTATGTGTTAGTGTGCAACGTGAGCTTCATTTGTGATAACATATGCGTAGGCGTCTCACATTTTAAGTTAGTGTGTGTGTGTGTGTGTGCGCACACGTGTGTTAGGTTGTGTTTGTGAGCACTAACCAAGCGGAAATGACAGTAATTAACTAAACGAGCTACATCTGCACCTGAGGGGGAGAGAGAGAGAGACGGAGAGAGGGGGAGACATGCGAAATTTAAAGATGCTTCTGGAAGAGAAAGGAAGGGTGTGCAAAGAGAGGAGGGGTACGAGAAGGATGGTTTTCAAAGAACACTGTGAGAAGGTGAGGGGACTGAAAATGAGATGAGAGGGAGTTGCGGAGACGCCATTTTCGCCAGGCTGTGCCAAAAAGATTAAAAACAGCAGAAATGTGTTGTTTTTCTTCATCTTCCATTTAGTTTCCTCCCCTGTCCTCTCCTCCCTGTGACCTCATGAACCACAAGTGAGTATAACCTGAGGGAGTTAGCCTTCTCCAGGCACACAGAAGTCCCGGAGCCCCAAGCTCAAACTTCAGGCCTCCCTGATTCAGAAAAGCTTAACGTATCACAGCTCTAAGTGACCTGTAAACAAAACTTGTCAAGTGGAAATAATTCCTCGTACAGTGCAGTAATTTTTATGTTTCCTGACATGGCAGTCTATGGATTCAAGCACCGGGATGCAACATGCACTTCTTCTTAATGCTAAATCCAGCAGACACCTCTGTACTTCAGGTCACACCATGCTGCTTCAAACACCAGTGCTGATAGTTCATCTTTTTCTTTCCTTTTGATGAGCTGCACTGCTGATACACGTGAGATTAAGCCTCCTTTTATCGCACACAAGAGTTTGAAAAGATTTTTTAACGTTCAGAATAAAAAACTAACATGCTGTCACACTATCCTTGAGTACTAAAGTTAGTGTCTGCTATCTGCGTAAGTTGTAACATAATAAAATGCACACAAATGTTGATGTTGCATATAAAATGCTTCTGTGCACCAGGCTGCACCAAGCAGCTCCTCAGGTGAGGCGTTTTTTGACTTTTTGTAATCTTTGTGGCTGTCAACACATTTGAGATTATCTTTACATTGTAAATTTGAAGTGCAGCACAAGAAGGAAAATAACAAAAAAAGCCCCTTCATGAATAATTGACCTTGCAGAAATATTTAATCATGATGGTGCAACATAGTGTAACAATGAAGGGGGGAATAAAATGACCCTTACTGCTACAGCGTGTCTACACAGGAGGCGTAACGTGAGCAGCACGTTAGCAGAGCTTCAGCATCCAGCATCAGCGCTCAGAGCCACAGGTGGTCCTCAGTACCTGTGAAGTTTTTGGTAAACTCAGATGGATTTGTTCTCAGTTTTGGTGGTGAATTTTAGTGTCTCTATTGTCTGGCTCCGTTCCTGACATAAATAAAAATCGGGGGAGAAACACTGAATCATTGTGATCGTTTGGGATTTCTGAGCATAGACGTTGACTAAATAAAGGATGAATATTGGCACAGATCATTATCTCTTCTCTCTCTTCTCAATCCCAGCAGTCTAACCTTTTGTAGAGGCAGTGAGGGCTAGCCAGGGAGATTAATGGTGAGGCATGAATAATGGCAACATATTCTAATAAAGATACTGTTTTTGCTCCGTAAAGTAAAGCAGACAGAAGCAAAAATTCAGCTCATTATTCTAAAATGAACTCCCACTTGCACTGTTTCATAAGTTTCAAAGCTAACTTTACAAAATGGATGGATGTTAAAGCAGTATGAAATAAGCAGTAAGTGTTGCCAGATTTTGGTGTAATGCAGGGATGTCCAAAGTACGGCCTAGGGCCCAATCACGGCCCGCGCTCAGATTTCATGCGGCCTGAAGCTTCATTTTTATAATGTATTATTTATGGCACGTTAGGATTGTCAGATACTGGCATTTGAGAACATAACTGCTGGTGTTATATATCTATAGATGTGACACAAAATATTACTCTCTGAATGATTTTGTTAAAGACAAGAGCAAGAGTGACACGTTTTAAACTTAAATGTTAACAGAAGAAGAATGCACTAGAATGAGCATGATCTTAAGATTTTTATCAACTTCATGCAAGTTTAACGTACTCCATCAAATCTGTGTTATCTGACTCCAGATGTGAAAAAAATGTTTTTTAGATTTGTTCACGCCTGATTGGCTTAGATTTGGTTACATTGTTATTAAAAAAAAAAAAAAGATAATTGTGACAACAGAAACAAAATTGTTACAGAACAGTGCATCTGTATGTAACTTTTATTGGTATTTTTTCATTTTTAAAATGTTAGTATTGGTCTCCAGGCATCTTCACTTTGTTAAATCGCTTTAAAAAAAAGTTTGGACACCCCTGACGTAATGGCTCGTCTTGCATGTGCATTTCAGAAGATGAGTGAACACGATAGCTGCATGCCATGGACAGAGATGGACTATCTAATTTAAAGGATGTTCTTTTAAAGCGGCTACAACAGATGTGCTACTCTAACAATGTCTCAAATAACAATGTGGTGATGAAAGGGGTCACTCAATTATTGTCTGACTTGGCTTCACAGAGCTTTATAGCCAGTTTCAGCTCGTTATTTGGCCTTCCGGCTGCAACGTTTCCACTTTGGTTCACTGTCACCGCTCCCATGGCATCATTCTTGGACAGAACAGGCAACTATTTTGAGTAAAAAATCTCTGTACATTATCTGCTCAACATTAGATGACAGACAGGCGTAGTTAGACTGGTGAACATAGTGAAGCATTTAGTAGCTACAGCACCAGATATTTCCTATGGTGACCGAAAAAGAGCTAAAATAGAGTGAATATTGGATTTGTTTTTGACAGGTGCAGTGTTGGCTTCACAAATTGTTTCCACTGCCTCTAAGTGGCCAATAAAACCACTTATTCCAGGTTTAAGAGTAAAACGCTGCAGATGTTTATTGTCAGTGAAAGACTGTCTGCCAGGACAGTACGGGGATATGGGCGTTCCCTCGTGTGAGAATATGCAGCTCTCTCTCTCTCACATGTGAGTCTGTCTGTGTGTGTTTGTTTGTGTAAATACTGTTTGGACCGCTGTCAGATACATTTGTAAAGTCGCATGATTAACTGGGACATTTGGAAAAGTTGGAAAACATTCCAACTCGTGATGCAGTGATCCTCCACAGCTTGGTGCGGAAGCATGTCTGTTATTAGTCCGACTGCAGTAATAATCCTAAACGAGGACTACACCAGCTTGTTAAGCTATACAGTAGAATTTCCATCTGTGTTTTATTACTGATGTCAATTAACCAATTGTATGTAATTAATTGGTTAAGTGGTTTTTATGTAATGAATTATAGTTTAATCATTCAAACGTTTGTTCCTCTTGAACGCTTCCAATAAAAGGAGATTAATTTAAATCTAGCTCTCAAACACCAAGTATGATATTATTTTATGCTTTTGTTCATTTCACTTTAGGGTAAAAAAAAAAGTAACAACAAACTAGAAAGATTTTTGAAATACTTTAGAAGTCTGAATACATGAGAATTAAGATTTTATTGATATGAATGCCATTACTGATACTGCTTAAGCTCAATCTGTTAAACTTGCCTGTGGCTCTTATTTTGTTGTAACATGGGATATAAATCTTTGGTAAGGGCCGTGCTGCTCAGTGGGAAAAGCAGTAGCACTTGTGCATAGAGGGTCAACCTGGTATTTGAGCCCAGATTGTAATAAAGTAAGGTTGTCACGATAACATAATTTTATACTTTTTGTACACAGTAAGTATGAAAGAAACAATTCCTGTACTATACCTCATTCACTATCATAGCAAACAGAAACAAGGAACAAGTCCCCGTCACACAAAATACAACAACCTGCACACAGAGCTGGAGCAGGAAAACGTCAGTAAACACACACAGTTTCAGTTTCCCCACAAAATAACAGTTTAACTCGGGCAGGTTTTATGTTTTATTTGAATACATTACCATATTTATAGCAGGTGATTATGTCACCATTTTAATTCTCCTTATTTTAGTGCTTACTCACAAACTAATTGAATCTGCTCACCTCGCTCTTCCTTCTATTTTCCCCACACACTCCTACACCTCTCACTTACTACGGGCATACACTGGCTCACTCCACCTCTTCCCTTTTCTCTCTCGCTTTATCATACAGAAACAACAAATTAACAACATTATTTTATGAAGCCATACATTCAGTAGTATCTGAAGTACCAGAGATCAGCATTGTTTAAATATCTGGCATCAAAAAAGCATTAAGGTATCAAAGATGTTTGAGCATATTTCTGGTGTTTCCACTGTCGCTTGAAATGATAATTTTACAGACATTAGAACTGTAGGAAAGATATGGTGGCATTGGTGAAAGGGATTGATAAGCTCAGAGGCATACGATTCAGGATGGATCAGACAATCTGGAGCCGCTTTTCAAATGGAACCGGTTCTTGATTCCTATCCCTGTGTATACCTGAAATATATCAGGCTGTGTATACAGTAGAACCCCTCTGCTTAGCAGGTGAGCACCACTCCAGTGAGACTAGGCACACATCAGAGCTAGAAAAGCCTTTAGACTTGACTTTACTCTTACTGAGCTGATGGACATGTGACTTTGTACGTTGTTGTGTTATTTTCATCTCTGATTTCTAACCAGCGTGCGAGTAATTGTGCTAAGAGCAAAGCGCTGCAGGAAATGCCCAGATGCAAACAGACCAAACCAAACGGCGCAATCTGACAGCCATGGTGGAGTGAGGACGGCGCTCCTTCTTTCTTTTCTCCTCTCTCTCTGTCTGTCTACTTCAAGCAGACAACTCTCTGATTTTGTTTTTTATTCTTCAGTCATGTGAGCCGTTCAGCCCGCTGAGTGCTTCAGTCAGGCATGCAGGAAATTCACTAAAGTGTGAACCTATTTTTTTACTCTTGATGCATGTTAATCTTTTACTTTTCATTCCCAACAAACCGAGAGTGAGGAGGGGCAGAAAGGTAATACGTCTGGCACCTGATAAGTGTGTATAGAAATATTGTGTGTGTGTGTGTGCTTGAGGCAGTTTATAGTACAGGCGTAGATTTGTATAAAGCCATATGCCAGTTTGTGATGTTTAAAATAAATTAGATGAATTATTTAATTCGAATAATGTCAGTACAGCAGTCACACACAGACTGTCCTCTGGGTGGGATTGTATAAAAGCATTCAATGAGTGCATTAATGAATGGCTTGCACACACAACGCTACATATGAAACACACACCCACCCACACATGCACACACACACTTTCATGTTTGGATAAATAGATGCAGTAACACACACAGGACATAAGAGCGAAAGCAAAACTTCAAGCAAAACAAATACACACAAAAAAAACCAAATCACATTATGGCATCGCTGAGAGACCTCACATAGCAGCAGCAACACATGTACAACATCAGAGAAATACAACACACACTTCACTTCACACAGATTACATGTGCATACACACAGCTACTCCATCTCTCTCTCTCTGATATACATGTGATTCACTTGCAGCACTGTGGACAGTTGTGTACGCGCTCACAAACACACACTGACACACATACCCAGCAGCTCACTGCACAGCATTACATGCCAGTGAGCTGATGGGAGTGCAATGGCCTCCCTCCATGTTTTATATGTTGGACTTCAACCCATGAGTTCACTTTGATATGACCCGGCAGCTGAAAGCATATGGAGAATTTATACGTACATGCTTTGAAAATTCATCTGGAGACTCGATTCCTCAGAAGGTCATCTTGGATTCTGTCTGATCAGTGCAATGTTAGCTTGTGTTGTGAAGATAAATGTTGAATATTTCATAGAGTGGCTGTGTATTGTGATTCAGCTCTTCCACAGGTACACTGGTATTTAGGCTAACTGTCTTAGGGGACATACAATATGTACTTGCTGGGGTTTTTCACAAAGTGGGGCAGAAGCAAAGTTAAGAAATAAAATCTAATTTCCTGACAACTCCATTGTTTTCTTTGATGGCAAGAATTGCTTCATAGTACTCCGGTCCTCTCACCAGGGCTGCAGAAGTACTGAATTGTAGCATCTCTGGCCACTAGATCCTGGTGCCAGTGGGAACTGAGAACACCAAGTTTAGGTCCTAACAGGTCATGATTTCTCACCTTAGGGCTGCAACTAACAATGATTTTCATCATTAATCATTTTCACAATCATTATTGATTCATCTGTCAATCTCTCTTTGGATTCTTTGATCAATTTAGTCTGTATAATATCCGAATATGTTGAGAAAAGCCAATGATAATTCCCAGAAGTCAGAATGACACGTTGAAGTTATTTCTTTTGTCCAAACAATCGTGACATTTGATATGAAACAGAGAAAAAGATAAAATCTGAGCAAGCAGAAAGCTGGAAAGAATGAATATTTGACATTTCCCCTGAATAAATGACTTCAGTGATTGATGGATTGTCAGAATGGTTGAGTTTCTGTCGACTGACTAATTGTTTTAGCACCTGATTATACATTTATCCCAGAACAGACAATGCAGTGTCTTGTTGATGGAAAAATGAGAATGATAAAATGTCAAAAGCTGAAGATAAAAGACCAAAACTCAACCAAAGACTGGTATGAATAGAAGAAAATGCTGACAAAAAGTTGGAAAGAGTCGACAACAAAGATGAATTATGCTATGGTGCATGTCTGAAGGAGAAATCTGAAAGAGAGACATTACTGAAACTCTTCTTCTCTACCCGTCTTTTTTTTTTTTTTCTCTTTTGAGTGTTTACACCAAATGATCTCTCCTCCTCTGTAGTGCAAACACATCTGAACCATGAAATGTGACCCTCTGTCTTTGATTGTCAGTGCACTGACAGCTCTGCAACATCACATGGTCGAGAACAGACTCCCTAAATTGTTTCTGGCTTTGGGTGAGACTCACTCATAACTACATTTAAAGCGTGCCGCTTCAAGGTCACATAAGAAAATCATCCATGGCGGCTTTTTTTCCCTCACAGAAAAGCAGAAACGTCGAAACCGAGGGAGCTCTTGGTATATCTCTCTTCATCGACCCGGCCCGACCCTCTCCTCACTCAAATTATTCTGCCATCTACCTCAAGGATTAATCTCGCTGTCTCGCCTACCGCTCCTATCCGTCTGTCGCCGCTCTGCATTCCTCTCCCTTGATCTATCTGTCTGTCAAGGCGACCCTTCCTCTGCTGAATCTCTGTTTCTATCCATCTATCTGAATCTCTCTCTCTCTTCGGGGGACACTGGACCGAGTCATATCGATCACATCACCCCATCCATGTCCCCCTCACAACACACAACTCCCTCCCCTCCTCCTTGTACACCTCTGGCTGTATAGACAAGACCATCCATCAGTCTCTCTCTGTCTCTCACGTACAGAGACCTCTATTTTGACACACGAAGGCATTCTGCACTGCATCTGTCCACTTGTTTCTTGTATCTGTCTTTTGCATCATGCACTTCACTTTCTTTTTTTTTTTTCTTTCCGTCCATCCGTCCATCCATCCATCTGTCTCTGTCTGCCTCAATCCAAACACATCCCTGTCTGCTGTTTGGGTTTCCAAGACGATGTGTTAATACAGTTATGTTCCATTCCTGTCGCAGAGCATGGCAACGCTCTGCTGCTTCATTACCACGGCAACAGGAAGCTGTCCCCTTTCATTACAGCACTTATTAATGCCGCGCACACAGACACACGGAGCTAAGATAGCAGGAAAAACATGTATGTTTCACAGACTACTGGGTGTACACACACAGAGAAATTAAAAGATAAACAAGAGAAAAGATGCTCGGACTGTGTAATTGGCTGGCCGTATTAAACTTGGAGCTCCTCCTCCATGTTAGACAATAAGCACAATGCAGGACACGCACTACTGGGCTCAACTTAACAGCATTAAGTGCACTTCACTGCTTGGCTAGGGCCTCAAACAAACGATACACACCGCTGAGTCTGAACTCGAGGCACAATCCGCTGCCTAACCACAAGCTTAAACAGCCCTCACACAGCAGACAAAACACACAAGGACATTGGAGAAGTGTTTTTTTTTTTTCCTGTTCCTACAGTAAGAGATCTGCTTTTTGAAAAACAATGTCCATAATGTTTGTCATTGAGAATGTTCTGAATAGGCTGTGATATGTGAACACGTCAATCAAGGACAACCGAAGAAAGTCACTTTACTCAGATGTAATGTTCTAGCTGTCAGTCTTTTATTGCTTTGTGTGAAATATCTCTCAAATGAATTTCTTAAAGGGGAGTTTAACTGTGTGCAGATGAATTATTATACAAACTTACCAAACCAAAAGAAATCTACTGAAAATACACTAATAACTGATGCAAGTAATGTTGTCTAGAACTGAGACAGACAGATGTGTTTTTCTCAAGGAGGTGAAACTCCTTCAGGGTGTGTATTAAGTTGATGATACCACTTTTATACAACTCAGTGGTCAAGTCAGTTGTCACTTCTTCCCTTCTTGCTTGGCTGGGCAGTATGAGCCCTGCCAACCGAAATTGGATGAAAACCGTAGCAGACCGAGATTACAGGTGTCAAACTACCTCAGCCGGCTGACAACTGTAACAAGCAGGTTGTCAGGAGAGCTAAGGCTGCCTTAAATCGCCCCGCTGCATCTCATTTATGAAGGGTTAGAGGGACTCCCCTTAAGGTTTGGATTGGAAAATGCCGGCAGGACAAACATGAGGGTGGGGAGGATATACGAAATGCACAACATGCAGACGGGTGACAAATTGAAGCAAAAACCTGAATAAATGAATGCAGAGATATAATGAATGCAGCGTGAGAATCTGAGTATGAAAATGATATGAGTCATATGGCCTTCGGGCACAGGATACTAATGATTCATTGGTCGTCTCTTTTGCGGATTAAGTTGACATCACATGCGGCAGATTACACCAGTGAACTAACGTTGATAAAATCATCTGTGTGTGTGTGTTCAGCCAAAGATCATTTATAAAGGAAAAATAAACATTAATCCACAACTTCATCAATTCAAGTCTCCAAAACGTTTATGCATATCAGCAAAATTTGAAGCTTATCATCGTAATAATTCTATACCGGGACATCCAGGACTGAAGTAGCTAGTTTATGAAAAATAAGTAGAAGTTAAGTAAGGAAAGTTTCATTTTCATGTTGCAGCCACAGGTTGTGAACATTAATTCAGCTGCCACTAAAAAACTGCAGTGTCTCTAACTTCTCAGCCACCAAAAGGTAATTGCAGATCTAAATCGAATCTTTTGAGTTTTAGTCATTCATCATTTTAGCCATTATACTTGCAAAATCGTAGGCTAAACTTAATAAGATTCAATAAGAGATTCAAAAGGATTTAGATTTGATAAAATAATTTGACTGGATTCATATTCAATAAAATGATACTGAAGCTCGACCTTATTGTTTTATAATCCGGGTCTGAAAAAAAAAACAAATCTGTTTTAACTCTTCTGCTTTCCTTTTATATGTCTCCTCTTTCATGGTCCATCTCAAGAGAATAAGAAATTAATAACGGAATGAAAAAAGTAAGCATCCCTCCTGGTTTGTATAGTTAATGTAAGGCTTTATTTTCATTCCTACATTGTGTATATTCATCCTTATGTTATGTTTTTGTTTTTACCCATTCAACTTGTTTCAGTGCACCCGGCTGCCAGTAGACTTGGACATGAGGGACAAGCTGTTCAGACCCTGATACAAAGGCTAATCATGTGTGGGAAAAGGTGCTCTTGTTCCTTTTCAAAATACATGACAGGGAGAAATAAATGTTTCTATGGTATACTCAGTTACCCGATCTATAGTACAACCTTGAGTCAAATGGCATTTGAGGCTGTCGAGATAAGACATTTTTCTTCCTGAAATATATTGTAATCAATACTGACACAGACTGATAGAACATGTCTGCCAAAATTGAATCTATTTACGCCTCATCTTTTGCTATTTAAACTGTGATTAGTAACCACTTAGAGAAAAAAAAAAGGTAACTGGCTGACAGCAGAGGTATGGTAGTTTAATGAATGAGACCCGCTGCATGGCAGGAGACTTTCCAGGTCGCTGGTTTAAGAATCTGGGTCATGGGCTTACAACATTTAAGTACCCATGTCAAGAAAAGTCCCAGACTGGGGCTTTAATAGTAGCTTTAGTATCACTTCCACCCCAGTGGCTGACCAGGGCTTCATGCCCGCTTCCATTCGAACTGGATGTATTTTGCATCAATGGGTATCCTTCACTGAAATATGTCAAATATGGCTGTTGCATGGTTGCAGGCTGGGTTTCAGGAGGTTTAGCTCACATCCTCTCTGTATTTCTTCTCATCGCTCTGTAGTTGACAAGAGACTCGTGTTGTGTTTGTTTTCCAGCAGGCTGTAATTCAACATTGATAGCACTCATCTGTGCTCCGCTGATCTTCCCTGGCTCGGGTGCGGAGGGAGGGAAGCGGGGACACCAACAGGATAACTCCTCTCATGTGGCACTTCTGGCAGGCAAACCTCAACTGTGGCTGAAGCCGGTCTCAGGAAGAAGCTTTTTTCAAAGTCTGGGCACAGTCCAGGAAAAAATGAGTGGCAGGGGAAGATTAGCCCACGTCCCCAAGTAGATCCAGTGAAAATGAAGAGAGGTTTTAGCTGTGTTGTTGTTCAAGTATTCCCAGGGCAGATTGCAAGTTTTTGAGATTTTTGTTAGATAAGCCTAAACTGCCTGACGAGTCACTTCTGCCAGGAAAAAAAAAAAAAATCCCAGCACTAAATATTG
Source organism: Protonibea diacanthus (assembly GCA_028641955.1). NCBI lineage: Eukaryota > Metazoa > Chordata > Actinopteri > Sciaenidae > Protonibea > Protonibea diacanthus. Next base: position 11,218,273 of record CM053998.1, read on the forward strand.
GAAAACAACACATTCTCCAGTACAGTGCATTCATGTTTGTCCTACTGTATTTGTAGTTTCAGTCAAATGAGAGTTTTCTGCTGAGAAGTTGACATTTACAGCGGCACTGCTTTATGCCTGCCGTTGTTAATATTATATGGCAGGTGTGCAAAAAAAAAAAAAACTCTGTTAGCCACAAGCTAAAATGGAAATAAAATATTGTCATTGCAGAATTATGTCTCAGGCATAAAGCACAGAGCTACTAGCTTTATGATATTCATGAATAATGTTTATTATCCCATAACAACCCGTTACCTTAAATTATTTTTCCAAATGCTTTCTCTCTCTAACACCCACATCTCTATTTCCTTTTGTTGTTGTGGTTATATGTGAATGGACATCTGGCTATAGGAAGGCATTTCAGGACAGTAGAGAAAGTGTGTGTGTGTGTGTTGTAGAAAGGGCTGAAAGGTGGGTGCATTGTGCTAGCAGTGGCCTTACTAGTTACCAAGGAACAGCTGGCTATGTAAAGGCATTTTAGGAAAAATATCAATGTGCACCTTTGTGTGTGTCTATTTCTATAAACAATTAGTGAGAGCCTTTTTTGTGTGTGGGTGTGTATGTGTGTGCGAGAGGTGAGACTTGGTAACAGATACAGGACAAAGCTTCACCTCAGGGAGAGCCCTCTGCCTCGCCTCCTGTCTCCCTATCCACTTTGTAGTGTCTCTTCTCTCTTTCAAACAAACACACACACACACTCACACACACATACAAGATGGCCTCATCACCTCTCCGCTTGCTGCTGCTCATCAATCACCTGCTTCATCCCCACCCCACTCTTTTCACATTGTAGTCTCTTTCTCCCTCTCACATTTCTCTCATCCAGCCTCAGCTTTCGTTTCCACTTTCATGAGGCTGCCGGCTCTCACGCCCTCTCTCCTGTTATCTGGCGAAAGTAGTCGAGAGCACTGTATTCCAAACACACAGAAGACCAAAAAAAAAAAAAAAGAAAATGGTGGGTGGATAGAGAGATGAACAGAACAGATTTCAGTGATGTTTTCTTATTGGGGAATCTGACACAAATATGTACAGAATGTCAGCAGAATTATGAACACTACACCCACTGATAGCAGTGATAACATACTTTAGTCAATTCCAGAGAGAAAGAGAAAATACTTAACGCTTGTGAAACACAATGAACACTTCAATAATTTGCTAGACATCAGCAGGGTATATTTTGTTTTGGGTAAGTGCCAGCCTGCTTGAGGTACAATAACAATCAAATATGAGCATAGCAGCACAGTATTGATGCTGTTTGCCACAGGCTTTCTTGATTCAAAAGCAAAAATAATGAATGGATTTACCACAGAATTCAAATTTAATCCTCTAAAATGTGAAAGGTTTGGAAATATCGAGATGAGACATTTGGTCATGTTTTCTCAGTGAAATACTGAAACGGCAGGACCATTTAAAAAAAAAACATCTTCTCGTGTCAGACCTTTGTGTTGTTTTTGAGAAAACTTTGTGCTCCGTTCACTCTCAGAGCACTTATTTCCCTCCAGTGTTCCACTGAGCAAGCCGGCTCGAGTGCAACTGTGTAAATGCTTTTGAATCCAGCCTTTATTTTTCTAGACATATGTCTTCAGCAGGAATACATGCCGGGTTTTTATGACTCAGTGTGGTGCTTTATAGTTTGTGGCCTCTTGCACTTGCAATTGTCTTGTTTTGACAGTAGGTACATTTAACAGATGGATTCACTGTCTGTATTTCATGAGCTATTAAGAGGAGTCTATGCTTCAATAGTAGACCATGAACCCAGACAGACTTGTTGGATAAATGTCCTGATTGGTTGATTATTTCTAACAAACAGTACCAGTCACTCTTATTTCTATTGAGTTCTTTTAATCTTTTATATAGCTCAGTGAATACATGTCTCCACACATTGTAGGGCTTGAAAGAGTATTGGTTGGATGATAGCAAAGATATCATTCTTCCACTCTCGGGTTAAAGTACCTTTTGTGTCCATTGTTTGACACTTTTCAAGTATTGAAAGTATTGATACTGTTTTCCCAACACTATCATGATCTAGTCTAATAGAAAGTAACCCTGATTATGTCAGAGTGATGCAGTACTTCCCTTATATTTATTGCCTCTACAGAATTAGTGAGTGCACCGCTAAAATTTCTCCCAATCATTAATATCAATGGGCGTGAATGGTGAATGCACCTGAATAGTCTCTGCTTCAGAGACATTTCAGGCTGTCTGTGGAGGTTTGCCCGATCTGAGTGTCTGATTGGCTTGCGGAGCGTGACGTAGGGCCCCGTTTTTCCCAAAGGTTCTGGCTCAACTTCTCTCCCGCTTGCCCGTGTGTTTTTTTGCGGCAACCCCTGTGTTGCAGACTGCTGGTACGGAAACACACGACCAGCAGTCCCCACTGAAATGAATTGAAAGACCTCAGTCTTTGCTACCGCGCCTGATCCTGTCTGAACCCCCGCTAAGAGTAGCAAAGCTCCTTTCTGAGGAATAGGGCTGTGTGTAATGTGTGATGTTGAGCGAATGTGAGACTGCAGTGGCAGAAAGTGACGGTGAATGCGAGCGGAGCAGAAGAAAGAAGTTAGCAGTAAGTTGTCAATCAGGCAGTCAGTACATGTACATTACAGGCGACAGTGTCAGTTAATAAATGCTGCATTTGTGAAAGTCTCAATTCAGACTACAGTTTGGACGCTGTGCAGGATGCTGAGCAGTAGTTTTTTAGCTACTGTGTAATGCTGGCCAAATTTATAGGAAGTAACATTAATTACTTCACTTATGTGCATAACATTGTTTAGTTGTTCAGTTTCAGGCTGAGACAAAACTGGTGCACAACTTTGTCCCATACACATACATCTCACTAGTTAAAGTTTATTTAAATTTTCAGATGAGTCTTAAAAGACTGTCTGGTTAGGAAAAAAGATGATGGTGGCCATGTAGTAAAGCAAATTAAGGATGTAAACTAGTCACGTTTTGAGCTAATGAAGTTTCTTTTAGATTTTAATGCGCAAGTGTTTATGATAATTAATGGTAATTATACAGAAGGGAGTGAATAAATATGCTGGTTCATGTTGCCTATCAAAGTGCTAAATTGTGATTTTATTTTAGTAATTATCTGTGTTGTGGCATTTTGGTTTTTGATATTCATTTCTAGATAAATGTCAACAGCTGTAAATTAAAGCAACCTTTCTACCTTTTATAACTTTTCTACCATGCACCTGTAATCAGGTAAATAGTATCTCTGTCATTTCCACTATGTGACCTGACATTATGCTTTAAAGCACTAACTGCCAGCAACTATTTGACTGATTTTGGTGATCATATTTTCGGGAGAATATTTTCTGGTTTCCGCTTTAGTGTCCTCTGGCTGCTCTGCCTCAACTCTCCATGATTTACAGAGTTTCCTGATGGACAGTAAACTGCTGCGAGCTATAGCTGCTGTTGGCTAATGTTAGCTTAGTTTGTTAGCCTGCCTGGACTGTGTGCTTATAACACCGGGAGAGTGTTAGTGTTTGTAGCACAGGTGTTTTAGACCACCATGAAGAGAAGTATTTCAGGCCTGCGTGGTGGGCGACATGCCACTATGATTCAAGCATTTTTTTGATAGGCAGCTGAAGAGTGACAGGAATGCAGGGAGAGTGATGGGGAATGACATGCAGTAAAGGGCCACAGGTTGGATTCGAACCCTGGGCCGCTGCATCAAGGACTGAGCCTTTGTACATGGGCCGGATACTCTACCAACTGAGCTAACCATCACCCCGAGGGTGTGAATTTATTTGAACACATGCCTGGTCTTTAGAGGTTTGAAATGACAGGAAAGGTGAGAAAACATGAGATGTTTACAGCTTACAGCTTTAAAGGAAACTACAATGATCACCTGCATCAATACAAGGCAGAGAATCTTGTTATTTTATTTGGCATATATACTCTATATGTTTGAATAAGAGATTGGAGTGCACATCTGAATATTGCATTACTGTTAGAACATTTTAGATAAGTTAGACCTTTCAAATGTTTTTAAGAGCAGAAAGCACTTCAAGGTTGAATCAGCACAATTAAGACACTCCATTAAATGTACTCAAGTGTCAGTCGTCATCTCGCTATGAAGAAATCATTGTTAAAATGAGTATTTTTGGAGCTTGTTTCCCCTTCATTCTTTGACATGAACCTGGGGGGAATGGTGGCTGTCTTTAGTTGAGAATATTTTAATTCTTCCAAGAAATGGCAGGATGGATGTTGTCATTGTGTACGCTCAGAGATACAATATGTTTCTGTAGGAGTGAAGGTCAGATACAGTGGGATAACACACACACACAGTTTGTTATGTACAGTAATAATGCATGCATGATGAATTTTATAGATCCACATTTTTGTGGGCTTTAATTGTTTGTTTGCAATTCCCTTTTATCACAATAAAAAGGGAAATAAATGTATTTTCTTTTTCATTTCTCCTTGAACGTAGCTTTGCATAAGATTTTTGTTTTTGCAGTTCAAGTATTTAAGTATTTGTTGGCACAGCTGCAGATTTTTACTCTCAGGCACATCTGGTCACTCAAAATGTTCACTTAAGAAATGAAGAGGAATGTTTGTGTGTAATCAAAAACTCATAAGTCAGGCAGTCATTTACCCTCTGAAAGGACGATGCATTTTGTCGTTTAATTTGGAGGACTTTCCTTAAATCAGAGTTTACGGTGTTATTACACGACAGATCTCAAATAAATATCACTAGCAGTAACTTTAAACTTCTAAATCATTTACCTGTAGCTTTGTTGAGCGAGTTCTGGCTGCAGTGAGTTTCACTTATTTCATCAGTGGTTGTTTTCCTGCCCATTTCACGAGTCCAAAAACGCTTTCTTCCCGTGCCGCTGGTTTTCCTCCATGGTCTTTTTTTTTTATTTTATACTGCAGTGTGCTTTGTCTGACATCATGTGTTGGAAATGGCTGCAAGTGATTTTATATACTGGGCTGTTGAAAGCTCAACCATATGGCGCGTGTGCCAGTTAGACCAAACAGTGCTACATGTGGATAAAAACTGCTCGCAGCTCCAGCGGAGTGGAATTCTCAGTAGGTTTAACATAATTGACCCTTTCACATTACACAGAGCTATTTTATTCATTCTTAATGTCAAAAATATCACGTAATGGGGTTTTAATGTAGTCAGCTGTTCTTTTGAGTTGTTGGAATGAGATATCTCGTCTCAGAGTGGGGAAAAACACAAGGCTGTTAGAGGGACGGCACCCTACAGCTTATGGGCTCACGAGGCCATGCTAACAATGGTGTTTAATTTGCAGAGTCGATACCAGCCTACACCGTCCATGTGCTGTTGTCAGTAATTGATCACGTGAGTCCACAACATGTGTATGTAGCTTTGTGTGTGCATTTGGGATTAGCATTGGCCATTCGTGCACCACTGAGTTGAAGCAGGGATAAAAATTCTTTTTCTTTTTTAATGATGACTCTGATCGATGGTTCATCCACATTCAGCTGTTAAATAAAATGAACAAATGTGACATTTCAACCGAGAAAATACCCAAAGCTATCTCCTGAAAGACAGATCTACCTACATTATGTTGATATCGTTGGCAGACTTTTTAGTTTCACATTTTACATTTCTCAGCAGATTAACAATGTTGGAGAAACTATTAGCAAATTCTAACATGGGTCAGAATATGCTGAAAATACGACTACATTTTAATGTGAGAAAGAAATGCAGAGAAAATAACTATGTAGAGGAGTTTTTAAAAAAGAGAGTAATGTGCTGTACAAAGACAGTGGAAGATGTGATTACAGAATGAAAACAGAGTTTGCAGTCTATAATAGAAAGATGGGCTGATACTGCTGTTTGGACTGAGAAACAGGAGGGAGAATCTGTCAGGTGAAAGGATTTGGAGATACACAGTTGTAAGACTTGGATCATCAACTGGAGGTACTGTGCAGGTTATTTCCTTTTTCTTATTTCAATCATTTCATTGTTCGGCTCGGTTCTCCTCTAACAGTACAAGTTACTCTGGGAATAACTTTTCTTTCACTGACTCTGATGTTGCTGAACAAAATGCAGAGGTAGAATACAGAACTGGTTTAACTTAACTTTAAAAAAGCCTAAATATAATCCATTATTTCTTCAATAAATTTAGTTCTTTAAATGTCTAATTATATCAGACATTTTGTGTAAAATACATGTCCTTACGGCCCATCTTTTTTTCATATTATGTGAGCAGAAGTGGGTTAAATCTACTGACAGTGATAAATGTCTTAGTTCATTCTTTGACAGTGAGTCTGCAACCCAACTGTCTCAAAAAGGTTTTTCACATGGAGGCCTGGAGCGTTTTGTCTGTTGTCTTCCAACTTCTGGAAGTTTTGACTTTCAGGTTTAAAGGGTTCAGATGCACTGTCTAAAGTTTTTTTTTTTTTAAAACAGTAACCATTTGTACGCTCTTGTCTTTCTCAAAAGTGATGTACTCGTTCAGTGTGCAGCTGTACAGGTTGTGACTGGTGTCAGATTTAACCTCTCTGCACCGGTCGTTAGTGTCAGGGCTGAATTTTACAGATTATTCTGAAGGTAGTGCAGCTTCATTTTCTAACCTTTTAACTCCCTTCAAACCAGGCTGCACCCTGAGGTGTTTGGACAGAGCCCCTTTGTCTGCTCTGCAGTCTTGATTGAAGACCAAAGGAGGCCCATTTTAGTCAATGTACTGTGTGGGGGAACAGTCTGTGCAAGCAACTGAGGCTAGAAACAGCAATTCAATCCAACAGCAATTTTGGTGGGTTACATCTTAGTCAGCTAATACTCAGACATTATCAACCCCAAAATCCTTTCATGAAATTGGCATCTTTGTATTCAACTCATGTAGACTGCATTTAGAAATCCAGTCCAGCCTCATCTCTATAGGTGTACAGCCCTGTTAGCAGTATGTGTGTTTATTTAATTTAAATTTAAGTCAGATGTGGAATTTAACAGAATATTCTGGCTGGCTGAAATTGTACATGTGTGAATTAATAACAAGGTGTTGTGTTTTTAAGTGTTTCATGATGTATTTATTAGCACTTTCCAATAGAGAGGGGAATTTTGTTCAACACTTGTGTTGTAGGAGGATTGGTGTGCGTGTTTGTGTGTGTTCTCACATAGCTTTGCTAATGCTCTGTTATTTATTTTTAGTGCATGTGTCTGTGCCTATACTGTAGGCGTTAGCATGTTGTAGCTGCTAATAGGAGCCAGTACTGGAATAAATGAGACACTTATTTCTTTTCCCAGTTTTAGCAGCAAGTTCTTCCCCTTCAGGCGTTTGAACCTCTCCCATTATCTTTACAAAGAAGCTCTTGAATTTGAGTTTGCTTCAGTAATATCTTGATTTAATACCCACAGGAGAGCCGAGCTGTCATAGTTTTCCTTAAAAAATGTTACTGAGCTATCTCTGTGATGCTGTTTCACTCTTTATGGAAACAAGCACCGTGATTTCATAGTGCACCACTGCACGCTGGATCTTGACCACCACTTCAGACTGATTTTAGGCATGTTCAGTGAACCCGTTCATGTGTTTATGCATGGGCACACAACACACACCAAGAGCTCAGGAGATGCTTAAAACTGTTGGGAATCAACATACTGTAGTTTCAGAGAGACTGAAGAGAAAATGGATGTAATGATGTCGGAATGAATCAAACGCACAACATCTATTTGAATAATGACATTATGCTGAGATCTTAAATTGGATTCATGGAAAGTGGTATCAGATTCCACATAGTCAGAATCTGATTATGAATCTAAAAGCAATAACACACAGGGTGAATAAATGTTTCATTTATTGGTAATATTTGATATATCCCAACATGCATAATGTGTGGTTATATCATCAAACAGAAATGCTGAAACTTGAGCTGTACTGTTGCTACAGAATTTGAATAGTGACAGCAGGCACCGGTGGACACACTCTACCGTTACAAGGACTAATGTACATTTGCATTGTGTGAGTCACTGCACCTGAAAGACTCCATTTGTCCCTGATCAGGTTAGATAATCAGTCCATTATTAATAATCTGTGTAAATCTCTTCTCTTAGATTTGACTAAAATCCAGTAATCCTTTAAACTACAAAGAAACTGTGACACATTAAGTCAAAATCAGATCTTTTAATGCAGAAAATCACATTAAAAACACTTTGTATTCAAATGAATATTCTGCCTTGGGTACTGCTACAAAATAACTTTAAATCCGACGTTACAATTAGCTGATGCATTGAGAAGAGTCATACTGTGTTTAAAGCATCAAAAGGGCATATTAGGGCTGGACTATAAACCCAAAATGTGATGTGGCAGTTTAAAAGAATAGTCTAAAATACACAAAGACTGTCTACAATAACCAATATAATCTAATTTGATTGGTTGGTTGAACCACTAATGTAGAGCACTTTGATGTAATTAATTCAAGCAAATGCATGAAAAGTAAGCCAGCATGTGGAAGGGAATGTTGTGTACTAATATATTCATTTACATGAAGATACATGAAGATACAGAAAACAAACAGAACCTTACAGTATATACCTAACACAGGTAAAGCTATGAACCCAGGTCAACACCGCCATTAAAATTAGCCCAACTTAAAAGATTAAACACATAATGCAGTCCTAACACACTAGTGTCAGACAATAATTGGACACCCTGGCTATGTCTTTTTATTAAATTTCCAGTTAAAATTAAGATAGAGTCTTCATAGAGTCATAATGATTGTTTTCATCTCCTGTCTTTTACAAGCGAGAGATAAGGCTGAAGAAAAATTGCACTTAATAGCAATAATAATGAACCATTACAGACCCAATCTCACCTTTCTGAAAAGACAAGTCACCCCTTTGTCCCTGCGTCTGTCTTCACGGAGAGTTCTTTCATCAGCGTGTTATATCATCAGTCTGTGATGATGATGATGATGATGATGATGCCGCCCTCTAGGAGTTATTTTGCGATGAAGTGTTGTAATTTACAGTATTTTTTTTTTACTTTTGATCCACTTCATCCTCACCTGCTTCTACTTCAGTTGTTGATTTCGGGGGCTGATTCCTTGCAGTACTCAGAACAGTTCTTGTACCCAGCTGTGCATGAGTAGTACGGTTACAGATAGCTGAAGAGATTTTCCTGTCTAACAAAGAAAAAAGTTGCAGCGCTCATAATAGCAGCCTGTCTTGTGGCTGCTTTTTACATTCCAATGTACACCACCTTCCTATTGTTGAATATCTGTATGAAAAGAAGAATGTAGAAAAGGCCTTGTGAGGCATGATTGCGTTGTGTGGCGCTGACACCAAAAGCAGACGTTTACTGTTGATGTTTTCCACAGCTGAAAAATGTTCTGATGAGAAACACAATTTGAGCTGAATCTGTGGACATTTGCGGGTGTCAGCGGAAGGACAGCCATTCACAAGAATACGACGTCTACACCTCCAAAAATAAATTGGAAGCAAAAATAGGAGGTCGACCACGTTATTTTAACGTGCGTCAATGTGGAAGTGTCCTTCATGTTTTGCTTTCAAAGACCTTAGTATTAAATTGCCTGCTTCCGAGAAGTTTTATATATTTAAACAGGGTGTCCAATGGGGTATTAAAGAGTATTAAAAGGTAGTAAATCAACTTAGTGAAAATTAAGGCCCTTAAAAAGGATTAAATGTCTGATTGCAAGTTTTTTTTTTTTTTAAGAATATCACATGATGTGTTGCAAGTTTGTTTGTTAAAGGTTCGGCAGAATTTATTACACAATTATTATACATTTACACATTTATTACACTGTACAGTAGTACACTATTTTCCATAGCACACAGCGTAGACTCAGGATTGTTCTGTGTAGTTCATGCATACAGATTTCCGTCATTTAGAGTTCACGGAGGCCATTTATGAGATCACTGTATATCCGAGGAGGGGGTGATGTTTTTATTAGCAGATTGTCTCACAGCCAGTGGACCGGGACCTAAACATCAACCAGTTATCAACCAGTTTTTGGCTGCGTCACAGAGCTGTGTTGTCATTTTGAGACTTTGACTTCAATTTGAGAATTCGTCTGACATGAAGAGTCGCCTGTTGTTGCTTCATGTGTGAAACAATGACTCTACTCTGGACTTTGTCTGGACATTATCCGTGTAAACAGCGTCGCTCCCTCTCCTCCGGCACCATAAGTTACCATGGTTACGGGAACGCCCTGAAACTTTGTGTGTACAAAATCACTGAATACTGAAAAGTTATGCACATGGTTGATTGCTGGAGTAAAACTTGAAACAAGCTTTGATTTCATAGACTGAAAATAACAAAAAAGAAAAGTGTGAATAGAACAGCTGTTCACAAGCATCCTCCTGTAAAACACTGCTGGTCAAGTATACTTGATGTCTTCATTAGAGAACATGGTTATGTGTGTGAGTGGTGCTGAACTCTTATGCGTTGTGTCATTTCTATAGCAGATATCAAGTAGCGTAACTTGTAACATGTTTTACAAATTGCAAATGGGGAATATGACTTAGCTGCAGCTCAAATTATATAGTTGGATCTATATACAGTGTTCAGTTGACTGACAACTTGATGGAAGAGCAGCCATTAATATCAAATTTCTGTGCTGCTAGTATGCCCAGTACACCGCTCCAACTGAATCCTACCACCAGTCAAGCTTCCACTGCAGCCATCGCATCTTCCGCTCGGCCTGGGAATCTCAGGATGGCGACGGCCACCTACACCGTCTCTCTGTGCAGAGCTTTCGTGCTGTCTTGACACTGTTGCTAAGCACCACTCTCTCAGTTCAAATGAAGGAATCTCCGAAATGTTTCAAGCCATGTTTCCTGATTCAGAAATACCAAAACATTTGCATGTGGGAAAGACAAACCTGGTTAGGGTTACGTGATACGGTTTTCAAGCAGGAGCTTGTTGACCAGAGTGATAAATAGGAGCGCATGCACACAATTGCATGGCAATAACTAAGGGATTGACAGTAACAGTGCGCGTGCCATCCCATTTATTGATCCTGTTTTTGCTATATGACTAGAGGCAAGTTACGTTGTGGTTTTAAAAAATATTTAGAAGGTATTACATGGTATTAAATTACCTCAGGATTCCTGCATCAACCCTGTTAAAGCTGGGTCCCTTCATTTTTAGTCAGTAAACAACAAAACAGTTATTTTCATTTTTCATTTAAAAAAGAAAAAGCAATATATCACCACAATCGAGTCTAGACCGAGGAGACGTTTGGAATTATTGTTTGAAAAATTACTTAACAATGATTCATTTTCCATTGCTCGATCATTTAATTGTGACAGCTACCGTCTTAAGAACTGTGACAGGCTCAGCAGTTTACACCTCTGTTCCCTCATCACCTGCTGTCTATAATTACTAACTACCACTAGAGCTGAACTCACAATTATAGTTTTATGTTGTCATGTCTGCGTATGAAAGGAAAAGTGAAGTGATTTGATTGCAGGTAAAGGGTTGAAAGCAACACTTGTACTGTGATTTTTTTTTAATACTTTCCATTACGAGGATGCATATAAATATTGGAGGAAAAAAACAGATACTTGTTTTAGTCAGGGCACACTTGGTAGTTTCATTTGTTTATTGCAACAGTAATAACGCATACGTAACGTAGTTTAAGATCCGTCACATGCAGCTAAATGCTAGCACGGGATAAGGTGGGGAAGGTAGATGGACCTAAATATATTAGTCAGGTTGTAGTGTTGTGTATAAAAAAAGAACACATTTATGAGCTGGAAAAGCTAGAAATTTGAGCATGGAATGTTTTCTCCGTCAGCCTGAGCTATGACAAGAAGCTATTCAATTAAAAAAAAAAGCACCCTTTTCTGTGCTGTGGAAACCCTCAGTGACTGTTGCTCCCCAGCCTCAAGTCTGATCTCATAGAGCTGTGATTGTAGAAGCTGCCACAGGTGGAGCTCTCAGGCTGCAAGCACAAGTGTGACTTCACATGCTCGGCGTGGATTACCAGGTGTGACTCAAAGCCGTGCCGTGCATCACTTGCTTTTAACATACATCGAGACGACGTCTGTGCTCGCACGGCTTTAGTAATCACATATGCAAACCTTGGACATATTCCTGTTGGTGCACAAACATGTTGACGCACCTTCTGTTTGAGAGCAAAAGAGAGAAAAGACGAGTTATGTCGAGTCCGCTCGGACTGTTTGTTCTTTTGGAACAATGTACTCTTTTGCCCTGTACACGCCTGTTGCCATGGTAACGGTGGCATGTTCTAACACCATGTGGAGGATGTAAAGATATACAAAAAGATCTCTGATGAGTGGCACTGTGTGTCTGAGGCACGTGAAGGAGGAAGAAGCGAGTGATTTTTGTCCTCCTTCTCTGATCCTCTCCCTCTCTTTGCTTTCTAATTCCTTAATTCCTGTCTGGGCTGTGTGTCGCAGTCGCTGAGCCGCTCTCCTCTCCCCCTCTGTTAGCTCGCTCTGCCTGTGTCGCATTGAATCCTCCCCGTCTGAGTGTGAGAGCACCCGTCTCTGTTTCTGCTCTTCAGTTTCCCTTTTATATTTGCTGCAGTGCTTTGATTCAAGCTGGAACGCTTAAAGCTCAAAAGTGGCAAAGAGAGGTCACGCTCTCCGACGAGCACACGCACACACTCGAACAGACACTTTTAAAAACAAGTGCATCAGCTGTGTATGTGCGTGTTTGTGCCCCATCCCAGGGCTAAACCAGATCTGTGGAGCAGTTTTAATACTTTGAATGTCTCATCGCATATAAACTCTTTATTTCTCCTCTCATTCACGTACTTGCATCGACAAAGCTACTAGCTGTAGCATCAAAGGAGCTTGATAAAGATTAACTCTGGAGGGGCGATAGGAAATGATCCATTTCCTGGCTAGCCACTGGCCATCATTTGACGCATTCATTAGAAAGTGAATTTGTCAGTGTGGTCAACACGTAGCATTGATCTTTCCGCTCAATTGATGTGTGAATTGTTAACTCATCACTCGTAAGGTTGCCTGCCCACGGCTTTGCATTGCTGTGCTGCTCACAGTGTGCAATGATGGAGTTGAGTGTGGAGGTCCAGGCAGATAGATTTCTTGTTTCTCTACATAGCTGGAGCCCGCTCTGCATCCCGCGTTATTGGGAGTTAGGAGTTTATTGCATCAAGAAATTGAGCAGAGCCAAATGTCGGCGTTACAGGAGACGTGCCGTCAGGAACGTTTCCGTGTGGACATGCAGGGAGGTTTTTACTGCCCTGCAAGCCCCTGGCTGCTGATTCTCAGACAGGTGGAAAATTGTCCCCACAAGCAATCTTTGAACAGGGAGTAATGGAAAATGAATGGAGATGGCAGTGGATCACACCTGCCAGGCGAGTGCTTAAAATCCCCCATCTGAAAGTGATGCGTGTTTTACTGGGTGTTCTTTACATTATAGCGTTTTTGTTCAATTCCCGCTTTTATGCCGCGATGATCAGTTTTTATCTACACTTTTTAAACACCTGAGTGTTGCATTTGTTCAGTGCTTGATGCACTCATGTCTCTGGTGTATCCGTTTGATATCAAAAGCAGCACTCGGGCAGCATTTGTGTCTGAACGGTTCCAGATCCTGGTTGCGTTGATTGACGGTAAGCTTAGGGACTGACAGAGCCGACCATCCTGTCTGAGACACTATGTAGCTCGTCCTCCTCCTCTATTCTCTTTTTTATTCAGGCAGGAGGATTACAGCAAAGAAAGCAGCAAAGCAAGCAGTGAAGGGATTATCGAGCAGCAGCAAAGGGATTAGGGGAGAAAGTTGCACCTCAACAGAGCAGCGGACCCATGTGGCCCATGTAAGTGACTCATACATGGGTTAGAAAGTTGGCTCCTCAGCCAGCTGCCGCCGCACGGCTCTGCCAGCATTTCACAGAGCTTCTTCAGTAGGTGTTTGATACGCAGAGTTGCCAAGACATCATGGCTCTCCCCGGTGGGTATTTGCTGTCCGTTTGGACAGTGGCAAAGTGGACAAAGGGATGAGCTAAGAGAAAGCCACAAAGGGGATTTGAACTCTGGCACTCATTTATAGATTAGGCAGGAGTTATTCAGCAGTTTCAGTCCGGGATCCAAATGAGAAACTTAGCTGGTGACCACAGGACCCAGAGAAATGAAAACATTTGCTTCTCTGGTGATGTTGAGACCTCATCAAAGCAGCTCCGTGACCCCTTTCAGGGCACAGTGTCAGCTGAAGGAAGCGAAAGCTTTAGGAGGGGTCATGGTTTTATCTGGCAATGGCCAAATGTTGACATAAAACAGAGCAGCTCTTCTGAGCGGCTGACTGGATGTTGACTTTTACTCTAAGCTCTGTAATCTTGAACTCACACTGTAGCTTTAGCTGCGATACAACAGGAGGAATTAACTTGATTAGTAGTCAGACACGGCGTGTCATTTGAAGGTACTAAGGAGTTTTTCACCACCAGTAGTGCTGCAGAGAAATGTTTCATTGTGTCCATTTACAGCAATGTAATGTATATCCTATAGAAGGTAGCACTATAGAATTTATCTAACTTTTAAGTCATTTGTCAAGCAACAAGGATAAAAACATGCTGGTTCAATGTCAGATGTTACTGCCGTTGTCTGAACTAACTACTTTGGTCAGTTGGAAATGTCATTTTTCAAGTCAGACCACCTCTAGTGGCTCTTGTGATAGCTTGATTTGTCATTTTTTGCAATGTGCTACTTTTTTCTTTGTATTGAATATCTTTGGGAGTTGGACTTTTGTTTGGATAAAATGTGCAATTTGATATCAATGTGGCCTTTAGGACATTTTTATCTGTATATTTTGGCAGTTTTCTGACATTATAGACCAAATGAATAATTAATTGATAGAGAATATAATCTCCACATGAATCGACAATTAAAATGATCCTTAACCCTAAACTGACCACTTTGGGTCTGGCAGTGTTGGTAAAAAATGCAATTTGAAGATGTCCCATGGGGCTGTAGGAAATGATGGACATGTTTGGTGATCACATTTTGTAATCTGAAATCTGTCATTAAAAAACAACAACAGATGAATAGTTCAAATAACCGTTTGTAAAGTCCACGAGGACGCATAATGTGTGAGAAATGTTGAATTAAACAAAACAGTTTGTTTACAATGAGAACTCCACAGGGTACCTTTAACAAGAGCAAGCTGCATCGTAAAGCTGCTAAGCGGCCGTTTAACAACAAAAGGTGATTACTGATCCTCAACCAGTGGACCAAACGACTAGAAGATAGCTTAGCTTTGTATAGCTGTTAACTTACTTTGAAGTTTTGTCCCCCACGTCAAGTGATGGACTTAAACATTCATAACTATCAGATTTTCCTCTTTGTCTGCATTGCACAAGGGAGCAGACTAATCACTCTTTGTAGATCAGGCCATCAGTTACTGTGATTATTATTACAGCATAAATATTTTAGATTGTTTCAACTAAAACACAAATAATTGCTTTGACCACAAGGAAGCCACCAGAGGCCTCATTATGAAAGGACTCAAGACTCTTTTGTTGCTGTAAATGTACGTAAATCAAATGCACGCCAGTCATCGATAGTCTGCGTCTCGCACACAGCAGGACAGCATGTGAAGCCACAGGAAGCCATTCACAGACGTGTGCTTGAATTAAATATTTCACTTGACTTTTGAATAAAACTGAAGCTTTTATTCTCTGCAAGGAAACCACAATAAGTTGTACAAAGGTTTTTTTTTATAAAATTGTCAAGTTTAGGTGCTTTTATCTGTCAGAACAGGGAACTGTGTGACATTTGCTGTCTTTATATGAAAAGTTTGACATTCAGTGTTCTGATTAAAAGCACATAGATTGAAGGAAATGTCAGGCAGGTGATTTGTGGAAATGGCCTTTAATAGTCTTCCCCCAAATCCTACCTTTTTGATAAAACTTTGAATTAGTCACAGATGTTATCATCATAGTTCTTTTAGTGATCTTTGCAAACCAATCAAGGTCATGGCAGGCACCGTGTTATTTCCCACTTCTCTATTCACATATGCAAATTTAATTATGTTGTTATTAATCAAAGTTGTCACTCAAGTCAGCTGACAAGTGGGTCATAACATCCAGTGTACAACTGGATTGCCCCTGTGATTTTAATCTGATGACAATTAAGTGTCAGTCTATTCTTTTATCTTGGTACCATAGCAACAGTTGTTCTCTGGACTCTTCCAGTTAACCCAGTTTACAAAAGTGGCGACAAGCCAGCCGTGTTTGGTGTGTTATTAGCGATACGCGGTCTCACTAAATCCATACATGAGCTTGAGAATGTCAACTAGCGCCTGCTGCCAAGCACAATCGATTAACCCGCCGATCACACGCCTAACAGTGAAAGTGACGGCTGATCAATAACGCCAGCTGAGCGTCAGACTTGATTGATTTAGTGTGGTTAATCAGTATTTAATCAGATCTAAAGAACCTGTTTAAAGACAGCAGGGTGTCAGGCTGGATCCACACTCAGCCACATAGGAATTAACTTGTTTGGGAAAGGACCAAAGAAAGAAAATCCTCCAGACACATCCAGATATGAACTGCATTCTGATGTGCAGGCATGGAGGATTGAGAGAATAAAATAAGCATTATGTAAAATAAACTAAGGCTGACTGGGTCCAACAACCCAGCATATCTCTGTCACACTATGATAATAAATGTGATAGGATTATGTGGTCTAATTAAATGACTTGCATTGATCTGGCAGGGTTTTGGATTGTGCAACAGCCTTTTCACTTGAACAGTTATTGCTGAAATCTAATTACTAGTTGGACACATTATTCTGAAAGAGCTCTGATGCAAAATTGAAAAAAATATATATTTTACTCTGACCAGCACTGAGTTGATCAGGCGTCTTTGTAGCGAGACCTTGAAACAGGATCATACAAGGTTGATATTTGTTCCTGAAAACTACTTACCAAAGCTGGCCTTCACTCGAGTCTGTCCTGTGCCCTTATTCTTGCAGAGCTGTAGAGTTTATAACCTGTCTTCTGTGTAGAATATGAAATGCACCAACACAATTCAGATTTAGTTATAGTTAACTTTATTTCTAAGTATCGATAGAACAAGAACAATTATCGCTTTCATTTGATACCATTTGTTTCCCTTTTTGTGTACTTTCCTAGAACTTACAAACTTAAACGTAAACTACTTAAGTAAATTAAGATGATTAAACTTCAAAGGATTTGGAAATAAGAAAACTTGACAACTAGTGAACATTTCAGATGCAAATTCAGCAGAGACATTTTGAATCTGCAGGCAGTTGTTCCTGCTCAACTGAGAGTAAATAAACAGTTTGGTTGGTTTCATAAAAACACACAAAGGAAAGCAATAGGAAAAAAAAATAAATGTCACAGACCCTATTTTCATACACTCTGTGACAGTTCACCTCTTGATAGTATGAGCTCAAGAATAGGTCAACGTTATATATCCCCCTCTCTGAAACAAATAACATTTTTCAGCTGTGTGTACTTTTTTCTGATTTATTCTTTTTTCCCCTCCCAGACACAGAACACAGTTGAAGAATCACTGCTGGTACAGTTCTACATTATTGCATGAGTCAGTCAGGCCATCATCTTACATGTGCAAATTTACACCGATGGGAGAAGGGGGGGGGGGGGGGACATGATGGCTAGATGAGGCAGGGAACGCAGATAAAGAAGGAGAGGAGGAGGGAACTTTACATTTATTGTGCAACAGCTTGTCAACAACGCTCATTCATCGCCATCTCTTTCTACAGATCTCGAATGCAGATTGATATAGGCATATCAGTGTTCTAATTAACCATGGCATCGCTGCTCAGTATTGATGCATAGTTATAAAAAAAAAAGAGGGGGGGACTCATTGTCAGAGGTAATGGAGCAAAAATGCTGGAAACAGTCGAGTACAAACTGTTACTTTAATTTCCCGTTTGGATCGATTGGTTCTGTCAGAGGCGCGCAGACCTTTTTTTTTCGGCATAGATGCTGTGGTGTCTTTTCTGGCTCGCTGTGCCAAACACTGCGTGCTTTACAAAGAGATTGTGGCACTTCCTTTCCGACTGTAATTGATATTTGATGGTGCTTGTTCACTGTGGTGGCCCAGTCACTGAAGTTCACCTCAGTCTCTGTTAAATGGTTAAAAGGCCCGCAGCTGACAGCAGTGGAACTGGATGAAAACAATGAATATTATGAGTTTAATTCACTGTGGTACTATATAATCAGAAAACTGTGGAGGGTCGTTGCTGCATTGCTGTTAAATGTTTTGGATACAGCGTTGCTATGGAGATGCAGCCACACCGCCGAGCAGTGTATTTGGTTTTGTTTTCTTTTGATCCAGGCAGCACTCAAGGGGCTGGGAGTGTTCGTGTGAATATTTTTGCATGGGTTTGTTTTTTTGAATGTGTTTTCAGCTCTGATGGTGCAACATTGTGGAGACTGGTTGACTTTGTCTTTAAAATTTGCTTGCTCACACATACACAGACATTTATGCAAACGCACACGCACGCATTAGAAATATAAAGCCGAGTGCTGCTACTGGGAGTCTCCAGAGTCTCTTATTAGTCCGGCTAATTTCACATCATTTGACAGAGAATTAATTCATAAATTAATCAGCAGAGCCTCAGAAAAAAAAACCACCACATGCCTCCATTACACCACCATGTAATCCCATTTACACCTAGCATTAAAATCCCCATGCAGACAGGAGACCATTCGCCATCATCTCTGCCTGCTTCTGAAAAGATGATTCCAACATCACACCATTAAACCAGTGACACTAAAAAGACCTGAACGCCACCTTAAGACTCTGTGACTTTACACTTCTGAAATGATACAGCAGATAGGGCTGGATTGGTTTTGGTGGGCCACCCGACAGCTGGCTTCAGATAAAGAAAGCCGCATTAAACTACAACGAAAGCGCTAATCCTGTTTGGGTGTTTCCAACATGGCCTACAGCTTCATTACAACATGTTGCTACAGCGTGCTTCTGGCTTTGGGATTTTAAAGACAGGTGTGAACGGAGAAACATTTTCAACACCAGTACAGATCTTTCAAAAAAAATAATAAACCATCTACCATTACTGATACAGTAACAGAATACATTTCCTCACTTTGGTGCAACATTGGATGTTTCTGGCAGGTATAGCTGTGTCCCCGTCAACTTAAAATTGTGCCGCTTGCTTTTTTTGTGCTTCTCTTATTGTGAAAATATTTGTATCACACCCTTATCTGGACAAAATATTGTCATTTCTTTCCTTCATTCCCAGTGTACTTTGTTTTCCGACTATTTTTTATACATAAACACAATGATACTAGTAAGACTGTCAGAGATTGATAATGTCTTGCAAAGGCGAGCATGCCAAAAGATGAAAATATTGTTCCCGTATGAAAAAATGATTTGGTAATACATCCTCAAGTCGATGCTTCTTTGTCTGAACCATACTGATTACAAAGAAAAACATGAATTAGTCATCAATAGAAAGTTTCACCTACTCACTCTGAATATATTAGGCAACAGCAAATGGAAAATTGTGGCATTTAATTGTAAGTAGCTGTTCGAACCCTATTAGTGTTTCACGTGGTTAGTTCATTTTTTTTGTAGTACATTTTTAAGACTAGCATTTAAGACATGGAATGTATCACAATTCAAATATACCATCCTATAATGTTTTATTCTCCACAGGTTGACAGGACATTTATAGATTTGGTGCCTAATCACCACACCTAGTGAATGACGTATCTTTGATTAGTATTACAGTTCAGATATTATATATTAGATTATAAGAAGTCCTCAAATCAATTAAATTAACATTATTTAGGATTGTTATCATCTATCTTTATACCACCACCACACACCACGTGTGTCTGGATATGTGTAACCAAACAATATGTACAAATTGGAGTACTACAGTGCTGCCACGATGATTTTTTTTTTTTTTTAAGCAAAATGGATTCATGTTTCTCCTCTTCCTCCGTCTTTTTAATCCCCTCTGTTCCTCCACCTCAACATTTCCAGGATCAGATTGTCTAACTCCTGCCTACTACTACTACTCACTACTCCCTCCCTCCCTCCCTCCCTCTCCCTGCCCGCACTCTAGTCTTCGATTTCCAGTATCAGGTCATCTCCCTCCAGGGAGGCATCAATTGTGACGTGGACCGCCTTAACAGTCCCGGCCACCGGGGAGTTGACCACAGTCTCCATCTTCATAGCCGAGAGGACACACAGCGGCTGACCCTTCTCCACCTTTTATGATTATAAAGACAGTTCACAGAGCATTAAAAACAGGGCAAACGTACAGAGCACTGAAAGTTGAAGGTTAACAAGAAAAATGCATTTAGAGCGAAGGACATGAAGGCTAGATTCCTGGATATGCAAGCAAGGGCTCACCATAGTAACAACATTTACTATGAATGTGAATTTAAATTTAAAGGGACAGTTTGCCCAAATTACAAACATCTGTTTGCAGGTACAGCTTCTTCTGGTATGCTGACAAGTGTTTATGGGCTGAAATGTGCCACCAGAAACTGAATTTGAATAATTTATATTTGAATTTGAACTGCTTAACTTGAATAATTGCATTAACATAATTTGAATTTTGTTTTTTATTGTTCAATTTGAATCATTGAAAAAAAATGAATCTGAATTGTAATTTGATCATCTGTCACGCACACTGATTGGCCGAAGAGGCGTCCTGTATATCTGTGCTTGATTGCTCTGCCTCAACTACTCGGATGTTTGTCACAGAAAAATTGAAATTGAACTGAAATTGAATTTTGAGAGCTGAATGTTCAGTTTCAAACTAATTTCAAATTTCAAATTACAATTCAGATTCAGTTTTTCGATGCAATGATTCAAATTGAACAATACAAATCCAAATTATGTGATACAAATTCAGTTTTTTAATGCAATTATTCAAGTTAAGCAATTCAAATTCAAACATAAATGATTCACATTCAGTTTCTGGTGGCACATTTCAGCCCATACGTGTTAAAAGTTATCAGTGAATGTCAGGATACATATTCTTCTTTACTTATTATCAGACTGTTTCTAGTTTATTTTAAAATTCAGAAATTTCCAAGAGGAAAGAGAATCATGTTTATCTACTGAGGCGGAAAAGATTTCAAAGCACTTTCTAAATAAAAAGGGAGTTCAGTTTGATCTGACTGCTTCTCTTAAATAATGGAAAAAGTAGCCATGTGCAGTAATGTAGAAAATTGAGGATCAATACGTTCTCAGGGTGGGAAATTAATTTTAAAATGTGAACATTACCAACTACTCAACAGTACGCTAACTCCACCAGCCACGTTCATATTTTACCAGCATATAGCTGCTGCTTATTTCCCACCCTGACTGAGATGCATTGGAACAGTTGACAGGTGAATCATCATCAGATTGTGAAGCCAGTGAGGAGTCAGACCTCCAATACTTTGACCAGCTGTTTTGTTTAGGCACAGTTCTTGTACAGCTGCTTGCGTTTAGACATTTAGCACAAAATGTTTCTTTTTCTGTTGAATAAAAACAGACTTTATCTGCATTGCTCAAAGCAAGGCTAAAAAAAAGATAATTTATGTATCAGTACTGAAACACAAGCTTTGCATCAGTAGTACTGAACATTTTCTAAACAATATCCAGTCCCACACCTCTACAGCACTGGTGTAGAGGCAGAAAACTCAAGTGGACAGCACACGCTAGCATTTGAAAATTTTCCATTTCACTCCTGATGAGATAGCTGAGTTTCAGTAACAATGCCAAAATGAATAAACAGTTTTTTCTAAAGAATTCATTGAATAATGTTTTGTTAAATCTGCTATAAAACTATTTTTTAAGTGAATTTACTCTTTAATCCAAAATAGTCATATATAAAATCTGATGACTGAAATGTTAAGAACAGAGGAGACGCAGTTTAACAATGAACTGACCTTGGATCCCACTTCCACTTTGACCTCGAGGACTTTTCCAGGCATGGGTGCTCCCACCTGACCCTTGATGGACTTCTGGGCTTTGGGATGGAACTTCATTTCCTGGGTGGAGGAACAAAGAGATTTTATGCTTCCATCTGTCCAGTCGATTGTCCAAGTCATCCTCTAACGCTTGCCTCCATTTATCTGTTCATCCAGTCAACGATCCATGCATACAGTCATTCAACCGCTCATTGAAACATTGCTCCATCTACCCCTCACAACCATTTGCTGCCTAGAAATAAAAATTACCTTTGGCAAATTATACATTTTATTTCCCTCAGCTTTCCCTTCCTCTCTCCATGTATCCATCTACCAACCCGTACCTCCCGCCATTCCTTCTGTGTACCTTCATAGCGACAGTGTCTTTAACCAGCACAGATCTCAGCTGTCCGTTCAGCTCAAAGAAGACCTCTCTTTGGCCGGCCTTGTTCAGGTCACCAAGTGCCAGCGCCTTGATGTGCAGGGTCTTCCCTCTCTCCAGCTCCACCTGAGATGAAACAAAGCCGGAGAAGGAGGAAGATTGGAACAAGTAGGGAGGACAGAGGATAGAAAATGGAAAGTGTGTGAAGGAGGAAGGGACAGGAATTAGATTATGTTAGAAAATTGAAATTAATACATGGGCGCTGAGCTCACAAGTCCAGCTAAAGTAATGAAGAGACCGCAGAGCTCGGTGAAATTAAAAAAAGGGAAGTTAGTGGAGTGAGACAAGCACAATGCTTCCTTCTCCGTATTTATTTTAACCCTCAGGCTGGGCTGGAATGTTTCCCAGCACGCACTTGGTGGAGGGCAGATAAAGATGAGAGGGTACTAATTTAGCCTCCCTGCAATTAAACAGCATAATAATTAATCAAATAATGTCGCACCTTATGGCTGAGAATTTTGTATTTTACTGTAATTCTTTTTTTTTTTTTTTTTTTGAATTGTACTACATTAAATTAGTTTGCTGCCTGCTCTTATCCGCTGCCCATTTATATTCCACTATTTAATGTATCTTATGGGGCTTCATGTTTCTTTTCCCCACAGCACACATTTGAGTTGTCAGAGTAGGAGAAGCACAGGTGTTACTAATAACATTAACAAGTGTCCCAGTGAGATGTGACAGTGATGCTGTCGCGTCATCTGGGATTGATGGTAGAGATGGGAAAGATTCCCGCGCTAACGATCTGTATGATTCAAGAGTTGGTCATGAGGATTAAAATGCTGTCAATCAACAATAACCATCATTCAGTACGTCTGGCTTTAATTACATCGAACAACAGTATTTGGCTTGTAAGGCGTCCGTGTTTGTTGAGCTCTCCAGTTGTAATAATGACTTAGACGTTATTTAGAAGTCTGAAACTTTATCATGATTACTCTGACAGCATGCATAACAGCAGGATCCTAAAACTGAAGCAGCTAAATTTAATTCAGTCATCAGCAACATGACAAAATGACTTGCATGAAAAAGGCCTATAGAAAAAAAATATTTATATATTGGTCCTAAAACATTTAGTAATGTAATTGATAAGAATATGATCAGCTGATTATGTTTTGTTTCACTTATTTACTTACTAAAATACACACAGTACAGTATGACACAAGCACAAATCCCCCCCACCCCACACACACACGGTGACATGACATCTACTCACTAAAGCCTTTGTTTGGTCCATCTTGTCTACAGAGTTTGCTTTGAAGCAGATCGAGACCCTTCTTTTCCAGGTGTAAAGTTTACACCAGAGTTTGATTGACTACTTTCACACCAGCCTAAATAAACCAAACTCAGTTGTTTGAAGCAAACAAACGGGTCAGGAGAGAAAGCTCCCTGATACTTTCACCAAACACGAGCGTGAAAGTTGTTAAGACGTGCTCCGTGGGTCTGCAAAGTTCATCTAAATGGCTAGTTGACATTTATTTTGACAAATGGAAGTTGAGGGAAGTGATGAAAACACAGGAGTCCTGCAGCAGTCTGTAATGACTTGTGATAAAAACATGACTGTGCTCAACGTGTCGGCACCGGGCTACTACCTCATAGTAGGAATAAAACACAAACGCATGATGGGGGTCTATGTGTGCTTACACCGGACAGGCTTTCCATCAGACATATCGATTCTGATATCAAATAGAGAGAAGTGCTATAGACAGAATGACAACCTGAGAGATAAAGAGAGAGACTGGAACATCTAAAAACATTTTCCAGCCTTAAGCAGGACTGTAAACTCTGTGACTTGACCTGCCACCTGTAAAAGTGTTTTTCAAAGACATTCTTCTCTCTCTCTCTCTCTCTCTCTCTCTCTCTCTCTCTACTCACTCTCTCTTTCTCTCTCTCTCTCTCTCTCTCTCTCTCAACACCAGACACACACTTTCCCTCTCATAGCAATTCTGGTCACTGCTGCTGCTTCTGTCTTGCTCGACTTTCCCTCGACACCGGCCACTGTACTTCTTCATTTATCTCACGCCACTTCTCAAATCTCTCATCTCACCGGGCGGAAACTCATTTTTTCCCGTCTTCCCATTTGTCCAACTTCCTCTGTCTGCTGTTCAATCTCTCCCTTTGTCAATCCTCCCATGTGTCACAGCTTTCTATTTTGTACTGTTATTTTGCTACCTATTTCTGGGGCAACTCCGACTCTCTTGCCGTTATTAATTTCCCACATCAGCCTCTGTCTGCTTTTCTGTCTATCCACTCATTTTCCTGGAACCCCCCCCTCCCCGCCCTCATCTCCTTTTTGTTTCTCGGCTGTGAGTCTCCATTGATATTCCAAACTAAGTCTCAGTGCAAAGACGAAAATACACGCTGCTGCAGGTATGTATTGATCTCAATTTCAATCTACCTCCCTCTTTCTCTGGGTGCTCTGACTCTTCATTTGTTTTCCTTACTCTGTATCTGGTAACAAAGCCTCTCTTTGCATGCTTCTGCTTTCTCCCTGACACTCAATCTTTATCCCTCTCTTTTTCCTCTCTCCACCCTTTCACTGAACTTCTCTCCAGCTTGTGCTGTTTTGTCGGGCTCTTGGCAGCTCTTTGCAAAAAACAAAACTGCCTCCTCTTTTCCAACTGCATGGCTCCAACACTACATCTCCCCCACAACTGTTCCCATGAAAAATACAGTACGTGCCTCTTTGAAGAGTTGCACCAGATTTATGAACCTTTTGAAGATGATTTTGTTTAAGCTGTAATGTGTGCGCACATGACAGTTTTACACAAAAGTTAAAAGACAACTTCAGCGCATTGTCGATATCACAAACATCAGGCATGCATTAAGACTTTCACTTGTATAAATAAATTAATCTGACAAGCTCACACACTCACAGCTTACTTCTACCAGCCTATTTCTTTAGTCTGGCTCACAGGCAGTAGGCTGTGGGTATAAGGCTGACATTGGCCGACTGCTTCAGTTCCTCCTCCACCTCCCTGACATTATTTTGCAAGGGCACAGTCACTGCATCCTGGGAGTAACACCACAACCCAAGACCACTGCAGTTGGTTTACAAAAATACAAACCACCATTTTTCCCCACTATATCAGCATGATAATGGGTTCAGCTCAAGCACTGGCACACGGTTAAAGCAAAGTGCGGAGGTCGGGCTCTGCAAGACTACCAGTTTGTCTTCATTTAGCAGCTTTAATTTTTAATCCAGTTCCAGGTGAAATAGCAGAGCTTTAAGCTTACTGTCCACAACATTCAAGCTACTCAACAGTAAATATGTAAAAGGATATAAGCATGCAAAGACTGAAATACTTTGTTTTACAACTGCCTTCTACAACTAATGACAGTATGAATGCAGCTATCATTCCTTTATATCATTCTTTTATACAGTGCAGTATGTATTATATAGTAATTCTTGTAGTATATTACAGTTTTTGTATTTACTAGAAATTATGCAATGCATGCACTGTAAATCAGATTGAAATGTTAGTTTGCTCAAAACTGTTCAAACAAGATTTCTTGGGTCAAAATGTTTTTCTAATAATTTTTACACTTTTTCTATTCTTCAAGTTGTCTCACCCCGTCCACAATTCATTTTTTGCCGCTGTAAGTGATAAGTCCATCCTTCATTTCCTTTTGCATTGCACATGACTAAAGAGTATTACACCATAACTGAAATGCAATATTTGTGGCAAACTAATCGCAGAGAAGTTAGGCACTATAGATTGCTTGCTTAAACATCTTAATACAAATCATCAAGTCAAAGTAAAGACGTTATTTCTGATTGACCAACTTGCCAGTGCAACCAGTTCATCACTGGATAAGACATTATAAAGAATACATTGTTTTGCCACACCCTCAAACAAACATTTAATAGATTTGAAGTTGATGAAATTCTATCAAAGCCAACTCAAGCCAGCCAGCCTCCTCCTGGTTTGGTTTCCTGTTACCTCCTCTCGTGGATTATCCATATTCCAGTATCTGCTGTTCTCATCTATATAGCCCTCACATGCTGCTCCTGTTCATTTAAATAGCGCTCTCAGGCAGATTCTTTTGTTCCTGTCGAATACAACTGCTTATCCACATGATGCTATAGTATCTCTGACTGGAACAGGTTTCACATTATGCCTCACATCACGTCTTTGATATGACTTTATTAATGACTTGTGTTGGTCTGTGACAGAGTAATGAGATTACTGCAGTGAACAGAGCTCCATGTCTTGGTGTCTGTGCACATTAGCACTGACAGCGTGTGTATGACTGGGTCCGTGTTTGTGAAAATCTGTGTTTATATTTCTGTCAAACATGATTAATACCATACTGAGTCATCAGCACATGCCAGATAGGTCAGTGTTTTTTTTTTTCCTTTCTCTTGTTTGTGCTGTATGCATGTGTGGGTGAATGACAACGATGGACAGAGCTGTTCCCTGTGTGTAGGTGTATATTTGTGTATATAAATGCCTTCAGATGCTATTTTACTAAGTGGTAATTTGGCCTTTCAAAAACAGTTTCAGAGATACATGCCTAAGTGGGCTTTGTCCAATTTAACAGCACTCAAGTTTGTCAGAAATTGTCTGAAAGATGCAACGATGATGCACAACCGAATCTTTACGGAACATTAAGAAATTAAACTATATAAAAAATAAATAAAAAATACAAAACTGGGTCCTCCCACCACATTCTCAACACAAATAGGCTCCTTCTAGGCTCGCTGTTCACTCTTTGGCTGATAAGGCTTTTGTACTGGATTTACGACAGGCTTGAAATGAAGTGCTAAACAATACCAAATGATTACTGTGAAAGCCTTTATATCTATTTCCCACAACATGAACAACTCGGGGCTTTAGGTCTAGCTCGGCGCTCAAAAAGATTTGGTGCTTAAATCTGTTTTGATCAAGATTTCCACTCTTTCACACGCTAGCGCCAAGAGCTCATAAACGGCTTTTCTTCCAAATATACAGGTAATACGGTGGTTGCACAAGTACTGAAAGAGTTATCAGTAATTCACTAAGTATCAGTAAGTTGCCATCTTTTGCTGCTGGCTCACAATCACAAACTAAAATGCTTTTCTTCTACAGAACAAGGAAATAAACATAGGTCCAATACTGTATAACTTATATGGTATGTATTCAACATGAAAATGCACCAGAGCTTCGTGGGTAGGGGGCATGGGTGGAAGGCGTGGGTGGAGTATGAATGCTGGAGTGCGTGATACTGCCCTGACTTTTAAACTCAAATTGCTTTGGTAGCACAGTGCAATTTACTTTCCCCAGGGCTCCACTCTACACTCTACATTCTACAAAGCAATCAAGTGTCGCAAAAAGTCTCCACGCATGAGTGCGAAAATAAATGTGCTTCTCATGAGCACCTAATAATTACCATTTCTGATGGTCCAGAGACAGGCTGACAGTCTACATCACCCACACTACCTGTCTGTACATTTGACAACAATTGTTTTCCTCTGATTCGTACCGCACAAGGTTGCAGCAGCTGCCATTCATTTGGCCTAAGGTCAAGCTGCCTCTCACATATTTAACACTCACATGGGCATCGCATGCGCGCGCCTCAAATCACCAAAAAGTCAGCTTGACAGGAGAAGAGGCAACTCAATTTTCCCCAGTGACATCTATTTTCTATGGCATCTTTGAAAGGTGCTTGATTGCCAGATCGTTCATTTTTTATAAGGGATAAACCCAGCTATGAAATATAGACAAAGAAAATGTGAGACCTCAGGACACTGATGCAATATGCATCCAGCGGTGTGTTTTTATTGTGGGAAGAAACAAACACCATTTTAAATCACCTATTTAAAGTAGTTTTAAACCTGGATCAACCTTATTTTCCCATATTTTTGTGTCAAAGTGACTTGTTTTGGATTTTGTCAAATATGGACTGAGAGCCAGTAGCTATGGCTACAAGGTAATATGAAATGGTAATTGGATACTGCTTTTCTGGTCTACCAACCACTCTATTTATTGAGTGCTTTAACCACATCTACCCATTCATAAACTGATGAATGGCTGCCATGAAGGTGCCAACTGCCCATCAGGAGCAGTAGCATTTTGGACACTTTGACTTGACTGGAATCCAACTAGCAACCTTCCAATTTCTAGGCAAACTGCTCTACCACTTAAACCACATCACACGCCAAAACACATCCACTAAAGTGCTTGTTTTTGCAGATTGTTATTAAAAGTATCACATTATTAAAAAGGTCCCTACAGAAAAATGTGATGTTTTCTGTACCGTTGGCCTGATTCAGTCTGTAAAATCTCCTCTGTGAACATAAGATCATACAAGGACACAGCACCCACAGACCACTGGCCTCCTGAGCTTCAAAGTGGTAGAGTCAAATTCAAAGGCCTTATCTACAAATTCAGCCATGACATTGAAAATCTTTTACATAACACTAAATTATGCTTTCTATATTCCAACACAACACACTCTTTCCACCGTTTTTCTTCAACAAGTCACCTCGCCTGAGATTTCAGAGGGACACTTCTCCTTGGGCAAGACACAGTGGATGAAACGAAAGGGACACAAAACATTTCATTTCTCTGTAAGGGTCTGTAGTGGTGTCAGGCAATATAGTAACAACCTGAACCAGTCAGTGTCTTTTGACAGTGCACAATTGCCCATTTTGTTGGACTGTATTGTAGCATTTTTGGCAGCTGCTGGCTCAATACTGGACCAAATCCAAAAAGTTCCCCTTTAAGACATGACCTCACGGTCTATAAAACCGATTCGAGTTAAAGGAAGAACCTAAGATTTACCTGATGAAGATGTGATTACTTGATACTGTTTGTAATATGCAATACTCTATCCAATAATAAATGTATCTGCCACAGAATGGAGTGGTGCACACAAAAGTGGATTAGAAGTGACAACAGCGAGATCAATTGTCCCTAATACAGGAGCTTCTTTTGGCCGTTGAGTCACAGTAATAGACAGAAAATGCCACGCTGCATCTCTCGCCTGGTACTGCTAATCGGACCTGATCTGGTGGGAGTACCCATCGTCATGACAACAGGAGGGGGGAGTTTGTTTCTTTGGCGACGAGCACAAATCAGAAAATGTTCTTAAAATGACAACAGTTCTGATGGACTGGAGATAATAGATAAACAGCAGAAGAAGGTAGGGGAGAAAAAACAACAGTTTTGCATTTGGGAAATATTTGAATAAGTTTTCAACTTGGAGAGAAAAAAAACAAACTACTCACTGAGAGCTAAGATGGGTTAAATACAAGGTTTCTAATTCTTAAGAAGCGGTAGTTAGAAAATCTGTTTTACTGCATAGACAGCCCTCCTGTGTTTTGTTGGTTATTTAACCATTTTTGTTCATAAACATTGTTTGGCCTGCGAATCAAGAACATTTTATTCAAGCCAGCTATTTAGTGTGTTGCAGGCATTTAAACGGCACAGAATACCCTGAACTGTGGCTTCAAACCAAACTGACGTACTCAAAAACTGCTGAAGCTGCCAATAGTCTTAATCGAAATAATTTAAGGATTTGTTCTGATCTGTGGTTGGTGGTCCGACTGCGAGTCTCCTGCCAGATTTCTAACAATTACATCAAACGATATGCACCCTGGGGTGAGTAAGAGGGGTGGGGTGGTGGGGGAGTGGGCTGACCGTCTTCAGGGTTAATAACAGATCAGCACAATCAATGCAGCTCCTGATTATTTGATAATACAGCAGTGCAGTAGTGCTCACGATATCCCTCGTAATATAGAAAAATCAATTAACACCAGCCTGAAACTGTTGCAGTGAAATGAAGCAGTAATTAAACATGGGTGCCTTTGGCCTCTCTGAATCACTGTCAGTTGAATCTGTGTGTGTGTCGCTCATAAGTAAATCAAGACAAAACTTTGAAAGGCAAGGGATGCAGAAGGAAAAGATTATTTAAAATATAAAAAAATCATGTTTATGTTATTGAAATTAGAACCGTAGCTGGTGGCAAGAAGTGTATGAATGATGTGTGATGAGTGTAGATAAGGAGTAAAAAATGTGAGAGGTACCTGATGGCTGAAGGGAATGTAGATTCCCTTTCATGTTGTCATGCAAATTTTAATTCCATCAATGCACAAATTGTTCTTTAAAAGACACATTTCATTTAAGCTATGAAAACAAAATATTGAAGGGGATAATAGAGCGATGACTCACCTGTCCCTGTAGCAGGTTAACGGCTTTCTCTCAATACAGAACTTCATAAAATGCAAATGACTTTCAAACCGGGGATTGTAAAACGCTTTGGAATATAATAAAGTTGTTCTGTTTGAGAATGAAATTTTTAAAAAGCTCTTATTGTTGAATTTAAAATCGAAAAACTGCTCCTACAGTCAGGAGAAATGTCCTTCCTGTAAGTGAAACACCAGCAGTGCTGTCACATGCATCACTTCAACGTGAACGCTGAAGGGTAGGAGGGAAGACAGGTACTTGATGTACGACAGATTGACTGAACACAAGGTGGGAAATCAATTTCAGGGGAATTTATTGCCTTTAGAATTAAGCGGGTATCCCATCCAGAAAGAAAGTGGCGAGTTTAGGGAACTATGGATCACTGGAGAAACCGAACAGCAGGATGTAGATAATGAGCAGTAAACTGTCGTCTTTTTTATTTAAATGCTTCAATTCGTAAAAAATTGAAGCATTTACCGGAGGTGAATACTGTACAGGTAGTTGGCTAAGCTTTAAAAGGCTGCTAGACATCACAACTGTGACAGCTCATTTTCCTGTCGGCTAATGTCATTTTGTCCTCTCGACCAAAGGCAAAGAAACAAACTTCAATTCAGTTACCGCATGGTGTCAGCATCATTACCTCGTTCCAAATCTGCACAATCTTAACATTTTTATATTTTTGCATACCAACACTAAGCGACAAACTCATCTTCGACATACAGTACTGTACATTCTCGCCATTCCTCATCGAGGCTTTCATCATCATGCTCCCGTGACGCTCCCCCGTCCTACAGTACAGAGGCACGCACGCCAACACCTGTTTATCAAGAACATACCGAGAAAAATACTACGCAAGGTCGCAAACAGAGCCGCATTCAAGAACTGTCACAGCCGTCATATTTCTGACCCGCGTCACCTCCTGTTTGACTGCTTCGTACCGCTGCCATCTGCTCACAGATACAGTGTCCTACTGGGTGAATGTGTCTCGTTAAAAAAAAAAAAAAAGTGTCTTCCTGCACGGCGCCGTCAGTCGCAGCACGTTAGATCAGGGAGAAATATAATATAATGAAATGTTCTGATATTCTTCAACACTGTGTCAATGACCTTCCTATACGATCCAGTATTAAACAACCAAATGATTCTCAAAGTCTGCATGAAAATCCTCCCTGTGACCTAATGTAACAGCGAGGAGAAGGTTGATTTTGTGACAGCCTTCTAAAAAAAGCAATTTAGTTTTGAATATCTCACCGAGGAACATTTCTTTATGTGATGACATATTGAGTGACAGGCTCTTCCAACGTCTTTCAGTAGCAAAGTAAAATTTCCCTTTGATCCGACGTTGGATTCTGACATCTGTCGCAGAGGTTACCGTTTCAACAATCTCTTTGGAATTCACTCTTCAATCTGGACTTGAACAATCACTTTAGCTAGAGTCTTGCTCTTCAAAGTGGTTACAGCTGTCATTCTCCTGAAATGTTCTCTATTTACGCTGCACTCTGGATAAAAAAAACAGCATCTTCAGAGAGAGGAACTTGACATCTTGAAATATTTCTGCTGACTGTTTATTTGCGTATGTTAAAACCAATTTCCAGCCTGCTGATGTAACATTTTGGAGAAGACAGGAAATTGTGCGCGACTTAGACGTCAATATTCCCCAGGATAGTTTCAGTTTTCAGATTTTGTGGCTTTGCAATTACAACTGACAGCCAATTATTATATCCTCTCACTGAGAGATTGTTACGTTTCTGTGCCCCGCTAATTTGTTTGCATGCAAAGCAATTCAACTCATTTGTTTTAGTCTTCAAATGGACTGCATGCTCAGCCGCCTCCCTGTTGGAGAATAAACGAACGGTACAAGCTTGAGAAATCTGTAACAGTTATATTTGGGTCTGAGATATGGGCCCTGGGTGCCTTTCACTGGCCCGCTCAGACATCATGCGACAAAATGAATCTGTTATTCCTGTGTGGGGGAGGCCAATCTGATGGCCGGAGGGATCAGAAATGCTGTTTGTTGTTCCCTTGATAAAGTCTTAATATCTGCGTCCTCCCCACTGTGTTATCAACACTTCACTGTGGCTCTGCACCAAACTGCATCACACCTCAGCCATCTGCATCCATGGAAAAATCATTTCCTGACAATAATGTCTGTTCTCTGTGAGTGTGTGGGCGGGCGGGTGTGTGTGTGCAAGTGGGGCGGGTGGGGTTTGTAACATGTGGGGCTTAGTAATCTTATCGTGTTATGTGAGTCTTGTTTTATTTCTGCTTCATTCATTTATTTATTTATTCCTCTGTATTTGTACTTTTTGTTAGTAATGTTACTGTCAGAACATTTTTTAAAATTCTATTTTATTTTGAACATTG
This sequence comes from Protonibea diacanthus, assembly GCA_028641955.1. Taxonomy (NCBI): domain Eukaryota; kingdom Metazoa; phylum Chordata; class Actinopteri; family Sciaenidae; genus Protonibea; species Protonibea diacanthus. The sequence goes on from CM053998.1 coordinate 11,251,128, forward strand.
TTTGTACACTGTTGTGCACTGCTGTCCCATTTGTGAGAATTACTGAATAATAACAGCAGTTATCAAACTATGTCTGTTAATTTAACAGATCCTCTATTGTTGAAAAATGTTTTTGCTTTCAATTGTTGTTAAAGTTTTACTTTACTAGTCATTTTTATTTATTATCTTCTTTTTTCGCTTGCATAATTAGAAATCCTGCAGTCGTGATCTGAAATGTTTTATCATTCTAATTCTTAATAAACTTCCAGAAAATGCGTGCAAAGGGAAACACATCCTGACTTTTAGTCCCTTCCTGCCTGGTAGAAGCCCACATCTTTCAGCCTCGAGCAGAGGGTTTCTGATCAGCGTTGTCTTGTTCACAAAAAAAATCCAAAGAGTTCCCCTTTAAAAGGTTGGCCTGTAGTATAAAGTTGTGTACCTCAAACTCCTCGGCGATCTTGGGTCCATCCAGGAACAGCCTGGTGCTCAGACAGTCCACTGGACCAAAGTTAGCTGGAAAAGAAAAGTACGATTATCATTTTAATCCTTAATAAAATCAGAATCTACAATATTTATGTGTTTAATGACATTCCAAACTCCTCCTCCTCCTTCCATACACACTGGGAACATGAAAGTGCACGCACACAACTTGACACAACTATTTCAAGACCTGGAGAAATGAAGGGACCATGCCAGTTTAAAAAGAGCACGAGTTTAGAGCCAGTATTTACTATCAGGAATAAACTAAGAAGAGACTGAGGGTTCAGAGCAGGTTCGGGGTGTTTTCAGGCTCAAGTTCAAGTAGCGAAGCAACAACTATACACTAATTAAAGCTCCTCACAAACATTTCCTTAAAGCAACAATTAAGCTTGTGTTAATCCAGGCAGCGGGATGTTACTGTAGCTGCTTTAAATTAACCTTCCAGCCAAGTTTGAACATTTTGACTCCTCTGGAAGGCATCTTATTAAACTTGTCACATCGCAGTCTTTCCTGCCTCCTGCTACACGCTGCTGACTTGACTTCAAACTCATACCTGCTAAAAAATGCCGTTACTGGTTATGTTGATTTCTCCCCGGAGCACCACTCCTTCCTGTGCTGGGTTTCTTATTCTAGCATTATGTAAATTCACCATTTGAATGACAGGCCATTCTGTGTTGTTACTGCTCACCCTCCTGAATGTGAAGCATGTGATTGTTCCAATATGTGAGACTTCTCAACTGCCAAATACAACAATTAAAAACACTTCCACCAAATGGTTGGCCTTCATAATGAGTGTTCTTGACTTAAGGTTCGCTGTTAATTTCAAGCCCCAGTAATAATACAAATGAGAATGACTTAACGACTTGAAAAGCCATGAACCCAGACTTGTTCAACAGAACAAATGATTCAAAACTGAAGGAATAAAATCTTAATCTGTTATAATTATCTGAAAACAAAGATCAGGTCTGCGCACTCACCAGTGAATTCCTTGAACTCCTGGAACACCTTGGGGTACATGGCTGCGGACATCACATCCTCAGGGGTGATGTCTTCGCCGTGCGCAGCTCGGAGACCCTCCTCCAGGGCATTGAAGTCCATGGGCGGCAGAGAGGCGCCGGGACGACCCTCAATGCGGTTGAGGGACTTCAGCACCTGGCATGGAAGGAGGGGAATCAAACCGGTTGCTTAAAGTTTTCGTTCTAAGTCTCGTATAGTCTTCCTGAATGTTTTCCCGCTCGTCATATCCCCACGGGACTCTGAAGCATAAAGTGCTGGCAAAACCTTCACATTGTACTTCACAGCTATACGTCTTGATAAAAGCTGCACCCTGACACAGCACTAAAGTGAGTGAGAAACTTTGGCTGAGTGGGGGAGGAAGATGGAGATACATGGGGAGCTGTTTTGAGTCGAGAGAAACACTTGAATCAGAGAGATAATATAAAACTTGATGCAAGCTATTTTTTCTTTATTTGCATAAAAGTGGCACCGCTGTCGTGTTAATATCTGCAGTGATATCCACTTTAGTTCTCTCCCACTCTCTCTCAATTCATCTTTTTCTCTCCAGTCAAGTACCATCAGCCTATCGCAGATGACTGCAGTGTTGCCGCATATGTGACACATCCTCCTCGCTCTTGTTCTTAGAAATAGTTGAGGAGAAAGACCGAGAGAAAGAGGATAATTGAGGAATGTCGAGGCTCCTATAAGACTAATGATATGACATTTTATCTGCCCACACAGTTGTTGGTGTCTGACACAACTTGTTGAGACAATCGATCTGAGGCTACTAATAATGTCTGGAGAAGAGATTATGTCAAGACACAGGCGTTTTGCTTAAGGCCGCTGGTCTGGTTTGCTTTTCACCAATTTCCTCACTTCCTGATGACACCGAGTCTTCACGGGCGCAAAGAGGAGGGGAGGGAATCTCCATACAATTAGCCTATTTAGTCTGTGCAAACAGAAGAAGCTAATGTCTGTTTGTGCTTGTGTGTGTGTGTGTGTGCCTTTAATTATCTCAGCTTCACTTCAGGTTATAATAATCACGATAAGGCCTGTGTTGGTAATATTTATGTGTGTTTTCACTCATTTGCTCTTTAAGCACGGCAATGTGTGCATCACATTAAACATTCAATTGATCGTTTGCCTCCTGTGTACACTCACACGCTGCATATATCCATGTTATGTTTGCAAATGTGTGTTTCCGTGTGTGTGTGTGTGTGTGTGTACTGTCTTCTAACCGTCGGTGCATGTCTCACATCTTCACAAGTCTTTGTGTACGTTAGGTTCCGTGTGTGTCTTGCAGAAACCTCCAGACAAAAGGGGGACCGGTGCAATGCTATTAGTCACAGAGCTAACGGTTCAAAGATAGCTGACTCATTTGTGTGTGTGTGTGTGAGAGAGGACACTTCAAAAAGATGGCAGGCTCATTGGAGTCCCTGCTCATTACCGTTGTATCCTCAGAGGATGTCTTACACCTAAACCGCTTGATTGTTTAAGTGCGAGACACAGACTGATAGTGACTGCGTGTGAGCGAGCCAGCCTGTGTGTGCATTAACAAATGAAGGAAAGGCAAACTCTTCCTTCAAGGTTATTTGCTCTTTCCCCTCATTTCTCTTAAAACCACTCAAAAACTCTCTCCCATTTTCTTTTTTATTGCACTGATTTTTCCTCATTCCTTCTTCTTCGAGTGCAGCGCTCTGAGTGATGACTTGTATTTTTAATAATCTCTTTCCTTGAATTTTCCCTCTATCTGCTGGTCTTTTTGTTCTCTCCCTCTTCCCATCCATCCTCCCGCCGTCTCCCTCTTCTGCTCGGCTTTGCCCTCCTGTCTTTCTTCGACAAAACTACTTTACCACTTTGTGTTTTGAAAAGTTCTCCCTCTGCGTGCGAACAACTTGTATGTGCGTGAAGGGCCGTCGGTGAAATGAATGTGTGAGCGCATGTGATATGACGCTGGAATGGCTGCTTACTTATTAATTAATGCTACCAAAGCTCCATTAAATAAACATTACTTCCTCTGTGCTGCTAGCATGCAAAAATAACCTAAGCACAAAGGACTGACTTGCATGCAGCGATGTAATGGGGTGTGTAAGCCGGTGCTTGCATGCAAATGCGTGCAATAAAATGTATAGCTGCTAACTGCTAAGCTAATCACACTAGAACTCTCAATTGAAGCTACATGCAGTTCTACTGTAGCAGCGAGAACATTTCTGTGTTTTAGGAAAATTATTTAATAAGTAATGTTTTACTTTCTTCCCCATAAGTATGACAGCAATTACTTTGATTTATACTGTCTTCATACTCTACTCTAAAAAGATATTCAGTGAGTGACGGTAACATTTATCACATTTATCTCAAAGTCGCAGCTCGCATGTAAACACAGGCGCACACAATAAGCGCGCAATAATGGAAGCATCATGAAAGGGGAGCAACAATGATACCAAAGCTGAACTCTTGAGTTTAACTGAATCAGGGGAGTGGAGAGAATCAGTTCTTCGGTAAAACTGTGGGAGAATAAGACTCTTGGTGTTTGTGCATTAAGTATCGAGGATGGATTGTCTCTTACATACGCAGAGAAGAGATTTAGAGAAATACTCTTGATTTTTCTGGCTGAGATGAGACACTGGCGGCAGTTCTACATGCGTGTTAACAATATATTAGTTCTGGTATTTTGAAGTGGGGTTGTATGAGGTCTTTCATTCATAGTCAGTTTAAAGAAGCAAACAAGGATCTCGGCACAGAAGCAGAACTATGAACTGCTGTGGTCAGGGTCAGCAGAAAAACTCATTTCAGCCACGTAAAAAGGCCCACATGCCATCAAGCAGTCTTTTTCTTTGGCACTAATAATAGAACTTCTGCATTCCTATACATACACCAACTGTGTGACGCACTGTATTACACCACAGACCAGCTGTTTACGTCAGACTTACAGCAGCACCATCTGTGAAATCTTTAGAAAAATTTAAAGTTTTCCGTCTGATCTCGCAACTTCCTGACCCAAACAGCTGACCTGCAGTGCAGTACAGTGCACGGTGCAGTTGGGCTTGAGTGTAGGAATACGGTTCTTCTGTTAGTGCCAGAGAAAAAGGCTGTGTGACGGCAAAGGTGAAGCGCTGAAAACATTCTTGATATAGCGTACCCTTAAGCAGATATTGATCTTTTTGAGGTGGCCTTTTTCTATGTGGATAAAATAAAATTTTTTGCTGACCTTGTCCGCAACGCTGCATAGCTCTGCTTCTGGTCAGAGGTCCCTGTCTGCTTCAGTGTGCTGACCACTGTCTACTGTAGGTAACACACTGACTATGGATAAGGACCTCACACAACCCCAGTCCAAAATACCCGAACTATGCTTTTAAGGCTTTGCTTAGAACAATGTAATGCAGGCTACAGCTCGAGCCTATTTTCATATGCTTAATGAATAGTGCAAGCTGGCTGGACCTCATGGAAAATGCATTTTTCAAGGCCAAACAGTTGGAATACAAATGTCCCCCTCTATGATAAACAAAAAGGCAGCCGAGGAAAAAGTTAAATCGGCCAAAATTTGAACTTTTGCATGTATGTATGCTGCAGAGGCACAGCAGCCTCACTCAGAAGCTAGTATTCCAGTGTCGACTGAAAATAAAGAAAAAAGAAGTCCGAAGATCTGTCTGCATACAGAAGCTGCCCACCATCTTGTTAGGAATGACTCCCTGTGCCTCGTTTTTGAGTTTTGAGAGACACTAATAGAGAGGTAGCGGACACGGGGTTGAATAGTGTGTGTCAAAACTGAAAAATGACTGTGATTGTCAAGGGCGGGACTGCCTGGGAAGCACAAATGACAAATATCTGATCATATAATCTGGTAACTGTATGCTACTGTATGCAGGGGGAGAAAGGACAGCTTGATGATCAGGGCGACAGGGGGTAAACAAAGAGGAGGAAAGAGATTGTAGAGATGGATGGATACACAAAGAAGCTAATAAACTGAGTGGTGGAATGAGACAGAAGCTAAAAATGAAGATAAACTCGCCAGGAAAAAAATGACCATTAGCTAAATTCAATGCTGTTCGTCAAAAGAAAAAGGGGGGGTAAAGAGATGACTAATTATATTCTAATTATGCTCCAGCTTCTATCTCAGGCTCTGCAAAAATGCTTTGTAGCTACACAAAAACACACAGAGCATCATATTCTCAGCCACACACGGTCACATATTTCACATTTTAGGCACCAGCAGGCTCACTGATAACACATAATGAAAACGCTCGACATCTGTGGATGTTAGCAGGGGAAAGACTACTCTCTTTTCTTTAAAAGGGGGGGAAAAGAAATACTCTCTGACTCTCTCAAGTGCACCAATGTGTCAGAAGGTTTTTGGGAGAATGTGACAAATGTGCCTTTATTCATGTGTGTGTTCATGCGACTCTCCCGGAGAGACTTTGGAGCTGTTGGCCCCTGACGCACATGAGAGTGCCTCCCCTCGCTGAAGAGAGGAGACAAGAGAAGCAGACAGAGGTAAAGACACGGAAAGAAGATGAGAGGACAGAGCAATATCACGGTTTTCTTCACCGTTTGCGACTGTCGGACGTAACCAAGCATGTGACAGAATTTGTGCGAGTGTGTACTTGTATATACACATGCTTTTAAATGGGCTCTCCTGCATGTGTTTGTGGCAGGTGTTGGTTACATATAAAGCCAAGGAAGGAAGATTGAAACTTTAGAAAACTTGAAATAAACTGAAATAAAGAGTTGGAAATTAAATTCATGGAGGCATGTGTGTACAGGACAAACTGCTGTACCTTAGATCTGAAGGGCTCGGGGAATCCTCCGTGCGGTATGCCGATGTATCCCTGCAGGAACTCGACCACAGACAGGGGGAAGGACAACTCATCTGCCCTCTCCTCCACTTCTGCCCTTGTCAGGTTGTTCTGCACCATGAACTGCGCCAGGTCACCCACGATCTTCGAGGACGGAGTCACCTAGAGAGAGAGAACGACCCCAAGTGTGAGTGCCAAACTTAGGCGTTACTGCCAACGTTTAAATCCCTTCTTTTGCTGAGCAAAAGAAAGGAAATGTAGGACGAGGAGAAGAGCTAATATCGGCTCGGTTTAGCCCCCAGTGAGGTATTTCTATTTCACTACAGACTGAGCACAAGATATTAGAGTACAGCCTTTGCACGCAGATAATATCTCAGTTTGCTTAGGACGGGGAGAGGTGCTATTATTTCTCGCTGGTGTGTGACTGCAAGTCACGTCTGAACAACGTCAGAAAAACTCACACGGAGAATCTGTTCAGGATAATATTTAAGTTTTCCATGGTGTAATCTTGCAAAAAGCCTGCCCTGCTGTGTGGTTTCCTGTCAGTGGTATACAGGTAGGGAGTGCACGTCCACAATGATTTCACCAAAAAAGAGGAGCGGTGACAGAGTCTTTGTTTTAATGAAGACGCCGTCCATGAAGATTAAGCTGTTACTGACCCAGAGAAGAGAAGGCTGGGAGAGCCAGATGAGAAATGAAAAGATGTTTACATCTACAGGGTCTCTTTAATCATTTGATTTGACAGCCATGAACTAAACTATACAGGTCTTCTCTGTGAAAACAGACTGAACCTAAAAATGAAGAGTGTAGAAGACAGAGCGAGGAAAACATTCATTAAAATCACATGGATTCATTCTTTCATTATTTATAATGGCATATCATTATGGTAATGGCGATCCCTATTAGCATAAGTGGAGTCTTTTTTTGTGTGACTGCGAACAGGACACTGATGCAAATATCAATTGCACTCATTACTCTTCTATCGTAATGAATGGAGACACAGATTTAACGCTTCCTCTTCACATCCATTTGGTGTTTGGACCATATAAGAGAAATGGGGGTTAATTTATGGGAACCAACAACAATAAAAACCTCAAAACCACCTTTAGGTAACTTTCCTGTTTGTATCCAGTTATGCAGGTTTAACTGTAAAATGAGAGGTCAGAGGGTGAATGGAGGGAATAGACAACACAAATATCACAAATATAAAAAATACAAACACAAAATAAAACTAGTCTCACATTTTGGAGCCGCCAGCAGAGGGCCAATCTCCCTCTAAACTTAAGCCTGGACAGCTGAAGGACTTGAGAGAACAAAGAGTGGGCCTACACTCTACAAGATGCCGATTTTCTTGGCAATTAGTGTGCTCTGCTGATATCACAAGACAGAGAGAGAGAGAGAAAGATAGAGAGAGAGAGAGCGAATGGGTGGACCAAAGATTTATAATCCCCAAAGAATTCCTCAACAAAGAACTTGACACCTATTTTGAAGACATACAATGCCAAACTAGCCAGAGAAAGACATGAAGCACACACATGTGCTCATGCACAATTGCTGCTGTGGGATTACCTCAAACCTCCTGGGGTTTAAGTGCTTGCGAGACTAGCTGAGCTCTTGACATCACTTTAGTCTTTGAACAAGCAGTCCAGGCTGTGTGTGTGTTTGTGTAAGTGCCTTTGGTCTCTAGAGATGACAGGACTACCATCATCCTCATTCTTGCCTGCCATAGATAGGAAATGTGATGCCAATGCTACACCAAGATAAAATGTTTACTAAAATGTTTTCTGCACATTTTATCATTTTGTTTTGTCATAAATGCTCCAGCGTCAGATTTTGGGGGCTACATATGCATACCTGTGTGTTCATTAGTGTTTAATGACATTAAAATAAGAATCGTCTTGTTTTTGTTACCTTAGAATGAGCAGTTTATATCTACAGATGCTGCTGGTTGTCTGTTATTGAGTTGGCCATGTTGTACCCAGAACAGACAAACCAAACTCTGGCTCTAGATAAGACATTTCACCTTTTATGTGCATTTTGTGTCCACCATAGTTTCTCCATCATGCTAGGAAGGAGAGGATGCAATACATAACTACACCACTAGATGCCACTGCATTTTACACATCGCCCCTTTAAAGTAAGAGTTCTGAACCCAAACCTTCTATAAAGTTTCCAGTTTCCATGCTCCCATTTTGTAACACAAGCCTTACACATCTGTAGTCAATAAATTTTACTTCATTTCACCCTTTTTTGTTTGAGAAAAGTTAAATCTGGGGCAACTGGACTTGTTTGTAGATCCGGGTGCTTCGTCACTTCTTAAGTCCAGAACTGAAGAAGCCACTTGGTTGTGAGATGAAACATCTTCAGTGATCTACAAAAAAGTCCAGCTGCCCCAGATTTAACTCTTCTCAAAGAAAGATGACCTGAAAGCCTGAGAACCTTCACAGACTTTATTTAACCAAAATAATCCGCTCAGTATCCACACTGATTTCCAGGGAGTCCTTGGTACATGTGTCTGCTGTAATCTAACTCTTTTAAAAGTCAGCTTTTAATCAATTGTGAGGAAAAATGCTGTAAGACTTCTTGTTATCTTGTCAAAGTCAACATCAGGGGCATATATTCATACTTAACAAGATCTGGGCATTCATTTAGCAGTCTAAGATCTTAAGGTGCACAGTAAAGAACTGGTATTCTTCCTCTGCCTATTGATGTTGGCAGATCTAAAAAGATTCAGGAGGAAAACAGATTGTGTGAGCTGTGTGATTTGGAAGATTGTAAAGTGGAAAGTGAAGAGAGTCCCATTTTATTTGGTGCTGTACAAACTCGTGACGTTGTAAAAGACGTCATTTCAAGAATTGGTTCCAAAAAACCTCAGAAATATTCTGGTGTGCAGATGATCAAAAATAGAAATGCTTGTTTAATTTTGATGTGTTTGCTGGCTTGACGGAATATTTAAATAGTATTTACAATGAAATTACAAGACAGTAAAAGTCTGAAGATCTGATGGCACCTGAAATCCAATATCCCAATACGCAACTTTAGGTACTTTGGATGTTTATGAAACAGACCACGGCATCATATTCTAGTTATTTCGAAAACTGTGTCACTGCAATTAAGCTCCCACCAACAAACTACATCTTTTTAAAAAAACAGCCCACGTTGCCTTTTCAAGTCCTCAACAACTTGGCAGATTTTCAAAAGGAGTCTTGCAAGCAAATCAGCACCTTCCCAGCAAGCTACAAGCCAGGAATGCTTCCTGCTGATTGAAACAAGCATGCACTTCCCTTCAGCACTTCCCTGCTGCAACACCTAAAGCTCACTTTGATTGGGTTTGTGAATAGAAACGATAATGATACATTGCTTAAAGAGTGACTGTTTACAGAAAAGCTTAAGAGAGATTTGAATGGGCTGTTGAAATCCCCAGAGAGGCCATTAACTTGGTATAGCAGTGGAACAAAAGCTCACGGCAGAGTTACTCGAAATCTATCTAAAACACAAGAAAGCAGCATGACTGCGCATTTCTCGTCTACCTTCAGCCCGTCTGCTTTCCTACTCTCTCCATTGTTTCCTCAGTCTTTTGGTCTCTGGAGAGTATTTTTCCCATTGTTCACAGCAAAGTTAAGAATTGTTACTCTTCTCTTTATTATCCATCTTCGTGGACAATCCTTCTTATTCCATCGCTCTCTAACTCGCTTAACCACTATCTTCAGTCTTCCCACTAAAAGCCAAGTTGTTGAGTTTGTACACTTTCCTCATGAATCACCTCCCTCCCGTGCCCGTCCCTCTCTTCCACTATTCCTCTGCAAAATATTTCTCCTTTTTTTTTTCTTGATCCACAGTAACATCAAGAGTGTTACTCTCATTATCAGTCTCTGTTGATGAATCACCCACCTCCAACTCTCTCGGCGCCTCACACACACACACACAGGAGGGGGAAATCTTATTTCCGACATTGCGTGAGCTATATATGATGTGTGAGCTTTTCTATATTTTCCGAGGAGGAGTGAGGTAAATCACACTCCGTTCGTGGACGGTTAGAAAATAAAAATCTGATTTCTTCTGTTCCTGCGTGAAGATCAATTGACACATCTATCTTTTAGAGAACACACTGTTAAAGATGTAATTACATTTTGAAAGGGGGAGCGTTTTAAATGTTCCACATAGTTGCCTTTTCTCTACAGCAACAGCAGTGCTTTTCACTTTTGGAGCGGCACAGAAAAAAATAAATCCTAATTTGCTTTGTTTTCATCAGTTGGACTGATCCAAGTAATCTGCTCCTGGAACCTCTGAACAAAACCTAATCCAGGTGTTATTTCTTCTCAGGTCAGCTAATGTTGACAACATTTTAAAACTGATTGCAAATAGCCACACAAGCCTTGTGGAGTTGTGATGGTCACTGTAAAGAAAACCTGTTAAAAATTTAGAAATTTGATCTTTAAGAGTCATAATGAAGCTCTGTGCTTTAATTAATTGAAAGTAGTGTTAAACACAAAGAAAGTACAGCAGAAGCTGCATAAACCAAAGCACTGGACGTTAAAAAGGTTGACCTAATGATGGAGCTGGAGTAAAGTCAGTCGGATGAGGAACATGAGTTTTTGCATTAAAGTCTGTGTCATCCCTGGAGTCACTCTGATACTGGGTACCTTCCTGATAAGTTTTTAACTACATCAGTAGCTGCATATCTACACTGTGAAATCGTTTCTAATCACATATACTGGACAGATATCTTACACTCTTGTAGAAAACCCCAAACCACTTTTGAACACCTGAATAACATTAAGCTGCCCAGTGGCATTATCTATTCCACAAATGTATTTTAGCACAGATGAATGCATATATCATCTTTGCAGATCATAAGATACTGAGCAAATGATCAAAATTTCTCCTTTCAGCTCCACTTCACTAATGTGACATAATTCACATAGCGTATGAATACCTCCTCTGAATTCAGTGTTGTTGCATATTCCCCTCAGCATACAGCAGCACTCTGATCTCTCCGTGTCTCTCCCACCATCACTAAAACTCATATGTAACCTTATGTAGTTCCTCAAGTTCCTCATATTAGCACACTTGACACACAGGACCTGATCCACCCTCGTCCTCCTCCGGCAATACACTTTGACTGCCTCCTTCTATTCGTACTACACCTCCCTGTTCCTTTTTCATACTCAGGCTATGCTTCTTCTGCCACCTGTCCATCTTTCTCACCTCGGCTAATGTACGGCTCTCACTAAGTGGTCCTGCATGACTGTACACCTCTGCCGGCAGAAATCTAGTGCTGTGGAGTGTGCGCGCGTGTGGACGGATCGCTGTGTGTGTCATATGTCTGTGTACTATGTGCTCAGATTTGTTTTGAAATGCAACTCTATCCAAACCTGAACTCCCCTAATGGGCCAAGGATTATATCATCCAGAACAGTGTGTGTGTATGTGTGTGTGTGTGTGAGAGAGAGAGAAAGAGACACACAGAAAAGGCAAACACGACACACACACACACTCTATAATGCTAGCCAGCAGAGCCAGGAGCAGAGTGAAGAATGGTACCTGTCAGGAGAGGAGGAGACAGGAGAGAGGCGCGATAACGAGACACTCGGAGAGGGAAAGGAGGAGTGGAGAGACGATAGAAAGATTAGAGATACATGAAGGAAATCTAATCGAAAAGGGGGAAGGTTGGCGAGACGAACTGAAAGTGGAGTGGGAGAGACAGTAGACAGGATGATGAAGAGAGTGACAAGAAGAATAAGAGAGGGTGAGAAAGAATGAAAAGAAGGGATGCACAAATGAACCGAGTGGAGGAGAGACAGAGGCAAACAGACAGGAGCAATAGACATCTGCAGCCCCACAGGCAATACATGGAGGTGCTCCACCTCCAAGGAAAGACACTGAGTGAGTGTGTGTGTGTGTGTGTGTTTTAAAAGTGTGGAGGTGAGTGAATACGTGCCTGTAATTGCAAAAGGAAAGTGACAGAGCAAGTTGGGTAAAGGAAAAAGAAATACACACACACACACACACACACTCAACTTGTCCTCATATTGACGAGCTCATGTTGCGACAGATGTAGCTGAGCGAGAAAGAAAAAGAGAGGAAAACAGAAACAAACGAGCGCGAGGGAAACACAGAGGAAGAGAAGAAAAGAAGCCGCGGCAAGTCAGAAACTTCAGTTCCAGCTGTAAGCAAGTCAATGACAGCTTCAGCACTTTTTTTATAACAAGACTACTCTTCTTTAATAATGAAACAAGCAGGGCTGAAACCAATTAGTCAATCGACAGAAACTAAAAAAAGAGCAACAATTTTGATAAAGTAATTTCTTTTAAAAGGAAAAAATACTTTTTTCATCTTTTCGGTTGTGAATTTTTCAGGTTCTCTTAGTTTCCTATGAAAGTGAACTGAATATGTTTGGATTCTGGACAGCTGTCCAGACAAAACAAATCATTAAAAATGAATAGTACGGCAGTTTTGATAATACGCTTGTTCATGGTCATGCCAAGAGTTAGATGAAAAGATCTACACCACTTTCATGAAGTTAGCTTAGCTGGAAGCAGAGGGGACAACAGTCTCTGTCCAAAGGTAACAAAATGGACCTACTGACTAAAGCTAATCAACATGTTACATCTCGTTTGTTTAATTTTTAGGATGGAGGTCAAGTTGCAGTTTTATGGGTGATTATGTGCCGGACTATTTGTTGGCTGGGGCAGCCTCATGGCAATGACAATAATAGACGCATGAGATAGTGCTATAAATCTTCACATCTGACTCAGTAAGAAAAGCAGAGAAACGCTTATGTCAAACTATTCTTTTAAAGATACCATCGCACGCTTTAGAAACTTGTGATGGATATTTTTCACTATTTGCTGACATTTTATAGACCTTAAGATTATGAGGAAAATACACTGTACACTACCCGATAATGGAAATTGATTGCTTGCAGCATTAGAAACACATATTCTTCATGCTGCTGTCCATTTGCAAGATGGTGAAAATGTTTCACACATTCACACAACAGAAAGGTTTACTGTATGCTCAGTGATTACATTATTAAAAGAGCGCCTGCGGGCGTCTGTTCATGTATGTTTTGTCTGATTTTTCTGTTGCTTTAGCAAATATGTCTTCAAGCAAAAATATTAAGCAGCTTCCAAACGATTACTATTCATCTGGCAAAAGGTTTGCATCAGGGTGTGCATAAGTCAAGATATGTTACAGAGCATTTGTATGAATTAAAAAAAAAGAAAAGAAAAGAAAGAAAAAGCAGTCTGTTCTGCAGCAGCTCATAGTTCAGCTCCATCAGTTGTTGTTTTGTCTCAGTTTTCAAGGTTCCTACGCCAGACAGACTTTTCAATGATTTTTTTCTCAATTTAACATTCCCAGCGAACACCACTGCATTTCACCACACTCATCCATTTTAAATAGAGGCTGTCTGATGGGGAAAGGCATACAGCATACTTTAGGCCTAATAATGCAATGAAATATTTAAGATAAAAATAAGTTGCACGATATTTCTATGGAAAAAGTCGAGTCGGATTAAGCTGGAAAGTGGCAGACGGGATCTGCAGTCACTTTGAAAAGTAGCTTCAATTGAAACATTTTTAAATGCCTGAAAATGAAGAAGCTTCGTGGAACTACAATAATTTTGGCGGTCTGTGAAATGAAATCAAGCCTTCCCTGTGTTAAAAATTGATTGATGCGCAGTCCGGTCCATGTACAAAACCCTAGAAGAGTTCATCCTCCCCTCCTGATGTAAATCTCTCTCTTGCTCCACTGGAACTTTTTTTTTATATTTCAAACCATGGAAAAAAATAATAAAACCTTCACCTCTGTTACTGTGGATGTAAATCTGTTTTAGTTATTCACACATGATTAACAGGCCTGTGCACGCGCACAACAAACTGTGACACGTGCTCGACTTAATTCCCACACTGCCTGCTCTCAGATCAATAACTGCCCTCAGTAAGTAAGCTGTTAAATACGTGGCATTTACTGTCTCATTCCACATTCGCCTGTATGCACGCGTCCTCGTCTGGCTGGGGAATGCGGTTAGTGACAGTGGTGTGACACCGCTGCATACAAACACCATGGCTGTATGACAGACAAGACGGCCGTTTTCTGACCTCAAACTTTCTCAACAGACTACTCAAGTGAGTATTAATGCCAAGGATAACTCAAGGATATTTTTACAACAGCTGAGAGAGAGGTGCTTTATAATTGTGAATAAAGTCCATGGATTTTGGCAGATTCTGTGAATCTGCACTGGGTGCTCAGCAAGCAAAGTAATGATTATACTCAGCAGCACATCTGGAATTAATATGAAGCTATAAAACAGTAAGGCTTATGAGCGTTTTATGAACTAAATTTTGACAAGTCGCAGTGTCTCTGGAGTAGCTTTTGATGTCATTTGGAATTAAGTGGTAGCCAATGAGCCTATAAGTCTGAGCCTCTCTTTCGTTTTTAATCATGCAGTTCCCGTCAGTTCAGAGACGTGCTGCACAAATATCTTGATTTCTTAATTCAGAACATGGCACCCCTAAAAAGACAAGTAATGAGAATTAATAAGCTTAGAAATGGAAGCAATCATGTTAATGCAAAGTACTTTTATGCAAATAATTCGATGATGATTAAACACTAAAACTTCTTTTTGAATTCAGAGTAAGAGTTGTTCATGGTGGGGAGGAGCAGTGTACCTGGTTAGACAACAGCCCTGTAAATAACTCTAATTTATTTATACATGTGGTATAAAGTGGTCTGGAAATTAAGTCCTCTGACAAGCACAATCCTTCACCCACAGCTCTGAGCTTCAAAGATAAGGCTTCTGCACTGCTCTAAATGTGTGTGTGTGCGGGAGACCATGGTCAATGTATATACCTTGGCTGCTCTGCTTACCGCCGGTGCAGTGTGTGGGGTGTCTACTTTATATCTATATCTGACTAGCACACTCCCTCTCCCTTATCGACAAGCCAACAGTGTGAGAGACGCAGCCGTTGTCAAGCTAACAGGATACAACTGAGGGCATAGCAGGACCTGCAGGCACATTAAGCCAACATTGGCTTGTGCAGTGAAGCCCGCCGACTCTTAATTGAATTGATAGAAAGTATGGAGAGGGGGATAGGGGAGGTAAAGGGGAGAAGAATTGATGAGGAAAACAGGGAGGAGGGAAGAAAACAAGGGAGAAGGGACCTGGGAAGGAAAATTGAGAGAGAGACACACACACACAAGGAGAATGAGAGGAGGTGAAGGTGGAGTAATGTGGAGTCCATGGAAGCATGTCTATGACGAGAGAGCGAGAGGAAGCAAAACAAGAAAGATGGCTGGGGAATACATGTGTGTAAAGAGACAATGGGATGAGAAAGGTGAAAAGAAAAGTGACAGAGCGGCTTGATAAAGAGAATGCAAACTAGAGAACAATATAATTACAGAGTGAGTGTGAACGCGGTGAAAGAGGGATGAATCTATTACTGAGCTGTGATGGTAAATAATGAAGGAAGAGAAACAAAGGAATTAATGAAAGATAATGAAAAACAAAAAGGCGGGATTGGAGGTAAATTTAGGGTGAGAATGAAATTGTTGACTGCAGAATTGGCAATAAAGCTCCCTCTCCATGACTACGATTAATGTGCCCTTCAGGAAATCAACCCCAAAAACTAGTTTACTGGAGTTTCTACCCAAATTAACATAAAGTCAAGGTGGTACAAAGCCCAAAACTCAGTGCAGAATAAAACTCTCCTGCTGGAAGTTGAAGTCACCTGCCAACTGATTAAATACATGCCAGACGCATCTTTGCACCAGTGAGACCGGTGAAACGGACCAGTGTCATCTTATCAAGCAGAAAACGGGCAACATGGGTTCTCCCCTGAAAATGAACAGAGGCTCTTGTGATGTTTCATCCTCGTGTCTCACCTTAATGAGGTCTCCTAGCAGCTTGTTGGCTTCGGTATAGGCCTTCTTCACCTCCTTGAACTTATTTCCCAGTCCCATACTGTGAGCCTGCAATGAACCACAGTGAAACAAATAACAGCGGGAATGAGTGCACTGAATCTTTTTCTTGTCCTTTTGAGGAAAAAGACAATACATTCTGTGATTTAAGGGCGTAATTTGTGTAGTGACACCCACAACTTTTAAATTTATGGCAAAGACGCTTGTCTAGCAAAGGTCAGATGGGCCGGTATCATATTCCACTGGAAACTGTAATTTGGTACGAAGCGCATTTGTTTAACGGTTGCTAATATAAACAGGTCACAACCGGACCCCAGGATGTGCTCACACATATTTTTTTTTTACCAGAAGGCACACAGCGCTGTGGATTCACCTTCAAATAGTCTGTGACACTTTTCAGAGTGTGACAGTGCACAGTGCAGACACCACAGACCCGAGGTTGTACTTAATGTACCATACCGGCATTAATAAACGGCACAATAAGTTATTCAAGAAACATTTTTAGTCAGTTTCTAAAACAGTGCCTCTGATGACTTCCTCGGTTTCATTTCTTGCATCTGCAGTAACTTTGAACACAAACACGTCAAAAATGTTCAAAGAGTGTATTTCTAAAATATTATTCATACTTTGTCAGATGTAGGAGAACAAGTCTATTTTTCTTCAGAATATTATATATTCTTAAAACGAAGACAGTACAAGGCTGAAAAATGTGAATATGAAACATTTCATTTTCTCCGTCAATGAAATTAAAACAAGTGCACAAACAGTTGCACTGAGGTAGAGTTGCATTCACCAGTGAATATAAATGCAATGCAATGCAGCGCTAATCCTGTGTTTACATGCTTTCATATGCACGGACCACCTCTAATACTACAGTATCCCAAAGAACGTGACAAAGAGCTTTGTGAAATGCATTTTAATGTATTTACTAAACACAACATACAAGAACTACAAAACAGCTTGCTGTACCTGGAAGTGAAGGTTGGTGTATTGTCCACCGGGTATCTCGTTCTCATAGACATCAGCGTTGCCAGATTTCATGGTGGCAGTGCAGTCGAATGGCGCATACAGGCCTCTGGCTACTTCCCAGTATTCACTGTAGTCAAACACTTTCTCCAGGGCGATTCCTGCAAAGGAGCAGAGCAAAATGACATCTAGATGGTCACGTGCATATTTTCATAGGCTATGAAAACACTGAATGTGAAATAACTAATTACTGATTCAACTTTAAAACATAAGCTGTAATTTCCTGGTCATCTCTCCTGAAAAGACAGAACTGATGTACTGTTCACTGAAATACAGTGAATACGAGCTTCATTTATTTATTTTTGGCAGTACTTTGTCCACCAGAACAATTCCCTCAGGTAGGGATGGATGGACGTGTCTCCAGCCACTGTGCTGTTTTTTTTCAGCTTCAGGTCCTCTTCCTCAAACTCGTCAGCAGGAGAAACCAAAATGTCAGCAGAGACATTCCTTCTCTCTCTATATATACACACTAATCTGCCAGGAGCTCACTTTTTTGACAACTCTTAAAAATTGCATTACATCCTTTGAACACCACGCAGAAGCCTGAACTGCAGTGTAGGTTGTGTTTTATTAGCCTGTAAGCGCGCTCTTGAAAATTGAATTTCCGCCTTGCTTTGTCGCATCAGAGCCGCTCATTGAATCCCTGTGATTCTTTAAACAAAAAAACACCCATCTGTTGCTCACGTTCTCGATATTCAGCTGCAGCCAGTTTAGGGCGCGCTAAAGCTAATCTACCTTGAGAAAAAGAATCTGCTTTAATGCGCGACAGAAATGGCAGCATGTGGCGCTTTTAGCTAATGATGACAAACACACATTTTAATGGGACAAACTTAGATCGCTACATCCACAACAACTGAGTGACAAGCTTGAATTTTCATGATTCAAAAGGGAGTGCGTACTCCAAAAAGTGTTTGTGTGTGCTTCCACTGTGATCTTGGCGGGGAAATGGAGCTTCTGTGAAATTAATGTGAAATTAATGTGCATGTGGTTGCTCCTCAAATTCAGCTGCCTGCCAAGCAAGCCAGTAATTAGGTCCATTTCCTTCTCTGTTTGAGAACACCATTTTTTGTAGCTTTAATTTATGCTTCCATAGAGAAATTACGGCCTCAATTTACGAGGGGAAGTGATGGCATGTTCGTGGTGACAGCAGCCTCTGTTGATTCAGGTCAAATTTCCAATATCTGCCGAGGTCCCCTTCATGTACAACTCCCTTGGAGGTAGTGGGGAAAAACAGATATGTCTACGAAATAAGTAGCAGAGCAGCAACTGAGAGTTCTCCCAGCTGACAACACAAAGAGTTCCTCCCCTTTCTAAAACTGTGGATACATCACACTCTGCTCTGCTGTACTGAGGCTACTGTGGCTGTGCCAAAAAAAAAAAAAAAAAAGAAGCTGTCATGTCTGATTCTTTTGTGATGGATTATTAAATATCGGTGTAAAATGAAGAAGAGGGCAAACTGTAGTTCTCTGACTGATAGTAACTGACACCAAAACCATTTACATCGACTCTAGCTGCTTTGGAAATATCTCACTTTAGCATCACATTGTCTGCATCAGTCCTGATATGGTAGTGAGGAAAATGCATCAAATCAGCACAGAGAAGGAAAGGGGACTAAACTGTCGATGTGATTTAGCGTTTTCCTTTAATATGCTCACTCAACCAGCTTCAGTGGTGAGGCCAGTGCCTTAATAAAGGGCAGCACTTACAGTATCTTTATCTATCAGTGGTGCATAGTAATACCTTTTTGGCTTTTGACCTCTTACAAGATAGCAGTGTCTAATTGGGGCCTTTTGTTATATTTCTGACATCTATGAGATATCTGTGACCTTGCTGAACTTCTCAACTGGTTTCAATTAAATAGTTATTTCTGCCCAAAAGAGGTAAAAGAATCCAGTAAAAAAAAAAAAATAAAGCAAAGACCAGAAAAATAAACATACTTGTGCAGCATAAGTTTTCACTCATCATATCATGATCTCTAGAAACAGATATCTACATATGAATGCAGAACCTGTGGGCAGGACAAGATTTTGGTATCAGGCGTGTTTTGGTTTGCACTTGTAGTCTGAGTAATGTTGACTCATCGTGTTTGAGCACACAAGTAAACAGTCCATGTAGAGATCAAAAGAGGTGGAACGCATTGGCTGAAATGCAGCCTCGGAACCCAAGAGTCTGATGACGAGTTAGCTTAACTTATCTCATGCAAAGGATAACTGCTGGCTGTAGCAGAAGCCTGACACACTGGTCATTGGAGAGTTTTGGCAATTATGCCATACTTTGATGGTGAATGGACTGTTGTCTGGTACGGTAGGAACCGGAGACGGAACTGGGACTGGGACTGGGACCAGGGTGGCAGGATGTACTGGGGGATGGAGGGTCCCACTCCCTAACCCTAACCCCAACCCAACAGATTTATCGGTCGACCCAAAGAAGAAGCTAAACCTAGTTCCACCTCAACCAGTTAAACATTGCTTGCACATCGACGCATCAGTATTCAAAATCTTATGTCCTACTTTTACTTTCAATATTTCAAGTACATTTTGCTGGTAATACATCTGGACTTTTAGTTAAGTGACATTTTGAAAGCTAAAGTACATTTAGATTTGTATGTTTGCTATGGTAATGGATATGAGTACTTCTACCATCGCTGATTTTTATCAACCAACATGGATTTTAGAGAGGGGGGGGGGGTTGTGGGGAGACAGCTGAGGTCCAGCATCTGCCAGGAAAAAAAAAAGCCTACAGTTTCCTGAGGAGAAGTCTAATTAGCCAAACCCCACACCTGTGTGAGCTGGAAAGTCCAAGGAAAGCAGAAAGTAAAGTTGAATCAACTAACTCCAGTTAGCAGAAAAGGGGGCTTTGGCGAGGAGAGATGGCAGGAGCACCTTTATCCACTAAGAGGAAAGTTGGCCTACGATTCAAAGGTTTCTCCTATAAATATGGAGAATAGCTAGCAATGCTGTGGTTACTGATGTTTGGTAAATTATGCTGGAGGTAAATACAGCATTGTTCTTTTTTCTGGACTGCTGCTTACACTCCCAAAATCATCAATCACCGCACCGCTATACGCTATGTGCATGAATACCGCAGACATGCAGGCACACAAGGCACATGTGCACACATACATCAGTCATTTAGATGGCTGCTTGGCAGTGACAGAGTGCCATCAAGATACAACTCATTAGCAGCACAAACTCACTAATGCAGGAGACAAACACACACACACACACACACACGTATTCGCAGCCTTGAGCACATTCTCTTCACCAACACATGATTGTAAACAGACAGCCACACACACACACACACACACACACACACACGTATTTGCAGCCTTGAGCACATTCTCTTCACCAACACATGATTGTAAACAGACAGCCACACACACACACACACACACACACACACACACACACACACACACACACACACACACACACACACACACACACACACACAGTGTTTGTGGTTGATGAGATGATGAGAGCTAACCAAGACGCTTAGATGAAGATAGATGAGACATGAGAAGATTCAGGAAGAAAAGAGGAGAAAATTGAACACAGACAGATGATGAGAGATGAGGGAGGTGAACACGAAGCTAAATGTGTTGGCTCACCTGTCTGTGGTTTTTCAGCACATATAATACATATAATAATGTGTATAGTGTCCATTCTTGGGTGTTTATCATGGCCGCCGCGTTGTCGAGGAAGCTGAAAATTCCTTTGTTAAATCCATGCATGATGAATGAGAACAGGCGGCAAATGCCATGTCAGATAAACAAAAGGGACACTTTAATTTGTGACGTCGTGTGAATATGTATGGATGTGTCTGCCGTGGCTGAACTAAATAAACAAACTGACAGCTTAAAGACAAATTAATTAACCAGAGAAGTGCTGCTATGGATGTTTCTTCACGACAAAGAGATACTGTGGGAGATACTGATGGAGAGCACACACACACACACACAGAGGGAGTTTGAGGGAGTGAAATAGGCATGTAAAGTGCTGTTAATTGCTTTGTTACTGAGTGAGAGGGAGCGGCGAGGAGGAGGAGGATGGAGAGACATTGTGAAAGAAGCGGGGGTGACGGGAAGAGGCATGAGAGCCGAGAGAGGGAGGGGAGATAGAGGAGGCAGAGCGCTCTGCACAGCACTGATTACTGCTTTGTAACAGAGTTGGGAGGGAGTGAAGGAAAGCAGTAAACAGACTGAGGTCAGGAAGGTATAAAGTATCCAAGGTAGTGCTCTGCTCCACTTGATTACAAAAGTAGTGAGATAGGCAACGGGAGGTGGAAGAGGTGCGGGAGGCGTGAAGAGAGATGAAAAAGAACAGACGAGCACAAGGTGACAGGTATAAAAGAATTTGGAAGTGAGAAGGAGTTTGTGTGCATGTGCATGCATAATGCATGTTCTGGGGTCAACTAAGGATATATTTTAAGTACGCACATGTGTGTGTGTGTGTGTGTGTGTGTGTGTGTGTGTGTGTGTGTGTGTGTGTGTGTGTGTGTGTGTGTGTGCATCCCACTCTCAAGTGAAGCAAATTGAAATTCCACGAATAAACTGACACACTTGAAAACCTCTTGCTCTTGAGTAACGACCTTGTCTTTCTCCCCTTCTCTACTTTTTTCTTCCTGGGTCCTGCACGCTCTCTAATTGATATTCAGTCACAAAACCGGACTGTATCTCAATGATGGAACAGTTTCTCTGGGAACATGACGTATTACATCAAAGTGTCAAACTTTGACGCTGTAATATGTCCTGTACAATATAAGCCAGCTGCAGAGGACGGACGTGAACCTGTTGCACTCAGCTGTGGCCCCCATGTGTACAGTAGATGGAGAGAGCAGCAGTGAAGCAGGACGTTTTGCTTTCAAAGCACCAGATCGTAGTCAAGGCACAGCATGCCTTAATAGCTCTTTCTCTGTGTCGCTTTATGGACTATTAAAGAATTTGCTTCCTTCCTCTGCGACAGATCTCTCTCTGTATGATTGTTAAATATTGCTGCAGAAACAATGAGCCTGGAAAGGAAACTCATTCACTTTGAAGGACACCCTGAGGGACTAACAGCACCGAGACCTGATGTTTACTGTCATCCTCTGCCTTAAAACACTAGTGTAGCTGTGCTGCAAATATTAATATGACAACACATTTGCTGTTTGGCCACTCATCCGTGGAAATTAGGGGTGGCACAAAGAAACAAACAACAACAACAACAAAAAAAAATAAAAAAACAATTTAACCGACCCAGAAATGCGAGCAGCAGTCTTTAAAGAGCTCACTAGCTGAAAATCTTGTTTTTAATGACAGGCACTTTACCCTTTAATCTTGCTGTAGTGATGTAGAAGTGTGCTCAAGGGTGTGTCAGGGCACTATGACATCACTGTTGTTAGTGGTTACAAGTGTACACCTCTATCAAGGCTGATATTAAAGGGCTAGTGTGACGATTTAGTGGCAACTAGTAGCGTAGATGCTGATTGTAAACCTGTTGCCTTACCTCTTATCCAAGTATGGGGACTGTGAAACTTACGAAAAACACTTCATCTAGAAACAGTGATTGGTTTGTCCACTACTGGCTTTTGGGCTACCATAGAAACATGGCGGTGCAATATGGTGGACTCCGTGGAAGAGGATGTCTGTAGATATGAACAGCTCATTCTAAAGTAACAAAAACATAATTCTTACTTTCCTTTGATCATACCCTTACACACTGGACGTTTAAGTAAGTATTTACATAACTGGAATGTTCTTCCTCCAAGATACAGAAATGATTTTAAGGTGAACTGTAAGGTCTCTGTAAAATAGTACAATTCACAGGTAGAGCATTATTAATTATTATTTTTGGGGCATTTTCTGCTTTTATTTGACAGGACAGAAGAAAACTGAGACAGATGGGAAGACACGCAGGAAAGTAGCACAAGGCCGAGTCGAACGCGGGTCGCTGCAGCAAGGAATCGGCCGTTTTATACTTGATAGGCATTAGTGAGGGAATTCTCTGAAGGCCGCATGATTATCAAAAACAAGGCTCACAGGAAATAATGTCTCTCTTATTCCCAGAGGCAGGAAAAAAAAACAAAAAAAAAACATCATCATTGCAGACTAAAAAGAAGGCCTTGGCACCATTTTAAAAACATCATCTACATTTAACCACCATGCAACAACAAACAACGTCTAATGTTCATACCCTCCTGCACTACAGCAGCAGACAGTGCATTAGCTGTGTCGTGTGAATATAGTATAAACAGAATTAGCGGGGCTTTCGCTGGTTCTGAGTAATGGAAATGAGCCATCAGATCTGGTTAGTGGAGCCGAGTTGGTTTTCCCAGTTGCCTCTCTCTACATAACTAAGCGGTAAACTTCACATCAGTTTTAATTCCTTTAGCCGACTTCACGTTCTTTTAATTTGAACAGCAGTTTTTCAACTGGCTGTTTTAATGTATTTTACAGCCGACACCCATCGCTGTGGGAGGCAGAGGTCGCTCTCATCAGAGGTGGGAGGGGCTCCAGAATGTTCACATTACACTGGGCACAACATGCCACACAACAGCAAACAGCAAAGGGGAATCACTGTATTATAAATCCAACCCACCACTTATTGGTTGACCTTAAAGGGATGGAATAAATCAGTGACAGTCCAGAGTGTTGACGAGCAGGCTTGGGCCTCAAAGATCTCAGGCAGAATGGGGGTTTGGAAAGCAATTTCAAGGGTGCCTTGGGAAAAGCCTTTAACCCCAGGATGCTCCAGGGAGAGTTTCTGATTATTTAAAGAGAACTGTTGCTGAGCTGAGCAGCTTCAGATTTAGCATGATGGATATAAGACCACCTTACACGTGGCTACAACCAATATTTCATGCACAAGCAGATGTGTTTATGAGCATCACATAAATCTGCTGATACTTCTGAACTGTCCAGCATTTCATGGGTCAAGAATGTTTTCAGTGACGCCAATTTTGGCCAGGAAGAGGCCGGCACGCTCAATAAAATCTGATGCTGACATGGTAGGGTGGTCAGTTGATTGAGTTCAGCTGGGCCTCCAGGGCCCAAAAACTGGCCCATGTGCTCACTCCTCCTCTTCCATCCTCTTCTTTTGGTTTACAGGCTAGCACTTCCATGGCACACATCCATGCACTGCTGATTACCACACCCCATTGTTCATTCTTGTTAACTTTAGTTTTAATAAATTACATTTGTTTAAGTTCAATTCCCGTGTGGCCTTTTAACTTTGAGCCATTTGTCGTCTTCTCATAATTGCCTGTGTACATTATCACAGAGCATTAATGCCTTAGCCTCTCTGACTTAGGGCTGTAATTAGTGACGCACTATGTCGTTCATTGACTTATTGACTGGACCCCCACTCATCCTTTTCCCTTCCCACCTCACCCTCTTCCCTCCGCCCCTCATGTAAAGCAGTAGACTCTCAGACAGGAAATAATCTGAGATCTATGCTGTCTCATTAACAACCACGCACTGTAGTAAAAGCTTTATGTGGATATTTTAAGCGTCCAATTCTTTACAAACTGTTTGCGGTGAGTTTTATTAAATGTAACTGCTCAAAATAATTAAATAACTTCCTATGCCTCTCTTCTACAAGACTTTCCTCTATGAGAAACAAACAACTGTCTATTGTCTGGTGCCACCGTTGATGTTGGCAGGCTGGTGTCTGCGTGACTTACCGGTGTCAAGTTTGGTCCCCTTGGCGCAGGCAACGATGGCGCCCATGCTGGGCTGAGAGGTCATCCCGGCCATAGAGTCAACCTAGAGGGTGACAAACAACGTGAATACGGGTTGACTAAAAAGCCACCAATGTTCAAGTGTAATCAGTTTGAACATGTGTGTACATTTGTCCAAATGCATGTAAGTTTAATATAATAAAAGCATGACTAATATAGGACTTTTGAGAGTGATACTTGGCGGTTCAACGCAGCGGACTCTCAGATATGTCTACAATAGATATGTCAGGCTGTAATAATGAGTAATGGAAAAACAATTTATCATCAAAAAGGGCAAAATTTTTACCTCCAAAAACCTTTTGGTCTTGGCTGTCTTCCCTGACTTATCAAGTGTGCTACTGTGAATAAATGATTTATTACTTGGCAGTGAAAAGATTAAGTTTAACCAAGTAAAGCAATGGAACCGTAAACAAATGTTTTCCGTGGGTGTGTCTGCTCCACGGCGGACAGTCACTTGTTTCTTTGCGTTACAAGGAGCTGAACAGCAGAACGGTCAAAAACTGCAAATACCAGCCAAGTGTTTTAATGAAACTGCCCATGCTGGCGGCATGCGTCAGTGAACACAGTAAGGGAATTGTTCCTGGCTTCAAGTGTTGTTCCAGCTTTGTCTCAGTGACATTTCACAATACCACAGCAACTGGTAGAAAATATATGTTTGTTCATGTTGTTAACTCGTGGGATAACTCGTGGGTGGGACCTATGCCCAGTAGGAATGTGGGGAGAGAGAGACGGGGAATGACATGCGGGAAAGAGCCACAGGTCGGATTCAAACCCTGGGCTGCCACGGCAAGGACTGAGCCTTTGTACGTGGGGCGGATGCTCTGCTGACTGAGCTAAATGACAACCCGGTTTAAAATCTTTTTCATGATGTTTTATACATGAAGAAGAAAAGAATGCACCACATGGACCGGACCTTATCAACACGATAGAACAGACATGATGAATACTCACAGCGACGTCCACCACGTCAGCTCCAGCCTCGGCACAGGCCAGCATGGCAGCCACGCCAGCACCAGCTGTGTCGTGCGTGTGCACATGGATGGGCACATCAGGGAAACGGTCTCTCAGAGCGCCGACCAGAAGCTTGCTAGCCTCTGGCTTCAGCAGGCCAGCCATATCCTGGTAATACGGAAAGATGACAGCGGGAGACATGAGTGACAAAAGGATTGAAGGAAATATTCCACATATGTTACCATGAATTTTGTCTTTTACGTTATTTAAACATGTCTCTCTGGCCAGGAATCCCGGACAGGGAAAAATTAACCCAGAAGTAGACCTTAATGTAGATGCCTAATCCGGTTTTAAGTGGATTTCTGTAACACATTTACATTTTGGATATAGAGTCCTGGACTAAGTTACACAAGACTGATTTCAACCACCTGTTTTAGCTCTCATTAATGAGAGCACTGGCCCGAGGCTGCTCATGAAAGCTGGAACGGACTGCAAAGTGCTGATAATTTGGTGGAATCGGATGATTAAAAAAAAAAAAAAAGCCAAAACAAAAGCAGAAAAAACATATTCAACACCAAAATCCTGCGAGTGATTAGGACTTGGAAAGGACCACTGACTATTGAAATTCTCCAAATAATCAATGTGTCTTTGCTGATAAAAAGCTTTAATCTGAAGATAAAACAGACACCTTGAGGGTTAAATAAAGTCATTTAGTCCAATCTGTAACCCAAATCTTCTATCATGAAATATGTTGAGTTAATCCAAAACAAACTACAGAATGTTTCTAAACATGTACTGGAAATTTAGAAAGTAGAACAAACGAAATGACCTCGCAAAACTCTTGTGAGGATGATTAGAATGTATAAATTATAATTGATATTCACAGAAATTCACAGACCGAGCATAGATGTATGATTTTGGTCCCTTTGGTGATCATTGCACTCCGTGGAGTTATAATGCGCGCTCAGTTCATCTTTTAAGTTAACCTCATTAGCCGCCCAAGCCTTTTATGAGACTGCCACTGCTGTGTGTGATGGCTCACACAGCAGTGGAGCGTCATTTCATGTTTGAAAATATCCGGTCCTGCTTGTACAAGTTATGTCAATGTTCGAGAGTTGACATGCGAGAGTTTTTTTTTTTTTTTAATTAAAATGCTAATAAAAATGCGTGTTTGTGTGTATAAGGCTTTTATGTTCTTCATTTATTTTTGTATTCAGCTCAACATCAGCCAACTTTCTGGCATTTCTGTGGAAGCATCAAAGGTGACAGAAATAGTGGTGGTGCTTGTTGCCAGGCAGGTAGTCTTATTTAAACATATTTAAAGCAGTGAGA
Organism: Protonibea diacanthus; assembly: GCA_028641955.1. NCBI lineage: Eukaryota > Metazoa > Chordata > Actinopteri > Sciaenidae > Protonibea > Protonibea diacanthus. Next base: position 11,278,330 of record CM053998.1, read on the forward strand.
CACACACACACACACTGCAGCTTGCACACATGTTTAAAGAAGAGAAACTGTCTTGGTGCGTCACCTTAGATTAAACAAACCAAATACAAGAAAGTCTGCATCCAAATGCTACTTAAAGTACACACAGCCATGTTAACGCAGGCCCTGATTATGATGACACGCATGCATACATGTGTAGAAGAGTGTGTACACGAGCCTGAGTGAAAAAGTACTTGGAAAGATTCGTTCCAGCTGGTTTTATGTTATTCTGGTGGCAGATGGGCAGGGATTTCCACACAGACGCAAACAATAAGTGCCAGAAATAGAGTCTTTCGATTATCACAGGGAATGAAGAAGTTGGCTTATTGTGGAACTCTAAATCGCAGTGAATGACTCTCGAAGCAAACACTGGATCGCATCTTCATTTCCCCCCACCTTGATGCACAGGATGTGGGTCCCGGCTTTGACGAGCTCGTCTGCCAGTTTCAGATAGTAGTCCAGGGAGTACTTCTGCCTCATTGGGTCAGACACGTCGCCGGTGTACGAGATGGCAGCCTCCACTACGCCGCCTGCTGCTCCTGCAGCCTCCATGCCCAGCAGCATGTTTGGCACGTAGTTCAGGGAATCGAACACACGGAAGATGTCCATGCCGTTCTCCTTTGCCACCTCGCAGAACCTGGTGGGAGGGAAAGGAAACTGATGTAAGCAGCACATACATAAAAAAAAAAACACATATACAAAGCAAAAACAGAGGAAGACGAGGGAGACTGTCAAAACAAACTGTACAAACAGTCACTCTCATACATATAATGAGTTTGTCTTCATGCACAGCGCATCCTGGATAATGGAGCACATCCGGGTTGGGATAAGCCGTTTATATCCACCTCCATATCACCACTCATAAATTTCGCTGTACCTGCATAAATACAATATTCTCACTATTTCCATGAAAAGTGAGCTTACACAGCCTGCGGGAGCCCACAAAAAACACACAAATGTATACCCGCCTCATTATCCAGCCTGCTAGTGGTAAATCTCTCTGATTATTGCCTTGGCCCAGGTATCTTAATCAGGTTTCTCATAACTGGGTGAGTGCTTACTATAGCTGTGTTACTGTGAATGCAATATTTACACACGCTGAGAGCTTTTGTTTTGCCAAATAAACAGACACACTTAATGTTGTGCCATGAGAGGATTACCAGTCCAACGTCTGCGTGTCCAGCATTTATTTAGCGCTACAATGCATACAAGTGTCGTCTAGTGTACGGTGTTTGGACAGAATCAACAATGCTGCACAGTGCTACAAGTCTGACTCAGATGATGTAATCAATATTCATGTGAATCAAAATGTTTAGTTTTTTTTCTGTGAAGATGATCTAGTTAGCAGTCATTTGACCCTTTCGACGCACCTGGTGTTTTAGATATATTATAACTGCACATCCCTCTTGCTGCAGAGTGTGTGTGCCGTGCTGTGACCCCGTGACACGTGCTTTAAATCAAGTAAATGGAATGAAATTACACTTTGATTTGATTTAGTTAATGAAGACGTTCGGGCCACTTTGCTGTGGGCCGTCGCGGCGAAAACGTTGAGGGGGAGAGAGTGAAGGGAGGAGGGAGCAAACAGATCAAAGCCATTAATCACAATCATGTGCAAATTTTCAGTGGCACTCCTCCCCCTGTGGGACACCGTCAGAGGGGTGGAGGGCGACAGTCAGGATTGAAAAAGAGGGTCTGAAAGAGAAAGATGTGTAGAGAGACGAATGGAGGTATAAAAAAGGGAGTTATAAGAGTTGGGGATAAATAATGACTACATGATAGGAGAGAGGGGAGCAAAAAAAACGGGAGGATGGGGAGGTCTGCAGGTGTGTGATTCAATGGGAAGGAGGGAGGAGGGGACAGTTGCATTAGTCCTAAAGCCACTACTGACCTGACTAAATGTGTGTGTCAGTTGTGTGGTTTGTGGGTAGCTACCGGACAGTGTATCCATTTAGATATATTTAGAGAGAAAGCAGCTGTGTCTGAAGGCGTCGGGCTGCATATAAATAGAGAGCGATCTTCAGAATGTAGGTAAAATATTCACAGACAAATGCATAATTTTCTGTGTATTAGTCAGGGCGAAAATAAATACAACATTAATCAGATAATTAAAGCAACTCCTGCTCTCAAGTTAGAAACTCCTCGGCTCAAAGCCACAAGATGAGGATGAAAGTTTTGGAAGTTAATGATACTGCTGTATGAGATACTTATGCATAGCTGGTGTGTTACCTACAGTAGAGAGATCAGTAGTTGCTGTCAGGTCTGCGGAGTAATACTCGGTGTGCTGCACAGTCGGGCCTAGACTTTAGTTCTGTGGTTGAGATCATGAGGAGCCAAAAAAAAAAGGCTGTCTGACAGCTAGGTGAGAATATACTCACTTTAGGATACATACACTACAGATATTGATATATCCATTCGGTAGGTCTTTTTTTAAGTGGCTTGTACCCCTTGGTGTTCTGTGCCGAGATTTCTGTCTGCTTCTCCAAACTGGGAGCACACTGGCTGCTGGCTACAGGAGGTAACACACTTGCATGTTTAAGAACTTCAAAAAACCCAGACTACCCCTGTCAGATAGAAGGGATAATCAACAAAGGTTGAACAGAAAGACTAAATAAAAATTAAAGAAGTATCCAGATGTTGTTGAAAATGTGAAAAAGCCAATATGACACGAGAGGGAAGAGAAAGGAATAAATCATTGTGTTTCATTTAGCAGGGTGAATATATGCAGTGATTGATTCAAATATCCCGTGTGGGCTTAAAACACAGTAACAACAGCCGTCGCTCACGTTGTTAAATATATTTAACCAAAACGAAGATTTCATGAATATGTATATGATTCAAATTTAGATATTTTTTGTTAAACAAAACACAAAAATGAAAGATTAAAAAAAGACAATATTTATTAGGAGTAGGTGTTGTAAGCTGGAGCTTCAGCCTACACCTTTTAAAGGTCTGTAGAAAATCTGTTGCGTTTTAATGTAATGTACTTCTCCTTCTATGGCTTTGCTGAATTGCTCATGTAATTATTATTCATAGTGCAATTTTACTTTGAATTTCAATAATATAACCTACGCTGTGCTACGTCCCAGGTTACCATGGAAATGATCCAGCCGGGGGACATTTTCTAAACCATATGGCAGCAACAAACAATGAAGCAGGAGGAGGCTTCAAGAAAACCTCATTCAAATTGTTGTTTGTCAGTTCAATAAAAAAAATGATTTGACAGTAAATAATGCTTAATGGGAAAATGACAAAGTACATCCAGAGTTATGACAGCTCTGATGTAACTGTATTCCACATACTGAGCACTTCACTTCATATAGATTATACAATAGACAACGCACGTTAACATAGTGTGTGCATAGACTTATATTTGTGTGTGTCACTGTGCATTACTGGAGACTGCATTTGGAAAGAAATATGAAAGATATTCATAGTAAGACTTTCGGTGGTGCACCCGTTAGCTCTTAATCATTTGATTGTTTAATAATTGAATTCAGTTTTAAATAAATGAAAGGAGAAAATGTGTGTGTGAGTGACTCACTTGAAGACAGCATTGTCAGGATAGTTGGTGTAGCCCACGGCGTTGGCGCCTCTCAGCAGCATCTGGAAAGGGACGTTTGGGATCAAAGCTCTCAGCTCCTGCAGCCTCTTCCATGGACACTCAGACAGGAAGCGCATGGCCACATCAAAGGTAGCGCCTATACACATACACACACACACACACACACACACACACACACACACACACACACACAACACACACACACACACACACACACACACACACACACACACACAATAGCACACACAGACATGAACAAACACACAGAGTTTATTTCCAGATGCCATCTCAGGTCTCATCTGTCATCCTAACTTTGATCTCAATTTTAGACTCAAAACTGATATTTCAAACTTATCACATTACACACCACATGCACACATAGCGCACTCCACATGCACACACACACACACACACACACACACACACACACACACACACACACACACACACACACACACACACACACACACAATACACAATACACACAAATGGATGCTCACATAAAATATCTGATGATACTTGGGCATTCATTGTTCATTCCAACACTTCTATCATTTTATTCTAAAGTCGCTTTAAAATCAAAGAAATGTTTCAGTGGAAGAGGAGAAAAAGAGAGAGATAGCAATCTCTCATTTCCTTTTCTGGGGGGAGTAGATTAGCGAATCTCATACCCGTTTATCATATCAGCCAGAAAGCCTCCAGTGGTTTTCTGCTGATCCAACACTGCCATCATTAAATTTCATTTTCCGAGCACCCGTACATTTGGACAAGAAGAGAATATGGAGAGCACAACTGCTTGTTCCGTACACCGGGAGGAGCGGGGATGCTCTGGAAAAACACACATCTTTATCCATTTTTTATTTGCCCCGATTCAGATTTTAGCCCACGTCAGCGTCTCTTAAACTGCTGGTTTGGGGTGGAAATGACTCAGAGCAATCCTATTTGATTTTAAACATATTAGTATTAATGTTTTATGGCACGTGGGATATCGAAACATGATGTAGGGAGAGAGAAATTCATGTGGGACTGCGGAATTTACTCGAATCATTTGATAACGGGAAACGGAGACTGACAGCTGGGCCCACATATCAGAACATTAGGCACAGGCACTGCTGAGTCTGCCTCTTTTTGGAAAGAACGGCAGCCTCCAATCTGTCATGAAGATGAGCTGAAATAAATCAGAGAGAAAGATGGAAGCGGGCCTGTTACACACTGTCCATGATTGCCGACAATGTACTTGACACCTGCAGTAATGCAAAGGAAGAGAGAAAAATAACTTATTTTGGGACAAATTGTCACCTGGAATATGTGTGAGAATATATAGGGCCATACCATCTGTAGGAATGTTAAGTAAGAGTACATTTTACAGAAAACTCAATAATAAAACAGTTTGTATGGTCTTATATTGGCAAACTCTTTACTTCATCCAAATTACCCCTGCTGGGAAAATAAAGTTCTATGAAATAAACTTCTATCTCAAGCTCATGAGCCAATAAAGGAAAGCCCACGATGAATAAAAATGATTAATATCTATAATTTGAATCGTCAGGCCACATAAACACACACACATCTCTGCAGTTATCAGCATTTTTGCTTAAGTGTGCAATTATAGCCGTGATGCATCGGACAGTTTATCCTGCCAGATCAATTTTTATGTCATCTGTGACTTTATTGCACTGGATTGGTCGATTTGCCTTTGTGCCGGCCGGACCTTCATGCTTGTGTGTCCGCTGCCTGTAGCAAGACACAACATGCATTCCCTTAGAAACATGCGAAAGGACTCAGAGACACCGGCTACACAACGGCAGAGCAGAACGAGGTGCACACACTAAAATGATCACGTACAGTAATTAGGAGTCTGTCGCTTCACCATCTGATAAATTCGCCATTTGTGAAACAGATACGAGGAACCATATAGATACATTATGTGACCCAATTCATATTACTGTATCTTCCATGGTGTAGGGAGGAATGCTATATCAGGAAGGGACTTAATCCTCAAAGGGCTTTCACAGGCTTAATCTCTTCAATGATTCATTCTGCCTCTAAGCAGCTGAAACATGTGAAAGCAATATTCCCTATCTAAGATCCCTCTGTGGGGAAAAAAAAGATTCTTGCGTAGGGACAATGTGTCAGGGTAACGGGCGTTCAATACTCACGTGGTCATCTCCCTTCAGTGATTTATTGTGGTTCTAAGTGATTCGAACACAGCCGAGTGTAATATTCTCTATCTTTGATCACTTTGTAATAAAAGTGCATTGTATAGGGACCTCCTATCAAGAGAGGTACGGTAGTTATTCCTCCTGTGGTCACTTAGTGATTTATGAGGAACTGTTTAAAAGGTATAGTTACAAGCCGTCACTGTGGGACATTGTGTGCTGGAGTTGAACTTTTTACTACGACGTGGAAGTCTAATTTGTTTTTCACAACCAGAATCGATATGAGGCGAGAACATGGCTGCCAACTAGTGAATCTGGGAACTTGGGAGCTGAGTGAAGCAGTGAGGATGGGAAACAAACTGTGCTGATATTCACACATGATCCTGTAAAAGATTCTCTTATTTAAAAAAAAGGCACTCCGATGCTTTCACGTGTTAAGTTTATTCCTCATTTATTCCTTATCTTATGAAAACAGATGTATGTCCTGTGTTAACTCATGATGTTGGGCCTGATTGGGCACAAAAATCCTGTTATGAAGTGTGAGCACAGAATTTGAAAGGTGTGGGCGGTTAGCAGGTATTTTTGGTCTATGAAGATGAATTATTGCAAGTGTTGGATCCAATGTTTTTGGAGCTTGACCCATACTAGGAACTAAAAGCCTGGATACCCGGGCTTCTGCTGCTTCAATTTAGCAAGCAAGGTAACTTTTCAAAACAGATGTTACAAAGTGCTTTACGGAGAGAATAAAATGGGAAGAGAGAGATAAAATAAGTGTATAAATCAGAAAGAAAAAAGTGCTAAAAAGGAGATTTATCAGTTATTGGACTGTTTATAAACACAGTGAGACGCCGCTGCAGAGTCGATGGATCCTCACAAGTAAAGCTATCAGCGAGGTTGTCTAGTGCATGATTATAAATAATGGTAATATGGGTATATTTTTCTAGTATTTTTTAGTATTTTTTTAAGTCTTTAAATATAACACAATGAAATGTTAAAAAGGCGTTTATGTCCCTTAATCAAAGCACTTTCTCCTTTCAGAACTGCTTCAGTATAATGAGACATACAGGCACAAGGGGCTTATCTGGCACCTTTTCAACAATTTCCTCCAGAGTGACGGATTGAGTTCACCGCCAGTTTTCACAGTCTCTCCTCAAAGATTTACTTTAAATGTCACTGCTTAAACATGGGTAAGATGAATTTCCTGTCATCTTTCTCTGGTCAGCCTCATTATGACATCACGATGGGCTGAGAGATGGAAGCCTGCAAGCGTTTAAAGCCCTTTTTATCGGAAAACATCTAAATGATTTACTTCTGCCCTAACAGTCATGTCTGTTCGAACATGAGGCGAGCAGTTGTTTACAGTCAGATCTGCTCAAAACACTTAATTTGAAATCAAATCAATTTTTAATATCTGATAGATAGGTCATGCTCAGAACTTTAGCAGATGCATCCCCGTGTGGGGCTTAAAAGTAAGTCTGCTATAAAAATTGATGATTGTGTGTAAGAAAAACAAAAACGACCAATTAAAGTGAGGTTTATTATCATGAGGAGAGACATGTCAGAAGCCTTGGTATCAGATTCATCACTCTGTTTTCTAAATACTTTGTTGTTCTGTTAACTAGTCAAATTAACATGAAAATATTAATATGCAAAGGAAGCATATTATTTTATGGCAAACTAATAAAGTCGCAGAAAGCTATCAGGGGACTATCTGTCTCTAGAATTTATTATGCCTTTAAGTGTTTAAATAATTATGAGAAAGCACTATTGTGTTTTCTCTGACTCATAATCGTATCATGCAGGAACTTCTGACGCCTCAAGAGGATCCACGAGCATATTGCATTTCACAACTTTTCCTAACTAGGAAAGACAATCTTACACTCCTCAGCTCATATCGGCCCATTACAGAATCATTATGTCAGGAAGTGTTCAAACTTCTCCGACTCCTGTTTTACATTTGATTTCAACGATGTACCCATGCTGCCGTCGTATAAACGGGAGGGAGACATGCATATATTCACTATCTGACTTTTTTTTTCCTTTCATTAAGACAGACGACTATTTAAACTTCAAGAGCTTTCATTGACGGAAGATTTCAAAACTCGACTCCCACTGCCATTCAAACATTAGCGCTTTATGAGAGAATTTAGAAGGAAGACACAAAGTAAGATGTATTCACTTTTCTCTTGCTCTTTTATCATAAATGGATTCAGTTTCAGAGAGCAGATTATTCTACAGTGTTTACTCAGAGCTTTTGCTGCAGCAGTCGCCCAAATTAAAGAGAGTTTACCACACTGTCAGTTCAGTTAAGAATACTAGACTTTGTACTGAAGTCTTAAAGTGGTGACATTATCTGATCTTGCTATAAATTGTTTTAAAAGGACATGTCCGCTATTTTACCCCAAACTTTTTTAAATGTGTGTTTATAATCATTCATATTGAAGCATAATATAGTGGTGCTGTATTAGTTTTAATTTTGAAAATCTATCCGCACTGCCGCTTCTCTCAGGCTTTTAAGCGCTTCAATGGAGCAACGGTTTAGGCTTTCAAAACCCATGAGAAGCCTCAGCTTAGAAAACAGGAAGCTCAGAGTAAATTAACATCTTTAATATTCAACCATAAAATGCTCTCAAAGCATGCTTTCTATCAGATTTTATTGACTGTTTTGCACAGTTTCCTTGATAAAGTCAAGAGAAATAGTCAGGAGAAGCTGATAGAAAGCTCAGTTTGTGCTCTTTTATCAGTATAGATATATCTGACCGTGCTGTGAGCTTCCTGTTTCCTAAAAGGAGATTCATAAGCTTTTGAAAGCCTAAACGATCGTCCCATTGGACCTGTGTATAAACCCGGTGAGATGCTGCAGTGGAAGTGTAAGATCTTCACAAGTAAAGCCATCAGTGAGGTTGTGTTGTGCATGATTAAAAGTGATGGTAAACAACATTTTAATATGGGTGAAAACTTTTTGAAGTCCTCAAATGCATTACAATGAAACGTTAGGAAGTGTCTATGTCCGTTAATCAAAGCAGCTTCTCCTTCCAGGACGGGTTCAGGATCATGCATCCTGAAGCGTCCAGGGTCTTCCCTGGCAGCTTTTCAACAGTTTCCTTCAGAGTGACGGATTGAGTTCACCGCCAGTTTTCACAGTCTCTCCTCAAAGATTTACTTTTAATGTAACTGCTCAAACATGGATAAGCTGAATTCATATCATCTTTCTCTGGCCAGTCTCATAATGACATCACAATGGGCTGAGAGATGGAAGTCTGGAAGCGTTTAAGCCCTTCCTATCGAAAATATCTCCTCGATGATTTACTTTTGCTATAACCTTTTTATCTGTTCAAACATGAGATGAGTAGACAGTTGCTTAATGTGAGATCTGCTCAAAGTGCTCTCCCACAGTAATGAAATATATTGCCTCCCACTAACTGGTGCACCATGATCGGCTACCAGCAGGAATTTAATCTCAGACAGGGTTTACAGCACCGAAGAGGTTTCACTGGAGAGACTCCCCCCTTTGTTTTTATTTCTTTCTCTCTTTGTTCAACCATCTGACGAAGAGCACCGCCACCGAAACCCTTTTTCACTTCAAGCATTTGTTGTTTCGTTCTTATGTTTGTTTCTTATGATCTACTCAAAGCACTCCAAGTAATATAAATGCTATCACTCTGAGTAGTTTACTGTAATTGAGCATTAAATTAAATGTTTCAACCTCAAGAGGTTCACTGGGCACATCTCTTCCACAAATGTGCGTGTCCTAAGTGTTCAAATGAGGAAAATGAATTTACTCATTGAAACCAGTTCATAACAATCATACTTCATATAGGACCATTATCAAGAAGTGTTGATAATTGGTCTTGTTGCCAACTGTTCAAACATGAGGCAGGTATTTTCATTCTCTGGCCAATTTCAGAGTAATTGCATATTATACAGGAACGCTATTTGACTGTTCATGCCCCAAGAAGTTTCAATAACGCGTGATTTTGCCTATTCATTCAAGAGCAGGCGAAAGGTACAATCATTGTCTATTGAGGGAACTTGCTGAAGACTGACTTGCGACTTGGAAAGGAGATGGACGCGTGAGATGTGTTTTCAATGGCGCATGATTTTCACAGCTCATACAGGACAAACAAAGCCGTACAATCACTGTCATCAATGAAACATGGGGTAGATCTGCGGCAAGATTGGAAATGATTGGAAAGAATGGAAAGTACAGGCATGGCTGTTCAGACAGCTCAGAATGGAGGTGCACACACACAAAGAGTTTAATTAACATGATAGCCATCGGAAGAGGGGAATTCATGCCATTCTTACATGACTGCTTCAATGAGATCGTGTATTAAAGGTATTTCCTCAGTTATTATGAATCTTCTGAGTGCCAAATGGTGGCGTTGCTTTGGTTTGCTCTGATATGCAGATCGATACTACGCTTAGGTTCATATGCTTAAAAAAATGCTGGAGAAGGTTAGCTTATCTTAGCATAAAGACCAGAAATGGAGAAAATGCTAGTGCAGCTCAGCCAACCAGCACCTATAAAAGATTACTAATCTGTTTAAAAGATTAAGATTATACAGTACGTGGGGGTCACGTGCTGGACAATTTCATAGTTGTATTCAACACACAGAAACTCACCTCCCCAGTTCTCCAGGCTGAAAAGATTGTTGAAGTTGTGGCTGACGAATGGCGAGATCTTTTTCAGGTCATGGGTTCGAACCCTTGTTGCTAGGAGCGACTGGTGGGCATCCCTGAAGGTGGTATCCATTAGCAACAGACCTTGGTGGGCACGGACAGCCTTAGCAAATCCCTCAGGGCCGTCGCGCAGCAACACGTCACGGAAACCTATCGGAGGGTCGGCTAATAGTGAAGGGGGAGAAAGAAAAGGAAAAGGTGGTTATTGTGGAGAATGATACAGAAGGGCAATCAAAGGGAAATAGGTTTGTCGTTATATTGTATGTGATATAGAAGTTTGTGAGAAATCAATATGAGTTGCTAGAGGAAACTTTAAAATGTTCCAAACTCAACCGGATTGTGCAGATATTTAAAGATTAGTTAGCTAAGTGCTACAAACAGTTCCATAAATTTTTTGAATAAGTGGACAAGAAATGAGTGTGGCCCTTTATTTATCCAATCTTAAGCGGGGTATTGACTTTAGACACTACCTAAGTGTCTGGCAAGATAAATGATTTACACTGATTTAACAAGACGCCAGGCAATAAACTGAGGTAAACTGATGCTATTTACACAGTCTCTTTCAAGTTGTGCTGTTAACAAGTCTGGTGCTTGTCATAACTTCTGCTAATTAGGTGGACGCCATCTCCTCTCGTTGCTGCTCCAATTGCCCTCAGCTCAAGTAGATCAACTATAAAAGAATACAGGAATAAGCTCAGCAGCCGGCTTATCAGACACGCCACCCACCAATTTGTGAAAATGGATTTCTCCTGCTGTCAGTGACTCATGTGCCTATGATTTTCTATAAAAAGTAAGCTGCTACTGTTTAGTGAAATCCGAGTCACTGAGCTTGGTACTGTATGGTTGCCATATTAAGGTGAGCCACTTTTAGAATGGCTGCTATTGCACTGCTCACGCATCTCTAATTTGTCAGCCTTATCTGACCCTGTTTTTAGAGCCCAAAATTCTCAGCAATGAGAGAGCTGTTATGCTGTCACAAATTTAAATATGGCATATATTTATATTCTATTTGTGAGTTTTAAGTGTGGAGGCAGCTCCAGATGGATTACATTGAAATTATAGAATTCTAGCACTTTTGATCTATGTTCTTTAATATTGATATATACATTTCTCTCTTAAAATACTCCCACAACCACGTCTGCATATCTCGCAGCACAAGGAATACAAAATAAGAGTCTACTAGAGTCTACAGCCACTCTGGTGACCCTGTGAAGGTGTAGGTAGGTGCTGCCATGCTGTGAGTAAAACGCTATGGCCAGCAGGCTAACATGCTGATGTTTAGTTGGTATAATGTTTATCATGTTTACCATCTTGGTGCAGCTAAGATGAATTGGAATCACAGGTTTTCCAGGTATATAGTTATAAAAAGTACTACACAAAGAAAATCTTGACCTGGTGATGGTGCAAAATTATTACAGTTCATCTGTGGGAAACATGAAGGTATGTGTCAAATCTAATGTCTAGTTTATGCAAAGTTTTCACTCCAAACTACAAAAGTGAACCTCATTATGATGCAAAAAGTGCAAAAAGTATAAAAGTACCATTAAAGTAATCAGGATTCCTCCTCTGGAGACCATGAATGTCTAGATAAAAGTTAGTTCAACTAGATGTCAAGATATTTTGATGGATAAGTGACAACAGTGCTGATGGGGCTAGATAAATTGTCAGAAGATCACCAAAGTCAGTAGTATTCTTCCTCTGGGGAGCATGAATATCTCTATGTAACTTCATGGTGATCCAGTCGTTGAGATATTTAAGTGTGAATCAAAGTAGTAGGGTGACATTGCCATCCATGAAGCCATGCTGCTAGCATGGCTAAAAATAAGACAAGAGTCACGCAAGCTGACAGATGAACTAGAAGCAGGTAAACTGCACAGAGCAACATCCATTAAGAGTGTTTCAGAAATCCTGCAGGATCCACTCCCCGAGGAAGCCAGGACGAAGACTGTTGGACATGTTGGTATTAAATGGACGTTCCAGGTTAGCTTACAAGACTGTAATGTCATACACAGTATCAAAGTGTACTGTCACTGTTAAAAGCCTCCACAAGGAGGAATAAAAACAATCTCTGACAGATAGTGCCATTTACAGCCAAACAGTCCTTAAAACAAACAAGTTAAGCAACAGAGAGCCCTCGCTCTGTGGGCGCCGTTATACCCAACCTTCTGTCCTCATCCCTCCCCTTTCCTCTACATGCATAGCAATTAACACGACCAGAGGCATCAAAATATTAGAAGTGGAATTGGGATCTATTTTTGCTGCAGTCTGTACAATCATCAATCAATTAGACTAGTTAATGAGGTACTATCTGCCTGCCTAGTTGTCCTCCAACCCTTTGTCCCTCTCTTTCTTCCCCTTCATCACATCTCCTCTCTCTTTTCGTTCTTAACCTTTTATTGTTATACCTCGTCCCTGAAAACAAATGATCTCTGCTGTAATTGTCTCCAAGGCCAGCGTGAGCAAAATGAGCTCCACACATACATACAGACACACACAAAACACACACGGATGTAGATACATTTGCAGACACACAAAATGAGTACACGCAGGCTAGATGAGCTCTGTGAAATCACACTGCCGTAGCAAATAGATACAGACACTTTGAACTTATCAAGATCTGTGTATAATACGGCCGACAGGGCAACACAACGCACACGCGCACGCACACGGAGAAAAATAATTTCTACTCCTCCTTCCATTTCTCACACTCAAGCAGTCTCACGAGTATTTTTCTTCTCATACCGCTTATGCTGTCTTGGACACATATGCCTCAACACAATAGAGGAAATGAGGGCATCTGTGCTGGGACTTCAGTGACTAAACAATGGCCTATGCATGTGACAGTTTCCTAGAGGAAGGTAGCCAGCGTTTGAGTGGATTTGTGCGCGTGTCGTACCGTACAGAGCAGACACAAGAAGTAGTAAAGAGTTACAAGTCCCAAGCGGATGCTGTGCTTGACAATTGACCCACTTACACACAACCATCACACTGAAAAACACCTCACTCCCACAGCTTCTTTTGCACTCACTTCACTTCTCCATCTCCCAGACTCGTGTCATTTCATACCTGTTCCCCTGACATCCGTCACCTGTCTGCTCCTGTCTTTACACTCTTCTCCTCCAGCCCGACAATACCAGCTAATATGACTTGATAGAGAGAGCTGCGGTGCTCAGAGGTATTTTTCTTTATTTGCAATTTGTGTAGGAATAACAGATTGTCTTATCCCTGTACTGAGACATCTGCCTCTGTTAGATGTCTTGTATCTTTGCGTTTAGAAACCTTTTAATTGGCAGGGCCTGGTGGGACTGCTAATTAGTGCTTTATTAAAGTCAGGTGTAGTGGCACATTCAATTAATTACTACATCTATACGTGTTATAAGCAGGTAAATGTGTTAGCATGAGTTGTGAGACAAATATACAACAGTTATCGCCATGAGTTGAACCATTCACAAAATATATTCCTATCTTACACTGCAACGACTTATTTACATTAATTATTTATTACAAGCTGTTTAGCATAACTTCTCAAATAGAAAACTTTGACTGGCAGCTCTGTTAAAGAACAGAACATCTTTGCCTGCACATAGTTGTATGGGAGGCGTGAAACAAACAATTATTTGTTGCTTTCAGAATAAAGAAGAAAAACTTTGCAGTACACACACCTTGTGTGTCTTCAGGTTGCAGAAAATTTAAAACATTGTATGAATTCTTTCAAAAGGCTTCCTCAAACTTGACTTTTGGATCCAACAAAATTTATAATAAATATATATATATATGAAAAAACACAGTCAACAGAGCTCTGTTTGAAGGCAGCCAGTGAAAGCATCAAAAACTAGCAACAGGCAGAGAAAGAACAGACAGAAAATTATTAAGACATCAAGTTCATTTGTGCACAGATTTAGCATATTGCACTGCTCACTAGCCTTCTACTTTAATCCTAAGAATGGAAATATAGCGAACAACTGGGAGGAGGATAGTAGTCTGTCATTTTTATTAGTCATCCTTCCTAAAGCTAGCTCAGAGGCATCTGGTGATTAACCTCTAGATGTCCTCCATTAAATAAATCCAGACAATAATTGGAACAAGGTGTACTTCTACACCATCGATGAACCACCAGCAATCAGCCTTCAGAGGGAACGTTTTACACTACAAATCCTAATTAGAAAATAATGGCCTTTGAGGACTTAACCGGCTCTGTCAGGACATCCTCGGCCTGTCTTTCAGGAGTACTTCAGGAGTTCCCCTACACACAGGAGAGTAGTTCTTTTTCTTTCTTTCTCCTTATCTGTAGATGTGATGTATTAAGATATGACAATGTCACCCTGATCTTTGCTCTCCTCTTTTCTGTGGGTGGCACACATTAGTAGTTCGTTCTATGCTCCATCCTCCCTCATTCCCCATATATCCATCTCTAATTTATCTATCCACATCACTCTGAATGCACCTTTGGCCACCAGACGTATGGGGATTATACACTGCCCAAGTGTTCTCCTTTCATAACCCCTTTCTCCTTCCATGGCCCTGTCCCTCCCTCCACAGTGTGATAATACAGGCCTAATCCCTCTCTTCTCTCAATCCCTCCGTCGAATGAAAGAAAGGATATAAGCACATTACAAATCTCATTACTAGGCTTTAGGTATGCCTCTGTGCGTGCCTGTGCTGCATACAACTACCTCATCAGCTGCTTACAGTAGGTAAGTGGGGGGGCGTGTTCCCAAAGGGTGTCTGCATATACAGTACCAGCTCAATGCAGTACATGTCTGTCAGTTTGTGTGCGGTTTTTATTTATTTATTTTTTTAACTATACATGCATGTTTGCTCCCCTGCGATAAGACGTGATGGCTTTCAACACAAGATTTACATAAGTAGACAAGTGGCGGGTAAGCGCGGGGAAACACTCACTCACATGCAGACGTACGCAAACACAGCAGATTATTCTCTGCTATTCTCCTCCATTCCGTTCCACTGTGCACGCTTTTTAGATGTCAGATTTGATTAGTTATGCCTGATTATGATTCATATTATTCACATTATTTTGTTATAAATTCCTGTTTACCGGGCACGCTGGGGTATGTGCTGAGGCAGTACAGGGCACTGATAAACATGTCAGATTGATACAGATGACTATTCTGTTGCTGTCATGAAGAGCAGCTGCATAAATTCGTGCCAGTTTGCACCCCGAACAAAAATAAACCTGGGAGCACAGGGGGAACGGAGAAAAGTGCATCGGTGCAAAATGGCCATAGACAAGCTGCGACATCAAGTGAAATAAGCCAATTTTTCTTGATATTATCCCGCTTTTATTTCTTTTTTAAAACTGAGCACATCCAATCATTTTTAAGTGAGTGTTTCATCAATATGCCAGCCTTAGTTTAATCTTTCAAAACTCACTACAGTTAGTGCAGGGGAAGAAAAACTCAGAGCTCAACTCCAGAGACTCGAAGTGGCTCTGCAAGCTCATCAAAGAGACAAGCTTGGCCGTTGGCCTTTCCTTCGAGACTTCAGGGTTGCTGGTGCAGAGTAGGGCGAGAGGCACACAACCAACGTCTGCCTTCCCAAACAATGAACTGCACCCCTCTTGCCGCTGTGCTCACCGCTCAGCAGAGCACTCTGGGCCAAAACCCCTTTTCCTCCCCGAGTGCTAAACTGAGCCATTTAGGAAGGCCTTTCCGCCTACAGCTATCAGACTGTTCGACAGCCCATTTGTCATTCGGTGGGTGCTTTTTATCGAAAGTGCCCGACGGATCCACAAGTGTTTACATTTTTAGCATGGGTGCCCCGGGAGGAATGAGACCCCTCACCCTTGCAGTGGCAATGCCTTGCTAAATTAGTCCAAATGTAATAAACGCAATAAGGATGATGTATTGTGACGTTATTATGGTAACAGTCCATGACATTTTATAGTGACACAACACTTCTTTTTATAGCTTTAATATAGTATTCAATTATCAGGTCTTGCCCTGCACACAGAAAATATATATATATTTTTTTAAACTGAACTACTTTTGTGGCTTTGCACGGTGTAAAATCATGACAGCATGAAGGTGATTTAGGAGTTGTGAGTGAATAAATGTGACAGGATGTGAACTATGCACTGAAGTATATTTGATGGACTTACCCATGGTGACAGGGGGGATGACAGGGTCTGTGGAGGAAGGCTTAGCCTTGACTGGGATGGGTGTGGTTGGTCCATTTACCATCACATGACCTGGAAAAGAGTATAAAAATAAAGGATATAAGTTAGATGCATATGACTAAAGAGAATAATAAAAAAAAAAAAAAATCAATGAGGCTTATAAAACTGCCGCAGGAAAGCAAGGATTATGGTCACATGTTTATTTGTGTTATTATTCAGTACATGTACCAACACATCTTTAAGGCCAATCCTCAAGCTGAACTGAGTGAAGTGAATCATGATTGTCACACATCATCTACAATTTCGATATTTCACTCGGATTGCTGATTTCTTTTTTATATATAGCATCGAGCTTCTTCCACTTTCCCCTCAGGCTCAGTAGAAGGCTGAGGTTGACCCGGGGTCTGTACATCCACAGTCATTCTAATTATGCAATTCATATCTGTGTGTAGGCCGGTTCTCATCTCATTGATAAAATAGCTCCTTAATTGTAAGCAAAGAAATCTCCCAGACTATATTTCACCTTTGGGTTTTAAATGCTAATACGGTGCCATCTTTGATGGATGGTACACACACACACACACCCTGTAGGGCAGCGATACCTTTTTCTGTCCATTGTTTGAACTTTAGGTTATACACCATTGGTTTGAATTTTGAGTCATATGCAAAGATACTCAGCACCTTCTTCCTCTCAGGTTATTATCTCCTGACTATCATTGCTCTGGTTATTGGATTCACTGTATGCTTTGCAGGTCCTGTTAGGCCTCTCTTTTTCCTTCCATAGCACACATTTTATAATTAGTTCTTTGCATTAGAGGTCCTTTCACCATGTGGAGCTCAGCTGTTATATACATTTATTGTATTACCCCCTGATTATAAGCACACTATCAGACTGAGAGCCACAGAAACAACCGTGAAATGACAGCAGTTAGGAGGTTGCTCAGCTATTGACCTTGTAATCACTGCTAATTGCACATAGGCCCAGTTTTATATTAAATATAGCTTTCAAAACAAATAAATGTAGGGCTGCAGAGATAAATTTCATTCCTTCATGATTTTATATATTAACTGATGAGTTGTTTGCCCACAAAATGTTAAAAAGTGTTGATTACTGCTTCCCAAAGCCCAAGGTGACACCCTCAAATGTCTTGTTGTTGCCACAAACCAACATTTTGCTGTCATAGTGGATGAGGAATATGGGAAATATTCACATTTGAGAGAGTCAAAACGATTAATTCATCAAAATAATAAAATTAAACAATTAATTAAAATGAAAATTGTTGCAGCTCTAACAGAATACAGTTACCAGAAACACAGCTGTAATGTCACAGCATTTTAACAGAGATGTTGCTGGTTAGCTTAGAAAATATCAATTACATAATGGCTGTGAATCGCTGAACTAAGCTTTGAATCATGAAATTCATTTGTCATTTCCACCTCCCCCCGAGTGCATAAACACTGACCCAAGTAGTGCAGCAGTTTCTGGGCTCGGTTCTGAGTGGGTTTGAGGTTGAAGAGCTCCTGGTTCTCGTCGATGAACTGGGTGTCCACGGTGGAGTGGAGGAACTGGTGGTTGGACAGCACATTCTGCAGGAACGGGATGTTTGTCTAGAGATGGAGAGGCAGGTGGATAAACAGAGGAGGAGAGTTTTAATTTGTTTTCTTTAATAACCATTTCACACAAAAGGTTTGTGAAAACAACTCTCGCACAAACTAAAATGTGGAGAGGCAGTCACTCAGCTCAAGCCCTATTCTGCATATCAATCACTTAAATGAAAAGAAAGCAGTTCTTTTGAACAAAACATCTCGCTTAAGAGCTCAGTGTTAAACAGACATTTGTAAAAGTGCACACAAAGCTTACTTACACAATGCTAAACACACAAATAGTGGCATCATAAAAAAAAAAAACCCACATTCAAATAAGAGAGTACGCTACAATCTCAGCTTAACACGCGTGGAGCAGAGGAAGAAAGTCAACTGTTGAGAGTAATTATATTCCATTTGTATTTTGTTGTTGTTTGCTTGCCTCAATGAATTAATTTCATCACTTGATTTGTTGCTGATTTTTCTTTCTTTCTTTCTTTTTTTTTTAAACCACTCATGTAAGCCTCGTCTTAACAATGTTGGCTGTTTGTTGTAAGAGGTGAAGAAGGTGAGAAAGACGAGGGGGAGAGATTGACAGACGAAAGGAAAGAGGGAAGAGAGATTAGTAGAAAGAAAAGCAGAAATGGGGAGCGAGGGAGTGTTAGTTGGAGGGATTGAGTGAAGAGAGGATATGTTAATATATTCTCAGAGAGGCTTTAGATGTGTTTATCGCTGTTTAATGTCCCCGAGGGAGGGCAGAAAGTGAAGGAATGTAAACCGTCTGAAAAAATTATTCCTTAAAGTTTGCTCAAAGTGTCTTTGCATATGACCTGAAATGTTGTGAGTCTTAAGTGGCATTTAAAAAGAAGAAAACCCCTGCCACTCATGACCCGGCATCCGAGTATCCCTTTTATTCAGAAATGCACATAACCAGAGCTCAGAACCAAGGACCTCCTGGGAATTGACTGTAAAGCCACAAGTCCACAAATGCAACGTCTGCCTGAGTCCATAAATAGATCTCTCTGTCACACAGACACATGGATACAAAATGCCTTTAAAGTATACTCACACACAAAATCTAACCAACAGATGCGCCAAATTTACAGCCACAATTTGGGCGTTTAAGCTGACATTCAAGCCGAGAGTGACTTGAAATAATTGCTGCAACATAATCACTCAGGAATCCCGTAATTGGGAGAAGGGAGTCAGGCAATAAACAAACCACACAGACACATACCTCATTACCAGCACTGAGAGAGGGAGATGTAGCAGGGAGATCAATGTGCTCTGGCGAATAACGAGCATGTTGGTCATGCCAATAGAGCCAAAATGAGAAATGTATACAGTAATAATTGAAACAGAATGAGAGGAAGAATCATTTACATCTCTGTTTTTTGTTAGGAGTCGAAAGAGGAAAGAAACAGATAAAGAACAAAGACTACAGAAATGTATTTTAGATATTTCAGATGGTAAAAGATAATCTAATTCCAGAGAGCAGGTGAACCAGCAGAAGAAAGAGGCACCTGCCGTGTTAATACACTGGACAAATAAAGCACCATTAATATTGAGAAAAGGGGTGGAAAAAAAAAAAAAAAACTGTGTACGTCTTTCCAAGCATTCACATTCCCAACGAGGATTTCATTTTCCGAGGTACACAGGCAAAATCAGACACAAAATGACACTGTACTGTCAGCCTCCTGCTACAGGGAGGAGAGCTGGAGAGGAGAAAGAGAAGCGAGCCGAGGGATTCGCATAGCTGTGCTGCACTGCCAAGCCCTGGGCTACAAGCTGTGGACCAAAACAGAAAGGGATTTCAGCCGATTGCTGTAACTGCTATATGACTTCTGAAACCTGTGGACATCTTATTTTCTTCAATTTAGAGCATCTGCCAGCATAACTGTATTCATAAGCTGCTGCCTCACATGTCCTTGTGGAAAATAAATCAGCCCTATGAAATCTGGATACTGTCATATTTTTATAAAATCAAAAAGAAAGCTTTGACTCAAAGATACAGGAAAATGCAGACTGGCAGAGCAAACCGGCTAGGTTTGGCTAAGTTTGGTTAGATACACTTACAGTATTGCCACCCTAACAGCACAAACATGCTGTTGGCTAATGGAGCTATCGCCAGCAGTCGATTAGCTTAGCTTAGCATAGAGTTGAAACAGGTCCTAGAAACTAGGTTCTGTCCAACATTAACAAAATCCACCATTCAGCACCATTAAAGTAAATTAATGTGTTACATCTTGTAAATTTAATCAGTAGAAAATTGTTGGACACAACTCTCAAGTCTGTATATTATATCAGGCTACAGCCAGCAGCTGCTTAGCTTAGCATAACAAAGAGTAGAGGCTAATCTGGCTCTGTACAAGAGGTAACAAAATGTGCCTACCAGCACCTCTAAACTTACTAATTAACACACTATATCTTGTTTATCTAATCTGTACAAAAGAACAGAGTGCTGTAGAGAAGCTTTATTACTTTGGGCAGAGCCAGCCTAGTTCCCTCCACCAGCTGCAAGCTAAGCTAACCAAACGTAGCATATTTATCATGCAAGACATGAAAGTTGTGTCAGCCTACTTCTCCTTATCTAACTCTCTACAAGACAGCATGTATGTTAAATGTTGCATGGTTCACTTGGTTTCATGTTTTGAATCTACCTGAGATTTTGGGTTTCCTGGCAGCAAACATTTTCCTATTTGCACTGCCAGAAGGACAAGGTCAAAGAGCAGAGACAGGAACAAAAATAAAGATGAAAATGTAAAAGTTAAAAACACAAAAAGTTCTCCTTTGGAGGAGTTTATTTTTTTCCACTGGGCCTTGGGGCATTTTGCCGGTTCACCTGCAAGTTCGAATTTTTCCCTCATGTTTCTATGTTTGATGTCATCTTCATCTATAATTCATACGTGTAAACAAACTTAATAAGTAAGCATAGGTAGTGAAAAGCAATCAAAAAAGGTGTAAATAAAAAAATGTGGGGAGGCAAAGGCAGGGAATGAGAGAGAAATAACACAAACAGCCACTATTAATGAGAGACTCAAAAATAATGGAGAGGGAAAATAGACACCATTAATATATGGAGGTTTGTCCTTTTCCTCTCTGCTGTACCAGATCAATGTGTTCATTATCAGGCTGCTCTGTATGCCCGTGGCTACCGTGCACACTACCTCACACACACACACACACACACACACACGTACACACAGGGTCCCTTTACTCTTTCTCCTGGTTTCACCCTAATGATGTGAAACACACACACACACTTTGGTCTCTCCCTTTCCACCACTCAGTATCTCTTCTGCATTTTTCTCTCAGTCTTCATCCTGCTCTTGGCGATATCGTGCACGAGCACACACACACACACACCCCAAAATACTCGACAGAGGCCCTTCCCTGATTTGGATGCCCTGTAACAACCGCTTGGCTTCAGCTCCCGGAGCTATGCACACAGCATGCAAAACACACACTTATTCGCCAGTGATGATAGTGGCTCCTTCTCCCAAATGGTTTGCAGATTGTGAACACAAGCACCTACACACACACACACACACACACACACACACACACACACACACACACACACACCTTTGAGTAATGTATTAGTTTTAGTGGGAAAGTAAACACGTCTACATGTGAATTAATGTTCTCGCAGACTTAAATACACCCACGCTCTCTATGACAACGAACAATTTAACTTGCACACACAAGGCTCTGTATCAGAAGTCACGGTTTCATTTGGGTGCTTTTCTGGGTTCATTTTTATACTTACAGCACTTGGAAAGTCGTTTTTTATTGCTACCCTGCCCACAGTTGGTTGTTATCACTCTTGTTGCAATCAGCTTTACTGGTGATTGCCAAAGCAACATAGTGAAGTAAGTATTGATGTCCCAGCTGTTGGCTTTGCAAACACAAGTCACTTTGACTCTGGTTGCATCTGTGGGTCTTAGGAAGCTAAAAAGTTCTATGTTTCTCTGAATTTTAGTCAAACTTTGAGAAAACAATTCAACAAATAAGAATTCATTAGCAAATGTGCTGAAATGCTAACAGTTTCTTACAGTAGTTTGCCCGGGAAGGAGTGTCAAAGTTGTCATCCAACATAAAAATGTTAATACAGAAAGAATTTACGCCTGACAGTAAAGTGCAGTCTGGATATCTCGCTATTTTATGTATTCTCGTTGTCTACAATCTGTCTGAACTGGATTTGGATGTCGTTTTTCACTTTGCAAATCAGGCTAGGTGTGACGGAGAAAACAAACAGACAGGTGTTACGGTCCAGACTGCTCATAAGTTTTCAGCATATATAAAATTTTACAGCTTTAAAGTTGCAGTAAAGTTGAGTCTTGTTTCCAGCTGCTCTGCATGTGGACATCATGTAATGTAAAGTTAAGTTCATTTTTGACTGTAACGTGTGCTTAGCTACCTGCCAAGAGTCACCTGTGTGCTTTATTTCTGCCTTAGCTTTGAGGGCGCTAATAAACATAAACATACAGCCACAGTGATATTCAAGCCTGAAGTAAAGTCAGCACCTTTACCGACACTAATCTATACTCCAGCACTTTCTGTTGTGTAATCCCCTGTCTTCCTGCAAGTATGACCTCCATCGTTTTAGATTTACCATCTTCCCACACACAGTTTCATATTAGGCATTTTTTTCACACCAGCAAGTTGATATTAAACCTTTGGGCTGACTATGGAAGTAAAAACATGGGAGACCCCAGTCAAGGTCAGGGCCTGGGTTAAACGCTACCCTGCATTATGTCAAAGCTTAGTGAGGCCTCAGCTCTCTGCAAATATGACGTAAAAGATAGTAAAACTCCTGGCAATAGAAAGGTTGAAGACTGAGGGCTCTAGTTCTGTGAACCCTGCAGGTCAGACCGCAGCCAGCGAGCCAGGGACGCGTCAGTATCCAACACGCCTGTTGGTTTACAGTGGAAGCTGTAGAATAATTCACTAAAAGACAAGTTTTATGTGCACATAAGCACCAAGGTTTCTGTGGAGTAATGTCTGCTGTAGCGAGTTACCTACCACAGAGTTGGTCTGCCCCGTCCTAACGTGGGCGAGACACAACATGAAAAAGACCCACCTCCCCAAGTTCCAAGCAGCCACAAAGACAGACTGCAGAAACTTAACAACTGATGTGTTTATTTCAGTGTTTATGTAAATGTGATTAAACAGAGGGAAGTAGGATTGGCTCAGATCAACATAAACAAAACAAAGTCAACTAGAGACTCAATGCAAATGAGTAACCTACCACCCTAATCAAGAAGCACGAGGAAACAAGAAAACCAGCAGCCTGCCCAAACTCCAAGCAGATAAGACCATCCACATGACACAATGGAGATCTTACAGGTGATACAAACAGGTACAAGTGTGGCTGGTTAGAAGGGAGAGGAGATAGGTGTTTTTTTTCCAACTGGTATGGCACAAGAGCCACCTTGTGTTGTTGGCTTTCGAGCAGGAGGCCAATCACCTGCAGACAGAATGCCTCAGAGGTGCAGATCTCTGCCAGGCGACAGATGGTGAAACAGCTACTGCATTGCCACCACAACCGCCAGATGCAATAATGAAGTGTTTTTTGTTTTTCTATGGATGTCAGTGTTTTTGAGCGTTGACAAAGGCCAAAATGAGGCCTACAAAAGACTAAGTAAGTCTTGTATTAAACCAAGCAGTTGTTGATCACTTGCAGCCCCAGTTGGCTGGTTTTGATGAAGTAGGTTTTGCAAAAAAAAAAAAAATAAGGTTGTTGAGTTCAGTAGCATGCAAGATTACTTGTGGACAGACATACTCCACGTCTATGGATGTAACACAGACCTGGTAGTGAACCCACTTCCTGCACTTCCTCCGCTGCCTCCTTGTATTTGCTCACGTTAGGTTTCAAATCCTGATGCTTACTTTTAAAGCCAAGGTTGGTGAGAGCCTGGCAGGATGTCTATATATTGTACAGCTCACCTGGATCCACCCTGACCCAAAGGTCTCTTGTAAACAACATGGTTTTGTTCTTACTTCTGGTAGAGATCAGGCCCTCAGGATTACAGACTATAGACCCAGATCTTAAAAAAAAAAAAAAAAAAGCATGTGGACTGACATCAGAGTGAATACAAAGTAATTGCTTGAACGAGTGAGAATGGCCACTAATAAACGCACGTCCCTTACTTTAAAGATGCGCCTTACCTGAAACAACACTCCCCCCCATTCTCCTCTGCAAATTAAACAAACTGGATATATAAAGGGAATTAATTTTTTTTAAATAATGCTTTTTTAAATAATTGAAAATAGATCTCCCAGGCAACGTTATACAGTATGACATTGTTTACAAGCACAACACTTCCACATCGCAACTCTAATTACTGCTTATTTCATCTTTTTTACATCGTTTCCAAACGACTGTAGCAATAAATGCTGGCATAAACTCCTCAATCTTTATTTAGCAAAGCATTGAGAGACTGGCATGAGTTTGGTGAGTCTAAAATATATCATGTTGCATAGTGCACTTAACATTTCCCTCTGCTCTCACTAACACTAAACTTTATATCACCTCGGTAAACAAGAGACAGTTTCATTTTTATTTTGTTTATGTCTAGAGGAGAATATAGAGTTGCTTTACACAAAAAGTATCAGAGTTCAAGGTGCAGTTTTTGACTTTGGATTTTGAAAAATTGCAAACTTTGCTCCGCATTCCACACAAATGCACAACACACCCACACCTGATCTCTGTCTCCCCCCTCCCCGAACACAAACACTGCTTCTCTCTGTCACACACAGCCTCCACGCTCCCTCAGTGATTAGGAGTTGAATAAGGGAGCTGTCAGGTCATTCGTCTTTTCTTCTCCTCTCCTCCTCTGTCTCCCCTATCCCCATCCGTCACGCCTTAAACACTGGCCCGGACACATAAACAAGATCAACACAGCACAGCCACTGAAGTAAATGTATACACACACACACACACACACACACACACACACACACACATAGACATGAGGGGACCTTTCACACTCATATCAGCTACAGATTTACTCCAACAGACAAGCCATACCCAAAATAAACACACACACACACACACACACACACACACACACACACACACACACACACACACACACACCTCTGTCTTTTACCACAACCCAAAGGCAGCACTAAGCAAATGCATACAAACTCAAGCAAATATTTACAAAGCAAGACTCCCAGTTACCTAAGGCTTGAAATGCAACACACAAGGACAAACACTCAGGTGTGGATGAAGGAAGAAACAAATGTTCACGGACACGCAAACCGACTCTGCGTCATGCTGATGAGATGTTTGTGGTCTCAGTTGGCTGTCGATGAGTCTGCAGCAGGCAGCCGATTGGTTTGTTGGTTGAAGGTCAGCGGGCCTGTCACTGTATGACCGCCTTTGTTCCCGCTCTTGTCTTCACGTCCTTATCTGCATGTGACCGCGTCGTTTAATGTGTCCAGAGGAAGAATGAGCAGCTCAAGGTGACAACATTAATCGTCCCATTCTGTGCTTCCGTGCTCTCTCCTTCTAGGGTCACGCCTTAAACACTCTGTTCAGTTTCTTTTCCCTTAAAGTTTCTCTTTATTTCTTACCTCTTTACCTCTCTTCATTTCAGCAGCCTTTACAGCCATGAAATAAACATTTTTTACTGCCAAAAGCTAAAGCACAGTAACAGTAGTCTGAATACTGCTCTCACACAGTCCTGTCTTATAGCCCTCCATTACACAGATAACAGATTTGTGCATGACTATTTCATGGCTGCACCCAAAAATTATATCTGGGATCAGTGTTTGACATTTGCCACAGGGATTTTCCCTCAGTAAAATAAAAATAAAAACCCTGATTGGTGATCTTTCCAGTAATAACTCCTATCACTGCTGCACGGCAGAGCAATTTCCACCTTCCAGTTCATCGGGGGGATGTGCTCAAATATTTCAGCTGTAAATAAGCTCATAAGGGATGAAGTAAAATATGAACATAAATTGACATAAAGGCAGATTTCTGTGTCCATTTCTGCCTGCCTGTACGTGTACCTGACGTTTGATGAGACACGGCCCATGTTAATCCAGCTGTGATTACTTATTTATTCCTGAAAGACTTCATACAGCTACTGGAAGGAACAATAGAAGGGAGGAGAGCTTTAAGCTTTGAGATATGTCAGACAGACTTTAAAACTCAGTCATGGGAGGATATTTTTAATGTCTCTCAGCTGCCACTGGCCATGGTGCTGAACTTGCCAGACAGACAAAGGATGTCACTGGGGAAATGCAACAGCTACTGCACCGTTGTCAAGATATCTCTGGCATAACTACAGTGTTCAAGTAGGAGAACAAAAATTTAAGGTCTAAAGCATGAACGGTAAATAATTCTCGGAGTCAGTCGCTCCCAAAGAGCAAAGCTTTTTCTCCAAACTCACCAATTTGCCCCGATGTTCAACAACCTTACAGAGAACACATTTTCTGTAAAGCGCACTGACTGATTTGTCAGTTTCTCCTCTAACAGCGGCGTAAAAAGCAAATGTTTTGCAGGTACAACACATGTTGTGTATTTTGAGTTAAAGGGACTGACAGTTTTTCCTCAAGTGCTCTGAAATATAGCCATAGCTCTAACCACTTTACATGTCAGTCCCAGCCAATTTACAGGGGTTGCTGAAGTTCACACTGCTCTCCAGGGAGACTGCCAAAAGTAATTCTGGGAAAAGTCGGAAACTAGAAGCTGAAAACCAGGAGATGAGATGAGTAAAGAAAGATGACAAATACACACAAAAAAACTCATCGAACAACAATTTACTTTTAAATTTTACTTCATCACCAGGGAGATACACTCACCATGAGCCATAACTGACATGTGTTTTCCTTGAGATCTGTGTGACTCATCTGCCATCGACAAATGCAATGCTGACTAGCTAAAAGAAAGGCGTCTCGGCCTCTTTCAGGGACCCTGAGACTCAGCCTTATTAAAAGGGATAGCCACTTAGTGGTATTTTGGGAATCCTTGAGCAGTAGGCCTGTGACGCATTAAACGACTGGTGATGTACTCCAGACCCGCAGAGTGCGTCGTCTCAGACTGTCAGCAGGTGTTGGGATTTCTGTGGCAATTATACTTGAACTTGTGAATAATCATCTCATTCTAGGTATGGTGCTAAAAGTGTAAGAAATTCATGTTTACTAAGATGACGTGTGATCCTGCGATGCAATACGACATCGTTTCAAACACCTGGACTGCAGCAACATATCCGCGATTGTTGAGTTGATAAGAAATAACAATACACACCAGCTGACCAGGGCTCCTCTGGAGAGTTTTAAAATAGCATGAAGCAACAGAGGATCTTCAACCTTAAGAGCCTGGGGCAAACATTAGAAATTCATAGTTTCACTCTAGGATCCCAGTGAAATAAACCCTGTTACCACCCTCCATCACACACCAGAAGCAAACCTTCATGGTCTAAAATTATAGTATAAGCTCATATTCTACAACAAAAACAGCTCTGCTTCACAGATTACAGAGAAGAATGCTTTCCAGGCTCCGAACTATTGGTTGTATGATGAAATTAATTTGGATATACACACTGAATCATTTTTGTCTACCATTCCAGATCACAGTCCGCCGATAAGCTTCAGGCTGTGGGTTTTTGATGATAGCTAAGTTCTAATGGCAGCTCTAGTGGTCGACCATAACTCACGTCGGTGGTTACTTGTTGATCTGTCAAAAGTGAGATATCAGTTTGGCTCTAGGGTTGATGTGCAGTCTCATATCTAATACCAGCAGCTCAGCAGCAGGTTTCATCGATGCGCTGTGAATGCTAACTCGGCAACAAGAAGCACTGGTGTATTTATAATGAACGGACTCACGGCGTGCTAAGATAGATTAAAGTTTATAAAAGTGTTTTTTAACTCAGGAATGAAACATTAAACTCAAAGTCTTGCTGTGACTTCATGGTGTGTGGAGACTACCTAAATATGTTTCATTACTAATTGCCTGCAATGTTTGTTTTTTTTTTACTTCCATTAACTGCATGATTATTATATTAAAGCAAAATATGTAATTGCCAATTTACTTTGGCTATAATTACCAAATAAAATCGTGATCCCCTACTGTTACATGATAAACAAAATGATTACATGCAATAGACAATTAAATCTAAAAAACTTACTTTAACCTCACTTCAGGTATCGCTATGGTATTACTATTACTGTTCAGAGTGCTTAAAATCAAACTGCGTCTACCTTGTATCCTCCAAACGATGCCTGTGATTCATTTTGGGTCCTGACTGAGTCATAGTTTAAAGAGTTCAGGGGCTCTGCTATTTTTGTAAAGAGCAGCATGCAGTGGCCGTCTGGTTTTATGTATGAGGCCACAGTTTATATGGCTCAAACAGACTGAAGGGCAGTGAAATAAAGAGACAAATCAATTGAGGTCTAGTATATAAACTCTAAAGGTGCAGCACACAAAACAAGAAGCAGTGTTACAGAAAGAAAAAGAAAACACAAAATGAAGTGAAGAAGAGATTAATTGTGACCCTAAAGTCCATTAAACAACCTTTTGCAAGTCTAATTAGGGAGCCTGCGCTGCTCTAAAATACACTGCATCACTTCCTCAACACATTTTCATGTCAGGTTTGGGCTGACAGTGTTACAAAATGTTCTCCAAGGGTCAACACTCAGAGTAGCAAATGTTTTCCCACACGAGAACAGAATGAGGTGTTCATGATAACACAAACACGACCTGGTTGAATATCCTGATGACAGCGAGCAAACAATAAATAAGAAAGGATACATTCATGGTAAGCAGTTACAAAGCAAATATGGCTCTAATGAGAAGCGTAATTTGTCGAATTGGATGACAATTCATGGAAAATTAGGCTAGATTTCTTTTTCCAGTTATTACTTTCTCATCATCATTCAATAGCCCACATTTGATTGAAATTAAGGCCAAATTCAGATAAGTGAGTTGATTTATTTTCAATAAAAATGTCTCTTCTCATTTTGAAAATGAGTATTCAGAGTCCTGTTCATATCCTTTCATTTTCCTGCTTCATTAAAACAAACCTCTACCTATATGCTGTCAATTAGCTCTGGGTGACTCGGGGTGACCAGGGCATGAAAAACAGGATTCTGTGAGTCACATGTTGCTTATTAGAGATCAAAGTAAAGCAGCGTCTCTCTCTCTCCCTCATCATATTCTGCAAGGTGCTAAAGTTCAATTCAAACAGTTTCCATTTACTATCACGATAATGGCCCCAGTCTGTCAAAGTAATGCATCTCATTGAACGGGATCTCTGCATCGATGACTACTGTCAGTAATGAAAATGTGTTTCGTCCACAAATAGACAGACTCCTATTTAAAAAGCTAACCAAAATAGAAATGTTGACTCAACCAACAAGACCAGATTAAATCCTTCCTTCAGTGGCTCAGCATGTTGCCTTTAATCCTGATTCCTAAAACATCCATAGTCTCGATTTTCAGGGACTAGGGGAGCCCAGAACACCAAATGACTAATAGTTGTCTCTTATTTGCAGAATGTGCTATAACTGTCTAAATTTTCTCAGCACAGAACATCATGCATTATTTATTTGAATATTTTTATAGCCTTATCATGTCTGCCTGTGATTTTCTACTCAGTATTTATAGGTTTTCACATTTGGCTTTTTAATGTTGTTTGATCAGGGCCTGTGCTCTTCCTCTTGCCACTCTGTGAGTGTGTGTGCGTTCTTATCATGAGGGAGTGTATACACACAGCTCATGTGCGCTGACCGTGGTGCTGAAATAGCTCTCTGGCAGCAAAACCTCACAAACTTAGACTTATAATCCTCAGCGGCAGGGAGGGCGCAGGTAAAACGTGGCTACGTTCCATTTAGCTCTGCCAGTGAGCCAGCGTGAGTGACACCAGGGCTCTGGCACACAAACTGAATGCAGCCCTTCATTAATGTTATTAGTTACACCTGCATTTAACAAGTCAAATGTCCCACTGAGCGAAAGGTCTATTAGCTATGTTTACTCACACACCCAGTAATCCAATCATATAATACGATTAGGGCAGTAATGTGACTGAGGTGGAGCCCATGTAAACAACAGACTCTGGTTCTGTTTCTGCAGAATCAGAGGACGTCAAAAGAAGCTTAATTGCAGTCATTTTTAGTTGCTTTATTTAAAGACATTTCAGGCAGGGAAACAGCTTAATCCAGTGATGAGTCTGTGCTGGAGTTTTAGCAGCATTTTGCGACGTGGCGCTTCACGACACATGCCAAAGATGTCAGCTGGCGAGCCTCTTGTGTCTGCTCTTCCACTGCATTGTGTTCTGCTGAGCACTCGGCAGACTACGAAAAAAAAAAAAACATTCTCTACTTCAAGAGCAATTTAAGTGGCACATCATTCTTTGGGGAAAACATCTCTACAACGCGCTTCATAATGTTAAAAGCGAGTTACACTGCCACGTTCAGACAACAGCTAGCCACAAAGGCTAAACAAAGGGTGCACTGTAGCACAGAAACTAATGTAATTAACAGAATAGTTCAATATGAAAGCCATACGAGAATATTCATGGACTAGTTCTTGACTCATTATAAGCTATATTATCTGATAATTATATGCATGTAAACTTGTCAATGTACTCTTTATTTCGGTAACACACACACGACACGCATCCGTGCATTTCTAACAGAACTAATGCCAAGAAAGCGCAGCTTATTTCAGTGGAAACAATCAACAGACAAAATCTAATTTGCAATCTTTTCATTTGCACCTCCTGGCTTTGTATTTCTACATTTAACAGCCTTTTCTGAACAGCTCGCTGCATTTCTGTAATAGACCCATTTCTGTAGCCCCCACGCATAAAGAAACTTTTATTAGTTGCCTCTTATCCAATGTTTGTTGTTTCCACTGTACATTCCAGGAGCACGTAATAGATTAAAGCCAAAGCACTCTTGGAAACATTTGGCTTGCGCACTCTAACCAGCGCACCCCTGAAGTAATTTTAGTCCCCTGTTTTAGCGTCTGAGCATATTTGTCAAGGTTTATCACTTACACCAATATATATGCATGTTTTTCTTGTACTTTATTGCCTGCTGCTCATGGCTGCTAAAACGGCCTGCCAGCAGTAACTGGGAAATCATTTGGAGACATTGTTACTAATGCACAGGAAATAAATAAAAGCACAGCGACATGCAAACGCCTCCCAGAGCAAAATTAGAAGGCGGGGTTCTGTGTGTGCGACTGTGTGTGTCTGTCCTTGTCTCTCATTATCCCTAGATTGAGACAAATAGAGGGGGATCTGCCCTTCGATCTAAACCTCCGCACCATTTACCCCTGACATCACAGCTGAGCAAACGTGCGAGTGTCTGTGTGTGCAGGTTTCATTTAGCCTGCTAAGAGGTGCGGCGCGTCGTGATTTGTGTGTGACATTATTGTGCGTTTGTGTGTACAATCATGGCAATCTCCGGGCGAGCGTGTATGCTCCATCACACTCCGCGCGAGTGTGTGCGTTATGTGCTGGGTACAAATAGATTGTGGGAAATGCATGCTGCATGTGTGTCCATGTGTGAAGTCGGTGTGGGTGTGTGTAAGAGGAAGCATTTGACACACTGATGATTATGTGTGACATGTTTGTGTGCACAGGCGCTCGCTGAGCACATTTGTTTGTGAGTGTTTCACTGTTGCCTATATTTAGCGAGTGTGTCTCACAAACTCACTGACTCATTTATGCACACACACACACACACACACGTACCAAATTTGCCCTCACTTGATGACAAACCAGTGGAATGACAGATAAACATTCAGTGGAGGGGGGGTGGTTCATTTAGGATGTTTTTTTTTAAAATTCAACACAAACCCTATAAACTCAACCGTATAGCAAAGAAGTGCATGGATTAAAGCAAAAAAAAAAAAAAAAAAATCTTTTGACTGCAGCCAAGTCATATTCTCCATTTGCAGTTTGTGAAAGACGTTACAGGTAACGTTACTTATCACGTGCTAAAGAAAGATTTACAGCCCCACTCCACTCATTACCATGTTCTCTAATGCAGACATCAAGTTTAAATATTTGACCAACAGTGTTTCACAGCAGGATGCTTTAAAAATGCTGTTCTGTTCTCACACTTTTCTTTGACTTTTCAATGTCATTTTTAATCTATGAAATCAAATTGATACGTTTTTTTGGCCATGATTGTCAATCAACCATCTACAGAGCTTCAGAACTTCTGCTTCTTCTCATCATTATCATTAATTATTATTGTTATTATTAATATTGTTTCCAGTGAGGCTTTTACCATTTAAATACATCAAACAAAAAAAATACAAACAGAAAAATACAGAAAAATACATCAAACAAACAGCACCAGGATTAAATAACAATGAGAGCGACTTTTGCAGCCTTGTGACAGTCTCAGTGTGATGGTGAGCTCTCACCTTTCTGACTGTTAATAATCAAAGAAGCTCTGAGGCTTTACATTTGTTCTACACGCTATAATACAAGATTTCAGCAGAGGTACGGTCAGGCTACATTCATTTATATAGTCATACTAGCCAAAAAACTATCAATAAGAATCAATTGGTCAGGCGCGCACACACTGTAAACGATACCTTTGGCAGCCATCAGCACCTTGCAGCAACAACACTTTTTTGTTCTCCTCTGATCTACGTTGATCTCATAAGTCGCCTCTGAAGTCTGAACGATGGAAATCCGTTGCAGCGACAGAGAACTTTATTCCATGGAAGCGTCTTTCCATTTCTTTCTCTCTCACTCACTCACACACACACACACACACACACACACTATACATTGTTGAACATTCAGCTGCTGTCAAGGTTCTCTTTTGAATTAAGCTGCATAACTGTTTATGCCACATCTGTCTGTTTTCTGCTTGTTGCTAGCAAACATCCATGGTAGGAAACATTCAGAAAAACACGACTTCAGCTGTTTTCCTTCCACTTTTTAAAATGTGCCCAAGAAATATGCCAGCCACATATATTATATTATATATATATATATATATATATATGCATCAACACAAACACACACACGCCGTATGTATACTGTATCGGGTTTGGTAATGCAGCACACTGGATTTAAAATTAATTAATGACTATGTGTTGTTGACTTGTAAATAAACAAGAATCCTGCATTATTTACTCGCCTGCAGTCTTCTTTGACTTTGCAGCATCACCACCTGTGGATTAGTACAATAGTGTGCAACTATTCACTGCACAGGGTATCCCCTCATCAGTGTACCGCTCCATAGCACTTCAAGTTGCTGAATGTTTGATTTAAAAGGTTTCATTTCCTACTAAAGCCTCCTCGTGTTAAACAAATATGTCTGATTTCACTCACTTCAAAGCTTCGTATTGACTTATCCCAACCTAATATCATCTGCTGAAGTGATAGCGTGCACCTGAGTGAGCCACATAAATACTTGGCATTGAGATGTTTCCAGTTTGTTGACACCCCCAGCGAGTTCACAAGTGAACCAATTTGCGGTAGAAAAATGTTAAAGAAAGTTGATGGATTCGTTCAGCCCAGGACCAGTAGGCCGACTCCCCTGTAACTGTTTTCACTTTGAGGGCCAATTTGGCCTGACCGAACCAGAACAGGTCTGCCCTCTTTCTGATTAAGCACAGCATTACCTGCCAATCTCTCCGCTTAGTTCTCAGTCCTAGAGAGAAATGTCCCCCCACCCCTTGCAAAGGACACGACGTCTTTGCCCTTTGCCCTACTTATTATTGTAACTCCTCTGATAAGAAATTCAATTATATCTACAGGGTAACTGACTGAGTTGCCCTGAATTATCCATGTAACATAATATATATAAACTAACAAGCCAGTCAGTAATGAGATTTTCTCCTGACTGGTGAACTCGCTTCATCCATCACCCAGCAGCGGGTCATGTTAGTTTATTTCATTCAGCAAGGTCACTCTCCCTGACGAGAGGACTGGGTGCCAAACCACTAGAGGTTTGATTAATCGTGAATCAACGAGCCATAAAGCCGCGCGCTGTAAACGGGATACGATTGGGCGAAATGATATATCAAACTTCTCCTTGCTGGACCTTGCTTTGAGGGAGGTCTGGCTTACTAGGTTAAAAATACACTGGCCCACAGCTGGAGAAAAAAAAATAATGGAGTGACAGTAAAGAGGCAGAAGGCAAGGGACAAAAATAAATCCAAGAAAGAAAAATGGAGATGCGTGAAAGTGGGATGAGAGGTAAATGCTCGAGAGGTGGAGATAAACAGGGAGGAGAAGCGCACATTGAGAAATATTTACAAGATGGAGGAGTGAATGAAGGACAAAAATTGACTCCTGGGTGGAAATTGGGATACATGAAAAACCAATTCACCCATAACACAGCCTGCACTCTTTTTTTTTTTTTAAACCACCTTCCTGATGTTTCATCTCCAGTGTGAGATTGTGGTGATAAAACGGACCTGCACATATGTGAAAAACGGAAACTACTTAATTCCAGCATCCAATATCTCCAACGTTATAGGTTCTGCTTGAGTAGTGGGACACACACACACACACACACACACACACACACACACACACACACACACACACACACTCTCTCGCACCCACAGACGTTTTCCATTAAACGGCTATTTCCAGCTGCTATCGGCGCGGCTGGGAAATCAAGCGCTCGACCACCGTTTGAAGTCGTATCAGCTACAGCTTGTTCCTATCGCCAGGCTATCACTCCATCCACTCCTCCCTTCTATCCCTCACTAACCCCTCTCTTACTCACTTATCTCCCTTACGCCCCCCCAAAGATCCTCAGCCTTTCCTCTCCTCTCTACCTCTCTCTCCTCACAAGTCACCACTCGTGCTCGCTCTCTCTTAATCATCCTGCACCCCTCCCTCCACCCCCCCGTCAACCCGGCCTGACCCAGAGCTGCTCGAGGTGCGAAGAGCTCCGCTTCCCCTCGTCATACCAGCCAACTTTTATCTCCTCCTCTCTCTCCTCCAGCTCTCCGTCCTTCTCCTCGGCACCCCAACCTTTCATCAGTGGTGGAACGAGTACTCAGAGCCTTTACTTTTCAAAAGAAGTAATTCCACAGTGGAAGAATACTCTGTGGCATTAAAAATTGGACTCAAGTGAAAGGAAAGTATTATCCCAAAAATGTATTTTAGATATCAAAAAGTATTAAGTTTTAATTACACAGAAAGGCCCCTTATAGGAGGTTAAAGTATTACGTATGGACACTATAGATTTATAACTGCTGCATTTAAGGCTGGCATGAAGTTGTTAACTATTGAATTAATCACCAACTATCAGAGTCAGTCTGTTTTGAGTCATTTTGAGATTCTGATTTCACCTTCTCAAATGTAAACAATTCATATTCATAACCCATCTGTGTGCTGTGGACAAAAGAGAACATTTGAGGACATCACCTTGGCCTTTGGGAAACAGTGACTTTCCACTTTTCATTTTCTGACACTTTATGGACCAAACAGCTGATGGATTGTTGAGTTAGTTGCAGCCCTAAAATTAACCAGTTGCTCGTCTGGTCTTTCAACCCTCATTTCTCCTCACCTTTCCAATGTTGAAATTTTGTTTCTCATTGTCAACAAATTCTATGAAAAGACAAAAAACTGTTTAGCAGTACCTCTACTTTGTTGTCAACTCCAACCTCCAATATGATCCTAGAAAAGACGGAAATCTACAAAACGTGGTGTTTTATTTCTGAGAAGGGCTCAATAAGTCCCTGACACAGCTGGGCACTGTAGTGTTATACATGCAAACGTGACTCAAACAGGCATGAATAGTGTATGTGCTGGGGACTACTTTCAGCTGCACATTAATACACATGTAGTGTGCGTAGTGAGTAACAACAGCACCACGACAGTGCGTGTAGGACTGATTTAAGTTCGTTATAACAGAGGAACGTGTCAGCTTGTGTCAGTTTGTGGACCAAAATGGAGGCCAGAGGGTACAGAGGAATAAACTATCAGGGTTTTGGTCTTTTTATGGGATTTGTTGACAATATATAGAATATTACCAGCCTCATTCTTTTACACACAATATGAGCTGCATTTTATGTTTATAACAATATTTTTAGGACTGTAAAATCTTGAGTAATTGCACTTCCATGATTGCCCTTCATAATCATCATTAGGAACCCCCCCTTCTCTTTTTTTATCATCCATACCTCCTCTCTTTCAAATTAATCATTTCTCCTCATCCTGCACCTACATGCTTCCATCTTTCTTCTCTTCTTGCCTTCTTCCTCCTCACTCTCCTCCCCCCCTAGACCCCCCTCCACTCTCTCTCTCTCTCTCCTGCTCCTCATTTTCATGCCTCTCTCTCTCTCTCACACAGTCTCTCTCCCTTTCTCTCTCAGTCCGATGCCTGACGCTGCCGGAGACAGATCGCAGCACTCCTCTTCTGCTCCTCGTCGGGAATCAAACACACTGCTTCATAAGATAAGGACAGAAGTAAGCAAACATTTGAAAAAAGGAAAAAAAGAAAACTAAGGGAAAAGGGTTGGATAAAAATGCAGAATGAAGAAGAGAAGTGACTGAGTGGAAGCAGGACAACTAAAGGGGGAAAAAAAACCTGGAAAAAAACTCCCTGAAGGAGAGAGGAGATTTCTAAAAATACAAGCCGGCTTACTCCCTGCGTTCTGTTATTTTTCTCTCTCCCTCTCTCCATTCTTTTTTTTTTTTTTTTTTGTCGTGTCCCCTCCTTCATTCAGTACCTGTTCTGCAGGATTAACATGACTTAAAATTCAATCAGCCTACAGCCTGACGGAAGAGCGACAGAGGAGGCAGACAGAGCGCTGCAGCTGTCGAGACCGAGTGAAGGGACGACCAGCGGGAGGAGAGAGAGAGAGAGAGGAGAGAGAGAGAGAGAGAGAGAGAGAGAGAGAGAGAGAGAGAGAGAGAGAGAGAGAGAGATGGGTGTTTTTCCACGGAGCTGAGACAGAGAGCTAGCCGCGGAGACAGGGAGATGTAACGGTTTCCAGGGGTCGTGGTGGAATGATCCGGAAAACAAGGTTAGTAATTTCACCTTTTCATCTAGCGGAGGGCAAAAAAAAAAGGGGGGGGGACATGTTAGATAAGGATGCAAGAACCACAAGAAGACTTGGATTAAAAAAAGGACATCTAAGTGGCTGAATTGTGCTTTTGAAGTAGCAAAGTGAACACTGATGGAGGAGACGCCGATAAACAGGAACGGAAAGAAAAAAATGGATTTTCAGTTGAATTCAGGGAGGAGGAAAAAAAAAGGAAAAAAACAACAGAGAGGCTGCCTATATGCAAGCTGCTGCACTAATGTACATCTACACACTCTAAAGAACACTCTGACAAAGAAACACACACACACACACAAACACACACAGTGCACAGCTTTGGGGCAAGATAATGAGATTGTCTTCTTAAAGGTGTTTGATTGACAGGCCAGAGAGTGGAAGGGGCGGGTGGGAGGGGGGGGACTTTTGAACTGTCTGACATTCATGGCGCTGATCAATAGCCCAGTTGTTTCATTAGTGTGTGTTTGTGTGTGTGTGTGACTGAGAGAGTGAGCAAGCGAGAGACAGAGAGAGAGAGAGAGAGAGAGAGAGAGAGAGAGATGTGCAGAGGCTGTGTGTGCTTGCAGGAAAGTATCACTGCGTGACTACTTAGTGGATGTGTGCGTGGCGGTGTTGGTGACGGTGCTGGTGGTGGTGTGTGTTGAAGCATGTATGAATGTGCTGCATGACTGTGCGTGTGCGTGTGCATCAGTGCTCCTGTCTGTGTGTAGCAAGAACAAGCCAATTCAGTCTGCTGAGAGGCGTTAAGAGGGTGTCAGAACTATTGATCCTATCTGACAGACAGGTGACAGAGAGAGGGGGAGGAAAAAAAAATGAGGGGTGGCAAGGTGGGGAAGAATTAAAGATTTAAAAGAGGCCGTGAGGGACGAGTGAATGATTGACAGCAGAAGTCCTGGAAAAGGGGATGGATGTAGATATCTGGGGGGGGGGGGGGGGTCGGGTGGAGGAGAACAGGGAGGATGAGACCAAAAAAAAGTGATAATGGACTCAGTTCATTGTGATTTATGTGAGTACACACACACACACACACACACACACACACACACACACACACACAGAGTAAACAAAGCATCAATGAAACACACAGTTCACTCTCTTCACACTCCATGTTTCTTCTCTTTCGCAGGTTTCTAGCCATCCCTCCAGCTCACCCCCAAAACCTCCCTTTTCTGCACCTCCCTCCAAGGTCATCAATGAACAACTGACTCAATGTGGGAGAACAAACGCGCGTCGCACCGTGCAGAGGCCCTGTGACACACCCTGGAAGTCACACCGGGAAGAAGTGAGGGATGAGAGAAAGAGGAGGCGGGGGGGGGGAATCTGAACGTGTGAAGGAATGAAGCAATAGGAGAGTAAGCCCGAGGAGCCGGATGAATAAATAAGAAGAGAGGGGATACATAAGTGAGGGGGGAGGGAATAAGTGGGAATCAGAGAAGGAGGGGAGAAGGAGGTGGGGGGGGAGAGGTGAAGATCGCCACCAACTCCGGGATTATTATTCTCTGCTGACTGAACTGCTCCAGATACAGAGAGAAGTTGAACACAGCCATGAGGAAATCATATCAAAACGCCATAAATAGGATTTCAAGCCAAGTGGATTCGTGGATTTCTTCTCAGACTGAGGTCTCTATTTCGGAATACCGCGCCAGGATTGAGCGAGTAATTCGGGATTTTCCAGGTTTTCTTCAACTATAGAGGCCTAAGAGGATATTGTGGGATTGGAATTTCTGCAACTCTCTGGTTTTTCCTTACATCGACCTACATCCGCCTCCTTTTGATGTGTCTTGGGGGGGCGTGTGCGTGTGTGTGAAGGGGAGTAGGACAGGTTTCAAGCACCAACACACAACCACCCCTCCCCTCCCCTCCGCATCTCCTTCACCCCACCACCAAACACCCCGCCCTAACTCCCCCCCCTACTTGCTGGCCCAACACAAGGAGAAACACCTGGGGCGAGATCAGTGCTAAAACACTCACACACTCACACGCACATATAAACCCGGATAACATGTGGAGCTGATTCGGATTATAGAGCCGCACAGACGGAAAAGGTAACGTTCATGCAGTTACAAACACACACACATACACACACACATTTGTTAGCATATACAGGCCCAGGAAAGGTAGATCCATGATTGCATGGTTAGCTCTCTTGTGCTGAATCATTGAGCACATCAATGCGGTTGAACACCAGTATTCACTTGAAACGGGAACTTGGCGTTCCCTCTCTCTCTCTCCCTCTACCTCATACTCACTCAGGCCTATAAATAATAAACAGATGTGCATTCATAACAACAAAAACATAGGAGGCAAATGTCAGCGTACACAGATGAGAACACACACGCTCAAATGATCTGGCACAGATGATTGTATATTTAACATTTTACTCCCTCTACACATCTAGGTTCCCATTTTTTTTGGCTCTACATACCCCTACCCTACTGATAAATCCTGCTTTCTCTCGTGTTTCTGTGTGTGAGTGTCAGCCAGATGTCCTGTATCAGATTACTCACTAGGTGCGTCTCAGCTTGGCTTTCATCACCTCGCTTTTATGTAATCTCACCTGGCGTGTCGTGCGCGCGTGTCTCATGGAAAGCGAGTGTGGCGTGTTTGTGTGGTGGTGGCAGCACCGGCAGCAGGACAGGACAGTTCTAACCTTCCTTCGTTGGAGGCTTTTTTTTTTTTACGTAAGCGGTGTCTGAGTGTACGCACACAGATTTGGCACACTGACACAGGAGATCAGACCGACTGAGTGGATATATGGGAGGATCAGAGGGCGATGAGAAAGAAATGGAGACGGGAAGGTGAAGGGGAGAGGAAAAGAGATGCAGGGAGATGGGAGAGGCAGGGAGGGGACACGCAACATAGTGATGGGCACTGATGGTTAAGAGAGGTCAGGATGGCAGCGAGAAGCAGTTATCGACCTCGTCAAGTGACAAGACAGAGAGACGGAGGAATGTAGGAAGCAGGAAAAGGTAGATTAGGAAAGAGAAAGGGTGAAATGATGGCCTCATAGTGGCATAGAAAGAGCAAGGAGACAGAGAGACAGAAATGAAGGGATAAAGAGGAGACAAGAGATGACAGAGGAAATAAAAGACTGAGGGATTGATTGATTCAAAGATAATTGAGATAAACAAGAAGGTTTTAAGAAGTCTATAATGATGAGTGACAAGATAACAAAAACATTAGAAAGAGGCACATTCAGCTCAGAACAATAAATTAATGGTGATTTAACGTGGGGAGATAAAAATAGAAAGATAGATGAGGAAGAAACAGTTAGAAATGACAGATGGCCATCATTATATAGCCTTGCGCTGTTACACCATTGGCTACAATTAGTTTTACATGACCCCAAAAAGTCGGTAAAGGATCACCAACACCAGTAATGAGCTATTTAGAGATATAACTACAAGGGGAGTGTGTTGCACCATGGGGCTTTCCCATGTAATAGACGTGCCAATTATGAGGCACAACTTTAGGGAAAAAGGGAAATTCTACCTTAGAGGAACATTAATTACCCTGCATTAAAAAACGAGATTCAGCTTAAAACACCCCACGTGAAACTATTTTTATGAACAATAAGCTTTTCTGAGTAACGGAGACAAGTCTCATTACATGCTCTGTTGATCGTTTACAGCAGTTTTGACTCCTGCTTTGAACAGGGGCTCATTCTGAATAGATGATGATGGATTCTTTATGTATCTAAGAGGCCTTTTCATATCCATTAACCAAATCATAATTGTATAATTGCTTTTGCTGTCCTGATAGGGATAGCCATACGAACACAGAGCAGGTATGTGCCACCTGGTTCAGGTGGTGAAATAAAGGCGGAATGAAAAGGACATTTTTTGGATTATCTCATTAATTCTCCGTGTGGCTTGTTGTTACCGAGGGTGTCTGTCATTCTGGGGCTACTGTAAGGGAGATGGTATGAGCAGATGGGATGCTCACTGTTCAAAGTAGGAGCCTTGCCAAAATGAACAGACTGGGAAGTGGATGAAGGAACGGAGGAAAAAAAAAATGCCAGGCGTTGGAGCACTTATTGAAGGAGAAATAAAAAGAAAAACTGAAGATCAATTAATTGACTATTTACTAAATCCCTCCTCCCTCAGTTGGTGTTGTTCTGTTTGTCAGGCTTTCCATGTTTGCATAGGAGTTTATAGTGACTCCGGGGGGCACAATTACCACCAAAATTATTTGAGAATTTGAAACAATGGGTTCTTATTTTCAGACAGGAGTAGACAATTTGATCGGCTGCAGCTGGCAAACATTAAATCAGCCAAGGTTGTGGGTTGATTGTTGTTGGTGGCTTTGTTCATGTTCTCAATTGTCAAAAGGGAAGAGACGGATGAACCAGGGTGTTTGGTAAACTAATACTACGTCACATAACAAGTTTGGGTGTGTTTGCTTATGTATAGTGGTATCCAGTACTGGCTCCTGGATGTGTTAGCTGTGATGGGGATTTTTTGTAAACCAATAAAATAATGTATGTAATGCTGCTAGTGTAATTCTGGATTAGGCTACTACTGTAGTAAGCTAGTCAGCCTGAGATACTAAACATTGCAGTTCACAGCAGAGCAGACAAACACATTGTCAAGATCTAAACTCTTTAAATGTTGAGTATGGCTCTTGCTAAAGATCCACGCACACAGCTTTAACATGCAGAGAAAGCCAAAGCTAGACAAGCCTGACACACCTAGTTAGCGTTGCTAAGGTAATTAGCCAATAGCTGTTTGGTCAATTATGAAATAAAAAAGCCAACAGAAAGGAGATGAGAGGGATTAACTGATGAAGTGTTCAAAAAATAGTGACCATCCGAAAGAACAATAACTGCAGGCATTAAGGAAAATTGCGTGGAAGGGATAAAGACAGATGCATGAAAAGACATCAAGGATGATGACAAATGATAGATGAAGGATATCACACACCTTTCTGATATAACTAGCTTTCAATCAAGGCTTGAAGCGGAAGATTTGAAACCCTGAAACAAGGCAGACGTAGTACAATGTCAGGAAGGTGGCACATGATGGATGAAAGGATGGAACCGAGGAATGACAAATGGTGGAGGGAGAGAAGCGAAAGGCTGAGCTGTTAACGAAGAGAGGGAGGATCAAAAGGATGAGACATCAGGCCGCTGTCAACAGCTAAGGAACAGAATGGGTACGTGATGGACAGAGAGGTATAGAACGATAGCGTGATGAAGAGGAGTAATTACAAGACTGACTGTTTAAGATAGGGAGGAACACTCAGAGGATGGAGAGAGACTGAGTAATGAAGAATGAAAAGGCAAGTGATGACACTTGAGAGGTGGATGATAAGAGGGAGTGGGGATAAGGGAATAGAGGAATAACAATGTCTGAAAAGAAAAACTACACTAATAAAGCACTGGCTCACTGACGGGGAGGGATGGGTGGATAGAGAGATGGAAGGGTGGCCGAATGAATGAAATAACACTGATATGATTGAAAGTTAAAAGGCTGAGTAATTAGCCTGTTAGCAGTCAAACATAGTAGGAATGAAGAGCAAGGGAGACGTGATGACAGACCAGAAGTATCTAACTGAAAGGAAGGAAGGAAGTGAGAATAAAAGGAAGGAAACGATTAAAAAAGGAGACGTCACAGAGAGAAGGAGTGACTCAGAGGCTCCCCAGTCAGAGGGGGGAGCGGTAAGCAAACGCATAGTGCAGAAGTAAGGAAAGATGGAAGGATGAGAGGATGAGTAATTAAACTGTTGACAGTCTGTTTAGGCACAGCGGGCACCTGATGAGCAGAACAAACTGTAACCACGGCAACCGCTGGAGACAGACGGAGGGTTGGTTCAGGGGGAGGGGAGGGGAAATGGGGGAGAGCCAAATCTGAAACAGCATGTTTGCGTGAGGCGACTGGAGGGGGGTGTTAGATGAGGGGAGGGAGACACAAGTGGGAAATGGCGAGATGAAAGAGAGCATGGAGGATAAAAGAGGGATGAGAAGAGAGATGGATGTCGAGGTATCTGCAGGTGTAAGATCTGGGCAGACCTGCAGGGAATTTCACAAGTCTGGATTAGGAAGTTACCCACATGTCTGGAAAAGAGATTACTCCACTCTCTCGGTAATGTTGATATAAATCTGAAAAACTGAATTTGAATATTAGGTTTGGAAATATGACTCAGCTGTGCAGACTGAGACTTGCTAACAAAAAGAACTTTTTAAATCTATCTGGCCAACTTGCTAATCCTGCTTTGCGAAAAAAAACCCTCTGGATTTACACTCATACACACACAAAACTTTGATGTGTTCAATCCCATCAGAAAAGTGCTCACCAACAGCCATGTGTTATTCAAGCACAGGCTAAAAACCTGCTCAGCTTTTGCAAGTCGAAAATGTACGATTTATGCTGACCTACATGGAGGAGCGGATATCACATGGCATTCATCAAACAAGAGCTGCAGCTACTAATTAGTGACATTATTAACTGATCTGTTGATTTGTTCTAATTAACACTTTTGATGTTTAGTCAATTAAGTCAGGAGATCATGGGAAATGAGACCTAGATGATGTTTAAGGAGGCAAAATCCAAGAAGAGATCAGAGAAAACTGGAGTTTGACATTGAGTTTCTGAATATGTAGAGACCATCAGTTAACAAAGCTGCTACGCATGCTGCTAACACCGCTCCGACAGCTGCATACTATTCAAACAAACACCACTGCACGTCTGTCTGTGCATTACAACTATGCTCAACAGATGCAGCAGGCTGTAGTAGATGCTCAAGTGAATCATGGCGCAGAATACAGTGTGGGTGATGACAGTCAGAAGAAAAGCGGCTTGCACTTAGTCTGCAGCACATATAGTCCAGGTCTGACAGTGAGGCACACGCCGTCCCTGCCTGTATCAGCACTGCTAAGCATTAGAATATGAGACGCAGTAATCAACAAACTCAGGGGAAACCAGTTTCCCCTGCAGGCTCATTGCGGCGCAGAGTTGTTTCGGCTTTATTAGTGTCTCACCTCAGGTAGAAAAAGCTCTTTGTGTCGAGTTACAGTGCAGTTTGTGATTCATTATGGCTCAGAGTAGCCTCTGTGATCAAACATGGCTGGTACTACCAGGCCTCAACCAAATGTTCGTTGGAAATTCCTTCGATTCCCCACGCCACATGCATCTGTTAACTCTGCGGTTCTTCTATTATTCCTAGCCGTCTGTCTTTCCACATTTTTGTGCATCATTTCTGGGGGTGAGCTGGAAGGTTGAACACAAGAGCAATACAGAACATTAAAGAAAATA
This sequence comes from Protonibea diacanthus, assembly GCA_028641955.1. Classification (NCBI taxonomy): domain Eukaryota; kingdom Metazoa; phylum Chordata; class Actinopteri; family Sciaenidae; genus Protonibea; species Protonibea diacanthus. The sequence continues at coordinate 11,322,740 of CM053998.1, forward strand.
CAAATAAAAAAAATACATGATTGAAAATAGAGTTTGTATGTGTGTGTTTGTGTGCAGTGCTAATCAATACATCCATCACTGATTCATCGGCCTGGTTGGCATGTCATTGACCTACTGTGCTGGATGCAGAGCGCTGATTGGGTAATTGCTCTCTTGCTCAGGATTTCCCCTTAGAAAGCTGGGAACCCTGCTGAATCATCAAACCGACACTTGCACATACACACGCACACAAACACTTTTTGTCAAGCTGCATCCTGTCGTGTTAGCCAATCAGAGTCCACATAATTGACGCCGCAGGGTTTCTGATTGGGCGGGAGATGTTGACGGCTCGGGAGTGGTGTGTTTGTGTGTTGCTTGTTGGCCAGTGTTAGTGGTGGTTATGCAATTTTTGTCCATTAGCCTCGGCTATGTAAACTGTTAATACACAGGTGCACACAACACACGGAAATCACCCACTGAAAATATGGCAGGGTTTCAGTAAAGGCTGCAAGATGGAATTGAGAGACGGCGAGGATTCAAAGACATTATCTTTACTGAGAGGTAGATGGAGGGATGAATGGAGGAAGACGCAGAGGAGGAGGAAGAGGAGGAGGAGGAGGAGGAGGAGGAGGAGAGGGACAGGGAAAAACTGCAAGCGCATTCTGTTCAGGGTGAGTGGCAGGTCAGTTATTCTGCAACACTTGTGAGTGTGTGTCATGCAAAGGCAAATTTGTGGGTGTAAGCAGAAGTGTATTTAGGTATTTGTATGTCTGCAGATTTGTGTGTTTGAGAGTGAGGGTGTGTGTTTGTGTGGCCAAAATTTGGATTAGAAACTCAAGCAGTTTAAAGTTCAGGAGTTTATGTTGGATAACCCGTGGATGACGGCAAACACCAACGCACACAACCACCTACGACCACGTACAACTGACAGGAATCCTAAAACATCAGACTGCATAAGAATGTCTAGTGAAAGTGGACTCGGATACATTAGCTGCTTCATACTCGCAGTGTTTGGAATTGGGCCCAAACCGCAGGCTGTGCCACTATCACATTTAACGGGACAGGAACATAATTACAAAATTTAAGCAGCATTCGTTTTCAAATAAGACACAGTGTGAAACAGGCTGGTAACCAGAGGGACAGACTCCAAACTCCTACAGGTGGGACCGCTATGAACGGGACTAAGTCCAGAACAGTTTCCTTCTTAAGTCTGACTAAAGTACTCAGCGCACATCTGTAATGACCTGCAAATATGCAACATAGAGTGTCAGAGAAGTTCACTCAAAGAATGTGAAACAACATGAAGGCTAAAATATATGTACTATATTAAGAAAGCTAACTTTTGAAGGGGCGTTCCACCAACTTTGCTCATGACATTCAATCACACGGTTGCAGGATATCTTCTGTGGCGACGGAGGGATCTTTACAAAGTTGAAAAAATAAGAAGAAAATAAAGACATTTCCATACTGGTAACTATAAGTCAGGAAAGCCCAGCCTCTGCTGCTTCAGTTTTGATGCATCTTTTTTGAAGAGTCTCCTGGTTAAAGCACCCCTTAACCCATTCTGATGATCACCTCATGACTTTCATTGTTGAAATGACTCATACACATAATCACCTCAGAAGTTGACATGGTGTTGTAGCAAACAGTTCTTTACATCCAACAGTTATGGAGCAACATAATCATTCATTATAAGTCATGTTTCTGGCCAATTGATAAAGTTCAATATTCACTCTTTTTTTAACTCCAACTCGTGAGGGAAATAAAACTCGTCAAGCTGCTAAATGCTCCACTGTGTTCACCAGCTAGTCATTAACAATGTGACTGCTGATTGGTGCTGAGCAGGTAGTGTACAGTTGGTTTTTAAAGAGCTTTCTTCAATGGAAACAGCTGCCTGCTGCAGCCCAAAATAACACCAAGATCAGATCCAGGAGATAATTCTCTGAAGGCTGCACGTCTTCACAGTGTCACTTGATACATTACTACTGTAAAAAAAATTGACGATAGCTATTTTAAAAAGGAAACCTTGCGCCTCCGTCGAGGATGCCAATTCATACAGATGCTGGGATTCATTTCCCCATTACATCTAGCACAATGTGGAATCTGTATCAAAAGAAGAGCATGTGGCAAAAACAAAGACTGTCAGCTATTAATTACAGGCTTTTATTGGCCCCCATCTTTAACCATGTTACTGCACAATTTAATCAGATGCAACTGTGCTATTGCCATCTGGAGTAAAGGAGCATCAAAACAGAACAGTATTGAGCTGTCTCTCTGGCACCAACATGACAGCTATCCACCAATGAAAAATGATTCCTCTCCAAGTAAAAAGGCATCCTGGTATGGAAGTGTAACAGAGCTGCCAGAGCTGTTTTCAGCACTTTATGTCCCTGATTTGCTCAGCTGTTCCCGTCATTTTGGCTGCTCAACTGTATCCATCTGTAAGACTATTATAGATGTATAGAATAAAACTAGTGCTACAGCCTACAAAAGGACTTTCAAAGCAGATAATGCTGAGATCTCGCTTTGCAGCCAGAGTGACAGCAAAGCATTACAAGAGAAAAGAAAGAAAGTGCACTCACAACACAAGCCTGCGCTAGTATACATCTATAAGTGTTGACCTAAATACTGATCTTGAAGCAGATAAAGATGGTGGCTAAAACTCAGAAATCCAAACCGGAGCTTCATAACGAATCATGTAAAGACTGCTCCCTGGCACGATCTGTGCCAATGAAGTGCCAAAGAAAATCATTGTCACCTCCGCTGTTTGCCAATTCAATTTACCTCCCAGAAAATTTAATCCCCAAGCTGTGCAGTCGTGCGGGCTTTCCAAAGAGAGGAAACAAAATTACAAAACCTCAGCAAGGAGTGGGAGATTGGCTGCCGCAGATATAACACAACACTGTTACAGAATTGCTAAGAAAACTTTCAGAGCTTGTTACCGCCGCCAAGGAAGTTATGTTTCCATCTCGTTTGTTTGTCTGTCTGCAGGATTACGAAAAGAAATACCATTTTCATGAAACTCGGTGGAACCGAATTTGTCGCGCATGTGCGTAATTTAAGAGAAAGGGGTTCTTTCGTGACTAAATAAACAAGAAAACAGCAGCCAGCTCAAACATCAATAAAGAAACGACACACCTTGGCAGAGGTCTGCGATCCCTGACTGCCTCTGGAGATGGAAAAACTTATTTTTTTAATAGCCTCTTGGATTGTAAGATTTTGTACAGATGGTCATACAAGTTTTTTTTTAATCTTATTTTAGCTTCATGATGATAACTTCCATTATAGTGCCCATTTTAATACCAGAAATCAACTCATGACTATGCAAAAAGAATAGAAATCCAACAGAGCTTAACTACTCAACTGCACTTCCATGTTACATCACTAGGGCGGGGTACTAGGAGTGCACAAAAATCACCAACAAGCAGGGCAAAGATGTAAAATTCTTCTCTGCTCACGAGCAGACAAGAGCGAGGCCTACTTAATGCTTTTGTTCACCACTTGAGCTTTTCTTGTCCAGGTGTTAATGGTTCACCAACTTACAGCCTGTGGTCAATCAGGGTCAGCCTTCTTCTTGCAGACTTATTTCTACACATTAGAGAAATGAGTACTTCAAAAGAATCCCAGGTAATATTGGTTTTTAACTTTTTTTTGACTTTTTAAACTTTGGCTTTTAACAAAGTTCATTAAAGGAAGGGTTGCTTATCTCTGTGAAGTAGATGCAGTGTGGCAGCCAAACTTCAAAGTCTCCACACTTATTATTGTTGTATTTTTACTCCAAACAGCCAAGTGGCTTGCTTTCTCTGAAGTGTTGCCATGTCAAAAGATTATAGATACTATTGAGAACTTCTTATTTAAGGTGCTGCAGTCAGAAGAACTCTGCTACAATTTCACTCAGCTCTGATGAAATGCTCATGTCTCTCAAAGTCCTGGTTTCCTGGTCCTAAGGAGCAAATGCAGATTGCTGAAGAAAATCACTAATCATAGTCAGTTATCAGTTATAATCAGTTATAACCAAAATCATAACTGGAGTTTTTATGGTCTTCATGCAAAAGCTGTGAAATGTGCATCAGTGAGACAAAAACAAGGTCTTTATATAAGCATTTAAATGCTAAACCGAGGCAGAGGTGGAAGTTTTCCAAAGGTGTAAAAAAACAACCCAAACAAAAACATTAAAAATCTTACTGTGCAATGTTCCAGGAATAGAAACAATTATCAAAATCTTCCAAATAGGATGCATTCCAACCGGATTTAGCAAGAGAGGGTTGTGCATACAGATGCAAATACACACTGATACACACACACACACAGCTTTTTTCCCCCCTCCCTCACAACACAACATGGAGGAATTAGTTGAGTGGAATATTTCTGAAGAACGGTATTATTTTGGAGCCCCGCTGTGAGGAGACTGCAGTCCTTTCATTTTAAAGACAATATACTTATTCAGTTCCTTTCTCTTCATTTGCCTTCTTCCAATCCTACTATTTACCTCAGGGGTTCTGTGGGATTTCTCCATCAGTAGCCCGTATCTATGTGCTGGAAAACAAAAACAGATGGCGGTACAGATTGAAAAAGAACAACAGATCAGGCGCCTAATGACTGACATTTTCAGTTTTCCTTTTTTCAGCACGCTACATGTTGTTTAAAAAGCTACGGACTGTCACTAAAACATGACTACTACACCCACACATCCAAAACAGTGATGTGATTAGGACAGCGGTATGGAATATTCTCCAGTTTGCCCATGTGAGAGCTGACAAGTTGATCATCAACTGTATCATCTGCCCGTACAGTATATGCTGGCCATTTCTTTATGTAAAAAAAGAAAAGAAAAAAAAAAAACATAGGTACATACATTGTGTTCCATCTTTGGTGATTTCAAGATTTCAAAGAAATCCAGTTACTGGTTGAGCAAGTCGAGAAGTGTGTGCAAAGAAAAATCTACTGAAACTGTTAAGAAAATAGAGTTGGCATTGAATATCTGCTCAGTTTTGTTTACTTTTTCTCTCAGCAGCTACTTGCCGAATGATTTAGCCAATTTTACGTTTAAATCGATTTTAGCACAATTCAGGTAGAGTTGTTTGTGTTCATACAACAATCAACATCGGAAAGAAGTGTTTTTTCTGAAACTTCTGCGTCATACTGATACTAATATTGAACACTTTTAAAGGAATAGCTTACCATTCTGCTGAGGGAGAACTATTAACTACAGCAAAGCTCTTCATTATCGCTCAATTAACTCTTACTTTTAATTTTTGACCTCTGATAATGAGTTTAATGTCTCAATAAAACATTTTAGACCACTGTGAGGGCCAAATCGTGCCAATAAAAGTTCAAAGTCGGGTAATATGTCCCCAGCCAATCCTTTACAACTTAACTATTGTTCTCTTGACCAATCACCTCTTCCCTCCTCCTCTCACTGACGTTAACACCTCATCACCTTTCACTCCCGTCCTTCAGCCATGCGTTCCTCTCTGTTTCCTTCTTCTCCTGCCATCATGATGGCAAAGCCTTACAAACTCATTTTTAACACAGCTCTCCCTTTCCCTAATCAAATCCACTCTTCCCTCCCTCATCCCTCTCCCTGACAGTGATGGATGGCGGCCTTCACCCGTTTATCGCCTTTACATATTTCTCTGCCCATCCGCTTAACGACACACATTCATACACATTGACTCTTCATCCTTCTTTCTCTCCGTCTTCCTCAAACTCTTCCTCTTTTCCGTCCTTCTTTTACGCTCATCCGCAGCTTCGTGGCTTCTGTTTTTCCTCCAATCTAAACACCCCTCCTTCCACCATCTTGTGCACTCTTCTCCCATTTTCTTGTCTTTTTTTCTGTCTCTCCCCCTCGCGTTTAGCCTTCTTGCGTGTCCGTCATTTGTCGTCCGTTTTCATACCCAGTACAGATACCACTCTTCCCTGAGCTTCCTATACATTTTGGATGACTAAAGAGGACAATACGACAAAGGGATGACAGAGGAGTGATAGTATCAAAAGGATGATTGGGCTTACAGTACACACGACTGCCGCACGAAGAGGCTATGTGGGCGTTCTTTTGTTCCTTGCCTAGAGAGAGAGTGTGTGTGTGTGTGTATGTGTGTGTGTTGGCCTCCCTGTAATTATGATTGTGTGGTATGCTTGCAGTAGTTTCTGTATGCAAGCACTCTCACCTAATATCAAAGGTCTGGATTATGAGTATGAGGGCATGCAAAGAAATCTCAGTACGACTGAAATCATTTCTGTGAATGTGTTCGAAAGGCCGCCTCTATATAGAAAGTGCATGTATATGACAATCGAATGACGTCAGGTCCCAGTTGTTTATTCGGGTCTACCTTCAACTTTCCATACTTATTAGTCAAACGTTAACCTCTTCCTGCTGCAGTGGCTGAAGCTTTGTGGCGTACTTACACACACTCCAATCTGATCTGTGGATTACTGTGCTTTTGAGAGCTAATAAAAATCCCCTTGTTCATAAACACTGCAACATCCCCTAAGATGATTTAAGTCAATTATAGGCTAATGGCATTTGTGCGCTCCAGAGTGGATGCACAAACATCAACGCCGACACGTAGATTTGGATATATACAGTACATGCAAACACACACAGTTTCTTAACATTAATTGTGGTTAGCGTGTAAGAGGGTCTGACATTTCTGACAGTCCATAGAGACTTAAAGGGAATTAAGCCTTTAAGGGCAGTGGGTCTTACGGTATTTCCGAGACGACACATTAGAGTTGAAGCTTCTCCTAATCGTGTTGGTCTGGGTTGAGGTTAAAAGTATCGCCACAAAAAGAGAAAAAGTTAATGGAAATTCATGGTTGTAAAGCTATTAGCAGCTTCATATTTCGCCGGGTTTGGAGCTGTACCTCCTGGGGTTGAGGTGGGTGTTTAAACAGAAACTTTTGGAAGTTAGGGTTGAGGTTGGGTTCAGCCGCGCGGCTCTGACGTGTGCTCCAACACTGGGGGTACTGAGTAGTTCCTTCCACAGATGCTTTAGCTCATGTACTCACTCACTTCCGTGCAGCCGTTTCTGCTCTCTCCAACCGCCTGTTTCTAGCTCTCCGGAGGGTTGAGGGTTCACGCAGGGTAGTTTTAGCAAGAGGTTTCCCAAAATAGAGGGAGCGAAAGCAAAAAAAAAAACAAAAACAACGAGCCGTGGACACTTGTAAGGTACACATCCCTTGGAGCACGCACACACTCTCAGAACACAAACTAGCCAAATGCATATGTACATTCATCTGAAGTGTTTTTCTGCACAAACACACATTTCATCTGTTCTTTGTCTGATCTCTTGTTGTCTTTCTGTCCTCTCCTCCTGTGAGATTTATCTCTCTATCATCCATTTTTCATTGAATGCCTCCCTTTCTTCTTTCATTCCCAGGAAAGTATCAGGCACCGTTGTGCGAAAAGGCTCTCGGCCTTATTGCTGTACTGTGATGCCTGCTGCTTTCTGTGTTTGTGTGCCTGTGTTTGAGAGAGAGAGAGCAGAAGTGTGTGTGCAAACTCACATCTGTGTGTTCCTTTCTTATTGCAAATTCAGCAGCAAACTCTTAAGAGCAAGTAAAGGCTTGCTAAGTGCAGAGAAATGTCACATTAATTCACACACAAGAAGACACACACACACACACACACACACACACACACACACACACACACACTGGACGAACATGGCGGAGCGAACATCCCCAACCATATACCTTAAGTGCAGACACTAGCTGATGGTAGAAACTGTGCACACATAGACACATGCACAAAGTCACACATACTGTACAGCAACTGTGTGCTACATCAGTGCAATGTATAAGATAAGACTTTATTGATCTACAAATGGGAAAGTGACGTGCTGCTGCAGCACGAGAAAACAGAGGAAGGAAAAGATGAGGGGAGAAAAGTGTGCAAGGTGAAATCACACTTTTCATGAATGCTATTATGTGCGCCGTTTATGACCGGCGCTCTTCCATAACTGAAAATTGAAATAGTGACTTGTCATTTGGTTCTGAAGCAGCGACATATTGTGTTATAGGTAATCTGATATGTCTTATCCAATATCTGTCCCAGAAACTAGACTACACTAATCTCAAGTGTGAGGATTTGAAATTGTCCTCTGTTTAGGTCATAAACTGAATCTCTTTAGTGTGACAAAACAAGGAGGAGCAATTTCAGTTTTCTTTTTTTGACCTTTTATAAGTTAAAGATGAATGAGAAAAAACAATACAATCAATAATGTGTTATATTATGCCTCATATCTTATATTAGGGAAAAATCATCTGCAAACTAGTATATAAGTATATCTCCATGTGCCTGAGAGTTTGAAACGTTGTCATACTGATAAAGATTGATAAAGACTGATGGAAGAGTTTTTTTTTTTAATATTTAATGTTGGTACCACCGGCTCCATGCCACATCCTCTTATATGTATCTGCGTAAAAAAGACACACAGTAACACACACAGTGATTCACATTTGATTTTTGCCACAGATCTGTGTTTGTTAGACAGTTTCACAATTGTTTATTGGAAACTACTGAGATAGCCAAGCAGCGTGCAAGTGCATAATGTGTCCAAACAAGTGAATGTGCAAACACCGAGCCTCACAACACAAAGTGACCCCCGTAACGAATACACTACATACCTGTAAAAATCAATTACTCGTATGATTACCACCTTTAAATGGGGAAAGACAAGGAACAGGATAGAAAGACGGCATGGAGGAAGATGCTGAGAGAGAAAGAACGAGCAGGAGGAGGAGTGTAAACGAATGGGACAGGGTGCTATCCATCTCTCTGGGTCAGATCGATCACCGAGCAGACGGATCGTTTACACCCAACTTGTGTGTGTGTGTGTGTGCGCGTGTGTGTGTCAGAAAGCTTCAATACTGCACTGCTCTAGTTGCAAATGAGATCTGCTCCCTAATAGAAAAAGAGCCAGATATGAAGGGGAGAGGGAGATGCAGAGGAAAGATTTCAGCGAGATAGAAAGTGGTAGGAAGAGGTAAAAGAGAAAAATGGAAGCATGGTGGGGGGGGTCAAGAAATGAAGCAGATGGGGAGGAAGGGTGGGTGAGAAAGTTAGATAAATGAGAGAGGGGAGTGAGGGGAGGAAGAGCAAGGGAGGGAGTGCGAGACAGGCAGAGGATTGGACAAAGTCATGTGTGTGGCACGTACGATCTGAAGACGTGTGTGCGCATATGTGTGCATAGTTTGTGACTCAAAGTAGGAGCAGGAGAGGCAAGGAGACATGGAGGGCAGCAGAGTCAGCAAGCGATAGAGAGACAAGACAAAAAGACACAGGCAGAGAGGGGGTGGGGGTGGGGGTGGGGGGGAGAGAGGGGAGAAGGTGGAGAGGTAGAGCTGTGACTGATAACATTGTCGTACTCAGGTTGCCTCAAGGGCAGACAAGATGGAGAGAAAGAAAGAGAGGGAATGAGATACAAAGAAAGAAAATGCAGAAATTTACAGAGCAGCCAGAGGCGGAAAGGGTTATAAGATGGAAGGTGAGCAAAGATGGAGAGACAGGATAGAAAAAGATAGGAGGAGCACTGCGGTGCAAGATAAATGGTAGAGGATGGATGGCAAGAAAACAAAGAACAATCTCTAATAATAGAGTCAGGGGAAGAAGAGGAGCGGTAGGTAAGAGAGCAGTGGGGGAGAGGGCGAAGGTGTGAGTAGAAATGACACAAGGAGAACTATGTGAAGGCTTTCACAAGGAGACACAGAAGAAGGGGGTAAAAATTTAAGCACGAGGCATTAAAAAATGAGATACAGAGCCGAAGAGTTAAAAGCGAGAAAGCACGTGGGAGAAAGTCCAGCGCAGAGGGGGGAGTAGAGGAGGGGGAAAGATGCAGGAAATTGGGAGATGAAGGGAAGATAAAGGTCAAGCGAAGGAGTGGAGAGAGACAGTCCGCACAACAGGAGAGTGCGGGAGCGTATTGACATTCAACACGCCGCCGGCAAAGAAAGCTGTCTGCGGGGAAAGCATTAGCAAAGTATGGGGGTAAGCTGGTGGAGCCAGGGCTGAGGTGCCCTGCTCGTTCTACAACACCTTACGTCCGGGATTTTCAGGGTCCGCCGCAGAGTAGGCACATTTTTAAGTGGTGTTTCACTTTTGCCGGAGCATTTTCACATCTTAGTATGCACGCCTCCACAGGAGCTCAGGAGCAGTCGACTTCCAACGTCGACTGCCCTGGGGACTGGCTGTCACTGCAGGCATTCGTGACTTTGTCCCCCTCCCCACCCTCCCCGACACCCCGACCATCTCCTGCCTGCGAGCAATATTTTTTCATTTTTTGAAAGTGATGACACTAGACATAAGGAAATAACTATCTGTGGTACCATTGCTAAGCTCGAGTGTGGGGAGTTATATTTTTAGGTCTGGTTTGAAAAAGGTACTGCAGCTCCTGGCAGTCATTACAACTCCCTAGGGCACCTAAGAGCCACTCGAGTATTTAGAGTTAAGTAGCAAAAAGCAAAAGATGTCAACAAAAGCAGTGTTTTACAACGCTTGAGTCATTGCAGCATATTAAAGGTCTTACGAATGGGCACACAATTGTCTCTTTAACTAATCGCCCATTGGTTTAATGATCCGGCCAAATATTCACTTTCAAAAAGGAAATTCCTGACATTAGGGAAGTAATGACACCGTTTGATTGCAACCTTAAGTAATCCATATGTAATCTAGCCCCATCATTTAGGAGAGACACTGCTTATTTCCTTCCTTCTTTTTGCTTTACAGTGAGAACATTTAGGAACCTGAGATGAAACACACCATTTCAAGCACTAGGTTTTGTTATCCTTTCGATGCAGGCTTTCATAAAATGGAACACTGTACAGTAGCTTGTCTAATATAGCTAATAGTGCTCACATATTGGAAGTAGACCAAAGTGAACCACGTAGTAGGGGAGGAGAATGCAAAACACTGCTGGAAAGCCCCCCGTGCTTTGATATTGACACTGCCTCAGTATCTGAGCTAAATGGTAAACCCTCGTCTACTTTCATGCAGAAAGAGCAAAGCTAGCACCTAATGGAAAGTATTGAGCCAGCAATTTGCGTCAAACCTGTAAAGTCAGCATGATGTACGGTTACGTCTGGTCGTTACTCAAAGTATTAGGTTGCATACATTATATATCACTATATAATCACCGTGCTCAAGGCACTACTCCACTCCACAAGTTTCCAGGTTACTCCATAAAAATAAAATAAAAAAATACACCCATCCTTCTCCAGCGATGTACTCTGTGTTTGTATGTCCCTGACTCACCGTCTCATCCTCTGTCTCCTCTCCCTAGTCACCACGGCTGTGACTGTTATCAACACTCCCTGTCACTCTCTCTGTATCTAGGTTACAGTCGCTATGACAACTATTATGCATGCCAATCAGAAGCGGTGACTCATCTCTATACCTTATTATCACATAGCTGTATTTCGGGATGTCTGTGCACAAAGCGTGTGTCTGCTGGGAGATTTTCTGCATGTCTGAGATTACAATGAGAGCCTTGTGTGTGTTATACTTGACTGAGCCTAGTGAGACCTACATTGTGCTTGACTTGAGTCTTGCTGTAAAAATCAAGGCACATAGGCTGGTGACCCAATTTGATTCCCTGACCCACGGTTCTTAAGAAGAACGGGTCCAATGATATAACACTCGACTAATCCGTCTTACAGGTTTCTAGGTAACTGTTACTATGGGGACTGGCTGTGTTCAGTCTTTTGGGATGTTGTTGCTAGGCAATAAGATGTAATGGTACGGGAATGTGTGTTTCCTTACCAGTATATATGAAAGTTGCTGTTGTCGGGCATCAACCATTTCACAATATGGATTTTTTTATGCTATGAAGCACCAAGTGGGCATTTGCACTGAGTGGTACTCATTTAAGAGAAGGCCTTGGCCCACACAAGTGTGCATGTGCGCGTAGCAGGCTCGTTCCAGCTCTGTCTAGTCAGAGTAGGTGGAAGACAGGAAATCAGACACAGAAAAACATTTCAGATCTAACCAATGTCTGACCAGTGAAACAGTCTAAAAAGCCATTTTGTTCTTTTTTCTCCATGTTCTCTCTCTCCAGGTCTGTGGATCGCCAGGCGTTCTACCATGCCTGTCCCCCCACCCCTCAATCCCCGCAGACAAAAACACCTGCCCCACACACACCTCCACCCCGAACAAAGGGCAGAACGTTCCACCGTCCCTTCCCTCTTCCCTCCATCCATCCTCTCTCTTTCTCTTCTCCCCCCTCTCCTTGTCTCCTCTTTGCCCTCCTCATCCCATCTCATCCACTGCGCCTGCCCCAGGACTACGAAGAGAACCCTTCCTGACTCTGTCCCTTTCCCAGTGTTTCACTGGCTGACTCTGGTCACATGCTGCCTGCTGCCTTCTCTAATCGGAGCGGGGGAGACGTGGGGCGTGGTCTCGGCCTGTCCCTTCCACTGCGTGTGTCGAAACCTGTCAGAGTCGCTCAGCACGCTCTGCGCCGACAAGGGCCTCCTGTTTGTCCCCCCGCACGTTGACCGCCGCACTGTCGAGCTGCGACTGGCTGACAACTTCATCACAGAAGTGGGCGGGACTGACTTTGTCAACATGACTGGTTTGGTAGATTTGACCCTGTCGAGGAACACCATCCACTTGATCCGACCAATGGCTTTTGCTGACCTGGAGAGTTTGCGCTCGTTGCATCTGGATGGTGAGCCAAAACAATTATCTTAAGATAACTACACTTCTGATAACTTAAACTACTTGGATATTACAATTAGATCATTTGTGTGTATTAAGTCCATGGAAACACTGAATTAAAACCTTTAAGTGGCATTATTTTTATTTGTGTCTAGGTAATCGCTTGACTACACTTGGACCCAGGGACCTCGCAGGTTTGGTCAATCTGCAACACCTGATCGTCAACAACAACCAGCTGGTCAAAATCTCTGTCCAGGCCTTTGATGACTTCTTGCTCACACTGGAAGACCTCGACATGTCTTACAATAACCTGAGGAGGTAAGCCTTTTTCGTCTGTTCTGCTTTGCTGAGTAGAAACACATTACAATACTCTAGACTTCTAGAGTCTCAAGTGTATGCTGCAGACGCACAGCTCGGCTCCCAAAATTTCAAGGCACAGTGGAAACGCTTTTTATGATCACACAGGAGTCAGCAAACACAATGAAGAGAGACCAGCTCAAACTGCTGAGGCTGGAAGGGGAGGACGAAAAGCTCAGAACCTGAAAGCGAATCAATTTTGATGAGGTGCTAATTTTCTTCGACTTCGATTTTGTTAAGATTTGATGAGTGCACGCCTAGACTCACTCTACGGCGTGAGCGTGCATTGCTATAGCTATTCCATATGGATCCTCCTTCAGCGCACTGTGAAGTATTCCACCCATCTCCATCTATGACAATGAAGTCTCTTACAGCATCACTAACTATTCTTCTGGACTAAATAATAAGTCAGAACAGTAATGATATTCTCTATCAAACCCCTATTCTCATCATAGTGTCTCACTGCGTTGATGAATTCAGCAGCTTTTGGCTGTCAGTTCTGATTAAGGTTTTTCATTTGTCTCCTCTACAGGAGCTCTCTGGCCTCTCTCCAACCTCCACCAAGCCATAAGAAAAGTATAAAGAGTTTTAACGACGCATACATTGGCAACTACTGTTTGACCTTTGTCGCAGGTTAAATTACACGCTCAAGACTTCAAGCCTGCATCACTGATTCTTTCCTATCAAGGTTAAAAACTGGAAACAAATCATGTCAAATGAGAACTTTGCAGACACGGGAAGAGATTATCCAGGTGGGGAGGCCCACCTGGATAATTTAATTGGGAAGGAAAGTGAGGAACACCTGGTGTCTCCCTGCAGCTTAGACTTGTTCAAATACTGCTTTGAGCAGAGTTTTACAGAGCAACTCTGGAACCTCAGCTGATCTCACGTGGTTAATCTTCTGTGCAGTGCAGCAAAGATGAGAATTGCCAGTCTTTATTCATTAAAACTTTATACCATATAGGCCTATCATCTAGAGACATTCTACAGTTCTAGCAACTTTTTAATCGCTTCTTGAAGAGACTCAAATAACTATTAATTTGACGACACACCAACGAATGTATTCTTCTCACCAAACAAATGAGCTTGGGATTTAACTTGTTCGTCACATGGTGCAAAGTGCACGTATACTCTGCCAAACAAACTTTGAGCTAAAGAAAAAGCACACCTTGAAACAGAACACAAGATGCAAAGAGTGTCAATATGACCCTGACTGCAAAAATAAATGCATTACTTCACATATATTCTGTTTTGCTTGTTGTCAGTTGGCAGATTTGACTCACTAATTTGTCCAAAGACAGTTGTTAAGTGACTGTCTGTACAAAAGGAATACTAAATGACAACAGCAATGGGTCACAGATGGGACTGGTGAAAAAGAAACGGATTGTGAAGGAAAATGAGCATCTGCTGTTGTTGTCTGTCACCGCTATCTCATTAATTACTCTTTGCTTGTTCCCGTTTTCTGCAAAGCAACAGCAAAGTGCTCAGAACTTAGATGGTAAACTTTAATGGAATAGCAGCGCACGCATGCATATACTGTCAGTTTACCTACAACAGACACTAACCATCTGAGTGATGAATCGGCGTTTACAAAGCTAAATGACCATCTGGCACAAAGTCCAGTAATTCCATGAATCACACATTCATTGCTAAATATTCCGCTTTTTTTTATTGCTACAGGGTACCGTGGGAGTCCATTCAGAACATGGCCAGTCTGCACACTCTCAACCTGGACCATAACCTGATAGACCACATAGCCGAAGGAGTGTTTGGAGAGCTGTACAAACTTGCAAGGCTGGATATGACCTCCAACAGGCTCCGAACCCTGCCTCCTGATCCCCTCTTCGCAAGGTAGCTTTTAAGCTTCGTCTTTTATGTTTCTCTAAGAAGTGGCTTAGTGGAAATATTCTGTGGCAGGCAACACTGACACCAACGTGGTTTTTAACAGGAGCACTGAATCAGAGGGAGGCAATGCCACACATATATTCATATGTACAGAATGTACTGTGCATACCACTATAAGTTGCTTCATTCTTATTCAACAGTCCATATATGAGGAACAAACCCCTATGTTATTCTTGTTATTTCCCCTTGCTGCTCTCTTATCATATAGAAAAAGGAGGCAACAGCTTGTCCACACTATGTGGCAAAGAAGGCCAAAGGAGAGAGTGGCAGCAAGGTGAATAAATAAGGACCTTGCAGGTCTCCTATGCCCACTTATTGGCTAGATAAATAGTGGTGGTAGGTAATGAGGGAGGTTTAGAAAAGAAAAATCACACTTGGAGTAGAGGTTCCAACTAAGCTGCAACCAACTCAGAAATAACTAGCTCACAGAGTCTCTATGAAACTGGCTCTAGGGGTTGTATGGTCTGACCTGTCATGGGAATAAACAGAAAATTATATATGTGTTTGAGCTATTATGCTATAGCAGTCACCCATTTCATATACTGTATGTGGCATTTCAGCCCTAGGTTTGCAGGCCATATTCCAGAAACCAGCTAAGGAAGTACAATTAACAGAGGTTTGTTTTCGTCCTTGGCATTTGCAAATGATTCTAAATTTAATTTGCACAGACCAGCTGCAAAACGCTTAAAACAGTGCTACTGCTAAGTATTGCTCCTGGGTTGGTTTGTAATCACCTGTTGTGGACAATTTTTATGGGTTCTTACATTTTGAGCAGCAAGCTCTTGTAAACCTGCCAAGACTTCACTTTATAGGAAAATGATTTTTGTTCCTTTGAATTACAATAGTTCAACAGTTAAATAGCAATAAGGAACCTAAAAATATGAGTGAGGAAAAAGGTACGTTGATGTAAATTTAAAAGCAAATGAAAAAAATGACCTTGACTGGGAAGAAATCAAATGTTACTACGATAGTGCAATTTGGACTTTAGTGCTTCAACAAAGGATGAAGGAAGATACATTCATTAAAGTGGATCAATGTCAATCTTCAAGTGAAATTAATCAAGAATGTAGATTTTTTTTTAATCTAACATTAAAACTTACACATTTCTGCAATCAAACCGAAGGTCTTTCAACTGTCTTCTTCAGGTCCCAGACAGGCGCAATAAGTCCCACCCCCTACAACGCTGTCATAAGCTTAAATTTTGGTGGGAACCCGCTGCACTGCAATTGCGAACTGCTATGGTTACGGCGGCTTATCCGTGGAGACGACATGGAGACTTGTGCCACACCGGCTCACCTCGCTGGAAGGTAAACGTCAGCTTTTCCGATCACTAGTTGAATGATGTGTTAAGTCGAACTGAATATCACACATCAGTATTTCCCAACCTTGTCTCAAGCCCAGTCTGTCCTTCGAATTTTTTGCTCTGGCCCTGTTTTAGCACACATCAAATTATGGATCGCACATTTTTTGACACCTTAATTGGATCATCATGTATGCAAGAATAGAACTGGAGCAAAAACCCGTAGGACAGGTAGGCCTTAAGGACTGAGTTGTGATATCGCTGTAGTCATTATTCTGATATCTCAAACCACCTGCCTGCATCTCCCCACTAGACTTTTCCATTCTAACCCTGAAGTCAAAAGTATGGAGTGAAAACAAAGGATTAAGGAGGAAAATGAGCATCTGTTGTTGTCATCTGTCATATCTGTCACCATTAATTACTCTTTACCTAGGCCACTATTCTGCAGTGAAGCATGGGAAATTGTTTAGACTGTGTTACTGAACTTTACCCTTAAATTGATAGAAAGGGGCACATGGATCTTTTGATTAATGAACTACTTTAATCTGCCAACCCTACCTCAGAGAGATAAAGCAAGATAAATGCCTGTACTGTGCCAAAAAGGGGGTCTTCCTCTCTCTGTCTCTGTCCCTCTCTCTCGTTGGCTTCATCTCTCTTCCCTCCCGTTGTCTCTCAGATATTTCTGGTCAATTCCTGAGGAGGAGTTTACTTGTGAACCACCTCTCATCACCCGTCACACTCATAAGCTGTGGGTGCTGGAGGGCCAGAGAGCCACGCTAAAATGCCGCGCCATTGGCGACCCTGAGCCAGTAATCCACTGGGTTTCACCAGATGACCGCATCATTGCGAATTCATCCCGGACCAGCTCCTTCAGCAATGGGACCTTGGATATCTTAGTAACAGTAGCCCGGGATGACGGGGCATACACGTGCATCGCAATAAATGCAGCAGGCGAAGCGACGGCCACTGTGGACCTGAAAATAATCCCCCTTCCTCACAGGGGAGGAGCAGGTGGAAACACAGGGAATAACAACGTGAACACCAAAAACAACAGGAATGTGACCAATGGGATTTTACGGACAGATCCGGGCTCTTCGGATATCAGCACAGGGAAAAACGGAGGGATTAACAACGGCGCAGGACGTGGAGGAGAAGCGGAGGATGGGAAAAAAGGTGGAGGCGAGGACGACGAGGGCGTCCCTAGCAGGGCCCCCGAAGGAGAGACAGCCGATGGAGGGAGCATGGAGGACGACGAGGGGGACGAGGAGGAGGGAAGGCTGGTTGGAGTACAAGGAGTAACATCAACTTCGGCTCAGGTCCGATGGGATTTGGGCCGTTTGTCTACAGCTTACGTTGTCTGGATGTATCAGATACAGTACAACTGCACCGCCGACGAGACACTCATCTACAGGTCAGTTCAACCTCTGTTATGTAATACACACTACTCACTATTACAAACAATTGGAAGTCAATGTGAAATGTTAGTTTTGGAGTAGCTTAGATATTTGCCAAAAGCTATCCGTTATCTTCTTGCAGTATCAGCTTCTCTACATGCAGCCACAAATCATTTTTCTGACTGTCAGTGTCTTCCTGACTCAAAAGGTGCATATCCTGTTTTCATGCAAAACTCCTTAAATATTTATCCATTACAGCATGACACGTCAGTAGTGCAACTGTTCACCTTGTACATGGACGGGTGGATAGCTCAAGGGAAGGATGAATGGGGAGACAGATGAAGGGATAGAGGGGCGAAGGTAGTTAATAATTCATCTCCATCACTGTATGACACTAAAACCCAACAGGTGGATAGTCAGTGCATATGGATGAGAGGAGAATGGGAAGACAAGTGGATGAATGCCGAGGGAATAAAAAGAGGATTTTGAGGGAGGGGAGCTTTCAAAAGTGTTTGACACTGTGCCTTAGAAGTTAAAAACATCTAGAGGTGAGTAAATAATGTTGGACTCTGAATGCAAGATATATCTACAGCAACTTTTAATGCCATCCAGTAGCATGTACCAGTATTAATGGACACAGCGTCTTGATGAGTCATGGCATTTTTGTATTTAATAAGATTTCCACATAGCAAAAGGAAAAAGGAGGAGTACAACTGTTGTGACACTAGTAACAGTCAAAGAGAGCCAAGAAGATCAGAAGTAGAAACAAAATCAAAGCAAAGAGTTTTTTTGTTGTTGTTGTTGTTTTTACATGAAACTGTCAAACTGTTTTAGCTTGAAAGGTAATTGCTCAAATGTAAAGAGAGGAAATCAGAATGAAGACAAAGTATGTAAGTCTGAGATCAGTCAGTGTGGCTTGGACTCGAGCTACTCGAGCTACTAATATTTATATTTGTGTTGTGTGTACACCAAGAACACTCAAAAAAATATATAAATATTAAAATATTATATGAATATAATAACACTTTTGTTTTTATAAAATATCTAAATCTTTTGTGTGCAGAAGAAAAAGTCATTTTGTTTAGTGCACATGCACAATATTGTTGCACTGTACATGAATTATGCCTGTATGCATTCAAAGTTTACTGCCCACAGTATTTACAACCACAGTCTGGTGAAACATTTGTGTGTGTGGCTTAAGCAGTGAGCGGAAGAAATAAGAGAAGGCGAGAGGAGGCTGGGGAGGGATTGGTATTATTTTTGTTTATTTTTTTGATTTGGCTCTGCACTGATGCAGTGATTGAATGCAGTTTCCCCTCAGATAAGACAGTATTAAGCTGTAAGTGCTATTGAGAAGGTGTGAAGGGAGTTAACCATATGACAGGAAGAGGACAGGAAAGACAGACGGCTGGAAAGATGATTGGAAATGTGAAAAACCGTGTGCGGGTATGAGCACAAGGATTGAGGTAAAGTAGGTAAGATGGCAGCCGAGGGTGAATAGAAAAAAAAAAGACTGAGAGGGAGGAGAATCTAATAGTTTGAGCGATGGATGGAGCCAGAAGGAAAGAACGGCTGAATTTTTAGGTAGGAATGGCACCTCAGAGAGTTTAGGGAGGGATTGAGGGAAAAGGAGGAGATGGGCTCCACACATATAACCTTGGGAGTGATTGAGATGAAAGAAGCATGGGTGAAAGGAGAGAGAGTGACAGACAATAAGAGGAGGAAGAGAGAAGGGTGGGCCCAAATGGTCCTCAAGGAAAAAGCAAGGGTGGAAAGAGGGAGGGAAGGTATTTGAATCCATCGTGATATCGTGGAAATAGAGTAAGAAAGTAAGTAAGAAAACAGAAATATATCTATGTATAGAAGTCAGAAGGAGATGGTGAGAAAGTTGGGAGGAAGTGAAAAAGTGAGAAGAGAAATTTGGGATAAAAAGAAAGATTTGGTTTTGCAAGAGAGAGGACTCCCCCCAAAAAACAAAGAAAGGAATAATGTCACAAGGAAAGAAGGAAACGAAGAATTGTAGAAAGCGGTGTGGTGAAAGCCCTCCGGCAAAGCCCTGTGCTGCAGAGAAGCGCTGGGTAGATGAAAAGGCAGAGGCGAAAAGGTGTCCCATTGAAATGCCACATCAAAACAGACGAGTGCAGATTCTGCACAGTCCCATGACACAATTGTGGCAATTACACATGGAGAACTAATTACATGATTGAACTGAATGAGATCTTAGCTCCCTAGCTGATCAGCTGCGTTAATTCCTCTATGGAAAATACACTAATAATATGGCAGCTGGCTTGCTACTTATTGTTATCGAGTAAAGGTGTATTACCTCCAGATACAAACCGGGAGTTGAAACAACACCTTTGACAAATTTACGACAGATCTTGAACAAAAAGGTGATAAAGGTAGTATTAATTACACGTCTGTTGTATTGGATTGCAAATCCCAGTTTCCCTGACTGAATTTGTGTCTCGAAAACGAAAGGGTGACATGGGTAAAACGTGAGTCTCTGAGGGAACAAATGTTAAAGAACTGCTGTAAGGGTAGCATCAGTAAAGGTGAAGGCTCAGCTGTGCAGCCTGAGACAAAAAATGCTGATAGACACAAAGAGACTCGCACAGAAGCAAAAATAGAGGCGAGATAAGCAAGGGGGACTGAGTCGAGGCGACCGCCATCACAGGAGGGAGTAAGCGATTTGAAGTTTGACAAACTCTAAACAAATCACACTGCCAACAACACAAAGGGAGGGATACCTGTCTCAAGGGAGACATAGAGATGCAGTGGCTATCTTAAACGTGGAATTGAGATATAAACTCTGAACCGACCTGGAAAAGAGAAGGAGGAGGCTGAAAGAGGAGACATGAAGTCTGAAGGGCTTTGAGGGAGGAAGCAGGGAAATCAGTCTCGAAGGACAGATAAAGAGGAAATGGAAGGGGGCAGCATTTGAAAGGAAGCGTACCCACAATGCAGCCAGTATAGATTTCTATCACGCTATCAACGTGCCAGAGCTAACCGCAATATCACACCAGCTAGCTGTGAAGAGGAGTCAGCCAAAGGGAGTCTGGCTTCTGAATTCAAAAGGGGAGTATAGACGAGTGAGATTTCATGCTTCCCTATCAGGGATTTGTGTTCATATTTTGTTGTTGTTGTTGTTGCCGTTTGTGCTTTGTCAGGTGGAGAGAAAAAAAAAAACTCAAACCAACCCAGCTGAACTGAGCTGAGGAAGGAGAGGGAGAGAGACAGAGGGAGAGGAAACTCAGAGGATTTAAGAGAGGAAGGCAAGAGATGATGAGGGGGAAAAAGCTAGCTAGGTATACGCTGTATATATAGATTACAGAACAGTGGATCACATTCTGTGGCTGCGATTTGCTGCCAGGTTCAAATCATCTTTATAAAGGTCAGCCGCACGTTGACAACGCCAGCCTCCATTTTAGTATGCAGTGTCCACATCTGATGGCTTCTGTGACAGTCCCAGGTGGGATGTTGTCCATGTGACATCCGCTGGGCACTCCCCCCCCCCCCCCCCCCCCCCCCCCATCACCCTCAGCTCCCCTGACACTGTCACCCCAGCATCCTTCCTGGAACTCGGCCACAATGTTACAAGTGCTGCACTCTCATTTGAACGTAAGAAAATGTCCTAGATCCTCCAAGAGCCCAGCAATTGAATGACCAAGGATTTCCCAAGGCTGCTGGCTGAATGTGAGCAATTCCCAAATTGGCATGTCTTTCTTTGCCCACACGAGTACGCAGCCTACCTGAAGGACAAAGAACGGGAGAAAGAATGTCCCTCCATGTTAATGAGGCAGCATTTGTAAAGCGTCCTCTGTGCTACCATCTGTTCGGAAAATTCTGTGCATTTTCAGTTTTGTACAACAATTCCTCCGTTACAGGACCGTGCACGAAGGCATAGGCTGAAAAGTGTGGCTGTAGACCACCACAGATCACACTCATACACAATCCAGAATGAAGCTATGCTTTTGTTCATGTCACATCCTGTGGAAGTTAGAACCAAGAGGCCTTATTGGAAATGTTTCATTGTGCAATATAGACGTTGACTCCAGCCTTTGTGTGCATAGTGAAACTGCGCTACATTATTCAATATCGCTCAGTTATATAAAATGCAGTATTGTTGCTTTCTATTGTGCTGCTGATGGTAGATGTACCGTCTCGTTTTTGTGCTTGGAGTTTTCAATACTTTGACTTGCTACATAAGGAATGCCAGAGGGGGCATTTGTATGACACTTGTATATGTCAGAGCCAAAAGTTTCTTATTAGGCTCAGTAGTCTTGTGTGTGTGTGTGTGTGTGTGTGTGTGTGTGTGTGTGTGTGTGTGTAGGCAGGAGTATAAGGACTTTGACAATTTTCACAATTTCGCTCAAGTCACAACAGGATCAACGTTCCTGCTGGGCACTCAAAGTGCCAAGTTTGACAACGAATTTAATGGGAACAGAAATGATCACAGGGACAGAAAGAGGAGGGAGTTGGAGATAGAATCCCGCAGAGGTTAAGAAATAATGAGAATAATGAAAGTAGAGTTTTTGAAAAAGAAAAAAAAAGGGGGGAGGGGGGGTCTCACGGTTAAAAAGGACAGGGTGAAAGTTTGACAGCCATAGGAAAGGTGCACGCTGAGACACAGACAGATGAGAACAGGGGTAATGAGTCACTAAAGGAGAGGGACATTCAAATAGTAAAGAAAGGGAACCAGGAAATGAGATGCATGGCAATACTCATTTGCTTTCTCTAATTACACAGCAAATTTGACACAGGGTACTGAACTGGTCTATAAATGTATTCAAAAATATACAGAGGATACCTCCAAACTATGAGGTCTATCCTTTAAGCTATTTGCATCTGCCGGAGGTATCAAACATCCAGAGGTGCTTTCAGTTTGTGTCATGTTACATATTGCTCTTTGTACTGTACAATATGATAATGCAGTGAAGCTAATAACAGAATCCTATTTTAGCGCAGTGCGAGCTCGCTAGGCAACACAAGAAATCATACAAGAAACAAGATAAGTACATCTGCTGACACAGGAATAGATAAGGATGTAAGGAGAGAAAAGACAAAGCTGGAGAGGAAGGAAGGAAGAGCAAGGACTTAGATGGAGGGAAGAGAGAGAGATAGGGGAGGAACAAAATGGGGTTGAGAGTTGTACTCCAGGGGCAGATGTAATTAAGTGTTAAACTACTGTGTCAATACTTGCGTCAACTCACATCAGAGGCAGAGGAAGGAAGGGAAAGAGAAGGGGGCAGCACTCGATACGTATATTTTACTAGTGTCAGAGGAGGGAGGGGAGTGAGGGAGGATTTTATTATAAAATGAAGAGAAATGAGGGAGAGATGACGGAGGAAGACACATACTTGGGGATTGGGAAGAAGAAAGAGGTCATAAAAAAAAGGAGTGGGAATGAGAGAGAAAACAACTGAATCAGGCAGTGCGGGAAAATCAGGCCAAATAAGAGAGAAGGATAGATTAAGGAAGGCGAAAAGACAGGAGGAGGGATGAAACAAAATCCAGAGGGGAGGGATAAAATAAGAAAAAGAGATTGACAGAGAGACAGATCAAGGAAAACAGAGGAACAGATCAGGCGGAATTGAGGGAGACAACAAACAAGACAGTAAATAGTCCAACAAATCAAAACCCAAAATGGAGGAAAGGGTAAATGAGCAAAAGACGTGACATGGAGGGGGGGTAAGGGAAAAAAAAAAAAAAAAAAAAAAAAGGGAAACGAGGGCAGTATAGATGTCAGCCGGAAGAGGAGATAATTGCTTTGTTGTTCCTCCTCATCTTGACTTTTCCTCTCTCTCCCCTGTCTCTCTTGCTCTCTGTGCCCAATCTTGTCTGGTGTCAGACCACCAGACTTGGTAATGCCAATAGAGAGGAAAAAGAAGAGGAAGAAGTAGTGAGGCGGGGGAAGACACGATTCTACCACTCTTTTATCTCTTGCTATCACTCTTTCCTTCCCTCTCTCTCTCTCTCGGGCACTAATAATTACTTGTTTCTGTGTCACCAGCTTGAACAAAGCACTCCCTCGTCTCCTTCACTCTCTCCCTGCATCTGTGTGTGTGTGTGTGCGTGCTTTTGCAGGGTTTAACCATAATTAGAAGCACAGAGATAGACACACACACACACACACACTCTTGGCATGTTGGGTGTCCAAGTTATGTGCAACGCACTAAATATTCATGAACATTCATTGTCTCTATACTGAGGATTTACGTGGATCATTTCATGCGTCCGCGACGTGTACGAACAACACATTTACAGGTACATATGACAATGGGCATGTAAATATGGTTAATAATGCACGATGCATAGTAAATTAGCATATCAAAGATGCATGTGTTTGCAAACGGGTCGGGCTCTTCCATCTATATTTTAGTGAATTTGGCTTGCCCATTTCTTTCGCTGCCAGCGTGGCAAAAACAACTAGAGATGTGATTCACGATCTCATAAAAGAGAGAGAAGGGCGGTGAGGCGACGGAAAGGAGTGGTGATATAGGGGGGGGGGGGGGGGGGGGGGGGGTTTAAGATGAGGGTAAATGGAGAGGTGGCAGGGAGAAATGAAGAGAGGATGAGGAGGAGAGGGAGGAGCAGAGGCAGCCGGAGAGCAGTGAGGAGGAGAGTGACCTTGGATGCTAAATAATGGTACATGGTTATAGCTGTGGCTAATAGAGACATAGTACAGTGACTGTGAAAAGCAGAGAGGCTAGGAGGTCAGGTAGAGCTGTGAGAATTGCAGAAGGATTTGCAGTGGGCCGTTCTGATTGGCTGGGAATATACAGAGGAGGTAAAAGAGACGGAGAGAGACAAAGAAGTAGAGGAGATGTGCAGAGGGAGTGAACATACCTAAAAAGAAAAAAGGTGCCGAGAAAGAGGTCAGACAGAATAAGACACGCAGGAGTCCACCGCTGCAGTTTTAGGTGATGGGACAAAAAGGATGGGTGATTTGAAAGCGACGAAAAGGGCAGAGGATATGAAGAGATAAGAGCTGAGGACCGATCAGCGAAAAAGAAGAAAATCTGTTCATAAAAAGGAAGGATGGAAAAAGAATGAGGATAGATTGAGGGAAAAAGATCTGCAAAGAAGGAAAGGATGGAGTGCGTAGAGGAAAGGATAATGAATAGCACTGGATGGATTAGAAAAATGATTCAAGGACTCACTTAAGGTTTGCACACTGTATGCGTGTGACTCATGGTCACACAATGTAAGACGAACTGAATAGTTTAATGTCCCAGTTTATCATACATACTGTGCGAGAAGCATTCAATTGTTTTGTTAATCCACACATTGTATATACGCAAATTTATTTGGTGCAGTAGAATTCATAATGTAACCATATATCAGGACGTACAACGAGAATCAGCACAAATATTGCCGGTATAAGACTGGCAGTACAGTTTCTTATTCAGCACTGAATCCAATAAAAGCATGCAACAGTATATTGGCAATATTAATCAAACTGAAGCACTGAGGGACATGGGGAAAGGGATATGAGAAACCAGTACGCGTTAACATGCCAGTGAATCAAAGTAAGAGAAAACCCATTTAAATCTAACCTTTGTGACAGAGAATCAAGCCCTCGGCCGAGTACACAGCTCCCCACAGTGATGGTCAAATCTCTCTGCCTCACGGGTTCCATCAATTCACATAAAGGCTCTGGTTGGACTGACACCACTGTAATATTTCTCAGGGCTTTTTATAAGCCTATAATATGACCAAGGCTTTTTATTCAGAAACAGAGGCAGCAGTAGGTAGCGTTATGAGTGCTGCTTCTTGCATATTTCATGTGGGGAATCTGATTGAGCGCCACATTGTCTTTACTAGTAGACTTTATGGGGGTAATATTCACAATCCCCCCAGTGTGGCTGATTGCCCGAGACAGGCTTTTATTTTGCGGTTATAATGATTTTGGTTTGATTTTGATTACAATGCCTTACTCCTGACTGTAGAAATATGAAAAGAACTTACTCCAAACTCTAATTTTGTTCCGTTCTATCCCAATTTTAGTTACTGCTCTGAAGTTGCCTTGCAGTGCAGTCAGTGTCCATCATTTCACAGAGTTTCCTGACACCTTGAAGAATAAAAGTTCTTTGAGTGAAGACATTAGTTGAAGGACACGTTCAAACTTATTCAACTATTTCAAGAGTAATAATGGATCAGGGCAGAAAATTGGTACCAGGCACCAGCCAAATACTGGTAAAATATGCAAGAGGCTGGTCGATTTGTTTCTCCCACAAGGAAAAAAACAATGGTAATCTAATGAGTGGCTGGTAAATCACTAGTCATTTGGCAGTTGTACAAAAAAGAAAATGAATTTGCACCTTAGATACCAACATTTACGGCAAATGGGCTCAGGTTTACACTTTTCTATGACCATTTAAATGCAGTTGTCTTGTCTGCTGTATTGTTTTGTAGTCTTGCTTGGAATCTGCTGTGATGAGCCACATTGATTTCAGAGTTACCTATTAAAAAAAGAGTCTGCTAATATTCTGGGAAATGAATCCACAAAAGTTGACTGGGTGTTAAATGTGTGTACTGAATGAAGAGATGTTTTCAGTCGGAGCACTGCACTGTTGAGCCAAATAATGAGTCTTTGCCATGGTAACACACACCTGGTCCCTAAGTCGCTCCAGTGCAGAGAGTTAATTGGTGGATTTGTGACAGTGTTAGGAAGCAATCTATAGCGACCTAATGACTGAGTGAGGCGGATTTTAATGAGAATGCCCCATGTGTCCGTTTACATTATATTTGGACTTGGAATGTCAGACTCAAAAATCATACTGAGCTTCTGCTGCAAATTAGGAGTTTTTCTGTCAGCGCTTGCATTTCAAGCCACTTCAGGAGATTTGCTAAGGTGGCATAAGAGTTTGCAACACACTGCTCTATGCAAAAATCACTTAATCTTAAATCATACCTGTGTAATAGCATTTGTTCAGAAAAATCACATTTTTGTTCACTTTTAAGACCTGACAAGTCACCGAGAATGAGTGATCAGTACTCCTGCTTAGCTGTACGGTAGCCCAAATCCATGGGTCTGCCCGCCGGCTTGCCTCGAGTCGGTGCCCTCTTTTGTTTCCCAGCTAATTTAGCACTATTTAAGACCTAATGATACAATTTATTTAACATGGATAGAAATATGTCTGAGCAAATGTCAATCAGACTGATCTCATTTGTAAAACTTGCTTCAGTAACTGCAGCTAAATTACACCCTATTCAACCAAAGAAAAACAAGAAAGCTAAATTGTTGCCATCCTCGGTCTCTTTATTTTGAATGCATATGAAACAGACTAAGGTTAGGGGCCTTCTGCATTGGCTCCCCCGGTGTCTGAGTCACACTAGATGGCATTTATAGGATGTAGCTCAAGTCTGAAGGGAGCTGGAATGGTTAGCAACAGACGACACAAATAAGGCCTTTGATGCAGCGGAAAAGGGGGGAGAGGCAGGAAGAAAACAGAACGCAGGAGAGCACTGACAAAGTATTCATAGTAAAACAAAAATACACAACCACAAACTTGCCCACACAACAGGGTAGGACAGTAGAGGGCAAAGTCATACCCATCAGCAACAGACACTTGAGCTGTGCTACAGTCTCCCACACACTTTACCCGAGCATGTCACACTGACATAAAACTACAGATTTTTTATTCTACTATGTCATAAATCCAAACATATACATGAATACACACAGAGAAGTACGTGCAACTTATGTAACGTCTGTGCCCCTCCATTCTCCTCACCAACTCTCTTCATTGTTTCCACCCCTCTTTCAGTCTCTCCACTGTTCACCTCTCCCCTGTTTGTTAGTTCTAACGGGCGTTTGAACACTTTAAATGAGGACACATTCAAAGCACTTCTCTCTTTATTATCCCACGCAGGCACTCACCTATTACAGACACACGCATTTGCAGTCAAAATACAACAATACACACCCTCGCTTGTGATGACAATGCATTGACACATTTATTTCCCATGAACTCCAATCACAACCGCAAAATGTCCCAGCTTTACTGTAATCCTAGCCCTGACCGCTCAACCTAAAATGGCCTCTTTTATAAATGCGAGGTCCCACAAAATGGCTTGACGTTTGCTTCTCGCAGGGATTCAAGTGCAAGCGCGCACACACACACACACACACACACACACACACACACACACACATCCCTGCACTCCAAATGAGCAAACAGAGTTCTCTTTTCATGTTCCCTGGGCGCGCTCTCCATCAATAGCCTCATTTTCCCTCTCTCTCTCTCTCCCCCCACTGCAGTATCCACTCCTGCGCTGTTTCTAGCCACCCTTTCTCCCCTCCTTTCCTAGTATTTGACTCTCTCTCCTTAGTTCCACAATAGTCAGAATATTCATGCTGGGCTTCGAGTTGCTGCAGATATTTTATGTTTGACTACACATCCTGTATGCAGTATGTAACTGATGTCTACTTTTTCTCTTCCCTCTACAGAATTCTGCCATCGACCACTGACCGGTTCCTGTTGAAGAACTTGGTTTCCGGCGTGGACTACAACCTGTGTGTATTGGCCATTTTCGATGACACCATCACATCATTAGCGGCAACAAAAGTCCTGGGCTGTGCTACGTTCTCCACCAAGGATGTTTACCCAGCATGCCGATCTCTCCAAGCCCATTTCCTGGGCGGGACGCTCACCATCTTGGTTGGCGGTGTGGTTGTCGTCACCCTACTCGTGTTCACTGTGGCGCTCATGGTTCGCCACCGTGTTTGCAATCATGGTGACCACATGATATGTCACAGCAGCAACACTGAGGCAGGAGGCGGAGCCTGCTGTCAGGGTGGAGGTGGAGGGAATGGAGACAAAGGGGGAAACAGCAGCGGGTGCTACCAATCAAATGGTTCTGGGGACATGATGATGGTGGTCCTGCCCAATGGTCTGCCTTCAAAGAGAGGAGGAGACAAGGAGGACAATGGGAAGGACAAGGACAAGGAGAAGGAAGCGGCTGATTCTGCATCTTCTCTCCCTCCAAAACTCCCTCCAAAGCCCAGACCCAAGCCTAAAGTTAACCTGGAGCAGTTTCTATCTGCTGGGGGAGTAGTTTCCACAACGACAGGGGCAGGGGGTGAGATGGCGTTGGTGGTGAGGCAAAGGAAGCTAGAGAAGGCGCCACCATACAGCCTTGACAGTGACAGAACTCCCCTCTACTACTCCCCTTCCCCTCCATCCACCCTGCCCCGTCAGTCACACTCCAGGGAGCGGCCAAAACCCCGTCTGGAGCGAGAACTGACCAATCGTGCCAGTTTCTCTCTGGCTGCACCCCTGAGAGACTCAGAGCTGTTGGACTGGAGAATCACTCCCCGCAGGGACAAATGGAACTCCTCACAGGCTTATCAGAGCCCGGTATCCCCTCTAAGCCCTGCTTGCGGGACCGTTAGCAAACGGCGGCACTCGCTGGATATGGGCTCCTCCGTTGCCCTAGCGACTGATGCTGCGGCGACCGTTGCCAAGCGCTATGGTGCTGTCAGTTACGCCAAACGGCTGAGCGTGATCTGGACAAGGCGGAGCCAGTCACTTCATGGGATGCTGGTGCAGTGCGCCTCGACGACAAGCACAACGTCTTCGACGACCAGCGATGAGGCTGAAAATGCCGGGGGCTTTGGGGCACGTTGCGAGTTCCAACGGGGGTACATCCACGCTTATAACACCACCAACTCCAACTCTAACGCTGGGGTAACTACTGGGAAAGTAAGCGGTGTAAAAGACAAGGGGAGGGAAAAAGGGAAAGATGGACGGAGTGCTGAAGAACTGGAGGAAAGTGTTGTGTAGGGGGTTTTGGACCGGAACAAAAAAAAAAAGTTAGGGATAAAGGGTTCTGTGAGGGGACAGTTTGAATGGAATCTTGATTTTAAGGAGGTCAAAGAGGTGGAGTCAGAGGAGAAATTGTGGCTGCAGGAAAGTGAAGATGAAGTGATTGCAGATGAGGAAGGGAAGGTTGCGAGTTCAAAGGAAGAGAAAGTAAAATTGACTCCAGTCTCACTTGTTCAGCTCCTTGATTTGCCCTGGGAGAAGTCAAGGAAAATGGAGAGGAGTGGGGAAAATGTACCTGGAAGGGAGGAAGATTTCAAGAGGCTCTTTACAGCTGACCAGAAGAGTGATGGGCGCAAAAATAATGGAGGGGAGAGAGATGTGACAGGGAAAGTGGGTGAGTGAAAGAAACTTAATGGGTGACAGTTTTAAAGTGGTCTTTAAATACTCAAGGCTGAGCTCAAGCTATATCAGTAAAAAAAAAATTGAGTGATAGAAGACAAAAGAAAGTAGTAACACAAAAACAAAAGTGAAGACAAAGAGAGTGACAGTTGTGAGAACAGAGAAAGTGAATGATATATAGTCGCTGAGGGACAGACGTAATCAAATGGGAAAACATCAATAGAGCAACAGAACAAAGGATATACGGCAGAGAGAGATGGCGTGAGCTCAGCGTGGATCTCAGTAAAGCCTATACACTAATAGAACCAGACTATTGCTAACACTTTCTCAACAACTCTCCAGGGCCTCAGCCCCTCACAGCACCACAAGGGTTTACACTGGATCAACAACAACAACAGAACCGGTAATACAAAAATACTACAGAGAAAAAAAGAAAAAAAGAAAAAAAAAAGAAAAAAGGATGACACAGTCCTGCTTTGTTATCTTGTTTTTTGACTGCAACACTGGCGGCCATTTTGCAACACAATGAATGTGACTTTTATGTGTCCTCCGTGGGTGGACAATGATTTTGGCTTGCCATGCCTGCGGATTATGGGAACATAAATACAGAGCCAAGTGCATTGGACATGATCAATCGATACGGGCTGGAAAGAGCGAGTGGAGCACAGACATTATTAAAACAAAGACATTGGGATTACAATGAAGTCGATATGGATTACAAAATGGTGGAGACAAGGGTGTATGATGGAACGTGTGCATTTCGGAAAGACCAGATTGTATTGGATGTCTGATTATAATGGACCGAACTAACGAATAATGCTAATGGATGCATAAGTGTGCATGCACTGATGGGTCAGGGATAAGATGTGTGGATGTGAGCCTCTTTATGTTTGTGTGCGCACATGTATATGAATGTTTGTGAGGGGCAATCCAGCCATGCAGACTCCATTTGTGTCTCATAAAGGTTTATCGCTTCCTGGACACGCCGTTAACGAAATTCATCAAAACATTTAAGATTAGCCGTGGTCTAAAGTTCCACCTCACTCCAAGTAAATCAAGACTGAAATGTTTACATTTTCACCGACCACAATAAGTCACCGTTTGATGATCAGAAAGCGGCAAACCTTTACGGAGGAATCAAAACTTCAGATTAATTTTGTGTGTCTTCAGACTCCGTCGTGCCACCGTGAATGTTTTCAGGAAGGAAGTAGTTAAAAAAGGCAGTGGAAGCCACTGATGGAGTCTTCAATGGAAGACTTTTCATGGGATGACTGATCCACCGGCACAGACCAACGAGACTCTTAAAAACTATCAAGAAGAAAAAAATAAAAAGAGAAAACTTGAAAGTACATATATATATATATATAGTATATATATAAAATGATGTTACTTGTCGCACCATGTGTTTCTGTTTTTCAAAGTTTTCTGGGGAATGATGTTAGGATCAAATACAAAATATAAAATGTGATTTTTTGTTTTAGACAAAAAATCTTCATGATTAGAACAGAAAAATGTTGATTATAACTAGGCAGAAAAACAAAGCTCAAAACAGATATGGAAAAAGCACACACAGCACAAAAAAACACACAAACTGGTAAGCACACACCCCCAAAAGACACACACGAACAGATGCCTATAAAAACAGAACAAAACATTAATAATGACTTTTAACAATTACTGTTGTTTCCTTTCTGTTTTGATTTCATTTTGCCAAAGTCAATATTGTTCTCTGGACTTGATATAAATAATAAAAATTACATGTATGAAACAGAGACAGACTCATTAACAGAAGGGAGGGAGTCGTGTGTCATGTTTGTGTGCATGTGTGTTCACACGTACTTTACATGTTTTGCACAAAAGCACATGCATGTGTTGCATGTGTGAAAAGAACATTTATTTTGTGCCACTGCGGTTTATGCACATCACCAAGTGCATAAACCCGAGTCTAACACAATTAATTGCTGTTTAAATCAGCAGAATTCAGGGAGAGAAATGTGAGGATCACTCAGTCTCCCTTAAATGTTTTGAGCTCAAGGCAAACTTGTGAGTCAGAGACGCTTTAATGAATGTCTTTGTGGCAAAATGAAGTTGTTTACTTGTCAGTCGGTGGTGTTGATTAGAAGGTAAAGGTGAACTAATCCTGTTTGGGATAATTAAAAACAACATATAAGGCAGAGAAAAGGCGGGGTGTGAAAAACAGCACGTAAACAGAGGAGAGGAGGGAGGTCAATAGATCAGATAGAAATGCTTTTAGAGAGACAAAAAGATATGAGTAAACAAACGACTTCACAGAATAGATATGAAGTGACGCAAAAGAACAGTGACAGACAGACAGAGAAACAAGAACTAAAAGCTGTCACACTAATGGATCATGACTCTGATGCTTTGTTATTATCATTATTTAGTTTCAGATAGTCTAATGTAAAACATTACAAGACCCTTCCACTGCTACCTGTGGCTCAAGTTGAGCGCTAATTTAGCAGCAAAGCAGAAGGCAGCGATCTGCTACTGAACATCAAAAGCAAACTTATCAGGAGACAGGGGTAAGTTGCAAAGCATGAACTAACAAATCAGAACATCCATTTTCTCTCTCCCGGTCACGATGGCAAGAGGTGAAACAGTGGCAAAGCCTCCAGACCACATCATCTCGGTCTTACTGAGGGATCCCGAGGACTTCCTGGGTTAGATAGAAAATGTAATCCCGCCTGCCTCTGGTTTTCATCCCAGTGGATGCACCCAGAATACCTCCACAGGGGAGGCCTCTGTGAGGCAGGAACTGGAGCAGTGAGCTGGAAGGGGCAGAAGGCTGCACAGAGCTGCAGGCTGGGGAGTTCATTCTCAGTTGGATCAGGAGGAGTGGCATTATAGAGTCACTTGATTAAAGTTGGAAAGTTGTGTTCATGGAAAATAAAGCCTTGCATCTGCGAGAAGAGGCTGAACTTATCTCATCCACCTCCCCCTCTTGCATATTTTTTTTTCATTTTCTCTCCAGCCCTTTGCAGACGCTGCTAAATGCTCAAAGATGAAGCGTGTGAAAGAGACAGCGAGAGAGAGAGAGAGAGAGAGAGAGAGGGGAATGGAAGAATGCTGACACAGAGATGGACAAACAGATGATGATGAGCGAGGGAGAGAGGCAGGGAAGTGAAGGCAGGGGGAGGTCAGCGTGTTTAGCTTTCAGAGTGAGTGTGTGTTCCTCTGCATATATTCATGACTGAACGGGCTCAGTTGGTTGTTTGTGAGCGAGTTTAGGAGCTGGCGTTGTATTTGTCACATAAGTGCTTTGCCACAATGTATTACCAGGAAGATAAAAGATCATTTAACCACAAAAATCAAATAAGACCGGGTAACTGGTGTTTGTGCTGTTGTGTGTGTGTGAAAAGTCTCTTGAGCTTTACACACCAGAGCGGGAGACAGTGTCCTAATCTGATGCGATCAACGGTGACACCGGAGGAAATAAAGAGGGAGAGAAAGAGTGTGTGTGGCCATCAGGTTAGAGGGCTCGTAGTGGCCACGTTAAAAGCAGGGCTGACTCTGTGCTACAGTCACCTTTTGAGAAATAGAGTCAGTGTGTGTGTACTAATGTGTGACGGGCAAGAACACCACAGTGCACAACACCCCCCCCTCCCTCCCTCCCTCTGCTTTCTGTGCCCAAGGCAAAACTCTAGTCCAATTTGAATAATTAAAAAAAAACGCTGAGTAATGCGCAGGGACGCACACAATCACTCACAAGCTCACCTTTAAACACAAACACATACACAAATGTGCATACATATGCACTAGGAGATAACCTTGGGGCGGTTTTGTTTGCGTGTTTCTGCGTGCTCATGTTGTATGTCTGTGTCCTCAAAGGCCGTGCCTGCCTGCCTGCCTGTAGCCAAATTTCCCCTGACATTTGCAGTTGTGATTAAGGTATGATGCATTTCTATGCAGTCTGCTGACTCGGGATGCGCCGGGATTCAGCACCTCCTGCGCTACAGACCAGTCGGACAAGCTCTGCAACATGCCCCTGGAGAGGCCTATTTCTCATTACATTTCTAATCTTTTGTATTAAGTTAATGGTCAGTGGGATGGTTTTCTGGTCTGTGGCAGACTTTCATACCCAAACTAAATCTAAGTGACAGAAGTAGTCACTCTTTTAGGTACAAGCTCTTTGCTTTGTCCTCATCAGAATTACCCTGTTGTGTGTCACGTTCACTCTCTCCTCCATGTTTGTTTGCGATGCCTTCATTCACATTACCTTTATCACATGTTATATTTCTGTAGAGACTGTCACTGTCTACAGCCCGATATGAAACGATAAACAGATTTATATCGTCACACATGATCGTCATATCTCACAGCTCTAGCATCATAATGGAGGAGTACCGATCAGTCTAAATGGCTCCAAGGCATCAATAGAGTTTGAAATTATTATTTGAACTCTTTTGATGAAGAAGGCCACTAGATAAAAAATACAAAACTGCTCAACTCCATGAGATAATCCCAGGGTTCCTTTAAAACATGACTCAACCTTCTATAAGTAGGCCAAGGCATAAAACTGCTTTAATAAGTGCAGACACTGAAACTTGCAGAGACACAATACAACTGAGAAGAGAGATCAGAGGAATATTGTGAAAGACATAACCATACAGGGATTAATGGGTATACAGTATAATAAAGAAAATGCAATTCAAGCTCTCATATCTCATTTAATGCTCTGCCACTCCACAAGCGCAAATGTAGATTTCAGTTATTGACTTTTATGTTGTTTTGAACATGAGGATGTTTTGGCATCAACACACCTACCTCATATGAAAATGCATGGATGATAATAAGATTATAAATGTAAGAAGACAAAGTGGTGGCCATGTAGGAAGCAATCATACATTTGTCTTTGTCAAAAACTAAATTTACCACTAAGTGTAATCTGATAACGTCTTAAAATCATCATTTATTTATGAGATGGAGTCACTCACGGATATGTAATACATTTAAAATGATTACAACCCTTCAAAGCTGAAGAGGGAGCAGGAACCACATGGTGCTTCACATCTAATTAGTCTCTTTAAAATCAAACTGTCAGCAAGATTTAGTGAAAAAGCAATATGGCAGACTGAGATAGTTATTGTTCAGTTTACAGCAACAGATACAGAAAACTAAAGAAGAGGCTGAACACGTTAGTGAAGAAACTTTCCATCACTTTTAAGAGTTTTAAGTTTCACGTTTGACCTTCTGTTCTGTAACAGACTTGTGATCATTCATGATGCTTCTTTTACCATATGTGCATGTCTTCTGATTATGAGCACAACACAGCTGCGCCATTTTATTCTGTCACTTTGAAATTCAGAAACTTGGCAGGACATCTTTAAAGTAAATTTAGAGATTCCATCTCCAGGCTTTGCCTGCACGATAAAACGCCATTTTACCAAGTACGCTGTTCTTTGGAGTTGACAGATTTGATTTTCTCTGTGCCCGTAGGAGTTAATGAGCCGTCATACACCTCTATTGTTGGGGATTCAAAATGATGACCGTAATGTGGTGCCATTTTGACAGATAATTCAAATTAAATACCTATCTTGAACATTCAACATATAGAATCCATGTCCACCCAGACACTAATCACTGTTTCTGTCAGTATTATCATTTTCTGTTTGCAATTATGGTTAACAAGTCTCAGGTGTAATGAGGCTTAAATTATGTCTGCAGATTGTCAGGAGAGCTAATGATGAAAGGTTGATGGCTGCATAATGCTCATATTGAGCATGTATTACAGTGTCAATCTATGAGATATTACCTTACTATCAGATTTGAAAGGATATTCATACTTATTCAAAGCATTCGCAACCTTTTAGCTGCTTAGTTTAAACCAGCAGAAGTAAAGACATACAGAAAGCTGTTGCTCCCCTTCAACTCATCATATACTGTCAGTAACTCTTGAACCCACCGTGTCAGTATTTCATAGTGCAAATCCTCAGCAACTCAACATAGTATGGAGAAGAAGAGAGCGGGGCAGAGAGTCAGGGAAAGAGGATTGAAAGATGAGGAGATAGAAGTAAAGAGATAGCAGGAGAGACATTAAAAGATTGATTGGATATAGAAGAGCAAAGAGAAGGCGAGAGACCGGGGGTAAGCTGCAAGGGGAGAGATCGATGGAGGAAGTGAGGAGGAGAACTGGAGTACTACAGCAGCAGGGAGGACAATAATCATTTGCTTTATCTAAATACATGATAGAGAAGCAGTTTCTTTTCTTGTTGTATGTTTTTTTTTTTTTTTGGGATATCAGAACTGCTGACAGATACTGGACGGGAAGCAAGTGTCCAATTCGTGTAAAACTGATACCCTGAAATTAGGGTTTATTGGAAATGTGCTGGATTCTGATTAAAAAAAAAAAAAAAAAAAAAAGCACAACCACAGACATTACAGTCTGTCCTATAGTGTGTTTAATTACACCACGGTAGCAGAGTTTATTTGACAATGACACGCTACACAGAGCAGCTTTAAAACGGCACAGATGTGGGGAGAGATGTGGCAGTGAGAGAGAGAGAATGGCAGGAGAGACAAAGAGGCAAGACAAAGAAAGAGGAACAATGTTCAAACGAGAGAGAGGGAGATGCTAAAATGATCGAAGACTCTGAGCCTCCTGCACGGCTTTACCTTCATGCATGGTTTCGCTCGCTGTCTCTCCGCAATCTTTAATTTAGCTTTCTATCTAATTTGCTCTCTCCTTCACCTCTACTGACTCCTCATTCAATTCTTTGATCACTGCATTCGCTCCTAATCTCCACTTCTCTCTGACGTACATGCTTTCTTGCTCTCCCTTGCTCGTATCTCATTGTTTTGCCCGCTCGCTCTGCCTTTCACTAATTTTATTCCGCTCTCTGACTTCTTCACCTCTTTGTGTCATCCTCCCTTAAAGAATATTAACCCTCTTCTCTTGCCTTGATTGGTTTCCTCCCTTTAGCTGCTTTCTAGCTATAATCTTAATATGTGTCTTACTGTCACTGGCTATCATATCAGTACCGCCCCCACCTACGGACTCACACATTTTAATATTCCTCTCTCGACTTTTATTATTTCATCCAAATATATTTTGGCATTTCATCCTTGGCCCGTCTCTCCTTGTCCCACTTCATTTCATTCTTTTCATTCCTTTTCCTCTCCACTTTGGCCTGTATTTCTTAAATTTTACTCTTTCGTCTCTCCCTCTCAACAGCTGCATTTTAAAAAGTTATTGTACTGACTTCCCGGAGTGCTGGCTGCAGTTATTTAGCCTCACTGTGCACATGTATGCAGTGGTATGTGGAGAGCTTCAAAATCTATGCAAATGTGAATGTGGAAAACTGTTTTTTTTTTCCCCAAGTTCATACTGAAAAACAATAAGATCTCTTCCTTTCAGCAGCTCTCTCCTTCACCTCTGTCCTCGCTCTTCACACATATTTTCCTCCCTATTCAACCCACTCCTCATTCACCTGCTGAGTAAGAGAACATTTAATTGAGACAATGTTTACCTCTGTTGCTTTCTGTCACCTCAGTGACTGCAGTTCTCTCTTTGATATTGTTTAATTCTTAAATATACTTCTCTGATCGCATTAAAGAAACATAATTAACCGCTATTCAGGTTTCCTGTTTATCCCATCGCTGAGAAACACATGGGAACATGTGCCTTATGCTAGATTCCTTTATCCTATGTGCCCAGTGCCATTATAAGTACACACGCTTTTTATTTTTTTTTATCCCACTAGGAACAGAAGCCCTCCAGCAGCATTGCTGTCATTTCACCCTTCTAACCTAGCTATTGAGCTACACGAGGGAGGGGACACCTGACCGTGGCACTGGCAGTAAACGTTTTACCAATGGTGAGCCGCTTTTCACACAGCTGAATGGACAGGCTCGGTGGGAGCTGTGGGGTTGTCTACCACTGAAAAAAATGTGACTAGACACATTTGGATGTACTGAACATCTAATTATCATTAAACCAAGTGAAAGCAAACCAAACCAGTGAAACAAGCTGAAAACAACACTGACATATTATCGCCTTATAGAGCCGCTATGGTGAATGTGTTAGCAAACAGCTATTTACACATTCAGCAGACATGGACGAGTGTAAGCATTCATTTGGAGTCATGTTTCTGTCAAACCGCTGAATGCAAGTCCAGTATTCACCCTGTTTCTCGCTTTGTTTTGGCCTTGCTGGGGAAATATGTGGCTCTTTGAGCTGCTAAATTCTCCACTAAGTTCACTGTAGCTGCTAACTCTGTCTTTCTGCCGTGGGTGCTCGGTTTAACAAAGCTCTTAGACTGAAATACAATTGTCTGCTCCGGCAACAAATGAAGGGTTAGGGTTGATCAGAGTTGTTTGTAGTCCAGCAAGCCAAAAAAACAAAAGCAGAAAAGAAACAAGGCTAGCAAACTCCACAAATTTAAGAGAAACTATCGAGCTGGATGATGATTCACTCTTTTTCACAGAGTGTTTGTGAGTCAGTTGTTCAGATAAAATATTGATTTGTGTATCTTTAAAATTCGTGGCAAAATTTAGGCTTCATCAAGTGCTTTGTATTAAATTGTGTATGCTTAAATTAAAGGGTCATTTTTGCTACAAACATGATATACCTGTGAAGTATGGCTGGACTTTTAAGATGAAGTGCACTGCTGATAGGGAACCTTTCCAACTGCATTCAATGCATTGACTGGGTCTACCTCCTGAAGTCCCAACAGCCGATAGATGTGTTGGTGTCTGGTTTTAAATTAAACCAATTCTTTTGAACTTCTTTTGAACTGCCTATGCATTGTATTGTGCAGTATTAACCTTGAGGAAGCTTTCCTTTTTCTCCAGGCCCTGTTACTCCACTGCTCAAGCTTGGAGATTTTATTGTTGCCATCGTCATTATTGTCTGCCAGAGTCAATTTTAATTTGTGATTTGCACACAGCTCTACAGACCGCAGACCTAGTTTAGAATAGTTAGGATGATAGATAATGACAAATGTCCTTGAATGTACATTCAATATAAGATTGACCTGAGTTTCAAACAAAGTATTCATGAATCAAATGTAGGGTTTTCTATTTTTTTTTTTTTTGTACTTTGAATGACCAGATTTAAGGAAAATAAGAAAGATGGTATACTGTATGTCCCCTTTTGAGAATTAATTTCTTACATAAAGTGTACAGTAAGTCACATTTTTAGCATGTCCACTCCTCATTCTGGTCTCTTTTGGTTGCTCTCTCCATCTTACTGTTAATCCTTCCCCATTCACCTCTTTTAGACAGCCCTATGATTGTTTGCGGTAGTTCCCTCTCACCCTCCTTCCTCAATCTCTTTCACCTCTGCCAACTTCCCTCGTTTAACTTGTGTCTTCTGCTGCAGCTGGAGAAGCACATCACTTCACTGACAGGTTCTTGAGCAAGTTTCATTCTCTGCTTCTCCACAATGTCTTTTCTGTTCACCCTTCCACCTCTCCATCACTCATGTGTCTTTCGTTCTCCCCATTTCTTTTCGGCATGCTCGATTTTGTTTCGCCCTTTTTATTCCTTACAGTTCTTATTTTCTCATATTTTGCCTCTCCCCTCCTATTTCTCACTTCACCACAGGGCCTCATCATTACCTATCTGAACATCCCGCCCACTGCCCATCTCTTCTGCACTTTTCCCCAAGAACGAGGAATGAAACGGGAGCTTCTTTTCCTCTTTTCATCATTTTCCACCCCTCGTTTTCGCTTTTTGTCCTCCATGTGCTGATGCTACCACCTACTCCTCCGACTCATCATCCCTGCGGGTTCCCTTCAGACTCCTGATCAGAAGAGGGAGTGAAATTTTGTAACTCTTCTCATCTTGTGATGTTCTGCGGCTTCTTTGCTGAGAGGTGACGGTAGGAGATCTTGGTGTGTGCACATGGTGTGTGAAAGACGGAGAAAGAGAGACAGTTACAGTGGGGTGTTGTCTTTCAGGCTTTCTGTCTGTTTTCTACAGAGCAAGAAACAGGGGGAGGCAAGAACAGGAAATAAAAGAAAAAGAGGAGAAACAGGGAAGAATGATGTAAAAGAAGATGCAAATGATCGATGAAAGTTCTACAGTTGAAAAGAAGAAAAGAAAAAATACAAATCTTTGAAACAATTTACATAAAAAGGCTTTCGTGGTCACAAAAAAACCTTGGAGAGTTGTATGCAGATTTCTCAAATACCTAAAACCAGTTAGTATATTAACAGCCATACTCATAATTAAACAAATCTCATAATGCTACAATGCTTGTTTCCTTACGGGGGGAAGAAATGATCATCACAGTGCATAATTTAGCAAATATAACAGCAAATATGATCTACAACTTACAATTACAACTGGGACCCACTGAGACGTGTTCCTCAGGACACACAGTATGGGTATTATAAGGAGTGAATTTGGTTTGGAGCACTCTGCTTAACAAACACAGCTTTATAGCCACTGGGAATCTCAGCTGAGCTGTAATTGGGGCTAACTGCTGGGAAACGGTCCTTCTGCTTTTCAGTTAACACCAGCAGCAGTAAGCAATTTAACCTTGCTCCTTATCTAGCCATGCCTAAAGGCCAAATACTGTGGGACATTATGAAATATTCAGAGTGTTTTGCTCCTGGTGGATATTTTGGACCTTCGTGCATTGTTTCCGCTCTTTTCTTTTGTGGACTCCATTGGAAGTTTGGTTAAACTTGGAAGAAAGTAGAGCAGAGAGAGTCAGAGAGAGAAACGGGAGCAGGAAATAGATTGAGATAAACTGCAGTTTCACTTTACAGACTGTTTATTAGCCAAATGAGCGCATGTTTACTATCATCACAAGTGTGATGTATGAAAAGATTAGAAGAGAGAAGCCCGCATGCTGGAATTAAAGCTCTTAAATCGATATTTGGAGCCAACAGAGGTCTTGTCACAATAAAGGTTTTGTGGAAGACTATTAGAGCTAAATGTAGGAAAAGATCCCACAAGGCATGCTGCTCCTTGGAGCAACGCAAAAAACAAAGAGCTAATCAGATTCACACCATTTGAATCTGCAGGTAGAAGGTGTAATTGATTCATTTAATAATATAAGACTTCTGTGCTGTGCTCTATAAAACAAACTACACAAGTAGACGCTCTACAGTAAAGCAACTTTGCAGACGTTTGAAGAGAATTTGTCATAAAATGCAAATGCATTTTTTTGCAGTAACCCTTTCCTTCACAAGACAAAAAAAAAAAAAAGATATTTTAGGGTCTTATCGGCTGACACAATAGGCAGTCATTCACATCTCTGGAGGTGAGGGCTGTATATGCAATATCTGCGGCTATGTGGGTTGCATATTGTCATCGGCTGCATCTTAAGCCACAGCTTAGCTTGTGGTTGTTTAAGATCAAAGTGCTGTCATCATCTGCAGCGTTGAGACTACAAGGGGAACAGTGAAGCTTTAACAATGTCCCACTGCTTGCCAGCGCCAGCAACAAAGATACTGAAGAAAATGTATCATTTCCATGAAAAATTCAGAGTGCAACTGAATACAGAGATGTCAGACCATGACACATTGCTCAGCGTTGCTCATAAAACCCGTTTCAAAAGGACGTACACCACTTGCTTCAGTAAAACAGTTTGCTATGCGAGGAAAATAACAACGCAACTTGGAACTTTATCGGTTTGTCCTTTGCACAATTAAACAAAATGGTGATGTCTCCTGCTATCATTGCACAAAAAAACATATGGCAAAATATTGGCTTAAGCTTCTGCAACTACAGTGTGAAAATGAAAAGATAATAATGCCAAAAGAAAGACTGTTTGAGGCTGAAAACATGCAACACAAACATTTCCATTTCCTACTATGAATGACGTTTAAAATACACTAAATGTTAAGTCATTGATGACTACTTGAGTGCACTCCAGTGTTATTTAGAAGAACTTTCAAATCGCTGGTTTTAGTTTAGAGAAAATGACAGCAGCTGCCAACAACAATTTGTCAATGATGATTCAGCGGGCAAAGAAATAATGAATCATGAAGTCATTTTGCTGTGCTCTTATGCCTTCTTATTATGAACAGACTGGTTTGAATGTGATTAAGACACAACTTCACCCAGAGTTTAGTCAGGTCATCTACATGGCCAGTCGCTGATTAGTCTCTAAAATCCACTCAAGGTTCAATAAAAAGGTGAGGTTTAATCAGCGTCCTGCTGTGTGCCCATCGCTTGTGATGCTCACAGATGTCACAGCTCGCTCCACTCAACAGCACAATATGTCAGCTCCGGTGAAAGATGCTCACACTTTAAA
Source organism: Protonibea diacanthus (assembly GCA_028641955.1). NCBI lineage: Eukaryota > Metazoa > Chordata > Actinopteri > Sciaenidae > Protonibea > Protonibea diacanthus. Next base: position 11,364,732 of record CM053998.1, read on the forward strand.
AGAGAGCAGTCTTCTCTTGTTAGTGATTTTATTTTTATCTTCAGCACAAGACGGGTGGTTTTATCCAGAACTTCTCAAAGACTCAAATGGATGTTCCCAGAGGGAATCAGATTCTTACACATCACAGCATTTGTGCAACATAAGAAACAGAAAATAAATTAATCGCCTTTTCATTGTCATATGATGGCAGCAACACACACACACACACACACACTTCAGTCAAGCTGCATTCATAAGCCTTTTGCTAAAGAGTAAAAACAGGAAGATTCAATGAAAGCATGTCTCTGCTAGTAATCCCATAATTACTAGTGCAATCCACAAACTCCAGTGACCTGCAGGTCACTAAACATCTGCAGGGCGTTTCATTCTACAAAAGGACAGCAACAAGGTCTGTACACACACTTCACCTTTGTAACCTTGCAAGCGGTGCTGTACGCCCACAAAACCCGTGTCCCTTCTTTGTAATTGAGATTTGTTCCAGCTGGGTTTGAACACTGACATTATTGAGTTTGGGTGAATATAGTTGAACTTTCCAACTCTTCAAATGGCCATTCAAAGGCTGGGGATGCGCTGCACAAATGTAGCATTCAGAGAAGGTTGTGTATATACACACACACACACACAGAGTAAGTTATAGGTTTATGAACGCAATCCTAAGCAAAATTAATTAAGTAACTCTTATTTACACACCAAGAGCAGAACATCACAAAGTGCTTCACAATAGAAATCAGGCAACCGGCATAAATGCAGACATAAACACAGAGGAAGAATAAAACTCCATTAAACAGAAATAAAGAAGAACAGCATTCCTAAATTTTACATTTAGTCAAAAGAATGGAGAGCAATCAAAAAACAGAATAATGCCGAGAATGAGGAAGAGAAAGGAGAGGCAAAGAACAAAACAAAACAAAAATAAATAACTAATACCTGGAGAATGTTGCTGAAAAAGCAGTGAATGACAGAACATTAAAATGAGAATAGGAAAAGCAAAGAGAAACGGCGAGGTGACAGTTTAATTGCACAGCCCTTTATCTGCATGTGCAGAGTCACCATAATGGTAGTTCAAGTGTATTTAAAATAGAATAAAGCCCAGCGGTATCGCCAAGACACTGCTGCACGCCACCCAAATATCACCGCTTGACCAATTTCATTACACAGTCCGCCACTATGCCGGGATGCCCATTGTAGTCTTAGAGGTCCTGACTGAACATAATTTTCCCCTTAAAGAGCCTCAAAGGGACGAACAAAAAGAGAAAACGTGTACTGAGGACCTTTAACCGCGTCTACAATATCCTGCCTCCCCTTAAACTTTACAGGCCACACTTGCCGCTTTGTCTATGTGGACTGTTCCATCTGCAAATCATTCTGTCTGGCGCTGTTCCCAACCCGTGGGCAATACTTTCACCCTGTATTTCTACTGTACTGACACATTATGTATTATGTCTATGTGCAACTTTAAATCGCATGACAACACGCAGAAAGAGAACAATTGCTCCCAGTTGCATCTCTATAACTGTAAAGCTGGGCATTAAATCAATATCTGAATCGATATTGTGATATAAGATTCAATATCAAGGGATTTAGTTATTGTAATGCTGAGATACATCTTGAATGTTGTCCCTTGCAGGAGACTTTAAAGGATTTGTTCGCTAGCACTCCCTAGAGCTAATTTTCTTCACTTATCTTCAGTAATGAACGCCCTCTTAAATTGAATTTTCAGAAAAATGTACTACACTAAAATATAAAAGAGAGAATTTTGATGACATAAAAAATAACACTTATAAAAAAACTGCCAACCTCTAGACAGCATAAACAGAATCATTAGCATTACAAACACAACAGCTTCTATACAGCTTCTATACAGAGGATATTTATGCCACCATTTGTGCAAAATGTTCAAAGAATATTCAAAACAACTGGAGGATCATAAAAGGATGGATCCTTGAGCAATAAAGAGAGCAAGAATATAGCCCGATTTCTACCATTCCATCCTACATCTGGACAACCTTATGGTAAAGGCTCAACAAAAGTCTCTAGAATGTTATGTTTGGAAAGAAGTGCTGTTGTCGCTCTGGACTAATTGTGATGGCTGCGGCAGAAGGTCGCCCACCTTGACCTGGGTTCTGCTTAAGGTTTGTGCCACTGTTGCCAAGTGCTTGTTTATAGTGGGAATTATTGAGTCTATGACTATGTGTATGTCCTCTAGTCTAGTTCTAGTTATACGCGTATTATTCCATACTACCCGTCCTCCATGAAGTGTTTTCTGCTTCTCTGGGTGAGAGAGCTAGCAAAGAGGTCTGTATGGAAAGGCAGGTGAGGAACATGAAGCAGATGAAACACAGTAGAGGTTGCAGTTAATGCTCGTCTCCTTTCCTCTTCTTTACTGTCAGTACCCCCCACCGTCACCCATCTTACTCTACTGACTTGAAAGCATTTGGTTTCTCTGCAGCAGCGCTCAGCATTAAGCTCAAATTCATTGTCGACTTAAAATGGAACAAATACCTTTATTCTCTCACAGGAACACACACTCTCGTACGCATGCGGTGCAACAAAGATGTGGAAACACAAACCCCATCGCTTAAATCTCTGGGAATAAAAAGTTTGGATTCTCTAAACAACCCTCCCTCGCTTTTCTATCGATCTGAACACTATTCATATGCATCGTTTCTTTCACTCCCGCTGTCTTTCCCTCAGCCCCTCCCTCGCTTCGATTTCCTCAATAGCGGGAGCCACATTACAGAAAGACATGCAAACTGCCAATCCTATCTCATCGCAGAAAAAAGACAGACAGATAAGAGAAATGCCATTTTGCCTTTAGAGAGGGATATCGTAAATCCATCTTCATCTTCCTATCAGAACTTTACCACCCGGGCTTATCTCATTTTTTTTTGGGGGGGGGGGGGGCAAACAGTTACTCTACTTTTTTTTTTTTTTTTTGCTAGAAGTGAGAGATGGATGACAATGGCAGCCAGCACCTACCTAATTCTGTTTTAATTGACAATTAATGAATCCAGACATTAGCTGATCTAAACACCTGGCTAAGGGCAAGCCATAATTAAACTCATTAGAATTAGAAAAGAGACTTTTGTTCTCGATCAGTCATTAAAGCAGCCAAAACACATGGTAATCTCTCAGTCATTTCTCTCTCTCTCTCTCTCTCTCTCCTGTAGCACTTTTAAATCTGTAGCCAACCCGCTTCATATCATATCCATCATTTTCCTTTCTTTGTCTTCATGTTGTTGCCCCCCCCCCCCTTATTTCTCCATTTTTCTGTTTTTCACCTCATTACTAACAGACGAAATTGTCTTTTTAAATGCTGTCCAACCCATTAGCTTTCTGTCCAGACATCAATGGCTGGACTTTCCATGAAAAATAGCAGTCACTCAAAATCCCTATGAGGTGATCCACAGAGTGGTGTTTGTCTTGAACACCACAGTGGCATGTATCCCTCAGTTTCTATCAGTTCATCTGGGCGGATATGCCTTGTTTAATTTGCTGAAATATCGAGCAGCCTGCAGAGAACCCAAATCAACAGATGAGCATCTTTTTGAAGTGTCTGGCAAAGAAATCTTTGGTTATTCAGGCAGAACAGTTGATTCCTGATGAATATATCACACGTGCTGTGTATTTGTTTCCCAAACTGCCACACGTCTGATTCACAAAGTCCAGCGTTATAACCATGACTTGCTGTGATTTAATCAGATCATATCAGCCCATTTAAATGATAGTTTTCCAGTCGGCTGATAGGAGAGCAAAGTGCTTATCCAATTATCTGTTAGGATGATTTTAGTCCATTGACAGACAGCCATGTGACAGCTTCTGCCAAAAAAAAGAAAGCTCATTTTCGGGGGGGAAATTTTCCATTTCGTATTTTAGGCATTTACCTGATGCTCTTATGCAGGGGCACTTAGAGTGAAAGCAGTGGTAGAATAAACTTCAGTTCCTAAAAAAGGAGGTGGAAAGGAGTTTGTTTTTTTTTTAACTTAAAAGTTAAAAGCAAATTAGAGTGAGCTGAGGTGGAAGATGTAGAGAGAGAATATGTTCCATTGAGAGATGGTGATTCGGGGTATTTCTAGGAGGAATGAGTTTTCAGCTTATAATGGAAGATTGGGAACAACTCTGCCTTTCTTACCAGTGGCAAAGTCATTCCACTTTTTGTTTTTCTGTGCTGATTCATTGTTGCCCAGAGGCTTCCAGTGTGTAAAACCCCCTAAAATTCATAATTGTAAATAATCCCATGCCAAAACTCTACTACAATGTTATATTTCTTTAGCATAGCTGCTTCCTGAAGCCTTGGAGGAATTCTAGCAAACAAGTTCTTTGATCAAGGTGATGCTGCGTGAAAAGCTGGCTGGCAATCATTTCCTTTAACGGCACATTTGCACAGCAGGCAACACAAAACCACGGCCAGCACGCTGTATACAAAAGAATATATTAGGTACTGCTTTTTGCTGGAAGAGGACTCCTGATGTTTTCAGATATGCTTTCCTTTTTCCTGTCGTACCAATATCAGCTCAATCATCCACCAAAGTCTACTTTGCAAAAACTTATGTGTTGACGCACTGTCAGGACATTTGCTGAGCATGTTCATACTCCTGTAGCGTCATCCATATTTAGCGTAACCTGCTTGACGAAGCAAATTTAATAGCATTTTGTTTGTCTTATCCAACTCCCTTTTCAGATTGTAAGCTTAATGAATAATGCATTCTCAAGGGGCCGCTACCGAGGTTTCAGATATTTAGTCTTGCTATTTTTCCCTTTCCCTCTCTCCCCTCTCTATCGATCTACCTGCAGTCTAGACTTTGTGATGAAATGCCACTCTGAAAGGCTTTGTCCAGGACAGCTGTAAACATGTCACCTTTGCCGGCCCTCTGGCTCTGTAGGGCCTCAACAAGGCCTTTGTAAATGTCTCAACTGGAGGGCTGTTAAGGGCAAGGCTAGTTTTACAGCCAACAAGAACATTACACTCTACTTTGGCTCAAATTTCAATCAGCTGTACCTCAACTTCACTCTCCTTCTTTTTTTCCCCCATCTAATGTGTTTATGTGCAAGGGGTAGGACCTCTCTATAATTCTACCAAAGTGTACTCGCTGTATACATACTCACTGTAATTTGGAAGGAGGGTAATTGTACCGTGGCGCTGAGCTTAGCACTTAGCACTGTCAGTAGTGGAAGGAAGAACAACAGAAAGTTGTGTGTGTGTGTGTGTGTGTGTGTGTGTGAGGAGAGGTAAGTGAGAGACTTAGAGTATGTGCTGATGAACTGTGCTGCGTAGTTAGCAAAGCATACATCATTTAGCCGTACGAGCAAAACAGACACGTTCAGACGCTCGAGAGTGTAGGCTTGTAATGGAATTTTTTATTAGGGAGAGCACAGAGAGAGAGCAGGTATACCTCAGGCTCAGTCCGAGGTGGGGAAAAAAAAAGAGAAAAACCTTAACATTAAAACTGGGTTGCCAGATGTTGCAACGGAAACAAGCAAACCCAGCTGTCAAATAACCAGTAGAACTCATAAGGAGGGATGATGGCGATTTTTGTGGAAGAAAAAAAAAAGAAAAGACCTCCAGCACCAGTATCCCTGGTACATGAAAAAAGAAAACTCTTCTGCTTTTAATGACTAAAATTGGCAGCTTTGATGGATCGGATCTGCCTCCAAGGTTTGCACGCATTTTTAAGACATTTTAAAAAAACCCAAACAAAACAGATGCATTCACAGGTGCAGTCATCACATTTTACTGCACATAATAAACGAGTGGATTTAACACTGCCCTCAAGATGAACTGTTTGGAAAGCATTTCATTCCCTTTGAGAGTGTGACTGGAATAATCAGGCAACTGGTCTAGAGGAATCGAGCTCTGCGTTCCATTACGCCCGCTCAATTAGACTTGAAAATGCCTGAGAAGAGAACGGACGCCCCTGGGACGAGGACTGCGAGACAGATGCTCAGCCACCGCAGGTTAAATTGTGCTGCAGCGGTTGTGCCGCTGCGGAGAAATCTTAACTTGTGTTCACCCTGCGAGCTAAATGATTAATAAGCCGGAGGAAGTGTCTGAGGAAGCAGCTTGTCAAGTTGGGTCAGATTTCCACATTTCGGTTTTAATAACAAGCAAGTTTAGAGACATTCAAAGATTCCTTGTTTTGTTTTGTTTTTTTTTTGTTTTTTTTAAAAAAAAAAACTTTAATTAAAGCTCTTAGGGTATAAACATCTAAAATCCAAAGCTTGGAGAATGATTGCATCAATTACAAGGGCTGATGAGCTTATTTGTTTATTTTTAATTAAAGCAATCTAATAGAGTGACCTTAGACACCAGGATGAGGTCCAGTTCTGAGAGAACATAAATAATACTGTTAATTTTAACATGTTGACAAATTGTTTTTGTGGTTTAATCTTTTATATGAAAATGGTTAAATGTGTGTATTGACTTGTGGGCAGATTGTATTAACACTTATGTGCGTTTGTGGGCGTGTAATAGATGATTAAGCCCTAAAAACTTTCTGAGTGTGTGTGTGTGTTAGAAAGAGCGTGTTCAGTATACATCAATTAATGAGTGTGTGTACCGACCCTTAATTAAAAACTCCCACTTCCCACTGGACTCTACTCCTGTGTGCATGAGTGTGTTTGCATTTGTATGCGCGTCACTACTGCAGAATCTAGATATTCATTACCATGCACGGCATCTCACATTCAGAGCCGCATTTAACTGTGGTATATTTTTCACTTCTTAAAAAACATTTCCTGCTGTGATTTCAGAAACAGGTAATCAGCGGTTGTGGCTGCCCCGGGTTACTGCAAAAAAGATCTGCCTGCTACAGAGTGACAGCACAATATAGCTCCAAACTTTAATTAAAGCACCATTAACATGCATTCTGCCCTTCGTGTCAAAGAAATTCCTGGCTGAGCTGGAGGTCCGCGTCTTTCCTGAATGTTCACTCCTCTCGATTTATGAACATGTTAACGCTCAATCAAATTGTGCTTCGAGGCGACCCAGAAATAGCATGTTCTGTCCATGATGATATCATGACTGGATTTCATATCTACATTGGCTGTGTAAGCTCTGCCGCCTACTCTCAATCCAAACCTTTTATTGCTCTCTTTGGGTTTCATTTGTGCTCGCTGCCTACACTTTTTGCATTTTGTCACAATTTCTCATTCTTAGGCAGCCAGGACTACTTTCACAGCCATTCAAGGTGTGATATTGCAAACTAATTTGCCAGAAAGAGCCAAAGTACTTTTTCATAGCCCCCGCCTACATCATCTACAGCTGAACACTCAAGTTCATGAAATTTTTGTTCTTCCATCTTAAAACAAACTGAGCACATACAAACATATACTGCTGTGAGCTGGACGGATGTGAACTGCAGTTGACCCAAACAGTCGACGCCATGACAGATCGCCCGTCTCCTTGGAAAGTGCATTACTCACCCAACTAATCAGATTTCACACCTTCAGCAAGGTCACCGCCTTCTTCTCAGCACCTTTCCTACTTTCTGTGGTTCCAACTCTGAGTCTGATCACAAATTAACATTGACACGGTCGCTACTTTTACGTGCACAAAAGACAAGAATGACAGGTCGGGGATGAGGAAATAACGAGGGAAGAAGCGAGCGTGAGGAACACATGAGAAAGATGTATAGAATGGAAGAGAGAGGGGGAACAGTGAAGGATTGAGTGGAACCAATGAGCCAAAGACGAAGCTGCTGTGATAATAGTCTTCTGCTTTGAAGTTAGCTATGTGTCATTCCCTTGTGAGCCTCTATACGTGCACGCAACTCCAGATTTCTTCTTTCAGTATGGAGAAAACACACACTGAAGCAACTGTCAGAATGGATATTTTCTAGTGATATTCCGACCTCATATCCACATTTGTTTTCTCTTCTCTCTGACTTTACCTGATTTGGTGTCAGTTCTGTCAATTTTTTTGCTGACTGCTTAGTGAGAATGAGAGAAATACGCCAGAAAGTCTAAAGCTAAGTGTGAAAAAAAATATTATAAATATTATATATACAAAAAAGGTTTTGAAAACATCCTGTAGCCAGAAGTGGAAACGAGTACCTTTCCACTATTCACACTGAATGAATGAAAGATCAGACAGGACATAAGTAACAACATTAGCTAAGCATTTGGTTGAGCTGTTGATAATGACTGTTGAGAGGATTGGAAGAGCAGGTGATAAAAAGCCACCAAAGGCAGTTTCTTTTACAGACATTTATGGAAAGTCCCCCCTCGCCTCGTCACAGCCAATCTTCAGCCGTGTAATCCTGATTATGGCTTCAAAGTCTCTGTTGACACTACCTGCCTTAAACTTGCTCTGTGCACACGCGTGCACTCAGAAGCGCGATGCCGTTTTTGGCCATGAACACATCTGTCTTGTGTCTGTTCTCACATTAGCTGTGAGACACTGTGTCTGTGTTGACATGTCATTTAGTGAGGGTGCATGTTTGCTACATGATAGACTCTTAAGCTGGAGTGGCAGTTTGACTCACTAAGCCACGTTCATGTGAAAATACATGAGTGACATTGTTTTCCCCCATAAAACAGCTGCTTACCTGAGTGATGAGCATTGTGTCTATGTGTTGAAGTGAATAGCTCAGTGCTCGGTGGCTGTGTGCTGCCATGCTCAACGTGCTCTGTCATCTCAACAACTTCACCTTTCTCTCTGCTTTTTCCTCCTCTGGACTATTTTTCTCCTCTTTTCACCTGCCAGAACCTTTTTCGCCTGAGGCCGTGAAGCACACCCTTTTTGTAACGTCTTCAGAACAACACATTCTTGAAATTTTGAGGCTGAACTGACATTAAAATTCATTTTTGCTAAGAAATCAGGATGGGGTTTCTGCAATGAAAGCACCCTGAACATATGAAGGAGGTGATCAGCGCTCAAAGTAAGCAAGCTGAGCTAATCAACCTCAACTTCTAGCAAGCCGGCTCTCAGATGTCAGTCAACAAATCCAGTGGGAAACATCAACCCAGAGGCTTGACGGTTAGACACTGTTTTCACATATACGTAAATCCAAACAATATTTGAGAAATGGAGGAATATTCACTATCAGGGTATCAAAGAGGGAGGAGAACTTACATTTCCATTCAACTTTACAATACAAAGCGGATGCCCAACATAATAATAATATAATAATATAAATCTGATAATGCTTCTATACTCAAAGCTGTAGTTTGTGATATTCATGTAAGCTGGTTTATGCACTGGATTATATTGGTAGGTGTTCCTTTTATTTGTCCACCCCTGTAAGGTACACAGAGGCGTATAAACAAGGAAACCTTTCAACTCACACAAAAGCCAAAATCTTCTTATTTCCGAGTGTTTACAGCGGCTTCAAAGTGGAGAAGCTGCAAAAACAGGTCACTCATTGTTAAGGGACTGGAAACTGCTTATTAAAATAGATAATGAAGGATACTGTTTTCATTTTGTACCACAGTGCATCTATTCTGTGTTCATCTAAGAGTAGTCATACAGTGTATAAACCTGTCTGCGCCAGATAAAAAGCTACTGTAAGACTTCTCCTCCTCTCCTTCTCAAATTTTAATGCCTGTAAGGCCTTAAATTTAGGCAATTTACGTCAGCCTTTGTTGGTCTCCTCAGAGTATGTTGAAGTCAGTCCGTCTCACACCACTAAACAAGTGGTAAACAACTCCGCCTGTCATTTCCCTGTTTTTCTTCCTGTCCTTTTTATTTTCCATCAGTGTCAACTTTTTTTCTACCCAACTGCTCTCATATCTTTGTTTTCTTTTCCTACTACACACCCCTTCAGTTCTGTTTTTTTCTGCCTTTCACTCTCATGTCACCATAGCCTCGCCTTCCCGTCCTCCTTTCATCCCTCCATCAGTGACCCGAACCTTCTGATTTATGCACTCTCACTGTTGCTAATTAGACCTGCATGTTCTTCATCTTTTATTCAATTTCCTGAAATAAGGCTTTTCCAGGACTTCTACTTCAGCATGCAGAGGTACACACAAACATGCACACACACGATAATTACAAGACTTGTTCGTTTGGCTAAGTACCGTGCAAGTGGTTGTTTAGAGGTGTGAAATGAAGAAGAGACAGACAGATAACCCAGCCCCCAGAGACACATTAGTGTGTCATTGTGTGTTAGTTGTGTGTATATCACTACGCGTGTGTGTGTGTGTTGTCAGAGTGTGTCTAAACCCCTTATTCTCCCGCTGTTAAGTCACAGATGAGATGGATTCCCCGTCTCTCCTTTCCTCTTTGCAAATGCTGAGTGAATGATCCTGGATCAGCGCGTCTGCCTATGCCCGCCTCGGAACATGATGCAGGTCATAGGAGGCTAACTCCAGATCAGAAAGAAGCAGAGTTCATCCTGTTACAAGGTTAACACTGATCTGGCTGTGACTTGAGTGATGGGAGAGGAGGCGAGCAAGCAAGGCAAAAGGAAAAAGGATGCATTAACTTTTCTACGGCGCTCTTAATGAGTTTTCTTCAAGATGTTGATGTATCATCCAAATTGAAATGATTCAGTGATCTGCAATAAGAGACTCTTAAGGAGAGGCGCAGTTGCTTGTGACATCCTTGAAAAGCCATTTGTAGTGTGGTGACCTTTTGCTACGGGATGAATTAGTCGGCTGTTTACCACTCTGCACAATTTACCTCATTCACATGGTGTTTTCTCAGTTTCTCTCACATCTGTACAAACCATTGATTTGTGTATATAAAAAAATATCTATGAGCTTCATTTAGATGTAAATTAAGCAGTATTCAGTGCTGGGATTAAAGAATAGCTTGTTGATTGGACATTACAATACATTTAAAAAAGGAGGCTCATGTTAGGGAGTCTGAAAACAGACTGCAGGTATAAAAAATGGAGATCAAGATGAAAAAATAAAAGAGGGAAAACACATGTAACAAAGTCAGTGAACCGTTTACGGGAAGCTCAGGGATGTGAAAACAAGAGATACACATGAGAGAACGAGAAGACAACTTTGCTCATGAAGGGAGACAGAGGTCAAACTTGTGAAGAGGTGGAGGAGCATGACAGAAGAGGAGATGGGGAAAACGTATTTACTTGGCAGGTAGAGACAGAAATGAAAAGAGCTACTGTATGATGAGAGTTAGACATGACAGTACAGGCACCGGGCACAGGCAGACAGATACGTACACAAGTCTTCCCTGACACAGGTTAACACACACACACACACACACACACACACACACACACACACACACACACAACAAGGTAAATGAAAAGAGTATGTGGCAACAAATACTCAAGCAGAGGATGGATTACCGGTGTCCTGACAGTCTAAACTGTACTGTGTCAAGACTTTGAGACCATCTTAAACCACATCTGTGGTACGTGAATTTGATTGTGAAAAAACAGGAGCAGATTAATAAAAGCTCAGAGGAGTAAACTAAATAATTTGATTATCATTTCATCTATTTAGCCGTGAGCAGAGTGGCAGTACAATAAGGCCGCGTTCAGTGTGCTTTAAATGAAAATGATCTGATCTGTGGTCAAAGCCACTGTGACCTCGTCCAGGAGGTCCACGCCACCCTTAAATAATCATCCGTGACATTAGAGCTGAGTAAAAAAAGAAATATCTCGCTCTTTCAGTGAAATAAAGAGAGGTAATGTGAGGACAAGTATGCTGCAATCTTGAGATGGGAGCTGGCCTGTGATCTGGTAGGCTATAATGAAGCGAAACATGACAAAGACTCTTCAAAGAGCCTTTCTAGATGGGTATCATCACTAACCCCCTCACTCACTCACACACACACACACACAGGGGTGGGTGCAACATCCTCAGGTCACCTCAAACTCTCTCAGATGAGGTGGAGAGATGAACAGCAATGAGACCGCACTGCCTAAAGCAAAGCCCCCGGTGTCGCAAAAATGACTTCTAAAGAAACAAACCGAGGTTCTCGTTTACTCACAAGCCTCCATGCCCGCATCCAAACGTCTCAGCTTGTTGAAGTCTCCATCAAACTGGACAGAAATATACTAATGCCATAAGGAGAAATGTCTGGGTATAAAATGTTGCCATTTCTGAAAGTTTTTCATGTTGTCTCTTGTCATCTCTTTCTGCTGGACGAAAATTTTGTCTCTATCTTCTCCTAACCCAATATGTCTGTGCAAATCCAGGAATCTGAAGGAACATGCCTAGAAACATTGTAAAAAAAACTCTGGGACTCAGCCTGGGACGCGCTCTAGCAGGTGAGCTACTGGGGGCACCCCAGCCTGGGCTCATTAGTAATTCAGTCATTGGTTGGTTTCACATGACAAACCATCAGCCTGTGTGATGAGCAATTTGCACAGCACAGATGCTCCTGTATTTATACTGACTTTATGCACTTGTACAATTTAGTGTGTGTTTATTCAGATAGGAGACAGAAGGTCCCCCTGTGCTCAATTAAGAACTGATACCTTTGCTCCTGGGGCACACTAACCACTCAAGGCAGACACAAAAGCCCATAAAGGTGGCTTAAAACAGACGGACTGTTTAAGTTTCCAGCTGATCCGTGTAAGATGTCTCAAACATGCACTTGTATGGCTACATACATGCGTTTGTGCTAAAAGTCTGAGGCTACAGCCAGAAACACTCAGTTGCTAGTAGGCTGCAATCTAGCTGGTTATACTAATGGCTGTATTTTTTGTTAGAGCGGACAACACACTGTTAAATCTGTGTCTTTTGTTGAGCTTTGTTTGTGCAATTTTGGAAAGGGCATACACCACCCTTCACTACACCTCACACATTACTTCAGCGGGTGGAGAAATGCTTTTCTTTGTCCTGTTGCAGTTGCTAACTGATCTGTGGATGCTTTTCGAGAACAGCAGATATGTAGGCATTCCTGTGTATGTAGCAGTGTAATTGGTTCATTTTGAACATTCATGCAAACACACATTCAGTCTGCAACACTTCTATATATTTAACCACAAACATGCCACAGGTGTACTGGCCTCTATGGGCTGTACCACCTTACTTGTCTTATTATGTTACCCTCTCTCCATCTTGATTGCCCTTTTGCCGTTTTCCCTCCGCTCCTCTATCCATCTCTGCTCACCCGCGTGCATCATTTCCTGCTGCTTTCCTGTGCATCGCCCCCCACCTTCCTCTTTCTGCTGCTGGGTGTGTGACATTTTAAACACACTCACTGGCTCGTCCTCTGCACAAAACACAACTCACAAATGTGCACACACACCCGACAATAGAGACACGCGCACACACACACACATCGGAGGAGGAGGAGGAGGAGATAAACAGGACTTTCTGAAATGCCAAACATAATTCCACACAACTGAGGAAAGCAGTATGCTGTCAAGTATCACACAAGTTACTCAAACTTTGGATGGCGCGTTCTGGTTTTCACTTGAATTTAAAGGTTATACTATACTTACTGTGCTGAGGGAGTACCATCAAGGCCCTCAGCACAGTAAGTACATTATGACCTTTACATGATATAGAGCCACCAAAGAATGATCTCTAAATCACATCGTAGTCTATCTCAGATTTACTGTAGCCACATTCATCTGGAGACAGAAAACAAAGTCAGACTTCAGCGTCATATCTCCATGAGCAGAAGTATTCATTTGGATTTGTTGCCAATGCTTTGGCTACTTAGCGTTGACATTCTAACGCAGCGACTCTCTCCAAGACTACACGGCTCACAAACACACGAAGGAGGAAACATTCAAACGCAACTCTCGCCATGGGAAGCATTTTCATTGCTCTACCTTTTCCACACTGACACATTCGGTTGCACAAGACTCAATTTAGCCTGAAATTATGTATGCAAATTTATACACAAGATATCAGCTAAATGAAATTAATTAGCTTCTAGGACTAAAAACAGCCTGGGAATAGAGGGATGACTCACTGATCTCAATCACATCTCAAACGCTTAACTTCAGCAAAAAGCCCTTTAAAGTAGCAGAAAACCAAACATATCCGATAATGGGCAGCATATTCAGAAGTCATATTCTAGGGTACACAATCCAGGACTCTCAGGAACCAAAGACCAGCTGGTTTTCACTGTAGAAAGCTAATCAGTGACAGATTTAAACTTGTGTTGCTCAGCGGGTTCTGTTAAGTAGTAGTAAGATAGAAAACCTGAGCTCTCAGTATGTGTCATCACACTTAATGAGTGCTTTTCAAGCTGGCAACGGTTGATTTCGTGCACCATTATATATATTATTATATATTTTAAAAGGCAAAGAAGGTGGGTGGATAAAACAGTTTGTTTCCCAGCTGAGGACTCATATCAGAGGGTGATTTGGCAAGGACGATTCTGTAGTCCACTAAAACACTGAGGAAGTCTTAACAGAGCTGCCATGAGTTCAGTTTGCCAGCAGCAGCTTATGAAGAAACACAGTAATTCAACACCTGTTATCAGGTGCTCTTTGCATCAGTGTGCACTCTGCTAATGTCAGTGCAGTGCAGACCTTTTGTACTGGGTTGCTGGTGCAAAATAGAAGGTGAGCACATGTACCAGGGCTGCTCATAGTAGCTTCTGTGTGCTGCGCATTCTCCTCATACGTGTTTCATCTTTACCAGAAACAGTTGCTGTCGTTGGAGAGAATGATTACAAGAAAGGCAGACTAATTTGACTTCTCGAAGTCTGTTTACAGTGAAGACACGGCGAGGAGAAAGGACTGTGTCCGCGTGCCCGTGAAGCCTTGGCTAACATCAAACACTCTCTCACTCCATCAGGAGGGAAAATTAATCTATTAAATCTGTGCTGACACTTTGTAAAGTGCACTCAAAGTTAAATGAAAAATTAGGATTGAGAAGACCAATTTGACCTCATCTTGACTAATTCAAACCAGCCTGAGCTGATAGAAATTTCTGTTGCACTTGGCTGCAGCAATTCCTTTTTTCACTTGGCACTGACTTTCATCGTCTCAGTACAAGTAGGAGACCCTGTATAGAATACAGCAAAGCAAATGTTAACCAATTTAACCACTAACCGATCTAAAATACACACACACACACACACACACAACAATTATCTTCACATAATGTATAATGGCTACTAATAGCTGCAATGGCAGATAACACATGTGAATAAACTGTTAGCGGTCTATGAATGTGAAGTCACACCTTGAAATTAATTTATATCAACCACGGCTTCTCAGTTCATTTAGGTGATAGTCGCTGCACAACACAGGTAGGACATGACGGAGGCGGGTTTTCTTGTGGTGCTTGTTTTCTCCCACTCTGCTAACTGATCTAGAAAGAAAACCTTTCTCAAATCTTAATGTCGTCTCAGCTTTGGATTAGACTTAACCGAGACTTGTCTGCACTGGAACGTGCCTCTTCAATTAGCCAGCATACCTTCATTTAGCGGCATATCTGTGCAGAAAAACAGAACTCTGCACTGCTTATATTCACACTGTATAATTAACTCTGCTTTACTTCACCTTGAAATGAAATGCTTTATTTTGCGCACTATTGAATCTATGTAGACATTAATCCATAGGCTACAACAAAAACATCCAAGACCTTGGCTGCACAATACAGCTTCTAGCTGTCACCTGATTAATAGCTCGACATACGTGCTGGCCGTATGTTGTCAGTTCCCTGAATGTGTTACTGTGTGAATGTGGACTCATCCAGATAGAAAATTGTTCTTTTTCTTTTTTTTTTTTTAAATTGTAGAGTGAAAATTAAAAAGAGCAAATGCACAGATTACATGTGAAGAAGAAGTGATAAGAAGTGATAGAAAATGATAACCACGAGAGATTTGCTTTACCGTCGCTTCTTTCTCATCTAAACTAACAATTAACTGGCTTTAAAACAAAATGTCAGCCGCCTGTTAAAGACTGTCACTTATTAGTGTTTTAAATATCAGAACATTCTCAACATTTTCCCAGTCTGACTGATTCAACACTGTGTCAAATCACTGTCATGACAAGGCGTTTCAAAACTGAACGCATTTGTACGGCATTAACTCTGATTGGTTTTGTAGAAATATGAGGTGTAAATCAATTGAATTTATTAAATAAGCTTTTTTAAAAAACAAAAGAGCTGCCCATTTCATCATTTCCTCTACAGAATATGTTTTCATTCTGAAAACCAAGAAATGAATAGTAACATAGAGAACGTAATCAAGCAAATGAGTCACAGAGATATAAGAAGTGTTCAAGAACACTTCACAGTAACCTGATGTACTCTGCAGCTGGGCAAGTACATGGAGACCTTCAATGAGCTATTTCTCTCTCACCCTTTCAGTTTTAACAGCGTCACACCATTAACCATGCTAGACTGGCTTGAATAGTTCGATATGGGCTCTTAAAGCCATTCACAGCAGACCAATACAGGGAACGGCATCACATTTACATCTCTGCTGTTAAAGCAACTCTATTCATGTCGTTCCAGCTAGACAAAGCACTTTGACATTACCGCTTTGTTTTTCCAACAGCTCCAGAGATCATAGCTTCCTTCAACCCAGAGGAAACAACGGGGACTTTAATGCGAGTAAAAGCAGAAAAAAGCCACACACGTGGCTGAGCGTCCTACCTTGACCCCTCGCACTCTGAACTCGGCCAGGGCTCGGCTCATCTTGGAAGACGCCGTCTGCAGGTCCTTTCCGCTGGCGATGACTTTTACCAGCAGGGAGTCATAGTGGGGTGAAATGACAGCACCCTGGAAGGCTGAGGCGCTGTCCAGACGGATACCCATGCCTTCACCGCTTCGGAAGACCTGGCAGGAAACAGGACAGAGGAGACAAGAGTTCAAGATTTCATATAAACAGAAAAAATTGTGTTATTGCTTTAAATGATTCAAAATCTAAGAATAAGCTACAAAAACAAATATAAATTCAAAATACTTTTGTCCTACTTTAACATCCTGAGAGAAAGTCTGCAAATTACAATGAATAATTAAAAACATGAGCACCAAGTGAGTATAATTTAGAGGCAGAACCGTGTTCAAATATATCAAGAATGTATACAGCGTCCCAGCAGATTCTGCTGCAGTTAGCAAGAAAACCTGCACTATTTGTCAATTCAAGATTTAGTGTATTCATTAGGGCTATTATTGTCTCACCTACATGGTCCAGCAAACTCACTGGATGTGTTCTATTTTTAAAACATTTTTCAGATATGTTTTTGTAGGAAATGCTAATATTTTTGTCAATTATGTGCAACCGCTCTCCCTTAGTAATCACTTTTATTCACAGAGACAATAATGTACAAGTGATCGCACGTCTGAGCTGAGTGGAGGGTGTAAGATCCAACTGTCTAGTGCGTCCATGGTTTCAGAGGTCAGAAGAGAGAGGAGGAAGGAGGCGGAGCAGTCACACACCAAAGTGGTCCAAAACGTCTCAATGTTCTAGCTGTGAAACCAGACCTGGACCTTTGTCACATGTTTCTCTTTCACTTTCTGAACACCCACTACTTTGAACCGTCAGAAAACTGAAGCCAAAAAGACAAAAAAAAAAAAAAAAAAGAACTGCCTAAAATAAACTTGGAAGGCAAAAACTTCAAAACTCCACAAAAGCACAAGATGCAGAGTCAGATTCTGGATTTGTTCATCCCTACTTGTTCAAATATCTCAGCATCATCCACAGCATCTGTTCCTGGACGATGGAGGAATGCAAAGCATCACAGCCGTTAGGCACCTACAACATAAGCGCAAATTAGCCCGCACTTGGAATGTGATGATAGACGGACGTACGCGGAGGGCAAAATAAGGAGATGAGGAGAGAAAACAAGCGTGAGATGAAACAGAAAGGCTACACTGTTCCCAAACCACTTGGCAAGGCCGCAGAGAGGGAGAGGAGGAGATGTGAAGAGGAGAGTGAGGACTGTCCAACACTACAACATATGGAGCCCCTCGAGGCCTGGAAGAGGAAGAGGAGTAGGAACTATAATTACAACAATGTTGCACCACGCTGATGATACAGAGGTAATATATTCAGACAATGTAGATGTGCAGCACTGCCGCCGTTTATGACCAACAATATTTTTTCATTATCCTTTCACTCTTTTACAACTCATCATTTCATATAGAGTGATTTTGTCCCCATTCTTCAAGGCAATTCTGTTCATCTCCAGCGGCTCCAAATGATCAAAATGCTGCATAATTCCGTCCATAAAGCATGTGAGTAAAGATGTGCCATGATATTACTGTATGATGACAAATGGCTCATGTTATAGCAGCCAAAGTGAGTGAACTACCTCTAATCAGGCTGCTGTAAAACATGCTATACTACAGTTCCTGGCAAACTGAACATCCACACACTGAGCACCATTGTGTCTCATCACCAAGCAGAATGCTGAATTACTGCTATAGGAGGACATTAATGTAAAGTACGGGTGAATCATAGAGATATACTTCAACATAGCAAGTTGAAAGTGACTGCCTACATAAAGCAAATAAATGTAAATGTACGCCATGTTGAAGCGGATGAAATTGTCGCCGAGGTCGGTGCCCACGCATGCTGCATGAACCTCTGTACAATATTCTGTTTCAAAGCCCGAAGCCCCGATTTCCAGGTTGTGATTTTCATGAGGCCTGGCACTCCCCTTTGATTTTAAAGGCTCGAGGCTGGCCATTAGCGCTTCAAGTGTCACTGAAGTAGATCTCAAAGTTCCACACTCGCACACTTTCTGATGTTTATCTGAATGACACTGCGGGCTGCTCTGCAACGAATACATTTGTCAGATTTTTTTAAAGAAAGACTGCCGTTTGTGCCATAACAGTTATTTATTTTGCAAGCTTCAACAGCTGTGTGCACATAAAAAGCACAGGATCATTCAAGTAAATATTGACTGATACATTTCAGGTGGGGATAATTGTTCAAAATATACTCGGAGTGTTCTTGATCACAACCCTAATCTCTACGGGAGGGCATTTTTCCACCACTTCCAGAATAATGAAATATTGTCTGCATGATTACCAGACATTACGGACAATAACACTAAAAATAATTACCTCCTCCAAACCGATTGACAAAACCTGGGTACCAGACATTTTACATTTTACTGAAGCACATAAAAGCAGGAACTTTTATGATTTCTGCAACAGCTAGAACAAAAGTCAAACTAAAAGATGAATCAGAGGAGAAAACTGGAAGTTCGGTGATAAAAATAAAATGAGAAAAACACAGATTTTTCCTCTGCTGACCACAAAGGTGGTTTGTAAACTTGAATTCATGAAAGAGATCAGCGCTTTTGATAAGCTATATCTAGCCAAACTCTGGCGCACTCTCCACAGTAGACTTGAAGCCGTTGCCAGCCACCCTCTGTGCAAATGCCCCGGGAAAACCGACAACGTTTATTTTCCTCTCTATTCATTAAATCTTTCCTTACTGTGAACAAACCGTATTTTAAAGTTGTTCTGTCACCCTTTAACACTGCGGGCCAAGCACATTGTTAGTGTTGACTGCTGTGTTAAAGTGACTGACTGGCTGTCCGACAGCTACCCAGGCTTTCTTCGCACATTGTTATTTAATATCAAACTGCTACACCCCCAGGGGGGACTATACGCTATATAGTAGTGCTCACATTGAAACTAATGCTGCTCTTAGCTTTGACTTATTCAGTCAATACATCCATGCAAGTTTGACTGAGCGTCAGGGTTATTTTCAACATCATCCCATGAATAATCATGCAGTCATCTGACTAACAACAACTTGAAGGAATACAACAGCAAGGCAAAGGATCTAGCTCAAAGGCACTTCTGTTCCTTGACACCATGCCCTTTGTTGTTGTCTTGTACCAGAATCTTATACAGTTTCACATCTGGGAGCTGTCCACGCCAACCAGGGATGTGTCAACTGACTGGGTGCCAATCTGTGTCCGCCAAAACTCATTAAAACTGACCTGATTGGTGGTCTTGACGCTATTTCTGTAAAGCCCCACAGGGTGTTTTTGTGCTTGCAGTGCTGTCTGTATGTTTTGTGATGACGTGCTACAAACTAAAAACAGGCAAATTAGAAGGTTATTTTATGCCCATGTCACAAATGTGTAAATCACAGTGTAACGTAAATATGATTCGAACATTATAAATAAAAGTACAAGCTGCATGGCCACTTTTGTTGTAGGGGAAAGAAAGAAAAAAAAAAAAACACCACAGAGAGCTTGTGCTTCAACAAGTGTGGCTGCATTTCTTTGGCAAGGCCAGATGGTTAGTGACAACGGTTATTGCTTTGTTGTTTCCTGGATGGCATTTTTAACCACCTGTGAGAGCAAAATGTGTTTCCTAATCTGATCATTCAAGCTGCTCTATGATCGCCCTAAATGAACATATACAAGAAGAATTTCAGAAGAATTTTGATGGTTGAATGCCTAAAATTTTGTTCATGAAAAAGAAGAATTTGACAATAAAGTCCAGTAAAATCTAACTGTATGAGTCATAAAACATTTCTAAATACACCAACGGATAGGATAAGATAGCGGAATCTCAGTGAACGGGAATTCAGACAAAGAAATAACAACACAGTCAGTACATCTGCATTAATTAAATGCTTTAAATTGCTAGGACAGCTATGAGGCACACAGACATAAATAGAAATCCACACACGAACATCCAGACAGAAAATATTTTGAGCCCTTAAATATGGGCCAATATTGCTCTAAATCGAATTCCTGACTGTAAACAATCTTGTCCTGCTTGTGTCAGGAGACTAATCAAACATGCAGCAAGACAGATGTTTGCCGTTTCACTTTACTGCACAAACACATATATACACGGGATATGCAGTTGGAGTGGAACCCAAACAAACAAAAAAAAAAAAATAGCGCATTGGAGACTCAGTTATTGGAGCCACTCAGATGGAGGTTGTTTTGCAGGGAAAAAACAAACAAAAGAATAACTGAAAATGTAATTCCAGGGGGCTTTCGGAAGCTGTGGGTAAACAGTGTGAGGTATGCTGGACGACTGTACAGTACAGCTACACTGAATCACACATCATGTGAGGGACTGTCCAACAATTAATCCCAGTAAGTAAACCATTTCTGCTCACTTTTCTCTCATTAAAAATGTGTGGAAGCATTTCCACGTTCACTTGTATCTACAGCGTCCTAACAAGGGATGCCGCACTTCTATGCTGGCTTCGGGGCATATAGATACAAGATGAATGCTGCCACAGCAACACCCTGCCGAGACTAGGAAGTTCCTTCATCTTACGCCCTCAACGCGGACTCAAAGCAAGCAGTGCCACTAAAGCTCTTGCAGCCAGGTGGAGAGAAGACAAAGAAATACTGTATAGGCAGGACTGAATCAAAAGCCAAGTACCAATGTTAATAATTGAAGTCAAGTGTCAGATTCTTTTAGCCCAGGGCGCTGTCCAACTAGAAAACCCTGCTTTATCTCACGCTCTCCCCATGTCAGCGTCACCCTCTGTATAGATACTAATAATTTAATCACAGAGGGATTCAAATGGACCCCTTCACACTCATTTGCATGTTGCTGCACATCTCCTTTGTTTTCTTGTGGTACACAAGCTCACTGAGGTTCACATCTGTTACTCTACATTTTGTTCATTTCTTGCAGCATGTTGCAAGTCCATCTTTGTCTGTCACCATCTCTACAGCCGTCGACAGCCCCACCTTGAAGTATATCACTCGGAAATTCTCCGGGGCTCCCTCTAGGTCAGTGTTGTATTTCTCTGACATGTGCCACGGGCACATTACAAATCCTCCCTGCCCTCTCATGTGTGAAAAAAAAAAAAAATATACAGTCTTCAGGAATTCAGATAAACAAGCCAATTTCCCCACTGATGCCCATGCATCTCCAAGAATGTAAAAAAAATGGCAGAAAACAGCAGAGTGTGTGTGAGAAAGTGAAAAATCAAAACAAAAAACAAAACATGAAAAGTGGAGTTACACCATTTCATTTGACCGCGCTGACATGTTGCCTTACAAGTGTAATATTTGTCTAATAAAATAGTATTTGAACATTTATTTTAGAGAAGGTTATTCTGATATCCAAACATGTTGGACATTTGCTATCAGCGGCTTGACTAAATAGATTTTACCCAACAATGCTGAACCTGTGAATTGTAGTAAAAAAAAAAAAAAAAAAAAGTGTGGCTGGGTCACAGTGGATTTGTCACAGTGCCTTGCAATTTATCATGGAGATAAATATCACACTCACCTTTGTGAATTATATATGGCCAAGAGCGTTAAGAGCGTTGTCTGTATATATAGCAAAAGAAAAATTCAATTTCACTGTATTTATCCAAAGGCCTCACCTCAACAAGCTGCTTCCATATCATTAATTACCTCCTTAAATTTCTACTTAGTATGAGTTCACAGGATAACGTACAATTACAAAAACATACTGCATTTTCACACGTTTATTTCAGCTGATTAAAGCTTTAATTGCCTTTTTTGCATGTTGTGCCACTGCTGACTTTAAATAGGTTAAAGTATGACTATTCATTGATACTTTTTGGCCTTGAGCTATAAAAACACTGACATATTACGTTTTGAAGTTGTTATTGCTAATGTATTAACAAACACTTTTTACACATTTACACATCTGGCCAACAGAGAGACATTTGCATTCATTATAAGTCGTGTTTCTGGCCATCTGACAAACACAAATAAAATATTTACTCTGTTTATCTGTTTTCAACAGCTGTTAAGCTCTCTAATAGGGTTACAAAATCCCAGGAATTCTTTAAGTTGGAAACTTTCCATGAAAATTAACAGGAAATTATGGGAATAAACAGGAATGAAACAGGAATTTACAAAATTGAAGGTTAGTCCTTAACAGAGAACTTAAATATAGCTAGGGAAAATATATTCCTCCATCACATGCACAGATGATTTCTACAACCCTGGACCACACTTTAGCGCCCAGAGCATAAAGTGAAGTAAGCTTTGATGATATTATTGGGTAAATATATTTGATGTATCGTATTAATGTTTAACTTGCTAGCTAGCTGATGAGCTAGATGCTAAATAAGCTATAGCTAGCATTATTCTGTTGACTATTTATGAGATCTTGTCATGATGCTAGCTTACCCCCAATTTCCAGTTAATTCCCATAAATTTCCTCCAGTTTCCCATGGAATTTTTTTCAAAATTCACTGGCTTAACTTCCCATGGAAAGTTTCTGGTAATTTACCATCAACTTTCCATCCCTTTACAACCGTACTCTTCTTCACTATCAAGTTACTAAACTTTGTGATGGCCATAAAACCAAAACAACACGCTGAAAGAGGCTAAAAAGCTCCATACAATAGTAGGGAAATGCAGAGTTGGATTGTAATTGTGTGTGAGTTCGTCACTCTGAGCAATCCCTTCCTCATTACACAGTCATTTGATCTATTGTTATCATATAAATTGATTAGTGCAGCTTTAGGTGATTATTCTCTGTGAGCTCCTTTTGGTCAAATTTTTCACTTTCTAACTTCCATTCACTAAGACTCCCCTGAAACTGTTCGGTTCCCATCTGAGGAGACCCGCCCCCCACTTGGAAAACCTCTGGTTTCATCTATAATTAATATTACATTTTTACTATAATTTTGTTTGGGTGGGAGTCTATCTCCTTGGTTGACCTACATTATTTTGGTTCATTCGGGACTTTTAAGCCAGAATGTCCACATTCATATCACGATTCATATTAGCTTCTCTGGAGAAGACACTGTGCTCATTCTAATTTACTGGTTCTCTCTGTCTCTCAAGCTCAGTTTCACTGCAAGATTCAAGCCTGGAAACATCCAATTGAAAATCGATTCAGTCTGGTCAGATTTGTACTGGACCAATCAGTGAATGCTTAGATGACAAATGACTCACTGCTTCGCCAAACTCACACAAACAACATGTTGTAGCTATAAAAATAAATGTTTCTCTACATTTCTGCTTCCTTATTTAAGGGCACAAAAAAAACTTAACTTGAAGATGTGGAGAGGTAAAATAACCTTGATTATGGGTCTCCACCAATGACTGAACAAAATCCTTGTTACTGTCTGAACCCTTTTAGGAGCTGTAACATTGTAATGGCCCAAATCAGCAGGCTAAGTACACCCAGAACCAGATTTCACAGTTAGCTTGCTTTTGTAATAACACTTGAACTTTCACAGACATCTCTGAGCCATTTAATATCAAGTTAATTTCCTCCTTTCTGCTTTGCTGTTTCCCCATTTTAAGTACTCCTCCATCAAGCCTCATTTATCTCCCTCTTTTCCCTTCCTAACCTTTCACCTTGTCACTCACCATCAGCTCTCAGTCCTGCTGCTACCTCGTGTAATTTTCCCTCTTCATTGTCAGGTTTTGTGTATTTTATTTTTTACACGTGGAGTTGAAGGAGGCGGCAGCACACACTTGAAGCTAATGTATGGAGGCGAGACAACATACACTGCCTGTATGAAGCGCAAAGACAAAGTGACAGCAATATCCGAGCTCCAACTGATAGTGTACCAATTAGAGGGGGAGAGGAGCAGACAGAGAGCCAGAGGCACGGAGAGGTAAAGAGAGTAATAAAGGGAAAGAGACAGAATAACACACAGATATGAAGAGAGAAGAGAATGGAAGTGCCATGTTAATGTTTGAAGTCGAGCAGTGTGGATGAATCAAGGCAGGGAGAGCGGTTGTAGGTGAGGAGAGAGGTGAGAGAAGAGAAGCGAGGCAGGAGTGAAGAGGCACAGAATAAAGTTTGTTTGCTGGTAATTGTTTTCGACAAGCAAAACCTGATGCTTCGAACACAGTGCTTCAGAATAGCACCATCATGGAAATTTTATGCTGCTGTGCTTTTGTGTAAATTCGGGGGCGAGGTGTATCACCACGTATAATCTGGTGCACATCTCACTGCCCATAAGAACAGGATTAGTTTTCAATTTCCTCCCTCAAGGAAAGTTTTGGTGGTTTTTGCGAAACACCGAAGTAGACAAATGTAAATAAAACTTTTAGTCATTTGACACAGAAACTGTTGCAAACTTCACAACTTGGTCACTAGTCTTAGTGGCTCTGTCTCAGAAGTATCTTCCTACTTTCTCCTTCCATGGCTAAATGTGTAAGTGGGTTGACTCCCAAGGAATTTGGTGACAGTTTATGGGCAGCCCCGGAAAAATCTGGCCATCTCCCGAATTTAATTACTGATGAGCTTCAAAACTGGGTGTCGCTGTCTCAGATGACTAGGATGCATGTCCGTTTCTTGTAACTGCAACGTGCCGAATTAATATCTGGTCTGGGGATGCTGTCGTGAGCCCCCCGAGCCAGGATGTTCACTGCAGTTTCAATTAGGAAATGGATCTTCCATTTCATTTTAGCATGGGCAACGTGCAGATACTGAGTGATTAACAGCACTGACATCTATTATATTTGAACATATTAGCATTCTGACTCTAATGACAGGGAATCTGTTATTCTCAGGTTGAGAAATCCCCTGTATGTTTTAAATTGCAGCTTCTTGCCTGGTAAAATGACATCCTATAGCCTCAAACGGGACAAGAAAGTAAAAAGCTCCAGGAAATTTGTTATAGCGTGAAGAGAACAAGGAGAAATGTTTGTCTGCAGTGCAGGAAGTAGAAAAAAAATGGAGCTAGCATAGAAATGACTAACAGGCTTATGCCTTAGAAGAACACTGTCTCTCACCTCTGCTTTTTACACTGACACATTTAGTCAAAACAGACACATAAACAAAATGGATGCTTTGAAAACCAGTGCATTATTAACTAAATTTTCATGAAGGTAAATAAAACCTTGACGTTTGCCTTCAATGATGGAATACATTTTAGCAAAAGTGAATGTCAAATAGACACACGCACGCAACCGTGGAGGAAAAACGATATACACAAAGGAAACAGCACGGATAACACAAACAACACATGCCCGCGGCAGCCAGTTTTTCTTCTTGTATAGATTGCATCCAGAAATGTATGTGGCAGCTTGTGTGAAAAGAACTTGAATAAGGACTTCATTTTGTAGATATCACTACTGAGAATTCATGTTACTGAGGCAGCTCTCCCACTTAAACATCCTGCAGGATCCTCTTATAGCCACAAAGTTGATTGTCTTCGGGGGCAGAGATAAACTGGTTGGAGGTGAGTAATTTGGTGCGTGCATGCATCACTGGTGTCTCAAACCACAAGGCTAGGCTAGCCAATAAGTGGCAGTCAATGAAACCAACTAATACTGACCAGTTGAACTAGTGTCCGGCAAAGCTTGCTATAAATCTGAGGTCTATGTATGTAATGTATGCGTCCACTAGAGTTCTTCCTGTTGATCATCTGTCCCTTCTTACTGGATTATCCAAGAGACCGAAAAGGTCACCTGGGTGACACTATTGGCTATTAGCAAGGGCAGCCTGGCTTTATATTGAACATCAATTACACTGACTGGAGAACCGATGGCTTCAGTGGATCATTACAAAGACCCCATCACGCTTCACTATCACGCACACAAAAGGCCCAGATACAGAGGCACTTCCCCCCCTTTGTTTAAAATCATTACGGAGACCTCCCTCATGACTTGATGGCTGCACTAGCCTGGTGACAAATGTCCTCAGCCGATCCGACTGGTGGCCAACATGGTGGCAGCGAGGCGTATTAATCTTGCTTTAATTAAAAGTCATTCGCCGACATCTCCAAGCCTCCATATGTCGTTCCCAAAAGCCAGAAACAAAGAGAGTTGTCATCCGTCGAGTTTTATTAACAGAGAGTTAACTGGAGGTGCTTTGCTATCGTGACATATGAAATGACACCATTATGAACTCAATTTCAGTACAAATTTGTAGCCTATTAAAGATTAATCAGTTTTATTGTCATTTTCTTTCCTGTCCTGGGTTTTATTCTGAAAAAGGCCGAACCATTACATGTACGTGTGACGCATTCTCTGTCTCAAATAAAGATCCAGTCTGCAACACTTGAGCAATGTTGCCCTTGGTTTTCGTCAACTTTCTGGTTTTGCTGACTCTTATTATCTGTGGCTATGCTTGACATGTGCTTGTCCAAAGCTTGCCTTGCAGTCTACAATCATCTCTCGAGTACCCGAATCCAAAATACAACCGCTCCATCCTGCGTCTATTTCAATTTTCCTCCTATCCTTTCAATTTCACCTTCATTTCCTGTCTCTATACAGGCTGTGTTTTTTTTTTTTTTCATCTCACAAAAACCATTATCTACCTCGCTCTCTCCGCTCCCTCCTGCTCCAAGTCCCTAGGGCATCCCTGGCTTTATTTATCCTTTCATTGTAACTTCATTCTAAACTCTTCCCATCTTTCCTTACTCAGAGTTTGTGTTTATTACTCATTTTTCCCTTCGTATCCTCTTAATCATCATTGTCATCGTCATCATTGGTTTTTGGCACCTTCGACCACCAGCAGAGCAATAATAGGCCAAGGCCTAAAATATATTTGCATGTGTGTCCTTCAAAACAAAACCATATTTATGACTAAGCGCTAACTGCTTTGACTCTCATTCTCAAAAGGTAGAAAGACACACACACTGCAGCGCACACACACACACACGCCCTCCTTTCAGCACCTCGTTGCCTTTCATCAAAAGGCTCATTTTTTGATACAAGACTAAATTGGCTTCTCCTTTCAATCCTCTCAGTGTGTGTATGTGTGTGTGTGCTCCAGACAGAGGTATAATGACCCTAATGAGCAATAGAGGATCTCTGCTGCTCTCCGGTTTTTCCTCCTTTTCATTTTCTCACTTTTTCTCGCTCTCTGAATTTTCTATCAATTATCGCCCATTCTGTCTTGCCTCCACTCTTCCTCAGAACACTCTAATTTTCCTCTCCGTTCATATTCTCCTCGCCTCTCCTCTCATTTCCACTCCTTCCCTGCGTCTCCTTTCATTTCCCCTCCACTCCACTCCTTCTCTCACGTCTCCTCTCCACTCCTCACCTGCCACCTCCTTCGCTTGAATCCTCTTCGCCTCCTCAAATCTCTCTCCTTCCCTTCCCCGTTTTCTTACCCTCCTCCCATCACATATTCTTTCATTACACTTCTCCTTCTAATTCCCTTCTTACGCATCTATTCCCCTCCCCTCCTTTTCAGAATTAAAAAAAAAAACAAAAACACAGCTGTAAGTGCCGAGCTGCTAAAAAAAGGTTGGCTTAAAATGTTCATGTTCTGTCTAACACACAAGTACAGTCGCAAACACATACACAGAATACCACCACACACTCAGGGACAAATACATGGACACAGATGCCTGCCCGCCCACCCACACACACAGTCATTCGTATCTCTCATGCAGTATTAAACATCAGTGCAACCATTAGAGTCAGTGGCAACCAGATGTCTGTGACGGCACTACAAGCTGTTTGGGGCATTGGAGGTGGGATGGGTGGACGCACACACACACACACACACACACACAAGCTGTATCCAAGCTGTCCAGATTTAGATGGACCTCCAGCCGTGCCACACACAGCCTTGACTCAAGATGAATACTTGAGCTATAAATGTACACGATGTCTAGATATGGACGGATGGATACAAACAAATCCCACTCACAGCCATCCCCGTCAACATGGACATCACACAGTTCCACATGTCCGAGCCTACATGGCTCAGAAGAGATCACTAACTGGTGATGTCTCAACAGTCTAAATACAGCTCTGGTAGAGTCACAAGAGAGTAAACTCGAACATGACGAAACAGGAGAAGTCTCAATCAAAGTTTCATCACCTTGGGGAAACTGTTGAATTTTATTTTATTTTTTTACCTTGAAAGTCCTGTGACGTACACAAGACTTTTCAAAAGTGATCCTCCATTATGTTTTCACATCTGCCTCTGCTACTGACTCATACATTTAACTCATGCGGTTGCAAACGTACTTAGAGCTGTTACATAAGAAAATTTCATGCTAAACTAGCCAAGCCATCAACTTTCATAGGATGATTTGAAAATCCTATTTTTATTAGCCGGTCTGTCATTTCTAGTTTGACCTGTACTGAAACATCTAAGCAACTACTCGATGAATTGCTATGACACTGGGTTCAGATATTAATGGTCCCCAGAGGATAAAACTTTCTAATTTATAATCCCGTGACTTTCTCTCAAGCCAGCCAATGGATGGACAATGAATGCCACAAAATTTAGTACAGACATTCACGTTCCCAACAAGATGAACCGTAATAACTTTGGTGGTCCCTGCTGTCTTCTGTCCTGCACCATCAGTGCATTAATATTTCCATTTGCCCAATAATTCGCTTTATACCTGCAAATGTAGTGACATTACCATCATCTATGTTTAATGATAGTTAGCAAAGTGAGCATGCTAGCACATGAAACAATGATTGTGAACAGACTAAACATTACCTGCTAATGTGGTCATGTTAGCATGATGAAAAAGGTTTAATCAGCTTCAAAGCTGCATGGCTGTAGACTTAGTCATGTTAAAATTATGTGAGACAAATATACGTTTTCAACATCAACCATGCAGTAGCATGCAATATTCTCCCAAAGTCACACGTCAGAGGCAGTTTATATTTTCTAGCCATGTGCCTGACTTCTTACTGCTAGTGCAATATTAAAGGAATGTAGTTTTTCTTTTTACAAAATAATTTTCTTCTGCACTTGGCACTTTTTGCCCCGAGGCGGATTCCTTGGCCACTGCTCAGGCTCATCTCCTCTCTCCTCCTGCTGGCTTACCCCAAAAGTTCAAACCATCTTTCAACTTTCATCAGCGCTGCCGAGTCACTCCCCATCTTCCTCACTGTGACGACGGCAAATATGTCTGGAGGCTGCGCCATTTCTTCACCTTCCGCCCAGAAGTGTCTCCCCTTTAATTCGACTAACTTTTTAAGGATTACCACAGCCGCTCGGCTCTTTAAACTACCTGTTGCTTCCATATTTTGTATATTGCAACACATGAATGAAGCTGCTCCGTGGGGAAGCATGCCAATACTGATATATGCACATATTTTTTCCACCCCATTGCAGAGACCATCAAGTCAGTCTTGTACTGAAATTAAAATAATATTATGCATACTCTTATCATGATGGTCCACTGGTAAATGCAGCAACTAATAGCAACTCTGCTATCCATTTTGGACACTTCAATAAACTTCCACACCGCAGATAAACTGGTGTCACATGCAGTGGCTGTCATATAAGCAGAAATGTTTATTTACTGTATGGCCAATACGATATCTCAAGTCTTTATTGGCCGATACTGATGACATGCTGATCTTATCATGCAATTCTACTGCTCTGGGTGAACAGAATCGGCTAAATGACTTATTTAAATACATGTAAATATTTACATGCGATGCATAAACCCCTCTTTTGATGATGGATAGAGCAGAGGGTTAATTAACATCCAAGTTTCCATGATCAATATTCATGTGTGAAACACTGAGCATCTATATACTGTAATGAGTGTGCTACATTAGCCACATCAATGGAATGCTGTTTATTCCCAGCTAAGCAAATATGCTACAGTGCTGGGCTAAAGGTCAACAGAGAGAATAAATGTATTAGTAAACCATTTCCTCTTAATTGTAACCCGCATTGCTTAGTGTTTGACCCCAACAGCAAACTTCTAGAACACCATTAACAAGTTCACATATTCTTGCATTTAATTAGCATACGTTCCTTTTACAGGCTGAAAACGAGTCTGCATACACAACTGCAAACTTCTAACCGATAAATGTCAATCAACACCAAACTGGCAACTAATGGAAAAAAAACAATTATGATGGTTATTATGGACTTTGCTTAGAGGACTGTATAGAGGATGATGTATAGTTTGTGGCTACCTAACCGCACTATGCATTTCCATTTTAAAATACCTTCTGTGCAAACACTTATTGCTCATAAATGCTGCAGACTGTGGATTTTCTATATTGTACTTAATTAAAACAAGCGACAGCTGGAGACACAGGCAGCTAGTCACTCTCTCTTTGATTGCAGTTTGCTCGACTGCAAGTCAATCTCAAACTTAACTACTTAGAAAAGATGCACCGCCAACACAGATATTAGTGGAATGATGCATTTTTAAACTTCTTCAAGAACTCAAGATAGAAGCACATTTTAACCTGTGTATTTTTACAGTCTGAAATTCAATGTTACTGCAGTAGCACAGCAGCCATGATGTCCATATAAGGGGACAATGTTCACTATCAACAATGCAAACGACAATAAGTATTAATAAGTAATAAGTGGGGTTGAAGATTGGAGGCTGCTGCATGATACTGAACACACTGCAGATCAATCATTTGATCATTAACTTTTATGGGGCATATTAGGTAACTTCATCTCAGCCCAGCCTCCATGTCTTATTCTCTCTCTCACACACACCCACACAGGCAGAGTAAATGCAGGAACATTAACACTGACAGAGCTGAGGTGACATGTGGTCAGTGAAATGTACACCTGCCAGTTTTGGCCTGCGGGACTACACTCGTGTTATCGTTAGCCCAAGCAGGCAGAAGTAATGCCAATGTGATACAATTAGAAAAGGGAGGGAAGAGGTGACCGGGGAGGGCAACTGAAGAACCAAAGAAGCAGACAGACAGAGCGACAGCGTGGAATGTAGATGAACAATAACACAACCTGGTGAGGAGGAGAAAATGAAATACAGAAAAGAAACTTCCAGTCCCTGTGAGGCTGTGTGTTTTTGCATAGCATACTGTAGGTGTCCATGTACTACCCCTATATAAGTGCACATGGAAACACACTATAGGATTCTCTCAAAGCAGACAATCCAACATGGCCAACTGCCAATCATTTTTGTCCCTGGATTTCTGATAGCAGCGAGGTGGAGGGGACTCTCCATGCATCGCTTCCTCTCTCTCTCTGTACAGTATATAGGAAACACTACAGCACCCGCTTCTTTGTAAGTAGGTCACTACACCTCCACTGCTCCTTCCCTTATCATCTCTCTTCCTTCGTTGCACTCTTTTTTTCTCCCTCCACATCTTTGCCAGCCTCCCTTTTCTTTCCTGCTTTATTATCCGCCCATTTGACATTTTGCTTATTATGAATTTCTCTATTATCGTCATTATTATGCTATATTTAAAGCACATACGCCACAGTTTAGAAGATGAGAGTGGGGGGGGGGGGGGTAGAAAGCTTTTAAACTGGAAACAAGTGAATTACTTGATTACTGATAATGATTATTTGACCTCTGCGGTCCCAGTTCATTTTTTTAAATTATTTTTTTGTTTTTTTGTAAATTATTCTTGCCTTCTGCTTTTTTGCTTACAAATACACTTTTCATCTGCATTTTAAAAATATTTGGACATCTAGTTAAAAACAAACTGGTAACTGCATGTGGAGCACCAACAGCGCCTTCAAATGTAAAATTTCCCCAAATATCACTGGATTGATGTTCAAACTTTAACATGCCGTTAGGGCTCTAGTATTATCAGTTGGAAAATGTGCATGTTCTTAAAAACTATTGAGCGTAAATGTCAGAATACTACATTACAATGAAATCCAATCAAATGGCTACACAAGCTCTAGCTGCACTAAATGTTACAGCTAAAGACGACAGGAGGAGGAAGATGATTTACAGTGACAGAAACAGTGATGGAGATGGTAAATTGCTCCCTAAACCAAACAAGAGGAAAGAACGGAGACTCCACACCTTTCTAAAATGAGGGATATGGATGAGGTGAATGTGTACCAGCTGGTTTGATGATGTTAAAAAATAAGTCACCGCTTTCATTATAAATCTTCTCCAATTCATCCATCATCACCAAAGAGCCATCTGTCACATTGAAAAAGCAATAAACAGTCACAAAGAACAATGACAAAAATGTGTGTCATTTATTTCATTTCATGAGAAATGTATGTCGCATACCACATTTTGGTCAATTTTGCGTGCTATATTCACACTAAGACGCATGACACAGTCCAAACATGACTACTGCAGACTGTTGTACATGCTAATTTTGACCATGAGTGCTACTTCTCTATTCTAGGCTACCTAAAAAGGCGCAGAGAACTGGTCCTGACCCTGGTGCTGCACAATCTGAAGAAAAAGGTCTTTGCAGATCCCTATTTGCCAACCCACTACATCACATGTCAGTTTAGATAGTACCGCTAGCTTTACTCGCAAAATCAGATTTTTTCTCCCATTGTGTGTCCTGGTTTCTCCTTTTTACTATGATATTTTTATATATATATATATATATATATATATTTGTTTTTGTCTAAGTCTTGCTTTCCAAATACACCACATCCCAAATGGCACCTTTTCATTCCCTCCTCCTGAACCTGTATTTGTCACCTTATCACTTTTTTCCTCTCACCTCTCCTCTCCCCTCCCTCCCGACACATAGAGAACTGCTTTATTGTCAAACTAAACCGAACTGGCAAAGACTTGCAGGTCTCAAAGGCATTAGAAAATACATGACAGACAGAGAAATGGAGCAAATTTGAGGAAGGAAAAGCAAGGCGTAAGGGGATTTGACAAAGGAGATAGGGGCGGAGTGCACTGTGGCCTAGTCAAACACTGTAGTTGGAGCTACAGTAGCAAAATTTGAAGAAAAATGGGGTGAGAGCAAAAGAAAATCAAAGATGGGAGTATCATGGGAGCTAAGGGAAATGAAAGAAGAGTAAGTAAGGGGAGAAATGCAAATTATAAGTACGACAGGAAACACACAAAGTCATGTAAAAGTTAAGGTATGACATACAAAAGGTCAAGTAAGAGGATTTTGTGTGCAAAGAAACTAAAAGTTACAGAGAAGGAAAGCAGACGTGAGACTGAACTAACACATGGGTGGGATTGGAGCAATTTTGTGCACCAATTCTGGAAGAAATGTTTGTACAAGCTGTTTAAACTGCTTGCCATCCCCCTTCATTAACTCAGTGCACCCAGTGGGATGGAGCAACTGGGAAAAGCAGAGAGAGAGAGCAAAGTTCAGAGGCAGGAAACTGCTTCTATCCCCACCTCAACCAAGAGTTATCTGGGGCTTTCAGCCAAAATATAAGCCTCTACTGTAAATCTATTTTAAGACTACCGTTGTACCCATACTCATGTTTCACTCTATAGTGTGTCAAGGAAACCGTAAAGGAATGTGGTAGTGGGGAAGGTAAGCAGGTAGATGGTGACAGCTGACAAAAAAAAATGACAAGCACAGCTACATTCAGCCTATATGTGTTCACCAGAGAGCAAAGAACTTCTGAACATAGTGTGCTACTTGTGATATGAGGGGTTCAGGAGCAGGCACCCAAAAAAAAAAAAAAAAAAAGAAGATGAATGACAGTTGAGGGATGCACAAGGAACATAGGTTAGGGGGTTTCAATGACAACCTGACTCCATTAAAACACGTTTTAAGACTGAAATAAAGTAATTAATTGACAGCATATATTGTATTGAAGTATTCCGGTTGAACAAAAAGCATTGAAAATGTGTTATTTATTATATATTTATTATCTGCATTAATTTTTATGCTCCGTGGGGTGGATATATCGTCAAAAGTAACATCATTTTGCAGTTCAAGCACATTTGTCGTCGTGTGAATTAACATTTCGGTCTTGCAATAGAGCCATGATCTGATTGAAATATATTTCCATTCCATGCAAATTTAACTACTTTTATAAGTCAACTGATGAATCATCAGGACACGGTATGTAGAAACACAGTATGTACATCAGCTTCAATGATATATAATTCAACAGTGACAAAAGCAGGATCTTGCTGTTTAAGCACATTAAGCACAAGTTTCCATCTGCCCCTCCTTCACCTCTCTCCACTTTCAAACTTCTCTTTATCTGCCATTTTCCTCTACATTGCTCTCGTCTTCTCAGGTACTGCCTTATCCCTCTTAATCCTCTCATCTAACTCCTTCCCTCACTATGTCTCTCATCCGCCACCTTTTGGTGAGTTCTTGCCGCCTCTTTGCCATTTGTCGATTTTACCTGTACCTTGACCTTCCCCGTGTCTCCATCATTCCATTTTTTAATCTTGAACTCTGGCTCAACCCTCTCGACTGGCATTTTGCCCATAGTCCATTTTTTTTATATATATATATTTTTTTTCTTTTACAGTCTTTCAGCCTTCTCCTGGCAGCACATACTGTAAATACCATTGCCCTACTCTAATAAGAACACCCTTTCATCCGTCTTCCATTCCAAAATTGGGATTTTTCTATTCCCTCTGCACCCATCTCAAACCTTTTCTTCCCCAATTCTGTCCTCTTTAAAAAAAGATGCCAAAGCTGCATATCCACTTGAAATTGGATGACATTACACACATGCACCAATACACAAATGTGCACACCATTATATTCATGCATACGCACGCTCCAAAATTAATTTTCAATCGGTCTAATTTTGCTTATGACCCCTCTGTCTGCATTCCCTAATCTCACAAATACCCCCACACACACTACAAAGAGCGGTAAATTAATGAGCTACATTTTTATCAGTGAAACTAATGAATTAGCCTGTGAGGGATAATAGGAAACTGGATATGGATGATGTGATGGATAAGTATGATTGTGTGTGTCAAAAGGCCTGGATATGTGTGCGGATGCAACAATGTAGATGTGACTGTTGGTGCAGTCGTGTCCTTGTGCATGCGTGTGTGCATGTCTTTCTATTTTCTAACAAGGACAAAAGCACTTTGATCATTATGCCGAAGCCTTGATCTAACGCTGCAGTAATGTATCATGCATCACAGACATCCTTCTCGCCATCTTTGCCTTCTTATTTTACCGTCTCCCCATCTCCATTTCTTTCTCTAATCAACAACACAACCAGATCCATCCTGAGGTGAAGCTGCACACATGTGCTGGAACACAACAGAGCGCCCTCCTCTTTTCGTTTCAGTGTTTTGTCTCGTTCTCCTCCTCTGACTCAATCATATGAATCTTGTACTGTGTGATATATATTGCATCTATGTAGTCATGTCTGTTTTTTTTTTAATCATGTGTGCCTGAGCAGAAAAGAACACACTGCTACAGTCTCCCTCATTCTGCAAAGAAGGAAAAAACTAACCTCCTAATGAGCCATTCATTTCAAATCATCCATCCATCCATTTCCTTCCATTTATCTGGGGCCAGGTCATGGTAACAGCAGGTTTAGCAGGGCATTCCATATGTCCCTCTCCACTGCAACACATTTATGCATGTCCTGGGGGGATCCTAAGTTGTTCCCAGGCCAGATGGACTATACGGTCCCTCCAGTGGGATCTGGGTCTGCTCTGGGGTCTCTTACAAGTTGGTACTCAATACACCCCCAAAGGAAGGTGCCCAGGAGGCTCCTTTCGACATCAAGTAGCGGCATTATTCCGAACTCCCTCAAGATGTCCATAGCTCCATACCCTATCACTAAGGCTGAGCCCAGCCACTCTACAAAGGATACTCATTTCAGTCAGCTTGTATCCGCAGTCTCATTCTTTTGGTTACTACCAAAAGCTGGTGACTATAGGTGAGGGTTGGAACATAGATGGACTGGAAAAACAAGAGCTTTATCTTGCTCAAAATAATGGACAGAAACTTGATGACTGCTGAAGTTATTTACCTTGAGTCTTGTGTTCCCGTGTATGTTTTTAAAATCTTCAGTTATTAAATTATATATTCCAACAATCAATTTACCTGCTCACAATGGAAAACTTGGAAAACAAGGATCATGAGCCAAAATATATAACAAAGGTTCCAAAGTTCAAGAGAACAATCAAAGTTTCAGTGTGGGGAAAAAAATCCTTGGAAGAGATCGAGTTTCAGCACTGATAATGTCAAGGTGGTCAGCAGTAAAACTAGAAAACTAAAAGAAAATCAGAGTGCTGTCTCTCTCTGTTTCACTGCCTCCAGGTACACTCAGACAGGCCGAGGTATCTCAGCTGAGCACTTCGCAACATCAAAGAGCAACCTGAGAATTAAGCTTCACTCTGGACGGACAGAAGTCTGAGCTCTGCTCTGCCTGTATCCCCAGAATGATCAGATAAGTTGGATAGTTATGTTTTGTTTAACTTTAACTATGGTTGTCGTTTCACATGTATCAGTAGATGGGACAGACAAAATAAAGGCAATTCTGAGATTTCTTTCAAAATACATGAAATATGTTAAAAAAAAAATAGTTGCTGAAAACATGTGAAAAGATTTTGAATGATATATTACTGAAATGTGGAGTTAGAGGTTAAAAATGATTTTTTTGGACAGTCCTAAAGGGTAGCTCGATGACACGCTGAGGTCACCGAGCATACCCCTGCACCCCGAGCAGAGAGATGGAGATGAATTCATCTCACATAGAGTGTTTCAAAGTTATTCATGTCATTTTCTGAACTCCTGACATGTTTCAGTTGTTTTAAAATGGCTGCTTGACTGCTCCCATGAGTGGGCGTGGCTTGAGCACATTCAGTGACAGTCCTGGAGCTAAGAAATCTGCTGCTCATTTTTACCTGATTTTCAGAATTTTCATTCAGAAACTTGACGATATTTTTAAATTTCAAATTTGGCTGGGTGGTTATTAAGACTTTCTTCTTTGGTCTGACAAACTCAAAACATATTTATTCTTACTTTACCAAAACTTTAAAAAAATCAGATTTTAACTCAAACTGTTCTTGAATTTGGACAAAGTGTATAAAACTGAACTTGGCATTTAAGAAAGCCAGCAGCCATCATTAGACTGCAGCAATGCAGGACATCAGGAGATAAAATCTAGATCAAAAACAAGGCTGTTTGTTGATGTGTGCATTTTTAAAATTTGACTTTGTTTCTGACAATTCAGCTCCAACTCCCCCATACACAAGAGTCCTCATTATCTTCCCATTTCTCCCATATTTTAGTTTCCATCTTGTAACCAGTGAATTCTGATGTGCCACATGCAGAGCCCTGACACCATTACCAGCTTTTAACTTCTGCAAGACCTTCACTTAATCTTTGTCCCAGTCCTGCCATCCATCACACTCTCCATGTCTTTATGTCAAGCGATGAGATTGTCACTGCCAGGAGTATTAGTATTAGTGTGGATTTAAATCCCTTACAACACAGTTGTCCTCATTACTCCTACCTCCCTGTATGCTATTTATTATTCATCCATCCGACTCTCCATTTTCTGCAAAGACTATAGCGGCTGTTGTTGCCATGAGTGTTGCTTTGAAATTCTAAATCTGTTGTTTCTAGCTTACAGTCTCAGCCAGTACTTTCATTTTAAAAGCATCTTTTATATCAGCTGACTGGACAAACACAGTAAATAGAATCCCCCTCGCCCTCGAGCCCAGACTCATTAAAACATAATACTCAGGTTACGTAGGGACCCAAACTAAACACAGCAAGACGCTGACAGCCTGGGAGCCAGCCTCTTTAAAACATGCTACAGCTCTTACATGGGCATCCAATCTCTCAATCAACCAGGGGGCCAGGCTCATAAAACACAGTTTGTCACGTGGGGATGTAAAGTAGTACACATCTGAACGTCTGGTTCTAGGCTAATTAAAAATATACTAGTACTCTTATTAAGACTCCCTTTGAGTCAGTTTAGTCTGTGACAGCTCCTGGCACAGGTCAAATGGGGACAAAACTTAATCAGGGCGGACTTTCTGACCTTGGCGCCAAGGTGGTCCAACACGTCCAGATGCTCAATAGAGAGAGTATGCTCTGTCAGGCAGGGCATAAGCCATAGCAACACGTGCTACACTGAGCTTTCTGATGTCAGATCCAATCAAACTGAAGCCTGCCGCAGAGCTCCACAATGCATCTCTGATGAGATTGACAGCGGTGGAAGTTATGGCAGCGACTATTCTGCTGAAACCCCAGTTGGAAAATGATTAACGTGACTGTTGACATCTCAATGTAGTCTGTCGCATACCAAATTAGCTGCTTTGTGTGATCAATTTAAAACACATACGGACTGGACTAAGACATAAGACAATATAGGATTTTGTGGTGCTTCGGGGCAACATAATTATGCCATAAACCTATTGTACTGCAACATTACTGATTGAAGAGCAACTTAACAACTGAATGAATGATTGAGAGCATGCAACAGAGAGTAGTAGTGGAAATACTACCTTCTATTTGTAGCCAGTAATTTACTGTGTTAATCCGTGTTAGTGTGTCAACATCAGAATGTGTTTATTGCATATGAGAAAAGGGTGTGTTCAAGCTAAAACAGAGGTGTGTTAAATTGCTCAAAACTTGTTCAGTATATTAAGTTAGGACCCAAAATCAATCCAGTCTCCACAACCCGAGGCTCAGGATCTTTAAAATATGTTAGCATTTCTCTTATATTGGGACCCAAAGTGAGTAAATGTATTCTCCGACCCCCGGGGGTTCAGACTGATTAAAACATATTAGTACTATTATGTGGGCCACCAGCATAAACAGGCTGCGGAATCCCTCTAAAATGTCTACCTACAGTTCCCCTCTCCCCATCCTCTTGCGCAACATCCATTCCTCAGTGCCAACGGGGCGACATGGCTGCTTGTTGACACGTGCATTAGCCTGACATTATGACAAACATTCACTCTGGCTTCGAGTCCCTCCCAAAAGCTCCAGATCATCCTCATTACCATCCTGTCCCTGTCTTCTTTGTCTCTCTGCGCCAGCGGGTGAAGATTGTGTCACAGCTCTGCCACGTGTCTGTTCTGACACTGTTAGTACTCTCATCTCTCATCATGTCGGCTGCACCGTGTTCTCTACGTGGCATCCTTCTACCTGCCAAACAGTTTTTCCTCAATCCATTCCCATCCTTCCTGTTTCAATCACTGTCCCTCGATCGAAGTTGTTTTTTTTTTGCTCTCCTTTTACACTACGAAGCTAAACAGAACATCAATAATAACATCTTTATTGTATTTACTGAGGGTTACCCGTCCTTATCCTTAGTTGTGATGCCTATAATCTTAGGTAAAGCATATAATCAACTTTCTCAAAGAGCAGCTCAAGCTCTCCAGCTTTGCCAGGAGGCACCAATCTCTGTCCTAATTCTCAGGTCTCTTCTATCACTCCATTACTCTGGGTAGTGCTCCTGCCATCCTCTCCAAGATCACTCAGTTGTCCTCGTTTTCTGCTTTCCCCACTCACTCCATCCTCGTTTCCCTCCTTCATCTTCCCCCACCAGTTTCAAGTCGCTCCCTCCCCTTCTTCGTTTGATATTCCAGTCCACCGCCGACGCTCTGTTCATAACTGAGGTGATAGAAGTTGTTCTGTCCTTGTTAGTGCTTCTCCTCTCCTTCCTCTGCCACAGCTCCAACTTCAGTGACCTGATCTATTTCATGGCTGGAAAACATTTTATAACCCTTGTGAGTTTCCTTCGCGTCTGTCCTTGCTGCCACTTCTCTATCCCGTGTTTCATCCTCTTGTCCTTTTCCCTGTTCTCGATGGTGTGTGTGTGTGAGACATTTGGTCAAACTTTGCACCAGCTCTCCTCTCTCTTTCTGTTCACCCCCAAAATATCTCCTCAGCCTCTCTTTTCCTCTCACTTACTTCCTCCCTTGCTGATTCACAAGTACTCTGCAGTTCCAAACATCCACACAATGTTTTGT
Source organism: Protonibea diacanthus (assembly GCA_028641955.1). Classification (NCBI taxonomy): domain Eukaryota; kingdom Metazoa; phylum Chordata; class Actinopteri; family Sciaenidae; genus Protonibea; species Protonibea diacanthus. Next base: position 11,405,047 of record CM053998.1, read on the forward strand.
TCAACTCTGTTCTTTACTTGCCTGCTTCACTTGATTCTTTCCCCGGCTCTCAAAATCCTTTTTCGGCATTATCTACTTTTTTTTTTTTACTCTGCTTCCTGCAAGTCACTAATCCCTCTACCCTTCTCACCTCCTTCCTTTAATTCCCATCACAGTTCATTTTCTCTTGATTTGGCACGTTCTCCATCCATTTCGGATATCTCTCCCTTCTCAGTTTCAGATAATGAAAAAGTTTTCACTGGCATGGTGACGCTTTTCCTTTAATTACCAGGGAAGATAATCAACAATAATGAGAATCTATCACATTTTAAACTGTTATTTTGTCAGAGCTGTAGAGAAAAAAATCACTGTTGCCAATGTGCCCTCCATTCAGGACTTGTCCAGAGTCAGAAACATCCTTGCAAATCCAGCACACCAGGAACACAAACTGTTCCACTGTACTGTACTGTATAAACACCTGCAAGCTGTACTGTATAAAGATAAGTATACAGGAATAAACTGTACAAAACCTTCCCATCCATGTATATCTATTCAGAATCTCTTTTCTTTTGTACTATTTGTATTGTCTGCAACTTAGAGAAATACTTGTCTTATATATAATGTAATGTAATATTATATTTATATTGTTGGTCATAGGTCCTTTTTTTATATATGTATACACACACACACATTTTTTTTTCCACATACTTGTGTACATAATAGTCCTGTCTAGTCTTTACCTCCATTTGTTCATCTTTGTTGTCCTTGTTAGCTGGTATTGTCTTGTGTACATTGTGAGCATTGAAAAAACTGTCCTCCGTGTTTACATAATAAAGCTGAATCTGGTCTTTCATTTAACTCTCCTGCCCATAAATATACTGCAAATCAGCATGAAATGAAGGTTCACTAGTTTGACACTAAAAAATTCAATATAAAAGCTTTTTATAAACATGTGGCAGTGACAGTGCTTTTTTACTCTAAGCTGATATAAAATTACAGATATGGTTGTAATGCATACACACATAGTATACATATACTGAATTGTGTAGTCTTAACATTATGTGTCTCATATGTTACATCTAAAATCACTGTCTTGTCCTATATTGACCTCAAACTCTCTATTCAAGAAGAATGTTATTTCTGAATCATTACTGCCCAAAGATCCCGATAATTATGTCTTTGTAATAGCACACTCACTTTAATAGTTCAGTTGAGGTATCTGCAGTGACCGGGAGTTACTAGTGAACGAATTTAGCCTTAAAACCTGAAATTGAACACTTGATGTTCACTTGACCTTTCACTGCCTTTTCCTCTCCAATCTGCTGTCCTTCTCTTCTTTACCAGTGAGAGAAAATAGCAAGTGAGAAACAAAGTAAGCTCAGATAGAGAGGCTGAACAAAGCTATGAAAGAGAGTGACACTGATGAGTGGTTCTAGCTTTTTAAATCTGAGGACTTTTTCATATCATTGTACCTGGAATATCTTTTTGGTTTTTGGACTGTTGGACAAAACAAGCTATTTTAAGTCAACAATCTGGGAAGATTTGACATTTATAGACTAAGGGATAACATAGATCAATCATCTAATGCCAATATTGATAATAAAAGTGACAGTTTCTTTGCCTCCATCTATCATTTTATCTTTCCACACAAACACACATTTGTTTTGCCCATGCTTCATCCCTGCATCCCTGATTCACCCTTTTAGGAAATGTACCACCATGCAGTCTCCCTTCAATGTCCATTATCCTCCCAAAGTCTCACCTTTTCACCCTCTTCTCCTTTTCCATTTCATCCCTCCATTCCTCAAACTCACTCCTTCCTCTCTCTGCCTTTAATTCCTGTCACACAAAATAACTAGCAATTTTCGAACTGCTCCATTAATCCTCAAACTCCATTCATCCATCCCCACTTCTTTAATTTCTCCATTAACCCTGTCTCCTACCAAATATACGTTATATACTACTAGCTTGCTTCGCTGCAGGAAAAGCAATTGCTGCACTGGGAAGTGTTTTTGTATTCCTGGACGCGAGTCATTCTTGTGCTGTAGAAGTCGCAGGGAAAAGGTCAGTTGGATAGTTGGGCATAGAAAGGACAGGGCTGAGGACAGGATCTTGTGTTGTTGTATTTAACAGATTTTGGTTAAATATTGACAAAGTCAAGACATTCTATCTGAAGCTTTCAGTTAGAGTTGACATTTTCAATATTTAATCAGCGTTAACCATGTGCTTTGAGTTGTCTAAACAACTATAAAAGCGATAACGATGCTTCAGTTGCCAGGATACATTGAACATAAATGTTGCCCTGTTGGAACATAATTACGTTCCCTACTAAACTTTGCTTATGCAGATTAGTTGTATATGCATATTAATTTTAATATATTATAGGTCGTCTCCGTCTAACTCCATCCCTGCTTTCCTCCCAAATATTCACCCCTACACCACCACCATTTGTCTCTCCCCTCCCTGCTCCACAGTAAAGGAGACCGTTTGGGACATGTCGCTAATTAACAGCATCAGTGATGCCTGGTTGCCACGGGGACTGGCCGTAACCGCCGGCGGCGCAACGGTAAACAAATAGAATGTGTCAAATGCCGACACGCGTGCACACATGTTGTCTGTGCCTTTCTCCCACACACACACACACACACACACACACACACACACACACACACACACACACACCCCAACAGGGGCAAGCAGACACGCACATGCTGGCTAACACATGGTCGTAGAACTAGCACAGACATGCACACGCAGGCAAATACTTGGCCGGAGAATTAAAAACGCGAACCCAAACAAAGCCACACAAACAAGTGCACGAGCGCAGGATTCACACATGCGCACACACACACACACACACACACACACACACACAGGCTTTGAGTGTCACAGCATCGGCTTGCCATGTCTGGGGATACGGGATGATTAATCGCACTCTGTACAGATGGCCACACTGGGGAGAGAAACGGAGAAGAGGAAAGCTGTCCTCTCTGTCTCTCAGCATCCGTCTACTATTTTCTCTCTGTCTCTCTGTCTTACTATCTTTCATTGCCCTCTATCCCTACCAGTCTCTGTTGACCCTTACTCCTCTGTCTCTGTAGTATGCTAGATTTATGAGTGGCTTTCAGAGACTGTCTCTGTATCGTGTCTGCATGAGCTGCATTAATGACATTCAGTCTTTCCATCTATTCTAAATGTCTTTTATCAAATGCACACAGGCAATCACGCCTCTTCCCAATTGAATCTAAGTGCCTCAGCCCACACAACACTCGCATGCACAAACCATTAAACACACACCTATAAATATGTGCCATTTGCCAAAACGTGAACACGAGCACGCTACATATAATTTCACTCTCTTTTACACACAGCCTCTTTGCTCTGCCTACACCTCTGGAGCCAGAATGTTCAACCTGAGCAGGATAATGATACCGATGGTACCAAGGGGAGCAATGTATGGTATTAAGGCTGAGTCACCCTCGTCTGCACAGGTGATTTAGGCCTGAAATAAGACAAGACGCTGCAGGTTTTGAAATCTAAGAGCAGAGTGGAGGTTCTGCATGCAGCTTAAAACACATTAAGAGCTTCAAAACATCCTGGCCCACTGCGTTTAAAATAGAAAGTGAAGCGCACGCTAGCAAAAGCTCAATTTCTATTGAACCGGACACTGGTTGGAGATTTGTCTAAGCTTTGTGAAAAGAAAAAGAAAATCCTTTTCTCCACAGTCCTATGTATCCCCGCCATCCCACCCAGCTACCACTAGAGCTGGTCTCTCATAGCACACACCACAGAGACATCCAGCTGACTTCACTTTGGCTTTAGGCTTACATGGCACTGAGCGAACTCAGGTGTCTTGAGATTTTGCTTTATCATAAAAATGAAAAGGTCAAAGAAAATTTTATTTAAGTATAATGCTACTGCCGAGGTCCGCTGCCCCTCTGAGCTGGTTTCAAAAAATGCTGTAGAGCACGGGGAGGGAACATGCGGGTCTGTGATATGGAAACCCACCTTGTTAGTGCAGTGCTGGGCTGACGTTCAACCGTGCCCTTAAGATGGAAATTTATATCCTGGAGTGAAACCTTTTTTATAATTCATGACATATTTTGACACCTGCCCTACAACAGGACCGGAGTATGCTACCAAAATAACTATAGACCCCTTTTAGCATCTAGTTATAATCAATGCAATCAATCAATTTAAATTCATGAAAAGCTGTTCTGTGAAGTGGACCACAATTTTTATGGTGGCAAACTGTAAACAGACATTCACAAATAAAGCAATCAAGAAATAAAACTGTACATTTTAAAGGTAGACACTAATTCTAATTCACTGTGAGGTGAAGAAACAGACACTGTAAGCATCTGTGAACTGAAGTACAACCTAAAAAAAAAACTTTAGAAATGTATCAATTTGTCTAGGGCTCCAACTATATGCCACAGCCTTTACAGCCAGTAGACTGTCGAACGTTGTTCCTTATTTCTTTTTAAATGCTTAAAAAAACATCCTATTAGGAGGAAAAGTTGTTGGTTGCACACTCCAGACATCGCTGTATAGTATGGTGTAAACATGCTAACAACCATCAAACAGCTGTGCTTATTAAATGACGATATGGCCCTCAGTGTGACATTTCTTGGCTTAACCACTAATTGAATGTCGGGATATTCATATTTAGTGGCTTCATCCCAGACGACAGTAAACACATTACACTCACACGTCACTATTGAGGCAAACTATAATTGTCCATGGTCCATAATGCTCCGCTGCACAGGCATCAGCTGGCTTTAGCGTGACCTAACATCAGGGCACTGGACACTGACCTACACAGCCGGCCTAAATATTCAATTACTGCTACAGGAGAGAGGGGGAAAAAAAGCTGCCAACAGCTTTTCAAGAATTCAGAAAAACATTTTTTTGAAAAACTGTTTTTGGGGGATCAAGAAATGCATTCAGCTCATGCATGACCTCAGGAGTTGTCACATATTTCAACAAAGAAAATACCAAAACTGGAGTAAGGTTGTTTTCTATGGCATGCCAGTAAAGCAGTGAAGTGGAAACACGTTTCTGTGATGAGGAATGGACACTCGGCAACCTGTGAGCCTGAAGCCAGTACATTAGGCAGGCAGAGCAGGCAGGGGAAGGTAGAGACGAGAATGTGAATGGGAGCTAATGGGGATAATATGGAGATGGAAAACAAATGGTAGTGCTGTAGGGCAGGAGGCACAACCTCAAGCTATCTGTTCAAGATGACTACGCTGTTTACTTTGCTAGTGAAATCCTGTCAAGTTCACAGATCATTGAACTTCACCCAACTTTGAGAGTTTGGCTCAGAGGATTTAAATATGAAGTAAACATAGAGAAAACAAAAATGATGCATGTAAACAGACTAGCTAATCTTGTGGTTGGAGGAACATCGTATTTCTTTAGTCAAACAACTGACAGAAAAGCGAGGAGACACTCGTCTTGTGTCAACAGGTGCAAGTTCATTATTGTTCTGACATTTAAAATGCTTGATCAATTCTTCTGCCGGAGCCTGGAGAGAGGAGACACAAATCTACATGTGTGGGAGGGATTCGACGGCAAACACAGTGTGCAAACAAAAACAGAAGGTGGCTTTCCGAGCGGGGACGTTGCAGGATCATGGGGTGCTCATTAACATGGCTTGCGAGGCTGTGAATAAAATGAAGTGGGACTACAGCTGAATCCACCGTACGTCTTATTAAATTCCATGTCACATTAATATGGTTGGTTTCACATGTAGCATATGGACTAGATGAGAGCTTCCCTCAAAAATCCAATTCTCGCTTAACTGCTAATGTTCTTTCTAATTCTAATTGCCTTTATCCCAGTGATGTCCACTGAAAAATCTGTTGAACCAGTATGACCAGCTCTAATCCGCTGCCATGATGAGGAGTGACTGTTTCCACCAGTGCAGCTCATTCTGGTCATTACGCCTCACTGATTTAGCCGCTCACTGAGGAAGTCTATGGATTCATAAATTAGATTAGGCGGCTTTTCCCAGTTTATTCCTCGTCTTTCTCCTCCATCTTCTATCCGACTATATCTGTCATTTTACTCATTTTCCTCTCCTGCTTTTGCGCTTCTGGTTCGCCTTTTTTGTCAAAGGATAAGGGCAGTTTGCTTTTTACACTTCTCATATACTCGTAATAATTGGACTGGACTGCCCAGTGCGACCAGCTTCCTCGTGACTCCTTGATCCCAAATTATCCGTTGGCACTGTAGAAATTCTTTCTCTATAAAACTGAAATGGTATGAAGTGTTTTCTCCACACAGCCTGTCTAAGACTCGGCCGCCGCAGTGTTTTAAGCCAATTTTACAAAATGGGAGCATATTACATCGATCTGTTCTACACTCTGTGCTGATGACCAGTTGATTTTATGGCTGATTTTGAGATCTGTTTTTAAGACGGAGCATGGCTTAACTCTTGTTTCCACTGACCTTTAAACTTTGTATGTACCACTTGACTCCCCAAAGTCGGTCTGAATTCTACAGAAAAGGAGAATTGGCAGTAGAGCCTGTACCTCTAGACCATTAGATTGACTCCGGCCCTGCAGGGTCAGGACCGAACATCGAGAGGCAACTCTTTGGAAACTTGAGGTACGCTTGCACTCTCAGTTCTTTTAAATTGAGGCTTTCTTTCAATTGCCTTGTTGGTGAAATGTGCTACACAAATAAACCAGACTCTGGAATGACCAGCCTGAAGAGACTGAGTCAGCAAATTTAGTTTCACCAATTTAAACTCTTGAAATAAGCTTTTGTAATCGTTTTTTGCTTCTTCTTTTTTTTAAGCCTTTGCTTTTTTTTTTATTTTCTCCTATGTTGTCTCAACTAGTTTTTAAATTAATCTCTTCTACCTTGAGGCCAGTTTATTTCTTCTATTCAGTAAAACACTCTGCAACCACACAAAAACAGCATTTACTGGTGTTCAAGATACAGGGAAGCAGAATCCTGAGGGTTAAAAATATGCAACAGAACTGTAATACCTTTTCAAAATAGCCTCTTAAATGGACTTTGAAAACATGCACTGATACATGATGGATTTGATAATATACTCAGTTTTGTTGCAGTATTTCATGACCATTTCTGCTTTGTTGTATCTTTTTCTTCCATCTCTGCGTGCCGCTGTCTTTTTCCCCCGAATAAAATGAAAGCCCTGTGGGGAGTGACATTTCACAGGCCAACAGGGAGAAATAATCAAAAAGGACAAAATGCTAACGTAGACCTCCTTTTCTTCTCCACATTTACTGTTAGGTCTTAAACAGTCTATGAAAACCTCTCTGGTTGCAGGTCACCTTTCTTTTTCTGCATCGCCCCCTCCTCCTATCTTTGCTGTTTATTCCGTCCTACCAACACCGCCACCCCGGAGTCTGTTTGCCTTTCTATCTGGCTGTTTAAAGTCAGCTTTCAGAGTTAAACTTTGTCCCTCCTTCACCTTTAAAGCAGCTCGCTGCACTGCTTTTTCCACACAGCGCTCACTCCCTTCCCTCTCTGCCGCCAATTTTTTTTTTTTCTCCTTCCTGTTGACGCCTCGTTCTTCGTCTCTTTTCTGTTTGTTTTCCCTCCTGCGGGTGCTGCGTCGTAAACACTCCGTATCCCACGGCGTTTTTGAAGAGGCTCTTTCTTTTTTTTTTTTAAATGGAAGCCAACTGTCACACGGAAATGTGCACGCACACCTCTAGCTATGTGACCAAACCTCTACGGCGAGGTGTGCGTCGGCAGAGGAAAACACACTCGTGAATGCCCACTCGCTGGGGAAACGCGCACACGGTCACTTGTAGCTGACAAGCCTGATAGGTTGGTTTATAGGCACCAAAATAAAAACACGTGTATGCAGACAGGTCTGAAGGACACGTTACAGGCCCACACACACACACGCTCTCAGATAAACACTTCACACACCCCACAGTGTTTCGTATAAACAGACCCTTCTGGTGGTCTCTCTCTGTCTCTCTCTCTGTCTCTCTCTCTGTCTCTCTCCCCATCACTCCTCTCAATCTCTTCATCTTTTGATGGTCCTCTTCATTTTCACCTCTCACCATCTCTCCCCCACCACCACCACCACCGCCGCCGCCGCCACCCCCTCTCTTTCTCACTCTCTCTCTCTCTCTTGCTCGTTCTGTGCGCCCCCTCACTCCCTCCCTCTCTCTCTCTCTCTGCCCCTCTCTCCACATCTGTCTGTCCATTCCTTTCTTCTCTGCCTCCACTCTTCAGAGGGCTCTTCATTTCACTGGAACGATGGATGAGAGGCATGGGCCATCTGCAAGAGCTGATAAAACCACCCGCACGCACGCACGCACGCACACACACACACACACACACACACACACACACACACACACACACACGCTCGCTTGCTCGCTGATACTGACATACATACAGATGCAGAAACAAGGAGACAAATGCATACAGAGATGTAGATGCATCACTAAACCTCTAAAAAGCCACACACACACGACACACTCCAATAAACAGTGGGAGAAAAAAAAAAAGTGTTACCACGGCATTAGACACAAAGACACACACACACACCCACTACAACCAGACAGCAGTTATGTAGGACACATGCGCTGAAACCTCTTAGACATATTCTGGATGTCAAGAGATAGAGAGAGAGAGAGAGAGAGAGGAAGAAAAGAAAATGAGGGAGAGATGAGATGAGATGAAAGCAAACGCCAAAAAAAAAAAAAAGTGTAAAATTAACTAGATGAGAGCTGGAATAAAGATGAGCAGGGAAAGAGAGTTGAGGAAACATGAGGGTGGGGAGGAGGGGGTGTAAAAAAAAAAAAAGACGTGCAAGAGATGGAAAGGCAGCGAAGAAGAGTGGGTGATGAAGATGCGGGGAGGCGGAGGAGAGGCGGGAGGAAAACGAGGGATGGACACGAACAGCCTGGAGGACAGATTATGCAGAGAGAGGTAGAGATGAGGAGGAGAGATGAAGAGAAGGGAAAGTTGAAGGGTTGGTCAACAAGTCGGAAGATGACATGGAAGTTTGGCAAAAACAGAAATATGTGGGGGGGAAAAAAAAAAAAACTTTCCAAACTGAGCAGCTTCTGCTGAGCTTGAGTTGAACAAGCACAGTCCTGAGAGAACGACAGCTTCCACAGTGGCACATTTGCATACATAGTAGAACTAACTGCTTTGGTGTCTGTGGGATCAAACGCTGAACAATGCTCATTAGCGGTACGTACACTGTATCTACACTCCACACAAGCATGCACACACACACGTCTGTCCATTAATAATATATTCTCTATAATTATCCTGATAAATATTGAGCATGTCGTATGTTTTGAGGACACGGTTGCCAAACTGAGCCTCATCTCTGTCTAACTGGCCCAACATGCGGGCTCACGCTAATTAATTCACTGTAATTCCCCTTTTTGGTGATCAGAAAGACCACCGACTAATGTGCGAGCCAACATGCTCGCAGACAGGTCTCTGGATTGTAATACGGCTGCTCGCTTCAACAATTCAGAGGCAAAAAGGCTCGCTGTGGCTCCTGTCATACTAATGCAGAACCGCTGGAGGACATGAGGGACTTTTTAGAACGGTTACCACCGAAAATAATCCAGGAGGTCTTCTTCAGTCATTCTATTTTCTCCCCATTAACATGCAGCCAATCGCTTGTCTGCCAGTCCAACTGAGTAGCCACACTCTCAGAGGGAACGCGTGGCTGCTGTCACTAATACCAATTAAAAGTTGTGACTTTGCCTAAGAAAATGAGGTCAGATTCGTGTTTGTGATGAGGCTGGCTTTTCTCTATGCTGCCTTGGCAACAGGCGGGTCACATATTCTAAAAATCGGTCCCCCAAGAGAAATTACTTGAAACAAGCCAACTCGGTTGGTTTACTGGTACAAAGTGCCGCTGTGCCAGATTTGACAGGCTGTGCTATGCTACATTTGGGTATCCTGCATCGCCTGTAACCTTTCATTTTACATAAATTCATTCCTAAATTAAAAATGCTGTTTACCAGTTTGCTAATTCTATATTTAGATGTATTTAAATCTCACCCATTTACCAGAAAATCAGCCTCTGCATGGTAGTCAGTACGGTGCCGTTTACGCTGCTTGACTGTGAAAACATAAAGTTATGCTACATGACATTCATGAAATCTTACGAGAAAACAAGTGTTTGTTGCCTCTTATCTAATATCACTAGCACTGCTCATTTGATATGGATGATTACTGCAGTACATTTCAAACAAGCATAGGTGTCATTTCTCATCTCACGCTATTTAAAGTTTTCTTTGAACAAGTTTCTCCCAGTCAAGTCTTATCTCTTCACGACATGCTGCAGGTTTTTTTTTTTTTTTAAAAAGAACACCTAATACAGCGTGTGATGAAGAACACGGGGAAACAATGTGTCAGAAACTTAATTTAACTTAATTTCATCCAACTCAATCATCACTGCAGTGTTTTTATTCTGATAATTTCAGCTCAAGTCCATCAACAGAAGCATAAATGTCTTTCATGGGGAGCACAGCAGAACTACAGTACAGTCCAGAAAACTGAACATTTCCACAATTTCTGATTTGATTTGTTTTATTAAAGGTGGGGTAGGAGATGTTTTCTGGAGCTTTTTTTAACCATATTGCTTGAAAACCTCTTCACAACCCCATTGCAGCCAGTAAAATAGAAGGTTTGTCAAAAAACGAAATGTTTTAGTCCAGTCTAGAGGGTGAAATCATGGGAAAACGCCATCCAATCGCATTGATGGGGCTGCTCATTACGATTGGATCCTGACACGTCCATCAAACTACAGTCCGCTTCTCCCTCCCCCTCTGCGTGTTCACACATTTGTGAACGAATAGAGACCCAACAATTACTTTGAAGGCGTGGTTTCGAGGGGAGGTCTGAAGAAAAGGCATGGGTGTGTATTTTCAAAATATAGCTTGCTAGAACCGTTTTCCCAACATCTCCTACCCCACCTTTAACTGATGCATGTTTCTGTTTTATCAATCAGGTCACTCATAACACTCCAAAATCCATGAAGTTGCTCAGTCGAGATCTCACTGTTTCAAAGCTGTATTTTAAAAAGAAGCCCTGGAGAACTGTTTGAGACAGTCAGGGAGGATTTCAGTTACAGTTTCGATGCTGAGAGTTCTGCAATTCTGGGACCCTGGAGATTTTTTCTTCTTCATAGAATAAAAGAAAACACGTTTGGAGGAAAGCATTCTCAGGAAATGATTGCATGTTCAATTTGAAGGGAAAAAACACACACTGGACTGAATGCTCACTTGGAAAATTCAGGGACAGTTACTTCCTCCCTCCCCTGCCTCACATCACTCCTACTGAATAAAACAAGTCACAGTGCACGGACACACACACACACACACACACACACACACAGCTGAGGATTGTTCTAAATTAAGCACTGTCGTTTTGCACACTGTGCGCAAAAAAAGAAAAAAAAAACAAAACATGCTGAGTCGCAAAGAGGCCAGCCTTCACTAATATACAGGGGGCCTGATTAAAACTGACACACACGGCGCAGTCATGGGAGATCACTATTTTAAGCGTAGAGTACTCTAATGTGAACATGCACAGGCATGTATTCCACCACCACGCACAGCTACACGCACATAAAGAGAGGCTGGTAAACCACCAACTACAGAATAAAGAGAGTGCGTCTGTGAGACAACTGTCTGAAAACACACAGAGGAACCTTGAAGATGTGACAACAGCACAGACCGAGAGAAAGACTGTGGACTATAGAGAGAGAGAGAGAGGGAGAGAGGGATGGAGAAAATGGCATCCAGGCATAAGAAGCAGAGAGAGAGAGAATGACAAATAGGCCAGTGTTAGCAAAAGAAAGATGGAGGCATATTGTGAAAAGAGGAAACGGGGGACCAGGTGTATATAAAGGGAAGGAGGAAGAGAGGGAGGAATCCGATTTAGAAATAAACAAGTTAGGGAGGGGCGAGCATGATGGAGGTATGGGGGGCTAAGAAGCGACAAATAAGGAGAAGATTTCCATAGAGAGCAATGGAAGGAGGGACAATGAGGAAAGGGGAGAGACAATAGGAAATGTGGAAATGAATGGAAAGGTGAGAGAGGCTGAGAAAGAAAACCATAGAGCTAGAGCATTAAAAATTAGATGGAGGAGGGAGGAAAAGGCAGAGAGTGAATGCAAGACCTGCGAAAACAAATCAGCAACACAAGAGAGGTGAGGAGCAAAGGAGGAGAAAGAACAAGAGAGGTAGAAATAAGGGAGGAACGAGAGGGAGGGGGCAAAAATAGACAAGAAATACACTGAAGAAAAACATGAAGAAATATGGAGCTGCAAAAAAACAAATCAAGTGACAGTGCAGAGGTAGAGAAGGAAAGACAGAGGTACATGGGAGAGAGAGAGAGAGAGAGAGAGAGAGAGAGAGAGAAAGGGTGAATAATAACTAGAAAGGAAAACTAGCATAGAGGAAAATGTGAAAATGGAAGAGCGGAGATAGCGACAGAACAGATAGAACATGAAAAACAGAAGAGGAATGATAAATGAGAAGAGTTAGGAGGAAGCGGGGAGGGAGCAGATCGGCTCGAAAAAACAACATAAACGACAGCAATATGAGGCTGGGAGGAGGCTTGTCGACAGCGAGGACATTCAATTATAGACACACAAACACACCTGGACAGTATGTATGCAGGCACCTGGATATAATATGTAGCCCACATACATAAACACGGGCGCAAAAACAAGGAGGACATTGATAGTGACAGCAGGAAGTGAAGAGGCTAGATGGGAGTGAGTCCAGAAAAATGGGTGAGAGCAATAATGGGAGGGAACAGATATGGTGTATATATAGAATAGGGCGCCCATTACTGTACATGGAGTCATACTGAGAAATAAAATATGGGTTGGGATGCAGTTGGTGGGAAGATGTATACAAAAAACAACATGTCACCGCTTTCTTTATGGTTCAGTCCCGGACATGTGGGGGCTCTTTATGAATTTACTGCAGCAGAGAAAATGATAGTGTTTGAACACTGTCATCACTTACTGGATCTTTTTCCAAGGCTCAAGCAAACAGTGTTAGATCAGTTTAAGATTATTCTACAAGGTGTGCGAGCCAAAAACGGATCAAAAGACTTGACACGGGGAAGATGAACTGATGAGGAGGGAATCATTTCTCTTTAATTTTGATATTTAGGAGGCATTTTAGGTTGTAAACGTTGCATTTTCTTTCTCAACACTGGGCTTGAATTTGTTTCTGCCTGTGATGAATGAACGTGGACGTATGGAAATGGAAAGAAAAGGTACTGCAGAAATGACCTTCAAGCTGTTGCTTCTCATCAGTGAAGAAACTACAGCAATATACACTGTGGAAATCCTATAGTGTACATTTTTAGCTTGAAACTATAATACTTCTAATATTCCTACTACTACTATATCAACTTCTACCACTTTAGCTCAGTCAACTAATCAAACCAGCGTTGCAGATTTTTCATCTACTATTGTGTGTGTGTGTGTGTGTGTGTGTGTGTGTGTGTGTGTGTGTGAACGAACATATGATACAAGTATTTCTAACATTATCTGGACGATCATTTGTACGCCGATGTTTTCCACTGAGGTGAGGACGGCTGAATTGCACATAAATATGGTGAGAAATAATGATGACAGCAAAAGTGTTTGAAGTGGCGCAAGCCACAAGTCTCATCTCAAGTGAAAGCAGCACAAAAATCACACTTGTGCACTCGTCTAATAGGCACTGCACAGCACAGTATTATTCCACTTCTATAATATTTTCAATAAATTATTAAGCCCGGCTATTTTTCATTCCAAAATGTCACCAGTTAAGCTAAATTTTAAGTTATTTCTTAACTCTACAGTGTGATCAACTTGCCTGGTGCAACATGTTTGCTCATAAGCTAGGTTTAAACATATGTATAGCAGATGCAACAGCCTGCACACGTCTAATTTCCTATTGCTATTCTGCACGTACAGGTCACTTTTGCATTCATGCTTGGTTTTTCATTTTATTGTTCCTCTTAATGACGTCTAAGTGCTGAAATTTCTGCTTGAAAATGTTGTCATGGAACTCGTTTGCTCTATTGTTATTCCTCCGTGACATGTATCCATTTACAATCCGTGCTGCAGCAGACCAATTTCCCAACAGGAATTATTTAACTTCATCTCCAAAAATTGAAACAGGTAATCATTACTACTCTCATTACTGGAAGGAGTTGTATATAATTGCAAGTGAATGCAGACTGAGTAACAGCAATGATCCCAAAAATCTATTGCATTGATTGCCTGTAATAGTTGGGATTTCCTTTACGACACGTGGAACCAGGAGCAGTTAAACTGAAAATCGAGAGTGTGACAGAGCATTTCAAGGAGTGCTCTCGTGCATGTTTCCACCGTTTTTAATAAGCTTTGAATGACAATAGATTTCAGTGTTCAGCACTTTGGACTCTCTTGGAAGGGCTGCTGGAACAGGGCGAAAAACAAGTCTCGCTGTATCGACTCATATGAGAAAAGACGCAAGAAAAAGGACAATGTAATCAGGGGCCAAAACCTCAAACACCAAACGTTCCTCAGCACTTTCAATTGTTGAAAATTTGTGATTAAAATGTTTCTGACTCCATATTATTAGTAAAGATTTCTGCGCAGGCTTTATTCTATTAGTAATGATTCTTGCCTGGCTATTTTGATAAATGAAATTACAAAAGGGAGGATGACACGCAGAGAGAGAGAGGGGAGAAGGGAAGGAGACGCATCAGAGATGCACGGAAGGGGAAAAGAAAGTGAGTCCATAATTGGACAATACCACCTAATGCATGAGCAGAGAATTGAGTGGAGGGTGCACTAATGGAGGAAAGGGAGAAATGTCACTCCATAAAATACTGGGCTAATATGGGCCTATAATTACAATGGCGATGAGTGGCAGAGATGGAGGGGGGGCGGTGGGGGGTTGACCAGAGATTATGTGGAGAAAAAACACTCAGAAAAGGGGACAGACAGTGACAGCTTCTTTCCAGCGGAACATACACTCACACCACCGCCCACCGCACACACTCCGCAGGACTAAGTCAGCTCACGTCTGAGGCTCTCTACGCATGACCTTCTCAAGGTCAAAAGGTGGTTTCTTTGGAAATTACACCCCGTACGTCTGTGTGTGTCTGTACCTGCGGTGCTGGTGGTTTGCCCACCAGGTCAAGGGTCTGCGATCTTACCGGAGTTAACAAGGTGGCGTGTGAACAGCGCGCGTGCCCCCTGTAATCTCTTTTGTTCTCCTTTCTGTGCATAACGCGTCACACTGTGGATAGCACACCCAGCAGAGGGGAAAATGTGCACCACTGCAACGCAACCAAGGGCTGGAACTCTGGCAAAACGCTGAAAGATTTCAGATAAGATTTCAGCATGTCACAGAATAATTTTAGCACCGTATGTCTACAAACTTGTGCTCTCTGCCTTGCTTTTTTTGAAGAAACTGAATGAGCAGAAACGAAATGCTCGGATATTTACCGCTATTTGAATCGCAAGGTACAGTAAGATCGTCATTCAACCTGAGAAAGATCAAACCAGTCCTTCCACAGCTTAGTTGGCTTCATCCACTATGGTTTGTAAAATGTCAGGCTATCAGGATCCGGGTTCTTTACCCTGCTGGCTGTGCATCCCATCACACAGCAGCTTTTAAGGCATTTTTCTGTTGTTTGCCAGGAGACAGAAGTGACAAGGAGGCAGCACGTCATGCTGCACTTCACTGCACCTCATGCGTCTACTTATCCTTCAAGGTGGCAGGAGGATTTTTTTTTTTTCGAGACCTCACACAGAAAGTTACTGTGTGATCACTACGTTTCACTCATTTATACCCACTGAGGTCAACGCAACTGCTTCAGCAAGTCACTGGATTCACATGATGCCACGCATGTCATGATTAGAAAATGAGCTTGCATACATATAGGCTATGGAGTTCTTGATCTCATAAATGAGCTCTTGAATTCATGACAAACATCTGTCACAGGTGTTTGGTTGATCTGCTTTACTCTCAGACCACAAATTAACATTGCACTTGTGAGGTGGGCCAGTTGTTTGGTCCGCATCAGAGTTGTACACACCATAAATCAAAGCTTCTCTTTAATTCTGCTACATGCTGGTTTATTTGTCTGTGATTTTTTTTTTTTTTTTTTAAACGCAGGCTTTCAAACTTTAACAAGCACAGAACAACCCGAGCTCTTTCATCACCAATTACATAGGTGACTGACTGCTTTGTTTGGGGCAATGAAGAAAAGAAGATAGATTATGGCGGCGAATCATGACACTGTCAACAGGGGCGGACCGGCGTGGGGTGCAGGATGTCTGTGGCGATGTGTGAAGAAACACAAATGCTCTTCCTCTAATTAGGACTCAACCTATTTTCAAACTCAAATTTGTTCTGTGGAGGATGCGGCACACACACACACACACACACACACACTCATGCATAAAGAAACAGACAAGCCTGCACACGCAAACACACACACACAGCAGTAGCATTGTAAAACGTATTATTAATACAGTGAGTGACACATGCAAATGTGTTCCAATAAAAGAAACAAACAAGAGGAAGATCCATGTTGGAGGGGGGTGATGGAAAGAGAGACAGATGTGAGTAACCCTGGTTGACACATTGAGGAAAAAAGATGGATGATTTATGGGATGAATTATAGGACGGCAGCTAAATCCTTTTTTGATATTTAAATTCAGGCTGATAAGGAATGAAAGATGGAGGGAGGAGAATGAAGAAGTGAGGTCTCCCTCCAGGCTGCCAGTACTGTCAGAGTAAGGGTTTCCATTCCTCTGGAGCTACGTGGGTCCACTGCATAGCACATGACAGCAGGAAGGAAGGAGAGAGAGAGGGAAGGCAAAGTGGGGGGGGGGGCAAAGGGAAGAAGTGAAATGAGGTGCTGAGTAACAGGAGGAGGTGGATAATAGGAACACGGGGAGGAGAAGAGAAAAAAAAAACTGCAGGATTTGGCCTTATTACTCGCTGTATTCTTGGGGAAACCGAGATGGTGGGACGCATGGGGATGAAGGGAGAGTTGTGAAAGAGGAAAGGAGATATGGTGGGAATGTTGATGAGGGATGAGAGAATCAGTAGATAGACATGTGGATGGAGAGAGGCCGATAAAATCTGGAAATAAGGTAATAAGACATGAGAAGTTAGGAGGAAAGGGCATCAGGTTTGGTGTGATGGAAAGATAGGATGAAAGCGGGAAAGGAAAAGATGGAGGACGGATTAAACGGTCAGGAATGATGCAGCGATTCACTCTAGATAAATGGAGATATCCTGGAGATTGATGGATAGATGAAGACAAAAGAAGTGAGATCACTGCACTCCTGTTGATGTTATCAGATATAGACGCACGCTCCTCGCATCACATTCACTGCTTTACTTCTGTACAGTGTGAAAAATCGATCAGGACCCCCACCACCGCCGCCCCTCCCATCCTGATTTTCCCTGCGGTGTGCAACAAAGCCATATTTCCCCCTCTTTACTTTACAGGAGTAACATGATTTTGGGCTTCAGTAAATTGTCTTCATCATCCACTTATCGCACTGTGGGAGTGCTTCATGGAATCTGCTTCACATCTCACCGAGCTACACTGATCACAGAGCTTATATGCCAAAAGGTTGGTGGAAACGTTGGATGTGAAGGGTGCCTGCTGAAGAAAAAAATAAATTAAAATACAAAATGTCAAGGTGCTGCTTTAATACTCTTCCCCTCTCTGCTTCCCTCACCGCTCGCTTGATCCCAAAGCTCGCAGTCCATCCCTCCCTGTCATTCTGTCGACAGGGCTGCCTCTACTCCCGCGCTTTGACATCCATCACTCCTCATCCTGGTCTCCCCCCTCCATCCCCCAAACCTCACTTCACACCCTAGTTTTATTATATTCCCTCCATGTACCTCTTCTTTCTCTCTCCCACCAGTGTCCATTTTTGTGGCATCTTAAGAAGCTCTGAACGCAAAGTTTAATAAACAGAAATGCAGATAGTACAGTCAAGTGCTCAAGTACATACTTCCCCTACTTGTTTTTTACGGTGACATGAAAAACAGCAGTCACTTTTTGACAGAGATATTCTAATATAACATGCGAAATCTTGCAGAGTTTAACCAGGGCGTGTTTTGCTCCCAGAGCACCAGCAAAGCTCCTTCACTCAGAGCTGCCAATTAAAGACTACTCTTCCTTCCTCGGTATTGCATATTGCAAGTTAATATTTATGTGATCATAGATCATTTATTCCAATTTATCTACATTTTTAATTCAACTTTTTTTTAAATGTTTTAAAGTGTACAGCATCCTAAAATATATCCAATTTGCATTTAATTTACATTATCCAAGTTGTGGTGGCCTGTTTTCAATGCAAAGCTTGAAGGAGCACTAATGTAGCTGGCCGGGCGTTCAGACTGGAAACAGGTCTGAAAGGAGGCTGTGTTTGTAGTCCTGCGTTCAGGTGCTGATGGGAATATGAAAGTCAGTAAGCAGGGTTGAATATTAAATCCATTATCAGCCTCTGAGAAGCCAAACCACTGCACAGTGAATTATTAAACCACAAGGAAGGATTTTAAAACTCTGTAAATATATCACACTGGCAATTATTTAATCTTCTGTCCTGACAATTGTCAGGTAGTCAGTAGAAGCGCGAAACAGTGTGCATAGCGTTAAAGCGGAGCTCTGTGACAGCTCAAGCTGAAAATAATTTTTTCCCCTCAACCAATTTCTCTTCATATCATAACTTTAAGACTCCAGGAGACACATTACTACAATATTCTGAAAGCTTGGCAGGTTACCTTTGACCTCGGAAACAAACTATTGAGGTGATCATTAAGGCGCATGGAAAACACACAATACTCTCCAAGGCAAGAGTAAGCGGACCTGAAATGGATATTGTCCAGTCAACTGAGAGTCAGTACAAACTGTTTGCAGCAACATTTCTGCAGTGCAGTTTGTCTCTCTTCACGTGTGAACTGTCTGAAAAGCATTTAGTCGTCACAGAATAGAAAACTGTGTTCACTGCAATGAACAGCACCAGGCAGTCATAGTGCAAGCACGGTGCAACAGCCAGGGGGCACAGCACTTCAATTGTGGGTCGGACCTTTGAATAAAAGCTGAGTAATGGGTTGTTTTTAATACTGTTCCACCTGTCCCCGTGCACACAATCCGTCCTACCTTGTTTGCTTCTGTCGCATCTTCTTTGCTCTCTCTCTCTCTCTCTTTCCTCTCTCATCTCCTTCACCTGCTCTGAAAGCTCCATTAAGAAAACAAGACGGAAAGCTCTCGTATGCTTTTCCCTTTATCTATTTTCTCCCCAGAACAGAAAACGAAGTCAGAGACGCAAAACATGGATGTACCCATCACTGATTTGACCTGTTGGATCTTTGCTTCTGTTTTCTTCACAGACACCCATCAGTCTACTGACTCTGCACACAATATGAAAAAAACTTGTTCCTCCTCCTTGCTTCGATGCCTTGAGCTCTTCCATTTGTCCTTACTCCCTTCTGTCCTCACACTCCATTTCCCATCCCTCCCTTTTGTTTTGCTGTCCTACTAATACTTTACTGCTATGTACAGCAGAGCTGATTTTTGTGCTTTATGGAAGATGTAGCCTTTCCATTACAGTGTATGACTCCTGCGCCCTCCTGCTGACACACAGCAGCTCGTCGCAGTGTTAAACACACTGAGTAAGTGACAGACGGCATTTTCAACAGTGCTATCACTGCATGAGTTTTAATTCAAACTTTGGTGCCACTGCTGCGTCCTTCGGCCTCTGCTGTTCGGCCATTTGCTCCACTAAAATCTGGGCGTCTTGTCATGGGGCATTCGGTGTCGATTTCGAGCGACTCCACCTGCACTCATCAAAGTGAATTATCCAAGTTGCTCTGGGTGCCCCGAGCTCAAAAGCGTGACAACTTCCTCGCCTTCCTGCTCTCCGACTTCCACTACGTCACTCAGCCGGCGACCTTGTCACAGCCCTTCGGTAATAATTTATTCATCTGCCCCTCAAACGCGGCATTCTCCCGTCCATGCTTTCCTGTGTTGATTGTGTTTGGTTCATTCATATTGCATGGCAATGGGGAGGCAGAGCTGCGTGTTGACACATTTCGTAGCTCAGCTGCACGGCTAAACAGTGTAGGAAAACAGAACAAAATAAGACGTAGGGAGGGATGTGAGGAGGGAGGGTGAGATGGAAATGGGTAGTGGCGGGGGGGAATCGGGGGAGCTGAGGAGGGAAAATACAGGGTTGAAACAAGGCAAAAAGTCCTTGAAGTGGGGGAAGGTCACGCAGTATCCTGTGGCTACTCTTCCCAGGCAAGTTGCTGAGAAAAGCACTATACAGCGCAAACAGCTATTTTCACAGTGAGAAGTAATGCACCCTGAAAGTGAGAACGCCACATTATGGTGGGCCTGCATCCCCAAACCAGGTGTGAATCCTAAATGTATGACGCTGATTTAAAACACAGCTCAAAAAGCTAGATCCTCAAATGAATGCTATATCTAATTGCCTGATCATTGAGCCACATAAATGTGTTAATAAACTAAAAACAACTGTCCCTGGGTGAGAGATGAATGAACTCAAATTCAATTGAAATAAATCTGCGCGCACAACACAACCATTCA
Organism: Protonibea diacanthus; assembly: GCA_028641955.1. Lineage (NCBI taxonomy): Eukaryota > Metazoa > Chordata > Actinopteri > Sciaenidae > Protonibea > Protonibea diacanthus. The sequence goes on from CM053998.1 coordinate 11,425,639, forward strand.
TTTCTCGCCCTCACTCAGGACCAAGAGACAGATGATTTGTTTGATTGGAAAGCCACCAGTGCGAGTCGAATTCAATCACATCCAAGGAGTCAAAAATCACTGCGTTAAGTCACCAGGCAGTATTTTATTTACAGCGTCCACGACGAGCCGCAAGAAAGGGGGCAATCGTGAGAGATCAGAGGGTCTCCTGAATTTATAGTTTCCCCAGCTGCAATAAATTTGACATGCAGACAATAATATCACACCATTGATAAGCTTCAGCTGCTTGTGTGCACTCCTCAGTTGTAGATTACAGATTTCTGACAGGATACTGAAGGAAACTGAGTGCACGCCGCACATCGTATTACTTGTTTTTTAGCTTCTCTGCTCCGTTAAAGAATTACTTCGACTTTTATTCCCCTCAGGCGGTATCCTCCCACGTTCAGCAGAGTCTAGGCTACAGACCAAACATAACCCGGCCATAGCCATTGAGCCCTAAAGGCTTTTAAGCGCTGTGCGTTGCTGAGGTCAAAACCACCATTATCTCCCAACATTATCTTTAACACACTGTTCGGTTTGTTTTTATTCTGATCAATGGCTGTTTCATTCTTATTAGGACCTTATTCTAATTCTAATCCACCATTTTTATTGAATCAAAGTGGCTTTCATTACCATTTAATTATTTGTATCTCGCTTTGTGACACAACTGAGGCCCATAAAAGCTAATAGAGAAAGGAAAAGAGGAAACATCAAAGAAAGGGAGAGGACAGTATGAGAGTCTAACAGAAGAAGAGTGGGTGGGTGGGCGTATAGCGCAGGGTGAAGGGCAAAAGCACCTGACAGCAAAAAAAAGCATCCAGGGATCAGACCTCATCAGCGGGAGAGTGATTTGTGGAGACACAATGTGAAATGGCATATATGGTGTGTAGGATACGTGCTTGTGGACGGATACACACAGCGCTCATATAGTGACCTTCTCATACGGAGACTGTCAAGAAAAATTACCAGTTCTCTCACACATACACACTCCCATTGCCACACCAAGCATCTGAGCATAAAATATTTAGAAACTAAACACCTAAATGCTCATGGACTGTATATACAGCCCTCTCACCGAGAGATACAGATGAACACACACTCACATTCAGTCATGCAGGAACACACATGCACACATGGAAATCATGCCATCCCACTCACAGACCTCATATGGCAATGTGCGTTTATAATTGCAGCGCTGAAAGCTACTATATAGATCAATGTGACAGACCTATAATTCAAGCGCTGGTTGATCTCCGCAGCTGGGACTGTATGCACCCGTGTTCACACATACGCGCGCACACAGTTGGATGAGGACATTGTGTGATCACTTATTATCATTAAGCGCAATAACCTTGCCTTGCCCTCCCTTTCCTAGCATGCCGGAGAAACTGCAGCGGATATGAATGAGCGCAGTTGTGCATATTATTTTCAGAGCGATGTTTTTGACATGAACTCTGAACCAAACACCTGCGTGACACTAAATTTACGCTCGTATTATAGAGCCCGCCGAGAATCAACATCTACTCCGCAGCTCCTCACAACTTTCAGTTCATTGTTCTCATTTGCCGCTATGTGTGCTTGTTGACACCATACCGCCGCATAAACCAAGAGCGCCGATGGTGTGCTGCATTCACAACCCTAAATGTCAAACGAAGGCTACGTTTGACATTAAACACAACACACAGCGCATACATTTGGCGTGTGGCGAGAAAAAGACTTTAATGCGAAGCCAAGTTTATATGACATATGGACTGAATGAAAACTGCCTACATTTAACATAATTAGCAGAGAGAGAAATATGTTGAATCTTAGATGCAAAAAGCTAAACGTGCCAAGTTGGGATCTGGCATTTTCCCACTCAACGTTGAAACATTTCAGTTACACAGAAAATTTTGTTTCATTTTGTTTGCATGCTCCTTTTACTGGGAACCACGCGGTGTGTTATTCAGTAGGATAAACATGAATGACGCCTGAGGTGGCTATTAACATATAAAATATTGAAGTTAGCCAGTTATTTCGAGGAAATGGCTGGGAGACCACTTAAAATGTTGCACTCAAATCATGTAAGGTATGTTATTTTTGTTTTTCTGCCCTTTAGATCACTTAAAACCTACACTGAAGTGCATATATGCTGTATATATTCACCAAATTCAGACTTGCAAACTCACTTCAGACTTTGAAAGTGATGTGTGAAGAACAACCCCGGGTAAGGCAGAGGCCTTCAGCGCATTTAGATAAACCCTACCTCAATCCTTCCAGTGTCTGGTTGGAAGCCTCTGGCTGGGTCTTCGGTTGTAACTCTGCACTGGATGGCACAGCCATTCACCCTGATCTTGTCTTGTTTGAGGTTGAGCTCTGGCAGGCTGCGGCCTTCACAAACGTGCAGCTGGGCATGCACCAGGTCCACACTGTTGAAGAGGGAGAGAGTCGATAAGGTGAATAAATTGATTGAAGCCCTGAACATTGTGTGAGTAACCCTTAATTTCCCTTGATGTCACTGTGGAGAACATTTCTGCTGTTTACTCCAAAGTTTAAAAGACCAGTAGGGCTGTTTATTAAGCATAGACTTCTTTAGCTATTCTTGGCCTCAGCTCAGAATGAGGAGAGAGGATGTGAGGATTTTTCCAGCACTTCTGCTTTGAAGAATCTGTGATGCGTGACAAGAACACAGTCCCATGTGGACACCTCATAATGACAAAAACAGAGTAGATTAAAACGTTAAAAATTTTTGTTATAATTTGATGTTGCTGAAAGAATGGCTCCTGGGAAAGCGAGCAAGTTTGTTTGAAAGTCTAGTTTGAAAACTACTAAATTAGCAACATTAACTTTTGCTTGATTAGAGATTAGCACGTGTGCTTAAGCGTGCTATGTAGAATCTCTATAACCCAGGGCCAAGAATATGAAGAAGCACCAAGTGTGAGGCAGACAGACTCGTTTTTGTTTTTTGATTAAATTGTAAGTCTCTGCTTACATTAACATATGTACATACAAGGCATTGCAAAGAACCCCAGCCTGTGGCTAATGAAAAACTGATTCACAGTACGTGAGTGCAACGCAAATATGACTGAGCAAATAACTCAAGATCACGTCAAGTAAACCTCAGACTGCTTCCTGCTAAAGGTCATATAACTCTAGATGTACTCTGATTTGAAATTGTTATCAGTACCGTGTATATTAAACTCTGTTTGGATACAAATGTAACATCTGTAAAACGTGTTGCTCAACTTAATTCAATTCCAAGAGAATAACAAGAAAGTGTAGCCAATTAAAAATGATGTTTTAGTTGAATGCACGCAGACGTAGTGTTTTCCGTTTTGTTGTTTACATTTAAATAACATTTTATTCATAGATATCTAAAACTGTATTTGGAGTGCATTATGTACCATAACCCTTTATTCAGTGATTAGCTAATATGAGAAATAATTTAAATGTGACAGGGACAAAGAAGCAATTTTCTTCCATTTCCATGAGTTGTAAGCCTTAACATCAATTTAGTCTCATGCACATGTATTTATTTAAATGTAGAACTCAAATGAGACTAGCTGGGTTAAGCTCCATGACCTCAGTGGTGTCTAACAGCTGAAATATATCATAGTATTTTATGTTAGTTGCCTGTTGGACACTTTTTAAAAGCAGCAGTGGACAAACACAGAGGGTGGGGACACATAATCTTTAAATGGCTGCGTCCCTAAGCCCGAGCCACTGCCAACCATAAACACACTGAGGCAACTGGTAAGCATCTCCGCCTTGAAGGGTGAATGAGAGACAGAAGGCGCACACATTAGCAAACAAGCTCGGGTTTTGGACACCGTCTTGGCTTCCGTTTCCTTAATGTCTCAATTAGCTGGTATCCACATTCTGGCCAAACAGAAGGACAATTATGCATCAGCCTGGTGTGAAATGTGTTGGTGGAAAAAGCAGATCTACTCTTGATAACTTGGACAGGCGCTAACGTCATGTTTTTGTTACACTTTCATAAATATGTTGGTGGAGTTTTTTTTTTTAAATAGATGGCTCTGCTCGCATCCTTAAATGACAAAAAGGACAAGGATGAAAGTGTCACTTCATGAGTGATGTCCCCAACAGTAGTTATGAAAATGATTCTCAGTTTTTCAGCACTTTATTGCCTAATTAGGAAACCAGTCTGTTACGAGATTCAGATTAGTTACTACAGCCCGTTAAGGACATATGAATAAAAATGTTTTGCCTCTTTTCTGTGCACTGTGGGTAAGACTTATTAGAGAATGAAGTAATCTGGTGATTTTTTTTTTATTACTTGTCCATCACGTCTAATAGTATTTGCATATTCATGAAGAAAAAAAACAGCACTTAAAAAATGCATATCTCAATTTGAAAATACAAACTTATGAGGTGACTCGTGGGAATGTTCTAATGGCTGCGTGTTCATACAGAACCAAGTCCTTTAATATTACACAAATAAACACATTTATGTGGCAAAAGATACAACTGAACATTTAGAGTGGAGAATCAAACACTTGGCATCCATGCATCGACTATAAATATACATACTTCCACCCCCCCCCTCACATAATTCTACTACTTTGAAAACATAAGGCAACACTGATTGAATGAGGACCCTCGAGGGTTTATGAAATTCATTGTATACTAATTTGACTCAGACAAATTAAAGAGCCTGCAGCAACATCTGTCCCTCAGTGCAGCCAGTTACAGAATAAAAGTCCCTTGTATCATTAGCAAGTTCCACAGTAAGGCCGGGCTACACAGGAAGAGGATGAGCGTGATATGCCTTCAGCAACAGAAGGAGCTGGAGAACGCAGTACAGCACATGCTCAACAAGAGTGTGATGACAGTGAATACTGCTGCTTCAGACTGTTGGCAAAACTCTGTGTTAGAGAACACACAGGATTAAGCAAAGACAGTGAAGAGGATTGACCTGAAACATCTGCGCAGAGTCAGGCGATATTGCCACCAGCGGGATAAGAGTTTGAAACTCAGACAAAATGACTGAGAATTATGTGTTTATCTGCACAGTAAGATATGATAAAGTTCTGCTAGGTGTGCAGAGTGTGTACTTCCACATGCATTTCCATGTCTGATATTGAAGTTTTACAAAAGCAATTCTTTTGAGGATCGCTTGAGGATCAAAAACCTACATCTAACTGTCGTCAGTGTAATATACACTCTGCATATGACATTAACATGAATGGAGCGTCGGATATATAAAAAAATCAGGCTGGATGTATACTTTCAGATGTAACAGATGTATGGCTACAAGAGAAACATAATTATGTTTTTAAATCACCACACTGTATTTCAATTATTAGAGCTTTCTTTTTCATCATCCACCAGTTTCCTTTATACGTTTGGCAGCACAGATGTATTTACATGTCATGCCAATAAAACAAGTTGAAATTGAAAAATCGACGGTGCTTGCTCCAAGCATTTTATGAAATAAGCTGAGTTATCAAACTATTAAAGTCGAACAGAAAAGGATTTTTATAAACAGCTTGTTTCTTTACAGTGGTCTACTCACTTGTGGACAGGACATGAGGGCAGGAACTAGCTACAACAATTAATACATCATTCTGATAACTGATTAATCATCTGATTTCAGCTTCACAAATGTTCTGATTTTCTGGTTTCTTTAGTCCTCTTTGACAGTTAGCTGGATATCTTTGGGTTGTGGATAAAACAAGACATTTGGGGATAACACTTTGTCCCCAGTGAACATTTTTTCACCATTCCCTGACATTTTATGGACCAAACAACTGAATTAATCCAGAAAATAGTCAACAGATTAATCAATAATGAAAATAATCTTTAGTTGCAGCCCTAGAATAATAAATGTAAACTATGAAAATGAAATCAGTTTATTTGATTATAGCTGGAGAGTGATATTTTATAGTACGAGTTCTTCTTTACACAAAAATGACAACAACTATGAAAGAGCCTTTTCACACATTTATTATATAGATCTTACACAGATATGTTTATTATAGTTGATATTGTTCCAATAGGGTTATTTTTTTATTTTGTTGTAACTGAAGTGTCAATAGATGTGCCTTATGCACAAAAGGTGTGAGAAATATGATTCTCCACCATAAAATGGATTATGAGAAGGGGACACAAAGAGAAATAGAATAATTTAATATCGGAGAGGCACAGCAGATTCTGTTCCAGATTCATTCCCAATTTTCTGCTGTAAATGGAGTTTTATTATTCGTCAGTTTTGTATTTATCCATGACCAAAACTAATATTAACTAAAGTTGTTCCATGTGCTTATTCACAAATCTAATCTCAGTGTTGTTGACCCCCACTTCTTCCGAATCTCTCCATATTACTGTGTATACCTTGTCATGTAAATACCCATCAAGCACCGTGCAAACAGTGAACTACACATGGCAGTTTAATTATATTTTGCCAAGAGCCCCAGGAACCAAGAAGTACTCCAGAGCTGCAACGCTACCTGATGCAAGGTTTGCTCTGTGTCAATTAGTTGGTGAAAATTTGATTAAACTGAAATTTATTTAGGAATATGCAGCATGTAAGCACAATATAAGCTGAAATAATAAGGTCCTTAAACTAGATTTCCACTCTGGTCTCCTCTACAGTACAAGCTTCAAGATTACATTAGGTAATAATGCAGACCTGCCTTAAGGCCCTTGTCATTTCAGTTGATATTGCGGTTTAGTAGTGCATATTATCCAAAATTAGGAAATAATTACATTCAAACAAGCCAAATGGAACACAGAGGAAAATCTGACTCAATCAAGAAGGTCATGGAAATATACTTGTGATAAGTCTTTGCTTTGTTTTGTGTCAGCCAAGATATTAACTATTAAAAGTGTCATTAAAACCACTGAGTCTGTCACGAGTGCCTTCCTCTTTCTTCTAAAGGGTGACGTGATAACACGCATCCACAGTATTCGACCTTCATTTTGCAGTTTCCTAAAAAACACAAAGATGTCAAACATGTCAAACTAAATAATGTGTCTATTCTCTGCTTTTCCCTCACTTTGCGGCACTGACTCGTCCAAGGTATGAACTTATTCGTTATTTCTGACACTAACACTAAAGAATACATAAATCTTTTAAAGATGTCAAGCCTAATATTGCATGTCTGTTTTCTGTGCCCGGCTTCTCTGACTGTTTGCCAGTTGTTTCTTTGCTTAGGGCCTCTGAAGACCTGCCAAGTTTATATTTGATCTCTGACAATCTAAAAAGAAAAATGGAAACCCCCACAAGTGTCATAGAACATATGTCTACTCGTTGAATGTGTTCTTTGAAAATCTGTCAGTAGCCTTACCTTGCGGCCAACTACGTTATTTGCATTCTGTCTTCCTGTCTATCGAATAATCTTGCTTAAGGCTTCTCATATGCTTCTTAATCTTACATTTGCTCTCTGACGAAAGCTCCAATCACAAACCCACTAGGAGTTACACTTATTACACTGCAGAACTACATGGAGGCCCAAAGTATTTAAAGCTCAGCATTGGCTGCATTCCCATAAGTCCTATATTAGCCAGGTTTTAGAGCAGAACCTCAAAAGTCTTTTTTGGGATAAGCAGTGTAAGTCCTTACCTGTCCATCTGACACATATGCAGCATACGAATAAGATATATAAGTATGAACACTGCAGACTGCTCAAACTAAAGAGTCTGGAGGATAAAGTACATGCACACACCTCTGCACCTCATATTATATGACTAAAGACACATTTTCTTGTGGCACCTCAAAAGAATGTCTTCTTTAAAAAAAAAAAGTTTAAATGTCAAAGTCTGTCTTAAGTTGGCCTTATGTTTGGGAGAAAGGTCCTGGCTGAAATCTAGACATTCAGCACTAAGCAGCAGCCAGTCAGATCCGCTCTCATGGTCCTGCCAAAAGTCGAAAAAAACTCTAAACTCTCACTGAACTTAACAGGTTCCTCCAAGTAGCTTCAAAGATGAGGGAAAAGCCTTTCATCTGAAGCCCAGGTCAATGCCACACGCGCATTGTTTATCCGCTGATGCAAATGTTTTATCTGAGCTGAAGCAAGTCTGAGCTGTCTTACACACTCAAACCTGACAGAGCATTTTGTTGCAGCATATTACGACATCCACATTAACTGGGTCGACTAATTTTAACATCTTATTATCCGCATGTCATGTTAGATACTGTGAAATATGACTTTCAAAGCCAATGGAAGCTGCTCGCTCTCTCACTCTCTCTTTTTCCAAGACACTCAGCACTGTAAACGCTTTGGCCTGATCCGGGTTCATGTCCTGTGGCTATTTAAGGGAACACATGCCAATCAGTGTTAGATCTCACTCATGTCAAACGGGAAGACAAGACAACTGCAAAAAAAAAAAAAAGGATTTGTAACTTCACAGCAGTGGCTCCCAAACTCTTGAAACTACAACATTTGAGCTGTGTTGACAGGCGCGTGCCTGGAGAACTGACAAGCTGGAAAGCATTTGGTGTTACTATGACAACCAGCAACCATGAGCCGTCATGTAATTCTGTGTCCTGAGAAGCGAGTGCATTATTACTGGGTTTTTAATGTCGTGATTCATATTTGTTGTTGTTCATTTCTTTAATTTTGATGTCTGATAACATCTGAAATGCAGTTCTTGTAAATGTCACCTTGTTTTTTTTTTTAATGTGATGAACGGTTGATTAAAAAACTTCAGTGCATTGGGTAAGACAGACTATGATGATCCCACACTGTGGAAATTCACTTGTCACAGCAGCTCGTGTACACAAGGTGAATAGGAAATTAATAATGAAAGAGAAATATTTAGAAAGAAGTCATGAAGGCATGCTGGTATTAAAGAGTCTGACAGCTGTTGGATGAAGGACCTGTGGTAGCTCTTCTTCTTACATGGTGGGAGTAGCAATCTGTTGCAGAAGGAGCTGTTGAAGGCCACCACAGTCTCATGCAGGCGGTGAGAGGAGTTGTTTGTGATGGATGTCACCTTTGCCAACATCCTCCTCTCCCCAACTTCCTCTACGGAGTCTAGGGGGTACTCCAGGACAGAGCTGGCCTTCTTGACCGCCCTGTTGTGTTTTTTCCTGTCTCCCTCCTCACTTCCTCCTCCTCAGCAGACGACTGCATAGAATAATACAGATGCTACGACAGTGGCAGAAAGTTTTTAACTTGGCTTGCAAGCTTCAAAGGACCTCAGTAAGTGAAGACATCTTTGACCAGAGGGTGAACACCGGGGTATGTGTATGCTCTCACCATCTCAGAGTATAATGCTGCTAAGCTAGCTGCTTCAGCACAAATTCAATTTGTTAAAATCATTTTCAGAGGCTCTTTAAGCTGATCAAAAAAGTCAGCATGCTTCCATGTGACCAAAGACCAGCTATGCATTTCAAAGGGAGAATTTACATTCCCCTTTAAGAGAGGATCGTTGTCGAGTTACTGCGGGTCATCTCCAGAGTCAAGAGTGCAATGAAGGTTTCATTAAAATGTAATTCTATTAAAATGAATTATCATGTCGGCCATGAGTTATGCACTGGGTTAGATTGCCAGGGTTGAGCATATCAAAGAGGAGGATATATAAAGTACTGACCTGTGACAGAGGGGTGAGTCACCTGATCACTCACACACACACACACACACACACACACACACACACACACCTAGGCTTCAGAGAAACGTACATACATATGAATATACAAGTACTTCAGAAAGTACTCATGATGTTGGCCTCTTCCATACATGCGCATGCATGACTTACCCTCAGTGGACGCATCCCTACATTATCACAGTACATGGAAAGTACATTAGCCTGATACTCGAACCTCGGGACACACACACACACACACACACACTATCCAGCACGCACGTACATTTACATTCAGCAGCAAACACACAATCTGTCACATGGGCGCACGCGCGCACACAGAGACCATGAAGGCTGAGTACTAATTGCATATCATTTTCAGTCGTTTCACTCAGAGCTCGTTAGCAAGGGAGAAGGGGGTGGCTGTGCGCCCAGAACTAAAAAGGAGGCGATAGAGAGAGAGAGAGAAAGAGAAAGAACAGTAGAGTGAGGTGCGGAAGGCAGCTTGTTGTGGCCAGAAGAGATGAAGAAATAGTCAAGAAAATATGACAAGCAGTCAGGGAGGTGAAGAAAATATTCTACTCTCCAGTCTCCAGATCCACAAGGAAGAAAGAGATTGAGCGATAAATAAATAAGAGACAAGAGGACAGTTTTACATCCCAGACCCAACGCAAGAGAGCGAAGAATGAAGTGAGGGGAGACCGAGTGAGTTGGGTGTATGGAAGACGTTTAGAGAAAAAAGAAAAAAAAAAAAAAAAAAAAACTGAAAAACGAGTGGGAAAAGTGGGAGTGTGGAAGAGATTGGATTTGGCCTCACTCAAAACGGACAAAAGAAACGAGAGGCAGAGAGGCGGTGGGAGGAAGCGAAGGTGGGAAGCAGAGAGAGGCTGGGGGGGGGGGGGGGGTTAAGGAGGAGATGACCGTGTAGAATTAAGGTGGGAGCGATGGAGCGAGGAGGAAGGAATGACTCAAGGTGGAAGATGCTAAATTAGAGAGGGGGATAATGAGGAAGGGAAGAAAGGAGGAGGGGAGGTGGGAATGCAGAAAGCATCTTTGAGGAGGAATTTTTACATCTAGGAGCACACGCTTAAGTGCTTTCTTGGTTAAGACTGATACGCTTGTGTGGGTGTATGCTGCATATCCCCATCCAGGAGATGGTTAGCTGCAGTTAGCATAAAGACCAGCAACAGAGAGAAAAAACGAGCCTCACTTTTTATATTGTGCAAATGAAACCTGCAGGATGTAACTTGTTAATAATTAGTGCACTTCAGAGGTGCTGGTAGGTGGATTTGGATATCTCTGGGTGGCTAAGGCTAACTGTTTCCAGTCTTTATGCTAAATGAAGTTAAGCTGCTGCTGGCTGTAATTTCATATCGAATTGACGGACATGAGAGTGGTATCAATCTTATCCAGCTCTCAGCGAGAAAGCGAATAAGCCTATTTCCCAAAATGTCAAACTATTTCTTTAAGTTTAATACGGCAGGCGTAAGATGGGGAAAAGGGGAATGAGGGGAAGCGAGGGCTGGAAAGGTTGAAGAAAGGGAAGGAAAGGAAGGAGGAAAGAGAGCAGGCTGGGTGCGTTGAGGAAGGAAGAGAGAGACGAGCGCAGATGATGCTGCAGGAAACGATGTAAAGTGTGAGCGAGAGAGGGAGATAGGAGCACAAAGAACCTATAAAATCAAAGTATGATATAACTCCTATCCTACTTAACTCATTCTTTCTCCCGAATGGCCAATTCCGTGCATTGCATTCTCCATCCTTTACTTTTCTAATCTCTCCTCCCTTTTTCCTCTCGCCCATTGTCTCCAGCTCCCCCTCCCCACCTCCCAAATGTGGCCTCGAAATGCAAAACATTTACTCCTTTTGAAGTTGAACCCTTGATTTTATAACTTCATTAGAGAGACGGAGTGTTAGTCTGCACTGTATTTGTGTGTGTGTGTGTGCGTATGTTTTTCCTCGGTGTTCGGGTTTGTTAATGTTCACGCGAACCGTGTCTCTGGTAAATACATTTTTCAAGATGGCTCCAGGGCAAGTGGTAAAAGAGCAAAGCAGAAATGTATTTCTCATTTCGGTAAAACTAATGCAGAGTCTTGTCTACCAAACGCGGGCACACATACCGCACACACATTCACACACAGTCTTGTCTAAATAAAGAAATGGAAATGGCAGCCAACATGCGTCCAACAGAGGCCTGTAAGGGTGGAAATGTAGCGAAAGAGAGGAGAGCAGAGAAAGTGGTATCAATGGACAGCGAGGGAAGAGGATTGATGGATAAACACAAACAAAGAAATGGGACAATAAAGATGGGTAAATGGAGCGAGAGAGAATATGAAAGAGAAATAATACAATGATGAAGCGAAAGGCAGAGAGGAATGGCGTGGAGGAAGTCGTCAAGCCTCCCATCTTGTTTTGTATGAATTTCATTAGATGGTTTTAGACAGCAAACAGAAGAAGAAGAGGAAGAAGAGGAGGAGGGAGCCTGGCGAGGGGGAGGAGGGGGTGAAAAATGGAGAGACAGACGGGACGGATGAGTTGTCTGCATGAGTGAGGGGAGGAAATAAGAAATTTGAATCATTGTGGCATGAGGATGGCATTTTGACATCAATTTAGCCGGGAGCCAGAAAACTATGCCGGCTGTTCGATACGCAAACGCAAACAGAACGTGGCTGTAAATGGAGGGAGAGAGGGGGAGGAAGGGATGGAGAAGGGAGGAGAATAATATTAATCACTATCAATGTGTGGTGAGGAGAGAGGATAGATGGGAAGGGGAGGGGAGAGGAGAGGAGAGAGGAAGGATGAGACAAGAGAATGTTTAAGATGCACAATTAAAGTAGAAAATTGGCAAAATTGAAAATACGCATAAGAAATTAACATGAGAAACAGTTGGAGGACATAAGTGGAGGAGGATAAGGAGGCAGTGAGGGGGTGAAAAACGTGAACTCTCTCACTCACACACACACACACACGCCAGCAGACAAACCACAACGCAAAAACAGGATCCAATCTGATTAGATTTCCTCCCTTTCAGCTCGCTTTCTCCTCTATTTTCTCAAGTCTCACTATCAGCCTATTAATTAATTCCTGCTTTCCTTGTTATGAAGCAGATGGAAGAGTGCGGAGAGGAATGCAAAATAACCCCGGCGTCCAGAAGGCAGCGAGGAAAAAAGATGAGAAAGGCCGAGAGGAGAGAGAGAGTGCATGCAGATAAGAGGAGGAGGAAGACAGACAGAAAGGAGAGAGAGAGAGAGAGAGAGAGAGACAGAGAGACAGAGACAGAGACAGAGACAGAGACAGAGACAGACGGAGAAATGAAATACAGAAATCAGAGTAAAAACAGTACAAATACTGATGCCAGTCCACACTGTAAACATCTGATGTGTCATATCAAACTATACAGAAAATACTTATGTGACATACCATAAGAAATAAGAAATCTTATTAGCTTCTTCTCTCTAGTCATTAAAGCGTCACAACCAGTCCCCCAGCAAAAACGTGCTAAACACACTCACACTATTTAAATATCAATAAGTCTTTATCACATCAGCTGTGATACATGAAATTACCATAAATAAACAAGAGGCTTGGCAGCCTCTACTGTCTTTCACACTGCATTTTACATCATGTTTTCTGATATCAAACAGCAAGATGGTGGCTGTTCTTGGGTTTCTGGTGTGAGCAGGAGCAAGGATTATTATCTAACTATCCAAGTGTGGTCCTCATTTTAAATTTCTGAGATCCGCTGAGAGCCTCAGTCTCCGTATTTATCATTTTTTTTCCTGTTGTGTCCTCCCCAGGAAGCCCAAAAAAATAAATAAAATGCTTATTACAAATGTATCATGCAGAACCACAAACAACGATTACTCTAACTCATAATCAGAAGCAGCAAATGTTTAATTTTGGGTTTGATAAATGATGAACAATTAATCCAGGGGTGGTCCAGCCATGCGTCATGGAGAGCAAACTGTGTGGAGGTTTTCATTCCAACCAAAGACTCCACGCCCTGATTAGCACTCCTTCAAGTAGCAGGCTAGGAACTCATGAGTGAAATGACCTCCTGACGTGCCGCACACTGCTGGCTCTTTGAGGCACATGGTTGGCCTCTCCCAGGTTCAACAATCATCAGAACTGCTCTTTCTGTTGATCTATCAATGAATCGAGTAATCACTTCAACATCAGTATCACTTTGTAAATGTGTTCATATTCAGCTGATACGCACCAGCAGGTGTTTTTACCATCTGCTCTCAAAGGACAAACACCTGTTTGTGTGACATTTAAAGAAGTATGCCCTATGTGAGTCACTTTATTTACATTTGACCTGTGTTTCAACTTTCAACTCTGCAGCACACCATGTTTCAAGGCCTCGATAGGAAGCAGTACAAGTGAGCGCTCTCCCACAGGTCTGGAATCGTGTAAAATTGATGTGCTGGGGTGCGTTCGAAGAGACCACGCTGCTTGATTAAACTTAGATATTGACTTGATGCTCGTCTCCATTGATCTACGTGTATTGACTCAACTGTGCTGCTGTCCCTGCTTCAGAACCTGAAATGAAACCCGACCCACAGAGCCTTGAACTCATTTGATTGTAACCCCTTCAGATAAGAATATTTCTTCAACATTCAGCCCTTTTTTAGTACACAATTTATATTTGGTGAGAGTGGAAATCTGACCCGAGTCTGCAGCGAGCACAAACATGGCCTTCGGTTTATCAAGTGGGCTCCTCCAATCGCAGGTTTTACTTTGAATTGGGACCACAGCCACATCAAGGAGAGGCTAAACTCTCATGAACCCTGAATAACCACTTGTACACCCACACAACACTTGAACATGCATCTATACTGTGTGCTCCACTCTTATCTATGTATACCAGGTACTATATCTTGGAGCCAAAGCTCGCCGTACAACAGCAGTCATATGTTATTCTTGTGACCTTGGAAAATATCATGTTCTGTTGATACAAATCACCCTCTTCTTTGAAGCACTTATTTTTCCTCCTCCTACTTTAGGGACTGAGAGGTTATTTCAAACACGTAATACATTCATTACTACTTTCTGATAATTTACTCCTGGATTCATCTGCGTCTAACAAATTGAACGATAAGCAGTTTAATAATTAGCTTGAGCACATTTTGAAATAAACCGCAGCAATCATTCAGATTTTCATTTAAAAATAAGCAATTACTCACAGCCTTGAAAATCAGGTGCACCACAGCTAAGTTAGAGGGTCGCACCGTTCAAGTCAAGATTTTAATTTAAAGATGGTGTTTTCGTGGCGCTCAACCAAACATGGCGATGCACGCTGGAAGACCCGCACACAAACCAAAAAATGCAAAAGCCCATATAGGCCTGATAAAATGCAATCCAAGTTCTCTCACTCGGAAAATTGCACAGTGGAAGTCACAAATAGAGAAAGCGAGAAGGAAGCCAGATAAATAAGCCCACACACGCTCAGATTTGTGCATCCACACACATAAGTACACACGTAGTTAAAAATGCATCAGTGACCCTGCACTTTTGGCACACCCACTGAAAGATATCCAACAAGCAGCACATATATAACACATGAAAAACACAACATGCCTGTTATCAAACACACACAAACACACAGCCTATGAGTCACAGACCCAGCCCAGATAACACGATAAGCGTAAAATATGAGCTGTGGCTGAATAAAATGGAGGCAACGATGAGGAGGGGGAGAACAGCTGCGAGAGAGGGAAATGGTACGCAATAAATACAACATGAAAGAGAAGAATGAGGGGTGCAGCGCGGAGGGGAAGGAGAAATATTAAGGGAAGCATGAGTACACAAGTTAACAGAGGGGAAGACAGCGAGGGAAAGAAAACAGAGCTAGCAAATAGGCAAAGAGATAACTCAATTCAGCCTCGCTACAGATAACTAGAGTGAATTTTACACAGTTTGTGTGCACAGAGTTCGTACGACAATGTTTTTGCCCTCACAAATTAAACTACATACACTAAGGGGGAAAGACGAGGGGTGTGGGAAGAAGAGTAAGTGAAGACACAGAGAAGGGTAAGCAAGGAGGGGTGCAAGGGGAGAAACATTAAGGGTAATGACAAGACATGGAAAGTCCTTTTTAACCTATTTTATGAAAGAATGAAGCATTCTCGTTTTCATGACCCCGGGCAGCTCTGTAGGAGAGTAATTAAACACGAGTCAGGTTCAGTTGTAAAGCCCTTAGTCAACAATGGTCTACAATTACGCATTTTGTAATGGCAAAATGCAAAGCCAGCGATCTCAAGTGTGACAGAAAAATGTGGACTTTGTCTAACAGCACATAGACACAAAAGACCACCAATTTTCTACTTCATCTGCAGCACTCGGCCCAAACAGTTTGCGGTTTTAAGTGAATTTGACTCAAACAGGAATAAATTTTGTATTTGTGGGGACCACTTTCAGCTGTGGGTTAATACACATTTGATGATCTGGTGAGTGTGTATTGCAGCATGACAGTGTATGTGGGACTGACTCAAAAGTGCCTATGCTTATTTGAGTGAGCATGTCAGTCAGCGGTGTGGCTCAGTGACGTGTTTGGACATCTAAACCTGACACAGGAATGATCTGGAACTCGGGGCGGTGTTTAGCTCAGTCGATAGAGCAGCCGCCCCATATGCGAAGGCTCGCTGCGGCCGGCCCGGGTTCGAGTCCCGACCTGAGGCCCCTTTGCCGCATGTCATTCCCCATCTCTCTCCCCACATTTCCTGTCACTCTTAAGCTGTCTCTATACAATAAAAGCTTGGAAAAAAAAAAAAAAAAGCCAGGAATGATCTGGAACTGGCTTTGGCCATTATGAAACAAGCAACTCTTGTTAGCGGGATCAATTCAATTTTGGCCATTCGAAGTCTAGAAAAATGACCTCCACTCCCACAGCTGATTTCTCTGTAATCTTATAACTGCTGAGTGTTCTTCATAGAAACACTGCTTGCACACGCTGATGCACTCGGGGACCTGTGCAAATGATTATTTATGTAAACAAATACATTTATAAATTCACGTGAATATTGGCGTACACAAGCTCATTAAATTATGTCTGCACACACGCACTCGACATCCGCAGCTAACCTCGCTGCAGGAATTTTCATTTACAGGTTTTAGATGAATGAACAGTGCAGCACAGCGATATGAGTGTGCCGCGGGAATGGAGTCACTGGGTCTTCCTCTGCATATACCAAAGCCCAGCAGGGAACCATCCTAATTAAACCCAAAGCTCGGAGCACACTGCAGATGCATCCTTGATGTATGAACGTATACGCACGCTTCTGTTCGTGGAGGGAAGTCTCTCTCAACACAGGCAGGGAGATGGAGAGGTACACAAGACAATTTATGTGCAAGCCTTTTTAAATAAAATGATCTTCTCTACAGGGTTCCCAGCGTGAAACACAGATAGGTAAGCTTGCTGCGCGCACGACAGTTCGGCAAAGCTTCCTTAACGTCTACTGTAGCTGGGAGGGATTTCATCTGTCATTTCACCCCATTATATTCCACTCACAGCTCTCTGACTAACAGGCTGGTGAATCATTTGAATGCAAGCAGTGGTGCCTGATATCCAGTGTGCTGGTTTGTGTGTGAGGAGTGACAACGGAGTAATATTGACAAAACATGACCTGTGATTGGTCGGTTTCAAAAACAGACAGCAGCACGAGCACCTTTTTTCGCAGGCTTCAGTGGGCCGAATGTAGAGCGTGTCACGTAAAGTGGATCGGTGCTCGGCAAATCCCTTGTGGTTCATGACTGCACAACCAAGACAGAAATAAAACTGACATTTTCATTAGTGAGTCTTTAGCTAGATCCAAGCTGCTTCTGCTGCTCCTCTTTGGAGACAGGCTCGACATTTGAAACCAATAAGACAAAAAAAAAAAAAAAAAAAAACAGGAGACATTTCTTCTGTTTTCAGCTTGGGAGAAGACTAATGTAACCCTTCCCTCTGCTGCTATCCCCAAGTGAATGTCTGTCCCAGGGCCTTACCCATGATCCCCCACCTTTTGATGCTGATTCCTCTGGTTTTCACGAAGTCTTTGATACAACTTGGCTCGGAAGCCCCAAGCCTGCAGTAAAGGCTTAGGAAGAATCCAAAGGGGATTACTGGACGGAATGTATGGAAATTACAGTTTAATTTATCATTTGGGTCATGGTAATTCATGCAAATTAGGATTTTATTAATTCCAGCCTTGGGTTTAAAGGGTGTTTCTCTTGCAGGGGTGTGCAGGATCACGTGTGCAGAGGATCGTGCGATGGTACAGTTCACATACAGTGAGGTAAGCTCCGTAGAAACATCTTCTATACCATCATGTGATAATCTACGCTGGACAAAGGACAAAACCAAAAAACACAGGAGGTGTGAGCTGTTATGTATAATATAATGAACGTGACAATGCAGGCCATCAAAATTAAAAAACAGTCTCAAACAAAGTCTCATAATCTGGACAAATCTGAGCACACACACGATACACACTCACCAGACGAACCAGCATCTCTGATGTCTACCACAGATATCGCCCCAAACTGAAAAATCTACTACTGTCCAACTTTTTGATTCTTCAGACGATGAATCCTAAAGACTACAGTGTTCTTTCACTTATCCTGTGAAATACTGCAATATTTACCACATAGGCTGCCATGAAATTTTGCAGACGTTCAAATTTCTTCGTTTCACATCTAGTTACATCATCAGGTCGATTTTTTTCTCTAATACTTCAGTTTCTACAAAGCCTCATAAGTCCAAAAAGTTATATTTTTTTAAATCGTATGCACACAAAATAGAGCCACTAGTGTGGCTATGTACTTTAAGTCTTGTCTTTGACGTTGTTTCATCTTGTATATGCCTCTTATCCATTCATATACTGTGCAGACATATAATGTACAGTACATGTTAGAAACATGGGCGCATGAATAAATGACTCACATAGATGTTTCATTTCTGAGCATCTGGGCTTACTCTTAATAACATTTTGTGTCATACCAAACTTCATAAGTACCAACAGTCAGTAAATTAAAGGAATTAAAACTGAGAAGTGTACAAAAGGTTAAACCAGTGAAACTGTTTGCAAGCTCTTTGCATTCCGCTCTTTCTTGCGTCTTTTTATTGCTGCATCGCTAATGGCTACTAACAATTATCTCCATTCATAAACACTGAGTGATTATCTTTATCTGCTTATGCAGGATCTTATTGTGGAGTCCACTAAATGTCTAAAATGTCAAATTAAAAAGCTTTAATGTTACAAGAGAGTCAAGTTCGGCCGTGTGCATGGAAAACATTTCATTCAAGCAAAAACAATGACGTCTGTGATTATAATCACGATAAGCATCCTTGCCATTATCATAAATAGCCTCAACGCTCACTCTCTTCTCCCACTCACACACACACAAATCACATTCTCCCCTGGTGTCAGGACACACACACACACACGCGCTGCATTGCTCATTCTTATTCAGCTGCTTACTTCTCAATCACTCACTGTACGCTTCGCTGCACAATTATAATCACCTTAAAATTATTTTATGACGTGCTCACAAAACCAAACAAAACTCCTCCTGAGTGCACGCGCGCACACAACTACACACACACACACACACACACACACACACACACACACACACACACACACACACACAGCACAAAATGGCTAAATATCATACGCTGGATTCAGTTGTACACTGCAGAGCTTACAGACACGCATTCATCTGAATTTTTACAGAAACATCAAAGCATATTGTAATATAAGGGCTGATTCAGGTAATCACTATTTCACACACAATTTACTCACATACACACACACTTACAATTATTATAACTATTATCTAGCTTAATACAGAGCGTCCAGGCATGTCGAAGCGACGCAGCTCAGCAGTATTTCCCCGTCACTGGTTGTTTTATGGACAGACACGCACAAACACAAACGTGCAGACGCTCTGTATGTGGCCACTGCGGATTGTTTACTGCTGCATGTGTTTCTTCTTAGCGCTGAGGAAGACAGGAATGGATGGGAGTATACAGGAGGACGAGGGAGGGGGAGGAAGAGGTAAAGGAGGGGGAGCAAGGGATAACAAATTCAATAAGCCATGAGCAAAATAAATAAAATATAAGAGGGAAGAAAGTCCAGAGGAGAGGAGAGAGGGAGGAGAAAGGTTAAGAGAGGATAAGTAGAAGAAGAGAGGGATGAAAGAGAGGAGTGAAGGAACAATGAAATGAAGGGAATTTCTTCACACAGTGGAGGAGCAGAGGACAGTGGCCATTTTTCAAACAAGCATGTAACTAGTTCTCACATGTTAATTATTAAACAAGCGTACACTGATGGTGAGTTGACCTTTTCTTGAAGATATTTTTATACTTTACGGTGCCAAGAAACATGAACAAGTGTTAAGACGGTTGGACGGGGTGGGGGGGGGGGGGGACTAGAGGGGGAGAGGGAGGATAATTGCTGATGTGGCAGGAACTCCTCCAACTCCCACGTTCAAAAAGGAAATCAAAGCCAAGAGAGGGGAGCTGGAGCAGTTGGCTCCAATGTCTTAACGTTTGACAAGGAGGGAACAAAAGGAATAAAGAAAGCGCTAAAGAAAGAATGAAAGGCTGTAAGGAATTTAAAAAAAAAGAAAAAAAAGGAAACGCAAGGCGAGCAGAACGAGAAAGAAAAAGGTTCAGTAACTAATTGATGGCTAGAGAAAAGGCATTTCAATACATCACGGCAAATGGTTTCACAGTGAAATATATTAATGCAGAATCAAACATATCTAACCGACGCAGGCCTGAAACTTTGGCCACTTCCCTCTTCTTTTAATTCACCTCATGCCCCCTTCCACTCTCAATTTCCACCCCTCGTCTGTCAGACCCCTCTGTCAATTAATGCGAGGCATTGTTTCTTTCTGTCTTGCTCACTCCCGCTCCCTCTCTGTCACTCTTCACCGGCTTGATGAAGATGGAGGGTGGTCATTTAAGACTAATTAGCTAGACTAAACAGACAAATAACCAGGTGCAGCACACTTATTTTCTCTCAAGCGTTGGTATTATCAATGCGTGTGCACGCACACGGATGGAGAGGCGAGCAAACGGGCGGTGCAGTCTCTCGATCACACAAACCGAAAAGCAATAAAGCCCAAAACAATGCTAACGCTGTTTTCTCTGACACACATCAAAATGTATTCACGACCACTCTCTTTTTATCTGCTAAACTGTCCAAATAAGAGCAATAAAACCAAGACAATGCTCTTGTTTTCGGTTTTAAAGACACTCGCAATCATGGTGTGGCGCCTGGAAAAACACCATATTTTATGGCAGCCTCTTCATCTGCTCATCAAGTTGCTGTATTTACAGCTAGATGCAATGAAGGCATCTCTCTAAAGCACTGCTCACGCACACGTACTTCCAGACAGCAATATTACATGGCAGGTTATTCAGTTGCCTCACACCAAGGATGTAATGACTTTAACCAAAACATCAAGTATTAAATAAATCGAGTCCAGTTTTATCCTCGTACTGAACACTGTGCAGGAGATTTAAAGCATGCTTCGAAATTAGAATCAAACGTTTGTCCAGGTCAATATCGGCTTTCAATGGGAAAAAAATGGATACATGAACTGTATATGCAGTTTATGTAATAATATTAACATATAGGCAATCAATATTAAACTGTTAAGCGATCAATACCGGTTTAACATGAAAGGATTCAAATGTGACATTTAATCACACTCAACACAATCATGCATGAACAGGTTTGTTATCTGCACGTCAGGGGGATTTATTTTATTGTGCTGTGGGTGTGAATGCAGATCACAGCTGAGTCTGTCATCAGTCCATCAATACAACATCTGCACAGTATTGGATTTTTGGTTTAAGGCGAGCGATCGACCAGTCACCGTCACCCTGCGTCTCCGTGATGGATTTGATGCAGTTTGTTTAATGACCGCAGAGATTTTGTTTTCAATACGATGCTGATTGTCTATGCAAGCATTATATTTATCACTGGGTTGCAATGGAAGCCATTTTATTATCTTTTCCTGTGGGTTGAAAGCTTCATCAGACACATTTCATTTCCTGCCAAAGAAACAATTTGGCAAGAAAATGGCAAAATGAAGACGCGGCACAAAATATCACAGCTTCAATCCAAAATCTAGTTACATGTCCTCAAAAGCTCTCGTCAGTCAAATTCTATTGCCGATATCTAATAGTGGGTATGTTCGTAAATCATGTCATGTCACTCTCATTTGAAATATAATACATGTGTTGCCCACAACCCATTATAGCTCGGAGTGTGTCTGACATCCTATATCAGCAGAAATACCTTTATAGTGAGCTGGATTAAGTGTGTGCTGTATAAGGCGTTTGGTTTGGAGGGTATAGATTTTGATGTCAAAATCACGAGCCAAATCATTTTATTGGACTGGCCAGTTAGCTGGGAGAGCCTTCGCTTCAGTGGTTAGCTGTGTCTGACCGCCACTCCCTTGACATTGTCCCACCAGAGTCTTGTGGGGGTTGTTTTTTTTTTTTTTTTAAGATTATTGCAGCCAAAAAATTACTGAGCAGCTGTTCTCAAAAGCTGTGACATATTTTGAACAGCTTAGTGCATTTTGCGGCTCATTGGTGTAGAGAGTGAAAAAGCGAGTGAGTCGACCCGGAGGTAAGTGTCTTTTGTCACTTGTTTTGCAAAAGTTTTCTTTACGAGATGTTTTCATTTCAATACGCAACCAAGGATCAACACCTCATGAACACGTTCATGCTCTTTTCCACTATAAGTGTGCGCATATAAAAACAACTTAAAATAGAAAATATGTTTACAAAAAAACTTTTGACCATACAATTTCAACCACAGAGTCAATTCAGCAGCTGTACTGTGGTTTTCGATCTAATCACCTGATCTTTATTGGTAGATCAAAATATTAGTTCAGGCTTTTCAGGCGTCTTGTCCATGCTGGAGTTTCATTGTGGGCCTTGGGAAAATTACAGTCATTACAGTGTCCGCGTTCAGTGAACAAACCCTGAAACTCAACGTTCAATGTCATTCATGAATGACAGCCAACATCTGAAGCATTAAATTAAACCATTCAACAATGTAATTACCTGAACGTTAACCTCTTCCACTCCGCAGGGACGTCAACATCCTCCAACATTACTGTCTTTAACAGGCTGTAGCGGGATGGGTTTTAAAGTTAGGGTGAAGATACTCAGATCATATCAAAGTAAGAGAAAGGCATCAGTCTGACATGGCCATTTTGTCTTTTGACCTTCCACCTCAAGATATCTGAATGAAAATTAGTTCCATGGGCACCCATTAATCGCCCTTTTATGCTAATCCCATGCATCTTTGGACCGTGCATACAGAAAACATAAAATATAAATGTATTAGTTTCCCCTAGTGTATCTGAATAGTTCTCTATACTAGACTATCTAAACAGTATTGGAATTGCATAATTTGGGTCTGACTGGAAAGCTGAGACTCTTGTGGATTCAATGCGCAGAGCTGTATAAATGTGTGATGTCACTCTGCACAGTGGCTACTTTATTGTAGTAAACTTGACCTCACTGTATAAAATGACCTATTGTTGACCATTTATAATAAATCCAGCAATTTCAAGAAGAGTGAAAAAAGTGATCAGCATTCAATCACCTAAAAACACACTTCTTTGGAATGCAAAAAGCTTTTAATAACAAATCACAGCATGCTGTGATGTTCCTAAAGTTCTCGGTGTCTTAATGTGGTATTACGGAGGTTTTTTGACCATTTTTATTAATGTGAGTGGTCAAAAGATTTTACACCAAATCTGCGCAACAAATGTTATATCAATGCAAAAACCGCTGCAACAACCTAGAGGACTTAATAGAGCATGGAAATGGCTGCAATATATTTCAGTCATTATGTGCCAAGACCTTTAAATAGGCACCTAAACAAAATAAAAATTTATTACTAGAAACTTCTGAGCTGCATTTTTAGATGATGCTTCTGTGTGGTGTATATAATGTTGACCTGCCATTTCACCCTAAAGATCTACGACAAAAATATGTTTATCATATGGAGGGGTGGAGTGGAAAGGGGTAATGAAACCAGCAGCCATAAGTCTGTGCAGCTACAGTAAACAGACAAATAGTGGGAAGGTTCATGGAATTTTTGTCCACATTAAAAAGAAGCCAGCACTTACAGTGTTCCTAAAAAGCTCCATAAATCAAATAGTTGAGGTATTAAAAGGTTAGACACGGTTCAGGTTAGGTTTAAGTTTAGAAATTGTTTGCTGGGACATGAATTGATGGAGCTTGATGGGGCGATGCACAGTCTGGCTGTAAGCGTTGCCTGTGAAATAAAATAGACTTTGGGGAAAAGAAAATGTTTCTTTGACATTAACAGGCTCAACTTGTCAGATTTTTTTTAAAGTGTTTTTGAGGAAATATTGTGGAGACCGGACAAAACCAGAAAAATCCTGCAAATACACACACACACACACACACACACACACACGGTATGCCTCTCTTGTGGAATTTGTCAGCTATTGTGATTTCCTGGTGGGCCACATCTTAAAAGTTTGGACACCTGGCACTTGTTCCTCACACTCGCAGATAGCCCCACATTAAAAGGCACAAACACTTCCTCATCGTACCGTGTCATCCAAACAGGCACACAATCCCTCACTGTCTCTTCAGCATACAGTCTCACACACACACACACACAGAGCACAGCGTGAGCCTGGGGGTATAATTACATCACTTTAAGATCTAAAGGACTCCTGTCCACCAATCTAACAAATTGTGCAATGTCCCTTGATGGCAAAGTGAAACTATGTACACACACTAGCCGGATGCACGCTGCCACTGACGAACACACACACTCGACGCACAAAGGAAAGATCGTTTACTGCTAAATTATGGACAAATTGAACCTGGAGAGAGGAGAAGTTCAAAGGCAGCGCTTGAGTTGAATGCAAAGGCGGTCTAACCCGTCTCACAAACACACTCACGCTTATGCCTTTCAGACAGACAAGCGTCTCATACACAAGCATCTGCACCTCACACTCACTCACACACTCACACACACTCACACACACACACACACACACACACACAGGGTATGCCTTCGAGATAAAATAGATTTAACATGTATCTCACATTTTGTCTGTTTTCATAGACACTCAGAGGCATCAGACAGAAATGCAATAAAGCACAGTATTACTCGTATGAATAGGTACGCGCATTATGTTTCGGCGCAATGTTTTATTTTTTGTGAGTGTATTCATCAATGCCTTTTAGACATCAACATTTTTGAACACGGGGGCGTATTTTTGTATGCCTCTGTGAATGAGAGAGAGTGAGCGTGAGAGTGTGTGTGTGTGTGTGTGTGTGTGGGCATTCATTCTGATTATAGATTGTGGTATTCCGCCTCCTCACTGACACTTGTGTACGCACCCATTACTGCCGCCGAGAGATAGAGAGAGATAGAAGCAGAAGAAGCAGTGAAAAGTGAGAAGATGCCTTCTCAGTCAAAAAGATACCACCTTGTCAGGCTTGCAGCGCTGCAGAAAAGCGAGAGGTGCGACACAACAATCAAAGCAATATCCAGGGATGGTGGTGGAAGGTGGAAGCGGTATCAGCAAAGGAGGGGGTAGAGGAGGGAAGGGTGGAGGACATATGAAATGGAGAAAAATAAATGTTTGGACTTGTAACTGCTCTTTACAAAGGCAGTTCATGCATCATTATCACAGATTCATCAGTAATGGCTTGTGTCGGCCATTACATAGGCCGCAGAGGAGAAATTGCCTGAAGTAGAGGTCATCATCAGTTCCAGGTATCTAAGAAAAGACTTTAAATTTTAATTATTCTTTTTGAGGGGCATTT
Organism: Protonibea diacanthus; assembly: GCA_028641955.1. Taxonomy (NCBI): domain Eukaryota; kingdom Metazoa; phylum Chordata; class Actinopteri; family Sciaenidae; genus Protonibea; species Protonibea diacanthus. The sequence continues at coordinate 11,451,017 of CM053998.1, forward strand.
ATGTTTTTATTTGATAGGACAGGTGAAGACAGGAAAGCGGGTAGAGGGAGAGGGATGACATGGCGCAAAGGACCAGCTGCTGGACAAGCTGGGTAGGGTTTGGTTGTATTGCCACAAGTTGTATAAACGAGTCCAATGAGACGAGCACTAAGCTTCGCGTCTCAAGTGTTGCAGTGTCCTAATTTCACGATGCACATTAAACCGTCTACAGTGTACAATAGACTATTATGAATACGCTATTCAATGTGTGAGGCGGGGCGTCTGTAAGGGGGGTCCAGACGGTTTCAGGGGAGTCTCAGTGAAGGGAAGTGAAAGAATATACATAAGTTACAAAAGCAGATCACATAAAATAGCCTGAAGTCTTATTTGGTTAAAGAGAGCGCTCAGAGATACAGCAGTTTAAGGAGGTTTACTTTCCAAGCGTTGTCTGCAGGGAGGCCCACAGTCAAACTTTGAAAACTCCTGTACTTTTTTAGTCTTTTCAGTACACCGTTTTCTCAGCTAGTGTACAAGAAAACAAAACACTGTTTAATACGGAGAGGAAATTACAGAATGAGTGCTGTCAGATGTCAAACAAACTGCAACCTTATCACGCTTTGGCCAATTAATCCTCACAAAAAGAAAACTAAATGTTTCTCAGAAACAGTTACTTTTCTGGGGTGTTAGATAAGATTTTTATTATTATTACCATTATTATTACAGCTAGAAGCAGTGCCTTCATTTCCTTTGTGAATTGCATTGTGCACTGCATCAACAACACACTGTAAAAAGCTTTTAAAGTATGCATACCCACTTATGAATATACTTTATTTTGTCAGTGTAAACACACTAAAGTACAGACTCAAGGTCTGCTTGGCATTTGCATGCAGTATGGATTTGGGACACGACTTGTTTTCTGAGATGAGACGAGGCAGAAAATATGGTTCTTTCACTATTAGGAAATAACATTTTCAACCTGTGAAGACCTCGAATTTGGAGTCATTTATACAAGTTTATTAGTAATGACAGCTTTTCCAAAGAGTTTGCTTATATCATGTTTTAGTATAAAATGAAAATCTGAATACATCATCAGATTTTCCATGTCATTATGTTAATCGCCTGAGATAAACAGTATCAGTCAGTCTAATTGGAATATGGTGTCATCTTAATGGCAAATGCTCCCGTTTTTGACATAAGCACTAATCAAAGTAAATACACAAAGGATTTGACTTCATGGCTTGCCTGTGTTGCTGCCTTTGTAAATGTGATTTAATTACTTCAGAGTCTCTTTTATGTTGTTCTCATTTTGTGTACAAATACATGAAAGGATGGAGCAAGAGAGGCAGACGGAGGTAGATCGTGACAAGACAGTGGGATAAGAGAGGGCAGATGGAGGGAGCGGGGACAGACAAAGACAGGTTCATAAAGGGACAGAGACCAAGATGATGCGTGAGACTCAGTGGATGAGGCAAAGGTGACGCAAAGGACAGAGAGACAGAGAGATGAATGAATAGACAGATGTCAAGGAGGGGAAAAGAGAGGATGAATGTGATGGAGGGGGAGAATGACAGAGATGAGAGGGAGGAGAGAGAGGAATGAGACAGGGGGGAGAGGGAGGGCAGGAGAGATGGTGGAGAGAGGAGGAGTGATGGGAGTGGCGGGGTGAGTGGTAGACACGCAGAGGGGGGAACTGACAGGGCTGAAAGGACGGCAAAGGGAAAGAGGGAGACAGAACAGGAGGCAATGGCGCGAGGAAGAGGGGGAGGAAGCGCGGCTGGAGAGATGGACGGACGTGCAAAGACGGACGCGGCGAGTCAGCTGAGGACAGACAGATGAAGGGGAGAGCCTGAGGGAGGAATGGAGGATGGATGGATGTAGGGGGAAGAGGGGATGGATTAAGAGTGAGAGAGAAGAAGAAGAAGAAGAGAGGGGACTTTGATACCTGAGTGTGTGAGTGTGTGTGTCACGTTGACCCTCACTACAGGCAGCATCCTATTAGTAACAGTTAGATCAAACTGCATAGCAAGCAGACACCCACACACCAAAATCAAAGTGAGGAAATCTCTTACTGAGAGCATCTAATTGAGGGGAAAACAAGGCTAAGAGCCCGTTTGGAGACAGTTTGAACATGCAATATGTATCTGAGTATCTGATCAAAGCCCTTTGCATTCACACCTGGTATTAAGTATTCTGGTCATCTCAATTCTGCCTGAACTGTGATCGGTTCATACAGAGGAAAAAGTACCAAGTCAAGTCAGAAACTTTGTGTTTTTCACTAAGTTATTGCTCTTCCAAAAGTTTAAACAGAGTAACAGATAATACATTTACTTCTGTAACTTTGTTTGTAACTGTCACACGTCCTGAGTGAAGGTGAGCGGTATTTCTCCTTTGCAGAGGAAATAGCTCGTCTACTGTAGCAGTTAACCTGAGGTAGCGGGAGGAAGCGATCTTTCGAAACTGTTGTGACCAAACTGCAGGTTAAGTTTACATCTATCAGATCACAGTGTGTGCCAGGGCACCTCCAGATGAGGTGTAAGCTTCGTGATTTCAATGTGTTCTGTGTCATTTTAAGTGTTTTTCTTTTTACGGACAAATATCCACACAGACTTCACGGTTATACTGGGTGTAAATCCAGTAGAAAAACTGGTCATATTCAAACTACTAAAATGATCCTCAAGGTGAAGGGAAAAAAATATATAGTGGATGCTGTCGTAGTGTTTGTCATGATAACATATATAGGAAATACAGCAGGTATAACCATGTACACCATCTTACTTCATGGTATAACGCAAACGCATCTGTGCAACATTTCAAGGCAATTCAACAGAGAATTTAGCAACACTATGAACTGACCAACAGACATCTACCTAGTGCAACACTTATAACACGGCTGAAAACAAAAAGAGTGAGAAGGCAGAAAAAGAAAGAACACTAATCGGCTGAGACAATGAAACACAAAGAAGGAAGGACACACACTATTAGGGGGTTTCCTGGCGTTGATGACAAGACAGACAGAGAATTAAGATAAAAGATGAAAAAGATGAAAAAGAAACTGACGTTCAACTGCAGCCAGGTTGTAAACAGAGAAAGTTAACAAATCGAACAGGGAATGAGGGAAATGATTGATGATGAAGGAATTAGGCAGGAGAGATGAAAGTGATGAAAGATGGTGTGGGGAGGAGAGTTGGGGAATAAACAGCAAGTGTAAGAGGGGAGTTTCACGACTCGCTATGAAAAATACCTCACTGACAAGTCTATTAGTAACACAGCTGGTTTCAAACACTCAAAAACAAGAATGAATGTGCTCGCGCACCTCAGAGAATGGGAGTGCAGCTGAGTGAGAGGAAAAAGCTGAAAGACTAACGGACATAATATGTTCAAATACACTAAGACCTCAATACAGCTCTCACTTTCGTCATTCCCACTCAAATGGAATACTTGTCCCGCTGTAATGAGTACATTTCCGTGACAATTTAGATGGATGCACATGGAGTTCCTGTTGGAAAGACTTGTTCCCTTCCCTAAGCTGTGGCTGCTTAGAACTGAACCCCAGCCTGAAATGAAAGCTGTGCAAATGAAAAGTGCCGCTTGTGACAGCTCAAACTTTCAGCATATGCTGTTTCATGCAGGACGCTGCCCAGATTCAAGTAATTACTGCACTCCTGCCAATTTAAATGACCCCAATTCCCCAAAACGTCAAATTTCCTCAGTGATATAAGGCTCTCTCTGCAGGACAAAGAGGATATGACAAACTGGTGCAGGACTGGAGTGGAGGGGGGTCTCTAACACACGACAATGACTTTCTATCAACTTATTGTCTCGCTGATAGGCGCACAGCACTGCAGGGTGAGTGTGTACCCCGAGTGTGTGTCAGTGTATGTGTCTATGCGAGTAAAACAAGAATTGCTCTCACTATGAAAGAAAAGTGCAAGAGAGGGAGGAGAGAGATAAAAGAACAAAAAAGGAGGGAAGGCGGAGGTGGCGGCACAAAAGCAGAATATAAAGAAACATCTATTGATGCGCAACGTGGAGTCAAGATCTTTCCCCGTCTCATTTTGTTCTCGCAAACAATGCAGCATGGCATCCTCGGTGTGTTACAACTAGATGAAAATATTACGATGATATTGTCTGAGTTCTTCAGCTTCCCTCATCCCCCATTTTAGCCTTTTACATTTTTTAAAATATTGGATATGGCACTGCATTCAGCAGCAGTAATAGAACAGAAAGGCCTTTCTGGAAGGTTTACATTGTAAATGTATCTACTACTGTGCACGCAAAATGCATTATTTATGATTGTTAAATATCCCAGCCTCTTCATGCATTATTGCTTCCCAAAAAACACCACATATAGCTGTGCACAGTTACATTTTTCACACAGGAAGATGAATTTAAAAAGGAACAGAAATATGCTTAAAAAGGAAACTAAAAAAGATAATTAAAAAGTTGAAACAGATGAAAAATGGCAAAGATTACATAAAGTTATGTGAATTAAAGTGGTGCAGTGAATGCCAGGCACTATCACACAGCTGCCCTGGCTGTAGGAGTTCTGGTCACACTTTCACCTTTTTAATGTTTAATATCTACTGCAGTGTAGGCCTGCTTTTAATCTAAACATCGCTTATTTTGTTTGCATTTTGACATTAATGTCATTAATGCTGACAACATACATTCCACTAGCTGTTCAAATTATGAAGAAATATGAATAAAGCAGCTTATTAAATGCATCTGTTAGGCCTCGGTGTGCTTGTTCTGAACTCCCCACTGGAACTTTAACTCACAGGTGTTTTCAGTCAATGGGCCTTTAAGTTGGGCGGAGCTGTACTGAGACCAGGCTGAGGTGCTTCATCGACTCTTTATGGAATCATAAAGGTGAAATATGTTCTGCCATAACAGGAGGAACAAAGCTTCCAGGAGAGTCAGAGCTACAGGTCTACACATTCCCACACAGTACTTGGAAGATGTCTAATCAGCCAAAGTAAAGTGACCTGTGTGGGTGCATTAAGAGTGTCAAGGGGCTTTAATCCATAAACAATTTAGTTAATAACATGTTTCCTTAATGAAGTTCAGCCCACAGTGCTCTGAGCTAACGCTGCCACCTCTGAGTCTAGACTAAACATGCAGCAAGTGGGTGAACGCACAGGTTCTTTTAAATTAAAAACGTGCATCCTCAATCGGGACAAACTACAGCCCTCACAGAAAATAAGTAAAAGACTTGATCTGAACTATTGCTCACCCAAATCTATGACAGATATTACGCTGTCACATCTGACGTTCAGATCGTCGTTCTAGAGCGAGCATGAACGTTTAAGACTGACTTTAACTGACAGGATGTACTTAACGGCAGAAACGTTTTACTCTAAACAACACAAATTAACGCTTTGGGAAAACAAAAAAATCGACTTTTTGTTGAGACTGGTGGTTGTTTGGCTTGATGATTGCTGAGACTTCAATGTTTACCGATGAGTTTTTCCACTCATCCGGAGCTGATTTACTCCCACTGCAGCGTAATGCAAAGATGAACAGAGAGTTTCTTTGTGACGGAGAAAAGGAAACAAACAAAGACTGAAAGACAAAAAGAGATGGAGTTAAGACAGGGGGAGAGAGAATAGAGCTAACAAAGTTGTCAGTCATCTTTGGTTGCCATAGCAACAGGTACAATCACTTCTGTTTCCATGCAACTCCCCCCCCTCCTCCCCGCCCACAACTTCCTGTATTAGTTGCACTGATTTGTTAGTCTGTCAGCTTAATTCATTAATTGAGCTCATTATGAGAATCTAATGTGAATTAGTGTAATTGTAGTTTTCTGTGTACACACATCAGTGCTGAGCAAAGAGTTATGGACGTGGGTGTGACTGAAAGGCCTATATACACCTGCACACGTGTGGTTTTCAGTGTTTGTCTCATGTGCGTATTAGTTTCAGACCCATCTGTGTTGTTTCGGCCGAGCAAATCTCACAGGTCACCAGCAGAGCGGAATGCTATTTATATCTTTCATTATCCTCTCTCTCCCTTTCTCACCTCCCTCCTTCACTCTCATTGTCTCTCGCCCTCTCTCCCTCCCCCTGACCTCATCTTTCAGCTTTTCTCTTCACTGATTCCACCTGTTCTCGCTCTCTTCTCTTGATTCTTGTCTCGCATGCTTAAAAAAAAAAGAAAGAAAGAAAGAAATAGAATCGCCTCCACTCTTCTCGACTCTGCCCACACTTTCTCCATACCTCCGACCTTCCACTCCTCTCTACTTCAGCAAGTTTTCCAAACCATCTAACCTTGACGCCGCACACCTGTCTGTGGACAGATGATACCGAACAAACGCTCAAGAAATGACAACTGCTGCAGCCACACAGCTGCCCACCTGCCCAGTGCTTTCTGCACATGTAAACATCTGCGACTTACTCAGTGATTTCTTCGGTGACCGTGTGCTCAACCTGGAGCCGAGAGTTGACTTCGATGAAGTAGTGTTTGCCGTGCTTGTCCACCAGGAACTCCACGGTGCCAGCGTTCTCGTAGCCGACCTGCAGCAAAAAACACGAGAAGAAAGCAATTTTATACCTTTGAACTAACATTATTTTTAATAATACACTCTCAAGGAGGAGGAAGCACTCACTCATCTTAAATGAACCATGAAAACAAAAAGAGCAAACTCCTGTCCTCTCTCCATAAAAAGGAGGAACGAACAGGCTTCGTGTTTTATTTGAACAGAGTGAAAAGAGGTGAATTTTTCATCATTTTGCTGTAATGCGATAATTAAAATCATTACTCAAAGGGATTTATTGAAAGCTCATCAGCATAAAAGCTCATTTCCCTCCACTACCTTTGAGCCACAACACTGCAATCAGAATCAGTGTCAGGTACAATAAATGGACAACAATTGTGTTATTGAGACAGGGACGTTAAGTTGTCCTTTGAGCTGTCACGGAGTGCAAACATTGTACTCAGTGTAGACTCAACCTTAATATTTAACCATTTAACAAGGGAGACATGGCTGCATGTGTCACTATACAAACATATACAACCCTTTTCCCACAAGAATATCACATACTGTACTAACAACTTGATTAACAATTTTATAGTTATGTATGGGCAACTTTAAGACTAGAAAAGGTTATAGTTTTGATTAAATAATGAAAATGCATACTACATTGGTCTATCACAGTGGTGCATATGTTGCACTGGGGCCACCAGTTCAGTAGACTACAAGAAAGTACCGCTGCCTCGAATAAGATGGAAAAGACTCTTGACAACTAAGCACAGATAACTGTCCATGCTTTGGAGGCATATAACTGTTGTTCATAATAGTAAGTTATGATATTGAGTCTAACAACAAGTTCCTGAAAAAAGGTACAAGCTGCATATTTGATGTTGGACTTTCATTTCGTTTGATGCCTTTTCTCTTCTTGGAAAAGAAATCTTCTTGTTCTAAATCAGCCCTGTGCTGTGCAAATGTTCCATTTAAAACTTAATGCACTGCTGTTTATACCTTTTAAAGCAATTCAATGGCTAGTTTTATTGCTTACTCTCCATTTACTAGGCGATAACAAAACATAATCCAATCTCTGGCCACCTCTTCACACATGGTCTCTCTTCAACTCAGCATATTCCTTTCAGTTTTAATTATATATGTTCATCGTGTACAGATGACTGGACGTTTCCATTTAGATTTTAATGTCCGTTTTACTTTTTAATCATGGCTGGAACACTGCTAGCCTTTTCATTAATTTTCAGCATTTTTACCCCACACACGCTGCGGTTTTGTCAATGCAGTATTTTAGTGGAGTGTGACTGAGAATTTCATGCAGCACCTGGCTCTGACTGTCATTTTTGAAGACTACTAAAAAAAAACAACATATAATCATCCTGAATTGACTGTTCTGTGTTTTTCTGTTCGGACGTGCTTTCATTCAGAGGATAATTGTGAGGAAAATTAACACGTTAGCAGACCAACATACTCATCCTACAAACTCCACTGTGGCTTGTCTCAGCTCCAGTTTAATTTTGCCCGATGGGAGTTTCAAGCCGGGTGTAATTGCTGTATAAATACTATATAAATAGTTTATTATTATTATCATTATCATTTTGAGACCAGGCAGGTTTTCACAAATTATACAGATGATGATTTGAACAGGGCAATCTGATTGGTGTCCCAACCATTTTCACCCATTTAACCAATGAGAACAGCTCGAGTTCCTCTGATCAGATTCTGCCACATCACTGATTGTTCGTGTAATCAAAGCTTTGCCGCATTATGGGTATAAATTTGAGTGAAGGAAATATTGGAAACAAACAACATCCAAACATCAGAATGAAATTAGAGGGCCGTGTGCAATCAAATGTCCAAAACACAAGCTGCAAAATGGAAAATCTAATTATCCCAGAAAACACAGATGTGAACAACTGCACTACCTAAATCTGAAAATGTTGATCTAAAACTATTCAATGAACGGAGAGTTTTATGATTTTGGTTTATTCCCTTCTTTAGAATTCTGTGAAATCAGACAAAGAACCAGGAGAAAGTGGATGACCTAAACATATTCCCTCACGCCTTTTCTTTTAAAAAACAGAAAACTGCATGTTTACTCTCTAATTGTTAAAACAGTCTAGTGCCTTAAGGATTGCTTTGATTTCCAACATTTGGCAAGCAGAAATGTCAGCCCAATCAAATGGGCAGAGGAATAGAGGGATGAATTGATAAACATGGCCCTAAGCTAAAAAAAAAAAAATGCAGCTATTAGAATTTGGCAACTAAACAACAAAACAACCTAAAAAAAAATCTTAGAAATATTTTGGAGATGCAGAGTGAAGAACACATCACAGATATCACACAGGTATTGTATGCAAACAAATGTTTCACCTGAGCACCACCTGCTCAGAGCGCATCAAGTCTCAGGATTTAACTATAATTGAGTTGTGAAGAAAACTCACCTCAAGAGGAAATTAGACACAGATCAGGAGCACAGGCACGCACACACACACACTCAAAACATGTGTTAATATTCACTGTAACCTTGTAAAACATCATCGGTGTAAAAATATTCAGACATAGTCAGCAGAGTTTTCTCTGCAGAGAGAAATTAGTCCCATTTATGGCATCTGTAGCTCCTCAGGTTTTACCAGAGAGACTCATTAAGGGGGATCTCGCACACAACACAACATCTATCACGTATACAGAATTAAAAACACTCAACTGTATGAAGCAGACACACACACACACACCTGAAAACATGTATTCAGGGACATGGGAGGACACAAACAAACAAATAAAACACGACATCTACATGCTCCAGAGGACTGTAGTTTTGTTCAGGGTGTGTGCAGGAATGATACAGTATAGAACTCATGTACAATCTAACATACACACAGAGCAATTACCTGTGCATGGGTACAACACACACACACACACACACAGCATACATAGGACACAGACACTGACTGTATGCTTACAGCTAGGCTAGACTTGCTCACACAAAATGCTAATCTGCAGCCTGAGTCACCTTTCTCTTGACCTTCTCTTTGTGCAGCCCAATGTTTCACCGCTTGCTTGTGTGTGTGTGTGTGTGTGTGCGTGTGTGCGTGTGTGTGTGTACTTCCTGTAGAGCCTACAATGACAAATACATATAGCTAGTAACCCAAGGCGTTGATGATTAACTAACAGTGAAAGACAGAGAAAGACGCACTCCAGCATTCACAATCACAAGGACATAAACACGCACACACTCCTCCCAAGACTTTAACCATAGAAAAATGTACACATATACAAATGTGTCACTCCGTATTGCACTCACACACACGCACGCACACACACACTGAGTCAGTGAGTAAAGTAGCAGGTAGTGGAACAGATTGAGTGGTCACTGTTTTATAAGGTCTGACAGAGAAGTCAATGGGCTGTACTAGCACAAGGAAGGGTCACTGATGTGTTACTTGTATGCATACCAACGCACACACACGCACACACACACACACACACCCACACACACACACACACACACACACCCACACACACACACCCACACACACACACACACCCACACACACACACCCACACACACACACACACACACACACACACACACACACACACACACACAGAGTATTTAAAAAGTATTATGTACATTCACACATATATCTCTGCCTGCACCTGACTACAATGCGTATGTGTGCTCAGCACGGATGAATGTACACTGGTGTACAGCTTTGAATAGGAAGTGACAGAGACAGATAGTTGGTAGTGTACAGCACAGAGAGAGTAAGAGAGTGAAACAAAATGCATTAAGAACAATTCATGAGGAGAAAGTGGAAGGAAAAAAAGGGCGAGTCTGGATCGACGGAGGAAGCGAGGGAGTTAAAGAAAGATTGATGGATGGATCGAATGAGACAAGGAATCAAAGTGTTCGGTGGGTGCGGAGATGGAGACGGGGAACAGAGAGGCGTACAGTGCAGGGTGAAAAGGAGTGGATTAGAGGGAGTAATCAGGGAGGGGAAGAACAGCAGAGCACTTCAGTGATGGAGGGACTGTCACTCAGTCTGGTTCCTTTCTCTCCAAGCACATCAGCTTGGATCATTTGCATGCAATGTTCTTACAGGATGGCAAAATTCAAATTCAACAAGGACCCGTGTCCCCCTCCCCTCTCTTGCGCCGCAGCATCTCATTGTGCCAGGACATTTCTCAGTTTACAAAAAGCGGAAAACATTGGGCGAAATCATTCATCAACAAGATGGAGTGAAGCGGCGACGCCATAAAGAGTCATTTTTTTCTCCTGCTGTCACCGCGAATGTTTGCTCACCAAGCTGCCTCAAATCCTCGAGGCTAAAACAACTTTGGTGATGTCTAAAGGAGGATAGCGAGTTAAAAGGCGAACTTCAAGCATGGAGGTTAGTGCAGCAGCGGGCCGGATAGAGTACAAGCACCTGGGGACAAACAATTTGATGTACTTTTTAGTGACGGCACACGAGACCACAACAGATTTAACTTGTGTCTGTACAAGGCGAGGCTGCAGCTGGAACACGATCACAAGAAATTGAGTGACTCAGGAAGAAAAAAAGAAAAAAAAACAGAGTTCTGCTTGATCCTACAAATCCTGTTGTAGTCTCTGTTGTTGCTGTTGGCAAGGTCAGAGCTGGGCTTACATTCAAATCGATTAGTCTTTACAGCCTTTCAGAAAAGTAAGGTAGTGGCAGTGAGATGATGTGAGGGGAATGTTTTCTTTGAATATATTAGAGATGCTGCTGCTGACCGGTGCATCCCTTCACGGCCCCATAGTTGTCAAATAATTATTTCCAGGAGGATAATTATCACGAGGCGAGATGACTCAGTATTCTTTTGGTATACCCCAGCGGCCTGCAGCTGTCCCCATGTATGTGAGGTGGAACAGGATGTTTGTGGCCTTATTTTAAATGCTGGTGCCTTTTAGTTTGCAAGAGGCAGCAGGGGTGACCTCCCAGCAGTGAAGGAATTCCAGCATTTCTGACAGCAAAACAGGATCTTGCCTCGCGGCAGCAAGACTGGCTGTGACTGCTGGTGCATATCGGCGTAGGTCGTAGCAGAAGACCCTTCCTTGTACCCTCTCTCTGCACCTCCGCACCCAGAAATGTGATCTCTTCTTTTAGACCTTTATACATATTTTTCTTAGTTGAATCTCACATTTTACCCTCTCCATACTGTGACTGCTCAAATTAGTTTGAGTGTTTTGAGTGTGAAAGCAAAAGGGGGCAGAGTGCATTTGAGTTTGTACAGTTAAGATCGCTGCTGAGGGCTGCTTTACAATTGTCTGCTGTAACCCTGAACAGATTTTAAAAGGCAGTTTTGGGAAGTGCACTTAGTGTCCTTTTGTTTGCCAGACAGTTTTGCGTGTGCGTAGCCATGTTTTCTGCTGCCGCTGCACATCGCCTAATCTTTATCTTCTTTGCCTAAGCAGAGTGATGCTTGGGATTTTAAGCTGCACTGACTCTTGTAAGTGTAGAAACATTACCGATGTGCTCCCTTTTGGCATTTGGAGCCACAGTGTGTTTGATTCAGCAATTTGCGATTGGCCTTGACGTGTGCATATTGGTGCCTGAGTGGCATTGCTATGCTGATGGTGCAGAATAAAAGACACATCAGGCAAAAGCATGCTGTAGCTGACACAGGGTATCATATGCATCCAAAAAAAAAAATATATATATACTCCTTTTAGGCACAAAAGCCCTCCATCCCTGAGGAAATGGAGTTTCTAACATCAAGGTGTGCTGAGTACTACTAATGATTAGACCCTTTTGTTCTTTTTTTATGTCGTTGTTGCCAGACAAATGTTATGCCAGCTCTGATGAAGTCTGCACGAGTCCAGAAATGTTTTTATTCTACTGCAGTTTCATTTCTGCAAGGATGCAGCAAAGACTCATAACAGATGAAAGTTGGTGCTAAGCATAACAATCCTTTTTGTCTTTGAACTCAAAGTACAGAAACAAACAACTCCATTGGAACCTGCCTTGGATTAGTCATGGAGAGACATAATAGCGGAGCTTTCAAGATTTTTTTTTTTAGAGTTTTCATTTCAATTGAGCTCATGCTTCCTAGGAACATCATCATGTACACACACACACACACACACACACACACACACACACTCAGTGGCCATGGGCTATTAAACTGTCTAAAAAAGGAATAATTATTTCCCGCTCAAGGTTGTTGCTGCCAGATTGCCGTCACTACATGCAAATCCTGTGAGGAACAACAGTATCAATGAATTACTGTACAACGCACGTAAAGCCCTGTGATTAGTCCGGGCCCCTTGCCATCTCACTCACTGCCCAGCATACGCTGGTTAGAAAGCAGTGCATGCTGGGTCATGAAATGTCCTGGGGCAGTCAGAGTGATGTGGCACATGCTCTTCAGCTTTATGTGTGACGTGCGGCACATAGCAGAGGGAACAAAACAAATCAATCGTACAATCGATGGTACTGACCTCCTAAATGGCTATGTCTGGTCACATTAGTGTGTGTGTGTGTGTGTGTGTGTGGGGTGCAGTATGTGGCAGTTAACTGCAGGGTGACATTCAGCACACCGCTTGTAAAATACTTGTGGGAAGATTGAAGAGATGTTTGTGCCTCTGTATGAGAAGGAGTAAACAAAATATGGTTTTGTTCGATGCAGTACACGTCTTCTCTGTGGAGGATTCACACCGCTTTTTGCCTTTTAAAAACCATCTTCCTTCAGTATGATAAACATCGACATGACTTTTTATTTTGCATCAATACCACATACAGATTTGTACTGCCATGTCATCCAAGTGAGTGCCACAGACAAGTCAGTCAAGCCAAGTCTGAGTATCAAGAGGCAGGCTAACTTTTTTTCCCCAATGGGATTTATTGATAAGAAAAACATTAAAAGCAGCCCTGCTCTCTAACTGGAATAAATAAATTGAAATAATTTTAATGAGGATATCCACTGATTGCAATTTCTTTAAACAACCCCTATTGCTTGAAACCTGATAACTATGTTTTAATTAGTGTATAATCACCTGAAAATAAGAATCATTATATCTACAGATGCCATAGGTCATCTTCCACACAGTCCGCAAACCACTGTCTTTAATTCCACAAAGGTCACAGTCTACAGTCATACAGTCTATGGCATACCGAATAATCTTAATTCCCAGAATTTTTAGAGAAATTGGGTGACGTGCCTTTAAATTTAAAACACCGTCTCACTGCGAACGTCCTGCCCAGTTCACTCAGACCTTTAATTTCTTCAAGGCATGTCTTTTTTATTTACCTTCAAATGAGCTGCTCTTGCTTCTTATTATTCTTGAGTTATGGAATGAATTCATCTCTAATGGCTGGGTCCATGTAAATAGCTTTGTGTGAGCACATTCACTTTTTATTCATTTTTTCTGAATGTATTTTTAATGGGAGTCAATAGTTTGGATATACTTTATCGTTTTACTTATTCTTCTACTGATTTTCTTCTATTATACATAAACACTGAAGGCATCAGAACTATGAAGTAACTTTTCCTTTTTTTTATAGGTTTAATATCTTCAGTATTCATCTAAGATGTAGAAAGTTAAGAAAAAAGAACAAACAAACTTTTGACTGGTGCTGTGTGTATTTCTACTGAATATATTTTGGCATTTCTTGGGGACTCAGTGGGTGTGGGAACAGCTAGGCCTGAGAGAGCCTTTGTCTGTATATGTGTGGGTATATTTGTATTATGTACTGGATTTTCTGTATATTTATGTTAAGGACCCCCTTGAAAACAAGACTGTCCATCTCGAGGGGTCTGTCCTTGCTGTAAGAATGTGTTATATATGGTGCTTTCACCAAAACTCATCCAAGATGGATGGTCCATGACTAAATTGGCTTTATGGCTAGTATGGACACAACTACTAATAAGAGCAACCAATAACACTATACAACACACACGCCTATATGTACAATGAAAATGGGAACTTGCTGGGTTGCTTTACAGTTCCAGAAAATAGTATATGCTCAGGCAAAGCTTCTGGCATCGCCAAGGGGTGGAATGAGTAAAACACAGACTCAGAGGGGGGATCACTACATCTTAACTTCCAGTAAAGCCTGAGGGACAGATACACACAGTCACCATAGGGAGGAGAGAGGAGGAGGGCAGGCGTGCTGCCATCTTTCTGGCAGCGGCAGTTTATGGCAAGCGTGGCCTTCAATTTGGGGACAGCAGCACGTCACTGTCACTGTGAAATACAGAGGCTGATCAGACGGACTTGTTTTTCTTTTTGTGCAATACACGAGGGCATCACAACCTAAAAATGAAAAGCTGTTTAAAAAGGTGCTACACGCAGCAACTTTAGAGACACACACTCGCATTAACCCTGCAGTTATTACATAAGCAGATCCTACAGCACATCTCACTTTTCCCTCCTCTCATCTAAACATCACTTCTGCTTCTTCCCTTTTAACTGCAGCTCTCTCCTTTCTTTCATTTCCTTCCTCTCATGTGGGGATTGGAGTTAATCTGGTGCCAATATTTCCTGTAATCTGATTCAATTCCCTTTCAGACTCGCGACACACACACAACTCTCATCCGATTCATTGCTGATACAAGCGCGGAATAACACAAGCGCGCACGGACGCTCACAAATAGATCAGCTCCATTTCAGCAGTGCCACCTCTCTAATCCTTTTGCTGCAGGGAGCTGCCAAGGCAGCGGTGCTCACCCACCCAAACACACAATGTACACGCAACCCAAAACACACACACACACACACACACACACACACACTCACAGGCACAGACACATACAGTGATCCACACACATGGCCAAAGGCACACAAAACACACGATCATAATGAACACAAGCATGTGTGCGCCCACACACAAACATAAACACAGTCCCATATGCACCCACACATTCATATTCATCGCGGCTGTAATGGAAAGGAGCTTGACCGGAATCCCTCCATCCATTTACCGATTCATGTATTCATCCCAGCTCTTCTCTGGGCTTTCAGTCCATTTCTTTCTCCTTCAATCATGCCTGTCCACTCTCAACTACTACCCACTGAGTCTAATCAAGATTCAGGTCATCCTCCCTCCTTCTCCATATCCTGTTTCTTTGACACTTGGGGCCTCATTTTGCCAAATCATTTGCTCGTCATGAGGTGGACAACATGTTTAGCCATCAAATTTGTAGATGGAAAAACAAACACTTCAGGAAAAGTATGAGGGACACAAAAGCTTTAACAGATCTGAGTGAGAGGGATAAAAACAACAATAAATTCATAGTCATTACTATTCTCATGGGAGACTTTTTACTCAAGAGGGTGCCGTAATTGGAAATTTTACTTATTATGTCGTTAATTCTATTCTCCGAGTATTGAGTCGTGATAAGACTCCCTTGTGAATTGATGTCCAAATTACCCGATGTATAAGTGTTCGCTGAGCGTGGTCATTAGTATTATATAATGCACACTTAACAGCTTCTCAATTTGGGGCCAGAACACCCAAGCTTTGCTTAAAATGTGTTTGCAACTGTGGCCCTGAGTGATAAAATTAAATTCCGAGGAACTACGTTCTTCTTCATGCTGGTTAAGCTGTCAAAGAGTCTAAAGTACAGCGCACATACTAATGAGACTTCTCATCATGACTGACACATGGGTATGTTTTATGAGAAGAAGTCAGAATGGTCTGATATTAGAGTCTGACAAGACTGATGACTGAGCTGAGAATGAACAAACAAAAATTTACAGCCAAAAGTCTACAGCCATGTTGGCAGCTCTGTAGGCCGTATATAGACACAACGATGCTTTGAGCTGAATGCTAACATTAGCATGCTAACACTCTCACTATGCTGATTGTGTTAGAATGCTAACATTTGCTAATTAGCAATAAACACAGAGTGTAGCTAAGGCAATTTCAGTTTTGCAAGGACATCAGGACCTGAGGGTGTCGTTTTTTAAATAAACTGTCATTAGGGTTCATCCTCTGCACACCATGAATATCTGCATAAAAGTCATCCCTCGAGTCGTGCCACCATGGCTAATAATAAATTACTACCCCTACCAGACTATATATTCAACAAATAAACCACCTCTTTCTGAAGTGAGAGCTCTTCATTTCTCCTGCACCCTCCCTGTGTTCACTGCTCTCTGATCCTTCCCTTCGCTTTTCTCCCTTCATCTTTTTTTCCCCTCCTTTCCTCGACGTGGCTTCAAGTCAAATAAAGATGCCACCCCACCCTCCTGCCAGCTCTCTGTATGTGGCAGTTGTCCTTTGCACCACTTTCATCATTCTCTTCTTCTTCTCCCTTTACGTTATGAAGAAAATACAGTCTTTTCAGCTAAAAATACCAGTTTTAATACAAAAAGAAAAGGGGTGTCAAGAGAGACTGAGGGACTGAAAGGTCAGATGGACAGATGGCAGAAGAGCGATGCATGGATGGGGCAGAGGGACAGAAAGAGAGATGGAAAAGGCGAGGGAAGGTAGATGGTGAAAGCAGCAGATGGCTGGACCGTGAGCACAGAGAAAGTAATGAAAACTAGATGGAGCAAAGAGATTGAGAGATAGAAACCGACATAAATAGACAATGATCTACTGTAGAAGAGCTATAATCAAAATCAAAGCACCTGTGGATTTACAGCAAGAGGACCTAACAGGGCGTTAGGAACAGGCTGGGGGATGAATAATGACTGAAATGTGTGATGTAAGAGTGATGAAAGGCTGGGCCACAAGAAGCAGGGGAGTTAAAAGGTTTAGAGCGGCACATACAGTATACTCTGCCTACATGTCGTCAAGTCACCAAACCGCAGACAAACATGACAGCATGGAGCAACAGTCTGCCTTTTCAGACACTGAACATGTAACATTACTGGATTCATCCATCAGTTCATTGCTTTCTGTCATTCAGACACAAACATCCACTACATGAATGTTCATTACGGCTTTATTCAGACGTGACAGAGCTGTTAAAGAAAGAGCCACAATGCTCATGTGATATCTGGGACCTTGTACACAAGGCTGCGTCACTGATATTGGTGACATATTTAGCCTTAATTAATAATCATTTTATGTGTGTATCTCCATTACTTATTGATTCCAGCTTATGTTTTGAAGTGTGACGTTGAAGTGTGTGCAGTAGCTTCAAATACAGTAACTAATTTAATTCCTGTTTGCTCCCATGTTGCATTGCAAAGCAGTTTAAAGCTGGATATTAATGCAGATGGCAAAATTAGAGAGGGAGGCTGAGAATTCTCATTGTAAGAGGGTTGTTGTCTTGTATATAAAACAGTGTGACCCGAGGCATGACTCTTGGCACATTCCCTTTGTTTTTATTCAATTATTTTTTTCTCTTCATGCATAAGATCTAATTAAGGTACAAATATTACATTGCACTTAAGGCAAACGAGAGATGTATTTTATCACTCTTTGTTAATGTTTAGCTTTGTGCTGCTGCAGACTTTACCTTGGTGCAACAGCATTCAATCCAGACTGTGCTGAAAGTTGGTCAGTTATCAGGGTACTTTTAAGATGGCTGCTATAAACCATCAAAATAAACACTAGCATAGAGCATCAGACAGAAAGTGTGTACGGCCATAAAAATGAACTTTAGACGCATTGAGATTTGCAATAAACAATGTTGTGTTTTCCATCTGCATTATTTTTGTGCATTCACGTAGCTATTTGTACAAACAAATCAGCCATTCTGTAGCTACAAAGCGTTTCAATGTGATTTCGCACCCATGATGCTTCAACAACAACGTGGATAAAAAAATAAATAAAAATAGATCGGTCGATTTTTCTCACATTACTGAGAGATCCTATGAACCGAATGGAAGCTGTAAGGCCATCAGCCAGCGGTGTAATGGGAGTTGTACATAGTCTGGATGCATTGCAGTCATAAAGTGCACACACAGAAGCTAGAGAGATGGAGAGGGCGAGAACGAGGAAAGGCAATACAGACAGATTTTAAATCAATACAGCCACAGGAGATAACTAACAGGAATTTACGGTGCACACGTGGACACACGACATTGTGGGCTCGTAAAGTCTGATGTTTTTTATCAATTAAATTTGAAAAAAAAAAAAGAAGAAGAAGAAGGAGGAGGAGACATCAAAGAGCAAAGTGCCGCCATAACTTAAGGTGTACTGAAGGGACGGAGACAGAGAGGAAGACTCATCCTAAAATAACGCCACATACTTCAGAGGAAGTTTCTGTGGGCCGATTCGCTGTCAGCGAGGCAACCCAAGCTGTCACATTTTATGACACCATAAAATAAACTGCTATACTGTGAGAGTATATATGTGTGTGTGTGTTTTTCATATCTCATGCCGAATATTGTTTTATTTTCTCCACTTTTCTTTTAGCTCCTTGGCCCCATAACCTTTAGCTGTCCATCTGTGTTTCCTGTCTCTTTTGCCTTCAACTTTCTTCCCTCAGTTTCCTGCAGAGATCTTGCGTCTTCAACTTTAGCCTTTTATGAACTAACAGCTGACCTCCTCGTGTGAAAATGTTTGTTTGATATCCCTGCAACCAGGCCAGAGAGCTAAAAAAAAAAAAGTTGTACATTTTTCTAAATGCTTGGAAATATGAACTTTATATAAACTACGCACAAAAAGTACGGAAATTTGTGTTTGGTAGATTATGTGTTTGTTGTATCAATGCTAGCTGGCAATAAATCTTATACCGTTGGAAAGCCTGATTATCTCCCTTTTAAATGGTGCCATATTTGTAAGGAACATGCGTAGCTGAGTATGTGGGTTGCGCCCATAAAAAACGGCCAATGCCAAACAGCTTTTCTTTGCTGTTGCTATTGACTCTTGGTTTGATGGTATGGGGCTGCATCTCCCTCACTGGAAAAAGGCTTGTCATGCCAACCAGTGGCAATCCAGTATCTCCACAGTCTGGGACCAAACTCTATATCCTCCAAGATGACAACGCTCGCCCCCACAGAGTGGGTTTTATCAGAGACTACCTCGAGAATTTGCAAGTGGAGAGGATGGAGTGGCCTGCCAGCAATCCTGACCTCAACACCACTGAACACTTGTGGGATCAGCTTGGGCATGCTGTTTGTGCCAGAGTGATCAACACAACCACATTGGCTGACGTGCGACAAAAGCTGGTTGAAGGATGGGATGCCATCCTGTAGCAGTGTGTGACCAGGCTGGTGACCAGCATGAGGAGAAGGTGCCAGGCTGTTGTGACTGTGTATGGCTCTTCCAATCACTACTGAGGCTCCTGTTTGTCAAATGAATAAATTGTTAAATCGCCAATATGTCTTTCTGTTTCTTCAGACTTGAATCATCCAATCCACCAAACAAGACTAAACAAGAGTCAACAACAAAGAAAAGCTGTTTCGCATTGTCAGAGAAGATTTGGTAAATTTTTCATTGGCAACAACGGAAGTAGTAAATGTGCCGCCAGTTTGTGGTTCTGGTTTGGTGACATATAAATGTTAATGTTAATTTAAATACTCGTTTATTTAAGCAACTCAAGTCAAGTCAAATTAAATAATTGAACTTGTGTAAAACAGCAGCACAATAATGTGCTTGACACCGTGTAAAAGATGATGAAATCAAAACATACGAGGTACTACCACAGCATTGTACTTGACAAACCACTTCAGGAACTCTATGCAGCTGTTGAACAGCATTCAATTTGTTCTGTGCATGCAGAGTCAGTGAAGTAAATTCAGTGGTTAAGATTTATTGCCAAGAAGCATTGTTACAAAGAAATAATCTACCAAACACAAATTTCATTCATTCTTGTGCTTAGTTTAGTATTATTATAGTAGTAGTATAGACTGTTGGTAAAGAAATCTATTCGAAAAGAAAACCAGCTTTCCAATGACAAATAGGTTATGGGGTGTAGGTCAAATCTGATAATTACCAAACAAAGGCAAGAGACACCTAAAAGAGAAGCGCTTAAACATCAGGTTTTATCTGTCCACCTCTACCTTTTCATATTTCTTTCCCGCCTTCTTCCTCACCTCCGTTTCTCTGCAATATATGAGACCATAACGCTTGATAAGTGCCTTTCTGATTCCCTGCGCCTCTGCTGCACAAGCCTTCTCTCCATCTCTGTCTGCTGGCCTCAGCCTCGATGCCTCAATCTACTTCCCTCTGCTCAGTCTCAGTTTCTTAGTGAGTGCAGCGTTCAAGGTGGCATGGCTGCGTATGACCGGTTTTCCTGCTGCTATGGCTGCACCCACAGTGTACGGTTACACATACATTTATTAGAGTAATCTGAGAACGAAACTTACATCTATGCTACAATGCACGTAGATAACACACTCACACTAAAATGATTAGAAACACATTAAAACTGTGAGAACAATCTTCGAAAAAGGCAATTTGATTTCCACACTGGGCATTAAAAGCAAGATTGTGTAGCTTCTGAAAGTAGAAATTACACATTTTTCCTCTTTCAAATGAAAAGCCCAATCCACAAGCAATAAAATGCAACTTGGCTTGATTCTATGTAACTGACTAAGAGTCACTTGTTGCCACAGTGGACAAAACTGGATCCAGTAACAAATCCCCTTTCACAACCTGAAACTTTTCAAATCCCTTATTGAAGCCTGACCAACACAAGATTCACGGACACATTTGTTAGCCTCAGAGCTTTGCAAATCTATCAACCAAGTGCCAGACCTAAAATGGACATCAGAAACCCAACCCTGGCTTGTTGAGCTAAATTTAAAAAGGTTTGCTGTTGCTACAAGGTACCCTGGGGAGGTTTTGACCACTAATGGTGCTATGGAGCTCTGGCGTGCCAAAATATCTGCTGTGAAAAACAGCAACTGGTTTACTCTCACTGTTATGTCCTGCCCACGCAACTGAATCTAACAGGGGTTACATAATTTTAAAAAAAGGACAGATGCCATTTCATCGTGTCTTTCACATTCAGGAATGCTGAGGCAATTCAAATTAAGTTTGTGATTGATCTATCCATCAAAAGTCTGCTGTAAATTACATTCTGAAGGTAATCATTCCCAATCATTCTTGCCAATTGCTAAGAAATATGGGAAGGCCTCGAGACTTGCTGAAAAGTTGAAACTTTATATCCCCATAAAGAGATGAGTGTGCGGTGAATTCAAATAATCTCACACGCTTGCGGTCAAAATGTCAAGACTTATTGTCTGATTCAGAAAGTTTTCCATTAGCCCTCCATGCACCCACTTTCCTTAAATCCCTTTTTTCACACTTTGCTACATTTAAAGGCTTCCCCTTTGTCCACAGCTCCTCCCTGATCTCAGATCTGTCTATTCACCTTGTTCGCTCATGCCTCTTCCAAATCTGTATTAATATAAAAGGTTAGGCTAGGTAAGTCAGTCAGTCGTGGCCCCCCCGTACTCCACTTTGCCTTTGTTTCCCCTCACTTAGTCTCCTTTGTCTGTAGTTCTGCCCTCGTTCACCCTTCGCTCTGTCAGCACTTAATGGAAGCATAATGAGCTTGTTGTCTATGAAATGATGATGAGGAGGAGTGAATGCAGCTGCCTAATGATCAAAGACCACCGCACAACACACACAGCTGGACAAAGGCGGGCACGTACGTGCCTATACACAAATGAAAGCAACGACAACAGGCGCAGACGCAAACAAAGATTAATGTTTGCCCATGCACAGACGGCGTCTACTAAAGCACAGACACACAAATGTATTTAAATTTATCCTCAGTGGAGATATACGGTTAGTAACTTGGACACAGAATCAGGCCAAATGCTATTTTTCTCTCTCCTAAGCTCTCGGCATGGCTTCCTCCCCCCTCCCTTCCTTGTTTCTCCCTCTTTCACTCCCTCGCTCTCACTCCTTCCAAAAGGTAGTCAGGGCAGAAATGGGTTTTTGTACTTCATAAGACTGCGGTTGTGTGCAGGGGTCCGCGCACTGTTTGGCGTGCGCGCACGTGCACGTGTGTCAGACTAAGATTTGGCTGTAGTCTGTGCGACGACACCCACACTGCAGCATTTGACACAGCCGGAGGGAGCGAGGAACTGGAGAGAGAGAAAGGTAGAGACACGGGGGGGAGGCAAAAACAATACGAGGGGGGGGGATTTTGTGTGTTTTGATGCATTATGTATGGTTGATGTGCATACTAGTGTATGTGCATGCGTCAATTCATTTCCACGTGAGAAGGTGTTATTCCAAATTCAGCATAGTGCAACCTGTGTGTGTTCATGCATATGGTCCCACTACACTGCACTGCATGCATGCTGCTCAGTGCCCATAGGCAAACACATAAATATACAATCCATGTCCCCATTTTGTGTGTGGATGTGTGACACGTGTTTTTATTTGCATCAGTTTTTGGACACTGTGTTTGCATCTTTCTGGGTATTGTTTTTAACAGCAACCTGCAGACTCACCGACTTAGACTCTACTTAAAAGTTTCAGCCTGGCACGCACTTACAGTACACAGCGTGTGGAGACAAAATAATAAATAAAATTCAAATACTGCTCACAGCGGATGAATACCAATTACTTCTGTGATTGGTTTGTTGTTTGTGAGTCACGAACTTGCTGCTTTATAGTAGAGAGTAACTGTAACTCAATTACGGCTGGATTATATAACAAATCAATATGATATTAAAACTACCTTCAGACATTCGATTCGATTTACAAATATGCTTCAATACATTCTTCTCTATACATGTCAAAAACAACATATATAATCAATATAACTCCACACAAAGTTCACAAAATTAAGAATTCATGATCCTTTCAGTGTTTACATCTATTTTGCTACTTATATGCGCAACATAACTTTTAATCAAGAAGCACAACTAATTAACCACCACGTGCATATACACACACACACACACACACACACACACACACACACACCCTGATGCCATGTAGAACACGTTTGCAGGCGTTATATCATGTGTTAATTGCTTCTCCGCGCTGAATTTCATTTATAATTTAAACAGCTTTAAACAGCCATAAAAATGCAGCAAAGCTTCAGCTGTGCACTGGAAAGCGCAAGAGCGCAACAGAGAGGAGAAGAAACACAGAGAGGTTCGAGAGAGCTCGGATGGGAAAGATGGAACGTTGAGGGAAAGGAGAAGTGAACGTAAGAAAAAAAAAATGGTCGAGTAGCAAGAGGCTGGGAGGAGGAAGAGGAGAGGGGAGACAGGAGGAGGAGGTGAAGTAAGTTGACTGAAGCCTCGTACACATTATCCCATGTGCATAATCAGGGAGCTACACTAAATAGGGAAAACTGCTGATGCCAGTGAGTCTGTTAGTGCACACTTTGTGTTTGTGTGTTTCATTAACAGCTCTGCTTCTCTTCTTTCTCTTCAATGGAATATAAGCGGCGCAATTTTCTGTTTCACTCTGCATCCGCGGCTGCGATCAAAACAGTCAATGCAGTTGACAGAATATTCTCTCAGTGCTTTGTGTGCACGAGAACAGACAGAAAAGTGCTCCAGTGTACTGCTCCCTCAGTCAAAAGACTCTAAAAACTTTGTCTTTACAATTTAATTTCCCCACAGGCAAATTTTCCTCCTCCTATCTCTCCTCATCAGAGAGACTGTGTGAAGCAGCACATTACTAACAGTTCTTCTGCTCGCGTCAGAAGGTTTTGTTTGGAAGATTTGCTCCTCATCTCTCCAGTCAGTCCTCAGGAGGGCAGAGCCAGCAGGAAGCAGGACAGTCGTGCACTACAGTAGACCCATTTAGACGTACTGTACACCATTAGCATGCTAAAATAAGGAGTAATGTAGTGCGAGCTCGTCAGGGTGGCAAAATGAGGCCTGATGGGGAATCAACATCCCAATGCGACGCTGATGGTTTCATTAGAAGCTAAAGTGTAATTTACAGGCTTCCGCCAAAAAAGTAGCCCTGCATACCCATCAGCAGTCAGGGACTAATGTCTTTTTGGCAGAAGCTGTCACTCGTTAATCCAATTAGAAATTAACAAAATGGACTGGACTTCCTGACTGCAGAGTTTAATGTCAGACTGTAGGTCAGTGTGCTCAAATGACAGAACGTGCTCATGTAGCAGACATAATGGAGTATTCTAGAAAACAATGGGGCTAAAAAAAAGGGCCAGCTCCTTGTGCTTTAATTAACTCTGCTGCTAGCATCCGTGGCTAAAGTGTAGCTGTAGACCAGCAGAAACAAACAAATTCACCAAAACTTGCCCTCGAGACTCCCACCAGCAACACCAAGTTTTGTGCTGCCTTGATAAATCAGATGAGAATTCTCCCACGTTTGCACCTTTGACCTGCCTCTTCCTTTGCATTTATTATGACCGAGTTACTGTGGATAAACTGACTTTCAATATACCCATGCGGCTTCTGGCAAAAAGATCCTTGTGCGCTGGCAGGAAGCAGGTGGGATAAGTGGGGGGGGTGTAAACAAACTAAAAAGGAGTTAGCAAGGCCAGCAGGCGTTGGAGAGCCTTGTCGCTTCGTGTTAAAAGCACAGGTATTGCTCATGACATTAACACAGGCTCAGTTTCATTAAGTGTCCAATTAAACCAGGTCAGTGTGCCACCGCTCACAGGTTCAGGACACTGGAACCGACTTAAGTGCAGCCATTATTATGGTTATTCATCACACCTGAGCTTTTCCTGACATGACATGTCAAAATGTCTGCAGCGGAAAAGGAAACCATGAGTGAGTTGGTACAGGCAACAAAATAAAAGCACGTAAAGCACTTTCTAACTTTTAGTACAATCATTTGATTGCTTTTAGGGACATTTTGTTATTCTGTGGATAATTTAGACAACATTATCCAAATCATTTGTGTCTGTTTAGATCTTTTTTTTTTGTAGACGAGATGTTCGGATTGCTAGTTTTGATCTCACCTGAATGAATTAAGCGCAGCTCTGTTTGCTTCATCACCATTTTCAAATTGCTTTGCTTTGACACGAGGCAGTGAACAGCGCAGTTACCCTGCTTCTGTACTCACCACCGCTGTGACCATTTATTATTCATAAGTATGCACTTTTTCGCTGTTCTTTAGTGTTATTACTGCACGTTGTGATAGGAACAGTGCCAATGCTGGCTTTGCTGCTCTCTCTCACCATTTTCTCCTTGCATCCTCCAGCTCCATCCTTCTACCTTTCCCTAGGCTCTAATTTCAGAAAAGCACAGTTGGCTTGAGTTTCCCCCCAGCTGGCGGAAAGAATCGATACCTCCCCTCTTTTGTCTTTCCCTCACTTCCTCTTGTCTCAGTCCCTGCATCCTCTGACCACCTCACTCGCTTTCTGTAATCTCCTCTTTTCTATAATAGCAGGTTTGTCTTCATCCCTTTTCTTCCCTGTTATCCTCCTCCCTCCATCCATCTCCACCTGCTTTGTGCTTTACTGACTATTGCTTTCTCGCCCTCCAACCTCCCTCCATACAGTCCAACCCCCCATCTTTGCCTCCCTACTAGACAGTCTCACATGGCTGCCTTTCCTGTCTACGGGATTCTATTCCCAAAAAGCCAAACTCACTAACTCCTGTTCATAATCAGCAATAAGGAAAGCACTGTTCATTCCAATATCACTCTCACTCCTGGGCTTGAATTTACAAATGCATACAGTACACATAGTCATGTGGATTCTGCAGGCATGAGCACACAAGCCACGGATGCTCAAAATAGCACACATCCAATCACAAGTGCCAATGTCACCCCGACATCCAAGACTCCTGCACTACTATGCATCCCACATTACACACAGCACAGCAGGATCTGCTTTCTGCACACAGAGGAAACCCTTTTAAAACACGTGCATTTATTAGCCATTTGTACTCCATTTAATTCTCTATTAAAATCTATTTAGTGTTGCTTTGTCATCACAGCTGTTCTCTTGTTATCTTATACATTTCATTATTTCTTGTTTTGTCACACTGTTGTGTTTCGGCTTCCTTCAGACCACTTGTCGATCAAATAGCGTGGGCAATGCTGCGACACTGTATTCCTGTGGGCTTCCTGTGAAAACTCAGTTTTTCTATTAGTGAGCTTCCAGACACTGGCTGCTTACAGCATCTTTCTGGTCCTGGATTGGATAACTGCATCACAACATCAAAGAGGAGCAAAATCAGTTTATTCATGTGTAAATGATAGGGCTAAATATTGGTGCTGATCGTGTAACTCGATTCATTTTGATTCAATTTGATCGGAGTCTTAAAGATTCAATTCAACATGAAAGAACTCAGAACTTTTGAAGTAGTTTGGAAACTTGAAACTTCTTTTTATAAAGGCAGACATAAAAATGACTTTTGTGCTACTTTGAAACTGTTCGGCTCAACTACTTGCAACTCAGATAAGCAACTTTAGCCAAGGCGTAACAAGTAAACATTGCCAGCAGTGAACAATCTGCACCCTCTTACGCCTGTTTATGCACTATGCAACTTTGTGCTACGATTACCCGCAAGAAGTATGTAACGCTTTACAGCACCAAGTCAAACACCACAAACTACTTATGCTGTGTTAATGTGTCTGTACCAAAGGTGTTTTGTAACACCAAAAAGACAGGGTTTTCAAAATAAGGCATGTCATGCCAGAACCTGAGCTGGGCAAGCGGGCAATGTAACCAGGCTCAGCAGCCTTTATGGACATAAAGTCAGAGGTGAAAAAACAGATGGAGATTTTGATAGAGGGACTTAAGAATCACAAACATACCACTTTCTGTGCAATAATGGTTTAACTGTTTACAAGTACTCTGTAAAGAGTGCTTGGAGAATCAAGGCAGTAGCTCAGTCTGTAGGGACTTGGCTTGAGTAACCGGAGGGTGGCCATATCAAGTCAATCATACGGAGTATGGAGCGTGGACTGGTAGCTGTGAGGTGCCTTGAGCAAGGTACTGAACCCCTAATCAGCTCCCAGCTTCCAGGGCACAGCTACATGTATTTCAGAGCATATATATGTAAAACTTGAGTGAAAAGAGAATTTCCCCATTGAGGGATCAATCAAGTTCATCTTCTTTTTCTTCTTCAAGGACGAATGAGAGCAAGTAAGTTGAGCAGCGACAGAAGACAAAGAGGAAAGAAGCATTTTTATAGACTTAGATACTGAAGACTACTGAATATGGAGAAGAAGAGGGACACAGTGCAAAGCAGAAGGAAAAGAAATAATAGAATAAGTCTAGATAAATAGAAAAAGACAGAAGACATGAGAGGCAGAACATCAATAAGTAAATTAGAAAAAGACACAAACTGAAAACTGACTGATGCATGAGCTCAACTGGGGAAAAAAAAAAAAAAAAAAAAAAAAGGAGTGGAACATTTTTCGCCTACCCCATTTCCAAATGCTGCTTTTCATGATGGAATATTAAAATATGCTTTCAGGGCGTAAAGTGCTGCTACTTCTGAACGGTCAGACACAGACGCACCCATGCAGGCAGAGTATTTATGGATCTGTAAGTAGAAATAATGTTTACAGTACACTGACCACCTCTAGGGACCAGGTGTCAATCTGAGTTTAGGAGCCCTGTGTGCATGTGTGTGTCTCTCTACTGGGGACGTGACTCGTCTGAGCGTGTCATCTCTTCACTCGCCGTCACCATGGTGATTGACAGCAGAACTAATTCCACGTTTAACACCCTCGTTGGATTGACGGGTGCACACGTGTGTGTGTGTGTACACACAAACAGAGCCTACAGAGGCCTGACACACTGGTGGACACACACTCGAAAGCAGCGTTTTTGGTCACCAAACATAAAGTAAATAAAGTTCTATGAAACGTCAGGAAGTAACACTTTATTCTCACAGGGGAAATGTGGACACATTTAGACATATGAAAAAAACAAACACGGGAAGTAAATCCACACTGGCACCTGTCACCCTGTAGCTGAATTCAAACACTCAAACACAATAAAAAAGAATATATCTGAAAATACTTAAATTCAGCAATTTTGAAAACTTAATTACAAAAGTATCTCCTTCTTTGACATTGGCAACTTTTACCTACCACAACCGATGAGTGATTAGCATATAAAAATATAAGTAGTGATTTTCAGCATTTTATTTGTTACATTCATTTTATTGAATCCTACATAAACCATCCTGCTGTCATAAATATCCACCAAAACAACAGATGTGCATCAATTCCATAATCCAACAAACTCACAATTTACTTCTGTCTGACTAATGTTTGCCAAAAAACTACAGTGCCCAGCTGCTCGAGGAAATCAAATCATGTATATGTCATCCATTTTTAAAGGATTTACGTCTTTGGTAAGAACGATGGGGCCTGGAGAGGAGTGCCGTAGACAGAATAGGGAAAACAAAAAGTACTGTGGAAGACAAACCCATTGTTCTTTCACAGGGACGTCTTCCACAAGACAAACAAAACACTTACAGCCTGTAGTTATAACAAGAGCAAAGAAAAAACTACACACACGTTTAGGTTAGCCTGCATGTACAGCGCCGTGCTACCCTGTGCACACACGAACATATACACAGCTGCTTTGTTGGCGGTGTTGATGAGTTGCCAACATATTTGTGTCTTTGAGTAGCAGTTCTCTCGGGGGGATAGCGGGAAAACAAGCAGGCAGACACAAGCAAAATACAGAACACACACAGCAAATTACTTCACCACTGTTCTCTAAAAACACTCAAACACAAATGACGATTCTCTTCAAAAACATCCAGCACAAAGATTTTAAATCTCCGTCTCCCGGGCTGCTCTCTACATCTCACACTTAAAGCACGACAGCAAATTAGAATTGTCTGCCCTCTTCCACTCATCTCGCCTCATGAGTACAAAAAAACAACAAAAAGGAGGGTCGATTTCTGGCCCAGCTTCAGTGCTGTCTGCTGATTTTTTACCTCCCCACCCAAAAGAGTTAGACTCCATCATATACAACATAAAATGCAACTAAATCTCAAGTGACAACGCTCCACAAGTACAATATTCATTATCTCTATATTATAGATAATTCATAATTACAGCTCCACAAAGTATGACAGTAAATCTGCCTCCTGCTGGTCTTAAGGTTAAACCGATAAATATGCCATGAAACAAAAATGGCAGGCGATGAGGTCTTGCGATATTAAGACACACACACACCCCTTCTCGTCTTCCCCCTCTCACACACACACCGAGGCAAATGTTGAACTAATTAGTCTGATAGTTGTGTTGCCCACAGACATCTAAAGTGAGCTTATGTGCATACTAAAACACTAATTGTCAATGAGGTGTGTAACAACCATTTCTTTAGTGTGGCTTTTAAGGAGGTTCAAACTGTAGAATCAGACGACATTAAAAAGAATAAAATTCATTAGAGCAGCTCAAAAAGCTTAATCATTACGGATCAGCGACTCACGTTTTTCTTTACACTCCTTCACAGCGGCTAACTCTGCCAAATCCCCAAAAATGATATAGAGGTTTGGGAAGAGTGCACAAACTGCAACATAAATACGGCTCCAAGATTCACTGCAAGAAGTGTGTAAGAGTCCACAGTGTGGGACAGGCAGTGCAGCAGAGTACAGAAGAAAATGTAAAGTCTAGAAAAATGGCCAAAGGCGTTGTCAGTTGGATAACTAAATCTGCCCTTTTCCACAGCAAAAGAAAAAAAACAAACATTATCCTGCTGCCATATTGACAGAAACAGATCCAGCACTTCTGTACACACATTTGTTTGATCTGCGCAAAAAAGGGCTTCTGCATAATCTGCCTCCATTATTTGGTATGTCTAACTACTGAAGAAGGGTGAATAAACAACCAAATTATCTGAGTAACCCAACTCTTCCGTCATAATGTAGTCCTTTCAATTTTCTGCACACAAAATGAGCGTTAAAAGCACACTGAGAAAATTGTGCTGTAAGCAAACAAGTTCAAAAGGGAGAAAAAAAAACAAAAGAAAATGCAGCTGACTAGAGCTTAGACTAGTGTGGTGGTTTCATATAGGAAGCCGGCCAACCTCCACCTAACCTTCCTGGTACTCTATAATGTCCCTGCTGCTGCATTTCACTTATATTTATGAAGTCAAACCCAGCAGAACAATGTGCCAGCTTGAGGTTATCCATGTGACAACTAGTGCTGAAACAGAGATGGTTTGTAATGTATATAAGAAAGGAAAAAAAAAAAAAAAAACTCAGGAAGACTCAACCAACCTGGGAAAATAAAATCCAATCTACAAGGCTGACAGAAAAGAATATTAAAAACAAACAAGCGTAGGCAAGCCCGGTTAGACCTCACAAGAGCTTGTGGGAACACCGTGAGGAGCTGAAGCCTTTGACCTCATGACTTCACTGCACCATTTTCACACAGTTCCACAAGACGCACCCCTAAGGAAATGACATTAAATGTGTCTGATTATAAAGCAGCCCTGCAAAGAAAACAGTAATCTGCTGTCAAATAACAGCGTCTTCCTTATGAATTATGCAGCTGCCTGGGTAGCCAGTCAGCAACAAATAGGCCACTTTTCACTTGTTATTGACACAACCATCTTGGGGCAGTCAATGCAACTTTAATGCAGTCAAATTTAATCTGCAGTGTCTGCGGCGTGTTATTTTATGTCTGTGTGGTAATAGTCCATCATAGGACTGTGCAGCATATACAATGGATTGAAAAAAAAAAAACACTGCCCATTTGTGCCCAGATGTTGTATGCCTCCAAGACAGGACGTATAGTTTGTTGATGGTTGAGAAAAGGGTATTTATGTCTAAGTACACATATTCAGCAAAGCAGAGAGGACACTGCTGCTACCTGCAGCTCTATCTACTCCAGACCGGTCTATTCAAACTTTCTCAACCTACTGCAGATGCAAAAATACCCCAAAACAACTGCTGCATAGCACATATTCAAAAAAAAGAAAGAAATTATCACGTGGAGCACATGGATGGATGAGCAAGCAATGAAGGGCCCAATCAGTGGACCAATCACTGTGATTAGGGAAATCTCACACTGCTGCATTGAGATGCATCATTAATAAAACTAATCAGGACTGGCTGAGATGAAGCTTATAGTCCTTCAGCTGAAAACACAAAGACAACAAAGCAAAGACACGGCCAGCCAGACAACATGAGAGCTGAAGAGGGAGAGAGAGCATTTACAAAACAAGTACATAGAATCAGCTGTTTGAGCTGCAGATAACACATAAAAGCAACGCGGGCCATCTGACAATATCTCTGATTTTCTTCTGAGCTCAGGCTTGATATCCACTCCGCGCTCAAACCCTTTTTACCGAGAGCTGAAGTAACTTCCTGCAGCCGTCAGTGTTGCCAGGCAACTTTGTTCTCTAGGACATTCTATCAGGAAACGCCATGGCCTGCAGTGAGTTCAAAGACTGCGCCATTCCTCTGAAAGACTCAGATGGAGGCTGCTGATAATGGGAGATGGGCGATATGCGCAGACGGCGAGATGAAGGGGGACACAGTGCCGGCACTGTGGAGCCGCCATTAAGACCAGATAAGAGCCGAGAAATAGCAGGGTGTGTGTGTGTGTGTGTGTGTGTGAGAAAAATGAGGGTGTGAGTATACAGAACCAAATGTGGGAACAGTATATCATCCGGTGTTTCTGTTTATACAGAAAATCCTTCTACATGTATACCAAGAGTGGGAGACTTTTCGTAGTGTGGTCTGCTGTGTGGGTGCAGGCAGAAGCAGGAGAAACTATGTGTGCAGTTAAACGTACAGAGCACAGTGCCATTACATTGTAATGAGCTGCGGATTAAAATGAAAAGGCTCTAATTGCACTGCAAATTGGGCCGGACGCATTAAAGTGTCTGAGCACCTACCTTTGAGTGCAGTACTGAGCGAGCTGGAGTGTGAGTGTCTCCACAAGAATCGCAAACTACGCAAAACCGGCCACTTGAGATGATCGCATGTACCCGATAATGTGTGTGTTTGTGTGCAGACAATCTGCAGTTTAGCATCGGTGCGCACGTGTCGCACAAATGCATCTTCTCCATCACTTTTTTTATTCTGTGGGGACCGCAGGACGCATTAAAAATAAATGTCGCCTTGCACCTTGTCTCCCACTCTTACACACATACACAGGCTGTGACAAACACACACGCATTAATAATACCCGACAAAGTAGCAAAGTTCAGCCTCAGTGTTGCTTAGGGAGCAGGTTTCAATACCTGCGGTGAGAGCTGGGCTCAGCTCTGAAGTGGAAGCCTTCACTGTGGGGACTGGCACAATGTGAAATGTAATCACAACACATAGCAGGGAAATGCAACGACAGGAGGGGAGGAGGGGAGGAGAGGAGGAGAGGAGGAGAGGAGGAGAGGGGGTGTTTGGAACAAGAGAAATGGAAGATGAGGCGGAGAGAAAGTGAGACCCCTGCTGATAATTTGCAAATGCTGCAGGTTTGATCCTTCCTCCGTGTGTGATTTCTTCAACACAGCTGTATTACTGTACTTATGAGGACTTATCCGGGGCAGGCACTCATCGAGGAGAGATGACTCGATTGATCCTATACATTGTTGTATGCCTTTTCCTATTTTATTGCACACTTTTAACAAGGCATCATTTCTTAAATCCTGAAACTCATGTCTCCTCATCTCTGAATTAGCACTATATGTGCTAAATTTAATATATAGTCACTCTGCAAGGAGCCAAAACTAAGCTCCGCCCATAAACTTGTCATTTGTACACTTCAAACGAACATAGTGAATATAATTAGTGAATTGCTGGTAGGTGGATTTTCTTTTTACCTTCAGACAGACTCCAGACTAGCTGCTTTCAGAAAATGTCAAACTTTTCCTTTAATGCAAATCATGTTTTCCAAACGAGTCACACATGTTCTTTCCACACATTTTTAGTTCTAATTATCATTGCTGTTATACTTAATGTCTATCATTTTATTCCTAATCACTTGTCATATTCATAATTATCTATTTTTATCAAGTGATCTGAAATATTGTGTAACCTCCACTCATGTCCCTTCCAGTTATTTTCGGAGCATGAATCACTGAGAAATACATAATAATAATATAAAATCAAATATTTTACTATCCTGTATTCATCCTTTTGCGATGCATTTTTGTTTAGGTGTGCATTAAAAGTTGGAATAAATGTTGTATTTGCAAACAACAAGCTTCTTTTTGTCTCTACATTGCATACTTTGCTTCTACGAGCAGGGAGTGAAATATGTTCCAGACAAAGGTGATTATGGCTTGTTTGTGCATGTGAATTAAACACTCAAACTGAAAATAGAGCTCAATGCTAAAATCATTTTGTCTCGGTCTTAAATTCAAGGAAATCTTCCCACTGCATGCAACAACGCGGACAGCAGCAGTGAGCTCTCCCACACAGACAGCACATCGCAGTGTTGGCCTGTGTGATGGAGCTCAAACGTGTCCTTGCACTGAGTCAATCGAGGTCCTCTCAGGAATCATAAACGGGTGTGTGTGCGTGAGGCCGCATGCACGCTGTACTCTCGCCGGTACTTATCATCCACACGCCGCCGTTTAAGGAGCGACATCACTCTTTGGTTTCAAATGATAATGTGCAGAGAACAGTCATGGACAAGAGCTCGCCACTGATGCTGTTAAACACACAAGGAGACATGGTTCGTCACTTTAAGCAGACAAGTTGTGATTTGATTACTGCAGATGAAACTACAAGAAAATCACTACTGGAGTAAGGTCACATCATGAGTATCATATAAAGTTTCTCCCTCTCTCGTATAACCATTTCACTATCGGTATCATTCAAGGTCATTTTTTCAGCAAATCACCATCCTTGTCTCCATCCTCCTCTCCTCCACTCTTCTCTCTTTACTTCTATCCATTCCTCAACTGGGCCATTACCTGAAAAGGCCATTACTTGAAATCTCCTCTGAGAGATGAGGCTTGACTTTTAAGCGATGCTGTCATAGTTGAGCCAACTTTTCGGCAACACTAAAGCCAGGCAACTGTGATAACGTGACTTGAAAGAGGCTAAATACAAGGTGAGCTTTCACTTTGCAGGGGTTGTTTATGCGTTTTTCTGTCTAATCAACATGCCAAATGGTGACTATCGTGAAACTGTTCTCAAGAAATGCACTAAAAAACTGTTCCAACATTCATTTCCAGAATTGCATACCCTGCCTGCGTTGCCGACATCTTTTTCCACCCATTTTCAAACTGCATTTTCATTTTCGGAGTTTAGCCAACACACTAATGTCCTCCTCATCCAAGTCGCAAGTATATAGCACATTAAAATTCCTGGGGAGAATCCAGTTGTTTTGCAGACCAATTACAGACTGAAAAATGAAGAGCATTGGGAGTTTGCTCAGACTTCCTAAATACAACTCAATGCCTGAGCGTCCTCGCCTGGAAAGGGTTTTCAGTTTCAGCAAGCCACTTCTCCTCAAGTCTGCCAACTTTTTTTTAACAGCTGGTCAAAAGCGTGTTACATTGCACATTCAACCTGCCGACACCTGCCTTGACATTTTAGAAGAAACACCACTTCCTTGGGAGTAAGCTGCCTTAATATCAGGCCACAGGAACATGAATATTCAGCATTATTTTAATGCACCTACCAATTTGTAGGTTCAGTGATTAAAAAATGATTAAATGGGCTTTTGTCATAAAACTTTTTTCCTCTTTCTGTTCATTCAGAAGCTTTTCCCCGATGTAATAAAATGGTCTAGTTAATCTGAACCTTTGGGAAATGCCTATGTGACTTTGGAAATGCAAAAAAAAGAAGGGTTGGGGGAGATGAAATCTCAAGCGCTTTGTGGCTGATGTGTACAGATTGCAACACAAAACACAAACGTACCTGTTTGGCGAGGTTGACGGCATCAGAATGGAGTCGGTCTCTCAGATGAGGGTCCAGTTGGAAAGCCGGTGCAATCTCCACAACCTTCAAAACAACAGGATGTTACTGACAGAGCCACAATGGCCACAACATTGTCAGAACAGAAATGCAGGATTACAGCAACCAATGAAAATGTATATATTCCGATGATCTGCTCCCACAAATCCTGCATCTTGTACAGCTCTATTAATTCACTTTGACACTTATGGCACCATCTGGGTAAAAACAAGCAGCTAAATCAAAACATTATGTCACATTCTCACTTTTAGTCTGACACACCAGACCTCAAATTATTTTATTAATGTGTCACTGAAAGAAATTTTTCCATTTAAAATTCATTCAGTGTTTTAAGATACAGTGATCATCAAAAGCTACGATATGCTTTGATTTAATGGCACTATTAATCATACTATTTGAGGGCTCCCTACTAATCAGTAACCGTAAACAAAATCTTGAAAGTGCAAAACATGATTCATTATGTTCATATGCTCTGTCTGATAAACCAACTGCACGCTGCCATCCAACAGCAGAGGGGGTTTTTTTTTGGCGAAAACAGTATTAAGCCAGTATTAAGAGCCAGCAGTGAGAGTCAAACAAAACAGTAAAGCAGCAGTGCCAAAACAACGAGCTGAAAGACTCTAAAATGCCCTGTTACAGCTAAAGGGAACTGCTGAATCAGAATCATTGCTTCATCACTACGATCCCAATGAAACATCCTCATTTGATCCATTGTTTATATGAAAGTATCGATTATTTCAGCTTAATATATAACATTTAATAACAACACTTGGAGTTTCTTAAGATAGCAAAGTACAGAGTTACTTTACAACTATCATTTGATGAATGCCATCATTTGTTGTCATTTTTTCTACAGTAGCCATCAGTTTGATGGAGTATGTGTCAATTTAGCTTCACCAAAACAGATGGAGTGAATCGTGTGTGGTCACATTTAGCCTTTCATTTGGTCTTGCGATGGCTGCTGGGTGGGTGGAGTTCACCATGTTGGTGGCTGCATGACAACATGACACATGTCTGATTTTGAAAATTAAAAAAAAAAAAAAACATAACTCAATTACATTTTTTTTTTTTTATCAAATCTCATCCCTCTCCAAGTATGAATAGCACTTCCAAGTCGGAGAAAAGCTAAAAATATCCTATGGGCGCTCTACCATCCCTAATCTATTTCAACAAGCGACTATTCTTGTTTGAGATTCAAAAAGATCTTAGATTAAGGGCAAAAGCAGATTAAGTCTCACAGAATCAAAGAACAGCGGCTCTGGCATGAACAGAGCCACTAATATGATTATCATCTTTAATTTGATTAAAAGGCAGAGTAAGAAACTGATGAAAACACATGATTGAAACTGCTTTGAGGTGACAGTGTGTAATGAAATATTACACATGTTAATCAGCGTCCTCTGATGAAAGGCATTGTTATATTGACTGGCGATTAGATAACGTTTTCCATTTTCTCTTTCATGTCATATTCACACATCATTTTTTTTGTTATTCTGGACAATCAGGTGAGGCAGTAATGCCTCATTTCTTTTCAGTAGCAGACGAAGAAATCTGGGAAAAATAGCCCTGACTAATGAATGAGAATCACATCCAAAGAAACCATTTCCGTTCATCCAAGTTAACTTGGTGGACAGTTTATAGCTGCTGCAGTTGTTGCCAAGACTCCCATTCACTCAGCACTGGCAGTGGCCAATTTTTATTGGTATATAATCCTCTTACCCCCTGCTGCTCAAGACACCCAGGGCCACCAGTGCTATAATAATCATTGCTATAATCACCTTATTTGTTAATATGTTGCTTAATTGGCCTGTTTGCCTAAAGAAGGGGGAAATAAAACAATACGGCCTTTTAGATTCAGCAGACTGCACCGCTTGCAGGCGTGATTCCAGTTTATGACCTTTGTTTCATGCTCGCCGCCACCGTCGCCATCCACTTCATGCTAATCTACGTAATACCGCAGAAATGCCATGGAGATAATCTTAAATAAATTCAAACATTAAGTTGGGTTAGATGAATTTTAAAATGAGGACTTCACCTTTTGGTGTCTCCGCTGAATGGAGCAGTCTCTCTCGTAGAGGTGGATGACATTACCATATTTATCGCCTGGGGAGAGAGAGAAAGGGACAGAAGAGAGAATTAGGTGAGGGAGAACAAAGAAAATTATAAGATAATCAGCGGGATAAAGGAAAAAGGAGCAGCTGAAGTTCAAGTGAAGGAGGGGGAAAAGGAAAATTCCTTGGTCCTGGATTTACTGAGGCAAGTCCATATTAATCAGACTTTGGTTTCAGGTGTCAGAATTTAAATTGTCAATGTGACACTCCTGCTACAACCCTCATCTCTGAAGCAACCAGTCTGTATACAGCCTGAAAAGACACATAATATACTGGTCAACATTGTGTTGGCTGTTAGTTAATTGTCTGCTAATTGATAACTGTTACAGCTCTTGTGTGTATGTTTTGTATCTTCTACAGTCAGTGGTGGTCGGCTGGCAGTAAACATGTTTGCAGAACAGCTCGCGAGCCAGTATTAACTCAGCTGTCTCTGTTGGCCATGTGACCTTTGTCTTGTACATATCACTGACATTTGTGCTGTTTTTTTAAGTATGAGATGGATGATGTTGAGTTGACGACATGTCTCCGCTTTGCAGTGCCACAATTCACCACATTAATCGCACGATCTGACGCGCCTCAGAATTGATAAAGGCGAACACAGATTGCGGCCAAGAATTTATTAGGCCCATCGCACACAGTATGACCTGCAAGATCTCAGTTATTGTGCCGTGTTTGTGTCTAAGGGCCTGAAAAGGAGCAAAAATACAGGGAAGCTGAGAGAAAACGCAAGAGACGGACGATGTGGGGCTGGAGAGAGAGAAAGGAGGACGAAAAGAAAGGGAGAAGACAAAAGGGGAGAAAATGGAAAACATTTAATCAAAAGTGAAGGAGGGAAAGAGGGAGGGCGGAAAAATAGAGGGCTGGCAAAGACATGGCTTTTAACAGGTAATTCAGAAAATTCACAAAATCCCTGCATGCCCTAAAGACAGTAATTAATCACAGTGACCACACACACAGTAAAGTACACACACAGTAAACGCTGAATGCACAGACATAAACACATGTACAAATCTGTGCTAAACCAGAGGCAGATGTAGGATGATCACAAAACCACTTACAGTAATGCACACGTGGACACGCACACTGCACGGTGTATGCCCAAAGTGCAGACACACTTCCTGTAAGTGTCGGTGTTGAATTTCAGTTCTATAATATTGAGTGGTAGTAGAGTTACATTCACTATAATAAGAAATAATGGCTGGAGAATCCTCTGCTGGCCAATAAATCTTCTTCACTCTTATTGTTCACCTGTCTCGCCTCCTCCGCCAGCACTGCCACTGAGTTCATGCACCTCTATGCGGCTTAATGAACTTTGCCATTACCTGCATGTCAGTTTTTTTGTTTATGTGGACTGATCAAACACAAAGGAAGTTGCAGAGTGCACTTACCAAGGATCTGTACTTCAATGTGTCTCGGCTTTTCAATAAACTTCTCAACAAACAGGGCTCCGTTCCCAAAAGCCGTCAGGGCTTCAGAGTAGGCCCGCTGGTAATTCTCCTCAAGTTCCTGACAAACAGACAAGAAAAATCCATACGTGACTCTGAGCCATAGAGTCAGAGCAAAAGGATGTGTGCATTTTTCTTGAATCTGGCGCTGCACAGACGATATTTCTAGTCCTTTAATCTCTGCATGAGGTCAGCTAATTTAATTTAGTGCAACTTTCATTTCCCTCTCCCTCACCTGTCATTCACATGTGATGTTGTGTAATTTTCTTTGTGTTTTTTTCATGTTTAGATGCCCATAGGGAGCTATACGCTTCCCAACATGGACCAGGCTGTGGGAGGTCGTGACCAAGCATACTGAAGGTTGAGACTCAATCTGTGTTTGTCATCTGTGACGCTCTGCCAGCCCCATCCAAAATCCTCTGTTGGGGAAAGACTGAGTCACCCGTCATACCCTTATTCCCCTGTGCCTCGGAAGAGGATACTCGAGCCCATCCTCAGCAGTCATCTCGCAGCCTTGAGGAAAGATGCTCTTGGCCGCAAAACAACCACGGCGTCGGCAAGAGACCTGTGTTTTTGTCAATGCAGCTTCTCAGAAAACATAAACCTTTCAACCATGCTATCTTTATTGCTCTGTTCCTTTCTCCCACTGTCAGGATTTATGACCGAACAAGTTTGCGAAAACCTAAAACATTAGATACTATAGTACATCTTACATATAGTATATATAGAGTTCCTTAAGTCCTTGACAAAGTTTAGCGGTATATTTTAGAGGACTAAAGATAGAATGGAGCTAAAACAATAAATCAAACAACAGAGAATAAATCTAAAACTATGACACTGTAAAACAATTTGGTAAGTTTATTTGAAGGGATCTGCGTAAGGACGACATGACACCGTAATAACCTTGACATGACAACATGTATGTGAAGATTAACAGGTCATTCTTAATGCAAAGTTGACATTGTTTAAAAATGACAATATATAATCACAAACATGCTATAGCAGGCCAAATTATCAAACTTAAACATTATATTTAACTGCCATGTGGTTGGTTTTGACTTAACTAATGCGGTAAAATTTGGGCTGGTCATAAAGATGTCATTAAATGTTATTACTATTTTCTCATGTGTCAAAACAAATGATATAACTGACCAAATGACAACAACTGTAAACATTCATAAAGACTCCTTCATGTTCAAGCCAGGCGTCATGCCAAGGTTATGACTCTGCAACGTCAGCCTTACGCACGCCGCTCCAAATAAACTAATTTGATTAAGTGATTGATCATTTGTTTCATTTGCCAAGCTAAAATGTTAAATGTTTGTTGTCTCTAACTTCCTCAAACTTAGAATTTGCTCTTTATATAGACAAAATGATTAATCGAGGCAGATTAATCAAACAGTCATTACAAATCCACTTATCTTTGACAATTTGTCAGCAGTCGTCAGTTTATAGTCAGAAAAAAAATATTCTACAACAGAAATAAATCTCCCAAAAAATAAGAAGCCTTTTGTAAAAACATAACGAGCCGCTAAATAATAATAATCTACAACTTGCACCGAGTTATTTGGTGTTGGGAAAAGTAATTTCACACCTAGCAATGTTGTCAAATCAGTGATGAACCTCTATTTTTGTAAGTGAGAGAAAAGAATCAGAAGAAAGACTCAAAGTTATGTAAATTCAATTAGTACTTCTTCCACATCAGTTCAGTCCGTCTGTCAGCTTCAGCCACTGGAGCTTTGATACATGCTGCTCTCCTTTTCTTTCACTCTTTGGGAAAACACATCACGTCAGACTCTGAGCCAAAATCTGGCACTTAAGTTCTGCCTTGCTTATCAGTAAACATACACATCTCATCCTTCAGTATGTGGAGAATAGTTAGGGGCTCTCTCTGTTAATTCAGCATACAAATGCCCCACGAGCTGCCCTTAATGAAATAAAAAGTCAACCTACACTTTGTTGCTTGGGGTCCCAAACAGTACAGAGAAACCTCTTTACAATTTCCTCACATCATATCAGCTGGAGCTGCTGCGGCCCCTGTGACTCGACTGAATGACTAGAAATGTCAACAACTAATTAATGAGACTGGGGTACAACTCGGAAAAGGTCATACTTTCCAATGGACTGCTGACTTATGAGGCACAATGACTGGCAGCATAACACAACGCTATGCCATTCCTTGTGTAGATCAGTGAGTAAGGGTATAGAGCCGCTGTGGATGATATTGAACGCAGTCATCGTCAAATGTGATGAGGGTCTCTGGGTCAAAGGTTTAATGAATGTCATAGCTGGTGAAAGCTCCCAAACAATAATATAAGAGAGAAATTAATAACTGAAAGACCTGAATTTGCACATATTTAAAGCAAATGAATCTTGCTTTAATAAAAAAGGCAAACAAAGAGAAATAAAGAACAGTAACAGCTACCAGCCATAAAGGATGAGGCGGTGGCACTGCTTTGTGCAGCTCTGATTCACCATTGATCTCTGCCCTCTTCTATCTGAATGGACAACAACCAGCTGCCTGCTAAGAAAAGTTTGACATGCTTGAACTTGAGAGGCAGACGGGGAGGTGGTGGTGGTGGGGAAGTTGACATGGGCAGCAACCACACACACACCCTCCTCTCTGTACAGTGCCTGTTACAGCCTTGGAGCAGATCTGCTGCTAGGCCTCCACTGAAATAAAGAGGGGTGACAACCTCATGGTGTCTTGGGGGCCTAAAGGAGTTCATTTTCCCTGTCTGAGTCACATATTTTGGATAAATTCGTCCACTAAAAGACATTAAGATCCTCCTCATATATTCGAGTCCTGGGGTAACCTCAAAACACTGCTGGTTTTATTTTTTCCATTAATAACGCAAGACATTTTGTAATTAAAAAAAACAAAAGAAAAGATCAGAGTTACACTACCATTAAACTATGGCAAGTGAAATAGTATTGCTGGTCCTGCTTGGCCCAGTTTCCAAGAACAATCAGCTGAGGTTAACAGAGTTTTTCTTGGAGGTTAAAACACTACACTACTAATTTGAATTTTCAAAAGCATCTCCCAAAACACCACTTACAGTGAGTGAGCAGCTGTTGGCTTTCCATGCCGAAAAGCCTTGTGAATACATTTTAAGACTCCAGGCTTATTTAATTGTCTGTAGCTGAAGCAGTACAATTATATATTAACATACAGCATATTCAACATAGACAAATAGAAGAATTAAAAAAGCAGACTGTGGCCACACTTGGTGCTATATAGAAATAGTGTACATTATGTATACGGCAGCGTCTTGCAGTCATAGTTTTCTGAACCTTGAAGAGTGCATTTGTTGTTGCATTATTGAGCTGAAGTATGTATAACAAAGAATTATCCTTCACATTCTTGTAAAGTACAGCCAGCCTACAATCTACATTCCTTAAAGAAAATTAGTTTTCCATCTCCTCCATATATTTTGTAGGCACACATGCAAGATGCATTACGTTGGTTTTATGATCGTCTTCATCTTGAGATGGGCATTTGAAAAGTGGGGCCTGGACAGCTAAAATATTGAAAGACTATTATTATTTTCAAGCCTCTGACATGCGGAAATCACTCTAGGTGACAGAGGCAATTTCCGAGCACAAATTCTCCAAAAAAACACAGGCTGATTGGCGGCCAGAGATAAATGACCAGGTTGTAATTTCCAAGAGATTTTACCTTGATTCAACACAAACAGAAAATTAATGAATATGAAAACCAAAACGAGGCCAGCCGGCCGTCAAGTTAGGCTTGTTGTCTCTTTCCTGGACAAGATTTATGTTGTTAGAGCAAGCTATTAAATTACAGCTCTTTCAGAAGCCATGGGGTAGAGCAGTGGCTGACGGGCTCACCTCGTACTCTCTGACCACCCTCATGCCGCGACCACCTCCTCCGTAGGCCGCTTTGAAGATGATGGGGAATCCGTATGTTTGGGCGAACACCTGCGCCTCCTGCAGGCTGGCGATGGGGGAATCTGTTCCTGGGACCACAGGTACACCTAAGACAGTAGGGTGAGTAGAGTAATAGGATACATTAGTGATAAATGTTTCACTTTAAAAGATTCAAAATGCTGTATTTTATAGCAAAAAAAATCATTGAAGACTGCCAGGCGCTATTAACTTCATACAGCATTTGAGTCCCACAAGGTCAAATTTTGTTTTACAGCAGAAAGGAACTGCTTTATGGTGCAAAAGAGGAGGACACTGTTAAATCCACATAAATAGAGCTTCATTTTTCACAGTTTCTTGCAGTGACAGATGGAAGATGGAAGTTAAAGGCTGGAAAAGATGATCTAAAAATGTTCACCCCCCACAGTAAAGACAAAATTAATGCTTGGAGAGTAGAAGCCAAAGCAAATGCTAGCAGAGCAATGCCAGGGTGAAAGGTGGAGGGAGGAAGGGCGAGTGAGTCATCGTCATGTCACAAGCAACCAGGGTTTATGGCAAATTTGGTTTAAATCTTGACGACTACTACTACTACTACTACTACTACTACTACTACTACTGGCATCAGATAGATACCAACAACCTTCTAACAAAAATACTAAACTCCCTCAGTCTCCTCTTCTTCACATCCAGTCATCCTCTTTCATACCTGCAGAGATGGCCAGAGAACGAGCTTCAACCTTGTCTCCCATCTTGCGCACCGTTTCCGGGGACGGTCCTATAAACATCACCCCTGCGTCTGCGCAGGCCTGGGCAAAGTCTGACCGCTCAGAGAGGAAACCATAGCCAGGGTGGATAGCATCCACATTGTTGTCCTGAGAAGTGAGAGAGATTAATGGAGAAAAAAAAAAAAGAGGTTATTCATTCCATTCCTGTGCAGTGTGCCTGTTAGCTTAGGCTTTAAAATTGAAACATGTCCACTATTAAGGAAGCACTAGCCTAAATGATTTTTTAAATTTCACATTCAATTTTCGGTTTGGGCTCAAATATTTGCCATTGAAACGCAGCCCAGCTAAGCAACAGGAGTTCTGTTAAATAGGAGCCACTGCTGGGCCCTGGTTAACACTTGGCTGATTACCGGTGAAGTAAATAAAGAATAATCACACACCCTAACCTGCATACTTCACCACACACACACACACACACACACACACACACACACACACAGCTGGTGAGTGAAAAAGATACGCATACCACTTATGGCAAAGGGACTGTAAGCTAATGGCATATTTTATTCTCAGTCTGTCTTCGTTGCAATCGCTTTAATCATCATCTACTCAATGGACACCAGTAGGAGACTGAATGAGTAGACAGGCACGCATAATTTGAGGGTCAGGGGGAAGGTGTGTGTGCACACACACACACACACACACACACACACACACACACAGGGCAACAGACAAATACAGTAGCTGCCGAGCTTGACAAATAGAGCCATCTCTGGATCAGTATGTGCCATCTGCTCTTGGATACGAGACGGACTATAATTATGGGCTGTCCTGTTGTTAAGGGAGCTGTTACTGGCAGGCCAGGGGAGACATGGAGCCACACACACGCAATCAGGTACACCTCACACACACACGAGTGCAAAGAGACACGGACAGTAGATGATTCACACACACACACACACACAGGCTAAAACAACACCCCACGGCTACACGCATTCATACAAGCGAGATCATACGCTCGTACTTTCACAGTTGCGAAGCGACACACACACTCTCACATACAACACAGTTATAAAGCCACACAGAAGGTGCTGGGACAAAGACGGATGGTTATTTTGGTCACCCAGTAACAGAGCGATACACAGTGTGAAGAAGAGGAAAACATACTCAATGTGTGTATGTTCATTCGCTCCTGCTCTCAACACATACGCACACACACACACAACACTACTTTGGTGGCGTAGGGTGGCTGGGCTCCGAGATAGGCAGACGGATTTTGAGAAATGAGTTGCGCGGCAGAGGCTCCCCGACTTGGCTGGCCGACCAAATGCCCACACAGAGAAATATAAACCGTGAGAGAATGATCAGAAAAATGATATGAACAACTGGCAGCATCCTGGAGGGAGGACAGGAGGGAAAGAAGGTAACACAGATCTGATGAAGAGATGGAGAGGGAGATTCAGAATGATAGTGGAAAGGAGAGAAATGGTCAAGGAGGCAAGGAATGATGGACAAAATGAAGGAAACGCGGCATGTGTTCCTTTTTCTTTCTTCCAGCTGAGCTAAATATAGACTGAGGATGGAGAAAAAGGAAACAAGGGATTTGTCGGTCACTTTTCGGCCTAACT
The DNA here is from genome assembly GCA_028641955.1 of Protonibea diacanthus. Classification (NCBI taxonomy): domain Eukaryota; kingdom Metazoa; phylum Chordata; class Actinopteri; family Sciaenidae; genus Protonibea; species Protonibea diacanthus. Next base: position 11,495,946 of record CM053998.1, read on the forward strand.
GTATGCCACTGAAATCCATTAAGTTTTGATGTATCGATGAGAGCCAGGAACAAGACTTTCCAACTTCAGGAAGGTAGCAGAGTTTTTACTTGAAGATCAAATGTAAGGTGAACCGCCACAGAATATTTTATCAACTCCATAAAAACCTAAGTTGAAAAGAAAAAGATCAAGGTGACAGTTGTTGGTAGGTGTAGTTTTTCCACACTTTCACAGTGCTAGTTCTTTACCCCTGAGTCTAGTCTTTATGCTAAGCTAAGTTAATCACTTACCACCTCCAGCACGAGCTCCAAAAACACTGCAGCCTGCACTTCCCATAATGTAATTTAGTCACATATTTTTTTGTGAGACCCTTCCTGCTCACATCCATAACACATTGCTGTAACTGCTCTTTACCTTAGCTACTTTGATGATGTCGGGAATGTCCAGGTATGCTGCAACAGGTGGCAGGCCCTTTCCAATCAGGTAAGCCTCGTCTGCCTTCTGTCTGTGAAGACAAGGACAAAGGATTTAATATCGGCGCGGCGGAATGGGGGACGGCAGAGGCATATAAAACACGCAGATGTGCACCAGCTCTCTTAGCCGTTATGGCTTCATGGAGGCATATCTGAGCTCAGTAAAGAGTAGGCAGCACTATTTACTCAAATAAAGCCTACTTTAATCACTCAGATTAGTCCTCCAATCAGCCATTAAGATCAGCAGAATCAGGTGGAAGTACAATCATATAATAAGATGAATTAGTCAGTGAATACATTTTAAAAACATTAGTACGAGAGGAATAGGAAAACCTCGCTGTGAGGCAAATTAGGATGTTGCTGCCTGTAAGCTAAGCAGTGTGATTATCTGAATGTTTGTTATGTCAATAGAATTCTACTTATGTCTCTACTTAACGCCAAAACAGAAGAACCGGCCTAAAGCGATGGAGAGGAGAAAAAAATGCTCCCAAGCTTCGTTTTATTGCCGTTGGCTCAACTGGTAGCATTTGATGATCAGTACCCGGCGGTGGCAGCCCAGCAGTTTAGTGAAACATCTGTCTGTTAGGCTTCCTTTTGTTTAAACCTGCGTGGACCCATTCGGCTCTAATATAGCAAAGATTAGTACCTGTGCATCTGTCCGGTGTCCTGCTCGGAGTAGACGGCCACGGTTCGAATCCCCAGTTCAGTGCAGGCTCTGAACACACGGATTGCGATCTCGCCTGGAAGAGAAGAGGGAGACATGCAGCCATATTTATCAGCCATATTGTGTTGTGCTACATTTTTCCCCTCACAGTTTCCTTTCTTCCCCTTCCTCCATAAATGTTGCTCTTCCTCTCCCTCACTGTTATTCATTATTATTTAACAGGTGTCCTTATTTTTGATCCGTAGTTGAGCAGATTGTACATCATGGGGAGCTTTTAGTTCTCCATTTTTCATAAGCACACACTTTATATGGTTTTTATCAACATCCTGTAGCAATGGCCCTATTTTCGCGACAAATGCCTCCACTGAGAGAATTAAATCAACTCTGAATTTTTTATGGCGTACATGAGATGTGAAAAAAAAAAAAAAAGACACATCTATCTGTGCAGACCCTGCAACAAGTCAGCTTTTGCTGAAGTCTGCGAACACAGAGTGTAAAATTTCAGCTTTAGACAACCAAAACACTGCCTGCCTTTAATCGTGCTGTCACTAGAGCCAAATTCTTGTTTTTTCAAGCAACACGCATTTTTGGGGGGAGAAAAAGTTGAGTCACTGAAAACTAGCAAGATGTGTTGTTCGTGCTCGAAGGGGAGGCTGGCATATAAACACTCGAGGAGCATTAGGAGAGAAAAAGTGAGCAATAAAAGAAAGTGAATTCTGGAGAAGGACAATAGGAACATAAAAACAACTATAAAAATATAAGAGAGGACAAAGAAGAGTAGACAAGATGATGTGAAAAGGCAAACAGAGGAGATACAGAAATCTGGCAAAGGGAGTGAAAATGAAAGTTTAGAAAACAATGCGAGCTGAGAAAAAGACCTGGAGGGAGCTTATTAAAGAACTGAGGTACCAAAAGAAACAGAGTTTGGCAAGTTTGACAAAATCCCAAATAAGTGAAGAGGAAACAAGAAAAAAGCAGGACAATAGAAAATAAGTAAGGAACGAAAAGATGAGAGCGAAATTGAGCAAAGTCACGTGGGACGAAAAGAGGAGAGAGCAAGTGGCTCGGAGGAAAATCACATCTGACATGTGCTGAAAAAGAGAGGGAGCGCGAAGGAGAGGAGACAGGAAGAGAGAATATCATCGAAAGAGCAGAGAAGCACTGGCAAAGAGGAGATGTGCTTGGTGAAGTGGAAGGCGGGCTGATGTGATACGATGGTCCGGTCCATCTCTTCATCACATACACACACCGAGCACGGCCCGGTGCACTCCGGTGTGATGAATGTGATCTAATGCGGTGTTGATATCACGTCACGCCGATGCGAAGGAGAGAGATTGACGAAAAGCCCTGCCATGTGTGTGAGAGACGAGTGTGTGTACGCGTGGCAGAGACCACAATCAATGTGAATTAAATTGATGGATTAAAGCAGTTAAATGGAGTCTTTATGGAGGGTGGACATGAATGTATACATGCATATGCTCGACACGGACTGCAGCAGACGGCCTAGAGAGGACCACGTGTGACTAGAATTGGAATTGTATCGGAAAACCCGATGCACCGATCAATCTGACATTATGAAACATTGAACCGTTATATTCAGCCGCAGGAATGAATATAATGGGAGGCTCTAAAAAAGCAATTAGAATAAAAAAAATAAAAAAAAAGCGTGGACACATTTATTTGTCACTCAAATCCCGCGGGTCACCTGACAGTCGGTCTAATTGCACAGTCCCTGCACAGCATTTGCATTAACAGGAGCGGCTCTGGTGATTACAAGTATTACCAGAGCACAGCAGTGATGTTTACGACGCGTGTAACGGCCATACTGGTGACTGCTTGGTGTTTAGAAAACTCTGGGCTTCTCTATAATTACATTTCCATTCAGATTTCAATCCCAGTAATGCAGGCTCTACGCTGATTTCAAGCAGCTCAGAAAGGAACAAATAAAATACTTGGTTGGTGGGTCCAATTTGCGTTGCGGACAAAAACATCAAATAGGTTTTATTTAGGCTCTATTTGAATGTAGAGCACTCCATACTGATTAGGTTTTATTTAGAGCAACATTTAATTGTAATTCATCTGTACAGTATTAAACGTATACTTCCTGGTGTATAGTGAGAACTATGGTTGCAGTTCCACCTCTGTTTCTCATATTTTAAGAAGTTCAGTGCTTTTGGATTAAAGCAAACAAAGCTAGCTTATACAGCCGCCCACATACAATGTGTGCTCAAATAGAGGCATGAGCCAAGGCAAACTAAATGTTGGCTATTAAATATTAAGAGTTCTTTTGCCTGGGGAAGATTGGAAATGTCAGTTTTTTTGGGGTTTTTTTTACACAGTTTCTACATTATAAATGAAACAGCATTAAACTGTATTTAATTAAACACTGCTATCTAAATTGTCTTCTTCAGTGGTGGATTCAGCACAGTTAGGATGTGGACGGGTGGGTCTCACCTCTGTTGGCCACCATGACTTTCTTGATTGGTCGATACTCGCTCTTCGGGGCAGAGTGGGCGAGGCGGGCGAGGACACATGCTCTCCTCACAGCCAACAGGCCGAGGCCTCCTTGGACCACAGCGTACCTCAACATCCTAAGAGAAAGAGAGAGAGAAGACGGTTAACCGACAATGTCTCTACGCACTTAAATGTGTAACCTAACAACAACAAGTGAAGGGAAGAGGCGACAGAGCGAGACAAATGGATGAAGAAAATCATTAAATCTACAAAGGAAACAAATGTCAGATCCAAAACCAACAAATCACACTTTCTTACATCTATTCTGTAACTATTTGCTGAGTTCAGATATTCAGGCAGAAAAAAGGAAGCTCTAAGGAAACAGATAAGAAGATGATGATGCTTTAAAAATGATTAAAAACAAGAAGTGTGAGGTTAAATCCACCAAACCGAGGGCCACTATTAAGTTGTTGCCCAGGGTTGTATGTGCCTTTCAACTTGTGGTATTTCTCAGAACGTTTTATTCATGTTGCACTGATATTTAGCAGAAAATATTATGGCAGTACTGAAGAAGTAAAAAAATCTAATCCATTTTTGGATTGACAGTGTGTCTGTTTGTTTATATGAAAGCTGGGACTACAAGATGTCACCCTGCTTCAGTTTTCTCTTTTAGAAAATGATTTAAGCCATAATATCAATATTAATGACCATCAGTCTTTGATAAGGTGCTGAGAAGATGGGAATCAATGTTCATAAAACCAAATGTGGTTATTATTTGACGATAAAGGGGATTTTATTAATAAATATGCCTCAGATGTATTGGAGTATAGGGATCTACTATGCTGGGAGGAAGGAGCCACTTGAGTAAAACTGAAGGAGTGCAGAGAAGTCTGTCTGGAGAGACATCTGACTAAACAATCACACACTAAAGTTCTTCCAACAGTGAGGTCTTAGATTTCCATATAAGGAAGGTGCAAAGCCGGCCAACCAATCAGCTGCTGCTCTTCTTACAGGCTGCCAATCAGCGGCAGGTGTGTCTAATTAAAGACAAGGAGTTTCTGGTGTGCTCCTGGTGTCTTTCCCCCTCAAATTAAAAGACAAAATGATGGTACAAATTATCTTATTCCAAATCATACACGCTGTGATTGAACCGTACAAACTGCTCCCGCTAGTCTCATTCGGAGAGTTAAATTCTGGGAAGGACATAAACTTGCTGATATTTTCTCAGATGCAAAACAGTTTAGTCCAAAGGCAGAGCAAACAGAGCGAGACAAACGTCCTGCGCTGGGATTCATTTTAAAGTTAAATTCACTGCCAGTTGAGCCATTTTGTTTTCCTCACGCGCTCACTTGAATTAAGACTACACTCAACACAAACAATTCATTACAGCTAACAGTGACATTATGGTTTTATGGCTGCACTTACAGTCAATAAACCCCTAAACACTACAATTACATAGAGTGAAGCACCATGTTACCATACATACACAGGCCTACAACCACAGGGACACACATCAAATACACGCAAGCATTAAAAGGTGTAAAAAGTACTACCTGAACAAGATGCTAAGTGACTCAGTTGTCTGATAGTGAACCTGAGACTGCAGAGGTGGAGGCTTCTTCTTCTGGTCTGACTACAAGGCTACACCTCACTGACAGTCCTTTGCTGCCACACTGTGGTCAAACAACAGCGATGCAGTCAGTAGAGACTAATCTGATTAAAGTGGCCCTTCTTCTAGGAATGTGTAAATAATAAACTAAACCAAATAACAATAAAAATGTGTTAAACGTTAAGCTTTTTATGTTAACACTGAAATAAACCCTCCATTACTCTGAACCAAGTGAAGTTTCATCATGCCCGATCGCTTCCTGTCTGTTGTGCGGCTTCACTTAAACATGAACTAAAACTCGTGTCTTGTATGGTTTAAAGATGAGATGTTCAGAGCAGTCAAAACACCCAACCGCTACGATGACACAGATGGTGGCAGATAACAGTGAGCTAACAGCAAAGCCAAATTCACCTGCTGTGTGACGTGGACTGTCTTATCTAAATTTGTGCGGTGACGGGCAGAGTAACACGGCAGATAAATCTTATCTCTAGTTTGAATTAAACGTACAGATATAAACAAATCAAATGAGCTTATTTTAATAACCACCAAAAAAAACAATGTATCCGGTAGGCGGAAAGAATGTGGACAGACTGCTGATAGATTAGGTCATGCAGATCAGATCACATAGACAAATAGTTTTTGACCTTAAATCTCCTCTCCTCTCCCGTGAGAACGTTTTTAACTCTAGACCGATGATGTTCAATATGAATACGTCTGAGTAATTATCTTGCTGAATGACTGACTTAACTATGAAGAGTTGCTTTCAGACTGTCACTGAATGCCTTGAGACTGTCTGAAGACTGTATGCCGTGGAGGCTCAGGCTGAAACAGTATACTGGATTCGCACAAAAGCAACGGCGTCACTCTACGAGACGGATACAGTTTCCTAAGGCCTGAATACACCAGGGAGGCATGGCGGACCAGAGAGGAACAAACAGGACAAATGAACCAGGCAGATGAGCAAGAGCACGTCAAATATTATCTGTCCTGCTTTCACCTTACCTCTCCAAGGCGGCTGAGTTACAACTTGAACAGTCAAGTGAGTTCAAAATGTGTAACACAGTCTTAAAGACATCCCCAATAAAGACAACAATTTAACAACATAGTGTCCTATGATGAGATAAATAGTGTAATGATATATCTGAATTGTGAACAGCTCCTGTATGTGTGTCAAATGGAACGTAATATTATTTAAGGGAGATGTCGCAGAAAAATCATCAGTAGAATAACAAAGATCAACATTCATTAATTTGCATCCATAAATAACCTGTGCAGAAGATGCTGATAAAATATTACCAGACAGTAGTTTATGATGGTTAATCTGTGGTCTGTTATCTAAAATGCTCTTTCATCTGCCAAAAGCTGGAAATCTACCAGACGCTGTGACCTGCAGTGGGAAGACACTTCCTGACCTAATATATTGCACAGGGATGATTCTCCACCCACGTGCTGCACAAATAGCTGTAAATAGCTGATATGTAATGATTGAAAACGCTGCCATCCATTCTCTCTCTTACTCAAGAGTTTTGCAAGCTAACTCGCTATCCCTTTCCTTCCTTTCTTCCCGTCTCCACGCACCAACGGATGGAGTGAACAATAAAGTGACTCCCATTGCCAAAACGCAACGAGGCAAACTCAAGGATAAATGGTGGTATGAAAGGAATGTCAAACAGTGGGGATACTCAAGCTGTGGCAGAACAACTTGAGGGTCATTTTGGTTTCACACCTCAACATCATACTGCTGGTTTGCCTGCTTTTCTGGCTCTTGTGAGTGTCTGACCAAAGAAATAAATGTAGGGCAATATGAAAAGAACGAAATTATGATTTCACCATTTTCTGGTGCTAAGCTACCCCCAAAGTCCTGACCAGCAGTTTGACCCCTTAACAAGCGACTGAAAATAAAACGTTTGATTTTCTCTGATTTTCCCACAGTTGAAGTTCACACTGAAAATGTTAAATAAGCAGGTGAACACTGAACCAACAAACGCACCTAGACCCATCTTGGCCTTCACACTATGGCTGGTTTTAGCACATGGGTACACACAGAGGAAAATATTTGTCCGTTCTGGTGCATGACTCATAGTTTAACAAAAACCACAGAGGAAGTACTGACTTGTAAACCACTTTAAATGTGAAGAACACTTAAGAAATAATTTGTTTGAGGCACTAGCAAGCGTTGTGTAAGCATCAAGTGTTTCTGCTTGCCACTGACTGACTGATAGCATTTTAAAAAAAAAAAAAGAATAAGATCAACTTAAATTTGCAGGACGGGGAAGTAAGCCGCGTCAGGAAAGTCTAGCGTGCAACAGGAGATCCACCCACGGTTCAGTACTCGTGCCCTGAGATGATGACATCACAATCCACATCAGCATCTTGTGTTTCTACTGCACATGATCAAGTCACAACTATATGACGCATAACTTGAGTGAAAATGCAATAAAACTTTACTTAGATTCCATGCAGCTCCGACCGATAAAGCAGGAATTATCATGCACAACATACAGTCATCAGCAAAGAATAGCACTGATCGTAATGGCTGCCATCAATAGCCCAACAGATTACCCGCTTCAGTGACTGCAACCCCAACTACAGTAGCTTCATCCTGTAGTGCCAAGTAGATGGAACTTGATCAATGAATGTGTTTTAATCTCGATAGGCTATCTGATCAGACTGATCACTTTACAGCTCTGAGCTGTTGTTACTAGTTATGTCAATTATTAACCGATATATCTCCGCTCAAACTTTATCAGACACAAGCACAGCCCACCTCAGCACACAAACAAACACCTCACGATGTGACCCACACGGATACAAAACCACACAAAAGGTGCCTTATCAGAAAGGTGTTCTTTTAAAAGGTGATACATGGATTGTAAATGTGTGGACTGTGTTTTTAAAAAAGGGAGGGAAAAAACAGGGTTGCTTTCTTCAACAGTCCAAGTCAATAAATAACTTTTCTTGTTTTCCCACCCCACACACACACACAAACACACAACTGTAACAAATCTCTTTCAGATGAGATTACCAGGATTACACTGGGATCAGTTTTGACCAGTGGCTTAAACTAAGTCAGAATGCTCATGTGATGCTGGTGTTAGAACACATAAAATCAAACTGTATTGACACACATATTTTAACAGCTTGTCAATGAACAAATGTCACAGGCTAGTGAGGCTCCCATGCTTCACCACCATTATTCATGCAGGGTCCTGCTCATTTTGATATAATCAGGAATGTTTATTATATATTCCCCATTTTAAGTAAATTTATTTTACTATAAATTTGGAAAGGCAGCAATTTTAATGATCTGTTTTACCATAGATTAGAATATTATCCAGTTCCAGCTAATGGAGTACATGTGAAGAAACAGAATCATCAACAATGATCCTAAGCATTAATATTTATTTGATATGTAAAAAGACAAACTCTTTGTGACTGACCTTTCAGTAGGTCCCTACTGTGGCACAGGAATGTAACCTTTGCTTTTAACTGTCTGGGGGTAGTGGGGGTCGTCTTCTTGTTTCACACATGAACAATCCATCCTGTGTCAAATCAGCCCATTCAATCTGTAACTGAGTTCGGCTTCACATGATACCACGAGATACTAAAATATCTTTTTTTATGGCGCTGTGGCCACGGAGAGAGCCACAGCTCCTTCTGCTTCCCAGGCAAGTGATAAAAATTCAAAGCAGGGGGGACAGAAATCTGGCTTAAGTTATTCGGCAACAGCACAAGAACCAGCTGCAGAACCCTCAATGCTGCAAACTTTTAGGTATGAATATCATGTAATACAGAAGATTCACAGATCAGTCGAGACATGAAGCAGTGAGAAAGTGGAAATGAATCATAAGACACTATATTTTGGTAGCTGAGGCATATTTAATGACACAAGTTTGCCTCCAGGAGTGTATATGTCCATCTCTGGCCACTAATGTTGATGCTTTCCATCTATCCAGACCTTGGCTGAAACAGTTCAATAAGACATTACTGTACAGCCGCAGTCCTGAATGCTAACATCAGTTTCAAAACGGCTGCAACACAAAACACACTGAATTAAATTATAGCTGGAAACCCAAAATGGAATGTAGATGTTTTCAAGCCAAATGAACTCCATGACCCCCCCTCGCTCACTCACTCTCTCTGTCTGTCTGTTGTACTGTGTCTAAGTCATGACAGGGGCGCAAACAAGCAGGAGCGCAAACGTCCTCACAGCAAAGTTTCTCAATAACCAATAACTCTTCTCAGCCATGTGTCTGACAGCGCAGCTACCTCATGACAAACATGCACCACCGCATGCACGCACGTACACACGCATCAGACGCTCTAAACTTAAAAGTCACCGGCTACTGAGCGCGTGTTTGGCAGCCCCGAAAGAGGAGCGGTGATTTCTGGTTCACACATTAACTTCGTCAAGATCAAAGTTCTGTTCTGTTTTGACGCACACAGCCTGTGATGTTGTGACACACAAACACACATAATGACCATTAACTTTGCCCTAATTCGCTGATTGTGGGGCGAGTACATAGACGTGGTTATCTGCAGAGCATTTGTGCAATAACAGAGTCTGGCCTGCCTGCCTCAGAAATCTCTAAACAAGGAAAATCTCTCATGAAATTTAAGTTATATCATCTTTAAGACGATCTCTATTACTAAAGGAGAGTATAAGTTCTTTGGTGACCTTAACTGTGTCTAACTGAGCATTTCCCCTATTGTGTCATTTGTGATATTCCATATTTCTTAGTGGGCTAAGAGAGAAAATATATCATGATAAAAAAAATTGCTTCATGCAAGACACCAAAAATGTACAGATATACAATTTATGTGTAAAAAGCCAAGAGCATGATATTATTGAGAAAAATGTGCACAACATTAAATGAAATTGGGCTATACTTAATTTCTTGTGGAGCTCAGCCTGGTTAATTTTGTAGCTTTCAGCAGCCTCAGAGCTTAAATTGAATTTCTTCATTCTGTTCTGTGATCTTACAACCCGATGTGCCTGTAATGACTACTGTAGAGAAAAAGAGTATAGTTATCCATAGTTTACAACCTTTATGATAAGGCATGATACACTGTATTAATACATTTTCACGTGAGGCCAGACTAAAGGAATCTCGCTATACAAAAATTCAATCCAGATTGCTGTTTTCCCACCCATGAACACCGTTCACAACTTGTGTTGCGACACAACTCTAGCCTGAACATGTTTAAACAGAACAAAACACAAAGACAGACTCACAAACACACATCTGTCTAGGCAGACTTTAATTGTTTAAGGTACCAAAAATGGGGCGATAAAACCAAGTCTCCTCAGCATCTAAATGATTGCTAAAAAAGTTGTCGTCAGAGGTGGAGGGAGAGTGAACAACAAAGAAAGGAAAATGGATGTGCATTCATCCGAACTCCCTTCCTTCCTCCCTCCTTCCACCTCAGTAGACTCCTCTGTCCTACCTGCTTCCTGACCTGACAGGTAGAACAGATGACCGTGTGTACAAATAGATCAGGACATGAAGACTATAAAACACCTTTTTTTTTAAATTACTACTGAATCTAAACGTAAACAAAGCAAACAGGAAGTCTGATGTAATGGTAACGACAAAGGCTCATTTCCCATTCAAAATAAGTCACAGCATCTCACAGCCTCATCGTCCTCCCACAGAATCAACCAGGAATAACATTTAGCTTCCAAGAAAGTCACAATTAAGGATGAGGTTTAAAAAAAATAAAAAAAAGGTTCCAGTTATCAACAACAGCGCATGATCACGCAGCGGGAACAAGGTTACCGAGGCTGACTCTGTTTGTGTAGACACAGCAAATGACTGTGACTGGACTAAGAAGTGGGTAGTGGCGGCGTAAAGGTTAGAATATTGAACTTGAGGAAAGGTAGAGCAGGGGTTCGAATTCACAAGCAGTACTGGGGAAACTCTGCCGAAGAGACGTGAACAAGAAACTCTTTAAACAGGACCTGGAAAAACAACCCTGGAGTAAGAACACTGACGTTGAACACAGAAATGCCAACTGAAAAATGGATGTAACAGTATAAAAAAAAGGGACAATTTGTGCTACACTGACTGCAAAGGAAGATGCTTGACTTTCACTGTCACGCATGCCTCTTTACCAGCTGTGTCAACAAGATGCCCCAGCCACCTGCTGCTGCTGTAGGATATAATATATGTTGGAAAAACACCAGATATCTTACATAATTCTTCAATAATAAATGCATGCTCCTAGGCTCCTTTTTCACATTTTTAGAGGACTGCACACTTTCATAAAGGCCAGGAAATTATTTCACCTGTTATCTTTCCCTTGCTCTATCGCTATCAAGGACATGGACATCCTTTCTGCTTCTTCGATATATACACTGAGGTTCTCTTCTAAAGAAAAATCTTCACATTTTGAGTCTGCTTCTCACAGAGGCGACAACAAACGAACAAAGTCTCAAAGAACGTGCTGACCAAAGAGCTGTGGAGGACAGGAGTGAGGGAGGAATGTGCCCTAAAACCCTGACCATGGCCTGCAGGCTATAAACCTGCAGACTGCTAACAAAACCTTACTCCCTGTAAAAAAAAAGGAAAGCTTAGAGGGCTGCACCCACATAAGAAATAGTTTGCTCTGTTCGTGACTACAGATTATCAACTTGTGTAGTTAGCGCGCGGGGCTGCTGAGAGCGTCAAAGCTTTACGTGCAAGAAGGTGCTACCCCTTCGCCAGACCCTCGCTGACCTCACTAAACCGCCGAGGGGAGAAGCAGCTTCCAGACGCTGCTGACGCTCAACATTCACGTAGGGTTTCACGATTCTGCTGAACAGCTGCTAATCACAGTTGGATCAGTCCGTCATACGCTGCAACCACCGCGTGAGTCAACTTTACTTGAGTCAGTGCTTTGAGAAGCTGAAGTTGCACCTCCATGAACTGTTCAAATGAGGACAGGACAGGATGGGACATAAGACAGAGACGGTCAGCTGTAAACAGATGGAATATCAGTGCAGGAAGAAATGAATATTATAAAGTCCAATTATGTAACTTTTCTACCATTAAATAACAGATTTTTAAATCATTTTGATGCTCCACTGACTTGTAAATTAGATTAAAGAGGTCTATCTTGGCTGCGGTCAACTCACTAGTTTTGGATCATAAGTAATATAATCATAACAAATACACATGTACAGCTGTCCATATTTATGACAGTGGTATTGTCACTATGAAACTGGACGCGCCCAAATCACACGCCCATCTACGTAATGTCACTTTAAGCGAAATATGACAAGTGGAGCAGAGGAGCCACGCGGTTATTTAACTGATCAGAAGGTTTATTTATGCTTAAAACTTGAAATAGACTGGCTGTCCTTCACCTGTGCTCGCCTGAACACTTACGCAAACCAGTGCGACAAAATAAACAAAAGTACTCTTTATGTCACCCACTTCAGATGGTAATTTGTAGAATCAGAGTATCAGAGACACCGCTCGTTTATTCTTGCCACCGGTAGCCCTCTCTTTGTTTGCTCCTAGTCTGACAGACTCCACTTTAACTCCTACACATCTATCAAAGCTAGTTGCCGGATCCTGGCAGTATGAAAATGAGAAAGTCCGGTATTCCCCAGAAAGTAAAAATAATGCTATTTTATTGCAAGACCAACAGCCGATTAGGACTCAAATTATCTGGCAGCAACCAAGCACCAAAAAGGAGGAAGTGGAAGAAGTCTGTACCAACACATAGTGAAACACACAAGTGCACTCTTTTTTTTGTGTTATCATTTCACAACATAATTGTCCACTTTGAGGAAAGGTGTGCGACCACACAGCACACAGATGCACCACGTAATGAAAACATATACAGTTTTTCTGAAATGATAACTTCCTGTAAGCAATGCAAACATGTACATCCCAAACTAGTTTAGAGTTAGCTGCATGTATTTTTAAGTGCAGACATAAGAGGCCAAACATTTGCCGCGGCACATGCTGAGAGACGCGCTGTACCACTTTTGATGCAAAAACACTCGAGTTCAAAATGTTCTCTCTGCACTCCTCGCCAGCATCTAGGACTCTTGATTTAATTTATCCTAAAAGGCATGCAAACTGATTTTGAAAAAAAAAAAAAATCAGAAATAAGATTTAAAAGGCTTGCTTACAAAAATATCGTGTCATGTAAGGCTTGCTTTTAGAAATATAATATCCCCGAGCTCTCTGCATCCCACCAGATGAAGTCTAAACTTAAGTATGAGCACAGCACAGTGAAATAAGAAGTACTGTCTGACTGATAAAGTTCCATGTCTACATATCTGAAGGTGTATCTGATAACAATGAGTCGCAGCATGTTCAACTTTTTTTTGATGTCCCTCGACATTAAAGCCTTTTTCTGCCTGCACGTCTCCGATCACACCCCTTGCTAGAGGATTCACTGCGAGTTCTTTTGACTTATGTGAAGATGTCCTCTGTGTGATCACTGCGCAGCTCCCACTGGGCCTCCCCCCCTGAGCTCTGGGATGGGACAGCTGTTCTGCATGTACCACTGTTTGAAGCAGACTAAAGGTTGTTGTGAGGATGAACAAACTGTGCAGTCAAGGGATTCTGACACAACAGATACACACGGACGGGTTCAAAGGTGAAACGGCAGAGAGAGAGAGAGAGAGAGAGAGAGAGAGAGAGAGAGAGAGAGAGACCACCGTCTCTGCAAGGCGGAGGATCAGACAAGACAAATCAGGTCATTACGTTGACACACACACACACTTTTATGAGCTTGTTCCATGTGCAGCTAACAAGAGAAAAAGCATGGTATGCAGTGTACAAGTTGTAACATGTAAACAAGTATTCCCTAATATAGGCACAAGGGGAAATGTCTTTAGCCGCCTTTAGCAAGCCCCACCTTAGTATTTTATTCAAGTAACAAAAGCAGCCATTGCTCCAAGTTCTGTCATGATGCCAACTCATACGAACACAAAACTCCCAAATTTGCAACAAGCTCACAGCACTGTGACTAACACTTTGTTGGCTGCTCCCATGAGAAGTGCACATATCTGCTATGAAGAATCAGAGTTAGCCACGACTGAACTTACTGAGTGTAGCTAGCCACCATGTTTACTTTACGAACAAGTTTTCAACGCACAGGGGTCGAGTTCAGGCACACACACACACACACACGAGTTGCAAGCTTATCTCTGTGGCAGCTATGACAGTTAGAATCGGCGCTTGCAACATCTGTTACCACGCCGACACCAAGACGCGTGCAAGTTAAGGTGACACAAATAGCCATGCAGACACTCAGGAAGAACATGGTCAATGACACTCATTCATACTCGCACACACACACACACACGTTACCCATCAGTACTCACTTGCTGGTGCTCTGCCGGTGTCAGTAAATGAGCTGAATCCGCTGTCAAGTAACCGGACACCGAGTGTAAACAGTCGACTATCAAGAGTGTGTTTATGTGTGCGCGCGCGTGTGTGTGTGTGTGCGTTTGCCTCTTTGCTTGCTAACCTCACGCACGCAATCACAGTCACACCGCCGCTCGAGGAGGAAGAAGAAGAAGAGATATGCGGGGTTTTATGTACGTACGTATGTATGCATGCACACACACGCTGAGACTCACGCCCGCGCGCACATACACAAGTACACACGGAGTGACTTCGGGACGGCGGAGCGCGTGCTCAAAGCGTCGACACGCGCGCTGTCACACACATATATACACATACACACACACACGCCAGCAGAGACACACTTGCTCAGTCCCTCATATGTAGTAAAGGCGCTAGGACTCTGTAGCTAGTTGCTAACTGTCTACTAGTGCTAACTTAGCTAGCAGCTGGCACCGTTCGTCTCCGTCTGGCGGATATAGAGGAGTCTGCTACTGCGCCTGCCTCCTACCCTGAGTTAATCTCTCTCTCTCTCTCTCTCTCTCTCTCTCTCTCCATAAGCTTTCATCCCTCTCTTTGACATGACGCAATCAGTCACGCCCCCTCCGCTTGCAACCAATGGCAGAAGAGGACATGACAGCACGCGGCGAGCGGCACCATTTAAAGAGCTCGAGACCAAGGAAGCCACTCTAATAATATTATATAACATATATAACATAATGTGACTCCAAGCTATGAAGGTCAAGACGTTACAGGGTTTTTTTTGTTTGTTTTTTGGAGGGGGGTTTTCCAGTGTCTTGTCAAAGTAATGACTATGAAGACACGGTACAAGACCAAAGCTGCCAAAGTGCAATCATAAATTTTGATATTCACACCTGTGCCTTTTTCAATGACATGTCAAAATGCCTTCCGAGAACAAGTAAATTTAGTGGCACGGTGGCGGACATTGCAACCAGATGAATACTCTCCCTCACCACAACTTCTCCTTTCAAGCTGGTAAGAAAAAACCCCAAAAACTCACACTGTGGCAGCTGTGAACCCTCAAATCACTCACCATTGGTGTATGAATGTGTATGAATGGTTAGCTCCTAAAGACTGATTGGCACCTTGCATGGCAGCCATCAGTGTATGAATGTGTGTGAATGGTGAATGAAATATGTTGTGTAAAATCGCTTTGAGTGGTCAAGAGGTTAGAAAGGTGCTATAGAAGTACAGACAATTTGCCATTAAAAGCAAAAATCCATATCTAGATCAGTGTTTGGTTTGTCTGTTCTGGGCTACTGTACAAAAATGGAGGTTCAACATGGCGGACTCCGTGGAAGAGGACCCACTCTCACTGTAGATATATGATATATGTGATATAAAAGGCTCATTTTAAAACAACAAAAAACACAATCATTGTTATTTTCAGGTGATTATACAATAATGAAAACATACTAATGAATATTGTATTCCATTCCATGCCAATAAATACTACACACTGGACTATTAACTGCATAAACTGCAATAATTAAAAATTATTTATTGTTTATACTGAAAACAGACTCGACCCAGGTGCTGCCTGCCTCGCACTAAATGGCAGAAAGACACAATTAGCAACTAGCTGTAAACTCTATTAAAGGTTTCTACACATTTTCAAATTCCGCAGCCTTTCCCCTGGTTATTTACGTCAATACAATACAAGATGACATCTCCTTTATCCATACATGTATTGGGGGTACATCCATTTTCCTCCAAAAAAAGTGATCATGTTTCTGGCATGCAATAGTGAATATTGGACTTGTGTTTAGGTGTCCAACTGAACACTTGCATTGTTTTTTATTTGCCATGTGTAAATAGACAACTGTTACCAAATTCACTATACTGACTTAAAACGTGTGTAAACATTGTTTTAACAGCTTCCACTGCCCCCAAGCCAAAAGACAGTTTTAAGTCAATTCTCCCTCAGACCTTTGTCTTGATTAGCCCTATAATTTGCACAAACGTGTACAGTTCTCTCTGAGACACTTTCAAGGAAATAAAGAAATTGCACTCAGTTTTTGTTCATTTTCTCTCACTTTGAAACATGTTAAATGTATTTCCCTTGATGCTTTCTATTTGCCATGCAATTTCATGTCAAATTAATTTCAAATAGGTTCATAAAGCCTCATTTGTTCTCTTTTAACTTTTGTAAAAAAGAAAAAAAAAGAAAGAAAGAAGGAGAGCAAAGAGGTTTGGACTGCTAGTGAACATTATGGTGCACAGAATAAAAGAGAAAGAAATCAGGAAACAGCTGAAAAGGACAGGATTTGATTACAGGTTCTTAAAATGGGTCTTTGTAGTCCTGCTTTGTAAAGTGAACAATAGAGCACTATGCTTTTATGTCAAGAACCACGCAACACACACTGTGAGAGCATGGCATTTGAACAATTATTTCATTATCTGTTTATTCTAATTCCTAACCTGTAAGTGCCTAGCACATGATCCTGCCCTAATTATTATTAACCCTTATTATTGTTGTGATATTTCAACAATAATCATCCTTAATTTGCTGGATTTCTTTACACCCCTCTACGCTTGCACTGGAGTGATCCAGGGATAGAAGTTCGCACACAAGGACCTGACACAGGTTCTCTCATACGTGATATGTGTTTCTCAACCCTTGTGTGTCCTCTTATCACTTCCAGATAACAGAGTCTGTGTCAATGACATTCCTGAGAGGACATATTCAAAATCAACCAGCTTTATGGCAGGGGCAGAAATGAATCTAAAGGACTTAGTCAATCAGAAACAATAAACAGAGACACAAACATAATCTTTTGGGATTCCTGGTCAGTTTTTTCTGATTACCTTACACTCAATCTCTCACTGAACTTTAATCATACCGCTCGCTCTGCTTACACTCAGCTTCTCTCTGTCTGACTCTCCTCAGACACTCTCTTAAAGCTTCTGATTAATACCATACTCTCATAGTTTCTCTTAGAAGCAGAGAGAGTCATCTCAGACATGCCAAGTGGGCCAACCACAAGCATACCAAAGTGTTGCATCACCTGAGCCGCTGTATCCAAGCCACATTGGGGTGAGCTGGAAGAATTTTTATGTGGCTCCTTTACCTGTATAACAGACTCTCAATATTAACTCTGATGTCATTTTGTCTACTTAAAAGGGTGCACAAACGTCAGACTGTGTTTGGCTGGGGTCAATATTTATTATCCAAGCGACCTTTCACCCTCTCTGGGGCTAGTAGCACAGTGCACACCTATAACACTGATTTGTAGTGCACTAACTTAGTCCTGCCACCTGTTTCAGAATGAAAAATGCTTCGTGTTTGCTGTGATTAAAGAAAGCCACAATCTTAAAGCAAGACGCAATGATAAAATGTTTATCAGTGCCTCACCTGGTATGTAAATAAGTAAGCTGAGAACACCTCCATAGAGGCTACTGCAGGATTTTACCAGCCTATCCACCACAGGATATCAGGTGTCAGCAGCAGAGATAGTGAATACAATGTTAAAGTTCCATTTTTTTCCCCCCATAATAGTATAATGGCTGCCAACTTTTACATAACAGAGTCCAACCTCCCAACTGTGTCAATGACAACAGGTCCAACCTCTATGTACGGTATCTCACAAGTGATAAAACCTCGAGATTTAATCATCCGTTCACGTATATATACACTCGTTTGTGCAAGAAGGGGAAAACAAGTTCTCACAGCTTCAGACTTTCTTTTTCAGGAGACGAGGAAGTATGTTTGCTTTAACAAGTGCTATAAAATGAAATAAAACGGGGTCAGTGTGTCAGGTGTCACCGTCATTTCATTTCACTTTGAATTGCTTTCTTTTTTTTTATTTCCACAAGTTCAGCAATTCTTTTCGTCCCTAAATGACAGCTAGTTTGCATAGTGTTACTGCTCCGTGAGATAAAGACAAACCAGTGCTACCAGCTACCGGCCTCTTATGTTGCATGAGCATATTGTACATGCAGTGTTGTATTAATAGTAATATTATGCTATTATTGCCTCAAAAATGTGTCGAATCTGCAGGATGTGCAAACCACATATCTACATTAATATCCCTTATCGTTGTTCTTACTTCATCTTTGGACTTCTGTGGTTGTTTCTGACACAGCCATTGTCAACATGTCAAGACGCTTTTATTCTTACTCATTACACACTTGTCACAACAGTCTTTTTGTTTACTGGCAAGTGGGGATGGGTTGTGGTGGGGGTGTGAGCTCGGTCAAGTGGCAAAGAGCTGCTCGCCGTGAATGGGTGAATGGTTAGTGCTCAGTAACTTCTCTGTTTATTCTCTCCCCATTTTCTCCCCCTTCTCTCACCCCATTGGTCTGGTCTCCGTCTCCCCCCTTTATCTGCATGCTTGTGCCAACAAAACGGCCCAGCACGACCCAACTGTGGCCGGTTACCACTAGCCCAACTTTCCAATTAGAGTATGTGAACAAAATCTCCAACCACACGCAGCCATTATAATGCTTATCAGAGTTCTGGGAAAACTATTTATATTGAGTGATACGGCCCAGAGAGCAAGAAAAGAGGGCAAATCTGACAACCGCCTGAGCACATTTGTTAACTAGAAACAGCTCATACCCTGATACCCTGATTACAGAAGTGGAAGGTAGGATGAAATGAACGAGAGAGGCGGACAAACTGCTGGACGTTTGTCAGGGGGAGGAGCCTCTACAGAGCCGAACACGTGATGTCCACAAATACAGAGAGGCATGAAATCAAAGTTAAACACATATCTATGCACCCGTAGACTTGTGGTTGTTTTCTTTAACAAGGATACATGGAAGGACGTATATATAGCCCATTATATACACTAAACACACACCCATACAAACACTGTTATCGCTGTCACAGTGGCAGTAACACTCATGAAGATATGAGACCAAAGGATACCCACCGCCTTGAGAAATGAGGCCTCAGAGATAAGTGAGAGAAGTATGTGACTGATCTAATCAGGAGAGGTGAGTTGCAATTAAACATCAAGACAGAGAAGAGACAACGTACCCTCTGCAATCAGTGTGAAAATCAACTTGGAGATGCTTTAATAGCTGAATAATAATAAAAAAGGATCCTCATGTATGGATTGTGCATTGTGCATGTGAACGTTGGTCTCTGTTCTTTCTCATTACAAGTCGTCCTTAATGTGTTTATTTGCTTCATTTTAGTCCAATCTGATGCTGCACGCTACCCACACACACACGTTCGCAATGCCTCTTTCCGGGCATCAAGTCACAAACACACACACACATACACACACATAATCACTGTAGTTAACCATCAACAGGTCAATTCTGGGCACAAGTACTCAGACAGCAGTAAGAGAGGAGATGGTCTACCAAGGTCAATATTAGCCCATTATGGCGTTATATCAAAACCTTTCAACAAGCTGAGTGTAGGTGTCTTTGTGGGTATGTGTGTATTTTCTCTCTCTCCCTCTCTCTGTCTATGTTTGTGAGGACCAATCTGAGTTTCAGACATTTTTGGAAAGTGAGGACAGTTTGTCCTGTCCTCGTTTCATCAAAGTGCTATGTGAGAGTTAAAGGAATAGTTTGATATTTTGGAAAATAGGAATTTTCTTTGAAAGTAAGAAGATCAGTCTCACTTTCATGTTTGTTTGTTAAATATGAGGAAGACAGCTGGATTAATACAAAAGCAGGAAACGGGAAACAGTTGAGCTACCAAAGGTAAAATGTCAACAGCGACGACGTCAGTGACAACCAGCACCTCTAAAACTCACAAATGAATATGTTTTATCTGTCTGTTTAATCCATGCAAATGCAAAGTGATGCAAACATACACAACAAACATACAAAACAGCCTCAGGATTACAAATTTTATTCAAATGTCAAATGTATAAGAAACATTTAAATATGTAACATGCTTAATTACACAATTTACAAAAAAAAAAAAAAAAAAAAAAAAACACACAAAAAAATATGCATGTTGTCGAAAAATATGTTTGAAAAAAGCATTTAAGTTTGACTCATGAATTAAAGGACCAGGGTGTAAGATTTAGTGGCATCTAGTCTGAAGAAAAAGAAACTGCCATGGCTACAAAAAACACAAAAGGCCCTACCTGGAGCCAGTGTTTATTTTGTCCTTTGTGGGCTACTGTAGAAATATGGCGGACTCTGTGGAAGCGGACCTGCTGCTTCTGCAGATGTAAAAGGCTCAATCTAAGCTAACAAAAACACAACAAGTCTTATTTTCAGGTGAATGCACACCAATGAAAAAACAGTTATGTAGATTATATTCCATCTCGGCCATATTATATGTAGATAGAGACGCTTAAATTGGACACACTGGACCTTTAAACGTTAGTTTGAATTGAAAACACTGCTGGTGGTAATGCTTAGGGGAGAGTTAAACACTAAGGCCAGCTGATTGACTCTTTTCCCCCCACTGCCCCAGCTGCTACATCATCTTTCCCTTCTGTGGTGCAGTAGAAGGTAATGGGGTCAGTACCGTGTCCAAATGAGCCCCATGACTGGTGGAAAGGTAAGACAGTGGTGGCCTCTCTTTGATTTGAGTCTCCGCCATCAATATTAGTGATTACATGAGAGTTTGACACAGCGATGTTGCTATATGCTACGACAGTGCTGGGATCTAGGACACTGGTATTGCTGGGAGCGAGGGCGTTGCTACTGGTTACAGAGTTGAGGACACTGTCTGTATTGCTGTTGTTGCTCGGGGCTGCAGGGAGGCCAGAGGAGGAAAAGGACCGAGCTGGAGCCTGGGGAGGGAGAAGAGTACCGCCTACGGTGGGTATGATGTTGGTGGTACGACTGAGAGCCAGACGCTGGGCAAGGAGCTGGTGCTGCAGCCGCCTGTCGGTCCAGTCCTCCTGAGGCTGGCGATGGATCTTCATGTGAGCATTGCGGGACTTGATCTTGTAGAACATCCTGTTGCAGGGACAGAGGAAACAGAAAGAGAGGATTGTAGAAGAGGACTTGAAAATTGAAACCATCTGTTGGTTCAGCCTGAAGCCAAACACACAGAGAGAGTTTGTGTTGCAGCCTCCTCTAGTACGACTGGTCCTACTCACTTGCCACACAGCTTGCAGGGGAAGAAGCTGGCCAATGAGGGCACGGGAACTGCCTCCTCCAGTCCAAACTGTCGGTTCACTGGCTGACAGGTGGGCGTTATCTGCGACAGGAGGACCAATTGTAAGCTGCCGTGCTTTGACTCACTCGTTGAGCCGCATTCCACAACATTTAACACAATTAACTCAATGCGGCTACACAAATACGCCATATTCTTCCTTCCTGCCAAACACACTCTTCTATCTGTGGCTCATCTGTCAGGGATCAGAATGCATGACACAGGAGGCCACAAAGCATCATGGGAAAAGACAAATCACCACAGAACAACAACAGGAAAAGGGAGGAAGATAGAAAGAGGAAACATCAGTGAGCAGCAGGGATCTTTACGAGAGGCGAAAAGATTTTAACTGGAGCCGACTGCTTCTTTCAGATGTTTCTTACACTTTTCTGCTGCTCCATCTCTCCTAGTTTACTCTCCTCTTCCTCCTTCTGTTTCTTCTGCTTGTCCTGGATCCTCTTACTCAGGTAGAAAAATTCAACACACTGACACGCGGTCTTGGTCTTCACCTGCAACACGCAGACCCGCACATAGTGAATCAAGTGTAACTTCTTCGACATCGACCTCAGCTTGATTCCAGATCTATTAGCTCGCTTTAAAGCGATGTTTCCAGCATTTTATTCGGTCACGTACATGCAGTGATTTCCACTGTGCACACTGTGCTGTGGGAGTGCTAAGCTTTAATCAAGGTAACCAGTGGATCTGGAGTTTAATGACATACAAATTATAGACTACAGAGGGAAGACGTACAGTAACTGCCACCTTCAGGTGACTGTAAAGGAGGTAATGAGTATTTTCTCTGGTTCTGGCATCTCCATAATGAGAATAAGACTGGTTTAGCACAGTTGTGGCCCTGTCTACACAGTTCATTCCTTCTGTACTTTTTCAAGTATTTGATTATAAAAATAGCATAATATAAATATAAATAGCTGCAGAAATAAGTACAGTTTATATATGTTACACTTAGGGCAAAGTCAGATTAGAAAAGGAAAGCACTAAAAGAATGCAGCAGAAACAACAGGAAATGCATGAATAACAGCTATACCATTTTCTGTATGAGCGAAAACTCTTTTCCGTGAGTTCCCAGAGCTGCATTGAAGAGACTCTTTTCACTGTCTGTCCACGAATCACTACCTACAGAGACAGAGAGAGAGAGAGAGGAGATGTGAAGGGGGGAAGAGGGCATGAGAAACAATGAAAACAAATGCCAACAGGTCATGCTGCGATGCATGACTCGCTGCAAGAGTAAACCGTGTAGAGTCTGAGGTAATGAGTCTGACGCTGCTGTGACTGTCTGTTTTAATAATGAAACTTGCATGCACCTTGCTTGAGCAGGGGTCCTGGGGCATGCCAGAGATTTCATCTAAAGACATCTAAATGCTGTTGTTGTCACTTGAGTGTACACTAGCATGCAGAACAATGTCTTCTCTGTGCTTTACATGGTCCTCAGTGGATTTAAATTTAAAAGCGACAGACAGAGGAACAAAGAGGGGTGTAAGGGACATGGGATGAAAGGGGCAGGAGGTTTGGACTTCTACAAAGGCTGCCATTGTCTGTACAGTGGGAATGGTTGCTCCTTTGAGTCACACTTTGACATGGATATAACTGTTCTCCTCCTATTTCTGCTTGATTTGAATTCACCTGAATTAACTAAAAAATATCAGTAATCAAGCCAAAAAGTAATTTAGTAATTGTCCTGGCACAAGAACAGCAAGAGCTAGAGTGGGGTCAAAGGTCAAAGGTTTACCAGAGTAGTGGTAGTCTCCTGTTGGTGAGGGCTGTGAGAACAGCAGCATCTCCAGCGTGGCCTGCACAGGAGAGAGGGATGGTGGGGTAGAGAACATAAAGATGAAGCATGCAATGGAAGGGAGAATTAACTGGAAAGGAAATGCCAAAAGGGAGCGAGTAGGTGAGTAATGACGCATGGAAGTAAGTCGTGACGGGTGGAGGAATGATGAAATGATGGAGTGCAAAGTAAAAGAACTAATGAAGAAGAAAAAAAAAGAAAGGCAGTCAGTGTTACCATTGTGTTGCCCTGACAGTAGTGCAGACAGTGCAGAGCCAGCTCTGTGTTACTGCCCCCGCCTGGTAAACAGCTGGAACTACACATGGACAACAGCATCCCCACTGTTCATGCACACAAACAGAAAACATCAGCAGTTAGCGTAATTAACAATGAACAGGGTCGATATTCCATCACACTAAAACATTTTATTCATCTCCTATCCAGTTTTTGGTGTTGGGGGCTGTAAAAGAGCTTTATTTTGCTATGTCATCTACCTTGGTCTTGTAAGTTGGTACTCTCCTCCAGCTCGTCCCACGGTTTCCAAAGCAACTGTTCCCAAGGCGATTCCTCCTTTGGCGACCACACCTCCAGCCCCTTGCCACGTGCAAAGCACGGAGGAAGCTCTGCTTGAAAATCAGGACCAACGTTGACGTACCTGAAAAAGAAGAAAAGGAGGAGGTGGGAAAGTGAAGAGAGGAAAGTGAAAAAAAGCAATACTTATATGTTGTGTAAATGTATTTTTAAATTACAGATTTGTCTAACCTCCACGTGGATCTGAATTTGCATGAAAATACATGCAAAATATTAAAAACACAATCTTGGAACTGCATTCAAATCTAGATCTACAGCAAAAATATGAACTTCATAACTTAATTATTTGGCTCTTGGCCTAACTTTAAACTAAAACAGTAATAAACCCATTTTCTTTCAGCATTTTACTCACGGTAACACATCGCCCTCATCCTCTTCCCCGCACGCTGTTTCATCTCTGAGCTGAAGTGATGAGAGGGACGAGTACAGCCCCCTCCCCCTGCGCAGAGGATTTAAAAGGGGCCGAGGAGTGTAGCGACCCCTCTTTTGACCCCTGGAGTGAAGGATACTGGGAAATGGAGTTCCGGTGTAGCTCTGGGAAGTTTGTTGCTGTAAGAACATGAGGATAAAATCATTTCCACTGTTTGTCTTGTTCTTTCTGGAATAATACACAGTCAAAAAACAAAAACCAGAAAGACAAATGGAGTGCGGGCAACTTAAGTTCAAAAAGTTGAAGTATTTAGACAGACCTAATATTTTTTTTATTTTTTTGAGGTTTTGGAGACATCAGAACGAACAGCAAGTCCTCAAAATTGTAATTTAAGCTAAACTGAAGCGGGAGAAACAGCTCGCCTTGCCGTGTCCTTGAATAGCTTTTCAAAAACTTTGTTTCACTTACACACTGCATCTAAAAATAAAACTAAGACTAAGACTGTGGTTTTAGAAGCAGTAACGCAGTTGGAACTAACAAGATTTCTTAACAGACAGCCACTGCGCCTACTGCGTCCTCACAGCTTCTCCAGCTGTATCGAGGGTTGCTGCCTCACAACCCCGTCTCCTGGGTTTTGATGATGGAAGAGTGACGACAATGCACGAGCCAAGTGCGAAAATGCGGCTTTTGAAATGCGTTTCATAAAGAAGAGCATGAAACCATTTAAATACATGTTTTACTTTGTGTCAACTCACAAAGCCTGTGCGAATACTTTTCTTTAGGTACTTGGTACTTTAGGTAGATGGTTCTAACCTGGATACACCCTGCAAAACTAGAGGATCAAAGAGTCAACGGATTGGTTCTCCCTGACTGATTATGAGAAAGCCTAAAAACTAGAAAGAAGACAACCTTGCCCTGAAAGAAAACAAGGGGAAACCCAAGGTGTTGTTAGTCCCCATTTATTATCTATAAAACACGATCAATTAGCTTTGCAAGGCATTGCAAAATTGGTCTTGAAACTCTGTACTGATATGCTGAAGAAAAAGTCACATCGTTGTGGGACAGGAAGTTTAATGAATGAATGAATAAGCGTGAAGGAGAACAATTGCAGTGTATCTATCTGGGATTCGTCATATCTATGCCTCTGGCCTCCAGGATTACAGATTATACAGTATTTGCTAATAAACAAAGCAACTCAGTTGACACGACAAATGTTGACACACGAGAGTGAGAGAGAGAGGTGGCAGGTTGAGATGTTGCACGTTTTGCAGTGGGTCTTCTAGGCCATGCTAGCAATATCAGCATGCTAACAGGCAGGTATATATTGGCTTAGTGTGTTAGCATGCTAACATTTAATAATTAGCCCAAAACAACAAGTAAGTATTTATTAATAAACTACTACTAAACTAGGATAGAATTTTGCTTGGCTAAAATCGCATTATGCCACCTAGTGGAGAATACACACCAACTGGTGACCTGAATATCTCTCTGTACCTCACCGCATTGCATGAAGCATTATTGCTTTTCTTGTTTCACACCCAGCAAGAGGAAAAACACAAGTATATTAGCCTAGTTAAACTGTTTCTTGCTCAAAAAGTGTCGTACTGTACCTGTAGTTGTAGTTGTAGCTGTGGCTGGTTCAGATTGACCGGACCATTCTTTACTTTCTGGCTCACCACGTAAGGTGCTATCTTTTCCGTTGCCTCATAATGTTGCCCGGAAAGGTGAGGTGGATGAGAGGGAAGATGAAAGGATGGAAGGAGGGATTGAGTATTGGACGGACAGAGGGTACTGGGCGGGTGGAGCGAAGTGAGGAATGACGATTCTGGAGACTGAAGGACGTTTTGCGAGACTGTAAAAATAGGATGGGAGACAGACAGAAGTGGCAGAAAATATAGGGCTGTCAGTGGTATTGCCATGATGTAGTCAGAAAGCCAGACAAAACAAGAGAGGAAAAAAAAAAAAAAACGTAAAAGTCACAAACATCTTATCTACGCAGAAATCTATTCAGACAGGAAGGTGTTGTGCAAGACAGAATATGAATCTGTTTATTTGGAAAGACTTAGCAGTTCTTGTGAAAAGCCACACATGAATGGATGCTGGTTGTCACAGGTGAAACAGTTCATGTTTCACATGGTGTAAAATAGTACCAAAAGTGTCTGTAACAAATGGTTTCATACGTGAAAAAGTGAAAACGTCATTTGCATAGGGGAAATGGGAAATTTCATAAGCTCACCTTCGAAAACCCACATGTCCCGTAAATTTACATGTGGGTATTAACCTGTGAAGTTTTTTTTTTTTTTTTTTTGGTAACTCTTATTTCATAGTACTCTTTTTCAGGGATTTTTTCTCTGTCAGATAGCTCACATAAACTCTAGATAAACATTAACAATTTTATATTCCCACTATCGTGCTTTCATTTACAAAAATGCAAACTTTACCTGTGATGTTGCCACAGTCACTACCATGAGAAGATCTCAGGGGGTTGACCTCGATGCTGCTCGGGTCGCCTGACGACTGAGGAAAACTGTGTGGCAGCAGGGGAAGCTTCCAGATCATCCCAGAGGAATGGATCGACGGAAGCGGCTGAAAGCGGGAAGGGAAAAACTGGAGCGTACCAAGTGATTCTCCACCCTGGGACACTGAATGTCCGGGGCCGCTGAACGCACCGGGAGAGTCTATTTTGGAAGGTGAGTGAGAAGGAGGGGGAAGAGGTGTGGGAGGAGGACTAAGAACAGAAGACATGAGGTGAGATGATGTGGGTGGAGAGGGGAAAGACGCATGAGAAGGGTGTGCGGGGGAGGACGACGAGGGAGGAAGGTAGTCTGAATCAAAAGCACAGCTGTGCCTTGACTGTGCCACTCTGGGGCTTTCTCCTCTCCCTTCTCCAAATTCCCAGATCTGTCCAGAGGAATCCCTGCTAGCAATCATAGGGAATCTTCTCTTTCGCTGGGAAAGGAACGCCTCAGAGAAGGAGTCCAGTTTCTGAGTGTACGTCCCACTGCTGATGCCAATAGGCGGTAGACATCCTGAGGCCAAACTGAAGGCGTCTGCTGTTCCTCTCCATCTGCTCTCTCCGGTCTGACTCGAGGGAGAAACACTCAGCCAGGGTCCCTCAACCTCTGCCGGTTGAAGCTGATCCTCACCCGAACCACAGCTGGACCCATAATCCTCTTCTCTTCCTAAATAATTATCACTCACTCTTGAATCGGTCCTGCAATAATCTACACTGTTGTCACTAAAGCTTCCTGCCGTACTTCTGTTGAAGGAAGTAGGCTGTTTAGTAAAGTGGCTAGCGTTAGCCTCCCTATTGTAAACTGTTTCACTTTTAGCTTCGTAGCTAACATGGGCATAATTATTATAGTTTGCTCTGACTTTACGCCTGACTCCTTCCTCATTGCCACAATTTGCGGTGTAGAAAACATCATTTGCGTGACTGTAGCAATCACCTTTACTATAAAAATCATCTGCAGTGCTTTCACAACTCTCCCCATCCTCCCAAACTTCCTCTTTTTTGCTACTGCCGTACCAAGTGTCAGAAAAATGGCTGCTCATCCCGCTTTCTCCGTCAAGGTGGCCTCCCAGGTTAGCATCCCCATCCAAACCGCTCATGTTTAACAAGCCTCTGTCGCCCCCACTGCTCGCCCTCCTTCCCACGGAAGAGGTGCTTGACGTCGGGAAGGAGGTCGTGGATTCTTCTCCTCTACTTCCATATTGCTCCAGCGTGTCCAGGGCAGGCTGAGAGGACGGGTAACCCAGCTCGGGGCTTTGAAGGCTCGGCAGGGTGAGGTGAAAAGGCGGGCGAAGGCGATGGTGGTGGAGGTTGGAGAAGGATTGGGTGGAGGAATGGTCGTCCATGATGGCTCGTTGGATGTAGCTAGAGTGCCTACAGAGGACAGACAGAAGACATGACACATAAATGCAACGTTAGCAGTAGTACTGTAACTACTCAACAAGATGGAGCACGTATGTTCACACAAGTTTTGTAATTCAAAATTTGAAACATGATTGAGACATATTGTTTCCGTATTGGTATTTAGGCAGGCTATTTTTAGAATTGTCTGCGAACTGAAATATGATCAGCTCTGTGACAGAAGAGGGCTAATGTCATGACAAAGACTGGAAAGGCAGGCAGATACTGACAGGCGAAGCATTTGTGAGGTATTCATACAGACCTATACGCTGTATTTAATAGCTATGAAAAGTTTTGACCGTCACTTTATCTGTGGGGTAAAAACTTCAAAGCACAACAGCTTGTCAGACTAGAGTACTACGGTTCAGCTCTTTCTGTAGGTGTGATGTAATGATTAGGGGTTGGAAAAAAGTAGCTGGTTTCAAGTAACAAGAGAAGGCGAGAGTTTATACAGAACCGTGCAGGTATTGAGGTACTTTTCTGATAACTCACGCACCATGCTGTCCGTACTTTGTCTAAAAGCTAGCCATGCAGGCTGCCGGTTTTATAGCAATGGCGCCTTTTTCATTCCAGATTAAGCTCTGATTAGCAGCTGCTAGCATTCACACTAAGACGGTCTAGTCTAACACACTTTGGTTTTGTTTGCCATCAGAAACAGGTGACAGATTATCAGTTGTGACTGAAAATGTATGCAACGCAGTCTGAAGTCAAAATTCACAAGCCTTGTGCTGAACCGACGCTGTAGGAGAAGAAGAAGAAGAAGAAGAAGAAGAAGAAGAAGAAGAAAAAAGTGAAGAGGTGAGTTAGTGAGCAAACGCAATGCTACAACAAAACCCTCTGTGCATAAGTGTTTTTACTGTGACTGACAATATAATCTTAGAAATTGACTTCAAGTGCAGTCATGTAAATCGCATGCAGTAAATCTTTAAGCCTTCTTTGGTTTTTCTTTCTGTCTTTCTGTCTTGAAACCACATTCTGCTCTAAATAGGACACCGAGTGAGTCAGAAAGAGAACGAAGGAAGATGAGATGAAGAGACAAATACACTGTATGTGTTTTGAGGGTTGATTTTTTTTTTTTTTTTTTACCAGTTCTTGCCGCTTATTTTCCTTTTCACGTATGTTCGTCCTCTGTTGTTCATGTTTGCAGGTCCTGGTCGTTCTTCTGATTTTCTTCATTGTTCTCTCAGACTGTTTTTCACTCTTTCGCTCTCCACTGTCTCAAGTGTTTGTCTAATTATTTCCGATCTTCAGATTGTCAACCTCTCACATAGTCCTTCCTATCTGTATGTGTGTGTGTCTCTCTCTCTCTCTCTCTCTCTCTCTTTGCTGTGTATCCTTTGACAGCACACACACACAAACTCACGCACAGCACACACAGCACACACACACTATGTCTGTCACACATACTTAAACCAAAATGGACACACGCACATACGCAGATCGCAGCCTTTTTTTTCACACACACACACACACACACACATTTACTCACTGAAACACACGTACACATGCACACACACGCTGACTTTCACACTCACGCACACACTTGCAGGTGTCAGATGAGACCAGGGGGTAGTGATGTTGCCTCTCTGCCTTTTTGTCGTCGTGGTAACCACATCCTGAGGAAACAAACGCTGACGGATCTCCCTCCTTTCAGCTATCTTTATCTCTCTGCCCCCCTCCTCCATCTCTCTGTCTCTCTTTCCGTCTCTTTGCCCATCCTTATCTCTCTCTCTCGCGCTCTCTCTCTCCGTCACACCACGCGCTGAACTTTGTTTTCTCTTTCTCTCTCTTGTCCTGCCTTTCTTCTTCCATCGTTTGCCAGCTTTTCATCTCTTTTTTTTCTCAGTCTTTGTGTCCTTTCTGCTTTTTGGTCCGTATTTATGCTCTTTTCTAATGTCCAACCCCCTTTTTGTCACTCTTCTCTTTTTTTTTTTTTTTTTTTGTAGTTCTTTCTCTGTAGTTCCTTTCTTTTTTTCGTGCTGAGTTTGAGTCACTAAAACTCTCAGGGGTGTTTAAATGTACTCAATCTTAGAAACTCACATCAGCAGTTATATAAAAGTACTTTTTACACCTTTAGTTACATAAATACACAGTGAAGCTGCAGACTTTGGTTGACCTTAAAGACCATAAAAGCTGTTGTGTAAGGTGTGAAAAAGGTGTGTGTACGTGTGAAAGATGTAGATGTGTCTTTCATTATGTGTGAATGTGCATGCATATATCACTGTGTGGCTACATACAGTACACCGAACAAATGTATGTGGGTGGGTGTGTGTGTGTGTGTGTGTGTGTGTGTGAGTGTGCGCAGAGGCGGCAGATGTTTACCAGATCAAGATTCACCGGCTGAGTCAGCTGACAGGAAGTGAGAGAGAATGAAACAGGAAGGAAGACGGCGACAAACGATGAGGTTCAGGGAACCCTCTAAACACCATGCAGCACCACCTACTCACCCACCACACACACACACACATTCGCGCACACACACACACACACACACACACACCAGACACATATTGGGCACCTTTTAACAGACACGCTGACATGCTGTTTTCTACCTGGGTTATGTTATATAACCTTAAAACACCTACTCATAACACGCACCTAACCTCAAACGTGACCGCTGACATACAGTCGGCAAGTCTGTGAGCAACGTCCGCCAGACATGTGTACACACAAGCCTGTTGAATACAGAGATGGGAGCTATCAATAAAATTAGTGGCACAAAATTAAATTAACATTAATTTTCTGCATCAGCATCCAGTATCAGTAATACACTGATGCACTCAGTTATGATGAAAAAGATATTAAAATACTGTAAAAGCCAAAAAGCTCTAAAATTAAAACCTAAAAAAGTAGAAAAATGATCAAAAGAATGTTGAATTAACGATTTATTAACATATCTGCAGCTATTCTTTAAAGTTTTGTTGGTTATCTGAGGTGAGGGTTTAAGTCCATTCATCTTAACGGACGTAATGCACCGTCATTAGATTACTGTGATTAGATTAGAGTGAGTAAAATGCACAATATAATGCAGAATAACGGTATACATGTACAGTATACCATAAACAGTATTAATACACTATAAATAATAATAATAAGGTATGTACAGCATGGCACTGCTACAGAAAGTCATTCTTGCCCACTGCAATAACACTTTATAATGATAAGTTGATATTCTAGACATACATAAATTGCGCTGACTCATAATGTGACTAAGAACGCACAATGCACTTTTTGTTTGCACAAAGTTACTGTACAGAGTTTATGTCTATTTTTCTTTTGTACAGAACCATACATTCTTCCTTCCCTTAGACTTTTAATGATACTTATACTGTATCCACTTTAAACTTATCTACCTCATGCCTTTTTATATATTGCATGCTTGTTTTGTGTTTCGGGGTATCAATAAAGTATCAATCTATCTATCTGGCATATACTGTTATCTATGAAATGTACAAAGTAAATTTAAATGTGCTGAATCGCTCAAAGGAAGGCTCAAAGGAAGTGTCATTGCCCTCCAATTTCACAAGTTCTGCTTGACCTAATTACTTTCTAAATCCGGAAAACTGAATACTGCATCAAGAATGACAACATCTGTTGTAAATATGAAATCTAATTCTGATCAAATCTATTGGACGTCATTTTCTCTGAGCTACGATGACCATGTTGGGCTGATACTAATCTTGCCAGTGGATTGCTGCTCGTTCAGTCAGTGATCGTTTTCTTCTCGACACATTTCAATCATCAAATCAAACGGCACGCTTACGTCACACACACAAGGATGCAAGACCCTCGCGAATGTGCAGCATTTGTAAAGTGTCCACCGATCGGTTTACCGTGTTTCAAATACAATCTTTGAACAGATCACTGATTGGTAATAGTAACTAAGTTAATCACACATGATGAGAGTGTGTCTGTGTGTATGTGTGTGTGTGTGTGTGTGTAGGTGATCATGTTAATGCTGAGGTCACCTGTACAGTGTGACTACTTCTCATAGCTGGAAACCTCAGCATTAACATGCATAATGCAAAATAATGTGGTAAACTACACAAGCAGTCTGACACCATAACCTCAATATTAGCATATGTGATCACTTTGGCAATGTTTGACTTATGTGTTATGTATTTAGGTCAATGTATGCTGGCACAGATAACTGACTGCAGTACACAGACCTTTCATTAACGTGTCAGTATAAAGTACATTATTAACGTCAACACCTGAGTCTTTGGGGCCCAGGAGGACAATTCCCTGAATTTGTCCTATATCCAGAGATTCCTCTGCTCCAGAGTTGACTAAAATTAGTCCGATTCCTGGAAACTGGGCAACCGACACAACGTATTTCCCCGGATTCTCTTCACATTGTTCATGCACACACAACATGGGAACTGCTTTGTTGCGTTAAGTCAAGTTAAAAATCCTCCTGGAGGGGCCTTTAATCCTTCTCATTACAATGTAATCACACATTTTAGGACAAAATGATGTCCTTTCACGATATTTGATAATTAAGTGGGAAGAAAAGGCGTCACAAAACCTGATACAAAGTGATTAAATGTAATGGGGAATAAAAACCTCTGAACCGATCGATCAACTCTTCATTCTGCACCTCACTGAGGTGTTAGGTTTATCTTTCGAAAGCCTAGACTGAAATTAAAATGCTCTCACTAACTTAACTTTTTGGTCTCTACGGTTCATCCAAACTTCTTTCCGTCAGTGATCTTGACTTTGATTTTGAGTTGCTAATTTATCTCTGCGTGCATAAACATTCGCTCAAATTTGTGTTCATTGTCGAGAAAACAGCCGGATTAAAAAAAAAAAAAAAAAAAATGTGTGAATGAAAGGATGTGAGAGGATAGAAGGTGGAGTGCGGAGGAGTGTGTACGGGCGAGACACTTCTCTAGTTTTCTCTCATATTCACCAAAAAAACTTGCGGGAGCAGAGGAGGGGGAAAGAGATATGCACTTCTGGACTTTTTCTCTCAACTCTTTTTCTCCGAGCCCGTCTTCAGACACTGAGAAAAGACGTGATGACTGGCGGGAACAAAGTATCTGAATGGGTGAAGGAAAATAACAAATAACAACACTGAAGCGATTGTGTCAAGGTGTCTGGAAAAAGCTCATTCCCCCTCGATAATCTCGTTGTGTGACGATGGTCCATGCTGACGTTGTGTAACCGACAGCACAAGATAGTGTCACATCACCTAAAGAACATGACGGTGTGTGTGATATACTGAAGGCACTGAAGTGAAACTGCTACCAAACTGCTCGTCACACAAGAAGCAGGTGAAAGAGTATTTTGTTCAAAAAAAATCTTTCCCTTTATACAATATTATTCAAACGCTTGAAGCTAAAGGCAACTGTGATTTCGTAAATTAGGCCCGTCGCCAAATGGTCCCTATTTGTTCGGAACTTTGGAAAAAGATCATGGGAAGTGTGTTAAAGGCTTTATGTCGAAGCACCATCAGACAATCAGACAGTGCAGTAACATTCTACAAAATAAAAGCTGAATAGTAGACAGAAAGGTTTATTTTGAATTGTGCGAACTCTCATTTGTGTGTCTGATGCTTTTCGGTTGCTGCTTGGAGTTTAGGATCAGTGTTTCAGTCGTCTATACGTGCAAACACAAGATACAACCAAGAAATGTAAATCTTTGCTGAGCTGTGGGAAAGTTTTAAGAGTTAAAAAGTGATACGGTTTGCTTTTAATTTTGCTTTTAATGCATTCCGTGGTTCCTCCGTGCTCATACAACAGTTAAAACGCGGGCCTTGGAACAACTTGACAAGAGCTTTTGCATCTAATACAAGATCACAGGCCAGAAAACGTTCAGAGACCCCGCTGTGTGCACAAGTATCTGCAATGCTACACACTTCTAAAGACTGCTACAGGATTCTTTCATGTAAAATAAACCATTTGAGTCTGCACCACAGGAGGACCCACCTGAAAGCATTTGTAAAAGTTTTTACAGTCTGTAAAATGATTTAGTACGATAACAACAGCGCGGTGCGTCATTCCTTTTTGTTTCACAATATGTGGTCGTCAAGGGATGCTGTCGGTTTCACATTTTTCAATAAACACGGTAAAATGTGCCAAAGGTTGGGTATGCGTTCCTATGGAAGCCCAGTACGAAAGTGACAACCATGCTCGAGCTGTAATCCGAAACGCAACAAGGTGTGATGGACTAAAACTGTCTAAAACTGTAGACTTCGTGCCCTACACGTCGACTTTTCAAGAGTTATCAAGCTTTCAAATTGCAATTTCCGCAGCCTCGTGTCATAAAACAATCACGTACACCTTGGTTAAAGTCATTTTATTCACCATTGTCATCATCCATCATTTTATTGTAATTAAGGCTGATGACACACAAAGCCACAAAACGTGACACACCGCAGGTACAGTGTGACACTTTTCATCACCGTAACTTCCCCGTAACCTGACGCAGAAAACACCAATTATCGTTTATATCTGCAGAGGAACTAATTCTGAATATATGAATCTATTCATATGAAGGTCACAGGGGTCACCGAAAGGTGAGAAGAAGTCAGCGCCACTTATGAATACACAAACAAAATTCATGTAATTTCAAAGTCAGAGGGTTTTTTTTCCTTTTCTTTAAGCTGTTACAGCATTCAAACTAATAACTAATATAATAACAAATAGGTTTGGTTTGCATCGTGTACTTGTGCGCAAATTGCCTATATTACAATCAATGGTGAATTGGCCGCTGACGGACTGTTGAACATGCTAGAATTCGGTTGATTAAATACGGTTAAACGGACAGTAAAGTGAGTAACACAAAGTAAATTAATATACCTGTTAAAGTTAAGGTTAAGTTCATTTATCTGTCGTGGAGATAGTGATAGCGTCAGCGATTTTTGCATTCTAAAAATTAATTTGAGGCGATTTATTCTCACAAAAAAAAACCCATCAGTGGATTTTCACGTCTTAATTTTTTGCTATTATTACTAGTATATTCACAGTGTGGCCGTACCATAATCATTAATAATTTCGCTCATTTGACTTCATTGTATTTCATGTTAAATGACAATAAAAGAAACTCCTCCGTACTTTACTTTGAAAGAAAGCATTTTTCCTGAGAACTAGGTATTGAAGGCCGCCATGCCAATCTTTAGCCAACAAACTATTTGGGAAATTTTGCTGAATGCACGACAACAGAAAAAAAAAATTGAATTCTCTGAATGTTTTGTTTGTTAACAGCATGGACGTGATTAGCATCCATCTCTTACCATCTCTGTACACTGCAACATGAGCAGTGGTAAGACGGTGATCGCTGCAGTCAGATCAAATAGGATCAATAGTGAAGTGGCAAAAAAAACTTTCTGTGCACATCTGGCCACAGCTGGAGATGGAGATGGATTCATTGATCTGTTCTGATAGAAGATGGACGTGATCATGATATGTGCGGCCTCTGTGTTACTCTGGCATTCTGCACCCTGTTTTCACACCGTTTTAGCTGTCAATAACTTTGATGTCTACATGATATCAGAGTGCCTAGAATTTTTCTTTCTTTTTTTTTTTTTTTTTTTACAGCTTTAAATCAAACTGATTAATGAACTTGGAACAAATTTTGAAAACAAGTCCCAATATCAAGCACAAAAATGTGGTTTACCCCCTTTACTTTAACACATCTGATTCATCGCCGCTGCAGCCGATTTATTGGAAGCTGCGCGTTAATTTGAATGACGATCATCTGTTTGCAGTGACTTCAGGTTGCACGCGCTTGATTTCTTTGCAAAAACTGCATCGTGCAGATAAAGGAACAATGTAGGTTGTAATGACGTTACTGAAATTGTACCAATCGGAGGAAGAATATTAGAATATTTTCGAGGCATATGTATGCCCCAACTGTGTGCTCTCAAAAGCTGAGCGGCCGCATAAGAAGCTAAGCACAGAGGGAGGCCACTAAGAGGCACACAGCAACTGTGAGGGAGCTTCAGGTTTCCATGATCGAGAAGGGAGACACTGCTACATACGACAACTGTTTTCCGGATGTTTCACCAGCAGCAACTTCATGGCAAAGCGAAAACCACTGTTGAAAGAAAGTCACATGACATCTGAGGTTGTGTCTGTGGAAAGGCAAACTAAGTGCAGAAAGTTTTTTACGGGCCTGATGGGACTAAAATGCAGTATTAAGGTGATTATACTAAACGCCAAACACTGACACACACCATCCACACCCTGCAAAATGGTGTAGCAGCACCATGAAGGGGGGGACGGTTCTCTGCAGCAAGCCCTGGAAAGCTTGTGAAACATAAAGCTACGCGGAAAAAGATGATGTCGTGCAACGGCCAAGACAAAATGCGGACTTCAGTCCGGTAAAGAATATGTGGCAGAGCGTTGAATTGCCGTTCGATCACAACGCCACTGCTAGCTAACAGAGCTTGAGCACTTTTGCAGAGAAGAATGGGGAAAGGCCGCGGAGACAAGATGTTTTAAAGTGATCCACACAGACCGCCATCTATGATACTGCTTGAGACACCTCCTATACATACATTTAATGTGTGTTTTTTGGTGTGTGGAATACTTTGTAGACATTGTATATCAGAGGCCCAATAATCCACCTTGATCATCATACGTCTCTGAAATGCAATGCCACCCATTGCCATCTCCTTCCGTTTCCTCATTCTAAGTGTGGAAGCCCCTGAATAAAGCTACTGAAGCAAGCAGCTCGACCGAGTTATGGCTCCTCGAGCCTTTGGTTTTCATGTTGAGCAGCAAAAATGTTCAATGCAGATGTTTTTTTTTTTTAAAATCCGGGCCTTCGTTGGCAGTGACGTTTGACTTTGTAGCGTCAGAAGAAGAAGAAGAAGAAAAAAAAAAACAACACACAGAAAAACACAAAAGCGGTCGTTGATCCCGTTCTGTCTGCAGATGTCAAAGGAGGTCACAAAATCAAAGGGGGTCAAAAATAGCAGCAACAACAGAAACTCTGCTTGTTCGAGTTGGATCGACTAAATATCATACAGACTCCAAAATGACTACGAAGTCCGCCAACACATCTGTAAAGACGTTTCAACAAATACTGATTATTTGAACAAGATGAGATGAGCGATGAGCGATAATGATAATATTATCAAAGCTTAGCAAATTAATTTCATTTAGTTTCTATGGTTACATCCCAGACTTTAGATGACATGCGGGCCTTTTGCAAGAATAAACTTGATATGTTCAACTGTAACTTGACTGCTCACTTGGATATCTTTACAGTGTTCACAATGCCTCTCTGTATAAGAGCACGTTTGAACACTGAAATGCTACAAGTGACGTTGACACCCAGACCTCAGCATTATACTGTTTATCACCAGAACTAATCACTGTCGTGCATCATGCACCTGTACATCTTATCAATCAGATGGGTGATGGGTGCACATTTTGAGATCAAAATGGAGGATAACACATTTTACACTTTCACTTCATCGGTCCAAGTGGAATAAATGTGTTAAGTACAGTGCATCTCTTTCTGATATTGGTTGTAATTGCAAAATCCCTGAAGTTTGACTGGATTTATCTGCATTCACATGCTCGTATCCAAAGCGACCTTCACGTCTAGTCATCTAACCCGTGAAATCCCAACCAATGTTCACCTTTCTGTGAGCATTTTTCTGGGCAGGCTTAGTGAAAACAAAAGATAAAGTTTGCTGTTAAGTAATACAGAAGGCTCAGTGTGTGTTTTAGCAGTGTGAGAGCATGCTAATAATGCTAATGTTGGGTTAAGCTTAAACTTTCTCAAAAGTCATTGTGAAAAATTCACTCATAGTGTGCCTGAACAGAAAGAAAATGTGAAGGAGAATAGGAATGAATTCTTACCTGTTAAGTTGTCATCACGGTGACAGACGTGTCAGTGGCAGTCAAATGCATGTGTGTATGGTCTGCTGGTGGGTAGACATGTGTGTGACAAAGGGGGAGGAGAGAGGCGACGAACAAGAAAGACAGAGAGAGAGAGAGAGGGAAGAAAGAGAGAGAGAGAGATGTAGTTTCGTCGAAGATGAACAGCCGCTGTCGTTCTTTCAGTCTTTCATCCACCTTGCCATAATGCCTGTGTGTGTGTGTGTGTGTTTCAAGCTGTGTCATAATGATGCTGGAAACAAGAGAAAAACACCCTAGTGTGTGGCTTTAACCTCTCCCTCCCTCACACACACACACACACACACACATACATGCACACATCCACACACACTTTCAGTTTGAGTGGGTTTTTTCTTCTTTTTTTTTCTCCTCTCTCATCCCTCATTTTCTCTTATGGTCTCTCTTTTTGTCTGTTGGTTTTTAAAGGGCCACACACACACACACACACACACACACACACACACACACACACACCCTAATGCTATACATATACACACACACACAGAAAAACAGATATATACATTATATGCTCACATGTAGCACCGTAACTCGTTCACGAACGTGTGCACCATAAATTCAAACAGATATTTGCCCTCTCCCATACGTCGTGGGGTCTTTTTCTAATTCAGGAAAAGAGAAAGTATGACGGCGAGATGATGCAATCAATACCACTTTTGTGGCCGTACAGTAAATATAGCTACAACCAGCAGCTGGTTAGCTTAGCTTAGCACAAACACTGGAAGTAGGGGGAAACAGCTAGCCTGGCAACAACACCAACTAAAATAGGTGTAAAGTTAAAATGTAAAGCGCCTAGCTAAAAATGTTCTGGCATACAAACCCTTGTAAAACCATAACTTTTCCTTTTTTTTTCCATTTCAGTTTTTGTACTGGTTAAACATACATGTTTGTTGCTCAGCCCTTACTCTTCATGCTAAGCTAAAGATGTCTTAATGCTAAGCTTCTCATCTATCTCTCAGCAAACGTGTATTTCCCAAAATGACAAAATAGTCTTTAGAGAAGTCTCCTTAGTGTTAGGTTGTGTCCTTTTTCCTGAAAAATGTTCATTTTTAATACGTTTTAAGCTAAACATACCTGGAGTTTAGGCTCCACGGTCGGCTAACGAAGAAGAAGTTAGCTTGAAAGGAAGATGTTTGGACTTGAGATAAAGTCAGAAGGAACAGTGTGAGAAAAAGAGCTAGGCTAGGTATTTCCACCTGTGTCCAGTCTTCTTGCTAAGCGAAGCTAACCATCTGGTGGCTGTAGCCTTAAATTGTAAAAGAGCTTTCAATGCTAATGTAATTTTCAGCAAGGAAGTGAATACGTACATTTCCCAAAATGTCAAACAGTTGTTTTTTTGTTCATCTAATGCTGAATCTAGTGTCAAGTCATTCGTTATTTCAGTTTGAACTTACATTTTGGATGCTCCTCAATTAATTTGTGATTCATTCAATCACCACGCAACAAATCTGGGGACAGTTAGTAGTATTAAACCATAGTGAAACTGTACAAAATGCAAAGAGAGAGTGGGAGGAATAGGGAGTTGATATATGTAATGTTAGACTCGAGGTAAAGTTGATAGTTTCAGTTCATAAAATAAAACAGAACATGGAGAATCCACAAGAACACACAGTGAACAAGAGTGTTCAAGCTGAGTTTATGCATTTGACATTTTCAGGAGAAGAAAACAGCCCAACATAAGAGCCACTCTAGGCCGATCATCCACGAGCTGTCTGATGAAAAATGAGAATTACCGTTCGAACTGATGTGGACTACTTACTGAGAATCAATGAAGGGAGACCAATTTTTTTCTAAAACCCTCAAGCGTACCCGATTCTTTCATGGTGGAGCCCGCACGATAAAACATTTGGCCAACGCTGCACTGACGGTGTTTTCCAGAGTTGTAGTATATTCACTATGATGTTATAAGACCATATGTGGAACAAGGGGTTAATCCAACACTTTTAACACTGAACAGGTGTGACAGTACAGCTAATGCTGACAGTAACTGCTGATCGAAGTCAGAGGGGAGGGCGAGAAGCTCAAACACAAAATAAATGAGCAACTCTTTTCCTGTTTTAGGTTTGAAACTAGGCTTGAAATGCCCTTGAACATCTTCTAAGTGTTCCAGAATAATTAGCCAACAGCTTACATATATACATACATATTTAAAAAGGCTTGTTGGTGCATTAAATGGTTAATGGTTCGTCGTGTCAGTATATTGAGTTTTGAATATGCAGTGTCTTGTTTTTACTCACAGGTTTCAGGTTTTCAGAGCAGAGGGCTTTCCATTCTGAAGTGACAGGTAAGAGTGACTTCTGTTGCTTGTATTTCTGTCTAAAACATCATTTATGTCTCTACAGTGCTCCTTGAAAGCCGATGAAAGGTCATGTATCTTCATGTCACCGTGATGTAAAAGGTGTGTGTGTGTGTGTGTGTGTGTCAGACTCAGACTGAGAGTCAGTCATGAGTGTGCATGGCGGTGGGTGAGACAGTGGTTGGGTTTCGCAGCGGCGTGGGGTGAGCAGAAAGGTGCCGAGACGGGCTCTGATTCCCGGTATCATCAACTTCAAACCTCCCCTGTGATACCACAGCAACACGACGGCCCTGTATTGTAACCAAGACCCTGAAACTTTGCTGAGACTTCACTTCAGTTTCAGCTGTTGAAGGAACTGTTAGACATTTAAAATCTTTGTTTTTGAATGAGAAAGGGAAAATCTTTATGAGATTAGATTACACAGATGAGTATAATGAGATCAGAAATGAATATTTTTGTAAACTTAAAAGATAAAGCTTAAGATTTCAGCATTTTATAAATAAATGTTTTACATTGGATTGCCAATGTAGTTAGTTACATAAACTTTTATTTAGTGGATTTGTATAGAGACAGCATTAAATATTAAACATAACTTAAAAACAGATATAAATAAATACCTTTTCATGCAGAATGCTCCGTTTTAGAGTGCTATATTATCATATATATTATTGTTTTTATCACTGATGCCTTCATTTAATATTGTAGCTGCTAGTATTTTTACCTACTTTATACACTGTTGTGTTGTCAATAACTGTGTGTCGTATCTCAAAGTCTGATGTTTTATATCTAACATTATATTTTACAAAGTATCGCGTTATAGTAGCTATTCATGCCATGCCAGAAAAAGACAAAAAACACAAGTACTAGTGTTATAATATGAAATGTTTAATGTTATAAAGAGACGTTTTTTCACATTATATTTGTGTGTCATGTGTCATATTTTCACATACATAATATATTTATTCTATATATTGAGTATTTTATTGTTCATCTTGTGTATTGTGAACATTTTTGTATACTTGAAATATAAAGCTTAAGATTTTAGCATTTGATAAATAAACGCTTTACATTTGTTGCGTTGTCACAAGTGAATTTCCTCGGATCAATAAAGTCTTCGGTAAAATTTCATCTTATGACGTGAAGTTATGTTATCACGTTATAACATTAAGTTTTTCTTGGTTTAACAATGACTTCTCTTACTATAATATGAACATATGGAAAGTTATAACAAAATAAATAATATATTATTATAT
Organism: Protonibea diacanthus; assembly: GCA_028641955.1. Lineage (NCBI taxonomy): Eukaryota > Metazoa > Chordata > Actinopteri > Sciaenidae > Protonibea > Protonibea diacanthus. The sequence goes on from CM053998.1 coordinate 11,537,661, forward strand.
CAAGATGTTTTTCATGGTAAAACAACAATTTTCTTGTTTATAGGTCATAAAACATTATGTATTGTTATAACACTATAAGTCATAACAGTATAGTAAGTTGTTATAACGTGATACGTTTTCTTGTATGTAACCACATCTTGTTATGAGAGGTTAACATGATTTCCTTGTTTATGGGTCATAAGTCCTTCTAATGTGATGGTATAATGTGGCATTATAACAATATAAGTTCTCACGATATAGACAACAACAAAAGACAATAAGTTTGTTGTTATGTGATAAGTTTGCTGTATGTAACAAGATATTAAAAACGTCTTGTTATATCATATGCTTTACAAGTTAAAACAATTTCCTGTTTACAGGTCATAAATCCTTCTAATGTGATGTTATAATGTGTCATTCTAACAAAGTTCTCACAATATAGACAACAATAAACAACAGTGAGGTTCTTGTTATAATGTGATAAGTTTGTCAAACATAATAATGTGAAATACATCTTCTTATAGCAATAAACTTGTCACGTCATCACATGATACTGATCCATTTTTGTCTTTCTACCGTAGCAGCAGTCGACTTCTGTAGCTTGCATCTGCTGCTGCTGGATTAATTACATCAGTATAGATCTCTGTGAGATGCAGTGAAAGCATGAAACTGAAAAAGTAATAGCATTCATTCAAAATTGTAATTAAATACAGTACTTTAGTAAATGTATTTATCCACTTCTCACAGCTGAATAAAAGTAGAATTGGTTTTTAATGTCAAGCAAGTTATAGGAATGATGAAGACGTCAGACTGTCTCCAGTTCATATGGGAATAAAAGAGTAGTCTGCTGTTTTTCACAGTAGCACTTTAGTCTAATGGTTAAAACAGAAGAGAATCAGTTGTGTAGAGAAAAAGACAACTTCTTCATCCTATCATTAAGCATACAGTATGTAAAGGTACTCCTCGTGTGGGCAACGTTTCAGTCTAAGTAGGTCTACTGTACGTGACTTCTATCTCTGATCTAACTCATTTTGAGGAGATCATTGAAAGAAAAAGGCAGGTTTAAAAACGTACATGCCATTTCTCAAAATGTGTCCCAGGGAATTCAGTTCCTCTACTCGCAAGATGAATTATTCATATATATTAAAAAAACAACTGTGGGAAATACAGTAGCTACGGAGAGGAAGTATTAGTGTCGCTAAAATTCATCTACCTGATTTTGTCAATGCTGATTCATCTTTCAGGAAGTTCATGTTGTTCACAAAAATCACTACATTTAGGAGAATAGTCTGAGACCACTGCGAAAGGCGGTGCTGTGGTCGGAAACTTTGCATTTCTATCAGAGGTATTTTTCATCTTGCAAGTGAGCGTTGCTTAGAATTACAAAATGAACACTACCAGTTTTGAAAATATAAGATTTGACAGTAGTTACTTAAAAACAGTCTGACCCATTTAGTGAAACTCGTACGTAGGTGCACAGCGTAGATTTTAGAGTGTAGTATAATGAGCCGATAAAACCCATCTGAGGATGGCGATAAAATATAGAGACGTGCTTCCTCTGTTAACATCTGTGACACACTTACACACACCTGTACGTTCTGAAAATAGTGAACGTCTCATCTTATCTGTGGCACAAAGCACACGCGTAAACACAGAAGTCGTTCTTATAAGAACGTAGTCAGAAAAACAAGAAAAACAAGAGTACGCAGGAGTCAGTACAGATATTTCTGTTTATTCATTTCACTTGATGCGATTTGGAACAACTGTTTATTTGAACTGTTAAAATCCTTCTAACCAAGCCACCACATATGTTCTATTAGCTTCTTTTTCCTGTGTGATAAACCTTTCAGTGAGAAGAAAAAAAAAAAAAAAAAGTAAAATTACCATTAAAACGTTCTTAAAATTAAAAAAACAAAAAAACAAAATAGATAACAGCTAAAGGAATGCCCAAAGAACGATAGTGGAATGTATTTCACATATTTGGACAGTGTACAGATGAAGCAATAAAAGATGACTAAAGGACAAAATTCTACTGAGTGCATGTCTGAGGTTGCTGCATCTTCTCCTAGCACCAAAATAAAAAACAAACAAAAAAAAAAAACAATAAAAGTCAATCCAAACAAAAAAAGTTTAAGTTATAAAAACCAAAAGTTCTTACTGGCCGATATTCTGATTTTCTTTTACCCAATTTCATTCATTTCCAGACTAAATAAACATAGAAAGTGATATTTCTTGTAGTGGTAGTAAAATGAATGTACTGTATCATTTGCCATCTTATTCCTAAAGATTAGGACTGACTTTAGTGTCTTGAAACCAAGTCTAATCTGTAGGTAGCTTTCCTATACTTTGGCTCCATCTTTAGCCTGTATAAGGGAAGTGCAGCAGGACAGCTTGTCCAGGTTGTAGCACGAGTTTATCCAAGCCAAGAAAGTCATCCACTTTCAGGTTTTCGTCAGTTGACAGCTTCACCTTGGCTGTTTTCGGCAGCTCTACTCCTTCTGCAGGAACAAAGATCAAACACTGTTAGTGTACGTTACTGGAGAGGACACGTTACACCTTCACCGGATATGTCTGCGTTGAACTTGCCTATAGGCTCCAGCTTGAATGTGATCGTCTCTTCTGTGGTTCCCCAGTTGACGGCTGTTATGTATCTTTCGCTCTGGTCCCACAGACGGAGGAAAGAGAGGGAGGAGGGAGAGGAGTATAAACTGTAGTAGTCGCCGTGGAGGAGAGAGCGCTCTTTGGCTCGCAGGTCGCTGAGGGAGATGAACCATTTTCTTGTATCGATGCGCTGCTGCTGTATAGCCTGTAAATGTGAGAATTTAAATGACTTAAAAACAATCAAAGCAAATCCTCATTTGTTTGCTCAAGAACTCTTTTCCTAAGCTGACATTCACAGTGAACAGCTCATACCATAACAGTCTCATTGACTCCAGCTCCTTCTGCAGGTTTCTCCAGGTCCCAAACCATCTTAGGAGAAGTGGAACCCTGATAAGGAAACAAAAAAAGGGAAAGGCAAAGGTTACACTCTGCCACATCTGTAAGGGTAATGAAACATTAATTTAAACACCTGCTCAGTTCTGTAGCTTACCTCTCCTGCGGTAAGGCCGATCTCATCTCCGTAGGTAAACACCGGGGTTCCAGGCATGGTAAACAGCAGGAGCTGGTAGAGATGGATCAGTTTCGGACCCTTTGCAGACAGCTGTTTCTGTTGGGTGGCACCGAGACCCCAGCCCAGATTCCTCTGCTGAGGGTTAAGGGTGTCCATGGCCTTGATGCGCTCCACTCCTGCACATATTTTAGACACAAATTAGCCCCACTTTGCGCCAACTGGTCGGTTTGCGCACAAGAACGGCACTGCAGCTGTTAGTAGCCGATTCAGCCTACCTCCAGATTTGCTGCTGAGCAGGTCGGACAGGATGATATCCGCACCGGTGGTGTTGATGAGCTGTGACACCTCCGCAGCTGAAATACCTTCAACCGCGCCCATCAGCGCCCTGAGAGAAAGAATGTGGTGAGATGAGATTACAGAGCAACGGGGAATGCTGACAATGGCATGAATGGTATTAAAGGATATCACAGAATTCTGATAATAATTAATTAATTAAGATCTTGAAATTCCCGCTTTAATGTTGAAATCTGACTTTTAAAAGTGGATTTTGTGTAATTCCTCAAACCCTCCACAAGGTGTCGCTTTGTGGAGTAGAAAGTGCCATTGGCTTATATGGAAGCCTGTCTTGTTTATCCGTCTCTCTCAAACTCCCACCCACACTCCCCTGCAGCACTGGAATGCTTTTAATCTCCACTTTCTCTCAGGAAACATAACCCTGTCAGCTGACATGTCATTCTTTTGGAACTCCAAAGCCAGAAAACGGCAAATTTAGCTTCTGATAAGACCAGATGTTTTAATAAATTGCTTATATAATCATGTCAGTGCTCAAAATTGCTTTTCCTGTCCGTGTAGGCAAAGTTAAATTTACCCAAAACATTGTTTTCCTGCACAGATAGCATAAATGCAAAACTGAAAAAGTCAGTAGGTACCCCTTCTTGGTGTCGTCGGTGCTGTTGCCCTGGACGACATCCCGCAGCTTCGACCACTCAGTAGAGTTGGAGGCAATAGTGAGGCCGGATAACTTGATGCCGTCAAAACCAAATTTCAGCCAGTACTCTGCTGCAGCCTGGAGGAAAACAAAAGCATTTTAGTTACGACAGCAACACCAGACCAAAAGACATTTTGTTTTAATACTACACTTTGACCCAAAGTGTCTCACTTCACACACTTAAAGGGTTAGTGAATGATGGATTACAGAACATTGTGTTCGTTTCCTACCTTGACTTTCTCCAGCACTTCATCCAAGGCATTTTTATCGCTGAACCAGTGAGAATTTCCTGGGTAGTTTGGAGTCAGGTCAAGCACCACAGAAATACCTAAGAGAACAAAGACAGTTAGTAGAGATCAGGAATTGAGCAGTCGTTTTCTATTAACTGAGAAAAAGCTCAGAATTGGTGGTCTGAGCTTTTACGCCAACATATGTGATCCTGGTTGAAGACTTACTCTTCTTGTGGGCCCTGTCCAGCACAGCTTTCAGGTCAGCCTTCGATCCGAGGCCTGGTTTAATCTCTTGAAGGTTCAGGGTGACCGACATGTCTTTCTGGAGATTGTGAAGAGGGCCGAGGACCAGGCCTTTCACCTTCAACTGGTTTATGTTGTCCAACTTGGATTCAACACCTATAGAGAAACGGGAGGGAGAGGGAAATGGCACGTCAGTGTGATTTTCACATTGGGGAAAGACAAGAGCGAGCTGATGTGTGAAAGGTAGCAGGGCCAAAGGGCGAAGGAGAGAGGGCAGAAGGCTCCAGAGACATTTTGATGATTTAGGAGACGGTTATTGACCCAAGGCAGGAGCATGTGAATGCCTCCATCCACACCCTCTGCTGGCCATGTGAAGCCTGAGCACAAGGAGATCCCTTATATGAAAAACACCACCAAGTCACGTGTGGTTGTTGGAACTCTGCCCAAAGCCTGTTGGAAACCCGAGTGCTTCCTTGAATTCACTTTAAGAACAGCGGTACAATCTGTCCTCTCCTTGCGGTTAAATGTCATCTGACGAAAATAAAAGCCTGAAAGAAACTACTTTTAAAAAATCAAGTTTGAGATTGAAAATGAAGTCTTAAAAAACTTGTAGAGTACTGGATTGTGCAACTTTAACTTCAACTAGGAGGAGAGATATGCAAGATCTGAGTAGTCAGCTTTTTCTGTCCTTTAGACCTTGAGTCACACGTTGTCAACCTAGTCAGCGGTTTAGTATCTGGCAAGCTGAATTAGGTCACACAGAACTAAGGAAACCAAAGACTTTGTCACAAGACTTGTGACTCCCTTGTGAATTAGTGCGCGTTACCAGACCACTTAGTAAAGATAATCTCAGCATTTTATTTTGGAAGTAGGTGCTGACACCATCGGAAAAAACAGAACATGCAATAATCAGCAATAAAACAAAAAAAAGGAATAAGATCATCAACTAAAAAGAAATGGTACTCTACCTGCCAAGTCTTCTGAAAAAGCTTCGACGTCATTGACCTGGTACAGAGGTCCTTCATTCCACCAATGCATTTCAGGGATGGGTTTGCAGCGAGGGGCTTGCACTATGATCACAATGGCTCCAGCCAGCATGCCTACCCAGCCCAGCCAAAACAGGACAAGAAGCACCCAACGGGTTCGTACCCATCTAAAAACACAAAAGGAGTGAGAAAAACATATGTTAGGACGACCACACCAACACAAGGACTGTATATTTTTTTAAGTGCTTATAGCAACTCTTACCCTGGAGTGCCAGCAACCTCCATTAGCTCGTCCTTGGACAGGCCGGTGAATGTGACCTCGTCATCGGGAACCTTCAGCTTGACGCTGCCATTTTTCTCTCCACCTGAAGCCTGGCCATCGCCTGTAATGGGCTGCTTCTCAGGGTCCAGCTCATTGAGCTCCACGTCCTTCATGTCGATCTCGGTGTCTTTATTCATGGTTAAATCTGGAGGCACAGAGGAGCAGATTGTTAAGTTAATTAGTTTCTTCCTCAGGGCATACAAGGGTGTGTGTGTGGGGGGGACTAGAACACCTGTGCTGAGAAGAGTTTCTAGTCACCTGAAATGTTGGTCTACATGCAGTACCTGCCTGTTAAAAGCTAGAAATTACCTAGCCAGCTAATTGCTGAAGCAGAAACTAGATGCGCCTTGTTGCTAATGAACGTTAGCAATAGTTCAGATGGAAACTTGAAAGTTAGCCATTTAACTTTATATATTTTTTAATTTTCTACAACAGAAATTTAACAAGACAGCTTTTGGGTTGCCAGGTTGCCTGTTGAACTGTTACTATATCAACGGAAAAACGTGGACCTTCACAATAAGAGCGCACTGCTACAAGCGCAGCGATTAGCTCCTCTGTAACCATTGCTACCCTTTCTGTAAGACCCCCCCACCCCCACAATGAGGATGGAAATTAACACGTCAATGCCACGCTTTATAACCACGTTAATAACAAAATGTTCGACATATTAATACGTTTTATTTTTATACCGGAAGTAGTAGAAAATTGCCGCCAGTTTGTGGTTCTGCTTTGTTAAATGTTCCTTTAAGAAAACCTGTTGAAAAGTCTTCAAATGTCTCGCCAGTCTCGTTTATCGGAGTAACTCAAGTCAAGTCAAATAAGATAACTGAACTAATATAAAAAGACGGCACAGTAATGTGCTCGACATCGTGTGAAAGATGATGAAATCATCGGTGTTATCACGTCATCTGCCTGTATCTACACGAGGTACAACCGCGGAGCTGTACTTTCCGAGACGCTTCACCGACGACCTGACGACTCTACGGTGCTGTTAAACAGCGTTCAGCTTGTCCTGTGGCTACACGTTTGAGGAAGAAAACTCAACATTACCTGTAAAAAACAATGTATAATTCGTAGTCCGGGTTTGTTTCTGTCTTCCTCAACCGTTTATCCTCTCGGTCGTAACTAATCTAGTTACATGGACAGCCGGTCTGTATTTGTAGCAGCGCAGGTTTCCCCGCCTCTCGGGGGGAGGAGAGGGAATTAACTAACTGTGCGTGGCTGTCTGTCTCTCTCTCTCTCTCTCTCTCTCTCTCTCTCTCTCTCTCTCTTCTTAGAAACAAACTACACACTCCAAACCAACATTTTAAAATCTATTTATGGCCACTACATGTTCTTGTTTGTAGACCTATGATAGATGATACAGAACACTTTAAAAGCAACCAGAAAAAAACAACATCTAGTTTATGCATATACTGTACATAACCAGTCACTTCATTCAGTGTTTACCTCCTTTGTTTACAGAAAAGTTTGACTTGTGTATAGATATATTGTATGCATTTGTTTTGTGTTCCCGCGTCCTTAACTATTCATTAACTTAACTAGGTCATTTTCTATTGTGACTGTCTGTAACATGAGTCAAATTCATTCATTTGTGTACACGTGATTGGTTATTGATTATGGTGTTTATTGTGTCTGTGTTAGCCTTTGTCCCAGTTTGTTCAATAAAATGCAGAACTTTAAGGTTATTTTGCCCAGGGCTCTCTTTGTGTTTTCTGGTGTCACTCACTCAGAGTATAAACAGGGGCTAGAGGAGACTGCTACTCTGTGTCTTTTAAAATGTTATTATGCTGCAAAGTTCTTATGAATGAGCAACACACGTTATGCTGAAAATATTCTGTCAAAAGTTCATTTTGGTGACGCAAACTTTCCCTCAAGATAATATAATCAGTTGCACAAACTGTGTTGCCATTAATCATCTGATCAGTGGACACTGACTGTTCTCCACTAATCTCCTTTTGTTTTAACATACAGACCTCGAATGCACCGTTTCCTCCCTCCATTAACATGACAAACATTAACCAATATAATCAAGTAAAGCAAAAAAAACAAAACAAAAAAAACAAAAAAAATGTTTGGACTGCACTTGCATGGCTTTTAAATTTCATCTTAATCACTGAGCTATAGAGCTGCTGCAGGAAGCAGCTGATTAAAAAACAATAAGTGATTGATTGGATTGGAGTACTTGATGGGAAGCAGACAGTGATCTGCCTCATCAACTACTTCCAGAGAGAGACAACTCCCTTATTATCACCACAATATCCAAACTTTTTAAACAGGATCTGTGGTGCTGAGTTTAAACTATCGCACACAGTACAAGTCTTTTCTGCGCGGCTCTAAAAATAGCCTGTTGATCCCTTTTTAAAAATGTCACGTTGTTGTTGACATTACTGCTGGTACTCCCATTGAATAAAGGTTGACCAAATTAATGATGTTGATCACTGACTTTAATTATTAATGCGGTCTGTATTCAATTTCGCAGAACATTTGCGATCAGCTAATGTGCATCTGTCTGTGCCTGTGCTCTGAAGCTTTCCCCAGCTGTTGTTGACCCTCATTGAATTACCACAAGAGGCAGGCTTCTAGGAAAAAAACACCCCTGAAATCTCTGGGCCAATTACATAAAGTATTGTCATATGTTTCAGGCCATGTTTGTACAGGTTACAGTTGGAGACAAAGAGAAGGAGAATTGGGATATTGTTTATCTCAGCGAGGGACAACATGAAAGTCAATCAAAAGCCAAAATATGAGAAAACACACATGCATCGATATCTCTCAGTGTAAATAATGCTCACATTTCCAGCATTTTTGGTCCCTGAATAACATTTTTGAACTTTCGTTTTATTTGGCTTGGCCTTTCGTGATTGACTGATGATGATGACTGACTGATGACATCACTGTTCTGTCATTTTGAATTATATCTTCTTCTGTCTGGCTCCACCTCTGTGCCAATGTGTGTGTGCTTGTTTTGTGTACATATATATTTTTGGTTCAGTCTACAGGTATGTCTAAAAAAAACACATTTTCACTCATACTGAGCAGTATATCAGGCTATTTTGTAAGCAAGCTCTTGGTGCTCACAATAACATCTTTCTAAATACAGACCTTTCTATATTTGGGTCAGGGGCTGCCATGTATCTATTTGTGAATCAGTGACATTATAACCTGTTAATGAGTTTAATATCCTCAATCACTGTGCCATGATCACATTTTACAACATCATGGTTCTGGCAGTGCCACCAACTGAAATAGAACTCCAAAAATCAACCAGGAACAAAATAAGAACACACTATCCATCTCTCTCCTCTAGACAAACTCAAACAAACGCCATCTGTTTCTGTTTTTATCTCAGCCTGTTGATCATGTGTGTGCTTGGCGGAGTCAGGCTGTAACAGAGCTGTTGACAACTGGCTGATGTGATGACGCTCTGTGCTGCTGATCCAGGAAGTGTGGTGGACAGAAACATGAGGTACTATATTAAAGGGACGTTTCTTCCCTGTTTTCTTAACTCTTGTGCTTTTACAGACGAAAGGCAATAAAGGAAAGAATGTTTGGTGAGACGTTGAAGTTGGATTTTGGGATATGTGGGGGAGAAAAACAAGGAAAGCGGAACAGACAGATGAGAGGTTATATGTTCAGGAAATAAGAGTAAGGGAGGAGTGGCCAAGAGAAGAGGAGGGGGAGCCAGAAAAAAAGAGGGGAAAGGGCAGACAGAAAGAGAGAAGAGGGGCAGGGATGGGTAAACATGTTTATGAGTTGAGGGTGTGGCAAAATTTAGAAGGGGAACATAGCACTGGGTATTAATGGAAAAACAGCTCGGAGCTACAACGGTACACCTAAGAAGATCAGAACTTACAAGATTCACAAGTTCACACAACACTACACTAATGCACGTTTTGCAAAACGACAGTGCGGACAAGTTCACCGAGGACACTGATGAAGTCGTTCACCCAAAGTCCTGTGTTTGTCGTAAAACCAGCGTGCTTTGTTTTTGTTTGGCAGACGAAGAGGGGACCATCACTAAATCCATCACAAGTCTGCACACTCGCACATAGAAAGGACACAGAGACTGTGCCTGTTTTTGTGAGGCAGGAGGGGGAACCACAGAGGATATTGTATGTTACATTCCACCGGTGTTTCAGGATAGACATAAGAGCTTACTGCAGATACCAGTTAGGAACATCAATAGCAAGAAGTGTTGTATGATCATGCAAGATTTTAGGTTTAACCTCCAATGTGTGTATTGCAGGAATACCTGTAGATCGGTAGCTGAAAATGCAGCTTTTTTTGCAAAAATAAACAACTCATTTTATCCTTCAAAAATCCCTTAAAGTTTTATTTTAGAGGTGCCTGCAGTTCCATGTATTGTTCAGTAACAAAACTAGAGTCTCTGGAGGGGTTCACACACACACACTCACACACAGGGCCTCACTGTAAATCCTCCTCTGATCCCTCTGAGAGAGTTTATTTTGCAAGAGGCTGTGAGCGCGGCAGGGCAGACCTGAACCAGTTTAGACTAGTTTGGCTGAAGTCTCTGGGGCGCTTTCATGTCATTGTTTTCAGGCTTTCACTGTGAGGTGCAGTCTGCTCATACTGAAGAGAAACACATTTGCCATTCTCTCCTCAAATATACACTTGTATACAATATGTTCATATATTTTTGTTGCCTTGGATCGAGTCAATTTATTTGTTACATAAAATCATAAAAGTTCTAATTATAGTGAAATGTTTTTTCCATTAGCTCCTACCATACATTCTTAATGAAACTAAATAAGTAATCATAATAGTATAATAAGAAAACAACATTTAGGATCCTAGTGGCCTGAACTAAGACACTCTCAATGCTGGTCTAGTGTATCCAGAACTTTTTTCCTTATTGCAGCAGGAGACAAAAGAAAAATCCATAGATCACTGTGTTACATGATATTTAGAGAATGATTTACAGAGAAAGTTATGAGTTTAACATTTTATGAGTTCATGAAACACAGACATTCAGTAATGATCGGCGTGTATCATAGGGACTTTGTCATATTGTGTAATTTTACTGCTTTCTTTACTGTACTGATATTGCTGGTGTATTGTAGGTGAATTCACACACACACACACACACACACACACACACACACACACACACACACACACGCACACCATGCCTTTTACAACTCTCCTCTCTCTCTCTCTTCTTCCATTTTTGTCTCTCTGACCCTCCTGATCTTTCTTCTTTGTCTTTGTCTTTACATGAGAATGTGCAGCCTAGTTTCCCCTCACACAGACAAAGGGGAGACTGATCATTGTGGACTCTTTACTGCCATGAATGGAGAGCTAATATGGACAAAGCGAACATGCATTAGTTCATTAGTGCATTCACCCAAGAAACACGTCACAAAATGTTGTGTATAAAAGAATAAAATGCACGGAACAGAGTATTCTGTGGTGCAAACTACAGAAACACAAAAAAGAAAACATCCTGCTGCTATGAAGACAAGAAGACTTTTTTTTCCAACTTCATCAAGAACTAAGTTTCATGACAAATTAAAGAATATCTTTGAAATTTCACCATTTTATCTGACACATTATAATTATGTCTCTCTTTTACTGCCAGTCCACATCCATCTCTTTCTCTCCTTTTCAGACTATTCCCTCCTCTCAGCCCCTTTCTCTGTCCCCAGCACAAACCCTTTCTGCCAGCAGGAAACAATGGCTGTCTTGACGTTATGTAACAGTGCCCCTATGTGTGAGATGAATTTCAAACAGTTCACATTCACAGACGCAGCATTTGTTCTCTCTCTTGTTCTTTACATGAAAGCAGAGTGGCGCAGCGGAAGCGTGCTGGGCCCATAACCCAGAGGTCGATGGATCGAAACCATCCTCTGCTAATTTTACATGTAACGTTGACTCACTGTCATGAACATGTCAAAACAGACTGTGTTTGTTGTGTCTATACTCTCTCCACCACTCGTATGCATGAAGTCACATGGCCCTCTGTGCATGAAGGTAAAGGAAGATGTCTTGAACACAACCTGTTTGGCTTCTGTTAGTCAGCTTTCAGCCTAACCAGGCATGCACCAAATTAAATATTAACCTCATTTGTGTCTGCACACATTCCCCCCCTCAGTTTAACAGGCAATTACCAGAAAAAATAACAATCTCAGAGCTACAGCCTGTTAGATATAAACCCACACTCACAGGCTATATCTTGTTTAAGGCTCTGAGAAGGTTTTGACTACATGATATGAACCACTGACTCAAGGATCTCCTGAACATTTTGATCAAAATGTAAATTAAATGTAATAAAATGGATAGTTTCAACTGCTCTGACCATGCTGGGAAATGACACAGCTCAGGGAAGGGATTGTTTATTATTGTTGCACAGTATGAACGCACAGCTGGAGCTTCCTCAGCATTACAGCAAAGTCTGTCGTCACTCTCTTTGTTGCATTGTCTCACACGGGTGAAGCTCTAGAGCTTCATGTCACAGAGTCACAGACGCTCACGTTAGTTTATCAGCAAGCAATTTGTACGCAGATTTAAACTAGTTATATTACAAATGTATCATCAAAGAAAAAAATCATTGTAAAGTTGTGTTACACTCATTTTTATTTGCTGTAAAGTCCCTTGCTAGTCTTCTTCAGACTTCATGTGTAGATTACATGAATATTTAGCGCCCCCTGGAGTATTCCATTGGTCCCTACACTGTTTTTAAAAACTGGTCAAAGGACAATACTGATGATGATTACACATTATCATATATCACTCGCGCTTAAATCTAAATCAGCCATCATTCTTATATCAATTGGTTTTTAGTTGAATTTAGAAGGTGATGAATGATTTTACATATAATATGGCCCTGTGTAGCAGCATTGGATCCACTTCTAATTTAATTGCAAACATTTTGCTAATTTTAGCAGCATTTGATCTGCAAAAACAAACAGACTGATGATGGACAACACTTCTATGACTCTACAACACCCCTATGTTTATCCCACTGTCTTTAATAGTGACCACTGTTTTTTCTTATATAATGACTACAAGCTGTAAGCCTAATATTACCTTGACATCATCACTATTGGTGATAAAATAAACAGATATTTTAGTTTAGTTAGATGTCAGAGTGTGGTTAGAAATGAAAAATGTGACTTAGAATTGCATTGTCAAAATATATTTTATATTATTATACTTTGTACAGCATTGCATAATATAATATTTACAATTATATTTTCATCAGTTGTATTTTAGATAGATAGATTTAATTAATTCAACTTGTCACATACAGACACAATTTGGAGGAAAATTCAAATTAAATGAGTGGATTGTGAACATTACATGAGGCTAATTTAGCATTTAAAAATAGTCTATGGGCGGTGTTCCAAATATTTTTACAACAATAAGCAACAAATAAAAAATATATAAATATATATTTAAAAAATGTATCAGCATTAGTGATAATAAAAATGAGCTTAAGACTAAAGACAGAAAAACATAAAAAATGGAAAAAAATAAATAAATAATTTGACGTCGAGCTTTGCGCGTCTACGATACGTAATCACGCATGAGCACACGTCACCAGCCAGGAAGTGAGCGTAGAGTAGGGACAGGGGAATCACAACAGAGCTCCTCCAGCTTCTGACACCTCTGTCCGTTTGTTTGTTTTTTGCGCCTCTCAAACACGCTGTTCGTCTGTTATTACATTACGGACAGGACATGTCACGGAAAGCCAAAGATGAATATTACCGTTTCTTCACCGTCTCCGACCCACGAACACACGAGAAGGGACACACGGAGTACAAAGTGACAGCGCGGGTCAGTTAACACTCTTTATCTCTCTGTAGCTGCATTAAATGTTATCATGCCTGCTGAGCTCATTTACCCAGGGTTTGCATAGCTGTCACGTTATTTCACTAACTTCTGTGTTGAGTTACATCAAAAGTAAGTCTCTGTTACAGGTGACTTTGTATTATTAGTTGGTTACTAGTCATAAAAAAAAAACACAAAGGCCCTGCAGCTGGCTCAAACAGATAGATACACAAACACAATGAGCCTTTTATGTGACACAGTGCTGCACAGTGAGCACTCAAGTGCACCTGACTGACCTTGTGATCAGTCCATGAGCTCCAGCACACCCCCCACCCATGACCACGCTAATACCCCTTGGTGGAGGCCGGCATGCATACAAAATCACAGTGGATAGTATCGTCCTAAGCTTTAGTCACCATACTTACACGTAAAATGTCAGCGTGTCGTCTGATCTGTCCTGTCTCCCGTGCCGTTTGCAGTTTGTGTCCAAGCGTCACCCGGAAGATGTGAAGGAGGTGGTGGTGTGGAGGAGGTTCTCGGAGCTGAAGAAGCTCCACGGGGAGTTGGCCTACACGCACAAGAACCTGTTCAGAAGACAAGAGGAGTTTCCACCTTTCCCCCGCGCACAAGTCTTTGGTATAAAGACTGTCATATGCTGTAGATGCAACCAATTCAAGCACGGTCAACAAGTGATAAGATCACTGGCTGTTACTTTTGTAGCCGATGAGTGTCTTCTAATCATTTCTGGAGAGGAACTACTTCTTCCAGATTGTCTGTTTTTCATTTCCTCTCGGACGATTATGTAATTTTCCAGCAGTTACAAATTCACAAGTGCAAAGGCGGCTAGTTGAGCCACAAACCAACAGACAGTCGCTGTTTCTACTGAGTTTCAAGGCTGCCGTGCTGCAAGGTTGAATGCACAAAGGCAAACTATGTGGTTTGAGTTGCAACACTGCAAACTACCGCCTGAAAAATGACTACTATCCTTCTGTGTTTCAGGAAGGTTTGATGAGGCTGTGATTGAGGAGAGGAGGAAGGCTACAGAGGCCATGCTTTCATTTACTACCACCATACCTGCACTCTACAACAGCCCACAGCTCAAGGACTTCTTCAGAGTAAGACCCACTCACATAGAGGAATTGATACAGATATGAAATGGCCACGCACTTCTCCATGCAGAAAAAGAGTTGCAATGTTACTGGACCCCTTTTCATTTTGGCTCCTTGCTCTCTTTCTCCCTTCCCTCCCTCCTCTCAGGGTGGTGAGGTCACAAGGCCTCTAGATTCCACCCCTCTGTCCTCTGCCGGGCCTCTGCCTCCCCCTCTCATTCCCCTACCCAAACGCAGGGCGTCTGACTGTGAACCGGCAGAGGAGGAGGAGGGGAGGGAGGCTCCCACCTTACCCCAAGATCTGGGCACCAACGTGGGCTTAGAGGTGGGAGAACCGGAGGTGGCGGCCGAGGCTTACAGTGAGATGGGAGGCTCTCCTAGAGAAGAAGACCAAGAGGAGCTTAGCGATGCAGAGCTGGATGACAGAGGTACGATGGAGGATGGAGGAGAGACAAATCTGCCAGAATTGACGCTGTAATTTTCTTTTCTTTCATTATTGCTCTTGTTTTCTCCTCCAGGCCCGTCTCCTGACCCACCCCTAGCCCGAAACCACCAATCACAAGAATCACAAGAAGAATTCGATTCACTGTTTGACTCCGTGGCAGACGAGCATGTCCCATCCCCGAAGGAGGAAGGTCCGCCTCCGTTGTCTGATAATGACTTGGCTGTCTTTGATCCCTGCTATAAACAAGGTGACAATAAATATAGTATGTAACAGTAACACAATTGCAGCCTTATATTTCAGTATTTGGTTATTTTATCTCAGTGTTTGTGCAGATTCTGTTATTTTTATGTTGTATTTTATTTTTAATTCCAAGTAATAATGCCCATGTTGACTGTTTATTTACAGACCTTCCGTGAGCGGATAAATGTGATTTTCAAATGTGAAATTAATAACGATGAGTTTGATTGTCTTGCTGACACTTTTGTCAACAAAGAATATTTTTTATCCTGAACGTATAATTTTTTCCAAACTGAAGTCTTTTTTTAGTGCTTGGTTAATGATTCAGTTATGAATTGTTTAAAATAGCCAGACAAACCAACAAGAGAAGTGACCAGATAGAGATGTTTGAAAGTGTTTTATCACTGTATAGCGGTAGCGTGGCCGAGCGGTCTAAGGCGCTGGATTAAGGCTCCAGTCTCTTCGGGGGCGTGGGTTCGAATCCCACCGCTGCCAGGAAGTTTTTCACTTCAAATGTGCTTTCTGAGGAGATTGATCTTAAAACTGTAGGAAAAAGAAGTGATTGTGAGTTTCTCTTAAGACGACACTAAAACTTGTTCGTGTGTCAGTGGGTGCTCACCTCTAACTAATGCTGCAACCAGTTGTTATATTCATCATTAATTAATCTGCCAATTATGGTCTTAATTCATTTATTTTTAATGTTGCTATAAAACGTGAGATTAACACGTCATCACATCATCCTCTCTTGCTTTTTTTCCTCTTTATTTCAGATGGATCCAATCTGTCCAGTGACTACTCAGAATTGTTCTCACTGCCGCCGACTAGTCTGGATGGAGGGGACGCGGGTTACTTGAACCAGGCTGCCACTGAGCTAACAGCTGCGATGGAGAGGGAGAAGGAGGGAGAATTTAGCTGTGCCATTCGCGGGTACAGGACGGCAGTGGATATACTGATCACTGGAGTACAGGGTGAGAGAACGTATGAACGGACTGAGGGCAGCTGTAATCCTGCCATGTATATGCGTATATGATCTGTTCAATATTTCATGTCCATTTTTGTACGAAGCGCGGCCAGCATTGTTGCTATAGTGACAGACCATTTACTCTGCGCTTCATATTCTGAGTGCTGCCACACTGATAAATGCATTACACATGCACACACACACACACACACACACACACACACACACACACACACACACACACACAGGTAAATAGACACTGCACAGTTTGGCAGGTCAGCAGGTGACCTCATTGTAAAATCAACAGAGCGACTTTTCCAGTATTAACCGTCCTAACTGTGTTTACCTCTGCCATAAATGTATCTGTCCAGTCACTAATGGATAACTTATTAGGTCAATCTGCTCTAGCCTCTATAATGCAAGTGTTCAAGGGTAGCGTGGCCGAGCGGTCTAAGGCGCTGGATTAAGGCTCCAGTCTCTTCGGGGGCGTGGGTTCGAATCCCACCGCTGCCAGGGAAGTTTTTCAGCTTCTTTGGAGCTTCCAGAGAAGTAAGATTTGAAACTGGACGAGAAAGCATGTGATGTGTGTCAAGTCACTACTGCTTTGTGTCAGAAGACTCCATGACATGTAGTCCGTGCTACCTCCAGAAGTGCTGAGGCGACTTGGCTTTCTTTCAAATCCAAAATGCTTCATCAGTTCTGAACTCGACACCCACCTTGCAAAGTGAAAAATGTGACTTGCCTGTCGTACCGAGGTAGAATTACCAAGCAGCTTTGGCCCTGTTTACACCTGGTTTGAACATGTGTCTGCAACTTTCTAGTTTAGTTTAGTTGGGGCCGTGACAAACTGACACTTTGTTTTTACAAGGAAAGAAACAACTTAATGTATTTAAATTTACAAGAAGGCACGCATTTTTCCATAGCTGTCAGGATGTCAGTTGAGTAGATGACACTTCAGTGTGGCCCAGGATTGCGGACATACTGCTGAAAGAATGTGGTCACATTTAGACCCCGTCTGAATGTAAGTCTGAGTGATCGGATCTTAATGCATCCTGTGTCCTGGGTGTATTCACACACGTGGCATTTGAGGAGCTTCTTTTTTTTAACTGGCAAAACACTTAATAAAATGTGCCAAAGGGTGACTTGAATAGACGTACACAGAACAGTATGTGCAGATATCGAGACAAAATGCTCACTTCATCAGAGATATGTTTACATTTGACACTAGACACAGATTATTGTTATAAATAATGCTCTATCAGCTGTTTTTTTCCTCCCAGTAAGTAGGCTTCGTTCCCTCACCTGGTAGTGTGGCCGAGCGGTCTAAGGCGCTGGATTTAGGCTCCAGTCTCTTCGGAGGCGTGGGTTCAAATCCCACCGCTGCCAATGCTGATTTTCTTTCTCAGAAAGACAAAAAAGTAAAGAGTTATATAAAACTGAATGACTGAAAAGCATGAGCACAGCAACTATACCAGCGTTAGTCCATTGAAAAGTCTGAAAACAAAGTGAAAGTTCACTGCATTCATCTGATATAAGTAAAAGTCAGTTTCTAACCCAGAGCTGAAGATGAGTTGTTGTATTACAGGTTTTAGATTGGTCAGATTAGTCTCAGGAAAAGTAAAATTTGATTTGATTTGCTTTCATTAATCACCCAAAACATTAAAGGTCCAGCGTGGCAGATTTAGTGGGCTCTGTTTACAGAAATGTAATATAATATGCATATGTTTATGCTATGTTTTCATTAGTGTATAATCACCTGAAAATCAGAATCATTATGTTTTGTTACCTCAGAATGAACCTTTTGTATCCACAGACACCACGGGTCCTTTAACACAGAGTCCGCCATGTTTCTATGGCAGTCCAGAATGGACAAAACAAACATTGGCTCCTGATTGGGCCATTTGCATTTCTCAGCATAGTTTCTCCTTTGAACTAGGAAGGAAAGAGTGAGGCAAGGCAATTGCAAACAGCAACTAGAAGTCCATTAAATCCCTCACACTGGTCGTTTAACTCTGCACTCAGTGCACAGATTCAAATTAGCTCCACGGCTAACATGTGACCTTCCAATTGGTAGTAATCTGTGGTTACTGTGCACCTTCCTGGTGTTCCCATGCTTTCAGATCAAGTTTCAGCTTCACCTTCCCCCATGATTTGTCAGAGAGTGAAAATGAAATAAGTGAATCAGGGTAGCGTGGCCGAGCGGTCTAAGGCGCTGGATTAAGGCTCCAGTCTCTTCGGGGGCGTGGGTTCGAATCCCACCGCTGCCAGAGAAGTTTTTCAGTTCAAATGTTCATCCAAGAGTTAGAACTTCAACTTCTAATTGAATTCTCTTCTGGAAATCATGTTGTCTGTGGTCAACTCTTACTAATGCTCCTCGTCTTCCTGTGTGTTTTTCTGTCCAGGAGATCCAGATCCGATACGCAGGGAGTCTGTGATGAGAAGGACGGCCCAGTACCTGAAGCACACTGAGATGCTGGTTGACAGGCACTCCTCACCCACACACACTCACACATCTACACAGGACCCTTAGATTGCGCACACACACACACACACACACACACACACGTATTCACATACAGTGTTCACACACATGAAGACGGATCAAAGACAAAGACGCTCAGGGTTGTGACAAACATACACTCACATACACGGTGCATTAAGGTGTACTAGTTGCCATACGGTATGTTGACACACATGAGAAGAGCGAGGACACACACTCGTTTGGATCATCCAGAGCTCATTCAGGTGCAAAACTACTACCACACACAGACAGACGCTCCTGAGGTCCACACTACACTGCGGACTGTTGCTTTAGCTGCTTTTGTTTAGTGGCAAAAATCAAAACAAAATATCTGGAAACTGGAAGTAACCATAAACTTAATGGTTTAATTAATAAATATCTTCTTCTCTTGTTTAATTCTTACCTCCCTGTCACAATGTTTCTTTGTTGTAATGAATATGTATATGAGTAATTTGCATTTTGCACAATGTTTTTGTTAATAAATATGATTTTAATTTAAGTCAACGAGATATGTGATTTCTTTGTTTGCCATTTACAGGAAGTAACTACAACTAGCCAGGATGTAGGATTTAGTAAGTCTAACTAATAAATAAAAATCAGTATTACTCACTCAGCAATGCACAGGATTAGTGGTTACATGATTATTTAGCGCAGAAATTACAGGTAGTTTCTAATGAAGTAGTTGGTCCGGTATGTTAGTGAAGCAGAATGCAATAGTGCTTGTAGATTTTGCGCGTTTGAAGGTTTGCAGTAGCAAGGCAGTCCCTCTGAGAGGCGCTGTTAGCTCAAAGATCATATCGATCACTTGCCCGTCAGTGCAGAAACTCCTCATTGCCTGTGTTCGCCACCCATAAATCAGATGAATCTCATATTTGTTTTGCTCGGGTGAGCATTTTCTGACAACAGAGCAGCAGTTTAGCGCAACACTTGACTGGAACTAGGAGAACTTGCACTGTGGATGAACTCCTTTGTCTTCAGCTACAGAAATCAAATGATAATCATCTGCAGCTAGTTCTGTTTGTTTTGTGTGTACGGGAGCAAGTGCTGAAAGAAAACCATCCAGTGCTACAATGTGATCAGATAAAGAGGCGATGGACATATTACTCATAACTCATCCTTGTTGGCTCTCTATCAGAGCTGTTGCCATTACTGATGTGCTGTACCTGGTTAAAGAACAGTTAACAGATGCATTATTCCTAATCACATTGTGCTTATGAACACACATTTCATGCCCCTTATTATCGATTCACCCAGACAGAAGATCATTTCTTCTTTTTCTGGAGTTTCAACGCACATTTAAAAAAAAAAAAAAAATGTCCGAAAGAATCAGACCAACCTGCTTTCTAGGGTTAAGTTTCTGTTCTCGGTTTCATCTAAACCCGCGTCCCTCTTCAAAGAAGAAGAGGGAAGCGGGATGCAAAAGAGGAAAGAGATCAGTGGCATAAAGCAGAATCCCTTCTCTGGAGAGGAGAGAGGACTGGAAGGACAAACAGATGGAGAGGCGACACACAAAAAAAAAGGGAGGCCGACAAGAGGAAAAGGCTACCCTTTCTCTCACCAGATGAGAAAAAGAGGGGTTGCGGGGAACGAGAGATAACAGAGAGGACGGAGGAGAGGAAAAAAAGGAGGGATGTGATTAGCGGATAAGCAGAGATCATCCCTCCATTGTTAAAAGGATGGAAAAACTGACCCTCCCTCTTCCTCTATTTTCATCCCCCCATATCTCTCTTCTTCTTTTTTTTTTGCATCCTTTGTTTTGAGCATTGTGGGGAGCTTGAAGAGGATGGAGGGATGGCAGAGAAAGCGAGAGATAACATTGCTCCATCCTGTTACATATCCCTCTTCTCCTCTCATCTCTCCACCACCACTCTACCTTTCTGCCCGTCTCTCCCTCTTTCTAGTGCTGCACCTGTGAAATGCAGAGGATGGGAGATAGAGAGGAAGATGGAGAGACAAAGAGATGGATGGAGGGAGGGAGGGATGAAATCAGGGAGGGGTGGGGGGGGGTGGGGGTAGAGGCTCGCAACATTAGCATGCTGAGAGTGTCAGCACTCTCCTCTTTTTCTCTCCCTCCATCCCCATCCCTCTTTCCATCCCTCCCTCTGTCTCTTTCTCCTCACTGGTCACTGCAATTATACCATCAAAACACTCCAGCCTGAGAGCATAATAGCTTCCCCTGTGTGTGTGTGTGTGTGTGTGTGTATGAGAGAGTGAATGTGTGTGTGTGTTATCGTGAAAGATCAAAAGAAAGAGGTGTGTGTGTGTGTGTGTGTGTGTGTGTGTGTGTGTGTGTTTGTGCATAATTTAGTGGCATACATGGTGCATTACATGTGCATGTATGACATGAAGGGCAGCTGTTGGTGTGTGTGTGTGTGTGTGTGTGTGAGTGTGTGTATGCCAAAAAACTGGATTTGCAGCATGTGTGGGTGCACACGAGAGTGTGTGTGTGTGTGCGTGTGTGTAAGTATCTTTTGAGTCCTACCAGCTAAAAAAACTGCTTCTCCAACCTCTGACCATACACACACTTAAACTCATCGCTGAGAGACCCACTCTATACGTGTGTGTGTGTGTGTCTAGTGAGTTTCTATTTACACACACACACTCAGGCTAATGGATGCGCACAGGCGTACAGTCACGGCTTTGAGACACAAACCGTTATGACCTACATGCCCAGTGGGTCATCATTAAGCCAAACAGCACACTCTGACACCTTTGGCTGTCCACACACACACACACACACACATGCACACTCTCACTGTTTTTTTGTTTTTGTTCCCTCAACTTCCTCTATCCCTCTCCCCTTCCCGTCTCTTCCTTTTTCTCTCATTCGCTAACGCACACACAATCCCCCCTCTATGAGCTTGTTATCCCTCTCTGTCCATTCGTTTCTCTCTGTCACCTTGCCCTGAGCTATTTGAGTACACTTCTGTCTCTCTCTCTCTCTCTCTCTCTCTCTCACACACACACACACACACACATGCACATAAACACACTCATTCTCTTTCTTTCTGTCTCACCCTCACACTCTGTTCCAACCTCTCTCTCTGTTAGTCAGTCTTGACATATGTTATCTGTCTTTCAGTGTCTCTTTCACTTACTGTGAACTCAGGTCCTGATTATTAGGTGAACGGTATCAATGATAGCTAATAAGACTGGATACAATGTAAATCAACACCCAGTGCAGTTTGAAAATTAAAGGGCCAGTCCACCAGTTTCACACAAAGTTCCATTTTCTCGTCACAAAGTGCTAGTCGTACGACAAAGCCACCGGAAACAGTTGCATAAAGTCTTCTGTGGGTCTGTAGGGAGCTCTTTGTCTGAAAAAATAACCCAGATGATGTCGTAGTGATGACATCTGGGTTATTTCATTTAGGGCCGGAGACAAAGCTTTTAACAGAAAACCTGTATGACAAATTCGAGGCCTTGTGTTTGATATAAATGGCATTTAAGGTGCAACAAGGGTGTAATGAAAGAGGTTACCGAGCATTATGGGAAATGAGGGTTCCAGTGTTTTTGGAGCTTGATCAATACTCAAGACGTAAAGTCAGGAAAATCTGCTCCTTTGATTTTTTTAACAGATGGATTCAATAGTTAACCATCAACCATGTAGTATCATTTATGGCTGCACACTTGTAATCCAAGGTGGACCAAAAAAAAAGTACTACACTAAGTAGTACAGTTTGTTCAAAGTCGCTTTAATTATTATTATTTTTTTTTTTGGCCTTGTGGGGACAACAAAACAAAAAATGCTATGGCTAAAGTGTTAGCAAGCATGTTTACACACCTAACAGACAAAGCAGCACACCCCAACTCACAAATACAAGTCCAATAGTCACTCTCCTTTCAGCTCGGTTTTGGTCTCCTCCTGTCCTCTTTAGCTGCTCTGCGCTCTAAAATATTATGTAGATAGTCGCCAGTTGTTTGGTGCTTGGCTTGTAACGTGCAGTTTTTGCTGAAATCTGTTACCTGCTGCATTTGGGGATGAGAATGGAGCCAACAGTGTCCAAAATATTGAGCTAAAAGAGGCTAAAACGGTTTGTCAAGCTGAGGGGAACTGGTTTCACATTACCCATTGTTTAATATATAAATATTGATTAATGCAGCTTTAATTAGGTGTCACTCCCTCACTTTATGATATAGTTGTGAGGTGTTTGTTTTCCTCTGTCTCGCTCCCATCCTCTCTTTCTTTCCTCCTCTCTCTGCTTTTTCTGTCCTCTTCCCTCCCCCCATCACTCTCTCACTGTAAGTAAATCAATGGACATACACTTTATGCCATCTATTGATCCTTTCATATCTATCTGTCCTCACACCCTCCTGTTTTCGCCCTCTCTGTATTTTTCTCTCTATTCTTTCCCCCACCCTTTTTTCTCACCCTTCTTTGAATTTATAATCTCTTTTCCCTCTTTTTTTTTCGCTCTCTCTCTTTCAGTCACTCCCTTTCTCTTTATATCTCTCGCTCTGGGACATCCTATTTATATGGCTGGCACCTTCATAGTTGTAAGAGTGTGTGTGCGTATGAGTGAGAGAGAGAGAGAGAGAGAGTGTTTGATGTTGGTCTAAGTGGTTAACATAATATGAGTCCTCAGAGAGATGACGTTCCTGCACTCACACACACACTCACGTACAATTTTAGGCTTTTTGGTCGGCTTTTCTGCGAACAATTTGTGCTTTTTAGTATTCTCCAGCTTCTGCAGCAGATCCATGTATTATCTATCAATTGCATTCTCCCACTCTGTCCAAATACACACACCTTTGTGACTCGACCGCCTTCCTAGAATGACAAAAACCCGGTTTGTTATTTATTATTGCAGATGGAGCCATCATTTCATGACCTCGTTATCTCTCACCCTCCTCTCTCTGCATGTTTTTATTTATTCAGACCTCTCTCACTTTCTCTCTTTCCTGCCCTCTCCTCCTCCCAGCATGTTTATGTTTATTCAGACACATCTCCCCTCTGTTTCTCGCCCGTCTCTCTCCTCCCTTTTTTCTCTCCCTCTGTACCCGCGTGTCCGGCTTTTGTTACCAGCCGCGTTTCCATAACAACTGCGACCTTTCAGTCATGCCTAACCATTTTTAATCAGAAGCACAGAAAAGACAGAGATGAGATGAGGTGGAGAGAGGGAGGGGAAATGGGAAGGAGAGGGTTACTCAGCTGATGAACTGGATTGATGAAAAAACACTCTGTCCTCAGAGAGAGCTAACAAGAGGATCAGAATAAACTGAGCAATGGAAACTGACCCCGGTGTCATGGTGAGACCCTGTGAACAGTTTGGAGGTGGGTTTAGATGGGCAACATTCCCAGCAACAGGTAACAAAGTGCTGCACAAGGTCAAACATGCACTTAAATGTTTTCCTGGAAACCAAATTGCTCTGCGTGATTAAAGCAACAAGGCAGCGATAAATCATAATGGATGATCTAAATGTTATGCTGAGATGAGCAGGGGGGTTTTCTATTTCGCTTCAAGATATGTCCCATTTACTCTTGCAGTGTATCGTTCACCTTCATATTGCATTCATCAAGAGCGTTGCTCCAACTTTCAGGTTTATTTCAATACAACAAACTGTACACTGGAAGCTGTACATATACGTATGGAGTATGGGTGGTTTATTTGTGATGATGATGATGATGTTGTGGTGTATAATGTATCTATGTATTCATGCATGTATATGTGGCTTTGTGCAGACTGTGGCAACAAATTTCCTCAAAAGGACAGTAAAGAGTCTATCTATCCATTTAGGAAAGGCCACACCGATGTTTATCCTTGTTTTCTGTCACCCTCCGTCCTGATTTTGTTCTGTGTCTTCACATTTGGTGCAAAGATACCTGCTCTCTTGGCTCTTCTTCTGCTAAATAATAAGTGTGATCCTCCATTTGTCTAGATTTAACTCCTCAAATACAACAAAGTTAGCTGTTAGCAGCTAGCAAACACGTCTTCTACATCACATCACCTACTTCTTTTTCTTCTACATAATGGCGAAACGCAGTCTGTGCCCCCCTTTTTATCCGTCCTGGGCCACTGTAACAAATATGGCGGCCCAAAATGGTGGACGATTTCGACCAATGACTGTATGAAGAATGGACAGAGCCTGAGTGACGTCACCTGTAGGTTTCCAAAGCGCTGTTTTGAACCGTGTTGGATGTACTACTTCTTCCTGATGTTACACACTGGACCTTTAATGTCAGAGTAGGCTATACGTGACATAATCTTTGCACACATCATTTCACAAAGTGTAACTTGGAATCAAATTTGACTGGTTACCACCATATTTTTTTTGTTTGTACTGATTTTGAAGCATGCATGAAGATGATTGATGTTGTTTTCCGGGCTTAGTATCAAAGAAAATTCCTGTGGGGAGATAAAACTGTTAATGAATGACCACCTGACGTTCAGTGGTGAATATGTCAGACTTTTTGGTCCCATAGAAATAAAAGGTAGATTTCACATGCACACAGCAGGACTGTGGGTGTGTCTGCGTGGCCAGCAAGTATCTGCAACAAACTGTTGCTATCATGAAGTATCAATAAGCTATTCATTTGAAATCAGTTGCTTCTTCTGCATCTTGTGTGTGTGTGTATGTGTGTGTGCGCGCGCACGTACTGGGGGTCATGCCAACATGGGAGGGACCGGACCGTCAAGTGGCCAGCTCTCAAGCCCGCTCGCCCGCCCACCGCGCGCCACTCCACACCGGGATCAGCGCGTGAGGATGATGCCAGCCAGAGATAGATGGATTGGCGAGGGAGGGGGGGAAAAAACCTGCACAGTGACACAACTCGAGTAAAGAGGAGGCGGCTGATGAGTGAGAGTAAAAAACTGAGAGAGTTAACGGAACAAAAGGGACCAATAAAGAGGAACGGGAAATAGCCGGAGACCCGCTGCTGGCTGCTTCATTTCTGCACTGATGTCCGAGGCCCGCCCGGTGCCAGCTGAAGACACTCGACCGAAGCAGAGCGCAGAGGAACGGCCACTGTGAGTGGAAAGCTTCGGTGGAACGGACACAGCTGGAGCTCTTCACAGTGACTGAGAGTGAGTTCATTTTTAAACTTCTAACACAACACGGGGTTTAAAAAAATGTCTAGTAAGCTGCGGCTGTCACCGTCTGCTCCACTGCTCGGGCTCTATGTGTGTTTATTTTTTTCTTTCATACTGCGACATTAGTCCACCGCTGCCAATTAGTCACAGGACGCACCGCGGGTGCGCGCGCGCACACACATACACATACACACACACACACACACACACACACACACACACACACACACACACACTAACTGACAGCTCGTGCGCTTTTAGACCAAAGCGAGCGGATTCCTCTCGCGTGGCAGAAGCGGCAGATGTTGGCACGCGGAGACTTCAAACATTAAATAAATTATTCAAAGTACAGATAGATAGATAGATAGATAGATAGATAGATAGATAGATAGATAGATAGATAGATAGATAGATAGAGAGACAATAATTTGAAACAAAGTTAGCCTCTGTGAGCTATCAAAAATATCTTTTCTATCTAAGTGTAATACAGTTTGGTCACAAATATATATTTCAAAATAAATGTCACCTGCTTGTATGCGAATAGGCCTGCAAGCCTGCCCCTCAGGGCACAAGGGGGGTAACCTGTTGGCCCTCATAAATATATTCGCACATGCTATTAACACACCCAGATTAGAATTTCCAAATATATTTAACTGACATACATGATTTAATACCGGTGGGATGTGTGTCAGTGCTGTCAGTTTTGCCACTGACAGCAGCTCCAGCAGCAGTCCAAGAGCACCATTCTTAACTCTAATCTAGTGCTTAATAGCTTTATTTTTTGTATATCTATATATATATATATATATATTGCTCGGTGTTCATATTTTGTGCAGATTTCCGCTGGCTTTGAAAAGCTAATCTGTCCCTGATATAAGCGCATTGGCTGGTTTGCCATCTGGGCTGTATTATAGTAGAGAGGCGAGGGCATTTGAATAATTGATATTTAGCTATTTATAGTAGGATTATTCTCTTCATGTTGCACCAGGGGGACCTATGCACTGGTCTATCTATCTATCTATCTATCTATCTATCTATCTATCTATCTATCTATCTATCTATCTATCTATCTATCTATCTATCTATCTATCTATCTAACGAGCAGCTCAGGCGGCCTGTGTGTTTCCACATTTTCTGTGTTTTTGTCCTCCTGCTGCACCTCTTTTAGTCCGTCCGTACGTTTGTCCATTTATCACCCGTCCATCTTTCTGTTCGGTGAGTGGTAGTGTATCCATCTGAAGTGGATTAGGGGTGTTATCAAAGCTAAGTAGGACGACTGTTCACACACACACACACACACACACACACACACACACACACACACACACACACACACACACAGACACATACATACATGCTACTCACTCTATTTCACTCCCCAAGGACCATTGACCATTGTTAGCCCTCTCTCAAGCCTCTTTCACTTTTGTGTGAATGTCTGTGTGTGTGTGTGTGTTTGACGGTAAACACTCTGATCAAACAGTGCTTAACAAGCTGCCTGAACTGATAACAGAGAGAGGAGAGGAAGAGAGGATGAGAGAGGAAGGAAAAAGGGGTGTCGGGAGGGAGAGGAGGTTACAAACTGAACAAAAAAAAGCACGGGGATGTGTGTTTTTGATCTTGATTAAATATAGAGATGTTCTGTTGCTCTGTACCAAGTGTTCGCTCACTCTGTTTTACAAGCATTTCCAGGTATTGTAGGGTGGCCTTGTAGACTTTTTTTAAAAAAATTATGTACTATCAGTGTTTAAAATCCCCAAATTTTCCAGCTGTAAATCAGATTTTCCAACGAAAATGCTCAGTAACACTAGCACTGCTTTGTAATCGAGCTCCAGCCCAACACACAGCCATCCCTCCCCATTTTGTCACATGTATTTTCATGAACTTTGTCCTTTCTTAGACAGCACACAGTGAAGAGAAACAGGAAAGAGTGCGAGGAGAGGTAGGTGATATGTGACAGAGATCATGAGCCAGATGTTAACCCACTGCACCACCAGCAGTGGCAGCCTGGCCTCGAGTCCGTTGACCTGGGTTTTAGTCACTTCTGCAGTATGCCGTTTCCTCCTGTGGCATGTTAGAAAGCCACAGAGGAGAATATCAACTCGAAATCAAACTCCCTCTCTTCATCACTGTCACAACATATGCTTTATTATTTTGCAGCTCTGTGCAAGGACACTGCAGCTCATTCTTATTACTATTAAAGCAGAAGTGGATCTGCATCCTGTGATAAACCAGTGACCTGTTTTGCTGTCCAGGTAAGCGGAAGTCATGTGCCAGTCACATCATGATGTGCATCTATTTGTCTGACAACACAATATAGTCACGAATGATCCTCTTTAGTTTTTGCTTTGTTTTTTTTCCTTTTTCATTTTAAGATGTCCTACTCTGAGATTTCCACCTGTACTCAATATAATACAGTACAGAGGAGGTGAATGCAGTTTTCTTTTTAGTGCTATCAGCATTGAAATGACCCCCCCAAAAAAACAGAATTCAAAAGCAACAGATTCCTTTTCTGCTGCCAAAAACACACTAATGGCAGTTCTGTTTCTTCTGTGTGGACTGCTTCTAAAATGTTCACAGGTCTATTGGTTATCCAGAGTAACAGGGACAATGTTTTGCACACATTGCCACAGAAATGATCATTTTTGGGATCTAAAATTTTAATTCTACTCATCTCCATTGCACTGGGAGGCAGAAACCTCACATAGTTTAAATACTGAGACGTATCTGCGTGGGTAAATAAAAGCATAAATGAGAAAATATAGAAATTCTTCGTCATTTGGGTAAACTTTAGAGGTCCAGCGTGGAAGATTTCAGGGACTCTATTTACAGACCGCGACCTTGGCGTTATTAGCACCACGCTCTAACCAACTGAGCTAACCGGCCATGTTTCTTTGGGGTTTCAATCTGCGAGTACAGCACTAGATGGCAGTAAGTCTTACTCACAGCTCCTTTAAATGAAGGACCATTGACCATAAATCAATCCCACTTTCTCTCCGGTCCACCTTCTTCTCATGCAAAACAACAACAAAAAAAAATAATAAACAACAGCAGTAATCTGTCTTTCTCTGTCTCTCTCCTCAGTGATGGATTCCCCCACAGATCTTTTCAATGACTCTGCTTCCCAGATACACGCATTTGCTCCCACTCACAGCTCCACAGATCTCCCTGGAGTTCATCCTCAGCCCAGTGCAGGTCGCCCCCCTCCTGCCTTTAGACCCCCTGGATTCCCGCTCATCCACCACCTCCTCCAGCCAGGTGGAGCCCCCAGGAGGATTGGAGGGCAGGTCAACACAAGCCTTAGTGCGCACAGACACCTGGAAGACAGAAATTTGGAGGAAGACCGAGGAGAGAGGGATGGACAGGTGGAGCAAGGCATTGAAGGAGGAGAGGAAAGAGTGCTGGAGGGAGATGGCGGCTTGTTGGGAGTTAAGAAGAGGCATGGTGATGCCGCCCTCGCGGCTGAGTGGGGTCAAGACGTCTTGAAAGTGAAGAGGATGAAACTGGAGAGCCGACCAAGAGATGGAGAGGCAGAGGAGGGAGGCAGGAGGCGCCAGGGAGGGAGGGAGGGGAAGAGAAGAGAGAGGGAGGAGCTGAAAGAACAGCTAGAGGAGGCAAGAGAGAGACTGCAGGCCTTGCAGGAGAAAGTATGGAGGGCTTTTGGGGAAAAGCACATGGTAGAGGAGGAGGAGAAGAAAAGAAGGGGCAGCAACAGAGGAGGAGGAGATGGAGGGGAAGGAGATGTGGGGATGATAGAGGAGGAGGAGGATATTACAGAAGGGATGTACGATGAAGACGACATTGATGGTGGAGAGATGGAGAAGGAAACGTTCTCCCTTCTTTCTGTCTCTCCTTTTGACAACTTCCACAAGCGGAGAGAAGAGAGGCAGAAAGACAGAGAAGGGAGGATGGAGAGAGGAGCAGGAGGAGGCTTGCACTTGGAGGGGGTGATGGAGGGAGCAGGGCTGTGGTTGGACTGTGGAGGGCTGGTGAGGGGAGACTGGCACGGAGGGATAGAAGACGAGGGCGAGGAGGGAGGGCAGAAGTTTGCCCAGGCGCTGAAGCTGGAGTTGGGCAGCGCCGTGGCACGAGTCATCGATCGCGTTCTCCGCCTTTACACCGAGATGACAGATTTCGCTCCCTCCTCTCCTCCTGCCGCCATCTCCTTCCTCCCGTCTGACGCGGGAAACGACGGAGGGAGGGAGAGGGGAGTGTGGATGGGACTCCTAACGAGAGGAAGAGGGGAGGAAAAAGCCAGAGGTAAGGAGGAGAAGATGGGGGTGCAGGATGGAGAACGAGAGAAGCAGCTCCAAAAAATGAGCAACGGGAGCGCCCTGCCTCCGGGACAACCTCATCGCACTGAAGCATCAGATCTGCCGATGCCATTGGCTGTTCAAAGGTCAGCTGACATACGAAAAGCTCACCCTCTCCTTGGCCCACCTCTCTCCGCTCACCTAAATCCCTCTCACCCAAACCTCCCCCTCCATCACCCATCTCTACCTCGCCCACCTCCTCTTTCTCATCCTCCCCTCTTGCCTGCAGCCTCTCAACCCAAGGACCCTTCCTCCGCCTCCTTCCACCCATCCTCCTCCTCCTCCTCTTCTTCCTCCTCGTCCTTCCCCGCTCCCCCTCCACCTCCGCCTCCTCCGCCTCCCCCTCTCCCTCTCCCGCTCTTGCACTACTCCATGCAGCAGCTCTTCTCCCGCTCTCTTCACCACCCTCAGCTCCCCCACCTTGCCCCGTCCCGGAAGGACTATCTGAACTCCGACCCTTTCTTGGACTTCTCGTCTCACCCCTCGCCTCACCCCTCTTTCCCACCGCTCCCCTTGCTCGGCCACCTGGACCCCTCCCTTGCACGCCACACGCACGGAGGCAGAGAGAGGGAGAGGGGGATGAGGGGGGATGGCGGGATGAGAGGAGGAGGAGGGATGGACGGAGGAGAGCTCTACCTTACAGGGGGAATATCCTTTTTGTCAGCAAAGGGGGCAGGAATGGGGGAGGGGTGTGTGTTTGTGTATGAGTGTGAAAGAACAGATCCTTAACTGGCCTCATGTATACACCCAGGAGGGCTTGTCTCCCTGCCACCTGAAGAAAGCCAAGCTCATGTTCTTTTACGCTCGCTATCCCAGCTCCAACACACTGAAGACTTACTTCCCTGATGTCAAGGTGTGTGTACCCTGTCACAGTGCCACATCAACATTATGTCCTTAACTGTTCTAACTTTTACTATTACAACAGAGCATATACATTTTTGATGCAAACGTGCAGCCCAAAGTACTGCACGGAGCAAAAAGTGAAAGCAGAAACAGACAACGATGAAAAAAAAATAAAGCAATAAAATAAACACAAAAATAAACACGTGTGAAAAGTTTAAGGAGTGCATAGAAACCGAGGAACAATTCAGCAAGACCAGCAAAATATTAATAAGAAATTAAAACTCATCAAATAATTAAACACAGGGGATAAGAAGTATCACAAAGGATGGATAAGGCTTGATAGTAGATGATGAGGTACCTTCCAGACAATTAGGAGTCTAGTTGCCGATAAGATAAGATTTTTATAACGCTAATAAAATAATGACATATCTGCCAATATTGTGTTTTTACAGGACCACACAAATGTAGTTATTTAAGAGTTATGAGAAAAATATTTTACATTTGAACAATATGCTATTATTATACTGTTGACTGGTTTAATTTATTGTAATGAATTGTTTTTTGTAGTAGGTAGTAAGTAACAAATAACTATAGCTAATGATAGTAATGTAAAAAGTATAATATTTCTCTCTAAAATGTAATGTAGTATGAAGTAGCATAACATTTTAACAAGTAAAGCACTGAGTGTTTGTACTCAGTTACTTTCTATCACTGGTGATGCTGGTTTAACACAGTTTGAGAGCTGTCTCATGTGACTTGATCTTCAACACTTCATACTCACAGTCAAAACGGAGTTGGCCCGTACGGGGATCGAACCCGCGACCTTGGCGTTATTAGCACCACGCTCTAACCAACTGAGCTAACCGGCCATGTTTAGCATGACGTAAGACGGCGATTAGGTCGGAATTATGACATTTAGACGACGTTATAGTTAGATTTGCACGGACGGATAGTCTTTCCATAAATTACAGTTTTCCACTCAGAGGATTCAACTTGAAATGAGGCTTCAAACCGGAAGGAGGACAGTTACTGTTTTATGGACTGTTTGGGTTAAATAATTTCACAGAAACGATACCTCAAATTTTCTTAATGAAGATACACAACATGTGATATGTGAAAGCAAACTGAGGGAGGATATTTACTGTAGAAGAGATAGGGCATACATCATTATAAATACAAGTAACACAAATACAATGATCCTTACATTAGAAAAATTAAAGGTCAAATACATAATACAAGTAATGTATCTATTTGTATGTATGTAATGTCATTTCTGTTTCATATCAGTATATCTGTAGTAAGCCAATATTAGCTGATAATACCATACACAAACATACATCATAGATAAATGTCCTATCTTACGATGATATTAATGTGTGAGTAATAACATTTTCCATTTAGAATCACCAAAGAAAACCCTCTCTTTATTTGAGCTACAGCTCCATTTGAAGTCATTTATCTTTAATATAATCTTTAATGCTGAATGAAATCATCTTGCTCTCCTCACCTGCTCACTTCCTCTCCTCTCCTGCTGTTTTTGTGTCCACCGTCTAGTTTAACCGCTGTGTGACCTCCCAGATGATTAAATGGTTCAGTAACTTCAGAGAGTTCTTCTACATCCAGATGGAGCGCTTTGCACGACAGGCTGTCCGCGAGGCTCTCACCCGGTTGGTTTGAGTTGGCACTGGTTCAAGCTGAACTAGTTTTTCTGTAAAACTTCCATTGTTTCACTGGGTTTTAGAGGAGCTAGCATGCTGGCACTGAAATTTTCCATTAAAAACGACCACTTCTACTGATATTTAAGACAGTTTAAGAATGCAGTTAGCACTAGGAATATTAAATAAAGGTCAGTGTGGCTTTTAATTCAGGTTTAATGAGTCTGTCTGTCTGTCTGTGTTACCCAGTGAAGGTACACCTCGTCTGGGCAGAGAGGCTCAGCTTCGAGTGGGTCGTGATACAGAGCTTTACCGCATACTGAACATGCACTACAATAAAAGTAACGTCTACCAGGTAAGGAGAACGTGTCAAAATGTGGTATGTCTATTTTCTATTAGTTTCAGCTCACAGGTTGTATGTATGTCGTCCTTGAGAGGATTTATTTTTTTTCATTAAGATAGAAGTCAGTGCGGTGAAAGCATGAGGCTTTCATTTTTTATAGACCTTGAGTCTGATTAGCTTTGAGTTTTATTTAATGGGCAGCATGTTTGCACACAAACCCAAAGAGCACCCCAAGGTTACATGTTATGTCATCACATGTAGGAACAGGATGTATGTCTCAAACTGTAACTGCAGTCTGTAATGGCATGGCCTTGGTCGGGCCTACGCAGGATGACTGTCAGATGTTGAGCTATTGAATAGATTTAATGATGTCAGGGTACGTCGTGGTATCAATTTGATTGTTTTTTAATTTATTAAAAAACCTGTGAGAAACCTCAAACATGTCTATACAGTACGTATGTATACATGTATCGATGATGCGTGTGCAAGCACTAGCATTGGTGACTGTGGGGCAACTGTACATTAACGAGTCACTACTGAGATCAAGCAGTTTGTAATGGGCTATTTCAAAACCTCATTGGCCCGTACGGGGATCGAACCCGCGACCTTGGCGTTATTAGCACCACGCTCTAACCAACTGAGCTAACCGGCCATGTTTTCATGTTCTCATACACTCATTTAGTTCATTGTCATGTTTATGATGTTTTACTTGAGCACTTAGAGGAATAACCTCCCCATATCTGGTATTAACACACACACAAAGACGAGGCCATGCCAAACTTCAAACACTGAACCACCTCTGTAGCGTTAGAGGCCGTGCTCACCTACACAGGTGTTTAGAGTCGACTGTCTGATGAGCCCGCTGCTCACAGGTCTCTCTCTCACTGCAGATACGTTGACGTGTCACATTGCAGGATGAGCACAGGTGTAATTAATAACCTTAATTATGCCCATGTTCCATTAACAGCTCCGGGGCTCGGGTATTATTCATGCTTTCTCACAGGCGTGGCTCACTGTGACACTTAATGGATCAAAGCCATCATGTTTGTCCTCGCAGCTGTTCTTGCTATAGTTAACGTCAAACTGAAAAAAAAAAAAAAATCCTGTTTTGTAAGGTCACCAAACTCTATGCATTAATAAAAAATGATAATATAACAAGAGGCGTACTCTTCATTCAACTCTTTTATTGTAGCTCATTTCAAAGCGGTCCAGTCATAATTCTTATTTCGTATTTCGTCCTTTGACATTGAGGTTTCTGTCTGCAGGTCCCAGAGAGGTTCATCGAGATATCTGAAGTGGCTCTGAGGGAGTTTTACTCAGCCATTTGGACTGGGAGAGACAGCGACCCCTGCTGGAAAAAAGGGATATATAAAATTATCTGTAAGCTTGACAGCCCTGTACCAGATGCCTTCAGACTGCCTGGTTGTCCCGTCGGCTGATGATCGAACCACCGTCATCTGGTACACGTGTACAAATGCACAAAAGCATGCATAAAAAAAAAAAAAACTTACTGAAACTTAGTAGGGAATTGTGTTAAAACATTCGCAAACTGTACAATTCCACACTGTGAGAAGTGATATGAGGACAATTCATTTGATTAGTTTCATTCATAATTAATTCATTTGGTTGAAAAGACTTGATTTAAGTTAATGAA
Organism: Protonibea diacanthus; assembly: GCA_028641955.1. Classification (NCBI taxonomy): domain Eukaryota; kingdom Metazoa; phylum Chordata; class Actinopteri; family Sciaenidae; genus Protonibea; species Protonibea diacanthus. The sequence continues at coordinate 11,572,427 of CM053998.1, forward strand.
AGGATTTGGTTTGACACAGTTTGCAGGGAAAGACGTACGTGCTTAAATGGACAGACACACTCAGTGCTGTGAGAAGTCTTGTGACTGTACTTATCGAGGAACGTGACCATACCATTGAATTCAAACGGACAGAGCAGGAATTTCCTTTTCCAAACATTCTTCACCAGTCAGGTGACTTGTGAAATCATAGTGCTGCTACACCGCTTTGATAAAACTGTCAGAAAAGAAGCGAAACCGCTGCAGCCCCAGAGCTGGAATTGACTAAAATATGCAGATTTCCTGTGTTCTGTTACTAGAAGATGGCAATTTGTGAGCACCATGCCCTGACTACACATCGTTCATTCACAAAAATAGGATATGCATTCCCTGATAAACCCTTTAAATTATCGATTTAAATTACTGTAAATTCTATGCATCCCCTCGGTTATCAAAAGTACCGCTGACATCTGTTTACCAAGCAAAGACACTGCACAAAGACATGTTTCAAATACTTTCGGACAAAGAGTCCACAACCTCAGTACATACCGGGTTTGTCAGATTAGGTGCCCCATTGGCCTCATCGCCTCTTTCACTGTGAGCAGAGAGCAATGTTCCTACTTAAACTTCAGCTCCCTGGTTGAAAGAAAAAGCACTCATTTCAAAGTGTAATCATTAGTTGTCATTTTGGACTGTACCTTTGAAGAAACAGTAACAAAGCAGTACAACAACAATCCATTTTGCCCAGAACTGTGTAGATTTAGCAAAGAAGTCATTCTCTTCATACTTTGAACATGAGTCACAGTAGGCGTCCAGTCGGCTTTTGCTGGAGGCTCAACATTTACATTCTTCCAGCTTTCCTGCTGGCTGCTAAATAGTATCTTTAATAGATATTTGTCATGCACCAATAAATAATCATTAGCAGCCTCGCATAAACAGCTGCCAGCTATCACACCCAAACATTTCAGTGCTGCTCTCCCTCACGGGTGTTCGCGGTTTTACATTGTTCTCGACAAATGAACTGTTATTGTTGCCTCGCACGTGGGCTTCTCCTCTTTCTGTTCCGCTTTTACGTTTTAGATATTTTTCCTCACCTGTGAGGATGCTTTCCTCAACACAAGGTCGTCACGTTTTGACTTCATCTGACGTTTGTATCCACGAGAGAAATCAGGCTGGGAAAAGACCAATCGTAATTAATGTTACACAACATATTAGAACTGTTTGGTTAATTGTAAGATCAAAAAAAAAAAAAAGGAAAAAAAAAGGAAAAGGAAGTTGCCCTTTTTTAGAGAACCATCAGGGCTTTGGTTTCAGTCAGTTGGTTTCTTTTGCTTGTATCTCTTTGTTCAATATTAAATTATTATAGAGCTTTTGTACATGATGGCACAATGTAATCAAAATGTAATTAAACTTCTGCCAAGAGGGACAATATAATGAGTTTAAAATAGTAACATTAATGTTTTGTTGTTTCCTCGATGTACTCCTATTGTTCAAAATATTTACTTCTGTTTTTGTATTCCTTTAATGTGATGCTAAACTAAATAGGCCAGTTGCACAATTAGTATATTTCGACATTTGTTCCTGAAACTTAATGTGGAAACATTCACTCTCTTTAATGTATATCATGACTCTTTTATCTCGGAGAAACTTTGCTGGTTGGTTCCAGATAAAAGCCTCCTGCGGCTCGATCACACACTCTGTGACACCGAGCGGCCCATATGTAAACTCTCTGTGGCGTGTTTTCAAGTGCATGTTTCCGATACTTGCATTACATTTTGTATCGTGATCTCCTCTGTTTCTCTCACCGCTTTTCTCTGCCTCTCTTTTATATTGTAAATAACGTGCCTCATTCAAACTTTGGTGATTTTTGATGTTTAAACTTATCAGTGAATTAAAGTGATACCAGGCTTGTGTTGTGATGTCTGGATTCACACCACACACACACACACACACACACACACACACACACACACATAAAACACAACAAGCTCCCTGTTGTCCAGGTCCTGGTCGCCAACACTAATGCCATCATACTTTAAGCTTTTAATCTAACAACCCTGCTACACGCAAACACACACATATACACACATTTTCACTGACACTAATGCTTTGGTGATGGCTTTGTAAGAGGCTCAGCCACAGACTAAGTCTAGACACCTGAAACAGCAACCACACACACACACACACACACACACACAGTTTCTCTGGTGTGCCACAAAATCTAAACCATAGGAGTCTTGCAGAAATAGCTCCTCTTCCATGGGGGTCACAGTGAACCTGGTAGATGCATGCTCCACATTTTAGATTTCTATGGTTGCACTCACACAATGGACACCCAACACGCACACAAATGTTCGCTAACTAACTTATTTTTGGACTGTCTTTGTCAACATTACAGAATGAACCACGGTCAGATTTCAGCCATTCAAAATCACCTCAGTGCTCGTGCTATTATTAGCCTGCTTTCTATTTATGAATTATGATCCGAGATCCATACAGGCTTTGTGACACCAGTTCAGTTTAAAGGTTATTACTGATGCTAAAGCCTTCAAATCAAACGGCAGCTTTTGTGGCAGCACGTTGTTGTGTGCTTATCCCTTCGACAAATCAGTCACGGCTGTGGAATTGGGAATGCACCATGGCAAGAATACTTTAAACAGTTTTCACAGATTTCCACACACATTCAACCTGCTAGATTCGTCTACAAACTACTTATTCCTGCTCCCAAAATTATATCTGTACACCCCTCTAAGACTTAGATACCTTAGAATCTACATCTAAAGTTAGTGGTGTTAATCATATGTTCACAAGCTCTCCTCAAGGTAAGAGTAGTAGTTTGATGTTTTCATGTTAAACTAAACTAAACTACATAAAAACATCTTTATCTTCATTTCATGAGTGCAGCCTGAGGTTATTTTACATATTTCTTATCCAAACTTTGAGTGATGCAACACACCATGTGTCAGGGATGAGTACCTCTGCTGCAGGGGTGAAGCTGACTTGAAAATTGTGTTACACATATCGAAACATCTTGGTCATATGACATAAGTCACAAGGTTTGATTAAGCATTCTGGGAATGTGGTGCAACTACAGTGCTGCTACTAAACTCTCTCACACACACTGGGCAGTACTAATACCAGGATGACACGCCTTTAAATCCTCAAGTAACTCAACCCTTGAGTCTACTGAATGGGAGGTAACATCCAAACTACATGTGATGTCCTGTTTAATAAGTGTTTGGACAACACATCCATAAAAGTAATCTTCTGGTGAGCATCAGCATGTTAGACTAAACTTTTCATATTTCCATAAATAAAAGTGTGACCCACTGATTCATTCATCATCCGCTCTCTCTGCTTCCCACAGCTCTCAGTTTATCTTTCTGGGTTATCTCCTGACCCGAGGAAAATTGCTCTGTATCACACCCAGTCTTGAACTTCATCTCCTCATCAGTGTGACAAATAAACCGTTTTTTTACGCATTTATAAACGGACATGAACATCTGGTGGATCTCAGGAGAAGCCTTAGCTTTTACTGAAACCAAAAACAGGAGTGGAAACTTGACAGCAGGAGTGTCTTTGGAGAGGCTATGAGCGAGAGCTGAGCGAGCAACCAGCAAAAACAGACGCCGGAAATCAAAGAGTTTGAGCTTCAAAGTTTAAGCGTGGCATTTGTGTACACGGTAAAGAAGAGGCAGGTGAGTGGCGGTCATTTCATTTGACATTTAAACAATGTTTTAGCGACATATGACAAGGTATAAGTGAGTCAGATTTTGATTTTGGGTTAATTTTTTTCTGATATAGAAATCACATCTTACTGACTATCTATTTAATTTCTCATCCAGTAGCTTAATTAAAAGGTGATTAAAATATGGCCTACATGTCCAGTTAGTTAAACTTTAAAGCAAACATGAATTATTATCTATCTCACTTCAAAACAAGAAATGTTCACTGTAGGTTGTAATTAATTTATCCAGCTGTACTTGACACACATCCGGTTTATACTACGCATTATTAATTAAATTCTCATTAAGTCACTGCACCACAAATCAGTTAGAAAGTTGCGACTGCGCGCTTCATCTACAGTTTTATTGTGAAACATTCACCGGAAGCTTTGCATCTTATCGCGGCTGCCTTGGCGCTGCTCTCTTCCCAGACAGGAGCCTGCTGGCCGCTGGACGATGGCGTTAACGGGGCTTCTGCTGCTGCTGGAGTTGGGTCTGTACGCCAGCTGCTTCATCTGCGGGATTGTTGCCGCCGCCTCCGTCACCATAGTCCAGGTAACTTTCATGAGAAATTAATACACGTGTTTAATACTTAGGCTTATTTTTTCATAGATAAATCTTCGTCCTCTTCCGGGTAGACTCACTTTTTTTCAGTGCGCGTGTCTGTCAAGGAAAGTTTAAGTTTAAGTTTAAGTTTGTACCAGAGAGACGAAAAATCACTTCAAAATGTGTCTTTGTGACATTTATTTTAAGTTTATTCTGCATTTAAAGTCACTTTGAATTAACTTACGTCGCCTGTCTTAAAACAATGTGATTAAAAGTAACATTTCACATATTTTTTTAACGCCGTTACGCATTAAAAATTAATTAACTTCACACAACAGCTTGTTTGTCCTGACGTGACGTATGTGTAATTGCGGACAGAGCGCGAGCAGCTAAAACATGACACGCGCGTTCACTTTCTTCTGATTTCCTGTAAGGTGTGAATGTTGTTGTCAGCGTGTGACACATTTCTTTATATTTAACTGTTATCAGGCTATTATATCATAATGTATTGTACCCTACAGAACTGTAGAAGAACCACGTTTCCCCTGTTAAACACAGCGTTTGTCTATAGTGTGTTCAAAATGGGAAAACATACTGTTTGCATCTTTCCGCTTCATTTCATTATCTGCGCTCATTTGTACGTCATTTGCGTAAAATACTGTGAAACATTTATCCTTAAAGGATTGAGGCTTAAACTCTCCTGTAACACAACTGTCTCTCTACGTTAATCAGGAAAAGTGTGAGTGTGTGAAAATGGCAGTAATAACAGATCATGTGTCCTGATACTGTTTTCTCATCATGTGACCAGATGGTCCTCCTGCCCAGCTCTTCTCTCTGCTGCTTTATAAAAGTCAGATGCTTCCGTTTATGTGTGTTTATTTGAGTGTGTGTGTGTGTGTGTGCGTGTGTGTGTGCTTTCTCACCAGCTTATTTCTTCTATTTTGTTGCAGTTCTGACAGCCTGACAAAAGGGGAGTCATTGTAACAAAACTGAGACAACACAAAGAAATTAAAAGTACACATCTCTCTCTCCCTCTCTCAGGGTAATTTCTGTGGTCGGTGCATGCTGTATGGACTCGTCAACTACAATGCGACTGCGAGCCAAATTGGAGTGCAGTCATCCAGCTCCTCGTCTCTGTGCTATTTTGTGTCGGCCATATCAGTCATGGTGGCAGTGGTGTGTTTCTCGCTGTCTCTGTACTGGCTGTACACTTTCTGCATCGATGGCGAGATCAGGAGGTAACGCCACACGTGTTTGCGTGGGTCATAAAACACCAGCTGTCAGTGCTGTGCTAGATCAACTTCCTTAGTCTTGTTGTCTTTTACTGCCCACTCTCTTAAAGTCATAATTTTATTGTTCATTGTTTAAAATGAGCGGTAAACACAGTTTAACTAAAGCTGGCTGTGACTGCCGCAATACAGCTTCCAAACCCAAATCAAGCTGCGCTGTGTTTATGTATAATTTATGTCATATTTATGTACAATGTGCTGCTAACACAGGCCTGTTCTTACCGTATACCTTCGTAACCATCTCATTCTTGAACTTTACTTATGTCAGCCACTTGAAAGCAAACGGTACATGGTTCATAGATAACTTAAATTTGATTATGTAGCTAGGATTTATCAGATATCAAAGTTATGGGGCTGAAATAAGATGAACTTACAGGAAAATCTAATCTAAGTTTCAAATTAGCATTCAAAACACGGATGCATAATCAATATGATGTATTAAAGCCGATACAGATACGCCACACAGTATTTTCACCTCATTCTAATCATGACATTCATGCATGTGAACGAATTATTACAAGAAATGGCACAACTGGCCAAAGTATCAGCAATAAAAAGTTAGTTATATTGCTTGCTAAATCTTATATTGGTCAGAACATTGTCCATGTCTGCACCAGTCTTCTTGGCTCGCACACACATGTAACAACATCAAGGAACACTGGACCAATGAAGTTCTTTTGGGCAGGTTAGCAGGGTGGCTTTATTAGACTTTACAGACTGAATGAGTCCCTGAAGCTGATTTAACAGATCAGGTGCAGAACTGTCGAGGCCAAAAAAAACATGGAGGAGATAAAACCTCAAATCTTTGTTCACCTGTGTTCTTATTCTTATTTATTCCCCTTGTCATCGCTTCAAAATAAAGCTCACCGTTGTTCTCACGCTCTTTCTTTCTGTGTGTTCCGTTCATCCACAGGGAGCGCATGTGGATGAACGTGATCATCGCCGTGTGCGGCGTCTTCCTGTTCTTCCTGCTCATCACGGGCTGCATGTTGAAGATCGGACGTGACTCGCTCTGCAACTCTGTTGTACAAACTGTTCACAACATTACCAGGTGACACACACACACACACACACACACACACACACACACACACACACACACACACACACACACACAACGCAGTCACACACACACACTGGCATGTACAGACAACTCCACAGGAAAACCAACACCTCTAACATTTTAAACAAACATTTCAAACCCAGCAAGTTTTACTTCGTGTTTGGTTGCTTTCTGATTCAAGCTTTTGTTTCTTCATATGAAAGCAGCTACATGTCTGGTCATCAGTGCTGTGCACGCCTAAGAAACAAACAGTGTGTTTAAATGACTTTTTCCATCTTTAAATGGCAACATGCTGCTTAATAAGAGAAAAGGTCCTACATCTGTTAGCTTGCAACTGCTAACGTTTGAAGATGATATGTGTAATGTTTAAAAGGAGGTTAAGCAGCTAAAATATCTTCCATTAGCTAACGTTTGATAGTGTTGAAACTTGATGATCTGCTCCTATCACCTTTCTAACATGCAATCTGTTTCTGTCTCTCAAGCTGCGAGGACGCCCAGACCAAACAATGGGTCAGTCCGCTTAAAGGAGGAAAGTTCTACAGCAATCTGTACAAAGCAGAGGTCAGTAGGTGTGGCTTCAATAACCAAAAACTTTTTATTAAATGCACTGCTTTGATTATAAATTAGGAAAAATACAAGATTTATAGTCCCACATTATGAGTAAAGGATCGAGCTCAAGCAGAAAACCTGCTGCAAGTTTTGTTTATATCGTGGCAGCTGCTAAAGTATCATTTAGTCTAGATAAAGCCTGGTTTACAGGTTAAATGTAGATCGTGATAGAGCTTCATCTTGTGTGTCATGTGTCGACTCTCCACCTCAGACGGCAGTGTGGGTCAACTTCTTTTTCTGGCTCATCATCGGGGTTCTGGTGATCCTTCAGAGGCGTCAGAGCTCCGGGGCGAAGGCGATCGTAGGAGGGTATGGCGGGCCGGCCGGAGGGCTTTTCGGCGATCCGGGAGTGACAGCTGCAGAGACGGAGCCATTCTTCAACCGTCCTGCCAGGCCACAGTGAGCATAGGATGATGGGTGCTCTGGATGACTTGCAAAAACATATAGTTTAGTACAACATGGGGGAGTAAATGTGGAAAAAGGGGTAGATACGTAGACAAGTCTTTGTATTTCAGTGACTATTGACATACATTCTTTTTGGTAATACAGGAAGTGATCACAGTAATTTACGAGGTTTGCAGTACATAGATACAATAAATGCAATACTTTCCGACGAGGATGGGATTCGAACCCACGCGTGCAGAGCACAATGGATTAGCAGTCCATCGCCTTAACCACTCGGCCACCTCGTCTGGCACCCTGGGCTCAGTAAATCCGACAAAACCGGTGAGGCAGTGTGAGCCTGTCAGGACACATCTGAAGGTGACTGACAGCTCAGTGCAAAGACTGGAGTGTTATCTACGTTTACCTGTTTCCACATTTACTCACTGCTCAAAGCCATTACAAATGTCTGACTACTGGATCACACAGAAATGTGAATTTGTTTGTTTAGATTTTGTTTACATCATAAGAAATGGGAGAATGTTTATTACAGGCATTCATATGTTGGTTTTTTTTATTTAATCACTGTGCTCAGATTTTGTATTTTAGTGTGACTGGCAGATGTTTCCTGTGTAAAAACACTTGTTACACCTTTTATTAACTACACAGTCTTTAAAAGTCATTGAATTTAACCCTTGTGAGTTTCTACTCTGTGCCCACCAGTTGTACGTTTAAGTCGTCTTTATTATTATATGTATTTATGATGAATTTTTTCATTCGACCTTGAGGCCATTAGTCTCGTCTCATTTGATCTTGAACAGTTGAGTCTAAAGAAACACGTGCTACAGCTTCAAACTACAGGAATAACATCATATTACATGAATGGATTTTAACATTTAATTATGATGTATGTGCTCCCACTGTAACTTTACCATCTGATTTCCAGTCGAGGCTCACTCGCAGAGGTGATATCAGATCCTTGAGTCTGATCCTGTGTTTGCTCAGGAGTTAATGTACCCACAGAGGCTGTATGTCAAGATACCAATCACTTTTGTTCGTTTAGTTTGTAGTGATACGACTCGACACATGACGTGTTTCTTTTTAAACCAATAATAAACCAAAGAGTTGAAAGGCAGCAGCTGTGGTGTGTTTACTGCTGTATTGTATATATGCATGTAAATATACACGTATGTATGTATGTCTATATTTCAGAGAGAAATGTGACATGGCAATAGATACGTTGACCTGTGTCTCCCTCTGCTGGTTGATAACAAGTAAACACTCACTCGTACCAGACATATTTCTAATGTGCTGCCTTTCTGTGTTATAATCTATGATTACAAAGATGACCCTGATGTGTCATTAGTTATTATTGAAGCTATGAAGTGATGTAATGACTGACTTACAGTTAGCTCCACAAACTTGCAGCCTGTAAGCGTCTCCTCCTGATAGCCAGGTTCTCTTGCTATGCTCCAGCATTGTAATGAAACCTTGAAGTGAAGAGACACTCTTTGAATGTTTTCAAGTACATCTAAAAAATAATGTCTTTATTCTGCATTATTCTTCGCAACTGAGAAATAAACAGCAGTTATTTAAGATAAAACTGCAATTGACTTCCAAAGAAACTATTTAGCACACTCACATTTGCCATTTTCTCTTCCATCGAAGTCTGTTTCTGGTGTGCTGAACAAAAAAAAATTGAAATAGGACACTAACTTTAACACTTAAGTAAAGTTTATTGATTTTAGCTGAACTTCACAGATCAGTTACTTCCTGATTAGCACTGAATCAGTTTCACCACACCTGGTAAGCTCTGTCTATAAACAAAAATAAATTCAGATCTTTTAATAACACAGATTAAGACACACATAAAATCTGCATTTATAAGTCTATCGGTACACTGGTAGTGAATTAAGACTAGTTTGTTCATTATTTGTTTGTTATTTCAGTCAGCATGAGTGAGCCGTTGCCTGACAGATCAAATTAGACAGAATGAGCCTGTGATTACAACATGATTGTCTAATCTCTGTGGATTACCTGACCTTGTTTGAGCCCTGAGGCACTGAGAGAGAAAGTAAGCAGAGACGTGACGAGGAAGAGGGAGACGGAGGACGGAGGAGAGAAATTAAAGAACATAAGGAGGACGTGCTGGCATTTTGAAGGAAAAACTGTAAGTGGACTTCCGACAGCTCTTGCACCATTTCCACAGAAAGTAGTGCCGTACCTGGAGTTACTGTGTGCTTTGTTTTGATGTGAACAGGGATTCTGTGAAGAATAACCAAGAGGAGAGAGCACTGGGGAACGCTGAGGACTGTCTACAACTCGAGTCTCAGAAGAAAACCACAAGGCTCGTGATAAATTTGACTCTGACATCTATGGTAAGATATTTTCACACCATGTGTGACTCTCCTATTGAGATAGTGAGCGGAAAATGAAGCTACAAACAGATTCAAACATATCAGATGGACACTAAGAAGAGCAGAGTGGGAGAAACAATGAGAGGTAGAGTGTGATATTAGTGTAGGAATAAAAGCGAAACATGGAGGAGCTGTGGACACTGTAGTCTGAGCTAAGCCATGTTAAGCCTCTTTAAGCTACTTCACTCTCCACAGAGCCAACGTCCCGTTTTAAACCTGTTGGACTTCTGACTGCGAGCTATTGATTCACTTTATCTGATTTTTTGGCAGGACAGCTGTACTTCACTGCCAAATCAGACAAAAACTATAGAGAACAGAGTAGAGTCTTTAAATCTCCAAAAAGAAATGAGCTATTTACCTGGACAAAGTCTGTTTTCAAGCATCTCCCAACCTCTTTGAGACCGTTTTGACCTCTGACCTCTGCTTTTGTCCCAGGACATGTCTGAAAGTCAGTGTGAATCCGTGGCGGTGAGTGTGGAGTCCCTCCTGAACGATGCCAAGAGGATGCAGAAGCAGTGCCGTGAGCGCAGCGAGCAGCTCTCCATGGCCGCCACGCAGCTGAGGGTGGAGTCGGCCGCCCTGAGGGAGCAGTGCGAGGCCTCCCAGCTCGACATGGCTCAAATACGCCGGCAGCTGGACGAGCTGATGGACACCAAAGCTGCCTTTGAGGCCAAGGAGAGGCAGGCGCGTAAACTCAGCAAGCAGCTGTGAAGACATGAACGTGATTGACACCCAGGAGAGAGGAGGACAGTGGGGGCGAGGAGGAAGGGGTCCATCTCTAGAAACTCTGAGAGAGGAGGAAAGGAAGACAGAGATTAAAAACAGTCAGGGGCAAAGGAACCCAGCACCAGCTTAAAATGAAACACCTCTGTCTGCTCCCTCTTTGTTTTTTTGTTTTTGCTGCTATGTGCAACACACACACACACACACACACACACACACACACACACACACACACACACCACTATGCACAAAAAATGTCACCCCTCTCCCACTTTTCATGTCAAATAAACACTGTACAAATACATTCTTGTCTCTTGTTATTATCCAGCGTATCTTTGCACCATCATTTATCAAGACTCCCACACTTTGTTTTTGCTTCATGTAAACTCATATCTGCAATCTATCATCACGTAAGTGGCTCAAAGTTGCTGAAGATGGATGGATGGATGATCACAGCTACACACCAACATGTGGACTGACACGTTGGACAGTTTATATAAACTGCTAGCCTGTCTCTCTCTCTCTATTCAGATTTGTTGTGCTGGCAGAGGTTACTTAATAAGGTTCACAACATGAAGAGACAGGACTGAAGGTTTTCATGTTGCTACAGCAACTTGAATGAAAGGAAAGGCACTGGAAAATTAAAAAATGAAAATAATAATGATATATAATAATATGATATATATAGAGAGAAGAAAACTAAATGAAAACAAACTGAAAGAGCTTTTCCACAGCAGCCATTTTGACATGAAACAGACAGGTCAACACAACCAATGACACTAATTAAGGTTCAGTTCCATTTAGTGCAACAGAGACTTTCCAGTGAGCCAACATGTTCTACAGCAGCACCCTGACTCTGAATGGAACAGAACCTTTGGTAACATAAAGCAACTTGGCCCGTACGGGGATCGAACCCGCGACCTTGGCGTTATTAGCACCACGCTCTAACCAACTGAGCTAACCGGCCATGTTTACGTTAGTCACGACAGACATTTTCACACGTTTCAGAGATCATATACTTAATTAATTTATCTAGTTAACGCTAATATAACTAGAACTTTTTTAATGTAAAGGTGAGCAGTGGGAAAAACAGATTGGGTGAAAACAGACTTTAGTCAATGATTTTTCTGTGTGAAAGTTATTATTTGATAGTGTGTATTTCGGAGAGCTTTTATTACAAAAGAGTAAAAGCTTAAATATGCATTTATATATTTAGGTGTCCATTAGTGTTTGTGTTTAGGGCGAACAGACAGTGGATGGTCACAGTCATTTGTCCTTGTAAAATATGACTGAGACGGCTAGGACTCAGTCACAGGAACCTAAATTTCACTTGAAACATTAAGATAACATCAACTATGCATAACATTACAATGTGGACAGAGGCAGCCAGCTAGCTGTAGCTTCATATCTAGCATACATAGAATCAATTTTCTCATCAAGAAATGTGATTTATTTAAAATATCAAACTGTCTTTAAATGAGTACATTTAGTTTTTGTGGGTTTGTTTCAACATTTCTTAGGTGGGAGGTGTGTGTGTGTGTGTGTGTGAATTTGGACGCATGACGTTGGTCCTGTTTTTACAGCAGAGTCTCTGTGTTCATTGTTCATTCTGCAGCAGCTGCTAGTACAAACTAGACGGCTCACAGAAATGAGCTGGGACACAAACTTTTCTCACTGGTATTCTTCCACGAGACAAAAATTGTTTGTGTTGCAGTAATACATCATCATATCGTGACGTATCAGGGGCCAGTGTTTTGTTTTGTTTTTCTCTTCTCGTAAATGTTTCTAGAAATTTTCTTCAGGGTTTTATTCTTCCAATATTTGGACTTTATTCTCTAAATTCCAATATTTCTTTCTCCAAACAGTGACACCAAATAAAATGTCATAAAACAGGATGTTTGGGGAAGTGTAAAGTCTGACACCCTAAATCACACAGATGCGCGCGCGCACACACACACACGCACAGATCACAAGAGAACCAAAGGAACAAGCAAAGCCGTGTCACAAAAGATTAAAATTTAATCAGCATTATAAATCATTCTATAAATACATGGTTGTCATATCATTAAGAACTTATTTTAAATAGCAATAGATAACAAACAAGCAGGGATGTGGTTCATTTGGAGACAAAACTGTTAGTGGGAGTAGCTGGGAATGTGTGTGTGTGTACGTGTGTGTGTGTATAAATGTGTAATAAGTTTGGTTTCTTTGCCACTGGTCTTCAATAACATGCTCCTATTATCACCGCTCTGAAAGACAAAATAAGAACAGATTACAGAAAAACCAAAACAGCATCGTGTGTGTGTATGTGTGTGTGTGTGTGTGTGTGTGCAGACAGGTAGACTTACTTTCAACTTTCTTCTTTAGCGGTGACAGTGCTGCTTTTGCCTGAAAAACACAGACAGACTGAGTCACTAAAATATATGTGGAACCATGATAGCTGCTTTATTTATTGGAGTTTGTGTGTATGTGCTGTGACAAAATGGAGTGTACCTTCTTGATCGCGGTCCAGTCTTCAAGGATGTCGATGTCTCTCAACATGTAGACAATAAAAGGCCCTGTGAGACACAGAGGGAGACATGCTACATCATCTGTCTGTCCGTTAACAGCAAATTCCAGCTTACAGTAACAACATGACAGGGGGCAAAGAAACTCTCAGATATGGTTTATCATAGAATACACAAACTACAACAACACACACTGAATATGTACGGGATAATGTACAGCAAGACAATCATTGTTGCGAAATAAACTCTGGCAAGGTGATGCAGGACTTTAATCACCCTGATAGAGTTCACTTTTTCTTGGCTACTACAGAAATCATTATTTTGTGTCAGATTATTTATTTCAAAATGATTTTATTGTCTGCTGTGATTCACCGGAATCTAGGGTCAGAATTTCGGTCTGCTATACAAAAATAACAGCGCATAATGCCCTAATTGACCATTGGAGCAGTCAACAAAGTGTTGTAACAGGACAGAAGGACACCTGGAAAACAACCAACTTGTATGACAAGAATAGTCTGTGTTGTGATGGCTAACATGGAAATGAAGAAGAAGTTTCACCTGAAACCAGAGCTACTTTCTTTTTCCTCTCCGACCGACCCAGCATGTTCTTCCTTTTACACTTCTTGCTCCTCATCTCATCACTCCACTCTGTAATGAGGAAACTTTCAAATGAATCCATGACGATGACAACGCTTCACAGAAATATCTCTGGGATTGACATCTTAGCCGTACCTGAGGTGAGGTCTATGTTCTGTCGGTCCTCCTCCAGTCGTCTGATCTTTTCCAGCAGTTCTGACTTCATGGCATCAAACAGCAACGTCCGCTCGCTCTGTAACACACACAGAAAATGTTGTGAGGCTTGTGTGAGTGGTCCTGTGCAGTATATAATGTGTATGAGTGTGTGTGTGTGTGTGTTACCTCCAGGTGCTGCCTTGCTCCTTGTAGTTCACACTCGTGCTTGTGTTTGATCACCTGTAGACACAGCTCTCTGTACACACCTGCAGGCGGAGGCACAGAAACAACACAGTTACATACAGTATACACCAAACAGCTCATCAGTCTAATAAATCATTTTTCTGATTTATTACTGCATGTAAACTATTTTGATGTCAGTTAACAAACAGATTAAGTTTCATTTCATCACATCACATTACATGTGTAGGAATAAGAAACTGTGTGTCCTCTGAGAGTTAGCATGCATGCTAATATAGCATTTGAAGTTCAATAATTCATATTTTAGATCATTGTTTCCATTAAATATGTTGGGAAACTACACAATCATACTTTATTCAGCACAGTGGCTCTTCCTGTCCCCATTGACCCTGCCAGAGAGACTAACGTGTGTTAAACAGCACCACCCAGTGGCCAGGTGTTGTGTCACACTGCTACAGACACATCTACACCCTGCAAAAGTTCAAAACACAACCCAAAAGTCACATTTGTAACTATAAATTCTGACGCCATGCCACTGTGGTGAAAGAGGCTTTCAGTGAGAGAAGGGCTTAAGATGTTCATCGCTTACCGGCCACTTGTGTTCGTATCTGCATGCTGTTCTGTAGTGCAGCCAGTGGTTCTCTGTATTCTCCAGCTTTCCCCGTCAGCACCTCGTCCAGCTTCACTTTCACCTGGTTCAGACGCTCCCGAAACAACCTGCAATCACACGGAGAGGACACTCCTTTTTTTCCTCCATCCTTCATTCACCCCAAAGGGACAGTGGAAAGTTTCTTCACCCCCTCGTCTTTAACTTACTTCTCTTTCAGCTCCTGAAACTGTTTTTCCAGATCCAACATCTCATCCAGGCACTCCCCTCTCCTCCGCTCACAGTCTTCATCATCCATCTCTTCACAGAGGACAGACAAACACATTATTGGTCGTCCCTCCTCGCTCACAAATCAGGCGACAATCTAGCGGAGCGTTTTGGATTTCTACCTGAGCTCTCCTCTTCCTCCTCCTCCTCCTCTTCCTCCTCCTCGCTCTCGTCCAAGTCACTGTCCCTCTCCTCCGTGCTCTCCTCCATGGTCTCCTCTCCCCCTCTTTCGTTCTCCCTCGGCTGCTCCACCTCGCCGTTGGCCTCAGGGAGCTGTGACTCTCCTTCTGCCTCCATCTCCTCCTCCGGCTCCCTCACAGGGGGTTGGGCGGGCATGGCTGGCTGAGAAACATGCAGGCACACACAGACTACGCTATAATATGTCTGGGTGGAGGTGGAGGAGTCACACTGGGTTACTTTTTTTGCACTTAATTGTTAAAATATTTAAATGTTGATTAACCTTGTTTAACATTGTTGGTTTCCATCTACTTTCTACACTGATCTCTGCTGATTTATTGTGCTGATTTGGCAAAATATGGGTGATGTTGATGAATGACAACCCTGCAGCTGGTTTGTAATAATGGTGAAGCAGAGAAAACACGCACAGGGGTAAAATATACATGTCTGTTGGTAAAGCACAGACTTGTCTGCGGTTTAATAGCGCAGATATTACAGCAAAGAGTCTGAATAGGACGACCGTGTGAAATCCGCGGGACACCGAGTTACCGTATGTCTTCCGTAAAACTTGTGAAGCTGGCTACAAAAACACAACACATAAGCGGAAATTATCCGATTTTATTTGGTGAAAATAAAACAAATATGAGCTACAGGGCAAATATTTGTATCACACCGCGTTAACGCTTCATGAAAAACATAATTAAAATATTGTAATATATATAAATAATGTAAAATAAATGATGTATTTGCTTTAAACCGTAGCCACGTCCATCAATCGTGCTTTTATTTTGTAGCCTGACCGGAAGTCCCCTTTCAATTCGCCCACACTCGCCTAGCTTGACCGCTGGCAGCTTCCGTGATGTCATACAGTACGATGGTGAACGTTATAAGCTCGACGGCGGTGTTTGGGCTAAAATAATGAACAGAACCGAGCCTGAAAGCTGTTACAACACCACACCATTTACTTAAACCCAACAAGACATTAACCGAGACCGGCTGTCCCGTTTTTATGTGAAATTAGCGGCAAATAAAGCAGAGTGAAGTCAAGTGCAACACTAGCTAACACACACACACACACACACACACACACACACAGCGAGAGGAATGAATGCCTGCTCGGCTCACTGTCACCCTATTCAACTTATTTCATGGTCTAAACGTATTTAGTGTTTAGTATTAAATAATACAATGAAGGTTTAAATGTCATTAAGCATGTGAAGCATCGCCAGAGTCGCTCTCATACTGACCCTGTCTCCCAACTGCACACGGATTAACAAGTAACGTTATCCGTCCATGCAGGCAGCCGATGCTGTTTGTAAACAGATAACCCTCCCTGCACCGGACGAGACAGCGGATAGAAGAGCCCGCTCACCTGCTCCCTCCGCTCCCTCCGCTCCCTCTTCTCGGCTGGACAAAGTTAAAGTATGACTTCTTATATATCCATTTTAAAAACTACTTCCTCTTCACTTCAGTCTTCAGTTAGACACTTTGCCGGACTCTACAACCCGCATGCTCAGCCAATCAGCGCCGAGCCCCGCGGTTCGGGCGACCAATAGGAGCAACCGCCCCCTTCCGTGGCTTGTCCAATCAAAATGGTAGAGCACGATAAGTTAGCCAATGACAATCCAGTTTGTTGCTGGAGTTTATACAAACACCGCGCATCATAATAAAATAAAATAAAATAAAATAAAATATAGCCAGACTGCAGATTGGCTATAACAATGACAATAAAGATCTACTTTAATCTAATGCAGTTATATAATGTGGCTGTAGTAATGTTTAAAGCATTTTTTGTCTTCTTTTCTTATATTTTGTATTATTCTTACATCGTAAACCATTTTGATGATATCGTACATCCCCATCAATAAAGTAATGATGAATTTCTAAAAGACACAGTGATTCTTGGCCCCTGTGTTGTGGTAGATACATTATAAACCAAACATTAACACAGGGATCCAACTTTGTCTCCTACTTACAAGTTGAATCCTCTCCAACTGACGGTCCATTAACAGAGCTGTGTTTACATCAGTTCACCAAGTGCAGACCCGCTCAGCAGTTGTCATACTGCATTTAACCACAAGATAGCACCAAATATCTGCACAGCCGTGCAAATGATAATGGTGGAATTCATATCGTTTGGACAATGGGCCCTTTTCATGGCAGACATTTTGGCATTTCAATGCAGGAAAACTACAGGTGGAACTATTAACATGAATAAACAATATTATGTATGCTAGGCACTGATATGAATGTCATAAATGACACTGACAATGCTTTACCTGCTAAAGTTATCTATGCAGCTCTTCTGAAGCAGAGAAAGTGACAAACCCAATAAACAAAGAGACAGTCTGTCCATTTTACATGTTTTTATTAAAGTTGCATAAAAGTGTAACAAAATTGGGCAAAAACAAGACCTGTTGTTGATATTGCTACATTTGTTTGTTGGTTTGATCTAATCATTGTCCAAAAAAAAGACTCCCACTCCTCCAATCCGCATGGTTTAGCTCTTGTATTTAGCCTCAATGATAATAATCAGTATATATATTTTTTGCAATTTTCCCCAACAGTAAAAAAACAGACTTCTCAATAACAGTCTAAGAAGGTATAATCCAAACCTGGATTCAGAAATAAAAAAAAATCCACTCAAATTCAGCCACTAATTGAGCTTGCCTGGTACAATCCGACCAATCCAAACGTCTCCAAAATATGCAGACCGTGCAAACCACACAGACAAGGCAAGAGCAATCGCACCAAAATGCATCTGAATGGATTTTTGTTCAACTACATGTTAATCCAGGGCCTGGCATCAAGAAGTGTCATGATCACAATAAAAACAGACCAGTATTCAAATGGTAAATGTAAAGAACATTGTTTTATCTAAACAAAATCACTGTATCAAGGCCTAAGTATTAAACACTCACTTCTAAAAAAAAACCCAACAGAATCTCATTTTGTTTCCAAAAGAAAAAAAAAAAAAAGGAGCGACAGAAGATCTGAGATTCTCCATGTCGCAGTTCTGCTCAGTAACACGTTTTTTTTTTTTTTTTTTAGCAGTTTGCGTTACCTTTTTAAAAATGAATGTCTCCCGTTTATTTGGTTTGTGTAACATAAATAATACCTAAGGCAACATCTGTTTTTTAAAAAGAAAAAAGAAAAGGAAAGGAAACTGAGGAAAGAAAAGAAGGGAGGGTGGACAGAAGGATGAAAATGGATGGGAGGAGGAGGAAAGAGGGGATGCCAGGGAGAAATGACAGAGCAGCAAGATGAAAATGGGCCAGTGTGTGTGTGTGTGTGCTGGCACCGAGAGAGGAGGAGACAGACAGTGGAGGTCTGCTGTCACCGCAGGTGTTAGCTGTTGGCTGCAGGAATCACAGCAAAATGTTACCGCTTCTCTGATTGGATGATGGTCTTCCGTCTCCGATCTGATTGGCTCAGAATGAGAAACAGATGGCTTATTCTCAGAGATGATTGGCAGCTGCAGCAGCTAAACACACAGATCTTGTGACAGCTACGGACCGGTCCATCTCCCTCTCTCTCAATATCAGTGCTTAGTATGTGTGTGTGTGTGTGTGTGTGTACGCACATCTGTGTGAGAGGCAGCTGTGTTTGCTAATGTGTTTCCGTTTCCTCCGCCCCGAGGGTGGCCTGTGAGTGTGTGTGTGAGAGAGAAAGAAAGGAAAGATGGGTGAATGCATTTTAGACAGCTTCAATGTAAAACAGTGGCCTCCCTCCCTCCCTCCCTCCCTTCATCTATCCCTCCATCCCTCCCTTTCAGACGTCTCATTGGTGGGTCTCCTGACAGGCAGAGGACAGTTTCTACACCATCATGGAGATTTTCAGAGTTTCCATGTACGTGTGATGCTTTGAACTGAGAAAAAAAGAGACAGACAGAAGAGGGTAGAGTAAAATAAAAATAAAACAAACAAGGCAGCTTTGTTCTGGGTCCTCCTGTTGGACTGTCAGTGTGTGTGTGTGACAAAATGCATCCCGGAAAAAAAAAATCTCCAAAAACCCCAAAAAACAGGAACCAGTCCTATACTAAAAATCTAATTTGTCGTACAGAACAGCAGAATATACAGGCCAGGAAAAAAAACAACAAAAAACACTCCTATTATCAATGTTGCTGTACATTATGTAGCAACACACACACGTAGCATTTAGCAACACACAGACGTACATATGTATGTGCAGGCCGGACAGCAGTGGCTTCTAAAAAGAGCCTGCACCGCGCATTTGAGGCAAGAAAAACACACGTCGCTCTTTTTGTTGTTTTGTTTTTTTTTCAGGATTTTTTCAAGAGTTTCTATTCCTGCACACCCCGACCTAAGACAACCTATTTCTACTCTAGCCTCAAGGGAAGATCTTTTATTCTAAAACGAGTTGGACCGTATGACCGCCACAGCCAACCAGTGACTTCCACTATTTCCAAGGAACAAACTTTCCTCTTTGTTGGTCTAAAGATGCACCATACAGTATTCTGTGTGGTCAGAGGTTGTTGTTTTTTTTTTAAATTTTCTTCCCACAATAACATAGTGCAGATTTTTTTCAACAGATATACACACACACACACACGCGCACACACACAAAAAAAAAACGACAGTCTTTAAATGCACCACTGTAGCAAATGCCTCTGATTACGAGGGAGGGGAGGGGGGTGATCTGAAAAAGACTGTACGCACCCCGCCCCTCCAAAATAAAGTTTAAAATTAAAAAACTAAAGTCAAGTGAATATTCCCATGCCCTCGAACTGAACTAGAAACATCAGAAGAGTCATGGTTTGATAGCTGGATCATTTACAAGTTTATACCCCATACAAATAACAAAATAAGGAATCTCATTGGTAGAGACATAAGCATTAATTAGGCCCTGCTTCAAGCTGATTGGCCGCTTCACTCCTTCCACTCTTTTCTTGGCCATCGCAGACTCCTTCTCTTGTTCTTCTTCCCACTCTCGGCCCGCTCCGCTCTCACTAATTATGGGGCTCGTCTCATCTCATCTCAGCCCCTCTCCTCCTCCTCCTCCTCCTCCTCCTCCTCCTCAGACAGATGGAGAGCGGTGCGAGGGAGGGTGGGAGGAAGAAGAGCTGGATGAGGAAGAGGAGTGAAGCCAAACAAAAGGGTGAAGGAGGAGCAGGAGTGAAAAAGAGTGCCTGGATGAAGACCAACGAATCGCTCGTCGTTGTTGCCGCTTTGGCCCGGTCATTACACATTCTTTTACTTCTCCTTCTTTGCGGATCGTTTTTTAAGAAGGAAGTTCGACAAATAACAAGGCGAGGTCACAAAAAATGAAAAATAAAAGCGATTTATGGGGCTGCATCCGGGCGACAAGAGAGAAAGAGGTGGGGAAAAAAAGGGCCTAAAGACCAGAGAGGAAACAAGGTTCAGAGTAATTCACTGAAGCTCTTCAATGGAGGAAAACTGACATCAAAATAAAAGGGTGGAAAGCGCAGTAGGAAGACGAGAGGTGAGGGCTGAGGTGGAGGGAGGAGGAGGCGGAAGAGGTGGTGGAGGAGGAGGAGGAGAAAGGACGCCATCATTTCTTCTGAGGCGTGGAGAGCTTCTGCATCCCTCGGATCTTGTCGAGCAGCTCTGAGATGAAGTCCTACGGAGAGACAGGAGGGACAGAAACACGTGAGGGCATGGATATGGAGCAAAGGGGGTGGAGGTAGAAGGACGAAAGAAGGAAGAAAGAAACTTACCTCAGTAGGTTTAAAACAGTCAACCAGCAAGTCCTGCAGAACAAAAACAGAGTCTGAATACATGCTTTGTCTTCCTTCTCATGTGTCCTTGGCATGCTTTCACACAGATCTTTGTGTCCTACCTTGACCCTGGCTGCCCGTTCAACGTCACTGGGCATGTCCAGCAGCTCATCCACGTCTATCTCCAGCTCCGGGATGGCCTCCTCCTACAACGCATGCAACAAGAGAAGAGAGGAGAGCGCGTTTAGAGACATATTTTCTTACAAAAACAGTAAAAAAAAAAGTTGGTTAGTGGGTTAAAATTGCTCTGAAAACACACACAGACACACACACACACAAGTGAATCTCTGTTCATGGACACATGGAAAGAAACCCTCATCATTCTTTCTATTCTTGCTCCCTGTGTTTATGTCATGTGGTTGTCTGCAAATAGACCAGCAGAAGCATTTCTGTCTCTGCATGACGTGGTACAGTGACTGATGACTGGCCACGTCTGAACACTAGAGGGCGACGCCCTACCATTACCTCCACATGCTGTACCAGACAGAGAAAAAGAGAGGAGAGACAAAGAAACCGGCGAGTACAGAGATATTTTCAAATCAGATTTTTTAATGGATGGAAAACTGTTTAATACTAAATTCACTGTTAGTGTGCAGACAGCAAACTTAGCTTCTTCTTGACACTGAAGAGTTCACGACACAGGTTCACTTGAAAGTTTCAATTTTCAACAATTTTTATGGTCATAATCAACTGATCTGCCGATTATTTTCAGAGAAAAAGAGAAAATGTCTGACAGTCCCCTGAGTAGTTTTTTTTAGACTTCTCAGTGTCAAAGTAAGCATGTGACATGATTACAGGAACAGTTACTTGCCTTCTTGAGTTAGAGGAGAACATTTACACCACTGTAATGTCTGTCCGTTAAACAGGGGAGCTACAGCTGGCCACCACTTAGCTTAGCTTAGCATAAAGACTGGAAGCAGGGGGAAACTGCTAGCCTGGCTCTGTCCGGACAAACAAAGCTGTGGTTGCAACTTGAAACTTTGAAACGTTGAAACTTTATTTTTTACACTTTTACACTGTTTTTCGGACAAATGAAACAAATGAGATCTAACACATCATGTGGTAGGCAGCTTTAGCCATTCTCCAGACTTGCTGCTAAGCTAAGCTAATAAGCTAAGCTAATAAACTTAGCTTATTTTCCCAAAATGTTGAACTATTACTTTAACAGCGAGTAATATCTACAGAGTGCATTACTGAAAGCTTGCCTGTAAACTGCTGACTGTCACGCTGCTGCCCAAAGTGAAAACACACTGTTATAAATCTCAAAAAGGGTGAAGTCTGCACCTTTTTTTTAGAACGGTACAACACACAAGATAACACATTTATCCATTCAAAACCGAAAACTGCCATAAATACACATACTTATGCACTTCAAAGCAATTACTGCCTCATACTGATAAGCTGACCTCTGATATGATCTGATCTGACTTATCAAATATATAAAAGTGAGTTCCCTGTAAGCTCGTCTTTCTTTCCTCGCGATGTCAATCAATTATTAGTGTTTTTCTCAGATTCATTAGCCGCTCTGTAAGAAGTGCTTTCTCTGTTTCTCCATCTGTCTCACTCGAACACACTAGCTCAGTGTGCACGGCTATCAAAGCCACTGGCAACAACACACGCGCTCTCGTACAAACACTCGTTTCCCCCTCTTTTGCAGCTCAATTGCTACCCTATATTCATGTCATTCTCCAGGAATCTCTCTCTCGCCCTCGTCCTCCCCCTCGGTTAGAGTTGCCCACACCAGCTGTCTCTGCACCTGCCCAACTGCCCCCTACCCCATCTCACACACACTCACACACACACAGTCAAACACACACACGGAAAGACAGACAGGCGCAGCATGCTGTGTGTGCACATTTGTGTGCTACATTAACCGAAAAGTCCTCAACATCGCACACATCCTTTCTCTTACACACACACACCGCTCTCTCTCTCTCTCTTTCTCACAAACACACACACGGATTAAAAAAATCCAAAATGGGAATTAATTATAAGTCTGAGCTGGATGAAGTGTGTGTGTAAAAAGCTGGGTATAAGGATTTAAATCTGCACAAGACAGCCTGTGTGTGTGAGATAGAGACCGGAGGTGACAGACAGACTTACTGTCAGCAGAGTATGAGACACACACACACACACACACACACACACACCACACACACACACACACTATTATTGGTGTTATTGTCAAATTTCAAAATTAAAGCCTGTAAGACGGACACAAAGGTGTACATGCACTCAAACACACACACGCTTACACTGCAGAAATACTGAAGCCGTACTGTTACGTTCACACACTCTTACACACACACACACACACACACACACACACAGGCTGTAAAGTCTGACACAAAGACTGATCTGCACAACATGTGGGCTCCATGTGCTGCTACATGGAGTAAAGGAAGCTAAGAGAGAAAATGTGAGAAGACAAAGGAAATGAGTAGATAGAAAAAAGAGACAGATTTGTATTTTTTCTAAATGTTAAAGAGAAATGTGATCCGGGATTTACTAAAAATCAACATTTTTAACTTTGTTCCCTTTCATTTCTTATTTTATATCACTCACGAGATAAAGGTAATGCACTAATTGCTGTTTAATGAACCTAAGTATAAGCGATGCACGTCCGCTCCCGTTTAACTCAGCTTACCTGAGAACGATTTCAGGGCAAACTGTTAAATCTGTGAGGGGGAAGGGAACGCCCAGAGGAAGGAAGGTAAGAGGTTAAGGAGCATATCGAGGAGAGGGAGCAGCTGAGCGGGAGAGAGGGGAGAGAGGGGGAGAGAAGAGAGGGGAGGGGAGGGATGTTGAAAAAGGCCGGAAGACAGGCCTCAGAGAGGAGACACAAAGAAAAGCTGGGAATCATGAGGGAAGGTTTCCCAAACAATCCTCCAGACTGACTTACTGAGCTAAGTCTGGAGTCTGGAGGGGGGGGTTTTACCGCTGGCTGCAGATGTGATCCGCGCTGAAAGGTGTCTGCGAGATATTGGCACACACTGCAGGGTTGTAAACAAAGCAGAGCAGCGTGGAACAATCCGGAGAGGTCTTGGAGGTAGAGAAAGACAAATCTGCTTCATCCTGAACCAGGAATCTTTTTTTTTCTTAGCACGTCCAAAGAAGCCTGACAGTCTGCAGTTTACAGTGATGGATGTGAAAGTAATGGATAAAGCTGGGGAGGGACGTAAAGTGCGAAATGTTGATCTGGAGCAGATCAAAACCTGTCAACAGGCTGACAACAGACCGCTGGAAATGTCATTGCTCCTATATGATCTGAGCTTGGAGACAATTACTGATCCATTAAATATGTCAGAGAGTTTAGACAACCACGTGTCTGCGCACAGTTTAAAACTAACCACACTAACAGCCTGATGCAGACAAGAGTCATGACAGCGCTGATGCTTTTTATGCTCTTTATCCATCATACTGTTTGGATAATCAGCTAGTTTCTTACCCGTAGGTTACGATGCTCACAAATTGTTTTCAGCATCGATTTTTAAGCAGTCTGAGCGACCAGCATCACCCGAGGAACAAACCCATACTGTAACCCGGCTCATGGACGATTTAATGCGGCCTTTAAATTTAATTATGCTCTTCCTGACAAGCTTGCAAATATGATTCACACACCAACACGATCAGGCTGAGCAGCAGACAGACAGAGACAGTGCCTGTCTGGAGGCTGCCTGCAGAAACAGAGCAGAATGAGATGTGACAGGATGAGAGCGGATTTGTGTGTGCGAGAGCGTGTGTGTAGGTCATAGTACGATTCCTCTCACTCAGAGGGCTGTGTAGCGGCTCCAGGATTGGACAGATCAAATGTCAGATACAGATGCATCACCGGAAGAACACAGGCTACACACAGACACACACAAACACACATAAGTAGGTCAGTGCCCTTGTATTGCGATAAAAAGACCTATCATGGCCACTGTAAACATCTCTGAAAAGGGAAGTGATGAGAAAGAGCGATGAAGCAAAGTCGGGGTTTCTCCAGGGAGCGCTTCTTCAGAGACTCGACTGAATCATTTCAGGGCGACTTCCTTTCGCTGTGACTGACCTCAGATCTGATTCAGACTACAAACAGTGTGATTTGCATGCAGCCGAGACGCACGTAACACGGCTACAGGCTGATGAAGAAGGCAGGAGCAAAAAAACCTCACAAAAAAGGGATGCGAGTGTAAAATCAGAGGAGTCCTCAGCAGCCACGGATCAAACACTGAGAAATATGAGCGCATATGGACACCTGGATGATGAAATGACAACACAGGTCCATGTGTAGTGTAATAAGTTGGATACAAGCCAACGTATTATCAGTGAGAGAAGCTGTATGTGTAAATGGGTCACAGAGGCCACCTAAAGGGATTACACAGCGTGTCCTCCACTGATAACACACCCTATAACTGATTCCTGTGATAGCACCTACGTAAACCTGTGACAGACAGACAGAGAGCGCGCAGAAGACAGTCAAAGTTGTAGTGTTGTAGTGTAAAGAAATCGCAGACATGCTGGATGAAGAGTGATAAATGGCCACTTTTGCTTCTTCCTGCTGCCTCAGCTCGACAACGCGGGATAAAAATAGTCAGACTTCAGGATGGCCCAGCGCCCGTTTATGCTACAAAGACAAAAACAATGTTTTGGCTGCAGGGAGTGGGGAAAGAAAGGAGGAGGAGGAGGGGGGAGAGAGAAGAAGGAAGTTGGGAGACGGGGGGAAGTGATGGCTGGAGCAGGCAGGAAGAAGAAGTAGGAAAAGTAGGCCGCGTGGCGCTAGACAATGTCGGCATTCACCCCGATTTCCGCGTGTGCGCTTGTTTTGACTGAATAAACCAGACGCCTTCACACGTCAGCCGCTCCTTCTTTTATGATCCTCGCCTCTTTTTTATTTAATGTTGTTCAAAACAGATGAGCGGGGGGCCTTTTTTTTCTCTTCAGCTCTCTTTATTGGGGGGAATCCAAGCAGGGAAGTGTTTTTACTGAGTGTTTATGTGTGTGTGTGTGTGTGTGTGTGTGTGTGTGTGTGTGTGTGTGTGTGTGTGTGTGTGTGTGCATTACAGAGTGGATGAGTAAGTGCATTAAAGTTACCAGAGGCCCGGCTGACTTGGCACGACGACACAAGGACAAAATGTGTGTGAGAACCGACAATGAGTTCAGCACACACACACACACACACACACACACACACTGCAGGCAGCGTAAGCTCGGGCATAACTGAGATTGTTTGACTGTTAGTGATGTGGAGCTGTAAAATACTTTATGCTCTCTTAGCTGGGAGAACTCAAACAGACACTAACACCGGAGCATGAGTCTTACCAGCAGCTAAGAGTCAAAGATCTGAAAACAAGAGGCTGGCGCGATTTTCTGCATATTTGCACTCAAAAAAAAACAAAAAAAAAACAAACGTCTGGATTGTGCTTTAATCATCTTTGTCTAATGGTGCAAATCAAAAAGGCCGGAGCTATAAATCATTCAGTGCTTTGTCAAGGCTTGAAGCTGAGCTGCTGTAATTAGTTGCGATTGTGAAAAAAGGATTATTGGTGCATCACGGAGAGACAGGGAGTCATCCAATGAGGTGAGCCGAAGGAGAGGGTGAGACTAATAAGGGAAGAGATGGAAAAAGATGCATGACTAAAGGCTCAAAGAACAGAACACTTTGATATGTTTGGATGTGGAGCCGGGCTGACAACATCCACGTAAAGAAACGGAGCGTGAGAGCTGGCAGTTAGTTTTCTCAACAGTCACAGCATTGCTCAAGTTAGCGCCGGGTTAAGGCTGAAACATGCTCCTGCAAAGATTTACGTAATAATATTTGACTAAGGATGGTTTCAAGGCAACTACAACTCACAGACGAGCCGATTAAATTCACAAATCGTATGCATGTGCAGGCCTGTTTATTAAATAAAGACTGATTGATTGAGGCAGAGAGGACATGCAAAAGAACTGGAGATGAGCCAAAACCCAACATGGGACTACAGACAAAAGCTTTTTTTGTGATTGACTTGTAACTGTCAGACTTCCTTCTTGGAGCTTCTAGTTTCCTAGAAAATGATGAATTGCTAAAATTACCACCGTTACGTCAAGCGGAGCAGTTCGAGTTTATGATGTGCGGGAACTTCCTGTGCGTGATCACGGAGATGCCAGTATGGAAACACAGACATAAAAAGCCACCAGACGTCTTGTGCGCTCAAAATAACAAAACATATTTTCAAGTTGAACGCTAAGAAGTCTGCCTGCAAACCATCTCGAGGTGCTAATTCATGGCATCCTTGTGACCGATCTGCTCTACTATCATCTGATTTACACACACACACACAGAGGGTGAGGGTGAGACCAGGATGGAAGTAGTGGAAAAGTACTGGTCTCAAACCTGCTTCCTGTCATGCCCCCCTCCTCTGTCTCTTTATCTTTAGGTCTCCTTTGATGCCCTTCCTCTCTGGTTGGCATTACGGCTCTGCGCTGCTCTCGTATAAATCACCCTCAGCTCGGCTGTTACAGGGCAGTTCATTGAGTTTAGGCCACCTTGCTGCGGGCACGATACCACTTACGAGGGAATATGAGAGAGAGAGAGTGAGAGAAGAGAGGGGTCAACGAGGGTGTTAGGGATTAGGGATGCTCTGCGTCCGTCATCGCCTGCTGCTTTCCATCTTCTTTCCGTCTCCCCGTGTCGCACACGAGCGCTTATCTGGAATCTGCAGCTCTTTCAATAACAGGCACTGTTCGCTTCCCTCTTCTGCTTCTTCTTCCTCCATCAAAGAGGTTGTGACCCCCACCCAAAAAAAACCCACAGCATTCTTATTCTTATCTGAGGCACAGAAAGGGTTAAAACACCAGAGCACCCCGCCACTTCCTGTCTGGGACACGTGACCTTGAGAGATATTAGAGGAGGGGAGGGTGAGGAGGAGAGAACATATGTGTGTGTGTGTGTGTGTGTGTGTGTGTGTGTGTTTACAGAAAGACTTTAAGAGGACAGAGTTGACAGTGACCTAAGCAACATTGGTGTGTGTGTGTGTACACACGCAAAGTGATGCTGCTGTAATAAATACGTGGCTTCACACACACACACACACGACCAGAAACCACAAGAATCCATAATCAATACGGTACAATGCACTTAATTCAGTGTGGAGTGTGGATGCAGCAGCAGTGTGTGCACATTTTGTTTGTGTGTGTGTGTGATCCTCATCTCTATTGCACCTCTAATCAGTTAGACGAACTTCCTCTCAGGAAGAATATGACGTCCTGTTTTTAATCATATGAAAAACAGAGAGAGAGAGAGAGAGAGAGAGCTGCAGGCCAAACGGCTGAACCCTCATAACCGTGCGCTCACAGGTGGGGCGGTGTTTCATCTCGACTTGCAGTGAGGCACGCAGTCAGGATTTACATGTCTGACATTATCTGTGTTCTTTCTTCCCGCTGAAAACGTTGCGGCTTGTACACGTTCCTTCACAAAAAAACCAACTTCCTATGCCACCTCTGCGGACGCAGCGTGCCTCCTGAACGCTGTTCTATTTAAAACCCCCCCTCTTAAAAACACACACGTCCCC
Source organism: Protonibea diacanthus (assembly GCA_028641955.1). Lineage (NCBI taxonomy): Eukaryota > Metazoa > Chordata > Actinopteri > Sciaenidae > Protonibea > Protonibea diacanthus. Next base: position 11,600,937 of record CM053998.1, read on the forward strand.
TCGGCACATTTAGCACATCCTACCAGAGTACCTCCATACACTTTGACTCCGCAGCCTTCCTGCTATCTCACTCCAGAGATAAAGAGATAAACGGCTCTGTCAAGTGAAGTAAAAAGGAACCAGAGCCTCCGGAGTCTGCTGGTAGTAGCGATGTGGGCATGCTATTGTGCCGTGTGGGTTGTTTCAGACTTGTTCTGGCCAAACCATACAGGCTCCAAGCACACAGAACATATCTTCATATGACGCCAGGAAACATTCATCACTATAATTAGGACGCAGGCACAGTGGTTTCTTACACTGTAATTAGGTAACAATAGCATATAACATATTATATATAGCATTAGTGCACGGAGAGTAAAGATATCTGGGAATGGCTGAACCTGGAGCTGATGATGGATGTATATTGGCTTGGTTTCACCCACAGCACACACACACACACACACACACACACACACACACACACACATATGTATCTAAAAATCTATTTGGAGAGTTAAAATGTATAATGTCACCCATCCAACCTTGACCCCAACACCACCACCACCACCTCCCCCCCAAAAAAACCTGCCCAAAGTCATAGCAGCTCGCAGTACGGTCGAATGATTCCCACATCAGCTTGTTTGGCCTGATTGAACGGTTCAGCGGTTTCTGTGTGTTGACTGGAAGTGTCTGAGCTGCAGACTCTCTGGGGGTGAAAAACGCTCCGCTGGTCCCTCAGGGTCACAACCAACCCCATGCATGACTTGTACTGGCAACCACACGGCTGCTGCCACGGCTGGAGCTCCGGCGCCCTATCACGCCTGCTAACTACTACACGGGGGCACAGTCTGTCATCACCGCTGTCCGGTTTTGTTGTGTTTTCAGCAGTCTAACGCAAAGATGTGCCTTATTCTAAACAGGACATTTAAAGTTTGATTTCACTTTTCCAGCCACAGCCATATGCTTAGAACTAGAAAGGCTAACATAAGCTGAAATATCATCTTCAAAACTCCAAAAGAACCACTGGTATGGTCGATGAGTGACCTAAAGGGAAGTGCAGAAGCACCACCGGAACAAGTGGTTAGCAGCAAAGGCTGATAGAAACCCAAGTCTTGTAACGTTGTTGTAGGTAAAAAAAAAAAAAAAAAAATACAGTAAATATAACACACAGAGGATGTCAGATAGATCTTTGGCTGCTAGCTTTTAACCTTTGCTTTCAATTTCCATCCAGCTTTTAATGATTTGCATAAAAATACTCAGACGCACACACTCACACACTTGAAGAAAATCCATCTTTCTCTTCAGCCCACTCTAATTACAAAATCTCCCAGGCATCCATCTGAAATATGTGAACCCAGACTGTATCTCAAGTGCCCACTTTCGCCCTCCACCTCCACTCTCCATCTCATCTTGACTCTGTCATTTCTGCGGCAGGGAGAACAGAGGACAGATTTGAGAAGGCACTGCACAAATTCATACACACAGGCTGATATCGATGTGTGTGTGTGTGTGTGTGTGTGTGTGTGTGTGTGTGTGTGTGTGCAGCATTGGGCAAAGTAGCCTGAGGTGTTGCAACAAATTGATTTTTCTATTTTCTTTCATCAATTTCTAATTACCAAGTAAAAATTTAAAAACATTAACAAATACAAACAGAGGAAGAGAGCGAGGAAGTCCACACACACAATAACACGTGCACACACACACACACACACACACACCTCCACAATGAGCCAGAAGAGTCATTCACTGTCACTACAATTGGACTGAAAGAAGAGATTACGTGCAGATTAAAATTAGAATGCACACAAGCGAGGATTACAGCAGATTATCATTATGTCACTCTTGGCGAGTGACAACACAACCAAAGGGCCTCTTTGTTCGTCCACTCAATGACTTATGCATTTATTCTGGCAGTTTTAGACAGAAATGGAGTTTGGCAATCCTACAGAGTCATTCGGGGTCTTTTTCAAAATATATTTCCACTCATTTCCACCCACAGAAACGTCCGTGTTTATGTGCGGAGCCTTTTAATTAGCCCGCCACTATCGAGATGTAATCCGGATGGATTTCAAAAGGGATTATAGAACATTATAGGTATTTATGCAGATCAACCATCAACACAACCTCTGACTTTGCCAAAACTAGCAACACACTGAGCAATTCATAACGCTTTGGCTAAATTCCACAGAAACAAAAAAGAAACTATAAATGATGCACTTTTTCCCCCCTCGGTTTATCCATTTTCTTCACAGACATGAGTCACAAAGTGCTTCACAAAGGTGACACATGGTGTACAAGAACGGAGTCATAATATTAGAAAACACATGAAATACATAACGTCTGTCTAAACAGCTGTCCTTTTTAAAAGAATCCACAGAAGCAGCAGACCGTATGGGTCATAGTTTTTGGCGCTGCAGCCTCAAAGGCTCGATCATCGCGAGCCTTAAGGCGGGTGCGTGGGATGAACAGCAAATGTAGCATATTTGACCTTAGAGAGTGGAGCTGATGTGTGCGGGTGAAGCCACATGGAGACCTAGCCTGACCGCGCAGTGCTCCAGACATTATAAACGGCATCCTATAGTGAAGAGATCCACGTACAGAGGTAATGTGAGAGAGAAGAGCAGATAGTTTAGTGAGGAGAAGAGTGCTTTACAATAATCAATGTGAGATGGGACAAAGACATTATCTGACCCTAAAACACACAACGTGAACGCCGTCGTCACTTTTACTGGTCAGCGTGTTTTTAATCTTTATTTAGCTCGGACAATGTTTTTGCTTCCTGTGCAAGGGAAGTGAATCTGCTCGTCAGTGTTAATGTGTGTCAATAAAAAGGCACTTGAAGTTTAAAGCTGCACAACAGAGGTTGCAGACAGTGGTTATGCCCGTGCCAACGCCATCGCTCATTAATTCGTTTGTTCGATTTCTTCTTTCAGCAGCCTGCGTGAGGTTCTGAGGTTGGACCAGCAGCTGAATTTAAAAGAGTTTTGATGGATTTTTATGGCTCCAAAATAAACTGTAAGTAGATTAGAGACATCATCCACTCCCAGATCTCTGTGAACGTAAACACGCCTCCTCTGCAGGCTTTAACGGTGGCTAGAAAGGAAGTTTCTCCTTCAGTACTTCCACTGGGATGCTCTGTAACAGACACCACTGCTGTTACTCAACAGGTGTGTTGATTTGTTCATTCAATACGTTTAATACCAACTTTATGAGAGTGTGTGAGTGACAAAGGGGAAGAATGAGAGAGACTGACTCCCTTCCTGATGAGTCACTATCTTGTATTAATTTCTGTTGCCCAAATATGGTCGGACGTTCCTTCCTGATCAGCGGCTGAATGCAGAAATAAACTTCTCATAGCAAAAATCACACATGGAACAGATAAGTATAAAAAGTTTAAAAGGAAGTGGTTATCTGTCATGATTCATAACTGAACTAGATGAACGATATCAAATTACAGAATTAGAATTTCATATATTATAATAATCATCTGTCCATCCGTCCACACATCTTTCATGCATCCTTTTCTTCCTAAAGAAGTTTTTTTTCCTGCAACGTGACGTCTTCCACGCTGTGATACCATCATCAAACCTTAAGTTAGGTGACGTCATGGAGGACATACGAAGCCAACATGGCACCGGTGCTCTAACCTGGCAAACTCTTTATCAGTGGCAGGCAGGTCAGGAAGTCGCTGGCAATGCGAACACAGCACCACAGCCGGCTTCGGTATACCCATCTGACAGCATATCTATTGCCACTTGGTGAAAGCTAGAACTATTTAATATTAAAAAAAAACTTCATCTGTCAGCTCCTCTAAATATGCAGCATTATGAGACAGGACATTGTGCACAGCTCCTGTACAGTCTGTCATTGCTGTACAAAAAGTACAATAAAGCACATTATTCACACAGTACAATCAGAGACGGAGAGTAAAGTCATACACTGACATATGCTTCCCTGCAGCTCAACCGGTGTCTGCTTTAATGCACCTCCTGGGACTAAAATACACTCCCGAGTGGATCTGTGTTACCTCATTCAACCTGCAGGCAGTTGGCATTGCTTACAAAGCGACTCCATGATGGTAATGACTCCGTACCAAAGGATGCTGCCAACTCTAGTCGCAACAGTTAAAACGTTGGGACAGCGGCTGTGTCACTGTTTAAATATGGTTTCGATGTGGAGGCCAATAAACACGCCGAAACACTCATATTCAATCTCTCGTTTAAAAGCGCTACTACAGCAACAACACCCTGGAGTCATCATAACGCTGGCCTGTGTACCAAACTACATGCTCGTTTTAAAGAGCGTCCTCGAGGGCACTACAGCCTTCACACAGCAGCTATCAAAAGCATATGTGCCATATTAAAATGCATTAATTAATAATAATAAAAAAAGCTGAGTAAAAGGCAGGCTAGGGCTGAGACGAGTTTGTCTGAAACAAAGTGTGTGATACATTACAGACCATTGAAAAATAATGAGCACGAAGGCACAGGGGTACTTTCATAGCTCACAGTCATTATGTTTATGGAAGCATAAGAGTATTTACTGGATGCCTATTTGATGCGTACACATAATACACAACAGGAAAACACAATGAACAATAGACTTTGCAAACCTTCTCATTATATTAAGACAAGTCCCTGCCTGTGATTAGATTTGCTGCAAACGGCAGAGTTTCGCAATCGAACTCTAAATGCGCCACGCTCGACGCCGATCATCAAGCCAAAACGCTTTTGTTTAAAACTTTTACACGCGGCCTGCAGCCTCACCCTGTGTGACAGAGGATGGAATGACAGGCTGATCAGGCTGAGCTGGTACTGAAACATAATCCTGAAGGGGTTTGACATGGTGGAAAGGTGTCAGACAATCAGTATGTACAGGCTGACATATGATGGAACACATGGTGAGAGAGGGTTGTGACGAACAACACAGGGATAAAACAAATCATTAATATGCAACAAACACTAGTGTATGCGCACACGTGCACTTTAGAAGTGTTTGGAACGTTGGCTCATTGCTCAGCTTACCTCTTAAAGGCACCCTGTGGAGTTTTTTCTTGCAAGTTATACCAAATATTTCTCACAAAAACACAATGTGTTCAAATATATTGGATATTTTTGGAGCCAGCATTGTTTGCAACCGTATTAGCTAGCTAGCCGTCTCCTCCTTTTGCACCATTTGCACCACCCATTGCTACATTTAACACCAACTGTCAATCAGTGGAATAGACCTTTTACACAGCAGCAATTTTAACATGTAAACATGGGTGTTACGAATGATATTAATTATGGTCTTGTTCCATTCAGGTCAAACAGAGTCAGGGTGCTGCTGTGGTGCATTTTGACCTCAATGGAAAGTCTCTGCTGCAATAAACGGAACAAAACATTGATTAGTTGGGGACGCTGCTCAATAGTGCTACTAGTGGTCGGGAACTCCACAGGGTACCTTTAATTCAGATATTCAACAAGCAGCGACCTCCGTGGCAGTGGATGAAGCCACTTCCTCGAACGGCCACTTAAGGGCTGGCTACAGAGTGAGTCAGTCTCCATAGGCCCCTATGTTAAAATGTCCAACTTCACAGCAGAAATAAACATGTTTACAGCCTGGTACAAAAAACAGTTTTGGCCTCTATAGCTCTCTATTTCACTGTTCATGACAACTGTACTGAGGGTGGAATTTTTTTCAACTCATATGGTCGAATTATATTAAGGCTTAAAGTTATGCATAATTAACAGCATGGCCGCTTTGATTGACTGGTAAGTGCCGTTACAGATGGCTTGTTATCTTTGCTGATTTTTAGATTAGCAGATTAGAGGCAGGACTTCCAACATGGTGGCAGTCAGAGCTACATATTCTGAGCTTCAAATGGCTCTTTTGACATAGGTCCTCAAAATACTGCCCAGTGGCACTACTAGTGGTCAGAAACTTCACAGCATACATTTAAATGCAGATATTCACAATATATACTTGACTGTCCTGCATGCTTATACGTTATAGAGTAAATTGAGAAATGTGAGTGTGTCTGTGTGTGGGGAAAGTGATATGTTGATACTGTCCATTTGATGTATGTGTTTGCCTCCTTTTTTTTTCTCACTTCCTGTAACAACATGCAGCATTCCCGTGAATGACTCACATCCCTCGTTCTCCCTCTCTTTTTTCATCCCTGCCTCCTCTTGCTTGGCGTTCTTTACTTTCTTCCGATCTCACTCGCACATTAACCAAAACACGTGCTTGAGTCCCCCACTCCTCACCCGTCATCGTCACAATATTCTTGGCGGGCCTTCCTCCTCCTCCTTCTCCTCCTCCTCTCTGACTCGAGCTGATATATTCACTTGGCGTCTTAAAAAACGCTCACGTGGTCAGTCAGTGGGTCAGACTACAGTATGTGCTGACTCACCCCCTCCCTCCAGTCACACGGGAAAAGATCTTGTGTGTTCAACATGTAGACCCCACATGTAACCTATTAACACGCTGTGTGTATGTCCATGTCCGTGTGTGTGTGTGTGTGTGTCTGCTGGTGTGGGGGGGTGTTTACAAAGACACACTGGAGTCTTTCACTCCCGCTGTGTAACAACCACTCTTTGTAGTCCCCCTCTTATACACACTGAGTGAAACAGAGTAATACTGATTGGTATTCAGACCTTTAAGTTTAAGCTTTAGGCAAATGTTGCAGGCTCTTTGTGTGTGTTTTTATGCATGTGTGTGGGTTTTTACATTGTAAAAGGATAGACATACAACATGCATGTTGTGTTTTTATTCTATTCTGTTCATTAATATGTGTTTATGCGAGGAAAAGTTTACATTTTATTCACTTATATAGCTGTCAGAAGTCACTGGATTGTTTATTTTGTTGAATGCTACCACAGTTAAAAAATGTCTCTCTAGTGTTATACTACTTGCTATCTTCACCATGAAGTGTGTATAGCTAGAAATAACAGTGGACACATGTTACAAAAACACTTTCTCCCGCTCTGACATCCCTGTCTACTCCTACTACTTTTTCCTTCCCCTCTTGCCATCCCCTCTAGGTTTTTTTTTCCCTTCTCTTCCCCCGTTTATTGCATTCCTGCTCACCAATCCTGCCTCTGTTCTCACTCATATCCCAATCTGTGTGTGTGTGTGTGTGTGTGTGTGTGTGGCCACGTAGGACCCTGTAGTTTGGGGATTGGTCCGCCCACTCCCTTCACTGTTAACTATATAGCTACTGGTCAGTGTAGTATGAGGCGAAAAAACGGCAAACTCAGCGAAAAGAAGTCTTTACTGACAAATAAACATTTGACGGCACAGTTACCATGGTAATGATACCAAGGGCTGGAGCGAAATCTGATCAGTTTTACTAGAAGTGGAGTTGGGAACTTGATGAGTGTAACCTCGTCTTTCCTTTTTCCCTCGAGAAAGCTCAAACTCACTTATCGCCTTATATACAAAGCCGCTAACAGAGTGGAAGCTCAAAAACAAAGAAAGTGTGCACAGTTTATCCTTGAGGAAATACTATCATTTATAACAAAAAAATATATAAAATATTTCCTGCCAGTTCAGTGTTTAAACTGATTAAACCCTCTTGTGTTACTTATAGTGAACCTTTTATCTCCTACCTTTAGTAAACTATTCAAATATTTATCCAATACTTTTTTCCATTTCACTATTTATCCCAAAGCTATTTATGCTATATATGTCAGTGTAATGTTAGCATGCAATATTAAAACTGTTGTGGCCTCAGGGAAAGTACAAGGCCGGTATGTATGGTGTGATATGTGAGAAAATGTCACGTCATGAGCTCAGATAATCTCACAAAGCTTGTAAATAGCCATAAAACCGAGCTTATCAGATTCTAGAGTGAATGGAAACCTGTACATACCTATACAGATCTGTACTCATGTGGCTGTGTTCTGACCACTCCATGGTGACATGCTTTTCTTCTAACCAGGGGCTCTTTTCTTATTTAACCGAACAAAAGTGAAACTTTAGAGCTCCAGATTTCACTTCTTCACTTCGATTTATTTCCATTTTTTATTCTTTACTTTTAGTTTTACCTTTACTGCTCACCACATCCTGTGGTGTTCAGGTGCTATGTCCACATGCTGAGTCTACTGATGTAGAAGCTGCAGAAGCACTCAGTGAGCTACAGGTAACCCTGGTTGGGAATAACTGCTCTATTGGGCATCTTAACAACGTGCAGTGTTTCTCCAACAAAGCAAATGCCACATTAACATCAGCAGCAGGTATTCAGTAAACCCCTGCTAATATAATAACTGAATGGCTCCAATTATAATCTTGCACTGAAAGAAAATAATGAAAACATGGACTTTCGGGGAAATGATAGAATTTTACTAAGCTGTCGTTTATTAAATGGACACAACCCTATTTTTTTCCACTGCATGGTTAACCAATATAAACATTTAACAAGCCTTGTTGCCATGGAATCATACTAAGGCTCTGCTCCTCACTATTACCCATAGCAACTCTGACTGATAGGCTGACTAAGTGGCTGGATGAATATCTAACAAGCTGGCTGGCAGAATTGACTGGCTGACTGCTTGTAGCATGTTTAAAGGGATTATATGAATCGGAAAATAGCTCATTATGAATTCCCTGTTGAACAAACTCCATATGGTTTTATTAATAGTAGAAATATGCATCCAAGAGGGGAGAGAAGTAAAGGGCCATAGGAAATAATGAAGGGTGAAAGATGAAACTATGGATTGTGACATCAGTCAGACCAAAAAAAAGACAGACACAGCAAGAAAAGGAGGTGAATGGAAAAAAAAAATAGGAGCAAACTCCAAGGCCACATGCTCCATGTCAGAGAACAGGGCTCTCCCAATACCCACTCTGCTCCCTGACCGACTAAAGCTGCCTCTCCAGTTACACTGTTTAGTAGCACGTGCTCCACATTTCCCCATCTAAATGAGCCCAATGTGTCTCCATCAGTGAACCGACTGTAAATTAATCTCTTTGTTGTCTAACAGCCTCGGCAGAGATGGGATTGGGACAATGAAAAGCGGTAGAGAGACCGCTGTGGATCAAAAAATACAAAATCATCGCTGAGAGATGCGTGTCCAAAAATGTGAACTAAATCATTTATATCTCATTTACGCAAGTATAAACTGATACACCTGTGATCTCACAACAATAAGTCATCACAACACGAGTCTGTGCGTCACCATGACACCTATTTGTCAGGCTTTTTGGACTCTTTGTGATCCTGTTTGCTCAGTTGAAAAGCAGACTAACAATAAAACATGAGGGCATGTAAAGAAAGATGGTGAGTGAATGAATGTACACTGAGAGAGAGAAATATTCTGCTATCAATCTGGGGTCCTGGCTGCACATACGGATTTAAAAATAAGATTGTTCTTATCCAGGAACAGAGTCTGAAATGATTTATACTTTGAAACCACTTCTGGTGAATTACTAAAGGTCACATTGGAACACCCTGCAAAGATTTTCTCCTTACTCATACTTTTTTTTTTGGACTCTCCAAGGCTTTAATGCAAAGCATACTAATCCATTATTGGCAGACAATCAAAGCACATTGATTTTAAAATCCTCTCTAGGCCATTTAATCACCTCTGCTGGCATGCGAGTCTCTGTAGTATCCCCTGCTACTTTATTATTATCCACATCTCATGGGATATCCCTGTAACTGCCAAAATCTCAATGTAAGTATACAGACACAGATGTCAGATAGAGAACACCACATGATAAGAGAGGCATCAGTTTTCAACACGACTTAAGCGTATAACGCTCGTGGTTAACTGTGCTTTGGGATAATACAGTTTGTCAGTTGGATTTTGGGCGTCCAGGTGGAGAAGCAAAGACAGCCGGACCTCCTGAAGAGGCTCTGTTGTTAACAAGCCAACTTGTCTGCCCATCCCTTTGTGTCTGTGTGCATCAGTGGAGGCTGAACATGAGCAGAAAGTTGTGAGAAGTCAGACTTTTCCTCCTCTATCCAGCAGCCTGACCTCTTCTTCCTTTTCTCTCTTCTAGCCTACCAGGAATTCTCCAAACCTGTTAAGTCGTTGTATTCCTCACGCTAGGAATAGAATGTGGGTCAATGCCAGCTCAGTACAGTCGACATGAGCTTACCAGCTACTGACGCCAGTAGCAACACCGCAGCTGCCGCTGGGCTACATTATGACTCCACGGCCCCCCTCCATGTGTCACCACGATCGTGGGTTTTGATGTGTGATGGTGCGGAGGGACTCTAAAGTTAGCTGACGGTTATGCACAGTCATTACTACATCCAAGGACGGGGGGGTGCTCCCTGACAAGATTTATGACTGAACCCTTCCTCCAACCCACCTGGGCTCATCAGTATCACCTCATTTGTCTTTTGTTTGCCCCCCCCACCCCCACCACCACCTACCTTTTGCTCTAGTTAGGAGCAATTAAAAAAGACATGCAACAAGGCTCCCAGCTTGGAAAAAATAACCACAGTGTTCGTCTGTTAAAGGCTCACTGTGTAAGATTTAGGGGGGTCTACTGGCAGGAATATCATTAATGTGTTTAAATTAGTGTATAATCACCTTTTTTGCCTTAAAATGATATCTACAGCGAGAGCGGGTCCTTTCCCATGGAGTCCGCCATGTTGAACCGCCATTTTTCTACATTAACGCTGGCTCTGGATGTGTCCTTTCAATCTCTGCACGTGAATTTCTCTGCTAGGTTGCGCTAAATCCGACACGCTGGACCTTTAATCTCTATATTGAATTATTAATGTCAAACACCAGTGTTGCTAACTTTAAAAACATCCCTTAAATAATGCCTTTGACGCCTAAAGTACGCCATAAGTGGCCATTTCCGGTCAGCGGTTGACATCGGATTAAATTAATTCACAGGTGTGCTTTAAACCAGCGTCAGCCAATCAGAGCAGAGAGCAGAGGCTGCCTATTTCAGATAAGGCTATAAAGCTTCAGCAGCTACATTTAGCCTATCTTTAGAGAGTGAGTGAGGGGCTGAGGGCTTCTCACCTCTCTGCTATACGTGTCTTTGTTTTTGGTCGTGTCCCCACACTCCCTGCTAATTTGCCGTCTTCATTACCTCATCTACTTACACATGGCCCAGATACTATAAGCGACAGAACAAGCGAGGCTAGGCCAAAAGCAGCGACAAAGGGGCCCGTTAATGTTTCTTTATCAACAGTTTGCTTCGGGAGCAGACAGACAGACAAGCTCCAGAGCTGATAAACTGACTTAATAGTCTGTACCGGAGAGCCCAATTACTTAGCAGAGCCGCCTGATCGATAGGTTCGATCGGTTTGGAGGCCGGTTATTGTTAGTGTCTTTACCTCACAGTCGTAGAGGTCCGTTAGCTGGTCGATAATCCACTCCTCCAGGTTCAGTCTCTTCCTCAGCTCCTTACGGTCGTATTTGACGGTTACTCGTCCCTGCTTCCGAACGGGTGTCTCCGGTTCCTCCGTGGTGCCGGCCGGCGTCTGGAAATATACCCGGGGTTGAGGGCTCGTCTCCGGGCTTGTTACAGCAGCCATGGTCGCTCGGGTTTGGGTGAGAAAGGAAAAATATTTCCCCCCTCCGGAAGGTGTAGAAGTGTGGAAGGAGGCGAAGCGGTGTGTGGACTGTGCGGCTGTTTCGCTTTTCCGCACTGTTAAAAATCCAGACTGATGAATGTGTGACTTGAAATCCCCCGAAGAAACAACGTTTTGTGGACCTGATGCTTTTGTTGTCCAAAAAAAAAAAAAAAAAAAACGCTCAAAGGGACATTGGCAGTGTCTCGACGGCTTCTACAAAACAAACGGGAGCGACGCGTACGGTGAAACGTAAAGAGTAAACCGGCTTATTGGGCTATTTACAGCATGCAAACTCTGCTTATATAAAAAAAAGACAAGGCAGCAGTAGCAGAGCCGGCCTCAACTCTTCATTCAGTACAAAGAGAAATCACACGTCTCTCTCTCTCTCTTTCTCTCTGCCCCCACGAGAGGTGCGTGCGCGCTCTCCGACTGGACTCGAGCGCATCCGACGTCGCGCGACTGAAAAAAAAAAAAAAAAGCAACAACATTTTTTTCCCCTCTCTCCCAAAAACTTTAAAAAACCAGTTCACCGCCTCCCGTTTTTCACTTCCCCACCCCCTAACTCCCTTTACTTCAAGCCCAGCTCCCTTAGCACGAGGAGAATATGTTCTACTGCAAGATGCATCCAACATAAACCTCAAAGATTATCTCTGTTTTCTTACCCCACCTTTAAAAAAAGTGACATAGATAGATACTTTATTGATCCCAAAGGAGATTCAAGCATCCAGGAGCAGCATGAGACACAGTAAACATCCATTAAAGTTAACGTACAGTAAACTTACATCAAAGTTAAACTATAGCATGCATTAAAGTTAAATCTGCATTTAAATGAAACCCGTGCAAAGAAGTTACAACTGTGCTAAGATCTTTACAAATACAAAACTATATAAAAAGTAAACATAAATTATTTTTTAAAGAAATAAGAACTACAAATAGAGATAAAAACTATATACAAGACACTCAATGAAAGTCACAGCATATAGCGGAGGTACCTATTCAACAGCCAAACCTTTTGACCTTTTTAAATGACCTATTATTAACCATTGTGTTCGACATTAGCCTGCCACAGACAATCCATTAAACACTGAAGACTTAGTCTGCAGTGCATTGTGCAGAGTATTTACACAAATTGCCAGTTTGCTCAGGGCCCTAACTGCTTCAAACACTTTTGGTATTTGAATGCTCATTTGACTCTGGAATGTGTGAAATGCATACGTGCAAAATTTCACACCTAGATTTCACAGTTCCACAAGAGATATTTTACATTATAGAAAATATATAAACTTGTATATATTTCATGTTTGTGAAATTTCTCCTCTAAGACAACACTTCAACATAAGCTGAAAGCTAGTTTGGTTATAAGATTGAACTTTTAGCTTCATCTTTAGGCTACAGCAGAGATAAGACCGCTGGAGGTGTTCCATTAACAGGAAACCAGTCACATTTTTCCACAGTCTGCCCATTGTGTTATAACAGCAGGGAACCCCACACCCCAGCCAGGCTGGTTAATAACAAGAGTTTTAATAATAATAGGAGTGTGAAGTGAAAGGGGGGGAGGTAAAGAGGGGGAGAGCGAATTCATAAGCTCTGCCTTTCTCCCTCCTTTGGAGTGTGTATGTGGGTGTTCACATCTGTCAACATGCTCATGTTGGTGTGTGTGTGTGTGTGTGTGTGCGTGCGTGCATGTGTGTCGTGGCGGCCCAAGCAGCCATTTCACAGACCACCATAGCAACAAGACATAAAAAAACCTGAATTATTCAGGGAGCATGTCTGAAACTTACAGTTGATTAAGCACAGACATACCGACACACACTCATACACACGCAGGTGTGCTTGCATATAAAAAATCACACACACACACACACAACACATGCAGTCATACAGGCACTGTTACACAAAAACACTTGGCACAGATTCATCGCATATGCAAACTAGCTGCAGCAGTACACCAGCGAGGTGGACTTGTTTGACCTGTCAGTGACATTTAGGTCTTTCTACTTCATGTCAGACAGACACAGAGCTCTGGAGAGGGAGGACAGTATAATGTTAGCATGCAATATTAAAACTGTAGTGGCCTCAGGGAAAGTACAAGGCCGGTATGTATGGTGTGATATGTGAAAAAATGTCATGTCATGAGCTCAGATAATCTCACAAAGCTTATAGTGAACATTGTTTTAAGCACTGCAGAAACCAGATCTGTACTCATGTGGCTGTGTTCTGACCACTCCATGGTGACATGCTTTTCTTCTAACTAGGGGCGCTTTTCTTATTTAACCGAACAAAAGTGAAACTTTAGAGCTTTAGATTTCACTTCTTCAGACACCTTTTTTCTTCTCTAAAGTAGGTTTTGGATGATAAAAAGCCTGATAAAAAGACAGAAAAAAAATCTGTCGTCCTTTATTGAAGTAAAAGCAACATAACAATGTAAAAATACTTCATTACAAGTAAAAGTCCTGGATTCAGAATCCTTCAGTAAAACCTTGAAAGTTTTATCAGCTGAATGTAAGTGTAAGTACTTTTCCTGCAGTAAAATGACCCCTGTTATTAAAATATTAATCATATAAGACATTATTAGATCAGTAGATCATATAAATAATCTTATTCTTTACTCTCTTTGAATTAATTTATATACAGTTCAGTGGTGGGGCCACTTCAAAGGGTCACAAGATAAATCTGAGGGGTCACGACTGGTGATATGATTAATGGATGAGGATCGGATGTTCTCATATTTTATTTTTTATGAAATGTTGGATAATTTGAAAAGCTATTTAAATGAAACCATCTGGAAGTTTAGAGGGAGGATTTGTCTTTGGTGAAGCTGCTAACAACTCACAAGTGTGGCAGCTTTATTTGCACAGCAAGACAATTCAAAGTACTTTACAGAGGGTGTGAAGGGCTCTAAGACTTTAAAAGAAAAATAAGATAATACAAAGAAATCAAAACAGTAATAGTCACTAGACGTGTTTATGTCAAATAAATGTCAAAAGTATCTGAAGTAACTGCATTGATTAATGTCCTTAGTTACATTACACCACTGATCAAAAGTAAATGTAATTTAAATATCGCTGTGAGTAGTGAATAATTACTGATGGATAAGATGTAAGAAGCATTTTAATGTTGTAGTTGGTTTAGGTGGAGCTAATTTGATATTCTGATATACTGCACCATGCAACATATTTTATAAGACGATCATGTGTTTTTATGTGTAGCAACCAAGTTGTCAAATGAATGTAGTGCAGTAAAAGTGTAGTGGAGGTGAAGTAGTAAGTAAGTACGCAAATGTGTGTAGCTGTTTACCACCTCTGCCAAACAAGTCAAACACTGCAAAGAAATGTACAGTAAGAACATTAGCGGAAGATACTAATTCTGTTGTTAACCCACGGTCTCACTTCCTCCTCTGTTGTGCAATATATCCACCACATGTAGCTCATGCAAGGCTGTAAACACTGTAAACCAGGCGTTCATCTCCAATTTATTCATCTATTGACATCGTGGCGCTTCACTTGAAGAGCTGCTCTCAGAAATCCAGACATCTCTCCTTTGTTTCCAACAAGCAGCTGGGAGTTTTCCATCCACAGGGGGGAAGTGTGGAGCTGTTTCCACTGAGCTGTCAGCTCTGAGAGAAAGGGCCCTGCCAGAAACAACCTGCATGAGACTGTCTTGTCTCCATACGTTTGTATTCACTCGCATCACATCTGTTTCCTGCAATTGCACCTTTTTTTTTCCATAGATGAAAAAAATAAGGCTTGACTTTGTTTATCATGATTGATGCATTCTTCCACATTCAGACCAACACCGCCTAGGGCTGCGCTGAATGCTCCAACCAAACGCACTCATTGAAATCATTAACTGACAGAGCCTTGCTTAAGCATTTATACATATACTGTACGCCTGTGCCATCGACTGTATGTGGTCTGCTACTGTATACACAATGTTTTTTTTACCCTGATTAATTTGTGCAAATACACTCACACTTTGTGCAGATTGCTGTGACTCACAGGTGTGCCCAAGCACAGGTAAACTCCACGCTCATAGCAGAGGACAATTGAGGCAAAGCCGCAACTCGTCCATCCACATTCCTAACTGTTGCACAATCCAACCAGACAGTAACAGAGAGGAGGGTAGTGTTGCCTTGCAGACACTAGATGGCACTATAGGATTATACTGCAGCCATGTGGCAGCTGCTAATGTTTTTTTTTAAAAGTCAAAATCTTGGGTTCAAGCCCCCATGTGGAGCATTTTGAGGGTGTAAAGTAAGGTTTACCAGCTGGAGTTAAAGTGGAATGCAATGAATGGAACGACCGTGAGACTAAATTTTAGTTCTCAGTCATATCCGTCCGTACTGTACGTGAATGCCTCTTCTGGGGGAAAACTGTAATCAGCACTTTGCTCCCACACCCACATGATAGCTTTTCTCCAAAACACACCAACAATAGTCGTGCAATGTTATGGAGACAGATGGGTCCAGTCTCAAGTGAAGTGTCAGCCACTCCAGGTCCAAAATCTCAGCAGTGCTGTGGAGTAATCTGATCAAGTTTTTATTGCTACTGTTGACTGAGTCAGGCCTTTCTTATTAAAGCTAGAGTATGTACTGAGTGTGTGTGTGTGTATGTGTGTATGTGTGTGTGTGTGCATGTGCGTGTGTGGAGAGGGGGCAGTGTGTGTGGAGAGACAGTGAATATGCCTGTGTGTCTTTACACAATGTGTCTTTGTGAGTCCTTGGCTTTGCGTCGGAGAGAAAGATCTGGCTGTTACGAGCGGGAGACAGAGAGAGAAGAGGAGTGGTCGGGGGTCTTCTCTTTATACACAATATCTTTTCCATGTGTCTCTCACATTGTTCCATTTTTAACCTCTATTGTCCCCTGTTTCTCTATCCATAACCCTCTTTATTAACAGGCCATTATGAGTTTTTCTGACACTTACTCCAAACTCTCCCTCCTTCCCCCAGACCCCTTCTTTCACTCTTTCTTTACTTCCTTTCTTTGGAACCCTTCTAGGTCGCTGTATGTGAAAGAGTGAACAGGAAAGACTAAATATCTTGGCCTCCTTGTTAAACCGAACACAAAAAAAGTAAATGCCTGAACATAATTAGATGTCACACTCACTCCAGTCTCATGAATGTGCGCTATCCCTTTCATTCCCCTCCCTCCTCCTTTAAATCCCTCTCTTCTTTCTGCAAGCTATTAAACGATGCTTCCTTTTGCTCCGCTTGTCCTCCTTTCACCTTTAACCACCTCTTTTGTGGCGTATGAAGGGACAGCGTGGCTGTGCGAGAAATGTTTATTTATATAAAACATCTCATTATAGGCAGACGCAGTGTTCTTCACATTAAAATGCAATCAGCAAGATGTGAAATGCTACGCAGTGAGAGGCTGTACTCACCATGGTTTGAGCTAACATCACTATGCTAACATATTCACAGTGACAATGCTAATAAGCTGATGTTAAGCAGGTATGTTTACCATGTTCACCATCTTAGTTTAGCATGATTTGCTAATTACCACTAACCATAAAGTACAGCTGAGGGAATTTCATTAGTTACAAATCTGACCTGGTGATGGAACAATTTTCAGTAACGAATTTCAGTACTAATATTTTGTGTAAATCCATCAAGCGGATGTAGAGAGCTGTCACAGATAAAATGAAAGCTTTGACCAGCTGGTGATGCTAGAGTGAATCAGTACTAGAGAGAATCGCCAAGTCTAAGGTTTCATCTAGTTTCTAGGGTTCATCCTCTGGGGATGATGAGTATGTGTACCAAATGTCATTGTCAAGATATGTCACAAAAACCCAAAAATGTTCAACTCATCTTAGCACTACAGAAATAGTCGGGATATCACTAAAGTCACCAGGATTTGTCCTCTGGGGACAATGAATGCCTGTACCACAGTCCATTTAATTGTTGAGATATTTCAGTCTCTAACAAAGCGATGGGCTGTCTGATGTAGATCTGAGAGATCTGACTGGACTGTGAAATATACCAAGTAGCCAACCAATTAAGTAGAAATATGAAGTTGTTTCTGAGAAGACAGGGAAAAACAGTGTGCTTGTTCACTCATGTTACAGAGTGCAAAATGTTTCGTTGCATAATTCCATATTTATCTAGGTAAACACCATGTACACTATGTCCCACTGACTAATGGGGGCTGGACACCTGTTGGAATGAGAGAGCAGGAGAGAGGGCAAAACACAAAGGAGGAATGAGGGAGTGTTTTTATCTGTAACAGTGGACGATGAGACCGAAAGAGGGAATGTATTTGTTAAAAGAGGGGGATAAAGGGAGGGAGGAGGCTGTCTATTGACACTGCAGGTGCCTCCTGTTCAAAAGCATTGTTGTTTGGCTAAAAAGACGTCCATTTATGTGCATGCGTATGAGGTGTGTGTGTGTGTGTGTGTGTGTGTATGAGTGTGTTCACATTTTATTATGCACCAGAGAAACACAATATCCCTGCTTATGCATGTGTGCAACGCTGATGAAAGAATGCATATGCATGTGCCTATTGTGTATTTGTTTGTTGTCATTTGAGAGGTCGTATGTGTGTGTGTGTGTGTGTATGTGTGGTGGTTCAAGATTCGATTAATCAACAAGTCTACCTGGACTCAGTTACTTCCTGAATTTACACACACACACACACACACACACACACACACACACACACACACACAGCTCGGATGTACGATGAGACACATGCACCACAATGCCAGTCTGTCTAGCTGCTGAATTGTTAAACAATGTCTCCCCCAGTGGATGTGTTCACCTCCTCAGGGTCATGTAACACTGACACCAGCACTTTATCAACACACATATGGAATTGTGTGTTCATGATTGATTATTTCTGATTGATTCTCCTGCACATTCTTTGGATTTTCTCTTTCTCGCTATGGTTTTGGTCAAGGATAAACACACTGCTAGTCAGTCAGTCAGTCAGTCAGCAGGCTGCAGCATAGCAGACATTCCTGCTGGGTGTAGTTAGGGAGTTGGAGAATGGCAATGGACGCCAAAAAAATCTGTTGCTGTGAGCATGTTTTTTATGAGAAGTCCAAGTTGTAATGTTGCTTGGCAGCGGGATTTGGACAGGATTGGACTTTAACTGTGCAGCCTCCTTCGCTCTCACGCTTCTTAAAACATGATATGCGGCCACTGATCTGGAGGAGCCGGGGGAAAGTTACCTGATGACTTACAGTGGCTTCAATTACCTTACTTCCAAAACCTCTAAATTATTTCCTGTTAGCATAATGCAGAATTAATATCATCATTTATAAAACATACCCATAATTGCATGATATGACTGCCTGAGTAACACAACCACTTATCCCCTATTGCTTCCAAATGACCTCTAAGCTGATTACTGTGTATTTCCATTGACCGTCATAACTGCTACCATGTTTTAATAACATTACTGGCTGCACAAGTGATCTGTCACTGTCACTTTCAAGTAAAATAATTTGAAGCAATTAATGGCAAAGGTAATTTGAAGAATTAAAACATCCCTTTGATTACACTCTTGCTCCCTGCAGTGAACTACAGTGAATATTAAAAAGAGATGGACCTCACACTGTTTTTATTTACACTCAGTGGTTCCCAGGCTTTTTGGCTTGTGGCCTTTCAAAGGAACAACATTGGGAAACACATTAATACATGATTGAGGAGATCAATACAGCTCACCTCTTATATGCTAAATTTAAACCCACAGTTAGCTTAGCTTAATTAAAATAACTGGCAATATCCAAAGGTTTAAATATGGTTTACCAGGACCTCTAAAGTTCACCAATGGACACATTTATCTGGTTACTTTCATCAATGTTTAAACCAAACTGTCATGACAAATAACATTTTTACGCTGGATGTGAAATTGGTTACCTTGTGCTAAACTAGGCTAAGCTAAGGTAAGCTAAGCTAAGCTAAGCTAACTAGCTGCTGGCTCTAGCTTCAAAGTTGCAGGACAAATCTTGGAGCAGTATTGATTTTCTCATTTAACTTAGCAAGAAAGTCAATAAGCGGTGATGGAAAGTTTGTACTCGAAGTACTTCACTTGCGTATTTTCATTTGCGTATTTACTTTAATACATTTCATAGAGAAATATTGTACTTTTCACTCTCCCGCATGCATTTGACGTCTTAAATTACTTAAACGATGTGGTGCTTCACTTTTAAACCACTGGTTTAATCCATGCTATCTGCTTCCAGCCTTTATGCTTAGATAAGATAATTGCTCTCCTATTTTGTATACAAACATGAGAGAGGAATTGATCGTATCATCTTTTTCTCACGTAGAAAGTACATACTTTCCCAATATGTCAGACTATTTCCTTTAGTGGTTTGTCACACAGGCCTTGAATGGGCAATAGCTTTGATAAACTAAAGAGTGACTCCCTGCAGATATTGCATCAAAAAGTCCAATGACGTGTATCTACAAGGAAAGCCATTTCATATGTATAATTACACAAAGCAAAGGAGTTCACTCTTGGTTACATCTAAAAAGCAAAATAAAATACAATTAAGTGCCGTATGATGTCCCAAATAATCATAGAATCACAGAAGTTTGGTGGACAGGATAGATGATGATATAATGGTGGTAGTAAAGCCAGAAAAGAGCCCCATATCTTTTCATATTTCTCTGGATTCCTCCTCACACGGAATAAGATTTATTCAGATGTGCTATAGGGTGTTAATTCATTTCACCACTGTGGAGGAAACTCTTCTGATTCTGCAAAATACATGTTTTATCCACTGTACCTGCAACTAATGTAAAATACTTCTTAGTAAAGCTTGTATCTAGAGTTTGTATATCCATATCCTTAGGTCAGAGGGAATTTTAATTTGTAGTTTCTGAAGTTATACTAATGATGTATTTTCAATATGCTTCCAGATTTTAATCAATGTTTCTCAAAAAAATGTAAAAAACAAACTTTAAGGCAGCACAATACCAAATCACTGCTGTGCACCTTTAAGTTCCAGGAGACATGCTGAGAATATGATGGTATTTGGTGTTATTTCATAAAAGCATACACACTGTAATGTTCATATTAATGCACAAACTGTAAATTTTAGGAGACTTGCAGAGTGGCAGACGGAGGAACTGAATTAAAACACACCCCTTTCACCCAAACTCTGACTTCCCCCCTCCTCCTCTCTCATTTCTCATTCACTCGGCGCTATCTGACGCTGTCCTTCTCCCTCTCATTCTCTCCTCTCGGAATCTTCTCTTTTTTTCCCCCCACAGAAAACATGCAGGGAGGAGAGGAGGAGGAGAAAAGACGAAACGCGTCGGAGGCGACAAGAGAGAGAGGAAGCAGAGAAAGTTGGTAGAGGAGCGAGAGAGGCGAGAGGAGAGAGGAGAGGGGTCGACCAGATGGAAGGAAGGAAGGAAGGAAAGGATCTTTCTCTGGGCTCAAGTGCGTGATTAAAGGATCCCGCATAAATAAACAAATATATGAATCAAAGCTTAGAATAAAAAGGGGGAGTTAGAGGCGCGCCACCGCGCTGCGTGGACGCGGACAAGACAGCAGCGGTGCGCGCTGAGACAGCCAAGTTGTGTGTTTCTCACTCTGGATCTTACTCCTCATGTTCTTCAAACTCTCGGTGAGGTTCACTAACTTTTGAGATCTGTGTCTGAAAAACTTCAGACCCTCCAACCCTCCAATTAACTCTCCCCGGAAAAAGAAAAAAAGAAGCTCCGGTGTGGAAGTGGAGGAAGGAAGAGCGTTTTTGTTCCTTCCGAGGAGTCCAGCTCGCCGTAGCCGGGGTTTAGGCGTTGGCACCCGGGCAGGGAGTCCCTCGCCATGGCCGGGGCCAAGCCGGGAGTCCACGCGCTGCAGCTCAAACCCGTGTCCGTCCACGAAGCGCTGAAGAAGGGGGGCAAATTCGTCAAATGGGACGAGGTGAGAATGTTTGAAGTGTGTTAAGGCAGCACAAGTGAGATGATTCAGACTGTTGCTTGTTCAAAGAAGAGCTCCTGATGTGATCAAGTGAAAGACATGAGACAACATGAGACAACATGACAGCCTGCTTTTGACAGTAGGCCCACTGTTGTGAAGTGACACACGAGACTGATGTGTGTGTGTGTGTGTGTGTGTATGTGTGTGTGGGTGGGATGCAGGTGTGTGTGTGTGTGCATAACCTCTCAATCGTGCGCTCTGAGGACAGAAGCCCACTATATTTGCGAGTGTGTGTGTGTTAATCAGATACTCAACTAGAAAATCCCCCTATAGTTGCCAGCGGGCAGCAGTGCTTGAATGTGTGTGTTGTGTTATGTTGAATTCTTGTCAAGCCGGTTTTCCTCGGGCTCGGGTTCAGCTCAGACGCCCTCTTACACCCTCTTTTCTCCTTCGTTTTGCCCCCTCCACTCCCAGCGCGCATTAGAGGAGAAAGCACCTGTCTGCATGGAGATCATTACTTCTTTTCTTTCTTTTTTTTTTTTTTTAATAATTCAATTAAAGCTTAATTAACACGTTTGTTGTTGTTTGTGCGCACAACAGTGTTTGGATGTTGGATTGTTTGGATTCTTCTCTCTGCTCTACTTTTCCTTCCGCGGATTTCTGCAGCAGCATGTCTGGCAACCCTGACATGCGCCTGCCCGTGTCATTGACCGTAATAATTATGTGTGCTTGCGCGTGTGTGTGTGTGTGTGTGTGTGTGTGTGTGTGTGTGTGTGTGTGTGTGTGTGTGTGTGTGTGTGTGTGTGTGTGTGTGTGTGACTCAGAGCGCGGGGCCCTTCTGCAATCTTCTCCATAGCGAAAGTAGGTGTGTGTGTCCATGTGTCTGAGCGGCCATGAATGATTAACTGAGTTGTTGGCTGATCTGACTCTGACTGCAGGCCTGTGTCTTCCATTTGGAAACCCCTGACTTAGATTTACAGTACAATTGCATGCAAGTATGTGTGTATGTGTATCATTGATATCTTTCAATGAAAGCTCCAACAGTCTGTTATCATAAGTCAACTTTGCAAATATGAGTTCAGGTGTGGCGCTGACTTACACATCCAGTGAAGAATTAATAACACACACACACGTGTTTGAAAGTAAAACAACTTATTAGCAACAGCTTCACACACTGTTATGATAATGGTGCGTGCATGAGTGTGTCTGGCCTCCGAAGATGGTTCTTGTCACGCAAACAGTGGATGCCATGTCCTTTTGATTTCCTTTCTTTCTCTGCCTCTCTTTCTCTCACACACACTAACTCTCTCTGTGTCTGTCTCTCTCTCATTCTCTCAAAGGGAATTCCCAGGAAATGGTTATGCTGGTGATTAAGTGTGTGAATGCTCTAAAACATGTGCATGCTTTCTCCTCGTCTATCTTTCATCTCCCTCGTTTCCCACTGAAATCAACAAATGAGTTATGGTGGATGAATGTTTTAGAGGGAGGAGGGAGGAGAAAACGAGAAAAACGCCAGGATTCGGGCACGAGACGTCAAAGATGCTCTGTTGTTTAGCATCAGGCTTGGATGAGACGGGACAGATTTCGACCAGTTAGATTCCTCAAATGAACTCGATGGAGGCTGTCTCTCCTTTTAGGATTATGTAGATAATGAAGGGTGCAATCTAGGAAACCATCGGCTACCATCTGACGACAATTTAGCCCCTCAGGGCAACAGCCAATGTTGCCCTTATTCCGGATATCCGGGCCAAGACTTCCTCTGCAGTCTGATGAACAACTTGATATGTTAGCATGATGAGAAAGATGCATTTTGGATAATCTCTATAAAGATAAATGTTAAAAAGAGATCATAAAAAATGTCAGTGATAGCAAACGATAGCTGTTGGGTTCAGAGAGTGTGTTTTGGCTTCTGCCGCCTTTGCTCACCACATGAAAGGTTTACCTGCATGCAGAAATTATGCAAAAAGGTCTGTTCTAGGGTTCATTCAGTGCAGATATTTAGTGAGCCTAGTGGCATGTGGCTCAGGTGTTAGAGCGATCGGAGGATTGCTGGTTCAATTCCTGTTCAAAGTCCAAGATACGGAGCCTCAAATTGCTCCTGACAGCTGTGAAGTTGGCGTATGAAAGTGTGTGGATGGGTGAGCTTAGCGGATAGGAAGCGCTGCGCCGCTCCTGATGGATGTGACAAGTGTTTTAAAAGCTCTCCGAGTGATCTGTAGATCGGAAAGGCGGTTTATAAATACCAATCCATTTACCATTGAACATCCGACTTGGTCTGAACTTAGAAGAAACTCGCAGAGGAAACTGTAGATCCTTCAGCTTTGTTCCATAAAGCCATCTTGCAGGTTTCCTGCCTAATCCAAAATGTAAACGCTGCATTAAGACAAGTAAATCACACAGTCATCTAATGTGTGTGACTAAATAAAAGACACTGCATGATGTAAGTAAGTTGGTAATACAGAGTCATCTTCTCTGCACATCAGTAGAGTGCTGAAAGTATCACGTTTACATTAACTTTTTGAATTAATCTGATTGTTTTGAGTTAGTATAAAGCTGATGCTAAAGATTCTCTGCTTCCAGCTCTGTAAACCGGAGGATTTCATGCTTCTCTATTATCGTAAATTGAACGTTGTTGAGTGCTGGACTTATGAGTCAACTTGAAGATAACATTAAGTTCTGGGAAATGCATTGCATTTTCTTCAGTTTTATGAACTGAACCACTGAATCAATTTGTGCTGAAAGTAATTAGGAGTTGCAGCTACAGTGCATACATCCTGCTTAGTTAGACATCTTCTAATAATTCTGTTTCCATTGTCCACAGCTCGTCAGAAATGTCTTCATCAAATTTCACACAAAGAATGAAAATGGAGTGTAGAGGCAAGGCTGTCTGCAAAGCTTTCTTGATAATCACCTTATTTATATATATCCCAAAATCAATCCATGTCTGGCTGCTTCACCATTATCACAAAAATCATAACCCTTATTTAACCAGAAAGCCCCCTGAGATACGTTATCGATTTTACAAGAGAAACCGAGCCAGGGTGGCAGCGTAGAGTAGTTCCCACAGCCTCTTATAAAAATGCTAAAACTTTTTTGCTGAACAACAATATAATAGCACAGAACCTGAGAGCCTGACTGTATTACACAATCCAACCCTTCATGAAACTTTTTCTTAATATGGCATTTGATTACCTGGTATGAAGGCAGTGTTTCCAAGTCTTGTAAACTATTCCTGCAGCCATGCAGTTTTTACAAGTTCAGAACACTTCTGGTGACGGTGAAGGTCATCCAAAGGAAATGCACCCAGTACTCCCAGTAGCAACTGGTTTTATTATGAAACATTAAAAAATGCATTGATAACCTGGACGTAATAAATCCAGCTGTAATCTGTAAAGAGTTTTCAAGGTTGGAGCTCAGAAATAATGTCCACTGGGGACAAAGTTTATTTTAGTGTCTGTCTGTGTTCTGACAGAGAGGATGACCGATGGGTTGCTGTCCCAAAAACAAGTCCTTAAAGCTGTATTCCTTTAAGGACTTGGCAAAGTGAGAAAAGAATTAGGACACACACACACAGAAAGTGCCTGAGGGTAGTGCAGTGTGTTTACATGATAACTTCACATTTGACCCCCGTCCCCTCATCGCTATGTCCTCCCTCCACGTGGTGTTTTTTCCCCCCACACGTCTTCATCGTTTAGCTTTGTGTCTTCCGTCTCTTTCCAACCTTCTCTTTACTCATCTGTGACTGAGCTGCTGCTGTCTTTTTACCGTAGGTCCATCAACACACACTGACTCATGCAAGGGGGGGAGGAGGAGGAGGAGGAGGAGGAGGAATGCATTCCAAATTGACCATCTTCCTCCTTTGTTTCAGCTTGTGTACACACGTGTGCTCACGTGTGTGTGTGTGTACGTGTGGTTGTTTTGTTCTGGGCGTGCATGTTTCACGTCCAATGACTTCCTGTTCGAGCTTGTTGAAAGGCTCCAGAGCCAAACCATTTTCCTTCACTCTCCCTCCCTCCGTCTGCTGCCGCGTCTGCTGCTCCGCCCTCCTCAAGCCCGGCCGCAATTCAATTTAGCCGAATTCCAACTGCAATTCAGTTAAAATTCCTCCCAAACAACCAATTAAACAAACAGAGACAGACAGCTCGTCTGCAGAGCGGCTCTGCTCGCTGTTGGTGTGCCATGGAGTGTCTTGATGTGAATCTGAAAGTACGCGAAAGTCAAATAAATCACCATCACTGCGACTGATGCTAATATTTGCCTCCTTTTGAAGCGTGTTCTCAGCTCTCGTTCAGCTGGATTATATTTGCACCTGGTATTCAAATACAGTTCCACTGTGCCATTTCCCTCTACAATGTGCCGTTGCGTGTATATTCTTTCAAAAACAGGCACTGCTTTGCACAAACCAAGCTTTCACCTCGGGGTGCAAACACTCCACGCTACATGCTTTCTTTGGTCGGACTCCAATGAGAAAATTGACTTTTTTGGATTTGATTTATTTATGTTCACATTGCACAATTAACAAGCAAACCACGGCTTATAAACAAAGTCACATGGGTTCAGTAGTTGCACATTAATTGGACAGATTTTTGGGATCCTTTTGTGAGATTAGCGGTTTTGGCTCCGGTTCCAAATGCCTGTAACTTGAGCGACGCATGATGCACCATAAAATGTTGCATTTCGAGGTTGTTTCCTGTAATTTGGTTGGGATTCTTTTGACAGACCTTACAGACCGCACCGCAGTTCACTTAGAGGAGCCCAGAACTATAATGTTGGCGACAGCCGAGGACACTAAAAACGCTTTACTGCTGCTGTTGTCCTCAATGTTTATCAGTGCTGTGTTGTCAAACCAAAATAACTGCAGACACTTGTTCCCCATTCAGAGATATCCTGAATAGGCATTTTTGGATGTACTGGTTTTACCGCACTCATCTAGTTTAAAGATCCTCTCTTGAAGGGTAACTTACGGGTATTTTTCAACTTGCTTGCTTAATGGGGACAAGTAGTCAGATTGTCACACGTGCCTGAGAAATGAAACCGGTTGAAAACTACCAAAGTTACCTTTAAAGTGCCTATACTGACGAGGAATTGAAAATATATGCAGGTCTCTACTACCTTTAGCATGTAGTTTGGCTGCATCTGAGTCTATTGCTAACATGGGTGGTAAAAGGAAGAGTTTAACATTTTGGGAAATTTGCGTACTGCTTCCTCGATGAAAATTCAACAAGAACACTGATAGCTCTCTCACGTGTTCAGTAAATATGCAGCAGCCAGTTAGCTTAGCTTAGCATCGAGAATTGCCAAAGGCGATAGTCGCCCCCAGATTTCTGGCACAGACAAAAAGTGAAGACAAAAGTTCACCAATTGTTACTTTATATCTGTAAATTTGCTCAGTCTGTTCAAAAAGTGCAAAAAAGGAAAAGCCTTTTCCTGTCTTTATGCTATTAAGCTATCGCTGTGCTAACAATCTTCTCATCTAAGTCTCAGCAAGAAAGCGAAATGTCAAACTCATCAGGCCGCCATTGTCAAGCTTTTTAGTTGTTTTCCTGAATGCTGATCTAGAACCTGTTTTTTCTGTGATGCAATGACTCAAATCATTTCTTTTTATGATAATTTGAATTTCTGATGTCTCTATTCCATCTCTACCATCTGAATCACTGTTATAAGACTACATTTCCCTTGAACGATTCTTACAAAATTGATTCAAAACTTATTTTCAAGATAAAACACGTCTGTTGAGCCCAGTTACAAACTTTCCTCCTGTACATTTTCTCTTACATGTTGGGACGTGTCGAGTAGCTCCCTTTTATTGTCTTATTTTTGTCCCTGCTTGCCTTTCGCCGCTTCTTGAAGGAAGCGCTTCATATCATGCCAAAGAATGCTTTTATGATGCCACGACACTGATAAAGTCATCCACTGTATCAGCCTTGCATGACCCTTGCTCTCCTTAAATAAGATAAATGAGAGAGATATTTTTTGCAATGCGTTGTGTCAGCATTTCGCAAGTGCACCTGCGACGTGACAGCCAATATTTCAAACTGTAAATCCTCAGAAACTGATCTCTTTTCTCGGCAGAGGTGCCACGTCACTGGGACTTTGTGGCAAAATACAATAGGCTCCACTTGGTTGCCAGCTGTTTCCTGTGTGGCAACATTTTCAGAAAGTAGATGTCTTGGTTTGGCAAAAGAATGAACGGAAGCAACAGGCCACAAATTGTCAATCAGTCAATTGAGAATTTGTAGATGTTGAGGAGATGGAGTGAGTAAGAGGAGGAGGAGGAGGAGGAGGAGGAGGAGGAGGAAACAGGCTTGTGTGAAGGTCTGACGCCACGCCGAGAAACACTGCCGACATCCTGACAGAGGGGTGAGAAACAAGGGATGGATGGATTGATGGAGAGAGAGAGAGAGAGGTGGAAGGTCAACCACAGCCACATGTGAAGTGTGGGGCAGGCGTCTGGACGGCTCCATCTCTTCCCCCTCCTCTTTCACTCTGTTCATAATTTGACTACCATTCACTGCACATGTAATCTAATGTGCGATCTCTTCCCCATTCATTCCCTTGTCATCTTCCTATCACTCTTTCTTCCTCCTTCGATTAGTCTCTGTCTGCTTCCCTTTTTTTTTTTTTTTTTTTTTTGATTTTCATTTCCTCTCTGTCCTCGTTTTTTTTCTGTCTTGTCTTGAGTTTTGATCTAACACCATGAGGGTTAAAGGTCTTCCTATACTTCATAATTTCTCCAAACAGCCCCCTCTTAAAATATTTGGTTATAAATTTCAAGACTTTAACGACACTACAGTGTCTCAGTAGTCCGTTTGTCACTGTACACTGACCTGCTTTTCCTCACCGGGTATCTCCAAAACCTTTCAAAGAAAAAATCCCCTCGTCATAACCTGTTTTACCAAAGGGTAAATTGTAGAGGAACTTTCTCAACTAATGAATGAGCAACATAAAATTGAAATAATTGAATTTGGATCTACTTGGTTTTACTTTTATTGCAGTACACAGACATACTTAAAATGTCATTTAAAATTCAAAGTAGGTGTTTCTGTTTAATGTCTTTCCTTGAGATTCTTCAGGAAAGCTTATTCGTAAGACATCACCAAGCTAGTACTGTAATACTAGTGCAGCTCAGTTTGACAACAAGGTATCCTGGCCTTTGTAATTGAAGCATGTAGTGATATGGACACTCATAGCACGAACAGTTGTACGCAAAAACATGTATTAGACCTTCAAAATAAAGGTCGCTGAGGTCATACTGGTTAGGTTTAAGCACTGAAACTTCCTGGAAAGTTCTGTTACGTACACAACGTAACTAACGTACTGCAAGTTAACTTACATACAGTCTAAAAAGTCAACGTAGACTTGGTTTCGTGTAGGATGCGTATAGCAGTCCAGTGTTTGTGTAGTGTCTCCCGAACCGGGGAGAAAAATCTTGCCACTTGCCAGGAATCTTGCCACTTTATTTAGCTTGATGGGATCTATATATACTGGGGTACTGTTCACTCTGTAGAACATGGCACTAACACTGGTAGAGTTAGTGGCTCATTTCCTGAGTAGATGCTGGATCAGATGAAGGTTAAATGACTGTGGAGAAATTAGGTGGTGCAGCACCTGAGGACAGAATATGTTCACATAGAGAGTATTGAGAGTAATGAAAAGAAAATCACACAAACCAAGAGTCCCAGAGTGACCTCAAATACATGTTTACACCTACAGTATGTAATGCTGTTTTTATAAATACACCCACCACTACACTAAATATGCACTTGACTGACCTGCCAGTCTGTCTGTACTCTATTCTATAGCTTATTTTCCCCTGCCCGGCCCCACTCCTCCCTCTTTCCTCTCCCCTCTGTCGGGTCCAAAGGTTACCTACTGTCATCAACTTTTGCCATGTTGCCAAAGCAGCAGCTCAAACACACTCGCATTAAGTGCACACTGACCCTCTTTCTCACACCAGTCCAGTTAACCGTCGCTGAACTCGCACACAGTACGGCAGACCAAAGGTGTATTCACTCGCGGCAGCCACTTTTATCAGTTTCTCGCTAATGGCTTTCTCCTGACTCACACACACATACACACACACACCCACAGTCATGGTGTGTGTGTGTGTAGAAAGAGAGGCTGGAATAGGCGTGTGTTTGTCTTTCTACATGTGTATTCCCTTAGAGATTGTGATTTGTCAAGAGGGGCTCATTAGCTGGTGTCCATCCATGTAAGACCTCAGACTCAGAGGGTGGTCCATCCACTGTGTGTGTGTGTGTGTGTGTGTGCGTGTTTGACATTACGGTCAAATAATGAAGGTGTTTTTCAGAGGGTCAGGGAGGGGGTCTGGATAAAGAGACGTAGGCTTCAATCAATTAAGGAGGAGAAAAGAAGTGATCAAAGTGTTGGAGAGCGAGTGAATTGAAGGGGTGATTGGCATGGAGAGAAAGACAGACATGAAAGAATGAAGTGAAGGAAGCGAGACTTTAGAGGGTTTCTACATATGGCAGATAATTAGGGAGCGGGGTCCAATTATAAATCTACCACCCACTCTGAAAACACACCATAGGGCGCATGTTTATGGTGAGCAAAGTGTGCGCCCGCATGCACTAATGAGTGTCTGGTTAGGGTACGAGGGCACTTTTTTATAGAGCAGTTACAATGACCTTGAACAAGAATAAGTATACGAAGACAATAAATGAATGATTGGTCTATAAAATGTTGGAAAAAATGCTCTGGTTGTGTTTTTAAATGACATGTGTTGTCCAACCAACACTCTACAAGCCAAAGATATTCAGTTTATGAAGGTATAAAGCAAGGAGAAAGCAGAAAATCCGCACATTTTTGGATCTGGAAGCAGAGAACGCTTGACATTCTTAAGCTCGATTTAAACGATTGATCGCAAACTGAACAAAAGCGAGCAAGTCTGTCAGCACACGCGGAGAAGTTGAAAGAGTGAATGAGTTATGAAAGAAAAGTGGACAAACACAGAGAGAGCACTGTAACAGATGTGTGTGTATGTAAGGCCGCATTAAAAAGCAGCTGCCAGTTATGTAAAACTCAACGGGCATAACATGCAAATATGACAGACCACAAGTGTGTGTGTCTGGTCACATGAGCCTATAGATCACATTCCTCTGGGTAAATGTGTATATGTGCGTTTGTGTCTGGTCCCAGTGGAATTCCCCGTCTAATGCATACTGGTAATGTATATTTGACACTGGATATACCCAGATGTAGCATAGCCAACAGAGAAAAGGGTAGAAAGAAGACGGGAATGAGTGACATAACAAGAGTGTAGTGGATTGGTTGAGGTACACCATTTAATGTGTCAACCAAATAAACAAGAAAAGGAGTTAAGAGAGGCCGTTTAAACTCTTGATGTGGGTACGCATGCTCAGGGATTTAGATCTGGACTCATTGCTGGCCACTTCAGAACTCTCTAGCTACATTTAGACCATTTTTGGGTGCTTTATTAAGTATGCTTTTGGTCATAGTCCTGCTGTAAGACCCATGACCTCTGACGGAGACCCAGCTTTCAGGCACTGGGCTCTAAATTGCGCCCCTGAATTCTTTGGTAGCTTTCAGATTTCATAATGCCGTGCACGCAGTCGAGACATCCAGTGCCTGAAGCAGGGAAGCAAACACCAAAACGTCAGTGAACCTACACCATGTTCAACTGTAGGGAGGGACCGTGATCTTTTCCTTGAAGGCAGCTATGAATCCCATTTCACACCCAAACCAAGCCAAATCTGGCAAACATTCTAACCATCACAGTCAGTGCTACGTCCACACTTAGGTTACTTTCCATTTGTACATGTTGACACTCTTTTGATGATTACTACTGGATGAGAGATGAAAAAAAGCAATGTCCACTGATGTGTTGATATTAACGTGTGAAGGTGGGGTTCCGTTACAGGTGCGGTCATTTTATCACAGTATATCACAACAGGATATATGTGGTCACTTGTGTATATCTTAACTATAAATCTATCGTGTTGAATGTCATAAATGCTGTGCGTCCTTGCAGTGTCCGGGTATTTACCCATGACCAATCGTGTGGTATGAAGGGGGCAAACCGGGGTGGCAAACATATTTATCCTCACACAGTTAACACCGCGCGTATCTGTGAAAGATATTCCTGCCTCCTCTGTTTATCTCTGCTGAGAGTGACCTCATCGTCTTAATGGATGCTCTTCTCTTCTTACTGTGGTACATCGTCACATAGCTTGTGTGTGGGCGCCATATATTCAGTTCTACTTTATAAGATCATTTTTTTTATATACGTTATAAGGTTGCCTAGTGAGGACGATGGAGCATGAACCAGCTGTAAAAATGTACTGTTCCACTCACATGCTTGCATCGACACCTTTTAAATTTTAGACCGTGAAGTTGAAATTTGTGTCTGATATTTTAAAGTAGAGTGGAGCACTTTCTAAAGTGCATGCACCTTGTGGATTGTGTTGCGTGTTGCCCAGTTACAAAAAAAGAGTACCTGGAATTTATGGTCTCATTTGCCTTCATAGCCCGAATCAGGCATTTTGTTTTGCAAATGATTTGCAGTGTATGCGTTCAATGGTTGTCTCTGTTGTTATGGATGGAGGTTGGTTTGGCTGTAAGAACATCTGGGCCTTCCGAGCTGACTGTTTGGGAGGTTGTGTTGTTTCTTTATTCCCCAATCTTTTGTCTCAGAAAATCCAACCTGGCAGACCAAAGATAAACAAACATAAGCCATTATGGCTGCACATATACACGCTCAGGCTTCACTGCAAGGTAAAGAACTGTTCAGTGCTCAGTGAAAAGAGCATCTGACATCAGGTCACAGCCTTGAGATGGTAATCACGGCGTGAAATTGGGAGTTGTACAGTTTTCCCACTGGTTCCAGCGAGTAAACACAGGTCACAAGTTCAGTAATTTGTAGTGCAGAGTCGGCCTCACATTTGAAGAGGTAAGTTGTTGTTCTATCACTGGGATTTACATGAAAGTATAGCGACAGATTCTGGTAACGTCACAGCTGGTGGATGGTACAGATTGAAGCGTCTTGTAGTCTCATAATGATCGAAGTCTTAGTTAAGCCCACTTTTAACAGACTAAATTAAGGTCTCATGGTCGTCTTCTGCTCCTGATCTCTTTGTTTCTTTTCCCCTTTCTACCTTCACCCTTTCTTTTAATCCCTCTCCCATCCATCTTTCTCTGTCTCAAACCCTCTGTCTCTTCCTGTCTCTGCTCCTTCTGTCCTCATCCCAATCCAAACATCCTCCTCTCCTGCTAACTTCTTCTCCGTTAGCCGACCTTGGAGCCTAAACTCAAGGTATGTTTAGTTTAAAATGTATTGAATATGAACTCTGGAAATGGGACACAAGTTTAGACTAAGGAGACTTATTTTAAGGCATAGGTCAGTGTTAAGGAAAATACACTTATTTGCTTTCTTGAGGGGAGATAGATGTAACATGTTTAGTGTTAAATGAGCAAAAAGGCTGAAAACTGGGTAAATTAAGATCGTCATTAACACACTCTGACTTGTGTAAAACCAATAAGTTGTACTTTCAACACTATTTCTTGGCCGGGTGCAGTGACTAAAATCATGAATCTCATTTTTCAGTCGTAATGAATAAACAAACTACATATTTTGTGTTAATTAGTGAGATTTAGACATGCTAGTTGTTACATTAAGACAAAGCCAGGCTAGCTCTGTCCCATTTACAGCCTTTATGCTAAGCTAAGCTAAGCTAAGCTAACCTGCACCTGGCTGTAGTTTCATATTTAGGGTACAGTCCAATATGAGACTGGTATTGAACTTTTCATCTAACTCTCTGCAATAAAGCAAATAATAATTTGGCTTGTTTCTCCCATAGATGTTTTAAATAATTAAGGGATGCAGTTATTAATTGATTTTATACTTGTTTTACAACCCCATATTTAAGGCAAGCATCATTATTGTGAGTGTACATAATATTATATCATAATAAAGTAATTATTCTAAAGTCTTTAGAAAGTAGTGATGTAACTCATGTAATTTGCTTATCTTTCTCCAGGGTCATGTTTGCTATGCGGAATTTGAATATTCATTCAGCCTTGAATGAATATTCAAATGTTCAAAATTCAGCTATGTGTTCAACATGAAGCCATTACCATTTATTTATCAGCTTAGTTTAAATTATGGTGACAGTTTTATTTGTTCCGCCCACATTAGAAAATACTGTTTGTATGTGTTCAGCTGTGTGTGTGCTGCGTTTTTGGTAAACTTCCTGTACTTCCTCTCAAAGTATGTGAGTGGGAAAGTTTTCTGTGAGTTGCCAGGCAGATTTGTGACGACGATGGCGATGATGTAGATATGGATGCTCATGATGACAATGTGTACATGAGTCATCCGTCACTGTAATAACAAACAATCTGGATCATCATCGTTGTTTCCCAGGATGTCTGGACGGTATGTTTGTCTGTTGGACCAGACTGTGACCGCTTACCACTGTAATTACAGAGCCGGTAGCTGCATGCTTGCGTGTGTGTATATGTATGTGTGTGGTCATGGTATCTTGTGTATGACTCCATAGTGATGATGCTAATGACATGTTGATGCAGGCTCCTGTGCCGTCATTATGCTGCACATGAATGAGATTGTCATGTTGGCCAAACTGTGTGGTTTCCATCATTCAGGCAGCTGCTGCACAACTCGCGCACACAAACATACAATATCCCCGTCTGTCTGTCAGCAATCCCATAATGGCGAGGCACCATAAAACAGCAGGTACAGCCACTGCTGCCATAAACGGCTTATGGTCCTTATATATCGCTGGGAGACTTCCGTAAAAGGAGTAGCTGCTGCGATGCTCTCTTTTACATCAGAGTTTTAAATTTAACGGTATAAAAGGTGACCAAGCAGAATCGATTGAACACTTTGGGACTGTGTGCTTAAAAATTTTAAATGTGTTTTCATACTATTTGGGTCTTATTTTCATAAATTTGGCCATATTTTATCGTATTTTTATCACCTTTTCTAATAAATCAAATACAAACAAGTCTGTATTTCTTTTGATTCAGTCCAAACACAACCTGCATAGTCCTACTGTAGATGTTGGATTAAGGGTTTACAGCCCGTCCACTGCCTCACTGAGCGACTAATGTAACAGTGAAGCAGAAGAAGTTTTACATATATAGGCCAGCAATACGACACGCACACATGCACACACAGGGCTTATCGATATTCAAATGTGAAGACACGTTGAGTTTGGGAGCTGTTCAGTGCATTGTTCAAAGGCGCTCTCCAGCTAGCAGTCCACGCTCCATACTGTGGCCCGTGCTGGATTTCAACCACTGGACGGCCAAGTCTCTCCGTACTGAGCTTCTCCATCTGTGGTGCTGAATCCAAAGTCCTTCCTCACACTTCTCAAATGGTCTCGCTCATCCATTCAGCAGCATCGCTTGCTGGTTTTCTCCGTTAGTTAGGAAAGACAGCAACGATATCCTTCTTTTGGAGCGTTTCTACACTAAATGTTGAGTTCCAACAGATCGTTACAGGTGGAGCGACTGTTTCTCTGACGTCCAGTTGCGACAACCCAGACATGTAATCACCACGTTAATTGTTTAAATGTAGGAACACGGCAGCATTCCTGAAAAGCAGTCAGACTGGTTGCGAAACATGAGCAGTCAGGTGAGCAGACGGGGTTTCGCCAAACTTACTTGGAAGAACAAATGAAGACAAATGCCAGCATATTTTCCTGAGTTCTCGGCCGTAAATTTCACTTTCAGCTATCAGCTTTGATCTACCTTATAGTTGTGTACACATAGTTCTTTATGAGGGAACATGGCTAAACTTGTATGAAACCTGTCTGGGCAGTCATGTTTTTTGACTCATGGTTTCACGTTTGCAGACATCAGCGGTAGTTTGGATGGAACAATGCTATGAAAATAAGACCCAAATATAATAAGCAGGAACTATCTATTGAGAGTATATAAAACACTGGATACTGGCTATACAATTGGAGCTCATTTCCGTGTTCATCCCTCTAATGTCTTGATTTCTGTTGTTGTCTAGGAGCCAAACAGTGGGCAGCCAACCTTGGTAACCCTGAAAGTCGACCCAGATGGATTCTTCCTCTACTGGACTGGAGGGTCCAACCTGGTAAGAGATGCACATATATACATATGCACTGGTTGGTCTCTAAGTAGACCAAATGGACTGTCGCCAATCTCACAATGTATTCACAAAAACAGACATGATTGGCCACTTTAAAGCAGACCACAATGGATTTTTAATGCACCGACACGAGCGCCAACATTGATTTTACACTTTATTTGTTTACTTTAACTCCACCACATATCTACACTCCTCCGTCTTCCAGTTATTTCCCTGTCTTTCTAAATGGTCGTTTCCTCCTCCTCCTCCTCTCTCTTTGTGTCTCTTCGTCTCTTATTGTGGTTTTATCCTGTCCATTAGTTGGGCCATGGGTTTCATCAATTTGTCCTGGACTTGTTTGCCTCTTCTTTCCCCCCCTCCCCTGTTCCTTCCTTCTCGCTGATGTCTTTGTGGTCTTCATCCTTTTAGCCCTCCTGCCTCTTTCACTGCATCCCCCTCCCCTTCACCTCTTTGGTGGCTGTGCTTAAGCGATTCGTTTAGTAATATTGGGTTTAAGGCATTTAGCTGACATAATTAGACAGGAGGGAAAAAATAGGCAGTGAGTCAGCAGGTTGTAGTGCAAATGTATTACAGATATTTATATGAATATTCATTTTAATATCAGTCTTTTTAGGAACAAGCAGCCTCTGTTTCCCCCCCCCCTCTCTCTCTCTCTCTCTCTCTCTCTACCTTTTTGTCTGTAGCCCTTCTGTCCATCTGTCCATCTACTGCATTACATCTGTGTGACGTCGGCCTGGTCACCACATTTTGTGAGGCCTCTTGGATCAAATGACATTTCAGAGTAGCTCAATTAACTCACCCCTCCTCCCCCATCTCTCTCCATGTTTTTCTCCTCCTCTCACGCTGTCTCCCCCCCCCCCCTTTTTTTTGTCTGTTTATCCAAAAGGCATGTACAGAATGACCTGTTGATAACTGATATTATCACTGTGTTGTGTCTGCATGTTTGGGAGAGTGTGTGTCTGTGTATATATTTCTATATATATATATGCGTGTGTGTCTGTATGTGTGTGTATCTGGGCCAGCGCACACGTCACCCTGTCCTGTCTGCACGTGTGTCAGCATGTGTTCGCGCACTCACATAACAGACAGATGCTTTAAATACTCCTTTTTATTCCGATGTCTTGCTTGTGCCTGCACATGCGCGGGGGCTATGTGTTATTGAGATAATAGGCCATTTGTCGCCCGAGGTGCAACTGTGACACTGTTTAGCAAAGAGTCCGAACGCCAGTCATTAAATCTCGTCGTCGCGACGACTAAGCCGCTCTGCATGGTGGCTGCAAAACAGATTGGGTTGTTTGGATGCCGCATCAGTTGTAGAGTCGAGATAAAAGAAGGAAAAGAGAACGTGAGCATGTGTAAAATGTGAAATGTTTTGAAGTCACCCACCAGCAAATAAGAGTTTGTTTAGATGTCGCATCACATCATATGGTGTTGGTTAAAAACAGGGAACATGGGCTGCAAAGAGACACACTAGTATAACCCCCTGTGAACGTGCCTACAGAGATTTAGGGTGAAATATTTCTTAAACTGACTGTGATATGTTTGCTTAGCTAGAGTCAGCCATGCAAATGATTGATTTTCATATTGCGGCGTCTGATTTTTAGCACGAAACTAAAAGCATACCCAAGCCAAAGCAACTTCCGGCTGCTTCCCTGGAAATGCTCGGAAGCGGGAGTGCCGAGGCCATCTCCTTTGCCTCGTGTTTGGCTTTTCTTTCATTACTTACTTACTGCCTTTTATCGTTGTTGTTGTTGGCGTGACTAAGCTGGATTGCGGTCGCTGCTCTCGCTTCAGCAGCGGGAACGCTGCTCGTTGTTGGGCACGGCCGCAAAAAAAAATGATATATGCCTCGAAACATCCAGACCACCCAGGGCAAATACAGGGAAATGTGACCGGGTCAGGCTGGCACTGAGTAATAGTGCTAGTTCATTTTTGTTATTTGAGTTTTATATTGCCACTTTCAAAAGTTTTTTTTATATACAGATCATTTCATTAATTACTGTGGTGCTTTTGAACTGACATCACACGTCAGTCAAACTGTGTGGCCGGACCTGTGACGTCAGTTTCCTCAAGTTTTCTGCGTATTAAGTTTCGCGAATGACGCAGATTTAAACCTGCTTCTGAAGATCTGGGCAAGCCTCCTTTTGGGGTCTAGTGAAGTGTCTCTTCACTGTGAGGAATAAGCCCGCCTGAATGTATAGACGCTTTTCAGAAGTGTCTGAAAGCGAACGGGTAGTGACTCGAGCGATCGCAGAGTGAAGCTTTAATTCAGCGTTGTGGCTCCCCAGGAGATTTCAAACGGGAG
Source organism: Protonibea diacanthus (assembly GCA_028641955.1). Taxonomy (NCBI): domain Eukaryota; kingdom Metazoa; phylum Chordata; class Actinopteri; family Sciaenidae; genus Protonibea; species Protonibea diacanthus. The sequence continues at coordinate 11,638,745 of CM053998.1, forward strand.
CTGAAAGGAAAGAGGACACGGCAACACAGATATCCAGCTATTATTAATGAGAACAGTTAAATACGCTTTTACACAGATGACAAGGGTATTCTGGATGGAACCCATTTCTCTGAATAGAGGTACCCAAAATATTTAATCTCCAGTGCGGTTTTTATTTTTGCTGCTCTGCTTTTATTACTTTAGATGTCAAAGCCAGTTTTCAACTAAAGACGCCCAGCTTTTATTTAAAGAGTCTCTTCATTCGAAGGTGATCAAGACGTATTATATCTGCTGTCTGAAACTCAGGGTACCCGTGGTCAGCACGAGAAAGTGGATCGAGATCACTAAAGTTGTTTTTAGAATCACAGCAAAAGTCCATAACCCAAAAATGTCACCGCAACTTCTTTAACGACGCCCAACTGGAGACGAGAGGGCAGAAAGTTCAGCTTTCTCCAACAAGGTGAGAAGGACAAAGCACTGACATCGCATTTTATTTAGGACGAGCACACGTAAACCCGCAAAAGCTCGGCCCCCCTTGTGGATTAGAGGTTCAGGACTTTAGAAGCACATAGTTTCTCTCCCTTGAAAAAAATTAACTGCAGTTATAGAGGAAACCACATTGTTTTGATGAAGAAACCACTGTGTTTGGATGAGGTAATGTAGGGCATTAGAGTCAAGTCATTTCCACATTTGTTTCAATAGAATTTTATAAATCATCGTAATGATATAATACAAAATAAAATCCACTTCTGCACCATCTGAATCGTGCAGCTGCTACCGGATAACCTCAGTGTCAGGGAAAATCAGTGATTACAACATAGAAAGTACTTTATTTTGCTTCGACAGGCTGAACAAACCAGACTTGTGTGCCAAAGTAAATCAGGAATTTATTGGCAATTCTCTCTTTTTTGGCAGGCGGTCTGATTCTCTGACCTGACCCGCGCACACCACGAAGCATCAAGCGTGCTGATTGTTTGATCCGGCTCCAGTTTAGAGGCGGTTTTTGTAACGGCAAATAAAAGAAACAACTCGTGCGCATCAGTTTTCGACTTTATTTGGCTCACCCGCCTCCGCCTTCTCACCTCTTTTCAAATCTGCGTCATCTCATTCATCTTTCTCATATCTGTCAGAGCATAATGTCCTCTCATCTCATCAGGTATTCCCGTCCTCCGTCTCTTTTCTTACTCTTTACTTATCGCCATCTGTTTAGTGTCGGGCCTCACTTTGTTTAACATCTTCCTTTTTTAATAACTCTATCATTTTCTCACTTTTTCCAACATCTCATTTGTTTCCTGTCACCTCCTTTCCTCAAGAGCAGTATTCTTCCCGCTCGATGGGGTCAGCTCCGCCTGATCCATCCTTTCCTCCACCCTCCTTTAATCTTCGACATCTCTCTCTCTGTCTCTCTCTTCCTCTCAGCCCCATCCTTCATCCTTTCTTTCAGTTATCTCTCCCTCTCCATCTTTGTGTAATTTTCGGAAGGTTCAGCTCAGAGGACCTCTGACACACGCGTCTGTGTGTGTGCGTGCGCGTTCTCAGGGCCCAGAATTTCCCATAATGCTTGAGTCAGTGCCGATAACAACCAACTGTCGCTGACAGACACACATGCACGTGCGCACGCACACAGTGGCTTGGTGGTGAAACGAGGGAGACACACCCCACCGTGCACCAGTCTGCACTGTTTTTCTTTCCCTTTCACTTACTGTCCTCCCTTTCCAGACTCTTTAAACCCCTCCACTATTTGCACTCCGAGATAAACTTGTCGCTAACATGACCGGTTACACATTTTTTTTTTTTTTTTTACTGAAAAGACTCCACGTTATCTAACTGAGGTGCAGCTTGTGATTTATATTAGTTATTCTTCTTTGGGTGTGCTGCAGGCATAAATCGAGTAGGGGGGTGTATTTTATAAAAATATTTAAAGATCATGACAGCAGGACTCGGTAACGTAACATACGGGCCTCGGCAAATGTTAGTGTAACATTGTTGATACTGTTTGATGTAGCACCTTGGAGAGATGTACTCCCACACGGCTAATACGCGCAGTCCAGAGGCAGGTTTGTTCTAAGCGGTCGCTGTAATTAAACAGTGTATAATTCACCAGTTTGTCCAACGGGAGCTCAGTATGGACGTGCTTTATGCAACAGAAAGCCTCCTGATAAAAGAGCTGAGAGAGTATTTTAATGCCCGCCCGTGCAGGGAAAACTCTGTTATTGTAGACGTTAAGCTCCAGTGAACAGTAAAAATCTGTTATTTCCTTTCTTCTGGACCTGTTGGACCACTTCAATGACCTCTAAAGACCCACGCTACTCTGTTTGGAAACTAATTCCTCAATATATCCTCAGTGGTTGGTTGGTGGGTCGAGCCTGGCCGAGGCTAAAAGCCGAACGCCAAGTGCATGCCAGTGGCTGAGGGTTACACAACGTCCACACGCACCTCCCAAATCCACACATCTGTTACAACATATGCTCGCACCCTCCTGCTAATCTGTCCGCGTCTGTGTGTGTCCTTTTTCTGTCCTCTGGCCAAACTCGCCTCCGCCTCCTCCTTTACATTTGCGAGCTTAAATTGGACGTTTTAGGGATTGAACAGATCGGCAAAGTTTGAAAAACGGCAAGGTCGGGACAGATGGAGGGGGGTGGTTAAAGGGCTATCACTCTCTCTCTCTTTCTGTCTTCGGAGGCTGAGATGGAGCCGTCAATCACTTCGCATGGACAAGTTGATTAAAGGAAGAGGCTGAAAAGTTTTGTTTGTCCTGCGTGGAGACGGCAGCTGCAGCGGATTCCAGTGGCGACCGAGAGTCCTCAAAATATGCATAGAAGCATGTTAAACCAGTCTTGGAAGATTTTCGACTTCTGTGCATGTTTTGACACTTTTTGTCGTGACTTCTGACCCCCATCTTCATCTTTTCATAGATTTTGAGCTGTATTCCTCTCTGGATTTTGTGGATGTTGTGACAGTTTCTAGCCGGCCTTGTACGCTATCTGTTTGCACTTAATCAGGGTTTTTCTCTCAAACCATTTTGCACTTCCTTTATTGGAAATTAAACACGGGATGTTGAGATAGTGTTGGGATGACTGATAATTCATGTGTTTTTTTTTTTTTCCCTTTAAAGAACAACACCATGTAAAGGCTGCTCTTCACACTGCACAGAGAGTGCAGTACAGAGAGCTAACCAGGGCCAGATATTATTCGTGGCACCTTGTTTGCCTGTTTAAGAACATTTCTGCAATCCTTTTCCACACTGCCGTTGCCAGCACGGATAATTTGTCAGCTAAATTGTAGTTTCCAATAAACGAACGGGGGCCGTTTGATTTAGTGCCGTAGAGCCGATCCTGGCGGAGCGCAGTCTTACCTGCCACGGCGGGATGAGTTGAGATGCACCTGGCACTACGGCTAATCCTCCCCGTCGCTCTGTTTTACTTCTCACTTTTTTGCTGTTGGATCTCGCCCTGTTTCTACGCCGCTAATCCACCTCCAATTTGTCTTCCCCCCCGTCCGGGGCAGCTGGTAGCCGTCAGAGAGATGAGGCAAAAGTTGTTCCTCTAATATAAACTGAAGGATGACATTTCCTCCCTCTCTGCTCTCCATCTTTTCTCGCACTTTGTCTCCCACCTCACTGCCTCCCTCTCTTACTCCGTCTCACTCCTTCTTCACCTCCCTCTTTCTTCCCTCCTTTTGCGCCTCATCGATGCTGTTTTTCTCACGTGGTCTCCTTTCTACCAGAGTTATTGCTCCTTAATTTCTTGCAACAACACTTCTAATCTCCCTCGTTCTCTCTCTTGGCGTGGGAAAGTTGGCAGGAAGTTACTCAGACGGGGAGATGGGGGCTTCTGGGGAATTTTGCCCCCTCTTTCCTCCTCCTCCTCCACCTCCTCTCACTCCTTCTCCACATTTCCCCTTTTCCCCGAATCATGTCTCTCCTTCCCTTACGCCTCTCGTCTTTCCTCCCCTCCCTCCTCCTTTTAAGGTGTACAGGTCATGTCAATAGGGGCACCTGGGCTTTTAAACAAGCGCCCCCCAGGGCCTGTAATTTAGCCTGTAATGATGTGGAATTGATTTCACATACCTTGACTAGATTGAGAGACGGGACGCTCACAGAAACCACAAGCACTTCCTCTAGTGTGTCAGGTATTACCTATGATGTAAATGTAACAAACCCCCAAGGGGGCTGTTCGGGTTTTACCACATACTTCCCAGAGCTGCTGGAGGCATGAGAGTGATTTGAACTGTGTTTGTGTGATTAGTGTGGGTGTGTGTGTTTTATGGATTGTTTGTTTGAAGTAATAGAGGATTTTAGGTTTTTTGTGAGAGTTACCACTCTGATCTGATCTGATCTGTCTGTTGTATATAAATCTCCAGGCGGGAGGCTGTTAGCCTAGCTTAGCATAAACACTGAAAGCAAAGGGAAACGCCTAGCCTTGCTCTGCCCAAAGCTTTAAAGTCTGGATATGTTAGTTTGTGTTTTTTTTACACGGGGTTATGTGTGGGACTATTTCTTAGCACACTGACTTCCTGGACTGATTTTGGTTGGCAGTCTTTATGCTACTCTAAGCTAACAGTCTGCTGGTGGTAGCTTCATATTTAGTGTACAGGCGTAAGAGTGGTATCAATCCTCTTATCTAACTCTCAGCAAGCAGTCAATAAGTGGATTTCACAAAATCGCATTTCCTTTAATGGATAACATATAGGCTGATTTTGTCCAACCAGCCCAAACATAACCAATTTGCAATGATATCAGAGAAAAGCAGCAAATGTTTAACGTTTTTTTTTTTATCATTGATCTATTGATTAATAGAATTCTATTCAAGTCTATTCATTTTCTATGGAAAGAATTGTTTTAAATGATCATTCTGAATGTCTTCACTGCCCACCATTGACGCATTAGAGCGATACCCAACTGAACTGGTAGGACTGGGTATGTGTGTGTGTGTGTGTGTGTATAAAAGAGCCGGCTGAATGTCGTTGGCAGGTACAAGTAGAGATCTAATAGAGATTATCTCCTTGGCTCAAGTCAAACGTCCAGAAGGAATTAACTTGGAACAAGGGGTTTACATAACATACACACACACAGACATGCTGGAGGTCAGCTTTTCACTCTCACACACACTCCCAGTGAGCGGTTGACAGGGGAAGTTGAGTGTGTCAGTCGATAATGTGACCACTTCCTCTGCTCTTCTGGTTTTTATTTATTTATTTTTTTTCTATTTCACTCAGTCAGATGTTTTATATTTTCTGTTGACATTATCTGTTCAGCGCACATGGCGGAGCAGTCCTCAATTTCACTTGGCCTCTCACGCGCACTGTCATACAACATTCACTTCTTCACTGTATGAAGAAGTGAGGTGCTGCACGGTATCGAATCCATTGTCTAAGCAGATGCTTCCTCCAAAATGTGTTTCTCTGTGAAAGTCTGCACGCTACACAAAGCCTCACTAATCTTTCTGCTCAGCTAATAAAACTGCCACCGTGTGTGTGAGCGGCTTAGAAATTAAACTTTCAAAGATAATTCTGGTTTATTACAGATTGAATGTATTTTTCATAGTTTTAGCTCTACTGTTAGTAACACTGTACTCAGAAACCAGACTCGGTTAGTTTCCCGGGTTAGCGTCACTTATTTGGAGGCGAAAACAGGCCTGACTTAAACATTCCTCAGGTCACAGCAAACTGTGCCTCAGCTTTGACTTCATACTTGCCATTTTCCTTTGCAATAAAGCGATTATTACAAACATTCACGTGCACTCATTTTCTGTTTCACCTCCAGATATGGTAGTTTACATAATTTGGCTTGTTTACAATTTGTCAACTCTCACTCGTTGCTGTTGGACTTTATTGTCGTAATCTCAGGGTGTTTCCAGTTTGAAAACACACACACATATCACAGGTCATAGGTCATAGTTTTTTTTTTTTTTTACTTTGAAAGTGTTGTGTGTGGATTACTTTTAAATGATTTCTTTTATTACAGTGTTGTCATAACAATAATGTGTAAGAGCACAAGAAACAAGATAGAAGCTGTGCTCAACTGATAACATCGTTTACAAAAATAGTTTGCTTTCCTTCTGATGAGAAGACTGATACCACATACCTCACCTGATACCATACCTGATACCTCACATGCCTGTATGCTAAATATGTAGCTGGAGCCAGCAGGAAATTAGCTTAGCTTAGCATAAAAACAGGAAATATAGGAAAATTTAAAAAAATACAACAACAAAACACGGCTATGTACCAACTGTACAGACTGTGTACAGACGTCGAGTAAGAGCTGGTAATGTATGCACAGATCATTTTTGTCGCCGTGCCTGTGTGCCTGTGTGCAGCGGCTCGGCTTCTTATTGATCCCACCTTTCACCTCTCACTTCCTCCAGCGTCTCACAGCTTTTCTTGTGAATCTCTGACGTAACATTGTTGCAGATTTCAACATTTGACGCTTCCAGTCTTCAAGCTAACCCGAGCTAAGCTAACTGCTGTCTTGCTCTGGCTCCACATTTAGCGGACAAGTCTAAGTTTTGAACTCCTCGTTTAACTTTCTGCCTGCTTTTAATGTTTTGTTTCCCTCTGTGTGTGTGTGTGTAGTGCGTGTGTAGTGTGTAGTGTGTGTGTGTGTGTGTGTGTGTGTGTGTGTGTTAGTGGGCTGCGGGCAGCTGCACATGCAGGTTTGTGTTGTAAGTCCACCCCCACTGATCTCTGTGTGTTTGTGTTTTGTGAAAGATTTATGATTACTGCAACTATTTTTGTTATGTGTGAGTTTTTGTGTCGGGCCCAGTCCTGCCTGTATTTATTTGCGCTTTGAGACATTTTGGTATTCGACTCGCTTGTTTATGTTTGCGTTCATTTTATTGAGGTTCAACTTGTTTTTCTTTTCCTCTGATATATTAAATTTTTCCATCATTTCTCTTTGGATTTCTTTCTTCTCGTTCCACCAACACTTCTTCTCCTCTGGGTAGATTCTTATATTTCTCTGTTTGCAAATCACTCCGGATCAGGCTGTCAGCTAAGTGGCTAAAATGTTTACTCTCTCTTCATTTTCGCCCTCTCCAGACCGCAGAAATATGAAGTAACTAAGTGAGGAGGAAGGACAAAGAGCGTGAGTGAGACAAACTGATAAAGGAAGGGGCGATAGTGGAGGAGGGGTTGGAAAGGGAGAGTGTTATCTCATTGATATACAGAGGAAATATTACAAGGTGACAGAGACAGAGTTATAGCGCTGCCCCATGCTTCACAGGGGTATTAAGCGTCCCGCTCCTTCTTTTTCTCTAAATACGTTGCCAACTCTCCCGTCGTGGCAATAAAACATATGGAGCATCTCTTTGTTCTACTTCTCCGATGTTTCTGTGTCCTTTTAAAGTCCTCCTCTCCTCTCCTTTCCTCTCCTCTCCTCTCCTCTCCTCTCCTCTGCACTGATTGGCCAGTTGGGTCACAGCCAAGCAGCAGAGGGTGGAGACGTACAGTATGCTGTCCTGGCACTGTGTGTGTGTGTGCGTGCACATTCAGGAGGATCAGTTTCCTAGATGCCGTCATCATGTGCCATTTGATCATAGCCGTGATTGGTCATTCGAGACATATTTAGCTGTGGTGATCTTTCAAACACACACGCAGGCCCGTCACAGGAAAGGAGTGGCGCTCTTTTGATTGTTTGGTTGCCCTTTCATATTTTTCTATTCAAGTGAAAGGAGGAGAGTGGCAGGGCAGGAGGGAGGAGGGCAAGTTTAAAAAGTCAGTCAAAAAATGAAGGAAGGAAGGAAAGGAGTGAATAAACAAGAGCTTAATCAAATCGAATCACATTAACATTTGTTGTACTCGTGTTTAATGTCTAAATATAGACTCGGTTAGTAACTATTGTTACCTGAAAATCACTGATGCACGCAACACAGCACAAAAATGGCACAAAAGGTGCTGTGTCAGGAATTCTGGCTTCATCTGAAGCAGTAATTTTGTTGGTTGGTTGAGAAGATCAATACTACTCACGTCTGTTCGAGCAAAATGAGGCTACAGCTAGCAGCCGGCTAGCTTAACCAGCTGTTTAAGTAGCAAAATCTGCCATTAATCCTTGCTCATTAACATGTTTTATATGTTTTCAATGTTTTCATTTCATGTTTTTTATGTTTTACTTGGAGATATGTGCGGGACTATTTCTCGGCAGGGTGCTGCGACTTCTCGGTGGAAGGAAATCTCAAGTTGACGATTTTGCACTTTGGTTTTTGTGGAGATTCCACAAATTAAATGCGTGGTAATTAGAGAACTTTAGAGGTGTTAGTAAGCAGATTACTGTTGTGAACACCACACTCATTTCAGCACCTCTGTGGTCGATGGCAGGAAAAACATCAAACAGACATGGCGTTGGCATCACCTCCAAAGAGAAAGACTCAATAGACCAGACTGCATTGCAGCAGCACATACTTTGTTTTGAATAAACGGTGCCGCTCAGTTTTTCTCTGTCAGCTACAGCTACATGCCCGACAGCTGTGTACAACAAGTTCACGATTCTGGGAAGGGAGTGCATCCTGGGATATGTAGGAAATCCCTAACTAAGGCAGAAGTACATGAAGCAGGCTGAGAGAAGCTCTTTTGTTCGCCAAAACTAGTAAATTAAAGTAAATTGTGGCACTTCATCACAACATGACTCCTAGAAAACTCTCACCCAGACTCATTTAGAGCAATAATGAGCCTGCAGCCGAGTCTCAAGTGATAAATGGAGTGAGCTGTGTTTGGGCTTAGCACTGACAGATGAATGGAGCGCTACAGCTGCCATGAGTAGCTAAATATTACACACTGAAACACACAGATACACACACGCTAAGTGAGCAGAAGGCCGGAATATGTTAGGAATGTGCTCTCGGAGATGATCGACCTTCACACGTACACACTCATTGCGCCGTGCGCCCGAATACACAGCTATGTGCAAAAACACACGCGTTTCACTTCACTCACTTCCCTGATCACATGCTGACACATTTGGACTCGTCTTGAGTGAAGATACGCTCGCGCTCCTGTGTCACATGAAACTAATGTGCGCCGACTTACAAGCTCTTTCCACATACACACACGTACACACGTTCACTCACATACACTTTTGCTCAACAGGTCAGGATGGTTCACGAGTTGGGACTTGCATGTCGAGGATATGCCTGTCTGTAAATCACTGTGTGTGTGTGTGTGTGTTTTACATTACTAACCAGTGAGAAAATGTTAACTGTCAACGACACACACACACACAGGCGGCAGACAAAGTTGTAGTCTCATTACTGTGGTCTCCAAGGAGTCACCATGGCAATGGCAGAATGAAACCACGGCCTGTGGGAGAGGAGGTGTGTGTGTGCATGTGTGTGCACATAACGTGTGTGTTTGTGTGTGTGTGTGTGTGTGTGTGTGTGTGTGTGTCCTACAGACCCAGAAGCGGTTTATTCCCTCAGGAAGTAAGTTATTCTCCACAGGCCAATCAGAGGACAAAGTTTGAGACAGAGTTTAATCCAATTGGCCCAAAACTCCCGACCTTTATTACTTGCGGCCAATCCCGCCAGAGCCTGGCAGCCTGCAGGGCGGTGACATCACAGCTAGAGTGAAGTAATGAAAGAAGGAATGAGGAAGACATGCGTTTCAAATACTTAAGCCAAGGATAATGACTTTATGAGTTTTTCTTTGTTATTTTTGGAAAGGAGCTTGGGGCAGAAAATGGATAAAACGAGGGCAAGGAAACATTTGACAAAGTGACAACAGGAGGAGAAACACAAACACTAGATGTTGCTCTCATTAATGAGACATCTCAGGATAGACAGGGGAAGAGATGTAAACTGTGTACAAGCAGAGCTACACAGAGATGGAGAGAAAGATGAAGGGGAAAGAAGACCTGAGATGAGTGACACAGATGAAGTAAAGCTCGGGGAATGAGCGCAGGCCTAAACAAATATTTACAGTGCGCCCTCCTCTGTGTTTATGGCCGGGTTTATGACCACACTCCTCCTCTAGACCATCCCTCAGCATTTTCGTCTCTTTCCTCATCTTCCCTTCCAGACCACCCCATCCTCGCCTGCAGTCATGCAGCACAACTATTTTACTATCTCTCTCTGTCTCTCTCTCTCTCTCTCTCTCTCTCTCTCTCTGTATCTTCGTCTTTCTTTCTTTTTTTTTGTGGTTTTTCGTGTCCAACCTGAAGACACAAAATAATAGGGGGAACAAGCCAGAACAAGACTGAGGGGAAGAAATGCTAAGAAACAGCAACACAAATAGGAAAATGAATGCTAAAATAACAGTTTTGCATATTTGTGCGAACATGCATGTGTGAATTTGTGTTGCAGCCGTCCGACATGCAAATCTCTTCCAAAGATATGTCTAAGATATCAGTGTGGGTGTGCGTGTGAGAGTGTGCACAGTGTTCTGCAGAAGGTCTCTCCAGATATCACCTGTATCTCTCTGTCTGGCTGTTACTGTTTGACACAAACACACACACATACAGAGTTCACATGTCAGGGGTTGTGTTTTATGTCTAGAGAAGCACGGGAGTCTGGTACAGATAGATAAAAGTGGATTTAATGGAAGGAGGAGGAAGCCGGGAGAAGCTTTCAGCCTGAGAAATGAATTTCTTTTATTCCGATTTCTTTCTCCTCTTTACCATCCATCCTGTGCTTCCTGCTTCTTACGTGAATTACAAGCCGCAAGTACATTTCCTGTTCAGCGTTTCATCAACGATCCGATGTGTGAACTGGAGGAAACGGCCAACACAGTCTCATGCCAACAGAGCTCGGAGACATGCTCGACATGCTAAACAGATGTTTACACATTCATCATCTTACTTTAACGTGTTAGCATGCAAGCATTTGGTAATTAGCACGAAACACACAGTATAGATGAGGCTGATGGGTTAGGTTTGTCTTTAGTAGTGTTGGCATTTGGTCAACTTTTCAACTAGACTGGAGGGTTAAGAGTGAATGTAGTCTACAAATTTTCATATGTATTCAAATATGTATGTAGAAATGAATGAGGCGCACATACCGCACACACTCCTCAACTCATCAAGTGATTGACTGACATCTGTCTCTCTTTACAGGAGGTGGAGATTCTGGACATTAGCACCATCAGGGACACGAGAACAGGAAAATACGCCAAACAACCAAAGGTTGGTAATGTATGTGCGACATAGAGAGAGAGAGAGAGAGAAAGAAGCTGTCACCTCCTGCTGTTGACAACTTTGTCTTCTGACCCCAGAAATGTGATGCTCAAGTGTGTGACTGTCACCAAAAGGTGTGTGTGTGTGTGTGTGTGTGTGTGTCTCCGCTGTATGCGCGTGTTTCCTCTCTCAGCTGATGGTGCAAAGGTGACAGAGTGCTAATGAGCCTGCTGACAGATGGGCTGTCAGACAGGAAGTGATATAAGCAGTGGCTGTTGGCCAGGAAGTCATTGTGTAAGCATAGATCTGGGCGACAGGGACACTAATATAAAGTTGCGTATTAGTGGTTAAACGGTTCAAACATATGGATGTGTTGACATAGTGCAGGCTTTGGATTAAATTAGTAAAAGATAACAAAAACACTGATTCACAGGTCAATATTTAGCAGCATTTTACAATATTACTTTAAACAAAGCTCTAATTAAGTTCTGCTTTTAAACAATATGTAAGAGGAGAAGCCTCATCTGCAGTAAAGCCTGGGCCATGATGTAAGAAAAACTAGTTACAGCATGAAATGTTGTGTAGTGATGACATGTGACTGTGGAGTAATGTCAGAATGTGTTCAGTGAAGAGATGATTTTAAAAAAAGGTAATATCTGAGTGGTTTAATCCTCAAAGTCTGTCTAAAGTAAGAATAAATATGTTCTCAGTTTGTCAGACCAAAGAAAAAGGTGCTATGAACCACCCAGCCAAATTTGAATGATTAAAAATATCATCAACTTTAAGAAATTAGGTGTCAAAATCGGGTAAAAATGAATTCTCAGCTCCAGGACTGTGGGGGCGTGTCCACTGAATGTGCTGAAGCCACACCCACTCGTGGGAGCAGTCAAGCAGCCATTTTGAAGCAACTGAAATGTGTCAGATCAGTTCAGGAAATGACATGAATAACTCTGGGCGAGATGAATTCATCTCTGTCGCTCTGCTTAGGGTGGCCTCAGCGTGTCATCGAGCCACCCTTTAAGGACCGCCCACAAAATCCTGGACTGAAAACTGGTGAAAAACTGTTTTAACCCCCAACTCCACACTTCAGTAATATATCGTTCAAAGTCTTTTCACATGTTTTCAGCAACTATTTTCCAACATATATAAATTATTTTCAAAGAATTGCCTTTACACGGACTTTAAACAGCCAGTTCACACAAACTCTCCCTTAAGTAAGTAGGATACATTTGTCTGCGCTGTGCTCACAGCGTTGTGAAGTTAAGTTAAAAAGCTGCTACAAATTATAATCAGCATTTTTTTAATATTAACGGATAGTTCTGAACCTAGAGCGAACTGTTATTTATGCATTTTTTGTCTTTTAATTGTTTTGGCTGTACATCCTGTAACTTAACTGTTTTTTTTTTTCGCTCTCATCGGCGCAGCTGCAGCAGATCATCATCAAAAGCTCAGATGAACCATCTGTACACTGTGTGTCCACCACCAAACACTGAACAGTTAGTTACGAGCTTGTAAACAAAGTGGAGCATTTAGCATCTAAATCGTGAGACAGGTCCCTTAAGAGTTTGTAGAGAGCAGACCAGAGTTAAGAGGGGACATTTGTCAGGTGGCGAGAACGCTCATGTTACTCCGTACAAGTTGAGTAATGTCAGATCAGCTTTAGAAGATGACAGTATGTGGATGTATTTACAGCTTCTTGGCTAAACACGTTTATTGGAAACAACATTTATTTCCAGAGGGAGTGTTTCTGTTGCTCTGGAAAATCCACAGTCAGTGTCAAAAGTTTTACGAGGACTTTCCTTACAAAGAAAACTGTTTTTCTGAGGATTATGTTTAGTAACATGGATGTTTCTGGTAACATTATTTTACATTTTTTCATAATTTGGCTGAACTGATCCTCAAACTGACCTCTCGCTTGCTGCTTAATGACTTGGCAGTACTTTTCTTGACAAACCCTCCAAGTTAATTTATTTAATTGAAATGAAAGAGGAAGAGGATAGAGAGGGAGTGATGGAGAGAACTGATGGAGAGACTGATCGAGAGAGACGCTGAGTGTAAGGGCGAGTTGGTGGTGGAGGAAGAGCGGTCTAAAGAGGAGGAAAGAGTCGTTTGGTTAATTAGATCAGAGTGCTACACCACATGTATCACATTTACTGTTCTCGGGATACAGAAAGATGGACAAGGAGCGGGAAAGATGTTGAGTTTGTGCGCACAAGTCAAACCAGAGTTGTGGCCAGTGTATTGTGTGTCATGTTCATATTCAGTGTCATAAAGGGGACATAAATGTAAATGTGTCTGTATCAGGACCCGAAGCTGCGAGATTTGCTGGGCTTTGGTAAGGGTGACAACGTCGAGGCGAAGCTGGTAACCGTCGTCCATGGCAACGACCTGGTGAACACCTCTTTCCTCAACTTCCAGGCTACGCAGGAGGGTGCAGCCAAGGTAACCACGGAAACCGCGACAATCATCCCATAATCTAATCTACTTTAATCTATTAGTTATACTCGCATATAGCGTTTCTTCCTTCCTTCCATATACTCACTTTACGATGTTGACATAAAGACGTGCATGTGCGTGTTTAGGAGTTGTAAAACGAGGGATTATTCCAGCTGTGCATGTGTGTTGTATACTGTATATAGAAACTGTTTCACTTAGTTTTAACATCAGACGAACAGTCAAACAACTCTGTTTTATCATCTCGTTCCTGTCTGTGTACGTGTGTGTTTCCAGATTTGGACAGATGAGCTGTTCACTTTGGCCACAAACATACTTTCCCAGAATGCATCACGGAACACCTTCCTCCTGAAAGCGTAAGAAGTTTTGCATGTGTTTGTGTGCGCACGTGCGCGTCTTATCTCGACATGAGGCAGCTGCAGATGTTAGTTCGTTCTTTTTAAAAGCCTCCCTCTCTCTCTCTCTCTCTGTTTGTTTCAGGCACACTAAGTTAAGGTTGCAGGTGAATCAGGATGGGAAGATCCCTGTGAAGAAGTGAGAATCACCCACAACAACTACTTTTTAAACTCTATACAGAATTTCATGCGCCTGTGCCCTCCACTTCTTCTTTCCTTTCCTCTTGTCTGTCTCTCTTCCACTTTCTCTTCTTGAGTTCTCCTCTGGTTTACCTCTGCTCGCTGTCGACCACACCTGTTTGTCTGCCCTGTCACACATGAATGTCAAATCCTTTCAAACTCTTTTTTTTTTTTTTAATGTAGCACACAATAAACTTTAAAGAGTGATGTTTTTTTAAAAAAAAAGACACTTTTTAAACACTCTCTTTCTTTCAGTATTCTCAAGATGTTTTCAGATAAAAAGAGAGTGGAGACGGCTCTGGAGCAGTGTGGCCTCCTCCTTAACAAGGTAATGATCAAAAGCAATCACTGACCACAGGGCTACTCAAGATATGCGTGCCTTATATTTGTTCATACACGACTGCAGTTACGACCTGGTCTGCGGTGTTTGCGTAGCATTCTTTGCATGCCTTTGCAATGTACGGAAGGCAAAACAAGGATAGGAGAGTAGCCTAAAATATACATTTTGACAACTCACAACAAGTGTCACACATTTTTAAGTTTTCCTTCTTCTATGGGTTGAACAAACAGGACAATAATGTGTTTGTTAGTGAGATTCAGAGATGCTGATAGGTGGATTTTGTTAGCGTGAAAGGCTGATTCCCCTGTTTCCAGTCTTTGTGCTATGCTAAGCTAAATTAAGCTAAGCTAACCTAATGTCTGCTTGCTGTACCTTCATTTGAAATATCCACAACCAAAAACAGCCATAAAAACTTAACAAATTATTTTTTTTCTCTGAAACAACTACAGCCCTGCTCAAAACTACCAAACATTCAATCATTTTAATCATTTTAAGACTTTAAATGGCAGTTTGATCACTTGATGTCACTGTTATTCATGAAAAGTTAGTCAGTTATTTTCCTTTTTTTTTTTAAAAAAAAAAAAAAAAAAGAATAGCATCAAGTAATACAAAAAAAGTGCCATATGCACTAACAGCAAAAATGATGGCCAGGTAAAGAAGGAAAAAAATTGCCCACATGAGGGCTAAACTGCAAATCTTGCTGGCTCAAGTCAGTCTCAGCATCCTTCCCAACTTCCTAGAAAGACCACCTAAACTAAAACACTTTAAAATGAAGCTTCATTCATTCTTTCAAATGAAAAGAAAATATCCGTCATGTATTTTTTATTTATTGTCTAAATCTTTGCTTTTATGTGCAGCGAGAGTAACTACAGTACTGATGTCTGGTAGGTAAAACAATCCTCCCTGTGTGTTGTTATTATTAGTCAGTGCAATCTTTCCTAAAAATCAGTTTTTGGAGTCACAAGATGTTTCGTTTTGAATAAGAGACCAGATTGTGCAAACTGCACCATCAGCGTTTCTCTTTGTATCGCTGTACTCTGGCGCCTCCTGCTGGTCAAACTGAAGACTGAGGACACTCTGAGCCACAGCTGACAATGTCATCAATGTTCACCCTTCCAATGTCGCCGGAGGCAGACGGCTGCCAGGAGGCTGACTGACTGTTAACGGGATCAGAGTGTCTCTGAAAACATCATCTCCTTCAACACAATCCTCTCTGTTCTCTTCCAGTCGGAGGGACTCAAGCCAGATGATTTCACGTGGGACGCCTTCCAGAGGTTTCTCGACAGCCTCTGTCTCCGGCCCGAGATACAAGCCATCTTTGAGGAAAGGTATTTGACACATAGATAACGCTTTAACAAACACACGCCGTGATTTGTCATTATGTTTATTCCCGTTTGCCAGAATAAAATGTCACCCTCATGAATCTCTCTGGAGTGTTCTTGTAGGCTCCCTACTAAGGCTTCAAACCTGAGCTTCGGTGACCGTGACTTTTCAGTACACTTTTCTCTTTGTTCCAGTGGCTCCAAGAGGAAGCCATTCATCTCTTTGGACCAGCTGATGGACTTCATCAACCAGAAGCAGCGAGACTCCAGACTGAACGAGGTGCTGTACCCCCCACTGAAAAGAGAGCAGGTCCGACAGATCATGGAGAAATATGAGACTAACACCGGCCAGCTGGACAGAGGTTAGTGTGTTTGAATGTGTTTTTTTTTTTTCACACAGGTGATCTTCATTTGTGAGATTCTTTGATGAAACACTGCGGCAAACCTTTAATGTGTTCCTCAAAGATCATCCAAGAAACTGACCAGGACACACTGACCTTTTTTAAGGTGCTGAATCAAATAACGGCACAAGAATAGATTCAAGACACGTAAATCTTTTTTTCCCTTTTTTTTTTTTTTAAGATTATTTTTTATGGCCTTTTCAAACTTTATTTCTGACAGAGACAGCCGAAGAGTGACAGCAATGTGGCCACAGGTCGGAGCAAGGACTGAGCCTTCCACATGGGGCAACTTCTCTACCAACTGAGCTAAATGCTGCCCCATAAATCATATTATTTTGCCAGATAACATTGTGTACATGCAGCTGCGTCTTATCTCAGAGAAATGTTTATCAGCTGCGGCAGCGCTCGGATAATTACAGGTTTATAGCTATGATCGATTTCCTTGACTTTTATTGCAGCAAAGTGGTTGTTCTCTCCTAAAAGCCTTGGCAGTGTTCGCTCATTTGATGAAAGGTCCACCACATTTTGATGTGGTCATCTGTGGATAGAGTGTGGAACGAAAACAGAGCCTTGGCTACCTTGAGCCGCTCTGCTAGGACACTGTTAAGCCCCTAAACGGGTAAACTGATCCACTCTTGAGCCTGTTGTGTTCAGGGCTAACCTGCAGCTGTAAGTCTGTTGATATCTGTCTGAAAACATGGGTCACTTTACTGCTAGAGCGCACAATGTCAGTTTAATATAACACCTTCCGCTCGTTGCACTTTAAATTAAATCAGTTATTCTGCTGCTCTTTATTGACACTTTATATTTACTGAACACAATCCATCCTCCTTTCTGTCTCTGTGTTGCAGATCAGTTCAGTGTGCAGGCTTTCGCTCGGTATCTGGGAGGAGAGGAAAACAGCATCGTACCTCCTGAGAGGCTGGATGTCATCGACGACATGAACCAACCGCTGTCTCACTACTTTATCAACTCCTCACACAACACATACCTCACAGGTACAAAAACACACTCACAGAGCCACACGTCTGATGTCTAGACTTTATAGTTCATCTTTTGGACCTAAAACCATCTCCGCTTTGTCTGTCTGCCCGCAGTGGGTCAGCTGACTGGTCTGTCGTCGGTGGAAATGTACAGGCAGGTGCTGCTGACCGGCTGTCGCTGTGTAGAGCTTGACTGCTGGAAGGGCCGGCCACAAGACGAGGAGCCCTACATCACCCACGGCTTCACCATGACCACTGAGATCCCCTTTAAGGTGCCAGTCATCTGCTTTTCTGCATTCATGTGTAATATTGCTACGCATTAGGATTATCCACATGGAGTTTAATTTGCGACACCTTGGTTAGGTTGAGTTTGTGTAAGTGATTTCTCTCGTATAACATTTACTTTACTGCGTTTTTACAAGGGTGTGAAATGTTGCTGTGAGTTGCTCCCCTTACATAAATGTCTGTTTTCCACTCTACATATGACCGGCACCATATAAAAGTGATTCAATAAAAGCCAATTCATGAAAGTTTTTACATCTGCACACAGTTAAGTCGAGTATTTTTACGTTTATGGAAGCATTAAGGTTAAGAGGTCCACTTTATAAAATTACTTGATAGTTTATTGGCTTTTATGTTGTGTTATAAACCCCCAACAAGCTATGCGTTCGCTTCCAGCTGTTAAAAATGTAAAAATTATGAAGGGAAACGTGGTGTGTGCACCTCCTTAACCCTCAGCCTGGTCAGCAGATTCTTTGAAGTGGATTCGGAGATGCTAAATTTGGAGACAACGACCACAGAAAGTTTGAACAAACAGAAAAATTAAGTCAAGCAGTAATCTGTTGAGTATTTTTGGGTTTCATAATTAGATTTCTATCCTCTATCATGGAAAAGCTTGTGAAAAAAAGCAAAGTTTGATTCATATTTTGGTTAAAATAAACGTGAATAATCGAAGGAAATGTTTATTTTACCGTGTACTCAGAGATTTTATTTATTGGAGCTCTTTCTAATGTTCTCATTCTTTCCTGGCCTGTAGGAGGTGATTGAAGCGATAGCAGAGAGTGCTTTCAAGACCTCACCATACCCCCTCATCCTGTCCTTTGAAAACCACGTAGATTCGTAAGTCCAGTCAGTCTGAGTGTGTTTGGATTCAGATCATAGTTTGTCTCTGTGTAATTTGGTCTTTTTTTAGTTTGCAGTTTAGTCTCATGCATTTTGAACCACACCAAATTCAATTTTATTGAAATATTTGCTCTAAAACTGGGACTGGGAATTAAACCAGCTAAACTGACGTGTCTCCTCTTCTGTCAGGGCCAAGCAGCAGGCCAAAATGGCAGAGTACTGCAGGACCATCTTTGGAGACGCACTGCTCATCGATCCACTCGAGAAATATCCAGTAAGACCTGTCAACCTGCGAGAAATATGTGCACACGGTGGCGAAAACAGTGTAGCGCCCACAGTGCAGATTAAAGCACACAGCGGCTGTAGTTTTTGAGCTGAGGTAATAGCGAGGACAGGGATGAATTCATTTGAATGTGAATCACTTTTACGACGACTTGTAAAGCAAACACAGTCATCCAGAGTCTTAAGGCTGCAGAGTTGTTTTTTAGGCTGATTTTTAAGGGCTGTTTAACTTGAGTTATAAAACACTTGACTCGGCCCTGTGCCGCTGTTGTGGTTGCCTCATTCAGAGCACCTCATGATTAATCTCAAGAAGAAGTAATGATTAATCTCAGATATTAAATGAAGGCATGCGTGTTCTTTTTTTAATCCCTTGATATGTTCTATAAACCGTTCTCTGTACCCAGCCCTGCTCGCCACATTCAAGCCTTAAAAAAGTTGTCAAATCTAGCGCTTAGTTTTGCTGGAGCTCTCTCTCCAAATCATCATTCGTTCCACGATTGTGTCTTTTCGCGTGGCTCTAGCTGGAGCCCGGTCAGGCGCTCCCCTCACCACAGGAGATGCTCGGGAAGATTCTCATTAAAAACAAGAAGAAGCACCACCATCACCGACCCTCGAGTGGTGGCAGCATACGGCGCAGGGAGCAGGAGGAGCAATCGTCACCCAACAACGGTGAGCGCCGACAAGTACAGACATGTAGAGGATCTGTAGGTTCAGATTGTTTGTGTTGGTCTGGTTGCAATGATTCAGTCAGCCTCCGGTGTTTGGAGGAATGAAAAGCTGTATAGTCTTGGGCCAAGATGGCTGACAGATACATCTGGTCTGGCACACAGAAGCTTAAAGTGATGGTGATGGAGACCTTTAGCTACACATATATGTGCAAAAACACCCAAATTCTTACATGCATTTGCTGTTGTCTGTGTAGACTGTCCTTTAAATGACAGTTACGGAAGTCAGCTCCTGTCCAACGGGGAGGAGAAGCTGGCCGAGAGGATGGCGAAAGACTCTGAGCCTCGCAAGTCCATAGGTGGGTAGAGGACAATAGAATCAATGATTAGAAAAGGTGGTGTGCATTTAGTGTAAGGTGTTTTTTATGTCCTAAAAGGAGGTGAAGGGGAGAGTGAGGAGGACGATGAGGACGAACCAACGACCGAGCTGAAAAAGCCAAACTCTGACGAGGTAAGGAGCCATCAGGAGCAGGGCAGACGGGTCGGGGTGGTGGGTTTGATGGCTGATGGGCTCAGTGACGGACTGGTGGTATCTGCCTCCTTCAGGGTACGGCCAGCAGTGAGGTGAACGCCACAGAGGAGATGTCGACTCTCGTCAACTACATCGAACCTGTCAAATTCAAAAGTTTCGAAGTGGCGAACAGTAAGTGTGTGTGTGTGTGTGTGTGTGTGTGTGTGTGTGTGTGTGTGTGTGTGTGAGTGATGAAGAGTGAGACAGAGACAGGAAGTTGCCTTGACTTTGTGTGAGGAGGAAGGGGGGGTGGACAAGCCTCATTAGCTCTGAAGCACCTCCTCTGTGTAGCTCATTAGGCAGAAAGGCCGGCAGTTTGGACTCAATTGTGGTTAATGATCAGTCATACCATCCACCCGCACATAGATTATCTTAATTAATTCCTGTTTTTTTTTTAACACATCCTCCACGTGAGTTTTTTGCTTTCTTTCTGTTCCGCCAGAGAGGAAGAAGTTCTTTGAGATGTCCTCGTTCGTGGAAACGAAAGGAATGGACACGCTGAAGAGCTCCCCCATCGAGTTTGTCGAGTATCCCTGAAAGCTTGTCACTGCTTGCAAACTTGAGCTATGTCTGTTATGCCTCTTTTGTGAACTGAAAGTAGTGAGTGAGGCCTTTAAAAGTTGAAAAAGTTGTTCTATCTGCCTCTTCTGTGGCAGTGTTTGGCTCTTAACATCACTCCTCCAGGTACAACAAGAATCAGCTGAGCCGAATCTACCCTAAAGGAACGAGGGTGGACAGCTCCAACTACATGCCTCAGCTCTTCTGGAACGTCGGCTGCCAGATGGTGGCGCTAAACTTCCAGACTCTTGGTACGTCCTGTTATTTCTGCCTCAGATGGCTGAACTAGATGTCCACACAACTTCATTTTAAGGCTTTCAGAAGTAATCACATCTTTTGCCCCATTTCCACTGTCAAAGCAATTCATAACAAGTTTTTAAGTTTGATTCAGTCCCAAGAAATCTAAATAAGGTCTTTAAGGTCGCTGGCAGATACAGTGCTGTGGATGATTATTTAAAGAGTCTCCTCGGCTTTATAAATAATTCAAGACTCAGGTCAAGTTAAAGCTTCCCAATCTTTATTTATCCTTTATATGCTTGCTTTCCCATCTCTTCTTGCTCCCCCCTCTCTTCCTTATCTCCCTGCTCCTCTCCGCCAGACCTCCCGATGCAGCTGAACATGGGTGTGTTTGAATACAACGGCGGCAGCGGCTACCTGCTGAAGCCCGAGTTCATGAGGAGAACAGACAAACACTTTGACCCCTTTACAGAAAACATAGTGGATGGGATAGTCGCCAATACTGTCAAAATTAAGGTACGGACAAAAAGAAAGGTCATTAAGTCTCTTTGTACAGCTTCTTATATTAAACGTGTAATTTAAACATCCACCAGGTGGTCTCAGGCCAGTTCCTGACAGATAAAAAGGTGGGCGTCTATGTGGAAGTGGACATGTTTGGACTTCCTGCTGATACAAAGAGGAAGTACAGAACCAAAACATCCAACGGGAACTCGCTGGACCCCATGTGGGATGATGAACTGTTTGTGTTTAATAAGGTAACTTGTGCATGCATGCCACGATTCAGATGTCTATCAAATCTTTCTCTACAATGGCATCAACACCTGTCTGCCTCTCTCTTCAGGTGGTCCTCCCTACACTGGCCTCTCTCAGGATAGCGGTGTTTGAAGAAAACGGAAAGTTTATCGGACACCGGATCCTCCCTGTGTCGGCTGTTAGACCTGGTCAGCACACACAGACAGAAACACACATGAACACACCATTCTCCTCTGTCTTTTTATTGTCTAGCATCGATGGACAGCCGTCATTTATTAAGTTGTTCCTTCCTGCTAGGCTACCACTACATCAACCTGAAGAATGAGCTGAATCAGCCGCTCCTGCTGCCCTCTCTGCTGGTTTACACTGAAGCTCAGGACTACATCCCAAATGAACACCAGGGTAAGAGAAAACACCGCATTAACAACAGCACCGCACCACACAACCCACCCAAACCACTTGACACTAAAACTTACAACCTAGTTCAGAAGTTTGGGAAGCGGCACCACTTTTAGTTCACAATATTGATTTCTCTGCATGCTTACTAACTGCTTTTCATATAAACTTGGCTTTAAAGAAATACTTTGATATTTTGTGAAATACACTTATTTGCTGTCTTGCCAAATGTTAAATATTGAAGCTCCAGTAAGCAGCTGGTTAGCTTAGCTTAGCATAAAGACTTTAAACTGGGGGAAACGGCTAGCATGGCTCTGTCCAAAGGTAACACATTTTTTGCCTACCAGCATCTCTAAAGCTCACAAATTAGAATGTTGTATGTACTTTATTCAATCTGTACAAAACCTAAAGTTTTACTGGGCTGTGCGAGGTTGCTAAGCAACCCATGCCCATCCGAGAAATGGATACTTACCCTCCAGTAAAACTGTAATGTGACGTAGTACAGCTAAAATTGAGATACCTGAAGGAGTCTCAGACTGCAAATCAGTTCACTTTGTCATGTTATAGATAGCCACGTACCTTTTACCCCGTTTGAAGACTTCTTATTTGGCTTGTCTTTGTATATATTGTCTGTTTCATCTGATGTGCTATG
Source organism: Protonibea diacanthus (assembly GCA_028641955.1). NCBI lineage: Eukaryota > Metazoa > Chordata > Actinopteri > Sciaenidae > Protonibea > Protonibea diacanthus. The sequence goes on from CM053998.1 coordinate 11,661,139, forward strand.
GACTTTTTTCTGAGTGTTCTTAATAAAGTCATTTGTGTGTGTGTGTGTGTGTGTGTGTGTGTGTGTGTGTGTGTGTGTGTGTGTGTGTGTGTGTGTTTGTATTCTCAGAGTACGCAGAGGCTCTGACCAACCCCATTAAGCACATCAGTCAATTGCACAAGAGGGAGAAGCAGCTGGCTGTTCTCATAGATGAAACGAGTGAGGTAAGACACATCTGTGTGTTGTTACTATGCAGGGAGGTCAGAACGTGTGTGTGTATGTGTGTGTGTGTGTGTGTGTGTGTGGATATGAAGACACAAACATTCCCCCAACCCCCTCACTTTTTGAATATCTGTTCCTGTTTAGTCACTGTGTGATAGATTTACAGGCATTCATCCGTCTGTTTTTTTTTTTTTGTTTTTTTTTTTGTTTTTTTTTTCCAGCACGTCCCCCCCAACCAGCCTAAAGAGGGAGAGAGCAGGAGAGAGAGTGACGTCAATCCTGGTGGTCGACTAACTGCCCCGTTCCCTGCCGGCCCCCCTTTCCCATTGGAGGATGCCCCTGACATCATCAAATTACCAACACCAGGTAGAGTGTGGTCTTAAGGTCTGCATGTGAAAGCCCACGCCTCGTCATTTATCTGCAGCTGTCTTCACTCGTTGTTGAATGAATGTGTAATCAGACACTTTTAAAGCCACTTGAGGCTCCTTCCTGAGTGTTTCTGAGGGAAAACAGACAGTTCCGATTTACTGTTGTGACTTTTTACCGTCAGCATTACCTAAGACGCGAGGTGTAATCCGTTGTAACACTCCCAGTCCATTTACTCTTTGACAGCACAGAAGACAGTGGGCTGACTCCCTGTTTCAGTCTACTGCACCTGCATTAGGGTGATGAGTTGCCAGTCTGGTTATGGTCCAAGTTTAGTGGTGAAGAAGTTTCTACATCATGTCAGTCTGCCTAGCTCCCCATGTATACTTGCATCTGCCTGCTTCGAGGTGCACGAACATTATGTTATGTTCGTGTTATGTATGTGTCTTCACTGCACAGATCCATTGCAATCTATTTATTTGTCTTTTCACTTGCCTTCGCAGAAGTTCAACAAGTGAAACCATATTCTCTTCTCGCAAGATGTCAACCTTTTATGTATTAAAGCTGTCTGAAAATTACACTTTGATTAGCTCATCCATTGATGACAAATATAGCTCTTTTCAATACACATTTACACTGAAGTTATTTTGCACATTTCTGCTTCATGTTCCCGTTGTCCATTTCACACATACGCCTGTGTGCTTCTCCTTCTTTGTTTCTTTCTGCGTGTGTTTGTGTAGCACAAAATCCGAAAGAAGACCTCATAAGCACCGTTCTGACAGGTAAGGTCGCTGCAGCACGTTCATTTCCATTTCCACTGTCACCAAAAGCTTTGTAGGATATATATATTCAATGAGCGTTTTTAAGTTGGCTCGTTTTGAGATTTACTTTTGCAAATATGTCTGTCTGTCTCTTAGATGTCCAGGCTCAGCCTGTAGAGGAGTTAAAAACGCAGAAAGGCTATTTGAAGCTGCTGAAGAAACAGAGCAAAGAAGTCAAAGAGATGCACAAGAAACACCTCAAAAAGGTGCGCACACGGACAGAATGGAAACATACGTAGAAAATGTCGGATTAGTTGACACCAGGCGCAGAAAGGTAACTTGCTTTCGTGCTTACAGGTGTGGAATCTGAGCAAAGAGCAGAAGAGCCGGACAAGTCAGATTCAATATGACACCCAGAGGAGACGCAGTCAGATGGAGAAACACCTCAAACGTAGCATCAAGAAAAAGTAAGGACAGAAGAAGATAGAGCTAAAGAAGCGTCAGTAAATGAGGAGCAAAATATATGATCAAATATCTGGATAAATTGATGATGTAAAGAAGGATAGAAATCTGTGTTTTAATGGATGGAAGATGGATGGTGGGATTAGAGCAGATGACAAAGGGAGAGTCTCTGTTTTACTTAAACTTGCACTTATTTTTGCAGCTGACTAAATCTGACCTCATTGTGTGTGTTTGTGTGTGTGTGTGCGTGTTCAGCGAGCCCCAGGAGCCGATGCAGCGTGAACTGATAGAGTTGGATCAGGAGTTAGAGAAGCAGACGGTGCAGCTGAGGGAATGGCAGATGCAAGAGCTGCTGAAGCTCCGACAGTCTCTTCACAATCAGGAGAGAGAGAAGCAACAAGTGCACCTGCAAGAGGTAACATCACACACACACACAGACACACACACACACCTATGTGTGAACGGTGTCCACGCGCTCCCCCAATCTTTGCACATTCAAGGTGAAGCACTCGGTGTTCCTCCTATGAATTCTTAAATATACGCACGCTCACACGCAGAGCGGAAAACTAGCTGACCTCTGAGAAACTCTGTGGCACTCGCACAGTGATTCGCTGACAGGTCGTCGTCTGCTTGCGTTGTGTTTTTAGGCCTTCCAGAAGTTAAAGGAGACGGCCCATGAATGCCAAGCAGCTCAGCTGAAGAAGCTCAGGGACCTGTGCGAGAGGTAAGCGCGGCAGGTTCACCTTGCGCAGGAAAGGACACAGAAGTCACTGCCAGAGTGACTTTCTCCTTGTACTTGTGATTGTGGTATTAAAAATTCAAATTTTCTCTTCCGCTCAGCTGTAATGTTGGTGTTTAATTGTGTCCGCAGGGAGAAGAAAGAGCTCCAGAAGATCCTTGACAGGAAGCGACAGTACAGCATCAGTGAAGCCAAAAGTCGTGACAAAGACAAGGCTGAGACGTAAGAAACTCTGTTACATGTCTGGAATTAATATTTGGGCGGTTTGTTTTGGTTCACACCTCTTTTGTCTTTTCCTCACTCTTTCTCCTCGTCTTTCTCTCTGCAGGGAACTGAATGAGATCAACAGGAAACATATTCAAGATTCGGTCGCCTTAATCCGCGGGGTAAGTACCCACACACGCGCAGTAGCACGCACACACTCTGTTATCACCAACAGTCCTTGAAAATGGCATTGTCATCAGCTTCACTCTGAAATATTATCTTCTTTTCCCTTCCTCCCTTATTTACCTCTTTTCGGCTCCTAATCCTCCACGCTGCAATCCTTCCTTCCTTTTCTTTTTTCACTTGTTTCTCCTAAAATCTTATATTATTTACACTCTTTTTTTTTTTTTATCCGTAACTGTTTCTATCCCTGTTTCTCCCGCATTTCCGTCGTGACTCAAATCTTCCTCCCCTTGTCCCTTTCCTTTCTTCCTTCCTTCCTTCCTTCCTTCCCTCCCTCTTAAATCTTCCTCCATTCCTGCTCCTCTTTCCTCACACCCCAGCTGGAGGAGGCTCAGGGCAGGAGGCAGGAAAAGCTGATGATGAGCCAGCGGGAGGTGCTGCAGGACATTGACCAAGAACTTCCAGCGGTGAGCAAAAAAATCACACAGACAGATAGCACATGCATCTTTAGTGTGCTGCTAGAAATGAAGCAAAAAAACAAAGTCTCCAGAATTTGATATCTTGAGGTTTTTATGTCAGTATCTACATTAAGTTTTAAAGGAAATGTTTGATATTTTGGAAAATAGGCTGTGATAAGTGTGATAAAACAGTTGGTACCACCTGAACCAACTGAAGCCAGGATGCAGTTAGCCTAGCTTATCCTGGACGCAGGAGGAAACAGCTAGTCTGATCAGTGATCTATGATAGAACTGGATACTGGATCTTTACACTGTGACATTACAGCATTTTAAACTGAAGATGTAGAACTGAAATAGTCATACATAATGTTGTTTGCAGTTTGATTTGTTATAGAGATGTCTCTAATGAGGTCAATGGACAAAATGTGTTTTGGGCCACCGGGGAATTGTTTGCTGCAATACCAAAACTGGCCACTGGGCAAAATTGGAAGCAAGGATTCCTGGTTACAACTCCCCATAAAACCACAAATTTATGTTTTTACGTCATGCTAATTAGTCCACTTTAGAGGTGTTCATAAGTAGGCTTTATTTTTAAGCCTACTAGCTTAGCTTCCAGGCTTTATGCTAATCTAAGCTATATAATTAACATAGAAATATAAAAGTGGGATCAGTCCTTTGATCTAACACTCTTTTTATTTCCCTGCTGTTTCTTGTCCAGCTTAAGACTCAGTTGGAGAAGCAACTGGACGAGGAATATCAGCGACTACCGGAGGAGATCTGCCAGCACCTTCAGCTGGAGCTCCAGAATAAAGGTCTCCGACAGGACGCCCTGTTCTCACACTTGTCCAATCACAGCAGCCCTAGCCCGAGCTCCGGCTCGGGCCCACCCTCCAACTGCTCTACGCCCTCTTACCCTTCAACGCCCAATCGGAGTACCTGGAACAGGAGCATGGACAATAGCATTCCCTCATTGGTTGATTCCACTTCCTCCTCATCCACCACTCCCGTCCTGTCAGAGACGGAGATGTCGTTCAGTTAGAATTATTACTTGTAAAAAGGAAAATACTTACATTCAACTGGGGTCTATAATGATTATAATGTGGGATAGTACTGATATTAATTATTAACTAATTTTATTCCTTTTTTTTATTACAGACTGTTCTTGTCTACAGAGCTATATTATTTTTTATTTTGCTGTTTTTGTCAGATGACACATCACGCCTTTTGTTGGGCGATTTCATAAGAATCATAACCAAACTTTTTATTTTTATTTTTTACTTTTTTTTTGTCTCTTGTGCTTTTAATGTCACATCCGTTCATACTCTTTTTCTTTGCTTCATTCCCATTTTCATTCGGTCAGTCAGCTTTACTGTGGTGTTGCCAGACTCCAAGCTTTCTGTTCACACTTTGTCTATGAAGCTTTAACCTCGTACTTTTGTGACACTTTTTGAAAGCTTTAAACTGTGTAGAGAGAGAGAGAGAGAGAGAGGAGGGAGCAGTGGCCGCCTTTGTTCAGGAAAACTTTGCGTCATACATACAGCTGGCCTAAATGATTAAGGTTGAGAAAAAGTAACTCTCACTACAGATTTTTGATATTTTCGTAGCAACATTTGACTGAGATTGTTTCCTAAAGGCTTCACGTGCTGCAAATAGATGAACAATTTAAAACACTGAATGCTACAAATTAATGTCAAAAACTACGCATCTTTTTACAACTTTTCCATGTTTGCAAGTAAAAATGATCAATGTTAAGGAGGAATCTTCTAGAATTGAGGTAATGTAAAGGAAAAGGGGTCTGAATCTTTTTATCCGGATCCTTCTAGAGACTAAAAAATGAGTTTTAAAGTTTTTGTTTTAGCTGTAATGTCAGTTGTTGACCAGCAAGCGGTGCTGCAGCCTTAACGGTTTGTTAAATTGGTGAATTGAGCTCTCCATTTATGCCAGCCTGATTATCCTATTATATTGTACCCCAACACACACACACACACACACACACACACACACACACACACACACACACACCTGTTTCAGCAGGATTTGCAGTGTCATTGTTTGGGATAAAGTCTCTCACCTTTAACCTCCAATCAAATTCCAGCCAAGGTTGCATCATGGGCGACCAGCAGACATCCATCTGGCCAGAAGCAAGTGTGTGTGTGTGTGTGTGTGTGTGTGTGTGTTTGAGGGAGAAGAAGGGAGGGTTTAAGTGATGTAACATTCACACACACACACACACACACGCTTGACTTAATCTCTTGATGAGACATCTGCTTTTAGGGACAGTAATACTTCCTACTAAATAGAAAGAGACTACTCAGTGTGTGTGTGTGTGTTGAGCCAGTTAGTTAGCCACTTTTGCAGCCTGCTGAGGGACATCATGCAGTAATCTTAAAGAGAAAAGCCACAGTAGATTTCAGATGACAACTTAAAGCCGCACGATGACATTTTAATTTAAAAAACTCGGCTCATATTTTGAGCCTGAATCACCAAAATCAGGCAAACACACATGAGGGTATTCCTTTCCCTTCTAATCGAAAACACACAGGTGTTTCATAATGTGATACTAAGTCTCCTGTCGCCGCTCAGAAAGTGACCACTTAGCCGACGACATTGACTTAAGGTGTGCAGAAGTCAGTTTCAGTTTTCTGATGCTTTAATTTCACTGAAGCCTCAAAAATTCTAAGTTACCTCTTGTTGTCGTCAGGGGCCAACCTGTGTTCATGTGTGTGTCAGTGCACATAAAAACAGCTCATGTATATTTTACTTACAATGAATTTTCCTTTTTAAGCCCACGCAAATAATGACTGTGGGACTGCGGTGCACAAACTAAACGCTGGTTTAAGTTCGAATTCTGTTTTTGTCTCCGTCGAAGCTTCCTCGCTCTTTATTTTCATCCTTTCCAGGAAGACTTTTTTTTATTCTTTTTTTTTTTTTTGTTCATGTTTTCCCTCTCTCGTCTTGTCCACTTTGAGAGGTAAAACGACAGCACTCTGTTTATATGTTTTCTGTGTATATGTTTGGTTTTATGTGAATTTTACTACTGACCACCAGTGCTGAAGAGGGATGCAGGAGGAGGAGGAGAGAGCTTTAGGGAAGAATTCAATTGCTTTTTCTCAATGATGAGATTCAGTGAGCCTGGTCTTGTCCTCTCCCAGCCTCCGGCCTCCCTCCTTCAACAAGCACCGGCTGCCTGTCTGTCTGATTATTCCTCCTCACACGAAGCCTTTGTAAACGTATCATCTATTTAAATGGAATTTTAACGACTTTTTCTTTTGTGGTTTTTATTGACGGAAGATCTGTATCCATTCAGTCAGTTAACAATTTACAGAGTGTAAAATGTTTTCATATGTGCATCTTTTAAGCATTTGGGTGTGCTTGAAATCAGCACGGCGCTCTGCTTTGCATTGTTGGTTTAACTTCTGGGTCATTAGTAGGATGGCAAAAACAACACACACCTGCCGGGGTCAGCAATTCCTTCAAATGAATCCACTGACCTTTTGATCTGTGATAATTCAGCAGTTGAGGATTGTCAGCATGTTCACCTCTGGCTGCCCTGCACTCAGCGTGCCACACTGCACTACAGTATGTAAATATTCTTTGCTCTGCTATCTCATTTATGACACTAATGTATACAGTGTGGGTGTTGACTTTATTAAGTGAAGAGGTGAAACTGCCACCGGTCTTCTCAAACCTGAAGGTTTATTTCTTGAAAAAGAAAGTCAAACATTCCTCACCGGCATTCCAAGTCCAGTGGCAAGTATTAACATTTGTACTTTATCAGGTACTCACTTCATTCTTTATGTTTAAGGTGAAAAATCATTTTGGTACAACCCCTGTCATCTGAGACTCTTCATGTTTAAATGCACTTTCATTCTCTGTTTTTGTTGCTTGTAAAAAAAACCCTTTTGTTCCTGTGACATGGACATCAATACAACCACTTTCCAGTGATTTTTACTTTTTGTGTCAACAGCAGTTTATTTTTACAAAGTTTAGTGGCCGTCAGAGTCGCAGAGCACATTTTGACAATTACACAAAAGTTTTTTTTTTCTTTTTTTTGCACTTTGAGCTTCTTTTTTTAAAGTTTGGTACAATTTGCATTAAGAAAGTGCAGAGAAAGTTGGTTTTATACCAGATTTTAAGTCAGACTTTTTTAAAATCACTTAAACACTGTCAAAACCAAACAAGTTTGGCCCGTCCTTAAGAGAAATTATGTAACTGAATTGTTCCCACACAAGTTGAATCTTTAGAAATCTTAACTCATGCATCAAGTGGCAGAAGTCCCATTTCTGCAATGAGGTACCTGCAATACAGTAATATTCTGTATTATTGTGACAAACTATTCCTACAGGTGCTAAGGTGTGACAAAAAAAAAGTAATGGAAGAATACATATGAGATATTTAATATATACAATTCTAAAAGGAAAAAATCTAAGAAAATGTAATGCGTTTGTGTGTGTGTATTTACGGAAAATACCACAAACCAGTATTTCAGATGTAGTTTGTTTTTTTTCCAAGTGAGTCTGTTGACCTGTAGACTTTTATTCTACTGTAAAAATGCATGTTGTTGGTTCTAGATAGCTGCCAGTGTCTTTACATTATGATGTCCTGTGTATTTGTCGATCAGAAAAAACAAAAGATGATAACAGTTTACAGGCGGAACTGCTGGATTATATATTATGAGCCCAGTATGGGTTGACGTTCAGGAAGTAGCTGGTATTTTGGGATTTTGACCTTTTATAAATAAGAATTGACACCCGGTTGATTAGCTAGCTGTTAGCTCTGAGCTGTTCATTGATATAAGATTTAAATCTGCACTGGTTAATATTATTATATGTTTACAATGGATCAAATAACTGTAAAATGTGGACGGTGTTCACAGTAAAGAGGATAGTCACATGACTCTCCTCAGTTCTGCTTAGCGTTTTAGAGTCTTTCAGGCCAGCAGGTTTACTGTTTTGGTTGAGTCCCAATACTGCTAAGTTAGTTTCCATCTGTTTCCAATGAAAAAGTGCTAATAAACTAACTCTATGCTCGCTACATGTTCAGACAAAATTAGGAGTGTTTAGCAGCTTTTATCACGAGTTGGAAACCAAGTGAATATTGGACTAAGATTTGTCAGTTGACCAAAATCACAACTTCAAATGAATGCTAATGTTGCGTACATGTTTGCCATGCTAACTATAAAAGATGCTAATAGTTCAAATCTACATTTTATTTTCACTACTGGCCACAAATTTAAAGAAAATGCTAAATTTGGACTTTGTTCTTTGGGTAATACTATTTATCTGTGATTGCCACCCTTAATATCCTACATGCTAAATCATTAGCATGTCCTGTGCACATAGCATGTCCTCTGGTACATAGTGCCATCTATCGGTCACAGCTTTAATCCTGGAGTCAGTATTCTTGTCAGCTTTTTGCAAAAAAGGGTCAAACTCCCAAGAAGCCAGTTAAAAATGACATCCATAATTATGAGAATATGTTTGAATAGCCGGATCTTTGTTGACTTCCACTGTAGACTATGACACTAAAAAGGCCAGCCTTGCTTCTCTTTCCTTCAGCTCATGCTTGGATTTGGCCTGTGCTGCTTTGGCACACAGAAGGAGGAGGGAGAAGCACAGTCAGTCAGTATGCTCGCGCCGTTAGCTAGTTTCCTTTCCACCAGAATGGAGCCTGGGGGTTGTTCTTGTCAGCCGTGAGATTTTAACCTCTGTTATTTCTGTCCAGTTTACGTTGACGTGTTCATGTTAACACACTCACGCGCTCAGACATCACACTCTGACACAAACACCGCGGTGTATCATTAGACACTATGCTCACTTCAGCGTCACACACACAAACACTCCTTTTACTTCACTCTTATTAGACATTTGGTATGACTAGTCTCCCTCAGGCCCCCCTGAGGCGTCTGGCTGTCATGTCTTCTCTCCCTCTCTTTCTTTACCCCTTTGTCCCATTTCCACTCCTTCAGTTTCACCCATTAATGAGACCATCTTTTACTTTTGGACTAGTTAAAGTAATTAAACACAGGAGCCGTGTTTGTACACTTCAGATAGTGAAGAAAGCATGCAATATACATTAGACAAGATACGTAGTGAGGTGTTTTGTTGACACTGTATATGTAGTGTATATGATTGTTGGATATAAAGGGAATACTATACAATGAACCAGATGTAATATTTTATTGTTCCTTCATAATTAATATAAAGTATATGGCTGAACATTCAGTAATAAACTTCAGTTATGGAGCTGAACCTCGGCTGTTTTTCTGTGTGTGGTGTGCACCATCGTAGACAGGTCCAACACTTTCATCTGTTATGTGTGTGGTTGTTTGTGTTCAGAGTGATTTGATTCAGGCTTTCTGGGCACTTACCTCCTATCCATGTGTAATGAATGTGTCTATTATTTAACATGTTTTGTTATTTAATGTTTATTGGATGTGACAGATTCAGTTTAAGGGCAAGGTTTTGCCTTCACACTGTCAGAGAAACTCTTCTCGGTCTGCTCAAGTACCATTGTGCCATGAACTAGCTGCGTATCCATTGTTTAAATTATACGCTAATATGCATTAGCACTGTAGCATATAAAGCGAGACAATGCATGAAAACCTTCAGTGAGTCTGTAGCCAGTGTTTTAGAAATACCGAGGTCATGAGTCCTCCACCCCAAAAACAAGTCAGACTTCTTCAATCATTTAGATTTCTTTTATTAAGCTAAAAGTTCGGCTATTTTCTGCAAGTTTTACTTAAAACAAGTTCTTTCAAGAAGGTTCCTTCAGAAATGTAATAAATCTGACTTCGACCAACCAAACTCTTAATTAAAACAACTTTGTCTTCCTTTCTCTTCTCTTCATGATTTAAACGTTGCTGTAATGTTTTCATGTGAATGATCTGAGCAAAGGATGTTTTCTAAATCTTATGGCAAGGAATGAGACGAGAGGAACAGCAGCTGAAGTCCACAAAATTCAATTTGGATGATAAAATGTTCTTTAGCTGAGCAAGAAAGCTAAGTCAGAAAGCAGGCACAACCAATACCGCATGTTGTAATCAGTTCATACTCTAATAATATATAGTAAACTATTAGTTTGAACCTACTTCAGTTTAAATCCGATGGCTTGGGGAATTATTAAGAAATGTATTTATTCAATGTACTGTGCACAACAGGGAAAGCTGAATATATCCAGTATGTGAGGAGTCCCATCACGCTGTCCTGTGTTACATCCCTGTCGATCTGTAGCTCCCAGGTAGCTTTATATCCTGGATCAATGCGATGGTGATGACTTGTTTAGACACACACACACACACACACATGCTGGATTCTTGTGGCAGTGAATATCTCTCATATAAACACAGGCCCTAACTCAGGAAAGAAGGGAAGTGGCACTATTAGCTGCCATAATATCCAACTGGTTTATAGATTATAGACCGGGCAGCAGCTTTATCCTCACACTCTCATCTCTTCTTCTCCTCTGCTTCTATTCTCTCATCCATCTCTCATCCCTTGGTGCTGCTCTGCAGGGCTGTAAAGGTTAGTTTTTTTAGAATATAATCCATCACAGATCGCTGATTACCTGCTACAAATCCTCAGTAATCAGCGACACAATAGAGTCTGAGGGAAGGCAATTGGTTTGGGAGATTTTGCACATTTCATCTGGACTCCACTTGGAATGCATTCTGATTATCACCTGCGTCATTTCAAAACGTCCATAACCGCGTGAACAAATTGTTATGTCACATGTGAAATTTACTTCTCTCTTCTCTCATCACTGTCCCTCTAATCATCTCCAAATGTAACCACTTGTTCTGTTTCTTTTGCCTCTCCTCTTCATCCTCCTCCTGCAGCTGCTCCTTCCTGATGGAACAAAAATCTTCTTTAGCCACGCATCCAAACACTCACCATTCTACTGCTTAAAAAAAAAAAGATTTTAATCCCACCAAGAAAAACATTTTATCATCACTTCTCTCTCACCCCTCTGTCTTTTTTTCCCCTTCTCCTCGTCTCTCGCCTCCTCCTTAACTAACTCCTTTATCCCTACTGTTTGCTAAAAGTCTGGCCTGCTTCAGTCACTAAACTCTCTGCTCCCTTTGATTGCATCTCTTTTTTTTATCCCTCCTTCTCTCTCTCTGTCGTTTTATCCTCCTCATCCTCTCACTCCAGTCCGTCTCTGTCCTCTTGCTTTAATTCTTGCTGACGATGCTGTTTCTTTTTATCCGTTCATTCTCTAGACATCAGTCCCTTTTCTTACTGAACTTGCTTATCTCTCTGTGTTTCTTTAAGTTTTTATTCTTTTCATACATCAGGGTAATAAATACATACATATACATGCATATGAACCCTTTGGGGTTCTGCACTAGGCTTTTTTTTTTTTTTTAAAGTTAATATAATATATATAAATAGGTGTGTATTTGGATATTTTGTCCATCTTCCACTGCCAAAGGCTTAAAAATACAGTAAATGGTTAAATATAAAAACATAAGATCTGACATGACTGATCTTCAGCTACACTCCACCAACACAATGTTTCATGTAAATATGTTACATCAAAATGTACAAACATGTTAATGTTACGTGTTTTATTTGATATTTAAAGCTGCTCTAATTAATATTCACATATTAATAATAGACCAAATGAGTATGTGTAATGTGACCGGTGTCGATCGTGGTGACGACCTCATCAATCATAAATCCCCAACCCTGCAGTTACCCTAGCTAATTTTTTTTGCCTCTTTTAGCCTCTCTTAGCTTCATTTCTGCCACACTGATAAACCCCGCTGTGCGCTTAACTTGAGCGGCTTCAGCTGAACAGACAAAGTTAGCGACTAGCTTGCGATCATAGTGTAGCATTTTGCACTAAAGAGCCAGCCTATTGAGTTGGTGGAGACCAAAAACAGAGCTAAAAGGAGAATGGATATTGGATTTACATTCCTCAGGTAGTCAGAAACACGACTCTGAATGAAAGCCAATGTGAGATATTACAATTTATTCTGCTGTGCTTTGATACCCAAATAGCTACAAACATGTGTGCAGCTGTACTGGTGGATAAATGCTTGTGGTAGATAAGACTAAAACATAGTCTTTCAGCACATCAAAAATTGTCTTTAAGTTCTTTGATTTAGTTGCAGTAATTTTGAATAAAAGGACGAGACGATGAGAAATTCTCCATCTAGCTTGTCTATTATTTAATACACTGTAAAAGTGTTTTATGAAACACACCACAACTGTGCTGATGTCTACAAATGACTAAAACAGAACCTGATTCTCTGCTGTTTTTCATGAGAAGCAACATGTTGTTTGGTGAATACTAATAGGAAGTTGTTTGGTAAAACTGCAGAGCCAATTAACCAACCAAGAAGTGTCAAAATCAGTTTATGTGTGCAGACAAACATTTGGACCCAGGAGAGAGAGACAATCAATGTAGCGTGTCACTTCCTGTCTTCTTCCTCATCCCACAGGATAAATCTGTATCGGCAGCAACTCCGTCACTCATGCTGCAATTTGTTTATTACTATCTCTGTGTCTGTTTGTCTCCAATCCTCGTCACATTCACACTCCTCCTTGTCTGTCTACATTTCTTTCTGTCTTCCTCCTCTCCATCCTTTTTCCTCTCCTTCTCCTCCTTGCTCCTCCACTCCTCTCTCCTTCCCTCCCTCCCTCAGGACCGCTGTGTTTACTCTTCGTCTCGTTCTCCTCCAGCAGAGGATGGAGACGTGTCTCGCCATCGTGGTTACCGCAGAGCTGCTGTGGGAATAACAGCTGCCACTTTGTCGCTCAGAAACTGACAGAGAAGAACGAGAAAAAGGGATAAAAAATGCAAAAGATAAACTCTTTCAAAGTTTGGATTTAATTTTCTTTAATTAGGTCAGCCTTTAGAAAGTGAATGTGATGAGCACACGCACACACACATACCTGAGACTTCAATGTGGAGCAAGTGAAAGCCCTCTCACCGTCTCCCCCTCGTCCACTGTTTCTATTCCCAAAGTGCGTTGGATCAAATCAGAGAACCACAGCAGAGCTGTTTATTGGCCAACAGAGCAACACAGCAGTTGTGCTGGTCAGGTCCCAGGTGTGTGTGTGTGTATGAGAGTGTTTAATCTCCAACAACCACTTCCCTCTGGCCAGTGCTAAAAATATGATGCTGTTCTTTCTCATGGTTAGATAACAGCTAAAAAAAAAGAAAGAAAAAAAAAAAGCGAATACCGAGATAATTATCTGCGAGAAAGTTTTGGGGTTTTTTAGTTTTGTTTACTGAAATTATTAAAAGTAAAAGTTTCTGCAAAAACAAGAAGTTTGCAGGTTGACCTCATCCTACCCAGCAAGCATTTAGTAGAGGCTAACCGCATGGATTTATATGACATGCAGGTTTGATATAAACCCAAATGAACTTAAAAGTTTAGAGTGACATGATAACATTTCACCCAAAGGAATCGCAGCACTGGATGGCAACAGACAAAAGCACACATTAGCATGTTTAAGTGGGATGGCATTATTTTTCACCTTCTGCAGATTAGCTATTAATGTTTGTTTGATTTGAAGTTGTGTGTCTCCTCCTAGCTGCTCTGTTTTGGTCTCCACCAAGTCCCGATGAAAATATCTGACTGTTTAGATGTTAGCATTTTCAGCTAACCTAGTTGCTAGTTAAATTCGTCTGTCTAGGCAGGTGGTTTACAGTTCATTAGAGTTTTTTTTTATGGAAATCAGCTGCCTGGGAACAACTGATTGGTGACTGGTACAGTTGATGAATGCGGCGAGAATGAAACAAAACATTAAAGTTGCAGGCTGTAAAACTAAAGCAATGAGCTGAAAGATGGTCTGTAGAGTTACTAGCATCCTCCTTTCACATTACACACCGACCAGATGTTAATATTGATTAGTGCAGCTTTAACGAAGAAGAGGAACGGGTCAGCCACGTAGCACTTTGCTTTATTAGACCAAAAAGGATGTTGCGGCAAGATGTAGATATCTAAAGCTGCTCTAATCAAGAGTTATAGTTTATATAGAGACAGATAGTTTACTGCTGTGTCTTTCTCAAAGATTGACATTAGTTGCTGTGGGGGCATGAACTTTTGATTATTTGATTGGTGAGGTCAAAACCTCTCCACAGCTATTTAACGGCCTCATTGTTTACTTGCTTTAGACAAAGCCCAAATGATTTGAGTCCTTCGGGATGTGACCTTTTCAATGTTTCACCATAGAGAAAACGCTTAGAAATCATATTAATCCGCTGTGTAGACAGCCGTAAAATTCCTTTCAGCGTAACACGGATGATACAGCATGATATATCCCCTTGGTGTGAACATTCATAAGATTTAAACAGGCCTCAGATGAAATGGATCGTTGCCAATATTTAAAAGTTAGGTCAATTTTATTTATATGGCCCAATTTCATAAATCAAAATTTGCCTCACAGGGATTTAGAATCTGCAAGGCAAATGACACACTCTGTCCTGATTCGTATGAGGAAAAACTCCCCAAAACCCCTTTAACTGGGAAAACATGGAAGAAGCCTCAGTGGAAGAACAACAGAGATAATTTAAAGCATTATTTAAAGAGAATAAATAATGCACACTTTCTTTTTTTAGGATTTAGGATTAGGATTTTTTTTAGAAGATTGCTTTCAAATGTATCAGAAATCTTCATGACATGATGTGGGAAAAGTTTTAGTCTCAGTCATGTCCTTCTCAAAATCTCTTATTAGCTTCAAACATGGATGCATTTCTTTTTCTGACTATTTAAAAATGAAGATATATTTGAAGTGGATGGTCAGTCAAGAGTTATAATAAATTTTATATGCACATATCTAAATGCAATGTCCAATGTGAGGTAACTATTGCTGTTGCAAAGTGGAACTGCTGGCTCTATTGAGTTCGCCATTGGTGCTTATCAAGTAACATTTCATAATCAAAGAGAAGTCAAAAACAGGTCAGTTTTAGCTCCACTTCCTACAATACTTTATGCTGTTTACAAAGTTTATTCTTAGAAGGTAGATCAGCTCAATTTAAGTGAATTATTAAGGTTAAAATATCCTCTGCTCCCCATGATCTTTCAAGACTGTCAACACTGTCAAACTGAACTCCAATCTAAAAGCATTTGTTTCATGCTCGGGCTATATTTCTTCACATTAAAAACTTTAGTTACACCATCATTAAGAGTCTTTCCTCAATTTACAGGCAAAATCAGCACACATCATTAGCTCAGTAACATCATTAACACGTATTGACTGGCTGGGTCCCACACAATAGTATTTTCATCCTTTTTTGCAAATGACCTGAAGCTACAAATCTCTTCTTTCTGTACTTTGCTCAGAACACTTTTATAGGCCACGCCCCATTTTGATACACCCCAAAAGAGGGCGTGGTCTTTCTGAAGACAGGGGACTGATATATGCCTGTTTTCGTATATAACAGTCAAGGTTAGAAAACTCCCTTGCAAGTCACAGAATACATTACACAGCTTTTTTTTTTTCTCACAGACTGATTTGTACTCTTCATGACAAGAAAACTGACCTTTATGTGTAAAGACTTGTTTAATTATGTATTTGTAATGAAACAAAGTGAGGCAATTTACTTTCAGGTCAGGTGGACAAAGTGTAACAAAAATTTATTACTTTTGTACAGGAGTTTGGGATGTTTGCACTGCTTTCAAACTACTGCTGAAACAGAATTATGCAGAACAATTGTTCTTGTTATCAAGTCAACTCCCCTCAGGAAAATACTTACTGACAATAAAACAGTCATGAGTCTTGTTGAGGCAAATAGTTTTTTCTGCCTCATAATCTTATTTATTCAACTGGTTCAACCTTAAGACTGAAAAGTGTTCATGACATTCATATTCAAGCTCCTCTCATCATGCATGTGTTGAACTGTTGGGACTATGCTGGCAAAAAAGATCTAACAGAATATTCAGGCTTGTCAAATATTTGCTTATTCATTTGATCATTTCTTCAGCTGATTCATGACTTCTAATTGACTGACTGTGGCAGGCATGCAAACAAACTCCGACATAATAGATGCATGGATTCCTGTGTTATATTTGAAGTGGAAATGATTCAGAATATCACAGCAGATCAGACGACGCGTGAAACAGTAAGTGATCATCTCTGTGTTGACAGTGTCCTTTATTGTGCCGTGTGACCTCTTTTATTCTGTCAAGTGGTAATTTTCTCAACAGCCCTGTGTAATACGATAATGCTGCCACCGTATTTTCGGATCAAGCAACATCACTTATCTGATGGATTATGAAGAACCTGCTAAATTTGTTAGCATGATGAAATTTGCATTTAGATCAAAGCATTTCTATAGACTGAACTCAGTTCACGTACACTTGAGTGCATGCATACTTTTACAAAGTGCATACTTTTGAGTACATAAGTGCACACTCATAACGGTCAAAAAAGTTGAGTGTGGAATGCTGGGCATTTCTTGTCCTCTGTGGACACCACCACCACCACCACCACCTTCGCCGCCGCCACTAAGGCACTGATTATGTTCAGTCCTTGTTCTGTGCAAAAGTGCTTTTTAGTCTGAGATTCCCTCTTTCTTTTTTTTTTTCTCCTCCACACAGCTTTGCCTCGCTGTGCTGCATTGGAGGATAACACAAATAGGCAATTTTGTGCTAACTTTGGAAGACATAACACTTCATTTAGCTAATTCAGGCAACTGAAGCCTCACATTAACTCCAGCTAAGTGTCAGAATACATTTTCTCAAGATGTGAGTCACTTTCAAATCTACAGAACATAAGCACAATGAGAACGTTTTCAGGGATGCTTGCCAAAACAAATATGAAGCTGTGGCTAATTTACCTAATCAGTTCAGACCAAATATGATTACATACTGCGGTCCATTTGCTAATTGCTAAGCATTTAGTGAAATTAGCGTTTTCATTTTGGAGAATATTCTCGACGTTAATTGAATTAAGAGTTCCTCTCCGTCAGTGGAAAAGATACAGACACACTTCTGATCATTTGCCAGTCAAGTTTTATTTCATCTTTGAGAAAAAAAAAGAGAGAGAGAAAAGAAAAGTTTGGTCTTTGTAAACATCTATATCGTTTTTCATGTCATGTCATTTTCAGCGTTTAAAAATACTTTACTCTTTACTACGACATTTCCAACATCAACACTGTATTCAGAATGAGTTTAAGTCATGCATCGACACACTTGTGGACGGAATGATATGAAGAAACGCACACGTCCACGCTGACACACACGCACACTCTCTCTCTCACACACACACACACACACACACACACCATAAAAAGGATAAGAGCACACTCATTGTAATGTCTTCTATGCTAGTTTTGCTGCTCTACTCTCTGAGGGCTTCTTCTTTTTTTTTTTTCTTTTTACAAAACAAACCACCAAAACAACACAAAAGAATGGAAACAGATGTAACAAAAAGTACAATAATGTAACAATAAAATACATGGAAACATGAAAAACACCAGATATTTATATCAAAAGCACTTTGTGACCTCATAAATAGGGCTGCATGATATATGAATAAACTGAATAAAGTGATAAAAGATATAAATATTTATAAGGTAGAGAGCAATAGTGTGGCTAATAGTAGTGAGAGAGAGAGAGAGAGAGAAAATAAAGGTACAAAATAAACACTGATAGTGGCTGATTAACAGGAGGTTAAAACGCTCTCTCTCTCTCACGCAAACACACATACACTCACACACACGCACACACACACACAGGATGTTTCCGCATCTGAGAGGTGACAAATAATATCGTTTATGGAAACACTGGATCTTTACAAATGGTGTTCAGTATTATTTTTTATATTCAGAGAACAAATCCTTTACATTATATTTCAACATTTGTCAAATCATATAACAGCAGTGTTTTCTCGTTATCATTGAGGATATGAGTCATCAGGGCTGCAGCTAACACTAAGCGCACTGCTATCATGTCCTCTCTATATTTTCTGGATATTTGGGGCTTTAGCAAATGAGGCAGTTGGCAGGGGTGACATTCACAGTTAAAAACACATATGGTCGTCATTTGACTCAGTATATTTAAATTTGTGAAACTTGTGAGCCAACAAACTTTAATCATTGGTGAATCAATTAATCAATTCAAAGCGGAGGATACACACTGAGAAACATGGACGTTGTGGAAAAGGGCAATGTAAATACGGCCGCAGCTAATTACGCTGCCAGCCTGCAGGTTTACCACAATACATACAGTTTAATTCAAAATCACCCCTTACACACACACAGCAAATTGATCTAAACTTGAGTGAAGGAAAAAAATACATTTCAGTTTTTATTTCAGGCCCTCAGTCGATCATCATTTTCCAATTAACTTGAAGTGCAACGGAGAAATATGTATCATTTTTGTTAAAGATCTTCAATTAAGACTCTAGAGATTCAAAAATGCCAACGCAATCAAGTACAACCAGCATATGTGTGTGTGTGTGTGTGTGTGTGTGTGTGTGGATTGCTTGATTGATTCCCTTATTGATCTTCTGTGTTTTTTTCTCGTGTACAGTACATGTGTATAATTAAATGCTGATGTCTGGTTGTCAATCAGACGATGTGGAGTCAGCGACCTTAATGTATGGCAGTTACTCACACACTGTACACACACATACACACACACCATACTTATTCAAGCAAGGTGCTACCATCTATTCCCGGCCTTGATCGACAGCCAAATCTGTTTTATATCTGATGTTATTCCACATGTGCACACACACACCTGGCGGTCATGTTGACAATCGAATTCATTAATCTAATGCATGGGCGTGAGCCAGGGACACACAGGGCGAGCCCTTAGTAAGAGATTACAACACACTCACACAAAAGGCACAAAGACGCATGCAGATCTACACACAGTGGGTGCACATGCAAACAAGGGAGAGGCACAAGGAGCATTAAAATAAAAGAAACACACGTGTTGGAAAAAATATATGACGAGTGATGAATATATGTTGAAATCCACCCGCAGAGAGAGAAAGATGAATGAGAAACTAAAGTCACATTCACTAAAAGAAGGGCAAGCAGACATCAAAAGAGAATGACACGCACACACACACACACGTCTCACACACACACCAGCCAACAGTCAAGAAGACAACGGCTTACAGATAGATGGTCGCTAAGCAACAGGCAAGAGACTAAAAATATGGTTGCATTTCTTCACTCACTTAGAAAGCATGCACACGCACACACGTGCACGCAGACACACACGGCCGTCCTCCAGCAACGCTTATCAACCTTTAAAAAGCCCAGATTTCTAAATCAGTCTCAGTATTCTCGTGTTCCTGTGGCGTCAGCAGCACTATCATCCGGCCCACTCATTCTTAAACTGGCAACTGTTACGGAAGCTTAAGTCATTGAGAAACACGGTTTGGCCCGGCACGCGTCCTGGCGTCTCAGTGGGCCAGGAGTCATGCCAACGCGCCAGTCGTGTCAAAACTGGCACAGCAACTGGCTGATGACCTTCTTCATGCTGGGTAGACGCCTACTCTTTTACTGCATGCTACAGAAATGACCGAGGGAGCTGGGACAATGACAGGATCAGGATGGTTAGTCAGACAGTTTCAGGCGGATGATACAGATTCAAACGTGTCAACTTGCATCCGGGGATGTAGCTACGATGGAGGACACTGAGGTCATGTCCTCTGTATTTCAGGCAGATTTGTGTGGGGAGATCATATTGTAGACGTTATTTAAAATTTTTAGTCACTCTAGTGGTGTGGTGCTAAGGATGACAATGTCGACTGGTCAATCCACCAACTTTCATAGTGACAGGAGGATGAATCCCAATGACTTTGCGTCTGACTTGTCCACCACAAGGTTCACATTTGTGGTTCTGACTGAAGTGTCTTGCCAAATGTTGAATGTATTTCCATTAGATTTGGTACCTACATTCAGGTTCCCCGGAGGATTATTTGTAATCCCTTCACTTTTCCTCTAGCGCCATCCTGTGGTCAACACATTTGTCCAACACTTGGTGTCGTGCTGAACTAATGACACTCTCATGAGCTTCAGATGCAAGTTATTTAATGCTAATCAGCAAATGTTAGCATGCCACCACACTAAACTAAGATAATGACCACATTTTATGTGGGATAATGGTAACATTTTACCTGCGGAAGGTCAGCATATTAGCATTGTCAGTATTGTTAGCATTTAGCTGAGATGACCATTGTTGCCTGAGTGGTAGCTTCGTTAAGCTGCTGGCATGGCTGTAACCTCAATATATTTGAATTTTACATTCAGAGACAAATGTTTCAGCCATGTTGAGGTTTTGAAACAACATTTGCATATTGGGACATAAATTTGCCAGGGGCCTTAGACTCGTGACCTCAGTACTTCTACAGTCCTCACTATGGCCCTGCATGCTGCAAACATGCTGAAGAGTATTTGAACAAGACACTAAATCACTACAAACTCCAGGACAGCTCCTCCGTGATGAGGAAGCTCTGGGCATGCCATTGTGTCTGATTTCTAGACAGCAACGTTAAATATTTGCAGCCAAGAAATATTCCTCTGAAACAGAGCGAGAGCACGATGGCAGGTGGTCAAACTTCTATTAATGAATCTTGGCCCGAGCTTCCCTGAAATCAGCTGATACAGTAAATCTAAGCTGGAAAAACAAATGTCGTCGGATTTTCTACCATTAAAGTTTGGAATATTTCACGTCCTCCTTTTCCGTTAGAGCTGTCAGAAAGTGAAAGGAACTGGTGTGGCATTTAAAATGTCATTCGAGGAAAGAGCACACGCAGGCGTTTTCCACCCCTCTGCTCCAAATCGCCACTTATCTTCCATTTGTGCAAGCGCTGACCTTAGCAATGCTTCATCGGACAAGCGTGTGTGTGTTTAGCCTGGCCATGACTGAGCATGGCTTTGGAAAGCATTTACATTGCAGCGGGTAATTTGTAATAAATAAATAAATAAATGAGGTGGCTGGTGGACAGGTAAATTGTTGTTTTCTTAGTGAACAGGGATATTACAAAAAGCTCAATTATTGTTTTCTCTGAGGATTTTCTTTGAGCTTTACAGACAGCATTGTGGGGGCAGTTGAGGGGAAAACGGTTCCAGAGTTAAGAATATATTTAACAATCATTTGCACTGACAGCCCGTATGCCATCCCTTCTGTCCAGCTTCTGTCCAGCCCCCTGGGGCAGAGCTGGGGCATTAACACAGACGTAATGTAAATGTGGATTTAACACTTTCTCAGACAGACAATACAATAACAAAATGGCTGATTTCATATATGTGGCATAATATTCCTTTTTTTTTTAAGCTATTCTGAAATTCACTTTCACACCATGCCTGACTCAACAAAGTCTTCACAAAAACAAAATAAATAGCACAGCTTCTGATACCGACTCGTACCCATAAATAATACCAATGGTTAAGCACATTTATCCGTATTGTGAACACCTTCATGAATTTATACTGGCCTGTTTTTTGAACTAGGACTGGCAGCTTGTGGGACGTGTACAATGCCTGCAAGGTAAAACGGCACACTGAAAATAATGAGCGGTGATTTGTGACACTGTTCTAGCAAATCTTTGGATAACAGAGACTTGTGATTTTTGATTTTAGTACAAAGAAACGTCCCAACGTTACAACTGCTGCACAACAGTCATGTGATATCTCGGAGCTGCCGTTCCTTTCACACCCCCAGAGGATTTCACTCTCCTCTCTCTCGTGATTCACCCTTCGCTTTTGCGCTCACCATCAGCCGCGTGATGGATCGCCTTATAACGTCTTCTTGAACCGTGTTTCAGAGGAAAAGGGGTACATGGATTTGCCTTTTCCTCCTCCCACAGAGAGGGGGGGGGCGTCACACACATTAAATATCAGTGTTTTCTCACACACATCAATAAAAGTTTCTTATATTATCATGTACAATTAGAAACACCGGGTATAGTGATAGTTTTGATTTGTCATCAACAACACCGTCGTCCTCTTTCAGTCGTTGTCAAGGTCACAACCAGTGAGATTCTTCATTCTGATTGGTCCTATCTTCGTCCTGGTCGTTGACGTCACATCCTTTCCTGCTGGGCTCTGCTCGTTAACGTTCGTTTCCCGCCGTTTAATGCAACTTAAGGGTGTAAACAGTTTACCTCACAATATGTAGTGCACGATGCTTCTGCATTGCAAGAAAGACGACTACTTACTACGTGGACCGCTTGCTTGTTTCGTTTCTAATCTTCACTTGTCAAACATTCCTTCGAGTTTTCTTCCACATGCTCATCCAACATCTTCCATGTTATAAACAACCTGATTTAACTTCCTCTATCTCCATCTCTCCATACTATATTTATATGTCCTTTTTTTTTGTTCTTTTTTTGTCCTTTTTTTTTTTTACAATTGCACGGTAACAACATCAACACGTGACGCCATTGAAAAGTTTAGAAAAAAAAAGGGGGGGGGGAGTAAGTTTCTTTCATAGGATAAACGAGGCTGTTGATTGGCGAAAAAGGAGAGGGGGCTTGGGATTGGCTCAATTGAAAAGAGGGTCGGTCGGTGACTATCACAACTTTGAGACAATTCCTACAGGGGGTGATAAGGCAAGAGAGAGGGACGGAAGAGTGTGTATCTGTGTGTATTATAGAGTGGAAGGATTATTTTGCACAGTGTATTCAAGAAGAGAAGGAAAAAAAAAGATCAAGACAAAAAAAAAAGAAAAAAAAAAAAAGAGGTTGTCAGTTTTTGCCCCGTAAGTTAGTGAGTGGTCCACTCCACTGCAGATTCACCTGAGGGCCCCAAAGTGTGTGTTTGTGTGTGTACAACTGGAGGGGAAGAGGGGTCGAAAGGAATAAGTCACTGGTAGCATTAGACAGAGTTCAGTGGGAGTAATGGGACGATCCACCATTCCTGTGACGACGAGACACAGCAAAGACAGAGAGAGCAAGAGAGAGAGGGGGGGAGGGGGTGAGAGAGGAGGGGGTGTAGATTATATTTGCCCATTTCCTCTTCTTCTTTTACTTTCTTCCATGTCATCTTTTCTTCACCACCTCCACCCACTTTGTCCAGGCTCTTCTCTGCTTTTGTTGCATCCAGCTTCCTCTTTCACTTCTTCTTCTTCTTCCAGCTTCTTCACCTTCGTTTATCCCTTCAGAGGCCCGGCCAACAGCTCTTCTCCTCTCCTGCTGGTTTGGCAGTAGGCTCGAACACTATCAGCCTTTTTATCAACTATGGTGATGGGTGATTTATGCAACTATATAAAAACCTGCATTGCATTTTTTTTTCATCAATGCTTCATGTTAAATAATTCTTCATTTAGAGACTTTATGTGTCCTAGAAGTTTCTTCAACGATGGTGGGTCTCCTTTCATAAATATAATAAAGTTGGGATATAAATGGAGTTTTAGTGGTTAATAATAGTTTACAGAAATAAATGAAAAGAGAAAAAATTGATTTGAACTTTAATAAAAAGTAGGAATTTAACGATCTGCCAGTTCCACCATGAATCAGCCAGTGTCGATCCACCTCCTTCTATTACCATCCGTCTTTAAAGACTCCTCCATCCATCCCTCCCTCCGTCTCTCTCTCTCTCTCTCCATATTGGCAGTGGGTCTCTCTCCCTGCCCTCTCCTCTCCATTTAAAACACTGGTAAATGGCAGTAGGCCTCCAGTGAAGCCAGCAGGATGTAAATCAGCCACAGCGTGACGAACAGCAGCGACGTTAGCACCTTGCAAGTCCGTGGCCCGCCCAGTTCGCCGCCTGCCACCGACGCCCGTCGCCGGTACAGCAGCGTGACCACACACACCACGGCCAGGATGGTGAAGAGGGTGACGGAGAAAGCCAGGTTTCCTGGGTCCACCCTGAATGGCAAGCCCTTGGAGCGCCAGGCAACGGCGGCGATGGTCCATGCCACGCCAATGCCAAGGAAGACGTTGACGGCGTTAGAGCCAGTGACGTTGCCGATGGAGGCGTCGGCATACTGGTCCTGGATGGCGGCGACCTTGCTGGCAAATGTGTCTGGATGGGAAAGACAAAAATTTCACTGTAACTTTAAGCCTTTGTCATTTTTGATAATCCGGTATGAAAACCCGAGGTCAAAACAAAACAAACAAATAATGTAAAGCAGCAATATGGAAATGACTTCTGATGTTCTTTTGTAAACGCCTTTGTCAAGAAACAACCTCAAGGTAACAGCAGTTATTACACCACCCACATACACTGCTGTGCACAAGTGAAAGAGAAACACAAAAGAGAAACAAAGAGGTGTAGAAACATCAGGTAATTCGTATCATAGACACAATGGACAAGTTAAAAGACGTTAGCATTTATGGAAATAATTACACATTATTGAGCGCCTGTTAGAGACAGAGAAACATGGGCATGGATACAAAACATACAGATAATTGACAGAAAATAACAAGCAGTCCAGAAAGAACACAGAGAGACATTGAAAAGGTGGAACTTAATTATGAAAAATGTCATAAGAATTTGAAATGTGGTTTTCAACCTGAGTCTTCCTCTCACATTGGGTCTGACTCAAGCATTAACCTCCATGGCCGTGAAGTGAAACTAATGTGGAAGTGCCAAAAACTGCAGTTCATCAAACGTCCACTTGAGGCCGGTTACAGAACGAGTCATCTATCTATCTATCTATCTATCTATCTATCTATCTATCTATCTATCTATCTATCTATCTATCTATCTATCTATCTATCTATCTATCTATCTATCTTCCTTGCTTGTTTTGCTGGAGTTACATTGGTCAGAATGCCTTTCACTGGCTTGTTCTTTTACATTTACACTCCTGAAATTGAATACATAAACGTGACTGATTATTTTCAGGAAGATTCATAGCTCTGCTCTGTAATCCGCAGTTATATACTGACATCAGCAGAACAGATGTAATATGCTGTAAAATTCTGTAGGTGTACACAAGTGTCTGTGGTGCTGAACATTTGAGCAGAAACTGGGTGAAAAGCACAGAGACTTTACAACCGGCTTGGCAAGGAACACCGAGGAAACAGCTGCCAGTTATTGTGCGCCTGTCTCGGCTTATTTCTATTTTTGGACGGTCTGGGTGAGATGAGTCTCGATTCTCATTTGAATGTCAGCGAGATTTGTTGAAATTCATATCCCAACATGAAAAAAGATCCTTCAAACTCTCTTGGGTGGGGGGCTGAATGGTAATCCTGTTGGTAAGAGACCACACAATAAAGAAATGAAAAGTTTGTGTGTGTTGACACATGGGTACATTAGATTGTGGGTTTGAATCTGAGTCATGAAACTGCACATTATTGCCTCCAGACACATACACACACTGTTCCAACTAAGGCTGACAACACAGAAGAAGATCATACCCAAATTTAGAAACCCACTGCATCATACACTGTACATTCCCCAGGTTTATCTACCCTTCTTTCCCAGTTGTTCTTAAAGACCCAAATTACAGAACATAAACTGTATGTAGTCTGAACCAAACCTGATTCTTAAATGTTAAATGGTTCATCTGTTAGCAAGCCAGCTATGACAATTCTGCTGCTAGAAATTGAACACACAGAAACTCTCCCAATGACCTCCTGGTAAAACAGCAAACAAGGCGACCCCCAAATTGTTAAATTGGTATTAGACACTTCTGACATTTCATTTGGAAACCTTTGCACTAATCATCATCTGTAACCTGTAAGTAATGTCTTGACTGCTCTACACTTATCAACCCAAAAACATGTCAACAGAAAACGACTGCTCAGGGCAAAATAACCCTTAACAAACACGAAACGACTAAAATGAACACAATGACTTAATAATAAGTGAAAAAAATGGCAATTTACTCTCTCATTATCAGGCTGGTTTGAGTCTATGTGTCAGCCCTGTGACGAGCTGGCAACTTTTCCAAGTGCCCAATGTCAGCTGAGATGGGCTTCCCGCAACCTTAGTGAGGATAAGCGGTTACAGAAAATGGATGGAAGGATGGATCATCAGGCTAGGGTGGCACGGTTGGTGCAGTGGTTAGCATTGTCACCTCACAGCAAGACGGTTTGGACGAGTCTCGCCCAATGTCGGCAAGGATTGGCTCCAGCCCCCTACGACCCTGATGAGGATAAGTGCTTATGGAATTAGGCTAAACACAGTGTCTCAGTGTGTTTAACAGTCACGTCAATGTACGAATGTGACACCAGTCAAAAAAACGCCAAAGCTCTCTCAGACAAATTGGAGGTAGTGCTGTACCAGTGTGTGAAATCAAGACTTTCAACATGAGAGATCTGTGATCACTGTAGGGCCTGTTCACCACCAACGCAACTATCAAACACCACTTACGCTATCTAAATTGCTCACACGGTTACAAATGAGCTTCATAAACCTCTTAAGCAGCCGGAAACATTTAGCAGTTCACAGCGTTCAGGGCGAGCCTCCGATCAGAGTTTGCCCTCTAATTGCCTGAATCGTCAAATCTGGTATAAATCGGCTGGATAATCCTCAAGTGTGTCTCCAAAGTAATAAAGCAGAAATGCTTTCAGAAAACTGGAGGAGGGATGGGCGAGAGTCAAAAGTGGGAAAAGAGAGATGAGTTGAATGTTTCTAACAAGCTTTTGAGGAGATCACAATCACACACTCACACACTCACACACACGGGAGCACACACTCCCAGTGGAAGTTATAATGACCTGCGGGACTTGCTCCACGCAAACTTGCATCACCTCGGCAGAGCAAACACATTTTCACCCACACGCACCTGGGTACCAGAGCGCACACGGGTCAGAATGATGGATGATACAATAGTGAAAACATAACAGCCAATAAGAAAAGGGGAGAGACAGAGAGAGAGCGAGACGGGAGCGAGGTAACACAGAGTCGGGATAATAAATTGACCGAGGATGGGGCATGGGAGCAGGCGTAACAGATAAGTGAGGTGGGGTATGAGGACCATATAGAGTCAGAGGAAGGGGGAAGAAAAAACTGGATGTGTGTGAAAAAGAATAAAAGAAAAGCACACAGATGAGCATTGTCATCCTGTGACAAGGTACACACACCGATAATGGATATCAAATCCACGTTTATAGCTTCCAAATTCAACACACCACGTTATATGGCTGCTGAAGGAATTGATTCAAATGCTACTTTTCAGAGACCTTGCCGCAAGCCATCAAAGTTACCGCCTAGAAGAGTAGCAAAGGAGCTATTTCTATAAATCATACAAAAGGGCCACAATAAAACGGCTGACGAGAGGAATGAGGAAGGGAATTGAATTAAAGCTCCGGGACAATGCAGGCCCCTCCAGGCAGAGACAGGCTCAGGCTGAAGGCCGTGATGGAGCCAGAAGTTTACAATTCAATTTTGATTTGCAGCCTGCTTACCGAGGGAGGCTGCTATTGAAAACAGATTAAATTTGTTTGTTTGTCTGAAAATGTTGTTTTTTTTCTGCTTGAAAAGGAATTAAACGTCAGTAGAGACACATAAAAATCTAAAATGATTTGCCTCCATTTCAATACACACACATCCAACCACTCCCACCTGGCACCGACGTTCCCAGCGCCACGAACACCACAGCCGTCACCGAGTCCTTCAGTCCTATCGTGCAGCCGAAGTGTGATGCCAGGTCGCCGGTGACCGCCGTGAGGACGCCGATAAGCGATATGGAGACGATGAAGCAGGCCCAGCCGTTCCAGTACTCCGTGGGCGGGACGAAGGCGAACAGAACTTTCCAGAAGACGGTGAGGAAGTGCATGATGTAGTCAAAGCAGGACGGCAGCCGCTCCTCGCCGCTCTCCTCTTCATCGTCGTCTCCTTTTGGGTGCAGAGGGTTGAGGGAAGAGAGAGGAGAGAGAGCATTGAAAGAAGGAGAAAAGGACAAAAGTGAGTGGACAAAACCTAGTGTCCATGAAGGTGAAGTCAACGAAGGCAGAGAAAAATGGAAGTTTAGAGGCCAAATTTTTGGGAAGAATTTATCTGAATCAGATTTAAGAAATTTATTTACATTTGGGGAAATATGCTAATTCAGGTTCAGATTGCTCTAAATGGTCTTTGAGAAGACTATAATCAGACAAGCTAGGAAAATTATCTCTGACCTCTTCCATCTATTCAGAACATGAATTGCTCCCATCAGGTAGACGCTACAGGGTTCCAATTAAATACAGGAGAACATACCTGAATCTAATGATAAACTTGGAGCATAAGAAGCGTGTGAAATGATGCTGTACTGCATGTATCTGTGATGCACTTTATGTCTGTTACTGCACTGTAATTGTATTTCTATGTGGCGACCTTAACGTCCAAGACAAATTTCCCTTTGGGACTAAGAAAGTGACTGAAATCTTGAACCACTTTTCCAAAGTTGGAATTGGGTGTGCTCTGTCCAACCACACCCACTTGCTGTACGCTGTTGTCCAACATTTTTTGTGTGTACAACAGTGTGAGTGCGACACTATGAATGCCTTCCAGGAGAGACAACCATATTCGAACAATAAAAGCCTCCCAGGGTGGCCGTCCAGAACAACTAAACAGCTAAATTGTGCTTTTACGGAGAGTTATGTGTTCTCCCTATTTCTTGGCAAAAATGCACTCACTTCCTTGGGTTGCTAATCGCCAGTGTCGACCAAAAAAGCTAAAGCTAACATGATAAAATGGCCACAAAACCATAAGCAAGATACAACAACATTTTAATCAACTTTAGAGTTATTAGTAGGTACATCTGTCCCCCCCGTTCCAATCTTGTTAAGTTATGCTAAATGAGTGCTGGCTGTAGCTTCATATTTAGTATACAGATAAGAGAGTGGTATTGATCTTTTTCTTTTTTTTTTAAAGATATTTTTTTGGCCTTTTTGAGTTTTGTTTGACAGAGACAGCCTGAAGAGCGACAGGAATGTGGGGAGAGAGAGAGATGGGGAATGACATGCGGGAAAGAGCCACAGGTCGGATTCGAGCCCTGCGGCAAGGACTGAGCCGGAGCGGATGCTCTACCAACTGAGCTAAATAACACCCCGGTATTGATCTTTTCATCTAACTCTTGGCAAGAAATAGTGTTAACAGAGGAAAAATAGCCCATAATGGGTGTTTAGGATCAGTAAGAGCAATGAAACCTTCACAACAAGTCGACTATAAATGTTAAAATACACGAAAAGGTTCAAAATAAAATGCTGATGCAAACTTTTTAAGAAATGTACTTTTTTTTTCATCATCAATCATCTTTTTTTGAAATGAAGTCAAGAGAAACGTCGCCGTTCATAAATCAAAATGCTTATGAGTGGGTGTTACCTGCGCTGACAGTAACAGCACTGACAAACTGCTCCCTCCAGCTGCTGCTTCCCACCACCAAGGCCAGGTTTGTCTTCTTGATCAACTTATCTACCGTACTCTGCACACACACACACACACACACACACACACACACACACAAGCAAACATGCAAGTGCATACACCAGGCAGAAAAGGAAAGTCACAACCCTCAAGTTGTTAATTCACTCGCAGCCACACAGGAAGGGGAAAATGCTTTTTTTCAAACTCTTTAAATTAGCTTCCACATTCCACAGGTACATTTCAAAAATCAGTATTTAATGACAGATAATTCAAAGTATAGGATCTACTAATTAATACAGATTCGCTGATTTATAGAGCGTGATGTTCAGACACCGTTAGAACATTTCAGTATTGTACAAAAGTAGACAGAAGAGCTAGCATCGCATGCATGGGCATTAAAGAGTGAGAAAGACAGATAACCTTGTCAGCGCGCCAAATAAGCTCATTTACTGCTCTCTGCACACACGCACACACACACACACACACACGTACAAAACAACACAAATGGACAAATGAGCAACATAAATGATTGGATTGATGATTGGTTACATTTACGAGACAAAATCATAGTTTGGAGGTTAGGTTTGGAAGTTAGAATAAAAAAAATAAAGCGACGCACATGGCATGACTGTGTACGACGTGATGAAACACAAGACGCTTCGCTAGTGTGTATTATATCAGTTATCTGTTGTTCATGGATACATCAGACTGAAACTGAAAAAATCAAACTTCAAATAAAATATTTATTAAATTTTTATTAAAAGTCAGTATATTTTCTCATTTTCTGGATGAATGGTCTACCAGAAAGTTCCTTTGTCTGCTATCAAAATGACAAGCATCTCATTAGAGAGTCCATTGCTATCAAAATGAATAATTCAGCATCTGAACCGGGGCAGCCGACACTCACTTTAAATGGTTTTAGATCAAATTTGCATTTTGAGTCAGTTTACCTTTCATCTGATGTTTAACTCAACTCTCCTGCTGCCAAACTGGTTATCATGATTTCATCAGGACTTAAAATTGAACTGATTAGCTGCTGATTCATTCTTAAGAGCTTTTTATACGCACATTCATGTGAATGGAGATGCCATATGTGCACAAATACACTTACCTTGAACTCGTAGGACTCCTCTATCACCACCTCTACTTGTGTGTGCTCGCCCAGACTGGGACAGCCCATCTTGGCAACCTCTTCCTCCTCTGCTCCCACCAATGGCTTGTTCTCGTTGGAGTCACCTAGGAGACCACGGGGAGGAATGGGTCAGCTTAATACAGTATTTGCAAGTCTTGTAATTAGTGGAAGAGTCCTTATAATTGCACGATTAATAAAGCAATATCACAGGAGAGGGAATGCTATCAGCGCGGCTGTGATTCAGTCTCAAGATAATCGGCCATGTTTAATATCATCAGCAGTTAGGTGCAGCACCAAACAGGAAGCAGGAAAACCTTGGTGGTTACTTTGGTAACAGCCTAAAATACAGACACACACGACAGATGGTGAATTAAAAGTGCTTGGAGTCTGTGTTTAATTTGGTGTGTATGTGATCAACCAAGCAGCAACTATTTTAGTGACAAATATTAGCCTCATTCCCTTTTTCCACTAAAGTAGCACTGCTATTATATATATTATAGCGAGGCGACAAAAATGTAACGTTTGTACACAAATACAGCTCATATTTATGAATTATATTGATGCTGAATTGACAAGAAGACTGCCAACGTATGACGTCCTTTATCTTGTGTTTGTAGAGTAATAGGAATTGTTAAAATGTCATATTTCTTAAAGGGAGTTTGGTGTAATATTTTCCATGAACAGTGCAGGGAAATGTAGTGTAATTCATACAGCTGACATGTTTTCGTCACCACTAACTGTTAAACTATGATAACGTTGTCTGACAATGACTGCTGTTAGTTATTGGTTTAACGAATGCTTTAATAATGTGTGTATTGATTACTGATGATGGCTGCTCGGGCTAATTATCAGTAAATGGCCAGTATGCCATTATGCAGTAAATGGTGTGTGTAGAAATAGGTTCATCTTTGTGGCGTGAAGTTTGTTACAATCTAAACTAGATGACAACCTCTAATACAACACTGGTATTAGAACAGCTGTACAGTGGAGTGATATATGTAGTTAAAGGTCTCGGTGCTGTTGTGTCAAACTACTTGGTCCGATCTAACAGTTGTGTAATATATTTTAATATGCTTTAATAATTAATGGTTTTTTCCCCTAGATGTTCACCCATCATTTGCACACAAATACATTATACACATTATACATCAACCACGGAGCCATTCACCTGCTTTCTCACCAACTGCAGATTTGTTTTTCAAACTTTGCCCATCTCTACGAGGCCTCATATTCACATTGTTTATGCACGTGGCTCTTGCATGTCATTTGAATTCAAATTATGTATCATGTCACTTTTATGTTTGGCTGATTTTAGCTGACGCAGCATGAACTGATTTAATAGTTTTGCTGTGTTATCACTTGAAGAAATGTGTGCAAGCAGTCATTAAAGTCTGTAATGTAAATGCTAATATTCAAACACTGTTGTGCCACAAGGGAAATCCAAGCTACCCCAAATATTAATGGGTATTTCATATGTTCTATCTCTGTTACCACATGTTCCACCATGGTTTCATCCATTGATCCATACGTCTCCTCATTCTCTCCTTGCACACAGTGACAGTCATTGATTGAGTCAGCTGTTATCAGTGTGGACCTGCTGTAATTGAAAAGCGGTGTACAATATGTGATACAGTGTGTGTGTGTGTGTGTGTGTGTGTGTGTGTGTGTGAAATTGTCAGTCCACTTGCAATGTGACTTAGTTATAAAACCAATTCTATTTCCGCTGTAATGAAACATGCCCCAGGCTGTTGGCTCTTCTGACTGACATCTCGAGTGTGGACCCTTACTCTACCAGGAAGTGCCTGCCAACATGTCTCCACAGGTGACATAGCATGAGTAGCATGTAAGCCTCGACTGTGGTGTGTCTAATTTAGCTGAGTACTGGACACACAGCTGCTGTTCTCAAGTAGGAACCTGATGGGGGATCATATCCTTGTTAGGAACAACTTATACTGGTTGGTGGGAACACCTGTAAGGAAGATATGTGGCTTGAACCTCATTGCTAACAGGTTGATAGAAGTGGATGGGAACAGCCATGTCTATTTGAACAACCATGTGATCGTTAACAACCTTAAAAGGGAACGGTGGAACTTTACAATAAGAAGGACTACAATGAAAACAAGTCTATGTGTTTGCTAGTGCCTCTGTGGAACCGTACTGAGTCCTAAATGCTAGCTTCAACATGGTAACATGCTCTCAGTGCCAACGCTAACAAGCTAGCAGCGTTTTAGCAGGTATAGGCTTAGTGTTTACCAAGTTCACCATCTTAGGTTATTGCAAGCGGCAACCTCCATGGCTGTGGAGTGAAGCAAATGTGTTAAAAACTGCAGTTCCTCGAATGGCCACTTGAGGCTGGCTGCAGAACAAGTCAATCTCCATAAACCCCAATGCTAAAATGTCCAAGTTCACCGCAGGAATAAACATGTTTACAGCCTGGTACAACAAACAGTTTTGGTCTCTACAATTTCCCCATTCATGAAAACTTTACTGAGTCTGAATGTTTTATAACTCACCTGTTCAAATGATATTAAGGCTTAAAGTTATGCATAATTAACAACAGGGCTGTTTTGATTGACAGGTGGGTACCGTTACAGATGGCTTGTTTTAGCACCCTGGCGTCATTCAGCCTGCCTCAGGTCCGCTGATGTTCCATGTCTTTGCAGATTTTTTAATTAGCCCACACAACGCTCACTCTAAGCTTCAAAACGGCTTTTTGGAAACCTATGGGTGACGTCACGCCATCCATTCTTTGTACTGTCATTGGTTTGTTGTATTAGCATGGTAATGTTTGCTAATTAGGACTGTATTTGTATTTGCATTTGACGCGTAAAAAGGTAAAAATGTTTTTATAGTTCCTGTTCTGTCAATGTTTTTGCATCCCTTCAGATTTAACCTGTGACCACTTCTAGCGGTCCCAGACCTCAGGTTGAGAACCTGAAGTGTGTTAGAGGTTATATGTATGCATGTCATCCTGTTAATGACACAAAATACAAACACAACGCCTCAGAGGAAAGTGAAACGATACAAAGAAAGCTTCTTGAGATTTCTTTAAGTCTTCTAGTTCATCAAACTTTGAACCTTG
The DNA here is from genome assembly GCA_028641955.1 of Protonibea diacanthus. Lineage (NCBI taxonomy): Eukaryota > Metazoa > Chordata > Actinopteri > Sciaenidae > Protonibea > Protonibea diacanthus. The sequence goes on from CM053998.1 coordinate 11,694,944, forward strand.
TGGAAATTCAGAACAGAACAAGTTACAGACCCTACTTATTGACTTTCAGAGATGCTTTCCTCTAGCTTTGAGGTACCTGCCACAGATTAGCTGTCCCCCTGCTATAATGAGCCTTTTCAACTAAAGCTTCCTACATTCTTAAAAAGTTGAAGGGCTTAGATGTTTTAGATTCATGATTCTGGTAACTATGTGGATTCAGAAAGTAGAGATGAAAGGGCAGAGCTGCCACAGAGAAAAGAATCTGATCAAAATAGATCAGTAGGCAGAAATTAAACTGCACATTGTGTTAAATCTGCTCTTTTCTGCTGCTTAGTCCACAGAAGTCTTAAATATGAACACAGCACCAAAGTGCAGTGATTTCAGGCATAAATATAGAAGCTTCCTGACTATTTATGAACTGTGTATGATAAATACAGGCACTGATTGTGCTTATTCCTGTTTTCCTGTTGGAAGTACTTCATAGCTCAAGCCCAGTGTTTTTTTTAAGTCCTTTCGGAGCCGTGTTCTTGGTTCAAAGTGAAATGTTTCCCCAAGTTAATTTGAGTTTCGTTTCAGACAATCAATGCAGGTCTCACCCTGTTTATAGAGAGATAGCTGTGCAGGAGGCCTGAGACTGGCGCGGTTAAATAAAGATTCTGTCTGTCACTCTTCCCTTCTTCTTGTTCACTCTCCTGACTTCTTGCTAAACACACCACACACACGCACACACACACACACACAAACACACCGACACACAGACACCCACCGTGTTTCTGGCCGATCTCCAGCAGAATGGGCTCTCCCAGCTCGATTGTGAAGGCCTTGTTCTTCTCATACTCTTCATCATCAATAATCTTCACCTCGATGATCTTCCTGTTAAAAAGTGAGGAGAAAGACGAGACTCAGCGAGCGTATTCCAGATAATTAACCTTTTCAGTTTTATGCTCTCCCTCATAATAAGAGAGCGTTCATGCCGAGTGTGTTTGCAGCAGTCTATTAAAGCTGGGAAAGTCTCACCACGTCAGGCTGTAATTAGACAGGAGGTCATTTCAGCTGCTCATACAGAAAGCACAGCTGCATCGGTATGGACAGCTACTGTAGGTGATCCTCATTAATATCAAAACTATTCCATTAGCTAGCCTACAGTAACAAATAAGATACGTGACAAAAAACGAACATGATTAAATGAGCACCCCTCTGTTTTCTCCTGCAGGAGATGATGAGGAGCCTCTGCAAGCATGAAGGTTGAAACCAAAATTGACGCTGCTTAGTGGGACACTATATGAGGCTGCTTACTTCCCCCCAGGCCCTAATAACATTTCTCCAGCTGACAGTGATGCAATGAGCAGCACAGCCAGTTGAGACATTTTCAATTAGGAGCGCTCATGAGAGAGCCAAAAAAATGCAGCGCACAGAGTTTTTTAAGGGGGCGCGTACCGCAAACCACACCTTAACAAGTAAATTGAAAAGAAAGGTATTCAAGAATGTGTGTGTCCGTGAGCGGCGTCTTGTTAGAGGTGAGATGGCACTGTTATCAGATCTGTGAACGTATTTAGAGACAGAGATTCATTTAATTGGAACTTTGAATAGAGTGTTTTCATTATCACCGCTGTACTGTACTCACCGAACATGAAGGTCAAAGACATTTTTCAGGCAGCATATTAGTCAAGAAAAAAGCATTTGCAACAAGTGAAAAGTAAGATGGATGGTAACTTCTGTCAGACCTTAGTTTTAAAGGTCCAGTGTGTAAGATTTAGGAGGATCTATTGGCAGGAATTGAATATAATATTCATTAGTGTGTTTAAATTAGTGGATAATCACCTGAAAATAGGAATCATTGTGTTTTTGTTGCCTTAAAATGAGCCCCAGAGAGAGCAGGTCCTCTTCCACCGAGTCCGCCATGTTGAACTGCCATTTTTCTACAGTAGCCCTGAGCAGACAAACCAAACACTGGCTCTAGATATTGCCTTTTGCTTTTTATGTGAGTTTTTTTATATGCATGGAAAGAGAGGGTGGAGCGTGAAAGAGTATTAATTTGGTTGCAGTTTGCAACTTCACCGCTGCTAGGTGGCATTAAATCCTACACACTGGACCTTTAAGGGCAGCCTTAAGTAGGCTTGAATGGAAAACCATTTGAGACGAGTGTGTTGAGGCTAGCGGTGTCTTCACTCCGACTGTTTAATGCAATAAAAGAGGCAGGGGTGCATCGTAGAACCGGACTGACAGTTTAGAAAGCACTCGGTATGCAAATCCATACTACTGTAATTATACAACATCACTAATTTAAGATACTCATGGCGTGTATTAGTTTTGGTCCTATAGAGATAACATCAGTTTGGCCTCTTTCTGCTCTATTTCACCCACTTTATATAATCTTCATCTCACCAATACATCTGTATGTGACAGGCAGAGAGGAAGAGAGTGTTCATTTCCACCTGGTTGTGTCATCATATGCTTCACCGTCAGCCATGTTGACTCTGACACCACAAATAGGCTTCGGTTCAACAGAGAAACACGGGAGGAGGGAGGAGAGGATTGTGAAAGAGTGATGGAGGTGTGGAGAAGTGGAAACACGTTGTTTTCATTGGTGAGCTGTCACAGCAACAGCGGATAAAACTGTCTGGATTTGCTATTTTCAGCATCGCATCAGGTTGAGCGGCCAACTCTCAACAATGTTGGGGGAGTTGTGAAAATATTGTTTAGTCAGATGTGAAACTCCACCTAGTGGAGGACAAGTGGGAGGAGAGAAATGAAATATCTGTTAGATTTTATATCTTACAGCTGAATTATTTTCTTTAAGCATTTCTAGTAAACTATCTTAGATTGAAATAAACTTTAAAGGACCGGTGTGTAGAATTTAAGGGCATCTAGCTGTGAGGTTGCACATTGCAATCAACTGAATAACCCTCGCCTCCAAGCTCCAACAAACAAACAAACAATAAGTAATAGGTCCTATTTTGAGCCAGTTAATTTGCCAATAAATCCACCTAAATACACTGGACCTTTAATACTGAGTTCAATGTAAAATCAAAAGAAATTTCCCAAGCAGTGATTGTCAAATTACAGTTTAGAAACGTGTGTGTCAGAGTTTAGGCTTTGTGGATAAACCTCATCCTAAAAGGCCTTTTATCGTGTAATGTTGAATGTGAAACATGTCTGTACTTAATGTATGTAAGCCGTTCAAGTCCACTTGAACGTCAGCTGAAGACAGTGTTTTCAAGTAACTCTTTGAGCTAACGTTAGCTAAATTAGCTTGCTCGGTAAAGCTGATCAAATCTGCCAGTGACAACTGTCATTTCAGCACCTCAAAATGAGAAGCCTGCTTTTGTCTGCCTCTGTCTGAAATAAAAGACTCATCATTCCAAAGAATTACTGAAAATTTCTAGAGGAAAATCTGCCACTGCAGTGGCTGTAAACTACGTGCTAGGATGGAAAGATTGGCAGGTGTAGCAACAGTAACTAAACCGGGAAGGACTAAATGAACTGCCAGCTGACAGTGAGATGGAAGAGGAAAGACAGAGATAAGAGGGAGAGAGACCAACAGAGAGGGGTAGGAGACCAGAGAGGAACGAATAAGAAAGAGTGTGAGTTGGCTAACGGATGGGCTGTACTGAGATGTGAAAGGTTATGATGTACAGTAATACACACAGACACAGAGATGGATTACAGTTAACCTTGCATATACAAACAGACAAATTATATAATCTACAGTGAACATGCACACATACAGGCTGGATACACACATAATGTTTTTCATGTTGCACATCATACACATTACACAGATTGTGGTTTGTATGAACAGACAGCAGCCACCCACACATACTCTCATCTTCACTACAGAAACACAGACACACAAACAATTCAGGTGAATGTACACAAACATACACATGAAAACATGCTCCAGATAAACACTTGGGAAATTCATGAACATATGCACTAATCTAGCTAATTTACACCTGCTGAGAGCACGCACACACACACACACACACACACACACACACACACACACACACACACGCTAACTGTAGTGCTTTCATTATTCATAGTTGTTGCTCGCTGTAGCAGCACTCCCATCTGTGTCCTCCTCTCTCTCCATCTCTATCTCTGCACCCATCCTTCAGTTTAGCCCCTTCTACACTTCATCGTTCTCTTTCACTGAATTTTATTCGATCATCACATGACCACAATTCTTCTTTTCTTCTTTTAGGACGTGCCTGTGATTGATATTAAGGACTAAGCATTTAGCGCTCCACCTCGCCTGCTCAGTTATGTAGATAAAACAGTGTGTGATGAAGTCTGGCTTTAGAGATATTTGACATTATGAGAAGGACACACAACAACAAAAAGGTCCTGGATGGCTCAATAAGTCCAGTACAGTTTAATATCTCAACAACTATTGGATGGAATGACATGAAACCTCGTAGGACCATTCATGGTTCCCAGGGGATGAATCCTAATTACTTTAGTGACTTTTCCTCTAACGTCAACATGAGGTGGATATTTGTGTTTTTTTTTCAGTGAAATGTCTCAACAACTATTGGATACATTCACAAATTCATGCTCCCTTCAGGATGAACTGTATAAACTTTCCCCAACTTTCAATCTAACATTTGTCCAGTACTTTGGTTTATTTGGGTTATTGCCTATAAAACAAATGTATTCATTGTATTTAGAGCTAATTAGCAAATTATAGCTAGTGACATATGAGACAGTGAACATGGAGAACATACTTGCTTAACACCAGGATGTTAGCATTGTGATTGTGAGCATGTTAGCATGCTCAAAATTTAAGTACAGCCTCACAGAGCTCGCATGACTTATCAAAGTATCTTAGTTTTGTTTAAAGGTGCAAAGGTAACTAATTCAGCAGTGGCGTCACTGACGGGAATCTTGTCTGGTGGGTTGTCTATGAGTTTATGAGTTTATTGAGAACTCAATAAAGGCAATCTTTGAAATACATAAGGATAATAACCAGAGCTGCAGGCATTGGTGTTTGATATGTTAAAACATACACCCGACTAACTTCTTCTGAGAGATCTGTAATTTGTTTTTCAGTGTTTTGCCCAGTAGGTGAAGTCTCCCCTTCTGCATAAGTTTTAATGTTATTGCAAATCTCATATTGCAGCATTAACTTCGCTTAATAACTTTAACTACATCACTACCCATAATCCAAACAAGTTCCCGATCAAACACGAGATACCTTGAAAATGTACTGTAGGTGCAGACGAAAATACACTTCAGCCTTCCATTCCTTCATGAAATCTTACATTTATTGGTCCAAAAACTGCTTTAGCATCCCATATAACAGAGGGAATCACAAGCACAGAGAAGAGACCGTAAACTTGTTAGTCGATTGAATTTGTGCTGTTCCTCCGACAGATACAGTCCTAAATGCGATACATTATATGAGTTTTCACTCCCTCTCTCTCTCTCTCTCTCTCTCTCTCTCTCTGTCTTGCCTTCTTTCTATATTTCTACCTTGTTACTTTTTGACACCTGCTCCCCAGACTGTTCCTCTGTCAGACAGTAGCCTCAAAGCCCTGGTCTGTCAACAGACTGACACAAAACACACACACATACCAAGTTCACTGAGCACACAACTGACACTGCCAGAAATAGAGACTAAAAAAAGGCAGCGGAAGAAGGCAAGAGTGCAAAAAGGGTCAACTAAAGGCATTAATGATTGAAAAGGCCTAAACACAATCAATTTAATGGATTAAGTTTTATACGGCTGCAGAGAGAGTGTGTGTTTGTTTGTGTTTGTCTGAAGTTGTTATAGATGTCAATGATTGAGCGACAGTTTGATTTGATTAGCTGAGACCTCATCGCATTACTTAATGGGCATGGACTCTCTTTATATCTCAGTCTCCATCTCTTTCCATTTTCTTCTGGCTCCAGTTCTGCTTTTGATTTACAACAACTGGAAGCTGCCTCTGTGTGTGTGTGTGTGTGTGTGTGTGTGTGTGTGCGTTTTCAAGCATTATTTTTAGATGCAGTGAGCATATGTGTGTGTGTGTGTGTGTGTGTGTGTAGCAGCAACAAACAAGTCATTTTCTTGAGTGAGGGTAATTTATATACGCACTCCTTTTTTACTGTTTCTTCTTCTGGTACAACCTCTAAATCTCAACACAAGGCTGCTGCAGGACTCTTTCTTCAAAAGAAAGTGAGAAAGCGGGAGTGGGGGAGAGGACGAGAACATGCATCTTCAAAAGACCTTCACCTGACAACTAGTAATAGTCGAAACAAAAACAGGATTATAGTAATTCGATCATAGTCCAAAAAGGAAAACTGTAGTCTGCTACAGTTCCTCTAACCTTTGAGAAGAAGAGCACATTGGGACACTTAGAGACGTGATTGAAGTTTTTGTGATTGAAGGACCTTTCGCTTGTGGGATTCTAATCATATTTCATTGCATTACACTTACCCTATATTCACGTTTAAATAATGGAAATATTGGAAAGTTTCCTATATACACATCTCCTTCCAAGCATGTCGGCAACTCTGGCTGTGAAACTGACATAAAAGCAATATCGAGATCAGTGTTTGGTTTGTCTGTTCTAGCGACTGTACAAACATGAGGGCTCATTTTATGGCAAGAAAGACACAATGATTCTTATTTTCAGGCGATTATACACTAATGAAAATGTTGAATATTGTATTCAGTTCCTGCCAGTAGATCCTCCTAAATCTCCTGAAAGCATTAACTTATAATGTAGCTCTACACTGTCTACTGTCACAAATCAAGAATTAGTTTAAAAGAAGAATGTGTGACAGTGTGAACGCTGCTCACGTCGGACTTTGCGGGAATCTGAGTGACAGCAGCTTTTTAGAGCTGTGTGCAATTAAAAGATATGAGCCGGCCTGAATCTTTCTCTCTTTGTCGAACACACCCACCCACACACACACTTCTATAGGAACAGGTAGGCCGAGAGAAAACCTTCGTTCAGCTCTTCATCTGAGTGGAGGCAACACAAACAAAACAATTTGAGGGAGGCCAACAGAGAGAGCCAGAGAGATAAAAAGCTCTTAAGGGGAGAGATATTACCCCTCTTAATGATATCATGGAAAGCATAATGAGAAACAGTACAAAACACACACACACACACACACACACACACACACGCACACTTTCTCCCACACACACACACTCATGTTAAGTGGTCTCCAGCTGTGGTGAGTAATAAAAGTTGCATCTCTGGTGTGTGTGGGTTGACAGAGACGGATAGTTGCATGAGATGATTTGGGGTTTGAGGAGAGGGACTGAGGAAGATATGGAAGAGGTGGAGGACTTAGACTGTGATAAAGAAAAAGGTAAGAGAAGGAGGGTGAGAAGATAGGATGTAGAAGATGAAGAGGGGGCGAGACAAGGATATGAAGTGAGAAGAAACAGTACCAAAAGAAAAGACAGAGGTTTTCCCTGCCTCTCACAGGGGAAATTCAATATAGTCTGGGCACAAGTGACCTTCTGACACTTAAAATAACACAAGAATGACACTGTCTGGTCCTTCACCCAAAGGGTTTCATAAGAAAAAGTCTTATGTCCAGGGTCTCGTGAGCTCTGCACTACATCCTCACCTGTTAAGACTCTTCAAACTGCAAACAGACTCCACATCACGATGCGTTCAAGGTATTTTAGAGACTAATCTGCCATAGCTGTTGGCGCAGCTGGTGTTTACATGGCACAGCTGCTACAGATGTTACTTTTGGGTGCACTTAGGTTAAACATTTTGATTGATGTACACAGTCATATTTAGGAGGTAAGTTGCCGGTACAGCATGATGGAGTCTGCAAAGGAACATAAAGGGTAGGAAGGTGAGAACTTGCAGATGTTATTGTCATTTTAGATGTAGATGGATATTTTGCAGAAACTTGACGCAGTACTTCAAATCCAGATTTTATAAGAAGCAGCATGGACTGCAGACATTATCATCAGGCATATAATATGCATGGTAAAGGGACCCCTTTATTTGTTATCAATAATAAAAAGGTAACTAAGTAATACATGAGCTCTCTTACGACACACATCAGACCTGTAAACCAGGATGTATACATGCAGAATGCACAACATGACCTAATAATGGATGACTCATCCGTGATGCTCTAAACTGAACTAGCGCTTCTCTACTGTGTGCTGGAGCAGCCAGAGCACTTTGATGGAGAAACATATGAATGACTTTTATCAGCCCAACCTGCGGCCCTCTGCATGAACAGCCTCTGCTGACATCCAGGCCAGAGAGGTAGAAGAACGAGAAAGGAGAGGATGGAAGGGAGGAAGGGTGTTAGAATATGTAACACTAACGGGCGGTATGGAGGATGTATGGTTGGCATGGAAACCCTAAAGACAGGAAGACACACACACACACACACACACACACACACACACACACACACACATATATTTATATATACACAGCAATGCCAGTCGCTTATACACCTCATATATTGTACATGCGTATGTCTGTCTTCAGATCAGTCCGATACACTCACGCTAATGCCTTCCTATCTGCATTAAGTTGTGTAGGATTAAATTATGTCTCAAATCACATCATGCATACATTACCACACACACACAAATCTGTATGATGTAACGTAATCCAGAGGAGCTACTGGACTGTTATCCACTGGGGGTTAAAAAAGAAAATAAAAAATAAAAGAGCATAGTCAAGTGCAAAACAAGAAAAAAAAAGCAGGAATGAAGGGCAGATGAGATGCTCAGATGCAAAAAGAAGAAGTAAGAAGAGGAAGGAGAGGAAAATGGCATAAAGAGAGGAGAAGAAGAAGGGGAAAGCAGAGAAAATAGAGCAAGGTGCAGAGGTAATGAGAGAAAGGAGGAGGGGGATGAAGACGAAAGAGGAAAGAAAGATGAGCTGTGGGTTTGGCGAGAAACAGGGGGGCTGACGAGGTTTGACGCCCACAGGAAGGTTGGACTAAGCTGTGGAAGCATGTAAGCACTACAGCTTCTCCCATTGGGTTAAAAGTAGAGCGGAGCAGATAGGCGCTGACACACACACACACACACAGAAACAAACACACACACACACACACACATAGAGGGGGAGCAGCAGACTTTTATTTCTCCCCTAATGATTATTTATCCCCCACAACTCCTCTCCCTACTTCTCAATTTAAATTCAACACTCTTTATTTGCGCATATTTGCAGTGAGTGAGTATCAGGTACTAGCTGCTGTTGATACAACTTAAAATATATGAGATGTAACAATGCATTGGATTTACTTGGACAGATGGAAAGTGGTTCCTAATTTTTCTGATGCATGTTTTTAATCTTGCTTTCTGGATGGCAATGAAAAAGCAACAACTGAGCTGCCCATGTCTTGTCACTGTTGAGTTGCTGTACTTCCTCTTTCCGGTCAAAATAAAGTGCATTGTACTGCAGGCTGGTGGTTGCAGGAGCACGCAATAATTCCTGAGTGTCGGAATTAGAAATAAAATGCAAATGAACATAAGTGCCCCCCTGCTGGTACTGTGTTCATGATGCTGCACAGGGCTATTACTGTTTCTGGGGCAGAGTGGCAAAGAGAAAAGAAAGAGACAACTGTAATCTGCAGATAATCATGTTATCTCAGGTGCCATATTTTAAGAGATATGTTTTTTTTTCTGATATGCGAGTAGTAAGTGCTTCTCGTCTCTGCATCTTTAATGACCGCATGCATATCCCCACCTCTGTTTCTCTCAAAGCCGTGCGTGTGTTGTGTTACTTGGAGAGGATCTCATGAGGACAAGACTGCACTTAACAGGTTTCAGGAGGGAGCAAAAGAAAAAAAATGAAACAGAGGAGAGAAGAAGCAAAGAGTGTGAGGGCATTAAAAATTAAAGGAAATATTAAAAGTGGGCAAAAACAAGGGCATGGGAGTGAACTGTATTTACTGGACTGCATCTACAGCATACATACTCATGTATTTTCTCCTTTTGTGCACTAAAGACACAGAATTTGATTCACACTGACAGTATGGGGGGAGCTGGGATTGAAGGCTCAGCTGAAGATTTGAAGCTCATGACTGCAATCACATGAGACAGACAGACAGCCATGCATTCAAAGCAGACTCTCTCAGCTATTTTTGCGTGGCAGTTTGCCCTCCCTGTGTAATTCTGGCGGATTTAAAGTGAGAAAAGACGCCTAGGGTACGAAAGCGTTTCGGGCGCAGAGGAATGACATCGCACAGTTTGCATCTGAAGGGGATCGCCCAACCTCATGAGATCGCATGAGTCAGCCGAGAGTTTTCATCATGGGTCAGGGCTTTATCCAAACACTTTATGTAACAGCTTGTGTCGTCAGCCATTTTGCAGCAACAGTGTTGGTCCAATGGGATGATGTGAGGAAGAGGCGAGGAAACTTCACCTGCAACTCACTTTTTAGAATATCGTAATTCATTTGCAAGGCGGGCGTTTCATTCCATCCTGCAGACGTGAGATACAGGCGGCTGTTATGTCGTGAAAAGTGAGCTAAAAATGAAGAGCTCTTCTCACAGCTACTGTGTCACCTGCGCTTAAAGGAACAAATGTTAATTGGCGTTGCGGCTGCAGCGCAACAGCATTTTTCATAAACAAGCGAATGTGTCAAACGATTTTTAACAGTCAGTTTTATCTTTGAAGGAATGTTTAAACCTCTTGTTTCTCTACAGATCTACGAGTTGTGCACAACAGCGTACTTACTGTACATAACATCAATCCCAGACCATTTAGCTTGACAGTCTTACAGCTTGAAGCTGTCATTAGGTGGTTGCCATGGTGATGACCAACATACATAATGGCCACCCCGCTCTCTCGACGTTGTGTTTGTGTTTCAGAGAATGTTGTTGAAGCGTTACGGCTGACAGTTCCCCCTCCCCGACCACAAACCCTTTTAGCAGCTTTCAATTATACATTACTATCAGAAAGATGCATGGATGGATGGGAGGATGGAGGGATGAGAAGACAAAGAATGGTTTGGGTGGGAAAACAAAAAAAAAGAGAAACTGGAAAAAAAACAAAATACAAATGTCTGAAACAAGCTAATAAATGTAAGGATGAAAGATGGATCAGTCAACAAGGACCAGCAGATGAAGAGATTAAAGCCACAACACAAAGATGCAGCGAGTAAAATGCAAAGAGGAAAAAAGATTTTCAAAGAAAGCGAGGGCTGAAAAAGATGAATAGAAAGAATAAAAATGAGAAAAAGACAAAAAAAAAACAAACAGATAAATAGTGAGAGATTTAATCTAAGCTACTCCTTATCTGTTCTCAGTCTTAATCGTGGAGGAAAAATGATGACAAACAAGCGGCATTAAAGACAAACAGACAAAGAGAGATAAATGAATGACAGGCGCTTGTCCGTCCTCCTCTTCTGTTGTCATCCCTTGTTCTTTTGCCCCCGCTTCCTCTCTCTCCCTCTCTCTTTCTCTCATCTCATCTGTTCTCATGTATGTTTCATCGATTCTCATCATTAATTTATGCTCTGGTCAAACAGAGAGTCGCCATGGAGAACCAAGCTGTTTGAAGGATGTCATAACACACAGACCAAATCTGTTTCGCTTGCTTTCATGTTGTTTGGATCCACATTGGATTTAATATCGTATATATTCTTAATCAGTTTGAGTTAAACATTCAAACCCAAGACTCTGGTTATCTTTATAAACCTCGTATAAATTTTGTAGATGCATCAGTTTTATGTTTACCCCAAATTTAGCCTGGAGTATTTGGTATCTTTGGAAACTTTGGGATGTCCTCCATGGCCATAATAAGCTGCCAGGGGGCCCTGGGGCAAAACTGAGCTGCTGGACCCCTATTAACCCCACCGTTCCTCCAACTGTGCGCATTTCTATTGATTTTCTCCTTTAATATCTTATTTTTGGTTATATTCCTTTCACAAATCAAGACGAATGATGTTATAAAATAAAAGCAAGACCAATAAATCACACAAACATTCAAAGAAGTACAAAATAAAAAGGGACAGGGTTGGCGGATGTGGATGAAATATGGATGAATAGTACTAATGTTAAAAGCCTTCTTGTTTAATAATTCCATCAACCATGGAGAATGGATGATTTCCAAAATTAAAAAAAAACTTGTAATGCTTGATAGAGGTTATATAGACTGCTTTTATTTAGAAATCACATAAAGCAGAGCAAAAACTAAATGAATGAGAGAGAGACCCTTCGGCTGGTTTACAACTGTCTACACAAACTACACAATCCCAAGTTAATAATGCTGGTTTAGGAATATGACACAAGTGAGCAAAGTATAAAAATAATGAAGGTCTTGAAACTGAATACTGGGAACATCTTCATGACTTTAAGATTGGATAATAAAACAGGACCTGACAACAACAAGGTTCTGATCTTGGAGATAGATAAATGGTTGCTCAGTGAAGAACTACACATATTTAAATGTAAGCGTGTTTGATATTTGCATGAATCTGGACATCTACATAAACTAATGGTGGTGGGAGGAAAGAGAATTTATCCAGACTCCAGTCAAAAGTAGTTTGTCTGGTATTATCTTTTACTAAGTGGTGAATATTCTTGAACAAATGTTCAATTAAATTAGCATGAACCACTTGACACACATGGAGCCTGGAGCCTTTAGGGCCCCCTATAGTTGTGGGACAGCGGGGCAGTTGCCCTCTTTGCCCAGCTGGTAGTCTGGCCGTGAATCTGCACTAAAATTAAAATTAAGGTCCGTTCAACAACACTTGGCTGCACAGCATGTTTGCAGTGACCACTGTGTGATAAAGTTCTTGTCAAAGGCGGTGGTCCTCACAGATATAGATTTTTGACGTGTGTGTTACGACACCTTCATTTGATTGGCGGACATTAGCGGCTCAAGGTGAGAGTCTTTAGGCGGTGGGATATATATATCGCCATGCCAACCACTGCCAAGCTTGCATGTGGCTGCTTGCCAAAGGCACGCACACACACACACACACACACACACACACTTATACAGACTCTTATTCTCTCGCTGCCCCTGGCACAGGAAAGAATTACCACTCTTCACTTCCCCTCCCCTCAATCTCCTTCACTCATTCCTCCTCTTCCTCTCCTTTCATCCTCCTCTTCTCCACCCAGGGTGCCAACAGTTGGTCTCACCAAATGTGAGCCATTCTCCTCATCCATTGTTCCTTCCTCTCTTCCTCCCGCCCTATTTGTTTTACTTCCTTCCCTCTAGCCATCAATTGCTCTCATTCTCTCTCTGCCCACCTCCACCTGCCCTTTCCTCTCTCCCAGCAAGTCATCTGTCTCTCTTACCCCCGGCTCCGTCTCTGTCTGTCTTTTTGTCTAGCCCTCTTCCTTTCGTCCATCCGTCTCTCTCTCTCTCTCTCTCTCTCTCTCTCTCTCTCTCTCTCTCTCTCTCTCTCTCTCTCTCTCTCTCTCTCTCTCTCTCTCTCTCTCTCTCTCTGTTCTCATTTACTGCCCGCCGCTGAACCTATTCATCTTTCTCTGACACCTTCGCTCTCCTCCTGTGTCCCTTCCGTCTGTCCGTCACTCACAATACCTGCACAAGTGTGTTTATAACCTGGAGGTCGGGAGACCTTTTCATCATTGTCCATCAGGGGAAATTAAGAGTCAGGACAGAAAATGAGCTACAAAGAATATTACTGTGAATCAAGTGGTGTTGTAATATGGCTGAATTCACTGAATGAAAAAAGGATCTTTTGTGATTTTAAGAGGAGTTACATGTTGGGGCTATTTCTGGATGCACAGCGTGTTTTTTTAAGTCAGTCTTTTGAGTCTTGTGTCTCAGCAGTGTCTACAGCGAAAAAGAAAATGAATTAATGTGCATTTCCATCCTCTACACTGATATGAATAGTAGCTCTTGGTGATAATTCAACAGTTTGGGTGCTGATTCTCCAACCGGGTGACATTAAACCATTGCAAAAGATGAAGGTGCAGCAAAATGACATAAAGAAGGAGCGTTTCTCCCTCCTCCTCCTCCTCCTCCTCATATCCAGTATTTTCATTCTGGATGCACTTACACGAATGTGTGCAAACCCAGCAGCGCATTCTTAAATGCATTTATGCTTCTTTTAGTTTGTTTGTTCATGTTTTCTGTCTCCTTCACAGTTCATCCTTCACCTCCTATTCTCCCCTCCATTTGTATTTACTGTCCTGTAAAACCGAAAGTCGCGTCTAAGCTTTATTGGCTGTGTGTTTAAAGCACATCAATAATCACATGAAATGGAGTACACTAATAACTGCTTATAAAAAGATCCAGTGTGTGTGTGTGTGTACACACAGTATGTGTGTGTTTATTTAAAGTCTGGCTTGCGTTGACCTTAGACCAAACTTTCTTAAGCCCTATTTTTTCCTCCGACAAACACGCTTCGTTTAAACTTCAGCTACTGTTAACATTTACACACATAAACACGCGAGAGAGAATTTAAAGGAAAGATGGAGGCAAGAGGACAACAATAAAGTGAAGGGGGTGATAAAGATGGAGGGCAAACGATGAAGCGGTAAGAAGAAGTGATGCAGCAAAAGAGGTGAGAGGGAACGGATGGGTGAGCGATAAGACGGCGAGGGATAATATATCATCCAGTAAAATGAAGTGGGAGACAGAGAAGATATCGGCGATGGAAAGAATAAAAGTGAAGAGACGACAGGGCGGGAAGATGGATGGAGCCGAGGTGGAGGGCAAAAAGAGAGATTAATAAAATAGAGGAAGGATGAGTGAGAGACAGATGGATGTTGAGGAAAGAGGGTCAGATCAGGGCAGAATTATAAAACGGAGAAGAGGAGAGTCTGAGGAAGATAAAGAAAGAAAGGAGGATGATAAAGGGAGAGAATATACAGGACAGAAAGATGAAATGGACAATGAGTTAAGAGTCTGATGCAGAGAAGAAGAAGAAGAAGAAGAAGAAGAAGAAGAAGAAGAAGAAGAAGAAGAAGAAGAAGAAGAAGAAGAACTGTATTGGAAAGAGTAGCGAGAGGGAGGGTTAGAGATGTGAGTTACGATGGAGAGCTTGTGAGTGAGTCACAACGTCTCCTCCGCAAGCTATTAGTGATTTAATCACTCTGACATCACTATGTGTGTGTGTGTGCATGTGTGTGTTTGTGTATCATACCAGATTACCCTGAGTTAGTGAAGTCAGGAACTGGCTCATCACTCTTCCACAGAATCGTGCATTCATCATGTCAGAGTGAAGTTTCTCAATCTACAGGTTGAGATCCAAAGCAGGTCGCAGGTTCTCACTGGTGGGCCTTTACTAGACTTGATGTGATAAACTAAATGAATAACGTGAAATGACAGAAGTTGATGCTGAGCTGACAGAGCAGCAACGTGTTGCGATTTAGACACAGAGACAGAGAAATGCACCGTCATTCCAATCCACATTTAAAATTAGCAAAAATGAATCATTGCTGTTAGCAGATTTGCTTACTAACATGAATTTTGTGTCATATTCAGCTGTGGTGAACTTTAAGCAAATATGTGTGAGCCATGAGGAGGAAGTGTGTGTCAGCATCCATTTTTATTTAATCTCCTCTGCTCCACAAAAGAGAAAAAATGAGGCAGAGTCGATGATATGAATACATTGAATAAACTAACAGCTGTTAGCAACCAAGCTAACACGCTAACTGACAGTTAGAAAGCAGTTAGCATGCTTGCTAGCTAAAATGCTTAAGTAGTTTGTGAGTTTAAACACTCTATTTTAAATTTATATATAATAATTTAGAAAATTAAGTGTATAGAATAAACAAGAACAAAAAAAGAGACATAGTAGCACTGAAGTGATATCATTTTGGGAACTGTGGACATGAAAGTTGTGACTAATGTAAGCATACAGTCGTAAAGCAAAGTCTCAGTAGTTTTTCTATCTAACCAACAGCTAGCTAGCAATAAATCAATAGTTTCATTGGTGTACTCTTATTGATTTACTGCTAGCTAGCTGTTGGTTGGATAGAAAAATTACTGAAACTCTTGACTCTGTTGAATTAAACAAAGGTCATAAGAACAAAAGGGGGATGTAAACGTCACAGCAGAAAATAGAAAGAATTTCAGGGAGTTATTGTGACTGATTAGCATTAGCATAGGCCTGCCTGGCTAGCCTGTTAGCAGTAAGCTACGGTAGTTTACCAGCTAGCCCTGCGACAAATCACTTGCTATAACCAATCAAATGTTTCACAAAGACTAACAGACTCATTTTGCTGTACCACTTTCTGGTGTGAACAAACTTTAAGCATAGATTATAAAATCATTATAATTGGTTACTGCCAACATGCAATCAAACATGAATGGCTGATTAGTTGCTCAAAAGTCTTCCCTGCAATGCAATCTAATTATTCCAGAGCTAAAATATATCTGAAGAATAACATTACTGCAAATGAAAAACTATTGATTGAATACTGTTATTATCATCATCGTTTTTTAGAGACAGAATGTAGGAAATTATCTTATTTAAATGCAACCACCTACTGTAACCCTCTTTCTATTCAAATTAAATTCATGAAAACTGTAATCCAAACACGTATCCTCTGATTGTACCTGATTGCTACACCCACAGCATTCTCCACTTGTTTGCGATCAGAATATTTATCTTATTTGTTATAAATTCTGACTAGTATTTCTCATGTGCGCTAGACGAGAATTTGGTAATCTGTGCCATGGAACAACACCAGACAGTCTGAGGCTGCATTATCATTTCACTTCATTAGATTGATACTGCCATCAGAGCAGTATCCAATCATGCACAAACAGAGGTCACTGCTCTAATTGAGTTAAACTATGCCCAACTCTGACCAATCGGAGGATAAATTGCGGGGCAGTGTGAGGCCATGCATGCAGCATGTCAGCAAAGATGATCAAAGAGACGGCAAATTGCCAAGATATCTGCAGGACAGACGAATAAAAGTTTGAAAGTGCAGAACTAACAGAGGAAACAAGAGGGTGAGGAGATACAAGCATGGCACAGAAAGGCAGACTCATTAGGCGTTAATCGATAGCTGTGTGCCTCCTGGGCTGCTTTGAGGTCCAGAGAAGAGAGAGGGCGCTATTCTTCAAGCACAAACGTGTCGGCTGTCAGTGTGTTTCAATGGCAGGTGGTGAAAGGAGCGAAGAACTAATTTAAAAAAAACACTTCCCACATGTTTATGCACTTTGCCGTGGGTTTATGGGAAACATTCACTTCAAAAACAACAGTGTGAAACAGAGGCCACCAGTCATAGCAAACACAGCCTTGTTTGTTTATAGGAATAGTCTCAGGATGGTATAATAAATTTAATGAATTCAGAGATATTCCAAGGCCATCACATAACAAACACGCAGTGGTTCATTCAGAGAAAGTGTTTAAAGACTGCGGGCAAACTTGCAGCCCTAGTTGACCCACCCTGGAGCTTCTACTCCAGCCTTGTTGGTCATTGAACCCAGCACTGTGGCCTTTAATGTGGTCATGTCATGGCAGGGTGGGGGCCAGTGAAGCAGGGAGGCCCAGGGCAGGGATTGGAGGGGGGTTATAGTGGGTGTATATGTCCCTTGTTGAGGCTCTAATCATGGGCATGGAAGGGCAGGGGCAGCCTGTTGCCTCAGCTCACGGTAGGTCTCTGAGCCGTGATTACAGGGTGTGTTGCAGTCCACAGGGGTTTGATCACAGGGATGTGTTGGCAAGAGTCAAGTGTATTTGTGTGTGTGTGTGTGTGTGTGTGTGTGTGTGGGCACAGGACTCTGACCATAGGGTGTGTTTGTGTGAGTGTGTGTGTATGCTTGGCAGAGAAAATTGCTGGGACTGCAGTGCTAAAAAAACAACCACAGGGGGAAGATGCAGGCCTAAGAAGTACAAAACGAGAGACACGGAGGGAGAGGGAGCAAGACAGCGCTGGAACAAGGAGTGACAGGGATGCTAAATGGCAGAATTGTATAACACAGAGAGAGAGGCATGAGAGAGAACGAGGAAGCAACAGCACGGGGTGAAAAAGCAGAGAGCCAGACGCAGACGGAGGCACACAGGGTTAGCATTTCAAAGTCGAAGCTGCCATAACTGAAAGACGTTTTGCGACAACCTACCTCTCAGTATACTTGTCTAAACCGCTACCGTAAAATCTTTAACCGCCAGGTTGTTGGCTTCGTCTTAGACCCGCAGATCAATAGATGTTTCTACCGTTCATAGACACTGAGAGAGAAGGAGCCAGAGGCTGGGACTCAAAATGGGTTCAAAATTTTAGAGGAAGCCAGAGGTGATCTGCGGTTGAGACACTGCCAGATGAATTACTGTAGTACGGTGGAAAATGTCAATAGGGAAACAGCAGGCGACGGCTGCCACATTGATTTCAATACATGGCTGTAACATAACACACACACACACACGGAGAAAGCTTCTAAAGTAGTTAAAGATGTTGACTTAAGCTACTTAACTTTGACTGCTCTGACATTAGAGGAGATAAAGAGGAAGGGGAAGGGGATAGGAGAGGGAGAAAATAAGAGGAGACACAAGAAGAGGCAGAAAAGAGATGAAGAAGAAGAAATGGGAGGATGAAAGCATGTGAGCTTACCATCTCGCCTCTATTTTTTCTCTCTTGTCTGTCTTTATTTTCGCTCTCTGTCATTCAGCCTGTCTTTATCTCTCTCTGCCCTCCGCCTTTCTCTCCGTCAGTCAGACCATGACTGTGCCCAAATGTGATTTGACTCTTTAAATCTTCATAATCCATTTGGCCAAAGAATGTTTTCCTTCCTTAATTAAAGTACAAACAATGGACGAGTATCTCGCACATGAACACACAGTGATTTGAGAATCTGTCGATAAACGGCAGAAAAATGCAATAAGAGATGAAATGAATGGGAGAAGACGGGAGGAGAAAGAATGGGCAGTGTAATCACACGGTTCTTAGTATTGCGACTTGCAGCGCAAGACACATGACAGCAGAAAAACAAATCCTTAGAAGAAAACGACAAATCAAAAAACAAAAAAAGCTCCTTTTTCTACTCCCATAATTTCTCCCTTTTATTCTTTATCTTCCTCTCTATTTTTCTGTCGTCTGCTTTCTGTCGTCTCCTCTTTGTTGTGCTTACAATGGGAGGGATCAAAAGTTGCTACGGCAACAAACAGGGAAAGAATAAAAAAAGAAAAGCCTGTCATGCTTGTAGAGACGAAGGAATCCTGATGTTCTTCAGCAGAACGGAGGGAAAAGGGGAGAGGGAGGGAGGCAGGGTTGAAAGTGTTTATCTGCCCATTAGCAGGTTGTTATTTGAACCTGAAGGGAAGAAGACATCAGAGAATGAGATGCAACTGCCGGGAGTGAAAACTGTGCCTACTGTCTAATCTTATTTGAAGCTTAAAGTGTCTTTTTGTACAGGACTGTACTTTCCATACTGGCTCTAGTTTAGACTGGAATTTGGATCCAATCTATCTCAGAGAGCTAACAAATTGTGGGATGTATTACAGGTCTGGGTGTCAAACGGATGACAAATAGAGTAAATTCTAAATGTTAACTGTTGAAAAGGTTAACCAACCAAAAATAAGTGTCTAAATGTCTAAAAAAAAAGAGGGAAGAACAGAAATAAATCTTATGAACTCTGAAAACCTGCTCTGTAAGATTACATTTTAGAACGTCACACAGAAACGTAGCATGTAATTTAGTTAAACCAGAATTTAAAAGCCAGTTAAAAGAGAAAACCTTAAACAAAATGTAGCTTATTAATAAAATCAGACTGTTGGGGAAGTTCTGCCCAATAAAATGTAATATTTTAGGATGACGTATGATGACACCTGCATCGACTCTAGAATATATTTCACTGTTGCCCATAAAATTGGAATAAGTAATATTTTTTGCCTCTTATCATGAAATGATTGCGACAATGTGATTTATTCTTGACAGATAAAGTGTATCTTAAGATTAAACCACAATTAATCAGATGTGTATAAATAGGAATAAAAAGAAGAATGTGTCAAAATGATTCCAACTCTACAGTATGGGCAACAGTGTATGATGTATATGTGATAATAAGAATGGAAGATTTGAAACAAATCACGAGAAACGGTTTAAAACATCTCATAGTCTAAAAATGTGAAGCCAACATTAAGTGGAATTAAAATAACATAATTTAGCGTTAGGAATCAGGAATAACGATGGGGTAAATGAAGTTTTTCCTTGCCACCTTGGCCAAGTGCTTGCTCATGGTGGGCACTGTTGGGTCTCTGTAAATAATACTATAAAAAGTACAGTCCAGACCTGCTCTGTATGGAAAGATTACTGTCTGTCTGATATTTGGCACTATATAAATCAATTTTATTAAACTGAACATATATGTAAATATCTATATAGTGTCTATGTGACTGTTTTCTTTTGTTATGGTTGTCTTTTTCTCTTTTTTTTTACGTTAAAGTAAATACATATACCTGTTAATATTTGAAGGCTTCAGTAATAATGCAAAATAAGAAATGCTGCAATCATGTCTGTCCAGTTATCTTTGGGAATAACAGATCTGCCTCAGCCTCTTCCCAGAAGCTGTTCTAACCGTGGTAAATGGTTTCAGGGTGGATATTTTCTAATCCCAACTCTGCTGCATAAATACGCCCAGCAGGGATCAGCATGCATACTAACCAACCAGAATGTGTTTGACAATTTTAATGCGTGAGATTCATGGAGAGCAGCATGTAAACATCCTCATAATATCA
Organism: Protonibea diacanthus; assembly: GCA_028641955.1. Classification (NCBI taxonomy): domain Eukaryota; kingdom Metazoa; phylum Chordata; class Actinopteri; family Sciaenidae; genus Protonibea; species Protonibea diacanthus. The sequence continues at coordinate 11,715,526 of CM053998.1, forward strand.
TGTTTTGTGTTCTATGTGTTCCTACTGTAATTGTATACTATTATCCGTGATGCACAGCTCTTTGTTTTGTCCTGATGTCTCTTCGCTCACACCTAGCAAACTGAAGAAGTCCCCATCAGACCAAACCCACGATCCCCTGCAGGGTAAACTCTAAATGGTTAGCACACACACACATGTACCTGCAGCAGCAAGAGAGCTTAAGTACTTAAACAAACACGAATGCATCTGGATGTACAGTACGTGCACAAAAAGACACACACTTGAATGCGCGCACATCCTTGCGCACACATACGGTGCACAGCTCCTGGGGATTTGGAGTTCAAAGAATGTTTTATTTTGGGAACAGCTTTGGGTTAGTCACCCTACTTTGGTGACAGACGGAGAAACAGGTTGCAAATATCAAACACTTTACAAGCACGGTGACACACGCAAACACCCGCCCACACACACACACAAATACAACCACACTTTCCAAGTATTTCCTCCATCCCTCTGTCTCTCTCGCTCCCTCTTAATTCCAGGAAGCATCACCAAAGGGAGAATGTGTTGTTTAAAACTGACTCCCTCACCAGCAGCTAATGCATGATCACAGCTCTTCTGACAGCTTTGTCGTAAGACATTGTGTTTGGGCTTCATTAGCACATAGCTCAATATTGGTGCGGTGATAATTCGGCTGGGGCGCTTCAGGGGTTGTGTTTCAGTGATCTCTGTGATGCCATTATAAAAGAAAATAATGGTTCTTGTCTGCTTTAATCGGTGAGTATAAGCAGCTGTCTGATCGATGCATGAGAGATCCATGAGGAGATTTTACCAAAGTGACCATTGGCTAAACCCGTTCTCACAACTGGATGACTGTCCAGTCAGAGATTAGCAATCATTCATAAGAAGAGTAGGTCAAAATAAGAACACTCTGAATCTAAAGAGTGAAGAGGTGGTTTCTGTTCTCAACTAAAATCACAAAAGTGTGAGGAATGGATTCAACACTGGAGTGTGTTTTTTTGTTCTAACATGGGCTGCAAATATTAGCATGCATCGTTAACTAACTTACTACCTGCAGCAATAAATGAGCATCACTTCCAAGGCTATGCAAAATTTCATTAACATGTGGGATAACCTCTGTGGCTGGGAAATGAAGCCAATGTGGAAGTGCCAAAAATTCTAACTCCTCAAGAGGCCACTTGAGGCTGGCTACAGAACATTTCAATCTCCATAAGGCCCATGTTAAAATGTCCAACAGCTTACAGATGGCTTTGTCTGAGAAACCAGCCGTCATTCAGCCCACCTCAGGTTCACTGATGATTCACGTCTTTGCCGATATTTAGATGAGCCGGGAGGTGAAAGAGGCAGGACAGTCAACACGGCGGTGACTAGCACTGCGTATTTTCAGCTTCAAAGCAGCTTTTTGGAAACCTATAGGTGACGCTTGGTATCTTTTACAAGCCCCTCCACTTTGTTGTAGCGAGCCAGTCCTCTCTATCACAGTTTAGGCTAACATTAGCAGCTCTACAGCGCTATAGCAACCCCGCTGAACGTTACCCGTAAGCCAACATGACCTCTAAGCTAATGTGTTGCTTTTTGCCTCAGACTTTTAGCAACACGTAACATGTTTGTAGCAAACCAGGACCACATTTAAAGCCCCTTGCATGCAGAACTTTTGTCATGTTTAGACTAATTTATGGCGCTCATGTTAGCTTGATTAGCTAGGTAGTTAATTGACCCATTGATTTAGAGCATAACTATTTCTACTGTATAAACCTCACTGTTAGCTAGTACAATAGACAGATTGACAGAGGAAGAAGCAGCAACTAAAGGGAACTTAGATAACTTTCAATGACTGAAACATTATTGTGTTAAAGTATTTAAAATGTATCCTGAAGTGCATTTTTTTAGTAATATAGTAATAGATAAATATTTGCGGTGACATATAAAAAGTTTTAGAGCATAAACACTGGTTGTTGGAGGTGGTGTGCTATGTAAAGTTAGTGCATACACACATACCTAGACACACACACACACACATACACAGGGCAAGGCAGTAATTGAACAGGCGTCGGCACAGTTTGGTGGCGACACCTGTTTGAAATTTATAATGAGCAGCCAGGGGAGAGGACCACACATACACACACACACACACTCAGTTGTCTGTGTCTTGGCTGTGACTCTGTGCTGGGCTGCAGGTCAGAGGAAGGCTAAGAATAAACTGGCCCTGCTGAGCATCTCTCTCTCTCTCTCTCAGACACACACACATTGCTCACTTTGCCTTTGACTTCTGCACACATGCCCTCAGATTAAAAAAAAAAAAAGAACAAGACAGAGGGAGGGAGGGCAGAGCGAGACTCAGAGGAAACCCAGGAGGGATTCTTGGACTCCGCTGGCAAACAAGAGAAGGATACAAAAAAAAGAATTCATCAGCTCAACAGAGAATTAATTCCTTCCTGCAGTATATGCTGTGAGCGCAAATAGTCAACAAATATAGATTTACTGTGCTGTATATATGCATATTGTGTGTAAGTGACACTGAATAAATTTCAGCATATTTGCATATTCACATCATTCTGTCACTCGCTCGCTTTCTCCATCACTTCTGTCCTCGATTCATTATTAAGTCATGAAACGACGAAATCCTCCTTCATCTTCTCCTCCTTCCATCTCCTGCCATCACTCTTCATCTCCACATTGCTCACTGCTTCCCCCTTTGCCTCCATGTGTAGTTAAAGATGGCATACAAATTAAATTTCCACTTCTATCCGTGCTTTAAGGGACCTGAACACATTTTCTATTCACATTTTTGGTTTTGCTGCACTATTTTCCCAATGATCTGGATGGGACTGTGGCCTCTTGGCAAACAGCTTTAAATTAGAGGGCCAGAAGTTTTAAAGGTTACTCCACCATTTCATTACTGCACTTGCATAAAATTGGGGGGCTCACAAGAGACAGATTTTAACATGAATCTTCAAATTTAAAGAAGCTAAAATTGAGATATTCTGACTTTTAGTCACTAGTACGATCAGTTACATAAAAAATAAGCCTACTTTTCCCATAATTCAACAGGATCTTTCTTTGCATCCTCCCTGTCACATAGGTGTTTTGTTATAAATCTGTAGCCTCCAATCCCATTCATTGTGTGTAAATTTGGCGAAGTGTTCCTTTAAACCTCATTGAAGTCTAAATGAGCAAGATGCCAAATCCCTATAAGCCCCAGAGAGCGCTCGGCTGAAACCTGACCTTGGATAGAGGGAAGCACGAGAAAAGGGAATTTTCTGTGTGGGATCAACGTGATGTCACATTATTTTAGATGAATTAGGGCTCGTGAAATTCCCCAGCACTTCCTTTTCCTCTCCTCTCCCCTTGTCAGTTCTGCGCCAGTGCCTTTTAGATTTTACCAGAGAATTTTAAGCAGCACCTGGCTCACCCCTTCTTCACCCGTCCCCTACTCCCCCCTGTCCATCATCCCACTTTTGCTGCTTTACTCTTTTACCCGAACTTTTAAGCAAGCTCACTCCACCAGACAAACGAGAAGAGTGACAGATTAATGTGGGGTTGCTTGAATGCAGGAAACCGACAAAAGGGGTAAACAAAACTATTAAGCATGTTGGAGAAAGATATACTGTAGGAGGGACAAAGGAGAATGGAAGAGGGTGTGGACGGTGAGTTATGTCTGCGTTGTGATCCAGCTAAACTGCTTTGGCAGCAAGTCCTTTTTCTCTGAGTAAAGGGATGGACAGAGATGGATGGATGGAGAAGATGAGGAGAGGAATAAAATAAGGGAGGAGGAAGTGGAGAGAAGGGAGGAAGAAAAGAACAGAGGAGGTGAGAAGGAGACAGAGGAGGAAGATAAGGGTGTCAGGTGGAGGCAGAGGAAGGCAAAGAGGCAATGTAAAGTCTGACAGTGTAAGTAAGTAAAGGTGAAAGGCAGAATGGAGGAAGATGTAAATGAAGAGGAGCCGAGGATGCGCAAGGAGCGGGTGAAAAGTGAGGGAGGAGAGATGACAAGGAGGTGAGGGTAGAGGAGGAGGTGAAGGAGGGAGGGAATGATGATGACAAAAGTCATGCTGTGTGGAAGAAAATCTAAAAATATGGCAGACAGAAATATTAAAAAGAAAGCCTGAATGAGAGGAGAACACAAAAGAAAGAAAACCAAAGTCAATGAGGAACAAGATTTAATGAGAAGACAGAAAAAAAGAGAGGGAAAAAGGATTGAACGATGGGAGGGATGAAAAGAAACAAACGAGCACAGGCGATAGAAGCAGGTTTACGTGTCGAGGAAAGAATTTTTTGACAGGGGGCTCAAAGGTGCGATGATGAAAAGAGGAAAGAAAACACACAGAGGTAGCGGATGGAAAAGACATGAAAAAATGAAGAGGAGGAGGGATATTACGAGAGTGAGTCCCGTTTGTACGAGTGCTTTCTCTTTTTTTCTATGTTCTAGCTTGTCCATTGTTCTTTGAGCCAAGTGGAATTTCATTCAGAGTTGTTTAAACACAGATAGTTTTTGCAGCTTGCTAAAAAAAACAAAAAAAACAACAACAGTGATTTAATCTCAGAAAATTATCCAGTGTTTGGCATCTGCAGTGACTGATTTTCTTCTACTTCATTATGTTTATTATAATCCCTGCTTATTAAAGATAATAACATTTCTCAAGCGCTGGATTTAAAATCTTGAATAATGGAAAACAAATTCATCTGTGTCCCATGATTTATGAATTTCCTTTATTTGAAAGACAATTAAAGACACTTAAAACAGTACACACTGCTCGCTAAAAGTTAGTTTTCGTGTCAAAATCATAAAGGTAAGGCTGAAACTTATTTAAACTTTCATTTCACATGCAAACACACTCTGCCTTTGCAGTGACACTCATGCTTAGAGCCTGGCTGCTCTCAGCTGGCAAGCTTCTTCGTTCATTTGTAAACTCTGGCACTCACACACACATACAGGTTTGTGCACCTGTACTTGTGAGGACCCTCACTGACGCCCCAGACTTTGATCACTTAGAGTACATGTCTAACCCTCATCATTAACCTACATGTAATTCTAATCTTAACCCCGAGGTCTTAACCCCCAAACAGCTCTTTGATGGCACTTTGGCAAAAATGTCCTCACTCTCACAGTCTGTAACTAAAAATACAAGAGCGCACATACACACTCACACACAGACAGGTAGACACACACTCAATCTTCGCAGTCTTTCTCTGAGGGCAAGCCACAGATGAACAGCTTTTGAAAGGCCTTGCCAGCACCCCCTGCCCTAGGCACACAACCACACACACATAGACGTGTGTTATCATACTTACGAGGATACTCACTGACATACATAAATACGCTGACTACTCCCATGCCTTAACCCTTAAGCACTAATTAGTGCTTGAGCCTCATCCTGACCTATTTCTGACCTTGTCAATCAAACACCACCTTGAGGAAGTTTGAACTGTCCTCACTACGCATAAATGTCCTCACTTTCCATGGACGTTCTCACTTTCATATGTCCTCATACCGATGCAAGCACAAGACCACACACACACACACACACACACACACGCACAAACACACATACACACTCAGTCTCACACACAAACACAGAGGCCTTACTTTATAGGGCCCAGGAGGCTCTGAGGAAACTGCATTCCCAACCGTTTTATGTATTGGTCAATTTAACACCGCTAACATCAGCATATTAAAAATGCATGCAAACCAAGGGCACAAGAGCAATTTTGTGTGTGTGTGTGTGCGCGCGCACATGCACACATGTGTGCACACATTTTAATGCAGGGTAGCCTACCTTGAAGAGTGGCATTATTACACTGTTATCTGCCTAATGGAGCTATTTATACAGTGAATGCACGTTAAACACTCAATTAAACGAAACAGTAATTCTGAATGGGAGTCAATAACACAGAAAGGAAACAGACAAAACTATTGTGTAGGAATGCAAAGGTTCAAAGGAGCTTCTTTCAGATAAACCGTGCGGTAAGGTGAATAAAATAACAGTTACTTACATGGTCTCGTCGTTCTGAAACTCTAGCTTCCCCGCAGCCAGTTCGTAGTCCTCCCCTCCTCTAGCGGTGCCATCCACGGTTCGGTAGGGGACAGCCACCAGGCCTCGGGCTCCTGAAGTCCTGAGCACCTTCACCTCCATCACACCTACGCTCTCACTCACCCTCTGACTGGCAGTCTCAAAGGTAAAGATACCTGGAAGAAAGACAGGATACAGTACTTCACAAGGGAGAAAAACTATTGGGATGTGTAAGATGAGGTTGATAAACACCTACATGCACTAGATTTCTCTCTAAAGTATATATGCCATATATATATAGTAAAAGGGATAATAGATTACTGCCCACTCTCTCTAGATAAAAGATAATAAGCATTAGGTAAACGCCCACTCATCCTCCTTCACGTTTATTCTCTTCGGATGTTGTCAAGCTTCTGCAACTGAAGACGTTGCAACACTGGGGGAACTGGAACTATTTTAACCTTGTTGCGTAACCTTCTTGTGGTGATCCTGGCACTATGTAGCAAAGCAATAGAACCATGTGGATTAAACAATTAAGCTCGAGCCGACATTTCTATTAAAATACATAGTTTGACATCTACTTTTGACACTCTGTCTGTTTTTCATGTTCCATGTTCCACTCATGTGCTTATTTGGACAAAACTGGACAAAACTGTAATTACCAAAAGGAGGGAATTTAACTTTAATTTATTTTTTTGCCATGATACCACCCCCTGCATTATCCTTTTGATTCAGGCTGACTTGACCGGTGCCATATTTGCGTATTCAGGTGCTGAAAAAAGTTATTATAATTTCCTTTCATGAGAAGTCACCTAGCTGGAGGTGCTATGATGCTAGCTGTTGCTTAGTCCCATCGCTGATTTGTCCTATATTAGCCTGTGACTCCAGCTGTGGCAGTGAGCTTTCACAGTTACTGCAGGGGCTTGACAGTGCCGCTCAGCAGGTGTTGAAATAACATGAGAGAAAACTAAATGAATCAACTTCCACTTTCCCAGCAGAAGCTACTTAGCCTAGCTTTATGGTTTCCGCTTTGTGGAATAACTGTTGTAAGCTTAACAGCACAAAGGGTCACAGCCCAGCGATGAAGGCTTGTTGAAGCAAGGAAACACCTTGTATCAGTGTTTGTACGGTATACCATATGATCTTTACTGTATATCTTTAAAACACAATGACTACAGGATGTTGTTAGTAGTCACATTAAGATTCCTGCTGCATTATCCAGAGGGTCCTCATACCTGCGTGATCGTCATCGTAGATGGTCACTGTGGCTGTATGGTTGTCACCCAGCACGGCTTTAGGAGTGGCACTGGTATCCAGCGGAGCAGTGCCGATCTCAGGATAACCAACCACTCGAGGGTTACTGAGGTGGACGTAGAAATACTCATCCTCCTCAAAGATGTCGTCATCAATCACCCCAACTGTAATCTCTGGCAAAAGAGTTGTCGGTGTTGATTTTGGCACAGAATAGTTTGTGGCATCTCCATATGCAGGATAAACAATAGACCAGAAACTCAGATAATTGCTGAAGCAAAGTTGCCTAAGGTGCTGGAGATGACCTCTGAGCTTCAGTTCCCATGACATGTTTTGTGAAAATATGTCATAGATTATAGCTGTTAGTGTTATTTTTTTTTTACCTTTGAGGTTCTCTCCTGGTTTAAACAGCAGTGTTCCCTCAGCAAACTCATAATCTGAACCTGCGTTAGCTGTACCGTCCTCTGTGCGATAATCCACCTGGGGGAGAGAGGGACACGGAGGGGGGAAGCCGGGTGAGACGAGATGGAAGGAGCGAGTGAGAAAGAGCCGTCAAAGATGAAACAGTAGTGAACAGATATGAAAAGGGCAGATAAACACAAAGAGGGAGAACGCAGGGTACAGAGAAGAAGAGCGAGATACAGGAGGGCGACAAAGAAACAGAGGAGAGGCATTTGGGGAGATGTGAACAGAGGGAGAGAAAAAACAAGAGAAACAGCTTCATTAAACTGAGCCCTCTGGTCAGATACAGCCTGATAATAAAGACTCTGAAGATAGTACAACAAAACTTTCCCTGGATCCTCCATCCTCTCTCCATCTGCCACATTTACTAACCCTCTCCATCCTATACAGAGACTCACACACTCACCTATATAGTTTATAATTGATACATAAAATGGACAAAGATTCAGATTGCTGTGAAATAATATGTGGCTGTTGCTGTCAGTGACTCAGTGTTGGTGGTGCTATTGTATTCATCCTCTTGGCTCTGCTCTACTTTTAGCTCTTGATGAAATGTGTGTGACACAACTCTAGAGCTCTAATGATATTTTAGAGAGCTGCTATTTGAAATATATCTTAATGGGATTAAAAAGGAGAAACATAATTTGAATATTATTTATTTATGGATATCGTGTCAGCCAATAATACAGCGTTAGCTTTATAGTCTCTAAGAACAGTATCACTCAAGTTTACTATATGTATACTATATGTTTTTATTTTGATGGCTCAAATGACAATGTGAATTTGTCACTCATATTGACAAACCCACACTTCAGCTTTATAAAACATTCCATCAGCATTTTAGCATTTAGCTAATAGTTTTGGTTTTCCAGCTCACAACGATACTGTTTAAGCTGACCGTCACTTCTTATATCACTGTTCTACTCAGCACCATGCAGCAGACAGACAAAGTTATTCAATAGCTGGTGAACATATTGAAGCACTTAGCAGCTAAAAGGACAAAGACTTTTTTCAGGAGTTGGTAGAGACCAAAACGGAGCTAAACGGAGACACAAATGTTGGACTTACATTCACCAGGTGGATACAAACACCACTCATGATGAAAGCTAATGTTGCCTAAGCAATTGTCTGCTAACAAGTTAGCTATATTAGCTTAAAAAGTGATAATGTCTTTGTTTCTGCTGTTTTCAACAAGTTGAAGTTTGTAGATTAGCTAGCCATAGCATATTCATAAGATGTTTAGACCAGTCAAAATTTTGGTATCCTTTGTTTAGTGCTAAAATTGCTGAACGCTTTAAAAGTATAGAGTACTGTGTAGATTTCTTTGAACTTCTTTGTGTATTAAAATAAGCCTCAGATTGTGGAATGGATTCTTGGAACATTTGGCTATTTCAACAAGTGCGCTATCAAGTACAAGCAGCCTCACTGAGACCCTCTGGTGAAGATAATAATTTCTTCGTCTCTAAAGTGCTGCCATGCCTGAAGAGCCTGTGTGTGGGCTAAATAGGCCACTTCACTTAGCAAAATCAGCCTTCAGTAGACAGCAGACTGAGGCCATGCCATCAGCTTCCCTCTGCAGAGAGCACTGATGTTGCATCATAAACTAATTTGTATACAAGAAGAAGAACAGAGGAGACACAGCCTTGCAAAGCCCCTGCGAGCGGATCAGATATCATTCCACTGACACAGACTCTTTGCGGGACACTTGAAAGAAAATCTCTTATTCAGAGTATCAGGGCTCTAAGCCCAAGATCAATGAGCCTTTGCAAAACGATATGTGTTTTCTTTGAGTTACAACCTGAGCTGAAAGCTAAAAATCTAGGGAAGTGCTTTGATATGTGTCTTTTCTATACTCCTCCATCACCCACTTCTATTTTTTTTACCAGCGTTCGTCCAGAAAAAAAAAACAAGGATATTCAGAGCCTCCAGAGAGAGAGCATGTCGTATGATCAGAGCAAGACTAGAAAAACTGCCAAAGATGTGAGTGAAATAAGTCCAGAGTACATTTTTGTTTTCTATGATGCTCTTTGCTCTTGTCTGTCTGGGTGTCTTTTGGCTGCTCTCCCTCACATACATACTTTTATATACACAGTACTGTAGTGCCCGAGATCAGTCTCAAGACCACTTTTGGAAGGTCTCTGTTTGTTTGTGTCTGAATCAACTACATTTTTACTTTGTCTTGTCTTGGTCTCAGACAAAGAGGACTCTGGATTTTGTCCAGAGACTTTTCAAGATCATAACTGCAGGGATATCACCAGTGTTTCCCATCAAATATTTTTACACTTCAGACAGAACTGGTGAACCAATGCTGGTGTACCACTGAAGAGAGTAAACCAAATGGCCGTGAAAGCAGGTGAGAAAAAGTTCAAAAGTCAAAAGTTGACTCAAAAGTCAAAAAGTCTGTAGTTAAACACCTGCGTGGCACAGAAAACTAAAGAGAGGTCAGGTCAACGTTCAACCACAAGAACACAAGCCAACAGCTGCAAAGTTTTTCCAACAAACCAGACTCAGTATTTTATGAAGCAGGTCATTAAAAAAGAAATGAATATGAACTAGTTCAGTTGGGAACCCTGTGACCTGTGGCTGATAATGCTGCCAGCAGTCAGTGATCAGTATGCATTTTTGGGGCCTCACCCAAAGAGACTTGGCGAATATTAGCTACATGTTAGCTAAGGTACCTAAGTTGATTATATACTGTCTGGTATTCATCTTGACTTGGTCTCACCCCCTCAAAGTCTTGCTCTTGTCTCGGTCTTGATACACTCACTGGACACTGGTCTTAGTCTTGACTACAACACACCTTTACAGTAACTCCAGGGTCTCCTCCATGTCTGGCAACAGTCAGTTTCAGGGAGCCACAGTTTTCAAAGCACTGATACAAAGGTGGTTCAAACTCCATCCTGGTGGTGTGAGGGTCGTCCTCCTGGGCCTGGGTCTCGTGGCTGCTCACCACCTGGGGAAAAAAAACATTGACAGTTCCAGGTCAGATTCAAATACAGTGTATTTTCTTGGCTGTGAGTAACAGGTCCAACAGTAATGATTACTGGATTATGTGTGTCTCACCTTGCGAGCCTGGTCGGCAGCGTGCTTCTTGAGGATGTTGCCAGCTCCGATCATCATCCTGGTTGCTTGGATACGGTAAAACGCTCTGCTCTTCTGCTGCTGCATCAGGACCTGATCAACAAAGCCAATCAATTGACAAGGTCATCTATTTGTTTTCATTATGCTTATCTATAACTTAATTTGTTTTTCTACAGAACACTCTTGCTTTTATAGGAGCTTTTACTTTGAAATGGACAGATTTAAAGGCTAAGCAGTGAGTCTCCCAGGGGAAATTCTACTTACATCTCCACGGGAACAATAAAAGTCAAAGGTCAGCGTCAGATTTTAGATGTCTGTGGTCTTTATTACCAATACAGACAAAATAAATGAGTACATAAGTGGAAGCACACATTAACTTGCTCGTAATGCACAAGAGTACAGATGGCTGTCTCCGCTGCAAACTTTAGATCTAATGAGGCTTATCAATCTATAAGTAATGAGTTCAATCAAAATAGCTATTTAATATCTTAACGATCCAACAAATAGAAAATGAATAAATTGGCCACCGTAGTCGAGATAATTAGATTAAATGTGGCCTCGGAGCTGTGATTTATTTAAATTTAAGGGAAGCAAGCTGGAAACTTCACTCCAGAATCCTCATACAATCTGCATCTCTTTGGAGGGATGGATTCAGTAATTGGTAGTTTAGTTAAAAACTTGATCTGTTGTTGCTGAGCAAGTTGGTCTTACTTAATGAAAGTCCAACTCCAAGCGGAGTATTTAATGATTCATTGTGACCACAACAGCTTTAATTTATCCAGTGGAGTTTAATCTCCAGGGCAGCTGTCACTTATTTGCAGCACGAGGCTAAGGGACTAGCTGCAGGAGGGAGGACAGAATGCAAACAAACATCTGGAAGTCACCCCAGTGCACCTTGGGATATCTGCCAAACTTCTTTCCCTCCTCCACTACTAAAAAAATAAAGACCAAGACCTGGAGAAGAGGCAAGGGAAGGAAGAGGGGACAGCTGAGAAGGGGAGAGCAGCAGACTTGGACAGCTTCTATAGTTCAGCATTAAAGGATGAAATGTGTACAGATCAAACAGAGGAATCCACAATATGCCATTATGTAAGTGTGCATGTGTGTGTGTGTGTGTAAGACAGCCATCTAGTAGCAGGTCCTTTCTTCTCAGCAGGGATGAGAACAGATTAACCGACTAGTCTCTTAATCTCTGTGACGATCGAAACTCAACTAAACTAACGCCAAATTTCACCAAATGTCACCAAATGTCAAATTGAGAACAAAGTTCTCATCGCTCATAGCAAATAGCAATAAACAAATTGCAAATCTAAATTCCCCCAAAAAATCTTAACTCAAGTTTCACTTGCTCTATTTTGCAGAACTTTGAACCACTTCTCACGGTCTGTTTGAACTCAAGATGTGGCTGAAAGCTCAGAAAGATAACAAGCGGACCTTGCGTTACAGATTTTTTTTTTTTTTTCATCAAACTACAGCCTCCAAGTTCAACACTGAACTTTTACGCTAACATAACTAATGTCTGTGTAACTTACCGGGTAAAAAATCAGCTCGATGGCAGAGGGGTTACATGTTACAGTGCTGTTAATCAAGCCAACTGGCACCTTTATCTCTGCAGATTAGTGATGTTAACAGCACATAACATTAGTGTACATGAGGTGTAAAGTCTCTCTCACACACACAAACACATATACAGAGTAAAATAAAGGGAATGTGTAGCTATCTGACAGTTTAATTAACTCCCTCATAGCTTTGTTTACATTTGAGCATAGTTGTTTTTTTTTCTGGAAATAAATGTGCATTAAATGAGACTAATGAAGATGTTAATTTTAAGCAAATTTACTGTGGCAGTTATGTAATGAATGGTAATGGCAATGCAAATGAATTTGTTAAACAGCTTAGAAGTTGCTCAGGAACATTTTGAAATGTTCTCTGCATAACGGATGTGTGCTGTCCTGCCTGCTATCACCTGAAACACCTCGTTTACAACTTCTCACAGCGTCATCTCCAACACAACGTCACCCCCGGAGGAAACACATTGAAATGTGATGATGATATAGTTCCTGTGGTTTCATTTTGTTGAAGGTATAAAAGATCTTTAGCTCAGAAACTGAGTGAAGAACAAAGTCAGAAAGAGTAAAGAAGAAAGATTCAAAGATAATGCTCCAGACAGCCGAGCTTCATCAGGGCCTCAATAATTAGCACCTGACTCATAACATCTAATTATATTCATACAGGCATTTAGAAAATATTGTATTGTTGACTAAAATCTAATGTACATGTGTCTTTGTTAAAGAAATAGCTTCACATTTTGGGAGATAAGCTTTTTTTTGTCTGTGCATTAAGTATGAAATCAAGAGGCGATTAGCTTAGCGTAGCATAAAGACTGGACACAAGGGGAAACCGTTAGTTTGGCTCTGTATGAAGTGCAAAAACATGTCTACTGGCACCTCTAAAGGTCATTTTTGTAATCCATACACAAACAGACAAGTCATTTTGTGGATTTAGATGGCATTAAGCGCAGTAACATAAGCTATTTTTGGCAAATATTGGTAAACAGCAGCTCCAAGAAGTCACTGCAACTGCATGTTGTTTGCTAATAACTAGCTATAGCCTGTAACTTCAGATAAAACCACAAGTTTGTTTACATTTTCTACAGCAACTACAACATTTCAACAACATAAATTGGTGAGTTTCAAACAGAGCCAAAGTAACTGTTTTACACCTATAAGCTAAGCTAAGCTAGGCCAGGCTAAGCTAAGATAAGATAATCGCTTCCCATTTCTAACCCCGCATTAATGCAAAAACATGAAAGTCTTCTCAGTATTCTCAAACAACTGCAAAAAAATCGTATTTCCTAAAGTGTTAACCATATCTTTGAAAATATATACATATTACATAATGTGTATGGTGTGTGTGTGTGTGTGTGTGTGTGTGTGTGTGTGTGTGTGCACTCCTCCTAACCTGATAATTAGCCATCTCAATCAGCTGCTCCATGTCTTTATCCGGGTGCCTCTGCTTCAGCTCCTTCAGTGTCCTTGCCATGTCCCTTCTGGCCTCATCCTCCTCATCCTTCGCTCCTCCGTCCTCCATCATCCCTCCATCTAGCCCACTGTGACAGTTCAATGCAATCTGCCCGTCCAGCTCCAGCATGTCCATCTTGGTGAACCCACCAGGACCCAGTGCCCCTCCTCCTCCATCCAAACCTCCTAACCCTCCGTCCGCCCCTCCCTCGGTCTCAATGATGATGCCACGGTTCTTGTCAGCGCGGTAGCGTTTGCGGACGTACTTGTAGAAGAGGAGGCGACGGTCAGCCACCCAGGCCTGGACCACGCAGAGGGGGAAGAAGAGGAAGGTCAGCACCGCCTCCCATACCTAGAGGAGAGAGGAGACAGAGTTAACAGCTCCTTCTTTTTTCTTTCCCTTCCTTCCCACCCAGCTTCAACATTTCTGTCTGTCCTCACCTCCACCACTCCAGGGGAGAATACACTCAGAATCAGGTAAAGCCAGATGTAGGCGAAGACACTCCAGGCTGCTGTGACGAAGAACACCCGGAGGTGTTTGATTTTTCGCGTTTCACCATCAGGAACCACGTACACACACAGGGCGATGATGATGAACATGTTGAAGGCAGCGCTGCCCACGATGGTACTGGGACCTAAAGCGCCAGCCTCGAAACCATGGCCACACACCTATAGGTGGGGTGAAAATCAGATTACCGTGTTCCCATTCCATTCGGTATCAGTTAATCTAATACGTAACCACCTAGCTCATATTGTACTCACCTCAATAACAGACAGCAGTATCTCGGGGGCACTAGAACCCAAGGCCATTAGAGTGAGATTAGAAACGGTCTCATTCCAAATCCTGACCGTGGCTGTGGTGGTCTCACCATTTGGCCTCTTTATTGTTATTTCCTTTTCCTGGGAGGTTATTACCTGGGAAGTAAGAAAAGAGGAGAGGAGAAGGAAGGAAAAGAAAGCACAGAAGGAAAGGACAGGAAAGGAGGCATCAAAAGGAAAGGAAAGGAAAGGAAAGGAAAGGAAAGGAGGTATCAGAAGGAAGGAGGAGGAATCACTACTTTAATCTACAATGAATTTGTGTGATATCATGAGGACAAACTCATAATGGAACCTTGCCTACCTCTATAGAGGACATGAACCGGTCCGCTATAATGCTCATGCCCAGGAACATATAGATGAGTGCTACAAAGTAAACAATGGCCCGTGCCACTTTGTCTCCTACAGAGGGGTTCTGTGGGTTCCACACGGGCAGTACCACTCCTGTAATGTAAAGAAATGACAATCAGAACAGAGTTTTAGCTCAAAGGATCATAAAAAAATATCTGAGCGCAACTATTTTATGCAATAACCTCACTAATCTGTCTCTCGCTAATCTTGTATAGTCTTAAAGCTCTGTGGCGGCGTAACCTGATTGAGGATTATAATAAGTGGGAGATTTTCCACATTTGTCCCACTAAAATGTATTGAAATGGATCAATGCGCTGCAGTTTCAAGGCAGTAAACTGCCACAATGAGCTGATAACTCACCACTGGAACATTTTTGCTCGGGGGGCAATGAAACACCGTCGCCTTCATATGGTGTGGCATTTCTGTGGGTTTGTTATGAATATTCTGCTGACAGTGTTCGGGGCTGAACTAGTGCACCTGGCAACTGACAAATAAATCTCTCTGCTGTTATTTGCAGAGCCTCTGGACGGGCCGCGCAGAATGAGCTGCCAAAATATACCGCAATAAATGCCAGGGGGTTATGCTCTTTTAAAAATTAAGAGGACTAATATAGCGGTAGCACATGAAAAATGTACAATAAACTACAGAGTTCTGGAGCAACTCCAAGGTATGTTAGTGTATGATATGATTAAAAAAAACTTGCAGACTTGCAGTGAGTCACCATACTGTAGCTGTTCCCTCCAGTGTAACATCTGCCCCAAATGGCTGAATATAAAGTTAAAATAGCCTGGGTGGATGGTGCAAATTTAAAATGCATCAATGCACTCAAGCCATATAATTTAATGTATGTACTGCCTCTATTGTAACAAAGACATAATAACTGATCATGAACTTGCTTAATTATTGTTTCTTACAAACAAGGAATTCACTGAATACGCCGTGTTAGACGTGAAATACTGTCGAGGAGATGATTTGAAAGTATTAGATACAATCTGCGGGTGAACTTTAGTGATCTGAAACATCACTGCGCTCAAGCTCTGATAAAGCTCTGTGATATGCGTAGCTTACATGTCTGGTACGCGCAGAACCAGACGAAAGGCTTAACTCTTTGCCTGACTTTTCCACAAGCTGCACCTGCTGTAAGGGTTAAGTACAGACATTTATCCCATATAATCCCCCCCTACATCTATACATGTATTAATCTGCAGTTTTCTCAAAGATGAAGACCGACCCACCTTCCTGACAGGGGTCTCCACTAGCTGAGCAGTTTGCATTAGAGGTCCCCGCGTGGACCGATCCGGGACACGACAGCAGGAGAAAGCAGGAGAGGAGGAAGACGAGGAGGGATGAAGAGAAGCGGGAGGGGTGGAGGGAGGAGAGAGAGGACTGAGGCACAGACATGGCTGCTGGAGCCATTTCTGCCAATGCTGCAGGGACTTCACTGGACTCCGCTGAGTTCTTCTGGGTCTGCACAGCGTGGAAGGACGTCCAAATCCTAAAAGGGAGACAGAGAAGACAGACGGAGTCGTTATTCAACCTCTCAATCACACCACTTAGTGAACTCTCTCATGAGCTATGTCTGCTGGATTGAATCGCGTTCACTATAGAAACACCTTCTGCAGCCTTTAAGCTCAAATGCCTTTGATTAAAGCACATAGAAGGTGGTAACAGGTTGAGGAAACAGCCATCTGCAGCTGAGATGACCTGTTAGTGACTGAGACACAGCATTCATCATTTTAAGGAGGACTCAGCAGAGCTCTCAGTGGTTGCAATGTCCTTTATTGCGGATTAAAAACAGATCAAATGAAATAAAAAGGAATAAAAGCAACACTGAACGGTCATTACATTAAAAAAAAAAAGATTAAAAATACCGTAAATGATGATACACTTGTATCCAGCATCTGTAATAAAGTTAAAATAATAAGAAACCTGAAGAAAATAGCTGGCCTGAACTCCACAGGAGCCCAGATGAAAAAGAAAAATCAATCACCTCTTGTTTTTAATCTGGACTGCGGAACAGTCAATAGGAGCATCTTTATTTGGCTGTACCACAGAGCAGACAGCACACACACACACACACGTTACTCTATTTGTAATGTGGACTGTAGAACTCTTCATTTATACTTTGCAATAGAAATCTATCCATCTCTAATCCAGAGCACCGCAGGCTATAAACGGGCTCACACAGGACGTTAAAGCTAACTAGAATTGTGGCTCCCGCAGTCAGACCGATCACTATGGATTCCAGCTCAGCAGAAGCTGAGCATTTTAGCATCTTTCAGCTCATTGTTTTGGTTTTACAACACACAACTCTTTTGATCTGTATGAGACTGCCGCTTGGTTGCGAGTGAAAGGGGACCAAAAAAGGGAAGAGAAACAGTTTGAACTGGCAGTGTTAGGTTAAATCAGTGCAAACACGTACACAGACAGGAACAGAAACATACACACACACACAAATTAACACACCAGCCACATACTGACATGTGTCACATGTGTACACACAAACACACACACACAAATACACAAACACAAAGAGCATTCTGTGTTGAAATTGCTGACCTTGTACGTGCACGCTCTTACACACACACACACACACACACACACACTCCACTCTGGGTTAGTCAGCCTTGGACGAAAAATTTGCTGACCCCGTCTTCACACAAGTACACACACACACACTCATCCACGCAGAGCACAGTTAGTCATCTGTCGTGACATTAGCGTGGAGTTGCTGACCCTGTCTTCATCTATCTTCCAGGGTCTCGCTGCCCTGACAACAACCTGTCACTTCAATACTCAACTCACTTCTCTCCTTCCACCGTCTATGCCACCGCTACTTCCCTCCCCTCCCTCAGCCTCTTCTCGCTTACTCTTCAGTCAGAACTTAGACTTCAGTCCTGCATCACAGGTTGACGTAAGATTTCAGCAGAGAATGAGGGAAATTTGAAGATTCCCACCTTGGCTACAATTTGATAACTCTGAAAATGAGTTTTAATAACTTTACACACACTTAGCCCTCTAGAGTTATTAACTTGATTGAGCACATTAAAGGCTTTAAACTTAGATTTTAACTGAGAACTTCTCTGCCTAAAGATTATATAATAATGCAGGTTTCCACTTGATGAATTTAGCATTGCACTCCCAGAACATTGAGGGGCTCACAGTGGACAATTTAATTGATGCAGCAGAAGCAGAGATATCATCTTTTTTTATTTCATTAATTCTTCTTCTGAAGTCTACATTACCCACAATGCAACTCCACCACTGACAGTTCAGCTGGAAATTCGGGCTTGTTATGCTAGTAGATGCTAATATCGCCTCCAGCCACTAGCTTTGAGCAGAGACAGGTTACAGAGGTCTTTCTAACTCATTTTTTAAACTTTTAGTCTTCAGCTAAAATAATTACCACACAGTGAACCTGGAGCCCTCAGGACTGCTGAGCTTCTGGGGCAGATTTTGTTTTAAAGTATTAAAACAGTTGGACAAAATAATCTCAGGGTCCACATCTCAACTCACTTGTTCCAAGGGCTTCAAATTCAATCCGGGTAGAAAGCCAGTTTTTAAGGTTTTCAAGGTCACTAGTTTTTATACTTTTTTTGCTATGGACATCACAATCCAAGATCCTGAGGAGAGCTTCCATCCATTTTAGAGCACGTCTTTGGACAGAAACTGGAGCAGACATGGGGAGAACATAAAAACTCCACACAGAAAGGCCTAAGCCTGTGAGGCGCCGTGCCAACCACTGCATCACCGTGCTGCCCCTCTGAGAACTCAAAATGAATTACCCAGTTTGTTTACCGCCGTATAAACTCAGCTGTCAGACACTGATGACGCCCGAAATGCACCCAACATAAGAGACTTGATTCATCAGTATAACTCAGCCATCTTTCTCTTTGCTCTTTGTTTACCCGCTTCATTGAATCGCCTATGTCCCCCTCGCTCCTTCTCATCTTCTCCATCTCCACCTCTCTTTCAGCCTTGCTGTCAGACTCCCTCACCTCCTGCCCACTTCTTTCCCTGTATCTGCGTGAGTTAATGTCCTGTCGTCCTCTCTCTCTCTTCGCCTACACACAGCTTCACATCTCCAGCACCTCTCCATATCCCCCGCCCGCGCTGTCTTTCACACCTGCGGTCCGTCCAACCTTTCACATCGTCCTCAGCCGTAAACAAATCTGTCCCCGTCTCGAGTCCACAATATGTGAATTTGCTGGCACAATAGTAAACACGCAGAACAAAAATAGAGCAGGGTTGCTCATGGGAAGGGAGCACAAATAGTGTTTGTACACACAGATCTTACATCCAGTCTTAATGGATTAGCTGAAAAGTGACACAGGGCGAGGATGGATGTAAATATGGCTCTGGTTAAATATGCAGCTCAGTTTTGTGTCAAACTATTTATAATTTCCATATGTGCTAACAAAAACCTATTAGCCTTCTCTGGACTCAGTTGAGATGGTCTTTAATTTTTGCAACCCTTTAATAATGACATGCATGGTTGCATGACAGAAAGGTGTCTGTGCTCACAGCAAATTAATACAAAAAGGGAAAGTTGCAGAATATTACCTGACACAGTGGCAATTTTACCTCAAGAGGAGAAAGGATTGATGTGGCATGGGAGGGGGAGTCACACTTACAGTGCTTGGATTTAAACCTAAAGGACTGACACCAGCCCAAAACTCGCTTCTTAATCCTTGTGCATGTATGAGTGTACGATTCTGTGTTCTTTATCTCCCCCAAGGGTTTCCCTTGTAGGACATGACTCACTCTGGTGCATCACACACACACACACACACAGTGACCCTTTCTGACTTTTGTTGACAGTCTGACAGCGGTGCTCATGTGTGCATGGGCAGACATGTATGTAAATGCAAATGCATGCGTATACACACACACACACGTGCACAAAAACAAACACACTGCGCCATCCATCGATGCGCTCACAAAAAACATCCGTGAAAATGTTTAGCTCTGCTTCCAGTCAAGCCAACAGGTGTTCACAGTGTTCGTGTGCACGTGCGTGTGTGTATCTAGGCAGATAATTCGATGACAGGATGACACACGTTTGCAACGTCTTCGTCGGCGAAAGGCTGGAAGACCCTGATAAAAGAGGCGAGAGCGACCTGTGTGTATACATTTATGGTCTGAGTTTTTCCACTTCTAACCATTCAACTTATTTTGCAATCACCTCTCTACATTTTGATAGTTAGCGGCGGAGTCCACTGAATCAGACTGCAGTGGGAATTCACAAGAAACAATGGATGCAATCCAGTGTTAATGTGTCACTCTCCTAATGCTGTATCTGAGCTCTATTAAGTTGCTGCTAATGCAAACCCAACATTTGCTGCACTTTCACATTAAAAGCATTCACATGGTGAATCACTCTGCGACTGTCACCGGAAACGCCTTCACGTTAATGCTTAGAGTGATCAAGCAAATACTGCATCTACAAAACAAGAAAACAGCCACACTGGGATTTTTTGAGAGTTTAAATATTGCAGGAAATATTGGACCTCTTTATTAAAATAACATGTGTTTGGCAGCACTGTAAGCAGGTACACCTGAAATATTCATGGCTGAATATTAGACTGTTTAACACCAGTAGTTACAAGTGTTGCCAAACACACCGGGATTTAAATCAGAAGTTAGAAAGCAATATAAAAGAAAGAACACCAGATCAATAAACAGCAATGGCCAAGAGAAAGCTGGAGAAGCAGTAGCTGAATAAACCAGACACAACAACTCCTGCTTTAAGAGTGAATTTGGGAAATGTGAAATGCCTAGAGAGGACGCGATGGAGGCCGACAACGCACGTATTCACACCCACTGTGAAGCACTTATTGAAAGCAGTAAGAGCATTGACCACGGTTGTTGATTCATATCTCATCAGCTGTGCTACGCTGCGCTGCCTGCCATGAATCACCACACACACACACACACACACACACACACACACATATGCACACACACACATACTGTACACACGCAGCGCAGAGGGCTAATGTTGTCTCAGGGTTAAATGACATTTGAGTCATCACATCTTCGCGGACTCCACTGGCATTCCTACTTTTGTCCGTCCAATCTGTCTCTTCCTCTTTTTCTCTATCACCCGCCCTTTCACACGCCCCTGATCAGTCACATGACCTGTTGTTGTGAAGTGAGATCGTATCGTTGTTTTCCGTCAGGATCACCTGTGACTCCTCGAACGCCCTGAGGGAAGTGTGAGCTAAAAAGGCGCAGGTAGTGTTTTGGTATTTGTAATATCTCTTTGCCCTCCAGACAAAGACATTTTCTATAACTACACCACATTAGTGGTTGGACCTGGAGTTATACGCTCTCTAAGGGCTACAAGTAATTTTTTTTATTGCTTTCTTTATTCAACTTTAAATCCAATGTCATTTTTTGGTTTTTATAGCACTTTTATGTGCCTTATTCTGTATATTACCACAATACCTTTTAGTTTGAAGGCCGATTTAGAAGAAAATAATATAGATACATACAGTGTTCATTTCTTTCGTGTAGGATGAGACTCAAACAGAAAAAGAGCTCTTCTTCCCATCCCTGCCTACTTTCTGTCTTCCTCATCCTCCCTGTGAGGCTGCTATTCAGAGGTTCAGTTTCCAGTGAATGGCTGTGAACGGGTGGTTACACTGTATTTTAAGGTTTTAACAATGCCTTTTAAAGCAGAAATGGATTATATGATTATATTTTACACTCATGAGTGCAGAATCAGAATATAACAGGACCTATGTGTCTTTGCATTCACTCTGAAATATGCATTTTCTCCTTGACTCTCTATCTCCTCCATCTTCTCCATCCCCATCCGTCCTTCTGTCTTCGTACCCGTCCATCTCTTCATCCCTAACTCCCCCTTTTCCCTCCTCGCACCGTCCCCTCTATCTCTAACAAAGTTATAATCTCTCCTCCACAGAGAGTCAAAGGGAGAAAGATGAAGCCAGCGTGACTGATCCTAGTCATATCTTTCATATGTATGTGTGCGCAGATCCCTGCAACTTTACTGGTTGTGCTGTGTGTGAGCGTGTACATGCTCATGCGGTGTGTGTGTGTGAGTGTGTGAGCGAATGTGCATGCGTGACTGATCTTTGGTTGGAGCCGTGGAAGCTCCAGGCTCGGGTGGTGGTGGTGGTGGTGGTGGTGGGGGTGAGGGGGAGCGGGGGCTGGTGATGGTGGAAGTGGATGGGTGGAGGCGACGACGTGGCAAGGCAAACCCAGGAAGGAGCAGTTATTGTGGGGAAGTGGGTAGCTGTGGTTTGTAGCTTGGTGAGGACAAGATTAGAGGAGAGATGAGGAGAGGAAGATGATGCAACAGGGAGAGGGGGTGGGGGTGGAGGTGGGTGCAGCAGAGAAGGGGGAAGGGGAGAATAAGAGAGAAAGGTAGTGAGGGAAAGAAATGAGAGATAAACCCCAAGAAAGGCAGGGACGAGATGCAAAGAGATAAAGAAAGAGGTGGAGAAAGAGAGGCGGTGTGTGAGTGTGTGTGGCTCTGGGATTACAGCTATCGAGCGGCTGAAGAGCTGATGAGATGCGTAATTAGGCAGATTTAAGGGCGATAGCAAGCGCGCCCCACTGGGCCGTGGATACAGCTGTCCAAGCATGTTAGAGAGTGCTGCGAAGTGCTGCACATACTCCACAGCACAGTGCAGATTCGAGGGCGATGGCAGGCACAGCCCAGTGGAACAAAAAGAAAGACAACAGGGATGCGACCCGGACTGTCCCCTCAAAACAGCGTTTAAAAGTCGCCGCGTGTGCATCACTAAGCTTTCACGCCATGGAGTGTGTGTGCGTGCACAGGTCTGGAGAGGATAGTGGATATAATCTGCAGGCAGACTGACAGCTGTCCACTGCAGCTCATCTTCACCATGAGATGCACACACGTAAAAAAAAAAAAGAAAGAAAGATTCAGACTCAAGGTGCCAGCGAAAGCACCGAGTCTAGACATTCACGGAGGAAGCTGTTTCAAAATGTTGCACAGCACAGATTTATGGAGCTGCTGGAGCTTAAAGCAGCCACTGATGCACCTGTTTCTTACTGGATGAAAGCCTGATAATTAGTCACAACAGAGTCGTACAAAGTAAAAAAAAAAAAAAAAAAAAAAAGATGCAACATTTGACTAACCGCTCCTGAGATTAGATTAAAAATACAACATTTAATATTGTATTTATAATACAGAGGCAGATTTGCCCAAAGATTCACTGACACTAAGAAAAACAGTTCAGTTGCAGGCTGTCAGCAGTGTGTGTGTGTGTGTGTGTGTGGGTGTGTGTGTGTGGGTGTGTGTGGTCAGTACTCCTGTGGTCACTCAATGTTCCTCCCTACAGGACTCAACATTGATCTGCCACCGGGCTCATCCATCACTCTGAGGACAAGCATGCACACACACACACCGACTCTCACACACAACACACTGCCACAAGATGCATTTATATAACAGACCAAACACACACCATGCAGATAAAACCTTCATACTATATTCCTATAAACCTACACAGACATATGCAATCATGCATTTCTGACAAAACACGGAGTCTGCAGCGTAAGCACAATACTGTATGCTTGCTATAGTACAGTAATATGCTAGAGGCGCGCGCGCACACACACAAACACACACACACAGTGCATCGCATGTAATGCATGTATAGATGTCAGCTTTAGTCATATGATGTGCAGAAAGTCGGATCAAGCCTCTAGCCAAGGTCACAAAGGTTAAGACAGAGAGAGAGAGAGCGAGTTTGTGAATAATCCCACGGCTTTCGGTCACAACGACACACTTTCTCCTTCATTCTTACCATTTCTTTTTGCTTTCTCCCTCAAAAACCTTCCACTGAACTCCAAAATGCTTCCTGTTGTTGCCATGTGGCTGCACAGAGGACACTGTCTAAACCTCAGAATAATTTAAGGAACAAGAGAAGGCAAAGTGAGTTGCACAAGACGGGAGCAGAGGAGTCTTGCTGTTCTCTGCCTTCAGAAGAGTCTGGCTCCTTTATGTACCACATACAAATTTCACCACAGGCTCCCAAGTCAATGAGAGTTAACATTATCCTGCCTGAAGCAATGAAACTTCTTCTCATGTCTAATTCTTCATGTGTTCTTTCATCTTCTATGACGAAATCCAACCCTTTGTGTGTTCTATGTGTATGCAGTGTATGAAGCTAAGGCCTGCAGCCAAAGTTCTCACTTTTTCAACAGTGTGTACTTTCTCTCCTCTTGTCCCTCCATTAGTGTGCTGCGTCAACATGTGAAGACATCGGCCAATTGGGGTTAAAAGGGTTTTAATGGGGTGTGACATTAAAATGAGGAGCAATGATTCATGATGTGAGTGGACATGTGTGGAAGTGTTGTTGTGTATGTAGGAGACATTTTTTTATTTGTTTTTATAGATACTTTCCTGCAGAGAGAGAAAGAGAGAGGGAGAGGATGACAGGATGTAGCAAAACAACAGCTAAAATTGAACCAGGTCTGCTGCAGTAAGGACACAGCCGTGATCCAGGTGAGCTACCTGTGTGCCAGAGAAGAGACTTTTTTTTTTAAGGTCTATGTGGCCAGAGGCATGAAAAACAAAGAACTCTGGAGGTGGTGAATTTGTTTGAATAGTTATATCAGGAAGGGTGCATAAATAAGCCTGATTTTAGCCAGTAGACGTGTGGGCATGCATATAAATGTGTGTGTGTGTGCGTAGCTAATCAAGCAGAGTTGCGGAGATGACACTTCAGGTTGTGCAAGTAAAATTGTGATATAGGTGTTAAAGTTCTATATTTAATGGTGTATAACACCGGATGTTATATCCAGGCAGTTAAAGAGAATCAATTTCAGCTTCTTTGAGAGCCACTGTATAAATTATTTGGAGTGGTAACACTGGGAGAACAGTGCATGATGTGGACTTGACTTGATTTGACTTAAAGTTGCACAGTGAAGAAAATTTCCTTCCTCATAAAACATTTGCAAAATTGCTTCTTTAAAGTCAGTGTAAAGTAAGAATAAAAATGTGTTCTGGGTTTGTCAGACCAAAGAAGAAAGTCTTATTAACCACCCAGCCAAAATTAGATCAGGTAAATCAGGCAACAATGAGCAGTATTCTCAGCTCCAGGACTGTGGGGGCGTGTACACTGAATGCACCGAAGCCAGCATTCATGAGAGCAGTCAAGCCATTTTGAAGTGACTGAAACGTGTCAGATGAGTTCAGAAAATGACATGACTAACTTTGAAACACTCTGAGAGAGATGCATTAATCTCTATCTCTCTGCTCTGGGTGCAGGGGTATGTTCAGGGTGGCCCTGGCGTGTCATCGAGCCACCGTTTAAGGACCGCCCACAAAATCCTGGACTGAAGACTGAACCTCCAACTCCACATTTCAGTAATATATCGTTCAAAGTATTTTCACATGTTTTCAGCAACTATTTTCCAACATGTTTAATGTATTTTGAAAGAAATCTCAGAATTCCCTTTACACAGTCAACATTTTAAATTGTACATCCATAAAAACATCGCTCTATAGCACTACTAGTGGTCAAAAACTACACAGGATACCTTTAATCAGTGATACATATTAATTATAGGTAATACATATTAAGGAAGACTTAGTTAGAGTTAACCAGTCTGACAGCAACCAGAGCAGGAATATGGATACATCTTTAAAAAGATAGATATAAAATAGAGCCTGGCAGTGAGTGAGCTGTGCCCTGTGGTTGAGTGTTTGAATAGCGCCTAATGCTCAGAATGAGCTATCGTGCAGAGGATGTGATAATGTGTGCAGATTTTAAAATCCAGTTCGTTGTGTTTAATCTTTTAATTTTTTTTTGCACGATGTGATACATCCACATGTAATATATGATTATACGGTTAAATAATTCTCTGCGCACAGTTTTAAACACAGATGAATTTTTCCAGCAGCCTCTGGGAAAAAAATTAATTAGGTGGTTATGGTGGCAAGTGAGAAATTATCCTCACAAATCAATAATCTAACTAACAATTATGCTCTGCTCTGCATCGGTAAAACTGGATACAGTTACTGTTTATTTCAGTGCAGTGCTGAACCTGATACAGTGCTCATGAATATATGATATATTAGCATGAGGAGTTCTCACTGCCTCAAAGGACTCAAGTTACATCTGTGACAAAGCTGGCCAAGATGAAACAAATGAGATCATGTGTGTGTGTGCAAATGTGTGCGTGTGTGTGCCGGAGTCAGTGACGGTGAAGAGTTTATCATCACAAACATCCTCCGGGCTTGTTTCAGATGGATGATGCAAGTTTTTCTTGCTTCCTTTTTCGCTTTCTTTCCCATCGTCCTCACCCGTTTCTCCCCCATCTGTTTGCTCTCTCTTCACCTCCTGCTTCTCCTCTAACTCAAATCTCTCCTGACCTCTTCTTGTCTTTCAGCGTCAGCCCTCCTTCCTTCTCCCTCGGTCTTTAGCCTTTTATCCAATCCTCTCTTCCCTCCCTCTCTCTTGTGTAACAAATAACAGCAATCTTCATAAAAAGGCTAAAGAAAATCCCCTTGTCACTGAGAGCTTAGAGGAAAGAGAAAGACAGAGGCCATTTGCTCATACGTGTGTGTGTGTGTGCGCGCAAGAGAAAAATGGAGGGAGAGTGGGAGCGAAAGCAAACACAAGAACAATAATTTGAAGCTGCATTAATCCCTCCTGATCTCTTCTTATATCCCTGACGAGTGAAGTAAGCACAGTATACCTGTCAGCGCACACACACACACACTTCGCTTCTTCACGTCACACACACTCACTCGATACGCGATTTTCCTCTCTGTCTTTTAAACACACACTCGTATCTTTATCTTTTCACACACTCACACTCTCACCCACTCTCTCCATGCCACACAGTGATAATAACTTTGGTATCCCATTAGTCACCGTGGTAACAGCATAGGGCCAATCATGTTCTTTAAGCCAGCCATTTTCCACACTCTCATTCTTCTTGTCACTTTTCAGTTTCTATATATATGAACTGTATCTATTTTCTCAGTTGCCCTCCTTTTCTCTCCCTCTCCATTTATATTTTCACTATTTGACTGTCACCCATGGATGGATTTCTGAATGGGCCTAGTAGGTGCAGGGGTCATGGGCTACACCTGCAAAATGTCCCATAATGACAAGATAAAGATACATAACGGCTACAACAAGGCATAGCACAGCTACAAAGAGACACGAAACAACAAAACGTCCACAAAAAGCTGCGCAAAATTACCACAACAAATGGAAAACCCCCACAAAATTGTTACAAAGTCGCACAAAGCAATCCAAAGAGATGCAAATTGAGAAGAAGAGAAAAAAAAATCAACTGTGAAAAGATGCAAAGCAGCCACATAAACACATAAGTCAACAACAAAGACGCTTTGAACTGCTACAAAGTGAAGTAAAACCACCATAGACATGCAAGAATAGTGTGTATCGTACTCCTATATACAAGTGAGTGGCCTTTCTTCTAATAGAATATGTACAGTATTATATATACTTTAAGAGGAGACCGGTTTAATCTGAGCTGAAATAATCACTGGATCAGTAGATTAGCTGATTGAAAACAAATTAGGCAGCAATTCTTCTGAAGATCGAGAGGCCTGTGACTCACAAAGTAAATTAAAGTACATTTTCATTTGCGGTGTGACGGAGTGAAAAAAAAAAAAAAACCCTCTGATTTCAGTGCTGCAAATATTTTGGCACTAATATTGAACAATGAGTTGGACAGCACTTATCTTGAGTGCAGCGTAAAAAGGAGCAACCCTGTCGCATGGCGTTGCATTCGGATGAAAGAAGGAGTGATTAGAGCGAGGAGCTGAGACCCAACAGGCCCTGTGCTGTTGTGTCGTAACCACAGTGATTAATGGGATAGGAAAGTTATTATCATTATCATTATGAGTATGAAATGAGTGGGTGATGCACTCAGTGTGTGTGTATGTGTGTGCGTGTCAGCCAGATGGGGGAAACCGGAGGGTAATGTTAGCGGATTATTCATAGGGACGACATTAACTAAATCAATTAGATAAGAGGGTTTTCCTCATAAATTAGACTGTTAAGTGGAGATTACAATAACACGCCGGAGCAAACAGCCACACGCGTGCACACACACTGGAATTCCTGGAATAAAGACCGCTACCCTTTCTGTAAACTGATCCTGTGGTGACTGTGTGTTGACGGTCAAAAGGAGGTCAAGACATATAATTCACATTTTCACCTTGGTGTAAAGATCAGTGGTTCGAGTCTCTGAAAAAAGTCTGGATCATTGGATCTAATGAAAATTTGTGTTTCAGCTCTTTCGACTCCGCTCACTGAGGCTTTGAATCGTTTTTTATGGTTTTATAAAGCATTTATTAACTGTTCATGCACACATGCATATCATTCACTAATGGGCTTGAAACAGAAATATGTTTATCCTAATCAAACATTCAGTGTTGTATTTGTGCGTATAACCGCATTATGGTGTGATATAAACGATTTATTAACTGTAAAATAAAGTGTTAATGTTGTAATACAGCCTTGTATGAGAAACACAGCACAGTTTTATAAGAAATGGCAGCACCCTTTAAGACTGGTGTATGCGTGAAACAAAGAGTCTTTAAGACAGGTTGTCCAACCACACTTGACAGCAAAAGTGTCCACAGATCCCCAAATAGAGATAACGGTGTTCACTTTTAGATTAATCTCTCCTTAAATGCGTTGACAGTACTGCACTCGAAGAATGAAAAAGGAGCTCTTAAGATGCGCTCAATGTGCTTAAAAATTCTGTCTGATGTAGCGCCTTTAATTCCAACATCAGAAAAAGTGGAGACAACGGAACGACAGAATCAGTCGTTCGAGCAAGTTCCCCCGAGAGCGACATATGTTTACATTCAAGTGACAAAACCTTCCAGCGACGGAGGACGTCAGGCAGCGTTATCGTAAAGCAAAGAAAGTCCACATAGAGAGGAGGTCAGGGTGAACGGACTGGTCAACAAATCTCTAGAGGCTGCTGTCTGTTTCCTGTTTCAACCAGATAGTCATCGTTGAGTTTTAAAATGAGCTGTCCCATCAACTTAATGTTTATTAGATGTAAATATGACAATATTTAGCTTAGTAAACCCAACCAGAACTTAACCACAGCGTTGTCGTATCATAAAACCGATGAAAACAGTGATTTGTGACAGTTATGGAAGGCACTGTGGCTGCATGTATTACTCAAGCGACACCACAGGCTCATGTCTCTTTCTCATTAATTAATCCTCTTTATTTAGCCGATCTTTAGAACTTTGTTCTGTTCTTAAACCCTCCCAGACACCACGATCCAAAACACGCATCTGCGCTTGCAATCTGCCAAGACCTGCTAATAATAATACTCACTCTATGATAATTGTGAGTGGGAGGGTAGCTCTATTCATGTGTGTGAGAGGGAGTGTGGGAGTGGGTGGGCATATGAACTGTGGGATATCACAGTGAGGGGAGAGGGAGCTCTCATATTTTACTGTTGCTCAAACAATTAAAACACACACACACACACACACACACACACACACACACACACACACACATACGTCAGATTGAACCCTTACTGCCATTATGAAGAAGAGAATAGCGACCGTTCTGCCAGGCTGAATAGCTGCTAGTTGGCGAGAGCTGTAACAGGTACACACACACACACATGCACATCAGTTTATATCCCTTGACACGCACAGATGCAAACAATGACTGTGGATAGACCTTTACTGTCAGTGTTGTAATGACTAGGACAGTTAAGCAATGAGGTTGGCAAGACTTTTAACAGGTACAATTAGCACAGTAACACACACACACACACACACACACACACACACACTCTAGCTGTAGCACACAGATGTGCGAGGCTGGCGGTTAAATCCAGTCGGAGAACCAACTGCGAGGCTGTGAGGAAAAGGCACAAAGACAGAGAGAGGGAAGGAAGCAGAGAGGGAGGAAGGGAGGGCGTCGAAAGAAGGAAAAATAAAAAGCGAGACGGAGAGAGAGAGATTTAGATTAGGAGGTGAAAATTTTTCGGGCTTGGCAGCGAATCAATTCACGGCATTACCAGCGGCGACGCCAGAGAGGCCTGGCAATCAACAGCTGAATGGACCTTGTTACCTCAAGGTCACACACCTACCTACACAAACACACAAATGAAGCCAGGCAGTGGTGTGAAAGATCGAGGCACTATTTCGGGGGGAAGTGCGTGCCGTCACATGAATTCACTCTATTCAGATTCATCCTCGAATGTTCATCTTTTAAACAACAGCCTCCTCTTTGGCATCGCCACAGTTTTCTTCCTGCACCCTGCGCTCTTGTCTTTATTGACTATTTGGTGAAGCTCAGTGCAAGGATTAGTTGGCAACTGGTGTGAGCATTGATCGGAGGAGAGCGCAGGATTTGATGAGACGAGACGCCTAATGCTGCTTTACGTCCCTCTGAGGTTTGACAAAAACACTTTAATGACACATCTTGATGCTCCTAAGCCCCATTTACTCCTTCAAGGGTGAAATCCAGAAGCGATGACTTGACTTTTGTTTACACTTTGCCCGTGATCATAAATCTGATTGCATCTGACTGGTATGTACTGTACCACACATGACGCGTAGACCACGGATGTTTTCAAAGAACTGGATGTTCCAAGGTGGTGCTCCGTTCTTTCCAATGAAGTGCTAAAAATAGCCTCCATGTTTCTGAGTCTGGCTGAGCCGGCTGACTTCCTGCAGACTGTTTGATTTTCATTAGACCTTGTGGCTAAATTTGTGACTGTTTTTCTGTCTTATTGACAGGCGAGTAGGATCGAATCATCTTGACGTACAGGAAACTAAAGAATCCCCCACAGTGCTGCTCACTCATATTATTAATGACATAAATAAAAGGAAATAAAAGGGTGTGTTGGTGTTCATAGGCGTCATGTAACGTGATGCCGGCATTAGGCAAGAGCCTACCCAAGTCCATGGGTGGTGGTGGTGGTGGTGGTAATAAAGGTTAGCTGCCAAAGAAGAGAGGCCGACATATTATTTACACAGCTCTAAACCGTAGAGATCACTCATCGGTTTCACTGATCAGGAATCAGATAAAAGCGACAGCAGAGCGTGAAGCCTTTTCTGTGACTGCAAACGTCGAAATCGCTGGATCTGCTTTCTTCCCTGCCACTTTAATATGACAGACAGTGCGAGCCTGTCATCAGGGCGGCAGATAAGAACAGCAATATTGGACAGTTCTGCAAAACTCTGGGCTATGTACTTGGAGTATGGGTAAGGTCGGGAAAAGTGCGGTTAGGGTTTGGTATAGAAATGTAAAGCAGCTCTGTTCTGTGTGCTGAAGCCTCACTGGATAAACAGATACACACAAAAATGTATCCTCTCTCCTCCAGCAACCATTTTTCTGTAGGACGTTTCTGAAAAATAAGCTCTATATGCTCAGGAACCCATAACTCAACCCCTTGATATTTTTTTGTCTGCAAGGGAAAGCTGCCAACAGAACAGGCTATTTTCCAGCCGTATGGTGCAAAACCTCTCAGGGCTACAGCCATAGCGATTGAGCTCAAGTCAGCTGTGGTGCAACGGCAAAGCGCTGTGGTCTGAGTACAGTCTGATTATTCTGACCTCATGTTTGAAGGTCTGTCTGTAGCATCACAAGATGTTGTTTCTACGACTGGAACAAGGTAATCAGTGTTTGGCTCATTAGAAATAAATTCTGTTAATTAACGAGAACCACAATCAATAGAGGATGGAGAGGAGAGGAGAGGAGAGGAG
The DNA here is from genome assembly GCA_028641955.1 of Protonibea diacanthus. Classification (NCBI taxonomy): domain Eukaryota; kingdom Metazoa; phylum Chordata; class Actinopteri; family Sciaenidae; genus Protonibea; species Protonibea diacanthus. The sequence continues at coordinate 11,747,253 of CM053998.1, forward strand.
AGGAGAGGAGAAAACAGCACTTTATATTTACGATGTGGCCGACAAAATAGGGAAGGAGAAAGCATCAAATGGAGCAGAGGAAATGAGAGAGCTCTATAAAAAAAGGAGGAGAAGTCAGGAGCTAAAGGGGATATACAGCCTGACTAATAGGGACAGTGTGGATTCCCATTTTAACCTTGAGGAGGAATAAAAATCCTATATACACACACAATCAGATAGACGGTCACAAAGACACACACACACACACCATCTTGAGTCATATATAAGCCTCTGGTAAGATGCTACATCCTGCACAAAATCCTTAAAACCTTCCAATCATCTATGGAGTGAAATAAAGCACGCAATACCACATTATGCTTGAATTATTTGATGAATTATAACGCTGATATTTCTTATATAAGACATAACAAATGGGACAAAAGGAGATCCAGGCAAAAAAAAAAGAAGAAAAAAAAGAAAAAGCAAGACTTTGTAGTGAGTATAATTTCTGAAGTGGACTGGTGAGCAGGCAGGGATCAATTTCAGCAGCAGCCATGCCGGGTGGTTTGGCCGTGGCCTTCGTGGTGGCTCCATTAGCCCAGACTGGAGCGGTGGAGGGACAATTTCACCCAATTTGTCTGGCCTCTTAATGCATTCATCTCTGGCTAGCAGGCGAGCTCGGATGTTTAATTTCAAAAATGCACTCCATCTCAGATTGCCTATTACAAAGTGACAAAGTGCAATCAATCCTGTAACCGCAAAAGATTAAACTAAATCAATAAAAAGTCAAATCAGATCACTTAAAGTTACTTTTGGAATACTTCGTCTCTGAAATCAACTCAACAAGCAGAGGAAAAGTTATTTTTTGGGAGGGAATTTGAAAAGAATCCAGTCAGGATTTTAAAATGAATAACACCGTGTCTCATCTTTAACCCAAATGTCCACCGGATGCAGCTGCATCTCGCGTGCAGATGTCTTCTGACTCTTAATTTTTCTCTGGTTTGCTATTTTTATTAGACCGGGTGTGTTTTTTTAGCCATATCAGCTCGGATCTCTGAAGCATGAAATGTTACTGACTTTGCCTTTATGTGCATATAAATACACATTTTCCATCAGACAATTATTCAGGACGAACTCTAATCGCTAATTAGCAAATGTTAGCATGCCAATATGCTTCACATAGTTGGGGAACTTAGGAACGTTTTTATTACCTTTGCTGTACATCAGCATGTTAGCATTGTCATTGTGGGGCTGTTAGCATGCTGACATTAGCATTTAGCTCAAAGCACAGCTGCGCCTAATTTCAGCCTGACATAGCTGCTAGCGAGGCTGGTTCATGTTCGTTTATATCTGAACTCTGTGACCCTGGAAAAGAAATGCTGTAGTTTTCTCTTTTTTTAAGGCACCACATACAAAACAAAGGTAGGGCAGTCGGGGGCATGGTAGATTAGTTCATGCTGATCAGATATGAGTCGATAACAAATATTCAATATCCTTGTAAAACACCAAAAATGTGAGCAAATCAAACCCTAAGTGATGGAATATGTTGAAGAACAGACTGCATAGACGTCCCCGTGGAGCAGCAACTGAGACGAGACAGCTGAGTTATCGTAGAAAAATATCTGATTTCTACTTATTGCCTACTTTTCAAAGAACTGAGACATTGTTTAAAATTGCTTTTTTTCAATACCGTCACCTGACTGATCACCGACCTTTATGTGTGATGTGACACCTGTCTGTGAACTTAGTGGAGGCAATCTAAGAATGTGATGGGATGGCACTGAAAATCACCCAGTTCACTGTAACATTTCACCGGTTTCTTCTGCCAAAACTAAAAGAGTCTCTCCTATTTAAAGAAAGTCTTTCATGAACCTGAGGCCAGGCCAGACCGTCGGTAATGTCTTTTAAAATGCCACAAGCATTTGGAAGAAAAAGAGAAACTGGAGCAAAAAAACCTATTCTGCACTCTAAATTACAACAGTGACTTCCATCAAAAATGTCTCAGTATATCCTGTCAAAAATACACAAATATCAGAGCAGAACTTGCCGGTGTTCCCATTCCTTAAAGGAGCCAAGAGTTTGCTGCTGGACGCATGACGACGCAGAGACTAATTGTCCATTATGTAGGTAGGAGCGTTGGATCCCACCTCGTTCCTGTAATGATAATGGCTTCGCGCAGTTAGCTGTTAATTACTGCTGCTGCCCGCGTGTGTCTGAATGTGTCTGTGTGTGTGCATGTGTGCGTGTTCGTTGATTATGCTGAGCACGCTCGACGAGTGTGTGCAGCCATGGGTGAAACCACCCCTGTGCTGCGGAGAGACAAAGAGAGAGAAAAGTTAGATAGAGACTCTGACAGACAGGTGTGGTTAGTCCCTGAGTCACCGTGACCTTATGATTGGCCTGCCAGCACACACACACACACACACACACACACACACACACACACACACACACACACACACACACACACACACACACACTAACACACACAGAGTAATGAACACGCATACGTACAGAGTGTGTGTTGGGCTCAATGTGGCGTGGTGATGTCAGAGCAGTTGATTTCAGTGGTCTGCATTTGACACCACCATCTGCCTTAGCTGCAGGGAACTGCACACACACACAGACACACACACACACACACACACACACACACTGTGATTATTAATGCTACAAGACCACAAAATAACTCGCTCATACACAAATTCTGACACTAACGGCACGCAGATTGAGAATAAGCACTAAAATGTACATGCTGTTACTATAGAAACATAAAATATCTCAATATATTCGATATCTGGCATCATGCACGAACTACTGACACACACACAAAATCCTATGCATGAATTATTTCACATAAATCAAAAAATATCCTGCCTGAAATCAATTAAGATGCAGATGTCCTTCTCTCACACAGCTCCCTAACAAATCTCCTCTGCGCTGCCTCGCCTTCACCCTACAGTAAAATATATGAGTCTCTCAAGCTCTCGACCGAGCCCTGCATTAAATTAGCGCTGAAATATTAAATGCGGGCATTTGAGAGAACGTAAACATCCAAACATGAGGCAGTGGTGATTGTGGAGGTCCGGATGTTGTTGTGCGTCTGCACTGCACTTCCCAAAATCACTTTTCAATTAATTAAGTAGAGTGGGACTGTGACACCGTTCCCTTTGAGTTTCTACAAAGTTTTCTGTAGGTGGCATGCTTTTCCTCCAACACAGTTGGCTACAATTCATCGTGTTAACTACCTGGTATCTTCCAACCTCGAGGAAAAAAGCTCACCTCTTGTAGAAGAGTTTTCTCTGTCGTGCCTCCTAATCCCAAACAGTTTTCCCCTAAAAACATCCATGGGATTGCGGTGGGAGCAGGTTTAGCAGGGCGCTCCAGGTGTCCCAAACAACGCATTCCAGCTCCTCCCGAGGCGTTCCCAGGCTAGATGGGCTATATAGTCCCTCCAGCGCGTTCAGGGTCTGCCCCGGGGTCTGCTCCAAGTTGGACGTGCCCAGAGCACCTCCAAAGGAAGACGCCCAGGGGGCATCACAATCAGATACCCAAACCACCTCAGCTGGCTCCTTTCAACACGGAGGCTCTACTTCGGATGTCCGAGCTCCTCGTCTGTAAGGCTGAGCCCGGCCACACGGCAGAGGAAGCTCATTTCAACTGCTTGTATCCACAATCTCATTCTTTTGGTCACTAAAGCTCATGATCATAGGTGAGGATCAGAATGTAGAGGCACGACGTCAGCAGTACTGCAGATGCCGCACCATACTGCCTTCACACTAAAAACATTACACAAAACTATAATAAGTGTCTTTATACACACTAAATTCACGTTATATTTGAATGTGTCAAGCTTTCATCGCATAATCGAATGCATCAAGGACCCGGAGCAGCTACTCACAGGCTTAAACTGAAATTTCAAATGGTGGTGAGGTGGTGAATCTGTGAAAAACATTGTTGCTTGCTCAGTCCCATCAGAAAGCTGCCATCACACACGCTGTTTATGTGAGGATTACAGCACGCGTGGACCAACTGCTGCAACTCGCTGCCAACCAACACACATAACGTCTGCAAAGATGATCGGTTTGTAAATAATTCATATTCTAGGTGTTTAAAATCAACTGGAGGAAGCTGAGGTTGGGTTTTTACTGCTGTTATAGCCGGGCAAAACCGCCACCAAAAACCTCACCAACCTCAGTGACTGGTTGGACTACTGTACTGTAATGTCAGAGCTGTAGTATAATCATTCAGTCTTTTGTGCTATCCTTGTATCATTTCCTGTTTGTACAACATGATACAGATATCGTACATCATGAATTTGGACTCAAGTGAAGCAGGAAAATGTAAAAGCCTTTAAATCTGGATGACGGTTCACTCGGTTTAGCACTACATCGGTCAGCATAAGGCAACAAAATGGACATCTACCTGAAAATGTCACAGATTATTACTTTAACCTTCATCTAGAAAAGGTTGATTAAGCACAGTTGCCTTTTTTCCAGTCAAGCTTCACACTCACAGTTCTGCATTGTCGGCCTCAGTTAGGTCTTTAGTGTCCTGTTCAAGGGCAGCTGCTGATGGAGGACAAAGTGTTTGTGTCTCTCTCTCCCTGTTCAGACATTTCAGCCTCCCCCAGGATTCAAACTGTGCAGTCTATGCAGTAGCCTCGACTTATTAACCATTAAGGCCCAGTCGTCTCTGCTAGAATGACTTCAACCGTGTTACCATGCTGCGGCTAAATGTTGTATTAAGTGTAATACACAAGCTACTTCAGATTCTCCATTAAATTCCAATATTCCACTCAACAGTGGTGTGAAGGTAATGGCACTTGTACATTTCCATGCGTGACTGTGCATGCTGCAGACGAAAGCATTTACTGGACTGTGAGATATGAAACAGTAAGACATGTGCATGTAATTCTATGCAAGAGAGCGACTAGAGGTTACTTAAACTTCCAGTGCTTCATTCAGCCGTGAATGTCTATTAGACTCCACTTACCTGGACAAATACACTCAGAGACAGTGTACGTGTACTCTATAGAGGTAGTTCAACCTGTGTAAACTGTCCTCGTTGTTAAAGGTGATGTAGATCACATTAGCACGCAAGCAGTGTCACATTAGATAAGACAGAATGTCATTAACTTTCACCGAGCAGAGCAGAGCAAGGGCAAGAACTGAAAACGTGAGGAATATAACATATGTAACAAAAGTAGGGTTGTTGGAAAACTTTCCATGGCAATTAACAGGAATTTATGGGAATTAACAGGAATAACCCAGAAATGTACAAAATTGAAGGTTGGCCCTTAACAGGGAACCTAAATTTAGTTAGGGAAATATATTTAAGCATAGTCTTGACTAAAAAAACAGATTTCACAAGTACACTTGAATATCTGCTATTCCTCCATCACATGCACAGATGATTTCTACAGCCCTGGACCACACCTGAGCCCGGAGCATAACACAATTGAAGCCACACATTTGAGCCTGTGGACTACATAAAGTGAAGTAAGCTTTAATAATATTATCGGGTAAATATATTTGATGTATTGTATTAATGTTTAATTTGCAAATAGCACATCAAAATGTATTCAAACAGTAGATAGCTAGCTAATAAGTTAGATGCTAAACAAGCTATAGCTAGCATCACTGTATGAGGCTTATCTTATCATGATGCTAGATTAGCTCTAAATTACTAAATCACCTCCAATTAACCTTCCAGTTAATTCCCATAAGGTCTAATTAATTCCTATAAATTTCCATGTTTGTAATGTTTCCAAAATTTCAAAGCTCAACTTCCCCTGGAAAGTTTCTGGAAATTTACCAGAATTCTTCCACCCCCTTGCAAGTTATAAAAACTCTTAAACCAGTATGTTTTCTTCATTTTTTTTATGGACCAGTGTGTCTAGCAATACAGTTGCTGACTGCAGCCCCCTCACAACTCTAGCATGAAGGAGAAATGACCGTACCCACAAAACACTAAAACTAAAGCCAGCGTTTGGTTTGTCTGTTCTGGGCACCCTGCAAAGTGAGTCTCATTCAGAAGAAACAACTCTTATTTCCTGGTGATTATACACTAATGGAAGCATATCATGTATATTATATGTCCTGTAAATTCAGCCCCTTAAATCTTACCCACTGAACCTTTATACAAACTGTTTGAATCTGTACTTTGACCCCAAGATTGCACCAGAATTAATTGTTTGTCACTTTCATGGCAAACTACCCAATTGTCGAGATATTTTACTAAAAAAATAAAATGAGCAGACAACCAACAAGCCGACACGGCAACCCTCTTCAGAGTCACACCACTAGACTTGCAAAGAAAAAATCAAATATTTCTCTCTATGAGATGTAATCATTAACTATTCTTTGCCCCCTTGCTCTCTTCTATGCTCATCTTTCATTCCCTTCTTGCTGGAGGAATTCAAATCTTCCTCCGTCTTTCCTCTCCACTGCTGATCATCACAGATAACTCTTCTCTCTCATTTTCTCTCTTAGTCAGCATCACAGTTGTCTCATTGATGCCGAGGTCTTTCTCCACCTCATTACATTGCACTTCACTTCACTTGTTTTGTCTGCCATTTCGATATGTCTGTATTCTATTGGCTGCTTTCATCTCTATTTTTCTCCTTAGACCTTGTTTATTCTCTTCACATTCATCCATTTGTTTCTCCACCCAAACTTTACTTGCCCTGGTTAGAATCTGTGTTATTCTTCATTAAAAAGCTGGCCCAGTCTCCATTCTTTATCTCCAACATAATGGCTACGATCTATTCGTTTCACCTTACAAAGTCATTATAATGTTCTAATTAGGTTTAATCTTGTCCTGCACTCCATTTCCATTGTAATCATCCATCCATTCTCCACCTCCCGCAGCTGCCTTGTACTCCATGTTGCATCAGCCTCTCATTGCTGTTCATCTGTGCTTTCACCTCTTTTACCTGCCACTCCACTTCTTCACCTCTATCTGTCATCTGTATTTTCTTCTTTACACATTTCCTGTCACATCGGTCTGCAGTCAGTTATCCCAATGTCCCAATCCCAACCCACTTCCACCTGCGAGGTACTTCCTATTTTCTGTTTCTGCCTTTAATGACAATGTCGCCTTGCTACTCCTCCATCTCTCAATCTTTCATTCAGTTCATTTCAACTGCTCACTCAACTTTCTTTCTATTAATTCCTCCCTCACACATCCCATCTTCTTGCCATTTTCCCTCTTTGTGGCTCTATTGATTTGTACACCAACCAGTGCAATAAAACAACACCATCTGCACACATCAGCATCTCTGGAACATATGGCTACAAATTAGACAGTGGGTAAGAACTGAGGAAGTCGTTTTAAATTGAATACATCACAGATACATAGCTTGGCTGTCCGATGAAAACGACATATTTCCACTTCTGATGATGCACAGCCTCCTCTGTCAGCAGCACTCATCTCAGTGACCGATGAAAAGATGTTTGTTACATCATGTATGTAGGACAGAAAGCAGGAGGATTGCTTTCGATTAATAACATTATGGACCATGGATTGGAGATGAGCTCTGTGATCTCACTGATGCACGCACATCAGTGTCGGATGGCCATTAGTCCGGATTATGCTGATTTTAATCTAGTAAAATAGCTTTGATATGGCCAATGTGCTAAGCAGAAACACTGATACTGATACAGTAGTTTACCAACTAAGGGGGGGCGTAAAAAAGGAGAGTTGGGGCTCAGAAAGAAAGAAAGAAAGAAAGAAAGAAAGAAAGAAAGAAAGAAAGAAAGCAATTAATAAAAAAAAGAAAGGACGTGCGTCCACACCGCCTGCAGCTAATGAGAAAGATATTTTTAATTATTTTGCCCCAATCATGTTTGAAAGACTTCATTTGAATCCAGCTCACCTCTGGCGCCCTCAGGGAATGCATTTCAATTACCACGTCATGTGTTCATTATTGATCCTGCACTGACCCAATGCAAGGATTCAGATAATGATCAGAGCCATGATTCATACACACAAGGCGAGAGCCTGCCCGTAATAACACCACCCCGCGCACTCAATAGCCGTTACAGAGCAGTTGAAGGGTAATTTCATTAAATCTGTCAGTGTTTGAATGACATTTGACCCGCAGACCATGAGACCAGCTGGACAGACTTCTCTGCTCCTCTTACTGTACTTAGATTACACTTTGTGTCTTTGTACCTATGACTCATTTCCTGAATCCAATACAAGACATTCGTGTAAATTATGCATGAAGAATATCAAAAATCGCACAGATTCTACTCTGAAATTAAACATTTATGTCGTTTCTTCCAATCTCTTTCTCTCTCTCAATCTTTTCCTTCTGGCTCTCTCTCAGCATCAGTGAACACACACACACACACACACACACACACACACACACGAAAATGAACAGGGTTTGTGGATCTATAGTGGAGCAGCAGTGTGTGACGGACCGAGGGAATTCCAAAGGTCAGTGTTTAGTTTGAAATACAGACTCACACACACACACACACACAGCTTTCATACATAATACACTGTTTGCCAACACAGAGACACAGAGCGTATGCAGCACAGGAACAAAACACACACACACAAGCACTTCCCCGAGATGTGAAATACAACCCCACATGTACAAGACAAACACATGCGTGTGTGAGCCCGCAACACACACCTTTGAGTGTGTTGTGGGCTCATCTTAAATGACACCGTATTGAGTCGACGGTGATTGAGTGACTCGCTGTTGCAGGTGACTGCCTATTTGGCTGTCTGCATCGCCAACAGACACAAGGACACAGAGAGTCAATAACCAGAGTGCATTCACAAACACACTCAAACGGACTGACTGGCTGCACCAAATGGTTTCAAACATGCGTAAGTCGGCTTAAGGGATGACTCATACTCGTCTTCAGACACCATTCACAACTGGGAGCTCGACTTTGCACGACCTGGCTGTCCAACCTGCTCTGCGTGCTCTCTGGAAGAGGATATCTCGTTCTTGACACTTGCTACATCTGGTAATGGTCAAGTGGGTGAAGAAAAACACATCCATGAACGCTCTTATGGTGTTGCTTAAGGTCCTCGTTGAAGTATTTTCATAGTAGATGTTGCAGCTCAACACAGTTTTCCCTCAACATACTATGTTTAATTATAAAACGTAATTAAGGGAATAGTTCCAAGGGAATGGTAGAGAAATAGGCTTGTTCCCTTTCTTGCCAAGACTTGGATGAGAGGATCAATACCACTATCTGAGTAGTTAGCTAGAGCCAGACATCAATCAGCTTAGCCTGATAATATGACTCGAAGTGCAGGGAAGCCACTGCAGCTAACAGGCCAACTTGGTGGAAGTAAACAAGAAATAGTTGTAGCATTTACCACCCTGCAAAACTTAACCTGACTCTGGTTACGGAGATATAAGATATTAATTCATGAGCTTTAGACATGTTGGAACATTTTATTTGGGGAATTTGAACTTGACAGAATAGATTCAAGCTAGCTGTTACATCCTGCTATATGTTTTTATGCTAAGCTAGGCTAATCGACACCTGGTGCTACATACTTAAGAAGGCGGTTTATATCGTTCCATCAAACTCTTGGCAAGAAAGGAAACGAGTGCCGATATTTTCAGCTGTTCACATCTTAATATGCACCGTGTATAGAGAATTCTATAAATAGTCAAAATGTTGCTATCAACTCCAATGAAAGCTGGTACCGTTCAGCACCTCCTCTTCTCATTTAGCCTCTTGTGCCTGCAGAAACACTCAATATCAGCAGCCAAGCGGGTCGGCGGATGACAGCAAGTCGGACTGCGAGTCATCCAGTGTTGATGTCTGTTTCAACAAGACCAGGAGGCTTAGCTGCCTGAAAACAGCTCACTGAATTTCTAATCACACAGCCTTGTGTGTTTTCTACTGAATCACTTCCGTTTCTTAAAATGGAGCTAATCTGAAATGCATTTTCAAATGTTCTAATTGTATTTTCTAGAGATATTTCTATTTATTTATTTCTTATTGTTCCTCTGAAGGATTTATAGGACATAGGATGTCCTTACGGGTAGGGTTGAATGCATGCGTTGCTCTGTCAGAGGTCATTTAAGGAGACCGAGTGCTAGTGATCTTGCCTTGGGCACTAGATAGGCCTGCTCTGTCAGGCAGCGGCACAGCCACAGACAAAAGCTCCACATCACAGCCTTCACTTAGGCCAAACACAGGATGTCTGCGCTGTCTGTCAGAGGAGGAGAAGAAGAAGAAGAAGATACATCATCAAACAATAAAAAATGGGCCCAGGAATTGCGAAGTGTATCACCAAAAGGCGATTCTTAAGCGTGAATCTTGCACGAAAAAAAAATTACACAAAATGATCAGTCCAAGTGTCAGTACGCCAGGTTATATTTCATTTCCAAAGGTCACGTCCAAAAGCTTATTTAAGCCAGTGAGTCGGTGCAGCTGAAAAACATGATTGATATTCCGCCATAACACCAACACTCTGGAGTTGTTATAGATTTTGTCCAAGTCTCAAATCTCCATTCCTGCTGAGAGCAATATCCCCCCCAACCCGGCACCTTCAGGAGTACTTTGATTTAATGTCTTACAGTCTGGTGCAGCAGGAAAGTATCTCAACCAATTCTCAACCTGGGGACATAAGCTCAAGACTCGCTGATAGAAAGCATCCAAGAATTAACAATGAATCCCTGCAGATTTGAGGGGAGACGGACAGAGAATGAATTGAGGTTTGCAAAAGAAAGCCACGGAAAAAAAAATCAGAAAATGAACAAGTTACATTGACGCAACTTGCCTCCAACTTCCTATAATTTTAAATTGGACCCAAGCACAGAAAATACATCACAACATATATATCGAATCAACTGATGATAACAAGACAAAAAGAAGAAAGACTATTGCCATCAGGGAAAATAAGTTCAACTGGCCAACAACACTTGGCAACTGCAACTACCTAAAATCACTCTTTTGATTATTGGGGTGGCTAGACTTACTGAAGTACTGGTTTCTTGGCAGAAATTACACCAAAACTCAGGATATTCAAATGCATGGTGTAAGGCGGCAGCCAAGAATGGATTTGTTGGATATCATTCCTGTCTCTCTCTCTCTCTCTCTCTCCCCCTGTTTCCTGTCATCTCTCTACTGTTGACTATCAATAAAAGGCATAAAATTCTTCAGAAAGACCCAGAAACGTTTGTACTTGTCACGAGTAAGAAAAAAAAGGACACAATTTGGCAAAATTTTACAGCTCAGAAATGATTCACGTAATAGAACTTATGGAAGAAAATGCAAGTTAGCCCCAGATTCCAAATTCCTGTCCAAAGTTGACATAATCATTGGTGAAACAACAAATAGTTGAAACACTGTGTGGTTTTAGTGTTGTAAATTGCTGTAAATACATATATATACATAAAACACATATGGTTCTTCTTTTTTAAGGTTAAAGGTCAAACTTCATTGAGTTTCATATTTCTATGTATGACTGGACAGCAATCTACAGCCTCAAGTTTTGAAGCCAAACTTTATCATTTAGCTTGAACAAACTGTGCTTGGTGCAGTTTTAAAGTTAGAATAATGGCTCGTATGCAAAGCCAACCCTGCCGGGCTCAACGTTTATCTCTGGATACAAAAGAATTGAGTAATTCTTTAAATAATTAGATAGCGTTGTGCACGCCCCACCTCCATTTCTGATTTGTGCTTTGGCTGGTATGAAATTGTGTTTATAAAAGCCCCTCAGGGTGACAACCTCACACATGTACACAAACAGCTGCAGGAACACGGGGCATAAATGAATCATGGTGCATACGCTCCAATAACATTCGAGTTCCCATCTGCTCTCGCTTAAAGACATCTTGAACTGCTCTCACCTGCATTACCGTACACACACACACACACACACACACACACACACACACGCTTGAGATCTGCATTCATACACCCTACATTACCAATCCTTGTTACTTAGTAATGTGGATGCCTCTGCAGCACACACACACACACACACACACACACACAGATGAAGCACTACTCTGGTAACAATGCAACTCTGCCCTCAGGGGATTACACACCTGCCACAGCTTCCAGCAGACAGTCACTCATTCACACACACACACCCACACACATACAATCACTCCAGCAGCACATCCTGCAGCAACAAAATCAAAGCAACAATGAGTGTGCATCAGCAGTATGTCACATCCAATAATATCCAATACAGTACTGAATATAAATGGCTATATAGTAGAGGAGAATGGAAACATAATCTCCAAGCATGTGTGTGTGTGTGTGTGTGTGTGTGTGTGTGTGTGTGTGTGTGTGTGTGTGTGTGTGAGACAAACAAAAAGAGAAAAAGGGAGAGTAGGGCCAATACTGTTGCCATGGTGATTAATGAGATACAAATATCTTTAACATTATCATTACGGGTATGTGAGGAGTGGGTGATGGTGTTTGTGTGTGTGACAGAGAAAGAAATGAGAAATCCTCAGTAAAACGAGTTAAGTCCAAACCCCCCTGGCTGCTGTTCTATCTTTGGATCAATGATGTTTTCTTGCGTCTAACCAGGACGCTGTTTGACAGGTTGTGTGCAGGAGGTCAATAAAAACACATAGAATGTATACAGAAAATTTCAGAGTGAATCTGAGTGAAATCAACTTTCTGCCGGTCTGTTGTTTCTCTTCTAAAGTATGAATAAAGCTCCAGGCAACACGACCGCTGAGACCGGAGAGGAGTTTACCAGGGGACAGGGCAGGTAGCAGCATGGTTAGAGGGGTATGTGTGAGCTCGCGATGGGCTTGTGAAGGTTGTTTAAATCGAAAAACATCGCTTACTAAACTGTGACTAAAGAAAATGAATAAGTAATGTTCTCCACTAACTCCAGATTTAGAGTTATGATGCCTTTGAGCAAGGAATCAAACGCTCGAGAGGACTGCAGTTTGACTTGTCAGCTCTTGTGCGAGACTTTGAGAAACAGAGTCAGCATCAACTTCCTTTACTCTTAGGATGTGAGAGAAACTTCCATTTCCAAAAATGTATCCGCAAGCTACCAAAATGTTACACCTGAAGAGATTATGGCAAGATTATTAATACCTCACAGAAATGAGCTGTAAGTAACGGATCCCCAAAAGCTTTAAAACTTTAAAGCTGCGCTAGTCAATTTTGGGTCCATTCACTACATCTAATGTAAAATAGTGCCATAAGTGGCAGCATGTGTCATAGTAACTCACGCACAAAGAGTTATCACCCAACTCTGCAGTTCCATTCAGCTCCACTAAGCACTATAGAGTCTTTCAGCTCGTATTTTTGGTTTAACTTCAATGTTTTGTTCCCACTGACCTCATCAGCACAGTGTTCACCACAGCAGACAGCCGTTTTCAGCAAAAAACACTCTGATAAACCAACTGTGCCATACTCAGAACTAAACGGCAGACAAAGTTAGCATTCATTGGGTGAAAATAGTAGTATATGTGTAGTATTTGAAAGCTAAGAGCTAAATATTTCCCTAGACTTGGTGGAGACCAAATCAGAACTAAGCAAAGAGCCCCATAAAGCGTTTTAGCATCTTTGAGCTAATTCTTTTGGTCTTCTAGGTGGTAACTCATCAACATTGTTTCCAGCTGCAGCAGACAGAAGTTTTAAAAATATATTGTAGTATTGATAGACTGTACAGTACCCGGTCAGCACCAAATAGCAGACAAACAAAGCACAGGCAGCCACTAAGAAAGATTGATGGAGACCAAAATAGAGCTAAAAAAGAGGCTAAATATTGGATTCATGCTAACCTAGTAGCCAGAAACAGGACTCCAAATGAATGTTAATGTAGCAATGTACAGTATGTTACTGTTGTTTTTCCAGTGGTAAATCTCTGAATATTTTAGTTTAAACTCAGAAGTAAAGAAACACAGTACCATAGGTGGGTAAAAGTATAAAATAAAGGCAAAAAAAATTGACAGATTAAGCCCCGCAATTTCTCACATCCCTTAAACGGAGATGCATTTCAGAGTTTGCTTCGGGTGCTCTCACTTCCCCAAATTACTCAAATAAAAGCTGGTCAATCGATCAGCACACCCAGAGGTCGATGTGAGCTAACTGAGGCAGGCATGAAAGAGCTTTTGAAGCGTTCGACCCTTGCCCGACATCCTCCTTAACCAGCAGATCTGAGAATAACAAGCATTCATTACACAGACAATAACACACTCAACCGCATGTTTTATGTTCTCTCACGCACAGGAAAAAAAACACACACCGGTTCAATCTAATGATCCTACTTTCACGTTCATGCATTTTTTATGTATGTGCATGTTAGCGGCGTGCACCCTTGCACGTGTAATTGTGCGTGTGAGTGGGCGTACATGTGAAATTTCAGAGATAACACACCACACAGCATTCATCCCCGTCTTTGAAGCCAGTAATTCGCAACAGGCTCATTGTGAGGATGTGGAGATGCATGCATGATATTCCCGCATATGTGTGTGTGCCTGCACGTGTGTGTATTAGTACTTAATATCTACTTTGATCCGTCTAAAAGCATGTTTGAAGCTGCGATTGAGATCCAAGCAAGCAACAGATTGTCATGCTGGTAATGGCATAGAAGAGGAGCACAGCAACGAAGTGAAAGGAAAGGAAAGGAAAGGAAAGGAAAGGAAAGGAAAGGAAAGGAAAGGAAAGGAAAGTTGGTATGCATGTGGAAAAATGAAAAATCAGAGCAAAGAGAAGAACGCAGCAGACGATAAGACAAAAGAGTAATTGCATACAGACAGTGCAGAGGAGGAAATGAGAAAAGTGTCAGTGGGCCCTTTGGGCTGTAAAGGCCAGAGAGGTTTGGTGGAGTATCAGCAGACAGATGAATGGCGAAGCATGTATGAATGTTTCATTCTACCTCTAGATTAGGCCTACATTAGAGAACGAACTTAATGAACACTGCCTGCAGGCTGGAGGTTAATAACTACGCTGCCTTTATAAAGACATGATCAGGGATCAGAGAGAAAAAATAACTGAACGGACCTCATCCGGTGGAAAAAAGCCTCTCTGAGTGTGTGTGTGCAGTCAATGAGAGCAGTATCAACAGTAAGTGGCCTCACATACGCTCAGTTATAGCTCAGTCCGTCAGTCAGCAGGGACCACAGTATGGAGTGTGGACTGGTAGCTGGACAGGTTCCAGTTCGCTCCTGGGTGCTGCTGAGTTGCCCTTGAGCAAGCCACTGACTCCTGCTAACTCCTGCTAACCCCTGCTCCGGCATGTACATCTGAATGTCTATAAGCCCTGTGTGTGTGTGTGTGTGTGTGTGTGTGTGTGTGTGTGTGTGTATTTTAGGCCACCCACAAGTGCTAATAGTAAGTGAAAGGAAGTAGATAAAGGATATGACAGAATGATAGTTAAAGATAAGACCATAAATAGTCTCAAGCATAAATATAGTACTGAAAATATAGATGTAGTAACTATAAGTTTGCCCCCCAAAAAAGTATTTTCTTGCTCTGAGTATCAGGATCCAGCATGAACACAATGTTTTCTTCCAATGTTGCATTAGTTTTAGTTGCTTCACTCGACAGATTTGGGTTTTTCCTGTGTTATTTCAGCAGTTTCAGGAAGTGTCAGGAGCTCTGTTGGGTAAAGGCAATGTCACATACTTTCATGCAACAGTATGCATTAAAAATAATCAGATTTTTTACAAACAAATATTGGATTGAAACCACATTTTCAGGGACTTTAATCTGAGTGATTTAAAAAAAAAGTGATCTTCACTGAGCACGTGTGAGATGCATCATGGAGGAGGCTGGTTAGATTTGTTTGTAGCTTTTGAATAAAACAGTTTTGGAATGAAAAGCTGGCGAGTGTAACACAATATGACTCAACAGCACCAAACAGTTACTTGTGTAAGACTTGTTTCTCTGAGCGGCATGAGTCACTATGGGCACATAACACACTCCAAACTAACCTGGATTTCAATCAATCATTTTTAATACAGTTTTAATAAAAACTGAACAGGATTACCTTCCTGACAAAAGCTGTTTGATTAAACTAGCAACTGATTCTAGAGTCATAATTGCGCATATTATTATTGTGATGATTTCAACACTAAGTGCGTGTTTCCGAGCTTCGGGCAGACAGTCACATCAATGGCAGCTCAAAGGCAAAACGCTGATTAAGTGTAATGTTTTAATGAAATGAAAATCTTTATTATGATCTGGCTGAGCATGGTTTATTTCCGTTTGCCCTTTGTCACGAATTACGCCATGCCGTGACGGCATGCTACTCAATTCTGATTGAAATTTCCTGCAATGTGTAAGCAGGAGGTGTTTGATCACTCTTCTAAATGGATGCTTTATTTATTTAACCGTGCCGTGTGATGTCGCGTGTGCTCTTCATGCATCGCTACAGTGATATATTTGATGTCACAGGGTGTGCAGGTGTTTAGTGATTCATAATGAGGAACAAACAAAACAGAGACTGTTTTATAGCCTCCATGCAGATGTGGACTGCGTGCTGTGAGAGTGGAAGCCCTCCCTCTAACTGGCCGTGGCAGTTTGACAAGTCTCGAACTGTGGCTTTAGATAATCCCCATAATGTAAAGTATATGCAATCTCATAATGCATATTACACGTATGGCATTACGCAACACACAATCATCAGTATAACCTTCCCCCGGCTTTCTATGGATAGGAAGTCAAGGATATGGTTTTTATCACGCTCACGAACACACACACACACACACACACACACACACACACACACACACACACACACTCTGCCCTCCCTGAGCGCAAGTCATATTGCAGATGTTCATATCCAGTATCTGCCAGCCTCCGTTTGTTTGTTTTTCCCCCATGTGTGTGTATGTGCGTGTGTGTGTATGATGTTAAGAGGTACTGGCAGCGCGGTGCTCAGACTTCCGTCCCTTGCTAATGTCACACACAGAGAGGATAGCGGAGAGCCTGGGGGAGCTAGCTAGCTAAAGTGTGTGCACACACACACACACACACGAACACACACACACTTATCATGCATAAATAAATGAATATGAACATTGAGAGTGAACATTTAAACTTTCATACTCACAACAATGTACCATGCTTCCATGCAGGCTGTCCTATAGTGTTCCCTCACTCGTATGGATTTCTTTTTGCTACACTGACTTGGCCACACACACACACACACACACACACACACACACACACACACGTCTGCACAGGCTGTTCATTTAAGTGTTCTTTTCATGCTGCGGGGCCCTGATGACACACACACACACACACAAACTCTCGTGGAGTTCACAACTAAAAGTCGTCACAGCGTTGAACACACACACAAACACAAACACACACTTGAACGCCAACCACCCAGAGGGAACGGCAGTCCTTGAGTGTTTGCGCGACACCGTGTTCACCCTGGATGCCTTCACACCTCCACCCAAAGCTTCTCTCCATTTTCATGTCACGGCCATTTGCAGCAGCTGAGGCGTTTACTCCGAGTGACTCGCAGTTGTAACTACAAGCCACGAAAAAAAAAAAAAAAGATTTGAGGGGACTGGCTCTCACTTCATGAATAGAACTTCATGAACAAAGGATTTAGTCAAGTTGACTTGTTTATGAATCGGTGTGTGAGCAGCGGCAAGAGCAAAGAAAGGGAAGTCTACTGCAGGAGGATGGCATATGGACAGAACCTGACCGATAAAGAGATTAAAGAGACAGTGATACTGATTTTAGAGTGTCAAAATTCACCCATTACGAATATGGTGGCCGATATAGTGAAGTTTCTAGCTGTTTATGTGTGTAACATGCTGTATGTGTATGTAATTTTACATATACATTGTCGACCAATTGATAGTTGGCTTCAATTGCTGAGAGGTGCTTCTTCTTTCACTCCGTGCTGCTTGCCACAGTATAATATGTCAATATATTACCATAAGCATTTTTTTCTGCATCATACACTGGGGCACGTATCAGATAACATATGAAACCTATACTGATACGTCTGCGATAGACGTATCAGCTGACCGATATAGCGTCAAATCCTACTGCTGTATCACTGAGGATGTTGTGATTCAGTTCAGTTCTCCATCCTCATCTGTCATCATTTGTTTAGTTTCTCCCACTATGATGAAATCCTCTGTTGTTATCCCTCCATCACTCTCTCTGTCTTTCCCCCAAAATCTTATTTTCATCATCCTCCTTCCAGCTCCACCGCCTCGTCAATGCTTTCATTCGGCTAAGAAATAAGTGCACTTTGCAAGTCCTTTGGCTCCGCGCTCGGCCATATTCATAAAGAGTTGGCACTCGCCTGCCCTCTTTCTCCTCCATTTCTTTAATTTCAAAAGTAAATACCCCTGTGGTGATGAGAAATTACTGCTTCTTCGAATGAATGCCAAAAAGAGGTGTGTCACACTGTGTGTGTGTGTGTGTGTGTGGGCCTGACAGCGATGCCAAGAAGCAGTACAGTTTGATAACAGAGCAGATGGATAACACGAGCGCCTTTGATTTGTTTGTGTTCAGGAAATGGGAGCAACAGAGCTGCGGTAAGACTAATGAAGTTAAATGGAAGCGAGTCTTTCATTAGCTCAATGCTTTTCTGTATGAGAAACCCCCCACGCCACCCTCTCCTTTATTTCACACGGAGAGGCAGTGAAAACACTCTGTGTCCGAAATGTATTTTCAAAAAGAGGCGATGGGGAGAGACCATCAGGGAGAAAGAGAAAAGATATAAAACGGCTTTATTTTCGGGCTCATTTGCGCTGAGGTTTGAGGAGCTCAGAGAGGACATGAAACCTCCACAAACACAAAGATAAAGCGTGAAAACTTGAACAGCGAAAGCACGTGTGTAAAGGGAAGTTGCGCTGGAGTGTGTGCTTGTTAGGAACAGAGCTAGAAAAGCTGGAGATGTGCAGTGAGTGTGTGTGAGAGAGACTGTAATAGCATGACAACAGAGTGGATTATGGGTATTTAGGAGAGCCTGTCGTCCACTCCTGCTACGTATTATTTTTTTTTATTGCTTTCCAGTATATCGCTTTATCGCTTATGATCATCATCCCTCCTTTAATCCAATCAGAAAATCACCAGACACGACAATCCATCCTCCACACACACACACACACACATACACACACAACATAGAAAACCACCCGGTCCGATGAAGCTGACACTTGCAAGATTTCACAATCACACATGCATGCACTCGTGAACACACCGTCAAACACACATCGCATGCCGAAACGCTCTGCAGTCATGCATGCAACGTGGCTGGAAAGCTTGTGTGTGTGTGTGTGTGTGTGTCTGTGTGTGTCTGTGTGTGTGTGTGTGTGTGCAGGGACTCTTATCAGATTATATAAGATAGGTTTGGGTTTATGCTGCTGTGACAGATTACACACAAATGAATAGAAAAAAGAGGCCTGGCGAGAGGAGGATAGAAAGATCCAGGACAGAATAAAACAAATACGTAAATTAGGACATATAAAGCAAGATGAAATGTTGCAGAGCACGATGGGGGGAAGATGTTTAGTGATTGAAAGAACGCTGAGCTGGGCAGGAGAGACAGTAATACGGACATATGGGAGCGATGGTGGAAATTGGACAGAGAGAATATAGAAGAGAGGTGAAGCAGAGGGGATAAAGGTAGTAAACAACCCAGGAGTGGACTGACAGACAGAGGATGGAGGAGGGCGCGAGGTGAGGAGGCCGTAGAGAGTTATGGAGCGGGCAGGGAAGCAGAGGTGAGAGAGAGGAGAGGAGGCGAGGCGGAGAAGAGGATTTGGGGATGAGAGGACAGAGAAAGAAAGAATCTGCTGAACAAAAATATGAGAGAAGAGGTCATGGGGGGGAAAGATTATATGCAAAAAAAAAGACAACAATGGATCAACTGACTATATATAATATGAAGGAAGTGTCTCAGATGATGAACACACAGAGAATTACCACCAGCACTGCAGATGGTTTTAGCATCTTTCAGCTTGTTTTGGTTGTTTTTGCTGAGTGACATCACTGTTTTGAAGCTGAGAATATACGATGCCGGCCTCCTGGCTGATCTAAATATCTGCAAAGATGTGCATCAAGCGGATGATCGAGGATTACAGTTTTTAGTACTTCCACATTGGCTTCATTTCCCAGCACCGGAGGCAGCCATTTTCAGTAAAAAATACTCCGGTGTGCACTACCAGGACAGCAGACAGAAAGTTAGTGACTCGCTGGTCACAGTGGAGCATTTAGCATCTAAAGAGACAGATATTTCTGTAAGCAGATTTAAAAAAAAGTGCTATTGGAATTACATTTATCTAGTGGCCATAACGCTACCCATGTCATACATACATTGTGATGTGTTTACAGTTTGTTCCACTGCCTCTAAGTGGCCAAAATAACTGGATTAATGTGCTGAAATGTTCTGATTCTTCTGGTCTTGCATATGTAACATTACTAAGGCAACAGTTACTCATAAAAGTGTGTTTGTATTCCTCCTGATCCACACTTATTCTCCAAGTCATTTTGCCACCTTGTTGCACCGAAGGCTGCCATTTTAGCACGGAAGCTAATTGAGAGCAAAGTGCTGCATCTGAAAAGTGCATTACAAGGTTGGACTATAGTAGTTAACGATAATGAAGACTGAATCTGTGTCTCAGTAGGCGACAGACACACATGGGACTAAATGATGAACAGGGCTTTACACAGCACATCCCTGTTATCCAGTGGATTTAACGGAAACTTTTATTTTGAAGAGTACAAGTTATATTTATCACATTTCCCATACTTAAAATGTTGCTAATCTATATTTTTATGGGTGAATGTGTTCAAATGTAGAATTTGTACTAAAAGAGAGGAATGTTCCACGTCTCAAAAAGATGATGTTTTTCATTATTTTTCATGCAGCATGTAGGAGATTTTAATGCCAATATACACAGAAAGAATCAGACAGACAGACTAGAGTCGAGAGGGAGGACAGAGAGAGTTAGACAGACATGGAGACAGGAGGGATGGAGAAAATTAAAGAGTGGAAGCTGTACAAACAGGGTGGGGAGGGAAAGAGAAATGAAAAATAACAGGGCAGAGAAGGGAGGGACGGAGGTAGCTGGAGTCCGGAAATAAATCTGTGCTTCAGAAACAAGCGCTTCATCTATTCGACAACCAGTAGCCACTCCAAAGAGGCTCAGCCTCGCCTCAATTTAGCTTAATACTTCAGAATCCTCATAAAAAAAAAACGCACAATGCTTTCTGCAACTGCTCACTTCACATGGCGCCTATTCAAGCCCGTCCACTCAGGAAGGCAATAAAGGTCAATGTATTCTTCATCCGTGCCCATTTTCACAGCTGATTGGACACGTCCATTTCACATCATGCAGCCCATTCATGAATTCAAAAGAGCAGATTGTGCTGAATGTGGCCACCGAGAGCGACTGAGAAAATGACAGACGCAACAAGGTTGCCCCCCCCCCCTCACCGTTCTGTCTCTTCCACTATCTTTCAGAAATCTTAACCACCTCAGTCACTTCTCTCCACTTAGCGCCGTCTCATGCTGCCAAGCATCAAGCCATCCACCGAAAAAGTAATTTAAGGCAACAACAACATCGCCAACAACAACAATAACAACATCTCCGGGACAGTCTGCCCTATGAATCATCAAACACAGATCACACACAGACACACACACAGACAGCTACAAACGCAGAGACAGACAGTTACTATGTCTCTCACACACACTGTCACACAGAGTGTGTGTCGTGTCATAGGCTGAGGTTACTCGTAAAACAAATGTCTTCCCTCCACCTTGGTGTTTTCTATTCTTAGCAGCGACGAGGCGAACCTCTCTGCATACCAATGCCCAGCTCATCTTTAAAC
The DNA here is from genome assembly GCA_028641955.1 of Protonibea diacanthus. Taxonomy (NCBI): domain Eukaryota; kingdom Metazoa; phylum Chordata; class Actinopteri; family Sciaenidae; genus Protonibea; species Protonibea diacanthus. The sequence goes on from CM053998.1 coordinate 11,769,017, forward strand.
ATCACCTGGTGGGATGACAGCGATGACGGCGCCATCAAGAGTGTTTATGTCCGTTTGTAAGTTTGAGTCTGTCAGTTTTAGGGTGCTAGGGTTTGACTTTTACACGCACAGTTTTGGATTTCGAGGACGTCTGTCTTTGTGTGTGAGTTGTCGATTGTAACTACATATGAACTGACTCAAGGACACAGAGATGACCGATGACCGCAGCAGCAGTCATGTGGGATTGTAGCTAATCATTAAAGATGGATAAATTACAGGGTCAAAGGGTTGTAAATGGTCCTCCATGCAGAAAAATCCTCAGCCAGTTGTGGCTGACTAGACGTGAACATGTTATTATAGGATTGAGATTAACTTTTTGAATTCTTATAAGTGAAAACTTGAATTCACAAGCTATAAAACACACCTATGCTGCTACATCCTCATTTGGTCTGGTATGGCCTTTGGTAGCTAACGCTAGCTAATATTAGCTATGTTATTGCGGAATAACTGACATTACTGACATTACTGACATAAGCATGTACCACTTTTTTGTGACTAAAGTAGCCGCTGTACAGCAAAGCACATAAGCAAAGAAATAAACTCTGCATTAATCACAGTGTGCAGCTCGCTTTGCAAGGCATTATGGGATAGCTAGTGACCAAGATCAGGAGCCAAATTTGTCTGGAAGTTCTCCAATGATTTACCCAAAAAACAAAAGTTTACTTTTAACCTGTGTTTTTGACATTTTTTTAAATATTATTTTAGATTTGTACGTCGCAATTGCAACCAAAAACACAGTCACATTAGTTGTTGGAGATAGGGGTATGTTGCTTATGTTACAGTTACATACATTTTTTTTTTTTTTTTACCAAGCTCATTATTTCATAGCTTGACACTCTCAACAAGCTGAGGCGGAGTCCCATGATGCGTTCTTCAGTGTTACATATTTTTCAATCTGTGAATTTCTGGAATGAAACGGTGATCAAGTGTTGCAGTTTTCTTTTTGGTATACTTACTTCTCCTCCCTCTACATCATGTCCTTGGTGCTGCTGCACTACATCCTAATCTACTGAGGCAACTGTACATAGAGGACCTGCTCTCTCTGGTTAGACTGTGATGGATTGTTCCTTGTTTGATTGATGAGCATTTGTAGAAACCGATGCCTCTGTAAACAATGTGATTTACGTTTGCCACTTACCTGTGGGGATAAGTAAACTACACGATGACGTAACTAAAACAAACAGAATAATACAAGATATAACGCCAGTGTAGGAAAGCTATTCTCCTTTAACACTCCTCTCTCAGCATACACATTAAGCTCTGTCTACATAAATATGTATATAAAATCTGGAGGTTTATTATCTTCACAACCCAGGAAGGTGCTAGTAACAAAACAGTTTTTATGGATGTGCTTTATAGAGAAAATAACTTCACCCTGGCTTACAGTATGTGTTTACACATGCGTGTGATAAATGCTCAAACAATACATTTACCACAAGTGATTTAACACAAATGCTGTAATTACTTACGGGGGAGTAATACTGCAGGATCCCACTGACCTTTCTGGTTTGGTCAATATGAGGAAGGAAAATGGTGCATGGCGTGTTCAGTGCTACGGGATATTAACGACTCAGTTCATCATTTGCCACTTTACCTCTGAAGGACTAAGTGAGGTACACAAGTGTGAGGTCCAAATCAGTCTGCCGTGCAAGTGAGATCACTGTTGGTACATCAGAAACTGCTGCCCAGCTTGGAAATCACACCATTTGGCAATAAACGTGTCAAAAGAATCCCTGAAGTGATGCTTTGGGAGTGATTGGAAACGGAGTGGAATGAATGATGTGAGAGGCACAGCCAACCTGTTTGGCCCCATGAGGCAAATCAGGGTGATATTAGGTCGGCACTACTCATCTTTATTGGTTTTTTAAACTCAGAGGGTGTTACATCCACAATATATCTGAAACCTATATTGTTCCAGCCCTCTGTGTAAGTGATTATTGATTTTTCTAGCAGAGTATTTAGCTTCCTTTGATACTTGGTTGAGGTGCATTACTTTGATCTTAATTTTTTTTTTTCTAGGCCTTAGTCACCTTATAACAAACACATTTAAACTTTTCTCTTATATCAAGTGTTTCCCAACAGTCGGGCATTAAGTCAAACTATATCTTCTAACTTTATGGTTGAATTTAATAAATGTCTGCACTGGATGTACAGTTTGATAGACTAGTTTGACAGTATAAGCACCACCCGATGGGCTTCATTTGCAGTAGACTCTGGTCCAGCAAGTGTTGAGGTGCCAATATGTGATGTGGTGTTTGGGCAGAGTAGGCAGCGGGCACTGGGCACTGACTTCCATGAATGTCAAACACCGCTTAAGATGAAACAGGAGAGGCCAACGACTTTGTGTCACAGCCAGAGCAGAGATGAACACTACGATCTATCACTGTCCTCACCTTCTATTGTTATAGTGACTTAATTAATCAACCTGTAGGCAGGACGCCATGCTTTTTAAAGCCCTAAGGGGAAACTCGCAGTTAGGTTGCAGTAAGATTAAAATGCCTCCCAAAATTATCCTGATTAAAGCAGCAATCAAAACAGATGAAGGAGATGGAGTGGACTTCTTAAAATTTACATCAAGATTAATGATCCATTTCAGGGAAAAGCATGGGAAAGCAGGCTGTATTGCTCTGCACACATCAGGCTTATGAAGCCCCACAGTTTTTAATATTAAATGCATAAAAACATTATTATAACAGAAATAACACAATAAATTGAAGAAAATGTATAAATGAACTAATATTTCATTTCATTCATCATTTATAGATCGAAGTCAGCTATATCAACAACTGCTAATGAGAGTAAGAATCAAAGTCAGTTAGCCCCTGATAGCTAGAACAACAACAATGTTGAAATATATTTGACAACTAGTCATTGACTGACTCGCCAAAAGGTGGCCACGCCCCAAAGCATACCCTATTTATCATCTATTTCACTCTAAATTAGATCATAATTTACAAAATAAACATCATGCTGTATGGAAGAAGACTTTAAACCAGCAACTGAGACCATAAACTCATGAGGAAACTGTTTACTGAGATGATAAATGAAGTGAGAAGTAGGCTTATTTTCCCATAAGACTCAATACAATCTGACTTATTTTTTAAAGCCAATGGAGCTGCCCCTGCTGGCCATTAGAAAAACTTCACAGACCTAAAAGCTCTGTCCATTAATTATATACTGTCAATAGTTATAGCCTACACTGAGCTTACACCCAGTGGTGAGGTCCATGGCTGGTGAGGCACTGACTCCATCAGAATCAGATTTACAGTATATGAACCCAGCAGAGTAGATTACTCACCATTTGATCGGCAGCAGTTAATAACGGGTTATGTTTCATATTTCATCTCAGCATTCTTTACCCATACCAGCTGTAGCCCACATGATGCACATTTCATTTAAAAGACATTATTACCATCTTAACCTTACTTATAAATGAAGTGATCCTTCTGGACAAAAATGTCCTTTCCTTTTCCCTTCCTTGCCTTCTTTCAGTTTTAAAAGTCTCTCCATCTCAATGGAGATCACTGCCCCCTACCATGCGGCAAGAGAACTGCCTGCCTCATCTAGTGCCTCTTCACTGCCGTTGTAAAATCGCTGAACACACGAAACAGGTTGCACGCATATATAATATGTACATCAGCTAAACTATGGAAAGTCAGGGGGGCATATATTAAAAGTGTTTGAAACATTTGATTGGCGACATACAGAGAGACAGTAACACGCTCTTATTGCATGACAGAGCACAGTTTGTGAGGAACTGCGTAATCTCTTCCCCGTATTTTAAAGAGTGGCTCGATGACACGCTGAGGCCACCCTAAGCGTACCCCTGCACCCCTAGCGGGGAGATAGAGATTCATTCATCTCGCTCAGAGTGTTTCATTTTCTGAACTCATCTGACACGTTTCAGTGGCTTCAAAAGGGCTGCTTGACTGCTCCCACGAGTGGGCGTGGCTTCAGCACATTCAGCGGACACGCCCCCACAGTCCTGGAGCCAAGAATTCATTTTTACCTGATTCTGACACCTAATTTCATACATGTGGATATTTTTAATCATCCAAATTTAGCTAATAACACTTTCTTTTTCGGTCTGACAAACTCAAAACAAAAAAAAAATAATTCATGTAAGATACTAATTATTCATATGATTATTTATAATACTTTGGGGCTTTTTACTGGCAATGGACAATATCGGGAAAAAAATTAAAATTAAGACTTTCACTATTTATAAAGGTCACCGCCTTGGAGAACAGTCTTAGCCCTGAAGGCCAGGTGGACCATAAAAATAATTGGTTAGTGTTTTAAAGATTTGAATGTTAAGTTTCACCTCAAGGCACAATCTCACATTTGTAATGCAAGGACACCCCCCACTACAGTGAGCTGTGCAGGCTAAATACAATCAACCATTCAATTAAAAAGCTAAAAAAGTTTATATAAACTGTCAGAAGCCCGCGCTATTGGCTACATGAGTCATTCTTCTTCTTTTTCTACTTCCCAGTCATTATCAACAGCTTGCTGCTGCCACACCATTCAGAACACAAGGCATCTATCTACAGGCTAACAACCCCCCCTCCCACTGACAATACTAACAGCATGTAACACACACACACACACAATGTACACACACACAGGAGAGAAGAAGATTATGACCACGGGGACCTTCCTGTCCCTCCCAGCTATTGGCCAAGACATGCTATGCTCACAGTAGCGGGATCCCGGAGGTCAGTAATCTGTAACGACACAAGCAATGAGAGACCGGTGCCAGCGATACACATAACCAGATTAACACGGACAAGAATAGAGGCCAAGATGTGGGTTACCACCTCCTCCAGCGGGGAAGTGAGTGTGTTGTTTAAGTCATTAATGGATTAGTTGAGGATACAGTCACAGGAAAGGAAACCGCAGACAAAGAGAGAGAGTCTTGGGTATTTATGGCACCAGCACAATCACGCAGAGAGACTTAGCAGGTATGGAGGCAGCATGTATTATGTGCATACACAAAGCACAAACATTGCTAGATGTGGACTATAAATGTGACAGCCCGACCAAATCAATGTCAATATTGACATTTCTAGAATTAGGCCTCTCCACTCGCAAAATAATGAATAAATGCATGCAGTTTTCCATCCAAACACCTGGTTTCTCTGGACCTGCAGTCATTTACAGTCACAGCTTATCCGGGATGAATAACGGGACAGATGGAACAAATTCAACACGGATGGGGAGCCCAAAACATACTGCTGTGTGTCCGAGGTAGTTGAGGGTAAAAATATACACAAAATGAGTGGGTTGTGTGTGGTTTTGTTTTAAATAACTAGAACTCTGCTTCCATCGGAAATTTACTCATCAACAAAGTTTCAAAAACTTGTTTCTGTGTCATGGCCTATAAACAAGACGGCTTTTTGACGATTTAACTTTTTCTTTTATATTTTTGAGCATTTTCCTCGCGTCTGAATGGCTCAGCATGTTGCCTCATGTATCACCACCCTGCAGACGTGGCCCACATTGGCTCGGGTACATGGGTCCACACGGAGCAGTCCACAGCAGCCAGCTATACGACATCAAAGCTACTTAACACAAAGACTTATTACTGCTGATGACATGAAAATTTGAGATATGCAAATCAATCTACAGCTCGTGTGTTTGAATTATTGAGCGTGACATATCTTTAAGTTCATTATTTATCATCGTCGAAAGAGTCCTGCTCATCATCGTCACGCTGCCTTTAGTTCAGCTGTTATAAAACCTCCACCATCATCATCATCATCATCAAAACTACCACTAACCCTTCATGATGGTTAACATGACACCATCGTCATCATCACAGTGCTGCCAACGTATGTCCTCGTCTTCATCACGCTGCCCTAGCTCAGCTATCCTCAGCCAAACTTTTAATCTCGAAACTTTGATCTCCACCAGCATAATAATAATAAATGTCATCATCTTCATCACCCTGACAACGGTTATAAAACCACCCCCACCACCATCATCATCATCAAAACTACCACCATATGTCCCCGCTGTGATTTTCAATGCCACAATTTTCATCTTAATCACGTTGGCTATCATCATCCTCATCATCACTCGTACCACAACCACCACAAAAATAAGAACAATAATAATCATCACCAGAACCATCATATAACCACATAACCTTCATCATCATATAACCACCAGCAGCAGCATCACCATCATCATCATCATACTGATAAGACTAAAACAATTTGAGATGCACACAATATGTAGATAGATTATATTAAATATATATTTAATATAATAAAAACAATAAAAATCAAGCCATGTCTAATCATGACCACCTTCATCATCATCATCATCATCATCATCACCGTCATTAACACAAAAATCTGTATGAAATAATTCATCAGATTTTGTGCACTTCCAGTTTAGTCACTGGTTATTTCGCTCCTCCACCTCACGGACTTCCCTGTCTGCTTTACACTGTCCGTTCTTCCCGTGCACCCTGACCCGGTGCGCAGTCCCTCTAAACCTGGGTATGTTCACTAACCCTGACCTCCCCAATCTCATTCTCCCTCACCGGCAGCCTGCACGGTCCACAGCCCCGCTCGGCTGTACAGGGTTATACCCGCCCAGCTTTTGGGGAAATTGCCACTCACCGTTACTCCACCGAGTCTCTCCCTCCAGCGGGGAGCGGAGCAGACTGTGCGTTGGATAAATGCTTAATTGGAGCGGGACTGAAGGCGTCTCCCGGACGGGGCAGTGCTCTGCTCTGTGTGTCGCACACACCTGAGAGAGACCCCCCCCCTCCGCCCCCGGTCATGCTTTGCTGTCCGGTGTCCAGGAGATTCCTCCACGGTCTCTCGCTGCGCCCCGTATTTACGCACGCACGTACAGATGTGTGCAAATTACACCGCCCGCTGCAATTAACGGAACTGTCAAAGTGATCGCACCCATCTACTTCTTACACACACGAACTGCCTGCTGCTGTCACACACACACACGGCTCTCACGCACTGATAATAATAAAAGGAACCAAAACGTGAATCATAGTAATAACAGAGGAATACACACGTTGTCTGTGTCTTCTCACCGGTCCGGTACTCTGGAAGAAGAAGCCCGGGTCAGGATCCGTTCATTCATTCACTCACTCATCCTGTTCTCATCTATGTGTTCATCCTCCCCTCCGTTCCGTCCTTCACTCAGCAGCTGAATAAACCGATCCTCTCTCCTCTGAAGCGGCGGCGACGGCGACAGAGCACGCGCACTTCACCCGTTGGCTGGCTCGCGCGCTCATGCGCCCTCCCTGCTCTCTCTCTCTCTCTCACGCACACACACACACACACACACACACACAGAGAGAGAGAGAGAGAGAGAGAGAGAGAGAGAGAGAGAGAGGCAGATAAAGAAAAGGAGATAGAAACTGAGGAAGGATGAGCTGATGTGAGCTGAAGTGGAGGGATAAGGTATACAGTGAGACAGCGGTTATTACTGTGTGAGTTTGTACCTGTGTGTGTGTGTGTGTGTGTGTGTGTGTGTGTGTGTGTGTGTGTGTAGCATCACCCCTGCTCTGATAATCACAGATCACATGGAGGCAGAGGTGGAAAAAAAAAGAAGTGAGATAACAAAAGAGGATGGATGAGGGAAGAGCAAAGTTCACGGCTGCAACCAACGATTATTTTAAACTGTAAATAATTTTCTCAAATTATCTATGAAAGTGTGAAAGATGTCTTTGTCTGATGAGTCCAAACCCCCAAAATAGAAAATCTACAATCATATAAAGGAAACATAAGCAGAAGATGTTCCGCTGTAGATGTTTTTTTCAGAGTTAGAGGGATACATATGCGGAGTAATACATGATATGCAGCCTATATATATATATTTATATACATAAAAGTGAGGCTGAGAAGCTTCTACCCTCACTGCCATCAGACTATTGAACACTAAACCCCATTAATTCTCAGAACAGACAATCCAAGTGCAATAAAAATAATAATAATATGCAATATTTCAATGTAGCACCTGCTTATTCATTTATTACCTGAGTTATTTAACTGTTTCTCTTTTATAATTAATTCTGTGGTGTTTCAATCTGTGACTTTTGCTCGTAAACAAATCTTGAATCCTGATTCTTGAATCTTGAAGTGAGGTCTATGGTTGAGGCAATGTAGCGCCAAAGTAAAGCCGGTCTACTGGCAGGTTAAAGTGGAGAGAATATGCTCACTATAGTGTACAATTAAACAGATATTGATATTTCTGGATGGGCCCTATTTCTTCACATTTTTCTGCTGACCCTGTCCACAGCTCTGCTTTGCTCTACTTCCATGCCAGGACTCTTTTCAGCTTCTCCAAACTGGGAGCACTTTCTACTGCAGGAAACATACCGAATGTGTATATAAGTACTTCATACAACCCCACTTCCAAAAAAAAAGGAATTCTCTCTTTAAGGTAATGCAACATCTCTTGCTTGCATCTGAAACAAGGAGCTTTCATCCCCTCACTACCTGTCATCTCTTTATTTCCAATAAAGGCATAAAACAATCAATAAATCATCAAATTAGTTGCTGATCACTCGACTAATCTAGACTGGACGAGTCTACATTTTTGGGGGGGAAACCCTCAAAACTGCACCTGAAAACCGGTCAAATATCAGCAAGAAACAAAATTCAAAACATCGATACACACACAGACAGTGCTCATGACTTGAACAGTGGCTGTGTTTCACCAGAGACCTAAAGGTTCGGTGTTTGGATGGGAATTTATTTGCGGATTAGATAAGTGCTGTTCCGCCTCAACTCATCCCTCTACAGAGGAGGCGGCGAAGAAGGATCGCCTCTGATGAGATGGGGTGGGGGGGTTGAGAGATGGATGAGGGAGAGAAGGGCAGCAGGAACATTGGAAAAGTGGACACGAGGAAAGACAAGGAGGAGGAAAGACGAGGATGGAGGCCAGAGGAGAGAAATGAGCAAAAGGAGGAAGGCGGTGGGGGGAGATGCTGTGGTGATGATAGAGGGTGCGGGAGGAGGAGAGCTGGAGTCAATGTAAATAATGAGAGAGGAGCGGAGTAGTTTTACATTATCCGTCTTTTCGACACAGTTGATCAGAGTTCTGTCTCCGCGTGAAGCATGGCCTTTACACCGCAAGCTAATTCACGCCCCCGAGGGGACATCTCACAAACACACACTTACACACAAGCGTGCACACACAATAACGACCGCAGCCGGACTCTTGCGTATGCTGAGAGAACACACGACCATCCACGTCCGAATGTGTTCCAGCTAAATGCATAACTTCAAATTCATAGCTGGACAAACACATTTGGGCACACGTGCACACACAGCAGAACCCCCGACGCATGAAAGAACAACGCACACACACACACACACACACAAGCACGTGTGCAGACATACAGATGCCAACACATCCACCGCCCACGCTGATTTCTATTATAACTCCTGAGGGGAGTGAAGTCTAAAAATGATTAAAATTGAGGATTTTGTGAATGATTGTGCATGTTTTAAAGCTCTTCATTCATGAATAACACAGTGGCTTGTGTTTGGAAATTGGAAATTTTTCTTTTTTACAAAGATTAAGATTCTCTTTCATCTTTTCTGTTTTTTTTAAATAAGGCGGGCTGTATATCTGTTATTGTCAAGAAATCTCATGAAAAGAGTAACAGTTTAGCTCATTTCTCAACTTTTTACTCTTCACTCAAACACATTAGCTGCTAGTTGTAAATCTGAATAAAGCAAATAAAGTTAAGAGACAAGAGCTGGATCACTGTCTAAAACAACTGTGCGCCATAGTTTTTTTAGCAAACGTTACTCGCTCTGTTATTCATTTCAGCTGCAAACGTGGTGCTCTGGTGGAGATTTAACATTTTAACATTAACAGGATGAATGTTGACTCAACTTATGATAAACTACACTGCCCATATTCATGAATGAGCTCTGTGGTACAGTGGCTACACAGACGAGACTTATTAGAATCTATTCATAATCCTTCAAGGTGCACAAACTGCTGAAAAGAACAAAGAATCCTCTCTGTTAGATCTGATCAATCTGTCATGTTCAGTGTATTCAAATATTTATATTTTGATGAAATGTGATGAGTCCACAGAGGGAGGAAATGATGGCAAAGACGGTTGTGTGGGTCAACAAAATGTTGAACATTAACACGTGTACTGCCGCTTATTTCCTGTTTCCTGCTGCCAGTCATCATCAGCTTTTTTTAACAGTGACCACAGTCGTAATCTTAACTTCCCTGAGCCATGTAGACGATGCAGGACATCTTCCATGCTACATAAAACAAACCTTAACCATGGTGGTGTCAGCAGGTCAGTGTGAAGTAGTTTAATTTGGAGGACTTCCATTTATGTCTGTTAGGTCTTACCAAGAAGAGTTCACTCTGTGTTTTTATTCTCATTATTTTTGAGATACATTTTTCTAATTTCTTTCTGCAGTCAAGTGATTGACATATCTCAATATGCCACCAGGTTGATCGGACTGGAAATTCACTCTTTAGTTCATGCGTAGTGAGATTCAGAGAAGCTCCAGAGGCAAAAAACACTGGATGACGATGGACTTTAATTATGATGTTTTAAACATCCCTTCTTGCCAGAGCAACCAAACAATAATCTATATTCCCAATGTTTTGATTCCTTTTTTTAAAAAAATGATGTTTTTCCACCAAAAGTAATTTTTTAAGATACAGAATTGTGTATTCGGGGCATACTGAATGCTACAAGTAATTGATTAACCGCCCTAAGATGAAACACTGAGCGACTCATATCATCCAGCTGGAAATTTCTTTATCGCTGTAGGGTCACAATAGACAAGCGACGAAGACATGACGGCTCACTGGTTTCTGATGGATGATGCTTGTTAATAAATTAACATAACCCAAATACTTTTAAAACAAAACATGAAATTAATGAAATAATTGTAATAGACAAAAGTCTTCTATCAATAATGAAGTTTTCAGTGATTGTACCAGATTCCTGATATCTTCTATTCAGATTACGAGAACTCCACCACGTACCATCGCTCGCCTCCCAACTCTGCTGTGTTTCCCCCTCTCAGCACAGCATCAAAGCATTACAGATTCAGCGCCTATTAACCCTCCCCCCATCGCCTCGTAGTGTGTGTCTGCCTGCCTCGCTACTGTACTGCCAAACAAACCACAGTGATATCTTGAGAGAAAGCTATGTTTCTACCCAGTTTCTATGGCGATGCGAGAATAAGCAGAGCCTTCTGTCATACTACTGTAAAATAGCCAAAAGCGACGACTCTACTACAGCGCATAGGCGTCTTTGAAAGCAGCAGTGTGAAACGTTTCTGCCTGGAAGATAATTGATGTTCTCCATGAAATATTAACTTGGTTCTTTAGCTCGAGACTCGTGAAAACTGTGACACACTGGTTACAGTTCCGTTGGTCATAAAACAGGATTCGAGTTTATGTTTCATGTTATTTTTATATGGTTTGTTAGTTTAAGATTAGTCCAAAGAATTCATGAATCATAGATAGTTTGGTTCAAGAGGCTATACAGATGCACACTCGCTGTTCTAGTGACCATTTAAGTTGAACATTTCTTCATATTTTAATGTTTTATTATTTATTTCATTGTACTGAGCCTTGTGGGAAACTACAACTGTGACTCTACTTCCCTCATTGATTTATTACCTCAGTACACAGTTACCGCATGCGTTTATGGTCAAAACGGTTGTCCACAAAACAATGTCAGATGTCAGATTTACACTTTGTTATGCCGTGCTTTCAAACTGCTTCTAATTAAAGATTCATTGAATGTGAAAAACACAACACGCCTTTTGCCATTTAAGCTCTCTCAGCATTTTCTCTGATCACAACCTGGCACCTGTTATGCCTGTTGGTATATATTATGGCTCCTGGCTCAGGTTCAAGACCTTCTCTAATATACTTCCAATTTAAAATTTAAGTTATCATTTTATTATTCGTTCTTGACCAAAATCATTTTTCCCAAAGAAATAATGATAGTATTCACATGTGCGGAAATGCCATACTTTAATTAGCCAAGGTCAGACTAATTTTGAGTTGATGCCTGTTAGCTGGTGCCAAGCTGACAGCAGTCTTCCAAATGTTCATCTATACACACTCAAATTGCAAATGCAAAACTTTAGTCCCAGTGGGAAAATTTCAAGGTTGGGAAAATAAAAGTAGGAAATGAAGATTCCTTTGGTATCAAGGCTTTCAGGTTGCAAATCCCTGGATGAACAACACATGCTGCTCTCTGTCAGGTATTCCACAGACTTTGGCGCGGCACAAAAGCAAGTTAAAAACTAGGTTAGTTCTTCTTCGCGCTGATTTGTCCCCCCCATTGCTGTCCTCTCCACGCATACCCTTTGTAGTCTATATAAGATGGTGTGCGCTGACTTCAATGTAAGCACCAATGTAACACACCTGCTACTGTACTGTATTCAGAAATGTTTCCTATTCAACACGCAGTTAGAACAGACATCAGTGGATAACAAAATGAGCACCATTCTTGTGTCTGTACACTAAATATGAAGCTACTGCCAGCTAATTAGCTTAGCTTAGCATACAGACTGGAAACAGGAGGAAATAGTTCTGGCTCTGTCCATGTGTAACTAAATTCCCCTACAAGCACATCCAAAGCTCACTATTTAGCATTTTACATCTAATTTATTTAAGCTGTACAAAAACTGAAGTGTTAAAACACTAAAAGTTGCAGTTTTACAGGTGGTTGTTGGATGTACCAGACTTTCTCTTGGCCAGGACCAGTGAGTTTCCTGTAATGGTTCATTTTATATTATGAGTTTTAGAGGTTTTGTTTAAGCCATTTGAAAAACTGGCAGCCACTGTAGTTTCTTCTTCATGCTATGGATCTAAGGGAGGGTGTTGCAACCATCAACTTTACTAGTAGATGCCAGTAAAAATGAAAATTAACAATAACCATGTGACCTTGTTTCCATGTCCCAGCATTCACCTATTTCACAACATTTTCCATTTCTAGTTTTATGCAGTCACTTCACTTTCACTTCTTGGAATATCAAATTTTACTGCTTTGCTAAGAGGTACCATAAAGTGTAGAAACAAAATTCAACCACAGACTGGTATAACTTTGTAGCAGGGTGTTGCTGGAAAGGAGCTTGTGTGATCAGGGAATACATTTGGTAAATAAAAGGCTAATAGAGGCCAGATTCCCCAAATCCCATTTCAGAATCCTCTCATGTACTCGTCAAGATGGCTCAAATATTGGACATGATTACACAGTCACCCACTAATCAAGCCATTCTGCTTTATCTCTAACCTTATAAAGCTTTGTTGGCTCCTGATTATTCATGGGCCGCCCCAGACTCATTGTGTCAGGCTACTGAAGCAATTGTAACACATGCTGAGTATGGTCCATAGGGGAGCTGTGAAACATAAAGAAATGATGAGGAGGAGGATTGTAAGCAAATGAGCATTGATCGTTGATCATTTTGAAAGGGAAAAGATGAGCGTCGCTGCCACACTGCGCTGTTTTTCTGTGACACCAGCTAAAATATGCAAACATAATACATGCACTCACAGACACACACACATGAAACCACACACATGGATTCAGAATCACAGAAACCGAGACATGCCATCACTCCCACGGTGATTGTTTTCTGTCCACTTCAGATTACTGTAGCGCTAACGGCCATCCAAGTGCAGCAAAGCATCTGTCGTTGCGGCGTTCTGGCCGTTAGTTGGTCATCAAGCACAACAAGAAGTCGATTGCTAAGTGTTAACATGGCTCTGGGGCGTACTGTTACGTAATCACTGTCTGTGGGCATCTGCAGGAAACATGAAAACATGCACTTTTTGATAGAGAGATTCAGATGAGACGCATGGACCACCTCCATCAGTCTGCTGGGTTATTGATCAGTGTTGAAATGGAGCTGCTGATTAATCAGGAGGTTGAAACCAATTAAATCCATGACAAACACACACTCACTCACAAAGACAGAATCCCCGCATGTATCCTGCCTCACCTTATTACAACTTGAGACAATGTGACAATGAAAATGCAGACTGAGGACCAGATGACGCCTGTATTACTACTGAGCTGTCATTTGAAACTGAATGTAAGCAACAAAAACAAGAAGTGATGTACTTGTGATGTCTTCACCACATATATGATGAATATATTCTTTGTCTAACCATGTCGGAATTTTTTCCTCTCATCTGAGCTTTGTTGCTGTTGCATAATTCTACCCTAAAAGTGATAAATGAGAAGTTGCTGCAAGTGTAACAAGTCATAGGGGGAAGGTCCACTTTACCACGAGAACGTCTTTCAGGATTACGTATGTATTTACCCAAGAAAATCAGACGCAATCGTGCATTTCATGATAAATGTCTCTGATTCTTGGCATTTTCATTCATGCTGTAACTCACAGACACATACACTAGATCAACTACGAAAATAAATAAATAAATAAATAAAAACACATACTTACAGGTGCAAAATATTCACACACGTGTGTGCGTGCACCTGCACCTCTTTCTCTGTGTACACGCACATTTACCCAGTTCAATATAACCTGAAGTGTTGCAAGGAAAATGGTCCCAAAGTGCAATTCATCACCTCTGTCTCTTCTCCCCTCAAGCAATACTGACCTTTCACTATGATTCATATCACACGGACACTAACACACACACATAAGTGAACGGATACACACATATTGCATTTATATATTTATTTATTTATGTTATATGTTATATGTTATGTTAACAAGTTTGTGCATTAGAATTTTATAAAATCGGGATATAGTCCTCTTTTGTATATTTTGTATGGATGGAAATGTCCAACAGCCTGCAGCAGGGACTGGACCCACAGAGATAGAGTTGAATAATATAAAGGGCTTTAAGGAACAGAAGTGGGATGAAAAATACATTGGGTTATTGGCAAATGTGTTCCTAATCCTTTCCTTGTAATGATGGCCATCTATCAAAGCCTTTATTTTATTATTTTTATGCAGATGTGTATTGTTATGCTAATGTAACAGTTACTTATCCTATTTCTGTTCTGCTGACTGTGGCTAGCTGCAGCCAGCAGTGAGTATAAGGTCTCATTAGCATTCAATGGTTTCTTAATGTAATTGTGCTGCTCCCTCAACAGTATTTTACGCCACTTTTCTAACTTTGCAAAGAAAACTAAAGCAAAAGTTGCACATGGTGTGAGACGGTGAAGTGTAATCCCTAATGAATTAGCGTTTTATGTGATTGAAAACTTTCATCTACATAAAGTCCAAATGTGAAATCACAGTCGCCCAAAAGAAATTTAAAAAAATAATAAAAAGTTTGACTTGCTTTTTGATTTTTAGCTTGTTCTAGTTTCTGGTCAGGCTCTTAAGATTTAGTTACCACCTGACTGAGTCCAACAAGCAGCTTGTTTCTATCAAACAACATCAATTAAACAGGAGCAATGACGCCATCAGCTAGCAAGCGCCACATGAACTAGTTCAGTCAGCAACCCAGATACACAAAGGGGGGAAGAAAAGGATGGGAGAGAGAGAAAAGGGAGGCAGAATTGAAAGTAAGAAAGAGACATAGACAGAGAGAGAGAGAGAGAGAGAGAGCATGGTGCAGACGTGGATGGGAGAGAGATGAAATGAGAGAAGGCATAGATGGACGAAAAGTAATGAACGCATAAGGGCAGAGACATGGAAGAAGAGAGATAATGACAGAATAAAAGGGGAAAATGTTGGGAGCCTGTGAGTAGGTGAAATGAGAAAGATGGGGAAGAGGATTAAGGCAATGAGGAAGACAAATCTACTAATGCAAATACCGTGTACTCTCATCAGGGCTGAAAATGCGGCTTGTTTTGCACCGTGTCGTGCCTTTCCATCCAATTTCCTGCCTCTCATCACTGTCAAAACAAAACAAATAAAATCTTTAAGGAGGATGGATGACCCAACCTTCCTGTGAGAGATGGGAAGGAAAACAGGCATGGAGCAGAGGAAGACGTGTCAGCTGACCTAATGACTGTTATACGGACCATCAGCATCATTTGTTACGATACGCTGCCTGTGATCAGCAGGTGGACAGGCATCCTAAAGACACCTTTAATATATATCAAAACATTAGAGAGCAATTTCTTCTATCTAGATATGGACGTTTGCTTTTCTATGTGAATTTCACAGCCTGAGTTTTTTCTACATACTTGGAAGAAGAGGGTGAGGCGTGAAGAGTATTCATTTGGTTGCAATCTGCAACTTCACCGCTAGATGGCACTAAATCCTACATGCTGGACCTTTAATGGGATTCCTACATATTAAGATTTTCTAGCCTTTATTGCTGTCATGTCTAAAATCATCACAGTAACAGTTCTTCATCACAGTTTTTAATGTCAACATTAATTCTTGCTCACAAATGTTAGCATGAGCTGCGTTACTCAATATATCAAACTATTTGTCTATGATGCTGGTGTGCAGTTGACAAAAGCAATACAAAAGTAAAATGAGATCATAAATGTAAGGTGGAACTTGATTGGTTCTCCTGTGCTCATTCTAAACACTGATTGGCTAGTGTACGCTTACATAACTTAGATCTTTTTTTTAAACTACACAGCCATTAATGTGTAAAAGTAAAAAATACCAACAAACTATATTCAAAACTTATCAGTGAATGGTGTCATGTAAATAATTCATTTCTGACAACAACAACAAAAAAACAGTAGCAGTAATACATAAATAAATTATATTTTTGCAGAGATCAGTTAATTCAATCATTACCACTTTTGTCCTAGCAAGCACATATAGTCTATGTTTACTAAAAGTAATATGTCACATATATTTACAATGAAATTAGGTCACTATGCTGATTAAAGACTTCACTAAATTACAGTTACAGTAAATTATGGTTTTACTGGCCAAGGGCGCTGGAAATGGCTTTACTTTACAGCAATATCACGATAACTAAGTGAAGCATGAAAATGTGTTTTGCTGCAGGCAGAGCTTCACAGTGATAAATGTAAACTGATTAGCCAACAAAAGCTGAATTAACTGCAGACAATTAAAGCAGCATTGTGATAATGACTATATTGTGATTATAGCCACTGTTGATATATGATATCTCTCTTTATGTTCAATATACTTCAGGAAGAGCTGAAGTGAAGGGACTGAGAAACAGGATATTACATCCTACGTATAATCTTGTTTCCACCACCTGAATCAGTGTAAGAGCAGTTTATGTGTGGAAAAAGACTACAGCTATACATTAACTATCATTAGACTCTATAATGACAGACATGCACCTGTGTAGCTCTTAAAGTTCACATATGGAAAACATATGTTTGAGACCAGCATGTATATCTACATTAGCTCTCTGAGTGCACACATACCACTCCAACCACATGAAAACAGCCAAACCATAATTGATGAAGGTTGAAAAGGGGCAGGACGAGCATGTGTGTGGCTTGCTAGTTGACGAGCTAGTGAACAGACCTGAGTCAAGGCAGGGGTTGATTACAGTTTTTTTTAACCTCCAGCCAAGCCAGGACTTGATATTTTGTCTTTTTCATAATCCATTTCTGTTAAGGAATAGTGTGAGATGTGAAGATATCATTCTTGTGTATGTCCACTAAATATGAAGCTACAGTCAGGGGGCAGTTCATTTAGCTTAGCTTTTAAGTTAGCTTAAAGATTGAGGTGGGGAAACAGTTAGTCTAGCTCTGTCTAAAGGTAACATCCACCAGCACCTAAAGCTCAGTAATTAATGTGTTATATCATTAATTTAATACATACAAAAACTGAACTGGAAAAATGCAGTTTTACAGGTGGGTATGTAAAGGACTATTTCTTGTCCGGGAGCAGTGACTTCCCCATAACAGCTCATTTTTACACTTTGGTTTATGTACAAACTAAAAAACACAATATAAACATAATAATTAGTGAGCTGTGAATTTAGTGAATTTAGCCAGGCAAGCTGTTTTCTTCTGTTTACAGTCTTTATGCTAAGCTAGGCATGACATGGGGGTGATAACGACCTTTGTATCTAACTCCTGAAATTTTCAAAAAAAATATAGAGCTAGGGTAAAATAAAACTAGCTTCTTGAAATACAACTTTATTTGCTCTGGGGAAAGGAGAGTTTTCTTAACACTGTGACAGATTTTTCACTTGTCATAAGATAAGAAAGATTTTCAACACCAGTCCTGGATTAAATGTCTTGTCGAGCTGTGTATTTTTGAATTTTTATCCACCAGAGAAAAAGACAGCAAGCCATTTTTAGTCCAAACCTTTAGTTTAAGGAGAGCTGGGTTATAAGACAGGCAGGCTGCACAAGGGTGGAGTGGATCAAATTAGAAAGCTGCCATATGTCAGCCTTGTGATCACAGAGTGACTTAGTTATACAGCGAGGGAGCGGTCCAAATAATGAGCATGTACAGAGAGCAATGAGGAAAGGGCTCCAGTTGAATGTGTGTGCTGGAGGAGTGTTTGCTCTTTCCATGTTCTTGTCTCGTACACCATTCCTCTGAATTCTGTCTGGCAGTCCTCTAAGAGTTTTACATTTACTGCCACCGTTTCTGCTCCTCTATTATTTTAATTCTCTCTCTCTGCACTCTCAGGCTCTCATCTCTTGGTCTGCCTTTACTTTTCATCCTTCATCTGTTGCTTATTCAGCTCCTTTGTCTGCGTTTCTCTCTCTCTCCACGTCTGGTACATACTGTCTGGGTTTCAGGTATGCTTCTAATCTTTTTTTTTTTTTTTTAATCTGGAAACCAAATCATCCTCTTCTCATTTTGACACCAACTTTCTTTTCTTTTCTCTAAGCTCTCCCACTTCAAATAGTTCAAAACCTGCTGTGCATCTTCCTCAGCTCCCACACAGACTCGAGTCGCAGGTCCGCTCAGAGGGGAAAATATTTTTGAAAGGACAGTGAGTGAAGCTGACGGCAGACAGGCAGTGTCCTGGCATTAAATTGGAAGGAACATTTTTGGGAGCCGCTTGGAAACGCTGCAGCGTTTGCTCTCAAACAGCCACACACACTGAGTGGTGGTTTGGAGACAGTGTGGGAGTGCATACGCCTACGTTTCCCAAAATAACCGCCAGATGAGGGGCAGGGAGGCAGGGCGAGGTTGGTACAGGGAGATATAAATGGATGCTAATTGTATGGCTCCTTCAGATTTCACTCAAATCCAGCAGATTTATACATAAACACACACACACTCTGTACATGTGTCCAGGTATGTGTGTGAGAAGGACTCTGCTTGTATAAGAAACTGTAAAATCAGACTCATATTTTATACAGTTTTATGGATGTGAAATGCTACAAATTAGTGCATACATGGCTTAAATTACCTTACATGGATGTAACTGTGTGTACCTGTGCGTTGTCTGTGTATCTGTGTGTACCTGAGTTCAAGTGTGTGTACCTTTGGGATAACTGTGTACCTGTGTGTACCTGTGGGTTAACTGTGTGTACTGTATGGTTTGCAAACAGCACTCAAACAAGAAGAGAATTCCCATGTATTATTTCTCTAATCCCTCCCAAAAATAGAGTTCAGAAGAGGCAAGTCTCAACAGTTTTTTCTCTAGAGCTGTTCCATCCTTACACCGGCGCATGAAAAGCTGACTATGCGGGCGCTGCATGTTTGTCTAAGCTTAGAAACTCACATTAGTTCTATTTGGATACACTGACTTAGAGAGAAGCTGCACCACGTGGCCTTGAATCGCAGTCACATTTCCCACAAAAACAGTGCTCCTGCTCCTCCTGCACAAGTGTCACTTACTGACTTTGCAAAACAGACTAATTTAGTTTCTAATCACACAAGAGCCTGTTAATGCACACGAGAGAGGAGAGAGAAGAATGATGTAGAGGAGGAGAAGAGTAAAGAGGCAGCTCGAGATATAAATGGTAGATAATTACATGGTTGACTCGCCTGTGTTCATGTGAGGAAGGTGCAAGAGAGCAAAGTAGAGAAAGAAGATATACAGGGCCACACACACCCTAAATACAGTATTACTCTATTGTAATGATTCAAACAACATAAGAGGCAGATGACGTGTTTTTCACACAAGCTGTACTTTTCCCCAGTACCAGATTTTCAGGAAATGAAAGGAGTTTTTTTCCATTGATTTTGTTATGCAATGACACAGGAACTTCCATTTCTGATATCATAAAACATTTCCCAAATGTTGCAAAATACATTACAGCGATGGGTTGAAATTAAATATGGAACTGAAAATATGGGATTTTTCCTTATTCAATCTGTGTGACAGGAGACGAAGGAGTGCGAGCAAAGAGGACCAGCTCAGCAGAAGTTAAGACAGATCAGTGTGTAGTCCTGCCTCCCCACCTGCTGCTCATACAGGGTATGACAACAAACTGACATGAAGGATTTTCTACCCTGGTGGATGTTTAACTGGACAAATATAAATCAGTTAAACTTCCTTTACTGGAACTACATCATCATGTTCAGTAAGAGACACTGTAATCTCTGTGTGTTTACACTTGTAATCCTACTGAGTCTTGCCTCACCTTCTCCTTATCAGCCTCAACATCCGCCAAAAGCAAATCTCATATAACTGCTGTGTAACATAGGTTCAACCCTCCTTGTTCATTTCCTTTGAGTCATCTTTAGCCCTTATTTTTATGCTGCCTGCAAATCCCTTTCAGAAAGGCAGACAGAGAAGAAGGAAGAGTAACACTCATTTCATGTCAGCATCACGAGCCAAGCCCAAACAGGTATTTCCATGTACAACGTGTCTATATAGAGAGACTGACCGGTACACTTGCACAATCTAATTTGTTCCAATACAACAGCAGATAATAAAGCCCAGTTTTGAATGACACTGCCAGAGAGGTATTCATTTCACTACATGTTTATTACTGAGATTGTAGTTTGCAGTGTTGTTGAACTGGACTGCGTTATATTTCTGAGAAAGAGTTTCTCATAAATTTGGCCACCATATTTACATACAAGAGAGAGTATTTTAAAAGTGTTCAAAGAAATCAGATCTTTAGCACTTTATAATAATGCACTCCAGTACAACACCGCACACCCACTATGACCTCAATAATAAACATAAAGTAAAATTATTACCTTTCTTATAGTGTCTATTGAATTATTTGTACTTGGATAATTTATATTTTATGGTATTATTTCAATTGGGTACTTTAGTTTTTTAGTTTATAAAGCAGGTGCAATTAGCTACACTTCAAACAGCTATAACATTTAAATGATGCTTACATGTTATCACATTAGTAATAATAATCCAATAATATGTGATATACCTGTTAGGTAGGATTTCATTGAACTTTGGTACCTCTACTTACTTCCTTGGAGTATTATCATACTGTGGTAGTAACACTTAAGTGTAGGATCTGAACCGCACCACTAACATTAATGGATGTTAGATGGAGAGAGCCGCAATTGGCCCGTCCTGGTTAAAATCCCGCTGCGCCTCTACACTGATCATTACGGTAAGCCGGTGAGACAAACAAAACCCCAGCCCAGTCCTAGCTCGCAACAGTGACGTCAGCGCGCAGCGGCGGTGCAGTGACGCGCGGCGATTGGGTGAGCGCGGAGCTGAACTGTGTTGTACAGTAAAAAAGACAAGACACCGACTACAAAAACAACAGCTGCGGCCGCGTAAGGCCAACTGAAGACACACTCGCACTTTCCGGGGCCACACCATAAACATTTCGGGTAAGGAAGCCTATTCACGGCCGTGTTTTTATTAAACATACTTCGTTAGCTAACATAGCTCCTCAGCAGCTTCCGCCCTCTAGGAAGTTTCTTTTGTCCTCTTCAGTCAACAACAACAAAACAAGAGAGTCGGTGTGTTGACCGGGGAGGAAGGTGTGCTGGCTGCTTTAATCACGTTACAGCAACAGGCCTTCAATGATATGAAATATAAGCCCGTGTTGTCAAAACAAGTCGCTTATCTCGCTGGTTGTTACACTGTGAATACCTTTGGACTGGCTAATAACAGGCACAGCAAAGCGTATTACACTGATAGCCTGGGTGTGTTAGATAGGGCAGCATCAACCATACAATGGATGATGCCATTTTATGATCCTTGGATAATTAGCTTATGTGTTGTTTGAACGTACAAATGGAAGCACAGTTGCATTTCTGCACCTTTGCATATATATATATATATATATATATATATATATATATATATATACTCATGTTGTGTTTGAGGTAATTTATATGTACATCATGCCTTCTGTTCACAGCATGTTTTACTTCCTTATTTGCATTGTATAGTATTTTTCCCCGGTTTAAATTTTTCTTACATCTTATTTTTCCAGATGTCACGATGGCTGCAAACTTCACTATTTCCAGCGACAGCGAGTCAGAGCCATCGGAGGAGGTAGAGGAAGGAGAAGACAACCAATCATCGCCCGAGATGGCTGAGCAGCAAGTTCCTCAACGCCACTCTCTCACCTTACCTGAGATCAGGAAGGGAGGTAGGAAACCTCCAAGAAGCACACCCTGCTCCAGATGACACCCCAGATGTTTATCTTGTATTCTCACATTTACTTTTCTGCCTGTTTACCCAAACCTACCTGATGTCTCATAAGAGATGGGCAGACAGAAATCAGACACAAAATAACTGGGTTTGTTGTATTTCTGCTGCAGTAGTGTCAGCAGTTTATTTTGGTTATTCAATACGCTAAAATTCATTCACAAATTCATCCTATTCTTGCACAAAATAGGGGGTGGGAGGATGAAACCCGCCCATTCATCACTCTCTCCAACATTACTATCTGTTCTTCTTTGTCCTGCCATTTCTTGGCTTTGTCTCTTACGCCTTGGAATCAATCCGATTCTTCCTCAGATTTTTACTGTGATGTACTTTTTTGTGTTTTATCATAGTTTGACATTTTAGAACGTACTGCTGATCTATTCCAACTTCATTATGTCCGTGTCTCCCTTATGTTGCTCTAATCCTGCTCTTGTGAAGTATTACAAACCCCTCTCACCTTTGTGTCTCCCATGAAGGGACCGGCAGAATCAGGGTGAACTCCGAGTCCCACTCAGAGCTCCAAGCAAGGGGAGAAGAAGAAGCTGGCACGCCTACTGAGGGAGCTCCGTTCAGGGGGCGGTCCAAGTCAGCTCCTCCTGCTTTGTGGGCAGCCAAGAAATACGGCCGGCAGCTCAGAAGGATGAGCGACGAGTTTGACAGCCTGCTAGACAAAGGGGTGAGAATGAGGGGTCAGAGGATGGAAGATGGGTTAAAAATGGGTTAGAAAATGAGACATTAATGACTGTGTAGATATATTTGGCATGATTGGGGGGAAGAGGGCAAGAATGGATGATTAGGATGACTAAAAGGTGGTGATTCTTTTTTAGTAAAGGAAATAGATTAGGTTATGACTGAGTCGTATGGGAAATTAGGAACAAAACTTGCATTTTTCTAGTATAAATGATCAATTTTAACACAACGCTGTGTCTCCGTTTCATGCATTAAATGAAGAAGGCGAAGAGTCCTGGGCCAGCCAAACCGATGCACCACTCTAGAAGCTGGTGGAGCTACCTCTTTAGTCACCAAGAGACGGAGGGAGAGAACAACCATCACGATAACCACACACACCGCACTGAGTAGGCACGGAGAGAGGAAATAAAGAGGTTTGGGGAACGAGAAGAATCTGTGGGAACGAGAAGAAAGCAACGGCGAAGCCAAGAGAACAATTCCGATGAGAACAATGAGACTTGCTCTGAGAGGAGACGGAAGAAAGGTTGGTTTGATCAAAAAAAAAAAAAAAAAAAAGAGAAAACGATCCAAACACAAAGGCATGTCCCATCATAGTCATGTCATTTTTGTATGTCACTGGTAAATACATTTAAATGACTTTTTTGTATTCGTGTTGGTCGTGATGTTAACAATATTCTTGGGCAACCCACTGTGAAAGGGTAAAAAGTCAGTCAGGCATGAGGATAGACTGTTAGCTATCTGAACCCCATAGAGGGGATAAAATGACAGGCCAAGAGAGGAGAGATGGTTTCTTCAAAACTTGGATGGATTTGAGAGGTTACCACTCAGTTGAAAGACACTTACAGTTTCAGCTGTCTCCCATCAGCACTATGCAATATACTGTAGATGGAGAGATACATGTACCGAAATCCAAACACCCGAGGCCATCTTGAATGCTGTTAGAATTTCCTTCCTTCGTTTTTCTTTTGGAAGTCGTAAATGTGTTACTAATGTTTGTTCAGCTCTGAATGTTTGTGCTTAACAAACACAAACTCATGGAGATCACTGTAATTGTGTGCCAAAAAAAATAATGCGCAGGCAACAGAGGAGAGAGAGCGTGTAAAAGGGAAGGATTTTTTAAAAAAGCATTCAACTCGGGGCCTTATTCCAGCTTTCTGTTCCACTATCTGCAAGCCACTACCACAACTTCAAAACAACTGTACTTGACTATCAGTAACTGCTTTATGTCTCAAATTTTTCAAAAGAAGAACAATCTTGTACAAGGACAATCTCTGATGATGCAGAAATAATATCTTTTGTAAAACTTCAGGGTTAGATTATATCTGAAGACATTAAACATACATATAGAAGCACAAACCAATAAGAATCTATCTTTTTAAAAGCCTTGGATGAGCAAAAAAAAACAAAAAAAAAACACAGACTTTGGAATTTTTACGTGTAAATATTTTGTTAATATTTTATCAAATGGCAGGGGTGGAGGTTACAAGCTACGTGAATTTTATTTCCTATTTTATGAGGTTACTATGCTCTTTAATAAGTCTGGCCGACCTAGCAATAGGCAGTGTACAATCCATGGCTGTTGTGATAAATGTTATGTGCATATTTAAAGATGTGGGTGGGGATGAATTAACTGCTGTAGAAGGAGCCGACACACTAGCCTTTGGCCCCATTTACTCAGTACCCATTGCATATATATATATATATAGGAGGGACTTAGAGAGTCTGGTCACATGTAAACACAGATGTGGAGGGAGGGATTTAAAATTGATTTTTCCAAACTATCTGCAGAGTTTGTTTACTAAAAATCGGTCCTGTTGGGTTATAAAACAATATAAGCGTGGGTTGTTTGCTTTCATCTGCATTGGGATGTGAATAAAATGGGATCTTAATCTATCAGGCCTTAGGTCTAGGAGTGCTGATCTGATGCTGAATTTGCTATTTGTGTATTATGTTTAGCTTTTGGATGGGACATACTACACGCAATAAGATATTTACGGGAGTTATTATTGTTCATATTAATATAATCTGTGATCAGCACTTCTACACAGCTTGGTAAATATGATTAGGCTATTTGTGACTTGTTAATCAATGTGATTATTGAAAATTTCTTCTACTTGTGTCTTATCTCTTCCTCTCGACTTGTAGGGTTGAGTTGTGAAGTGCTCGGGTGTGCAGGCTGAGGGGCTGCATTTGTATTGTCTTTAAACTAAAGCTTTCGCTCCACCTTTTTTCATAGCTTTGCCTAAACTTGATTTTTTTTTAAAAATCAGACAGTTTTGAGACAATCTGAATGGCAACACCTTCTTTTAAGATTCAGTCTACCATGTGTTTGGTAACATATGCACCACCCTGACTGTGTAAAAACATTTAGGTAACTCTTACATTGAATTAATATCTGGTATAAAGCTCCCAACACAGTTAATACAGGTAGATTATGCTGTTACCCTTCTCAAAACAGAAGCCACCATTTTATGATATCAGATCAGGGAACATGGGGATCAGGAATGAGTTTACATCTCCTTGTAGACCTGTACTTTGACACAAGTAGTACAGTTGATCAGCTGGCAGAGAATATGTACATGGTGTTGAGAGCTTGGGGCCAGATATGAATGCTTTACTCCCTCTTGAAAATAAAGTTCAGCCGGATTTTAAAAAGAGTATAAATATTGTTCTGAACTGCCTTGAACATGCTGTAACCTGTGATGTGACACAGCATTACCAGGCTTGTCTGTTTTTACCCAGTTACCGCCTTAAACTCTTCAGCTCGCTGTCACACATTACGCTCAAGAAAAGAAAAAAAAAAAAAAGCACAATAACACGGAGGTGCGTTCGCTGTCACAACTGTGAGAAAAACACAATGGCTGACGCTGATTTTAGCAGATAGAGCCATTTAAACAGAAGTAACTCTGACTTTTGAACATTTTTGGCAGTGAACACACCCCAGAGGAAAGACCTGCCTGGGCACCTGGAGTTTTGCAACCATCCTTGATATTACTTGAATCTGGAGACGTGTGTGGAGAAAATTGAATTTTTAATATGTCCTTTTGTTTTCTTTTTTTAATTTTTTTAATGACTTTTGTAAATGTATTTTCTCTACAGCTGTGAAACTTCTGGTATATGCTGTCCTAAATAAATGATTTTAAGAGTGGTTTTAAAGTGAGTGTTTTAATTCATAGACCCCAGCACACAAAAGCTGTAATACAACTTGGTGAGAGCATGATTATATGATGGCACGTTGGCAGATCCATAAACAGAACAAATGTTTGTCAGTAGAAAACACACCTGAAAACGATCTGTTAATGGGGCAACAGAGTATTGATTGTGTTAAGCCCACTGACAACCTAGAATAAACTTTACCTAGTTGTGTCTAAACAATTAGCTCCTCTCTCTGGTGGTGGTTTCACACTGTGGTTACAGTCAGTTACATGGTGTTTGTTCCACTAATGGTCCGTCAAGCCACTTCTGATGGATCCCAGCAGTAATTGTGCCCACAGTCCAAAGCTGACAGTCTGTCCATGTCTGTGTCACTCAGTGTGAAGTCAAAAATCTTGGCATTGTCCTTTATTCTGTCTGGATTTGACGACTTGGGGAGCACTGGGACGCCCTGCTGCACAGCCCAGCGCAACAGGACCTGGAGGGGAACAAAAAACCTAAGTTGTGAGTGTCTGTCCTAAAAAAAAATGTTATTCATTAAACACTGAGTAGGTGATTCTGACCCAAAAGACCATGTGTATGTGTGTATGTGTGTGTGTTTACCTGTGCAGGTGTGCGTTCACAGTTCTTTGCCATGTCCATCACCACAGGGTCGGTGACCAGCTCTCCTTTCCCCAGGGAAGAGTAGGCTTGGAAACACACTCCATACTCATTACACACACTCCTCAGCTCTGTTTGGCACAGTCGTGGGTGAAACTCTACCTGGAGAAAACAGGCAGTGTGCATAAAAGTTAGAATTTATGTATATTATATGTTATCTGACCCCCTTTTACTCTCCTGCCGTCTACCTGTAGCACTGCAGGAGGGATTTTGCAGCTCTGCAGCAGTTCTTTCATGTGTGCTGGTGTGTAGTTGGACACTCCTATGGCCTTTAGCTTCCCCTGGGCATGCAGCTCCTCCAACGTGGCCCAACTCTGAGCTCGGTTGCCTGGAATCAAATATTAATTAGGACTTCATCATCGGTGTTACTCAAGCACAGCTACATTGTGGAGGAGGAAAGTGAGAAGACAGCTTCAATCTTATCTATTAATTAGTGGAGTATTTATTTAGAAAACATCTGATACACCTGGCTAAAGAGGCACTTCAAATGTTTTACATTTATGTTAGTTATAAATGTACACAATAAATTAAGTGATATAAAAAATAAATAAAAAAAAGTGATATTTAGGTACATTAATCTTACTTAATCTGACCTCTTTACCTGGGTTGCGTTGGTCAGCCACTACCAGACCCTGCGTGCCAGGCCAGTGGATCAGGTAGAGGTCAATATAACCCAAGTCCAGCTGAGACAAGCTGTGCAGGGCTCCTTCCATGGCCCTCTCACCCTGATTCTTGGGGCCCAGCTTACTGCAGCGAGAAACAGAGAGAGGAGGATTGTTGACATTGGTACACTGTGCCTTTTATAGTCAAAGTTGACTGACCCTCATTTGGTCTCTGGGAAAAGAAATCATGTGATGTGGGTATGACACCAAAGTCAGTAGGCATGTATTGTTCATTTTACTCAACTAAAAATACAGTTTGAAGTCAATAACAAAGAGAATATTTAGTTTGACATATTCCATTAATATGTTTATCTTCCAGCTGTATTCACAATGACATGCATGTTCATGAAACTGCTTTCCTCTCTTGAGATTCTACCTTATGAACTATAATGAGGCACACATAAATATATGTACATGCAGTACAGCATTATTATATAGGACGGAGCCTATATAAATATATATGCGTCACCTGGTTATGAATACATCCTCTCTCGTTAAACCATGTTTGGGCAGGAGCTCCTTCATGGCTCGGCCCAAGTCAGCTTCATTCCGGTAGACAGCTGCACTGTCAAAGGCCCGATAACCAGCAGCCAGCGCTGCATCCACAGCCTGGTAGACATTTTCAGGAGACAACAACTTGTAGGTGCCCAAACCCAGGAGGGGCATCTGAACCCCTGTGTTTAGGAGGACAGACGGGGCAGTGGAGGATGACGGGGAAGACATTTTGATCTGAGCGTGATTTCTTCTTCTTTGTATCCTGTTTGGACCATGTGGTCTATCCAGCACTGTAAAAGAAGAAGAGAGATTTGGGGTAGTGAAAACTGTATTAATGGTAAAGGCTGTATTGGGACTGCTACTGCACTAGGTGGAGAAGCAGGCAGGTCAATGACCCTTTAGCACTGATGGTGTTACAATGTTGCAGTGTTAAGACGTTAAGAACAGTGTCATGATGTAATTTTAAGACAGATGTCACGATGCAGTGTAAGTACACACACTGTCAGAACGCTGTAACTTCACAATGTACCTTTAAATATAAAGATTGTGACTGTGCTTGCAGTAGTGGTACGTTGCAACATCAATAAGTGGCTGTGAGTACAGTGTGACGTGCAGAACGTTGCTGCGCCATAATGGACTACAAACATAGTTACAATGGACTACAACTGCACAGTTTAGAATACTAGGAACGTCACAAAGCTATGTAGCATTGTTACAATGATGCTGTTTTAGAAGATTTGAACGTCACAGTGTCTGTACAATAACTGAACACTGTAATGTGACATCTTTGATGACACAGCAGTGTTCATTAAGACGTAGAAACGTCACAGTTGTTACATTATAGTCTAGCTTACTAGGTGGAAAAGGCTCTTGAATAAGGATGCTACTAAAGATAATGCATATTTCCATTTACCTTTTGGGCTCCTCCTCCTGAATTCGACCTGTCGACTTACTAAAGAAAAGATATCAGTGAAAGGAAATGCGTCGTAAACGTAACATAACTCGGAAATTGTCCGTCAGGGAGAAATGTTTACAACCGCCGCCTCGCCGCTACACGTGGTCCGGTGACAGTCATGTGACAGTTTGGGCGGTTTTCGCCGGCACCATGGTGACACCCTGCTCTGACGCCGCTGATTGGAAGAAGATCTGGCGAATCAGAGAAGGACAAGCGACCGGAAGGCGGGAACTCACCCTGTCCAGCAAATCTTGAGACGAGTCAAAGGTTTGATTGACGTCCACGGTTTTAACCGTTGACGTTCTTCTGGAGGGGTGAAGTTCGCTCGCAGGACCAGTTACCAAATTCAGGATCGCCATTTTCTATAGACATTACGGTAATTTTAAGTGATTGAGAAAGAGATAGTTTACATTACAAGATAGCATAACATAAAACACAGAAACTAGCAGTCCACGCGTTAATAATTAACAAATCTGTTTATTTAAACACTTTAGGTCAGCCATGCCACTGCAGGCCTTCTCCTTCCCGCTCCCAGAGACTCGAGTCTTAGAAGCTGGTAACTGTGTCTACACAGTGAAGATCAGAGGAGGCAGCAGCTACAGGCAAAACACACAAACACTGTTCTTTACACCTTCACAGACTCATACTTTTACTTTAGTATCTTTTCTTACTTCCTCCAATGTGTTCCCTTTTAATGAGAACAAGACAGGACAACCAGGGCTGTTTCTAGCTGTTTGGGGGCCCTATGTAGTCTGCATATAGCAAGAAACGTCTCTGAAGACCACATCCCAAGACAGCACAGTGTAGCTAAAGGCCAGCCAAGACAAAGACTGTCACAGGACTAAACCAAAGACTAAGATAGGATTTAGTGTAATTAGCAGGCTGGAAATTAAATTTTCTTTAATTAAAGTCGCTCTAGTTTACAGAGGTCATGAAAAGGTCATGACCTCATGTGCACAGAAGATAAATAACTATAAATTTACGTACTCAGCTAATCAAGTTTTATATTGTTATATCACGATACAAAGGAGCGTGTGATGGAGGTTTTAAAAGTGTTTTGACTGGAAAACTTAGTCGTGCCTCACTTATTGACAGTCGGTTTTGTTAATGAAAACTATAAAAGTGCAGGCCGCTACTTTAAATGACAGCTGTAATATCAAAACAAAATTTTTAGCCCTCAATCTGAACTTTTTTCCCCCCATTCTTTCACATTCTTGAATTTTTTCAATTCAAACTTTTTACAAGCAATTATTGCAGAGTTATTATTTATTTTAGTCTTGAACAAAGCCAGGTTACAGCAGGAACCCAACACAAAAGACATAAAATTGCATTATTGTAATGCAATGTAATGTAATGTATAATAAAAAAACAAACAAGAAGTGTGAATTTCAACATGATTAAAATGAAGATTAAAAAAATATTTTTAAATGGGACTTTAGGGCCTCTGTACTAGTTACGTATCTTGGTGATCTCTATTCAAATTGTGATGAACAATAAAATCAGAAATGAATGTGCTTTTTACCTGTGGCCATGCCTGAGACGTTACCAAGTGAAAGACCAGAAAAAAGGGAAAATATTTTAATTTAAAACAGAGATTATAGTCTCTGGATTAAACAGCGGAAGCACCCAGAGCCAAATGTGATATACCAGCAAGAGCAAAACCTTATTAATCGATGTTACATCCACTCCTCCCTTCCCTTTTTCTCCTTGGGATTCAATTCTTCAAAGCTTTGCAAAATGTTCTTCAGTCTTGAAATCAGCTGGGGAGACGGCTCAGCTTCAGGCAAGAGAGAAAACATTGATCTTTTTTCCTCCATTTTAACTCCATTCTTTTAACGCTACTGCCTGTAACTGGCTCCCGTTACGTGTTCTGATGTGTGTTACCTAAGCTCGTCTTGACATTTTGTTTCATCTGCAAAAACAAGAGGATCTAAGGCCCCACAGGACCCATCTGCCTTTATTCAGGGATAACGTCCCAGAATAAGAGTCCTAACTGATGCTGGAATGCCCTAAAGCCGTTCTTCTTTGTGACTAAAGAAGACTCTTCTTATTTAAAGTAATGTTTTTTTTCCACTCAAGGCTCAGCAGCGATATATTGATTACATCTTCTTACCTTTAGACATTTGTGCTCAGTAGTGGATGCCTTTTATTGTACATACTGCATCAGTCAAAGGCATTCAAGTGCCTTATGTTGTAATCAGCTTTACAGAATTAAAAGAAATCGCCAAAACTTGAACTGCTGATATTGTTTAAAGTCTGTGTAAAGTAAGAATAAATATGTGTTCTGAATTTGTCACACCAAAGAAGAAAGCCAAATTTGAATCATTAAAAATATCGACAACTTTATGAAATTAGGTGTCAAAATCAGGTAAAAATGAATTCTCAGCTCCAGGACTGTGGGGGCGTGTCCGCTGAATGTGCTGAAGCCACGCCCACCCATGGGAGCAGTCAAGCAGCCATTTTGAAGCGACTGAAACGTGTCAGATGAGTTCAGAAAATGACATGACTAACTTTGAAACACTCTGAGCAAGATGCATTAATCTCTGTCGCTCTGCTCGGGGTGCAGGGGTATGTTCAGGGTGGCCTCAGCGTGTCATCAAGCCACCCTTTAAGGACCACCCACAAAATCCTGGACTGAAAACTGGTGAAAAACTGTTTGAACCCTCAACTCCACATTTCAGTAATATATCGTTCAAAGTCTTTTCACATGTTTTCAGCAACTATTTTCCCACATGATCAATTTTTTTTGAACGAAATCGCCTCAGACTTTAACGACATCTTTTAAGACATAAATGCGTTGTAAACATATTAAAATGTGTTTAATATATTTTAACAGTGGCAAGGAGGTTATGGGAGGAATCGATCAGGAACTGGAGGTAATTATAGATGCCACTCACATTTGTTGTGTTGACCCTCTGTCATTCGCAGTCTTCATCAGAAATCAGCACAATGATTCTTTAACTTTCTTGTCTGCTTTCAGGAGGTGATCAGAACGGTTCTCGGCAACCTGGACACGCTCCAGCCATTCTTTAGCACACACTTCGATGTCTTCCCATGTATCCTTCACGATGACTTCATCAGCTTATTCATCGGTGTGTTTGTTTCTCTGTCAGCTTTCTACCCATTCCACTCCAGCGTGCCTCTGTGTTTTATGTGGCAAACTGTTAAGAGTGACAGTGGGATAAGACAGACACCTAATGTAATGAGGGTTTCAGCCTATAGTGCATTCTAATCTTTTAGTGGACGGTACTGTAGCAGCTACACTGCAAAATACAAATCAAAGAATACAGCAGCTGATCATCTACTATTGACTTATCGATTCACTACCAGTCAAAA
The DNA here is from genome assembly GCA_028641955.1 of Protonibea diacanthus. Classification (NCBI taxonomy): domain Eukaryota; kingdom Metazoa; phylum Chordata; class Actinopteri; family Sciaenidae; genus Protonibea; species Protonibea diacanthus. The sequence goes on from CM053998.1 coordinate 11,801,486, forward strand.
AGCCCAAGACGGAAAACTCTGAGGTGATGTTATGCCAACGTTGTGACAGGAATTTCACCATCTACCATTCTGATATCATCATCTACCTGGAGAAAGGCAGGCAGACTGGTGAGGACGAACACACACAAGCACACACAAGCATTACACATTATCGGCATACAGGCATGCAGACAGGGTTCAACGGTAACAGGCATGACACACGGTGTAGCCATTAAGGTGGCAGGCTGAAAATTAGGGGCTTTTCAGTGTGTTTAGTGGTCAAACCTCACAACACACAAAAGTCTTGTCAGTCACACACACATTATCATTCAGGCACGTTGATCTCTCTCATGTCTTTGTCTTGTTTCAGGAATGCAAGCAAAGAGGAAGTTGAGCGGAGTGAGTTGCTGCGTGATACTGTGTGATCTATGCAACATTTTGCCACGTCTGTGCTATATATGTACAGAAATGTATATTGTGCTTAGAAACATGCAGAATAAGGTGTCAGACATTATTACAGAGGTGAGAGAAACACCTCTCTGACAGTGTCAGTTACTTCACAGAGGTTTGTTGCAGGGCTGTTGTGTTGGTTTGTTTCAAACTGTACACCTACAGTTGTGTGTAAATGACCTCCACCCCCCCACCCCCGAACCCGGTACACATCTCTGTGTTCTAGGAGAAAGAGACTGTTTCTAAGCCGCAGTCAAAGCGCCGTAGAAGCACTTCACCACTAGAGGAGGCCATACTAAAGGATTTAATCCAGGCTGAGGCCAAGCTGTACGCTAGCAGGTGAGTGCTTTCTTCACAGCTGTGGAGCTGATCTGTAACCTCGAGCTACATTTGCATGAGAAAACATGAATGTGCGGAAAGTCTTTGCTATTAAATGTGTGTGTTGACTAAATTTAGATCCACCACCTTATAGAGTTCTGACTGTAGAGTGCAACAGCACTGCCGCGTTTAATCAGTAACAGCTATGTTTTGAAGAGTGTAGAGTATGTATGGTAGTTGTTGCCATAAGTTAGGTCATAGGTTAAGCCACTGTGTGCATGTGTGTGTGTGTATGAAGCCAGCGATGAACAGGACTTGTTATGTCATGAAAAAAGTGGGTATTTGTGTTGTTTTCGAATCAGAGACATTGTGTCCATAAATTTCTCTGTTGTCCCATATAACAATATATATCAGTTTAGCAGCATGATGTTATACATACACCACGATCGAGGCTTTTTGTCTGCGCTCTTACTTTCTACTCTCAAACCATTATGTTCAACAAAACAGAGCACAAAGAACGTTTTTGTGACAGTAGACATACAACAGGCATTACCGGCTCCGTCGAGGATTACAGTGTTCTGTAATGTTTATTGACTAAAGCGTGCGAGTGTGAATTGATTTGCAAAGCTGTCGCCGCGTCTTCTCTTTGTTTCCTCTGCGGTGTGAACAGTGTGTATTTCTGTGGGTCTCTAGCATCGCGCACATGCACACACACACACACACACACACACCTGCATACACAGAGCACAGAGATAAAAATAAGTGTTCCTATTCATAAAATCACAAAGACACACACACACACACGCTCCAGCGATTCCTGCAGTTATGAAACAGACAAGAGGCGAACGGGCGCCACCTCAATCACCCTGACAGTCAGATCAGTGGGGCGAAAATTATTATTTAAAACGCACACACACACACACACACACACACACACACTCACACAAGGTCGCTCAACCTAGTTTATGTATTTAACTTATATAAACAGAATTACCTCCCTTTGTGAGCTTGAGGAACACACACTCAGATGCACAAACTGTGTAAACATCCTGCAAACAGCAGAGCCCCGGGCGTCATTAGCGCTTCACAGGAAATCAAGTTTCACTGAGCAATTTCTCATTGAATTATATTCACCACATTGACCATCACATGTCCTTACAAAGGTGCTACACACACAGGTACAAGTTCACACGCACTGTCAGCTGGATGAGTCCTTTCTGTTCTCAGAGGCTTCCTGCGTACCGCTTCATCACTAATGGCATTTGTCTGTGTGTGTGTGTGTGTGAGTGTGTGAGTCTATGTGATGCCCTGGAGAGACAGATGGTTTGTTTTTGTGTTAAACATGCTGGAAAAAATGGGAACAGAAAAGAACAAGTTTCAAAGAACAAGTGTGGACGTAGAACGGACAGAAAGTGACAGCTTTCATATTCATTCACTATTCATTCATTCATTTAAATTCTCTACAAAATGATCAACAGTACAATATTTCTGATCCACTGTATCCGCTGCAGTTCAGGTCATTTGCTTTTGCTTAGCAGATGATGGCCTGCCGCTCTCAGTCCACTCTTTCTCCTTCTCCTTGAGGGCCTGCCGGCTCTCGTGTGGAGCCCCGGGTAAACAGCTGGTGCACAGTCTGGGTCAGGAAGGCCGTGACCTTGTGCATATCTGCGCTTTCTCCCTCTAGCTGAGCCAGAAACATCTCCTCTGCCTTCTTCTCTCTCCCTCTGTAGAATTTGCACGAACTTTTTCCACACTGCGTCGGGCCTCCTCTGGACTGTTTTCATTATCCAGAATCTAAAGCAGCATCTCCGTGCCTCATTTTTATCTGCGACCTTGGTGCTCAGGGCCATTTTCTGTGGAGCATTTGATTCAATTTCATTCAGCTGTCCTTCTCATGGGCTTTCAGCCTGATGGTCCGAATCTCTATGAATTTTAGATGTGCTGAGCTGAAGCTCTGAGGGCTGTAGCCTGCTGCTGAATTTTCATGGCCCCTCTGCAGCTGTAGCTCAGACATGGGAGATGTGGTTTGGTCAGTTTTGACAAAGCATTATCGTCGAAGGGCTTTGGCTTCTGAACATTTAGGACGCTCTGTTGAATTGTTTGAAACCTCAAGTCATGTAACCCTGTTTTTTGCTGTCTTTACAGTTAAAAGCTGAGCAGTTTTTCTAATTTGAAGGCAACTCATCAGCAAGTCAACAGTTCATTTGTTGTGTTGAAACAATCACGAGACCACATTGCACCTTTTAATTCACCAACATATAACTAAAGGCCTGTGGAGGCCATGCACTATGAGGCATGACATAAACCAATTTAAAGGTCCAGTGTGTAGGATTTAATGGCATTTGCGGTGAGGTTGCAGATTGCAACCAACTGAGTACCCATCGCCACACACCCTTCCTTTCTAAGGCTTAGGGAAAACATATGGTGGCAGCAAAACTCACTAAAAACACTAAAGTCCCTATCAGTTTGTCTGTCCTGGGCTACTGTAGAAACAAGGTGGTCCAACATGGCAGACACAGTGGGAGATTATTTTTAGGTGATTGTACATACATGAAAACATAGTTATGAATATTATATTCCAGTTCTGCCAATAAATCCCCTTTATGGACCTTTAAATATAAACCTTCCACATAAATTATGTAAACTCCTAAAAAACACAAAGCCTAAAACTGAGATTGTCGAGCATCGTCCTGTTTCTTTATCTCACATTACTCTTTTTATTTCTCACAGAGCAGCCCTGTCAAAACTTTTAAAGCAATAATTGTTCTGTTGATGTAATAATAAACTTGGTTGTGTCTGACTATCAACAGGGTGAATCGTGCAAGAGAAGAAGCAGAGGAAGACCCAGGCCAATTTGACGAGGTGATTTTATCCATTTCATTACGATTGGTCTCTCTTAAACATCGAATGCAGAGGTCATTTCAGCCCTGCGCTGCTCAGAATCTTCCAAATTCAATCTCATAACACCTTCGTTCGTTTCCTCTCTACCACGTTAACACACACACTTGTAGCTTTTCTGTCTTTATTGTAGCCGCAGGATAACATTAGTGCAGACGGGTAGGATAACAAGCGTGATTAAGGTTAATAATAGCGTTGCAGAGTGTGTGTTTCTGGTGATGTGCTTCAGTTTGATTAGCAACAAAGTCCTAAAATTACCCTCCACACCACTCTGTTTTCCTCTGTGGCTCTTCATCTCATCTCATCCTGTGTTTTTTTTATATATATGTCCACTCTGACTTTACTTTTGTTTGGGTTTTTTTACTGAAGTGGAAAAAATGAGGATGTGACTAATTATGTGTATGTTCTGTCCACAAGCTTTAAAAAGGATCAAGTTTGAACAATGGAGATGATCATTAAGCAAACGTTCTGAATGAAAACACTGACGAGATGTCAAAAGAATATTGGGCTTTTAAATGTACATTTTTATACATGAATTCCATTTGAATTTGTAAATGGAAGAATCCTACTGACCGTTAACTGAAGCTCTATCAGCTCTCTGAGTTTGCTGCATGGCGGTTCAACATGAGAAAGGTGCAAGCGTGTCTTAAATGTTCATTTGATGTTTGCATACGTATTATCATGCTAACAGTGCTGTAGAATGATGCAGGAGACTAACGCTAAAGCTTACTGACCCCAGGAAAAAAGTCAGCATCCGCACCAACTGATGAACACACGGAAATACAGCAGCAGCATTTCTCGTGTTGCTGAGAAGTGCTAGCTTGCAAGTATAAGAACGAATGTTGTTATTTCTAACAAGATTTATGTTTTATCCTAAGTATTTTCTAAAAATGTTTCAGCAGGAAACAGTTAACACAGGGAAAGAAAGCAGGACTCCAGGTGAAGTCCATCCTGGGATAATCCAAGACATGGACAAGGAGGAGGGTGATGAGAACAGAGAAAATGCAGTCTCGGCCGCCGAGGCACCTGTGAAGCCAGGGTTTTTCACCCGAATGGCCAGGTTGGTATGACAGCACAGTGGGCAGTGAGGGGGGCCACCTTCAACCTGCGGTCAGGTTCAGAGAAACCACAACGCTAAAAGCAAAAGCTGGAAACGGAACCAGCAGATCAGTAAATCTATCACACAGCACGATTCATGCCCATGATGCTGGTGTCCTTTTTGCAGATTTGATTGACTTTTTCACCCACAGGAGAAACACAAGCTAATTGCTGCTGTAAATCTGACAGAATAAAGTTGTCAGAGATTAAAATGAATCAGGGGGAAATCCAGCTGTTACGAAAACAGAAATTACAATATTCCTGTCAAACGTCTGTTGAGACAAGCTGAGACGCCAGATGTCCTTAGGCATAAAGAAGACTTAGAGAGGTATCTCCACGGTGAAAGAGCGTGATCACAGCCTTACAAAAATCATCTTTTTACAGCATCGCTGATGCACAATAGCAGCCTCATGGGATGAGTGCACAGCTGAGTTAATCAAATGTGAAGTTTGTTAACAAGAACTCTCTCTCTCTTTGCAGCCACATCTTCCCCTTCTCCTTGTTCTTCAGAGACTCCTGAGAGCCATGGCGGTTTGACTGGCTCCATTTATTTATTTTGAACTTTAGTGTTGGAGGGCCTGTTTTGTATCAGACTTTTGTTGTACAATAAGCAAATAAATATTGTTGTTTCTTTCCTCTTCCGTTCGTGGTTGTTTTTCATTGTTCCATAATGAGCTTGCATCACATTGTTTTAATGGCGTCATATGCGATCTTTTTTTATTTCATCTTCTTAAACACAAAATCGGACACTGATCTTGAACAATAGTAGATTTTTTTTTAGAATAGATGCATAATCATTCTGTTCATTCAGTTTTGGAGTCCGGTGTGTAAAACATGAATAAGCAGGAACCCGTTTAATCCAAATGGTTACAGCTTCCCTCAGTGGGAAGACAGGAACGCATTCCAAGGCTTTATTCTGACAATGCTGGCCCTCTCTTAATATTTCCACTCGCCTGTGTGTGTGTGTGTGTGTGTGCATATGCGTGTGTCGGTGTGTGCGCGCGTGTGTGTCCTCATAAGAGGTGCACACCTTGAGCTCCGAGTGAGTATCACCTTGTGGAAACTCCACTTTCCTCCTGTCAATCTAAATTAACTCAGTGCTCTCTCTTTCTGCGTGTGTGTTGTCTATGCATGTGTGTGTGTCTGTCACCTGTTGTAAATTTGCAAACAAAAAAATACATATTGATTTGCTTGAAAGGGACGTGTGTGTGTGTGTGTGTGTGTGTGTGTGTGTGTGCACGTATCCATGCATGCCCTTGTGTTTATATATGGGGGTAAATGGGTCAACTGGACTGAAACATCATCTTAGAAACAGGAAAACTTTGCCTAATCCTCTCCTTACATTGTCATAGAGCCCAAAATAACACACACATAATTTATCTTACACTCACATCTACTTACACACACAATATCCTGTCAGACATAATGATACACACACATATAGTACTTAAAATAATAGACACACACATACATCATATAGTTTCATTCACACACACACACACACACACGTACGCACGGAGATTAAAATAACAGGGCAGAAGTGGAATCGGACACATTAATGATATTATAGTTATTCAAGACGCCACGGTTTCCACGGCAGCCGAGAGCGACGGGCCCACTGAGCGATACAAACATCAGTCACCCCGCTGAGTCACACTGGAGAAATGTGTGTGTGTGTGTGTGTGTGTGTGTGTGTGTGTGTGTGTGTGCATCTAGAGAAAGTCTCCAGTTTAACAAAGTTCATTCACATCTAACTCTCCTGATGAGGTGCTGTAGGCCATTCAGATTTCTACTCTCTCTCTCTCTCTCTCTGGTTGGCATGGAATCAGAAGAAACACACGAAACACACACACACACACACACACACACACACTACGGACGTCCGTACAACTTACAGTCAACACACTAATAGTTTTGTGTGTTTGTGTGTGTACGTGTGTGTGTAGGTGGGGGGTTTAGGTGATGGTGTCACACATTCCGTTTTCCATTGACATAACTAGATTGGGAATGTTTGGGGTAGAGGGGCCATAAGATGATAATTGTGTTTTCCTTAGGAGGCGTGTACATGTGAGAGTGTGAGAGTGTGTGAGTGAGAACGTGTGTGAGGGCACGGCGCTGGAAGCATCTATCCTGAAACCTGCTCGTTCCAGAAAGTCAAATTGTTTTATTAAAATGTTACCAACTATCAGAACAACAAAATGCATTCTGATATCTGAAAGATGAATGAATGTCATTAATTTATTCCCAACTGGTTCATATTGTGCTGCAGAAATAGGTAAAGAGAGATCATGTTGGCAACGAACTCATTAAAACATTAAAAGGTCGAAACCAAGAACCGAGTCCATTCATCCCTACTGAGGACAAAACTTTAAAAGCAGCTGCCAAATATATGAAAAAAAACCCAAAAAAAACAGCTGGTCACTGAAGTTCTGAGCAAATGTTACTCAAAGACCAGTAAATAGTGTGTTTGATGGGGGACTACTTTCAACGGTGGATTAATACACATTTAGTGCTTTAGAGATTATTCATCACAGGACAGGCCATGTGGAGTTGAGTCAAAATAAACTGCAGTGCCCATTTTCATTGTAATGAAGGAACATGTCAGCTGGTGCAACAGTGTGGCTCACTGATGGATTTTTAATAGGTTTTGGACAAAGAAATTATGGAGCGTTGTGGCACAGAGGAAGGAGATGGATCACACTTTGGTTACAAATGTTAGTCAGTGGAAGAAAATGGTCGTACATTTTGTTGTCGCTAACAATAAGGCTTTGTATTTTTTGGTCTTAAGAGTTTGGTTTTGTTACAAGTGAAAAATAATCAGTTCACATCAATCGATCATATCACAAAGTGAATTAACACTAGTCAGGTTGTTTATTCTTCATACTCCCAATATTCTCACCCATTTTTAGAAATGAATCAGAAACAGATTCTTATTGTACTGGTAGAGTTTTAAATTTGTTTTAAGAAAAGGTTTTTAAAAAAGTTTTTAATCATAGACAGAAATGACTTGACGAGAATTCTGCAGTGGAGAAATAAGCATAAATACATCAACTCATTTCAAACCAATGTTTCCATGATAAATGACTTATTACAGTGTTTTTTTTCCTCCAGGGACTGTTTCAGTGTTTCAGCTTTTGTCATCTCAGTTGATCAAAGCTCGTAACAAGCGTCTGCAGTTTGTGTTTCTGAACAATACTAGACGGATATATAGAGAAAACATACAATGAAACAATAGTGATTATTGCATTTGAGATCCAACCATATAATCCAAGTCTTATTAGTGAAAACAAAATGGGAGTTTCAATCACATGCACTGGTTTATCTCCAGCTACTGTTTTGTCAATTCTCCTGGCAGGTTGTCAGGTTCTGTCAAAGACAAAGATAGTTTTTTAAAGACAAGTCGTTTATTCTTCTGGCCTTCTATCAGCGGACTTCACAGACCCACAAAGAGCAACGATTCCTCAGAGCAGTGAAGTAACCTCGGAGGAGCTGATTCTGATTCTTTCTGTTCCAGCAAGTTAAGACATTTGTTCCTTCACCCTGAAACCCAGTTACTTGTGGATGTACTTAAAGAACGATACACAGTCATCTGCGGTCTAATCTGGCAGCTTGTGACCTTTGTGACATGTCGCTCGAGGGTCCAGATACCGCTGCAAATGTCCAACAAATATTCTAAGAGTCTATTAAAAGAATGTCTTTACCCACTGGAGTTTGGACAGGGTGGTTGCTAAGCTGATTTCCTCTGTTCAAGACAAGGAAGACGAGAAGCAGAGCCAGGCGTTCCCGGCTATATACCCATCATGTGCCACACACACAAAGAGTTGACCCAAACCCACAATATCTTCTGACCCGACCCTGCCCTTCCTCCTGCAGCCACAAATGGAAAAGCCAGGCAAACTTTGAGTGTGTGTGTGTGAGGTCCCCCATTCAGTGTATTTATTAGTTCACTTATAGTGTGTATCAACTGGCAGCTGAGGCCTAGGGTATTATTTTTTTGTGTGATTTCGATTGCATGCATGCATAAGTGTGCTTTTTCTTTCTATGTGTGTGTGTGTGTGTGCGCGTGTGTGGTGAAGCCGTGTGTGTTCTTACTATTGTGGTGGTGCGTTGATGGAAAACCTATCTAGTTTTCCTCTGTGTCACAGCAGCAGTCCCCCTAAAGGTTTAAAACAGAGAGCGAGGAGGGGGAGGGCGGAGGGACAGAGAGACGGTAACACACTCCAGGAGGAAGACGTTTAAGAAAGAAGTTTAAAGCGAGATTTCACTTTTTTTTTTTTTTTTTTTGCACAGGTAGAAAGAAAGGAGAAGAAAGAGACACACACACACACACGCTCACACACACTCAGCTGTCTAATTGTGGGTGTGTCCACAGCTATAAGTGCCTCCGCTCATACCTGTGTTACTTATATCCCCGCATGAAGCTCAGAACAAACACACTCGCACACTCACCTGTCAGTCGACACACCTGCCCTGCACTCGAGAAGTTGCGCTCCCTGCTCTGCGTCTTCAGGTAAGACTCAACTCTCTTTTTATTCCCGGACTCAAATTTAATGCATTATGCATATTAAGTATTAATGCTTTAAATGCTGTGATTGTTCTTTGAAATGCCACCGATGCTTTCTTATAGATTTTAGAGTCACATTAAGTTATAAATGTGGGGAAAATACACCTTTGATTGTTATAGCTCCCTCTTATTTGACATTTTTACACTTTGAGTCTGCAGAATTTTTATATCTTTTTTATATTAATATGTTATATAAGTTTTGATGTTTGTAAATGTGTAAACTACCCACGTTAAGAACATTTTATTCAAATATGCATAGGTTTTGCCATGCTTAGAGGCTTTTATTCTGAAACTCATCACTACTCAGTTGACTTTTTCCTTAATGACAGCTCTTATTCTTCGACTATATAGATTATTTTTTAAAAAAAAAGAAATGTATTATACTGAAGCATTACACGACGACACGGTAGATGAGACTAAAAGTTGTATTAAATTACAGCCTATTGGTTCAGCGTAGAGTGGAATTAGTAAAGGTTTCAGGCACTTGTGTGTAATGATGCTTCATCACTAAGACATATAACAGAAATCTTGTAGTTTTTATATAAAGTCAAATGATCTACTGCTAGTTCTAAGTTGTACCTGATCTGAACTGAATTGATCAAACAATGTAATTCATAGAATTGAGAATAGAGGATAATTTAGGTCATTTACATTGATATGTTTACACTTCTCACTTGAATTTCTGTATACTTTTAACAGTTGTGTCCAGGAAAACAATTAAAAGTTTAAATGTTCAAACTGGGTTTAAAGGAGCAGCAGCTTAAAGGATGGATACTTTGTGTTCCTTCTACACACATTTATTGTTTTTAAAGGCATCACAGCTGTTTGTGTGTATAGGGTATATATGTTCTTTAGGCTGCACTGGTGGTCTTGAACCCCGGCCCTCCCACTGTCACATCCCAAAGCGGGGTGCAGCATATTACAACCCACTTTCCTCAAAGACAGACCAAACCTTCAGGCGTGGAAACCCCACATAAGAGGAAAAAGCCGGGCATTTCCACCCTGTGCTCCACCAGCTGACACAGGGTTAATGGCCTCTCACATACACACACACACACACAGTCCTGAGCCATTCATTTGGTCGTACCGGCAGCGTTAATGGCGTCCCCAGGGTCGTTCCACCATCACCAAAGCGGCAATTCTCATTGCTCCGGACGGAGGGAAGCGGAGCTGGAAAGAGCTGCCATTTTAGAGGGCAAGGGTCAGGATCAGCAAATTCCCAGGAAAACATGACTTTATTGTTTACACACGTGTTGAGGTGTGTGTACGTGCGTGTGTGAGGGGGGTCGTGAGCACATGCATCTGCAGACACTCACTTAAGATCATGCATGCTCAGATGCACACAGGATCAGTCACCCTTTCTTTACTTTAAAGAAACCTTTATTCATGTGTACTGTCTAATTATGGCACTGCTGTCATGTGCGGCTACGCGTACGTTTGTACGAGTCGGCGTGAGCTAGAATTGTATACGTACGTGTGTCAGCAGGTAGCTGTTAAATTAGACAAGATTAGATTAGACTGACAAGATGAAGGCAGTATTGTTTTTATTCACATTAGCTGTTACTAGCTGAGTGACACGCGGGCAGGGTGGGAAATCACCTTGGTGGATAAAGGAGGGGGCTCTGAGCAACGCTTTGATTTGAGGGGGAAAGTTCAGCAGGGGAAGATCACCTCAGGTTGAGTGAAAAGTCAAGTGACTGAGAAGGCGGCAGCTTCTTCTGTTTCTTTGGATTAGAAGAGAAGATCAGATAAGAGCTTCTAAGCAGCCCAGACGACTGGTTCACAACCTTTTTTGACTCATGAGACTTCATAGCCGAGCAAAGCTTACTTAGGACTGCTACTGTTTCTTTTAGAAGTCTAAAAAGGGCCGATGTTATATTTGGCTACTTCACCAAAAGCCCAAAAATGAACATTAAGTTGTGTCATAGAAAAGTTCCCCATTTTTCATATCTTTAATCTGACCCTCAGACTGGGAACCACAGGTTATTATGCTATATGTGTAATATGAAGACATTTCACATTTGACTCACTGAACCTCTTGCAGATATTTTTCTCTGGTCTTACAGTGACATCTCACATATTCTGTTTGTGTTCTGTTTGAATCCCTCAGGTTGCCATCCAGATGTCGTCGTGCATGACCTCACATTTCTGCCTGCTGCTCCTATCAGTGATGTCACTGATGCTTCTCTTCTCGCCTATTGGTTGGAGCTACGATGGCCTCACCCCAGGGTGTCACCTACACCGTAAGTAACACACGCAAAAATGCATCAAATAACGTGCATATCCTCACACAACCTATAGCATTGTTTTTGCCAGGGTTTATGGGAAATGTGGTCCTGAGAACTACTCTGTTAGTACCTATTCACACCCACTCATGCTTCTGTCTTCTCTCCTTCCCCCAGCCTTCAACGTGACCATCCGCAGTGACCGTCGTGGAACATGCAAAGGAACCCACCTTGTCTATGCCTGTGTGGGCTACTGCGAGTCCAGCGCCTTCCCATCCAGATACTCTGTGTTGGTGGCCTCCAACTTCACCCACAACATCACTTCTGCTTCGCGGTGCTGCACCATCAGCAAGGATGCTAAGGTGAAGGGAGGGGGCTGCAATGGTCAATGAAAAGAGGGGTTAATTACAGCTTCTGGTTTTTAGCATTTTTCCAGTTGCTTATGTCACCCGGATTGTCTTCCCTCAGGTCAAAGTTCGTCTGGACTGTCCTAGAGGTCGCCACCACGACGAGATTGAGATCCTGACAGCGAAGGCGTGTCGCTGCGACATGTGCCGCAAGTCCCGCTACTGATATATCAAGACATACCAAACGTACACCAGGATAAGAACCCAATACAGACTAGTCAGTTAAGCGGTACAAACCTTGGTAAATGACTGAAATAACAAGATGATAATAACACGTTTCAATAACTATCCTCTTTCTGTCTATGTCGACTTGTTTTGAATGTTGGAAAAAGAAAAATCACTTTACTTTAATTATCTGAAGATGAATCAGCCTTCCATCAAGGGTTCTTTCATTTGTGTTCTAAAGAATGAAAGAAAGGTGTAAAGATGGAGAGGTCTCCACAGATCTATCTAGACCAGAGGTTTTCATTGTGGGGGGTGGGTCTCCTCAGGGGGCTTTAAATAGTTTTAGAAGAGACTGAATTTAAGTGAAAAAATATGGCATTAGTTATCAAAGTAAGATCGACATAGAATAGCCTAAATGTGTGTGTGATTTGGTTAAAGAGAAGTTCAGATATGCAGTAGTTTTACTGTTTTCATAAATGAAAAATGCCAGAGGACAGACCTTTTTTTATGTATTTCTTGTAGCTTTGTGTCAAACAGAAATATTAGGCTATATTGGATCAGCTCTTGAGTGTCTGTGGGCTCAAATAACATAATTATGAACACATAGGCCTCCATAATTGAGCATATTAAAGAATTTAATGGCCGCCTTTTTAAAGCTTTGTCTGAAGGGAAGCTCACAGTCTCCGAAAACCCCTGATCTAGACCATTTAACTGAAATTGTCCACTAAAATCATTCAGGCTCTGAATCAGTCACCCAGTAGCTTAAAATTAAAATGGGATTCACACTTTTTCATGTCTATACAGATGTGATGTTTGTGTGTGAGAGTGTGTGGATGTGTGTGGATGTGTGCGTGTGTGTTTGTGTTTTTGAAATGTGATGTAAGGGAGGTTTTTCTAGAAAACTTGATTGACACACATTTGTGTTTAAGGCTGTATAAACCATTCTGTCACTCACACAAACAAACTGAACCTTTTTCATCTTTTTTTGTGTTTGTTTTTGCTTTGAGGCTTGGCAGACACTTGACTTTCTAAGCAGCTAGCAATATAAAAAAAATAGTCACACTACCCTTCACACTGAGTGACAAGTGAAAGTACACGGAGGCATCAGGATTGTAATCAATCAAACTCATGTCCCAAAAACAGTAATTTCACCGCACTTTTACGATTTGAAATATGCCAAAATGAATCAGAACATTACTTTACATTTGAGACAGTTACGTCATCTCTTAATTGATTTATGTTACATAAAAAAAGTCAACATATTGTCATTGCCATTGGACTAAACCTAAATGCCATCGATACAATTAGTTTCAGTCTTTGCAATAACCACTAAAAACAGACAAGAGACCAAAGAATGTACAAAATTTATTTATATTTATGAATTTGAACTAAAGGACATTTTGTAAATAATATCTATTGATGAAACCAAAGAATGTTGGAAATGTCAATGAAATGAAAAAAAAGAAAGAATGCACTGTATAGTTTGTGATGAAAATGTATTTCAATAAATTTCTATTCTGCAGCTGTAAAGTCATTATGTTTTTCTTCTCACTTTACACACAAACTTGTTCACATCACTAAGAGTGGACATTGCATTGACCTGCACTCTGCACTCATTGACCGCATTGACACTTCCCTGGTGACCTGCCCTAACTTTATCCAGGACCACTACATGCCTAGTAGTTGCCTTGGTGTTGGTGTTTACCCCAATGCTAACCTTAAAGAATGTTCTAAAATGAATTAAACTTAAACTCATTGATATACGATGTGGGGACTTTGACTTCTGTCCCCAAAAGGAATGCGAGTCCTCACAATGTCACTGTTTTGAACTCAGCACTCTGTACAATGTGTATGTACCACGTCACCTTCAAGTAAACAAATCAGTCAGATTTATATATATTTATAAGAATATGCAATATGTGTGTGCAACATAAACGTGAATAAAGACATTGCATTTTATCAAATTACCATAAATACAGATGGGGCTTTTGGTCCCCTGAGGGTCTATGTCCTCGGGGCAGTTGCCAGATTTGCTTGGTTGGTAATCCATTTTATAATCACAACTAATCATGGCTACAGTTGATATTCTTTTTTCTTTTAAAACATATATTCAACAAATGTCTTTAGCTGTAATAATTCGAAATGTATTGTTCTCTTCTTCCTTTTAACAGACATATATAACTATACACTCAGTCTTGAGACAGTTTTTTGGTTCTTATATGTTATGTATCCTTTCTTCAGGCCTTTTGCTGTTATTAAATATAAATCTCTTGTAGCATTTCTTGCTAGCAGTGCTGTCGCCCCCCCTCAGAAACTCTCACACTTACTCAAATGTCTTGATTCGATATTTTATTTTATTCAGCGTTGTAGAGTCATGTCAGTAAAACTGCTGATAACATTGTTTGCTGAAAGCAGCGTCCCCCATCAGAAGGTCTCACACTCGGTGTCTTGTGTGGAGCAGACGGCACAGTGGCACTGCAGGGCCATGGGGTAGTGGTAGAGAGGGGAGACGTTGGGCAGGCAGCCCGGCAGGCGGGCGGTCATGTGGCGGGTCCGACTGTACGTGCACACGCGGTGGTGGCGGTGGATGTAGGGGGGATCCAGTACAGGTTTCTGCAGGTTACAAATAACACAAAGAAATGTGCTTAAATTTAACTTAAATTTCAGCTTTAACTTAAACTTCAGGACTTCTTAGGAGGCACCATTACTCACAGTATTCAAAACCATCTGTTCACACTTTGTAAATGTGTTAATGATGTTGATTAAACCTTTCGTTCTTGACACTAGTGGTAGTTTATTAGTTTCTATAAATTGCAAGTATGAACTCAACATCCACTTCTAGCTATTAATAGAGCTTTCAGTCACATCTCACTGTCTTCTGTGGGAGGAAGTCCTGTGGATTCAGCTGAAAACTTACTAGATGAAGCAAACTAGTAAGTGCATAAGTGCAGTTTAGATTTTTATTGTCAAATGAGCAACCTCTATCCGCCGAGGAGGACCATGAAATGCTCTTGAAAGTTCTGAAAAAGGCTATTAAGTGGACCTTGAGTTGAGATTTGTTGAAGCATGCAGATTTTATTATTTCTTACATCTATCAATGTGACCGAGTCAGCCCTGTTGTTGCTGATTCAGAGCTCTTTCTCCTCTAAAGGGTTTAAATCTGAGTTCCCGACTGCCTAAATTTGGTTTTTCAATTACTTAGAGCTAGAATTTGAAACCCTGCAAACTTAAACGAGTTCAGTAAAAGTCCAGTAACCATCCCTGCTTGGAGGGATTTGAGCATTTCTTATGACAATGGCATATGGGTAAGGGCCGAGAATGGGTCATCAGCCTTCTTGTGGTTTGGGTTGAGCCCTGGGTCATCAATCATCTTTTTGTTTCATGTTTCATAATTCCGGTATTACCAAAGCTTTCAGGAATAGCAACAGAAAAGAATTTGACTCCTCCGTTGACTAAATGTTACTGATATTCTGTCACTTTTACTGTGTGTTTGGATACTAATGTTACCTCCCAGGTGTGACAGCGCCCCCAGCAGGCCTCGGTGGTGATGCGCAGTGCTTTGCAGCCAGGCTTCTGGGCCACGAAGGAGAACTCTCGCACGGCGCAGCCTCGGAAACCATGAAGGGTGGTCGTCACGGTAACGCACACCACAGCTGTCGCGGCAACCAGGAGGAGGAAAGAGAGGGACAGGGGATGGAGATGCATGCTGGGAATGATGGATAGAGAAAGAAGAATACGGAGAAAAAAAGAGTTCATTTCCTCAACTTCCTACATGACCTGCTGTACCTAGTGAGACCTGTTCACCTCTCTTCCCTGACAGTTTAAAATTATGTGTAGAATGTAAAGCACAGATTTAAATATTCAGTTTGGCCTCTTATAATTGATAGATCATGAACGGCAAAAGATTTGATTGTCAATATTTTACATCTATAGGGGAAGACGAGCTACAAAAGCTGACTTTAAGAGCAGCATACTGTGACGTTCAGCATAACTCACACTTCCATCTAGTGTTCATTACTACTACTGCAACCAATAATGATCTAGAGTTTACACTGTAAAAAGTATATTTATGTCTGTGGGGAAAAATTCAACTTTCAAACAGAAAATAAACAAAAAAAAAACTTTTATTAAGTGACAAATCTGACCGTATATTTGCCTTGATTCACTTAGAGAACCAAGAGTGATTTCCTTCATGCCGTTGGAGACATCTGCTTAATTACTCTGCACGCTTTCAAGCAAACCACTTAAACTGCACTGAGACAACTGGAATCATGTCAACTCAGCCAGACTGCAGAATGCTTCACTTCTTTTAGAAATTTAACACTGAAATAAAAATACTTTCTGCATGAACAGCACGCTGTGGAGTACTTTTAGAAGCACTGAGACCACTAACACCACACTGTGTTCGCTGTCAGTACAAAGGCTGCATTTACAGTATGCTATGAAACTACACTAAGTGTGGCGTAAAACGCACTTAGTGCTGACATAATGAAACGCACTTCTTGTCCGTGAAGCAGTTACAAGTCTCTCATAAATTGAAATTACTTAAAGCATACCTGTCCTACAATAATAATAGATGTTTAACAAAAACACTTCTCACCTTTTCAGCTGAAGATCTTGCAGAGATTTGAGCTGCTGGACTCCGGTGTCTCTCTGCCCGAACAACAACCAGTGAATGGAACCAATCTGTCCTTGTTGTTGTTTTTAGAAGCCCATTAGGGCGGACGGACACTCTGACATCATAGCAATTACAATGAAATACCATTAGAGACCCCAAGCCAGAAATAATGGAGACTCCCTGGAAAATACTGATGATTGTCTATGTTTTGTTAACCTCAGCCTGTATCTCTCTATGTGACTGCGTGTGTGTGCAGTTCTTTATCCAACTTTGGTCGACTCTCAGTGATGTGAGGATTGTCAGTGATTACTTACTGATTACTGATAAGTAATATGAATGCAAATTACTTCTTCTTTTTTTAACTCTGCTTGGAATCCATTTTTGGTTCAAGGTTTTTTAACTGTTACATACATAATGCAATAAAGTATTAAAATATTAAAATAAAGGATAACAACAACATGGTAAGGCTGATTAATTTGATGTTACAAGTGTTAAAAGTGCTAAATGATTTTAACACATCATGGAAAAATGTAACCTGAAGATGTAGCCAAAAATGTAAAGAGCACATCATTTGTAAATAATAGCTGAAATTTTAACAGGAGCTGAAATCATACTAAAAAGTTGGTGTGGACAGTGTAACAGTTAACAGTTGATTATTTACACATTCTGCAGACGTTAGCACTCATTTTAGTCGTGCTTCATCACCTGACAGATCTAAGTCGAGTATTCACTTTCCTTTTAGCTCTGCTTTGGTCTCCACCAACCCTTGAGAGAAACGTCTGGCACTTTAGCTGCTAGATGTTCCACTAGCTAAGTGCAAGTGATAACTTCATCTGCAGCTCAGTGCTCCAGGTACTGTACAGAGCTTCAAATTTCCTCATTGTGGGATCAATAAAAGGATTATCTTATCTAAAAAACAGCTGTCTGTCTGAGACAGGAAATGAGTTTGGTGACAGCAAAACAATAACCTGGAAGCTAAAAGAGTCAGATAAGCTAGAGTTATAATTCTCTGTGGGTCTGGAAATACACTACCCCTTCTACATTAGACAACTATATGAAAAATGTTCAGAATTATTGAATATTAAAGGTCCAGTGTGTTAAATTTTGAGGACTCCATTTACAGAATATAGCAACAATATGCATAACTATGTTTTTATTAGTGCATAATAGCCTGAAAATAAGACCTGTTGTATTTTTGTTCACCTAGAATGAGCCTTTTATATCATTTATACAGACACTGCAGGATGGCGGAGTCCGCCACGTTAAACCACCATGTTTCTACGGTGGCCCAGAATGGACAAAGTAAACACCAGCTCTAGATAGGGTTGTTGTTAGTGAGAAGAGGGTCAGGCAAATGTGTTGTAATCCAACAACTACACCACTAGATGCCACTAAATCCTACACACTGCCCCTTTAATATATGAATATAATTGAAAAGACGAAAGAGGTGACACAAAAAACAGCGCAGACTCCCAGAGTGTTTTCTCAAAGTGAAGTTTCATTTTTAGCACATAGTTTTTTTTTTTCTCCATTCTACACCCCCCTGTAATGTTACGTACAGTAGTAAGCCTCTCTACATTCAAACCCCCCCGCCGCTGTGTTGGTCCCCAAAATATACATCTTCTTCTTCTTCTGCATCATCTTAATCATCTTCTCTAAGGTTTTTCTTCAACACAACAAACACAGACCATTGGGCAGACAGTGCAAATCTAGAAATTCAGTGAAATTGCTACGTAATGCGGTTGTAGGTTTCATTAACATTATATTCTCATTCTGTTACTGTTGCTCTGACTTATTGCCATTCTATTGTGTCTAACTCTATGTCTTTTCTTTCCTCTGTCTTTCTCCTCCTCTGTTTTTTTTCATCTTCACTCCGCTGCTTTCATCCCGTCCATTCACGCCAACCCTCGGATTTAAAGCATTTGTTTCAATTCGGCCACGTGAAAATGGCCACTGGGATGAAATGTGGCGGTGGATGAAAGCAGCGTTTGATGGCGGTCTGCGAGGCGATACCAGAGCTCTCTACAAACACTCTCTTCTCTCGCTTCCTGTTCTGGAGCAGTTCTCCTCGAACGACAGAGTCCTAGAAACAGGAACTGAGAATTTCTAGAACGGTGGGAGTCAGCTGACCGACTGACAATAACAATCAAGAGGGTTTGTGAGGAAGCTAGCCAAAACTAAAATCATAAAGTAAGCTGAGTTTTATGACAGCGAGGTCAAGTCTTGTCTGTTTTCAGTTGTGTTTTTTTTATTTTTTTTTATTTTGCCTGAATCAAAACAACGTTTGAAATCATATGGGAGCATTTGTTGTTTTTCTTGCCTGTGTCGGTTAGATGGTGTCGGGTGCAGGTTTTGAGGCGTTTACTAGCATGAGGCTGCTATTACACCTAATCAATCCGTGCATTTTTTTTTCATGTGTGTGGCCGCATGCAGAAAGTTAATGTGCACTTTACATCCACGCTCAAAATTCAACAAAATTCAGCCTGAAAGGAAGAACTGTGTAGTGTTGTGGTACTTAGAGAAGAGAGACATGTGTCAGTGGTTCCCAAACTGGGGTTCAGGGGGCCTCTTAAGGGGTCTTAAGTTAATTCAGAAAGGTCACAAGGTCATTAAAAGGACAAAATAAAATATTTTTCTTTTTTATGATTTTCCTCAATTTTTTTTTTGCTGTTTTGTATTTTCAAAAATTACTTGAGAGGGGAAAAAACTCTTTGGTTTAACTACCCGCAACTCATGTCCACACAAAGGCCATAGAGTCACAAGCAGACATTGATTTCTTCTAACGGGGTCACAAGTCAAAAAAGTCAAAAAAGTTTTGGAAACCACGGGCACATGTGTAACAATGCTAACTAGCTAGCTTTTTCCGGAGCTTTCAGTCTTATCGCAGGAGGAGTTTGCTCAGTTGTCACGGAGACGGCTCAGGTGCCGTGCCAATTGGGCAAAGTTCCATGCTTCAGTCACACGATGACTCCTGAGTCCTCTCCGGGATGGCTGAGCATCTCCATAACCTAGTTGTAAGCTGCAGAAAAAGCTAGTGAGTGGATTATGAGTTATGTTTATTTTTAATATCAACTATTTTCATGCATATTTGATGATATTTTGCTTTTGGTTTTATGACAAACATGTTATAACCTGCTGCAGTGTCGACGCTTGAAAGCAACAACCTCTTTTGTATGAAGATTACTGTACATGTAGCCGATTCAAAGTATTTAAAAAAAAACAAAAAACAAAAAAACGTGGAAATTTGGAGGCAGAAATGCGCCACTGTAAGATGCAGCTCAATAAAACATTAAAATGCCAATCTGAGAGCTGCAAATCGAATGGATTTCAAAACCTTGTTGACTCAGGCATGATTTGAAGTTTGGAAAAACTGCTGGTCTGAAGTGTTTTTTGAAGGTTTGGTTACGAAGCAGCCGACAGGTAGCTCTGCGTCTCAAGCGTCAAAAGAAACAATCGATTTGTTTTACGATACATTCGGATTCAAACCCTGTCCCTCAGGAAGGAGAGAAGGAGAGAGAGAGAAAAAGAAACAAAGAGAGAAAAACAGTTTTCTCTCGTTCTCAATCACTCTGTCTACGCACATCTCCTGCACGCCGATTCACTCGCTGGATACACACACCAACACATGCACGCACGCGCACACACACATACACAACCTGACCATCATCTTCAAATAAGGTTACATTTCCTGATCAAATAGAAAATAAATAGCATCAGTATCAGTTTTCCACAAAATGAACAAGATCATACAAAAACCAAGAAAAAAAACAAAATGAAATAATTACAAAGCAAAATCATTTTCATCAAATAAATGTACACAGAAAGTACCTTTAAGACAATGTGAATATCAAGGACGCAACAGGAGTAAAAACAAGAGTGGGGGGTAAACATTTGCGTGTGACACCCACTTCCTGTTTAACCCCCTAAAAACACACAGATTATCCTGAAAGAATGAAAATATTGCTAAAATAATTTTTTTCTGTTTTTTTCCCCCCCTCTCTTTATCCCACCACTCTATCATAATGATCAGACAAGAATAAACAGATTTTTGTTGGTTCACACCGAAAAAAAAAAAGATTTATCATCGTCATGGTCGCCATCTAGCAGCGTCAGGTCTGCTGAGCCTTAAGGAACAGACGTGCCGGGTTCAGGAATCCAACTGGATCACTGTGTTTTTCTTTTGGTCTGAAACACTGGTGGTGCACTTTATTTGTCCTCCAGTAACGTCTGAGTTGGGTGGGGTTTACTAGTCTGCCTGGAATCCATTTTTGGTTCAAGGTTGGGGTTCCTAAACTGCAATTTTTTAAAATATAACCAAGGCAAAAAAGTAAATGTGTAAAACTTTCTAACCAACATCAAAATTAAAGGTACCCTGTGGAGTTTCCCACCACTAGAGGCGCTATAGCGCAATGTTTTTATGAGCAGGTCCCCATTATGTTTGTCCCACGCACGAGGGTGGACATGTATGCACGTGAGCACACAGGCGATATGATTCACATCATGCCAGTTGCATGCTATTTCATTGATCAACCGTAGGTGGCGGTAATGTGCAAAGAAATGATAGCAATATGCCAACAGAGGCAGGGAAGAAGAAGACTAGTTAGTAAACACGGATGTAAACAATGCAACATTTTTTTTAACTTTTCAAACACTCTATGAAGAAGGAAATGCATTCAGCACGCTTGTCAAGGATGCACACGATGCGTTTTTTTTTTTGGTGAGTAACACTGAATGTAAACATAAATGTGTTTCTCCACGGGGCACCTTTAATCACACGAACCCAAAAAAAAAAAAAAAAAAAAAAAAAACATCATAGTAACGATCTTTAAACGTGGAATGTTTTGGGAATTTTTTTTTTTTTTTTTTTTTTTAACGATTTAAAATGCACCCACTGCAAACATCCAAAATTTCAAAGGAAAAGAAAAACAGCCACCGCAAATCCAGTTCATTCCTCCCCTCTTTAAGGTCTGTTAAAGGGGAATTCCGCTGAATTTCAGCACTCACATTATGGCCTCATACAGTTAACATGTGATGTGAATTCAGAATTCGAGCCGGCCTTCCCCCTTCATGGTATCTGCTACACTAGTGTTTCTCCCATAATACACTACAGAAATATCCAGAGACATATGTATATATATAAAAACATTATCATCATCATCAGTAGTACTTAGAGTAGAGTAGAGTAGTAGTAGTAGAGTAACAAGTAAGAAGAAGGAACAGTATTGTACTTTATATCATTATCATCATCTTCATCAGTGGTTATTTAACCTTGACGGACTTTAGGCTCGTCCTTTGGTGGAACCCGACAGAATGGGAGAGAAGTTAGCGCCAGAACCAGCTGTGTGTGTGTGTGTGTGTGTGTGTGTGTGTGAGTGTGTGCGTGTATACGAGTGTCTAAAAGAAATATCTTGGTGCATCAATCGATAGTTGGTGTGTGAGATCTGTTTGACCTGGATACATTTTTATCTCTGCAGCTCTGTATTCTCATATTTACAGTAAATATGTACCTGCGTCTGTGTGTGTGTGTTTGAGAGTGTGTGTGTGTGTGTGTGTGTGTGTGTGGATGTGTGTGTGTGTGAGAGAGAGGGTGTGTATCTGGCCTGTGCGGCAATAGTTTTGGGACATTTGTGTGAAATTGCTTCTTTTGTTTATTAATGCATTGTGCTATCCACGCATGAAATAAGCATCTCTGACCAAAAGATAAATATGAGGCCACAGTACAGACTCCGACTCGGTTGGTTAAATATCAAGACAAGTTAGACACATGTTAAACTCGGTTAGTGTTTGCACCAAAAGAGAAATCGTATCTCTTTTTTTGAGGCTGATTTGAAGCAGGCCAGCTACCAAATTTTTTTTTGGCACTGACCTGCAGTTTAATAAACCAGCTATTAATTAAAACGACAGTCAGCACTTTATGGACAATATTCATCTTCTGATCTGCAACATGATGTGTGTACAGCAAAAAAAGTGAACCAGTTTCACACAACTCTGTCAGAAAAAAGGTACAGTCTTTACCTCGCATCACCGAGCGTGGGTGCTTTTTCGCGAAAAGCCGCCACGTCTCGATGATACAAGATAAAAAAAAATTAAAAAAAACAAACAAACAAACAAAAAAGAACAGTGGTTTTGTTTTGTACCTTTTCTGTCTGACCTCTCCCAACACTTTCACCATCAACCTCATGTCTTCTCCCTGTCCCCTAACCCCCTGTGTTATCCAATATGTGGTGGAGCAGCACCTAGGTGGTGCTCTCCCCAGCTCCGGAGGAGGAGGAAGAAGAGGCCCCGCTTGGCTTGGGCTCGGGTTGGTCGGAGTGAGCCGTCTGCGGGGACGAAGGGGTCGGCGGATCCCCTCTCTCGCCTCGCTCCTGGAGGTTCCTCTGGTTCCTGGCGGCCTCGGTGAGCATCTGCATCCGGCGCTCCTGGTGCTCCTCCAGGCCTCGCCAGAGCTCTGCACGCTCCCTCTCTCGCTTCATCTCCCTGGAGAATGAAGAAGAGAAACCGTAACAGGTTACAATGCTTATCGGCAAGATGGAGGATAGAGTACAGGAGGTGAGGTCATGATTTATTTCAAGGAAGGTAAACAAACTGTTTGTTAATTTAACAACAAGGGAAGTACTAACGGAGGATGCACTGCCTGAAAGGCTTAGGTCAGGGAACAAAAGTCTCTTGTGTGCAGTAAACACCAGATTACATAAACAACTGTAACCCATTTGCCTGCAGCCACATGAACAATGATACATGCATGTTGGTATTTTTAGGTATGTATACAGTAAATCTCCTTTCCCA
This sequence comes from Protonibea diacanthus, assembly GCA_028641955.1. Classification (NCBI taxonomy): domain Eukaryota; kingdom Metazoa; phylum Chordata; class Actinopteri; family Sciaenidae; genus Protonibea; species Protonibea diacanthus. The sequence continues at coordinate 11,824,994 of CM053998.1, forward strand.
GGGGTGTGTACAGCGTGCCGGAGTATACACACCACCATACCTCTGCTGTAGAGGGTCCAAAAACCAAACTGTGCCTGGAAACCTGCGGTACGCCCAAAAATTCGGCACAGAAGCGCTGAGCAGATGGATAAACTGTTCATCAAGAAACAGTTCCAACACATCACCCCCCCTCTTAAACCACAAACTGTCATTTTTTTCACTTCTTCTCATGCATGGCTTAATCAAACAAGACAGACCATGTGAATAAGTCAGCTTTAGAGCATATTTTTTAACTTTGAATCGCACCAGGCTAGCTGCTTCCCTTGGCTGTCTCGCTGTAACGCTAGCTACGCCCTGACTCCAAACTCCATACTGAACTCACAGACACGAGAGCTCACTCTCAGGAAAAACAAGCAAAAAAATGTTTTGAACTTCTCCTTTAAATTTAGTTTCCCAATAACATCCAGTGTTGACTTTGAAACAGGGCAATAAATAAGTGGAATCATGATGTGATCCACGTTCAAAAGATGACCTAAGCGATACATATTTACAATGTGAAACATAATGGAACAAATACCGTCTCAAACATGACATAAGAGTCTAATATTTCCTCCTCTTGTTGTCACTGTTGTATCCAGTGACACAAAATACACACAAAGAGTCTGAGTCACACTCACTTCTGTTTCTCCACTTTGTAGGAGGCAGTGAGGTCATCAAACAACTTGCTGTTCATCTCCATGAAGGTCTTCAGCACGTTGTAGATCAGAGACACGATGGTCCTGGAGGGACAGAGCAAGAAGATAATGAACCTGGCTGTTTATCAGCCCCGTGGCATTATGGGTCAGGAGATAGAGGTTAAAGTAAAAGTGTGTTACGGGGAGATTAACACACTCACAGCTGTATGTGTTTGCCTAAATAATAACATTCATCCCTGATCGGTGATTAGCTCTACTGCTAATTCTTTAGCATACACATGATAGGAAGCTTGTGCATTTATCTCAGTGTTATTATGTGATTTGGATGAGTGACAGCAAAGTTGCTTTCATCCTAAACAGAGCTCCCTTTTGATCCTCTGATCTGACTGAAGACCAACTGGGAGCGTCCAAACAGCAACAGAGCGTGAGGTTACACCCAAACTGACCCAAATATCTGATATCAAAAAGCTGTGAGGTATGAGTTAATCTGTGTGTGTGTGTGCTCATGTGTGAGACACTGACTGGTTCCAGTGCTCCTTGGAGACTCTGTAGAGGGTGGCGAATACCAGCGGCAGGATGACTTGACAGTTCTCCTCTATCAGACTGAGGATGTACTCGTTGTTCCAGAAGTAAAGAGCCCGCTCCGCTACCTGAAACAAACACACCGGCAGAAGAGTTGAAATCAAAGTTCATCTGACTGACGTCTGTGCTCACAGTTTTTAAAGTTACCCAACTAAGTGGCTTGATTTTGGGACTATAAAGCAGTGTTATGGGGTGTTTACCTGGAAGTGAGGGCTGGAGATGCAGGCTGCGATCTGTTTGAAGAGCGGCTCCTGCACCCGGATGAACTGAGACGGCTCGATCACATCCAGGATCTCCTCAATCTCCCCCAGGAACATCACCTGAACACACACACACACACCAACGCACACATTTTGAGAACTAGAAAAGACATTCATGACCCCCGGTGAGTAAAAAATGTTAACACGCCTTAAGAAAGAATCAAAAACAGAGACACAGTCCTACATGAACAACATTTCCTATGGTTATTATTATATATTATCAGCCGCCTCACCTCTTTCTGCGTGCAGGTTTTTGGCCAGTACTTGAGCAGCCCTCTGATGATCTGCAGAGAAAACATGAAGCGCATTAATATAAATAAACTCTGCAGCCATTAGCTCAGCGGGGGGAGCTGGCTGGCGTCCACCTGTGCCATCTCCATTAACTCATACTCAAACTCTGGCTAGTGCATTAAGAAATATGTCGTTCACTTTGTACTCTTTTTTACTGCAGTGATGTTGGTGAGAAGTAGGTTACAGCAAATACCAGAGTTTACACTGCTGAAGTATTTACAAGAGTAACAGTGACTATATGTTTGATGGTCAAGTGATTCTAGAGTCATTTAAAAGAATAGTTTATTACTACACTTTGTGGTTGTGTTTCTGGAGATGTTCTGTCTCCTTTCAGCTCTGTTTTTGGTCTCCACCATTTTCTGATTGAATAACTGGCTCTGTAGCTACTGAATGCTGCACTATGTTCAACAGCTAGTCTGGCTAAAACTACAAAACTAAGATTTTTCTTTAAATCTGATCAGCGAGTGAGTTGTAGGGCGATGAAAAAATAGTCTTACATATTCAGTCACTGTAGCATCTTTCTCCATAAACTGCACCACACAGTAGGCCAGCTGTAAAGAACAGAGGAGACGTGATTAAAACACATACACCAACCCAAAAAACACACACACACCAACCCAAAAAACACACACACACTAACACAGAAAACACACACACAAGTTCCCTGAAGCTGTCAAGGAGACAAGGGGGATCTTAGCACTTATCCCTCCGGATTACACACTGCTAAAGATCGGAAAGGCAAGTTTTCCAACGGGAGATGTGTGTGTCACATGTGTGTGTGTGTGTGTGTGTGTGTAGGTGTGCGTGCGTTGGTGTGTGTGTGTGTGTGTGTACATCAGCTCTCGTCTTCTCGTATATGATCTGCAATCATTTCCCATTATCCAGCAAGAGTGTGTGCTGCATACGTGCACGCACATGTGCGTGCATGTGTGTGTTTTGCGGTTGCCCCCTTCCTCCCAGGCCGGTTGCCGTGGCGAGTGGGCACCGTGGCGACGGAGACTGTGTGTGCGTGTGTTTACTTCGGAAGGAGTGATGTCACACACATGAAGTCCCTTAAGGGCAATGTGAGATAGAGTTTAGACCTCTTGCCTCTCTGTCTTTCCTCTCCTGTCCTATTTTTACCTTTGACTTTTGTCACATTATTATTATTATTTTTATGACCTTTAGATAATAAGTTTAAATCTCCAAAATAAAAGCATGCTGGATTGTCCAATTTTATAGTCACAGACAATGGAAGTTGTGTGCTGTCACATTGTTAACAACTGCTCTCTATCGTTTTGTAGGACAATCTTTCTTCTTTTAGTTGTTTCTTTCTTTGTTTTATTCCCAACTCCATTGTCTGTCTCTCTGTCTGTCTGGCTTTTACATCTTCCACAGCTTTCATCTTTTTTATTTTCTCCCCGTCTAATCCCTTTTCCTTTTTACGGTGCACCTTTCTTGTTTGTCTTCTCCTCTCACTTCATCCCTAACTTTCCTGTCACCCTCACCCTCACCACAACATGGTTACAGAAGCAGAAGGAAAGAGGGAGCGGAGGCTAAAAAAAGGGACCGGTGAAAGCAGGGATGTCAAGTTTGAACAAAAAGAAAAGCAGGAAAAAGGAGAGGATTAAAATAAAGGCGCTGATCGGTCAAACTGTTTAAAGTATTAGCGAGGCATTAGAGAAACTGCTTGGGGTAAATATGATGTTGGATTCTGTTGTCAGGCCTGGCTTTGTTGGTGCAGGAGGCCGTTGTTAGGCTAAGGATTACGGACACTGTGGCCTTTTTAGGACTGAGATTTTACCAATATTGATTTGTCAAGATGACAAGTCAAATTAGAGTCTATTTTTGGGGATGAAGTCATTCCAGAGAGCTCTAACGCTGGATTCTTGGTTGTAAATTTGTTAGGACATGCACGTCAGAAAGTAGCCTTTCCATGTTTTTACAGTTCTTTTAATTCCATTGTCACAATCTGTGAGTAACACTGACTTATTCATATATGTGCAGCACAAAAATGTAACATCAACTACAATCTGCAGCCTCTGTGGCTGCAAAGTGAAGGCTATGCAAGTACCAAAAACTGCAGTTCCTCAAACGTCCACTTGAGGCTGGTTCCAGAACAACACAAGTCCCCATGTTCAAATGTCCAACTTCCCAGCAGAAATAAACATGTTTACAGCCTGGTACAAAAAACAGTTTTGGTCTCTATAGCTAATTTCCCCGTTCATGACAACTGTACTGAGGGTGAATTTGTATTTAACTCACCATTTCAAATTATATTAAGGTTTATTAACGTTATGCAGAATTAACAGTATAGCAGCTTTGATTAACAGGTGGGTGCCATTACAGATGATAAGACAAATGATGGGTCAAGCTAGACTGTCCAAACTCAAAGTAGTCCTGTAAGTACCAGTGTGCCCACTGGAACTTAAGTGATTGCTCTTTTTAGCGTTTGCCTAAACACATATTGCAACAGTCAGATTACAAGTGTGCACGCTGTCAGTCTGAATACAAAATGAGTCACCCTGAGGAAACCTAACGTGTGTTTGTGCTGCTATGTGGCAAAGCAGAAACATGTTGCTAAAACTGACACCTAAAGCCTAAAATGTAAAAGCACTGCATTTGCTTTATTTCTGCATTCTGATCCATGATGTGTAACCATGTTGTGGCTACAATATAGCTCTAACAGCTGTTACTACAATTCAGTGACATGAATATAGATGAGAAAACCCTTCACAGGCTGCAGGAAGTGATTCAAATGTATTTCACAGCGTTCCTGATGAATAAAAGGCGCTGCTGTCATATTTTATTTTGATTTTTACATCCAGAACGGGGTCACTCCTTCACAGCCACACCTACTGAGCCCAAAGCTGCCGTCCACTAGCATCGTATCCCCCGTGACCCTGTCAAACCGAGTGTGTGTGTGTGTGTGTTTGAGTGTGTGAATTATGTATGTGTGTGAACCACAGGGAGAGAGACGGGGAGGAGAAATGTAGGGCACGCTGATGCTCAGACCCAGAATACACACACACACACACACACACACACACCTCAGACCAGTTTGTGGAGAACAAACTGTACCCTCTGCATAATCAAATAATGTGTGATACAAATGAAATGCACACACACAGACACACACACACAGACATGCACACACACAATACACCGGCTACCATCTGTGTCATCAAATATTATGATAACCCAAACACACACACACGGACAACAACACCGACCACATGAACGCTGACCAAGGAAACCAAGGGCACACGCGTGCACACACACACACACTCAGTTCAGAGTGCATCTCTCTGCGGTGTTATCTGTGACTCAATTCTGCCTCCTAGTGGTAGTTTTGAGACATTGCAGGAATCCATAAGTACCACAAACATCTTACAGACATTAATATATGTATGTTTTATTCAGGTAAGAAAAAGACTGCCTGGATTTTATTCTTACATGTTTAAATGTTTTGTAGACAATGCTACACCCAAGAGACTGATCAAGACTTTGACTTTTAGGTGATAGTCACAGCTGGATTACTGCTAAAGAAGAACACAGGCTGGAAGGTACGGTACTACAAACCCAGTTTCTATGATGGTTGGAGGAGCAGGGTCATTAAAACCTTCAATAAAGCATGCATCAGTCAGCTGTGAGGTACAGCAGATGAAATATACATCTGTCCTGCATGTGGCTGTAGACATGGCTTCAAAATATGCCAATGAATCTTGCCACTGTGTAATTACATTTGTGGTGTTACGTAAAACATAATTGGGTGCCAAACAGTCTAAGTTAAGTGGGTTTTTACCGCCAGTTATTAAAAGTAATTGGTGGTAGCCTTTATGAAATAATGTAATATTACAAACAACACGGAGTACATCACTGACCTGTGCGTGGAAGATGGAAAGGGACTTTGCCGTGTGTAGTGGGATGAGAACCCGAACCAGGAACTGCTTGTGTTCGGCCTTCAGGGGCAGGGCGAAGCCATTTATGATGCTGAAAAAGAGAAGATGACGAGTTAAATACTTTCACTCTCTTCTTACTGTATGAACTCTTTCATGTCACATTTTGTTTTTTCCTGGCAAAAACAACAAGGCGATGAGTATTTATATATTGAGAACTTGATCTTAAATATGAAGAAAAAATCATGCTGTGCTGTTGCTGTACCGTCATTTTGCATTCTTTTAGCTCACGGCACTGAGACAATGGAAACATCACACACTCCTAAAATCTGCGTACATCTGCGTAAGTGTGTGCATTCATCTGTGCGCCGGAGTCTATTCTTGTACTCTGTCCATTTCCAAGTGACTGGACAAATGTAAGGTCTGCTCTGATCACTACTACACTGACTGACTGATATCGAGGTACAGAGGGAAGAGCAGCGGAGGAGTGGGAACTAAAGTTGGAAACGCTTATTTAGCATCACCCTGAGCTGTTTGTCAGTTTATCTGTTTGTCTCTGTATCAGTCAGTGCACCTGTCTGTCTGTCTGCCTTCGTTTTCTAAGAGAATCTCTGTCTAACAGAACATTCCTTCAATAATATCTCCCTCCTGCTGCTCCTCTAATCTTTCTTTCTCACCCCTTTTTCTGAACACCTCTGTCTTCTTCTCTCTCTCTCTCATTCTGTACAACGCATCCTCCCTCATCCATCCCTCTCTCCCTGTCTCCATGTGTGGGAGGAGCTATAAATACCTCTGTTACCACCAACATGAATACAAACCTCTCTCTCCTCTCCTGCTCTCCCTCCCTTCCTCCACTTCTGACTCACCATTCACTCACTTACCCTCTCCTCCATCTCCTTGTCTGCCTCCATCTCTCATCCCTCCATCCTCACCCTTACCGTCCTCACTTTTCTCCACATTAACGCATAGTTCTCATACCTCAAGAGTCTGTTTATGTTGGGAAGAAACAATAGTATCACTTTTGATAAACTGTTTAACCGGCGTTGAGACAAACCAGTCCAGTCTGTGAATCTCTTTGAATCCAGCCCGCTCTTCATCTTTCTCTACTTGCTTCTATGCTTAACATCAGTACAGATTATTTAAAAGCACTTCTGTCTTATTTGTGCAGAATAATGAAACACAAATACAGAAGCGAGATTCCAGCCAGCAGAATGCCTTTGAGAAAAATGCATTGACTATAATACTGATTTGTGTGTTTGCTGTATGATTTCTCACCCTCCATCTTCTTCTGTTTACTATCTTTTTTCTTCCATCTTCTCCAATCTTTCAGCATTAACATGTTTATGTAACAGAAGTATGTCAGTGTAACAAACTCATTGCTAGTTTCTCTGCCTCATACTTGAGTACGGAGTGATAAAGCTGTGTAGAGTGTCTCTATCTTCCCCGGGAGATACATTTATTTGGTGAGCATGAAGGCCACTACCTATCTAGCTGGCTAACCATTTATCGTGTCATGTAGCTTTAGCTTGGCTTGTTACTCAGCAGCAAAGTGAACAGCAGCAGCTAGCTGGTTATCAAAGTTTATTAAACTAGTGTTTCGATTTCTCAGAGAAGAACACAACTCTTAACTTGCTCTTCGCTTTAATGCTGAGTAATAATAATAATAAAAGATAGACAAACATTTTGTCTCTTTAAATCCAGCCATCTTTTCGTGTACAACGAATTATATGAAGGCATTTCTGCTTTAATAGTGTTGAATAATAAAAGAGGAAAATCACAATAAATTCCAGTGAGTGTCCTTGAGGGAAAAACACAGACAGACAGCTAACGAGGCAAAGTGCTACCTAACCAGCTAAGTACTGCGTCTAGGCTGTGATTTGAGCTCAGAGACAAAAACAACTGAGCCAACAGCAGCTAGCTCATAATGCTAACACTGGGACAACTGATGCTGAGCTCACACGCTAGCTTACATACAGAGGGAGTCGGGAAACCAGATAATATCACCAGTCTTGTTTGTATTCATCCTCCATTTTCTCTCTGCCTTGCTTTCTCTTTATTACTGTCATCTTTATTCTTGTTGCCATTGATTTGTGTGTGAGAACAGGCAGAGAGCAAGACATGTTTGTTTATCAGTTTGGCTTCCTTCCTTGCGCTCTCTTCATTTCTATCTTCCTCATATTTCACTTACTGGCCAAGACATGGCAACAACTTACGCAAAACCTCTGAGTCATTTCTCATTAATGTCTTTAACCCCCCTCTTGTTTCTCTCTGCTTCCTGCCACCCCCCACCTTTAATCATCCCCACCCCGGCCTTATAACCCATTTGTCACTCCGCTCACTCCGTTTACCTGAAAAGAAAGAGGGAGTGCTGACGATAAATGAAAAATAAATGCATATTGGTTTTTATGTTGAGCAGTTGCAGCAGTGGTTATGCTTTGTCGCCATTTTTCGTAGTTGCTTAATTCACTGGGTTACCAGCTGTCTCATAAATTGGAGCAGCTGGGCCAAGTACAGTGTGTGTATGCAATTGTGTGTGTGTCCAAATGTATTCATCAAAGCCATGATGTACTACTGCTTTCAGCCAGGGCAGCAGCTACATGCTACAAATCGCGCCCGCGTCACCATGCATACAAACCTGCCGAGGATTTCCAGAAGCTCCGCGACTCCGTTGAAGTGCTCAGTTTCATATATGAACCTGAAGATCAGACAACACACACACACACACACACACACAGTGATGAGTCAAGTAACTGGTTCTAGTTTAGGAAAATTAAAAACAACTAAAAGACAAACTGCAATTTCTAAAATCCAGAAATGGGGGATTGGTCAGTATCATGATGTGCCATGTCTGAAATACAACTTTCGCTTAACAGTGAAGTAAACGTATGCTTGTACTGTATTTTTTAGCTGTCAAAATACTAAAGCTAGTAAACTCAGACAGAACCAGAGGGCACTGCAGCTCTCCCTCGCTTGAATTTTATATTGCAAACGCAACAATTGAGCCACACTTGAAGGGAAAAGATGCACTTTTGTTAGTCGGAGCTGTTTAACCGATCATTTGAGGAGATCTGTGTCACTGCACAACGATTTAACTCCCAGGATGGATGCAGCACGGCTGATTCAGTGAGTGCAAAAGTGCATGTGTCATGTTTGTGCACGCCCTGTGCCTGTTTGTCCGCACGTGTGGCAGAATGCTGCTTTACCTGTAGCATTCTGTGCTTCTCAAACCTTAGACGACGTGAACCTGGCAACCCTGGTGCTATCTGTCACAATAAGGATGTCGCTACTTGGAGACTATTAATGTCAGCCTCCTGTTGTAGATGTAGTTCAGAGTCAGCAGAAGAACTACAGAAGTCTGAACAAATTGGCAACCAAATGCTACAAAGTGGCAGATAGATAGATAAAAAAAAAACAATATCAGCACTGGTGTTCAAATCAAAAAGGACCTACACACCCTTTCATTTGTCTAAATATGTAACAGCTGAAAAACATCTAATTTAGCTTTAAATCTCATGTGACTTCAAGGTTGGATTAACACAAGGCTTTTCCATTCTTCCCCTACTGGTAGCTTGTCTTGAACACAACTTTTGTCAGGAAATGAGAGTTTCAAGTTGTGTAAAATAAAAAAAAACACTGTAAAAATCATTATTTGTTCAAGTGACGCACCAAGCTTAAAGAAAAAATGCATCGCCGCGGTCATAAACGCAGCTGTTCTCCCTCCTGATGGTCTTTGTTGGCTACTGTTTGATTTATTGATGTTAAAACGCTATAAATAGCGCCTTTAAATCCTGTGCATTGGATTGGTGGAAGGCTTGCCTGTACCTGAGGAAGATGTTGTTGATCTGTTTGCGGATGTAGGCTCGGAGGCCCAGTAGTTTTCCATAGACACGGTGCAGGATGGTCTTTAGGTATTCCCTCTCCCTGGGGTCTTCGCTGTCAAACAGCTCCAGGAGCTGCACACACACATGATAATTACAGACACAAATACAGTATGCTTGTAGTGTGTGAGGATCTTTTCTGGCTGCGTTCGTTCTCTGATCTCCTCACGACAGATTTTTAGCACCCAAAAAGTAAAGTTAATATTACATTAACTGTTTTGCAGCAGGATATAAAACATGAAAGTTGTAGCACTGTAGACTATTTCAGTAAATCTTTTATACAACCAAAGTTTGAGAGCACTTCAGCAGGAATATTACCAGCTTCTACGATGGCTGTAGTTTCTAAGAGGAGCTTCACTTATTTATATCTTTCCATTTATCATGATTTTAGACGTCTTAGAGCTTTGGGTTTGACAAACTGGACCCTTTCAATGTGAGAGAATGAGGGTTACCTGCAGGACAAACTTCTGGTCGACGTAGCGTTTGGCCATGGAGGGCTGGAAGTCCGGGCTCTCCAGGAAACGCAGAAAAAACTCATACACCAGCTAACGGAGACACAAACATGAAGTGATCAGACACCATTTAGACATTTTGGGAATTATTTGTTGTGAGAAAAGATTCACGCCGCTGTTTGTGCGCTAACTATGTCGCTAAAGTATAAGCAAGTTTATATGTTTTCTTTCCAAGAGTGAGATGAAAAGATCAATCTCTGTCTCTGGTATGAAGATGGACTGGTAGCCTCTAGTTAGCCTTGATGTGCTGTCATATCTCCAGACAGGGAAAGGCCAACCTTAAAGCTGCAGGCTGTGGTGTCATACTGAACGGTCAGACATGAGAGTGGTGTCTATACATCTTCTCATCTAACTGTGTGTGTGATTTTCTTGGAGGCAAGAGGTGACATTTTGGGAAAATCTGAGCTTGACAACTGAAAAATCCTAAAAGGTGGACATCACAAACTTACTTAATGTCTGCTCACAGTACTGCTTTACACCTAAAGATACAAACTGAGTAAGAAAATCTGTTCCATGAGACAGTTCTGGACTTCACGCTTAGGTTTTGACTCATCTCCTCCGGAAAGGTGCAGAAGTGACTGTACACCACACCCAAATGTCACGGGCAATGATCTCAAGTCTATTTAGGAGATGTGACGTTCTTCTTCGCTAGAGCATCATTTTATGATTCAGGCTGATGAAACAGGTACATTTGGTCAGACGCTGTCTGCTTTAAACAGCAGATTTAACTGATCTGAAGGACCTCAGGCTCAGGTACAGTGTGTTTATGTGCAGATAAGTGCTGAACGCTGCATTAACAGCAACACCTGGTAAGAGTTGTGTGCATTGTTGTATTCTCCCCCTCCCAAATATAGTATATAATATATAGTAGGGCCTATTTTTCATGGTGCTTACTGACACTGCATTGTATTTCACTTAATAACAAAACAAGTACATTCTCCAAACTGTTTTTTGGCAAGTTTTGCTGAACATATACTTTCAAAGAGAAACCTTTCCTCCCTTTAGCTGCATTAAATAATGTAAATTCTCAGATTATGGTCATTATTCTACCACAACATGATTTCTTTGTATGCGTGACGTACCTGCAGATGCGGCCAGGAGGCTTCGAGTGTCGGCTCGTCTTCCTCAGGATCAAACTCTGGATTCTCGCTGGGCGGGAGAGTCCGGAAGATATTTACCGAGATCTGGAAAAATCAAAGACGAGGACGGGTAGGGAAAGAGAGGAATGGAGGAATGTGGGGAAGAAAATAGGAAGTGGAAAAAATGAAAATGGATGAGAGGGATGTGGATACAGGAAGGGGATGAAGGGAGGTGAGGGGAAAGCAGGTCAGAGAGAAAAAAGTAAAGTGAGAAGAAAAGGAGGTGGAGACTAGAGAGAACCAAATATAACATACGGTACATTCCTGGTAATGTTGTGGATATCCTGGACATTATTTTAGCAGTGAAAGGAAACTGGGGTGTAGTTGGAATTTTCCAAAACGAGGTCTCTAAGTATAGTCGTAGTCATGACAGAGCAAAAACATCCGTCTCTGGATTTTATCCTGATATTTCAACACAGATGTGTGTCACTACATAACAAATTAACTCTCCGGATGGATCAGGATGAACAGCCTGTGCAAAACAATGTTAATTATTCAGATTTGAAAGCATAATTATGTTTCTATCAACTAAATCAAGCAGATACAACAGTAGAGCAGTTGTGTTAGATGGGTGGCAGTGTTGCACTAGTGTATCAGATGACAGCTGCCGACAATCAAAAGAAGAAGCTGTTGCATCAGTGGAGAAAAAAAAAAATCATGTTTTCAGTTTCCGAGCTGTCGCACGCATCCTCAGCTTTTGTCGGCCATGTTTGAGAGGAACAACTAATAAGTCATGCAACCTGACTGCTTGCTCTGTCATGATTTATTCAACAAATGCGTTTCCACTGGCCATTTAGTGCATAAACTATATCGCAAAAAGCAAATGTGATAAATCCCAACGCCCCAATTCAGCATTATTTTCTTTTCCACTCTTGCCTTCGCTCCACATTAACGTTTGTGTTAGTAAAACGTCTCACTGCAGCAGGATATGAGCTCCGTTCTCTCTCCTTAAATGCCTCTGCACGCACTCTTTCCTCCTCACACCTTTTAGCTTTTAACATTCATTATTATATATATATATATATATATATATACATACACATTATTATATCTTATCCTATTTATATAGCATATTCATGTCTATTTATACAGTAATACTTGAATATAGTTGTCACAACCTTAAAACATATTGGACTATAAGAATATGAAAACACGTTTTCATATTCTGTTTTAATATATTTTATATTATTTTTTTTTCCTTTCTTTTTCATATTGTATTTTACTTCTTTCTTTCATTTCTATCTGTTACACACTTGTAATGCTGTCTGGTTCCTCTTGTCTAACACATTTCATTGTATTGTTGACCCTGTGTTAACCTGCATATGATAAATAAACCTGTTACTTCAAACCTGAAAGCATTTTATATTCATTGCTCATCGGGATCATCACCTTAAAGACGTTCAGTTGTTGCTTTTGTGTCAGATTTGTTTGCTACTATCTTTTTATTGATTTTTAGCCATGCTAGCTGTGGCTAGGGATTGCATTGTTGCTCCTTCAGCAACAGACTGCTACTCCCACCATGTGAGAAGGAACGCTAACAACTGTCAGACTCTTTAACACCAGCACGACTTCATGACTTCTTTTTATATATTTCTTATTTATGATCAATTTCTTATCTGCCTTGTGTATACGAGCTGCTGTGGAAGTCTATCTTATCTATGTAAAATAATATTAGAAGTTGATTTCTTTGATATTTGTGGAGAAAATTTAAATCAGACAAAAAAAAGTTTCAAACAAAACTCTCTCCCTTACATTTGCTATATTACATCACATGGGCTCTAACCTTTGCACTTTTTAGCAATGTCTATTTTAGACTTTTAGCTTTTTATTTAACCTTACGACCACGTGTTAAAGCTTTCGCCCACTTTCCTTTCATCCCATTTCCTCTGTCCTATCAGCGTTTTCACGTCCTCTGGGTATACTGACTCCAGAACATAAGCTATATCCTCTGCTCGCTTTACCCTCTTTCCTCAATCCCCTTTCTCCTATCCCTCCTCTATATATCCTCTGGGACCTCTGGTGCTCTGTGATGGTGTCCACACATCCTTTCCTGTCCCTCCCTCTTCTTTCTCACCATCTGTGCAGCCTATTGCTACTTAGCACCCTTTGCAAACACTCTATCTCTACTTTCCTTCACTCGCCTTATCTATCCATCCCTCTCTTCCATCCTCTCTCCTCTCTCGCTACCTTTGTTTATAGTCTCTGGTGACTCCTCCAGAGCTTCCTCAGTTGGATATCACACGGTCTACCTTCTGTCTGTTCAACCTTCATCCATCCTCTCAGTGTTCTTTCCTAATCTATTTTTTCCAGGACTTGCAAATGATGGGCTTTTGGATTTACTCACCTATTACTATTCACCCACTAATCCATCATTTCTACCCTTAACCTCCCTTCTCCTCCTCTTCCCCTCCTACCATCTTTATAGCCTCTGGGTAGAGAGGCTCTATGAGGACTCCTCTGCTAGTGGCCACGCTCTCCACGAGCTCGTTGAGCGCCGCACGCTTGATCTCCTTCCCCTTCAGGTCAGCCACGCAGTCCAGGAAATCAAACAGCACGCAGCACTGCTGCAGCTTCTTACAGAACAGGTCGTGTAACTCTGCCACCGGGGCGTCTGGATGATTGAGAGGTGGGGAAGAAAGAAAAGGAGAGAGAGAGGAGAAATGTTAGACGCAGAGGTTAAAGGACATAAAAAGGTGATGCAGCTCAGCCAAATCTGATGGCGTCCCTAAAAAAAGAGCCCTTTGTGTTCGGTGGTGAATCATTTGAGAAAGTGGGAGCGCTGGAGTATACAAAGATGCATTCTACAGCCTAGATCTTCTTTCAAAGGTAATGAGGGAGAGAGAGCAGACTATTACTCTACAAACACATTTGTACACCCCCCCCCCCCCACACACACACACACAAAGGGGCTTGCATTCATACAGACACACACATGTCCACACACACCCTTCTCCAGAGGGCTGTGTTGTATCTCAGCCCTATTACCTGTCAGATTCGTTCTCGAGACCTGTTCGTCACAATGAAACAACCTGCTGCCAGGCGTCAGATTAAAACCTTGTACTTCCAAAAAAAAAAAAAAAACAATTCACAGATGTAGAGAAAGTGGCTGATATCCACGGATTATTAAAGACATACAGGGAGGTTTAAATTGATTCCTGAAGGGGGGGGGCTGAAACTTAGCAGCTCAGCCTGGAAAGCATTATGCAAACTGAGAGAGTTACGAGCTTTGACAGCAGCCAAATGGGAATGCAGTAACCAGATGATTGATGACTCAACAGCTAAATATAGCAGTGAAATATCCTGATTTTGGGTTCCCATATTAGTGAGATGCATGTGAGGTTTGGTCTCAACAATAATATGGAGGGTGGAGGATCATAAATGACAAAATACACATAAAACATATATAAACTCCTCCTCTATACAAAGTTTTTGCAGGACTTCCAGCAGAATGTTACTGAGACTAATATTTATATCATGATCTGTCACAATGTGAGCTTGAAAGCTATCGCAGAGACGACATTCTTTCATTATACAGTTTGCCTAAAGCTGTGAATCATTTTTTTTGATACATTAGAGACTTATTTTATATTATATATCCCACATACTCTGCCTGGGAAGTACAACATCCTGTAAATTGCTTTTATCTATTAACGAACAACAAAAAAACAACATTTTTCTGCCATGCTGGCGGCTCTGAGGCTGCACAGCTGTGCTTTGCACTAAGTGGTATTGTCAGCATGCTAACGTGCTCACAGCAACAATGCTAACGTGCTGCTGTCACCATAGTTACCATCTCAGTTTAGCATGTTAGCATGAGAACATTGCTAATCAACGCTAAACATAAAGTTCAGCTGATGTTAGCGGGAAAGTCAGATGGACAGCCTAATGATAGCGCTATATCAATCAACAATCGAAGAATGACCAAAGTGTTTACATGTCATCCTCATGTGTGCCAAATTTCATGGTTATCCATCCAATAATTGTGCAGTTATTTCACTTAAAGCTAAGAAGGTCAGCTTCATGGTGGTGCTAAATGAAAGGGGGTACAATTCTTTGGTAATTTTATGGAAATTCATCAAGTCATCGCTGAGATAATTCAGTCTGGAACAAAGTGGTAGACCGACAGTGCCACTGCTAGTGTGGCTAAAAAGAGAAAGCTCATTATGTATAATTCCTAATACTATACTTGTAAGCTTGGTGCTTATTTAGCCGTCACTGTTGCCTCAGTAAATAAATAAAAGAGTGGGTGACCAAAAATAGTGTCTACTAAACTTAAGGCACCATGCCACACTGAACAGAAACTGAACAAGACGCCCACTTCTGTACCATAAGACGCCTTATAGGTGTACCCGATATACTGATTACTCAGTGTACATTTGAACTAATAATCTCCCTCTGTCAGAAGAAAATAATGCAGCTTTACTGATGGCTGAGAAGCAGTCTAGACTAACTGTGCAGTTGGAAAGAGGATGATCCAAGGTTTTCTCTCTCTCACACACACATACAATCAGCAGGAGCAGATTAGATTTAACCCTTCTTAACCCCCAGGTAGGAAACACAGGCGAGTTAAGGGGGGGCCTGACTGGAGCTCTTCCAACCCCAGACCCCTCACCTCTTTTGGGCACACCAGGACCATCTGCTCCCTTTGGCATGGAGCTGTACAACAATAGATGAGGACTGCCCTTTGCTTGATGTGTCAAGGCACAAGATAGACGCTCTTTTGAGACCATTGAAAGTGGCCTTTTATTCTATTAATTATGCTTTCCATCCCTAAGATAGTGATGTTACAGAACTGAATCTGTATTCACCTGATGAGTCACAGAAAGGTTAAAAGCAGATTATGATTCCTAATTTTCTGATTTGTTAAATGTAATTTAAATATAGACTACATAAAGATTGTCTTCTACTTAGGCAAACCCCTCAGAACTTTTCTTTGTCATATATGCAGACGACTGTGTGTTGTTTATGTATAAAGCCTCAGAGGACCAAAACTGTTCTGCTTCTTATTTTTTGACCTTCACAAACTCACTAACCTTTATTCAACCATACTTTTTACCCATTTTACATCTAGAGTTGACATCTATGCGTCTGTCCATTGAGCTATACTGAGCAGTCAATTTGTTCTTAAAATGCAGCCACTTCTCAGTGACTGGGCAAACGTGTGACAGCCGAGTTCACACAATTTTCTATTTGTGACAAAAAAAACAAGTTTAACAGAGTGAGCCATTTCTTCTGACTTTGCTGTGTTAACTAATGTGAGTCTAAATCTGCAAGGTGACCACAAACACTTTCAGGTTCTTGCTTTGAGATCACTGCAGACCTGACGCTTCATTGCTCTTCTACCTTACTCCCTCTCCTAGACTACCATCCTTTCCTTTCTATCTCAACCACTCTATTTTCCTTTCCCTTCCTAATCTGCCCCGGCCTATCCTTTCTCTCTCTTCGTCCATCTCTCTTGATTTCTTATGTCCCCCCTTTTCTTGTTTCTCCTCATCCTCTCTCCCTCTCCTGTTCTCCCTCTGTAGACAGACTGTGAAGGTGAAATCTAATCCATTTTTAATGGAGAGTAATTGTATGAAGATGTGCCGTGCTGGGACTGAAAAAAAAAGAACGGAGCGAGGTGGAAAGACGATTGAAAAGAAAAAGCATGTATGTGTGTTTGGTAGTCAGAGAGTGAGATGGGAGGTGAGAAAAAGAGGGGGATGACGAAGGGAATGAAGAGACTTGGTGGGTCATGTGAGAGCAAGTGTGGGAGAGAGCGAATGAAAAGAAAGCAAAAGAGCAAAAAAAAAAAGAGAGAGGAAAAGTGTAGGGGGATGACAGGCACAGACGGAGCCACAGTACATATTTTAAGCCAAAGGAAATGAGCCAAATCTGTTTGTTGGTTGTCAGCGTTTGCTAAACTGGACACCAGTATTACCTTACTGTCTATTATCATGTCTCGTACAGGTAGAAAATGCTTACATTTGGAAGAACAGGACAAACTGAGGTTACACTGAGTGAGGTGAATTTGAGTTTTCCTCGTGGCTGTGCTATTATTAGGTCAACGCAGGTCGCTCCAGACCCATTCATCCAACGCAGCTTTTAATATCACGTCAGTGCAGTGATTAGAATATTAACTAAGATCTTTAATCACAGCAAGTGAGTCACTTATAACTGAGCTATTTTTATCTTTCTGACTATCCAAATTGGAGTTTTGGATTACAAAAAAAAAAAAAAAAAAAAGCAAGCCCAGCTGTGAGTATAAGATCCAAAATGCAACATTCGACTTTGTTTGTTTCATCTTCAGTGAGAGTCCCATGAGATTAGAAGGCATACTGTCAACATGGCACACCATTAGCAGAGTTATATTACCACAATTATAAAAGTAAGTCAGTAAGAACATCAGGCTTACAGCGCACCATCCAGTCTATAATAAATTACAGTAAGTGCTAATACAAAGTGCTTGTATCACTACTGTTCTTCTTCATGTGACTGTGCAGATAAAGGATCTTTTCAAAATGTACAAAGAATGATTCATTTACCTCCTTTACTACCCTTTAGTCATTATCTGAAGAACTGAAAGCTACGCCAATCAATATTTCTATATCAGCAATGCATCTCATGGCTATGTGTAATGTGGAAGAGGCAACTCACAGTGGAATTAGCGCCAGGCTTAGCGTCTTTCAGCACAGTGTTTGCTCACTGCTCTTATCAGCCACATTTTTGTGACACATTAGCTGTTTAAGTAAAAACCCACTATGCCACCTCCCAAGTGCCAAAGAACAAAGCGGCTCATTCGGCAGCTAAAGAGTCAGATATTTGCAACAGGAGTTGCTGGACACCAAAAAAGAGCTAAATGGTGAGTGAATATTATACACTGGGTGGACACATAGGATTCCAAATGAATATTAATGATGGCTTGGCCAAAATAGTAATCACCAGTCATCACCGGTTAAGCAGTTTGTTGTGTAGGTGTTGATTCTGGTGAGTCGTACTGAGAAGTGTGCAGAAGTGTGTGTTTCCCTCACTGAACGGCAAAGACAAAAGAGTGTTTCAGCTGTCATCAGAAGTCCATCCTGCTCGCCAAATATCATATAACGTCTCATTGGGTTTTACAGGCACATCTAGCCAGGTCCTGTAGCTGTCTAAAGAGGAATAAGAAATAAAAATAATGTGAGGAACCTCTGGAGAGTGAACTTAATGAGAGATTCCCTCTCTGTGGATGTCTGAGGATGCAACAGAAGCTGTAGGTGGTAAAAAAAAAAAAAAAGCAATAACAATAATAGAAGTCCAATTTAGACATACTGTGACAAGGCTAGAAAACCCCTTCGCCTCGTTCCAGGTCCAAGGGGAGACAGGTAGACAGGTCATACACTGTATGCAGTGTAGAAAGCTAGTGAATCACTTTGTGCTATCATTACTCTGCAATAATAATGAAACATTAAACAGTCTAATGAGAAATCCTCTCCACTAGCATCAACTGAATCAGGTTAGCAGCCTTTCAAAATCTCAAATAAATCCATTCACTATGGATCACGTTTTCAATATAGCTAAAGGTGATTAGAATTCCTGAGTAGGAACCCAAAGGAGGACGACATCTGTTTAGCAGCTACTAGACTAAGAAGCTTGTGTCACCAAAATCCAACAAAAATTGTAACAAAAGCTTCGGCTCGGCGACACAGCGTGCAGTGGCACTGAAAATCCTCGGGGGTCGGTTCTGCCTCTTTAGCTTCCTTTTTTTTTCCTTCTTCTTCTTCTTCTTCGTTTCATCTCCAAATTGTGCTCATGAAAAAAATGTTGCAATGTACCACTTACAAGAAAGAGCAACAGCCGCAACAAAGCCAATTTACTTTTTTCAGCGTGACAGAAAACCCTCTCGGCCCCCGAGCCCATTTGTTCTTTAAATCTTGGGAACTATTTTTGTTATTTTTGCCAGTGGTGGACAGGCGAGCATTTGCAGCACGATAGAGGATGTGGGATTGAGTCGAAATGTCCATTTTCATTTGTAATGAATGAATGAAATTCATTAGTGTGTCTTTAATTAAAAGACACTGATTATGCTCGCTATTACGACCAAATTCGTTGTTGGAATCACTTGAAAAATAGTGAATATCTCCATATTTATCCTTTAAATACACTGAGGAGGAAGAAGGAGATGAAAAAAAGATGACCTACCTCACACACACACACACACACACACAGGGAAAAGGCAGCATGTGATGTAGAAAAGATGGTGGGTGCGAGAGGAAGAGAGGGGAGAGGGGTGGATGCATTTGGTAAAATGAGCAGTAACATATAAGAAGGAGCAGTGCCAAGCACACTGCAACAACATCAAAACACAAACGCACACACACAGCTGCACAAATCTAAATATAGTCCTGCTGGAGAGACACAGAGAGGAGAGGAGGAAGAATCTGGGGAGGAAACCAGAGGAGAGGAGAGGAGAGGAGAGGAGAGGAGAGGAGAGGAGAGCGGTATAGGGTTAAAACATGACATCATCCTCTTCACCCTCCTCCTGCTTCTCTCTCATCTTTCCATCACTAGGTACCTCCCTTCTTTTCCTCCCTCTCTTCCCTTCGTCTTGACTCCACCCATCAATCTCTCTGAGGCTTTTTTTTTTCCTCAAATGAGCAAGTACAGCTCTAAGTCTTTAAATAACAGTTATTCTGTTTGGGGCTGAGTGTGTGTGTGTGTGTGTGTGTGTATGACAGAGAGAGAGAGGAGGACAGCTTCTTGTTTTAGCTGCCATCCGAGCCGCCTCTGCACCTCTGTCATTAAGCACACACGCTCATGCTCAATGCACAGACACAGTGACGCAGAGAGGAAGCGAGGGTAGGGAGGGAGGGGAAAGGGAAGGAAGAGACAGAAGGGGATAGAGGCAGATAAAGGAGGAAAGCAGGTGAAAGACACGGTTATAAATAGGAGAAGGGAGCTATCAAAAGTGAGACAACGTCCGGGCCGTATAAATATCACCTTAAGGGGTTTAAGTGACGCGCTTTAAGTCCTTCTCTAAATAATCTAATCCTCCTGATAGCATCCACAACATGACAAACTGTCTAGTTATGTCTGTTATATAAACTGTCTGTTATCACGTGTGATTGACTATATCCTAACCCTCCTCCCATCGCCCGTCTTTAGCTTTTCAAGAAGACTTGAGAGTAAACAGCAATTACCTGCTGAGAAAGAACAGGACGAATCATCCCGCTGCTTCAAATTAGAGCAGGAAATACTTGGAAGTCGTCACTTGGTGATGGTACCGAGAATTGTTAATGACAGCAGCTGGGTATTGGCATATGACATGTAAATAGAGTTGTATGTACAGTCTGCTGCTGGTAATCAAGGCGACCCCGCTGAGAGAAAATCGGACATGTTTGCGCTCTCTGCTGAGGATGTTGTGTTTTATTCCTCTCTGTCAGCCTGTCTGTCTGTCAGCAGGAGATCTCACCAAATTATGAACAGATTTTCATGACATTTGGTGGTCTGAGGCCAAGGAAGAATTTATTATATTCTTATTTGTACCTGGACCTGGAGTTTTCACTCCACTTACTAGAGACCAAATTCTGCTGCAGGCAATTGTTTTCACTGAAAAAGCTCTAAAAATCCAGTGTGCACGACCCACCAAGCAACAAACAGTAGACAGGAAAAGTTACAACTCGCTCAAAGCTTTTAATTCTTCTGTTTCCTGTTATTCATACAGTACAGATGTGCAGATAAATAATCTTCCCCAAAGAATCATTCTCTCGTAAAGAGGATTAGCCCCAACTGCGAAGTGACTCTCAGCTTTATGGAGCATTTTATCATCTTTCAGCTCCTTGTTTTGGCTAAACACAAGTTAGCAACTAGCTGGTGAAGCATTTAGCATTTTAGCTTAAGTGCCAAATATTTCACTGAGGAGCAAAAATAGCTAAAAGGAGAGTGAGTGTTGCATTTACATTTGCTACAGTAGATGGACAGAAACAAGACTCCAAATCAATGCTAATGTTCCTCTCTGTCTTCTGGATGTGTAGGAAGGCAACTCTTTGCTAACATGTTAGCTATGACAACCTTATGATGTGAGGTTATTTCATTGCTGTGTTTACATCTTGTTCCATTGCCCCAAGTAGCTTTAAAAAATTATCTTAAACTCAAGAAACTGTTTGTTTAAACTCACTTACCACTCTCTCACTTGGGAATAAGTGGTTGCATGTGGAGAGAACTTCGGTTCACTAATAAAAACCGTAGAACATGGATGAAAGTTCAAAAAAGTAGTCCTTGAGCTACTTTAGCTGTTTTTTTAAGGATTATTTTCTCGAAGATAGAAACTGAATTGTGTCAAAATCAATTCCACCCAAAATTACAGAAAATGATGTCCTTGGATTCAGTGCTGTTGGAGGTTACAGGCAGACTTCTAGTTTCTAGGAAACTGACTATTATCTTTCTAGGCTGAAACACGGTTATGAAATTCAGAGAATAAAACAAGACAATTATAACGACAGCCTCGAGAATTTTTTATGCTTCCTATTGAGGCGCTTTACAAAGAGAGAGAGAGAAAGAGAGTTTTATTCCAAAATTAAGATGGCTACCATTAGAGAAATATCAGTGATTGAAGTGAAACTCATTACTGATTAACAATGAAAGTGACAGCTACTGTATCTGAAGACCTGTTTTGATGGCAGCGGATTTCAAAACATGGCAAAGAGTCTTTATACGCTTGTATTCAATGGGAGCACAGACAGAAGAGTCCCATTCTCTCTTTAACAAAGGCAGTGAGAGGAGGCTAAGTCAAGGCAAAAGATTAAGTGTCGCGCTAAGCCCATCTTTAAATAATCCAATGATTCTAATAATACACATTTCCACCCCACAGCATAATGAACCGAGGGCGGCTGGGTGTTACAGGCTGTGCTTCATACCGTATGCTCTATTGTCTGTAATTTTTAGTTGCTTACTCGTCCTATAATCAGCTGAATCATTGTCAATAAATAGACTTCAGTTAGTATAAATAAAGCCAGCTCACAGCTTTTTGAGCCACTGGACATATCTTCTCTTTTCTCCTTGATCGCTGAGTGACTTTCAGGAACTTTAGATATTAAAATTCTCCTCTGATGACAATATTTTCTGCACTGAAATATAAACACAAATTGGAGACAGTTAGTAAACAAATATGGGAGATGGTTATCCCAGCAGGAGACATCCTCATCATTTGATTAGCAGCTTTGTAACCATCACTTGTTGAATAATAATAATCTGTTGGTTTGCCGCGCAGGGTGTACATCAGGCACGCTGCTTTCCACACTGCTGCTTGTCACATAAGCAAATGTGCTGAATAAAATATAAATCTCTCATTTTCTTGTCCTTGATTTAGTCTGAGTGTTTGTGTATGTGTTTTTTTAAGCTGGTTGTGATTCACTGCAAACATATTTTCTGCTTTCGGTGTCTCATCCCATATAAAACAAATCTACTATTCCTTCAAGATTGATTCGCGACACGTCACCTCCACATGTCCACTATTTGATTTTCTTTGTATACTTAGCTTTGCACTGCCTCAGGGCCGTACAGCATATGAAATAGTGACCGCCGGCCAAGGTGAAAGTTGCAGTGATTCAATCAGAGAGCTTATTTGCCTGAGCATCAGCGTATTACTTTAAGAATCAACTCTTCCTTCGGTGACACAGCAGCGGTTGTGTTTATTGCATCGCTAGCTGTTTCATTATATCCTCTCCCCTGCAATATCCTCTGCCCTTTTTTTTTTATCTCTCCGTCTCTCTCTCTCTCTCTCTCTCTCTCCTCCCACTGTTCCTCTTCCACCTGTCGACTTAATGTTCAGTCATTTCCTCATCCACTCCATTCTTTCATCACCCACCTCACTCTCTCCCCCACTCTCCCTCTTAATTGATCTGAGACAGTCATAGAGCAAAAAAAAAAAAAAACTACTCCATGTCTTCTGTAACCCAATGCCAGGCCTATCCAGCTGGCCTCTCCCTTTCACACACACACACACACACACACACACACACACACACACACACACAGTCATTCAATCTCCCACATACAATCTGTGAGAGAAGGTGACTGTTTTACAGTAAACAGCACGTTTAAAGCAGCGTACATTCGTTATTGAACACATTTGCTGGACAAACAAAAAGGCACACAAACATAACATGCAGGTTAACATGTGACCCGTGTTGCATTTTTCACATCGGGCATAAAGAAAGAACAGACATGACGTTACCTCAAGATACACCAGGCTATTTGTCAGAAGCAGCTGCCTGTTACCAAACCACCGTCTGCAGCAGTCCTCTGTTGCGACACGCAGTAAACTACATGTGAGGAAGTTTTGGCTTTGAAGCGAGTTTGTGTAACTTCAAAAGAAGAACAAGTAATACAGCCTTCCTCTTATAGATGAAAGTTTTAGTTGATAAGCAACAAAACACTCGGATGTTTTGCTTCATTTGGCCTCATATAGTTAGTAGCTTGTGGTGGCTAATGCTAGCTGGTGTTAGCTAGGCTGCTATAGATATCTGTATAATCATTTTGCTGACTTCATGAGGGGCTCAGTGTGTAGGATTTAGTGGCATCTAGCCGTGAGGTTGCAGATTGCAACCAACTGAACACCCCTCGCCTACCAATAACCTTCTAAGCATGTCAGAGAAACTATAGTTCTCCAAATTGCTTGCTCGTTTAGTTTATACAGGTGGTGTTTTCGTATCCATATCTGGCACATTCTCTTTTGAGGTGCAGATCAAGGTTATATCAAAATACATGGTGCAGAGGCATGCCAGTCTATGGTCCCAGTAGTTCACCTGGTACCACTGCGGCCCAGATTCACCCCAAGCCGGGACCTTTCCTGCATGTGACCCCCTCTGTCTCTCCCTCTGTGTATCCTCTCCAGCTGTCACTATCTAAATAAAACAAAAAAAATGGATGATGGAATAAAACTAGTATGCTACAATAGACTTTCTGCTGGTCTCTGTCACCAATTTGGACGTCAACCAAAGTTGAACTAGACATAAAAGATTCACACAATTTATTTCACCTGCACAATCCCTCCACTGATGGTGTTGAATTTATTGAAATTAATTCAATTTATTGCAAAATTTCACTGTTTCAAATGGCGGTGTGACCACGTCGTTACGGTGAAAGTGAAAGACATAATGGAGCTAATTATAAAATTCAAAGAAATGTTCATATTTAATTGGACACATTTTTTGCACCTTTGTATGGCTGCTCAGACATTTCACTCTGATAGAATGCATGAGGCGGCCTTTAAGATTTCATAACGTGCATGTCTAACGGCATGTTTTCCTCCTAATCCCTCCATTGTTAGCAGTGAAAGTGGCCCATTTTTTGAGAAACATTATGAAACACAAGCAGCAGTGTATTTTTGGTCTTCCTCAGACGGCAGTGGGAACATTTTAAATGCCTTTCCTATCCTTCCGTAGAAACAGAAGGCTTGCAAAAGCACACTGACCTGTTAAACAGCATCCAGTGGGCTGATAGCATAATCGGACAAAAGTTTGGAGTCAACGCCGCAAGAGAGAAAGCCTCGCTGCAAAATGACTGATCAGAGCCGATTTTAACAGGAAGTAAGAGCACATGAAGTTCGTATTACTACTCTACCTAAAATATCTAACAATATTTAATTCTTCCTGTTATCTCACTCTGGTTCGACTCGTCACCACCTGCCTCTCTGTGCAACAAAGCCTGATTCGATTACACTGTCTGTAGTGCTCATCATATATCTGCAGGGTGTTCCATGGCTTTTAGAGATGCTTAGATGCAAACGCCAACAAGCAGGATGGGTTTGGAGCAGGTACTGGAGATTTAGCACTCTAAGCTCACACCACATCCTGACATTAGACCACCTGAAGCCAGATTTTTCATGTAAACGCGAAGGACTGAACTCATCACGCACGGCTATTTTGTTATATATTTCTTTTTCATGGTTAAAATAGCAATTAGACGTACCGGTGTTAGTTTGCGCACTGAAGGGCGTTACCATGAAGCGTCCATTTATTGATTAATTCATGTGAGTGCTTTCCTATTAATGAATTTTATGTTGAGCCGTTCTGAGGATTCAGCACCCAGATAAGCGTGCTGGAGCCGGGCGTGTTGATTAATTTTCAAAACAGCAATTAAGGCCCTGCCGCTGTTCTGCAGCTCTGCTGCTTTCACATCGGTGTGGGAGATAATAATAAACAACCAGGTATCAATTTTTGATGAGAAGAAATCCAACACCCACGGTCGACTGTAAGAAACAGATGTGGTAAAAAAAAACACTGGACTATTTAAAAACAAAATTTGGGGGTTTTATCTGCTGCTGTTTTCCAGATCAGATGGTGAGAACAATTTAGTTTTTTAGAAGTGGGTCGTCAAAACTGAGCTTCAGACACAGGAGGGGTATGATCATCTTGTGACTTCCAAATACAGAGAGAAGTTTGCTGATGTCCTTTTAATGTGTAATTATGTCTTTTTTTCTTTATAAAACAGGATATACCATGACCTCTCTTACACATTGGGTCTCCTGTCGCGTCACTTTACGTCTATATACTATAACCGTAGTCGAAAATACAATGTGAACTCAGTAAAAGTGTTCACTAGCGAAGGATGGCAGAATGTGCCGCCGGGCTGAGCTGAGCAGAGAAAGTTTGTTTTGTGTGTTTTCACTTTGAGCTCCTGCTGAGGTAGCTGCTGGCTGCAACACTGTCGCCCAAGATCTCAAGATAGATCAGGACGTATCCCATGATCTCCCTGCACGCATACATGCTTTTCACAATCACAGACACACACTCGGGCTCTGATAAATGCTGCAAGATTTCATCCTCGCTCAGCTCAGAGTAGTAATACTGACCTATTGCAAGTGTCAAACCTGTTCCTATATGTCGAGATATTAGAGTTATTTCCATTGGTAATTACATTTCTATGCACAGTGATGATATTTCCACCTGCAGTGAAGGTGATTTTACTCACAGTGATGTATGTAATTACATTTCTACCTACTCTGATGGATCATAGTCATATATTTCCACACACAAGTGCAAATTTCTACTACGATCTTGCCGTCATCATGACATTTACATGCAACAGCAACATTTCCGCCTGGAGTGATGTTATTTCTGTTCTCGCTGTATGACGTGTTTTTTCCCTCAAGTAGATACTTTTTCACAGATACAGTCACACTGTGTACAATGTATTTTAACCTGGATGATCTCATCCATACTGTAAGACAAATCAAAACGCATGCCTGGAGCTGATCACATGCTGATTGCTAAGTGCATATAATGTTTTTTTTTGTTATCATCAGATGCATTTTGCATTTTAACACACAGTGTACGGAGAGAGCAGCAAAGGGAGAGATCGACAAATTAGCTACAGAGACATTTGAAACGGAGCATTTCTCAAGGTTAAAAGCAAGAAATCTAGTGCTGCCTTTGTTTGGTTGCAGGATCAGAGACAGATGGTTCAATAATCTTCATCCTCAACCACATTTGTACAAACTCTGTGTGTGCGTGTGAACAAGACATAAATCTTAATCAGAATTTTGTTTATCTGCTGACTAGATGTTGGGCAAAAATGTGACCTTAGCCTGGTTAGCCTGCCAGCGACAGCACTACACCCGTGACTGGGAAGCCTGACTGGTGTCTGTAGCCCCGGGGGAGTGCATCGCAGCTGGGGAGGAGCGCTGAGCTCACGGCCTGCTCTCTAGTTAGACAGAGAGCTGCAGTGTAACTGAAGACTTGGAGGACAACCAGGAGGGGGCCAAGGACCAACTCAATAATCAACTCAATCAAACTAAATCTGCAACAAACATATGATATGATATGCTCTGACGCATGATAGATTTTACATCAGTTTGGCAAATTGACGCCATTATGAAAGCAAAGCTGATATCATGGCTGACACTAACACTAATCTATCTAATAACCTACTTGTTCTGAACAGTACATTAGTTGTTTATAAGCAATTAGCAGTCTTGTACTGTTAAATATTGTCATTTTAACAATGATATTTTTTCACATTGGCAGCATAGGTTTAGGGTAAATTAGCTTAGATAGATAGCTAAATACAGCTGTGTAGCTAACTAGCTTGTTTAGCCAGCTCATTTCAATAGATAGATTCTGATCATTAATCAGTTTGGTTTTGTTTATGAAAAAATGACAAAAATAAACTTTTTCCAGCTGCTGAATTGAGAATGTTTTATTTTCTTTGGGTTTTGGACTGTTGGATGTTTCTTTAGCTAGCTGGCTAACATACCTAGCTCGATAGCTACCTCACTAGCTAGCTCGATAGATAGATAGATAGATAGATAGATAGATAGATAGATAGATAGATAGATAGATAGATAGATAGATGAGAGTGCTCTGCCTTTCAAATGATTTTTTTTGTTTACTTGCAGTCTTGTTCTGAACAAATGCCAGTTAGCTCTACTGGGCTAGTTTCCAGAACCATTAACTCCCAGCACCGTCTTACTGGACATCTTCAGGTTTTTTATTATTTAATGTGACGATTAAAGTGTAGAGAGACAGGAGAGGAGCGAGAATGCCTTCACTGTGTCTGGAAACAAATTTCGATACTCATCTGGTGGCTGTGTGACTGTGTTATAGCAGATATTAAAGATTTTAATTTGACTAGGTCCCTGAGAAACACTAAGTTGATCGAGCCCTGGTGCCTTAGTGTGACTTAATCATCATCTCATTTCGGGGCCTGTCTGAAAATGTTCAGCAGTATTTACATTAAAACTCAATTTTTAACAAGAACACTGAGGAAAGAGACACTACTTGAAATGGAGTTACTGCTAATAGAGGTATAGGCAGTGATCAGGCTCCAGATTTTACAATTATCTCTTTGTAGCTTATTAAACAACACAAACGCCTACTGAAAGTCAATGTAAGGTTGGCAGGTTATCAAAGACACACAGAAATGTACAGAACAGAAATGTACTGTGTTTTCATGAAAGACTACTCCTCACCATAAATTCTGTTTGAAATAAGACATAAACCGTCCTCTGCAGTACAGTGCAACCACTCTGAAGTGCAGCACAAGAACACAGTGTCCGGAGAGGGGTGAAATACCTGTACACGTATGTGTTTGCCGCAGGCTTGTGACCAAACATGCATACACTGTAAAAGGTTTATAAGGATCCTGTATCCTTCACCCTTCATCTGCTGCCTTTACCATCCCGGCTGCTCTTTTATTGTTTCATTGTTTTAGATCAGAAGGATAGTGTAGTTATCTCAACATGTTTACTGAAAGAAAAATCCTGGAGTGTCTGCTGTGTCTCACTTCAGTGAGCTCAGAGGTCAAGGTCAGATACAGAACATCAGCCCTGAAGCTAGAAGGAGATTCAACGCCTGGTTCAGTGACACACCAGCAGGGTAGATGTTTGCTTACATAAGGGTTGAACCACTGACAGTATAAATGCGACGCAAGCATGACATCACCTATAAGTTTCCAAAGAGCTGTTTTGAAGCCCTGGCCACCACCGTGTTGGCAGTCCTGCCTCTTCCGCCTCATCCGCCCGGATAATCTAAAACTCAGCAAAGACGTGAATCATCAGCGGACCATCTATAACAGCACCCACCTGTCAATCAAAGTGACCATGCTGTTAATTATTAACTTTAAGTCTTTGAACAGGTGAGAACTGTTTTTGTACCAGGCTGTAAACATGTTTATTTCTGCTGTGAAGTTGGACATTTTAACATGAGGACTTATGTTTATTGAATCGTTCTGTAGCCAGCCTCAAGTGGACATTTAAGGAACTGCAGTTTTTGGCACTTCCACATAGGTTTCACTTCACAGGTCGCCACTTGGTTGAACCAGACTGCTCCAGGTGAAGGGTAGCCTGTCTGGAGGATAGCTATGTACAAATAATAAGCAGACAACTTATTTTTTTCCGCTTTTATACTACTCAGACAACAAAAATGTCAAGGGCTGCTATATTTCACACTCTACTGCTGACAGGTCTGCAAAGATGTAAGCTGTGACAGCGTTGCATCCTGATCAAATGAGGCCACTGACGATGGGGAAATAAGTATCTATCAGATCCATCCGGCAACGTGTCTAACTAACCTTCTAACTGACATCTTGCCAAACGACTTACATAATACACAGTAGATGCACAGAACTTATGCAGAGGATCGATGAACTGACATGTTTCAACGCTGCCAAGACCTGAATTGGTGAAACTGACGGTAAGTCCACCTTCAGACAGACTGTTAGATAACAATTCATGGTGTTCAAGTTTCTAAAAACCTGTCATATAGGTATTTATGCGATATTTGGCAACTTTTTGGCAAGTTTCCATAGTAAGTTTTTCAGGTCCAATGTTTCACACATCACTGATGACATATCTGCAAAGATGCAAGCTGTGGCTGCATTGCATGCCCGATCGATTGAGGCTAGAAATCAGTATGTCTGTCTCTTCTGTGATGGATTTCTTCCTGCTTTGACTGTTGAAATTGGTCCAAAATATTGAGGCACTTGCTCTTTCTGAGACATTCACTATTGGTAATTCTAAGCAGTCCTCGCTGTCAAACCATCGTTGCTGTGCTGAAAGCGTAATTTCTTTTTGGGGGCTAGTTGTCTGCAATACCGCATCAAATAACAAAATTGATCCATAAGAATGCAACGTTGAAGCTGTTTCTTGACAGTGTTCAAGTGTTTTAGTGTGGACTTTGCCTGCTGCGCTTCAGCTTTATCTTTTGTTTCTTTCTTCATTGTTGTATTCCATGTATTTCGAGTTATTATGTCTCATATTCTGCCTGAAACTGTGAGCAAGAATGAAGCTCGGCTTAGGCCTTAAAGTGAAAGAGATGTGCCGTTGTTAGCAGGAGGAGGAGTTCAAATTAACAATGGGAATGTGACTCCCTGGAGGGCAAAACACCCACAAGTCTGTCTACACTTGGCCTACATACTGCCCGTTACAGACTTCCCCACACCAGGCTTTTCTCCTGCACCGGTGCTGCAGGATCTTACTATCAGTTCCTCGGGGGATCCAGGAACAATGCCGCAGCGGTGCAGCAGCCATGTGCTAACTGGAACTTCAAGGCTAAAGCACATATGCATGGAGAGATCTGAAGCAAAGCTGCTGTAAAGATGCCATAAAAACCCTCCATCATCATGCCGCACACACCCCTCGCTCACGTGCCTGAGAGGACCCGGGGAAATGAGGTGTAAAAACATAGAAGAGCGCATAGCCGCACACACCTCGTACCATCTCTAAAAGCAGGAAGGTCTTCTCTTCGTAGAGGGTTAATGGGAAGAGATTGCAGGCTACATGAAAGAGGGAGTAACCTTATAAAGAGGGGTCAGAGGCATATGTGAGGACTTACAATGTGCCCTTGCGCTGAACACACAGGTAAGAAAGAAAGAGAAAGGAGATACGCAAGGTGAAGAAGAGGCGTAGATAAATATATAGAAATGAAACAGCTCTTGAGAAAGCAAATATAAAACAGGTGAAGGTCTTGTTTACTGTGTGAACCAAAAGAAAAGGCACAAAAATATTGACTTGGATGTCTCTGACATTTACTCGCCATCTAAACACGAAAATATATCTTTTAGGATTAAAGCATATAATTTTCTAACATAAGAGTAGCACATGTACAGAAGAGCCATAATGTCAGCGAGCTGCCTCAATAAAGGCAGTTACACAACAACATCAAGCTTATGTTTGCTAACATTAGCCACCCAAAGCTGCTGGGCAGAAGCTCAAAGTCTGTGGCACTGGCTGCCGCCATGTTGGTTGTCCTGCTACTTCCGCCTTGATCTATCTAAATCTGCAAAGACGTGAATCATCGGTGGACCTGAGGTTTGACATCTGGGTAATCTAATCAGCCATCTTTAACAGAACCTACCTGTCAATCAAAGCTGTCATACTGTTAATTATGTGCATTTTTAAGCCTTAATATAATTTGAATGAATTCATTATATAAAGATTAGCTATAGAGACCAAAACTGCTTTTTGTACCAGGCTATAAACATGTTAATTTCTGCTGTGAATTTGGACATTTTAACATGAGGATTTATGTTTATTGGATCGTTCTGTAGCCAGCCTCAAGTGGACGTTTGAGGAACTGCAGTTTTTGGCACTTCCACATAGGTTTCACTTCACAGGTCGCCACTTGGTTGAACCAGACTGCTCCAGGTGAATGGTAGCCTGTCTGGAAGATAGCTATGTACAAATAATAAGCAGACGACTAATTTTTTCCCCTTTTGTACTACTCAGACAACAAAAATGTCAAAATTAAGGGCTGATATATTTCACACTCTACTGATGACAGGTCTGAAAAGATGTAAACTGTCTTGCATCCTGATCAAATGAGGCCACTGATAATGGGGAAATAAGTATCTATCAGATCCACTTCAGACACTTCAGCATTGGTTTCACTTCACAGTCAAGGAGATTGCCACTTGTACCAGACCAACAAATTCTGTAGCAGCAGCATAAAGTAAGGGTGCATTTTATTTCATATGATCCATCTTTCTCTATTTTTAGGTAATTTTATCAGAAATAAGCCTTTTCATGGCGCGTCGCATATCAACTGATGCTGATGTTTACTCTAGGGATGCAACTAACAATTATTTTGATTAGGATTATTACTTGATTAGCAGTTTTTCACATGTGTTTGTTTGTTTTGGGGTTAATAAATGAATCATTGATTGTATAATAGGTCATAAAAGGATGAAAATTGCTCAACCAAAGTGCTTCAGAGCCCAGGGTGACAAAAGATATTCAATTTACAGCTATATAAAACAGAGAAAACCAACATCTGAGAGTCTGGGACAAACAAATGTTATGGTATTTTTGCTAAATTGCCCTGAATCGATTACTAAAATTGCTGCCGATTAGTTTCCCGGTTGTTGGTAGATTGGTGAGTCAATTATTCATTTTATTTTTTGTTCATTATAATTTTGCTTTTCCTATTCTGGCCAGAAAAAATATATATAATCTTACTTATTTCTGTGATTTTTCTAACTGTATCTCACCAAACCCCACCCACACCTGTCTGCAGATGGCTGATCTATAGGAAACATATTCAGCACTAGAGTATAAAATGAAAGCCAGTGAGTTCTCTGCGTTTGCAGCCTTCACTCTGAGAGAATTTCGAACAAGCTCACATAGATCAAAGTGGCCTCGGTGTAGTATCAGCAGCTCTGGGGTTAAAGCTATGGCAACGACGGATCTGCAAATAGTGCAGCTCTGACTGCATTTATGAGGGATGTTACGCCAGCCTGAATGTCAAGATCTTTACATAGCCACAATTTGTACGGGTGCTTTGTTTGAGGTGTATCTAATAAGGCGGTGAAGAAGCAGTTCTTGTCTGTCAAGGCCTTCTCCTACATCCCCATCGTCCAATCAGAGACAAGCAGATGTTTGACAGTACTGTGTTTTAATGAGTGTGTAAGTCGTCAACGTCAAGCTCAGTGACTCGGCATACATGAATGTGAACTCAAGCTCATTCTTAGCCACAGTTTGAAGCATATTTATGAATATAATCAGTTAGATTACACACTGTGCTGATTGTAAACGCTTGAAATGTGTAGGCACCGGAGTTAACATGCAGTAGCAGAGTTGATTGTTGCTAAAAAAAAAAAAAAGAGGATTAAGTGGAAGGAAAATGTGCCATTTCTTACTCATCCATTATCACTCCTACAGTAGTTCAACTCCGTTTGATCTCCATCTGCTTCAGCAATCATCAAATCTCAATATTACAAAAGATTACTCAAGTTATGATTCAAACGTGCCATAAAATTGACAGATTTCAGATTCTCCAGTGTAATTATTTGCTGTTTTTCTCTGTTTTAAATGACTGTAAACTGAATTTCTTTTCATTTTTGGACTGTTAGTTGGACAAAACAGGATATGTGAAGACGTCACCTCTGGGAAAGTGGGGTGGACCTCTTTTTTTCTCTTATCTAATTGACCCAATGATTAATTAATTATGAAAATAACTGTTATAATATTCCAACAAGAGGCCAAAAGCAGACTGGCTCCTATAAGAAAGTAAATCAAAGCCATTGCCATCACCTCTGTCAGTTAGAGAGGACACAAACACAATACATCAATAGACCTTCTCCACAGCTCTGATCAATGGGTGTCTCGTGTGAAGTCAGGAGATGGCTTTTATCTCCAGGTGCTTCATCTTACATGAAGTAAACAGTGAGTTTATGGCGACCTTACTGCACTTTTAGACGTCTATGATTCACCCATGGGTGCCATAGTGAAGCGGTGTCTCACCTTTGAGCAGGGGCAGTGGGGTGAGCTCCACCTGGGAGCTCTGGTATCGGAACTGGGACGAGCTGTGGGACCTCCTCTGCCGGGCTCTGCGCATGGACCTGCGCGGGAAGCCGTCCACCTTCTCCGCGGACGGCACCGAGAAGCTGGTGGTCGGTGAGGACGGGCTGGACGGAGGCAGCTTGGTCGTCTCCATGATGGCGGCGGCGGCGGCGGCGGTGGTGGTGGTGTTGGTGTTGGTGCGTGCAGTGGGGTGCGTGCCTTTGCGCGTGTGAGTGCGTAAAGAGGATGTGAATGGAGGAGAGGATGGAGGAGTGGGTTGCTTTTCTGAATCACAGATGGATTATCAATTGATCAGAGTGAATAGGCGATCTGGGGTGGTGGTGGAGGAGGAGAGGGGTGAGAGATAAAGGGGAGGAGGGGAGAGGGGGGAAGGTGCAGAGGCGGAGGAGAGGTGAGGATATTTTCTGGATGTCCAGTCCCGTGCTGTGCGCCTCCTCGGTGTCTCTATCAGAGCCGGGCTGGAAATGGCAGCAGCAGCAGCAGCATCATCCCTGATTCTTCACTTCTTCACGCACAGATGTAAAATCGCTCGTGTATCATCCCCGTGGAGGAGTAGCCTGTACAGCTACCAGATGATGCTCAGACAGACACACACACGCACACGCGCACACACATAAACACACCTCTCTGCTGCTGTATTGGCGTCACACACACTCACACACGCATACACGCACTGCACACATGCACACTAAGTCATCGGCCTAAATTTGGAGATTTATTTCTGATCACAAAGCCTCCTTGTGGAAAGAAAATCACTGCAATCAAGCACCGATGATCCTCCTGCTTGTTTTATCCAGACAGATGAGAAACAAACAAACGGACCCCAGATCAGCTTTATTCTCCTCGATGACGATCCTTATCAATAAAATCAGTGATCGGTCCTGGCGGTGGATGATGATATCATAAAATCATCTATCTGGGCCCACCTCGGCTGCCGCATCACTGTTGTCCTTCTCCTGCTCGTTTTTTTTTCCTCTCTCGGCCGCACCTGCTTTATAATTCAGATTATTTCTTGTGTTTTTATTCTGGATAATGTTGCTCTCGCCCTCTCCTCCTCCTCCTCTTCCTCCGCACCACACACAACGTCCTCCTCCCCCGTCGTCCTCCTCCTCAAACCGCTATCAGGGCGGGGAAACAAACGCTCCCTCACCGCGCCGACATGTGCAGGTCCTCCGCCAGCGGCCGATGCAACAACCGAGCCCCGCTGCAGCGCTCCGGCTCTACCTCCGCGGTGAGAGGAGAAGAAGAAGAAAATGATAGAGGGGTAAAATAAAAAATAAGAGAGTCCGGGCAGCAGCAGCAACAACAACAGCAGCCTGGAGTGAAAAAGACCGAAGGCCTGTGTTATACAATAGCACCCCGTCTATGTCTGTCAGACTGACACGTTTTGCTCCTGTCCCCCTTCTCGGATCCCGTTATCCGGTCGTCCTACAGCGCCTCGGCGAGCTGCGTCAAGAAGCACACGGTGAGTCAGGAGCACGCAGGAAATGAAGCATACTGGCTTTCAAAATAAAAGAACAGAGCCTCTTTCTCTCTCTATCTGTGCTGTGCACTACAGAGCTCCTGCTATGCTGGAATATTGTATGGCCTCAGGTTTGATGTGAGTTAATTTGATTAAACAAACTAATTTAGTAATGAGCACACAATTTAAGTGCCGTTTCAAGACAGGCCGCAACTTCAGTTAAGTTAAAGCAGCTCACGTAAAGGCTGTTAACATGGCGCCTGATATTTTGCTTCACATACTCTCAAAGGTTATTATTATGAGATTAGATTATTAAAATTAACCAGCTGTTGCATGGTGAACCAAGGCTATTCAGGAGCATCTGGAGGGATTCACTAGAGAAGTTGTTGACATTGCCCTGTTGGTAATCTGTCTTTTCACGGGCCCAATTAAAATGAAATGAGTAAGTGCGCTGGTTAGCTCAGTAGGTAGACTGTGTGCCCCATTTACGAAGGCTCAGTCCTTGCCACAGTCCAACCCAGCAGGAGGAAGAAGGAGCACCTAGAGAGAACCCACAGACATGCTGAGAACATGCAAACTCCACACAGAAAAGCCCTAGAGGTTCCTCAAGGTTTAATCCAGGAACCTTCTTGCTGTGAGGCAACAGTGCTAACCACTGCAGCTGCTGTTAGATAAGCTTAAAGCAAGATGAGCTTAAAGCACCGTGGGAGTGTTAGTGTTTGTACCACAATCAATTTGGACCACCAGGAAGAAGAGGATCTTTAGGCTCACGGCATGTGGGAATGCTGATGGAGAGGTGAGCTGGTGTTGTGCCAGAAATTAGGACATAATGACAGAAGGGCAAAGACGGAAGAGGACGTTGATGGAGGAAGCTAAGAAGAGAAAAGGAGAAAGTGACCAAGAAGCCACAGGACAAGAGTAAATCTGGGACTTTTAGTCGTTGGCGAGGGCTTCACAACATAAAAGGCCGAAAGACAGACGCCGAGCTGGGCATCTTGCTGTTGGACTAGTAAGTAATATTAGCTGGCTGCTATGTCTTGTTTTTGACCTTGCTCAATGCTTGGCTGTTGACTCACGAGTTTTTTATCATAAGCAATATAATCATAACAAATACACGTGTAAAGCTGTGTATATTTGCCACAGTGGTATTACACTCTGAAACTGTTGGCACTAAATCACAAAAATGATTTATTGCAGGTTGATTGCCGGTTGCAGAGAATGATTTCAGGTCATCTTATCTTACAGAGCAAAAGAACATTAGACTGACCAAGAAGGGGTCAAGGTCTTCTGTCAAGAGCCAGTGAACAGTGGAAAAACATTTGGTATGTTTTCCAAAAAATTGAATTAGTATTTCTTTCTCTCTCTCTCTCTTCTCTTGAAATCTGAAATATTTGAATAGTTGAAATAGATACTCACTCTTTTGTCCACCATTTCTCCGGACATCCATCCATTTTCCATAACCGCTCACCCTCATCAGGGATGCCATGGGCCGACCGAGTTGGGGTACACGCTGAACAAGTTGACACATAGAAATAAACAACCATTCACACTCACATTTACACCTAGAGGCAATTTACAGTCAGCAATTAACCTTATTAACCTCTTTGGTCTGTAGGATGAAGCTGGAGTACCCGGAGAGAACTTCACCTGGAGAGGGGAGAACATGCAAACTCCACACAGAAAAGATATTCTTATGTCAGGTGCTTATCACTGAACCATAGTACATCTCTCATGTTCCCCACTGTGTATAGCTCAGAGTGATACCAACCCTGGGACATGACAAAAGATCGATGGTTGTATGATTTTCACCACAGTCCTGCTAACATTTAAATAAAGATTTTCTATGCATATCATCAAAAAGAGAAGTCACAGAGTAAATGTTTGGTCAGTGCCACACATGCAGGACAGGCGCAGTAATCAGCGTTTTATTTTGAAATCTGGGACCGGATGTCCCCTCCTCTCACCGTGGCTGTCTTGCCGCTGGTTCCTCAGCCTTAAAGGTGGTGCAAGGAGAGAGAGGGATGAGGCTCCTCACTGCGGATGACGCTATAGGATGGATTTATTTATTTATTTGCTTTTATTTATGTGCCACTGCTTTTGCCTCTTTTAACATCAACTCCGTGTGAGACACATGCGTCATGAGTTGCCTCGCGTACCTCTGCATCACATCTGCCAAACCTCTGGCTGCGGTTTCACCCCGCCAGGAAAACATTGGCTCCCATCCTCCAGCAGCGCGCCGCTTTGACGCTCATCACTGTTTCTGTCTGACTCCCCCATTGCTCCCCCTCCCTCCCCCCCTCCCTTTCTCCATTTTCCCCGCTTCCTATTTGGAGGTGAGCGCGCGCGCGTGTGTGAGCGCGCGTTGTTTGGGCTTGTGCACGCTTGATTGTAGTTGGCTTTGAGGATCAAGTCCCAACCATTGTTCTTCTCCTCACTATAAGCCACTTGTTCTCTGTCGCGCGCGCACACACGCTCGCGCGCTCCAAAAGCGCAATTATCCACGCGCTTTCATCTCAAAGTCACACCTTGGCTGGCAGTGAAATGGGAGTTTTGCAGCCAGCCCTGAAGCCTCCTTTACTGCTCCTCTCACCATAAACACACTCCATCAGCCTCAGAGGCTTATATTCAGCACAAGGGCGTGCGTAATAGCACGCGCCTGCGCCCCTCTCTCTCCTCCTATATTCCTCCTCCTCCCTCCCCCTCA
The DNA here is from genome assembly GCA_028641955.1 of Protonibea diacanthus. NCBI lineage: Eukaryota > Metazoa > Chordata > Actinopteri > Sciaenidae > Protonibea > Protonibea diacanthus. Next base: position 11,862,629 of record CM053998.1, read on the forward strand.
TCTGTGTTGTGTCGCAGATGAGCTCAGCCGGTTGCCTTCTGGGAAAAACACCGGGGGGACTGACACCGGCAGTCCGGTAAGTGGCTGGGAGCGCTGCTGGTCTGCTTCTTATTTGCTCTCAGCAGAGACTCTTAATGCTGCTCTGTTAAAGTCACAGCACTCTACAGCACTCTTGTACTCTATAACCCGAGACAGTCTATCAGAACATATCATAAAGACTATATTCAATCTACAATCTTAAATTGCAATTATATTTAGTTTTTCTCCATTGCATAAACGTTCTGAAAACCCAAAGCTCATGGATAAAAAATAAAGACTCAGGCAAAGTTCCATTGTTTCCACTCAAATCTAAATTTGAAATCACATTTCTGCAAAAATGAAAGCACAAATCGCACCACTGAGCAGATTATGTTCACTTGGCCTTCAAAATGTCACACCCTGTCACGTCTCACCTGTTCAAATCCAACTGGGAAAACACTCCGCTGTGACCTGTCAGAGCACAAATGAGGCCTCAGGTGACCACTACTGCGTTAGCGGAGTTAAATGAAGCAGCATGGAGAACAGAGAGGAAGAGGAGGAGGAGGAGGAGGAGAAAAGAGGAAGAGGATGATGACAAACTTTATTTTGAGGTCCAGCTGTTGCTAAATCAACGAAAAGTTTGCGTGCTGTTTTCAGGAAGCTGAGCTGTGAGTTTAGAGACAGATAAATGGAACCTAGAGTATGGGTGCATTTTATTTCTTATGAATGAACTATTACACTTCATAGTGTATGTACACCACAACATATTTTGGGACAAAAAACCCTAAACTTTAAAAGAAAATACACAGATCAGCCAGAATATTATGACCACGTGCCTAATATTGTGTATGTCCTCCTTTTGCCACCAAAACAGCCCTGACCTGTCGAGGCATGGACTCCACTACACCTCTGAAGGTGTGCTGGAGTATCTGGCAACAAGAGCATTAGCAGTAGATCCTTTAACACAAACCAAAGGAATCTTCTTTGTGTCTATGCTGTGCAGTGTAAATTGCCAGTCAGACAGATTTAAAAGCTGATACATGAAGTCAACAAAGCCGCAGTGCAGGATTGTGTCTGAATGCAGCCTGTTGTGAGGTGCGACCTCCATGAATCATGTTTGTCCAGCACATCGCACAGTTGCTGGATTGGATTGAAATCTGGGGGAGTTAGAGGCCAAGTCAGCACCTTGAACTCGTCGTCAAATCATTCCTTAACCACTTTTGCTTTATCTGCATTTTCCTGCTGAAAGAAGCCACTGCTTTACCACTGTACACGGTCTGCAACAATAGGGTTTACTGTAGGTGGTATGTGTCAAAGAAACCTCCACATGAATGGCAGGACCCAAGGTTTCCCAGCAGAGCATCGCCCAAAGCATCATACTGCTTGCTTCATACTGCAGTTTTTGGCTTCTTCCCATTTTGCATCCTGGTGCCATGTGTTGCCCAGGTAGACATCTCGGCCATTATTGCTGCATGGTCATAATGTTATGGCTGATCTCTCTAATAGCTGTGTATCCTTTTGATGGAAACATGATTTTGAGTGCACTGTTTCATGTTTTGTGGAGTTTTGACAAAATGGTGAATTCTTCTTTACAGATTTGTGTTAAAATTTTTAAAAAAAAGTAACAAGAATAAAATGTTCACATGGCATGTTATTTTTAATACGAAACAAAACAGCAGCTGATTAAATCAAATTAAGTCAGGAGGTCATCAAAGTTATTACAGTTATTCCCGAGGGGCGACATTAATGTCTGTACCAAATTTCACGGCAATTGTTAAGAGATTTCACTAAAGAAAAGTTGGAGGGGTTCATCCTCTGGGGATCACAAATGTCTGTACAAAATTTTACAGCAATCCTTCTAATAGTTGAGATATTTCAGTCTGAGCCAAAGTGGTGGACCGACACTATTAGCATGGCTAAAAATTTACCACATGTAAGCAACAACTGGCAATACTGATGTCCTGTTAACAGCAGTGTACAATCTGTTAGAATGAGACTGTGTAACTTTTTATATTAAGATTAGCCACCAAAAGCTAGCGGTCATACCAGAACAAAGGCTGCATCAGCAAAAATGTGTGTGTTGAGCTAATCAAAGGTGATTTCTTTGTAAGAATCACGTGTTTGTAGTTATATTATAATTGTAGTCATACATTATATTAAAATATAAGATTACATATTGAACAGCATTATAAAATGAACAAAAGTGAAATAAACATTTAATAAAATGTTTTTATTTGCAAGTATTTTCCTATTTCACCAGTATGACAGCATAAATAAAATCTAATGCATGATAAATACAAAATTGTCATAATACATACAAACAAAGCCTTACTAAAAACTCTCATATTTCACATAAATCTACAGATATAGTGTATATAAAGCAATATAATCTACATAAATCATCCTCTGAAAAACCAAAATCGTCATTTTAGTACAATCATGGAGCAGAAGCCCAGCTAGATCTCCTATTTTGTTTTTAATTAGTATATTACAATCTTTATTTCCTTACAGCAGAAGTTCCAATGCAACAGCTACAGAGAGAGGGAGTCAAAAAAAAGAAAAAAAAGCGATTTCTCTCATGTGACTCATGAGCACAGTAAGGGAATTATTAATTTCCCTATAATAATCATTTTCAGATTTAGACTCACAGGCGTGTGAGTGGGAAGCCCTGTCACCATCATCATCGTGCTTAATGAATCTTTCCCTGAAAACGTCATCCTGCTGTCTACAGGCCTTTCCATCATGGATCAGTGCAGGCTTTCTGTCAGTGTACGGTGTGTAAAACAAAAAAGTAAGTCATTTGTAGAAGATTATTACAAGATAATCCAAAAATATGTGAAATGTCTCTTCATACATGTGGCTTGATTTGATCAAGCAGTAACTGAAAATAAGGGTTTTGATTAATTGTCCATGCAGTCATGACTAAACGCTAACCACTAGAGGGCCACAGTGTCAAAATGAGCCATGAGCCCCTCTGGACCAACTGTATGCAATTATTTAGTTTAAGCACATATTTATTTGGGAACATGCGCTAAGTAATAAGCAGAGAAGACAGATAAATAACCCAGATACCCAAACTTTTTAGTATTGGGTATAGTATAGTATTGGGCCCTGGGCAGTTACCCATTTTGTCTGGTTGTGCATACACCCTTGCAAGCAAACCCTGGTAAAAGGCCTAAATGAACAATGAATCATATAAGAGCTTAATTACATTAGGTAGAAATAATGTAGTTCTATTATTTGAAATGAAGAAGAATCTTTTTTGTTTTCATTTCGTCAATAAATGTAGAAAATTGAAGTTTAGCTTTTGAAAATTAAAATTAAAAATGAAATATTGAAATACATAAACAAATTGCCAGCAGCAGCAAAATATGTGCGTGTGCGTGTTTTAAATAAAGTCAAAAGAAAAAAAGAGGAAGAATGTTTCCTGGACTTCAATCATAATTACCACCTCGTGCAGCCAGGTCAGGGCTGTGTGGTTAACTTTGGCAATCTGTGTGTTCACACTGCAGCTCATATGTGACAGATGGAATTTTTTCCTAATAACGTTTCCTTAAAGTACTCCACCCTATCTAGAATTACACAAAGTTTAAAAATTCTCTGGATTAAGGAAACTGTAGCACCCATCTGGCTTGTTAATTTCCTTTTTTTCACACAGATGCCAGATATATAAATGTTCCTTTACTCATAGAACCTTCTCCTTTTTTTTTGGTTGTTGCTGTAGCAGCTCAGGATTTTATTTTCATAATAAATTGCACTGGAGTTCTTTTAGAAAATCTGAATCATCAGATGTTTCTTTGCTGTGATTTTACTGCCACTTTGTCAAACATGGTAAAAGGGTCCAGAGTTTGATTAAACCAATGGAAATATAGAAATATATGAATTAAATAAGAATTTTGGCACAAGTAAACTGGTTTTCTTTTGCTATGTGGCATGTAGTGCTACCGGTAACTAGCCCCACTTACTGCAGAATCCAGTCATTGACCTCTAGCAACTCAGAAAGGGAGAGATCTCTTGAGGGATCCCCCAATGGTGGCAGCGAGGGTGGGGGTTGAGGAGGAGGTCCATCAAAGCTGCTGGAGGTAGTCTGAGACACATTAACGGGACTCGGGACGGTCAGCAGGGAAAGCAGAGACGCAGGACTGGGTGCTACGTGTTGACTATAACTTGACTTTGAGGCAAAGGCAGAGGCAGGAGACAGCTCCGGACTGGCCTGGGGGAACGCTGAGAGGGACTGGAGAGCAGGATCTTGAAGAGTTGACAGTGAAAGAGAATGCAGCGGACTTGAATTGATTGGATTTTCTCCAATGTGACCTGGATGAAGCTGGGGTACGTTCATGGGACAACCATGTGCTACTAAATCTGCAGTCACTGCAGCTGAATGGGAGTAAGGGGGCACCACATTCGATGAGGCAGTTTGAAAAGAGACTTGTTTCATTATCAAGGCCTCCAGTGCACCAGGCTGAAGTGCAGAGAAAGCCTTTTCTGACACTGAAGAACATTCATGGTTAGCACCTTGACTCGATTGAGCCTTAGCTGCTGTGGTGAGGAAGCTGGAGGGAACAAGGCTGGTGCAGACAGGCGTAACATTTGTCGGCCTTGTTGCGATCAGGGTAGGTGGATCATCACTGAACAAGGAGTGAGGAGCCGGGATTGTAGAGAAAGAGCCAGAATAAGGAACAGTTACAGAGCTGGAGGATGCAAAGAGCTCAGAAGACGCGCCGATAGATGAGGTTGATGTTGTAGTTGTTGGGGCAGAGAGACCCATGCTGGAGGTTATGGAGGTAGAGCATGAAGGGGCAGCAGGTTGAGTCATTCTTGGGGCCTGAGTAGGGACCTGAGGAGGGCTGGAGCTGCTCTTACACTTGGCTGAGGGGGAAACCGAAAGACAGATTGCTGAGCTGGAGTTGGGTGCGGAGTCTTGGAGGGAGCATAAAGGCTTGTGGCGATCCAAAGCTGTCGTGTAGAGGTGCAGTTCTTTTTTCAACAAGGCAATCTCCTTGTGAAGGGCTGAGTTTGACCGCTCCAGACACTGGAGCTCCTGAGCAGAGGGAAAGGGGAAAAGGGAAGTAGTAGTGGGTAAGATAGAGATAGCGGGAGAGACAAACATAACAGGGTCAGAAATGTCAAGGTGAGTCAGGTATATTTTTATTATCCCTAAGTGTGCCACGTATCAGCTGTAAAAACTGATTAAAGACATACATCAGAAGACAAATAATAACCACAATCACATCCCACCCACATAATATCACCCCAGGCCTGACTAGTGCTGTAATGAAACACTAGTAGCAAGCAATACTACTGACACACTCTGTAATAGAAAGCACAAAAGTCACAGACCGGATGGTGTCAGAACTTCGAAGGAGAACTGAAATATGGCTCTTACTGTAAGTGCCATTACTGCAAGTTCAGCACAAACAGAGTCCGTAGATGGTGGAGAGCGAGTAATAAAAAGTGATTCCCTGCTGATCAACGATCAGTGTGTTTAATCTGTCCAGAAAACCTTAAAAAATAACCCTAGAAAAGTCTAGATTTTTATTCTCCTGGTTTATCAGTCAACTAAATTCAAGATTTATTTATTTATGTTTTGTTTTTTTTTCTTTTTATTTCCAGTGTAGCCGGTATACAGTTCCATTGAACACAGAGGACTGCAAGTGAAGACTTGAATAGTGTTGCACTTAGGCAAGATTTCTACTACAGCTCACAGCTTCGCGGTCAAAGCAGCACGGCTATGTAGTTGCCACCCTTGAATTGACCATGAACTGCTGACAACGATCTGAATTATTGTAGTAGCGGTGCTTCTTCAAAACGAATATGAAGGCCCCAAGGAGAGCAGAACAGAGAGAGAAAGTGAAAGTCTAGATAAGTCCAGTAAACATACACTTATCCAACAGGTAGGAGGACAATAAAGCAAACTGTAAGTATGTCAAAGGGAAACTCCTTCAAGTTTGAGAGAGCAATATAACACATTTTATAGGCGTGTGTTTGTTGAGAAAGTTTTAAATCACACGTGGCAGATTTATTAAGATCACATTTTAATCAATCAATAATTAATGAAAGTCCAATCTGATCACGTCCAGTGTATTTTTATACTTCCTAATTTTCAGAATTGTCTTTCTGTCTCTTGTGTAATCTCCTGTCTCTGGCCACTCAGCCAAGTGTGTTGCCAAAGAGCATCTCATCACTGACTTTTCAGGTAATAGTTATTGAGTTTCTTACCAAGAATTAGACACCACCCTCATGCTCTGACATGTTCTGAAGCTGAAGCCAGGAGAGGGTTATCTTAGCTTAGCTTAGTTTAGCAGACTGGAAACAAGTAGCCTAGCTAAAAAGGTAACAAAATCCACCTCCAAAGCACAAACACATCACGTTTATTTAATCCATTCAGAAGTAGAAATAGATGTGGTTTTACAAAGAATTATGTGGATTATGTGTCTGACAATTTCTTGGCTGAGAGCAGTGACTTTCGTTTTACCTTTGGACTGAACTAGGATTTGTGTCAGCCGCGGGTGTCTTTAAAGGGCTTTATAAATAAAGTTGAGTTGAGTTGAGTTGAGTTGAGTTAGCCCTTGTTGTAATGTTTTAATGCTAAGCTAAGCTAGCCAACTAATGGCGGGAGGTTCATATCCAACACACAGACAGAATAGTGGCGCCAGTCTTCTCATCTAACTCTCGGCAACAAAGTTAATGAGCACATTTCTCAAAATGTCAAACTGTTCTTTCATTAACAGCAAAAATGACGCCTGTATTTGCTTTTTATTAGTCAGCTCTGTTTGGGGGGACTGCACTATAACGCTCCCTACACACCATGTTTCCCCTTAAAGCTCACAACTACAAGATTTTTGACAAAGTCCTTGAAAAGAGATTCAAGTTCATCACCTCTTGTTTTTTTTCACAAGGCTGACGGTATTCTCGGAAGAGACGCACATGAATAGGTTTTCAGTCGTGCACATTGCGAAGTTTCAGAGACAGAACACTGTTTGCTTCATTAAATCCTGTTTGACTCAAATTAGACTCAGTGCTCCAGAAAGTCTGTAACGTTTATGTGTGTCTCTTTGTTATATGACCAGTGGAATTTGTCCCTCGGGAAAAAAAACACAGAGAGGCTCCCATGGAAACACAGAGACAGGAGAGTGTGTGTGTGTGTGTGTGTGTGTGTGTGTGTGTGTGTGGTATAGAGGGAGGAAAGGGAGGGCCAATGGGGAGGGAAAACCAGAGGGAGTGAAAGCCCTTCTCCTAAAGCAGAGTATTTACAAGAAACAGCTACGAGCATGCTGACAGATTACACAAGACACGTACCACTGGTTACACAGCATGTGTTTGAGGGTGTGTGTGTGTGTGTGTGTGTGTGTGTGTGTGTGTGTGTGTGTGTGTGTGTGTGAAGGGGGAGTTTTAAGAGAGACAGAAAGTGACAGAATCACAGGGCAGTGTTGAAGCGAAGCAAAGGAGAGAAGAAGGTTTAATGTATCAAACCTCATGGAGCTCGTCTGCTCTCTCCGTTTGCTTTTTCCGGCTCTTCCTGGCAGCGTCTCTGTTCTTCTCTTGTCTTTTTGTCCCTCTCTTTCCCATCTGTTGTCCCTCTCCTTCTCTCTCCTGTGACAGCAGACACTCTCCTTTAGGTTTATTTACAGTGTACATCGAGTCTGTGTGTGTTTTTCCAAGTGCATACTTCTCTCGGCAGACATTTCAAACTTGTTCGATATTGCATGATGCTTTGCGAGAGGTCACAGTTCACAAGGTCATGAGACTAACCTATCATGTGAAATCACATGTACTGTCAATAAACATGGAAGTTGTTGTGTTGCAACGCATGACTGTAACATTCAGAGCTTCCCAGGGCAAAGTCAAGTTGACCAGGTCACCTGATGAAGTTTAAACGTGATGCTAAAAACTGATGGCCATAAAGTTGGAATCATTTTGCTTTCAGAGATGTCGCTCTTTTTATTCCTTTTTATCGACATCAGGTTAATTTTGGTTTAATTTTCACTGTGATATGTTTGGAAGAACAAGAAGAAGTTTTGAGAAGATACACTTTATCTGTCGAGAATAAATCACATTGTCACAATCATTTCATTACAACTTCATGGGCAACAGTGTAGATATCTGTCATGATATATGATGATATATGTCATCAAATACTGAAAGTTTATTCAAAATTCTATTTGTTCTTTTGAAGAAATGAAATATAGATAGGATGCTTGCTGGCAGCAGGAACAGACGCCCGAGCTGAGGCCAAGTAATAATTATTCCCAGACGTTATAACTGGTGACAACTATTCTAACGACACCGTGTGTTATGAGGCGGAAAGGAATAATTATGAAATACAACATATTCTCTTTTTGTCTATTCAGACTTTTTAGACCATTTTAATGTGATTGAGTATTTATGGGGCCATGTTTGCATTTTTTTAGATACTGTACAGTTGAGAGGTGACATCCCAGATGGAAACAGAACTGGAGGCCTCGTAATCACAGCATATGATGTGTTAATAGAAAAACCCTGTAATATCACTAATAATCCCATTATAGAGACTTAAACTGTATTTTAGGTGTTCAGTTGTGTGTTTTCATTGATGTGTGTGTGATTTGATAAAAACAGAACACATTACAAGTTGCTTTGAAACACAAAAAACAAGAAACACATGGATCAGAGTGTAATAAAATATAAATAAATTACATTAAATGCAATAACTCATCATATGTGGGATATGTGATACTTCGAGTACAAGAGTTACACTGTATTTTAGCAGGTTACCTCCTGGTATTACAAAAAAGAAACACCTGTATCCATCAAGAGTGTTAATATGATGTGATTATAGTCTTTTAATTGATTAATTGATTGATGAATAAGGAGAACTTACCGATCCAGCGGTGTTGCTGTGGCTCTCCTCAGCTGACAGAGAGCTGGGGCTGTTGGGCTCGTACCCGGTGTCCATGAATAGAGGGGACATCCCTTCTCCCAGTAGCATCAGAAGCGGACTGGCTGTCTGACTGACCCACGGCAGGGTGTACTTTCACCCGGCCCGGATCATCCGTGCAGCGCTCCCGGTGCCATTCAGACTCTGAAGTTGGCGCACGACCAGCTGCCTCTGTGCAGCTTGGAATAAACTCTGAATGACTCCGGATGACGGACAAAATACTGCAGGCAATGTGTGTGAATTTAATGTCTGGTGGTTGCTTGGTGATTTGTTGCGTCTGTGGCCGTTCATCCCGGAATGAGGCGATATGTCGGGGGTGTGTTACTGCTTTTGAGCGTAGGAGGTTTGGCAACAGGCACGATGATGCAACATGACGGTGCTTTCAGTTTCTCTTTCTTTTAAAATGACCCATTGCTAGGCAAGGGGGCTGTGCTGCGTTCACTTGTAGTATGTTAGTTTCAAGTTTTAAGTCTATATCGGAACAAAAAGCCGGTGATAAAAGTGGATTCTTTTTTTAATGAACTTAATGAACAGAATAAATCCACCTCAAGTCTTCAAGTACATGTTCCCATTAGTGTCATACAGCTTCGTTGCCTTTCTGTGAATGTGTGCTCAACTACAACGCGTACAACGTGAAGGCATCACGGCTAATGAATCGGAAAAGATGCTGCGGGACAGGAACAGGTCTCGGCTGAATGACCAATTTAAGAATGAAGTTGGACCTCCCTCTCGTGCAGGGGATTTTACAAGTAGTATCTTTGCCAGGAAATCAATGTCCAAGCCCCCAGGCATGCCGAGGCCAAGAGCTTTTACCGGTTCTCAGCAGGAAATGATGTGGGCTAACTGAAGGTGGTATTTGTTCTTTGACCTTATGAGATGAATCTATCCATCTATAATCTCTCAGCAAAGTAAACACACAGCTACGAATAACTAGCCTGAGAAGAAATCCTTAGATATCACATATTCATGAAGATGAAGAAGAAAGTATCCAACAAATGTATTACTGTAATAATATTTGCTGTTATTAATCCTTATTGATAGATCTCACTGTTAATACTGTTCATTCTGTTTATACCGCTGAATCTTTCTATATTTGCCATATTTATACTGTTATGCTGTTTATATCTTTTAGATTTGCCATAATTTTCTTTTATATCTTTTTAACTTGAATACATTGTTTATGTTTGATATTTCATGTATATTACTGTTTGCCCCAGGGATATGAGAGAAAAACCATTTCAATTCTCTGTATGTCCTGTACGTATGTCAGCACTGACAATAAAGTTGACTTGACTTCTTAATTATAAGAAAGACACGATAGACTCGATAAACTGATTCATGTACTATATTTATAAAACAATGTATTTTCCCTTATATTCAATATTACATGTAAGGCGAATATATGACACTGGTTTCCATAGTGATTAAATAAAAATTATGTGATATTTTGAATGTGAATGAAAGTTGGAAAACTTTGGATTGTAGGATGTTTCAAATCATCTGCTTTGGAGGCGAACTTTCGTGAGAAAGAAAATATCTCTTTGTGTGTATATGTCTTTTTTTAAAGACTGTATCCACTCATTAAATTTTTATCTTCAGCTTTCATTCCTCACATTTTTGGAAACAAGCTGCGTCAGAGCCCCTCCACAGCTCTTAAATCAAATGTGTAACTCTCATAACAAACACACGAGGGCGGCAAACCTACAAGCGCCTCTGCGCCACACCTCAAAAACGCTCGCTGACCAATCAGCCAGCTTCGAACGTCTCCAACAACCAATCAACGTTCGCGCTTACCAAACAGCCCAATTAATGGCTGCGTGGGGCGGGATTATCTCCAACAGCCGCTTCCTCGTTTGCAATGCTTGTTCTGGACGCTGACCATCTTTCATAAAAATAAAACGTATAATTAGTTAAAAAAAAAAAAAAAAAAAAAGCAGCAGATTTATAAACAACTGCAGCTGAGCGAGACACCGCGGCGATGGGTTTGTTGACCATTTTGAAGAAGATGAAGCAGAAGGAGCGGGAGATGAGACTGCTAATGCTGTATCCTCTGTGTAAGCTTAGCTGTAAACAAGTTAGCATTGATGTACTGACGTTATTATTGTTATAACTGTATCTGTGTTCATAACAAGACAGCAGCAGTTAGTATCCGTACATTGCTAGGCAGTTTGGGATAAGTGTTTAATACTCGTGCCGTTTGTTTTGCATACTTTGTGCTGTATCATGCTAACGTGCTAGCAGTGAAGCGTTGTTAACCCAACAACCAGGTGTGAGTTTGTTCTTTAACCTGGCTCGTGCAGAGGTCTGGATAACGCGGGGAAAACGACCATCCTGAAGAAGTTTAACGGAGAAGACGTCAGCACCATCTCCCCGACGCTGGGCTTCAACATCAAGACGGTGGAGCACAAAGGGTGAGGCGCGCACAGTGTGCCCCTGCTTTGACCTGAAGTACGGCATGACACACAAGTGATGGAGGAAGTACTCAGAGCCTTTACATGAGTTGAAGTACTAATACAAGTCAAAGTCCTGCATTGTTAAAGGTGCAGTGTGGAGGATTTAGTTGCATCTAGTGACGTCACTGCGATCTAAAAATACACAAAATGACTCTTATTTTTAGGTGATTACACATACATGAAATCATTGTTATCAATATTGTATTCCATGTCTGCCTTATTCTGAAATACAGAGGTAAAAAAAATACACAAAATGTGCTTTCAGAAAGCAGAAACATGGTCACTGCTGGTAGTTTACTTGAAAGCAACGCATCATGGTCCATAAGATCATCACATCTGTGACATTACTATCCTTCCACAACCGCACAGCTAATCCAAGACGGATCTCAAAGTCTGGGTTGAAAGCTAATTGTTAAAAACATGTTAACTGTGAAGTAGTTCAGAGTCAGAGCATTCAAATATTAAACACTTCAGGGTTTTCTCAACCTGTCAAAGAACACCAGATCCTTCTGTTTATACATAAAATTCATTTTAGAGATGCATGGTTTTCACTCAACAGGAAGGGTATGAGACATTGTAATCAGAGTTTAAACAGTACATTGCCGGACGATGTCTTAATTGAGATAGTTCAGCCTCTCACTCTTGGCTCTGACTGGCTGTTTCTGTTCAGACAGTGGACTCTTTGAAATGATGTTAGGGGCACAAGGAGGAGCCACAGGAACCTGATTTTCAGTCTTAGTCAGGATGTAAGTTTCAGTAAACATGACCAAAAGTTCACTTTTTACACACTGCAGCTTTAAGTACGGTACCTGAGTCAACGGCACGTTCAAGTACAGTTTTCCTCCTTTTGCCGAACATGCTCACGTAGACCTCGTCACACAGAAAGCGATACAATGAACCTTGGCTGGATTCCATATAGCTGCTTTAGTTTCAGGTTCCTGATACTGACTCACTGACACAGGTTACTGGGAAAACTGTATGAACTGTGCTTTCAACAAACTAGAATGTCTGCTTGGAAAAGGAAGTCTAGCTTCAACACTTTCAGTGCAATAACTTCTTTGTATTTGTCTTGCAAAAGACCCTCGTCCGCTCAACACATGTAACTTATGAGTCAGTGATTTACACACAGTTAAAAGCCAAACCTGCCCCACACCCAACTGAATCAGACTTTAGTACAAATGTCACATTCACAGGTTTCTCAGGCAGCGTTCACCTTGCTCCTCTGTTCACTGTTAGCACCTTGTAACAGTAATGTTAAATACCAACTCCTCTGTCTGTGTCTCTTCTAGGTTTAAGTTGAATATTTGGGATGTAGGAGGTCAGAAGTCTCTGCGCTCCTACTGGAAGAACTACTTTGAGAGCACAGACGGGCTGGTGTGGGTGGTGGACAGCGCAGACAGACTCCGACTGGACGACTGCAAGCAGGAGCTCAGCGCGCTGCTGCTGGAGGAGGTACAAACACACACACACACGGGGAAGCACATGTTGGGTTCAGAGTTGCATTGTACATCTTTTAATTTGGTGCTGCACGCCAACCTTTTCTAAACTCACACTTGAGTGTGTTCTCTCCTCCATGCAGAGGTTAGCTGGTGCAACACTGCTGGTGTTTGCCAACAAACAGGACTTACCAGGAGCCCTGTCAAAAGAAGCAATACGAGAGGTGAGAACTTCAGCGATCTTGCTGATTTAAATTCAGATGACAGATGATTTATTCAGAAATTAGACATCACTGTGTTCTCTCCTGCAGGCGCTGGCATTGGATAAGATCAAAAGTCATCACTGGTGTATCATCGGCTGCAGTGCAGTGACTGGAGAGAATTTGTTAACTGGAGTGGACTGGCTATTAGACGATATTGCTGCGAGGATCTTCACCACTGACTGAGTGGGAGTGTTATTGGACTACTGAGATCTGGACTACCAAAAGTTTTTTGTTCCATCAGCTGCTATGACCTGCAGACATCTGTGCAGTCTGTACCCTCCACTACAGGAATCTGACCTGGCTTTTAGACATTTTTAGTTAAGACTGTTGATTTGATGTTAAATGGCTCAAAATGAACCAGTACAATCACATGTACTGAGAAACTTGTTTACAGTATGCAATCTAATGATGTACAAACTTCTTTGTCAGCTGATGTGCCTCACTCAAGGTTATTAAATTTAAATAACTGAAATCTACTGATGTAAACCCTCAAACATGTTTCAAAGTTAATGTGTTTAGTGTCTGCCATCAGAATTCAAACCTCTCCTACCCACTGCCCCAAGTTCAGACTAATTGCAGTGGATCTTTAGTTTAATATTTGATGTAATTAAATATTGACATTGGCAAATCTTAAGTCGAGTAAAACGCTATACTTAGTTTTGTTGTTATAAATTAAGGATATTTGGGTTTTGGACACGTCACACGTGGGGTGGTGCTTAGCTCAGTCAGTAGAGCGGTCGCCCCATATGCAAAGGCTTGCTGCGGCTGGCCCGGGTTGGGTGTGGCCCTTTGCCGCATGTCATTCCCCATATTTCCTGTCACTCTTTAGCTGTCTAACAAAGCTTGGAAAGGCAAAAAAAAAAAAAAGTAGGATATTGATGCATTCATTCTTGATCCAGGTAGCAGAGATGCTCAAAGTTCTTTGTCAAACAAAGATTGTACAAAGACGACTACAGAGTAAGCTGTACAGAAAATGCCACTTTATTTTAAGTTAAAGTTCATTTTACATATGTAGACATGTCTGTTGATCTTTACAGCAGATAGTGTTGCAGCATCTGATGGCGCGATGATGGCTCCCGTCTGACCTGCAAAGGAAGAGCACATCTTAGAATTTGGTGGCAAACACTTCATTGTTAACGACAATGTTAGATTATAGTTTTGATCAGAGGGGATACCAATCAGTCATGAATCTTCAGACTGGGGCGGTAATAAGAAACTCATCACTTCTATATAAGCTTTTAAAAATTGAGTACTAGATCCTTACCAGACATCCCAAATCAGCAGATAGTGGTGCAGCAGATCCAGCTGGACTCTGCAAGGCCAAACAGAAGACAACTTTCAAAAATGTGTCACCAATATGAGAGAAACTGAAGCCTTCAGGCTCAGATCAGAGGGGATACCAATCAGTCATGAATCTTCAGACTGGGGCGGTAATAAGAAACTCATCACTTCTACTTAAATGTAAGTTTGTATATTCTGAAAACATATGATTCAAGGACTCACCAACATTGGCCAATAGTGAGCACGAGATCAAGACGCTGTGATGACTTCATGCTGCCAGAGAAAAGGACAAAGTTTAAATGCAGTGGTCACTTCTAAGAAAATGTTTCTCAATGCAGTGAGAGACATCTGTACTGTGTGATCAGAGGGGATACCAATCAGTCATGAATTCTCAGACTGGGGCGGTAATAAGAAACTCATCACTTCTGTTTAAGAGTCACCAGCAAACATGACCAGTGTCCAGGTACATACCTGTACTCAGGTTCAGCAGTCTGATGACAAACGTCCTCCCAGTTCAGCGATGAACTAAAAATAAGAATCAACAGTTAATCTGAATGCTGGTGCACAGTATTACTGTACAGGATGTAACATGTTCTTAGACATAGTTTCCATTCAGACTGTTGGTAGCCCCAACAAGTCATCCCCTTGTTGCCAAGGTAACGCCAGTGGGTCCACCTTTTCAGGTTCTGGCATTAACACAAGGCGTAAGACGTGTGCGGGTGTCATCACAAAGGAAACTACGCAATGTGACCTTAGTGAACCACTTAAATTTAGACACTTGAGCTCAGGCGTTTGTGTTGAACATGTTACAAAGTGAATGACTGAAGGCCTCACTCACCTGGGCCAACTCCTGCATCACAGAGAAGGTGGCACAGTCTTCCAAAATGGCCGATACCAGTGAACCTGCAACAGATGATACGGTCAGGTCGGAGCAAAAATAGTGAAACGTTTCAGCCGATCGACTGTTGACCATCACTGATGTCAGATATTCCATTTCTCAACAGCAGTTCAGACGAACGAGATTCCAAATGTATCTCATCATTTTCAGCAGGTCTGTGAACGCTTAGCACTAAAGTACTGAAGCGAGTAAATGATCTTACCTTCAGTGAGGACGCCTCAATCATGCTGCTGATGCAGCCAGCGATTCATCTGTTGACAGAAGGCAGTTTCTTTACTGCACAGTCTATAGAAACCTTATTTTCAACTCATGCTGTATGACACAGTTGCTCAGATGTTCGTGTCGTTTCACATCGTTTCAAAGTGAGCTAAGTATCATCATCATTGGCACTGCGTCACACAAGGACATCTGTTTGCACTGTGACAGAAATCTAAACTCACCATGTGACTTCAGTGGGCGTCTTCATCTTCGAGTATCCTCCTGAGGGCTCTGCAAGAGAAACAGGCTGTTCAGCACAGTCCAACAACAACAGTTTGTGGTATTAAGACTTTAGTGTTTGATCAGGGCTTTGGTGACAAGCTGCCATGTGACATTAGTCGTCCAGATGTTTGATGGGTGTTACCCCATTTCATCCTTTCAAACAGTCAGAAACACCTTGCCTTTGACTTCAGTGTTAATGTTGACTGGAACTAAATCTTGTTGCTTGTTGCAATTTTATAATAATCTTCAGATGTTTAATTACAGTTGAAATGTTGACATCACAGCAGGAAAGGCATTTCTGACAAGCTATTTAACATAACTTACAAAAAGTAGAGACTCACATGGTAAGACCTCCATGTTGCTTCCATCTTCAACTTCATGTCAGACTCTTGTCACCTGGAAGACAAACACCAGAAAGTCAGTCACATGTTTAAGAATTAACTAGTTTCTAATTCAGCTCAGGGGATGGTCAGATTAAAGGCTGACATCACATGAATCAGGCATATGCTTGTCATTATAAAAATCATCATATACACACCCCACTACTGAACACACTGAATAAATCTGGTTTACTCACCTCAGCGCACAGCTGCTCTGAAGAGCGAGTGAAGTAGTGGAGTGCAGATCAACCTATAAAAGAAAATATAAGTTTAGCCATAAACTGGTGGATAACTCTGGACTGTGGTGCTCTCATGGGCTGATCAGATTAAAGGCTGACATCACAAGAATCAGGCATATGCTTGTCTTGTTTTAAATTCATCAATTATAGCCCTCGAGAAATATATTTTAGTCTGAGTAGCTTTGCTTACCTGCCAAAAGACTTCATGCTTGATCTTCATCTTTGACCATCCTTGAACGTCTGAGGGGGAGAAGAAAGTTTGGATTTACACAAGAGGGTTTTTATATGCTGCCTTGATTAAGTACAGGTCTGGCTGTGTGACACTGACTGCAGAGTACAGCAACAAGATAAGCTGTGTTTTATATAGTGTGTTTGAGCTCATGTGCAACTCAGAATCTGGTAAAGAAGTATCTTCAAGGCTGATTCAGTAAGAGAGAGTTCAGAGATTCATCACTGTAGCACTGAGCCAATCAAAGGCTGATTGACGGCAGCAAAATTAGTCAAATAACCAGAGACTACAGGACATAATGAAGGTTTAATTACCTTGTGGAGAGCATGCGGCCACACCTGCCTCACACCTGAAGGTCAAAACAGAAAAATGAGCATGTCACGGTTACAAGAGCAACTTCAGATGTGCATGTCGACACGAGCTTCATGCTACTCAGTGTTTGAGAGATGAAGTTTCCTCAAGACTTTTTCAGTGAGAGAGTTCAAAAGTGACATCACTGTAGCATGAGGCTCCATGTTCAGTCATTTCAGTTACAGACTACATTAATACAGTGTAATGTAAGCATGCCATACTGCATAAAGAGAGAAAATTACCTTTACAGCAGATGGTTTCTGGATCTTTCTTCGCCATCTAGAGAGTAAGAAGGATAATAATGGGTTAGCATGCTGCAGCTAGCAGGTCAGTTTCCTAGGCCGACCGACACGTGACCGCTCCGTGCAGCGTGTGCAGCACGCAGTCAGCAAAACTATTTTAAAGTGTCTCACATCAGAATAATTAAGTACAATCACAGTCATTCAGTACAGGTCTGTGAAAATTATCATCATTGAGAGACACTGCTAAATGCAACACTCCACTCCAGCTCTAAAAACAAAGAGGCTCATACAAGAGGTCATCTTGTGTTTTTCTAATAAATACGATATGCAGCACTTACAAAACATGCTGTAGTTTACGTTAATAAGTGTGTTCAGATGAAATATGTACGTTTAACTGTCGGATGGTTGAAGATTGAGGCCTGCTCTGGTCGATGCCTGACTAGATCACCGCACACAAGCTGCAGCGAAAACGCTACAACTCGTAAACAGGTTAAAAATAATGAACTACAGATGTGCTGTATTATTAAATAAATGTCACTATAATGTTCCACACTATCTAATAAACTAAAAGAGTATAAAACTAGTCATGTGTAATGAGCGTGCTCTTACCTCGAGCAGACGACAGAAGGAAGTGGAACGAGTCGCCGGGCTGTCGCTGTTTTATGTCCGCCTGAAGAGCTCCTCCCACCCGGCAAACTTTCAGCGGGAACACCGCTCTAACTTTTCTATGAGCTGCGTTTAGCTTTGAGATTTAACTTGTTAAATAATTAATAAATACTTTTATAAAACTGTTTTATATATTGGCTAAACTCGCTGTTTGCAGTACACGGACTTTAAAGTTACAGATGAATTTTAAAGAAAGTATACAGGATATCTTTTACTACGTCATTTCCGCTAACAAAATGTAGTTTTTCACATCCACGAGATGGCGGCAAAGATACTTAGAAAAAAAAAAAACGTGGCTGGGGTTATTTTCTAATGATGCATAAAGGTACATTTGAATGTCATTCATTTGAGGTATTTGGTGTAGATTTATAACGACTTCCCTCTGTGCAGGGAGAGCAGGCTCATTCTGTAACAGCTGATTTTGAATGATGGACATTACTACATCATGCACAATAAATATTTTTTGCACAAAGTTGCTGCACAGAGGGTTTATATATATATTTCTATCTATGTATCTGGATTTTAATTTCATTATAGCAGCTTGTGAAGATGCCTGATGTCTTTAAACATTAATCATTCAGCTGATGCTATCCAACTTACGACTTACGGGGTTCAGTATCTTTCCCAAGGACACTTTGACATGCAGACTGTTCTAAACAAAGGAGCAGAAGACAAATTCTTGTCTGGAGAAGCTGGACTGCTGGACTACAGCCACTCCCAAACTGTCACTGGAGATGCTGGGGATTGAACCCAGGACCTCATACATGCGAAGCATGCGCTCTACCACTGAGCTACATCCCCTATTTTTATGTGAGTCAATATTACCAGATTTCAGATTTAAATTATCCTCCCTATAGTTTAAAATTAATTGATCACTGTTGAAATCTGTGGAAATAAGTGTCAATATAAGTGACAATTGTATTTTGAGGATTTGTATAATTTCATCAATGACAACTATTTGTCTTCTGTTCCTTCAATTAGAACGGGAACTATATATTATCGAGCACCTTGTCTGTAATATCAGTGTCAGTTAAGACTGACGGAGAGTCAATAAGGTGATGTATCATATTCTTTGTGAGTGTCGAGTTATCCGATGGTTGACACTGACATTAAAGTGACCAAGTTACACAGGGGAAGCTGTCCCCCTTCAGTCAAAGCCCGAAAGTAATTTAACTCAGTAAAAGTCAAGTTTATAGTTAATGTTACTATCTATAACACAGATAGTTACACACAACTAACTAGAGCTAGTTACCATAGAGCATTTTTTTCTTTGTGTTTTATCCTTTGCCATATGCACTTTATCTGATTTTTATTGCAAACAGCTCTACACACGCTCTTCTTGTGTTTTTTATGTGCTTTATCTTGATGCTTTTGTATTTTGGTTTTCTTGTTGTCACAGAATTGGGATTACTGGCACAACATAAACTACCTTTAAGATGTATCGAGATGGGAAGTAGTCTTAAGGGGTCAAAACTCTTTTAATTTAGAGGCCAAGCTGAAACATTTGGTTTGACCTTTCAGAACATGGTTGTGTCTTGGCAACAGTTGCTATGGTGTTCCTACATGATGATGCGATGTTGTGCCTTACATATCATTCATTCTGATTCATCCATGTAACAATAGCTTTGATTTTAGCCACTTAAAATCCAGACAGACTTTTTATAGCTGTCTGTATTTATCCTGAAGCTGCTCTGAACATGAAATGAAAAACACAACCGGTAGAATAAATTAAGTCTTTATTTAAAGTGCTTCTTGTAATGGTTCACAGACTTCAGAAGCTTTGATTAGGATACAAAAAGATTTTAATCAAAATTAATATACTTTTTTAGGCAGTCCTTATATACAACAGCAACAGCAATATTTCCCAGCTATACAGTTTAGTCTGCAAAAATTACTGAGTGCACTTGAGGTAATATAAAAATTCAATAGAGTGAATAACAGGAAATTACAGCAGGCCTATTGTAAACATAACATTTATCATTTTAACAAAGGTTAATTATTAAAGCATTAAAAAAAATCACTCATATTATGTCTTATCCTCGGTGACATGTTGAAGTTACAGTTAGTTCTTAAATACTCTTTTGACCTGACAGTGCCAACGACCGATTGGTCACTGAAACTTCTCTTTGCAGAACAAACATGATGTGCAGCTGCAATGGTAACAATCAAAACACATACAGTGGTTTGGTCCTATCACTGTGTTTAGTGCTGATTTATAACCTCTCTCAAATGCACAAACATGCACACACTCTCCTGTCCTGTCCTTCAGGTTAAATAACCTTCACCAGAACACACAGCGAGAGATGAACTTTATCTCACGAGGAAGTCAAACACAGACAAACTGCACACACAGATTATAAAACTCTGTTTAAATGGGTTAACATTGGTAAAAGCTGCAATTTCTCCACAAATATTAACAAACGTGTGTGTGTGTGTGTGTGTGTGTGTGTGTGTGTGTGTGTGTTCATGGATCTCAATCACAGCTTTGTCCTGATTACTGATTAGCTGCCAGACAGCAATAAATGGCACTGATTAACGTGCACGAAATGTGATTATCTCCAGACCTAAAGTCCACTAATCAGTCATTGCTTTACAGATGAAAATTTCCATTCCTTCTGGTTCCACAACAACACGAGAAATTTCACAGCGTCAAACCAAAGGAGGCAAGTGCTCCAAGCTCTTAATAGTGGACCGGATGTCAGGAAATAATATGTTAAGACCGTATTACACCGCTGACTGAAATCTGAAATTAGCAACATAGTAGGAGGGAAACCAGAGCAGCTGAACTCAGTCACACAAAGGCCAGTGCCATAGACGTCAATGTAAAATGAACTGCTTGGCTCCCCCACCTCATAAAGTACAACCAAATACCTGAAGTCTGCGTGTAAATTAATGTGCACCATGATGAGACAAGGCAGTAAACATTATGAGTAATTAAGACTCAGTAACTAACATAAATAATCAATGCCATGACATCATGTGGTTGTAAAAGTCTCCACTGATGTCATGGTGAATGTCACCATGTTTAGCATCATTAAGGGTTTCACTGAATCGTCCATGTCGCTCTGCACTTCTACTGAAACTCAGCCAGCACAGAGTTGTGTTGCTGTTTCTTCTGCAGCGAAGGCGAGGGAGATGCTGGCGAGGATGACGTCACAGGCATGAGCGTGACGCTGTAGAGGTTGGTGATGAAGGCCTCCCAGCCACGACGCAGGGCTCGGTCCAAGGCCTGATGGGAACAAGTGGGTACATGTTAGTAATCCATATACATGACATGAAATATCCCTAAATCTGTGAACGTATCATAAATGATGTATTCAAATGTATTTATTAATGGGACGCTCACATTTTTGCATATTTAGTTGACCTGCTGCGTGACTGAAAGGCTCTTCAGTTTACAGTTTCAATATACAAATTGACTGTGTCTGTTCCAGGAAAACTCCAGGAAATTAAAAACCTGTTTATGAAAAAGTGTTGTACAGCTGCTCAGCTATATAACTATCAAAAAAGCTGTTTACGTCATGTCGGTTATTGGTTTAAACAGTCAAACAGTTGTGATATCAGTCAAAATGTGTGTGTTGTATCATTAATCCGGTGCTTTCTAACCCTTTCTGACCCATGAGCCTTCAAAATAAAGCTCTATTTATTTGTGACCTCTCAGTATATGTTGTATATGTCACTGGGCAGTGGCTAATTCAACTAAAGAGTTTTCATTCACAGATTGTTTTGGACCCAAGCATGTAAAATGATCCACTACACCACAAGCAAACCTTATATATATATTCTGTTTTGTATTCACCTAGCACTTATAGAGCTTGAGCAGCAACAGGAGGCTCATGTTTCAACACAACATACAGATATCTAATGGACACTCGACCTTGCACATAAAACAGAGCGTCCTCCATCTAACAGGAGGTCAGGCTCTATTGTGATTGGCTAAGAGCAGTGGAATGTTCTTATGGTGTGGGTTTAGCAGGCGGGTCAACGCTGCCATACTTCGTTCCACTGATCAAAGGACGTGATATAGGAGGCGCAGGAATGTCACCTCTGTGCATGTCTTTGAATGGAAGCAGAAAATCTTTCTGAACACGTGAAACAGGTTAAAGCACACGCTGTATGTTTACACGCACCAACACACCAACCCTGGTTTACAACTAAAAGCCTGTTAGAGAAACATCTGTTCCACTTTCGCTTTTTCATGTCGTTAAACATGACGCAAAGGAAAAATCCTATCAGAGGTAGTTACTTAATGGGTTGGTGACATACACCGGTGGCTGCTGTACCTTGACCCTGGTGGCAGTCTATTATTAAGGTGATAGTTTCCATGGTGATTAATAGCCAGGGTGCAGTGTGTGGAGGATGTTGAGAGAACTTTAGCCCTCTGTTCCACAAACTCTGAGGACTCCGTTATATAACCCTGAGGGGCTTAAACTTTAACCAGGTGGGCTGAAGCTGAATATGGAATATATGTAAATGTGAGAAAGTTTTCTTTGATAGAAAGGCTCTAACTTTGTATCTCTTTGTCTATCCTCCCTCACCTTGCGATAATTCTTCACCGTGTTCCTCTTCATCATCTTCATCCCCTCCTCTTGCTCCTTCTTCATCCTCCTCTCCTCCTCTCCCTCCTCATCTCTCCCCCTCTTCTTGTCTCTGATCAGGACCTGGTCATCCTCATCCTCCCGGGACGCAAAGTGAATGACCGTCTTCTCTTCCTCCAGCTTCTTCATTTTCTCCACCTCGATCATCACCTTAGTGCCCTCCAGGATGTCGGGCTCAACTGGACTCTCTGCGCCCACGCTGGGCCTCTCATCTCGGGCTGCGTCCCCCTCAGCTCTCCCCTCCTTTTGCTTCCTCCTGGAGCTTCTCCTCCACCTGCTGCTGCGCCGGCTGGGTTTCCTCTGGAGGAGAGTCTCCCCGTCGTCTTCCATCATCCCTTCATTGAAGCCAAACACCTCGGCTTCTTCTTTCTCCTCCGCCCCAGAAACATTCACCACACTCGGGCTTGGGTTGCTCACGACTCCCTCTTCTCTGTTGCTGTCCTCCACTTCTTTTCCCTTCACTTCCTCCACTTCTCCGGTGACCTCAGGCTCATCAAGGCGACCGTAGAAGCCATTGGATTTATCCAGGAACTTTGGGGCCCGGACGGAGCTCCGCACAGAGCTTCTCCTGGAGTTCTTGCCAATTGCCATCTTTCTTCCACTTCTTGTGTCTTCTTCTGCACTCTTTTTGTTTTCTGAGCTTCACAACTTCTTTTTTTATGTTGCTCCTGAAAGATAGGAGCCAAAGGAGATTACAGATTAATGGTGTTATATAACCCACCCAAATACAATGCAATAGTAGTTCTGTTTTGGACTTGACTGTGCATGTGTGTAATGCTGCATATCAGTCAGTGTTATCAGGGTTGGGATGATAACTGAATGTCAAAGTTAAAGACACAGTGTCCTTTGAACTGCAGACGAACATGGACACCCGGACTCAGACTTTGACATTGATTTAACCAGTTGGATGCTGTACCGCAGCCAAAATCAATGACTTCATATCGACTATCACTCACTGCCAAAGTCAGCTGAACTGTTGACTCATTCTCAGTGTTGAGATGTCAAACAGGTGTAGGATCAAATGCACCAATTTTGATATGGCAGAGAAAGTGTATCATATGTTATAGCAGGTTATTTTCCATCAGCCATCAAGCAAAACAGCTTCTGTGAGTGATTGGGTTGGCACCACAGGTGAAAAATGCGAGAGCAGTGTAGTTTGATTTAGTGACAGCTAACCTTTAAATCCTTCCCAATCCAACCTTACATAAGAAACAAGTCTGCACAAATACTTCTCTACTGAGTGCACTTTTGATCCTTCCTGTCAGTATCTACATTTGATTACTTTTTTTTACAATTTAAACAATCTTTTTTTTTTTTTTTTAAACCAAAACTATGGCACCTCTTTTAAAGAAAAACACTGTAGACAGTTCATACTTCAGAGAAAGAGTCTCATATTTTGGGAAATCAACATATTTAACTCTTGGAAAGAAAGTCAGCAAGCCTGAGAAGATCAATACCGTTTGCATGTTTGTCTAAATGTGAAGGTGCAGCCAGCAGCTAATTAGCTTAGCTTAGCTTAGCTTAGCTTAGATTAAAGACTGGAAACAGGGGGAAACTGCTAGCCTTTCTCTGTCCTAAGGTTATTGCTAGCACTTCTAATGTTCGCTACCAAAATAGCCAAAGCAGTCACTTTGTGGAGGCTAGCTTTTTTTTGGTCTTCATGCTAAGCTACTGGTTGTAGCTTCATATTTATCGTACAAACATAAGAGAGGAGAGAGAGAGCAATCTTTCGTCAAGAGAGCAAAAAAAATATTTCTCTAAGAGTGCAGACTGTATATAGGCTATATTACATTTTTAATATCAATTCTTGGAAGTATTATTTATAACGTTTAATTAGTCATAGGCTTTGACATTTACATTTCATTGAGCAATAGCATCTATAGATTCAAGCAATAGCGCCTAAAGATTAAAATTCTAGGATTTTTTCATAGACTTTTACAGGACCTTGGTGTCTGTCAATGAATAAAATCCAAATTTGTTTCAACAATAGTGAACAAATACAATAACTACATTCAAATACATTCTTTCCATCCTCCTCTGTGCTAAGCCGGTACAGTCATGTCACATGCATCATCTCACATGATCTGTCCAAAATCACAGATTTCAAAGTAAAGATAGAGAAACACGTAACTGAACACGAGTTTAAAATAAAAGAGGAAACAGAGGGTGAGCGTGACAAGGAAGCAGAAAGACAAAAAAAAGACAAGCAGTCATTCAAATTTAATGACACAGTGTTGAACGTGTAGACAAATAATTAACAGAGCAGGCAAACTAAAAATCATTTTAACAGGACTGAAAGAATGAGAAGAATGATCCTGTTATTTATTGTAAGAAGAAACAACTTCTGTCTTTACATCAAATTAGTAGTTATAGACACATGATAATCTTAAAAAATGTCACATGTAACAATAATCAAAATGCATAAAGTTTAAGATAAGAAAGAGTTGGAGGTCTTACCTGTTTTCTTTCTTTCCTTCTGTGTGTGTCAGAGAGCAGCAGTGAGATATGTCTCTCTTGTGTGTGTGAGTTTGAGTGAATGACTGAGAGCTTGGAGCTTAGTATACTTCCCTAACACACCACGTCACACACCCACCCTGCCCGAACCTGCACTTCTGTCGTCACCAGAGCAAATACACACATGAAAAAAAATATAGGCCCCATACACATACGCAGCAAAGCACTCTCGCGCTCAAGGACTCTTTGTCTCTCTCCCTGACTCTTTCTTCTTAACCACACACACACACACACACACCTCTTCTTCACATCCTTAAACACACACTGACTTATAGATAAAGTTGTGATTTAAATGTATGACACACAGGGACAAAAATGCCTCCACACAGTCAAAAACTAGTGCAGCAAACACCCTATCTGATATCAGCGTCTATCAGTCATTAACCATGAACGTTCTCAGCTGAGGACGTTCCTCAGCTGAGCGTTCAACCATCCTCAACATACAATCCAACACATAACACACAGGAATGATGGCAATTCATGAATGTATTCGAGACAATGTGACAGTAACTGTACAGTGTACCCAAAGTCCTTTGTTGTGTGAGGACGTTTTATATTTAGATGTGGCACTTTTCCAGCTGTAGCTCTACACACACACACACACACACACACACACAGTCATGCATCTCTCCCCTTTATGGGAAGGAGGAGAACATCAGCTGATTTTACTGCAGATCTCCTAAGTACCTGCAAAACTAACGACACCAGCCTCAGCTGTACTTTGTGTTTGCTAATTAGCAAACATTACCATGCTGACATGTTAAAACTAAGAACAGGAAAGCGTATTAATCACACAGTATAACATGTTTAGCATGTTTAAAGTCACAACTCTTTAAAAAACAAATTAAAGGGGACAAAATGTTTCTATTACAGTGTCATCTTACAACACAAATACACGGTGGCCCTTAAGTTGGAATGCAATATTCTTCTCATGAAATGATTGTGACAATGTGATTTATTCTTGACAGATAAAGTGTGTCTTCTCAAAACTTTATTGATCAATCTCTTCCAAACATATCAGAGTGAAAACTAAACCACAATTAACCTGATGTGTATAGAAAGGAATAGAAAGAGGGCACTATGGCCAACAGTGTCTTTTTAATTCTCAAATATGAATATCAGCCTCAGGCTGTAGCCAACAAATCAATTTATAACAGCAATAAACTCTTTAGCTGATAATATGAGCTCACTGGTATCTGTTGAAATTAAATGATCTCAATGTTGAAACATCAGGTGTCAGTTTAAAGGTATATCAATATGAGGTTTTGAAATTAAGGCATATGAAAGTGAGCATGTTACTTAGTTAATCCGACCTTCATCCAATTTAACAAAACAAAACTGAGTTAATTTTCACACCGGCTGGTCAGAGGTCACTTGATGGACTGGAAAGGGCAATTTCTCATTAATAACCCGTTGTTAACTCTTATGCAAACTATGCGTTAGTGGCATAAGAAATCCTGTAATTGCATACCTCTATAAATAGAGCTCAAGTTCACAGTGGCTGCCTCTGAAATATGGTAATTTGCCTTTGTATCCACTAATGTGTCTAGAATCCGACTCTTTACTGATAAACTGGTGTATCCTAATGGAAAGTATATAGATTGAATGAATGAGCGTGGTCACTGAATGTTATCTGACTGTTTGGACAGTAAACACTGTGTCTGGGTGGGACAGGGAGTGGTAGCTGCTCATGCTGCTGCTCGTGTGTGTGTGTGTGTGTTGTAATTATCTACATGCCTACACGCTTTTCCTAAGTCAACTTCAGGATGTACAGTACTCACACACCTTCTTGTACATGCACACACATGTACGCTGGGCATGGACACAACAACATCAGCAAAACACACACACACAGGCCAAGGCCAACACATAAGTGTTATTTATGGGGTGAAAGCATGACAGTGCAGATGATGATAGTTTAAAGGTTACAGTAATTAAACTGCTTTCTCATGCCATAAGTAATCTGGTCTACAGGTGTATGTATCATGGTGGATCAAAAGATGGCGTGTGTCTGGCTCTGTGACTTCAGCTCCTCTTACTCACCTCCCGGTGTAACTTCATCTTAGCAGCCTTGCGTGACTGTGTGTCGGCCGATGAGCTAGTCTCGCACCTCCCTGACACTCCATATAGAGTCACAGAGCAGGCGAGGGTGTAACAGCTGTCAATCACACGCAGGCCTGTAAAAATCTCAGCTGTGTCGAGGTTAGAGAATCGCCGCCCACATGGGTAATCGGTGATGACGGTACCAGACGCCAGAGGCAGGTTGCCGTGGTTACAGTCAAGCAGGGACCTGTTGGGTTTTGGTGCTGAGGTTAGATAATTGTTGATTTTGACATGGTGAAACTGGAGAAATCACAAAGAGGAAACCTATAACACAGAATTAAAGAATTAGGTGGGAATAATATCATCAATATTACAATAAGTACTCTGTTACAAGTAAAAGTCATTTAATATCTCACTAAAAGAACAGAAGTATCACCATAAAAACAGCTTACGTCCAAAAAGTTACTATAGACTTAACACTTTAATACATTAGTTTACATTATTATTAATAGAATCATACATATATATCTTCATGTTTAAACGTTTCGCACTTTCCGTTAAACACATCTTCTTTCACTCTTGACATTTTTAATGTAAAACTTTAATTTGAAAAGTAACTAGTAACCAATCAAATGAATGTAGTCGAGAAGAAAGTGAAAGATTTCCCTCTGTAATGTGTAAAACAATGAAAATACTAAGTAAAGTACAAGTACCTCAAAACCGTACCTAAGTGCAGTACTTGAGTAAAAGTACTTAGTTACTTTCAACCACAGGTGAGAACACAAGCCGACAGATACAAGTGATAAACATCACAGACATACTGTATGACAAGCCTGTGAAGAGTGACAGTGAGTACATACAGTAAGTGTTACCTTACAGAGAACAGATGTGCTGTTGGCTGCGTTTCAAATGAAGCCGTCGAGACAGTCATTCAACTGCTTTGTCAAGTCAGCATTTCTTAAACTAGGTGGGGGGGGGGGGGGGGGGGGGGGTTCCGAATACTTAGTCTTGTTCCTGATTTTCAGACTCATCACCGGAGTCTGCTGTGGATCAGTCCAGTCTGGGCTAGAACAACCAGAACAATCTGCATAAGTACATACCTCAAGAGATAAGTGACAAAACAAACTATTACACAGCTGAGATACAAGATATGAACTTAACAATACTTTAGTTCATGGCTTCCCATTCCCAAACACTGATCACACATGAGCATGTGTGGTAAACTGAGATAATCACAAATAACTGAAGTCCAGTATGTTAGATTTCATTTTAATCTATTAGTCAAATATGGGATATACTAGTCATAAGTATGTTTTCATTTGTGTATAAGCATCTGGGAATAAGACTGATTGTTTTTGTTGCTTTAGACTTTTGTTTTTTTCATATCTACAGCGGGAGCGGCTCCATTTTCCAGAATCTGCCCTATTGTATCACCATGTTTCTACAGAAGCCCAGAATGGACAAACCAAATACTAACTCTAGATTTTTTTCACAAGTTTCACACACACTTTAGGTTCCTCTTACTAGCTTGGCAGGGGAGGGTGAGGTGAGGGGTGTTCAGGTGGCTAAATCCTAAACACTAAAACACCAAAATCCAACGACGAAACATGTTTTACATCATGTAGGTTTATTTTCAAGGCCAAGAACAGACATCATCACATGGTACAATGAAAAGAACGATATTACAGTAATAAATACATTATACACCGCTGGAGAATCGACTTACAGGCACTAAATTACACTTAAGCAGGCACTAGCTTGTTTTTACAGTATCATACAACAGTAGCCGAGGAGCACTCGCTTGATGTGTGTCGTTTTGCTCTTTGTTCTTCCAACTTCTGAGGGAAGATAATCAAGCACAGCTCGAGTAATTCAATTCATATTCTTTCAAATACACTCTTGAAATACTGCTACTGTAAAAGTACCAGGGATTTCCTGCGTGTTAAAGGCAAATTCAAGTCTTTCTTGTCGTCAGAGTGTGGAGATGTAACATGGATGGCGTGCTTTTGTATTTGTTTATTGCATAAGAAGAACGAATGGCCTATAAATGGATTCCACAAGTTGTTTAAAAAAAAAAAAACAGCATCACTAAAATCACATAAAAACAGCTGGTTGGAACTAGTTGTTGTGCTATGACACTATTAACACTAATAGTGAGCTCTGAGCTTTAACAGTAAAGCTACACTGGGTGTGGAACCTTTGTGTCTCTGTATGTTATGTCTATGTTGCAGAACAGTGTTGCTAAGTTGCACCATGTGTTTGTGACACAGGTGTTTGAGAGCGTAATAAATACAAGGTGACGGCTATTGTGGCGTATTTCTTTAAAGAAATTAGTGTGTTTTGTGTCTTTTGTTCATGTTATGAAGTGTTTACTGTCAAGAAATGCGCATTTGTACTACCTTTGCTTCACAATACTATTACCTCGATAGCAAACGCAGACATTTGGATTAGACAGGTTGTATAGAGCTTATTATCGTGCTATGATTATGATTTTTAAAAAAAAACATGGCTGAATACAATCACACGGACACTAGCCACGCAAAGATAGAAGCCATGCATGAACAAAGTGCTCTGTTGCAACTGTATCTTAGACATCAGTCAAAGACGCCGATTACAGATCAGTAGAGGAGACAAGAGCCAGAGCCGCTGTCAGGAATGAGTTACACTGCAGAGGAATAAGATGCATCGCTCCTCCAGCTGCAGGTGTGTTGTGGTGTAACAGCACGGCCCTGCAAGGTTAAAAACTGGCGCCCCCATCAGGCGACTGTTTAAACTCCAGAGTCTTCATCGACTGCGCTGCTGGACAAAGTCAACTAACTATAACGAAAGAAAACCCTGATATGTACATGAACATACAGTCAGCACAGCTTTAACACTCACTCAATATATACACACACGTACGTTTACTACCTGACACGAAAAGAACAGACATCGGAACCAGCTGAGTTTAAATGTCACCTCGAACTGATGTTTTTCTGTTTTACAGTATTTACAACGCAGAGTTACATTATGCAGCATTAAACAGCAGAGTACGCTTTACAATGTGTGTGTGTGTGTGTGTGTGTGTGTGTGTGTGTGTGATTGTGCGTGTGTGTGATTTTGGGAGTGTGTGTGTGTGTCCCTCAGACCTCCACCGCAGGGTCTGAACCCAGTCCCTGAGCGTGCAGAGCCTCCTCTCTCTTCATCTTCGGTTTCTCTGTCCGTGTGTGCCACACCAGCACCTACAAAACACACACACGATCAGACATGTAAATACAACATGCATACACCTCGTTAACATCTTTCACTCATGTTCCTCAAGTCCTCCCTCTCTCTCTCTTTAACACACACATACACACTCGTACTTTAGAGCAGTTGTCCGCTTTGGGCTCCAGTTCGTCCATGGTAACCAATCCCTGAAGGAAGCTGCTTTCCAGGAAGCCCATTGGTGCCTCGCCATCAAAACAAGCCTCCGGATTGGACAGGACCAGTTTTAGGGACACAGCGAAGCCGGCCATGTCCATTGGGAAGGGACGGCTGGGGCGCCAGCCGGTATGGAAGCGAACCACCTGAGAAGAGTCATCAAAAACACGAATACCATATTCCGTATTGGTACAAATTTTGCTGACGTGGCTCTGATAAGACAGTAAATGCAAGTATTAGGACTTTGTGAGAAGAGAATCGTTGATATTATTAGATATCAGCTTTAAATGCTGCACTTGTATATGTAACTGGTGTTTTTATGTACCTTTCCTCCTTCAACCACGGGCCTCTCGTATTTCATCCCTCCAACCAGCCCCACCGGCCACACTGATACTCGCTGGGTACTCCTCATCTGAGACAAGACAATCATGTTCAGTCATTGGACATTTTAAAACAGACACTCCCGCACCACCGGTCCACTGCTGTGGATCACCCACCTCTTCAAATATCTGCAGGCTGTATGTGTTATCGTCATCAGCGAAATAAACCACTCCTTGCTGGTTGTCTCCTCCTGGTTGAGCCCTTCTGTCCTCTCTGAGCCACCGTAGACCCTCGTTCCTCTGCTCGACGCCACGCGGCTTCAGCCAGCTGGGGTCACCCTGAGGAGGAGAGAGAGTATTCAGGCTCAAAGTTGGAAAACACTATTTTTGGAAAATTTTAATTTAAGAGGACAAAAACAGGAAGGACTTGATGTGATTTTTTGCCTGATATTTCTGCTCACCTCCTGCAGTTTACGGTCCTTGGCGGTGGGCATGTGTAGGTGCGTGTAGGTCAGGCCGCTCTTCACCAGGAGGTCAGTCACCAGTGGCGTCTTGTGCGGCGAATCCTCCACCACGATCCAGTGGAGCTGAGGAACATGGAGGAAGGTCTGGGACAGACGAGTCAGCTCGGCCTTCTGCACCAGCCTGGACAGAGGCAGACAGAAATCAGGGGTGCTTGTGCATGAAAGAGGAGAGAGGAGGGTGGAGACGAGCGAGCAGGAAATTCTCGGCTACCTTGCGTATGTCGGGGTGATGACAAAGATGGTGGGCTGCCTGGCCGGCGGTTTCTGGGGTTGTTTGGTCGCCTCCGACTTCCTTATCTGCTCCTGAAGACGGTGCAGTTCCCCCCGCAGCCGGGATATGGTACGGTCTTTGGGAATGTCGTGTTCTGTGCAGTCGCAGCGCTGACCTGCAAAGTGAGACACAACAGACAAGACAAGTTGAAAGCATGAACGCAGAAAGGGATTTTTTTTTCTGCTTGTGCAACTTGGATACACAATCACTGCTTTGTCTGGGTGTTTGTTGACCAGCCATCTTACTGTTTACCCTCCATAACGAGGAACACAATGAAAATAAACTCTTGTCCTGTGATTACTTACCAAGCTGCATCAGTGCATAGATGAGGCCCAGGAGGGAGACCATGAAGTAGAGCACAAACACGGTCTTCAGCTTTAGCTTCATCCTCGTTGCCATGGTACCCTGACCAGCTAAAGGACGACAATATGTGACACAGAAAACATTACAGGACATTAAATATTAGTCTGTAGGGACTGTTTTCTGCTCTTTTATCAGTTGTTACATTTTCTGTCTTGGCTGTGGAGTTCGTCCATGACGACATAAAGATGTTTTAAATTCAGTTTCTCACCTGGCACTAAACATTTAGCCGGACGGCTAGCTCAGAGGGTTAGCATCCCCGTTTAACAACATTAACGTGAAGCTAGCCGAGGCTAGCTGTGAAGCTCGGGGTGTGTTTGTGTGCGCTGCAGCCGAGGAGGTCAGCTGATATGAATATGCATTTTCACCTGATGATAAATCAATGCGAGCTAAGCTACGTTAGCCTGACAGTCTGTTTTAGCAGGACAACAGTTCCGTGCACTCACCAGAGGCGCGAAATCCTAAAGTACAGCAGCGGTGGAGTTTAGTTATGAGCCTGAATGTTTCATGGCATCTTGGACAGATGTGAGCAAAGACACAGCTCATCCATCAGAGCATCCATTTATCCAGCTCAGCTAGGCAGCAAATGTACCAACAACTTCCTGTTTTACTGCAACACAGTAAGGAGTCCCCCCCCAGAACGAAGTGGTGGCAACAGTTCCACAAGAGGATTTTCAAATAATGGCTAATAAAACAGTAAAGGAAAAAACAGTTTTTACAAGTATAATATATGAAAATATACAGCTTTATCAATGTGAAAAAATCAAAGTTGTATAATAAAATATATAAAATTATAATTTACCAGTTTACAATTTTGACTCACATCAGTTTTCTACATTAAGATGTTTTAGTACCTAAAAGCTTTTACTTATCTAATTACTGACTGAATTCAAATCAATTTTTGACTTAGTCATAACTGACATACTCACAATACACAAGAGTCAATATGTATATTTCTCTTATGTATATTTTTAGAGGTAGAAGCATATGTTCTTCCTTAAGAGTTTATTCTATTTATTATTTTAGTGTGTGCCCGTTCTGTTACTTGTTATGCTGCTGCAACAAAATCCATCTATCTATCCATCTATCATTTTGATTTTTATAATTAATCATTTCCTTTTCCAGGCAGAAACTTCTATCTTCTATGCATTTGTCTCTTAATCCCTTGAAAATAAAAAAACAAAAAGGCATCTCTTGAAAAGTCAAACAACTTTCATTTATTTGTAACATACAAATAAAACACTGACAAGGCATAATGACTTAGTTTTCCCTTTCATTGTCGTTTATGGACAGGACCGTTGTAACACTCGCTCTCAAACATGGAGTTTTTTTTTTTTTTCTCTTTTCAACATCATGTTTAAAAAAGTGTTTTACCTGTAAAAGGCCAGGAAATGAAAATGAAGATGAATCCACAACAGCTTATGTATATATATTTATATATATACAAACACAGAGAGAAGAGACCAAGAGGAGGATCTGTGATTCTGTGAGGGTATGCAACCATTTTCTAAAATAAAAAGTTCTCACTGACTTAAAAGAAAACTGGTTAAGTTCAGGCTCATTTTCAAACTGAGGATATTTTCACAAAAGTTTTTTTTTTTTTTTTTACTTCCAGTGAACCTTTTTTTTCTTTGTTTGTTTTAAAAGACAGCCCACCTGTCTGGATTGAACGTAACTAAGCGCTGATCTAGGGTCAGTTCAAACTTTGTGTCATTCGTTTTCATGCAATTTCACATTTACAAGGCAAAGGAGTGTTTCCGGTTTACTGCAACATAAAACTATGAGAACTAAAATCAGTGTGTTAAAGTGGAATTTTCAGACTGAGGTTGTTCAAATCATTTCCTTTAAATACAATGACATGCAAACAAAAACTGACTCTAGGTCAGAGCTGTGGCCAATCCAGCCAACAGCTAACTGACAACATGGTTGTTAAATGTACGATGAGGTTTGATTACGTTTGATTAACCTGAGAGAGAGAGACTGTCAGTCGGTTGATATTCTACCACTATGTACAACATCCTCTTTTTTTTATTGTAACCTATGTAGTACAAAAAAAATGATTTACTGTACTTATCAGAAGGTAGTCTAGCACTAAAACAAGCAATATGTTGTCCATGATCATCGTGAGACACCGATATGTCGTCTCCAGGTGATGAATTTTTTTTTTTTGTCTCTACCCAGTCTGGAAACGGCCAGAAACTTTCACCCCAGGATCCGAACCTGGTCATTCTTTTGGTGATAAATAACCTTTTGTTCTCGTGTAACACAGATTAATTCAGTATTTAGGTGTTTCTTCACATTTTAGTCTCCTCTGTTTCACATACTTGATGTATGAAATCTCAAGTTGAACCTCCTTTAAAAAAAGTGTTTCAAAATGTACCAATTAAAGCCCCTCACAGCCACACTAGACAGAGGAATCTTTACATCCACAGTATGTTTTTTTTTTTTTTAACTCCTTTAGCCCACATGTAAAATCTGTACAAACTGACTACAGTCCTGGAATTAAAGGGTTTTATGGTGGTTTCTAGATAGGGCTTCAGCCGACTCACACTTTAACCGTTCAAAAAAAAAAAAAAAACACCCTGAAGGTTTTGTACAAAACGGATACGGAATCAACAAGATCAGAGCGGTTAGAGCGGCAGCCGTTCTAGGCTGTAATGTCGTGGGACTCCTTCAAGCATCTTGGCAGCACAACTTTACCCAAATCTTACAGTGCCAAGATGCTTTAAGGGATACCAAACATCAGCATTCGCTTTACATTTCACACAACTCTCCTCCCCTTTCACATACTTCTAACATGTGCTGATGCTCATGGGAGATTTGTCTGAAGTACTGAAGCAACACTGCGAAACGGCGTGAGGATTTTAGAGTTCAGACAGTGACGCGGAAGCAGCACTGCTGTTGTGAAATCCTGATTTACACCACCAGTTTTACTCGAGTTTTTTTTTTAAATTTTGTCATGCAAACTAATGACAGAGGACTGGGATAATAGCTGACGACTGAGGAGGAGGAATAAAGACTACGAAACAAGAAAAACACCTTCAGTGCTCTACGATTACTTCCATCATCCATCCATTCCATGCTTCTACCTCCGAGTTGACAGCATTCAGCTTCAACCAGCCACATAATGAAGCGGTGACTTCTACCGATCCTCATCCATGTTAAATCAATATGATTTGCTCATGCTAGCAGAAATACGAGTAAGAGAAGGGATGGAGGATGGTTTGGAGTATTTTTTTTTTTTTTTTTAAATACAGTTAAAAGGTAGCGTCAACATCAACTCGTTTAGGGTTAGTACCTCTCAGAAACAAAGCGGACGAAGAGGCAAGCAGGAGTGACGAAAGCAACAGAAACGGGGTCTGCAGTCATCGTTCGGCACCTTTAGGACGTGAAGGGAGGGATGGGAACAAAGGAGAGAGAAAGGAGGATGTGACACATTAGAGCGGGTGAGATCAGTTTGTAAGCATGGAAACTGGAAGAAGATGGAGGGAAGAGAGCGTGAAAATGAGAGCGAACGATTTAATTAACGAGAGAACGCTGTGCGGCCTCATGTACCTCTGATAAGAAAAAGACAGCTGATGGTTAAAGCGAGTTGAGAGGGTCACACCGGGGTTATTTTCTGGGTCGGATGCAGATTTACAATTTAAAATAGTTTTACTCGTTTCACCAGGAGAAAACAAAGCAAGAAAACAACAACAACAACAAAAAAAAAGGCAATCTTGAACATCTCATAAGTTAGAAAAATTAAAAGCGGGAGAGACGTGAAGAGAGGAGATGGTAGTGCCGGTGCTATACTGTAATCTTGTAACAGTAGTATAACGGACTGCTCAAACCAGTGCAGTTGCTGCTAGCTGCAGTGCTCTTGTTACAAAAATAACTTACAAGCCGTATGTTCATATCAACTTGCAACATAACGGGTGATATCACAGTACAGCGATGCTTCTCAGACCCAAACGTGACACATTTCAGCGTAACCCTGGGACCACGATTCAGTGAAACAATCCCAAAGAGCTCAGCGGCTGTATAAGAGAAACCGACAAAGTCTGCTTATTAGACGCGGTAACTGAGTGACTGCATGATTTACAAATATTTACCACTAAATCCTGTCTTACGCTTTGAGCAATTTTGACTTGAGGTAGTAAGTTTCTAGAATACAGCCAGGAGAGCAAACACTGTTAGGTCCCGAGTGAAAGTTTGAGGCGTGCTGCACAGTGATCGGATACAGTATAGCACGCGGGAAGAGGGGAGAAGCAGGATGGGATGAGGTTCGTTGCAGTGGTAGAGAATTGTCAGCAATGCTTTAGCTTGTTCTTGACTGGGAACTACTAATTGTCATCATTAACTGGGAGAATGGGAATAGATGGTTTGGACACTGAACCAAGAAGTAGGAAAGAAAACAAACCAACAAACAAACAAACCAACAAACAAACAAACCAACAAACAAACAAACAAACAAACAGGAGCTATGTGTGAAAGCTCACACTGCATACTGCTTTCGTAGCAGGAACACACACAAAAAACAAAAACAAAAACACATAAATCTCAATCCATAATGCGACATCAATATCTGTAGCCAGGTATTCCACCATCGGTTCATCTACAGCCGTTCAAACTCAAAATGCTTGCAGTAGTAGCAGGCAGCTCAAGCTTTCACACACAGCCATGAAAAGTTGCTGGCTTTTTTTTTTTCTTTTCTTTTTTTTTTTTTTTTAAACCCAATCGTAAAAGGTGTAGGTGGAGCGGGATCAGTGGCAGCAGCCCCCGCAGTGCCCACCGCCGTGGGTGTGTCCCGCCGAAGCCTCGCCGTGTTTGGTCCGCCGGCTGAGGATCTCGTAAGAGCAGTCGTCGCCGCAGCAACCGGACATGCTTGGTGAAGTCTCGTCGATCTCGAACCTAACATATGAGGACAGAGAGAGACAGGGAGAGAGAGAGAGAGAGAGAGGGGGAGATGGAGGGGTGTGAAGGCACACATTCAAGGTTAAACTTCAAGTTTCTCCTTATTTTTTTAGTGACACATCCTTTATAGAGCGGCATACTCACTGTAAAGCTTCTCTGAAGAACTGATAAGCCCCGTGGTTGTGTTTGAAAACTGTCAACATCACTTTCTTCATCTGCGTACTGGACAGAAAGAACAAGAGAGCAGAGAAGAAACAAACAGAGTTACTTCAGGGTCTCATGACGTGACAGATTTCTTGTAAACAAACTAAAGATGTGTTGCTTTAATGGGATTCACAGTCTTACAGCTATTCCCTGGATTTTACCTGTTAGCGATGAGCTGTAGTATCTGGATGAGGAACTTGCCGAGTCCTTTCCTCCGCACTCTGCTCTCTAACTGCACCTCATAGCTGCAGGGTCAACACAACGAAAAACAGGTGAAACACATCGGCCGCTGGAATTTCGGCTCCACAAAAGTCGCGTCTCTTACCAATATAAAACCTCCTCCCCGCACTCCACGTCGAATCGGAAGTGAGAGAAGGCCACGGGGGCGGAGTCGCCGTCGCGGGCCAGCAGGTACCACGCCCTCTCGTCGTTCATCTCCTCCCTCTTTTCCCTCTCCTTCCAGCCCCACTCGCTCTGCTCATACCTGCGGGCACGGCGGAAAAGAACAAGGGTCGACTCGAGCCGCACCACACGCACTATTTTCCCCCCCGTCATCATGCTGCTCTGACAGCGACACGTTTTCCCCCAAATGGATCAAATTTAGCTTCGACTGACTGGCTGCCATTCGCAAAACTGAACACTGCTCAAATTCTGGCAAAGTGAGACAAGATAAATTGCCGTAATTTCTCTGCCTCTGTCTCAAATCTGTCTACATTTCCTCTGCTCTCGTCTCTGCGGGCTCGCCGGCGCGGTACGCTCCAACTCAAAAAGACGCTCTGATCCGCGTCTTACTCTGCGGCTGTTTAATGTCACTCTCCAATTCTCCTGTGCACAAAGAATTTCTGGCTCGTCTGCACTTCTTCCCAGCTGTAATCTACTATTCATATCTACGCGAGCCACCCGGCCATTCATCACTCTGCTCGAGAGCGACAGTGTCTTACAGTGTCTGCATGTTGGCTCTGGTGAGTTCGAAGGCCCACTCCACAGACAGCGGGTTCAGGGAGGTCACTCTCTTACACTCTATCTGCAGGTTCAGCCTGGATGGGAAGAGAAGCAAAGAGTGTCAGTAACATCAAACATCGTGTGTGTGTGTGTGTGTGTGTGTGTGTGTGTGTAGGCTGTAGCTAAGTCAAGACAAAGAGAGGACATAAATACCATCAGCAGACCAACTCTCCCCTCCATGTAGAAAATCAAACAAGTATGTATTTCATGAAACACTGAATAAGTTCTTTGTAGGCATGCAAAGCAATGCGTACCCATTTCTGTCGTACTTTTTGAAGGCTGGGAAGGCAGCCAGTGGGTCATCAAGCTGTGTGGAGAAGGGGCAAAATTAGCTAGAGACTTTCAAAAAAAACACAATCATGTCTTTCCCGGGTCAAAATTTACTGTACACATATTTAAAAAGATGTTCAGTGCGTCGATTTTGGTAGAATGAGCTTAACATAATTCTGCAAAGATAATTTCTGTCCGGCCAAAGTGATTAGTTGATTGTTTTCTGGCCTTTTGAACTTTTAATTGATAGAGACAGCTGAAGAGTGACAGGAAATTCAGAGGAGAGAGAGAGAGAGAGAAATAACGTGCAGCACATGGCCACAGGTTGGAAATAAACTCTGGGTCGCTGCGGCAAGGACTGAGCCCTTCTTCTTTTAATAAATCAGCCTCTTTCTGAGCAGAGAAGTCAAATACTTGCCGGCACCAGCTTCTCAAATGTGAGGATGAGCTGTGAACGTGTTTGGGTTTTGGGACTGCTGGTTGGACAAAAACAAGATACTTAAAGGCTTCACAGTCGGCTCTGGGAAATATCAGTGGGAATTTGTTTTGACATTTTAGAGATTAGACGATTCGTCATTAAAATGACATTAATCCTGATGAAAACGATCATTAGCTGCACCGCTACACTTCTTTATTTTACTTGTGAACGCAGTGCATCTGTGTAACACGAGAGTAGGAGAGACTAAGCATCCTTCAGGATCAATTTCAGGCTCCAGAGCCTAAATAGAGCAAATGGGTCCTGTACAGGCAGGAAAATTACAGGGATATTAGCGTTAAAGCTCCATTAGTCACTCATAGAAAGCGCCCACAAAGTCAGCTTTTCCTTGGCACTCAGAGTATATTCTCAGTTTAGAGATGCCCCTCGTCTTGCATAGATTATGTGGACAGACATGTCAGCTATGCAGCTGTAAAAAAAAATAAATAAAAACAAACAAAGATATTTAAAGATCAGGATAATAAACTGAATCGGGACTTTTCAAAAACAAATGGGGCTTCTCGCTCTGACCCCTGTGACCTCTGAGCTCTCCTACATTTCAGCACATCAGTTATTTTTTCCAAGCAGTGAATACACCGTTTGTTCACTGGAAACAATCGTCTAAATGAAGATTCATTACTGCTGGCAGCAGCATAAACAGAAAATAAATGTTACTTTGGGAGAATTTCTTGCATTCCTTCTCTGGTTGGCACATCAACAGTGGAAAGAGGCGGGAGAGAGAGAGAGAGAGAGAGAGAGAGAACACTGTGCAACAGTGAGTGCCCCATTTTGGGACAAAGTGACACAGAAAAGTAATAAGAGCAGGCAGGCCTGTCCAGAGCTAGTCTGTAGCAGCTACAGCAAGTGTGAGAGCTTTACTAACGCCTAACAACTCCGAGCTACAGGAGCCGTCTGCTGTGTGTTCGACGACATGGGTAGGACGCCGATTAATTATCCATAAAGAAACATATGGCACTTTATTTGGCTTCACTTTAGATGTGAATATCAATTACGGCTGTAATTAGGCTGAGGAGGGCAGCCCCATTTTTTGGTGTCATTACATGGATCCATGTCTATTCGCATCACTTATCAAATGAGGGAAATCACAGCTCATAAAAGCAGATTTTAAAGGGCCGTGCTCGATGTAATCTGAATCCATTGGAAAGCCTGAAATGGCGCACGAAGAGCCGAGTGGTGGATGCTTTTATGTGAAGCACTTAACAGTCTCAAAAGTGCATTTATTTTTAACATCAACGCAACGCCGCTACCAACTATGAGAGCCGCACAACTGCAAAGATTTTGGCTTGTTTTTGCAGTCGGTAAGCAGCTCGACACCTCAGCCTCCGTCTTTTGGACGAGATGACTCCACGTTCCTGAAATAACTCCACATACGTTCCCACTAAAAGCCTCCACGTGGCCCACTCCCAACCCAACCGCTGTTACCTTGTTGGCTGCGTCCACCTTGGCGCAGACGGCATCCATAGCTGCCCTCTCCTCCAGACGCCGGGCTTTCTTCTCCTTTGCTCTGTTGGACTTCCTCTGGACACAGGAAGTAAGGGAGAGATGAGGAAATGTGGAGACGATTGTGGACACGCAGAAGAGAAAAGCAGGGACAGAGGAGACAGATGGGAAAAGATATAAAATGTGTCAGCCTGATCATTAATATCTAATAAAAAATAAAACACAGACAGGTCTACACTTCATAATCCTCACCCAGAATTTTTAGCCAGAAAAGAAACAAAGAACTGTCGAATCTATTCATCTAATTTACAGAGAATCTCTTGTCACTTAATCAATCCTCAATTATACACTTCAACTCATCATTTTTATCTGGATATCCACTGCGGGGCTCCAAATATAATTTAAGTGTTTGCTGGCAGGTTATATATGATGCCGTCCTTCATTGTGTCTTCCACTAAAAATCGATGGAAGACGTGTGTTAGCCTCTTGTTATAACATGAAAAGGAAGTGCAGCGTTTTGATACAAGAGGCATGAGAGCTAGCATGTCAGATAGCAAGATATCATAAAGCCCGGCGGCGGAGATCAAAGAGCCCAACCCAGACCACGACCACGGCGCTGTTAATGCCATTTATCTGCTGCACAGTCCTTATTAGAGCCATAACTTCAGGCTGCATTTAAGAGGTGTGGAATGGATTTTACGGCTTGTTTTGATGTTTTTTTAAATTACCCATGTACTCGTCGGCCTTTATGTATACAAATTACCAGTAACGCTCCGTGCCTGTGTGTGCAGACGGCATATTCAGCAGTGTTTTATCACACATCAACATGAAAACACAGTTAATGAGACGAGAACAGAACAAACCTCAAATCTAAAAGAACGAGTACAACCAGTAACATCAAGTCAGGACAAAGAAATGAATGTCAGACGTGCAGGACAAACATTAATAATAGACGATGATCCTGTCTATAAAAACAACATTCATATTCATATCGGTTGGTATTATGACCCCCCGTCTGTCAGCGCCGTGTAAAACAGTGGAGTGTTTATATCGCTGATGTTGTGTATTGCCCTCGGTGTGGGATTATAGTATCGGAAAATTTCTCATATACTGATACTGTAATTTAGCCCGCTGTTGGCTTGATGTCCGACGCTAGTATCAGCGATGGTGCAGCCATAATTCACACAAATTACTCTGACTGCATCCACGCCTCGCTACAGAGGGAAAACACACTACAACGGTCGCTGCTGCTGCTGCTGCTGCTGCTGCAACCACAACAAGCACACGGCCACAAACAGTGATTATTAGCCGTCATTAACTACTGACAGCAGGAATCCATAGAGAAAGTGCACACTCAGTCACACACACACAACAGAAGTGGCTTGACAGTTTCACTTAACCTCACAGTTTCTAGCAGCACTATTTCTTGGGTTAAGTCCTGCACGGTGGCACAAAAAGGGATTAGATGTTTACCCCCTGCCATCATTTTAATAACTTATTCATAATTTATGATACAAAAGCACATGACAGTCTCCTCCTTTAGCTTCTCACGCGTGAGGATTCGCAGCTCGTCTCTGTTTTATATCAATCTAAATGAGACGGATTTGGGTTTGTAAAGAGAGTCGTGATGGGCATTTCTCCCCCTGACATTTTATAGATTAATTAATAAAATATTCATTAGTTGTAGCTCTATGCTGCCAGTGTGACATTTCATATGCAGCAAAAGAATAAAGAGGCCATGCCCATCTTTGGAAAGCCCCATGCATTTACATGTTAATAAAGTCTTCATGGTGGTGTGTTTACAGCACAGACAAACAATGGCAAGGGGCAAACAAGTAGGAATAAGCTAAATGGCTTCATTAGATCCAGACCTGACTTAGAGGAGGGAACAATTATGGGGAAGGAATGCAGTAAATTTGCCAACTTTAGCTCAGAGCATTAACTGTGTACCAAGCACAGACTGAGGAAACACGTGGATTGGTTTATCAGGAGTGAAAGTGGGGGATAAAGTCAAGTCTAGCTGAAGTTATGGCAACTTAAGTCAGCTTTACAGCATGAGCGCAGCAGGCCTGACCGGTGCTGGGAAGTGTTCCCATCCAACCAGCCTGAATTTATCACAACCACGCGGGCTAACAGTCCAGACTGGTCCGTAAAATGTACACACATTAGCGGTGATAGCTAGCCTAGCGTAGCATAGCAGAGCAGTCGTCATTAATGTGGCATTCCTAAGTGGCTAGCAGAGCTAGCGGGCTAACAATGGCACACACACACACACATCAGGAGAAGTTAAGTGAGCGCAGCGGCGAGGACAATGCAGTAATAATGCTCAAACATAGCTGTGTGTAAGCGTGGGCTAACGTTATTGTGCTATTTTAGAGGAAGCTACACGGCTAACGCAGCCTCGGTGCCAACCAACACCTTTGACTACATCAATCCACCATGGTCTCTCTCTTCCTTCCCTTCCTTCCTCCCTCCTTCCTTCTTTCTTTCTTTCTTTCTCTCCTCTCACCATCACGCATTTTACCCAAAACATCCACCTTTCATTGTTATCACCTCGCAACCGAGACACCAAGCACAAACACAGACAACTCACCCCCATTTTGAAGCTGCTGTCTTTATCGATGCCCCCCGGAGAAACACACCTCTATTGTCCCCGTGCCTCACTGTTGCTGAGTTATTAGTATCGTGACTACAGACACAGAGAAGGGGGCCAGATTAATATGACAATGATAGATAGTGTGCTAACGAGGCTAGCTGGCTGTAGCACCGAGCGACGTGCTGGTAGAGAAGCGGCGGATAGACGCAGATTTGATTAAAACGTCAATGAAAAAAATGCTGTTTTTTTTTTCTTCTTCTTCTCTTTAAATCGGATTGGCGCCAACAGAGTGAGGCTGAATTTATCACAGGTCTCTTCCTCTGCCCTTTTCTTTCCTCTCGGCTCCGTCGTCCAACTACGCTGCGTTCACGTGCTCTCCAAGAGCTCCGACTTCTGAGCTCTCAAATGTACTCTCACGAATTTAACACTTTCTTTGTGAAAAGTGAAAACTTACGTATATCAAACTTATGTATATACATAAAACTAAAATACAAAAAATATCCATTCAACGTATGTATTGTATACTGTATATTAAACTTGTGTATATTTCACTTTATTTTTTTATCTTACATTCAATAATATAATCATATTTTCGTTGCACTTAATATATGTTTTTTACAAAGCAAAGTCAAAGTTGTATTTTCTCTTAAATGTTGCTCAGAGCACTTACCAGTACATACTGTAAAAAAAAAAAAAAAAAAAAAACTGAAATAGTAAATATATAAAAAATTGCCTTGCAGGTAAAAATCCTCCACTCAAAATATTACTAAGTAATAATGTAATTTATGCATTATGCATATATTAAAATGTATTTAGTCTCAAAAGTGAAAGTAGCTTACTCGTTATGCAGCACAAAGGCCCCCTTTGTG
Source organism: Protonibea diacanthus (assembly GCA_028641955.1). NCBI lineage: Eukaryota > Metazoa > Chordata > Actinopteri > Sciaenidae > Protonibea > Protonibea diacanthus. The sequence continues at coordinate 11,906,287 of CM053998.1, forward strand.
ATATGTTATTATATATAATATATATATATTTTTTTTTTATTTGTCATTAGTGGTGAATTAATGTGTAAAAATGTTATTATTAAGCTGGGGATAGTTAAAATAGGTTTATATAGCTTTGGTTAGTTCATCCTGTACCCATCTATCATATTTTATGAGATCATTATGGGTTTCCTATATAAAATTTTAAATTAAAGTGAAAATCAAAGCAGCATAAAATGATAGAGAGTGTTAAGTACTTCAAAATGTACTTTTTGTATCATACCACAAAGTGTATGGTGAGGGCAAATGTAAATGTACTTTTATTCAACTACTTACTCAGAGTATTCATGAAACTGGGTGGAATCTTTTTTGTTGCTGTTATTAATGAGACTATTTTGCAAACTTAAGTTTGGACATTTCTCATGGTTACACAGTTATTAAAAAAAAAAAAAAAAAAAAAAAAACACCACTCCAGATACCAACCTCTTCCTGTCACAGGTTGTGTTGAGATGAATTTCCTTGGAACATAATTGTCATGCTGAGTAGAGGACACATTATCCATCAAATTCTATGACTTTCTGTTAATTGTTTGCTTTGGAGAAGACTTTTAGGTTTCCATAGAAAAGCTTCCTGGCAGCGGTGGGATTCGAACCCACGCCCCCGAAGAGACTGGAGCCTTAATCCAGCGCCTTAGACCGCTCGGCCACGCTACCATGTGGAGAGACCATCTGTCTGCTTGTTTCTCATTATTCCCACAGTTCCTGAAGGTGTCACTACTTTAGCGCGAATATAGTTTCCTTGTTTGGAAAGTGACGACAGACCCTGAGAGGGCTGGACGGGGTCAAGGGGCACGCCACACTTCACGTTACAGGAGGATGGAGTGGCCTTAACAGTCATTTCCGTCTTATAGTGTCAGACAGAGTCATGTCATAAAAATATTTTTATGAATGCATGATGATATTCAACAGAAGTGCATGCAGTTGGCAGTTCCTGTCAGGCTTCATCATGTCTGCTGATGTTCCACATGTTTGTTCTACATGTGTGAATTATAAATGTACTCTATTCACTGTCAATGGGACAGTCTAAAGATCTAAAACTTGAGGAAGAGTGTTATAAAGACATGCCAGACATGTTTAATACTAAAATTTTATACCAAACTCGGTGTACTTGGAGTATACCTGAAGGAGACTATGGAGGGCTATTGCACTATATTGGAAAAGTATGGAAGCACCATCATTGAGGGTGTGGATAAGGGAGATTTCAGATTATATTGGTGGAAAGACTAGCCTACATTGTTAAGAGCAAGAGGAACGTTTTGTCCAGCTCTGGGAACCTTACATGAATATCATTCAAGATGGAAATGTGGACTTTACCTGAAAGAAAAAACTGTAAATGACATAGGGAAATATTTCTATTTATTTGTATTTCTAGTCTCAAACTGCTGCATTGTTACTGTATTGTACATTTCTTTTGACTGGATGCTATAGCACAAGAAAAATGCAGATATTGTGGAAAAAAGGTCCTTGATTACACCTCAGCTCAGTGTGCATTTGGAACCTATTACACTTTGCTAGAAGTCAGATATTTATTACATTTCACTATAATTTTAATTCAGTGTAATTTCTTTCAGATGTTCTGCTCTTTGTAGCAGTATGGTAAAATTGGGGCCATCAGATATGTTTGGCATTGATAATTGATGTATTTATCGTTCTTAATCTTGCATTGACAAAATTGGCAAGTATTGCCACATGTATGTGTTGCATAAATGTCTGCATATTATACTGTATTTCTGTTTTGTGTGTGCTCCTCTGCACAATGTCTGAGTGAACTATTAGATATGGATACAGTATGGAGGATGATACACAGTTGGTATGAGTACTACTGCAGACAGTGCACACCCAAAAAGGGTTATTACACCAGTTACTTTATACCACTACTTCAGAAGTCCGGCATTGAGTTACACTCTTTCATATTAGATGTCATGCTGTTTATGAATATGTTTTTGATAAACTCCTTCATCTTCCTCACACTACATTTAACTTCTGCCTCTCTGAGCCCTTATATGATGGAAATCAGAGCACCAATGCCTAAAGGCATCAAGTGACATGTTTGTTTTAAGTTGCCCCACTTAAACTAAAGAGAGACAATAAAATCATTATAGCTTCTAAGCATTTGTTCCATTATTCAGTGTCAGTGGAGCAGCTCTAGGACAAACTCTCAAAGAATAAATTACACTAAAACTGAGCTTCATACAACACAGAAATATCCTGTGAATTATATTTTAGGGTTGACTTTTAACACCACATTATGTATATTTTGAGACAAGCCATCATTATTAAAGTAATAGATGGTGTATGTATGTCACGAAAAAAAGTATGAGTCATGCAGTTTGTGGTTAATTACATTAAAGGTTTTGTAAAGTTGTTTGTATAGATTCCATTCAGGGCTGTAGGACACAGAGGTCGTGTCCTCTGTTATTTTTCTGGGAATATGGAGGCCTGAAGTGCAGCTTGCATCTTCTAATTTGATGCATTTTCATGGGCAGATGTCAATATTTTCTAAAAGGTATAAGAATGAATGAATGAAAACGGTTTAACTACCATCATAATGTGTAACTGGTGGAGTAGAACAATCGTGCAGAAGAACTTTGGCGCATACAACTGCTGAATGAGTTAATTAAACACAGAAAAAATATGCAAATTAGCATAAAAATTAACAGAACTATTAGGCTCTTCAAAATTATCTGGGAGATCTGACAACAATATTTCCACAATCCTACATCTGTGAATGTATTTAACTAATTTCAAAAAATGCATGTTGCATTGTGGGCTTTTGGAACCACTTGTACAAATAATGTTCCCAGGGATCCACTCTAGTAGATTTCAGTCTTTTTCATCCCAATGTCTTATAAAAACATCATATATTAAACATTTTACTCCGTTTTCTCATGAGTCAGTCAAACTCATCTCTTGCTCGTTGGTATCCTGCTGAATTCTTCTGATCTGAGTAGCACTTTATCACAGTGACCACATGGTGGCAATATGGAGTCTGAAGTCACTCATATCATATTGCAGGCTTTTATTTCTTCCAAACCTAGAATTAAAGTCCAGACGGGCTTAAAGATGAGTAGCTATAGAACACATACCTCAGTTTTCCTGCCTCAGCTCACATTTTGGGCACTCTTTTTGACAGCAGCTCTTCCAAACAAACTGTAACTGGCTGCTGAAGCATAAACCACACTGTGGTATCTCCCCTCACCCTGCAGCATGAAAAGACACTGCTGCATGTTCTTTCATTAAGTGAGCCAGCAGCAAAGAGGAATATTATACCAAAGTCACACTGTGAGAACATTATAGCACAACAGAGTGATTCCCAAGGAGACAAAGGGAATCATTAAGGTCAGTAAACTCACTACAGAAACACACTTGTCCTTATAGGAACATTATAGCATTCCTGTATAGCATGTGATATATGTGTGGGGTGGACATCATTACATCTCTGCTCTGCATATTTCATAAAGTTTATGGCTATGTACAGTTCTTATCTACTCTAGAGCTGAAATTGATGATTATATTAGAAAAAAGGCAAAAATGTCCATTAGAGTCTCTCTGAGAATGTCTTCAGACTTTTTATTTTGTCCAAACCGTAGCCCAAAACCAAATAACATTTTATTTATTACCATATATTGCAAAGAAAAGCAACCAATTCTCAAATTTAAGAAGTTAGAAGCAGTGAATGTTTTGGGGGAAAATGTCAGCTTTCATTCAATTCTTGCTTGTTATATCTCTTGTGTCTTGGGGTCATCGATACTCTGGGCCCACTATCTCAAACATTAACAGGTTGATACTTTCTGAGATTTCCTGCTTCTTGAATTGGTATTTTAAAAGTCTGCTAAACGTTTGCTCTGTATGTGTGACTGGTGTTGATAGTGCCCCTACAAAATCCCACACAAGTCTGAATTTCTTTCTGAAGTTTTTGTAGTATTGTTCATATTACAGAGTAGTCTGAGTGACCCTGAATATTAATAACACCACTGTGTGGGATAACAGTGCATTTCTTTGTCTGTGAATGGCCTTTTGGTAAACACAAAGAATAGACATGTCTTCATGTGTAGCTCACATATAACACATAAATACATATTAAATGTTTATTTTTTTGGTGTGATAACAAGACTTTAGATGATGTGTCTGAAGAAAAGAAACAAGAAAGGGACCAAACTATTGATTTTGTGGTTATTCATGTCGTATTTTAAACATATAGCAATGGAGTCTGCAGGAAGCCAGAACAAAGGGGTTAAATATCACTCTGTGGATCACTGACTGTGACTGTGAGTTCCTGGTTTGCTGGGATATGTGATGACCACATTCACAAGCCTAACCACTTTTTCATAATGCAAATAAAGGCCTTGTATAGGGGGCTCTCACACACAGAGCAGCCCTCCCCAGCACGCAGATGGCCCAGTCTCTAAACCCCGCCTACAGTCTTTTGTCTTCAGGGAATCTGTCTCTCTGCTGTCAGTAGAAAAACTATTTTTTTCATGTGTCAGTAGGGGGCGCGACGAGGCTCTGAGAGTCTGCACAGAGGCCTGATGCTCATTGTGAGAAGTCTTTCTGTCTGCATACAGTCAGACATACTGACTAACATCAACATATCAACTCATTTTTGTCCTACTAGCTACATGTTTTACTCTGTCTGTAAGTATTTAAGACTTTCTGTATCCTCTCTGGTGTGTGTTTGCTCACAGGAGTGGATAATGACATTCAAGCAATCGCCCCCCCTCCCACCTCGACCCACACATATACTGGTATATGCACACACATACACACACATACATATACATGTTTTTTTTTTTTTTTTTTTAGACCAAAGGTAGGCAGATAGGAAGCTACAGGGGGAGAGGAAGGCGAGAGACCAATGGGGGCAGATGATAATGAAGAGACTGGGGAGGACAGAGGGGAAAATCTAGACAGGAGGGAGGGGAGAGCAGGAGTGAGGAGAGAAGGAGAGGGGAGGAGGACGAGGGAGGGAATCAACAGATGCAGCGTGGAGAGGAGAGGAGCAGAGGAGAATGGTGGATGAGGATGAGGCCTCTCTCAGCACGGCGAGCCCTGCAGCACAGAAACACAGCACATAGACCGGAGCATCCGCCCTACATGGTTATTCTGTGGAGGTGAAATGGTTGCACAGTATGGCTAGAAAATGTCTGTGCGATCATAAGAAGTGATTTATTGCTGATCGTGTCCAACTATGTGGAGCCAAATCTCCATCAGCTTCACTAAACGTCTGCATTTAGCTTGTGTGGATGTAAATGGAGAGTATTAGCCTCATTTGATCTACTATGAATCTACAATATACACATTTCCACGCCAGTAACCATACAATCCTGGCTGCAAAGTGTTGAAATGGAGGATGTTTTTTGTTCTAGCAGAAGTAGGATCTCAGTGCGGTGATGTCAGTCCAGAGCTGATGCAGAAAACTTTAAATATTTTAACAACTACCTGCCAGTTTGGCATTAAAGTTGTTCTGAATATTTACAGTATGACCCCTGAAAGATAATTTTATTAATCTTCTTCAAGGACAAAATGTCGTCTTTACCACTAAAGGTTGGATTTTTGTGCAGTTTTCAGTAGATATTCATGATCCCAAGAGGCTGATCCTCCATTTTTTACAGGTAGATTGCCATGATATTTACTATATACATTCATGCTTCAACTTTTGATTTCCATGGTGCCTTTCCTTTAGCACTGTTTTACAGCTTAGCTACAATGCTATTTCTAAAGAAAAGTCAATATATTGTTTGTTCTTATTTAGGTTACATCAAACACAGCCATGCAATGGGTCCCTTAGTAGTCCAGCAGTGTGATCCAATTCTATACTAACTGTATGCATTATATGACATATAATAATTCTCGAGTATACTGTTTTTACATGCACCAGTTCATCAATCAAGCTAAGTTAAACTGAAGTTAAACTTTTCAAATAAGAAGCAAAATTTCTCTAAAGATTTTTGTTTGTTTTCTGTTTCTGCTGCTTTTTTTCCAGGTAAGCGACTCCCCTTTGTGCAATGCACAACATATATACTGCAATATGTTACTTTTCCAGTGTGTGAACACTGACAGAACCTGTTAGACTTAGTGTGTAGTGTGGAAAACCGCTGTGCAGTACTGAACAGCTACAACAGATCTCCAATCCTCAGCATACCACAAATTAATGTGGGTAAATACAGCACCGGGGAAGAAAATAATTATGATTTTAATTTTTTTTCTTTATATTTTCATGCTGCCTATTATGTAGGCATCTGTAAGCTACACAGGAGGTTAAGATGTCACAGGCACACAGATCAGCTCTGTGGTATATTGACTTTAAATGTGAAAACTATGATCTGTTTGCACCATAAAAGCTTGTGTGAGACTGTAGTGAGTCTTCTCGTGTCATGCAGACATAAAATCATGTGATAATGAGTTGGCAGAGGGCATCGTTTTACTGTACATCAAGGTGAGTAATACAATACAGAACATTTAGACATACATCCTATATGACAGCAACTACTTAATGGATACAACAGGAAGAGCTTGTTCTATCATATCTGATTCTAGACCAGGCATCTCCTGAGATAACAGAGAAAGTCAGAGAGGATTCATAGGAGGGAGGGATTGGAGTCAGGGTGAGGCATAAAAGGAAGGAAGAGACATAGAGAGGGAGGGAGACAGACATTTACCTCGACAAGAGTGAGAAGAGCAGACAGATAGACGGGCAAGGAGGAGGAATGAGACAGGTGGAGAGAGGAGGAGGGGGGAGGTGAGGAAAGAAGTGGAAACAAGAGTGAGCTAAAGGGAGAGTGGGAGGGACACTCAGTTCTGAGAGATCGAAGAGAAACCGAGCGAGGAAGAGGAGGGAAAGGAGAGAGAGAGAGGAGGAGAGACACGAATGGAGAGGAGGACAGAAGAGGAGGAGAGGGGAGGACAGAGTGAAGAGGAGGAGGTGGAGGAGGAGGATGAAATGGGAGCTGAGAGGTGAAGGGAGGGGAGAGGGATGTAGCAGTTGTTCATTAGTGAGGATGTGTTAGGGAGTGGAGGAGTGAGCAAGGGGAGAGACAGTGGAATGGTGAGTTTCATGGACACTGACTAATGAGAGGAGAGGAGGGAAGGAGGCAAGGGAGGAGAGGAGGAGGTGGAGGTGGCAGGGGTGAAAATGAGACTGGAGAGGGAAAGGGGGGAGGAAAGGGAGTAAAACTGCTTTACTGTGTCACCGTAGGGGGAGGATGGGGGGAGGGGAAGAATTTGCACGTACGCACACACACACACACACTGTTGAAATCGAAAGCGACATGAGAGGGAGACGACAAGAGGAGGAGGAGGAGGAGGCACAAAAGTAACCAGAGAGAGAGAGACAGGAAGGAGGAAGAGGAGCAGGAGGAGGGGGTGAGGAAGGAGATGAAAAGCAGGAAGGAGGGGAGGGAGGCAGGAAAGACAAGAGGAGAGGAGTCATCACTGGAAAGAGAAAGTGTGGGGAGGAAATTGGATGGGGTAAAAAAAAGGGAGTAAAGATGTGAGGAAGAAAGAGGAGAAACAAAAAAGGCAGGCAGCAGGCAGACAGTGAGAAGAGAGGGGAAAGAGGAGGAGGAGGAGAAATAGGGCAGATATTCAGGAGGTGGAATGAAGAGGAAGAAAGTATTGGAGATGGAGACTGGAGATGAAAAAGAAGAAGTGTAGGGAAAGGAAGCAGACAGATAGAGGAGGTGCAGAGAGGAGCAGGAAGCAGGACCATGGAGAGAGAGAGAGAGAGAGAGAGAGAGAGAGAGAGAGAGAGAGGAGGAGGAGGAGGAGGAGGAGGAGGGGGGAGATATAAACAAGACAAATCCTGGAAATGATGGAGATGAGGTGGTAAAATGAGAGAGCTGGGATGATGAAGAGGAGGTGGGGAAAAAGAGGAGGAGGTGGTGATGCCAAAGAGAGAGTAGAAAGAGGAGAAGCTGGAGGAGTGTGTAACAGGCTGTTACATGTCAGCAGGCTGTGTGTTTGTGTGTGTGTGTGTGTGTGTGTAATGTGTATTGCCTGCATCAGGTGTGAGAAATCCTGCTACAGCTATCACTGAAACACACACTTACTCATCCACCTGTGCGCACACACATGCACACACGGAGAAAGGCACGAGGCATAACTCTTTGAATTGTTCGACATGCAAAACACACACACGCACACACACAAAAGCACACAAGTACACTGAAGCTATTTATCTGAGTCATTAATAGTGCGTGCATAAAGTCACGCACACTCCTGAGGACACACACACACACACACACACACACACACACACTAGGTTAGGTTAGGTTCTGCGCCCCACTCTGCTGCCCTTTTCTCCACCATGCATACATCAGTACAAGTCTGGACAGCCTGCCTCAGCACAGAGATGCACAGTTGACGAATCCCTCCGCCGACACACTGGCAAGTAGTCCCTAATTTACGGGATTTTGATAGATGCTGGATTAAGAGTGTGTAACAGCTACTGTTTATACACAACAAAACCAGCTCTTCTTAATCCACGTATTTAAACCAGATTAAATAAGAGTTATAATCATAATATTAATTAGCTCATATGTAGTTTTTAAAGATGCTATTCAGTACGACACATTTGTATTAAAATCACTCTAGCGTGTCAGATTACATGTTTGAGGAACGCGCGCACAAATTTAAGAGTAGCTATAGTTAATAGTTTCACGGGACTACTTTTTGTCAATCCAAACGGCTGGTTTGGTTGGGAGAGGCGAAGGCATCGGGGCGGATGTCCACCTCACTTTTCCCCGGGTGTTGTCCGTCTCCCCGGCACACACTCGGTGCTACATCTATCCATGCAGTTCACTTCATTGTACTGACTGCGCTCATCAATTAGACAAGAATTAAGCCGTTTCACGTCCAGTAATTGTCTTTTAGCACTTCGGAGGGGATTATAAACCGCGGGCAGAGGCGCAGAGAAGTTTTGAGTGCGGGGGAAAGCGGACGGGAGCGAAACACAGGTACAGTGTGACTGTTATCTCGACTTCCAACTATTAACGTTACTAATGTAACGCGAGGGGTACTAGCTGCAAGCTAACTGGCTAACGTTAGCATCCCAACGACCCAACTAGGTTTGACTTGAGGTTGCACTTTGGTGAGAGAGGAGAGGAGAGCAGAGGGGGGGGGGGGGGAAGAGAGAGAGAGAGAGAGAGAAATGTCGCCGGATTTTTTTATTGTTCAGCCACCAGAAATCACTTGGACCGTTTAAACTGCTACCATGTGTGGCTAAACGTCCTGAAAGTGACCGCCAACTTGAGTTTTAATAACGTTTTTTTTTTTTTTTTTTTACTCCACGGCAGCAGACAGTAGCGTTAGTTAGTAGTAACAGCGAAGCAAGCGTGGGGAAAACAAAAGGACTTCAAAGTCTGACACACGGCACAGATGACTACTTAGCAAAGCTGTGAATATATGTTTTTTTTTTTTTTAAAAGCTAACAAACGTGGCTCACATTAAGCATCGGGTTCGAGTCCCAGCACTTCTTTTGATGAGGTTTGCTGATTAATTTAAACAAAAACAAGGTTTAACAACGTTGCAGTGAACACTTTAAAAAAAATGACTTCTTATACTGTTAAATGTGGCAAAGAAAACACAGGCTCACTCTAAACTCGGTCCTGCCATTGTTGAGCACGTTTTTTAGTCACTTTAGGAACAACTATTGTCAGTTTGAGTCATGAATGATGCATGAATGAGCAGCTGAACCGACGTTTGTGTTACAACAAATAAAATCCATTGCATAAACTTTTTTTTAAACCTGAATCGCTCGTGTTTAGTCGGGTATTGTGTGGCATATTCGTAATTAGATTTCATAATATTTGAAATTAAAGAGCTAAAAGTTCCATGTGGTGGTGAGAGGTCGTAAAAATGAACTACTAAGCATAAACTAGTGTTTTGGGAATGTTTATTACCATGATTAGACTCAGAAAGTCACGTTAGCTGGTGTTTTTTTTTTTTTTTTTAAATAGTTTGAGCTCTTTGTGGCTCAGAAAAGGCGAGAGATCGAGGCTACCGTGGCTGTGTCCGAGGCTACCACAGCCTCCTAAAACTCCGTGAAAGTGAGCCGTGTCCGGATTATTCACCTCCGTGTCCGTTTGTAGCTGCTTTAGCGACTTTCCACTTAGCTTAAATGTGTCGATGTACGAGTAGATTCACAGATATATGTCTGAGTTTAGGCGATGTGAGTTTTCCGTGAAGTTAGAGAGGGGACAGCTGTTGTAGTTGTGGGGGCCACCGGGAGCCGCGACAGACAAAGACCCCCAGAGAGCCTCAGACACTTGTATTGTCTGCCAGAGTTTGGTAGATGTGGTTTAATCTCCCGGCTTGTTTTTTTTACCCCTCACCCTCTTCAGAAACATAACTGGAATATGTTTAATCTGAATAATGAGCAGAATAAGTTCACGTGTACCTGCTTTGTTCTGGGGTTTAGTTAAAGTTAGGAAACTGCAGGTGAAGTTGGTGAAAGAAAGCAAGTGTAAGAGCTGATGGCTGGCTGATATGGGTGTTTGTTTGTGGTCACCTGTGTGTTTGTAACTGCCCTGTGTTTGTTAAGCGAGCAGGCAGTTTTGATGGGGTACTCTCTGCTGTGTCCTGAGCTGACCGTCTGGTCTTTTGTGCTGCTGTGAGACTCACTGGCCTGGAGATACACTGAGAGAGACAGACTGAGAGAGAGAGACAGAGAGAGATGCTTGGCCACGTAATGATATGGCACTGACTGTGGATGACACTTAAAATGAGAGCCCCCTTCATGCAGGAGGGCCCTCGTGTTCTCCACGTTGTTTTCCAGATGCTGCCACTTGTTAGTTGTGCAGTTGGGATGGTGCATGGAGTGCTACAGACTGTGACTTGATTTTGGTGATGCATAGATCTTCGTACTGCACGCTGGAAATGATGTCAGGCTAAAAATAGGACATCACATTTTGGACATCTTAACAGTGACATTGAATGTGCACGGACAGATAGAAAATATAAGGGTCAGACGAGAGCAAAGCAGCATCACCGTCTGTCTGTTTCATGTTCACTGAAATGTTAAGGACTGCAACTAATGATCATTAGTTCATTATTGATTAATTTATTTATTATTGATTAACCCATTGAACCATAAAATATCAGAAAATAGTTAAAAGCAGCATTTTTAATGCCTAAATGAACAAAGAGACTGCTTTTAATATTCAATAATAATAATTTAGTTTACTACGATGCTGGAACATGAAGTGTTTTGGCATTTTTTTGCTTAAATCTATGATCAAAATTGTTGCAGATTTCCTGTCAGTTAATTGATTAATCAACTAAAAATTGACAAACATTCAAGTGTTTTTCAGCAATGTTGAAATGTTTTGGACTGAACTTGTGCTGAAACTATTTTCATTGTTGTTTAATCTGTTAATTACATTCTCAGTCACACAGATGTTTGTTTATTTATTTATTGTTCATAAATTGTCAGATAATAGTGAAGAATGATCAGCCCGCTGCCGTAGACCTCAACAGAAAATCTGCAAAGCCTGAAGATATTCACTTTACTATCACATGAGATTACAGTGATGCACCTGACCGTGACAGGAGCTTCTTCTTAATCAGGTGGAGTGACAAAAGAAGACTTGATTTAATCAGTTTTGGGTGTGTGAAGAACAAGATGGAGATGTGGAGGTGCCAGAAGACCAGAACTTCAAAACCACGATAACAGTGCAAGGTTCTTTTAATTAGAGAGATACCGAGTCATAAGGTGATGCTGGGAGCGATTGACTGATAATGAGGGTCATGTTGAGATAACTGAGGGTTGTTGAGTGTGATGCTGTAAACCAGTGTTTGGAAGCTAAACTCTGCTCGAGGGGAAAGTAATAGTTCTTCCAAATCAGCAGCATAAGGTGCCGTTGTACTTTACAAGAGTGACTAAGGTTTTACAGGGTTTCAAGTGAAAACAACTAGCAGCCAGCTCACTAATGGGGGGTATTTATTAGTTTAATGGGAGATTGAATCATACTTAAGACAGAGGTGGTGTTTGTTGATGATGGTGGTGCTTAAGTGTGTAATTTTTAGGGTCTGTGTGTGTGTGTGTCTTGTTGCAGCCATGCCCTCAGTGATGGAGCGCTCGGGGGCCGGGGTCCTGTCCAGGAGCAGAGCCAAGACCGTAACCAACGGCAACAGCCAACCGCACTCTGAAGAGGAGAGCAGCGATGAAGAGCATGCTCATGGTACACACACACACATTAAACTGAAATATAATCTACTGACTTCTTCTGGATTCAATTGTCTCTAAGTTAGAGGTTGATTCAGCTACTTAGCGTCTGGGTTTGCTGTCCTAACATGAAGCATGTGTAAAGTGTGCTTGCAGCAGACCCACGTTTGCATTGTACACACACATCACGCCAGCTGTTCCCTGCATTCATTGCATTGCTGCAGTGCTTCTTCAGTCGCTCGCACACTGCTCTCCTCTGTCGTCTCCTCCACCCCCCCCCCTTCCCACACTCTTCCATCCTTGTTCCTCTGCCCACATACATCTTTCCTTCCTCCATTCTCTCCTTCACCCACCGACTTGCTGTTGATCTCTCTTTTCTTTTTTTTTATCTCACTAGGCACACAGGCTAAAAATATATTGAGATCAAACACAACAGTTTAACTTGGCGTTCAAACAGCCCTTCACTACCCAGATTACCCCAGTTGAGACTTTACATCTACGATCAACATTCCCAACATTTAACACACTTTCCTTCTCCACCCTCAATCCTCCATCTTTTATTTTTCCCTTCATTTTTTTTTTGCCTACCCTCTTCTTTACCCCCCCTTCCTGCCTCCCTCCACCCATCTCCTCTAGTTTCTATCATCCCCCTCTCCTCCCTTCCTGTCCTCCGTCCCTGAGGAAACAGTAATATGTCTCTTCCTCCTCCTGGTCTGCTTCCCCCTGCGTCTCTCACAGTCTCTCTTCACTCTTTGCTTTCCACGCGCTTTACCACAGCACTAATTACTTAATGTCTGTCTGCCATCCGCTGTAGCACCTCCCGCTCTCTTTCCCCTCCATCCGTGTCTGTCTGTCTGTCTGTGTATGTCACATAGTGATGAGCTAGACGTGAAAGTATTGTCATGATACAAATGTCATGCATGAAGTTATTTATCACAATATAAGCTGTTTCTTGTAAGGAGAGATAAATGGTATGCTGTGAGTTAAAAACCTCCTTTGTATCCTGGATGAACAGTCAGCAGTTCCTCGTCTATTAGAACAATTAGACTCGCTATAGTTTAAATAGTTGATTAAAAGCAGCCTCTCTGCATCCATTAAAACAATCACATTTTTGTAAAATAGATTTTTAAAGGCCAAATCTTTAATGATGTTAAATCATTCTCCACTAACCACATTTATAGCGAGAGAGATGAGATGTGTCAGAATCTGCCTGATTCATCGACTGATCACATCATATGTTCAGTTTGCAGTGATTAATTAAAACAGCATGTCACAATTTTGGGGGATAAATAAAAAGAAAAGCCCCGTTGAGTTTTTACAAGTTGGAAAAAACAAGAGACAAACAGTCCAGTCGGTCACAGTCCAGTTCTGATGTGTGAGAAAAACAGTTTGGCGAGCAGCGCTAATCAACTCCACTAATCCTGATCCCAGAGTCGTGTGAGTGGAGACCAGTGAGCAGGCTGTTAAATTTTACTGCATGTTTCAAAGCCAGAGCTCCGTTTCTGAGAACTTGTTGTCCTTAGTTTAACTAAAAACTCATTAAGACTTGTTGGACAGTTTTGGGCCGTCTTAACCACGTAGCCACCATATCCAGGCATCTTATATGGCAAGTTCAGACACAAACAGAGAGGCTGGCGAGAAACACAGATCCACTAAACTCAGATGCTAATCGTCATTAGCAAAGCTCGGTGTACAAAACATTCAGGTAGCAGCGTGGCTGACCGTCGCTTTCACCGGTTAAAATGACAAACAGCTGCAGGTCATATCAGCTGTCGTCAGCTGACATTGATTCCACAAGAACCTTGATGACCTAAAACCTAAATGAAACGTGTCTGTTGTTGGGTTAAAGTGCTCACTGCAAACCGGCGTCTGTACTCTGTCACAGGAGAGTGTGTCCACTCCATAAACACAACCACAACTAGACAGAGGCTAACCTTGACTTCAACAGCGATACCTCTTGTCTCTAGTGCAATAGTGTAATTTTATTCATATCAATCATACTGAAGCTTATAAACTTCATCTTTTTAAACCAGGATGTCCAGTATTTGGATAAAGTAGATTTAAATAGGCCCTAGCTGTTATTTCACTTGTCAGATATTAAATCAACATTCACGTGCCAAAAACTTTGACCGGGATGTCTGTACTGGAAAATGATCCTGTATGCTGTATTTTCTTCTTGAAAAAGAAAGAGAAACATACTCCATGTTGGGATGAACCAACAGTGAAGCCTGTTTTAGGGCAGAGTGGGTACAAAATAGAAGATGATTATCACTCTCAGTTATTTACTCTGGCATGCAACAGATGACTCCCCTTCTGTCTCTCCTGTTATCTGTCATCTTATGATCCAGTCCATCCAGCTCTGCAACCTGTTGGGAAATTTATGAAAATACATGCTCCCCATCCTCTTTGTCTCTGCCCATCTTTCTAGGAAATCAAAACTCACATTGGTCTTGTGTCTCTCTCCATCCACAGACAGTATGATCAGAGTGGGAGGGGACTACCAGGCTCAGATCCCGGAGTTCAAACCAGGTAAGCTGGGAGAGGAGAGAGGAAGGGAGATGAATAGAGAGTGGGAGGAAATCAGGGCTGAGAAGGAGACATGGAGGTCAGGAGTGATGTGGAGGACAGTGAAATGGAGGAAGGAGGGGAATACAGATGATGAGAGAAATGAAGGTCAAATGACGCGTTACTGTGGAGATCCGGGGAAATGGAGAGAGGGGAAGAAAATGATGTTCGTCTCCCTCCAGATGTTTAACCCTACCTGTTACATACTAAATCATAGTTTCAGCTTATTGTGGGAATAAAAGATCTCATGATGATGTATTTGCGGCACATTAATTAAATCCTATAAAGGTGGAGTTGAAGTCTTAAAAGTTAGGAAATGTGTTAAATAATTAGTATTACTAGTGACAGCATGCAGTGAAAGGCTTGTTTGACGCTGGTGTCAAGTCTTTGTTTAATAAATAAAAAGGTTAGCTGTGAATTATTCAAGCCCTTTATTTTATTTATCATATCTTCTTAAGAAAACACAAATGTTCCTCAAATCATTTTGCCTGACGTGTCGCACAGCCTGTAGCCAAGTTAAATGAGATTGAAGCTAGTTTGTCAGCGTGTATTTTTATTAGTTTGAATATAATTTCA
Source organism: Protonibea diacanthus (assembly GCA_028641955.1). Lineage (NCBI taxonomy): Eukaryota > Metazoa > Chordata > Actinopteri > Sciaenidae > Protonibea > Protonibea diacanthus. The sequence continues at coordinate 11,921,629 of CM053998.1, forward strand.
TGAGGAATGAAAATGTTTAAAGATTGTGAAAGTGAAACGCTCTCATACTGTACCTGGCATGAGTAGCAGTAAAGTGGCTGAAGACTGTAAAACCCGAGCTGAAGTGGCCCACAATCATCAGATTGCACCAGAGGAGGAGAGAAGCAGCTCCGCTCTTAACGTCAGTGCACAGGTGTTGAATTCCAGAGAGAGAGAGTCAGCGGGCCGGCGTGCCACCGTCTCCTCTTCGTTTTTCTCGCTAATGAACAGGACGCCGAAGATGGATCCTCGACATGAGGAAACATGCCAAGACGAGGCAGGAAGGAAGTAAAAAGTTAATAAGCGGTGGAGGAGGCACACACACCCACAGAGGATGTGACACAGTGACGGAGGGATTCGGATCAAATGATGTGTGGATGTAACTGAATGTGCGTTTGTTTTCATCACCAGACAGTCCAAACCGCTACAATGAGAAGGACCAGAGGAGCATGTTGGTCTGGTGTCCCAACAGTCTGCTTTCTGATGCAATGTGTAAGCTACACACACACACACACACACACACACACACACACACACACACACACACCCCTTACCTTCACGTTCACAGCATGACCTTCAGTTTAATGTCTATATGCTGACTGGAGAATACCATTTTAAACCTTCCAATCTCTGTTGTCTCTCACTTTCTTTGTCTCCATCTTTTTTCCTCATTTCCTTATATTTCCTGTCCACATCATTGTGGTTTCTCTGTTTCTCTCCTCCTTTTTCGTGCACCGCATCGCTTCATCTTCTTCTCTTACCAATCTTTTTTCTCTCTTCTCCCAGTGGATGAGTACATTCTGATGGCTAAAGAGAAACACGGCTACAACATGGAGCAGGTACACTCGCTGCTTGTTTGTGTCTCCCTCTTCTGACTCATCACTGTACCCGTTTGGCTGACTCTGTCCTCGTCCTCCCCGTCCCTTCAGGCGCTCGGCATGTTATTATGGCACAAACACGATGTGGAGCGCTCGCTCGCCGACCTGGCCAACTTCACCCCCTTCCCAGACGAGTGGACTGTGGAGGATAAAGTGCTGTTCGAGCAGGCCTTCAGCTTCCACGGCAAGAGCTTCCACCGCATCCAGCAGATGGTGAGACACTAAAAAAACACATGCATGCAGCCTCGCAGAATATTAAATACTTTTAAAAACATTTTTGATATTTATTTAATTAATTTTTGATTTCTGCTTGCGCGTAGCTTCCAGACAAGCTGATCTCCAGCCTGGTGAAGTATTACTACAGCTGGAAGAAGACCAGGACCAGGACCTCCGTCATGGACCGACAGGCCCGGCGGCTGGTCAACAAGAGAGAGAAAGACGACAGGTACGAGATGCCGTGAAACTTTAACTGCCCACAGGGGGAAACTGTGCATGTGCATGTGCATGACGGACAGAGGAAAGAATGAATGCTGGGGGAAGGAAACATTAAGTCTGACAAAACGACTCATTTGAGATCTGACATTTACAAAAACTCCTTTGTTAAATGACACGCGATGAGCATGTCATCCCGGGAAACAAGAGTTTCATGAATATGAATGAGACACTTTGATATTATTTCTTGTCATTTTGGGTTGACATTCTCCAGCATTTTTAGAAACAGACAGGCAGCTGGGGGCGACGCTTAACCATGGCTTAACCCTTTCCCTGTGTTCCTGCAGTAACGACGACATAGAGGAAGGTGACCCCGGCAGTGACAGTGACTTTGAGATTGACACCAAGAAAGAGGTGAGCAGCAGAAAACTTATACGTATATGTATATATTTTTGCGTTGAGTTAGTCATGACTTGTCTGAGATCAGCTCAGCCCAATCGATGCCTTCTGTATCTTTCAATTTCAACTTCATTTATTATACATAAATGTAATCCTGCACTCTTTGAGCTGCTGTTCTTGCAAAAAAAAAAGTCTTATTTGTCTAAGTCTGTTTGTGATTTCTTTATCCACACAGGCCGTGAAACAGAACCCCAACAACGCCAACACCGATAAGGCCATGCCCAGCCGCTCCGGGCCGGTCAAGAAGGAAAACTTTGGGGCTCAGTACCGCCACCACCCGCTCAGAGCCCGCCGCAGACCACCCAAAGGCATGTACCTAGAGCAGGGAGACATCACGTCCCTGTCAGCCTCCCACGATGCTGGTGTGCTGACTGTACGGCAGCTGGACACACAGTTGGTGTCTCTCAAGAGACAGGTATGCACCTCACGTATGAGTAAAGGCAGTAGTGTACTTTGAGAGGGAACACCACCACGATGTCTTTAACTGTTTATGTGTCAGTAAAGGTGAACATTTAACACCTCTTTAGAGCTTTACGGTGCAACAGTATGTGAATAAATTGCCACATTTGCATGCGATAGACATAATGAATTCAGTGTCAGTGAGGGGCTGCTTTGTTTGGTGGAAACAACCAGAAAAATGATACTGTTGATAGTGATACTTAAAGCTACAGACGCTGCTTTGTCTGGACTTACATTTGGTGAAAAACACTGAGCAAGTAGCCAAAAATAAACATACTACTCTCTTTCCTCCCCGCACACTTTCTCTCTCAGGTTCAGTCCATTAAACAGAACAACAGTAGTTTGAAACAGAGCATAAGTGAAGGTCTCGACATTTACAGGCCTACTGAGGTAAGTCTTTTTTCCCCTCCATTCTCTCGTCCTTCATCACTCCCCTCTTTGATTTGTGTTACCTGCCTGTATTCACGGCTCTTAAATTCTGATCCTTCTTCAGTCTGCCTCCTTCCTCTTTCATTTATTCACTCTGCCCTTCCCCAACTCCCTCCAGATATTATTTCACCCCCCTTGTGGGACCGAGATGAAGTCTTAATCTGCACTTCGCCCCTCTCTCGCCTTCTGTCTTACCACCTACCCCTCTTTCTCCCTCAGCCTGCCCCTAAGATGAACTCTCGTTGGACCACAGAGGAGCAGCTCCTGGCTGTGCAGGGTGAGTACAGGCTGCAGCATCGTCTCCCTCCTCCAGAGTCACCTCACGCTGCCAGCTCTCCTCTTCCTGCCTCGCACACACACCGGCAGAAGTCAGACTGTCAGACACATTCATATTCATACTTTCCACAGAAACTGCCTGTGGAAGCGCAGCACTGACACATGCAGTGAAGGAGATATCTCTCCTGAAATATTACCACAGGCCTTTGTTTTATTGGAGGTGGCTGGAAAATTTCATTTAAAAGTTTTAAAATGAAGTTCTCTGTCTGATCAGGTTGAGTCTTGTTGCTGTGACGCCACTTGTATGGCCTGAATTATTACACCAGATGTAGTGGACTCAAATGATTCCACAGTGCAACATAAATTAGTGCAGACGGATGGTCAATAACTAAAACAACTGGCAGATGAAGAGCCATGATGTGTTTGTTTCCACTGCCTTTTTAATAACAGAACATAAAACATTCAGGAGCTACATGGATTCAGGTTCCAGCTGTGATTGAAGTAAATTAGAGAGAAGTAAAGCAGCATATTCCTTTCATATAAAAAGACTTTTACAGAGCGGTCTTCAGGTCATTAGAGGATTCATTCATTCAACGTTCTGATTTACTGATGTGGAACTAGATGCATGTTTCTGTAATATCTAAGTCGTCACACGTTATCGCACAACAAAAGAACGACAGGTCGCTGATCTTACTCCAAGAAAAGACCTCAAAGACCTTCATATTTCATTCAGATGACTGAGATAGTCGTGTGGTGATGACTTCTTTAAATCCCCCGACACACCTGGCCAGTCGCTGTGTAAATCAGTCTTAGTTTGAAGGGGGCTTTTCAGGCGCTGTTCGACCGCCAATACAGAATTAGAAGTTTATTAAAGTCTTGGTGCTCGATCAGAATAAAAGCAGCGAGAAACAAAGGAGCTGTAGTCGTGGAGATTTCAGTCTCTGTAGTTCAAATCCATGAATCACAGTCAGAAAGACGACTTCCATCGTCCCTTGGCAGCTGCAGTTAGTCTGCGTGTTTCCATCAACATGTTTGATGCAGATTTTGAGGCATCGCATCAGAAAAGTTTCAAAACAAACAAACTTCTTCTTCTCTCTTAATTAGAGATGGAAAAACTTTTCCCAAACAACCAACATGGCAAAGATTGGAGTCACGTGACTGACTCCTCTTGGCTCTGATACATCTGTGATCTCGCCACACAGAAATGATGTAAACAAGCACCAATGTCTGATCTCCATCCCATTTTCACGTCTGCAGTTCTTTTAATTACGTCATTTTGTGCCACCTACTGTGTATCTCCTAATATTTGCATAACGGTAGAGGACACAACCAAACAATTATCTACATTTTTTTTTTTGCCAAATTACTCAAAATTTGTTTAAAATTCGCGACGCATTTGGATGGAAACACGGGCGCTATGCCTTTTGAGCAAACCCTCCCCCCATCATCTGCAGCTGTGCAGTGCAAACAGGAGGAGAGACAGCAGAGGCTGAAAGACATGAATGTGTGTAGTAGTAGTACGAGTGTGAAGCAGGACAGGCCTGGAAAAGAGCAGGTGCACTCAGGCGGCCGACCTCAGCTGAAGGTCAACAGAAAATGCACGCATCAACAAGACTGCCGACATTACACTCACTCTGCCTGTCTCCTCTCTCTCACACACACACACACAGCCACATTTGTGTGAGTGACGTATATTGACACATTCTTTTGCCTCCTTTGCAGCTATCCGTCGCTATGGCAAAGACTTCTCGGCCATTGCCGAGGTGATCGGGACCAAGACGCCGGCTCAGGTGAGAATCCCGTCTTTGAAGGGAACAATCTTGAAATGTCATCTCTGATTCTGACCTCAGTCTAACCCTCCATCCATCCAGCCGTTTACACTCTGTGAGCTGCCTATCAGCTCTTTATCTCCTCCAATTTCCTCTCATCCCTCTGTCTGGACGAGCATTTTTCTTCATAGGAGAACTATAATCTCCATTATCCCTCCTCATTTGTCGTCTGACCTCCAGTCTCCTCCTCCGTGTCCTTGAACACACATTCAAACTTCTCTGTTTTTCTCCTCGTCTGACTCTTCCATCCCCAGGTGAGTTCCTTCTTCGTGAGCTACCGGCGCCGGTTCAACCTGGACGAGGTGCTGAGGGAGTGGGCGGCCGAACAGGTGGCCACCAGCCGAGACCAGAGAGACCCCAGGAGGAGCGGCGAGGAGATGACGGCGGCCACAGATGGAGCTGCCGAGGAGGACGAGGTGAGCCGTGATGAATGACACACACGATTAAAGGAGCGCCTTTAGTTATTCATGGAGCCTAATCTTAAAAAAGCAACATTCAGCTTTAGTCAAGACAGGCAGCGGAAATGACAATGAGGAGTTCTATATTAAAGGACTAGTTTGACATTTTTTCTTAGCCTAGCCTAGCATAAAGACTAGAGACAAGGGGAAGCAGCTAGCCTGTGTGTGTTTCCACGTGCCTAAATCTTAATCTCACACAAATCTTAAAGCTCACACATGGACATGTTTATCTTGTCCTCTTGAGCTGTACTCAAACAGAGAGTAATAAGGAAGTCGTTTGTTTAGAGGCACTTACACTCTTCTTGTATCTTCTTGGCGACCTCTTCAGCAGTGAGTTTGTCATGTTTGTGAACTTTTCCGTCGAGAAATTGTTCCCACAAAACCACAAAGTTTCATTTTTATCTCCCAACAAGATACAGTGGGTCAATGAGCGAGCTTAAGATGTGTCGGCAGCTGCATTTTGAAACATTTAGAAGCAGGCGTGGCTGACTTTTATTGAGCTTCTCATCTAACTGTTGGACTCAAACTAGATGCTACAATTGTGTCCCTACTCACTTGCCATACAAGACAATATGTTGAAAATCCAAGACGGCACAGGAAGAACTGCAGGAGAAAATCTTGTCAGATTTCAGGTCTGTGTGCCGTTAACGGGACCATCAGCTCGATGCTGACTCACACGGTCCACATGTCGACTCTCTGGCAGCCTAAAATCCTGGCTGGCGCCCTGACTGCAGTGGATTTAATGTGACATTCATACATCACAGCTCCACGCTGCATTGCACAGACGGAGCAGGTGGTGCTTAAGTTCTCTGCTGTGTCGTCTGCTGTGGTTGAAGCTTCATCACGGAGCTAAAGTGACATTCACTTCCTCTCCGTCTTTGTTCTCCAGCTGTCTTCTCTCACTTGTGTGTTGTTTGCCCTGCTAACCTCCGTCTCCATCTCCGCCCTCCCCTCAGGTCAAGATGGAGGACTCTCCAACAGACACAGCCGGAGGCTCCTCTCCGCCCTCCACCACTCAGACCCCCTCCTCCCTCTCCCAGCCCCCTCCGCTGCTGCGCCCGGCACCCCCGTCGGCTCCCCCCAGCCTCCTCCGCCAGCCCCCGCCTCTACAGACGCGCCCGCTCCAGAACCGAGCGCCCCACAACCACCCTCCGCCTCCACTCATCCGGCCCGCGGTGACATCCTCCTCGTCCTCCTCCACCGGGAGCTCCAGCCTCAGGGCTTCACCTCCCAGCTCCTCCTCTGCTGCAGGGCAGATGCCTCCGTCGCTGGTCGGGCTCAAAGTGGAGCAGCCCAACTCACACTGATTCTCACACACACAAACACACACAAAGATAATAGAAATAGAAACACACACACACACATACACACAGATAAATTAGCATGCAGACTTCAGCCTGTAACTTCATCGCTCCTCGCCTTTGTTCCCGGGACCACCACCCATCACATGACCACGACTGAACACACTCAGGTCCCGAAGGTGACATCACAGCTCTTAACGTGTGGCAGGAAGTGTGTGAGGACGCCCCCACAGGTCCACTTTGTAAGGCGGTGGCCTGAAGCCCCTTTACTGTACTAACAAACACCACCTACCTCCAGACCACTGTTCTCCAGCTCACACACACACACACACACACACACTACAAACAAACAAACACTACCTTACACACACACACCTCCCTGAAGATGACAAAATAAGAGACACTGGATCGTCAAGCTGTTGAAGAAAGCCATGACCACAGAGCAAGCAAAACCCACCTGCCAGTTTCCATGGCAACTGCAGAACATCTGGATTGTGGAGGAGTGTGATTGCGCACACACACACACACACACACACACAAACACACAATATATATATTATATATATTCTATCTATACTGTAGGTTCCACTGGGCAGGTATCAAGTCATCCAAACAACCTTCAGGAAAATGAGATGACGAGCGAACGAGGGAAAGAAAAGACGAGAGAGACGGAGGAAGAGTTTCCCACATCTGAGCCAAACCTGAGAGGTCGCATAGATGGTAGAAAATCATCGGATGGCTGGAAACGATGTGGAGAAACGCGCCTTTTCCTATCGAGCTTTGCTTTAAAACTTGGGCCCCCGTAGGAGTTAAAAAGGTACTTTTGCCAAGAAACTGAGCTTCGTAACCGAGGCTGTGCTGTGAGTTTATCGTTCTGGCTTCTATGAATTTAAAAATCCAAAATGGAAAAACAAAAGAAGAGTGGTAGAGCCCTCCTCTTCCTCTTCTCTCATGGCCATGTATTACTAGTATTAACTGGAGTGATGTTTTTTTTTTTTTTTTTTTTGACTAGACTTTTAAAGTGAGCTCTAGGTAGGCGGTTAGTTATTGTACGTAGTTTAGATAGTGCATACTTTATTATGACGATGATTATCGAGCACTGAGGAGAGAAAAAAAAAGCCTTTTAACACACGTGACCGGACACATTTCAAGAAGTTTTTCACCGGCTCAGTGTCGCTTACTGTCCGTTACTTTCCAGGAATATCTTCCGCAGTCGACCGCGAACGCCGGCCGCTGTACGAAACATTAAGTGTCCGCGTAAAACGTTTTTTTTTTTTTTAAAAGCAGGTTTACAAAGTGAAGGCCACCGTCGACCTTTACTGAAAAAAAACAAACTGAAACGCTCTGCCAAAGTCTGTTATTGCTTTAAAAGCTCGTCGTCCCACAGAATTCCCACGTCTCCACTAGCTGTTAAACATCTAAGAAAAGTTTGACGTTTTACAGTTGTTGGCCTGTTTGCTGTAGTAGAATAAAAGGTGTTAATTCTGCGTTTTGGAAATATTTTTTTTTAGCTAACTTGGCTAAGCACAAAAACTGAACTGTAAAGAAAAAGTCTTAAAAAGTCGCTGCTTATTCAAGAAATAGGTGGAGCCTGGTTTCCAGTCTTAATGCTAAGCTAAGTTAGCTAGGTATTGGCAGTAGCGTCATATCGATTGTACAGATGAAAGTGGTCGTCAATATTTACCAAAATGTTGAACTATTCATCCTGTAGGACAGTCAAACTAGAAGTTTGTTGCTGATTCAGTTCAGTATTTTGTTCAGTCTTGTTACAAAGGTGAATTTCTGAAGATGTGAGCTGTCTGAAGCTCTCTGAGTCCAGTGCAGCTTTCTCACAGCAGGAGGTGTGAGGTCAGAGGTCAGAGGTCTTCTTAAAGGATTCATTTAGCCATCGACGTGTCAGGAAACGCTGCATCTCGTCTCCCAGTCTCGCCACGGTGCAGTTTGCTGCCTCTAAAATGTTCCTCCAGTTCGTGTTCGAGGAGATCAGCCAACCTCGCGAACAGACGATGACTGAATGATATTCTGGTTACTGATTTGTGATTTTCCTTTTGAATCTCTTCCTGTTGTGTATCACTGCCTTCTCAAGCAGATCTGGGATCACACCTCATGTACACACCTTTTCTTCAGTGCGTTTGGTGCTTCTCCACATAATAGACGTCACATCACTTCTTTTGTCAGCAGAGGCCTTCAGCGTATAGTATGACGCGGCACTGAGCAGGAATCAAAGCGGCCCATCACTACGTTTGGCTTTAAAGTGGCTTGCCTTTTGACTTTGTGTGGACTTGATTTCTTACGTTTGTTTCTTCCTCCAAAAAACTGCTTGTGTGTACTGTATGTGAGAAGTTGTTTACATTGTGGAAACTGAACTGTTTGTGTTTGAGAAATGTTTTTTTTTTTTTAGAATAAAATGACCAAATCCATTCAGTGTTTGTCCTCAACTCCAACACCACACACCCACCATGTTAATGTTAGCTGGAGGTTTAGGGTCTCTCTTTTCAGTCTGTAATTTATACCAAGTGTGTCTGCCTGTTCCCTGCGAGCTTCATGTGCACATCATCTCTTCCCAGAAAAACCAAACACCATCTGTTGACTCCCGACAGGTTCGGCCACCTACAGCTCACATTCCTGAGCGGGGCCGGGGACTCGAGCACACACTGTTGGACTTTACCTGCTCGGCAGAGTGAACCAAGACGCTGGTCTACATGCGTAAAGACAAGAATGTGGACAGACATGAAGTCAGCTTTAAAGTTTAAGGTGTACAAAGACGAGCTCCTACTCGACCAACTTGAAAAACATTCAAATCAAAAGTAAACGATAGCAGGAAATAGGTCGTGTTACAGGAAACTCAACTTAAATGATCCTGTCTGCAGTGTTTATACACACACACTCATGAAACAGCTTGTGGTTCCTGATCGTGTGTGAAGTTATGAGCTCATTGTGCTGCTGTCCTTTAGAGGGATGCTGTTTAAAGACCCTCATTATTTTAGTTTACATTGTGCCTATTTAATTAGCACAAACTGACAAAACACTGACCACGTGACCATCATTAGTACTGGTTGGTTTTTAAGTCCATGTACCAACAATAATGAAGTTATCAGTCTGAACTTAGAGGTGACGGGGGGAAATACACAATGCCAAGGCAGCAGTAGGTGGGGGTGCGTTGCAGTTAGCAGTTCTTACACATTAAGAGGTGATTTCAGGAATCCAGCCATGATTAGTGCTGACACTGTGTGCTGTATGATCTGTGTAGATGGTGCCGGTGTCAGAAAGGTGAGATTATAAACGCAAACATATAGAAATATAGGTTGCAACAATCCTCAAATACTTCCTGCACACCTGTGAGTGACCCAGTTGTCATTTCCAGTTTCAGACTTTCATACCTGCGGCTGTTTCTCTCACAGCACCCCCTTCTGCTCGTCTGAAGCACCAACACCTGAGTACCACAAATAAAGATGAAAAACACATTTTCATGCTGGATCTGAAACCCAGCTGTCATTTATACAACCACTGGACACCTGATGAAAATCATATATGTAATGCAGAGTGTTTTTTTTTTTTAAAAAAACATCCCTTAAATTACAAAAATTCTGATCATGTATTGAGGAGGACGTCTTGCAGTTGAAGACTTGTTGGTGCTCTCTGGTGGACGAAGTGTGTGAAGGTGAGAAAAACAAAGTAGATTTGTCTCCGTCTCATCTGCAGCCAGGATGATCTGTTACACCACAGGGCTGATTTCAGTCTGACATTTTGAGCCAGCATGGACGAGAGGAAGCGTGAAGTGCTCGGAAAAAGTGGAAAGCTGAACATCGCGACATGACGCTGCTTCAGTAACAGCTACTAAAAAGAACCCTGTGGTGAGATTTTGTCAGCTTCAGAGCCGCCGAGCGTTTCCTGGAGGAGCAGAAGATTATTTAACTCGACACATTTGTCTTGATTTTCACATAATGGGTCTCAGAGGCAGACTATCATTATATCATTGTTTTTATTACTATCATTGTAATTTTTCATCATTTTGTCTTTGCACAAAAAAAAAAACAAACAAATAATACATTTTTCAGGAGTTGATCACCCCTTCCAACCCCAAACCCACCACTACAGTTACAGTTTGCTCAAAACACATTTAAAATCAATGTAAATTACAGCAATGTAAAACGAAATAATGTAAAATAAAATCAACCCTGAAAGAGATAATATAACAGCAACAGCCAGAATAATAATTAGAATCCAATACCCAGCACCTTAATACAATGATCAACTTTTTAAAAGAAAAATCTGACGTATTAAAAACTGAAAGAAATAATAAAACGACAGTGTGTCATCGTGAAAGAAAGAAAGAAAAGTGTTAAGTTAGGTACAACCAGCTGACGGGACCCGGCGTTGTCCCCATCGCCTCCCCTTTCTCTAACCCCCGAGTGTATGAGCGTGTGTGTGTGTGTGTGTGTGTGTGTGTGGTTTTTCTTCTGCTTCGACAAACTGGAGCGTCAACGCAAAGAGAGAGAAACAGGAAGTGGCTTCTTCTGTTTTGTTTTGTTTATTATTTGAACGTGAACATGTGCTCTGATATGAGAAACCTTCTGATGCTTTTCCTGCTTTCTCTCTCCGTCCTGGACCGATTTAAGGCCTTCGAAACGAAACAAAAACAAACATGAAAAAAGGCTGAAGATGAACGAGCAGTAGTCGTCACCACCATCAACATTAAATACATCGAGGACTCCTGTTTGCTCGTGGGTTTTTTTTTCCTTTTTTTTTTCTTTTTGTGTGAGCTGTGCGTTAAATGTGTGTGTGTTAAAGGTGCACTACACCGAAAAGGCAGCAATGATATGATCCAACGTGACTCTTCACACCCTCCCCTCCCCCGAAAAAATCCAAATCTGTACAAACCCAAAATTTCCAACGACACAAAAATATATTATCAAATCAAAAGTAGAAGAAAATAATTCACCATTCGTCGTCGTCGTCCTTGTCGATTCTTTTTGTTTTTTTGTCTTTTTCTTTTTTTCTTCCAGTGATCTTTTTAGAATACACTCACACACACTCACACGCACACATACTGTTTGTTACATACTCCAAAGACACCTTTTTTTTGTGTGTTTGCTCTTTGGGAAAACGTGTAGCAGAGAGAGGGATGAGAGGGGCGGGCCCAAAGGAAAAAAGAATAAAATAAAAAGGAGGGGAGGGGGAAGGGAGGGACAAGAAATGCGTCGGTTCAGGGTTGACATTCTGGATATGAAGGCGTGATGCCAACCAAAGTGATACCAACATGAACAACAACAACAACAAAAAAAAAAAAGTACAAATAAATCATTTGAGCATTTATGTGCTGACGTATGCAACAAAAACAAAACCCCAATTTTTATTCTATAAAGAAAGGCAACATAAAATCCATCAACAACCCCGTCCATGAACTGTCCTTCCCTCCCGTTTCCCAGATGCCCCTCTTTTCCAGTGCACAACTCTTTTTAAAAGCCATAAAAGAAGAAGAAGAAGAAGAAGAAGTAGTAACTAAAAGGAAAAAAAAAACAAAAACAAGTACGGACTTGAAGGGTTAAAGCCCGAACACAATAGATGACGACATCAAGTTTAACTGGCCTCCTCGGACTTGATGGCGGCGAGAGAAATTAAAAATGAGGAAGAAGAAGAAGGGAGTGAAAAAAGATGGATGTGTTTGTGCTGAGCTCAGTTTGAAATCAGAGGGAGGTGGTGTGTACGTGTGTGTGTGTGTGTGTGTGTGTGTGTGTGTGTGTGTGTGTGTGTGTGTGTCTGAGAAGGGAGCAGTGAAGTTGTGGAAGGATGGATTTTTTTTTTCCAAAAGTTCATTTTGGGGGCAGGAGGAGAGGTTTGTGCGGGCAGGTGGAGGATGGAGAGGGTCCTTGAACCAACAACAGCAGAGTTCGTCCATCCAAAGTCCATCTGTGTGTGTATATGAGTGTGTGTGTGTGTGTGTGAGAGAGAGACAGTGGGCTTTAGCAACCAAAGTCTTGGCTCAGTTGGAGTCCATTCAGTTTTGGAGGAGAACAAATTCAATCAAAACTTCTTTGAGTTTTCCAGCAAAAAAAGGCTCCAAACCTTCCGTCAATCATCACCACTTGTTAGAAATTCAGAGAGAAAGTAGAAAGTTTCTTTTTTTTTCTCCGCCCACCTCGTCCTCCATCCAGCCTCCATTTCTACCCGGTTATTCCCCCTACCCAAAAAAACAAAACAACAACAACAAAAAAAAAAGACCTGGCAGCAGAACCGTGCAGAAAAACTGAATAAATAGCAGGAAGAAGTGACAGGAGTGGTCAAAGTGATCAAGTGTGACTTCTAAAAAAGAAGAGAGAGCAGATCGGACATGCAGAAGAGTGGAACGTCTAAGTAGAACGTGACAAAAAAAATAAAATAACAGCAGGGAAGAGAGAAGACCTCGGTCTATAAGTACTTCACAACTCAGAGGAACTCAGAGTTTCTAATCGCAGGGCGTCGGGAACTTAAGGAACAAAACTTCTAGAAAAGAAACGTTTTCTAGTCTCAGAGAACCGATAGCCCTACTTCAGACCTTTGTCCAGATAACAATCGTGTTATTTTTAAAGTGATCCCACCCTTTAGCTTACCTCCTGATCTCCACAGTGCCCCCACCCCGCTTACAGCATCTTCATCCTCACTACCACCCTCCCGCCTCCACCTCCACCTCCACCTCCACCCTTTAATCTCATCTCTCCTCGCTGCTCCTCTGCACTCACAGTTTGAGCTCGTTGGCAATCTTTGAGGCAATGTTCTTGAAGGCGATGGACGTGCCTGAGATCCGCTTGAAGCGCACGCCGTTGAGGGAGAGCCGCGGCAGCTTGCACACCTCCATCTCCCACTGGACGAAGTCGTCGCGGGCCGGGTTGCCCGACACGCACAGCAGCATGTAGCGCTCGCGCAGCTCGTACTCGCAGCTGTTGGAGTCGAGCACCTTGCGGATCTCGCGCATCATCTCCGTGGGCTCCATGGACGACGTGGTCTTCATGGACCATGTGAAGCGAAGAGAGCGAGGCTTGGCTGAGTCCTTTTGGCTGGCGATGGCCGGAGGGGTGCCGGTGCCACCTGACGGGCGGGGAGGAGAGGGTAGAAGATGAGTCATGGATAGCAGTGATAGATGGTTGCATGACAAATAACAAGAGAGATAAAAGAGGCAAAGGGAACAAATGTGAGAGGCCAAGAGTGATGAGAGAACATGACGGAGGACGGGAAGAGAAAAGAAAGCAGAAAAAGAAGAATTAGAAACACATTAACAAGTGTCAGAGAAGAAGAATGAGACAAGGAGAGAGATGAGTGTAGAATAAAAAATGAAGATGAACACATAATGACTGCAATATTCTCTCATATAACACCTCATTAAGACAATTGTCTGAAGAAGAATTGATTACCATAACCTGAATGGTGTTATGGTTGGATGAAGTATGACTGAATCAGGATATGAAGCTTTAAAAAAGCTTTTGGTTACATTTAGTGTTTGTAAAATAATTGATAGAGAACGATGACATCACTGCATCATTTTACTTAAATCTGAAGTTTGTTCAACACCTCGCTGTGAGGGACGAGACACAAAAATGACTCATTCAGTGAATTTTATCATGACACTGAGAAACTGGATCTAATGTGGATCAGTTCTGGTCCCATAATCTGTGCTTATTTTGTTGCAATACAAGTTTTCACTTTTATTTTTAATTAATAAAATGTCAGAAAATTATGAAAATTATGTAAAACAGAGGAAACAAATCTCCAAAATCCAGATTTGAAAAGCTAGAGTTTCAGTTTGTCGGCTACTTGATGAATGAACTTATCTCATATGGAGTACCTCAAGGGTCTATGCTTGGCCCCATTTTATTTTCACATCTTTATGCTATTGCTGGGCCTTGGATGGTTTTATTATATCTTAACACCTTTAAGCAGACAAACAGCTGTCATCTATCCTGTCTGTCCTCTGTGATGTTCCAAGCAGCAGTCTCACTTTCCACCTCTAATATCAAGCTGGATACTAAGAATTTAGTTGTAACGTCTTTTGTTTCATTCGTCAAGAAAATACTAATTAGTACTGTGAAATTAGTCCTCAACTTCAACAATCAAAATGAGCCACAGTAGCAGCATGACAAGATAGTTTAAATTGTCTAATCTAAGATAATCAAAGCTATGGAGTACCTCAAGGGTCTATGCTTGGCCTCATTTTATTTTTACATCTTTTTGCTACTGCTGGGCCTTGGGTCATTTTATTATGTGTTTCCACTTTTATGCAGACAAACAGCTGTCATCTAGCCTGGAATCTCTGTGATGTCCAAGACTTAAGTGAGGATAAAACACAGGTGTTTATACTTGGTCCTTAGAGACTACTGCTTTTGAGTACAAAGCAGCAGTGTTTTACACTTCTCACCTCTAATATCAAGATGGATACCTCTTTTAATTAATTCCTTTGTTAAGAAATTACTAAATAATATTAAGAAATTATTCCTTGTCTTGAATCAAAATAAACCACAGTAGCAACCTAGCAAGACGATTGGTTTTAAGATGGAATACTGGGCAAAAAGAGTCTACCAATTACTGTTAAGTCTATCCAATTTGTGACACAATTATAAAACAGTAATAAAAGCAAACATACCAGTGTTACCAGATCCTGGTGAGGAGTTGTTCTCATCATTGTTGGAAGAGGAGGAGAGAACACCGGACGTCTTCTCTGACTTGTCCACGGTACTGCTCAGCATAGATCTGTGTGAGGGATGGGAGGGTGGAGGAGAGAGGCAGAGAAGACAAAGAGGAGAGGGCAGATAAAGAGAGAACAGGGTAGGAAGAGATAAAGGGAAGGATAGGAGAGGCAGGGAGACGGGAAAGAGGACGAGATAAGCAAAGAGAGAAAAAGAATAAAAGTGTGAGAATTGAGGGGATTATTTAAAAAGCAGAGACAAAAAAGGGAGGGAAGAAGGAGGGAGAAATGGAGGAATGATTGAGAGGAAGAGGGAGATGATGAGGACGTGGAAATGAATGAAGACAAAAAGCAAAATTTCTTTTAAGTACCCCTGTGTGTGTTTGTGTGTGCACGTCTCTCAGATTACTGAAGTGTGTGTGGATTTCTATCCGTGTTAGTTTCAGTGAATTTCAAATCTGTTTGCACACAAACACACATTTGGGTACTTCGATCACGACTTTCCATCACACACACACAACCATCACCATGCAGGTCAACCTCCACACCAGCACTCTCTGGGATGCTACCATTCACTGCTGAATCTCCCGTCCCATGATTGGTTAAGCCGTTATCACCATCACCAACCAATTACATCCCAGCTTGAGCCCCCCTCTCCCAGCCATTCACAACAAGCTCAGAGATCATCTACTGATTGGCTCCAGTCTACTGATTGGCAGGCGGTTTTTGGTAGAGTCTGGGGGGTTTTGTAGGGTTTTCGGTTTATCGGGCCGTTCTGTATCTCACCTGCTCCCCTCATCCCGACCCTCTCCCTCATACGGACTCCTCGAGAAAAATCAACACAAGTTTAGTCTTTTTGAGGGCTAAGGGCAACAACTGGACTCTTTAAACAGAAAGTAAAATCAGCTGGCTGAACATAGTCGCGCTGCTCGCCATGCCTGCCTGAATGTTCCAATCCAACCTCGTTGTGCACCGATGCCAAATGTCTAATTTCCACTCCAACTGCTCAAATTTAAGTCCAGAGCCAACTGGGGACTTCACAGCCCACAATGCAGGTCAATGCCAGTCCACTTCATCACAGCTCCTCACTGAGGAGGCGTCATGAGTGTTGAATGGGTTGAAAAGATGAGTCAAGGACTGAGTTGCACCATCTATTCATACCAAGCTCATGTGTAAAGTCCTTCCTACATTCTACTGGTTTCAAACAAGTGATTAAATTAGATTGCACCATTAAAACACAACGGAGTGTCTGAGCTAGTTAAGACTTTCAGGGTGAACTGGTTGCTAGGAAACATTTATAACAGTTCCAATCAAAAGTAATCATATGTGCCAACAGGAAGTCACTGTAGTACATGTCACACGAGTTGTAACATACTTACATGGAGAAATCATGTGGCTTACACAAAAAGGACAAATAACATTAGGATTTAACGTTTCATCATTTGAGGTACATTGTGTAATTTTTGGGAAACGGCGAAACTGGTCACATGTTGGGCAAGCTTAAAGTTAGTTAGCTAACAGTTACGCCTGCCAGATAACAGGTGTAAATATTTTGTAACCACCGATCTCTAATTTGTGTGGTGCAATCAGTTTTAATGAGTAAATAAACTCCACTTAATAAACACTGCGATTATTAGCAAGGCTAAGTTGGATTTTTACAAATAGGTGGTGCAATCAGCTACAGGATGGGCCAGAAGAAAGTGACAGATGAAACAGAACAGGTGTGGAGCGGGTTATAGATTTGGTCCAAATTAAATGGAAAGTTTGGACAAAAAGTAGATAGTTCAAGTCGTCAGAGTTTATTTTGGATCGGACATTAAGTTCCAACGTGGTGGAGCTGAAAGGAATGACCCGTAATGGATGGCATTCTGACAAAGAGGTAATGTTGGGAATAAAATGTGAAATGGATTTTGAAACAGGATGGTTTGGAACAGAGCGGTCGGCATGGTGACGGCGAATCGTGCGGCTAGAGGAGGTTAGGAGCATTAATGATCCCAGCACTGCGTTAAATCCTGTATTAGTAACATTGGATCTACAGAGTCTGTTTGACACACACATACTCTTAAAACAGCGCTGTAACTGCCTGTATAACCTCTATTTAACACACACACACACACACACACACACACACACACACACACACACACATTCTCTCATACCAGCAGACAAGACAGAAGACATACAAAGTGGACAAAGTCGACGATAACAAAGACACAAAGACAGACAAACAGCAAGACACATGCAGACAATGGAAGGAAAGTGACACACATGACAAATTCAACACGTATGCTCTTAAATTCAATCCATATTAGGAAAAAGACAACGATCCTGTTTTGCCCCATTAGAAATAATAACCAAACACATCATGTAAAATATCTCCTGCAACAGAAACATGATTAAAAATAGAGCACATGGGAAATGACAAGTGGAAGCAGTGGAAAAAAGTTAGACGAGGAGTTCTTAAATAATAAACGTAAATTGGTCAACAATGTAAAATTAAGTTGTTTGTGCCATTTTGCATACCCTGTATGATTTAGCTAAACATGAAGGGATGCAAAATGGCTCCCAGAAGAGGGGTGCTGCGACATCAAAGGGAAACTAAGGACTGAAATGTTGATTAACCCAAATATATCAAACTTTCACTGCCCACTGTATATATGTAAATACATGTAACTTGAGTCTATTTATATAAATAATAATGCCACATATATCTTATTTTTTAAGGCAAATTAATTATTTCTCCCTCTAATATTTCAAATGTAATGATTTATGAGAATCTTTAAATAGCCCAAAGGCATAGCTACCTATCTAGAAAAACTGAAAGGTAGTTCATCATAACACTGATAATAAAACAGCATTACAACATCTAACCACCAGGTGGAGCAATGGTCCAGATTAAAAGAAAATTGCTCGACCTGCTGGTAAAAGGCAGCCAACACACTCAAAAGCAAGTGTGTGTGTGTGTGTGTGTGTGTGAGAGATAAATGTGGATGTGAATGTGTGTTTAGCATGTGCATATATGAATGTAAAATGTGTCATTGTGTGTTTAACATCTGCATATAGTGCAAATATCTACATGAACATGGAGAGATGTGTATTTTATGGAAATGTTTGGGTGTGTCAGTATGAATATATGCATGATGTGTCATCTGTGTGTGTGTGTGTGTGTCCACAGTATAAAAAGGTCTTTTCCAGCCAGAGTAGGTCAAAGCCATCCAGTTCTGTTGCTGCTGCTGTTAGAGAGCCAGTGCCAGAGTGAGAACAGAGCGATGAAAGGAAAGAAGAGTGCAGCCTCCAGAAAAGAGTGCAGCCTGAGAAAACACTGCAGCCCCGTCCCTCCTGGGTCCTCTCCTCCTCTCTACCTCTGTCTGAAAACTACCAACTACAGCCAGGGACATAACAAATGACTTCCCCTGTGGGATCACAAACGTACACCAGAAAAAAAGCTAAAAACACCAGCCCTCTATGGCCAATGGAAACCTGATTATTTTGTGACCAAACTGATGGAAGCAGAGAGGTGAGATGGGTGAGATGGTTTGGAGGGTTTGGTAAGTGGCGTTAGCCTGGCTAATGGTTAGCAATATTAAACACTCCTGTGCAAAGTGACACAGCAAGACTAAAAATAAAAGACACCTGCTCATAACACTGTAATAAACAGAAATCTACCTCTGGGCTTCTTTTCTTTCTCATATTCCTCTAAAAACTAGTGCAGGACTCTTCACATGATGACATTTTATACTAATACTTCACTGGTTTTTAAATTTTGGAGAGGAAGCTTTCCAATAAGCTCAAAAGAAGGACGACTTTACCTGCATCTGAAGCTCTGAAATGATTAAGCATTAGAGGGGAGTAGTTTGATCTATTGCACCATTAAGACTCGACCTAAATCTGGGACGCTACAGGGTGATATGAACTCACACACACTCTACCTGGTAAATAAATGGAAAGGGGAGGAGAGGGGTGAGGATGAGGAAGGCGTAGGTGGATGGGAGGGACGATGGAGGGACGAAGAGGAAGTGAGGTGTTATTGTGCCACGTGATGATGATGATGATGATGCTGGAGTGAGTGAGTTCGGTGAGTTGGTGGCTGGGTGAGGGGGAAAAGTTAGTAAAAGAATAAATAAAAAAAATGAATAAATACAAATGGGCCAAAACACGGCACTCAAAACCAGAAGGCTCAAAAATAAAAAGTCCAACCACAGAAAAAAAGGAGGAGAAAAGGCTCAAGGCACAAAAGGAGGATTTCAACAAAAAGCTGCACGAAACACCAAAAGGGGAGGAAATATATATATATATATATATGTAAAATATATATGAAGAAGAGAATATACGTATATATATCAAAGGGGTTATATAATTTAACGTTGGGGGTGTTGCCTACCTTCTCGGAAACCTGAACGAGAGATTTCTACAAAAACAAAAGAGGGATAAAGAAAGAAAGAGAAACAAACGTATGTATAAAAACGTATAGATTTATGACTTTCCTGTAAAAGACAAGCTGCCCTATGAGTAGCAAACACAAAAATAAAAAAAGTCCAACATGAACCAGGTTCACTCGGGATTGAAGCAGCAAGCACAACCAACATTAAAATAACCAAAAAATTACAACAACAACAAAAAAAAGAAAATCAGTGTCGACTTTCAATCTGAATGTGATTAAATGTGGGAATTATTGGTGTGGATGTGTGAACAGGCATTATTAAATGCACACCAGAGCACCTTAGAGGGATTTAATGAGCTCAGTGGGGAAAATTCCACACAGAGACCCCTGTTTGAACACCCCACCCCACCCTCCCAACATCAAATGAAGCGCTCCTCCACATACAGAGCAGTCCTGTGTGACCCTGAAAAGAAGTGTTTGTGAGGTGACAAGTTCAAACGTGATACAAAGTTTACAAAAAGAGAAAGAGAGAGAGAGAGAGAGAGAAAAAAAAAAAGACTATACACGCACACACAAAGACACATCTGAGATGAAAAAGCACAGGTTAAGCAACAACTTAATCTTTTAACACACATTGAGAAACTTAATCTCTTTCACACACACGGTCACACGTATACACACACCGATGTGTATGAAGGACAGAGAAATATCACTCTCCAGACCAAGCGGTAAAGTGCAGAGGTGAGGTTATATGATATGTTAATAAAACACACAGCTTTAGAGTATATATGTGTGTGTGTGTGTGTGTGTGTGTGTGTTTGGTCAAACCGTACAAATGCAACACAATCTCTCTTGTTTCTACCACCTCTACTTCCTAACAGCATGCCAAGTTGTGTGTGTGTGTGTGGTGGTGTGCATGTGTGTCAAGGTGTCCCCACTAGCGGTATTTATAGTTGAGGGAAAAGTGATATCTCCGGTGTAACCATGGATACTGTCGCCACGGAGCTACAGTATCTCTGAGTGGGAGGCCTAAAGTGTGGCTGCGCCTGTACCTCCGCCTCTTACACGCACACCAGCTCTACACCAACACCCACGCATGCGGGCGAGACACTCAATCATTCTAAATTCCTACCTTTTTTTTTTTTTGGTAACAAAATCACCAAAAATACAACCGTACACTCTCGTTCTCTCCTTCTCCTTCCTTGCTCGCATTTCAACCGTTCATAATGAATCTCCAGGTCTGGCTGGTGACACTGCAGCAGCAGCAGCAGCGACAATGAAACTATCAACCATATGTGCTCTCCCATTTCGTTGCTCACCTGGAGCTTCCTCTTTTCAGTCTCTGCCACCTTTAAGCCCTCACTTCCTGTCACCTCCTCTCCTCCACATCTTCCATCCTGACAGCGGCCTCCGATTATAATATGCCAGTCCACCTCGCAGCTCCTACTTTTCTCTTTCTGACTCAGCTGCGTACAGACTCCACTGCCCTTCATACACGATTCAGATCAAACATTTTGTGAATGATATCTGCCTTGTTATTCAACATAATTCAGATTTTTCCTCAGTGCGAATAGGTCTACATGTCTGTAGCTTTTGGTGGCAGTATAACGTAACAGGATATCTACATCTTCTATCTGTGTGAAACAGCTGCTTTTTTGTCAGAAAATATTACCAAACACATCAATGAGTCACACTGCTGCACTTCCTCCATTATTAAAAATATGCGTACTGTCATTTATTTTGATTCTATCTCGCCTTCCTGCTGCTGTAAACACTCACCATATAATCTAATTCCTCATGAGTATAGTTTAACATAACTCGTCACTGTCCTCATCTCATGTCTGTCAAAATCAATTTTTTATGTTGATTTTTTTTTTTACTACTGTTTTTGTCAAAGGCCAAAATCAGCAAGTAAAAATATCAGTCTAGGTCACAAAACAGTGCAGTCAAAGAGTTGGTATTTACTATATTACTATGCAGACTTTTCCCTCCAGTCCTCTCATAACCACAAAGTGCTGTCTTCACCTCACTGTATTTACACAGCAGAGTTGGATCAAAGCTAGACTCCACTTCCAGAGAAAATAAAAAAATATATATATAAATAAATAAAACAAGTTTAGCTTTCATTACAACCAGGTACCCATGAGAGCAGTTTTAGCAACCTGCACTAGAGGAAAACTGGGCCAGACGTGGAACCAAAACCAAAATTACTCCTCAGTCACCGCTGCTTCAAACAAAATTATAGAGCAGACACAGCTGTTCCCTTTCCTCTCCCTTTCTACTCCCAGCAGAGTTACAGATCAGCACAAGTCCAGTGATAGGGATGGGATGAGACCGGCCCCTTTAAAGAAATACTCTGAAACCCAGTGATGACATGGACGTACAGTATGTCGTTCCTGAGAGGAAATGAGCACATGAAATGACTTGCGATGTAAACCCGGTTATTTTCTGTTTTGGGCTCAAACCTCAATACTCAGAAAAAGCTTTAAACTGTACTTGTGCTGCAAAGTAGCTGGATAATAAGCAGAACAGCTGCTACCACAACTGCTTTGCATTTAAGAAGCTATGAAGTTTCTCCTTCTGCCACATATCCTCTCCTCGCCTGTCCTATCTGTCCCACAGCTTCCTCCCCCCTCTTTAACACCACGACCACAGAGTACAGTTTTAGATAGTCACCCTTCCCGTTTTCCCATGCTCCTGCCTCTCTTTTCACTCACCTGCGTACAAACTTGGATGTGAACTTGCTGAAAATCCCGGTGGCGCCGTGTGTCCTCCGGGCCTGGCTGTTGCCATGTGACAGTGACGGGGACGCGGGCCCGCCGGTATAGGCGGAGCCCTGCTGGTCCCGGGCGCCCCGCTGCTGTCCTGCGTGGAATGTGCTGCGGATGCCCACCCCTCGGTTGAAGTTGGGACGGTCGGACACGGCAGCGCTGCTGATGTTGTGGGCAGACGGGGAGGCAACGGGTGCCCGCTGAGTTGGGGCGCTGCAGAGGAAAAGTAGAGGAGAGAGGAGGCAAATGGAGGATGGGATAGTAGAAGAAAAGTGAAGCAGGGTGCATGCGTGCGGGGAAGTGGATGTAAAGAAGAAAGAGGTGCGAAAAGATTGGAGAAGGATAAGAGGTTGGAAGGTGTGATGAGAGAAGAGGCAGAGAAGAGGAGGTGAAAATGAAGAATTGCAAGTGACGGAGATTGGGGAGGAGAAAGCAGGAAATAAAGAAAGTATGAAAGACAAATGAACAAAATGGGGTGTAGGAGGTGACACAGGAGGAGAGAAGTAGAGAGAAGAGAAGATGGAAGATGGGGATGGGAGTGAAGAGGGGTGTGGGAGAGGAACACTGAGTTAGAAAAACTAAAATCACTTCCTTCTCATGTCTTACTTACCTCAGTGCAAGGTCATAAAAGTATCTATGTTTGATCGTCTGCTCACCCTGATGGTTCATATAATCCCTAAAGTCAGCCAAGTCAATATTTAGGGCAACATCAGGTCACTGACACACACACCGATACACACATTTAATCCTCTTTGCCTCGGCCATAGGGCAAAGCATTACAAACCTCCAAGCTCTCTCTTTTGACACACACACAAAAGGCTAACACTGGTGCTAAAGGCTAAAGCTTGCATTTGCTTTGTAAATATATGTGCATGCATCTTCCATGACAGCGTGTAGCACTACTACACCTGCAGCAGGTGGCAAACAAGAGCACAAACACACACAGACACACTGAAAGACAAAACAGATACAGAGAGCCAGAAATACAGATAGAATAATAAATAGAGATCTGAATACAAATGGACAATCCACTGAAGATAGCTGCATGGGACTGGGACACCACGTAACAACACGAATGTTGCAGGTGCAAGATACTCTACGTTACTCTAAGGTGGATCTGTATTTGTTAAGTCTTAAACACGCATGTGCGTTGCCCACCATTAAAACATTAACCAAAATGTAACTATTACATTTGTGTAACTATTATTCATTTTAATCTCTCACTTGCCAAATTCACTGTCATTCTTTTTCTAGACTAGACATTACAACTAACAACTGATCTGTAAAGAAACATGCCATCACTGCCAATCTGTAGTCTAACATTACAGCCTCTGTTTTGTATCTGTTGCTATGGAAAATAACATTACACATCAACAAAGAGGCACAATCTGTAATCTTGTAGTTTCCACTTCTTCTAGCTGAAGCCTTTTTTTATATATATTGTTACTGTTTGATGTGTATTATATAAGGCTGATTTTCTTTCACGGATGAGTAGCTGAAAAATTACTTTTTAAAAAGGGACTATATGTGTTTTTGAGCGATTGAAAAAAAAAAAAAGCAGTCCCATGCAGGGCCTCGAAACACTCAAATGAAGAGGCTTTTCAAGTTTACAGTCGAGCTCTGTGATGAACATCATCAACGCATCATTTAATTTGACGTGGATGTGTTTAAGTTCTGCACCCAGGATGAAGTAGACGTAAAATACACACACACACAAACACACACACAGAGTTCTCCTATGGATACAGATGCAAGGAAAGAAAGGCTGGATCAGGCAGATTAGTGGGGACCAATGTGACACATTATAGTTATGAAGATGACTGCTGATGAGATATTTCTAATAGCTTTAATATTTTCCAATTTGTTATATAAAATTATAAAAATATGTCACTCACAAATTTCAGGAAAATAGTGACAGACTAGAAGTATCTAAAGAAGACCAGGCGTTGTGGCATGAGGTGGATGTCTCGCCGTGGTGCAGCTGATTTTCATGCTGGGCATAATTGATTTGCGTATAGTAGGCTGCACATCTACTTTATACAACTGTGGAGCTGCCAGTTTGCAGCATTGCTTGCTTCATTACTGTACATGAATACACATGCTGTAAAACATGTTGTTGAAAGTCATGTAAATTCATGAGAATGAGTGTTTGAGGAAGTTTTTCCAGGAAGGTATTTGGGGACAGCTGGATATAAATAAAACAGGAATGGATGGGTGCCTATTTCCTCACTCACGGTACAATCTATGTGTTGGAGCGGTACCTTCTCTCCAGCGTTCCCAACCAGGTTCTGAACAGCCCAAGCTCACTGCTGAACGACGCATGCAACAGAACAAGACTTCAACATAGAGCAGACAAAACTACATACAGCCAGAGGGCCACCTTGACATTTGCTCTGCTGGAATTTTAGCCTGACATTTGCAGGGGGGCTTTTTTTTTTCACTAGACAACTGTCACAAAAAGGGTGGGGGTCTGTGTCTGTGCAAATGGCATATGAGTTCAGCTTCAGACAGCGTTTAAGGTAGCTGAGGAACATATTCACAGACCTTTCACCCTGTATTGTGACACACGGCTGGCAGGGGGGAAAAGAGAGAGGACTAAAACTCAAAATATCAAAGCAGCCCTTGAAACAGACACTGTCGAACGGGCGAGCTAGACAACAAAGCAACACACACAAACCGAGCACGCAGACAGTAAACAAACACACACAGAGAAGTACACGCAGGTGACCAACAACCCACAGGTCATTACTGTTACAAAACAGTATAGTTGACACTTAATAGATGAAGACGGGGTTTTCCCAGGCAACTTCATAACTGAGGAGGGTTTACACAGCAGACTGAAACTGTATGACAGAGAAGGGAACCTTCTCCACTTCTTTACACTGATATTCACTTGAACACGCCAGGGAAAATCCTTTTGTCCACAAACACGTCAGAAAACAAAACAGGGGCAATATTACAGTTTATACAGACATGCATCAACACAATTACTACATCTGCATTTTGTCTGGATCTCCCCAGAGCATATTTTTTAAATACACGTCTTTCATAATGATGCAAACAAGAGTTTGTTTTTTTTGTTTTTTTTTTACCACTTAACTGCATAGCCTACCAGTGTCGGTAGACTATACAGGTGAGTGAGGCTCACTGAGGCAGATTTATGCATCAATAGTTATTAAAATGACAATTAGCTCAGATAATCTGCTGATGAAAGCCATAGTTATGTCAATTCCTGATGAAAGTGAGTTCAAAATTCAGTTAAATGTCTTAATTGGTCCCTTTAAATGCCAAAGAGCAAGACAGTGGGGTATTTTTATGATCATGATGTCTGATTATGACAAGTGTAATTACTGTTGTCTATCCATCTATTTATAGGGAGAACATCTTTGCCTGCAGTTATTTAAAACATTTTATTTTAAGCTCTGATTTGCATAAAATAGGAACTGACTTTTATAAATCATCATGATGATGCCCAACATTCAGGCAGCAACCTCTGACAGAGACTCTCACTAATGCTATTTTGCAGGCTGAAAAGCTAGCTAGAGGAGAATTTCTGGTTGAATCTTCAAGGATGTTCTTCTTTCTTTCCTCGCATTAAAAAAATAAACCAATATGAACAGTAACTATATTTTAAAGCTTTCCAATAAGCTTTAGGTCATTCATAAGCTGACAGTATATAAGACTTCTATCCTGTAATGTCAACAGAAACTTTCTAGGAAGTGCCATCTCACCCAACTTGTTTTCTGCATTCTGTTTCTTTGACTTAGGAGGCAGATGTATAGCACACCTCATCATCAAGCCTGCACTCACGTTTATTAGCCATTGAGACCTCTGCGTGTGGAAACCTAATCTCTGCTGCTCCACAAATATCTGTCCTCTCAGTTTGTTTGTTTTATTGGCTGCCAGAAAACAAAAAAGCAGAAAAAAAACTTGGCCGTCTGTCAAGGGTGCAGTACAATAAAAAACCTGTTCATCTTGTTCTCAGAGCTCTGACGGCTCAGTTATGGTCCACTGGGTAAATGTGAGGCCTGAGAGTGACTGATTGGCCAAAGACAAGATATGTCAACGTCTCCACACTGAGTTGGACTTGTACAGCTTTCCGAGTGCCTCGATCTACACAATCCTGACTGTTGCTAAGTAACTGTGAGTCTATGCTAACTGGTGTTAGAAATGTTGGGTTGTAGTGGTAAACGTATATATAGGTAGATAGGAATACAAGTCAGACAAGGTCAGACTCCTTAAATTCTAAACTTATTAAAAGACTATTTAAACCAAAAAGGTCTAAAATATCTGAGAA
The DNA here is from genome assembly GCA_028641955.1 of Protonibea diacanthus. Classification (NCBI taxonomy): domain Eukaryota; kingdom Metazoa; phylum Chordata; class Actinopteri; family Sciaenidae; genus Protonibea; species Protonibea diacanthus. The sequence continues at coordinate 11,948,273 of CM053998.1, forward strand.
TAGATGATACAGAAACTGAACGTGTATGTGAGGTGACTGTTGACAAGCACAGCAGTTTGTGTTATATATAAAAAAATAATAAAGTCTTTGGGGATGAAAATCAACCTTTTTGATCCATTTCATGATTTAGGAGAGGAAATATTGGCGATGCGGCCACTGCTGGGTGCCAGGATTTGTCACAGTGAGGATAAAAAGTAATCAAAGTGTTTTTATTTTTTCCAAAAAGACAAAAAAAAGTTGGTGCTGTCACTTTGATGTAGTAGCAGTTGAAGGTTTCAGAGCCAACAAATCATTTCATCTCTCCTTTTTCCTCTGTCCTTCCAGTTCTTGCGGGAAGGATGATGATCTGTGGTTGAAGGGGCTTTGGGGGCTGTCTGTCTTTGTGTGTGTGTGTGTGTGTGTGTGTGTGTGTGTATATGAGAGTGAGAGTGAGTGCATGAGAGACTTGCCTGGGCCGTGGTGCGTGCAGGTCAGAGGGGCATGGATGATTGGAGGAGGACAGGGACTTGTGGTGGCGGGAACGCGAGGAGGACGAGGAGGAGGAGAGGACGGCTGCGGCCGAGGCAGTGGAGGCACGGGAGCCCGGAGTGTTTAGGCTGGGAGGAGGGGGAGGGAGGAGGAACAGGAGGAGTGCCCCGCCCAATGCACACACACACACACACACACACACACACACACACACATATATATATATGCAGTCACAGTCACAGGACGAACACACAGAAAAGTCACATAATCAAACAAACATACGAGCATACACACACAGTCACACACACCGGGCGGGGTTTGTGTGTGGGTGGGCGGGGAGGTGAGGTGGAGCATGGTTAGAAGCAGCACTTATCAAACACAGTAAGGGGGCAGGGGGGAGGGAGAGCAGAGAGAACAGACACACGAGTGGAAGAACAGAGGAAGTAGAGACGGAAAGACAGAAAACACAGAGCAAAAGGACTTCAACAAGAAGAGAAGTTGGTCTTTTTTCTGCTAAAGTTCCTTCATTGTGGTTTGACAAAGAAATAACAAACCAAATCAAAGTGTGCCTTCATCTTTTCATGTAAAATCTTCCTGACACAAAAGACCAACTTTGAACACACTTTTCACTAAGCTAGGAAGACTGAAAAACACTCAAGACAAAGTATGTGGACAAAGTCAAGTTACCAGGATTAAAGAAATGTGCAAAGCAACTCAAAGTTTTCCATTTTAAGAATATGTGCAGGGTTTGTTTTTCATCTCTTGTAAAGCACACTGCATTATTTGTTAAGAATTGTGACATACAAATAAAGTTTTATTATATATAGTATAGATTTTTAACCTATTTTTAAAATATGCCTAAAATACCCTTTCATGACTCAGGCTGTCATCAAACTGCCTCTTACCACACTTAATAAATAAAACAAGAGTTTTTGGATAAAAATAGACTTTAAGAGGCTCAACATGAGAGCTTATACAGTACAAATAATCAATATGGCAACCAACATGATTTTTGAGCTTAAAAGCTTTTCAATGTGGATTGTGCAAACGGTCCTCAGAAGGCTGTTTTATAAACAAATAACTTTTTTTAAAAACTCCATAAGATCTTAAATAATTAAATACAACTGTCAACAGTTGTAGTTTCCTCTGTGCTGCTTGCCACGTTATTGTACGTCACAGTTCACTCTGCTGAATAAACTTTGCAATGACAGCGATATATCAGTATCAGCTTTTTTTCTGCATTGTGTGCCAGGAAAAAACAGTTTCAGGCACATATTGGATAACATGTGAGCCAATACCTGTCTGCGATAGGTCAGGCTTTAATAGTGTAATTGCAGCCCTCAAGGCAAACAGCTTAAATCAACTTAAATAAATTAGTTCATTTGCTTTTTCAGGTAGTAATGGACAGGTTAAGTGTTAAGCTTCGTCCATGTCCAAAGCTGTTTCACTGTCCTGTTATGGTATAATCTCTCTGACCTCTGAGCTTACAGTTTTACAGATTTGACCTGCCTGTAGAGTTCCTTCCTTTCCTACAATCTGCTTCTGTTTGTCACAAAGAGTATTTTACTGATTTACTTAAAACAACACCGTCACCCATTTCCTGAACACTCTCTTAATCAGCAAGGTTGCTAAGGGCTACAAAGCTCTGCACATTACTGACAGCTCCAACTTGACTTTATCCACACACAGAAACAAACACAGTCAGAGACAGGGCAGAGTGGTACCAGTGAGGGAGAGAGATGGCTGAAGGAGGAATGAGCAATGAGAGAGAGACGGACATTTATAGAGGTCAACAAAACAGCTGCTAATCACACAGAAAACAAACACACACTCTCTTTCTGACAGGGATTAGTGCCGCTAGTGATGGAAAAAAATAACTGCATTCACCGGACAACCCAGTGTGTGGCAATAGTTTGAGCATGTGTGACATGCATGTTTAAGCTTGTGTGTGTAGATATTTTTGCGTATGTGTAAGCCTATTAAGAGGCAAGTACAGGGACCATATAGTGCCACTAAGAGTTAATATTCCATCACAAGTTCCTAATCTCCTTAGAGAGAGAGGGCAGAAAAAGAAGGAGAAGAAAGATTAATATAAAAGACAAGAAGGGGAAAAAAGGAAGCTGGAGAACAGAAAAGAAAGGAGGCGCCAAGAAAATGTGTGACTTAAAATCCAGAGGGACAAGAGCTCAGACGCAGATAAAAGAACACCAAACGAAGGAAATTAGAAAAGGAAAAGAAAGCAGAAGAGGGAGGATTGGGGGAGGGGGAGGTAACAAGTATAAAGCCCAAACTTCAAAGCATTAATGATGATCAAATAAAGTAACTTCAAAAAAAAAAAAAAAAAAAAAATCAAAGCAGATGACAACCACTAAGTTAGCAGAGCCTATAATGGCCAAAAGACCCACAGTACTAATAAAAAAAACAAAATGCTGTCTCAAATGACCGCATCGTCACCATGTGCCACAATGTATCAGACTTGATGCATGAATTCAATTTAATAATTTTTATTATGCTGCATGTAAGGCACTGTGTTGGGAGCGAGGGGGTCATCTGAGACTGATGTACAAGTAATAAAGCAGTAATGACGATGAACATTGCATCATAGTAGGGATTATGGTTTGGCTTAATGTTTAATGCTCATGGGAAAAAAAAGCACACAAAGCATATGGCTGGTTAAGCATGAATGATGTGTGTGTAGATGTATGTGGGGGACACGTATGAACACCGACGGTTCACAATCCCGGAGCGTCAAATCCAAAATTACGTAACTCCTATATGAACAAAATGTTATGTTGTCCATAGAGGAATCGACAGAAGTGGTTTGAGGAAGAAAGGAGAGCTGGAAGGATGAATTACATTATGGAGGATGAAAAGGGGAAAGGGGAGGAAATCTCTCACTCTGCTGTATCCCAATTCAATGATGGAATAGTGAAAAAGAACGGGGAGCTTAACTTATGGCATAACTCAATGTTAGATAATGTTAATTTATTTTTTCTCTCTCCCTCAAAGTCCCCCAAATCCTGCTTTTTGTTTCTATTAACATTGTTTATTACTCTCTCTCCCAGTCTACCCTGGGTTGACTTTGTAGGGAAGTTCGGGGAGGTCAAAGTTCATTGAAAAGAAACATTTTATCAAAGGAAAAGAACAGAAAAAAGGATAAGAGTTTAAGGAACAAACGTGCCTCCATGTGTCAGCGTATGTCCATTGAAACCCTGACTGGCAGGCTTCAATCGGACCATCACTGTAATCTGTAATCTACTGGAGGTTTGGCCTAAATTCCCAAGGGAGCCTGATTTCCTTGTGCAGGAGGGCTCACCCCGCCCTGGAGGGGGGGTGTGGGAGGGTTGGAGGCTGTGGGCCTCCCTGAGCCAGCTGGCAGAGCTCTGGAGAGTACCAGCCAAGGTCTGGGATTCAGTCACTGAGACAGCTGTGGGACTGCTTCATTCACAAACCATGCTGAGTGTGTTTGTATTATGTGCGCGTTACTGAGGAAGCAGCGCTGCCTCACAGCAGCTACATGAGCTGCCGGTGATGGGAGAGAAAGAGTGTGTGTGACCGTACTTGGCCTTTGTCTATTTTTTATGTAGGTGTTCGTATGTGTACCTGTCCTTGCCGTTCTGGATGCCCTGGCCAAGTGTGGCTCTCTCAGTCAGAGGAGAGTTCCGACTGCGCCCGGTACCGGTGGACAGGATGCTATTCTGAAGGGGGGGGGAAAGAGGAAAGTTGGACGGAGGCTCGAGAAAGGATATTAAAGGCGAGCAATTATCACAGAAACAGCCCTGAGCTTTCGCTGTTCCCAATTAATGTAAACAAATGACTTTAATTGTCCTGACACAACACAACCTTCTCAGTACTTCCTGTAACAAATTCATTGTTCTTTCACAAAACCGTCTCTCTTTCACCTCAGTGTTCTTGAATTATCATTTAAAAAGGCCCTACACTCCCACACAGGTGTTTTCCATTACCCTGACACATTAGCCATCTGCTCAGGTCGAGGTTGAGCGGAGCTATACTGGGAATTACACATTGTCACATACTAATAAAAAAGATAAGTCTATGTTGTCCCGCTCTAACAGGGTGTGACAAGGAAGTGAGAGAGATGGCAAACAAAAACGTTCTTTGAAGAGAGCCATATAAGGGAAAACAGCGGTGTAGGTGAATCTCCTAGTGTGACAAGCCAAAGTTACAAATATCAGGTAAGCAGTGTGGGTGTTTGGTCTCACGGTGGAGGGCGTGGCGCTCTTCTTGCGGTCAGAGGAGACCAGAGGGCTGGCCGGCACCTTGGTGGTGGAGCTGCCTGATGAACCTTTCCTCCCAGAATCCTCCGCTGCAGTCCTGTTGTCCCCTTGACCCCCCCTCTTGGAGTAGGAGGAGCCTGGAGGAAGGGAAAGAAAGAAAGAAAGAAAGAAAGAGAGGGAATGCATGAGAACAGCCATCACTTGCTGCGACATCTCCCCCTTCTTCCCATCATCATTATCATCTAAGTACCATCATTTGTTCTGCCACTCATTTGTCATTTTTCATGTCATCAGTCAGCTCTAACAGAAATCAGTCCACCTTCTTTTGGGGCTGTCTTTCATTCAATATGTTACCAACCCTCCACACACACATCAATCTTGTCCTCCCTCCACTGGCTCCTTCACTGTTTACTCATCCTTTTTCTGTCCTCTCTTTTCAGACCATGGCTACAGGTATCTACAAAATGAATGCGATGCTCAAGCATTATTTTCCAAAAACGATTTTACAAGCAAAGAAGAACTTTTCACCCTATTCAAAGCCTTTAAAGGCCTTGAATCTTTTATTCAATTATTTGCTTCACCAGCTTCAGTGTGGAAAGTCTGGAGGCGATCCCAGAATACACCAGGATTGAAATGAGATGATTCAATTTAAAAATACATAAAAGACTTTTGTATGATCTGCTGGCAGCGTTTCTGTCAAATAAACAGTTCAATCTGTGTTCGCTTTTCCTTCTGCAACACATAAAGCTTTGTCCTCGGTAATCCCCTCCGACACACACCAGTCTCACCCTGATCAGTGGCTCTGCGGTTCTGAGGCTTCTGGTTGGACGACACACTGCGCTGTACCTTAAGAGAGGCAAGAAAACACACAGGTCAGCGAGGTGGTTTCTTTATGTCACACACATTGGGATGCAAGTGTGTTTGCGGACGAGCTACATGTACAACAGATGTTAATTTGAAGCCATTGAAACCTAAAGCACGGGTGAATTCAAGCATCTACATACATGTGCTGCACTTCACATGTATGTATTTCTACAGTCTAAAACCTAATCATTACCTACATCAGAGTCGATCCCCAGAGTGTTTTTGGTAAAAATACGGGGTTGAGTCAGTGTGCTTGTGCCACTGGCTGGAGTTGGGAGACCTCGTTATTTGTTAGCAGAAGATATTATGTGTTCTCATTGTACCTTGTGAGGCGGGGAGGGGGCGTTTATGTTGCTTACATCACTTCCTGGCCGGGGCTTGATGCAACCTTCATCCAGCTGTTCGCAAAGAAATAAAACAAAAATATGAATATCAGGAGGAGACGCAGAGAGACTGTAGTGTGGCTACAACAAACACAAAGGACTAAAAATAGACTTTTTTGTGTTTGGAGCATAAATATAAGTGTTCAGATTCAGAGCTGACAGCAAATTGTGTGCTCTGATGGCTTGAAGGCAAAATAAAAGTGTATATAAAGAGGATCTCACAAGAGCTGGTTTGACAGTTGAATGTATGATATCAGTGTAGATGTAGCTAAGGGAGCTCTGACAAACCAATAATAACTGACATGATAAAATGAAGGCGTGTAGGTGTGAGAAAGAATCAGGATACCTCAGAGTTCCTATAGTCCAGTAGCAGATATGCAGCCATCACATCATTGTACTTCTGGTTCACCAGCGAGTCCTGGATCTCCTCCTGAGAGAATCCCATCTGCAGCATGATGTCTGCACACACAAAACCGGTTTATAATTAGAATGGTGAGCTTCCTGCAGGTCCATAATTCTCTTTGAGATAAATGAACCTTGTGTGTGAGTGGAGGAAAAGAACATCTGTGTGTCTGTATGCGGCTAAAGAAAAAATTACATTTATCATTTTTTGAGTTGTGTTTCTGTGCCTACCTGTCCTCCTGGGGTCCTTATAATCTGGCTGGGGTTCGATGTAGGGTTTGAGTTCTTCCTCCTCGTAGCCCACATTCATCCACCGGTCCCTCATTATCTGCTGCTGGGAGCAAGCCACACAGACAGACACAGGGAGACATGAGATGTCAAAAACAATCAAGAGGCAAAAAGAAGAGGAGGGAAGAAAGGTTAAAGAATGAGAGACAAGAGAAAGAAGAAGAGACGGGAAGAGGATGAGGACAAGAGTCTCCTCAAGACAAGTTATCAACACAATAACAAGGACGCAGAATTCAGCTAAATATAACTCATTTATTTCAACTAATCTTGAATATTAATCAAGTTAGTGTTTTATTATCAATATGCAAATAAATCTTCAAGAAGTAAACAAGAGGTGTTAGCTTTAACAAACAAGCTACACTGATCCAAACACTCTGTGAAGGCTATCAATCTGGATGCATCGTACACAAACTTTAAGGTAGGTGTAAATTAAAGAGTCAGCAGCTGAATTCTCTCACTAAAGCTTGAGTTTTCTGTCTGTTTTTACAGGGCTGCCGTAACATTTAGCAGGTCAAGCAGAGATAAGCTGAAGCCAAAATTAGAGTATGTTTGTAATCTGGTAAACTAAAGAGTCAGCAAGAGCTATACAACTTATTGATTTATTTTGCCATCCTTCTAATCGATATCTACCAATTAAAAACAGTGACTGTCCATAGTGCGACCAGATTAAGTAACTCATGGATCCCAAACTAACAAGTATTTACTATGCCTTTAAAAAGCACTTTACACTTCAGCAACAACTCACATATAGCTGGTGATATAGCTGCTACTGTATGTGCTACATGCACCATGAGATTAGCAAACAAACACTGGTTAAGCTATAAGGGGGATGGACAATTATGTTTCTTTCTGTCTGCAAGTTTAATTAAGTTAAATATAAGGGACTCTGTTGAATCTGGTTCAGTGTTTGTGTGTCAGTGCAGTGCAGCGTACCTCGAGGCTGCCTCTTTTGGAGGGGTTCAGGATGAGGAACTTTTTGAGCAAGTTCTCACAGTCCGTGGACATGTAGAAAGGAATCCTGTATTTACCACGCAGCACGCGCTCTCTCAGTTCCTGGTGATGGACAACGACACAGAGAGTCAACAGCAGACTCGAAGAATCCACCACTTCAAACATGCACACAATCCTTTTTTTTTTAACACATCCGTAGGTTCTATCAAAGGGAACGGCCTCCCATGGATGTGTAGACTGCACCCAAGACTGTCCAAATGTTTCCAACGATTCACTGAAGTTAAAAAGGTCTATGAAAAAATGTTGAATGATGAAAGGACTTCATTCAGTGCCTCGACAGAGAGGCTGGATCTGATGGGGTTTGAATTAGTAAAGCAGCTACATTAGCTTCTGCACTTACTGCTTCTTATAGTATGTGGGGGATATTACCAAAACATAACATACACTTCCTGGTATATTGATAATGTACTTCATGATTAATTCAAGATACTGCACTTGTTAAGAAAAGCAGTGTCAGTCAGGCACAAATAATCAACATCACATGACAAATTTTTGTAATTAACATCAGTTTTATCCACACATTACGTTTTAATGATGCGTCCTGTGAACTTATTAACCTCATCAACGTTACCCGTCCCACTAGAGGGGACTTAATAATTCTAATGTATTCACACACTCAAGGATAAATGCATGTTTAACACTGCTGTGATGTATGTAACAAGCTTTCAAGGAGCTTAAATCAGGAGGCATTGAATCTACATACAGAAAACCATCTTGGCTTTTCTTTGACACATTTAAAAAAGGAAGAACACATTTTATTTATTACAGTGAGTGAAATCAGAAAACTCTGAGGCTCCTATCTTTTAAATAAATAGTAAGACCAGTAATGTAGGTGTTAAACAAAACTCCACACAGCAGGAGGTAGTGCATACTAGATAAAGCTGGATGGCAGTTTGCAGGCATGTTAATATCAAGATCATCACATTCAATGTCATATCGCCCACCCAAAATGTGTCTGCACTTCCAGAATGATTCATGTGAGTACTGACTGAACGCGCAGTGTGATACGTGGTAGGAATAATTGTTCACTGGAAGCATTAAATCCTTTGTTTAAAAAGAAAGTACCAGGTTTCAGCGCCCGTTTGGTGCATCACACCACCACACCCAATTGAAAGACAAACTGCTCCGCTTGGCAGTCACTTCTACACATTCACCCTCTCATTTGAGTTCAGTTTTTGCATTTTGTAGGGCAGAGGGAACTGAAACCAGCATGACAAATACTACAAAACACCCACAGAATATAGATATCCGCTTATGTAACGCACGCGAACACACACACACACACAAACACATTCTTCCTGACCTTGAGGTTCTGTCCATCGAAGGGCAGCGAGCCGCTGACCAGTGTGTAGAGGATCACCCCCAGGCTCCAAACATCCACCTCAGGCCCGTCGTACTTCTTGCCCTGGAAGAGCTCTGGGGCAGCGTAGGGCGGGGAGCCACAGAATGTGTCCAGCTTGTTCCCCAGAGTGAACTCATTACTGAAGCCGAAGTCTGCTATCTTGATGTTCATGTCTGCATCCAGCAGCAGGTTCTCCGCCTGCAGACGGACAAGAGTGTGGGAGAGAGAGGAAAGGAATCATAATTATGATGTGGAGAGCAGGAAGATGTGGAGGGAGAAAATGGAGAAAAGGAAAGATTATTAATATGCCGGGACTTTCCCTGAATATTACATGTGCCAAGGAATGAAACACAAACATTTCAAATTTACTTTGTGTGATATGGTAAGTCAACGTTTCATTTTTCAACACAGGGAATCTCTTTTTCCACTTTCTTCCCTCCACAGGAAGGTCAGAGCTACAAAAAGAGTCAACAAATAGGCCACCGCGTCATCCGGCGTCAGCGCAACAATTTTTCTCTGATTTGCAAATGGGTCTGAAGATAATACATTTCACAGACAGTTGGCTGAAACACCTTTCTCTGAGGAAAAAAAACTGCTGGGTGAGAGAGGGGGATTTCAGAGTAATGGTTTGGGGCCTACAAGCAGCACACAATGGGCAAAGTGAGCTGCCACAGTTTATTCCTGTGTGTGTGTGTGTGTGTGTGTGTGTGTATGTGTGTGTTTGTATCCCTAAGCCTTAAGTGAGCCAGTGAGCAAGGAGGCTGGGGTTGCCTAGCAACAGGTGCGCTCTCCTTTTCACTTGCTCTGAATACTCTGCTGCTTCTGTGGTGTTTGAGCATGTGAGAGAGTGTGTATGCACATTAAATACAACACTGACATCATCTCTAGGCTCTGACCTAAGAAATAAATGAACATCAGACAGGCGCAAACATCTCTAGCTGATTAACACCAACAACTTAAGGAACCAAACAACAAAATGAAACTCTTAAGAAATCAGAGCCACCATTACAGCAGACAAAGCAGTTATTAACCATATCAGCCTGATCGCAGCCATACTGGATGGTGATTTGAATCCCACTGTGAAATACACACTCATTAAAGTTTGCCCTTGCAGTGTAGGACCTATTGAAGTGACTCATGTACCGGATTTCACATCACAACCCACAGATCGCGTGAGATTAAGATAATGTGCAGGATGGTACGCATTACAGTAATGAAAACTGCCTGTCCTCTCATTTCCCATGCTGCCTTCTTTGTAAAGGCCAGCCATTTCTACCTGCCAAAAGTCTTGCAGCTATTTTATGACCTTGGCCAAAGCATTAAAAATGATTATTGAAAAAACAAAAATAACCCTGAGTGGGGGAAAAAACTTTGAGATTAGAGCTTCCTGTATGCTTACTGTAAAAGTAATCACGATAATGTCTTGTCTAAAGGTCTGCTGCTGGGACAATAAGAGGATTTACAACTCGGCATAATAACTATGACCCAAACTGACCTGAATGCATTAGACCTGCGCGTGCCCTGTTGTGTTTCATTATTGGCACCGACTAATGTGAATCAAAGACGGTAGGAGAAATAAATGAAGAGGTCAAAGGAGAGAGGGGATTAAATAGGGGAGAATTACAAAGAAGTGTGTCTGTATGGGTATAGGTTTGTGTGTTCCAGCCATAGCACTCAAAGAGGGACATTATATCATCTATGTGATTAACTTCTGGGTCGCATTCACACGGGGGCGAGATTTCATCTCAAAAAGTCAAATCCTGACATAAAGATTAATATGGACAGAGAGAGAGAGAGAGAGCGAGTGAGAGTGAGCATGCTTGCGCTTTGACACTTACTGTGATTCAATAATGTGTGTGTGTGTGTTCTCACCTTGAGGTCTCTGTGTACTATACACTTCTGATGGCAATACTGCACCGCTGACACAATCTGGAGAGTGAGAAAATGAGTAAGAGAGAGCATGAGATGGAGTCAGAGAGAGATGGACAGGTTTGAAATGGTTAGACAATGAAGTAAAAGAGAGCTCTTTCATCAGGAGGCAAATGAGGAAGTGCTGGAGATCAATCATTAAAAAAAAAAAAACACTGAAATACAAAATGCATGTTTTATTTTGCTTTGTTTCAATTTTGCTGCAGCTGCTCTCACTCCACCTGTCATTATTCCACAAATGACACCAAACTTACATAACCGTTCAGAGGCAATGCACTTTTAACATCAGTCTAACGTGCCTTAAAACAACAGCAACACACACACACACACATACACACCTGTCTGAATTTGGCACGGGCTTCTTTCTCTTTCATCCTGCCATGGGCCACCAAGTAATCAAAGACCTCTCCTGGGAGACGAGAGAAAGAGGAGGAGAACAGATTTAGTGCTGGAACCTGATACTTGTCTCCTTAAAACCAGAGTACTGGGTCAATGGGACACTGAACTAAGTACTGTCCTTTAAAAATAAAGTATGAGCACAGTGCGCTGAAGATGAAATTAAATTACCTACAACATAATCTCTTAAAAACAAGCTATATTTTTAATTTGCAATGTCAGTTATGTTCAGTGTGATCGGTTAGAGATATCCAAAAAAACCCAAAAACTAATTGGACAAAGTATTATAAAATACTGAAGAGGCCGTACATTAAGAGGGGAGGAACAATTTGATTCTAACATACAGAGTGCTGAGCTTCAGGGGGAATGATTTCACAGTGACACGCACTTACCTCCACTGGCGTACTCCATTACCAGGTACAAAGTCTTCTCTGTCTCTATCACCTCAAAGAGCTTGACTGGAGGTGGAGAGAGAAAGGCAAAGACAGTGGATTGGAGGGGGGAGGGAAAAGAAAAGTGAAGAGCAACGGGGCAAAAAAAAGAGAGAGAGAGAGAGAGAGAGAGAGAGAGAGAGAGAGAGAGGAAAGGGAGGAGCAGCGGAAACGAGAGAAATAAAGAATGAGTAAGAGTGGAAAAAAAAAAAGGAGAGATAGGAGGGAGAAAATATTATTATGATCTGTTTTAAATACATGACCTTGAAAATCAGGTTCTCTGTGAGTGACAACTAAGTGGAAACTCACGTTTCAGTGTGACTCACCTATGTTAGGGTGATTCAACATCTTCATGATCCTCACCTCCCGGAAGAGCTGTGACAAAAAAAAGGCCACACACAGCGCTGTGTCAAATACGCTATCAGACATACTGTCAGTGTGAATGTTGTTATGAATTACATTTATATTCTACACGTTCTTGTGCTAATTAATTTGTGCCATTGCCAAAGAGTCCACAATCAATGTTTGTGGGTTAAAAGACACTGAAAACATTCACTTCCTGTTTGAGCATGTGGGTCAAATTACGAGACGGAAAACAAAAACAAACATGGTTAGTTATGACATACTGCCAGAGATTCAAGCAGAACCAGTTCAAATCCAAAGTCTGGCATAATTTAGGCCTTCAGAGTAAAATAAAATGACAACTTATTAATGCTAATATGATGAGTCAAAACACTGCGTACGAGGTACTGATTCACGTCTGGCTCAATGACATCCTGCCTCTTTCTGAGGTAACAACGTTTTTCAGTCATTACAAACTTATTTCCTCTGAGTCTGCAGATAAGGTCAAACTAAGCTTACTTGAAGTTTATCTGTAAGACACTCTGATGACAGATAGAAATCGAAGCTAGCCTAAAACTATTAAAGTTGCAAACTCTGTATTAGCTCCATTTTCAAGTAAAGCATCAATACCATATTATGTTTGGAACCAACATAGTTTATTAAATAAGAACCTTAAAGCTGGTTTTATGCTTATTTTAATTTTGAAGTGGCACATCTACGACGTAGCATATGATGCGGTTACAGCTGTGTGTAGCTACACAGTAACTCTTTAATGAACTACAAATATTAAATATAAGATTGACTATTCTTCATAAACTCCTCCAAAACTAACGATCAATGTATCCTTTTGACTCATACTGTTTACTTGATCTATCTTATTCCACTTTGTCATAGAGGACATTATTAAAACACATTAATCAGCTGCACTGTTGCACTGGGCGACATGTTCCTTCACTGCCGTGAACTTTATTTTGACGCCCTGCTGCTGTAAGTACTCACAAGAGCACTAAATGTGTATTAATCTGCGGCTGAAAATAACCCCCAACAAATACTATATTTACACCTATTTCAGCAGCATTAATAAAGTTTTAAAGATTTAGATATTCAGTAGAAATGAGCAGGTTTGAGTTCCACCAATAAAAGTCAGGAAGTATTTAAACGACTAACACTTTTGGTCTTTACATTGGATTTGTTGACAATAAGAAAAAAATAACTAATCCTTTAAAACCTGATTATAATAGCGAGTATAATATCAGGTGTTGTCTGCCAATTGTGATACACATGGATTTGCATTTGAATGTGTATTTACATTCAACTTTCGTGTGTGTGTGTTGGCATTTATCACTGGATTTATGTCTTGGCCCTGTCAGTGTGTTTGCTATGTCTTAACATTTTCTTGCCATGTGCTCTGTGTGTCTGCGTTTGCACACAAGTGTGTATTCTGTGACTTGTGTCTGCGGACGCGATGAGTGTTTGGTGTGTGTTGAGTGTGCAGGGATACATGGTTAAGAGTGTGCGTGTAAGTGGACAGACCCCACCCTGCCACGATCAAAAGAAGTAATTGCAGCTTGTTTCCTGTAATTAAAACTCTCTCTGAAAACTAGACCACTTCAGAAAGACAGACGGGCAAGAGAGAGAGAGAGGAAGAGAGAGAGAGAGCGATGGACAGAGAGAGTGCAAAAAAGAAAGCCACGTGGGGCATGGAAGAGTTGAAAATTACTTCTGAGAAAAGGGATGAGAAGGACGGAGGTTTGAATTTTGTGTCTGTATGAGTGTGTGAGACAGAGAGAGGAGAGAGAGACCCACCTTCTGCAAACTGGAGGAGTTGAGCTGTGTCTTATCAATGATCTTTACAGCCACCTAGAAGCAAAACAAGAACGTGTTAATTTATTATTACACTTTTATTCATTAATTACACTTGCTGCAGTCGGTTTGACGCATCCCGCTCACACAAACCTGCACAGTTCTACAGCCATCACAGGCACAAACACACTCCTATCTTTTTTGGAGACATCACAAACACGGCGATGCAATCTCACAGCATTAAGTGATAAACACACAATCACAGCAGGCGGCAGTTGCATAATAGGGCAAGTATACAGACAGGGACACACACAGATACATGCAAGTTCTGGTCTATAGTTCATAATCCAAAAGTGGACACCAGTAAGAGAAAGATAAAACACAGAAAGAGAGGGAGAGAAATAAAAATAGAGAAAGAGACAGATGGGAGAGATTCAAAGTGAGAAAAAGGGATGAAACGGAACAAGAGAAAAGAGGACACAAAGAGCGGTGAAGGAAACAAAGAATTATCTCTTAACAAGGACACAGAAAAGGGAGGTCTATTTCTCTCTCCCATTTCTGTCTTTCACTGTCAACTAAATCCTTTCTTCCACTCCTCTTTCTGGTTGTGCTTGTCTGTCTGACTCTTTCATGCCCTCTGACTCTCCCTTGTTTTCTTTGTGTGTGTGTGTGCGTGTGTGTGTGTGTGTGTGTGCCAGCGAGTCACATGGAGTGTTATCAGGGTGTCAGGCACAGAGCTGTCACACATTGACAGAGCCCGCCCACCCCCTCTCCCTCCCGACTGAACGTTGACTTGACTGGGCCTCAGACAGAGCCCGGCATGGGCTCGCTGCAGACGCAGCTTTTCCCTTAAAGGGACAGACCACCACGTTACATCACATCTGGAATTCACAGTGAGCCAGAGACATTTAGGCTTCTCTGTTCGAGCTGACAATGGTGATCTAATCTCCCGCAGCAGATGTACCGTCTCTGAAGCCATGCGAGCCCAGGATCAGACCAGACCTGCTGTGTATCACAGCGTGAGCCCTTCCCACATCCTCAGCAACCAGCAAGGAAGTTTAACATTTACACTTCAGCTAAACATTCAAAGTGTTGCTCTACTTTTTTTTTTTTTTTAACCAGTTTAAAAGAAATCTGAGGTTTCTCTTACAGCAGTGAACAAACATGTCAGATTTCTTCACCTGCTAACAATTTCTCATGGTATTTTGTCTTTTTAAAGGGCAGTCAAAGTGGTTTGGTTTTAGATTTCTTTGATAAAAACATAAAAGGTTTCCATATTTTTGCATAGTGACAAACTAGTTTCTAATAAAGAGTCACTAGTAAAGCCTTCCTCCAGCAAGTGAAGTGAGTAAAAATAAAAGTCTAAAGTTCAGAAAGTTATGTCAAAAGTCACTCTGAACTGAAAGCTTTAATCTGTCCTTTCACTTACGATCTAGTGTGTCTGCGCATGCATGCCTACCTCTTTTCCGGTGAGGACGTGTCGTGCCAGTTTGACCTTGGCGAAGTTGCCTTTGCCGATGGTTTTTAGCAACCGATAGTTACCAATGTGCGGCTGCTCATCTGATGTGGTTGTGGCGACGGAGTTCCGACATCGCGGCATGCTGGAGCGGCCGGATGACTTGGACTCCTGAGAAGAGAAGAGAAAGGGAAATATGTAAGCATGAGAGGCCACAATGACTCCTCGTAGGCAGAAAGTAACAGAATATGTACCAGGGGGGAAAAAATGAAGGGAAAGTTTTACATTCCATGCTATCAGCTGTCCTGAACACTTTGTTTCTATGGGACATATAATCACTGGATATTCATAGATTATAAAGGACAGATAAGGTTTTAACAAAGCCTCTCATTTCAAGTCAATTTTAATGTCACTGATTGGCTCATTTCCACATTTTAGGAGCACACAGACTTTATCTTTTAGAGCAGTAACAAAAAACACTTCATATAATATTAATAATATGCAACAAAACTCTAAACATCTTGCCAATATGGCTGCCTCTCAAAGAGACAATAGTGCTTTGAAAGTAACACACACACAGTCTCATTCAGATTCTGGTTTCAACTTCAGGTCAGTCCTAACTATGATAAAAGTAAAATAAAACAAATATATCAGCTTTCTACTAATTTAAAATGAATAACTGTCCAAGTCTATGACAGGCCAGTCTAGATTATACTTGCCCAAAAGCCTTCAGATTTCATTATGGATTAAAAAACAGACAGCAGAAAATCGATCGACACACAGCTACTAAGGCGTTCCAAGCTCTGCATTATAATCTGGTGCCAATACAGATTTGATATGGACAGCCAATGTTGATAAGGGACAAGCCACTGTAAATAAAGCATAATCAGGTTGGACTTTGTCCAAGTAAGGTGGGTATTTTATAAGTCAATCTTTACACAAAAAATAAATAAAGCTTTTTACAGCAGCCTAAAGCCGTTATTGGAAGCTGCACTCAGCTCATTTAACCGCCATAAGCAACATTTTAGGGAAAACAAACAAGTCCACTGCTCTGTACACAGAACACTGTGAATAACTGGCGAGCAGAGCACTGATTACAAATAAGTGATGTACAATTTTAGCGAAGCTGCGGGAAAAAAAAAACTGCAATTTTCTCTCATGTTCTGTCTTCTTAGACTCTGACTACCAATTATGCATTTCCTACTAACATTTAAATTTGTAGTCTTCTATTCGCCATAACACAATAATTGATTAATATTGGGATACAAGAAATGAGAGCCACTTCCTAACACAAGTTTGAACCTTCAAGAGAAGTGCTGGAACGATGAGCTTCGTCTTCTTTTTCCTGCAGTCACTGTTTTACTATGGTTAATGTTTCACAACGTAGCTATGGCCAACACACAAACACACATACGCAATGTTCATCTTTTGGTGAGATATTCAAATTAATCTACAGGAGAATAATGATATAAAATAATATTTCACCCCAGCTTCCTGTGTGTGAGTATCTGTGTGACTTTAATTTGAACCCACAAGGCCAATAGTGTACAAAGTTATTTTAATAGTCTCTTTATATGGTAGTGTGGAGTAAAATTGCTTCAGTTCATCTTACAGCAGACAGTAGGTCTTTCGAGTCATACGCACACCCACAAAAAGAAAACAAAACCTTGCTGTGCTGGCAAGTTTTGCATGGTTGGCAACTGCGATTGGGTTTCAACTCCAGGAAAGGGTCACGGCAATTGTGTGCGTGTGTGTGTGTGATCTGAGCGGACAGGTGACGGGGATCAGGGTCAGAGGGAGAGGACGACTGGCTCCAGGGTGACGAGACGCAAACACACACACACACGGGCCGCGACACGAACGCCCACGCGCAGATACAAGAATACACACTGGTGTGGGCGCATGTGCGTGCACACGGGGTATATACGCAGAAAATCACACACACCTCTCGGAGATCTGACACCAATGAGAGAGACGGTCGAGTGAAATTCACACTGTTGGTGCCGAGTGAAGAGGTTCGCACAAATCATCCCTTTCTCTTGTTCTCTCCCTCCAACACCGACTAGTCATTTTATTCGCCTAATTATCTCTTTCTGGCTTGAACAAATTAGAGGCTCGCTCTACGTCGCAAATTACCCGCAGACCACGTTTCTATCAACATCGTCCTCCCTCTGTTACCATATCTCAGGCTATGGGAAACAAGGATTACTTCATTGTATTTGTGTGTTTCTTGCTCCAGATGGTATGATCTAATGTCTGTGTCCCCCACCCCTCCCGCCTCCCCACAACATCCTCATGCTGACAGTGCAGACCTGCATAAATGTAATAGGCCAGATTAAGCTTCAGCACAAGAGGGGGAACTTCAGATTAAAAACAAATGACAGTTACATTAAACCTCTAAGGCCAGCGGAAGGGCCTTATGTGGCTTTGAGTGAGGAGGGGGAGCAAATGATTTTTATTTTTGGATCATGTGGTCGAGGGGGGGAGAGACGGAGACAGACAATGTTTCATATGTGAACACGATTCGACACAATGAGACCCAATCTGACCACACAAAGCTTCTCGATCAGCTGGGCTGTCCTCACAGAGATTAGGCCTGTGTGATCTAACTCCCTCTGTCAGGGAGTACTGCTGTCCAAAATAGTGCCTGGAGGTCAAACCTTGCCCTCAATAAAACATTCGGGCCTTCCAACTGCTTCTAGACAGCGATAAAGTATACTATTCTGTCTGATGCACTTTAAAAAGGACATTCACATGAAAGCAGCCCAAATATTAAAAGTTTAAAATAGTTTTTGTATTTACATGAATAGAGTAGTAATGCTATGTCCCACTAACAGATTCTTGGCAATCCACCTATCCAGGTTTGAAATCAGTTTTTGACATGCACAGACGAGCGTGACAAAAGACAACAAAAGTCTGAGGGGAAGAAACAGAGCATGTGGATGAAACTTAAGACCGTTACATGTAGCGATGTCCTTATTATTTTCAAACCTTTTTCTAGCCTCAAACCATCTGAAGTAAGTCCATATCCAGCACTGGAAATGTGACTATTTTACACATTTGTGCTGAAAAGTTACAACAATGCATGTTGAAGCATTGTCTTATTTCCTGCATAACCTGTTGGTCAGTGAACTGGTTTCTGGTGTGCTGACAGATAGGTAAAAGTGTCATTGGCCATCACTGACTCAAGACAGTGCTGATATCACAACACAAAGATAGCCTAGGGTGCTACAAAGACATAACTTAGAGATAACCGGACAATGTTCAAAGACACAAGGACTGCTCTAGCAGTCCATCAAGGCTCCTCAACAGAAATGTATAAAAATATAAAGAAATATAACATAGCACAACAAAAAAAAGAGATTTAGCTTTATGGATGTCAGATCTACAGTGTAGCTGCTACACAGTGGTGCCCGCCCTCTTTGACAGCACTGCTGAGAGATGCCAGGGGATCAAAAAGTCAATACAGGAACAAAGCTAATGGTGGCTTCCTGCAAAGTTTGTTATCATGAGTGCTTCAATGCTCTAATAGAGTGATGAATATTCATAACCAAGATGGCAGCATAAGATGTTCACACATTTAATTTCTGAGTGCGCCATTCCCTACTAAAAAGCAAATAGCTGCATTTATGATTTTAAAACGGCAGAAGTGTACAGCGAGGCCGACTCCTCTGTTATCCTGTCCAGCTTTCTGACATTCCTGTTGTTTTCACGGGGGGCTGAAATGAAACATAACCAGCTACAACTCTGGTACGGCTGTACTACCACTGACATGAAGGTCAGAAGACAGAGACAAGCTCTCTGTCTTTGTTAACTAGTGCTTAAATGGACCATTCCCCGGTAATTAGCAGGTTTAACTTTTAATTATGTATTAGACTGACAATGCACAAGGTACAGCAGGTTTCCTCTGAGTTCTTTCACCCTTCCACAGTCCTCAACTCTTTAGTCTTCCTTCTCTCCTATCCTCTTTCATGTCCGACTATTTTTGTCTTCTGATTCTTCCTTCATTTTTGGGCAGCTGCAGGCTAAGCAAGCCCCTTCCCCCAACACACACACACACATACACACATACATACATATAGCCACCTCTTCTCTCTCCCCTCAGTTATAATTATAGATGTGTTGGAGGACAATAAGTGACATCATTGTTTTGTTCTCACATTACTCTCTGATGCGGCATGTGACTCATGAATACTAACTTGTTAACATGCACAGTTTTGTACAGACTTTACCAACTTAAGATTTCACTGTACTCCAGTCTCAACGGCTGACAAACTGCATTTGAATACTGAGCGTATACTCACTGACACTGTTTGTTTGTTAAATGACATTCACGCCAGATGAAGGGACCTCTTGTGAAAAGAGATCTCGGGGAAGGATTGGAGGTAGTAGATTGGAAACACAAGGCACAAAGACACCAAAATGTGTCCACTGGGTAATGTAACCACTCTGACCACTTCAGGTGACACTGAACCAGGGGAACCTAGTAAGTCTGTGGAAAAAAGGTTCAAGTGTGGCTGGCCAGCATAACACTGATTCCATCTTTTAAATCGATTTTTTTATGTTTTCAGGGGCTGCGCTGTCATCTTCTGCTCCAAAAACAAAGTGAACAACATGAATTTGGAAAAAGACAAAAACAGAAATGAAAAGCCCTAAGCCTCTGCTGCATGAAATCAAATTTACTCTGCTAAATCTCTGTTAAATCCTTCTGTTTCGATCACAATCTGAGCAGCTTGCTAACAAAAAAAACAAAACAGAGCGATCTGCCTTCATGGAGACAATGGTGTGCACCGCTACCCCGCATGTCTCTAGCTTGATTGGTATATTATTCCAGTTTTCCAGTTTGCAATGCAATAAATCATGGAGTTTTATGATTTAAATCATAAGCTAACAAGTAAAGCCTGTTGAGTTTAACTAGCTTGTCCACTGTCAGGATGTGTAAGTGCTGTAGCGTGTGGAGACTGGATGGTGTCATGTGTTTAGTTCCACTCTAACACCGCAGTAATGGCGGCGGCTTGCAAGAGAACAACACATAAATCAGCTGCTGGGTTTGTCTATAGACACCAAAACAAATATATGCTTATTTTAAATTATATGAATCAGATACAAGCTTTGGCTACTTTTCTACCTTTAAGGTGAATTGCTTTATCATATTTAGTGATTAAATACATTTTCCACATAATAAAAAGGCACAATTTGCTCTCAAACTCGAGTTTATTCGCTACTGTGTTTCGAGTTTATCAGACAGGGGTGGCAGTCTTTGACGTTCTTTGCCTACCGTGTGGAGAGACCATTAGTATAGTGTTTATATCCGGCCCAGCAATTCAGATCACCTCCCAGCACACACACACACACACACACACACACACTCAGACAAGTGAAAACTCACTGACAAGATGTTTGCAGCTGAGAGCCATTTACTGCCACATTGAAAACACAAGCATGTGCACATGACCCACACACACACACAAAGCAGTAATGTTAATCCACGGCAGTACTGGTTTGTGTTCTGACTCGAGCCTCATTATCACTGACCTTTACTAATCTGAGTTCTGGGAGGAAGCCACTCAGATACAACCAGATGGAATTTTACACAGAGCAGTTCAGAAAAGTAACCCAACAGGAGAGTCGCACATGAGGTGTGTTCAGCACATTACTATCAAGAGATAGCTCAACTCGAAAGCGAGATAGGCAAATGTGATATCAACAGTAGGGAGGCAAAGAAGTGGTAATAAAGGGAGAGTTGAAAAACACACAGGCGCGCTTTGGAAACATGACAAAGCGGGCTAAGCTGAAAAGACCCAACACCATTACGACATTGCGAAAACTAGAATGTGACGTCTCTTCCATCGCGCTTAATGCATCACCCAATCATGCTGATGAATGATCAACTATCTAATCAGGCATCCGGATTATTCCGCCTGTTTTCCACCTTTGCTAAGAGGACTGCCTCACCTTACACTACCTGATTCTGCAGTCACGCTTGAAAGTCACGTGCGTACGTCGCAGTTTCCCTGGCTGTGCTGAGCCACTTGTTTTTAGTAAGAGACAAATAAATAATATGTAGCGTAAAATATGTCAAACCATTCTTGTGTGTTTTTTAATTTCTAAAATTTGGGTTATAATTACAGAGCCATTATTAGTCCAATTATACACAATTAAAATATGGTGACTTTCCTGCCAATTTTGGCAGTGATGGCTCATTGGCAGCTATTATTACAAGTTGTTTATGCAGATTTTTTTTTAAAAAAATACTGCATCACAAACCTGCTGTTAACAATTACATGTAATCACACTGTTCCCACTCATTTGAAAGAATTAACCACTTCGTCCCTTCCTGTCCAAAAGACCATTTCAGTTTGAGCTCAGCAGCTCAAAAAAAAAAAAAACAACACACACTGACGACGGACAATTATAACCGCGGGGAAACCATCAAATTTAATTATATTTAAAGTAACAAGCTGCAAACCAATTTAAGAGGTTAAACTGGAGGGCTTAACATTTGCACACTGCCACAGGACCCCCACTCCCCATTTAATATTACATGTTTCCCCAAGATATGAGGGTCATCTGTGTGGATGGAGGGCAGTCTGAGCTGGGGATGACTGATTACTAACACATTTATACATTTATAATCAATATTAGATTACCAATACAGTCAGAGTTAATATCAAAAATGACGTGCCAAATAAAGATGCTGACATTTGGATTTGCTCAGCAACAAGTTTTATAGGTCCTTCAATTAATAAGATCTCTTCCAGTTAAATTTAATCTGATCTCCAGACATGCTGTGGAGGATAACAGAACTGAAACATGTTTTTTTTTTCCTGCGCGTTTACACTGACAAGCGGTCCTAATTGGAAGCTCGTACATCCACAACACGCCATTAGGACAGCCAGACCACAAGTTCATTAAAAGAGCTGTTGTAACGTCAGCTACGTCTAAGCTTACTATCATAGCAGGCCTGTAGTCATATAACTAATTTGACATGTAATCTGGGGAACGTGTCGTCTATAACCAGGCACCTACTGTAATTTGCTGGAAAGATGAGTACAGTTAATGAACATGATTCTCGTTAACTACACTTGTCTTAATTCATTTTGTTTATTAATTAATCTTTTCCAAACGGCCTTAACTTGACTCGAAGGTTGTAGCACTGCTACGAAACCCTTCCTAAGCTTTATTTGCCTAGTCCGCCTCATAAAACTGCCCCTCACCAACATCCTTGACAGCAGCACTCTTGCTCCACTCATGCTCTATGAATCGATTTAAGCTTTTATAATGGAGTTTTAATTATTTATATTTCTGTGTTAGGCGTGGTAGAGCTGACGCAGCATAAAACAGATGTACCTTTTGGCCTTGACATAAAAATCTGAATTAAATACGTACTTGGATCTTTTTGTACAAGTTTTAAATGTCAACCTTCAAGCTCAATTTAACACAGTTTAATATTTTAAGATGGAATTTTTCCTCCACTTCTACTTTCTAACCAAACATACTGTCGATGCGGAACAAACAAGGTCTTTATTGGATACATAACACGACCACATACAAAGGCTGCTGCATTATACTGAAATTTGTGGGTGGGAAGACAGACACACACATACATACATACACACACACACACACACACACACACACACACACACACACACACACACACACACACCTCCCCAACTCTAGGTCGTGATGGCTGTGTTGCCATGGAGATTTGTCGCTTGCTGAATCCTGCCCTCTATCTCGATGTTGGTTTGTTTCTCTTTCATGCTTCCTTCATTTTCTCTTGCTCCCCCTTCCCTCCTCCTCCCCCACCATGCTTTCTCTTCCTACCCTGCTATTCATATGTTTATGTTTCTATTTATACTCCGCTTTCATGCCAAGATAGGTTTCCAGAATAAAATATATGTGACAAAGAGTTTGTTGTCCTTAAACGGGAGCTCGCAGTGTGCAGTATCCTAATAATACCATGCAGTGACATATCCGAAGAAGGTCAAAAAAAAATCCAACTTAACACAGATGTAACTTCTTTATGGCCACATTTTGGTTTCTATATAGTAACTTGTACGTATAAACATGCATTAAAGCTGAAAACCACAAATACTAACTGGAGCTAATTACAAGGAAATCCCATCAGGGAATGACTTTGGGAGTCATCATGTGAACAACCACTCTAATGAGAGGGAAATTAAAAAGGACACAGGCTAAAAAGCTGCCAAGACACTGTTGAAGAGAAATGTTACTGCGCCTGTTTGACAGTTCTTCTGATTCAACTCCAAATAGTAAGCCAGTTAAACAGGATGTGGATGTAAACAGTTTTGCACAAATATATTTTTTGATGACGGAAATAAAATTAACTAATACTGCAGTTAGTCACACACATACAGTACACAAAAGGGAAATCTGTATAACTAATTTATACAAAACTCAAGCCAAACTAAGTGAAAAGTCTTAAAGTAGACTGAAAATCTTAAAGCACACAGTCTATATTTTTTATTTTTATCTGTCCTGCTCTGTTTCACACTATTAGCTTTTAGCATACAGTCTTACTCAGCCCATTTCCACCACATCAACGGCATATTCTGCTGTCTTTGTTTTTCATTTAACCTTTATAAGCTACATTTATCTTTAAAAGCAGGCCAAGTTCCTTTTTCTTTTTTTTTTTTAAACAGTTGTGCAACATATTATTTCGTATGTACTCATGATGACGATTTTCACAAGGCAGAGGCTGTCATTAAGACCATTTATAGTTTGAAGCAAAAAAATACGCATGTGAG
This sequence comes from Protonibea diacanthus, assembly GCA_028641955.1. Classification (NCBI taxonomy): domain Eukaryota; kingdom Metazoa; phylum Chordata; class Actinopteri; family Sciaenidae; genus Protonibea; species Protonibea diacanthus. The sequence continues at coordinate 11,972,400 of CM053998.1, forward strand.
TCACGGTAACAAAGAGCATTATTTCATCATGCCCGAGGTTCAGTAATAAATCGTTAATCATTCAAAATATTGATACGAGTCACTGTCTATGTCTTGCTTACATGCCCTTAAGTAGCCTCTTCTGAAACTCTAATATACAGTATAGCTACTATATATACACATACTAGCCATATGAACTCTCCACACACACACATATAAGGCTAAGTAAATTTCTGAGAGGCCCTTTACTTTAACAAGGTGGTGTCACACAGGGTCTCAGTTTGCTGTGAATGTAGTGTTTTGTGTGTGTGTTCTCTTGAACTGAATTACCCTAGCTCCCTAGGCATGTGTACATTTGTGTGTGTGTGTCAAATCAATTCAGAGCTCCTGTTTGCTCTGTTGCTGTCACAGTTGGGACACACTGCACAGCACTTCCTTGCATGCCCTTGTTCTGCTGCTATGCAACTGTGTGTGAGTGAGTGCGAGCCACCAGAGTAAACAGGACTGTGTGGCTTTCACAGGGTGGCTGATTTGAAAAGCTGATTAATACATGTATACATGTACCCTGTACTTCATTACAGGGTGTTCCGCAAGATTTTTACTCTAACTTAAAAAAACAAAAACTTAAATAAAGCAACTCAGGGAACAAAAAAAAGACTCATGCATTACTCATGCATCTGCTAACTAAGTGGTGTATCACCTTCATGAGTGGTTTTGAGACTAAATCACAGCAAAGACGATACAAACGAAAATCTTAGCAAGTGGCAACCTGTGTTCCATTTGAGTGCTAAAAATTTTAATATGGGAAAAGGTAAAAATTATAAGCAAAGCTCAAACCCAATTTGTCTGTGGGAATACACTGAATTAAGCAACTATGTTCAAGTAGTAAGGCTGTGCTGGGTGTATACTTCATTAATTAAACATAGGTCTGATTTTTAGCCTGATTATGGTGGCTTACTTATTTTGGGTTCCCTCTATGTGGACTGAACTTTAAAAAGGTCCAGTGTGTAGGTTTTAGTTGCATCTTGTGTCCTGCCTGCCCTGTCTAGAGTCAGGATTTAGTTTGTCTGTTCCAGGATACTGTAGAAACAGTGTTTCAACATGGCAGCCTCCATAGAAGAGGACCCACTCCCACTGTAGATAGGTATGAATATTATTTTCCATGTCTGCCTTATTCTGAAAATAGAGGCCCCCCAGTCTTACTCACTGGACCTTTAACCCACAAAGTTCTGCCTAATCTTGCAGGATACGAGTGGTAAAAAGGACTCAGATTAAAGCCTCAGAATCAAATTGGGCAACGGCTGGAGCTAGTAAAAGCATCTTAAACTAGTTCCGCATTAAGTAGGTGAATCAAGTTGGAGGGCAAGGAACACCACAACAAACACCTCTGACACAGAGCGTCTTAGCCTTGAGAAATATGTTTCATAGAATGAGCAGCATTAATATTTCTTGGGTGTAGCATTGAGTGCACAATGGAGGTGTGAATGTTTGCCACCAACTGTGTACTTAAAAAGCATTTCTTAAAAAGGTACTTTGATCTCAGACAATGACAGTTTTAATGCAGTCATGTGATAATAAAAAGGCCTCAAACAGAAATAAAATGAAACCTGGTGTGTGACTAGTTTCTAAAGAATTCATTTAACCTTTCCTCCATATCAAAACATATTTAATCACAGGACGACATCCAAGTATTGATGCTAGACTGACATCAGTTGACTAAACAGTAACACGGTGAAGCAGTGAGAGAGAAGTCCACACGCCTTCACCTGAATGACGTCAAGGCCTTCAAATCGCAGGTCTACAGTTGGCTGCCACACCTACTGCTCAGCTCAACAGGAAAGGCCTGTTTTACCCTGCTCCCAGAGACAATCCAACACACACACAAAGCACTGAACTTCACTGCGCTGTTGGTTAAACACCCAGGTAGCACCTGCTTGTCCTATATTTATGTGTCCGCTGGAACTCCAGGTATAAATGGCCAACAGAAGTCATTGGATCTAAATCCAATTCAAATCCAATCAACAAGTAACAGCGTGTGTGTGTGTGTGTGTGTGTGTGTGTGTGTGTGCGTGTGTGTGTGTGTGTGTGTGAGAAAAATGAAGGCCTGCTTGTGTGCCGGCAAGAACAAATGTGAACGTGATGAAGTGAATGATCTTGAGAGAGTGAGTGTGTGTGTGTGTGTGTGTGTGTGTGTGTGTGTGTGTGTGTGTGTGTGTGTGTAGCAGGTTCTCTGTTGCTAGGGCCCTGGCTAGCTTTGTCTTTCTGTTCATCTGCCTAGTGACTGGTCTGGTAAGGAGAGAGGCATAATTTATGGTTTCCTGGGCGTAACAGCAACGTGTACGTGTGTATGTGTGTGTGCTATAGATTGCTTACACGATGACTCATTCAAAGTGAGCGTGAATGAAGACAGGCAAAAAGGTGAACACTAGAATATTAAAAACACGTCTTCAGCAGCATACCTGTGTCAATACACTTACACATTCAGTGCTTCTTTCTCATCTATATTGAATTTCCAGCTCAACAGCTTGCTGGGAGATTCTCCGTGAGGCTTCCACACTCCCAACGTGTCAGGTGAAATATATCAAACTGTGCTCGGCTAACCTCATATTTCCAACACAGTGTTCTTTGTCTTCTGTTGCTGTGGCGTTTGACGGCAGTTTGAATCTGCAACGGTCACCGTTCCCGCCGTGGAGCGGGTCACAAAGGTCATACAGGAAAAGACCGGACATTAGCTCAGAGAACGACAAGAACTGTTATGATTTTGACTTAATGAATATATATATATATATAGAGTATATAGAAATCTGAGGTCATTTTGCTTCCCTAGTTCATAAAAATGAAGGTCATCTGAGAAAAACTTTGAGTTAGCCAAATCACAGGCCTGCTGATGTTGTCACTTTTGATAAATTGATCAAAAAAGGTTTTTTGATCATTTCACGATGATTGATAGGTTAAAGCTTTACAAACTGACTTTGCTAACAATTTGTACAAAATGTAAACATAACTTTCGTTTGTTCAGATCGATATCTAGATCTAGCTCAGATAACAGGGCAACTTTTAAGCTCACAGGTAAGTCTTGACAAGATAGGCAACCCTTTTAAGTGTTTAAATGAGGATGTCGAGGCTACTGCGTTGAACTCCTGCCAGATGTGGCTCATGAAAACACTGTCAGAGTCACTTTATTCACATCTGGTACCGAACACTATGTAATTGTCCTGCCGTCCCTGCAGGATCCCACAGATCCCATCCCGACCTTTCCTGCTTTATAAAGTAATGTACAAGCAGAACATTGTTTAAATTCAGAATTAACCACCAGCAATCATTAATTTGGTTAAAAATAAATGGATGCACACTGAACTAATCTAGAAAACCTTTCCAGGACTTCAGTATAGTACTAGAGGTGGATATAGTTTCTTAAGTTTTTATGGGACTGTTTCATCACCTTTAGTGAAGCACTAAGGTTGGTGATGCCATGTGGAATACAGGTAGACCATCTTCCTGCTTCATTTCCTTGTTCCTTTTTCCATTTCCACTGGGGACCGAGAGTAAACCCAGTGAAAACAATCAAATAATTTCCAAGTTAGTTTCTTGTTCTCTCTACGTGACTTCTACAATGAGTACATGTCTCACTCGGACAAATTAATGGTTCAAATCCATCACACGTCCATGTGGGGAGGATCCAGTTCGCTCGGCTAGTGTGCAACTACCCAAACAATGAAATGGAGGATGAAGTAACAATTGAAGAGGCAGACCAGTATTTCTGGCTGCATTAGTCTGTCTTTTCAGAAGACATGGCTCAATGAATAGAGAGGGAACATTGTAAAACAGGAAATCAGACAATCAAGAGATCATGTCTGGGGAAGTGGACAAAGAGTGCAAACCAACAGCAAACATGTTACCAACACAACTTGTGCAGAACCCTATTTTGAACCTACAGCATTCATTTAATACATCAACGTACACCATGCCTTGTATTTTTATAAACCTGCTCTCCTGCTGGGCTTGCAGTGAACTGCTGTCACGCTGATAATGGGTGTCATATGCAAATAAGTTCCTCAAACTAACAGCCAGTATAAAACCTTGTGTAACATGGCAACATGTCAGATCAAGTCACTTGACATGCCACTTTCACACCGGCAGGAAGATGTCATAAGTCACTTCTCTGAGTTTGACAGCTAGAAGCAGGTATTGTTTTGATTTTAACGGTACTACTTAGGGACGACGACTTCACCGGTGATTAAGTGAAAATTCAGCTAAATTTCAAGACTCTGTAAACAGAGAGCCAGGCTTCATAAGTTAATCTGTTAGACACCCCTGTATATACTGTTAGAGACAGTTGATGCGGGGGTAGTTGGTTATGTTATCAGCATTTAAAAAGGTCAGGCAACGCCTTCCTCTCTAACCTGGATAGTATCATCTGTGGGTTGTGTGATGTTAGATGTATAAAAGGTGAAAGCAGACCACAGTAACAAAATGTTACAACTATGACTTAACTTTGAAAGTCAGTCAAAGATCACATCTCGTACAACCAGGAAGGTGGGAATGATCTTGGACGCAACAGGTGGCCGCTGTTGTACATTAATAAAATGTTCCATTTCTGAGCTTAAGTTTGAATGAATCCACCTATATTTATACCCAACAATCAGCTGGCTTACTTTAACCATGTGTGGCTGGTAGCATAAATAACATCCCTGGTGGACGGGGCAACAAGACATGAGCTACAAGCTAGTCAGAACCAATAACGTCAGAACTTATCAGAAGTACGGTCTTTAATAATTTACCCCTGGGGGCATTTAACATCAGGTTTCATTACCCATCTCTTCTAGCAACTGTTTGTGATGGCAGGATGGTTGTCTGTCTGTCTTGGTCAGTCACTTTTACAACCGCCGCCCACTTAACCTTTTATAACCATTAGCTTACAGCTTAGTTTGCCACTCGTGTGTAAAAGGAGCTCGCAAACTTTCCATGTAAGACCAGCAAACAACTCAAAAATATTAAAATAAACAGCTTTTCTATTCCAGTTTTGCAGATACACGGTGAGGATATTCAGAGAATATCTGCTTTTACCGAGCAGCATGCTGACAAGTGTCTGACAGGAACAGGGACGGTCATGTCAACACCGAGCCCCGTCTTCATGTCCGGTGCCATTTTGTCCTGTATCTTGAGACCTGACACCAAAGGCTTTCTATACATGGCCTTTAAAACAGACTGCGTTTGTGTGGGGGTATCCATCCATGACCTTTTGCCTACAAACCCAGTTAGGGACTTGCCATGACCCCAAACTTTTTTTTCTTTCCACCCCTAAATCCTCACTTGGTGCCGTGGGACGAGTCGAGGGTAACAATAGCAGTACAGCAGAACAACACAAGGGCCTGCATTGGTACAGGCACGTTGCAAAAGGGTACACAAACAAGGCTTATCAGGAAGTTCAGCCTGAGATACTGCACTTTATAGTTTTATAGTCTTGCCTGAATGTGCTGTTACAAAGTTATCACAGCAGCAGTTTATCTCCCACTGATCTCCTTGTGGCACAGTGCTGCATAACACACAGTATCCTCCCTAATGTGTGCACTTGCACGTATCTGATTAGCCATCATCACAGTGTGTTGTTGGATAATGTTGCGCTCCCTCGTCAAAGACTAAAATTGAATTGATGCTCTTGAATTCAATGAGAAAGTTTGCCAATATGGAAGGTTAGTGTGTGTTCCCACTGTCCCACTGGATATGGAGAGGCCACGTGCGTGTGTGCATGTTACAGTCAGAGACTTATATAATCAGCTGTATTGTTTATGACCTCTGTTCCAGGTGAGGGTGTAGCTGCGTAAGAATATGACTGTGTCACTCTCTCTTTGCCTACACTTACATAGATACATACAGGTCTAACTGTCGACCTGCTTTCCTTTACCGTCTAATGGAAGCAGTGATCCATTGTGCGTGAGACAAGCCAGCACACACACACACACACACACTGACGCTTGCAGTGAGATCATGGTATCAACAGACAACTTCCGTCAGCATTTTATTTGTACAAGGAGCGAAGACAGTCTAAATCTTTTTAACCTTTCAGTCTCCAGCACCGACAGGTTTTCCCATTGGCTGGTTGGCTGGTTAAGAGCAGCTCTGTCGTCTGGTTGGCTGCGCAGACACAGTTTGCACGCCTGGGCTGGGCTTTCAGTGTTTCAGGTAGTTTGACAAAGGGTGCAGCTCTCGGGACAGATTGAAACAAAAAGCGCTTTTTTTTTTTTAATAACGCCCTCCTCATTTATGATGTATGTTTCTTCGTGTGTGTACATTTACCATTTATTCATGTCGCTATATTCATCAAAGCTGCTGGCCAACGATACCACACACGAGCCTCACAGCGGCTACATTCATATACCGTTAGATACTCTGGGCAACACAAATATAGAAACGGGGTTTAGCTTCACACACGTGTCGACATCATCCACCGGCTACTCTGTCAACATGCACACACACAAATTTTTCCATCAGACGTGCGGGAGAGATTTTTGCATCACATGATGCTTGTCAACAGCTGTCCAAGATGTGTATCGGAAACTATAATGGTTTTCATGTGAGTGTGTGGCTTTTTTTTTCTTCTTTTTTTGTAACTGCAGTGAATCTACAGATAAATCTGTCTACAACATTAAGACAGATACTGTAGTCTGAGCAGCGAGGGCTTTGTTCCAGCTTTCTAATAATGATTTACAGAGCGCAGCCAAAGGCTTTCTTGGTCTTTTTCAAACTTTCAGGCGCAATACCAAAGTGTTTTTTTCAACTCAGCTGAATGGAAATGTGAAATACGCCATCTCTTTGAATCTCCAGCTCTCAATGTCCTTCGCAATGTGACACATGTACTAATGATATTTATAGTGTGTTTAGGAGCCCTCTGGCCTCTGGATAAGGGTCAGCCGTTTTAGGTCAGAAGAGGATGTGTATTGTTTATGAGCGTCTTTAATCACACCATGCACCATGAACCAAACCCAGAAATGACAGCTCCATTTCAACAGAAGCTCTTTGTGTTACTCCACATCTCTTTCCAGGAATGCTCTGGACTAAAATATATTCATCAATCAGTGACCAAAAAGTTTCGCTTACTGCGAGTTTAAACATTAATTTCAGGGCATTATCAGAAATATTATAGATTAAAAGCAACTTCTCATGGCGTATCAACAAAAATCAACCTTTTTCTATCTCAAACACACTTGGACAAGAGTACAAACTTGTCACACATGTACTAAAGCGAAATAATAATGCATTGGGTCTAATATGTGGATATTAGGTTTCTGTGCTGTCAGCTGTATGGATTTCATGTGGAACTGGCTGCAACAGGTCAAAGTAATGGAAGTCAAGTAGGTGGACATGCCCCAACACACAGACTAAACAGAAACCTAAATTTGTTCTTCTGTTCTGCAAGGAGTGGGAAATCCAGTGCGAGTGCGTAGGCAAGCTGGTGAATCACTGCTGTGTGGCAAAGACAACAGAGACAGAGAAAAGGCAAAGAGACAAGCAGAGACTCTAGAAGGCCAAACAGGGCCCATCTTTACAGCAGATAAGCAGAAACAACTAAAGTGGCTTCATGAGGAAGTAAGATTATTTTTGGAGAATCATTTTAGATGTGTATCTTACCTGCCCGGCTGAGTTTTCAATGACTTGCACCAGAGGGATCCTTGTTGACATTTTTGAAAGACTTGAAGTTGCCAAAAAAAGGGGGGAAAGGAACGGTGAAACCAGAACGACCTTTCAGTGTCTATTGTGCATTTAAAACCTGTCTAGTTGATGGGGAAGGGGGGAAATTTCCAACAGTTGTCCAGTGCTAGCCAGCTAGCAGCACGACAGATAGCCCGTGAATCAACAAGTTGAATCCCACATCAGCGGCTAGCCGAGTTAGCCAGCTAGCTAGAAAACTAGCTAGCAGCAACCGCACGTCCCATGTTTGTCAACAAGCTCAAAAACAGGAAAAAGCAAAAACGTCTTCTTCAGCTTCGGCCCGAAAACATTCAGTTCCCAATTAGCATTTATCGTCGTCGACGGTGACCGAGCGGAGCTATCACACTGATGCTGTGACGTTTAAGGGTAGCTAGCTACTTTGGGCTAGCTTGAAGAAAAGTTGGGCAACGGCTGAACAAGACAAGGTTCAATTAGGTGGCTAGCATGCTAAGGTTGCTAACTAACGTCTGAGGAAGCCCTCCAACTGTCGCCGAAATTTACAGCAAATCTTTACTCCGGCGTCGTCTTCACGGAGCTGTGTCGACGCCTGTTTTTTCTCTCTTCGTGGCAGAGATGTTTCCTCTTCAGGGGTTGAAAAAGCAGGTCTACAAAACTTTCAGGGCCAAAGTTATTCCCGGCGAGGTCTCGACCTTCCCAACTCACACAAAACAATTCAAAATGTTCCCAGTGAAATATTCCCAGGGTTAGGGTATCCGAAAAATAAAAACAGCAGCATGTAAAAAATAAATCACATGGCAGGTGAAGAAACGCGAATTAATTTGTTGCGCTGGCTAACTGGCTGGCCAATATTAGCCCATGTAGCTAGCTAATTCAGTGTTTCTTTCGAAGCAAAGCTAGCTGGTTAGCTTATCCTCCTGCGGCCGCGGCGGCGGTGACTGCCACAGAGCAGCCCACAAAACTCAAAATCCACGGAAATCACCGGCGCTCTTTCTTGTGTTGCGTGATTGGAATAAGGTCGTTCACCAGTGCTGCACTGCAGTGTGGCGATATCTACCAGTTCGTCCTGTCGGTACACCGACTTGCTGTTATTCCCGTGAGCAGCCGACTCAAAGAGGAATCATCAAGTTGTAAAATCCATTATCGGTTAACTGGGGTTTTCTTGTTAGGAGGTGCGTGTCACGGGCGACACAGAGAGGGGGGAGAGAGAGAGAGAGGCGAGGAGCTGCGCCCGAATGCAGTCTATGCGCACGATCCTGCCCTGATACCGGAACAAGCTCGCGGCAACATGGCTGCTTGCACCACGACTGAAAGAGGAGGACTGGAGAGGGGAGGGAGGGAGAAGGGTTCGGTCTGCTTTCGGATGTGCTCGGCTTTTTCCGTGGCTTTACTGGTGACCGCGATTCCTCCAGGTTGGTAAATGGCAGGTGCAGAGGAATGTGTTCGTGCAGGGATGTACTCCAATTTTGCTGCAGATACAAGCCCAGATATTAGATTGTTTTTGCGTATGTGTACCACTAAAGTACATCATGACCTGACTCCTGCATTATTACTTTGTTTTGGGTCCAACTTTTTGTTCCCAGGGCCAACAAACAAGTCCATCACTCCTTGTTACATGTGGATAACTAAACTAATGTTTATGTATCCTTGTTGTTGTGTGTAGTGTTAAATATTATGATTATTCCAGGGTAGTGCACAGATTCTAGTAGGATGAATTAAGTGAGCCAAGATCTGTAGTCTTCCAGGGAGGCTACACTCCCTGACAACATCCCTACAAAGCAGCTCAAGTCTGTGAAGAAGTTTCAGATCCAGACAGAGATAGAAATACAAATTTTAAGCCAGCATGCCTACCATTCCTGAGTAAAGGATGGAAAATTAATAGATATCCAGTCTACAGTCTCTCTAAAATATGCTTTAGAGAGACTATTGTTATAGACACATGCGAATCGAACACAATTATGTAAATGAGGTGAAGGGACAGACAATCTGCTGTTACACAGATGTTTATTAAAGCGTACAACTCAGAATCCACCTGACGGATTATTAGCAATCTGTATTCAAGTATTTCACTGATGATGGAGAACAACTCATCAGATTCTACCGCAAACTCACAACGCTGGAGAGGCTTTTGTTGGAAGAACTGTGTGAGGTTTTTTATAACCCCAAAAATAAAATCAAAACAAAGTGGACATCAGAACCAATGCTGGAGATAAGGTGGCAATTAATGGCAGATCATACTCATATTTTTTTGCTCTTGCCCCATCTTATAACCCTTCTGGACTCAAGTACAAGCAACCATCAAGAGGATTCTGGGATTCGTTATCGAGTTTACTTGTCTCTCTTTCTACCTGGGAAACATATCAAGTCACTCAAATTTGTTAAGATTTGTTCATTTTTTTTATGTACGCATGGATCCAGCATCTCTCTGGAAACTCCAGTTCTGCAGGTGATGCTCACATAGTACCTGCAGGAGCTGCCAGGTACTTTCTGTGATGAAATCAAATCCCATATTTCCTCTCAACGGTCACACTGAATCCAGCAAAAAACAAACAGACGGCTTCATGTTGTTGTTGTTGTTGTTGTTTTGGCATTCGTTCATCAAGCCATGGCGTTGCACAACAGCATTATTGACAGAGAACACACGGAAAACTTTACAGCAATGAGCTTATTTAAGTGCCTCCTCACAGGCAGGGTGACACTGTGGATCCTCTGCTTGAAAGGTGTCATTGTTCCATAAAATATCTCCTTTTATATACAGAGTTTCTTCCCTATTATTTCTAAATTTATCTGAGGCCATAACATGTTATTAAACTATACAGTGATGTGGTTGAATTATTGGTGCACATTGCAGTCACAGCTGTATAAAGTGTCACTTGTAAATATGTACCCATAAGTGTGACTGTGAGATGCTGCCAGCTGGCATAGACATTTCCAAGTTACTTAGCAACAGCCATGGACTGACAAAGACAATATGGCTGCCTTTGGAAGTGGTGATGTCTGAACTCTGTCAATCAGGAGGTCTGCAGAGACCGGTCACAAAACCAAATATTCAGCATTCGCACAATGCAAGGATGTTACGGAGAAAATACAAAAGAAATCAGGAAATGAAGGTCTGTGAGAGGCTTGTTAGTAATGACTGGGAGAACATCCAACTGGCAGGATTTCCCGATGAACCAAGGGAAAAATCACATCCCTGATGATGGACAGAGTGTCCCAGGAGGTATATACAGTGTGAGAGGAGACAAACACCTCTGTTGCAACATTGTTGCTGTGTCGCTGGGCCCCTTTTTGTAACTTATCTTTCAGTATACACAAATATTGGCAGCATATGTCCTATTTTTATTCTTTATTTCCAGCATGTTGGAGCTCGTCCAATATGATGCTGGATCACACATGTACTGTCCAATATTTGGTGACCAGCCCTCGAAATGTGCTGAAAAATATCAGAAAACATCACAACTAGCCATGAACTCAATGACTCCATTTTTTTTTTTTTACATGAAAGATTTTACATGAGAGGTTTGAGTAAGAGCTCAGCTTGTTCTGGACTAAATGTGCTAAAGTGTCGCCATCTGCAGGATGTCTGAATATATTACAGAGATCTATCTATCTATCTATCTATCTATCTATCTATCTATCTATCTATCTATCTAGATTCCATAGATATTTGGATGAAGTTGCATTTTCTTGGCAGCTGTACTCCTATTTTGCTTTGGAGAAAGAAATGACACTCTGAGTAGGAGGTTGAGCTGCAGACTGTTAATTGCAGCTGATTTGAGGATATTTTTAAGTCTCATTGGATGAACATTAAACAGCATACCAGCCTTTTTATCCACAGTCTCATATTTCCGGGTGCCAAAAGTATCTGGCCAGATTAAGCCTGTAATAACAGTTATTTTTATTATGTAGCCAATAATTTTCTCTGTAGAAGCTGGCATCCAGTGCACATCACCAGACTGTTGATACATTATTGTCAGGCTGTCCCTCCAGACTTTTTTTTTTTTTTTAATTTTATTTTACATTTCAGTTTCATCTCAGCAAAGATTTAGCTCAATCCTGGTAACTCTTGTGCGGCGTTATGCAGATCTTGATTACCATGACACCTGATTAAATTCAAATTCTCTGTCGCGTTGTCACATGTATGAGCTAAACGCACTGAAGCATGAACCAACCAGCTGTTACCAGCTATTTCATTTTCAGTAAGCCAAAGTTTAGAAGTAAGTTAAGCAAATCGTGAATTTAAAAAAAAAAAAAAAAAAAGCAGAAATGAGCACCAAAATACATTTTTTTTTCTGACTTTTGGTGTCACATTTGAAGAATTTCATAATAAAAGCATATTACTCATAAACTCATCAGAGTTTTCTGACAAAGGGCTCCATCTTATTATTTCTACACCTTATTTTGTCATCAATAAAAGCAACTTAGAATTAAATTCTGAGCGTGGTAGTTAATTAAGGAGTTTGGAGTTGAACCTGCTGTAATTACATGTGTTTGTAGATGTGACTGGAGGTTGTATGAGGCCATGCTCAAAGAGCACCGCAGTGGTGGTAATGGGGTGCTATCCCACTTGTGTGGATTAATTGTGGCGTAGCTCAGCAAATATGGACCCATTTTTATTTTTAAGTGGAAAATAAACATAAACTGCGCTACAAATCAGCAATAAGAAGCAATGAACTACCAGCTATGACAGGTTGACTGCAAGCTGGAACACCTGAACACCACCTGCTGCCACTCCAAAAGACACAAAACACCAAGAACATGAACAATCTGGTATGAAACGTCCATATTTATAGTGTTGAATTATCTCCAGTTTTAAACGAATACATTGAGAACATGGCAGATGGGGTGAGGACGATGTACTTTATGTACATCTGACAGGACTGTGGGTCTTAGTCAGACAGGAAATGTGGGAGCCAGTGCTTCAGGCCACCACTACATTATATTGCCCACCTATAATGTACACCATCAATAAGAAGGAGCACTCAGGACAGGACACGGAGTGACTCTCTTCTCTCCAGACGATCATCCACAGAGCAGTGGAATAATCTCACAGCATGTACTGATGTACATTTCAAAATGTATTTGACATGATTATAGAAGAAGAGACAAGCAGATGAGAGTACGCACACAAATGCATAATCAGTGAGCGATCTTTTGACTAATTCATGGCCTAACAAACTGAGAGGGTGACAGTCCTTCCTTAACCTGGCAATTTAGTAGGTGCTGACTCACAGCGTGGGCAAAATTAGTGAAGAAGTAAGATGCCAGACCAGGAATAGGCTGAATCTGTGCAGACTGTGCTACAATAACATGATGTACTTTAGTGAAATCTCTAATATCTCAAAGTAATGACGTTTTATTTTTTGTAGTCCATTAAGTATGTTGCATATTTAATGATTTGCAGTGAGAGAATCAAGAGGGGCGAGGCCTCTATCTGCAAGTCTTAAAGGGAAATGAGGAAACTGATTTTGTTTTTGATTGAACATTTTGAGGAAGCCACGCTTTCCTTTGCACCACCAGAGGAAATGCCACGCAGTAGGTGAAACCAGTTTCATGTTCTGTTTTCTAGTAAGATACCAAAAAAAAAAAAAAAAAACTCACACAAATGAGGGCGTTCTCTTCTTTTTTAAAAGTTTTCCCAGCGTTGTTCCGTCTTTATTTGGATTCTCCGGCTTTGGCACTGAGGCAGGACTCGAATCGTCTGTTTAAACATTTATCAGGCGTCTTTTATACAACTGCTGTGTCAAGCTCGACTGTCACAATATCAGGACTGTCCTCCTTATCCTCACGCAACACACACTGCAGTGGAGAGTGATGAAGTTTCCTACAAATGTTTTTAAATTCGACAAACTGATCTTTGACTACAATGTATGTTTGGGAACTGCGTCTATTTTCACTATGATGAGCACCAGATTACATATTTCTTTTCAATTACATTTATTATTGTAACGTCTTTACCTCATCACTACATTTGTGACCTATAAATCCACTTTATAGTTTGTTTATGTTGGTGTACATAATATTTAGCACCTTTATTCTGTTTTTTATGCTTCATTTTGTGTAAAGTAGGCACTACTCATGTATTCTACTTGTTTCTAAGCTTACTTACAGTAACCAGTCGAAAGTTTGGACGCACCTCAGTTGGGTGTTGTTGATGGTCCCAGCGCTAAGCGCAAACTAGATGCTTAGTGCAGAATGCTATGGTAGCCATGTTGGTTAAGTGTGCCTTGAATTCTGAATAAATCACCAACACGGATGGTTTTCTGCTTTGTGGGATGAACAGAAATGCAAACATGCAGACATGCTGCTTGTTTTTTGTGCATGAAATAAGTGAACATTAACTGACTTGTGTGAACCTCCTGTTACCAGAGAAGTTGGCTCTGTAAGCCAATGAAAATATTAAAGTGAAAATAAATTAATTAATAAAAAAAAAAAGTCACATTCATGACACCATTATCAGCAATTGAGCAGAAACAGCAGAAGATAATCCCTCTCGAGCTGCACTAATCTTTTATTAAAGCGTCTCCGTTCAGCTCGGGCTCTTAGAGGAGGACACCAGTGTTCCTCTGCTAGTCTGACATTAGCTGGTGTTAGTGTTGAGTTACCGCGATGTGATTAACAGGTCTTTCCGTTTAAGGTGTCGGCGCTCATGTAAATTGCATCAGTTTGACACGACTTGGTTTTAAGTGTACTTCAGTGTTTTATGTCGGACTGAAAAGGTGCGTTAATTACTCTGCAAAGGGAAAAGGTCGCCTGAGTTGAGTCTCTACAATTAAGCAAAAACACTAAAAAAGAGGAAGAAGATTATGTTTAAAAAGATTGTAGAAAACGAAAAGTTTATTAAGTAAAGACAAGCCAAGTGCGAAACAGAACAGCACAGGAACAGGACACGCAGATGACAAAGACAATTTCATGATTCTAAACATTATCAAAATTAATGTACGCGTAGCATCATAGACCAAATATGAAGGTTACAGAAAGCCCCAATTATTCAGTAATAAAAGAAAAAGACACTTAAATGAATCAAAAATTAAAATATACATTTTACCTGAGGAAGAACGAAGAAAGAAAAGCTTTAAACTATGTACATAAAAATCGATGTCCAAGGTCATTATTCTTCCACAAGGACTCAAACAAAAGTTTGTTTGCGTTCAAAAATGCCCTATATCCTACATACCACACAAAAAACATCATAGGAAGAAGAAGAGCGGGCTGAAACAAAGACAAACTATAGGAATATAAATAATAAAGAGTCTGTGGGGGTGTTAAAATAGCTTCACATCCAGTCAGGCAGTGAGGATTCACCTCTGACTCACTCTCTTTAAATAGCAGCGAGCACTTCCTCCACAGTGACAGTCGTCAGGTCGGAGTAGAAGTTGCCCTCGTTGTCGCCGCCTCCGAACACCAGCAGAGTTCTGCTGACGGCGCCGCCGTGCGCACCTGCATCTTCCGACTCGTCCAAGAAACGGAGGTGACCGGCTGTCTCCATGGTGATGATGGAGTGCCCCGCCCTGGGGACGGAGAGCTGAGGGAGCGTCACCTCCGTCCAGCTGCTGGTGTCTGAACCAGTGAAACAAAGACAGAAGTCATTAACTGAATAGGTTATTAATATTCATAAAGGAACAAGCGTGATAAAGTCAGATTTTTGAGTCTGCCAGTTCCTACCAGATCAGGGGCGTCCCTCTCTACCTTCAAAAAACACCTGAAGACCCAGCTTACCTCCTCTCCAGCACTACCAACTGGACATGCTAAATCTATCCCATCTTGAACTGTCACTTGATTCTATGTGAATAGTACTTATAGCTGCACTAACACTATTTGACTGTATTTTGATCTTCTTAATGAATAATTCCCCTGAAATCTTCACAATCAGACATCAGAATGTGTCCGGGGCTTCTTCCTAGCCTCCACATTGTATGTATGTGTGTATTTGTGTGTAATTGTGAGCGACCTCTCACCTATATCAAAGATGAAGGTGTCACTGAGAGCATTGTTTCCGTTGTAACCTCCGTGGATGAGGAACTTTGTGTCTGAGAGCACAGCGCTGCCATGCCAGCTGAAACACACACAAACACACAAATTAAAATAACTTCAGGCTTCATATTGTTGATATTTTTTGATACTGTTGCAAAGTTTTGGTTCTGATACATTTGTTTGATACTGAGGTTCAATATCCAGCTCTATCTGCAACTCCATGTGTGTGTTTAGTTGTATACCTTCGAGGAGAGGGGGCTTTTCCAGTTGTTTTCACAGCAGAAAACTCCATCAGACCTAAGAAACACAAAACAATTCGTCAGATCAATTTTTTTCTACATGAAGTGTTTAAATCTGTGTCCAGATATATATGTGCCTTGTGCACAGCTCCCATAAAAAACAGCAGGTGTGTGACTCACCAAGGTCCAACATGTACATGTCATTGTAGCAGACAGGAGTGTCCCATCCACCAAACACAAAGATCTTCCTCTCCTGCATCACACATGCAGAGTGACTGAAAGAGAAGCAAAGAACCAAGGGTAAGACCAAAAAGAAGAAAATCAAGTGATAAAATGCATGTTGATAGAGGACATTTGGATCAAACCATCTTACCCTGAGCGGGGGGAGGGTGTGTCGCCGGTTACAATAGGCTGGTACCAGATGGAGAGGTGGGGATCGAAGATATACAGCGAATCGCTGCAGCCGTCGGGCTCCGGGTTCGGACGAGGAAACACTCCTCCCAGCACGAACAGTTCACCTCGAAACATGCTGCAGCTGTGGTAGGCCAGAGGAGGAACTTTACCTTGAGCCTGGAGGAGACGAGAGAGGAGGAGGATGTAAGGACAAGCTGGAGACTGGGACTTATAACAAACAAGTAAAACACACACACTAACCTCCACCATGGTCCACTTCCAACTCTGTGTGTCCAGGATATGAACATCATTGAACCACTTCTTGTTTTTGGAGCCTCCGAACACAAAGATCCGCCTTGATTCAGGGTCGTAGGTGGATGTGTGGCCGATCCTGGCCTCAGGTGTCGGACCCTCTGCCAAAGTCTCTGCTGCAACCCAGGACATGTCCTCTGTTGGAGACAAGAACACACTCTGACGTGGAACTCCAAGACACCAAAGGACACAATTCTCACCGGAGCCTGAACAGATTTAAAAATGTTATTTTTGACTGACTGACCTGTGCAGAGCTTCCACATGGGATCTTTGCAGAACTGCATCCTGGCTCCCTGTCCTCCAATCAGAATAGCTGTCTGAGCATCGATGGGACACAGAGTCTGACCCCAGCGACCTGACGGGCCGGCCAATGGGGCTACGGGAAAACCAGAGAATTGTTTGTATTTCAAGTGTTAGTGCCTCAGAAATGTCAAATAGAGTTTAAACATTCCAAAGACAACAAACTTCAGACACAAGGCAAGGTGTTGAGCTCATGCCACGTTCCTGAACGCTTCTCACAACTTGAGAAACAAACAGAAAACATCATTCTGAAACTTCAGGTGGGCGATGTGCATCAACACACCAACTTCAGGACTAAAAAGTGACCAAAAAAAAAAAACAGTGAAGGTAAAAACAACTAAAACTATGTGATGTGTAAGCACAAACTCACCGCTCTGTGTGGGAGTCTTGCCCTGCCTACTCTTCAGCTTGGCTGCACTCTGAGGAGGCGTTCTTCCCACAATCCCTAGCGTCTCTCCTGTTCCATTAGCTGTAAAAAGGAGAGGGAGACTTAATGGAAGACGCGGCACATAAAGAAACGTTTCACTCCTCCACGCCGAGCCACAGGACTGTCCTTAGCTCTAACTTTCATTAGCAATAACTCTCTGTCTCTCTCACCTGTTCCTTTCACCTTTGCTGCATCTCCTCCACTGCTGAACAGCTTCTGGGCTCCTTTGGTTTGACCTCTGGCCTTTCGCACAGGTGTGGTCTTCTCCATGCTACCATTTGGGCACACGTTCTCCTCTTCACCCCTCTTCGCTGTCTTATTCTCATCATCATCTTCCTCTGACATTCGCCCTCTCTTCCTCTTGCCATTAAGCTCCCGGGCTGCGAGGGGAGCCACAGTGTCCTGGGATACAGTCAGAAGAACAGTCATTTATCATTCAGTAAATTGGCCTCAATAGACCAGAATGCAATGCTACAACACAAACATGTTGGGCTCCCTACAGCTGTAAACAGTTATTACATATTCTGGGTTGCAGAGGATTGTGGTAAATGTAGGAAACAACAAAGGGAAGGAAACAAAATATAACTATATTAAATGTTAGAAATGTGACTGTTGAACGTAGCTCCTGATGTGGGAGTTTGCCACATATTTCTGATACTAGCATTAGTAATATATCATTCACATAGATTACCTTTGGTGTGTATTCTGTCACAGCCAGGATGAGCTCTGGTTCTGACCAATCTGCTTTTACCTGAGGAAAGAAATAAAAACAAAACTAATGAATGATTTAAGAAACAGG
Source organism: Protonibea diacanthus (assembly GCA_028641955.1). Taxonomy (NCBI): domain Eukaryota; kingdom Metazoa; phylum Chordata; class Actinopteri; family Sciaenidae; genus Protonibea; species Protonibea diacanthus. The sequence goes on from CM053998.1 coordinate 11,990,491, forward strand.
AACAGATTTAGATATTTTAATTTGTGTTTAAGATAATATCGGCAGTGAAGACAACAAATTAGTCTACCATGATGCATAAATTGTAATTTTACCCCCCAAATTAACAAAATAAAAGTCATACCATGTTATCTTTTCATACTTATTCTCTCTTGGCTTGGCTACTAGCTGGATCTAATTCCTAATCCTGAATCTGAAAGGGTGCGTTTGATATTTACCAGGTTTCCTCCTTCCAGAGTGATTTTCAGTGTGACGCTGTCTGTCCATGTCTCCTCTTCCCACTGCTCCCAGGAGAGACATCTGGAGGAGGTAAGATGCAAGATTCAGTGCAAGGTTTCTCCTTCAACCTGAGTAATAATATTCATCTGTTGACTATAGATGCACAAGAAATATCACAACACAGTCAACTTTACTACGTAGACAAGCAGTCAAAAATACTATCAGAGAGGGTCAGCCTACTTGTTATATGGAGTGAGTTTTCCGATGGTGATGGGGATCCGCTCAGCATCGTTGAGCTCCGCGTTCACACAGATCCTCTCCCCCCACGGCCCGCTGCTGAACAGCACCACCTGCCGGACACTCGGTGGGACTGCAACAGACACCCTGCATGACCCGTCAGCACTGACACGGAAGAAAACGAAAGAACTACGTGAATATTTGTCACATGCCGCCCATAAAAACAAGGCTACGTACGGGAAAGTATTTATTGGCGTGTGTTTTACTATAACAGAGAAGCTAACTGACACATTATCTTCTATAAACACGGCTAATTTAAAGAGGCGCCAATGAGGATTTAGATTTATGACCCCGTGCTTAGAAATGTCGTTATTTAACAACACTTAAGGCCAACAGACACAAAGTTTGAAGGTGAAAAATTAGCTCACATTAACGTTACTGTTAAAATATTTATGTTGGTCGTACCTGAGCAGCCTTTGAGGCGGACCGTTCACTCCAAACACCGCATAAATGCCAAAATCGTCCATCTTTGCGTTTTCCTCCAGCAAAGGCGTTTAATGTCGCGTTTCTCCCGCCTGTCCCGCTTTATTTTGACACTATTTGAAATATAAAAACAACGATATGATGTCTGTCCTGCTGCGTTCAGCGTCTCCCGCCACAGATATGTGTACAATATCCAAACTCCGCGCGACTTCTGGGTAAAAGCTTGTGAGCGCGTGTTTTGGAGTTGAGGGTGTCTGCGCGGGTGGAGTCTGCACTAGACTATATGGACTAACAAAAATCTCCGCCCGTGCGGTGCATGTTAGTGATATATCGAGCACACCAAAGGCCGTGTCTCACAAGTCGCAAGCCAATCAGAGGCCAGCATTCAGCGCCGCTGCCAGGCGTAACAGAAGCTGCGTTCAAGGACACTTGTCACCACGTTTAAATTTATAACCGTACGGACACAGATTGATCTTTTTCAGTTGTTTTATTGTATTTTCATATTGAATATTATTGAATGTAAGTTTATTTTGTTATTTTTGAATTATCTCTTTATGTCTTATGTAAAGCACTCTGCCTTGTTGTTGTTCGTGCTATACAAAGAAATTTACTTCTTTGTGAATGAGAACAAAAGCCATACGTCACGTCATTTAATGGTATCATCAATAGGTCATATTTAACAAAATCAGTACTCTTCCTTATGTACTGTATTTCTCTAATGATTTAAGTTTTCCTAATATAATGTAACTAACTATGAATTGGTTTAATAAAACAAACAATTACAGCAACATTATAATTGGGACACTTGCAGGAACTGTAAAATATTAATGTTTTAACTTTATCATATTGTAATAACTGAAATCCCATAAGACGTTTACCATGATACTATCATATTAATATCTGATAATTATATTGTATCATCCACACCTTCTCAAAGGTAACAGTTAAACTAGTATGGAAACCTGAAGGATTCAGTGTTAAATTAATAGATTCGACTATACTATAAATGAACTATACATAAATATAAAAAGAGAAATTATTAAATAAAATGTCAAATGAAGTTAAATAGTCAGTAGGAACAATTAAATTATGGAATGAAAAGTCTTTTGAAAATACAAATGTCAATAATAAAATAAAATGAGTTACAATGAAAATAATAACAATGAGATATCATATTTCATATATTTCATATCATATGTGATATGTGTTAATATAAACCATATTGATATTCGATATATTGATGACATTCTATTTACATATTTATATTCATAGTATATTATTTATAGTATGTATATCTTAGTAGTCAAGTAGTCAAGTATTTATTATGCATATACATACATACACTATATATCATCATATTTCTGTATAGATACATATATTTATACATGTGTACATACATACATATATTACAGTTATGTATGTATGCACACCTTGCACAGGCTAAATATATGACACATTTCTATGTGTATCTATATCTGTATAAGTATTATCATTATATGCTGTTATTAACAATAACTTTACCATCATATCATCAGTATCAGTACTATTATCATCTAATGAGCTGGATTTGAATAATTACTTATTTATATCACAATTTATTGGTTAATTTTATGTTTATTTATATGATAATTTGTTTCATAGTGTCATATTTCAGAAAATATGCAAAATAAAAAGTTCATATCGCTGCCAAAACTTTGCATCGTGTTATTGAACGCACCCCCACGGTCCTTGTTGTCGAAAAGCATTGTGGGATTGGCTGCCGGTGAAAGCTTCTCGAAGGAACTGCAAAGATGATGGTGAGTGAGTTAGCATCCATGCTCCAAACTCAAACATATAATCCACGTCCATCCTTCACTTTATCAGCCAGCATCTACACCCGAACCACGCTCACTTTAGATGACTCCATGTTAGCTGCGTCTGGAAGAGATTATTTAGTGGAAATGATTTTTAAATGCTTTTATTGACAGTCAGACCGTGTTAGCATCGCAGGATTACACAGCATCAATGGGCGTATACGAGGCTAACGGTGATGCTAGCTAATATATTTAGCTTTTATCTATAAAAGATAAACCGAGCGGAGCTGGTTAACGTTTGAACTTGCAATTTAAGCTTTTGTGTATTTGTCTACTATCGGCTCTGTTTGGCTTTGCTGCTTTGTTTGGCAGCTTATTAGCAAGTTAGCTGCTGCTGTGTTTAGCCTCTTTGTATGAGCCGGTAATGGAAACATTTAGCTGTGTTGTCCTGACAACCGGTTAACTTCAATGTATTGCTCCGGTAACTGTTCATCAGCTTTTCTGTGTGTTCAAAGATTTGGTAGCAATTTCTGACTGAAGCGGACTGATGCTCAGACAAAGAGCGGACACAGTTCATCACAGTCATCTGCTAAAACCTGCCAGTCATCACAAACTGGCTGTGATATGTTTATGATGTTGTGACATGCAGTCTGCTGCAGTTAGCAGTGTTATTATCAGACAGACTGCATGTGATGGTGTCACACAGCTGCATGTCTGATGGGTCACAAAAGCATCACACCCTACAGCTACACCACCACACACAGCCTGTGTGACTGCTTCCATTTTAGGTCATCACCTTAAATGGTAACCATAACCCATTGACTGTTACAGAATCTAGTGATCATTACGAGCTATGTCAAGTCATATGTACATATCATCACAATATGATGTCACTGAATCATGCCAAACTGTTGCTCAGCCCCAGTTTTATAATTAATGACCATCTACAATTCACACAATAACATTTATTAGATAACAGGACACATTGTTGGTTTGGGTTCAGCTTATTCAATATCCTCACTTCCCTTTTCTTCCTTCCGATCTTGCTTCCTTCCTCTTCCTCTCTCCAGCCCACGCCAGTTATCCTGTTGAAGGAGGGGACAGACACGTCTCAGGGCATTCCCCAGCTCATCAGCAACATCAATGCCTGCCAGGTCAGAAATCTGGCTTTTCTCTACTTGGTTGTGTGGTTGCTTTACTAACTATATGTTTAAATCTGTGTAACCGGTTGGGGTTTTTCTTCTCTTCTCCAGGTGATTGCTGAGGCTGTCAGGACCACCCTGGGGCCCAGGGGGATGGACAAGCTGATGGTGGACGGCAGAGGTGAGGAGACACTGTTTGATTTGATTGATTGATGAAGGAATGGATTACAGTATGAATTAGTTCTCACCAAAAATGTATGATTGTGTTTTTTTTTAGGTAAGGCCACAATCTCCAATGATGGAGCCACCATCCTGAAACTGCTCGATGTGGTTCACCCTGCAGCCAAGACCCTGGTGGACATCGCTCGGTCCCAGGATGCTGAGGTAGGGAGTGTGTGTGTGCGCGTGCGCGCAGCACATAATTGAAAGTTGTAGGTTTAAGTTTTAAACTGATCCCGACACATGCAATGATCTTCTCTGTCAGAACATCATAATGAAGTTATCCTAATCTTTTTCTTTCCTTTGTACCATCCTCAGGTCGGAGATGGCACCACCTCCGTCACTCTCCTGGCCGCCGAGTTCCTGAAGCAGCTTAAGTCGTACGTGGAGGAGGGTCTTCACCCTCAGACCATCATCAGAGCGTTCCGCACCGCCACCAACCTCGCTGTCAACAAGATCAAAGAGGTCGCCGTCTCCGTGAAGAAAGACGACAAGCAGTAAGTGTCACCACAGCAGCTATTTTGAATTTGAGGTTCAGTCTGTTGTGTCCTTAGGTCGAAGTTAAATTTAGCTTTTGAATTGTGTTTTTAAAATGTACCCTCTCCGTCCTCTCAGGGAACAGAGGCAGCTGTTGGAGAAGTGTGCAGCCACAGCCCTGAACTCAAAGCTGATCGCCGGTCAGAAGGAGTTCTTCTCCAAAATGGTGGTGGACGCCGTCATGTTGCTGGACGAGCTGCTGTCTCTCAAGATGATCGGCATCAAGAAGGTCCAGGGAGGAGCTCTTGAGGTTTGTATTGTTTACTTTACTTTTATGAAATGTGACAGCAACAGTTAGAAAAACAACTTTGTTAGTCGGTCATGGAAAGTTTGGGTGAAGAAATAAAATCCATCTGTTTCTGTAAATTTCACAGGATTCCCAGCTGATCTCTGGGGTCGCATTCAAGAAGACCTTCTCCTACGCCGGCTTTGAGATGCAGCCCAAACGCTACGAGAATCCAAAGATTGCTTTGCTTAATGTGGAGCTGGAGCTCAAGGCGGAGAAGGATAACGCAGAGGTCCGCGTGAAATCTGTTGAGGTACGGAGACCACAAAGAAACATTTGGATGTAAAATAAGTGCTGTGAAATGAATCTTTGTTCTTTGCTTAATGTAATTTTCTATCTTCTTTTCTGCAGGACTACCAGGCCATTGTGGACGCAGAGTGGAACATCCTGTACGACAAACTGGAGAAGATCTATCAGTCGGGGGCCAAAGTGGTTTTGTCCAAGTTGCCCATCGGTGATGTGGCCACTCAGTACTTTGCTGACAGAGACCTGTTCTGTGCTGGCAGGGTGCAGGAGGAAGATCTGAGGAGGACCATGATGGTAGGACACATACAGAAACAGACATCTGCAGTGGATGTTTGCATTACACGTTATGACTTTCAGCTGTTGATCTGTTAACACCAGACATGTTCAGTATTGTGACAGACCAAAGAAAATGTTAAACAAATGTGTGAAATCATCTTCCAGTAAGAATATGAAACGATCTCTGCAGGAATGTAATTTCATTAGTGTTAAAATGGAGTCCATGTGTGCTACAAACCAGATTTCTTCTGTTACAATGGACTTGAACGTGACTGATTGTGTGTAATGTGATCTCCAGGCCTGCGGCGGCTCCATCCAGACTTCTGTAGGTGCCATGACAGACGACGTCCTGGGACAGTGTGACCTCTTCGAAGAGGTCCAGGTTGGAGGAGAGAGGTAAGAGTTCACATCTTTGGTCCGTCTTCTTCGGAGAATAACATCTTCAGAGTACACTGCGCATGGCCGCTGACCCCCGCTATGTCTTTAGGTATAACTTCTTCAAAGGCTGTCCGAAGGCCAAGACGTGCACCATCATCCTGAGGGGTGGAGCAGAACAGTTCACAGAGGAGACGGAGCGATCACTGCACGATGCCATCATGATCGTACGCAGAGCCATCAAGGTCAGTCGACAGATGGAGCACACAAGTGCTAATAGGCTCACTACATGTAGCTATTAGGATACATAGTGTTATATTGACAGCACTGTGATACTGTTCCACTTATGTGACTTGTTTAGCAGGATTCACACACATAGTTTGGTTTAGACCTGTATTTTTAAACCGGTGACTGACAGCAATAAGCTGACTGTATTTCATTTTCAGAACGACTCTATCGTAGCGGGTGGAGGAGCCATAGAGATGGAGCTGTCCAAATACCTGCGGGATTACTCCAGGACCATCCCCGGAAAACAGCAGCTGCTGATCGGAGCATACGCCAAGGCCCTGGAGGTCATCCCCAGACAGCTGTGTGACAACGCCGGCTTTGACGCCACCAACATCCTGAACAAACTGCGCGCCAAACACGCACAGGTAGGAAAGGAAAACATGCTCACTTATCCAACACAACCCTTTGAATACCACACTGAGCTTGAGGGCGCTTTTATGGCAACTCTGTCTGACTCGCTTTGCTTCATCTGTCCTCTCGCTGCAGGGTGGTATGTGGTACGGTGTGGACATCAACAACGAGGACATCGCAGACAACTTTGCTGCATGCGTGTGGGAGCCGTCCATCGTACGGATCAACGCTCTGACGGCGGCATCAGAAGCAGCCTGCCTCATCCTGTCAGTCGACGAGACGATCAAGAACCCACGCAGCTCCGCGGATGGACCTCCAGGTGGCGCTGGAAGGGGCAGAGGCCGCGGGAGACCCCACGCTCACTAAGAGGAAGCAAGGCCAAAACCCCATTTTAAACAGGCAGTAAAATCCAAATGCAGATAGAAGAGTCTTCAGGATCAGCCGGGTCACATTTAAACCTGGAAGCAGGCAAAGATTGTGTTGGATGTTGCTTGGCGTGTCTGACCTGCATTTGGATTTGAGTTCTAGATAAAATGAGGCGTTGTAATCAGTCACACACACACACGTTGAATAGACAGGTGTAGTCAAACAAACAAAGGGGGGAAAGGAGGAGATCATTTTGAGGTTTAGACTTTGTCAAAGATGGCTGACGTTTCTTGTGTTTCTTTGTCACCTGTAGTTTTTCTTACTGAAACTTTGACTTGGTAACGTCTGTTTAACATTTCAAGTCTTTCCACGTGTAGCCATTTAACTGAGACGATATTAAATACAAGCAAAATGAAAACAATTCCCCCTTTTGCTTTCGACACAAACACACTCCTGTCTCCTCAAAGTCAACCGTTCCTCTCCGACCTCAAAGCTGTTCCACAGTTTCTAATCTGGTTTTGTGTTATGTGGCAAACTGATATGTAACACGCAAAGTTAAAGCACTGATATCGAGCAGTTCTGAACCATTCACTGGTTACGCTGTGTAAAACTATTTATTGGACCATTCTTATCAATAAATTCACAGCTGGAATCGTACTGTTGACTGTTTATATGTGTGTTATTTGAAACATCTGGTCACGGGTGGAGTTTCCTGATAGTCTATCAGTATATCAGTGGCAGATGTGTTGCATTAAAGAAGTGGTCTAAGTAAAGCATTGTATGTTATAAGTAATATTTTACTTTAAAGTAATACATAACGTATTACATGGATGATTAAAATTAGGATACAGTAAGGATGATTCTTTGTTATATAACCGTACAACCTGCGCAGTTAGAGAGAAAACAGGTTGGAAAAAAACTTGTCAAGACGTCGCACACACTGCTCTTAATATTTTTGTTACATTAACAGTTAATTACAGCATATGCAAAATTAAAAAGACTGGCTTTAAACTTTTCTTTATGCAGGACCAAAGTTTATTTTATATATGTAGAAACTTTAATAAGATTACATTAAAAATAGAACTCAAGGTATTTTTTTCCAGAGCTTTCAACTGCGTTCAACCCGTCTTCCTCAGGTGTAGTTACCATAGTGATACCTCAGTTACATGGCTCTTCAGTCATGTTTAAACACATGGTAACATGTAGTAAGGAGATGTGGTTGAAAGCACCACCAAAGGCTTGTAAGTGCACCTTGAGTTGAGACATTAAACATGAAAGCTTGGTTTCTGCTCAGGCTCCCATCAGATCAGTTTGGTTTGAATTTCCCATTTTTGCATGCATGTGAGGAATAATCTGGAGCATACACAGATACAGCTCTTCCTGATTTGCCAAGAGAGAAAAAAACTGAACTATAATCTTGAACTGTAAAACACGACATGACGTACTTTATAGGAAACATGCAAATTCAGCAACAGTGCCACAGTCCTTCCTCGTGTGTTTTGATGCATACCGACAGCTTTTATCGTCTAAGATGATTTTCAGCTTGTAGTTCTGCCTTTTCACCACTTGGTAATGCACAATCACAGTCACACTAAAGAAACAAAGCTGCAGTCCAGGTAGTTGTAACAATCTCATACAGTATGTGGATAGAGAAAGGGGATTTAAATGAGGTATCAGACAAGTACTTGTGAGATATTCCTGTGTAATTCACTATAAGAAGGAAAAAACAAGACTTCATATTGAGCAATTAAGATGAGTTTACCTCTAGGTAGTACATATAATGCATTTTGTAAAGTCTAGGTAACAATCAAATTGTCTAAATACATTTTGAATCATTAGAAGTTATCTGTTGCAGCAGGGACGTGTACTCAGCCACCAGCTTGCATTAGCTTTTCCAGAGTTCACACAAGTGCTCCACTGAATATTTTCTGGGCCGGAAATGCCTGTGACAGCACCATATGGTGTGACCTGGCGAACTCTTCAATGAATCCAGAAGGCTGACAAATTAATGTCTTCTTTTATGTGCAGACAGGGCACTCTGCTCTTCAGTATGAACATGTGAAGGCTGGAGAAAATGTTTCTCTCATGGTCTTGTTTCTACTCTAAGAGTACATTTAAAGCCTAAATATCAAAATTACAAGATGTGAGTTCCTGTTCTTTCAAAAAAAAACATGACGCCCAATCCCAAAGTACCGCTTTTTCTAAAATTATCATCCCTAAAATCAGTTATTTCTGTGTTTTCCAATCCTTGTCTCGCCTTCCTGCTCCTCCTTAGTTAGACAGGAAGTCTATGGAAGCCCGGACGGAGCGGTTAGACATGACGTCAACGGCTGTGACTTTGATCTCCGTGTCTCCAAACTGCATGGTCGCTCTGATCTCTCTTCTCTCTGGACCTCCTGCTCCTCCCACCGCTCCCGGTAGTGGTAAAGGTTCTGGCAGATCTAAAGTTATCGTCCCACACTTCCTGACTCCAGGATCAGAGATGTATGTAATGTCGTCCGTCGTGCTGCAGTAGATGTTGATAATGATCTTCCGTTGGCCCAGACGAGCTGGCGTGTAGCTCCGTTTCACAACCTCTCCCAGAGCCACCGACTGATCGACAGAGACAAAGCGGTCGAGGATGTCGGTGCACCACTCACGGCCTTCCTTGATGAGGAGTTTGTCACGAGGGTGGCGTCCCTCAACGAACCGGTTCAAGACGCCAACACCGTAGGTCAGGGGACATCGACGCACTCTGACCTGTGAGAGAGAGGGTGTTAGAACGTGTCAAAAGAGCTAGTCCAGGACTATCAGGAACTCTTGAGCACTCACCACAGTGGGATCCAGTCCAAAGAGAACAGCACCCTTCAGTATGGTCAGTCCAACGTCATGGGGGATGATAATGCGACACGTCCGCCCCAGTGCTCTCTGGACTGCTTTCTGCAGCATGGGCGACTCCGCAAAACCACCAACCAGGAAGAGGAAACGCACACCACGCACCTCCGGCTTTACCATCAGTTCCTCTGTCAGAGAGGAAAAAAGGCATGTGACTGGGGCGTCTTTGATGATTTTTAGTCCATCTGGTCATATTATCTGTTGAAGATTATTGGCGGCAACTGGTCTAGCTTAGGTTCTTGAGAACATTTCGTCTCATCCAAGAGGCTTCTTCACTTCTGGAACTGAAGGATGAGAGGTGAAACATCTTCAAGAAACTAAGCTAGTGAAGTTGACATCAATGACCTTCAACGGACTTGATTGGAGTGTCTGGGGAATGTGTGTTCTTGTGTTTCTGAGAAGTTAGGGAGGAAAATTGGATAAAAGTGGATAAAAAAGAAGGATCTGAAGGAGAAGTGTACCATCACTGGATGTTTCATGGAGAAATGTTGATTTTTACTCTGTTTTCATCAGCTACGCTTTCTATGTCTTCAGTTTGATCCATGAAAACCCATTCTTGCCCCTCACTCTTCATCCTGTAGTAATCCAATAAAGGCAAGAAAAGCTACATACTACAAAACAAGTCTCCTGATTTTGAATGTACCACTGGAATGTGACTGATTTAAAACAGGCACTCAGTTTTTCTGTCTTGACAAGGCTGAAAAAGCAAACAATGAAGTCACCCGCATTCAGAATAAGGGACACTAAGGAAGCCATTACACCCAAAGTTTGTTTTGCTTGGTCTAAAAGCTGTAGTTGCAAAGTGCGCCTTGGTGTTGTTTTGTCCTTTCTACCAATCAGACTCACATTGCCCATTTGCAAGCAAACAAGTAGCTCAGTAAAGTTCTGGCAGCTTGTCATCTTGTGAGGTCAGAGGTTTGGACAGCATGTGAGAGTCAAAACAAACCCAATTCCCACCTACAAATCAAATAATTTTATATTAACAATGGATCAAATGAGTCTGTGCTATGTGAAAGGAGTTGCTTGTAGTGATAAATCCACGCCCTACTCTGCAGTTCCCATCAGCTGTACCAAGATTTTTAGCCTCTTTTAGCTCATTGTTTTGTTTTTTATGACCCACAACTCTACTTTGTTGATTTGTTCTCACTGTACCAGCCCAACACCAAATAACTGACAAAGTGAGTGAAGGGTGAACATAGTGGCGCATTTAGCAGCTAAAGAGCATAGAGGAGATGGTGGAGACCAAAATGGAGCTAAAACAGAGCGAAGATTTGACTTTTTTTTGGATTGTCAGATACACATTTGTGAACAAGTTGTATCAAGTGTCAAGAAGGTGATGGCATGTCAATAACTGTGAGCTAATGTTCAGCTTGTTGTGGAGTTCTGCCCCCAAGTGACCAAAAGAAGAAAAACACAAACAAAACTGATTAGTGGTGCTTTAATTATGATGTTATTGTCTGTTGGCATTTCATTTTACACATAAACCTTCATGTTTTAGTCATTTTGTATTCATATTTTTATTCTATTTTTTGGAATCTAATCGCAACAAAATGAGAGTTTAGAGTTCCTTCTGTATGCATGCCAGAAACCCCATAGTCTGTACACTCATCTGTGTGTGTCTCTTACCAATGTGTTTGACAATATTGATGATGGTGGGCTGGAAGAGCTCGTTCATGGCTTCCTGTGTCAGCCGCAGCATTCCCTGGGACGACCATTTCACTATGTTCATGCTGACACACACAGAGGAGAGAGTTTGGATCTGTTACAGATAACACTAAATCAGTCCATTGTTTAATCAGACTGCTCACACACTACCAGCCCACACTCACTTGCTCCTCCTCAGGGCGGCCTCCACACTTTGCCCCCTGTGTCTCTTGTAGTAGTCGATGAAAGAGAAGGGCAGGGAGATGTTGAGGGCGTTGGCCCTGCCCGGCGCCGCCGTCCGTTTCCTCGCCTCGAATGCGATGGTGAGGTCCACCCAGGCCGCCGGCCGCTTGGCTTTGAAACTCTGGATGAAGTCCTCGCCAAAGATCTGGCACAGCATGGCTTCGAAGGCCAGGTCCACCCCAACAGCACCGTACGGACCGCCTGGAAGAGGAACTACAGCTTTAGAAAAGAATTTGGCTGTTTTTGTGTTTCAGTTTGGTTAAGTTCGTACCTGATGCTTTGTAAAGCTCTTTAAGAGTCCCCTGTGGCTGCTCGATCTGATGGACTGTCAGGTCAACTGTCCCTCCTCCACAGTCTGCAACAACATACCTGTCACCTGCACAAAGAGTTCCCAAACACACACAGTTTTAATACCTTGTCATAAAATCTGATATTTTTTAATAAACCATCGGTTTAATCACAGCCAGGATGTTACACAAAACTATAAGAACAGGACGATTCTCCTAAATCTGTGGGAGGAAATTGTGGATGATAACGTGTCTTAATTTTTGTGGAATGTCATGTTTCCAGTGTGTGTGTGTGTGTGTGTGTGTGTGTGTGTTTTCCCTGAAACTCCTCAACCAGCGGACTCTCAAACATAAACAAGCCCCAGGCATCTGTGATTGCTGGACTCCATCTGCGAGTGTGTGTGTGTGTGTGTGTGTGTGTGTGTGTTTATGATACGTTCAGCGATAAGACGTTGAGTATAGTTGAACACACCCTAAACATAAGTATGAGTGAGAAAGACAAAAAACAAGATCAACAGAAAAGAACAAAAATGAAAAATGAAGTGAAGGATAAGAGAAGAAAAAGCAAGAGGAGGAAGATAAAATGAGGTTTCTACTCTTTTTGGTTTATACACATTGCAGAGGGTCCCATGGGCTGGGTCCTTCCTGTGTGTGGACAGGAAAGGGAGCAGAAAGGGTCAGCAGGGGCGCGTGGCTCCTCAGATTGTTGTCATGGCTCACCAGAATGGAAAAGCTTGGTGTAAAACCAGAGAACGGGGCTGAGTTTGATTGTCCCTGGGTGGGATTTTATCATCCCAGGCCAAACTTGACACTGTGGGTTGTACATTTTGTGGTTGTGAAGAGGAGTTAAGAGTGACACGGTACAAATGTGTGGATCCTTTCAAAAAATATTGCATACCGCATATAAAGGCAGTCAGCTGGTATACCCAAATTACAAAAAGGTTCTACTTCACTCTGATATTTCCAACATAAATGATTTTTAATAGGTTATGTAGTTTAAAAGGAACAAAATAAAATCTGTGAACTTTTTGTCTTTTAAGTGATCACACTGATCCTGTTACAGCAGGAGAGAAGGAACCAAATGAAGGTGGAATATGAAAACTAGACACATTCATACACTGAGAATATATTTAAAAGATGTTTTACAAATGAAATTTGTGATTTAATGTATAATAACTGTATCAACTGGTTTGAATTAAATACTGTAAAAGTCTTATTCTGGTGGCACTCTCCAGGCTCCATATTAATATTTGAATGAATGACAGTGACATAATTGTGAATGGTGGCAGGTGACCAGCACTGACATGCCGCTAGTTCAGAGATGTCATAAATCGCAGTGCTTGAATGTATTGAATATTGATTTTTTTTTTTTTTTTTACATTTTTAAGTTGAGGTAGACAAGAGATAAAGACAAGAGAATAACATGCAACCAAGATCGCTGGTCAGAAAAGAATGGAGGACTAAAAGTGGTTAAAGTCGCAATTTGTTTTTCAGTACACCAATTTAAACAGACTCTGCAGATATTTAAGATAATGTGTGGAAACATGAACCACGCTGAACTGGCAAAGAACACAGTGAGAGAAGTTAGAATGTAAGTGTGTTTGCTGCCCATAGTCTTTGTGCAGGGGTTAAAAGTCAGAGTCATTAATATCTCCGACATGTGGGGTCTGTCTGTGACACACACACACACACACACACACACACACACACACACACACACTTACCAGTCTGTAGCTCTGACCACAGCTCTCCGGTCCCACTCTCCACCAGGAATGTCCTGCTGTGTCTGGATCGCCTCAACTGCTCCCTCGCTGCAACAAACACACACAAACTAAATACACAGAAGCACACAACATATTTACATCCAGTTTGATTCTTGGATATGATCTCTGATGCATAAGCACGTCATTAAATCAGTTCAAAGAAGTCACATTTAAGTGAAACATAATGGTTATCTTGTTCATATGGCCTTCTCTCTCTGTGTTCAGACAAGAAGCGAGTTTTTTTTTTTTTTAAATTTGATCTGTCAAAGAAAATAAACAGTCAAGCTTTCAAGGTTTGATAAAACAGAAAACCAGACATTATCATCAGCAGTTTCTTAACTTTATTTATGACCAGCGAGGCTGAGGAATGCTGGCCCACTTAAGATTACTTGCTCATTAATTTTGACATTTAAAGAGAAATTTGAAGATACGGTGCAACATTTTCAGAAATTTGCCTTTCCACTGTCTTTTTGAGGGTGTAACAAGAAGAGACTGCAGCTTGCAAGCCAGTTAGTTTAGCCTAGCTTTCTAATGCTGTGTCTTAGCTTGCGTACTTCCACACTTGCTATTTTTGTGTTTACGCTGTCAGTTATATAAAAATGCAGTGTACTGTGAGTACCTGAATGATACACTCATATGGTTAAAAAGGTTAAAGATGACTCTTGGCCTTAATGGTCGCCATTTTAGCTACATAGCGGACGGGGTGGGACCACCGGCATTGTGAAAATGGTGTCAGGGGAAGCTGCTGGAGCTGAAGCGTAAATACTTTAATGTAAATTGTACATATGTTTTAGATTTATATTTTGGCAGTCAAATGTTTGCTCTAATGCTCTGCTCGGTCACAATTTGGTGAAGAAGAAGAAGCAGTAAAATGGTATGGTTGTCATTTTCGGTAAGTGCACAATTGCTATACTCAAATTGCAGAAATTACTGCACTACACCAGGAGGTACATAGTGTACTACACAGAAGTGTACTAATGGAAGTACCTGAGTTGAAACACAACATCTGGTTCAAAAATACCTCTATAGCTCACTAATTACCATGTCATTCATACATGCATACATTTATGGTGTCAGGTTGAGTGACTTACTGTACTTCTAACTACAGCGAGGTTACCAGGCAACCAGCACTGTTGCTGCAGACCCACAGAAGTACTTGGTGACTGGATAAACTGTTGTTTGCTAAGCAAAACTTCCAGCAAATAACTCAAGCCGCAAATTGTTCCTTTTGACATTTCTGATTTGTAGGCATATTTTCAAAGCAGCAGGCGAGCTGTTTCCAGCTGCTTGCAGTCTTTATGCTAAAACAGGCTAATCACCTCCCAGCTCCAGCTCTGTACACGGCTCAAAATCAACACTTTGTGTTTCCTGCTGGATGTGTAAGTAAACCACTGTTTGCCACATGTTCAACATAAGGAGTGATAATGTCGATGTTGTTTACAGCCTGCTTCAGCCAAAAAATAAATAACGCAGGTTTACATACAGAGTGTAACATAAGACCTTGCTACTGTATGCATATACATATTCATCTTTCACAGACAGAGGCATAGCAAGGATTTCTGGGTCCTACGGGCACAAGTAGGAGTTCTTGTCCCCCTGAAATATCACTCTGCAACCACCTTTTCTGTCAGCGGCGTTTACCACAAGCCTGCAACATTCTTTGTCTGTAGAAACATACCGTGGTGTCAAACATGAAAAATCCTCACTTTCAACATAATGAAGCTGACTGTTTTCAGTTTATACAGTATAATAAGGCTCAAACTAGTTTCATAATCCATGAGGTTGTGACATTTACCAAACGAAAAGTATAAAGTCTTTTGATCTAAGTGAAACAAGAAAAACATACTAAAACCAGTCAAAATGTTTTCGCATGACCGAAACAATTTGTTGGAAATAAAGATCACTCTCACATTTCAACTCTTGCTTTGTTCTCAACACGTAAAGCGCCTGACTGGCAGGTTAAGAGTACGGATGGAGGCCAACGAAAACAGCACCCACTCAAACACAGCTGACAAAAATACCTGACAGCCTGTTTGACAGAGCAGATACATTATGCCTCCATACGTGCACGTGAACCCTTGAAATGAGACATAATGGCTTTAAGATGAGAAATAATTACAGATCAAAGAAGGGAGGGTTGAAAAAAAAAAGTTGTCTCTAAGGCAGGGTCATGGGGAAGCTGTGGTCCTGATGTAAAAGTGTGTGTGTGTACGTGAGTGTGTGTCGTAAGTCATAGGTTTGACGTTCTGAAGCGAAGTGTTTGTATAATTTAGGTCACAGTGGTTTATACTAGATTCCCTCAAACCCCACGAGCTCTACACACCACACAAATTAGAATAAGAGGAGGGTATAATAGATCTGCGGTGGGAAAAGCAAGAAAGACAGAAAGAAAGAAAGAAAGAAAGAAAGAAAGAAAGAAAGAAAGAAAGAAAGAAAGAAAGAAAGAAAGAAAAGAAAGAAAGAAACATTGAGCAACAATGACTACATTGTCTTGAAAGCAAGTACAGTTGTTTTAAGGCCTTGGATGACGCAGGAGGTAATGTATGCGCGTCTATGTGTGAGTGTGTGTATGTTAGTGTGTGTCTTTGTACGGGGGTGATGAATGAAATGCAAGTCTGGAAACCATTTACAACTATTTGAAACAGCAGAAAAGAAAATGTATGTGTGTGTGTGTGTGTGTGTGTGTCTGTGAGTGTGTGTGTGTTAATGACTCCCCGGTGCTATCTTTGGAGACGAAATGAGGTGGAATAAAAGCTAAAGATAGTAAAAAACCATGACCGCGATGCCAAGTGTGTGTGTCTGTTTGTGCAAAGTCAGAGAGGGAGCAAATTCTGGAGAGACGGAGGGAAAAGAAAGAAAAATGAATGTGAGTGAAGGAGAGGGAGAATGACAAGCCGGGAGGGGGTGAGATCATAGTCTCACTGCACCTTGTTCCAATTACAATATCCTGTGTTTAGTGTGTGTCTTTGTGTGCGTGTGTGAATGTTCTTTGTGTGCGTGTCACTGACTGGATATGTATAAGTGGGCCTGTGCAGGGGATTTTGGACAGCATGTTCGTTCGCTGAATTATGCATCAGTCTCCTGTTTTTCCCAGCCTGAAATCGCCCTTTGTTCCTTCGCTGCAATTTAGTAGCATTTTCCTGCAAACACCAATGTTTCAATGCAGCTTTGATATGGAATTGTTATAGTTTGTCAAGTTGTCGCTTTTAGTTGTATATTTATTTTGAAAAGTTATGCACTCTTTTTTATCTGCATGCTATATATGCTGCAACGTGATTGGAGTTGCTGGTCCCCGCCCGTTTAAAGCTCCACTATTCAATACTTTTATATTAACAATGGGTCAAATGTGGAAGAAGTTGCACGAAATCCAAACCCAACTCTGCAGTTGCCCTCAGCTATATGTTGTGTTTTAGCATCTTTCAGCTCATTGTTTTGGTTGTCTGTCCTGTGACTGTTTTGGTTCACTCTCACTGTTCTCATCAGTGTGGTTTCTCAGGCTCAACAGGCATGACAGATACAGAGTGAAGCATTCTGCTTCTAATGAGCCAGATCCTTTGAGAGTGAGAGACCAAAACAAAAGCTAAAAAGAGCTAAAAAAAAAAAAAAAGTGAAATAACACTAAACATGCATTATTTGGATTGCCAGAAACTCATTTTTTAATGAATACTAATGTTGCTCTGTATCTTCTGGACGTGTGTCTGGAGCTGTTTGCTTGCACGTTCGTAAAAATAACTTTATAAAGTGGTAATATGTCAGCGTTTATGGCTTGTTACGCTGTCTCCAAATGCTATAAAGTCCTTAAGAAAAAGCCAGGCTCGAAATAGAGCTGCAGCAAATTCAAAATGTTTCCTCCTTGCAACAGAAATCTGTGCCATAGTTTCTCCAGTCATCCGAAATGGACTCTGAAAGAGAAGTGATTTAAAGGAGTAAACTTTAGCTTCAGCTCGCCTTTTCTAAATTTAAAGCCTGTTCCTTTGACTTTTTATGAAAGAACCACATATTTTGTTACATGTATCTTTTGTGCTGATGATTAAACCACAAGACTTTCATACTACTCTCCAATGCCAGTTGCCCAATATTGTCTGCAGTAAATCAACCCTGGATGGCAGAAATAACCTCTCTGGATACTTTCAGACTTAGTTTGTCTGACACACAAGGCCTGTGCACACAAGCTCACACGCACACACACAAACACACACACACACACACACACACACACAAACACACACTTACACAACTGCAAAGTCACACAACCTCACTCACCCACATATACACAACTGCAAAGTCATGAAGCAAAACCACAAGCAGTATCTGAAGTCAGATCTTTACCCTCAGTGCTCTCTCTTTCTTTTTTACGCACATAAATGCAGTTGCATTGCAAAAAGCCACAATCCCCAAAGGGGGGAGTCAAACAACAACATTTCCAGGAACACAGTGTGGTTTCATGTTAATGACAAACTCTACATGAAGACACCCACAGAAAAAGTACACACACCAACACACACAGACTCTCTCTCTCTTTCTTTCTCTCTCTCTCTCTCTATCTTCACTACCTTGTCTGAAGCTGGAGTCGAAGGGCCTGGACCCCTCCAGATCGAGGCCATTTGTGATTGGCTGCAAGCTCAGGTCAATCACCTGATGGAGGCGGAGCTTGCGGCAGTAAATGGACGCAGCTTCTGGTTCCAGAGCGATGAGGAGCTGCTCGGGACAGTCGGCAGACACCAGACCTGCCTGGAGGAGGAAAGAGAGACAGAGAGACAGAGAGGAGGAAAAAATATGAGAATTACTATTATTATCATTATTATAATTTTTTTATTATCATGCAATGTTTTTGACTGTATTGAGATACTTGATGACTGAACAAGAGAAAAAAAAATAGACAAAATGAGACATACTAGTATTAAAAACAGTTCTCAGACATTTACAATCTGCTTTGCTCCTTATAACGTGCTACTAGGAAATGAGTTGGTATAAAAGCATTAGTCTTGATGTATTGGGAGTAAAGTTGAGTGGCTGGAATGATGTGTGCATCTGTGTGTGTGTGTGTGTGTGTGTGTGTGCAGGGCGGGGGTCTGGACACCACTTCCTGTGTTTGTACGCCGGTCTCCCTCATTGTTCACTTCTGATGACATCATCACCAGCAGGAAGCACACACACCCCGACGGCCTCAATCTGGGAGGCGGCGCAGGGTGTGTGTACGTATAATGTCAACGTGCATGTGATTAGTGTGTATTCATCAGACTATTTATGTATGTACCCGGGTGAGTGAAGGGCAGATGAGAGATAATATTTGACAAATTGATCTGTGCTGCGTGTGTGTAAAAATTAGAACATTAAACAGAGGGAACAGGAATGAGGGAAGCATGACATTAAAAGTAAAAGGTTGTACAGTCTTTCCCATGAACTATTGCACATGTAATGCACACGTACACACTCACACACCTACACACACACACACACATATAGGTCGGTCCCTTCCCATTGATACATATTGTGATAGGACGCCCTGCATTCCTGTCCGTGTACGCACACTTCCTACAATCCATTGTAACACGTATAGTACGCTGAGCAGGAGTGTGTATGTTGGTGGGAAGATATACAGGGAGTGTGTGTGTGTGTGTGTGTGTGTGTGAGAATAGTAACTGATCTTCCATGGGAACATTAATCAGACAGCTGTTATCTCATGCTTTATATGCTGCCTTTCCATCTTCTTGTTGTTCTTCCTCTCTCCCTGTTACACACACTCACACAGACTCACGTGTGTGTTGTAGTCATTTAAACATGCATAGAACAAGTTATAGTTGTATATATAGAAATTTGAACTTTTCATGAAAGAAAAACAGCTTTCATCTAGGTTTAATAAAATTGTCTTTTTAGTGATTAAATGTTTTTTAATTCACGGGGAGGAAAAAAACGTAAGATAAAGCCACAAAAATGATTAAAAAGGAAGTAAAAAAACAAAAAAAACAAAAAAGCTACACCACAACTCATCAACTCACAAATCATGAACAAAAATGTAAAAATCACCAGATATCAAGATGTACATGTGTAAACTCTCCCTGGCTGTAGTTTTTTTTGTATAGATTTATGTATCTGTCAATGGGCGTGTGTGTGTCTTACCAGGTAAGCAGCCTCTCTCATGAACTGTTTGGCAGGTTGTCTCCACACAGCAGGGACAGTGATTACCCATCTGATCTCGTCTCCCTCCAGCACTGATGACGACTGATCCTTCACTTCCTGAAACAGAATCAGTGAAAACACTTTCTTTGGTAAAACACTCAAAATCAAACTCAACATAAGGGCCTCGGGTCAAAACAAACCTAAACAAAGCAATGCACTTCATGAGCTACAGAACTGCAACATCTTGGCTTGCAAAACAAATTTTAAAAAGAACACACATGTAAACAGTGTATAAACATCATACTGCAATCATAAACTGGGCCTTTCAAGTTTACCTTTAGAGCGTGTTCCCTGAAGAAACGCAGGGCGTGAGCAAACACCTCGATGGCCCTAACCCGCCGACCGTTGACCGCCTCCAGCTCTGTCTCCATGGTGAGGTCCTGGAGCAAAAACAATCACAACTGCTGAAACACTGCTGCAAGAAGATATCCTGATTTTTAATCCTCAGTATGGTTCAAAATCACTGCATCCTACACTTCCCACAATGCAACTTGATAGTTTCTTCATTAGAGCCTTCATTGGAGGTTTTCTGTTACAAATTTGAATTTTTAAATCTAAGACACGTTAACCCTGATGACGTCACTATGACATCATCAGGGTTATTATCTACATCCTTCTACCTCTCTCATCTCTCTTACACTTGTGCTGTGGATCTTCATCTTGAACTTGTCAAAGTAGAGCCAGTGCCGGGCCTCCTCAGGGTCCAGGTCGTGGTAGAAGTCCCGGGCTGCAAACCCGAAGCTGTGGAACCGCAAATCAGGAGTCAGCAGCAGACACGTCGGGCTCTTCTGATTGGCCACTCCAGGGTCGCCGCCCTCCCAGCGCCTTGATGGATTGGAGGAAAATGATGTCAATGATAGAAAATAATAGAACAGAATAGAATGAATTGGAGACAGTAAACGCAGACTCTTACTTCATCATGTGTATGGCTTCTGAGTCCTGTGTGAAGCTGAACGCGTAGCCGCTGGAGGTCGTCCCAAAGTCTATCGCAACGACAACTGAGAACGGACAGGACATCCTTGGTCTGACCTCCACCCTCTGTGAGAGAAAGAAAGGGAGATTCATCTGATTCATCTCCTTTTCATCACTGTCCTGTTTTTTACTAGCCAGGCTGGCGGTGCGACTCTGTGGCCTTGACCTTTCCTCTAATACCACCATGAGCTTCATGTTTTTATTTCTAGTGATATATATCAAAAGATATTGGATAAACTTTGAAACAGGCATTCATTTCCTCCTCAGGATGAATTAAAGTAACTGTTAGAAATAAAACAACATCAACAAATCTAAATTTTAATTTGCTTTATGACTAAAGACTTTCTATTTACTATTCCCATTATCCTCGGCTGTTTAGTGTTGATTAGCAAATGCTAGCTGTTCTAGTATTCCTGCTGGACATCAGTACTGTTGCTAACATTGCTGTAGACTTGTTTATAGTCAACACCTAAAGGAAGAAATTCTCAGAATTTGTAACCATGTACAAACAGCACAGTGAATGAGTGAATGTGGACTACCATTTCTATCTGGAAAGGAAACACAAGTGGAAACCAATAACTGGTTTCTAAGAGGGGAAACATCGAAATTAGAAGTCGAATTCTCTGTACTTTCCCTGCTCTCCTCTCCTACTTTAGTACTCGTGAGAGTTAGTGCCAATGTATATATTTCTTTACCACAGACTGTGGTCTTTATAGGTTACTTGTTTGAATCCTACTCCTCACTTTAAACTGTGAGTGTAAGTGTTATTATAAACCACTAATAACAGTGAGAAGTGGATGTGGGTTCACAGGTCTTGTTTAAGAGCTCTATATAAAGAAAATAAGTAGAGAGGAAAGGGTGTGTAGGAGTGACTGTGGTAACTGTGTGTGTGTGTACATAGTTACCGGTGAGGGTGAGGGTGTGAGGGGGGTGATGCTGCAGTCATTTCTAGCTGTGGCAGGCGACGAAGGCGCTGATAAATTATCACCTGGGGATTGAAAGAGAAGAGAAAGATACATGTAACAATATGCAGCCGTGGCTAATGTTTATAATCCCGTTATTAGCATGTTTCAGCACTGGAAATATGCCACACGTACGCATCTCCAAATCTGTGTATCTGTGTTTTTCTGCTGATGTGCAGCTGTGGGAAAACTCTCTTATCACAAGGAAGTGGCCATCATTGGACGATCATCAACTGCTGATGCTAATATACATGTTCACATGCAGAAAACACCTTATTTTTCAGCGTTGGAGATGAGCGAGTAAGGGTGTGAACACACTTGACCTGAAGCTCCCTGACCTGTGAGATTGAACATTTATAGTGAACTGGAATGAGTGGAATGTCACTGGAATCTGATGTGAGTAATATTCCCAAGTGGGAGAAGGACATGGAGAGGCCAACGTGTTCATGCTCCAAAAGATAAGGAGAGAGAAGATAGTGTTTTTTTGACCCGGTTTCCATAGTAACGAAGCATGTGTATAAACTATGTGTGTGTGAATATCTCACCGGGTATCTGTAGACTGTTTGGGTCTGGCTGCACCACGTCAGCCATCTTTACAGGAGCCAGGATCTGCAGAGAAACACACAAACCCCTAACAAGATGCATATAGATACAGAATCAGTTCTGAACTGTGTAGAACTGCATTTCTAAATAATAAAATAAAATAGTTTTGACATTTCTAAGTGATTGATGGACATATTAATTCATTTTTGGCCACTTGGGGGCAACACAAAAACTGTAAATACGATACTAACATCTTTTAGAGTTAGCAAATGTGTTAGCATTATTGGTAATTAAACATGCAGTCCATATGAGGCAACATTAGCATTTATTTAGTGATGAACACAAGTCACATTCACTCTCTGTCCGCTCTGTTTTTGGTCTCCACCAACTGTTTGAAATATGCTACACTATGTTCACCAGCTAGTTGCTAACTTTGATTGTCTGCTGCAGAGTGGGTTTATCATAGTTTCTTTGAGCTAAAAACAGCTGCATGCTGCAGCTGGAAACAGGTTTGATGATAACCCTGGTTACCTGGTGATAATTTTCTTTTCATGAAAATATAATTAGCACAGCTTTAAGTCATTATTTATACTGGATGATACCAAACATCTCATGCACATATAGAAGCACAATGAAAAAGGGAAAGTGAGTACAGTAGTTAAAGATGGTGGTTGTGACCAGTACCAGTATCACTCCCTTCTTCACTCATAATGCCGTAAATTTAAATTTGGGACACTAATGATTCATTCATGATTGTTCCATCAGTACTGGTTGTAGGCCATATTTTAAACTATTCATGTCATGAATACAATGAAATAAATATAGTACACTAGGTAGAGAAAAGGGAGTAATTTTGGACACACTTAAGATATTTATCAGCCAAGGAGGGGAAGTGAAGAAGACACACCCCAGCCATCTTTCACGGCAACTGCCACACACTTGTATTTCCAGCTCCCAGCTACTATAACAATGAGTGCATGCATGGGAAAGTTTACATGTAAGTTTATCTGAAGACCTGCCAGATACGAAATATGTAAATGCCATATGACTATAATGTAAAGCAACTAAACAAACAAGAAATGTAACCTGATGAAGACTCACATTTATAACTGACACATTTTATGATCAAAAGCATGTGTGTGTGTGTGTGTGTGTGTGTGTGTGTGCATGAAATGTGAGAGAAACATATGTGTGTGTGTGTGTGTATAGTGTGTCCTCCTGCACATGCATCTACTTTGTGTGCATGTGTGTGTTGTTTTCATTGGCTTGTGTGTGTTTGTGTGTATTGTATTGCAGCACTGGGACTCATTGGATCAGTCTGTGATCTGTGGCGAGAGCAAACCGAACGGACGAGTGCAATGAAACAAAGATGTGTTTGTTTAAATCTCTCTCTGTGAGTGCTGGCGTGTGTGTGCGACTGAGAAAGTGAGAGAGATGAAGGGACCATAAGTTTGTTTGACATCCTTTCTTTGCGTACATGCATGCAACATCTGCGTGTGCGTGTATTCAAGCACGAAACATTTGAATATAAAGTGTTCGCTTGTGTGCATCCCTGGCATTCTTTCCCCGCGTCTGTCCTTGCAATTTGATGATAAAACCAGAGAGAGGATGAAACTCCACATCTCTCCCTTGCTTCATCTTCTCCCACATACTTTTTTCTTTCCTTCTTTCTGCTTTTTCCCCTCTGCTCCCGTCATCTCTTTGCGATTTACACCCCCTCTGCCCGTCTGTTCTTTTCTTCTCTCTGTCCTACTCAGACGCACGACTTCCATCTAGCAGGGGATCAGCAGAACAAGCAACTCTGACTCCCCTGAGACGTTACATTAGGTGCAGATTGTGCAACACACTCCACTTTTATGCACCATTAGCATTAGAGCTTTGAAGTATATGGAGAAATTTTTGTAAACATCACAGGCAAGACAAGCTTTAGTAGAGCTCATTGCCAAGCAGCTTTGTCTTTGACTGTTAATATCCATCAATGCAAAATTGCACAACAACAGCAACATTCAATATATAAATAGTACAAAGATTATAGTTTAGAAGCATAAATCAAAAGACAATTGAAGTTTTATGTTATATTTTGTCCAAAACAGCTCATAAAAAGTGTTTTCTTTGAATGTTAACTCACCTCTCTGTATGCTCTTGCAACAATATGCCCTTGTCCTGTTTTTTGCCTCTCCAAAGTATTCCCAAACTCTAAAAGCTGGCAGTCCAAAGTTTGGAATCTGCCTCCTGGGAGGGAGATGGAGAGGAGAAGAACAGGAGGAAACTGTGACTGGAAACAAGAGGATGCTTTTCTAGAAATCCCTTGTTTAAAAAATGTAACACTTCCCAGCTGACTTGTAGGCAGATTGTCCCCCAAAACTGGAGTTCCCTCCGCTCAGAAAAGTTCACAATGAGACGTGATGGACAAGCTGCAACCTCTTCTTCTCCCTCTGAGAAAATCCCAGCTTTTCCTAATGAGGTTTCTGAGTTGGATTTGTAGTTCTGTGTCCCTGCAGCCGAGCTCACCACCTCGCCGCTCTGCACAGGAATGTCAGAGAAACACTCACACAAGTTGCAGGAGTGGGAGGGCTGTGACAGCACATAGTGGGGGAATGCTGGGGGATCTACCTCACTGGGAAATTGCTGTGTGTATATGTATGTGTGTGTGTGTGTGTGTGTGTGTCTGTGGGTGTGTGTGTGGGTGTTGGAGACTGAGGGTGGAGTATTCCTGAGCAGGCGGTGTATCCCAGTTAAGTCATCTTGCCCTTTCTCTCCCCTCCCACTCCTCCATATGTATCCTTCCTCTGTTTAATTATCTCTTCCTGTCTTCCTCTTTTCATCTTGACCTCTTCACACGCTGCTGCTTTCTCTTAATTTCTTTCTTGGTCTCCTTCCACTTTTATCCCCTTACTTTCCTACTGTTAAACTTGATGTAACATTTATCTGCAACTTTGCAGACAAAAGCAGGAAGCAGGCAGGTGTGTTCAGTCGACCTAAAACAAATGATAAACTTCCACTGCTCCATTTGTGTTTTTTCTGTGAACACCTTGAATGGATACACGGAGGGGAGGGAAACTGGTGACTCACACCAAGTGTTGCAGTTCAGTTTGGACAGAGCCAGCTTAGTTTAAAGTTAAGCTAAGTTTAGTTTTTAGCTGTCCCATGGACACGAGAGTTGTATCAAACTTTTCTCCTCAATCTTGGAAAAGAAAAATAAGCAAACTATTCCTTTGGATGAAATTTTAATTCAATAAATAAAGTGTAGATAAAAGCACTTGTTGCACTCTCACTCGATATCTGTGTTGTCTTATGCTGTGTGTGGATCCCGAAGTCCACATCAATGCTGTGGGGATCTGATTTCTTCCCCCCTAGAGCTGTGATTGAAAGCATACATTAACCCCCAGCGCTTGAAAATACACACACACACACACACACACACACACACACACACACACACACACACACACACACTAAGACTTGCTGGCCCCACTCCCAATGGGCAGAGGAAGTCAGACCTCTTGAGTATGTGAAAGAAAAGGCCTCTGGTATATACACAGACACACACATTCACATACACTCAGTCTCCTTGTCAGATTTCTAAATCGAATTAGAGTGTAAGAGAGAGAGAGAGTGTGTGTGTGTGTGTGTGTGTGTGTGTGTGTGTGTCTGGAAGCCATTACCTGGCATGTCTCCCCTTGCTGCCCAAAAACCAAGAGGCCCCATATGGATCCTGCCATCACCTCTCTCTTTCTCCTTTCTTTCACTTTATTGCCCCTTTTATTGTTCTACATCTGTCCCATCTCTGCTTTATAGGCCATTATCTTCTCTTTTCTCTTGCATCTTTCTTTGTTTAATTCATTTTATTGGATCTCTTGCCCACATTCATTTGTTCCAGTTAATTTTCTTAGCAGTTGGGTGGCAGCATTTCAACAGCTTTGCTATGACAAGTGGACTTTTCAATTTTTTTTTTTTTGCCATTTGCCTGACACGTCTGTTTGGCATCCATTTTCATCCTAGCCTGCATTAGACTGAAGCCAAGGTCCTCCATCACCTCGGGGTCACTGGATTAAAAAAACGGATCCTGAGTCGTCGTTCTAGATGCAGCCTCACCCTTCTCCTTGGAGGCCCAGACGCAGGAAGTCGAACACAGGAAGTGATGGAGTCAGGTGACAGGAAGGAACCCCCGTGCGGCATTCCTCTTATGAATTCCACATTATCTCTGGGACCCTGGAAGTCCTCGAGCAACGGAAACACACCCATAACATACACATGAAAGCGTGCATGCAAACACATACACCGTCTAAGACACTGTTCTTCCACGAGCTCCTCTAAGTAGGCCACGATCTCAATGAAAACCTGATTATCAAACACCACATTATTGATGCAAAGGGGGCACATGACAACAATTTTACTAGCAATTTCTTTATTGTAACAGCAGTTTAGTTTTTTGCATCTTGTTGATAGCTTTACACACAATGGTGTTGACCACGACATGCATTTACTATTGCTTTATGTGTATCATAAAGCAAATTGTGACGTTTTGGGGAATATACTTGTTCACTTTCTGAGATAAATGTTAAAACAAATGAAAATAATTTAAATTATTCTTATTTTATTGACAGATGAGAGACAGAAACTTAATTTCTCAGTTAGTTTCCCTCATCTTAGAGTTTTCATTAAACCAACTGTTACCCCTAAAACACTTTGTCCATGTACCATCTTCTGTCAGATTGGTCATACCTCTTGCAGTTGCCCTGTTCTGGAGTGGTGTTTGATTGACAATAACACTCAGGCACGATAAAATATATTTGATGATTCATAAACAAGCCATTTCCTCCTGACTTTTACTCCCGGAATGACTTTCCTGTGAACCCCACCCCATTTCTACCACTGTTATCTTAGAGATACCACTTATCTCTGTTAAATAAAAAGAAACCTGCAGCTAATTTAGTGGATCACCCATAAAGTTCACTCATTTACAGGCTAAACTTTTGTGCTACAGGCTAAACTTGTGTGTATATAAGCTAAGAGCCTGCTGGTGGTAGCTTCATATTTAGCCTCAGAACAAATAAGATATAAGACTTAATTAGCGAGCTGGGTGCTGGCAGACAGATTTATTTTTGGAATCAGGCTAGTTGTTTTCCTGTTTCCAGTCTTTAGGCTAAGCTAATCTAACTGGCTCTAGTTTCACATTTACCATCCAGACAGGAGAGTAATATATTTTTATCGAACTAAGTGTATTTTACAGAAATGTTTAACTAATCCTTTAACAGAAAAATAAGACGCAGTTCTGTATACATTTTTAGACTTTTTGGGTTAGATACAGTTTTATAGGTTTGGTCATGTTTCCTGTCGTTTAGTTTAACAGTAATTATTTTTTATTTTTGACATTTTTGAAATGTTAGATCAACATAGATGAGAAGATGTAATATAACGGAAATTGTGAATGTCTGTAATTCCATTACAGTGGCAGCAGATAAAGACGAGATGTGGTCAAGTGTAAGTGAGAGTTTGTTTTGTCAACTGCTGTTCCTAAGGTCAATGAGCTCCTGAGATCGGGTTTTGTGATCGTTTTGCCTTTCATACAGCAGTAATCACACACCGTTTGGAAAAAAGTTATTCATCCTTTTTCTTCCATCACGGTAAATGATGGTCATGAATATGCAGATCCACTTACCCCGCATTATTAAGTCATAGTATTGTGAGTCATAAAGTGGGTAATAATTAACCAACCTCTCTCTACAAATAAATCTTCTTGCACAAGTGCTGCATGACTTTTTGCACCATTTTTCAAGCAAACATATTAAACACACGAGGGGCCCAGAGTCTGAACATGCGAGTGTAAAAGACACAGGGGAACCATTAGAGGGGGAGTGCAGTAGAAATATCTGCATGTACCGTGTGACCCCTTGTTTTCTTTAAAGTTTCTGGAACAAACGTGTAGCAGGAATACATTTCCATGTTCACCAAAGTCCTTGTTAAAATCGAACATACTGACAGCCTGTTGCTTATTGGAGTGTTAACAGCACTTAAGTGGTGAGTGTTAACAGGACCTCTGGCTATAAGCACTTGTGCGTGCAGGAATATTGAGTTTGTGCAGAAAATAATAAAGGCAATATTGTACTTTTGAGTGCGTGCTAACGTGCCACTTCCTGTCAGTGTGCATGTGAGGGTGTGTCATATGTTCCAGTATGTGTGCGTGCGCATTTGTCTGTGTAAGTGGCACTGGACAAACTCACCGCTGAAGCCTGGGGTGGGGACCCAGGGCCACAGGAAAGCCTGGGGTAGAAGATACACACTTATACACACACGTATTAAACATGACTGCCCTCTGACACCAAGTCTGGGCTATTGTGTAATAAAAAACGAGGGAGGGAAAAGGAGAGAGAGCTACAGGAAGGGACTTTATGATTTATGATTCAATAGCAAAGACAGAGGGGGGAATTTATAGCAGAGGGGGGCTGAATGAGAGAGAGAGAGGAGGGAGGGGGATGTCATGTAAGAAGTGGGGAGAAAGAAAGAGGGGGAAATAGTGGAGTGGTTCCTTTTGTGTGTAACTAAATAGCGTTTGTGAGAATAGTTGGTATGTGTGCATGCATCATATCGCTGTGCACTCCCATGTGGGTTCCGGGCTGTATATTAAATCTGCAGTATGAGGCGTTTCAGAGTCATCGAAATATGTGCCACTTATTTTGGTCTCCGTTTGGATGCTGCCTGTATGTGTGTCTGCCACTCCTGCAGCCCTTTATGAGTTCCCTACAGGTCAGTATGGATAAATCAACTGCAGACACACACAAACATAGATTCGAACTGACACTTTAAAGAACATCTGGCGTTCTTGAGCCCTGATTTAATGTCCCCATCTCCTTTTCAACACATATGCATGCACAACCACGCATCTTGCACCCAGCTGAGACAATGCAGAAATAATGTAGCAAACTGGAAATCCGCTACAGAGATGATTTATGGTGACGCTGAGCAGATCTGACCGATAGGTGAGGAAGGTACGCCTAAGAATATGCACAAAGTCACTTGTTTTCACTGCCCATTGAATATACAGTACTTAGCTCTCCACATGCTGCATTTAATGGCCCTGTTGTGTGAATGTCAGCGGGAAAAGCAGTTAAAGACAATCACAGTTGAACTTTAAATGCACTCATGTATTATGGACAAAAGAACAGCAATTGGTGCAGAAATTTCGAGCACTGCGCTGACTGCCATCTAAAGTTGTGATGTCAAAGATGGATTACAGAAAAACAGCAGAGAGGCAGGTTCAGCTATGGTACTGTAAGTGCTTTAACATGAGTGGTTATGGAGGTGGGAGTAGGCTCATGGTGCATTATATTACATCCTTAGTTCCAGCTATATGACTTCAATCCACATTTAGGACATAATAACAATGTTTCTGCCAATGGACACACTATCACACATAATTGCCCAACAACCCCACTGTGTGTTACAGTCGCCCTCCGCTGTGATTTCAGGGTAATGCACCTTCTTAAGCAATCTGATAGGATCCTTTTCAAGAGGGTGGCTGGATTGCTGCCGGTGCTAATTTCACCTCAGTCGTTGTGAGGTGTGTAGGGCAGAGGCTGAATGAGGACTTTGAAAATGTAAAAGGAATGAGGTATGGGTTCTTTAAGCAGATGTTGCAATTTCATGTGTAGATGTGCCGAAAAGCTAATTAAGTATATGGCCTCAATTATGAGAAGGTGCTTCCAATAAATTAATGGACCTTTTCAGAAGACAACCTGACAACGACTTCATTAAGAAATTAAACCTAGAATGTTTAACATGGGCTGTAAAATGGCAATTCACTATGTCTGAAACATTCAATCTCTCCCTGCATACACCAACATCATCACTGTCATCGTGTTATTTATGTCCGAGTCTCTGATTCAGAATCAGTGTCATTCCTGGAAAATGTTCTCAGCTCCCTAACCTTGGATGATGGAAACAGGTGAAGCTGAGCGTTTTATGTTTTTGACCAAAAATAGACAAAATAGTCACTGAAGCTAAGAAAGGCTCTGATGCAAGCGAGGTGGCAGCTTTAAATGAACAGAACGGATAAAGAGATTGTTGGCTATGCTGTAGTGGCACAGCCTGTCTCACCATTTTCCATCTTGACTACATTGCCAACACACTAAAAAAAATACACAAATATATAATATTATCACTCACACTTAGCTAACATGGCACCACATAATGATGCTGATGATTTTTTTTTATTAAAGAGGTAAATTTGGACTGTTTTACACAGAAAAAACAATAAGATAACCTCTCCTAATAAGAAGAGAGGGCGCCCACTCAACCCTCACAACCTCACTTTAGTCATGCTTCTCATGTATTATAAATAGATTTGAGTCAAAGAGCTACACTTTTGTTTTCTGAAATATAAACACCTGGTAACCCGGGAGACTGTTGAACAATACTAACTCCAACATATGTCTGTAATCCTCAAAGAAAGTATTAAAAAAATCATGATTAGCAACTCTGTTTGAAGTTCCTTTCTATCATTTAATTATTTCATACACGATAATGTAGCATTTAATCGCTAGACACATATGGAGGACATTAAAATGGAAGGTACAGCTCCACCTGTTTCAATTCAGGAATGACACCCATAATTGTTTATTTGTGAGCAAAAACACTTTGCATTGTGTTTTCTTCTGGTTTTCTTTTCACATGATCAGCACAGGAGTGTGCTTTTAAAAGTCTGGTGTGTAAGATTTAATGAATGAATGGCAGAATATGGCAGAAAAGGGTTGTGTTTAGTGTATATTGACCTGAAAATAACAATCGAAGTGCCTTTGTTACCTTAGAATGAGTCTTTTATATGTACAGATGCAGCAGGTCCTCTTGCAACAACATGTTTCTACAGTAACCCAGAATGCACAAACTGCACACTGGCTCTAGATAGTTCCTTTTGTGCGTTTCGTCGCCGTCGTAGTTTCTCTTACACGCTTGGAAGGGGAGGGTGAGGCAAAAGGATGAAACACAAGGGGTATTTAGTTGCCTGCAATATGAAACTTCACCACTAGATGTCACTAAATCCTACACACTGGACCTTTAAAGCTTATTATCATTATTAACAACCTGTGATAGATAGAGTACTTTATTGATCCCCGAAGGGAAATTCTTTTGTTGCAGCAGCATTACAAGTAACAACACAGAACAGGCACACACTATATACAGGCATGAGGGAAAAATGGTGACACAGTATAAATAGAATAAATTCTAAGGAGGAAGAACATATGGTTCTACCTCTAAAATATATATATATACATAAGAAAAAAATATATACATACATAAGAACAATAGAAAAATATACATGTGTACTCCTGTGCAAATGTGCATTATGAAAAACTTCAAATCAAATCAAACTGTTACAGGATGAGTCTCCTCTCTCTGCACAGAGGGGAGTCATTATACAGAGTTATGATAGTCAGTCTCAATGAACAAATAAACACAATAATGGACGAAGAGATATGTCATTTACAGCAAGCTCAGCAGCAGCTCATTGCTGTGAGTGTCATGATCTGGTTGAGCCTTTCCCTATTTTTTCCTTTTGTTTCCTGTCTTCCCCTCCCCTCATATTTCTTGTCAGTAGTGTCTCTCTTACTGTGGCTGTGTGTGTGTGTGTGTGTGTGTGTGTGTGTGTCTGGGCGTGGCCATCCAATTATCCTTTTCCTGCTGCAGCCTGCACACCTACATCTCATCCACCAATCAAGCCTCTGCAGTATATCTACTCCCGCCAGATCATTCTGTCCATTACCCACACATGCTACGACCAAATCGCTATTTCTTGTGTTGTCTTGTCTTTGTGTGTGTTTCAGGTTCACCATCTACTATCTGGATTTTCCTGTTCACCAGCTAAGCTGCCACCAGCCCGTGATCTACTCCACCTCCACTTCACCTACACACTGATTTGAATAAACTTCTGACTTACATAGTTTGGTCTGACTTCTGTCTCTGGATCCAGACTTCACAAACAAAAATACAGTGACGGTATTTAGGACTGTAATAATACTTATTTCTGGACAACTGGTTTGACTCCAGTGAAATGTCAATAGATCAGGCACAAGCTCGTGAAAATCATGTGCACGCTGTTTAGACATCTCCTGTACTTTTTACTCTCCTTAAATTCTCTCGTTTCCTCACATAAAACTAGAGCCTGCTCTGTTAAAGACGGGTCCGACCCGCATAACACGGCCACGTTGTCAAATATTAACTGGTCATATTGATTAGAAAAAGGGGGCAACGAGAAAAAAATGGGTTATTTTGTTTACTTACGTGAATGGAGGGGTGGGGCGGGGCGTTTGGTCGTCTGGGCCAATAGCATCACGAGGAAGCGTTGACTGACGTGGATTCAAACCAATGCCTGAAGCGTGCAGCTGGACAAACGGTACCACGGCACAACGTTTTTCCCCCCTCGACGTTAAGGCAAAGAAACAGTGGATTTACCCGTTTTTTTAAAGCCAACAACGCGAACAAACTGTCAAAGGAGACACGTGTTTGTTTACCGTATTGGAGATTATTAGAGAAAAACCTTTACTGTGGGGTTTTCTTGTGACACCCGGGACCGGAAAAGAGCCGTTTTCCCCCCGACAGCTGGTTTGCGGATCCCCCCTGTTTGCACTTGAAGTTGTGTGGTGAGTCTGTTGTTGTTGGTGGAGTGAAGGGGGAAGCTAGCTGTTTCCTGCAAGAAAGAAAGAGAGACAAAAAGAAAGAGCAACGTGGAGGTCCAATTGTCAACAGTGTTAATTAAAAAGTAATTAACTTAGGTTATTTTCCGTGTAGGAGCCGATTTCTTTATGTTTTACACCAGTTTTAACGACTAACGGCTGTCTGCTTATTGTGTAGCACCACTAAAGTCGCCAGATATCCGTCAGAAAAGAAGACAGCTGTTATTAAAAGGTGGTAAAACAAGTTAAGAGTGTTAACTCACGTTATAAATAGTTGTTTTGTGATAGAAAACATCATTAGACTGTCAAATTTATGAAAATATGGAGTCTGTAGATTTTTATCTTTAATCAGTGCTATAGGCTAAGTGTTACTATATACACACTGATTTGAACAGCAATGTGGCCGGTTCTTTATCATTACAGTCGTTTAGTCCTCCTTATAAACGTCAATTAAAGTGTAACTTGTTACTTTATCTGTCATTAATGCACAGAAATGCATTTATTTCCGAAGCCACGCAGGCATTTGTGTTTTGGAAGAGAGTAAAGAGAGTAGTGGTGGTGGAGGTGGTGTGGTGGAGCTTGAGGGCTGTTTGTTCACATGCTGCGTTCAAGGACCCATTCTGAGCCCCGATTTTCAGCGTGTCGACGTTTCTCTGACGCGTAGCGCTGAAATGATTAAATGACTTTATTAGTTCCTAACCTTTTCGGCTCGTGACACTTCAAAGCGAACATGTCTACTTGTGAAATCGTGGCTTTGGGGATTGTTTATGTCTTTGAGTTGTTAACAGCTCCCTTGTGAGATGGTTGCACTCAAATCGTTTTAAAGGTGCAGAGAGGCGAAGCTATCCACCATTTTATAAGAAAGATCGTATTTTCAGTATATCTTACATTTTTCCTGAATCCCAGGTTAGAAGCCAAAAACTTGTTCGTGTTCATTGGCAACAATTTTGATCACTGATTTATGGTCAGTATAAAAGCAAAAATAACAAACGCTACCTGGCTCCAGTTGTCATGTGTACTCCTTTTCTCTCTTGTATATCACTGAAAGTTGAATATTTTGGCTCTTTCTTGGACTAAGCTTGAAGATGTTACCTTGAACTCTATGAAATTGTGACAGGCATTTCCTCTGTTTTCTCACATAGACTAAAACAATGACACGATTAGATTTAAAAAGAGTTGTCTTATTGATGATGATAAGCTGTAGTTGCAGCCCTTATAATGTGTTTATTTAGCAATAGCAAAACACATTCTATAACAAAATGTGTTCTTTACATTCTAAAACTATTGTAGTCAAATACAGTACGCTTATGTTAAACTTTATTTCTGTGAAGGTTAAAATGTTCACACTTATTGATATAATGATGGACCTAATATTGGAAACAATTATCATGATGCAATAAAACAACAAAAATATGCTGAGTGTGAGAAGTTATAGGGAGAAGTGTCCCACAATGTCAGCTGCTGTCAGCCACTCAGTCAGTGTAACAAAACAAACTACTACAACGTCTAACCAGAAAACAAAGTAATCGTAGTATCTATTTCAGGCTGTGACACTTTGTGTTGTTTGTTTTGTGTTTTATGATATTTGTTTGTGATTACATAGAACAAAAAAAAAGCCGCTATCCACAAAGCCAGCTCTTTTTCATCACAATCCACAGCAGAGGGAAGACAAAGTGTTCTTCTGCCCTGGTGCATATCAGAGCTGGATCTTATTCAATCTTGGATCCATCATCTAATCACACACTATTAGCCTCTTGGGATGGGTAGGAATGAAAGTAATGTGGTGGGATGTAACAAGATGTTGTGTAGCTGTAGCTGGTTGCATATCCGGGCCACATCTGTTTCTGTGCATCGCTGCAAATACTTTTCTGCACAATAAACAAACATCAAGTCTTTCTGACAGAACTTTGGTCAGTTTGTTTTTCCATTTTCTCTCCATGTGCATGTTTTCCTGCATACAGTATGTGCTAACATGCCACAGCATGATCTGAATATTGTTGCTTGCCCACATAAAGCAGTATTAGATACATGCACATATTTGAAATAGGACTAGTGGTTGAAATCATAATATCAACATTTACTGAATTTTTCAATATACATATAGATCATGATGTGGGGACTGCAATATGGTGCATAATATCAAACTAATGTTAAAAAGCAATGAACTGTATTCACTGTTCGTTACTCTTCATACTGAGATACAGTATGTATGTAGTATTAAACAAAAACTTAGATACAACCACACTTGTGATATTTTTCTTCTTCTTTCTGTATATATCTATAACTGTAAACATGTTTGGAGTTAGGACAGATAAAACAAGGCCTCTCAAGATGTTACCTTGTGGGGAAATTGTGGGCAGTTTTCAAATTTTTCGCATCCATGTGAAGTTGACTTGTAAGTCCCACATTCCTAAGAGGACATGAACGCGGCACCAGACCACGTGACCGGCCCAGCTCTCTAACGTTAGCAAGGTGGCTAACAGGATTTAGCTAACTCGAGCTACGTTGCATCGCAGCGCAGAGTAATCCCCCAACTGGAGGAACGACGAACACGCAGTCCTCGCCGTGTACTTGCAATAACTTTGTGTAACGTTACACTTCAAAGCGAACGCGGAGAGCACGATGCCAGGTAACTTTAACGTTTTATTTTTTTTAAAACCGTGTATTTTGACGGTTTGTCTCGTGTATGTATCTCTTGGTAATCCCCCCCTCCGAAGAAGCGGAGGCTTGTTTTGTTGACCTGCTTCGCTGATGCTGCCATGCTGTAGCAGCGTGCTAGCTGATAGCAGAGCAGCCGACTTTGTTTGGCCTCAAGCATCCTAACGGGGACGGAGTTTGACCTCCGCGCTCGTTTTACACGTTTTAATAGCGAATGGTTTGTCTTTAATTCGCTACATTGTTTGCGTGTGAGCCGTTTTCACGCAAACGCGCGCAGCGTCTTTGATGAAAATAACTGTTATCAGCCACCCAACCCGCTACCCTTTGTTGTTGCTAGGATAGCTTTCACCTTAGGCCCGCACATTGACAGCACAGCTATGTGTGCCTGTGTAGCTTGTTAGCCATCGTCAAGTAGCCCCCCTTTAGCATTACCTCGGCTAAAACCGTCCAATCCCTTTACCAACTTTCCAGGTAGGCCTGAACACCTGGTTTAGCCTGTTAGCCCTCTGAAGACATTAGCGGGCTATAAGCCACTACGACACGGCTCCTGTTACACACAGCTCACTAACTGTTACATTACATAATCTGTTATGTAGCTGTTTATTCTGTGCACTTATTAGGCACACTTAATTGAGTTATATAAACGGAGTTATACATACTATCGCCGCTTTTCCCGTGTTCTCCTGTTTTTGTCGCTCCTCGGATCAGATCTGTGTTTGAGATTTTATTTTTCACATGTAGGTACACGAAGTATCCTGAGCTCCTCTAAGGAATGAACAAACCATTTGAAAAGGACGGACTCCTTAGCAGACTGACATCAAATGTTCACGTGTTGGGTTTAACATTTTGACCTATTTAAATATCAAATTTCTGGTTTTATTACCGAGGCTTATGCTGCTTATTTCTGTTTACAAATCAGTTCACACTCAGGATGAATCAGATGTCAGCTGATGTTTTCATTAACTTAATTGATTTTTCTTGAGTAAAAGTCCAGTCGTCAGATTGCTATTCTTCTTTGTCCAGCGGTTCAAAATGACATTAAAGTGAAAGAAATGGCAAATTCCTCTTTTTGGCAACGTGTTACTATTAAATATTTGTTATTTTTGCTTTATAAATGACTGAAACGATTAATCAAATACTCTAATCTTTGTGGATGATTTTAGATTTTAGTTAGTAAAGTGGCAGAAAATGGTAAAGTCCATTATAAGTTCACACAGCCGAATGTGTAACTTCAAATGTCTTTGTCCAAAATAACAAAATATTTCATTTTCAGATGCACAGAAGCTGTTGGAGCTGAAATGATTGGTAGTTTATTAAACTAGTTGCTAAATAACATGTTTAACAGTGACATTTCAGGGGTTTTCCTTCACTTTTTAACAGAAGTACACCACCTGTTTATTTCAAAGGAAGTCCCCATGTATCTGTATTGGAAGGATCTGTGCACAGTTTATCCTAATGTGTCATTTAAAATGTGGAACCCACATACAACAAAGTATTTATAAGCAGGAACGTCAGTGGAAAATATAGAATTGATGTTGAGGATTTGCAGTGAATAAAAACATGATCAAGGGAGCAACATCAGGAACATCCAGAGCGTAACTCAAAGTGTTTCAGGTCACAGAATAATAAAGTGATCTGACTCAGAGCTATTCTGTTAGTTTTCTCTGAATTCAGATGTCAGTCCGAGAGCCGAGCAGCGTTTTACCTTTTCCTCTGTTCATCTTTCACCCTCATTGGCTTCACTCTGCTCGCAGGCATGGAGGATGCTCGACTCCGCTAACTAAATATTACATGGTGACCAACACATGGTTACGCAACATGAACATGTTAAGTGCTACGTGCAGTACATAATGGCACCGTGCTCGCTGTCTTCGCTTTTCCTTATTTGTGATGGATCGACCGCGGTGCACTCTGAGGTCTCCTGAGCAGAGGCATGCTTACGGTGACTCTTAGCAACTGATTTTTACGTCAGGAATTCACATGATACTCATTAGCTTTAAGGATTTTGATTCATCTATTGATTCTTGTTTGCAAATATAGCATTTTATTAATTTCTAGGATGTCAGAAATGGTGATAATTGTTTGTCAGGTTGGTTGTTTTGTTCAAAACTCAGTGATATTCAATTTAATATGATATGAAAAGGAAAAAAAGCAGCAATCCTAATATTTGAGAAGTTGGAACAAGAAATTAGTTTAGCTTTTTTGCTTGAAGAATAACTAACCTCAGTAAATTTCTAATTTTGCTGAGGGACCTCTTGGGTAAACTTCATTACTGCCTGCTTTATTTTTTTCTAACTTTCACGCCTGAAGTCTGAAACATCAACACACCTTAGGTGCTCCATAAACTTTGGCAGCACTGACACACACATGCAGGCTTCAAACACTTTGACCATCCTGACACCAAAAGAATTAAATTCAGACCTGTCGTATGCTCTTGAAAATCTTCTTTCTTACCCTCTGACAGTTTTATCATTGACCACAGATACACTGACAGACAAACTGACAACTCTGAGCCAGGCGGACACGCCTCCTTACTCTACTAACCTACTTAGATTACACGTTTATTTGAACTCCTCTAAAGGACATTGTGTCCACACTGTCACTGTACAGTGAACAGCAATCTGTCTCGGGTCACACTGTACTCACATTTGTTTGTTACATTGGCCAAGGTCAGAAAAAAAAACAGGCGGCCTATAGGTGTCAAACATTATGTCTGGAATTCAGAAATCAGGCGCTGCTGGGAGTTTAATGAAGTAAAGTCGGCCCTCGCCAGTCCAACATCGCAGCAACGTGTCTGCATCAGGCTGACCCTGGAGCTGTGTGCACGGCTCAGTTGAGATCATCGTTTTTTTTTTCGTTTCTTTTTTTTCTCCCCTCGCTGCGAGGCCACAGTTGAGTCATGACAAGTCTGTTGGAGCTGGCTGGCAGTCTGAGGATTATGTCATTATAGTGGGCATTTATCAACCGAGCAGGAGTTCTGTGTCTGTGGCTGACCAATCATGTATGATCACCTTTTGTCCAAGTTAAGCCGAGTGTAGTTTACTTGTGATATGTTATGTTTAATCAGACGATTACTTCTTATTGGACGCTCTACCTTTTTTAAAAAGCAAAGTTAAGGGTTTCAAACTGTTTTTGTGCTTGTGTGGCGGCTGGCTGTGTTTTCTTCAGCACAGTGTTGTGCTGTACAGATTATCTCTCTAAATAATTGGCACCAAAAGTACAAAAATAATGTTGGTGTAGCTCGGATCTGCACTGATTCAAAGACATGGATTCATAACAGAGTTGTCTTTCTTTTTAATAACTTAGTCATCTGAAAGCAGCAGGAGTTCACACCTGCAGCACCTGCATTGCATCCTTATGTACGATGACTCACTGATTTAACTTTTCTACCAATACCACTCTCACTTCAGCTTTTCTTTATAGTTTCCCTGGCTTTGCCATCCTTCCCTTCAACTTAAAACTTACCACACATTGTATTTAAACACTGTGTGGAATGAGGAAGTTGACATTGTGCAGTGTTTTCTTTGTTTTCTTAGTGCAAGCCAGCTGATTTAACACTCTTGGCGTTTGTTTGCTTGTGGATGTCACTGTATGTTTTCATGTCGGCCTGGCCCTGTGCGTCTTCGTGGTTAATGCTAACACACTGCGGCCTCCTTGCAACTCGTCAAGCTGAAAAACTATTGATTGCAGTCGTAAAATGTCAACGACTCCATTAAGCCTTCGGACTCATTGGGGTGTTTGCTGTAAGAACATTTTTAGCCTTCACAGAGTAGTTTTGGAAACCAGGATCAGTCCCAGCTGTCCTCAGGTCTGTTTCTTATACAGATCAATTGTTCTTCAGTTTTATTGTTTATGTGCAGCGAGACCCGATGAAGACTTTCCCTACCCGTGGGAGCAGTTTTCCAGCTGTAGCTAAAATGTAATTGAGACGCTGCTAATTTGTTCAAATTGAATCCCAGGCTGAACGTTGGGAGCATCAATTCAGACGAGATAATGTAAATTTAACAGCCTGTAAGACTCAGCTGTGGGCCGATGAATAGAAGAGTCAACGTTAAGATGTTTGGGAGTCTGTTTTTTTTTTTTTTTTTTTTTTAAAGTTTTTGTCCCTGTTTTTACGACATGACCAGTTTTCTAACTATTCCGCTTATGTAACTGTTCTCATGCAGAGCCGGCTGAGATGAGCGGTCCAGAGGTGGCCAAGACACCGGGAGGAGGAGCTCCAGGCAAGGAGGGAAAGGAGCCGGTGGCCAATGGGCACGCAGGAGAGGGCAATGACGCCAACCCCTTCGCTGAGTACATGTGGATGGAGAATGAAGAGGAGTATAACAGACAGGTGTGTGCTCAGACTGTTTTACAGATATAAAGCTCACACGGGAACTTTTATTTCTTAGGATTCAACAGATTTTTGGCTTGACTCTCATCCCTTCTTTCTATTTGGTGTCAGTCCCATTTTGTCTCTCCATTCTGCCCCATGCCCTCTTATCCTCTTCCTCCTTCAAACTCAATGTCATCTTGGATAATTTAGCAGGATGAAATAAGGTTTAATCCGACTCCAAGTTCTCGTACTGCGTGCTCTTAATTTGATACCATCCTTGAGGTTGTGCTCCGACCACCATCAGCACCGCCACAGCTTCTTCTCCTCGTTCATTTCAGTGAAACCACACAGGACTCTGGCAGAAAACACAGACACGTCCGGCCAAAAAGTTAAACCGCAACGTCATCTGCCTGTGCTGGCCAGTTGAGACATGTCAGGGATATGTTCAAGATCAGTTAGAAACAGCGTCTCCATTACATGCTTTGTCCACCAGAGAGCACTGACATGATTTGTTTATAGCCCTGTGAAATGTCCCACTGCGTGCATATGTAGGTCACAGTTCTTTTAAGAAAACCAAATGTAATGGACAGTTTTTTATTTTGTGTTTATGGAAAAAATGATAACAGCTGACATTATAGTTTTTAGGTCAAATATCTGTAACTGCCTCTAAAAAAAAAAAAATCAAGTATGAATATTTGTGAAGTACTGTCCCGTTGTACTGCAACCCCACTGTACAGTGTTAACTCATGGATCTAAAGTTGGAGTATTGTTTGTGCACTGACTGTTATTTGAGAACGGACAAACAGAAACTCGCTCTTCCTGGTCGCCCTACCCGTCCCTGGTTTTTCTCACCAGTACCAGCATGCCCACACCAACACAGCTTCTCACATTTTAGCACGTAGCTGGCTCTGCATTAATAAAATGTTGACGTCTCTCCACCCCGCACGCGCTTTTCTAGATTGTGATCTTGCAACAGATTTGTGGTTTTGCTAGGCTGCTGAGGAAAATGAGAAGTTTGCTCTTGAGCTATACTTGTCCTTCTCGTGACACCGTATCCCCCCTGCTTGCCCTCCTGTATATTCAGCTCTAGCATTTGTTTTGTCTTCTGTGCTCCCCACGCCCCTGACAGGTTCTCAGGGAAGCTGTTTACCACCTCTCCCTACAAACATGCCCATTTTTGCCTTTATTCCTCACCCTTGTCCTCTCCTCCTGTTTTTCTTGGAATCTGGATGCATCCAAAGTTATTTCGGTCCAATTTTAATCAGTTGAGCTACATAAATAGTGACTACCTTTTTCCCTTTTTACAAATCAGTCTTCCAATATTTAATGCCCCTCTCAGCTCTCGGGTCTTTTTCTCTTGCTTGGCTGGATGAGTCACAGATGAGATGAGAACACATACATTACTGAGAAGATTACTCTTTGGGGAAACTTTCCACTTACTTGTCATGCAAATAATCTCAAATCAAATAATCCTCCCATTCCTGTTCCGTCCATCCATCCCCTCGCCTTTTATTTTCCTCCACAATTTCCCTGACCTTGTATTTACGTCACTCACGTCTCTCTCGGCGTCCCAGGTGGAAGAGGAGCTGTTGGAGCAGGAGTTCTTGGAGCGCTGCTTCCAGGAAATGCTGGAGGAGGAGGACCAAGACTGGTTCATCCCTTCACGTGACCTCAACAACCAGGGTGTGGGGCAGCTGCAGCAGCAGCTCAACGGCCTGACGGTCAACGATCACCACAGCAACCTGGAGGAAGTGGCGGTGAGTCAGAGATGCATTTGGTTTCATAACTTTTTCTTCTTAGTTTGGGTTAAAGGGAATCAGTTACTTACTGTTTGTGTCTCTTCCTGCAGAGGAAGAGCGTCTTGAATCCCGAGGCGAAGGAGTTCGTCCCGGGGAAGAAATACTAGGAGTCCCCCTCACCCCCATGGAGCCTCCACGCGCACACACATACACAGACACACACAGCAGTCCTCACATGTTCTCAGAGACTCTGGCGGCCATGACCGCGCACACACTGATTTTCTCCCACGCACTCACACATGCGCACACACACACCCACACACTTGAAGTCAGTGGCGTGCTGGCAGGCCCAGTTGGGGGGTGGGGGGATTTCTTTTTCTTTTTCTTTTTTTGTTTCTTTAATCTTTTTATTTCCTGTTTGTTTCTTGTAAACTGAGGGACATTGGGAACAGGGGTGGGGGATGGGTGTAATACCAGCACCGCCCTACTGCGGGCGCTAGCTCATCATTGCATTTCAGATGACACTGTTGATGTTTACAGAGCACGCAGATCTCATTGATGTCCCCTTTGAACCGAGGCAGCTACCAAGGAGTGATGCCAGGACAGAACTTTAATTCATAACATCGAAATTTTAAACTCACTTCACGTGCTTGTTAATTTGTGCTGTCAAATTTGAGAAATAAAAAAATAAAATAAAACAAAACACCACCAGTAGGTCGAGGGTTTCCATGACGGTGAGATCAGAGAATGACTAACATTTCAGGGGACTTGGCGGGCTTCTGCCGCTGCTCTGTAGAGTCACCACGGTCAGTCAAACCCGTTAACGTTTGCTCCGATGACGTCACAAGCTCCCTGTGACATCACAGCTCTCGCTCATCTAGAAATGCGGGTTCATATTTGTATCTGCAGTGCTCCGTTCCAAACCAAATACAGACCTCACTCTCCCCCCGCCCGATTCCCGCTGATTTTTCATTCTTTTTCTTTGGAAGTGATCTTAACAGAAGTGGACAGGTGTTATCATGGATGAGAAATTATTTTCCCAATTTATGTGGAAGTCCATGTTTATCTTTTGTCCAGCTTAGAACAGAGGTATGAGTTTGCCCAATTGCACCAAGTTGAGTTTAGTCAGAAAAATATAGAGGGAAGGTTGGAGCTTTTCGAGCCTCCGTTATTGGCTTTTTTTTTTTTTCTTCTTCATCCTTTAGTTCAATTTGGATTCACGGGGTGCAGTAAACAACCTTGTTAGAGGGGAGTATTTGGTCTGGAACAATGCCACTGCCTCTTTTCTGCCGGAACAGCTTGGTTTGTCTAGCATCAGATCAAGTGTCCATATCCAAATCAGGTTTTCAAATAGCCTCTCCTCCTCTTTTTTTTTGTTTTCCTCTCTCTTCATGTTTTGAGGATGAGGCATTTTGTGTCTCTACTGGGTACAGTAACCTGTGGTGTTCATTCAGTCCTGATTGCAGGAGGGAACGTAAGGGGGGCCAATATCGTCACGGTGTGGCCTCCTTTCTGTCCTCCTCCTTGTAGGTTGACTTCTTTTGGGGAAGTTCCATTATTAAAAATGTGTGTTGTGGTCTGGCTTTCCCTGAAGCATTGCCCCTTCGGTGCAAGTATAATCTCCGTTAAATTGTGAGCCAATAGGAAACAGTTGTATATGTGAAGATGCTTTTTAGGAAACCCAGATCTGTATCACCCGTAAATCCTGAATTTGGTCTGTTTTTCTAGTTCTCAGCCGCCTTTTGGCTTAAAAATGCAGAGGCAGTATTGTCATGAGGGAAAGTCTTGTGATCTGAACGTTAATCTTCTTTATGCCACTGTTCATTTGTGGTAATAACAGTGACGATAATGTCTGGTGTATTTGACTGTATTAGTGTTAAGTAGACACTTGGGCACTTGAAAACTGTATTTACATCCATGCAGCTTCTCTGATTTTCAGCCCAACAAGTCGTCAAGTGTGTCCTTAAAGCGTGCAGTAGAAATTTGGTCAAAATGGAACTTCCTCACACAGTGTTGGACCACAGCTGTCGAATGGCACCCTGGTGAAGCCAATAGGAATGTCCGCCAGGTGGATTGTACAACATGAAATCATTTTTGGTGATTTTGTTTAGATGAGTTAGATGACAGAAGCCGCTGAAAAAAAAGAGAGGTCCAGAAGACACAGAGTATGAATTTCAATACAAATAAAAATAATGAAAAAATATGAATAAAGATGTTAAAGACAAAGTGCTCTGTGTTTGTCTTTTGTTGGTTTTTGGAGATGAACCTGGATGTGGTATGTTTGACACACACACACACACGTGGTCTAATAAATGAAATGCTTAATTTAACTGTAGTATAGAAATAATATTTTAAATTGAGACTAATCCAACAGGTTTCAGCACCAAACTGACTGAAGGCTGAAGAACATTTTTTAGTTTATTCTAACACTTCAGGCCTCAACAGATGGTTATCAATGCCAGTGTTCTGTCTTTTAGATCTTTAAAATTAATACTCTGTAATTTACTTTGATTTCTATGTATTATCTAGAGACTGGACGGAGCTTAAACAGCTCCTCAAGCAACTGCTACTCCCACCATGTAAGAAAGAGCACCACCACAGATCCTTCACTCCAACAGCTGTCAGACTAACACCAACATGACTTCATTTCTTATCCATCTGTGTGTGTGAGCTGCTGTGACAAGTTCCCTGTTGGTGAATCATTAAAGTCTTATCTTATTAATATTCTGATATTGTCAACATAAAAACAGAAATGTCATAATATTTTTTCTTGCTTTCTTGGGGTTTTGCGTGTCTGCTCTGTATTTATCTTTCCTTTAAAGCTGAACTAGCATTACAAAATGTATCTATTTCTAATAATTATAATAATTATAATTTCATCTCCTAAGAAAGCCATTAAGTCTCTGAAATAAACTTATATAAATCTTGTTTTGCTTTTAAGTGTGAAGCACAAAGTTAGGTGAAGAACTGCTTTGTGATGAAACGTAGACACTCTGAGTGTCTTTGCCTAAACCTCAAAGAAAAATCTGAGCGCCCTCAATGGCAAATGTCAGGACAGGCAGTCTGTAAGTACGAGGACGCTGAGACAGATACGTGCTGTTTGGTCAGGAGGCCACAGGTCATGATGACCTCTGCAGGCTTTAGGCAGGATTGCAACATAATACAATATTCCTGTCTAATCGTACTGAGGTACAGTGTTGTGGAACACTTTGAAGGACTGGTTCAGGGTGTTTGACGATG
This sequence comes from Protonibea diacanthus, assembly GCA_028641955.1. Lineage (NCBI taxonomy): Eukaryota > Metazoa > Chordata > Actinopteri > Sciaenidae > Protonibea > Protonibea diacanthus. The sequence goes on from CM053998.1 coordinate 12,035,396, forward strand.
ATGCCCACATGATGCAGTCAGCACTGTGCTACTCGCCCATTGCAGAACAGGAGAAGGTTGAACGAGGGGAAGCACCCATTTTCTTCACGCGTTCACCATGGCAGCGCTCTGTTTAGTGTGTTGACATATGAAACATTCATGCTGGTGTGTTTTCACAGCACTGTTTTAAAACAGTAATGAGCCAAGCTGGGCTCTTAACATTTTGGTGTGGTTATGAGCGGTCTAAAAAAAGTCACTTCTGATATTTATGTGCTAACCTGAAGAGTGCAATTAAGGCGCAAAGCTGAGCTCCGATTGTAGCCAAAGAGTGGGTGCGTCCTTTGCTGTGGCTTTGGTTGTAGCTAATGCTGTGGCCGGCTGTATTTATTGGTGTGGCTGTGGCTGTAGATGTACGGCTACTGCTCCAGCTGTGATTTGTGTCTGGCTGGCTAGTTTAAAAAAGCCAGACACTCCCACCAGGATCTGAACCTGGTTCGTCTACCAGATACAGCTGTGTCACCCGTACGCCGCAGGAGTCGAACTTTTACTTGCACACATAAAGTATCCGAATACATTTTCCACCGCTGCACTGCTGCATGGATATTTAAACCTCTTCCCAACAGTACGATGGCAACAGGCTCACACATTTTACTGTCTCCTTTGGGTGACTGCCAGCAGATGGTTTACTGCTGTGTTATGACTCATCGTCAGCTTCCTCATCTATCCCGAGGCAAGGTAACTGAGAATCACAGACAGCGAGCTTGACCACTACCTCAGTCAGGAAGTATTTTTCACATGTGGTTCTCTGCCTGTGGGCGGTTGGACGGAGAAGCAGAACTTTTTAAACTTTACTTGCTGACGTGCAGCATTTTCTAACTCGTTCACCATGTTTGACAAGGACACGCAGGCGACCTTTTCTTTCAATCTGCTGTGTATTCAAACAAAAGTTGATGTTTAGAATGACGCATGAAGTATCTAGTGATGACGATGATGGTGACAGTGAACGTCACTGCTGGATCTTAGGCTGGGCCCACTAAGAGAAGACAAGAAAGGATAGGAAAGGACAAAGATACAAGAACATAAATAACAGTAAACAGGGCTAGAGTTTGGTGATCATCAGACACAAACACACTCAGTCGACCTCTCCTCTCCTCACCCCAGTAGTGTAGCTGGCTTGGTACTCTGTCTGCCACGGCGTCCTGCAGGGCTCTGCTCTGTAGCCAGCCGGCTGCACATGGCTCAGAAGTCGTGTGCTGCCAAGAGGGATGCCAGGAGGAGAGGTTTGCATTTTGAAGCAACAACTATTCGGGCACTCAGGTTTCCACGCACAGCTGAGAGCAAGAAGAGAGAAAGTGTCAGAAAATAACACATAAGGCACAGGAGGGTTTTGTGAGAAGAAACCAAAATAATATCTGTGGCTTACCAACTGCACTGACTAGAAGAAGGAAGCTGAAGGAAGTTACTGGTTTTCAGTCCAAAAGCTGGTTTCAAGCCACTCAGGAAGGCACTGTTACCCCAACTGTCAGCATCTAATCAAGAGAACAACAGTACATCCACTCAAATACTGCACTTAAAGGTCCTGTGTGTGGGATTTACACACACAACAATAGTTTGGGAAATACACTCAGCAGCTGCTAGCTTAGCATTAGCACTGATGCACACACATTCATTCATTCAGGATGAATCATAATAGCTTTGGTGATTTCCCGAAACTTTGATTTGTCCAATAACACAGCTCATAACCAAATAAACTGAAGACACTCCTCGGTTGAACTTTTGAGTTGAGTTTTGCTGAACTGCAGTGTTGACTGGTAAATATTATAACTGCTTACCATCAGCATGTTAGCACTGTTATTGTGAAAGTGTCAGTATGCTGATGTTAGCATTCAGCTCAGAGTACTGTTGTGTCTAGGCACAAATTTGGAGCTGCCTGTATTGTAAAATTCTAAAATTACTTTAAGTAAAAAAAAAACAAAAAAACAGAGAGTTGGTCTACCATTGGTTGTGATAACTGAACTAGAGGCGAGAGGAAAGTGCAGCAGTCCAGCTTCTCTGCAGACAGATCTAAGGATATCTCCACAGCAGGCTGAGTCCACATGAGATGCCATCACAATCACACCTTAAAGTGCACAAGTAAAGTAAAATAAAATACAGTTTGCAGGCTGTTGACACAATAGCAGGCCAAGAAATGGCAGATTAAACAGTGATGAATTTGAGAGCACGTAGGCCAAAAGTACTTTGAAAGTTTCTCTTACTGAAATTTGCAGCTGAAGTAAAAAAAAAAATTGATGAATGACTCTTGAATTAAAAAAAAAAAGAAACAGCATCTAACCTTCCTGGTAGAGAATATCAATCTTCTGCTGCGGCTTATCTTTTGCCTCCTGCTGCTCCAACACATTAGCTGTCAATAGAAGAAAATGGTGTGAAGATGTGTGTGTTTGTGAGTATATGAGTGTGTGTCTGAGACATAGAGAGACTTCCTTACTCTTTCCACCAAAAACATAGTGCAGCTGGCCTTTCTCCTCGCCAAGTAAAGGCCCAATCCCTCTGGCAACTACCGCTTCCTTTGTCAGGGTGGAGCCAACAACCCCGGACGTCTCGGAAATGGAAGGAGCGAAGGTGCCAAATGTAGGCAAGAAAGCAGGGAAGGGGGACCAACAGGGAGGCTGAAAGATACAGAAAGAGGGAGGGTGATGGTGGCGGTACCTGTTACCAGGAAGTAAAGGACATTGTTGTGAACTTACTACATGTGAGTGTGTGTTCACATGTGAACAGCACCGTGAGCCGTAGGCATCGTTAGTTGTCTTGTAAAAGTGACGATGAAACGTAGGCCAGGTTTCACGATCAGTCTGTGAAAACAACTTGACAGTGAGTCAGCTGATACATCAATTAATCTGTGTGTCTATCCACCCGTGAATACATCCAACCTGAGGTGGGTTGACAGACGCAGGAGCAGCTTTAGCTTCAGTTCTGGGCTTCCACTGGGTGACCTCTGGGTAGCGCTCATTGAAGGGTTTGTAGTCACTGCTATAAGTGGTGACAAACGGGTCCCAAGGCAACAGCCCCAGAGTCTGAAAGTGAAAAACACGCATTGTGACAGTGTTACCTAACAGAAACTCACTGTGCGTGTGTACGTAATACTGCAGGTTAGCCCAAAGACAGGATTCACACCTCACAGTATCAGGAACAATAGACCTTTTTTTCCCACAGCAGCCATTTTGACATGAAATCGTGGGGTCAACAGGAGTGTTACCAATCATACTAATTAAGGTTTCATTCCATTTAGTGCAGCAGAGCATTTCCAGTGAGCGAACACGCACCACAGCAGCACCCTGACTGTTTGAACTGAATGGATCTGAACCTTAATTAGTAACACCTGTGTTATTTCATGTCAAAATGGCTGCAGTGAAAAAGGTCTGTGGTTTAACCAAGCAAAGCTGGCAAACAGCATCAAAATGTAGAAGTTCTTCAAAATAAAAATGTAGAGATACTTAAAAATAAAAAATTTGATTTAGGGTAAATATATTATTAGCAACAGTACCCAGTTGAGTAAAAATGGGCCCTGCTGTGTTATACTATCACACATTACTGGGTTATTATTGATGCATTAGCTTAAGTAGCATTTTACTGCTGTAACTTTGTGAAAATATGAAGTAAAAATCTGTATAAAAAACAAGGAAGTGTAAAGTAGCAAGAAATAGAAATACTTAAGTAAAGTACAGTAAAACTCTTCATCCTTGATTACTGTGCTTGAGTAAAACGTTTGTAAGCAAAATACTAAATAGCCTTCATGTGTCCCAACTTAAAGCAGCTAATGGGTCACTAACTATTAGCCTTAAACACCCACAAATAATTAGCTTAGCACTCGACTCTGCACTTCTCTTCAGCTGCACATCATTTATATGCCTTACATGTTCAATGTTTTGGATTTGGGGGCTTTAATTCACTCTCACAGTGTCGTTTTCAGCCCCGACAGACAGAACAAACTATATTAAAAACTGACCGAAAGTTACCTGACAGCAAGTTAGCAGCTAGCTGGGGAACACGGTGCAGCATTTAATTTAACAGCTACATATATTTGTCCAAAACGGAGCTAAAAGTAATGTGAATATTTAATTTACATTCGTCAATTGACCAAAAACATGACTCCATATGAATAATTAATGTTTCTGTGTAACTGCTGGATGTATAAAGTAACAGTTAGATTCACCATATTAACTTGAACGGTGCTAAAATTTACTGTATGACAGTCTTGTGTTCACAGCTTGTTTCTGCTGCCCCCAAGTGGCCAAACATTATAAGTTTGAAGATAATGTGTACTGCATCATTAATAAAAAAATAAAAATAAAACAGCCTATAACACTGCTGTTAATTTGCATTTTTTAATCGTAGTAAACAATTTGATCTGCACGTACTGTACAAGTAAATCACTGTTGATAATACATCATGACTACAAAACTTAATCACACTTCTCTAACATTATTTTGGCTGAAATAAAATAACAGAATTGTATCGGTTATGGGAAAATCATTGCACAAAGTAAAAGCAGAATTTAAGCATCCTCAGAAGAAAAAAAATCCAAGAGAAAGGTTGCTCTGCATGAGCTGAGTTTTGGGTTTTGTAATAGTAATGCTGACTGACATAATGGTGCGGTTTGTGGAGGGTGACAAGTTTGCCTCCAGGCTGCAGACTCCATGTACAAGAGAGAAAAAAGGTCAGCAACTGTGTGCAACGGCTATAAAAGATGCAGCAGCAGCAGCAGCAGAGGCAGTGTGTTTTACCTCCTCATTTCAATTCAAAACATACCACATGAAAAACAAAGAATCAAGGCACACTATTGCAAAACTCAACCCACAGATGAGAGAAAATGAATGCTAGATAAATCAAATAGCCTTTTTTTTACCTTCTGGTGTTTCATGGGAATCATCTGATGGTTGTTTGATTCCTCTCTGGTAGAGTAATCTCAGTGCACCATCCCACCCCAGTGAAGCTAAACTGAAGAGTCAGTGGAATGTTTTTAATCAAACTGTATTTACTCTATTGATATTTAATCTAGTGCATGTGGCTGCAAACACACACACACACACACACCTCTCCTGCATTTCTGTCCCATCAGTCCTGCTACATCTTAGATACAAGCCAGGTACAGTAATGCTGATAAACAGAGCAGAACGGAGTCAAGGAGTAACCTGTTTAGAGACATCCAAACAGAATCACTGGTTTATACAAAGTACTGCATCATGTATGCCATCCCAGCAGTGTACTGTAACTGTCATAATATTTTGGTCACTTTGTCACCATGTTTTTTTCAGATCAGAGATTAAAATGAACTTCAGTTATCTTGTTGATCAGAGATTATTCAAGTTCTGTCATCATCTGTCCATGAGAAATGTCAAATGTAAGTGTAAGTGTTCTCAACGTGCAAAGATATGCAATGACAGTAAAATTTGATAGAAATGACACTGTTGGAATACCCCCTGTGCACAGTGGTGTAGTTTTGACTGGAGAAGTGGGTATACATTTAATTTATAGTGCCAGTTTCCTTTAAAGTGCCCAGCAAAGGATAAACAGTGACACGTGAGGCTACTCTTACATAGTTAGCTCACCTAAAAATGGCCCAGTGATACTAAAACATTGCCACAACTTCTGCTGCTTGACTTCAGGAAGCAATGATCATGAAATCAACATCAGCCACAGAAGAGGTGCAGATTTTACAGTACATACGTATTCACTCCATCCACTCTAACATGCAATGATGCACATCAGAGGGGACTCGCGATGCCAACTGAATGTATGCCCTGTACTACACCACTGTATACACAGCTGTAAAAAAACAAGATTTGGTAATCTGGAATATTTCTTGGAATTATGTAGTGGGATCAAATCAAGTGCTGTAGCAGCATTACATAATCATTATTATCATCATAATCTTATTAGCGAAGATGCTAATAACCATTACATTTTCCATTACATTATCTACAGACCGTGCAGCTGAACTCTCACTGGCTGCTGTTAAAAGTGTGTCTGTAGAAGATTTTGGTGTTGGCTGCGTAATCCATAGTTATGGTGGCGCCCATGCTCCGAGCTCCCAGGCTAGCGCCTCCGAGGGCTGAAGACTGCTGTAAAACCAGGAGGCTGTAGCCATGGAAACGGCCCTTGAACTTGTCAGATGATGCCACTTTGTCCAAGACCTCAGTGAACCCTGGTCAGAGACGGACAAACAAAGAGAAGAAACTGAGATTTTAGTGGAACTTTCCACAGTTTCACTTCATTTTCTTTAAAAGTCAAAATGACCAGAAGTTAATGGACACTGACCTGGCTTCAGAAACTCCCAGCTCCTCCACACTAAGCCCTCACACAGGATGGGCAGGCCGAGGTCACCGCTCAGTAGAGGCTGTTACAACAGACAAACAAAGACATTACAAAAAAAATCCAGGTAGTGTGAATGTTTAGGACAAATGAGTGAAACCACACACGTTACCTCTTGTGCTGAAGGTAAGACTGCTTCTACGTGTTTTGCCAGGACTCTTCCAGCCTGAGTGAAGACGTACTTGCAGAGAGCGTCTCCTGCTTCTGCACCTTAATCGCACAAACACAAATACTTTTCATTTCCACTCTAACCTTTTATTTTTTTGCTGTACAGAACCAAACAGGAAGTGATGCACCACCTACCTTCAGCCAGCTTCTTGCAGAAACCAGCAAAGTGGGACTTCTGAAAGTTCCTGTAGAGGTGCGGCAGCATGCCCATCAGATCTGTAACCTGAGATAGACAAATATACTACATCAGAAGAGAGAAATGTGACTTCCCTAAATCGGACGCCTCTCGGCTCAAAGGTGTTTTTGTTTTTTTTGTTCCAAACTCTGGTCTCAACACCGTTTGTTGCTCTCTTACCTGGAAGTATTCCTCCATGAGTTTTCTGACATGTGTAATGTCATGAGGAGGAGCGACCAGGTCGTCTCTGGCATCAAACACCGTCTTCACCGCCAAATGAGAGATCCAGTATGCTGAGAGATAAACAGATGTTTTATCCAGTCAATAAAGCTAGAAAGGATTCGTATACAGTACATATCGCCATAGTTACCTGATCCCTCATCGCCCATCATGTGACCCCAACCTCCGCAGCCGATTGGCGGGCCTTCGGGATTGACTAATTTGCAGTTAGAGCCGGTCCCGGATATCAACACCACGCCTCCTACAGAGAAAACGGAGCTGACTGGACTTATATGATAAAAACGATGAGTGTGTTGATCTCATTAAGCCATAAAGTTTGGAAAGACGACCTATATGTGATAACACTTTTATATAGATACACCTAAGGGTTAAAGTATGAAGCCTCACCCTGTTATGAGATTTTATGGTCATGATTTCAACTGTATCTGAAACTACGAGTGTCTTTCAAATGTTAATGCAGATGATGTAGTGTAAGTGAACTTACAGCAAAACTGAACAATATCTGATAGCAGCACATTAAAACAGCACAAAAAGACTAGTTACCCTGATCGCTGGCTGTCGCCATGGCGCCGATGGCGTCAGTGGTGATGAAGTAGTGTTGGCTGAGAGTGGGGAACCGTTCCTTCATCTGCGCGATCAGTTTGTCGATGGCGTCCTTCTGCTCCCCTCCGCTCAGAGACATGCCCTGCACACACGCACACACACACACACACACATAGAAGTATTTACAATCTTCTACCTGAGACTTATTTCTACATCAAAAACTTTCATTAAGAAGTTGACAAGAGTGTTTGACTGACCACTGAGCATAGTGGCGTGTTTGGATCCAGTCCTGCCTCCACCTTGGCTCTCTGGACCATGTCATTGATGGTTTCAATACATTTGTCCACCCCAACCAACTGTAACACATGAACGTCTGCCATCAGGTTTGAAGCTTCTTTTTTATTTGTTACGATTATGTAAGAAAACAAAACTATCAAATACGCTGTCTAATGTGCTGAGTAAACATATAAGGCAAGTATGAACCCCCAACACTCCATTCATCCATGATTCCTCTGTGCTCTTCTTACTTTGTTTGCTGCATTTCTCCACTTGTTCAACCCAAACTACCTCCATCCCTACTCCCCCTCACCCAGTGGTTGGTGGACGGTCCCTTTGTCTCTGCCAGGATCTTTCCATCTGCTGACACTAACAAGGCAATGGAGTGACCACCACCACTAGACACACAGAAACACATTCATACAGTGAATATATATCTCAATACATCAATAATAAACAGATATGCATTTGCTGTGATACAGACACTACACTCTTTTTAAGTGTAAAAACGTTTATTTTCATGTGCACTTTAACACACATTGAATTTTTGTATAAACTGTTGCAAAATTTAAAGTGGCACTGTCCAACAAACTGTGAGGGAGAGGAAGCGATCACGAGATCAGTGTGGTCAAAATGAAACTAAGTTTAAGTTAATACACAGTGATTTCAAGATGGCAGCCGTGAAAACACGACCCGATAACAATGCAATACACACTTGCATTAACTGTTAATTGAAAAAAGAAAAAACAGGCACGTTTGTTGAATATTTTAACTCCTTCTCACCCCTCTACTCCGCCGTACACCGCTGCCATGTCTCGCTTCCTGTTATGGTCCAAGTCAAAGTGCGCCGATATCGCGAGAGCGGCAGCTGATCTCCAAACCTGCAATGCTGGTTGCTCACCACTAGGGGTCAGCTGTGTTTAGTGAAAACAGTCATATAATGTATGAATGATGATTTTTTTTTCCTTTTTAATATATATAAAAGAAAAACACAGCAGTACGACAGGAAATATTTGTTTATAAAAGGTACTGAGTTTTTTTTAGTCTCGTGAAGGACCACTGGCAAATTAAAAACGTATCACGTGCTTTGACTCATGCTCTAAAAATGCTCACTCTGTCCCAGTTTGGTTAGAGGCTGAACAGGCACAACAACTTGAAGCTTCACTGAGCCAGCAGGAGGCATCTGCAACACATTAGTTTGGGGGCCAGCCTCTCTTTGCCACCATAAAAAAATAACTACCATTGTTTTGCCACTCGAAATGTCTATCTAAGCTCTGTAGTTACAGCATATTGTCTTGTAAGTTCATAGAAACTTTACACTGATTCACAGATTTATTGTCCTGCTGTGCTGTCCTAATGTTGTTACGCACACTTTATATTCTGATTACTGTTTCAACTTGCGTCAAAAAGTGTGTTGTGTGTTGAAAGCAACAGAGAAGTTACACAAGAGTGAGGTGGTGGGAGGAGGAAGAAGAAGAAGAAGAAGAAGAAGAAGAAGAAGAAGAAGAAGAAGAGCGTCTCGGTGCGCTCACCACGCGCTGCTCACTGCTCCTGCACAGACAGCTGCGTCAAGTCACGCGGAGTTACTATAATACCGGATGTTAACTAATACAGATTTCAAAATAAAAACATCACTTTTTAAAAAATAAACCAACACATTCACCAAAGTGAAAATATCTCATTTTTTATTTTCACTTTAGAGCTTTGTAAACGCCAGACATGGGATGAACTCCCCCCCCCAAACTCTCTTTACTATTTAACTCTTTGATGAGTAATAAAGTTTAATAAATAACACTGACATTTCACACAGTCATAATAATAATTTGCATGATACAAAGCAGTATTGCAAGGTATGATAGCGCCTTCACAAAAGACTTAACGTTTCTGAAATGTCAACTCTTTCCTGAAGGCGGTCTAATTTCTTTTACAGCATTTTCCAGATGAGCTAAATCAAGTTGGTGACCGGAGACCAGATGTCATATTCTGATATTTCAGCTTCAGTCTGACATGTCAAGGTTGCTTTTAGGATTGGTAATTTTATTGATAGAGGTTCCTGGGACAAAAAAAGGTTCATAATAACCCCCTCGCCTCCGCTATGTACGCCTTCTGTTAAATGTGTATGTAACCTGTTGCCTCAGAATTGTAAAGTACAAGCCCAGAAACCAAGCAAAGCTAAAATATTAATCAAACGCAGTTTGTTTTGTATCCCAATTACCTTATTTTTGATCATATATGATGCACTCTATCCTCTAAAAGCACAGTGTTATGGGTGACACATTTTGAGGCCCTGTCTTGAAGAGGGGCTCCAGTTTAAAAGCCTTGATTATTTGTTTTATTTTATTCTCATATAGCATCAGTTTACCACATAATAATTAGACTTCTACCACTACTATCTACTTACTAATATATGCATATAATGCACTAAGGGTTGTAAAACAGGAAGGTCAATAATGACACACAAACGCAGTTTTGTTCTGGTGTGACTTCGATAGTTAATCTAGAGTTTTTTTTTCTATGTTACTACCTATTGGAGTAATTACATACCTGTAACTGCACTGTGCCAACTTATGTCCGTTACTTCGACTTTTATTCTGAAGGCGCTAACCGGAAGCCTCATGTTATTTGCCGCTTTCCACTGGTCCTGCCCTACAGGAGGAGTGAGGGGCGACAGATAGGCGACCCACAGACAACATTTGGACATTATTTAACTCAGTCCGGACCACCCAGAGAGTGTTTGGACCTCTTTATCCCCACGATGACACCTTGAACTGCGCGGGAGCGCTGCGATAAACGCGTTTTTAACGGCCCGGGAGCGGAAGCGAGAGAAGGGGGAAGTTGTTAGGGGATATAGGAAAAAATAAACCCCGAAAAAAAGTGATTTTTCCTGCGTCAACTTCAGATCAAATCACCGTCTTTCTACGGGGAGGGTGGCCCTGGAGCGTTTGAGGGCATGGACACCCACATTAAGGAGGGACAGCTTTATGTGCAGCATCAAAAGTTTGGAAAGGTAAGTCCAAGAAATAAAGAAATATTTGACTAGTACGGTCGTGGCGTTGTCAGAAATGATCAAAACTAAGAAATAACCAGCTGGAGACTTCATAATAAATCTTCTGAGGATGCTTTACAACTTCAAATGATAAGAAATGTAATAGAAATATTAAAAAGTAGTAATATATGAGCAGGCAGAGCTGTTTAAAGTGACATAAAATGTCTCTGTTGGAGTATAATCAGGAAACTAGTACAGCAAGTGTGATAAAAACACTTTAATGTCACTGCTGCCTGTCACAAACAGCCTACAAGTCCTTATAGAAATGAAATAATGATGTTATAAGTGGCTAAAATAATCAAACTATTCTCTCCAGTAACATTATAGCAATGATAAAGTAGTACATATATTTATGAGACATTTAAAGCCTGTTAATGTCAGATTAAGTAAAGATAAATTACACCACAAACCCTCATAGCAGCACTGTGTGTTAATCATGTGGACGGCAGTGTCCCATTAAAGTCCTCAACATGTTTTTTTAATTCACACGTGTGACGTTAAGTGTTCTCGTGAACCAGAAAGGAGCATTTTTACGTCGTGACAAACAAATAAGAGCACACACTGGTGCAATTACACACCAGTGTTTGTGCCCAGTGACTTCAAACACTAACCTGTTCGAGATGGAGAGACAGAGAGGAAGTTGTCACATTTGTGTTTTAGTGATCTGGCCTTGTTTTGATGTGGTAGTTTGGAAGTGAACCTGCTGTGTATATGTGTGTGTGTGATGTGCACGTGCATGTGCGTGTTTACGAGCTGGTAAAACTCTGTAGTCACAATAAGTAAATTTAACAATGCAGGCAAAAGGAGAGTGGACTAAAGCAAACGAGGACAAGATAATAGGTTGATGCTTGTGTTTGTGTGTGTGTCTCTGTGTGTGAGCTGACACCTCACTTCATTAGACGAGCTAGAAGAGCCGCGTGATGACAGCTGTTTAACTTTCCACATTAAAACAGGCTGCACAGTGAGGGCAACAGAGAACTGACAGAGCTGGAAAGTTCACAAAGGTGGCAGAGGTATTTCCACTTCATCTGCAGATGCAGCACTTCACACCATTGCAAACACCACTGATCACTCATTTCAGTTTGATCGCACAGCAGGGCCGGGCATGATGAATTAAATGTCAGTGATAACACCTGTACGTGTGTGTGTGCGTTTGTGGGTGTGTGTGTGTTTGTTTCAGTCCTTGGCCTCCATGCAACCTCGCCTTTGGTCTCCGAGCACCACTGGATAAGAACTCGTTTACTCTTTCAGATTTGTAAGAGCGTCTTTGTCTCTCCGTCTCTCTCCGGTCATATGACATGGATCAACAAAACGTTCTGGGCCCTGTTTCCTGCCCTGAAATCACCACTCCACAATAGATATTCATACACCCAAAACACAGCTTCAACGCCTTCTATAAACAGCAGAAAATGCAATAGGAAAAGAAAAATCTAAATGTTCACGTATTCAAAAAAGTAACACGTTATCTTTGCAAAAAGTGGAGGAGATAAAAAAGCAGCAGAGTGGAGAAGAATAGTACAGGAAGTTGAGTGTCGGCTGATCTGAAAGTGTTGAAACTGGTGTGTGGTTTGCTGGGTAAATTACGCAATCACTCGAGCTGTCAGTGGACACACACACACCTACACACGCGCACGCACACACACACGCTCATATAGGCTGGTTCCCACGTGTATGGTCGGAAAATGTGACTTAAGAGTGCAGCGGCCATGTCTGACCCAGCTTTCTGTTTCTGACTGCTGTTTTAGGATGTGTGTAGTAATACCCACAAGAGCTTATACAGCAGGCTGGTTAAGATAAACCACCAAGATGTCTAGAGTCTAAGATTCAAGTATCTGCATATCTAATCTAGTTATCAGTATTTGGAAGATAACTAATAATAGGAATAAATTTGAATGTATTTAAATAACATCTTTTTTTTTGCATGTTTCTCAGGTGTGGTTACGCAAATGAATTCATGTTATATTTCACCCAAACCACCAGAGTTGTTGCTCTGTTGACAGAGAATTAGAGAAAAAGAACATTTGGATTGATAAGCGATCTTTGGGAGTGACAGTTCTTGTGCCTACTGCCAAAAATCTGTCGATTTTGTTGTACTTCACATGTTCTGACAAACTCCTGTCTAGGTTGGCAGTCTTGCCACCATTAGAGCCGTCAAGTTTGTTTAATAGCTCGGATCTATTCAGGCTTGGTTCAGCACCCTGTACGCACAGTCACGATAGACAAAAAAAAAAAAAAAATCAACAATTTAAACAATAAAATCTTTTTTTTTTTTCATTTAATGGGATTTTAACATCAATGTCCCAGTCCCCTATCAAACATGAAAATATATCCGCTGTTCCCTCTGAGGTCTGACGCACAGCATTACAAAGGTATTCATAACATCCAAAGCATGGCATTCCTCCGTCCCGGCCAATCAGAACTGCGTCCAAACAATGGCCATGTGTAAAGCATGCCAAATATTTTGGCGACGCGGACTTCGAGCTGCTGTCTGAACTGGCGTTGACACTTGTATGCATACAGTACACAATGCACAGACCCAGTGCGTGATCAAACTTTCTGCTGTTGTAATGAGTGTTTTACGCTTGTACAATTTGTCTTTTCATTTCATCGTGTGGCTAAAACGAGTGCAAGCAGATCGATGCGATTGTGCGCATGATTTATTGAGATGATAGCTGTCTGTGCAGTACATGCATCTGCTTGTCTACCACACACACACATACACACACACACTTTAAAGAGCCAAGATGCTTTGACCTGCAGTTTTGTAGTTTCTCTGCACCCTGGAGCTACAAAAAGCATTGAGGTTGATGTTGTTGGCAGCAGTTTGCCACCTACAAGTAAAGGCTGCATATGTGGGTATGGTAGATAATGAAGGCAGCTTCAGACAGGAGCTACCCAAACAGACAGGGTGCGTCAGGATAAAGTGTTATTACACGCCCCGAGGGTAGAAAATACGTCACGTCTCGTAATGACTGCCTACTGGATGAATGGGATTGCGATTTGTTCATCACTGGCCGCACCACAGACGCTATATCATATTTCTCAGAAAAGAAATCATTTCATATGTAGAACAAGGAACTCAACACAAGAAAGTGTCTAATAGTCCACACACACTCTGCAGCGTGGCGTAACTTTAGTAAGATTTGGTAATGCTAAGTGGAAAGGAATGATCAGAGTTCTTCCTCGGTGTTTAATTTGATTTCAGCCACATCAGCACTCATTTTTCTACATTTTATTGACGTTCTGTCCCTCCTGTGAGTCACTATGAATTAATGTAACTCTTCATATTACTTTCCTCACGATAATAGGCATCTTCTTATTATACAAATGAGTGATTCATTCAGACAAGTGTAGCGGTGACCTGGTTGTATGAGCGTCAAATAAAAGAGTGCATATTGGAAACTGTTGGGTGGACACAGAGAGCAGTCAGCCCTGTCATGAGCGTGTTGTATGGTGAACAGAAAATGTCGCATTTCATATTTAACATTTTCACATCAGTGCAAGGTTGAACCCCCTGCTCCAAGTCAGTCAAAGTGGGCCTCATTTTATTGACTTTCGGTTCCCTTTTTTTGACACGTTATTTCGAGCACGGAAAGACCACCAGACTTAAGCTGAATTTGTAATTTGTGATTCTGTTTTGGCATAAAGGTAAACAAAAGTGATGGATATGGTTCTAAATGGACATTTTGTCAGCCACAAACATGCTAACGTTAACTGATTCTGCAGCTTATGAATGAGGACATCACAGACGCTGCATTGTTATCGTGCTGATGGAAAAGCTTTGTCACATTCGATGCACTTCTTTCAATACCTAAAATCATCATAAGGACTAATTATTATTTTTCTGTATTACTACAGTCTTTGGTCAATCTTACATGGTTAGTACATGTGCGTATAACTGCAGGTTTATAAGAAAATCTTTTTTTGTGATTTGGGTGAACTAACTGGGTGAACTTTGAAGCACATGTTTAACAGTAGACATGTGGTGTAATTAAGTTGTATTACAGTGAATTTATTCAAGATAAATGACTGTACTTTGCCCTGAATTATGTTTGTAGCATTGCTGCTTGTTGTGATCGGTAGTGACCGCTCTTCTCTCTAGCCTCTGTCAATCAACAGAAAATGAATTTATTTATAGCCTCCTTAACTGAATATTGTTGGGTTTTTGGACTGTTGCTTGCACAAATCAAGCAGTTTCATGATGTCAGCAGCTTTGGACATTTTATTGATCAAATGATTTAATGAGAAAAGATGAATCACTAATCAAAAATATCAGTTACTTGCAGCTCTACTTGTGGTTTGGGTTTAACTCAGACCTCGTTCAAGACTCCACATTTTTGCACCTGAGTCATATCACATAAAAACTGTAAGCATGCTTGCCCTTGCGTTAGCACCTTTTCCAAGAATACACAGCACATAGTATTTTGATTATCTGAGAATGTGGAATATTTCTATTTGACTCACCATGTTGCAGTAACACAAAGGTGATATTCTTTAATCAGATTATTTTCGTGCGTTCAGTGTCTCAGTTCTGGTTCATCAGTTTCAGGTCGTTGCACTACACTAACTTGTCACGGTGGTAAAGCTGGTGGCTTTAGGGAACTGAAAATACGGTTGAGTTATCATGTATTTCGAGTAATTATAAAACTGTGCAGTTGTAAATCAGCGGAGTAAATGTGCTGGTTCACCAATACATCAAATTTTGAAAATGTATTTATTTTAGGGTGTTTGTTTTGCTGTTTTCTGTCCTTATTTTTATATATGTAAAAAAGTTCTCAAAATTGTTGCCAGTACTGTCGAGCCTTGCACGTAGTCAGAGGAACCGCAAAGGTTGTCAGTGAACTATCTTCTTTACTCTACTCTTCTCCTCACAGTTCCTCTAGTTTGAACGTTTTATTTTGAAGGCACAGCAGAGGACTGAGGTTATGGCAGCAGACCTGTGGTCAAAGCGGCGGTCTGCCTCGCTCTGTGACACACACTCGTCTTCTCCCTCATTATCTCCTTCTCCTACATCCACATTGCACACAAACACGGCCACAGAGCGTTCCTCTGTTTTTCCTCAGGCTCCCTTTTCCCACATATTACAGAGAGCGGACACGCTCCGATACACAAACACACTTTTACTCTCTTGAACACACACAGATGACTGCACACACGCTTCTCCTGCATCTGTCACTGAGGTTTGTCTGTGGCTAGTGGGAACATGGTCGAATGGTTTAGTTGGAAATTAACATGATAGAGAGGATCCTGTTTGTGGATTGTTGTGTCTATCCGTCACACATAACGGTCTACACACACACACCAACACACACTCAAGAACTTTGGCCCTTTCAAGCTTTTTATTTTTGATAGAGGCAACAGAAGAGTGACAGCAATGTGGGGAAGAAAGAGAGAGAGATGGAGAATGACATGTAGTAAAGGGCCACAGGTCAGATAAGAACCCTGGGCCGCTACTGAGCTTCGTACATGGGGCGGATGCTCTACCATCTGAGCTAATGAACCCCAACACACACTTAAGTCTTAAGTTCCCACAACAGTTTTTGATGGGTGACCTCACACTTTTTAAAAATAATTAATTTTTTGTTATTAAATTATATTTTAGTAAGCAAATGTGCTCTAACTCGAGTTCTGATTGATGTAGAAACAGAATATCAAAAGAGATACGTACGTGCAAAATTAAAACGGGATGTCAATGCAAACAAATGAACACAATGGCGGCTTTGAAGACAGAATTAGCATCATAGCGTCACTGTTGTTTATACAAAATGAAAACCACCGCTATGTCACCTTCACTGTTGAATGACAGGAAAAACAGCTTCCTGGACTGCCACGAGAGTTTCTGAAGTTCACTTTAAAAATGTATACAGCTTTATCATCTTCTATGAACTGATTCACACAGATAATATAATATATAAATCTGTTAAACTGACACCGAAACAGAAACACGACAGGACTACAAAAGACAGTAACATGTATGTGTCACATGCACATTCAAATTCACGACATCATTTTGCACGACATTAGATTCCCATGTTTATAACACTGTCGGGTGCCTCAACAATGATATGCTTTGTTCTATAGCCTATTAATGAACATTAGGCTGGGTCTAACTTGTCACGAAACACGGTTAACAACAATCCTGCAGCATCTTCTTTTTTATGTGTCGCAAGTATTCGTTGACAAAACATACGAATAGTTCTGTCATGGTTCTCGTTTTGGTCATGGTCACTTTTTCTTCAGTTTTAATCTTGTTTGTGAAAAACAGGTTGTTTGCACGTTTTTAGTCATAGCTTTTGTGGACACACATTAACAATAGATTATAACAAATAGCAACAGTGTGTTGCTTTTGCTCAAGGACACTGAAATGGATTGAATGTGTTACTCTTATATTAATGTGTCTTCTGTTAAAACGGGAAACTCAGCTGTTTTTAGCTTTACAAAGGAAAGTGTTGCCTTTCTTGACAATGTCATTTTAAACGTGGTGGCTGATACAAGTCAGTATGACAATAAAGGCCATGCGCACACACATAAACACACACGCGCGCACACATGCGCGCACATAAACACACTTGTATTGTAGTTATTTCTGCTGTGTTCAGACAGGACAGCATTGAGGAAGTCTCACTCTGCCTCTCTGTCATGATCCTTTTTGCATAATTTCCACTCAGTGTAATAGTGACTGATAACGGTCTGTTGCCTTATATGGAGCAGCATGTTTGACACATGCACACACTCACTTAAGGACCAAAATTGCAACAGGGGAAAACGTTTCACAACCTGCTCAGATATACTGCACAATCACGTTTGTATGGACTGAACATTCAGAGTCTGTGTGTGTGTGTGCGCGCGCGTGTGTGTGTGTGCGCATGCACTCGTGCAAAGCAACAGACGAACCCCAGAATGCACCGAGGGAATCATAAAAACAACAGACGCACATACACATGTGTACATACACGCACTGAGACACACCTGGATGCAGACGGAGGAAGCAGAGAATCCTGGGTAATAACAATCCCACACATTTCCTGTCCTTTCTGGCAGTTAATTGTAGTGCACGCATTCACATGTGCATGTGTTGACTTATGAAACCCGATGTGTGTGTGTGTGTGTGTGTGTTAGAAATAAACGCATTTGGCTGTATGTATGTGTGCACCTCTGTTCTTGTATTTTCTGCGTGTTTAAATGTTTGACTGAGTTGCAGTGAGGGTTAAATCTTTGATCGTGCAGCGTATAGATCCTGTGGCTGCAGTTATATCGGGCCCATCATGCAAATACCATGATCACACCTTTAAATCGCATGTCTATTTTCATCCTGTGTGTGATAATACTGTGAATTATCGACTTTTTACTCGAGTGTTTCCATTGTATGCTGTTTTACAGAGCACTGCAACTTCACTGCATTGAAGAGGGAACTGTTTGTCTTTAACTCCATTAGACAAATAAAACATATGAGGAGGTTGTAAAATATGACATGTTGTAATAGATTAAACTATATAAGTGAGCTCCACCATGATGAATGTGTCAGTAACAATAATCCAATCATAAACTGTACAATATTATCAGCATCAAAATGACGTAGAGTATTTTTTGTTGTTGTGTTGCTACTTTTCATCAAACCAATCATTTGAATATTTCTTCCACCGCTGACGGAGTCGTTTGCCGTCAGCCGTTGACTGAATATTGGCATGCTGACACCGTCAGCCAGTGTTTATCTCGGCAGATATGTAACTAGACATCGCAAAACCCACTTTACATACCTTTATAGCCTGTATTTTCATGCATTTCCAGCCATCCATTTTCTATAACTGCTTGTCCTTATCAGGGTCGCGGGGGGCTGGAGCCTATTCCAGTACACCCCGGAGAAGACGGCAGTCTTTATGGATTTAAATATAGAAATATATTTGTTATTTTATTTTTACATAACATTTATAATATTCATTCATATTCATTTATAATTATTTATTTAAATTTTGTTTATAGGTCTTTTTCACACGTCGCAGTAGGAAAAGTGAATAATAAATAGCTTTGAATGGCTGAATTCCATTTAGCTGCTCATTTCAGGGTGCCGGCTTTGAGCATGCTGGACCACTGTCACGCTGTCATGTCTATTAGACACTCTTAGGTACATTTGTTGTGCAGATATATATTGTTCTGTAGACTGTAAATATCCTGCATGAGTTACAACCCGTAAAGAAACAAATTTAAGCAATAAACTGTTTGCTTCTTCTGGTAATAAAAAATGAAAGTGGTACTGGCCGACGTGTAGCCGTCAGATTTTTTTTAACCAATCTATATTGATATCGGCCTGTAGTTGCTGTTACACTGGCCACACTGTCCTCTAATATAATGACACCTTTAGACTGACTCGCATATCTATTTTCATGCTGTGAGTGATAATGCTGTGAATTCTGTGGTACTGTACTTTAACTTGACTGGACTGTTTCATACTGTAGTTTAAGACATTCTCACTGAGTAGTAGGGTTGCAATGGCATGAGATTGTTACGCTATGATAACTGCCCAGAGACAGATATCACGGTTTCACTTTACACTGTATTATAATTTCACAAAATCTGAAAATTCTTAATAACACTTATTCCGCAGAACTCAGGGCCTTAGATAAGCAAATGCACATGATATGATAACTGTTCATTTTCATACCACGGTATCTGTATACTGCTGTGACCGTACTAAGGAGCACTTGAGGACTTGTTGTAGTTGGAGTCAGTTTGCCTCATTCTCCTGTTAGCTGGATTTCCCCCGCCGGATTTTCAAACTGCTGACCTTCCCGTCACAAACTCAGCTCTCTAAGTGAATGCAGGGGAAACACACACTGTGAAGACTGTGTTTCTGGCTTTTGGGTTAGCCAGAAACACAGTCCCAGGGACTGGGTACAAGGGACGACAGGGACTTCCCGAACAAGTGCGGAGTTCAGTTGTCTCTTACGGTGTTACCTTGATCACATCTAGACTAGTTTCTGTAGCGGCTGCACGTAGTGTGTCATCAGGCCCATTGTTCGCACTGAACATCTGGAGTCGCTGTGCGTCTTATTGTTCGGTCTTGTGTGTCGTGTCGTGTCGTTTGGTCATGTCCCTTTTTGTCCCTGTGGAGGAAGAGGTCATTGTTAGCTGTTACTTCCTCGCTGCCGTCCTCATGAAGAGATGATGCACCTGTCCGCTAGGTTGAACAAGGTTATATATTTAACCTCTAACTCTAAAAAAAAAACAACCAAAAGAAAAGAGACCTTTAGTTGGTTTCTCACACAGGATGATTTGTTCTGTTTCATAGTAGTTTAAATGGATGAAGACATGCAGATTATGTGAAACAAGTGACTGCCTACACCTAAAATAACAGCGATGAGTTCATTATCCTAAACTAATCATCTAACAGGATGAGATATATCTAGATTAAGATTCATCTAAATTAGACTACTGCTGATTGATAGTAGATGAAAGAGCAACCGGTCTGAGTCAAACTGCATTAGATTTGTCACCGCACGCCTCCCACCATAAGCCTCAGTCAGTGGAGGAGAAGTAAGAGAACTATAATTTTGACTCACATCTTCTGCGGCCTTCAAATGTTCTCCAATTTTCTCTTCATCAGTTTTTGATTATTTGCGGCAAACTCGGCATTTTGCGTTTCCCCCATCGCTGCCTGTACAAACCACATTCAAATTGTTTTTCCCCTCCGCAGACAGATGTGAACAGGACAGATGTGTGTTGCACAAAAAGGAAGAGTCAGATTTTCTGTTTCTGTTTTCCAACCTCTCCTTTTTCCTGCTGTCCCCGTCCAACCGTGCTTCATATTTCTTTCTACTTCCAGTTTTAATTCTGAATAGTTTTTTTTTTTTTTTTTTACATGAAATGTTGGTTTGCTTATCTCTAGATGGAACAAAATGTGCGTGGCTTGTTGTCATAAGAGAAAAACGTGCAGAAAAAAAGAACAAAAGGTCTAGAAAAGTTCAAAAGAAACTACGAGGGGAAACATTACAGATGATGCACTGATAATATCAAGCTGCTAAATGCTCCACGATATTCACCAGCAGTGAGAGTGTTTTAAGTGAGATGGAGGGTAGCATGGTACGACGTGAGGAAGAGAAAACATCATTCTGGCAGGGAGGTGTGCTGGAAAAACAGGCAGACTTTTATTTGCAGTCTCCAAAACAAATATGAAACAAAGGAAAACATGGAGAGAAAACTCTGTACGTCTAATCTTAAACAGTAAAGGTCAGAACTTTGGAAAGGAGAGCTGACAAAGTGAACAAGACATATGCATGGCTTTCTTAATTTGCTCTTCGTTCTTATTTATCTTTAATTAGGTGTCATTTCGTTGCACAGCCAGTATCCAATCAAATCTGAGAACCCGCCTACTCATACACCACATAAAAAAGTGTGCTTCCTCTTGAAGCACAAGATGGCTTCCATGTGTATTTAAATATGTTTTTTTAAGAATTGAACTCACTTCCAATGTTGAGTACAATTCTTTGTTTTTCTTAACTGATATTGGAACTAAAAATTAAAGAAAGAAAACTGTGTGAGAGAAAATGACCATCTTTCTTAACAAAATACTCACAGAGTGAAGCAAAGCATTAAAGTTACAGGCCCTAAAACCAAAACAATTAGCTAAAAGACACTAACACCCTCTGAACATCGAATGGAAACTACAAGGTCCCGTGATGTTTATCTGTGGGTCAGCGGGCAGCTTCAAATGTTCTCCTCTGTAACTTCTTCTTTTCCACTCCTCAGAAATGGAAGAAGAACTGGTTTGTCCTGTACCCCGCAAGCCAGAACGGCATCGCCCGCCTCGAGTTCTACGACTCAGGAGGGGGTGGAGGCGGCGTGGGCTCGGGTAGCGGGTCCAATGAGAAAACCAGGAAGCTTGACAAGAAGATCATTCGCTTGTCCGAGTGCATTTCCATCCTCCCGGCGCTGACAGAGAGCTGCCCCAAAGATAATATGTCAGCGTTCTGCGTGGAGACCAACGACAAGACGCATGTGTTTGCCGCAGAGAAAAACACCGCCAAGGAGTGGATGGATACCATGTGTGACATCGCATTTCAGGTATTTTTGCACTTTGTGTGTGTCGAGGGTGACTAATGCCCACAGCTTGTTCTTTTAAGGAAATAGTGTTTGAATCAGACGTGGGTGGATGTGTTAGTTTTATGGCACAAGCTTCCTTTATGTCTGTATTTCGAATATCTTTTGTTCTGTTTACAAAATATTTTTGGCCCTCGCTGTCCAACTAACCAAAAATATTTTAATTAAAATAATAATAATAATAATAATAATAAAAATCTCCTTAGTTTGATGGGAAAAAATGAACTGCTGGTTTATATTTAGTTTTCAACTGGAACTGCAGCATAATTCTTTTTTATTTGTGTGTACATGAGTTCTCCAGAATTTCCCACATGCCCCTGGAGTGTCTACAGAGGTTACAGCTTCTATTGTGCACACACACAGAGACACACACACACACACCAACATGAACATTACAGATATTTGCAGAGAGGAAGCCAGAGGGAGTTTCCAGGAGGAAGACTTCATCCGCTTCATTCTCTGTTGCACATTCAGCCTCTCTAACTCTTTAGTCGTTTTCTCTTTCTCTTCACTCACTCTTTAGCCGCTCTATCCTCCCAGTGGTTATATTGGAACGCTCCCAGTTTCTCTAGGTTTCCTTTTGTTCAAGTACAACACATCAACCAAAACATCTGGGCATATAATACTATGAAAATCCTAATCTGGTGTCTTTGGTGTCAGTTGGTTGACTATGATTGTGTGTGTTTGTCCACAGGGAGGAAGTGGCAGCAGCAACAGTACAGCTGTAGACTCTAATGGAAGACCACAAGATTTGCAGATGTCTGAAAACCTCATTTACTACTCGAGAGAGGAGGGTACGGATGCAAAGCAGACAAGTCCTACAGAAGATCAACTGGAATGAAGAGAAGTGAACCTCAGCATAAACACCTCTCCTGTCTTCTCCTTGCAGTGAACGAGTTTTGGGTGAGCGTTCAGCGCACGGAGGCATCGGAGCGCTGCGGGTTGACGGGCAACTATTGGCTGAAAGCGGAAAGCGACATCTTGATCTTGAAGGAGCCAAAGACGAAGAGAAACGTCCTGGTTTGGCCCTATAAGCTGCTGAGGAGATATGGGCGCGACCGGGTGAGTTCTTATGCTTATGAGACAAAGACACTTCCTCTTTGGGGGTCAAATTGAACAATCTTTGACGCGTCTGAGGAGCAAAAGCAGAGAAAGTTTGGTGTGTTAAATATAAACCCATGCTGTGATGACCAATTAATTAGGAAGTGCAAGTAATACTTTTAGCAGCAGCGTGCGTGCATGTGGTCACAGACAACATTTAGTTTTAGTCTGTGGCTGTTTTGGGTCACTTTGACGCTTCAAAGTTCAAACCTTAAAAGATCTGTCTGGTTCGAATGCACATATTTATTTATGTGCATGTCACGACACCAGTATCTTTCGATGGTGACAGCACCCAGCACACGCGAAAGAACAAACACTTGACACCACAGTTGCTGTGCGTGATGGAAATATGACCATTTTAGCAATTGTGTGGCCTAATTGATGCTATCTCAACCAATATTTTTCACTTTTTCCATCATCATCACTTGATGATGGCGCCCCTGATGAAGGCAGAGCTAACTTTGATGATGTGTACACAAGATAAAAAGAGGATGTAACCTAATCTATGCGCATATGGGTAGGTTTTTATAGAAATGAAAGCATGTTGCATGAAATAGGATTTAACAGTAAACAAAGCTGTGAAGTAATGCTGATATGCTGAGAAAACTGAAAAATTAAATTCAGCAGAAAAAGGAAGCAAACATTGTTTTTTAGATGATAAACACATGATGACTGGAAAGGAGTGCTCTGACTAGTTTCCATTTCTTCAATCCCATTGTAGCATTTATTCAGATCCCCTTCACACGTAAATACATTTAAACATTTCTTTCTTTCTACAGGTGATGTTTTCGTTCGAGGCGGGTCGCCGCTGCGACTCCGGCCCCGGTAACTTCACCTTCGAGACCAAGCAAGGCAACGAGATCTTCACGCTGGTGGACCAGGCCATCCAGTCGCAGAAGGTACAAGCTGAGGAGCGCCACCTCAGCTGCCCCAGCATGGACCCAGACTGCCCTGCGTCACTGCAGCACATACGCAACGCCTTTACCAGTGGAATGGGTGCGGGGAGCGGAGACAACAGCAGCAACAGCAGTCGGGAGGCAGACGGGGATTCAGGCGGCAGCAAACCGGGCTCAGCTGATGGTGTGCTTGGGAAGAGAGAGGGTGGAGATGGAGGAGGAGGATGGGGGCAAGGAGCAGCAGGTGGACTTAAAGGCAGGTCTTTACCAGAACCACCAGCTCTGTTGAGTTTGGGAGGAGGAGGAACCCAGAGGGGGGCAGTGGCAGCAAAAGGTCACTCCTCAGCTGATGAACAAGCAGGTCTTTATTCGGAGCCAGCAGATTCAGTCCGCCTGCCCCTGGCGGCCTCTGACTGCCTTTACTCTGACCCAGTGGACACCATCAAGGGTCAAAATCAAACCAGCAACCCATCCACCCCTCCAGTGCCCACCCCTCGCGTCCGACCAGTAGGAGATGAGGCCTCGGGAGGTGGCGCCCAAGGGGATCATCACAATGTAGCCAGCAACCACAGGAAGCCACCAGACCTGTACTCCCATGTGTATGACCGGATCAGCCTGGAGCTGAACCAGAAAACGAGCGCATTGAATCTCAACGGGGCCGTAGGGGGAGGAAGAGGTGGAGGAAGAGGGGTGAACAGTAACAGGCGACCCCCAGGAGGTCAAGCAGAAGGGTCATCATTACCTCCTGCTCCAGAGCACATATACGATGAACCGGAGGGTTGCGCCAAAGGAGGTGCTTGTGTATCCGCTAGTTTAGGGATCAGTATTTATGACGAAGCCCGTTTGGAGCCGCACAGCCAGAGGAAACAGGAAGAGTTGACGGCTCCATCAGGAATGGAAGGAACTTATAACACCCCCTCCCACGGAAAGCTGTCGGAACCCCACAGACACTCTCCTCCACAGCTCGGTCCGAGCCGTGGCGCGCCACAACCTCCTAAGTGGCCCAAACCTACCACTGCCCCAAAGCCAGGCAGGAACCCATTTGCACGGAAGGAGCCGGTGCCGCTGCCCCCCGGCAAACACGGAGGTCCTGGCAATAATGTGAATAACAACAACAATATTTGGGGAGGCGGAGGAGGAGGGGGCAAGGAGCTGTACAGCAAAGTATCTAAACCGAAATCTCAATCTTCTACTTCGTGGTACAGCCAGGCACCGCTGAGAGCTCCTGATATCATCTATGACAACCTGGGAGATATTTGACATCCTTCTTTTTTCTACAGGGACTGAAATGAAACATTTATCCCCTCTGTGAAAAGTTGAGGCTGAAGAACCGACTTTTGGTCGATACTTTTATTCCTGCAGTTTTTGTAAGGACTGAGCACATTTCTTCAATCTGCAGACTGGAATAATTATTAAAGACAGTCGATTCATTGGGAGTCGATTCGCTCACAACTATAAGAAAACCACATTACGGCTTCATTTTAAAAACACAGAGTGCAACTATGGAAGGGCCACCCTCTGTGTGTGTGTGTGTGTGTTTGAGAGAGAGTGAGTGTTTGCGTGGTCAAACCCATAATTCGAGTACCAATCCACAGTGTGGTTGGAACCAGCCACTTCACTTGAACACACAGAGAAACTGTTGGGGTTTGCCAAAAGGAGCTCGGCCTACAGGCTTCACTTTAACAAGCTGAGAGAGCGGCTTGGCTCTTCTATTATAAAATGTCTGCCGTGCTTATGAAGTGACTGGGGAAACATGTTTTTTTTTTTGCACTGCTGCTTTTGTGTTTCTCTGCAATATGAGACAATGTGACAGCGAGGAGTCTTTAAGGCTGGGACCAAAAAGGAGAGGATCTTTTTCTGTTTGTGTTTTCTGGGTTGATTTAAAACCCTAAATCCCTCTGAAACTGGGAGATTTTCAGCCTGGGAAACTATTATCCCATGTGGGTGCATCAGAGAATGCAGAAACATTGATGCTACTGTTCTGGAGGAAGCATGAAAAGTGGGACTTTAAGACCCTACAGACATAAATGGGCTATAAAGGGGTCAATGGGGTCATGTGGTCCTCATGTGGCTTCCTGGAACTCCTGCACAAGATAATATTATTTGAATCTTTTATGTTTCTCTGTACAGACAAACTAAATATGAAACTAATCATTCCCATGCAATGTGTCACTGTGTATGTATGTGTCAGAAACAGCTGTGCTGTCTGTAAATATAACTAATAATAAAAATGGCTCCAAAAACTTCTGTGAACAAGAGAGCTCCTCTAATTGCTGCACAACCACTTCCCCTCAGTGTGTTTGTCCCATCAGGAGCCAATCAGGCACAGTTTTTAGTGTTTCAAAGACTTTCTGTTCTGCACCAAACGGGACAGTAAAACAGTCTGACCTCATCCTCCACTTCCCTCCTCTCGCTCTGCCACGCTCTGTTTTTGTTGTTTCAGTCGGTTTCCAACCACTTAATCACACCGTTAAAGTTGAGCCTCAGAAAAAAGGAAACAAAGACTTTCTTTCTTACTTGTCTTTCTTCCTTCCTTACTCCCTCTCTGCATTAATACTGTTGTTCGGTTGCTCCGGCGACAGTTAATGGCGGCTGGTTTGTGTCGGACATGCTGTGCATTTTAACTGCAGAGAGATACCGTGAGAGTAGGGCAGGAATACAAGATGGAAAAAGGAGGAGGGAAAAAAAACAGCTAATTGACATGCTGAAGAATGCTGAAGTGAAAGGGGAACATGTGGGTGTTTATCCTGAGCTTGAAAGCGTGGAAGAAGGGGGCTCGAAGATGGAGAAAAATGATGCTGACATGATGAATGCTTGCTGGATGAACCTGTCCGTGTCTGGTTGGCTTGAACAACAGGTACAGACTGTTCCCGTCACTCCTGTGCTGCTTTTTATCCCTGTCAACCCTCGTTATCCCCCCCTTTTTTTCTCTTTTTCTTTATTTCCCCACCTGCTGCTGGAGTATTTTCTGGATAGGAAAGTTCTCTAGAAGTAACTGGATTACATTTTGAGGTAAATTTCCTCGCTTGGCTCCCCACCTCCCCTCTTCTTTCAGACAGAACGGGAAGAAAAACAGAAAGAGAAAGCAACGACAAACCTCTGTCTTTCTCATTAAACTCTGTGAACTTCTGGAAAAAAAGCATTGTGCATGCACACACGCACACACACACAATTCACAGTGTTGTTTTCATGCTGTCAACATTTGCTAAAAAAGTAAAGTAACTGCAACATAACTATGGATAGTTGAGATGAGAATATCAATACCACTTTCATACCTGTAGGTTAAATATAGTTTCACAGTCAGCAGATGATTAGCTTGCCACTATAAGGTTGCCAAACAAGCAACAGAGACTCCAAGAAGTCACTGCACCCGGCAAAAAATAGTCCTGTACATACAAAACCATAACATGTTTTTTTAATTAAATATTTTTTTCTTCAACATAATAAACAAAAAAAACTGTTTATTAATGAGTTTACAGGTGCCTGTGAGCTAATATTGTTAACTTTGGACAGACCCAGGCTTCCTGTTTCCACATTTCCAGTTTTTATGCTAAGCTAAGCTAACCTACTGCTGGGACTGTGACACATGAGAGTGGTAACCTTTATGAGGCAGCTGGACTCATTCAGACCAATCAGCGACCTATGAGGGGCTACTGGGAGCTGCAGGTATGGTTAGCTCTACGTGTGTGTAAGACTTGACTGGTAAAAAACAACAATGGCAGCTGCTACTTGTTAGCATATTATCAGAAGTGAAGAGTATTTCTTCATTGAGAGAAGTGCAAAGAATGGGAGTGAAGGTTTTTGGAAAAAATGTCACTCTTCTTCCAACTGAGAGTAAGAGTTTGACTATAATATGGGTCATTGATCTGATTGGTTAAAGTTTGCCAGTGAAAGGCGGTGATAGACAGATGGCTCTTCCAAACACCTGCTGAGTGTCCACCCTTCTCCAAACAGTTTCAAGTGGCATATTCCCAGGTGGTTCTGTGTCAAAAAAACATTGTGTGCAGTCAGGTTATGGAAGTGGTAACAATATTAAATCTCAAACTATTCTTTGTAAATAATTTGATTTACTCCCTACCATGTGTACTCCCCGAGTGCAAGATGAGGTAACCTCGATGGCAGCTTCTCAAGATTTACTCTTTTATCTAATCTCTACAGTCCTGGTTGAATTGGTGACATCTGTGGTCACTGATTCTACCACCAAAACTAACTATTGTCGTTGTGTAATAAAATAGGCAGGCAATAATTGGTCTTTTTCCACCACTATGTCGACAACTGTGATCTGATTTTATGCTGCCCACGGCATGAGTGTGCAAGCAGCGTAGCAGAGTGAGTAGCATTGGTTTTCCTTGCTGAGATGTTGAGGTGTGAAGCCTATCGCCTGCATCTAACACTTGCTCTGTGTTGTTCCATTACTGCCTGCAAAATGTTGAAATGATACGCTGTTGATGCATTTTTGACTTCAGAATAAAAATCAACTTGTGTTTCGCAAGTTAAATGCTTCTACACATCTTGTTCCCGCGTTACTGAAAACTCTTGTGTGTGCTTTCTGTCCCCTCCCCTCAACCTCCCCTCCTTCCTTCATCACATTTCTCCTCTCATCTGGCTTTGACCTTTCACACATTTGCAAAACAGCTCAACTGACAGCCTGGTTGTCCATGTATGTGTGTGTGTGTGACAGCTACAGGCGAGTGTGCACAAAAACCTACAAAAAGGCCTGCTGCTGCCAGGCTTGTATGGTTCACAGTCTATCAGTGTGGGACTGCATGTGGCTGCATATGTTCCACCACCGCTGCCATATCACCTTGTGTGCATTCCTCTGCGATTATGTGTGTGTGTGTGTGTGACCGAGGTTGGTAGCCTCATACTGAAAGAAAATGATAGGCCTCACTTCATAGTTTCGGATCAACTTCTGTGTGTTTTCTCAGTTTTTAGAGAAATGTCAGGTCAGTAAGAAGCTCTTTAATGTTTTGCTGCAGAGGCACAAAAAGAACAAAAAGAGTGGATTCGAAGTGTCTAAACAGGAGGCGAAAAAGGCCACTTCGATACAGACACACAGACACGCTGACAGACTCACCTCCACTTGTGTAAATGTACGTGTGTGTGTTAATGTGGTCTTGAGCCACATGATGCTATCTTTGGCCAGACACGCTTTATCTGCTGGTCTGAGGTCTGAGCATTTCTGCATTTTGCATGTAGCCATCACACACACGCACACACACACACACACACACACACACACACACACACACACACACACACACACACACACACACACACACATGCACGCTCTCTGCTTCTCTTCAACTCTTATCATGTCAGTCACGGCCTCATTGTCCTCTTCTCTATCTATCCTCGACATTGTGTGACTGTCTTCTTCCCATCAAGGTCTCTCGCTCTTTTTTTAAAGGTCATGCCAGACTTACAGAAAGAGAACAAGATCAGTCCAACAACAAGAGGCACTGAAACTGCGCTTCACATAAACAGGTGTCTTTGCATTCTGGGAACCAAAGATTTTAGAAGACTGAAGACAAAACTTTTCTTCTAAAATAAAGGAGAGGCACAATTGGGTGTGATGTTTGGAAAATGACGTGAAGATGAAGCGAAAAATGTCTCAGTTTTAATGAAAAACAATGCACACTGCAAAACTCGATGAATCTGTTTCTTAGACATAGAGCGGAGAGGATAAATTTGAGTTTTTATGAGTTCTGAGTTGAACAAAATCACACAGACACACTCCTACAGCATATCTGTTGCAAGTCAGCTTCAAATTTGACAGTAGTTTTCCCGTTACAGTCCTATAAATGATCTTAAAGAGACACAGCATAACAGAGAAAATAACAGATATCAAAAATCTTGACATTTGTCTGCGCAGTTTCTTAAAGTTTCGAGACCTGGCAGCTCATCATTTTCAGTGCCGATCATGCACAGTTTCCAATCCTGTGAAGATTTCACACCTGACAGCTGCACTTCTCAATATAAAACAAACTTGCGCTGCGTTTCCTCATTCTGTTTTAAAATTGCAGTATGTAACATATGAACCCTTTCTCTTCCGCACATCTGACGATGAGTTGTGTGCGCCCCCCCCTCAGACACACCTGAAGCTGTCTGGTTTCCTCTCGTCTTTGACTCTGCAGACCACCAGCTTTTATTTTTAGCTCTGCGTGGGTGAACCCATTCAGTCATTTACGTCTGAAAGAGGGTTTCATTCAGTCTCTCTAGGCTCTCTGAGCAATGTAAAGGAAATGACAGTTTCTCCTTTAAGATTGAGGCTCCATTGCCTTGAGAACAAAAGCTCTGCTAAATATGTGCATAAAGGTAAAGTGTGGCGATGAAGTGATTTTTTCCCGTGCGCCAGTGCTGAACCAATAACACCACCATGTCTGTAGGGTAAACTAAACCAAGTTCATAATTCCATACTTTTTCGGATCTGCATTTATTGACCAGGTTTGGCGATAAGAGCCGACCCAGAGTGCAGATCTTTCAGAATTCTGTCAGCATGACTCTGGTTTAGGTCCTAACTTCACCTCCTCACTTCCTCAACGCAAAGATGCACTTCCTCTTTCTGTTCTCACTCAGCTCTGCTTGTGAAAGAGTTAATTATTCTCTGCCTGTAAGTAACCTGGATATGAATTATGACTCGCGTGTGCGTCCCTGCTGTGTTCATCTCGTTGTGGCCAGTAAAGACAATTCCAGGAAAGAGACAGTTTGTAAAAGGCTGATAGAGAGGCTGACGGGGATTTTTTTTTCTCTTCTGCAGATTGCAGCAAAGGAAATGGTACATTGAGAATAAAGCAGGAAGTCGCAACACTAATATTATCCTGACTCAGATATAGAAACTGATGAGACATATAAGAAATACTATTGCACTTTTAGAGAATGTTTTTTTTTTTTTTTTTTTTTTAAATATCAGAATGGAAAAATGGAAGAAAAAAAAAAAGTTCAGCAATGGAAAAATATTGCCATCGAGTTTTATGAAACAGGAAGCCGACAAATTCCTTGTACAAAAATACAGAACTTATCAGCCAAAGTGGAACCATAACAGAACGGTGCCCTGTCCACAGACAAGTATTCACTGTCTGCAAAGTAAGACAAAATGGTGCAAAGAAAGGTCACCTCTCCTCCCTCAGGAAACGATGAATCAAAACTTAAAAAGTAGGAGACAAGCTGTCTCCTGGACGGTGGTGAATGGTCGCTATGTCTACACTCGGCAACAATGCGTTAATTCTTCATTGTCTTCTCATTGTGTCACTCGTTAAAAAGCCTATTTTCACTTTATTTTAACAGTGTTAAAAGCTTCGGCACCTGTTTGAGTTTTGTGGAAAACTCACAGTATAGTTTCCCAATTCACATAACAACCATTGCTAATATATGAATTAGCTGAACTACTGAGGCACAAGCACGGATCAGCGACATGGAGGCCTAAAATCTACTTGCTGGTCGTGGCATACGTTGAAGAGAAGACTACTGACGCCATTGTCGCCAAACATATTAGCTCTCAAAGTTAAAAGTTTTATTGCTGTGTTGAAGAAGAAGTTGGCACAAACTAACCACACATGCAACCTGCAAGAAGCCACAAATATGCCACACTTCCATGTGTTCATATCCACATATCTTTTCATAGCACCAGAAGTCTGAAAAAGTTCTAAATAGTGCTGTCATGCTGTGGGTGGGACAGTGGGCGGTAAAAGGTTAAAGGCGGTTAGATGGCCTACTTTGAATCTCTACATCTTTACCTCACTGAAAGGTTACCTTAATAATCCTCCCACTGAAATGTCACTAAAAGACTTAAAGTTTATTAACCTGCAGTTCATCGATGAATATATTATATACTGTATATAAATTTGTAGAACTTACAAGTTCCCAAAACAACAAAACAGAGTGAACAAATGACATCAGTCTGTGTGTTAAAAACAGCTGAACAGGAACACGAGTGAGCGAACGCTATGAGATGTTTAAGGAAAGGAAAGTGATGGAATAAAAATAACAATGAACAAAGAACTTTCTGAGAAAAAAAAAAAAACTCAGCTGATGGGTTCAAAACCTGAAGCGTCTCGAGGCGCCGAACAAATCCACAAACACAAAAAAGGGAGACTTGTGTTGACGGTTGGCCGCCGCCCGTTAACCTCCGACAGTTATGACATTTAAAGAGGAGTGTGGACGTTGTCCTCCGGGTCAAACAGAAGAACTCTGGCTTCGGCCTGTTGACCTTTTTGCAGACAGAGAGGCTGCTGTTGTTCTATTTGAACAAATTTATGAAATACACACACGTTGACTCAACTTCTCTGAGCTCGGGTGGATTAAAAAGAAAGTACTGAGCGAGAGAGGGAGGAAAGGGAACGGACGAAGGGAGCGAGAGAAGAAGTGGGTAAAATGTCAGTGGGTAGTTTTGGAGGTCCGGTCAAATTCTCTCTGGGGACAAAAGGATCCTTGTGGGTGTAATTTGTGAATGCGGAAGTCCTGTGACATCATAATGTTGTGAAGCCACTGGGGGAGTATCTATAATGTTACAAGGTTCAACAAGGGGGTGGAATGGCGGGAGACTGATTAAGCCTGTGAGTGTGTGTGGATGACAAAGTTCCCTTACTCTGAATTAATTCATAATAGTGACGATGGATGTGTGGATCAGTGACCAATGTGCGTATGAGCGTGAATCATCAATAAAATATGTGTGACTATGATCTGAAATCGACCAGTGATGTCACTGAATGAACTTGAATCGACTCCCCAAACATGGAAGGGAAATTCTTCTTCAGTGCAATCCTTTTTCGGCGTGTCATAATCGCTATTTTAAAGATCACACTGCAGTTTTTAACTTCTGTTCTCCATCCACCACCACCACCTCTACCACCAACCCCCCCTGCTCATGGTGCCTTTCAACCCCCAGAGACAGAGAGTGCTGTGGGGGTGAAGGAGAGCAGAGAGGCCCCTCTGTCTACTGCTTTATTCTCTGTCTCATTAAAACAGTGAAGCTGTGTTCAGGCCGGGGCTTAAGGGCAAAATGGAAATGGAATGTGCATATGTGTGTGTTTGTCTATATGTCTCCATATACTGTAGCACTGTAGCTGCTTTATTATGCCTGAATCATAATTTTATGACTTTTATACGGCTCATGTGTGCTCGTCTGTGTGCCACCACATGCAGACGAGGTTTTCTGCACATCCTTTAATCTCCCTCTGATCTCCCGCTCCACCCACCTTTCTTATAACTTTCTGTTCCTTCCCTCCTTTTTCTTTTCTTTTCTTTTCTTTTTTTTTTTAATGTTTGACTCTTCCAGGCTTCCATTGTCCTGCTGTTTCCCTTCTTTTCATCTTTTCGTCCTGCTTTTTCATTGTCCTGCTGCGTGTGATTTCAAAGTTCTGCTGCCTCAGCGATCTGCCGTGTGTCAGCGAGTCAAAACTTTCCTTTCTGACACACGCACGCGTGCACGCACACACACAGAGGCTTGTTCAAGTCAGATCTTTCTAGTGCTGCTCGTGTGGTGAGAATAAATAGAGATTAATTGAAGTAACAAAAGAGGCTGTAACTACCCGGTGTGTAGCACAGAAGAGTTGGTGTGTGTGTTGTGTACGTTTACATGCAAGACTTTAAAGCCTTTATGAGCTGCTTAATTACTCACTAAATTTACAATGGAGAGCGATTAGCCTGGTGTGCGTGTGTTCTGACTGAACTGCTGTATATCACTGTAATGCTTTGAAGTGACAGGTCAGGAGGGCTTTCAAAGTGTGTTAAATAGCTTGTTGAGTATGTACTACTCCACCTCTCTCTCTCTCTCTCTTTGCCACTTCCCTATCACTGTGCTGCTCTCTCGGCTCGCTCTTCTTCCACCCACCCTCCAACGTTCTTACTTTATTAACATGGAGATATCGTCTTCGTCGTCTTCCACCTGCAGAGTTGGGGCCGGGGCCCGACGACCTCCACCGCCGCTGCCGCTGCTGCTTCTGAGGAGTGTCAGAGCTGGGCGAGAGGCCTTAGTGGGTGGTGGTCCCAGGGAGGAAGAGGAGTGGGAGGAGGAAGAGGGGAAGGGAGCCACAGTGGCCCTGACCTTGCTGTTCGCTCCCAGATGGCGACCCTGGTTTTGTGCGAGAGGAGACAACACGCGGCCTTTATAAGCTTTGAAAACACTTTTTTAATGCTACTTAAAATGTCATTTAAACAACATAAACAACACTGTGAGCATTGGCAGGGTGAAAAACAAGAAAAGAAAGTGAGATACAAGAGAGGAGGAGGCTCTGAAGGAGGTGTAACAAAAGAGAGATAAAGAACAAAAGAGGAGACGGTGAGAAGAGGAAGATACAAACATTATGTTCAGAGTTAAGGGTTAAGTTCCACCACAGTGAGTAAAAAGAGAGAGCGTGCCAAAGAACAGAACAAAACAAAAAGCAGAGCGGATGAACATTTTCTCTTTTTTTTTTTTGCTGCTGTAGTGAACTATTTGCATGTCAGCAGCCTTATCAACCCTGATGAGTCACACGGCCAACAGCTACACGCTCTCAGGTCGCAGTCGGTCTCAGCGACGGAATAATCTTTCCAAGTGAGACGCTGTTTGTAAAATGTGGACACTCGCTCTGAAAAAACTGATTCCTGGTGTGCATCATGAGCTTAGGCATAAAGTCATGAGACGTGTGTGGATGTTTATACATTCTAAATACTGTGTAATTTCCAGTGGTTGCATTGTTACCTGTCTTTGTGTGTGACGTTAATGTTTAATCAGTGTTTATGACTCACAATAAAAAATATATAACACAAGAGTGACTAACACATGATGTGCTCCTGTCTAAAAATGTACTTACTGACATAATCTCTCTCTTTTCCTGTGTTAATATTTTATTTGGATGTTTCTTATGCGTCCTCATATGTAGCCGCGATAATTCTTGTCGTATAATCCGGGGGTGAAATGTAGATGAGTACAAGTACTTCTACTGCAACAATTCAGAGTGAAATATTGTGCTTTTAACTCATCCATCCTGATCCGACAGCTTTAGTCACTCTGGTTACTTCACAGACGAAGACTTTACATGAGAAACACGATGTGCTTAGAAAAAACTAAACACCGTTAAAGATTAACTACTTGTTCCAAACATTTTCAGCTTGTGAATGAGCTCTTTGTCATGTGTCAGAAGCTGATGAGTTGTTAGCTGTTCCCCTCTAAACTTCTCACATAGTTTCATTTACATAACCGTTCAAATGATGCAATATCTTCACAAAAAACAATAAATTATTACACATTTGTATATCAGAATCGTCTTTTTGGTCCCATCAATCGTCTGTATGTATGTGGTGACTCTTTGCAGTGGCCTTACCCTGCAGTACTATCAGAAATGAAAGTAGCTAAAACTAACTGCTTGTGTTGTTTTTTTCCCAGTTGTCTACATTGTGGCATTTATACTTTTACCCAGTAAAAAAATCTGAGAACTGGTTTTAATGTCTCACCACTGCAGGTTGAGGTCACGTCTGATTATCTAAACTGATGAACCTGTGTATGCTGCCAGTGATGAAGGCCAGAAAACAGTTAAATCATCAAGGTAAGGTTACTTTAAATCTATCAACCCCTTCACTTCCATAAAAACAAGGTGCTGCCATCTATTGAGTAAATACGGAAGTGGGAAGTGGGGAGGAGGAAGTTGTTAGTAAAGCGCACACACACACACTCCCTGCACACAGCTTTAATGAGACTCATGAAAATATTCCTCCTGTTGTCATATTGCTCTCAGCACATATTGTAAACTTAATCATGGTGCTCATTATATGAGCAGCACATCATGACCTTTACTCTGTCATAAAGCTGTTGTGTTTACCTGCCGCGGCTGTCTGCTGCCTGTAGATTTAGCGCCCTCCAGTGGTTGAGACTGGTCTCTGTGCGCTGCTGCTGGCTGCAGCCTGGAATTAAACATCACGTCCTTATTATCACTTATATGTATAATCTTACTTTATTACAGTCATCATCTTCATCTTCATCTGGCACCTGAAGTTGCCTGCTATCCTCTGAGATTCTTACATATGGCTCTTTACATACTGTAATGCCCCTCGAGGCCAATTTGTGATATTTGTTTATTATAATCATCTCTATTAAGTCTTTATTAGTCACTTTTAGTCACCTAAACTGCTATCATCCCTATTTGAACTTTTTCTTGCATCGTTGACCTTTACATCCATTACATCATGATGATAAATATAGTGCAGTGATCTCACATTACAGTATGACGAGTGATACAAAGATTTATTTGCATCACATTTTCATCCTCTGTTGCGTCTGACCTGTATGGGTATCGTGGCTGTGAGAACAGGCCTCTGCTCCTGAGGTGCTGGTACAGGTTACTGCTCAGAGACAGAGGGTTCAACAGGAACTCCTCGTCCAGCTGAGTGAGACAAGCCTGACAGAGACATGGACAGTTAATGTCTTAACCTCTGCTTAACATACAAATATTGAAGTCAGTGAGAAGGAGCTATGCACATGTGAGACTAAATAAAGTCTAGGTGATGAAATGAATCTGGCTTTGCGCCCATCCAATAAGGAACTGTTTTGAAGGTGGGAATTTTTCATCACCCTGACTCAATTCCTGGTATCAGTGTGTGTGCTGGTGTTTAAAACAAATCTATTTCTCCTTTTGAGTTCTGGATACCTGTTTCCACTTCTGCAATCGGTCACCTAACCTGTATAGCCTGCACGGCATCAGGTGCAGGCTCCTGAGTTGAGACGGGCTGCGAGCAGGGCAGCAGCAACTCTCTGGAGACCACAGGCTTCAGGAGGAGGGAGAGGGACGGGGATGGCTGGAGGACATAGTGGGAACACACACCTGTGTTGTACATGTACACAGGGCATATGAGTGCACTCACACACTGATAACTTCACACTTTCACACACTGGTGTCCACACATACACATGCACACACACATATGGACCTGAGTCTCCAGCTGTGGACCTCTGTGCAGGCTCCACCTGCAGCAGCAGGAACAAGTCACGACTCTGAAATAGTGAAAAACATCAAACAGTTTCAGTCATTTGTATTGCACAGAGCGAGAAAATGTTACAAGGGGCAAAAAGTAAGAGCCAATCAGAAGGTGCGATCCAGCAAAGAAGAAAAGGAAGAAGAGAAAGATCAAAATAAGTACTTTGTCACGCAGATTTGATCTATATTAAATTATTATTATTTATTATATAAATATTATATATATATTATTATTATTATTATTATTATTTATTTTCATTATTTAGAAAATTTGTTTAATATCATTTTTCTTTACTATTTTCTTCTCCTCTGAACAGAAATATGACTGATATTATTCAACCAGTCTCTGCCGATAAAAAGATGAAGAGACGAACAGCAAACACATTCACACACCCTGAGTGTGTGGCAGAGAGCGTGGAACAAGTTGTGGTTGGTCTCCATTTCATCCCAGTCCAGCTGCCAGCAGGTGGTGGGGCGGATCACCAGCGGCAAGCCGTATAACACACTTTCACACACTCCGTCTGCATGCAGAGTCCTGCAACACACACACTTTAGTTAGCAATGTAGACCCCAAAAGAAAGTACACACATGTCCATAATATCTATATCTTTATTTTTCCTCCACAGCAACATTCTGTGTGACCACTGAAACTGTCGTGTAAAACAGAATGACATCATCCCTGTGACCAGCTTCATTTAAATGTCACTGCTGTAAATAATTACTGATCAGTATGTAAAGCACAAACACACACACACACACACACAAGGAGCGCAATAACTTTCGGGACTGCCCAGTATGCAAAACAAACGCGCACACAAATTACATCCCACTGCAGCTCCTGTCAATGTAAAACTAATGCAAATCAGGGAAGAGGAAGAAACTGTTCATCTCAGTTAGGCCTTTAATGTCTGCTTTCTATCATCAGTGGAGAAAGTGTGTGTACGTACAACACACACGGCACTCATTTGTGTATGTAATGATCTATCTGCGTGTGTGTGTATTTTAGAAATAATTACTTAAGCTTTTGAACAACAGAGCTATTTATACCAGAATGAGTCAGTTGTCTCTAGATCATCAACCAGCGACACGAGATTAAAAATCTACTCAAGTCAGAATTTATAAAAACACATGACAGTAATAATAGTAATAGTAATAAGGACACTATATATTGTAGCTTACACACCGTGTAAGTCAGCGAGCTGGTTCATCAGATGTGTTTTTAGTGGCTGACGAAACATTTACAGTTATTGTTTGTTGTTGAGTTTCGCCTACTTATCGTGTGTTGAATCTCTTATTCCACTGTCACCACGGGAGTTTTTATTACACGAAAATAAAAACTTATAAACAAGTTGGAGAAAATCCTTGACTGGAAATTTCAGGCATGAAGCTGAAAACAAAGCAGACTCTGATGTGATGGAGAGTTTCATGTAAGAAATATGCCACTATTCTCTGCCATCAGAATGGAGCCATTCATAGACAGGCAGGATTTTACTGAATACACACAACGTTACACACATGGCTAATGGAGCATCCACACATACTGTAATCATACAAGAACACATGCTTTATGTACTTGTTAACTGTATAATAACTAATGTATAAGACAAGATGTGTGAATGTGACTGACAGAAATCATATCTGTGAATCCCTTTTAGGTTTAAACCTAAGCCACCAAAATCGAGGAAGTACTCTATTAGTATCTGTATCAACTAAAGGCTACTGGTTTTGGTACTGGTATTTTTTAATACCCAACCCTAATACCAACTGATCATCAGTGTGGTTCATGTTACTCTATGCAGCACAATTCTTGGCCTATGAGCAGTGTGAGACTTTGACTAATCACTTTTATGTGAAAATGATATGTGGATAGATGTGAGCTCAAAGCAACAGAAGCTGACTTCAGCAAGAAGCCCCTCCCTGCAACCCCATCGCTTACTTAATTACTTTCAGTCTCCGTGGTGGTTGGTTCTGATTGGCTGATCCCTTAGCGACAGGCAGAAAGTCCCGGATGCTCTCCGTCTTCACGCCAAGGTTGGGGGTCAGTGGGATGAGGGCGGGGCTTATCAGACGCTCCTGCATGTCACACTTCACACACACTACACAGGTGACAATGCACAGGTGTCATTATTGACATCAGGTGTCAGTTGAAATCACATACATCCATGGTGTGGATAAACTCGACGACATACATGTATGTAGGTATGTTTGTACCTGGAATGGGATTATCCAGGGGGTTGGGCAGTAGGAGGTGGAGGTGCTCTCTGTCTCCTCCCTGCTCTTGAAGCCACGCCTTCAACACCATC
Source organism: Protonibea diacanthus (assembly GCA_028641955.1). NCBI lineage: Eukaryota > Metazoa > Chordata > Actinopteri > Sciaenidae > Protonibea > Protonibea diacanthus. Next base: position 12,074,536 of record CM053998.1, read on the forward strand.
TCCATGGCGAAGACACTGTTTTCCACCCGCTGCAGGTCGACCTCTGTTCCCAACATCAGACAGTCTGAAGATGGACACACAGGGTATGGGTTAGCATGTTAGTCAAAGGTGTACTCTGCTGACAGAGAATCTGAAATGAGTTTTGGTAAAGCCAAACAAGTTTTCACACAGACGTGAGTCGTGTGTGGATAGAAAATATAAAGTATGTTCTTGGGGAAAATCAACAATTTCCATCTATGACCACTAGATGGAAGCAAAATTAAATAAATTCACATTACGCGTGTCCTCAGTGACTCCACAGATACAGAAGACTCTTTGAACTTGTCGTCATCAGAAAGCTTCACTGTCTCTGGATTGACCAAAAAAAACTTCTTAAGCTTTAGAGGATGTTCTGATTTCCTGAAGGGAAGAAGTACGGCTTCATTTTGGATGTGAAATAACTTTTTAAGAGATGACATGACACAGAGAAAAAGCAGCCTGCCTTGTTGATGTCTTGATTTAGAGACTTTAATGTGAATGTGTATCTCTTCTTTCATGTTCTGTACTTACAGCGATGATTCATCCCGGAGGACAGAAAGAAAGCAGCCGCACAGCTCTCCTCTTTTTGCCCGCTGATTTCTACTCATCATTCAGGAAAGAAAAAGAGACCCTATGGGGCTACCCCACCCTTGCTCTCTGTTTTCATCCCCGTATGTCCATTTATTCTTGCAAACTAGACACAAACCTCACACAGGGCCCCTCTTCTCCTGTTCCTTCTATCTGGTGTTTAATAGTTAATGACCCATCAGGAGATAACTAATGGGACTAAAGGGAGAGGAGAGGATTGGGAGGCACCGTAAGAGCGAGGGAGGCTTGACAGAAGAGGGGGCTAAAACAGAGAAAGAGCTGAGAAGATGGATGAAGAACAGACAAAGTATTTAAACTCTTCCTGCCAGAAACTTTGAGGGAGAAAATTAGAAAGTTTAAATTCCTAGAATGAAATGTGTCATTGCTTCTTTCATCTGTCAGAGGTAGCTACAGTACGGAAACTATTTTTGGTTCTGGGCCAAAGTTTCCAAAAGTGCTTCATCCAGGAATAAGTGCTTCATCTGAGGGGAAGGAATTGTGTTTGCTGGGGTTTTTGCTGATGGACGTTTGCAGTTAGATCCCTGCTGGGGAAGGCAAGAGTGAAGAGGAGAGAAAGACATTAAAGAGGATAACAAACATGTATTAATGGCACTTTTACTTTACAAGTTTCAAAAAAAAGGTCAATGTAAAGTCAAACTTTCAATTCTGACTCTTGCTCTTTATTTGGATTAAAGGCCTGGTGGGCGTTTTCTAATACTTTTGTGGATCAGCGGTAAGATAAGACCTGCATCCGACTGTATATCTTTGCTACCTTTCTGAGCGAAGATATAGTGGCTGCAGTAAGAGTAGTAAGAGAGAGAGAGACAGAAAAGTAAAAGCTGAGGAACAGGACGTTACAAAGACGTGCAGGCAAAGAAGGAGGACAGGAAGGAGGAAGAAAGGATGTGTGCTCGTCTTTATGGAGACTGTAATGCGTAGATAAGAGAAAAATCCTTGAGAGATGCACAGAGATGGAGGAAAACGGGTTGTAGAAAATCAATCGCCATTCCCTCAGATAATGTCTGTCTGGGGAGTAGGAATGGAAAGAGGAGGCGACAGAGTAAGTGAGAGAGAGAGGAGAGAGGAGGATCGTAGAGAGAAAGACATATGCAAGTAGATAGAAAAGGAGGGAAGTATAAATTACACAGAGAGTAAAAACAGGAGGAAGAAGGAAAGAAGACAGGGGAAGATGAGATAGAGGAGAGATGGATGGGTATGGTGGGTGAGGGATGATGGACCACACTGTCGGAAAAGCTTGTAATTAGACGATGGAGTGTGTATCTGTGTGTGTTTGTGTGCGTGAGATAAGGAGACAAAATGAGGTGTGTTACGTCTCACAGCAGCATAAATAACTCAAGACGGTCCATCGTCTGCGTCTGTGTGTCATGCTGGCTTCCAGAAAGCAATACATTACTGACTGAGGATGATAGGTGAGAGCAGTTAACCTCGACGTGTGTGTTCAGTGAGACAGCGTGGAGCTGAAGTGATGCGATGCCGTCTGTGTCTCCTCAGCGGGCTTATCTGACTTCACAAAGAATGTGTTTACACAGTTAAATCCTCCTAAATGCCTCTCCCTCTGAATCTTCGAGTAGGTATGGAAGATTAAAAAAAACAATTATGTGTAATCATTCGTCTCCCCAGAGTTCTCTTGATCTACAGCCAGACCAAGAGCGCCGTCCCTCTGACCTACAAGGGTAATTGTTCTCCTGCTCCTCATTAGCATGTCCTCTGTTTGTGTGTCTGCATATGTGAGAAGATAAAGTGTGACACACATGCTGAGGTAAGGATGCAAGGTGGTAGTCGAAGCTCATTAAGGTTGTGTGTCTGCGTACATACACACATGCTAATGGCCAATAACTCAGAGCAGTACGAGAACTGGACTATCTACTTATTCGTTTTATCTTCTGTCGGCTGCTCTCTGTAGGGGTCGCCACAGCAGATCATCTGTTTCCATCTCACTGGCAAAGTGGGCCCCGCCTACGGAGATCTCGTTATCCACATACTTGATTTGGCAGAGGCTTTTTACGTCGGATTCAGTTCAGTGTCTTGCCCAAGGACACTTTGACATGTGGGCGGCAGGAGGTGGGGATTGAATAGCTAGCCTGCTCTACCACCTGAGACACAGCTGCCCCACCCTGGAACTAAACTATACATACTCATAAACATTTCTGATGATATGAATATGAAATGCTTAATGAACCCTGAATTAAAACATGTAATTATAAAAACCAACAGAGTAATGGTAAAGTAAGGTTTTGCTTGCAGTGTGGCGAATTATTACCTGACTGCAGTTTCTCTTAGCTCGACCGAGTGTCTTTCAGCTCATTGTTTTGGTTTTACTATTTCGCCTGCTATCAACGCTCTTATTTGTATAATTTCCAGCTGCAGCAGACAGCTGTTTTCAGCAGAAACCCCCTTTACACTTGCCCACCCTCCAAACAGCAGATAAAGTTAGAAACAGGCAAGTGAATTTAGCCAGGTATTTTCCTCAGAAGTTGGTGGAGACCAAAATAGCTGAAGGTGGAGTAAATATTAGACCTACATTCATCAGGTGACCAAAAACATGAATCACAACATGCTCTTATTGCTCTTTGTCTGCTGGGTGTGTAAACAGGCAAGCGTAAAACCTCCATATTACTGTAACTATTGAAGGTTTTAATGTTTACAACTTGTTCTGCTAATTAAATGAATAAAGTGGAATATATTAACACATGAACATCTATTTTTATCTGTTGAAGCAGCTTAGCTATTGGGTACAACCTGTCCCTTTTCAGTTACAGTATATCTTCTTCTACCATAGGGTCAACAAACTGCCTTGGAGCCTCTGCATCACATCTGTTGCAACAGTCAGACAGTAACGGGCAGTTTAGGTTTCAACGGCAGGAAATCAGCTACTATTGCTGACTCATCACCTATCTAGAAACACACATCCTTTAAAAGTTTGCTGCTAATGCCTCGCCTGATTACACTTACATTAGCATCTCTCTCCTGCCTCCACCTGTCTAATGACCAGAGAGCTTTTCCTGTCCAAATGACTCATTTATGATTCCAGATGTTCAGTAATGTTGTTGCACACCTAAGAGACAATAACTATTCGATTATGTTTACTTTAGTTGACACCTTGGTGTTGCTGCGTGGCTGCTGAATCTCTGGCATTCTTGCTTGCTTTGAAGTACAATTTGAGAAGGGCAAACTTGTGATTCACCTCCGACACAAATTGACTGGATGAAAATGTAATGATTGTTAAATGAGTGTTGTCAGAGAAGGTCATTTTGTCCACTGGGGCAGGTCTGTCACTTTTAATTTGAAATTTCACTCTCTGTAATAAATGCTCTGAATTCACAAGTGTGTTCAAATTAAAATCTGCATTTAAAAAAAAACAGCAGCCCCGCAAGAAGAGATGCATCTCTTCAATCCCCAAATACTGTCTCCAGAGAGGGCCCTATTTTTGCAAGTTCGTAATTGAACTAACATAACAATATATGAATCACTCAGGACAGATAATCGCTCCTGTTCTTTCTGCAACTGACCGCCTTCTCCCCCTCAGTCTCTTCTTCTAATTGACCATCCCTGTGAGGAAGGACAAAACTTTTTCTTTCCCTGACCCTCAAACTCCCTCTGTCCCAGGGTCCACGCCCAGTAATGGTTCCTTTTACTCTGTGCAACAGGAAATGCATCATGCTCATGACCATCGAGCTCACTAATTTCCCCATACATTAGCTTAAGGGGATATTAGTGACGCAGTGAGCTAATGTAGTACCAGAAGAGAAAGCAGAACACTGCTGGGTCATTTAAGAATGGATTAGTTTTACTGAGATAACGAACTCTGTGCTATGTAATGGTGGAAATCTTCATAAAATCTAACAATCACATTATCTAATTCCATAAAGATCAAACTAATGGAGACTTGTTGGAGACAACAGAGAAGTTCACAACATTAAAACATAGTTTGGAATTCTTTTTCATCATGAGTTCACGTGTTGTTTAGCATGATTGACTACTTGATCCAATTTAACTCATGTAATTGATAGCATTTTACTAATAACATCAAATGAGGTTAAAAGATGTAAGCGGATGCTTACAGGGGCTGATCTCTTCATTAAAGGATAATTCCACTTTAGTACAACGTTTCAATTCAATTCTATTGTTTATAACTGCAGTGTACTCACCACATTATCACTTTAAGCTATTGTTGTATGAGTAAAAATAAGTCTGACTTATTGTTAACTCCCAGATCTTAGCAATTAATTTGTTGCTATAAAAATTCCACCTTAGTTGAAATAAACCCAAATAATCGATTAAACATTAATTAAATTTTGATTAAATAATAGGTTTTCTATAATTGTATCAGAAAATCAGTCTCATTTCACTGAGTAACTCTTGTGATGTAACACCAAAACTATCCTTAGTCCTGACACATACTCCACAAAGAGTATATAAAGACGAAGGACACATTCATTAATTTCAGTCTCTGGGACTTCCCTATGACAACTATGTTTCACTTATAGAGCGACACTGACAACACACACTCTGTCCTTGTCTAGCAGTGCGTCTGTGTGAGCATTAATGATGAATAGCTCATTGATGTAGTTTGAGACTGTGACAAATAGGACATTGATCATCTGGACTGAAACACAGGCACTCGACACACCAGTGGCTGTGTGACCTAATTGCTTTGCAGTCACTTCTGATGAAGCAATGTGGTCGTGGGGATAATTAAAGCAGAGTGACACTTGAAAAGGGCAAGAGGACGAGAGGGCAACAACAGTACTGTTAGCTGGCTGAAATCGAGGACGGAGAACAAGAGAGGAGGAAAAAAGAAGCAACATAGTGATGAGAGGTCAAGAGTCAAAAATAGGGGGAGACCCTGTTAGGAGAGCTCATTAGGTTACCACATTCCCGATACTTTGGTTATGATAAACATATGTTTGCTCAACATAATAAATCGCTCCATTTTCATGCTTTTATGACATTTTCTGCAGGCTACCAAAAATCTGCCCTGTCACCAAACTAATAATAAGCAAGTTCTGAAACTTGGTTGTTGGGGAAGATGAGCTACAACTACGTCGGGATGGCAAAGTAAAATGACAGCGAGAGATCAACTGTCTGGTTTCAAGCAGAATGGAGAAATAGAAGAGGGTTAGATGAGGGAGAAGGACACATATGTTCAGAGAGGACGGCAGCCTGATGACTTCTTTGAAACACTTGAAAAAGTGATGAGGATGAGAGGAGCACTGCAGACAGTATTCATCAGGACACAGCAGAGCGTTACAGAGAAGGAAAGGAAAGAAGGAAAGACTGAAAAAATTCAATGTCAACTTTTTTTAAAGGAAATAAACCTGAAGAACATTGACTGACTGATTGATTGACTAAAACATGAATTAATCAACAAAAGCTCAGTCTCTGACTCCAACACTTCCAAGAGATGTTTAGTGTCATAAAAACCAAAAAGCGACAGAAAGACGACAGAAGATAGAGAGCACTTTGAGGAGAGGAGATGGGCGCAGGGCTGAGAGATTGGAGAGGTGATAGCAAATAACAAACCTCTCAAAAGAAAAGGACCTTATTTGCCTTAAGTGGCCTGAAAGCCAAGATGAGAGAGACACACAGTCTATCTGAGTGGTTTCAAACAGAGATAAAGAAGACAGGAAGAGAGACAGACACAGGAGGAGTAATTTTGTCCTCTTTCAACTGGTGGTTAGAGAAACAGGGTGCACTCCAAAGAGAGGGAATATGATGAAAATAGAGGAGGAAGTACGAGACAGTAAATTTGGGTGAAAAAGAAGTGAGAGGAAGAAGAGAAAGTGTGTCATTACAGAAGAGATGAAAGGAAGACAGTAATTGGGAGAGTGATATTTGGATGCAGAGGCTATTTTGGAGACAAACTGATGTTTTCTAGATATTCCAATCAAGAGTTTGGAGACTAATTTTAATGCTGAGACATAAACTAACCTTTGGCAAATGACAGAAATCAGAAGTTTCTGTTTTGTGATGATAAGACAGTTCTAGCAGGTTGAGGATGAAAACATTCTGAGCAACCCTAGCGGTGTGTTTCAGCATATGATTTATTTGATGAGGTGGATTATTAGTTTATTTGATGGACTTGCATGAGTCTTGTAGTTGTTGGGTTGTATCCACGTGGCTGAATGCATTTATTGAAAGTCACTTTGGATAAAAGCATCTAAATAAATGGTCATTGGCCCATTTGGTTGGTAAAACCATGTTCCCACCAGTCTCACCTGTACTTTGAGTTTAGTGCTAATTAGCAAATGTCAGCATGTTAACATGCTAAACTGAGGTAGTGAACATAGTAATCACTAGGGAGTCTTTGTCTTGTTGTATCTCTGAGGGTGAGCATTGCAGTCAACATCTTAATAATCTTAATAATCCTTATTTATCAAATGTTTAGGGGGTTTATTTTTCAGCTAAGCCTCCTTAGCTACAGAAGCTATCATGGTGGTGGTGGTACAAATTTAAGATTTTGCTCAGTGGTATTTCAGCAGTTTAGATATCTGATGGCTTCAACCCTAAGTACTTAGTTCTTAGTTCTCTCACTTATTTTCCTGTCAATCTACAGCTTTCCAGCAGGTCCAGCATAGTAACACTGATGTCATGACGTAGTTTAAGTTTTTGGCGTTGTTTCTTTGTTTGTTTGTTTCAGCAGGATTACAGTAAAACTACATCAGGACCAGGAAGATGGCACGGATACACAAAAGAGGCCGACATGTTGAATTGCCATCACATTAACGTACAGGGGTACATGTTTAAAAGGGGCTCAATACACTCCCATCCTTTCTCAGTGGAGAGAGATAAAAACAGAAGAGGAATATGATTGACAGAGAAGATAATAGCAAACAGATGCAGGTAGTATAGAGTAGAGAACAGAAAGTGCAACTGGGTGTTGCTGCTCTGGGTGTTTAATAGCCGTGAACCACCCTTAGTTTTCTTTATGCTTCTCGCTCTTTCTTCAACCACCATCAGTTGTTCTGAACCACAAAGATGGAAAGAAAAACGAAAGAGGAAGAGAGGGATAACTGAAACAGCTCTGCAAATATATATCTGTAAAACACAACCAGAAGAAATAAGAAACCCTCAGAGACCCCACCCTTTAGTGCATGAAGCAGTCGATACATTAAAACATTTTTCACAAAGTGGACTGAAAACAGCAAAATAGAAAAGATCAGCTAGATTGATGGAAGTTTTTAGGAGGGGTTAGGTTAAAAAAAAAAAAAAAGTTGCGTGTGCACATGATGCGAAGCCATCTCTCAGTGTGGGACTAATAGGTTCCATATCCTGGTGTGAAGAGTGATACCACTCTCCATCTGTACAACCACCTGCTGCTCTGCTAACGTCACACAGAGGTGTGAACAGCCTGACCTTGGCACTGTGTGTGTGTGTGTGTGGCAAGATGAAAAACATGCACTCCTGAAATTCATGCATCTTCATTATCAGTCATGCAAAGAAATGAAACAATGGTGTGAACAATTTGTTATTTGGTTTGGTTCTAATCTCTGTTATGCTGTCATTCCCGCTTTTGAATTTATGGCTAAATAATCTTGAGTGCGTGTGCGGAGTGCTTCCTGTCTGTGTCAACATTTTGCAGTAGCTGCAGTTGGATGTATGCGAGTATGTCAGCAGGTCTGGGTGGAGTTTCCTCCTGAGTGCCTCTCTGCACTTTTACTCACCTCATACTAAAGTGAATTAGCTGACTGTGATGGAAAATGAACTGAACGACAGAGAAAGAGAGAGTCTGGTTGGAATAGAAGCTAAGAAGGAAAAGTCTGCTGTTTTCACACCGAACCAATTACACAAAAATGCAGGAATGGTGTTTATTAACATCCCACAGGAGTTGAGTTCAGTTAGTTGCTGCCATTGATCTACTGAGAAGGTCACGCACACCATTGATATTATCCTCTAGTTCCTCCCAAAGCAACATACTAGACAATTTATCAAGGTGAAATTACACGTGTTAAACTTATTAAAACATTTTGATGAGGTAAAACTACTACTGAAAATATCAAAGTTTTGGAACGTCCAAGAATTTAAATTGCTGCAATAAAATAAAACCAGACAGCGTTTCCCTGTTGAGCAGCCTCTGAGCATTTGTTCATTATACTAAAAGGCCGTAACTGTAGAAGAACCACTTGATTTGTGGTTGCGTTTCACCTCTGATGGCCCAATATTAACTTCACATAACCTTTTGAATACATTTCTGCACAGCAGGAGGAGTGTGGATCAAGTCCGTCTTATAATAGCTGGTAAGAACAAAGGAGATCGAGAGAGAGAGAGAACAGGAGACTACAGCCAAGAAAACCTGTTGCAAAGTTCATGAAGTGCAGGTACCTGACTACTGTTTTAAGAAAGACTCAAAAAATGGTGAACCTTTCCTTTGAAGCAATAGTGCAACATTTTAGGGAATATGCTTCTCTATCTGCCACCCTCATATCTGGCAACTATCACCAACAGCTTAGCCCAGCTTAGGATAAAGCTAGCATAGCAGAAATTACAAATCGTACATTTTACGGTGGGGTTATGTGCTAGACTATTTCCAAACTTTTCATGAAAACTTTTTCTTGTTAGCAAAAAAAGTTGATAAGTTGGAGCAGATACAGACACATATTTGGACCTCAGTGTGTGACTGATCTTTTTTAAGGCTGAGCAGATTAAGGCTTTAGGCTCAATCGGGGTCAGGTTTCTGCCGTTCACTGTCCAGATGTCCACAAGCACTCTGCCAGTGCATCTTTGAAAAAGCTCCAGGATTTCTTCTCGGCAGGCCTTAACTACCCGTGGAGAGAAGTTGCCTCTGGGGATGAATGATATTTGACACTATTATTGTAATGTGATACAAGAAATATGACTCATTTTGAGCATTCAGTATGGTTTACTGTTTCTGTAATTCTTGGCTGAGGGCCAGTGGATTATAATCCTCCTCTCAAGGGACAGACATTTTCAGAGTCATTATTCTTGCGACTCAGAATGGATTTGCGGGATGTATGCTGATCCAAGTGCAACTGTGTGGGGTGTGGAAATGGCTTAAGTGTTCTGCAGGAGGCAAACAAGGAGAAGGAAAAGCCTTTTAAACAAAAAGAGCATTTCATATTCAAGGTGGCAGTCACAAAGATAAAAAAGCACAGTACTGCAGGCAATGTTAATATGATTACACAACACAGAACACCCACAATCATAGCAAAATGTATATATCCAATTGTGACCTGATGCAGAGTGCACAGGCTGAGAACAGGCACCCGTCAGTGTGTTTTTAACATCCCGATCTAACACAACAGAGCAAGTTTTAGGCTGATAAACACACCCTCATTTCATGCTTGAAGTAAATGTTTCAAAGTTTTTCTGTTAAACTCAGAGTTTAGTTTAAATCTATGCAAACCAGCGCTAGAAAATCACATGTGGTTATAGCAGAGCAGTACAATAAATCTAGGTTAATACATCATAAATCTATGGTAATACAAGAGAGATGAAGTGAGAACAAGATAAAAGCAGGGAGGAAATGGGATACAGCATAGAAAATAAAAAAAAAAGAGTACAAGGGAAGAGAGAGAGAGAGAGAGTTGGAGACAAAAACATGCCAGAGAATTTCTTTTCTCTTTCCACTTTAAAAGAGACATAGAAGAGAAAAAGGTAGGCGGAGGAGGAGGAGAACGTAATTAAGTAGCTGGAGAGAGAAGAGAAGGAAAGAGGAGAAAGTCCTCTCATCTCTCTGCCGTGCTTTGATGAAGCGAGGCAGGTCCTGTGTAACGGAGTATGATTAGAAGAAAAGTGAAAATTATATGAGAAAATTACACCGGTGAGGGCCACACACACACACACACACTCTTGTGGACAGGCAGTCAGGGGAGGAAAAATCTGCAGGAAAACACCAATATAGCTCTGTAGACTGTTTGAGAGGAGAGAGAGAGAAGGAAGGAGGAGAGCAATTGCATGGAGAGGGAGAGGATTAGAGGAGATATAATGGGATATAATCCTTTTCTATTGCGGGACTGATCCAAGAATTGCTGATGGGGTGTCAGTTTGAGAGAGCTATCTGTCCAAGATATGAGTCTGCTTTTACACTGCTTCCACCTTCAGCTCTGATGTCTCAGGCAAAACAAAACAAAAAGCACTTGAGATTATCTGTTTATTTAATGCGGTTTAATTTTAGTAATGATGTTACATCACCAATCAAACACATACATGAGTAATATTCTTTTTTTTGTTCGTGCCTTTAAATATGGGTAATATTTTGAACAACGGTAACATCCTCTAATTTATTTCATCATCATCGCACACCATCGATGGGAAAAAAAAATTAGTAATAATTAAAGCTACTCTAATTATATTAAAACTGAACATTAAGTTGAATCACAGACAACAAAGATTTAGTTGGCCTCTCAATAAATCTAAGCAAATCCTATTTAAATTATGAACAAGAATTGTTTATTAATTTCTCACTCATTAATTTCAAACTCGATATCTGTATTTTCCTGCAGACTTCATAAGACTCATCTCTGGTTTTGTAGTGGCTTTAGAAACGGACATCCATTCCTCAATTTGCCAATTTAAACACTAATGTAATATGAAGGGAGGGAAGTGCTCACGGATAGTGATGACTAAAGTGATATAATATATCACAAGCATTAAGTCTAGGTGAATATTTCACCAGTAGATGACTATACTTTGAGTCTAAATCTATGTAGACATTACAGCTACAATAGGAACTTTTTAAAGAGTACAAATTTAATTTGAATGTAGTTTGATGAAACATTTTCAGAAGTAAAGTACAAACAGGTGGGTACCTGTTGCATGTGTACAGTCATGTATTCTTAATATATACTCTTGTATATACTTTTGCAGTCCTGGTAACTTTGAAAAAAAAAAACAGAAACCCGACATAAATATAACAACGAGTTGCTGGTTCAATCAAAATCTACCTTTATGCCACTTATTGGAAATTGGGATAACTCTCAGCTCTTTATCACAAAAGTAGACAGCCATCCACCAATTTAAACTTGAAACCTACTGTAACAGTTAAATGGACTTCAAACATGCTATGAATGATCCACTCTCCCATCCAATGTCTTATATAATCTCAAGCTTCTTCAGCATTTATCAGCTGAGCAAACATCCTCTTTGAGGAGCACACCGCCTGGGTGTGTTTGTGTTGGTATGTGTGTGTATGAGGAAATAATGTTTACCTCAAAGCTTAGAGCCAAACTAGAGAAGTAATAAAGGAGGTTATTGATGTGAGACAGATGGGTGGATGGATGGGAGGACAGATCAATAGTGGGATAATACACAACCTCCACAACCAATCTCAGTGGATGGTGTTTAAATAGAATAAGGGCTGTCACTTGAAATCTGGCTTTTAGGACTAAGTATGTGTGGATGGAATGACAGTGTTGTCGCATTGAGAAGCATTTGCAAAGTAGATATCTGAAGGAAATAAATACTTTGACAAAGCTGGGAAGTGATGTGAAAAAGACTTAAACGGTTCGACTGAATATTTGTCAAAATATTATGATGCGAAAACAGATTTGTCAGCCTCTTAAAAAGGATTTACACAGAGTTTTGAGAAGCATTCATCACATGGATTTTCATAATACTGCACCTTGTATAAAAGAGAGACAACAAATCTACGTACAGTCACATATCATGAACACATACACATAGTTATGCTGAATAAGTATAATATATAACAATCAAAGTAGCCAGGCTCCTAATTATGCATAACTTTAAGCCCTAATAGCACTTGAAGGGATGAGTTACATATAAAAATTCATCCCCCGTACAGTGGCCATGACATTAACTATAGAGACTAAAACTGCTTTTTGTACCAGGTTGTAAACATGTCTTGGCTTATTTTGTAGCCCGCCTCAAGTGGCCATTTGAGGAACTGCTTCTGGGTTGGCTTCATTTTCCAGCCACAGAGGTTGCCGCTTGCTAAAAATGTTGAAACAATTGCAAGACAGCAAGTAAGTGGACGAAAAATGAAGACAAGAAATATTGGTCAGACGTCAGGATGCACAAAGCCTAAATAATTAGAATGGGGTATACATTTTCAAGAGCCATTTGACATTTCTCTCAATAAATTCTTAAAAGTTTTTTTTGTAGTTTGCAGATTCTGAAAGAACTTCAGGCTGAATTTCAGGCTTTCAGAGAGGTGAGACAGTGGCCTGACAGAGTGTGAAACATGTAGACAGGTAAAAGAAGGGGATGTAGCTCAGTGGTAGAGCGCATGCTTCGCATGTATGAGGTCCTGGGTTCAATCCCCAGCATCTCCACTTGTGTCCTTAATAGAAGTCGTGATTAGTGTTTCTTGGATGGGCAAATAATACATTTAGGTATAAAACATACTGGCATGGCCCCGCGAGTAGACGATGTAGTTCAGTGGTGCTTGAAATTGCTTGAGAGAAAATCAAACCACTGCTGGACGTGATGTTGCGGACAAATGCAAAAATAGTTAATTTGCAGGAAGCCATGCAATGGGAAGGCTATATATAACAAGTCCTGAGCCAATAAGAATACATGTTAACTTAACTTCAACCGTAAACTTCCTCATGTTCATATGGCATCAAAGATTAAAAAGACATTTTGAAGACGTCTCTGCTGATGAACAATAAGGAACGAGAGTGTAACATCAGCTAGAAGATGAACTTTTCTGAATTACTGCCTGAGACGTTTGCTACTATCATTAATAAAATACCAAATGATGACATTTTCTGTGGGGGAATGGTGTCACTTTCTATTACAGCAGTTTAAAAGCAATGTGACACGAAGCATTAGTGGTTTTTCAGGCCTACATCAGCTCAGTAATATATCCAGATATTTCAGATATTAAAAAATAGACTAGTCAATGAAAACTACATTTGGTTTGTCAGGTGTGGAAATTAGCTTCTTTTCAGAGAGAAGTCTCTTGGTGGAAAAATCTATTTCTGACAGTGGAGCAACTTCTTAGGAGTGAAATCATTCATGAAAACTCTTCCATATAGATTCAGAGATCTGCTTCAACAAGCCTACATTCATGCAGCTATGACCTGTTTCTGCTTCAGAGGTGTCTCAGGGCAGCTTTGAAGTACTGTAAAGAAGTCTTTGTGTGACTGGACTAACCTTTTTGTTTACACAAATATTGCTACAGCCTTTTAGAGATGTTAACTGTACATGCAGTGTGCTGCCACTGTCTAAGAATACATAAAGCTGTTATCATATCAGCTGCTACCAAGCTGAGATAAATGGACAATGAATCTAGTAGAAACATTACACACACAGCCAGGAAAGCTTAGCACACATTAACACAAACAAACAGTATATATCTTTTACACAGTAGACAGAGTAACAGAGACATGTTCTTTCTTTTATACTGCAGCTTATCAGAATAGATTTGTTATGCTGACAGTGGAAATGACGATTTATAGAACTGTGATAATATCCACTCCATAAGTCAAATCAATGAAACCAAACTGACGTTTTGGTTATTACACCTATGTGCATACGGTACAACCTTCTACTTCTAGTTGTCATTAGCTAACTCACTAAAATCCCTCCATGCCTTGTGTATTATTCTAAAAAGCTTAACTTTTCTCATCCTCAAACATGCTGCTGTTGCCTACAAAGATGCAAAGCGCAGCACCTTTTCTAAGGCAGCTCGATTTTTTCCACCTTTCCTTCCTTTTTTCATATGAAACAGGCTGGCAGTTTGAAGAAATACGAACATTGTGAGCAATGCCAAATCCTTAAAAACGGATTTATACATAACCCTAAACTTGAGATTGTGCCAGGCCAAAGCCTTACATTACAGCTATGACTTCAATAGCTTATAGCATCCTGCTAAAGGGGATGTAGCTCAGTGGTAGAGCGCGTGCTTCGCATGTATGAGGTCCTGGGTTCAATCCCCAGCATCTCCATTTAGGTGAAGAAACAGCATCTCCCATCACATCAGGTAATGTAGCTCAAAGGAACAGAAGAGCTCATGCTTTGCATCCCCGCTTCTTGGAATGAATCCAGTTAAAAACATGCTATATCAGCAAGACATCGCAGCTTTGGACCTGACTCAAAACAACACTTAAAGGTGAGGTAGGAGATGTTGGGAAAACGGTTCCAGCAAGCTATACATTGAAAATACACACCCATGCCTTTTCTTCAGACCTCCCCTCGAAACCACGCCTTCAAAGTAATGGAAGGGTCTCTATTCGTTCACAAATGGGTGAACGCGCAGAGGGGGAGGGAGAAGCGGACTGAAGTTTGATGGACGTGTCAGGATCCAATCGTAATGAGCAGCCCCATCAACATGATTGGACGGTGTTTTCCCATGATTTCGCCCTCTAGACTGGACTAAAACATTTCGTTTTTTTGACAAACCTTCTATTTTACTGGCTGCAATGGGGTCGTGAAGAGGTTTTTAAGCAATATGGTAAAAAAAGCTCCAGAAAAAATCTCTTACCCCACCTTTAAGGACATTGTGCAAATCAAGAAGAGAAAGGGGGTGAGTAACAATGCCTGTTGGAGCAGAGGGACAGAGAGAAAGACACAGAAATGCAGATAAAGTGTGAAATACAAAAATACAACACATAAAACACCGCAGTCTGCATTAACAGCGAAAGGAACACATTTTGTGTCTGTATTAAGGACAGTTTCATACAAATGGTTACTTCCCTGAACTAAGAGAGGTTAAGGAAAACACCAGAATCAAACTGTCATTGGAGATGCTGGGGATTGAACCCAGGACCTCATACATGCGAAGCACGCGCTCTAACACTGAGCTACATCCCCTCTTTTAACACCACCATGATATACAGCTTGGATACATCAAACGCATGTATAACACAGCTCTGCTGAAATCTTTCACCTAAGATTTGACTCATACACATGAGACATATGTATGAGGGTCTGAGTTCAATCCCCAGCATCTCCATTTATAGCTGAGGACAGAAATGTAGAGACCCTATGCTTTGCATCTCCATTTCTTGAACTCCATCTAGCTAAAAACATGCTATATCTACAGAGGGACTGATCTGGACATTTAAGGACTTAAATTTAAATCAAAGTATTGTGGGATATGACGATAAGATGATTTTCACTGTATGTTTGGTGCTTTTAACCATGTGACAGTAAACCATCTGTTTCTGCCTTTTCTGTTTCAATTTTTGAAAAAAATTAGAGAGATTAAATTCTTGTCGAGTTTTATCTGTATCTTGTTATTTCGTTTGGGTTTAAGCAGTCTCTGACAGACAGAAAGAGAGAGAGAGAGAGAGAGAGAGAGATGCAGCTCAGGGGAGAAAGGTCCAGGTGTTCGTGGAAGACAGTCAGACAGTAGTAATAAATCTCTGTAGCTGCTCCAGACGGTGTTTGTGTGCACGGGTGTGTCTGTGTATGTGCATGACTGTCTGTCACAGTGGGTGTCCTCTGGTGCTGACCATGACTGTGCAAAAATAACACGACTCACTCCCAAAGCAGATGCTTCTTTTTACAGCTTATGATGTCTTGAGAGTGAATATAAGTTGGGTCCAGTGTGTGTTTGCATCAAAGTGTGTACATAGTGTACTTAGGTGATGCCAAAACCTATGTTCAGAAGCTGCATTGAAATATGACTCATGTTTAGAAAATGACTTTAAATAATGACTTGGAAACTAAGCTTGAATGGAAAGCATCAGCGTGCGACAGGTTGCTCACACACCCTCACAATATGGAGACAGAGATACTCTCTTTGTAATGTATTCATGTCACATACCAACATGCACACAGCAGAAGAGGCAGACAGAGGGACTTGGAAAGCTGGACTAGAGTTCATACTTCTCTAGTCTGGAGGGAGGAAAGTATTAAACTGCTATGTCTGGAAGGAACTTCCTCTGGCGTGTAGAATAAATGGTGGACCCAAATCATACATCGTGTTGTCTGCTCCACACTCCACAGTCTCCCACACTCCACATCCTCTGAATTTTCTGTCACGTAGTTTAAGTCACACAGCAACAAAAGCTGGTTAAAGAATTGGTTAGCTCCCTTTGCTGGTAGAAACACAACTGTATAATGTCTGACACACATAAGGGACATTATTCATTAGCTTCCATTAACAAAATGCAAGAGATTTGTTCGGAAGTGGTGGAAAGACATATGAAACTGCTCCCCCGACACAGCTCAGTGGCTACTTCTTGACACAACGTGACTCGCTAAGTATTGACAAAAAGAAAAAGAAAAAGAAAATTAATTTGCTGATAATTTACTTGTAAATGTTCCATTACTGGCTCCCAGAACAGAAATGTGTGAGCAAGGAAGAAGGATGAGCTTGTGTATATGCACAGAAATGGAGATGTGAAATTAAAATATGCTTTATTTGGTTATACAATTCCGTATACAGTGATTTGCATTGAGTCTCATCTTATGCTGTCTTGTGTACAAGTCCAATGTGAGGTGAACACCTTAAGGGGACTTTAGTGGCTGTATAATATGCATTAGGCACAAGGATAGAGGGGATGTAGCTCAGTGGTAGAGCGCGTGCTTCGCATGTATGAGGTCCTGGGTTCAATCCCCAGCATCTCCATTTATAGTTGATTTGTCATCAGGTGATGTAGCTTCAAAGGAACAGAAAAGCCGTTGCTTTGCATCCCCACTTCTTGGGATCCAGTTAGAAACATGCTATATCTGCAAAACATCACGGCTTTGGACCTCACTCAAAACAGTTATAAACTGGAGTTACCTTAACCTCTCTTAACCTCTCTTAGCAAAGGAAGGCAACAGCTCGCATAAATGTCTCCTTTAATATGGGCAGTTACAAAATGTGTCACTGTTGCTGTTAGTGCACACTGCAGACTACAGTGTAGTACAAAATACTTGAAAAAATACATGGAAATAAGAGTTTATTTTCAGTGTCACCTCTACTTTTTTATTCTCTTGGCTTCCAACCTTTGCATCGTCACAAACGTGGTTTACCGAAGGCTGGTTTTGGTAACTTTCTGGTCTAAGTTACAGCACAAATGGATTGATTTCTGTTTGGTAAGGAGGAGACACATAAGCACACAGAAACAGTTCTGGTTACTGAAAGGATATTTGGGTTAATGCCAGCGCTACAGTCAGCCTCAGGTGATGTCACCCCATCTCCTTGGCCTCAATCGGCAATGGGCCAGAGAGAATCTGTTATCAACACCTGTCTGTCACCGTTCCTGTCTGGCCTTCATGTCTGCTCAGTCTGCTCCTCTCTTTATTTTTGTATTCCACTCTTTATCAGCATGTCTTTGTATTCCTGTATCTTTCTCTCCATCCCTCTGCTCCAACAGGCATTGTTGCCTCCGCCCCTCTCTCGTCTGCCTCCACTCCTTCACCTCCTCTTCCATCTCCTCTTGTCATTGAGGTCTGAAAATTCTTGGTAACGATGGCTGTAAAACCAACAGCCATGAAGTGACTCCATTTAACTGATTGCTTCAACAGAACACAATGAGAGGTCACCAGAGACTAAATACAGTGTGTCAACCCTGAAAAATATATCCACCCCCCTGGGACATTATTTTTAAACGACTGAACTGCATCATTTCTTCCAATTTTAACAAACTGTGGCCTCAATGTCATCATGGGGGTAAAAAAAGAAAAACTCCTCTGCACTGTCTACAAGCGTGGAGGAGCCACATCCCTGGGGAATGCCCCATAAAAAAAAATAAGCAAGCATTTATAGAACTTATGTTATGTCTGCAGCAGTTATCTGTCTGGCTTTTATGACATCATCCTGTGTCTACCATGCAGAAAAACGCAGTTTCTTTTGGGAGAAAATGTAAATTTGAATATTGAGATCATCGCATAATTATACTGAGACAGATGTTTTGAGAACAGATGCTTTTTTAAAAATAAAAGATTATTATTATTTTTTGCCTGTATTTATTTGTAAAGATGAAAGGCAGGGAGGGAGAAAGAGGTATGACATGCAACAAAGGCTGCCTGATTTGAAACCATCAGTTGCTGTTCGTGGTTTGCACCTTAACCACTGAGTTACCGAGGTGTCCCAAGAGCACCTACTCTCTAGTTTATGTTTGAATATATGTTAGAGCACAGTTTCACTTATTTGTTCTGCATTTGACGCATCACTTGCAGCTTTTTGGAATTTCATTTCTCTATGACTTTGTAGTTAAGAAATATGCAATATTCAAATTTTCTCCTATGAATCTAAACAACTGAAATTTATATTTATTTATATTTTTGTCTCAGAGGACCTGCTGCATTCAGTGTGGGACAATCTGTTTCAGTCGACAACATGGCTGCTCATCTGTGAGGTGGAACACCAAAACCACTGGTGCCATAATCATCCTCGTCTCTGTCTCACTCTGCTCGCTCTCGCCCTGTGACCCATTTCTCTATCCTCTTCCTGGTGCTCAACTGTACAATTACACCACAGGCCAGGGATTTAAAGATACACTGAGGAAGTTGCAACAAAACAGGATACTTAGCAAGGCGTTGGCCTTAACGCACTCACACACGTTTGTACTTACAGTTGTGAGAACCCTCATTGACGTGAAGCATTTCCTCACCCTTAACCTCGACCCTTATCCTCACCTAACCTTAACCTTAACTTGAAAAGAACTCTGCAGAGGTGAGGACCAATCAGAATGTCTACACTCATTTTGGTCCTCACAAAGATACACATATGAGAGGATAAGCACACACGGCAGAGCTCACAGTACAGTCGTGCTGCATCTTTATTTTTCCTACATCTTAGTGACACACACACACTAATGCAGTTTGAGCACAGCGGTTGTCAGCTTTTTTAAAAATACAACATTTACATAACTATTGTTTTTAACTGATGTTTCTATAAAGTAGCTGCACTGTACTGTGTGTGTATTTGTTCCTAACACACACACACACACACACACACACACACACACACACCGGTTATGTAATAACCCTTCTTTATTTTAGATAAGAGCTGTGACCTCTTTTCTTGTCACTAGATAAGTGAGTGACAAAGATGAGACACAAAAAGTGAGGGAAGTTATTAGTAAAGTCTTTGTGCAAAAATAGGGTACTCCACCCACTTCCTATAATATGCTCCATGGACACACACACACACACCCACTAACACCCCCCCCCCCCCCCCCCCCCCCCCCCCCCCCCCCCCCCCCCCCACACACACACACACACACACACACACACACAGAGTGAGAAAGTTGCTGCAATGTCTCTCACAGAGTGTTTCCTCCCAGCATCTTCCACACACGGACATGATTAAGATTCCACAACGCACCCAGATTCCAGAGTATTCCCTGAGTAAATACTGTTTTCTAAATTTGACCGTATTAGGTTTGGGATATATAGTTACACGTCCATTACAAAGAGTTTTACGAAGTGAAAGAAGAAATTAGACAATGGGTCAATGAGCCATTCAACATGCTCGTTACATCCCACGCCTGATAAGCGAAGTTTCGCTACAGAGTGTCATGTAAATGATAATAAAGTTGATGAATCACAAAGGAAATGGAAAACTGACTAATGAATTCAGATGCAAATTCAAACACAGCCATCTCCCTCTGTGCTGTTGTGTGTGCGCCTCTGCCTCCACACTTGTGGGTTACACCCCAACGGCAGGTATCTGAACTACTGTTGAACTTTCACAAGGGTGTTACATGTAGCAGTGCCTGAACTACTTTTTGAACCTTTGCAACCTTTTGAGCAGAATTCATATTGACTAGACAGATGAACTTTTTTTTTTTTTAATCTTTGATTAAAGCCAGATGAACTCTGAGATCTATGTAGCTCTTGGATGGAGTGCTGACCCCATTTCCTTTTCTGTATTCTTTCAGAACTTCATCCAAAATGTTTGTGGTTTTTACTGTGAGTAATGTCACACATTGAAATATCATACAGAGTACATTCAGGACACTGGTTTCTACATAAAAAAGACACTGTGGTCCCATATTCAAAGTGATATTTTAACAACTGGATATTTTGTCACCGTTTTCAAACAAACACTTTCCCACTTTTCCTTTTTTTTTTTTTTATAGATACTTTATTGATCCCTTGAGGGGAAATTCTTTTTTCACTCAAGTTTTACTCAAAATACAACCACACACATACACACACAAAGGGCTCATAGACATGTAAATGAGAGAGAGAGAGAGATGGTGGAGTGATGGGCAGCCACACAGAGCAGCATGCTAGGGGCAGTTAGGAGGTTAGGTACCTTGCTCAAGGACACATCGGCAGTGTCCAGGAGGTGAACTGGCACCTCTCCAGCTACCAGTCCACCTTCCATACTGTGGTCCATACTGGACTTAAACTGGCCACCAAGCCAAATCCCTCCAGACTAAGCTGGTACCACCCCTGGTTATAGACAGTCGCAGCTGCAGTTGTGGTTGCCCCAGATTTAACCCTCTTGAAGAAAGATGACCTGGATGACTGAGAACCTTCACAGACTTCAAGCACATTCCAAGATAACTGATACCACAGCAAACGAAAAGAACACCAAAAAGAAGTAATGTACTGTGCGATGTTTCCAAGTCTTTGAGTCAAAACACGATGTATTCATGAGAAAACTCACTCAAAGTGACAGTAAACACATGAATATACATCTTCAAACTGACAATTCAGTTACACAGTAGGCAGAAAAACATTAGTTCTGTGAAACTAATCTAGATCTGCGCTGTAAACCACTTTCATGCTTGTGTGACCAATACCACTGTTTATGAAGATGTTATGGTAGCAAGGATCATGTTTTCTCCACTGCGGAAAGATCCATTTCTAACGATACAGCTTCCTGTGGTCTAGCACCGCTGCTGTTGACATAATTAAGAGGGTGTAGGCCGTAGTATCGAAGAGCTCAACTTGATTATTATGTTTCTCAGTACTATAAACATTTACAGACACTGTGGAAGAACACAGTGCTCTGGTCCCAGTGGCATCCCAGCAACTAAAAGGGTGTTGACCTCACTATCATCAAACTGTGGTAACTACATAGCCATGTCTCCAAGGCTCCATTCCAAACATTTCTTTGTTCAAAGGCGTTGCTCTCTACACTGGAGAGAGACGAGTAAAAGCATCACTCATATTGATCGATGAATACAAGAAATACTAGGGGACTTGTAGTAAAGCAGCTGCTGCAGGGACACGTAGCTATTGATTCCTGTTGGTCTGATTTTCTTGTAAACTCTTTACAGTCAGACTTAATATAGGTATACGATACTTTACTGCATTCATATTTTTAGGAATCTTTTTCACTGCTGCACTCACTTTGCATCAAGACTTACCCATATTACCTGGTCAATAGTTTACTTTTTTTTTGCTTGAAACCCCTTGAAATGAAGCAAAGTCAACCATTACAACAGTTACAAGAGTTATGTTCCTACTACGGTGGTTTCATTTTAAGGAATTTGTAAATGTATCACAAGTCAGAGAATTCTTTTCTTTCTCTTTCCTGTAATTAAAAAGGATTTTCATTGGGACCCCTTAAGGGCCCCCACAAAAGACAGGATAATATAAGGCGGTACAGCAGCATAAAAGTGGATACCATCTGGTTTCAACAACAAAAGCAGATCCTCCACACCCCTGTGGCCATCCCTTATCTATGTTCTCTGCTTTAATTTAGTTTAGTTGGAAAAAAAACAAGATTTACATCTCATCTTGCCTCTCAAGGAGAGAACTACAAAGTCCAGTACTTGTTTTACCGCTACTAAAAGGCCAGTCCAAACAAGGAGTGGCTCCGAGGGGAACAAGGCTATGGTTTAATGGTGAAAAAAATAGGACATAAGCATAATATTTCACTTTGGATATGATGTAAAAATAACAGAGCAGGGGGTGGTGACAACAAATAAGGAAGGATTACATAACTGACATAATTGTGTCAGGTAAGTTGAAACTCATGCCATCATTACTATCGTGTTTCTAACATCTCGAACACCTCTGAGAAAACAAAGTCAGTTCAGTTACTTCTTCCACACAGATTAAAAGATTTATCATTGCGGAATAAATATTTCAGTCGGTGCATAAATATTTTTACGGGAAGACTTCTCTGTGTTTATCACACCCCTCTCTCTTCCACTCGCTCTCATTTTTCTCTCCTTCCTCGCTGTGCTGTATGTTTTTCTTCATTTTGTTTTCTCACTTTCTATTTCTCTCCGTCTCCTCTCTTCCTGCCCTTCATTTCTGTCTAATCATCACTGTACTCTCTACTTACTCAGACCACACCACTTGAACCTTCAGTAATTACAAAGAATGACATATCATTATGAAATTAGTCTTTCTGAGAGGACTGGCAAATGTTTGGATTGTAGCCACGTTCTATAAACTGTCACATGTGTCTCGAGTGTTGACAGTAGATCTGTGACAAACAGTAAAAAGTGCAGTATTAAGTGGGTCAACGCTACACGACTCGACTGAAGATGATTAAGGAAGCGCAGGGGGAAAGTATGTGAAAAGTGAGGGGGAGTGAAGATGGTTTAGGAAATAGATAGCAGACCTCCTTCGAGTTGCTTGACTCTTTGTATTAATGCTCCTTGCTTGTTTGCTTAGACAGTCGTGTATACTCACAGTGTGAGTGTCTTTGTTTTTACCAACCTTGCATCAACTTTGTGTACTAACCGTGTGTGTGTGTGTGTGTGTATTTTAGTTTCCCACCTTCACTCTCAGTGTGCGTGGCCTCAGGTGAAGGGTTGTCCTGGCCCCATTCTACTGCGTTATAGATCTGTACCACCAGGAGCCGCTTCAGTGACATCAGGTCAGCATCTTTGAGCCCCATCTCCAAATGGCGAACAACGCCCCGCCCTGGATGGCTGGTTACCACAGTAACCTGTGAATATAGCAAGAGGAAAATGCCTCAGCAAACCTGGAACAATAAGGACTCAAATAAGAAATATTTTTTTCAAATGAAGGAAAAGAAAGAGCACCTCAGCATTTTGGCATAGGTTCTGGGCCTAATAGGCACACATAAAGGGGTCAGTATACTGCGAATGAAGTTCTTGACAGACAGTTAAACAACTTCTAAAATTCCCTCCCCCCTGTACTTTTAGGACGTTGAAATTGGACAGGATGTGTACGACAATGCAATCTGACATTCACAACCACTGGCTGTGACTGGGCAGGTGTATGGAGTTGAAAAAGTATGAGTAAAACACCATGGATGCACAAAACTGTGCACCATTATCTCTATTCGTGCATTTCATTGTGTCTCCCACTTAACACAATGTGGAATCTTCTCTTTTGAAGCAGACGCAAAATGTATTTGAAACTATGGCAGCAATTTGGACAGTTGCTTGATATCAGATAATACCGTAAATTTAGAGGGCCTCTAATGGGAGGACAGAAAGCCCAGTTACAACCCAACATTGTTATTCCTTCCTAATAACAATGAAAAATTTTAATTTTGCAAAGCCACATAATTGTTCCATCCCACAACTCTTTCCCGAAGGCTTACTTCTGAATCGTTACAGCTGGCGATATGAAAGCGAGGTTAGTGTTTGAAGCTGTCATATCTTTAGAAGAACAAGCCACAACATCACCACAGCAAGGCATTCTTTGTGTGTGACTGTTGTGATTCTGTTTGTGTACTTTAGGGACATGACATGACATAATGTAAATCACTGTTTCTAAATGAAACACATGATCTCAGAGCTGCTGTCCTAGTCCCAATGAAGCAAAGCGACACAAGTCTACACTTAGACAGACAATGAAAATATGTTTTCATGAGAAAAAAACGCAGCTTTAACTGCTCTCTTGCCCTGTGATCTGTACGTTTAATGTTCCCGTAACTCAGCTATCATTATCTTACTTGTCATGCCATCGTGAATGAGAAAAACTTCTGGTTATGCATTCTAAAATGTGTTTTTACTCATGCATTATTTTTTGGATAATGAACATTTTTGCTGCAGATTTACATAAAAGACACTCTGCCTGATGATGGAAAGAGATGAAATGAGTTTTCTGTGGATTTTACACAGCTAATTGGGGAAGATTGAGGAAGTGGAGATAAACTAATGTTAGGCTAATGTTGAGCAGCCTACTGAATCACATTAACAGTAAATGAAGATTATAATGGGATTATTAATGGCTTGTGCTCTCTGCTTCCTGCTGTTTGGCCATAAGTAGAATCAGCTGCTGAAGCCTGACGTATATCACACACACACACACACACAAATGCTAGAAACGTATATATGAATGAAAACATGTTTTGTATAAGTGGATCAGTACCACACACACACACACAGACACAGACACACACACACACACACACACACACACACACACAGGGCCATGTCTGCTTAGTGTCTCTCTGTCTCTTAATAGTGCTATTCATAGCGGCTGTCGGAAACAGTGAGTCTTAGTGTAATCATCTGCCCGGAGCTTCCTAATAAAGCTGGTTGGATTTGAGAAATCCTCGTCAACAACCCCGAGCCTTGTACCCAGAGGACATGATGTTCAAATTTAACAAGGACAGCGAGTGGCTCATTTCTCAATTGCCTCCCCATATGCCCGACATTTACATCTAACAAATGAGATGCTTTCAATAATGGCTGCTAACGTTTCCATTCTTCTAAACTGTTATTTGCTAACATCTAAGATGTTTTGGGCCTGGAGCATGTGCTGGACATTAGCCCGAGGCTGGCTTTGAATTACATGAAATAAATAGGAATAAATAGATTTATTAAAGCGACAGTGATGATTTGAACAACTTTCGAAAAAGGATTTGCCTTGAAACTAACATAGACTATGTCTCAAAATGTGGATTAAATACTTGGTGCACTGTCAGGATTTGCCACTTAAACGCGATAGCTGGACTGGATATTCTAGGAAAGAATGGGAAGCTTCACTGAGCTTTACTCCTCCTAGACAGACAGCTCAGCAGCAGATAAGTGGAGCCCGTTTGCTGCATTTGAAATGTACACGAGCTGGTTTTAAGTGGACTGACTGATGTTAAGAGATCTCAGCCACTAAAATGAAACTGTTAACAAAGACTTTTTTGAAGCTTTTAAAGGTGCAAATTAGATTCCCAGTTCAATATGATTTTGGAGCTGCTAAATACACTAAATTGGTCGTGAAGAGAGCTCATTTAACTGACATAAGTGGAGCCTCTTCCCTACATTAGCATGAAGTACAAAGCTTGAATATCAAAGGCATCTATTCAGTCTGAGTGAATCTGCAGTTGGAGAGATTCTCCATTATAATGAATCTCTAGGGACAGATAGAAAAATATTTAGTGGAAATGACTTCAAAAACAATAAAGTTATATGAAACAAAATAACAGACTAATTCACAGAATCTGAAATGACACTGCAAAAGTAAGTACAAAGGGGATGTAGCTCAGTGGTAGAGCGCGTGCTTCGCATGTATGAGGTCCTGGGTTCAATCCCCAGCATCTCCACTGTTTTCAGAAGTTCTGTGAATAAAACAAAAATGCTGGTTTTGCAGTTTAGTGGATGGAGCATAGGAGTGACATTATATAATAATCTTCCAAACATCATAAATTTGAATAAACTGTGGTTACTCCAGATTTATGACTAGAAGAACTTGCCACACAGTGCCGAGCTGCTTGATTGATTGTTTGATGATATGTGATCAAATCTTAATTTTATACTTCTTATACTGTAGATAAGAAACTAACTAAATTGTGGGCGTGGCTGTTTTAAAACAGTATACATAGCTGAGATTTAGCAGAGCAACAAAGCTTTGTCTGTCACACTCTCGACCACATCCTGGTGATTGTGATTCACAGTTTTGTTGTTTTCCAACTGAAATAATCTAAGAAAGAAGAGATTTAGCTGTATTCCTGTTGGTGTTTCCTCAACAACAAACTTCATGAATCATGAATTAGACAATGACAATTCTAATGATCAATTCTACGATATGAGACTCGATCAAAGTTACAATTTCATGTGGATGGAAATTTACAAGCACTAGAGCAGCTTTCTAGCAACTGGGCACTCTTGAAAAGAAAGGGGATGTAGCTCAGTGGTAGAGCGCATGCTTTGCATGTATGAGGTCCTGGGTTCAATCCCCAGCATCTCCATTAATTGCAGCAGATCCCACAGTAGATGGTTGACTGATTTCAACTACAGCACTGGTTCCCTAAATGATGCAGGTTTGATGATGCAAGATGTTGCTTTAATGCCATTAAGTGTGTGTTCAGACAGAAACAGGGAAACTGGTGGTGAGGGGAGCTGAGGTGAATCGTTGGACACAAATGAAAATGTCACTATTTAATGTTGTAAATTGCGATTCGGACTCAGATTTAGAAGCTGGGTACATGAAATAAACAAAGTGAGACCACACACAGATAGATTATCAGAGTTTAGTCCACCTGGATAGTCTCAGTGCTTCAGAGACATTTCAGGCTGTCTGTGGAGGTTTGACCCGATCTGAGTGTATGATTGGCTTGTGGAGGGGCTTGTCGTTGATGTGGGGCTCCGGTTTCCCAAAAGTTAAATCTGGCACAACACACTGAAATGAACTGAAAAAACATGGCCAGCGTCCAGTTTCTCTTCTCCTGTCTGAATGTGGCCTTAGAGCTGCAATCCAAAAACACAAGAGCTGCTAATCCACAGCATCTCCATTTTTTGCTTTTAACCAGCGGACACTCATCCGTCTCATTTATCGCTGGTGTTGCACAGTTTTACTCTTTGATGTCTTTGAAACTGAATGACAAAGAAAAGCTTCAGACATATTCTTATTTCTTCTTATTTTGTTTTCATGTGGGCAGTGTTCTTGTGGACACCCCTGCTTTTATCCCAAAGATCTAGGTGTGTAGGAGGGGTGCATATGGGGATGTAGCTCAGTGGTAGAGCGCGTGCTTCGCATGTATGAGGTCCTGGGTTCAATCCCCAGCATCTCCACTTCTTAAGGCCATGATTGAAGTGGTGCTTAAACATATCACCACTTTAAGAAAGGCTAAGTGCCGATTTGCCGCTTTCCTCATTGTGAGCACAGCTCATGAATATCAGCTGCTTTCTTATGATTTGAAAAAGAATATAGAAGGTGTGTTTATGTTCACCTCCACAGATGTGTTGTTGCTGGCCTGTTTGCCAGTACTGGTATGTCTGATGTACTGTTTGAACTGCTGCAGACTGTCCACCACAGCCTGTCGCAGCAGCTCGCCTCCTCTGGCTGCTCCTCTGACACAACCTTCACCGGGAATAGACCTCAGCTCCTCGACACAGGAACGCAGCCTGGCGAGGTTACCACGGACCTGCTAAAAATGAAAAGGCACAGAGAGGAAAAAGGAATACAAGTGAGTGATAATGTGAGTGAAAGAAAGCAACAAAGAGAAGAGGGGTGCGAGAGGAGGAAGAAGAGAAAAAGCAGTAACGGCTCACCCTCATCTATCTTACCACAAACGGCAGTAAACATTCCTGCTGCCTGCTGATAGCATACAGGCTGAGTAGTGGTATCCTACAGGGTCCATCCAGACTACAGGCCAAAGAAAGGAAGTTATCCAGAGCATCACAGAGCACCGAACAAGTCTCTGACCACCAGGGGGGCAGCGCCTCTACGATCAGGACCCTCGCTGGTTGACGCAGAAATGAGGACGAGTAAACCACGTTCCCAGAGCTGCAGTTACCTGCTGACTTCTTTCTGTCTGCGAACATCTAAAAACAACAAACACAAAAATACAACAGGGCTGAATGACAAAGGAAAAATAGCTTTTATGTGTCATGTTTTGTGCTGAAATTGAGTCCAAATGTTGTGCGTGTACAAATACGAACCATGTGTAAATATCTGAAAACCTGAGTGAGCTCTCATGTAATGTTCTCATGTGTAACCTCTCAAAGCTGGGAGACCAAGAGGAGGGGAACCAGTAATTACCAAAACGAGCATAAAACACAGACATAATAACAAACCAGCGCCCTGTAATGAGAATCAGCCCATGCTGTCAACAACATTAAAGTACATTAGCTGTCATAGTCATGATCGCTGAGCACCCCTGTAAACAGAACATGAATAAACAGGCTTTGATGAAGTCGCAGCTATAAATAAAGTTGCTCAGTTATCAATTATATTTCCGGACTTTTGATGAGACTAATGTGACACTTTTTGTGACTTTTTTTCTCTTGACTTTTTTCTGCATAATAAATGTTGTGAAAGACAATTTCATGGCTGAAATGAAACTTTGAGAATCCGTTTGGAGGCTGGAAAGTTCTAGCAGAACTACGCTGTAAGATGTATGCAAAGCAGACATCATATTTTGCCATCCCCGAGATGCCAGAAGAGTTTGTTACGCACAGAAGATCCTCACTTTGTGGTGAATGAATGAAGACTGTTAACTTGTCATTCAGTATTTACAGCTGTATGAACTCTTAAGGTCATTACCGCTGAATGACAAAGGGGCAGCAGAGCTGTCAGAAGTCCACTAAAACCAAGCGCTCCATGTGACCGGGGGGAAAACGGATCATTACATCATTTAAGTGACCAACAGTCCAAAGCTGAAAACTATTTTATTTACAATTAATTAAAGAAGAAATCAGCAAATCCTGACAGCAAAAGTTTGATATTTGTGCTTGAAAATGCCTCAAACACTCTCTCACTAAAGAAGTCAAGACCAAGCTTTTTATAGACACAAAACCTTTACCTAATCCATGTGTATCAGGAATTTTATTTGTTTTTTCCTTTTTATATCTTCACAAGCTTCATCAGATGGAATCAGCTCGAAAAGCGAGAGTCACTCGTGAAACACAGAAGGACGTAGAGAGGAAAACCCCCCACGCTTCACAGAATCAATCACCATCTGAAACCCTGTCATTACAGAGAATTACAGAGACAGTCTGTGCGAATCTGTCGCTTTGTGCCTGGTCACGGGCGTCAGCGTTACTAAGGGAAATCCCTTCATCTAGCAACATCAATGACCCCCTTATTGAGACACACATCAGTACAATTAGTCACTTAAATTCCACACCTCGCTGGGCGAGAACAGACACGACCACAGGCGTGTGGGGGAAAACGATGAAATAGGAAACAAGGCAACAGATTACTCTACAATTTCCAGGAGACAATGACACAAGGTTTGGTGGCTTTTTGTTATTTCATTAAGTTTGAATCCATCTTTAAGCATGTTGGATCTCTAATCCAGTTTTTAAATATAACTAACTAGCCTACATTTTGAAGGAATAAGAGAGGGAAAGTTTGTTTATAAATTACCTTTTGCATTTGAATAATGAATTAATTTTACGGCGGATGAAATATTTCAACTTCCTGTCATCGTGTTGCCATAAATCTGTCACTGGGCCTGCCTTACATGTCTGTCACAAGATTTAAACAGTCATACTGGTCTGCTGATGTCCACAAACAATCTCTGAGGCACCAACAGCACCACAGCACACCAGATTTAAACTCTAAAATAGGAGCAGAAATAACAACATGTCGTATTAAAAACAGCCGGAAGCCTGGACCACTCTTATCAGAGCAAAAGCCATTGACAGAACTAATCCCTTCCGATCGAAAGCTGAGCTCTGAGTCCTCTTTATCAACCGAGCTGTTAAATCCACTGTCCTGAAACCCCGCTCTGCTCTGATCTTCACAGAAAAGGCCTGTTTTACCGGTAATAAAGGGCATATTGTGTGAAAGTGCGTGTGCTGTTTGATCTTCTGCCCTTCTCATCTGTCTTGGACTCAGTTCTCCTCTTCTAAGTCAAAGTCTGTCCTCCTCACCAACCCGGATCACACGTCTCTCGCCCACACACCTTTGATCTCACATCATCTCAGACCTCTCTCTGTGTAAACATTCATAAATTCAATCAGATTCAGTCCAGTAGCTAAATAATATAGCCTCTGTTTACCACAACCTTATTGACTTGGTTTCTGTCCCTTGGATGAATTTCTTCATTGGCATGCATACATCAGAGAGACAATATTACCAAAACAGTATAAACTAAGAGACAGCATTTGTGTGTGTCATGAGCCATGCTGGCCATATTTATAAAGCAAAGTTAAAAGTGTGTCTAAAATAAATGTTTGTGAGATGGAAAAGCTCAAAACAAGCGAAGTGAATTAGGAGCTGTCAGAGCTGACAATATAATGGTGGAAAGAAATATCACTAACACAACTAAACAGCTGCACAATGCTAAATATTGCATTCATACATAGAGCCAGGTTAGATTAGAATAACCTCATAAGACGTTAGCTCTGTTATTTTCACTTTAGCTAACTTTATGGCTAACTGTTACCTTAGCTAGGTGTTTATCCCCTTCAATTAACGCCTTCGGGAATAGTTAACGTTATATAAAAAACAGCAAATATACTGAATATTCTTGAAAGTAGCTGACAAGTAAAGCAACTAAAGCTAACGAGATAAATAGCTAATCTAACACTGGCTAACGCGAACGCCGGCTAGCTGGCTAACGGTGGCTAATGCAAGCTAACACCTGCTAACTACCTGTAAACAGTCCCACCCACGCAGCGTCTGTCTCGTGCTGTCTGCTCGCGCAAGGATGATCTCCAAAGATTGTTTATTAGTAAGACGAATCACGCCATACCTCAAACACACTTTGTAAATTAACACTATAAACACTATGATATTTTCCATTTGCATTTTAATTAATTAACATGCTGAATAAAGTTTGACAGCGTCTGTCCAGAGGGCTGAACTGTAATTGCTACAGGCTGGTTGAGGTAAAGTTTTTTAACATAAATTTAAAATGTTCGTGAATAACTGAACCATTTAGTCTGCTAATTGTTTAGCTGATTGACCGAAATTTTTGATTAATCATTTAACTCACCTTTCAAGCAGAGCTGCCAATCATTCTCCAGCTTCTCAGATAAAATCTAAGCATTTTATTGACCAATTGAGCAGTCATTTAACTGTGGAAAGAATTGACTGAATGATGAATAGTTAAATAGTAATTGTTGTGTTTTAATAAAACAATGTTTTTAAAATTTAGCAGTACTCACAAGGATGCCTTGAGCATCTGCCCAGAGACAAGCACAGTAAAACAAACACCACAGCTCAAAGTAAACTGTTTCTCTCTCGATGATAGAAAGAAAAAAAAATCCACAGATGGTTTTCTGAAAAGTTTATTTCAAAAACTTTTGCACCTCGCCCTGTCCTCCTTCCATGTGTTTATTTCTATTCATTATTTCTAGATGAATAGAGGGAAAGATTAATGAGAGGCCAAGTGCAGGAACCCGGGCACAGAATGAAAGAGAGATATGGAAATGAGTTCCTGATGGTTGGTCTGCTCGATTCAAGTGCTTTCAGACAGTCAGTGCAGGTGTGTCGGTGTGTGTTTGTGTGTGAGACCATCCAAGCCACGAGGGGACAATCAAGATGTGAAAGGAATTGGAGATGGAGGAAATATATGTTTTTTGATGAGTGTGTGTGTGTGTGAGGTGTATGAAGAGGTTTTGTAGAGGGCTGTGGTCTGTGTAAGAGGCTTTGGTGAAGAGCTGACTTATGTGTAGTCACATTGCTGTTTTGTCTCTCTCTCTGACTCACTCTAGTTCACACACTCACACAGAACATGTTACCGGGTGTATGAGACTGACATGAAGAAATGTGGAACATGCACCACATCTGTGTATAGGAGATAAGACGAGGTGTACTAACTTCTGCCAACTCTCTGTACCTGGTGCTCAGTGGAAATCCTGATCTGAAAGCACAGCCTGTGTGTGTGTGTGTGTGTGTGTGTGTGTGTGTGTGTGTGTGATGATCAGGGTTTAATATTGCTGGTTGGGATGTTAAGAACAGCAGCCAGTTTCCTTCCCCAAATCTGATTCTTGAAGGCACTGGCAATTTTCCATCTTTCCTCCCTCCCTTCTTTATCCTTCCTTCCTTCCTTCCTTCCTTCCTTCCTTCATTCATTCCTTCATTCCTTCCACTCACTTGCTCCCTCTCACATTATTATCTTTCTTTCATTTGTTCTCGTCTCACTCCTCCTCCTCCACATCCCACCTGCCAGTGCTTGAAGCTCTAATTTTACCTGCACCTTACTGTATATACTGTCTGTCTCACATATGAAGGCCTGTGTAAAGGGATTAGGTGCACCAATATGATTGGAGCTTAATCACTCGCATAATAAAACACACAAAATGTTTCCCAATTTAGTTGTGATGAATACACACACACACACAAACACACACACACACACACACACACACACACACACACACACACACAACTTCTAGGTCAACAGAAGCTTTGCACTAATCCGCTATGCCTTTTTTGATTTACTCAGGGGGATTGGGGGAAAGTTTGTCCAGTACTTTTACACACTAGTTGCTTTTTTTTTAAAGTCCACTATGGTTTTTGCACCATTTTGACTTTTACTGTCGGGTTCAGTTTTGTTTTTTTGACGTTAGATTAATGTTAAATCGTTTGCCTTAAGTTGTTTGCTGCCTTGAGAAGTTTGACTTTAATACCCTAAGATGGGAACAGGAGCATGAAATTAGAAAATCCCCTCAGTACATCCTGGCAGTTTTAGCTGAAGAGGGTCAGATAGAAGCGGATAGTGGGCAAAAAAAACAAACAAAACTTTTTAATGAGCTGACAGTGAAGCTGCGTCCAATCGCATTATATTTTGTGCTACTTCCATATACTTTTTTGTTTCAAACTCACATCATTATTTAGGCCATTTGCTTACAAATCCCCATCCCTAGCATATGCCTGGAGCTTACGAATGATACATCTTAAAGGAATAGTTCAATATTTTACCAGTACAAAAAGCACAGTGGTTTATGAGGTTATTGCTAAAAGAATAGAGTTGTAACATCTTTAGTAGTTAGATTTAGAGGTGGTGATAGGTGGATTGTGTTGCTTTCAAATGTCATATTAATCATGAGAATGGTATTCATTCTTTTATCTAACTCTAGACAAAAAAAGCAAAGAAGTATTTCCAAAAATGTAATTAAGAGTAAGTTAAGAGAGTGTGTTAAACATGTTTAGAGAAGACTTCCACCCTGATTATGACATGCTGACGATGAACATACAGGAATTCAGTGTAAAAACAAAAGGCTTGTTTAAGCATGTTAGCCGGTCTGTATGAGGAGGTTAAGAACTAAAGATTGTGAAAATGGCTTGTGTACAGTATTAGCACAGAACACCACTCACACATCCGTCTTTACACAAGAGGTCTGCTTTCCACTGAACTACTTCAGGTATTTGCTTGCTTGGTTTCAACGTCAAGGGCAATAAAATTTCTGCGAACCCTCAGGGCAGCTGAAGTTTTAGTTTGAACCTCTGTGGATGTGTGTGTGTACTAAAAAATGAAAAATTTCAATTAAATCCGCTGTAGCTAAGACGTAGTAGGGACAAACCACACCGTTTTTTATCCACATGAGACCCAGAGCCAGTCTTGTCCTGTTGTTACATAGATCGTGTAATGGTGAGTATTATAGGAGCTGCTTTCAGAAGTTTGCGTGTGTGTGTTTTGGTTTTAGCGATGGTATGCATTAATTCTTTAAGTGTTTGTACTAATCTTGGTGGGAAAATTACTTCATTGGAATGCCAAGTGCGTGTATTACTGTGCATTTTCAGGCGGATGTGAAGCAAGGCTTTGGACATCAGAGCACAAAGCCAGACCTGTTTACTGCGGGGTTCTTTGTGTTTACTGCTACTACAGAGAACATGACATGGCATGAGTAGCTAAAAGGGTGGATGTATATACAGTAATGGTCAATTACCTTGATGGGAATGCAACCTCTTTATGGCTTAAGGGTCTAATTTCTGCTTTCTGTGACATGGAGCACGTCTTCCTTGACAAAGAGAGCATCAGCATCAGATAACACAGCCTTTATAGGCAAAAGGATGACTTGTTGCTTTGCTTAATTTCATACATTTCAAAGTAGAAAGGAGGTCTGTATTGATACAAATCAGCTCAGACAGTTCCGAGAAAACAGGAAGATCCATTTCTTTTTCTGATCTAGAGTTCATGTTACCAATAGATAAGTCATCAGAGAGGCCACTAATGTCTCTCTGAGTGCTACTAAGTGGTGCTCTACACATGAGCACATATCAGAGATTTACATAACTAAATGAAGAGTAATGAGCGTATGACTTGGCGCCATAGTGAGGCCAGAGAACACACACTTTGAAGGTCAGAAACCTCCCACCAGAATTTCTTAAGACTGCACTAATCAATATTTTTATACGAGCAGTTAATCAAATGACTGTGTGTAATGTGAAAGAGGTCGCAAGAATCATCACCCAACTTTGCTTGGCTCCACGGAGATTTATGGTGTCTTTCAGCTAATTCTTTTGTTTTTCTGGCCCACAACTTTACTGTTTTGGCTCACTCTCAGTTTCCAAAAAAGGTCTGATGAATCCACTGCTCAACAACAGCCCACATTCAGACACAGTAAGCAACTATCTGGTGACCATAATAGAACATTTAGAAGCAACAGAGACCAAAACGGGAAGTAAAAGGAGAGTGAATATTGGACTTTTCAACATTCACCAGCAGACCAGAGTCCAAAACTACATGACTACATGACGGCTAATGTTGCTATGTGTAAATAAGCAACAGTTTGCTAACGAGTATTCAAAAGTTGTTTACACTGGGGTGTCGTTTAGCTCAGTTGGTAGAGCAACTGCCCCATGTACAAAGGCTCAGTCCATGCCGCGGCAGCCGAGTCCGACCTGTGGCTCTTTCCAGGATGTCATTCCCCATCTCTCTCTCCCCACGATTCCTGTCACTCTTCAAGCTGTCTCTGTCAAATAAAGGCCAAAAAAATCTTTTTTTTTTTTTTTTTTAAAGTTCTTTACACTGCCCGCAAGTGGCCAAAAAAGGTTTTATGGTGGTTTAGCTCGTTTCTCAATTTCTCAAACATTTCTCTCTTTCTTTCTTGTAAAAAGGCAGGTAGCAGACTCACTACTGTTAAAGCAATTCATTCTGCAGTCCTACGCCCGGCTGATTCAGCATGTAACTGATATCATTCGAGTACTGCTAAATGTAATTATCCTTTACATATCAATTGGCAATCTAATTTGTTTTTGAAATGGGACACTTCCTTCTCTAATGCGATGATGGATGAAGGGTTTTAGCTGAACTGCAGCCAAGAAAAGACCTTTTTTTTTTTTTTTTTTACCAATGCGAGGGTTGATGCCACTCCATCATGTTTGCTCAGAATTTGACATGCACATGTAACTGATACTCGCCAACAGGCAGACTCCCTTCCAGTCTGCACCACATCACCAAAACATCCTCAGGAGATCTGTTTCCAGTAATTCAGCTGGTACTTCACCTTTAGTGTGAGCTCATTCTAAGGGGCTTTGCGTCAGATTGCGTGACAAAATGGCAGATGAAACAACCAAACAATGGAAGCTCCTGATGATCCTATGACTGCAGCTTCATCAATAAGTCAGTGTTTCTAATGTACCACATGGACAGGAATGATGTTCTCTGGAGAAAAACCTCCTTGTGAACATGGATGACTCATCACAGACTGGACATCAATATCTCGAGGGCTAATGCTTAAAGAGTTATGATGTTATTATGATCAGGTCTTGTATGTCTCATGATCTCATTGATTCCTTATGACTTGCAATATAACCATTATGTAACCAGACTAGTGATGTGGTACCCTTTAAGCTTACTGCATTTACTGCAAGCTGAATCACTAATAACAGGGACAATTTGAAGATCCCATGCAGACATTGTTGTTATTTGAGTTGCATCAATATTGACAATGCTGTTAAAATGGTAGTAAAAAACAAAACAAAACGAGCTATTTTAATAGTAATGTTCCGTCCATCCATCCATCACGGGAGGGCTTGGGCCTATCGCAACTGACGACTGGGCGAGAGGTGGTGTACACCCTGAACAAGTCACCAGTTCAGCAGTTCAAGGCTGACACATGGAGTCACAAACTAACCTATTAGTGCAAGTCTTTGGACTGTGGGAATAAGCCGAAGTGCCAGAGAGAACCCATGCAGACACAGGGAGAACGCTGTACCTTGTGAGTATTTGTAATTATCAAGATGCAAGACCAAAATAAGGCATTTTACCTCAAGATGTTTAGTTGACTTGATCTTGATCTACCTCTTTCTCAGATCACATGCTGTATGATTCAAGTCAGTACAAAAACACAATTTTAGCTCAGAAATTTCAGCACGTACAGTGAGCTGGGGCCCGATGTGCCCAAACACGGCAGACTTTTATGTTTTATGTAGATGTAGACAAAAGTAGACATTGGTCTCCTTTGTGTCCTCTTGCCACATGTGTGATGTGAAGATGTCAGGAAGCACTTCCTGCTTATCTCTGCTGAGGGACAGTATAGCGAGTATAGCTCTGTACTGTAACAGTTACAGCACCACACGGTCCCATCGGATCTGCCGATGTGTCATGTGACACAACAACAATCCGCTCTATTGTTGCTCTTTGTTCCCATGACTCTATTTCACGTTGAGAGCAGGAACAAGCAACAGCACAGACTATAGATTGTGACAGCTGTGGTGGCCATTAATGATCTGAAGGCTGTGTATTTGTTTTAACTTTTTTTTAAAAATGACACAAAAATCCATGAATTGATTGTTTTTATTTTTATTTTTTATTATTAATTCCAGTGACACAGTAGATCATTTTCAGCACATGGGTTTATGCAGGTCAATAAATGGCCTGCAGAGCCAGTCGAGACAACTTTCAGCATGTGATATAAAGCCTGTAGCTCATGGAGATGATCCAGTTAAAATCCTGACATTTTGTACCTGAGGTCAGTTGTTGGCGCATATGTTATATGATATGACAATATTATACAATGTGATCAGACAGCCATTGTCTGGTCATTCTTAACACAGTGTCCTGTGTGTGTGAGG
This sequence comes from Protonibea diacanthus, assembly GCA_028641955.1. Classification (NCBI taxonomy): domain Eukaryota; kingdom Metazoa; phylum Chordata; class Actinopteri; family Sciaenidae; genus Protonibea; species Protonibea diacanthus. The sequence goes on from CM053998.1 coordinate 12,111,832, forward strand.
TGACATGTGATGACAGTGGAGCCGAGTACATCATGGTAACGATGTCACCGCTTTCCCTCTGTGTTTCCGTCCTCACTGTCTTCCTCAGGGCTGTATAATAACAGCTCACTGTTGTGTGTGTTGTGTTGTATGCGTGTGTGTGTGTATACATGGATCAACAGTAATGTTTCGCAGAAGGTGGTGGGGATGCTTGTTAACGTATTCATGAATTGTTTTCTGTTGATCATAATTTAAAAATTCATGTCATGTGCACACTAATGAATGGTAATATTGTCTCCCGTGTGCAATTTAGGTTTCTCCTCCAGGCCAGTGAATTGATACAATGTTCAACATGTATTGTAAAACGTCAGTGCAAAATGTGTTCAGGTGCTGGCAGATGTGGATTTTCAGATGCCTTCAATTTCTAATATTTTAAGCTGATGTTAAAGTTACAGACAGACGTGGTTAGCACAGCTTTGCAGCAGAATAAAAATCATGTATTTATTAGATCCCTGAAAAAACAGCAGATGTCTTGAGATGAACATGAACGGCTGCTAACTTCAGCTCAGGAACAACTAATTGGAGGGAGGCTGCATCCACCCATGGAAACACTGTTCTAAGCCGATCATCATAGAAGAGTGCGTGCTGAATGACAAGCGCCTTGTCTTGTTACTTTTGCGGGAGGGTTGAAAATGTGTTCCTAATGAAAAAAATCTGGATCTCCTGAATATGAAATAATCAAATTAATACATAAACCTTTTTTTGCTCAGAGGTTTCAAACTATGTAAAGCTAGTTATAAACTTTAGAAAAGTAGAAGACCGACAAGCTGCCATAATGGAAACCACATGCAACACACAAAATGATTTTTCAGTCTAGCGGAGCTTTGAAAAGTGAATATGAAATTTGTGGGAGGAAATCCTTCTGTCATAGAAAGATTAGGCGAAGCAAAAGAAACTAGGATTCAAAACGTCAAAGTGTTCCTTTACCCAGCTCCAGTCCCCCCCAGCTTCATGTAGCATCCCTAAAATTACTTCTGCAGCTGAGAATTCTTCATGGTCATGTTATGTTTTGAGGCAGAATATCATCAACTTGCCTCAGTCGCTTTTCAACTATAAGTAATGTTGAGTGAATGCTAAAAGTTCAATCATCGCTTCATCGTTGAATTACTGTAGGAGTGATGATCTTATCAAACTAACTTTTGAAGTCCTGCTCTACTCAGAAATTTTGCTTATAGCTACTTTACTCGGATGTTTAAGCTTCACCAGCTTGCTGAATGAGTTTGACGCTGTTTTGATATTCATCTGCTGAGAAAAGTTTCTCTCAGCTTAAATTTCAGTTTCAGATGTTTTGAAATACAGTTTGTGTAGAAGTCAGTCATCAATATATGAACTTTCACAAGTGTGATGTGGACACTTAAAAAATAAATTAAATTAAATAAAAAATAAGAAGAGAAAACACGTCATGAACTCTAATTTTAGTTGCGTTTATGTCCATAAATACTGTACCTTCATCATTGAATCAACACATATTTTAATACACAGGGATTTAAGTTAATTAAAATCAAAAAGTGTCTTTTTCAACTTTATTTCACATCACTGCTCCTTCATTGTTATTTAACTGTCACAACAGTGGAATCTCGTTTTGCAGCAGATGTTGAAACACGAGACAAGCAGAACAAAAGAAATAATCTATATTTTAAATGTGTAAATAAAAATAAAGAGCTTGAAACCATAAAGAATCCAAACACAAGTATACCAAAGGCTCAGTTTACACCGGGCATTAACATGCGTCCTGGGTTGTCCAATCTCATGTAGACATTAGAATGCGACTCCACGTGCTTCTCGAGTGATAGATCTCACTGCTCCGCTCTGTATGCAAATAAACATGGACACCATTTACCATTTCTAGCTGCAATAAGAATCATCCAGTGTCCGCTGTACTGCCTCTTCAGCCCAAAAGGAAATTACTGTTGTGACCTCTTCTTGTGTTGCACTTTAATACGATGCCATTGGCTGAATGAATGTGGCCCAGAACCTCTGAATGTGGTCTGAGCAATCAGATCTCAAAATGTCTTCTTGGCCGCATTCACATGTCTACTTATAATTGTCCATTTGTGAGTGGATCACCACCAAAGATGCATTTTGATACCAGGAGTGAACCGGCAGAAACCAGTCAAACATCATACAAGTGTCTTGGCACCTTGAGCCACGTTGCAAAGAAAGAAGGCTTCAGCTGTTGGTGGGATTGTCGGACAGTTTTGGATGCTTCTCTAATGAGTTCCTTTCCCTCCTTCTTCTTCCTCTGCACTGCCACCTCTTCATCTTTTCACGTTTTACTGCTATACATTTACATTTTAGGTGTTAACCTCTCATCCATAGTGACTTACAATGAGTAAGGATGTGGAGGTAAAGTGATCTTCAGTAGGATCATTACCCGTTCCTCCGTTTCTCCCTTGATCTTTCCAACCGACCCAAATTCCTCCATTTCCACCCCCGTCTTCTGCTCCTTCCCTTCACTCTTAAGTGCTCTTCTGAATCAAGGTGCTCTGACAATTGCTCTGGAATGACAGTTTTTCACCCTAATCCTCAGACCTGTTGTCATGGAAATTGGTCTCTCCAAACGGCACTATTCAGCGCGCCTCACATGAAACATGAATGATGAATTTGAGTTTTCATGTGTGTCACTGTATGTGTGTGTGTGTGTGTGTGTGTTTGTGAGGGGGCCAGCGAGCGGATTTCAGCAGTTAATCACTCTTTCTGTCATTTCATCAGAAGAGGAAAAAAGAAGCAAAAAGAAAAAAAAAGATGTGTTGAATGGAGATGGGATGGAAGCAGTGGTTCATTTCTCAATGCAGGATTGCATTCAATGCATTTGCTGAGACGGCTGGTGAGTTTGCCTAATTGCTTTGGGCTAAAAACTGCTCAATTCACAAAGAAAAACTAGGCTAGGCTTAGCCATCTCAAAATAGACGGAGCTGAATGCTTTAGTTTCTTTGGTAATGATGCTGCTTGGCCAGTTAGGACTGAAACAGAGAGTGAGTGTGGAGAGATAAGGACCGCTCTACTGATTAAGTCTTTCTAAATTCTCCAGACTGCACTCATCACTTGTAGCCCGTGTAGTCGGACCATTTTTAGTAGTACTTCCCCCACTTCTTGACACTCTATAGTACATTTTATGGATTTATTTTGGAAGTTATATTGTTTATTTTGCAAAGATTGTTCTGCTTGGCAATATTTCTTTCTGATTTATTTCTTATTTCTTCTTTCTTTCACTCTCTGTAGTCTGACACCTTGCTATCAAAGTGAAGTTCTGTTATTTCTGAAATGACTTTAGTTAGTTATACGTATAGCAGTCTTTAGTGTATAGCAATCCTTTATCTAAAATTAAGTTTATCAGTGTAATGATACTTGAATTATGTTTGACATAATAAGTATGTCTTCCGAGCATCTGCTGAGTCGGAAAATGTTCTTACTGAACACAAAATGTTCTCTAAGCATTTAGTTGATTTGTTTTCCTTACAATATTCCCCATTGCAATACAATATCGGCTAATAGCTACTAAATATGATTAAGTGCACTTGCTTTGCACTCACAAAACTTGGTTATGGTTAGGAAAGATGAGTGGTCATGAGTAAACATCGAAAAAGTCAAAAGCGAATAGAAGCAATAGCCACAACATACTTTATTAGTATTTGGGCACACATGGGAGTCGAGATGTAAACCCTGGTCAAAGTCCAAACTATCCACTCCACCTCCACAGAAACAGAGCGTTTAAGAACACTGAGTACAAGCCAGGTAGTGAAAACATATTTTTGCAAAACAATTTAATATTATATAATATAATTTGTAGGGCAGAGTTTGCCACAATTACATTTCAACACTGTGAACTGATTTCTCCACTTTCTTCAGTAGTCGTAGCAGCAAGCATCCCTATAGTCTCACTAACTTGCAAGTTGAGTTGACTTGAGTCAAAGATTCACACAAGCAGTCAGACAGTCATCAGACACCTGCTCACGTGCTTCAGTATCCTGGTTTCTTTCACAGTCGTCCGGCTAGTACTTTGTGATCACTAACAACAGCTAAGATAAAGGCTTATCTGGTCTTTATTTCACAAATGTGTAAGACAACTGGGATCCTGCACTAGCGAACTAAACAGAACTGAACTGATTTGAATGAAACCGAGACAGAAAAAAAGATGCAGAGGATTGAATAAATTGTTTCTTTGTGTTTATTAATATGTGGCTTGTTCATTTTCCTCTTGATTAACAATGGCTGGAGTTTGTCATAATGGAGTACATTATGTATGGTGCGCACTCTTCACTGCTAATCAAGCGTTAAGAGGTTCAATAGGTCTGTTGCCATAGAAACCAAAAATGAATAGTGGACCAAATCACTTGATTGGACATGTAGTTGTTCCAGTCATTAATAGAGAACTAATGAGGCACTTTGTCTTAATTATAAGAACACAGAAATCAGTGTGTGTGTGTGTGTGTGTGTGAGTGTGGGTGGGTGGGTGCGCTATCGTGCACATTTTTAAAAATCGCTATCTGGCTACATTAGAACATTCTCAGTGTGACATGTTGTCTCACTTGTTTGATCTGTGACCTACAGTTACAGTACTGTAGGATAGGCATTGTGTGCATGCATTCACTGATCCCAAACTGTAATTATGTGTGATGTGATTAATGTATGATTAAAATTAAACTTGATTCCAGTAACCAGGAACTTTAAAACTGTTCTCAGAACATCATGTGAAATGTCTCACACTTTTCGGTGATAGTTCACCTCACTAGCAGGTCATTTTCAAGTCCAAACAAACACTGCTACACATTTTCACCTTTGCAAAAAAAAAAAAAAAAAAAAAAGCAGACATACTTTCCAATACTTTGTTTCACTCCTTTCTTGATGTTATCGTTTTCCCCTCTTTCCCGATGAGTCATGCTATCTCCGGTGGAGTTCCTGATGTGGTTCAGATACTGGCAGAGCATGTATCACTATCACTGTCATATGATGTTGTTTTCGTGTCTGCAGACTTTGATTAATGTCAAGTGGAGACAGATAGCTCTAATCACCTTTCAAAGAAACATGTGTTCGTCTTAACTTTGTGAAACAACGTCTGTTCTGTTTCGTTTCATGTTTCATTTTTTGTTTGTGAGTAGGAAATAGATAGATCATATGATTTGGAAAAAAAAGCGGATTCTTAGTTGTTGCTAAACTGGGACATCAGAAAGAACGCAGCCCATTTAACTCATTAATAAAACTTTGCTATATTGCACAACATAGTGAAGGTGAGACCACCACTGAACCAGCATGTTAAGCTAAAATATTTCAGACTCAAAAAGGTCTGAAGGTTGAGAGAAGTGAACCCTAAAATCCACAACAGCCTTTCAGTCTTATTAACTAAAATGTTGCCACAGAAATTGTAGAGATGGAACACTCTGTCTTTTACTATTACACTTACTGAGTCAGTGGACAGTTTTAAACAACTCAAATCATGTACAGACACTTGTGCTGCATTCTGCGTACAAAAGAAGTCTTACCTAACTTGACAAAATTAGGTAAGAGAAGTACTTCAAAATGTAATTTGCTGTAATGTTCCAGTGAGTAAGTTCAGTACCGTGATCGTCATGTAATTTCAGAGTCTCCGATTAATTTTTATCAGCCAAGCGTGATCAATGTGCAAGGGTTTGTGAATATAGTCAGACACTGACTTTTTCCAGCAAATATCACATTCCACATATTCATGTCTTGATTACAGTTTGCTCACTGTATAGATTCATCTTCCAAAGAGGTTATTGTGGAGTAAATAACATAATCATATTGGTCTCCCTTGCCTTCAGAGCACAGGGAACATGAGGTTAAATGGATAATTTCATCCGCCTCTGATTGCAGCTCAGCTAACTGATTTCAAACTCTGAAAAATGCTGTTTTTCTTCACCATGTGCGATATTTTATTCACTTTTTATGCAACAAACATGTCTATAATTCACCAAGTATGAATCCTTTTCAGTCTGTTAGCAAGGCTTTACTCTTTCAGCCTTTTAATTTGATAAATAAATGAATACATACATTTTTCACAATACATTTAATTTAATAAAATACATATTTTATGAATATTTTAGCAAATGTTTTTTTTTCTAAAACACAGAGTAAAATAGGCCAGGTAGAGATGACTCATAAAGCCAGTGATGATGTAATGTTCCAGTAAGGTGCGTACTACAGCAGTATCTATGAAAGTGCCTTAAGGTTGCAAACATTAGCCACATTAAGCTACTGGCCATATCAGACCGGGTAATGCAGCAGGAGTGTGGGGAATTGAGCAATGGTGTGTTTTACTGATTATGAATCATGCTTTTCATTTCCAAGAGAGGAAGAATGTGCTCAATTTTCTTTGTAAAGATACAGTCTCTGTGTACAGAACTGTCCACATTTACACTGCCATTGTAGCCCATGTATTTGATTATGGACTCGATATACAAATACACCCAAGTGATTGAATCAGTTCAAGACAATTTCTTGTGAACAGCAGGGACAATGTGCTGGTGAGTAGGTGATCCAAAGAAAAGGGTGTCCAGGGTGGTGCATGGCTGGTGGTGGCAGGAGTCCAAGAGTGCAGAGCTGACGTGGAAGGAAGACGGCAGATGGGGTCTTACCGAGGAACAGACAAAATCAGGTTAGTCAAAAATCACAAAAGAGCTAAGTTACAAAAGAACAGAGTTGGCCATGGCTCTTGTTACCACTATGGAGACCAAACAACCTGGCAGAGTCTGTGAGAAAGAGCCGCTCTTCTATACTGCAGTAGTTGATTAGTGAATGAGGAACAGGTGGTGAGGTGATTTGGCAGGTGAGAGGGCAATTGAGGCCATGCCCAGCGACGCACACACATACACACAGACAGACAAGATAGAAACACATGGAGAGCAACAACACTGGGGAGGGAGGAGGCAAACCGCCTCCACATGACTCTGGACCTTGTTTTTGTTGCAGCCTTTGCAGTTTACATTGCTGCTTCTGTCCCTTTAACATCCTGAATTATTATAATGTATCCATGCCATTATCTTAGGGTGAATATGCACACCTCCACAACATGGCTGCTTATGTAAAGAGAACACCTTGCACTGATTTAAAGCCATATAATCCTTTCAACCTTTTCAACAGCAATTCAAGGCTAAAAAACAATACCAACAGGCTAAAATGGGCTATTTGATAACGGTATTTATTTCCTCACAGGATGTACCTTCACGTTGACCTTACTGTCAGTTTTGAGATTTCCCACACTAATTGTTATGGCTAGGATGGGTATCAGGAAAACAAGCACTGAGAATTAACTCAACTTCACCTCACCTTTTGTTAACTTCCAAACAGGAAGAAGGTCCTGTCGGGGTCTCCCATTGCCGTACCTGCTTCCTGTCTCTTCTTAGCAACAAGGAAAGTGTTACTAGGGACTGTCAAAGGGGTCAACAACCAACTGTTTGTCATGTAACACAACATAACATGGCACATTTGCACAAGAGAGTGATGTTGTTGGTGTGTAAGTTAAAGTTTTTGTCTTTGTTAGAGGTCAAACCACTCTGTCATATCACATCTGCTTGTCTTTGAGCAGTATCTTTTACCACCACAAACACACAGAGGAAGTTGCTTCATATTGCACGTGCACTAGAGTGTATGAACAGGGGAATCTGCTTTGAAAATGTGTGTCCTCAGTGTGTGTGTGTGTGTGTGTGTGTGTAAGGTACAGGCCTTTGACAGCCCTCTCTGCTGTCCTCTCCTCCTATTATCTCATCCCCTCTCCACATGCCACCAATGTCCAATGCAATAATTAGCAATCAGTCTCGCCCCGACGGTTCCATTCACTAACCTGGTACACGCACACAGTGGATGTTCTTATCTGGTGTGAAGAGTCCTTGTAGGCTCAAGCTTTGGGACAACAAAGCACCACAACACTCTGCATGTAGTCGTCCCTCCTGACAAAAGGCTCTGCAGAAGTGCGAGATAATGGCACAGGCGAGAGACTCATCACAATGAAATGAGATTACGGTGGTAGGAATGCACAAATAAAGTCAGGGGGTATGAAGTGGGGACAAACTGTCATAAGACTGAGAGTAAAACAAGGTTAAGCCAAGTACACAAACATATTAGAATACACCAGGAGAATAGAGAAGCGGGAGCATGTGAACACTGGAAGAAAGCTCCAGAGATAACAGAAAATGGAAGGTGCACTTTTGGTAATGAGGTTTTCATACATGTTCATTTACATGATAAACGGCTTTTCAAAATAAAAGTACAATAGCCATTAAAACGCTGAGAATAATAAAAGTCACACAGCCTTGTGCAGTACACTAGCTGCAGAAATAAGTTGTTTTTTTTATTTTATTTCTTTGAGCAGGATCAGTGTGTGAAAGGGAAATGTCTCCTGACAAGTGAGGTTTCCAGACTCTGACAGCAGATAGCGAGTAGCTCTCCTCGAGTCGCGAGTGTAGTGGGAAAGGCATCCATCGCTGCAGAGGAGGAGAGAGAAGAAAATCTTGGACTGTCTGTGAGTTTAGTAGTCAAAGAAAACACTGTTTCAAATGTGATGTGCAGCATTTTTATCTCCTAATTTGGTGAGGAAAGTGATGGTGGTTAGTCAGAGATACAGTTTGGAATGATGACAGTCCACTGTTAGCTCTGAAATGACAGCTGCATCACAGATACTGTTCCCAAAGAATGAACTTAATTATGTAGTTATGTATTCAGTTATGTAACAGCCTCGCAGAGCTGCTAACATGGCAAAAGACTCTTGTTTAAATGAAAAATGCTCTGATGGGAAGAGTACCACTGACACAAATGAACTTGTATCTATGGCCTTCCTTTTACTGGATTTCAACAGTCACTGTGGCCTCTCCTGCCGGGAAATATTCTCCCAGCCGGTCTAATCAGCTTCATTCTTCATCACCAGTGAAAGACCTAAAGCCTCAACTTCTGCAGCCGCCCGCTGGCCGAGTTGAATAAGTCAAAAAGAAAGAGGGGTAGAAAACGAGAGGGCGGGCTAAGAGAGCACCTGATGAAAGAAAAAGAGAGTGAGAGGGTAAAAAGAAAGAAAAAAAAAGCAGACAAGGACAGGCTGCGCCCTCTGGTGCCTTTGTCCCATTGGCCGAGGGCCCACCCGGTGCCGGCGGCAACCGATGACATCACTGTGTGAAACGCGGCAGGGGAGGGCGGGGCCTTTGCTGCCTCTTGTCACCCTGGCAACAGGTCCACTCTTGAGTGTGTGTGTGCTTGTTAGAGTTGTGCAGTGATTGCTTCACCTCTAGCTATAAATTTGCCACCAATTCTCTTCTATGCTTTTTCTTCTCTTTCTTTGCTCGTTCCTGCTGTCCTGCCTCCTTCCATCCATCCTGTGAAACGTTTCTTTTAAAAACACACAAACAGGATTAATTTTCCGTGATCCGTTTCCTCTGAACTCCATCTCCTCTTTTCATCTTTCCTCACTCTGTTCCTTTCCCGTCCACACGTCCTTTCATCTTCTGTTCTCTTTTCCTCCTCCGCCCTCCTCTTTTTTCCCCATCCCTTCCTTTCTCCTCCCCTCCTCTCCACTCTTTTCAGCATTCAGTGGAGTCTATCGTAAGTGGATTGGTTGTGTGCCCACTTAAAAGGAGTGGAGGAATCACACCACTAATCCCATTGTGAGAGAATAAGAGCTGAGGCAAGCCAATGTGTGTGTGCGTGCGTGTGTGTGTGTGTGTGTGTGTGAGTGAGCGACATTACTTCTGTGTGGAGAAAGTGTGTTTGAGAGAGGGATGTCCCACAAACAGGAATGTGATGAAGAAAGTCAGACAGAGACAGAGACAGGGACAAAGACAGATGGGCCGTTGTGTGTGTGTGCCCTGTTAAATCAGGCATGTAACACCAGCTTTTATAGGAAAGGCTCTCTAGACTCCTGTGATAAGTGGCAGGCTTCTCTGATCTGTACATGAAAGACGGTGAGCGAGAAGAGAGAAAAGGTACGGAGGAGAGAAAGTGGGAGAGGATGTAGAAATGAGAGAGTGGAGGATTGATGTGGTATGTCCAATGAAATTAATATTTCTATTTCCTGAGGAGCTTCATGCGCTGTTCTCCTGATGACAAAGATGAAAGGACAGGATGACCAAGGACTTTACATTCATACATCTCTACACTGTCACATCTGCACTGTCAGGGCTGTGCCACCTGCTCAGTTGATAGAGCTTTGCCAGTTCACCTGTCCAGAGCAGGAAAGATGCCCAGTCCTGCCGAAAATAGAAGACGTGAGGAGGAAAGAGGAACTTTTTTCAGCAGAATAAAGCAAAGCAATTCCCAGTTCCCCAAAACAAACAACAAAATATGTTGTTTATAATGTGTTTTCTGACTGTGTTGCAGTTATAACTGTTACAAAAAATGGTTCATATGGCTATTTTCTGATCAGACATGTTTGTTTAAGCTTTGATAAGATTTAGGCACAAAAACTAGCTAGTTAAAGCGGTAGTAATTGCTTTTTACTCAGTTGAAATGGTGAAGATGTTAACTAACAGAGCAACATTACAATTCTTTTACAGTCTCTTTGTGCATCTGATGAATATAAATACAATATTCATGATCCTTGGTGCTCTACTGTGTTCACCAGCTAACTTTTGCTACCTCTCAATTTTATTTTATTTAGTGATATTTCCATACACTTCTATGTAGTACACTGTGTACACTAGGTACTTTTGGTAGGGTACTATTTTCTCAGTTCAAGTATGGCCAATGTGCACTTGTGATGGTTGCAATATTTTCATCTTTGAAATCTTCGTCGCAAATTGCAACTGGGCGGAGCATTAGCACTAACATTTGACAGCCAAAATGTAAATACATATTATATTTGAATATTGTGATATTCACCTCTGCTTCAGCTCCAGCAGCTTCCTCGGCTGCCATTTTCATGTTGCTGGTGGTCCCTTCACTTTTGCTTATAGCCAAAATGGCGACCACTGAGGACAAGAAGTGTTCAGCATTCCACACTCAACTTTGACCATTGAGTACACTGTAATTTAACATAACTGACAGCGTGAACACGCTTATGTGCTCAAAATAGCAAGTACAAGTGTGGAAGTATATGATTTAATACATAGCTTTTGCCGTTTGCTGGTGACCAACTAGCATACAGTTGATTTATCATAACTTTTTGTTTAGCTGCCTGTTTTATTTGGAATCAAGTTTGATGAGAACAGTGAGACGAGACCAGAAAGGTGGAAGTAGAAGGCTGCTAATTCAAAACAATGAGCTAAAAGATGCTAAAACGCTCTCTAGAGCTGACAGGAAGTTGGGCAATAATTCTCCAATGAGCCCTTTCAGATACAAATCCATTGCTCATATATAAAATATTGAATCGTATAGCTTGAAGGTTCAACAAAGATTGTGATCATGGTTAAAAGAAAACAACAGATACCCTGAGGAACATTGATACATGTGTTACTTTTATCTACTTAACATGCGTCTTCCTTTCGTAAACAACATTTACATTTGGTTGGATTCAGTGTACGATCAGTAGCTTACAATGTGAAAGTCATTACTCTAACACTAACTACGGTTTGCAGCAGTAAATCAACATTACATGTCATCCATTTGGCTCTGAGAGATAATTTCACAGAGCTTCTTGAGGACCTTGTTAGGTGAACATAAAATTACAGTCATATTTTTCCTTCTAAAGACAGCCTCAATGGAAGAAAGACTTTAACAAAGGGAGAAACACACAGGAAGTCTGAGTCTCTTTTGATCTCTGTCCTTTAATAAAGTCTTTCTTCTGTTCTTCTCAACCTTGATTTACATGCTTGCACCATACCAACAGCAGCACTTCTTTCTTGTCATCTCTTTTTTTTCCCTTCATCCCTCCCTTTCTTTCCCTCACACACTCATCACCCACCAGGCGCAAACACACTTCTCTTTCATTCCTGACACTCTTGTTTTCTTCTCTTCCCTCCCACCACTCCTCGCCCACTGGGAGGTAGAAAGAGATTTATAGAGGCTGAAGTGATATCATTGTTAACGGCTGTCCTCTGAGCTCCCGTGTGAAACACACACACGCAGAAGTGATATGCGATCAAATCCATGCAGGTGATTGAGCAAGCAACGGAAGGGCACAATTGCACAAACACACTTTAGACACACACACACACACACACACCCTCCTTAGCGCTCCTCCGTCTGCTCAAGAGGGTTTATTCCCACACCATAGGGAGTGCATCTCATGACCAGTGAGCTGTTATGTGTCTGCCTGCGGAGGATGTATCAGGACACTTGAGTCTTCTCCTAGGGGATTAAACTTGTGTTTTAAGGTCAAAAAGGGTTGCACTGCTGGTGGCTGGATGCTTTGCTCACTCAGACACATGCACACACACACACACACACACACACATCAGTTACCCCAGGACAGAATTAGCCGGTGCCACTGTTGTCAAACAGAACGTATTAGCTGATTTCAAATGCAATATGGTGTGTGTTAGCTATTGTCTTGCCAGCTAAGCCATTAAAGTGACCACAGAGGTCCCAGTGGAACCAGCAACTATCCTTCTAAAGCATCAGCTGGGCAATTACTGTGTGTATAAGTGGGTGGTAGGTGACCACTGTTGTAGAAGTGATCATCATTTAGTATTTCAATTACTTTGGCATGTGTATTGTTTTAAGATGGCTAAAGGTTGGAAGGAATTAAAAGGGATCCACATCTTCTTATCATGTAATATTTAAGGCTTGATTTGTGAGACAAAAGTTGTATGTATGTTTCCTGTTACAGTAAGACCGACCAATAACTGATCAATGTTTTTTTTACTGTAAATGAAGTTCTCATGCAACATATATGCAATCCTGAGCTCAGAAGATGCTCGTGGTCATAAGTGAAGAGGAAACTGGTGAGAAAGAACACATTAGATATTTATTATGCACCAGAGTCCCACTAAAGCCCCATTCAGGCTGCATTTATTTCTCTAGGGGAGGTGGTATGATTTTAATGTTACCTATGCTGGTCAGCATATGTGGGTAATTCTTCAATTTCCGGTCTGAAGCATCCTTGCATTTTTTTTTTTTTTTTTTTTTTTTAAAAAGATTTTTCTGTGGGAAGAGCTGCCTGTGCTTCTACATTAGTTGTCTTTTCATCATCTCGGTGTGAGATTTGACTTTTATGTGAAAATTTGACACTTGCCAATATGACAGCAGAAAAAAAGGAGAGCAAGGTCATGTAATAATGTCAGCCACAAATAGGTTCTCTTTTGGCTAGTGTCTAAATGTCCATGACCATAACCTGTAATTTTGCAATAGAAAATATGTGTTAAACTACAGAGGAATACAGGGAATATTATATTTTATTTCCCCAGTAAAGTTAATGTAAATAAATATAGTACACCAAATTAAATATAGTACACCAATAATTTACTAGCCATCAATAACCATCATCACGTCTAAATGTTCCAATAATTGTTTTTTGACTAAATACCTACAAAACAAATGACATTCCCATCAGCCTCAGCTGTATTTTATGTTTAACACCAATTAGCATATGTTAGCATGCTAACATGTAACATTATCCCTCCTGAACATGAGCAAGTTAGCAACTTAAGCTCAAACACAGCTGACCTGACAGAGCTGCTAGCCTGGCTGCAGACTCACAGCCTTTGACCCTGTTATTGATTTCTTTGAAAAAATACCTGGATTTTTCTTTTTTTTTAAAATTACATCTACGCTAACCTCAACATCTTACGTACCACTTGCATTGCTTGTGCTGTTGTTTTCCTGTTAGTCAACCACTGTCCTGATTCCATTTGTCCTGCCTTTGTCCTCACATGACCTTGACAGTGTGTGTTTTATTTGGTTGCTATCATTTACATCTAAATTAGCATTAGTTACAGGTATTGACTGTCCTGACAGTGAATTAAATCAACCCCATTGATCCAATCAGAGTCAACGACAGATACAAGTGGAACCGTGAGAGGGATTAATAAAGTACTATTCAAGCGCCAAACAAAAGGGAATAGACCCGGATGGATCACAATCCCAGTGCTTGATTTAATGAAATGTAGAGGCTATTGTTCATATGACTAAGTTCTGGCTGACTCATGCAAAAGCAATGAAAGCATTCAAGTACAATCTGAAAGGCTGAGTTGCAGACAATGAAGCTGATATTAAAAATCTGACATCTACATTTAATTTTATTTAATTTTTCTTACTCCTATAACCAACTGTAGTTATTACTGTAGTAATTTTCTTCAAAGGAACACGAATCACTGCAGTCCTTTATAGTGCACTTAAATAAAAAGCCCCAGTCTTATCTCTTAAGCTGATTATTTGGGATGTGTTTTTGGGGTGTATCATGGAAGAGGATATTAGAAAGGGATGCCAGGGGTTGGAGAGTTGTTTTTGAACATGGGTATTAATGCTGTTTTGATCCCATTGTTATGAGACATCTTGGCCTTAGGACATAATTGTCTCTCAGCTGACCGGTTTTGGGGTGTCACTGTGTTTTGGTGATTCTCATCCTGTCTAGACAGACAACATTTGTCGCTATATGCTCCTTTGTGTCACTAATACCTTGAAGCCAATTGTTGTGTTTGATGTTGTGTGGAGTCAGTTTGAGCTTTGTGCATTTTTAACAGTATTAGCTGATGTTTCACATTGTAAACAGATTAAATCTTGGGATAATGCTGGCTGAGATCTGCTGCTGTTCATACTTAGCTACTACTTTTTTAAAATTAAGGACAGTCTTAACACAATGTCATTTGTTAAATAGTTTAGTTCCTGGCAGCACACTATTATCACAACCCAATAACTCTACCTTTTTATTTTTCCTTTTTGCTTCACTTATTATAGTCTGGCAAGGCTCAATTTGGAGAATTTGTCATTTTAGGACAGCTTTCCCTTGTCACTGTCACATCAGCCTTTCTTCCATCTGATTAGAGAGACACACCAATCCAACAAGTCCATCCAAATTAAATTTTGCGACACAGTGAGTCAACATCTCACCACTCTGTGTGTGATCAGGGGAAATGTCAATGGTTGTTTATAGGACTTAAGGAAAAACACACACACACACACACACACACACACACACACACACACACACACACACACATATATATATATATATATATATATATATATATATATATATATATGTGGAGTTTACAAGGCTACAAGACATGGGACAGCAGCATGGGATGCAATGCAATGTGACTAAGAACCGGGTCAGATGGACCCTGTACTTTGACCTCCACCTAATCGTTGAACTCCGCCCCAGAGCAAATCGTGACCTTTAAGTGGTCAACCAGTAAAGACTCTGAGGACAGCCTGAGGCAAATAGAGGACTGTTTTCAAGACAGAGTGGACTGATTTGTTCTGTAAAGCAACACAACCTTAGACCTTTGGTCCTGTTGTACATTTTCATTTTTAATTCCCTGAATACTCCAATGAGCAGACACGATATCAGTCATTTAACACACTTCAAACTTATCTTGAGAACAGAGAATATGTCTAACTTTTTATCCTGACTGCACCTTCTCTGTATTCATATATCTGTGTCAAAATCAACAGATGCATGAGATACAAATACCCTCATCTGGAGGGCGTCTTCATCCTCACTGCCCCTCATTGGGCTGACAGTTTGGACAGCTGTCACAAGCCTCTGTCCTGAACCCACAGTGACAGGGACGATGATGTTGTTGACTGCTGATTGAAGTGGCATTTAACCATGCTGCAGTTGGACAGACACTCAATCACGCTGGTATATAATTAGTCGCAAGTGTGAACGTTTCAGCCGGGGCACTCAAGGAAATGAGGCAACAGGTTGTCATCATGCACACATATGGCATCAGGAATCACAAAGACGAAAAATAGAGGAAGAATGTGTGTGTGTGTTTTGACAAAACAGTGCACGCTCTGGCTTGATCCACAGATCCAGAGAATTGCCATGTCAACTTTTGTACTGCTGTGCATGAGTGTGTGAGTGCAGAGCAACCCGTATTGACAGAGTTGCCTCTGCAGTGCTTTGCACTATATTGACTATTCAGGAGGCCTATTCAATTATCCAATAGGTCATGAGTTAAAATGTTTCTGAGCCAAGAATTATCCTCCTTTGTATCAGTTTGACAGCACAGTTTATTCTGCTTTATTCTATGTTTTTTTTTATTAAAATTATTATCGATTTGAAGTCTTTCTATGGTTTGAGTGGCTGATATTGATTCAATGCTACTGTACGCATACTGTCAATACTTTGAGCTACTTTGCCCTCCATTAGCTGGGATAGCTAGATCAGATGGGTATTGATTGGGCACAGTGTTTTTTGTGTGTGTGTGTAATCAGATGGCTTTTCAGCATCATACACTATACTTAAATCATTCACATGTGCATTATAGTGAGTTTGCTGTAATCGTGAAGCACTTAAAAAAGTGCATTTTTTTTTTACAGGTAAAACATACATTTTAGGACACTCCTAGAGGAAAATGGAGCCAGCCCACCTAACAGCCGATTTCAGCACCTTGTTTTTGTCGACATTAAACTGAAAATGAATCTTGACTTCCCTGAAATTGCACTGTTCAAACAGACCAGTGGTACGGAATAGGAAAGTGACAACAAGGCTGCGTTTCATTTACAATGTCACCACGTAGGCTGCTTTGAAATGTGCACTGTTATACATGTAAGCAGGTGCTGCTTAGAACAGGAGTTTAGTAAAATTGACCTCACCTGTCTATCTGGTGGGTGGTTTGTGCACACAATGAAACACACACTCATGCATACGCACACTGTTGTACACGCATTTCCCCCTCTAAATGTCAAAAAGCATTGATTGTGAGATTGTGAGCAGGAACCCACAGGCAATTTCAGGTTTTGTTTGTGTCTCAACAAAGATACATAAAAAAAACCTGACAGTGTATTTAAAGGTCAAAACTGAGGGGGGCTCGGTGTGTGTGTGTGTGTCTGTGTGTGTGTGTGGCATAGGAGGATGATTTTGGAAAGCGAGAGAAAGTAAGTTAGAATTAGGCTACTTTGTTAAAATGAAGAAAAATGTCTTCACATGTTGACATGTCTGGATCCTCCAGAGCGAATAGAAAGAAACCAGTATAAACTTTAAAAAGTTAAAAGAATATATTTTGTGTCCAAAGATTTGATTTCTTGCAATATATATTTTCTAAAATAGACATTTAGAGGAAAAGTATATATTTTTTTAAATCTTCTTTTCTCTTCTTGTGCAGTTACAGTTTAAAACAAACGAACGAACAAAAACAAAACATGAATCAAAATCTTGCCGGAACAAAAACATTAAAAACATGACATGACATATGCATGTTTGTGTGTGTGTGTGTGTGTGTGTATGTGTGTATGTGTGTGTGTGTGTAATTGTGTGGCTGTACTTTGAGTGACGTTGCTCATGGGTTGGAGTGTCTTTGAGGCTTGCTGCTTGGAAAAGCCTGTAAGGTTGCATCATATAAGTAAGATCATGTCTTCGTCTTTGTATTTGCTGAGGATCAAGGTACCGATGATGCAAGGACGTGTTTGGCTGGCGCAGACAGTTTTTGTTTTTTCGCTGTTAGCCAGTATCATTACACTCGGGCACAAATAAATGTAGACAGATAAGATGAATCTACTTAATCTCAGTGTTCTCTGCTGCAGTTCTCAGGCTATTAAATAAATGCATTCGCACACTGCTGCTTAGTTCCACTTAACGGTAATCACTGAATGTCTAAATCAAGGTCCAACAGCTTTTATCACACTGTTTCTAAGTGAGGGCAGACAAAATGTTTCTCATGTTGTCTCTGTCCTGGTTACGACTTGAGAGATGTCATTAATAAAAGCATATGACCTCACACACATTAATCTGCAGGACGAGCCCCTGCTTGGTGTTGGATTTAATCTCAGTCTCAATCCACAGGCACTAATCCTGCAGATTATAGACCCCTCACTGCAGTACACACACACACACACACATGGACAAAGAATGTTATCAGCATTTGCCTATAATGACACCAGCTGAGACATATATTAACACACACATTCTCATAATATCCAGTAATGTTCATCCTTGCATAAAATGTCCATGCTTACACTGATGCATGAATGCCTGCACACACAGATGTACCATCGATATGCAGCATTTGACCCAGCAGTGACCTCACTCAAGATATATTGTTGGATTGAGGCAACTTCACACTCACATTTATACATGAATGTACACAAATTACCGAGGTGATTAAATACTCTAATTAATCTGTCAGTCATTAGACATACAACTGAAATATGCTGACCTTCACCACATGTCAGAAGAATGATATTAGGATTAAAGAGATACACGTGTGTGTATGTGTGTTCTGTAATCACATGTAATCTGTAATTAAATAGACACTGGACATGAGACACATGTAATCCCCCTGACCTGGTAAAGAGAGATAGGCTCAAAGATAAATGTAGATTATATCATCAGTGACAACTCCAGACTCCAACGGAGGATTGATAACACCTTATTAAAATGAAATGTACATAATGTAGCTCAGAGGGGTGATGGTGGTAAAGGTTTTGACAAATTTGGGCCTCGATGTTCTGCTGAAAAAGCAACCCTAACCCTCTTCTTTGCATTTGGGCAAGACACTTTTTTGCTAACTAGGCTACTGAGTTTAATACAAGGGCATGCTCCCTAATTCCTGGCTACGGATAGTGGGTGAACTGCTGTAGCTGCAGAGCTAACCACTAACTTGCTAGCCACCAAGGCTATCTTAACAAGTTTCACAAGTTATCTTGTCCCTTTTCTTTTTGGTATTTTATTCATCATTGTACACCAATATGTTGATATGCTATTATTATAAAGTTATTTAACAGGAGAGAGAAAGCTCTCTGAGCTAACAAGCTTGCTAACATTCAGTTAGCAAACTCAGTAGCTTATTAGCTTAGCTTGGGTGGTAATGGGACAATAAATTTGCATGGTTTATTCAAAAGATGCATTTAATCGATCGATAAAATAACTGTATGGCAGCTTCCTCCACTTTGGACTCTTGTGTCTGCCTCCTTTTAAAGGTCGAGATGGCTTGCTATCAGTCAACAGCACAAATATGTATATCAAAGTTCACAAATGAAGACAGTCAACAGAAGAAAATATAGAACCATAACAAATACTGACTGATGGAGAGACTGAAAGGCATCTATTTTGTGTGTTCTATATCTATTAGAAATGTTATTGACGCAAACAGAGAAATTAATTATTAAACAAAGATGGCAAGAACTTGGTACCAACTTGAAACCACAAGTAACAACTATAGCAAACACTTAGCAATCATTCTTAACATTTACACTGCTTCCAAACTTGTCAACTGATTGTGTTCAGTCATTAAACTTTAACTTCATTTCTTCTCCTCTAATCATTTTACATTCTTTTCATTTGAATGTCCAACCTCTTTGCACATTTTTTTGCGCATTTCTGTACTCACACCTGGCATTTCAGCACCTTTCAGAGCAATGCTTCAACACATTTCAGGTTCTTTCACCCTTCCATCACACACTTCAGGGTACTTGTAACACTCCTACTGTTCCTACCTTTCATACTAGTTCAGCTGCTCTTTCACAGCTTTTGCCAGCAATTACAATCAGTAGCAATCACACAACATTTTTTCTAACAGGAAAATATTTAAAGACGCATAACATACAAATATATCTGGATAACAAGATCAGCCTTGATGCAATTCAATTTTGTGGGGTGTTATATTCTGGTGGCCTCTGAGCATGTGGGTATGTATATGCATGAAAGGCAGTAGCCATTTTTATAATGGAAAACTGCCAGAAGAGAGAGAGAGGGAGTGTGTATATGTGTGTGTGTGTATGTGTGTGTGTGAGAGAGAGAGATGAATTGATGCCAATGAATCTGGATCAGCATTAGCTTGAGATCAGAGAGTGGTGTCATGATCCCACATTTCTATGTGTGTACGTGCATGTATGTGCATTTGGCATGGTTAATCACCACGATAATGAGAGCTCCTCTATCACTCTCCGTCTCTGTACATTACTGCTTAATCAGCTGCTCAGCCAGTCAGTCCGAATACACACAGGTCACCAGCCATGCCTACAGACTGCGACCAACTTAAACCAGTCAGTGGATGCCTGTATGGCAAAGAATTGTCACCTAGTGTTAATGGTTACTTTGTGCCCTGGTTTGCCCTATAGAGAAGAAGCTGCAAAGCAGCTGCTGAAACCATCTCTCTTTTGGATTTTATCCACATATCCAGCTGCTCTTTTATCGCCCTCTTCCTGCCTTTTGTCCTGTAAATCAATTTATAACATATGCTTTAAAAATAGCCATATAAATATGGGTTGCTTGCTAGCACATGTTCATACAGCACTGCATGTTAGCAGTGTGGTTGCCTGAATATATTACACGTTTTGCAAGTTTGTGTCCTATCCCATGTAGTCAGGCAGAAGGTCAAGCGTGTAGCCTACAATACACGTTATTACTACAAGTCTCGCAAGTCATACAGTGAAAGTTTGAAATGCCAGCAGTAATTACATTCATAGTGCATTAGCCCCTAAGCTACATCATCTCCCGACTACAATAAGATCAGTTTTAGACCAACACAGCTACAAACAGTTAGAAAAGTAGATGTAAAAGATTCATTCTAATGTAACACAAACACAAATGAAAACATAGTTATGCAAATTATATTGAATTTCCTAAATGTTACATTAAGGATCTTTACATAAAATCCACTGTCAACATTAATACAGTCGATTCAGCGGATTAAAAAAGAGATGAAAGCTTTGCTATTTGTTTGCATCTGTTGTTAATTCTGAATGAACAATTCAGACTTTTCATATGGTGCGATTACAATGCTATAAATGGGCACAACAAACCATCTTGGATTAGTCTGTTTGACTCTAGCTGGTTGTAGCTAGCTTCATGGCCAAAACCTGATCTTTGAACATACGATAACTTTTAACACGCTTATCTCCCAATGCACTATGTAGTTTATTAACCAGTGTAGCAAATAATATACCAATGAATATGCTTTTGCCTGTCTGTTTGTGTTAATGTGTTATAAAATATGTCTTGTTTGACTGTGAGTTTTGAATTCTTTTGAATGTGTGTGACTGGGCACCATCTTGGCTCCACAGAGCAGCATTGGATTGGAGCCAAGATGGCAGATGGCTGCTTGTCTGCAGGGTTTGGATTCCTACAGGGCGTCTAATACAGCAAACACAGACAACTGGGTGGAGGAAGATGCTGCCCGGATGAGGATGCTGATATTTATTGTGTCTCTCTCTCTTTTTTTTTCTTCTTACCTTTGATTCTCTCCTGAATGATTCATTTTTAGTTCTTCCCACCCATTCCATGTTGTCCTCTTTTTTTATGTTTTCCCTTTTGTGTTTTCTGTTCCCATTGTTACTCTAAATAAGATGTTCTAGTGGAAACAGACCATATGAGAATAAGGCAGGAAGTGAATTCATAATTTTCATGGTTATTTGAGAAAGGAGGGAGGGTTATGTTGCTTTTTTCTCTCTACATTTTTGCATTCTCATTGCAGTACATTTCACATTAAAACTATTTTGCTGTTTTTGCTGTGATATGGAGCATTCTGCAAGATGTGCAACTGCAGCACAGTATGCTTTAAATTATTGTACTACAGTCAGACACTGATGTGAAACATGTAAGATAAGTTCCAAGACACAAGAATAGATTAAAAACTTTGCTGTGCGCCCAAAAAAAAAAAATTCAATTATCTTCTGCCAAACAAATAGATAGAAAATGAAGAAATGCTGAGCACTGAAACATGTATACATTTGTTGGTATTAGAGGAGAATATTCCGAGCTCAGAAAAAATGCTGCTCATGCAGCAGGATGGAAAATATTATCTGCATCCATTCCTTTTGTCCTCCCTTCCCATTTTTTCCTGTTCTCCCATTTTCTCCACTTCCTCCTCTTTTTCTTAACCGCTCCACATTTTCTTCCTCTTTCTGCCCTTTTTGCTGTCTCTCTCTCTTTCTCTGACTGACTCCGACTCCATCTCAACCTCTCTCATCTCTTTGAATCCCATTCTCTTTTCCATCTCGGTTTCTCTCCTGGAGCAACAGTATGTATACACCCGGTTGCTGTGGCAACCGGAGGAGGCCATATGAGCGGGTGGATGAACAAAAGACCCAGAGACCCTCATCCACAGAGAGAGAGAGAGAGAGAGAGAGAGAGAGAGAGAGAGAGAGAGAGAGAGAAAGGGAAGGAAAATCAGATTTCATTTTTAGGTGAGGGGTTTTGCTGTGTGTGTGTGTGTGGAAAATGAGGAGGTGGAGGAGGAGGGAGAGGAGGAGAGGGGGGGATGGATAGCGTAGGTGAGGTGAGTTCATAAATGAAAGAGAGAGGGAGAGAGAGAGAGGGAGAGAGAGAGAGGGAGAGAGAGGGGGAAGGGAGATGCAGTTAACAAAGCAAAAAAAAATGGAAAGGGTTTCTGTGAATAAAGGCTAAACGGCTAAAAAAATGCAACAGGACATTATGTAAAACTGCAGCTGCCACAGCAGCGTGGCCAGAGGTGGCGTTTCAGAATTAGAGTCATTTCACTTTGGGGTACAGAAGATTGGATTTTATTATCGTTAAGACCATTTCAAATATATTTCATTGTATTGTTAGAAAGTATAAGAGGTAATAATTTAATGAAAAAAAAACATATCTGTAAGGCATTTCACTGCATGTCAGTAATAATACTTGTATGTAATACACCAGCAGTGTGCACAGTATGTACCAGCAGTAATACGTGTGAGAGGGGGAATAATAATGACAGGAGTCTGAGAGTTCAACCCACAATGTTGCCTTGTGTGAGGCATGAGCTTGTTTATCACTAACAGAATCTAGAGCAGTGGTATCCAACCTATCGGCTGGAAACTCCCAAAGTGTCATAAAGTAAATGTGATGGGTCGTGACATGAATAACAAGTAAAGAAAGAGGACTTTTAGCCTTTTACTTATGAAATACTACTTAGAAATACAAGTTTTGCCTTGTCAGACCTCTAAAAATCGTTCAAATGAAACAATATCAGAATTTCCTGTATTTTGATGTCATTTCCACATTTAGAGGTCCATTCCATTTCATTTTCCCTTTTGTAATTTCTCTTCTCATACTATAAATGAGATGCTCTAGTAGAAAACAGACAAAATATGTATCAGGCAGAATAATACACACACAATAAGATGGCATAGGTTTTAATCCTTGTCATCATTTCCCTCCACTTATATGCTCCTCTGTTTCATCTTCTCACAGTTTCATTAAGCTCAGGCGCTCTGAACAGAATCTTTTAATTAGTCTTAGTATCACATAACCATAACCATTATATTAAATGCTCATTTACACTGCAGAGATTTCATCTTCACTGGCACTGGATGTTTTTTTTTTTAAAAAAGGGACCTCTCTACAGCTGACAAGATAAATGTGAGAGGACACAAAATGATTAACAAGTAAAGAGAGAGGAAGAAAAAAATCTCTGTGACACAAAATTGTTTATTCTTTCAACCAAATTTTTTGTTTTTTTTCATTAAAGCTATGAAACATGATGACACAGAACCAACACTCAGGGGTTGAGGTGCTCACACCTCATAGAGTCAGTTTAACTGATTGCTGACTTGCACTGAAAGTGGGTGTCGCAAAGGTCACTGGGGGGATTTTCAGAGCTGTGACATTTTATTTATGTTATTCATGTGATGACTCTTTTCCATTCATCTGTGGCAGAGACTTTTCCTGCTGTACCAGTGATTGTCTTTTCAACACCTACAAAAGGACATCGGGCAGGCGAGTGGTGGGCTCTTCACATCGTGAAAATTCCCTGACATCATGCAACACCCTCAAACGCACGCTGCACTTTCGTCATACACAGCGTTCTTCAGCAGACTACTGTAGGAGTTATTTGAAGTACATCACGTCATTGAAAACCAGCTGGGGGTGGCAACTTGATTCTTCTTCTTTAATGAATAATAATAATGGGAATATTTTGTCATATGAAGCTCGTTCTAAACTAATTGCACAGTTAAAAAAGCTGAAAGTCGGTTAAGAAAACATGCTTTTAAGAATCATCTACAGTAAGCTTATCCCATTGTATGCTACATTATTACATTACTTTGAGTTTAGGCATGTGGCCTTAAAATTAGATTAAATAGATATTTTAGAAATAAAGCCACTGAGCAAAACTGATTTAGGTGTCTAATCTAAATAACACAAACGCACTGTCCATTATCATAAAATTTAAATGTACTGTATGGTATGATATATAATTATCCAGAGAATAAATCCTTCCTTTAATGGGCCACCTCAAGGCTTCTTCCAATTACTGCAGCTACAAAGAAAACAACTTAGAGTCTCTTGTAACCACTTTCATCAGCATCTTGCATTGCTTAGCTGGCAATTATGTGGCTCTTGTTGCAGGAGCAGACACTCATTCAGTCCCACATATTGAGCCGTAACCTTGTAATAATCAGAGAAGAAAATTACACTTGGGAAATGTCAAGCTGATTTCTACTTCAGCCCTTTCTCTTGTTATTTTTGCTCTTTTTTCTTTTGTACTTTGTTGCTGGGCTGATAAAATCAAAAAGGGTTTTCAGGGTTTTTAGCCTCTGTGTGTGACACAGGGTGTTACCTCTGTTAATCATCTTTAAAATGACGACCTCAAACGCTCCCATCAAGTTCATTAACCTTCTATAATTAACAGATGAGCGGGTAGCTCATATTTGTCTAAGTAAACGTATGGAGTGCTGATCCTTTGCGGGGTATACAGATAGACCCTTCAGGGCACTACTGGGTGGGGGAGACCATATTCAATTATCCTGCCTATTAAAACTTGTCAGGAGTGTGTGTGCATGTGTGTGTGTTAGCTGAAAGAGGACAGCCTTATGCAAATATAATTACACCAATTAAACCACAGAGGGGCCTCAGAGGGGGGTTTGGGTGGAAAGACTGGCAGCAGTTGAGTATTGGTGTGTGTGCCAGTGGGTAAGGTGGTTAGAGAGCTGGTTCCAGTGCGTGTTCATATGCGTGTTCATGTGTGGGTGTTGACATTCTGGAAACACTATTCTTTCGCACCCTCTTCTCCATCCCCCCATCAGCGCCACAATCCCCCCATCCCCCCCACCAAAAGCCTGCTTCCTTGTCTGTCTGTCTTCGGGGAGCTGCAGGAGCTCAAAGGAGAAGCTTGGGAGAGACTCAGTGTTCGGAGGAGAGGAGATGGAGGAAGGAATGAGGACATGGGGAAAAATGGAGAGTGTGCAGATAAAAAGGAGACTGCATGAGGAAGCCCAGGAGCAAATCGGTTTCTTGTTGCAGTGACTGTGTGACCAGTGTCATGAATAAAAGCGTTAATGTATTAAAACACCAGTTTTAGTCTTTTTCTGTCGCTGCAGAACAGAAATCATCTTTAACTTCGCTCATCAGACATGTTACAGAGAGATTTTGGTGCGAAGTTAAAACCTACTTTTATCTGAGATTAATATTTCCATGCCATGACATTAATACACTGATTAATGGGCCCTATTTGACTCTGTTTAAGGTGCCATCTTATTTTTGAAGAGGATAACAGAGACCCAAATTATACTTGTTTCATTTTACTGCCACGAGTCTCCGTCCTGTGTGTCAACGTGTCTAATACCTGGGTGGGTCTGAGTGCACACAGGATCAGCTTTGCCGCATGGTATGTCATACAAACTATGGGAGAAAATGGCAGTGTAATTTGATCTACAGATATTTATATTAATAGTAGTAGTAATAGTAATAGTTATATTAATAGTAATAGTATATAATAGTTGATCAGAAAATTATTAACTGTGACAAGCTTCAGTATAGATGGACTGGCAGAAGGGAGTGAAACAAGATCAGGAGGATATCAGAGCGAAAAAAGTAATCTTGAGAGCTATCACCTCTTGAGCAATTAAGCCAATCTAATACACCTACAGTATGATTCAACAATACCATATTTCTGTTTCCTTGTGTTTGCCTCATGAAAAGTTCAGGACAAGATGTGATATTGTCCAATGGAGTGAATGCCTGGCTAAAATGATGAAAATATTTCTTGACAACCCCCCCACCCCTTTCCTCCTGAACAGATTTATATTTTTTTGCCCAAAGGGTAACGCCAGCAACCAGGTCTGTCAGGTTAAATTTACCCCAGAGAAACTACCTGTTCACACGCTCAGAAGAAAAAACACAGAATTGTTTCTGACGTTGTCTAAAAAATCTGGTTCAGTCTTGTCCTCATGGGAGACAAACTGCCATCACAATGCAGCAGAGGCGAGTGTATCACAAACATCGGCGGCTACTGGAAGTTGCTGTCAAGCTTTCATCTCCTGTGTGTTTTCCAGAATACAGCGACGGCATCATACGCTCGACTGCGCTTTGTAGAGTTGACAACATCTGAAGCAACTCAATAAAGTGCAGGCGGCACTGAAACCAAGAAAATTACGTGGTTTTGTGATCATTGTGAGAGCAGGTGACTGAGACACAACAGACAGAGATTTGTAGAGCCGTAGTTCATTTGTTAAGGCAGTACGTTATCAAAGAGCTCAAACTGCAGTCAGATATTTTGTTAGAAAGATGTGATACACATGCTGAGTACTATAGTGCAGTACTGCTATCGTTGCATACAACATATGTATATGTTGTATGTATGTCTCTGTCATGCACACATACATCTGGGCACCGAATCCCTCACCTAATGATGGATGAACCCTTTTTTCTTAAAAGGGACTTACACTTCAGTAATATGCTCTCTGACCTCATGCAGTGATTTATTTGATCTATCCACTTTATATTTTAAGCTCTCCGACAAACTTTATTTCCTCTCCTCCTGTTCATCAGTCAGCAGATGTTTGGGAGGCACAAACGCCACTCTCTTCCTCCTCCCTCCTGTCCCCCTGTCACTCCTTCTCTCCTTTAATTGCCTCGGAATTTCATCTTTCCATCCCTGGTTGCAAAAGCTTAAACTGCTTTTTGAGCTGTTGTCATGTGAGCAGACGCCCAGCTGGATTCATCCCTCCCATGTTCATTCTACAAACCTGCTCTCCCTCCCGATGAAATCAATATTCATGTGCTGATTATTGAACCATATATTTTATTAATAGATGTGATGTTAGTGTGTTCTCAGTAACATTCATTTTTTATCCATCCGAGCATTTTGTACACGGCCGGACTAATTTACCCCCTTCTCAGTATTTCTACTCCTTATTCCACCCCCACTCCTCTCCGTCTACTTCTTTCTCCCGTTTCAACCCCCTTCTCTTTCCCTCCTTTATTTAATCATGGGCCCTCTCTTTTCTGTTTGCTTAAGGAAAGGCCTTACAGGGACATAAGAGAAGAGGAAGAATAATACAGATACAGTACAAACAAATAATCTAACCAAAGAATACAATAACGATGAATCATTACATAAAACCCACGTTTCATATTACTGCATACACATCACTCCACATTTTCTGTGGTGAACGAAAAATTTGGAGGACAGCCGGGGTCAGCTAACCCGAACAAGGCTATCGCATCCAAGAATTCATGTGTATTTTTCATTTTTGTCACAAGAGCAGCCTTATTAGGAAGGGCAAGGATTTTTGGTCTATGATGTGCACTGTGCTATCTGTATTCTGTAGTATTGTGACCCAAAGGAGAGCATGAACAAACGACATTATATTGGAGATGCTGAAGAAGATGGACTGAAGGACCTCATACATGCAATGTGCACTACCGCTGAGCTAAATGGACTCTTTAATACTATTTGTTGGTCCAGTGTTTAAAATTTCTCCTTTATTCGCTTGCTTGCCAGTAACCTTCTTCATTGACTTTACTTGTACACAGCTCTGCTTACTTGCACATTACTTCAACCGTCAATGACATAGCACTAAATAGATGGTAGGAACATGTATAGCACTAATTAACTCATTAATTTAATTAATTTAAGTACAAAACATAAATAAAGCTTATTTTACTTATTCTGAAATCTTTCACATATAACTACAGGTCCTGAAAGAAGCCGATCTGTATCAGTTGGGTCTCCTGTGCTTGTATGCTTGTATGTTACAGTAAATAGGTCTGGAGACTCAAACTCAAACTACATAAATAAACCTACCTACACTATATGTATTCGGTCTCAAGTACACTTATGCCCTGTCTTAGTCACTCAATGATATTCATGTTTTTGTCAAACAGGACAAACATTTCATCATTTTTTTTCCCACAAAATGACTGTGGGTAGAAGTAATATGTTAAGTACTGGAGAGCAGTCCAACAGTCTTCAACGTGTTAGACTGAGGATAATTATAACTGCAGACAGCCACACATATGCACAATCATCTAATCAGTGATCTATAGTGCAGAATAATCTGTGTAATCAACTGCTGAATCAACTGAATGAAATAATCAGTTTCATCCATGTAATCATAATCTCTTATCCTTTCAACACTGGCTGCTGTGTAATTATTCCAATGTGATCTTACACAGTCTGGCTGCTATGTATTTTTTTTCTGTTACTGAGTATGCAAGCCTTAAAATCAGGTCGTATTTCTTCACATTATACTGCTGATTTAAAACTGACAATGTATTTTAATTGAATGGTTTGAGCTTATTGATGCACTATCTGTATGATACAGGTCCATTTGCTACAAAAAACTCAAGTCAGCTGCAAGTGAAACTTGAAAATAGGCAGTGTGAATGAATCTGCAGCCATGCTAGCTGCTCTATGTAGCTGTGGTGCTTTGAGCTACATGCTAACACCAGCATACAAAATTCTTACAGTGCCAAACATGCTGATGCCCAGCAGGTATAATGTTTATCATGTTAACAATTTAGCTTAGTGTGCTGCTAAGATTTGCTAATGAGCACTTAACAGCGAGTATGTCTAAAGCTCATGGGAAAATCGTTAATTTTAGGTTTGCTGCTAGCATGCCTAAAAACTCAGGTTTAGGAAGAGCATAGCTGTATAGCAGCTGGACTTGTGATCAAAAGAATACACATGAAAATCCATCTTGCCAGGCTTCAAGCTATGTATTATAGTGACGAAGCCACAGTAGTTTGGACCAATCAGTGTCCTGTGAGGACGTACCACATGAGCTATGGTCATCGTTTAATGTCTGGCGTATGTGAGTGAAGACTGTTCAGGTCGAAAACAACAGTGGTGCAGACTAAAGATGTTAGCATAGATGCTGCTAGCATCAGTTACAGAGATTGTCTTCATTGACAGAGGAACAAAGAACGGCACTGAAGACTTTTCTTGACAGAAAAGTTGTTTGTCCTCTCTCAGCTGGCTTGGGTCAAGTTTTCACATGATAGAAAGTAACAGATGGTTCATCCAATCAATCATGCCCTTTTCCAAACTGTTTCTAACAATGACTCCCAGATGGTTCTGTGTAACAAACCATTGGACATAATCAGGTATGTTGTGTGGGGGGCGCAAATGAAATGTTTTCAGTTCTGGGCAGAGTATGAACGCATGTCATTTGGAGAAAACCAGTCTCAGTATCAGACTCGACTCACAGTTTTACAGCTCTGACTCCAGTACAGCCAAAGCTTTCTTCTCCCTCAAACAATAAATGCTTTCACACTGGAAGACCTTGAACATTTTCAGCAAAGCAACTCTTGCCTGAAATGGGAATATTCCACATCTGCCTGGGCCCACATTGCAGCACAATGATAAAGCAAACAGAGGCTACCCCAGTCAGACCCAAAAGCTAGTGTGTAATCTGTAAAGGGTTTAAATGTCTCTGCTATCAGACACCCACAATAGTTTATCTCCCAACACTGGAACTGTGCTAACAAGGATATTTCTGCATTTAAAAAAAAACTACCATGAAATCTACCATAGTGGTGTAACTTGAATGTCATTCCTCCCTGAAATATAATTAAATAAAATATTGTAAAACATGTAGAGGTTCTAACTGCACCTAATGATGCCTTGTGCATCCCACCTCACCCCTTTTTAATTACTAAGACCCATGTTTTCAGCTGGATGGGGGTCAGAACATGATGTCAAGAACAGCTTAGCAGACAAAAGACTGATCTTATCCTTTGAGAGGTCAGATTTTATCATCAAGAAACAACAACCCCAGTCGTCTCACATGACACAAATCTATAAGAACAGCTTGTCACTTACCACTCTACACCCAGACTAACACACAAACATTTGGGATAGTGACCACGGGTTCAAATTTTTACTGTGGATAGATTATTGGAAGATGATTTGTTGTTTGAAACCTTGTTGAGAATACAGGCATATAAAGAAAGTTGAAAAACCTTTGCACATCAACCAGAGGGGAAACAGCATGTAGAAGCTTGCGGTTCAGGTTAAAACAAGACTTAGAATCTGTGTTCATTTTAATTGCTAATACTAATATAAGTGCAATGTTTACCATGGAACCATTTTAGTTGAACATTTTAGCTTCATGGTTTCACTGAGAAGATTCCATAAGAATGAATGAAGAACAAGTCCTGCCTCCAACATTGTATCCACTTCTCTTCACCCATCCAGGGTTCTTGGACTCCATGTAAATCGCCTGTGGATTACATGATCCACTACATAAGCAGCTGTAAAAACCAACTTAAACATAGTGTAATCTGGTGTTTAAATTTGCTTCCTCTTCCTATGCACCCCCACATTCACAATCCTGTTTTTCAGATTTGTACGCTGTGGATCACAGTTTTTCTTTTCTTTTTTTTTTTTTTTTTACACTAGTCTTGTCATGTTTTAATGCCACAGTGAGTCAAGGAGCTTCACTTTGTACCGAACACTTGTTTCTTCAATTAGATCTCAGCAGGGTGGAGGAGTACAATGTCAAACTTGCCCCAGGCTTTCTCCTACTCTCTCTGCTTCTCCACGCAGCAAGTGTGTGAGTGGGTTAACAGGATTAAGGGGACATTTGTGTTGGGTTGGGTTGGGAACACTGAGTATGTTGGCAGTGACTCCATCATGGTATGTCGTCAGATGACGTTCAGCAGTGTCGAGTGTATTTAGGTCAGATTTGAGAAATGCATACATTAAGACATACACAAATACACCCAGAGGATGTTCTCAACTTAAGACCAGTATGAATAGCCTGACACTGTATAAACGATGGTTAAGGAGGCAGTGTTGGGGGTTGTGTATCTTGATGTTCGATGTTGATCTAAGACACTGAGTCTGATCATAAGGGAGTTGATGTTGGCATAATCTACTTAATCTGATTGAGGCCAGCGTCGTCTTCGCAGACTCAATAATTGATAATACCATCTGCTGTGGAATCAATCTACCAGGACGTCACATAAGGAATTAGGTTAGACTGACAGCAACACTGGGTAATTCCATTTTACCTTTCTTTGCCATAAGGAGAAATCTGGATAATTATATTTAACACTTTTCTGTCATCACAGCAGGGTGTAGTTTTATTTTTTTTCGTGAGTCTGCTGCCAAGTTCATCTGGAAAAACTCACACAGTCCAGTGAAATGCATGTATACTGTACACATATGAAAGTGAGACATGTGACCTGATGACCTCAGCTGATTATACAATATTTTTATTTTATACAATTGAATTTTCAGTTGGTTTGGTGGCAGAAGCTGGATGCTTTAACCATTTATCATTTGCTTTTAGCAAACAATGTAACCATAAATGTATCCTCCTTTTTGTTTCTCTGTTTACATGCTTACACACTGTGTTGTAGCTGACTCCGTATGTACTAATTCGTATTTTATAAAATCGACTAGTCCACAACTTTTCTTCGCACCTCCAATCTCTACGTTACATGGGTGATTAGCTTCAGCTGTATTCAATTAAAATGACCAGTCGTTGCTGAATAGCAGCGTGTGTCTTACGAAGCACTTCTTGGTTGCTCTTTGAGGGATGAGGCTAACGATTATATTTCAGCTCACTCTAAAGAATCGCTACACCACAGACAGAGAGGCTAATTATGGCTGAAATGATCCCTTTAATTAGACAGGGCTGTTTAATAGGATACGGTGTGTCTATGTGTGAGTCGTCTGTGTATGTGTTTGTGCTTGTCTATGTGTGTACAACATGTAAATAATTGATTGGTTGGCATTGTTTGAACATCTTTAATTCACATCACAGCGATGGATGTGCTATCTACACGTTTCTCCCTCATGAAAATGGAAGTGGCTGCAAACGTGCTAATGTTTGAGAGATTAGGAAACTTTTATTAACACTGAAAACATGCACAAGTACTGCGCGTGATGACACGAAAGGGCTTTGTCTCCTCTGCCAAGCATTGCTGTGCAACACCTCGGCAGGTGCAGCTGGAGCAGGAGAAGCCTCTTGACAACATGTATCTTGGATGTGTTTCTTGGACGCATCGGTCATGTTGTGTTTATGTCACATTGGAAATAAGTGAAAGAACAGGTTGACAGATTAGTGCAATTTGAAAAAGCTGGGAGCATTTTTATTCAGCAATTTAAAGACACTAGAGGGCAGATATGAGAGACATTTTCTTTACTCCTAATTATGTTACGTCCAATATGACATACCTGTAATACAGCCAGGAGGCAATATGAAGTGAACAATCTGTGTGTTTCTAAAATTAGCCTTCTCTGTGTGGAGGTAAACCACAGAAATAATGTCATATTCTTACTTGTCTTACTGTTGGGGAGGATGCATGCAGCAAAACTGATCCCTTCATCAGTTTGCTTAAAGGAAGGACCTGCAGGAACGAGTGAGAGGAGGTAAACTGAAGGACATGAACATAGACGCAGAGCAAAGTTTAAGATAAAATGACATTGCACAGAAGTCTTTAATACTTCATGTTACTGTGGCCATAATGCTTCGGTTTATCTATTGAATGAAAAAAATGTTGGAGGACAACTAAGCCATTCCTATAAAAAAAAACAACAAAAAAAAAAAAACGTGGACTCTGATTCACCCTGACAAACTTCCTGCTTTGCTCCTCCGTAGCTAGACAAAGTGCCTCAGTCACCTTGGAAGTAATGCAAGGTTACAACAGTTTTTTTGTGACAGACTTCAGACATGCCCGTACGGTGTGCATGATGGAGTGTTTAGTGACCCAAACAAGATGTAAGCAGTGTAAGAGCTATCGGTAAGAAGTGGAGATGCTGGGGATTGAACCCAGGACCTCATACATGCAAAGCATGCGCTCTCCCACTGAGCTACATCCTCTTTGGTGATGGAGCTGTATTATAATTGAATCCTCATTTAAAGGAGGCGAGGCAGTCTTCAGACTGTGTGCAGGAATGTGCAGTGGCAAAAGTGGTGACACAGGAGTATTTGCAAGAGCAGCACTATTGTTACTCACATTGGATACAGTGAATGTGGTGAAAATGTTGTAGTAGTATGCAGTGACACAAGGTGTTTAAGGATGAGAACTCCCCTGTAGGTAAGAAGTGAAGATGCTGGGGATGGAGCCCAGGACCTCATAGATGTACATGCACATACTCATACACCACTGAGCTACATCTCTTCAGAATCTCTCATCCAACTGCGCATCTTCCACTTTTTGAAATTTCATGTTGTTCTGTTGATTCTGACATGAATAGATGTTGAACCAAAGGAGCTACAACTTGTTAGTTAGTGAACTTTAAGTTTGGACAGAGCAAGGTTAGCTGTTTCTCCCTGCGTCCACTCTTAATGCTAAGCTTGGCTAATCTCACCTCCCAGCTCTAGTTAATGCATAGACATGAAAATTATATGTTTCGCAGTTACAGTACATCAGCAGAGCAAAGGATGCTGTAGTGTCACAGGTGTCAAACTGTTCCACAAAAGGGCCGGTGTGGCTGCAGATTTTTGTTCCAACCAACCAAGAGCACACAGTTTGACCAATCAACTGTCTGAAGACTGAGATCAGTTGATTAAATGAGTCAAGTCTGGTGTGCTGCTGCTTGGTTGGAAAGAAAACCTGCAGCCACACCGGCCCTTTTGTGGAACAGTTTGACACCCCTGCGAGAAACTTATTTCAAAGAAGGTCTTATATAGT